>CM060887.1:30535000-39935000 GCA_030762935.1 Hymenopus coronatus
TTAGCATAAATTCTATGCAACTCTATACTACACACGCACGTCTTGTGTGAAAAAAACAATTAAATAAACACTAATTGACCATAATAGTTGTCTATACTATGAATCATGGGACTTAAAGTACTTAGGATATTGTAAGTCTCCATTGGGATATTTCATTACAAAATAATTTGATATCATTTGGCGGTTTACCGGGAAACATGTGAGTCAGTTATGAAGTTTAATGCCTTGTCGGCATTTTGGCATGGTAGCTCAGAGGTAGAGCAACCGGCTTAAGGCCAGGAGATCCGTGGTTCAAATCCTGGCTATGGCATGAATTTTTCAGTCTCACTCAATCTACCAACTCCTGTGCTACACACGGCTTGTGCGAAGAAAAGAAATAAAATCAACATTTATAACATCTACAAAGATATGGAAGTTATTTCAGTGTGAATGCCATCGTCCAGACAAAGGCTGGGCTCAGAATACCGACATTCATGTCCGCAAGCCGTTAAAATCACATGTCCTGGTGTACCAACATTGCGCGAATTCATTCCATAGCTTAAGATCGTTCTCTCTTTAATAGCTATCCGGAGTTGTCGCCAATGGCGACAAAAAGCAGAAAACCGAGTGCAACTTCTTACCAAATATGTACTCTTGAAATGCGATCGGGAAAAATTCCTATTCAGCTTCTTTCTATAAAACCTCAAAATAATTGGTGATACAATGCTGCACTTAATCAATACCTACAACTACTTCCTTTCTAGTTGATTTACTTGCAAAAAATATTACAGAGAATTTGTATCACATACCCCACAGTTCATCGTTCCTTTCTTTGGAAAAAATCTTATGTGTTCCATTCATATGTCTTTCTTTATATGTATCTTCGCTACAAATTGTTGTTAAAAAGCTTAATTCTCCTATTTGCTTCAAGCTAATCGAGAAAAAACAGCAGAAATGGTTTTATTACTTGTTTCCATTTAAGTAGAAGAGAAATAAGGGAGTACCATAGCTAAAGCGATAGTCAAAAGCTGGTTGCTATGTACTAGAAGTTGCTTTGTTTGTTTGGACAGAAGTTGAAAAATTGCCATATGAGAAGAGTATTTTAAAGCTGAAACCAATAGCAAGGAATATCTAAAAATGATCAACTGTACGAAAGAAATGTATATAACATAAATTGTGTGTTTTAACGAGAGCTACATTTTCTATTAAGTTTTAGATTATTTCTTACGGTCTACAAGTTAGGCAAAATTCATCCAGAATAAGCGTATCTTCAGAGACTATTTCCAGAAAACTCAAAATATAAATTTTATTTATGATGTGAATATCTTAAATCTAAGAGATTTTAATCAAAATTGTTAGAGCCATATTTGAAAAAATCAAAATTTCGGAAATTCTTCTATTTAAAGGATAGTTTATGTTGCGGGGATTTTCATCAAAATCTTCGTGTCGTATCCTTGGTATATATCAAACCTAAATACTAAGTTTGGTGTTTGACAATCTTTTCGTTTTTGAGCTATGCTATCCATAAACACACACATACGGACATTTTTCTAAAAATTATTTTTTCAGACTCAGGGAACCCCAATTACATATTTTCGGTGTAATTTCGACATCGAATTTTTTGGGTTGAATACAATACATTCTTCTTCCCTATGTACGTTGTATATATAAGGGCAGATAAAGTAAAAATCTAATGTATTCCATTGACTTAAATTTTTAATTTATGTAAAAGTGCGACCAAATGAACATACAGAATGCAAACTCAGAGTTTTGACTATTTACTTGCTTTTATTGGTTTTTTTAGAAAGCCTTTTTCAGAAAGAGGTTCGTGTGTATTTGTATGTCTGTAAACAGTATAGCTGAAAAACGAAAACACCGATAAATAGCAAACTTTGTATTTCTGTCCAAAGATACGATATTTAGATATTCAAGAAAATTCACAAAAAAATGCTCTAACATTTTGATCAAAGTACCACATATTAGAAATATTTACATTACAAATAAATGTGTATCTTGCATTTTCTGTGAAAAGTCTTCAAAAACCTATTTCTTCTGAATGAATTATACTGAATTTCAAGATATTCCTTATTATTGTCTCAATTTTAATCTACGTAACTTTTCTTAAACGGGAAGTCACCCGTAGTTTCACCTCTCTTGTTTTTCTGCTGCCATGCAAACCGAGCTGAACTTCAATTGTTTCACATAGTGGCCAGCTTTTAAAGATTTGACTATCGATTTAGCCTAATGCATTCCCTTATTTCCCTTCTACTTGAATGGAAGCAAGTAATACTACACATTCTGATAATGTTCATCTCGATTTGCATTATGTAGAGAAAATAATCTTTTGTAAGAATAATTTTATGTCGAACAGCTAAAGGATATCTTGCGAGGGAAATACATATTTTTTCACTTTTCGTTAAAAATATCGTTATATTACAAGGCTTAAGCTGGATAAAACAAGAATTGACATAACACTAAAACTGCTCTAATAATAATATACAAACGAGTTATCTCTAAATTAAAAATATAACTCGGTCTTTTACAGTATATGTATAGGTTCGAAGACATACATCTTGAATGCACAAGTCATAAAAAAACAAATAAGAAAAATAGTCAACATAATTTAAATATACCTCTAATCCTGAAAACATTATATATAAAATGACCAAGAAAGTTCAACAACCAATCTGGTATCCTCTTGCCATCTCATCTAAACAACCGCAACAACTGAAAATCAACATCTGCAATGATGGATGACTAAAGAATTTGAAACTTAATATCCACAAATATTCGTTCCTCACTGTGTTACTTCACAGCGGCTTAAACTAGAAGAAAGTGGTGTGTTTACATAAATGAAGCGGTTTTACTAATCGTATGCAAATTACTCTTGTGTAGGGAGTAGTGGGGCAAAATATTTTCGCAACAGTTTTAGGCTCTTATGCAAAGCTTACTGCCAGTTTGATGACAGTTCCTCCACCAACTGGAACCGTTTAAGTGTTTTTTTTCAAGGACTTCTGAGTTGCCAAACATAAAATAATTCGTTTAGTACCTTTCTTGTAAGAATAACACAGGAAAGACAAGAGGAAAAGAATAAACATCAACAAAAATATGTGTACTGTTTCAGGAACTTTAACGATAGAATTGAGACAATTGGTTCCCCAGTTCAAAAGTTCGTTAATCTGTAAAATGCGAATTATCTTTTATTGGCGTGCCATAACAGAACTTGCTTCTCTAAGTGAAGAAAGAATTCAACGAAAATACAAACCATAAAATGTAAATTATTTTGTCCCACACTGAGCCTAAATGAATATTTTTTCATAAAGTTGTAATAATACTTAATAGTAAATATAAAACTCCAAAGAATAGTTCAAACTTGCTTCTCTAAGTGAAGAAAGAATTCAACGAAAATACAAACCATAAAATGTAAATTATTTTGTCCCACACTGAGCCTAAATGAATATTTTTTCATAAAGTTGTAATAATAGTTAATAGTAAATATGAAACTCCAAAGAATAGTTCAAAAACATTAGTTTTGGTAATCAATGATAAGCAAATATATGCTTAGTATTATTAATTCATAAAATAAACTTTTTAATCAGTAATACATAGCAGAAACTTAGGAGAATTACTAAAACATCGAAAAACAACACTTTTATAATATTACTTAAACAAATCTGTTGCGTTTTAATCGAGTAACATTTTGGCAAATAGTTGCCATCTACACTGAAGAAGTAAGTAGTAAACAAACACTGCTCGATAAACTAAGCATATTTAAAAAATATAGCACGGCAGAGGTTTCTTGATTGTTGAGTTGGAATCAAAAGACTGAAAATTTACATTTTGTCAGGGAAAGTACGGAAGGGACTTCAATGTAATGAATGGTGTGGTTCCGCATTAGCATTCACGTTAGTCGACGGGAGCTGGTATAATATTGATTTGTAGATTCAACAATGACTCTAGGATTCGAGTTCACCTAGATAATGTGTGAAGAGATCTCTCATATTTGATGCTTTTAAGTCTAGCGTCATTGGAAGGAATAATATATATTTAACAATACTACAAATTCAGAGCCATTATAATTCAAACAAAAACTGTTCATGAAAATGGTGCTTCAATATTCTTTATTTGTATTTATTTATATATTGGATGAGGAGTTAACTGTTTCCAGGATATTCGGAGTTATTGCTTTCAGTTATAAGATACTAGCAAGCAAAGAGAATCGAATTTCAATTGCTTCACTTAGCGATTAGCTATTACAAGATTTGACTACCGCTTTAGTCTAGTGTATTCCTTTATTTCCATTCGACTTGCACGGAAGAAATCTGGTAATCTGTATCTTGAGATAAACATATAGTGTAGATAAAAGAATAATCTTTTGTAAGGAAAGTTTGTGGAAGAGCTAGAGAAAGTCATGTGACTGGAACACATCAGCCTTTTTTTTGTCCTATCTCAAATACCATAATATTTATAACGATTTATAGCTATAAGTTTGTGTATTTGTTTATATTTATACGGAGCGTCGACCTATTACTGCGGATTATAACAATCCTTCGAGCATGTATTTTCTGTATGCTCGAAATGCTAATCTATTACAAGGTTAGGGAAATATAGCGACTGATAAACTCTTGTAAATAAAGACCAAAAAGTGTCTTGCAAATCTAAATGCAATATATATATATATTTTCATATCAGAAGCCAAAGCTGTAATTAAGTTGCTGCTATATGCTTCCTAGCTGGTTATTTGCCATAAAAAGTTTGAGGTTTTAAAAACGAGCACGTGAAATATATAATGCAGACACAATGTTAACTATGCATTAAATTCCTGAATACAAACCAAAATATCGATTGCCCAAATTTAGAAGAGAGCGACGCAACTACATAATAAGAACTATTACATCAGCATCTCCCCATAATATTGGGCTCATTCATTCGACTTCAAATAAAGCTACTAAAAATGCGATATTACCAGTAGCAACTGTAGAAAAATAACCATACACAATTCCTCAACAGGTCCATAACATTAAAGTGTGAATATATTTCTTTATATAACTTCATTCAAGTAATATATACAATGTTCAATTACAAGGTTATATATGACAGCAAGATTGTGAAATGGCATGCTTTCATAATCTGATATTAATGGAATTAATTACCTATTGCTCTAATTACTAGAAAATAATTGCGAGCAATTTTGTGTTTTAATATTACACCACAATGTGCATGCAACAAAGTCAATTTGCATATTCGTCCTTCAGGGCTAAACACATATTATAACATACTTTTAAATCCAAACGGAAACTTTATAATGAGTTCTCTATGCTATTATTTCAGTCAATTGGCATAAGTATTTTTAACGGAATAAAAGAATGCGATGTATTTTATTCACATGAATTTCTCTAGCTGCTCTGCAAATAAACTAATGGAGATAAACTTTATCAGAAATGGTTCTTATTGCTTACTTCCTTCTAGGTAAAAGGAAAATAAGGGAACACACCACGCCAAAGTGGTAGTCAAATCTTTTACAAACTGGTCAATATGCACTGTTCAAAAATGAAACAGAGGGAACAAGTGAGGGCTTCCCGTTTGGGAAAAATAAGTATTTTAAAATTGAAACCAGTAAAAGGGAATGTGTCAGAAATGGTTAGCTTTGCAAATAAGTTGTTTGTTTTTACCAAATACAATTCTTTGTGTAGTAAGCTTTTGTCTATCTCTTACGGTTTACCACTTATATAAAAATCATCCAGAATAAACAGGTGTTCCCTTTAAATATCTTGAATATACCGCATTTTAATCAAAATATTAAGAGCCGATTTTAGGAAATCGGGACTTTTCGAATTATTTGAAAATCTTCGCATTTCTTCAGCACCCTTGGAAGATGCTTTCGCAATTTCGCGGTTTCAAACCCAGCGGAGGGTAATGGATTTTATTTTCGATCTCGTTATTTAGCACAATTTAAGTCATTAACATTTTTACTTTCTCTATACGCACTATGTACATAGTGTATAGAGAAGGTATTGCACTCCACCCAAAAATTCGATACGGAGATTTCACCGGAAATATATGTTTTGGGTCCCCAATACCCAAAAAAGTCCGCGTGTGTGTGTGTCCGTGTGTCTGTGAACACGATAACTCAAAAATGAAAAGTCGGTAAAATACCAAACTTGGTATTCAAGTTTAGTATCTTCCAGGAATGCTACACGAAGATTTTGAGAAAAATTCCCCCACCCCCGAGCACATTTAACATGGAACTTTTTTCGAAAATTTTGATTTTCTCAAAAAAGGCTCTAACGATTTTGATTAAAATTTCGTACATTAAAGATCTCACAAATAAAATGTATATCTTGAATTTTCTGGGAATAGCCTCTGAAGAGTAGTTTATTCTGGATGAATATTAGTGAATTTTGAATAACTGCTAAACCGTAAGAGATGAACAAAAACTTACCACACAAAAAATGTAGAGCACATTAAAACACACAATTTACGTTGTATACATTTTCTTCGTAGAGTTTGTCGTTTTTTAGACATTCCTAATTTTTGGTTTCTGCTATGAAAAACGTATACTTTTCTCATACAGGAACTTGTCAACTTCTTTCCATATAAACAAAGGAACTACATTGACATAGCAACCACTTTTGACTATCACTTTAACCTATGGTAGTCCCTTATTTAGCTCCTACTAAAAGGAAACAAGTAATAAGACTATTTCTGCTATTTTTTTCTGATTAGCATAAAGTAAATTGAAGTATAAGCTTTTTAAGAATAACTTGCTGCAGGGATATAGAGAAAGTCATGTGAATGGTACACATTAGATTTTTTCGTATAGTTCGCCATTTTTGAGATTTAACTCCTGGCCGTACAAAGAAACGGATGCCAACCATCTTTTAAAACATTTGACTATCGCTTTAATTTGACACACTTTGTTTGGTGGAGTTGACTATTTTTAGATATAACACCTGGCCATACAAAAAAATGAATTTCAACCACATGACAACCAGCTTTTAAAAGGTTTGACAATTGCTTTAGCCAAGTGTATCCTCTCATTTCTCTTCTACTTACAACAAATCAAGTAATAAAGACAATTTCTGCTAATGATTATCTCGATTAGTATGAAGTAGATAAAGGAACATGCTTTTTAATAATAATTAGTTATAGAAATGTAGAGAAACTCGTGTGAATCAAACACCATCACATTTTCCCTTTTATATTGACTTTCAAGATAGAGAAAGGAAAATAAAATTCATTCTTCTGGGCAGAAAATATAATACACATAAAGTAACGGTCCAGTTATGGCTGTAGCCTGGAATCCTACCTCTGAACAGAAAACTATTCTTCTGAGAAAATTGCAATTTCCATTGTATAGGTGTCTATCTTGACAATATTTCGCTTCTAAGGAAATTCTTTAGTATCTTAATGAAATATATATCTGTAAAGGGAATTTCATTTATTTCCTGATATCGTCAGAATATATAAAACTTATTATTATCATTACATCTAAGGATCGAAATGTAGAGCTCATTGCTAGTAATGTCATACTCCAATACGAGGTGCAGCAACTGTTGAAACTCAATCACCTCCTGGGGCTACAGCTATCGCCTTTTCAGTTCTACAAGATGTTACTTCAAGTTCTGTAACACTCATACCTACAGGGTTTCAAACTTTGACAACAGCTACGTTCTCAGTACGATTGAAGAGATGTTTCTCTTTGGTATACGTTTACTTGCCCTTCGGCCCATGCCTATCGGCCGAGTCAAGATACGATCAAAGTCAATAACAATGAGCACTAAGGCAGATAAGTCCCTATTTTTAGAGGGATTACTGTTTAAAACATATGATGTGTTCCATTTACATGACTTTCTCCACATCTCTACAATAAATTATTGTTAAAAGCTTATTCTTCTATTTACTCAATCCTAATAGAGAAAAAAATTAGTAGAACGTATCTTATCATTTGCTTCCTTGTAAGTTGAAGGAAAATAAGGCTAAATCGATAGTCAAATAATTTTAAAGTCGCTTGCTATGTGATTTAAGTAACTTTGTTTGTATGGACAGGAGTTGACAAATTCCCATATGAGAAAAGTAAAGATATTTTAAAGCTGAAACTAATAAGCAATATCTCAAAAACGGTCAATTCCAAACAAATATATATATAGCATAAATTGTGTATTTTAACTAGCTCTACATATTTTTGTATAGTAAGTTTTTGTTTATCTCTTTAGATTTAGCAGTTATGCAAAATTCAGCAAAATTCATCCAGAATAAAAAGGTCCTCAGAAACCATTCCCAAAAAATTCAAGATATACATTTTATTTGGGGTGTAAATACTTTTAATATACGGGATTTTAATCAAAATCGTTACAGCCATTTTAAAGAAAATAAACATTTTCAAAAATGTCTCCATGTAATGGGTAGTTTGTGGTGGGGGAATTTTCTTACAAATCTTCGTGTTGCAATCTTGGAACACACCGAACTTAAATACCAAGTTTAATACTTGACGGTCTTTTTAATTCTTGAGCTATGCTGTCCACAGACACACACTCATACAAACAGACATACACAAACACAGACAGACCCCCAAACTCACGGAAATTTTCCCCATTTTTGTTTTGGATTCAGGGGGTCTCAAAACATGTATTTTCGTTGTAATCTCGGTATCGAGTGGGTGCTATACACTATACAATATATACATAGTATGTATAAAGAAAGTAAAAATCTCACGTGTTCCATTCTCAGGACTTTCTCTACATCTCTGCAACAAATTATAGTTAAAAAGCTTATGCTTCTATGGACTTCATGTTAACCGAGAAAAAATTAGCAAAAATAGTCTTATTACTTGCTCCCCTGTAAGTAGAAGCGAAATAAGGAGTACTGTGGTTTAAAGCGATAGTCAAAAGCTGGTTGCTATGTGACTGAAGTTCCTGTGTTTGTATGGGTAGGAGTTGACAAATTCCTGAATGAAGCAAAGCTGAAGCAAATAATAAGGAATATCTCAAAAACGATCAACTCCACGAAAAAATGTATTGAACATAAATCGTGTTTTAACGAGCTCTACATATTTTTGTATGGTAAGTGTTTGTCCGTCTCTTACGGTTTAGCAATTAAGAAAAATTCGGCAAAATTCATCCATTATAAAGAGATCTTCAGAGGCTGTTCCCAAAAAATTGACAGTATAGATTTCATTTTGGGGTGTAAATATCAATAATGTACTGGATTTTTATCAAATTCGTTACAGCTATTTTTAAGAAAATCAAGAGGTGGGAGGATTTTCGAGAAAATATACATGTCGCATTCTTAAAAGATACCAAACCTAAATACCAAGTTTGGTTTAACGTTCTTTTCGTTTTTGAGCTATGCTGACACGCACTCAATGCTTTTTACGAGATCCCAAAACTTCTATTTCTAGTGAAATATCGACATAATAACTTCTCTATCCACTATGTACATAGTACATGCGGGTTAGAGAAAGTTAAAAATGCAAATGATTTTTTCTGAGGGCTTAAGAAAGGTTTACAGAATCAATAGTCTCCCGCACACGCATTCTTTTTTTTTTTCACAGTCCTGTCTCACTAGATTTAACTTTAGAAATATAAAAACCCGGCGGAGGATATTGGATTTTTTTCGGGCATAAAAATCCTGTTGGGGGAAACCGAAGAACTTGGAGAAATCCCTCCCAGATGCCGCAGCGTCCACCACAAATGTCACAAGCCGTCCTCTGGGTACGACGAGCGGTGTAACCACATAAATACGGCAGCCCCCTTTAAATTAGCCAACACAGCGGAAAGACCGTGAAGAAATCTTCCGTCAGGGTTTTGAACACGCGACTTCCGGAATACGAGTCAAACGCATTTTCGCGGCGCCGTTGCTCTGGGTTATATCTTAGATCATGATATTGTAATCAACGTTTTAAAGTGACGTTTGAGAAAATTGAAAATAACGAAAATTCCATGTAAATTGTAGCTAGGTTCTAGTTATTTCTATGCGTTCTCTCTCTCCCCCTCTCTATTTCTGTCTCTCTCACCCGCACACGCAAACAAACGGTACAAACTTATTTTTTTTCTTACTTTCTCTATACGTACCATGTACATGGTGTATGGTGAAGGTATTGTAATGTACCTAAAAACTCGATACCGAGATTTCACCGGAAATAAATGTTTTGATACCCTCTGAATCCAAAAAAGAATTTTTAGAAAAATGTCCGTGTGTGTGTATGTGTGTGCCTTTGGACACCATAAGTCAAAAACGAAAAGTCCGTTAAATACCAAATTTGGTATTTAAGTTTAGTATCTTCCAAGGGTGCGACACGAAGATTTTCAAGAAAATCCCTTCCCCCAAGTACCCTTTAGATGGAAAAAATTTTGAAAATGTTGATTTTCTTAAAAATGGCTTATACGAATTTCATTAATATATCGTGTATTAAAGATAGTTACATGACAAATAAAGTGTATATCTTAAATTTTCTGGGAATAGCCTCTGATGACACCTTTATTCTGAATGAATTTTGCGGGATTTTGCTTAACTGGCAAACCGTAAGAAATAGACAAAGCTTACTGGAAAAAAATGTAGGGCTCATTAAAAATCACAATTTATGTTATATATATTTTTTCGTGAAATTGACAATTTTTGAGATATTCCTTATTAGTGGTTTCGGTTTTGAAATACCTATATTTTTCTCACAGGGAATTTGTCAACTGCTGGCCACACAAACAAAAGAACTTAATCACATTAGTAACCAGCTTTTAAAAGATTTGACTGCCGCTTTAGCTTAGAGTACCGCCTTATTTCCGCTCTACTTACATGGAAGCAAGTAATAAGACGATTTCTGCTAATTTTTTGAAGTAGGCAAGTAAATAGCATGAAGTAAATAGAAGAATAACCTTTATAACAGTATTTTGTTGCAAAGAGTAGAGAAAGTCATGTGAATGGAACACATCAGATTTTTATTCTAATCTCCATTCGAATTTTTGGGAGAAATAAAGTTCCTGTGTTATAGTAAATTATAGAGATAGTAAAATGCTTGAATAGCTAGGTACACAATTTGCTGAATAGTATATTATGTAAATTTATGAACGGTATTTAATCACTTCAGAAGAAAATTTAGAAAGAAAATTGGTTAAAGCTTTATAAACGTGATGTAAAAGCTAAGGTTGTGAATGATAATGCATTTTTCATATTAAACCAAGCATTTATGAAAAACGTGAGATTACTTTACTTTACTTTTTTAGAACAGTTTCTCATGTTTACAAAACGAAAAGCTATCATTACCATATTCAGAGGTTATTTGTCACCACTTTCATGACACGTGCACGCAATAAGCTACTGATAACTTTTTTGGGCAGAAACTTGTCATAATTTTTGTTACTACAAGGGCAAAGTGAGTTCATATGACCTCCTTCGAATTTTACGTAAGGTTTGATTTTTGGGAGCATTTATACTCCCCTCACAAACCGATCCACTACTACTCTAAAAAATCTTATGTGTTCCATTCACATGACTTTCTCTACTTCAAATTATTGTTAAAAACCTTTGCTTCTATTTACTTCATGCTAATCGAGAAAAAAATAGAAGAAATAGCCTTATTACTTGCTTCTTTTTAAGTAAAGCGAAATAAGGCAGTATCATAGGTTAAAGTGATAGTCAAAAGCTGGTTATTATGTGACTGAAGTTCCTTTGTTTGTATGGACAGCAGTTGACAAATTCCGGTATGAAAAAAGTAAGGTTTTAAAGCTGAAACAAAAAACAAGAAGTATCACAAACACGATCAACTCCACGAAAAATTGTATATTTTAATCAAAATCGTTAGCCATTTTTTAAAAAATCAAAATTTTCGAAAAATGTTACATGTTAATGGTGGTTTGTTGTAGGGGATTTTTCTCAAAATCTTTGTGTCGCATCCCTGGAAGATACTATACCTAAATACTTTTCGTCTTTGAGTTATCGTGTTCACAGGCACACGTAGACACACACGAACCCTTTTCTGAAAATGTTTACTTGGATACAGGGGACCTTAACATATATTTCCAGTGAAATCTTGGTATCCAATTTTTTGGTGGAGTGCAATACTATACACTATGTACATGGTAAGTATAGGATAGTAAACATGATTACATTATACAATATTATGATTTGTTGTTTTGGGAATTTTCAAACCAGAACGGAAAGTGTTTAGTGCCATTAGCTATGTCAAAGGAAATGCAGTATTTAGCTAGGCGGGTTTTAACTGTTGGTCACGCAGTCATGTGTCAAGATGTCAATTGGCTAAGCCAACTGGCCGTCTGGTAAGAGATATAACTTGATAATGTAACAAATGAGAGCACCACTTTCTACAAAACTCACTTAATTGCCACTAAAGCATTCAATGTAATAAAACGTTGCACCTACAATATATAAAGTCCACACTTTGTGCACAAAATAACGGAATCAGTATTACATAAGCCACGATTGACAGCATAATGGCCTGTCCACTGTCAACTGCATACTTATTATCTACTTCACTATTTTAACGTTTGTCACTCTATAGATTGACTTATTAGACTGCCAGCCGGAACTTTTCTGACCCCAGTACAATGCAGTTGTCAGTTCCGACCGTTCCAGTCGTCGAAATCACGGGAAATTTATGATTTTAAAAAAGTCCCAGAAACGTCCTTTTCTCTAAATTTGACGACGGGTCTTTGGGCTTGTTTTACTTGAACTGCAGGGAAGAAAGCTTTTGTTTGCCCGATCTTTTGTGTTCATTTACATTAATAAGCAACCCGTGCAGGTTAGGTAGCTCATGCACGTCCCTCGACTGGAAGGATGGCTGCCCGAATCGTTGTTCAGTATATACTCAGCAGTGCACTCTTCAAGGATAAATATAGGAAACATTATTAAAAGATAACCGGAATATTCGGAATGTTTCGCTTGCCTACATTTTCAGAAAATTCTAGAATGACAGTAGTTTCGTCAGTTAGCGAGTTTGTGAGTGCATTTTTGATATTATATGCTATTCTCAGAGCTAGTGCTGCTAGAGAGATTAGAGACGTCCAATGTTAGACTCCTCAGCGAGTGAAGTGCGCATCTAATTACGCCACTTGGTGTGAAAGGAAGAAAATTGAAACAAAAAATTAAGCTAGTTCGTATAGTGAAGTAACAGTATGACCTAACAAGCAAATATTCAGGAGAGCAAATAAAATTTAAGTTTTGTTTGCAATTTATTCACAGCACTATATTAAATTCTCACTAACCAAGAATTTCACAACCAGCTCAAATGACTACAATAAGGGCTGTTGCTAGCACATCTTAGGCTGTGCACAAGTAGATATACGAGGCCAAGAGGCTATGTAACCATAATGTAGCGCTGGGAGGCGAGTGTGTTGATAGAGCGGACACCTGCTAGGCTATCTTGTGAATGAAAATGTATCTTCTGGATGGAATTAGGTACTTGTTAACAAATTACAAGAGGCGGGCTATGAAGACTCTTCAGTTACGGAAAAGGAAAGATTATTTGAAATGCATTTACTGATGAAAATGTTCGCTTCGTAAAATAGTCAAGTGGGCTACACACTTGATATTGAAGTAGAAGAACTGAAGATGACGGTAAATAACAAATCTTTGGATTAAAAAGCATCTACACAGCTAATTTAATATTTTTAAAAATCTGATGTGCTCCACATGACTTTCCTACATCTCTGCAACAAATTGTTGTTAAAAAGCTTATACTTCTTTATATACTTCGTGCTAATCCAGAAAAAAATTAGCAGAAATAGTCTTATTACCTGCTTCCTTGTAAGTAGGAGCGAAATAAGGGATTACCATAGATTAAAGTGATAGTCAAAAGCTGGTTTACTATGTAACTGAAGTTCCTCTGTTTGTATGGACAGGAGTTGAGAAATTTCTGTATGAGAACAGTATAAGTTTTTCAAAGCTGAAAACAAAATAGGAAATATCTCAAAAACGATCAACGGCATGAAAAAATGCATATGACATAAATTGTGTGTTTTAATGTGCTATACATTTTTTGTGTGGTAAGTTTTTGTATATCCCTTACGGTTTAGCATTTATGCAAAATTCCGTAAAATTCATTCAAAATAAAGTAGTCTTCAGAGGCTATTCCCAGAAAATTCAAAATATACATATTATTTGTCAGTAAACATCTTTTAATATAAGATATTTTTATCAAAATCACTAAAGCCATTTTTGATAAAATCAAAATTTTCGAAAAAAAGTTCTATGTAAATGGTAGTTGGGATAGAGGGATTTTCTTGAAAAGCTTCGTGTCGCATCCTTACAAGATCCCAAACTTAAATACCAATTTTGGTATTTAATAGTCTTTTCGTTTTTGGGCTATGCTGTCCACAGATACACATACAGGGACCTTTTTTCCCCAGAAATGTTTTTTTTTTATTCAGGGGGAACCCAAAACATGAATTTCCGCTGAAATCTCGTTTTCGAATTTTTGGGTGTATTACAATACTTTCTCTACACACTATGTACATAGTACGTGTAGAGAAAGTATAAACCAGGTATTTGGCCCTTCTTAGTGTTTACTTGTAAGTAGAGTTACTATGAAAGTTGCAGATCAAAACGAGAAGTAATAGTAAAAGGTGGATAACGTTACAATACGGGAAAATTCCGATCACAACAGAAAATATCTGGCAAAGTCACAAAACCTATAAACATTATTTAACAAAATTGAGTTCTTCCTTTTTATATAAATTGCTCCATCTCTTGCGGTTTATCTAAACTTCAGTAAGTGCAAAAGCAACTTCGCCTTCCATTCACAGAAAATTCTTTACATTTTGTTCTTCGTGCCAATATCGCAACAAAATTAATGTTTAAACTAGGTGTCACCCTCTTGCTTGATTTTGTTTCGCAGCTGACAAGCTTGCTCCATTCATGCAATTGGTAAATACCTGAAAGTAGGGATTTTGCCTCTTTCTTTTGTAGTGTGATAGTTTATGTCAATAAGTAGAATGTTTTTGTAAAATGAATCATTTCCGAGATATTCCTTAATATTGGTTTCAATTTTAGAACACTAAAACTGTTGTCATACAGTATTTGTTAACTTTTGGCCATGCCAAGAGAACGAATTTGGTTTTTTTTTTCAGAAATGGCTGTAACGATTTTGTTTAAAATGCTTATATGTCAAATAAAATTTTTATCTAAAAATTCTAGCTTCATAAGACTTTGACTAGCTGGTAAACCACAAAGATTAGACAAAAAGTTACCAATAAAAATGTAGACTCGTTAAATCATAGAGTTGGCCATTTCAGGAATATTCCTTGTAATTGTTTCAATTTTAGAATGCCTAAAATGCTTTTCTCATACAGAAATGTATTAACTCCTGGCTAAGCAAGGGTAACGAATTTCAATCACATAGCAACCAGCTTTTAAAAGATTTTACTATCTCTTTAGCTAGTGTGTTCCCAAATTTTGCTTCTACTTGTAAGGAATAAGACAATTTCTGCTAATGTTTATCTCTATTTGCATGAAGTAGGTAAAAGAATAAACTTTTTAATAATAATTTGTCATAGAGATTAGAGAAACGCATGTGAAGAACACATCAAATGTTTGTAATAATATCATGAAAATTGTGGAATTTTCCTCTGGTTTTGATCATATATTCCTTTGCTCTAAAGAGTTCCAACGTTTGTCATTCGATCAATAATTAAGAAGCAAATTAATAACAGCCATTAGGCATCAAAAATATGCGTGGCAGCCCGTGAGATTGAGTACCCCATTTCTACGAAAGCATACAAAGCTTCTACCTTAACGGAGTTGTGTCCATTCAGTAAACAAGGGACAAAGTCGAACGAACGTAGCTTGCCTCACTCTAAAAGCAAACTTTGGTAACAGCGACACTCGACAAACATGAACCGAACGCAGGGCACGTTTTGCATAATGCTAATGCTTACACAATGTGCTGTGTAGCTAATAATTTATTATGAAGCAAGTGCTTCTAATTAATTACTTCAAAAAGTAAGAAGTGCAAATTTAAATTCCTAAGGTAAAGGTTTCCGACACCTGAGGCATTTCTGACTCCCACTTCCATGCAATTGCACGACTTTGTTAGAGTTTGAAAAACATAAAGAGTTTGTAAAACTTCCTAATAAAACACCAAACGACATAAAGTTCCTACACACTGCTAAATTTTAATAAACTATATTGTGCTCCCCGAGAAAGCTGGTTTAAGCCTCTTAAATTATGCAATACGTATGCATTTTATTTTGGAGCAATGTACATTTAAAATCTGATATGTTACACTCACATGACCTTCTCTCGCTACTCTACATATAAACTTCTTACAAAACATAATTCTTCCTTTAACACTATACTAACCAGATAAACATTGGCAGCATTTTATTACTTAGTTTCTTATAAGTAGAACAGAACTAAGGAAATTCACTAGGCTAAAATGATAGTCAAATTTTTTAAAACCTGTCGTTATGCGACTATCATTGCAAATCGCTTCTTCACTTGGCCAGAAGTAGAACAAAAGAAAAACGGGCACTCCCGTCTGAGAAATGTGTAAGTACTTCATAATTGAAACTAATAACAAGAAATACCTCGACAATGGTAAGCTCCAAGAACAAATTGTATATGACATATCTTGTGTATTTTAACAAGACCTACTTTTTTGTATATAGTAAGTTTTTGTCTATTTCTTACGTTTTACTAGTTATGCCAAATTAAGCAAAATTCATCCAGAATAAACAGGTCTTTAGAAGCTGCTCCCAGAAAATTCAAGATATACATTTTATTTGTGACAGATATGGTTTTAATATATGGTATTTTAATCAAAATCGTTAAAGCCATTTTTAAGAAAAACACAATTTTCAAAAATGTTCCATATAAAGGGTAGTTAGGGGTGGGGAAGATACAAAACTTAAATAGCAAATTTGGTATTTAACCGTCTTTTCGATTTTGAGCTATGCTGTGTACAGTCACACACACAAACACAGACACACACACGGACCTGTTTCTGAAAATGCTCTTTTTTAGGATTCAGGGGGTCCGAAAACGTGTATTTCCGGTGAAAGCTCGACATCGAATTTTTGAGTGGAATACAATACTTCTGTATACCTATATACATAGTTAGAGCCATTTTTTAGAAAATCGAAATTTTCGAAACTTTTTTCTATGTAAAGGGTAGTTTGGGATGGGAGGGATTTTCTCAAAACCTTCGTGTCGCATCCTTGGAAAATACAAAACTTAAATACCAAGTTTGGTATTTAAAGGTTTTCTCGTTTTTGAGCTATGCTGTCGACAGACACACACACACGGACCTTTTTCCAAAAATGCTTTTTTGGATTCAAGGGAACCTAAAACCTATATTTCTGGTGAAATCTCGCTATAGAAATTTTGGGTGGAATACAATACCTTCTCTATACACTACGTAAATAGTACGTGCAGAGAAAGTAAAAATGATGCAGTTAGCTTAATGCCTGTAGAAGATAACATTTGACAGTAACTAATGAAATTGAATAAATCATTAACATATCTAGAATAAACAGATATATTTGAATAAAACTTGTTATTAGTGCTTCTTTTGTTACCCGTAATGCCTGTAAAAAATTAAATCGCTAGCTATAATAATTTAGAAAAATGTTTTTACCACGTGGAGTTCCCCTTAAGGGAGTTTTCGTTTTTGATCCATGCTATTCACAGGCATGAGAACATACATATACACACAGATTTTTTTATAAAAAACTTTTTTTGAATCCGGGGGACATCAAAGCAAATATCCGCTGAAATCTCGCATCAAGTTTCTGGGTGGCATGCTATACCTTCCCTATCTACTGCGTACATCATTGTACTCTCAAAAACATTAAAATATGTCTGGAAAACCTTATCGTAACACGGGGTCTTATCGCTGACTCTACCCATGTCTTTCATCTATTTGCTATGCTTTTTTTTTTTAATTAAAAAATACAGTTCCGGAGGCTTGTTAGGAATCCGGCGCTCTTAGTTGACCTATTAAGTTTTCCTTTTACCTATACATACACATTCACAAACACAGTAACACCCATGCCCAAGGCGGGACTTGAACCCACGATCCTGTGCGCTACGAAGCATTAAAGCGAGGCACTTTAGTGAGCGCGGCCACCGAGATCGGCAAAAATTCTTAGGTTTTTGGTGAAATGATGCTCAATGTTCTCGGGGTCCACGGAGCTTAAAGTTACTCGACATTTGTCTTCTCAGGATAAGGGACAACCCCGAAAAAACCAGTCTTAAAGGCGTATTGGACAGAATTGTTACCGAAGGAAAAGGGGTTGGACATGAAACGTTATTTGAGACAAATGAAGTTCTGAATTGCGAACTGGTGATCCCCAAACTAACTGGTTAGACAATACTCGATCCCTCTCACCGGATGATACAAAATTAGATTTATCTGTGATGCATACTGAAGTTGTAATGCCAAGGTAATTCGCGCTCGTGGTGGACTAAATTAACACACTGCTTCTACAGTCAGTACCATGAAAATCGTGGAAAACCCGAGTCCCCATCAAACGTTCACATTTTCAGCAAAATTACAGCCCCATGCGTATTTTTTATATCTTTCAGTGTACAAATGTTGTCGAGAAGGAAACATATGGTCAATAACCGCACGTGGAGTCCCCACAACGTGAAAACCCCTGCAGCTAAGGCACTGTTATCCGCAGATGTGTGTACTCAGGTAAGCACAGTACAAATTTGCAATCAATCATCCACTTAGTTCGCCCCACTCTCTTAGAAATACAAAAGCTGTTTTGCTGCCAACTTCCCACACTACCCTTAACTGCATAAAGCTGACTGTGACGCACCAATAAACAGCCCTGATTAGCAAACCAACCACGTTACCGCTACTGATTGGTACTAATAGGCCTAGAGGCCACGCATAATAAACTTCTGCCTATTAAGCATTAGCCACACCTCTGCTGCGTATAGATCGAGCTAATTTATAATCGAGGAACGGGTTCGATTCTTGTTTCGGCTTGCATAACACAGGTATTTATGGATTTTTTTTTTCTTATTTACTTGTGACGAAACTTCATTACAGAGTCAACAAACCATGCACCAACATTTGCAACTGAGATGACAAACAACGTGGAAGAGTTTCAAAAGGCACACTGTGCATACTTCTTAGCTCTCCCTTGTAAACAGAATGAACAAATAAAGTAATAGTAAACAGAAAGATTCTATTTTCTCTCTTTGTCCCTTCCTTCTCCACCTCTTTGGAAACAACCGAGCTGTCCTCTGGAAGCTCCTGTGATTCTAATAAACATCACACATAATGAGAAAGTTGAACTAAGTTTGAAAAGTATGTGTTGCATTCATATGACTTTTTCTATCTCGTATATTGCAACAAATATTCTTATAGCTGAATCTTTAAATACTTCTTCCTAATCAATATAAACATCACAAAAATTATTATTTGAAATACTTTAAATGTAAGTTAATTATTCTGAACACATATTTGATAATATCAGCAAAATTTACAATTAATTTATTATTAATTGCGAGGCCAACAAGCACTGTAAGTACTTACAGTAAGAGTTTGAGCGCTCATTAATTCTTAGAGTACAATTAGGAAATGACGTAACACTCAAGACATGTGCTACTTCGAGTAAAGAATCTATTAATGCATTAACAAAAGACGGTATAATAAGGCTTTGTCCATATATTTTACATGTAGCCTTGCATTTGTTCGCATCGAAAATTAATTTTTACTTTCTCAACAACACGTACTATGTACATAGTGTATGAGAAGGTATTGTACTGCACCAAAAAATTCGATACCAAAATTTCACCGGAAATACATGTTTTAGGTCCCCAATATCCAAAAAAAAGCATTTTCACAAAAGGGTCCGTGTGTGTGTATCCGTGTGTCCGTGTCTCTGTGAACACGATAACTCAAAAACGAAAAGTCGGTAGAAACTAAACTTGGTATTTAAGTTTAGTATCTTCTAGGGATGCGACACGAAGATTTTGAGAAAAATCCTCCCACCCCAAACTACCCTTTACAGGGAATGTTTTTCGAAAATTTCGATTTTCTCAAAAATGGCTCTACAATTTCGATTAAAATAGCATATATTAAAGACATTTACCTGACAAATAAAATTCTGGATGAAGTTTACGGAATTTTGCATGACTGCTAAACAGTAAGAGATTGGCAAAAACTTACTAGACAAAAAATGTAGGGCATGTTAAAATACACAATTTATATTATATACATTTTTTGTGAGTTCATCCTGTTTGAGACATTCCTTGTTTTTGATTTCTGCTATGAAAAACTTATACTTTTCTCATTCAGGAATTTGTCAACTGCTGTCCATTCAAACAAATGAACTTCAGTGACATGGCAACCAGCTTTTGACTATCACTTTAACCTCATGGTACTTCCTTATTTGGCTTCTACTTACAAGGAAGCAAATAATAGGACTATTTCTGCTAATTTTTTCTGATTAGCATAAAGTAAATATAAGTACAAGTTTTTAAGAATAATTTGTTGCAGAGATGTGAGAAAGTCATGTGAATGATACACATCAGACTTTTTTTCACTTGAATACATCTTTACTCCTCATTGTTTCGTTATTAAGCAAAAAACGATCTTCCTTTTTCTTTACAGCCATTATAAACAGAAATATTTGTGTTGCCCTGCATTCATTCCAAGACCGTGTAACGTATATATGTTTTAGCAATGCACCTACGTAGTCTTTCTGTCTCTTTCTATCATTGTTGCGATTGTTGGCTACGTCTCCAGGCAACACATTATAAACGTTTTGCTTTAGAATAAACACAACGTCTTAAAAATATATTAGTAACACAAGAAAACAATTCAGCAACAAAATTCACACAAAAATTAAGAGTTAAATTTATGCTTTAAGCTATTTAGACAAATATATTTCAAGTTAATAATAAAATAACAAAATAAAAACCTTATATCTTGTGGCCTGTGGCCTTAGTATTGTCACAGATTTAATGTTATTACATTTAATAAAACGTAATGTGACATGAAAATGTAAAGCTAAAGTTTTAGCATTCGAAAATACTTTAAGGGACATAAAGTGTACTTAGAATTATGCTCGAAAAACCATAATCATGCTTATATAGGTGGAGTTACATTTTGTCACTACCAACACAACTAGGTTCCTACAGGTGGTCTAACTGCTCCATATTTAAAGTGTGCATCTCTTCGTGCGTCATAACAGTTGCAGAACTCAACGGTGCTATTTCAAATTAAAACCGGTAAGTAGGAAACTGGCTGAGGGAACTTAGTTTTACCCTTCTTGCTTATTGGCAGAGACGGTGAGCGGGTTGCGCTCATTGACGGGAAGGTTGCTCTCGCCAGCTCCCTACTGCTTGCTTCTTGAGAAGTTCAATTAACAGAATGTTTTGAGGTAATTTATCGGTCATTTCAACTGTATGTTGCTGGAAACTTACAAAATTTATTTCAAAAACATCGTCGCTTTACTGTGAAGCTGAAACTTACGACCGATTTCACAGCTAAAACTTAAAGTGAAGCTTTAGTAAGCTAGGCTTACGTTTTGGTTTAAGCGCTGCAAGTTTCACGGTAGGGCAACTAGGTTGGGTTTTACTGGTCACCCTCTGTGGTTTAATGGTTACTATGCTAACTTCATATATCCAAGGTCGCGGGTTCAAACCCGATGGAGGACGGTGGATTTTTACGGGCGTAAAGAACCATAGCATGGCTTTCCTTCGGAAGGAAAGTACAACGACTGGTCCTGTAAAAGAACTTCAAACCTGATAAGAGAGGCATCTGAGCAAAATTAAGCGGTCTTTCACGCCCAATTTAGATTGGGATGCTGAGAAGCACTGCATGTGTGTTAATAAAATTAATTTATTCATCACTAATATTGTCTTCTTCAGCTAACAAAATGGCGAGTCCTTAACTTAAAGTACAGTTCAGTATCGTTTAAGTCAAGCCATGAATAAACTGTAAAGCTCTACTGTAGTTCAAGTCCGAACGACCCGTAGGTTTAAACTGACCTTTAGTCTCGTTTGTTTTCCAAGATAGTTTTAGAAATGAAGTGATCATTATTCTATTGGTAATAGAGATATCGAAGAGTTCAGTTCAGTTAATGAAAAGGTTACGAAGTTAAAAGTGGGAGAGTTTCAAGTGCAGTTCAGTTGCGATTCGATTCTTTGGATCAGTTGTGTTGTGTTCTGAGAGTGTGTCAACAGTGATTCAAGTGTTAAAGTGTTGTGTTACACTGAGTGCGTAAGTGATTAAGGGTAACTGGTGTTAGAATGCGCAAAGTCCACATTGTGAATTCACACGAAATGGAGAGAAAGGAACATTTTCACCATTTTCTAGGAAACAAAATGCGATGGGAAGAGTTTAACAACTTAAATGAACTCCGAAAAAATGCATTAGACATCGCTAATAGAGTATAAATATTAATTAATATTAATATATTAATATTGGTTTCATAAATATTTATTCAGGCTGTTAGGGGTATAAGCATAGTCATAAGTATTGGTAATTATGGACAGTGTAATGGATAATGTTATATCTATATTTGGAGACTTATAATTTTAGTCATTAGGATTAGTATATACCCAGGTTGGTTAATACCTCCAAGTTGGGCTAGCACACACGAACCGTACGAATTTAGTTTCCCCGAGAGCACGGGGCGGAAGCGTTTCAATGAGAGATCTCGTGATAACTTACTTTGAATGCTTCATGCAAGACCAATGACCCCACACTACCTAGGCCAGCAGATCACATGTGGATGGGTGAAGACGTGGAAGTAAAACGGTTAGTCAATACTAATTATTTGATTTTGTGTCGCATGTATGAGTATGTAAAAAAATCAGGTAATAAATTATGTAATTGAATTGTGAGAAAGATATTAGGAGAAGAGATAAACAATTAACACATCGAAGTGGATACATTCTTAGGTACCATTCAGTAAAATATATACCCATCTATGTGAGAAAAGTGTATATTAAAATGTAAACAAATAAGGACTACCTGGAAATAGTTACTCCACATAATAACGTATTTCATACAAATGTCTTTTTATGATCTATTTACTGTGTAATACATTTTTGTCTAGGTCTTATGTGTTTACCAGTTATGCAAAAGTATTTTGGTCATTTGGATTCAAGGAGTCTGAAAACATGTATTTCCAGTGAAATTTCATATTCAATTTTTAGGTGTAATATCTTCTCAATACATTATGTACACACACATATATACGGGAGCAATGCTTTTTTTTTTTTTTTTTTCCACTTGCACCTTGCGTATCACCCACAAAATTAATCAAATTACCTTAATTTGGTTATAAGACTTCTTTGAAATTTCCGTGATGAAGTTTCTAGCTCATCAGAGGACAAAGAAAACACAAAGTTGATACCTAATTGTCTTTTCGTTTTTGAGTTACACACACACACACCCTCACATACCTGATATATACCGACCTTTTCCGAAATTATGTTTTTTGGAGTATTATATTGGAATACAATACCTTTTCTACATGCTAGTTTCATTGTACTTATGTACTAGGGAGAGGTAATTAATAATAATGTTTGTTATAAAGATAAATATTCTCATATTTTAGCATTAATTTATCAAACTTTTCCAATTTAAGAATACAAAAAATGTTCTACATTAAATATTTTATACTATATTTTTTAATATTTGAGCTGTGATCTTTAATATTGAATTAAAAACGTGTGTGCTCTAGCAACTGTATTAATTAATGGTTTACATATTTAAAATGCAGGTGTAAGGGCAATCTAGAAAATAACCAACGATTTGGCATTAGTTAATAACTAAAGACATTAATACTTTATTCACAAAATTGCAATATGTTACTCTATTTCTCAACGTAACTGCCATTGCTATAAATGTATTTATTGTCACTGGTGCCCATTTTGCAATGCAGAGGTTATATTCTTCCACCGCTAAGAATCTGAGACAAGATGTTAGTGCTATTCTAAGGTCTTCATCGGTTGGGAAATTTTTTCCACCCAAAAGTCATGTACAAATTCTAACTACGTTATTGTGAATTTCTTTATCAACATTTGCTTTCAACTTCTCTGTAACGATTGACGAACTTCCATTCCGGTCTTTGTCGCTCACACTGGTTCTTCCTTGATTACTCGTAAATTGGGCACGTTTTCCTAACTGAAGACTTGCTCATTGCATTATTACCATACACTTGCGTTATTTGCCTATAACAGTCGATTCAACGAACATTTTATTCATTAAAAAATCGAGTAAGTTCTTTGGCAGGTTAAAGTATAACATCGGCATAGAATAACTGGAATCACGTGACAACAAATGCCTAGACAGTGTGGATTTTACGATGAAAAATAGAATAAGGCACTGTAACTTTGCAAATAAAGTTTTATGTTAATATCTTATTGTTTAGTTTTGCCAAATCGTTCGTTACTTTTTGGAAGACCCTTATATTAGTAAATGGCTTATATGTGTGGGTTTCGTAGTCAATCTTGCCCGACTTTAGCACTGGCACGTCCCCCCCCCTAGGATCTACAAGCGTATGCCTAGAGATCAGAAGCTTTTCGGGGAGCCAACGGCACGAAACCACAGAATGGAGAACCCGGAGCGAGTGGTCGACCAGTAGCCAGGCCTGAGCATTTGGAAATGGATGAAAGGAAAGGTGATGGAGTACCTGGTGGAATGAGTGGCGGGGGAAAACCGAATAACCCGGAGAAAACCTGTCCAGACGCCGTTTCGTCCACCACAAATCCCATATGCGAGCGCTTGGAATCGAACGCGGGCCGCCTACATGGGAAGCGAGCGGTCTAATCACTCAGCTACGGTGCCGCCGTATATATACAGAGTGTTAATGAATTACACCGAAATAGTTTGCGAGATTGTGCACGTGACTTATATAAGTAATTTGAGATCGGCGATGCATGGTCCCCGGATAAACATAACGCAGCTACATAGCGTTAAACGTGTGAGTATCAGGTGCTGATAAGTCTGTGCTAATGCAAAGCAGGTTGAAAAAATGGCTTAGAATGTCATTAAAACTGCTGCCCGAGTATAGAAATATCGATTTTTAGCACCTCGTTACTATCGTTCTCGAGATGTAATGTCGCAAAAATCTGTAAAATCTCGAACTAATCACTTGACAGTGCGACACTGAGCATTCATTAACTACGTTCTTGAGTAATGTAGCCTACTCTGGAGATGTTTTTCCAATTGCTCTTGTGGCTTAATGCGTAACGTGGGAAGCTGCTATATCAAAGGTCATAAGTTCAATTCCTGTCATAGAGTAAATGTTTTTATTATTGTTTTTTTCATTCCAGACGAAGTGCCGCGATACGTGGCGTACTGGCACTTCAGAAACTTATAGCCGTTACTTCGAAATTTTAAAAACAGGCCATAAGTCTCCTATCTCAAATTATTTATTTAAGTAATCTACATATTCTGTGAAAATATTTCGGTATAGTTCATTAACACCCTGCATATATGTATATATATCAAGTGTTTTAGTAAATTGCTTATATATTTATTTAGAACATTAGCAAAACAAAAGAATTATGATAAATTTCTATTGTCATTTATTACACAAATTTCAGGTGTGTAAAAGTAAAAATTATGTCAATTCTGTAGTGGGATTTGGTAGCCTTAAACTTGGGTTTCTTTTCCATTCAATTCGAACAGGAAAAAATAAAAGTACAGAAATAAAAAGTTACTTCATATCTGCGAGTGATGTGATACATTAATTCATACAACAGCATTGTTGGAAATCTTAGTTTTTGTTACATTCAGTTATTCGGGGTAATCTGTTGAAAAGCTCAGCGGCTCACCAGCAGCTATCTCATGCAGTATGAAATCACGCGTTATCATTTCCAGAAGAGTTGTCCCTTACACTTGCAGACTGCCTTTTGTTGTCTGGTGTCATTCTGGGACCAACATAGAATTCTAACGGAAATCGATAGGTATCCTGGAAATAATCTCTGCTGTACCATGTACGTTAACCGAACTGCCCCTGGCGTCATAAAAATCGGAGATAAAAAAAGTATTTCAGCAGAATTAATCTCAGGTGGCTGCACTGCAATAATAGAACAAAACACGAGCAGCATGTGAGAACATGTTCCATTGAAAGTTGAGAAGGATGAACTACTGCTATCAGTGCTGTTAGTGAAATTAAATTACTCAAGATAGAGGTAAAGATCAGATCACTAAGGCTTTTTACTTTCTCTACACGTACTATAATAGATAAATAAATAAATAAATAAATAAATAAATAAATAAATAAAATCCGAATATGCTACCCCGGCACCTAGATAAGTATACCGGGCATATATTCAAACTTTAAATTTATTTCCAAAAACAAGCAGTACAAATTTTATTCATTACATAATATTTTCTGTTATTAACAAATTTTCAATTGAAAACCAGCAAACAAGGATCTAGAATATAAAGAGGAAAAATTAAGGTGCAAATAAATCAAATTGTTCTAAAATTAAAATATTACAGGAAAACCAGCATCCTTACTCCCTTATGGACAGATGATATACGAATTATACCTCTGTATAAAATGGTAATGTTAAGACATTTTGCGAAATAATTAAATAGGTATGTATCGGCGAAAAACTTAGCCGATCTGAAAAATTGAAAGCTGTCAAGTATCTGTTCTCAGTGTTTTAAATTGAAAATGCATCTCCTTTTTCAGGCCTGGTCCTGTATTAATAAATAAATAAATAAAATCCAAACATGCTACCCCAGTACCTAGATAACTATACTGGGACATATATTCAAACTTTGAATTTATTTCCAAAAACATACTTTTTTCAGATAATTAGCTAATCTAAAAACTAAAACTTCAAATTAAAATCAATAAACAAGGATCTAGAACATAAAAAGAATAATAAAGGTGTAAACAAATTAAAATATAATGAAGCAAACTATTCTAAAACTAAAATATTACTGGAAAAGCAGCAACGTCCTTTATTAACAGTTGATAAACACTTTTTTCCGAGCAAGGCACGTTGATCACTTAGTATATGGCAAGGTCTGATAAATATTGGTAAACATGGTTTAAACAGGTTTCCTTATGGTAACAGAAAATCAATACGTTCCCATTTATTTATATAAAACTCGAGACAAATTACATTTTTAAGGATGTATTACTTTTCTTTGTTATTTTTTTCTTGTCATTTAGAAGCGGTGCATTGTTGAATAAATTCTCGGCTGCAATAATGCGCGTTATTTCTAACACTTCTGACAACCATTTAGAATTCCAGTGTTATGATAGCTTCTTATTTAATTACCCTTGTTTAGATAAATATGGGAAGATGTTGCTTTTAGAACTAGTCACAGTTGTAATAGGGCAATAAAGCAACATACATTTATTTCAAGTGTGCAAACTTTCTCTTGGAGTATGAACATTTTAATAAATTCTACAAGAAGCCAAAATGACTCGAGTGAGCATTGATGGGTGCTTGGCACAAGTGGATATCCCAGTTAAAACGTACACATATGGAGGAGAAGTAGCCTAGCAAGTACGTTAAATCCCAAGGATGCATCAGGAAACTAAAATAAAACGTACATCAAAGTAAAAGACATAGCTATAGCCTATTCACATTCTTTTCGGTGGGAAAGACGGTTTCTGCAACAAGCGGCACCTTCCCCCTGCAACAAGACCTGGCCGAAAAAAATATCAATAAGCCGTTAGTGAATATTCAACGATGATGTTTCTCCGAAATTAATATTATAAGGAGAGAAAACGATTTTCTGGATTAAAATGCTTGGTTAATATCAGAAGGCTGCACGCAACATTGCAAACGTATCCGGAAGGCAACAATATTTATATTTACGATCTCGTTATACTATGTGTGACATTTTAATGTACGTACATGCCTCTATACCTCCACCTCATGTTATGACCGCGGTCGATACATTCAGAGTGATAAAACGGAAACCTAAGAGGCGGAAGCACAAAAAGAGTCATAATATCCGAAAATCTCAGTACAGTTGAAACGCCTAGAAAGATCATGAAGAGTTACTGGTCAACATAAACCATTCAGCTGTAATAAATATTTAAAAATAAATTATTACATTACATAGCACGTGTGTACAACGTGTATAATAGGAGAGAGGGTATTGTATCCCGAGTTTTCACCGAAAACAAACATTTTGAGGACCCATGGGTTAAAAAAGAGGATTTTAGAAAATAAGCAGTGTGTGTCTGTGTGTGTGTGGATGGCATAACGTAAAACGATACTTAGTTACATACGAAACTTGATATTTAACCTGAATATCTTCTAAGGATGTGACACAAAGATTTTTAGAGAAATCTGCCCACTCCAAACTACCCTTTACATGGAACATTTTTTTAAAATTACGATCTTCAAAAATATGCCTAAAGATTTAGATTCAAATGTGATCCGATTTCCCCGTAATTTATTTCACCATCAACTCCACATCACCATTCTTTTCATCCATTTCATCGTAATTTCGTACTAAGTATCGGGCTGATCTCCCATCTTTTATTCAGAACTCTCAGATGACATCTTATTTCAGGTATTGGATGACTTTTGCATAACTTGCATAACTTTTTGATGCTGTACAAGAAATAACATATCGTTAAAGCAGACAATTCATGTCAGATAACATTTTGTGAAGTTAACCATTTCGAAGATATTCCCTGCTATAGTTTATTTTTCCAATGTTTATGCTTTTCTCAAATGGGAAGTCATTATTTATTTGTTTTTTTTTTTAGTCCGGGTCCTACAAAAAAACCAAATTTCATTACCATCCTAACATGTGGACTAACTGGCCCCTATAGATACGCGTCAAATGCGGTACACTTTAGGTGTTAAGAGTTGCAGAACTCAACGGGGTTATTTCAAGCTAAACCTGGCTGAAAGAGAACTGGCAATCGTGGCCTTCGTTTTACCTCTGTAAATGAAAGCAACCTGTTCACCGTTTCCGCTGATATTCAAGAAGGGTAAAAGGAGGCCGCTGAGGCATTTCAATCTACCAGTTTTAGTTTTAAATATCCCCGCTGAGTTCTGCGACGCTTTTAACGTACGAAGGGATATCATTTGCACTCGCCAAATACGTACGAGGCAATTGGGCCACGGTAGACCGACCAGCTGTTCAAAGTTTTATTTAACTACAAAATTATAAAACCACCAATTATAATTATAAGCGTTTGTAACAATACTTTTTTAGAATATGTACATAAAGTCAAGAGAACGTAGCATAATAGAGTTTTTTACTTAATTGGTAGTAGCTGAAAATACATCTTGCTGCTGATACATTGATCTTGTATAGCCTGGCAGTAAAGTACAAATAAATTATGTGAAATAGTTGTATACCGTGACAGATCTACAACACTGGGGCTCTTAGAAGACAGAGAATGGAGAATGAGAAATATTGAAACAAGCAGGACACTGAATTCGTGATGTAAATGTCACGTTACTAAACATATAATTCATTGCTTTGTTTGCATTTAGCTGTTGTAAGCCACATGCGGAAAAAAACGACAACAGCTTGAGTTAGCAAGTTTAACCATAGTTGAAAATGGTTCAAGATTTAAAAAAAAATTATTTTAAGTTTGAATCCAAAATTAAGCTTCAGATGTATGCTTTCATATGCCTTTAAAGGCGCAAACGTAATCTTTTATGCATCTGAAGAGACGAGGTCTAATAGACTGTATTTATTTCCTATATTTTATATACAATAAATACATTTATTTTATGTTTTTCTAATGTTTCTTTCCTACCTGGTGAATATAAACATTTGTGTATATCAAATATTGCATATGATATACTTTATTACTATACTTGTTCAATGCTTTCAACATTTGCTCAGAAGAAATTATATTTAGGTACTAGCGTATAGTTTTTGCTACACGTTTAACTGATGAAGATTAGGCATAAGCAATTAAATTCTTATAACACTATTAAGGTCTCCTTTTAACTTTCTGTATCAAGTACTATTTACGATCAAGATAGGTAGAGAAGGTATCGTATTCTACCTAAACTTCTATACCGAGATTTCTACACAATACCTTTTTTGAGGACACCTGGTTCCAAAGAAAAAACCTTCATAGAAAAAAGTACGTTGTGTGGCGTGTTTATTAACTCCAATATATTAACACCTTAATATATATTAAACACTTATTATATACTTTACAGTTTACTTTTATACTCATAGATTCCATTTTTTGGGTGTGGGTTAGTATCTTTCAATGATGCGACACGGAGATTTCCAAGAAAATCTTCATAACCCGAATTACCCCTTAGATGCACAATTTTGCAAAATTTTGGTTATGTATATACGATATAATGTATATCTTGAATTCTCTGGGAATACCTTCTGAAGACTCTTTGACTCTCGAAGACTTTTGTATAATTGATAATACGTAAAAGATACATGAAAACTTTCTACACAAAAAAAAATCTCTCTTTAAAACATAGAATTCGTCATATGTCTTTTTTTGTGGAGTTAGCCATTTTTGTTATTGGTTTCAGTTTTAAAATTATTAAAACGTTCCTCATACAGAAATTTTTCATTCCTTTATATATAGTTTTACTCTTGGCTGTGCAAAGAGAACCGAATTTCAATCACATAACAACCAGGTTTTAAAAGAGTTGACTATCGCTTAAGCATAGTGTATCCCCTTGTTTCCCTTCTAGTTAGAAGAAACTAAGTAATAGGACTTTATATGCTAATGTTTATCTGCTTAGCCTGAAGTAGATAGAAGAGTATGCCTTTGTAAGAATAGTTTGCTATGGATTCGTTGGAGAAGGTCATGTGAATGGAACACATTCGATTTTTATAAAAATATAATGTGTGTATCTGTGGATATCATAACTCAAAGATGAAAATACTGTTAAATACCAAACTATTTAAGTTTAGGATTCCCTGAATTAAAAAATGAAATAATGTTTATAAAGAGGTCCGTGTATTTGTATGCATATGTGTGACTATAAACACACATCACAGAAACGAAAAGTCATTAAACACCAAACTTGATAGTCTCTCATTCTTGGAGAGAAGTTTAAGATTTTCAATAAAATCCCCCTCACAACACAAACCATGTTTACACAGAATACTGTCGCCCTCTGTGGTGTAATGGTTACCATGCTGACTTCATATATCCAAGGTCGCGGGTTCAAACCCGGTGGAGGACGATGGACTTTTTCGGGCGTAAAAGTCCTTAGCATGGCTTCCTTCGAAAGGGAAGTAAAGCTGTGGGTCCCGTGTCGTAGATTTACGGCACGTAAAAGAACCTCAAGCCTGATAGCAAAATTAAGCGGTATTTCACGCCCAGTATAGAATGGGACACTGAGAACCACAGCAGTTAAAGAAAGTCCATAAATAAAACGCCATTGCATTTACATAGAATACTTTTCGATTTGTTTCTCAAAAATGGCTCTAACATTTTGAATAAAATATCCTATCTTAAACGTATTAATATGACAAAATTACATTGTAAATTTGCTGGGAATAGTTTTGAAACCCCCGTAATTCTGAATGACTGCTAAATTGACAAAAGATGTAGATATCCTCAAAGTACACTGTTTGTCACTTTTACAGAGCTAACAATTTCTAAGATATTCGTGGTTTTTGGTTTAAAATTGCCAATACTGAGATTTATTTTCATTCTGGTTATGCAAAGAAAATGTACATTCAGTTGTGTTACATAGGGACCTGCTTTTAAAATATTTGATTGACACTTTAGCCTACTGGTTTCTCTTCAAATTAGAGCTGAGTAAGAAGAGCACTCTGTTATTGTTTATCTTGAATAGCAAGAGGGAAGAATAAGTTTTTATAAGAATAATTTGTTACAGAATAGGGAGAGAAAACGATATGAAGGAGCATATGAGGTTTTCGTAACTATCGACTATAGCAGTTTTGGTATAAAAACTGACCTGCTGAAACAGCCCACCTAGTGATGCAGCTGCTAATGGAAATTGGGTAAACTCAGGAATTTTCCTCCGAGGGAAGCTTGATAAGAAATTCTGATCAGTTCGTCTTGCTTCGAGATGGCAACCCTCTATAGAATACATAAGTAGGGGACCACTGAAAATCACATTAAGGGAAGCTTTAGCAGAAACCAATGTATTTTTAACGTTATTTATTCTTTCAGTATATAGAACATGGTACGTACATAGAGAAGGTATTGCACTGCTACTAAAAATTCGACACCGAGATTTCACTGGAAATACATGTTTTAGGATCCCTGAATCCAAAAAAAAAATTGTTAGAAAAATGTCCGTGTGTGTGTGTGTGTGTGTGTGTGTGTGTATCTGTGGGCAGCATAGCTCAAAAACGAAATGACCGTTAAATGCTAAACTTGGCATTTAAGCTTATCTTCCAAGGATGCGACACGAATATTTTCAAGAAAATCCTCCCTCCACAAACTACCCTTTACTTGGAAACATTTTCGAAAATTTTGATTTTCTTAAAAATAGCTCTAACGATGTTGATTTACCTGATAAATAAAATGTATATGTTGAATTTTCTGGAATAGCCTCTGAAGACTACTTTATTCTGGATGAATTTTAACGGAAATTTGCATTACTGGCAAACTGTAAGAGAAGGATAAAAGTTTACCACAGGAAAAATGTAGAGGACGTTAAAACAATGAATTTGTGTTATATTTATTTTATTCGTAGTAGAATTGATCACTTTTGAGAATTCCTTGTTATTGGTTTCAGCTTTGAAAAACTTATACTTTTCTTATACAGGACTTTGTCAACTCCTGTCCATACAAACAAAGGAATTTCAGTTACATAGCAACCAGCTTTTGACTATCACTTTAACCTATGGTATTCCCTTATTTCCCTTCTACTTAAAAGGCAGCAAGCAATAAGATCCTTTCTGCTAATTTTTTCTCGATTAGCCTGACCTAAATAGAAGAATAAGCTTTTTTTTTTTTTTTTTTTTTTTTTTTTTTGAGTTGACAATTTACGAGATATCTCTTGTTATTGGTTTCAAATTTAAAATACTATTATTAAATAAAACATTATATTTTCATTGTAAAAGTAAAAAGTTAATTTTTATAAATACATAAAAAGATAATAATTATCTTAATAACAGCTTCAGTGCTGTACTCTGTATACGATATTTGAATAAATTATAAATATTTCTCATTCTCACATTTCTGCTGGCAACACAAAGTAACGAATTTGAATAAACGGCTTTTAAAAGACTAGACCATCGCAATAGCCTAGAGTACTGCCGTATTTTCCTTCTACTTACAAAGAAGAAAATAATGCTAGGTTTATCTGTATTTTAACAATAATTTGCTACAGCAATGTGGATAAAGTCGTTTGAATGGAACACGTCTTATTACTTGCTCTATACGTGCTATGTACATAGTGTATAGAGAAGGTATTGCAATCCACCAAAAAATTCGATACCGAGATTTGACCGGAAATATACGTATCTCCAGAAAAAGGTCCGTGTGTCTGTGTGTCTGTGTGTCCGTGTGTCTCTGAACACGATAACCCAAAAACGAAAAGTCGGTAAAACACCAAACTTGGTATTTAAGTTTAGTATCTTCTAGGGATGCGACACGAAGATTTTGAGAAAAATCCCCCACCCTAAACTACCCCTTACATGGAACTTTTTTCGACGATTTTGATTTTCTAAAAAATGGCTCTAACGATTTTAATTAAAATATGTATATTAAAGATATTTAGCTGACAAATAATATGTCTATCTTGAATTTTCTGGGAATAGCCTCTGAAGAGTCAATTCTGGGTCAATTTTACAGAATTTTGCATAACTGCTAAACTGTAAGGGATGGACAAAAACTTACCACATAACAAATGTAGAGCACCTTGAAACACACAATTTATGTTGTATAAATTTTTTTCGTGGAGTTGATTGTTTTTGAGATAGTCCTAGTTCTTTTTTCAGCTATAAAGACTTTACCTTTCTCATACAGGATTTGTTAACTCGTATCCATACAAACAAAGGAACTTCAGTCGCAGAGAAACCAGCTTTTGACTATCACTTTAAACTATGGTACCCCTTTTTCGCTTCTACTAACAAAGAAACAAGTAATAAGACTATTTCTGTTAATTTTTGCTCCATTAGATGAAGTAAATAGAATAATTTGTTGCAGTGAGATAGGGAAAGTCATGTGAATGGAATACATCAGATTTTTTTTTTAGTTTAGGTTTCTCGTATAAATATTTATTAACTTATCATGTAATTTTATTCTACTGTACCATTTCCATTAGCTCACACACCATTTCGATGAATAATGCATGTCATAGAAAGTAGGTATGTATGCTTAAAATTCCTGTTCGGTTTATTCTATGGTATCAACAATATAAAAATGATACGCATGACATGAGAATGGTGAATACAAGCAGCGGAGTCGTGTAGCTTGGGTTAACCGAAACGTAAATTATAAATGTCTAGTAGGCCATGCTAAATATACAGAGTACTATGTTATGCAATAACAGAATTATATTTCTAAAACACATATTCAAACATTCTTGGTTGCGTAATAGTAAAATCTATATTAGTAGCGGAGATAAAGTCAACTAAGTAGATAATAATTAAGAATGTTTCAACTCTGGAATTCATTCCAAAAATTTCTGATATTAATTATTAAAGATGACGTATTTACTGAAATTTCCACCTTCATTCTTTAGATGTAATCGGGTTGATGATTGGTGCCCGAGAAACCAAACCCCAGAGTTTTATAATCTAAAATTAATTTATTATTTAGATCCTTATAAGGGGAATAGGGCAAAAACCAGAAGCAAATCTTTTAAGCACCGATGGAATGCGATGGCGGGGGAAACCAGAGAAAACCCACCACTGCGCCACTCTTTCAACCACAAAGTTCACATGTGGTCGCTTGGGTTCGAGGTGAGAGGTGAGAGGCGAGAGGCGAGTGGTCTAACCACTAGGCCACGGCGCGGCCCGCGATATAAACATATTCAATGTACAGTATTTTAAACAAAATCTTTAGCCATATTTAAAAAGTCGAACATTTTTAAAAATATTCCGCATAAAGCGTGGTTTGGGGTTGTGTGATTTTTCTGAAAATTTTCATGTCACATCCATGGAAGATACTAAACTTAAATACCAAAATGTAGATGTAACTACTTTTTCTGCACGTACTATGCAGAAAACAGGTAGGGAAAGTATTGTACTTCACCTAAAATTTTGATGTTGTTAATATTTTACCAAAGATGTATGTTTTGAGATCCTCTGAGTCTAAAAGCTATATTTAGAAAACGGTCGTGTGTGTGTGTGTGTGTGTGTGTGTGTGTGTGTGTGTGTGTGTGTGTGTCGACAGCAGAGCTCAAAAACAAAAAGACCGTTAAATAGTAAAATTGCTATTTAAATTAGGCATCGACCAAGGATGCAACATGAAGATTGTTTGAAAAATCTCCTTTCCAGAATTGCCCTTTACATGGAAAAATTTTTGAAAATGGTGCTTTTCTCAAAATGAACTCTAAAGATGTTTATTAAAATGCCGCAATTAATTTACACTTAGTGATCTAGGTTTATTCTTTGCCACTGTGAAACGCAGGTATAACGAATTTAATCGTGGCCGCCGTTCGCCACGAACGTCAACCAAAATCTTTTGTTGTGCCACAAAACATTGATAGTACTAGTGTAAGATCGTCATCGTACTGCGAGATACAGGCAACCCTGGGCATTATTTCTACCAACATATATAAATATAGCATGAGAAAGGTTTGCACTTTTTGGATGCCACATAATTTGACAAACAATCTTAAACGTATATTGTTGTCGACTGGCAAATACCCAAGAAATACAATGATGGTAATCCAAAAGACGTATAAGATTTATGTCAGGTGACGAGTCATAGATCTATGCATATCAGCCAGAACTTAAAAAGTCGACGACTATATAGGTGTTTCAAGATGAATCAAATCCAATAAATGTTGTTAGCACCTGTGTTTTCAGGAAAACTAGTCACCTGACAACAGTGCCTTTAGAGGAAAGTAAAACGGTCAATTCTAAACGGTACTCCATGGTTTGTTTGTCAAATGTCTTCGGTGAAATACGAGTAAGTGCCGTCATATCGTTCTTCAGCAAAACAATGCAAGCGCTCACACATGTCGTCTAACAACCGGCTATTTGAACACTCAAAAAAATCGAATGGATGATTCATCTGTCTTAAAGTTCTGATTTGGAAACCAATGACTTCTTTATGTCCCCGATCATCAAAAATAAAATGATTGGACAACGATTTTCGTCAGCAGAAGAAGCTGTTCAAAAACCACGTTTTGGAGGTCTCTCAAGCAGATGGCAAAAATGCTATGACAAATAATTCTTCGAACGCCAACAAAAGTGTACTGCTGATAAAGGAAAATATTTCGAGCAATAATAAAACAATTTTCAACAGCAAATTATTTGTTTTTAAATTATTAGGCTCAAAATGTGGATAGTGCCCCTCGTATCATCTGTTTGATGTGTTAGATGTTTAAAATACCATTCAGTACTTTGAAGTTAATTGGTCTTCGTTGAGAAAAGCAAGGTTACAGGCAAACAATGGAATGGCTTGCTCCTCAGGTGTAAATGTAATCCCTGTCTTCCGGCGTAGGTCGTGTAACTCAAGGTGTGTATCCGATAAGAACCTTGTCAGGGATATCATTAACAAGATTAAAGCAATTGCATTTATCTTACAAAGCGTATAAAGTGTCCTTCCGCAAGCTATTACTTTTCAACGAGTTTTACTTTTTCTAATCTCTACAGTAAATAGAGAATGTGTTCCATTCACATGGCTTTCTGTACATCTCTGCAACAAATTACTGTTATTGGTCTATTTACTTAATGACAATCAAAAACATTAGCAGAAATAGTCTTATTACTTGCTTCCATGTAAGTAGAAGCGGAATAAGGGAGTACCATAGGTTAAAGTGATACTCAAAAGCTGGTTGCTATGTGACTGAAGTTCCTTTGTTTGTATGAAAAGGAGTTGTGAAAGTCCTGTGTGAGAAAAGTAAATTTTTAAAGGTGAAACCAAAAACAAGGAATATCTCAAAACGATTAACTCCATGGAAAAAATGCATATAAGATAAACTGAGTGTTTTAAAGTGCTCTACATTTTTTGTGCGGTAAGTTTTTTTTTTTTCCATTTCTAACGATTTAGCAGTTACACAAAGTTCTGTAAAACTCGTCCAGAATAAAGTAGTCTGCAGAGGCTATTCCCAGAAAATTTAAGATATACATTTTATTTGACAGGTAAATAGATAGCTTTGATATATGATATTTTAATAAAAATCGTTAGCCAGTTTTGAGAAAATCAAAATTTTTGAAAAAAGTTCCATGTGAAGGGTAGTTTCGGGTGTTTTTTTTTTCTCAAAATCTTCGTGTCGTATCCCGGGAAGATACTAAACTTAAGTAACAAGTTTGGTATTTTATCGACTTTTCGTTTTTGAGTTATCGAGTTCACAAACACACGGACACACACACACACGGACCTTTTTCTCAAAAAACTTTTTTTGGATACAGGGAACCCTAAAACATATATTTCCGGTGAAATCTCCGTATGGAATTTTTTGGTGGAGTGCAATACCTTCTCTATACCCTATGTACTTAGTATGTGTAGAGAAATTAAAAATTAATGCTGAGATTTTCCTGGAAATCCCCGTATACAAAAATTAAATTTTATGACAATCTTATCGTTTCATTCACACGACTTGCTCTGCCTGTTCTGCAAAGAAACTATTATTACAAAATGATGAGTGGTGATTAAGGATCCCAACTTCGAGGTTATTAGCACCATTATTATTACAAAATGTTATCTACATCATGCTAATCCAGATAACCATTAACAAAGATTGTTTTATTTCTTGCTTTCTTTAAGCAGAAAGGAAATAATAGAAATGATAGAAAACTAGGCTAATACTAGAGTACAATTTCTGAAAGCTATCAGTATGTAAAATAAATAACGCCCGGTTCTCTTTGCGTGGCTAGGAGTACAACAAAAGAGAAGTGAAACAAAAAATGACTTCCTGTTTGAGAAAAGTTTAAGTATTTTATAATTTAAATCAATAACTGAAAATTCTGGGAACGGTTAACGCTACAAAAAAATATACAACATAAATTGTGTCTATTAACGATATATATATACATATATACTTTTTGTTGCAAGTTTCGGTCTATCTCTTACGGTTTACACTAAAGTCAACCAGAGAGAGTAAGTCTTCAGAAGCTATTTCCAGAAAAATCAAGATAAACATTTCGTAAGATATAGTCGTATACATACCTGGTAGAAAGGAACCTGCTACATTCCTTCTAATGTGCGCTTCATAGAAGCATTACAAACAAAAAACTCTAATTTGTTCTTTGATCAAATGCTTTTTGTTCTAAATTGTATGTTTAATTCCACAATAATGTGCGCAGATAATGATTTGGCACTTGTAAGATGCGCAGAGTAACGTATTTCTGGCATTAGTTTCCGTAGGAATTGTGGGACATCACACAGAGTTTCGAAATAATTAATCACTTGAAACATTTAAAGTAATATTCCGAGCAGCTTTTTAAAACGTGAAGTAACTCGCTAATGTTGCGTTGAGGTTGCTCAGGTTTCTGAACCGGCTTCTGAATGTAAACACGTCGGTCGCTTGCAAACACGACGCAGGGTGGGGGATAACGAATGCAACTGACATTCTCATTGGCCTACTCTGGTGTGATATCAGCAGTGAGGCGTGTTTGTTTATGTACTGACCTAGTGTAAGTGACGCCCACACAACCTGCAGAGTTGCGACCTTTTCTGTCTCGAAAAAAACTACATTATTTCCGTAGAAAATGGTCAGAAACAGAAACGTAAAAATACAAAATGTTTTCAAAATACCGAGATCTATCACTGGTATACAACTATATCTTAAACATATGGGTATTTGAATCAAAACCGTTTGAGCCAGTTTTGTGAACATAAAAATGTTTGATAAATGTTCCAATGTATGGATGGTAGTTAGCGGTAGGGAAATTGAAAGATGCTGAAGGTAATACTAAGTTTAATATTTGATGGCTTTTTGTTTATGAGCTATGCTTTCTATAGTTACACACAAACACAGACACATTCACATTTGTTTCTAAAAATATATATTCTTTTTATGAACTAAGGAGGTCTCAAAATATGTATTTCCGCTGAAATCTCGATATCGAGTTTTTGTGTGGAATACAGTAACTTCTCTATATACTATGTACATAGTACCTTGTAGAGAAAGTAAAAATATGATGTGTTCCATTCACATTACTTTTTCTACATATCTGTAACAAATTATTCTTCCATCTACTTCATACTAATCGAGATAACGTTAGCAGAAATGGCCTAATTACTTGCTTTCTTGTAAGTAAAAGGCAAAACAGGAAGTACAGTAGGTTAAAGCGATAATAAAACCTATTATTGAAATTAGTTGAAATTAGTTTATTTGCATTACCAGGAGTTGACGAATTCCCGTATTAGAAAATCCTGGATACGTATTTTAAAATTGAAACTAATAAAGGAAGAAATTGTCTGCTCACATATATATCTATGTGTGTGTGTGTGGCAAAAATTGTATGTTTCAACAAGATTATATATTTTGTGCAGTAAGATGTCTATCTCTTACGGCTTACCAGTTATGTAACATTCAGCAAAATTCATCCAGAATAAAGAGCTGTTCAGAGACTATTGAGAAAAATTTAAAATATACATTTTATTTGTCTTGTAAATATTTTTATTATACGATGTTTTAATCAAAGTCTTAAGAGACATTTTTGAAAAATTTTAAATGTATTAAACTTTTTCAATGTAAAAAGATAGTTTGAGTTGTAAGGCGTGTATTTAGCATGTACTGTGTAGAGAAAGTAAAGCGAACCGTTGTGTCTACAGAACAGCTGAATCTATTGAATTTTTAAATGCAAGTTCGTTCAAAAGGTCTTTAATTTCGATGCATGAATTAAGTGAAAGAACTTAAAAACATTTGCAAACCTTAGAAATCGACCCCGCTTCTATTACTATCCTTTAAGCCGGTAAGTTGAGCAAAGTATTTTAATTAATAAAAGCTTTAGGTGAACATACCATTGTGAATCACTTATTCAACAACTCTTTTTAAACACCAAAATATATATTTATTAAATTTCTCAGCAATGTGAGTAGCCAGATTACGAAAAGTGCAACAAACAATGCATAACTTTAGTAATTAGGTACAATATAATTAAAACGTAACTCTATGTAGTAAAAACCAAAAGAGACGAAAACTTTCCTTGTATAACAAACAAATCTTTAAGAATAGAGTATACATACGAAAAATATAGTATTTATAATACAAAAGATTGTATTATTGCAACAATACCAATTGGATCTATAAATAGGGTAATTAAATGGTTAGAATTTAATGTTTAAACTACGTCTTATAACGTATTCAATATAGTGATTGATGTAAATTGGAAGCATTCCTTTGATGGATAACAAAGCTATGGGTTTTAGTTTCTGTGAAGTCTAAATAGAATTGCTCCAGACAATAAAGAGATGGCGTGGAATTGTAAATCGGGCACCAATATAATACACATATTTTTAAATGTTTTCACGGAATGTATCAGCATATAAGGGAAGTGAAAATAATAATTACTGCTAGAAAAATCTGATGTGTTCAGTTCGCATTAACTTTCTCTAGCTGTTCCACAAATTATTCTTACAAAAGATTACTCTTGTATGCAAGTCAAGAATTGTTCTTACTGCTTATTTCTTTGTAAGTTGAAGCGAAATAAAAGAATACATTAACTTAAAACGACAGTCAAATCTTTTATAAACTGGTTACTGTGTGAAACAATTGATATTTGGTTCGTTTGCATGGTTCCGTTTGAGAAAAAATGTTTAAAATTGAAACCAATTAACAAGGAATATCTCAAGAAAATTCCACAAGAAAAATGTAAATGACATAAATTATGTGTTTTAACAAGCTGGTAAGTTTTTGTCTATCTCTCACAGTTTAACTTAGGTAAAACACTGCAAAACTCATTTAGAATAAACAGCTCTTCAGAGACTATTCCCAGAAAATTCAAACTATACTTTTATTTATGATGCAAATATCTTTAATGTACGACATTTTAATCAAACTCATTATAAGCATTTTTGTGAAAAATAAAATTATAAACATTTTTCATCCTGGTGGGAGGATTTTCATGAAAGTCTTCGTGTCGCATCTTTGGAAAATACTAAATATAAATACAAATTTTGGTCTTCTCGTTTTGAGCTATGCTGTAAACAGACACACACGGACTTTTTTCTAATTTTTTTGGCCCTCCAATCTCTAAATCAAATTTTTGGGTGGAATACAATAGATACTTTATCTAGCTACTATGTGTACATTGTGTGCGCATACGTAGGTACCAGAGAAACTAAAATGTAATTTATATATTAATGGTGATAAATTCTCTGATTTTGTGTGAATGTGTCAGTAGAAACAGAAAAAAAAAATCCTCTGGACAGTTACAAATTCTACCAAAATAAAAGAATTAGTATCTGGGACAAAAAAGTGTTGCAAATCCCTCATTAATTTTCACAGAAAGAGTTTTATTACCCACACATGAGCGCCAGACTAAGAGATAATGAAGTAGTTTGTCAACGGTTGCGAGAGAAGTGGTCCTAATGGCAGAACTCGCGTGGAAATGTTCATTGTCTGTTGGAGACAAAAGGCTTCTGATGGCCTACATTTTCGCTGGCTCATTAATGCTGACCAGTGAATGAATTTGGATCCTGAGGATAAAATGCTTTTAAAACTTTAAAGAAATATTAAAAGGCTCCAAGTAGATGCATTATTACTTGTTCTGTGCTTATTAAGCGCAGTCGAAATGACATTTTCATAATTTTTTTTCCATTTTCAATTTTTAATTACGTATTTTTAATTATTTCCGAATCTCTCGCTCATTTTGGTATAACTTTCATAGAGGTACCCTAATTGTAAATATTTCAAAATATTGCTCACAATGATACTGTGAAATATTTTTAGTACATTCTGACACAGTCACTTGGTAAAACTTATGTTGTTCTTTGTTGTTTTTTGTTTTTTTTTTTGTTTTTGTTTTTGTTTTTTTGTTATCACAAAGTTTTACTTTAGCATTTCGTACCATTAGCATCCCGCTCATATTTCCTTCACATTAGAGTATTGAAGTACTGCGAAGTTGTGTTTGGAAATTTAAGTTATTTTTTTTAATGATATGTTTGACAACACTTTCTGAAGAAGTAAAATTGTCTACAGAAAAATCCCACTGTCTCAGAATCTAAGAGCCACTAAGGGCTGAGATTTTTACCACACGTTTACACCTATATAGACTGCATTTTAACGAAAATTTCTTTATGTATATTAGCTATTTTTTTAATTTAAGAATCATCATTTTTAAATAAAAGTTTAAGAGATTTACTTAAAAAAATCATATATTTAATTCTAATGTACAGAAGTATCTTATTTTCCACCAATCAACAGTATAGGTATTGCTGAATACACCTTGAAAAGTTTAACTCATTATCTTAAATAGTTGCTGAGATAATGTGTCAAACTATAACTTTGGTAAGATAGGGCATTTCGGCTCCCATTAAGTGTTTGGTTGTTTGTTTTTTGTTGTTATTATGAGTTGTTTACAGATCAAAAGGTACAAAAGAAAAGAAATTGTAAACCTAAAGTCACTTGAAAGCTAACTTCTACTTACATTTAATGCATCACGTTATCATTAATAGTTTCTTAAGGTAATGCATATTGAAACTTAGAAAATCCACAGAACGCAACTAACATTGTTAAAATATTTTTCATTTAATGAACACAATAACAGTGATATTTCCGCCAAATTTTAGAGTAATTTGAAGTATACATCTTTAATGACAAATTCTAATTTTACTTTCTCTATTCTGTACATAGCACTAAAATTCGATACACAGATTTCACTGAAAATACTCAACTTAAATTCCCTGAACACAGAAAGAGCAATTTTAGAAAAAGATTCGTATATTTGTGTCCGAGTATCTGTGAATACGATAACTAAGAAAAACTAAAATTCAGTAACATATCAAATTTAATATTTAAGTTCAGCATTTTCCAATGATCTGACACGAAGATTTTGAAGAAGAAAAAAAACCAAAGTATCCTTTACATGGAAATTTGTATATCAGAGATATTTAGGTGTGAAATAAATTTGTGTTTTTAATTTTCTGGGAATATTCACTGAAGCTCTATTCGCTCTCGATTATTTTTGCATAACTGCTAAACCCTAAGAGATAAACGAAAACTATCTTCATAAAAAGTAGACCTCTTTAAAACAAAGACTTTATGTCATATGCATGTTTTGTGGAGCTAATCATTTCATGTTATTCTTTTCGGTTTTAAATTACCTAATTTCTAAAGCGGAAATACTTCTTTCTTATATATTTTGTTTTACTCCTGTACGGGCAAACAGAACTGAATTTTAATTGTATCACATATCGGCCAGCTTTTAAAATATTTGGCTGCAACTTTAACTTAATGTAATCCCTAATTTCTCTTATACTTATCAGGAATTAATAATAAGACAATTTCTGGTTATGTTTATTATTTTAGCATGAAATGGGTAGAAACATATGCTTTTGTGAAAGTACTTTGTTGCTGAATAGATAGAGAATGTCATGAGAAAGAAGAACATTTGATTTTTCTAATAAAAAATATTCGACAAAATGTTCTTTTAAAAACATTCACATAAAAATTGAAGTCTTACAGTATATGAGCTTACAATTGGATCTATTATCTCATATTTTTTTACACTAGCCCCTAATTATTGTAGAAAAATTATTACTTTTTGTTTTCTCAAAAGTTAACAATTTATTTTTCAAATTTGGAGCCTATTATACGTAATTTTATTTAATATGGTTTGGAGAAGCAGTAATATTTGTTTTGAAACAAATTAGTAAAACTTTAAACCGTGTGGACGCCTTTGAATATGAAAAATTGCTGACAAAATTTGCAAGCAAACATGATTTAAATTTGGGTGTACCTATTAATATCAATGAGCCTGTCTATTTATAGCCTTAGTCAATTTTTAAATTCGCAAAGTGGAGCAAATTAGATGTGTTCAATTCACATAGCTTTGTCTACCTATTTTGCAGCAAACTATTTCCACAACAACTCAGAAGTGAAGGGAGGGCACCGTCTGCTTCACATTCCAAAGGTTGCTTCTTGGGATCTCGCTTAGGGCAAGTTACCCGGATAAGAGATTTGGGGGGGGGATTTTCCTTATTATGAGAAGCTTCATATATCCAAGTAACCCATTGAGAGTCAAATTATTATTATTTATTATAATTTATCAGATAAACATTAGTAGAATTGGTCTTGTTATTGTGTCCTTGTAAATAAAAGGGAGATAAGGGAATACACTAAGCTAGAACGATAATAAAATATTTTAAAAGTTCTCTATATAAAACAATTAAGATTCATTTCAATTTGCATGACCATCTGTAAAACAAGAGAGATGAATCCGTTGCAGAAAAAGTACGTAGTTTAAAACTGAAACCAATAACAAGGAATATCTCGGAAGCGGCCAATTCTACATCAAAAATGTATATGACAACTTATGTGCTTTAACAAGCTCTACATTTTTTGTGAAGTAAGTTTTTGTCTATCTGTTACGATTTACCGGCTATGCAAAATTCAGCAAAATTCCTTCAGAATAAAGAGGTCTTCGGAGACCAACCTCAAATAATTTAAAATATGTATTTTGTTTGTCTTATAAAAATATCTGTTATATAGGGAATTTTAACGAAAATCGTTTGAGCTACTTTCGACAAAAAAAAAAAATATGAAAATATTTTCCATGGATCGGATTTTCTTGAAAATGTTCGTGTCCACCCTTGATACTAAGCATAAATATTTGTTGAGCTATGCTGCCCACAGACAGAAACACACACATAAAATACGCGGACCTTTTTCTAATTTTTTTTTCTTTATGAATTCAGGGGATCTCAAGTATATTTGCGGTGAAATCTCGACATCGAATTTTTGGGTGGAATATAATACCTTTTCTGGCTACTATGTACATTGTACGTTCATATCTGCTAGAGAAGGTAAAATTAATTTATAATTAATGCCACCACTATAGTTATAAAATTATACGTTATTTTCGTTTTTGAGCTATGCTTACTCATACAAAACACGTGGACCTTTTTCTAAAAATGTGGGGTTTTTTTGGGCACAGGGGACCTCAAATATATTTGCGGTGAAATCTCGACATTGAATTCTTGGGTGGAATAAAACACCTTTTATAGCCATGTACATTGTATGTGCATATGTGCTAGAAAAAGTGAAAAGTATTTAGAATTGGTACTACTATTGTGGTTGGTAGCAGCAACAATTCAGTAAAACAGATAAAGTAAACCAAATGCAGAATAACCTTCAACTGTTCTCTGAATACCAACTTCGATTACTTTTTCCTGAGTTGGAACTTCGCACACATTTGCCTTATTCGGAGTTTGTAAGCTTTTTGGTTTCTTTACTTGGTTAGCAAACACACCGACAGAGCCGCCGGGTTTTCGTGACCATCGCTAATAATGAAATAGTTATAGCAAGTCTGATTCATGACCTTAAACACTTGTGAAATGAGCTTTACAATGGGCACAGCCATCTGATAAAAGTGTTAGTGCAAAACTCCAGTGTGGCATTAGTTTGGGACACACACCAGCAATACCACACGCCACATTTAACCATAAACATGCAAATTTAACAGAGACTGTGTTTAAAACGGTCATTATACAGTTTGACGTGCAAGCTATTACGTAATAAGAGTTTTTAGAAAGCGCAGCGCAATTATTCAGCACAGGCTTTGGAATCTAGTGCACAAGACGATCTTTCATTTGCACTTATATATCAAATAGAAATAGAGAATCTATAATAGTTATTTCTATTATAAGGGTCTTAAATACATTATTATTTATGAGTGGAATGAAATATATATCATTTTATCCTATCCTAACATTAATTGAAATATTCTTACATTTATTTATATTATTAGTGTCATCATTACGAAGAATTGAATTTTAGTTGTGACGTAGGTAGTGCTTTGTTACTGCGTAACCCCGCCGGAATAAACAGATTCAATTCTGGTTGTTTAAACGCTTCAAATAAATCAATAAATAATGAAAATGAATGTCCCTGAAGGAGTTTTAGACCATGCTAAAAAGCTTGATTTAATTTGTTACCCAGCAAGTGCAAGGAATTTTCATTCTTTAAAGAATGAGGAGCTGCCAAAGGAATTAAAATAATTTACAATGAAATAAAGTACGTACTTTCTTTCACGATGAAACATTTTTGTTGTTTCCTATGATACCTGAAATCTATCGAATAGAATAAAAACATTTTATTTATCTTTTTATTTTATATTTTCATTTATATAGCCCCTTTAACATCTAAAGTCATATCGGGGGCTTTGTATTAAAAACAACTCGATGTCTGTAGGTTCTTTATTTGGGTTTAAATTTTTTCCCCTTAACACACACACACACACACACACACACACACACACACTCACTCTTGCATACACACTTACTTACTCTGTGGGAGATAAAGAATCATTCTGGTTAAAGACCCAGCCCCAGCCAGGAATCGAGCCCGGGACCTCCGAGTATGAAGTCAGCACACTGACCATTCAACCATGGAGGCAGTTTAAAGGCGTTTTAATTGACTCCTAAAACATTAAGAACACTGCAAAACTTCTATTCGTTAAAAAGCGTTTCTCTGTAGTTATTAGGTACTAGTTCAAAAGTTGATTGTTATTAAGTATGGGTATACTAAAGAGGCACATTTCACGGAGTTATATTATCAGCAATTCTTAATTTTGCCCACCTGGGTAGTGTGGTGGTAGCGTGTCTGCCTCACATTCAAAAGGTCGTGAGTTCGAATCTCGCTTAGGCTGAGTTACCCGGAAAAGGTTTTTTTCTGGATTTTCCTTTATCCTGAGAAGACGAATGTCGAGTAACTTTAAGCCCCATGGACCCCGAGATTATTTAAGCATCATTTCACCAAATTCATTCATCGTCCGTGATATGACCAAACCAGGTTAAAGGACGTTAAACTAAACGAAAAAAAAAAAAAAATCTTAATTTAGTTGAAGCGCGCGCGCACGTACACTTACACACACACACACATACACACACTAGGACCTTTTTCAGATCTGACGTGTTCTATTCCCAAAAATGTCTCTAGCTGTTTCATATATAGACTATTCTTACAAAATGTTAATTGTTTTTTCACACAAGCCGGGGAGTTGGATAGGTAGAATCAGACTAAAAAGTACAATGCTATAGCTGGGAATTGAACCACGGTTTTTACGGTGTCTAGCCGGTTGTTCTACCACTTAGGTACCATGTCAACATGCCCGTACGACATTAAATTCCCTAGCTGATTCGCTTGTTTCCTGGAAAACCACAAGGTGATCTCAAATTACTTTGAGATGACATACTACATTGACGATTTAAACTGTCGGAAGTACTTTTACGCCCCGGGCTTCTTATTTAGCAACAGGTGTTCTACACACGGCTTATGTGAAAAAACAATTAAAATTAATATTAATTGCCTTTTGGGTAGTGTTTAACGCCCGCTTTAACTACTTATGGCACCGCAGGCGGCGACACTGATGATACATTAATGAAGATGGAGCACCGGTGGAATGCGATGGCGGAGGAAACCGGAGTACCCGGAGAAAACCCGCCCCAGCGCCGCAAATCTCACATACGGTCATTTGGGTTTCGAACCCGGACCGTCTAGGTGAGAGGTGAGTGGTCTAACCACTCGGCCACGGCGCGGCCAATATCAGTTTACCTAACAGTTGTTTAGAATTGGTATTATTATTTCCTTCCTTGTAAGTTGAAGGGAAATAAAGGGAATAGATTAGGTTAATGTGGTAGTAAAATGTTTTAAAAGCTGGTCGCTATGTGAAACAATTGTAGCTCAATAGATTTGCATAGTGCGTTTGATAAAACTTAGGTAATTTTAATTTGAAACCAATAACAAGGAATATCTCGAAAAGCTCAAACTTTCAACAAAAACACATTAGACATAAATTATGCGTTTTAACGAAATATACATTTTTGTACAGAAAGTTTTACTCTTTCTGTTACGACTTAACCGTTATGAACATTTTGTTAAGCTCATCTAGATTAAATAGGTCTTTATGGGCTATACCCAGAAAATTCACAATGTATATTTTATAGTGCAAACATATTCATTATATCGTATTTTAATCAAAATAATTAGAACCATTTTTGAGAAAAATAAAATTTCAAAAATTTCTCCATGGAAGAGTATTTTGTGGTGGAGAGATTTGCTTGAAATTCTTCCTGTCCCATCCTTGAAAGATACTAAACACAAATATCAAGTTTAATGTTTAACGCTATTTTAGTTTTTGAGCTATGCTGTCCCCAGACATACACACACGCGCAGACTTGTCTCTATATAAGTTTTTTCTAACCAGGGGACCTCAAAACTTTTTTGTAGAATCTCGGTATCGAATTTTTGGGTGCAATAAAATACCTTCTCTAACTACTATGTGCATACATGCTAAAGAAGGTAAAAACGTTTGTTTTTGGATTCAGGGCACTAAAAACTGTATTTCCTATATAGATTTTATGGGTGGCAAGCAATACCTTCTCTACCTATTTTGTACCTTATACTTGCGTGCTACAGAAGGTAAAATACTTCCTATTAATCAATTAGATAATCAAAATAATTATATTAACTATTTAATTATTATACCAATATCTACAAAATATTTTCTAATTCGTGCTACGTGCCAATGATAAGCGGGTAAACTACTTCATAATAACACGGGGAATATATCCTTAGTTTGTGGTCTTCAATGTGGTGGAATCTTCCTCTTTAATGCTACTATCGTTTTTCTCAGTTTTCCTTCCCTTTGGTCTTTTTCTCTTTAGTTCAATATCAAGGGTAACATTCTACTTTTTGGAACTCAACTGAACTTTTGTGCAACTTCTTCCCAAAGTAAACTAAGGAAGTAATGAAGTCTTCTGGGGAGATATTAAAACGCGTTCTTCGGCTAGTTTTCATACTGTTATTACAAGAGAACATGTGCTGGTTTGCTGTTCAAAAAAACCTAATGAAACTGTCGTCAAACTTGAGTCAACAGTCACGTCGAATTTTACGGTTAAAGAATTAAAGAGAAGTTGTGAGCAACAAGGAAGAACGAGATAAATCCGGCTACAGTGTTGAATCCGATCAACAGAGATTAGATAACGTAAATTCACAACAGCGAACATTATGCCCGGACCGTTATATCTCTTTAAAATCATACGATTCTACAATACAGACGAGGGTTTTCAGTTTTCATTTAATAAATGTAAATATTTATGTTTATAAAGTAGGGTAATTATTTAGGATTGAAATAGTAATTAGAAGGATACACACATAGAAATTAATGAGATTCCAAATAATTTGTGGAAAATTTATGTGTATCCCGGCCATGGCATTGAATTTCTCAGTCTGTCTCTACCTATCCATCTCCTGTCCTACACACAGCTTGTTGGAAAAAAAAAACAATCAACAATCGTGGGATAAACTATGAAGCCCTTACGACATTGTAAGTCATTTGTCATCTCAAAACATTTGAGATCAACTTCTGGTGTACTTTGAAACACGGGAGTCAGCTGAGGAATTTAATGTCGTGTGGGCATGTTGCCATAGCAGCTCAGTGGTTAGAGCAACCGGCTAGAGACCGGGAGATCCGTGGTACAAATCCCGTCTACGGAATTTAATGTTTCTGTCTGACTACCTGCAATTCTATATTACAAATGACTTGTGTGGAAAAAGTAAACAATTTTTGTTTGTTAATGTTGATGTCAATTGCCACGATCATATCATCGCATCGGAATTTTGTCCCGCAGGAGTTCTTTAACATGCCAGGATATCTACTGACATGAGACTGTCGCTTTTAAGCACATTTAAAAAGGATGGATTTGAACACGTGACCTTATATCAGCGCCCAACCAAATGAGTCACCCCAACAGACTAATTTATGGAAAAGTAAATAACACTTTAAAGAATAAAACAGGACCCAAAACATGTATTAACAATTTTATAACACTATTACAATTCCTACATTACTTTATGAATGTACCTACACAAAGGACAACAATTAGAATTCAAAATCAGAAAAAATTAAGATTGAAGGAAGAAGAAAAATATTAGAAGCAGAACTTGTTAATTCAAGAATAAACAAGTACAGAGCTTTCTAATTAGCCCTTTAGGAAAACGAAGACGCGGGAAGGCCAAGAAGGAGATGGAAGGGAACACTGCTGATGGAATAATCAGCAATTTAATCAATGAAGTAGAGAAGAAGAAGAATATTAATTACTACAGAAAAACTCAAGACTTAAGAGTTTTAAGTTGTTCTGGTAATTTTTATAACAAAACTGATGGTAACGTTTACACAGAGGTACCCTCAAAACAAATGAAGACTTTTCCGTCAGCAAGATTTTTACTTTCTCCACCAGGTACAAATCTAATAGTAAGCGATTATAGAAGGTAATTGCATTCCGCCCAAAAATTCGATACTTCATACTATATATGTCTCTTTTTTGAGTATCCCTGAAGCCAAAAGAAGCATTTTTAGAAAACGAATGCGTATTTTCTGTGTGTGTGTGTGTCCTTAAAAATGATAATTCAAAAACGAAAGTACGTCAAACACCAAACTTGGTATTTAAATTCAGTATCTTACAAAATTGCGACAAAAAGATTTTTACAAAAGTCCAGCCCCCACCCCCCCCAGCCAAAACTATCCTTTACATGGAAGATTTTTTCGGAAATTTAGATCTCCTCAAAAGTGGCTCAAACAATTTTACTTAACATTTCATAAAATGACATTATTGAAACATATTTTCATCAAAAATAATATGTATATTTTGAATTTTCTGGTAATGGCCTCTGCAGTCCTCTTCATTTTGGATTACTAGTAGTAATCAAGAATTCCTAGCTATTAAACCGCAAGAGATAAACGACATGTTATGTAGAATATTTAGTCTAAGTTCACAATGTATTTTTTTTTTTTTATCTTTTGCGAGAGTTAACCATTTCAGAGATAGTCCTTGTTTTTTGTTTAAATATCCAAATACTTAACATTCCTCAAAGGAAAACTCGTCACTCGTATATTTCTAACTTTTTTCCCTATTTTTTTTCTTTGCAAGAAAAAGAGTATTCCAATGCTCTCATATAGCGCAGAATTCTCACAAAAGTTGGGTATATTTTAGCCTGTTGTAATCTATTATTTACCTACAAGAAAATATATGTAACAAATTCTGCTAATGTTTATATTGATTGCATGAAGTACATAGAAGAATACGTATTTGGAAGAATAGTCTGTTGCAGAAAACGTAGAGAAGGTCACATGCAACATGTAACATTTCCGATTTTGAAACGGATTGATATTAGTTTTCTAAAATATGTTAGGTCCCTATTAGAGTAGAAATTATTTTTTATCTTATATAATTCTCCCAAAGTGTTTATACAAAGATACATCGTTTGATACTGAAATCTGTGTAAAATATTGTTTACAAAACTATTATGAGCCATTTTTTAGATATATTTTGTTATTTGGAATATCTATAACATGAATATTTAAGGAATTATACAAATGCTTCATTACTATATTATTAATTTTTCCATCATCGTGATTATTAATGTGTATTAATTTCGCACATGTTGCATTTTGTCTAGCAAAGAATTCGTCTGGCTCGAATGCTCAAGCCGAAATAAAGGCATAGATTTCTATAGTATTAAAGCGTTTGCTTATACATAAGTTTTGCTCATAAATGTAGTAATCAATTACCAAATCTACCAATTTTAATAAGTAGAACTATAAATAAACTAATGATAAAAGAAAAGGAGTAAGAATAATATATATTATAGAGTTGGAATCTGCAGTTGATGTTCAAGTTGACCTAGTCCTGTTCGAATTAAAATTCTTGAATATCTTCCTAATATTCCCATAGAAAAACTATGTTTGCTATCGGATGGACACATGCGTTGAATAGACAGAGGGAGAGAGAAAAAGAAATAGACAAAACAGACAAAACCTCCGTAGTTGTTAAAATAAAATACTATGTAATAAACAAACAAAAAAGATAGGATATAAATGAAATAAATTAATACAAACTTCTGAAGCTATAATATGTTACTATCAGTGTATTTTGGCTCTCATTGGTCGTTCAAATACATGCAAGTTCTTGTTTAGTTGAAAAAAAATTGAATTACAATAATATTTAATTTAATATGTATGTTTTAATTGTTTTAAACATAAACGAGGAATTTAAACTGCGCATATCCGTCTCTCTACATCGAAAACCACTCATGAAGGGTTTCAAGAAATTAAACTTTTATGCTGTTTACTAGTTTCCGCGCACTCAAAAGTTTAAAAATCTGATGTTTTCCATTTACATAACTTTCTCTATATCTCTGTAATAAACATTTTTGAAAGTTATTCTTCTCTACTTCATGCTAATCAAGATAAACATTAGCAGAAACGGTCTTATTATTTAGTAGAAGGGAAATTAGGGAATACACTAGGCTAGATTCATATTGAATTTTTTAAAAGATGGTTGCTATTTGATCGTAATTCGACTCTCTTTGCATGGGCACGAGTTGACAAATCATCGTATGAGAAAAGTTTAACTACTTTAAAATACAAACCAATAACAAGGAATATATCGGGAAATATCGGGAATGGTTGCTCCACAAGAAATTGTATGAGGTAAATTGTATGTTGTGTTGTAACTTTTTGTGTAGCTCTGTGGTTTATCAGTTAAGCAAAAGTTATTAGGAATGAAGAAACCTTCAGTGGTTATTCCCAGAAAATTAAAGTTATAAATTTTGATTGTTATATACATACGTAGCTTCGATATACAGTATTTTAATCAAACTCGTTAATAGCTATTTTTGAGAAAATTAAAATTTTCGAATATTTTTCCATGAGAAGGGTAGCTTGGGTTGGGGAAATTTTCTGGAGTATCTTCGTGTCGCATCCTTGAAAGATGCTGAACTTTAGTATACATTTGGGATTTAACTGACTTTTCGTTTTTGGGTTATATTCATACACGCACACACATTTCTAAAAATGTGTGTTTTTTTTTTAATTAAATGAATTCTAAAAGGTATATTACACACAACACAACACACACATTGGCCATTTCTAAAAATGTGTTGTTGGTTTTTATTCAATGAATCCTAAAACATGTAATTCCAGTTAAATGTCGCTTTGAATTTTTGGATGGAGTGCAATACCTTTTCTACACATGCTCTATGTACTAAGTAGAAAAAGCAAAATGAAGGTAACATTCAGGAAATTAAAAGTAAACGCACATAAGAGACTTTGTGGTTAAAGTTTCTAATTTTAAAGATAGTTCCTTGAAATATCTTAATACTTGAAAATAAAGAAATGAATAGAAAATCTGAGAGCTGTAGCTCAAATAAATATTTTTAATTAGTGAACACAATTCATATTTTCTCAAACTGCTCTGTGCATTTACATTTGTCAGAGACGTGTGGTAGTATAACATTTTCATTAGTTATTACAGCAAAAATAAATGTATTGAATTGATTTAAGCTAATTTTATCACTTGTAAAGGAACATATTGTTGTTTTTATGAAGTAATTGATACTAAAATTGACCTCACCTTTAGTACAATCATTTCTGTAATAAAATAATCATAAAATGCATCTATAATTCTTCATCTAGCACACTTTAGAATCTGCATAGAAACCAGAGCTAAACTGAAACGCAACGAAAAATTGTCATACGCAAAGATACAAAACTGAAGAAAAATATATCTGGGGTGTTTCATTTATATAAGCTTTTTCTACCTATTTAGAAACCAAATAATCTCAGAACAGCTTATTCTTCTCTTCATTTAGCAGATATAAACATTGAAGAAATGGTTGCAATACTTATTCCCTTCTAAACAAAAGAAAAATAAGGACATGCTCTTGAATAAAGCATGGTAAATGTTTTTTAAAAGCTGGTCGTTTTATGATGCAATTTGGATAACGAAGATAAAAAGCTGAATAACGACTTCTAAGAATTGAAAATTTTAAAGCCAATTACAACGAATATTACGACAACGATTAGCTCTAAAAATTACACGCAATAAATTATTTTTAACGAGATTTACATTTTTGGTGTCTTTAGTTTCATCTATCTCTAACGGTTTACCAATTATGCAAAAGACATTCACAATTTGCTTTCGATTACATTCCCAAGAAATTCAAGATTTAATTTTATTTTTCATGTAAATATCTTTGATAAATTGTATTTTAATCAAAATCCTTAGGGTCATTTTTGAGAAACATGTAAAACATTGTTTTGGTTGGCGGGATTTTTCTGAAAATCTTCTAAACGTAAATATTAAGTTTGGTATTTAACGAGCTTCTCGTTTTTGAGTTACGCTGGCCATAGGCGCGCACACACCACACACATATTTTTCTAAAAATGCATTTGCTTCAGGGGGCCCTATACATATATTTCCGTTGAAATTTCGGGATCAAAATTTTGGGTGGAGTACAATGCTTTTATCTACCACTGTATACGTACACTAACTTGGTAGAAATGGTACAAATACGTATAGAAACTAGAAGATGGGTTAAAACGTAGCGCATGGTTTTTTATGTATTTTCTGAGATTTTAAAAATGTCGGATCTAAAAAATGTTCGGCCAAAACGATTCACAGATGTTTATACTGAGACCGCCCCAGTTTCCCTTAAATGAAAAAGCTGTCAGTAGAGTAGATGGAAAGCTATTGATGAAGACAACTCACCAATGACGTAGGAGTAGCCATCGAGTGTCAGGATACATTTTCGAGCAGGTACTGTTGTTGCTGATGATGATGGCCTATTTTCTTCCCGTTCGGCGGCGACACCACCTGGGTCACTGTTGCACTTGTGCACCGGGTCTTTGTACACACCCTTCATCTTAGCTTTAGTCCATCTTAACTGTGGCCTTCTTCAGGTGGGTCAGTTATCAGCTCATACCTCATCGATAATGACGAATTATTGATAATGCTCCTCTCTCTTTAGAAACTGACTACAAATTCTCCTTCCTTTATTAATGTAAGAGAAACATCATCATAAATTTTGACTTTTATTTTCTAGGTAAATTATAGCACCACTGATTGATTTATTTTAATTTACACATATCACTTAAAGCCTTTCATAATTTCTTGACTTCCTTTAGTCTGTATACGTTATCAAAATATTGGACCTCTCCATAAAATTCCATTTTTAAAATGTTTTAATGTAAGTTACTAAAGCAACTTTCAAGTTTAATGTATTCTTTTACAATAAATTAGTCATTAAATTATAATCTGCCTGCATTTTCACATTACACACACACGCGCGGATTTAACGTAAATAAACGAATAAATAAACCCTTTCGATAAAACACACGTTCATAGTTCCAAATGGGGGGAGATTTTATGTCTTTGGCACATTTAAATTATACTTCTCTGTCTTTGGCACGAACATATATAATAAACAAAACATTAAATATGTACAGATAGAAATGTTAACGCGAGAAAAACAAAAGCATACGCGAGGGCAGCAGCTGAGAATTTCGACAATCGACACGTAAGATTTCGCGCGAGATGTTGGCGGGACTTGGCACGTGCTGACATCCGCACCGAAAGCCGTGCTGCCCGCAAGTATTACTTGTGAACTGGGCGAGAAGCTTCGGTCGCGGTCGGTTATACTCGTGTCTCTCCGTTTGCTCTCGAAGGCGGTAAGAGAGGGAACATGACCACGCGATACCACACACACCTGTTCCATTAGATACGTTCGGGTATTGGTCCACAACTTGGGCTATTATCACTGTTTTTTTCATCCGTAAATGTCAATTTTAATAGTTCCAGGCATCTGCAGCATTTCTTCGATGTATCAGATTAGCATTTGGGAACAGCTGACCAGCTTAGGATAGGAACCAACATAAATGCTCCTCACAACCTCAATTTGTATATTTATTGTTTGTATGCATATTTCAAATGTTATTTTGTGTTGACATGATGTCATATAACTTGTATCTCTTTTCTTTTTTATTATCCATTTCGTTTTCAGATACTATTTTAGTCAAATTACGAAACAGAATATTCTTGCATTATCTACCACACAAGAGAAAGATAAGTTATTACTTTCTACTGAAAAAAATCTGATGTGTTACATTCACATGACTTTCTCTAGCTGCTCTACAAAACTCGTACTAAAGATTATTCTTCTTTGTACAAAATGCTAATCAACATAAATGTTAGCAGAATGTTATTTCTTAGTTTCTTATGAGTAGAAGGGAATAAGGGAATGCACTATGCTAAAGAGATTGTCAAATGTTTTAAAAGCTATCGTTATGCGATTGTAATTGCAAATCATTTCTTTGCTTGGCCAGGAGTAGCAAAAAAAAAAAAAAAAACAAAAAAAAACAAAAAAAAAAAACAGACACTTCCTGTGTGAGAAAAGTTTAAGTACTTCACAATTGAAACCAATAACAAGGAATATCTCGAAAACGGTTACCTCCACAACAAAAACGTAACGGACAAAAATCGTGTGTTTTGTCATGAGGTACATTTTTTGTGTAGTAAGTTTTCTTTTTTTTTTTTTTTTGTTTCTATCTCTTACGGTTTAACAGTTAAGCAAAATTCTGCAACACTCATCCAGAATAAAGAGGTCTTCAGAGTCTATTTCCAAAAAATTCGAGATATAAATTTTATTTCGGACATAAATAGCTTTAATATACGGGATTTTAATCAAAATCGTTAAAGCCATTTTTAAGAAAATCAAAATGTTGGCAATTTTTTCCATGTAAAGGGTAGTTTGTGGTGGGGGAATTTTTTTTTAACATCTTCGTGTCGCATCCTTGGAAGATACTAAACTTAAATACCAAGTTTGGTATTTAACGGTCTTTTTGTTTTGGGGCTATGCTGTCCACAGACACACACACACACACACACATGGACCTTTTTTTGAAAATGCTTTTTTTGGACTCACGGGACCCCAAAACATGTATTTCCGGTGAATTCTCGGTATCGAATTTTTGGGTGCATTACAATACCTTCTCTATCCCTCTGTACATTGTATATATGGGGCTAGAGAAAGTAAAAAGCAATAGCTACATGTTTCAAGGACCTTGAATAAAATTAATTTTATAGAAAGGCCCTTATGTGTTTGTGTTTTCCAACCGACAGGAAGATTTTCAGAAAAATATCCACACCACAACTACAATTTAAATGGAAGATTTTTCTAAGATTTCTATTTTCTCAAAAACTGCTGTGACGAATTTGATTAAAATGAACATTTAAGATATATACGTCATAAATAAAATGGCATTTGAACTTTCTGAGAGTCACTGAAGTTATCTTCATCCGGATGACCTTTGCATAACTGACTAAACGAAACTAGTATACAAAAAAATGTAGATGTTAAAATAGCAATACAGTATACAATGTTTCTACCTAGTAGATAGAAAAGGTATTGCATTTCACCCAGAAGTTTGATTCAAGATTTCACCGGAAATATATGATTTGAGGACTTGTGAGTCCGAGAACAAACCTTTTTAAAAAAGGTCCGTATGTGTGTGTGTGTGTGTATGTGTGTGTGTGTCTGTGGAAGCCCCCCCCCCTAAAAAACAACAACCACGAAAAGACCGTTAAAAATTAAAACTGGTATTTATGTATAGTGTCTTCCATGGATGCGAAACAAAGATTTTCAACAAAAACTACTCCAAACATAGACTTTTTTTGAAAATAGCCACGCGATACCACTCATACTTGTTCCATTAGACACTTGGGCTATTATCACTGTTTTTTTCATCCGTAAATATTAATTTTAATAGTTCCAGGCATCTGCAACATTTCTTCGATGTATCAGATTAGCATTTGGGAACAGCTTGAGATACGAACCAATATATATAGCATATATATATATGCTCCTCACAACTTCAATTTGTATATTTATTGTTTGTCTGCATATTTCAAACGTTATTTTGTGTTGACATGATGTCATATAATTTGTATCTATTTTCTTCTTTTTATCGTCCATTTCGTTTTCATTTGATACTATTTTAGTCATCTTACGATGACAGATTCTTACATCCTCTGTCACGTACAATATGCACAAAAACAATCCATACCGAGATTCCATAGAAGCACCACATGTTTTGAGAACTCCAATAAAAAGTATTTTTATAAAAAGGCCCGTGTGAGTGGGTGTGCGTATGTGTTTTCTAAGCTACACAAAGATTTTCTGAAAAATCCCCTAAAACCATACCACTTAAATGGAAGATTTTTTGAAATGATCTATTTTCTCAAAAGAAAAAAAGGCTCTAAAGATTTTGATAAACATTAAAATTTAAGATACATCACAAATAAAATGTAAATAATAAATTTTCTTGGAACAGTCTTTGAAATCCCCTTCGTTCGGTCGAGTTTTGCATAGCTGAGAAACGAAAGAGATATACAAAAACGTATTCACAATAAAGTAGATGTCGTTAAAATACACAATTTATGCCAATTACACTTTTAATTTCTCTAGCTCATATGTACATACAATGTACATAGTAGCTAGAGAAGGTATTGTATTTCACCCCAAAACTTTATGGGATTTCAAGATATACATTTTATTTGTGAGGTAAATATCTTTAATATATGATATTTTAATCAAAATCATAAGAGCCATTTTTGAGAAAATCGAAATTTTCGAAAACAATTCAATGTAAAGAGTAGTTTTAGGTGGGAGGATTTTCCTCAAAATCTTCGTGTTGAATCCCTGGAAGATACTAAACTTTGTTCACAGACACACGGAAACACGGACACATGAACACACGGACACACGAACCTTTTCGTGAAAAGGCTTTTTTTTTTTTGGATATAGGAGACCCTAAAACATATATTTCCGGTGAAATCTCGGTATCGAATATTTGGGTGGAGTGCAATACCTTCTCTATATACTATGTACATAGTACGAATAGAAAAAGTAAAAAGCAGTGTGCTGACCTACACTATCGCCATTGAAGAACTAATGAGATTTAACTAGTATATCATGAATTTTCTGGGAATAACCTCTGAAGACCTGTTTATTCTGGATCACCTTTGTATAAGTTTTGTATAACTGGTAAGCCATAAGAGACAGAAAAAAACTTGTTGTACAAAAATGCACACAATTTAAGCTGTGTACGCTTTTTTGTTTTCTTTTGTAGTGTTTTCTGAGATATTCTGTGTTTTGTTTCACTTTTAAACTACTTCAACTTTTCTCAAATGGGATGTCATGTTTACCCATAGCAAACAAAGAGAACTGAATCTCAATTGTTTTACATAGCAACCGGCTTTGAAAATATTTGACCATCTTGGCCTTCGGGTTTCCTTATTTCCTTCTTGCGTCCAAGGAATCAAGTAATAAGATTAATTCTACTAATGTTTATCTCGATTAGCATTATGTAGATAAAATAATAATCTTTTGTAAGAAAAGTTTGTTTGCGAAACAGTCATGTGAATGCAACATTAGATTTTTACTTTCTCTACACGCACTATGTATAGTATATAGAGAAGGTACTGTATTGCACTCAAAACTTTGATACCGCGATCTCATCTGAAATATATGTTTTCAGACCCCTGAACCAAAAATAGCATTTTTAGAAAGAGGTCAGTGTGTGTATGTGTGTGTGTGTGTGTGTGTGTGTGTGTGTGTGTGTGTCTGTGGACAGCATAGCTCAAAAACTAGAGGTCCTTCAAATACCAAACTCGATTTAGTATCTCCCAAAAATGCGACACGAAGATTTTCAAGAAAATCCCCATCATATTTTACAAGAGCATTTTTGGAGAATTTTGATTATTACGAAAATGTGTATAACGATTTTGGTTAAAATATCGTAGGTTTATTAAAGATATTTACATTAAAAATAAAATGTATAACTATAATTTTCTGTAAGCAACCTCTGAAGACCTCTATTCCAGATGAATGTTGCTGAATTTTGCATATGTGATAAATCGTAACATAGATAAAAACCTTACTACACTAAATATGTAGTTCTCGTTAAAAAAACACAGTTTATGTCATAAGCGTTTTTTTTAATAGAGCTGACTGTTTTTGAGACAGTCCTTGTCATTTGTTTCAGATTATAAATACTTATACTTTTTTTATACGGGAGTTTGTCAACTCCAGACCATACAAACAAGGAATTGGAATCACATTCGAATATTTGACTATCACTTTAGCCTATGCTGCTCACTTATTTCCCTTCTACTTACAAGGAAGCAAGTAATACTACCAATCTGCTAATTTTAACTCGATTAGGATGAAGTAAATGAAAGCATTAGCTTTTGAACAATAATTTGTTGCAGAGAGGTAGGAAAGTAATGTGAATGGAACACATCAGTTTACTTAATACTTATATACTGTAGTACTTAAATTTTTATATAAATAGTTTTAACCCTTAGTTGCCTACACTTGTATACTACTAGTACACTACAAATGCCGTTTTTCCTTTAATTCATATTTAAAACTGGAGTTGTAGTAAAAATATTTGGGAATAAAGCTGTAAAATGATTATATAAAATAGAGAAAATAAAAATGAAAATAAATGTAGATCCTTTATTAATATTTTTCTTCCCAATTAAAAGTTTAAGTTCTTCTAAACCAGTTTTCATAATGCCACCAAAGGCACTACCAAAAAAAGTAGTTCAAATAGTCATGAGTGTTAGGAGATAGGTAATGGGACTGGCCATCCATTCAGAGCCAAATGTTGCAACTTCAAATCCCAATGACTGTGGTAAAGGACGGGGAGAGCCCAAGTAAAATAATCGGTGTGATGCTTGGAAGTTAAATGGGGTTACATTTATCTGTAGTTATGTCGGTTTTCTTTTTTATTTATTTAAAAAAAAATCACTGCAATTTTAGGGCAAAAATTGTATATATTTTTACAATATAAAACAGTCTTGATTACTTTTCGTTTATGGTTGAAAGTTAGTATAACATGAAATTAATCCTAGAGTACAGCCCTATTTGTATAGTTGCGCTTAAAACAAGCGAAACTTATAGGTACCGACAGGCAACAAAGGGTTAAAACGAATCGCGTGCATCATTTTTGTTACAATAATGAACTCGGGGAGTAAAATTATTACTTAAATATCAATGCCAGATAAAATTCTGAAACATCAAACCTGTTTGTGCGTGTAAGACCTGGTATAAAGGTGAACACTATCTCTTACATACTGAGGATCATACAAAATGTCGCAGATGTTTTACTTTGAGTCTTTTATTAGAATAAGATATGATTGCTTTGTCTCGAGATGACCGAATTTCAATCGCTTTGGGAGTGGGGGGGGGGGATTCTATCTCGTTTTCAAATTTAATCCGCCCATAAATAGATTTCGTTTGGGCCAATATTTACATTTAAAGGTAGACCTTATTATCATCGTTTTGAAATAAAATAAATCCTGATATACCAATCCTATGTGTCCTCCCTATCATATACAATGTATAGAATAGGTAGAGAACATATTGCTTTCCACCCAAATATTTGATAGCGATATTTCACTGGAAATACAAATATTAGTGTCCCCCTTAACACATAAAAGGCATTTTCACCTTCTCTACCAGATATTATGTACGGTAGGTAGAAAATAATATGGCACGAAGATTTTCAAGAAAATCTCCTTAACCTAAACAACACTTTACTTGGAAATAATTCCGAAAATTGTGATTTTCTCAAAAATGGCACTAATGATATTGATGAAAAACTATGTTTAGGATATTTTCATTTCAAATTAAATGTCTTATTCTTAATTTTCTGAAAATTAAAAACCTGGACTTAAAAAAGAAAGTAAAATATTTGATAATGACCTCTGAAATTCTCTGAGTATATATCAACCTCTATTTATAAAACGTAAAAATAATCATAAAAAAATACATATATAAAATATATATATTAACATTTTAATGAAACAAATGACGTTAAAATAGTTCTATTGATATTGAATTGTATTAATTTGACTATTTTGGCAGAGGTAGGTGTGACAGATTTGGAGGTAGACAAAAAATGTAGCTCACATCAAAACATACAACTTATGTTAAATGTATTTTTGTTTTGGAGGTAACCATTTTCAAGATATTTACTATAGGTTTAAATCTTCCAATACTTATATTTTTCTCAAATAGGAAGTCTTTATTCATATGTTTAATCCTGATTAAGCAAATAGAACAAAATTTCAATTCCATCAGATAGCGACTAGCTCTTAAAAGATAGGGCTACCCCTTAGGTTTATTACCTTGTGTAAGGCAATAGTACATAGTCTCCAGGGCCACACTTGCTGAAGTGGATAGTTTAGGTGCTTCGTGGCTCAGGAAGTCGGGTTCGAATCCCGCCTTGGGCATGGGTGTCTGTGGTGTGTTTGTGTTCCATCTCTGTCATTCTCTCTCCCCTGATGGCCAACTAGGTCATTTCTGAAGGCCAATATGTGCGTAAATACAGAAAATTGTATCGTAACAAAATAATTTTTATTAATTTTTTTTTTTTATTAGTATGAAGTAAATAGAAAAATTAGATTTTACAAGAATAGTTTTCTGTAACATCGGTAGAGAAAGTAATATCCATATAGCACACCATATTATTTTTTACTTTCTCTAGCGCATATGTACAACGTACATAGTAGATGTATTGTATTCCCCTAAAATTTATATATCTAAACTTCACTGAAAATACATGTTTTGGGTCCCTCTGATCCTAAAAAGAGAATTTTTAGAAAAATGTAAGTGTGTCAGTGTGTGTGTTTGTGGAGGACATAGCTCAAAGATTGTTAAATACATAATTTGGTATTGAAGCATATCGTTTTCCAACGATTTTCAAAATCCAACCACTCCAAAATATCCTTTACCTGCATATATTTTCGAAAATTTTGATTTTCTCATAAATAGCTCCAACGATTTTGATTAAACTACCGTATATTAAATATATGTACATGACAAATAAAATGTATATTTTGAATTTCCTGTCAATAAGGTCTGAAGACCTCTTTATGCTGGATAAATGTTGCTGTATTTTGCATAACTGGTAAACAATAGGTGATAGACAAGCACTTACTACACACAACATATTTAGATCTCATTAAAAGATAGCATTCATAACACATACGTTTTGCTTGTAGACTGGACCGTTTTCGAGATATTCCTTGTTTTTTTATTTCAATTTTGAACCGCGTAACTTTTATCACACGGGAAAACAACTTTCGTTTCGTCCTTCTCATTTTACTGCTAATCATGCAAAGCGAGCTGAACTTCAATTGTTTCGCATAGGGCCAGCTTTTAAACTATTGGACAATCGCTTTAGCCTAGCATATTCCCTCATTTCCCGTCTACTTATAAAAGTAATAATATCACTCTGGTAATCTATTAGCATGACATAGATATAAGAATAATATTTTGTAAGAACAGCTGTAGAACAGCTAGAGAAAGTTATATGAATGGAAGCCATCAGATTTATTCTGCTAGTTGGAGCTGCAGACTCACATTAAAGATATCTGTTGGACACAAATTGCTTGTTGTGTATTAATAGCTTTTCCAGTATTGAAAATGAACTGTGATAATCTCTTGGAGCATAGAACGCGAAATGTGTGCTGCAATTTCCTGAAACTCATCGACAACGGAACGCCTGCTTTTTCCAAACTCTTTCAGGTTATCTATTTTTCCCATTCAACTCTGTGGTGATAGACGTATGTCCAGATAAAAGTTTAATTTTGCTCGCTTGTCTTGCCTGAAATAAATATCACTAGTGCGCCTTTTCTTCGTTTATGACATCTTCGATACAGAAGTTAAAACTTATGAAAAAGTTTTGTATGGTGGATAGAGTGGAAAAATCTGATGTGTACTATTCACTTTACCTATCAACCTGTTCTGTAAACAAACTATTGTTACAAGATATTGTTCTTTTATATGCACTATGCTAATCGAAATAAGCATTACCAGACTTTATCTTTTTACTTGCTTCCTTATAAGGAAAACGGAAGAATGAACTAAGCTGAAACGGTATCATAATCCTTTATATGTTGTTGCTATGTGATTAAAATTGAAATTACGTTCTCTTTGCATGGTCAAGAGTAAGACGAAAGAGCAAAGAAACGAATGACGATTTCCGGTTTGACAAAAGTATAAATATTTTAAAACTGAAGTCGATAACAAGGAGTATTTCGAAATAGATAACGTTACTAAAAATTACACACACATGACTTTCTTTAGCTCTTCTACAAATTTCTTACATAAGATTGGTACTCCTGCACCTTGCTAATCGAGATAATCATTAGCAGAATGCTCTTACTACTTAGTTCCTTATAAGCAGAAAAAAATAAGGGAATACACTAGGCTAAACCGATAGTCAAACGCTTTAAAAGCTGTCGTTATTCGATTGTCATTGCAAATCGCTTCCTTGCTTGGCCAGGAGTAGAACAAAAGAAAAACGGACACTTCCTGTCTGAGAAAAGTATAAGTACTCACAACTGAAACCAAAAATAAGGAATATCTCGAAAACGGTTACCTCCACAACAAAAATGTAAAGGACATAAATTGTGTGTTTTGATCAGGTCAACATTTTCAGTGTAGTAAGTTTTTATCTATCTCTTACCGGTTAGCAGTTAAGCAAACTTTAGCAAAATTCATCCAGAATAAAGAGCTCTTAAGAGGGTATTCCCAGAAAATTCAATATATACATTTTATTTGGTATGTAAATATCTTTAATATACGAGATTTTAATCAAAATCGTTAGAGCAATTTTTTAGAAAACCAAAATTATCAAAAATCATTCCATATAAAGGTAGTTGGGGTTGGCGAAATTTTCTTAAAGATCTTCGTGTCGCATCCTTGGAAGATACCAAATCTAAATACCAAGTTTAGTATTTAACGGTCTTTTCGTTTTTAAGCTATGTTGTCCACAGACACACACATACGCCCGGACCTTTTTCTGAAAATGCTTTTTTTTGGATTCAGGGGGTCCTAAAACATGTATTTTCTCGAAATATCAGTATCGAATTTTTGGGTGGAATACAATACTTCCTCAATACACTATGTACACAGTACATATAGAGAAAGTAAAAATTACATGACAAGCACTGTGTGTTTTAACGAGTCCACATTCCTAGGGGAAAGAGGGTTTGTCTCTCTATTACAATTACAAACTATGCAAAAGTCATCTAAACAAAGAGATCTTCGGAGGGTATTCCCAAACATTTAAACATATACCACAGTTTTTTAATATGCGCTGTTTTAATAAAAATCGTATTTACATTCTTAAGCATGTATGTACAATTTACATAGTTGATAGAAGGTATTGTATCCCAACTAAAATTTCGATATCGAGATTTCACCGGAAATATATGCTTTGAGATTCCCGAACCCAAAAAAGCATTTTTAGAATAAGGCTCTGTGAGTGTGAGTGTGTGTGAGAGAGAGACGGAGGGAGAGAGAGAGACGGAGGGAGAGAGAGAGACAGACAGACAAACTGAAAAAAAGAGAGAGATAAAAAAGGAGTGTGTGCGTGTAGGCAGCATAAGTCAAAAACTAAGTTGGTTAAGTTTCAAAGAAGTTGTTTAAGTTGAGCTTCTTCCAAGTATGCGATAAGATGCTTTTCAGGAAAATCTCCCCACTGCTAATTAATTACCCAATACATGGACAATTTGCCAAAATGTTTAGTTCCTCTAAAATGGTGCTAATATTGATTAAAATACATGAAATGAAATGCATATTTTAAATTTCTGGGACTAATATAACAAATTCCACAGCATTCTGGATGACTTGAATTGGTAAACCATAAGAAAGAGACAAAAGTTTAAATTACAATAATAAAATAAAAATTAAAAGTTCTGATATGTTCCATTTACATGAGTCTCTACATCTCTGTAACGAAGTATTTTTAAAAGCTTATACTTCTATCCACGAGGATCGGCTGATAAGTCCCAGCCCTCACACAGATATGGCGCCACTAGGCCAGTTAGACGGCAGCATCGTGTAATTTAACTCTAGCTTGAATCCATTGTTACAGGTAAATTGCTTGTTTAGTTTTCGAATGACAGCATTTTAAACGAGGCAATTTTAAGAGTTTTCACGAAATTGGAGGATTTGGAAAAACGAGCAGCGATTTAATACTTCCATTTGAAAGATTTAACGCCTAAAGAAATCAAGAAGGAAATGGACAGTACATTGAAAAACTCTTGCCCTTTCATATTCAATGATTAAAAGGTGGGTTGCAGAGTTTAAAATGGGACGTACGAGCACTAGTGATGAGCCTCACTCTGGTCGCTCTGTAGAAGTGACAACTCCAGAGATCATTGAAAAAATTCATCGTTTAGTACTGGAAGACCGCAGATTAAAGTTGTTTGTAATAGCAGAGGTTGTAAACATATAAAAAAAAAAGTGCAGGTAATATTCTAAATAACGTTTTGGGCTTTCACAAGATCTATGTAAGATGGGTGCCGCGTTTGTTGACATCTGATCAAAAGTTGCAAAGAAAGACTGGGTCGGTTAAGAATTTGAATTTTTAAGACCGCTTATTGCCATGAATAAAACTTGGATACATCACTACACTCCAGAAATTAAATCAAGTTAAAACAGTGGATTGAGTCAGGTGAACCAACTCCATAAAAGGCAAAATCAATTCTGTCAGCTAACAAGGCTATGGCGAGTGTTTTCTGGGATACACAGGGAATTAATTTTATTGATTACTTGGAAAAGATTATACAAAAGCCATCCTGAATGACGAGAACTTCAGAGGCTAGTTCCAGAAAATCTTAGGTATACATTTCGTTAGCCATTAAAATGTCTTAAACATACGGTATTTCAATCAAAATATCTAGAGCCATTTTTGACAAAATTAAAACTTTCGAAACAAAGTCCATGTAAATGGTATTTGGAGTGAGGAGATTTTCTTGAAAATCTTCGTGTCGCATCCTTGCAAGATAAATACCAAACTTGGTGTTTAAGTTTAACGGTCTTCTCCATTTTGAGCTATGCTGCGCGCGCACACACACACGCACACACACACACACACAAATGGCCGCGCCGGGTTGAGTGGTCAGACCATTCGCCTCTCACCTAAATGGCCCGGGTTCGATCCCAAGCGACCGTATGTGAGATTAGTGGCGGGTTTTCTCCGGATCCCCACCATCTCATTCCACCGGGGCTCCGTCTTCATGCATCATCAGTGTCATCGCCTGCGGCGCCAGAGCAGTAAAAGCGGGCGTTAAACACTATAAAAAAAACACAGGCACAAAGACTCATAGAAATTTTTCTAAAAATGATTTTTTTTTTAGGATTCAGGAGGTGAAATCTCGATATCGAATTTTTCTTTCAATGTACCTAGTTTAAAACATCTGATGTGTTCCATTCACATGCCTTTCTCTATATCTCTGCAACAAATTATTGTTAAAAAGCTTATGCTTCTATTTACTTCATGCTAATTGAGAAAAATTATCAGAAATGGTCTTATTACTTTCTTCCTTGTAAATAGAAGCGAAGTAAGGGAGTGCCACATTTTAAAGTGATTGTCAAAAGCTGGTTGCTATGTGACTGAAGTTCTTTTGTTTGTATGGACAGGAGTTAACAAATTGCCATATGAGAAAAGTATAAGTATTTTATACCTGAAACCAATAACACGGAATATCTCAAAACGGTCCAATCCACGAAAAAAAAATGTATATGATATAAGTTCAGTGTTTTAGCGAGCTCAACATTTTTTGGGAAGTAAGTTTTTGTCTATCTCTTATGGTTTATCAGTTATGCAAAATTCAGAAAATTTCATCCAAAATAAATATGTCTTCAGAAACTATTTCCAGAAAATTTCACACACACAGATACCTTTTTCCAAAACATGTGTTTCCGGTGAAATCTCGATATCGAATTTTTGAGTTCAATACAATACCTTCTCTATAAATCATGTACATAGTACGTGTATAGAAAGTAAAACCTAACCATATAATGTCGAGAAAGTCGGATAGCAAAATCATAATTTAGAGAAAGTAGATTTGAGGTTTGAATCTATCAGCTTCGTCTTTGTTTATTTTGAAATTAAATTAAAACAAGGCTGACTAACATGATAATCGCGAACAATAAACAGACAATGTGAACAGAACTCAAATATATTTTCCTTTTGGGAGAACAGACCACCTCCGAGTCTTTTAAACAGAACCTGGCACTTCAGCTTTGTGGGAAGCAGTGGTTTGGAACTAGTTAAAGTAGTTTGCAAGTTGGACCGTTGCAGTGGCATGCAAATAAAACTCTAGCGTATGTGGTATTCGAGCGCGAACAATTGAAGTCCTCGTTTGTAAAACCTGTTAAATAACTAAATTAAATAAGGCAGAAATAAGAAAAACAAAGTCTTCAAAAATATATTATGGATTCAAACTATTTAGAGAATAAAATGAACTCTTGACCAGGAGTACAACAAAATAAAAGCGGATACTTCCCCTCTGAGAAAACTATAAGTACTTTACAACTGAAACTAATAACAAGGAATATCTCGAAAACGGTACACTCTTCAAAAAAAAACAAAAAACAAAAAAAAAAAGCATATGACATAAATTTTGTGTTTTAAGGAGATCTATATTTTTGTGTATTAAGGTTTTGTCTATCCCTTATGCTTTACTAGTTATGTAAAATTCAGTAAACTTCATCGACAATAAACAGGTCTTCAGAAGCTATTCTCAGAAGTTTAAAGACATACATTTATTTCTGATGGAAATGGCTTTAATACGTGGTATTTTAATCAAACTCGTTAGAGCCATTCTTAAGAAAAACAAAATGTTAGAAATTGTTTCCATATAAAGGGCAATTAGGGATGGAGGAATTTTCTTGAAACTCCTCGTGACTCATTCTTGGCAGATACCATACCTAAATACTAAGTTTGGTATTTAACCCTGTTTTCGTTTTCGAGTTATGCTGTCCACAGACACAGACACACAACACACACACACACACACATATATATATATATATATATATATATATATATATATATATATATCACACTTATATTTCACATGTCACACTTTCGGTGAAATCTCGGTATCGAATTTTTGGGTGGAAAACAATACGTTCCGTATCTACTATGTACATTTTACATACGAAGAATTAAAAAGGAGAATTACTTTGTAAACGAGGGCATACATTTTACTTTGGACAGTCCTCAATATTTATTGATATATTATAGATAACAACAAGAGAGTTAAAACGACTTGTTTATAAAGCAAAATGCCCCCAATATGACCTCTGATGATATAAGGGACTATATAAAATGAAACAATTTAAAAAAAAATCTGATGTGTTCCATTCACATGACTTTCTCTATATCTCTACAACAAATTATTAAAAATCCCATGCTTCTATTTAATTCATGCTAATCGAGAACAAAATAGAAGAAATGGTTTTATTACTTGCTTCCATGCAAGTAGAAGCAAAATAAGGGAGTTCCATAAGTTAAAGTGATAGTCAAAAGCTGGTTACAATGTGACTGAAGTTCATTTGCTTGTATGGACAAGCGGTAACAAACTCCTGTATGTGAAAATTATGTTTTTTAATGCTGAAACCAGAAACAAAGAATATCTAAAAAATAATCAATACCACGTAAAAAATGTATATAACATAAATTGTGTGTTTTAACGTGTCCTACATATTTTGTGTTGCAAGCTTTTGTTCATGTGTTACAGTTTAGCAGCTATGCAAAATTCCTTAAAATTCATCCAGAATAAAGTAGTCTTCAGAGGCTATGCCCAGAAACTTCAGGATATACATCTTATTTTTCAGGTCAATATCTTTAATATAGGATAATTTAATCAAAATCGTTAGCCATTTATGAGAAAATATTTTCGAAAATTTTCAGTAAATCTCAAAAGCAACTATTGGATTATATGTATACATTATTATTATTAATTATTATTATTATTAATGGTAATAATAATATTATTAATAATAATCCTTATTTTTACTTTCTTTACACGCATTGTGTACATATGTATAGAAGAGTATTGTATTGCACCCAAAAATTTGATACCGATAGTACACCGGAAAGAAATGTTTCGAGGTCCCTGAGTAAAAAAATTAGAAAATGGTCCGCGTCTGTGTGTCTGCAGCAGAGCCAAAAAATGAATAGTCGGTTGAATACAAAATTTGGTACTTAAGTTATCTTCCAAGGATACGACAGGAAGAGTTTCAAGAAAATCCCCCACCCCAAGTTCCTTTACATGGAACAGTTATCGAAATTTTTGATTTGCTCAAAAATGGCTTAAAGATTTTGATTAAAATATCTCATGAATAAGATATTTTTATGACAAACGAAATGCATATCTTTAATTTTCTGGGAATAACATTTGAAGACCGTTTCATTCTCGATGACTTTTTTATAACTGGCAAATCGCAAGACGTAGACAAAAACTTGCTACACAAAATATGTACATTTCATTAAGAACACAGTTGATGTTATATCCATTTTTACTTTCTCTATACGTACTACATACATAGTGTATAGAGAAGGTATTGCACTCCACCCAAAAAGTCGATACCGAGATTTCACCGGAAATATACGTCTTAGGGTCCCCTTTATCCAAAAAAAGCATTTTCAGAAAAGGTTCCGTGTATGTGTGTCCGTGTGTCTGTGAACACGATAACTCAAAAACGAAAAGTCAGTAAAATACCAAACTTGGTATTTAAGTTTAGTATCTTCCAGGAATGTGACACGAAGATTTTGAGAAAAATTCCCAACCCCCAACTACCCTTTACAAGGAACTTTTTTTCGAAAATTTTGATTTTCTCAAAAATGGTCTAACGATTTTGATAAAAATATAATATATTAAAGATATTACCTGACAAATAAAATATATATCTTGAATTTTCTGCGAATAGCCTCTGACGACTACTTTATTCTGGATGAATAGTAGGGAATTTTGTATAACTGCTAAACCGTAAGAGGTGAAAAAAAAACTTAAAACACAACAATGTAGAGCACGTTAAAATACACAATTTATGTTATATACATTTTTTTCATGGAGATGATCGTTTTTGAAGTATTCCATGCTTTTGGTTTCAGCTTTGGAAAACTTATACTTTCCTCATACCGAAATTTGTCAACTCCTATCCATACAAACAAAGGAACTTCAATCACATAGCAACCAGCTTTTGACTATCACTTTAACCTATGGTACTCCCTTATTTCGCTTCTACTTGCGTGGAAGCAAGTAATAAGACTATTTCTGCTGTTTTTCTCGATTAGTACGATATGATGTAAACAAAATATACGTTTTTTAACAATAATTTGTTGCAGAGATATAGTGAAAGTTATGTGAATGGAACACATCAGATTCTTACTTTCTCTATACGTACTATGAACATAGTGTATAGAGAAGGTATTGCATTGTATCAAAAAATTCGATACCGAGATTTCACCGGAAATACATGTTTTGAGACCACCTGAATCCAAAAAAAAAAGCATTTTTAGAAAAATGTCCGTGTGTGTGTCTGTGTGTCTGAGGGCAGCATATCTCAAAAACGAAAAGACCATTAAATACCAAACTTGGTATTTTAGTTCTGCATCTTCCAAGGATGCGACACGAAGATTTTCAAGAAAATCCCCCACCCCTAACTACCCTTCACATGGAAAAATTTTCGAACATTTTGATTTTCTAAAAAGTGGATTTAACGATTTTGATTAAAATATCATATATTAAAGATATATACTTGGCAAATAATATGTATATTTTGAATTTTTTGGGAATAGTCTCTGAAGACTACTTTATTCTGGACGAATTTTACGGAATTTTTTGTAACTGATAAACCGTAAGAGATAGACAAAGACTTACCACACAGAAATATAGATCACTTTAAAGCACATAATTTATGTAATATACATTATTTTTTCGTGGAGTTGATCGTTTTTTAGATATTCCTTGGTTTTTGTTTCAGCCTTAAAAAACTTACACTTTTCACATACAGGAATTTGTCGACTCCTGTCCATACAAACAAAGGAACTTCAGTCACTTAGCAACCAGCTATTGACTATCACTTTAGCCTATGTTACTCCTTATTTCGCGTCTACTTACAGGGAAGCAAGTACTAAGACTATTTCTGCTAATTTTTTCTCACTTAGCTTGAAGTAAATAGAAGCATAAACTTTTTAATACAATTTTGTTGCAGATATAGAGAAAGTCATGTGAATGGATCACATTAGATTTTTTGTATAGTTAACCGTTTTCCAGATATTCCGGATTATTGGTTTCAATTGTAAGCCACTTGAACTTTTGTCAAACGGGAAGATATCTTTCTGCTCGTTTGTTAACTCTTGAAAGACAAAGAGACTGGAATTGCAATTGTTTCAAATAGCGGTCGGCTTTTAAAGTACAAGACTATTGCTTTAGGCTGTGCATTTTCTTGTTTTCCTTCTACTTACAAGTAAGCTGTTTTAGCGTTAAGTAGATATAAAAGTTATAATTTGAATAAGAGGCTTGTGTGCCGAACAGCTTGAAGACATCATGAGAATGAAACATTATAAGGAACTAAACAACAAGGACAATTAATACTAAACTTTATCTCGATTATTGACATTCATTACTTCGCCAGATACACAATGACTATATTTTATAACTCTTCAAATGAACAGTCCAGTGTGATTGGCAGGCTGAGGGCAGCCCGAGGTGTGTTAGACGTGTCCCTGTTCTCAGAGAGAACTTAACTACGTTCTGACGGGATTGTGGGTTTTGTAGGATGGCGGGTGTGTTTTGGGGTTGTGGAGTGACAGGAGGAGGCGAATATTGCTCCTCGACGGTTGCCTTGATGGTGCAACGGCCCTTGTGCACCGGTGATGTGTTTTTATCAAAATGTTTCTTGAGATTATAATTTTGAATCCAAGCAACTCTTGAAGGATAATAAGGAGCTTAGCCGTAGCAGCTGTTGGTGGTGCTCCTTCGTTACCGGGGATGCCCGCAAGCCATGCGGGGAAGCCGGTATCGCCTGAAGCGGCGGTTTGTGGGATCGTAATCCCCAAGAGACCTAACGAGGGCGCTCCGATGGAATGGTAACCCTTCGTTGAATTTTGTTGCCCGACACCTAATCTCGTCCTCCAGGTATGGTAGACCAGAGGCTTCGTGCAGGAGTCTCGTTGGAAAGCCTCGAGGCACAGAATAGATAGCCCGAAGACACCTATTCTGTACCCGCTGAAGCAACAGCAGACTGGAGTCTGCCGCCATGCCCCAGATCTCACAGGCGTAGATTAATAAGGGGATAATGAGAGCCCTCAAAAGGCGCAAATTAAGGGGAACCGTCATCGAGGATCTCAGCATCGGGTACAGTGAGGCCGCAGCCCCATTGCCCCGGCACCACAGCCCCCGGACGTGCTCCCTAAAAGTGACGCCCCTGTCAAGCTTCACCCCCAAGTAGGTGATGGTGTTGGTCCATTGTATCCTTCGTCTGAGGTACGTGAATGTGGGGAAGTTTGCGGGAAAGCGGCGCTTGGTGAAGAGAATAGCGTGGCTTTTCTCCGGATTTATGGACAATCGCCAACGCTCGCACCACTCTTGGATGAGGCAGAGGTGTCTCTGAATAGGGTTGAAGGCTCTGCGTGGGTGTTTGTTTGTACAGTATAACAGCACGTCATCAGCATACTGAGCTATGTTGACTTGCTGCACTGTTGGTAGGTCGGCCATGTAGACGCTAAAGAGCGTAGGGGAAAGTATGGAGCCTTCGGGGACTCCGCCTCTTACTGGTCTAGGTGTTGATTTGTGTCCCGCAACTGAAACTACAAAAAATCTGTGTTTAAGATATGAGTGTAGTAGGTGTATGATGTGTGTCGGGAGCTCCAGTCGGATGAGTTTGAGGAGCAGACCCGCGTGCCAGGTCGTAGAAAAGGCTTTCTCCACGTCCAGCGACACCGCCGCAGTGTAGGCTCTGTCCTGGAAACCCAGGGCAGCGGCCTCCACCACTCTCAGTAGTTGCTGGGGTGTAGAATGCCCAGGCCGAAAACCAAATTGGTGATCTGGGATGGCATGAATGTCGCCCAAGAGAGGGGACAAGCGGGCTAGTATTAGCCTCTCGAAAACCTTCGAGAGAACTGATAGGAGACTGATGGATCGGTAGTTGGATGGGTGTAACGGGTCTTTCCCCGGCTTCAAGATGCATATCACCCGGGCCTACCTCCACTCGCGTGGAAAGTGGCACAAGGTGAGGCACATGTTGAAAACCTTGGTTAGAAAGAGTACCGCCTTGATGGGAAGGCATCGGAGCATGGCGGGGGTTAGTCCGTCAGGACCCGCTGCCTTTTTGGGGTTGAGGCGCCGGAGTGCGCCCTGGAGTTCACTGGGTCGGATGTCGGGAAGTCGGTCCGCCTCGTCGGGGGGGCGTCGAAGGTATCGACGCACCTCCCGCCGAGCACGGTCCGAGAAGTCTTCGTCCTGGGGGTCTTCTCGTGGCCTCATAGTCCTTTCGAGGTAGTCAGCGAACACATCGGCTTTGGCTCGGGGTTCATAAGCCAGGTCTTGGGTGCCTTGGATTGGGGAGGTGATTTGAGCTCCGCGGTGCCGGAGAGCTTTGGCAATCCTCCACACGTCGCCATCCTCGAGCCTCAAGCGGGTCATAGTCTCCTCCCATGCTCGCACCCTGTGCTCGCGTAGTCGGGTCCGGACCTCTCGGCGTAAACGCCTCAGGAGTGCTCGGTTATGTGGCGTGCGGTGACGCTGGTATAGTCTGCGGGCAGCCCAGGAACGGCGTACAAGCAGATGGAGTTCTAGGGGTAGGACATCTGGGTGTAGAGGAGCTGGGGTGTGAACAGTTAGGTTATGGGCAGTTCGCACCACGATGGAGGTAAAGGATTGGACCGCAGCCTCTAGGGATGGGATGTCTGTGATCCTAGGGTTCGGCGGGATGGAGTCGTGAGGCAAACCCTGACGCATTCCCAGTCAACGTCGCGGTTTTGAACCGAGACGTCGTGACTGGCAACCCGTGTGTTAACCTCAGCTAACACGGGATTATGATCGGAATGAAGTGCATTGATCGATGTGAGAGTTGTATGAAAAGGGAATTGTTTGATGATCGCGAAGTCAATAACGGATGCCCGTCCTTGACCTCGTGGATGGTGTGTGGGTTGCCAGGGGCCCTCTACTCTGAGTTGAGGGTCCGCATCTATCATGCGTATGATATCATTGCCTCGGGCGTCTGCCCGGGGGCCGCAATGCCAACGCGGATGTTTGGCATTGAAGTCCCCGGCCAGGATGACATTTGGATGAAGGGCTAGGATGGAAAGGTAATCGTTTAGTACGAACTGCCTATGGGGTGGATGGTATACAGACACCAGTAAAACTTCCGTACCGCCTAGGTCAACACAGACAGCCGTGGCTTCCATGGTTTGAAGAGGTGGGAGCTGGATGGGTTTGTGGACTACCCTGTTTCTCACGAAGATCGCTGTGCCACCTCCTCGGCGGCCCACACGATCCACTCTGAGGCAGTTGTAGCCCGGAAGTCGGAATGAGGTATCTGGGCGGAGCTGTGTTTCGCTGACTAGCACGAGGTCTAGGGCAAATGAGCCGGCAAAATGCTGGAGCTCACTCCCCTGACCGCTCAGGCCACACGCGTTCCAGAACGCGAATCGGAAAGAGGTACGAGACCTATTTCGACTCGCCATTCTGGGCGGTCTGGACGATCACGGTCAGGAGGGCAAGTCCCTCCATGGCGACAGCCATCTTTGCGGCTGGGTCTGTGGCATATAGGAATCTGACCAGCAGATCACAGATGCTCCGGCCGTGGTTCAGCAGAAGCTGCTGTATCCACGCCATCACATCCGACATCTGCAGGACAGGAGGAGTAGTGGGGGTTATGTTTCTGGGTGAGGGTGTAGGAGGAGTGCTTCGGGGCGCTGGCACGCCGCCAGCCGCCTCCTGCCCCTGCTGTCGCTCGGGTACGGGAGTACCGTTCCCTTGCGCAGCCCTGGGGGAGAAGTTAGGCTGCCTGGCCGGCCAGTGCACCTTAGCTTGGGCGGGGGGCTTTTGTTTGGGTTTGGCTGGAGCTTCTTTGTTGCGTGGGGGTTGGTTGGTGTTGTTACCATCCCGTGGCTTCGCAGGGCCACGCTCAGCCCTTTGCGCCGTAGTGGTGTTGGTGGCTATCCTTTGTTGCGCCGGCTGTCTTGCAGGAGGGGCAGGTGCAGTTGTTGGCGCCTCTGGGCGCTGGTTGGCTACAGGTGCTATTCTTGTGACCTGCTGTAGTTTTGGCGGCGGTCTCCTGGCCGCTATGACAGCGATCCTCTTAGGACAGCCACCATAACAAGCAATATGTTCGCCACCACAGTTTGCGCAAATCGGCTTCGCAGTGGGAGATATCTCGCAGACCTCTTTAGGGTGGGCGCCTCCGCACCTTAAGCAGCGCAGGTTACGGAAGCAAAAGTGACTGGAGTGGTTATGTAAAATCGAATGTGTAGGCTCTTTCTTAGCGTATGTGACCCACTTTCGAAAGATTCCGTGTTCAAATCCCATTGACTGACCAACATGACAGAATTTTTTTTTTTTTTTTATTTCCGTAAGTTGCCAGGTAAGTATTGGATAGGATATTAAATACCAGACGAAATGCATCTTAAGTATAAAAAGAACAGTAAAAATGAAAATAGATGGTAAAAGCTAATGTTCTGCCATCTGTCCACAGATAATGAAAGCAAGTACACTGGACGCACTTAAATGCCATCTACCCGACGAATGTAGAAACAGAGATACGTTGGCTGGAGTTAGGCCTCTGTGAACATGTATCGAAGCTACCATGAAGACACAGTTTTCCAGCACTAAGGCCTCTATGGAAACGTGACGAAGCTTGATGCTATGTACAAGGATGAGACTTAAAAGGTTAATTGTCCCCTATATGCCGAACACTGGCTGTTCTAATGACCTGTTCGTCGCGATTAGACTAATAGTTAAAGTGACGTAAAAAATTATGGAAAATACACTTAAATTCTACTTGAATTCACCGATGCATAAATATTTTGTACGCAAGTGTGGTTATGTAATTTCAATTTAAATTTCAGAATTAGTTGCGTAGAAATAGACCAATGGCGGCGCCGTGACCCAGTGTTTAAGCCGCTCGCCTCCCACCTAGACCCGGATTAAAACTTAAGCGACCGCTTTTGGATTTGTGGTGCACCAATTGCTCCATCATCACCATTCTTATCATCCATTTTGCTTGAATTTCATATTATCATATTCCTGATCCTTGTGTCCGACTCGTTCCAGTTTCTCCATTCTGTGGTTATGTGCCGTTAGCTCCCCGACAGTCTTCTGACTCCTAGGCACCCACCTGCAAGTCCTAGGTGGATGTCCGTTCTAAATACGGGGAGGGTAAGCCGTCTACGAAAAAAAAATTATAAACCTAGGCGGCCCGAGTTCGATCCTAAGCATGTGGGATTTGTGGGAGACGAAACGGCGTCTAGGCGGGTTATCTCCGGGTGGTCCACTTTCCACCACCTTCTCATTCCACCAACTGTTCCATCACTGCCTTTTTTACTATCCATTTCGCTTGGATTGCATATTATCCAGTTCCTCACGCTCACGCCTTGCTACGGGCCGACCACTCGCTCCAAGCTCCTCATTCTGTGGTTTCGATGGTTCCCCGACAGGTTTTTGACACCTAGGTATGAACTTATAAGTCCTAGTGGGAGTGTCTGTCGTAAATAAGGGGAGGTTAACCAACTACGAAAAAAGCAAACAAGAAATTAGACTATTATAATCACAATTTAGATACTTCATGTCTCAAATGGAATTTTAGACGCTGCATGTATTATATCAAAAACTGATTCTGAACGTTTTTAATTTCTCTACATGTATGTAAGTGCAATGTATACCTATAGTAGGCAAATAAGCTAATAAATAATAAGGCACTTAAAACCAAATAAACCATTTCTAGAAAAAAAGCTCCGTGTGTGTGTGTATTGTTATGTGAACAGCATAACTCAAAATCGGAATTTCGGTTAAACACCACACTGCCAAGCTGCCCCTATATGGGCAATTTTTCGAAATATTTTTTCTCAAAATGTGTATAAGGATTTTGATTAAAATTACGGTGTTATTTTGTTGGTCATTTTTATGAAAAATAAAACATATATATGGAATTTTTTGAGAATTTTCTCTGAAGTCCTCTTCTTCCGAATGAATTTTGCGGAATTGAAATACCGTAAGAGACAGAAACTTTATAACACAAATCTGTATCTTGTTTCAACGCACAGTTATGTCAAATATAATTTTCTGTTGGGTAAACTATTTCTCAGACATTTCTGGTTATTGATTTAAATTTTCCAAGACTTATAATTTTCTCAAATGGGAAGCATTTATTCGTTTTTCATATTTCTAGTCAAGTAAATATCATCGAATTTTAACATATTTACCTAGCGACCTGCTCTTAAGAGATTGACTATCGCTTAAGCGTAATGCATTCTCCTCTTACCATTGTATCCATAAGGACATGTGTAATAAAATTATTTCCCAAAAATTTTATCTCGGTTACCGTAATGAGATACAAAAATAGCTTTATGAAAACAGTCTGTTGAACATCCAATAGGAAAATTAATATGAATGTAATATATCAAGGAGTTTTTTGTAGTTTCGGCCGCTTAAAAGATATTATTTGTAGTTACTTTAAATTTCCCATACTTCAAGGCACACATTTTGGAAGCTTTATGTCTGTTCTTTTGTTACTAATTAGCCCAAACAAAGCGAACTTCTTTTTCCTTTCTCTAGCACGTAGTGCAACGTACATAGAATATAGAGAAGATATTGCGTTTCACCTAAAAATTCGATACCGAGATTTGACTGAAAATTGACACCCCATGAATCCAAAGAAATCATTTTTAGAAAAAGGTGTGTGATTGTGGGTGCGCGCGCACTTATGTCCTTGTGTGTATGTACAATAGAGCTCAAAAATCATAAGTCAGCTAAATAGTACTAAACTTGTTATTTATGTTCAATGTCTTCCAAAGATCTACACGAAGATTTTCAATAAAATCCAGCAACCCCCAACTACCATGGAACGTTTTCAAAAAAATTGATTTTCTCAAAAATAGTTCTAAATATTTTGACTAAAATACCATATGTTCCAAATATTTTATCACAATAGAAATGCAATTTTCTGTGAATAAATGCTGAAAACATTCCTTTTGGATGATTTCTACTACTAGTAAACGGTAAACGTACCGCACAACAATACATAACTTCTGTTATTTTATTTTATAGAATTCATTGTTTCCAAGATATCCCTTGTTATTGGTTTTAAACGTACTTAACCTTTCGTCAAACGAAAATTCATCCTTCATTTCGTCTCTTATTTTGTTTTACTTCCAGTCTCGCAAGAAGAACCGATTTTCAATGTTTCACACAGCGATAGCTTTTTAAAGATTATGGCTTTAGCCTAGTTGCTCGCTTGTTTGCCTTCTGCTAATAAGAAGGAAAGCAATAAAACCGTTTCTGTTAATGTTTATATTGATTAGCATTATGTAGGTAATGAATCATATTTTATAAGAATAGTTTATATGCAGGCAGGTAGGGAATGTTTATGTGAATGGAAAACATATTTTTAAACATTTGACTGTCAAGATAGCATCCTGTAAGCTTCTGGAATAAAATGTAGAATAATAATAAAGGGAATGCATAATTTTTAGGAATAAATCATACATAAAACTGGAAAAATATCTGATGTGTATCATTCGCATGAAGCTCTCTACCTCTGGTAACACAATTACTATTAAAAAGCTTATTCTATTTGCTTCATGCTAATCGAAATAAAATTAGTAGAGATTATCTTATTGCTTGTTTTCTTGTAAGTAAAAGGGAAATAAGAGAGTAAATTCGGCCAAAGTGATTGCCAAATCTTTTAATAGCTGGTTCCCATGTGGCTGAAATCCGTTTCTTTGCCCTGCCAGGAGTTGACAAATTAACCTATATGAAAAGTTTTAAGTATTTTAAAACTGAAACCAATAACAAAAATATCTCCACGAAAAAAATACACATAAAATGAATGATGTGTTATAGCTAGATCTATATATATATATATATATTTGCTTGCAAAATAAGTTATTGTCTATCTCTCACGGTTACGCAACATTCAGCAAAATTAACCCTGAATAAATATGTTTTAGAGGCTATTCCCAGAAAAGTCAACACATGATTTTATCTGTCAAATAAATGCCTTTAAAATACAAGTATTTTAATCAAAATCGTTACAGACATTTTTGAAAAAATAAAAATGTTAGAATAATTTTCCCTGTAAAGGGTACTTCTGGGTGAGGTATTTTCCTCAAAATCTTCGTATCGTATCCTTGGAAGATACTAAACTCAAATACCACGTTTGATATTTTACGGAGTTTTAATTTTGAGCTATCGTGTTCAAGACACTCGGACGTTTTTCTAAAAAAATTTTTTTTGGATACAGGGAACCTTAAAAGGTATTTCTGGTGAATCTCAACATCTAAGGATTGCAATACCTTTTCTATACATAATGTACATATTACGTGTAGAGAAAGTAATAAAGTGCATTTGACAGAGAGGGTGGTTGAGAAACAGATTTTGTTTTCTCCCATGTATTTGTGGTTTGCCTTTAAGGTGCTATTCGCTTTAAACTCAGAATGTTGATTAAACGCCCCACAGCTTTTGTCTTTTCTCTGTGAATTCCATCTCGCGTTGTGAAGTGGCTATGATGAGAAACTGCATATTAGATTTCATTTAGTATTTAATCACACAGGACTATTATGTATAATAGTGTGGGTAAGTAGAGCACAGCTCATAAGGTCATATGGAAATTATTCTTTATCTTTCTGGCATTCCTTCTCTTTCTTGCGCTTTATTCACGACTAATGTGCGAAGAACATTTTCTAGGCAAAAGAAATATTACGTGTAAATAGCAAATATTAATTAGTGTACCATAATAACAATGAATTACTGAGTTCAGCAAGGGTGTCGAGATTTTTAGGGATTAAAGATTGTCACATTAATGATTTTGATCAAAACAAACCTATTTTTGGATTAGATTGCATATTTAGAATGTTTATTTCCTCAGGGCTGATGTAACAGAAAAAAATCTGGTGTATTCCATTTACATAACTTTCTCTACATCTCTTTAACAAATTATTGTTAAAAAGCTTATTCTTCTATTTACCTCATTCTAACCGTGAAGAAATTTGCAAAAATACTATTATTACCTGCTTCCTTTTAAACAGAAGCGAAATAAGGAAGTACAATAGACTAAACCAATAGTAAAATCTTTTAAAAGTTGTTGCCATATGACTGAAGTTCCTTTGTTTATATGACCAGGATTTGAAAAATTCCCGTATCAGAAACATATTTTAATGCCGAATCCAATAATGCGGAATATCTCAAAAACGGTCAACTCCCCGAAAGAAATGTATAAAATATAAATTGTGTGTTTTAACGAGCTCACATTTTTTGTGAGGTAAGTTATTATCTATCTCTTACGGTTTACCAGTTAAGCAAAATTCCGCAAAATTCATCCAGAATAAAGATGTCTTCAGAGGCTGTTCCCAAAAAATTCAAGATATACAGCTTGTCATGTAAATATATTTAATATACGAGTTATTTTTGAGTAAATAATAATTGACAAAAATTTTCCATTTAAAGGGTAGTTGGGGATGGGAGATTTTCTTGAAAATCTTCGTTTTGCATCCTTGGAAGACATTGAAACTTAAATACCAAGTTTGGTAATTAATGGTCTTTTCGTTTTTGAGCTATGTTGCAAACAGATACACGCACACGCGCGCGCGGACATTTTGCTACAAATACTTTCTTTTTATTCAGGTGGTCTCAAAATATTTATTTCTGGTGAAATCTCGGTATCGAATTTTTGGGTGCAATACAATACTTTCTCCATACATTATGTACATAGACGTGTAGAAAAAGTAAAAAGCGGTAGACTGGTTAAATGACTATGAAAAACTTTAAAGCCACTTTACTCACGTTCAAAATAGCTATTATTTTCCCATATTCAAAATTTATCTTCTCCCACAAAAATACAGTTGAAGCTGAAATCTACCCAAAAATTCGATACAGAGATATCATCGGAAATAAATGATTTAAGGTCTTCTAAATAAGCATAAAAAACAATTTTAACAAAAGGTCCGTGTGTTTGTGTGTGTGTGTGTGTGTGTGTGTGTGTGTGTGTGTGCGCGCGCGCGTCTGTGAACACGATAACTCGAAAACGAAAAGTCGGTAAAATACTAAATTTGTTATTTAAGTTTAGTATCTTCCAGGGATGAGACACGAAAATTTTGAGAAAAATCCTCTCATCCCAAGCTACCCTTTACGTGGAAAAAAATTCGAAAATTTTGATTTTTTCAAAAATGACTAACGATTACCGTATATCAAATATATTTATACGGCAAATAAAATGTATATTTTGAATTTTCTGGGAATAGCTTCTAAAGACCTCTTTAATCTGAATGAATTTTGCTGAATTTTGCGTAACTAGTAGGCCGTAAGGGATAGACAAAAACTTATTTCACAAAAAATGTAGATCACGTTAAAACATACAGCTTATATCATATACGTTTTTTCGTGGAATTGACCATTTCTAAGATATTCCTTGTTATTTGTTTAGGATTTAAAAATAAACTTATGGCTCTGTATAGGAACATGAGAGCAGCTTTTAAAAGATCCGATTAGCACTTTAGACAATTGAATTCCCTTATTTTCATTCTACTTACACGGAAGCAATTCAGCTAATGTTTATCTGGATATAGTAGATAGAGGAATGTGCTTTTTAATAATACTTTATTACAGCAATAGAGAAAGGGATGTGAGTGACATCAGATTTTAATGATAGCGGCAGCGGACAGGCAAAACACTGCGCAGCCCGTTCGGACATTTTTGGATCACCCGGTGCAATTGGCTATCGTTGGGAGTTGGTGGGAGCTGTGAAACCTTTTTCTCAGGGCACTATCAGGGATTTAAGGGTTAGGATCCAGTTGTAAATGTGGATAGACAATCTCTCGAACAATTCATAACTCAAAATTCTCTCTGTAGCAGAAATATAATTTATTTTAATTAGCCTTTACAAACTATTCACTCAGTCGGTATCCTACTGCAATTTGGTGCGTCTCATTGAAGCGAAAATTCTGTCTCGCGATTTATCTTAATATTTTCGTTTCCGACAGAAAGTTTATCCACATCCTCGGATCAGATTTCTTAATTACTTCCAGATTCTATCAGCAGAAATCAATTGTATCCCACTACAATTATATTCACTTTCTTAAATACACGCGGAAACGTCCAGAATCCCCTGTCTCTAAAGTATTGCTCGTGTAAAGTCAAATTGACTTTAATCGACCACGAATAGTCTCGAAGAGCCCCGTTCTACCTGGATACTTGTTTACAACAAACAAAATTGCAGAGAGAAAATCAAAACACTTATATCTAACGAAAGCACATAGAATAATTATCTTCACTTCGGTATGTAATAAGAAAACATCTGAATAACAAATACACAAAATGAAGCACATTTCACAAAATGTCGGCAACATAGAGAAGGATATAAATATTGGTTATTTCTGTGCATTATGAACGAAATAACTAAATGGTACAGTTTTATCCATATTGCATATGGAAAGTTTAAAGAAAGTTCAAAATGCATAGCCATAAAAACGGGTTTTTACTCTACTTTTATGTAAATTTGTAATTGTCTTAAAGTACACAGAACCTCAGATATAGGATCTCGATTTATTATTGTATTACGCAAGTAAGCTCAAAGGACATTCACACTTCTTGCCATGAGAATGATAAAGGATGGAGCGCTGTTTCCGGAGAGACTCAATCTTGGCAATTAACCGCAGTCGGAAGTGGAAATTAGACGAAATGGAGATGGACCCCATTGAAAACTCGGTACAGACAGTAAGGTCGTAATAGATATTTATCGTCCAGAGCACAACCTAACATTAGACTCCAGTATCAGTCATGAAGAAGAATGGCTGACCTGGTTCGCCTTTGGTTCAACAATGATTGTAAGCTAAAGCAATGAAATGCTCCAAACCCGTGCTCTAGGAAGAGATAGTCTCGTACTTTCATCAATCTTTGGTTTGGTTTACAGTGATTTTCCATTCTATTTTCTCTCTGTACATAGAGTATAGAGAAGGTATAGCACTCCACCCAAAAATTCCATAGCAAGATTTCACCAGAAGTACACGTTGTAGGGTCCCCTGAATCCAATAAAGCATTTTTAGACAAATATCCATGTGTCTGTGAACACAATATCTCAAAAACGAAAAATCGGTAAAATACTAAACTTCCTATTTAAGGTAAGTATTTTCCAAGGATGCGAAGCGAACTACCTTTTACATGGAAACAAAATTACAACATTTTGATTTACTCAAAAAGGACTAAAGATTTTTATTTAAGATATTCACATGGCAAAATGTATATCTTGAACTTTCTGAGGACAGTCCCTAAAGACCTCATTATTCTAGTTGAATTTTTTTGAATTTTGCGTTACTGGTACTAACACAAATGTATATTTCATTAAAACACACAATTTGTGTCACATACATTTTTGGTTTCGATTTTAAAATACCTATCCTTTTCCCATAAGGGAACTTGTCAACCCCTGAGGACACACAGAAACCGATTTCAATCCCAATGCATACGCATTTCAAAACATTTTCAGGTTAGCCTAGTTTATTCCCTTATTTCTCTTCTACCTATAAGGAACTAAGTAATAATGCTGTTTGTGGTAGTGTTTATCTCGATTAGCATCACGTGGATAGAAGAAAAAGCATATTAAAGATAAATTGTTGCAGAGTGTAGAGAAATTCTTGTAAATGAAGCACAGATTTTTACTTTCTCTATAGGCACTATATACATAGTGTATATGTATTGCACTCCACCAAAAAATTCGATACCGAGATTTCACCGGAAATATATGTTTTAGGATCCCCAATATCCTAAAAAAGCATTTTCACAAAAAGGTCCGCGCGCGCGCGCGCGCGCGCGTGTGTGTGTGTGCGCGCGCGCGTGTGTGTGTGCGCGCGCGCGTGTGTGTGTGCGCGCGCGCGTGTGTCTGTGAACACGATAGCTCAAAAACGAAAAGTCGATAAAATACCAAACTTGGTATTTAAGTTTAGTATCTTCCAGGGATGCAACACGAAGATTTTGAGAAAAATCCCCCCACCCTCAACTGCCCTTTACATGGAACTTTTTTCGAAAATTTTGATTTTCTCAAAAATGGCTCTAACGATTTTAATTAAAATTTCGTATATTAAACGTATTTACCTGACAAATAAAATGTATATCTTGAATTTTCTGGGAATAGCCTCTGAAGAGTAGTTTATTCTGGATGTATGTTACTGAATTTGAATAACTGCTAAATCGTAAGAGATGGACAAAAACTTACTCCACAAAAAATGTAGAGCACGTTAAAACACAGAATTTATGTTATATACAGTTTTTTCGTGGAGTTCGTCGTTTTTGAGACATTCCTTATTTTTGGTTTCTGCTATGAAAAATGTATACTTTTCTCATACAGGAACTTGTCAACTCCTATCCATATAAACAAAGGAACTTCATTGACATAGCAACCAGCTTTTGACTATCACTTTAACCTATGGTAGTCCCTTATTTCGGTTCTACTTACAAGGAAGCAAGTAACAAAACTATTTCTGCTAATGTTTTCTGATTAGCATAAAGAAAATGGAAGTATAAGCGTTTTAAGAATAATTTGTTGCAGAGATATAGAGAAAGTCATGTGAATGGTACACATCAGATTTTGTATTCTTAGATACACAGCTAAGACTGGTCTCTATAATATTACGTTTCCTGCATGTAAACTATTCTGGAGAAGAATCCTGGTGCCCCATCCCTCTCAGGGGAAATAACAAGGAGTGGATTGTTATGAATCTCATCAATTAATCATGAAACTTCATCTTATTCCAATAGTTTACCTAGTTTTATGCTGTCAGGCTTACAGAGAAACAACCTTCCGCTCAAAGCTCTTGAGATATTTACCTTTTCAACCGAAAGAAAAATAAGATGTAGACTGCCTCCGTGGTCGAGTGGTCAGCGAGCTGACTTCTCACCCGGAGGTCCCGGGTTCGATTCCCTGCTGGGGCGGGGAATTTTTCTTTAACAGGAATTATTCCCTATCCCCCATAGAGTCTGGAAGTAGAATGTGAGAGTGAATGTGCGTGTGTTCAGTAATATAACGTTTAACCTAAAGTTCTGAACCTACAGTTTCACATGTGAAAGTCCCCGATATGATCATTGATGTGAAAGGGGGCTACACAAATGAAGCAATAAAAAAAAAAAAAATCAGATGTGTTCCATTTACATGACTTTCTCTATATCAGTGTAACAAATTATTGTTGATAAGCTTATTCTTCTGTCTACTTCATGGCTAAAACATTAGCAGAAATAATGTTATTACTTAGTTCCTTATAAGTAGAAGGGAAATACGGGAACACACTAAGCTAAACCGACAGTCAAATACTTTAAATGTGTTTTCTCATAGAAACCGAGTGTATGACACGAGTTGGATAGGTAGAGTTAGATTGAAAAATGCAATGAGCGGATCTCTTCGCCGTTTGCTCTACCACTGAGCTACCGTGGCAACATACCGGCATAGCTTGCATGTTTCCCGGTAAACCACAAGATGATCTCAAATTATTTTGAGATTAGACAAGCCCAATTGCGACTTATACTGTTGCAAGTACTTTAAGTCGCAGGATTCAGAGTATAGCCAACTATTATGGGCAATTGTGATATTTTAATTATTTTCTGACAGCAACCGTGTGTAGGACTGTTGAATAAGTAGAGTCAGACTGAATAATTGGCTGTAGTAAGATTGAAATCCGTGGCCAAGCGTTGAAAAGTCCCGTATGAGAAGTACGTTTTTAATACTGAAATCATTAATAAGGAATATCTCGAAAACGGTCAACTCCACGAAAAATGTATACGACATAAATTGTGGGGATCGAGATCTACATTTTTGTGAGGTAAGTTTTTTCTATCTCCTACGGTTTACCAGTTATGCAAAATTTAACAAAAATCATTTAAAATGAAGAAATCTTCAGAGGATATTCCTAGAAAATCGTTTGTCATAAAAGTATCTTAAACATAAGGTATTTTAATCAAAATCGTTGGAGCCATTTTTGAGAAAATCAAAATTTTCGAACATTTTCCATGTAAAGGGTAGTTTGTGGTGGGGAATTTTCTTGAAAATCTTCCTGTCGCATCCTTGAAAGATACCAAACCTAAATACTAAGTTTGGTATTTAACGGTCTTTTCGTTTTTGAGTTATGCTGTCCAAAGACACACACATGCGGACCTTTGTCTAAAATTGCTTTTTTCGGACTCAGGGAACACCAAAATATATATTTACAGAGAAATCTCGATATCGAATTTTTGGGTGGAATACAATATCTTCTCTATTCACTATGTACATTGTACATGAGGGCTAGAGAAAGAAAAACACCTCTGTTGCTTCAAATTGGACATGTCTGTTTTAGAGAATCACAAATAACGAAAACCTTTCCAAGTAAAGAAAGGTTTGATGTGAAAGAATTTTCTTGAGAAACATCATATGGTAGAAGTCACTGAACTTAAAATCAGCTTTAATAGTTATTAACAAGTTTTTCGTTTTTGAAATATACTATCCATAGACAAACAGAGACATAGAGACATAGACACTCAAAAACAGACAATTTACTTAGGAGAGATACAAAATGTGTATTTTCGATGAAATCTCGGTATCGAATTTTAAGGTGCAATGCAATATTTCCCTCACTTATTATAGGTAACCAGTAGAGAAAGCAAAAAAGGAAAAGAAACGACTCTTCTGAGGTATCACATTGCTTCCAGGTTTGCAGTGCACTGTATCTGCCTAGAACAACAGTGTTATAATAACAAGTCCAATTTGTAACATTTACTTGAGTGCAGCATAAAGTTACAAAGCTCAGCGATGACATTGTTTTCCCGTCAGCTATCCCCTTGCCACATTTTCAAGTGTACGCTAGCGTCCTATAGCATAACCCTGCTCTATCGCGGCTGAGTCCAACCCTAATTCCATTTTCAACTACTCAAACCAAATATGTGTACTAGTAAATCTGGCTCACCCCATTCTTTCCCAATTACCTCACAGGTTGATGGCTAGGTTTTCATGTTTTATTTTTGATTATATTTTTTACCTTCTCTAATAAGAGAAAGTAAAGTATTCCACCCAAAAATTCAACGTCGAAATATACGAGGTATGATCAGAAACTAACCGGCATTTTTGGTTTTCTTATACAATATTTATGAATCCACATTAACTTTGTTCCCTTCAAAATAAACTTCTTCAGATATAATACACTTGCCAGTACTTTTTCCGATCTTGGAAGTAACTCTGGAACTCTCTTTTCCTTATAGTATTCAGCTACTTTAGCACTTCTGTTTTTAGCTCACCAATAGTGGCTAAACCATGTCCTATCATGTTCTCTTCAGTCAGGGAAATAGATATAGTTCGCAGGGGGTCTTGTCCGATGAATAAGGTGGCTGAGGCAACATAACGTTTCTGGTTTTTGTCAAGCGAGCAAGCGCTGAGGCATGAGCAGGAGCACGATCGAGGGTTTTTGCAAAAACTCTGGTCCTTTTCTTCGGATTACTTCATGCAAACGGCATATAACTTCTAGGTAGTATTCCCTGTTGACTGTACAACCACATGGCAGAACCATTTTTTTGCATCTTCCACATTGTCAGTAATAGATATGTTTGGACGTCTTCTTCAGAGTCTTCACGGCCCTCTTTGAAACGTCGATACCACTCGAAAACCCTTGTCTTACTCATAGTAGATTTGCCAAAAGCCACAGCCAACATTTTTAACACTTTACTACATTTTTCAAGCAAATTTCAACGCTTCGAATACACGTATAACCCTTTTAACTGTCAAGAATAAACTAAGTATTTAAAACATCTGAAAATGCAAACATACATCAGGAGCATGTGCTCCTGATGTATGATAAAAAAAAATTGTAAACCGATTGTATCAAGTCCGCAAAATTCAGAAATTCCTGTTATTTTTTAATCACTCCTCATATGTTTTGAGGTTCCCAGGTACCAAAAAAAAAAAAAAAACAAAAAGGGGGTATTTTAGAAAAACTTACGTGTGTGTCTGTGGACAGCGAAACTCAAAATCGAAAAGACCGTAAATACCAATTACGAACATTTTGAACAAAATCTTCCCTCCAAAATCTACACTTTACACGGAAAAATGTTTTTAAAACGTTTTTTCTCAGAAAATGCTTTAACGATTTTAATTAAAATGTGTATCAGAATATCTCTTTATTCTGGATGAGTTGCACAATTTTGCATAACGGTCAAGCCGTAAGAGATAGACAAAAACTTACTACATAAATAAAGTAAAACTCATTAAAACGCGTGATTTATGTCATAAACATTTTTCTTGTGCATTTAGTCATTTTCGAGATTTGCTTGTTACTTGTTTCACTGTTTAACTATTTAAATTTTATAAAACGGGACCATGTAAAGTGAGACAAACTTTAATTGTTTCAATATCGATGAGCTTTTAAAAGATTTGACTATCGCTTTAGCCTAATGTATTCAATAATTTCCCTTCTACTTTACAAGGAGAATGATTTTCTCATTATATTTTTCTCAATTAGCATGATATAGATAAAAGAATGAATAGTTGTCTATGTTTTTTTTTTTGGTAGTGTTTAACGCCCGCTTTAACTACTTATGGCACCGCAGACGGTGGCACTGATGATACATGAATGATGATGGAGCACCAGTGGAATACGATGGCGGGGGAAATCGGAGTACCCGGAGAAAACCCGCCCCAGCGCCGCTTTGTCCATCACAAATCTCACATGCGTTCGAGAGGCGCGTGGTCAAACCACTCGGCCACAGCGCGACCAGTTGTCTATGGAACAGCTGGGGAAAGTTACGAAAATGGAACACATCAGATGTTTTTCTATTTGAAATTCTATGCGCAGTGGTACTATTGTTTGCGAATTAATACATTTAAATAGTGGTTATGAGAATGACATTGTTTGTGTATTTGTTTACTTATGTTTGAAATAAAATAGATAAATCAGCATTAACTTGGATGTGCACAAGAAGCCTTGGAAAGAGGCAATGAAATAGAGTGTGGCATTTTGTGCAAGGAACAGGACAGTATTGGTCACTGCTTAATTGAATGTAAAGAGGTAACAAATTTCAGAAAAGAAATTAGGAAAACAAACGAAACAGTATGGCAAGAAAGATGGCAGTGGGAAAAATGTTGAAGGCGAAGAGAAATAGTAAATAAAAAATAAATACGGCAATACTTGGGAAAGGTATAAGTCAAGTGGATAAGATGAGAGGGAGAGAAAGTGAGAGTGAGAGAGAGAGGGTGGGCAGAATAGAAGCCAAAGAGAACGGAATGGAATAGGTTTCACAAATGAAGGGCGACTACACTCGCTATCAGCCAGGGACCTGAAAGAATTAAAAATTCTTTACAAAACTACCATTTACATGGGAAAATTTTATTTTGTCTAAAATGGCTATAATAATTTTTTCTTAAAATATCATATATTCTAGATATTTACTTGACAGATAAAATATATCTTGAATATTCTTGGAATAGCTCTTAAAGGCTTCTTCATTCTGGATGACTTTTACATAACTGATAAACATAAGAGATAGACAAAAACATACCTCACAAAAAATGTAGACCTCATTAAAAATACGATTTATGTTATATACACTGCCAGGCAAAAATGTTAAGCACCCAGAAGCAGTGGTTAGAAGTGAACGAAACTACATAAGATGAAAGACCATGTACCTTTATTGCACTGAGTACATATGGGATGAAAGAGTCAAGACCGTTGGCAGTTAAAGGTGGGCTGTGAGTGCCAGGTCAGTGAGGTGTCGCACCCCCTCTGGGCGCAGTGCATGCCCTTATGTCGTTCGGAATGTTGTCAAACAGCCTATGGATTCCCTCCTGAGACAAGTTTGTCCATAGGTGGTCCAGATCCCGCACGTTGTTACTGGGATGGAGTCCCCTTCCAATATCATCTCACACGTGCTCAATGACGGAGAGGTCCAGAGATCTTGCTGGCCACTGGAGGGCCTCAACATGGTCTAGGCAGGCCATTGACACACGTGCTTTATCTTGATGGAATAATATCCCAGGGTGCTGTGCCATAAGGGATACGACTCTCGGACGCAAAATATCTGTGACGCATCGCTCTGCCGTCGCAACATTAAAGGTGGCCTGTACGCATATCCTATAGCTCTCCACACCATGATGCCAGGAGTTTCGCCTGAAAATTCTGTCTCCATGAGAAGGATGTACCCTCTGCCCTCGACGCCGCCGTACTCGATGCGACGCCATTCGTCTTCTGCCCATGCCTCCTGAGTACGGCACCACTCCAAACGCAGGCGCCGGTGTTCTCTGTCAATAGCATGCGGTGCATGAGGTGGTAGGACCCAAATCAGGAAGAGGCAAGTCATCGAGGCACTGTGCGGGAAATCACAGGATGTTGTAGAGTCTCCAGTACACGTTCTCGGATGGAGGAAGCCGAAGTTATCGAAGTTATGGGATCCCGCATTACTTGGCGCACCATACAACAGTCTTCCCTCTGGGTCGACCCGAACCTGCAAGACGTGACTAAGTACCCTCGTGTGCCCATTGATTCCATCATCGGACCACTGTGACATCTGAATGGCCCACATGCCTGGCAATTGCACGATGTGACCAACCCGTCTCATGCAGTCCCACAATGGAGCCTCTGTCAAATGCTGTCTAACGCGTGTTCGAGGCATTGCCGGCATTTGGTATTCCTCTCTGAGCGTCTTGATTAACAGTGACTCATAGCAGTTGACTGGTAACAACGTATCTCGATAAGTGACATCACGAATGCACTCTGGTGGGCGTTCTACACATTACAGATCCTGTATTTAATCATTTACTCACACATCAATGGTATGCACATATACCGAAGTGGGATAATATTGGACCACTCCTGGGTGCTTAACTTTTTTTTTTTTTTTGTCAGTGTATATTTCTGAGATATTCCTTTTTTTTTTATTTCAATTTCAAACTACTTAAACTTTTTATTTTCTATAGCCCCATATGTACAATGTACATAGGGATAGAGAAGGCATTAATGCACCCAAAAATTCGATACCGAGATTTCACCGGAAATATATATTTTGGGGTCCCCTAAGCCCGAAAAAAGCATTTATAAAAAAAGGTCCATGTGTGTGTGTCTGTGGACAGCATAACCCCAACACAAAAAGACCGTTAAATACCAAACTTAGTATTTAGGTTTATATCTTCCAAGGATGCGACATGAAGATTTTCAAAAAAATCCTCCCACCACAAACGACACTTTACATGGACAAAATTTAGAAAGTTTTGATTTTTTTTAAAAATGGCTCTAACGATTTTGATTAAAATCCCGTATATTAAAACTATTTATGTCCGAAATTAAGTGTGTATCTCGAATTTTTTGGGAATAGCCTCTGAAGACCTCTGCAAGAATTTTACTGAATTTTGCTTAACTGCTAAACCGTAAGAGAGAGAGAAAAAACGTACTACACAAAAAACATATCTCATGACAAGGTAACGGTTTCCGAGATATTCCTAGTTATTAGTTTCAATTGTGAAGTACTTAAACTTTTCTCACACAGAAAGTGTGTTTTTCTTTTGTTCTACTCCTGGCCAAGCAAAGAAGTGATTTGCAATGACAATCGCAAAACGATAGCTTTTAAAACATTTGATAATCGCTTTAGCATAGTGCATTCCCTTATTCCATTCTACTTATAAGGAACTAAGTAATAACATTCTGCTAACATTTATCTTGATTAGCATTGTGTACAAAGTAGAAAAATATTTTGTAGGAGTTTTGTAAAGCAGCTAAAGAAAGTCATGTGAGTGTAACACATCAGGTTTTTTCAAGCGGGAATGCAAAAAAGAACCCCATTTCAATTGTTTCACAAAGGCATTTAAAAGATTTGACTGTCACTTTAGCTTAGTGTAATCCCTATTTCTCTCCTACTTTATAAGGAAGTAGGCAATAAGGTCATTTCTGGTAATATTTATCTCGATTATTATTAAGTAGACAAAGGAATAATTTTTTGTAAGGAAAATTTGAGTAACAATTAGAGAAAGTCGTGAATGGTAACATCACTTTTTTTTTTACTTTCTCTATACGTACTATGTACACAGTGTAAAGAAAAGGTATAGCATCCACCAAAAAATTCGATACCGAGATTTCACTGGAAATATATGTTTTAGGGTCCCTTGTATCCAAAAAACTATTTTCAGAAAAAGGTCCGTGTGTCAGTGTGTCCGTGTGTCTGTAAACACGATAACTCAAAAACGAAAAGTCGGTAAAATACCAAACTTGGTATTTAAGTTTTGTATCTTCCAGGGATGCGCCACGAATATTTTGAGAAAAATCCCCCTACCCCAAAATACCCTTACATGGAATTGTTTTTGAAAATGTTAATTTTCTCTAAAATGGCTCTAACGATTTTGATTAAAATTTAGTATACTAAAGATATTTACGTTACAAATAAAATGTATCTTTTGAATTTTCTAGAAATAACCTCTAAAGACTACTTTATTCTGTGTCAATTCTACGGAATTTTGCATAACTGCTAAACCGTAAGAGACGGACAAAGAATTATCACACAACAAATGCAGAGCACTTTAAAACACAAAATTTATGTTATACACATTTTTTTCGTTGAGTTGGTTGTTTTTGAGATATACCTTGTTTTTGGTTTCAGCTTTCGAAAACATACTTTACACATACATGAATTTAACAATCCCTGTCCATATAAACAAAGGAAATTCAGTCACTTAGCAACCAGCTTAGACTATCACTTTAGCCTATGGTGCTCCCTTATTTCGCTTCTGCTTACAAGGAAGCAAGTAATAAGTCTATTTCTGCTAATTGTTCTCGATTAGCATGAAGTAAGTAGAAGCATAGGCTTTTCAACAATAATTTGTTGCAGAGATGTAGAGAAAGTCATGTGAATGGAACACATCAGACTTTTTTTAATTGTGCTCTCCCTCTCTCTCTCTCTCTCTCTCTCTCTCTCTCTCACACACACACACACACACACACACACACACAGACCTTCTTCTACAAGTGCTTTTTATTTCTTTTGATTCAGGAGACTACACAACATTTTTCCGATGAAGTCTTCACCAAAATGTTTGGGTGAAATACAATACCTTAGCTTCCTACTGTGTATATTACACGTTGAAGCGAAAGTAACGAACAAACTTTTCTCAGATAGTTGCACCAGAATTTGCGACGGATGTGTAGTGAGTGAGCCGGTGTCCTCGTGTGGGTTTATTTACTGTCAAGATGTAGGCTCCGTCCCCCCCAGTTATTCACTCTTTGCTCAGCTGTAATTATGCAGGGGAAGGAAAGGACAATGTTTGTTAACACTTTACTTTGTGAATTATTCACACTTGACTTTATTAATTCCTGACACTTAAAATTCATACTCCTCAACCATTAAGTCTTTCATTCTTTTTCACTGCTTCAACTCTTCATATTTGTAAGTAGGTGACTGAGCACGAGGTTAATAGAATATCCATAATGCAAATTCTCCGTTTCAGCTTTGGCACTTCCTTTTATAGATCACTAGCCACGACGCTTAAAGATAGCTTCCCTACTATTAGATAAATTAAAACTTATTCCTCTTTCATATATTTACAACTACCCTATATTTGTTAAAACTAAGTCAACAAACTTCTTTGGAAGAAATTTGAAATCCCGCTTCTCATTTTAACGAACTCTGGAGTCTTCTGGCAGGTGTAATGTCACAATACCACCCTTGTTGGTTTTCGTATATTTTTGAAAGAGGTGGGCTGGTCGACACTCCGGCACTGTATACTCTTTTTCATCTTTTTGCAGTTTCCTAACATCTGCTTTGTGTTTTCTGTTTGATTACCGTTTTGCTGTTTTCTTCCAGTATACACATTCTCATTTTACAATATATAAACATCCATGCTCGAAACCACGATCCCCTGCGCCACGAAGCACCAAAGCTAGGCACTTTAGCGAGCGCGGCCATAGGACCCGGCTACTTGGATAACAAGAATGTTTATTGTTTTCTCTAATTTATTTATATTGAACTTAAAATGTATGGAAACGCAATCAATCTAAGGTTATATAAATAGCCATAAAAATTAGCTTGCTCCATTGAAAGTTTAATTAAACACAAATCCATCCGAGAGATTTTATATTTGTTTTAATAATTTTTGCGAGTTATTCTGTTATTCGTTATGCATTTTATAATAAATTATTTTATTTATAATTTTGATGTAAATAACTACATTGTATTTTACTTTTTGTAGATTAAACAGGAATTCCATTGGAACTAAACATGGTACGATATTAATCGAACAGTTGTCCGTTATAACACGGTAATATATCCATGGAAGGTTTATAGTCTTTCGAACTGTTATTTCTGGATTTTACGAATATTCTCTCCCATAAAATCCCCCTGTCCTTCAGAATAAATGTTACAATACAGAAACCAATATGGCGAACTATGTAAGGCATAATAAGAAAGTGAATAGCATAGATACTGGCCATGTATCTAATTATTTAACAGATGTGTGTCAGAATCATCATTATTCTTGTATGTAATAATTCGTATCAATTTCAATAAAATATCTTACATTCTGTGAATTGTAAAAATTGCAATATACATCTCCTTAAAAAGAATTAAGTGGTAAAGCAATTTCTGCTAACGTTTATCTCGATTAGTAGGAAGTATATAGAAGAAAGGCCTTTTAATAATAATTTGTTACAGAGATCTAGAGAAAGTGATGTCAGATTTTCCCTTTACCTATTCAAGAGGGGTGGCAGAGAATAGAGAGATTCTGATTCCCTAAAAGGTCTTAATTAGCGAAGAGGATGTATTGATTTCGTAAAAAGTTTGGCTTATACTTTTACGAAAGGAATAATGAGGCGATGAAGCTACGGTTTATAGCTGCCACGTCGGTGTAAAGATCATCTTCAGGGTGAAAGAACTGGAACAGGGAAAGGGGGAATAAGAAGGGATGTTTTCCTGCCAATTTAAAGGCGAAAGATTCACGCTCTGGGAAATACGATCCGGAAACATTAAGACGACTTTGTTCGTTAATGTAGCGTCCCATTGGAGTCCTAGAGTCTCAAACAAAGCACGTAGTTTGCCGGCAGTTTGGTGCCACCACGTGCGCATGCGCGCGCGCGCTTAACTGTGTGTGGTAGAGTGGGAGCAGGAAAAGCAAGCCACTAAGGTGAATCAGAAAATGAAAACATTCAAGTTAAAACCTAATTCTATCTCTTTTTAGAGCATGTACAATGTACATAGTGGATAGAGAAGGTATTATATTCCACTGAGTCGAGATTTCACCGGAAATACATGTTTTGGTGTCCCCTGAGCCCGAAATAGCCATTTTTAGATAAAGGTCTGTGTATGTGTGTCTGTGGACAACATAGCTCAAAAATGTAAAGACCACTAAATACCAAACTTGGTATTTAGGTTTGGTATCTTCCAAGGAGCTACACGAAGCTTTTCAAGAATATCCCCCCCATCATAAGCTACCCATTAAATGTAAATATTTTCCAAAATTTTGATTTTCTCAAAAATGACTGTAACTGTTTTGATTGAAATCCCATATATTTAAGATATTTACATCTCAAATAAAATGTATGTCATAAATTTTCTGGGAATAGCCTGTGGAGACCTCTATATTCTCAATGAATTTTGCTTAACCGCTAAACCGAAAGATATAGACTTAAACTTAACACACAATGTAGATCAGGTTAAAACACAATTTATATCATTTCTAAGATATTCTTTCTTATTTGTTTCAGATTCAAAATACTTTTATTTTCTCACATGGAAAGTTGTAAACTCTTGGACCTGCATAGAAACGGATTTCAACCAAATGACAACCAGCTTTTAAAATATTTAACTGTCACTTTTGCCTAGATATTTTCCTTCCACTTGCAAGGAAGCAATATTTATCTCGAGTATCATGAAGTAGATAGAAGCATAAGCTTTTTAACAATAGTTTGTTATAGAGATGTAAAGAAATGCTTGTGAATGGAACACATTAGATATTTTTTCTCTCTCTACAATGTGCATAGTGAATAGAGAGGGTATTGCATTCCACCCAAAAATTTGATGTCGAGATTTCACAGGGAATATATGTTTTGGTGTCCCCTGAGTCCGAAAAAGGTATTTTTAGAAAATGGTCCGAGTATGTGCCTGTGGACAATGAAGAGACCACTAAATACCAAACTTGGTAATTAGGTTTGGTATCTTCCAAGGGTGCGACAAGAAAATCCCCCCACGATAAACTACATTCGAAAATTTCTATCTTCTCAAAAATGGCTCCAACGATTTTGATTAAAATATGGCATATTAAAGATACTTACATGACAAACAAAATTTATTTTGACTCTTCTAGGAATAATTTCTGAAGACATTTTATTCAGAATAAATTTTACGAAATTTTACAAAACTGGTAAATCGTAAGTTTAAAGATATTTGAATCCCAAATAAAATGTATATCCTCTACTTTTCTGAGAATAGTTTCTGACAACCTCTTTATTCTGGATGAATTTTACCAAACTTTAGTTAACTGCTAAACGTAAGAAATTAACAAAACACTGAAAAACAGTATAGATATCGTCAAAACACACAATTTATGTCATTAGGAATCCATAAGTTTCCTCTTGTCGACTCAATCAAATGCATTTTCGCAGCCAATAAACGCAATATGCATTTAAATTTATTTAAAAAAAAATTAGCAAATATAAATTATGGCCTGCACGTTTTAACCCCTTTTCCAATAATTAACGGAGAGGTTTCCGAGCAGAGGACCTCCGACGCATGGACAGAAGAAGTATCAGAGCAACCATCACGGAAGGATGGCAGCAATCAGATTGGAGCGACCAGATCGTTTTTTGACTAGTGTGTAGTTGGGGATTCAACATATTTGATAAGTTTAAATTATAATATTATTTTAGCAACAGTTTTTGGAGAATCACTCACGCAAAGCTTATTAAACATAGATCTATAGTGAAAAAGAAGCGTAAAAAGAATATATGTTACATGATAAATTTGCAGTTAAATGTTGGTCATATTATCTCAACTCTGATTCGCTTTTTACACAAAAATTACTTAAAATATATCTTGTCATCAAGTCAGAAGTTAACAAATAATGAATGAACTGCTTTAAGAAAATTCTTTGCCGCTTAGCATTCTTTCTTTAGGCGTATAGAGGGGTTATCTATTTTAAGATCCCTCTGGAAATTTTCTAGAGCATAAAGCTTTTTGGAACTATCTATACAAAACAGAAGGAACAATAGCGCAAGTTAAGACTATTTTTTATGAAACTTTCCTATTAATTTGGAACTTAAGGCACTTGTACTATGGATTACGAGTATTTTCGATAATTTATACATTTGGTATAGATAAATAGTTAGTAACAATGTAGAGTATTAAAATGGTTGGAGATAAAATAATGAAAGTAAAGAGCAACAGTAAACCTATCTGTGTAGAAACAGGGACTGAGGAACCTTCCATCAGTTAATTAGCAAATGTTTGGTTTTGGGAGGTTGGCTTGCGTGACCAGGCCCTTGTACAGGTGACTGGGGAAAAGCAACTGTGTAAACTATTTATCAGCTCGAATTTTAATGATGCTTAAAGAGTATGTACGTTTACAGTAAAAGACAACAGAATGAATTGAAAGGATAGCAACCATAGAACAAATTCCTGTTGTGTTTTACTTCTTCATGAAACAACTCAGAAATTTTCTGACAGTTAAGTCCATTAAGAATTTAATTTTCCCTGTTTGCACACAATGAAGTATTTCTCTGTACATTCATCTAAAATATAATATAAAAATCTGATGTGTTTCATTCACATGACTTTCTGTACATCTCCGCAACTAATTATTCTTAAAAAGCTAATGCTTCTATTTACTTTACGTTAATCAAGAAAAAATTAGCAGAAATAGTCCTAAAACTTGCTTCCTTGCAAGTAGAAGCGAAATAAGGTAGTACCATAGGTTAAAGTGACAATCAAAAGCTGGTTGCTATGTGGCTGAAGTTCCTTTGTTTGTATGGACAGCAGTTGTTAAATTCCTGTCTGAGAAAAGTATAAGTTTTTTAAAGCTGAAACCAAAAGCAAGGAATATCTCAAAAACGATCATCTCCACGAAAAGAATGTTTATAACATAAATTGTGTGTTTTAACGTGCTCTAGATTTTTTGTAATAAGATTTTTTTCCATCTGTTACGGTTTAGCAGATAAGTAAAATTACGTAAAATTTATCAAGAATAAAGTGGTCCTCGGAGGCTATTCCCAAAAAATCAAGATATACATTTTATTTGTGAGGTAAATATCTTTAACAAACGATATTTTAAGCAAAATCGTTAGAACCATTTTTGAGGAAATCAAAATTTTCGAAAGAAATTCCATGTAAAGGGTAGTTGGCCGTGGGAGGGATTTTTCTCAAAATGTTCGTGTCGAATCCATAAAAGATACTAAACTTAAATACCAATTTTGGTATTTTACTGACTTTGAGTTATCGTGTTCACAGACACACGGACACACGCACACACATGGACCATTTTCTGAAAATCCTTTCTTTGTATAAAGGGGCCCCTAAAACATATATTTTGGTGAAATCTCGGTATCGAATTCTTGGGTGGAGTGCAATACCTTCTCTATATATTATGTGCATAGTAAGTGTAGAGAAAGTAAAAACCGCATGTATTCCGTTCAAATGACTTTCTCTCTTTCTCCGTCTCTCTCTTCCATAAGAAAATATTCTTAAGAGGAGTTTTTCTTCTACTTACTTCATGCTAATTAAAATAAACATTAGTAGATATCGTCTTATTACTTAGTTATTCATAAGCCTAGTGTCTTCGATTTATACCAAGGCCGCGGAATGCACGAATATGTACTGTGCTCTGTACACAGGCTGTTTTCCGTTATTGAACATAGCGCTCATCTATGCCAGGACACTCTTGACTTGATCGACCGAAATTACTATTTACGCATAAGGGCTGGTTGCAGGATAGCTTTAAAAATCTGATGTGTTCCATTCATATGACTTTCTCTACATATCTGCAAAAAATTGTTTAGAACTTCTTCTATTTACTTCATGCTAAGTGAGAAAAAATAGGCAGAAATAGTCTTATTGTGTGCTTCCTTGCAAATAGAAGCTAAATAAGGGAGTACCATAGATTAAAATGATAGACAAAAGCTGGTTGCTGTGTGACTGAAGTTCCTTTGTTTGTATGGACAAACAATTGTTTGTATTGACAAATTCTCGTATGAGAAAAGTATAAGTTTTTCAAAGCAGAAACCAAAAACAAGGAATATCTCAAAAACGACCATCTCCACGAAAAAAATGTATGTAATATAAATTGTGTGTTTTAACGTACTCTAAAGTTTTGTGTGTCAAGTTTTTGTCTATCTCTTACGGTTTAGCAATTATGTGAAATTCCGTAAAATTCATCTAGAATAAAGAGGTCTTTTGAGGCTATTCCCAGAAAAGTCAAGATATACATTTTATTTGGTAAGTAAACATCATAAATATAAGAGATTTTAATCAAACTCGTTAGAGATGGTTTTAGGAAAATCAAAATTTTCGAAATTTTTCCATGTAAAGGGTAGTTTGGGGTGGAGAATTTTATTGAAAATCTTCATGTCGCATTCTTGGAAGATACTAAAATTAAATACCAAGTTTCGGTTTTTTAGCTATGCTGCCCACAGGCACACACACGGACATTTTTCCAAAAATGATTTTTTTTTTGATTCAGAGGGATCCAAAACATGTATTTCCGGTGAAATCTCGGTATCGAATTTTTAGGTGGAATACAATACCTTGTCTATACACCATGTACATAGTGCGTATAGAGAAAGTAAAAATGGAACGTTTTTCATTTGTTTTACTGTTGTGGTTTTCATTTCCTAGGTATGTGTTCTCTCACAATAATACAACTAGAGCTTTAACAATTTTACCCAAAGCACTATAATAGATTACTTCTTAATTTATGACGTGTATGACATACCCCATTGGTTACTTCTTACATTTCAATTGTTTTTCAAGTCAGTCATATGACAATAATACTCCCAGCTACTCTTTCAACACTTCTTCTAATAATTACTAATTGTTTCAGTACATACTACGAAAGGTGTATCAGAATTAAAAAAAATCTTTTTATTTATTTATTTGAAGGGCGTTTAACTTCTACTGGGAGTTGGAACTTTATGGAGAGAAGAGCACTATTATAATATATAGAAATTGGACTATTTTTATGCATACAACAGTACACTTGCATGCATAAAATCCTCCATTCCCATAGATTATAATAGTGCTTTTCTCTTTGTAGCATCCCCATCTTAAGGTAAGCAAAATTTCAGTATCACAGCCGATGTCAGTTCTTTATGTATCTGGTCTCAAAGACAGACTCATAGTACCTTTTACAAAGTAAATACCAACCGCGCGATGGGTCACATAATTTACAGGCGTTCTTGCATAACTGAATAAAATGTTCCATTTGTGTTCAAGCGAGCATGGCAGCCATCCGCTCATCTCATCTCTAGTGATGTAAAACGCTCTTAGTGCCGAGTGCTTTGCTTACAAAGATAGGTTTAATCCACAACAAATTGCGACTAGAATAGCCGAAGTGGTTAAAGTGTATCTCTGCTGAATAACAGAATTTGGGAGATGGATCGAATCCCGTATAATGCGTGCCTTTATTTATTTTTTTTAAAACTTTTATCTTTGTGACCTGTGCATAATATAAATTTGACAGATTACTGTAACCTCTAACATTCCTCACATGATTCATTTTAAAATAAGAACTGAAGCTTTCCTGGCGACGTATTAATTCAAAATCTTCTCGGGCTTCTAGCCAGGTAAAAGCTTGGCTTGACACCAACGTTTCGAAGAAGTGCATCATCCTCGTCTTCAGGGTAAACTTATTTAGCATAGAGATGAAATGTTTGCCGCCGTTTTACGAACGCTACAATACGATTGAAAATTTAAACCTGAATACCTTTTATTTTCTCTACATGTACTTCATACATAGTGTATAGAGACGGTATTACATTCCACCCAAAAATTCGTTACCGAGATTTCACTGGAAATAAGCGTTTTAGGGTCCCCTGTAACTAAAAGAAAACATTTTTAGAAAAAGAACCGCGCGTGTGTGTGTGTGTGTGTGTGTGTTTACTCAAAAACGAAATATGGTATTTAAGTATCTTCCAAGGATGCAACACAAACATTTTGAGAAAAATCCCTCCACCCCAAGCTACCCTTCACATGGAAAAAGTTTAGAAGTGTTATCTTTTTCTCAAAAAACTCTAAAAATTTTGATAAAAATATCGTACATTAAAGACATTAATATAAACAAAATTTATATCATCAATTTTCTGGGAATAGTCTCTGAAGACGTCTTTATTTTGGATGAACTTTGGTGAATTTTGCGTAATTGTAGACCGTAAGAGATAAAAAAAAACTTAGTATACAAAACGTGTAGAACTCGGTAAAACACACGATTATGTTACAAATATTTTTTCGAGGATTTGACCGTTTTTGAGATACTCCTTGGTAATGGCTTCTCATACGGGACTATGTCAACTCCTGCTTTTACAAATAAAAGCACTTTAATCACATTGCAACCAGCTTTATCCTATCTCTTTGGTCCTATTGTATTCCCTTATTTCCCTTTTAATTACAAGGAAGCAAGTAAATAAGCTAGTCTTAATTTTTTCTGGATCAGCATGAAAGAAATGCAAGAATAAGCTTTTTAATAATAATTTGTTGCAGAGATGTAGAGAAAGTCATGTGAATGGAACACATTAGATTTTTAAAACAAGAATTGCAAATGCTGTAAATGAAACTGAAATACGCCTACCTCAACTATCCAACATTCCTCCCAAAATCAATATTTACCTTTAAACCCAACATTCAAAGGCATCTAACTAAATGCTATGTACATTATACATATATGCTTAAGAAAGTAATAGAAGGAGCTTATAAGTTGCACTCCCGGGCACTGGTGTGACCATCAAGGAGCGTATATAAGAGCTGACAAAAGTAATAATGAGCAAATGGGAGTGCAAGTCTGTCAGACAGAAAAGAAGTGGAGCGTAAGCCAATTTTCCACACATGGAGGCGTTATTTCAGCTTGACTGCACAGAGTCTAGGCAATGATTTCAAGTCGATGGGAGTTTGGAAGGAAACACTTTCTGAAGAATGCCTGCTACCTTAAATTGAAGCTACCTAAAGAAAAATATGTAATCTATTCAAAGTCCTATCACTTAAAAATCTCTCATCAGATAACCTATTAACCAATTCAAAATATATACAATAAAATTATTTTTTTAATGTGTATACCTTCACACCAAGGAATAGATGGCAAAGAAAAATCAGATGAAGCAGCGAAGGAAGCAACCAGAAACTACCAATTTATCCTCCTATTCCTGTCCATAATGTATAGTGTATACTAAAAATATATCTGATGTGTTCCATTCATATGAATTTCTCTACATCTCTGCAACAAAAGTATTGTAAAAAAGCTTTCTATTTATTTCATGCTATTGAGAAAAATTAGCATAAATCGTCTTATTACTTGCTTCCTTATAAGTAAAAGCAAAATAAGGGAGTACCATAGGTTAAGGTGATAGTCAAAAGCTGGTTGCTGTGTAACTGAAGTTCCTTTGTTTGTATGAACACGAGTTGACAAATTCCTATATAAGAAAATTATAATTTTTTTTAAAGCTGAAACCAATAAGAAGGAATACTTCAAAAATAATCAGCTCTACGAAAAAAAAAATATACATAACTTTAATTGGTTTTTTAACGTGCTCTACATTTTGTGTGCCATCTCTTACGGTTTACCAGTTATGCAAAATTCAATAGAAATCATCCAGAATTAAGAGGTGTTTAGAGGCTATTTCCACAAAATTAAAGATATTCATTTTATTTGGCACATGTAAATACCTTAGATATAAGAGATTTTAATCAAAATCGTTAGAGCCATTTTTGAGAGAATCAAAATTTTCGAAAACATTTAAATGTAAATGGTAGTTTGGGGTAGGTGGATTTTCTTGAAAATCTTTGTGTCGCGTCCTTGAAAGATACTGAAACGGACTTTTCGTTTTTGAGATATACTGTCCATAACCACACACACACATATATACATACACGAACCTTTTTTACAAAAATTCATTTTTTGGTTACAGGAGGACCCAAAACATGTATTTTCGGTGAAATTTCGGTATTGAATTTACGGGTGGAATATAATACCTTCTCTATACACTTAGTACATAGTACGTGTAGAAAAAATAAAAGCTGATACAACAGTGGAAAGACAACTGGTCTGAAAAAGATCAAAATGCAAATTATTTGAAGTTCAATCTTATAAATATCAGCCGCCATCAACAGGTGTTACTCACCAGATTAAGAACCGACCACACTAAATGAACACATGACTATCTATTTATCATCCAGTATCCTCCGTTTTGAGGACATTAGAACAAAAGATTGACAGAATGTGATCAGCAACTTCAACTACAGATTCAAGAACCAAATTCGTAGAGATTTGCAGGTAGCAATAGATGAACAAGCCAAATTTATTATCTTTATCTTAATTGTTAAAAAAAATGTAAATTAACTAGTCATTATAAACCTTTGCAAAATCTGTTAATATATATGAAATATTGGAACAATATTAAGGCTTGTTGTGGCTACAAGACCTATGTTCTCAGGCGTCATTAAATAAATAATATAATTAAAAATTCAATAAACTACACACTCAAAAATGTGGCGAATATTTGCCAGAAGCAAGTAGAAATATAGGAATTTCGCTGAAAATTTATGAAAGGTCTCATCTCTAAAGTGAAACGAAATTGGTTTATATCTGAGAGCAACTTTTTGTTTTGCGGTTAGGTTGATTTGCTCTAATATTTTGTTAATTATATATTTTGAAGAATTCGCTGAAGAAAGTTTCCAGGCTAAAACATTTTACGACTTTTAATCGGAATTAACGTCTAAACAATGCAATGATTTGTTTAATTTTTTTTTGTTTCTTAATTTCTCTAGCACGTTTGTATGTATATCAACTGTACAGAGTAGCTGTCGATTTTAACGGAAAAATATGTTTTGAAGTTCCCCGAGTTAAAAAAAATACTTTCTCTAGCCCGTATGTACATACGGTAGAGAAGGATTTGTATACCATCCAAAAATTCGATATCGAGACTAGATGCAAACTATTGCGTTACATTTTTCAGTCTGGTTCTAGATATTCAATTCCTGTCCTATACAAGACTAGCGTAGAAGAAATAATTCACATACGATGGAGTATCTGTAGTGGACCAAAATGAGTGGCGTGATGTTTGCGAAATTGGTTCCAGGGGCAGGGACGCCATATACGATGCTAGGGTAATACTTTGAGAAACTGGACTAAACAAAACTTCACTATGAATATTCATTATTTGGTGTCTCAATATCCATCTAGTGATCCTCATATACATTCATTTATAACCTTCTGGACATCAATTATAACAATTGCTCTGCCACTGAGCTACCATGGCAACATGCCGGCATAGTGTTGAATTTCTCAACTGACTCGCATGTTTCCCAGCAAAGTACAAGGTGATCTCAAATTGTTTTGAGGTACAGCCCCAATGGCAACTTAAAATGTTATAAGTACTTTAGACCCAGAATTCATAGTATAGCCAACTATTATGGTCAGAAAAACAGGCTAGAGATCGGGAGATCCGTGGTTCAAATCCCGGCTATAGCATTGAATTTTTCTGTCTGACTCTACTTATTCAACTCCTGTCCTACACACGGCTTGTGTGAAAAAACAATTAATCCAATTTTGCTAATGTTTATCATGATATAGATAAAATAATTATCTTTTGTAAGAAAACTTTGTTTTGGAACATTTTTAACAATTAATTTTTAAAATGTTAGGCTAATTTTATCAGTTAATTTGTTAGACACTTCTAGGGCATCTAGGTCCGGAGCCTGGTTATAAATAAAGGCGTTATGGCAGGACTGAAAAATCATTTCGTTTTCATTACCTCTCTAGAGGACCGTGGTTTAGGCCAGATTTTTTGCCGGCAAGTTCTGCTAAAGAGGAATTAAGCTTTTGTTTGAAAACACCATTCCTGGCTTTCCTAAGACCAACATCCCGAGATAAAGAGCTCGAAATAAAATGCTCTTGTTATTTAAGGGGTAATATTGAGTTTCTGCTGAATAGAACAGAGTTACTTTAAACAAAGTTGGGTTTTTAATCCGCTTTCTATTTCAAACGCTTTTCAAGTTACTCCACCAGAAGTCCACGGTTTCTCTCCATCTCTCTCACATACATATTCTCTCTCTTTCTGCACGAACTAGTGCGAACAGTTTCCTTTGTTTAAACACACAGCCCTAAAAGCTTGGAACTAAGGCAAAACCCCGTCTCCTAAAGCCGTTACCAACTTCTGATTAAATTTTGTTAGATTAAGTGGGAGAAACTCCACACCAAAGACTTTTACAGAAACTTAATTTACACAAAGATGTAAAAATTGTAGACGTAATAAGAGAAAGCAATTTACTTTTAGTAGTGGATAAGGTCAGTGAACATAAAAAGTGGTAGTTATGAGTGAGAAATCAGATCCAGTAAGACCAAACTGAAGCTGTCACCAGTCTGAGCATTCACATTTATCCACAACGGACCCATGTGACCAGTGCACCATGGTACAACACAGTAGCAATGCACGCAGGAAAGTAATCACACATGGAGAATTGTATTGTGCCAAGTTTAAGATTACCCACTCTTTACTTTCTCTACCCCCTATGTTCAAATAAAATAAATTAATGTAAAATAAAATAAAATACTTTATAATAACCCTGGTACACAGAGCACAAATAGTAATAGACATGGAATTTCTGATTGTCTGTAGGGAAATTTATAGGGCGTGTCTTCTGATATCCGCTGACCGCTCCTCCGCTCTAATTGGTGAAGGAGGAGGGGTTGTAGCTTACTGTTGTAGTACACGTTACCTAATCTCGCTTCCTATTAGCGAATGAGTGGACAAACCAGCATAGATATGCTCTATTGGTTCAATATAGAACAATCACCTGCAAGGTGACAGTATCAGCCAATAAAATAAAAACATGACGTAATAAAGTACCCTACAAACGGTAAGGAGTGCGGTGTACGGAACAAGACAGTGGCGATTTCTTTTTGTGCCTTTTGTACCTAATTACTTAAATCAGGCCTAATGTGCCAGATTTCTAATATTTATTAAACCTCACACTTACACATACATCATCACTAACACAGTTATAAAAGAATTATGTGTTTTATTCACATCACTTTCTCTACATTTCTGCTACAAATTATTGTTAAAAAGCTTATGCTTATATTTACTTAATGTTGATCGAGAAAAAATTGCAGAAATAGTCTTATTTCTTGTTTCCATTTAAGTAGAAGAGAATTAAGGGAGTACCATAGACTAAAGTGGTAGTCAGAAGCTAGTTGCTATGTGAATTTTCGAAAAAAGTTTCATGTATAGGGTAGTTTGGGGTGAGGGGATTTTCTTGACAACTCTAATCTTTATTATTTTATTAATCTTAAATACCAAGTTTGGTAATTAACGGTCTTTTCGTTTTTCAGCTATGTTGCCCCCCCCCCCATATACGCAGACGGACCTTCTTCTATAAATATCTTTTTGGATTCACGGGGCCTGAAAATATAAATTTCCGGTGAAATCTCAGTATTGGATTTTTGGGTGCAATACAGTACCTTCTCTATACATTATGTATATAGTACGTGTAGAGAAAGTAAGATTACACACACTCACTTTCTCTCTGGCCTAGTATATTCATTTATTTCTCTTCTACTTATAAGGAACTAAGTAATAAGTGTTTATAGTAATGTTTATCTTGATTAGCATGATGTAGATAAAACAATAATTCTTCGTAAGAATAGTTTGTTTGCAGAACAGACAGAGAAAATCATGTGAATGATCACACATAAGATTTTTGCCATAGAATGCTAAAGCGGATGTGGCAGATTTTGATACCAGGGTCTTAAAAGAAATTCCTGTAGACATTTAGAAGTGGCATGCATCTCAAGTGGGACGTCCAGCACAAAGACTATGGAGAAGAGCAATAGAAACAGACATAAACAATTGCTTCAGACTCTCATCGGAAAATGCCACCAGCAGTGTTTTCGACCTTGATGCGTTTATTGCTATCGGAAGCATTAGCACGTCACAATAATGTTATTTGTTGACGGTAACTCTGCGTCATCGTGTTTGTTCTCAGGGACGTTGCTGTCTCTTTGCCACCATCAAGCCTGTTTGGGCTGCAGATAACCTCTTGATGACTCGACATTCCTCAGTCGCATCTCTTTAAGGGAAAAACCTTTGGGACAAGAACCTTATGCTTTGGCTTTCATTACAGTTGGCTGAACTCTCAGCAGTCCGCAAGCAGTTTTAATTGGCCAGATATGAACTATTAGTGCAAAATAAACTATCACATAGAACGTTTTTAAAATTGGCCAAAAATTCAGGAATAAGCCATGTGTTTATGTTGCATGCGCTTATCCACAAACACAATGTATATTTACTCCCTCTACACGTACTATCTACATAGTGTGTATAGAAGATATTGTATTCTACCCAAAAATTTGATACCCCCCTAAATCCAAAAAAAGCACTTTTACAAAAATGTCCATGTGTATGTCTGCGGACAGCATAGCTCAAAAACGAAAAGACCATTAAATACCAAAATTGGTACTTAAGTTTGGTATCTTCCAAGGATGCGACACGAAGATTTTCAAGAAAATCCCCCACCCCAACTATCCTTTACATGGAACTCTCTTGATTTTCTCAAAAATGGCTCTACCGATTTTGATTGAAATCTCTTATAATCAAGATATTTACATGCCAAATAAAATGTATATCTTGAACTTTCTGGGAATAGCCTCTGAAGACTGCTTTATTCTGGATGAATTTTATGGAATTTTGCATGATTGCTAAACCGTAAGAGATGGACAAAAACTTATCACACAAAAATTGTAGAGCACGTTAAAGCACACAATTGTGTCATATACTTTAATATGTGGTACTTTAATCAAAATCGTTAGAACCATTTGTATGAAAAACAAAAATTTCAAAAGGTTTTCCTTGTAAAGGTAGTTTGGGGTGGGGGCTTTCTTGAAAATCTCCGTGTCGCATCCTTGGAAGATACCAACTTAAATAGCAAACTTAATTACCAACTTTTTCCAAGTTTGGTATTTAACGGTCTTTTCGTTTTTCAGCTACGCTGTCCACACACTTACACACACACACACACACACACACACACACACACATATACACATAGCCAGACACAGACACGGACATTGTTCTAAAAATGCTTTTTCTTTGTTGCAATCTGGGTGCATTACAATACCTTCTCTATACACTATGTAATAGTATGTGTAGAGAAAGTAAAAAAGTCTGCAATATCCATTACTTGCTCTGTCCAATCAGCTAAAAACTATTTTAAGAAAGTTTATTCTTCTATCTACTTCACGTTAATCGAGATTCACATTTGTAGAAATAGAATACGTAGATTTAAGAGATAGTCAAATCTTTTAAGAACGGTTTGGTAAGTGATGGTCTGAGACTCTGTTCTCTTTATATGACTAGAAAAAAAACAGAATAAAAAATAAGTAAAACTACTTCTCATTTGAGAAAAATAATAACTAATATACGATTCAAACCAATGAAATAGAATATCTCGGAAATCATTAACCTGACTAAAAATTATTTGATGTAAATTTTGTGTTTAAAGGATCTACATATTTTATGCAATAAACAGATGGGCATCGGGCTAAGAAATGCTCGATGCGGTTACATAACCTCACTTTATCCATACTTCCTGGGGGTGTTAGCCATTATAGATCTCCACATCCGTTTTATAGCCTTTAGTATTTAGGTACATAACGAAGAAAGTAAAATTACTCGCTGAAACTGTCAGTTTGAGGATGCTTTGTCAGTGAAGAGAGAATCGACCGCCACAGTTAAAATATACATCACTGATGAAGAACCTGTTATGCTGAATCGGCTTCACAGAATGTGGCTTACATGAGTTTCTGAAATGTTAGATCCAGCTTTTATACTTACTGTTTTAATTTCCTGAATAGCTTTTTGATACAAAGGCAGCCCATAAGAAATGCAAATAATCTGACTCTAAAGCGGCATGATACGGGACGTAATTCGGGTTTTATGCACTACTTGGCATGGGAGAAGTACAGAAAGAAAGCAGGAATATATGTTTAGTAGTCTAGCTGTTAACACATATTTTATTTATGAATGGCATATCTTGAACTATGGATTATAGGATCATGTATTTAGAGGTGGGACAAATACAATGTTGTCGTAATAGACTTCATAACATTCTTCATTGATTCCCACTCGTTCTTCCTGTTCATTCATGCCTGATTGCCTCGTGTACAATACATCCGGTCCTTCAACAAACGTGCACTCAGAGAAAAACCACGGGAGCCCAGCCTAAAACTCGATAGCCAAGTAACTTATACTGTTTCTGTCAGCCAGCCCGAAAAGCTAATAAGAACGCTATACCCAATCTGAATATACAGGCTGTTTCAAAACGACACTAAACTTTTTTATTTTTTTTTTTTATTTATTTTTAACGTTCTTTAACCTGGTTGGTCATATCGGGCGATGAATGAAATTGGTGAAATAATGCTCAAATGATATCGGGGTTCATGGAGCTAAAAGTTACTCGATATTCGTCTTTTCAGGATATGGGAAAACCTCGAAAAACTTTATCCGGGTAACTCACCCTAAGCGAGATCCGAACTCACGACCTGTTGAATGTGAAGCACACACGCTACCACCACACTACCCAGGCGGGCACATGTGGACCTTGTTGGTCATACCGTATGTGATACGTGAATATAATTTTCAGCTCTAAATTCGGCATAGACAAAAACTGTCATAAAATCACCCTGGATTAGGCAGTCGTACGTAACAAAATGGCACGTGCCTGGCCCACTCCAAGAGAGGTGCCGGTTGGTAGCGAAGGTCCCAATCGCGTGCTGTAGGCGTGTTTTGATAGACACGCCGGCGCGGCACAGGTCACCTTAGTAATGGAAAACGTAGAATGTGGGTTTTATTATGTGTTTCGTATAACACATTCTGAGGTTGTTTACGTTGCGTATGACAATCGTTGTTCTTTGCTGCCTAATCCCAAATATGTGCGATTTTTAAACACACATGAAACTTTAAATAGAAGAGTTTGAAAGTTGCGACATCAAGTTTCGGACAAGTCAAATTATAAGCTAATCGACTGCTATCTTCGTTTGGTGTTCTTTTGAAACAGGCTGTATATAGCAAGTATATTCGTAATGCTTAAATATTTCCTGTAAACAATCTAACAGTTTTACTAATACTTTCACTTACCACAAGAAAGAAATAGCTTCACAGCGTAGAACTTACCTGAAACAAGAAAGTAGTGTAAGAATAAAATATATATTAAGAGTTACAGTTTGTGTAAAACATCATGATAGACCATACAAATCATCCTTATCATTTAGTTACTTATACACTTGTCCTATTGTAACAGCCACAAGAATTATGATTATAATAGTTGGGATTCATTAAATTTTCTTATGAATTTAATGAAACATTAATATTTGCTAAACACACCTGAAGCATTGATACGCAATATAGCACCGATCAATAAGGATAATTATTTATCTTACTATCAGGTCAAAACTGATTACAAGTGATTCTCACCATTTCTCCTTTCTCCTCTCTTGTGAATAATATACAGGCTATTAATGAACTACACCGAAATAATCTGCGAGATTGTGCACGTGACTGATATAAGTAATTTTAGATCGGCGATGCATGGTCCACGGATAAACATAACGCAACTACATAGCGTTAAACTAATGGGTATCAAGTGCTGATAAGTCGGTGTTAAAGCAAAGCAAAATGGCTTAGAATGTCTTTAAAACAGCTGCCCAAGTATAGAAATATCAATTTTTAGTAGCTCGTTACCAGCGTTCTCAAGATTTAATGTCGCAAAAATCTGTAAAATCTCGAACTAATCATTTGACAGTGCGACACTGAGCATTCATTAACTACGTTCTCGGGTTATGTAGCCTACTCTGGAGGCGATTTTTCAACTTCTCTGGTGGCTTAATGCGTAACGCTATCTCAAAAGTCATGAGTTCGATTCCTGTCATAGGGGAAATGTTTTTTAGTATTATGTTTTTCATTCCAGACGAAGTGCCGCGATACGAGAACGAGACCCGAACTCGTAAGCTATTCTATTCTAGAGAGGTGCGCTGTAATTTGTCCCTTCGTTTTTCGTGTTATGGTCTCGAATGGTTGATAAATTAGCCAGAGGTGTACTGGCACTTCAGAAACTTATAGCCGTTACTTCGATATTTCAATATACAGGCCATAAGTCTCCTATCTCAAATTACTTAATTAATTAATCTACATATTCTGTGATATTATTTCGGTGTAGTTCATTAACACCCTCTATGTGGTGTTACATATTTTACCCAAACTGTAGTCAAGTCAACTAAATATACCTTAAATTGGTTTATAATTGTAAACTATGTTCAAGCTTATTGCGTTTTTTGTCCAAGTTCTTATCTTCACTTTCTTTATTATTTATCTTAAGCAGACAATGCACTCTTTTCAGAATCATGATTACAGAAAAGCACAATAATTTGATTCCGAAGCATTATTCTACTATTTCAATGTTTAAATTGTACACTTTTAAATTTTAAGCGAGTCTTCATTGATACATCTTAAATTGATGGAAAAAGTGTAATAATCGTATAAAGCGTACTACAAGGTGACTCAACTGTCCCGTATTTCACGTGTATAGGAATCCCTTTGTGTGTTAAGTGAGTTGCAGAACTCAACGGTACAATTAATTCAAGACCTTGAATTATCCCTCTTGCTCATTAGTGGAGGCGTTAAGCAGGTCGCGCTCACTGAGAGGAGTAAAACGAAGATCACTCTAGTTAATTCCTCACCGGCGAGGTTGAACTTGAAACATCCCCGTTGAGTTCTGCAACGCTTTTAATGCACGAAGGGATATCTGCAATCGTCTAATACGGGTCAGTTGGTCCACCATTTATAAACATAAGATGTCAAGAACAAAAATCTGGTAGGTTAAGTATATATAAAATAAATTAACACTAATTGACCATAATAATTATCTATACTATGAATCCTGGGGACTTAAAAGCATTTACGACCCAAAAATTCGAAGCTGATGTCAATGGAAATGCATGTTTTGAAGACGCTCGAGCTCGGCAATAGTATTGGCCAGTCGTCGAATCACCGTTGGAGAAGTTGCTGAGGACCTAAACATATCGATTGGCGCGTGCCATTCGATATTTACCGATGATTTGGCATGAGACGGGTCGCTGCAAAATTTGTACCAAAGTTGCTCAATTTCGACCATAAACACCATCCAATTAACGTTGCTAAAGAGCTGTTGAACTCTATCCTCGACGACCCAAATTTGCTCCAGAGGATCATAACTGGTAATGAATCATGGGTTTATGGTTATGACGTGGAAACTAAAGCTAAGTCATCCCAACGGATGCTGCCATACTAGCCAAGACCGAAAAAAGCGCGCCAAGTTCGGTCGAATGTAAAGGTTTTGCTTACAGTTTTCTTCACTGTATGAGTCCTTGCCACAGGGTAGAATGGTCAATCAGGAATATTACCTGCAAGTTATGCGCAATTTGCGCGAAGAAATGCGCCAGAAACGCTCGGATTTGTGAAAGAATAAACATTGGCTTTTGCACCTTGATAACGCCCCTGCTCACACATCGTTGCTTGTGCGCGAAGTTTTGACCAAAAACAACACACTTATGTTGCCGTACGGGGGCCCCCTGTGACATTTTTGTTCCTAAAACTGAAGAGGCTCATGAAAGAACGACGCTACGACACGATTGAGGAGTTAAAGATGGCATCGAAGGAGGAACTGAACAAGATCACAAAAAACGATTTCTTAAAGTGCTTTGAGGATTGATAAAAACGTTGGCACAAGCGTATAATATCTGGTGGGGATTACTTTGAAGGGGACAATATAGATATTCATGAATAAATGACTAATTTTTGAAAAAAACACAAAATTCGCGATACTTTTTTAACGGAACTCTTATGTCTAAAATTATTCTAATATTGAACTATGAATTAACTCGGTGAAATGATGCTCAAATGATCTCGGGGTCCATGGAGCTTAAAGTTACTCAACAATTGTCCTCTCAGGATAAAGGAGAAAACCCTGAAAAATTCTTACCCAAGTATCTCACTCTAAGTGAGATTCGAATTCATAACTTCTTGAATGTAGGCAGCTATACTACGCCCACAATACCCAGGAGGGGTTTTAGAATTTTGAAAAGTGGCAAAAAAATATCAGTTTTATTGAGAACAAACACCAATATATATCTTAAATACTGAGTTTTCCAATTTCAACACGGCCATAATGTAATCTCCCATTCCTTCGAAGAGTATTTGAATCTTACCTTCTCAATGAAAAGTCTATTCTTCCTGAGCCACCTCCAGGCACAAAGGGTTAAGCAATAACGTGAATGACATTATCAGAGTGCACGTCTGGCAGGAGTATAGATAATAAAGTTATCACTGTACAATGAACTATAACAAAACTATCTCTGACGCGCAGAGAGTTGAAAGCAAGACGTCTGAAACTTGGTTTTGGGTGCGAGGCAAGGAGCAGCCCGTCTCTAGCTGACGCTACCTCTCAGCAAAATTTGTTAGGCAACAAGTGTTAACTTTAATGACTAAGCTACAAACTTGGTTAATTCTCGCAAGGAGCATTTCAAGGAAAGTACAAAGGTGGTAGGTAACCTCATGCAGCTGAAGAACAACTGAGTGACAACAAAGTAAGGCACTTTATGTGCCTTGGGCCATTTTATTCCAGTTTGCAACTTTCTGCTACCGTTAGAAATTGTGTTTAAACTTCCTATCATCATGTTGTTATATTGTGAGCGCAGCATTGACGTATTCTTGTGAAGCCCGGTAAACCTTTGAAAAAAAAAAAAAAAAAAAAAAGAATTCTATTAAATATATAAACACAAATCTGATGTGTTCCATTCACATGACTTTCTCTACTTCTCTGCAACAAATTAGTGTTAAAAAGCTTATGATTCTATTTACTTCATGCTAATCGAGAATAAATAAGCAGAAATAGTTTTATTATTTGCTTCCTTGCAGTTGGCGAATTTCTGTATAAGAAAAGTGTGTTTTCAAAGCTGAAAAAAACGAATATCTGAAAGTGATCAACTCCACGCAAAAAAAGTATATAACATAAATTGTGTGTTTTATCCGGGTCTACATTTTTTGTGTAGTAAGTTTCTGTCCATTTCTTACGTTTTAGCAATTATGCAAAAGTTCTTAAAATTCATTCAGAATAAAGTAGTCTTCAGTGGCTATTCCCAGAAAATTCGGGATATACATTTTATTTGTCAGGTAAATATTTTTAAAGTACGATATTTTAATCAAAATCATTAGAGACATTTTTGAGAAAATCAAAATTTTCGAAAAAAGTTCTACGTAAAGAGTAGTTGGAGGAGTGGGGGAGTTTCTTGAAAATCTTCGTGTCACCTCCTTGGAAGATACCAAACTTAAATATCAAGTTTGGTATTTAACGGTGTTTTCGTTTTTGAGCTATGATGCCCACAGACAGACACACACACACACACAGATAGACCCAAACACGGACGTTTTTCTAAAAATAAAAAGTCTGTTGCTCTAACCACTGAACTACTGACCGACGTGGTATACTGAACATATAAGCGGGAAGATAAGAGAAAGAGAATTCGCTGCAACAAACCTCTGAAAACTTCAAGATGTGCTTTATTGACAGCTATTGCCTGATTATTAAGTTTTGGTACATGACAGTTTTTTATTTTGGATGTATAATAAATAAAAGTGTTTTATATTTAATTCTTAGCTGCTTTGTCTGAAATGACAAAAGGTGCTCAAATTCCTTTTTCAGCAATGCGAAGCCTAGTCGATGAGTTTCTGGGACAGCCGAACCACCTGACATGTAGTGTATAGCCAGACTTGTAATTTTTATTACTGAAGATGGGTTGACAACTTAGACAAGAATGCTGATAGGAGAAGTTACCGTAGCTGCTTAACAGATTGCTTCCCTCACTCCAGCCTCTTTGCCCTTTCTCCCTCCGTTTCTTCAGAGGCCTAGCCTGTTACTCATCACCAGCTTCGCAACTGTAGGGGAAACGTGCTCACTGTTTATGCGCGCGCGCGCCTAGTGGAGAAGAAAATACGTAGTGTGGGAAACCTTCCTCCTAATTTGGGGCGTGCCTGCTAAGAGAAAATTTATTTCCTCTGTTGTTCACCTATAGTTGGCCTAATGGATACAAAATAAACAGCTCTCCATTCAAAAATACATGGAGATAGTTATTTTTCATCGCTACTTTTAATTTAAATGTCTAGCTAATGGTGATTATAATTATTATTGGTATATCTTCACCCTATTATATTATTACTGCTATTAATAGCTGTATGTATTAAAATTATTTACACTATTAGGGATAACTTTCAATGAATTATGAACAAAAATGCGTCCATAATTTGAGGGGCTCAGCGCCAGAGGGAGCTATCCCACAAATAGCTAAATTTGAGAAAGAATGAGTTTTATTAGAGTTGTTGATTTGGTGAAGAATGTAATATTAAAGTACAACTTTTTTAAATCCAGTATTTGATCCACATTTTGAAATGACCTAGAAAATACAAAAAAGTGATATTTAACAGTTTCTTTTATTTATTTAGCACTACAAACTGTATTATTTACTAAAAATTTACTTAGGCAGAGAGAGAAACTAAACATGATATTATTCATATTCCTCACCATTGTTTCTTTTTCGTCTAGCAACAACTTTTTTCCATATATTTTGCTTGCATATTCGTTTCTTTCCTTCACTAGCTATACTATTTACCTCCATTTTGAAAAACAGAATAATCTGCAGCGTAGTATAATGCCTAAAATTTCAACTATTTACACAATATTCTTAAGGTTTAATAAAAATCTTACGTATTATCCTGTTTCACACATTAAGGCCTAAAATCATTATTTCTTGGCTTATAGTTTAAACAATCAAGAATACTATTAAAATAGTTAAAGTTCTGTAAGTTTGGTGGCATTGTTCTTTAAATAGCAGGCAACTTCATAGTGGGATATCCCCATCTGGCACAAACTTTCTCACTTTGGAAAATGACACAGTTTCTGTAAGTTACTGTAGATGGCACTCTAAAACAGTTAATATTATCAAGATTTTTACAGACATGAGAGACGGCAGAAGCTGTCTAAAAACAAAGAAATCTCATTTTTTCTCAATGCGTGGGATAGCTCCCTCTGGCACTAAGCTCCTCATTTGTCAAGCGAAAAAAATAGAAAAAAAATAGCTGACAAGAACTTATTTGTAGAATACCCTCTGCTAATAAGCACACCTGGTGTCAACTGTTACCTATAAATGCAAACGCAGGATCATAAATTTTACTGTATAAAAAAATGTAATCTTGGTTTTCCAGATAAGACACTGATAAGTCTACCATATCTATTTTACTCATTGCATTTGGGTTGTATGATTCTATAAATTAAAATAATCTTTCGTATATATTATGAAAAAATGTTTACTTTGAATATTCTCAAATATTTTATTTTTCGTGCAAATATCAACATAGGATATTTACATAAAAATCGTTATGGAAATGTTTATAAAATAAACAATTTGGAAAACTGTTCCATACAAAATATATTTAGTGGCGGGGGATTTTCTTGAAAATCTTCGTATTACATTTTTGGAATATACTAAACACAAATACCAGCTTTGATATCTATCCGATCATTCGTTTTTTTTAATGCGTTTCATAGTCATACAAGCACGCGTGCACTTTTTCTAAAACATTTTCTAAAACTGGGTGTATTTTTATCTATTCGGATGTCAAAACATACATTTGCTTCGAAATTTCGCTATTGAATTATTAAATAGGATATAATATTTTCTCAATCTGTTATTTATGTGGTGAGGAAAGTAAAAACGTGACTGAACTTCACTGTATAAATCCAAAATTGTGATGGTTCTTTTGATCAAATCTAGGTGACAAAGATAGGGCTAGGGTTATGTTTTAATCTGCCCTTTGCCTAAGCATTCATAATGGTCAGGAAGGTAATAAGTACCTATAAGTCTTTATTAATCCCACGTGATGTCAGGTATTCACTTAGGGAAAAAGCTGGCCATGTTGGTGGCACCAATTCACCTCATCAGTTATTCCAATGATGAAAGAGGGCGTGCTTAACTTTCCAGCTATGATAGGAACTAATTAACAACGGACTATCATTTGCTTCTCAGAAAAGAATTTGCATTCCTAAAAATGCACCAAGAAATAATTATACGTCTAAGGTATGTGATTTCATTCCCATTTTGCGAAAGCAAACCAAATATTAAGCAGTGGTCGTTAACGAATAATGCATGTTCTGAGAATCACCAACCGTTCAAGATCTTAAAACCTGTTAAATCCTTAAAACATTGTACGTGGTATGAGAGTAAAAATGTCCGTTTTTCTTCTTTTTACTTCCTCTACACGTGCATAGCGATAGAGAAATATTCCATTCCTCCCAAAAGTACGATATCGAGATTTCAACGGAAATACACATATAGGGTTCCCTGTTAAAAAAAACAAAACAAAAAACAAAACAAAAAAACATATTTTTAGAAAAATGTCTATGTGTGTGTGTGTGGGGGGGAGGATGTGTATGTGTGTAATGAAAATGGAGTTTTATTATCTACTGTGGTTCCCAGCGTTCATGCAATATTGGGCGTAAAGACGACTTAATTTTGCTCAGAGACCTCTTTATCGTGTTTGAGGTTATTTTACCTACCGGATATCCACGACACGGGACCAACGCTTTTACTTCCCTTCGAAGGAAGCCATGCCAAGGAGCTTTAGTCCGAAAAAAAATCCATCATACTCCGTCCGGTTTGAACCCGCGACCTTGGGTATACGAAGTTAGCATGGTAACCATTACATCACGGAGGTCGACACTTGAGATTTTGAGGAAAATCCTCCATACCAAACTACACTTTACACTGAAGAAAATTTCGAACATTTTTATTTTCTCAAAAGCGCATTTAAGGATTTAGATTAAAATACCATCTATTGTAGATATCTAAATGAAAAATAAAATGTTTATCCCCTGTTTTCTGGGAATAGCCTCTGAAGACCTCTTTATAGTGGATGAATTTTTCTGAATTTTGCATATCTGGTAAACCTTAAGAAATAGACAAAAACTTTTTACATAAAATTGCAGATCTTGTTAAAAAATGTAATTTAGATCATTTACATTTTTTTTCTTAGAGTTGCGCATTTTTGAGATAAACTTTTCACATACGGGAATTTGTTGACTCCTGGCATTGCAAAGAAACGGATTTCATCCACATGGCAAATAGTGTTTAAAAGATTTGACTATCGCTTTAGCCTAGAGTACTCTCTTATTTCCTTTATGCTTACAAGGAAGCAAGTAATAGACCAATCTTGCCCATTTTATCACAAATATCATGAAGTAGGTAGAAGAATAAGCATTTTAACAATAATTTGATATAGAAATGCAGAGAAATTCATGCAAATGGAACACATCATATATTGAGAATTATTTTCTCAGTGCACAAGAATATACAGATTGATTCAAATGGACTCCGAACCAAAATTTCGACGTTGTTGCTCATAACCTATGTGATACAAAAATATAATTTTCAACACCAATAAGTGTACACCAACAAAATGCCTTGCGTGAAATTTACGCCACCAGAGTGTGTGAGTGTGTTCTGTACCGCATGAATGCCTTTATTCACTGGACTTCACTATTTTTTACCTGGAATAGGAAAATACAGGAGATGTAGTGATTCTTTGCAGTGTCATGATGTCATGGCCTCCCTTTCAGGGAAAGTCATGGTTCATAATGAGGGTTCCCGATAAATGGAAGGAGTAAATGGTTAGAGTTGGACCTTGCAAGTTATCGACGATAAACAAACGAAGATGTACAAGGCCATTGACTTATAACCGTCAGATAAAAATGACGTCAAAAGCTCCAAACATTGGTTGTTTCAAACTCAGATCAAGCCTTAGACAGAACTCTTTTTGCTTCTCCAGGAGAAAGAAAGAAAACTGTCAATTTGAGAAAATTTAAATATTGTAAAATTTAAACAATGACAAGAAATATCGGCGCTCCCATAGCTGAGTGATCCGGGTCCGATCCCAAGCGCCCAAATGTGGGATTTGTGGTATTTTGAAGTGGCGTCTAGGCAGGTTTTCTCCGGGTCCTCCGTTTCCCCCACCACACATTTCACTAATTGCTCATCACCTTTCCTATCACATTTCGCTTACATTTAATATCATCCACTTCCTCATGCTCATGCCTGGCCTACCACTCGTTCCAGATTCTTCATTCTGTGGTTGACCCCCCGGCAGGTTACCTGACTCCTATGCATCTTGTAAGTCCTAGGGGCTGTCTCACTTCGATCAACTCCACAACAAATTGCAAATGAGATAAATTGTGTGTTTTAACCGGATTTACATGTTTTTGTGTAGTTATTTTTGTCTATCTCATTCGGTTTAACAGTTATGCAAAACTCGTCTAGAATGAAAAGTTCTTCAGAGATTCCTAGAAAATTCAATACATACATGTTATTTGTGATGAAGATACATTAAACATATGGTATTTTAATGAAAATCGTTGAGCCATTTTCAAGAAAAAACAACATTTTCTAAAAAAATCCAAAAAACGGCAGTTTGGGCAGAAAAATTATATTGCAAATTTTCGTGTCGCATCCTTCAAAACACAGTAATTAAATACCAAGTTTGATATTTAACGGATTTTTCGTTTTTGAATTATTGAGCTCTCAGGAAACAAACACACATGAGTCTTTTCTTTGGATTCAGGGATCTTAAATACATAATTATGATGGAATTTTGACATCAAATTTTTGGTTGGAATACAATCATTTTCGCAGAAAAGGTAAAAAGACGATTTTATTTCATAGCTTAATAGAATGCTTACATTTCTAAGAATCTGTATACACTCTTACAAATCATTAGTATTGGTCCAATGAGGCAAATGTCATATGCAAATACAACATAGATAATTTCGTTCAGTTAGCTTCTTGTTAATCATTGAATTTAAAGCAGGGCGTGTTAACAAGATGACATGTGAACAACGCCCAAATATCTTGTCTTTGTTCGCATTATGTTCTTAATCCCTCCAGCGATCAGGACACAACTTTGTTATTCTTCTTCGATAAAGCGGCTATAATGTCTTATCATTAGAAATATTTCTCTAAATAAAATAACCTAGAGTACATTTATGTCAATTTCTTACAATTAAGTAATAGAAACGAGCTACTGAAAATATAAAGAAATAGAGAAATGATATAAACTACAGCTTCTGGTAATATCGAAATCATCCGGAGGTAAAACCGTCACAGAGCTTTCCCGCTCATTACTCGTTAGTGTACATTTGCATTGCGAAAGGGTATTTTATCAGATTGTGTAACCATAACTCTTAATACAGAAGAAGTCTAACAAAGTATGTAGCTGTTGCCATTAACATGACAAACAATATACGATCTAGAACCGCAAATAAACAAGGCGGTGTTCACCAGAACCTAAAGTTGAATACTATTAATATTCAAATGAGAATCAGCTACATTGGTAATCAGCATTTAAAGCAATGAGCAAGCCTTTGATGTAAGCTGAGAAAAACTTACTTCATTAAAAGTCTGAAAAGGTCTTCTTGGAATTTCCTAGACGCGGTGCTTTGATTACATGGCTGAAGTTTAGATTTAAGATTGCGATGATAAAATATTTCTTCATTATCTGGCATCTGTTTGAGACGCTGCTACTGAAAAAGGCTGCTTATGTGGGCTATCTCTGCGATTATGTTATAAACATTCAGGGATTGCAGAGAGGGTCAACACACACAATATTCATGCAGGTGCGGACATACTCCTCCAGTGTTGCCAACTCTGAAGCGAAGTTTTCCTCAAATGCCTCTAAACCGGGAAAAAATCCCCTAAATTATGTTTATTTTGTCTAATTCGAACATCCTCACCAGGCGACCGCGCGCAGGATGGATTTTCTCCGGGTTCTCCGGTTTCCCCCACCATTGCATTCCTACATTGCTCTATCTTTATTCCATTTTATCTAATAAACATTCAGGAATTGCAGAGATATGAAATGAAATTGCGTTTTATTTGTGGACGCTCTTTAGCTATTGTGGTTCTCAGCGTCCAATTCTATACTGAGCGTGAAAAACCGCTTAATTTTGCTCACAGACCTCTCTATCAGGCTTGAGGTTCTTTTACGTGCTGTAAATCTACGAACACGGGACCCACGGTTTTACTTCCCTTCCGAAGGAAGCCATGCTACGGATTTTTACTCCCGAAAAAATCCATCGTCCTCCGCCGGGTTGGAGCCCGCGACCTAGGGTATGTGGGATTGCAGAGAGAATCAGCATGCACAATATTCATGCAGGTGTGGAAATATCCACCCTGTGTTGCCAACTTTAAAGCAAAATTTAGCGATATATCACTACATCCTTACCAGACGACCCCGCGTGACATATGTGGTGAACAAAGTGGCGCAGGGATGGGTTTTCTCCTTGGTTCTCCGGATTCCCCCGTAATTGCATTCCACCAGTGCTCCATTTTCATTCCATATATCATTGTCATGCCCTGCGGTGGCATATGTAGCAAAAGTGGGCGTTAAACACTATAAAAAAAAGTTAGTACATAGTACTAAAGTAGTGAAGTTATTGCATTATACCCTACATTCGACAATAAAATTTCACTGGAAATGCACGTATAAGGGTCCCCTAAATCCAGAAAGTACATGTTTTATTTTATCTTCAACATAGTATGATCATGGTCGGTTGAGAAGGTATTGCATTCCTCTCAAAAATTCAATGCTGAGTATTCACCGAAAATATAATTTTTGAGTTCTCTTGAGCACAAAAAAGTAGGTTTAGCAAAAGGTCCATGTGTGTGTTTGTGTGTGTCCGTGTGTCTGTGAAGATGGTTTTATGAGCCCTTTATACTTGCAGCCGTAACACCGGTGACCTTGGACGTTACTTTCACCTTTTCTTTTATGAGAAGTATTTAATATTTCTCACAAAAGTTATAATCAACTTTAACCATTGCTCTTTCACCGGTTTGCAAGCCTTATGCTTTACGTAACTCGACGAAGAGCAATCTCACGGTGACCGTCTCTATAATACTAAACGGTAACTGTTGTAAAGAATATTCCGAATATCGGGTGACACATACAAATTCCCTGTTGGGATTTGTAGCTCTGTTTAAGTGTTCCAACCAGCGTTAGTTAAATTGTTAAGTATTTGTATGAAATATTAAGTCACTTAATAATAGTATAATTCTGAAACTTAAGGTTGTTAGCGTGGATTAATTTCTTGCGCCCACCGCTACTGTGCTGTGCACTCAAAGACAATAAAAATCTCCTGGCGCTGCAATTTTGCTGAAAATGTGAAGTTTGACGAGGACTCGGGTCTTACCATGACTTTCACTAGTGTCATTCTGGGACAATATACTTGGCAGGTAAAAAAAGACAAAACCGATTGGGCGATTCACAATTTCATTTTTGTACCCCACTCAACGCTCCTTTAGTACAGGTTGCCTTGTATAAGCAGTGTATTAATTTTGTTCACCGCGTGAGCAAATTCCCTTGGCATTAGAACTTCATTATGTAGCGCAGATAAAAGATTAATCTAATTTTGTATCAGCCGGCGAGAGAGGTCGGTTATTTTCCAACCAGAGATCAGAACTTCATTTGTCGCAAGTTACGTTTCATCTCTATACCTTTACCTTTGGTAACGTGAATGTCCAATACGCTTTTAAGACCATAGCAAACTGGTAAAAGACATGGGCGAAGTCAGCGAATAAGTATAGGATTAATAAATTAAAAGGTAACCCCCTCGCGGCCTCTCAACACTGCGCGAGAGACCCAAGAGTCGCCGGGAAACTGGTGCCGACAAAAGCGCGCTGGAGTCCTTGCCTTAAATAAATGCTGAAACTATTGACTATCTGCTCCCAATCAGACAGTATAACAAGTTAAAGGTGTTCTTTCTCATTCAACTAAGCTCAGCAGCAGAATCCCTGAGCATATTTAGAAACTTGCTAATCATACCATGCAAGAAATCACAAGCATTCCTGCTGCTAAGCTAAGACGAGTTAATGAGAATGTTTTCGACAATTGCTGCCCGCATGTGAGCACATCAACATTTCCGCAATTTATCTTAAGATACATACTTTAGTGCGACTCTACCGGCACCACGTTCCCGGCAACTCTTAGATCTCTCGCGCAGTAGAGAGAGGCCGCGACAGAGGTTTACTTATAATTTAACGACCCTTATTTCCAGACGTATTTTTAACTTTTTTAAGGGGAGTCGAAATGTCCTATCTTGCCAATGTTATAGTTTAACTTATTATCTCAGCAATTATTTAAGATAAGCTAAATTTTTCAAGGTATATTCAGCGATACCCTTACTTTTGATGATGAAAAATAGAATACTTCTGTTCATTAGAAAGAAAGGTATAATTTTATTAATAAAGCTCATAAAATCGTTCTTGAAAAATTATGATATTTCAATGCTTAAAAAATAACTAATCCATATACATAAAAACTTTTTCGTTAAAGTAAAGCCTATTTAGATGAAAATGTGTGGTACAAATTTCAGGCCTTGGTGTCGATTAGTTTCTGAAATAATGGGGCAATATAGAAAATTTTATTCGTTCAGAAAATGTTTTCAAACATAACTTCTTTTAAAAAAAGGTAACTTAACTCTCCAAACACAACTTTGCAGTACTTCGAATGTTTCGTTTGAATGAAATATGAGCGGGATGCCAATGCTGCGAAGAAACAAAACTTTCCTATCAAAATAAGAAAAATGTCTCTTCTCTAACACCAATATTTACAAATTTTTGGATATTTTACCAAGTGAGTGTATTAAAATGTTCTACAAATCTACTACGCACGATTATTACTTTCTCTACACGTACTATGTACATAGTATATGGAGAAGGTATTGTAAACCACCCAAAACTTCGATACCAAGATTTCACCGGAAATACATGTTTTGAGACCCCTGAATAAAAAAATTAGAAACATGTCCGTTTGTGTGTCTGACTGTCTGTGTATGTGTGTGTGCTTGTGGGCAGCATAGCTCAAAAACGAAAAGACCGTTAAAAACCAAACGTTGTATTTAGGTTTGCTATCTTCCAAGGATGCGACACGAAGATTTTTAAGAAAATCTCCCCACCCCCAACTACCATTTACGTGGAACTTCATTCGGAAATTTTGATTTTCTCAAAAATTGTTCTAACATTTTAAAGTTATTTACAAGACAAATAAAATGTATATCTTGAATTTTCTGGGAATAGCCTCTGAAGACTACTTTATTCTGGATGAATTTTACGGAATTTTGCATAACTGCTAAACCGTAAGAGATAGACAAAAACTTACCCCACGGAAAATGTAGTGCACATTAAAACACAGAATTTATGTTATATACATTTTTTTGTGGAGTTGATCTTTTTCAAGATATTCCTTGTTTTTAGTTTCAGCTTTGAAAAACTTGTACTTTTCTCATACAGTAATTTGTCCATAGAAATAAACGAACTTCAGTCACCTAACAACTAGCTTTTGACTGTCACGTTAACCTATGGTACTCCCTTATTTTGCTTCTACTTACAAGGAAGCAAGGTATTTCTGCTAATTTTATCTGAATTAGCATGAAGTAAATAGAAGTTTAAATTTTTAACAATAATTTGTTGCAGATATGTAGAGAAAGTCATGTGAATGGAACATGAGATGCTTTATCAATATTTTAAAACTGTTTACAATTAGAGTATATCTACAAAAGTTATACCAAAATGATCGTGACAATGGAACTTTTCATATGCAATTAAAATATAAAAATGGAAAAAAATAATGAAAACCCATTTCGACCCTCCTTGAAGTGTACCATGGTGCGCTTGCCATGTGGGCTCATTGTGGCACAGATCAATCTAGAAGTGATTACGGTTTAGTTGCTTAATACTTGAAGTGGCATTTTAGTACTGCTTCTTTACTTGGCAAAGGTCAAGAAAATGGACGCAAATAATGTTTTATCTCGTGCCGCATGACGGTAGAGTGGACATTCAGGAGTCATAAGTATCCGGAGATCAAGGACTGTAAATTCTCTAGGTCAAGTACAGATATAAACACGCGAGGAAGGACATATCCGCTAATAAACTACTGCAAGTTACTGCTTCCAGACTTTCTTATCAACTTGAATGTCACTGCAAATCCAACAATAAAAGGTATGCCTTAGAAAGGAAAGCAAAAATGTAATTTCTTCGAAAGAGATAATTTAATAATTTGGGTAAATTTTCCTTCATAGCAACACTTTAAATCAAGTATAAAATACTAAAACATGTTCTCTCAGAAACAGCCGTTGTGTGTCATGCAAAACACGCTCTATTTTCTTCGAGAGTGACCACTACTGAAGTTTGCCTCTCAGAGACGAGGAAAGTTGTGTTCGTTCCAATTTGCTCCTTTTTATCAGACTTTCTCTTTCTACCTCTCTCCTTTACATGCTAAAAGTCACGGGTAAAAGTTCTGTACGACAATTCGTAAAAATTTGATGTGTTCCATTCATATGACTTTCTCTACAACTCTGCAACAAATTATTGTTAAATAGCTTATGCGATTGACAAAAGCTGGTTGCTATGCAACTGAAGTTTCTTTGTTTGTATGGACAGGAGTTGGCAAATTCTTGTAATAGAATAGTGTAAATTATTTAAAGCTGAAACCAAAAACAAGGAAAATCTCATAAGTAATCAATTCCACGAAAAAAAATATAACATAAATTGTGTGTTTTAATGTGCTCTAAATTTTCTGTGTTATAAGATGTTGTCCATGTCTGACGGTTTCGCAAATATGCAAAATCCGTAAAATTCATCCAGAATAAAGTAGTCTTCAGAAGCTATTCCCAGAAAATTCAACACATACATTTTATTTGTCAGTTAAATATCATTAATATATAATATTTTAGTCAAAATCGTTAGTCATTTGTGAGAAAATTATTTTTATTTTAAAAAAATTCCATGTAAAGTATAGTTGAGAGTGGGAGGATTTTCTTGAAAATCTTCGTGTCGCATCCTTGGAAGATACCAAACTGAAATACCAAGTTTGGTATTCAATAGTCTTTTCGTTTTTGAGTTATCGTGTTCAAAGACACACACACACATGGACATTTTTGTGACAATGCTTTTTTTTTTGGATACAGGGGACCCTGAAACAGTGAAATCTCGGTATCGAATTTTTGGGTGGAGTGCAATACCTTCTCTGTACACTATATACATAGTACGTGTAGAGAATGTAAAAATGGGTATGGACATTATAAAATATTTTCACAATTGAATGCATTTCGTTAATGGGAAATGAGTATCGAATGATTCGTTAATTCTTTCGAATTTAAAAAACGTCTAGTTACACAAAATGTGTATAGTAGATAATTTCATTCGGATTAAAACATAAAACATGTAATAAGCACTCTTGCCTTCGAGTAATATAAAAAAAGCTTTAGTTCCCATTATTTTACATTACCTATTAAAACTCATAATTAATTGCATTTATTCTCTATTAATTAACGCGATAATTAATTCCTTCGATATTGACTTGTGAAAACTTATCATTTCTAAGACAGATTAACAGATATTGCTCTGAAAAAAAAAATTATATTTTTACTTTCTCTACACGTACTATCTACAGTGTATAGAGAAGGTTTCCACCCAAAAATTCGAACCCGAGGTTTCACCGGAAATACATGTTTTGGGTCCCTCTGAATCCAAAACAAGCATGTTTGAAAAAAGAGCCTGTGGACAGCATAGCTCAAAAACGAAAAGTCTATTAAATACCAAACTTGGTACTTAAGTTCAGAAGATTTTAAAGAAACCCCAAATACCCTTTACATGGAAACATTTCGAAAATGTTGATTTCCTCAAAAATGGCCCTAACAATTTTGATGAAAGTATCGTATATTAAAGATATTTACCTGACAAATAAAATATATGTCTTGAATCTTCTGCGTATAGCCTTTGAAGACCTCTTTATCTGGATGAATTTTACGGAATTTTGTATAACTGGCAAACCGTAAGAGAGAGAGAAAATCTTACTTAACGGAACATGTGGAGCTCGTTAAAACGTACAATTTATTTTCTACACCTTTTTTTCGTGGAGTGAATCGTTTTGGGGATATTCCTTGTATTGGTTTCGGTTTTAAAAGACATATTTTTTTCATACGGGAATTTGTCCTGTCAATAGAAATAAAGAAACTTCAGTCACACAGAAACCAGCTTGGAAGCAAGTAATAAGACTTCTACTTCTTAATTTATCATGAAATAAAAAGACGCATAAGCTTCTTAACAATAATTTTTTGCAGAGATGTAGAGAAAGTCATGTGAATGGAACACATCAGATTTTATATAAAGATACACAAAAAATATACTTTCCTTTTAAGGTTATCTACATGTTTCAGAAATAAGTGGGGTTATAATTCAGTGGTTTGTGGTTATCTTATGTAGTGTGACGGTGCCGACTTCTGCAGTGATTCTCACCGTCGTTTAATAGGCGAGTCATCGCAGTTGGAAATCTTAGGAACAACACAGGAAGAGTGGCTCGACAGTAACAGGAGCCTTGGAACGTGAGACGTCTTGATTCTTCTCGAGCTTCGAGATACGTCTGGAAGCTTTGTCTTCCACAATTTTCCACAAAGTCTGTGACTTTGTCATTTTCTAGCTACATAAGGAGTAAGAATTGCAAGCCAGTGTTGTCATGAATTGTACTGAGTCGTGATTTACTGGAGTGTTACACGCAGAGAAGTGCATGAACTATAATGCTGTGCAATTAAACTGACTACGAGATGAAACATTGAGTGAATCATTTGCAGCAGTTAATTAAAACTTTGTTTTTAAACAGTTTTTGAGTCAAAGACATTTGCTACAATAGGTTATATCGTGATATTATTTATTATCCATCTTATTTAGTATTAAAGTGAATGAATCAATGATTATTCCCTCGCAATATGGGGAGAGCTTTCGTTCTTATTCTGTATTTGTGGCACTTGGTCCTCTAAATTTGGCTAAAGAATATTTTGGATTGAACTGCATATAATGCATAGCGAACCTTTTAAGCACCATTTCTCGGTTTTAATACACAACCGGTTGAGGGAACTGCAATAGGCTTTGTGGCTATTAAATAACCAGGAAGCATAAAGCCCTATCATCGCTACAACTTTCCAGTCACATGACTTTCTCTAGCTGTTTCAAAAATAAGCTTACCTTACGAAAGATTATTCTTTTATCTACATAATGCTAATCGAGATAAACAATAAGAGAACAAATCTTATTACTTGTTTCCTTGTAAGTAGTAGGGAACTACGGGAATACGCTAGGTTATAATCAAATCTTTGAGATACAATTGTAACTCGGTTCTCTTTTGTAATTCCGGAGTAAAACAAAAGAGATGAAACGATAGTTGACCTCCAGCTTGATAACAGTTTCAGAAGTCTAAAACTGAAACCAATAAGGAATGAATTGGAAAGGAATTACTGTGAAAAATTTGAAAGATATAAATTGTGTGTTTTAACGATCTATATTGTTTGGTAGTAAGTTTTTGTATACCTCTTACGGTTTACAAGGTATTGAAAATTCATCCAGATATTTTCTGAGGCTATTTTATGATTTATTTGTGATGAAAATCTCTTTAATATACGGTATTTTAATCAAATTCGTTAAAGCATTTTTTTGAGGAAAACAAAGTTTTCGAACAGTTTTCCACGTAAAGAGTAGTTTGGTATGGAGATACTAAACTTGAATACCAGATACATACATTTGGTATTTTACAGTCTTTTCGGTTTTGAACTATTTTGTTCACATACAATCATACGTAGAGACCTTTTTCTAAAAATGCTTATTTTTTAATCAGGGGACTTCAAAACACATTTCCTTTGAAATCTTAGTGTAGAATTTTTGGATGAAATATAATACCTTCTGCATACATTTTGTACATAGTACATGTAGAGAATTAGCAGCTTTTAGAAGGTATAACCATCGCTCTAGCCAATGGTACTCCCTAATCCCCTTCTACTTACAAGAAGCAAGTAATAAGTTCATTTCTACTAATTTTTTCTCAATTAACATGAAATAAATTGAATAATAATAATAATTTATTACAAAGATATAGAGAGAGTCATGTGAATGGAGCACAGGAGATTTTTTCTCCAGTATTTGACTTATTTTGTTTTTTCCCTATCTCAAATATAATATTTACAACGGTTTAAGCTTTGAAGTAACTTTGGAAATACCTTATAATATATGGATACTTATACTAACATATTCCAATGTGTATAAACTTCAACTCTAGAGTTGATATTAGAATGAATGTCCCTTGATAAGAATTTGGAATAACACGAATATTTCAAAGCACCTGAAGTTTTGTCTCACAGAACCCATAATAAACCCAAACTAATCTCATTTCTACATACAAATTAAAACCCACACAGCAAAGTTTGAATAGAAGAGTCGCAACCTGAAACAAGAACTAGCAATCGAGCTGTAACAGCATACATCAAGTTTTAATTTGAAAGTTTTTGTTCTCCTAGCATGTTACTAGTTCTAGTATCTCTTCATTTGGGAAATTGCTTGGTCTCCTCGCGTTTCTACGTCGTTAATTTGTATAATATGCGTGTCTGCACTCAGGTTATTGCGCAGGGAATACATCCATCAGTAACACGCCTTTAGTTCCATTTAGTTTATAGCTACTTTCCACAGAAACGTATTACAGCATTAAAACGCCTTTTTTTCTTTTTTCTTTTTTAGTACTATTCAAAAAAAAATATTTGTTTGCTAACGACATTGTCAGTTTTATATGCTAATAAATTCGTTTTATTTTTTTACTTTCCGGCTCATTTTCTTGAAGCTTTACGGTAAAAGGATGTACTCTCCTGGATAAAAATCTCAAATAAAAAATTCAAAGAAGAGTTGAAAAAAAAAAAAAAGCCTGCAGAAGAAAGAAGAAAATGTGACGTGTTCCATTCACGTGACTTTCTCTACATCTCTGCAACAAATTATTGTTAAAAACTAATGCTTCTTTTTACTTCATGCTAACCAAGAAAAAAATAGCAGAATCAGTCTTAGTACTTGCTTCCTTGTAAGTAGAAGCGAAATAATGTAGTACCATAGGTTAAAGTGATAGTCAATAGCTGCTTGCTATGAGACTAAGGTTCCTTTGTATGGACAAGAGTTATTCCTACATGAGAAAAGTATAAGTTTTTTTAATGCTGAAACCAAAAACAAGGAATATCTCAAAAAAGATCACTCCAGGAAGAAATGTATATAACATAAATTGTGTGCTTTAATGTGTTCCACCTTTTTTGTGTGGTAAGTTTTTGTGTATCTCATACGGTTTAGCAGTTGTGCAAAATTCCGTAAAAGTCATCCAGAATAAAGTAATCTTCAGAGGTTATTCCCAGAAAATTCAAGATATACACATTTTTGAGAAAATAAAACTTTTCGAAAAAAGTACCATGTAAAGGGTAGTTGGGGGTGGGGAGATTTTCTTGAAATCTTCATGTTGCATCCTTGGAAGAAACCAAACTTAAATACCATGTTTGGTATTCAACGGTCTTTTCGTTTTTGTACAGGCACACACACAAACACACACGGACCTTTTTGTAAAAATGCTTTTTATGGATTCAGGGGGACCAGAACATGTATTTTCGGTGAAATCTCGATGTCGAATTTTTGAGTGAAATGCAATATCTTCTCTGTACACTATCTACATAGTATGTGTAGAGAAAGTAAGAAATACACATTATAGAAATGAATTAAGACATAATGTCGACAGGATATCATCAGAGAGGATCCCAAGAAGAGCATTGCACTACAGACCTAAAGGAGGAAGACAACCGTGAAGCCCAAGGAAACAATGGTCAGGCGCATTTTGAAGCCGGAACAAGCACTTTGCCTTATCCCTGAAGCGAAGAAGATGATAATTATTTTTTTACTTTCTCCTTCTCGTACATAGCACTAGGGTCGGCTGATAAGTTCCGTGCCTCACACAGATATTTCGCCACTAGGCCAGTTAGAAGATAGCATCATATAGTTTAGCTCTAGACCAGCTTGTATCCATAGTTACAGGTTAAAGTCTTGCTTAGTTTTCGAATGACAGCATTTTAAACAAGACAACTTTAGATTTTTCACGAAAATGGATGATTTGAAAAAACGAACAGAGATTAAATACTTCCATTGGAAGTCTTTACGCCTAAATAAATCAAGGAGGAAATGGGCAGAACATTGAAAGACTTTGCCCCTTCATATTCAATGATTAAAAGGTGGGTTGCAGAGTTTAAAATGGGATGCACGAGCACCAGTGATGAGCCTCGCTCTGAACGCCCTATAGAAGTGACAACTCCAGAGATCATTGAAAAAATTCATCGTTTTGTACTGGAAGTCCGCAGAGTTTGCATACATATCAAAAGAACGTAATATTTTCACAAGTTCTGTGCAAGATGGGTGCCGCGTTCGTTGACACCTGATCAAAAGTTGCAAAGAAAAACTTTCTGTTAAGAATGTGGTGTTTTACCGTAAAAATCACAGTGAATTTTTGAGACTTTTTTTTTTTTTGGTAGTGTTTAACGCCCGCTTTTACAGCTTATGGCACCGCAGGCGATGACACTGGTGATAGATGGGATGAAGATGGAGCACCAGCGGAATGAGATGGCAGGGGAAACCGGAGAACCCGGAGAAAACCCGCCCCTGCGCCGCTTTGTCCACCACAAATCTCACATGCGGTCGCTAGGGATGAGACGGCTTATTACCATGGATGAAACTTGGATACATCAATAAACTCTACAATCCACTACACTAGACTACACTACACTACACTCCACACTAAAATTAGACTTGCTTGAACATCCACTCTATTCACCAGATCTAGCACTAAGTGACTACCACCTGTTCCCAAACCTCAAAACATTTCTTGGAGGACGAAGATTTCACTGCAACGAGGTGGTCATTGATGTGGTAAACAGCTATTTTGAGGACCTTGATAAATCGCATTACTGAGATGGTTTAATTAAATAAGAACACCGATATGACAAATGTATTAGCCTTTCTGGAGATTATGTTGAGATATAAAGCATTTTTTTCAAATGTTGTTTTGAATGAGAGACCCGGGACCTATCAGCAGACTCTCGTAGTAGGTACATAGGTAAAGTTATTGTGTTTCACCAAAAAGTTAGATGCCAACATTTTACTGGAAATACATGTTTTAGGGTCCCTGAATTAAAAACATTTTTAGAAAAAGGCCCGTGTATGTAACCGTGTTGTCTATAAACAGCATTACTAAAACGGAAACTCCAGTTAAACGCCTCTCTCTCTCTCTCTCTCTCTCTCTCTCTCTCTCTCTCTCTCGTCAACATCACCGGGCACTGTCTCTCACTGACATTTCCGCTGACCGGAGGGGTTTTATTCACTATTGCTATCTAATGAATTTCCCAAACTCCTGCTTAAGTGAGTAAGGTGGTTCAATTTCTATTTTGAAAGCTTGGACATGGAGAGGAGGACGAGAAATGTTGATTAGAACTTGAAAATATATAACACCCAACACTGACTTCCTTCACTACCTATATGTATTTATTTAAGCAAAAATTTACTTATAAAAATCTGATGCCTTCCATTCAAGTGACTTTCCCTACATTTCCGTAACAAATTATTCTTAATAAGCTTGTTCTTCTACCTACGTCATGCTAATTGAGATAAACATTACAAAAACATTTATTACTTAGTTCTTTATAAGCAGAAGGCTTAGCACTAGGCTAAACCGACCGGTAAATGTTTTAAAATGTGGTTGCTATGCTTCTTAGCGTTGCCAGGAGTTGATAATTTCGTATGAGAAAAGTTTAAGTATTGTAAAACTGAAACCAATAACAAGGAATGTATCGAAAATGGTCAACTCCACGAAAAAAATGTATGGGATATAAATTGTGTGTGTGAACGAGATCTATATTTTTGTGTAGTAAGTTTCTGTCGCTGTCTTACGATTTACAAGTAAAGCAAAGTTCATCAAAATTCATCCAGAATGAGCAGGTCCTTAGAAGATATTCCCAAAAAATTCAGGTCATACATTTTGTTTCTGACATAAATAGCTTCAATATGCGGTATTTCAATTAAAATCGTTAAGTGTTATTTTTGAGAAAAACAGAATTAAAAAAAAACATCCATATAAAGGGTACTTTGGGGAAGACACCAAACTTACATACCAAAAATGGTGATGAACGGTGTTTTTGTTTTGAGCCATGCTATCTACTGGCACACACACGGACACACACAGGCCGTTTTCTAAAAATGCCTTTTTTTGACACAGGGGACCTCAAAAATATATTTCCGGTGAAATCTCGGTATCGAATTTTTGGGCGGAATACAGTAGTTTCTCTGTACACCATGTGCATAGTACGTGTAGAGAAAGTAAACAACAGAATCTATAGTAATTAAGGGAAGTTTACCATATGTTAATTTATTCCAAATTTAAAGAAACATAAAAGTAAGTAAAATAAATATAAGAACATTTTAAAAGTACTGTATTAATGCAGAACAATGTACAAAATGACAATATAAAGGCAGGTGCTTTCGACCGCCTGGGCCCAGAGACAATTTTCCATTGCTAGACCGCAACCAATAACCAGATTTCTCCTCCCAGCAATTACTCAGGCTTCTCAGCCAGGTCTAACTACCTTTTCATGCAATAATTGTTTCATTATTACAATTTAAACGTTCTAAAACACTGTGGTGAACATGAAAATCATTTACTTGAAGTGAATGTAGGTTTCTTTCAGAAAATTATACAGTTCAGATGGCCGGAACGACCTTGACTTTATTGCGAAAACAAGAGCGATCTCAGCCTTATTTAACTGAAGGGTGCGCTAAAGAGTGGGGTGAAGAAGAGAGCTGAGTGAGTCGCTACAACCAGGTCTGCCAATTTTTGCAAACCATACTGCAGGTAGAGTGAGAGTTAAAAAGCAGCTGATACGCTGCTACGCCGTAGCAGCTATTGCCAGTTCTAGAATATTTTTATTTTTGAGTTATGTTGTTCACACATAATATACAGGTATAAATGCATTTTATGAATTCATGGGACCTATAACGTGTATTTCCAGCGAAACATACCTAATAAATTTTTGGATGGAAATAAATTAAATTGCGTGTTATTTATGGACGCTCTTTAACTGTTGTGGTTATCAGCATCCCATTCTATTCGGGGCGCTTAATTTTGCTTAGAGGCCTCTCTATCAGGCTTGAGGTTCTTTTACGTAAAAGAACCTCAAGCGACACGGGACCAACGGCTTTACTTTCCTTCCGAAGGAAGCCATGCTAAGGATCTTTACACCCGAAAAAATCCATCGTCCTCCACCGGGTTTGAATTGGAAGGAAATGAATACATTCTCTAGCTATATGGTATATACGCAGAAGAGAAGGAAAACTGTCGTTAAAATAAACCAACCAGGTAATAAAAGTGTTGAAACATTTTGTTTTTTCTGGTAGTATTCATATTCGGCCTTCAGGTATAATCTAACTGGCCACCAGGTGAGAGAGAATGACTGACACATAACATAAACACAGAAACACACAACACTAAACAACCATGCCCACGGCGGAATCGAACCCGCGGCCCTTTTGCTGAAGAGCGCCAATGGCTACGGATACTGGGGAAGCAAGATTTTAGCAAATTGCTTTTATATGACACTCCACATGATAGTTTTAAGTTGAAGTCTCACATAATTACTCCTAAAACTTCAATGCACAGGAATCATCAAAAAAGTAAATTTTAGAAGCTTTATCCGACATCAAGCTATTCGGTTCCCTTAGGTGAAATAAGTGCCAAAACGTATATTAGGATATATGTACAAGTATAATAAAATACAGGAGGATTTTCGTCACAACCAGCTGCATTGAACAACCCAGAACATCAACCGGAACGGCATATTCCATGCCTGGAAATAATGATTCGTATATAATCAGCAAACCTTTCGGAAAACCAAGGGTCTTGGGTCTGTGGTTGACAATGGAGATGGATGAGGCACACGTCCACGCAAAAAGAGTTCTCACGTTCTCTTCCTTTCCTGTTCCTCTGTAGAATATAAAATCCCTGCAGGGATGAAAAATAAGCCATAAGAAGAAATGGTATTCCTGCAAATCATATTGTTTTCCCAAGTTGACCAAAAAGAAGTGGGTTCAAACGTATCCCAGGCCGATGATTTTTAAGTGTGCTTAAAAGCAACAGTCCCATTTCAGTAGATTTACTGGCATGTTAAAGAACTCCTGCGGGACGAAATTCCGGCACAACCAGCTGCGCTGATATAGTCCTGGCAATTGAGCGAGGTAACAAATAAAATAAATTAAAAGAATTTATTTACTACGAGAATATTTGTGTTTTTATTTGAATGATTGCTATGGTTCTTTCCGTAGAAGCTCAGAATCTTAATTCGTAGACGGCTTACCCTCCCCGTACTTAGGGCTGACACCCCTAAGACTTACAGCCGGATGCATAAGTGTCAGAAGTCTGTCGGGGAGCCAACGGCTTGAAACCATAGAATGGAGCACCTGGAACGAGAGGTCAAGCCATAGCAAGGCATGAACATGAGGAAGTGGGTGATATGAAATGCAAGCAAAGTGGACCCGGAGAAAACCCGCCCAGACGCCGCTTCCTTCACATAAATCCCACATGTGGGCGGTTGGGATCGAACCCGGGCCAACTAGATCACTCGGCCACGGCGTCACCGATAAACTTAATATGCATACATACTCGTCTAACAGTTTTCCCAAAAAACAATCACCTAATATACTATAGCTGATGTTTCTTGCATGGTCGTAGCTGCACCGTGAAATAAACAATGTTTGTCAGTATTTTTTGTTTTGTTTCTTAGCTAAGCGCTCTTTAACTTGGTAGGTGCATATCAGAGCAATAATGAAATCAGTAAAATAATGCTCGTATGAACACAGGGTTTATTTTGTCAGCTAACAAGGTTATGGCGAGTGTTTTCTGGGATGCACAGGGAATTATTTTTATTGATTACTTGGAAAAGGGTATAGGTATCACTGGTGACTACTATGCGAGCTTCCTGGAACATTTGAATGATGAGGTGAAAAGAAAAAGATCTCATTTGGCACCAAAAAAAAAAAAATGAAATTTTGTTTCATCACGACAATGCTCCGTCCCATCGTTCAGTCATTACATTTGGAAAAATCTGATGTGTTCAATTCACATGACTTTTTCTACATCTCTACAACAAATTATTGTTAAAAAGCTTATGCTTCTATTTACTTCTTGCTAATTGAGAAAAAAATTAGCAGAAATAATCTTATTACTTGCTTCCTTATAAGTAGAAGCGTAACAAGGAAGCACCATAGGCTAAAGTGATAGTCAAAAGCTGGTTGCTATGTGTAGTTCCTTTATTTGTATGGACAGGAGTTGAGAAATTCCTGTATGAGAAAACAGGAGAACGAGCTTTTCATAGCTGAAACCAAAAACAATGAATATCTAAAAAACGATCAGCTCCACGAAAAAAATGTATACAACATAAAATTTGCGTTTTAATGAGCTCTACATGTTTGTGTAGTAAGTGTTTGTTCATTTTTACGGTTTAGCACTTATGCAAAATTCTGTAAAATTCACTCAGATTGAAATTGTCTTCAGAGGCTATTCCCAGAAAATTCCAACTATACATTTTATTTGTCAGGTAAATATCTTTAATATACGATATGTTAATCAAAATCGTTAGATTCATCTTTTAGGAAATCAAATTTTCGAAAAAAGTTCCATGTAAAGGGTAGTTTGGAGTGGGGGAATTTTTCTCAAAATCTTCGTGTCGCATCCCTGGAAGATACTAAACTTAAATACAAAGTTTGGTATTTTAGCGAGTTTTCGTTTTTGAGTTATCACGTATACACTGACCAAAGGACACACGGACACACACACACATATGGACCTTTTTCTAAAAATCCTTTTTTTTTGATACAGGGGACCCTAAAACATATATTTCCGGTGAAATCTCGGTTGGAATTATTTGGTGGAGTGCAATACCTTCTCTATACACTATGTACGTAGTACGTGTAGAAAAAGTAAAAATGTGCGAATTAAAGTTCGATTTGCTTGAACATCCACCCTACTCGCCAGATCTACCACCTGTTTTCAAACCTCAAAAAATGTCTTGTGGGACAAAGATTTCACAGCAACGAACTATTTTGAGGACCTTGATAAATCGCACTACAGAGATGGTTTAATCAAATTAGTACACCGATATGACAAATGTTTTAGTCTTTCTGGAGATTATGTTGAGAAATAAAGTAAAAAAAAATTAAATGTTGTTTTCATTGAGAGGCTCGGGACTAACCAGCCGACCCTCGTAAATACTAGCATAGAAAGTATGAAAGTATGAAACAATATACATGTTACATATACATCTGGACTCTGATAGTCATAAAACACAAATGCATTAGCATTAGTAACATTAATGTCCTCGTATTGCGTTTTACAGCATAATGCCCGTACAGCCAGGAAGCTTTATTTGCAGTCCATTTCGTATTCACATTGATTTCCATCAGAATGCAAATATGCTGCTACGAGGAGTTGTCGCGGATGTTGAGAGCGGAATATGAAATTCATTACACAAATTCCTATCTCTCTGAGAGAAGTTATGATAGAACTGCGCCCTACTTCACGTTCTTTGCTTGACTGACGTTAGCTTTATAAACCTTTGTCATAGCTGGATGACAGGTCCGAAATTGAGTACAGATTGTCTGGGCATGACCTGTATTGTGATTAGTAAATAATTGAAAAATCTGGTGTGTTCCACTCACTTGACTTTCTCTACATCTCTGTAATAAATTTTTGTTAATAATCTTTTCTTCTATCTACTTCATGATAATGGAGATGAACATTAGCGAAACGGTCTTATTAGCTACACTAGGCTAAATAGACAGTCAAATGTTTTAAAATGTGGCTGCTATGGGATTGAAATCCGTTTCTTGCGTGGTCAGGTGTTGACAAGTTCCCCTATGAGAAAACGTTTAGGCTTTTGAAGCCAAAAAAACGGTCAATTCCATGACAAAAATGTGCATGACATAAATTGTATGATGTTTGTGTAGAACATTTTTGTCTCTATATTATGGTTTATCAGTCATGCAAACCTAAGAAAAAGTCATCCATTATAAAGAGGTCTTTAGAGGCTATTCCCTGAAAATACAAGATATACATTTTATCTGTCATGTAAATATGTTAAATATAAGAGATTTTAATTAAAATCATTATAGCCTTTTTTGAGAAAACCAAAAGTTGAAATGTTTTCCATGTAAACGGTACTTAAAAGTGAGAGCATTTTCTTGAGAATCTTAGTGTCCCATCATTAAAATATACTGGACTTAAATATCAAGTTTGGTATTTGACAAATTCGCATATGAGAAATATATAAGTTGTTTAAGGCTGAAAGCAATAACAAGGAATGTCTCAAAAACGATCCACCCTATGAGAAAAAATTATATTACATAAATTCTGTGTTTTAATGAGCTTTACTTTTTGTCTATCTCTTACAGTTTGCCAGTTATACAAAATTCCGTAAAATTCATTCAGAATAAAGTGGTTTTTAGAGGCTATTCTCAGAAAATTCAAAATATATATATGTAGTTTATTTATCACTTAAATGTCTTTAATATATGACAGTTAACACAAAATCACTAGAGCTATTTTTGAGGAAATAAAAATTTTCGAAAATTTTTCCACGTAAAGAGAGTTGTGGTTGGGGGGATTTTCTTGAAAATATTCTTGTCGCATCCTTGGAAGATGCCAAACTTAAATACCAATTTTGGTATTTAACAGTGTTTTGATTTTTGAGCTATGCTGCCCATAGACACACACACAGACACACACACGGACATTTTTTCTAAAAATACCTTTTTCTTGATTCAGGGGGTCCTAAAACATATATTTCCGTTTTGAAATCTAGGTATCGAATTTTTGGGTGCATTACAATACCTTCTCTATACACTATGTACATAGCACGTATAGAGAAAGTAAAAATGCAATTCAGCATTGCTTGGACCGAACGGCATTTCTCCGGTAGAATTCAATGGACACAGATCACCACACACCTATTGAAAGTACAGTGCCGAATACAAAACATTCATAATATCAAGTAAAACATGGTTGTTGGTTATAGATGCGAATGAACGTTCATTACATTCACCTGAGTTCCTCTACTTACTCTTCATCAAGTTATATTTTAGAAAAATATGTGCTCCATTCACATGCCTTTCTCTAGCTATTGCACAAACTTTTCTTCCAAAAGATTATTTTCTTACCTATGTCATGCTAACTAGGATAATCGTTATCAGAACATAATTGGATTTTTTACTTGCTTCTTTGTAAGAAGAAGGGAAATAAAGAAATATATTAAGAAAAAAATTTGGTTCCTTTTGCTCACAGTTTGAGAAAGTTTAAGTAGCTTAAAACTGAAACCAATATCATGAAATATCTAGGAAGCGGTTAAATTTGTAAAAAATATATTGTAATAAACAGTTGGTTTTAACGAGATCTACATTTTTGTGTAGTAAGTTTTTTGTCTAACTCTTTGAATTACGAGTTATACAAAATTCATTAGAATGAAGAGGTTTTCAGAGCCTATTTCCAGAAAAGATATGCATTTCGTTACTTTTAATTAAAATCGTTAGAGCCATTTTGAAACAATCAATTTTTTCCAAAAATATTCTATTTAAAGGGTAGTTATGGGTAAATGGATATACCTGAAGTTCTTTGTTTCACATCCTTGGAAGATACTGTACTTAAATACCAAGTTTGGTATTTAACTGACTTTTCGTTTTTGAGTTATACTGTCCACTGACACACACATGGACGTTTTTCTAAAAATGTTCTTTTTTGAATTCAGAGGGTCCCCAAGCATGCATTATTAGTGCATTACAATCTTCTCTATACACTAGGTACATAGTGCGTGTAGAGAATGAAAAACTGTATTTCAGCATAGCTTGACGCGAACGGCATTAACGGACACATTATTACACGCCTTTTGAAAGTAAGTAACGTATAGAGGGGTGGCGCCCAATACAAAACATTCCAGATATCAAGCAAAACATTGTTGTTAGTTACAGGTGCGAAAGAATTTCTGTGTGTTACATTCACATGAGTTACTCTACTCATTTTTCAGTAAGCTAATTATTAAAACAGATCTAAAGCATCCCATTCACATAGCTTCTCGCTATTCCACAAACTTTTCTTCCAAAAGATAACTCTTATATCTACATCATACTAATTTATATTAACGTTAGCAAAAACTGTCTTATTATTTGCTTCCTTGTAAGTAGAAGGGAAATAATCGAATACATAACGCTAAGTGATTGTCAAATCTTTTAAAAGCTGGTCGCCATGTGATTGAAATCCATTTCTTTGCATGGGCAGCACTTTATTAATTCCCATATGATTTTCAAAGCATTTTAGAACTGGAACTAATAATAAAGAATTTGGCCAACTCCATGAAAAAATATATCTCACAGTGATTGTGTATTTTAACGAGAACTACAATTTTGCGTAGTAATTTTTTGTCTGTCTGTTACGGTTTATCAGTTATACAAAACTCAGCAAAATTAATCCAGAATAAAGAGATCTTCAGAGGCTATTCCCGGAAAGTTTAAGATGTACATTTTCTTTGTGAAGAAAATATATGTAATATACAATATTTTAATCAAAACCGATAATTATTTTTTAATAAATCAGAAATTATCTTAACTTTTTCCATGTGAAGGGTAGTTTAAGGTGGGGGAATTTTCCTCAAAATCTTCGTGTCACATCCTTGGAAGATACTTCACTTAAATACCAAGTTTGGTGTTTTAAAAACTTTTCGTTTCTGATTTATCGTGTTCAAATAAGACAGACACTCACACATACACCGACCTTTTTCTCTAAAAATGTTCTTTATGAATATAGGGGACCCTAAAATACATATTTTCGATCAAATCGGTATCGAGGTGTACATTATCTTCTCTATCTATATAACATGTAGAGAAAGTAATAAAAAGTTTGTCATTGTCATTTCATAATAGTTAGTAATTAACCTCAAAACTACATATAAAAGGTATGCATTTCAAATTACAGTGCTAAAATATAAGCAATAAATATTAATTTTCTATCACTGTCATTTACAAGTTACTAAACATAAAAAAATGCATTTGATTTTTAGCCATACGTCTCTTAGGGTTTATATTGTTAGGAGGGTGGTAGTTGATAAAGCAGGTAAGAGGATTTGCCCGATATGCAGGGATCAGGAAGACTGGACGCATATTTTGGCAGATTGCGTACAGATGGAGGATGCTAGGAAAAACTATTGCCGGAAGTATTTTTAGTTTCAAAAAGACGAAGGACAGCATCCTGGGATTTGATGCTAAACAGACAAAACTGGCTAAGTCTGGGCACATATTAAATGAAAGTACGTGCATTAAGAGATAAAATATTTGTGTAGACTTATTTGGTGTTTGAGCAATCTATATGGGTGAATACGTGGAATTGTTGCGAGTGCAAGTATGTGTATGTGTGTGTATTTTCAATGTTGTAAAGATATATAAAATAGATATGTGGGTAATATTTTAAACTCAAGTATTTTTAGACAGTATGTACGGTCACTCAACCCATACGACTGTGTGATGCAAATGGTGTATTATTGTAAACTAAATAGATAATAATACTACTATTACCACTACCACTTATACGTAATGAATGTCAAATTTGGTATTAAAATATGCAGTTAAGATTAAACTGTGAGTTTATTTACGTATTGAAGACACTTAAAGATTACATCCTTGCTTATAGTTAAAGAGCGTCAAAATGTGATATTAAGATACATTTAAAATTATTAAGTACGTATATTAAACATATTAAGAGCATTTATATGTTGCTATCTACTTCATCTTAAAATACATACATTGTGAGTTTAAGTACTAGGATATGTGCAAATTTATAATATATTTCTACTTTACTGAAAACGCAGTAAAATTAACATAAAATCACTTCACTTTATAGCTGTGTTACTTCACTTCATGCTGGCATTACACGTAAGGACGATTATTGCCTAATTGTCTCTGCCGTAATATGTTTACTTTCTCTACACGTACTACGTACTTAGAGAAGGTATTGCACTTCACCCAAAAATTCGATACCGAGATTTCACCGGAAATATGTTTTAGGGTCCCCTGTATTCAAAAAAAGCATTTTCAGAAAAAGGTCCGTATGTGTGTCCGTGTTTTCATTTGTCAGTATGTCAGAGTGTCCGCCGTGTGTCTGTGAACACGATAACTCAAAAACGAAAAGTCGGTAAAATACTAAACTTGGTATATAAGTTTAGTATCTTCCAGGGATGCGACACGAAGATTTTGAGCAAAATCCCCATACCCCAAACTACCCTTTACATGGAACGTTTTTCGAAATTTTTTATATTTTCAAAAATAGCTCTAACGATTTTGATTAAAATATCGTATATTAAAGATATATACCTAACAAATAAAATATATATCTTGAATTTTCTAGGAATAGCCTCTGAAGACTACTTTATTCTGGATGAATTTTACGGAATTTTGAGTAACTGCTAAACCGTAAGAGATGGACAAAAACCTATCACACAAAACATGTAGAGCATGTTAAAACTCACTATTTATGCTATATACATTTTTTTGTGGAGTTGATATTTTTGAGATTTTCAACCAGTTTTTGATCATCACTTTAACTTATGTTACTCTCTTATTTCGTTTCTACTTACAAGGAATCAAGTAAGACTATTTCTGCTATTTTTTTTTCTCAATTAGCATGAAACAAATAGAAGCATAAGTTTTTAACAATACTTTGTTGCAGAGATGCAGAGGAAGACATGAGAATGGAACACATCAGATTTTTAGAGTTAGAGAAGAGATCCAAGGAGGGCTACACATTTGTATGATACAGATGATTTGTAGTGGCTATTTTAAAAGGCTGTTGGCAATAAATCAAGGCACTATATGCTCTTTTTGCTTCTCTTGTATCGAACAAGGGTTCGTACAAATTCCCTCTCTTTTTTTTTTTTTTTTTTCTATTTAATCTCATATCTACTAGCAAGCGAAGAGCTTCTTTAATGCTTCGTTAAACAAATCGACTGAAAAATTCCAGTTAAATGAATGTGCTCATTCAATCAATTTTAAATCCCTCTTGATCTTCCATTCCATCATATCCTTGTTCTTTCTCAGTTACACATTCCTTCCATAAGAAACCCACAGATAACAGAGCTACTTGGCACGCAAGTTTGTGATTTTTTTCGTCAGAATTTGCGTTTAAAATGTGATATGGTCCATTCACATGACAATTATTCGATAACAAATTATTCTTAAAAAAGCTTATTACCTTCTCTAGCACGTATGTATATACATACAATGTACATAGTGGCTACATAATGTATTGTATTCAACCCAAAAGTTCTATATTTAGATTTCACCGGAAATATATGATTTGAGTCCGAAAAATACAGTTTTAGAAAACGATTCGTCTGTGTGTGTCTGTGTGAGTGTGTGTGTGAGTGTGTGTGCACATCATAGATCAAAAGCAAAAGAAAAAAAATTAAATATCAAACTTATTATTTGTGTTTAGTAGATATGTATCTATCCCTACATTTTACTTTTTACATCTCAGTTTCTCACTTAACTGAGCTGCTGCATTTCTGAGGACCCATAGCATCCAACACCATTATCACCTAGCTATCGGGTCCTATTTACTTCTTCCATTCACCAATCTACATTTCTTCCTATTCCTTATTTCCAATTTCCTTCATCCATCTACTTCTTACTACACTTAAATATTTTCCAATTCCTATTAAACTTGAGTATGTGTATCTGTGTGTGTGTGTGTGTGTGTGTGTGGCACAAAACTTGCTATTTATGTTTAGTATCTCTAAGGATGCGACACAAAGATTTCCATGAAAATCCTCCTACCACAGACTACGCTTAACATGGAACAATTTTTGAAAGAATGTTATTCTCAAAAATGGCTCTCTCGATTTTGATTAAAATTCGTATATTAAGGATATTTACATCACAAATAAAATGTATATTTTGAAAACCTTTTATCCTGAACGAGTTTTGCAGAATTTTGCATAACGGTTAAACTGTAAGAGACGCTAGACGAAAACTTATTGCACAAAAATGTAGTTCTTTATATCACATATGTTTTTCTTATAAAGTTAACTGTTGTCGAGACAAACGGGAGCATTCTAAGCGAACCGAACCTCAATTGTATCCCATTTTAAAAGAATGGAGTGTCGCTTTAGCCAAATGCATTCTCTTATTTTATTTCTACTTACAAGGAGGCATGTTAATATTTATCTTGACTAGCATTACTTTCTCCACACGTATTAATGTACATAGTTTTTAAAGGAAGTTTTGTATTCCACCCAAAAATTCGTAATCTAGATTTCACCGGAATTCAAAGAAGCATTTTTATAAAAATATTGTGTCTGTCTGTCTCTGTGGACAGTATAGCTCAAAAAGAAAAGACTGTTAAACACCAAACTTGGATTTTAAGTTTGGTATCTCCCAAGGATGCCACTACCCTTTACATGGAAACATTTTCAAAAGTTTTGTTCTTCTCAAAAATGGTTGTAACGATTTCGATTAAACTCTTTTATATTTAAGATATTTACATGACAAATAATATGTATATCTTCAACTTTCTGCGTATTGCTTCTGAAGACCTGTTTATTCTGGGTGAATTTTGGATCACTAGTAAGTCGTAAGAGACAAAAGCTTACTATACAAGAAACTTAGATTTCGTTAAAACACGCAATTTATGTCGTATACATTTCTTTCGTGGAGTTGACAGATATTCCTTCTTACTAGCTTCAGCTTTAAAAAGCTTAAGCATTTCTCACACAGGACTTTGTCAACTCCTGTCCATACAAACAAAGGAACTTCAGTCACATAGCAACGAGCTTTTGATTATCGCTTTAACCTATGGTACTCTCTTATTTCGCTTCTACTTACAAGGAAGCAACAAAATTTCTGCTAATTTTCTCAGTTAGCATGAAGTAAATAGAAGCATAAGCTTTTTAACAGTAATTTGTCTCAAAGATGTAAAGAAAGTCAGGCGAATGGAACACATCATATGTTTTGTATTCAGGAATTCTAAATAATTTTATGGAAGTAAAATTAAAAGTTTGATGCTATGTGATTTTTCATTAAATTTCAGTGATATATACACTTAACAATATCTCTGTATCACTAACTCCTTTCGCAAATATGAAACAACAGCTGATGACGTCTGCTTTAAATATTCCTGTTAAAACAAACCACAATACACTTGATCCTAATTCGCCATATTTATGATAAATGTTATTCTCCAAAGAGAATAAAATGACAAGAGATAAAAGTCTTTATATAAACGAATATAAATGGTTGACGTTCGAGGCTTTGTTTGGATGCCTTTGAAATTTGGTTTAAAGAAAGCAGAGTAAATCCATTTTAAAAGCAACACATCGTTAACGGATTCGCAAACAAAGACAAAACCATTAATATTCTAGCGCCACTGAAGAGGAAAAATAAAAGGTTTTATCTGGAAATCCTCTCCAAAACTGGGATTACCGACACAAAAGAAGCAGCGACTTAATTGGCTTCGTGAAGGGTTTCAGCTCCGTTATTTCAAAGAAAATCGATTTCTATCATCTGCTCACCGTGGAAAGAATATACCAACTTTAATGCAACAAAATATCGGAATGTGCCTGTTGTTGACAAGCCCACCAAAGTTCGTTTATACGCAAGAAAGAGCTATACTACTTATGGATTTAAAGAAATGGTAAAATTATTATTAATACCTTACACAGAATTATTCAAAAATACTTTTACAAATATTAGGAACTAGCTTCTTTCATCAATACAAGAAAAAATGTTCATATAAATACATTTCCACAAACCCCGTTATCGATTTATTTAGGTTCAAAATGTTATTATAAGAACCGTAAGCTATACAGGGTGATGTATATAGAGCTGACACATTTCTTTTATTAATTGTTTCAAAACGTGTTATGCTAGCGACAACTTGTTACACCTTAATTGTAGAGGAATTTTGGGAGATTATTTATCTCTATAGGAAATGTCCTGCATAAGGCACAGCTCAACACGTCGTTCCATATTACTGGCCATTCATTGGAAGACTCTGTTGTCAATAGCTTGAATCTCTTTTATGATGTTGTGCTTCAGATCGCCAATGTCTAGGGACGTGTGGCGTAAACCCTGCCTTTTAAGTAGCCCCATAGAAAGAAGTCCGGTGATATCAAATCCGGAGATCTCGGTGGCCACAGGTTCCTGGAAATTATCCGGTCGTCCAAGAAACTTGCAATTAGGTTCATGGATTCATTTGATGTATGGCATGTAGTACCATATTGCTGAAATTATCCTTGACTCAGCTCTACATCGAACTGCATTTTCACGTTGACTACAAGAAAAAAATGTCAAAACAGCTGCCAACAATGCAATTAGGAATAAAACAAACATCTGCGCATCTAGTGAAAAGGAATCGAAACTCCAGAACATTCTGCTTAATTTGGTACTAAAATTGGGACATGACTTTCCAACGGAATAACTAAATAAAGAACTGTATCAGTTCTACATAAATCACTTTGTACTTATCAGGTAAGGAATGCATTTTGGGAATACGAGGTCCGCAGGGCCAAGTTTTCCCAAGAATTTCAGATATGATTAGTAACTTACAGTTCGTGGTTAGCCAATTACTTTTTGAATTACCTAAAAATAAATTTAAAAAAACAATAAATCAAAATTGCTTTTCAATGTTTTATTAAACATTAAGAAAGAATTGATTATCGATGTGACCAAATGAAAGGCTACATTTAAATTATATGGCCAAAACCTTCTTTATCACTCTTTTGTTAATGAATTTCGTAATAGATTCTTTATTTCAAGTAGCACATGTCTCGAGCTTTATGTCATTTGGTAATTGTACTTTATATATATTATATATATTGTGGTTTAACGTCCTTTAACCTGGTTGGTATGAATGGACGATGAATGAAATTGGTGAAATGCTCTGATGATCCCGGAGTCCATGGAGCTTAAAGTTACTCGACATTTGTCTTCTCAGTATAAGGGAAAACCCCGAAAGAAACCTTATCCGTGTAACTCACCCTAAGCTAGATTCGAACTCACGACCTTTTGAACATCAAACAGACACGCTACCACCAAACTACCCAGGGTGTACTATAGGTATTAATGACCTCTCAAACTCTTAAGTCCTCATTGTGCTTGTTGGCTTAGCAATTAATAAACGAATTGCACCAATCATAGCAAATGCTCAAAATATTCTCCACTTGCATCTTGACACGCATGCACTCTTTGGAGCAAGGACTGTCAAAAACTTCCTGTCGGTGACGCAAGCTTCTATGGCATAGAGATTTAATTTGTTCATCCGCAATGTCTGCCGCATAAACCAATTGTTTAAGATACCTCCAAACATAAACATTCGAAAGATTGAGGGCAAGGTAACGTGCAGGCCTTGGAACTGGTCCTCTTATCCGTCTGTCATGGTAGACACCAGCTGGTGCATCTCGAACGAGACCAAAATGTGCTGGAGCTCCATCATGCAGAAACCACATGTTTGTTCTTATTTGCAGAGCCACATCTTCTAGTAGGCCTGGAAGAGTGTTCTGGATGAAATCGCTATAGGTAGTCCCTGTCGTGCTGGGAGAACGTATTAAACAACTTACAAATGACAAGCGTAGACGTGCAGCTATGGCAACACAAGCACAACTCCATAGGGTACATACGGGGCTAGAAAAATTAAAAAAAAAAAAAAAAAATTGATGTGTTCCATTCACATGACTTTCTCTACATCTCTACATTAAAATATAGTTAAAAAGCTAATGCTTCTACTAATGCTAATCGAGAAAAATTAGCAAAAATAGTCTTATTACTTGCTTCCTTGTAAGTATAAGCGAAATAAGAGGGTACCATATGCTAAAGTGGTAGTCAAAAACTGGTTGCTATGTGACTGAAGTTCCTTTGTTTGTATAGACAGGAGTTGACAAAAACGATATGTATAACAAGGTATATCTCAAAAACGATCAACTCCACGAAAAAAATGTATGTGACATAAATTGTGTGTTTTAATGTGCTCCATATTTTTTGTGTGGTAAGTTTTTGTCCATCTCTTACGATTTAGCAGTTATGCAAAATTCCGTAAAATTCATCCAGAATAAAGTAGTCTTTAGAGGCTATTCCTAGAAAATCCAAGATATACATTTTATTTGTCAGGTAAATATCTTTAATATACGATATTTTAATCAAAATCTTTAGAGCCATTTTTTAGAAAATCAAAATTTGCGAAAATTTTTCAATGTAAAGGGTAGTTGGGGGTGAGGGGATTTTTCCTGAAAATCTTCGTGGAAAGTTTGGTATTTAACGGACTTATTGTTTTTGAGCAATGCTGCCCACAGACACACACACGAACATGTTTCTAAAAATGCTTTTTTTTTTTGGATTCAGGGGTTCACAAAACATATGTTTCCGGTGAAATCTCAGTATCGAATTTTTTGGTGCAATACAATACCTTTTCTATATACTATATGCATAGTACGTATAGAGAAAGTAATAATGTTTTGTAGAAGTTTGCACCACAGCTAGAGAAAGTCATGTGAACGGAACACATCAGATTTTTTTGTGGTCATACTAAACGATCACTATATTTTAAGCAAAGTGACAAACTAGTAGTATGCTTTTATGTTTTCATGATTAATGTCATGTAGCTCAAGGCAGTAATGTTATCATTACTCGGTCCACTAAACTGAGAATAAAACTCGTTTGTTGGACTGGAATTGTAACAGGATGATTTAAACATTTGACGAAAGCAAATTCCATCGTGCTATCCATCATTGCTGCCCCGCTATTATGCGGTAACCAATACAGAAGCACGTGACAGCTATTCATCAGTCCGCCGCGGCAGCTAAGCACGTAATGCTCACAAGCGCGAAATTAAATTCCTCCACACGAACAATGCCAGACGCGATGTTTAACAGCGTTGGAGGTCTTTATTACGCCGCGGGTTTTATCTGAACTAAACGATGTGCGCGAAGAAATACGTGGTATACCCACCCCATGACTGGACACAATGTGTCTCGTTCAGTGTCGCCAACTCTTGGTAATAAAAAGTGGCTAAAAGTAACTGCCAAAAAATGCCAGAAATGCCTACAGACAGAGCTGGATATAAATATGCATAATTTATATATACAAAACAGATCACACTTTTTTTTGCCTAATCCATTAAAGTTTATTAAATTGTAATACAGGTCCTCTTCTTAACACAGTGGTAGCCAAGCGGGACCTAGACCTGAGCCTCGTGAGGTCCCTGGGAGACCAATTGAGGAGCTACTTGATGGAGAAATAGCGGCTCCAGGTCGTGAAGACCTCATTAACTGGCCGGGAGGGTTCGAAGCGCTGACCACGTCTCACCCCCCAATATTGCACACCATCCATGGCGTCTGTAATGGATCGAGATGGGAACGCAGCGGCCGGGCGGTAGGCACAGGCTCTTAGTGAGCTGTGCCATGGAGTTAAATTGTAATATAATTTAACCAACCATTTGGATACCTTTAGTTATTCTAATTTAAAAAAATATCGGATGTGTTCTATTCACATGACTTTCTCTACATCACTAGTTTCTTATTGTTTAGTTATTTATTATCAGAATGTAAAGTCTTAATTGATTAGTACCTTTAATATTAGGAGCACCAGATATAGCATTTCATCGAATAAATAATATAAGCTTTTGACCTAAAAATGTATTGCTAATAAGCTTATTCTTCTATGCATTTGACGCTAATCAAAATAAAAACTTTCTTAGAAAAGATAATTCTTTAATTTGCGACATGCTAATCAAGAAAGCATTAGCAAAATTTGTCATATTACTTGCTTCTTTCTAAGTAAAACAACAAGAGAATACAGTAGGCTAAAAGTTTAGTCAAATCTAAAAGCCAGTTGGTATGTGATACAATTGAAAGTAGGTTCTATTTGCTTGCTAGCTATTTGAGAAAAGTTTAAGTAGCTTAAAACTGAAACCAGTAACTCGGGAGTACCTCGAAAAGGTTACTCTACCAAAATGTATATGACAAAAATGTATGTTTTGTAACCAGATATTCATTTTTAGGATGAAAGTTTTTTTTGTATCTCTTGCGGCTTACTAGTTACCAAAAGTTATAAAAAGTCATCCATAATGAATAGATCTTTAGAGGCAATTCCCAGAACGATATACAATTCGTTTGTCATTAAAATATCTTAAATATTCAATCAAAATTAAATTTAATGTAAATTAAATAAATGTAAATTAAATTTAAAATTTAAATCATATCATGAGAGCCATTTTTGAGAAAATCAAAATTTTCTATGTAAAATTTAAGGGGTGGGGGATTTCTTGAAAATCTTCCTGTCGCAACCTTGGAAGATACTGAAATTAGATAACAAGTTTGGTACTTTACAGAATTTTCGTTTTTAAGCTATGTGCCCACATACACAAACGCGCACAGATCAACAGACACACACACGGATACATTTCTCAATTTGCTATTGTTATTATTCAGGGGGTCTCAAAGGATGTATTAGCGTTGAAATCTCGGTATCGAAGTTTTGGGTGAAATACAATACCTTTTCTATATACCGTACTTTGTATATACATGCTAGAGAAATTACGAATCTGACGTTTCCATGGATATACATTTGTCTAATTGTTTTGCAAAAACATTAAAAAAAAATGGTTTTATTACTTTCTTCCTTCTAAGCAGAAGGGAAATAAGGGAGTACACTACACAAATATTTTAAAAGCTAATATATGACAAATATTTTAAGTTGATAAGTGAAGAATTAAAGATTGTTCGCCTTAAATAGCCAACGGTAAAACAAAAGAGAGATGAAACGAAATATGGTTATCCGTTTGAGAAAAATTTTATAGTTTAGAATTGAAACCAATAAAAAGGAATGTCTCGGAAATAGTTAATTCCACAAAAAAGTACATGCCATAAATTGTGTATTTTGAACAAGATATATTGATTGTATTTTTGTGTTTTACGGTTTGACGGCTATACGAGAAGTCATACATATTGAGAGGTTTTACAGGGACTATTTCCAGAAAATAAAAGATTTAAATTTTCTTTGTCAAGATAATAGGTATATTTAACATAAAGAGAGCATTTGTTATAAAATCAAAGTACCAAGCGCCTTGTTTTTTTTTTTTTGTTTTTTTTTGAGTTATGCTGTCTACACCCACTCACATACAAAATACATTAATAGGCAGTACTGGGACATTAGTCCTTGCATAAGAAATTTGGCACCTGGGGATAAACAGATTTTTATTTCATTTTATTTTTATGCTATCAATGTGTCTAGCATTTTTTTAAGTTTTTTATTTTCTCAAAAATGACTAACTATTTTGATTAAAATATGATATATTAAAGATAATTACATGACAAATAAAATGCACGTCTTCAATTTTCTGGGAACAAACTTTGAAGTTCTCTTCATTCGAAACGAGTTCTGTGTAATCCTGAATACTTTGTGTGAATGTTACGGACGAGTGTTCCGTACTGCAGCCGTTGGCTTATTGTACCTAAAGGAGAAGATGAGCCGAGTGTAATTTCATAGGGCGGCCGAGAGAGCTGCTTGGAGGGTCCCTACAAGTTCATAAGGAGTTCAGGGGACACCAGGAGCACGTGGCTCAGTCCCGGATAGACCACCGAGTCCGCAGCGCCATTCCACCGCCGAGAGCTGTATATCCAGAACGCAGTCACCTCCATGGATTAGCGCCTTTACCGCAGTCTTCGTCGACTCTTAACCGTTAACTGTTTTGGAGATATTCCGGATTATTGGTTTCAATCTTAAGCCACTTAAACTGTTCTCAAACGAGAAGATATTGTTCTTTTCGTTTCTCGTTTGTTTATTCCTGGCAAGCTAACAGAATGGAATTTCAATTGTTTCACATAGCGACTGCTTGACTATCGCTTTAGCCTATCTTTTCTTTATTTCGCTTCTACTTACAAGGAAACAAGTATAAAACTAATTTTGCTTGATTAGCATGATGTAGAAAATCATAAATCTTTTGAATAAAACGTTTTTTTTGCGGACAGCCAAATGTGAATGGAACACTTAAGGTTATTTACCTCTCCTTATACACTGCTCATCTTGGCCACGCCTAGTCCTTAGGTCAATGTTTGTGTGTTGGACAAGAGCACAAACCAATAGGATATTGGCAAACTCAGGGCAGTTGAGGAACACAAATGGTGAAGAAGTTCTGCCAACATTAAATAAACACACCAAAAGGCACTAACAGCATCGGAACATTTCCGTGCCTCGAACTATACTTTGTAGAAGCAAAGGTAGCATTAAACTGAAATGAGCCGGAAGAAAAGATGCATACTATAATTAAGTATTCCTCGTTAATTAATTCCTTGCCTTTGAATGTTCTGAGCGGTTTAATCGAGCACAAAATGTAATTTCCTTCGAGCACGTTCAGATCTTATTGGAAACACAACAAAGACCGTATTGCTGATATGAAGAATTGGCAAGGCGAATCAGATTCCGATAAAGACAGTACGTGAACACAATCATCAACATGCATCTTGCAAGAGAATCAGAAGGATTCTGATCCAGTTCGTGAGCGAGTTGTCCTAAATAAAGTTGATGCAACACAAAAACCATCCAGCTCTCCAATATTAGATTTGTTAGATGACGTATTTCCCACAATAGTCTCTCAGGTTCTACACGATTGTTTTTTTTTTTTCTTTTTTTTTAGCTTAATACCCTTTAACCTAGTTGGTCATATAGAACGATGAATGAAATTGGTGAAATGATGCTCAAATGACTCGGAGTCCATGGAATTAAAGTTACTCGACATTTGTCTTCTCAGGATAAGAGAAAACCCCAAAAATTAACTTTATCCAGGTAACTCAGCCTAAGCGAAATTCGAACTCAAGACCTGTTGAATGTGAAGCAGACACGCCACCACTCCCTGTTTAGTTTAGAGAAATACATACATATTATAACTTTGGGCGAAGTAATTAAAATATAACATGTGCGCGGAAAATGTATAGCTTCAGAAACTGTAGCTCAGTAAAATGAAATCCTCATTTATGTGCATATTGCTGAAAATCTCATGTTTCTAGAAATGCCAATTCAATTTCTACTAGGAATTTAACTTTTGCTACACATAAACATTGTTTATTATTTCGCTGACTCAAATTTTGCCCCGCCTATAACAGTATATTCATACACACGTAGGGCAGTTCCTAACAATAATTTAGTCTTTCAGTAACTTCCTTGTGGAGTGTTTTGTGTTCAACGTTTCGTGATTGCTTTGTTGTATGAATGAATGGATGAATAATTGTATTTATTGACATAGCAATATCATACATAGAATTTCAACAATCGCACGGGTCCACAGACCGTACGTGATTTTGTAATACGCATTACAAGCAATATTAAAACAACAACAACAAAGAATTAAAAGAGTAAACACGAAAATAAAAAGACAAAGGAAATACACAGTCCAAAGCATTATTAAACAACAATAAAGAATTAAGAGTGAACCCGAAAATAAAAATACAAAGATATTCAAATATAGCAATTTAAATTTACAGCACAGAGTACACCTTCATAAATGCACCCCCTTATAATAGAAAATTACACTTAAAAGACATATATACACATAATATATACAACATATATAAAACCATAGCACAACAGTGACCTAAGTATGACATAATATATATGTATATAGAACAATGTAGTCACTTTTGTTTAGTTGATCTTATTCCACCCCCCCCTTCTCTATTGGCAGCCTCCTCAGATCTCAGTTGTCTTGCCTTAAGTATAAATTTACCTAGCCCGTCCATGTTTTCTGTGCCTCCCAGTAGCGTCCAACATGCTTCTAGCCCTACATTCGCAGTGGTAAAAAATCGCGGCAAATATTTTTCCCGCCATTTCTCCGTACCCCTACATCTTGCCAAGATGTGAGTCCACGACTCTTCCTCCTCGCAAATGGGACAGATTCTCGTACCATTCTCGTCAGAAATGTTCGTGCTCCTCCATGCTCCTAGTCTAATCCACGCGAGCCCCTCTCTAATGAGTTTGGTACCTGTTTTGATGTTTTGCTCCATACCCCACTCCGATTTCAGCCCAGACTGTACTTCTAATGACACCTTCTCTGTGCATTGCGCAATTATTTGCTGTCTGTCAATATCACAGAGGTGGTTCTTAATTTTTCTCCAACATTTTTCGCCTGTTTTCCTGCCCCGCCATCCAAATGTCTCCCATCCCAATGGTTTCCAATCCTTTCTTTAATTTTGATGCTCACGTCGAATTACCTTCCATTCGCAACTGTTCACGGTAGCAGACTGCCCTAATTAGAGATTGGTTTCCGTAAACGATTCTCAGCCAATATTTAACTGTTCTGATTTTGCACTCTATCGTTTCACTATGTGCCCCGAATTCCCTCATTATTCCGCAGTTTGCCGTACCCCTCCATACACCCAGAATTCCTTTCAAAAATTGGGTCTTCACTTGATCCAGATTCCCTGTTTGTTCCCACCCCCATATTTCTCCTCCGTATGTCATCGTGGATCTAACTGTCGCTCCGTATACAGTTTCCATTAAGGTTATGGAGATATTCGGAATTCTGCAGCGTATCCGGAGAGCTTCCGCCGCTTTCACCCTTGCCTTGTGTTTCGTAATGTCAATGTGTTTTGTCCATTTTCCGTTCATTGTGAATGTGCGTCCTAAGTACACAAAAGATTTAACATTGTCCAGTATCTGTCCTGCATATGTCCAAGTCTCCTCCCTGCTATAAACACAACCCTTTTTGAAAGTCATTGCCTTAGTCTTATTCACATTAACTGTAAGTAGCCATTCATCGCAATAATTCTTAAGTTTGTCCAGTCCTCGTTGCAATCCGATTACTGTCGTAGAGCACAATACTAAATCGTCTGAGTATAAAAGTGCTGGGATCTGCAAAACCGCTACTACTGGTGCTTGGATATTCTCTGCTATCACTGTATCAGTAATATCACCCACAAAGAGATTAAATAGCAAGGGAGATAAAATACAACCCTGCCTCACTCCCCTATAGCTTCGGCAGCTCTCGGACACTCTGTTTCTGTCGTATTTCACACATAATTCGACATTTTGATACATTGCCTGCAATGCTCTAACCATTTTACTTGATAACCCCTTTCTGCCTAGTTTGTACCATAATGCATTTCGATTGATAGAGTCAAATGCCTTCTTAAAGTCCACAAAAGCACAATGAAGCTTTCCCCGCTTAATTATCAGTTGCTTCGTCGTTAAAGTGTCTAATATAAAATCGGCATCTATGGTACTGTGTCCTTCTCTGAAACCCATCTGAAATTTTGAAAGTTTGCCAAATTTAGATTCCCAGTCCTTTCTCCGGTTATATAACACTCTACAATACATTTTCTCCATAATTGGCAAAAGAGTAACCCCCCTATAGTTATCCGGATTTCCAATAGTTCCCTTCCCTTTATAAATGGGATGAATAATGCCCTTTCCCCAACAGGTAGGGTAATTCCCCTCAATAAACAATCTGTTACATATCTGGAGCATACTCCTACCAAACTCATTAACACTGGTTGCGGCTTTAAAAACTTCCGGGGGCAGCCCATCCAACCCTAGAGCTTTGCCTCCCTTCAGACTCCTCAGCGCCTGTGCTGATATTTCCTCGTCCAGTATTGGGATCTCAAGATTTCCCAAAATTTGCACTTCCTTTATAAAAATTCCTTCCCTTTCACCTTTCCCAAATTTCGTTGGTCGCCTGACGGTTGCCTCTTAAATGTTTTACTACTTGCCACATCTCAGCGCTATCCCCCCGCGTTAAAATATTACTAATTTTCTGAGTAATTTTGTCTTGCCACGTAGTTCTCTTTTCCCGTAAGAGCTGTTTATTCTCCCTTCACTTTTTTGTAAAAAATTTCCTATAGTCATCTCCCTTCTGAATTTTGACAGAGCCTCCTCTGCTTGTTTCTTTACAGCTCTGCATTGCTGGTCATACCAACCATTGAATCGTTTTAACTTACCATGCATTTGGACTTTCATTGTCCCCGCAGCCGTTGCTATTATATGCCTTTAGTTCTTCCGCTGTGTCTGCGTTCCTTTCCCCTAATCTTCTTTCTAATTTATCAACAAGTACTTCTTTTTCTACCGGTTTCCATATAAATTTACTAAAGAATCTCCCTTCGTCCCCCTGCCCCTCTTCAGGTGCTAGCGCCGCCATGGCCGTCTCTATATTCAGTTCCAGGGCAACCGGACAGTGTTGCGACTCGATACGATCCCCCACCCAAAAATTTCTAATTCTGCCAATTAAACCCTGACTTATTAAAATAAAATCTATTACACTACCCCCATTTTCATTTATGAAAGTGAGTTCTCCCTCTCGATCCTCACCGTACTTGCCATTCATTATTTCTAAAGAGAATGGCATCGCAGAAAGCAAGTAATTGTCTGCCCTCCCCATTAATAAAACTATCCTTGCTCTTTCGTTGACCTTCGCGGAATTCCTCCCCCCATTGGTGACCCCCCGTTAGAGAAATATTCTCCCCTCCTAACCTCGCATTAAAATCTCCTAAAAGAATTAATTCAGCTCCTGGAAACTTTTCCTGTAACTCCACTAGCGTTTCGGTTAAGTCACTGAAGAAATTCCTGTTTGCATACATAACTTGAGGCACCTGATGTTGTTCTGCTGAGGGACCTGCTACCTGCTGGGCTGTTGCACTGGCTACCTGCTCTTGCTGCCCTGTCCTGGGTTCGGTTTCCGCACTGCTTCTAGGCTGTTCCATGCGCTCCAGCTCCTGTCGGTTCCAAACTCGCCCGTTAATGAAGAGCTTGTCATAGCGCAATATGGCATGACAGCCCTGCTTCCTGGCCTCAAACATGTGTCCCTTTAAGAACTCTCTCTCTTCTCTTACACGCTGGCTAAAGTCCTCGCTAATGCTTATTCCGGTTCCCCGTAAATAAAGAGCATCTCGAAGGATGGCCACCTTCAGTTTATAATGGGCCAGTTTACACACAATAGGTCGCCTTATATTGCCACGTCGACCTACACGATGGGCTCTCTCCACATCAAACCCGCGCAGTTCGATTCCTATTTGTGGGATGACACTTTTCACTATTCCCTCCGTCATCTCCCAACTCTCTCCCGGTTCTTCTGTCACACCATATAGCACAATATTATTTCTACGAGATTAGTTCTCTAGATAATCCATTTTCTCTTCCAGAGCACGCATTCGAACTGACCCATTCTCCACGGCACTTTCCAGCGACTTTAGGCTGCACTTTTCAAAACCTAAACGCATTTCTTGCCTCAACTGTCCGAGTTGTCGTACGCTTTCCATTGTCGAACTTCTTCCAGGTAGCTACGAGCAAGACACAAAACACGACCGTCCTCTTTCACACTCGGACTGCAACTCCCTGCTTTCTTGTAAGTAGAAGGGTACACAAGACTAAAGCTATAGTTATGTGAAACACTTAAATTCGGTTCTCATTTGCATGCTCGGGAGTAAAAACAAAAGAAATTGAAGAAAAGTAGGCTTTGCAGCTTGACTAGAGTTCGAGTACTCTAAAATTGAAACCAGCAATAGGGAATAGCATGGAAACGCTTAACTCTACAAAACAAAGGAACAAACTCCGTATATGCCATAAATTGTGTGTTTTTATAATAACTGCATATAATAACTTTCTCTACACGTACTATGTACATAGTGTATAGAGAAGGAATTGCATACCACACAGAAATTCGACACCGAGATTCCACCGGAAATACATGTTTTTGGTACCTCTGAATCCTAAAAAAAATGTTTGGAAAAAGGTCCATGTGTGTGTGTCTGTGGACAGAATAGCTGGAAAACCAAAAGATCGTTAAATACCAAACTTGGTATTTAAGCTTGATATCTTCCAAGGATGCGACACGAAGGCTTTTAAGAAAAATATAAAATAAAATATTATTAACATTAAATGTTTTAATGGTTTAAGAATAAAACATTGCACCCCCAACTATCCTTTACATGGAACATTTTTCCAAAATGTTGATTTTCTCAAAAATGGCTCTAACGATTTTGATTAAAATATCGTATATTAAAGATATTTATCTGGCAAATAAAATGTTTATCTTGAATTTTCTAGGAATAGTCTCTAAAGACTACTTTATTCTGGATGAATTTTACGAAATTTTGCATAACTGCTCAACCGTAAGAGATGGACAAAAACTTACAATACAAAACATATAGAGCACGTTAAAACACACCATTTGTGTGATGTACATTTTTTTTTTTTCATGGAGATGATCGTTTGAGTTATTCCTTCTTTTTAGTTTCAACTTTGAAAAACATACAGACTTGTCAACTCCTGTCCATACAAACAAAAGAATCATATAAACCAGCTTTTGACTATCACCTTAACCTATGGTACTCCCTTATTTCGCTTCCACTTACAAGGAAGCAAGTAATAAAACTATTTCTGCTAAGAAGTAGATGTACAAAGCCACCATATAATACATCTATTTTTAAAGATTTGAACATCATTTCTGTCTGCTACAACGAAATATGTCATGAAACTATTTATGCAGTACATATCTCACTTAATATGAAGTAAATATGCTATTAAAGAAAGTTTAAATTCATTTTATATTTCCTCGGAAGGTACTGCCAACGAAGAGGTTCAAATGGCCCTGAGCGTTAAGGCGATACTCTATCCATTCAAAGCCAAGTTCAGGATTTCGAATCTCAGCAAGTGCATTCAAATTTGCCTGTGGACGGGCAGGGCTCAAGTAAAATAGCCGGTGTAATATCATTCTTGGAAGCTGACGGGGCGCATTTGACTGCTGTTCGAATCATGGCATTTTGATTGTAAAAACTTTTATATTTTTACAATATAAAACAGTATTAAATAATTATATTTTACGCTTGAAGGTTACTTAAATATGAAACTAGTATTGAAGTTTGAACCCTACTTATATAGTTGAGTTTAAAGCAAAGGTAAATCCTAATGGTCAAGAATCGATTAATAGAAGCTATAAGTGCAGACGCATGGTTATTAAAAGGCACTCCCAAATCTTATTATGTACTAAGATGAGCTTAAACTACTGTCACTAGTGCAGAAGAAAAAGCTTTTGAAGTAATCCTCTAGAAGAGTGGGTACTAGAATGTGCTATCGACATTCATATTTAAATTTTAATTCTATCGCTATAAATGGCTATGATATCATTTTATTTTATAACATTTCCTTATAGTATCTTCTCTATGCTAAGGAGTGAAAGTATTGCATTTGAGTACAAATCTTGAAATTGTAATTTTACTAGTAATTCATGTTTTAAGCTCCTCTGAATTGAATAAAAGCATATTAACAAAAAATGCTCGCTTGTTCTTTTCCGCATGTTCAAACAGAAGAGTGAAGGGGAAAATGCAAAAAAGTAAAGTAGTTGTAATATAAAACTTTATTCAAAACTGGGATACAACTGGTTCTTTGTTCATCTATTTATTTTTTATCTTGCTACATAAATTCTTGAACCGAAATTGTTGGAAGGAGGTCATTTTTTTTATTTTATCAAAAACTTTCACAAAGTATGCTGCAGAAAACTATTGTTCCAAAAGCTTATTCTTCAAACTAGTTAATATAAAGGGCATGTATTATGAAATTAGCTCCTTGTACAAGAGGAATGAGAAGATAGAATAAGCTAAAGAGATAACCAAAGCTCTTAAAAGCTGGTTTCTGTGTCTTGGTATTGAAATTCCGTTCTTTTTGCCTGACCAGAGTGAAAAACTACGAATAACGTCTTACATTTTGAGAAAATTATAAGTATGAAAGAATTGATCCTATAACAAACGATATTTCAGAAATAGTTAGCTTCACAACGAAAATGTATTTTACATTATTGTATGTTTCGACGAGATATAGCTTTTTGGACAGTAAGTTTTTGTTTATCTTATACGATTTACGTGTTTTGCTAAAATAATTCAGAGTAAATTAATCTTCAGAAATTTTAAAAATACGGATTATTTGTCATGAAAATATTTTAATATAGAGAATTTTAATCAAAATCGTTTAAACCATTTTTCAGAAAATCAATATTTTTTGAAAACTTTTTTTCGTGAGAAGAGTAGTTTGGGGTGGGAGATATTCTTGAAAATCTCCTTGTCGAGTTCTTGGAAGATGCCGAGCTTAAATGTCAAGCTTAGTATTTAAGCGACTTTCCTTTTTGGAGTTTATGCTCTTTGAGAACATACACACACGCGCACGTGAACCATTTATCAACATTTTATCATTTATCGTTTATCGTTTATCGTTTATCATTTCTCATTTATCATCTACCATCATCTATCATTATCATTAATATTATTAATATTTAAAGCACCCTATGGGCATTTCCAACCAAATCTGTTATTGAATTTTTGGGCGGAATGCAATACTTTCTTCGCATATATAATGCACGAAGGAGAGAAGATAAAAAGATCCAAGAAATATAAACAGCATTCAACATAGAAATGCACTACTTTCAATGCATGAAACGGCTTCTATGTCAGAAGTTGTCTTTAACGTAGAAAACGCGTCAGAAATAGCCTTGTAAACTCATATTTTAAGTATAATTATAGTGTAGGACACTTTAAAGGGTCTTTTTGTTCCTCAAGTTTGTTTAAGCTGCCAAAGGGCAGGCGGGCGAGTTCCACCATAATCGATGTTCAGCTGTGCACTAGCTACGTAAACAGCGCACACCTCTGCCATCTTGCGGACGCCTCGTGGAAACACATTTTGTGCTGCCATCTAACGTACTACGTACGACTTGACCGCCAGACACGTGATGCCCTCTCAGTTCCCTCACATTCTCCCACTTGCTTTGCCTTTCATACTCGCTTTTCTATTTGCAGTAAAAGTTGCCTACATTTTACCACGTCATTTTGTATGAAATGCTGATTAGAGTAATATATTTATTATTTAAAATATATAATCCAATGGCGAAAAACAATCCGAGAAACATTAATCGACGTACCCATGAAATAAAACACAATTTAGGCTAAAAATATTGTATGAAAATAGGTGTATATACATGCAGCAAAGCTCAAAATGAAAATTAATATATATTTCAAATTTGATACTAGAGTCACAACACCTCCATTGAAAGTTTTGAAAGAAAATTACTTCATCTGAATACTACAAAATATACAACATATTATTTTCTCTAGACTGTATGTACAATGTACAGAGTGAACAGAAAAGCATAGTATTCCATCCAAAAATTAAATGTCCAGATTTCACCAGAAATACATATTTTGAGACTCCTGAATCAAAAAAAAAAAAAAAAAGGTTTTTACAAGCACATCCGTGTGTTTGTCTGTGGGCAGCATAGCTCAAAACAAAAATCATTTAAATACCAAACATAAATGATTTAAGTTCAGTATCTTCCAAGGACGTGACACGAAGATTTTCAAGACTGTCCTCCCGCCCCAACTTCTCTTTATATGGAACATTTTTCGAATATTTTGATTTTATCAAAAATGGCTAACTCTTTTGGTTAAAACGCCATGTATTTAAGACATTTTCTTGACAAACGAAATGTATATGTTGATTTTCTGGGAATAGCATCTAATGGCCTCTTCATTTTGGATGACAGTTGTATAACTTTTCAAAATTGCTAAGCCGTAAGAGACAGAGAAAAACTTCTGCACAAATATGTAGGCGTCTTTAAACAGTTAATTTATGTTTTCGAGATATTCCGAGTTATTTGTTTCGTATTAAGGTACTTTAACTTTTCTCAAACAGAAATACACCTTTTTTTTTTTTGTCTCTCTTTTGTTTACTCCTAGAAGCAAAGAGAACCAAATTTAAGTGTTTCATATAGTGACGGGTTTTTAAAAGATTTGACTATTGCTTTAGCTTGTGTATTACTTTATTTCCCTTCTGCTTAAAAAGATGCAGGTAATAAGATCAATTCTGATAACCTTTATCTTGATTAGTCCGATATCTTTTGTAAGGAAAGTGTTTGTGGTATAGATAGAGGAAATCATATGGAACCCTCATACCTTTTTTAGAAAACGATTCTCTCTCTCTATCTCTCTCTCTCTCTCTCTCTCTCTCGCTCTCTCTCTCTCAGCATTAATTAGGAAAAAAAACCGCTTTATTTTAATACATAAGATACGATGAGGATAATAAAGAATTTATTTATTATAATAAGAACACTTGATTTCCAACCAGGTCAAATGAATTTGAAAATAATAATCCGAATTGTAGTTTTTATATCCACCATTGTATTAGTAATCTCTTTTATTGTAATAATGATTTTGTTCAAAATATTGTTGAAGTCCAAGGGAAAAATTCCCCCATACGACAGGCCAAAATTTCAACAAAATCCTAGCCATGCCGAACTGAATGGAGTTCTGTTTACTATTTTCTCTACGGCGTACTATGTACCTACTCGGCTGAAAGAGGGTATTGCTGTCAAATTTTAATAAGGAAATTTCAACTTGAATGGAGGTTTTTGCACACCCTGAATTAAAAATATGTGTTGTGTTCCATTTACACGACTTTTTTCTACATCTCTACAACAAATTGTTGTATAAAAGCTTATCCTTGTATGTGATATAATTTCCTTTGTTTGTATGACCAGGAGTTGAAAAATTACCGTATGAGAAAATTATTAAGTATTTTAAAACTGAAACCAATAACAAGGAATATCTCAAAAACGGTCACCTCACGAACAAAATGCTTAGAACATAAATTGTATGTTTTAAAGAGCTCTACATTTTTTATTAATCAAGGTTTTGTCTGTCTCTTACCGTATACCATTATGCAAAATTTCGCAAAATTCATCCAAAATAAAGATATCTTCATAGGCTATTCCCAGAAAATTCAAGATATACATCTTAGTTTTCATATAAATATTTTTAATATTCGATATTTTTAATAAAAATCGTTAGAACCATATTTGAGGAATTCAAACTTTTCGAAAGTATTTCCATGTAAATGGTAGTGTGTGGTGGGCGGATTTACTTGAAAATCTTCGTTTTGCATCCTTGAGAGATACTAAACCTAAATGCCAAGTTTGGTATTTAAAGGAGTTTTAGTTTTTCAGCTATTCTGCACACAGACACACACACATACACACACTGAAAGACAGACACTCACACGGACATTTTTCAAAAAATCCTTTTTTTTTGGATTCAGGGGTTCTCAAAACATATTCCAGTGAAATCTCGGTATCGAATTTTTGGGTGCAATACAATACCTTCTCTATACATTATGTACATACTACGTGTAGAGAAAGTAAAAACCTAATGCGTTTTTCACATGAATATAATTTTTAATAAAATATAATTGTTTAATAATATAATATTATCTGCGGAACAAACATTTCTTGTAAAACATTCAAATCGAGATACCGGTTTCTGTGTGAAACAAAATTGAAATTTCGTTCTCTTTGCTTATCAGCAGTAAACAAAAGAGAACCTAATCGAAAAACCACGTCCCATTTGAGAAAAGTTACATATTGAAACCAATAACATAGTTTACCAGTTATACAAAAGCTACACAAAAGTCTTCTAGAATGAAGAGGTCCTCTGAGGCTATTCCCAGAAGCTTTAAGATATACATTTTTTTTTGTGCTTTTTCCGGACTCAAGAGATCTCAAAACATATATTTCCGGTGAAATCTCGACATCGAATACAATAACTTCTGTATACCCTATGTACATTTTACATACGGGCTAGAGAAACTAAAACGTGAGACTCACTTACAAAGTTGTGTCTATAACTAGAATGCCATAAGAAATAATCTTTATAAGAAGAAATAAAAGGTAATGACGCACAAGGAAAATATCTTACAAGATCTAAAGTTAATATAGCAGGCAAAATATTACATTCTCGCCCTTCGAGTACTTGGTTTGCAACATAAGTCGTGAAAGAAGTAAATTAATTACAAGCCGCAGAAATATGATTTCTGAAAAGCGTGAAAGCTTATAGCTGGAGAGATCTCTTACAAGATAAATATATTTGGAAAGAACTAGGTGTTAAGGAGGATAAGCGCAGAATAATTATATATTTTACTCGTATTTAGGTATACATTTCATTGGGTTTATATAATCATTTAAAATACCACACACACACACACACGCACTCACACACACACACACACGAGGCGTTATCAAACAATTTGTTTTTCTTAAACAATCTTTATTTATGCACCTATATCAACTTTGTTTCCTTCAAACTAAACTTCCTCAGATATAAAACACTTGTTCCAGAACTTTTTCCACCCTTGGAAGCAACTCTGGAACTCACTGTTCCTTATGGTGTTCAGCTACTTCAGAAATTCTGTTTATAGCTCACCAATAGTGGCTAAACGACGTCCTTTCGTGTTGTCTTCAGCCTCGGGAGTGGAAAGAAGTCGCAGGAGGCCATGTCTGGCGAATAAGGTGGCTGAGGCAACAAAACGTTTCTGGTTTTTGCCAAAAATCACGAACAAGCGTTGAAGTGTGAGCAGGAGCACTATCCACGAGTGATTTTGCAAAAATTCTGGTTCTTTTCTGCGTTAATTCAAGCAAACGGCGCATAACTTCCATATTGACTGTATAACCATATGATAGAATCATTTCTTTGCAACTTCCACATTTCGTCAGTAATTTACTTACTCATAGTAGATTTGCCAAAAGCCACAGCCAACATTTCCAACACTGCTCCATTTTTAGGCAAAGTTTAATACACATTCGCTGAGCCTTAGAAAACACACATAATCCTTTAACTGTCAACAATAAACTAAGTATTTAAAGCAGCTGACAATGGAAGCATACATCAGGAACCTAAAAGTACGAAAAAAAAAAGTTTTGAAAATCGGTTGTATAAAGCCCCTGAATTTAAAAATCGCCCGTTATTACTTTTTGTCCCACTATGTACATACTGTATAGAGAAGGTATTCCATTCCATCAAAAAATTCGATACCGATATTTCACCGAAATACGTTTTGGATCCCCTTGAATAAAAATAAAAAGCATTTTTAGGAAAAGGTGCGTGTGTGTGTCTGTCTGTGGACAGCATTTACTCAAAAACGAAAAGACCGTTGAAAACCAAACTTGGTATTTAAGTTTGGTATTTTTTGGTATGTGACTCGAAGATTTTCAAGAAAATTCCCCCCCCCCCACCCCCTACGAACTAAATTTTTATTTTCTCAAAAATGACTTGATGATTTTGATTAAAATATCGTACACTAAAGATATTTACCTGACAAATAAAATTTACATCTTGCATTTTCTGGGAATAGCGTCTGAATACTACTTTATTCTGCATAACTTTTACGAAATATTGCATAACTGCTAAACCGTAAGAGATGGACAAAAGTTTACCACACAAAAAATGTAGAGCACGTTAAAGCACAGAATTTATGTCATATACATTTTTTTCGTGGAGTTGATCGTTTTTGAAATATACCTTGTTATTGATTTCAGCTTTAAAAAACATACTTTTCTCATGCAGGAATTTGTCAACTCCTGTCCATACAAACAAAGGAAGTTAATTCACATAGCAACCAGCTTTCGACTATCACTTTAACCCACTGTACTGCCTTATTTCGCTTCTACTTATTAGGAAGCAAGTAATAAGACTATTTATGATATTTTTTTCTCGATTAGCATGAAGTGAAAGAAGCATGAGCTTTCTAACAATCATTTGTTGCAGAAATGTAGAGAAAGTCATGTGAATGGAACGCATCAGAGTTTTTTTATCACACCTCGTGTATATATATAGCTGCGGTACCAGAGGCAACTGCTTTTAATAGAATAATGATCGTACTTGCAAGGAACACTTCAAAGCGGGTTCGAGAATATGGAAATCAACCAAACCTTCGGAAGCAGCGGGTTAAGTAGGAGGGGGGAATGTTAATCTATTACACGCAAGCATGTACTGTAATGGGGCTTCTCAAACATTCCCCGGTAGAGCATTAATTAGTTTTATAACTTTTGGGTACATCAGTATTTAAGTTGGAAATATTCTGTTGTTTCTAAACTATTTTTTAATTCAGTTCAAGCGCTCTCGGGTGCTGGCTACATTACGTTCCTATGCTGGAAACAGCAAATAAGCATTTCCGGGTATTTTAGCGGAGTTTATAAGTTGTAGGAATATCTCACTTTCTTGTTAAAGAAGTTACTTAATTGGAACACTACAGAATTACTTGAGAATAAATTAAAAATGCTCTGTTAAAAGATAAAACATGTGAAGATGAAAAAAAAAAATATCTGCAATATCATAATACCCTGGCACCTAAAATATTAAACCAGAACATATATTCGAAATATATTACACATTAATATCATTTGTTAACAATTTCACACACAGATATGTATATACACACCACACTTCTAAAATTAAAATATATTAACATATCGTTTCAATCCAATTATATACACATATATTATATTATTAATTACTTTGATTGTTTAATTATTGAAATGTATCTTTTTGTTTAGTTTACGAAAATTAAAACCTAAATAATTTTAAATATAAAATTTATTAACAAATTATCGATTATAGTTTATTACTGTTTATCATTTTTAAATCTTTAATTATTTATTAATTATTAATTTAATCTAATTTAAAATTAATTATTATTATTTTTAAGTTAATTTATTTCCCTCATTAGTTTGCATTACTGTTTGTTTATTTAATAGTTTCTTTTATGTTTTCTCAAACCTATATTTAAATTAAAATAAAGTTACAAAAATAGCCTTTTTAAAAATTAAATATAAATATTTATATTGGAATCCAGTATAAATAACTGATAACCAGTTAAAGCTGATCCAAAATATTTCTAGCACCACATTTCCTATTTAGGCGCCGGAACTCGTAGCTGAAGTACAGAACAAAATGGAAGTTCCTGCTCAAGACGACAAGAGACATAAACATAAATAACATTTAAATTCGACGATCTCAAGCTCCATTACGGTATATTGGGTCATTTGAAACCTCTACGCACTCAAGCTGACGAGAAATTAGCTCTTCATCCACAGATAGCACTTTAGGCTGAAATTATGAGTTTGTGGACGTTAAAATGGTGGAATTTTGCCCGAGTATGAATTTATTTTACTTACAAATACACATTGCTGCGGATTAACAGCTTTTGAAAGCTCTAAGTGATGTTTTCTTGATGGAACAGAATTTCTAGTTTGCGATTCCGCCACTACGTACACAAGGTGACGAGTTAGCTCTTTGCCCACAGATGGCACAATAGAATGAAATCATGGCTTTGTGGACGTTAAAATGGTGGAATTTTGCCCAGATATGATATATATATATATATGGGGAATAAAAACCATATTTCCGTTTCTAATGAATCTTAGATTTACCATTTTATTGTAGACATTAAATTAAAATTATCTAATAACAGAGAATGAAATTCTGTACTATCAAGTTCAACTATTACTAAAACAGAGATTATAATTTAATGTGACAACTGAATAGCAACGCGTCAAAAGAAAATCAGGGATTGTCTATGAATCTAATTCGCACCAAACCGAAAAAGCTAGAGATCTAGTATCACTATCACGTCTTACGGTTTAGCAGTCATGCAAAATTCTGTAAAATTGATCCAGAACAAATTAGTCTTCAGAGGCTATTCACAGAAAAGTAAAAATATACATTTTAATATCTTTAATATACGATATTTTAATCATAATCCATAGAACCATTTTTAAGAAAATCAAAATTTTCGAAAAAGGTTCCATATAAAGGGTAGCTGAGAGTGGGGAGATTTTCTTGAAAATGTTCGTGTCGCATTCCTTGTTAAGTTTGGTACTCGGCGGTCTATTCGTTTTGGAGCTATGCTGTCCACAGTTACACAGACACACACACGGAGCTTTTTCTGAAAATGCTTTTTTAGGATTCAGGGGAACCCAAAACATGTATTTCCAGTGAAATCTCGGTATCGAATTTTTGGGTGGAATGCAATTCCTTCTCTATACACTCTATACATAGGACGTGTAGAGAAGCAAAACTGGAAAAGTAATTTAAAAAGAATGGATAGCTCTCGCAATCCATTTCAGTCATAGAAATACAAACTTCTAGGCTATAAAACAATAGAAAGACCAGTTAAAAGATGGGAAGAAATATGAGGCCGGAACAGAAGAATTCTCCTGAACCATGAAGATGCTTGGTCTAATCGGACAATGGATGCAATTGGTGAAATGATGCTCAAATGATCTCGGGGTCCATGGAGCTTAAAGTTACTCGACATTCGTCTTCTCAGGATAAGAGAAAACCCCGAAAAAAAAAAAACCTTATCCGGGTGACTCACCCTAAGCGAGATTCGAACTCACGACCAGTTGAATATGAGGCAGACACGCTACCACTACAGTACCCAGGCTCATGAAGACTTAATGATGATGAGATGATGACCTTATTTTATTTAACCAGTCCCATAACCACTTTTGCATTAATGTAACTATCGTGACCTCAGTTATAAATACTTCTGCTATTTTTGAAAAATTATGGCATTAGTAGTTCAGTATTTCAGAGTATTTGAACTCATCCACTCGCAAGAAGAGCGAGGGTTTCCTACATCTCTCTTCAAGATAAAGCGAGTTTAAAAATGAAGTTTTGAAGTAATACACGAGACATCTAGAAGATGAATGAAAAGTGCAAGTTTTTAAGGCTTAACTCGGAAGACGAGCTAAGTTAATTGACGCAGATCTCGCTAATGACACAAGTTTTGCTATAGAAATGGTAATTAAGATTTTATAGAGAGTGTCGTTGAAGGCAGTTCTCTTACATGCTGAATGTACCAATTAGTCGCTGCGCAGGATATTAGGATTTACAACGTGCGACAAAAAAGACTGATGACAGACTTGAAAAATGAACCAGCATGATAAATTGGTCAGAGAGAGAACTGATGAAGGCATTACTTTGCTTCAAAAACACAGGGAGGAACAAAACGAAAGAACACGTCAGCATTTTCTCGCCCTGAATTTATGTGCTTATGCTCTAATTTGCTGCATAACACAAACACATTAGCTGAGTAGCTACTAACACTAAGAGTGTTAAAATATCTGTAACATTGAAGTTTATTCATTATGCAGCAATATAAAATGCATGCATTTTAAGAGCCTAGGAATTCTATTTTATTAAATTAGGTGGCCCAACGCCGTATTTTGCTAGTGTAGATAACCCTTCCTGCGTTACAGAATTGCAGAGTCTGCGCCGGTCAGTGACGTTGTAAGAGAGAGCGACTAATTGTCTTCTACGTTGTTCTTATACAACTTTAGAGACTAGACCCATTGTAGGGTTAAATAAAAATAAGAATATTAAGGCGCTCCAACAAAACCCATTTGGGCAGCACAGCTCATAAAAGAGAAAACTGTTAAATACCAAACTTGATATTTAAGTTCAGTATCTACTAAGGATACGACACGAAGATTTTTAAGAACATCCTCTCACCTACAAATACCCTTAATATGAAAAAAAGAATCGGAAAACTTTGACTTTCTCAAAAATGGCTCAAAGATCTTGATTAAAATGCCAAATAAACTATTTATCTTGAATTTTCTGGGAGTAGCCTTTTTTCTGAATGAAACCGTAAGAGATAGACAAAAATTTATTACACAAAAAATGTAGATCACGTTAAAACACACAATTTATGTAAAATACGTTTTTTCTTGGAATTTATCATTTCTGTGATATTCCTTGTTATTTGTTTCAGCTTTAAAATATTTTCTCACCCGGAAAATTGTGAATTCCTTGCCCTGCACAGAAAACATTTTCAACCATATAGCAACCAACTTTTAAAAGATTTGACTATCGTTTTAACCTAGTGTATTCCCTTATTTTCTTTCTACTTACAAGGAAGCAAGTAATTAAGACAGTATCAGCTAATGTTTATCTTGATTATCATAAAATAGATAGAGGATTAAGCCTTCTAGCTATAATTTGTTACAGAGATGTAGAGAAAGTCATGTGAATGGAACACATCATATTTTTAAGAGCCTGGAGTTCCATTTTAATAAATATGTTATACAAGTTGGACCAAGAGCACCGTATTCCACGTTTGCAGATGACCCTTCGTGCGTTACAAAATTGCAGAGCTCCACGGGGCAAATCAGGCATACGCTGATTTTATTTGATTATTTTGAGATGGCTATCCTTTTGTCCTTTTCTGCTTAATACAGTAACTACTCAATACTTCGTTTCGTATTTTCAAACTTTTCCACGATTCTGCAATAGTTCACTTCTTATACTTTTATCACAATGATCCATATTATACTGCTAATCTTTTCTTTGCATTGTGGTTGGTAAGGTAAATCTTATGTCCATATCCTCTTTATAGTGTGTTTCAACTCTTGAATAGTGAAAAATCTTGAATTTTTGTTTTTTTATTTTTATTTTAAACTAAAAAAATGATATTTCTGTTTTAAAATTATAAACTAGTTATATGTTTTTTACTTTCTCTACACGTACTATGTACATAGTGTATAGAGAAGGTATTATATTTTACCAAAAATTTTGATACTGAGATTTCACTGGAAATACATGTTTTGTGTCCCCCTGAATCAAAAAAATGCATTTTTGGAAAAGGTCTGTGTGTATGTGTGTGGCTGTGTGCCTATGTGCCTGTGGACAGCATAGTTTAAAAACGGAAAGGCCGTTAAATACGAAACTTGGTATTTAAGTTTGGTATCTCACAAGGTAGCAAGGATTTTCAAGAAAATCTCCCCACCCCAAATTACCCTTTACATGGAACATTTTTCTAAAATGGCTCTAACGATTTTGGTTAAAATATCATATATTGAGGATATTTACCTGACAAAATGTATATCTTGAATTTTCTAGGAATAGCCTCTGCAGACTACTTTATTCTAATTCAAAATCTTCTCGGGCTTCTAGCCAGGTAATAACTTGGCTTGGTGTCAAGCCAAGTTATTACCTGGCTAGAAGCCCGAGAAGATTTTGAATTAACACGTCGCCAGGAAAGCTATAGTTCTTATTTTACTTTATTCTAGATGAATTTTACGGAATGTTGCATAACTGCTAAACCTTAAGAGATAAACAGAAACTTACCACACAAAAAATGTAAATTAAATTAAAATACAGCATTTATGTTATAAACAAATTTTTGTGGACTTGATCGTTTTTCAGATATTTCTTGTTTTGTGTGAAGCTATGACAAACTTACTTTTCTCATACAGTAATTTGTCAACTCCTGTTCATACAAACAAAGGAACTTCAGTCACATATCAACCAGCTTTTGACTATCACTTTAACCTATGATGGTCCCTTGTTTCGCTTCTACTTACAAGGAAGCAAGTATTTCTGCTAATTTTTTCTCGATTAGCATGAAGTAAGTAAAGGCATAAACTTTTTAACAATAATTTGTTGTAGAGATGTAGAGAAAATCATGTGAATGGAACACATAAGATGTTTTGAATTTTAAGCGTATTGAACAGAATATTGACATAAGTGCTGTTTGGGACTGGCACCTCTTAAAGACACCTCTTAATAGGCATTTCAATACGCTCTAACACAATAAAGGCAATGTCTAAATTAGACAAAGAAGGGATTAGCACCTCTAATAATGCCTTTAGAAAAGAGGGCAAGGCAACGGCACACAGGAGGGGTGCAAAAGGAAAATTATTTTAAGATGAATGGAAAATGACGCAATATTTTGAACAGGAATACACTGAAAACGTAAGTTTTAAGTTACAAGTTACAATATTTTGACGTGTAATGTAGCTTTCCTATTTTCAAGTAGATATGAAGCTTTGGAATCTACTGGACATGTTTATTATACCTAATAAACAAGTTTTAATATAGGAGTTTTAGGAAAGGTTGTTATTTCTAGGCTTGTACAAAGAATATATAAAAAATAGAGAAATGTTTGAACCTAATCAAAATTTATATTTAATTAAGAAAACAACATGTTTCAAAACCTCTGCGTTACAGTTGAATCAAAAATAGAGATGTTAGTGCTGAAAAAAAAAACCGATGCGTTCCTTTCACATGACTTCCTCTACTTGTTCTGTAAACAAACTGTTATTATAAAAGATTATTCTTCTATCTACGTCATGCTAATTGAGCAAGCACTAGCAGATATGTTCTTGTTACCTGGTTCCTTGTAAGTATAGATAAGGAAAATAAGGAAATACAATGTTTAAAGATAGTCAACTCTTGTAAAAGCCAGTCGCTATGTGATACAATTGAACTTTTCTTATCAAAAAAGATATGAAACAAGTGACTAATTCCAATTTGAGTAAAGTTTTTAGTTTATTAAAATTGAATCTGATAACTGAATATCTCGGAAATGATTAACTTTACAAAAACTATTTTCAACGTATGTGTTTCATTAACTTTTAAATTAAGTTTTTGCTTATTTCTTACGGTTTACCATTTATACAAAATAAATAGGAATCCAGAATAATGAGGTCTTCAAAAGCTATTCCCAGAAAATTCAACATACAATTTCATTGCCATAATAAATCAAAACTGTATTAACATAGATACTATCTATGAATTAGAGAAAGTACAATATTTCATGTTCTGTGAGTTTATATTTAATTAGGAAAACAAAATATTTCTAAACATCTACAATCCTACTGCTGTAAAAAAACAACTGCTGTGTTCCATTCACACGACTTTCTCTACATCTCTGCAAGAAATTATTGTTAAAAAGCTTATGCCGCCTCCATTTAGTTCAAGCTAATCGAGACAAAATTAGCATAAATAGTCTTATTACTTGCTTCTTTGTAAGCAGAAGCGAAATAAGGGAGTACCATAGGTTAAAATGATAGTCAAAACTAGTTGCTATGGACTGAAGTTCTTTTGTTTGTACGGACACGAGATGACAAATTCCTGTATGAAAAGAATATAAGTTTTTTAAAGCTGAAACCAAAAACAAGGAATATCTCAAAAAGGATCAACTCCACGAAAAAAGTATATGATATAAATTGCGTGTTTTAACGTGCTCTACATTTTTGTGTGGTAAGTTTTTATGCATCTCTTACAGTGTACCATTATGCAAAATTCCGTAACATGCATCCAGAATAAAGTAGTCTTCAGTGGCTATTCCAGAAAATTCAAGATATACATTATATTTGGCAAGCAAATATCTTAAATATAAGATAATTTAATCAAAATCTTTACAGCCATTTTTAAAAAAATCAAAATGTTCGAAATTTTTTCCATATAAAGGGTAGTTTGGGGTGGGGTTTTTTCTTGAAAATCTTCGAGCCGCATCCTTGGAAGATACCAAACTTAAAAACCAAGTTTGGTTTTAAGGCTCTTTTCGTTTTTGAGCTATGCTGCCCACAGACACACACACGCACACACAGATACATTTTTCTAAAAAATGCTTTTATTTGGATTCAGGGGATCTCAAAACATATATTTCCGGTCAAATCTTGGTATCGAATTTTTGCGTGCAATACAATACATTTTCTATACACTATGTGTGTAGTACGTATAGAGAAAGTAAAAACTGTCTCTTAAGAGTATATTCAGAGGAAAGCTATACTGATTGTGGGTAACTTAACATTTCTAGGATAGGTCCTTCCGCAGTACCTTAATGTTTCTGTGTGAATGGACCTTAGCTGTAGAATCATGGCCATAGGCCGTTCAAGAGGCGAGTCGATTGATGTTAATTCCAGTTGCGCCGTGTTCAACTGTCCGTCTCATCTCTGCATGCACGAGCTCATTTAGCATGAGTGGCGGATAATGTAGAACATCGTGCTGAGTCGCAAATACGCAGTATATATGCTCTACCTCAACATCAGTTGCAAGGCTTGTTACACATGAGGTTGTCAACATCAAATGCTAGCATATACCTCAGTATACAGGTGTTTCAAAACGACACCAAACGAAGATGTGGACCTTGTTAATCATACTATACGTGATACGTGAATATAATTATCAGCTCTAAATTCGGCACATACAAACACTACCATAAAATATCCATGGATTAGGCAGTCGTACATAACCAAATGGCACGTGCCTGGCCCCTCCAAGAGAGATGCCGGTTGGTAGCGAAGGTCCCAGTCACGTGGTGTAGGCGTGATTTGATAGACACGCCGGTGCCTGACAGGTCACCTAGTAATGGAAAGCGTAGCATGTGGATGTGGCGAATGACAACCTTTGTTCCTTCGCTGTCTAATCCCAAATGTGTGCAATTTTAAACACACATAAAACTTTAAATAGAAGAGTTTGAAAGTTGCAACATCAAGTTTCGGAAAAGTCAAAGTGTAAGCTAATCGACTGCTATCTTCGTTTGGTGTCGTTTTGAAACACGCTGTATACGTGATAGAGAACATTCTAACCATATACATTCTGTCAAGAAAGTACCAGGAATTGATCATTTAAAAATCCTGTTTAAAAGGGGATTCGAAATCATTGTTGTCGCTAAGTTGGTACAGCTTTCCTCTATACCCACGTGGAGTTTGATCGTCATCTGTCATCTAGTTTGTTTACAGTACGCCATATTGTTCGTTTATCTCAAAGGTGATTTGCAATTTTACGATGGATACAAATACTGAACAAAATATCCGTCTCAAATTTTGCATTACAAATGGTGCCGAATCGCTAAAAATGTTACTGAGGACTTACGGTGAATCGAATTTATCAAAAACACGTGCATATGAGGGGTACAGTGCATTCAAAAGTGGTCGAGATGGGGTGAAAGATTTGCCTCGCTCTGGTCTGCCATCAACGATTTCAACTGAACTGAACATCGCTAAAGTGAAGAAAATGGTGTCTGAAAATCGTCATTTGAGATTGCCGCTGAAGTTTCTGTGTCTCACGAATCGATTCGTACCATTTTAAACGATTGTTTGGGCACGACACGCGTTGCAGTTCCGAAATACTTGAATTTTCTACATAAGCTCAGTCGCGTAAGGTTTGCTGAAGACATGCTAGAATGAGTCAGTTCCGACCCCACATTCATGAAACGCATTGTAACTGGCGATTAGACGTGGTTTTACGAGCTTGACACTCAAACCAGTCAACAAGCTTCCGAATGGCGCCTTCCAACTGAACCGAAACCTAAAAGGGCACGCCAAACTCGATCAAAACTGAAGGTCATGTTGACAGTTTTTTTCGATTATCGCTGTGTCGTGCACTCAGAGCTCTTGCCAGAAGGTCAGATGGTATATAAAGACTATTATGTAGCTTTATGCGGTGTTTAAGAGAACAAATACGGCGAAAAAGGCCAAATTTGTGGTACGACAACTCATGGATTCTGCACCAGCTCACAAGGCTATTATTGTCAACGAATTTCTGGCCAAAAACTCAAATTACCACTTCGAGGCACCCGTTTTCATTCAATGGAAGACATAAAGGAAAATTCGCAGCGACAATTGACATCGATTCCTAAAAGTGCCTACAAAAAATGTTTTGATGATTGGATTATTCGTTTGCATAAATGTATAATTTCAGAAGGGGCCTACTTTGAAGGCAATAAAATAAAATTGGATGAATAATTCATTTTTTGTGTTTTATTGGCAAAGTCCCGCAACTTTCTTGACACAGTAGTACTATAAGTCTAAACTAAATGCATGAAGAATAGATATTTACTTAAAAACAAATAAATGACAATCAGGCACACCCTGCAGAAGTAGTACATAACAATGCACGAATATGTCACAAAAAATTAATGTATGATTTTCCACTGGTATTGTCCAGGTTTCATGGGCAATCCCAGTAAGTAGCAATAAGGCGCTCGCACGCAATACAATGCCAGCTAGTAGCTTTCATTTACTAACTAGGGTGCTTTGCGGAACCCGACTAATGCATGTATGCACAAAATTACTGAGTAATACGATTAACACGTGGATGGGCTTTTAGTGGATATACCGCGCACGCGCGAGGAGCTCCACATATCCTCCTAGCCATTATACTTAAGCTAGGGGTCGAATGCAGGAATACATTATTCCCTTCCACGGTAAAAATACAACTGTAAAAATAACAGAATAATAATGAATAACAGAATGACAAACAAAAAAGAAAAAGAAAAAAAAATGATGTGCCATATTCATATAGCTATTCCGTATACTTGACCATGCCTGTCCGAATTTTACCCCAAAGCATATACGTGGATCCTCACTCAAGGTTTGTCGCCTTACGTGGTGTAATGGTTTCCATGCTAACTTCATATACCCAAAATCGCAGGTTCAAACCCGGCGGAGGACGATGGATTTTTTCGGGCGTAAAAATCCTTAGCATGGCTTCTTTCTGAAAGGAAGTAAAGTCGTGGTCCTGTGTCGTAGATTTACGGTACGTAAAAGAGGCTCAGGCCTGGCAGAGGTGTCTCTGAACAAAATTAAGTGATCATTCACGCCCATAATAGAATGGGATGCTGAGAACCACAGCAGTTAAAGAGCGTCCATAAATAAAACTTAATTTCTTTTCACTCAAGGTTTGTACAAAAGAATAGGTGCCCTTAAAGGATATTAAGAAAACAATAGAATTTCAATTCCCAAGGTTTAATAACTCATAGTCTCCAGCATAGCGGATACAAGCATTTACTCCAGTTAACACATTTTAAGAACCCTTTCCTGAATCAATGTTTAGACCAATAATAATAATAATAATAATAATAATAGTAATATCGGCTAATAATTCTTTTATAAGGGTCACAACGGAATAATATTCGTTGCACCGGAATTGCTGAAACTGTTAAAAAAAAAAACACAAAAGAAACGAATACTCATATCGAGTTAATAGCAGAGAACCCAGACTCCAACTTCCAGCTGTTTTGCTCACACTCCTACACAAGCGACTAACATCACTCGACTAACCGAAGCTCTGAAAACTTGACCACACGTCAGAGTGGGTCTGATGTCACAAGCCAAAACCTTTAGTTAAGGAAGAGCTTTCAATCGTACCGTAGGAGAATAAAGATTCCTAACAAGGAAGATGTGGTACAATACCAACTAGTCTAATTAAAGATTATTATTTTATCTACCCATGCGAATTGAGATAAACATTAACAAATTGGTCTTATTACTTGTTCCATGTAAGTAGAAGGGACTAAAGAAATACATTAGACTAAAGCAGTAGTCAAATCTTTTAAAACCTGCTCGCCATGTTAAACAATTGAGGTTTGCATGGTGGCCTTTAGAAAACTTAGCTTCAAATTGAAACCAATAACAAGGAAGATCTCGTAAACGGCCAATCGTATGTGACATAAGATGTGTTGTTTAACGAGATCTACATTTTTGGTGAGACAAGTTCTTGGTTATCTATTACGATTTAACCGTTTTGCAAAATTCTGCAGAACTCATCCGGAGTAAAGATGTCTTCAGAGCCTATTCTCCGAAAATTCAAAATATACATTTTATTTTTGATGTATTTTAATAAAATTATTTTTGCAAAAAAAAACAAAAATTTCCAAACATTTTCATGTAACACACACACATACACACACGGGCATATTTTCGTAAAAATGCTTTTCCGGACCCAGGGGTCCTCGAAACATGTTCTTATGGTAAAGTCTCGGTATCGAATTTTTGGTGGATTACAATACCTTCTCTATTGACTATGTACATTGTACATATGAACTAGAGAAAATAAAACACTTTAACAACATAACCAATAACCCCGCATTCTGTAGGACACGGCCTCGATCCCCTTCGCCGGGCTAGCTGACCCAGGGATTTATTTTTCGTAGATTGCCAGACGAATACTGAGTAGGTTCGTTATATCCCCGAATTTTCCGGTCTACTATTCCTGTTCCCATTATTTTCTAATCATCTCTTTCAGGGTTGAAGGACCAAATGACTGTTTACTCCGGGTTGCGGCTGTATGGTGAATTGCTCATTGTGAAAGGTCATCCTGGAGTCTTTGTCGGTAACACTTAGTTGAAAGCCACCTTCCTTGAGGCTCGGGGCCCGTGAACAGGCCTAGGGATTCCATCCATGCTTGAGGTCGTGGTCATCCGGATCTGGTCGCCTCATCCCTCCCTGGGGTCTCATTAATGACAAAGGGCCAAAAGGCGCTACGTCCAGTGCTGTGCTCGAGTTTTGGAGACCTCATCCTAATCCTAATGGAACCAAAGTGATACATAATATTTACATTACCCTGTAGTTAAACTATTTTTATATACAGGTCTTAAGTACCTATAGTTAGTCACCTTAAATAATTAGCTCTGAAGTGAGACATACAGGTGGAAACTCGAATCAGTTAGAGAATATAATATGCTAGTAGCATATTGTTAGAGTGGCTCAATGGTTAGAGCAACCCCGCTGAAGCGTGTTCGAATTCCGGCTACGGAATTGAGTTTTTCTGTTTATTCTAACTTGAACATAACCTCTATATTATTTACGATAATTCTAACCTGAGTGGGGCTGAGATAAAGGAAACAAAGCAGAAAATGGGTTCAACAATGATATGAAATTCTTGAACACTGCGATCCTATTAGTATACATAGCGATATATCCTTGTGTAAGTTTTACTTTCTCTATTCGTACTATGTACATAATGTATAGAGAATGTATTGTATTGCACCCAAATATCTTCGTACGCTTGCGGAGAACCATTCAAAACAAACGAAGAGAATGCTGACTTCAGGAATTGTGTTGATCCATGACAATGCTGGCACAACCCATCGGCTTGTTAAACAATTTCAATGGGACATTTTCGATCATCCGCCGTACAGTCCTGACCTGGCACCCAGCGACTTTCACCTTTTCCCTGGCGTGGCTAAAAGGCAGAACTTTCAAAATAACGTCAATGCTCATTTGAAATCATTGGCGGCAACATTTTTTGAAGCGGGTATTGCAAAGCTTGTGCACAGTTACGATAAATGTCTCAATCTTTTCGGTGATTATGTTGAAAAGTAACCATAAGTGTACAAAACTTTTAGTAATAAGGTAATTGTTTTCTATGAACTTTTCTTTTATTTATAGCCTATCGTAGGTTGAAAAAAAAATGCCCTCGTAAAAGAGCAAACAAAAAACAAGGCATGAAAAGCTGTTAGAGATTAAAGTACAAGAATATCCTTATGAGGATGGCTTTGCTTACATTTGAATAACATTAAAAAATAAGATCTCTTCTCTTAAGACGCAAAGAAGACCTTTTTTTAGCAGATATATACAGAAGCGGAGTGTTTGTCCGTGTTTCATTTACCCCTTCTGTACATTTTATTAATGCTATTTCCAGGTGGCAGCTACTGAATTTTGTATAAAACGGAACAATCTCCCGAACTGTGCCGATCATTAATTCAGAATCTTACACGAAGAACGCACAAGCAACGCTTCTACTGCACCCCCGAGCATTCACTTGTTATTGTTGAACAGAGTAGCGCCATGAAATAGTGGAGCGGCAACCCGAGGCAACTTTGGCGTGTGAGCATAGTACTGTCATTGTACGCACTGGAGGCGCTAGGGGGCTTCTGTTTGACTTCAAACATGAGACAGGCGCCAAGCAATTTGCGGTTCCTACATTCGCTGAAGAAGAATGGCAGAGCTCACCACAGTGGTATTTGGGAGACGTTCCAAGAAGGAAACACAGTTAGACCCCAAAAGAAAACTAAGCATAACGTGAACTTTGAACAAGTTGATGTGTTTCATGCACATGTCTTTCCCTACCTATTCTGTACCTATTGTTCTTATTCTTCTACTTCATACAAATCAAGATAAACATTAGCAGAAATATTACTTAGTCCCTTATAAGAAGAAGGTAAATAAGGGAAGTACAATAGGCTAAGGTGATATTCAAATATTTTAAAATCTGGTTCCTAAGTGATTGAATAAATTATTGTTAAAAGCTCATGCTTCTATTTACTTCCTACTAATCGAGAAAAAATTAGCAGAAATAATCTTATAACTTGCTTCCTTGTGAGTAGAAGCTAAATAAGGGAGTACCATAGGTTAAAGTGATGGTCAAAAACTGGTTGCTATGTGACTGAAGTTCCTTTGTTTGTATGGACACGAGCTCACAAAGTCCTGTATGAGAAAAGTATGTTTTTAATACATGAAACCAAAAACAAGGAATATCTAAAAAACAATCAACTCCACGAAAAAAAATGTGTATAACATAAATTTTGTGTTTTAAAGTGCTCTACATTTGTTGTGTGGTAAATTTTTGCCATCTCTTATGCTTTAGCAGTTGTGCAGAATTCCGTAAAATTGACCCAGAATAAAGTAGTTTTCAGAGGCTTTTCCCATAAAATTCAAAATATACATTTCATTTGTCAGGTAAATATCTTTAATATACGATATTTTAATCCAAATCGTTAGAGCCACTTTTTAGAGAATCAAAATTTTCGCATTGAAGCAATTGAAACCAATAACCAGGAATATCTCGGAAACGTTACCTCCACAACAAAACCGTAAAGGACTAAATTGTGTGTTTTGACGAGTTCATCACTTTTTGTTTAGTAAGTGTTTGTCTATTTCTTTTGGTTTAGCAGTTAAGCAAAATTCGGTAAAATTCATCTAGAACGAAGAGGTTATCAGAAGCTATTCCCAGAAAATTCAAAATATACATTTTATTTGAGATGTAAATGGCTTTAATATGTGGGATTTTAATCAAAATCGTTAGAGCCCTTTTTAAGAAAATAAAAAAATTTCAAAAATGTTTGCCTGTAAAGGGTAGTTTGTGGTGGGGGCATTTTCTTAAAAATCTTCGTGCCGCAACCTTGGAAGATACTAAACCTAACTACCAAATTTGATATTTAACAGTCTTTTAATTTTTGGGCAATGCTGTCCACAGACACAAACACACACACACACACACACACACACACACAGACTTTTTAATAACTATTCATGAAGACCTGTAAGTTCATAACGTAATCGTAGGTTCAATGTTAGTCTTTATTTAAATAAGTTTTATAACTGGTTATGAGAAAGGAAGACAAAAATTAAACTACATACACGCATAAACATTTCGCGTCTCTGGGAGGTATCATCTTCAAAATAATTAAAACGATGTTAAGCAATTAAGTAAACTTAAAATGCCGCAGATGGTTTATTATTATTCATAAAGGAAGTGATCCCGCTCCGGGAGAAAGCAGCAGCACTGGCATATATTATGGGACGTCACAATGATGAATCGTTGTTAATCCGAACTTGAAACTCTGTGATAATGAGATAGTCTACAGGAGATTAATGGTGACTATAAACATGCAGCCCCATTTTCACCCTCTAAAATGTAGCAAGTCTTTTAGAATATTCGGATATTCTACAAAATGGCTTCTGCATTTAAATAAACGACAATGGTATAATGGATTAGGCTTTGAGTTTGTATTACTTTATTTTCGGGCTAATTTTAGAATTAGGCATAACATTGTTTATATACCATCATTGAAAATCATGATTTTAAGACATATTCAAAGATAATCCCTTAAGCCTGCATGCTGTGAACAGTAGGAAATAGAGAGGCACATTTTAGGCTTTAAAAGTGAGCTGCACTGCACTGTTGATAACTGCTTACGTCATAGTTATGGAATAAGCAAGATCAGTTATTACCTGCCAGAGTTACGCAATTTGGGACTTTTCTGCGACCTGGTGGGAAATGGCAGAAAAAACTGCCTCCGCTGCCTTAGCAAGCCCTCGAGAGAGAGTAAAGCCAGTCAGCCAGCTGGGAGTATTGCCTTGTGACTCTTGTCTTCAACAAACACAGCGAAGCTTGCTGCGTAACCGCCTAGGGTAGGCAAAAGTAAGTTTTCTTTCGGCTTGGGAAAATTAGGGATTTAATATGTTTGGTGAGCATAAATTCTTGTAATTGTGAAAATCCGCTTTTTCTCAGGATAATCAGGCATTGACTATATTACTAAATGTTGACTAGATTCTGTTTCATTGCCAGTAACCCATGTATAATTTATGAGCCGGATTCATAAACTGTAACTCAAAATTTAAACATTGTAAAGATTAATGGATGTTAAATTCAGACATATTCGTAATGGACCACGTCGTGGCCGAGTGGTTAGACTACTCGTCTCTCACCTAGACGGCCCGGGTTTGATCCCAAGCGACTGCATGTGAGATTTGTGGTGGACAAAGTGGCGAACTCCGGGTTCTCCGGTTTCCCCGGCCATCGCATTCCACCGGTGCTCCATCCTTCATGTATCATCAGTGATCGCCTGCGGTGCCACAAGTAGTTAAGGCGGGCGTTAAACACTACCAAAAAATATTTGTAATGACCTTTTGATAAAGAAAGGTTATTCAAAATGAATATGGTGAAACTGTGCCAGTGTTTGTAGCAGTTTCCTAGAAAATTTTCCCTAGACCTTTTAGGAAACTTGTTTTTGTAAAGATTCCCTCTGATGTTTTTGTACATTAGTTTTTCTAGGATTACTACAGTACAAAATGTAGTGTTTATCATATATTCAGTTTTGCAATTTAATATATTATGTGCGCAACCATGATACCTAATTAAATTATTAGGGATCGATACTTGATGTAAGGTCAGTTCTGGACAACGACAATACAGAAGGTATTTTTTTCCACTAAAAAACTCGATACGGAGATTTCGGTTTCCAGGACCCCTGAATCTAGAAAAAAGGTCCATGTGTGTACCTGTGTGTGTGTGTGTGTTCATTTTTTCAAAAATGAAAAGTCCATTAAATTCCAAGTTTTGCATATAAGTTTAGCAATGCGACACGAAGACTTTCAGTAAAATTCACGCACCACAAAATACCCATTAAATGGAACATTTTTTGACATTTTCTATTTTCTGAAAATGACTGTACCATTTTTATCAAAAACCAGTATACTAAAATGCATATATGCAAAACATCTATATCACTGAAGTTTCCTTCATTATGAATCACTTTCATATAAATGCAGTTGCAGTAGATTCAACTACAAATTATGATATAATGATTGGCACAACAAATCTCTGAACATTGTCCATAAAATATCCCAGGACTTAAATCAAAAAGTTGTTCGATTTAATCGTCCTAGAGTAGCATCAGACTTCACTCCAATACCAGGAATTGTTCACGAATGAATTGCATAGCATAAATAGTAAAAGATACCTAGAAAATATCTCTGAAATGGTTAGATGTAAAAAAAGAAACATAAATATGTCAAATTGTATGTGATTTAACCAGATTCTGGAGTCTCAAAATATGTATTTTTGCTGAAACGAGGTATCGAATTTTTGGGTGGAATACACACCATCCGTAATTTTTATGTGCGTTGTCTTAGGTAGTCAAGAAAGTAAAAATCGGCATGCTTTAAAAGCAGCATAGAATTGGGTGTTTATGAAAAGAACTAGACACCGATCCAGCTAAAGAATTTTGAATTGTCTTTAATAGATGCATCTTATAGTGTAGTTCTTAGCGTCCGCATTCCATTCTGGATGTGAAGGACCACTTTAGTATTCTCAGAGGCCAATCTACGACACAAGACCGCCGGTTTGCTTCCCTTCCGAAGGAAACTAAGTAAATTATTAAAAAATGAATGTAGATCCTTCATTACTTTATCCGATTTTACACTCAAAAAATCCATTGCACTCCGCCGAGTTTGAAACCACTATCATGGAAACCAAAAACTAGATGTTACCTCTAGATCGCTTGGATGACACAGACCTAGAGATGTAATTAAACCTATGCCCCTGTTAAGGAGCGCTTCCAGGAGAGAGCGCAGAGGAGACACCGGGTGGACGGAACAAGGATCATTCCACAGCAATGGCAAGATCCCTACGGTTTCTAGATTAAGACCCCTCCCAGACATCAGACAGGCAGTAGAAGAATTCTCGTTTCCTCGTTTCGATAAATAGGGGCAGCAAATTCGTGAGATGAAAGAAACTATTCCAACATTCGCTTATAAACCCCCACCCCAAACTATGTATCAGAGTGATTGGTCACCAGGAATCGAACTCGGGACATCCAGAATGCAAATAGCAGACGTTAACGTGGCGCCACTTTGTTAGATCAACTAGATGTACATATACTAATTAATTGTTAGTTATCCGTCTTCTTAGGAGCTCCCTAATAAACAATGAACTTCGCCATTCATTAATTTATACTAATAAAGTTTAAACAAATCACATTAAAATACATCAGCAACTGAAACATTGACATTTCAGTGTTTCATAAATTTAATAATATATGAAACATTCTTTGAGAAAAATTCAGGCAAGTTTAGGTGGATAAGATGATATGAAATACTGGTCTAAGGTTCAAGCTTAAAGCTAGACATTGGAGAATAGTTTGTATGTTGTGAAACTGAATACTTGTAGCAGTAAAAGTCTGATGTTTTACATTCACATGACATTCTCTACCTGTTATTCAATAAAATCTATTCTTACAAAAGCTTATTCTTTTATCTATACCGTGTTAATCCAGATAAATTTTAGCAGAAATATTATTACTTAGTTCCTTATAAATAGAACTGAAATAGATATATACATAAGCCAAAATATTTCGCTATGCTATTAACATTGAAATTCGTTTTCTCCATACCCAGGAGCGTAACAAAAAAGGTAGGAAGTCGATGGGGACTTCCTGTGTGAGAAAATTGTATTTTAAAATATAACCAATAACAGCGAGAAACTGTTAAGTCTACAAAACATGCACAATTCAACATAAATTGTGTGTTTTGACGATATTATTATGTTGTTTCTTTTTGTGTCGATTTTTGTCTGTCTCTTACAATTGACTGGTTGTGTAAAAGTACTTCAAAATGAAGGGGACTTTAGAGGCCATTATCAGAAAATTCAATATATACATTTTATTTGTCATGTAGTTATCTTTAATATATGGTGTTTAAAATAAATATTCGAAAATTTTTCTATGAAAAGGGTAGTTTGGCGTTGGGGGATATTTTTAAAAATATTCGTTTCGCACCCTTGGAAGAATCTGAAAGACTGCCTCTGTGGTCGTGCTGTCAGCAAGCTGACTTCTCATCCGGGGGTCGCGGGTTCGATTCCTGGCTGAGGCGGGGAAGTTTTCCTTAACCAGAATTATTCTCTATCCCCCACAGAGTATGGAAATTTGAATGTGCGTGTATTTGATGACACAAAATGATTGAAGTTCTAAACCTACCGTAATATGTGAGCTGTTAAAGCCCCGATATGACCATTGAAGTTAAAAAGGGGCTATACAATGAACGAAAAGAAAAAAAATCTGAACTTAAATATCAAGTTTGATATTTTCCTTTTTGATTTATTGTGTTCACAGACACGCGGACATACACACCCGTGCGCGGATCTTCTGAATATTTTTTTTGGACTTTAAATATATTTCCGATGCACTTGCGACATCGACATTTTGGATAGAATGTAATACCTTTTGACCTACTTATGTACAGAGTGTAGAGAAAGAAAAAAACCAGTTCAATGTTATGCAGTTCGTTCATAATGAAAAGAGACTACCATGCTATCATTGTGGGCGTGGCACTCGAATAATGACGAGACTATTCCAAGTTGCTAATGTAATATAAATCAATAACAAGTGATGGCTTTCATGCGTAGGTCGAAACACGTTCGCATTGCAAATACAATATTTATTATAATCAAGCTAAAAAGGGGTGCAATTAATAGCACTGTAAAACTCAGCACAAAAGCACTCTTAGAAGAGCATATAGGAATACAATTAATGTATAATTAAAGCTGTAACACTTAGCTGAAGTGCAAATTTTAACCCAATCATTTTAGTGTGTTAATTCTAGAAAGTGTATGTTCTTTCTAGCTGCCTTGTAAGTTCAAGAGGCTGATAAATCAGTTACAAAAAAGTATCTATTAAATGAATCATGGACATGTGTTAAAATCAGGTGTGTTCTATTCACATGACTTTCTATAGTAATTCTGCAAACAAATTCTTCTTACAAATGATTATTCTTTTATCTACATCATGCTAATCAAGAAACGGACTTATTCCTTACTTCCTTGTATGTTAAAGATAAATAAGGGAATACACTAGTACGATAGTCAGATCTTTTAAAACCCTGATCGCTATTTGAAACAAACTTCGGATCTATCACCTTGAAGAGGAGTAAAACAAAAGAGAGATGAAACGAAGAAGAACATTTCCAACATGTTCTTTGTGAAGATAAGCAATGAAAGCGACGTTCATGTGTAATATTTTGCGAAAAGACAGATGTTTTAATAACGCGATATGCGCGGGAAAAAAGTACCGGGAAGGGAAGTGTCGCGCGACTGCGTCCCAGGTGTCCCTAAGCTGATGCCCTATACTTTTCTAAAAATTAAAGCTACCATTCGTTTCATATCTCTTTTATTTTATTATTGGTCATGCAAATAGAACCAAATTTAAAATGTATCTCATAGCTAGCAGGTTTTAAAGATTTGACTATCATTTCAGCCTAGTGTACTCCATCATTTTCCTTCTATTCACAAGGATGAGACCATTTCTCTTAATCCTAGAATGCATATGGGGTCCGACAGGAGCTGGAAAGCTAAAATTCTCAGTTCATATATACAACACATAGTTATCCTTTCTGAACTACAATCGAGATGTTAAAATATATATTGATCATATTAAGAAAGCAACAACATTACACACTTTGCACTCTTTTACTTTTTTGAATTTGCAAATAGTTTTTTTTTTTTAAATTTATACTGAAATTGTATCATTGCTAAATAATTGAGGTTCAGAAGATAGCTGATTATACTAATAATAAGCATGCAAAAGTGTGATTATGTATTGCAAGCAGTATCAGAGGAAAAGGTACATGAATTCACATGTTTTAAGACCAAGTTGTGCAAACAACCACTTGAAATAATTTTCCTGATTTATAAAATAATTTATACGAATTTATGAAAAAACAATTGAATTCTTTAAGAATTAAGTTCATTAACTCACTTAAAGTGTAATTTTCTTATGTTCAGACTACCTTTTTCCCTTAATTGTCTTGACACAGAAACTGTGTGCAGGATAGGTAGAATCATGTATGCGGACATGTTGCCATGGTAGCTCAGTGGTAGACCAACCGGCTAGAGAACGGGAGATCCGTGGTTCAAATACCGGGTATGGCATTGAATTTTTCAATCTGACTCTACCTTTCCAAGCAAGTTATAAGTCTATTTCTCTTAATGTTTATCTCGATTAATATGATGTAGATAAAAGAAAAATCTTTTGTAAGTTTAGTTTATTTGCATAACAGGTGCAGAAATTCAGGTGAATACAGCATATCAGATATTTATATTTCCTTCTTACGTAATTTGGTATGCAGATTTTTTTGCCATTTTTACCAAAAAGAAAGTAAAGCTTAGAGATCTTTCTAAAACATGAGAAGCCTTCTGGTGTACCAGGCTGATTTACCATAGTTCTTTCGACTTTTGCTTCTCTTTATATACATCCCTTTCCCTTCCATCCGTCAAGGTTAAGAAATGCGGGTAGCGAGGAAGCTTTTCCTTCCTTATTTGTGAATATTTCAGTTGTCTTGAGAGAGCGAGTATACCGGAATTGAGTTACTCTAGCCTCTGCTTGTGGATCCAATGATTACTAAACTCATTCCGCGTCTCTTCAAATATATCTACATTGCCCTATGACTCGTGCAGGCTTTCAGATTGTAACTCCTCAAGCGCGGGAGAGAAACTAATTTAAAAGCGGATTACAGTTTCAAAACACGTGGCCAGAGCCCCATTATCTTCGTACCCTACTAATGTGTCAACTTCATATACCTATGCACAAGAGAAGAAAATTACTGGTGGTCTCTAGAGTAACATATTAAGAATACAACAACAAAATCTGATGTGTTGCATTCACATGACTTTCTCTATATCTCCGTAACAAATTATTGTTAATAAGCTTATCTTTTATTTATCTCATGCTAATCGAAAAAAACTAGCAGAACTATTCTTATTTCTTGCTTTATTGTAAGTAGAAGCGAAATAAGGGAGTACCATAGGTTAAAGTATAAGCCAAAAGCTGGTTGCTATGTGACTGATGTTCCTTTGTTTGTATGGACAGGAGCTGACAAATTCCTGTATGAGAAAAGTATGTTTTTCAAAGCTGAAACCAAGAAAAAGGAATATCTCAAAAAGGATCAACTCCACGAAAAAAATGCATACAACATAAATTGTGTGTTTTAACGTGCTCTACATTTTTTGTGTGGTAAGTTTTTATCCATCTCTTATGGTTTAGTAGTTATGCAAAATTCATCCAGAATAAAGTAGTCTTTAGAGGCTATTCCCAGGAAATTCAAAATATACATTTTATTTGTCAGGTAAATATCTTAAATATATGATATTTTAATCACTATCGATAGAGCCATTTTTTAGAAAATCAAAATTTTCGAAAAAAGGTTCGATGTAAAGGGTAGTTTGGGGTGGGGGTATTTTTCTCAAAATCTTCGTGTCGAATCCCCGGAAGATGCTAAACTTAAATACCAAGTTTGGTATTTTACCAACTTTTTGTTTTTGAGTTATCGTGTTCACAGACACACGGACACACACACACACACACGGACCTTTTTCTGAAAATACTTTGTTTGGATACAGACCCTAAAACATATATTTCCGGTGAAATCTCGGTATCGAATTTTTTGGTGGAGTGCAATACCTTCTCTATACACTATGTACATAGTACGTATAGAGAAAGTAATAATTAAATGCGTAGGATGTAGGTCAACAACTCCCTACCTTGTCTCTCAAAACTAATGGATTATAAAGATAAGATCAGCTTAGATTTGATAGCTTTCTATAGTTTCGTTTTGGCCAGCAATCCACTAAATATAGAACTTATCAAGGCATATACACGTATGTCTATGTACCATGAAAAAAATCGGATGTGTTCCATTGACACTATTTTCTTTAGCATCTCTACAAACAAACTTATTAAAAAAGATTATGCTTCTTTTTAAACAATGCTAAGCGAGGTAAACATTAACAGAATGTTCTTATCACTTAGTTCCGTGTAAGTAGAAGGGAACTAAGGGAATGCACTTGGTTAAAGTGTTAGTCAAATGTTTCAAAAGCTGTCGTTATGCGGTTGTGATTGCAAATCGTTTCTTTGCTTGGCCAGAAGTAGAACAAAAGAAAAAATCTGATGAGTAACATTCGCATGACTTTCTCTACATCTCTGCAAAAAATTATTCTTAAAAGCTTATACTTCTATTTACTTCATGCTAATCATTAAAAAAATGGCAGAAATAGCCATATTACTTGCTTCCTCCTAAGTAGAAGCGAAATAAGGGAGTACCATAGGTTAAAGTGATAATCAAAAGCTGATTGCTATGCCACTGAAGTTCCTTTGTTTGCATGGACCGCAGTTGACAAATTCCTGTATGAGAAAAGTATAAGTTTTTCATAGCAGAAACCAGAAATAAGGAATGTCTCAAAAACGACGAACTCCACGAAAAAAAATATATAACATAAATTGTGTATTTTAACGTGTTCTACATTTTTTGTGAGGCAAGTTTTTGTCCATATCTTACGGTTTAGCAGTTATTCAAAATTCAGTAAAATTCATCCAGAATAAACTACTCTTCAGAGGCTATTCCCAGAAAATTCAAGATATACATTTTATTTGTTAGGTAAATATCTATAATATACGAAATTTTAATCAAAATCGTTACAGCCATTTTTGAGAAAATTTAAATTTTCGAAAAATGTTCCATGTAAAGGGTAATTTGGGGTGGGGGGATTTTTCTCAAAATCTTCTTGTCGCATCCCTGGAAGATACGGAACTTAAATACCAAGTTTGGTATTTTTCGTTTTTGAGTTATCGTGTTCACAGACACACAGACACACACACACACACACACACACACACACGGACCTTTTTGTCAAAATGCTTTTTTTAGATAAAGGGGATCCTAAAACATATATTTCCGGTGAAATCTCGGTATCGAATTCTTTGGTGGAGTGCAATACCTTCTCTATACACTATGTAGATAGTGCGTATAGAGAAAGTAAAACGGACACATAATTTATGCCAGCTTTTAAAAGGTTTGAGTATCGCTTTAGTCTAATGTACATCCTTATCTGCCTTCTACTTACAATGCAACAACAAATACTGCTAATGTAAGAACAGTTTGTATGTGGAACAGCTAGAGAAAGCTATGTGTATGGAACACATTAGGTTTGTTTAAAATTTGAACCCTAAGTACATTATGAATTCTAATCAGATAATATGTGAAAACAAGAGCATATGGTTACGTAGGTTGAAGTTTCGGTGCAATCAAGATTGCCCTCTCACACAACACAACCTATAAGCGTGCAGGCTAAACAGCAGAGGGCAGAAAAATGTCGACTGTGAGACCTGTTACGTAAACAACCGAACGTTGTTATAGTTGTAATAATAGACAACCTAAAGCATCTTAAGTTTTCCTCAAGATCATAACTTTAGAATACTGTAAACTGCGAATACTGGATCATTACATCATCCTTAATCGCTGATAATAGCATTTGTTCCTATTTACCTCCCATCCTGTATAATAACTATATCTGTATATTTGAAAGTAAACAATACTCTCGATTATTCGGGGTAATGTGGGGGAGAAGCAGCACGAATGATCGAAAGACACGTAAAATCGAGAAACCCTAATTTAATGCTTTAAAGCTACACCATACACATGTAAATATGAAATTAGGTTTAAAAGCTTTTTTCAACATGTATTTTTTGTTCAAAAGTTTATTCTTCTTCTGTGTATAGGTATTGCAGGCCTGTTTACTTCTTAATATGTCTTTGAGATGATCTGCTTCAGAGAGGAGTTGACATTTCTTCCAGCAAGTTCACGAAGCCCGTGACGTTGTTTGAATCTGGTTCACCAACCAGCTGAGGCATTAAATTCTCCCTTTAACCTTAGGACTTTATGAAAAAATGTTCGGCACACTTTGCGCCTGAAACAATGATACCTTCTTTTTGGCTAAACCATTGTAAAAGAGTAGCTTCTAAATCGTCGAATATAAATCTCTTCAGTGTTTTTCGTGCAGTTGGCTCAGAATTAGAATCACAGTTACTGATAAAACCCTGTATTTTCTACTTACTATTTTTAATGTTCCGAACAGGCTGCATTTAGATCTCATAATCAGCACTCAGTTTGCTCCTTCTCAAATCGTTCAATTAATTCTAAGTTTTGTTTTAGTGTCAACACACGTTTTTTTCGTTTCTCCGCCATTCCTTTACAAATGTCTTTTAACATTAACATCAGAAAATCTGAACTTGCTTTTAATTTACGGGCAACAGGCAGGCAGATAACAATGGAAACGGTTCTTGTTTCACGCGATGATCGTATAAACACGCGGTGGGTGCTGTATTGTTGTTTCTAAAAGAAAAACAATCTACAATATTTGGGGAGGGGGGGGATACATGGATAATCCACACACGAATAATCGGGAATATGCTGTATATGAAAGAAAAAATCTGATGGGTTCTATTCATAGAACTTTCACTTACTGTACCTATTGAACTTTTACATAAAGTATTATTTTATCTACATTGTGCGAATCAGGATAAACATTAACAGAATTGGTCTTATTACTTTCTTCCTTTTAAGTAGAAGGAAAATAAGGGAACACATTAGACTAAAGCGATAGTTAAATCTTTTAAAGGCCGGTCGCTATGCGAAACCATTAAGGTTTAGTTTGTATGGTCCAGTTTGGGAGAAGTTAGGTAGCTTAAAATTGAAACCAATAGCAAGGAATATCTCGAAATCGGCCAACTCTATAACAAAAACATGACAAATTGCGTATTTTAACCAGTTCTCGATTTTTTGGAAGCAAGTTTATGTCTATCTCTTACGGTTTAACCGTTATGCAAAATTTTGCAAAACTCATCCAGATGAACAGGTCTTCAGAGGCTATTCCCAAATAATTCAAAATATACATTTTATTTGTGATTTAAATATCTTTAACATACGGTATTTTAATCTTAATGGTTTGTGCTATTTTTCAGAAAAAAAAAAAAAAAAAACGTTATCAAAAATATTTCCATGTGAAGTGTATTTATGATGGAGGGCTTTTCTTAAAAATCTTCGTGTCGCCTCCTTGGAAGATACTAAACATAAATACAAGTTTGGTATTTAACGGTCTTTTCGATTTTTGATTATGCTGTCAACACACACACGCACACACCACATGATTACCACGATAACTTCATATACCCAAGGTCGCAGCTTCAAACCCGGCGGTGGACGAGGGATTTTTTCGGGCGTAAAAATCTTTAGCATGGTTTGCTTTGGAAGGGAAGTGAAGCCGTTGGTCCCGTGACGTAAATTTACGGCATGTAAAAGAACCTCAAGCCTGATAGAGAGGCCTCTGAACACAAGCAGTCTTTCACGCTCAGTATAGAATGATACGCTGAGAACCACAGAAGTTAAAGAGCGCCCATAAATGAAACACTATTTTATTTTAGGAATCAGGGGACCTGAAAACATATAGCATTTTTGGGTGGAATACCACACCTTCCTTAGCTACTATGTATGTGCTAGAGAAAGTATGAAGACTACAGAGATGTAATCAACGAAAAGAAAACGTAAAACTATTTTACAAACATCATTTCGTTCTGGGAAGGAAAATGGAAAAGCTTTTAGATACATACACCAGTTCAATTAGGGACATACACAGTCTCAGAGAGTAGCAGTAACCTTCACAAAAGCAAATGACAATCTACTAATTCCATAGAGAACAGATAATAAGGCGAGAGCACTAAGGTTTGTTTGCTGGGGAGGAGCAAGGTGATGTTTAAATGACCCTCAATAAGCTCGCCCTTTCTCTACCATTTTCTGTTTCCGCACCACAGAGGCTAAAGAGCAGCTTGGATAATAAACTTTTATTGCCAATGTCATTCTTTGTGTAGCTCAGTTATTGCTGCTTGTATTCTGATGCTGTATAAAGCCTTGTAAATGTGTGATCTTTGTAGCTACTTTATAAGTTAGGAATCCCAAAGTCGAGCGTGTCAGAGTGTCCAGGATTTGACCCCCGGTGATTGCCCACTCTAACCCGTGAGTTTTTTGTGTTTTCTACGAGCCTATACTCTAATTCAGGGTTGGTTTCTCATTTACAATAATTGAGGACCCTTTAACAAAACTCAACAAACGCGAATTTAAAATGTGTAAAGGAAACGTTTCTTTTAGTTTACTCTGAGTCTTTTGAGATGCATTTATTGATAGGCAATACAACTACTTTTGTTATTTTATTTATTTCGAAAAAATACTACAAAACTTAAGAATTTTACAAAAATCAACATCCATTTTTTGAAATGCACATAACTTAAAATGTTTAATTTTTTTCATTCACAGTTGTCAAAAACCACATCAAAATCTTTAACATGTGTTTTATAATAATGCTTAAATGCAGCTGAATTGAAAATTGGTTAATGACTGCCTCCGTGGTCGAGTGGTCAGCGAGCTGACTTCTCACCCGGAGACGGGTTCGATTCCCGGCTGGGGTGGGGAATTTTTCTTTAACCGGAATTATTCCCTATCCCCCATAGAGTCAGGAAGTATGAATGTGAGAGTGAATGTGCGTGTGTTTAGTAATAAAAAGTTTAACCTAATGTTCTGAACCTATAGTTTCACAAGTGATAGCCCCCGATATGACCATTGATTTTAAAGGGGGCTATACAAATGAAGCAATAATAATAAAAAAAGTGGTTAATTTAAACACATTTAACCCTAATTTGTTTAAAATTATTGATATGCAGAAAAACTCAATCTTCAGCATAATCCATCCTGAATATTTGCCACTTCCTTTTAGAACTTTGCCCTCTTCCGAATTATGGGAGTAACTCATTAACTTCTTCACTCATCAGCTTTCATCTTACTGACAAGGTTCACCATTAGAAGTTCAGGTGTTTTAGACATTACAGAAGCTGTCTGCCTTGGCTTAAACACTTCAACTTCTATCGGTGCAGAAAAATAAGTGTTTTAACGTAAAACTGTACACGATTATTACAAGTTTCTATGTATGTAAATATTCTCATCTCTGTAATTTTAAAAGGCAATTTACATTTTACAATATTTTTGCCATCGATTTTAAATTATAGGTATGCCAATCTTTATCCAAAACTTTTACCTCTCCAAAGTTCCCCATAATTTCATAATACTCAAATGGCAATGTGATCGATTCGTGTTTTCTCATTTCTTTTTCTATCAAACCGAACACACGGTCCAGCGGCATGTAGCTATGCCCTTGGACAGGAAAGAAAAATATTAATTTCTTTAAAAACTCTAGAGCCTTCCAGATAACCAACAAGCATAGCCAAAAGTATGGAAATCTTATTTTGAGACCCACAAGGCTCTGAAAACAATCTAAGGTTAAATTTCTGGATTGTTCTGTGATTAAACTTTTTTATATGTTACCTATGAAGTTCCTCAATGATAAGACTATTTCGTTTGCACCTCGCCCAGCATCTGTTTCAAGCCAGGTATAATTCACAATATTTTTGGATTTTTTTTTTTTTTTTTGTGAATGCTAAGATTGTACAATTGTATAGCCATACTTGGCGAGAATAGAAATTTGTTTAGGAAGGAAAGGCCTTTGTTTAATTTTACTCAATTCACGGAGCCTATAGGTTAGAAGCCTGTCCGGGAATCAACGATAACTAACCAAGAATGGAGAACCTGGAATGAGTGGTCCAGGTAGATAGGCATGAGTGTGAGGAGGTGGATAATATGAAATGAAAGCAAAATGAATGATGGAGCAATTGGTGGAATGAGTAGCTGGGGAAACGGAGGACCCGGACGCCATTTCGTCCACCACAAATCCCATATGCTGACACTGGCCGCCTAGGTGGGCGGCGAGGGGTTTAACCACTGGGCCACGTTATCGCCTGTGGCTACATACAGTTCAAATCTCACCAGGCGCATTTTGCACTCATAAATCACACTAGCTAGTTAAAGCTTAGCAAGTATGTAATTATCGATCAAGGCAACATAAACAACGCAATTCAAACCAGAACTAGCATTCGTATCTGCTCCAGTTCAATATAAACACCAAGAGTAATAAATTCGAACTCTGCAATTGAAGACCTGCAAGGCTACTATTCCTCACACAGTGAAGTATACATTTGTACTCTCATCTGGCAGAGGCTGTGATATGTATGATAGTAATATAACATGCAGCAGGGGTTTGTATCCCCGCTGTGCATCTATTTATATCACCAGGTGATACACAATAGGTGTCATGCAGTGCAGGAAATGGCGTTCGCGTGCTCACATAATTCCCAAGGATAATTCACTTTTCTCTAGTAATTTCATTTCACTAAAATGAATCCTCTTTACTGAAAATATTTCAAAGTAAAACCGTTGCATAGGTAATATCAGGCAGGTTTGAAATTAAAAAAACTGGTTTGTTAAGAACCAGCACTTTCGCTTTAAACCTTAAAAATTTCACTTTTCTACCACGTACAGTCCGGTGCACTGAAACGCATAACGACAGTTTTTGTAAGATTTGATTGCCGCTTTAGCCTGGCGTATTCCGTTATTTCCTTTCTACTCATTTTCATTACCATGTAGTGAATAAATATGTTTTGTTCTTTTGCTGAACAGCTAGAGAAGGTCATCAGGACAGAACTCATTAGAGTTTTTGAAATAATGCTCCAAATTTGACTCCTTGGCACAGCTCACTAAGAGCCTTGGCCTACCGCCCGACCGCTGAGTCCCCCAACTAAGTCCATTACAGACGTCATGGATGGGGTATAGTATTGGGGGGGGGGGGTGAGACGTGGTCAGCGTTTCGATCCCCCCAACCAGTTAATGCGCTCCTCATGACCTGGAGCCGCTACTTCTCTATCAAATAGCTCCTCAATTGGCCCCCCTCCAGGGACCTCACGAGGTTGAGTGCACCCCGGATCAGGTCTCCCAGCGGGGGAAAAATCCCCACGCCGGTTCTGAGAATCGAACCCAGCAGCAACGCTACTACCGTGCTAAGGAGACGACCGCTCCAACTTTGAGAAGTTATATTTAAAAAAAAAAGTTATGGTGAAAACCAATAGTAATACTTTTTCTATATTCAGACTAAAATTTATAACAAAATCTGATATTTTCCATTAACATGACTTTCGCTACAATTTCTCTACTATTATTGTTAAAAATCTATCTATTTCATGATAATCTAGATAAACATCAGCAGAAATTGTCCTCATTACTTGGTTACCCGAAAGTAGAAGGGAAAAATCTAATGTGTTCCATTCACATGGTGTCCTCTAGCCTTTCGGTAAACAAACCTTTTATTCAAAACATTAATCGGTATCTACATCATGCTAATCAAGATAAGCAGAATTAGTCTTATTACTAGCTTGCTTATAAAAAGAAGGCCCTTTAAAATCCGGTTGCTATCTAAAACAACTGAAATCCCTATCTCTTAACTTGCCAAGAATGAGTAAGTTTATCTACTCTAGTATAGGTGTATTAACTTAAACCCCACATTACACATATTTATTTAAAATCATATCATTTCATTACAAAATGAAGTCGTAAATTAAAAGTCAATAAAACCTACATACACGAGCATATAAAAGCATTCCTAAAACACATTCTTTAAGTAACACGAAGACAATCATGGAACTAAAGTAAGCTAATGTTATAGTAATTAATGCGCGAAATCCCGGATTCTTATAACAGCAGTCATGTTGACAATCGCTGGGTCTATCCCCTTACAGTACTCACCTTGATCACTACCTTTATTCATCCGTCATTGCATATATCGGACTTGAAAACAAACCAATAGGATATTAACAAATGCAAGACTGGCGTGAAACGTAAATGGTGAAAATATGTACATAATGGGTACCCTAATGCATAAAAAATGCAATACCTTCCGATATTTTACTGTAAATATGCTATGAGACCCCTTGAATCTAAAAAAAAATATATGTTTAGGAAAATATTTGTGTGTATACATATTTTTGCGCATGTGTGTATCTGTAAACAAGGTAACTCCATAAACGAATAGTCCATTAAATACTAATCTTGGCATTTAAGTTCAGCATCTTTCAAGGGTGCGATACGAAGATTTTAAAGAAACTTCTCCCAGCCTACTTTTATTGTTTATGTGGAAAAACTTTCCAAAAATTTCTCAAACATTCCTCTATTTTAATTAAAATAGTATATATTTAAGATGTTTACATTAGAATTTAATTGTATATTTTAAATTTCCTGGGAATACTGTGTGAAGTACTCTATTTTATTTATTTAACTGATAGACAATAACTTATTGCACACAAATATAGGTAACACTCGCCAAAACACACAGTTTATGTGAAGTACATTTTGGTTTTGATGCCTACCATTTCCAAGATATTGATTGTTATAGATTTAAAAATTTCAATCCTAACACTTTTCTCAAAAGAGATGTGGTAATTAGTTTTACTTTTGTTTCTTTATTCCTGGCTATACAAAATAACCTAATTTTATTATGATATATAGAGATCAGCTCAGATAAGATTTCACTATCACTTTAGCCTAATGTGTTCTATAATTTTCCTTGTACCTACAAAATATGTAATAAAACAATTTCTGTTAATTTTTATTTCGATTTGCATGAAGTTACTAGACTATTTAAGATTTTGTAAAAATAGCTTGTTGCAAAATAAGTACAGAAAGTCACGCGAATGGACCAAATAAGATTTTTTTTTTCAAATTGGAAGCTGCCGTTGGCTTTTCTCTCTGACTGGACTGTTCTGGACGGAATACTTAGCGAAGGGGATCCTTTGCCAGGGTGGAAGTGAGAGGAAGAGAGACTTACCTACTCACCAAGCAAGTGCGCGGACGAGGTGGGCCTACAATGTTGGTAGTTCTTCATCCCTCCGACAGGATTCAATAGGCAACAGTCAGCCCTAGCGTCAGTGTACGTTTAACAGAGTACTGGCCGCCATTTTATCTCCTAAAATCTGTGTAAATAATACACAGCCTTATGTAATAATACCGGAAAAGTATGAAATATGCAGTCTCTTTATAGTTTTTGTACAGACTGGCCTTAAAATAATTTCCCTACTGTTAGAAATAGGAGCGTAAACCAATAAAACAAGCAGCTTGCAGGTAATGCTCGGAAAATTAAACAATGCTACATGGAAGACGCTAGAATTTCAAGTACAAGATTAAGTATTGTCATATTTTGGCGAACCGATTGTATTCAGATGTCTTACAAACAGAAGACAAGCTGTGGGAATCGATTCCCTTAGAGCTTTCATTGACTTCTAAAGAATCATATTCATTAGATTTTCATATCTAATTTGAATTAATTACTTCAATTCAGTAATGTTGGTGTAAGATATATTTTATTCTATAAATTTAAAATTATTCCTTACGGTAGCTTAGGAAAAACACTGTCATGGTTTATCTTTTATTAAATGCTCAAATTTATCATTAGTAAAGTGCGCCCAGAATATTAAGACATAAGGTCCAAATTTAAATGCATTCTAATACAAATAGTCTCAAATTATTCATCTATATGTATAGCTATTTATGTTATGAAAATAAATTAGGTAGAATAATTTGTTTTCTATTCAAACTAATTAATATCATTTGTGATAAGAGCAGTCACAGACTTGAAATATCAAAGACGTAATAAACCTTAAAGCTTTAAAGTAGACAATAGGCACCTAATATAATGTAAGAAAATTAAACGAGGTTACTGTACACCTAACATAACTGGAAATTGAGTGTTACTTATCGACGCACTTTAACTACCATGGCTTTCAGCGTACCATTCTATATTGGCCATGAAAGACTTAATTTTGCTCAGAGGCCTCTTTTATCAGGCTTGAGGTTCTATTACGTGCCGTAAATTTACGACAACGGGACCAACAGCTTCACTTCCCTTCCGAAGGAAGCCATTATAAGGAATTTTACCCCCCCCCCCAAAAAAAAAACCATCGTCCATTTGAACCCGGTTCTTAGGTATATGGCTGTTGCGTAGTGTTACTATAAATGATCTTTATCAATATAAAATTGAATAAATGTCGTTACAAGACACTTACAAACATGATATTGATATCAATGGAAAGAGCAACTCAAATATTTTTTGTAATGTTAGTGAACCTGTTGCATATTATTCATTTCGTTACTAGAAGACAAGACAACAGAAAAATGGCTGCAAACGAAGACAGGATGCCAATTTGTTTGCTGTATGTTCACATATCCCAGCATGTTGACTCTGTACAACTCAATTTTACAAGGAAATTAGATTTTGATCCACCCAGCGGGTGTCCGTAAGTGGTACGCTGAGACTTCAAAACGAGGGGATGCATCTTTAAGCGAAACCCAACCGATCATCCAGGGTAAGTAGAGTATGTGAGAGAGAGTTTTACACCAAGTCCACAGAACTCCGCCGTAAACCCCAGTAGAGAATTAAACATCCCCAACAAACTTTGTCGAAAATTTTACGGAAACGTTTGAAGTTTCATCATACCATCTGCAATTGTTGTAGGCTCTGAAAACAAACTACAAAGCCAGGTGACAGTCTTTCGGTGAGGACATACAACTTAGAAGATAAACTGAAGGTTTCATCAAACCATTGGTGTCGGGTGATGAAGACACTTTTTATAGTTAGGAAAAGTGCACAAACGTGTCAGGATAGGTCTTTGGAAAACCCTAACATCTATGTGCAACATGTACCAACTCGTTTCCAAAAATCTCGTTTGCGATCACCTTGTAGTTTACCACGAAACTTGCGAGTCAGTTGAGAGATTTAAAGCCGTGCCGGCATATTGCCATGGTAGCTCAGTGGTAGAGCAACCGGCTAGACTGGGAGATCCGTGGTTCAAATTTTGGCTATGGCATTCAAATTTTACTTTCTCTAGCCCCGTATGTACTATATACATAGTGGATAGAGAAGATACCAAACTTGCTTTTTAAGTTTGGTATCTTCCAAGGATGTGACACGAAGATTTTCAAAAAACTCCCACCACGCTTAACTACCCTTTCCATGGAAAAATTTCGAAAATTTGTTTTTCTTAAAAATGCCTACAACGATTTTGATTAAAATGCCACATAATAAAGCCATTTCCATCAGAAATAAAATGTATATCTTGAATTTTTTGGGAATAGCTTCTGAAGACCTGTTGATTCTGGATGAATTTTGCTGAATTTTGCATAGCTAGTAAATCGTAAAAAATGTAGATCTCGTTAAATTACACAACTTATGTCACATACATTATTTTCCTGGAGTTTACCGTTAACGACATATTCCTTGCTATTAGTTTCAGTAGTAAAGTAGTTATAATTTTCTCGGACAGTAAGTGTCCGTTTTTCTTTTGTTCTACTTCTGGCCAAGCATAAAAGCGATTTGCAATGAAAATCGCATAACGACAGCTTTTAAAATATTTGATTATCACTTTATCATAGCACTTTCTTTTAGAGAGTAGCTAGAGAAAGTCATGTGAGTGTAACACATCAGATCTTTGTATATAATTTAGAATTTTGGTGCATGACAAAACTATCACTATTATGTATAATAACGTGTAAATTCCAAAATGATATTTTACTACTGTGGATTTTACAGATCCATCATTTTAAGTGGTGTTAATTAGATGAATATTGGTGCCTAATACGTTAGTTAATTCTGCTATTCATGCTGCTAAATGAATCGTGTCATTACCCTTGCACATGGCGCTACGTAAGCAACATTAATTGACTTGTCACTGGCTGTTAACCGAGGTTTACTGCATCAGATACAGTGAAGCTCGTCAGTGCTGATAACATTATCTGATCTTTGTCTGCCGTCCGTGCATTTATCAGACAGTTTAGTCTATGCCACGGACCTAGTTAACGTGATACCAAAATATATGTTTCTATATTATTATGCTGGATATACCTTTCCAGCTTGTTTCTAAGTATCAAATGAAATTTAGCTGTTGTAAACTTGCGACACTTTACACAAGGTGAGTAAGGCTCATGTACAAATTAAAATGGATATATTGCTTTCTCTAGCCCGTCTGTAAAATATACATAATGGATAGAGAAAGTTTTTTTTTTAGCTTAACATCCTTTAACCTGGACGATGAATGAAATTGGTGAAATGATGCTCAAATGATCTCGGGGAGCTTAAAGTTACTCGACATTCGTCTTCTCAGAATAAGGGAAAACCCCGAAAAAAAACTTATCCGGAAACTCACCCTAAGCGAGATTCGAACTCACGATCTTTTGAATGTGAAGCAGACACGCGGGCGGAGAAACTTTTGTATTTCACCCAAAAATTCGGTGTCGTGATTTCATCAGAAATATTAGCTTTGAGGTCCCAGAAGTCCGAAAAAAACCTTTTTAGAAAAAGGTCCTGTGTGTGTCATACTTAAGTCTACCTAATTAAAAATTAACACACACACACACAAATTATAATTTACTCCCACGATTAAAAATATCCTTGGACAGCAATGCTCAAAAACGAAAAGACCCTTATAAACCAAACTTGTTATTTAAGTTTAGTATCTTCCAAAGATGCAACATGAAGATTTTGAGAAAAATCTCCCGAACTCAAACTACCCTTTACATGGACGCTTACTTTTAAAACTTTGTTTTTCTCAAAAATGACTGTAACGATTTTGATTAAAATACCGTACATTAAAAATATTTACATCACAAATAAACTGTATATTTTTAATTTTCTGGGTATGGCCTCCAAAGATTTCTCCGTTCTGGATAACTTTTGACAACTGGTAAATCGTAAGATATAGAAAAAATCCATTCACAAACTTTGATTACATAAATGCAACAAATTAATTATTTTAAACTACTTCTTCTATTTACTTCCTACTGATCGAGAAGAAAATATCAGAAATAGTTTCATTACTTGCTTCCGTCTAAGTACAATTAAGTACTATTAAGCTAAAACGACAGTCAAATATTTTAAAAGCTGGTTGCTATGTGATTGAAATTCTTTTGTTTGTATGACCAGAAGCTGACAAATACCTTTACGAGAAACGTTTAACTATTTCAAATCTGTAACTTATAACAAGGAATATGTCAGAAACAGTCAGCTCTTAAAAAAAGAAAAAAAAAAGAAAAAAAAAAGAAAGACACTATGAGATAGAGAATGTTTTATCGAAATCTACATTTTTTGTTCAGTAGCTTTTTGTCTCTTTACAGTTTATCAGGTATGTAAAATGCATCCAAATAAACAGGTCTTCAAAGGCTATTCCAGTAAGTTCAAGATTTACAATATTATTTGTCATGTAAATGTATTTAATATACGATATTTTCATCAAAACCGTTACAGCCATTTTTGAGAAAATCAAAATTTTCGAAAATTTTTCCATGTAAAGGGCTGCTGAGACTGGGGGATTTTCTTGAAAATGTACTTGCATCCTTGGAAGATACTGAACTTAAATATCAAGTTTGGTATTTAACGGACTTTTCGTTTTTGAGCAATGCTGTCCAGAGTCACAGACACAAACGCACACGGACCTTTTTCTATATAAGTTTTTTCCGGACTCATATAGGACTTTAAAACATGTATTTCCGGTGAAATATCAACATATAATTTTTGGGTGGAATGCAATACCTTCTCTATCCACTGTGTACACTGTACATACGAGTTAGAGAAAGTAGAAACGAATTTTTATGCGTGCGCGCGCGTATGTGTGTGTCTATGTGTCCGTGAACAAATAACACAGAAACGAAAACTCGGTTTAAAACCAAAGTTATATTTAAGTTTACTATTTTACAAGAATACGAGGAAAATTTCCTCCCCCCAAACTACTCTTTACATGGAAGAAATTTCGAAAATTTTAATCTTCTGAAAAATGGCTCTAACGACTTTGATTAAAATACCGTATATTAAATATATCTATATGACAAATAAAATAAATATTATGGATTTTGGGGGGAATAGTCTCTGAAGACCTCTTCATTCTGAATCATTTTTGTATAACTGCTAAATCACAAGAGGTAGAGGAAAAGCTTGCTGCACAAAAAGAAAGCAGATTAACGTAAGTTATATTCGTAAGAACCAAGAAAAGTAAAACAAAGCAAACATTTTGATATGTTGCATTCACGTGACTTTGTCTTAAGCTGTCACACAAACAATTTCCCTTACAAAGAAGTAGTCTTTTATCTACGACATGCTAATCAAGTTAATCTTTAGGTCTCATTATTTTATTTCTTGCAAGTAGAAGGGACAAAGGAATACTCTAGGCTAAATCGATAGTCAAATCTTTTAAAAGCTGGTCTTATGTGAAACAGTTGAAGTGCGGTTCGGTTAGCATAACCTGAAATAAAACAGTAGAGACGAAACAAAATGTCACTACCCGTTTCAGAAAAGTTTAAGTATTTTAAAACTGAAACCAATAAGCAGTATCACAGAAACGATCAGTTCTGCGTAAAAATGTATATAACATAAATTAATTGTTTTAACGGGTCCACAGTTTTGTGGGGTAAATTTTTGTCTTCTATGGTTTAAACGTAAGACTAAATTCTGCAAAACTCATTCAGAAAAAAGGGGTCTTCAGAGGCTATTCCCAGAAAATGTAATATATAAGTATTGTGATATATACGGTATTTTATTCAAAATTGTTAGTCATTTTTGAGAAAAAAATTTAAAAAATTGTCCACGTTAAGGGGTAGTTTGTGGTGTGGAGGTTTTCTTGAAAATCCTCGTAACGCATTCTTGGAAGATATTAAACTAAAATACCAAGTTTGGTTTTTAAAGGTCTTTTCGTATTTGAGCTATGCTGTCCACATTCACAAACACGGATCTTTTTTCTATTTTTTCTATAAATGCTTCTTTTTTTTTTTTTTTTTTTTTTTTTTGGTCTCAGGAGACTTCAAAACATATACAAGCTGTTTCAAAACGACACCAAACGAAGATAAGCAGTCGATTAGCTTGCACTTTGACTTGTCCGAAACTTGATGTCGCAACTTTCAAACTGTTCTATTAAAAGTTTTATGTGTGTTTAAAAATCGCACACATTTGGGATTTGTTGTCATACGCCGCGTAAACAAACTCAGAGCATGTTATACGAAACACATACAAAACCCACATACTACGTATTCCATTACTAAGGTGACCTGTGCCGCTCCGACGTGTCTATCAAACCACGCCTACACCACGGGACTGGCACCTCCGCTACTAACCGGCATCTCTCTTGGAGTGGGCCAGGTACGTGCCATCTGGTTATGTACGACTGCCAAATCCTTGGTGATTTTATGACAGATTTTGTATGTGTTATATGTTTTGTATGTATATCTTGAATTTTCTAGGAATAGGCTCTGAAAACTACTTTATTCTGGAGGAACTATACGGAATTTCGCATAACTGCTAAACCGTAATAGAGGGACAAAGACTTACAACACAAAAAATGTAGAGCACCTTAAATCACACAATTTATCTTATATATATTTTTTGTCGTGGAGTGGATCGTTTTTTAGATACTCATTGTTTTTGGTTTCAGCTTTAAAAAACATACTTTTCTCATACAGGAATTTGTCAACTCCTGTCTATACAAAAAAAGCAACTTCATTCACACAGCAACCAACTTTTGACTATCACTTTAATCAATAGTACTCCCTTATTTCGCTTATACTTACTAGCAAGCAAGTAATAAGACTATTTCTGCTGATTGTTTCTCGATTAGTATGAAATAAATAAAAGCATAAGCTTTTTAGCAATAATTTGTTACAGTGATATAGAGAAGGTCATGTGAATGGAACACATCATATTTTTCTCCTATGCATCCATATTTACGGAGAATGCACGAGTTGTGCTGTATAGTTGCACTCAAAGGTAACGATGTATTCGTGCCGTTTTTATAACCTCAATATTAGCATATTTATTAGCGTAGGAAGGATGCATTTAGTGCATTAGCTACATATTAAATTTCTAAAGAGACTTAGCGAGCATAAAACGATGTCGCTAACATGTTTAATAACGGTTGAAATGTTGCGGGAGAACAGGCTCTAAAGGTTTAGCTGGGAAAAGCTTCAGGCGACCGCACCCAATGCTCGCTGCCAATGCGCATTAAATGAATTATATTCCCCAGTGATTACAAACATGTCACACATTTCAAACAAATAAAAAATTCTCTCTGCTTTAGAAATTCCTTTGTTTGGTAACCGTGCTGGAGCACTGTTTATTAAAGTATGAGCTCAAGCTTGAAACTGCCTAAACCTTTACCCTCAAATATTATGCATCGTAAGCCTTAATTGCATCTCTGCTCTTGATGGGTAATTGTGCAACCATGAAGATGGATTCGCGTATGATTATGATGTATATATTACTGTGTCAAGGAAGTTCTGGTAATTTCCCAATAAAACACAAAACATGAATTATTCATCCAATTTTATTTTATCGCCAATTTTTACACATTTATGCCAACGAATAATCCAATCATCAAAACATTTTTTGTAAGCACTTTTAGGAATCAATGTCAATTGTCGCTGCGAATTTTACTTTATGTCTTCTATCGACTGAAAAGGGTGCTTCGAAGTGGTAACTTGAGTTTTGGAAAGAGAAAGAAATCAGCAGGAGCCAGATCAGGTGAATACGTTGATTGTTCGATGAAATTTGTTGAGTTTTTGGCCAGAAATTCGTGCACAATAATAGCCTTGTGAGATGGTGTCTTATGGTGGTGCAGAATCCATGAGTCGTGGTTCCACAAATCTGGCCTTTTTCGCCGTATTTGTTCTCTCAAACACCGTATAACGCTAGGATAATAGTCTTTATTTACCATTTGACCTTCTGGCAAGAACTCTGAGTGCTCGACACCGTGATAATCGAAAAAGCTGTCAACAGGGCCTTCAGTTTTAAGCGAATTTTACGTGCCCTTTTAGTTTTCGGTTCAGTTGGCAGGTACCATTCGGAAGCTTGTTGACTGGTTTGAGTGTCAAACTCATAAACCCACGTCTCATCACCAGTTACAATGCGTTTCATGAATGTGTGGTCGGAACTGGCCTGTTCTGGTATGTCTTCAGCAATCCTTACGCAATTGAGTTTTTGTAGAAAATTCAAGTCTTTCGGAACTAACCGAGCTGCAACGCGCGTCATGCCAAAACGATCATTTAAAATGGTACGAATCGATTCGTGAGACACAGAAAGTTCAGTGGCAATCTCTCTTAGACCTAAATGACGATTTTCAGACACCATTTTCTTCACTTTAGCGATGTTCATTTCAGTTGAAATCGTTGATGGCCGACCAGAGCGAGGCAAATCTTCCACCACATCTCGAGCACTTTTGAATGCACTGGACCACTCATATGCACGTGATTTTGATAAAGCCGATTCACCGTAAGCCCTCTGTAACATTTTCAGTGATTCGGCACACGAAATACCATTTGCAATGCAACATTTGAGACAGATTCTTTGTTCAATATTTGTATCCATCGTAAAATCGCAAATCACCTTTGAGATGAACTAACAAAATGGCGTATTGTAAACAAATTAGATGACAGATGACGATCCAACTCGGCATGGGTATAGAGGAAAGTTGTACCAACTTAGCGACAACAATAACTTCGAATCCCCTTTTAAACAGGAATTTTAAATGATCAATTCCCGGTACTTTCTTGACAGAATGTACATATTTTGTTCACTTTTGCATATTTTTGTGTGTATTAAAATACCGTACTTGTCATTCATACTTCAATAATATGGACTAGTTCAATTTTTCAGGCCGCTTCACTTTACTTTACGATGTCGCTTCAGTCGCTGTGCAGTTGAAGACAAAACCTGTTTAATCTACTGCAGTAACATCACTCGTTGCACCTCATTCACTATTGTCGAAACCTCACTCAGAAAACAGCACTTTCGGCATCAAAACAACTCACTATATCACTAACTCGCTATCTTGCTAATTTACATATTTGCTGGAATATTTCAGGGAGTTTTAGAATGTTCGGGTGGTGTGTAGAGTATTGTAAAACGGCATAATCGGAGTGCTGTTCCAATGAGTAGTGTATTCCCAGCCAGGCGGTCGATCGTTTTATGAAACCGTGCAAGACTGATTTTAACAAACATTTATCGTGACTAACAGGAAGTAGGCAGACAAATAAATGTTTCTATAATCCTTCAAAAGAACTTAATTGTTAGGGACAGTCGAGGGACGAGTACGTAAAAAGATTTTAGTTTTTACTCTAATCTGTAGCATGTTGTAATTTGACTGTATGATAATATATATAAAGAAAGATTAGATTTAAAGCTTTTACCAGTGAAGAGTACTTCATACAAAGCATCTCAAATTATGAGAGATATAGTATGCCGTGTACGGTGGATGTACCAAAATAACACAGCTATAAAACAGCCAGGCAAGACTGGGGACGGCGTGGCATAATTCACCGGACTAAAACAGCGCGTGTGGGAACTTAACGCCTGTATGAATACGCAAACAAGGTGAGAGAAGAGAATCTGTGCTTTACAGGTCTCTGACGACACACAGAACGGGCCGCAAGAGAAGGTCATCATTTATGAACATTTCAAATAATAAACCTTCCCACAACTCTGTAATAGATCGAATACTAATACGAATTACTGTAAATAATTGCTTATTCTAAAGTAAACCCTGATACTGTATCCCCTTCTGTGATAGCTATTTATTACTTTCTCTACATGTATATGTACATAGTTGTATAGAGGAGATATATTCCACCCAAGAATTCGATACCGAAATTTCACCGCAAATACAAGTTTTAGAGTCCCCTGAATCCAAACAAAAGTATTTTTAGATAAGATATGTGTGTGTTTGTGAACACACAAAACGATAAATGGGTAAAATACCAAATTTGGTATTTAATTTAAATATCTTCCAGGGATCAATATGAATATTTTGAGGAAAATTCCCCCACACAACCTAAACTACGCTTTACATGAAAAAAAAAATCGAAAATGTTGATTAAAACGATTTTGATTAAAAGACCGTATATTAAAGATATTACACGAGAAGGCCTCTTTATTTTGGGAGAACTTGTTGATTTTGAATAACTGGTAAACCATAAATTACCGTAACTACTAAAAACTTACTTCACAAAAACATAGATCTCGTTAAAAGACACGACTTATGTCACATATTTTTTTTCCTGGAATTGACCATTTCTGAAATATATCTTATTTGTTTCAGATTTACAATTCTTAGTTTTCTCACACAGATAGTTGTAACTCCTGGCCATGCATAGAAACATATTTCAACTTCATAGCAACCAGCTCTTAAAGGATTTGACTGTCATTAGCCTAGTGTATTCCCTTATTTTCCTTATGCTAATGTTTATCTCGATTATCAAATAATAATTAGAAGAATATGCTTTTTAACAAAAAATTGTTACAGCGATATAGAGAAAGTCATGTGAATAGAACACATAAGATTTTTAGAAAAAGATCCGTGTTGTCCGTATCTGTATCTGTTAACATAATCCAAAAACTAAATATCGATAAAATACCAAACTTCGTATTTAAGTTTAATATCTTTCACGGTTGCGACAAGAAGATTTTGAGGAAAATCCCCCCCACTCAACTACATTTTGCTGGAAAAAATTTCGAAAATTTTGATTTTCTTAAAAATGTCTAACGATTTTCATTAAAATACTGTATATTAGCAATATAAACATGACAAATAAAACGTATATCATGAACTTTCTGGGAATAGCCTCTGAAGACTTATTTATTCTGGACGAATTTTGCTGAATTTTGCGTAACTAGTAAACTGCAAGACATAGGCCAAAACTACTATACAAAAAATATACAGATCCTTAATCTCACAATTTATGTCATATATGTCTCTTTACTGGAGTTGAACGTTTTTGAGACATTCCTTGTTATTAGTTTCAGTTTTAAAATACTTAAACTTTTCTCATAAATTTGTAAACTCCAGGCAATGCAAAGAAACGTTTTCAATCCCATAGCAACCACATTTTAAAACACGTGACTGTCGGTTTAGTCTGTGTTCCCTTATTTCCCTTCTCTTCCAAGAAACTATGTAATGAGACCGTTTCTGCTAGTGTTTATCTCTATTGGTATGAAGTGGTAGAAGAATAAGTTATTAACAATAATTTGTTACAGGGATGTCAAGTAAATGAAAGACATTCATGTGAATGGAACACGTCAGATATTTTAGTACTCATGTTTGCATTTTCTTGCTTTATTTTTCTTCTACTTTTCCATGTTTAGCGTTCTAGATTATCATAAACTTTAAAAATAAGGATATAAAAAGAGCGTTTTGGAAGGCATTTAGTGCTGATCTATTTAGTATATCATATCTACGCCTCTAGGGGCGCCCCCAGGGGGGAAGGATGAGATAAGAGAAGAACCGGGCAGCCGAAACAATATGACAGAGTTCCTATATATTGAGACGCCGTAGGCGTCAGATAGACAAACTGGTGAACCTCATCCCACCTAGAGAACCCCTCCCCCAGTGTCTGGTTCATATAGGCCAGCAACAAGCGGCGAGAAAGTTCCACAAAGGGCATCGTATTTCATATCACGCTGCACAGATATACTTACATCGCCATATTTAAACTTTTAAAACAGGCTAAATGGGGTGAGGGATTAATTAAATTATTAATAGAACCACATGGATGGACATGAGACAAACTATTCCAGTGTTCGCCGGATCACCCGTAAAACGTCCAAAAAAAAACCATGGGTAAGAGTGGGCGGTCGCCGGGAATCAAACCCGGGACCTTCCGAATGGCAATCGCATGCGTTGGCGCGGCACCACCTCCCTCGGTAGCTTTAGTGAATTTACTCCCTTATCTGCTAATAGCTAAATTTTTCCTACGTTTCTTTTCTTACCATATGATTAATTTATGACAGGTTTACATTCATGTGCCAACATACATTATGATACTTTGTACAGCAATCGGAATAGAATTTAATCAATAGTTTTAAAGCATAACTCAATAAGATATATTTTCTCTTGTCTGAATATTTATCATAAGTAATATAACGAGAGCTGCAACTTATATCTATAGAAAAGTTGTAGCTCGATTTGTATTTCATAAGACTATTTCGTGAATAAAATAAAAATGATTAGCCTATATGGATACGAATATAATATTCCTAAAATCTCATTTGTCTTTGACATATATTTGCACCGAAATCACTGCAACTTGATGTCCATATCATAAATAATGACCTCGTTGCTTACAGAATTCGTTGAAATGGTTCCACACACTCTCTCTGTTGTTTTTATTACTCGACGGCTCTGAGTTTTCATTTAGATAATATGTCTATTTCAGCGAAAGACCTTTCCCTTTGGGAACTTCCACCATTATTACGGGAATATCACTGCACACCGATACTTTTATTATGAGACCAGCATTAGTTTAAAGAGAAAACAAATGCACGTGGGCGCGATAAATTTAGAAAAATAATTGCACGTTAGTGTGATGCAAACGATTAAAATTCAGATATAATGACTTCCAATTGGTTCGAATTTTACGCGCCAATGCACTGGATTGGCCACTTCCTACGATCATGTGTCTTGAACGAAATAGTCACTTTAATAATCTCTGCATCGATTTTACTAGCGATATAATCCTTGATTGTTATAAATTTGGTCCGCTGGTATATTAACTTCCATACACAGTTCTCTTCCTTTTCGTCCGATTGTCTAAGTATATCTTTAAATATTATCATACACAGTGTGTTCATTAAAAGTTCCGTAAATAAAAGCGATAAAAACACTCCGTCATAAAAGATGGTTGTGCTTTTGTTCATCCAATAGCCAGATTTAAAAAATAGAATACTCCTATGTGATTTGGTAGCTCAGTGGCAGAGCAACCGGCTAGAGATTGGGAGATCCGTGATTCAAATCCCGCCTATGGCATTGAATTTTTCAGTCTAACTCTACTAATCCAACTCCTGTTCTACACACGCAATAGTTGGCTATACTATGAATCCTGGGTCTAAAGTACTAACAACATTGTAAGTCGCCATTGGAGTTGTCATCTCAAAATAATTTGAGAAAACCTTGTGGTTTACCGGAAAAAATGCGAGTCAGTTGAGAAATTCAATACTATGCCGGCATGTTGCCATGGTAGCTCAGTGGCAGAGCAACCGGCAAGAGATGGGGAGATCCGCGGTTCAAATCCCAGCTATGGCATTGCATTTTTCAATCTGACTCTACCTATCCTACTCCTTCATTATGGCTTCACGGGTGATCAGCCATGAAGCCTTAATGAATAACATTCGCCGTGAAAGCTTCAAGTCTTACATATCCTACTCCTAATTGCTTTTTTTATATAAATTGTGTTTGTTTATATAAATTTACGGTATTTTAGATTCGCTGATTCTGTTCAAATAAAAATTTGGTGCTGTTAACCATTGAGCTACTATAACAACATGCGATATAAGGGGACAAGGTTGTCTGAACATAGGTAAATTACACCTTAAGTGAGTTAAACTACCGCTGTTCTTAAAGTAATCAATTGCTTTTTTTAGAAATTTGTATGAACTGTTCCACAAATCATGAAATTATTTCAAGCGGTTGTTTTAATTAATAACTTATGTGGTTGAGTCTACAAAAAGTATTTCATTCAGCAGAAAAGTAATAAAACTTATTCCTAAAACATGTGACTTCATGTACGAGGGTCTTTTTTACAACCTGTGAAAGGCTATAAAGGACAAGTTCATAGAAAACAATTATTTTATTACTAGCATTTTTGTACACTTATGGTTACTTTTCAACATAATCACCGAAAAGAATGAGACGTTTATCGTACCTGTGCACAAGCTTTGCAATACCCAATTAAAAAAATGTTGCCATCCATGATTTCACAAGAGCATTGACGTTATTTTGAAGATCTTTTACGTGCCCTAAATCTACGACACGGGGCTAACGTGTCAAAAACAAAAAAAATATAATTTTTTACCATTTTAGAGTAGCCTATCCCCTTAAATTTCCCAACTGACTCGAGCTTTACCACCGAGTAGATCACTTAGTACCGCACGTCACAGGTAACAATCCCAAGAGCGACTTTCAATTGGTGATACTCTCGGGAACACGAATAGTTCAAACCAGCAATAGTTCATTGTGGTAAGTTTAGCAAGTTATGGAAAGCAATTAGAGCGCCGAAAGTATTGGTGAAGTTCCTAGCTAGGACTTGTTGTAGTGTCGAAGTGAGAGACCATTAGCATCGGCCCAGTATAAAGAGAGAGGCAAAAGTGGCCGGGAAAATGGTGTTAGCAAAGGTAGAGAGTCCTTAACTTATAATAGATGCTGAAAATGTTGACATTCTCCTCTCAAATAGGCAGGATAGTTCGTAATATTTTCCCTGCTCACACCCTGATCTCATCAGCAGGAATCCTATTTATTTCTCAGTGATGTTATCCCTAAGTTCCGTAGTGTACGTGGGCTGCTACAGAAATACTGACCTAACAAAGAAAGAACAACACTTTTGGGGGAAAACATCTTTATATCTCTACATAGTCTCCTTTCAGCTCGATACACTTTTCCCAGCAATGTTCAATAGTTTCGATACTCTGCTTATAATGAGAATTACCGAAGTCTGCAAAATAGCCATCATATGCAGACTCCACCTCTTCATTGCTGGTAAATGTTATACCACCAAGCCATTCCTTCAAATTTGGAAACAGAAAATAACCAGAGGGGGCTAAATCTGGCAAACAGGGTGCATGAGGAAGCAATTAGAACTTTAACTCATCGATTTTGGCCGTGACATTATTAGACATGTGAACTGGTGCATTTTCTCAATGAAACAGAACTTTCTTTTTTGCTAAATGCTGCCGTTTTTACTCATTTCATTACTCAAACGCTGTAACAAGTTCGTATAACATTCGCCATTGATTACTTATCCTTTATTGGGATAATCAATGAAGCTGACGCTATGGCCTTGCCAGCAGATGGAACTGCCTTCGCCTTCTTTGGAGCCGATTCTCCCCTTCTAATCCACTGTTTTGATTGTTTCTTCGTCTCAGGTGTGAAGAGATGCACCCAAATTTCATCCATTGCTATGGATCAACGCAAAAACTCAGCTCTTACTGCAGCAAAACATTGCCAAACACTCGACTGAAACATCTACACGGCGCTGTTTTTGTTCTATTGTGAGCAAACACGGCTCCCACCTTGCACTCAACTTTCTCATATCCAAATCTTCAGTCAGTATTCATTGTACAGAACTTTTTGAAATGTCTGCAACGTCTGCTAGTTCGCGCACGTTCAGATGGTCATCCAATACCATTTTGTGGATTTTCTTTACCTACAATTTCTGGACTGGTAACCTCATTTGGTCGACCACTGCAGTGTTCGTCTTGGCAGCTCGTACGGCCGCGCTTGAACTCTGCCACCCAATAACCCAATATTTTACAGTTGCAAACGAAGGAGCAGACTCCTCCCAAAGTAGAATCTAGCTCAGCTTTACTATTAGTTGGACTAATACCTTTCAAATGAAAGTATTGTATCACATAACGATGACCAGTTTTATCCATGTTTACAAATTCGCTGAGAGCATTCATTAATGATGGCTTCCAAACAAATGCTATACAATGTAAATGCGTCAAACTTCAAACTTAAGATTTCTAAGGTTTGTAATTTTTATCATTGTTGTTGTTTGTAACAACAAACGCTATCTATACGTCAGTTCGGGTACTTCTGGGACAAAATGAAGGTCATTCTTTTATTCAAATGATTAATGCGGGAGATGAAACAAAAGTTACAGTAACAAAGTAACGGCGACAATGGGTGCGAACACGTGCAACAATGCCTACCAAAGCAAACCGCTAACACACTGCGGCGATTATGGGACGGCAAGACACAGTTACAATACAACGTTATCAGTCGTTATACATAATAAGCTATATATTTATTCACATCTGCATTTAATACATATTTTATTTCTTTTCTTATACACCCCTTAACTAAAACAATATCACTTGCTTTCATCTTGACCCTTAAACTCACTTCAACTTTGATCATTACTTCTTTTTCTCCGTTCAATGTGACCACCTCCGTTCCTGTGTATTTACAAATCGCCAGGAGTTATCGTCTCCAATCGTTTTTCTTTTGTTTTTGGTTCTTAAGCTCAGTCGAAGACCCGTTAGACCAAGGTAGTAGGAGTCTTTAAGTTCGAAGGATATTTTGTTCCTTTTTCCTTGTTCACTTAATTGCCCTACCTACAAGAAACGCTGTTCATAAGAATAACCGTTAGGAATCGATTTGCGCCCTGAATGCAGCAAAAGCAATTTCCAAACGCTATTCATACCTCCTCTGCTTTGTTCTTTACTGCCGATACGCTTCTTGTCTATTTGGAAACTAAAGTCACAGCTTTGTTCAACCATAATTCATATTCAAATTAAGGTTCATCGTTTAAACTTAAGGGCAAATGAAGCAGTTTTATGTTAAAGACCGATTCTGCATGGAAGCATTTACTGATAAAGGGTACATAATTAATGTATGCTTTCTTTCTACTTTCTCTAGCCCGCATGTAGAATGTACATACTGGATAGAGAAGGTATTGCATTCCACCCAAAATTCGATATCGAGATTTCACCGAACAAATATGTTTTGAGGTCCCTTAAGTCCGAAAAAAACATTTTAGAAAAAGGTCCGTGTGTGTCTGTGTGCTTGTGGGCAGCAAAAGACCGTTAAATACCAAACTTGGTATTTAGGTTTAGTATCTTCCAAGAATATTTTCAAGAAATGTGCCCCACCACAAACTATCCTTTACATGGAAACTTTTCCGAAAAATTTTATTTTCTTAAAAATAACTAACGATTTTTATTAATATCCCTATATTAATGCTATTTACATCCCAAATAAAATGTACATCTTGAATTTTCTGAGAATAACCTCTAAAGACCTGTTTACTCTGAATGAATTTTGTATAACAGGTAAACCGTAAGAGATAGAAAAAAATGTATTTCATAAAAAATGTAGATCGCGTTAAAACACACACTTTATGTTATAAACATTTTTTTTCGTGGAGTTCACCGTTTTAAAGATATTTCTTGTTATCAGTTTCAGATTTCAAATATTTACACTTTTCTCATACGGGAATTTGTCAACTCCTGTCCATACAAACAAAGGTACTTCGATCACAGAGCAATCAGCTTTTAAAATATTTGACTATCAATTTAGCCTAATGCATTCCTTTATTTTCCTTTTACTTACAAGGAAGCGGGTAATAATACCCTTTTTGCCAATGTTTTCTCGATTAGGATTATATAGATAGAGGAATAAGTGTTTTAGCAAATTATTGTAGAGACGTAGAGAAAGTCATGTGAATGGAACACATGAGTTTTTTTATATCGTAAGATTGCATTTTAACAATAGGAAATTAACGGAAAATTATATGATATCGATTACATTGTTTTTCAAGATTAGTCTAGATATTGCCCAAAGAAGATTTTAATAACAAGTTTGCTTAAAATACTGTAAAGTGTATCACAGATTCACGAGTTGCTCACCAATGTGGTGTTCTCAATCAATTCTGGTACAACTATTTTAGGAAATATATCCCTTAATTAAAGCTCTGAAGCTTTCTCGCTCTTGATTATTTATGGGGAAATTCGTCGAGTATTCTGGTTGACTAACTCGTGTTTTCAACTATCTTTACTGCATCAACCGACCTACCACTAACGTGTAGTTTTGTCACAGCCTTTGGTGTATTGGTATATATTGTGTACTTGCCCATTTTAATAGTGTTTAACGCCCGCTTTTAATACAACGGCACCGCAGGCTATGACAGTAATGATGCAACACCGGTGGAATCCTATGGCGGTGTAAAAAGGATAAAATGGAGAAAACCCATCCCTGCGCCGCTTTGTTCACCACAAATCTCACATGCGGTCGTCTGGGATTCAACCCGGGCAGCTTTGGTGAGAGGCGAGTGGTCTAACCTCTCGGCCAGGGCGCGGCCGTACTTGCTCCGGTAAGCTTAAGAAAACAAACACTTTTTACTTTCTTCACATCGTACATAAGTAGAGAAGCTATTGCACTCCACTTAAAAATTCTAAACGATATTTCACCGGAAATACACATATTACGGTTACCTGTGTCAAGAAAAGGCATTTTAAGAAAAAGGCCCGTGTGTGTATGTGTGTGTGTGTGTGTGTGTGTACTTGAAAACACGATAATTCAAAAACGAGAAGTTGGTATAAAATACCAAATATGATATTTAAGTTTAGTATCTTCTAAGAATACAACAAGAAAATTTTGAGAAAAATCCCCATACCCCAAACTACCCTTTAGATGTAAAGAATTTAAGAAATGTTGATCTCAAAAGTGGCTATAATTTTTCTTAAAATACCTATGTTAAATGTATTTACATGGTAAATAAAATATATAGCTTGAATTTTCTGAGAATTGCCTCTTGAAGACCTTTTTGTGTTTGCTGAGTTTTGTATAACTGGTACACCGTAAGAGATAGACATAAATTTGCTATACAAAAATGTAGATCTCGTTAAAACACACAATTTATGTCCGGTACATATTTTGGTGATGGCCACTTTTGAGGTATTCCTTAATATTGGTTAAAAGTTATTTCTTACAGAAATTTTCAACTCCTGGCCATGCAAAGAAGCAGATTTTAATCAAATGGCAAAAAAAGTGCTAAAAATTTTGACTATAGTTTTAGCCTAGTATATTCCCTTATTTTCCTTGTACTTACGAGGAAGTAATTATAAGACACTTCTGCTAATGTTTATCTAATTAGCATGACCTAGATAGAAGAATAAGCTGTTACAGACATGTAGAGAAAGTAATGTGAATGGATCGCATAAGGTTTCTATTTTTTCAAGCAGTTTTTGGACTTTTTGTAAAAGGAATGCACCACACTTTATACGGAGTACATATCTGCAAAGTTATTTTTTCCTAGGATGAATGTAAGACATGTTTTGAAGGTCATTTTAATGCGAGGCACTAGTTACAGAACTTAATTTCACTTTAAAGCTATTCTTATCCGATATAGTTTGGGATTATTCAAAATCTATGTTCTTCTACAAACAACAGCTAGACGTCTTAAATGTTTTTAAAGGCAGCACAAAATAGTGCAATATAATATCTAGTTGGAATTTTGATATCATTCATAGATAAGTTTTGAAAAATTAATTAATATTAAAATGATTGTTTTTCCTGTTTATTTAACTTTTAGATATAAAATAAAGTAATATATCTACGACAGAAATATTTGAACCAGAACATTTATCAGAAAACCAGTAAGAAATATAATTTTCAAAACGGCGCATTTTGATTCAGCTAATTAAATCTAAAAACTTAATTGATATATCCAGAATTAAAAGACACATTTGTATGAAACTTGATATGAACTTTTTTTGCCAGGAATGTCTGTACAGAAAATAATATCTCTAGCTTTAATAGTTTAGAGAATAACTTTTTTCACTTCGATGTACCCAAAATAGCTGCTCTCTGGCCTGGTGGTTTCCAAGGTAGCCACAGATTCCTTAAATAAGCGATTTATTGGAGAAAAGTGTAAGTAATTTGTAAAACAAGGAGTTTTAGTAAGGTTATTATTCTGCGGTGATTATTATATTTCATTTTGAGGAAATTGTGTTGGTACCGCATAAACATACGGAGATTAATGAATGGTTAGAGCTAACTTTGAGAATAGATGTTTTAGGTTAACGTGCCTTCGTTTTAAGCCAAGTAGACAACCGCCTAATATGATCAGCGGCCGAGACAGCAATAACCTCGGCATTATGCCACTACGCAGTAGCGGCGCAGGACGTGCCAAATCTACGTTTATGAGCTCCGAACACTCTCGGTTGTTGCTTTATCTTCGTTATGTGAAGGTTTCGATAATAATGCGTGTGATTTCCTTAGGAATGTTTCTCTTAGACCATGAAAATGTCGGCCAACAAATTTACACTTGAACAGCGTAGTTTTATGTAAAATACATACTGAAAATTGGATCATGTGGACAGGTGTGCAGATAATTTAAGCAGCAATTCCCTAGTTGTCCAGTTCCGAAAGAGATACTGTGAGATGTTTGGTCAATTAATTTAAGACAACGGGATCACTAACCGCTAAACTAAAGAAGCAATAACGACATGTTCTAATGGAGGAAATACTAGATGAAATTTTGCTGCATCCAAATGAATACTTAAGAAGTCTCCCAATCTGGTTGCATAGCAAATGGGCATTTAATAAACCTCTATTCATACAGCTACTAACCTTTTAAACTGAAACTCTACTATGTGAATATAGTGAAAATTTATGAACATTACGCAAGAGTAATATGCCATAAAACGATGGTACTTTATAATCAGAGACCCTTACTTCAAACTTCTGTGCTTCTGGTGCAAGTTGAATAAAACTGATCAACGGTGATTGATAAGTGTCTATTGTGGTGCCAGTGTTACAATTGTCAACTCAGATCTACGTCATGACCAGGTCTCTGACATCAACCTTCCGTGCTGTTGATGGATCAGTGTACATTATGCTGCCTGCAGTGCAATAACTGTCGAACCACTGCTTGGTGCCATGGTCAGGATTCCTGACTTAAGCCTGTCATGCTTCTAGTGAATTTTTCTATCGATTGAATTCAACTGGCATAAAACATTTTGCTTCACAAGGTAGTGGATTAAGCTTGGATTGCTTCTGGTGAATTTTTCTACCAATGAATTGAACTGGTCGACTATAGCGACTTGATTAATGTCTGCTATGATGGATAGAACATGTTACTCCATTAGAGAGCGGATTAAGCCTGCTATGCTTCTGGTGAATTTTTGTACCAATTGAATTAAACTGGTTGACTATGGTGGCTTGATTAATGCCAGCTGTGATGGCTTGGTTGCACTGGTGGTATAGAACATGTTACCCCATAAGGTAGCAAATCAGTGAATAGTCTTCATCAAGGGAATTGTGCGGTACCAATAGTTCCAGTAACCTGGTGGAGATCCCCGCATAGTTATGTGTTTGTTACTCCCGAAGTTCAATGACTGGCACCTCAAGTGAGCTCAGCCTAATGAGTCAGTCGTCACTCTATTGTCTGTATTATTTGCATACTGCTTCCCTAAAGTGAAGGTGGTTAGGGCGATATTTATAAGTAAATCCAAAGCCCTGATTGGCAAGAGAGGTAACTATCGAGCGCAAGAACTGAAAAGATGTTTCTGGCTCTGGCAAAAGAACGGGTGTGGCAAATAATCCCGTCCAAATACGGTCATCTTGGTCGTGTCTGACCGTCCAAGTCGAAGGGTTTGGTGTTAGCAGAGGCACCTCAAGCCAGTGTGCCACGACGTGAATATGATCAAAAGCTTGGTTTAGGTAACCATGGCACTTGTCTTCACTTAAGTCAATCTTAAACTCTGGTATTCTAAACTTCAAACTACGTGGTTATGAGCGCCCTATAAAAACAAGTCGTGCTAAACCAAAATAAAAGGGCAATAAAAAGCTAAAATCAGTCAATAAAAATAAATAATATGACAAATAAAAGGCAAGGCAAATAAAACTGCCCATTGCATAAACCATAGAGAGCTAAAAACTGGTAAAAAACAATCTAAATGCGATAACTAAAACAGGTCCCAGCCCTGGGAGGCTAAAATAGCTAAAATCAGCAGCTACCAGTTCAGGAACATACACAATTGGAAAGTAAAAAGAGCACTAGATTTTTACCTTACAAGGCAATGATGATAAAAACTTAAAGATTCGATCTACCGCTCCGGTATCGTCCAACATGCCAGTGTGATATGCATTGCTTGAACCGTTATTAACGTTGAATTGTATCACAACTATTTGAAGAAATAAGCTTATTTATTTACTTAATATCTCATTTGTTGTTAATAAAGAAAGTTATTTTATATTTTTCTAGCAGACTAATTTTTTTAGATCACTGAAAAGTCTAAAGAATCTGATTCTTGGGACTTAAAATTTTCCTCGTCTTTATCCACGACTTACCTACATTAAGTAGCGTGTTAAGTATTTATTCGGTAACTTGTAATTCATTCAAAACAGACCGGATCAATTTTTTTTAATTCACATAAACATGTAAGTGGTGTAAACATCAGAAACTTCGTATTTGTAAAAATCATTTTCATCACTGTAGGATATTGAAAAATGATTGAGGAAACTATATTTTAAATTCATCCATGGCAAAGGTGTTTAACACTTTATAACATCAGTATTATGTTATATAAAAATAACTCAAAAATGAATGTACTATATGAACCAGATAGAGTTACAATAATGTTTATATTTTAAGCCACATTTAAAAATAATATACACATTTACCGTTTTTAAGTATAATACAACTCAGCTTAATGTTAAACCAATAATCTATAAGCTATTCTATCCACAATAAGAATATAAAACCCATGCTGTTTCACTGTCAATTTCATTTCAATCTTGTCTGAGGTCTTAGTGAAACTAAGTTAAAGCTACCGTGACTAGACATACGCACATTTCCTACAGGTTCTGTTGAGGCCATATTTGTAGTGATTCTTTCCCTATAAATACTCTTGTTCTGCAGATTCTTAGCGTTCATCTTCACCCCATTTCCTTCGTCCTCTGCATCAGTGATATGAAAAACTCCAGTTTCAAAGTTACTATATGTATAAACGCTTGAACATAAACTACCAAATTCGCCTAACCACTTCTAACTCAGGATCATTTGGTATGGTAATTCAAGATCGGACATGATCATCCATTATTCTAGTTCAAAGAAAATGAAATATTTCTTTTTAATTGTACATCTTTTAATGCCATCAAAAACAAAACTTGACGACGTGGGGTCTATGGAGCTACTAGAACAACGAAGTTCACCTTGAGAAGATAACGAAATATATTTCAGAGAGTGATAAGGAAGTACTATATATATAAGGCCCCAGTGACAAAAGTTTCTTCAAGAGATTAACATTTTAAATTTACGAGACACCAAGTCACCAGTTAAAGGTCAATAATATTAGGCTCACGACTAGATAGATAATCGTATACTAATAAATGATACAAAATGTCTTGGAAAGTTTGTGCTTACCGTAGTTTGCAAAGTCTCCTCGTTTTAAAGAAAACTTATTGTGTGAGCTAACATCTGCGTTCACTTACCTGAAAAGAAAATACGTTCTGCATTAATACAATATACAAAATCAAATTAATAAACACATAATCACATTGATGGGAAATCAAGTTAAGACATTTGCATGTTTTAAAAAATCAGCACAAAGGAATTAAACTTAAATCAAATAGGGTCTTTCAGAAGACACTTAAAACTTGATTTCTTTGTATTATAATATTTGGCATAGGAAAACACTGTCCTCCATTCTCGTCTTCAACGCACACTATTCTTTCAGCGATTCCATTCACAGCATTTTGCAGATGATTTCTTTTGAGATTGCATGTTTAGTTGATGTAAAGCTTTGGTTGTGTCAGAAAAACCGGTTCTTTATGTTAATTTCCCAACCTAAAGTCGGTCGGATTGATATCTGGAGATCGCGGTGGCCACTTCATTGAATCTTTATGAATGGAACACGGACTTGCTTTTAAAGCCTCAATAAAACCTCCTCTTGCTTTCATAATACAATTGAATCAGCTGTATTCTATCAGTTAGTAATGATATAATACGTATATTCATATAAGCAGTATGAATACAATTAATAGGTAATGTTTTATTTATAAATTAAATAAAGCATGCTTTGCTATTAGATGCCTGAAAATGAGTTTGGACATTTACTACTTGCTGAATGTATATTATGCCACTATACAATCAATTTTGTCATACAATATTTTAATATGGGGATCTGCAACTGAAGTAAATAGGGGTGTTTTTTAATTCAGAAGAGAGTGCTAAGAATAGTTTTTAATTAGAAGCCAATAGATTCATTAAGACGTGTTTTTAAACAAATTTATATTTTTACTTTTATTTATTTATTAATCTATAATGCTGCACTATTTTATAAAAACAGCTCATACTTATTCACTCTCAACTGTGACGTTCATAATCATTTTACTAGAAGTATGAATGACATCCATACGGGCAAATATAAAACAACTAAATGCTCCAAATCACCAAAGGGCCTCATAAATAAAATTGCCAATGCTCTCCCATATGAAAGTATTAAAATAGATGACAAGTGTAAATTTAAAAGATCACTACGGTCATTTTTACATGACAAAACCTTTTATTGTTTAAGTGAATTATTTAATTAATGTATATTTTATGTGAAGTCTATCTGTACAGTGTATGGCAACAGACAATAAATCCATCCCATCCCATCCCATCCCATTCCATTCCATTCCATTCCATTCCATTCCATCCCATCCCATCCCATCCATTCCATCCATCCCATCCAACCATCCATCCCATCCATCCATCCATTGCATCCATCCGTCCATTCCATTCCATCCATTCCATCCATCCGTCCATTCCATTCCATCCGTCCATTCCATCCATTCCATTCCATCCATCCGTCCATTCCATTCCATTCATCCGTCCATTCCATTCCATCCATTCCATCCATCCGTCCATTCCATTCCATTCATCCGTCCATTCCATTCCATTCATTCCATTCCATCCATTCCATTCCATCCATTCCATCCATCCATTCCATCCATCCGTCCATTCCATTCCATCCATCCCATCCATTCCATTCCATTCATCTGTCCATTCCATTCCATTCATTCCATCCATCCATTCCACCCATCCATTCAACAAACCTGTACCCACGTTAACGGTGAACTGAAAACAATACAAGAAAATCAAACCCCACTACTTATTTTTGTTTTTTTTTAATCCTATTTTGCATGTTATAATATTTATAGTTGTTTAAAGTTTGCAGTGACTTAAACACTGAAAAGAAAGCTACTAGTTAACTGCAAACAAAACAGAGAGAAAGACTAGTGATGCATTCACATAACCTTATCTACCCCATTTTCAATAAGTATTCTTAGAAAAAAAATCTACTCTTCTATCTACTTCATGTTAAGGAAGATAAAATGTTGGATATTTTCTTGTAGGTGGGATGGGAATACAGAATTGCAGTACGCTTAATGATATTCAAATATTTTAAGAGCTGGTCGTTATGTTGACTTCAAAATTACGGTCTCTTTGTACTGCCAGCAGAAATAAAGAGGAGGACTTCCCATTTGAGCAAGTAAGTATAGGTATTGAACAATGAAAACAATATCATGGAATATCTCGAAAATAGTTGACTTATACTAAAAGAATATCTAAATCTGCAAATCCTGTATTGAAAGATACAGTTGTTTTCATGAAATTAAATTAAAATGAAATAACTTCACAGTTAATAGTGCCTATGTCATTAATATTTAAAATAAAGATAATTTGGAGAGGTGGAAAACTATCAGAACATATAAATGATAATTATTTTTTTTTCTCAAAAGCTGTGAGTAGAAATGGGTTGAAAGAGTCTTCATTAAACAAATGCAACGTCGTAGCCGGAATTTAAATCATAGAGCTCTCAGCTTCCCACCAGCTCTAACCATTGAGCTACCATGGCAACGTACCGGTAGGATATTAAATTCTTGATGTGGTGTATTCTTTCCCAATAAGCCACAGGAAGCCATGCTATGATAGTTATATACTTGGAGCAACCGTACGGATGATTCGTGGTTCAAATCCCGGTTGCGACATTGGCTTTTTCAGTCGGATTCCGTTATTTATACAAATATATTTGATATAAATTCTGCTGTTGTGACGAGTTCTACAGCTTTTATGGAATAAGGGTTTGTTTGTCTCTTACGGCTTAACAGCTATCCAAACGAAAATAATTAAAAGTCTTCAGAGACCATTACCTACCAGAAATTTCAGGATATGTATTTTAATTTTCATGAAAATGTATATATTTTAATATGTCATGTTCATGAACATGAACACACTGTTTTAATCAAAGTCAGTAACTTATTTTGATAAAATCAATAATTTTGAAACATTTTTCACGTAAACGGTAGTTTAAGGTGGAGGATTTTGTTGCAAAATGCTGCGTCCTATCCTAGAAAGACGAGCATATATTAGTGTGCGCGCAACTTTTCTTGAGCTCCAGATTTACGGGCTGTAAAGGACAAGGGGAAGAAGAGAGGGCTTGCCCGCCTGTCTTTCCGCGGTGATCTGAACCGAAGAAGATTTCTTTCTTAAACGTGAGTTTAAGAGTGTGTGTGAACTCTGAAATATACAGATATAAGAAAGCTTATCATTGAAGTCACTAGATATCGTGTGTATAGCAGACTTCAAATCTTAATGCTGTCGCTCTGCTCTGCTTCGAAATATACCGAGCCGGGTGCCCAAGAAAAGGTGCACGTATTGTTTCATGGTATTCCTTAAATGCCATTCCTGAAGGTTGAACCTGAATCAAAGCATATACTTTCGGAGAAATATCCCAATTAAAATCTTTATGGTCGAATACACATTTCCCCAACTCTTAGTACATAACAGACAACATAACATTTATTATATTTAGGAAACATTTACAACTATTTTTTAAATTATTCTCTTTCCCTTAAACACTCAGCATTGTCATTGCCACCCTCTCTCTTGGCATATTTTCTCATTTATGTTCCCGTATTTTTTTCTGCAATTTTTTACTTGTTTACATTCAGTTCAACAGTGAACAATACTCTCTTTCTCCCCGTATAAAATACAACGTTCTAGTTCATTGCACCACATTCCTTAAAGAAGTAGTGCTCCCGTCCTCATCCAGCCTCATCCTTCCCTCTCTTGCTTTCCTACATATAATTTATACACGGTTCTTTTTTGTTCTGTATAAATAAAGCTGCTTTTTTATTTTCTCTGCATAGTACATGGTATACCGATAGAGAAAGTAATACACTCCACCTAAAAATTCGATACAGAGATTTCACCGTTTTATGATCCCTGTATCAAAAATAAAAATTTGTAAATAAAGATCCATCTGTGTGTGGGTGTATGTGTGTGCGCGCGCGCGGCCTGCGAACATGATAACTCAAAAACGAAAGGTCCTTAAAATACCAATTGGCATTTAAGTCTAGTATCTTCCGAGGGTGCTGCAAGAAGATTTTCAAGCAAATTTCCAACCCAAACTACCATTTATTTGGAAAAATGTACGAAATTTTTTATTTTTTCAAAACTGCCTGTAACAATTTTGAATAAAATACCGTAAATTACATTTATTTACATCATAAATAAAATACACAGCTTGAATTATATGGGAGTAGCCTCTGAAGACCTTTTTCTCCTGGATGAAGTTTGGCGAGTTTTGCATAAATTGTAAACCATAACAGATAGACAAAACTTACTACACAAAAATGTACATTTTTTCATGAAGTTGAATATTTTAAGATATTTAATTGTTATTAGTTTCAGTTTTAAAATACTTAAATTCCTGTATGAGATAAGTTTTAACAACTGATCATGCAAATAAACGAATTACAATCACATAGCCACCGGCTTTTAAAATATTTGACTGTCGCTTTAGCATAGGGTACTCCCTTATTTCCCTTCTACTTAAAAGGCAGCAAGAAATAAGACCATTTCCGGCAATCGATTAGCATGAAATAGACAGAAGGATAAGTTTTTTATCAACAATTTGATACAGAAATGTAAGAATTGTCAGATTGGAACACATAGGACTTTATTTCCTACTACATCCCAGATTTCTAGTTTATCTATGCCTTCTATCCTATTTCTCAACGAGTTCCAGAATAGTTTTTACTTTCTCTGCACTTACTGCGTACATAGTGTATATAGAAGGTATTGGTTGCATTAAAAAGGTCATACCGAGATTTCACCACAAATATATATTTTGAAATCCCCCGATTAAAAAATTCTAGGATTTTGAATTTTCTCAAAAATGGCTCTAACGATTTTGGTTAAAATACCTTATGTTTAAGAAATTTTTATGTCAAACGAAATGCATGTCTTGAATTCTCTGGGAAAAGATTCTGAAGACCTCTTCATTCTGGACGACTTTTTTATACTTGGCAAACTATAAGAGAAAGACAAAAGTTCACTACACAAAAAATTAGATATTATTAATACACACAGTTAATGTTACATACTTTTTTGTAGAGCGATATTACGGAGTATTGGTTTCAATTTTCAGCCACTTAAACTTTTCTCAAACGGAAACACGTCTTTCTTCTCGTTTCTCATTTATTTACTCTTGTTAAGCAAAGAGAATTGAATTTCAATTGTTTCACTTAGTGACGGGCTTTTAAAGGACTTGACTATCGCTTTAGCCTGTGCATTTTGCTTACTTCCCTTCAACTTTCAAGGAAGCACGTAATATGACGAATTCTGCTTATATTTATCTTGATTAGCATGATGTAGAAAAAAGATTAAATTTCTGGCTAAAAGGTTTGTTGGGTAAGGGCTAGAGAAAGTTATGTTTGTTACACATCAGATATTTTTTATTTTTTGCTCCTTTCCTCCAATCTTCCATTACTATTTTTACTTTCTGTATACGCACTATGTACATAGTGTATAGAGAATGTATTGCACTCTACCAAAAAATTCGATACCGAGATTTCATCGGAAATATATGTTTTAGGGACCCTGTATCCAAAAGAAGTATTTTCAGGAAAAGGTCCGTGTGTGTGTGTGTGTGTGTGTGTGTGTATGTGTGTGTGTGTCCGTGAACACGATAACTCAAAAACGAAAAGTCGGAAAAATACCAAACTTGGTATTTAGATTTAGTATCTTACGGGGATGCAACACGAAGATTTTGAGAAAATCCTCCCACTCCAAACTACTCTTTACATAGAACTTTTTTCGAAAATTTTGATCTTATAAAAAATGACAAACGGTTTTGATTAAAATATCGTATATTAAAGATATTTACCTCACAAAAAAGATGTATATTTTGAATTTTCTGAGAATGGCCTCTGAAGACTACTTTATTCTGGATGAATTTTACGGAATTTTGTGTAACTGCTAAATCGTAACAGATAGACAAAAGCTTATCACACAAAAACTGAAGAACACATTAAAACAAACAATTTATGTTATATGCATTTTTTTCGTGGAGTTGATCGGTTTTTAGATATTCCTTATTTTTTGTTTCAGCCTTAAAAAACTTATACTTTTCTCATACAGGAATTTATCAACTCCTGTCCATACAAACAAAGGAGCTTCAGTCACATAGCAACCATCTTTTGCTATAACTTTAACCTATTTAACTCCCTTATTTCGCTTCTACATACAGGGTATCAAATATTAAGACTATTTCTGCTATTTTTTTCTCACTTAGCGTGAAGTAAATAGAAGCATAAACTTTTTAACAAAAATTTGTTACAGAGATATAGAGAAATTCATGTGAATGGATTACATCAGATTTTTTTCTACAGGTTTAAGGTTTTTAAAATAGTGCCCTGTTAAAACATAAATAACAAAATGTATGCTGGAGCTGCTGTTGCGCTGCTTTCAGCGCTTAAATAGATTCTAGGCCAATCTCTACTGCACTTTGGACGAAATTGAATTTCCGATCCCTAGTACATCCTCCTTGATGTAAAATTTATAAAGCGTTCAGGAGACTCTACAGCAAGAAAAATAAAAGCAATAAAAGAGGTGTGTGTTGCACCCAAGTACTTTAATGCATCCTCTTTCACTGTTAAAGGTGACAGAAACACAGCATGAAGAACAAATAAGTAATTCATCCTGAAAGGGGGGGGGGATGCTGGATATATTGTAGGCATACGTTTTTACTTTCTCTAGTCCATTTGTGCAATTTACATAGTGGATAAAGAATGTATTGTATGACACTTAAAATTTTATGCCGACATTTCACTTGAAGTACACATTTTGAGACCTTTTGAATCCAAAAGAGAAGAAGAAGAAATGATTTTTAGAAACATGTTCCGTGTACATTTAAAATGGTAATTCAGGACCTATAACTTACAAATGAAACAAATGTAAAACCATTCTAAACAAAATGCCTTAACAGTAAAATCAGTTTTATTTTTAATGGCTGATTGTTAAAAGATCTCGTTAATAATAGTGAAACTCTGCCAGTGTCTATTTGCAGTTTCCTAGAATGCTTCCCCTAGGCCTTTAAGGATTTTTTAACCTGGGTTTTTGTACCTTATCTAACTCAAATGTGTATTTGTGGTGAAATCTCGACATCGATTTTTCGTTGAATACAACAGTTCCCTAACTTGTTATATGTAGCAGTGAAAGTAAAAACGTTTAAAATTTGTATCTTAATAGGTTGGTTAGAGGTTTAAATAGCCCTAGATACAAAAAGTCCCCGAAAACTTTTTATTTTTCTTTAATGTATACGATATATGTGTATATATACATGTAAGTAACTTTCCTTTATCAGCTGTTTTTATCTAGAAGTTGTATATTATTTTTACTGCAACTTTTTGTTCCTTTATATTCCATGATACATCTTTGAAATTAATTCAGACACTCTTACTAATAAGGTCTTAATGTATACGAAAGTAAAGGATATTTAATTTGTAGGTGTTGGTGTCGTCCATGATGACACTTCATTTCAATGATTACTGTCTTTTCTTGGCAACTAGTTTTTGTTTGTATGCATGTTCGTTTATCACTTATGATATTGTCGGTAACGGAGCACAAAGCTTTGTAATGGAATTAGAAAATAATAATAATAATAATAATAATAATAATAATAATAATATACTATAGCAATGTTCAGAGGTTCAAGAAAAGCTCAATAAAGAGGATACTTTGTATAAGCGAGTAAAAAGAACTTTAGACGAAATAAGGTGTGGGATATTTGGAAAAACAGACAAGCAGGCGAGAAAGGGTGTTGGAAAAGAGTTAAATTGAGAATTGAAGTTGTAGAAAAACAGGAAATAATTAGCAGTTTCAACCCCAAAAGTTCACTGTACGGAACTTAAAACGATATAGAGGAGAGAAAATTATGTTCATGTTTTTAACAAACCAGCAAGAGATTGTTTTTCATGGGCTAAGTTAGGGGTGGTGAGGTTAAAATGCTTAGGGGAAGAAGCAAACCAAGGTAAATGTCTATTGTATAATAAAAAGTCTAGTAATTATTGGCACTTAATTCTAGAATGAGAAGGAACAATCAATATCAGGGAAAAACTAAACCAATAAAAAGTATAAGAGAAATAGGAAAATATTTAGGTGTAGTAAGAAATAGATGGAAAAAGGAAATTAGAAATAAGGAATAAGAAGAAGTGTGGATTGGTGAAAGGAAGACATAAACAGAACCCGATAGCTAGATGACCATGTTGTTGGATGCAATGGGTCCTCAGAAATGCAGCAAATCAGTGAAGTGAGAAAATGAAACGTAAAAAGTAAAATGTAGACATATAATTTGAGTGTTACAGAATTGTAGGTGTGAATTAAACCATGTAATGATTCAAGTGAAATAGCCATCCCAACCAATGGTAATGCTCCTTTCTTGTGTATATATTGAAAGGTACACAGGGCAAGGACTAGTTATTTTTGGAACCAGTTGACATTGTCGGGGTCATTAAGAATGCATATGGTGAAGTAGCGATGAAGAAAATGCAGGTGTATGGATGGCATAAACGTTTCAGTCAAGATTTCTGAACGCTGAAAACATCACTGTGCATGCAACAAGGGCACTACGACTGATATCTGAAAATGTTTCCAGTCTCTTTACACGTGGTGGTACAAGTCACCGCGAAAGGGAATTATTGTGAAGGAAATGTTGTATAAACTGCCTCATGGTAACTTGTTTCTGTATTATTTACGCATTCCAGGAAATTTTAAATGTATGTATATAGAATAATGCAGTGGCCTTTGGAAGGTATTTGTATCATTAGAAAAAGCATTAGATAAGTGCTCAGAGAAAACTTTTCCATTTCTCATCTGTATGTCAAAAGCTAGTAGTAAATCAAGCTCGTGTATCTACATCTATTCCTACTGTAAATATATGGTGAGCTCATACTACAAAACCTAAGAAACCTCTAATGGGCATGCAAGTATTTGTGGAGTAAAGAAACGAGTAACCAAAACGTCCCAAGACATTTGAGGGACTATTACATAGTAAGATTTTACTACCACTAGAAAATAAAATATATATTTCAGTTTTAGCTGCTTTTCTGGATGTTTTGAAAAATGCATAAGCTTTCGTCCCACTTGGTTACATCCCAAGGTTGTTTGTGAAATTTTCCATGGAACTCTTGCAGCCTCATGTTAGAGTTATGGCTTGTGAACTGCCGAAGTTTCTTCTTGAGAACGTTTCTGCCTCGCTATTGTAATAGGCATGAGAATAACAATAATAAAAGGCTGTATCGGCCATGCAGCTCTATAGCAGTTTGAATTGCTCCTAATGCTTTATGCTGGGTCCCTTCCAACATTTGCTTGCCATTGTTTTTACGGCAACAATAAAAGCGAGCAGAACATTTCTACATACACTAAATAGGGACAATGGAGCTGGAGCTACTCCAATTTGTTGCTAGTGGGAATATGGAGTCTTGCTTTATGTTCAATAAATATTCCGTGCCAGCCCACATGTAGAAACAGGGAAGGGGATGCCGAGATCTTGTGGCGGCCTCTTCCTTAAATAGGAACCACTATGACTTCCACAAAGCTTTTGTCCCGGAGTAGCGTTTACCACAAGCGTTTATGACTCTCGTATGTGAAAGTAACCAGCATATTATGCTTAAATGAAATATAAGTAAAACACGAACACTATGAAATTAATCCTGGGCGAGAAAATACTAAATTAGCATATTTCTCTGTACTTATCGAGTCCCAGCAATTGCAGTCAAATGTGCATATAATAAAAGGATGGGAAGGGCCCAAATAAAATAGCCGGTGTAATGGTACGCTTGTATACTGACTGGGTTATGTTTGATTGCAGTTGCATGGAGATAAAAAAAAAGCAAAACATTACAGCTTATTGCAAAAATATTAATAATTTTACAATATAAGACGGTTATAGCTAGCCTAATTTTATTTTTGAAGGTTAGTGTAATACGAAATTAGAAAAAATCCACTTAAAATAATAAAAAGGTTTGATTAATAATCCTCTTTTACTTTCTCTATACTCACGATGTACATAGTGTATAGAGAATGTATTGCACTCCACCAAAAAATTCGATACCGAGATTTCACCGGAAATATATGTTTTAGGGTCCCCTGTATCCAAAAAAAGTATTTTCAGAAAAAGGTCCGTGTGTGTATCCGTGTGTCAGTGTGTCTGTGAACACCATAACTCAAAAAAGAAAAGTCGGTAAAATACCAAACTTGGTATTTAAGTTTAATATCTACCAGAGATGCGACACGAAGATTTTGAGAAAAATCCCCCACCCCAACCTAACCTTTACATGGAAATTTTTTCGAAAATTTTGATTTTCTAAAAATTGGCTGTAACGACTTTGATTAAAATATCGTATATTAAAGTTATTTACCTGCCAAATAAAATGTATATTTTGAATTTTCTGGGAATAGCCTCTGAAGACTACTTAATTCTGGATGAATTTTTCATAACTACTAAACCGTAAGAGTTGGACAAAAACTTAACGGAAAAAATGTAGAGCACGTTAAAACACACAATTTATGTTATATACATTTTTTTCGTGGAGTTGATCGTTTTTGAGATATTCCTTTTTCTTGGTTTTAGCTTTGAAAAACTTTTCTCATACAGGAATTTGTCAACTCCTGTCCATACTAACAAAGGAGTATCAGTCACATAGCAACAAGCTTTTGGCTTTCACTCTAACCTATGGTACTCCCTTATTTCGCTTCTACTTACAATAAAGCAAGAAATAAGACTATTTCTGCTAATTTTTCTCGATTAGCATGAAATAAATAAAAGAAAAACTTATTAACAATAATAATTTACAGAGATATAGAGAAAGTCATGTGAATTGAACACATCAGATTTTTAATATGTGCAACTCCATGAAATTAAGTGTTAAATATTTCTCTACCATCTGACATGGATATCAAACTTCCTGCTGCGACAGCATCACCAACCAGTAAATTAGCTAGTCATGCTGTAGAATCCCTGCCCTTGCCAAAAACGATTAACTGCTCGATCTACCTTTTACGTGAACATTTATTCGAAAATGTTGATTTACTCCAAAAGTGCTCTGAACGTTTTTGATCAAAATATAATATATTTAAGATATGTTTACCACAAACGAAATGTGTATGTTCAATTTTCTGGGAATAGCCCATGCAGATCTATTCATTCTCTTACAATTTACTGGTTAAACAAAAATTATTAATTTTAGAACATTTTTGTATAACCGGTAAATCATAAGATTCAGACGAAAGCGTGCTGCACAAAAAAAAAAAAAAAAATGTGCTCCATTCACATGACTCTCTAAATCTCTGTAACAAATTATTGTTAGTAAGCTCATTCTTCTATCTACATAATGCTAAGACACTAGCAGAAACGGTCTATTTAGTTCCTTTATAAGTACAAGGAAATAGGAGATGACGTTAGACTAAACCAACAATAAAATGTTTTACAATATGGTTGCTATGGGGTTGAAATCCGTTTCTTTGCGTGGCCAGGTGTTGCAAAGTTCCCGGATGAGAAAAGTTTAAGTAATTTAAAGCTGAAATCAATAACAGGAAATATCTCGAAAACGACCAACTCAACGAAAAAAATGTAAATGGCATAAATTGTGTGTTTTGTCGTGTTGTACATTTTTTGTAAAATAAGTTTTCGTCTATCTGTTACGGTTTACCAGTTATGCAAAATTCAATAAAAAACATCCAGAATAAAGAGGTCTTCAGACGGCATTTCCATAAAATTAAAGATATACATTTTATTTGTAATATAAGTATCTTAAATATAAGAGACTTTAATCAAAATCGTTACAGCAAAATCAAAATTTTCAAAATAAGTTCCATGTAAAGGGTAGTTGGGGTGGGGGGATTTTCTTGAAAATCTGCCTGTCGCATTCTTGGAAGATACTAAACTTAATTACCAAGTATTACAATGCTGCCAACAACACACACACCCGGACATTTTTCTAAAAACGATTTTTTTGGATTCAGGAGTCTCAAAACATGTATTTTCGTTGAAATCTCGGTATCAAATTTTTGGGTGCAATATAATATCTGCTCTATTCACTATACACATAGTATGTATAGAGGAACTAAATATAGAGTGCATTAAAACACAATTTATTTAATATACCTACATTTTTGTAGAGTTAAACAAGATATTCCTTGCTACCGGTTGCAATCTTTCGCAACCTAACTTTTTTGTTTAGTGCTAGCCACGCAAGGATAGCCAAATTTCAATTCTTTCACATTGCGATAGATTTTACTATCTGGTTAGCCTACTGTATTCCCATTTTTATCTGCTGCTTACAAGAAGGCAAGTATAAGACAATGTCTGCTAATTTTGATCTTGATTAGCGTAATATAGATAAAAATGTTTTTGTAAGATAGTTTGTTTGCAGAATAGCTAGAGAAGGTTACGTGAAGGGGACACGTCAGTTTATACAATTTACTGGGTCTCGTAGCTAACTTGTATTAAAGCTGTAATCTCACTTTTGTTATAAGAGCTGCTGCTTTCTTGGCGGCGTAAATCTTTGAAGTTTTCTCGGACTTCCATATCTTCCCCTGGCTGGAAGCCCGAAAGAACTTCGAAGATTCACTTTTTCTTTCTCTAGCCCCATATGTAAAATGTACATAGGACTAGATAAGTAATGTATTCCAACTAAAAATTCGATGTCGAGATTTCACCGGAAATACATGTTTTAGGACCCCCTGAATCCAAAAAAAAAAAAAAAACATTTTTAGAAGCTGGTCCATGTGTGTGTGTGTGTGTGTATGTGTGTGTGTCTGTGGACAGTATATCCCAAAAAACGAAAAGGCGGTTAAATACCAAACTTGGTATTTAAGTTTTGTGTCTTCCGAGGCTGCGACACGAAGATTTTTAAGAAAATTCCCCCACCCCTAACTACCTATTACCTGAAATTTTTTTCGAAAATGTTGTTTTTCTTAAAAATGGCTCTAACGATTTTGATTAAAATACCACATATTAAAGCCATTTCGATTACAAATAAAATGTATATATTGCATTTTCTGGGAATAGCTTCTAAAGACCTGTTTATTCTGAATGAATTTTGCTTAAATTGGCATAACTAGCAAACCGTAAAAGATAGACAAAAACATTATATACAAAAAATGTAGATCTTGTTAAAATTAACAAGTTATGTCATATAGATTTTTTTCGTGGAGTTTTCGAGATATTTCTTATTATTAGTTTCACTTGTGAGGTACTTTTACTTTTCTCAGACGTAAGTGTGTGTGTGTTTCTTTTGTTCTACTCCTGGTCAAGCAAAGAAGCAATTTGCAATGACAATCGCAAATAGACAGCTTTTAAGACATTTGACTATCACTTTGGCCTTGCGCATTCCCTTAGTTCCAGTCTACTTATAAGGAACTAAGTAATAAAATTCTGCTAACGCTTATCTCGATTAGCATGGTGTTGGAAGAAGAGTTATCTTTTGTAAGAAGTTTGTTTGTAGAGTAGCTAGAGAAAGTCATGTGAGTGTAACACATCAGATCTGTTTGTTTATTGCCCTCTTTTTAATTTGGTTTTTACTTTCTTTACGTACTATGTACATAGTGTATAGAGAAGGTATTGTAATGCACCCAAAATTTTGATAACAGATTTCACCGGAAATACAAGTTTTGGGTCTCCCTGAATAAAAAAAAAGAAGAGTATTTTTAGAAAAATATCCGTGAGAGTGTCTGTGTGTGTGTGTGTATGGGCAGCATAGCTCAGAAACGAAAATACCGTTAAATACCAAACTTGGTATTTAAGTTTGGTATCTTGCAAGGATGCGACACGAAGATTTAAAGAAAATTCCCCCACCCCAAGCTACCTTTACATGGAACTTTTTTCCAAAATTTTGATTTTCTCAAAAATGGTTCTAACGTTTTGATTAAAATATCGTGTATTAAAGATATTTATCTGACAAATAAAATGTATATCTTGAATTTTCTGGGAATAGCCACTGACGGCTACTTTATTCTGGATGAATTTTACGGAATTTTGCATAACTGCTAAACCGTAAGATATGGATGGAAACAAAGGACCAAAAATATATAGCACTCTTAAACATAATATTTATAATTTTTTATGGAGTTGATCGTTTTTGAGATATTCCTTGTTTCTAGTTTCAACTTTAAATACTTTAAATCTATTAAAATACATTTCTCCCTCTATATATTCTGTTGAAGACAATTACAGTCTTATAATTACACAGTTTTGGCGGAAACACCTGTCACAGAAATTACATAATTTTTATATAAATATGTTTATATTTATGATCTATTTAAGTATATTTCTCTCTAGTCTCATCTGATACAGACAATTACGGTCCTATAATTACACAGTTTGTTCACAAGCAGATGTTAGAGGTTTACGTACATTTCTTTATTATATCTATTTAGTAATAGTAGTGGTATTTCCTCTATATCCTAAGTGAAGCAAAGGGCATTGCTATTACGTTTCCATGATTGGATTTCGTTATTTTACCGCTACGCAACGTTTTGACGAGGGATCGGCTCGTCGCTCACAGATGGCACTACAGGACGAAATCACGACTTGCGGACGCGAAATGGCAGGAAATTTCGGTGAATCTTTTTTATTCAAGTAAACATTTCACGGGACCACCAGCTTTACTTCCCTTACGAAGGAAGCAATCGTAGGGGAAAAAACATTCACCCTCCGTCATATTTAAATCTGCAAGCTTGGGTTTTAAGGCTAGCATGGTAAACACTACTCCACGAAGGGCGACATTTTATCTATTTAAATCTATTTAAAAGTCATTCTCTCTCTGTCTCTTAGCTTAAAGACAATTACAGTGTCATAGGTACAACATTTTGTAACAAACATTTGTCCCAGTGTTTACAAGCATTAATACCCCCGTTTATACAGAGAGACCATAGAAATCTATAAAAATACAAACAAATAACAAAGACGAAGGACTCAAATGAAAGCAAACCTGGATTCTTACACTCTCTCAACTCCAAAACCCCCATGCTAAATACATACAGCAGCCAAACCCGTCTCCCCCCCCTTTTTTTTTTGTAATGTTTAACGCCCGCTTTTAATACTTGTGGCATTGCAGGCGATATGAAATGAAGATAAAACACCGTTGGAAATTACAGCTTTATAATGAAGATAAACTTAACAGAAATTATCTTATTACTTGCTTCCTTATAAGCAATAGTGAAATATGGAATACACTAGGTTATGTGAAACAATTGACATTCGGTTTTCTTTGATGGAAGGAGTAAAAGGAGGTAGGAAACGTAAGATGGCTTCACGTTTGAGCAAAGTTTATGTAGTGAAACTTTTAAACCAGAAACAGGGAATATGTAGGAAACCACAGAACCCGGACACTAACCAATTATTATATCCATGTATATGTAAATTTAGACATTTTTAATGAACTAATTAGCAGAATAAAAAATAATTTGTTGGTTTTGATGAGATATTTTAAGAAATGTGATTTAATTGCATCACAATTATTATTGAATTCTTTAAAAAGCCATGCTCATCTATATTAGTAAATACTTCATAATTTTACCATTACCTTTCATAAGCTATTAAAATGAGTTAGCTATGCTTTTCAAAGTTTCTGGAGGGGTGAATTGGATTGGTTAGCCAATTCACCCCTCACTAACCAATCTGAGTATATAAAGCGGTTCCAACTCACACTTTTATAATTCTTACTGAAGTAGCGAGGTGAGCATATTGCCTTTAAAGATGACCTTCACAGACAGGGACGAAACGTCACGAATAAATATGTTGAACAAAAATGTTCTAACCTACAGACCACCGAAAAACAGCCCAGAAATTTTAACTTGATAGCTTATGCATATATTTAGGTACAAACATTTCTGTCTCTGTCTCTTCTATTAAAGACAATTATATCGCTTCGCTTCTCGGGTCTTCAACTTCTCTGAGCCGCCAGAATCAAGCCAGCTGAGTGAAATTAATGGAAGATAAACGGACTTCAGCGACATCTAACACTGGGATTAATGTACAGCAGAGCCTACTCTGCCTATTCAATCCTTTACTGGAGCTATCTCCAGCGACAAAGGAGGAGTAGATAACGCTCCTTGCAAACTTGAGATGCCTTCTCTCTCTCTCGCACTCCAAAAACCAATTTCTTGCATTTACTCGTATTTCCTTCCGGGATTCAGTTCCAGTTTTAACCATCTACACAGACACTCTGAGTGCTGCTCGAGAATCGATAGATAAAATTTCTCAAGCTGTTGAAAGAAATTGAAAGCTAGTAACGTTGAAACATTATAAGAAATAATTAAGGGTAGCTGAGATTTGTATTTCAATGAGTACAAGGTACAGAGAAATCATTGGATTCCAGTCAAATACTAAACCGCGATTTCACTGGGAATAGAGACCACCTGAATATGCAGCTTTAGAAAAAGGACAGTGTTTTTATATTATTTAACACCCGCTTTACTATCTAGGCACCGCAGACGATGATACCGATGATACATGGAATGAAGATGCAGCACCGGTGGAATGCGATGGGGGGGGGAAACCAGAGAACCCGGAGGAAAGCCGCTCCTGCGCCGCTTTGTCCACCACAAATCCCACGCAAGGTCGCTTGGATCAAATCTGAGCTGCCTAGGTAAGAGCGGCCAAAGGGCAATGTGTGTATGTGTGAGAGAGATGGAGGGAGAGGGGGAGGGAGAGGGAGAGGGGGAGGGAGAGAGATCATAAATGAAAAGACCATTAAACACCAAACTGATGTTTCAGTTTAGGATCTTCCAAGGATACGATACGAAGCTTTTCAAGAAAATACGCCACTCCAAACTACTCCTTATATGGAATATATTTTGAAAATTTTATTTTTCTCAAAAATAGCTGGAATGATTTTGCTTAAAACACTGTATATTAAAGATGCTTATGTGACAAATAATATGTACATCTTGAATTTTCTGGAAAAGCTTCTTTCTGGATGAATTTTAAATAACTGGTAAACCATAAGAAATAACAAAAACTTGCTGTACAAAAAATGAAGATATCGTTAACGCATAATTTATATCACTGTTGATCGGTTCTTAGAAATTACGTAAATGTTCTCAGACGTGGTCAACTGCTGTCAATGCATACCGAATCAAACTGCAGTGTTTCAGATATCGACTAGCTTTTAACAAATTTGACTTTCAGTTTAGCTAGTGCATTTCGCTTTTTCCTTTATGCTTTAAGGAAGCAAGTAATAAAGAGTATTTCTGCTCACATTTATCTTGACTAACATGATGTAAATAAAAGAATTATTTTTGTAAAAATAGTCTGTTTATGGAACAGCTAGAGAAAGTCATATAACACACAAGATTTTTTTTACAATTATTTACTTTAAAATTTGTACGTAAGTAAAGAAACGATTTTGCTGAAGCTCAAAGCTCTGGCAAAAATAACTTCTTAGATAATACAATTAACTGCTGAACTAAGTGTCACTAAGGTACGCCTGTGACTTGCATTCGGGAGGACGCAAGCTTGATTTAGTATCACCACTCGCTCTAACCCATGCGAATTTTTCGGGTTTTCCTCGATTGTGAGGCGAATGCTGTGGTGGCTACCTTCATCCCTCAATTCCCTGCCTCTCTATATCGTTCCATTAACCATTTAGTTTATCCCTCCCCATTTGGTTTGTTTCAGGGTTGGAAGTGTTGACTGATAGCGACGGTGTTTCGGTGTAGCGTGGCAGAGAAAAAGTATGCTCTCTGAACATTCTCAGTCCCTTGGCTTCGCTGGTTGTGGTACGGACTCTCCCGCGATGAGAAGGGGAGGCGTTTTTATTTCTACAAAAAATGTATGAATTGAGCTTAATAATTAGTTAGGTGTATCCGAAAAAACTGTGAATTGGTTTTAAGATAAATATTTATGATTTTATTGAAAATTAGAATGCCTTGCAAGAGCATAAATTTGACAAACATTTGAAAAAAAAATACATTTTTTAGTTTACTAGTTGGAAATTTTATTTATGTAACATGTTTACACAATAACATTTATGACATTATTTATACCTTTTTAATTATTTGTCTACTCATCCTCGTGAGGTCTCTGGGTTGTCAGTTCAGGAGCTTCTTGAGGAAAAAGTAGCGGCCGAGACGCTAACCACGGCCCACCCTCCAGTACTGCACCCCATCCATGACGCAGCGGTCGGGTGGTAAGCGTTGGCACGACTTTGGGCTGTTGTACTACGGAGTAATTATTTATCTAATTTTAAAGTTACTCGGTATTAAATAAACATAATAACAATGCAATCACATTAAAAGTTAAAAAAAACTAGACAGAAATATAGAAGCTTTTATTTCACACCAGTGTTTTCAAAAGTATTTGAAACAATTTCTCAAGGCAAATTTCTGACGCAAGAGTATCTTGTAAAGAAAAAAATTTGACAAAAAATCTGATGTGTTCAATTCACATGACTTTCTCTACACCTCTGCAACAAATTATTGTTAAAAAGCTTATGCTTCTAATTACTTCATGATAATCGAGAAAAAAAATAGTACAAATAGTCTTATTACTTGCTTCCTTGTAAGTAGAAGTGATATAAGGGAGTACCATAGGTTAAAGTGTTAGCAAAAGCTGGTTGCTATGTGACTGATGTTCCTTTGTTTGTAGGGACAGAAGTTGACAAATTCCTGTATGAGAAAAATATAAGATTTTCAAAAATGAAACTAAAAATAAGGAATACCTTACAAACTACCCACTCCACGAGAAAAATGTATATGGCATAAATTATGTGTTTTAATGTGCTCTACGTTAAGTTTTTGTCCATTTCTTACAGCTTAGCAGTTATGCAAAATTCGGTAAAGTACATCCAGAATAAAGTAGTCTTCAGAGGCTATTTCCAGAAAATTCAAGATATACATTTTATTTGGAATGTAAATGTCTTTAATATATGATATTTTAATCAAAATCGTTAGAGCTATGTTTGAGAAAGTCAAAATCAAAATAAATACCAAGTTTAGTATTTAACGGTATTCTAGTTTTTGAGCTATACTGTCTACAAACACACATACACACACACGGACCTTTTTTAAAAAAATCTTCTTTTGGATTCAGAGGGACCCAAAACATGTATTTCCTGTGAAATTTTGGTATTGAATTTTTGGGTGGAATGCAATAGCTTCTCTATATACTATGTATATAGTACGTGTAGAAAAAGTAAAAATTATAGTGTATAAGGTGCTGAAGCCAACCCGCTGGGTATATTGAAGAGAAAGTATAAATGTCTAATTGACAAATTGACATTGTTGAGTAGTTTACGACCGCGTGTTACCGCTTGTGTTAGCACGGCTATTTAACAGACAAGATTTTATTACATTAGACTTGCTCTAAGCGCCCCAAGGGGTTGCCTACACGGTGGGAGTAACAAATGATCTTGTTCTCTCAGGCAACGCCACATTGTTATTTTGCGGGTCGTCCTCGCTGTAAATGACAAATGCTTTTGCTTGTGTGCCTTAACGTAATCAAATTTTAGGTGGAATACAATACCTACATTCACTACCTACTATGTAGGTGTACATACGTGCTAAAGAAATTAAAAAGGGTAAATGTATCCTAATACAAGTAGTAATTTTTAAAAAATATATATGTGTAAGAAAAAATGTTTAATTACATTAATTCAGTAACTAAAGTTATTAACATATTTCTTTAATGTTGTTATTTGTGGTTCAAAGCTTCAATTCAGAAAATTCGAAACGATTTTTTTAAAATCTGAAGTGGTGGAAATTTTTATCCAATTTTAATGCAATTTGGTACGCATATTTATATAATGCAAGAACAGTAAAATTTTCAAAAATCTTCAGAAATAAAAAGAATTAAGTTTCACTGACAGTAAATTTTGATTATGCAACATATTTGTATAATTTATGAAATAAGTTATACCTTCCTAATTATTCATCCAATTTGAATGTACTTTGGTATTAACATTAATATTAACAATGTAATCACAGAAAAATCCGTAAAAATGTATACAATTTAAATTTCACTTCCATTGTCAAAAGTATTAGAAGAAACTTGACAAGGAAGTTTGTAACGTTATGATAACACTAGAAATATTTTGTATGTATTTATTCTCTGCAATTGGAGACTGCCGGGTTGCAGAGTTAAATATACAAAATTCAATTATAATAATCTTACAGTTAATAACAGTAATACAAATTAATAATAGTAATACAACTAACATACTATATACAGATTGGTCCAAAAGATGTATACACTGTTCAACAGTATATAATTTGCAAACCAATGGGCGGAAACATCTCATTTATGGCAGTGTAATAGTTTGTAGTTCCGGCAATCACCACACAAGCGATGTTTGATGACAGTCGCCAGATACGTAAGCATTCTTTTGTAGTAAACATGGCTGGCGCAAGGCTTATATTCGATAAACGGAAGTCAGTTTTGAAGTAGTACATTAGGTACGAAAACATTACTGAGGTTCAACGCCAGTGGCGAAATGAGTATCAAACAGAGCCGACAAGTTTAACAATTGCACGCATTCGAGACAAGTTTTTAGTCGACGGCTGTGTACAGAAAAAAGATCTGGACGACCTGTAAGAGCAACAAGTCCAGTAAAAGGTTTTACTTCCAACAAGATGGTGCACCAGCACACTATCATAATCGTGTCAGGGAGTAACTCAACGAAGTTGGCGGCATCGTCTGTGTGTGGATGTTAATGGAAACCATTTCGAACACCTACAGTGATATCTCTAAGTTGGACTTTAAGCTACACTTTCACAAAAAATGAGACATTTCCGCCAATTAGTTTGCAAGTTATGGACCGTTAAAGAGTGTATACATTTTTTGGACCACTTTTTATAAGTTAAACATAAATCTGACAAAAATTTAATGCTGAAAGTAGAAATGACGTAATTGACAATACAGGTGCAGATGCTTTATTGTTGACGTAGTTTACGAACGCCTGTTACCGCTTGTGTTAACACGGCTATTTAACAGAGAAGATTTTATTACATTAGACTCGCTGAAAGCGCCCCAAGTGGTTGCCTACACGGTGGGGGTAACAAACATGATCTTGTCGTAGCTTTACGGGCGTCCTCGCTGGAAATGACAAATGCTTGTTTGCCTTAACGGTTTATGACGAAGCTGTGCTGGCGCATGCCTCGCTCGATATACAGCCCAAGACTTCACACGTCACTGGCGCTGCAGAATACATGATTCAAGTCCCGCTGGGACCCAGTGAGTATGACGGAGATACAACCTCGTTTATTTACGAGCTATTAAGCACCAGAAGCGTATAAATGCTTCGGTTGGATAGAGCTACTTTCCTGCTGCATGAATTGCCATTATGCATCGCGTTAACCACTGCGTTATTACTGGTCGTAATTTCTGATTATGGAAACAGCTACTTCATGACTGTCATTATAAATAACTTGCCTAGCTTTAACACGGAATAACATGGTAAATTGAATATAAGGCAGAATATCATAGAGTTAAGTAGATCAGAGAGGGAAATTAACGTAGACAGCAGGTTTCTCTTGTCAATTAATTACAATTAATTATTCCTCTACACTTGAAATTGAAAAGGTATAGTTAGACTGAAAATTGTAATTTCCCTTCTACTTACAATGGAGCAAGTAATTAGGTAATTCTGCTACTGTTTCGATTAGCATGATGTACATAGAAGAATAACATTTTGTAAGAGTTTTTTAGAATAGATAGAATAAATATTTGGATACATTAGATAGATCGATAAAATAGATAAGTTTAAATAGCTTAGATACATTTCATATAAAAGAAACATCCTGAAGCTTTTACATTATTATGAGTTCAGATAGATTAGATTAGAAAGATAAAATTAGATTAATAGTTTAGATAGATTAGGTAAGATTGTAATAATTTAGGTAGAATAGATGGATAAGATAAAACAAATAACCTGATTTTTTACAATATGATTAGTTTAGATAGTTTAAGTTAATATATTAGATTGATAGACGAGATAGACGGTATTGTTGAAATAAATGAGATAGGTGACATAGAACAAATAGACTAGATTGTATAGGTGGAAAAGTTGGAATAGAATAGACTGACAGATTAGATAGATCGATTAGATATATTATTAGATAGATTAGATAGATCGAAAGATTAGTTTAGATAGCTTAGATAAATTTCCTATAAAACGAATATCCTGAAATGATATACATTATGATTAGCTTCGATAAATCAAGATAAATTACCTTTAAAATGCATATCCTGATTCTTTTACATCATCATTGTTTTAGGTAGATTAGATTAATAGATTAGATAAATGGATTGGATTGATAAATTATCTACCCAGGTTAGATAAATAGACGAGATGGGGTGATGGTTGGACGGATAATTGTCATTGTTTAAAATTATTAGGGTTATTATACAAACACTTATTGCATAGGTCGTTGACCGTGCATGCATATTTCATATACAAGCTAAAGGTGACAAAAAGAAACAATAGGGAAAAGCAAATAAAAGAAAGAATAATCAAAATAGACCTAAGTACACTTAAACAGAGCAAAACTTGTCTGGCTTCGCACAACTTAGCCAAGAAACTGGAGAAATTCATGAGAATGGAATACATCAGATTTTTATTCGAGGAAACCAGACATGTATTTTTGAAGTAATGTCGGATTTTTGGGTGGCATATGACACTTCCTGTCTGCTATAAGTACGTTTGTAAATATCATAGTAGTAGTACTAAATTCTGAAAGCCGCTCATTAAGGGATTACTCCGCAAGGGCTTGGGGTTCCATCCCGGGAGCGAACACTAAATCATCCAAATGAACTGCAACACAAGCTGTGGCCTGTTAATTCCAACCAGAGTACTCCTCTAATCACATTAACTTCGCCGTAGCGTAATGGTAGATCCGCAACGGAGATGGTTTACCATAGCGAGATATTGGACCAATCCAGATCCTTCCCTTGATTCCATATACTTAAAGATCTTTTGTTGTGGGTCAGTGCTTTATAATCCTCTATAATTGAGCATGATATCTCCTTTCACTCATTCTCTAATCCTTTTAACCGTCAGCTCTGTTGTTTATTATGCCTTAATTAACCTGATAATATGCAAGTTCGGTTTGTCTACAAAATATTACAATAAACCCTACCTGATTTAGGCACTAGACAATACGGTTCATGGTCTAAACAAGTGGAAGGTATTTGATGTACGAAAATTAAGGTATAAATATATTTTTTTGAAATATCTGATACGTAAGCTATTCATTGTGAACACATATTTGGTAAGGTAACCAAAATTTACGTAGGCCGTTTTTTTTTTTCAAACTTCGATAGGCTATAAATAAAAGACAAGTTCATAGAAACAATTATTTTATTACAAAAAGTTTTGTACACTTATGGTTACTTTGCAACATAATCACCGAAAAGATTGAGACATTCATCGTAGCTCTGCACAAGCTTTGCAATATCTGCTTCAAAAAATGTTGCCGCCAATGATTTCAAATGAGCCTTGACGTTGTTTTGAAGATCTTCATTGGTTTGAAAGTGCTGCCCTCCTAGCGACGTCTTCAGTTTAGGGAAAAGGTGAATTACCGCTGGGTGCCAGGTAGGACTGTATGGCGGATGATTGAAAATGTCCCATTGAAAATGTTCAAGGAGCCAATGAGTTGTACCAGCAGTGTGTGGAAGAGCGTTGTCATGGATCAACACAATTCCTGAAGTTAACATTCCTCCTCGTTTGTTTTGAGTGGCTCTCCGCAAACGTCGTAAAGTACGAAGGTCTTCAAAACAACGTCAATGCTCAATTGAAAACATTGGCGGCATCATTTTTTGAAGCGGGTATTGCAAAGCTTGTGCACAGATACGATAAATGTCTCAATCTTTTCGGTGATTATGTTGAAAAGTAGACTTAAGTGTACAAAACTTTTAGTAATAAAGTAATTGTTTTCTATGAACCTGTCTTTTATTTATAGCCTATCGGAGATTGAAAAAAGGATCTTGTACAATTCGTTTAGTAAATGTCATGCCAACAAATATTGTAGGTAATTACAGTAAGAGTTTGAAAGATTCTTAAAACAGTACAATTAGGAAATGACGTAATACTCGAGACATGTGCTACTTCAAGTAAAGAAATTATTGCAACATTCACTAACCAAAGAGTGTATAAGAAGGCTTTGTCCATAATTTGAATGTAGCTTTCCATTTGTTCACATAGAGAATTTATTTTTTCTTACTGTTCCATAAAATATTGAAAAGTAATTTTGATTTACTAATTTGTTTACAGTTTTTTTCAAATACTTCAAAAAGTAATTGGCAAACTAGGAACTGTAAGCTATTTATCAGATCTTGAGTGCTTGCGCGTCTCGTATTCCCAATATGCATTCTGGTAAATATTTATTTATGATAATACAAGTGGAAAATGGATAATTTTGTTCTGCGAGAGGAATGTTTGCGGAACGATCAAAGCGAGTGGAATAATCGTGTGAACAGAGTAGCATTACTTTGAACACGAGTGACATGCGAGTGAATATTTAGAGGTATATTATAGATTATACAAGGCCAGTCAGAGTGGATAGACGATTTAGCATAACTAAATGTCGACGAAAGATATCAACACAAAGCTTTCTTTACGAAACTACAGCATCTTACTATATTTCTCAAAGTAATCTCCATTCTGTCAAGGCATTTATTGTCTCATGGTACCAGCTTTTCAATGCCGATATTGTACTTTTCTACCACCAAAGCACTTATTCGTTGTTGTTTTTTTTTTTTGAATGCACAAAATGTTTGGCCAATAGAATTTTATAGGCAAATAACGCAAGCGTATGGTGATAATGCAATGTACGTATTTTCAGTGAGGAAATGGCGTATAATTTACGAGTAATCATGTAAGGACCAGCGTATACGATAAATACCGGAGTGGAAATTCATCAATCGTTACGGAGGAGTTGAAAGCACATGTTGATAAAAGAATTGAGAGAAACCGACGTTTCACTTTGGACACCGTACACGACTTTTGATGTGGAAAAGATTTCCCAATCGATGAAGACCTCAAAGCGAGAGTGACATCTCGTCTCATATCTTTAGCGGTGGAAGAGTACAACATCTGCATTGAAAAACTGATACCACGTGACAGTAAATACCTTGATATCAATGATGATTACATTGAAAAATAAGGCTAGGTACTGCTACTTTGTAAATTAAGCTGATAGTTTTCGTTATCATTAAGATATGCCAATTCTGGATGGTCCTGTAGTTTGTTTCTCGGTGAAATCTCAACATTGGGTTTATGGTTTCATACAAGAACCTTCTTCAGCTATTATATACATTGTATGGACATATGTGCTAGAGAAAGTAAAGACCATATATTTGTATTACATCTAATTTTTCATTTGAATAAGCTACGAGTGTTGTATTCCGGTTTTGAGCTCGATTAACGCTCGCATCGCACCACTCAGGGGGACAATAACAAATTGTTCCACAGCCACTGAAAATAATAAAGCTAATTGGCAGCACTGTAGAGAATTCATGGTTCCCTTTTTGGTCTGGGATTTATAACAAATGGTTTTAATTCCTCCGCCCACTGTAGCTGACAAGAGATGAACTCGAGAGAATTTAAGTCTACATCATTTTGAATTTCTATTATATTATTCAGTTTTGTGTTAATGAAACGTATTACTCCTCACCAAATGGTATTTGATTTTAATAGTGTTTAATTACGTAATAAACCAAATAAAACATGGCATTCCTCATATTGTGCAACTTGTACTGGGTATTTAGATGTATTCGATCCTTAGCGCCAGTGGTTTAATTGTATGTGCGATTTTTTCCGCGTGCCCTTTGTATGGAAGGGGAGGTACAATTTTATTTTTTAATTCCGGAGTCTGTTCGGAACTATATTTTTGTTACTTATTCCCCTTTTTTTTTTCTTTTTTCTCTTAAGCCCCTACGTTTACCGTTTGCTGTTTTATGACAAATGCACATGCATGTACCTAACACAAACACACAACCTATACCCAAGGCGGGACTCAAACCCACGATCCACTGAACCACGAAGCACCAAAGCGAGGCGCTTTAGCGAGTGCAGCCATGGGGACCGGCGCGACTTAGACCTTAGACTGCAAGCATTGACGACATCGGAAATAAGTTGGTGCACTAAGCGGTGAAGAACTGTTTGTACTTTCTCTATGCTCACTATATACATAGTGTTTAGAGAATGTATTACACTCAACCAAAAAATTCGATACCGAGATTTCACCGGAAATATATGTTTTAGGGTCCCCTGTATCCAAAAAAAGTATTTTCGGAAAAAGGTCCGTGTGTGTGTCCATGTGTCCGTGTGTCTTTGAACACGATAACTCAAAAAGGAGAAGTCGGTAAAATACCAAACTTGGTATTTAAGGTTATTGTCTTCCAGGGATGCGACACGAAGATTTTGAGAAAAATCCCTCCACCCCAAACTACCATTTACATGGAACTTTTTTCGAAAATTTTTATTTTCTAAAAAATGGCTTTAACGATTTTGATTAAAATATTGTATATTAAAGTTATTTAGCTGACAAATAAAATGTATATTGTGAATTTTCTGCAAATAGCCTCTGAAGAGTAGTTTATTCTGGATGAATTTTACTAAATTTTGAATAATGTTGCTAAACCATAGAGATGGACAAAAACTTACTACACAAAAAATGTAGAGCACGTTAAAACACACAATTTATGTTATATACTTTTTTTTCGTGGAGTTGATCGTTTTTGAGATATCCCTTTTTCTTGGTTTCAGTTTTGAAAAACTTTTACTTTTCTCATACAGGAATTTGTCAGTTCCTGTCCATACAAACAAAGGAACATCAGTCACATAGCAACCAGCTTTTGGCTTTCACTTTAATCTATGGTACTGCCTTATTTCGCTTCTATTTACAATAAAGCAAGAAATAAGATTATTTCTGCTAATTTTTCTCGATTAGCATGAAACTAATAAAAGATAAGCTTATTAACAATAATAATTTACAGAGATATAGAGAAATACATGTGAATGGAACACATCAGGTCTTTTTTTTTTTTTTACTTTCTGTATACGCACTATGTACATTGTGTATAGAGAAGGTATTGCACTCCACCAAAAAATTCGATAACGAGATTTCACCGGAAATATATGTTTTAGGTTCCCCTGTATCCAAAAATAGTATTTTCAGAAAAAGGTCCGTGTGTGTGTCCGTGTGTCTGTGAACACGATAACTCAAAAACGAAAAGTCGGTAAAATACCAAACTTGGTATTTAAGTTTAGTATCTTCCAGGAATGCGACACGAAGATTTTGAGAAAAATCCCTCCACCCCAAACTACCCTTTACATGGAACTTTTATCGAAGATTTTGATTTTCTAAAAAATGGCTGTAACGATTTTGATTAAAATATCGTATATTAAAAATATTTACCTGACAAATAAAATGTATATATTGAATTTTCTGGGAATATTCTCTGAAGACTACTTTATTCTGGGTAAATTTTACGGAATTTTGTATAACAGCTGAACCGTAAGAGATGGATGAAAGCTTACCACACAACAAATGTAGAGCACTTTAAAAGACATAATTTATGGTACATAAATTGTTTTCATGGAGTTGATTGTTTTTGAGATATTCCTTATTTTTGGTTTCAGCTATAAAAAGCATGCCTTTCTCATACAGGACTTTGTGAACTCGTGTCCATATAAACAAAGGAACATCAGTCACATAGCAACCAGCTTTTGACGATCACTTTAACCTATGGTACTCCCTTACTTCGCTTCTACTTACAAGAAAGCAGGTAATAAGACTTTTTCTGCTAATTTTTTCTCGAGTAGCAGGAAGTAAATAGAAGCATAAGCTTTTTAACAATAATTTATTGCAGAGTTGTAGAGAAAGTCATGTGAATGTAACACATAAGATTTTTTGTTATGTACCATAAATATATATAAAAATGTGATAAATTTTTGAATTGTAGAAGAGCAATTCTGGGGGAGTTTAGTTTCACATTTTTTTTCCACACCGGGATATTGTGTGCGCTCCTTAGTTTTTGTATTTTGTTAACTTATTCTGTACTTTCATCTACTTGAAGAGTATGAACAAGTGTTTATTTTAATAGGGAAGTTGTGACATTAAAGCTCTCTATGCTACTACGTAATTATTGGAGTTACCTATCAGCATAAATGCAGCGATTGCCAGCGAATGTTACAAATATAAATTTTGGAAAGTTGCGATTCAAGTCCCAGTTCAGTAAGGTGACCTCGAAACTGTTGACATCCACCCCTTCTACTTAATTTGCTAGTCCTTTGCAATGCATGATAAACTCGCTACCTATTATTTATTCAGGCTTAAGGTGAATCTCGTCAAAACAAATCTAGGTGACCAATGCACTGTGATAATTAGCTTTCCGCCATTCACACCAGAAATACTGTCATACATTCTCGATCACGTGGTGCCTACACGCGACATATTCTAATGTGGAACAAACAGATTCCTTATTCTGACAACCTAACCGGTGAATAAAACATTGTGTTAAGTATTATGGTGATGGCTGGTAGTGATGGGAAAATAAATGGGTGCACATGAAATAATTAACCCTAAAAACACCAGGGGAAAAAGTAACATGTATGCGATAACTTACATTTATTCGCTGTCTGGAAGCAGTCTATTCCCTTCAGATCAGAAACGTAGGAACCAAGTAATATCACCAATTCTGCTACTGTTTATCTCGTTTAGCATGACGAAAGAATACTCTTTTGTAAGAATAGTTTGTAGGTGAAACAGCTAGAGAAAGTCATGCAAATGAAACACATCAGAATTTTAATTTTTACTTTCTCTAGCCCCATATGTACAATGTACATAGGCATAGAAAAGGTATTGTAATGAACCCAAAAATTCGATGTCGAGATTATCATCTACCAAGGATGTGACACAAAGATTTTCAAAAAAAAAAAAAAAAAAAATCTCCCCACCACAAACTACCCTCTACATAAAAAAAATTGCCAAAATTTTGATTTTCTTAAACATTGCTCTAACAATTTTGATTAAGCTATTTATATCCGAAATAAAATGTATATATCGAGATTTCTGGAAATAATCTCTGAAGACTTCTTTATTTTGCTTAACTGCTAAACCGTAAGAGATGGACAAGAACTCACTACACAAAAAATGTAGATCACATCAAAACACATAATTTATGTACTTTACGCTTTTGTTGTGGACGTAACCGTTTCCAAGATATTCATTGCTATTGGTTACAATTGTGTAGTTCTTTAACTTTGCTCAGATAGGAAGTGTCCGTTTTTCTGTTGTTCTACTCCTGGTCTTGCAAAGAAACGATTTGAAATGACAATCGCATAACGATAGCTTTTAAAACATTTGATTACCACTTTAACTTAGTGCATTCCCTTAGTTCGCTTCTACTTATATGGTATCAAGTAATAAGAACATTCTGCTAATGCTTATTTCGATTAGAATTGTGTATAAAGAGGAATCTTTTGTAGGAAGTTTGTAGAGCAGCTAAAGAAAGTCATGTGAGTGTAACACATCAGATTTGTCTCTTATATATTCATTTATCTGATCCATTCTTGTGTGATGATTTACACTTATGAATTTAATCTCAGCAAACTGTGTTTTACTCGATTGTCTCCGAGTTAATAACCAGGTTTCACTTCCAAATATCAATGCCGGTACTTTAAAAAAATCTGATGTGTTCCATTCACATAAACATACCATAGGTTAAATGATGATCAAAAGCTGGTTGCTATGTGACTGAAGTTCCTTTGTTTGTATGGACAGAGTTGACAAATTCCTGCATGAAAAAAGTATGTTTTTAAAGCTGAAATCAAAAACAACAAATATCTCTAAAACGATTAACTCCAAGAAAAAATATGTATATAACATAAATTGTGTACTTTAATGTACTCTAAATTTTCCGCCTAGTAAGTTTTGTCCATCTCTTACGGTTTAGCATTTATGCAGAAATCCGTGAAATTGATCCAGAATAAAGTAGTCTTCAGAGGCTATTCACAGAAAATCCAAGATATATATTTCGTTTGTCATAAAAATATATTGAACTTATGGTATTTTAATCAAAATCGTTATAGCCATTTTGGAGAAACTCAAAATTTTCGAAAATGTCCCATGTAAAAGGTAGTTTTGGTGGGGGGGATCTTCTTGATAATCATCGATTCGCATCCTTGGAAGATGCCAAATTTAAACATGAAGTTTAGTATTCAACGGTTGAGCTATGCTATCCATTGACACACACAAACACACGGAACTTTTTCTAAGTTTTTTTATGGACTCATGCACCCTTAAAAATGTATTTCCATTGAAATCTCGGTATAAAATGTTCGGGTACAATACAATACATATGTACATAGCACGCGTAGATAAAATAAAAAAGAGTGTTTTAGTTTCCTGCTAAATGATTTTTAAAATGTTAATGAGATCCCTATGTGTATGATACGGAGTATGAGGGAAAAGTTTCGTACCGTTATACTTCTCTATTGTAATCCACTAATGCTGCCTTTCCTCAGGATCTGGTAATTGCTTCAGCTCATCTAGAGGAACAGCTAATGCATCCAATGAACAAAGTAAATCCCTCTGCTACCCTCTTCCTCAAAAGGATTCAGGGACGTCCTTTTCAAGGATTCGCAACGACTCGCTACATCCTTAAACCAGTCTTTAAGGCCTGCTTCAAAACTGAACAGCGCTACCACTGTTTGCCTTAAAGCTGCGCTTCCCTTTACAACCAACATAACAATGAATCTTTCATTAGCAAAACGGAGTTTCAAAAACAGTGCTTCAAGGCAAACGCGCAACGCTGTTTAGAGTGTATTATGTATACTGCCACTCATAAAAAGTGGAAGATATCGAGACAGGGCTGTTTTTGTTGATAAACGTGGTTTTCTTTATTCTTTTGTCTATTTCATCGAGATGAGCATTACCAGAAACGATCTTATTACTTAGTTTCCTAATAAGTAGAAGTGAAATAAGGGAATATATTAGGCTAAGGCGATAGTCAAATGTTTTCAAATGTGGTTGCTATGGAATTGACTTCCTTTTTCTTGCGTAGACAGTTGAAAAGTTCCTGTATGAGGTAAAAGGAATATCTCGAAAACACTTTGTTTTAAGGAGCTCTTAATTTTTTGCCTAGTAAGTTTTTGTGTATCTCCTACGGTTTGTTAGATTCGCAAAATTCAATAAAATTCACTCAGAATAAATAGATCTTCAAAGACTATTCCCAGAAAATTCAAGATATGGATTTATTTTTTCATGTAAATATCCTAAATATAGGTTATTTTAATGAAAACCTTTAAAGTCATTTTTGAGAAAATAAAACAGAATCGATTTTTTTTCCCATGTAAGGGTAGTTGGGTTGGGGCATGTTCTTGAAAATCGTTTCGTTTTTGAGTTATGCTGCCACACTCACACACACACACACACACACACACACACAAAGATTTAGAGGGATCATAAACATGTATTTCCGGTGAAATCTCGTTATCGAATATTTGGGTGTAATAAAATACCTTCTCCATACACCATGTACATAATACGTGTAGAGAAAGTAAAAATGTGATGTGTTACGCTCACATGACTTTCTCTACATCTTTGCAATAAATTATTGTTAGTAAATTTATTCTTGTATCTACTTCATCGAGATTAACATTACCAGAAACGGTCTTATTACTTAGTTCCTAATAAGCAGAAGGGAAATAAGGGAATACACTTTGCTAAAGCGATAGTCAAATATTTTAAAATGTGGTTTCTATGGCTTTGAAATTCTTTTCTTTGCGTGGACTGTTGACAAGTATCTGTGCTCTACAATTTTTGTCTAGTAAGTTTTTGTGTATCTTCTACGGTTTACCAGATTAGCAAAATTCAACAAAATTCATTCACAATAGAGAGTTCTTCAGAGGCTATTCCCAGAAAATTCAAATATGCATTTAGTTTGTCATGTAAACATCTTGAATTTTAACTAAAATCATTAGAGCCATTTTTAAGAAAGTCAAAACATTTCAAACTTTTTCCATTCAAAGGGTATTTGGAGTTAGAGGATATTTTCTTGAAAGTGTTCATGTCGCATCCTTGGAAGACACCAAACTTAAATGTCAAGTGAAGTAGTAGAGGGTCTTTTCGTTTTTGAGCTATACTGTCCACATACATACACGTACTCAGATTTTTCGAAAAATGTTTTTTTTTTTTGGATTCAGGGGGACCCAAAATATGTATTTCAGGTGAAACCTCTGTATCGAATTGTTGGGTGAAATACAATACCTTCTCTATACATATGTACATAAGACGTGTAAAGAAAGTACAAATCTGTTGTGCTACGGTCACATCTTTCTCTACATCTCTGTAACAAATTATTGTTAATAAGCTATCTACTTAATGTTAATTGAGATAAATATTAGCAGAAATAGTCTTATTACTTAGTTCCTATTAAGTACAAGGGAAATAAGGGAATACGCTAGGCTAAAACGACAGTCAAATGATTTAAAATGTAGTTATTGTTGCATTAAAATACTTTTCTTGACAAGTTCTTTTGTCCGATAACCGTGAATATCTCGAAAACTGTCAACACAACAAAAAAAAAATGCATCTGACATAAATTGTGTGCTTTAAGGAGCTGTCTTACGCTTTACTAGTTCTGCAAAATTAACAAGAAATCCATTCACAATAAAGAGATCTTTGGAGGCTATTCCCAGAAAATTCAAGATATGCATTTTATTTGTCAGGTAAATATCTTTTATATATGATACTTTATTCAAATTCGTTAGAGCCATTTTTGACATAATACAACATTTTGAATTTTATTCCATGTAAAGGGCAGGGGGAATTTTCTTGAAATTCTTCGTGTCGCATATTTTGAAAACACCAAACTTAAATGCCAAGTGTAGTATTTAACGGTCTTTTCGTTTTTGAGTTATGCTGTCAACAGACACATACACGTAAACACACACGCACACACACAAGAGCAAGCTTTTTTTGGATTCAAGGGGACCCAAAACATGTATTTCCGGTGAAATTTCGGTAACAAATTTTTGGGTGCAATACAATACATTCTCTATAGACTATGTACATAGTACGTGTAGGGAAAATACAAATATGATGTGTTACACTCATATGACTTTCTCTACATCTCTGTAACTAATTATTATTAATAAGCTATCCATTTCATGTTAATCGTGATAAACATGAGTAGAAATGGTATTATTACTTAGTTCCTAATAAGTAAAAGAGAAATAAGCAAATACACTTGGTAAATCGATAGACAAATGTTTTGAAATCCTTTTCTTTGCGTGGAGAGTTGACAGGTTCCTATATGAGATAACAACGAATATCTTGAAAACGGTTAGTTCTACGAAAAAAGTGTATATGACATAAATTATGCGTTTTAAGAAGCTCTACAATTTTGTAGTATGTTTTTGTCAGTCCCGTACGGTTTATCAGATTCACAAAATACATTCAGAATAGAGGTCTACAAAGGCTATTTCCAGATAATTTATTTCAACTACGTGGTTACTGTAGCAACAATCAAGTTTACGACATGAATAGTAATGGAATTAAAATTGTTCACTGATATAAGATTTAATATACCATATTATAATTAAAACCTATTTCCTTAAATAAACTTAGATCACTTCCTGCGATCATTAATAAAGCTAGACTGTTGCACTGCTATAATACAAAACGAAATGAATTTGTTGTTTTCCAGGTTATGTTATAATCATACGTAGTGTTATTCGAAACAACTGATAATCTAGCGCTGCAGTGTGTTGGCTTTGTTTATTCCGGTGTTAATGTAGTATTGTTATGTGTTAAGCCGTTTGCATTTATATTGCTCTAGGCTGGAGCGTCGGAAAACATCCTTCTTTTGTTTAAAATGTATAAGCTGTGGACAATCCTCTATTATATAGATTGAATGCATTATGGCCGGCACAATAACTCGTTAATTTTATCAGATATATTTAAACACAATTCCCTCTGATTTGGATATTAAGCTAGAGTAAACATTTGGTTATTGTTATATGAAAGATAGTATACTATAAACATTTAATTTTATCATATCACTTTTCTGCATGGTATCAATTAGAGACATTTGTGGATTTGAGAGCATTACAAAAACTTACAAAAACAAAAGATTTTTCAATTCATGTGATTTCTCTACCTATTCTGTAACAAACTATTCTTACAAAACCTTACTCCACTACTTGATACTAATCAAAATAAATACGAGGGCGATCCTCGTTTTGGCATAACTAAACAACAACAAAAGATATGAACACAAAACTTTATTTACAAAGTTACAGTACCTTACTGTATTTCACAAAATAATCGCCATTACTATCAAAGCATTTATTGTCACGTGGTACCGGTGTTTCAATGCCAATGTTATACTCTTCCACCGTTAAAGATTTGAGCCAAGATGTCGAGTTTTTCACCGGTTGCAACATTTTTTCCATCCAAAAAGAGCTTGTATGGTGACATAAGTGAAATATCGGTTTTTCTAAATTATTTTATTAACATTTGCTTCAATTCTTTCATAACGATTGATGAACTTCCACTCCAGTTTTTGACAAGCACACTAATTCCTGCTTGAATACTCGTAAATTTCACCATTTCCTCACTGAAGACTCGTCCATTTCATTAGCTCTATGCACTTGTGATATTTTGCTATAAAATTCGATTGGCCAAACATTTTGTACATTAAAAAAATGAATAAGTTCGTTGGCGGTAGAAAAGTACAACATCAATATTGCACTGGTACCACGTGACAAACATATTGATAGAATGGAGATTACGTTGACAAATAGAGTAAGGTACAGTAACTTCGTAAATACATTTTTATGTTGATAACTTTCGTTTTTGTTTAATTATAGAAAATCGTCTGTCACTTTCTGAATGAGTCTTGTATTAGCAGGTCTTTTTAGCTCCTTATAAGTAGAAAGGAATACGCTAAGCTAAAAGTTAAATCTTATAAACACTGGCTGCTATGTGATTGAAGTTCGATTATTCTTGCATGGCCAGGAGTAAAAAAAAAAAAAAAGTAACAGAAATGGAGGTGCATTTTAAATTGAAATCAATAACAACGAATATCTTGGAAAACATTAATTCACGAGAAATAAAAATGATATAAATTTTCTATTTAAACGAGATCCGTATTAATTCTGTAATAGAAAACTTTTCTGTTTACCGTTTACCAGATATGCAAAAGTCATCCAGACGGAAGAGGTCTTCAGAGGCTATATCAAGCAAATTAACATATACATTTTGTCATGCAAATACATTTATTATATGGTATTTTAATAAATAGTTTGGAGCCATAGCTTAGGAAAATAAACACTTTCGAAACTTTTCCACATTAAACATAGTTGGAAGGATTTTCCCAAAAATCTTCCTGTCGTATCCAAGGAAGATACTGAACTTAAATACTTAGGTTGACAAAGTGTATAGAGAAGATATTGTATTGCACCCAAAAGTTCGATACCGAGATTTCACTCTGGTCCCCTGTATTCAAGAAGAGTATCTTTAGAAAAGTTCTGTGTGTCTGAAAACAATAACTCAAAAACGAAAACGCGGTAAAATATCAAACTTGGCATTTGAATTTAGTATCTTTCAAGGATGTGACACGAAGATTTTGAGGAAAATCCTCCCACCCTAAACTACCCTTTACATGGAAAAATGTTTGAAAATTTTGATTTTCTCAAATATGGTTCTAACGATTTAGATTAAAATAACGTAAATTAAAGATATTTACATTGCAAATAAAATACACAGTTTAGGTCAATTTTTTTCGTAAAGGTGACTATTTTTCAGCTATTTCTTGTTATGGTTTCAGTTTTAAAATATTTGATATTTTTTGTATACCGGAATTTGACTACTCTGCCAATTCAAAGAAACAGATTTCATCTACATGGCAACCGACTTTTAAACAATTTTACTGTCGTTTAAGCCGAGTTTATTTCCTTCTACTTATAGGAAACAAATGGTAAGACAATTTCTGCTAATGTTTATCTTGATTAGCTTAAAGTATTTAGGAGAATAAGCTTTTTAACAGTAATTTGAAAGTCATGTGAATGGAACAAATCGGATTTTTGTAAATAATCTTTATTTGTTTGTGTAATAATTACAGCATCTGCAAAGAGTAGTAAATACATTTTTTTTAACTTTCAAGCTAGAACTTGATTGAGTGAAGAACTTTTGACCATGGTTCATTGTCTAGACTGGACATGAGACGAATACCACACAGATATGCTGGCAGTAGTTGACTGTTGGTTCCCTGTTGGTATTTGGTTCCCCCTCCCCTCATTTGTGCTGTTAACCCCGATGTCACTAGAGAATTCAACCACCAGGGGCAATTGCCTCAACTGAGCTGCTATATTGCTCCTTTGAAATTAAGATCGACAGCTAATTGCATACCTATGTTAATACAATACGTTTTGACAGTTAAATTTCCGCATTCACCAGTAATCTATAAATAGTATTGAAAGCGTCAGAGCATACATTCCCATAAGCACATATAGAAACAGACAGACAAGACAAACGGAATTGCATGTGTTGAGTCCTTTGAATCCCCTCCAAAAACATTTTTAGATAAATCTCCGTGAAGGAAACCACCAAACCTGGTATTAAGTTCAGAAACTTACAAGGGTGCTACACGAAGAATTTAGACTATCCTTTACAAGTAAACATTTTCCAAAATTTTTTCTCAAAAATGGCTCTAACGTGTTTCATTAAAATAGTATATATTCAAGATATTTATATGACAAAGTGTTTATCTTGAATTTTCTGGGAATAGCCTCTGAAACCTCTTCATTATGAATAAATTTTGCATAATTGATAAACCGTAAGAAATAGATAAAATCTTACTACTCATAAAATGTAGATCTCGTTATAAGACACAATTTATGTCATATACATTTTCTTCGTGGAGTTGATCGTTTCCGAGATATTTCTTGTTATTATTTAAGGTTTTAAATTAATTACATTTTTCTCATACGGGAAGAGAAGTAAAGCCGTTGGTCCCGTGTCGTAGATTTACGGCACGTAAAAGAATCTCAAGCCTGATAGAGAGGCCTCTGAGCAAAATTAAGCGGTCTTTCACGCCAGTATAGAATGGGACGCTGAGAACCACAGCAGTTAAAGAGCGTCCATAAATAACACGCCATTTACATTTACATTTTACACTCAAATACATTAAAAATTTGAATTGCTGCATTCATCTTTTCTGAAAATTACCTATTCTTACAAAAGATTATTCTTCTATCTATATCATGCTAAACTAGATAAACATTTAAAATAATTGGTTCTACTACTTAGTTCCACAAGCAGAAGGAAAATAGTGAAAGATACCACGTTAAAGCGATAGTCAAATAATTTAGAGCCGGTATATGCGTGAACATTTGAAGTTCGGTTCGCTTTGCATTTCCAGAAAAACAAGAGAGAAATGAAATGAAAGGTGATCCCGTTTGAGAAAGTGCAAGTTTAAAATTGATACTAATAACAAGGAATATCTCGGAAACAGTAAACTCTGCAACAAAAATGTATATGTCTAATTGTGTGTTTTAACCAGATCAACATTTTTTGTGTAGTAGGGTTTGTCTATCACTTACGGTTTATTAGTTTTGCAAAATTCAATGTACAGGTCTTCAGAAGCTAATCCTAGAAAATTCCAAATATACACTTTATTTGCGATATAAATAGCTTTACCATACGGTATTATAATCCAACTCTTTAGTGGAATTTTTGAGAAAAACAAAATGTTCAACATTTTTCCATGTAAAGGATAGTTTGGGGAAAGTGGATTTTCTTGAAAATCTTTCTATTGAATCCTTGGAAGATAACAGACTTAAACACCATGTTTGGTTTTTAACGGTCTTTTAGTTTTTGAGTTATGGCACACATAGGGAACTTTTTCTAAGAATGCGTGTAGATAAAGTAAAAATACGCTTGACGCTGTGCTTTTGCTGAAAATATGAACGTTTGACGGGCACTAGGTCTTACGACGATTTTCATTAATGCATTCTGATATAACATACCACGCGAATAAGAAAAGCAAAACCGATTGGGCTCCCCTCCCCTCCATCCCTCGGCGCTGCTTGGAGCTCCATCAGAACGGCTGGCTTGTATAAGCAGTGTGTTAATTTTGTCCAGCACATCGCGAATCACCTTGGCATTAGAACTTCAGTATGAAAGGCAAAGGAAAGATTAAGATAAGGTTGTAATCACCTGGTTAGAGGGTTGGGTATTGTCCAGCAAGAAAGTTTAGAGATCACCTTTTCGCAACTCTGAACTTTAATTGTTGCAAGTTACATTTCATGTCCATTCCCTTCCCTTCGGTAACGTGACCTGTTCAACACGCTTTTAAGAGCATAGAAACAGGTGGAAGACATGGGTGGAGTCAGTGAAAATACCCCTTCTTACGTTAGGTATTTACAGGGATATTTTTAATGCCTTTAGGTGTACTATAGGTGGATTGTGTTCAAAAACAATTAATTAGAATTGACTAATTATATACTAGAGTGAATTAAGAACTAATATGAGGAAAGTTGTTCAAGAATATATCTGTTACACAGAGTAAATAAAGAATGTTTCAAGAAGCGTTACAAAGATTATTTGGTCGCTCAGGAATTTACTTTACACTTCCAGAAATAGGGTGGGAAAAGAGCAGAAGTTTTCTTTCAGTTCTTTATTACTTAGACCGCTACATACAGCACTGTAGAAAGAAGTTGAGCCTGGCAAAGAAAACGGCGAAGTTTTCTCATTTGTAAGTCCATTTTGTTGAAACCTCCTGCACAGCAGAAAAACAAACAGGAAGTGCCGGAGTGAAGCCTTCTCTTGCTTATGGTGAAATACAGAAAGTGCAAAATTGTTGTACTAAAAATAGCACATTTAATTTAGAATGCAATCTAAAAAATATCTCATGTGTTCCACAAAATTAATTTTTCTACTCGTGCTACAAACAAACTAATCTTAAAAAATATTATTTTTAATCGATAACATGCTAATCAATCTGAACAACTGTAGAAATTGCCTTGCTGCTCGCTTTTTCTAAACATAAGGGAAATAAGGGAATATACAATCTAAAGCTATAATGAAAATGTTCAAAGGCTGATCGCTTTATGAACAACTAAAGTTTGATGCGCTTGTATTGCCTGTAATAAAACAAAATAGAGATGAAACAAAAGTTGACTTCCAGTTAAAGATATTTTACGAAGTTATCGGAAATGATCAATTCAATAAAAAAAAATCCGTACCTGGTATTGTTTTTTTTTTTTTTAACAAGATCTACATTTTTGTGTAATATGTTGCTGTCAATCTCTTACAATTTTGACAGTTATACAAAATTCATCCGTAATAAAGAGGTGTTCAGAGGTCATTCCTAGAAAATTCAATAAATGAATTTTATTTGTAATGTAAATATGTTTAATAAATATAGTATTTATTCAAAATTGATAGGTTCATTTTTAAAAAAAATATTCAAAATATTTCCATGTAAAGGGTAGTTTAAGATGGTGGAGTTTTTTTTAACATTTTTATGTATCATTTGAATATAGTAAACTTAAATATACCAAGTTTGGTATTTAACGGCCACACACACACACATTGACTGAGCTTTTGTACAAAAATGCATTTTGCTTTCTCTAGCCCGCATATACAATGCGCATAGTGGATAGAGAAGGTATTGTATTGTGTTTTGTTTTGCATTGTCTTAAATACACCACGAAATAAATAGACCACCTGGTGTGCTTCCACGTTTTCAAACCTCAATATGTGGTCTGCTGACCTAGGTAGAGAAAGATGATTTGCCTTGCAGAAAGACTTAAAATTCTATTTCTATATAACCTTTCTTACAGCGAGACCTACACATTTAAGGTTACGCCTTCCGACCCGCGATCTCAGGGGATATAAGAAGGAATATATAGTGTATGCCACGCGTACTTGGAGATGCTAACCAACCACAGTATACACTACTATAAGGTAACAGTCAGGTATGCAGTCGTTCTCACGTTCGTCTTGATATGCGCGTTGGCGGGGCTATAGGACTTGTTAAACACGAAAGCAACGCGCCGAAACCAGAAGCCTTGGAACGCGAAATATAAGCAGGCATGTGTGAGAGAATCGTCCAGAAGCTTTTCACAGTTATGTGACCTCATATCTAGCTATAAAAGGGAAGAATTGCACGTGAGGTGAGTTGTATTGTGGAATGTAGTGAGGTTAGCGTGGAGTGGTGAGCAACCATTAAATAATTGTTTATACATCGAATCACTTGTGAATTGATTTCAACAGTAAATTAAGCTTTATAATAGCAAAATTTGAAGTCAATAGAGACGTTTGATACATTTGGTGTCAGGAGTGGGATTGAGAAAATGGAAGAGATACTTTAGAAATTGTGGAAGTTTCTGGATACTTCATTCGTGTCTGAAAGATGTCACGTCTGCTGATGCCTCACCTTTCAAGACTTAACAGTCCGTATATAGTAGTTTTTGCAACTTGAGCTGAACTAATTTAAAAGGCGATACACATACTTGTTAAGTTACTCTATCCAAAATAGAACAGATGACCTTAGCCTCTGCATCGATTTTTGCTCTATCCTTTTATACAACTGAGGCAGAAGAAAGATAAAACTAAATCAGAGACAGAACAGGAAACCATCGGTCGTCTTCTTTCAGCCAATTTGTTATAGCTTCTTCATGCCCTTGCTTGCAGTGCAAATCAAATTTTCTTATTTTACCATCCATCATTTGCATACAATTTCCTTTTTTGCCTGCCTCCTGTTGCACATTGCTTCTGGCTTTCGCAAATTCATTCTTATAACACGTAACAATCCGTTACATGTTAGACAATAGTGTTCATATGTTTTATGTTTTACACTCATGACTACATTTATACGTTCTGGGCTAGGGATCACTACTGGTTACCTTGAGTACAGCAAAAAGAGGAAATTCGCCGATGCTCCTGCGAAACGACTACTCTGCTCTGCGTAGAAAAAACCTAGTGTTCCGTTCTCATGACTTTCTCTACATCTCTGTAACCAATTACTGTTAAAAATCTTATTATTTTATCTACTTTATTTTAATCGAGATAAACATTAGCAGAAACGGTCTTATTACCTGCCTCCGTGTAAGTATAAGGGGATTAAGCGAACTAGGCTAAAGCGATAGTCAAGTGTTTTAAAATGTGGTTGCTATGGGATTCAAATCCGTTTGTTTGCATGGCCAGGGTTGACAAGTCACCGCATGAGAAAAGTTTTAATTACTTTAAAACTGTAATAAAAGCATCAATATAATCAGTTTTATAATATTTTTCTCATACAGGAACTTGTCAATTCCTGGCCACACAAATAAATGGTATTCAATCCCATAGCAACCATATTTTAAAGCATTTAACTCTCAGTTTAGACTAGTGTATTCCCTTATTTTTCTTCTACTTATAAGGAAATAAATAAATCGACCACTTCTAATATGATTTATCTCGATAAGTGTGAGGTAGATAGAAGAATAAGCTTACTAACAATAATTTGTTATAGATGTAGAGAAAGCCATGTGAATGTGACAAGATTTTTTGTATATGTTTTTACTATTATATAATTATTGTATATGCATATCATCTAATCTAGAAACACTGGACAATTTAAAATAGATATTCATTTTATAATGATACGTTTATAATCACTTAAATGCAATGCCTATCAATTTGAATCCAAATTAAAGATGGTAAACCTCAGTGTTAAATTAGCGTTAGGGAGTTTGAGCACGCTGGTTAGAAAATCCAATTTTAATAACGAGCTGGCTAAAAATACGTTCCTTCGCTTCATAGAGCTTTATCCTTAGCTTTTTGGGAAAAGGTCCGTGTGCGTGTGCGTGGATAGCATAGCTCAAAAACGAAAAGACCGTTAAATACCAAACTTGGTATTTTAAGTTTGGTATCTTCCAAGGATGGGACACGAAGTGTTTTTAAGAAAATCCCCTACCCCCAACTATCCTTTACATGGAATTTTTTTCGAAAATTTTGATTTTCTCAAAAATGGCTCTAACGATTTGTTTAAAATATTGTATACCAAGGATATTTACCTGACAAATAATATTTATATCTTGAATTTTCTGGGAATAGCCTCTGAAGACTACTTTATTCTGGATGAATTTTACGAAATTTTGCATAACTGCTAAACAAAAACTTACCACACAAAAAATGTAGAGCACTTTAAAACACACAATTTATGTTATATAAATTCTTTTTGAGGAGTTGATCGTTTTTGAGGTAGTTCTTGTTTTGGTTTCAGCTTTGAAAAACTTGTATTTTTCTCATACAGGAATTTGTCAACTCGTGTCCATACAAACAAAGGAACTTCAGTCACCTTAACCAACTTTTAACTTCACTTTAACCTATGATACTCCCATATTTCGCTTCTACTTATAAGGAAACAAGTAATAAGACTATTTCTGCTAATTTTTTCTTGATTAGCATGAAGTAACTAGAAGAATAATCTTATTTACAATAATTTGTTACACAGAAGTAGAGAAAGTCATGTGAAAGGTGCACATAAGATTTTTTTGTATGTGCTTTTTATATTAGGGACTTTTATTTTGCGTATGTGATATTTTTGTTGCTTCTACAGTAAAAGAAGCCCTCCCAAGAAAACTCCTTTAAAAGGATAGCAACAAAATAGAAAATAAAGTAGTGGCTTTGCTAGAAAAATTCTCCTTTGCTTTTACTATAACAGAATTATTTCCTGCAAAGTTCAAAAGGTCATGTGTAAAAACATATCAAAACAAAGGCCTTTATTTTCCTACCAGCTGCAACACGCCATCAAGCTTTCAGCTAATTAAGGCAGGGTTTTCATATCACATAATTTAAGGCGTGCTAGCGTAAACAGTGCATAAATAGAATTTATTACGCATCATTAGATTTAGTGTAATGGTAACACGACAAAACTTTAAACTAAAATATGCCAGGTAAGATAATTAAACATCTATGAACTACAGGGTGTTTGAGCTATTGCTTAAAGAACACCAAAGTTTGAAATTTTGGTATCAAATGCAACAAGTTGTGCTGTACCCACAGATATATAGACAAACATCTTATGTGTCCTATTCACATGACTTTCTCTACAAATCTGCAACAATTTATTGTTAAAAAGCTTATGCTTCTATTTACTTTACGGTAATCGAGAAAAAAAGAAGTGAAAGGGAAATAAGGGAGTACAATAGGTTAAAGTGATAGTCAAAAGCTGGATGCTATGTCACTGAAGCTCCTTTGTAAGGGCAGCAGTTGACAAATTCCTATATGAGAAAAGTGTAAGTTTTTCATAGCAGGAACAAAAAACAAGGAATGTATAAAAAAACTCTGAACTCCACGAAAGAAATGTATATAACATAAATTGTGTGTTTTAATGTGCTCTACAATTTTTTGTGTATTTGTTTTTGTCCATCTCTTACAATTTGGCAGTTATTCAAAATTCCGTAAAATTCATCCAGAATAAAGTACTCTTCAGAGGCTATTCCTATGAAATTCAAGATATACATTTTCTTTGTCAGGTAAATAGCTTAAATATAAGATATTTTAATCAAAATTATTAGAGCCATTTTTTAGAAAATCAAAATTTTCGAAAAAAGTTCCATGTAAAGGGTAGTTGGGGGTGGGGGATTATTCTCAAAATCCTCATGTCACATTCCTGGAGGATATTAAACTTAAATAACCAAGTTTGGTATTTTACCGACTTTTCGTTTTTGAATTATCCTGTTCACTGACACACGGACACACACACACACACACACACACACACTCAAGGACCTTTTTCCGAAAATGCTTTTTTTTTAAGATAAAGGGGACCCTAAAACATATATTTCCGGTGAAATCTCGTTATTGCATTTTTGGGGGGAATAGTTCTAAGGATTTTGTTTAAAAACCGTATATTAAAAATTTAAATAACACACAGTTTGTTACACACATTTTTTGGTGGAGTTGACCGTTTTTGACATATTCCTTGTCACTGATTTCAGTTTTAAAATACTTTAGTTTTCTCATACGGAAACTTGTTAATATTTGACTATGAAACGGATTTCTATACCATAGCATCCATATTTTAAAACATTTGACTGTCAGTTTAGCCTAGTGTATTCCCTTATTTCCCTTCTACTTATAAGTAAGTAATAAACCCGTTTCTGCTAACGTTTATGTTGATTAAAATGAAATACAAGAATAAGTTTATTAACAATTGTCTATTACAGAGATGTAGAGAAAGTCAAGTGAATCGTCACATCAATTTTTTCTAGTTATAAGAAACTAAGTAATAAGACCATTTTACTAACCTCAATTAGCAAGGGGTAGAAAGAATAATCCTTTGTAAGAAGTTTTTTGAAGAACAAGTAGAAAAATTAATGTGAATGGAACACATCAGATTTTTAGTATTTTGTTCATATATGCGTTGGAATTAGGTGAAACAATCTTTATATTTTACGTCTATTAGAAAGAGGAAGGAGTAGGGTTTTTTCATGATCAAATAATTATCAAAATTGGTTTGAAGAGTTTATTACGTCCTATATACGTAAACAAATTCTCTCTCTCTCTCTTTATAAAAATGAAAATATACTAGTTCCACAAATATGTCTTTTTAACTTGCTTTTCTACGTGAGGAGAATGCAGAGACCAAAGAAATCCCGCCGACCTTCAGTGGTAAACTTTTCATTTTGCTGCTTGGGATGCTTTGAATTCTTGAGAGAAGAGAGTAAACCTTTTACCCGAGGGTGTCAAACAAGTGAGTCTTCCCATTGCCGCACTATTCAGTTCCCAAGTTATGGAAAGGATGAAAAACAACCAAATAATTTCGTATAAACACAAACAGAAATTCTAACGAAAACATCAGCTATGCTTGCAGTGTGTTAATAACTGTTACTGAAGTTGAACATCTCCTCTATCTCGTAATACGAGGGCGATCCAGAAAGTTACGAATATTTTGGCATAACTAAATTACACCAACACAAAATTTTGGATAGGTAGAGTCAGAAAGAAGAATTCAATGCCATAGCCGGGATTTTAACCATGGATTTCCCGGTCTCTAGCCGGTTGCTCTACCGCTTAGCTACTATGGCAACACGCCGGCGTAGCATTAAATTTCTCAACTGACTGGCATGTTTCCTGGTAAACCACAAGATGGTCAAAATTAATTTGAGATCACAAACCCCAATGGCGACTTACAATGTTGTAAGTACTTCAACACCCAGGAATCATAGTATAGCCAAATATTATGGACAATTGTGATAATTTAACTGTTTTCTGACAGAAACTGTGGGTAATACAGGAGCTGGATCGTGTCAGACTGAAAAATGCAGTGTGGTAGCCGGGATTTGAACCTCGATCTCCCGGTCAATTTAATACTGTATCGGCAATTTGACATTGTTGCTCAGTGGTAGAGCAATCAGCTAGAGACCGGCAGATCCGTTTTTTAAATCTCAGTTATAGTATTGAATTTTTCAGTCTGACTACCTATCCAGCTCCTGTCCTACACACGGTTTTTGTGAGAAAACAATTGCATTATTAACACAAAACTTTATTTACAAAGTTACGGTATCTTACTCCATTTCTCAACGTAAACGCTATTACTATCAAAGTATTTATCACGCAGTACGATGTTTAATGCCTTTGTTATAATCTTCCGCCGCTAAAGATCTGAACCATGATGTTAAGGTTTTAATGGTTGTGTAATATTTTCCACCCAAAAAGTCATGTATGGTGCACAAAGTGAAATACCGGTTTTTACTTTCTCTATAGGCACTATGTACATAGTGTATAGAGAATGCATTGTACTCCACCAAAAAATTTGATACCGAGATTTCACCGAAAAATATGTTTTAGTGTCCCCTTTATCTAAAAAAAGCATTTTCGGAAAACGGTCCGTGTGTGCGTGTGTGTGTCCGTGTGACGTGAACACGATAACTCAAAAACGAAAAGTAGGTAAAATACCAAACTTGGTATTTAAGTTTAGTATCTTCCAGGGATGTGACACGAATATTTTGAGAAAAATCCTCGCATCCCCAACTACCCTTTACATGGAACTTTTTTCGAAAATTTTGAGTTTTCAAAAATGGCTCTAACGATTTTGATTAAAAGTTCGTATATTAAAGATATTTACCTGAAAAATAAAATGAATATCTTGAAATTTCTGGGAATAGCCTCTGAAGAGTAGTTTATTCTGGATGAATTTTACGGAATTTTGAATAACTGCTAAAGCGTAAGAGATGGACAAGAACTTACTACACAAAAAATGTAGAGCACGTTAAAACACACAATTTATGTTATATACATTTTTTTCGTGGAGTCCGTCGTTTTTGTGACATTCTTTGTTTTTGGTTTCTGCTATGAAAAACTTACACATTTCTCATACAGGAATTTGTCACCTGCTGTCCATACAAACAAAGGAACTTCAGTGACAGAGTAACCAGCTTTTGATTATCACTTTAACTTATGGTAGCCCCTTATTACGCTTCTACTTACTAGGAAGCAAGTAATAAGACTATTTCTGCTCATTTTTTCTGATTAGCATAAAGTAAATAGAAGTATAAGCTTTTTAAGAATAATTTGTTGCAGATATATAGAGAAAGTTATGTGAATGGTACACATCAGATTTTTCTGAATTCTTTCTTCAACATTTGCTTTCAGTTCCTTCATAATGATTGAACTTCCAATCTGGCCTTTGTCAGATATATTGGTTCTTCCTGGATTACTGGTTAATTATGTTCCATTTCCTCAATGAAGACTCGTTCACTATATGATCACTATACACTTGGATTAGTTGCCTATAAAGTTCATTTTGTGCATTAAAAAACTGAATAAGTAGTAAATTATAATATCGGCATTGAAAAGTGACAAATATCTTGACAGAATAGAGATCACGTTGACAAATAGAGTAAGGTGCTGCAACCTTGTAAATATAATTTTATGTTGATATCTTTCATTATTATTTAGTTATGCCAAACCGTCTGTAACTTCTGGATGGCCCACTCTCCCTGGTACAATATCTACCATGCCAACTTCATATAGCTAAAGTCGCGGGAAGTAAAGCCTGAGGCCTCTGAGTAAAATTAAGCGGTCTCTCACGCCTGGTATAGAATGGGACGCTAAGAACCACAGCAGTTAGAGAGCGTTCATAAGTAAATCTTCATTTCCATTTTAAATCATAATGACATTATTAAACAAATACAGATATATTTCCAGAATTGTTATGTCAATTTTGTGCCTGTTTTCTGTGGTAGTCAGAACTCTTTTTTACTTTCTCTACCACGTACTCACATAGTGGATGAGAATTGCAGTACGCCTAAAAATTTGATACGAGATATCACTGTAAATGCAGTCTTATAGGTCCCCTAAATCCCAAAAACTTTTCCAGAAAATGTCCTGTATGTGTATCTATGACTCTTTATAGTATAGCTCATATAGATAATTTCTATTAAAGTTCAGACCTTCCAAGGATGCGACACGAAGAGTTGCCATAAAATTTGCCTACCTAAAGCTACACGAAATTTTTTTACACGGAATGTTTTTCGAAATTTTTTAGTTTCCCTTAAACTATTTAAGAATTTTAAACAAAACAACATTTGCGCAACATAATTATGACAAATAAAATAAGTAGCTAGAATTTTCTAGGAATAGCCTCTGAAGTTCTGTTGGTTCTCAGTGACTTTTGCATAACCGGTTCAGCCTAAGAGACAAAAACTAATTGTCCAAAAAACAAAAGAAAACAAAGTAAAAACGCAAAAAACACTAATCATTAAAATACTCAATTTTTAATTACCTATTTATTTATTTATTTTGGTGGAGTTACCATTTCCGAGATATTCCCTCTTAGTGGTTTGTATTTTAAAATACATTTTTCTCAAATGGGAAGTCGCTATCCTTTTGTTCTAATTCTGGCCTGCAAAGGGAACGGAGTTACAAAGTTATAACATAGAGACCACTTCCTACAAGTTTTACGTTTGCTTACAAGGAAATTTGTAATAAAGCTGTTTATAATATTTATTTGATTAATACTAAAAAGATAAAAATATTTTAGAAGAGCAGTTGTATTGAATTATAGGTAGAGAAAATAATGTGAAGGTAAAGTTTTTTTTTCTTTTTTTTTGTGTTTCTCTAGAACTACTATTGAGACTAAGGTATATGTTCTTTCCATTCATACTGCAGGCCTTCATAATCCTGATGGGCTTATGCTTGCATGCTTTTTTTTTCCTTCCTATTTCGTGATTTTCTAATATGATCGTATGATCTAATGCGGTTAAATAATGTTAATCTCAATAAAATATCATTTATCTTTCACATTTAAACATACTAATGATGCACTTAAAGTCCTCGAAAAACAAAGCAAAAAATAATTTTGAAAACCGCACAATTAGAAATTATATGTTGTAAATAGTTCTGCTGTATCTATCTGTTCCAGTGGTCGGCTATCTGCAATCTTTCTCTGAGGATATGCATTGGAGAATGAAAAACACAATTTTCAATTTTCTTGGAACATTTAATGCAGTTAATAACTGATCGGTTTCAGAATCTTATCATGGTGAATGATGACTGATTCATATTAATGCTGCGAGGTTCCAAATTATTAAGAGTTATGGATAAAATTTGTTTTCGTAGTAAAATAAAGAGTATAAGTACCGAAGCTTACGTAATTCTTATCAGCAAATCCCTTTGCAGTCACCGCTAAACAGATGATTAGCCTGGCACTGCACTATGATCTCTATGTTAGGTAAATTGAAATACAAGTAAGAACTGAATCACAAAAAGCGCCAGAGTTTAACTAAATGTTAGCAATGCATGCTCTTTATTAACTTTCGTCTGCCTACTACTGATTTCTCACCACAGATGCCATGTTCCATGTTGCCAAGTTTTACACTTAACGTTTACATCTAGGACACGTTTTCCTTCTGGGACACACTTTTCGTTCTTTTTGATTGATGACTCGTATGTATTTTTTCTCATCGCTAAATGTGTTAGAAATGCCTTATCTGCTTTTTCAAGAACCTATTTGGTACCTGCACACACTAATTTGATGAACTGAATCTTGAACTAGAGAGTTTTCTTGTTTACGAAAATTTCTGGAACCTAATTATCTTCGTTACTGATTTCCAAGCTAATTGTTTTCCCTGACGTAACTTGCTTTTGTAAATAACTTCTACTTTTCTACCGATTTTGTAACCCGTGTTTAAACAATATTTAATTATAATTTATACATTTTTACATTATTCGTTGATGTTAATATATATACATACTTATTTATCGTAATTTTTCTATTTCCATTATTTTAATAATAATCATCATAAACATAATAAGTTATTGACTCTCGTTACTTTTTCAATTATGTACAACTATAGTACTTATCCTAGCGTATATTTAGGTTTTAATACCGCTTCGGCGCTACATCCGCCTATCTCCTATCTGTTTTTTTTTTTTTTTAATGATTTATTGATCGATCAGCGCATGTGCGCTCTACAGATAATTGATTTTAGACATTATTTACATGCATGGTACTGAATAACATTGAAATGAGGTAAGCCCCATTGGGCCCCTCATAAGTAGGTACATTTTTTTGTTTTTATTTTACAGAAAGTCCTGCTGTGACAGCTGGTCCAGTGGTAAGCGACTCTTGATGCGGCTTGGATAGCTAGATTTTCTGCCAAGGGAATAGTGAATGGCTCCTGAGACGTCTTTTAGCTTGCTGTAAAACTGTTCGGCTTGTGAAGAAATTGACTGTTGAATTATGCTGATTCCAGTTTCTCTATGTAGTTGACTATTTTTGACAAACCATGGTGCATTCGTTGAGATTCGCAATATTTTGTTTTGAAATGTCTGAATACGTTTGATTTCAGAAAGACTAGTTCCTCCCCAAACTGGACAAGCGTATAGTAGCAGTAGTCTTAATAGAGTCGAGTAAAGTAGTGTGCAGTTTTTTAGTTTGAGTGGAGATCTTTAGTTGGGGAGGGGGTAGAGTTTTGCCAGTCTTGCTCGGGCTAGTTTAAGTTTGTTGCTTATATGTGCTATCCATGTGAGTCGTCGATCCAGGAGTACACCAAGATATTTCACTGTTTTTGTATTAGTTTTCCAGGGTATCTGTTTCGTTGGGAGCGTTACTGGTGGTGGATAGTTCTGTCTGCATAGTGTAAAGATCATTGCTTCACAGTTTTGCTGGTTGAGCGAAATACGCCAGTTGTCTAGCCAGGGTATAATCAAGTTTAAGGCCTCTTGAAGGTGATTTCTGGCGGTGTGGATACTGCGATGTGTTGAGAAGATTGCAGTATCGTCCGCATACGGAGCGATTTGAGCTTTAGGCGTTGTAGGCATATCAGAGGTGTACAGGTTGAACAGAAGTGGTCCCAGGATAGATCCTTGAGGAACTCCGGCTGTTATAGGTTTTGTATAAGAGTGACAACTACCTATGCGGACTGAGAATGTTCGTTGTGACAGAAAGGAGGAAATTATTTTATAGAGGTAGTCTGGAATGCCGCAGATTAACAGTTTGTATAGAAGACCCTGATGCCAAACCCTGTCGAATGCCTGAGTGAAGTCAAGGAAAGCTGCAGTTGTGTGTTCTTTCTTCTCGAAGCCTTGTGCCACTTGCTCTGTAATCCGGAGAATTTGATGGGTTGTTGAATGTTTGCGACGAAAACCGAATTGAAAGGGAGGTAATACTGATGCTTCACTGAGAAATTTTGTTAAACTCTTCAGTATAATCTTTTCATACACTTTGGACAGAGTTGGTAGCAGACTTATAGCACGATAACTGTTTGGGTCTGAGAGCTTTTCCCAGGTTTATGAATAACAATAATTATAGCCTGTTTCCAGATACTGGGGAAGTAGCCCATACGTATCAAACAATTGAAGAGTGAGGCTAGAATAGCAAGTGCTTTGTGAGTCAGATGTTTAAATACAAAATTTGGAATTAGGTCACGACCAGGCGATTTCCTTGCTGGTAGTTGCTGGATTATGAACAAGATTTCTTTTGGCGAGGTGAAGTCAACGGGGAGTGGAACAGTAGTATAAGAACCAGGAAAACGTTCAATTTCGTGGTTGAATTCTTCGTTAATCACTGCGTTTGGGCTGAAGATACATTGTAGAGTATTTGTGAATAGTTCCGACTTCTCAAAGTCGGTTATGTAGTGTTTTCTATCTTGTATTAAGGGCGGAATAAGCGTCGGTTCTTTTAATATTCTTTTGGTTTCTTTCCACAAGGATGAATCTTCTGGTGAAATGCTGGAGAGGTGCCGTTGGTAAGTCGAGTACCGGTACTCATCCATTTGTTTTTTTACCTTTCTTGTGAGCTGGTTCAAGCGATGAGGTTGCCAGGTTTCTCTGTACTTCTGCCAAATCCGGCGCATTTTGTATTTTTCTTTGAAGAGAGATCTCATGTTAGAAGGCAAAGTTTCGTGATAGGGTTTTCTTTGTTGCTGAGGTCTAGCTGGAGCTGTGGATTTGTCTATGGCTGAAGTTATGACTTTTGTGAACTCAAGAATTGCTGCTTCTGCATCACTGGGACTTTTCAGATTGCACGCAGGTTTTAGCTCGTTAGCAATTACTTGTTGGAAGGTTTCCCAGTGTATGTAACCTCTGCTGAGTCTCCTAGTGGACTGTGGACGTAAAATTAGATAGTCGTCAAATGATATCATGACTGGGGAGTGGTCGGAGTCCATTTCAGGTAGAACAGCCATGGTGGGAAAGCCTGATACATTTTTGTAAAATACTATGTCTAGTATGTCAGGTGCTACATTTTGCCTAAAGAAATTAGGACCAGGACGATGTTGACTGCATTGCGTTCAGCTGCTGTTAATAGTCGTCTTCCGTTTGGAGTTGTCACACGGCATGCCCCATGTTTCCTGCTTACTATTTAGATCTCCCACGAGAAGGGTTGGCACTGTGTCAGAGAATATAGTAGTAATATGTTGGTCATTGAGGCAGAGTCCTGGTGGCTTGTATGCTGAGATATTGTCGTTTTAGTGAAGTTTTGCACGGATATTTGAACTGCGCAAGCTTCGAGGCTAGTTAGTTGGGGTAGTAGGACCGAGTAGTGGTGTATTTCCTTTTGAATGAAGGTGGCCACTCCACCCGAGGTGACGAGAGCGTTGCGATCGGACCTATACGCTGCATAACCAGGTACTGAAAACTTTTCCTGTGGTGCTAGGTGAGTCTCAGTGACGCAAGCTACTGTAACGTTGTGTCTTGAGATGAACTCCAGAAAGGCTTCCCGCTTGGCTTTGATTCCGTTAGCGTTCCAGTTTAGTATAGTTAGTTGAGAGAATGTATATACTTGATTTTTAGTGGCCATTAGCAAACAAACTTGCAAAAAGCTGTAATAAAAAGGATTTGATTTTTGGTAGATATGGTGCTAGAAAATTAATAGCTAGCTGAATAAGGTTTCCAGCGTCATCGGAGGAAGAAGCAGAAGAATTATTTTGTGTAAATGCTTGCTGAGTGGAATGTCGGTAACTTTTATCTTCTGGAGGAACTGAGCGTGGCCACTGAGGAGTTTCAGGAGCAGAACAGGAAGAAGTTGGTGTCAGCTTTGGAAAATTCTCCAGGTTTAGCTTTGGTGGTGTAGGTGTTTTTACGGGTTCGGGTACAGTTGCATTGGATTTATTTTTTAATTCCAAGTAAATACGACAACCTCTAAAATTTGCTGGATGAGCTTCTCCACAGTTCACGCAGGAGGGCTGAGTATCTTTGTAATTTGGGCATTCAGAGAAATGATAGGTAGAGGGACACTTTACACATCGAGGTGCAAGTCGACAGAAGTTTTTAATATGCCCGTAGCGCTGGCATCGTGTGCATTGTGGGATGCTTGTGGGTTTCTTACGATATTCAACTTTTATTAAAGCATGGTGAATGTGTTTGACTTCAAAGATCTTGTTTCCTTATTCATTGTTTTCTAATTCAACATCGCATAGTGGCATAGGTTGACGATCTTTGTAAAAGAGTCTTGTAACTTTTATCACTGGTAACTTCAGAGTGGTTAATTCTGTGGTTATGTCGTCGTTTGTAAGGGAGTAGGGAACATTTCTCAAAATAACTTCAAGTCTCTTGAAATTTGGGTCATGGAAGGTGTGAAAAGGGAGCTTTGATTCTTCCAGGAATTTTGTAAGGGCTCGGAAGTCATTGACTGAAGTTGTATTTATCTTAAGGACTTTATTTTGCTGTTGTGTTGAGTAGTCATCTTTTACAATAGTACCTATGTCGCGGATAATCTGCTGGTAGTTGTTCACTTCATGGAGAAAAATGGGTGGGATCTGGTTTTAGAGGCTGTAGTAAAATTTACTTCAGCGACTGTGTCGTTAGCTTCCTCCATTGTTTCCAAAGGGGAAAATTTATTGTGTATGGAGGTTAAGTCCACAATATATTTATAGTTTACAGCTGAGGCTGAAGTTATATGCTTTTTGTTAGGAGTGAAAAACCCGTCACTTGACATGGAAGCATTCCCTTGTTTCAGATCTTCTAGCGGGCGTTTATGAACTAACTTGGGTGTTTGTAAGATTGAACGAGATGTAGTAGACATTTCCACAGGATTAATCGAATGTGAATCTGAGAATATTTGTTCTTGTTGATTACATTGCATGGTGTTGGCAACCAGACAAAGGACAGTCTACTTTGCAGACAAATGACGATCTGCTTCTTTAACAAAAGGCAGTTCTGAAGAGAGCTAACCAAATGAGATTAAATATATAATAAATAATGCGTTATATACAACGCATGGAATTCCTAACATTTACACTGCTTGTTAAAGGTTTGGGGATAACTTCTGTAAGCGAAATTGCTTACAGGTTTAGCTGGTTGTGAAATATTGCACTTTCTAATAACACAGAAATAACACTATTAAAAGCCGTGCTCACCACCTCCTGTATTTATCTCCTATCTGTTTGTGTAACCTCTTGCATCCCATTCCCTGCTGCTACTCTCCGTTTCTCTTCTTTCTTTAGCCTTTCCCAAACGTTGTCCTATTTCTTTACAATTTCTTTTGCTCAACTGTGTCATTTGTAGCCCCATATTAATTTTCTAACTTATATTTTAAGCACTCTTTAACTGAATATAAACTATGTTACTCCCCGCATAAAACACAACGTTGTAATTCATTGCCTCTCATCTTGTAAATAGTAGTTTTCCTGTACTCATCCACGCTAAGTCTTTCGTTTTAAGTTATTATTCATTTAATAAATGTATACTTTTATACATCCATGAAACAACAATAATAATAATAATACTAATAATAATTAAACCTAATTCACATATTTTCATTTCACAAACATAGCAAATCAGCTTCTAGCCGTTTCCTTTTTCCATCTTCTCAGATTCCCGTGGATTTACCGTAAGAAATGACAAGGTGCAAGTTGATGAAGTAGAAGATACACATATGTATGAGAATATAACTGACTTTTATATGGAATCCTAAATTGCGGTTCCATTTTAATTATTTACGTAGTTGCACTTAATTTAGGAAGTCTCAACTTTACCGTATATTTACATCATTTTAGAGACATTACCTTGTTTTCATTGTACTTTCATTGGAAGTATCCACTTCTGTTAGGTTGCAAAAGAAATAAACGATGGCTATACTCGCCGTAATATAACTTTACTATTGAGGCAGTTGTGTCAGCGGTATAAATAAATCTGTCAACAGTGTTTGGTTATAGTTGGAGAGGGTCGAAAGAGTATTAGAGAGGATTAGCTGTCTCACACGTGATTGCAGTGACGTAAACGTCATAGAGTTGTCTCAAGGACAAGTTATATTACCGCGAGTATAAGCGAGCACCTAGGAAGGATAGCAAGCTAATTCTATGAGCAGAACTAGAAATCCACTTTCGTTGACACTGACACTGGAGGTTCCTCTCTCTCCTTTCTCCATTCCTATTCCTATCCCTCATTCGCTTTCCATCCATTGCCCTCTTGACCCTCCCCCTTCTCTGTCTCCCACTCAAATGCCACAAAAGCGATATTCTCTAGCTCGTATGTACAATGTAGACAGTGGATAGAGAAAGTATTGTAATCCATCCAAAAGGTCTACATCATCCATGAATCCCAAAAAAAAAAGAGTTTTTACTTTCTCTATACGCTCTATGTACATAGTGTATAGAGGAGGTATTGCAATCCACCCAAAAATTCGATACCGAGATTTTATCCGAAATACGTTTTAGGGTCCCCTTTATCTAAAAAAAAGTATTTTCGGAAAAAGGTCCGTGTGTGTGTGTTCGTGTGTCCGTGCGACTGTGAACACGATAACTCAAAAACGAAAAGTCGGTAAAATACCAAACTTGGTATTTAAGTTTAGTATCTTCCAGGGATGCGGCACGAAGATTTTGAGAAAAATCCCCCTACTTCCAACTACCCTTTGCACGCAAACTTTTTCGAAAATTTTGATTTTCTCAAAAATGGCTCTTATGAGTTTGATTAAAATTTCGTATATTAAAGATATTTACTTGAAAAATAAAATGTATATCTTGAATTTTCTGAGAATAGCCTCTGAAGAGTACTTTATTCTGGATGAGTTTTACGGAATTTTGAATAATTACTTAACCGTAAAAGATGGACAAAAACTTACTGCACAAAAAATGCAGAGTACGTTAAAACACACAATTTATGTTATATACATATTTTTCGTGGAGTCCATCGTTTTTTTAGGCATTCCTTGTTTTTGGATTCTGCTTTGAAAAACTTATATTTTTTCATACAGGAATTTGTAAACTGCTGTCCATACAAACAAAGGAACTTCAGTGACATAGCAATCAGCTTTTAACTATCATTTTAACCTATGGTACTCCCTTATTTCGCTTCTACTTACAAGGAAGCAAGTTTATTAGACTATTTCTGCTATTTTTTCTGATTAGCATGAAGTAAATAGAAGTATAAGTGTTTTAAGAATAATTTGTCGCAGAGATGTAGAGAAAGTCATGTGAATGGTACACATAAGATTTTTAGAATCGTAATGAGCCCACCTGCGTCACATTAATTTTAAAATGTTTTACCTTCACATTGTGAGAGTTCGTGAAATGGGAAAATGACTTTAAAATGTAGCTAATGTTTTTGCTACTTGGAAATGATTGTACATATAAACTTATTAATGTGCTCAGTAATATTTATTTATTGATGCGACTTTTTTGTGTTATTTAAGGTAAACTCGGCCCCAATTTGATGAAATTACTGGGGCTCTGCTGTATTCCAGAGGAAAATTGTTATGTGCTACATATCTCGTTTTTGATATGACTGAAATTATAACACGAAGAGACTCCGTTGGTGTCTAGTCTTAATGAAATTAAATTTAATAAGTTTTCTTGAAAATTTCTCCATTATATTTATAAACACGCTGTAAGTGCCCATTCGCATTAGTGTTGGCGAGAAATACAGTGTGTCTCGTTGAATTGTTACCACAAAGAAATCTTAAGAGCTCATAAATTAATAGTCATAGAATAGCCCAAATTAGTTTATATGCAAGACAAGCTCATAAGGTTTCAATAAATCTCCACATGTGCACCTTTGGTAGCCTGAAGAATCTGTCACAACTAAAGTTGGACACAGGGGGGGGGGATAGCTATTTGTGGACGGTAAAAGGAAGGCAGATGGTAGAGCAATGATAACAACGCAAAGGGAATCCAGGTAATATAAATATATTGAGAAATAGCGTACGAAAGGCAAATATACTTTACAATAAAATAGATAGATAAATTACAATAAACAAGACAAGCGTGTCAGGCGTTTCGTGTCGAGCGAGAACTAATTCCAAATACGAAAGGCAAGAATTGGTAAAATAGTTAATATTCAACAAAAGGTTCTTACCTTTTAGGCTGATTAGCTCGAGGAGAAGAAAGATGTGTGTCGGTGTGCCAGTGACCCGGGGTGGGGCCTCGGACGTCCTTCGGGCAGCGAGTCTGCCTCTTTCAAATACAGGACCAAAAGCGCCCAGAAATCAAGATTCCAGACAATTTTATACTAGAAAATTGTCTCTAGGGGATTCTTCAGAATCTACGCCCAGGCTCTTAATAAATCCACCAATCAAAATACAGTATTTAAAAGATAAGACAGTGCTTCCTACATGACGTGCTTGGGATTAAAGTCTACGAAATGTCACCTAGGTTCCGGGAAGTGGTTGAAAGCCCACGCAATCTCAGAAGTTGCAAAGTGTGGTAAAATGTTCCATTAATCAGAGGAAGACACATCCGGTTATAATAACAAATAAAACCACAAAGCTTCCTCTTATTCAGCCCAAGAATCCGCTTGTTAAGAAATACAGAAATTTAAGAAATTTATAAGAAAATGGAATTCTAAAACATTTACAATAATTGACTTAAAACAAACAATAAGCTAATTTTAAAATACTCGTAAATCACATACGTGACAATATCAACATGGAACTCTTATCTCACAAGCGCCTGTTATCCGCCTTCGGATCCTGTACTGGAGTTTGATAAACAATGCATTTTACATATCCCATAAAAAGAAATCTAAGGGGGTCAGGTCTGATGACTTTGGAGGTCATTCAATGGGACCTGCTCTTCCAATGTACTTGTTTGGAAATTGTGTGTTGAGATAGTGTCAAACTTTATGGGCGTAATGTGAAGGGGTTCCATCTTGCTGAAGAAGTCATCCGGTATTGTGGGACTGTATAGACCTCCAGCATATATAGATGTGTTGTCCCTGTTACTGTGGTTTCAGCAAAGAAAAATGGTCCGATATCCTTATCACAACTTAAAGCACATAGACGTTCATATTCCACCACAACTCGTGGGTTTTCTTCCCTCCATACTCTACAGCACTTTACCAGATGTGTGAAAAGTAGCTTTGTCTGAGAATGCGATGACGTAGAGGAATTCATTGTGATCAACAATGCAGGATAACAGTGCATTAACGAACTCGGCCCGTTTGGGTTTATCAATCCGCTGTATCTTTTGCATAAGTTGGATTTTGCATCTTCTTTTTATGGACAATCGTGTGAACACTCATTTTTGGAATCCCTAGATCTGAACTGGTGAAAAATTGACTGCCTTGAGTTACGCTGAAATGCTTGTCTTAAATCTTCAACTGTACTTGCGGACACTGGATTTTTGGATCTTCCTTTCTTCCTCAAAACAAATCCTGTTTTCAACCGCTCATTATACCATTGAGTATTGGCACCATATTCCTGCCTAAGTCTTGGGAGTTGGAACATAAATTATACTAACCAATAACAACATTTCACTTTCTGCTGCAACTTGAATATAGCCATTTTAACTGTGTGTTTTCATACCACGCGCATGTGCAGTAGCGTCATAGTTTTCATTATCACGAAACTTAGAGTTTCTACATAAGAAAAGTTGAAAAGCATATTTATAACTTGACGGTTTGAGGAAACATTTACATTCTCTAGTGGTAACGATTCTGTAGGACACACTGTACATGAGAGATGTACCTTGCGATGTCAATGATAACATAATTAGGTTTGTGACACGACAAAGAAAGCGAAATAATAAACATTTTATGAGAAAGAGTTATTTGTCTGTAATATAAGTTACAATATATCTTCAAATCTTTTTAAAAACTGACTAACTGTGCATTAAGTTAGTTTGATGAGTTCGTTGAGACAGCTAGAGAACCGGCAAGTCTGTTTTTAGCATATTACAGCTTAACAAAACACTATTATACCTGCTATGCACAACTCAAATTTTCCGCTCTATTGGTATCTTCGCTTCCTACACCTATACTTCATGCATAAATTCTTGTGATCTTCGACCTTTCCTCTTTCTTCTTTCCTGCTGCTAACCATTACAGAAGTTTTGCTCGTCTCCATTCTTCTGCATATAAATATCCGACTACAGTCTTCAGTACGGGAACCACGATTCATTTGTGACAGATATTATATAACAAGCATACGTTTAGTTTGTATAAATTAAAATTACCAATGTGCTCAAATGACTCTCTAACTGATCCATAAACAAACTTTTCTTACAAAACATTATTCGTTTATCTACGTCATGTTAATCAAGATAAACACTCACAGAATTGGTCTTATTACTTAATTCTTAAAGTAGGGAAGTAGGGAAATAAGGGAATACACTAGGCTAAAGCGAAAGATTTAAGTTAAGTATTATCCAGGGATGTGACGCGTAGAGTCTGAAGAAAATCTTCCCCAAAACTACTCTTTACATGGAACATTTTTGAACAGTTTGATTTTCCTCAAAAATGGCTCTAACCACGTTGATTAAAATACCGAATATTACAGATCTATATCTGAAAAATAAAATGTATATCTTGAATTTTCTGAGAATCGTCTCTGAAAAACTCTTCATTTGGATCACTTTTGCATAATTGGTAAACCGTAAGATATAGACAAAAACTTACTATACAAAATTTAGATATCATGGAAGCACACTGTTTATGTTATATAAACTTCATTTTTTCAAGTGGTTGACCACTTCCCAGATATCCCTTATTATTTTTGTTAGTTCTAAAATACATTTGTCAACTACTGGTCATGCAAAGAAATGGTTTTCATTTGTATAGCAACGGGCTTTTAAAAGATTTGACTATCGTTTTAACCTAGTATACTGCGGTATTCCTCCTTTACTTAAAAAGAAGCAAGAAGTAAAGTTCTGCTACCGTTAATCTCGAATAGAATGAAGTAGGCAAAAATATGATTTTTAATAATAATTTGTTCTAGAGATGTAGAGAAAAACGTGAATGAGACACATCACATTTTTTGTTTGTTTGTTTGCCAAACAATGGATGCCTAACCCGCCCCGTGAATTATTTTTGTTTGGCCAACCTATAAACTTAAAACAATACGGGGTTTTCAGATATATTTGGCCGCTACCGCGAGTTGGATGTCTGCACATGACGTCAATACTATGAAGCGAGTTTATCACTATTGCCTCTGGCAGAGCACCAGCGAAAGATGAGTGGAAGGGGTGGATGTCAACAGCTTCGAGATGAAAGCTTTACGTGGTCAAGATGTTTGAATTGGAAATATGGTTATATGACATCATTTCTGTTCATACTCATTGGCTTACCCAATTAGAGGTGAAAATTTTTATTTTATCTACATAGTACACATATATAGAAGATGTTGATACCGAGATACCACAGGGTCCCATTATACAAAAAGCATCTTAAGAAAAAAGGCTCTATTCTGTGAAAGTATATATAACTAAAAACATTTGTTTAAATGCTAAAATGTATATACAAGTTCCCTATCTTCCAAGGATGGTACACAAAGATTTTAAAGAAACTATCCTTTAAATGGAAAAAATAAATACATTTTTATCTTTCTCATAAATACCTCAAACGACATTGATTAAAATAACATATATTTACATAACAAATAAAAATATTTCTGAATTTTCTGGGAATAGCCTCTAAAGTTTTGTTCATTCTATATAACTTTTGCATAAATGGTAACCCGAAAGAGATAGACAAAAATGTAGATATCGTTAAAACACAAAATTGTGTTACATAATATTATTTTGTGGAGTTAACCATTTCCGGGTATTCCTTGTTAATCGTTTCAGTATTAAATTACTTAAACTTTTCTCAAAGAGGAAGTGGCCATAATTTTATTTTTGTTTTACTTCTGGCCTTGCAAAGAGAACCAAACTTCAAAGTCAATCCATAGTGTATTCACCTATTTCCTTCTACTTACAAGAAAGATACTCGAAGCGCAAGCTTGGAGAAACATCTCGAATGTCGAGAAGAATCATGGTGTCGCGAGAAGTGTCTCGCATTCCGAGGGATCCTGTTACTTCGCGCCAACATTCCGTGTTGTTTATGTATCCTAACTGCAATGACTACATACCAAGGCGAACAAGAGAACCACTGCATTAGACAGCACTGTCACAATAGGTTATATTATATTTATTATTTGGTATCCATTTGATTTGAGGTTAAAATTAGTATGACATAGAATACTCCCTCAGAATATGGGGAGAAGTTGATTTAGTAATTAGTCCTTATTCAGAATTTAAGGTACTTGGTCCTAAATTTGGCTAAATGACATTTTGGGTTTATGAATTCAAGCATTATTCTTAGCTCCATGTGGGCACATGCTTCTTGATTTGAATACACTAATAATAGTTTTTGTGGCTGTAGAGTAGCTAGGAAACAATGCAACAATATAACTATACACACATTTCAAGTTTGCTATGCAAAAAAGAGGTTATATTAAGCTTTGTAATTGACAATTTGGTTTTTATTTACAAATACAACAATTGCAACCGCCCAGCTCTGGGTGATTGAAGTATCCGCCACAAAAATGTGCGTCCACCACAAATACTCTCCGGCAGCATTACCATTATTAACGTACATTTTTAGAACAAACTGTATATCATACTTTTCTAGCATATTTATATTTCTTGATTGTAATTAGTAGTGGAATACTTAAGTGTAATTTTTATGTTGCCAAAAGTGCTAAACAGATTCTTTATGCTCTGTGGAAGTAGTTGGCAGTTTACTGCACTGGGTCATCGTTGAAAGCGATTAGAGACTGTCGACTGCCAACCCACAATAGAGTAACATTTTAAAATTGAATGAAAACCGAATACTTAGTAACAGTAAAATAATCGATAGTTAGGTGACTATTGAACTATTTGATAGTACTCTTCACTACTGCAAAATACATTACAGCTTACTACACAGGGTAGCATGTAAAAACGGGTGAATGAATAGTTGAAATTCAGCGGTAAAAGTGCAAAAATCTTTGTTGTAACTTTAGTCCAGAGATGCAGGTCACAGTCGTATTCCGAGAAAGGTTATATGTACGCATGACTCAACTGACTCAACCAAGCAGAGTTGGAACGCCTGTTACACTCCATCAGGCAGATCGTGGGGGTTACAGCACTAATATATGTCTCTGCTGTAACTAATCACGGAAAAAATATTGTACTTTGCTTACTCCCGTCAAACTTTCTGGTGGCGGTGGCGGTATGTTCCTGTTTTATTTTCTTGTTTTCGGTCTGTTTGACGACTCATCCCAATGCAATGCATTCTTTATTAACCCCTTCGAAAGATATAATAGGTCAGAAACAGTGCAACAATACTTACAGAAATTTATATAATCCGAAGTAGGCAAGATATATTGTTGGCACTTATACCAGCTGTAACACACAATAAATATTCAAGGGATAACAACCGAGTTAAAGAGTCATAAATTCTATGGTCTTCTCATTGAGAAAGATTCAAATATTTAATGATACGTTTGCCTGTCTCAACATTCTAGCTAACATACTTATTTAAATAAGTTTTACTGTCTAACCTGATGTTATCATGCTCTACAGCAGGAGTTAATTCGTTTCGTTTCTTAATCAGCTTACCTTCGCCGTAATTGTAGGGCTGACACCTCTCGAGAACTTACAAGCCATTGCCTAGGGGGTCGGAAGCCTGTCGGGGAGCCTACGGCACGAAACCACAGAATGGAGAACCTGTAGCCAGACATGAACATCAGGAAGTGGATGATACGAAATGTAAGCGAAATTGATGATTGGAAAGGTGATGTTGGAGTAGTTTCTGAATAAGTGGCGGGGGAAACCGGTAAACCCGGAGAAAACCAGACGCATCTATGTCCACCACGAATACCACAAGTGGGTGCTTGGAATCGAATCCAGGCCACCTAAATGGGAGGCGATCGCTCTAACCACTCACCCACGATGCCGCTCAGGAATTTATAAAATATTTAACTAAAATTCAGATCTTATGTATAATAGTTTACAAATAGATCTATTATATAAATTTTTATAATGACCCTTATTCTTAAATAAAATTTGCCTTCTCTACACATAGAATATAAAGAAGGTGTTGCCCTCCACCCAAGAATTTGACACATAAATTTCACAAGAAATACATGTATTGTGACCTCCTGAATCCAAAGACAGCATTTTCAGAAAAGTCTCCTTGTGCGAGCGTGTGTGTGCGTAATTGTGTCGGTGTGTGTGGGCAGCGTAGCACTAAAATGAAAAGTCCATTAAATACCAAACTTCATATTTAAGTTGAGTGTATTCTAAAGATGCACCATGGAGATTTTCAAGAAAATCCCTCACCCCAACTACTCCTCCCTACTTATATGGAAAAAAATCCATAAACCTTTCTTTTCAAAAATGGCTCTAACATATTTTCTTGTCGCAGCCTTGGAAGATGATGAGCTTTGTTTTTAATCGACTTTTCGTTTTTGAGCTATGCTGCTCACACACACACACACACACACACACACATAAACACACAAACACACAAACACACGCACACATAAACACACAAACACACAAACACACGCACACATAAACACACAAACACACAAACACACGCACACATAAACACACAAACACACACATAAACACACAAACACACACACACACAAACACACACACATAAACACACAAACACACACACATAAACACACAAACACACACACATAAACACACAAACACACACACATAAACACACAAACACACAAACACACACACACATAAACACACAAACACACAAACACACACACACATAAACACACAAACACACACACACAGAGGCAGACAGACAAAGAGACACACACGTACATGTTTCTAAAGATGTTTCTTCTTACTTTCTCTATACGCACTATGTACATAGTGTATAGAGGAGGTATTGCACTCCAACCAAAAATTCGATACCGAGATTTCACCGCAAATATATGTTTTAGGGTCCCCAATATCCAAAAAAAAAGCATTTTCACAAAAAGTCCGTGTATCCGTGTGTCTGTGAACACGATAACTCAAAAACGAAAAGTCGGTAAAATAACAAACCTAGTATTTAAGTTTAGTACCTTTCAGGGATGCGACACGAAGATTTTAAGAAATTTCCCCCCCACAACTACCCTTCACATAGAACTTTTTTAAAAAAAATTTGATTTTCTCAAAAATGGCTCTAACGATTTTGATTGAAATATCTTATATTAAGGATATTTATCTGACAAATAAAATGTATATCTTGAATTTTCTGGGAATAGCCTCTGAAGTGTAGTTTATCCTGGATGAATTTTACTGAATTTTGAATATCTGCTAAACCGTAAGAGATGGACAAAAACGTACTGCTCAAAAAATGTAGACCACGTTAAAACACACAATTTATGTTATATGCATTTTTTTTAGTTCATCGTTTTTGAGACATTCCTTATTTTTGGTTTCTGCTATGAAAAACTTACACTTTTCTCATATAGGAACTTGTCAACTCCTATCCGTATAAACAAAGTAATATCATTGACATAGCAACCAGCTTTTGACTATCATTTTAACCTATGGTAGTCCCTTATTTCGCTTCTACTTACAAGGAAGCAAGTAATAAGACTATTTCTGCAGATCTTTTCTGATTAGCATAAAGTAAATATAAGTATAAGCTTTTTAATAATAATTTGTTGCAGGAATATAGAGAAAGTCATTTAAATGGGACACATAAGATTTTTTGTATTCAGGAGGTCTCAAAAAAGAATACTTCGTTGTTTCTCAGTATCGAATACAATAAGTAGAATACAGCACCTTCTCTAGCTACTATGTTGGTTGCACACACGTGCTAGAGAAAGTGAAAATGATTCTTCAATGCTTCCCAATTACCTTAAACTCTCCTATGTTTGTAACACACGGTTCAGCTATCGCTGATATACTAATCAATTCAGCCCCGTCTCTTTCGGAAAGATCGCTAACGCTTTGATATGGAAATCGAATAATTATTCTGCCCTACTCCAAAAGACAGTGAGAGAGATCATTCCATAGACGCTGTAAAATTGGATTAGCTCCTTTAAAGCTCTTTCAACAAATTAGAAAGATAGTTTTGAGCGAATAGCGTTTGCTCTTTAAAAGTAATTCTTTTTTAAGGTTACAAGGTAGTGTGGTTGTAAGGCTTTAGCAATTTGCCAAAATTAATCCCTCACAAATCAGAAAGTACTTAATGAATTTTCATGAAAATTTTGTGGAATATACAATAAAGTTGCATCTTTTATGGTAAAAACTTTATGCTTTTATCTGCAACACTTTATTTTTAAAAAATTGTATTTTTAGGGAAAAAAAAGAAAATTTACATGAAAAAGCATGGGTGACTTATGTACCTCTTATTCAGAAACTTTTCAAAGCAGAATATTCAAATTTTTTACACATTTTCCAATTATACTTATCTACTCTAACTGCGAGAATCAGAACTATATGGCTCAAGATAATTATTTTAAAAAATACCACATTTATGGAAAAAAAGAAGATTAAAATATCTTAAACTTCCCATGGTTAAAAATGTCTAATATCCATAATTTGTAAGCCAAGCTTATGAATCAGGCAGTCAGAAGTCATTAATGTGTGTTAAATAAATGTAAAACATTTCAACATTCTAGCATCAATGGATCCTGAGTAAAAGGCACGTGTGTATCAGAAAATGTAGTATCAAGAAAACTGAACTTAAACATTTACAATGTTAATCTCACTTACTTCAATACATTCCAGTGTCATAATCATATGAATATTTATTTTTGGACTCTGTCTGCTTCCTATTGGTTCTGGCTTGCTTTGTGGACTGTTGGGCAGCTCATTCAGGCTGAAAATTTCCCTTAAATTTCTATCATCTTAGAAAGAAGAAAGATTGAAGATGCAGAAAAGGGGCTGTGGCGCTCTGTCCGGGAGCATTTAAAAGACTGCGCGCCATTTTTAAAAGGACAAATTTAAATGATAAAAATGGACGCATCATATTAAAAGTATATATATTTTTGAATCAGAAATATACAGAGAATTTAACTATGTCAAAATTAAATTTGCCATTTGGACCCTTCATAGTACCTTGTACCCTTAAATCAAAGAACCCAGAGTAGAATTTTATTGAAATAGTTGATGTGTTACACTCAAATGACTTTATCTAGCTGTTGTAGAAACAAGGTTCTTACAAAATATTATTATTATTTTTCTACTCCATTCTAAAAAGAGTGGAGTATTAAACGAATATTCCTATTTCTAGTTTCTTATAAGTAGAAAATAACTAAAGGAAACACAACTATGCTAAAACGATAGTCAAATGTTTAAAAGTTGTTGCTTTTAAATTCGCTTCTTAACCTGCCAAGGAATAAAATGGAAGTATTTTAAAATAGGATTCAATAACAAGGAATATCTCGGAAATGGTTAGCTCTGCAATAATAATGTAAAGGACATAAAGTGTGTGTTTTGACGAGATCTACATTTTTATTAAGTTTTTTAATCTATCTCTTATGGTTTATCAGTTATGAAAAAGTCATTCAGAATGAAGAGAGCTACAGAAGTATTCCCAAAAACTCAGATATGTGTGAATATTTTGAATAACTTTAATCAAAATTGTTAGAGCCATTTGAGAAAATAAAACTTTTCGAAAAATGCTCCATATAAAAGATGGCTGACGGTGGAGGGATTCTCTTGAAATCTTCGAGTCGCACCCTTGGCAAGTTTGGTGTTCAACGGATCGTTTTTCAGTTATGCTGTTCACAGATACACAAAGACACACTGACAGACAGTCAAACATACTGACGTTTTGCTAAAACCACTTTTATTTATTTACATATATTTCCGGTGAATCTCGGTATCAAATTTACTTTGGGTGTCATACTATACCTTCCTTTTTATTCTATTTATTGCCCGGTTTTACTACCGTAGCACCGCAGGCAATGACACTGGTGATACGTGGAATGAAGCGGGAGCACCGGTGGAATGCATTGGCGGGGGAGAACCCGGAGAAAACCCACACCTAAGCTATTTTATCCATCACAAATTTCACATGCGATCGCCTGGAGTCTAACCCGCGTCTAAGTGAGAGACGAAAGGTCTTGCCACTCGGTCACGGCGCGGCCTACAATGCCTTCTCTATCCACTATGCACGTTTTCCATACGTGCTAGGGAATAAGCGATGGTCAAATCTTTTAAAATTAGATCGCTAATTAAAAGCTATGAAATCCCGTTCTCTTTAGATGGTAAAGGAAAAAGGATTAAATAACATTTACCATTAATTAAGAGGAGTGCAAATACTTGAAAATTCAAACCAAATACAAATATTTCTTGGAAATGTTAACTTCAGAAAAATAATTATTAGAGGTAAGTGAGTGCTTTGACGAGATCTATATTTTTGTGTAGTAAGCTTTTTCTATCAGTTACGTAAAAGTCATTTTATGACTCAAAAAATCGTACATAATGCTAATCATGATAAACACTAATGGAAAGTGTCTTATAACTTGCTTCCGTGTGGGAAATAAGGGAATATATTAGGCTAAAGTGACAGTCAAATCTTTTAAAAGCTGTGGCCATGTGAAAACTTTTAAATTCGGGTGTCTCTGCTTGCTAGGAGTGAACAAAATAGAGGCGAAAAGAAAGATTGACTTTTGCACATTTTTAAAGATAACTGTAGAAGACGAGATATGAAAAAAAAAAAAAAAAAAAAGATATTGTTTGAAGTGCTTAGTCACCATTTGTTTGTTTCTGGCGTGCATGCTAACAAATACAATGCCAAATATAGAATATTGCGACCGAATTTCTAAAGATGTGACTATCACGTATTTACTCCGAATTTCTTACTCCTTTATAACGTTTCATTAATCATTTCATTCACCCCGTTTGGCGTGTTTCAGGTTTGTAAATATCGCCGATGGTTGGCAGGGGAAAAAAGGCTCTCTGGGTAATTTCTGCGTCCGATCGCCATTCCGTTGGGGAGGGATCTGGTCAGCCTGTCCATCTTACGAGTGTCTCACTCTGCAGCTTGCAGAGTTCGCATGCGCCACTCCTACTTCCGGCCGGCCGATGTCTCCTCTCACCAATCTCTCGCTCTCATTGGCACCCTTTGGAGGACCATATGTAGTCTTCGCTAGATAAATGCTGCATCCTCTTTGAAAACGCTTTATCCCTACCCCTTCAACCTATATGACTTTGCACGTAAACGAAATGTATAATGAATAAGAGCTCATTTGGGGTACGAAAAGGCAGAATTTCGTTGCAAATTTACCTATAGATGTAAGCAAGTTGAACAGAGAACACAAAACAGAGAGGCTGGAGCTCTAACCTCACTAGCTATGAACGGACAGTGAGTGCATAGACACTCTGCCTTTTCTGACGTCTTCAATTCCCGTAGCGCTATCTAGTAATGAAACCAATTCTGCAAACGTTACTCTCGATTAATAAATGAAGCAGAAAGAAGAGCTTCTGCAGAGGCTGGGTAACGAAAGTCATTTGAGAGTAACACTTCAGATTTATTCAACTATTTCAAAGAAACTTAGCGTGATGTGACTTGCCACACAGCATATAAATAGAGCAAAGATGATTAAAACCCATAACCGGTGCACCTTCATTTCCATTTCCTTTAAGATAGTGAAGATCTTTGGATTAAATGCAGAGAGACCGCAATGTGCGCCATCTCTGGGAACGACAAGCGCTATTAAAGTTAACGTCAGCAAGTTACACAACAGGGTTAATCGAGCAGAACTAGCTACCTCAGGCAATGAATATGTACACTGAGCTGGGGAATTCTCAACCCATAAAGAAATGCTTTCTATGCACAAACTTTCAAACATTATGAAAATGTATTCCAATTAGGGTATTCATAAGCAAACTTGCCTTGGCATCATTTCACCCAAGAATTCGTCTAACTACCTAAACTTCAAAATTATCGAAATTTATGCGCATTTCTAAGCAGCCAAGGAAGTTGCTTTTCCACTCACCTCCATGGTCAAACTTATATTTTAATACGCAGAGATTTTAAAATGAATCCTACAGGAAGGATTGTGGAAAATTTACTGATAGACTGCCTCCGTGGATGAATGGTCAGCGAGCTGACTTCTCATCTGGAAGTTCCGGGTTCAATTCCCGGCTGGGGCGGTGAATTTTTCTACTTCCCACATAGTCTGTAAATGTGTTTGTGAGAGCGGATGTACTTGTTTGAAGAAAATAAAATGATTAAAAGCCCACGCTAAAGAACCTAGAGTCAAGGAATTGTTTCTAAAGCAAAGCCCTCGACAAGAGCTTAGATGTTCAAGGGGCTTATACAAATGAGACAATAAAAACATCGAAGTTTTCTTTCACATCACTTTTTGGATATCTCTGTAACAAATTATTGTTACAAAGCGTGTTTCCCTTATTTATTTTGTGCTAATCGAGAAAAACATTAGCAGAAATGATAAGGGAAATATGGGAGCACCATAGACTAAAATTCCCGTATGAGGAAACCCATAACAAAGTATATCTAAAAACGGTCAACTCCACAAAAAATATGTATACCACATAAATTGCGTGTTTTATGATCTCTACATTTTATACAGACATAAGCTTGCTGCACAAATATATATATATATATATATATATATATATATATATATCTTGTCAAAACACACACTTTATGACCTTTACGTGTTTGTTGTGGAGGTAACCGCTTCTGAGATATTCCTCGTTATTGGTTTCAACTGCAAAGTACTTGTACTTTTCTCAGACAGGAAGTGTAAATTTTTCTTTTGTTCTGCTCGCCACGCAAAGAAGAGATTTGCAATGACCATGGCAGAAGGCCAGATTTTAAAACATTTGACTATCACTTTAACATTGCGCATTCCTTTAGTTCCCTTCTGCTAATAAGGAAATAAGTAATAAGAACATTCTACTAATGTTTATCTCGATTAGAATGTGTAGAAAGAAAAATAATCTTTTGTAGGAAGTTGTTTGTAGAGCAGCTAGAGAAAGTCATGTGAGTGTAACACATCAGACGTTTTACTTTCTGTATCCAATGACATAGTGGATAGAGCAGGTAAGATTTGATGTCGATATTTTACCGAAAATATATGTTTTGTGATCCCCTAGTTCGAAAGAGGCATTTTTTGAAAAAAGTCCGTGTGTGTCTGTGGACAACATAGCTAAAAAAAAAAAACTTGATATTTAGGTTTGGTATCTTCCAAGGATGCGAAACGAAAATGTTCAAGAAAATCCTCCCCACCACAAAGTACCCTTTACTTGAAAAAGTTTTCGAAAATTTTGATTTTCTAAGAAATGTCTTAAAGATTGTGATTAAAATCCCGTAAATTAAAATATTTACATTCCAAATAAAAAGTATATTTTAAACTTTCTGGAAATAGCCTCTAAAGACCTCTTTATTCTGGATGATTTTTATGGATTTTTTTGCATAATTGGTAAACGGTAAGAAATGTACAAAAAATGCAGATCACGATAAAACATACAATTTATATCATGTACATGGAGTGGAGTTGGCTGTTTTTCAGATATTGCTTGTAATTAATTTCAGTTTTAAAATACTTAAACTTTTCTCATAGCCTAATGTATTCCCTTATTTCCCTCTTACTTATAAGGAACTAAATAATAAGACCGTTTGTGCTAATGTTTTAGCATGAAATACATAGTAGTAAGCTTATTAATAAACATTTGTTACAGAGATGTAGAGAAAGTCATGCAAATAGCACACAGCAGGCTTTTTTCTCTTTGTCTAACTGTTTGTCCACAGACATATCATATAATTTATTTCTAATGCTTTCTGCTGTGTTGCAACTACGCTGCGAAATGAACAACGCCTGTTGGTATTGACTATCAGTTTTGTTTTCACATGTTCAATACCTGATGCTTAGGAGTAATTTGCCTTGCAGAAAGATTCAAACTCAATTAAAACTAAAACAAGCAATGCATTATTGGAATATCCAACTAAACCTTCTAACATTGTGGTACAATATAATTTGGCAACACTGTGTTCTTACACTCCGAGCTACATATAGAGGCATTTGTTAAGTAATACGGCATTTTGCCGTGTGAGTTGCATGTCTTCGGGGCTACAGAGAAAGAAGGATATATCAGTCAGTCTCAGTTCGGAGTGTTTTACACGCACAGGCCTTCTCAGAATGGAGCGGCAAGTGTTTTCATTTGGCGTATTTCGTCGTTAATTCTTATCGTAAGGGCTAAACTGATCTCCTTTGATTGCTTGGTGAAACGAATATTTAAATTCATTTCGGCTTTGTGAAAAGGTTAACTCTCATGATTTCTCATAAAGTTATTTCATTGCCAGTTACGTGAAATAATATGCGACATTACGACGTTCTATAGTGCATTTCACTGATTTTCATCTTTGTAAAAAGGTAAATTATGGGAATTCTTTAATTTCATTTTGAGTTGAATAGAATGTAACTATATTACGCACATTCTTATTTTATTATGTATTCTTTTTGTTAAAGTTTTCCTAGTACATTAGTGAATTAAATTATTGCTATAAAATTAAACTGGATCCCATTTTGTTCAAAATAGTTACCGGGGCAACACATATATAATTTGTGTCTTCTGTTACCGTGTTTGGACTGTTCTCCATTTTTCATAAATGTAATTTGTCAGGTGAAATCAGCCAAAGTACTGGCAGAGAATACAACCCTCACTTATACGTATTCAACTTGCATTCAAATTATTTTGTCTATGAAAACCCAACTGTTATATAACACACATAACGAATATTTGAGCACGTAAGAACCATGACTGAATCCTCAATTTGAGTTTTGGGCAAGTGATAGTGGCATTCATTATCGCGAGGCCTGCCCACTCTGCGATGTGCCTCCTGACATTCCTGACCCACGTTTTCGGCAAAATAAACTCGTATTGCTTATGTGCCACACTTACTTGGAAGAACTAACCAATCTGAAAACTTAGCACTCTTAATAACTAAAATTATTAGTCAGTATATTTAAACAAATTCTGATGAAATGTTGATCTACATACTAACCATAATTACCAATACACATATCTGTACGTACACCTCTAACATATTTAGGGAAATGAAAATGTCGTAAGTGTCATCCACAGTCACATAGCACCAGCAGTCAGCTTTTGACTATCACTTGAACCTATGTACTCTTTTATTTCGGTTTCTACTCACAAGAGAGTAAGTAATAAGACTATTTCTGCTAATTTTTCTCGATTAGCATGAAGTAAACAGAAGTATAAGCTTTTTAACAATAATTTATTGCAGAGATGTAGAGAAAGTCATGTGAATGGAACACATCAGATTTGTTTACCAGCGCTGCAAATTCGAAGGAATTTTGTAGGCTTAATTAAGTTCTGTTTGAATGGTTCATTCAGAGATTGACTTTTCTTTTTAGGATAGTAACAACTAATCCAATATTCATCAGAAGTAAGGATACTCCAAGCCAAATTTGAATCTTCGCCTTGGAATGATTCCAGACTTTTTCTGCACCAACCAATGCTGTTTTTTGATTGTGAGCCAGTTTGTGTGGAATCGAACGTAACAAAGATTTCTCACGTCTAACTATATATTTAAAATGTTTTGGGGTTTACTCATATTATTACCCAATGTTGGCCGAATAAATTCATTTGATGTGCCTGGTTCTTCTTCAAACTTTGCACGAAGAGAGATGATATTTTCTTGGGCATCCTTCACAAAATCCATCACTGAAAACAGCCGATTTCTTCTGAATGGCCTGTAACATTATAAATTGTTGCCTTATATGGAACGTCTTCGAGAAATACCTATCTTCGCATTACTTAGACGTTAATGGCGATTTAAAATCATAACTCGAGTATCTTCTCCAGACAAATTCATTTTAAATAATAATAATTAAACACACACACACACACACTCGCACGTGCACTGACACGCGCACACGCGTTTTTTTATATTTTGTTTTGACTCATCTATACTAAAAATGTGTTTTTATACTGTTTAACGCCCACTTTTATCACTATGACAGCACAGGCTATGACACTGACTATAATATTTTCGTTACCTACTATGTACACAGTCTTTTTGTGATTATTAAATATATAGTGCTGACTCCTGATAGTTTTGTTTAAAAAAATCTAGGTGTAGCCTCCATCCTAGAAGAATGCCTGATTCTGTTCCTTGCCATACCTTAGGGCAATAATTGCATTCTCTCTTCCTCTATGTACATAGTTGTCAAAGAAAATAAAACTTTTAAATAAACGTTGTATGTTCATGTTGTATTTTTTCATTCTAGTGCGTAAGTTACAAATTGCTATTTTGGCACTTACGTGTGCAAAACTTCATTTTACACAATGCAGAACGTTCACCTTTACTCACTATCATGCAGAAAATCTAATATATTCCATTCACAAGTCTTTCTCTTATTCTCTACAGTAAATTATTGTTAAAAAGCTTCTATTTTCTGAATGCTAATCGAGAAAAAAATAGCTTATTACTTGCTTCCTTGTACGTAGAAGAGAAATAAGGGGTTACCATGTGCTAATTCGATAGTTCGATATTTTAAAAGCTGGTTGCTATGTGACTGAAGTACCTTTATTTGTGTAACAAATTCTCGTATGAGAAAAGTATAAGTATTTTAAAGCTCAAACAAATAACAAGGAATATCTCAAAAGCGGCCAACCTCACGAAAAAATGTATATAATATAAAATTTGTGCTTAAACGAGCTCTACATATTTTGTACAGTAAGTTTTTGTCTATCTCTTACGGTTTACCAATTATGCAAAATTCCGCAAAATTCATCCAGAATAAACGTGTCTTCAGAGGTTGTTTTCCATCATTCACTTAATTGAATATATACATTTTATTTGACATGTAAATGTCTTAAATATAAGAGATGTTAATCAAAATGTGTTTTTTAAAAAATCAATTGTTTCCATTTAAGAGTAGTCGAGGGTTTGAAAATTTTCATATCTCATCCTTGGAGGATACCAAACTTAAATATCAAGTTGGTTTTTAATGGTATTTTCGTTTTTGAGCAATGCTGCCCACAGATACATACCCACACAAGGACGTTTTTCTAAAATGCTTTTTTGGATTTAGGGGCTCTCAAAACTTGAATTTCCGGTGAAATCTCGGTGTCGAAGATTTGGGTGCAATACAATACCTTCCCTGTACACTATATACGTGCTACATGTAGAGAAAATAAAAAGAAGGGACATTTCAGAATTGTAGTAAAGTAACTATGCTCAATGCGCTCCGTCAAGTTTTTTTGAGATGGGTCTCTTTCACCATAAATTCACTCTGCCTACATGATAATGGCTTGGACATAAATTGCGTTTGTCCCTTAGCCGCACGAGGGTGCAGCGATGTTAAACTATTCCAAAAAGTAAATTATATCAGCGCTGTGGGAGAAAGTGGTGGGGCCCAAAAGAGGAAGTTTCTAAGTGCCTGGTACGGAGAGACTAACGTGCAGGGCTAGTGCCCGCCCACGCAAACCAGCCACTTTCGCTCGGGCTATAACTGAACTTTCGACGAGTTCGTTTTTCTAACAGCATGCGGATATCCACCCCATGATAAAGGGTTTTCAGAGAAGCCTAAGAGGGGGGGGGGCGATTAATGGCAATTAGAGTCTCGGAATGTGACCATTCCTGAAGAATATGACCTAGTCTTCATTATGCAAATGCAAGATTTCGTATTGTAAATGAAATTCATCATTTGCGTGCCATTCTAAGAAGACAACAACCAGCAAAAGAATATATTCAGGACTATTCTGATGTATTAAAATGTGTTTATCTAACCACTGTGATAAATTTAAAACGCTAGGGAGATTTTTGTAATATTGAAGGCTATCAGTATTTCTACTTTCTCTACACGTACTATCTACGCAGAAAAATGTTCGTGTGTGTCTGTAGTATAGCTAAAAAACGAAAATACTGTTAACTACCAAACTTGGTATGTTCCAAGTATGCAACACGAGTATTTTCAAGAAAATACCCCCCAGGTCAAACTACCCTTTACAGGGAAAAACATTCTAAAAGTTGTATCTCTCAAAAATAACATACGATTTTGATTAAAATCTCTTATATTTAACATATTTATGTGCCAAACAAAATATATATCTTGAATTTTATGAGAATAGCTCCTAAAGACCTCTTTAATCTGGACGATTTTTATTGAATTTTGCATAACTGATAAACCGTAAGAGATAGACTTACCATACAAAAAATGTAGATCACATAAAACACACAATTTAAGTCATACACATTTTTTGTGGAGTTGGCCTTTTTCGAGTTATTCCTTGTTATTGATTTCAGCTTTTCAAATATTTAAACTTTTCTCATACGGGAATTTGTCAACGCAAAGAGGCGGATTTCATCCCCATAGCAACCACATTTTGAAACATTTGACTCTCGGTTTTATACTAGAGTATTCCCTTATTTCTCTTCTGCTTATAAAGCAAATAAGTAATAAGACGTTTCTGCTAATGTTTTAGCGTTAAATACCTATAACAATAAGTTTATTAACAACAAGTTGTATAGAAAGCTATGTGAATGGAGCACATCATTTTTTTTATTTAATTGTTTTTTTCACAGAAGCTGTGTGTAAGACAGGAGTTGGATTGCTGGAGTCAGACTAATAGATGCAATGCCATAGGCGGAATTTGAACCACGGATCTCCTGGTTGCTCTACCACTGAGCTACTATGGCAACATGCCAGCCTGACATTAAATTTCTCAACTGGCACATGTTTTCCGTTAAACACAAATTGATCTCAAATATTTTGAGATGACATACCCCATGGCGACTTACAATATCGTAAGTACTTTAAGTCCCGGGCTTCATAGTACAGCCGATTGTCATGGTCAATTACTATCCAACTCCTGTCCTGCACACGACTTGTGTGAAAAAAACAAACATTAAATCAATACAATATTGCACTGTAGAATTGTAGAATTAAGGTTCGAATTACTACAGCATGCACCGTATTCACCAGATTTGGCCCACTGTGACTTTTTTTTTTTTTTTTTTTTCAAACTTGAAAAAGTGGTTCGGCGAAAAACGATTCACATCCAACAAAGAGAGTATTTTTCAACCAGATGCCTTTATGAGAAAATTCCGAAATCCTGCTTTTGGAAGGCTTAAAACAGTTGAAGTAAATATTGGGAAAGAGATTATGTTTAAAAATAATAAAAATATGCAAAAATAATATGTCTTTTTCTAAGCATTTAATAAATGCTCCTCGTATTTGCAAAGAAAGGAATCAAAAACATTATACCATAACATTTATTTTCATTTATGACAATATTATTCATTAGCGCACAAAATGGGATACTTTTACGTAAGTACTATGCGCATTGTTCTTTACTAAATATCAAATTACTTGTACTATTTCACCTTTTTTGTGTATATAAACAAATAAAATTGTATAATTTACAAACCATCCAATGTATTTACAAAGAAAGAAAGATTGTTTTATTTTCCTTTCTCATCTGGTATTGTCTGGCCAGCCATTAGTCGGTCATAAAAACAAACGATAACAAAATGCATTAAGGTTTATTGCACGTCGCTTTGTTAGCTTTTACAACCTGCTCTTAAAATATCCATTTCATAAAATATTTCTATAATACTGTTTGCCAATCTGAGTAGAGATGATAATTGTGGATTTAGGTACCTCGGGTCAACTTTAATATCCCCTTTGGCCCTTAAGACTGATATATTCTAGTGGTATTACAAAGATTCACCCATCTCTGGTGACCTACATTGAAATAGAATATGGGGATTCAGTAACAAGAAGAGGTAAAGGAATTGCATCTAATCCGGGAAAAGCTAAAACCTTTTCTAAGCTAGTATTGAATTCCATTAGGTTCCTGTAAGCCTAGCATGAGTATTGAGCTATTCTATAGGACCTTCATTATCGTCCATCATTATCATCGTTAATGGATTTTATCATTGCTAGATTCTAGATTTAGGAATTGAATTATTTATTTATTCTTGCAGCTTGTTACTTTCTCTAGACCCTATGTACAATGTATAGAGAAGGTATAGCACTCCACCAAAAATTCGATACCGAGTTGTCACCGGAAATATATGTTTTAGGATCCCCTTTATCTAAAAAAAGCATTTTCGGAAAATGTGTGTGTGTGTGTGTGTCCGTGTGTCTCTGAACACGATAACTCAAAAACGAATAGTCGCTAAAATACCAAACTTGGTATTCAAGTTAAGTATCTTCCAGGGATGCGACACGAAAACTTTGAGAAAAATCCCCCACCCCAACTACCCTTTACATTGAACTTTTTTCAAAAATCTTGATTTTCTCAAAAATGACAACGATTTTGATTAAAATTTCGTATATTAAAGATATTTACCTGATAATAAGATGAATATTTTTAATTTTCTGGGAATAGTCTCTGAAGAGTACTTTATATTGGATGAATTTTACGGAATTTGAATAACTGCTAAACCGTAAGAGATGGACAAAATCTTAATACACCTGTAGAGCATACTAAAACACATAATTCATGTTATATACATTTTTTTTCGTGGAGTTCACCGTTTTTGAGACATTTCTTGTTTTTGGTTTCTGCTTTGAAAAACGTATACTTTTCTCATACAGGAATTTGTCAACTGTTGTCCATATAAACAAAGGAACTTCAGTGACATAGCAACCAGCTTTTGACTATCATTTTAACCTATGGAACTTCCTCATTTCGCTTCTACTTACAAGCAAACAAGTAATAAGACTATTTCAGCTAACTAGCACGAAGTAAATGGAAGCATAAGCTTTTTAACCACAATTTGTTGCAGAGATGTAGAGAAAGTCATGTGAATGGAACACATCAGATTTTTAGAAAAAGTGTTATGTCTGGACAGCATAGCTCCAAAACGAAAAGACGGTTAAATACAAAATGTTTCCCTTATTTCCCTTTTACTTACAAGGAAGCAAGTAAAAATACCTTTTCTGATAATGTTTATCTTTATTAGCGTCATCTAGTTAAAAGAACATTTTTGAGAATAGTTTGTATATGGAAAAGCTATAGAAAATTATGTCAATGGGTCATATCAGATATTTTTAAAACTGTAACAAATTACTCTCTGTGCTTTGGTGGTCCTGACTTGTGGTGCTTTACTGGTGGTACCTTAATATATCTGTAACTTAGTCATGAATGTCGGTCCTGACATCTTGACCCATATCGGCGTACATCCCATGTTGTATACTGGGTGATCACTTTTATCTGTAATTTTCCGCACACCGATAGAGCAAGAAAGTCGTCATAATTGACTGGTGAGTCTACAATGAAGTCATAGTGCTTTTTGCCGAGAAGGAACAACGATAATTTTGCAGAAGAGGAAGCTATCACAGAGACCTCTATCTAGAAGGAGTCGTGATGGTTTGCAAACCACAGCGCTCTGGATGCGGTTTGTGTTGCTAACTAGTCCAACCAGTATTCCCACGTCCCTTTCCGTCGCAATAATGAATAACATTCAAAGATTGCTCTGCTGTTTGCTGATAAGCTGAATATGAACATACCACAGTTTGTGGTTGTGGGCATGGTTGACTATAAATATCGCCCGGTTTCAAGAACGTAAAAATACGATTCCTATTGGTCTGAATCATCAAGTATGAGCATCTGTCACTAGAGGGATAGTGCCTAAGTAGCCATATTAGGATGACATCACGTTAACTAGGACCTCTTGTAGCTAGAGGGGCAGAACCAAACTCCTTCATTAGCAATGACATGGTGACACTTCTTGCGCGGGAAATCAATTTTAAAATGAACACCTGGTATAACAACGTTATTATCAAGTAGTAATAATTTATTTTTAAAACTTTATATTATTTTAAGAAACTAGTGACCATCCTCTAAGCATTAACTTGTACTATCATCAAGAAAACTTATGAACTAAAAAAAAAAAGAAACGAAATTCTCTGTGGAGTCTACCATCTTATGTTTGTGGAAGTTAGCTTCTATTTCTAGCCTGGCGGAAACCATCTTATGAGTATACACCGCAAAACAAGGTTATTTAATCACGTGGTTTATATAATCCTGTGCAACGCTGCTTGTGTCAGTTTTGGAACGGAAAATACCCAGACCCCAAACAAAGCAAATCTGGTTTAAGTTAACCGTAGCATGTTGTCCTAGGGTAGGTACCTATGTTTGGCTAAATTTTACCAAGTGCATCTTTTTGCGTCAGCACAAGAGAAAGTGGAGGGGCTGCAGTAAACTGTAGTTAATCCCTGGAGGTACTGATGAAATATTCAGAGTTGTGCAGACTTCTCACACAAAACTATCTGCAACATTTAACAGCCTCAACTGCCAGATGCTGTAATTCTAACTTTCAACTGAAACTCATTTCGCAAGTACGAGCTGTGCAAGTGCCATGCAAGTTTCTTCACATCAAAGACATTAAAGCCTTTTTGCGAGGGATTAAGGTTGTCTGGCTTTGAACTCATACTATAATACAGGGAAAGATGACTTTTCTTATTGAAGGGAAGCAGTACTAATGACTGCAAGAAAGTAAAAAACGATTTGACATGAATAAATAATAACGAAAGATATTAACACAAAATTTTATTTACAAAGTAACAAAACCTTATTTTATTTTAAACGATGTCCATCTGTCAAAACATTTACTGTCACATGATACCATTTCGATACCAAAATTTCACCGAAAATACATATTTTGGGTCCCACTGAATCCAAAAAACATTTACAGAAAAAGATTGGTATGTGTCTGTGGACAGCATAGCTCAAAAATGAAAAGACTGTTGAATACCAAACTTGGTATTTAATTTTGGTATCTTTCAAGAATGCGACCTGAAGATTTTCAGAAAAATCCCTTCACTCCAACTATCCTTTACATGAAACTTAAAGGGCTTATTTGTCCTTTGCCCAAACATTTTCGGTCAATCACATGCTATAGGTAGATAGCGCTAATGTATGGTGATAATTGATAGTGCAATGAACGATTAACAGTAAGGGGAATTTACTCGAAATTTTTGTGTCGCATCCTTGGAAGATAGTAAACTCAACTACGAAGTTTTGTATTTTATTAACTTTTCGTTTTTGAGTTATCGTATTCACAAACACACGGACATATACATATAGACATAGGCTCGCGGACCGTTTTCTAAAAATGCACTTTTTGAATACAGGTGACCTTAAAGCATGTATTTCCAGTGAAATCTCAACAAGTACCAAACTCATTAGAGAGGGATTCGCGTGGTTTAGACTATGAGCATGGCGGAACAAAAACATTTGTTGATGAGAATGGTATAAGAACCTACCCCATTTGCGAGGAGGAACAGTCTCGGAACAATATCTTGGTAAGATGTAGGGGTTCGGCGGAATGTAGAGAAAAATATTTATCGCGAGCCTTTACCACTGCGAAAATAAAGCTAGAAGCATGTTGGACACTACTGGCAGGCACGAAAGACGTGGATGGGGTAGGTAAATTTATACTTAGGCAAGACAGCTGAGATCTGAGAAGGCTGACAATAGAGAAGGGAGGGGATAACGACAGCTAAACAAAAGTGATTACAATGTTTTACACACACATATTTTGTCATACTTATGTCATTGTTGTGTTGTGGCTTTATATATTGTGTGTATATATATACTTCTCTTATGTGTATTTGTCTTTTATAATAGGGTACATTAATGCGTTGTAATTTTAAATTGCTGTATTTGAATATCTTTGTCTTTTTATTTTCGTGTTTTCTCTTTTAATTCTTTGTTGTTGTTTTAATATTGCTTACTATGGTGTGTATTGCAAAAAGACATACGGTCTGTGGGCTCGTATAATTCAATGTATGATACTGTTATGCCAATAAATGCCCTTATTCATTCATTCAGTGAAATCTCGGTATCGAATTTAGGTGGAATGCAATACCTTCCTTATATTTTTAGTATATTACGTGTAGAGAATGTAAAAATAGTGGATTTTATTCTGGTGAGCCTAAAATGTGTATTTTTAGTGAAACTTGGTAATGGAATTTTTGGTTGGAATACAATACCTCTTCTACATGTTCTGCGCATAGCACGCAAGGAATAAGTAGTAATAATTTAAAACTAGTATAGTGTGGGTAAATTAAAAGCAAATGCATTGGTGATTAACCTCGAATTCAACGCCTAGCGGTGCTGTCAAATGTACTTGATATAGGTAATCTAGGACATTTGGGAGAAACTAACTTGGGAAGCCTGAGGAATGAGACCATTAAGCAGTTGCGTGAGGTAAACGAGAATTTGTTTCACCAATTTTGAAATCGATCTTCAAAATATTGCGGTCACGTAGAAAGAACTAATGGCTAGATTTGGAAGTGACTCGTGGTATCCTAGAAGAGATATTTCTGAGGAGCTAAAGAATATCTCGTACACCATTAAATACGAGCAAAAGCTCTAGAATCGTAGCCATAAAACATGTAAGCAGCAAACCTTTTTGCTATTCGGCTCACAGTGTCCAGCTATTTATGTATTTTACCGTAAGGACCAGCAATTCATTCCAATCTTGAAATTATGTTACATTAGCAAGATAATTAAAATTTTGTTAGTTGAACTGATGCAAATTACAGATTTATAAACATCTGAATAAGATGACTTAAAAATCTTATGCTTCTATTTACTTCATTATAATCGAGAACAAATTAGCAGAAATAATGTTATTACCTGCTTCCTTGTAAATAGAAGCGAAATAAGGGAGTACCATTGGTTAAAGTGATAGTCAAAACCTGGTTGCTATGTGACTGAAGTTCCTTTGTTTGTATGGACGACAGTTGACCAATACCTGTATGAGAACAGTTTACGTTTTTTTTTTTTTTAAAGCGGAAACCAAAAACAAGGAATATTCCAAAAATGATAAACTCCTCAAAAAATGTATATAACAAATTGTTCGTTTTAGCGTGCTGTAATTTTCTGTGTGGTAAGTTTTTGTCCATCTCTTAAGGTTTAGCAGATATGAAAAAACCAGTAAAATTAATCGAGAATAAAGCAGTTTTCAGAGGTTATTCCCAGAAAATTGATGAAATGCATTTTATTGCATTGCAGGTAAATAAATGCCTTTAATTTACAACATTTTAATCAAAATCGTTAGAGCCTTTTTTGAAAAAATCAAAATTTTCTAAAAAAGTTACATGTAAACGGTAGTCGCCCTCCGTGGTGTAATGGTTACCATGCTGACTTCATATACCCAAGGTCGCGGGTTCAAACCCGGCGGAGGACGATGGATTTTTTCAGGCGTAAAATCCTTAGCATGGCTTCCTTCGGAAGGGAAGTAAAGCCGTTGGTCCCGTGTCGTAGATTTACGGCACGTAAAAGAAACTCAAGCCTGATAGAGAGGTCTCTGAGCAAAATTAAGCGGTCTTTCGCGCCCAATATAGAATGAGACGCTGAGAACCACAGCAGTTAAAGAGCGTCCATAAATAACACGCCATTTACATTTTTTTTTTTGTAAACTGTAGTTGGGGGTAAGGGGATTTTTTTCTTTTAAAATCTTCGTGTTGCATCCTTGGAAGATACCAAACTTAAATACCAAGACTGGTATTTAACAATCTTTACGTTTTTGAGCTATGCTGTCCACATACATATACACTTACAGACGCACATACGGACTTTTTTTTTGATTCATGGGGACCTAAAACATATGTTTCCGGTGACATCTCGGTATCGAATATTTTGGGCGCATTACAATATCTTCACTATATACCATGTACATAGTACATGTAGAGAAAGTAAAAATCTGACAATGTTACAAAAGTATGTTCATTTATTTACATAGTGTAAATCGAGATAAACATTGGCAGAAATTGTGCTAAGGGCCATACATATTGAAAATTAATGCTAATCGCAATGGCTTAGAATATAGACGCAGAATTAAATGCACATGAGCATTCTTAATGACAAGCGTAAACATAGACAATAACCAATCAAAAATTAAAACAAGTGAACTGCTCCTTGCGAGTGAATATCAAACTAAAATGGCTGGCAGAGACGAGAGTTGGCAGCGTTCTTGCACATGCAAACTAGAGTAGCCAATATTCTTGTTGTTTTATACTTTAAAGAACGGGTTTCTTTCGTAGACGATCGTGGCTTCATCCTCTTATTCAAAGACGAATTAACAGAGGAGATTTTCATAAGCAAAACGAGTGAGAATCCTCAAATGAAGTCATTTTAATAACACATCGAGCAGCGTTCTCATTGGTTGATTCCTACGTTACATGTTACTTCGATGCAGAAGCTTGGCGTTGGCAAGCCTATACATATATTGGCGCAAGCTTCTGTGTCTACGTTACGTCTATGGTTGATTTTCGATGTGAATGGATCTTTAGTGCTTGCTTCCTTGTAAGCAGAAGGGAAATAAACGCATACGCGATAGTAAAACTTGTAAAAGCAATGATTATGTGAAACAATTGTAATTCGGTTCTTTTTGCGTGGTTAGGAGTAAAACAAGCGATATATAAAACGAAAAGTAACTTCTTATCTGACAAATTTTTAGTAGTTTAATAAAACCAATAAGCAGTTAAATGGTTAACGCTACTTAAACTGTATAGGAAACACATTTTGTGTTTTAACGAGATTTTTAATTTTTTTGTGTTCTAAGTTTTTGCCTATCTCTTGCGGTTTACAATTACACAAAAGTCATCCGTAATGAAGAGGATTTACAGGCAATTCTAAAAAATTTAAAGATGTATATTTTTATAATATATGTATCTTTAATATTCGGTATTTTAATCAAAATCGTTAGAGCATAAATGAAACATTAAATTTTCATTGTAAAAATAAAAATATCAATTTTAAGAATATATTGAAAAATAATAATTATCGGATTTTTTCATTTGTTAACTCATGTTTTATTTAACACTTTATTACTTATAAGTGTGCGAATAATAATTCATAATGTAAGGATTTTTCTATTTTTGAGAATATCAAATTTTTGAATTTTTTTCCATGTAAAGAGTAGTTTGGGGTTTGGGGATTTTCAGGAAAATCTTCATATCATAAAACTTAATTATAAGTTTGGTATTTAAAGGTCTGCTATACTCCCCCCCCACCCCAATATGCAATCAGACATTTTCAATAATGCTTTTTAGGGGGGGAGATGTAGTTGGATCGCAAAACATATCGGTGAAAACTCGGTATCGAATTTTTGAGTGAAATAGAATACTATGTGCACTCTACTTACGTGTTAGAGGAAGTAAAAATGTACGTAATAAATTCTTCGTCATTTTTAAGCATTCTTAAGTAATCTCTGCATCCATACCACTTTTTGTTTAATAAATAGTATACTTGTGTGTAATTCAGATATGTAAGACGTCTAAAACGACAGAGTATGCATTTAGTACGCAGAGAAGGTTTAAGTATGCAACATTTTATAAATTTTCACATGCTAAAAGTATGGAAATCAACATAGATATATAGCTAAGTAGGAAGGCATTACCTTTTTGTATGAAATGACGCAGTCAGTGGTTTGGAATACCCAGAAATCTGGACATTTCATGTGTGCTTGTATATATCATATTTTTGTATTGTTTTAATCACAACAATATTGTGTTTCTCTAGAAAGATGGAAATAAATGAGTTTCGTACTGTGATTTAACACTACTATTTAAAACACTTAATACGAAAAATATAAAAGCTGAGCTAAATGAAGTTTATGGCAGCCTGCTTCTGCGTTTGCAACAATTTAACATTGGATAAATGAATTTAAACGTAAATCCAAAAATAAATAGCATAAATAATTAAGTTTGGTACTTTTCTGTCGAAAACCTGAAGAGTCTCTGCGTCGATACATAACTGTGGATGAAATACGGATGCACAACTACACTCCAGAGAAAAAAGTGAAGTCGAAAAGACTGTAAGGAAGGCAAAGGCGGTGAAATCTGCATAACAAATTGAAATCTGTCTCAGTTAATAGGGATGTGCGTGAAATCATTTACATCGACTAGTTACAGAAAAGAAGAACGATAAATGGAGATCATTGTGTTACGTTATTGCACCGGTTGAACGAAGAAATCAAGAAAATTCGCCCTCATCTATCAAAGAAAAAGATTCTCTTCCATCAAAAAAATGTAGTTTCGATGGCGAAAATTGTAAAATAAGGTTCGAATTACTACAACATACACATATTGACCCTCCGTGAGTTTTTTTTATTTCTATACTTGAAAAACTGGCTCGGCGGAAAACGATTATAGTCTAATGAAGAGGCCATCACCCAGACAGATGGCTATTTTGAGGGCCTTCCAAAATGCTACTTTCTGAAGCGTTAAAAGTGTTGGAGATGCTGGGAACGGTGTATCAAACTAAAGGGAGATTATGTTGAAAAAATTTTACGAAAAATAATTTGTTTTTTATCCTTTTATAAGGATTTATTGACCGTCACTCCTATCCTTGCCTGATTTTAAATACATACAACTGTCACGTCAGGTCACCCTTCTCACTACTCCCTGCCCCACCCAGTCACAAAGGATAGCTCCAGCATAAATACAGCGGCTCTTCCAGCAAACGAAACTGGAAACTGGATTGACGTTTCTAGGCCGGGAAGTCCGTCAAGAAGATTGCCGTACTCAATGGATACCACCATGCAAAATATACTGAAAATATGGTCACTTCACAGATCAATACGTCTCACACCTCGCTTAGACTATTCTGGGGCCCAGAACCTGAAAACATGTGCGCAGCATAACTTAACCCGACGCCGCCGCTGTTGCGCCTCTTACCGAGGACGCGCAACTACGCCAGACAGACTTGCTACCCGTACTCTGTGCACTCAAAGACATTAAAAATACGTCTAGAAATAATTATGCAAGATGGGATATTTTCACTGCCTCCGCCCATGTCTTTCACCTGTTTGCTATCCTCTTAAAAGCTTATTGAAAAGGTCAGGGGGTTAACATAAAACATAATTTCGACAAATGAAGTTCTGAGTTGGATCTGGTGATCCCTAAACTTTCTGGTTGGACAATAATTCTCTGTCTCACCGGGTGATACAAAATTAGGTTAACGTTTTCTCTACGCATCATACTGAAGTTCGAAAGCAATCCTTGACAATCAGTAGAATGATAAAGATACAAGAAAAGTGTGCGTGCGAATCACTAGCCCCAAGGAGACGGCGAGCAAGAACTCGAATCAGTTATGTTTGGAAACTTGGACAAGAAGAAGCCAGCTAGGAGAAAATGATAATCGGTTCGGAAAGAGGCCGTTGAGGTGAGCTAAGAAACGTTCGGATTTCAACATAACTGGGGGAACATATTTTTGCTTAACTTTGCAAAATTAAGAATCTTAGTGCCTGCTCCTTTATTCTGAATGAATGCGAATAGATTTTATAAAAGGGTTAATGAAGTAGAGAATGATTTTCTGATAGTAGACCATTTTATATGGAGAACATGTAAACTTTATATATATATATGAAAGACATAAGTTCACATTCTATTATACATTTAAAACAATTCCTTCTATTATTCCTATAACATATGAAGTCTTGAGTTTCTGGTCGCATTTGTTTAACGATCCATGGTAGTGCTAGAGAAAGCTCACAAATTTCAAACTAAACCAAACAATTAAACCTAACGTAGGTAGCTTACTCTATATATTTTACACGCAGATTCACTCATTCATTGGCTAGTTCTTGCTTCATTGTTTGTTTTTCAAGCAAGACATATAAGAAAACTAATACCAGCTAGCGGCTGGTAGGAGCCAGAATTTGGTTTGCTGAAGCTAAAAAACTTACGGAGAGAATTTTTTATAGTGTTTAACGCTTTTACTACTTGTGGCACCGCAGGCGATGACATTGATAATGCTTGGAACGATGGACCACCGGTGGAATGTGATAGCGGGGAAATCCAAGAACCCGAAGAAAACCCGCCCCTGCGCCACTTTGTCCATCTCAAATCTTACATGCGGTCTCGCAGACCGTCTAGGTGAGAGGCGAGTGGTCTAACCACTCGGCCACGGCGCGGTCTTATGGAGAGAAAAAATACTAACACCTACATCTAGGGGAATAGGCCACGTTTTATCCACGCGAGTGTACAAACTTGAAGTTAAGTGGGGACGAGGTTTAATCCTTAGTCGCTTGCATTAGTATACTACATATGCCATTTTTCCTGTAATTCAAGTTTGAAACTGGAGTTCTAGTAAAAAATATATGGGAATACACCTATAATATTATTATATAAAATAACAGAGAAAATAGAAAACAAAATAGAATATAGATCCTTTATTACTTTTTTTATTCCAAATTAAAAGTTTAAATTATTCTACAGCAGTTTTCATAATCCTGCCAAAGGCACTACCTAATAAGGTGGTTCAAATAGCAATGAGTGTTAGGTGATTGAAAATGGGCTGGCCATCCATTCAAAGCCAAATTTTGCAAGCTCAAATCCCAGTTATTGTGGTAAAGGACGGAGAGAGCCCAAGTAAAATAATCAGTGTGGTGTTTGGAAGCTAATAGGGTTACTTTTGGGTTAAATAGTTTAGGGCAAATATTGTATATATTTTTACTTTCTCTACACGAACAATGTACATAGTGTATAGAGAAGGTATTGCACTCCAACCAAAAATTGGGTACCGAGATTCACCGGAAATACGTGCTTTAGAAACCGCTGTATCAAAAAAAAAGTATTTTCACAAAAGGTCCGTGTGTGTGTGTGTGTGTGTGTGTGTGTGTGTGTGTGTGTGTGAATACATAACTCAAAAACGAAAAGTCAGTAAAACGCCAAACTTGGTGTTTAAGTTTAGTATCTTCCAGGGATGCGACAAAGATTTTGAGATAAATTTCCCATCTCAAACTACCCTTTACATGGAACTTTTTTCAAAAATTTTGATTTTCTCAAAAATGGCTCTAACGATTTTAATAAAATATTATATGTTATATATAGTTACCTGACAAATAAAATATATATCTTGAATTTTCTGAGAATAGCCTCTGAAGATTACTTTATTCTGAATGAATTTTACGGAAATTTGCTCAACTTTTAAACCGTAAGAGATGGAGAAAAATTTACGTGACAAAAAATATAGAGCACTTTAAAACACACAATTTATGCTATATGCAGTTTTTTCGTGGAGTTGGTCGTTTTTTAGATATTCCTTGTTTTTGGTTTCAGCTTTAAAAAACTTACACTTTTCTCACAAAGGATTTTGTCAAATCCTATCCATACAAGCAAAGGTACTTCAATCTCACAGCAACCAGCTTTTGATTGTCACTTTAACCTTGCTACTCCCTACTTTCGCTTCTACTTACAAGTAATAAGACTATTTCTGCTAATTTTTTTCTCGATTATCATGAAGTAAATAGAAGCATAAGTTTTATAACAATAATTTGTTGCAGAGAAGCAGAGAAAGTCATGTGAAAGGAACATACCAACATTTTTACAATGTAAAACAGTCTTGATTACTTGTTGTTTACGGTTGAAGCTTAGTATAACATGAAATTAATCCTAGAGCACAACCCTATTTGTATAGGTACTCTTAAAACAAACGAACTTATAGGTAACGACTGGCAACACAGGGTTAAATCGTAAAGACTGCCGGATAGAGAAGGAGTCAAAAGATATCTTCTTAATTTCTGAAAGTTCCTCAAAAGTAACAAGTCGGCGGGTTCTTGTTGGTTCTGAGCATTCCTCCCTTTCGGGCAATGTACGAAAGTTAATTAATATGGTAGTCACAGTATGATATTGAGGAGAACTGTTCTACTTCCCACAGCTGGGACCTCTTGTGTCCTCAGGCGTCCTGATAACGTCATATGGTACTCAGAACCGGCTTTGAAGTGCTCCAAGTGTTTCATTGTTCCTCAACTTCGAACTAGTTGCAGTTTCTGATGCAAAAGTAGAGATTGCGGCAGAATACAAAGTTGCAATATGAGCCAACACGTATACTGTACTTGGAAATGTTGAGTAATATTTTCAATAACATACACCTGGATCCCAGAACAGCATTCCATTTCCTTAAATTATTCCTACAATATGGGAATTTCTTTGCAATGCAACTCAACAATTAAATATTAAAATAGATTAACTACTTTAAATAACTAAAATGTATTTAACTGGTTACAGCATACATTTATCAGCCTTATGGAAATGGAGTAGATATATTTCTGTAATAATAAAATATAATATAATCAAAATATAATATAATCAATAAATATAAAACCTTTCAGAGTAAAAGTAGATATTTCTAATCTTGTGTGAAAACTCCACAGAAAATTTAAAATACACACTGGATTTAAAATTAAAAAATGACTGCGTAAGAGTTGTAGTCTCTCACACAAAGTTTATCAAACATATATGCAGAAAACGTTTTGGAAATTTGGAAGAATAAATTTAAATATATGGAAATCCCAATAAATATTTGTGCTATATATTAATTTCAGCTTTCTGTTGACTATTTTGGCACAAATAAAAATACATTAAATATTTGACCAGTTTTTAATAGTGGGATATAAAAATGGGACTTTGAAGTCGAAATGAATGAAACAAAATACATGGTAACTATTCTTCTTCAGTTCTGGTTCTCTACAACCTCTGATGAGATTTTGTTTTAAGCGAAACGACTTTTCACCTGGAAGGTTATATCAGATGATGAATGAAATTGATGAAATGACGCTAAAGTGATCTCAGGGTCCATGGGGCTTAAAGGTACTAAACATTCGTCATATCAGGATGAGCGAAAACTCCGAAAAGAAACCTTATCCGGGCTACTCGCCCTAAGCGAGATTCGAACTCGCGACCTATTGAATGTGAGGCAGGCACGTTGATGAGCTTTTTTCTCCTGCACACAGTTCTCTATTATCCGCTTCAAATTTTTAGCCTCTAATTCTAATCCTCCTAAAACCTTCTATTACGTTCTTTGTCTATTATCTTCTTTATCGGTTTTTGGTGTGCACAGTATGCACCATAGTTTAAAATTCATTTTTCCAATGTTTGGTTCTCCTAGGGTGGATATAATACATGTTCTGGAATTCATTTTAAAATCTTGCGCGGTGAAGTGACTCTTTAAATCAAACAGTAAAGACATTTTTCTGAGATTAAAATTTGTTATTTTCCCATATTCAAAATCTAGTCAAAATACAGCTAGATGTCTGAAAATGTTTTCCAAAACATTGCAAAAAATGTGTAATTTAATTTTTGTTTTGAAATTTTTATAATGATAATGGTCATAGATTAATATAAAAATAATTACTATAACTGTCCGCTGTTTTTTTGCAGTTTTTCTACTTTTTTATATAAAATAATTAAAAAAATACTATCCACTTTAGAAAACTTCAAACAGACAATTTGTTAAAAAGATACTAGGAAATGCCATTTTAAAAAACTATATGTGTTCCATTTACATTTCCTCCACATCTCAGTGATGTAAAACTGTTATTGTAAAAACTTATTCTTCCATTTAGTTCATTCTACTTGAGGTAAACATTACCAGAAATTGTCTCTCTGTAAGTAGGTAAATAAGGGGGATACACTAGGCTAAAACGATAGTCAAATCTTTTTAAAGATGGTTGATATGTTATTGAAATTCATTTCTTTGCATGGCCAGGAATGACAAATTCCGGTATGAGATAAGCTTGAGTATTTTAAAACTGAAACAAATAAACGAATTTTTCGGAAATGGTCAACTCCCCGAACAAAATATATAAGATGCGTGTTTTAACGAGATATGTCTTACGGTTTAACATTTATTCTAAAGCAATCCAGAATGAAGAGGTTTTCAGAGCTCATTGCCAGAAAGTTCAAGAGATACATTTTATATTGTAATATAAATTTATTTAAATTACGGTATTTTAATCAAAATCGTTGCAGCCAATTTTGAGAAAATTAGTATTTTCAAATTTGTACATGAAAGATTAGTAAAGGGTAGCTCATAACCTTCGTGTCGCATACTTGGAGAATAATAAGCTTGTATGTGGTTTGGTATTTTGTCCAATTTTCGTTTTTGAGTAACTGTGGTCACAGACACACGAATGTTATTTTTGATTCAGGGAACTTTATGAAATCTCAGTATAAAATTTTGGGTGGAATGTAATACTTCATGTACTATGCATAAGTAGAGAAAATAAAAAGAATGCAATTAGCTCAATATCTGTAGAAGGAGATAGCTTTTGATTGTAATTAATTAATGCAAATAAAATAATCAATATATCTAGAATGAAAAGGCATATTTGAATGGAACTTGGTAAGAATATTTCTTTTGTTACAGCTGCAGCTTTAATACTTTAGAAAGTAACTTTTATTACTTTAGTGTTCCTTTAAAGCACGCAATTTATGTCAGGTACTATTAATGGCTATTGAACGTAGTAGGGAAGGTACAATCAATGGATCATTAATTGAATCTTGTGGGAAAAGTACCACCTTTTTACACTGCATGGAACATCGTCAATAAATAGTTCTCATTCTTGCATAATCCGAGTCTTCCCATCTGTTTCTTTCTCAACGTCTCGTCGCAACTTCCTGAAACTTGCTACAAAAAGAAGCGACCTTGTAATCTGGTGAGGGAGAGTGCCATTTGTTTGGTTTCTCATACACGCAGGCGATTTACAACGGAGAAGGGAAAACCCCAAGGAGATGGATCAAGCACGAAAAACAACAGCTTTCACTATATTCGCTCCCGGATTTCTTGAACCAGCGAAAGAATACCTAGTCTTTATTCAGAATATTCAGAAGAACAATAGTAAACTGTTTAATAATCAGTGGTTTTTGCCACATCCTGAAATATTTACCATATTCACTCACGGATTTCTTGAACCAGCGAAAGCGTTCCTAAGTTTTATTTAGAATATGAGGTAAGACGTAGGATATTGTTCAAAAATCAAACTGCGGTTATTGCCATATCCCTAAATATTTAAATAAGATTTTAAGGGAACACCTAAGTGGGAAATGTAAAGCATTAAAGCCACAGCTTTAATTTTTTGTGCAGACATCACCACTAACATAAAAGCACTCATCCAAATTTAATTTAAATATGTCTGTTCTATTTACTTGATAATTGGCAATAACTACATTAATATTAATTTAACTGTTTTTTCATACAAGCCTTACGTAAAATGGTTGAATTGGTAGTGTCAGACTGAAAATTCAATGAAATAGTCGGGATTTAAACCACAGATTTTCCGGCTCTACTATTTGAATATATTGAAGCACCTTTTACTATTGCAGATTCAGTATTTGGTTCATCTATTTTGTAGCAACTGGATTTCATGGACTTCATGTAATTATCTGAATCAGCTTATTCATTAAGTTTATAACTAAATTATTATTGATAGAGGATATTATCTCAACTTTTAATAGTTAGGGAATATAAGATATAATAAAAGAAATATATTTTGTTGCTCCAAACATTGATGGCATGCAGGCATGTCATCAAATTTCTCAATTGACTCACTTGTTTCCCGGTAAACCACAAGGGAATCTCAAATATTCTGAGAATGAGGATTGTACAGTAATTCTTTATAGCACCAATGTTTGTTTTTTTATTAAAATCTAATGTTGGGCAAAATTATTTTCTTTGTGAAGAAGGGCATTTTATTTAATTTTACTCAATTCACCCTTCACCAACCAAACCAGGTCAACCCTCAACAACAAATTAGGCCACGCCGTGGCCGAGGTTTTACACCACTCGTCTCTCACCTAGGAGGCACCTTGTTTGATCCCCAAGCGACCGCATGTAGGATTTGTGGTGGATAAAGAGGCGCTGGGTGGATTTTCTCCGGCTTCTCCGGTTTCCCTCGCTATTACATTCCAGCGGTACTCCATCTTCATTCCATGTATCATCGCCTGCGGTGGCCTAGTAGTAAAAGCGGGAGTTAAATACTATAAAAAGTGCTGTGTTAATATTACCCTGATACTAAGTCGCCATTAAAGGGATTTCTGAATAGGGGACATACATACCGGTTGGTTGAGCGGATAAAAAAGATGATTCAGTTGGATGTTGTCACAGTACCTCAATGGTTAGAGTATTCACAGGGAGAACGGAAGAATTGTGTTCAAATCCCGATTGTGGTATTGGATTTTTCAGGTGGCCCTAATTTTAAGAAACTGTCTGTTTGAAATTTTCCCAAAGTAGATGGTGTTTATTTAGAATATTATTTTATATAACAAAGTTGCGAAAACTGCAAAAAACTGAGAATAATTATACTAAGCAAGTTTTTTAAAATTAATCTATGACAAATATCAAAATTCCATTTCGATATTTTATACACATGTTCAGAACTATTTTGGGAAAAAATTCAGAACTCTAGGTGTATTTTTGTGGGAGGAGATAGATTATGAATATGGTAAATAAAAATAATAGTGAACATAAAAACTAGATTAAAGCCTGACATACAGAATCGTTTATCCAGTAAAACACTTTAAAATATCTTCCAAAGAAAGGTGGTGCATTTGGCCTAGGAGAATCAAACTTTGCATACATATACCTTTTGTTTTATAATCTAAAAATCTATATTTCGTCCAATAGCGATACAAAATTATTTATGTATCCCCTTAAATCTATAATTATAATTCGCCTCACATACGTATACTTGCAAACACTTCCATAATGCATCTTTATTGATAAGAATATGATATATGATAGTACACCTTACTTCAAACTTTGTCATAATTTTTTTCATTTGAGGTTAGGAAGGGACAAATAAAGAATTTAATCTTCATAAAATATTGAGGACAGTGAATCGCAATGTTGGACCAAAGTATATAACTAAGAATTTAACTTAAAAAGTATTTAGGTAATATAGAACTTGGTTCCAAAATACACATTGATTGTTTCTGACTTATGGTCATGCTCCAGTTATAGTTTAAATTTTAGATGGGATCACAACATTTTGCATTCTCTTTGACATCAGAACATTTTCGATACCTGCAATCTTTTTATTTTCGCCTTTAAAGTTAAGATGCCGGCAAACTGCTATTTGAATGAGAGGATATTATAAAAAATTACTCCATATATAAAATTCTTGTTTGAATTCCAGGAATGTAGTACATTAGACTAATTTTAATGGTTTCATATTGGTGACATTTATTTCTCTATGGATAAAATAGTATTAATATTAACGCGATTTACATTGAAATATGTAATAACACATAATATTGAATTATTGTTATTATCGTTCCTATTGATATTATTACTAGTGTTATTATTATTATTATTATTATTATTATTATTATTATTATTATTATTATTACTTGTTGAGAAGCGCTATGAAATCTGGAGGTTTATTAAAACGAAATGAAGTTGCAGTCAGTCGGGGATACAGAAAAACACTGTAGCAGAATAAGGCTGTAATATAAAACCGGTTATAAATGTTTAGTTATAAATGTTTAGTTATAAATGTTTATAACCATATTTTTACAGCAAGAAATACTTTTGTTATCATATTACACGTTCTTATGACTCTTCTTTCGATGATTAGTCAAAGATGACCAAAAGAATAGCGGTGCAAATGGTTTATAGTGAGCCATGTTTTAGCACTCCCCTTGTTTTCGCCGTCTTCAGTGTCAGAGAACATGCTTAAAACAGACGTCCCTGGTCATGCCCTATTAGTGTATAAGAGTCATATTGGAGAGCGCTGTTGAGAATTTAGTTCCTGGCGCTATCCTTGCCTCCCTCAACTGAACTGTGGCAAGAGGTGGAGTAGAAGAGAGAAAAGAATACTCCGGAAGCTTCGACCGATAACATCGTTCTCAGCGAGAGCATAGATGCCAGTACAGGGTCCACGAACGATGTTCAGCTTTTCGGTTCAAAACTTGTAGCTCATGATTTGACTGCAAGTACCAGGTGACCCAACTGTCTTCTATTTTACGTATGCAGACATCCCTTCGAGCTTTACAAAATTAAAGTCTGAATTCAAGGGATATTTGAAGTTACACCCGGCTAGTGGAGAACTGGCAAGAGGAACCTTAATTTTACCTCTTGCAATAGCGCGATCCACTCACCATCTCCGCTGATAAGCAAAAGGGTTAAACAAGGCCGGTCAGCCATTATGTGAGGACTTTTAATTTGAAATAGTACTGTTGGGTTCCGAAAATCTTTTAACATTCGAAGGGATTGTTGATGCTGGTTATCTCAAGTTTTAATAATTAAAGGATTGAATATATAATAAAACAAATATAAAATGGTTAGGATTTGACACTTAAAATATGGGGATCTTCAACCAATAAAACCTGAAGCTCATATTTATGCGGGCATAAAAATAATTTTGAATCATAATTATATTGCTTCAACTGCTTACATGAAATTTGGTCAACTTTGTAGGGCAAAGTTTTAACATAGTGGAACATTCCTTGTATTATAGGAGATTCGGGAGCAGAAAAAAGAAAAACAACATTGGTAAATGATTGGTAACCACAGTGTATAGCATTTTACACGAAAGTATCACGAGTTTATGTTATACAGGAATAATTTTACATAGGGTATGTGCTGTAAAGAATTTTAGAGAATGTTTAAGTCAAAGCAGATCATCATTTAACGCCGTATGTAAGGTTAATTTCAAGAAACATTTTTATAAATTACAAATTAAATAGAAATAGTAATTCTATTCTGTTGTTTCTGATAAAATTCCCCTAAACCAAAGGTCATTACATTTACTCCTTCGAATTGAATAGTAAATTTATATATAATAGCGGTACAATATACATTTTTAGAATTAAAGATGTCATGATTGAAAAAGTTGCATTCCTATGTTCCATCACTAGTTACGTTAGCATGGTTGACCATACTGTCCTTGTTAAGGGTACACTGTACCAATACGTAAGATAGCAAAACAATACTACACAATACAAGAATATTCTTTACAAAAATGAGGGAATAAATACAAATACTCGGGAATCTAGTTACATTACTGGTTAGGCATTTTAGGTAGTTGCATGCTTATTCTCTATATATTGAAATACTCTAAACAACAAATGCCCTGCTTCACTTACATTTTTTTATTTAAAATAGGTTAGTATTAATTAACTACTTATACTTTAAGGAATTAATTTAAGAACAGTAAGGGAAATATACAAAGCTGGGAGTTAAAGCACAGATTTTATTTCTTCATATTTAAAGCTTTTAGTTCTGGTTGAAGAAAAGTTTACAAGGGCGTATCAATCATATTATGTTTACTTAAATTTAAAAATCTGATGTCTTCCATTCACATGAGTTTCTCTACATCTCTGCAACAAATTACTGTTAAAAATCTTAGGCTTCTATTTACTTCAAGCTAATGGAGACAAAATTAGCATTACTTGCTTCCTTGTAAGTAGAAGCAAAATAAGGGGGTACTATAGGTATAGTGATAGTCAAAAGCTGGTTGCTGTGTGACTGAAGTTCCTTTGTTTATATGGAAAGGAGTTGACAAATTCTTGTATGAGAAAAGTATACGTTTTTCAAAGCTGAAAATAATAACAAGGAACATCTTTAAAACGACCAACACCATGAAAAAATGTATACGACATAAATTGTGTGCTTTAACGTGATCTAAGTTTTTTGTATAATAAGCTATTGTCTATCTCCTACGTATTATCAGTTATGCAAAATTCAATAGAAATCATTCAAAATAAAGAGGTCTTCTGAGGCTTTTCCCAGAAAATTCAAGATATACATTTTATTTGGAAAGTAAATATTTGAAATATAAGAGATTTTAATCAAAATTATTAGAGCCATTTTTAAAAATATTAAAATTTTCGAAATTTATTCCATGTAAAGTGTAGTTTGTGGCGGGAGGATTGTCTTGAAAATCTTCGTGTCGCATCCTTGGAAGATACCAAACTTAAACACCAAGTTTGGTTTTGAACGGTTTTTCAGTTTTTGAGCTATGCTGTCCACAAACACACACGCACACAAACACATATTTCCGATGAAATCTCGGTATTGAATTTTTGGGTGCAATACAATACCTTTCCTATATGTACATAGTACGTATAGAGAAAGTAATATGTAGTATTTGTAACATTGCATCTTTAGGTGTTTAAGCATTCCACGCCGACAACAAAGCAGCACTTTGGAATTCACCAGTCAAATATGCAACATGAAGCTAGATTTTCTATGAATACTTCGAGGAAATGATAGGTCGTAAAGGTTATGATTTTTCGTTAAGAAGTACGTGTTTAGCCACTGGCGCTTAAGGAGCTATACATACTAGAAGCCTGTTCTCCATTATGTATATTTGCTTTCTCTGCTTAGTTCATAGAAATAAGCATTGAAGGTATTTCAATCCATTCTAAAATTCGATACCGATATTTCACAACTTTTATAGTCCCCTGGATCCCAATTAAGCATTTTTAAAAATTGTCTGTGAACAAGACAAATTAAAAATGAAAAGTCGTTAAAACACCAAACTTGGTACTTACGTTTAATATCTTTCAAGGATACGACGCTATAATTTTCAGGAAAATCCCCACCCTAAGCTACCGTTCTCATGGAAAAAAGATAATGAAAATACTTATTTTCTCAAAAAAGCAACGATTTTGATTAAAATACTGTATACTAAAGGTATTTAAATGACAAATAAAAGCTATATGTTTTATTTTATGGGAATATTCTCTGGAGACTCTTTATTCCGGATGCTAATTACATAACTGGTAAACCGTAAAAGAAACGTTTTTACACAAAAATGTAATGTGATCTGCTTAAGATACACAATTTAGTCATATAGATACATTCTTTTCATGGAATTCACCATTTCCGAGATATTCCTTCTATTAGCTTAAATTTTAAAATACAACTGGAATTTGTCACCTCCTGGCAATGCAATATCATAGCAACCAGCTTTTAAAAGATTTGACTTTCGCTTTAGCCTAGTTTTCTTCCACTTACAAGGAACTGAGTAATAAGGCCAATTCTGCTAATGTTTATCTCGGTCAGCTTGGTGTAGATAGGACTTTTAGTTATAAAAAATTGGATGATTCAATAATACTATAGCGACTAATATCCTTTAACCAATTATTAGTATATTTTTAATTGTAATTATTATGTAAAGAGCATGTGTAAACAATATCCGAGACAAAAATATAATAAGGAATGTAATTCCAATAACGTCTGGTTAAGATGCATCGCCTTATACAATTTATATGCTTCATCACTTTTGAAGCATTAATATACTATACTTTCGAGCATGGCTAGACAGATTATTTGAAACCCCCAGCAGACAATGTTTTTAACAATACCTCAAAAGAATAAACCTGTTACGGATACCCGAATTATTCAGAAAGGTTTCGTCAATCTAAAGTTCGCTTAAAGCAAAGTTGAGGTGTGGTGGTGCTCCATCTTGCTGGAACCAAAATTATTTAAATGTATTGGTTTCGGAGGTACGTTCAATAGATTGGTATTGTCAAATGCGCGAAATACTGGGAAATGAATGAGTTTGCTTATATATATAAAGTGGTTTTTGGATGGGTTCTCCGGGTCTGAATTTTTTCCACCACTCATTCCAACAATTTCTGCATTATCACTTTTTCGATTATCCATTCCACCTTCATTTTATATCATTCACTTCCTCATTTTCATGTCTGTCTAAAGGTTGTTCATGCTATGATAAAATGTCATGAGTTTCTCGATAGGCTTCTGACCCTTACAATTATCCACTTGTAAATCCTGGAGGGTGTTAAGTCCTCCATATGGGGAGGGTAAGCCGACTATGATAAGTAGGAGTTGCGTATTGTAGGAATTTAAATATACTTATATGAATCAAGATCGCTCGCCTCCCATCTAGGCGGCCCGGGTTCGATTCCAAGCGCCCGCATGCGGGATTTGTGGTTTGACGAAGCGGCGTCTAGGCAGGTTTTCTCCGGGACCACCGGTATACCCGCCACTCACTCTACCAATTGCTCCATCCGCACCTTTGTAATCATCAATTTCGCTTACATTTCTTATTATCCACTTCATGTTACTGCCTGCCTCGGGCCCACCCCTCGTAATAGGTTTGCCATTTAGTGGTTGCGTGCCGTTGGCTCCCCGACAGGCTTCTGACCTCTGGGAATTGGCTTGTAAGTCATAGGGTGCTGTCACTCCTACAACTACGGGAAGGATAAATCGATAACGAAACGAATATATGAATCGAATTCAGTATCAAAAAATGCATTTTCATAAATTAATTTCTTTTACATTTAATTATCCTTTATCTATGAGATCAATCCTTTTCCTTCAAGCAATAAATATCTTAATGGCATGTCCAGAAAGTCATGCTCCTTAAAAAAAAAAAAAAGTTCTATTGTCTATATTATTTTTGGAACTTTTTCGTAGCACATTTTATTATTTTAAACTTTTATCACGTATTTTATTGTTTAACTAAAGAACAAAACTCTTTCATTCATAAAATTATTAGTTACCTCAAAGAAAGAAATATATATTTAAACTTATATAGCCAAGGAACCCCCCCCCCAAAAAAAAATATTGGCAATTATAAATTGCTAATGCTATTGTATTGTTGAAAATCATTTAGGATCAAGATAACACCTTGAGAGATTAAAACGACTATAAACAAAGACTTTTAAAAGTTATCTTTGAACAAAAATCAACGAATTTCGTATTAGTTTTAAACAGAACTAATTATTTGCTGCAGAACATACAACAGCAAATATTTATCATCCACAGCTGAAGCTTTTCACACGGATATCCATAGATTTCCACCTATTTTATGTCGTATATGGGTTATTTAGTTTTAGTTTAAATACTTTCTGCTAGTAAGCAATGTTCACTTTATCATACTGGAATATTAACTACTGAAACAGTGTAAATTGTAAATGTTGAAGATCTCTACTTCTATAACAGGAACAAAGTGTCTACGGAATAGCATTCAAAGCTGTTTGCTCAGCACTGTTGTGGCTACGATTGATATGCCCTCCTACTAGCATATTCTATGCGAGATAAAGCCAATACTGTGCAAATCTGCAAATAACCTTGGGGTCTCTTCATTCCTCGGTACACTAATATCAGTGGCGGCAGCGGGGGCAGGGGCGGCTCCTTATATAGGCCTGCTACAGAAAACAATACAACAATTAGGACATATATCTCGTTAACTCAGTTACATAACATAGTAACAATATTTCAGAAACAAAATTAATTAAATGTATAATATTTGTGGTTGAATCTATGAGTCTGCCATATTTTCGAAGGTTGTCCCAGAAGTACCAAACCTAACAAAGAAAGCACAAAAATTTAGGGGGAAACTTCTTTATTTCTCTACATAGTTTCCTTTCAGTTCCATACACTTTTTCCATGATGTTCAATAGCTTCGATACCCTGTTTATAGTGAGAACTATCGAGGTCTGCAAAATAGGCATCAAATGCAGACTCCACATCTTCATATTTGGAAAGCCATTTCTTCAAGTTTGGAAGCAGAAAATATTACGAGGGGGCTAAATCTTGCGAACTGGTGCATATCTTGACGAGACCAGACTTTCTTCTTCGCTAAATGCGGCCCTTTTTTGCTCGATTTCATCACTCAAACGCTCTTTTCCTTTTTTGAGATAATCAATAAAACTATCCTGTCTGCCAGCTGATGGAACTGTCTTCGCCCTGTTTGGAGCCGATTCTCCCCTTCCAATCCACGGTTTTGATTGTTCCTTCGTTTCAGGTGTGAAGCGATGGACCCAGGTTCATCCATTGTTATGAATCGACGCAAAAACTCGGTTTTATTGCAGCAAATCATTGCCAGAAACATGCTCACGACGCTGTTTTTATTCTATTGTGAGCAAACGCGGTATCCACCGTGCACACAATTTTCTCATATCTAAATTTTCAATCAGTGTGCGGTGTATAGAATTGTTTGAAATGCCTGTAACGTCTGCTAGCTCGCGAACTTTCATTCGACGGGCATCGAACGTTGTGGATTTTCTTTACAATTTCCTCATTTAGTCGACCACAGTGCTGTTCGTCTTGGCAGCTCGTATGGCGCGCTTAAACTCTGCCACCTAATACTTTACTGTTGTATATGAAGGAGAAGACTCCCCCAAAGTACTATCTAGTACAGCTTTAATACTAGTTGTACTAAGACCTTTCAAATGAATGTATTATATCACATAATGATGACCAGTTTGATCTATGTTTACAAATTCGCTTGAAGCATTCATAAATGATGGCTGCCAAGCCCTTACTAAAGAATGAAAAATCGTCAAAATTCAAACTTAAGCTTACTAAAGTTGATACTTTTTACCATCGTTGTTTGAAACAACCACCACTCTCAATACGGGCACTTCTGGGTAGCTACTGTATGTGATTAACGATATTATTATTTCAACATGTGCTATGTTTATAATAGGTAGAGGAAGTACTGTTCAACCCAACATTTTACTAGTTATGTGTTTATCCAATGACCTCGTTTGGATAAACTTAGAAGCTTTCCTACTATCGCTTGTCTGTGTTCACTGATTTGTAGTGATTTCAACGTTATGTCCTATCCCGTTTTTAAAACGACGCACGCTGGTTTGTAGCGTAACCAAGTTGAATTGAAAATCAAGATTTAACGTAATCTCTCAATCTTAATTTCTGACTAAGCTCCTAGACTTGAGAAAACAGGACATTAGTTGAATTTTTTTTCTGAAAATTGCTTCTGTTTTTGCAAATATCAGCTCTACATTTTGAGTCAATGACTCACCCGGCCGTTCCAAAAGTATAGCAGCAATACTTATTCTTTTCTAGCATATATGTACAATATACATAGTAGGCAGACAAAGTATTATAATCGAGCAAATATTCGGTAATGAAATTACACCGGAAACGTGTTTTTGCGTCCTCTTAAGCCATAAAACAACACATTTTTATAAAAAGGTGCATGTGTGTGGAAGCATAACTCAAAAAGAAAATTCAATTAAATACCAAACGTCGTATTTAGGTTAAGTGTTTTCCAAGTATGCGGACATGAAGATTTTCAGGAAACTCTAACTACCCTTTACTTGGAAAATGTTTCGAAATATTTATTTTCTTAAAAATGGCTCTCAAGAGTATGGTTAATATATATATCGACTAATTACATTTTATGAACAAACTAAATGTATACCTTTAATTTCCTGGGAATAGTTTGTGAAAACCTGTTCATTTTGGGTATGTTTTTTGTATAGCTATTAAACGTGCTACACAAAAAATATAGATTTCGTTAAGAGACACACATAATTATGTAATACTTCTTTCCAAGACATTCTTCAAACGGGAAGTTTCGCTTTACTTCTGACCATGTAAAGAAAACCGAATTTCAACTGTGTACATAACGATCCGGTTTTATAATATTTGACTATGGCTTAAGCCTAGTATATTTCTTTATTTCTCTTCTGCTTATAAGGAAACAATATCTGCTTACGTTTATCGTGAATAGCATGCTGTAGATAAAATAAAGTTTTGTAAAAATAGTTTGCAGAATAGGTGGAGAAAATCATGTGAATGGGCCACATTAAATCATTTTATTCGTAAATAATGTCTCAGGGGGTATAGCAACAATATAATATTACAATATTACAACAAATATTACAATATTTGAGATTGAAAAGAAAAGTAACAAAATAAGTCACATCTTGGGAAAACAAAGGGTTCTTATAAAACATTGGAAAAAGTCATCCGTTCTGATGTTCAGCGTGCAACATCCTTTCTGCGAATCCATGTGCAGTCTTTTGAAGTTGCCTTGGAATATTGCCAGTTTTCAGAGAGATAATATCTTTAAATGTCCGTCAAGCTATTGGATGTGTCAGGAAAACTCGTCTTTAAGGTATTCCCACAACCTAAGTGGGTCAAATTGAGATCTAGAGATACAGTGTCTATTAAACACAGGATTGCAAAGATCTGGATAACTAATTATTTTGCAGTGGTGTGGATACGAACCACTTAAGCAACAGTAACAAAATTACTTTTGGCCTTCTATATTTCTTCTTATCAACAACAGAGCCAGCGTCCTTAACCCTTTCAGCCCAATTTATTTTCAATGAAATGGCATTTTGAAAAATGACATAGTCTGTCTTATTTAATTTCTTATTGGCAACTCAATCGTGTAATCTTCTAAAACATGATTTAGATTTCAATTTCACAGGTTAACCTAGATTGAACTCCTCCATACAATTGCTCTGATATAAAGGAAGGGACGGGCTCGGGTAAAATAAACGCTTCTAGACATATCATAGTGTTGACTGGACCTCAGTAGCATTGTAGTGGAATAAAGTTCTGTATTTGTTAAAAAATCTGATGTGTTCCATTCACACGACCTCCACATCTCTTCTAATAATTATTGTTAAAAGGCTTATGCTTCTATTTACTTCATGCTAATCTAGAAAAAAATAGCAGAAATAGTCCTATTACTTGCTTCCTTATAAGTAGAAGTGAAATAAGGTAGTACCATAGGTTAAAGCTATAGTAAAAAGCTGATTACTGCGTGAACGAAGTTCCTTTGTTTGTATGTATGGACAGGGGTTGACAAATTCCGTATGAGAAAAGTATAAGTTTTTCAAAACTGAAACCAAAAACAAGGAATATCTGAAGAACGATCATCTCCACGAAAAAAATAAAATGTTTAATAATACAAATGTGTGTAAATGTAGAGCAAGGTTTTTTTTTTTTTTTTTCCATTTCTTACGGTTTAGCAGTTATGCAAAATTCCGTAAAATTCATCCAGAATAAAATAGTCTTCAGAGGCTATTACCAAAAATTTCAAGATATACATTTTATTTTTCAGGTAAATATCTTTAATATACGATATTTTAATCAAAATTGTTTGAGCCATTTTTGAGAAAATCAAAATTTTCGAAAAAAATGCCATGTAAAGGGTAGTTGGGGGTAGGGGGATTTTTCTCGAAATCTTCGTGTCGTATCCTTGGAAGATACTAAACTTAAATACCAAGTTTGGTATGTTACCGAATTTTCGTTTTTGAGCTATCGTGTTCACAGACACACGGACATACTGACACACGGACACACTCACACACACGGACCTTTTTGTGACAATGCTTTTTTGGGATATTCGGGACCCTAAAACATATATTTCCAGTGAAATCTCGATATCGAATTTTTGGGTGGAGTGCAATACCTTCTCTATACACTATGTACATAGTGCGTATAGAGAAAGTAAAAAACTTATACTTTTCTCATACACAAACTTGTCAACTCCTGTCCATACAAACAAAGGACTTCAGGCGCATAGCAACCAGTTTTTGGCTATCACTTTATTTTGCTTCTAGTTACAAGGAAGCAAGTAATAAGACTATTTCTTCTATTTTTTTTTTTTTTTCTGAATTAGCATGAAGTAAATAGAAGCATAAGCTTTTTAACAATAACTTGTTGCAGAGATGTAGAGAAAGTCATGTGAATGGAAACTTCAGAAATTTTTTCTTGTATTTTCAACTCCCGACTGTACATGGTAGAGAATATAAAAAACGCTTCAGAAGCATTATTAGGACTGGATTAAAGAGTGTCAAAAACATATGAAATGTTTATCGCGCAAATTTTCCTCCAAAATGCATTCCATTCCAGACAAGGAGGAAGGTAAACGGAAACCAATATTATAGAACATAACGAACGCCACAAACACCAAGAGTCTCAGCAGCAAAAATGAAAGGAAGAGCAGAGTCGCTAGAGAGAGGGACTTTAATTCTCGCTGATATTTACTCTGACACAATGAAGCATGACATTTACCTTACGCTTGTCCTCTGTTTGCACAACGTCATTTTCCTCGTCCAAAATTAAAAGTTTTCTTTCAGCTCCCCTGTGAAATTATCTAATTCTTTCCTCCCAATAAAGAAACGAAAAAGAGAGACTAAGGCGTTTTGTAAAATGTCATCAGGGACATTTTTACAACGGCATTTACCTTCTGGAACAAGGAAATTTGGGCTTGAAAACATTTATATCCAACTCTCTTCCCTAGCTGAGAGGTATTTGTAATCCTTCTGTTTTTCTTATATATTCCTGCGGTGTTAATTTCTCTAGCACGTATATACAACGGACATAGTGGATATAGAATGTATTGTTTTCATCCAAAAAATTGTTACGGATATTTCAGCGGAAATAGAGGTTTTGAGACTCCCTGAACCCCCCCTCAAATGCATTTATTGAACATTTTTACTAAACTAACTTAGTATTTAAGCTCAGTATGCACACAAACATTTAAAAAATATCCTTCTGTCCCCAATTTATTTATACGTGGAACATTTTTCGAAAAATTCAACTTTTCCTAAAATAGCTATAATTATTTTGATTAAAATGTCATATGTTTAAGGTATTTTCATAACAAACGAAATGTGAATTGATTTTATGGAAATATGCTATGAAGACCTCTTTATTCTGGATGACTTGCGTAGATGGAAAACCCTAAGAGGTAGACAAACGTAGGCCCGCCGTGGCCGAGTGGCTAGATCAGTCGCCGATCACCAAAGGGGCCTGAATTATATCCCAGTCGAGCGCAAACGGATATGTGGTGGACAAAGCGGCGCAGGGGTGGGTTTTTCCCGGCATCGCATTCCACGGTGCTTCATCTGCATTCTATGTATCACCGTCAGCATTGTGGCAAGTGGTGATAAAAACTAATATTCCATTCTACAAAGTAAATAACATTTACTTAATACAAATCTTTTGTTTTGGAAAAATATACAATTCAAGAAATTCCTCCAGGCATTATTATTTGTTAGTGTTATTTAATTAAATTGTATAAACAAGTATTAAGTACCTAAACGAAAAGGTTGCTAATAAGATGAGGATATATAATGTGTCGATATAACACGTGAGACGTGATCAGCACCTCGAGTCCCTCCCGGCCGGTTGATGCTGTCTTCTCGATCTGGAGCCGTTACTTCATATTCAAGTAGCTCCTCAGTTGGCCCCCCAGGGACCTCACGAGGCTGAGTGCTGCCCCTGACTAGGTTTACCAGCGGGGTAAAATTCCCTGGCATAGCAACAAGTTTACATGTAAATTACAGTAATAATATATACTCACGTTTTTTTTTGTTTTTTTTTTGTGTCTGTAGTTTAACGTAATATAACCTGGTTGGTCATTACGGACGATGAATGAAATTGGTGAAGTGATGCTCAAATGATCTCGGTGTCCATGGAGCTTAAAGTTACTTGACATTTGTCTTGCCAGGATAGGGAAAACCCCGAAAAAAAGCTTATCCGGGCAACTCACCCCAAGCGAGATTCGAACTCACGACTTTCTGAATGTGAAGCAGACACGCTACCACCATACTACCCAGGCGGACACTCAGGCTTTTGTTTACCACTTAATAAAATTAATGCAATACTGAACGTACACATTAAAACCTCTTTTCTCTGCACCACCGCCTTATTAAGTCACCCCATACCTCTTTCTACGTTTCCATGTTTCATAACCTATTGTTAACTAAATGAAGGTTCACTCACCAATAATTAGCATAGTTTTGTTTAGAACAGGACCTTTCCAACGCGTAAAATCTCACGGATGAGGTTTTATCGGGTGAAATATGTCCAATACTGAGCCGTAATTATCTGTAGGCTGTGATTAATAAGACTACGTTATCCATATCGGATGTTGTAGCTAATGAGCCACTATGAAATCTTACTACCTCAACATTCACTTTAGGTTTTTTATAGCGTTTAACGCCGCTTTTACTACTATAGCACTATTCGCGATGACACTGATGATACATGGAATGAAGATGGAGAATGTGATGGGCGGGGGAAACCGGAAAACCCGGAGAAAAACCGTCCCACATGCGGTCGGTCACCTCGGATCAAACCGGGAACACCTTGGTGACAGACAAGTGGTCTAACCACTCGACCACGACGCAGTCCTTACCTACTACATTGTATATGTGCGCTTGAAGAAGTCAAACTGCAAATTTTGTATTCAGGATAACGCCAAAACTTGTATTTTTGTGTAAACTAGTTATCAACTTTTGGGGGGAAATGAAATAACTTGTCAAGCTAAAAAATGCCTAGTAGAGAAAGCAAAAATTTAATATTCGTTAAGCACACTTATGCAGAAACTATGTTATATGTTTGACGAAGTATGCAGAATAATTCCTTCTACACTACAGACAATCCACAAAATCGCAAGGGGAAAAATCTGATGTGTTCCATTCACATGACTTTCTCTACATCTCTGCACCAAATTATTGTTAAAAAGTTTATGCTTCTATTTACTTCATGCTAATCGAGAAAAACTTAGCAGAAATAATCTTATTACTTACTTCCTTGAAAGTAGAAGCGAAATAAGGGAGTACCATAGGTTAAAGTGATAATCAAAAGCTGGTTGTTATGTGACTGAAGTTCCTTTGTTTGTATGGATAGCCGTTGACAAATTCCTGTATGAGAAAAGTATGTTTTTTAAAGCTGAAACTAGAAACAAGGAATATCTCAAAAACGACCAACTTCACGAAAAATTGTATATATCATAAATTGTGTGTTTTAACGTGCTCTACATTATTTGTGTGGTAAGTTTTCGTCCATCTCTTACGGTTTAGCAGTTATGCAAAATTCCGCAAAATTCATCCAGAATAAAGCAGTCTTCAGAGGCTATTCCCAAAAAATTCAAGATATACATTTTATTTGTCAGATAAATGTCTTTAATATACGACATTTTAATCAAAATGGTTAGTCATGTAAATGATAGTTTGGGTGGGTGGATTTTTCTCAAAATCTTCGTGCCGCATCCCTGGAAGACACTGATTTTAAATACCAAGTTTGGTATTTTATCGAGTGCAATACCTTCTCTTCTCTATGAACTATGTACATAGTAGGTGTACAGAAAGTAAAAATATAGGTCTATAAAAGCAGAAGAAACTTTTGAAAGATCTCTATCATTCCTTATTCTTGCAGAGTGAGTGAAAATATCTATGTAGCTTCAGTGTTCCAAATAATTGTGACAGTTCTTTCCTTCTCTTTGTAATTTGCGTGCACTGTCATCAGTTTCCCTCGCAGTTAATATAAGAATGAAACGATCGATCTAATTTAATTTCAAAATCTACAAACTGCCGTTAAGTTGTAACCGTCAGACTGTCCTCATTGCAAACTTACAATTTCAGAGAACACAAACTACGTATACAACGCTTCCGTTTTGCAAACTTTTTGTTAGAAAAGTGTTAAAGGAAAGTTAGACATAAACGATCATGTGTTAATTAAGTCCACGTTTATAGTGTAAGGGGAGCATGTTTGCTTCATATTCAAGAGCCTAATTCGAATCTCAGGCACGGTGAGTGATCAAGTTTTCCGAAGTTTTTCCCTTATTACTTTCTCTACCAGGTTCTATGTACGTACTGTACCAAAAGTCTTTGTTTACTTGAAAATTAGCTACAAATAATCCACTTTAAGTCACTGCCGGAGATTTTTATTACTTTCTCTACACGTAGCATGTGCATAGTGTAGAAAGGAGGTATTGCATTCCAGTCAAAAATTCTGTTCCAAAATTTAACCGGAAATATGTTTTGAGAGTCCTTGAATAAAAAATAAATTAGAAAAAGATCAGTGTGTGTCTGTGGACAGCATAGTTCAATAACGAAATACCAATCTTGGAATTTGATTTGAGTATCTCTCAAGGATGCTACACAATATGTTCAAGATAATCTACCCACCGTAATCTCTCTTTACATGGAACATTTTCGGACATTTTGATTTTTCTGAAAAATGTCAAACGATTTTGATTAAAATATCGCATATTAAAAATATTTGAATGACAAATAAAATGTATAATGTGAATTTTTTGGAAATACCCTTTGAAGACCTCTTTATGTTGCATGAATGTTTAGAGATATACAAAAATTTACTACACAAAATATGTAGATCTTGATAGAAGACATAATTTATGTCCTGAAGTTTTTTTTTTTTTTTTTTTTGTAGATATTTCTTTCAATCACATAGCAACCAGCTTTTAAAACATCTGATAGTCGCCATAGCCTATGGTACTCTCTTTATTTCCCTTCTACTTCGGACTCAAGTAATAACATCATTTCTGCTAATTTTATCTTGATTAGCATGTTGTAAATAAAAGAATAAGGTTTTTAACATTATTTTGTATCAGATATAGCGAAAGTCATGTGATTGAAACTCATCTTCATCATCATTTTTTTTTAAAGATATCGGCCTTCAAGAGTAAGCTACCTGGCCACTAGGAGGACAGAAGGTCTTTTGATAGTGCACAAACCCAAAAACACACGACACTAAACATCCATGCCCATAGCGACCCTTTCGCGGGAGAACATCAATGCCAAACGCACACACGTCCACGGCTACCGGAGCTTGCAATACTAAACATCCTGCAGTTATTTGATGCTTTGACTGGTTGCTCACTGCAAATGCACGCTAACTTCCAGGCATCCGACTCTCGCTTATATAGCAGTGAATGATGTCATCAGGTAGTTTCTAGAAATCAGAGCTTCTGGCGCGTGGTTATTGTATCGATGCGTCGCATTCCAGAGCTCCTAGTCATTTATGTAACTATAAAAGTGTATATAAAGCGACGTTATGACCGAGGGATTAGACCACTCGCCTCCCATCTAGGCGGCCCAGGTTCCATCCCAGGCGCCCGCAAGTGGGATTTGTGGTGGAAGAAGCGGCATCTGGGTCCTCCGGATTCTCCGCCACTCCATCACCTTTGCTTTCATCCATTTCGCTTTCATTTCATATCAACCACTTCCTCACGCTCATGCCCACTCGTTTCGGCCGTTGCCCACAAGTTTCTGTCCCCCAGGCATCCGCTTGTAAATCCTAGGGAGAAGGGGTCAGAGGGAAAGCCGATTATGAAATAAAAATTAAATATGAAATGTAAATGAACATGTGGCGGTTAAGTGAATGTTAAGACTTAAATAAAAGTTATGATAGTGTCCGCGGTTAAACCCGTCGCTCTTCCTGTGTTTATTGCATTCCAAGTCTTCTATGTACTGCACATATCAAGGCTTCTGCATACGTGAGAAGGTTGCAAACATGTGTAATATGTTTTCTACTATGTGCTATGCACTAAGTAGAGAAGAGGTGGTTTATCGAGAAACAAGCGATTCGGTTGACGAATTTAATGCTGTGCTGGCATGTTCCTATAGTAACTGAGTGATAGAGCTACCAGGTAGAAATAGGCAGTCCGTTGTTCAAATCCCGGCTATGGCATTGGAATTTTCGGTCTGACTCTATTTATCCAAAACTATCATATTGTTGTGTGTAATAATTAGCCTGAATTTTCATAAGCTGTCTTCTCAATTTCCCAGATTAATAATCTTAAAGGGATATACTACTCTTGGAGAATATATTAGAAAATCTGTTGTGTACCATTCACATACTTTCTCTACATCTCTACATCAAATTATAGTTAAAAAACTTTTGCTTCTATTTACTTCATGCTAATGGAGAAACATTAGCAGAAATAGTTCTATTATTTGCTTCCTTGTAAGTAGAAGCGAAATGAGAGAGTACCTTAGCTAAAATGATAGCCAAAAGTTGGTTGTTATGTAACTGAAGTTCCTTTGTTTGTGTGGGCAGGAGTTAACAAATTCCTGTATGAGAAAAGTATGTTTTTCAAAGAAAAAACAAAAAACCAAGAATATCTTAGAAATGACCAACTCCACGAAAAAAAGTATATGACATAAATTGGTGTTTTAACGTGCTCTATCTTTGTCATGCAGTAAGATTTTGTCCATCTCTTACGGTTTAGCAGTTATGCACAATTTCGTAAAATTCATACAGAATAAAGTAGTCTTCAGAGACCATTCCCAGAAAATTCAAGATATACATCTTATTTGTCAGGTAAATATCTTTAATATATGATATTTTAATCAAAATCGTTAGAGCCATTTTAAGAAAATCAAAATTTTCGAAACTTTTTCCACGTAAAGGGTAATTTGGTTGGGGCGGATTTTTCTCAAAATCTTCCGTGTCACATCCCTGGAAGATACTAAACTTAAATACCAAGTTTGGTAGTTTACCGACTTTTCGTGTTTGAGTTATCGTGTTCACAGACACATGGACACACTGACACACGGACGCTCACACACACACTTTTTTGGATACAGGGACCCTAAAACATACATTTCCGGTGAAATCTCGGTATCGAATTTTTGGGTGGAGTGCAATACCTTCTCTATCCCTATGTACATTGTACATACGGGGCTAGAGAAAGTAAAAAATAAGTTTTTTTGCTGTTTACTTGTAACTGTGGTTACCTATTGGTGACGGAAGGCAGGTTACATAACGTTGTGTTTATACAGTAAACATGAGTGCCTCTGGGAGGCACCTTTGTGGTTTAGCTATGCTCATAAGAGCATACTTGGATCGACTGGTAACCATTATTATTGGCGTATTGTTTGTAATGCTAAAACAAGTTATAATCCTATGCCCTAGGGCTCTGCACTACACATGCCGGATAATATCTAAACCAATATCCAGATGTAAAGGTCAGGCAACCGAGATGCTATTGAATGCATCCTTTCAGCTTGTAATATGTTGAAGTGAAACCAACGGGATAGCAACTCAAAACAAAATGACCAGATATTAAACGGTTTTCTGCTGACGTGAGACGGAATGGTCTATCAGTTCAAGCTATAGGCAATGTATACATAGATCAATCTATTTAATGACGTTAGAAACAAGGTTTACCATTTACACGTGCGTTCAAAAAGGTAGAACATACCCCTCTATTGTAACTGTGCCTTTCTCTTCATAAGGTTTACTGGACTCCTCGCAACCGGTATTAGAAAATATATGGAAATAAACCTATTACATTTTTGTATAAAGTTATTTAGGTGATTAAAATTATTGTGGATAATTTCTACTTTTTCTTTCCAATAACAAGTCTTCATAGTTTTTATTAACAACTAAATTTCATAAAACTGTTCTTCGTCAATAAATTAACCTTACTGATGTTGGTATCAACCAACAGACATAAGAACGATGTAAATGAAGCGGCGGGTCACATACCGCCTCTATGAGAGAGCTTAGCTACTAGGATTGGTGTATAAGGACAGGTTAAACTAAATACTTTATTCGGCATTCTAGAAGAAGAGAGAAAATAGATAATATATGCTAGAATATATATGGAATAATACAAAACTCTATTTACTAAGTTATAGTTATAAATTTTTTTCAAGACATTTATTGTCATGTAATACCAGCTTTTAAAAGCCAATGTTATACTTCTCTACACGTACTATGTACATAGTGTATAGAGAAGGTAGTGTATTGCACTAAAAAATTCGATACCGAGATTTCACCAGAAATACACATTTCCCTGAATCCAAAAAATGCATTTTTAGAAAAATGTCCGTGTGTGTGTCTGTGTCTGTGGGCAGCATAGATACAAATGAAAAGTCCGGTACATACCAAACTTGATATTTGAGTTCAATATCTTCCAAGAGTGAGAGATGAAGAATTTTCAAGAACCCCCCTCCCCCAAACTACTCTTTACGTGGAAAATGTTTTCGAAAATTGTGTTTTTCTCAAAAATGGCTCTAACGATTTTGAAGAAAGTCTCTTATATTTAATATCGTATTTACATGTCAAATAAAATGTACATCTTCAATTTTCTGCAAATAGCCCCTGAAGACCTTATTCTGGATGAATTTTGCGGAATTTTGAATAACTGGAAAACCCGTAAGAGAGAGAGAGACAAAAATTTACCACACAAAAAGTGTAAAGTTCGTTAAAATACATCATTTATATTAAATACATTTTTTTCGTGGCGTTGATCGTTTTTGAGATATTCCTTTTTATTAGTTTCAGCTTTAAAATACTTATATTTTTCTCATACCGGAATTTTTCAACTGCTGGCCACGCAAAGAGACGTATTTCTATCCCATATTAACCACATTTTAAAGCATTTGAACGTAGATTTAGTCTAATGCATTCAATTATTTCCCTTCTACTTATAAGGAACTAAGCAATCCACCATTTCTGCTAATATTTATCTTGGTTAGCATGAAGCGATTGAGAATATGCTTTTTAACAATAATTTGTTTCAAAGATGTAGAGAAAGTCATGTGAATGGAACACACTAGATTTTTAATTTTTGTTTTCCAGTAACAAGTGTTCATGTTTATTAACAACTAAATTTCATAAAACTTCTTTGTGAAGTAATAAACCATATTGATGTTTGTATCAATCTTCTATTGTGTATCCGGAACTCATAGGGACTCATTTAACAGAAAAATAAGAATCAACCCAAAAATAATGTAAATGAAGCGGTGGGTTACATATCGCCTCTGTGAAAGAGTTTTGCTACTGGGATTGGTACATAAGGAAAGGTTAAAGCAATTAGGTTATTCGGTATTCTAGAGTAAGGGAGAAAATATGTAATATATGCTAGCATATATGTAATAACACAAGGGCCATCCAGAAAGTCGTAGACGATTTGGCATAGCTAAATAATAACGAAGACATCAACACAAAGCTTTATTTACACATTTATAGCACCTTACTCTATTTCACAAAATAATCTCCATTCTGTCAAGACATTTATTGTTACAGTTTTTAAATGCCAATGTTATACTTTTCTACCGCCAAAAGACTTGTTCGTATTTTTAATGCATTTTTAATGCATAAAATCGAATGTTATAGGCAGATAGCGCAAGTGTATAGTGATAATGCAATGAACGAGTCTTCAGTTAGGAAATGGCGCATAATTTAGAATAATCAAGAAAGAATCATAACGACAAAGACCGGAGTGGAAGTTCATCAAACATTATGGAGTAGTTGAAAGTAAAGTTAGTAAAGTTCTGATAACAGAATTCAGAAAACCCGGTGTTTCTCTTTGGACACCATATATTACTTTTTGGTGAAAAAATGTTCCAACCTCGAAGTGGCAGTGCATCTTGGCTCAGATCTTTGGTGGTAGAAGAGTATAACATTTGCATTGAAAAACCGCGTGTAAATAAATACCTTGATAGCAATGGTAATTAGGTTGGGAAATAAGTTCTGTTAACTTTGTAAATAAAGTTTTGTGTTTTTTATCCTTTGTTAATATTTAGTTATGCCAAATCGTCTGTAACTTTCTGGAAGACCCAGGTAATTGTGCCTTTCTTTGCATAAGGTTTCCTCGACTCCTCCCAGCCGGTTTCAGAAAATATGTAGATAAACTATTATATAAAGTAATTTAGAAAATGCTGATTAAAATAAATGTAGATCATTTTAAATTGTTATTTCCAATAAGTAGTTTAAACTCTTCATGGGTTTTCTTAAAAATTAAATTTCATAAAACTGTTCTTAGTGAAGGAATTAACCTTATTGATGTTGGTGTTAAACTCCTCTGTGTCCGTAACTCACAGGGACGCAATTAACAGAGGCTTCAGAACCAAGCAACGAATACTATTGTAATCACTGTAATTGGAGCGGTGAATCACATACCGCCTCTATGAGAGAGTTTCGCAGGGAGAAAATATATATGTTGGTATATATGAAATAATACATTGTTGAAATCAAATGAATTAAATAGTGTTCTAATTTAAAATAAAGTTAATGAATTTATTAAAATAAGTCAACCTAAAATTAATATTATGAAATAATTGCAGAATAATTATAAACTAATAGTATAAAATATAAATATATAAAGTATGATCCATTGAAATAAATTTTGATATAAGAATAACAAATAAATATAAATATGCCTACTCCCCAAAAAACATTTACAATTGAAATATATAGTTATGTTTGTTTTGTAACTTACACTAATTAATATTTATACATGGATCTTGTTGTAGTTGTTCGATATTGATGCACCTTAGTAGTCCAAAAGTTTCATTAAATAATTGCGCACTTAGCTTATTGACTATATGATTGATACAAATGATCGCTTATTGATTAGAATTATTAAATGTTAACTTATAGCATTATTATAATTTATTTTTAACATCAATGTTTTGAGATGATGTAAGGCAAGTATCAATCAAGTGGCCAGAATTATGTAAGAGGGCAGAAAGGTGACTTTTGGAGATGATGTGAATACATGCGAAGGGCGTTCAATAAGTCCTTAGAAAAAGACAGAAGAACAGATAATTTTTGGTAGATTTTTCAACATAATCTCCATTTATCTCCTCTATCGTTCTTCCTGTCTGTAACTAACAATCAATACCTAGACGATTCCGCGTGCATCCCAAAAAATCGAGGCCATCACCTTGTCTGCAGATTTCAACACCGTTACCTTCTTCGGAGCCGGTTCGTCTTTAAAAACTCACTGTTTCGACTGTACTTCTGTCTCTGGAGTGTACTAGTGTATCCATGTTAAGTCCACAGTTACGTATCGACGCATAAACCGACAGCATTGCCACGGAAAAGTTCCAAACCAGCTTCCAAATCAATCACACGATTGCGTTTATTCTCCTCTGAGAGCAAACGCGGGGCCCATCTTGCCGAGACCTTTTCAAGACATAATTTTGGTCCAAAATTGAGAACACAGTACCTTTGATATGCCCATAGCCTCTTCTACTTCGCGAACTTTGATTCGTCGATCACTCAAAACCATATCCTGGAGTTTATCAATAACTTAGGAGGAAGTTACTTCTACTGGACGTCCGGAACGATGTTCATTATTTGCGCATGTATCGCCAGGTTTTAATTAAGTTATCCAATTGTAAATTATTGCAAACGCAAGGGCTGATGTGCCACGAATTTCATCCAACTCGACACCTATCTCTTTTAGTGAAGTGTTTAATCACCGCACGAAACCCGTATTTTCCGCGTATTTCTAGACAAGCACAAGATGGTTGATTCAACCACCTATGACCTAGAAACTATGTAATAGATATAGCTGAAAATGTAACTGCCATCTAATAATAAACAATGATTACTAGATACAAAGAGTTTTCGATGCTACGAGTGTAATTTCTTGGATTTTCTAAGGATCGGTCATTTCAACAACTCACTTTCTCCTAAATGTACTTCTACTCCGAACAAGAACTTTGCACAAATAAATAAATGGTAGCAAGCTCACTTGGAACGCCAACAAAATGCGAAAATAAGGTCTCAATTACTGAATTTAAAGGACATTAGTCATTTGTTCAAACGCATAGTAATTACTGTTGATTTATCAGTTAAAATACATGGTTTAATTGTGGCTCTATTGGTGAACTGCAGTGGCAATGACGCAGGCCAGATAGGAGCTTTTGTCAGATAATTAGCATATACTGTAGTACCGTTACCTAATGTCTCCCTTTCTGTCGCTAATGCCTATTACTGTCGCGGTTAATTATGGTGGATATAGTGCGATAGCGAACCAAATGAATGCTTTAGATCACTCAATCAGGGATCAAAGCCTCGCGCTTTTAAATACTTCATAGCGACCTATAGCAGATTATCTGTGCATTTAGGTACCGTGCTGTCAGTGGCGTAGCATGCAATTTTGGATTTTCTTACAGCAGAAACGGAGCTATGTGATTCATAATCAGAAAGATGTAGGGGTTCGGAGAAATAGCGGGAAAAATATTTACCGCGAATGTAGAGCTAGAAGCATGTTGGACGCTACTGGCAGGCACGGAAGACGTGGACGGGCCAGGTAAATTTATACCTGAGGCTAGACAGCTGAGATCTGAGAGGGCTGCCAATAGAGAAAGGGGGGAGGAATAAGAACAAGTAAACAAAAGTCACTAAATGTTTTACACACACACACACACACACACACATACATATATATATATATATATATATATATATATATATATATATATATATATATATATAATGCCATACTTATTTCATTGTTGTGTTATGGTTTTATATAGTGTATATATAATATGTGTAAATATTTCTTTTCAGTGTATTTATCTATTATAATAGGGTACATTTATGAATGTGTATACTCTGTGATGTAAATTTAAATTACTGTATTTGAAAAACTTTGTATTTTTATTTTCGTGTTTACTCTTTTAATTCTTTGTTGTTTTAATTTTGCTTTTTAGTGAGTATTACAAAAGCACGTATGATCTGTGGACCCATGCCATTGTTGAAATTCAATGTATAATATTGTCATGCCAATAAATACACTTATTTATTCATTCATAATCAGAAAAACTAATAGATTAATAATGCAAACTAAAATACAAAAGCCATCCAGAAACGAACGACTTGGAATAACTAAATAATAACTGAAGATATCAACACAAAACTTTATTTACAAAGTTACACTACCTTGCTTTATTTCTCAAATTAATCTCCAATCTGTCAAGACATTCATTGCCACGTGTTACTAGCTTTCCAATGCCAAGTTATATTTTTCTACTGCTAGAGAACCTCTCTTTTTTATTAATGCAGAAAATGTTTCCCCAATGGAGTTTTGTACACAAATAACACAAGTGAATGGTGATAATGCAATGAACGAGACTTTAGTGAGGAAAATACACAACATTGCACGACAAAGACCGGATTGAAAGTTCATCGATCACTGAGGAGGAGCTGAAAGCGAATGTTGATAAAATAAAACATGAAAAATCTGATGTGTTTCATTCACATGACTTTTTCTACATCTATGCAACAAATTATTGTTAAAAAGCTCTGGCTTCTATTTACTTCATTCTAACTGAGAAAAGATTAGCAGAAATAATCTTATTAATTGCTTCTTTGTAAGTAGAAGCGGAATAAGAGAGTACCATAGGTTAAACTGATAGTCAAAAGCTGGTTGCTATGTGACTGAAGTTTCTTTGTTTGTATGGACACGAGTTGACAAATTCCTGCATGAGAAAAGTATGTTTTTCAAACCTGAAACAAAAAAATAAGGAACATCTTAAAAACGATCAGTTCCATGAAAAAATGTATATAACATAAATTGTGTGTTTTAATGAGCTCTACATTTTTTGTATGGTAAGTATTTGTCATATGGTTTAGCAGGTATTCAAAATTCCGTAAAATTCATCTAGAATAGTGTTCAGAGGCTATTCCCAGAAAATTCAAAATATACATTTTATTTGTCGGGTAAATATCTTTAATATACGAAATTTTAATCAAAATCGTTAGAGCCATTTTTGAGAAAATAAAAAATTTCAAAATTTATTCCATGTAAAGGGTAGTTTGTGGTGGATTTTTTTTTCTCAAAATCTTCGTGTCGCATCCCTGGAAAATACTAAACTTAAATACCAAGTTTGGTTATTTACCGATATTTCGTTTATGAGTTATCGTGTTCACAGACACTGACACACACACACACACACACACACACGGACCTTTTTCTGAAAGTACTTTTTTTTGGATACAGGGACCCTAAAACGTATATATTTCCGGTGAAATCACGGTATCGAATTTTTGGGTGGAGTGCAATACCTTCTCTATACACTATATATAAAGTGTGTAGAGAAAGTAAAAATGTGTGTTTCACTTTGAACACCGTACTTGACTTTTATGGTGGGAAGAGTTGCTAACCAACGAAGACATTAAAGTGGCAGTGACCTCTTGGCCTAGAGCTATAGCGATTCTGCATTGAAAACCCGGTACAACTTAACAATAAATACCTTGAGACCAATGACTAAGGTACTAGCACTTTGTAAATCAAGTTTTGCGTTTATATTTTGTTATTATTTAGGCAAAGAATATAAGAGAAATAATAAGAAATGTAGGGAGATAATAAGAATATAAATGAACACAGCACACAACTTTAAAAATAAATAGTGAATAAACACAATATTATAGTCAAATGTATAGAAATTATATTATATGAAAAAATAGTGGTATTAACACAAGACAAAGCACATTACATTCTTTAATGTTTGCCAGTAATATGGTTTTTAATTGTTACTTTCTCTAGTGGTGTGTATATACACTATTTACAGTAGCTGGGGAAGGTATTGTATTCCATCCAAAAATCGATGTCGAAATTTCACCGAAAATATATGTTTTGAGGTACCCTGAGTCGAAAAGAGTATTTTTAGAAAAACATCCGCATGTGTGTCTGGACACCCTAGCTCAGAAACGAAAGGAGCGTTGAATACCAAAACTCTCATTATAACCTTATTTTATGTTATGCACAAATTAAATAAAATATCAAAGAAATTTAATGCATAACCATCGATGGAGAAAACCCAAATTTAACGATGTAACGGATAAAGTTCCAATTAGATCAACAATTAATATGTATTTCGCTATACAAAACAATTACAAACAAAAACTCTAATGGCATTTTGTTATTTGATCAGCTGATTTCGAAAAATTGAATGGTTTTTGTGCCAAATAGAAGATAATAGTTTGTTATTTGTAAGATGCCTAGAGTAATGTATTTCTGACATTATAATTGGTAGTAATTTCGAAATAGTTAATCATTTAAAAGCATTATAGGAGTAGCCTTTTTAGACGTGAAGTAACTTGGCAACGTTGCGTTGATGTAAGTCAGGTTTCTGAACCGGCTTTTGAATGTAAACACGTCGGTCGCTTGCAAACAAGACGGAGGGTGGTGTAATGTTTTGGGAGATAGTGCAAGTGACATCTACACAACCTGTAGCGTCGCGAGCTTGTCTGTCTCTTGTTTTCTGAAATACTCAATTATTTGCATAGGAAATGGTAAGAAACAAAAAAATTTCAAATGCAAGATCTATCACTGGTTTAAATTAATTTCATGGCTTCCCTTGCGTTCAGTATAAACCAAAAGGAGGATATTATATCACAAAAGAACCTCTTAAGAGGATTAATAAAAAAATTTAAGGATACAAACCTCAATTATTAGGGCAAACAGAAGCCGCAGAGGCTTCTGTTTGGGGGTAGGGATAAGACCTGTCGTTTACCAAGTTGTATCAAAATCAATCAATCAATCAATGGTAATGAGCATCCACAACACTTTGTGTCTTGGAAATGAATACATATACAAGAGTCGAATGATGAGTCGTAGGCCTCATACAGATGTGACGCCACTAGGCTAGTCAGACGGTACATCCTATAGCTTAACTCTAGACTAGCTTGTATCCATAGTTACAGGTATTTAGTTTTCGAATAACAGCATTTTAAACAAGACAGGATTTGGGAAAACGAGCAATGATTAAATACTTCCATTTGAAAGGCTTAACGCCTAAAGAAATCAAGGAGGAAATGAACGGTACATTAAAAGATCCTGCCCCTTCATACTCAATGATAAAAAGATGGGTTGCAGAGTTTAAAATGGGACGCACGAGCACTAGTTATGAGCCTCGCTCTGGACGCCCTGTGGAAGTGACAACTCCAGAGATCATTGAAAAAATTCATCGTGTAGTACTAGAAGACCACATAGTAAAGGTGTTTGAGATAGCAGAGGCTGCAAACATATCAAAAGAACGTGCAGGTAAAATTTTAAATAATTTTTTTTTGCTTTCACAAGGTATGTGCAAGATGGGAGCCGCGTTTAATGACACTGATCAAAAGTTAAAAAGAAAAATATTTCTGTTAGGAATGTGGAGCTCCACCGTAAAAATCCCAGTGAATTTTAGAGACGGCTTATTACCATGGATGAAACTTTGATACATCACTACACTCCATAAAGTAGATTACAGCCAAAATAATGGATTGCGCCAGGTGAACCAACTCCAAAAAACGCAAAGTCAATTTTGTTAGCTAAGAAGTTTATTGCAACGTTTAAGTGATGCGGCGAAAAGAAAAATACCTCATTTGGCAAAAAAATCTTGTTATATCACAATTGTCCGGTCCATTGTTCAGTCATTGCAATGGGAAACATGTGCGAATTAAAGTTGAAATTGCTTCGCCAGGTCTAGCACCTGTTACTAAATTTCAAAAACTGTCTTGGAGGACGAAGATTTCACAGCAATGAGGTGGTCATGGATGCGTAAACAGCTGCTTTGAGCAGCTTGATAAATCGCACAACAGAGCTCGTTTAATTAAATTAGAACACCAATATGACAAATGTGTTATACTTTCTGGAGACTATTTTGAGAAATAAAGAAAAACAAATGAAATGCTGTTTTCATCGAAAGGCCCGAGACATGACAGCCGACCCTCGTATTTGAAGAAACATACTTTGTTCTCAGTAACTCTGGGACGATATAATTAATGTAACTAGCAATGAATTAAGATCAATCAGCACATTTTCTGGTACGAATTTCGTAATTCGTGTTAACGCTCTAAATTAAATTATGCATAACTCTGGGCTGGCGGTCATCCAGAATTGTATGTACTTAGTTGGACTAATGCGTCAGCGCTGGTTAAAGCACAAATTAACGCAATATCAAAGAGACCGCAACCAGCCAGAATTACAGCCAAAATAAATCATGAGGCCACAGCGCTCCGACACACGTGTTGATTGCGGCAAGTAAATATGTAATGGTTCAAACCTCCACAGGGGTTGGCTGACTGACGAATGAAATTATCATTTGGCTATTCCTGGACTTTCCCCAGGCTTACTGAATTGATCACTCCGAATTTAAGCCGTCTAAGCCCAGGATGGAGTCCGCAGTAATTAACTTACAAAACCATATCCTCTCACTAACGCTTTAAAATGACATCGGGTCATTTTCCATATTAATATTTTTTTCGTGGCGAGATAATCTGTGGGATATCAGATGAGCTGCGATAATTTTAAGTTAAAAAAAATCTGATGTGTTCCGTTCACATGATTTTCTCTATATCTCTACAACAAATTGTAGTTAAAAAGCTTATACCTCTTTTACTTCCTGCTAATTAGCAGAAATAGTCTTATTACTTGCTTCCTTGTAAGTAGAAGTGAAAAGAGGGAGTTCCATAGGTTAAAATGATAGCCAAATGCTGGTTGCTATGTAACTGAAGTTCCTTTGTTTGTATGTACAGGAGTTAAGAAATTCCTGTATGAGAAGAGTATAAGATTTTCAAAGCTAAAACAAAAAACCAGGAATATTTTAAAAATGATTAACTCCACCAAAAAAAAAAAAAATGTATATGACATAAATTGTGTGTTTTATCGTAAGCTACAGTTTCTGTGTAGTAATTTTTCCCCCATCTCTTACGGTTTAGCAGTTATGCACAATTTCGTAAAATTCATCCAGAATAAGGTAGTCTTCAGGGGCTATTCCCAGAAAATTCAAGATATACATTTTATTTTTCAGGTAAGTATCTTTAATATAAAATCGTTAGAGCCAAATCTTCGTGTCGCATCCTTGGAAGGTACCAAACTTAAATAAAGTTTGGGCTGTAACGGTCTTTTCGTTTTTGTGCTAAGTTGCCCACAGACACACACACATACACATAGACAGACACACACACACGGACGTTTTTTAAAAATGACTTTTTTTATATTCAGGGGGTCTCAAAACATGTCTTTCCGGTGAAATCTCGGTATCGAATTATTGGGAGTAATGTAATATCTTCTCTATACACCATGAACATAGTTCGTATAGAGAAAGTAATATGACATGCTCCTTTCACGTAGCTTGCTCTACATCTCTGTAGCAATATATTGCTAAAAAGCTTATTCTTCTACTTCATGCTAATCGAGGTAAACATTAGCAGGCATTGTCTTATTGTTTAGTTCCTTGTAAGTATAAGCGAAATAAGGGAATATTCTAGACTAACCCGACAGGCAAATGTTTTAAAATGTGATTTCTATGGGATTCAAATCAGTCTCTTTGCGTGACTAGGCGTGAACGAGTTCCGATGTGCTCCATTCACATGCCTTTCTCTGAACCTCTGTAACAAATTATTGTTAGTAAGCTTATTCTTTTATTTATTTCATGCTCATCGAGATAAACACTAGCAGAAATGGCCTTATTACTTAGTTCCTTATAAGTAGAAGGGGAATAAAAATACACTAAACACTAATTTGACAGTCATTTGTTTTAAAATATGGTTTTTATGGGGTTGTAATCCGATTTTTTGTGAGACCAGAAGTTGACAAGTTCTCGTATGAGAAAAAAGTATTTTAAAATTGAAACCAATAACATGGATTATGTCGCCCTCAGTGGTGTAATGGCTACCGTGTTAACTTCATATACCCAAGGTCACGGGATAAAACCTGGCGGAGGACGATGGACGTTTTCGGGCTTAAAAAGCCTTAACATAACTTCCTTCGGAAGGGAAATGAAGCCGTTGGTCCCGCGTCGTAGATTTGCGGAACGTAAAAGAACCTCAAGTCCGATAAAAGAGGCCTCTGAGCAAAATTAAGCGGTCTTTCACGCTCAATATAGAATGAGAAGCTAAGAACCACAGCAGTTAAAGAGCGTCCGTCCATAAATAAAACTCCATTTAATTTTTATAATCGAGATGAACATTGGCAAAAACAGCTTTATTACTTAGTTCCTTATAAGAAGAAGGGAAATAAGAGAATACACTAAACACTAAATCGTTATTCAAATGTTTTAAGATGTGGTTGCGATAGAATTGAAATCAGTTTCTTCGCGTGGTGTGAGAAACAAGTATTATAAAGCGGAAACCAATAACAAGGAATATCTCATAAACGGTCAACTGCGAGAAAAAAAATGTGAACAAAATAGTTTGTTAAAATGAGATCTACATTTTTTGTGTAGTAACTTTTTGTCTATCTCTTATGGTTTACTAGTTATGCAAAATTTATCAAAATTCCTCCAGAATAGAGAGCTCTTCAGAGGTTATTCCCAGAAAGTTCAAGATATACATTTTATCTGTTAAGTAAATGTCCTAAATATAAGAGATTTTAATTAGAATCGTTAAAGCTATTTTTGAGAAAACCATTTTTTTTTAAGTTTTCTCCATGTAAATGGTAGTTGGTGGTGCGAGAATTTTCTTGAACTTCGTTTCACATTCTTGGATACTACTGAGCTTAAGTATTAAGTTTGGAATTTAATGTACTTTTTCGTTATTGAGCTATGCTGCCCCAGACACACACACACGCACACACGCACACATGCACACGGATATTTTTCTAAAAATGCCTTTTTATATTCAGCGGGTCCCAAAACATGCATTTCCGGTGAAATCTCGGTATGGAATTTTGGGATGCAATGCAATAGGTAACTTCTGTATACACTATGCTCGTACATAGTACTTGCTTCTCTTGCTGTTCACAAATATGCCTTTAAAAAGAATATTCATTCTCTACGTCAATACTAATCGAGATAAACATTAGCAGAAATGCTTTTATTGCTTGCTTCTTTGTCAGTATAAGAGGAATACATTAGACTAAAGCTATAATCGTGTAGCTAGAGAAGGTATAGTATTTCTCCCAAAATTCGATATCGAAATTTCGTTGGAAATATACGTTTTGAGATCCCAGAGTCCAAAAGAGATATATACTCCATTCACATAGTTTTTTCTACATCTCTATAACAAATTATCATTAATAAGCTTATTCTTCTATCTACTTCATTCTAATCGAGATAAACATTATCAGAAGTGGCTTTATTACTTAGTTCCTCATAAATAGAAGTGAAATAAGAGAGTAAACTACACCGAGTCAATTTTTTAAAATGTATTTACTATGGGGTTATAATCCAACTTTTTGTGAGGTCAGAGATTGCAAAGTTCTCATATGAGAAAAAAAGTATTTCAAAACTAAAACCAATAACATGGAATATTTCGTAAACTGTCAACTGCCAAAAAAAAATTAATATGACATAAATTGTGTGTTTTAAGGAGCTACATTTTTTGTAGTAAGCTTTTGTTCATCTATTACGGTTTGTTAACCAGTTATGTAAAATCTAACAAAATTTGTCCAATATAGAGAGGTCCTGAGAGGCTATTCCCAGGAAATTCAAGATAAGCATTTTATTTGTCATGTAAATATCTTTAATATACGTCATTTTAATAAACATTGTTAGAGCCATTTTTGAGAAAATGGAAATTTTCGAAATTTTTTCCATGTTAAGGGTAGTTAGGGGATGCGGATTTTCTTGAAAATCTTCGTGTCGTATCCTTGGAAGATGATAAATGTAAATACCATTTGGTATTTACCGGGCCTTTCGTCTTTGAGTTATGCTGCCACAGAACACACACAGACACACACATACTGGCAGAGAGAGAGAGAGAGAGAGAGAGAGACACACACACACACACACAAGACTATTTTTTAAAAAAATATTTTTCGATTCAAGATGTCTCAAAACATATTTCCGGTGAAATCTCGGTTTCGAATTTTTGGGTGCAATACAATACATACCTTCTCTATACACTATGCACATAGTACGTATAGAGAAAGTAAATTTATGATGTGCTCTGTTCTCATGATTTTCTCTGGCTGTTCCACAAACAAACATTCCTTACAAAAGAATATTCATTTATCTACGTCATGCTAATCGAAATAAACATTAGCAGAAATGGTCTAATTACTTATTTCTTTGCCAGAAGAAGCGAAATAATGGAATACACTAGGCTAATGGGTGACAGGAGAATAATTAATTAAAACCTTTATATCAACCTGGCATAAGCATATTAATCCTACTCCTCCTACTAATGAAATTGACAACCAAAATACTATAATTAAGCCATTAAATATGCAAATACCCATAATAACCCATATCCGCTTAATTTAAGTAAAACGCCTGCTAACGTTATTGAACTTGAAACAGGGCCTCTACATATGTCTTAGGTAATGATAAATGTATAATAAAATCTGATGTATTCCATTCACATGACTTTCTCTACTTCTGTGTAACAAAGTATTGTTAATAAGCTTGTTCTTCTATTTACTTCATGCTAATCGAGAAAAAATTAGCAGAAATAGTATTATTATTTGCTTCCCTGTAAGTAGAAGCGAAATGAGGGAGTACCATAGGTTAAAATGGTAGCCAAAAGCTGGTTGATATGTAACTGAAGTTCCTTTGTTTGTATGGACAGGAGTTAACAAATTTCTGTATGAGAAAAGTACGTTTTTCATAGCTGAAACGAAAAACCAGGAATATGGCATACATTGTGTGTTTTAACGTGAGCTAAATTTTTTGTGTAGTAGGTTTTTGTCTATCTATTATGGTTTAGCAGTTATTCAAAATTCCGTAAAATTCATCCAGAATAAACTACTCTTCAAAGGCTTCCCAGAAAATTCAAGATTTACATTTTGTCAGATAAATGTCTTTAATATACGATATTTTAATAATAATCGTTAGAGTCATTTTTGAGAAAATCGAAATTTTCGAAAAAAGTTCCATGTAAAGGGTAGTTTGGGGTGGGAGGATTTTTCTCAAAATCATAGTGTCGCATCCCTGGAAGATATTAAACTTAAATACCAATAATAAATACTAGTATGTAAACGCTTTGGTTCATACACATTAAGCTCTCATCAAGTAAATAAATGTGTTAATGATACATAAATAAATTATACACAATCTACAAATAGTCAGATGAATTAAAAGCTACCGCTCTGTGAAGCAATTGAAGTCGGTTCTGTTTTGCATTCCCGGGAATAAAACAAACGAGATGTAACGAAAGTTGACTTCCCGCTTGAGAAACGTTTTATGACATATGTAGTTTAAAACTGAAATCAATAACAAGGAATATCTCGGAAACTGTTAATTCTACGAGTACAAATAAAATGTGTTATATAAATTATGTGTTTTAATAAGATCTACATTTTTTGTGCAGTAAGATTTTGTCTACTTCTTACAGTTTACGAGTTATACAAAAATAATCCAGAAAGATGTCTTCAGCGGCTATTACCAGTAAATTCAAGCTATACATTTCGTTTCCCATGAAAATAGCTTCAAGATATGGCATTATAACCAAAATCATTAGAGCCATTTTTGAGAAAATTACAATTTTCGAAAGATTTTTCATGTAAACAGTAGTTTAGGTTGGGGGATATTCTTGAAAATCTTCGTGTCGCATTCTTGGAGGATACTGAATTAAATACCAAGTATGGTATTTCACAGAATTTTCATTTTTGAGTTGCTCACAGGCACACACACAAACACACACACTTAAGATATGCATTTTTTTTAAATGCCTCTTAGGCTCAGGGGAGCCCCAATCATGTATTTCTGGTGAAATTTCGATATATAATTTTTGGGAGGAATACAATACATTCTCTTTTACTGCATACTTTGCACATACGTGCTAGAGAAAGTAAACACGCAAGTAACTACAACATGTTTTGTAAACTTGTATTGGATGAATAACTTTTTTTTCTTGTTCTATGTGCAAGATGCATGCAACAAAAATAAGTGACAAATGCTCCCCATAAGTTGAATTTTTTACAGAGCCTTCGTTTGTAGGTGTAACCGACTTAAAAGGAATTTTCTTGACACCAAAAAGCACCCTGTTTACATGTGGAGTCGCAAATATATAGTGTCATGTAAAACACACACTACGTTCGGTCAATGTTTGTCAAGTGTGATCACTACCGAAGTTTGCTTTTCAGAGGCGAGGCAAGCCTGGTTCGTTTGACTTTGTCAGAAGTTCACAGGATGCATTCTCTCTCTTTTTCTCCTTTCTTTACAAGATAACTGAGACACAGATAGACCTTTTGCACGGCTTTCAGAGAAATAGATAACCAAAACCACAGACTGCAATGCATTTTTTGTTCGAATGCATAAAAATAAATTTAAAAAATATGATGTGTTCCGTTTACACGACTTTCTTTAGCAGTTTCTTGCAAAAGATTATTTCTTTATCTACGTTATGCTAATCAAGATAAAACGTTAGCAGAAATGGTCTAATTACTTTCTTCTATGCAAGTAGAACGGAAATGTTGGAATACACTACGCTGAAACAATAGTCAAATCTTTTAAAAGTCATCGCTATGTAAACAATTGAAATTAGGTTTTCTTTTTCATTCCCGGGAGTAACACAGAGAAGATGAAACGAAGGGTTGATTTCCCGCCTGAGAGAAGTTTAAGTGCTTTAAAATTGAAACCAATAACAACGAATACCTAGGAAACGGCTAACTCTACAAACAAAATATACAGGACATAAACTGTGCGTTTCAATGAGATCTATATCTGCCTATCTCTTACGGTTTAATACTTATACAAAAGTCATCCAGGATGAAGACTTTTTTAGAGGCTATTAACAGAACATTCAAAATCGTATAGTTTACTAATCAAAATCGTTTAGCATTTTTCAGAAAAACATAGTTTTGGAAAACGTTCCATATTAAGGATAGATTTGAATGGAGAATTTTCTCTACAATCTTTGTGTTGCATCCTTGGAATATGCATAACTTAAACATCAAGTTTGGTATTTAAGCGACTTTTCTGAGTTTACTACTTACAGGCAAACAGGCCACTCGCCTCTCACTTGGACGGCCCGGATTCGATCCTAAGTGACTGTTTGCGAGATTTGTGGTGGACACAGCGGCGCAGGAGCGAGTTTTCTTCGGATTTCCGGCCTTCCCCACCATTGCATTCCACCGGTGCTCCATCGTCATTCCATGTGGCATAAGTAATAAAAGCGGGCGTTTAACAGTATAAAAATATGATGTGTTCCATTCACATGGTTTTCTTTATATCACAGCAACAAATTATTATATTTACTTCATGTAGTAGAGCAAAAATTAGCAGAAATATTCTTATTACTTGCTTCCTTGTTAGTAGAAGCGAAATAAGGGGAGTACCATAGGTTAAAGTGATAGTCGAAAGCAGGTTGCTCTGCGACTGAAGTTCCTTTGTTTGTATGGACATGCATTCACAAAGTCCTGTATGAGAAAAGTATAGGTTTTTATAGCTGAAACCACAAACAGGGAATATCTCAAAAACAATCAACTCTACGAAAAAAATGTATATAACATAAATTGTGTGTTTTAAGATGCTCTATATTTGTTGTGTGGTAAGTTTTTGTCCATCTCTTACGGTTTAGCAGTTATGCAAAATTATGTAAAATTGATCCAGAATAAAGTAGTCTTCAGAGGCTATTCCCAGAAAATTCAAAATATACATTTTATTTGTCAGGTAAATATCTTTAATATACGATATTTTAATCAAAATCGTTAGAGACATTTTTTAGAAAATCAAAATTTTCGAAAAACGTTGAAGTTGGGTGTAGGGGAATTTTTCTCAAAATGTTCGTGTCTCATCCCTGGAAGATGCTAAACTTAAATACCAAGTTTGTCAATTTACCGACTTTTCGTTTTGGAGTTATCGTGTTCACAGACACACGGACCTTTTTCTGAAAATACTTTTTCTGGATACAGGGGACCCTAAAACATATATTTCCGGTGAAATCTCGGTATCGAATTTTTGGTGGAGTGCAATACCTTCTCTATACACCATGTGCATAGGACGTATAGCGAAAGTAAAAAACAGGCAGGTAAATACACATGGACTTTTTTCCAGAAATGCTTTTTTGGAATCAGGGAGTCTGAAAAATGCATAGTGGTGAAATTGCTTGACCTAGCAGATAAAGTAATAATTAAAGTTGTATTTCGTTTGAATATAAAACATTGTAATCTCTACAAATGCAAATATTCATCTAAAGCTAGTTCAATATTGATTCTCTATTTTTATAACTGAAAGATGGTTCGGCCCATGAAGACAGATTTTCACTAAAGTGATGATGATGAAGATAGTTTGTGTGTTTTGTGAGCACAAAGAAACGTTCAAAAAGAACGAAAAACAAAGTAACTTTATAGTTCATTTAGTGGAACGGCAGTATTCGATAATTATGACTGAACACAAGTGCACAAAAAGGGCAATGCGATTTCATTAAGGCACTTTCATTGCCAAGGAATGGCAGCCATCGTTTAATCACGAAAGTGCAGACGCAGCAATTTTCATGTCTGCTAGAGACGCTAGGTAATGACATTGCTCAGCTAACTGGAAGCTATGTCAGGTGCATGCGGGAGGCGTCTAGTGGCGTTGCAAGTGGCTTCAGTATTATCCTGCTGCTTTTTCACAAATACGTGTCACTGAAAACTTCATTTGAAAATATAAAACAGTATTTTTAAAAAATCTGATGTGTTACACTCACATGACTCTCTAGCCGTTCTACAAACTTCTTACATAAGATTATTCTTCTTTCTGCACTTTGTTAATCGAGGTATTCAGCACAATGTTCTTATCACTTAGTAGGAAGAAAATAGGGAATACACTAGGCTAAACCAATAGTCAAATGTTTTAAAAGCTGTCGTTATGCGATTGTCATTACAAATCGCTTCTTTTCTTGGCCAGGAGTAGAACAAAAGAAAAACGGACACTCCCCTCTAAGAAAAGTATAAGTACTTCACATCTGAAACAAATAAAAATGTATACCTCGAAAACGGTAAGCTTCACGAAAAAAATGTTTATGACGTAAATTGTGTATTTTAACATCGCCTACATTTTTTGTACAGTAAGCTTTTGTCTATCTCTTACGGTTTATTAGTTATGCCAAATTAAGCAAAATTCATCCAGAATAAACAGGTCTTTAGAAACTATTCCCAGAAAATTCAAGATATACATTTTATTTGTCAGGTAAATATCTTTAATATACGATATTTTAATCAAAATCGTTAGAGCCATTTTTAAGAAAATCAAAATTTTCGAAAAAATTTCCATGTAAAGGGTAGTTTGGGGTGAGGGGATTTTTCTCAAAATCTTCGTGTCGCATCCCTGGAAGATACTGAACTTTAATACCAAGTTTATTATTTTAGCTACTTTTCGTTTTTGAGTTATCGTGTTCACAGACACACGGACACACACACACACGGACCTTTTTCTGGAAATACTTTTTTTGGATTCAGAGGGTCCTAAAACATGTATTTCCGGTGAAATGTCGACATCGAATTTTTGGGTGGAATGCACTACTTCTCTTTCCCTATGTACATTTAAGGTAATGTATTTTGAAAGCAATTCTATTTATTTGAATGGATTTGCCACAAATTCAAAATCAAAAGGGCAGACAAACAACAAACTATATTTGAGGTAATGTATTTTGAAAAAAAAATTGAATACATTTGTCCCAAATTCAGAATCACAAGGCTGAGACCAACCACACTATATTTAAAGTAGTGCATTTTTTACTTTTTTTTTTTTTGAAAAAGCTTCCATTTATTTGAATGTATTTGTCCAAAATTCAAAACAACAAGCCCAGATGAACAACCAACTAAAGCAATATGTTTTGAAAACATTATATTTATTTGATTGGATTTGTCTTAAATTCAAAATCAGAAGGTCAGATAAACAACTAAAATCTATATTTAAAGTAATGTATTTAGAAATAAATCCATGTAGGTGAATGGCTTTCTATCAAGTTCAAATTCACAAGGGCAGATGAATGACCAAATTTTGTATTTAAGGTAATGTATTTTTGTAGAAAAATAAAATATTTAAATGGATTTTTCCCAAATTCAGAATAAAAAGTCCATATGAACAACCAAACTCTATATTTAAGGTGATGCATTATGAAATAATTCTATTTATTTGAATAGCTTTGTCACAAATTTAAAATCACAGGCCAGATGAACAATCAAACTCTATATTTAAGGAATACAAGAGGAAAATGCCAGTGTAAAGTAATTTTGTTCCAACTTTACGCTCTCCAAAGTAATTCACCATATTAGTGCGATCAACAGAAAAATAATTACAATTAGTCATGCACGATAAAATCATCAATAACTGACAAATATTCTTTCAAAGCTCTAAGAATATCATAATTCTCAAAATCTGACATTTTTACTTTCTCTAGCTCCGTATGCACAATGTACATAGTGGACAGAGAAGATATTGTATTTCACCCAAAAATTCGATTCCGAGATTTCTTCAGCAATAAATGTCTTAGGACCCCCCCTCATTCCAAAAAAAAAAGTATTTTCAGAAAAAAAAGTCCATGTGTGTTTCTGTGTTAGTGTCTTTGGACAGCATAGCTCAAAAACGAAAAGTTGGTTAAATACCAAACTTGGTATTTTAAGTTTGGCATTTTCCAAGAAAGCGACACGAAGATTGTCAAGAAAATCTCCCAAATTCAAACTACCCTTTACATGGAAAACTGTTCGACAATTTTGTTTTTCTTAAAAATGGCTCTATTTTGATTTCCACAAAAAGTAAAATGTGTGTGTTGAATTTTCTGGGAATATCTTCTGAAGACCTGTTTATACTGGATTGATTTGCTCTGGATTTTGCATGACTAGTAAAGCGCAAGAGATAGACAAAAGCTTAAGACACAATAATGTAGATTTTGATAAAATACACAATTTATGTCATATACATTTTTTCGTGGAGTATACCGTTTTGGAGTCATTCCTTGTTATTAATTTCAGTTTTAAAATACTTCTACATTTCTCATGCGGGAACTTTTCAACTTCTGCTCACGCAAAGAAACGGATTTCAGTTCCGTAACAACCACATTTTAAAATATTTGACTGTGATCTGCCCAAGTGCATTTCCTTATTTCTACTTATTAGGATCTAAGCAATAATATCCTGTCTGTTTATTCTTATCTCGATTAACATGAAGGAGATAGAAGAATAAGCTTACTAACAATAATTTGTTGCAAAGATATAGGGAAAGTTATGTGAATGGAACACATCAGATTTTTTTCAATCACATCACAGAATAACAATAATTGGTGTGTCATTACTTGCTATAACTGTAACGTCATCACACCCAGCAACCATAAAGCGAAAATATACCCACTGAACGCACTCACCCTATCCTAACGCTGCGAAATCACTAATGAACCTTGGTGAATGGCTCAAACTTAACCTCAAAGTTGCTTAATCTTTTATTGTTTTTCTTTTATTATAAGAAAATTCTCACTGAAAAGACATTGTATGATACAAACTCCCGCTCGTATCATAAACCATCATTTTACTCTCTTACATCATAAACAACTATTTTCTTATTTAAAATACAAAGTGTCACATTGCGTTAGACGGTATTATCGCGAAACATACGCGTTTTTCAGTGGATTGTCTTCCATATTGAAATAGATCTATGATTCATTATAGTAATAGCTTTTCTGGGTCAATTCATTACCAGCTCGGCACGTCCGTGCAGCGTAATCAAGAGAGGATTGGCTAATACCTGCGGTAACACAGCACTACCATATCCCATTCCTGGGACTTGCCATACACCACAATCAGATCAAAAGCCGTAGTGGACCATAGGTCATCTTTTAAAAGAAGTCTTTTGGTCTAGGGAAACCAGAGAGACAGACAGATTAACTGGTATCTTTATTTATGGAAAATTATTAACTTTATTACAAAAGTATTATTGCACGAGTCGTTGACTGTGCATGCATGTTTCAGGCACAAGTTAAAGGTGACAAACACAAACAAAATGAAAATTAAAGAAACAGAAAAACATAGAAATAAAATGACTATTGACTAATGAACAAATTGATATGGCTTTAGTATATATTGCGCATTTTTGCAGTTCTTCGTGTCTACCGGTAGATCCCAACATGCCAATCTCCTTCTAGTAAGCCTTAAACATTTTTTTAGCTTAATTGTTCACTGGTTCTTCTATGAGCACATTCTGACAAAATATGTACCCAGTCTTCACTCAAACCACAGGATGGGCAGATACTTCTACGAGAATTATCTGTTATTTTCTGTGCCCTCCAACCTTCCAGCCTATACCATGTCATTCCTGATCTTTCCTTTCTTCCTAAGTGAAGCATATGTTTCTCTTTACCCTAATTCAGTTTTATTTTGTTTGCTAGAGCTAGGGAGGGACTTATTTTACTATTTGATTTGATACTTTTCATATGTTTTTGACATTTGTTTCTCCTACTTGCAATACTCAACCCACACCTATTCTTCTTAGAGCTCTTTCGAGTTCAGCAGCCCAAAACTAAGGAGGCAAGTTTTTCCGTTGTATTTATAACATATTATGCAATGTAGAGTGGAGTTATCTCCCTGAATCAGCCTCAACTGGTACTTCACTGCTTATATTTTACTGGTCAAACAATGCCCAAACACAAAAAACCTTCGAAAATCCTAACATTAACTGTTAGGTTTAGTTGTGGAAGCATCATATGAAACGTGTGTGAAACGGAAATATTGTCCCACGTACGCCTTAATTCCAAAAGAAAATCTTCGGCAGATTTTGCATCGTTTTCAGGGGCCTTTTGATGCGTGTCCTGCACTAGCACAAAGATATGCTAGAAATCATGTTAAGAAGTCTGTGACAAACTGAACGCATTCACTCTACCTTTTTCTATTTTGGCCAATACGAGCGAGAAAATAAACATATATTATGTTTCTACGCCATTCTTGTTGTAGTTATTGGTGTAGCTATTTAGCAACAAACATGGTTTCTTAAGACCACGCGCATCATTAAAAGTGACGTAGACGCGAGGTGCAGTGATATTTTCTTGTGCACTCTTTGTACTAGAGCCTACAAGGGGCCTAGACCCACCAACCCAAATACGGTCTGATAACCTATTTACCGACGTGCATAAAATGTAGCCAGTAATAAATTAACCCTGTTTTGGTTGTTACTAATAAAATTCGTTACCACTTCTTTTTCCCGAGCAAAATACTAGCCACTGCATAGACAGAGTACTTTACCTTTAATAAAATCTTCCAAATCATCGAAGGGTAACTTTTCCACTTAAACCTTGTATTTTCATGCTACTATGTTTTTGTTTCTACTTTCTATAACACGTATGTACATAGAGGATAGAGAACACATTGTATATCACCCAAAAATTCGATATTGAGATTTCACTGGAAATATATATTTTGACTCTCTGAATCCAAAAAATAGCATTTTTAGAAAAAGGTATGTTCACCTATGCCTGCGGGAAGCATAGCAACGAAAACTCGTTAAGTATCAAACTAAAATATCAAGTTCAGTATGCCCTGGGGATGTGACTAGAAGTTTTTCATGAAAATCCCCCTCCCTCCTTCTATTTATGTTGAAAAATGTCTAACATTTTGATTTTTTAAAAAATGGTTCAAACGATTTTGACTGAAAACTCCTATATTTAAGATATTTACATGACAAACAAAATGTATATCTTAAATTCTATGGGAATAACCTCTAAAGAACTCTTTATTTTAAAATATATTTTTTTTTAGTTTTCCGTGACTAGTAAACTTTAGAGAAAGACCAAAATTTAGCACACAAAAACTTATAGCTCCTTAAAACACACAATTTATGTTATTTACATATTTTTGCTGCAGTTAGCCGTTTTGCAGATGTTCCTTGTTATTGGTTTCAGTTTTAAAATATTTTCTCATACAGGAACTTGTCAACTCCCACGTAAACAAACGGATTTCAAACCCATAGCAACCAAAGTTTAATACGTTTGACTGTAGGTTTAGTCTAGTATGCTCTTTTATTTCGCTTCTACTTATAAGGCACTACATAATAAGACCGTTTCTGCTAATGTTTATCTCTATTAGCATGAAGTGGATAGAAGAATAAGCTTATAAATATTAATTTGTTACAGAGATGTACAGAAATCATGTGAATGAAATACGTGCGATTTCTTTATACTTATACAGACAAAGAATGTCGAATTTTACATGTTTTTGCTGATCCGAGTGGAAAAATTGGACTTTCTATGCAGCCACTCAATGGTGCTGAAGCGTGTCGTCATTCATGTAACCTCGAATCTCAGGGAAATGTCGATTCCGAATAGGAAGGAAAACCGAGGAAATTGGAAGCAAAAAGCACACATTTGTCAAACGGTACAGCTCCAGTTTCCTCCTTCCTTTCTACCTTTCTTTTCTTTACATTTCACGCTTTGTCTATATCTTTCTATGCTAATAGAGTGGATTTGAGTGCACGACTTTTAACGGTCTCCATGCATTTGGAATAAAGAAACCGCAAGTTTCAAATTATTGTAAATTATGTAAGTAGTAAATGCAAATTTCTGCTTTTATGAAGCATCTTGCAGACTTAAGGGGCTTTATTTTTACTTTCTCTGCACATACTACAGGGTGATTTATATAGAGCTGACATTTCTTTCATTAATTGTTTCAAAACGTGTTATGCTAGCGATAACTTAGTACACCTAAATTGTAGATGAATTTTGGGAGATTATTTACCTCTATAGCAAATGTTGTAAATGTCCTCCATCCTGCATAAGGCACAACTCAACACGTCGTCCCAAGTTACTGGCCACTCATTGAAGAACTCTGTTGTCAATAGCTTTAATCTCTTTTGTGATGTTGTGCTTCAGATCGTCCAGTGCTGAGGACGTGTGGCGTAAACCCTATCGTTTAAGTAACCCATAGAAAGAAGTCTGGCGATGTCAAATCCGGAGATCTCGGTGGCCACAGGCTCCTGGAAATTATCCGGTCGTCAAAGAAACTTGCAATTGGGTTCATGGATGCATTTGATGTATGGCACGCAGCGCCATCTTGTTGAAAATATCCTTGACTCAGCTCTACATCGTACTGCATTTTCACGTTGACTACAAGAAACAAATTTTGAAACAGCTTGCAAACAATGCAATTAGGAATAAAACAAACATCTGCGCTTCTAGTGACAAGGAATCAAAGCTCCAGAACATTCTGCTTAATTTGGTGCTAAAATTGGGTCATTGAATGAATTTCCGACGGAATAATTAAAAGAAAGAAATGTGTCAGTCCTACATAAATCACTCTGTACATACATTGTGTATAGAGTATTCCACCCAAAAAGGTTATACCGAGATTTCGCCGGAAATATTTGTTTTGAGACCCCTTAAATCCAAAAAAGCATTATTAGAGAAAGGTCCATTGTGTTTGTGGACAACATACCTCTGTTGAATTTTAAACTAGGTATTTAAGTTTGTTATCCTCCAAGTGTGCAACACGAAGATCTTTAAAAAATTCCCCTACCCCACCTGCATGGAGCATTTTTATTTTCTCAAAGATGGGCCAATCAATTTCGATTAAAACTCTCTATGTTTAAGATGTTTTCATGGCAAAGGAAATGAACATCCTGAATGCTCTGGGGATAACTTCTAAAGACTTATTGATTCAGGATATTTTTTTCTGAATTTCAAATAACTAGTAAATCATAAGGGATAGACAAATCTTAATCCACAAAAATCTCCTTAAAACACATGATTTAGTTATATGCATTTTTGTTGTAGATTTGACCGTTTCCAAGGTATTCTTTGTTATTGGTGTCAATTTTAAAATACTTATACTTTTTCAGACAGGAAGTGTCCTTTTTATTTTGGTGTACCCTTGCCAAGCAAAGAAGCAATGACAATTGCATAACGATAACTTTTAAAAACATTTACCTATCGCTTTAGCCTAGTTCATTCCTTTATTTTACCTCCACTTAAAAGGAAGTAATAAGTACAGCTCAATTAGCATGGTTTGTAAAGCAGAATAATCTGTTGTATGAAGTTTATTTGTAAGATTTTTCAGGACTGTAAAAAGCATCAGGAGTGTCAATCTATGCAATCATTATGGAGATACACGATACTTTTATCGCTGGTAGAATACTGTGAAAATACAAGCCACTTTTAAAACTGTTAATATAATTTAGGGAGTCGGAGTCCCAAATCTCTAAATTCCTTTAAAAGGTTCATAAGAAGATATAAAATAAATATATAAAATCACAAAATGTCATACATATTCCATTCAGATGATACTAACTATTTTTCAAACAAACCATTCATAAAAATTTGATGAGCTCCATTTACATAACTTTCTCTGCATCTTTGTAACAAATTACTGCTAATAAGCGTATTCTTCTACTTCATACTTATCGTGATAAATATTAAAAAAAATGGTCTTATTACTTAGCATCTTATAAGTAGAAGTTAAATAAGGGAATACACTAGGCTAAATGGACAATAAAATGTGTTAAAATATGGTTGTTATGGGATTCAAATCCGGTTTTTTGCGCTGCCAGGAGTTAGAAGTTCCTGTATGAGAAAAGTTTAAATATTTTAAACTAAAACCAATAAGAAAAAATATCTTGAAAATGGACAACTCCAAGATTTATGTGGAATTCAAAAAAGTGCATCCAGAATAAAGAACTCTTCAGAGTCCTTTTCCAGAAACTACAACATATGCATTTTATTTGTTATCAAATCATCATAAATATAAGTGATTTTAATCAAAATTTTTAGAGCCATTTTTGAGAAACCCAAAAGTTTCGAAATGCTTTTCATTAAAAGGGTACTTGTGAGCGGGGGGACTTTCTTGAAAATCTTCGTGTTTCATCCTTGGAAGACACTGGCCTTAAAAATTAAGTTTGGTATTTAACGGAATTTTCGTTTTTGAGCTATGTAACTCAAAGACATTATTTTTCTAAAAATGTTTTTCTTCTCGATTCAGGGAGGCCCAAAACTTGTATTTCCGTTGAAATCGCGGTATTGAATGTTTGGGTGCAATACAATACCTTCTCCATACACTAAGTACATAGTACGTGTAGAGAAAGTAAAAATGGGTACTTTAGCTATATCATGCTAATCGAGATAAAAATTAGCAGGAATTCTCATATTACATGCTTCATTCTAAGCAAAAGGAAAAACAAGGGATACGCTAGGCTAAAGCGATAGGGTACATTCAGTCTAGCTGCTTTAACTATGTAGATAAGCGGTAGTGCAATCATGATTAGCATATATCTTCAGGTTTACAAATGTTCTAGAGTAAAGGTAGGTCATTGGATGTTTAAATCCAAAACCCAAATCAGGCATTTACCTTGATTGAGGGAAACAAGGTAAAATACCAGAGAAACTAGTCGGATTTGGGACCAGGTCTTCCCGAATGCGACCAACAAATGTAACGTAGTCAGAATAGTATACTCTAGTAATTACGGGCTGCTGATAGTAAGTAGAGAGTCTTGGGAACAAAACATACATTATATTTTATCTATTAGCCTTAGTTCAGTGTGCTTCAGTCTTCTATATGTCTAATAAAGAATTCTTGCTTAAAAAATTAACACTTCCAACTTAGATTTTGTTATGGAATTCGCAGCTGCGTGGAACTTTGTAGCTCTTTATAGTTTTGCTCTACACACTAAGGTCTATATATTTTAAAATTGGGTATGAAACAAAGATCAGGAATAACGTGACTCAGGTTGGGAGGGTGGAAAACCTGTAAGGTAGTTCTTGAAGCTGGTAGGCGGATTTGCCCATTATGCGGGGATCAGGAAGACTGGACGCATATTTTGGCAGATTGCGTGCAGATGGAGGGTGCTAGGACTAAACTATTGCCGGAAGTATTTTAATCTTCAAACAGACGAAGGACAGCATTCAGGGATTTGATTCTAAACAGCCAAAACTGGCCAAGCCTGGGTTCATACTTATTGGAAGTACGTGCACTAAGAGACAAAATATTTGTGTAAATATAGTATAGACTTATTTGATGTTTGACTAGACTATATGTATGGATACGTGGTGTATATGTGTGTGCAACTGTGTGTGTGTGTATTTCCAGTGTTGTTAAGAGATATATGTAGGTAATATTTTAAAGTCAAGTATTTTGCTACAGCATGTACGATCACTCGATACGACTGTGTGACTGTAATACTCTTGTATTATTGTAAACTTAATAAACCACCACCACCACCACCACCCTTTACGACTAACTTGAATATATGGACAGTGGTAGATATATTCTTAATTAATTCTGTAATAATGTAAACTACCTAAAAGTTTAGAAATTCTTAACTCTTTCAGCTCAACTCATTACTTTCTCTACACGTATCATGTACATAGTGTATAGAAAATGTTTTGCATTTCACTCAAAAATTGAACACCGAGGTTTCACTGGAAATACAAGTTTTAGTAGGGCCCATAAAAACGCATTTTTAGGTAAAGGTCCGTGTATGTGTCTGTGAATACAGCTCAAATACGAAAAATTGTAAAATATCAAACTTCATATTTAAGTTTAGGATCTTCCAATCATGAGAGACAATATTTTGAGGAAAATCCCTCCAACCAAAACTACTCTTTACTTAGAAAGCATTTCTCTTAAATGCCTAACGATTTTGAGTAAAATCCCGCGTATTACAGATATGTACATAACAAATAAGACGTATATTTTGAATATTCTGAGAAAAGAGCGCATTCTGAATGAATTTTGTTGAATTTTTCTGAATTTTGCATAACGGTTAATCCGTAAGAGATAGACAAACATATATAATGCTAATAAAAACATATGTAGATCTCATTAAAACACACAATTTATGTTTAGTAGTATACAAAAACTTAACATAAGTAAGGTTCAACGTGGATTATCGATTACATAACAGATTCCTCTAAATAGACTATAAAACCGTCAAATTCTTTAAGTTTAAAGATCATATCTATTAATACTCTACTATTTGTTTCAGTTTTAAAATACTTAAAACTGTTTTCAACTGCCTCCGTGGTCGAGTGGTCAGCGAGCTGACTTCTCACCCGGAGGTCCCGGGTTCGATTCCCGGCTGGGGCGGGGAATTTTTCTTTAACCAGATGTATTCCCTGCCCCCCACATAGTCTGGAAGTATGAATGTGACAGTGAATGTGCGTGTGCATTAGTAATATAATAATGATTAACCTAATGTTCTAACCAACAGTAATACGAGTTGTTTCACAAGTCAAAGCCCTCGATATGACCATTGAAGTTAAAGGAGGCTATACCAATGAAATAATATAAAAAAAAATAAAATAGACCTTTTTTCATACCGGCATTTTGAATTCCTGACAATGCAAACAGACGGATTTCAACCATATGGCAGCCATCTTTTAAACGATTTTACTATCGTTTTAGCCTAGTGTACTCCCTTATTTCCTTTCTACCTACAAGAAAGCAATACCATTTCTGCTAATGCTTATCTCGATTAGCTGGAAGTAGGCAAAAGTTTTAGCAAAACTTTGTTACAGAGATATAGAGAAAGTCATGTGAATGGAACACATTCTCACTAAGATCCTTTCATGATCTACCTCCATTTACTCTTTTAAATAATTAACTATTTTTACTTCCAATCGGGACGACAGTGAAATATCTTGAAGTATATTTCGACACCAATTTGACCCGGCACTCTCACATCTCTCACATAGAAACAATTGCCAACACCAGACTAGTCAAACTGTATTCACTACTTAACAGGTGCTCAAAACTTGCTCTTGAATGTTCATTTGTAGTGTAAAAAACCTTAATACGTCCACTCTTTTCATTCGCTGTTCCTATATGGAGCACAGGCAGCAAAATGCATATTCACCGTCTGCAAGTTATACAAAATACAGTCCTTAAGTTATACAAAATACAGTCCTTCAGAAAGTCACCCTGGTATGTAAGAAACAACCAACTTCACCATGAATTTGGAGTTCTCTCTCTACAAGAATACTTCAGAACTCTATGCGGAACATTTTTCAAAAATGACTAAAAGTTCCTGGAGCATGTACACTCAAGGACATTAAAAATACACCTGAAAATACTTATCGTAAGACGGGTCTTTTAGCTGACTCTGCCCAAATATTTCATCTATTTGCTACGCTGTTAAAAATGTATTAGATAAGCAATGTTACCAAAGGGAAGAGGATGCACATGAAACGTAACTTGCGATAAATGTATTCTGATTTGCGAAATAAGATTTTTGCTTGGGCAATACAACACTCCTGACACCGGGTGTTACAAAATGAGGTTAATCTTTACACTGCGCTACATACTGAAGTTCTAATGCCAAGGTAATGCGCGCATGTGGTAGAATAAATTATCACACTGCTTACAGAGTAAACCTATTATGTGGGAGTGTCGAGCGCGGTTGAGGGATGAGGGGTGGATTGCCCAGTCGGTTTTGCATTTTCTTACTCACGTGGTATGCTGTACCACAATAGTACCAATGAAAATTGTGGAAAGACCCATGTCTCTGTCACACGTTCACATTTTCAACAAAATCACAGCGTAAGGCCAAATTTTAATGTCTTTGATTATGCATGCAAACCTGTTTTAGCAGCATATTTGTATACCTCTGTTGTTAATTTCACAAATATTTATTTGCATTATTTGTCACCCACAATTATTGTATTGTAATGTATATACTTTATATGTGTTACTGTACTATTCCAAATTATTATATCTAATATGTATATTATATATTCATAGGTTACGTTAGAGAAGCCTTGGGTCAACAGCAGCAATATTAAATTGTAAATCATGTGCTACATGCTACCACTGGCCTGCATAACAGTATAAATTACAACAAAACATCCTGTCTTAATTATCCCTTTAACTTGGCTGGTTATCTAGCGCTGAATATCATGATTTCCATTACCGGATGTTATCGAAATTTAAATTATCGCTACTGTGCAACCAAACCTTAGAAACGAATGGAATGAGCCCAGGTAAAATAAACGGTGATTATTATTCTGTGTGTCTAGGGAACTTAATGTATAATGGAATTAATAAATAGATCCCAATGAAGATATATTACCTACCCAAGACAAATCTTTTTCACCTTCTTCCAAGAACATATACCTGATATCAAGTAGCACATTTTTGCTGGAAAGGGTTAAAAAACAATATCTCAATATCAAAATCAAAAAACAACACTGCAGGTGGGTTCTTAGATTCACAAGGCACCGTGATGTATCTAGGGAACATTTTAGTATAACTTTTTGACTAGCTATAGAGAAAATAGTCCATTAAGTCAATTCATTTACCTGTGGTTAGTTTGGATATTTAATCACCCTTTATGTTCAGTATCATTAATTCTGCCTACTTATAGCTACAGAAAGGGAGAAGGGAATAATCTATAATTATTTTTCGAATCCCTACCCCAAAATATTTAATCCAAATCTCTCGCTTAACAGCACGTAGTGAAACCTGGAGACATGGAATCGATACCGGCCCCTCCCAGCATGCACAGCGACAGGAAGCACGTCAAAGTAGTCAATTTCCGGTTATAATATGAAATTTTCACGATGACCTACACAAAGCATTATATTTATCCATGTTTAGCGCTTTATATCCTAAATGAAAACCTTCATTCTTCTCTTCTGTAAGTTCCCTCTTTCCAAATTAGGTTGTCGGGTATAAGTCGATCCGTAATTTTCTAACAGTAGGAATGGGTATATGTATAAAAATATGCATATCAACTTTTAAATTACCCAGAATATGCAATTCCCTAAGCATTATTTTGATTAGAAAGCCAGAAATTAATTTTTAGTTTGGTTCATATTATCTATGTGGTTCGGAATAATCAGGGAAATCATCCCTTCTCTGTTTTTCAAAATAAAACTATCCTGGTAAGTGAAATTCATGATATTGTTGACGTAATTTTATAGTTTTAAGTCAATGCTGAAAATTATTTCCCATTAGCCTCTTACAGGGATGGGCAAAAAATAGCCACCAATTCAAAAGTTTCTGCAATTTTTAACCCCTCCAAAAGTAGGTTTTGTCAAGTTCTGTCTTGAGGATGACCTTCCGCGAACCATTTTTTCAGGTTTCGGGGCAAGACGAAATCCCTGCGAGCCAGATTGGGCGAATTTGGGGGATGCGGCAGAGATTCATAACGTAACGCATGCAGTTTTGCAGCAATAACTCCTGATGAATGTGCTGGTGCATTGTGATGAAACAGCATTTTCTTCTTCGCCGAATGGGCAATGTCTCTTTCAACATTTTTTTTAATTGGGCCAATAAGTTACTCTATGACACCCCTCGCATCCCAAAAACTCGACAGTGACAATTTGATGCAAACAGTCCTTCGGATTTCACCTAAATAGTTTCAAACACGGCTTCAACGTGAATCGCGGCTCCCATCGGAGCGCAAAAAAAATTAAATGGTGTTTTTTTATGGACGCTATTTAATTACTGTGGCCTACAGTGTCCCATTCTATACTGGATGCGAAGGATAGCTTAATTTTGCTCAGAGGTTTCTATACCATTCTTGAGGTTCTTTCACTTGCCGTAAATCTACGACATAGGACTAACGGCTTTACTTCCTTTCCGAAGGAAGCCATGCTAAGGATTTTTACGCCCGAAAATATCAATCTCCGCCGGGTTTGAACCCCCAACCTTGGGTATATGACGTTAACTTGGCAAAGATTACACCACGGAGGGCAACATAGGAGCAATAACTTCATTTCCAACGTATCATGAAAACATGAATTGCCATTCCCATCGACACACCTATGGTCTCTTCCACTTTGCGAACATTCGTTTGAGGATCAGCGAAAATCATCACATCAATTTTTTTAGTTAATATGCTCAGTAAAATCGATCTATTTTCACCTCCTACAAACCGATTCAATTCAATGTGATCATCATGAGCCGATATCAATGATTATATTTCAAGAAAAACCTATAATAATAAAATGTACTGTAATCTATTATTCAACTTATATTTAAGGCGCCTCCAGATCTTCAAGGTGTCCTGGGTGTTTCTCATTAAAAACGGATGTTTGATTACGTTAAAAAACATTCCAATCAATGAGCGATGCTGCATACTTTTATATAACAGTGAAAACACATAGAACGATTAATTAAAGAGCCAAATTGACCCAAACTAACCTTTGTTTTGTGATATGTAACAAATTGCGGTAAATAAATTTAGCATCAACTTGAGTTAGTCATAGTATCTGACGTGAAACATAGGCACTTATGTAATCAGCCTCATAGTGTCAGTCCAAGAAACATTTTACTTTAGTATCATTTATTTGTGTGTTTAGCTGCTCTATTGTCCTAATCCATATGATCTAAATGTTAACTAAGAAAATCTAAACTTAGCAATCATGCGGTACTTACCTCAAAGGAGATTTTTATCTTTGTCTTTAAATGTTTTATTTATATTTAAAAATTGTCTTTTAAAGGTTTAGTTAAGCAAACAATAAACTTAAAAGCTATAATAATTTTAAAAATATTTATAAAATTACAATTAAATACAATTTCAAATTATATTTCAGTAACAATCCATTCTTATGCAAACTGTAAACGTTAAAACCGTTTTTAACGCATTCTGTAATTATCAAAACAATTTGTATTTCTAAATTAATTAAGAGGCGTATCCGAAAAGTAGGTACCATTTAGTTCTACCGCCACCGCAAGGCAAATACCGTAGTTCCACGCATGCACATGGTTCATTGCGCACAAACGCTAACCTGTTCGGGTTGTGTTTACAGTTATTAGTGATCGTTCCAAATGTTTAACACAATTTCTGATAACTCGACTGTAAAGTGCTTTCATAATACGGTTAACGAAAGGAATGTTAAATCACCCATTGTCAACTTGTAGAGATTTACTGTGAAAATGTGAGAAAGTGGGCTGGGCATTTCAATGATGGATGTCCAATTTTCATGACGAAGTAGTGAAATCAGTAGTTGGAAATAAGAATTCTTTGTCTGAAGAGATCATACAAAGGTGATTCTCTGCTATAACAATGCCTGAGAAATTGAGGCAAATATGTTTCAAGAATATGATAAGGAATACTCTTTCATATAAAAATGTTATTGTGAAAACAAATATGTTATGCCTTTTTTCCAAACCGGTACTTATTTTCCAGACACGCCTCGTATATACTCTGCATTGGACGTTACATGATAAATTATAATAGTATTCATTTTAGCCTTTCCTTTCTTAGCACTTGATCCTACGCTCTCTGATTCTCTCACTTCTCACAAGAGAGTACCACTTTCCGAGACCTGTCCGACAAAAGTAGAAATCTGGTAGCACTTTTCTGAGCGCAAACTCCACTTTTTTCTCTTTGTTACACAAACGTTTATCACAGCTTTGACCACGCAGCTTAAGCCCTTTTAGTTTCTGGTCATGTGACAGAGCGGCACTCAATTCAAGCTGGGCGGTTGGGTCTAAGTTGTTCATTGTTATTACCAATCTATGTCTAACGTTAACCTTACCTTTCGCTTTCCTAACACAGAGATTGGGATGGAATAGGTCACACTCCCTAACAGCCAGGGAGGTATGCGGAATTGGTGCATAAGAGTTTTTTTTTTTTTTTTTTAAATACAATACCGGAGTCTGATCAGGACTCCGGCACTGTATACCCTACTTTTATTTACCTTTTTCTTTTTACTTTGTTTTGCCGTATTATTACTGTTTATTACTGTATTCTACTTTTACAACACAAACATATAACACCCATGCCCAAGGCGGGACTCGAACCCACGATCCCCAGCGCTACGAAGCACCAAAGCGGGACGCCTTGGCGAGCGCGGCCATGGGATTAAAACCTAAGGCTGTCTCATTAGTTTGTTCGTTTCAATCACTTAGAACGCCTGGAAACGCTTCTCACCCGCAGTGCAGCTACGACAGAGTAGTTGCCGAACTTTCTGTTTATCAACTTTAAACACAATGTCATTCAAAATATAAATAAATAAAGGCAGTTAAGTTTTGTAAACAATGGAGTATACATCATTATTGCTGGCTATATATTATATATTTCAGTTTCTCTGGAAGTTTATAAATTCAATTTCTCCAAAATGTAGGGTTTTCTAGTTAATGAAGCTTTCGAGATTCAGTCTGTTGTCCTCCAAAGGAGGAGGCGTTTGTATTAAGGAAATTCTGAAGGAAACGGAAGAGAGGAAAGCCGGATAGGACAATGTCCGGAGATTAGGGTGGTTGGAGTAACATATCCCATTCAATCGTCCACGCTAGCTTCATATACCCAAAGTCGCGGGTTCAAACCTGGCGGAGGACGATGGATTTTTTCAGGCGTAAAATCCTTAGCATGGATTCCTTTGGAATGAAAGTACAGCCGGTGGTCCTGTGTCGTAACTTTATGGCACATAAGAGAAACTCAAGCCTGATGAAAGAGGCATCTGAGCAAAATTAAGCGGTCTTTCACGCACAATATAGAATAGGACGCTGAGAACTACAGTATTTAAAGAGCGTATACAAATAACATTCCATTTATATTTTTATTTTATATCCCACTCAAAATTACGCAACGCCACGGGTCACCGTAGAGGTAGAAATGTAGTCTGGCGTTATTGAGGGGAACGACAACATAGTTTCCCTATTCCGGTCTTTTCTCTTCAATGGCTGTCTTGAGACGATCCAACTGAGAACAGTATTTCTCGGAATTGATAGTCTCATCATTCGGAAGAAGTTCGTAATACAGATTACTTTGTAAACACACCAAATGCATAACATAACTTTTCTCGAGTGCAGCTCAGACCGATAATGGAGTATGCTCTCTTTTGCGTCATGATTTACTATTTCGGCCTTTGTCGTACACAATTCACTTCTCTTCTCTAGTTACCATCCATTTCAGAAACTGATAATTCTGTTTGAATCAGAAGCAGTCACAGATGGAAACGCGTTAAATCAGATTCGCTTTACTTAGTTTGTGAGGAACCCTTACATCTCGAATGTTTACATTATGCAGTTTTAAAAGTTCCAGGCATTAATAGCACTAGCTAAATTAAACTCAAATGCCCTTATCCGAGTCGTCATTCGTGGGTTGCTGACTATCATTTCATTAATTCTCTTCACGGTCATAACCATTGGCCTCGCCTCTCACCTAGACGGGCCGGGTTCAATCTCAAGCGACCGCATGTTAGATTTGTGGTGGACTGAGTGGCGCAGGGCGTATTTTCTTCGGGTACCCCCATAATTGCATTCCACCGTTGCTCATCTTCATTCATGTATGATCAGTGTTATCGCCTACGGTGCCACAAATAGTTAAAGCGAGCGTTAGACACTACCCCCCAAAAATGGCCGTCCAGATCGACCTTGTCTTTAGGGGGAAATTCACAGCTCGAAATCGATCGATTCTGCCATGATCAAATCGTTTTTGCAGACATTTTCTGCCGGCATTGTGAGGTGGTTTTACCCTTACAATAATAAAACGGCCTAAGATGTCGGACATGTTCCTTTTAGCTTTCCACAGTTTTAAAAACAAATTCACGCTGTTCCATGGTCCCGAGTTGAATTCCCTTGAAATTTTCTTTACCCAGAATTATTCTCTATCCCCCACAGTGTATGGAAGTGCGTATGCACGAGTGAATGTGTGGAAACATTTAAAGCCAAAGTAATATAACCTACACAGAACGAGCTGTTTCTAGAGAACAGCCTCCGATATAACCGTATATGTTAAAGGAGGACTATATAAATGAAAAAAAAAAAAAAGACACAAACATATCCATTAGCCATTCGGATTATTGACCTTTAAGTCATAAGGGTGGAAAGGCAACTATGATAGACTGAAAGCACAGAGTGTTCAGGGTTTTCAGGCGTTATAGATTGAGCTTGCAAGCAAAACGAAGGAACTTATGAAACAACCTTATAGTTTTATAACAGGATATGATTTTGTTAACAACTAAAAATTTGATGTGTTTCATTTACATGACTTTCTCTTTCCGCCAAAAATATTTCTTACGAAAGATTATTCTTTTACTACATCATATTAATCGAGGTAAAGATATCATGCTTCTTACTACTTTTAGCTTGTAAGTATAACTGAAATAAGGTAATACATGAGGCTAAAGTGATAGTCATATAATCGGTTCTTTTTGTTTGCCAGGAGTAAACAAAAGAGAGACAAAAATAAAGAAAAACTTCCTATTTGAGTACACAAATTATGTATATTTAATTATATATCCCATATCCTATGTGCTGTAATAAGGTTTACTTTTTTGTGCAGTAAGGTTTTTTCTATTTCTTATGGTTTACCAGTTAAAGGTTATCCAGAATTCAGGTCTTCAGAGTCTATTCCCAGAAAATTTGTTTATCATAAAAACATGTTATGCATATGGTATTTTAATAAGCATCGTCAGAACCATATTTAAGAAAATCAAAAATCTTAAAAACTGTTGTTCTTGAAAATCTTTGTGACGCAAACTTGGTAGATACTTAATTTGAACATCAGGTTAATTATTCATTTCAGTTTTGAGTTATATATACATACACACGGGTTTCTTTGTAAGTGCTTTTTTCAGGGAGTCTGAAAACTATAATTTCCGGTGACATTTCGTGATTGACTTTTTGGAATGCGATATTTCCCCTGCAAACTACACTTATTAGGGAAAGAAATTAAAGGCTATAAATGCACCGAGGATGGTAAACTGCCAGCAGAAATCCCTTTTAAGAGATGGGAAAGCTTAAATTTTGTCAGAGCACACAAATAACCACCAATGAGTGGTTTTTTCCTCTACCGCTGTCCATTCGTGCCATTATGTGCAGGGAATGGTGCCAGAAGTTGGTATGTCATAGAATTTCTAGCTAGTGACCTAGTGGCGTTTGCTTTCACTGGCCAGGAATGAAAACCTTAAGCCTATGTAAGCTCGGATAAGTATTCACAATGTGTTTAATGTAGATTGAGTACTAGAACGCGGGTCTTTAGGTTAAAAACATTTTTGAACTCGCTCTACCTATCTGCTGAAAACCAGTTATATACGAAACTTGGCATTTAGTTTAGTAAGTCCCAAGAAGTGATACGAAGAATTGAAAGAATTTCCCCACCCCAAACTACGCTTTACATGGAAACATTTTCGAAAATTTTGATGTTTTAAATACGTAACAAAGGATTTTGATTAAAATTCAGTGTATTAAAAATACTTAAATCACAATAAAATGATTTTCTTTAATTTATTATGCATTATTTTATTTATTTTTAAGAACTTTTATTCATTGGAGTACATTTGGAATTTTAATAAATGAAGGACTTAGAACATAATAAAAGTTGTTAACATTTGTCCAGGAATAGCCTCTGAATAATGAATAACTTTTGCAGAACTGGAAGAGCTAGACAATCATTTACTGCACAAAATTTTAGATATCGTCAAAACACATAATATATTTCGTTTGTATTTCTATTGTGAGCTAACCGTTTCCAAAATATTCATTTTTATTGGTTTTGTGTTTCAAACACTTAACTTTTCTCAGATAAAATGTCGTCCGCGTTTCTTTTATTTTTACGCCTGGTCATTAAAGAAGTGAATTTCAATGATAATACATAGCGAGAGCTTTTCAAACACTTGACTTTCGTATTACTCCATGCATTCCTTTATAAAGTTCTACTATAGGGCACTAAGTATTAAGACAATTTCTGTTAATGTATAAATATTGTTTTTTGACTAGCATGATACAGATAAAAATATAATATGCTACCAGAAAAGTTTGTTTGCAGAGCAGGTGGAGAAAGTTACATGAATTAAACACATCATAATTTTTAGTTTTTGTTTCTTTTTTATTCTAATGTGGAGTCTATTTCAAATGTTATAGTTGTAAATACATGAGCTTTTTTCACAGGAGATACTATAATTATTGCTGTTTCAACAGAAATTTGCATTTTTACTTAACTTGCAATAATATATGGTCCAACAATTATTTTTTGACCTGCATCAATAGGAGTTTCGGTTTTGTTTTTAGTTTTAGAGTAGGGGGATTAACAGGTGTAATTCTAGCTAATTTAGCCATTGATATTATCCTTTTTATCCCGCCTAATAAAAAGCTGAATACCTAGTTTAAGCGTCTCAATATTATTTTAAACCTTAAAGTCCTCGGTATAATAGTTAGGTACGTGCAGCTGTTTCATCTTTCAGTCAATGCGCCAACATAAAGGAATCTTGCAAGCGGATTGTTGTCACTAGGAAGCCTTAGAAAAGAATGCGGTTCTCGTTCACAGAAGCCAAACATATAAACAACATGCACCCGACAGTCGACTGTTAGAAATATACATACGCTTTTCTCGTTTAAAAATATCTGTACTTACAACAAGACAGGTATGCAGTAACAAAGGCTGTTAAACATTGATTTAAGAGCACTCACACTTACAGACCTTTTGACGCCTTAAAGAAGCTAACGATGTGTTTCTTATATAAACATCTGACGCGTTCGATCCAAATCACTTTCTCTATCGCTTCTGTAAAAATGTCTATTGTTACAATTTTCGTTTTTATCTCCGTTATGCTAGTAGAGATAAGCAGTAGCAGAAATTGCCTTGTTATGTACTTCCTTTTAACAAAAGGAAACTAGGCTAACGCGATAGTCAAATGTTTTAAAATCCGGCCGCTATGTGAGCAATTGAAGTTCGGTTCTCTTTCCATGACCAGGAATAGTACAAAAAAAAAAGAAGGATGAAACGTAAGATGAATTAACGAAAGCTACATTCTTTGGTAGAGAGTTTTTGTCTAACAGTTACAGTTTAACATCCAGAATAAAAAACTATTGAAAAAATTTTCCCAGAAAATTCAACGTAAGCATTTTATTTCTGAAGTAAATATCTTTAGGACACCTTATTTTGTGAAAACTTTTTACAGTTGTTGAGTACAACAAATATTTTCAAAAGTATTTTTATGTAAAGGATAGTTTATTGTAGAGGATTTTCTGAAAACCTTCGTGTCGTAATCTTGAAGTCACTGAACTTAATGTTTAAAAGACTAAGCTGTGACACAGAGAGAGAGAGAGAGAGAGAGACAGAGAGAGAGAGAGACACGAAACCCTGTCCAGAAATACTTTTATGGATTCAGAAGAGAATAAAACATGTATTTCCGATGAAATCTTGGTATCGAATTTTTAGGTATAATATAAATTCTTCTATATCTTCGATGTCGCCCTCCGTTGTTTAATGGTTACCATACTAACTTCATATGCCCAAGGTCGCAGGCTCAAACCTTGTGGAGGTCGATAGATTTTTTCGGGAGTAAAAATCCTTAGCAATGCCTTCCTTCGGAAGGGAAGTAAGACTGTTGGTCCCGTGTCGTAGATTTATGGCACGTAAAAGAACCTCAAACCTGATAAAGAGGCCTCTAAGCAAAATTAAGCGGTATTTCACGCCAGTGTAGAGTGGGACGCTGAAAACCACTGCAGTTAAAAGAGCGTCCATTAATAAAACGCTATTTCCATTTCTATCTACATTGTACATACATGTTTTGTTTACTTACTTTTATTTTATCATTTGATTTCTTTTTTGGATTCATTAATTTTAGTTGTTAGTATATAAGCTATACCTATAAAATAATAATGTATGAACAAATTTAACTGGTAAATATATTAAAAAGTTTTCAATATACATACTGGTACAGGGAACTAGATGTCAGGATGCTGTATTACAGATTTTATTTTAATTTTTTTTACTATTTTTGTACGTACATGCTAGAGAAAGTAAAAATTGAGCGGGGCATATGAATTTAAAGCTGAATATGCACTATGCTTAATTTTATTACCATTTTTAAATGATTAAAGTTGATGTAACCTTTTAAACCAAATTTTAGAATGTATTTACAAAAACTACTACCTATTTTATTTAAAATATTGTGCATTAAAATATTTACATGACCAATAAAATAATTAGGAATATTAAACGATCTGGGAATAGTCTCTGGTAAACTACAAGAGACACACTAAAACTTACAAAAATATAAAGATCGTAAAATCACACATTTAATGTTCTATATATGTTTTAGTTGTGGTGCTATTTCCAAGGTATTCTTTGCTATTAGTTTAAAATTTAAAATATTGATACTTTACTTAAACAGGAAGTGGCTCGTGCTTTTTCTGTTTTACCCCTGTCCATGCAAAGCAGCAAAGCTTTTAAAACATTTGACTATCGATTGCTTAATGTATTTCCTTTATTTATTTCTAATTATAAGGAACTAAGTAATATGACATTCTGTCAAAGCTTATGTCGATTAACATGGAGTATAAAAAAGAAGACTCTTTTACAAGTAGTTTGTTTGCAGAACAGGTAGAAAAATTAAGTAAATAAAACACTTATGTTATTTAGTTGTCTCAAAATATGTAGATATTTCGGTGAAATCTCCTCTAATTTTTGGGTGGAATAAAATGTACCCCCTAAATACTAGCAGAACACATTTCTCTATGTAAAGGCTTTAGACTACTCTATTCTAGCAAATCTCTGCTGTAAATCATTCACCTAATATAATACAGATACGCAGTGTGTCTGACAGACACTGATTCTTGTTATGAAAACACAAAACGAACCGGCTTAAGCAGGAAAATAAATCTTCGTTAACTTTCAGACCAGAGTTTCTTGTACCCAGCTGCTCATGAAGAAGTCTTTTATTTCTCAGCTTCTGGAAAGTAAGATACCATCTTCCTTTCGAAGTTCATAAGAAAAAGAACAAAAGAGAAACAAAGAAGACAATTGTTCGTGTGACTTTGTGAAATGTCTTCTGAAAAAGAAAACGGGTCTTAAATTAACTTACTTGTTGAAGTTATCGGAACCAAGCTAACAAATCAAAGCTATCAAGCTCTATTATCCCAGACTTGTTTTACTACAAATCTGTTTCAGATGGGAATAGAATACAGATCTACTTTTGCAGGCAATAATGAATGCAATATATAGACTGTTAGGGGTATAAGTACATTAGTAATTGAAGGCAGTTTAATGAATAACATGATACAATATTTGCTTTATTTATAGACCTATATGTTTTCATAGTACGTTTCTTCCATATTTAACGCTTACGCCTCCATTTATAATACCTTTATGGCTTATTTTACTGTGTAAATGATTCTGAATGCTTTCTCCAAATTGATGACCGCTGTCTAGGCTAACATTGGTATTGAAGTTATCAAAACGTGGCTGGCCCCATAGCCACAATGGTACAGAGTCTGTGTGCCTAGCTAGGGATCCTGGGTTCGATTCCTAACTGGGGTATGGCATTTTTCTCTAAGCAAGATCAATGCGATCTCTCGACTCTGGAAATGTGCGCGCGGCTGTGCCCGAAAACAGTGTCTCGCTTTGGTGCTTCGCGGCGCACGGGATCGTGGGTTCGAATCCCGCCTTGGACATGGGTGTTTCTGTATTTGTAAATGTGTATGCATATGTAAAAAGGAAAACAAATAGGTCAACTAAGGAAATTTAGAAACTAGAAAAAAGAGGTAAAAAGGAATACAGCGCCAGAGTCCTGACAAGCCTCCGGAACTGTATTTTTTTTAAAAAAAAAAAAAAGCAAAAAAAAAACACGAGAAAGCAAATTGGATAGTATATACTGACAGGCGTTTTACATTTCGCAATTAATATCGTACAGAAACCATTAGGTAGTAAATCATGTATGTGTTTGTGAAAAACTGTTTGGTGGAGACAAAAAATAATTATGAAATGAAATATATACATATTAAGGCACCAATTGTCAAAATACCCGTACTTTTACCTCTAACACAGTATCTTTGGCATTACTTTTCGGGACTCATTACATTTTTACTTTCTCTAGCCCGTATGTACAATGTACTCAAGTAGTACATAGAGAATGTATTGGATTACAAACCAGAATTGCGAATTTTTACCGGAAAGAGTGTTTTGAGAATCCCTGAATCCAGAAGTAGCATTTTTGGAAACTATCAGTGTGTCTGAATGCTCTACGATGATTTTCAAGAAAATGTCCACCATAAACTAACCTTTACATGAAAAAACTTTCGAAAATTTTATTTTTCCAAAAACGGCTGTAACAACTTTGATTAAAGACTTGTATATCAAAGATACTTACATTACAAATAAAATGTTAGTGTTTAATTTCGTGGGTCATTTCCGGAAGTCATTTTCATTGTGAATGAAGTTTGCGTGGCTTGTAAATCTTAAGAGATATACAAAAACTGTAGATTTCATTAGAGCATTTAATTCCTTTAAATTGTTGTTGTAGAGCTAACCGTTTCCGAGATATTTCATGTTGATGGTTAATGCTTTTCTCAAACAGGAAGTTATCCCTTTTGTTTTACTTCTGGTCATGCAAAGTAGTAAACTTCAATACCATAGCAACAGCTTTTAAAGCCTTTGACCACCGTTTCACCTAATGTATTTCCTTAGTTCCATTCTTATTATAAAGAACTAAGTTATAAGATATTCTACTAAAGTTTACATCGATTAGCATGAAGTAAAATATATTTCTTTAGTAAGAAGCTTGTTTGCAGAGCAGATAGAGAATGTCATATTGTAACAAAAAATTTGTTCTCCATATCTATGCAGCACAGGCTGAATCCAAGACAACTTTGGAGTTGTTGAGAAAACATTATTCAGTTGTATTAAGTGTACTTCGCAATGTTTTATACCAAAGAATCTGTAATGTAAACATTAGAATTGTATGATTAATGCTCGGTTTTGGGTTCTGAAGCTCACACAGTTACGAATACACAGAGCAGTCAGCTATATGCAGAGCGGGTAGAGGGGAGTGGTTTTTAGCACACTTGAGGTTCAATCTGTTCCAAAAGTAGCTCATTTCATGTATTGACATTATATGCATCATGCTAATTCATAAAGTAACACAGTATAAAACAATTATTTCATATAATTAGTAAATAAACACCTTGTAGTTCTATAAATAAATGTATAAAGCCTGGTTAAAACATTTCGGATAATAACGTGCAGAGCTTTGAAAATACAAGGAACATAAACCAACCAAACTCACTCAGAATTCATTGCACTGAATTACAAAATGCGCATTTACTGTATAGAAATAAAAGGCTCCTCCTGTCACTCAAAATATGTTTGATCATTCAACATTTTTCAATCTGGGATCACTTTCAGTGTTTATTGGTTTATCTACTAGTAGAAACAGAACGAGAACAGGCATTGAGCAATGCTAGATAGTACAACACGTTTCGAAACGGGCTGTAGAGACCACGACTACTCCGTCACACCATTGTTACACTATTCAATTTCGTGACCCCGGACCGAGCTCAAATAATGAAATTCAGTGACTGAAAATACTAAAATTATCATGCCTCTTCTTAGACCCATGTCAGATTCATTTGTTTACCGTAGACGAATACTGCGTATATTGCTTTCTCTAGCACGTATATACAATGAACATATTAGATAGAGATCATTTTGTGCTCCACCAAAAACTTTGATACCAATACTCCATAAAACATACGTGTTTTGAGATCAACTGCATCCCAAAATAAGCATTTTAGAAACACATTCGTGCGCTGTGTGTTTGTATGTAACATAGCTAAAAAGTCCGTTAATGATAAGTCCGTTAAATACGAACTTGGTGCTTAAGTTTAGTGTTTTCCAAGGATGCGACTAAGATTTCCAAGAAAATCTCCCCACTTAGCCTATATTTCGAAAATTTAATTTTCTCAAAAATGATCTAACGATTTTTATAAAAATATCATACGTTTAAGATGTTTTCATGCCAAACGAAATATATATCTTGAATTTTCTGGGAACGACCTCTGAAGACTTCCTCAGTATGAATGACTTGTAAGTGATAAACGTAAGAGATAGTATACACAAAAAATATACACACATCATTAAAATATACAATTTATGTCAAACATTTTTTTAGAGCTAATCTTTTCCAAGATATTCCTATTATTTGTTTCAATTTTAAGCTACTTAAGTGTTTCTAAAGCACTAAGTCAACCTTCGTTTAACTACCGTAAATGCACAAGAGAACCGAATTTCAATTTTTTCACATAGCTATAGCTTTTAAAGGTGTTGACTGTCGTTTTTGCCTAGTGTGTTCCCTTATTTCCTTTCCACTTACAAGGAAGCAAATAATAAGACTACTGCCACTAATGTTTATCTCAATTATCATGATATAGATATAAGAATCATTTTTGTAAGGAAAGTTCTTGGTACAGCTAGAAAAACCTAATGTTCCATTCACATGACTTTCTTTATATCTCTGCAACAAATTATTGTTAAAAAGCTTATGCTTCTATTTACTTCATGCTAATCAAGAAAAAATTAGCACGAATAGTCTTATTACTTGCTTCCTTGTAAACAGAAGCAAAATAAGGGAGTACTATAGGCTAAACTAATAATCAAAAGCTGGTTCCTATGTGACTAAAGTTTCTTTGTTTGTATGGACAGGAGTTGACAAATTCCTGTATGAGAAAAGTATAAGTTTTTCATAGCTGAAAACAAAAACAAGGAATATGTCAAAAACGATCAATTTTACGAAAAAAATTAATATAACATAAATTGTGTGTTTTAATGTGCTTTTCAATGTGTGTTAAGCTTTTGCCCATCTCTTACGGTTTAGCAGTAATGCAAAATTCCGTGAAATTCATCCAAAATAAAGTAGTCTTCAGAGGCTATTCCCAGAACATTCAAGAAATATGTTTAATTTGTCAGGTAAATATCTTTAATATACGATATTTTAAACAAAATCGTTAGAGCTATTATTAAAAAAACTAACATTTTTGAAAAAGGTTCTATGTAAAGGGTAGTTGGGGGTGGGGTTTTTTCTTGAAAATCTAAGTGTCGCGTCCTTGGAAGATACCAAACTTAAATACCAAGTTTGGTATTCAACGGTCTTTTTGTTTTTGAGCTATGCTGTTCACAAACAAACACATACACACAGAGACATACACACGCACGGAACTTTTTCCAAAAATGTTTTTTTTTTGGATTCAAGGGGACCCAAAACATGTATTTCCGGTGAAATCCCGGTATCGACTTTTTGGGTGCAATACAATAGCTTCTCTATGCACTAAGTACATAGTACGTGTAGAGAAATTAAAAAGGCATGTGAATGGAAGACTTTTTTTCTTATTCCCAGATATAAGGTCCCTTTTAGTTTGAAAATCTGCAACAAAGGGGTCATTAGGAGACCTAGTGTTCGTGTTTTACTTTTCTTTTTGTTTCGCGTGAAATAACACGAAGCTGATTCATTTTGCAAGCCCCTTAAGGGCATGTGGTGGGAAATAATCACTCTCAATTTGAACCGTGTGCAGAGTGTTAATTCGATAAAGGGTAGTGTGCTAGAGACTGCGCAATCTAAACTTTTCTCGAGCACAGTGACCTTCAAGCTGTGGAACCCCATTACACTAATTGAAATGAGTTTTCATTTAATTCTGTAACAACCTTCGTCAGACTGGCCCTTCCTCATCCCAAAATAAGGTTTTAAATCGGATTAGGTGTTAGCATCGTTACGGAATAGATTTTCAGAGTAGTGGCGTTGTGGTCGCAAGCCTGAATACGTCATCGGAATGGAGTGTGACAGGCAATTTTTTTCCATGCCGCACCATTATTACTTTCTCTACTACGTATAATACTTAGGGGGATGTGTTTTTTTCCAAAAAAAAAGTGAAGAAGAATCTAATATGTTCCATTCACGTGACGTGCTCTAGCTGTTCCACAAACAAACTTTTACTACCAAAGTTTATACCTTTTTCTACCTTATGCTAATCAACATGAATATTAACAGAAATTGTCTTAAATACTTGCTCCCTTGTAAGAGAAAAGAAATAAGGGAATATACTTGGCTGACGCGAATTTAAGTTTTTAGTGGCTATGTTATATGAAACAATTGAAATTAAGTTTTCTTTTGTATTCCTGGGAGATAAACAAAAGAAAAAATCTGATGTGTTCCATTCACATGACTTTCTCTACTTCTGTGTAACAAATTATTGTTAGTAAGCTTATTATTCTATTTATTTCAAGCTAATCGAGGAAAAATTAGCAGAAATAGTCCTATTACTTTCTTCCTTGTAAGTAGATGCAAAATATGGGAGTGCCATAGGTTAAAGTGAAATCAAAAGCTGGTTACTAGATGTCTGAAATTCCTTTATTTGTATGGACACGAATTGACTAACTCCTGTATGAGAAAAACTAAGCTTTTCAAAGCTGAAACCAAAAACAAGGAATACCTCAAAAACGATTAACTCCTCGAAAAAAATATTATATAACATAAATTGTTTGTTTTAATATGCCCTAAATTTTTTGTGTGGTAAGTTTTTGTCCGTTTCTTACGGTTTAGCGTTATACAAAATTCCTCCAGAATAAAGTAGTCTTCAGAGGCTATTCCCAGAAAATTAAAGATATACATATTATTTGTCAGGCAAATACCTTTAATATACGATATTTGAATCAAAATCGTCAGAGCTATTTTTGAGAAAACCAAAATTCTCGAAAAAAGTTCCATGTAACGTGTAGTTGGGGGTAGTTGGGATTTTTTATATTTTAAATACCAAGTTTGGTATTTAACGGTCTTTTCGTTTTTGGGCTATACTGTCCACATACACATAGACACACACACACCAACACACGCAGACACACGGACCTTTTTCCAAAAATGCTCTTTTTGGATTCAGGGGGATCCAAAACGTGTATTTCCGGTGAACCCTCGGTATTGAATTTTTGGTTGGAATACAATACCTTCTCTATACACTATGTACATAGTACGTGTAGAGAAAGTAATAGATTCCCGGTGGAGAAAAGTTTAAGTAATTTAAAATTTCAAACAAAAGAAAGAATATCTTGAAAACCAATAAATCTACAAAAATAATTGTAAATGAATAAACTGTATGTTGTAATGAGATTTTAAGTTTTCGTGTAATAAGTTTTTGTCTACATCTTATGGATTACGTGTTATACAAAGTCAAGCCAAATGATGAGTTCAGAGGCTATTCGTAGAAAATTCAGGATATACGTTTCGTTTGTATTCAAATATAATAAATAAATAGCACTTCAATCAAAATTGTTAGACATTTTTTTAGAAATTACAATTTTCGAATATATTCCATGAGAAAGGAAGTTGGGGTAGGGATAATTATCTTGAAAATCTTCGTGCCGCATTCTTGATAGATACTTAACTAAAATACTAAGTTTGGTGTTTAACAGGCATAGTTTTTGAACTATGCTTCACACACATGTCTCTAAGATTGTTCTTTTGGGAGTTAAGATGCCCTAAAACATGTGTTTTCGGTGAAATCTCGGTATCGAATTTTTGAGTGGAATATAATACCTACTATTTGCATTATGTAAATTGTACATACGCTAGAGAATGTAAAAAGGTTTGTCTGTGTGGCAGTATTACAGCCTGTCTGAGCAGAAGTCAAAAACGAAAAAAAAAAAAAAATTGTTAGATACCAAACTTGTTCTTTAAGTTCAGTGTGTTATAAAGATGTAGCACTATCATCTTGAACAATTCTCCACCACAAAATACTGTTTAGATTGAAAATTATTCATTAATTGTTATGTTCTAAATATATATCATAATTAAAATTACTTACGTTTACATATTTCTATGAAAAATTAAATAGTTAATTTTTGGGGTAGGGAAGTATCTGATATCTTCTTCACCTTGAAGGACTATTTTTATTACTTGTAAAGGTAAGAGATAGATAAAAGTATACTACACATTTATATTTGCTTTTTTTCGAATAATCCCTTCTTTTGAAGGACTTACAAACCAATATCTTGGGTCAGCAGTCTGACAAAGAGCAAACATCCGTAACTCCTAAGAAATAGCCAAATTGTATATATATATATATATATATATATATATATATATATATATATATATATATATATATATATATGTGTGTGTGTGTATATATATATTGATACAATACACAATTTATGACAGTTACAGATTTTGTGAAGTTAACCATTGCCGAGATATTCTGTGTTATGTTCTTGTCAATAGCTCGCTCCAAGGCTTCCGGTTACCGGCGCGTCGCTACATGGGTTTACTGCATTCCAAGGCCTCTAGCCTCGTGGGCTAGACAACGGTCGCGCTCAGCACTGTCACTACATATTGGACCCAGGGTGTCTCAAAACCTGTAGACCTTAGTATGTTGAAATATCAGTATATAATTTTTGACTGGAATAAAATACTATTTACTTTCTCTAATACATTAAGGTAGGGACAGTATTTTATTCCACCAAAAAATAGTATGTACACGATAACATTCCTGGAAAAATAATATTTATAAGGACCACAAAAGCCTAAATTTTACGTTATGAACATTTTGACCTAATTTTCACAGATCCTTAGACGAACTGACTGTACATAATTAAGAAACAAATCTGATATGTTCCATTCACATCTAAATCTCTGTAACAAATTACTGTTAATAAACTTATTCTCTCATCTACTTCATGCTAATCGAGGTAAAGATTAGCAGAAATGGTTGTATTACTTAGTTCCTTACAAGCGGAAGGGAAATAACGGAATACTTTAATCTAAACCGACAGGAAAATGCTTTAAAATGTGGTTGCTATGGGATTCAAATCCGCTTCTTTACATGTGTAGCACAGGAGTTGTCAGACTGAAAAATTCAATGTCATAGCTGGGATTTGAACCACGGATCTCCCGTCTCTAGCCGGTTGCTCTACCACTCAGCTACCATTGCATCATGCCGGCATAGTACTGAATTCATCAACTGACTCGCATGTTTCCCTGTAAACCACAAGGTGATCTCAAATTATTTTGAGATGACAAAGCAGTGACTTACAATGTCGTAAGCACTTCAAGACACAGGATTTATAGTATAGCCAAATATTATGGTGCTAATTTAATTGTTTTCTCACAGAAACCGTGTGTAGGACAGGAGTTCAATAGGTAGAGTAAGATTGAAAAATTCAATGCCATAACCGGGATTTGAACCGTGGATCTCCCGGTCTCTAGCTGGTTGATCTGTCACTTAGTTGTCGTATCAATTTTGTTTTAAACAGTACCAGAGTCTGGTCAGGACTCCGGCGCTGTATCCCCTATTTACATTCCCCCCTTGTATGATTACTAGTTTTACTGTTCCTTTATACAAACATATAACACCCATTCCCAAGGCGGGACTCGAACCCACGATCCCCTGCCCATGAAGCACCAAAGCGAGACGCTTTAGCGAGCTTGGCCATGGGGACCGGTAACTTAAGAGCTTCTGGGATTTACGACACTGCTATTACGGGAAAGTATACTACAAAATGCTGAGGCGGCAATACAAACATTAATCTTGCAGTACGATATCGTTCTCGATCTTGAGTCTAGCGATTACAAGACGCGGCGTGTTTGTTCACGCTACAGTTGACTGTAATATTGGATTGCAGCGAGACGGAAACCCAACAAAACCTGATGACGAGATAGTGTGTGGTACATCGCGAAATTGCTTGCGCTATTCAAAATTAAAACCCTTTTCCCTCTGGTTAGTAGTTTCAAAGCCAAAAGCCATTTCTCTACATCTCTGCAACAAATTATTGTTAAAAAGCTTATGCAGAAAAACTTAGCAGAAATAGTCTTATTATTTCTTTCCTTGTAAATAGAAGCGAAATAAGGGAGTACTATAGGTTAAAGTGATAGTAAAAACCTTCTGGTGGCTATGTGACTGAAGTTCCTTTGTTTGTATGGACACGAGTTGACAAACTCCTGTATGAGAAAAGGCTAAGTTTTTCAAAGCTGAAACCAAAAACAAAGAATATCTAAAAAACGATTAACTCCATGAAAAAAAAATGTATATTACATAAATTGTATGTTTTAACGTGCTCTACAGCTTTTGTGTGGTAAGTTTTTGTCCATCTCTTACGGTTTAGCAATTATGCCAAATTCCGTAAAATTGATCAGAATAAAGTAATCTATTCCCAGAAAATTCTAGATATACATTTTATTTGTCAGGTAAATATTTTTAAATTACGATATTTTAATCAAAATCGTTAACCATTTTTAAAAAAATCAAAATTTTCGAAAAAAGTCCCATGTAAAGGTTAGCTGGGAATGAGGGAATTTTCTTGCAAATCTTCGTGTCGCATCCTTGGAAGATACTGAACCTAAATACCAAGTTTAGTATTTTACCGACTTTTCGTTTTGAGTTATCGTGTTCACGGACACACACAGGCGACCCTAAAACTATATTTCCCGTGAAATCTCGGTATCGAATTTTTGGGTGGAATTTTTTTCTCTATACAATATGACCATAGTACATATAGAGAAAGTAAAAATGAATGCCATAGCATTCGGACCACGAATCCACCGGTCTCTAGTGGTCGCTTAAACCTTGTGGTTCACCGGGAAACATGCGAATCTGTTGAGGAATTTAATTCTCTGCCGGCATGATGCCATGGTAGCTCTGTGGTTAGTTCAACCGGCTAGAGACTGGCAAATCCGTGTTTCAAATCTCGGCTAAGAAATTGAATTTTTCAGTCTGACTAACTATATAACTCCTGTCCTTCACACGGCTTATGTAAAACAGCAATTAAATTAACTTTACGAGAAACTGTCTTACTACTTGTCCTTCCAACAAGAAGTCGGTTGGGTAGCTCAGACGTTGGCCTTCTGAACTCGAGATCGCGTATTCAAACCCGGGCAAGACCGATGGTTTTTAAGTGTGCTTAAAAGTGACCTGGAATGCTAAAGAACTCCTGCTGGACGAAATTCCGGCACACCAGCAGGTTGATCTGCCAATTCTAAGTGTCGTTAACAAACAAAATCTAACAAGCCCGTAAATACACTAGATAAGGCGATAGTCTCCCTTTAAATGCTGGTTGCTATTGACTGAGCAAGCTCATATGAATTGAAAACCTAATACAAGGGTTAAACTCCCTTAATAAGTTTTATTTAGTTACTTAACTAAACCTTTAAAACAAAAATTTAACCTGAATAAAAATTAAAAAATATAGATATAATGTGTTTCATTTACAAATCCAGGAGTGAAACGAAACGATAAATTCCCGTTCAGAAAAGCTTAAATGTTTTAAAATTGAAACAAATAAAGGATATTCGAAAATGATTAACTGCACAAAAATATATATGATTTAAGTTGTGTTTTAACGAATCTACATTTCTTTAGTGGTAATTTTATGCCCATCTCTTACGGTTTACCAGCTCTATAAAAGTCATCGAGGATAAAAAGGTCTTCAGGGGTTATTTCTAAAAAAAATCATGATTTACATGGCTTTTGCAATGAAGCTATCTTAAACTTGTGGTATTTTAATAAAAGTCGTTAGAAAGAGAGGCGATTTTCTTGAAAACCTAGGTGTCTTAACTCCGCAAGATGATAAACTTTAATATATAAGCGACATTTTGTATTTGAGCCATTACACACAATTACACACACACACACACTTTTTCTAAGAATGTTTTGTCTGCTTTTTTAATTCAGGAGAGTTCGAAACATATAGATATCCCCGGTAAAATCTCAACATCAAATATTTTGGTGAAACAATTATCTCTTTATCTACTAGGTACAGTCAGTGACATTAAAAATACTCCTGACATTGCTGAAAATGCGAAATATGGCGGGATTTAAATCTTTCCACGATTTTCATTGGTACAATTCTGGTACGAATTAAAACGCGGGTAAGAAAATGCAAATCCATACCTTCACCCCTCATCCTGCTCGACGTCCCCTCAGAACTGGTTGGCTTGTATAGGCAGTGTATTAATATAGTCCACCATGAGCGCGCTTTGTCTTGGCATTAGAAGTTAAATGTGTAGTAAAGAGAATATATTAACCTCATTTTGAATGAATATTTAAGTGGCAAATCTGTCTCACAGTACCATTAATAAGCATTGTGTTTATAAGTATTATAATTTATTGCATTTTGTGTATATTAGTGTCTGTTTTATATTAAAATTAAACTGATGTATACTTTGACTTGCACGAATGTGTCAAATGCATTTTTTAGTATTTAGCAATGACACAAGTTCTGTAAATCCTAATGCTTTGATATTTTACATTGGAAATTCTATAAAATATTTGTAAATATGTATTTTAATTTGTTGACATTCGTGAAGAGCACATGATACAATAATCATATTTTAGTTTTATATAATTACTAGTAGTTGCTATTATGTCGATTATTAGAAAACCAGCATCTGACATTACATCAGTGTTACACATAAAAAAATTATATCTATTTATACATTTTAGCAGTAATTTTTGATACTCTTTGTCTTTATGTGCAAAAAAAAAAAAAAGAAGGACATATGCCACTATAGAGCACATTTAATTATAGTGTAGTGGTGTACATTCCTCAAAAGCAAATGGTGTGATCATGTGATTCTGTTGTTTTTGTAACCCATGCTTTTAGCACTAGAGATTTATATTTTTTTTTCACAGTACATAAACATACATGTATATCCTCGTCAAGTTCTATGTTCAGTGGCTTCCTGGCCTAAAAGAACCTATTGGATTTCTAATCCAATCTAATGTACCACCCGGTGAGAGGGGGCGAGTATTGTCTAATCAGAAAGTTTAAAGGTCATTAATTTGCAACTAAGAACTTCTTTTGTCGTAAGTTACGTTTCATATTCAACTAATTCCCCTTGGTAACGTGGCCTGTCCGATTCGCTTTTAAGAGCATAGCAAACGGGTGAAATAAATGGGCCGTGTTAGCGAAAACACTTCGTCTTATGCTAAATATTTCCATCTGTATTTTTACTTTCTCTACACGCACTATCTACATAGGGTATAGAGAAGGTATTGCACTCCACCCAAAAATTCGATACCGAGATTTCACCGGAAATATATATTTTAGGGTCCCCAATATCCAAAAAAAGCATTTTCACCAAAAGGTCCGTGTGTGTGTGTGTGTATGTGTGTCCGTGTGTCTGTGAACACGATAACTCAAAAACGAAAAGTCGGTAAAATACCAAACTTGGTATTTAAGTTTATTATCTCCCATGGATTCGACACGAAGATTTTGAGAAAAATTCCCTCACCCCCAACTACCCTTTATATGGAACTGTTTTCGAAAATTTTGATTTTCTCTAAAATGGCTCTAACGATTTTGATTAAAATTTCGTATATTAAACATATTTACCTGACAAATAAAATGTAGATCTTGAATTTTCTGGGAATAGCCTCTGAAGAGTAGTTTATTCTGAATACATTTTACTGAATTTTGAATACCTGCTAAACCTTAAGAGATGGACAAAAACTTACTACACAAAAAATGTAGAGCACGTTAAAAGACACAATTTATTTATATATATTTTTTCCGTGGAGTTTGTCGTTTTTGAGACATTCCTTATTTTTGGTTTGTGCTATGAAAAACATTTTTCTCATACAGGAACTTGTCAACCCCGATTCATATAAACAAAGGAACTTCATTGCCATAGTAACCAGCTTTTGACTATCACTTTAGCCTATGGTAGTCCCTTATTTCGCTTCTACTTACAAGGAAGCAAGTAATAAGACTATTTCTGCTAATTTTTTCTGATTAGCATAAAGTAAATAGAAGTATAAGTTATTTTAAAAATAATTTGTTGCAGGGATATAGAGAAAGTCATGTGAATAGAACACAATTCAGATTTTTAATGTCTTTGACTGTACATAGTACGTGTAGAGAGAATACAGATCTAACTGTAAAATGTCAGATAAGTGAGATAGTAGTTCACTTATACCAGAAACTCACATTCGAGACAATGAAGCAAAGTTCTCTCAAACAGGCAGGAGTTTCCTTTCGGACCCGGACAGTTGCAGCTGACGTAGATAACTCGGCTGTGTAACTGGCATGTTGATCCAGCTGCTGGAATTTTACACCAGCTGCACTAACTACTACTCGGCGCTGAATCCTCACCTCTCTGTCGTAGGATTTTAAAATCCCAATAACTACGCCACCAAGAAACTTGCCCATTATGTGAGACAGAATTTCAACACAGATAAGTTTTTTTTTGCTGTAAAATATGCCTATTTCACAAGCGTGTTAAATAATTATAAATGAAATGCGCACAATGTGCAAGTATATAAAGTGAATTACATTAATCTAATCCTAGTTTTATTAAGCAATTTTGTTTTACAATTTTCTGAATAATATCTTTCACAATGTTTTTTTTTATTACCCCCTTTAACTTCTATGATCATATCGGTGGCTTTGACTTGTGAAAAACTTATCTGATCGCAGTAGGTTATCGTCATTAAATTTATCATTTTATATCATTAAACACTTGCACATTCATTCTCATAAACATACTTTCAGACTTTGTGGGGAATAGGAAATAATTCTGGTTAAAGAAACATTTCCAGCCCGAGCCAGGAATCAAACCCAGGCTCGCTGACCACGGAGGCAGTCCTCACAATATTTCTTACACAGTTCACAGATACAGTTTTCATCCGGTTGGTGATATCTTTGTTTTGGCGTTGGAAGCCGTGTATTGTATATCGTGATACTATATGTCGAAGCTCCTAGCTTGTCTGCTTCCATTCTCCTGTTGCCATGGTGCCTCGAGTAGAAGTCGCTCCAGATAGATTGAATTGAGGAGTTAAATAGTATAGTTCCATCACGTTAAACAGTGTCTTAAGCTCAATATAGGGTGTTAGAGTATATATGCAGATATTTTAATAAATATGTATTTTATTAACTTAAAATCGTTTACAAATAAAGTCTTAACCCTTTCAGTTCCGGTGTCCATTGGAATGCACATGACTTCCTACAGACTATGTAATATATTTAAAAGCTGTAATTACTATTTAGATCACTTGGGGGTGTGAACGGTTATGTTTTTTAAGTTTTCCAGTTTTGTGCTGCTATCTGTGGCCAAGTTTAGAACTACTTTGGAGCTTTTGTTACAAGATGGACAAGGAGGTTCACAGATAATTTTTTCAATGAAGCATAAAAAGTCAGGTCTGAAAGGGTTAAATTCATTGCTGCATATAATTCACTGAACGGCTCAACACATGGACAGGTGCATGCTGTCCATGGCACTCACACCACTGCGTGCTAACATGCCAGTCACTCACGACTCAGTGCTATTCACTGCCATATCTCCTGCTTTTATAGGTAAATAATGGGAGAGAATTTCTTGGAAGCTTCTGGAAGCCGAAACTTGAAGAAGCATCTCGAAAATCTCGAAGATGTATCACCAGTGGAATGCGATGGTGGAAGCCGGAGAACCCGGCTGCTTTGCCCACCACAAACCTCACCAGAGCCGTGTAAGTGAGAGACGAGTGGTCTAACCATTCACTCACAATACTAAACTATGTCTTGCAGTCTTTCTTTCTCAATGATACTTCACAAACCTTTTTTTAGCACTTAGAAGAACGCTGACACTTTTTTCTCGACACAAGTTTATCAATGTTGTACTTAACTGACACAGAAAGACATAGTATTGATAAGGGTATAATTTAAACTCTTAGTATAGTTCAATTTAGAAACGAACTTCTCATATATGTGGAACCAAATATTCCAACAATATGGCCAGCAAAATGTCTCAATTTGGGGTATGCATTGGCTGCAGCATTTGGTAAAGCTGTTGTTTAGGACAGGTACTGCTTTGTGTTGTAATTAGTTGTAATTACAACTTCAATATGGCATCACTTAAATTGAATGATAGCCACATATATTCTTCCATACTAAAACTTTTTGTCAGTGAAAGGTCATGGACTGCACAAGATATTGTTATTCGTTATGTACAAAGCTAAACAGGCACAGTGAAGTGGATAAGGAGGAAGATGCAAAGTTTAGACATCGATGAGAGCAAGCTTCTCAGGTCTGGTTTAGGTGAAAAGAATCCGTACAGAAGATATTGAAAATTCATTTCGTTAATGTCTACCTTGTAGTGAAGAAAGATTCTGCTAGTATGTATCCAATGGAGGTTAGTTAAATACGGAATAACACTGACTTCCTCATCGGCCCTGACCTAGCTAATGAGAAATGTAGGTACCCTGAGCAATCAGCTGATTAGCTCAGAAGGAAACACGCGACTGAGCGTGTGCATGGAAGGCAGCAGATGAGACAAACATCCTCTCATCTATTTGTTGCTCGCAGTTTCCATCTTTTCTGCCTCGCGTGTGTGCAAGAGAAACTTTATTTATAAATGGATCACTTATGATTGTAAGATATAGTGTTATTTTCACTTTCTTTACTCTGTATAGTAAGTAGAGGTATAGTAAGTAGAGGAAGTATTGTAATCCACACAGAAATTCGAAAACGTGATTTCACGGAAATACGTTTAGAGATTCTGTGAATCCAATGACTTTCTCTGCCAATAATTCTTTAACAAACTATTCTTAAGAAAAGCATAACCTTCTAACTATATCACTTTAATCAGATAAACAGTTGCATAAATACCTTCTTTACATACTTCCTTGTAGATAAAAAGACTCATAAAATATACAAGATTTAAGCATATTCAAATCTTTTCACAGTTGGTTGCTCTGTGCTACCTTTTCCTCTTTGAGTGCTCAGGAGCAAGAAAAGCGACATCTTATTGAAAAAAGTATAAAGTATATTTGAACACGTAACTAATAACAAAAGATATTTTGGAAACAGTTAACTCTCCAAAATAAAATGTATATTACATACTGTGCTTTAATGAAATCTTCATTTTTATGTAATAAGTTTTTTCCAGTCTCTTACAGTTTTGCGGTTATGCAAATGTCATCTATAATGAAGAATGCAGTTCCAAGATATACATTTTATTTGTTATGTAAATATCTTAAACACAAAAATAATGTAATCAAAAATGTTAGAGCAGTTTTAGTAACTCAATGTTTTCGGAAAATGTTCCATAAAAAGGAATACTTCGGGTGGGGAATTTTCTAGAAAATCTAAGTTCAGTATTTTCCAAAGATGCGATAAAAACATTTTTCAAGAAAATCCCACTTCCGCAAACTGTTTGTTTAGTGGAACATTTTCTGGAATGTTTAATTTTCTCAAAGATTTTTATTAAAATGTCGTATGTTAAGGACATTTTGTGACAAACAATATGTATATTTATACATCTCAGCTCTAATCAATATCTGGCATTGAGTATTTCTCGCCTGTTGTTTTATTTCAGTTTCTACAACCTATGGGGCTTATTCAGTACTCCCATAAGAAAAGAAATATTATGTACCTACAATTAAATTAGCGGATCGTGGGGGCCATAACTGCTAACTGAATACCCTGTATCAGACATTTCCAAATTAAATTTAATGACCATGCGCTGTAGCCATGTTATACTGGAAAATTGCGCACAAACGTTCAAGGTCGGTCAGTTGTTCAAAGAATGGTGTGAATAAGATTGGTTATTGAGGGATGATTTTTGCTGAAAATTCAAACATTTAAGAACCAATCGTTGGTTCCATTAGTAATACTTTCAGTATATTGTACTTTGTACCTTTGCACCATTTGTTTGCACTATTTAATATAAAAAATATAGATCCTGTTTCTCTGTAAGAACTTACTGCACATAAATTTTCACATCATGCAAGTATTCTCCTGTGTAGTAACATGTTACTCTAGGCCCCTAAGTTGTTCAGCGAGAATAAACAATCATACAAATGGAATAAAGCTTCGTCAAGAAAAACATTAAGGGTAGGTCTTTTGCTCTATAATTTAGAAAGATGTAGTTACCAAAATTTACTTAACTCGGATGATCACAAGATCGACAGTGCAGAGTGACCCACTATTTTATTTTTACTGTCTTTAATACGCATAGTAAGCAGGGGAAGCATTAAAATGTTATCCAATCAAACATTGGGTTTCAGGCCATCACTGGAAATATAAGATTTAGATTGCCAGATTTTAAAAAAAAATTAAGAAAAATGTCCTGCGAGTATGTGTTTGTGTGTGTGTGCCAGAAAGAGAGAGAGAGAGAGTTTGGGTCTGTCTTTTAACAGCACAACTCAAAGATCGTGCATGTAAAGGCCAGTTTGGATTGGGGAGGATTTCTCCTAAAAATCTTCTTGTGGAAGATTTTTTTTGAAAAATCCTCAAAATCCAAACAATTCTTTACACGAATTTGATAATTTTTATTTTCTTAATAATGGCTCCAACAATTTCTTTTTAAAACCTGATATGCTACGGAAATTTACATCACAATTAATATAATATATATTACAATATTTTGAGAAAACCACTACAGTTTTGTTCATTCCAGATAAGTTTCCTGTCACTGGTAAATCGTAACAAATACATTTCCAAAAACACACAATTTATGATTTGTACATTTTTTGTGACGTGTAACAATTTCCAATGTATTTCATATTTTTTGTTTACATTTACAGATTTGTATAATTTTCTCAAATTAGGTGTCAATTTTTATTAATCCTAATTCAATAAGAAGGGAATTTAAATATCATCACATAGAGATGTGTTACTTTATTTTCTTGTATCTAAAAGAAAAAACATTTCTGCTTATATTTATCTCGATAAACATGAGATTTATATAGATAGTTTGTCCCAGAATAGGCAGAGAAGGACCTATGAATGTAACAAATCGGATTTTTAACACTTTACTATCTCTGTTTGCTAAAGCCAAAGCATAATAATGATACATCTTTAAGGTTTATATCGATTAATATGAAGCAGACGGAAAAATAACTTTTTGTAAAAAATATTGGACGCACGCCAATAAACGTTCCTGAAACAAATGCTTTGTTACATACTGTACAGCAATGCGGAAGCACAAAAATGATTTATTAATTAATTTATATCATATGGAATATGGCAGGCTAAGCCGCTTATGATCGCATTTCAATGATGGTCTCAAAAAAGAAATGGGGATTACCAGTTAATCGTATTAAAAGGAATTTTAAAATGTCTCTCCCCGGTTGCCCCATTGAAGCAACAGAAATACAGAATAACTGCAAATATCATCATCCAACCCTTTACTGCACTTTGTGTATGTAAAATGTTTCGAAAACTTTGATTTTCTCGAATGTCGTCTAACAACTTTTATTAAAATACCGTCATTTCGAATAACATTTGAATAGTTATAAACACTAATAAACAAAATTTTGTAAATTTCTTTAACGTATGCAATTTATTTCAAGTACATTTTAATATTTAACAATTTCCAAGAAATTCCTTGTTGTTAGTTTAAGTTTTGAAATACCCATACTCGTCTCAAATAGATATACTATTATCTTTTTTCAAGTCAAGCAAAGCAAACGAAATTTCAAAGCGATCAGATAATGGTCAGTTCAAGAAATATATCGGAAATGGTTAACTCCCAAAAAAACGTATTTGATAGAAATTGTATTCTTTAACGCGAAATATACGTTGCATGGCATGTTGGTTTGTCAGTTATGCAAAATTCATTAAGACTACTTCCAAGGCCATAAACAGGGTATTTCTCAGTCACATAACTGTCATAAATATGTTGTTTCAATCGAAATGGTTACAGCCATTTTTGGAATGGCAATTCTTTAACATCTTGGGCGTCGAGATATATAGAAAACCAGTTCCAAGAGATGAATACAAAGATGATAATTTACAACTGAATGAGCACATTTTAAGTAAATTTTTGTGGTTCTTTTTGTTATATAAATACTATAATTTTTCTAATAATAAATGCGAAATTTTCTTGATATTGAATAATTAATTCGAAATAATACGGATATATTAAGAACAGTGAAGTAAAATTATGAACTGAAATATATTAAATTCTTATTTAGTGTAATTATATGGGAACAAACTGGAAGAACATACCAGTTTATATGCCACGAATGACCTTTGGTTTTAATACTTCGTCAAAAAATTAAAATGTCCTCTCCTGGTGTTGCTAAAACAAGACATATTCGGGACGATAACTAAAAATAAATTATAGTTTTTCATTGCAGGTTTCTGTTCTAGCATATTGAATATTCTAATTTCATATAATTATTTATTGTAGATTTTAAGGCTCAAATATTACGGTATGAAGGGGATTAAGTGAACAAAATATAAACTGCACACGTATTACATATTTATAAAATAGTGCTTAGTGCAAATTTAACATCGAATAAGCAGCACAGATAAATAACTAATATATAAATAATAAAATAACACAATATCCATTACACAATCTATATCTCTAAGTATACTCAAAGAGTCATTATACAGAGTGTTTCAATGTTTCAAAACGACACCAAAGGAAGATGTGGACGTTGTTGGTCATACCGTACATGATACGTGAATATAATTTTCAGCTCTAAATTCGGCATATACAAAAACTGCCATAAAATCACCATGGGTTAGGCAGTCGTACATAACCAAATAACACGTGCCTGGCCCACTCCAAGAAAGATGCCGATTGGTGTCGAAGTTCCCAGTCGCGTGGTTTAGGCGTGGTTTGATAGACACGCCGGCGCGGCACTGGTCATTTAGTAATGGAAAACATAGCATGTGGGTTTTGTCATGAGTTTCGTATAACACATTCTAAGGTTTTTTACGGGGCCTATGACAACCGTTGTTCCTTTGCTCCCTAATCCCAAATGTGTGCGATTTTTAAACACACATAAAACTTTTAAGAGGATTTTGAAAGTTGCGACATCAAGTTTCGGACAAGTCAAAGTGTAGGCTAATCAATTGCTATATTCGTTTGGTGTTGCTTTGAAACAGTCTGTATACTGTAAGCAATCACCGTTTAACTTGTAAATAAATTTCTCCTCCATAAGAGCCTGACGTTATTCAGTCAATCCCAAAAATTATGTGTAATTATTATATCAAATCCCATATGATGCTATACATTAATTCTGCTCTTATTCACTGTCGATTTGCATTGGTAATTAGGCTGTTACCATTATAGTAATTCATGACTAAGGATACCTATTCTTGTGTTTTTCTCTCCTATTACTTTCTCTAGTAGATATGTACATAATAGCCAGAGAAGGTATTGTATTCCAGCTAAAAATTGTATGTCAAGATTTCAACTGAAATATGCTTTGAGGTCCGCTGTGTCTGAAAAAAATAAAACAATTTTAGAAACAGGTCCGCACGCGCGCGCGCGTGTGCATGTCTGTGGACAGCATAGCTTAAAAGCGAAAATAACTTTAAATACGAAACTTAGAATTTATGTTTAATATCTTCCAAGAATGCGACACGAAGGTATTGAACAAAACCCCACAAACTTCCCTTTACATGAAACATTTTTGAATATTTTATTTTTATAAAATATTTTGATTATTACCATATATTAAATATATTTACCCCACAAATAACATGAGGTAAAGATTTTGGACTTACGAAAGACAAAGGGAATAAATGGGAGCCGCTAAAAGTTAGGCGTAAAACACATAAGTTAGTCGCACTATTTACGCTTATGCTGGTTTAGATGCATGGGTGGACTTTAGAAAGAGGTTAGAAAATCCAGCATACTACAGACAAAACGATCATTTGTTTAAAATTAAGGGTAGAAGGTACAAAACCGACATAGGAAAAGTTTCTTTTGTTAATAGGACCATTGACGAATTGAATGAATGCCTGTAGCAGTCTTAAAGAAATTTAGGGATAACTTAAAGAGAGTAAATGTTAGTTAATTTGAGTAAATATTGTGAAATAATTAAGGATTTCAAAAACTGTATTAATGTTGAGGATTCATAATAACTAGTTATTAACTACTATTGCTATACTGCAAAATAAGTCATTAGGAATTTAAAAAAACATGTATATGTAACATGTTAGTTGGATTACTTAATTTAATATTATTATTGTAAGTGAATATTGTACATTTTACTCTGCCACCGGGCAGTACCCAATTGCAGAGAGTGAATACATACATATATTTTGAATTTTCTAGGATTTAGCCTCTGAAGACCTCTTTATTTTCTATGAATTTTGCTGAGTTTTTGATAACAGGTAAACCGTAAAAGATAAAATAAAACTTACTAAAGAAAATTTAGATCTCGTTAAATTGCATTATTATATAGGTTTTTTTTTTTTTTTGTTTTTTTTTTTTGTTTTTTTTTTTTTGTTTTCCTTCTGGTAGAGTTGATAGTTTCAGCGATATTCCTTGTTAAATTACTTAAACTTTTCTCAAACGGTAGGTCACCTTTCGTTTCATCTCCCTTGTTTCATTGCTGGCCATGCAAAGCGAACCGAACCTTAATTATTCATATAGCGACCATCTTTTAAAGATTTGATTATCGCTTTATGTCCTTGTTTCCCTTTCACTTACAAGTAAACAAGTTATAAGATCAAATCTGCTAACGTTTATCTCAATTAACATGATATAGATTAAAGAACAATCTATAGAAAGTAAATTGAATGGAAAACATTTCAGTTAATGGCGAAATATTTTAATTTGTTTTCTTATTTTATCTCATTTTATTACAAAATATCAAATACTTTGAAGACTTGAAGTAGTCTTGTTAAAGTCATACCTTCAAAACAGACTTGTTATTTCCTCTTTTGTTTTCCATCTCTCAAGAGATACTTGATAGCTTCTCTGTAATTTTAGAAGAGATGGAAGCCGTAGTGTGTACCACTGGTTGTGTTGTGGTCGATGATAGCTACATCTGTGTGTTTTCCCTTCTAAACCAGCAATAAGAATGAATCTTCCATCTCTGAGGAAAGCAAGTAAATCTGATAACTTTGACGCAATATCATGATGAAACCTATCTCTTGCTCATCATTCATGTTGACAGAAACTCTAGGAAAGAAATCCAATTTCCTTTCTGTCAAAAGCCCTTTCATTTCCACTTAAGAGACACCAACTTAAAGCTGATATACTTTAATTTAAATCTGCTGCCTTATTTTACGTCTTACGAAACCGACAAACTGCAGAAATAATTAAAGTATTACTAATGATTATTTGTGTTCAAAATACTCGAAATAACTGTAAAAAGTTAATTGAGAATTTTTACATAGAGGATAACTCAGGTCCTGATACACCAAACAGCAATTTTTTTTTTTTTTTTTTTTTTGCTTTTTCTACAAATAATAGATGTTGTTTACAGAAGGTATTGCATTGCACCCAAAAGTTCGATACCGAGATTTCACCGGAAATACCCGTTTTAGGCTTCCCTGTATCCAAAACAAGAGGCATTTTAGTAAAAGTTCCGTGTGTCTGTGAACACAATAACCCAAAAACGAAAAATCAATAAAATGCTAAACTTGGTATTTATTATCTTTCAGGGGTGCGACATGAAGAACTTGAGAAAAATACCCCACTACTAACTATCCATTAAATGGGAAAAAATTCGAGAAAGTAGTTGTTCTCAAAAATGGCTTAACGACTTTGATTTACATTATCGTTATTAAAAAAATGTGATAAATAAAATATAGAATCTGAATTTTCAGGGAACTGATTATGAAAATATCTTTGATCCGAATGAATTTTGCATAATTAGCAAACCGTAAGAGATAGACAAACACTACACAAAAACCGCAGATCAAGTTAAAACACACGATTTATATCATACATTTTTTCCGTAGAGTTAGCCATTTTTGAGATATTGTTTGTTATTGGTTTCAATTTTAAAATATTTGAACGTTTCTCATACGGAAATTTGTCAACTCCAGACCATGCAGATAAACTGATTTCAAGCACATGGCAACCAGCTTTGAAAACATTTGACTATCGCTTTAGTCTAGTGTATTGCCTAACTTCCCTCCCACTTACAAAAAAGTAATGCTTCTAGTGTTTATCTTGATTAGCATGGAGTACGAGTAGATAGAAGAATAGCCGTTTTAACAATAATTTGTAACAAAGATGTAGAGAAAGTCATTTGAATAAAACACATACGATTTATTACTTTTTCTACAATACCGTGTTTAGAGAAAGTATTGTATTCCATATAGAAACTCATATCGAGATTAACGTATATATTTTGAGACCACTGAATCCAAGAAAGGCATTTTTAAAAATATATGCTTATGTAATACCTGTATGTATGTGGGTGTGTGAATGTGTGTTTGTGTGTATATGTCTGTGGGATCCATAGCTCAAAAACGAAAAGTAGGTTATATTCCAAACTTGGAATTTAAGCTCAGTATCTTCCAAGGAGGCGATACGAAGAAAATACTCCCCCTAATTCGAAACTACCCTTTATATGGATCAGTTTTTGAAAATGTTGATTTACTCAGAAATTGCTGTAAGACATAAGACTAAAATACAATATGTTCCATTTTTATGACAAATTGGATATCCTGATTTTTCTGGGAAACCGCCTCTGAAAACCCATTCATTTTGAATGACTTGTGTATAACTTTTGTATATATGGTAAACTATAAGACACAGACAAAAAGTTACTACATAATAATGTAGATCTCGTTAAAAATCACAAACTATCCATATATTCCAGTGTTAGCCGTTTTTTGTTTAGATATCCCGATCTTTTTGTTTCAGTTTTAAGGTCGGATTACATTGTTTCTTTACCCCTCTCCTCGCACAGTGCACCTTGATCAAGCCTATCATAGCGCATTGCTTTTGTGTCGGACTTGAGCACAAACCAATAGGAAATTGACAAAGTCAGGACAGTGAGGAATTACAGATGTTGAACATGTTCTACCAGCATTATACGAGTATACAGAAACATACTAAAATACACTAACGCCCGTGCTCCAGGAAGTACCATTGCACATAGTAGACAGAGATGGTATTGTATTCCGCCCAAAAATTGCTTACAGAGATTTCACCGTAATTTCATGTTTTGAGAACCCCGGAATAAAAACGATTGAAAATGAGCGCGCGCGTGTGTCATTAGCATAGTTAAAAAACGGAAACTTAGTTGAATATTAAACTTGCTACATAAGTTCAGTATCTTCGAAAAATGCGACTCGAAGATTTTTTGGAAAATCCCCATCCTAAACTACCTTTAAATGTAAACATTTGAACATTTTTTTTTCTCAAAATATCTCTAAATTGTTTTTATTACAATATCGTATTAAAAATATTTACATGAGAAATAAAATGTGTATCTTGAATTTCCTGGGGATAGAACTATCCATTCTAACTGACGTTTGTATCACTGGTAAACCGTACTAGATAGATAAATACTTACTACATAAAAATGTTAAAATACATAACCTATGGCCTATGCAGTTTTTGTAGAACTAACCATTTCCGAGATATTCCTTATTGATGGTTTCATCGTTAAAATATTTAAACTTTTCTAGTCCATTTCGTCTATGTTTTGCTCCTGCCTTTGGAGAAAGAGCAGAATTTCAATGACAATCGTTTAGACAGCTATAATCGAATTTGCGGGTTCAAACCCGGCGGAGGACGATGGCTTTTTTCGGACGTAAAAGTCTTTAGCATGGAAAGTAAAGCCGTTGGTCCCGTGTCGTACATTTCCGGCGCGTAGAAGAACTTCAAGCCTGATAGAGAGGCCTCTGAGTAAAATTAAGCGGTCTTTCACGCCCAGTATAAAATGGGACGCTCAGAACCACAGCAGTTAAACACGCCATTTCCATTTTTTATAATCGAAATCTTTGATTGGTGTATTTCTTCTATATATAAGCAATTGAATCCCGGATTCCAAGAGGGGCCCAACTCTCATTTTATGAGATTTTGAGATTTCATGTGCAAAACATTTATTTTGTATGGGAACATAATCGCGGCCTAACGCCACACCGTTATATTTAAAATCAGGATTTCAACATTCATCAGATTCGAAGACAGGCCCAAATGACTGGAGTTAGACCACTATTGGAATCCGACAACCTAATTTATATAATTCTCACTATGTGGCAGCACAATTGCGGCGTAAGAATCACGCAAAAGAGGGCTGACATTTCTTCTGCTAGTGGGGCATCAGATGATGTTTGTGAAATAACGCGGAAGAGAAAACGAAATGAAAAGACTTGGGCTCAGAATAAAAGGAAAAGAAGTGGTGAAGAATATACGAATACGGCTGAAAAACTTCTCCAACTCGTAGAACTGGTGAAATGTGCAGGTTAGTTCTGCTTGTATTGTTTACGCCTATGTGTTGTTTATTTTGTGATTATTTTAATTCCTTTCTCTGTACATACTATATCCCTGGATATTCCTATATTTTAGGTGTCAAAGTTCCTGTTTGAGTTACTTTTCAGTAGAGTGCAAACAAATGATACTGGAGAAATTTAATAAATTTGAAGATCAAAATGCACCGGATGCATTCTTATCAGGCATGATTGGTTACACCTGTGGAAATAAAGTGCAGACGTCCTAATTCAGAAGAGAGTCTTCGAAGGTGCACCACTTCATTTATAACGTATGTTAGGAAATATGTAGAAATAGAAAAAATACATGCATAATAGAGCTAATATGTCAGTCATTGGTTTGAGTAACAAAGTATATTGTCTGATTAACAAAATATTAACCAATATCGCTGCTGATTATGAGAATTTGTAACATAGCCATTATTTCTTAAAGAAATATAGTATTTTTTAAAAAAATTTTAGGTTGCTGTGGGTGTAGAGTACAAAACCGTGTGTCGTGAAGGACTTGCCAGCATACATGGTGTATCTGTGAAGCGACTAAGAAGATTGGCTGCACTGAAGGCTCAAGGTTCGACTCCTGTTGATCATCCAGGGGGACATAATAATAAGTCTCCAGCAAAATCTGAAGATATATTAGTTAAAATTGACACTCCATTAGATCCTTTCCGTACAGAGTGGTTCATTACGGAAAAGCAAAGGATAATGTAAAGAAGAGATATTTATCAGTTGATGTGTATCTTAAGAATACATTTTTGCGCTTACCTGATCTGGATAAATATTTTGAAGTAGCAGCTAGAAATGTAGAACAAGTAAAATCTGAGGTTACCTATGTGTATTATGTTAGTTACTTTACAACTAATTTTAATTATTCCTTTGGTAGATCAAAAACATTTGTAGCCTCTGTAACCAAACAAAGATCCAAATTAAAACAGAGATAAACAAAATTGTAAGGCAGAAAGATGTAGCAGTCCATAAAACAAAAGCTAAGATATTTTATTTCAAATTACAAAAGTATGAAGAAGTAGCTCAGAATAATGATGGACTGGAAATATTATGTTTCAATGTTATGCAAAATATACCATTTCCACACTTGCCAGTAGGTGAAATGTTTTATTTAAGGCAACTCTGGTTATACATTTTGGGTATTTACAGTGATAAAACCACAAAATATACCATTTTTTTTGTGGCCTGAAAGGGGGCAAATGAATTCCTCAGTTAATTAAATATTTTGATTAACATTTGGATAAAAAAATAAACATGTTGCATTTGTTTAGTGATGGGACTGCTGGGCAAAACAAAAATCATACCATCGTTGTATTTCTTTCGTCTTTAATAAAAATGGGGAGATTCAAGTAGATCGTTCACATGTTTCCTATAAGGGGATACAGTTATCAGCCCTGTGATAGACATTTTGGTGTGATAGAAAGAATGAAAAGAAAGAAGGAAGTAGTTAACATTACATGGATTGGGTAATTTGTAGTTTTTAATGTCCTTTAACCTGGTTGGTCATATCGGACGATAAATGAAGTTGGTGAAATGATGCTCAAATGATCTCGAGGTCCATGGAGCTTAAAGTTACTCGACATTCGTCTTCTCAGGATAAGGGAAAACCCCGAAAAAACCTTTTCCTGGTAACTCACCCTAAGCAAGATTCGAACTCACGAACTATTGAATGTGAGGCAGACACTCTACCACCACATTACCCAGGAGGGCTAATAGGAAATTAATGAATTGGCTATTCGTGTTTAAAAAGCTAGAATGTCAGTAAGGCAGCTAGTGAGTATAAATTTAAACGTACATAGGCAAGATAGATTCACAATTGGACTGCAGTTAAAAGGCTCGCCAACAAGTATGTAGACAGCGAACATTCCTGATCAAATCAATGCATCCCATACACAGGCAGTAAAATAGTGCAACAAACACAAACTACCCTGTCTAGGCAGCTAACAGTAGTATAGGGGAGGGATAAGAGTCAACGTGACCGCAATATAAAATGCCAGCAACCCGTATCCTAGGTAACCAAAGTCCTACTGTAGCATGTGGGACGTTTGCTCGCTCCCATGGGGAAAAAAGAGGGAAAGAATGGAGGCAGTACTTAGCAAGCTGCTGGATGCTCTGAATACTTAACTACAGCAACACAACAGGATTTTTATCTGGCGCGGTTGGTCCATGCAAGCACAGCTTCCACTTCCTTGACATATTTATTCTCTTGTTTCATCCATTAACTTCTGGCAGAGTAGTTAAAAAACTAATTAGGGAGCTAATTGGAGTACATTTCACTCTTGTTTTTCATAAGACACAATTTTTACATCTAACTTTTGAAAGTTCTTCCGTATTAATGTGTCTCAGCCCCTTCGACCAAGTTCCACTTTCTGCTCAAACCAGTCCGCTCATCTCGCACTTTTGTTATTCCACATATCTTCTTCCAGTTGATTATTACATGACTGATCTACTAGTCCTTCTGTTGTTACAAATGCTTGCTATGTGGCCTCCCCATTTCCATTTAACATGCGTCTCCCATACCTGTTCTCTTGATTTCCTCGTAGCGCATTTTTCCCAGAGCGTTGCCTAAAGCAGTTTCCTCTCTATTTTACTTTGTCTAGCGCGTGTGTACATAGTGTAGGCAGAGAAGATGTATTCAACCCAAAAATTCGATGCTGAGATTTCATCAGAAATGTGAGTTCTATGGACAGCATAGCTCAAGAAATAAAAGAGAGATAAATACCAAATTTAGTAGCGTCAATGGATGCGACATGAAGATTTTGAAAAAAAAAAAATCCCCCCCGCATCCCAAGCTACCATTTACATGGAAAAAAATCGAAAATGTTGATTTTCTCAAAAATGGCTAACAACGATGCTGATTAAAATACCATATATTAAAAATATTTACATCACAAATAAAATATATATCCTGAATTTTCTGAGAATAGCTTCTGAAGACCTCTTTATTCTGCGTGGGTTTTGTGGAATTTAGCAAAGCGATTAAACTGTAAGAAATAGACACAAACTTAACACACAAAAGATTGTAGATCCCGTAAAACACATAAATTATGTCTACATGTTTTTCTTGTAGAGTTGACCGTTTTTGAGATATTCCTTGTTATTGGTTTTAGTTATTAACCAGCAAACGTTTCTCAAATGGGAGCATGGAAAATGAATTGAAACTGAAATGCTTTACATAGCGACCATCTTTTAAAAATGCATAATGTATTCCCTTATTTCCCTTCTACTTACAATGGAGCAAGTAATAAGGCTATGTGAATCTCGATTAGCGTGACGCAGACAAGTGAATAATCTTTTGTAAGACTAGTTTGTACATGAAAGAGTGAAAGATACATGAATAGAACACAGACACACACACAAACACAAACTCTCACTCACACGGCCTTTCTTCTAAAAATGCCTTTTTTTTGGATTCAGATGGTCTCTAAACATATATTTCCAGCAAAATCTCGGTATCGAATTTTAGAATACCTTCTCTATATTTTATGTACATAGTTTGTACAAAATGAATCTAGTATTAAGAGTTCTTTAGAGGTTATTCCCAGAAAATTCAAGATACCATTTTATTTGTCACGTAAATATCTGTAATATACGGTATTTTAAATAAAATCGTTACAGCCATTTTTGAGAAAATAAAAATTATCGAAATTTTTTCCATGTAAAAGGTAGTTTGCGTTGGAATTTTTCTGCAAATATTCGTGTTATATCCTTGGAAGATACTAAAATGTAAGACTACATTTGGTATTTGACCGACTTTTTGTTTGAAAAAAATTGTCTTTTTTTTATACAGGGGACTCTAAAAACTTTTATTTTCAGTGAAATATCGCTATCAAATATTTATTTACATAGTTACGTGCTAGAAGGTACCAATGGCGGATCGCAGAACATGTATTTCCAGTGAAATCTCGGTATGCTATGTACGTAATAGAGAAAGTAATAAAGGATGATGGGTAGTGAAAGTCATAAAAGTTTAATACTAGTTGTTTTCCCAAGAAACTGGGTTATATATTCCTGTAGGCAAATCACTGTTATACTATAAGCTGGTTTATATACAGAGCTCTTCTCATAATACTTGCAGCTGCTTTAACCAGAATAACGACAACACCCCCAAAGCAAATCGTTATTACGCATGTATCTTTAGCTTTAGCATTTCCTGCAACTAATAGCCTACGTCATATCCTGTGAGAAGTAGTACAGTCAGTGTAGAATCACAGTAAGCTGAACTGACAAGCGTAAAACTGTCGCGAACTAGATTTTGCGACGAGGAGGATAGCCATTTGAGGGAGGTGAAAGAAAGGCAGATGGTAAAACAATGATAACAACGAGACTTAAATTAATCCTATCTAATCGCCATGCCATTTTTATACGCTTTAGCTTTTTCTAGCGAAAAGTCTCTATTTGCTACGTCATTGCCAAAGAGGAAGGTTTTCTGGAGCGTTTCAGGGCATTACATTTACACTCCAAAGGGAAATTAGCTCCAAATTTAATTTCTCTAGCTGGTGTTTGTTTATGTTGGTTAAAAATGGCGTCGTGTAGCAAATAGTTACGAACCGAAAAGGAAATAAGAGCTACAATTCGCGATGTATTAGAAGAAAGCGAGTGATTTTGAATTTTCAGACCTTTATAAACCTTTTCTGACATCGGCGTAAGAGAGGAAGATATATGTTCTAGTTTCAGTGATAAAAATGCTTCCGATAACAACGGTTCTCGTGTCGCCTCCGTGGTGTAATGGTTACCATGCTGTCTTCATATACAAGGTCGTCGGTTCAAACCCGGCGGAGGACGATGACTTTTTTCGGGTGTAAACATTTTTGGCATGGCTTCTTTCGGAAGGGAAGTAATGCCGTTGGTCCCGTGTCGTAGATTTACGGCGCGTATAGGAACCTCAAGAGGCCTCTGAGCATAATTAAATAGTCTTTCATGCCCAATTTAGAATGGGACGCTGAGAACCACAGTAGTTAAAGAGCGTCCATAAATAAAACGCCATTTACATTTTTACTTTCTCCATACGCACTATGTACATAGTGTATAGAGAAAGTATTGCACTCCACCCAAAAATTCGATACTGAGATTTCACCGGAAATATATGTTTTAGGGTCCCCAATATCCAAAAAAAGCATTTTTACAAAAAGGTCCGTGTGTGTGTCCGTGTGTCTGTGAACACGATAACTCAAAAACGAAAGTCGGTAAAATACCAAACTTGGTATTTAAGTTCAGTATCTTCCAGGGATGCGTCACGAAGATTTTGAGAAAAATCGCCCCACCCCCAACTACCCTTTACATGGAACTTTTTTCGAAAATTTTGATTTTCTCAAAAATAGCTCTAACGATTTTGATTAAAAATTCGTATATTAAACATATTTATCTGAAAATAAAATGTATATCTTGAATTTTCTGGGAATAGCCTCTGAAGAGCAGTTTATTGTGGATGAATTTTACTAAATTTTGAATAACTGCTAAACCGCAAGAGATGGACAAAAACGTACTGCACAAAAAATGTAGAGCACATTAAAACACACAATTTATGTTATATACATTTTTTTTGTGGAGTTCGTCGTTTTCGAGACATTCCTTATTTTTGGTTTCTGCTATGAAAAACGTATACTTTTCTCATACAAGAACTTGTCAACTCCTATCCATATAAACAACGAACTTCATTGACATAGCAACCAGCTTTTGACTATTACTTTAACCTACGGTTGTCCCTTATTTCGCTTCTACTTACAAGGAAGCGAGTAATTAGACTATTTCTGCTATTTTTTTCTGATTAGCATAAAGTAAATAGAAGTATAAGCTTTTTAAGAATTATTTTTTGCAGGGATATGGAGAAAGTCATGTGAATGGTACACATCAGATTTTTTTTTAACGGTTCTCGTACGTCTACAAATAATTGTCGTACTTATCGAAATGGATTTACGAATACAATGTGAGTCAACCATTCAGCTACACAACAACACAAGTGCTATATTGTACAGAAACCCACGTTATATTTATATTCTATTGCTTTATGCCATTTTCATCAATAGTGGTAGCATGTTTATTGTGAATTTTTCAGATGCACGTTATATGAATTCATGTTTTTCTATTTTAAAAATAAAAAACCAGATAAAACCTGATTGCTGGTTTAATAAAGAAATATCTGTATTATCATTTTATTAGCCTGAACTTTCTATATAGTGAGGATTTGTATGCCTAATTATTGATTATTTTGGGAATTTTTATTTCATTTTCAAAATTTCTTATTTTTAACTTTTTAAAAACACTGAAGGGACTTCTCAGTCACATATGTATTACACAATAGACAAATAAGTTTATTAAAAAAATATTCAGCTCCCTATGTTATTTGCTATTCATTTTGTTACTAATAATTTAAAACCCTGTATTCTGCTCTAGAATTGCCTAACACTTTTCAGACAGTAATCTGTTATTTGGGCTGGTAATAAAAGGCTTAAGCTAAAATATTGAGAAAGATTAAATAATTTGTTCTTTGGTTTACAAATTTGGGGAATTGCAATATATTCCATTAATCCTGGCCAATGTCATTCTGATTTCGGGGATTACTAACACAAAGAGTTATGTCATGGCGTGTCTGGTAAGGCGAGAAATGTAATAGTTGGGCGGTTGAACCCGGAGCGGCGCCCCAAAACGCACCAACGAAGCAAGATCTGGTTTTAGCAGCAGCCCGGAAGGACCTTCCAAAATGGTGGCCGCACACCTAATATGGTGAACATGGAATGTTTTAATGTTCTATAATATCCGGTGTGACGTCTATGTGCGAATATGCACTTAGACCACTGCATCTACTTCTTTGGTCACGGAAATCTGTCAGTATCCCATAGACTTCTCTGTCCTGTGTGTTGCTCACATGCTGTTAATATTTATCGTTGCGTTTTAAAGGTTCTTGAAAAAATTAAACATATTTACAGCTACACTGAAATTATTTGGATAATGCACTTGACAATTCTCACAATCATTACCTTAATTAGAGCAATACATAATGATTTTTTACTTTCTCTATACGCACTATGTACATAGTGTATAGAGAAGGTATTGCACTCCACCAAAAAATTTGATACCGAGATTTTACCGGAAATATATGTTTTAGGGTCCCCTGTATCCAAAAAAAGTATTTTCAGAAAAAGGTCCGTGTGTGTGTGTGTCCGTGTGTGTGTGTGTGTCCGTGTGTCTGTGAACACGATAACTCAAAAACGGAAAGTCTTTAACATACCAAACCTGGTATTTAAGTTTAGTATCTTCCAGGGATGCGACACGAAGATTTTGAGAAAAATCCCCGCACCTCAAACTACCCTTTACATGGAACTTTTTTCGAAAATCTTGATTTTCTAAAATGGCTCTAACGATTTTGATTAAAATATCGTGTGTGAAATATATTTACCTGACAAACAAAATGTATATTTTGAATTCTCTGGGAATAGCCTCTGAAGACTACTTTATTCTGAGTGAATTTTACGGAATTTTGCATAACTGCTAAACCGTAAGAGATAGACAAAAACTTTCCACACAAAAGATGTAGAGCACATTAAAACACACAGTTTATGTTGTATACATTTTTTTCCTGGAGTTATTTCTGCTAATTTTTTAAAGATTAGCATTAAGTAAATAGAAGCATGAGCTTTTTAAAACCAATTTGTTGCAGAGATGCAGAGAAATTCATGTGAATGGAACACATCAGATTTTTTTCTTTTCTATTGGACATGAAGTCCCTAGAGTAATGATTGTCTATAGAGTATTGCCGTAAAGTTACCCTAAAAAAAACATTCATGCATAAGTAATAATTTTACAGTTCAAGAATTATGTCTATAAACAGACAGCAAACGGGGTATCATTTGAAGGGGATGATGATAGAGAAGAACAAAGGGTCGGTATACTCATTGTCCGCTCACAAAAAGTGAGGCTACTACTGCACATGCCTGTGCTTTGTCTTCTCTTTTCAAAACCCCTTATTTCTTTAAAGTCATGGCAACTTTGATCCCGCTATTACGATTTTACTTTAGGAAATACGTATCAAATTTATGGTTAGTATACCTCTTTAGTTATACCATTAATATTACCTCCATTATTTTCTTAGCAAACATAATCAGTTTATCATACATCCCAGAAAGATTAAATTCACTTATCGACACTCGTGCCATACTGGGTAAATTATATAGGCTATTAAATGCATGTTAGCGTTGTAAATTTTCTTCGGTAAAACTTATAATTTGCATTGTTTTTCCCAAAATCCTTAGAAATAGTTTTACCCCATATTTCCACCCAGCTCAACTAGACATACACAAAATCTATCATAACGTCAACGAAATCTATAAACCTGAGGATCCAGTCCTTCACTGCGGTTCGCTACGAACTGACGGCCTCCGCTCTCCTCATATTAGTTTTTTTTTAAAAACTCTTATAAAGCTAAGGTTCTTTCAACTTTTGCTTATTATAATATTTCGGCCGATACCACACATCAGCTGCTTTACAAAATTCACAAACGTTTTCTTTAGGCCCATACTTACAGTTAAGCGTATACTCTATCCAGTATTCGTTTACACATCCGTGTTTAATAAATAGCTCAACAATTTATTCTGAGGAAAACTCAATACACCGTAAATAACTCAGCTCAATTCAATTTCAGATGTGCACAGCATCAAAGCGTATTACTGTTTTCTTTTTCAATTCACAGCTGTTAATTAACTCAAAACATTGAATGACTAATCACATGATCAAATGGGCCGCGCCTTGGCCGAGTGGTTAGACCACTCAACTCTCACCTAGACGGCCCGGGCTCGATCCCAAGTGACCGCATGTGAGGTTTGTGGTAGACAAAGAGGCGCTGGGCGGGTTTTCTCAGAGTTCTCCAGTTTCCCCCGCCATCGCATTTCACCGGTGCTCCATCTTCATTCATGTATCATCAGTGTCACCGCCTGCGGTGCCATGAGTAGTTAAAATGGGTGTTAAACACTATAAAAAAAACCATGATGAAATCCTCGAATATCATTAGCTACAACTTCAACTAATATCATTGGAAGAACATTTAGTCGATGAAATCATTGGTAAAGTTTTTAAGCATCAAATGCTCAAGAACTAACCACTTTCGCAACATAATTTAAAAAGAGGTATGGCTTACATTAAGAACAAATACATCCTATATTTGAAAAAATGCATAATTCCGTTCTGTAGTTAAAGGGGGCCTTTACGTCTGTTGAAATAATAATACGATTTGGTAAACGTTAAGCAGTACAGTGAAGTAACCGAAAGAGAACGCCACATGAACTCTCCCAGGTTCAGCTCTGTTACCTACATGCATGTGAATACAACGCGCTGGATGACAGAAGATTATAAGCCACCCCCATAAAAAAACCATGGAACCACATTGCTGCCTATAATGAGCGGTAACGTGAAGCATGCCGTTCACCATAGCGAAGTGAAGCTCTCTGCACCGCTCATTAAACATTTGGATGGCTGCGGTGAGCTTGTCCACGGGACGTGATGGAGAGCGTTCATTTCAGCTTTGTTTCGCTCACTTAATCACCTTATTTTATACCCTTGGGTTTCATACAGAATAACCTCATTCGGGACATCACGCTGGCTCTGGTTTTCATATAATACGGGCTAGGCTGCAGCATATTCAGCTGTTTTTGTTTCAGGCTCCACAATTTTGCCTTTCAAACAAGACTTATTTTACAGCAAACTCTATATTATGAGGTAAAACACTTCAAAACTCGTTGATAGTTGTGAGAGGCAACCTAATCAAGTTCTATGTTCTCTACTGACCTAGATGGGTTTTCTTCTCGCTATGGATTGATAGCGAAGTTTCTTAACCTGCTATTCCATCCATTATTTTGTTGCAAATGCTATTCTTCCTTTAATTCGTAAGCCGGTTTTATATCCCTTTCAAAGGCGCCACAACTCAAGCGAATTGAATAGCCGAGATCATTAATGCGATAAGAAGTAGACTAGTCATGCATTCAAGTCGATTCCCAGCGACTGCCTGCGCTAAAGGAAGGTGTGATTGCACGATTGGAAGTTGAAGGCGTTATATTTTACTACAGTTACATGGAGTTTGTTCTTTGTTATAAAAACACTACAATTTTATTGCAAAAAATATTAATAATTTTGCAATATAAAACAGCTATAACTGGAAAAATGTATTGCTGAAGGTTACTATGATCTAAAATGAGAAATAATTGCACTATACATAGTAAAATCATTGTTTAATCATCTGTGTTACATATCTGCAACACCATACAATTAAGGGTTGCTAACTCTCTATTGAATGAATTAATTTTTTAAATATGTAGCTCTTCCTTTAATTCAAAAACCTCTTTTCATATTCCTTTCAAAGGCACCACAACTCAAGCGATTTGAATAACCGAGATCATCAGTGCGATACAAAGTGGATTTGGCATCTTTTCAACGTCGCGAATTCGAGTCCCATCAACTGTAGTCCCAACTGTGGTAAAGGAAGGGAAGGACCCAAGTGAAATAGCCGGTGTTATGACATGCTTGGAAGCTGATAGGGTTATATTTTACTGCAGTTGCATGGATTTTGGTCCTTATTAAAAAAATAAGGTTTTATTGCATGAAATATTAGCATTTTACAATACAAAATATCTATGAATAGCCTAATTTTATTGTTAAAGATTAGCATAGTATCAACATTCAAAATTGTTAGCATTTAGTTAACTTAGTTCTCGTGCAGTAGAAGATTATATATTCAAACATAAAAGGTCTATAACGTTTGCAATGGTGATAAAGGAGATTTATGTATCTTTAAGAGAATTTATAAATAATTGCTTTAAATACAACTATGGTATATACTTTCTGGTTTTAATTTATATGGTCATGTGTAATAAAATACCAACACATCAAGAGAGTATGTCATTAATATCTTTATAAGAATAACTTCTTTTCTTTGTTAACCTTTCCTGTAAATGTACTACAAAGAGATTGTGCAGAGTTTCCCAAATAGGAGCATTAATTAAAATAAATTTTGACTTGTATGAAAAAATAATTAACCTAACACAAATTGACCTAATAATTGACTATGAAGACTTAAAGTAGTTACAACATTGTAAATTGCCATTTCGGCGTGCCATCTCAAAATAATTTGAGATCACCTTGTTGTTTACTGGGAAAATTGCTAGACAGTTGAGCAATTAATGCCGTGCCAGTATGTTGTCATCGAAGCTCAGTGATCAGAGCAACAGGATAGAGACCGGGAGATCCATGATTCAAATCCTGGCTAGCATTGAATTTTTCAGTCTGACTCTACCTATCCGATCGTGGATACTCTTTACCCCAATTAAAAGCCACCACAATAATATAGTTGACTTTTGTTTCGGAACAGTTCCTCATGGGTAATGAGGCTAACTTAATCATATTTCTTCATTTTATTTCGTTTGCTCATAATGTTACCTTTGGAATTCATATAAAACACAATATATTGTTCACTGTCTTTCTTTCTCTCTCTCTCTCTCTCTCTCTCTCTCTCTCTCTCTCTCTCTCTCTCACACATACACTAACCCACAAATACGTATATTTATGTACATATAGCTAAATGTAGAAAAGAAAGCTAAATGTAATCAAATGGGTTCATACCCCATTCAGTTCTGGTGAAAATAGTTGGGAATAAATCTATAAAATGCCTATATTATATGATGGAAAAAAATAAAAATAAAAAATAATGTGTATCAATTATTTACATTTTCTATTTTCAATTATAAGTTTAAATTACTACCAGATTATTTGAAGGAATAGTCTTGCCTAAAGACGAATTACTATACTCCAGCAAGTTTGGGATCTCCAGTTTTATCCTACCATTGCAACCATTAAACGAAACGACAATCCTATTATTGGACATTTATTTAAATAAGAAACATATCATATATGTAAGTATGGTCCCTAATGGAAAGTTCTTAAGGTACGTTTCAGGACCTAGAAACTTGTTGACGAAAAGACATTTTGGAAAGTCTAAACTGATTCAGCTTTCCTCTGGAAGTCTCAGGCAAACAAGAGCATAAAAACAGTCCTTTGGTTGACAAGAAGAAATCAATATCCAGAATCTCAGAACCTCAGAATAAGAAAACGCTGTAAAACATCTGAACTACGCACTCACCTTTATAAGTTTGTTGGCCTTTATTTTATTCTCTTTCGAAAAAACCATCTACAAGAAAAAGTTGAGTACTGGAGCCACTGCGACTCAAATTGACAACTTAAATCAGGAATGTTCTATTAGAATGAACAGAGCTCATGGTTATTATATGGTTATGTGAAAGATTTTAGACTGTTGGATAAAACAGTAACATAGATATTAGTGTGGGATGCAACGTCTAAATTAAATTTAGAATTAAAATTCATTTAGAATAAATTAACTACAGACAAAAGTGGAATGATCATATTTACAGAAATGGACAAAGATCTAACATTAATGTGGTTGCTTTCAATTATAACCATAGATTCAAAAAGTCACGGAATCGCTTATTTCTCTTTACTGTATGCGAAAGTAAAGGATATTTTAATTTTAGGTGTTGGTGAAGCTAATGACGACACTTATTTTTATGCTAATAATGATTGTATCTTTGGTAGGCAATTAGTCTTTGTTATGTATCACATAATATCGGCAGTGGAGCAACGTTCGAACATAAAGTTTTGTGTTTTGTTAAAACAAATCTCTCCAGGAGACATTGTGACTGATGGAAGACGCTTATAGTGAAGCAGCGATGGAGAAAAGCTAGGTTATGAATGGCACAAATGTTTCAGTTAAGATTTTCGAACGCTGAAGGAATTACATGTGCCAAGGACACTGCGACAGGTTCTAACAATGACTTTCAGGAGTACTTCCAGTTTCTTTACACGCGGAGGCGGAAGTGTTACAAAGGGAAGGAACTATTTTGAAGGAAATGTTGCGCACATCGCCATTTGGTAACTTGTTTCTGTGCTTTTTACACATTTCGGAAACTTCTTGAATGTAGTATGTATCTGTTTATCCTAAATTTAGGGTTGATATAGATTTTGATTCACTATTTTAATTAATTTTATTCTGCTCTAGCTCGCTAATCTACTGTGGGTCGAGCAGGAAGTGATTGGAGGGAAATATCGAAAGGTAATACTAAAGACTTCCGCTTTTAGAATTTTCCAATGCAAGGTAATTTTCATCAAAATATAGCATTGTATATTTCGAACGTAACAGATAAAATATTGGATAGTTTTAAATATATAGCTTCCGCGACTTATAAATTTGGCACCTGTAAGGAAGATGTGGCACACCGTTTATGAAGTAAACGTGTTTTTCGAACATTACATGGAGTTATTTTGTAGTCGGAAAATCCATACCAGAAGAACAAAATATGATTTTAAATGCCGCTGAAAGGATTTTCACCTATAGAGAAGAAGAATACACTTTGACGCAGATACAAAAGCAATTGTTAAATGCAGTAGAGATTGAGGTACTGGTAGTAGATATGTCTCTAAACTACAAAACGTTCAAATGAAAAAAATAAGGGAAAAAATATAATTACTCACACTAGTGGAAAGGCTTGGAAAGAGGACACTGAAATGGCATGGGCTTTTCCAGAAAATACTAAAAGATAGAAGACGAAAGTAGTTCCTATCTTGGTTGCCAAATAGGAGGAGGAAAACGCAGAGGCAAGTCCTTAACTGGAAGAGCGGAATAACCAAGGCGATACAAGAAAGCAGCTTTAATAAAGAAAATTAGCAAATGTATATGCTTTAAAGGCTAAGGAAAATTAAGAAATTTCTAACTATACCTAGCTGAAACTATGTAACTACATATTGTTATGAACTTTGTTTACCCGTTGTTATTTACTTTAAACAGTTACGCTGCAAAACCAAACTTAATTGTTCGTGCCTTTACATTTTAAATCGTCATTCGTGGTGTAATGATTACCCTGCTAGCTTCTTATACCCATTGGTCCGCGGGTTCAAACCCGGTGGAGTAAATTGGATTTTGTCGGGCGTAAAAATCCTTGGCATGGCTTCCTTCGGAAAGGAAGTAAAGCCGTTGGTTCCGTGTCGTGGATTAACGGCATGCAAAAGAACCTCAAGCCTGACAAGAGAGGCCTCTCTGCAAAATTAAGCTCCATTTCATTTTAAGTTAAAGTTATACGCTATGATTTTTACAGCGTGAATGTAGCTGCATAATTTCTCTGTAAACTTCGAGAATAATTTTTCTCTGCAGTTGATTAAGCGCTGAAACTAGATTATGACTCTCTGGCGCGAAACACAGCGTACTTTTTCTGTGACCAAGTGTAACATCATCTTTAGGTGGTCAATCCATGCCATAACTTTATGCCTTCTAAAAATGCAGCAAGAACATTCAACGATTTGCCTTTTTATCTCAAGGTTCTTTCTTTATATAATCGCGACATCCCTCTATCCATATCTTCGATGTCCTTGGTGATAACTTTCCAGCACATAAAAGTTTTATCTCGGAGAAAACAGTTTCAACTTGACAGACATCTCTCTATTGATCTTAAAACTAATATAAATTCTTAAAGTTAATATACTTTGATATACACCTCTGTTCATAGCAACTGATTACATAATCGACTTTTATGTTGCATAATCTTTCATAAATCTGAAAACCTGGGTCTATAATTAGTTCAATTATCACAATACCGCCTCAGAAATACAAAAGATGGTTGGGATGAATTGAGGGATGGAAATACCTAATAGAATGGTAAAAAATCATCCTTGATGCAAATAGTGCTTCAATATATTTATCTGCATTTATTGAAATATTGGACGAGTTACATATTATAGCTGGTATTATTGTATTATACAGGAATAGTAGGAGCAGTAATTTCATTTTTGGATAGATGGATGTACTAATCCATGTTCTTTGGGGTCAAATTGTTAAATTTATTACACAAGTGCTTAGTGATTGAGACATTGATGGTACCTACATATTTAAGCTAAAAATTAAAAATGACAGAAATAAAGAGAAGTAGTTATAGCTATGTGACTATTTATTTGAACAAATTTGATATGGCTTTAGGAACGTAAGCCAAAACAAATACATAGATCAGTGTTGGAAGAACACGAATCATGTTGACAGGTTGGTTTTCTTTAAGTCTGAACAAGCCACAAAGCTTATGCCTTGATGATAATAGGAAGTTTTTAAGTCAATAAAAATATAAACAAATACGAAAACTTATTCTGTTTATAGTTTCGAGATAATTTTAAATAGTTTACTCCTCCTCCTATCCAACAGTGTATTATTCCCAATGCATGCACGAAAGGGTGGCGTTCAAGTGACAAAAAATCTACCCAAGGACAACTGTATCCTTTATCGCTGCTTAAAACGAAGAAATCATATTTTCGGTTCAAGGGTGCAATTTACAAAGAATGCTCTTCTCTTCATATACCTTACCTCCGAATTTTAAAACAATATTATCTCACATTATTTGTGACGCCTGTTTCTATCCTAGGATCTTAAGCTGTAAATGAAATGGCGTGTTATTTATGGACGCTCTTTAACTGCTGTGGTTCTCAGCGTCCCATTCTATACTGTGCGTGAAAGACCGCCTAATTTTGCTAGAGGCCTCTTTATCAGGCTTGAGGTTCATTTACGTGCCGTAAATCTACGATATGGGACCCACGGCTTTACTTCCCTTCCGAACGAAGCCATACTAAGGATTTTTAGGCTCGAAAAAGATCCATCGTCCTGCGCCTGGTTTGAACCTGCGACCTTGGGTATATGAAGTTACCATGGTAACCATTACACCACTGAGGGCAACATCTTAAGCTGTATTGACATATTATATCTTATGACAGGATCATTGCCAAGTATGTGTTTGTAATAATATGTCTCCATATTATCATGATATATTTTAAATAAATAAATAAATAATCGGCAGCCTGAGCAGCCTTTCATATATTGTCCGAAGTTAGGCAGTAATTTAAAACACTGTATCATTTTCATCACTTTATAACTCATATAAAATAGAACAATACTTCTTAACCACGATCTCAATATTAATTTTTTTTCTCTATACGTGCTATGTACATAGTGTATAGAGAAGGTATTGCACTTCACCAAAAAAATCGATACTGAAATTTCACCGGAAATATATGATTTAGGTCCACTGTATCCAAAAAACGTATTTTCAGAAAAAGGTCCGTGTGTCTGTGAACACCATAACTCAAAAACCAAAAGTCGGTAAAATACAAAACTTGGTATTTAAGTTTAGTATCTTCCAGGGATGCGATACGAAGATTTTGAGAAAAATCCACCCACCCCAAACTACCCTTTACATGGAACGTTTTTCGGAAATTTTGATTTTCTAAAAAATGGCTACAACGATTTTGATTAAAACATCGTATATTGAAGATATTTCTCTGACAAATAAAATGTATATTTTGAATTTTCTGGGAATAGCCTCTGAAGACTACTTTATTCTAGGTCAATTTTACGGAATTTTGCATAACTGCTAAACCGTAAGAGGTGGTCAAAAACTTACCAGACAACAAATGTAGAGCACCTTAAAACACACAATTTATGTTACATACATTTTTCGTGGCGTTGATTGTTTTTGAGATATTCCTTGTTTTTGGTTTCAGCTATAAAAACTTATAGTTCTCTCATACAGGACTTTGTGAACTAGTGTCCATACAAACAAAGAAACTTCAGTCGCAGAGCAACCAGCTTTTGACTATCACTTTAACCTATGTTACCCCCTTATTTCGCTTCTACTAACAAGGAAGCAAGTAATAAGACTATTTCTGCTAATTTTTGCTCCATTAGATGAAGTAAATAGAATAATTTGTTGCAGTGATATAGAGAAAGTCATGTGAATGGAAAATATCAGATTTTTATTTATAAGTCTATCTTGTAACTTTTGTTTTCAGTTGAGAATATTTGAATTTTATAGACAGATATTTTAGGTGGTCTAGCAGTCAATATATTTTAGATTTTACAAGGTCTTCGAGTTTCCACCATTTGAAAAATTGGCTGAAAAATTTTCCGTCATTAATTAAACCGGTTATATTTAAAATAAGAACTGAAGCTTTCCTGGCGACGTGTTAATTCAAAATCTTCTCGGGCTTCTAGCCAGGTAAAAACTTGGCTTGACACCAACGTTTCGAAGAAGTGCATCTTCCTCGTCTTCAGGATGAACTGATATTTATTTCTATGTTTAAACTACAGATAATAATAGAACATCATGGCTATGTATTAAACTTTAATGCAAAAAAAAAAAAAACATCTTATAACATTCGCCACCACAAATTCTAAAAAACAGTTTTTTGTATTACAGAGATCAAGTCTACCTTTCAGCTCGGAGATTGATTCAATTTCTGAACATAGATGACTCAGTCTTTTAAGTGTTTGTGTTACTTATGGCCTTATGTGACCGAGTGGGGCCCGTCGAAAGTTAAAAACCTGATGTATGGGAATATTTGCTATTATCGTTACCTGGTGAATAATTGAACAGATGTATACATAAACAATCGACATACTGCAACCTAGCTGTTCAAATTGGAAACGCAGTAGCATTGTATCAATCTCAAAAACAGAGAAGCCTTAGTTTGTATGAAGGCATCACACTTTCACACTATTATTATCTGTACTTGTAATTATTCAAACCTGAATTTGATATAACGAAAACCATTTTAATATATTCGTGACATCTTATTCTGCTCGTATGTATATCAGAGAGAAATTTAACATTTAATTTAATTAGTATAGCACTTGGTTTGCTGCACTTTACAAACTTAAATAATTTTGATGCATATTCCAATCCCTTCACCCTAGATTCTAAATTTGCTTTCTCGCTTAAAAAAAAACGTTTGAAATTTTCATTTGTATTCAAAGTGTAAGATCACTGTTTATTAATTTCAAAAATATTATATACACAAAATACACAGTTTATATATGAACTACTGGTGTTCAGTTTAAAGTGTGACAAGTCGTCATTATTTTCAGTAAATTTTTAAGCGAGTGTCAGCTCTTAGGAAAGGTTCTAACGTAGTACACGGGTGAGGAGAACTTGCCTAGTAAGCAAGGCGTTCAATTCAAATATGAATACGGTCATAACTAGAAAGCGTATTTGGGATACTGTTCATTTAGTGGTAGACGCAAGCAGCAAGTGCTCACTGAACCGGTATTTAAACAGAGAAGTCCAAACACAAGAGGCGGGAGCGCTAGCCTCATCCAGTGTACAGTGGTTTTAAAAACCCCAGCCCTGTTTCTGACGTCATCGATCACATAACACTATTAAGTTCCAATTCCTCATTACTTCAACTACTGAAGTGTAAAATAAAAGAAACAATCTAACAGGTATATATATTTTATAATCCTACCCTCGACCAATCATTCCACTCGTATGCTTTACTAATATTCGTAGAGGAGATACACACCACAACAATACAGACTGTTGACAAACAATGTGTGCTTACACTTTTACCCAAATAGCTAAGATTAATATTCCTGAAAGTATAAGCTTTTCGTCAAATTCATATGATAATATAATAAATATAATATATTAAATAATTATATAATATATAAAAATATATTATATAATAAATATTATATAATAAATAATCATAATTCTTATTGCTGCTAGGAACCAATATCAATAGTAAGTGCAAGACTTCTATGATAAGGGATTTAAAATGATACAAAGAAAAAGACTTCCTAAACAGACACATACCGTATAGACCGTCGTCTGTTGCTACAATGTGAAAGGTTCTCATGTTTAGACTGAAGACCTTGCTTGCCAGGCAACTTCTCCAAAACAATTCCCTCGAATAACAACAAGATATACAGCATTTATACGATGTTTAGTCAACATTCTGCCAGTACTTGATGAACCTTCAATAACAAGGTCGTGCTGAGTGTAATGTAGACTTTACCACAGCAAAGAACTAATCATCAGATGACTTTCCAAAAGTCATTATTTGGATTTATTTCCTTCCGGTTAAAAGAGGTTTATTCAGAGGTAATTCTTTAGAGATCAGAACACCGTTTTCTCCGACTCCAAATAGGAGAAATCTGCCTGAGTCAAATATACAATGGTTGGTAGCGAGTGCGCTGCTTTTAAGCAACCATAAAGTGAATGTCAGCTTCGCAACGTGGGAAGTATGATATACATACATTTTAATAAAATACTAGACTGGAATATTGCTAAGTATTCATTTTCGAAATTACGAATATTCGCATTACATTTAATGGCAATTTTTGCTCACAAACATTTGCGAGCAATTTTTCCTAAAACTAATTCTATTAAAGTGCAGCATTCAAGTAGATTACAGGTTAGCATTTGGTTGGTCTATTAAGGGTGTGTATATCATTTTTAGTTTGAGATATTGGTGAGCCCGTGCACAGTAAAATACTCATTTCTTAGTTTCAGAGAGTAGCGGACTCGTCCAAAGTAAACAATTTCATACTTTCAGATGTTGGTGGACTCGTAAACCATTCATTTCTTATTTTGAGATATTGTTGGACTCGTCCAAAGCAAAACATTCATTTCTTATATTCAGATATTGCTGTTTTTGTCTAGTAAAACATTCATTTCTTAGTTTCAGATATTGCTGCTCTCGTCTGAAGTAAAACATTCATTTCTTAGTTTCAGATATTGCTGGTCTCGTCTAAAGTAAAACATTCATTTCTTAAGTTTCTGATATTGCTGGTCTCGTCTAAAGTAAAACATTCATTTCTGAGATTCAGATATTGGTGGACTCGTCCAAAGTAAAACATTCATTTCTGAGATTCAGATATTGGTGGACTCCTCCAAAGTATAACGTTCATTTCGTAGATTCAGATATTGCTGGTTTCGTCTAAAGTAAAACATTCATTTCTGAGATTCAGATATTGGTGGACTCCTCCAAAGTATAACGTTCATTTCGTAGATTCAGATATTGCTGGTTTCGTCTAAAGTAAAACATTCATTTCTGAGATTCAGATATTGGTGGACTCCTCCAAATTATAACGTTCATTTCGTAGATTCAGATATTGGTAGACTCGTCCAAAGTATAACGTTCATTTCTTAGATTCAGATACTGGTGGACTCGTCCAAAGTAAAACGTTGATTTCTGAGATTCAGATATTGGTGGACTCGTCCAAAGTAAAACATTCATTTATTAGCTTCAGATTTTGGTGGACTCATCCAAAGTATAACGTTCATTTCTTAGATTCAGATATTGGTGGACTCATCCAAAGTATAACGTTCATTTCTTAGATTCAGATATTGGTGGACTCCTCCACAGTAAAACATTCATTTATTAGCTTCAGATATTGATGAACTCGTCCAAAGTAAATGTTCCACCAAAGTAACAAAAATTACAACAGTAGATGTAGTTGAAGTAAGCCTTGTGTTAACATATATTTCATTTCAAAATCTTAAAAAGCCATTATATAAAGTGAAGCTGCCAATTTTATTAAAATCTGAACATCTATTACCAACACTTGCTTCACTTGGCCATGGTCATCTGCAAACATGCAAGAGGATGACAACGAAAGTTGTGGAAACGCGCGTCCAGGGTACTCCATCTACACCATGACCAAATGAAGCACGTGTTTGTAATGGATGTCCAGATTTTTAGTAAAATATATTTCATTATTTCGCTTAGCAGCATAAACAGTGTAATTATTACCTCATCTTCTCTTTCGCTGCTTCAATTTATAGACAACTGGGTTAAAATCGCTTTCAGAAACCGCAAGGTCGTTTTCGACTATCCAAACCTTAATCGGTCAATACCATTAACCCTACTTTTCTCTCACAGTTCAGAGTAACGGAATATCCGGCGGCTCTTCCTAAATGTTTGTTTGTTTGCTTGGTTTTGTTTCCTTAGGGCAATACCTAGATTCCTAAACCCCCTTCATTTGTACATAGACGGAAGTGGATACAAACTTACGCGTGTTAACCCCAAAGCGGAAGTCCACTTAAGAACCTCAGAAGTGGCAGTAGCGACTTAGCCTAGCGTCTCTCAGATCTCCAGACTGATACCCAGGACTTTGAGCTGTTGGACATCACCGCCCCTTTCTTGTGGTTATTAGGACCACTGCTCTGCTTAGAACAGACCAATCACAGCTTATCCCTGAAGGGAAGGACTCAGATGCCGTACAGAAACGTCCACAAGGTTCTCCTGGAATACTGAACAGGAGAATCGAAAAGTATGCTTATTGGAAAGCATGCATGTGATGATGCATTAGTGAAATTTGTATCTTATTGAAATGTATAACATTTATTTTACATAATAGTAATATTTTTGCCATGTACCAAAATTCTAGCTTGCATAGTTATTTAAATACTTCTTTCTATCTATATTTATTGTTCTAATCAAAATTAGTCAAGCGATGCATTTTTAAAAATATTCACATTAAAGCATTCACTGTTGCAGAAAACGAACTAACAGTTATATTACAGCTTTATATTAGTCCTATTTAGTATAGAACAATTATTACTCTTCGTGATCTATAAACTCTTTTTTTTCAAAATTTAATAGAATATTTATTAAAAGTGTAAAATTATTTTCATAAAGTAATATGAACATTTTATATTGAAAGGTTGTACAAAATATTGTAATACATCAGAAAAAAATTCCTTTTTAAGTAATTAAGTTGGAAAAAATAGCCAAAATATAAGGCTCAAATTTGGAGTCTTGCGGCTACCCATTTATATCATTAGTTAATTTACAGTTAAAGCGTGCCAAGTAGGAAAAACTATGTAAGTTAAAAACTATGTATGTTCTAAAAGTTTAGAAGTCATATAATTTTATTATGAAAATTAATACTTTTATATTTTTTACAATTTTGCTCAGATACATACCTTAACACTGAAAATATCGGAATTAAAGAGATAGAGTGGCTACATTGTCACTGTAACATACAGCAAGCTGTTCCAGTTTGGCTGCGTGTCGAACAGGAGCAACCTACTCACGGCCGTGTGCCCGCAATATGCAATACGCCTCAGTGCTGTGGGCAAACTAACGTCACGGCTGAATCAAGTGGCTGAATGCAAGTGAATGTATTGTGCTACTACCTTTTTCCAGTGACGCACTGGCTGTCATATTCCTGTTTAGCATGCTCCAAGGGTTGCGCTTAAGTACACACAAGAACTATGACCCTGGCGAGCAGAGTTGAAACAGACTGATGTAATTATGATCGATTAATAGCGTTGATTATGTCTGCAGAACCTGTTCAAACACTGGAATACAACAGTTGTTCAGCTGAACTACTTTGATGTCGTTTCCTTTACTATCAAGATCTTTAAATCGCAAATATTGAGAGGAGCTGTCAATTAAAATAAAGGGTGCTTAATAAATCAATAAGCTCCTTACTTTTGGTCATAGCTTTATGAACTATGGATTAGTTTACATCTTTATGATACATTTAATGTCAAATTTCAATGGAAATATATGTATTTTTTCAAAATTTAAATGTTATAGACTAACCATTTTAAAAATACTTTTCAGCATTAATTGCTTCATAATTTTCCTACTGTTTATTTAAAGTGCATTACTGTCATTTTTTTAAATCTGTTTAATTTATAGGATGCTTTAAAACATTGCAAACCACGTATGCATTATGAAATATGAAGCAAAAGTTGATCTTCCTCTAGCCCTTTTGCGTTTGGCGCCACCTTTGAAGAATAAGTTCCTCTTCGCATGCGCGCTTAATTTTGAACTAAAAGTCTACTCGCGCTTATGCTTGGAGTATCGACTCTTCTCTGGGCGTTTTAACGGGGTTGTTGGGCTTCACTACGATTTTCTTTATGGAATTGTAGTTTATTTTGTAATCATTTCGTACAATTCTAAAGTGAAACTGCAATCGCTCGAAGCAATTTATGTGCGTTGTTGAATGCTGCAAATATTTGTACTATATAATTCTACGCGAATACGTAATCTCTAAGTGGCCTTTTCCATACTTGTGAAAAAGCCTCTTTCTTTTTTGATAACTGGCTTCACAAGGAAGCAAATAAATACGTAGCTACATACTTATTGTTGGAAAACAAAATCGCATAGAGAAAATCAAAACACTGATAAGCGATGAAAGCACAAGGAATAACAAACATTTGCATCCAGCGATTTCAACTTCGGAATGCAACAGAACAAAACCATTTGAACATCAAATATTACAAAAATGATACGAAATTCCTTGCTTGCAATCGAAGCTTATACATACATATACTCGTTTAAGTTGTATATCTATCACAAAGTAGCAGTTTGTTAAGATGTGGGTACATAAGTTAAAACTCTCTTTTACTAAAGAGCAATATTTAGTTTAAATAAAAAGAGTGTTGCTTCTGACCTTAGAAAGTTCTATATGAGTACTGAGAGTCAACTTGGTCTGTGTTTAGAAAGTTGGTGTAAGTAAAAGATGTTCAGCTGTATAGTTGTAATAACAATGACATCTCTGGCGATAAATCACTGTCAATAGAAAAATTATGTGTGTGGATAAAGGAGCGGGGTAAACTTGGACATTGGATTAAGTTTCAGAGATTTTCTGATGGAGTTTTGAAATTAAAATGTTATTTAAACACCAGAGACCAAACATATAAAAATCAAAGTTTTTATTATTTTAACTGACACATCACCTTAAGTAGCCAAACTTCGAGTTACTTACAGGAAATACACACAATGCGTAAACATATGTATAATTAAGTAATGCTTATCAGTCTCGGTTTCTTACGTTCTATTTCAGCACTTGCATTGAAGTAGTTCGTTAAGTTAGAATTGAGAGCTACTTACTGGTAGTTTCTGCTACTCAATCCTGTTAAAGTTAACTTTGTATTGTGTTAACACGGTGTTAAAGAGGAGCTCCTTACCTGAAATAAAAAAGAAAGTACTATTTGTAGCCAGAGAGGAATTTCACAATTTATACAAAGAAGTGAAAACAACATATTGAAACTGTATAATGAAATACTATGTTTATTGACTAAATTAAAATAAGTAAATTAATTAATTGTAAAAATAAAACAAGAACCATGTTAATCCAATTTTAACCAATAAAAGGTCATAAAGTTTGCTATCAAAAGTTTTACTAAGATCATAAAACATTGTATAACAAGTAAACATTCAAACTCTACAGAATGGGAGGTGAGTAAGTGTAAACATTTGTATATCGTTTGAAAACGATGTGATGATCCAGTATTTGCAGTTTTTTCGCTATTCTTTAAAGCTATGAAATTTCACGATATTTAGGAATGCTATTATACCCCATCTCAAACCTTGGGTTGTTTACGTAACAGGTCACACGGTTTACCTTTCTCTGCCCTCTGCTCTTTTTCCTGCCCAATTATAGGTGGTGTGATTATGTCAACATAAGAGAGATATAAGTCAGTTCCGTTCAAAACACATTATACCTTGAAATTTGTGCTTATTTGTGACAGTGCTCTAAGTAAGCGGATGAAATGAGATACACTTGTGTTATACACATTGTTCTCTTCTAAATTAAAAAAAAATATTTGCACTTATGCACCTCCCATCCTATATATATATATATAAACAATAAAAGGGAGTTGATAGTATAATAGTGGGTCTGCTGGAAATAAAACTAATCTAAGAATGTGCATAAGATATTTCTTATTTTTCCTAGAACAACGCCTACTTTAATCATACTTATTATAAGTATATGAAAATAGGTCCACAGCTCCCATGGTTACTTCCATCACCATTATTATACTCGTATATTGCCACAGTTTTAGTCATTTTAAAATTTTGTGGAATCGATCAGCAGTTAAATAAAAGGTTTTACAGAAGGTTAGTTACAAATGTAAAGTAAAGGTTAGTTACATATATAAAGGCTATAGTTACTATAATCATTTGACTGATTAAGTCATCTACTATATACAGGTTACGAGGTGAATAAGTACCAATATTTGTATCAGTATTTATGAATGAAGTAATTATTCAGTATTTATAGTTTTATAGTATTTATAGATTTTTCGCTATTTTTAAAGTTATATTCGCCAAGAAAGTTTCACAATGCTTTTAGGATGGCTATTATCTATTCTGCATTATTCTTTCCTCTGCTCAGGGCTCTGTCCGACTATAGATGGAGTGATGTATGTAAACACAATAGAAACTTATTTTAGAACCATTCAAAACACATCAGATCTTGAAATTTGTGCTTATTTATGACAATGCTATTAGCGAATGGACAAAATGAGACATTTATATACTACACACGTTGTTTCCGAGTAAATTTTAAATGATATAACATGCTGTATATGAACAATAGAAGAATGGTCATACAGTTATTTGTTTCTTAATTATCTTTTAAATGTCCCAGAACATTGCCAGCATAATTTTACTTATTATAGTAAATGGAATCAGGTCTATAGTTTTCAGAACTCGTCATTGTTCTTATGCTCATATATTTGAACAGTTTTAGCAATTTCAAAAATCAATTAGCAATTAAACAAGAGCTTTTACATAAGGTTAGTGGTGTATAGAAGGTATAATTACTTCAATTATATTGTAGCTAAAGACATCCATTAACATGCACAACTTGACTGATTATAATTATTAATTATTAGTATTCATGAAGCAAATTTGATATATTTGATTAAATATAATCCTTTGAAAATTAAGCTCAGTGTGAGCTTGAAATTTCCTATTTGCGGTGAAAGGCCGCTTGGAAAAGCTAAATGCGCAACTTCATAAAAACGCACGCCATTATTGACCTTTAAGCCCATTGGCTCTCATAAACTTTAACTTCGGCTTTGTTGCATATAGGGTAATGCCAAACCGAATATCCAGACACTTCTATGAGTTGGAAATATTTAACAGGATATCGTGTCCGATGTCGTCACTTGAAGTTTTGCCGACCTATGTAGACGTCTGTCATTTTTGTGAGTGACATTTTAGAGTAATTTTTAGGAGTGTACGAATTGCAGATTCATTGTCCATCCTAGTGTCTCTTTTCAGAATAGATTTACGAGCTCCGAGATCATTGCCAATTTGGGTCAATTACACAACCTCAAGGTAAAAGTACTGTGGTAACCACTCTTATTATTAGTTTACTCCTCTGCTGGTAGTTGAGGAAAGCTTGCGTCTAACTATAATAACCCTAGATTCAAAAGGTATCTGGAGTCGTTTATTTGCTCTTTAATGTGTACGAAAATAAAGAATATTTTATTTTTAGATGTTAGTAACTCCACGATGACACTTCATTTAAATTTTCATGCTATTAATGATTTGTTGTCTTTGTTTAGTAACTCGTTTTTGTTGTGTAAGCATGTTTGTTTATCGCATTCAATAATGTCGACAACGCAGCACGTTCGATCATAAGTTCTGTGTTTTGTTAAACAAATTTCCCTCAGAGACATTAAAAATGATACAAGAAGCTGTGGTGAAGCAGCGACGAAGAAAATTCAGGCGCATGAACGGTATAAACGTTTCAGTCAAGATTTAGCGTACGCTGAAGAAATTACTGTGCATGCGAAAAGGACAATACGACAAGTATCTGAAAATGGCTTCCAAACTCTTTACACGCAATGGTAGAAGTGTGTCAACATTGACGGAAATGCAGTGTGAAATGCATTATGGTAATTTTTTTCTCTTATTTATTAATTCTGGAAACTTTTTGAATGTAGTGTGTATAATAAATGTATTATAAATTGGAGACTTTCTACTGTCTGTAGCAACAGCTCCTAATCGCAAACTTCTTTGAATCGAGGGTCACATATATATAGGCTGTTAATGATCTACATCGAAATAATTTGCGAGATTGTGCACATGACTGATATAAGTAATTTGAGATCGGCGATGCATGGTCCCCGGATAAACATAACGCAGCTACATAGCGTTAAACGTGTGGGTATCAGATACTGATAAGTCTGTGTTAATGCAAAGCAGGTTGAAAAAATGGCTTAGAATGTCTTTAAAACTGCTGCGTTCTCAAGATGTAATGTCGCAAAAACCTACAAAATCTCGAACTAATCACTTGACAGTGCGACACTGAGCATTCATTAACTATGTTCTTTGGTTATGTAGCCTACTGTGGAGGCATTTTTATAGCTGCTCTGCTGGCTTAATGCATAACGCGGGAAGCTGCTATCCTAAGGGTCACGAGTTCGATTCCTGTCATAGAGTAATTGTTTTCATTATTATTTTTTTCATTCCAGACGAAGTGTTGCCATACGTGGTATACTGTCACTTCAGAAACTTAAAGCCGTTACTTCGACATTTCAATAAACAGGCCATTAGTCTCCTATCTCAAATTACTTATTTAAGTAATCTAAACAACCTGTGAAAATATTTCGGTATAGTTCATTAACACCTTGTATATTATACAGGACGGAAGGAATAAGTGCTAATATTTGTATAGGCGTTTGAGGATGATATGGTCCATTAATAGCATTTTTTCGCTATTTTCTAAACTTATGTTCATGAGGAAAAGTTTAGGATGTTTTTACAGTGGCTTGATCCTCCGCTTCTCTTTGCCCTGTCCGGCTATAGGTGGTGTAATGTGAGTGAAAAATATGGTTCGCACTGAAACTGCAACCTACTTAATCATACTGTTTTATTTTCATAAAGCAATCTCCTTAAGATTTAAAATGTATTCAGGGTTAAACCTAAAATAAGGAAAACACTTACACAACTATGCTTTATTTAAATTCGTTTTATCTAACAAATTCGTATCTCAAACCAAGTGTAAATATTTGCGGTTCCCTTCTTTAAACTACAAAATGACGGTCATTGCTGTTAAAGAGGTCAGATATTAAAATTAATCCTCTACACTTAAATAAAATTGAGAATTAAGAGAGCGTGTGCAACAGATTCTTTGATACACTACAGCGAACGTTCGTTTTTGGGATGACAATTAAGAAATCGCCAATGATGCAGCCCCTTCCAGCATTGGCAGATTCCCCCTCGCAGGTAACTTAAATGAACAACTAATTCAGTGTGTGTAAACCATTCATTATATAAAGGAAAGTTTGTAACTGAATCGGTCCCTCGTTTGCCCGCTGTTAGTAACGTGAAAGCGGATCGGTTGTGTGCTGGTCGTTGCGTGATATAGATATGTAAACGGAAGAGAGACAAAATGTAGGGTCGTTCAAAACACATTAGAACCTGAAGTTTGTGATTCATTTATGCCATTTGTAAGCAAACAAAGCCTTGTTCTCTACTAAATCTTTTATTATTTGCATTTGTTCACCTCCCACCCTGTGTGTGTGTGTGTGTGTGTGCGTGTGTGTCTCTTTACTATCGATTTCTCATATTATTCACGGCAGGCAAGACGGCTTGGGGAGTAATTTTTTCGATTTAAGGAGTATTCTTTTATTTAACTGTGTTATGTGAAAGTTTTTCAGCAGAATTATTACAGTTCAGAGAACTTAACAGATTTCTTTTTCGCAAAAAATATTAGTTGACTTTAATGCTTTATAAAACACTCTGGTTGTATATCAATTTTGGTTTTGTTAAGTCTTGATTTCATAATTTATTAGAATAATCACGTTCAATAAATGTTGTGGTCGTTTCAATTTCAGTTATCTTATTTTATGTTACATAAATTTCTTGCGCTTCTTCTTTCACTTTGTGCTTTAACAAAGCTGGATGTATATAAAGCACAAACATGTTTAAAGGTTATTATTTTATTTTAAACTGCGCCATATTCCCTTCGAGTTTTCGCAGCACTGCAGGAGATAACACTTTATTGGTATTCATTATTTGGACATTATAGGGGCTTTCTAAACTCAATGACGAATTAATTCATGTAATTAATCTCCTGACATTCTTTTATAGTCTTTCTGCAGTCAGATTATTCTTATCTGATGAATTATAGCAGGAAATGTTATCATACTAGTATAGAAACTTTTAAACTAAACAGAGGCTAATTTGCTCCTTAAGGGCTTACTTAAATTCAATTTTGGGGAATATATTTTTTATAAAAACATACACTTATATTTTATTTTATATTGTATTCTGTATTGTTAGTACTCAAGTGATTAGAACAAATAAACAATAAATAAGTAGGGATAAGCTAGCCGCTATCTAATGCTCGTGTTACATCGCTCCCAGACCGTCCGCAGGAGAAAGCAAACGCAGTGTAGTTCGAACTTGTTTTTTACATAATTTGATTTCTGAAAACTATCTTCTGAAGCACCTAACAGTGATTGACGTCAGTTAATATAAAAGTTCTAAAGTCAATGCTATGAAACTTCTTCGTAGAATGTAGCATGCATTGATGCCCGGATCAATGTATTGTCACAGTCTCTTCATGTGCGGCCGCTTTCACGTTCGCCATCTGAGTCGAAGGCGTTGGAGAACCTTGGAATGCATAAACACGGAAGCGATGCGCCGATAACCGGAGGCTTTGAATGTGGGACCAAAAGCCCCCAGAAGCTTCGGCTTCCGCAATTTTCCAGAAAGCTCTATGAAGTCATTTTATAGGTTTAGAAGGGGCAAGAACTGCAAGTCAAAGGAGTGAGTAGTGAGTCACATTTTGACTGGAATGTAAGCGTATGTCAAATGTGGAGTGAATTGTTGGCTGCAGTGAATTAAAGATTTTACTTAAAACCAATTTTGAATTAAAAATACATATGTTACAATATAAATTGTCTCAACAGTGAAGGTGGACCTTTTAGTTTGATTCTCAAATAAGTACAAAACGGAGTATAGGAGAGAGCTATAGACCCGCCACTGCAGAAAGGAAATGAGGTGACACATTACAAATTTCAGAGCAGTCCGTAACGTCTATGTGGCCCTCTTGCGGGGGACATCGATTAAGCGGGAAGCCTCCCCCACATAAATTTCCAGCGCTGACACTGCAGCATTGCTGCGATGCGTAAATAAATGATTCGCGGTATCTGGAGGATTATGATTCATGTTTCAGACTCCGAGTACCCTAGTTTGGAATGGTCTTGTTTACAAAGGCCGATGACGATCACGTGCTCTATTGCAGTCAACTCACTGCGAGTTCTTTGGACAAAACATTGCTGCAATTATTAGTGAGGTTATGAGCCTGGTATTCAGCTCTATATCAGCGAATCTGAATTGACATCATGAGCAGAACGGGTATAATTTAAGTTGACGTGATGCTTTGCCTCTACTAGAAAGCAATGCATTGTAGCGGTGTATATTTAGGTGCATAAAAATTAATCCAATCCTCTAGATTTTTTGTAGTTAGTGTTTACCATCCGTAAGAATCGTCCTTCCTGGATTGGGAGTATTCACAGAAAGAGTCCCTGGTTACTTGGGCAGAGCAACGCATTAGACTTCTGAGACACTCTTAAATTTATGTAGCCCAAAGGAGGGAGGGATGAGGGTAGACGCCATAAAGAAAACCAGCTCATGATGATGACAGAGGCAAGAATGGATGGGGTTCCTAAAGGTTCCAGACTAAGTGACTCCTTCACCCGCCAGACTCAATAAAAGTGCTTACAGAGGTGTCCCTAAGACGCCCAAGTCAGAAACCCGAAGGCGGTCCCGATTGGGCAGTCTGGCGATGGCATCCCGTCGAAGACCATTGCCTGATACTTCAACCCTAAGCTGACAAGCCAATGATGGGAACAGAAAATGAAGGAAAAGTCGAGAAATGTAATGAAGCTTCTCACCATTCAACTGCGTACCGGGACCCCCCTCCCCCACAAAAAGAAAACTACATGTCAACAATGCCGGCCAAGTAATTGAGCCCACGTTTACCGCAAGACACCTTGCTCGTATATTAAGATAACTTACGGAAATGTTGACCTCTGCTCACGCACGGGCAGTACAATTTCGTCTAAGCTAATAAGCAGGAATCCTCGTGATTGCTTACATGAAGTTATCACTAAGTTTGTGTATATTACACAGGAATTTCTGCTGCTGAGCTTAGATGAATGGGCAAGAACAACATGGTCAATATTTTCAGGATTTATTGAAGTAAGAACTCCAGTGCATCTCTGCCGGCACCACTTTCCCGGCAACTCTTGGATCTTTCGCGTAGTCTCCAGAGAATTTATCTTATAATTTAATAACCTTATATCATACTGGTATACACTTTAACATTATACTCCATCTAAATATAAAAGAGGAGTACAAAGGCGAAAACGTTTTTATCTATCTTCTTTTCGAGTTTCCTGTCAAATTAGATGGTTTAAAATAGACTTTAAATGCTTTTTGAACAGAGGCTCTTCGGTACCTTCAGTGAAATGTGTAGTTTGTATTAAAGGGACACCACCAAGGTTCTGTTGTAACGTTTTTTGTGGATGTTTTAAATTTTGGCGCGAAAAATGACCCACAATTTAAATTACACGTTTGCAACACATTTAAGGTTCAGTTTATTGTGATTTCCTTTTATTCCAAGTTTATCTTATCTTACAAAAATATAGCAAGAAGTTTGAATGTTTTTCCAAGGCAGTGCAGAATGTGTGTAAAAAATCTTTTATATAGTTCATGGATTAATTTTATAGACTTAGTATAATCATGCACTGTTTACTGCACTTTTTCCTTTTTATGATTCCATCCATCCATCCATCCATCCATCCATCCATCCATCCATCCATCCATCCATCCATCCATCCATCCATCCATCCATCCATCCATCCATCCATTTTTTTTAAAGACTGTCCAATATAGGAACGTTTCAACCAAATATTTGTTACAAAAATATTAAGTAAAGTAATTTTCAGGAATTCTGCATGGGGCTCAATAGCTGTAGAGAAAACAGATATTGATTTTAGCTAATTAATGGGACACAAAGATATCAAGCTTTGGATTACCGGGGCAAAAAATGCACCATATTTTAAAGTTAATCTTTGAAACATTTGATTGTCCTAGGGCGGACGTAATACATATTGTAACAAACAAAAACACCAATATCTGTTGAATTCAGAGCACTACACTTAACACACAGCTTGTGGTTTTGTTTCACAAATAACTGAGTCACTGTGTTCACGTCAATTCCGTAATAAGCGTCACTGACTAATTCATTTCATTTCTTGTTGGCTCCTTATATATTTCTCCGAAAATTCCAGACTTAGAAATCACGAGATCATTACGGTTTGTCCATTAGAAGCAGATTACTCTTGAAGAAGAATGTTCTAGGTCTGGGGTGAAGAAGGTTCCAGACATCTTGCAGAGAAACACACGGAAGCCTTTGTCTGTCCGGCTATTGTGTTCGTTCGTTAGTTCTATTATTATGGTGGACCAGGCAGCTGTGCAACCGGGCCAAATGTGGACTCAAGTTTAATAAGCTATTTCAATGTGTTTTTGAAGCCGTTTTCAAGCGTCGCACTGACTGAATGATTCTTTACGTCAACATTTAAATCCATTTTCTCAGGTTTTTTTTACCATATTCAAAATCTATCTTCTGCCACAAAAATACAGTTAGACCGGCGAACATTTTCCCCCAAATTCTGCAGAGCCTGTGTAATAAAATATCTGATTGGAATTTTGATATTGCTCATAGATTAACTTAAAAACAATTATAACTATGCGCTGTTATTGTCCATCTGTGATGGAAAATAGTTTAAAAATGCTCTCTATTTTAGGAAATTTTTAAACAAAAGAATGTTATCGCGGTATTAAAGAACTTAATTTCAAGAAATGCCGTATTTACTTCAATATCTATAGAAGATCAGTTTGAATTTAGCTAACTGAATAAAATAAATTACTATATCGAGATTTAAAACGCACGTTTGAATAAAAATTATTTTCTTAGCACTAATGCCTCTACAAAAGATTTACAGCACTACTTTTAACTCTTTGATTATGTTTATCATTTCGGTTTCCCTTAAACGCTAGTGAACAATTTCATTTTCTTAAATTTATTCTTGGAATGTAGAATATTTTGGCAAGCAATTCTATTTTTATGTACTTTGCCAAGGTAACATGGAAACAGAAATATACCACAGCACGTTCGTGTTGTTATGTGCTTTGTAACGAATTGCCATTTCCTGAGGGATCGAGTTCCGAACCTACCGGATGACGTCATACCAGATGATGGATGGGCAAGAGGCATATGTTACGTGAACAGTGACGGGCACATTCAAGGATAGATGATACAGATCCGCTCATATAGGCCATGTCATTGAGCGACTTTCCGGATAATTTCACCACCTACTGACTGCCTCAGCATTCCAGAAGCTTCTCTTTAACTGTTTGACCTCTCATACTTGAGTTATTCATTGAATTCATAGGATAATTTAATAAATCCAATTATTGCAATTATAATTCTTGTCACTGCTTCGATACCGGTGAAGCTACATTAACCGAAAGTGGAATATAATTTTCTCTTCTGCTTGCTATTGTAAGAGGGTTACTGCATTATATGCAATACTTAGATATTGAGATTTCATAGAAAATAATTTTTGAAGCTCCCTGAACCAAAAGGAAAAGCATAAATCAAAGACAAAAATCCAGTTAAATAGGTAACAAATTTAGTTTCTAAACTCGGCATCTTCTGAAAAATCCCCCAAAACCAAATGTTTCAATGTAAAATGCACTTTATTCTTTTAAACTGTCTCTAAAATAGAAAGACATAGTCAGACTGAATAGTTCAATGCCATAGTCGGAATTTGAGATACGGATCTTTCTGTCTCTAGCCAGTTGTACTAACACTGAGGCAGAACAACCCGCGAGAGACCGCGAGATAGTGGTTCAAATCCCACTCTTTCTATCCACTCCTGTCCAAAACACGGCTTGTGTGAAAAAAAAAAATTAAATTTACTCTAAAACGTTTGTACTTTGTCTACCAAGTACTATATATCTACCTACATATTATATAGAGAAGATATTCTATTCCAACCAAAAATTCGATACCAAGGTTTCACCAATAATTCGTGACTTAAGGGGAGTCAAAATGTCCACCATAAGTTAAAGTGATGGTCAAAAGCTGGTTCCTATGTAGCTGAAGTTCCTTTGTTTGCATAGGCAGGAGTTAAAAAATTTCTGTTTGAGAAAAGTATATGTTTTTCAAAGCTGAAACCAATAACAAGGAATATCTCAAAAACGACCAACTCCACGAAAAAAAGCGTATCTAACATAACGTGATATACATTTTATGTGTGGTAAGTTTTTGTCCATCGCTTATGGTTTAGCAGTAATGCAAAATTCTGTAAAATTCATCCAGAATAAAGTAGCCTTCAGAGGCTATTCCCAAGAAATTTAAGATATACATTTTATTTGTCAGGTAAATATCTTTAATATTCGATATTTTAATCAAAATCTTTAGAGCCATTATTTAGAAAATAAGACATTTCCAATTTTTTCCATGTTAAGGGTAGTTGGGGTGGGGGTATTTTCTTTAAAATCTTCGTGTCACATCCTTGGAAGGTACCAAACCTAACGGACTTTTGGTTTTTGAGCTATGCTGCCTACATAGACACATACACACAGACAGACAGACACAGGCATTTTTCTAAGAAAATTTTTTATTAAGGGGATCTCAAAAAATGTATTTCCAGTGAAAACTCGGTATCGAATTTTTGGGTGCATTACAATACCTTCTCTATACACTATGTACATATTATGTGTAAAGAAAGCAAATATAAAATATTTGCAATAAAACTGAAGTGATTTTTAAAGAAAAAGAGCAGAGCCCACACAACCCAAGCAGTCAAATGAAACCCCGCCAGTTTCCAAATGTGGTATTACACCACTTATTTTATCTGCACCCTCCCCGTTCTTTACAATAGGCCCATTTGACAGAAGTTGCCGAGATTTGAACTCGCAACATATAGCTTTTAATGGATGGGCAGTCCGTTAACTATCGCCTTAATGCTCATGACTACTCGAATCACTTTAATGGCAGCACCTTCGGAGGAAATATTAAAGCTGGCTTAGGAATTTGAGCAACAGCGGCATATGTTGCAATATAATTCGGTTAATAAAACGTAACCACTACGGAGATTCCCTCTCTCGTCCTATATAGGGTAGCCAAAAGTACTATCTTTATACGGCTATTACAAACAAACAGGCATCATAGCATTTTATTCTGCGATTACCGTTTTCAAAACCAAAAAATCAGTTGTTTTGCCAAATTAGTTTATTCTGTTAATCGCGTTTATTCCACGAGAATTTAAGCAATTGTAGTATGGGTAGAGTAAAATATTTGTAATCTAGTTACGATAGTTTCTATACGACATCGTATAGGATTGTGAATATTTAAATATTATTGAACACCGTTTTGCAGACCTAATGTGGTTTGAAAAAATGTTTCTAGGTTAAAGTAGGCAGTAACATAACAGCACACCTGAGCTGAGAAGTGGGAGATTAGGGGTTCTAATGTCCATACAACCTTATTGCAACCAAACATGACAAACGAAAGTGAAGCGCGTTTCGCTAACCTACTTCTAGTTTTGAAGAAGAGTGTCACCCCTGTTTCTAGCTACCGATCGAGACTGTAACCATACACGTTTTATGTTCATAAAAAGCCTAAAATATATCAAAAATGGCCCCTGAAAAATATTATCAAATAATGAGATCAGCAACTGTTTAAATGACCGTAATGACTCCTCTGCCATTCGGTTGCTTTAGCTAGTGCTATGAATAATTTCTTTAATTTAAATAACTGCGGGTAGACACTGTTAGATCAATTACACTTTAAAGGTAAAATGCATTATGCAGAGACAATCAGATAGAGGTGAAACCTTTTTGAGAAACTTTTCACAAATATTCAAACCATGCTAGAAGAAAATGAAGAATAAGTTTCGAGCTATCCCTAATGTGTGTTATCAGTAAAAAAACAATATAAAATGCTATAGGACTCCACACAAGTTTCTGGTTTATAATTATTCTCTATACGCTTTTGAATTGATTTATTGGATGATAAAGGAAGGGATAATTTATTTCGGAACAATTGCATTGATTTAAGTTCACTCATTGTGAATAATTTTATTTAACTAAATGTAAATTTCATGTCATATGTCAAATTCATTTATATGCTAATGTTGAAGGTCCCTTTAAAAAGTAGAATGTAACACAAAATAATGTAAACCATTAAGCACTGGTCATCTGGTTAGAAAAGGACGGAGATTGTTGTATGTATTTACCAGGGATACGCTACCGCACACAACACGAAACACTTTTGGAAATTAAATAAATTATTTTTGGAATGGATTAATTTTTTTCACACAAGCTATGTGTAGGACAGGAGTTGGATAGGTAGAGTCAGACTGAAAAAGTCAATGCCATAGCCGGGATTTGAACCACGGATACACCAATCTCTAGCCGGTTGCTCCGAAACTGAGCAACTATGGCAATATGCCGGCATAACATTGAATTTCTCAACTGACTCGCATGTTTCCCGGTAAACCACAAGGTGTTCTCGAACTATTTTAAGATGACACCCGAATGGCGACTTACAATGTTGGAAGTACTTAAGTCCCAGGATTCATAATATATCCAGCTATTATGGTCATTTTGGTATTGGATTAATTGTTAAAAATTCAATGCCTTAGCCAGGATTTGAACCGCAGATCTCCCGATCTCTAGCCAGTTGCTCTGCCACTGAGCTACCATGGCAACCGCCGACATAGCATTGAATTTCTCAACTGAATCGCATATTTTCAGAATATTCAAGGCACTTGATTTGTATAGATCATCACTCTATAGAGAAAGAGAAGCTCATCCTCAACTATTGTTTAATCCTCTTGGCGTTCCATTGGACACAAAAGTGACATGGAATGACCATATTACATGCATCACAGCACTTGCTAACTCAAGGCTAACCAAACTTTGGATAGGTAGAGTCAGACTGAGAAATTCAATGCTACAGCCAGGATTTGAACCACGGATACCCCGATCTCTAGCCAGTTGCTCTGCCACTGAGCTACCATGGGAACATGCCGGCATAGCATTGAATTTCTCAACTGACTCGCATGTTTCCCGCTAAACCACCAGGTGTTCTCAACCCAAATGTTGTAAGTACATTAAACCCAGGATTCATAATATAGCCAACTATTATGGTCAATTGGTATTGGCTTAATTGCTTTTTCATACAAGTCGTGTGTTGGACAGGATTTGGATAAGTAGTCAGACTGAACAATTCAATGCCATAGCCGGGATTTAAACCACGGACCTCCCGTGGTTTACTGGGAAACATGCGAGTCAGTTGAGAAATTCAGTGCTGTGGTAGCTCAGTGACAGAGCAACCGGCTGCAGATCCAACTCCTATCCTACACATGGCTTGTGTGAAAAAGGCAATTCATCCAATAACCAAACTTTATCCATTACTTAATATACGCTCCAAGATTGCTCCACTCTTCTTTAAAAATCTGATGTGTACCATTCACATGACTTTCTCTACATCTCTGCAACAAATTATTGTTAAAGAGCTTATGCCTCTATTTACTTCCTGCTACTTGAGGACAAATTAGCAGAAATAGCCTTATTACCTGTTTCCTTGTAAGTAGAAGCGAAATAAGGGAGTACTATAGGTTAAAGTGATAGTCAAAAATGCTGGTTGCTAAGTGACTGAAGTTCCTTTGTTTATATGGCCAGTAGTTGACAAATTCCTATATGAGAAAAGTAAGTTTATCATAGCTGAAACCAAAATCAATGAATATCTCAAAAACGATCAACTTCACGAAAAAAACGTATGAAACATAAATTGTGTATTTTAACGTGCTCTACATTTCTTGTATGGTAAGTTTTTATCGAAGTCTAACGGCTTAGCTGTTATGCAAAATTCCGTAAAATTCGTCCAGAATAAAGTAGTCTCCAGAGGCTACTCCCAGAAAATTCAAGATATACATTTTCTTTGTCAGGTATATATCCTTAATAAATTATATTTTAATCAAAATCGTTAGCCATTTTTGCGAAAATCAAAATTTTCGAAGAAAGCTCTATGTAAAGGGTAGTTTTGGGTGGGGGGATTTTTCTCAAAATCTTCGTGTCGCATCCCTGGAAGATGCTAAACTTAAATACCAAGTTTGGTATTTTACCGACTTTTCGTTTTTGAGTAATCGTGTTCACGGATACACGGACACACACACACACACACACACACACACACACACACGGAGCTTTTTGTGAAAATGCTTTTTTTTTATATAAGGGACCCTAAAACATATATTTCCAGTGAAATCTCGGTATCGAATTTTAGGGTGGAGTGCAATACCTTCTCTATGCACTATGCACATAGTGAGTGTAGAGAAAGTAAACATCTTTATTTTGGCCTCTTCTCCCTTATGCAGCCCCTATATTGTCCACAACAAATAAAACTGCATAATATACATAAACTAGTTGTAGAAAATAAATTTCTCCACAGCGTTACAAATGCACCATGGGTTGTAATCCGCAGCTTGAACACGACTTGACATCCTTCAAATAGAACAATATATGAAACACCTCTCGAAGATGTTATTCACCAAATTAAACAATATTACTGGAACTCAAGCATATAACCTGCGTATCAGAACTGCACTTAAAGGGCTAAAAACAAAATTGTCACAAGGTTTCTGAACAAGTGACACAGAGGACTCCTGTTCATAATTATTCACAAATGCTATAATCATGTCCTTTTATTTTTCTTTCTCTACAGGTACTATGTACAAAGGGCACAAAAAGAAACCGGAACTATCTTGTTCCGTACACCGCATTTCTCACCGTTTGTAGGGTACTTATTACGTCAAGTTTTTATTTTATTGGCTGATACCGTCACCTTGCAGGTGGGTGTTCTATATTGAACCAATAGAGCATACCTTTGCTGGGTTTATCAACTCATTCGCTAATAGGAAGCGGCGGCATTAGGTAACGTGTAAGCTAAACCCCTCCTCCTTCCCCAATTAGAGTGACGAAGCGGCCAGCAGATATCAGAAGACACGCCCTATAAATGCCCCCACAGACAATCAGAAATTCGATGACTATTACTGTTTGTGCTCTGTGTACATAGTGTATAGAGAAGCTATTGTATTGCATCCAAAAATTCGATACCGGAATTACGTGTTTTGGGACATCCTGAATAAAAAAAAAAACATGTTCGGTAAAATTTCCGTGAGTGTATCTACCTATATGTGTGTCAGCATAGTTCAAAAACGAAAAGTCGTTAAATAGTAAACTTGGTATTTAAGTTTAGTATCTCCCAAGGATGTGACACACAGATTTACAAAAAATCCACCCCCGTCTCCAACTAGCCCTTACATGGAAAGTTTTGAAAATTTTGTATTTCTATAAAATGACACTAACAATGTTGATTAAAATTACATTTAAGATATTTATATCACAAATAAAATGTGAATCTTGAATTTTCTGGGGGTAGGCTTTGTAAACCTCTTTGTTCTGGATCACTTTTATTGAATTTTGCATAATTGGTAGACCGTAAGAGATATACAAAAACTTACCACACAAAAATGTAGATATCGATAAAATACACAATTTGTATCAAACATTTTTTTCGAGGAGTTGGTCATTTTTGAGATATTTCTTGTTATTGATTTCAGTTTTAAAATACTTTAACTTTTCTCACGCGGTAAGTTGTAAACTCCTGTCCCTGCTTAGAAACGGATTTCTACAACATGGCACCAGCTTTTAAAAGATTTGACTATCACTTTAGCCTAGTGTATTCCATTATTTCTCTTCTACTTTACAAGGAAGCAAATAATTAAGACAGTTTCTGCCAACGGGTATGTAGAGTATCATAAAGAAGATATTAGAATATGCTTTTTAACAATAATCTGTAAAGAAGATACAGAGAAAGTCATGTGAATGGAACACACAGGATTTTTTCATTTAACAGAGAAGGTCTGTGTTTATATCAGTAAATACATTCTAGAAACACGCAGGAGAAAATGATTTACGAATAATGAATAAAGTAGCCAGTATTTTGAAATACTTTACTTAAACTCACCAAAAACCGATCATTCCGGTGTTGGTATTTAATTGGATTCATCAGATTAATTACCAATATTTTACGAACCGCAACGCTGTGTAATTACACTGTGTCGATCAAACTGGAAATTACGTTTAATTTTCCTGATTTAATTACACGAAGCTAATGGAAATGATGGCGAGAAACGATGTTGGCCGTTGAGCATTTAGAAGAAGAGGTAGACCCCACCATTATTGCTACGCTTAACAGCTAGTACCCTTCATCATGCATGACTACCCTGTAAACATTAAGCTAATGTGCTTAAAAGCAACTTTGTGTACTTAACTAATATCAACTTAGCATGAGAATACAATGGACTCCGATACGTAAATATAAATTGCTTTCTAAAATCCCATTTAATTCCTTAAATTCAACACCTACACGAACCTGCTACTACAGTACATTAAAAATCTAGCTTCTCTGTTTCACTCACGTAAATTTCTCTACCTATTCTTATTACTTTCTCTACACTACTATGTAGAAGGTATTGCATTTCACCCAAAAATTCGATACTGAGATTTCACCGGAAATACATGTCTTGGGTCCACCTGAATCCAAAATATCTGATGTGTTCCATTAACATGACTTTCTCTATATCTCTGTAAATTATTATTTTTAATTAGCTTATCTTTTATGTATTTCATGTTAATCGAGAAAATAAACAGAAATAGTCTTATTTCTTGCTTTATTGTAAGTAGAAGCGAAATAAAGGAGTACCATAGGTTAAAGTGAAAGCCAAATGCTGGTTGCTATGTGACTGATGTTCCTTTTTTTGTATGGACAGGATTTGACAAATTCCTGTATGAGAAAAGTATAAGTTTTTCAAAGCTGAAACCAAGAAAAAGAAATATCCCAAAAACGATCAACTCCACGAAAAAAAATATATATAACATAAACTGTGTTTTAACGTGTTCTACATTTTTTGTGGGTTATGTTTTTGCCCATCTCTTACGGTTTAGTAGTTATGAAAAATTCAGCCAGAATAAAGTAGGCTTCAGAGGCTATTCCCAGAAAATTCAACATACACATTTTATTTGACAGGTAAATAACTTTAATATACGATATTTTAATCAAAATCGTTAGAGCCATTTTTTAGAAAATCAAAATTTTTGAAAAAAGTTCTATGTAAAGGGTAGTTTGGGGTGGGGAGATTTTTCTCAAAATCTTTGTGTCGCATCCCTGGAAGATACTAAACTTAAATACCAGGTTTGTTACTTTACCAACTTTTCGTTTTTGAGTTATCGTGTTCACAGACACACGGACACACTGACACACGGACCCACGGACACACGGACTCACGTACACACGGACACACACGGACCTGTTTCTGAAAATACTTTTTTTGGATACAGGGGACCCTAAAACATATATTTCCGGTGAAATCTCGGTATCGAATTTTTTGGTGGAGTGCAATACATGCTCTATACACTATGTACATAGTGCGTATAGAGAAAGTAAAAAGCATTTTTACAAAAAGGTCCGTGTGTGTCTGTGAACAGCATAGCTCAAAAACGAAAAGACCGTTAAATACCAAACTTGGTATTTAAGTTTGATATCTTCCAAGAATACGACATGAAGATTTTTAAGAAAATCCCCCCATCCCCAAATACCCCTTACATGGAACTTTTCACGAAAATTTTCATTTCCAGTAAAATAGCTCTAACGATTTTGATCAAAATGTCATATATTAAAGATATTTACCTGGAAAATAAAATGTATATCTTGAATTTTCTGGGAATAGCCTCTGAAGACTACTTTATTCTGCATCAATTTTGCGGAATTTGGCATAACTGCTATGCCGTAAGAGATGGACAAAAGCTTATTCCACAAAAAATCTAGAGCACATTAAAACATACATTTATGTCATATTCATTTTTTGTGGAGTTGATACTTTTTTGACATATTCCTTGTTTTTAGTATCAGCTTTGAAAAACTTATACTTTTCTCATACAGGTATCTGTCAACAATCAAAGGAACTTCGTCACATAGCAACCAGCTTTTGTTATCAGTTTAGTCTATAGCACTCCCTTATTTCCCTTTTACTTACAAGGAAGCAAGTAATAAGACTATTTCTGCTATTTTTTCTCGATGAAACTGAAGCAAATACAAGCATAAGATTTTAAACAATCATTTGTTGCAGAGATGTAGAGAAAGTCTTGTGAATGGAACATCAGATTTTTTTTATTTATTTATTAGTCTGACTCTTAAATGAGTTTACCAAATGACACAGAATTATATACATTTAGAGGTTTTTAACAAAAAATGTTATAAGTGAGTATTACAAAAAGATAGTTTACCATACGTTATAATAGTTGTATAAAATTAAGCTATGAGAACAAATTGTAACAGATTATAAAATATGTGCAACAACAATAAAATGTATAACAATGAAAGAGAAAAAGCTACAAAAATTGCGCGATTTATAAACCATAATACATTTTACGTTCTGTTCAAAGCATATAAATGATTTCCAAAAATGGCTACGGAATGTTTTATGATGTTTTCCGTGATTGTTTGTTCCACACTTCTGTTAAGTTTAACTTTTACAAAACCTAATTGATTTTTCTAGCACGTAAGTTCATTGTTCATAGTAGGCAGAGATGCACTGTGTTCCAACCAAATATTTAAATCGATATTTCACCCAGATTTATGTCTGAAGACCCCTGCATCCAAAAAGAATATACTTAAAAATGTCTGTATGTGTATACAGCAGAAATCAAAACAAATAAATTCAGTTACACACCAAACCTGGTATTTAAGTTCAGTATCTTCATAGGATGGGACACCAAGATTTTCAGGAAAATACCCATCAGTCAAGCCATCCTTCATATGAAATTTTCTCGAAATTTTCGATTTTTTAAAACATGACTGACGAATTTGATTAAAATGTTATATATTATAGTCATTTACATGGCAAATAAAATGTTATTTCTAAATTTCTTGGGAATAGCACTGAAGTTACCTTCATTCTGATTTTCCATAACTGTAAGCTGTAGGGCAGAGAGAGATAGAGAGAGAGAGAGAGAGAGAGACGTATTATACAAAAAATGTAGTTCTTATTTAAATATACAATTTATATCATATACAGTTTTGTAGAGCTAACAATTTCCGAGATATTTAGTGTTATAAGTCTCAATTTAAAATACTTAAATTTTTCTCAAGTGAGCAGTCATTATCCGTTTTGTACTTGTCAATGAAAGGAGAACCGAATTTCAATGGTAATCGCACAAGAGCTTCTAAAACATTTGACTGTCGCTTTAGTCTAGTACATTCCCTTGCCTCCCTTATATTCACAAGGAAATAGTGAGAATATCATTTCCGATAACGTTTATCTTGATTACCATGCTATAGAAAACAGAATACTCTTCTATAAAAATAGTTTTTCAGAGCAGATAGAGAAGATCGTGTGAATAAAACACATCAGATTTATTTTTTAATATACATTGTTCATATTATTGAGATCAACATATGTAAAAATGTTGACTCAGTTGGCTAGACGCTGACCTTATGATAGCAAAGTCGCGGGTTCAAACCCGGCACACACACATTTTAGGTTTGCTAAATATGAGTATATTTCCTGGTATATAAATTAACCTATGCAGGACAAAAACTAGCTCACTGGTGGCGCTAAGATGCTCCTAGGAAGTGTTAGCGATGATTTTTTAATGGTTTTATTACATTACTTCCTCTAGGTATATACAATACAAACAGAGAAATACAGTAGGCTTAAGCGTTAGTTCCTATATTACGTTCTCTGTCCTCTACCAAAAGCAGAAAACATGAATGTTCCCACTTGAGAAAAATATCATTTATTCCATTAACATGACTGTCTAAATCTCTAAAGTTATTGCTAATAAATTTATTCTTTTATCTACTCAATGCTAATTGAGTAAAACATTAACAGAAACCGTTTTATTACTCTTACTTTCTTATAAATAGACGCAATATAAGGGAAAACACTTGGGTAAAGCGATAGTGATATATTTTAAAAGGTGTTTCTATGGGATTGAAGTCCATTTCTTTGCATTGACAGGAGCTGAAAAGCTCCCGAATGAAAAAGTTCAACAATTTCAAAACTGAAATAAAAGAACAAGGAATATCTTGGAGATAGTTAACTCCACGAAAAAATGTATATGTACGAGTATATGTCTTTTAACTTGATCTGCAATTTTTGTGCAGTAAGTTTTTGTATGTCACTTACGGTTAAGCCAAAATCAGCAAAACTAATCCAGTGTGAAGAGCTCTTCACAGGAAAATTTCTAAGAATTCAAAATATACATTTTATTTGCAATGCAAATATCTTTAATATATCGTATTTTAATCAAAATCGTAAGAACAATTTTTGAGAAAATCAAATTTTCGAAAATATTTCCATGTAAGAGATAGTTTTATGGTGGGGGGGCGCAGTTTTACTCAAATACTTGTGTCGCATCTTTGGAGCATACTACCTTAAATACCAAGTTTGGTATTTTACCAATTTTTCCTCTTTATATTATTTTGTATATAGATACAGGGACACACGATTTTTTTTCTAAAAATTACTTTAAAACGACTATTTCCGGTGATATCAGACATCGAATTTTTGGGTGGAGTGCAATACCTTCTCTACCTACGTACAATGTACCATGTAGAGAAAATGGGTAGAGATATAGCCATTTAACAGCGCTGCTTTAAAATAGTCTCCATACTTTGTAAACATGTACTTTAAGATATGAAGCACGTTTTATATCCAAAATCTAAAATTATAAATTTTCGACAAAAATCGCTAACAAGAAACCACTTATATGTTCCCTTAACGAACTCTACATTTGTATGTTTTTGTCTAAATCTTGCGATCTACCAGTTATGCAAAAGTCATTAAAAAAGAAGTGAGCTATAGAAGAAAATACTTATTTCTTTTTTCATAAAATTACATATTAAATATGATTTTTAATTCAAACTGTTACTGCAAGTTTTGAAAACAATAAACATTTACGAAGTTTTTCATGAAACGACACATTAAATTGAGAAAAGCTCTTGAATTTTTTCGTGTTATCTTTGGAAGATGAACCTAAATACAAAGTTTGGTATTTAACCTAAAGAATAATGCTGTTGACAAATAAACAGACGCACACACGCGCGTACGTTTTTCTAAAATACTCAAGGATTCAAGGGACCGCAAAACATGTTATATTTCCAGCGAATTTCCGCATTGAATTTTTGGTTGAAGCGCAACATTTCCTCTCAATACTACACGTATTATAAATAGTAAAAAATATAAACTTTATGAGAGGGTTAAAAATATACTAGCTCACTGCATTAGATAATGTCAGAGTGCCCTTATGGAATTAAATTTGACGTATCACACATATATCAGCTTCTCCTTTTTATTGACAGCCTATCAGCAAAATCACATTGATAAATATTATCTTATAGGTTTCTGGACGCATAAAACCTTCCTGCAATATGCATTATTTCTTTGTTTAAGATAGCCATCTGTGAAAATTGATCAAAAAGTGCAAAACAAATTTCTTTTACCTAATTAAATAATGTAGTTCTTGTAGTTCAATTTGGTGTTGTTTTATTACCATGAGGCGCTTTAAACCGTACCACGTGACGACTTAAATGTATGACAGTACCAGGGTGTGGTGCTTTAACCTCTTCACTATGGTGAAAAATTGCTAAACATCCGAAATTTGGTTTTGACAAATAACATTTGGCCTTAAATGTGTGTATTTCAAGTTGAAAATACAATAATATGCACCAGTAACTACAAAAAGTGAGTATAATAATGCGTTTCAAAATTTACAAAACAGGTCTCACAGGGGGTGCTTCTACCTGCCCCACCATCATCCAGTCGTGCCGTACCACCGATTATTTAACCTGGGCCCTCCCCAGTTTTTCTTTGCTTTATATATATTACTCGGAATTACTGTAAACACTCCGTGAGAGCTGACAGGTATAATTGCTTTAAAAACTATTGCAAGAGAATATGAAATTCTAAGATTTACAAAGAAAAAGTGTTAAATTTCTCGTGTTTTTATTTTATAGCGTTTTCAACACTTTAAATTGTTCCACACGATGCAGGTTTCCAAACAGAAGTTTGAAAATGTTTATGCTTGGATAAAACTGACACAAAACAAAATTGATGACATGATTTTTTCTAATATTACCAGTATTTGTGTAATTAAATTATAAACTTCATATTTTAATAGCAAAAAAAGTTAATAAAGTGACAATTTTTTCGACTAAATCGATAGTCAGATAAAAATTTCATGTCATCAATTTACTAGTACTATATTCACCAGTATAAATGCAAAGTATTGTGTTTCTCTATCTGAAATTAAATCGTGTGGAATGATTTAATTAAATGACAATAAAACACTATAAATATGTTAATATCACCGGAAGCTATTTTGAATAAAAGTCTGAAAATTAGCATGTAAACTATTGGTAATACTGTAATTGCTGCAGTTTCAAATCAATCCAAGCAAAATTTTAGATTTTATGTTTTTTACAGATGGGTATTCTAAAAACAGTAACTCGTTTTCATGCATTCGAATAATTACAAGTGAATTATATTTATTGCAAGTGCATCCATTGAATTTGTATGTGAAAGCACTGGACCATTTATATATTAATACCAAAGTATAGTTAAATTTTCGGAAGATTACCTTCTCGTGCTTATTAATCAAGTCCCGTATCAGGAGAGAGATGCAGTTTGATTAGATTACCGCAGGTTGGTATGTGTGCTTGACCGCAGATTGATACTGGGAGTGAAAGTTTACATTTCTGTATAGATTTTTCTGTACATTTTACTGTGACTGCATTGGCGCTAAACAAACACTTCATTTAAAATAGATAAATGCTTTGCAGCATATACGTTATTCATAAAAGTTATGTAAAATGTTGCATAATCAGAATGTTTCACGTGCTTCAAGATATGAGAAGGTTGTTTCGTATTTTTGGAATTGGTACTTTGAATCCCCCCCACACACACAGACACGCTCAATAGGAATATTTAAATAATAATTAATAATAAATAAATAATCCAACATTTTTATAGAAAATAGCCGGTGGGGTATTTTCTTGAAAGTCCTTGAAAGGTACTGAACTTGAATACCAAGTTTAGTATTGAACCGGTTTTCATTTCTGAGCTATGCTGCCCACAAGCGCACACAGACCCACACGTGTTTTTGGATTGAGGAGAATTAAAACATGTATTTACGGCGAAATATCGTATAGTTTTGGGGAGGGATTACAATACCTTCTCTACCCACTGTGCACGTTGTACACACGTGCTAGAGAAGGTGAAATGGGCTACAAATTGAAAGCTGGCGTAAACAAGGTTGTTTATCACCTCACCTCCCTGCTGGCTTTACGCCAACTTCATCTCGTGAAATTAGGTCGTAATGCAGGTAAGTGTTCCTAACAACACAATTCCTCGCAAAAGTTAACTTGAACTCAGATCGTATCTAAATCAGCAGTCTTTGAATTGATAAATAATGAATTACAATAAATTGATTAAGAGAAGCCAAACATGTCAGTTATAACAATAAATAAAAGGAGCTTTCAATAAGACCTTAGAAAATCAAAGAAATTACACTGGTATTATCAAAGAAGTAATCATTGTCTATTACTAGATGGCAGTTAAAGTTTCAGTTAAATGCATCACATGGTTTCATTGCAAGTAACGTATATCAACAATCTTGTAATTAATTCAAAATCTTCTCGGGCTTCTAACCAGGTGAAAACTTGGCTTGACACCAACGTTTCGAAGAAGTGCATCTTCCTCGTCTTCATGGTGAACTTCGTCTTCTTTGAAACGTTGGTGTCAAGCCAAGTTTTTACCTGGTTAGAAGCCCGAGAAGATTTTGAATTAATACGTCGCCAGGAAAGCTTCAGTTCTTATTTTAATTTTGTAATTATTTAGAAAGATGGAAAAACCAGTTTCATCCGATGATTAAGCACTTCTATATATAATGCTTAACACCGAAATAAATAAAAGCCGAGTTGGATGAAGTTCATGGCATATCTGTTCCTGCGTTTGCAAAACTTTACAATTGGATAAATGAATTTAAAGGTACAGCTACTGAAGGTAAACGTGTACCGGACATCTAGTAGAACTGACTTTCTCCGAAATGGTTGACAACATACCGGATATGGTTTTGAGTGATCGACGAAACGAAGTTCGCGAAATAGAGGCTACAGGCATATATCACAAGGTACAGTGTTCTCAATTGTGCACAAAAAATTAGGTCTGACAGAGGTCTCAGCAAGATAGGTACCGTGTTTGCCCTTAATGGAGAATAAACGTAATCTGTGATCGATTCGGAAACTTGTTTCGTCGAGTTTCGATATATAACTGTGGATGAAACAGGGATACACTACTACACTCCAGAGACAAAAGTACAGTGGCTTTCTAAAGGCGAAAGCAAGGGTGCTGAAATCTGCAGTCAATTTGATGGCCTCGGTTTATTGGGATGCACGCAGAATCATCTACACTGATTACTTGCAGAAAGTACGAATGATAAATGAAGTTTATTTATCATGCACTGCTTTTGCACCGATTTAATGGATAAATCAAGAAAAAAAAACCCTCATCTGACAAAGGCAACAATTTTCTTTCATCAAGACAATAAAATGGTACACACCTGAGTTTTGTTGGCGAATGTTGAAGAATTAAGATTCGAATTACTACAAAACCCACCAAATTTACAGATTTGCTCCCCAGTGACTGTTTTTATTTCAAAACTTGAAAAATTGGCTCGGCGGAAAATGATGGACGAAGACGTTATCTACCAAATAGATGTCTATTTTGAGAAACTTACCATACAAAAAATGTAGATTACATTAAAATATACAATTTATATCATGCATTTTTGTTGTAGAGTTGACAGCTCCAAGATATTCCTTGGTTTTGGCTTCAATTTTAAATACTTATGCTCTTCTCAGACAGGAGGTGTCCGTTTTTCTTTTGTTCTACTCCTGATCAAGCATAGAAGCGAATTTCAATGACAATCGCACAACGATATCTTTTAAAACATATGACTATCGCTCTATCATAGCGCATTCCTTTAATTCCTTTCTACTTATTAGGATATAAGTAACAAGTACAGTCTGCTAATACTTATCCCGATTAGCTTGGTGTAGAAAGAAGAATAACTTTTCAGAAGTTTGTTTGTAGAGCAGTTGGAGAAAGTGTAACACATCAGATGTTTACTTTCTCTAAACGTACTATTTCATAGTGTAAAGAGAAGGTATTTTATTCCACCCAAAAGCTCGATGCCGAGATTTCACCGGTAACACGTGTTTTGGGTCCCCCTGAATCCAAAAAGTGCATATTGGAAAAAGGTCCGTGTATGTATGTGCGTGTATCTGCATACGTGTGTGTTTGTATATGTGGGTAGCAAAGCTAAAAAACGAAAAGGGCGTTAAATACCAAACTTAGTATTTAAGTTTATTACTTTCCAAGGATGCGACACGAAGATTTTCAAGAAAATTTGTCATTGCATGACAAAAAAATTAGATTATTTTGATTTTCTCAAAAATGACTAACGATTTTGATTAAAATATGTGTATTAATTTTTAATTTGCTTTTATTGAATTTTGCATAACTTGTAAACCATAAGAGGTAGCAAAGAACTTATATAACTAAATTGTGAATCTCTTTAAAACACACAATTTTTGTTATGCACATATTTTCTTGGAGTTGACCGTGTTTTAAAATATTTCTTGTTATTGGTTTTAGCCTTAAAAGCTTATACCTTTCTTTTACAAGAACTTATCAACTATTATCTATACAAACAAAGGAACTTCAGTTACAAGCAACCAGCTTTTGACTATCTCTTTAACCTATGGTATTCCCTTATTTCGCTTCTATTTACAAGTAAGCAACTAATAAAATTATTTCTGCTAATTTTTCTCAATCAGCATGAAGTAAATAGAAGCATGAGCCTTTTAACAATAATTTGTTGCAGAGATGTAGAGAAAGTCATATGAGTGAAACGCCTAAGATTTTTACTCTTATATTTAACGAACTATTTCTGTAGTCCAAAGTTTCCATAAAACAGATTTCAAAATGTTTGAGGAACGATTTTGCTATGCTATATTAAACTTTGCTTTTCTTTCAGTTACAAGAGACGAGCTGGTTTCTTTTCTTTTGTTCCATATCTCGCGGATCCTTTCAACACAGAAAAGAGACGATTATATCTGCTGGATGTCTTTGCCAAACGAAAACATAAAAGAGACGTAAAACTAAAGCACCTAAGTCAAATGTACAGTACAAGTATAATGTCGATATATCGAACTGGGGTTGAATCCACGCTTTATGTGGCATATTATCGCTGCAATAAACTCTTAACACAAAGTTTTATGAGCAAACTTTTTGTCTGTAATAAGTAAATGTTTAACTCGGGGTTTATGAGGATCTTTTGCTATTGGATCTACTTCTCCGTCCTATGGATTTACACTCAAGAGTGATATATGGGCCCAAAAGAAACTGCAGCCTGTCCCAATGGACTAAACCCATTAAAGTAATGCTTATTGGAGAAAATAAGCTGTACTAAAGTTTAATAATACTTATATTTAGTGTGCAATTACACGAAAAATGTTACCGTGTACTGTACAGCTAAAAAGCTACAAAATCAAAGAACTGTAAAATATGTCTTGCTAAAATGATCGAATATAGTGAGAGTTAAATCTATCATTACACTAAAATATTTGCCGCGAGTTTTTACCACTGCGAATGTAGGGCTAGAAGCATGTTGGACGCTACTGGCAGGCACGGAAAGCATGGACGGGCTAGGTAAACTTATACTTAAGGCAAGACAGCTGAGATCTGAGGAGGCTGCCAATAGAGAAGGGGGGGGGGAGGAATAAGTTCGACTAAACAAAAGTGACTACAATGGTCTACATACATATATATTTTATATCATACTTAGGTCACTGTTGTGCTATGGTTCTATATATTGTGTATATATTATGTGTATATATGTCTTTTAAGCGTAATTATCTATTATAAGAGGGTGCATTTATGAAGATGTACTCTGTGCTGTAAATTTAAATTGTTATATTTGAATATCTTTGTATTTTTATTTTCGGCTTCTCTCTTAATTCTTTATTGTTGTTTAATATTGCTTTTGACTGTGTATTACCTTTGTCTTTTTAAGTTGGTGTTTACTCTTAATTCTCTGTTGTTGTTGTTGTTTTAATATTGCTTGTAATGTGCATTACAAAAGCACGTACGGTCTGTGGATTGTTGAAATTCTATGTATGATATTGCTATGTCAATAAATACACTTATCTATTCATTCATACTTTTAAATACCGCGGTCCTAAGTTGGTAAAACTGTTAATGTTAGCTTAAAAGCAGCTTTTCTATCGACATAAATATTACTTATATGCTTTGTTTTAAATTAATGAAATATGATGCAAAATTACTGTAGCAGAATAAAGCTTTTAAATCTATTAATTCGTAAATAATATATACTCTGTGTATTTTTGCATAAAGGTCAACATATATTTTATATTAAATACATTGAATACTACTCTGTTATCCAATTAATCGAACACCGAAACTGTTACTTGGTTGAATTTCCAATTACATTACATAGCACTATGCTAACATGTCGATCAGTTAGAAAATCTCTCTTTGCTGGTTGTACACTGTAAGACAATAAAAACACGCCCAGCGCTGTAACTTTGCTGAAAATGTGAGCGTTTGTCGGGTACTCTGTTCTTAGATAATTTTCATTGGTGCCATTCGGGCAACGAACTACGCGAATAAGAAAAGTCAAAACCGATTGGGCAATCCACCTATTCATCCATCAAGCCCGATCGACGCTCCTAAAGAACAGGTTGACTTGTATAAGCAGTGTGTTAATTTAGTCCATCACGTTCCGTAATTGCCTTGGCATTAGAACTTCAATATGCAGCACAGAGAAAGCATTAATCTAATTTATCAGCCGGTGGGAGGTGCAGATTATTGTCCAGTAACACAATTTATGGATGATCAGTTTGCAACTCAGAACTTCATGTGACGCAAGTTGTTTCATATTCATTCGCCTCCTTTCCGTAATGTGACATGTCCAATAGACTTTTAAGAGCATAACAAACAGGTGTAAGATATGGGCGTAGTCAACAAAAAGATCCAAGTATTCCTAGGCGTATTTTTAATGTCTATGAGTGTACAAGTCTATTGCGGTCAGGCTATTTCTTAAAATGGAAGTATTTAATACACTTTAAAATTAAATAAACCAGAAAAAATAAAAAAAAACTATTGTAATGCAATGTACTAATGACGTAATCTCCACCCCACTCCATTTCAATTTCTCTACTGTGCATTTATAAATATGTAGAGGAAATGCTGCACTGGAGCAAGCATATGTTTTGCGATCCCCTGATCCCCAAAAGGTCTTTTAAGAAAAATCTTCGTATATGTGGCTGTCGGTATGTCTGAACACCATGACTAAAATGAAATTTATGTGTTGTATACGCATAACTTTCTCTACCTGTTCTGCAAATAACATATTCTTACAAAAGTTTGTTCATCTATCTACATCATGCTAATCGAAGCAAGCATTAGCAGAAATTGACTCATTGCTTGCTTCCTTTAAGCGGAAGGTAAAGTAGTAATACATGAAACGAAAACGCTAGTCATATATTTTAAACGGTAATCGCTATGTGAACAATTTCAGTAAAACAAAAGAGAGGTGAAAAAGCTGATGACTTCCATTCACGTGACTTTCTCTACATTTCCAAGACAAATCATTCTTAAAAAGTATTTTCTGCTATTTACTTCATGCTAATCAAGGTGAAATTAGAAAAAGTAGTCTTTTACTTAAGGCAAATAAGCGAGTACACTATGCTAAAGCGATAGTCAAATCTTTTAAACGCTGGGTGCTATGTGGTTGAAATCCATTCCTTTGCACTGCAGGGAGATGAAAATCCCTGTAACTGAAAAATGTTAAGCATTTTAAAGCTGAAACCAATAACAATGAATATCTAAAATTGGTTAAATCTAGCAAAAAAATGTAGACGACATAAATTGAGTAGTTTAATAAGCCTATGTTTTTGTGTGATAACTCAGCAAAATTCACGCAGAATAAATAAGTCTTCAGAGAATATATTCCCAGAAAATTCAATACATACATTTTATTTATCATGCAAATATATTTAATACATGGTATTTATATCATAATCCTTATAGCCAATATTCAGATAAACTATTTTTGAAAAATATGTTCATTTAAAGAGTAAACTAGAAAAGTGGAATTTTATTTAAAATCTTCGTGTGGTATCCTTGAAACATACTAAACTTAAATATCAAATTTGGTATTTTAAGGTCTTATCGTTTTTTTGAGCTACGCAATCTACACACCTATACACAATCACACATTGACCATGTTCCAAAAATGTGTAGTTTTTTGTTTTTTTTTGGTTTAAGGGGCCTCAATACTCTATTTCTGGTATAGAATTATCGGATGGAATACTATACCTTCTCCATGTGCAATGTACACCTGTGGAAAAAAATGAGTCATGCCTGGAACGCTAAATTCGTTTAAGTGTTACACGGCGCAGCGATTTGTGAATACCATCCGTGATACAGTTTTGTAGCGGCAGCAAAAAATTGTCACAGGTTCTGAAGCTTAATATTACTAACCCATATGATCAATAATCATAATAAAATAACACGGCTTAAGCTTCAAGAACAAACTATTTACATTAACTAATAATATTAACGACACAGAACATGATTCAGTTAGCATTACTAAATCTGCCGCCTGTATTCAATGTGGCAAAACGTAGGTTACTCCTCTGGTGAGGGTGGCAGGATCGAATGTAAAAAACACTGTTTTTCTTCTTCTCTTAATGATGTTGAATATGCTGCACACAAAGCATTTGCTACGCAGAATGGTACGCAAACACATCAGACACCAACAGTTTTCTCTGAATTAAAAAACTGGAACCAGGACAGCATGAAAGAATATTAAAAGAAGTCTTAAGAAAAGCAATGCTTTGTAACATTTCTTGGTATCCATTTTTGGACAAATCTGGTTTTTTGGAGGTAGGACCTTCGAAAATTCAGGGTAGATATACTGGCAGAGGGTTCATTCACCCGATATTAATTGTTTTAATTTTAGAAGATAATGGTTCATTTACATATATGATTAGTTAATTACCCTAGTGTTATAGAATTATGTTTTTGTGTGCATATATAGGCCTATAACTTCAAATGCCAAAGTTATATAAACGCAAATATTATGTTCTACATATCCAGTCATAAAATAAACAAATATAAATGACAACCTGAGTGAGATTAGAACCGATGAACTTCTGAGTGGAGCAAATCCTTAACGTCTCGGCCAATGTAACGTGTTCTATGATCTGTTTTCGGTACACATAAGTGAACCATTGCGCTGTCTGTCACAGACCAGTGTACAGCTCATTCGTGGGCTGTGTGAACACAGTTTTTACGAAGATACACGAAGTTCTTCGATCGGCACAAGAATCTGCATTGTATATACGAGCGTTGGCTGATAAGTCCCAGGCGTTACTAGGCCAGTTAGACGGTACCATCGCATAATATAACTCTAGTCTAGCTTGTATCCATAGTTAAAGGTCAATAGCTTGTTCAGTTTTTGTATGAGGGCATTTTAAACAAGACAAATTTAAAATTTTCACGAAAATGCTGGATTTGAAAAAACGAGCATGATTCAATACGTCCATTTGAAAACCTTAACGCTAAAGAAATAAAGAAGGAAGCGGACAGTATGTTAAAAGGCTCTGCCTCTTCATATTCAATGCTTAAAAGCTGAGTTTAAAATGGGACGAACAAGCACTACGGATGATCTTCGCTCTGGACGCCCAGTAGAAGCGACAACTCCAGAGATCATTGAAAAAAGTCATTGTTTAGAACTAGAAGATAGCAGATTAAAGTTGTTTGAGATAACAGATAAATAAACATATTAAAAGAACGTGCAGGTAATATTTTAAGTAATGTTTTGGGCTTTCACAAGGTATTTGCAACCTGGGTGCCGCGTTTGTTGACACCTGATCAAAAGTTGCAAAGAAAAACTATTTCTGTCAAGAATATGGAGCTCTACCGTAAAAATCCCAGTAAATTTTTGAGACAGATTATTACCATTGATGGAACTTGGATACATCACTACACTTCAGAAAGTAAATCACAGTCAAAACAGTGGATGGTGTCAGGTGAATCAACTTCAAAACCGGCAAAGTCAATTTTCTAAACTAAAAAGGCTATGGCGACTGTTTTCTGGGATGCAGAGGGAATTGTTTTTATTGATTACTTAGAAAAGGATAAAAGTATCACGGGTGACTACTACGAAAGCTTACTGCAACGTTTGATTAATGCAGTGAAAAGAAAAAAACCTCTTGTTTCATCACGACAATGCTCCGCCCCATCGTTCAGTCATTGCAATGTGGAAAATGTGCGACTTAAAGTTCAAATTGCTTGAAAATCCACCCTATGCGCCAGATCTAGCACCCAGTGACTACCACCTGTTCTTAAACCTCAAAACAATTCATGGAGGGCGAAGATTTCACAGTAACGAGGTGGTCATTGATGCGGTAAACATCTATTTTGAGGACCTTGATAAATCACAACTCAGAGATGGTTGAATTAAACTAGAACACGGATATGGCAAACCTATTAGCGTTTCTGGAGATTATTTTGAGAAATAAAGTAAAAAAACACTGCATACTGTTCTCATTGAGAGGTTAGGGACTTATCAGCCGACCCTAGTACGTGCTAGGGCAAGTAAGAATGCAGAAGCTACTAAGTACTATTTATACACGAGTACATAGCTACAAATATCTGCATGTTATAACGGTGAGCTAAAGGGGATGTCTCAGTTTGAGCAACTCATTCTCACATTGCAACGTAGCGCACAAAAGTAATTTTGTGAGATTTGCTGGAGGGGAATCCCTGATATCTTTCTCGGTGAGGGCACAGCAGCAGGTCTTCAATCTTCTCTCTCTGAGTCAAGTTGTCGTCTTCTTCGTCATTCTCTCAGAGTTGCAAAGTGACGCGGTTTTTTGTTTCCGTTCCATGAATGCAATAGCACAAGCTGCCTGAACCAAGCAATAAAGATTTACTATCCGACATGCCGCCATTTGTCATTCCTAAGGATTCCCCTCCAGGCTCCTCATTTCCTATTCAAACAATGTTTTACGTTAACTTTCTAGTTTATTGCGCCCTAAAGTATAGACAATCCTTGCCAGACAGTCCCCACCTTCACCTTTTTAAAACCATTAATTTTTAGACAATCATATTGGAAGGTGTCGTTATACATGGTATATAAATAACTGGCGTTTAATAAAACCTTAAACAAACCTCCTGCTAAATATATATTTTAATGTACAACTAAACATTACAAGCAGAACATTAAGTTCGCGCACTGATAGCGCCCGCTTTTAAAACATATTGGCACGATACTACTTGCTTATAATTTTAATTGCCCATAACATATCCGAAAGTATGTGCAATATTTTATTGTTCAGAATTTCTTTATTTTTTAGGATCTTGTTATTTCAAAGTAATTCAGCTGTAAGGGAAATGACGTAATGTAGTACTTTGCGGCGGAGAAGTTGCCTAGCAAGCACGACGCCCATTTGAAGAGTACAGAAACATATGCCATAGGTAAAAAAATGTGCCTAAAAGCAAACTCTTAAAATAAAATAACAATCTAGCATTTGAGTCATGCCAATAAAATCCTATTTCGCAAAGGTAATGTTCTCATTTAAATTTGTAAACGGAGCAACCATAAAATTCTATTTCGCAAAGGTAAGGTTTTCATTTAAATTCGTAATACATATTCATGCTGCCTTTTGCCGCAATGCTAACAATTATCCTTTAAAACTTTCACTGCATTATTTGTTTCGACTAAAAGTAACCCTGAAAGAGCCTTCGGTATGATCGTATATCTGTTGCTGCGACGTGGAAAGTTTACGCTTTCCGCCTTGCTTTATAGGCAACTTCTTTGATAAAATAATCAAGCGGTAGTGCTCAACTGCTAGGCGGATTGAATTCGCTGGCTAGTGAAAATTCAGTAGTTTTACTCTCCCAAAAATTAAATTTGGAATGCTCGATAATTGCTTATTACTGGTAGTATAAAATTAAATTTATTGCCAAGCAGTTTCATCAAAATTTCACTCTTGCCTTGAAATTGCACAATAATACAATGAGTATTCTGATTACTGCGTACCGACATAATACATAAAAGAGCCTAACGAGCTGCAAAGAATTACTTTATATTACACATACTCTTACAGAAACAAAATAAATAAAATAAATTACAAACTCATCATTAATACATTATTATGTTAGCTCATATGCAACCAAATCCCTAGAAATTTAAATATACTTTGACGGAAATTCTATATACGTATAGTGAACATTCTGATTCGCTTAGTCTTTGAAAAATACTATAGCCTATTAACTATTATAGTTAAATCATTATTAAATATTAACAACTTTTAGTGCCTTTAATATATTCATTTTACCTTCTTAAAAGTCCTAAATATTTTTGCTATATTACTTTTAAAAATGTTACAAAATTATAGTATTATTTAAAGGTTACACAATTTCTATGACAATATTGCCCTCAGATATGTCCAAATTTAGAACTTCTTTCCATAATACACTAGTCATAGAACTGTGCAATTTTGGGCTCTCCAACAATTTTTTGGGATAAACGAATTACACACTTTAATGTTGCTACTGCATGCATTTTGTCTAAAATTATAAAACTGTTATGTTTAAACGTCTAAATGTGGAAAAAATGAATTAGTCATTCTTAAATATAAGGTACTATATTTTGAATTTTCTCACAATAGCCTCTAAATACCCCTTTATTCTGGATACATTCTACATTACTAGTAAAACGTAACAAATACACAAAATCTAACTACATAAACATGTAGATTTTGTTAAATAAATTTCTAATTTAGAGCCGACTGTTTTCGAGATAACTCTTGTTATTTAGTTCAGTTTTAAACTACTTAAGGTTTTCTAAAACTGGAAATAATCTTTCGTTTCACCTTTCCTTTGTTTTCTCTGACTATGCAAATAGAACAGAGCTTCAATGGTTCACATAGCCGCTAACTTTTAAAAGATTTGACAATACTTTTAGCCTAGTATATTCGCATATTTCACTTCTACTTACAAGGAAACAAGTAATAAGAGAGTTGTACTTTTATCTCGATTATTATGAAGTATCTCCAGAAGCATAAGCTCTTTAACAATGATTTGTTACAGAGATGCAATGAAAGTCAATTGAATGGCAATGGCAAAGGAACAGAACTTCTCTATCATTACATAGTAATTAGTTTTTAAAATGCCTTTAGCTTAATGTATTCTCTTATATGTGATGTACCTATAAGTTATTCAGATAAAAGTGCAAACCTGCTCACGTTTATCTCAATTAGTATTTAGAGGAATGAAATAGATGAAATAACAGGCTTGTAGCAGAATAGGTAGAGAAAATCACAGGAATGGAACACTTCAGAGTTTTACTTTCTCTACACGTACTATGTACATAGTATTTAGAGAAGGTATTGCATTCCATCCAAAAAAATCGATAACGAGATTTCACCGGAAATACATGTTTCGCGTCCCCCTGAATGCATAAAAAGCATAAAAGGTCGTATGTACGTGTATATGTGTGTGTGTGTGTGTCTGTGGACAGCATAGCTCAAAAACAAAAAGACTATTAAATACGAAATTTGGTATTTAAGTTTGGTATCTTTCAAGGATGTGACACGAAGATTTTCAAGAAAATTCCCCACCCCCAACTACCCTTTACATGGAAATTTTATCGAAAATGTTGATTTTCTCAAAAATGGCTCTAACGATTTTGATTAAAATATCATATTTAATATATCTATCTCATAAATAAAATGCATATATTGAATTTTATGGGAATAACCTTGAAGACTACTTTATTCTGGAGGTATTTTACAGAATTTTGCATAACTGCTAAACCGTAAGACATGGACAAAACTTACCATAAAAAAATTGTAGAGCACGTTCAAACACACAATTTATGTTATATATATGGTAAGTGGTCGGCTCCTTAGCGCGGTGGTAGCGCAGCTGCTTACCACCAAGCGGCAGACCTGGGTTCGATCCCCAGTACCGGCGTAGGAATTTTTCCCCCGCTAGGAGAACTAGCCCGGGGTGCACTAAGCCTCGTAAGGTCCCTGGGGGGCCAATTGAGGAGCTACTTGATAGAGTAGTAGCGGCTCCAAGTCATGAGAACCGCATTAACCGGCCGGGGTGAGATGGAGGACGCAGCGGCCGGGAAGTAGGCCAAGGTTCCCCGTGAGCTGTCGTGCCATGGAGCTATTATATACGGTAAGTGTTGTCCATCTCTTACGGTTTTGAAGTTATGCAAAGTTCCGTAAAATTCATTCAGAATGAAGTAGTCTTCAGAGAAAGATATATTTCGTGTAGTTGATCGCTTTTTAGATATTCCTTGTTTTTGGTTTCAGCTTTAAAAAAACATAGTCCATACAACCACAGGAACTTTATTCACACAGCAAACCAGCTTTTGACTATCACTTTAACCCGTATTTCGCTTCTGCTTGCAAGGAAGTAAGTACTAAGGATATTTGTGCTAACGTTTTCTTGATCAGCATGAAGTAAATAGCAGCATAAGCGTTTTATTAGTAATTTGTTGCAGAGATGTAGAGAAAGTAATGTGAATGGAACATATTAACTTTTTTTTCTCAGAAAGAAAACGAAGTAGCTTATAGTGAGTTGTAGACTAATTGTAAATGTATGTGCGTTACATTATATCTCATTAGAGAATTAGGCTAAACACTTTATGGAAACAGAACATTTTGTGGTGTTGGATGTGCTCAGGAGCTGGACAGACAGAGAGGGCTTAGTGAGAAAGAAAAGCTGTCACCGGCAGTATCGCAATTAACTGACGTTATCTGTTTGCCTGTATTCTGACAGGCTTTCCAATATTTACCCTTTTCAGCTGTTACGAGAGAATGCCTCTGCGCAGGTATATCTGGTAAAATAGGAACTACATTCCCCCAACCCTTTCCACTCATAAATTTCATATAACCTCTGCAGGTTGCTACAAATAGCAAATAGTAAAATACTTCCATCTCTGATCGAAGTTACCTCAGTAAATGGCATCTGCATGCAAAGCTACAACTGGCTGGTACATAGGAGCTAGTAATAACTATTAGCAGGTAAATTCAGCAGTAAACAGACTATTAAATGTGTCATCAAATTTGAATTGAAATTCTGATTTGTTTCCGTGACCAGGAGGCATTATAAAATATACATAAAATTGATGAGAACTTACCGCTTGAGAAAAGCTTAGCTATTCTAAAATTGTTACCAATAACAGGGCTGAGTTTAAGTTGTATGTTAAGAATTTAACAAAGTTTGTTTGTGAGCTATACTTCCCACAAATGGATAAAAACACATGGCCATCTTTCTTAAAACATGTATTTCCTGTAATATTTCGGTATCGAAGTTTGAAATGGAACAAAATACTTTCTACATCTACTATGTACATAGTTCATACCTGATAGAGAAAGTAAAAATTGCAATATAGTTGTTTATATAAAGTTTTACCTCAATTAAAATGAACTAGACATGAAAATAAACAATAGAAGTTAACTTTTTTCAGTAATCTGTATAACAATATGTTTAAATTACTTCATTTGGATTTTTTTTTAACTTAGTGTTTCGTATGGCTTGAATGTACTTATTTCATATTATTTCAAACGTATTTTCAATTAGCTCCCATTTTAAATAACTCAACATTCCAAATTTTAGTTTCTCTACACGTAGTATATATAGTCTGTAAAAAAGGTACTGTATTCCAACCAAAATCTCGATTCCGAGATTTCACCGAAAATACAGTTTTTAGGGTCCCCTATTTCCAAAAACATTTTTGGAAAAAGGTCCATGTGTGTATGTCCGTGAGTCTGTGAATACGATAACTCAAAAACGAAAGGTGCATAAAATACCAAACTTGGTCTTTAAGTTTACTATTTTCTAGGAATGCGACACGAAGATTTTGAGATAAATCCCCCCAGTCCAAATTACGCTTTACGTGGAAAAAAATTTTCATAGATTTTCTCAAAAATGGCTCTAACGATTTTGATTAAAATGCCGTATACTAAAGACATTTATATGGAAAATAAAACGTGTATCTTTAATTTTCTGGGAATAGCCTGTAAAGACCTCTAAATGAATTTTTCTGAATTTTGCGTAACTGGTAAACTGTAAGAGATAGAAACTTACTAAAAAAATATGTAGATCACGTTAAAACACACAATTTATGTCATATGAGGGTTTTTCGTGTAATTTACAATTTCTGAGATATTCTTTTTCCTCTTTTCAGACTTAAAATTCTTAAAATTTTCTCCTACGGATTTCAATCACATGGCAACCAGCTTTTAAAATATTTGACATTCGTTTTTTAGCCTAGTGTATTCTCTTATTGCCTTCTACTAATAAGCCAGCAAGTAATTAAGAAAATATTTGCTAACGTTTATCTCGATTATCAAAGTAGATAGAAGAATATACTTTTTAACAATAATTTGTTACAGCGATATAGAGAAAGTCATATGAGTGAAACATTAAGATTTTTTTACTTTGGTTTGTCTTGCAACGGGAAATATCTTTCTTCATTTGTGCTACTCTCGCAGTCATATTGCAATTGTTGCACCTGCGTGATAGGCTTCTCTTTATAGTTCCAATGGCGTTGGTGCAAGATTCCAAGAAATTAAAACTAGAAAAGCGGCGGCGCCACCTCAGAGTCTTGGAATGCGACTCTTGGAGGCAAAAAACATTTTACAGAATTTTCGCTTTTTATGGGAATCTCTGTTCACATCACTGACACATATAAACGAGAGCTGTGGGCCAGGAAAACCTTATTTTCAACTGGAGTTCCGAGCACACGGTCGCATGAAACAGTCCAATGTCTACGCGTCGAAGCGGCGAGAAAAACTTGTGCTACAGAATTGTAGAGAAAGAGCGGAATAAATACTTTTAACGGTTTGTTACTGCTAGAATACGATGTATATACTTTTAAACCCATTTACTGCATACTTAACGTTTTGTTATCAGCATTTTAAAAAAAAAAACGTCGTGCAAAAGATATGTTTTTGAAAAACGTTAGAAGATAAAAGTATAATTTAAATAACCATACTAGCTATAATTTTAAAACATCTGATGTGTTCCACTCACATTACTTTCTCTACATCTCTGCAACAAATTATTGTTAAAAGTTTTATATTTCTATTTACGTCATACTCATTGAGAAAAAAATAGCGGAAATAGTCTTAATACTTGCTTTCTTGTAAGTAGAAGCGAAAAAACAGAGTACCATAAGTTCAGGTGATAGTCAAAGGCTGGTTGCTATGTGACTGCAGTTCCTTTGCTCGTATGGACAGGAGCTGACAAATTCCTGTATGAGAAAGGTATAAGTTTTAAGGCTGAAACAAAAAACAAGAAATATCTAAGAAATTATCAACTCCCGAAAAAAATGTATATAACAAATTGTGTTTTAAGGTGCTCTACATTTTCTGTTAAGTTTTTGGCCATCTGTTGTGGTTTTCCAGCTGTCGTTATGCGATTGTCATTACAAATCGCTTCTTTTCTTGGCCAGGAGTAGAACAAAAGAAAAACGGACACTCCCGTCTGAGAAAAGTATAAGTACTTAAACTAATAACAATGAATACCTCGAAAACCGTAAGCTCCACGAGAAAAATGTATATGACATAACTTGTATATTTTAACAAGACCTAAATGTTTTGTATAGTAAGTTTTTGTCTACCTCTTACGGTTTACTACTTATGCCAAATTAAGCAAAATTCATCCCGAATAAACAGGTCTTCAGAAGCTATTCCCAGATAATTCAAGACACACATTTTATTTGCTAGGTAAATATCTTAAACATATGATATTTTAATCAAAATCGTTAGAGCCATTTTAAGAAAATCAAAATTTTCGAAAAAAGTCCCATGTAAAGGGTAGTTTGGGGTGGGGGGATTTTTCTCAAAATCTTAGTGTCGCATCCCTGGAAGATACTAAACTTAAATCCCTCATACAATTGCTGCTCCATTAGAACACTACAAACAGTGTGTTAATTTTGTCCACCAGTATGCAAATTACCTTGGCATTAGAACTTCAGTATGAAGCGCAGAGAACCTAATGTTGTATCACCCGGAGAGAGGGATGGATTATTATCTAACGAGAACATTTAGGGACCACCAGTTCGCAACTCAAGACTATTTGTCACAAAATACATTTTATATCCAACCTTTTGCCTTCCCCATTGGACCTGGCCTGTACAATACGCTCCTAAGAGCATAGCAAGCAAATGAAAGTCATGAGCGGGGTAGCAGAAACACTCGCATCTCCACGCGTATTTTTAATGGCTATGAGTTGTGCTGTTATTTTATGCTTGGTAGGACATTTTATAGCAGGATTTGGAAGGGTAGTGCTGGTTGTTAAGAGTAGGATATCTGTTAGGGATTTTCTCAGGGCACGTGTGAAAAAAAATGATAATGTTTAAGTAAGTTCTCTCATTCTCCATTCGTGCCTAGACAAACTTCTTATAGCTTCTCCTATTTTTACTTTCTCTATACGTACTATGTACATAGTGTATAGAGAAGGTATTGCACTCCACCAAAAAATTCGATACCGAGATTACACCGGAAATAGATGTTTTAGGGTCCCCCGTATCCAAAAAAAAGTATTTTCCAAAAAAGGTCCATGTTTGTGTGTGTGTGTCCGTGAACATAATAACTCAAAAATGAAAAGTCGGTAAGATACCAAACTTGGTATTTAAGTTTAGTATCTTCCAGGGATGCGACACGAAGATTTTGAGAAAAATCCCCCCACCCCAAACTACCGTTTACATGGAACCTTTTTCGAAAATTTTGATTTTCTAAAAAATGGCTCTAACGAATCGGATTAAAATATCATATATTAAAGATATTTACCTGACAAATAAAATGTATATTTTGAATTTTCTGGGAATAGCCTCTGAAGACTACTTTATTATGGATGAATTTTGCATAACTACTAAAGCGTAAGAGATGGACAAAAACTTAACACACAAAAAATGTAGAGCACGTTAAAATACACAATTTATGTTATATAAATTTTGTTCTTGGAGATCGTTTTTTAGTATTCCTTTTTCTTGGTTTCAGCTTTGAAAAACATACTTTTGTCATACAGGAATTTGTCAACTCCTGTCGATACAAACAAAGGAACATCAGTCACATAGCAACCAGTTTTTGGCTTTCATTTTAACCTATGGTATTCCCTTATTTCTCTTCTACTTGCAATAAAGCAAGAAATAAGACTATTTCTGCTAATTTTTCTCGATTAGCAAGAAATAAATAAAAGATAAGCTTATTAACGACACTTTTTACAGAGATATAGAGAAAGTCATGTGAATGGAACACATCATATTTTTACTTTCTCTAGCCCCATATGTACAATGTACATAGGGATAGAGAAGTATTGTATTCCACCCAAAAATTCGATACCGAGATTTCACCGGAAATACATGTTTTAGGATCCCCTGTATCCAAAACAAAGCATTTTCAGAAAAAGATCCGTGTGTTCGTGTGCCCTTTGAATACGATAACTCAAAACCAAAAACTAGCTAAAATACTAAACTTGGTATTTAAGTTTGGTATCTTCCAGGGATGCGACACCAAGATTTTGAGAAAAATCCTCCCACCCCAAACTACCCTTTACATGGGACTTTTTTCGAAAATTTTGATTTTCTTAAAAATGGCTCCAATGATTTTGACCAAAATATCATATGTTAAAGATATTTACCTAACAAATAAAATGTATATCTTGAATTATCTAGGAATAGCTTCTGAAGACCTGTTTATTCCGGATGAATTTTGCTTAATTTGGCATAACTAGTAAACCGTAAGAGGTAGACAAAAACTTAATGTACAAAACATTTAGGTCTTGTTAAAATATACAAGTTATATCATATACATTTTTCTCGTGGAGCTTACGGTTTTCGAGGTATTCATTGTTATTAGTTTAAGTACTTATACTTTTCTCAGACGGGAGTGTCCGTTTTTCTTTTGTTCTATTCCTGGCCAAGAAAAGAAGCGATTTGTAATGACAATCGCATAATGACAGCTTTTAAAACATTTGACTACTGGTTTAGCCTAGTGTATTCCCTTATTTTCTTCCTACTTATACGGAACTAAATAATAAGAACATTGTGCTAATGAGTACCACGATTAGCAAGGTGCAGAAAGAAGAAGAATCTTATGTATGAAGTTTGTAGAACAGCTAGAGAAAGTCATGTGAGTGTAACACATCAGATTTTTTATAATCTGCCACGAATGGGTCGACTTTAACATTTATTTCTTAATTTTCATTGGTTACAACTTCCTGTCAAAGGTTTTCCCAAATCGGTTTCAGCTCACAAAAAAGATTGGCACCGCATCTAAAGCATTAGGCTAAAGTTTGATACCATGAGTTTAAGGTACTCTTGGTCATTAGTACTTAATGCTCATCCTTTGTCAAACTCTGAACACAAATTTCCACAATTCTATTGTGTTTATTCTCTGTTAATGGCTTTCTGACTCACGTTACCAGAAAAATCTTGCAGATAATATGCTTAAATCTCTGGTTTTTCCTTTCGGTAATAAGTTCCTTTCTGTATACAATAAATATTCTTTACAATTTTTAACAATATTGGTTATTCTAATGTATTTCCTTTTTAATATCTTTAATCACTTATTTAGTTTTGTAATCTCTTCTCCCCCTCCGTTCTTTTATATTTGTTTGCTTATTAGTTTTATTTTCTTTCTTATATTGTTATGTCCCTTATTCCTAAGAAATGAATATTCTACATTAAGAGTGTAAATTATACATTGTAGATAGAGACGGTATTGAATTCCACTCAAAGATGGTTACCAAGATTTTACTAGAAATATATCTTTCTAGAGCTATGGCCCCATTCTAAATATAAAGCTTCAAATCGCACTGGAGCGGTCTAAGTTTCTAATGGTCTAATTGCTCTTTTACAACATAAGTAAGCCCATAGATAAACAATGAGCATGTGTATATCTTATTATGAACCATGGTCCGAACTTATCCCGACGGATTGATGACTGGTTGGGAACAGATACGTCAATGGAATAGCGCTCTCACCCAGCGCAAACACTAGAAATCTTGGATAGATAGACTGAAAAATGCAATGCCATAGCCGGGATTTGAACCACGGATCTCCCGAGCTCTAGCCGGTTCTCTGCCACTGAGCTACCATGGCAACATGCCGGCATGGCATTGAATTTCTCAACTGACTCGCATGTAAACCACAAGGTGTTCTCAAATTATTTTGAGATGACAACATTTGAATTCTTTAGTCTGACTCTACCTACCCACCTCCTGTTCTACACATGACTTGTGCGAAAAAAACGATTATTCCAATACCAATTGATCATAATAATTGGCTATACTTATGTAAGTTCAGTATCTTCCAAGGATACAACATGAAGATTTTCAAGAAAATGCCCCACCTTCAACTACCCTTTAAATGGAACACTTTTCGGTAATTTTGATTAAAATATATGTGGTCAAGATACTGTCATAAAAAACGAAATCTATACCGTGAATTTTCTGGGAATTTCTTCTGATAGCTTTCTCATTCTGGATGACTTATGTAGTTGGTAAGCCGTAAGAGATAAAAAAGTTTATAAAACAAAACATACATATCTCGTTAAAACACAATTTATGTCACGTATATCTTTTGTAGAGATATTCCTTGTTATTGATTTGAATTTTAAACTACTTAAACTACCAGGAAATCAACTTAGTTCTGTTTTACTCCCGGGAATGTGAAAGAGAAGCTAATTTCAACTCTTTTACATAGCTATAGCTTTTAAAGAATTGAGTATTGCTTTAGCTTATTGTATTTCCTTCTAATTACATGGAAGAAAGTAATGAGATCATGTTTACTAATTTTTACTGGATTAGAAAGCCGTAGACAAGAGGAAAGTTTGGCTATGGAACACTGGAGAAAATTGAATGGAACGCAACTTTTACTTTCTCTACACGTACTATGTACATAGTGTATAGATAAGGTATTGCACTCCACCCAAAAATTCGATACCGAGATTTCACCGGAGATATATATTTTAGGATCCCCTGTATCCAAAAAAAAGTAGTTTCACAAAAAGGTCCGTGTGTGTGTGTGTGTGTGTGTGTGTGTGTGTGATAACTCAAAAACGAAAAGTCGGTATAATACCAAACCTGATATTCAAGTTTAGCATCTTCTAGGGATGCGACACGAAAATTTGGATTTTCTTAAAAATGGTTGGAACGATTATGATTAAAATATCGTATATTAAATATATTTACCTGACAAATAAAATGCATGTCTCGAATTTTCTGGGAATAACCTCTGAAGACTACTTTATTCTGGATGAATTTTACGGAATTTTACATAACTGCTAAGCTGTAAGAGATGGACAAAAGCTTACAACACAAAAAATGTACAGCACGTTAAAACACACAATTTAAGTTACATGCATACTTTTCTTATACAGGAATTTTTCAACTCCTGTCCATACAAACAAAGAAACTTTAGTCATTCAGCAACCAGCTTTTGACTATAAGTTTAACCTATCCCCCTTATTTCGCTTCTACAAATAAGGAAGCAAGTAATAAGACTATTTCTGCTATTTTTATCGATTATATGAAGTGAATAAAATAATTTGTTGCAGAGGTGTAGAGAAAGTCATGTGAATGGAACACATCAGATTTTAAATTGATTTAAAAACCAGATAAAATGTTGAAACATGCCAAACAAATCGCTATTACTGTGTATAAATAACTGGAATAAATGTTTTCAAACTCTCTTAAGCAGTATGGATGTCCAAACTTCACAGATCCGTTACCAGAAGAATTACGCAGTTAAAGTTTTTGCGAAATATCACTTGAAAATACTTGCATTTGCGCTCAGCTTAAAAATCTAAGAAAGTTAACAAAAGTGGTTTCTAACACATCTTTCAGCGCAACTTTGTTAGAGAAACACCATTAATATAAAGTTTTCTATGTGATATGCACGGATACCTCTTCTTGGACGATTTTCAAGTCACTTTTGCAGGCACATTTCGCAAAGTATTTTGGTTAGCGAAACACGTATAAATGGCACATTAACGTCTGTCTTCACGACTTATTGCCTCCCAGGTCTAATGACTTGGAAATGGAAAGCTTATTTCCTTGGACGTGACTTCAAAAAAGTGGAGCAGACGAAGAGGTGTACGTTTCATTTTCCCTCCTTTTTGCGGTTTTCTTCGGCCGTAATCGATTGATGGATTCACGTGACGTCAGTAGTTTGTTGTTCAGTGGCGTACGTATCTTGAAGGTTCGCCCAAGAGTTGAAAACTCACGTCAATCACGCATGTAAAAACTATTTTTGGAAACGCATTATAGTAAAATGTGATTTACACTCCTGACAGAAATATGATTGGTTCACTGGGGGTACAAGTTGGAAACGTCGATTGGTTTACGAGATTGGAGTGCAGGGAATATGTGAACTCTTTGTCACTTGAAGATGTGGAAAGCGTAGTGGTTTGTTATATAAGAGGAAATTAACCCTTAATTCTTCCTCTAATTCGCAAACCGGTATTTATATCCGTTTCACCGGCACCACAACTGAATCGATTTGAATAGCCGTGGACTGTCCATCCATTTAACGTCGAAAGTCGTGAGTTCGAGTCTCAGCGACTGCAATCAATTGTGCTTGTGGTAAAGGATGGGGAGAGCCCCAGCAAAGTAACCGGTGTGATAGCAAACTTGTATGCTGACGGGGCTATACTTGACTGCAGATGCATGGATTTTTCTCTTTTTTATTTAAAAAATACATTACAGTTTTTATATACACTACAGATATTAATACTTTTACAATATAAAACGAGTAAAACTAGCCTACTTTTATTGCTGAAGGCTAGAGTAATACAAGATTAGAAAGAAAGTCCACTAAAAATACTAAAAGCTTTGTTTAATCACCTTTTTTTTGCATAAGTGAGTAGCATGCAATAAAATCCACAAATAAATTTGTAAAACTATCCACGCAAAAGGTAGTTTGGGGTGAGGGAACTTTTCTTCAAAATCTTCCTGTTGTAGTTGGAAGATACTTAACTTAATACCTTGGTGATTAACGACTTTACTTTCGAGTTATGCTGTTCACACAGACACACACAGAGACCGAGCTTTTTCTAAAACTGTTTTTTTATTTTTTATTTAGTGGACTAAAATGTGGATTTCCAGTGAACTCTCGTGTCAAACACTTGGTAGATTGCAATACCTTCTCTGCATATGCAGTATGTACGAAGTAGGGAAAGTAAAGTAGAAAAGTCCTTCCACTCCAATTTTTAAGAGCAAAAACACACCCTAAAAGATTTATGTTCTTATTATCCTGTCCTTAATTGGAGTTGGGACAAAAAAATGGTTGACACTGCAAGTTTATTTATTAGGCATAAATGCTAATTGTATTCATTTGAATTTACAGTTATTTAACCTCTATATTACATTCAAAAATCGTTTGTAAAGGTTGGATCAGAGTTAAGTATTTAGACATTTTGAATCCAAAAGGCCATGTTAGAAAGACGTTTGTGTGTGTCTGTCTGTATGTGTGTGTGCTCGTAACAAAATCTCGAGAAAATCTTAGCAGCCCAAACTTCCCTTCCACTAGAATGTATTTCTCTTGATTCTTCCGGAAATCGCACTGGAATCCTCTTTAAACTGGATAGCTTTTGCATGACAGGTAAACGGTAACAAAGTGTCAAAATGCTATCACAAACAATAGAGATTATTTCTTTCACACCAACCGTGTGAAGGAAAGAAATTGGAGAGGTAAAGTAAGACTGAAAAATCTGATGTGCTCCATTCACATGACTTTCTCTATATCACTGCAACAAATTATTCAATTTACCTCATCTAATGGAGCAAAAATTAGCAGAAATAGTCTTATTAGTTGCTTCCTTGTTTGTAGAAGCGAAATAAGGGGGCACCATAGGTTAAAGTGATAGTCCAAAGCTGGAAGTTCTTTTGTATGGACACGAGTTCACAAAGTCCTGTATGAGAAAAGTATAAGTCTTTACAGTTGAAAAAAAACAAGTAATATCTCAAAAACTATCAACTCCACGAAAAAATACGTGTATAACATACATTGTGTGTTTTGAGGTGCTCTAAATTTGTTGTGTGGTAAGTTTTTGTCAATTTCTTACGGTTTAGCAGTTGTGTAAAATTCCGTAAAATTGACGGAGAATAAAGTAGTCTTCAGAGTCTATTCCCAGAAAATTCAATATATACATTTTATTTGTCATATAATTATCTTTAATATACGACATTTTAATCAAAATCGTTAGTTATTTTTTAGAAAATCAAACTTTTCGATAAAAGTTCCATGTAAAGGGTAGTTTGGGGTGGGGGAATTTTTCTCAAACTCTTCGTGTCGCATCCCTGGAAGATACTAAACTTAAATACCAAGTTTGGTATTTTACCGACTTTTCGTTTCTGAGTTATCGTGTTCACAGACACACGGACACACACGGACCTTTTTCTGAAAATACTTTTTTAGGATACAGGGGACCCTAAAACATATATTTCCGGTGAAATCTTGGTATCGAAATTTTTGTTGGAGTGCAATACCTTCTCTATACACTATATACATAGCACATTTAGAGAAAATAAAAATGCATTGCCTTAGCCGGGATTTGAACCATGAAGCCAGATCTAGTATTGCGGACCAATATCCATGTTTATTTCATGTTTTATTTGTATTTGTGATAGCCTTTTGTGTAAGAATGCGTGTTTTTCCGTCATTTTGTGTTTTTATGTTATTATTCCTTGGTTACTGTTTTGAGAAGATAGAATTTCGTTGCGATTTTGTTTTCGTCAGCCAATGGTGACGAGTTATTTAATTTTGTGTCAATAACCTGTTTTAACTAGGAAAAAACTTTGCAGCAACCAAGGAAAATTTCGAAAGCTTTTTATATTTTCTTCTTCTGACTTCGTCATCCTCCATGGTGTAATGGTTGCCCTACTAACTTCATGTACCCAAGGTCGTGAGTTCAAACCCGGCGAAAGACGATGGATTTTTTTGGCGTAAAAATCCTCAGTATGGCTTCCTTCGGAAGGGAAGTAAAGCCGGTGGTTCAGTGTCGTAGATTTACTGCACGTAAAAGAACCTCAAGCCTGATAGAGAAATCTCTATGCAAAATTAAGCGGTCTTTCACGCCCAATATAGAATGGGATGCTGAGAACCACATCAGCTAAAGGTTGTGCATAAATAAAATGCCATTTTATTATAATTTTTCCTTCTGAGTTCGTAGAGGAAGAGGGCCTCAATAGTCTAGGTCTGAGGGATAACATTTCCTCATCAGACAGGACGATTAAGATGATAAAACATCTGTGCTTCGAAATATTACGTCGGAGATTAGATTAGCTATAATTTATGACCAGAGAGCTGATTTTTCCAGGGAATTTGAGAAAGCCATTACCCGGAACTTCTTTGTTCAAGCTAGAAAGAAAGCACATTTCATGCAAGGAAAATATACATGGTAAAGTTAGTATTTTCGATGGGAACAGAGAAATTTCATCTGAAATAAAGTCGTTAAATTACAGATGATTTTCAGTTTTAAAGGAAAGATGGCTATCTTTCAAATTTGAAACACTGTTGACAAGTTTTGAATAAATGAGAGCTGTGTTTTAAAAAAGAGAAAATATTATTCCCTGCACCATGTACCGCCCTGACTAAAAGAGATCTCAAGAACTGCTCTACCGATTGATCCAGATCCGGTGGCCGCGTTTGAAATCCCTGCTGCAACCACGGATCTCCTCGTTTCCGTCCAGCTGCTCTTACCACTGAGCTGACCTGGGAACATGCCGCCACGGCTCTTAAACCACAAGGAGATCTCAATTTATTTTGAGATGTCATACCTCAATAGCTACTTACAAACTCCTTAACTACTTAGGTCCCGGACTTTATAGTTAACTATCAGGTCAATCAGTGTGATATAATTGTTTCTTCTGCACCAGTCATGTGTAGGACCGAAGTTGAAGAGGTGCAGTAAGACTGAAAAATGTATTGCCATAGCCAGGATTCGAATTTCCTGGTTTACCTCAGATGCTCTAGCCACTACCATGGCAACATGCCGGCGTGCTCCTAAATTCTTCAACTCACTCACCTTTATCCCGAAAACTACAAGGAGATCCGCGGTTCAAATCCTGGCTACGGCATTGAATTGTATATTTCTCTCCAAGTGCATCTCTCTTAATTAAAATATGACATTAATATGTCATATTAAAATTAATAATAAATTGATACTTCTTTATCCCCCAGCTTATACCTATACGCATTTTATGTCAAATACTTTTTTAAGAAGTTAGCCGTTTCCGAGATATTCTTGTTATTGGTTTAAATTTCCCAATATTTGTCCTTTTCTCAAATTTCAAGGCATCGTTTTTTTTCCACTCGTCTATTGTCTTCGAACCTATAAGCGAACACGTAATAAAACCATTTTTATAACGTTTAACTTGATAGCATGAAATGGATAGAAAAATAAGCTTTTTTAGGAAAGGTTCAACGCAGAAGTCATGAGAACGTAATAAATATATAGGTACTTCTGCTAGCAATAAAAATCGTTTCTACTTGTTCTTTCTGCTTAGTTTACGCGACCAACTACTTCCATTTCGTTCTTATCGGTTCTTTATCCATAGAGACTGGCATCATTTGGAGGCTTAACTATCAAAATCTAACGTAAATTTACTTTCTGAATATTTAACTGGAAATTGAGCTCATTTTGCAGACACATTTCGTTATTCAAACAGCATTTGTCTCAAAATTAAAAGGTTGAAACCCACTTTAGTGCGATTCGTTAAAAATACCTCAATACGTAAATAGTTGGGGTATTGAAATTCACCAAGTATTCCGCCACATCAAAGAGGCAATTCAAACTATGAACCGATTGGTTAATCTGAGGTATCCACATAAAATCGAGCACACAGCCATTCTCGTCCCGCGGTTTTCACATTAAGGGACTTGGGGCAGAAAACCGCATAAATATTGATTGGCTCTCGTCGAAAACCGAACAGCAGACTATCAAATCCCCGACCTGCATTTCAATCAAGCTAATTCTTCGCTGAAGTTGCATGCCAACGACATAATGAGTTTTTGGATTTTCCTATGTGCATTAGGAAGTGTCTGTTCTCGTCTCTGTTGTAACTTTACATGTAATTCGAAACGACAGGGGTTGGCTCTGAAGCCACAGTGTTATAAAGCAATTCATTAAAAAGTCAGTGGTACATTTTGTAAAAGTCCAAAACAATATCTGTTCTGGTCTTCGATTCATGCTTGAAAGTGAATATTGCGACAGTAAATTTTAGTTATAGTCACTTTTATTGAAATTGTGCAATATATTTGGATAGCGTGAGAAACAGGAAGTTAGATTTCCAACTCGGCAATCGCGTTTGCTTTCGCTGCCGGTTTCAAATATAGAATTTCCCGTAATTTAGCTGTTCCCGCGGCTCATAATTTCACAGCATTCAGAGACCAATGCTAACGTAATGCTGAGGACAGTTTTGGAAATTATATTTATATTCCGATGTCTTTTGGTCACGACTGCTGCCGAAATTCACGACAGTCGGATCTTCATAGGGAACTTGGCGCATTTTCACAGGGAAATAATTCAAGATCCCCCAAGATGCTTCGGAACCACTATCAAAGGGAAAACCGACACAAATTGAATCAATTATCACCAAAATGAAAAAAATTCATCATCACCGTCATTTCTTTTTAAGATAATGTAAATATAATGTTATCACCTAGAGTTATCTCTCTCGTAGCCTCTAATTTCAAGTAGTGCATTATCTTACATCACACCTGGTCCTGCTTCCTACTCCTAGGTTAACTGTACGATAACCGATACCTTTGACTATGTCCATTTCTTAATTATTTGCTGCCCCAAACCAGCAACATAAATACTTTAATGCACAATTGGTGCGATACCGGGTTTAGGGTAGCAATTTCTAGCCGGATAAACTTGAAGGTTACACTTGGAGAGCACCAGTCTCCACGTTTTGGTTTCTGGAGATAAATATCGATCAAGGGCCATTAAGTGCTTGAACGTTACACTAATCTCTCATCAATTTTCAAGCTGAACTCTGTTAACATTCCAGATGAATTTCTGTTGAGAAGAATTCCAAAAATAAGTTATGGGATCCTAGGGTGCAGAGCAACATGTCCAAACTCTACCCAGGCTTTTCAGAGTACTCATTCGTACTCGACAAGACCTCAAAAATAGGATGGGGCATTATAGTCAATACGACATTGGGTGAAGGTCACAAGTTCTTGCGCTTTCTGCCGGCATATTCCAGCCTGCCCTGAGGACAGCCTGTCCTTAATGATGAAGTGCAGGGTTATTCAAAAAGAAAGAACAAATTTCAAATATTTATTGCTTCCAAACTACAAAAGATAGAGACATGATTCCAACGTTCATGGAGATATAAAAGTGTACATTTTTATAATATGCATTCAATATGAGCACAGTGTGTTACACGACAAATGTCAAAACAGTGGCACATTTTTTGCCACACACGAATCAGCTGGTCTCCAGTTATCGAATATACAGCTTCAACAATTCGATGTCGTAGATCTTCAAGTGTGCCAGGCATAGGAGGGATAAAAACACGGTCTTTTACTTAACCCCATAGATAAAAATCACACGGAGTGAGATCTGGAGACCTGGGAGGCCACCGGCGAGAAAGTTGATCTGTTCCTTCTCTCGCAATCCAACGTCCTGCAAACGTGTTATTCAAGTCACGTCGGACGTGGTAAGAAAATGAGGCGAGGCACCATCTTGCATGACAAAAATTCATTGGAAAACATTAATCGTTAAGTAAAATTATCTTCTTCCACATCTTCTAACATGACAATGTACAATTCATACCGTTTGTTGCTGTCGTCAGGATTCAATGCAGTTTGTATGTCTTCAGGTACATACGATGTTTTAGAACTCGCCATACCTTTGGTTGCTTGCTCATTATGTGGATTTCTTTGGGATCCTTTCGTTGAACTGCAACAATGGACTCTAGCTTTGCTAATTGCAGCACACAAAATGATTTCTCTTGAGGTGTCGACGCCATTTCACTACAGACATACAACAACAAACAATAGCGCCAATGAGGCCGTGATTGGAACTTCTATCCTCCGCGCTATTTCAATTGTAAACTTTTCTCTCTCCAGGAACGTTGGAATCATGCTTATGTCTTTTGTACTTTGGAAGCAATAAAACTTTGAAATGTGTTCTTTCATTTTGAGTAACCTTGTATTTTGCATATTGCAGGCATATCCTGTAAGTCATGAGTAAGTCTCTTTCATTTGATGGGCACCCAAGCTATACCAGCCTGGTGTAGGATATATAACGGATTAAAGCTATTGCAGCTACCAGACCCGGAGGAAGGGATGAAGTGAAAGAACCAAAGGAGACTATAGTAACGGTACGAAGTTGGATTGGAATCGAACATGAAGCTTACATTTATCTTCTTTTTACGTTCAAATTGCTTCATTTGACGCATTGAAGATATTAAAACGTGCCAAATCTATGTCAAGCATATTATATAAGCTAGGAAACTTGGGATGATTCTTCAGATGAAGACGTCGCTACGTTCGAAAAGCCCAACTTACGGAAATTAATCCATATTCACTCTTAGATTTATCCGCACCACAACGAACCAACGTTTTACAGCACAGTAGTAATGCGCAAAGGAAAGTAATCCCATACTAATAGTATACATTTCAGAAGGAATTGTTACTTAAATTGTATAATATTCTATGCATTTACTTAAAAATTTAATTAATACTGATTAATTCCATTAAACACAGCTGCAAGTCCCAACATACAATTCGTATGAATCACCTGATATCTGGAATACTAATTATAATAGTTTGGAATCATGGGGAACGGTCGTCAAGAATTTGGTTTTGCGTCTTCGTGAAATTACGTAAGGCATAAGATTGGTATACCATTGTCTAGTGATTAAAAAACAATAGCATAAAATGAAAAGTAGATGCCATAGCCGGGATTTGATCCACGGATCTCCCGATCTCTAGCCGGTTGCTTCACCACTGAGCTACCATGGCAAAATGCCGGCATAGCATTAAATTTCTCAACTGACTCGTATGTTTTCCGGCAAATCCCATGGTGATCTCAAATAATTTTGAGATGACAGACCCCTATGGCGACTTACAATGTTGTAAGTACTTTAAGTCCCAGGATTCATAGCATAGCGAACTATTGTGGTAAATTGTGATAATTTTAATTGTTTTTTCACAGAAAACGTGTGTAGGAAAGGAGTTGGATAGGTACAGTTCAGACTGAAAAATTCAATGCCATCCCGATTGATTTTCTCCAAAATAACTAACGATTTTGATTAAAATAACGTAGGGTTAAGATACTTTTATGGCAAAAGAAATGTATATCTTGGGTTTTCTGAGAATAACCTCTCCTTAGCGCGGTGGTAGCGCAGCTGCTTACCAAGCGGGAGACCTGGGTTCGATCCCCAGTACCGGCGTGGGGATTTTTCCCCCGCTGGGAGACCTGGGCCGGGGTGCACTCAGCCTCGAAAGGTCCCTGGGGGGCCAACTGAGGAGCCACTTGATGGAGAAGTAGCGGCTCCAGGTCATGAGGACCGCATTAACTGGCCGGGAGGGACTCGAGGCGCTGACCACGTCTCACCCTCCAATACTGCACCCCATCCATGACGTCTGTAGTGGACCGAGATGGGGGACGCAGCGGCCGGGCGGTAGGCCAAGGTTCCCCGTGAGCTGTCGTGCCATGGAGTAAACCTCTGAAGACCTCTTCATTCTGGATGAAATCTGGTGAAATCTCGGTATCAATTTTTTTGGTGAAATACAACACTTTCTCTATTTACTATGTACATTAATAAAGAGCTTCGTGGAGTAGGGAATCGTAGGTTCGAGCATTGACCATGGGTGTCTCTATGATTGTAAGTGTATTACAGGCAAAAAGCAGAACTGTAATTAAATAAGAAACAAAGGAAATGTTAGGAACATGTGGAAAAAAGAAAAAAGGAGTCCTGACAAAACTCCGGAACTGTATTAAAAACCACTTATGCTATTGTAGCTGTCAAAGAGAGCAATATTTACAATTTACTTCTACTATTTATTTTCGCCGAAGACAAATACAATTTTTCAAATGTAAGAGAGATACAAAAACTTACTACACAGAAAATTTAGACCTCATTGAAACGTACAATTTATATCATATACACATTTTTATAGAGTTAACCATTTTCGGGATATTCCTGATTATTGGTTTCAGTTTTAAGTCTCTAAACATTTTCTCAGATGGGAAGACATGTTTTTTCTCATTCTTGTTTGTTTACCGAACCTCAATTGTTTCATGTAGTGACCGGCTTTTAAAGCACGAGACTGTCCCTTTAACTTGTGCATTTTCTTATTTCCCTTCTACTTACAGGAAAGTAGTAATAAGATTAATTCTGCTTATGTTTATTTTAATTAACATGATGTAGATAACAGATTAATACGTTGAATAAAAGGCTTGTTTACTGAACAACTAGAAAACATCATGTGAATGGAACACATTAGATTTTTGCCTTTTACTTACAAGGAAACAAATAAAATGGACAATTTCTGCTAATGTTTATCTCGATTATCATGAAGTAGATAGAAGAATAGTGTTTTGAACACTAATTTTTACAGAGATGTAGAGAAAGTCATGTGAATGTGATACACCAGACTTTTTACGAATGGTGAAAGAATTCTTGATCAGCTGGATATTGTTTTTGCGGATCAACTTAGAGGGGAAACGATAATATGCTTGACACCATACCAGAGTTATGCAGGTTAGGTTCTATGTGTGTATCTATTCTTGCAGTCTCATAGGGGAACCGCTACCCTCGGACTACACAAACAATAAACTAACAATGGGGCTTCGACCTAGAATGCAAGTAAATTATTACTTTCTCTACATGTACTATGTACATAGTGTATACAGAATGTATTGCACTCCACCCAAAAATTCGATACCGAGATTTCACCGGAAATACATGTTTTAGGGTCCCCTGTATCCAAAAAAAAGCATTTTCACAAGAAGGTCCGTGTGAGTGTGTGTGTGTCCGTGTGAACACGATAACTCGAAAACGAAAAGTTGATAATATACCAAACTTGATATTTAAGCTTAATATATTCTAGGGATGCCACACGAAGATATTGAGCAAAATCCACCCACCACAAACTACCCTTTACATGAAACTTTTTTCGAAAATTTTGATTTTCTTAAAAATGGCTCTAACGATTTTAATTAAAATGTCGTATACTAAAGGTATTCACCTTAAAAATAAAATGTATATCTTGAATTTTCTGGGAATAGCCTAAGAAGACTATTTTACTCTGGATGAATTTTACGGAATGTACATAACTGCTGAACCGTAAGAGATGGACAAAAACTCACACAAAATGTAGATCACTTTAAAGCGCACAATTTATATTATTAGCACTTTTTTCATGGAGCTTTTCGTTTTTGAGATAGTCCTTGTATTTGGTTTCAGCTTTAAAAAATTACACACAGGACTTTGTTAACTCCTGTCTATACAAACAATGGAACTTTAGTCACAGAGCAACCAGCTTTTGACTATCACTTTAACCAATGGTACTCCCTTCTACTTACAATGAAGCAAGTAACAAGACTATTTCTGCTAATTATTTCTCGATTAGTTTGAAGTAAATAAAACATTGGATTTTTAACAATAATTTGTTGCAGAGATGTAGAGAAAGTCATGTGAATGGAACACATAAGATTTTTTATGTTTACAAATACGAATATTCAGAAAGGAGCTTTTGAAATTGTAACCAAATAATTAAGATATTTATGCTATCTTTGCTTTATGCTTCTAACGATAGTGGCGTTTCATATTGTGACGCTTTATATTTGCAGATTGAAATCCGCATATAAAAGCAAATTTTCATATCTCTGTAAGTTACAAAAAATTCTCCCTGCCACTCTTCATGTCACAGACGTCCCAATAATGACTCGCCATTGAATAAACCAAAGGCATAGATGACCAGTAGTGTAAGGGAAGAACCGTTTCAGTAGAATGTGGCCCTTTGGAACCGATTTTGCCGATCTACTCTACCTACTTCATGGTAATCAATAAAACCTTAGCAGAAATTACCTTAATGTTCCTTATAAGTAGAAAAGAAGTTAAGGAATACACTAGGCTAAAGTGACAGCTAAATCTCTTAAAAATGTGACTGAAATTCCAGTTTTTTGTTGCTTTTTTAAATGCAATATAGGAAAAGTTGTAACAATGTATGTCCCAGAAATGGTTAGCTCCACAAAGAAAGAAGAATTTATGACATCCTTAAAAATCTATATTTTAACGATATCTAGTTGGTGGCTTTCGAATAATTCGATAGTTTTTATTTGATAACGCCTATCAGAATATAAAACTTCGTGAGCTTAGCTTCAATAGCTTAAGGGTTTAATAAAGATGAGTATATAAGGAGATTTTAGGCTAATTATTTTTCAGATGAACTAAAACAGTTCTAATCATTTCCGAGTTTGTAATTATTACGATGTGTATATTATTTGTAGGTATATAGTTAAAATAAGTTAAGTAGGGACGACATAATCAAAATAGTTTATACAAATGTTATGCAATTTTGCGCCATAAATACAATTTCAATTCAGTTTATTTTTTCCAGTCTTAACTTCTTCAGTTTGCGAGATAATAATCACTGCAAACTATGATCTAAAATCATGTAATTTACCTGAATTGTTTGGTTTTTCACATAATACAAACGTTAAACTTTTACCGCGCGAAACTAGGTTAAGCTATTTTCAGGAAAGCGAATTTCGTTTGGAGGCTTCGCCTCTGGGAGCAGAACATATATTTTCCCTAGTGCTCTCAGGGGTGCTTTGAAATGAAAATACAATTGCGTCCCACAAAATCAATTCTACTTGGTTTTGGCACAACCAAGTAAAACGGTGACATTGTTGCCATGTGACTGCACTTTTATTAATCCAGCTTTTGTGAGATAACGCAATAAAAGCATACGCTCCTAAAGGAATATATTTCCACAAAATGGAAATTCACACTTTTATTTATTACTCGCAGAGGTGCGGCTTTTCGTAGTTGCAGAATAAAATAACATTACCGATGGATTGTTCCAATAGCTCCGATTCTATTAGTTTTACCCACTTTAACTTATTGATTATATGTAACATTCAACAAGTGAGATACCTCGCTGATCAATATGATTTTGGGTATCATTACTTTATCACTACACTTTTTGCTTCGTCCCAAACACATGGGATCCAGTTTGGCTTTATTAGCTCTATTATCTACTCATATCTGAAGGTATACAGCTAGCCTTCAAGGTCTCATTCCTTTACACCATACAACTTTTCTTCGCGGCAAGCACCCTTCACTATTTGCGAATAACAGATGGTCCTATCACTTATACCATCTAAGTATTATTATTTTTATAATTATTCTCATCATCATTATTTTACATTTTGTTATATTCTCATACCGAAATTTCACCAGAAATACATGTATTAGAGTCCCCAGTATACAAAAAATTAGAATAAGGTACTCTTTGTGTGTCCGTGTGACTGTGAAAACGATAACTCAAAAACGAAATGTCGGCAACTCGGTATTTTAGTTGAATATCTTCCACGGAAGCGTCACGAGGATTTTTAGAAAAATTACTAACGCCCTTTACATGGAAAAAGTTTCGACAGCTTTAATTTCCTAAAAGACGGGTCAAAGATTTTGATTAAACTATCGCACATTAAAAATACTTACATGATAAATAAAATGTAAGTCTTGAACTTCCTGGGAATAGCCTTGGAAGACCTCATAATTCTGGACTAATTTAAATATCTTGTAAATCGTGAGAGACAGGGGGGGATACAAACTTGCTACATAAAAATGTAACTGTCTTTAAAACTTACGATTCATGTCATACATTTTTAGTACAATCAACCGTTTCCCAGCTATTCCTTTTTAGGTATTAGTTTTAAACTACTTTAACTTTTCACAAACAAGAGGTCACCTCTCTCTCTTGTGTTTTCCTAGCCGTGCAAAATGAAAACCGAATATCAAATGTTCCACATAGAGCTCGCCTTTTATGAGATTTTTCCATCGCTTTAGCCAAGTAATTTGCCTTATTTCCCGTTAACTTTGAAGTAAATAATACAACTATTTCTGTTAATATTTACCTCGATTATCATGAAGTATATAAACGAATATTCCTTGTAACAATATTTTCTAGATAATTTATGCGAATGGAGTACATTCTTTTTTATTATTATTCTTTAATTGAACAATGGGTCGTTGTGGTAAGTATCCAATCCAGTTTTTACCTTTGTGACTGAGGGAAAGCACTGGGGAAAAATGATAGTCAGATAATCGGGCCTATGGATTTGAACCCAGGATTTCTCGATGCTGATTACCATTTTATAAGCGTTCCATAATTTATTAAGATATTAATAATCCTTACGCTTTGTCTCTCTATAGCGTTATTTATATCATAACTGAAATTATTTACCAATCATAAGATATTAGCCATTAGTGCCTATATTAAAAAGACATTTCATGATTGCCAAAAATATATTTGATCCTAGTCTATAGATTTCATGTATCCTAGGAAACAACAATTAGTCTTTATTTCATCGTGAAATAAAGCAAGTACTTTATTTCATTTTAAATTATTTCAACTCCTTTGGTAGCTTCCCATTCTTTAAATAATGAAAATTCCGTGTTATATAAGTGTTTAGACTTTCCGGCAACAAACTCAGAACAGCTTTTTTAGCATAATTTAAAATTTCTTAAGCAATATCCATTTTCAATCATTTGTTGCAGTTTAAACAACCATAATTTAAACTGCTTATTCCGGTGGGGTTACGCAGCAACAACAAAGAAAGTACGTCCTACGTCACGACTAAAATTCAGTTACTCGTAATGACGACAATAATAATATTAATATTAATAAATATAAAACTATTTTAGTTAATATTAGGATATATATTACTCGCGCTTGTGTGCACGTGTACTAATCCATAAATAATAGTATATTTAAGCCACTTATAATATAAATAACTGTTGTTTTTAGTATGATCTATTTTAGCCACTGAAAACTATTTTCAGACCTTTCTACCAAAAGGGATAGGATGCAGGGATAAGCGAAGAAAGAGGTGCGAAAATCTATATTTATGCTGACGATATGACGATAACATCACAGGATAGAGAAGAACTTCAAAGAGCTATAGATATACTCACAGACTTGGCGGGATCAAATGAAATACAATAAATGAGAAAAGTATCTCATGTGCTACATTCACATAAATTTCTCTACCTGTTCCATATAACACTATTCTTACTAAAGATTATTCTTTCATCTACATCATGTTCATCGAGATAAATATTAGCAGAAATTACCTTATTACTTGTTATAGAAGGGAAATAAGGGACCGCACTAGGCTAAAGTGATAGTAAAATCATTAAAAATGCGGTCGTTATGTGACCCAATGATGTAGCATGGCTTTGGATGGTACTGTTTGAGAACATTTGGTAAATTATAATTGAAATAACTAATAAACAATATCTTTAAAACGGTCAACTCTACAAGAAAAACGTAGATTACTAAATAGTGTGTTTTAATGAGATCTACATTTTCTGTTTACTAAGATTTTAATTACGGAATAACTGTTGGTCAAAACTCATCCAAAATATGGTGGTCTTCAGAAGCTATTTCTATAAAATTCAAAATATGCATTTTAATTCTTATGTAAATATCTTTAATATACGGTATTTTAATCAAAACCGTTATCACAATTTTAGAGAAAAACAAAATTTACAAACATTTTTACTTGAAAAGGGAAATTTGTAGTGGGGTATTTTCTTGAAAATCTTCGTGTTGCATCCTTGGAAGATACTAAACATAAATACCAAGTTTGGTGTTCAACGGTATTATAGTTTTTGAGCTGTTGTCCACAGGCACACACAAACGGACATTTTTCTTAAAGTACCTTTTTGAGCTCAGGGAACCTCAAAACATACATTTTGGTGAAATCTCGGTATAGAATATTTGGGTGCAATACAATACCTCGCTATACACTACGTACACAGTACGTGTAGGAAATGAAATGGCATTTTATTTATGAACGCCCTTGAACTGCTGTGGTTCTCAGCGTCCCATTCTCTTCTGGGCGTGAAAGGCCGTTTAGTTTTGCTTAGAGGCCTCTTTATCAGGCTTGAGGTTCTTTAACGTACGACGCGGGACCAACGGCTTTACTTCCATTACGAAGGAAGCTATGCTAAGAATGTTTACGCCCGGGTTTGAACCCACAACGTTGGGTATATGAAGTTAGGGAGGGCGATTAGTACGTGTAGAGAAAGTAATAATAGGATAACAGCTACATTTTTAAAGACAATAATTGTAATTTTCAAATACACGATATTCAGATTGGCCTATGCACTGACAGGAGAAAGTTTTCTCATTGAAGATATACGATACCGTCTAATACTGAGAGCCACTTTTATAAAGAAGCATTTGGGAAACTGGAGCAGAAAAGGAAGGCAATATGGAAAGGTTTTTTTCTATACTGAGGCTATAACAAACCAGAACTGGAGAGAAGCAAACTACCAAATGAGACCTTTAGTGACAAGAATATGTGTGTGTGTGTGTGTGTGTGTGCGTGTGTGTGCATGGATTTCATTTCAAAGTGTGGAACCAAACTCCGGGTGTATCTGAATAATATGTAATAACACTTGTCAAAAGTATCACATCCTGAAACGCAAGAATAGTACAATATAGCCAGTGAGATATGCCAAAGAATTTTAAAACATTTTTAAATGAATGTGTGAATTTAAAACAAAAAATTAAAGGGGTTAAACGTGTATTTATCTATCCATTCTTCAACAAAACTATTCTTCGAGAAGTTTATTTTTATGCATATTACAAAAACGTTTTAAGTTGTATATTGGGTTTGGATTAAGAATTATAATTTACTAGCCTTCGACACTAAAATGTAAGTGTATAGGCAGCTGCAATCAAAACCCTGTCACCATCCAAGGGTGCAATCACACCGTTTACTTGACGTGGGCCCTCCCTCCCTAAGCTACAAGCTTATATGATCGCAGTTACTGTCACTTGAAATCGCGACATTTGGCCTTGAATGGATGGTCTACTTAATATCCCTTGCTTTACCACTAACGGCCATTAAAACCACTTTAGTTGTGGTGCCTGTGTAAAAGATATGAGGGAATTAGAGGAAGAATACATATGTATCAGAATAATTCCGATATTGAGGGGTTAAATGACAGCCAACTCTTATAATAACGAGTCACTATTTGAGACTGTGAAAGTCTGTTCTCTTTGCTTCACCTAAACTAGCCTAGCTATAGCGCTTAAGCTACATTCACAAAGAGATGTAATCGAAAATTTAACGCAGCCTAAGCGCAAATGCGAGGGAAGACCATTCATAAATCAGCGTAACATAAAAAGTTGGCAGAGTTTCTAGTGCTGATTACATATTGATGCAACATTTGAGGGTGTTGGTAAGTCTACTAAAGCGTTACTGAGAAATATAACTAGAGGATGAATTATACGTAGGGGTATATACATTAAATTATTTGTCGTAAAGGTCCTTTATAAATTTTAATAATTTTAACAACTGCAATTAAATTTAAGAATAAATGTGATGCAATTAAAGCTATAATTATATTAATAGGCTATATATTTTTAATACAAAATTGTGAGCATCTTCCAATCGCGCTGCAAGTTTCGAACTGAATAACATAGCCACCAATATCATGTACCAAAATTTCCAAAATGTTTTTAAATGTTTAATATGCTTTAAGAATTACATATACACAACTGACGCTTCCGGTGGTGACAACACAATAATTGTTTGACAAAAACTAAAAAGAAATCTGATCATCACTATAACAAATTATTATGAAGAGGCATATTCTTCTATATACTTTATGATAATCGAGTTAAACATTGGCAGAAATTGCCTTAATTAATTGCTTCCAGGAAGTAGAAGGAAAATAAAGGAATTTACTAGGCTAAAACATAGCCAAATGTTTTAAAAGCTGGTTGTCAAATAGTTGAAATCCGTTTCTATGCAGGGCTAGGAGTTTACTTCTTTCTGTGTGAGAAAAGTTTAAGTATTTTAAAGCTGAAAGAAATAACAAGGGATATCTCAGAAACGATATTACATAATTGTGCTTTTTAATGTGATCTACATTTTAAATATAGTATGTTCTATTTCTCTCTCTTACAGTTTATCACCTACAGCAAAATTTAGCAAAATTCATTCAGAACAAAGAGGTATATAAAAAATATACATTTTATTTTCCATATAAATATCTTTAATATACGATATTTTAATCAAAATCATTACAGCCATTTGTCATACAATCAAAATCTTTGAAATTTTTTTTGGTGTAAAGGGTAATTGGGGGTGGGAAATTTTCCTTGGAAAAAAGCAAACTTAAATACCAAGTTTGTCATTTAACGGTATTTTCGTCTTTGACACACAGACACACACGGACCTTTTTCTAAAAATGAGATTTCTTTATACAGCGGACCCTAAAACGCATATCTCTGGTGAAATCTGAGTATCAAATTTTTGCGAGGAATGTAATACCATCTCTATACTCTATGTATATACTGCTTATAGATAAAGTAATAATGCAAGCAGCATGGAGACTGCAGAAAGTGAAAACGTTGCACATTTAATGAAATGGGAATTCTCTCTTTGCGCCTTACGATTTGCGAGAGCCAAGGAATTTAAACGCAAATGATGGGTACATCTATTAAATCAAAGTAGGATTCGCAAAGATAAACTCTTAGCATTGCATTGCTTAGCGTGTTGCGCATGTCTATGTAAGTGTTTGTACTAGATAACATGTGTGCAAAGTATTGTACTTCGCTGCGTCTGCGTTTTGCAACTATGGTTTTCTACATTTGGGGAGAAACCAGTAGTATCTTGTTGCTCTTTTCTACACAGTTCATTTCAACAGTATTCCGCCACTGAAAGCGTTTTCATCCGACTGCCTTACTGTGCTCTTTCTGTTGTTATAGTACAGATAGGTTCCCAGGTTATGGTATTCGCCTCGCGGGACAACAGCTGACACTAGCGGATGTTGTATGATGGGAGATACCTCCCTATCTTCTTTACGAAGATGGTGGAATGGAAAGAGTATAAAACTCTGACAAAAGTATACTTTTCTAAAACGACAAGCAAACTTTCCCTGAGAGGCACAGGTGTTTATAATATCATTAGTCACAGAAGGTTAGACTGAATTTTCTTCAGATATATATATATATACACACTACTGGGCTAACATTACGTAATATCTCAAAACAATATAAACTTCACCTTAAATCATCCTAATTATCATTTTATAAATAATGATATTAGTTAAAACTGATAACGTTCATTTGATTTCGCTGTCTAACCGCGGATGCTGTCACAGACTTTGCCAAACCTTTTAATAACATTCACCAGATCTAAACAAATTTAAGTTAATGAAATTATCTACTGCTGTATTCTTCTAAAATCCAAAACCTAAAAGAAATTTAATGACTATTTCACACAAGGCGTGTCTAGGAGTAGAGTTAGAAAACTAAGAAATGTAATCCGTAGCGGGAATTGAAGCACGGACCTCCTGGTTTCTGTACGGTTGCTCTTACCAATTGAGCTACCATGGCAACATGCAAGATGCCATAAATTCCCAAACTGAATCACATTTGTACTTTTTCTACTTGTATATAGATAGAGAAGGTATTGCATTACACCCAGAAATTCTATACGGGATTTCACCTGAAATACATGATTTAGGGTCTTCTCTATACAGAGAAAAGAAGTCAGTACGTGTCTGTGTGTCAGTGAACACGACCGTTAAATACCTAATTTGGTGTATAACTTTAATGTCTTCCAAGGATGTGACACGAAGATTTTGAAAAAATTCTTTCACCTCTAACTACCCATTACATGGACAATTTTTGAAAAATCTTATTTTTCTCAAAAATGTCTAACAATTTTCATTTAAATACCGTAAATTAAGTATATTTGCATTACAAATAAAATGCATATACCGTGAATTTTCTGGGAAGAGCTCTTGAAGACTGTTCATTCTGGATGAATTTTGCTGAATTTATGTGCAATTGGTAATCCGTAAGAAAGACATAAAACCTTACAATACAAAATATAGATCACGTTAAAACACACAATTTATGTCATAGAGAATGACGTGTGAATGGAACACATCGGATCCTTTATCCGCACAATCCGTGTGTAAGGCATAACGGGATTTAAACCACAGACTTCACGGTTTCTATGCTGTTGCTCTTACCAATTGAGCTACAATGGTAAATGCCAACATCATATTAAATTCCCAATATAACTCACATCTTTTCCTATAAACTAAAAGGAGAACGACTTCTCAGTGTTGACTTAAAATGTAAGATTTTTTGTGAGAAAAACAATTAATTACTATTGATTATAAGTTAATAAATGTAAACTTTACTTCATGTAGCGCATACATTAAATGCTCATAGTAGGTAAGGAAATGTTTGTATTCTACCCAAAAATTCGATACCGAGTTTTCACCGCAAATGTATATTCTTAGACATCCTGAAGAAAGAAAAGAATTTTTAGAAAAAGTTTAGTGTGTGTGCGTGTGTCTGTGGACAGCAAAACCAAAAGCGAAAAAAATAATTCTACTCAGATGAGAGAATATTGGTACTAGGAAACAATTGGGGTAAAGTAAAGAATTAAATTGTTATTTTAGTGTTATATACGTTTTTGTATTATTTTTGCACTTATTGTTATGTGAAGTTTATCCAATTCTCTTAAAGGTGCTTAGTTCGCTGCAATAATGGATATTAATTTACCGGAATACGGCTTACCGTTGCTCGATGTGTTGTCTATATTTTTTGTTACATACTTTCAGAACGTTTATCTAGTTTATTTTTCGTGGTCACTTTTATTTAAATATCTCTTTTTGCCAACTTTTCTATATCACACAACGTAATATCTGTTAGACTGAACAGCTGTAAAAAAGCAGGACGTACGCCACTGATTCCTTACGCTAGTGGAGTAACTACATACATGCATGCATGAAGTCACAGGGATAACAGGTCTCTTGTGCAATGTAAAGAACATTTTACCGGCTGTATTATTTTGCTGTTATAAGTAAAAGATGATAATGCCAAAAGGAAAAAAGATATATTATATTCTTCTTATTGCTTAACTTTCATGCAAAATAGTAATGGCGTTAAATATCAACTAAACAGTTTCTCAGCATGAATATTTTGAAAAAAATAATAAGTTTTATAAGCCTCTCTTTCATAAATTTCTCTCAATTTTGCACCAGTTTCAACAGAATGCAAAATGTATACTTCAAATTCTTACAAATAACATTTAAACCACGTTCAGCAGAATTTTGTCGAAAACTGTAAACAATGATATGCCTAAAACCTCACCCGCCTGAAAAATGCCTTTCAATTTCACTCCTGATCACAGACTTTCTGGTTTGTATAAGAAAGTTTGTTCGGTAACATCCATTTCTTCTAGATTATGAAACTTTTACTATTTTATGGTAATATTTTTTTTTAATTTACATTATATACAAAAATATTTCACTCATTTATGAACTAGTGATATAATTCTTCCATGTATACATCAGTGACATTGTAGTTTGGATGTTACTATTCTTCTTTTAAAGTCTATATTAAGAATTGAGTTTTCACTACATATGAAAATTTCATTTAGTTTTACATTTTTGCCCCCACACGCCTGCTAGCGCGTCAGGTCCCAAATCTCAGACATCCGCCGAAACAGTTTTAATATCCTATTCTCATAGTTGTAATTTAACAAGAAGGTAACTTATCATAATAGGTGCAGTAAATTATATTTTTCTCTTTCTAAAATTTTTGGCATCTTTTCAATCAAATTTTATTCACACTAGAGAGTTAAGTATTTGAAATTAAAGGAAGTCTTGTCTGATGTTTACTTTAGTTCTGCGTATGAAATTATACATTAACTTTATTTTTCACATGATCATCAGACTGGTGTAAATTTCTGTAATTGAATTTTACGAAATGTTAGTATAACTGACCAAGGCTAGTATTCTTCTATAACGAAGCATGGTTCCATTTGTTTGTTGTGTTTTTTAAAAAAAAACATATTGGAGTACACAAAACCCCGATTTTAACACTACATTGCCTTGAATTATAGGGAGTTCAGCGTTCAGTAAATGCATGCATAAAAGAATTACCTATATTTTTGCACAAACGATTAATACATATACAGAAATGACATACATCAGTTTTTGTACGACTGACCAATGTATTGTGCCTGGATTTTTCCACACCACTGTGATCATACAATAAATGAAGTTTATTACTTTCTCTATACGTAGTATGTATATAGTGTATAGAGAAGGTATTACATTCCACCCAAAACTCGATACCGAGATTTCACCCCAAATACATGTTTTGGGTCCCCCTGAATCCCAAAAATGCATTTTTGGAAAAAGGTCCATGTATATCCATGGTATTTAAGTTTGATATCTTCCAAGGATGCGAAGCGAAGGTTTTCAAGAAAATTCCCCCACCCCAAACTACACTTTAGATGGAAAAAATTTCGAACGTTTTGATTTTCTCAAAAATGGCTCTAACGATTTTGATTAAAATCTGTTTACGACATTTGCGGAGAGCCATTCAAAACAAACGAAGAGGGATGCTGACTTCAAAAATCGTGTTGATCCACAACAGCGCTCGCCCACACACTGCTGGCACAACCCACTGGCTGCTTGAAAAATTTCAATGGGACATTTTCGATCATCCGCCATACAGTCCTGACCTGGCACCTAGCGACTTTCACCTTTTCCCTGAACTGAAGACTTGGCTAGGAGGCAGCACTTTCAAACCAAAGAAGATCTTCACAACAACGTCAATGCTCATTTGAAATCATTGGCGGCAACAATTTGTGAAGCGGATTTTGCAAAGCTTGTGCACAGGTACGATAAATGTCTCAATCTTTTCGGCGATTATGCTGAAAAGTAACCATAGCTGTACAAAACGTTTAGTAATAAAATAATTGTTTTATATAATTGTCTTTAACTTATAGCCTATCGGAGTTTGAAAAGAAAAAAACAGCCTTCGCACGAGCACTAGAAGATTGTGTAATAGAATAGGAAAGCCACATATTACTAACTATTATTAGTGTAAAATATTGGCCGTGCCATGGTCGAATGGTCAGACTGCTTGACTCTCACCATGGCGGCCCAGGTTCGCTCCCAGGCGACCGCATGTGGGATTTGTGACGGACAAAGTGACGATGGGAGTGTTTTCTCCGGGTTTTGCGACTTCCTCCGCCATCGCATTCCACCGGTACTCCACCTTTATTTCATGTGCCATCAGTGTCATCTCCTGCTGTGCCTATAAAGTAAAAGCGGGCAATCAACACTATAAAAAATTCTTATGTGCTCCATTCACATGTCTTTCTCTACCTGTCTGTAACGAATTATTATTAATAGGCATATTCCTTTATCTACTTCTTGTCAATCGAGATACTAGCAAAAATGTTTGTGTTATATAAAATTATTGAAGATCACAAAAAAATATTCTGCCCTTGAATGAGGATTTGATCTATATAAAATGTTCAAAAGAATGGTACAAAGAAACAAACTTCAGTTCTTTATAAGTAGAAGAGATACAAGAAAATAAACTAAGCTAAATCGACAATCAAATGTTTGAAAATATGGTTGTTATGGGATTGAAACCCATTTCTTTGCATGGCCGAGAGTTGACAAGTTCCCGTATATGAAACCAACAACTAGGAATATCTTGAAAAAGGTCAACTCTACGAAAAAGTATATGACATAAATTGTGCAGCAAGTTTTTGTCTCTCTCTTACTGTTTACCAATTATGCAAAATTCATAAAAATCATCCAGAATAAATATGTCTTCCAGAAAATTCAAAATATTGATTTTATTTGTCATCAAAATTTTCTTAAATATGAGAGATTTTAATCAAAATCGTTAGGTATTTTTGAGAAAACCAAAATGTTCGAAATGTTTTCCATGTAAAGAGTACTTGAGGTGATTTTCTTGAAAATGTTCGCGTCGCGGGCTTGAAAGACACTGAACTTAAATATCCTGTTTGGTATTCAACAGACTTTTCGTTTTAAAGCTACGCTGCCCAAAGAAACACACGCGGACCAGTTTTTGGAGTTCAGGAGACCCCAAAACTTGTATTTCTGGTGAAATATCAGTATGGGATGTTCGGGTATATTTTCTATACACTACGTGCTTAGTTCGTGTAGAAAAATATAAAAAACTACAACACATTTGCGCAATGTTAATATAGCTAGTGGCATAGGCTTACATTTATTGCACACACCAGAACACAGGCTCAGTGACATCCGTAGAGAATCATCAGGGCTCGATAAACTGCTTTACACTCGTGCGCGAGTTCAATACACGATTCTAACGAAGCTTAAATCCGCACGGAAAAACCGCCGCTCATACCTAACCCCATGCTGATTTACGCATCGGTCTGACGCACATCATGCAAATTATGTTAACAGGCCTAATGTAATCATACCATGCAAATTATATGCAGGAGATACAAAAGAAGTGAAAATTTATGGCCCTTGAATATTGCGATGTGACAACGCAGCGCTGTGTGAAAGCTCACGGGAACTAACCATATATTACCGCCTTAAGGTATGCAAAGCGGAACACAGATTTGTCGGAGAAGTTGCCGAACGTGCACGGATCGCACTGTCCGCTTTGGGAGTGCCAATAACCCAAGAATCTAAATATCGATAAATGACAGTGATACATGTATGGGGTGCATACGTACCCATAAGCTTGTTCAACTGTCCATGTAGTTTAATATATAGGGTCTTTCAAAAGTCACTTAAAACTTTAAACCGTTAAAAATATAATATTTGAGATAAGAAAACAACAAAAATTGTCACAGTGGGAAAACAATGATATTTCATTAATCATGTCCGCCGTTCTCTTCTTAAACTTGCACTATTCTTTCTGTGACTCCATGAAATGCATTTGGAGACAATATCTTGAAGATTAGCATCTTTCACTTGCTGTCGGGATGTTGAAAGTGTAAGAAAAACTAGTTCTTTAAGGTAACCCCACATCCATGCTGTGTGTGAAGAGCATAAATAAAAAAATAAAAGTTGGGTCAACACCAAAGTTGGTGTTCAAGTTCAGTGTTTCAAGGATGCAATTCGAAGGTTTTCAAAAACTCCAATTACCCAAATTATTAGATTAATCTTTTTCTAACATTTTTTTTCTTAAAATGGTTGTTTTCATTTAAATACGATATATATTTCAAAATATGATCATCACGAAAAAGTATGCTTTGAATTTTCTGTATATAGTCTCTCTTTCTAGAAAACTTTACATAACTAGTAAGCCATAGAAGCATAGAAAATTTACTACATAAAATTTATAGATCTCGTTAACACACACAAAGTATGTTAAAAGTACATAAATGTTTGTGGAGTTAACCATTTCTGTATATTCAGTGTTTTAGATTTCAACTTAATAGTACATTAAACTTTTTGGAAATTCCTTGGTTTCCTTTGTTTCTCCTGGTCAAGCTAAGAGAGCAGAAATTTCAAAAACATCACATAGCAACCGACTTTTAAAATATTTTTACTGTTGCTTTTAACAGTAACGGAGTCTGATCAGGACTCCGGTACTGTATCCCTATTTATATTTCCCCCCGTAGGTTTTACTGATTACTGGTTTACTGGTTTTACTGTTTCTTTTACAAACATATACACATTGCACAAACATATAACATCCATGCCCAAGGCGGGACTCGAACCCACGATCCCCTGTCCACGAAGCACCAAAGCGAGACGCTTTAGCGAGCGTGGCCATGGGGACCGGCTTGCTTTAGCTCATTCTAGTTCCACGTTCTTCTAGTACAAGGAGGTGTTATGCAAGAATTATCTCTGCTAATACTTATTCTGATAAACAGTAGTAGATAGAAGTAAGAATAGTTTGTTATAGCATAGGTAGTGAAAGCTATGTGGATGTAGCTTATTAGATTTTTTTCTTTTTATATCTTACCGAGGTAAAAAACAACAAAAACAAACGAAATGTCAATATTATTACATAGCAACCGGTTTCTAAAAAGTTGCCCATTACTTTAGTTCATTGAGTTTCCTTATCCCCTGTGTAAAAATCAATAAAGAGAATTTCTGCTACTCCTATTCTATAGAAGATTAATCTTCTGAAAATTGTTTATTGAAATGAAATAGCTTTTCTTTTGGTCGATCTTTAACTGTTATAGTTCTCAGCGTCCCATTCTATACTGGGCGTAAAAGACTGCTTAATTTTTCTCAGAGGCCTCTTTATCAAGCTTGAGATTCTTTTACCAGCGAAAGTCTACGACAGGAGACCAGCGGCTTTACTTCCCTTCCTAAGGAAACCATACTAATGATTTTTACGCCCGAAAAAAACCATCGATCTCCGCAGGGTTTGAACCCTCGACTTTGAGCATGTGAAGTTAATATGGTAACCATTACACCAAGAAGGACAACGAATATCTTATTGCAGCATAGTAGGCAAATTTATCTGAGTGTAACACATCATATTTTACCTAGTAGATAGCGCGTACCCGTGGATAATAATATCTGTCAATAGTAAGTATACTCAGGGATCAAACACGCTACATGAAGTATTTTCAAGCAAATTCAATACAGAGCAAATACCTTTCAGCAAAGGTTTTCACCAATCGACTCAAATATTTCTGATGTTGAATCAAAGTATTACTGTTTGACATGCTACACAAAAAATAGTTTTGGTTTCCGGTTCACTGAGTCATATATTTCTGTATGTTAAATTAATGTCAAGCTTATGCTTTCCACGTGATGCGATATATCTGTTGCATAGTTTTAGCAGTTGCTTTCAAGAACGAGCAGCTGGACAAGAGCCAAAGGTCAAGGAATACATTTATTGATCATATATTCTCATTCCTGGCGAGGAACCCCAAAACTGTGCAGTGCGATTGTCCCAGATAAATAGTATACACTATTTGTACTGCAGTGCTAAATACATATATTTGATGTATCCGAAATTTCTAATTCCGTAAAATGAATAAAATACGTTTAATTCCAGTGTATTATTAATAGATTTACTTTCTAGAGAGGCGTTCAATAAATTATCTACCCGAGTATGAAAATTAATTCTGATGATGAAATTCTCCTGATTATTACTTTCTCTATACCTACTATGTACATGGTGTATAGAGAAGGTATTACACTCCAACAAAAATTTGGATACCAAAATTTCACCGCAAATATATGTTTTAGGGTCCCCTGTATCCAAAAAAGGTATTTTCAGAAAAAAGGTCCGTGTGTCCGTGTGTCTGTGAACACGATAACTCAAAAACGAAAAGTCGGTAAAATACCAAACTTGGTATTTACGTTTAGTATCTTCCAGGGATGCAACACGAAGATTTTCAGAAAAATCCTCCCACCCCAAACTACCCATTACATGGAACTTTTTTCGAAAATTTTGTTTTTCTTAAAAATGGCTCTAACGATTTTGATTAAAATATCGTATGTTAAAGACATTTACCTGGCAAATAAAATGTATGTCTTGTATTTTCTGGGAACAGCTTCTAGAGAGTAGTTTATTCTGGATGAATTTTACGGAATTTTGAATAACTGCTAAACCGTAAGAGATAGATAAAAACTTATCACACAAAAAATGTAGAGCACTTTAAAACAATTTATGCTATATACATTTTTTTCGTGGAGTTCAATATTTTTAGACATTCCTTTTTTTTTTTTTTTTTGGTTTCTGCTATGAAAAACTTATACTTTTCTCATACAGGAATGTGTCAACTGCTGTCCATACAAACAAAGCAATTTCAGTGGCATAGCAACCAGCTTTTAACTATCACCTTAACCTATGGTATTCCCTTATTTTGCTTCTAATTACAAGGAAGAAGGTAATAAGGCTATTTCTGGTAAATTGAAGTATAAGCTTTTTAAGAATAATTTGTTTCAGAGATGTAGAGAAAGTCATATGAATGGTACATATCAAATTTTTTTTCAATGTGGTCCCGTTGGCTACAACGCAGTTAGTCTACCTCACTTACAGTGATTGAATGTCGTCAGGAAAAAAATATGATGTGTTACATTCACATCATTTTCTTTAAACATTTTAACAATCTTTTTTTTTTGCAGAAATGTGTTCTTATATATATATTTCAAGCTATCGAGATAAACATTTACTTTTTTTTTTTTTTTTGCGTGGCCAGGAATTGACAAGTTTCCCTATGAGAGAAGTTTAAGTATTTTAAAACTGAAACCATTAACAAGGAATATCTCGTAAACAGTCAACGGAATATGGCATAGTTGTGTGTTTTAACAAGGTCTACATTTTTTGTGTGGGACGTTGTGGTCTATCTCTCATGATTCACTAGGGATAAAAACTCAACAAAACTCATCCAGAATGAACTGAGCCTCAGAATCAGCTCCCAGAAATTTTGCTATGTATATTATTATCATCTGTGTGAACATCTTTAATACATGGTATTTTAATTAAAATTCTTAGAACTATCTTTCAGAATAACAAAATTTTCAAAACAGCTTCCATGTAAACGGTAGTTTGGGGTTGGGAAATTTTCTTTAAATTCTTGGTACATAACGGTCTGTTCGTTTTTGATTATGTTATCCTCCGAAACACACACAGACGCTCTCACTGACATTTTTCAAAAATATGTTTTAGATTCGGAGGCTTAAAACATGTATTTCCGGTGAAATCTCGATGATCTCTATAGATACACTATGCACATGATACGTGTAGAGAAAATAAAAATAAAATAAGTTGGGTATTAAAATGCCGCAATGTCATCGGAAATTGTCATTTTAAAGGTTTTTGAACAAAAGAAGTTACTGGGAACCAGATCTGGACTGCAGAGTGGATGGTCAAACTTTACACAAACTCCTGGATAGGAGGCTGCGATATGCGCGACTTGTGTGCGGGTGAATTGTCGTGAAGCAGCAACTGACAAGTTTCCACGGCGCTTCTGTTTCGATTCTCGCGTAAAGTCACCAATGTAGAAGCAGTTCCAGTAATGGTTGTCCTATGTGCCATGAATTCCAAAAGTATAACACCTTTTGAGCTCCCCCCCCCCAAAATACTGTTCCCAGGTTGCACAATAAATATCTTGGGAGTGAGACATCCTCTGTGTTTCCATTCAATGTATTCTTTTTTGTTATCTGGATCATGATGATAGACCTACATTCTAGCCTTGTAACAATTCTGGAGAAAAAATATAAATACTGTAAATCTAAATCAATAAAGGAAAATCTTGAAATGGTTTAACTCCAGAAAAATATGTTCTACATAAATTATGAATTTAATGAGATTCATATTTTTGCTTATAATAAAGCAGTTACGCAAAAGTCATCTGAAATTAATAAAACTTCCAAAGTTATTTCTATTCATGGCACGTTTCCATTTGTAATGAAAATCCCTTAAATATGTACTGTTTCAATAAACATTCTTAGGGCCGTTTTGAAGACACCAAAAATTTCAAAACCTTTTCTATGTAAACAGTAATTAAAGTAAGAGGTTTACTTGTAAATCTTCGTGTCGCATCTTTGGAAGATGCATATCAAGTTGGTATTTGACAACATTTTCTATTTAAGTTATGATCTTTGCAGACATACATGGTCCTTTCTAATACTTCCTTTTTGATTCAGGGGGTCTCAAAACATATTTTCAATTCACAGAATTCTTTAGCGTAATGTAATACTTCCCTTGCTTAATATATGTAATAGAGACATTAGAAGTAATGCACATCCTTCAAAATCTTTCAGTCCTCAGGAGAAAGTAGTCCAAACACTGTTCAGGCAAAAATATGCACCTTCTCTGAACATCAGTTCTATATCACTAAAAGTGATCTACTAAAACAGTTTGTGAAGACTAAAGAGTACATTGAATATATTCCGTAGCTGAAACTACTAGAGTACTTCGTTTTCTAGCTTTGTTGAAAATTTCAACTAAAAATTAATGAATAATATTTACAACCTTTAAATAATAGCCCAAAGTAAAATATTTTAACCAGTAACGTCCCTCTTTATTGTACCTTCTAAGCCTCCAATGGATTTGTGTTTAGGGCGGTTAATGAGTATATTGGAGGTTTGTGGAGGAACTCACGAGCACTGCAGACTTCCCTCGTTGACTTCAGACTCCGTATGCCAAAACCGGTTGAGCAAACTCATATCAAAAGGAGTGGGGAGGAGAGAAAGAAGTGAATAGTATTGCACCCTGGCTTAAGATTTAAAACATGCGGACAAACCTCAAAAAAGACTTATTTAGAGGAACATAAGATTCGTTTTAAACTAAATTAATTTTGATTAAGGTAGTTTAATGAACGAATAGCTGATTTATCCCTTAAGGGCTAAGGTTCCTCCTGCGAGGGACGGTTCAATATGGCTCGTGCGGGGGGGGGGCTAATCCGCATAAGCGAGCGGTGTTTTTCGTTGCATTCTTTCCTTCGCACTTCGCACTATTGTTCAACAAATTTTTACTATCTCTACACGTACTGTGCAAAGTGTATAGAGAAGGTATTGACTGTATTTCACCCAAAAATTCCATACCGAGATTTCACCGGAAATGCATGTATTGAGACCCCTGAATCCAAAAATAGAGCATTTTTAGAAAAAAGTTGTGCGTGTGTGTGTCTGTCTGTCTATCTGCGTGTGGACTGTGTGTATGTCTGTGGGCAGTATAGCTCAAAAACGAAAACACCGTTAATACCATAGCTGGTATTTAAGTTTGGTATCTTCCAAGGATGGATATGAAGATTTTCAAGAAAAAGCCGACATCCGCAAACTACCCTTTATGTGGAACATTTTTCGAAAATTTTTAATTTCTCAAAAATGACTAACGAGATGTATTAGAATATCTTATGTTTAAGATATATTTATGACAAATGAAACTATAACTTGGATTTTCTGGAAATAGCCTCTGAAGACCTCTTCATTCTGGATGACTTTTGTATAACTGGCAAACCGTAAGAGATATACAAAAACGTAGTACACAAAGATGTAAATGTCATTAAAAACACAATTTATGTTATATATATATACATACATTTGTAGATATTGAAGTATTTTCAAGATATTCAGGACTATTGGTTTCAATTTTAGACACTAAGGGTTTTTCAATTGGGAAGACATCTTTCTTCTCGTTTCTCATTTGTTTACTCCTGGCAAGCAAAGAGATTGAAATTTTAATTGTTTCACATAGCGACCCGCTTTAATAGGACAAGACAAGCGGTTTAGTCTGTGTATTTTCTTATTTCTTTTCTACTTACAAAGAGCTAGTAATGAGACTAATTCTACTTATGTTATCTTAATTAGCCTAATGCAGCTAACAGATCCATATTTTGAATAAAAATTTTGTTTGCCAAGCAAACAGAGGAGATCATGTGAATGGAATACATTAAATTTTTGCCCTTCTACTTATAAGGGACCAAGTAATAAGGACAATTTCTGCTATTTATCTCCATTAGCATGATTTAGATAGAAGAATAGGCTTTTTAACAATAATTTGTTATAGGGATGTAGAGAAAGCCATATGAATGGAACATATATATATATATAATTTTTGTATGCAAATGGCACTGCATAGTCTTGTTTGGGTTCCTCGCTTTGCACACTTCCTCACTCATTTCTGCTGTCCCTCCAGCTGCTGTGGTCGTATGAAATCTTGAAGGCGTTGTCCCATCTTACTCCAGGTCTACCTTGTCGGCTCTTGCCGATATAAGGAGTTCACATTATAGAAATGTATGTCTATCTATTATTCTGGAATATTGCTATGTTGCCTCCCCACTTCCATTTCAAATTGGTGACTGTGGGATAAATATTTACGTTAACGTGGTATGGACACTGCGTCTTTGAGAGAGATTCCTAACACCTTCCTTTCTATTTTGCTTTGGTTTTTTCTGTTTTCATCATGTTCCAAGTTCTGTAGTGATGAAAAGTTGCAGAAGTGTGGTGTAATTAAAACATTTTATTAATTCTATTTAGCGTTTATATTATTTTCTTAAACCTTAAACTATTGTTAACTGAATAGATATAACGTTCAACATTTACATCTGAAACTTATTTCCTTTCTCTCAAATTATTTGTCCGAGACATCTCTACACAATGAACAGATTATGATGTTTTGGCTATACGCTAGAGGAAAACACAGAAAACGCTGAGGATGAAAGTACAAGGAAACGCTGAAATAAGAAACATCTGTCTTCGTTCAATAATAAATCTGCTGTAAGTGATGCTAAAAGTTGTAAGTTTGTTATAATCCCTGCAACTACTAACTACAGGGAATGTGTCTCAGAAATTCTACTAATATCTCTTTGCGGGTAAATGTACAAATGTAAATTAGAGTGTGTAATATATAGCTCATAAGTTGTGTTTCTCATGACGCTTTTTTAAGGAGCCTACAACTGCTTGTTGAGTTAAGTACGAATTAAAGAAATCTATTTCGTTCTCTCGGAGAAGTTTTTTTCTTAATTGATCTGCTAATTAGGCACTCTCTGTACTGTTTCTTTAAGGTTATACTTTAGAATGCAAAGTAATCTAGCGTAGAAGGTACTACTACAAAAACCACCCAGTACACTTATTAAAGCCTATCTAGTGAACAAAACGAAAGTGCTTTACAAAGCAACTGTACAATCTAAGACAATAAAAATAGCCTGGCTCTGTGATTTTTCTGTAAATGTCAACGTTTGACGGAGATTCGGTCTTGTCACGATTTTTATTGGTGTAATTCTTGTATGACATAACACACAAATAAGATAAGGCAAAACCGATTGAACAATCCATCCCTTCATCCCTCAACCCGTTTGACGTTCTTTTAGAAAAATGTCCTTGTATAAGCAGTATATTAATTTAGTCGATTCGTGTGCGAATTCCCTTGACATTATAACTTCAATATGTAGCGCAGAGAAGTTAACCCAATTTTGTATCACCCGGTGAGAGAGTGGATTATTGCTCAACCAGAAAGATTAGGGATCACCAGCGCACAATTCAGAACTTCATTTGTCACAAGCTACGTTTCATGTCCATTTCTTTCCCTTCGGTATAATGGCCTGTCCAATTCGCGCTTAAGAGCATAGCAAACAGGTGGAAGACATGGGCGGAGTCAGCAAAAACACCTATCTTTATGCTACAGAAAAGAAGAAACATCTATCCTTGTCCTTCAAACCAACCGTAATTGTGATTTTAAGGATGTGTCAGTCACATATTGACTCCACGTGTAATTTAATTGCCTAAATTCGAATTCCCGTGTTGCATCGAGACAAAAAGTTGCTCTAGAAGGAGATGGTGATGTTAAGAGGTTGTAACTCTGTAGAGAGACTATAGAGGAAGAAAATGAAATGGCGTTTCTTTTATGGACGCTTTTTAACTGCTGTGATTCTCAGCGTCTCATTCTATACTGGGTGTGAAAGGCCGCTTAATTTTGCTCAGGTGCCTCTATATCAGGTTTGAGTTTTTTTACGTGCCTTAAATCTACGACACGGGATCCATGGCTTTACTTCCCTTCCGAAGGAAGCCATGCTAAGGATTTTTACGCTCGAAAAAGTTCCAAAGTCCTCCTCTTGGGATATATGAAGTTAGAATGGTAACCATTACACCACGGAGGGCGACAAGAGAGAGGGTGTGTGTTGTCAAACAATTATAAATTGTTAACTACACACAGTTTTCATTTCGCTGTAGGTCATGGTCTTTAAAGCTACTCAGTCGATTAGTAGGAGAGGTAGAAGCGAAAGCTTCTAGGTGCCACAAATTTCAGGAAAGCGTTCGAGATGCATGAAGAGAGTTGTGAATGTTTCTGTCGACCTGTCTCTTTCTCTGTCCCTGCTTCTCTATCTCTCTCTCTCTCTCGATCACGTTTTCCTTGTTTCTGATAAACTTGCTCTGCATGATTATGTCACAAGTCGAGTTAGTGACGGTGAAAGATATAATATGTATCTACCAATATGGTTTCAAACAGTATATAAGAGTTGGAAAAACAAGGATTTTTTGTTTTAATAATTTTAAAATAGGAAACTAAATTTTATTTTGGATGTACCAGGTGCCAACTTTCCATATTTGACTCTTCTCGCGTTAAAAGAGTCGCAAAACTCAACGGGGCCACCAGGTAGTTTTCATTATGCTATAGTGATTCAATGTATATTTTTTAAATTACAGATTCTGATATTTTATAGGAAATTGCACGTGATCTTGAATACCACACATATGTGTTATGCAACATATTTAATGCGATAACTGAAACTTAGTTATTACTTCTACAGGAATTTATAAAATGGAAGCGACAGTTACAGCATTAGCTTTATTTAGTGAGAAACTATCTGTGGCCTTCATATATAGATACCTATACTTATTACATAATTTACGATGCGTGTGTGTGTGTGTGTGTGTGTGTGTGTGCTGAAACGCGTAAGCTATTACGAAAATATTTTGAAAACCTATACCAAAATGTGTACTGACCAACATTCCTTCAACAAGAATGCGTGGAAGTTCCAAGACTCATGCTGAAAACTCTTATAGATATTCACAAAAAGAATGGTACATTGTAAGGCACATCAAAATATACTGATGTGTCACATTTACACCACTGTCTCGACCGATTCTGCAAAAAAATTATTCCTTCAAAAGCTACTATTCTATTAATGCGTAATTATTTAGATAAATATAGCAGAAATGGTTTTATTTCTTAGTTCCTTCTAAGCAGTAAGTTAAAAATTGACAATGTGTGATGATATTGAAATTCCCTTCTATTTTCATGACCACGGTGAAAAAGGTGAATAACACTTCCAATTTGAGGAAGATCTAAATAGAGGGCATTTTAATATCAATAACAAGGAGTACTATGGAAATTATTAGCTTCACAAAAAGTTGTATATATCACACATGTTTTTATTGTTTCAATTGTATAGGCCCCTTTAACTTCAATGGTCATATCGGGGGCTTTGACTTGTGAAACAACTCATACACTATAGGTCTAGAACATTAGGTTAATCATTTTATATCATTATACACACGCACACTCATTCTTGCTAAGGAAATATTCCCAGCCAGGAATGAAACTCGGGATCCCGGGTGAGAAATCAGCTTGCTGGACACAAATGTTGTATTTTAACGAGATATACGTTTTTTGCTGTGGTATTTTGTCTATCTCTTTCGATTTACCAGGTTTGCAGGTATTCAGAGGCATTTTAATAGAATCGTCAACTTTCTTTTGAGAAAATCAAAATGTTCTCCAAGTTAAAGACTATTTGGAGCGTGCGAGTTTTCTTTAAAAATCTTGGTATAGTAATCTTTATTGGATGCTGATTTTAAATATCAAGTTTGATATTTAATTGAGTTATCTTAATACTGACAGACACACATGCGGACCTTTATTCTAATTTTTATTTATTCAGGGGTTCTCAATTCTAAGGTACTTTCAATTTTCTTATCCAAATTATTAGAAAATAAATACGTGTGCTGTATATAAGTTTTAAAATCACTTTTGAGATCGTTTGTACATAAGCATCAAAAATAAATTCACTGCATTGCATTGCATTGGTACCACGCTTAAGTATTCAATAAATACATAAGTAAAGGCTCTCATAACCTTCAGTAACATTATCGATATTATTTTGCATTAAAGCAGTCGTATTTATAATTATATGGGATCTACTATCATTGTGCCGAGTTTGTTAAACTTATGACGTCATATATATTTCCCCCTTAACCCAAACGTGATTCTGAGCCAACCTTGAAGTTTATGGACGTTGGTTTCCACCTGCACTAAGATCGCGTTCACGCTTTCTGAATGCACGCTCTCTACCCATAGTTATGGTTTCCGGTGGCATGCTAGTCATGCGCATTTTATCGCACAGGCGTCGCTGAGAATACGAGATTCCTTAAAACATAATGTTTCTCTCACAACTATATGGAAGAAGTTTTTCTAATCTTAACAATTTAATAACAAACTATAAAAAATGTGTTACATTCTCGTGGCTTTCTCTACCCATTCTTTTGCTAATTTTACGAAAGCTTATTCATCTGACTGCTTCATGTTAAGCCAAATAAACTTTTACAGGAACAGATTTCGTTACCAAGCAAGATAGCTTCGCGATAACGTGTGAGGTTCGAGTTTCAGATATCAGGTTTGATTCCAGTCGACCGCAACACTGACCTTAGGTTTTTTTAACGGTTTCCCTAGTCGGTAGGAGAATGTTGGCTTGGATTTTAACTAACACGGTTCCTTTTCTTCTGATATTTCAGAGGTGCCTTTAAGTTCCATACCAGACAGATGGTGCGAATGCTTGCTTAGATGAAAGTCTTCTTCAGAGGGATTTCCCAGAAAATTAAGAGATATAATTTACTTTCATGTAAACATCAAATATAATATGATATGTTAATCAAACTTGTTATAACTATTTATAACTATTAACAATTTAACATGTTTAGATCAATTGATTAGCCGGTCCCCATGGCCACGCTCGCTAATGCGTCTCGCTTTGGTGCTTCGTGGGTAGGGGATCGTGGGTTTGAGTCCCGCTTTGGGCATGGGTGTTATATGTTTGTGTAAAGGAACAGTAAACTAGTAACCATACAGTAAATATAGGGGGGGGGGATGTAAACGGGGATACAGCGCCGGAGTCCTCATCAGACTCCGGTACTGTTTAAAAAGATAATAGAGCAACAGGACGGTATCCCTAAGACCCGTGTGTCAAATCCTGGCCATGTCATTGAATTTTTCACTATGATTCTACCTTTCCAATCCTGTCTTGTACACGGTTGGACAGTTTAATTACCAAAAACAATAAACTGTTTCAGCTGATAGTTTTGCTGAATGTTGGCCTGACTCCAATTGATTTTCTGTGAACGCAGTATGGTACAACAGGGGCAGGTTCTATCTGTCAATGGAAACCAGTAACGCCCGACATGTTGGCAAATGCAGTAAACCAGATAGTAATAAAAGCGTGCATTCTCATACCGGAAAACATTCAGGTAGAGGAAAAAAGTCTGACACGTCTGATGGTTGAACGAGGTATCTAACACCGAAAATGGGCCACTGGTGGAGAACAGAATTAACAAGGACAATAAGGAAATACTATATAACTATATAAACACAAAATAATGAGTTAACTAAACAATCTTATCTCCTTTGAAAAGTGCCGCTAGTATTAAATGAACTGGAAGTAGTAGTAAATGTCTTTGTTTATCTATTTTTACTTTCTCTATACGTACTTTGTAAATAGTGTATAGAGAACGTATTGCACTGCACCCAAAAATTCGATGCCGAGATTTCAACGGAAATATATATTTTAGGATACTCTGTATATAAAAAAAAAGTATTTTCAGAAAAAGGTTCGTGTGTGTCCGTGAACACGATAATTCAAAAACGAAAAGTCGGTAAAATGTTAAAATTTAGGATTTAAGTTTAGTATCCTCCAGAGATGCGCCACGAAGATTTTGAAAAAAATCTCCCCGCACAAAACTACACTTTACATGGAACTTTTTTCGAAAATGTTGATTTTCTCAAAAATGGCTCTAACAATTTTAATTAAAATATCGTACATTAACATTTTACAAAATAAATAACATGCAACCTTCAATTTTCTGGGAATAGCTTCTGAATACTACTTTATTCTGGATGAATTTTAAGGAATTTTGCTTGACTACTAAACCGTAAGAGATGGACAAAAACTTACCACACAAACACTGTAGAGCACGTTAAAACATACAATTTATGTAATATAATTTGTTACGGTAGTTGATCGTTTTTTATATATTCATTGTTATTGATTTCAGCTTTGAAAAACTTATACTTTTCTTATACAACAATTTGTAAACACCTTACCAAACAAAAAAAGGAACTTCAGTCACATAGCAATCAGTCTTTTACTATCACCTTAACCTATGGCATTCCCTTATTTCGCTTCTACTTAGAAGGAAGCAAATAATAACACTATTTCTGCTAGTTTTTCTTGATTAGCATGAAGTAAATAGACTCATAAGCTTTTTAACAATAATTTGTTGATGAGATGTAGAGAAAGTCATGTGAATGGAACATATCAGGATTTTTTTTTTTGTGGAGTTGGCCGTTTTAGAGATATTCCTTGTTATTTATTTCAGCTTTAAAATAGTTAAACTTTTCTCATACTTGTCAACTCCTGATCATGCAAAGATACGGATTTCAGTCCCATAGCAACCGTATATTAAAACATTTGACTGTTGGTTTAGCCTAGTTTATTTTCTTATTTCCCTTATACTTATAAAAGAACTAAGTAATAAGACAGTTTCTGCTAAATTAAATAGAAGAGTAAGCTTATCAACAATAATTTGTTACAGAAATGCAGAGAAAGTCATATGAATGGAGCACATCACATGATTTTTCTTTATTTTTAATATATACTAATCATTACGTGGAGCTCAATAAATAAAACACTGTGTTTGTATATCCAAAGTTTCCTGTATTTGGTTTTGTAATATGTGAAGGTTACATACATACGAGGTGTGATAAAAAAATAACGGGATTTTTGTTTTTCCTAAACAGCCCTTTTTATGCACCTACATCAACTTGTGCTCTTCAAAGTAAAATCCTTCAGATATAATTCACTTGTGCCAGTACTTTTTACAATCTTAGAAACAACTCTGGAACTCGCTTTTCCTTATGGTGTTCAGCTACTTCCGCGATTCTGTGTTTAGATCATCAATAGCGGCTAAACAACGTCCTTCAATATTCTCCTCAGCCTTGGAAGTAGAAAGAAGTCGCAGGGGGCTGTGTCCGGCAAATAAAGTGGCTGAGGCAACATGGCCTTTCTGGTTTTTGCCAAAAATTACTAACAAGTGTTGAGGTGAGAGCAGGAACATTATCCACGAGTGGTTTTGCGCAAATTCTGGTCGTTTTCTTCGGATTACTTCATGCTAACGGCGCATAACGTCTAGGTAGTATTCCATATTGACTGTATAAACATATGGCAGAACCATTTCTTTGCATCTTCCACATTGTCGTCAGTAATTAATGTGTTAGGACATCAGGGGATCGTCGAGTTCAAACTCCTCTCAACCCTCTTTGAAACCTCGATAGCGCTCGAAACCCCTTATCTTACGCATAGTAAATTTTCCAAAAGCCATTTTTCAAGCAAAATTTAATGCAGATTCGCTAAACCACCAAAAACACGTATAACCCCTTTTAACTATCAACAACAAACTAAGAATTTAAAACAGGTGGAAATGCAAACATACATCAGGAACATGTACCTATAGGATAAAAAAAATCTGATTTACTACAATCACATGACTTTCTCTACATCTCTGTAACAAATTATTGTTAAAACGCTTATTCTTCTATCTACATCATGCCAATCGAAATAAGCATTAGCCAACATTTTCCTTACTACTTGGTCCCTTGTAAGTAAAATCTAATGTGTTCCATTCACATGATATCCTCTAGTTGTTCGACAAACAAACCATTTATTCAAAACATTAATCTGTTATCTACATCAAATCAAGATAAGCATAAGCAGAATTAGTGTTATTGCTAGCTTCTTGTAAATTGAAGGGAAATAAGAAAATGCACAGGCTAAAGCGAAGGTCTTGTCCTTTAAAAGTGGCTACAAGAATTATAATTGTGATAATTGAATTTATTAAATTTTCCTATGAATTTAATAAAAAACTCACCAATAGGAATTAAAATTTTCAGTTGGCTTGCAACAATATAAAGCTCCAAAATTATTTTTTCACTATATGAAACAATTGGAATTCCAATCTCTTTGCTTGTCAGGAGTAAACAAACGAGAAACGAGAAGAAAGATGTCTTCCCGTTTGAGAAACGTTTAAGTGACTAACATCCGGAAAATCTCGAAAACGGTTAGGTGTACCAAAAATGTATATAATATAAATTATGTGTTTAATGATGATGGTGATAATGGTGTTTAAGGGCGCTCAACTGCCGAGGTCATAAGAGCCCTTATGATTAAAACTTGGCAATAGGCAGTAAGATAATACGAAAAAAAAAAAAAAAAAGTAAACACAAGTAAAAGAGCTAACACAGTTGAAACGGAAGTAACAGAACTGTCCAACCTTCTAACCAGAGCTGGATATAAAACTCCATCTAAAATCAACACATTAAAACCAAAAGAGTTTAAAAATAAAACTGCTAGCACACTAAAACGTCAAGGTAAAAGAAACTTTTGCTAAAAATTTAAAAACCCTGTCCACTGCTCTTGGGTCATTTGTCAGGACCTCAGCAAGAGAGGCCGGCATGCCCATAGATGACCGAATGTGTGCCAGGTGACCACACTCCAGCAACACATGACGAACTGTCTGTGCCTCCCCACAGAGCGCACAGACAGGAGCAGGTTCACGTTTAAAAAGGTAACTGTGAGTAAAAATACAGTGGCCAATTCTTAGCCGAGCTAGTACTACCTCCTCCCGGCGGAATAAACGAGAGGAGGTTACCCAGTTGACAGGGAGGTCCTTCACCTCTCGCAGCTTATTACCACGGAGAGCCGACCACTCCGCAAGCCAAGTCGAAAAAACGGCTCTCCGTACAGCCACTCTAAAATCTTCTGCTGTTGAATGGGTAATCGTAACACTGGGCGCTGTGACTGCCGATTTCGCTGCCAAATCCGCCATGTCATTCCCTGGCAAGCCAACGTGTCCAGGAATCCATGCGCACTCCACATTAAAACCAGAAGCGTGCAAAATGTGGAGAACGTCCTGGATGCGCTGCACCAAAGGATATGTGTTTTAATGGATCTGTATTTTTTGTGTTGTAAGTTTTTGTGTATAAGAGATCTTCAGAGGCTATAACCAAAATATACATTCCATTTGACATAAAATTACGTAGGGTATTTTAATCAAAGTCTCACAGGCATTTTTAAAAAAAAAATATTCCACGGAAAGGGTAATTGGGGGGGGGGGTTCTTGAGCATCATCGAGTCGCATCCTTTGAAGATACCAAACTTAAATACCAAGTTTGATATTTAAAGGTATTTTCCTTTTTGAGCTCTGCAGATACTACACACACACACACACATACACACACACACACACACACACACACACGGAGAGTTTTCTAAAAATGCTTTTTTCTGGATTCAGGGGACTCAATACTTATATTTCCGGTGAAATCTCGTTATATGCATAGTGTATACGTGCTATTACACTATGTACATAGTACGTGTAGAGAAGGTAAAAATAATTTTGAAAGCAAACTCCGCGAAATCAAAAAAAATTCCCGTTATTACTTGCTCTACACGTTCTATGTACATAGTGTATAGAGAAGATCTTGCATTCCAGCCCAAAAATTTGATACCGAAATGTCACCAAAATACACGTTTTAGGGTCCCCTGTATCTAAAAAAAGTATTTTCAGAAAAAAGGTCCGTGTGCGTGTGTCACTGTGCCTGTGAATACGATAACTCAAAAACGAAAAGTCGGTAAAATACCATACTTGGTAATTAAGTTTAGTATCTTCCAGGGATGGGACCGAAGAGTTTGAGAAAAATTCCCCCACCCTAAACTGCGCTTTACATGTTAAAACTTTGAAAGTTTAGATTTTCTGAAAAAACACTAACGATTTTGGTTAAAATTCCGTATATTAGAGATAGCTATATGGCAAATAAAATGTATATCTTGAATTTCCTGGGAATAGCCTCTAAAAACCCTTTTATTCAGAATGAGTTTTTCCGAATTTTGTGTGACTAATAAACCATAAGAGATACATAAAAAGTTACTACACAAAGAGTGTAGATCATGTAGAAACATGCCTTATACGTTTCTTTCGTGGAATTAACCATTTCTGAGATATTCCTTGTTATTGATTCGGATTTAAAATACTTAAACGTTTCTCTCGCGGAAAACTGTGAACTCCTAGCCTTGCATAGACACGGCTTCCACCCACATGGAAACCGGATTTTAAGAGATTTAACTATCGATTTAGCATAGTTAAATTTTAGCATAGTTTAATTTCCTTCTAATCACAAGGAAGCAAGTAAATAAGACAATTTCTAATAATGTTTCTCACACTTATCAAAATGTAATAGAAGAACGTTTTTAACAATAATTTGTTACAGGAATGTAGAGGAAGTTCTGTGATTGTGTAATTGTCAGATAATTACTTTCTCTAAACGTACTATGTACATAGTGTATAGAGAGTGCACTCAAAAATTCGAGACCGAGATTTCACCGAAATACATGTTTTGGGTGACCCTGGAACCAAAAAGAGCATTTTAAGGAAAAAGGTACACGTGTGTGTATGTGTGTGTGTGTGTGAACAGTATAGCTCAAAAACGAAAAGACCATTAAATACCAAACTTGGTATTTAAGTTTGGTATCTTCCAAATTTACGACAGCAAGATTTTCAAGAAAATCCCCACACCCCAAAAATACACTTTACATGGAATAAATTGAAAATGTTTATTTTCTCAAAAATGGCTGAAATGATTTTAATTGAAGTCTCTTATATTTAAGATATTTACATGCCAAATAAAATGAATATCTTGAATTTTCTGGGAATAATCTTGAATTTAGTCTGGATGATTTTATTCAATTTTTCATAACTGGTAAACCGTAACAGATAGTCAAAAATTAATATACAAAAATGTAGATTACAATAAAACAGACAATTTATGTCATACATTTTTTTCCTGGATTTAGTGGTTTTTGAGATATACCATGTTATTGATTTCAGCTTTAAAAGCATACTTTTCTCATTCAGAAGAAAGGTTAGCTGCTGTCCATAAAAACAAAGGCACTTCAGTCACATAGCAACCAGCACTCGCATATTTCGCTTCCATTAAGCAATTGATAACTCTAATTCTGCTATTTTTTTCTCAATTAGCATGAAGTAAAAAAAAAATTTTAACAATAATTTGTTGCAGAGATGTAGAGCAAATCAATTAAATGGAACACATCAGATTATGTTATAACATCAATGCTTCCTGAGAAATTGAGGCTCTAGTAATAAGTAATGGCTTAAACATGGCAACACTGAACTTAAACAGTACTGTTTACAAACATTGCTCAGGGGACTGCTATTATGCTAATTCAATGCGGTCAACGCTTAAATAATGCAAATTAACCAAATTGCATCATTATAGACCTCTAATTTGAACCGCTGTACGCAATTACGTACTCTCTTTCCTAGCTCTTGTCGTATTTGCATTTCCCCTTTGCAAGCCATGAATAGCCCAGCACTGTGCGTGACCTAGCATTCTATATCAGTGGCACTAGCTGTTAATCACTGCCCCCTCGGTAGTTTTATGGGAGCTGCACACACTACCCAAACGAATGGAAAGGCGATAAAGCTCTTTATACAGCGTTTAACAAAAGAGATTAGTAAATTCCAGGCTAGATCGCTAGAGCCTAACAGCATACCTTTAAAATTCACACAAAACATAAAGTATAATCCATTACGTAATTACTAATTATTATCATAAGTAATACCACGAGTGTTTTCATCTTGTCGATAAATCACGACCGGAGCGTAGCGACAGGAGTGAATTGTCCTAAGAGATGAAAACACGAAATAGACGCATCCTTTGAAGATAATAAGATACTAAACTTAAATACCAAGTTTGGAATTTTACCCACTTTTCGTTTTTGAGTTATCGTGTTCATAGACACGTAATATACGTAAAATGCGATCCTCAAGTTTTCTTGGACAATAATCCAACCTTCTCACCGGATGATACAAAATTGGGTTACTATTTTTTCTGGCTTCATCTGAAATTCTAATATTAAGGTAATTCGTGCACGAGGTGGACAAAATTAACACATTACTTATACTATTCTAATGGAGCGTCAAGTGGGGTGAAGAATGAAGGCGTGAATTGCCCAATTGGTTTTGTTTTTCTTACTCGCGTAGTCTGTTTACCAATGGAAACCGTCTTAAGACCTGAGTTACCTTCACACGTTCACATTTTTAACAAAAGCGTATTTTTATTGTCTGTATTCTACGTACGCCTCGAACTTTGGCGCTGAAAATACCATAGGTCTACATAATCATCTTCTGAATTATGCAGTCTTGGCATTAATTTTGGTCACTTTATGTTAAATTAACTCTCAAATTTTTCAGAAAATGATTTTTTTGGATACAGGGGACCCTAAAACATATATTTCCGGAGAAATCTCGGTATCGAATTTTTGGGTGTAGTGCAATATCGTCTCTATACACAATGTACATAGCACGTGTAGAGAAACAAAAAACAAAAAGTCCGTTGGATACCAAATTTGGTATTTACTTTTATTACTTCCCAAGGATGCCAAATATATCTTGAATTTGCTTGGAATAGCCTCTAAAGACCTCTTCGATCTGGACGACTTTGCATTATTGGTAAAACGTATAAGATACACTAAAACTTACTATACAAAAATGTAGCTCCTGTCAAAACACAATTTATGTCCTTTTCATTTGTGTTGTAGAGCTAATCGTTTACAAGATATTGTTTGCTATTTGTTTCAATGTTAAAATACTTATACTTTTTCTCTAACAGGAATCCTTTTACTTTACTCCAGGAAACGCAAAGAAGTGCATTTTAATAGCAATGGTGACAGATTTTAACATATTTGATTATTGCTTTGGGATAATGTATTCCCTTATTCTCATCCTATTTATATGGACCTAAGTAATAAGACCGTTCTGCTAAAGGTTATCTTGAATAGCTTGGAGTAGAAAGAAGAATAGTCTTTTGTAAGAACTTTGTTGGTAGAGCGGGTAGATAAAGCCAGGGGTGAAAGGAAAACACTAAATGGCATTAATACAATTATTCTTATTTAGCTAAATGTTTCGTATATTGCAATTATAACTGTTGTGGGTATCTACACGAACTATATACTAAGTATAGAGAAGGTATTTTATTGCACCCAAAATTTGATGCCTATATTTTACCAAAAATATATGTTTTGAGACCCCTGTCCTGTGTCTGAGCAACATAACTCAAAAGCGAAAACTCAGTTGAATACCTAAATTTATATTCAAGTTCAGTATCTTCCGAAGATGCAACACGAAGATTTTTAAGAAAATCACCCGACCCCCAACTAGCCTTTACATGGAAAAATGTTTGAAAATTTTGCTTTTCTCAAAATTTGCTCCAACATTTTGATTAAAATCTCTTATAATTAAATTATTTACATGGAAAATAAAACGTATATCCTTAATATTCTAGGAAGAGCGTCTGAAGACCACTTTATTCTGGAAGAAGTTTGCTGAATTCTGCAAAACTTGTAATCCATAAAAGATAGGAGAAAAGCATAAAAATGTAGAGCTTGTTAAATCAAAATTTATGCTATATGTATGTTTTCGTAGATTTGAAAATTTGGAGACATTCCTCATTATCGGTTTCAGTTTTAAAAATACTTATGGGAACAAGTCAACTCCTGGCCACGCAAAGAAACGGATTTCAAGTCCATGTCAGACAGCTTTTAAAACAATTGACTAATGCTTATTTCCTTTCTATTTACAAGAAAGCAATTGATAAGACCATTTATGCTACAGTTTATCTCGATTAGCATGAAATAAATAGAAGAATAAGGTTTATAGGAATAATTTGTTGCAGAGATGTAGAGCAAGTCGCGTGAATTGAACACAGAGTAGATAGAAATTCACTGTTTGGGTAAACCAAACGTTTGGATTGAAAACATCTCACAGTAACTTGACATAGTTACGAATCTGCACTTTCAGCTCTAGGGCTCTCTTGGAACTCTGCCCGAACGTAGGTGGATACTTGGTATAAAAGTGTTAGAAAAACTGCAATGAAGAATATCAGGAAATGTAGAAATACGCAATATCTCAAACGTGGCCGCTGCAATAAAAGACAGGAAGCACACGAAAGCAAGGAAGTAGATGCCGTTGCCAGTTCTCGTAAAGTCAAAATAGATTTACGAGATAGTAACAGTGGCACTCTCTCTTCAGAAACAGAAATGTATATCGGTTGTAGATTGACAGTAATTCACAAGAAGTCCTCGATGTCTCGCATTAGTATTTTATGTGGTATTTGCTGGCTTTCTAGATCTTACTCGGGGACATTAGACTGAAATGACAGTTTACCTCATCTGTATTCCTTATAAAATGATTGCAGTTATATAAACCGAGGCTCGCATAAGATATAGTTCCTATTTTTTTACTTTCTCCACACATATTATGTACATAGTGTATAGAGAAGGTATTGCACTCCACCCAAATCTTCGATATCGAGATTTCACCGGAAATATACATTTTATGGTCCCCTGTATCCAAAAAAAGGATTTTCAGAAAAGGTCCGTGTGTGTTCGTGTGTCCGTGAACACGATAACTCAAAAACGAAAAGTCGGTAAAGCACCAAACCTGGTATTTAAGTTTAGTATCTTCCAGGGATGCGACACGAATATTTTGAGAAAAATCCCCCCACCACTACATGGAAAAAATTTGGAAAATGTTGATTTTCCCAAAAATGGCTCAAACGATTTTGATTAACATTTCGTATATTAAAGATATTTACCTGACTAATAAAATGCATATTTTGGATTTTCTGGGAATAGCGTCTGAAGACTACTTTATTCTGGATGGATTTTACGGAATTTTGCATAACTGCTAAACCATATGAGATGAACAAAAACTTACTGTACAAAAAATGTAGTTTTCCCATTTTTTTTAATTTTCCCATTTCCTTTGAAAACCTATTTTATTACCACTTTTCTTTTTTGTTTCTAATACACACAGATATACACCTTTACAAACACACAAACACCCATGCCCAAAGTGGGACTCAAACCCACGATCCCCACGAAGCACCAAAGCATTTTAGCGAGCGCGGCCATGGGAACCAGCTCATTTCAACAGAACGTTGTTTCCACCTCACGAATACTGGGTAAGTCCTTCTTTGGAAATGTGGACGACACCAATTACTCTTAATTGGAGAGGTAAAATCAACCACCTAAGGTATTCCTTATCCATTGAGCGGACTCGGAACTTGATTTGCTGCAGCGCATCTGTAAATACATACCTATAGTCTCAGTCAAATTTGGTATTTAGCACAGCTTCTTCCGATTACCAAACATCACACACAGAAAATTTGTTACTTCTTATAGACTGGTGAAGCATACAACTGCATTTGACTCGATTCCAGGGTGGCTGTGGATTAGTGGACGTCACAAAGAAATGTGTGGTATTATTGGGGAAAACTGTCTTCCCGTCACTTGTGGTAATGGTTCTTCAATTGATAGGGCGCTCTGGGAGGAGCAATTTCAGGATTCTCATACGGTACTCCCAGGCTTTAAACCCATTGTCACACATTTGAAGCGCCTTCTGGACACATGCACGGATATCACATCTTTCGAGCAAACCCGGAACCACTTCCGTCTGTTGGCTGCTGCTCCGCTAGCACCCAGGATTGAAGAAAAATATGCTTGGAGATGGAACATTTTTTGGCAGAATTAATTCTGTACTCATATTTCAACTGATTGGCAGGAGAACTTGTGAAGTATTAAACCGACAGCAGAAAAACTCTGGCGAAATGGGCGAGCACAATCTAACCCCAATGCACTCTGCTCCGCGGTTGATACTTTGGAACATCGCCTTATATCTTTTCGACAGGTTGCTGGCATTTGGTTGTTGCTTAGTAGCTATCTCACCAAATGGTGCCAGCCGGAGGCCCCGCCGTGCCTGGAGAAACTCCGTCGCCTTGAATTTCGTTTCCCAAATACCTCCCTACAGCGCTGCGTGATTTGTATCTTGAAAAAGAATATCGGCACTGTGTAAAGAGGGAAGACTGGTTCGGCTTCCTGAGGCAAGAACGCAAGTTGATTTAAGTCCGGATTTATCGGCGATGTGCAGCTATTTATCACACTGTTTGAGGTCACCACCTAATATTGTTTGTCCCTCTGTTGACTATCACCTCAACACTACGAAACATTGACAATGAAGTTAGTTTAAGCTTCCCGCTGCTGTGAGGAGGATTCATTCTACAAAATTACAAACACCACGGACGAAAAAAAAAAACAAAATTCCCCAAGACGTGAAATAGGACTGACCACAACGGCGCAGTCAATACAATAGAATGACATGAAATAAACAAACAAAAATAATAATACAAATAACCATGCTTGGTCCCGCCTTTTCTACTGTATCTACCTTTCTCCCTTAGCCTTCCCTCACAAAAACAAAATGAATAATATAAAAGTAGGGCCCACTGTTACCACATCTACACTCAAAGACATTAAAATACGCCCCGCCCACAACATTCGCCTGTTTGGTATACTATAAATGCGTATTGGACAGACTACGTTACTGAAGGGAAGGGGTAACATGAAACGTAACTTGTGGATACAAAGTTTTGAGTTGCGAACTGCGATCCTCAAATTTTCTTCCTGGACAATAATCCAACCCTCACCGAATGATACAAAATTGGGTTAATATTTTCTCTGGCTTCACATGAATTCTAATATTAAGGTAATTCGCGCACGTGGTGAACAAAATTAACACACTACTCATGCTGCTCTGACGGAGCGTCAAGTGGGGTGAAGAATGAAGGCGTGAATTGCCCAATTGGTTTTGTTTTTCTTACTCGCGTAGTCTGTTGCAGCAAAACGGCACCAATGGAAACCGTCTTAAGACCTGAGTTCCCTTCACACGTTCACATTTCTAACAAAAGCACAACACCAGGCGTGTTTTTATTGTCTCAGTGTGTTTTACGTACGCGTCGAACTTTGGTGCATAGGTCTACGTAATCATCTTCTGAATTACGCGGTCTTGGCAATACTTTTGGTCACTTTCGGTTAAATTAATTTTCAAATTTGAATATACCCTTCAACTCTCATTTAAAATCGCTTTTATGTGATAAATTAACACTTTCTGACTATACTTTATCTATACATCTTTGTGTGTATTTATAAAATAATATATTTTCCAAATTTGTGTCACAATAACATATTATGCTCCAAATTAGCTCCAGTTTATGGTAAAAAGTTCATCAGGTACAAGTCCTGTCTATAATTTATCAGATAAAAATTATCCTGAATTAGAGTTAAATGCAAATATTGAAAATTAATTTAACAAACAAGGTGTCAAGAATTACTGTCATTTTTATATGTCACCAAATATTGAAATATATGTATTGCTATTTGAAGCTATTGTAAGAAATTTGTTTTTCATTTGCACTTTCTGTCTTCTCTTTATATTCTTAGTACTTCGAAATACAATTTAACAGGCACAAAAATATATCAAATATGAGGATATAAAATGTTTAAAAGTGTAAGTCAGTAGGACCTCGTCATTACTTACACGTGGCAAAATTAAATTTAGATGAGCGCTATGTTTTAAAAATAGCAAAGAACGAATATATTAAATACAATACATGAAATATCAAGTTTGGCTATTAACGGTGTGTTCGTGTTTAAGTTATGCTAGTCACGGACACACAACGAGCCTTTTTACTTTCCCTCACATACTATGTACATAGTGTATACAGAAGGTATTGTAATGCACCCAAAAATTCGATACCGAGAATTCACTTGAAATACATGTTTTGGGTCCCCATGAATACAAAAAAAAGCATTTTTGGAAAAAATCCGTATGTGTGTGTATGTCAGTGATCAGCATAGCTCAAAAACGAAAAGACCATTAAATACCAAACTTTGTATTTGAGTTTGGTATCTTCCGAGGATACGACACGAAGGTTTTCAATAAAATCCCCTCATCCAAAACTACCCTTTATATGGAAAAAATATCGAACATTTTGATTTTCTCAAAAATGGATGAAACAATTTTGATTAAAGTATCTTATATTTAAGATATTCACATGGCAAATAAAATTTATATCTTGAATTTTCTGGGAATATCCTCTAAAGACCTCTTTATTCTGAATGATTTGTATTGAATTTTTCAGAACTGGAAAGCAAAAACCTACTACACAAAAAATGTAGAGCTCGATAAATCACACAATTTATGTTATATACCTTCTTTTTCCTGGAGTTGATCGTTTTTTTAGATATTCCTTGTTATTGGTTTCAGCTTTAAAAACTTATAATTTTCTCATGCAGGAATTTATCAACTCCCATCCATACAAACGAAGGAATTTCAGTTACATAGCAACCAGCTTTTGACTATCACTTTAACCTATGGTATTCTCTTATTTCGTTTCTAGTTGCATGGAGCAGGTAATAAAACTATTAATGCTAACTTGTTCTCGATTAGCATGAAGTAAATAGAAGAATAAGCTTTCAACAATAATTTGCTTTAGTCATATGAAACTGTTGCAGTTTATTTTAGGGTTTAGAAAACTTCAAAACACGCATTTACGGTGAATTCTCGGTATCAAATTGTTGGGTGATAAACAATATCGTCTTTGCTGTTACAAGAAGCCAAAAAATGCAATGCCAGAGTCAGGATTTGAACACGCTTCTCCCGCTCTTCGTTCGGTTGCTCCAACCAATGAGCTACTGTGACAACATGCCGGTATGACATTCAATCTTCAACTGATTTGTGTTTTTTCACCCGTCAACCAACCAGTATGTCTCCCTTCAGAGAACAGCCTTAATGGCGACTTATATTATTAAGCAAGTAGTATCAGGGTAATATTAATATAGTTATGCCAACTATTCTGGGCAACTAATTAGTTGGAGAATTGAGTAGCTCAATCGTTATCACCGAGAATCGTGTTTAAATCCCGGCTTGGACATTCTTTTTTAGGTGGTTCTCATAACAAAAGTTATAGCCATGATATTCTACAAATAGGACTATTACAAATACAATAATACCTGTTATATACACGTATATGTAATAATGATAATAACAAGGAGGAGAAGGAGAAGAAGCCGACTGCGCTCTGTGGTGGTGACGTGTCAACTTCAATTTCAACAGGTCGCTAGTTTGAATCTCGCTTAGGGTGAATTACCCGCATAAGGTTTTCTACGGGAGTATCCCTATCCTGAAAATACGAATGTCGAGTAACTTTAATTTCCATGGACCCTAAGATCATCATTTCACCAATTTCTTTCATCGTCCGATATGTCCAACCAGGTTAAAGGACGTTAAGCTTTTAAAAATAGATGATAATGATATTAATAATAATAATAATAATAATAATAATCCATGCCTGGTTAGCTTGTATGGGGGTTAGTAAGGGCTAGGCTTAACTGGGGTGGGGGTCCTCAACCCCGACAATTAATAATAATTCAGGAAAATGGAATCGAGACTAAAGCAAATAAAAGTAGATGCCACAAAAAGGAAACAGCGTATCGGCTCACTCAAAATATTTATAATAAAAAGTGCATATTTAGACATACACAATTAAGACATTATAACACTGTCATTAAACCAGAATGTCTATATGGAGCAAAAAAGCAGATTTGGAAAACATGGTGAAAAAAGAATGCAAAATCGTAAGGAAATTGTTAGATCCAAAAGTCATAGGTGAACAGTACGGACTCAAAAGCAAGAATGAAATAAGATTATATATAGATATTCATAGTGATATTAGAAAACGAATGTTAAACTTTTATGGACATATCAAACGAATGAATTCTAACAGGCTCACAAAACAAGTCATTGAATTTTATGAAAATAGAAGCAAATCACATGTAGATGCTATGAAATGGATTGGGGAAGTAAATACTGATTTAAAATTAGCAGGAATTACACAAGAAGATATATTAAACAGAGAGCTCTTCAGAAACAAAGTTCATAAACGGCAAGTTGACCACGAGGACAGACCGAAGAAAAACTGGAGCAATGTGGACAGACGAGAGAAAAGAAGCCCACAGACAAAGAATGAGAGAAATAGGGGTTCAAAGGAAAACAAAGAGACGTTGCTAAGTACTTCGCTTAGTCCCTCATGAGCTCATTCGTGATGAAAATAATAATAATAATAATAATAATAATAATAATTCCATAGCTTCCCATTAATTTCATGCTTCAATTTCAAATAATACTCCATCGTGTGGCTTCTTAAACATATTTTAACTCCCCTGAAAATGCTTCTTCATATTGCGGTCAGTTGCGGTGTGCCGGTTGGATCAAACCATCTGACTCCGTGATTTATTCGACGTTAAGTAGCTTTAGCATCCATGATCCTCAGTAGCTATATTGTAAAAAGCAACCAAATAGAGCTTTTAGTCCGAGAAGAGAAGATTGTCCATCGAGCAGAAGGTGAGGTATTTAAATAGTTTTGCAACTAGTGTATAATCTTATGATTGTGACACGAATATATGCATTTCTATATTTCACTGTCAATAAAAAGCACTGTATCTAAATCAGATATAAAACTAGATACAATGTTTTGTTTTAAGACAGACTAGAGAAAGCTGCGCACTACCCACGAGTTTCTTGAAAATCTTCGTGCCGTATCCTTGGAAGATACCAAACTTAATTATCGAATTTATTATGTAACGGTCTTACACACACACCCGCGCGCACAAAAGGACCTTTTCCTAAAAATGCATTTTTTTTTATTCAGGGGGTCCCAAAGCATGTATTTCCGGGTATAATACAATAACTTCTCTATACACTGAGTACATAGCACGTGTGGAGAAAGTAAAAATTAATATCATTATATCTGCTTCTAATGCACAGTATAAATTATTTGGACATTGTATGTTAGAAAACATTTTATGTAAGTGCAGGAATGTTTTTTCTTCAGAACAAGATTTGTTTTGTGCCGAGTTCACATCTTGGTTAGGGTGAATTACCTCCATAAGATTTTATGGAGATTTTCCCTTCTTCTAGAAGAATCTCGTGTAGCTCAAAGCTAATTGAACCCTGGGCTCTTATCAGCATAATTCTATCCATTATATTTCTTCACTACCTGATATGGCTTCCCAGGTTAAAGGTCACATTCTGGCATTAGCTTCGCTTGACCGTAAACCGCTTACTCGTCTTGAAAAAAATAATTATTTTGCTATATAATTACATAAATAGCCATTATAGTCTCTTCTTTATATTCTAAAGTGAATAAAAATCAGGTTTCGGACTCTCTCTCTTTAATTTTAACCTCATGAACTTTTGATATTAAAGAAGTTTATTCGTACCTACGCAAAGATGTATGTAGTAGGCAGCGGTGAGTAATGCGCGTTGTTAGGCAGTTGTTTAAAGCTCTATTGTTATATATCTATTAGGTATACAATTAATATTAAGTACATTAATACAATTAATAATAAAAGTAAATAAGTATATATAAATTAAAATCAGAATTCAGATTTTAAAAAGTCTGATGTGTTCTATTCATATAACTTTCTCTGGCTGTTCCGTATATAAGCTATCCCTACATGATTATTCTTTAATCTACACCATGCTAATCAGTATAAACATTATCAGAACTGGTCTCATTAGTTGCTTTCTTGATTGTAGAAGGTGTAGGGTTCCAAAGCACACACAGTTACGAACACACAAAGCAGTCAGCAGCAGTGGGGAGGAGTTTTTAGTGTAAACATGCAAGAATTGGGGTATACTTTTTTCAAAAAGTAGCTCATCACACGTATTAAAATTATATGGGTCACTCCATTTTATAAAGTAACACAATATAATTATTTATAATATAATTAATAAGTATATTCACCTTGTATTTTTACAAATAAAAGTATAAAGCTTGAAACAAAAATTCAAGTTAGTGATATGCTGAGGTTTGTAAAAACATCGAAAGTAAAGGCTCTCCTTCTTTCCCCCAAAATGTGTTTCAATCATCCACAAGTTTGTTCAGTGTCGAACGCCAATCCTTTCATATTTTCAACATGTTTCATTCTGCGCTCTCTTTCAGCATCCACTGGTTTTTCTACTAGCAGGATATGAAGGAGGCCAGGCAATGAGTCAAATTTTTCAAAAGCTATCTCTATGTGAAACAATTTTAATCAGTTCTCCTTTGGATCCCAGGCAGTAAAACAAAAGAGATGAGACGAAATTTGGCTTCCAGCTTAAAAAACATTTAGGTAGTTTAAAATTTAAACCAATAACAACGAATGTCGCAGAAACGATTAACTCCAGAACAAATGTATATGACACAAATTGTGTATTTAAATGAGATCCTTTATCCTTAAAAATTTCCAAAATCCATCTATAATTAAGAAATCTTCAGAGGTTATCCCCATAAAATTCAAGATATACATTTCATTTATCGTTAAAATAAGTGGCAATTTAATCAAAGTCAAAATCATTTATGAAAAAAAATCAAAACTTTCGAAAATGCTTCCATGTAAAGGGAAGTTGGGAGTGGAGGGGTTTTTTTGAAAAGTTTCGTGTTGCGTCCATGAAAGATACTGAACATAAATACCAAGTTGGCATTTAACCGACTTATTGTCTTTTAAATATGCTGTTCATATACATACAAGGAATCTTTTTCTGTTTTTTTACTTTCTCTACACGTACTATGTACATAGTGTATAAGGAACATATTCCACTCCACCCAAAATTTTGATACCGAGATTTCACCGGAAATATATGTTTTAGGGTCCCCTTTATCTAAAAAGCATAGCATTTTCTGAAAATGATCTGTGTATGTGTGTGTGTGTGAACATGATGCCTCAAAAATGAAAAGTCAGTAAAATACCAAACTTGATATTTAAGTTTAGTAACTTCCAGGGATGCGGCACGAAGATTTTGAAAAAAAAAAATCGCCCCACCCAAACTACCTTTTACATGGAATTTTTTTCAAAAATTTTGATTTATTTCAAAAATGGCTCTAACGATTTTGACTAAAATATCGTATATTTAAGATATTTACCTGACAAATACAATGTTTATCTTAAATTTTCAGGTTATTGCCTCTGAAGTGTACTTTATTCTGCATGAATTTGATGGAACTTTGCATAATTGTTAACTGTAAGAGATGAAAAAAAAACATACCACACAATAATATAGGGCACGCCAAAACACACATGTACATTTTGCTCGTGGAGTTGATCGTTTTTTAATTATTATTTGTTTTTGGTTTCACCTTTAAAAACATACTTTTCTCACACAAGACTTTGTCAACTTCTGTCCTTATAAACAAAGGAACTTCAGTCACATAGCAACCAGCTTTTGACTATCACTTTAACCTATGGTACTCCCTTATTTCGCTTCCCTTATGGACAAAGAAGCAAATAATAATAATACTATTTCTGTTTATTTTTCTGGATTAGTGTGAATTAAACAAAAGCGTAACCTTTTTACAATATTTTGTTGCAGAGATGTAAAGAAAGTCATGTAAACGTATCACATCAGATTTATTTTAAGTACAGGACCTTTACATATATTTCCACTGAAATTTTCGCATCAAAAATTTGATTGGAATTCAATACCCTCTTAATTTACTACACGTAGAAGAGAAAGTAACCCAAATGATCCCAATTCATATCTTCATTACAATTTCCAATGGTCCTACCTAAGCTAAGCTAAGCGTTTTCCACTGTAAACGACGGCTAATAATATTACTTCATAGCTATAGTGGGGATTAAGTATGAAACATTAATTAAAATTCAGAGCGTACATTGGATGTTTCAAATCTTATTATTACATCCTCTCTGATTTCCAGTACTGGATGATGAATTTCACTGCTATGCTGGTATACCTCTGACAGAATCAAATTATTTTATGCTAATCACTTCAGACACGAATAGCAAGCAGTAAATTAACGAGCTATATGCCCTTTGGTTTAGAAAATCCATACCAATTCCTTTCAGAACACCAATCTTTTTCGCAAAGTTCTTTATGAAAAAGAACTAATGTGATACATTCACTCGAGATTCCCTACTAATTATGCTGCAAAATACCCTCATATTCCGTTGTAGGTGTAACAGAACGCAGCAAGATAAAGCGATAGTCAAATGTTTTGAAGCCAGTCGCAATGGGAATACTGAAGTTTCGTTCCCTTTGCACGAGCCTGAAAAGAATAAAAACAAGTAGAAATTTGGAATCGAATAACATATGAAGTGTTTGAATGTCTGAACAACAATAATACGGAGCAATTCAAAAATACTTTTGCAAAGTTTTGGGAGAGGTTTCTTGTATGAAAAAAAAGTATTCATATATACACACATGTCCCAAAATTCTTCGTTCTCGATTTATTGAGATTCAAGATAATATTAATCAAAACATTTTAAAGTGACATTTTATTCTATTTTTGACGTTTTGTCGTATGATTTCGCAGGTTTACATAACACGTAATTAAGAGTTTCTTCATCTGGAAGGTCTACTGCATACAATGGTTTAAGGTGCCCCTAAAAGAAACTTATGCTTCTATTCACTTCATACTAATCGAGAAAAATTAGCAGAAATAGTCTTATTACCTGCTTCCTTGACAGTAGAAGCGAAATGAGGGAGTACCATAGGTTAAAGTGATAGTCAAAAGCTGGTTGCTATGTGACTGAAGTTCCTTTGTTTGTAAGGACAGGAGTTGACAAATTTCTGTGTGAGAGAAATATGTGTTTCAGAGCTAAAACCAAAAAACAGGAATGTCTCAAAAATGATCAGCTCTACGAAAAAATGTAAATGACATAAATTGTGTGTTTTATCCTGATCTACATTTTTTGTGCAGTGAGTTTTTGTCTCTCTCTTACGGTTTACCAATTATACAAAATTCAATAAAGATCATCCAAAATAAAGAGGTTTTAGGGGATTTTCCCAGAAAATTCAAGATATACATTTTATTTGGGATGTAAATATCTTTAATGTACGGAAGTTTAATCAAAATCATTAAAGCCGATTTTAAGAAAATCAAAATGTTCGAAATTTTTTCCAAGTGAAGGGTAGTATGAGGTGGGGAGATTTTCTTAAAAATCTTCGTGTCGCATCCTTGGAGGTTACCGAACTTAAATACCAAGTTTGGTTTTTAATGGTCTTTTCGCTTTTGAGCTATGCTGCCCACAGACACACAGACAGACACGGACACTTTTCGAAAAATGTTTTTTTTTTTTTATTCAGGGGGTCTCAAAATATATATTTCCGGTAAAATCTCGGTATCGAATTTTTGGGTGCATTACAATACCTTCTCTATACACTACGTGTAGAGAAAGTAACAATCTGATGCATTCCATTCATGTAACTTTCTCTACATCGCTGTAAAAGATTTATTCTTCTATCTACGTCATGATAAACATTAGTAGAAATGGTCTTATTACTTGCTTTCATGTAGGTAGAAGGAAAATAAGGAAATACACTAAGCTAAAACCATAGTCAAATCTTTTAAAAGAATATCGCTATGTGATTTAAATTCGTTCTCTCGGCACACCCAGGACAAATTCCTGTATGACAAAAGTTTAAAAATTTTAAAATTGACATTTTTTAGAAAAAGGTGCGTGTGTGTCCGTGTATTTGTCAACACGATAACTCAAAAACGAAAAGTGGGCAAAATAAACAAACTTGGTATTGAAATTTAGTATCTTCCAAGAATACTCCATGAAGATTTTAAGGAAGATTCCGGTACAAAGTACCCTTTACATGGAGAAAAGAAAATTAAAAAAAATTTCACTATATGAAAAATGGCTAACGATTTTGATTGAAATAATGTTTATTAAAGATATTTTCATAACAAATACAACGTATATCCTGAATTTTCTGGGAATAGCCTCTGAAAATCTCTTTATTCTGGATGAAGTTTGCATAACTGGTAAACCGTAAGACATAGATTAAAATATACTCTATAAAACATGCAGATCTCATTTACCACATGATTTCTATCATATATAGTTTTTCGTGGAATTGACCATTTTAAGCTATTCCTTGTTATTTTTTTTCGGTTTTAAAACACTTAAACTTTTCACATATGGACATCTTTAAAACTCCTGGCAACGCAAAAAAAAAAAAAAAATGGATCTAATCTAAATATCAACTATCTTTAAAAGATTTGACTATAGCTTTATTCTAGGAAATTCTTTTGTTTCCCTTCTACTTACAAGTAATAGGACTATTTCTGCAATGTTTATCTCGATTAGCATGAAGTAAATAAAAGAATAAGCTTTTTTAAGAATAATTTGTTACCGAGAATTAGAGATGTCACAAGAATGGAACACACCAGATTTTTTCTGACAAGAAATATAGAAAAGCCTATAATGTGTTTAATCCTGTTGATATTGTTGGCTTTCCAAATGTACCAAGCTGGTATTGTACACGAGGGAAAGCTCTGAAATCTGAAAATGCTGTATTCCGTACATAAGTTCTTCATTGATGAACTTGAAGTGTTCAAATCTGGAAAACCCAACAATATCTACTACACAGGCCATGGAAAAAACTGTTCTAGTCATTAGTGTGTGCCTTACTTCAATCCTCAAGATACCCTTGATGTACGATATATTTATACTATTGCCAGCAGCATGTAAAGTGCTACTTTGAAAGGAGCAACTACAAAATCATCATGGGGAGCACTCAGAAAATAACATAGAAGAGGTACAGCTTGAGATTAGACAGTCACAGATTACCTACAACGGTGCGGGTAGTTTTGCGTTCTCTTTTTACTTTCTCTGACACGTATGTATATACAATATAAATAGTAGCTAGAGAAGGTATTAAATTCCACACAAAAATTCGACATCGAAATTTCACGAAAATATGTTTTCATGTGCCCTGATAAACGCATTTTTTTTTCAGAGTGTGTCATTGAATTTTTCAGTCTGACTCTACCTATCCAACTCCTGTCCTACACATGGCTTGTAGAAAAAAAAAATTAATCGAATACCAGTTGACTATACTATGAAACCTGATACTTAAGTACTTACAACACTGTGAGTCACCATTGGAGTTGTCATCTCAAAATAATTTGGGAACACCTTGTGGTTTACCGGGAAACATGCGAGTCAGTTGAGAAATTCAATGCTATTCCAGCATGTTGTCATGGTGGCTCAGTGGCAGAGCAACCGGCTAGAGTTCGTGAGATCCGTGGTTCAAATTCCGGCTGTCATTGAATTTTTCCGTCTGACTCTACCTATCCGAGTATTGATCTTGTTATAAATGTTGTTGAAAGCTCTGCGTGAAATATTGACAATCGTAGAGTGAAATTACTGTATAAGTGCTTCTTTCGTAATGTTTCCTAATTTCTGCATTATAGTCACACAGTAGTCTTTCAGTTTTCAAATTTTAGTAGCTGTATATAGAGCTTTGTGAAACTCCAAGTTGTTGAAACACGGCTGGGAGACTTCCTAGGGACAGTTTGAATGCAACACCAATTTAATCCAGCTCATTAAATGTCCACTACTAACACTTGTAATTAACGCGGGAATTGTGGAGCGAAGGCCCCGCGGTGTAGTAGACTTGTCCGGAGCACGCATTTGCGTGTTCTATGGCCTTGGCATTAAATGAAAGCATTGTAATAAATGCTTTAGTAAATATCCATATAGCCTGCCTCAAGGTGCCCTTATGAACAGTATTAAATAAATAGCAGCCTGTTTGTATGAATGCATTGTATAAAATATAACAATGAAAGCAAATCACTACCCCTTGCCTTAAATAGCGTTAACAAAATATAGGTGACTAAATCTTCAATTTCTACCACATATTTAGTGCATACAGAACTTTATCTTGCGTTACTTTGTCAGTAACATTACATCCGTAAATAAATGACGATACACGAATTGCTCGTCATTTGCATGTAGATTACCCACGCGGAAGGTTTTAATGATCCTGGGCGTGCTAATACCCTTTCTCCAATCTCTGATAACAGACCATTCGAGGTGCAATGTACTGGAGATTGTATGAAGTTCGCAGCACAAAGCATTCACGAAATATAAAAAACAATCGATTTGTCTTTAATGAGAACTCAATTTTTTTCTATTGAACCTTTAACCTTTAATGGCTACAAAAAGTCAACTTTCACAAATTTTAGTTTCCCTATTGTAAATGGGGAATATCCTTTCCAATATTACTAAGTCCAAAAATGAAATACTGCAGGAGAAGCAAAACTTACACATTAAGCTGGAAAGTTAAATGTTGGTACTCTCAAAAATTACCACAGAATTTAAGTTATATAATGTTTTCATGGATTTGATCGTTTTTGAGATATTCCTTATTACTGGTTTTCACTTTAAAAAACTTATACTATTCTCATACACGAATTTGTCAACTCCTATCAATACAAAAAAGGAACTTCAATCACATAGCAACAAGCTTTAGACTGTCACTTTCACCTATGGTACACCCCATTTCGCTTCTACTTACAAGGATTCAATTTATAAGACCATTTCTGCTAAGTTTTTCTCGATTAGCATGAAGTAAATACAAACATAAGCTTTTTAACAATAATTTCCTGCAGAGATGTAGAGAAAGGCATGTGAATAGAACATATCAGATTTTTTTTTATAGTGTTTAACGCCCGAATTTATATATGATGATATATGGAATTAAGATTGAGCACTTGTGGAATACGATGGTGGGGGAAAGAGGAAAAGCCACCCCTGCGCCACTTTGTCCACAACAAACCTCAAACGTGGTCGTTTGGGATCAAACACGGGTCGTCTAGGTGAGACTTGGGCACGGTGTGGCCCTATATCTCGTTAAAACATAGTTTTTTTTGTTTTTTTTTAATTCAACCGTTTCCGAGATATTCCTTGCTATTGGCTTCAATATTAGACTGCTTGAAAGCGAAAATCATCTTTCGTTTTCTCTCCTCGCAATGCGCAGAGAACGGAACTTCAATTGTTCACATACAAGCTAGTTGTTAAAAGATCTGAGTATTTCTTTGTCTCAGTGCATTCACTTATCCCTTCTTCTCGTATTCAGAAGAAATTAATAGAACTATTTCTGCTAATACTTATCTCGAGTAACCAATAAAAATAAATGAATAATCTTTGGTTAAAACAGTTTGAGGAGAAAGTCAAACAAACGCTTTTTACTTTCTCTATATATACTATGTATTTAAGTATAGAGAAGGTATTGTATTGCACTAAAATTCGATGCCATGATTTCACCGAAAATGTGTGTTTTGAGAACCCTGACTCCAAAAAGCATTTTTAGAAAAATGTCCGTGTCTGTGTGTGTGTGTCTTTGGGCAGCATAGCTCAAAAACGAAAATATCATTACAAACCAAACTTGGCATTTAAGTTTGGTATCTTCCAAAGATACGACACGAAGATTTTCAAGAAAATCTCCTCCACCCCAACCACCCTTTACATGGAAAAAATTAAAAAAAAAATTGATTTTCTTAAAAATGGCTTTAACGATTTTGATTAAAATCTCTTATATTTAAGATATTTATCTGCCAAATAAAATGTATATCTTGAATTTTCTATGATTTTTATTGAATTTTGCATAACTGGTAAACCATAAGGCAAAAACTTACGACACAAATTATGTCATATACACTTTTTTCATGGAGTTTATCGGTTTTGAGATATTCCTTGTTATTGGTTTCAGTTTTGAAAAACAAAATTTTTTCATACAGGAATTTCTGTCCATAAAAACAAAGGAAAACAGTAACATAGCAACCAGCTTTTGAGTGTCACTTTAACTATGGTACTCCCTTATTTCCCTTCTACTTACAAGGAAGCAAGTAATACGACTATTTCTGCAAATGTTTCTCTTTTAGCATAAAGTAAATTGAAGCATAATCTTTTAACAAAAATTTTTAGCAGAGATGTAGACAAAGTCATGTGAATGGAACACATCAGATTTTTTAAATGATATAGAGAACTTATTATGCTATAAGTGCAGTACAACTGTTCTATTGCAAATATATTGCTTATAAGAATACAAGACGCATGCAATGAAGTTATTCAATACCTGTTCTCAAATGTATTATTTTTAGTCATTTGCAGGAGGTTGGTGTGGGGTTTTATTTTTAATTCTCGCCGTTCTCGCTATGATGTTATCTACAGAAGAATCTAATTTAGTAGACCTTTGGGATGGTTGGTGAAGGATTTATGAAGACGAATATAACAGGAAGCTACGAGAAACGAGTTCTGAATGTAAAATGCTGGCTCTCAGATAAGCGATAATGCATATTTTTAGCAATAAGAGCTCAGGAGCTTCTGTCTCAGATAATTTATTCCGTTCTCTAGGTCTCCTGATTGGTTTAAACATACTTTGCATTTCAAAGTGTTAATTCCTATGCAATCCAAGTCACATGATATAGTCAATGCGTTATTTCCTATTTTTAACACTTAAATTTCCCAGTACACCTTTTTAAATATAATAATGGAATCATGAATTCACCAATACATGACGCTTAAAATTATGCTACAAAGCAAGCGTTGGTGAACAGCACTCAGCATATCCGTATACCTATCGTCAGTAACCTAAGGCCACGCTAAGTTCTATGTATTGTCTTATGGTTTGAGTATAGATAATATAAAAACAAGTGCTAAGAAATTCCTATATCTTTTAATTATTGTACAGGTAGATTTAATTACAATGTATATGTTAACAAACTATTATTTTCAACTGCTTCCAAAATGTTTATTTGTTTATTAGATGTTCAGTTATCAGATGTCAGATGTAGAATCAAAAGCAGCTGAATACGTTATAAAGTCTGGATTTTCAGTAATATTTTTGTTTCATAATAGTTTGCTTTTATTAAATTATTATATTTCATTTTAATTCATTTACACCTGAATTTTTTATGTATTCTAGATCTTTGTATACTGATTTTAATTTTATATTTTAGTTTTCAGAATAGTTAATTTTCTGAACAATTGTATAATAGGTAGCATTTCTAATTACTGAATTTGGAAATAAATTTAAAGTTTGAATATATATCCCGGTATAGCTACCTAGGTGCCGAGTAATTTATTATTTATTTACTTTTCGACTGCGTGACCAAACTGTTGTGTCCGAAGAACTGACATTTTCGGCCCCAGCAGGTATCTCTCATGTAATCCCCTCAACATAGCGAATTATTCTGTGAAGAGACAACTTCTCTGTAGCTCTTTGCTAAAGAAGTTTCCAGAAATGCAGGAAGGTGCACATAAAACGTTTATATATCCCACGTGATTTTGTTTTTTTTATCTGAAGTGGCAGACACCTGCAACAATTCAGGCGGCTAGGTAAAGAGCACCACCCAAAGATACTTCCTCACGTAGCCACAAATGGAACAAAAATGTTTACTTATCCCCTTAAATAGGTTCCCTAAATTGACATTCTTGTAATAAATGCCCCAATTTCTCTTTGAATTATAACAGATAGTGGAATGACATTTAAACACCTAATAATAACTAGATATCGAGGCAGGGTGTCGTTTGAGGGATTGCTGCTTAATAGCACTACGGGGATACAGAGAAGATCGGGGTCTCTACTCTCACTGTTCAATAACAGCTAACTGTTCCTGCCTTTCTTTTCTGTCCACTGTGTTCAAAGACCTATTCGGAGAACACGAGCTGCTTGCATCTGTAGGTAAATATGTAGGTAGCTTCAGTCTTTATGCACCTCAAATGCGCTTTCTAATAATTACACCACTTCCAGAAAAGAATTTAAACCATTATCGTATTCCAGAAGTTATTTGGTTACAATATTTTAAATTTTGTTCTTAATTTTTTTTCTTAAAAAACGTGGATTAATTTTCTTAGATTTAAATTCTTTAACCTTTATCATTCTAAAAATGATAGCGTTAATAGTTCCTGAGATACCGGGTATTTGAATTAACTATTTTAACATCCATGTATTAGGGCAATTAAATTCCCCTTAAATACATTTTGGTATCAATTATAGAAAACTTAGTTAACCATGTTGATGGAGTGAAGTTATTAAAAATAATCATTTCGGAAGTTTCTGTGTACTATTGTGAATTTATGCGCCTGTGCCTTGCCGGCCCGTAATTGCCAAAGTGTTTAAGCGGCTTGCTTTCAACTGTATAGCAATGTTGCACGTGCTGGTCAGCTTCTTTTCATACTTTAACTGCCATTGTTGTACGTGTTTGAAAATTTTACACGTGAGGAGCCTTGCAATTCCATATCTGGGTGTAGTGGATACGTACTAAAAAAAACTTCTACTTCTGGAAACTTATTGTTACCTCATCCAAAGGAACTGCAAGCAGGGAGAAGTCCGATTTTAGATGTGAGTTGCAGTAGATAGAGTAGTTATCTCTCTATGAGCGTCGTAGTGACGAGAGAAGAATTGTAATACACCACTGAGTAAAGATTTTTATTTGTAATCAGTTTGAAGTAATAATTAGACTTTATTACAATATTGCGGATAAAATGAGAACTAAGCAGCCTCTAAATAGGATATACTCTCTTACGATTCAGCCCCGGAGCTATGCGAGAAGAGTATTTCAAACATTTTCTACATTCAGCAGAGCCGTTGCACGTAATCAGGGGACATTCGCCTGCCAGTCACTTCCATCTTGAGTCCCATTACTGTGGTTGCATGTAACAATGGTCTTCACACAGGACACAAATCTCCCCATCAACCTGATGAGCTGAAGCGGAAGAGTGAAGCAATTTCACAGCTGTCCTTTCTTCAGCGGAAATACAGCTCAAGGGTGTCGCCGACACTAAAATATACCTTTTAACACCTCAAACAGCGAAAAAACATCAGGTTCGACTATAATAAATGTTGTAACACACAACGTTGCATTAGTATTCGCACAATAAAATAAATATCCAACAAAATATACATTTATGTTACATTTTATAATTTTCCTACTAAGTGTTTTGCGTATATAAGTGTATTTGTTATTTCACATTTTAAACTGTTACGATTAAAATGACGTTTGCATTAACTCTTTTATAATTACGTGTAAGAATTCAATAGTACTATGCTTTAATGTGGGACTAAAATGGTGGTCACTCTAAAACTAAACTTTTTATTTTTTTGTTTTCAATCTTTAAATTGGAATTTTCTTTTTAATTATAAATACATAATCATATTAGGCACTACACTTATCTTTTGAACATATTATCAATTTACCATAATTCCACTTATTTTCGCAAACATGGAACACACGAAGAAGCTACGTTTCTTCCTTTCGTTTCACTTGCTGGGGAGTCGAGCACAAAACCAGCTAATCATTCACAGAAGGAAAACGCCATCCATAGGTATCGTGCCAACCTCACTCGGGGAGTGTAACGAACAATCAGCACTTCATGTTGTACCAAGATCTATAACTCACCATCTGCCTCACACACAAGCACGGTCCCTTATATAGCCGCTGGACTCTTGAAGAGACTTCTAAACTGTTCGGAAGGCGGGGAGAAAGGTTTCAAAACAATTCCGTTATCTCCGAACACCCTTCTGGTCTTTTCGCTGATCGAGAAAAAATTAACTCTTCATCCAATCGCGTCTTCTACGAATAACTGAGGCCTATAGCAGCATCATAATATTTTAAAAATAGTATTGTATATGTCATTTCTAATGTGAATTTTGCATCACCTCATGAAAAAATCTGATGTGTTCCATTCACATGATTTTCTCTATATCTCTGCAATAAATTATCGTTAAAATTTTATCCTTATATTTACTTCATGCTAATCGAGAAAAAAATAGCAGAAATAGTCTTATTACTTGCTTCCTTGTAAGTAGAAGCGAAATAAGGAAGTACCATAGGATAAATTGACAGTCAAAAGCTGGTTGCTTTGTGACTGAAGTTCCTTTGTTTGTATGGACACGAGTTCACAAAGTCCAGTATGAGAGAAGTATGTTTTTACAGCTGAAACCAAAAAAAAAAAAAAAAAAAAAAAAAAAGGAATATCCAAAAAAGCAATCAACTGCACGAAAAAAGTATATATATAAAATAAATTGTGTTTTTTTTAAAATGCTCTACATTTATTGTGTGGTAAGTTTTTGTCCATCTCTTACGGTTTAGCAGTTATGCAAATTTCCGTAAAATTCACTCAGAATAAACTAGTCTTCAGAGGCTATTCCCAGAAAATTCAAAATATACATTTTATTTGTCAGGTGAATATCTTTAATATACGATATTTTAATCAAAATTATTAGAGCCATTTTTGAGTAAGTCAAAATTTTCGAAAAAAGTTCCAGGTAAAGTGTAGTTTGGGGTGGGGGGATTTTTCTCAAAAGCTTGTTGTCGCATCCCTGGAAGATACTAAACTTAAATACTAAGTTTGGTATTTTACCAACTTTTCGTTTTTGAGTTATCGAGTTCACAGACACACGGATACACTGATACACGGACACATGGACACACAGGGACCTTATTCTGAAAATACTTTTTTTGTATACAGGGGACCCTAAAACATATTTTCGGTGAAATCACGGTATTGAAATTTTTGGTCGAGTGCAATACCTTCTCTATACACTATGTACATAGTACGTGCAGAGAAAGCAAAAATAAATAAATAAAACGCCTATACAGTATGGAGTAGAAACGTAGACAGCTTTCTGTGAATGGAATCCTATGGTATGACTGGCCCGCTTTCTCAGAAAATAATGAACACTCATAATCTTCATTATATATTGTGAATCTGCTTTGGTTAATAATATAGTTGGTTTTACTTTCTTAATGAAGGAGGAGGGGAAGGATTGCATTCCAGCTAAATATTCTGATATTTCACCGGCAATACATGTTTTGACACTCCCTGAATACATAATAGTTAAGACACCCGTTGTGTCTGTCTGCTTGTCTGTGTGTGTGCAGTATAACTCAAAAACGGAAACTGGATTAAATATCAAGCTTAGTATTTAGGTTAGAAGGTATATTCTAAGGATGCGACTTAATATTTTCAAGAACAACTGCTATCCCACACTACACTCCTTACGGAAAAATTGTCTTCTATTATTTATTTTCTGAATAATAACTGAATTGATTAATAGCACATGTTTAATCTTTTGCACAACTGCTAAAGTGTAAGAGGCAGACAAAGTCTTACTACACAAAACAGGTTCTACTAGTACACATAACTGACGTCATATATATATATATATATATATATATATATATATATATATATATAATTTTTTTTTGCAGAGTTAACTTATTTTCTAGATAAATTTTCTTATTGGTTTAAAATTGCCAATACTTATCCCCTTTGCAAACAGGAATTCCTCATTTGTTTTTCTATCCTGGAAATACCAAGAAAGCGCAATTGTATATTGCCATCACATAGCGACCAGTTCTTAAGAGACTTGACTATCAATTTAACCTAGTATATTACGTTATTGCACATTTCACATTTTAGTTTTATTACAAGTTTTGACTATCAATTTAGACTCCAGTATATTACTTAGTTTCCTTGTACCTACAAAAATGATGTAGTAAAATGCTAATGTTTATGTTAATTATCATGAAGAGCCAGAGAAATTAGCTTTTCTAAGTATAGTTTGATGTAGAATAGGTAGTAAAAGTCGTGTGAATGAAAGGCATCAGATTTTTATAATTTATAATAGTTATAACAATCTAAGAAAGATTTAATTTGAGTATTATAAATTTAATTCTAGGTTTTTGTGAACTTTGCAGAGATAAATTCAAAGAAAAGTTAATGCTGCAGCTCCCAAAATCCCAATTTCCAGCTCGAAGGTCAACTCCTGCAACACACGTCCGTCCATCACCGTGGATTAACGTGGCACCGCCTAGAAGTCGTTAGTATCGAAACGTCATTCACGTAATCCAATCAACAATCCGTTCTGACCTCACGTGGTACTGCCGTCATCACGTAGATGAAGGAAAAGTTAAGAGAAAATTCCAATGAATTCTCCGTGACAGCTAGGTTAAAATGTACTAGAAGAACGTATCCGTTCACGAAAGTACAGAATGCGTAAAATGTTTTGGTGTTAAACGAATTTACTATAGAGCCCAGGTAATTACAGGTTCCGTGTACTTCGAGCATGTTTTAAGAAAACTAAACATTTACATAAAATTAGAGTAAACTCCCGTTTATATATGTTGACCACATGTACTTTTTTCCACTTCTGAATGCGTTACATTTTAAACTTTCTTTCAATGTTCCTTGTACAATGCAAGTAAATTGTCAATTTAGGGTTCTTTTTCATAATCAATTGAAATAACTTCAGACTGCTAATGAATTTCTATTACAAATTAAGAGTATCATAGGTTTGGAGGAGTGCACATGCTCTTTTTTTGTCAACCCTTCATTAACTTGGACCGCGTATCAATTAATTGTATAGTGCATACCATCCTATTAAAAAAATAATTATAGCATTGATACAGTAATCCATGCTCAGTGACAATGGTCATTAAAATAATCTTAAATAAAGTTAGGTACACATTTTACGGATGGCGCCTCCAATTCTCTAATGCAGTATGCCCATCTGTGTCACGCTAATTTTAAGCATTATTTTGGTAACTTACGAATGTTTATTTGTCACAGATCGATCACTGTGCAGTATTACTGAACGTATTGCCGTTGTCACATGGCGTCTGCAGGGTGTTCTGTGTGATTAGCTGCGATAGTGGTTTAGAAAGGATGGACTAACGAATAAAATCATATGCAAGCTGTTAAATAGGTTTCAGCGAATAGACACTGTTGCTGACGAGTCACGACCAGGTCACCTTCCACAACCACAGCTGACATTGGGGCAATACTAGAGTCATTTGAACTGAGTACGTTGTCTATTACGTCAATTGTAAACTCCGAAATAATCAATGTTCAAGGTGAACATAAAGCAATTGGACTTCACTGAGAAATGTGTGCCGTATATCAGCTGACACAACTGTAGCGTATTTGGCATGTACAGATATCACTGTTTGCGTTAAAATTGTTGCCAATCTCAAGTTAAAAACCGCCAGTGGAGACCTGAGCGAGAGTGACTGTTTTACCCCTCGCATTGAGCACCATTCGCTCACATTCTTCGCTGAGAGCCTTTAACGAGTGGTGAGAAAGTTTTAATTTTGAATTGTTTGCAAACTATGAAAGAAATATCCCACGTTGATCACTAAGGATGTTGTTAACGTGACAGCGAAGTTAACATTTCGCACACAGCGAAAGTTTAAAAGCGTGCAGGTTAACCGCATACGGAAAATCATGGGAACGTAAAAAACTAGTGCTAGAAGTTCAGTATCTCGAATTTCAGGAGCACAGTGCGTCAAAAACTTTGTCATCTCTTCCACATTAATGGTCCATATACAGCCAAGAAACCACTTGCATTTGTAATGACCTTCCTGCATTCAAGCAAATATACTTTTATGAGCTGTTACTTGACATTGATTTCGAATTTCGGAAAAAGAAACGGTAAGAAGATTAATGTTGACCGTGAGGATGTAGTGTTAAATTCCCGCGTACAGATAGAAAGGGCGGGAGCTGAATTTTCTCAGCGAAACATAGGATAATGAAAGCCACACAATTTCCCACCTTTTAGAGTAAAACGTAAGTGAAGATCTCCATAGGGATAGGGCATGAGCAGAACTCCTATCTAGATGGAATATAATCTCTTTCAGATTCCTAATAGGTATGTTTTTCGTGTTTATTTTAGTACAGTCATTTTTGTATTTCTTCTTTATATTTTTAGTTTGGAGTGCTATACGCAATTGTTACCTAAAGATTGTTTCTGAACTATCCTGAGAAGAAGTAGAAAGGAAAACGATTACATTTCCAAGGCTCCATATGGTTATCTATCTCCCTTAGTGTCATTTGATTATGGACAAGAAAGTGGACTATATTTTGTGCTTTGTTTACACGAAGAAAAAATTATCCGGTGGAAAGGGTATAAGATGCCCGTTTTTTTTTTTCAAATTCCAATAGGCTATAAATAAAAGACAGACTCATAGAAACAATTATTTTATTATTAAAAGTTTTGTACACTTATGGTTACTTTTCAACATAATCACCAAACAGATTGAGAATTTATCGTACCTGTGCATAAGCTTTGCAATACCCGTTTCAAAAAATGTTGCCACCAGTGATTTCAAATGAGCATTAACGTTGTTTTGAACATCTTCGTTAGTTTGAAAGTGCTGCCCTCCCGTCTTCAGTTCAGGGAAAAGGTGAAAGTCGCTGGGTCCCAGGTCAGGACTGTACGGCGCATGATCGAAAACGTCCCATTGAAATTGTTCAAGGAGCCGATGGGTTGTGCTAGCAGTGTATGGACGAGCGTTGTCATGGATCAACACAATTCATGAAGTTAGCATTCCTCTTCGTTTGTTTTGAATGACTCTCCGCAAACGTCGTAAAGTACGGAAGAATTTCAAAACAACGTCAATGCTCATTTAAAACCCTTGGCGCCAACATTTTTGAAGCGGGTATTGCAAAGTTTGTGCACAGGTACGATAAATATCTCAATATTTTCGGGGATTATGTTTAAAAGTAACCATAAGTGCACAAACATTTTAGTAATAAAATAATTGGGTTCCATGAACTTGTCTTTTATTTATAGCCTATCGGAAGTTGAAAAAATCGGCCCTCGTAGATCGAAGAAACATCTCTAGATTTTTTGGAGAAAGCCGTGAAAGCCTTGCTGATTCACCACGTTCCAAGCCTCCAGAAAGTAAAATATTTGGTTAGGAAGCGCCAGGACTCACACCATTTTACTTTCTTCTATTTGAGCCCATAAAAAAAACTACCGAGCGGCTGTCGCTTTGATTTAAATGCAGATGCGAAATTGGTTATCCGAAGATGGCTACACTCCAGGAATACAGAGTTCTTTGAAAAGGGCAAAATGAAACTGGTTCCCTGATGGCACAAATGTGCTGAAAGGCTATTCATCTACTAGAAAACTATCTGAAACATGTGAATTCATTATAATGAGTTAAATTTATCCTTATCTATTATAAATCTATCTATATGAATATATCTTACGCTGCAAAATCTGGCCAAAAATTTATAAATTAAATAATATTTTAATAACAAAATAATATGAATTCTATAATTTATACTTTGTCAATTTGGCGTATTTGGAGTAGCAATTGACTGAAGCTATAAATGCAGAGGCGCATGAGTGTTGAGAGATACGCCCAAATTAAAACCTTGCTTTCTTGCAAAACTTTTTCAGCTTTTATCCATATTCAAAATTATCTACGATGTAATGTATAACAAATTTGTTTAAAGCATTTTACTGTCTTTAAGAAGTACATTACACTTGTTAACAATACTCTAATTTTGAGAAATACACAATCACTAAATTTTGAAAAACTGAGAAATTTATACAGCACAAAATGTAATAATGTTTTTACAATAATGAGGGATTAATATAAAGAAGCACGTGTACAAATTTAAATTTCTTAATTTGACAAAGAAACTGATGGTTCCATTCACGGAAGTTTCTCTACAAACTATTGTTACAAAATATTATTCATTTATCTACGTCGTGGTATTCGAGATAAAAATTAACAGAAATGGATCTATTAGTTAACTCTAAGTCTAAGGGAAATAGAGAGTACACCAGACTAAAGTGATAGTCAAATCTTTTAAAAAGTAATCGCTATGTGAAAAAAATTGAAAATCCTTTGCTTAGCACGGCCTTGAGTGAAATTAAAAGAGATGCAGAGAGTATGATCTCCCGTTAGAGAAAAGTTTAAGTAGTCTAAATTTGGAGCCTGTTTCAAGGGATATCTCAGAAGAGTTTAAAAAATCTGTTTGTGATATTTTCTGTATTGCGTTTTTGTCTATTTCTTACGGTTTACGAGCTATGCAAAATTCAAACTAATGAAGCTATTCCAATAAAATTCAAGACATACATACATCTTATTTGTCATGTTGATATTTTTTACATGCGGCGTTTTAATCGACATAGAACAATTTTTGCGAGAAACAAAATTTTTGAAAAATCTACTAGGTAAAGTGGAGTTTGGGCTTGGGAAATTTTCTTGAAATTCTCCTTGACTTTTTACCTAAATCTACTTAATTTAATAATAAATATATAAAACTCTAAACTTTTTCCAATGATTTATTTTCATGTTTTGATCCTTCACCAAATATAAATGTTTTAATTAACTGATTAAAACATTTTATTGGACGTCGCATCCTTGGAAGATACTAAACTGAAATACTCAATTTGGTATTTAACGGTCTTTTCGTTTTTGAGCTATGCTGCCCTCAGGCAGACAGACAGACAGACCTTGTTCTAAAATTTTTTTTATTTTTTGGACTTGGGGGACTTCACAGCTAATAAGGTTGTCTCGTAAGTTTGTTTTTGTTACGTTTCATCACTAAGAACGCCTGAAACAACACCTCACCGACGGCAGAGCTAAGACACAGTAGCTGTCGTATTTTCTGTTTACAAGTCACTCAAAATATAAGTAAATTATGAAGTGAAGTTTTGAACTATTTATTTGATGTATTATTGTCAACAATATACTGCATTTTCTATGGAAGTTTAAAAATTCCATTTCTCCAAAATGCGGGAGTTTTCTGGTTGATGAACTCTTCGAGGTTCAGTATGTAATCCTCCAAGGAAGGGAGACGTTTGCCATGCAGGAAATTCTGCAGGAAATGGAATAGATAAAGGTCGAAAGGGGCAATGCCTGGAGAATATGGCGGTTGGGATAACATATTCCACACAAAATCACACAACTTTTGACGAGTCACCATAGAAGCATGGGTTTTGTGGTTGTCGTGGTGAAAGACGACATTGTTTCCCAATTTCTATTGAATGGCTGTCTTGAGACCGACCAACTGACATTATTTCTGCAAATTAATAGTCTCAATATTCGGAATCAGTTCGTAATGTAGTATTCTTTTGCAATCTCGCCAAATGAATAGCATAATCTCTCGTGGATGCGGCCCTGGTTTTGGAAACCAATAGTTGTGAATGCCCTTTCTTGGGCATTGTTGTACACAATCAAGTCCCCAACGGTTACAGAAAATGATCGTTCTAATTGCGTCTCACTAAGGAGCCACAGATGGAAATACGCTGAATCAAATTCGCTTCACTCAGGTCGTGAGAAACCAATACATCGCCAATATTTACGTAGCCCAGAACTTTTAAGTTCTTTGCTCCACCAGCATGAACTAAATTTAGCTCCAATATCAACATACAAGTTGTCATTCGTGGAGTTTTTACTATTATCTCATTAATTCTTCTAAGTCCTAACCATTGACCGTTCAGATAGAGGTTTGCTTTTAGGGAGAAATTCAAACTCTAAATCGTCTAAACAACTTTTGACCTACTGGATTCGTTACTGCATCTTCCCCATAGACAGCACAAATTTCCTACTTTACCGCCATCACTGTTAATGTTAAAATTAATATTTCTATAAATATCAGTTTTTAATTAAATCCATAAGTAAATTAACTTATATTTAACTGCACCTTGACTTAAAACAACTTTATATCTTATTAAAACTATTAATAAATTAATATTCCTTTATTCCTCAAATAATAACTTTAAAATAATCTGATATCCTTCAAAGTTATAAATAAAGAACTCCAATATAAGTCCAATAAAAGTTCTTAATCAGTTAATCGATAAATTTATGATATTTGATGCAACCACGGATTTATACGTATCGTAACTGGTATTAATGATTTTATTACATGAATGACCAATTGATTTATGTAAAAAAATGTGTTCATAATATAATAAGTTAATTGAATATGCTTATTTTATTTATGTTAAGATGGTTATATAATTTTATCATTAATAACAATAAAATCACATACATTCAATTAAATATATTGATTTAGGTTTTATGAGGCGATTTTACCCTTAGGATAGTAAATCAGAAAAATAATAGGTTGAAGATATAATAACTTGAATTAAGACATGTTAATGAAGCTTCTATGGAATATACATTTTTTGTTAAAATTTAATTCTTGATTTTTTTAATGTTTAATTTTTGTTTAATTTATATTTTAAAATGTTAAGTTTAATTTTTAAATTGTATATGAGTCGAAAGGTTTCCTTTTGCATTCCACAGTTGTAAACACAAATTCACGCTTTTGCCTCCGTCAGTGTCAAACGCACACTGACATATCCAATAGTCTAGCTGTTGACCTCTAAGTCGTAGGGGTGCATAGGCAGCAATGATAATTTGAGTGTACAGCGGGTTCAAGGTTTTCAGCCGCTATAGATTGAACTTCCAAGGAAAACAAACGAACGAACTTATGACACTACCTTATACAGAATGACGCAAAAATCACTGGACAGTTGGTTAAAAGAAAACAAAAGTATCAGCAAGACGTAGTGCAGCCGGAAGTTTTAACTCATTAAGTTGTTATTACTAATTCAAAGATGTATTAACGCAGACAGAAAACAGTTTGAACATAAAAAATAATTGTAAGTATTGTTTGTATTTGTAATGAAACATAAATGCAATATTTTCCCAGTGGCCAGTTACATTTGTGCCACCTGTATATTTCCAATGAAATCTCGACATCGCATTTTTGGGTGTAATTTGATACTTTCTCTACCTCCTATATGTATAGTACATGTAGATAAAGTAACAAATTACTGTGGTTACTTGGTAATCCAGCATCGTACTTTTCAATCCGCGCCGTGGCTGACTGGTTAGACCACTCGCGTCTCACCTAGATGACCCGGGTTCGATCACAAGCGATTACATTTGAGTTGTGGTGGACAAAGCGGCACAGGGGTGGGCTTTCTCTGGGTTGTCCGGTTTCCCCCGCCAGCGCGGGGGAAACCACCATTAGTAAAAATGGGCGTTAAAACTATAAAGAGAAATCGTACTTTTCTACCTATTATTAAGTAGCTACTAGAAAATCATATATGAACAACAAACACTAAGGAAGGGATATTTTTAATGCTAAGCACCAATTATGAAGTCTTATTTTGAATAATTTTGAAGATTCGCTGCATAATTAACAAAATTCACAAAACAATAATTTATCACCAAGAGTGATGGCTCAGGCGGTAAGGTCTATGACCCAAATTTGGGTCAAGGTAAATGCCTGACCGGATAAAAACACCACGATACAAAGTTTCGCCTTCTGGCTAAAGCCCTAGTAAAACTGAAAATAGTAAAAAAATGCGATTGGACGGCACAGGCCATCTGCTTATTACGGAGCAAGTATTGTGGTAAAAAGGGGTGTAACAACTAAGGCTAGCTCTACTCCGCCATCTGAGTACGGATGGTATATCAGTTTTTCTGGATGGAACCCTAACGCCATATACTTAGTGCGGAGCTATAGTAGAATGTCTAGGGATGATACTGCATTCCGAACAACAAGTATTTCACTAAAAAAAATCCGTTGCGATATGCCCAAAAGGCGAGGCAAAATGAATTAAAGAATCTGATATCTTTCGTTCACATAATTTTCTCTACCTTGTCACAAACAAACTTCTTACAAAAGCTTTTTCATCTTTCTACTTAATGGTAATCGAGATAAACATTAGCAGATGCTATTACTTAGTTCTCTATGAGTAGAGATGAACTCAGAACACAGACTAAAGAGATAGTCAAATGCTTTGAAACTTGTCACTATGCGATTTTCATTGAAATTCACATCTCTTTGCATGACCAGGAGAAAAGGAAGAAGAACGACAGTAACAAGAAAATACGAATGACTTCCTGTTGATAAAAGTTATGTATTTTAAATTGAAATCAATAAAAAAGGGTATCTCAGAAATAGCTAGCTCCACATCAAAATTGTATAGGACATAAATTCTCTGTTTTGACGAGATCTACATAGTTGTAGAACATTTCTGTGTGTCTCTTACGATTTACTAAGTGTGCAAAAGCTATCCATAATAAAGTGATCCTGAGAAGCTATTGCCAAACAATTCAAGATATACATTACATTTTTAACTGCATATGTCATTTAATTTGCCATATAAATATTTTTAATATAGTGTTTTATTCAAAATATCATCAAAAATTTTTCCATGTAAGGGGTAGCTTGGGTTGGAAAATTTCCTGAAAATCTGTATGTTGCATCCTTTGAATATATTAAATTTAAATATCAAGTTTGATATTTAAGGGACTTTTCGTTTTTGTGGATACACAGACAGATACACACACGGGCATAACGTTTTTTCTAAAAATGTCATTTTGGAACTATGAGGCTTCGAAAATTATGTTGCCAGTGAAATGCCAACACTATGTACATAGTAGTGTATGGAAGGTAAAAATCATTTCTCAGCGAGATTTCGAAATGGATTGCAACTCTAACCTCCATTCCGCTCCACTTTTACTTCAAAGCAAAGTTCGTACATCATTTACACAGGTATTCTGCAAGAAATTAAAATAGAAAGGTACACGCTTAAAACGTTCTTTGCGAGCTTGAACGGTTTCTGCGTTTCCTTACTTTGACTGAGATTATTATCCATCGCTTTACAAGGAACTTCTGCTCCCCTCTCTCTCTCCCTCCTCCAGGAAGCGACTCTCCTCGCTCTGGTAACCAGGGCACTGTGTATAGAGCTGTTTTTTCTGTGCCAGATGGTAATGGGGCAGGGGACGGGAAATTTGCCAGGATAGAGTACAAACGATCAATAAAAGTGGTCCATGACCTTGTTGCTTAAATAAACTTCCAGTAAGAAGATCTTCTAACTTCCTTTAGTTTTGTACTACACTAAGTCGCATGCCATTAGGAAACGCAGCATACGAGAGTTTCGAAAACACAAAAACATCTGATGACACAAGTAAGGGCTACCAACGTTCTAACTTGAGTTACCAAGAGAAATCACCAGACAACCTATTTAAAAATAGGCATTAAATCGATATTCTGTTACTATTAAAAGGCATTGTCACATGATATAATTAGCGTCATTTAATATGCAGGGTATTCGCGTTTGAAAAGGCTGTGATGATCCAGTTTTTGCATTTTTTTCGCTATTTTCTAGTTTTGTTAATGTGGAAAATGTGACGATGTTTTTAGAATGAATGTTATTCTCTAGTTCAGATATTCATTGTTTGCGTAACAAGTCACACGGCTGATCCTATTTTGCCCTTCACCCTAACTGACTATAGGTGGAGTGATATGTGTAAACACAGCACACATATAGCTTAGGGCCGTTCGTAACACATTAGATCCGAAATTTGTGCTTCATATGCCATGGCTGCTAATAAGCGGAAAATGAGATGCATTTGTATTATACGTATTGTTTTCTGCTAAATATCAAACTATTTGAACCTATTTACTCGCCATTCTATATAGGTATATAGGTATATATGTATGTACGTATGTACGTGATATTTAGTTTTATGTGATGCCTTCTAAAAGATTAGAAGTCGTCTGCAACTTTCTCAAATATTTACCAACGTAATATTACTTTTCCTCTCTTATGCTTTGTCTTTGTTTTTTCTATTTCTTCTTAGCCATAATAAACAAAGTTTATATGTCAGTTGTGAGGGGTGCGTTGAGTAAAATACTACATACACGATAAACTACGGTATTTACAGCATTGCTTTATTTCATAGTATTTTTAGTATTTTTATTTTGTACCGTCTTGGGAATTTTAATTATTTATATGTCTAATGTAATAATTCCTAAATGTGTTCAAAGAAACGTAAAGTTATTTTTCAAGAGAAACCTAACAAGCTACATTTGCGGAATGTCTCACCGATATTGAAATAAAATTAAATACGATGGAAACATTAGGTTTAATGAATACTTATTGCACTACTTCTAGTTATAAATGTTGGTAGGTCTTATAGGTTGTGGTGTGATAATGAATAGGGAAGGAAATACACATACAATGAGCATTCTATTCCATTTAGCTATATGTGCAGTCATGGAAAATGTGTTTGAGCACTATACGTTTTCAAAGCATCTCTTCGGCCTCACGGGAAACACACGTAGACTAGTTACACTGTACATACTTTTTCTGCAAGACAGAGTTGTACAGAATCTGAGTTAAGTCAGTTTATTCTATTATATTATAGATTTACAACTCGCAAGAAATTATAATAGCCCTTCCTCGCTAAAACTGTGTAAGTAAATGCTCAAATGGTAAAGTATCATGGAGAATAATATCAATAGCTGAATTAGCTAGGATTACTCCTGTTAAACCTCCTGATTTCAAATTCGACTGCTTTTTAAATAAGCAGAGCTCAGTAAGTTTCAAGTATAAATATTCACTGTCAACGATCTACGTAGGTTCAAGTCCAGCAATCCACGTAATTTTCTAGTTCCTCGTGTTTATTACTTTCTCTACACATGTACATAATGTATAAAGAAGGCATTGCATTCCACCCAAAAATTCAATACCGGAATTTCACCGTTTTGGTGTCCCCTGTATCTAAAAAAGTAGTTTTAGTAAAAGGTCCGTATTTCCGTGTGACTTTGAACACGATAACTTGAAAACGAAAAGTTGATAAAACACCAAACTTGGTATTTAAATTTAGTATTTTCAAAAGATGCGACATGAAGATTTTGAAGAAAATTTCCCCACCCTAAACTACCATTTACATAGAACATTTTTATAAAATAATGAGCTTCTCAAAAATGGCTCTAATGATTTTGATTGAAATACCATATATTATAGATATTTACATGGATGAATTTTGCAGAATTTTTAATAACATCTAAGCTGTAAGAGACAGACCAAAACTTAGTACACGAGATATGTAGATATTGTTAAAATACAAACCTACTTTATATCATTTGGGGATTTTTGCTGTAAAATTGACCATTTTCGAGATATTTCTTGTTATTGATTTCAATTTTAAACTACTTTAACTTTTCTTAAACGGGACCATGCAAAGCGAAGCTAACCTCAATTGTTCTTCTTAGCAGTCAGCTTTTAAAAGACTTGACTATCACTTTACCTAACGTATTCCCTTAATTCGCTTCGGTTTATAAGAAAGCAAGTGATAAGACTAATTCTGCTAATGTTTATCTCGATTAGCATGCTAAAAGAATATTCTTTTGTAAGAATATTGAACAGCTACATAAAGTTATGAGAATGGAACAAATCAAATTTTCTTTCTTTCATATTATCACCTTTTATATCTTTGTATATTTCTTCCTGTTAATCAATTTCACTCTCATAAATTAGAAGATAAGGAAAAACAGAGCAACCTGATTTCAGCTTGTTTATAAGTGTAATAAAAAGCTAATAAAACAAGAGAAAATAATTCTAATGCTTTGTGTGGTCCCCATTATTTGCTAACGCTGCTCTCAATCTTTGGTGCATGGAATCTATCAGCATTTTGAAGTAATTAAATTATTTTGTTAAGGATTTCCAGTGTCTGTCTTGGCACACTGGAGTTGTATAGCATTTTTCAATCCAAGACCTGGAGAAAATCTCTGCTTTACTTTCGCCCGAACACCTTCAATTGGGTTTAGATCCGCTGACTTCAGAGGCCACCATGGATTCCCATGCATTGTGTAAGCTATTTTTGAACCTTGGCTGACCTGGACTAAAAGATTATCCTGTTGGATTATAATAATTATTATAATAATTCAGAATAATGCTCTCGGACCGACGGAACATACTCTAGAATTTCAGAATACACTTCCTCATTTCGCTTTTCATGAACACGTTTCAGCTTATCTGCACCTTCCTGAGACATCCACATCCAAGCAGTACCTCTCGTTCGATCACTCCTTGCACGAGTAACCAGATGGCGTCTGTCACAGCGAGTCCCATTGAGCTTGTAAACAAACACAGTAGAATTGGCTTCGGCAGTATAGGACGTAGCTTCGACCGAGAAAATTGCTTCGCTCCAGTCGAAGTTCTCATACCTGTCGATTTTCTGCGCTTCGGTTAGCACTTCCTTTGCTGCCGCACTAGTGTCCGTCAAGTCAGCTTTCCATCTCGCTCGTTTCTACTGCCGCTAAGCGCGCCTCTCACAGCCAGTAAAGAAGCTGAACACATAACTGTCAGGTGAGAGCTTGACTAACGAGCGTACGAGATTCTCGATTACTCGCAAAATACATTAGTCTCATTAGTAGTAAGACTGCGGTGAATGCGCGAAAACTCGCATAATCAGTTCTTTAAGGTATACTATTTCGCCTGTTTAAATGATGTAAGGTTGAAATACACTACCAGGATAAGGATAATATTTAAAAACCTACGCTTAGGAAAGGATTAAAATCGAAATGTGGTATCCCAGCATCTGCTGATGTGTACAAGGTCTACACTTTTTTACTTTCTCTAAAGGCACTATGTACATAGTGTATAGAGAATGTATTGCACTCCACAAAAAAATTTGATACCGAGATTTCACCGGAAATATATGTTTTAGGGTCCCCTTTATCTAAAAAAAACATTTTCGGAAAAAAAGGTCCGTGTGTGTGTGTCCGTGTGTCTGTGAACACGATAACTCAAAAAGGAAAAGTAGGTAAAATACCAAACTTGGTATTTAAGTTTAGTATATTCACACGAAGATTTTGAGAAAAATCCCCCCACCCCCAACTACCCTTTACATGGAACTTTTTTCGAAAATTTTGATTTTCTCAAAAATGGGTCTTACGATTTTGATTAAAATTTCGTATATCAAAGATGTTTACCTGACAAATAAAATGTATATCTTGAATTTTCTGGGAATAGCCTCTGAAGAGTAGTTTATTCTGGATGAATTTTACTAAATTTTGAATAACTGCTAAACCGTAAGAGATGGACAAAAACTTCCTTAACAAACAATGTAGAGCACGTTAAAACACACAATTTATGTTATATACATTTTTTTCGTGGAGTTCGTCGTTTTTGTGACATTCCTTATTTTTGGTTTCTGCTATAAAAAGTTGTTATACATTTCTCATACTTGTCAACTGCTGTCCATACAAACAAAGGAACTTCAGTTACATAGCAACCAGCTTTTGATTACCACTTTAACCTTTGGTACTCCCTTATTTCACCTCTACTTACAAGGAAGCAAGTAATATGGCTATTTCTGCTAATGTTTTACTCATTAGCATGAAGTTAATAGAAATATAAGCTTTTTAAGAATAATTTGTTGCAGGGATATAGAAAAAGTCATGTGAATGGTACACATCAGATTTTTTACAGATAAATGTGTATATATTTTATTACTCCGAAGGCGTTTATGTTGCAAGAAATGATTCTATTTTCGGTTGTAATCTGAATATGTTTATTTGAGCATCACTAAAGTTATATACTTAGCACACAAGTTATAGGTATCTCATTAACGACTAATATTGCTGATTTAAACTCTTTACTGTGAACACCTTTGGGAATTATGTACTATTAACTATGGATCATCTTGCGTTATTACTAGGACCCGGAATTTTAGCTTTTTATAAATGCAGTTTAACCCTTTTACCATATTTAGGGTTTTAAACGATTTTTCTTACCTATTTAAGGACTCGACGACAAACGTCTTTATAACATAATAATATAAAAACATGAAAACTATTTTACTTCACGGAAGAGTGTATTAATATGTAATGTAATTTAAAACAATTTATTACACAGAACTGTTGCCAATCTATATAGGCACCATAACACAAACGTGGCCTATATGGCAACATGATTCATTTATCATATTCAGGGTACTTGATGGCTTATGAATCAGGTCACTGGTTGTTTCCGTTGATTGGGGTTTGATTGCTTCTCCTGTATGCATTTACCAATGCGCATAGCATTAAAGGGAAATGGTTTAGGTTTGTTGAATTGGTTAACGAAGAGTGGTAAATTTTCCGTAATGACTCCTTTCTTATTTTCTCTACACATACTACGTACATAGTCTACAGAGAAGGTATTGTATTCCAACCACAAATTCGATACCGAGATTTCACCGGATATATGTTTTGGAATCCCCTGAATCCAAAAAAAAAAAAAACATCATCTTTAGAAAAATGTTGTGTCTGTGAGTCTGTGGGCAGCATAGCTCACAAACGAAAAGTTCGTTAAATACAGAACTTTATATTTAAGTTCAAAATCTTCGAAGGATGCTACACGAAGATTCTCAAGAGAAAAAAAAAACACCCTAAACTACCCTTTATATGGAAAAGATTTCCAAATTTATGGTTTTCTCAAAAAGGACTAACAAGTGTTATCAAATCTCTTATTTCAAAGATAATTTCATGCCAAAATGTATATCTTAAATTTTCTGGAAATGGTCTTTGAAGACCTGTTTATTCTGGATGGAAGTTTCTGAATTTTGCATAACTGGTAAACTGTAAGAGATACACAAAACCTTAACACACAAAAGATGTAGATCCACTTAAACACACAATTTATGTCATACATTTTTTTTGGTTTAGTTGACCGTTTTCAAAACATTCTTTGTTATTGGTTGCAGTTTTAAATTACTTTTCTCACACGGAACTGTCGGCTCTTGGCCACGCAAAGAAACCGATTTTAATCACATAGCAACTATATTTTGAACCATTTGATTGTCGGTTTATTCCAGTGTATTCCTTTATATTCTTTCTTCTTATAATGAACTAATAAGACAGTTTATGCTAATGTTTATCTCGATTAGTTTAGTGTAGATAGAAGAACAGGCTTATTAACAATAATTTGTTACAGAGATGTAGAGAAAGTCTTGTGAATGGAAAACATCAGATTTTGTTATTGGAAACCAATACAAATGCGAGACACGGTTCAAGACACGGCTTATTTATGTGTTTGACAGACATATTGGAAATATCGACGTGCTGGTTTATACATGGTTCATGTAGCATGTACATTCAAAAACGTAAATACCGAGTTTTAAAGTACAACCTTAAACAAGGAAAGAATGAACACATATCTAACTATCCATATTGCAAAAATCTGATGTTCCATTCACATGACTTCTCTACAACTCTGCAATAAATTATTGTTAAACAGCTTATGCTTCTATTTACTTCCTGCTAATCGAGAAAAAAAAATAGCAGAAATAGTCTTACTACTTGCTTCCTTGTAAGTAGGAGCGAAATAAGGGAGTACCATAGGTTAAAGTGATGGTCATGCTGGTTGCTATGTGACTGAAGTTCCTTTTTTTTTTTTTTTTTTTTGTATGGACACGCGTTCACAAAGTTCTGCATGAGAAAAGTATGCTTTTTATAGCTGAAACCAAAAACAATCAACTCCACGACAAAAATGTATATAACATAAATTGTATGTTTTAAAGTGCTCTACATTTGTTGTGTGGTAAGTTTTTGTCCATCTCTTACGGTTTAGCAGTTATGCAAAATTCCGTAAAATTGACCCAGAATAAAGTAGTCTTCAGAGGCTATTCCCAGAAAATTTAAAATATAAATTTTATTTGTCAGGTAGGTATCTTTAATATACGATATTTCAATCAAAATCGTTAAAGTCATTTTTAGAAAAACAAAATTTTCGAAAAAAGTTCTATGTAAAGGGTCATTTGGGGTGGGGGGATGTTTCTCAAAATCTTCTTGTCGCATTCCCGGAAGATACTAAACTTAAATACCAAGTTTGGTATGTTACCGACTTTTCGTTTTTGTGTTATCGTGTTCACAGACACACGGCCACACACACACACACACACACGGACCTTTTTCTGAAAAGACTTTTTTTTGGATACAGGGGACCCTAAAACATATTTCCGGTGAAATCTCGGTATCAAATTTTTGGTCGAGTGCAATGCCTTCTCTATACACTATGTACATAGTGCGTATAGAGAAAGTAAAAAAAGCAGATGTGTACCATTCACATGACTTCTATTGATATTACAGAAACAACTTTCCTTACAAAAGATTATTCTTTGATCTACGACACGCTAATCAGGTAAACATTAGCAGAAATTATCTCATTACTTACTTCCTTGTATGTACAAAGGACATAAGAGGATACACTAAGCTAAATTGATAGTAAAGTATTTTAAAAGCTGGTCCTGCGTGAAACAACTGAAGTTCGGCTCGTTTAAATGGCCTGCCGTAACAACATATAGATTAAAGGTAACATAACTTCCTGTTTCAGAAAAAAAAATAGTCAATTTGAAATTGAAACTAATAACAAGGAATACAACAGAAAGGTTCAGCTCTACACATAAAACGTATACAACCATAAATTGTATTTTAATGAGATCTCAATTTTTGTGCACTAAGTTTTTGTCTATCTTTTACGGTTTAAGCTTATGCATAATTCTGCAAAACTCAATCAGAATATAGAAGTCTTCAGAGGTATTCTGAAAATACAAAATAAACAGTTTATATGTGATGTAAATATCTTTAATATATGGTATTTTAATCAAAATCGTTAATCGTTTTGATAAAAACAAAATTTGCAAATTCTTTCCGTGTAAAGGTTAATTTGGGGTGGGGGAATTTTCTTGAAAATCTTCGAGTCGCACAATTGAAAGATATAAAACCTAAACGCCAAGTTTGGTTTTTAACAGTCTTTTCACTTTTAAGCTATGCTATACGCACACACGGACCTTTTTCTAAAAATACTTTTCGGACTCAGGGGACCTCTAAATATATATTTACGGTGAAATCTCGACATGCAATTTCAGGTGGAATACGATACCTTCTCTGCCCACTATATAGATATATTGTCAATTATATAATTATGTTACACCCAGTTCATTAACAGCTGTTTGTAGTAGTCTTGCATGTTAGATAAGCATTGAACTTTATATGAACATATAGCAAATAGTTTCTTGAAGAGAAGGACGTGGTTTAAACAACACACAGAAGCTGGCATGTCTTGGCAGTCATTGTTTTCATCGATTAATTCTTCCCTTCTCCCTCCTTTCTGCCATGCCGCCCTTGTTTCCTTCTTCCTTCACTACATTCTACATTCTTCTTCGGTCTTCGGAGCCTCTGTATTATCAAGTGACTTTATACTTTCTATGAGCACAAAGGGAACATACTTGCGGATATAGAGCTTCCTTAGTAACAGAGCTGCTCTCTACAGTCTGTAGACGAAATTAGCACCTCTAACGATTCTCTTTTCTTATATATATATCCCTCCTCTAGTTACTATGTACATACAATGAACATAGGTGGTAGGGGAAATAGAAACTAAATTCACATATTAAGGATACACATTTGTGAAAATTTATCAAAAAGTGCAAAAAGTGAGAAAAAGAATTATTTTCTAAACAGAAGCTTGTAAATGTTTATACTTGGATAAAAATAGTACAAAAGAAAATTGATGAAATTATTTTTTTTATAATATCACCAGTGCTTGTGCAATTAAATAATACACTTCATACGAGGGCCATTCAGAAAGTAGCCTCCGGTTGATTGCAAGAAATTCACCAAGTTAAATAAAAATATTTTAATATATACATCTTACAACTACATCTTTGCACTATTTTTCTACATAGTCTCCATAACGATTGAGGCACTTATCGTATCTGTTCACAAGCTTTGAAATTCCTTCTGCATAAAAATCACCCGCTTGTGCCTGGAGCCAGCCTGTGACCGCATCTTTGAGCTCTTCGTCATCAAACCGCTGGGACCCGAGCCATTTCTTCATATGCATGAAGAGGTGATAATCGTTTGGCGCCAGATTTGGGCTGTAAGGTGGATGGTTGACAACGTCCCACTTGAAGAACTCAAGAAGGGCTGTTGTTCTGCGAGCAGAGTGAGGACGGGCGTTATCGTGCAAAAAAACGATACCGGAAGTCAGCATACCACGGCGTTTGTTCTGTATAGCCCGTCGTAATTGTTTTAGTGTTTCACAGTACACGTCTTGATTAATGGTCGTCCCATGTTCCATGAATTCAACCAACAACACCCCTTTTGCATCCCAAAACACCGTTGCCATCAATTTTCGGGCAGAAAAATCTTGCCGGGCTTTTATTGGTTTGGTAGGCGAATTTGAATGTGCCCACATCTTTGATTGTTCTTTTGCCTCAGGGTTCACGTACTTAATCCAGGTTTCGTCCCCGGTCACGATTCTGTTTAACAATGGTTCACCTTCGGCCTCATAACGTGACAGAAAGTCTAATGCAGAGGCCATTCTTTGAGTTTTGTGGTGGTCGGTAAGAATTTTGGGCACCCATCGTGCACAGAACTTACGGTAATCCAATCTTGCTGTCACTATCTCGTACAAGAGAGTCTTAGAAATCTGTGGAAAATCAGTAGACAACTCCGACATTGTGAAACGTCGGTTTTCACGAACTTTTGCATCAACTGTCTGAACGAGTTCGTCCGTGACCAATGATGGTCTACCACTCCTCTCTTCATCATGAACGTTTTCTCGTCCACTTTTAAATAAACGTACCCATTCACGGACCACTCCTTCACTCATAACTCTTGGTCCGTACACGGCACAAAGCTCACGATGAATAGCTGCTGCAGAATATCCTTTGGCTGTAAAAAACCTTATAACAGCACGCACTTCACATTTGGCGGGGTTTTCTATTGCAGTACACATTTCAAACGGCCACAAACACTAAACTAGCGCAGGTACGACTTTCACTCAACCACGGCTTGATGCCGACTGACCTGCTGAGTGCGTGAATGCACAGATGGCGTCGCTACTCCCCCCACTACCCGCACTGTGACCGATCTGAACGGCCCTCGTATTTCCATAGCAAAAATAAAAAAATAATAAAATGACAGTTACATAATGTTTTTCTTCTAAACCAATAGTCAGATGAAATTTAATCTCCCATAGTCTTTTTCTTCTTATTTTGTATTGCTGGGTCATCTAGCCCAATTCAACTATTCTTACAGTTTATTTTATTTAGCATATCCAACTTCTTTCACATTGAGCTGCTTCTTGTGCCCGTAAACAGTCTTTGATAGTATTTCTTTCCTCTAATACTTGGATCCTGTTCCAATATTGTATTATTACTGATCCATTCCTCTCAGCTCTTCCCAATTCAACCCTTTTAGGAGCTAGTAATCCCAATGTCATATTGCAAAAGGATCTATGAATTTGATGTATACATTCACAGCCCCCAAATCTCTATTCCTGATTCCACTGCTGTACATATATTCTCTCTAGCCAGTTTATTATTATTATATTCTAACTTTTTAGTTTCTTCTTTTACTTTAAAGTATGAAGTTGTTAATATTCTTAATATATCCATCTTTCTAGGGAGCAGAGAACCAAGAAATTACTTTAAAACACAAACATAAATATCACTTGGATAGGTAGAGTCAGACTGAAAAATTCAATGTCATAGCCGAGATTTGAACCACGGATCTCCCGGTGTCTAGCCGGTTACTCTGCCACTGAGCTACCATAGCAACATCCCGGCTAATTTTTAACTCTGACTATCTATCCAACTCCTGTCCTAACACGGTTTCTATGAGAAAACACTTAAAACTACCATAATAGTTGGCTATGCTATGAATCCTGGGACTTAAAGTACTTACAACTTATAAGTCGCCTTTGGGGTTGTCATCTCAAAATAATTTGAGATCATCTTGTGGTTTATCGGGAAACATGCGAGTCAGTTGAGAAATTCAAAGCTCTGCCGAAATGTTACTATGTAGAGAAAGAAGCATGTTGGACGATACTGGCAGGCACGAAAGACGTGGACGGGCTAGATAAAGTTATACTTTAAGCAAGACAGCTGAGATCTGGGAAGGCTGCCAATAGAGAAGCGATAAGAAGAATTAAACAACAGTACTACAATGTTTTACATACTTATTTTTTGTCATACGTATGTCACTGTCATGCTATGATTTTATATATTGTGTATATATTTCTTTTAAGTGTATTTATCTATTATAAGATGGTACATTTATAAAATTGTTCTCTGTGCTGTAAATTTAAATTGCTGTATTTGAATATCTATGTGCGCTTATTTTCTGTTTACTCTTTAATATTGCTTTTTAGTGTGTATTACAAAAGCACGCATGGTCTCTGAACCCGTGCGGATGCTGAAGTTCAATGTATGATATTGTTATGTCAATAAATACACGTATTTATTCATTCATTCATGGTAGCTCAGTGGCAGAGCAACCGGCTAGAGACCGGGAGATTCGTGGTTCAAATCCCGGCCATGGTAATGAGTTTTTCAGTCTGACTCTAGCTATCCAACTCCTGTCCTACACACGGTTTCTGTGAGAAAACAATTACAGTTATCATAAACACCACTGTTGTTCAATGGTATCACACAATCTTTGGTAAACCGAGCTTACTCTGCCTTAAACGCGAACTCTGCAATAACACAACTTGCACAAAAGCATATGAACCCAAACAAAAAGTAAATTGTTGAAAAAAATCAGGAACAAAGAGAGAGGAAAATTCAATATCCTCAATGAGAGGCTTCTACCGCCACTGACATCTGTGTCTGCAGGAAACGGGAAACCGATATTTTGAAAACTGGAACGGCCGATTAATTGGAAAGTAAGCTTCTTCATTGAAGCTCCAGCTAATTGGACAGCAAGACAAGAAATAAGAAAGGGATTTTCTTTGGAGATGAAATTACGTGGCCTTAATAAGCTATTTCTTTGCAAGGGTAAAGACTGATCACAAAGTATCATGTACTAAATGTATATCAAAACCAGGTATGTGAAATAATAAATAAATAAAAACGAAAAATCTGGTGTGTTCCATTCAATTAGTTCTCTCCAATTCTATGACAAATTACTGTTAAAAATCTTATTCTTCTCTTTACTTCATGCTAATCGACATAAACATAAGCAGAAATGCTTTCTTGTAAGTAGAAACGAAATAATGGAATACACCAGGCTAACATCTAAAAAATGTTCAATTCCACGAAAAAAAAAAATCTATATGACATAGATTGTGTATTATAACGAGATCTGTATTTTTATATAGTAAGGTTTTGTCTATCGCCTATGGTTTAGTAGTTATGCAAAATTCATCAGGAATAAAGAGTCTTCACAGGCAATTCATAGACAATTAAATATATGCATTTTATTCATGTAAATATATTTAATATACGGTATTTTAAACAACCATTTTTGAGAAAATCAACATTTTCAAAAGTTTTTCCATGTAAAGGATATGTTGGGGAGGAGGATTTGTCTCAAAATATTTGTATCGCATCTTTTAAAGATACTTAAATACCAAGTATGGTACTATACGGACTCTTCGTTTTTTAGATATCGTGTTCACGGACTCATTGCCACAGGAGCATACGGATATACAGACTTTTTCTAAAATGTTTCTTTTTTTGATACAGGCAACCCTAAAACGTGTATTTCCGGTGAGATCTCGGTATCGAATTTTTGGGTGAAATGCAATACCTTCTCTCCTTACTATGTTCATAGTACATACAGGCATACAGGCTAAAGAAGGTAAACATAAATAAAAATAACGGAATTATAACACCTATTTGTAAAAATGTGCTATTTCGTGTGAATTAATAATATTCAAAGTGTTGATACACTGTGAGTAAAATACAACACAGGCCATTTGCAAAATATAGTAATATAGTTGTGTAGAGTCCTTTCTTAAAGTTACGCTTAAAATGTTAAACATTTCTCCTACTATCATTATCAACATTTTACTATTTTTACATGTACTACATAATGTATAGAGAAGGTATTGTATTGTACCCAAAACTTCGATACCGAAATTTCACCAGAAATATGTTTTGACACCCCCTGAATCCAAAAAAAGCATTTTTTATAAAAATATCCATGTCGTTTGTCAGCCTGTGTGTGTGTGTGTGTGTGTGTGGGGGGGGGGTAGCATAGTTCAAAACGAAAAGTTCGTTAAATACCAAACTTGGTATTTAAGTTTAATATCTTCCAAAAATGCGATACGAAGATGTTGAAGAAAATCCCCCCTCACTCCCAACTATACTATACATGGAGCACTTTTCGAAAAGTTTGATTTTATAAAAAAAGCTATAACAATTTTGATTAAAATCTCTTATATTAAAGATATCTATACTACAAATAAAATTTATATTTTGAATTTTCTCAGAGTGGACATCTTTATTCTGGATAAATTTGGCAGAATTTTGCATAACTGGTAAACCGTAAGAAATAGTCAAAAACTTACTTAACAGAAAATGTAGAGCTTGTTAAAGCACACAATTCATGTTATATACTTTAAGTACATAGCAACCAGCTTTTGATTATCGCTTTAGCCTATGGTACTCCCTTATTTCTCTCCTACTTAAATAGATACAAGGAATAAGGTCATTTATGCTATTTTTTCTCGATTAGCATGGAGTATATAGAAGAATAAGTTTTTTTAACAATAATTTGTAGCAGAGATGTAGAGAAAGCCATGTAAATGGAACACATCAGATTTATCTTCAAGGTTTAGGTTGAATATTTTGTTTCAGCAAAGTCATAATATATGGAATCTAGATCTTACGGTGTCGGCCAGTATCTTTTGTTCCTCTTGGGTTAAACAGGAAAACTCTCTTTGGTATTCTTCTGTAATCCATTCTTATTAGATGTTCTATACATTCTTTTGTATGCGTTAGTATATCACCAATGTCACACCAAGTGCCTTCGTTTTATGCCAAGGCAAGTGGGCTACGGAAACGTCCGATTAAACTTTATAAATAAAATTGTTTTTCTGTCTTATAGGTTTAAATAACAGTACACTACACATCTCTAACTTCGTTAATCTGCTTTTTCACTATTCCGCATTCTACTTCTTTTATAGCGTCTCGGGTTAATGCTTTGAAATGAACGCCAAATAGTATATTTTCCAAAATTGGGCTCCTCTATATAATATGAAAGTAATTCCAATTTTCACATTGGATACAAAGTGTGAATAAAGTGTATGTGTACATATGGTGACTCCTCCTATTTAATTTATCAAATAATAATGTTTCAAATTTAAAGGCTTACAAAAAAAAAAAAACAAAAAAAAAAAAAAAACAGGAATATTTCCACAACTATACTTCTCTTTAAAATACATAACTGAGATCCAATAAAGCTTTATGTAGAGTTAACCATTCCCGATATATTACTGTTATTTGTTTAATTGTACTGATACCTTTTTTAAAATGGGAGTCGCCATTTGCTTCCTTTTATTTACTTGTAATTTTACTTTCTCTACACGTACTATGCACATAGTGTATAGAGAAGGCATTGTATTGCACCCAAAAATTTGTTTCCGAGATTTCACCGGAAATATATGTTTTGAGACTCGCTGAAACCAAAACAAGTATTTTTAGAAAAAGGGCCGTATAAGTGCGAGTGGGTGTGTGTCTTTGTGACCGTGGACTGCAGACCTCAAAAACGAAAAGACCGTTGAATACCAAATTTCGTGTTCAAGTTTGGGATCTTCCAGTAAAACGACACGAAGATTTTCAACAAACCCCCCCCCTCCCCCTAAATACCGTTTACATGGAAAATGTTTCGTAAAAATTTGATTTTCTCAAAAATGTTTCTAGCGAATTTGATTAAAATATCGTATTTTAAATATATTTATCTGACAAATAAAATGTATATTTCAAATTTTCTGCGAATAGCCTCTGAAGACTACTTTATTCTGGATGCATTTTACAGAATTTTGCATAACTGCTAAACCAAAAGAGATGGACAAAAACTTACCACACAAAAACATGTAGAGCACATTAAAACACACAATTTATGTTATATATTTTTTTCGTGGAGTTGATCGTTTTAGAGATGTTGCTTGTTTTTTGTTTTAGTTTTACAAGAATTTGTGAACTCCTGTCCATACAAAGGCACTTCAGTCACATAGCAACCAGCTTTTTACTATCAATTTAGCCTATGGTACTCCTTAATTTCCATACTACTTACAAGGAAGCAAATAATAAGAATATTTCTGCTAATTTTGTTGTCGATTAGCATGAAGTAAATAGAAGGATTAGCTTTTTAACAATAGTTTGTTGTAGAGATGTCGAGAAAGTTATATGAATGGAACACATCAGATGTTTTAATGCATATATTCAATGTATTAACTGCACAGTCTGTCCTAACTGGAACTATGCTCTGTGTCAGCAAATGAAATAAAAAAGGGTCCATTGCCCAACCTGTGGACCGTTGTATAAATGGAAGGAGATTTTGAGCTAAACTATCTTCTGGAACATTCAATTGTGCATAGAGTGCGGAATACCGAGGCCGGGATACATTTCTGCGTCATGCCTGCAGCCACTAGGGTGCCCTTTGTCACCCCATCCCTTGCTCTCGGAGCTCATAAGGGCAATAAGCTTAACTACTGACCACAATGCTTAAATCTCCTCCGAATTCAACCCTTATTAATACCTGAGAGGTATTTGGTTTGTGGCTTGATCTACTCTGGTTACTCTGCTATTGTCAACAGCAGCAAGAGACAGTGTAAATAAGATAAAGTGTTACTGCTCAAAATTTCGCCTCAGCTGGCTCCAGAATTTCGGTTTAAGTCTTTATACAGGGGCACTATTTATATTTTAAACCTAATAATAAAAAATATGATGTGTTGCATTCATACAACATTCTCTGAAACAAATTATTATTAAAAACCTAATGCTTTTATTAACTTAATGCTAATCGAGAACAAATTAACAGAAATAGTCCTATTACTTGCTTCCATGAAAGTAGAAGTGAAATAATGGAGCACCATAGGTTAAAGCTATAGTCAAAAGCTGGTTGCTATAGGACTGAAGTTTCTTTGCTTGTACAGACAGAAGTTGACAAATTCCTGTATGAGAAAAGAGTAATTTTAAAGCTGAAACCAAAAACAAGAAATATCTCAAAAACGATCAACACCACGAAAAAATGTATATAACAAACTGTGTGTTTTAATGTACTCTACATTTTTTGAGTAGTAAGTGTTTGTCCTTCTCTTACCGTTTAGCAGTTATACAAACATTCTTCAAAATTCATCCAGAATGAAGCAGTCTTCAGAGGCTATTCCCAGAAAATTCAAGATACATTTTATTTGCCGTGTAAATATATTTAATACACCATAATTTTAATCGAAATCATTACAGACATTTTTAAGAAAGTCAAAACTTTCAAAACTTTTGCATGCAAAGGATAGCTTGGGGTGAACGATTTTTCTCAAAATCATCGTGTCGCATTCCTGGAAGATACTAATCTGTCGTTTTTGAGTTATTGTGATTACAGGCACACGGATCTTTTTCTGAAAATATTTTTTTGGATACAGGGGACCCTAAAACGTTTATTTCCGGTGAAATCTCCCTGTCAATTTTTTGGGTGGAATGTAAACCTCTATATACTATGTAAATATTATGTGTAGAGAAAATAAAAACAGTAATTTGTCATTGAAAATTGCTTTATTGTTTCACAAAATACAGGATGTATATAAATGAATATCGGGGTTTTAACACTTTATACTATTTATTACATTCAACTTACAGTTATTAATGATATGTCAAATGAAAAAGCAACTCAAACAGTTTTACCAAGAAGCTTATAAATGTTCAATGTGACCTCCCTTTGTCACACGGCACACATCAAGTCTATAGCCGAGTTCTTCCCAAACTTTGATAAGTGTGTATTCAGTAATTGTAGCAACAGCTGCTTCAATCCGGTTTCTTAATTCAGGGAGGTCAGCTGGTAGCGGAGGCACGTACACAAGATCCTTGATGAAGCCCCCAAAGGTAAAAATCGCATGGCGTTAGGTCAGGAGAACGTGGAGGCCATGCATAGCAAGCCCTGTCATTGGGGCCCTTGCGGCCTATCCAGCGCTCGGGTACAGTGACGTTCAACCAATCGCGTACTTAGTTATGTCAGTGAGGTGGCGCACCATCCTGCTCTGGAAATGAAGTTCTCTGGCTCATTTTCTTCCAACTAAGGGAAGAGCCATTCCTCTAGTGTATCAAGGTAAGAAGTGCCAGTTCAGTAGGTTCACCATAAACGAAAGACCCATAAACTTTTCGCCGGGATTCGGCACTAAAAACATTCACTTTAGGGGAATCTCGTTGCATTTGTACCATCTCGTGAGGATTTTCTGAGCCCCAGATGCGCACATTATGAGTGTTAACATGTCCACTAAGGTGAAAGGTCGATTCATCACTGAAGACAACACGATCTACAAAATCGTCATGAAACAACATGTCGTTTGCGAATTTGGCACTTAATCCGTGGTTTGTCGGCTTTAGAGCCTGTAATAATTGTAAACGGTAAGGACGTAGCTGTAAGCGTTTTCTTACAATTTTCCAAACAGTCGACACAGGAACTTTTAATTCACGACTAGCCTTCCGGACTGATTTCTTTGGGCTACGAGTGAACGAGTCTCTCACTCGCTCAACAGTCTCTTCACTTACTCCTGGTCGTCCCGTGCTCTTCCCTTTACAAAGGCAGCCGATATCTTTAAACTGATTATACCATCTACGAATGTTTTTATCACTAAGAGGATCACAACCGAACTTACTATGGAATGCACGTTGCACAGTAGCTACAGATTCGGTCTTTGCAAAATGCAAAACACAAAACGCTTTCTGTTTACTAGTCGCCATCTTTCCTACTACCGCTGTCCAGCGGATTGCGGCAGAAACATTGCACGCACATGCGCACTTGTGCCAGCAAAGAAAACTGTTTGAGCTGCTTTTTCATTTGACATATCATTTATAACAGTAAGTTGAATGTAATAAATATTATAAAGAGTTAAAACCCCGATATTCATTTACTGGTGAATTCTGTATTCTCCATTATGATCACTACACCTTTGCATGCGTTTGATCTATTTGGCATAGAACTTTTTTAATCTGTTTGAGACATCTCCAGAACATAATTTTTGAACGCATTAACGGCTTCTTCAGCCGATAAAAGTCTTTGTCTACGCATTTTATTCTTAATTTTCTGTAACAAAAAGGGTTAATGGATGCCAACTCAGGACCGTACGGCGAATGAGTCATAAATTCGATTTTATTCGAGTTCAAATAATCGGTTGTTAAACGATATATATTAGCGCTCGCATTGTCTTAATGAAAAACGATCCAAAAGTACTTATTTTGTTTTTCTTATTTCACCGAAAACTTCAGACAAACAATTGGTTGTGTATTATTCAGAATTAGCAGTTTTACTATTCCTCTAAAGACACTGTTGACACACGACCAGTTTTTCTGAAAAAAAAAAAAAAAAAAAAGAGCGACCATTTGTTTCGATGCGCTTCCAGTGTGTACAGGTTCTGCTGAATTTGATTCACATAGAAACACCCATACAATCGACTGCTGCATATGTTCCGCTCATATGCACAAGTCTATGATTGGTCTCCTGTTACAATATTATATACGTCTAGTTAAAGCCCCATCATTGCATTTATTGATCATTTCTGTGCACAATCGACACGAGCATCCTCTTGAGTTCGAGGCAAATTATGTGGGATCCCACAAGAGCAAACCTTTCTAAGTGATGCTGCAAAATTTTATATATGCTGTTGGAATTAATGCGTAAGATTGCCTCTATCTTACAGTATGGCTATCTTGCATTAACAGTTTTTGCACAGCATCAATATTTTTTGGCTCACAGCTGATTCTGGGTGACCTTCACGAATTTAGTCAGTGAGCGAACGGCGGCCACGATTAAACTCGTAATACCAGCGTTTCACAGTAATAAATGACGGAGCTTCATCGCCAAATGTATTAGTAAGTTAACCAATGCATTTTTGTGTTGATAATTCATCGCACTAACATTTTTAAGTGTCAATTCTATATCTAAGCTGATAGACAATTTTAAAATCACTGTAAACAATATAAATAACGCTCCATTGACAAAATATACAGCAAGTTAAGATCAACAATGTCAAACTTTCTAGTGGAAACAACAGATGGTGTCAAGGCAACGCGCTAAATATAATAGTGGCCCTCGTAAGTTACAATTTAATTCGTTATTACCCTTAGCATTTAAGCTTACATATATTCAAATATATTATGCACTTTTCTATATTATTTCATTATTGCTCAAAATAAAAATAAAGTTCTTTTCTTATTGTTCTAAAGCTCTGGCTTCAATTGTCCATCCACTTCTTACGAAGTCCATCCAGATCTCTCATTCTAATTGGCCTAAACTTTCTTTCTTTCATTCTATCAACATATTTTTTTCCATTTAATTCTATTTCCTTCTATCTTATAATTAACTGAAAGGATTTTAAATATTATCTGCTGCCTGTATGTGTGTCTGATCTTTCTATCTCCCTTTCTTCTTTCTTTTTTCTTCTTCTTACCCATAATTTAGAACCACATACAAGAGTAGTCACTTCATTTTCATTTACTTTCTTGTTTCTCTCCCCATAGTGTATTAATGTTCCATAGATAGCTTTAAATAATTAGCCCTCCTCCCAATGTCCTTGTGAAACCCAAAATAATATCAAATCAGACAATTGAAATATTATGCTTTTTCTGAAATGTTCTCATTTATTAGTTTCCATCTACCAAGATTTGTCGCTTTAAAAACCATTATTTTTATTTTATTTACACATATAGTTAAAATTTACTATACTGCATTTTCAATCAATCTGTATACTGCTTTTTACTTTTTCTAGCACATATGCACAATGCACATAGTAGATAGAGAAGGTATTGTATTCCAACAAAAATGGCATCACACAGATTTCGTAAGAAACACGTGTTTTGTAACCCACTGATTCTGAAAAGGCATTTTAAGAAGCGTGTGTGCCTGTGGGAAGCATAACTCAAAAACTAAAAGCAGGTTAAATACCAAATTTGGTATTTAAGATTAATATCTTTAAAATATGCAACACTAAGATTTCCAATAAAATACTCATACACCTAACTATCCTTTACATGGAACATTTTTCGAAAGTTTGTTGTTCTCAAAATGGCTCTAATGATTTTTATTAAAATTTCTTATGTTTTAAGATATTTTTGGGAATAACCGCTGCAGACATCCTTTCTCTGGATATATTTTGTATAGCCGTTAACATTACGCATTTAATCTAATCTACGGGCCACATTTTATGCACGTCAGTAAGCATGCTTCTCGTCAATCCATCACTACACAGGAAATCTAAACCTATCCAGCATTAGAACTTTTCTCCTCCTCGGTGCGGTTGTTTGCCATGATCCCATAAGCTTTTGGCAACCTCTACTCTAGAAGATGGGTCTACAGAATGTAAATCCTCCTGCAGAGAGAAGACAAATGATGATGGAAGGATAAAAGAATCTCCCAAATCTTCTCTACGAGAACGAAATTCTGATGTCTCAATAAAAGGGGCCCTAGTAGGGACAGAAGGCTACACGCAGAAACGAGGCTCAAAATCCCACTCTTTAACAAGTTTCTAGTCTTCCCTTTCACGCAAATTGAATGTGTAAGTCTGTATCTAGCTTCCGCTGAATGCCAGATGTGCTTGTGAAATCTTTCTGGAGGTTTAAACATCGGATATTCAGCTAACTCCGTTTTACGAGGTCCATCCACAAAATAACCATTGATTTGGCATATCTAAATAACGAGACACACTAACACAAAAATTCACAAAGTACCTTAGTCTGCTTCTCAACGTAATATCCATTCCATCAGTATATTTACTGTCACTGGTACATTTAAAAACATTAAAAATACTCCTGCAAATACTTATAGTGAGACGGGATATTTTCGCTCACCCCGCCAATGCCTTTCATCTGTTTGCTATGCTCTTAAAACGTCTTTAGTAGGCCACGTTACAGTTGAATATGAAATGCAACTTGCAACAAATGAAGTTCTGAGTTACGAACTGGTGATCTACAGACCCTCTAGTTGGACTGACCCCTCGCACTGGGTGATTCACGATAGATTAATCTTTTCTCTGTGCTACATAGTTCTAATGCCAAGGTAATGCGCGCATGTAGTAGACTAAATTAATGCATTGCTTGTACACATCAACCTGTTCTGAAAGACAGTCGAGCGAGACTGAGGGGAGAAGGTGTGGATTACTTAATTTGTTTTGTATTTTCTTGCTCGTGTGGTATGTTTTACCAAAATTGCAACAATGAAAATCGTGGAAAGACCAGAGTCCTCGTCATACGCTCACAATTTCAGCAAAATAACAGCGCCAGGCGTATTTTAATGTCTTTTCTGTACCAGTTTTTCAATGCCGGTGTTATACTTTACTACCGCGAAAGAACTTTTCTTTTTTAATGTACCAAATGTGCAAATCGAATTTAATACGCAAATAATGCAATTAAGAGGTATTCAGTAATCAAGGAAGAACAGCGTGGAAGTTCATCAATTATTATGTGGGAGTTTTTTTTTTTTTGTTTTGTTTGGTAGTGTTTAACGTCCGCTTTAACAACTCATGGCACCCGCCCCAGCGTCGCTTTGTCCACCACAAATCTCACATGCGGTCTCTTGGGATCGAACCCGGGCCTTGGGGGAGCTGAAAGCAAAAGTTAATAAAACAATTCAGAAAAACTGGTGTTTCACCTTGGACATCGTACAATGACTTCTACTTGGAAAAGATTTCCCAACCGATGAACTGAAAAAGTGGCAGTGTCATCTTGGTTCAGATTTTTAGGGTGGAAGAATTACATCTGCATTGAGAAATCGGTACCACGTGACAATAAATACCTTGATAGCAATGTCGATTAAGTGGGAAAATATAGATCTTTGTACATAAAATGTTGTGTTTATGTCTTTCGTTATTTATTTTTGCCAAATCGATAGTTACTTTCTGGTTACTTTCATATTTAAAAGCAGCACACGATATATCCTATATTTTTCTTTTTATTTGCCCATGTTTAATTTTTGTTTACATAATTGTGTATTAGAATTTAACTTAGATACTAATATACAATAATTGACTATCATGTTAATTTTAGTGTTTGCTAAAATATTGAAAATGTATGTCAATAGGCACTTATAGTTATTTTGCTTAATGACACAATATGTAACTTGTTTTGTGAATGCTTGTCTAGTGTACACTCAAAGACAATAAAAATACGCCTAGAGATAGGATTTTGCTGAAAACGTGAGCGTTTTACGGGGTTTCGGAACTTAGATGATTTCATTGGTGCCCCGCTAGACACTCAAAACAATACAAGCAGCGTGTTAATTTTATCCATCACGTGCGCGAATTACCTTGACATTAGAACTTCAATATGTAGCACAGAGAAAAGATTAATCTAACTTTGTATCACCCGGTGAGATAGGTGGATTATTGTCCAACCAGAAAGTTTAGGGATAATCAGTTCCCAAATCAGAATTTCATTTACGTTTCATGGTCAACCTCTTCCCTTCGATATCGTGTGCTGACCAATACGATTTTAAGAGTATAGCAAACAGGTGAAAAGGCTTCTTACGATAAGTGTTTCCAGGTGTATTTTTAATGTCTTTGAATGTACAACTAAAAACGTTTGCTTAAACTTTTATACCCATAATATAACATATTCAACATCAACAATTTTACTCTGAGGGAGACTAAACGGCGATTCTTTAATAAAATATGTAACTTAACTTTAGTTAATAATTGTGATGGTGATGATAATGGTTGATGTTTAAGGGCGTTCAACTACTGAGGTCATTAGCGACTTCATAAAACAGTGTTAAATAAAAACACCTAGAATAAAATGACAATATATAACAGATTAAAATTAAAAGCAGAACGTCAATTAAAAAAGAGAGAATACATAAAACAACTACTGGCTAAAAGACACACATGCATCTAACATATTTAAGAACAGAGCGAAATGGATACAAAAATAACCAAAATGCAATCGACGAGTTAAAATTAAAAGAAATGAACCTCCGCTCCATTAAAAGCAATCGTTAATGATGATAATGATGGTGGTGATGATATGATTTAGGTCGCTCAACTGCTCCCATAGCCAATAATTGAAATTTCATCTTCAACTTGTTTGTTTTCGATGATCACTTTTTTGCATTGAATTAAGTAATATAATAATTACATTTTAAATTGTTCCTTTTTTAACACCATTAACAATAATCGATAGCACCGCAAACTGTAGGAAAGGAAAGGTTATCTCCAGGTTAAATTTATTTAGCAAGCATATATACCAAAATCATTTCGCCGTGATATTAAATATGCTCGAACATTTCCAGAAATTTTATGTCGCAGCTTTAAAATATAAATTAGAACACACATTGCAAAGAGTTGACTACGCTCGTGATTTTTCTATGTGCTGCAATATTTTGTAAAACACTAAATTGTTTTTAAAATCTAATAAAGTGTACAAGATAGCAGCATTGTTTAAATCTTTCCAGCAAATTTACAAAATACATGAAACCATTTAGAATATTGGCAATAAAGTTCTGATGGCCGCAAATTATACTTCTTTTTTTACAATTTATACAGCACGGCTTTGTTCTACCGCCATTAACCCTAGAATGTGTTCATATTACCTTTCCATGTTTTTAATATCACCATTTAATGAATGAATAAGTGTATTTATTAACATAGCAATATCATACATAGAGTTTCAAAAGTCGCACGGGTCCACAGACCGTACGTGCTTTTGTAATACACATTACAAGCAATATTAGAACAACAACAACAACAACAACAAAGAATTAAAAGATTAAACACGAAAATAAAAAGACAAAGGAAATACACAGTCAAAAGCAATATTAAACAACAATAAAGAATTAAGAGTGAATCCGAAAATAAAAATACAAAGATATTCAAATATAGCAATTTAAATTTACAGCACAGAGTACACCTTCATAAATGCACCCTCTTATAATAGATAATTACACTTAAAAGACATATATACACCATATATAAAACCATAGCACAACAGTGACCTAAGTATGACATAATATTTATGTATGTAGAACATTGTAGTCACTTTTGTTTAGTTGATCTTATCGGGGGCCCTTCTCTATTGGCAGCCTCCTCAGATCTCAGCTGTCTTGCCGTAAGTATAAATTTACCTAGCCCATCCATGTTTTCCGTGCCTGCCAGTAGCGTCCAACATGCTTCTATCCCTACATTCGCAGTGGTAAAAAATCGCGGCAAATATTTTTCCCGCCATTCCCCCGTACCCCTACATCTTGCCAAGATGTGAGTCCACGACTCTTCCTCCTCGCAAATGGGTCAGATTCTCGTACCATTCTAGTCAGAAGTTTTCGTGCTCCTCCATGCTCCTAGTCTAATCCACGCGAGCCCCTCTCTAATGAGTTTGGTACCTGTTTTGGTGTATTGCTCCATACCCCACTCCGATTTCAGCCCAGACTGTACTTCTAATGACACCTTCTCTGTGCATTGCGCAATCATTTGCTGTCTGTCAATATCACAGAGACGTTTCTTAATTTTTCTCCAAATACTTCGCCTGTTTTCCTGCCCCGCCATCCAAATGTCTCCCATCCCAAAGGTTTCCAACTATTTCTTTAATTTTGATGCCCACGTCGAATTACCTTCCATTCGCAGCTGTTCACGGTCGCAGATTGCCCTAATTAGAGATTGGTTTCCGAGAACGATTCTCATCCGATATTTAACTGCTCTGATTTTGCACTCTATCGTTTCACTATGTACCCCGAATTCCCTCATTATTCCGCAGTTTGCCGTACCCCTCCCTACACCCAGAATTCCTTTCAAAAATTGGGTCCTCACTTGATCCAGATTCCCTGTTTGTTCATACCCCCTCATTTCTCCTCCGTATGTCATCGTGGATCTAACTGTCCCTCCGTATACAGTTTCCATTAAGGTTATGGATATATTCGGTATTCTGTAGCGTATCCGGAGAGCTTCTGCCGCTTTCACCCTTGCCTTGTGTTTCGTAATGTCAATGTGTTTTGTCCATTTTCCGTTCATTGTAAATGTGAGTCCTAAGTACACAAAAGATTTAACATTGTCCAGTATCTGTCCTGCATATGTCCAAGTCTCCTCCCTGCTATAAACACAACCCTTTTTGAAAGTCATTGCCTTAGTCTTATTCACATTAACTGTAAGTAGCCATTCATCGCAATAATTCTTAAGTTTGTCCATTCCTCGTTGCAATCCGTTTACTGTCGTAGAGCACAATACTAAATCGTCTGCGTATAAAAGTGTTGGGATCTACAAATCCGCTACTACTGATGCTTGAATATTCTCTGCTATCATAGTATCAGTAATATCATCCCCAAAGAGATTAAATAGCAAGGGAGATAAAATACGACCCTGCCTCACTTCCCTATAGCTTCGGCAGCTCTCGGACACTCTGTTTCTGTCGTATTTCACACAGAATTCGACATTTTGATACATTGCCTGCAATGCTCTAACCATTTTACTTGATAACCCCTTTCTGCCTAATTTGTACCATAATGCATTTCGATTGATAGAGTCAAATGCTTTCTTAAAGTCCACAAAAGCACAATGAATCTTTCCCCGCTTAACTAACAGTTGCTTCGTCCTTAAAGTGTCTAATATAAAAGCGGCATCTATGGTAGTGTGACCTTCTCTGAAACCCATTTGAAATTTTGAAAGTTTGCCAAAATTAGATTCCCAGTCCTTTATCCGGTTATATAACACTCTACAATAGGTTTTCTCCATAATTGGCAACAGAGTAACCCCCCTATAGTTATCCGGATTTCCAATAGTTCCCTTCCCTTTATAAATGGGATGAATAATGCCCTTTCCCCAACAGGTAGGGTAATTCCTCTCAATAAACAATCTGTTACATATCTGGAGCAAACTCCTACAAAACTCATTAACATTGGCTGCGGCTTTAAAAACTTCCGGGGGCAGCCCATCCAACCCTGAAACTTTGCCTCCCTTCAGACTCCTCAGCGCCTGGGCTATTTCTCGTGCTGATATTTCTTCGTCCAGTATTGGGATCTCAAGATTTTCCAAAATGTGCACTTCCTTTATAAAAACTCCTTCCCTTTCACCTTTCCCGAATATTCCCATAAAATGCATTGCCCATTTTCTGGGAGAAATTTCGTTGGGCGCCTGACGGTTGCCTCTTAAATTTTTTACTACTTGCCACATCTCAGCGTTATCCCCTCGTGTTAAAATATTACTAATTTTTCTGAGTAATTTTGTCTTGCCACATAGTTCTCTTTTCCCGTAAGAGCTGTTTATACTCCCTTCGCTTTTTTGTAAACATTTTCCTAATGTCATCTCCCCCCTTCCTTCTGAATTTTGACAGAACCTCCTCTGCCTGTTTCTTTACAGCTCTGCATTGCTGGTCATACCAACCATTGAATCGTTTTAACTTACCATGCATTTGGGCTTTCATTGTCCCCGCAGCCGTTGCTATTATATGCGTTAGTTCCTCCGCTGTGGCTGCGTTCCTTTCATCTAATCTTCTTTCTAATTTATCAACAAATACTTCTTTTTCTATCGCTTTCCATATAAATTTACTAATGACTCTCCCTTCGTCCCCCTGCCCCTCTTCAGGTGCATGCTCCACCATGGCCGTCTCTATATTCAGTTCCAGGACAACCGGACAGTGATGTGACTCGATACGATCCCCCACCCAAAAATGTCTAATTCTGCCAATTAAACCCTGACTTATTAAAATAAAATATATTACACTAGCCCCATTTTCATTTATGAAAGTGAGTTCTCCCTCTCGATCCTCACCGTACTTGCCATTCATTATTTCTAAAGAGAAGGCATCGCAGAAAGCAATTGTCTGCCCTCCCCATTAATAAAACTATCCTTTCGTTGACCTTCGCGGAATTCCTCCCCCCATTGATGACCCACCGTTAGAGAAATATTCTCCCCTCCTAACCTCGCATTAAAATCTCCTAAGAGAATTAATTCAGCTCCTGGAAACTTTTCCTGTAACTGCACTAACGTTTCGGTTAAGTCACTGAAGAAATTCCGTTTTGCATACTTGGACGTTGCTGGCTGGTTGTATAATCCTATAACTATTATATGTACTCCCCCCTGTGCCAAAGATACAGCAATCACCTCTTCCAAACTGCTTTCTAATTTAGTTATCTCAGCCTCCAGCTCAGACCTGAATGAAACTGATACCCCTCCTGGCCACCTTCCCCTCCTTCCCCGTGTCTCCCTTCCCCTACCAAAACTATGGAAATTAGCAAGTGTTACATTTTCTCCGTTTTTCAACCAAGTTTCTGTTAGGCATTCAAGGTCAAAATCACTAAGGAAATACAAGAAATTCTCGCTACCCAACCTTTTTTTGAAGCCTTCGATGTTCCATGTGACAATCCTCAGAGAAGGGGTTGGGTCCTATTGTTTCCTTGCTGTTGGTCTTCCTACAACTTGGCTGACCGTTTGTCGAGCTGTTGTCACCCTAAGGGCACGGAGGGGCGTAGTTGTTGGCTGCTCCGGCGAAGACTGTCTCACCCTCCTCTCCTCTTTGGCCCTCCCTGTCGACATAACTTGAGGCACCTGATGTTGTTCTGCTGAGGGACCTGCTACCTGCTGGGCTGATGCACTGGCTACGTGCTCTAGCTGCTCTGTCCTGGGTTCGGTTTCCGTACTACTTCTAGGCTGTTCCATGCGCTCCAGCTCCTGTCGGTTCCAGACTCGCCCGTTAATGAAGAGCTTGTCATAGCGCAATACGGCATGACAGCCCTGCTTCCTGGCCTCAAACATGTGTCCCTTTAAGAATTCTCTCTCTTCTCTTACACGCTGGCTAAAGTCCTCGCTAATGCTTATTCCCGTTCCCCGTAAATAACGAGCATCTCGAAGGATGGCCACCTTGTGCTTATAATGGGCCAGTTTACACACAATAGGTCGCCTTATATTGCCACGTCGACCTACACGATGGGCTCTCTCCACATCAAACCCGCGGAGTTCAATTCCTATTTGTGAAATGATATTTTTCACTATTTCCTCCGTCATCTCCCAACTCTCTCCCGCTTCTTCCGTCACACCATATACCACAATATTATTTCTACGAGATTGGTTCTCTAAATAATCCATTTTCTCTTCCAGAGCACGCATTCAAACTGACACATTCTCCACGGCACTTTCTAGCGATTTTAGGCTGCACTTTTCATATCCTACACGCATTTCTTGTCTCAACTGTTCAATGAGATCTCGTACGCTTTCCACTGTCGAACTTCTTCCAGGTAGCTACGAGCTAGACACAAAACACGACCGTCCTTTCACACTCGGACTGCAACTCATCATATGACCATTTAAAGAACCTTTCTAAGCCAAACTTAAGTTTTCTTCCATATGAAGTGTATTTTGCAGTTCCAATAATGAGCGGTAGAAGAGAATAACAATGGTTTAATACATATCCTGAAGGTACTCATAATCAGCTGATTTTCCCTATAAACAAATTTCAAACCGCCATATTAAACCTGGTAGCTGAGTATAATATAGGAATAAAGCAGTGAAGGGAAAGACTAGAAGCGAAGGTGGTAGAGATAAACTTCACTCCCTAACCACTTCAAGTCGCAGATAAGGATGGGAAGAAGTCAAGAAAGTGATAGTAAGAGCGAACTTTTAGAATAAAACATAATTTATGTAAAGTTTTTTTAAGAACGGCTGGATTACTTCTACTTCAGTACTTCTTTATATAATATACGATGTCTATTTTTGGATCCTAATAACGAACACTCCCTAGCATCGGGATTTCCTAACAGATAGGGTGCAATTTCTTCCCCTAACTTGTTAAAGTGGCAGCTTTAGTATCTTCTGTAAACTTTTACGAGGTTTTAGTCGGAAATTTCAGGCTTCATTTCGACCCTAGCGCTATTCAGATTTCGTGTACAATCCACCTGATTCGGCTTCCCGCATTTAATTAAAGCCCTTTTACTACCGCTGCCGCCAGCGTAATTGATGTATGATTTATGATCTTTTAAATGGAGATGGGTAATTAATGCTGTCCACGAGGCTCTTTTATGACCCATGAGTGGCACTCCAACAAATTTCGTGTTAGCTGTTGAGCCACTTCCGTTTCATTACTATTGCTTCTCCGTCTGAAATAACCTTATCAAAAGCTGCTTAAGGTAATGAAGCTTGTATCTTTATCAATTAAAACATCTGGCAGAGAATCCCTTTCAGTTATCATTCACCAAGGCATTTGAGAATATAATCAAGAGATAAAAACTACTGCTTTTACTGACTGGAACAATTTCGTAAAGTACAGTGGCTTCGTTTTATACCAAGGCCGCTTTGGTGTTTCGCAGTGCAGAGGATCGTGGGTTCGAGTCCCGCCTTGGGCATGGGTGTTATATGTTTGTGTATGTGTGTGTAAAAAGTAAAACAGAAATTCAGTAATCAAAGTAAACAAATTAGGTAAATAAAAAGTAGGATATACAGCGCCGGAGTCCCGACCAGACTCCGAAACTGTATTAAAAAAAAAAAAAAAAAGGCCGCGGACTGCACGAATTCATACTTCGCAAAAAGTCGACTACAGTGTGGGTTTTCCGTTCCCTGACTACATGTTACTTTTATGTTGATGGTTGCTTCCGCTATTGGCCGCGTTGTCTAATAGCTTTTGTTTTTGCACAACTTATGTCGAGCTTATTCTCTTGGCACTGGCGGCTGTATTTCTTTTGTTTCACTCCTGGTAATCAGGAATATTTCTTGAAAGCCTTCGTATCACACCTTTAGAAGACACTAAACTTAAATACCAAGTTTGGTATTAAACCAACTTCGTGTTTGAGCTATGCTGTCCTCACACACACACACACACAGTTCTAAAACGCGTTGTTTTTAGTATTTTTGGGGGAGGGGATTCAGGAGATCTCAAAATATGTACTTCCGGGGAAATATCGGTATCGAATATTTGAGTGGAATATATTCCATCTCTATATATCATGTACAGTTTACATACGTGCTAGAGAAACTAAACAAGTTTAAAGACAATTTCCATCCCACCATGTAGGCGTATATTGGGCTAATTTTACACTGGTTTTTACTTTCTCTAAAGTATTGTATTCAACCCCAAAATTCGACGAGATTTCAATTGAAATAAATGTTTTGAAGTCACCTAATTCCGAAAAAAAATAATTTTAGAAAAATCTGTGCCTGTCTTTGTGCTCAAAAACGAAAAATCAGTTAAATATCAAACTTGGTACTTAAGTCAGAATCTTTCAAGGGTGCAACATGAAGATTTTCAAGACAATTTCCCCCAACCCAACTACTCTTTACATGTAACACTTTTCGAACAATTTTATTTTCTCAAAAATGACCTAACAATTTTGATCAAAATGCAGACTATTAAAGACATTTACATCTGAAGTAAAAAGTATATTTTGAATTTTTTGAGAGTAACTTCTGAAGAGCTGTATACTCTGTTGAGTTTTGCAGAATTTTGCATTAACGGTTAAACCAAAAGAGATAGACAAAAGCTTACTTCACAAAAATGTAGATCACACAATTTAACCGTTAGGTGCCTACATTAGTATATTGCATATGCTGCTTTTCCTTTAATTAAAGTTTAAAAGGGGAATTCCAGTAAAAATATATGGGAATAAGCCTATAAAATTATTATATGAAATAATATAAAAATAATAGAAATGAAAATATATGTAGATCCTTTATTAATATTTTTCCTCCCAATCAAAAGTTTAAATTATTTTAAACCAGTTTTTATAATCCTACCAGAGGCACTACCACAAAAGTGGTTCAAATAGCCATGAGTGTTAAGTGATAGGTAATGGACTGGCCATCCATTCAAAGCCAAATGCTGCAAGTTCAAATCCCAATGACCGTGATAAAAGACGGGGAGAGCCCAAGTAAAATAATCGGTGTACTGCTTGGAAGCAAATTGGGTAACATTTGACTGTAGTTATGTGGGTTTTACTCGTTTATTTGTTTAAAAAAATCGCTGCAATTTTTGGGAAAAATATTGTTACAATATAAAACAATCTTGATTACTTGTCGTTTGTGGTTGAAGGTTAGTATAACATGAAATTAGTCCTAGTGTACAACCCTATTTGTATAGTTACGTTTAAAAGAAGCGTAATTTATAGATACCGACAGGCAACAAAGGGTTAAGGCATACATGGTTTTCTTGGAGACTACACTGTTTTCAAGATATTCCTTGTTATTGGTTTCAATTTTAAACTTCTCAAACCGGACCATGCTAAGCGAACCGAAACTGAATTGTTTCACATAGTGACCAGCTTTTAAAAGATTTTACTAATGCTATAACCTAAAGTACTTCCTTATTTTCCTTCTAATTAATAGACCAACATTGGCAATATTTATCTCGCTTAACACGATATTTCTAAAAGTATAATAATCTTTTGTAAGAGCTTTTTGTGTATAGAACAGCTAGAGAAAGTTAAGTGAACGGAACACATGAGATTTTTTGATCAGGGAAATTTCTAGTTTGCGAGTATATGGCCATATAATGACGCCCATTGGACAAAATCAGAACTACCAGAAGAAAAATATACCGAATTTAATACACATACATATTAGGTCGAAACTGATTACAATCAGTTTCCTATAAATTTTAGTGTGGAGTTAACCGCTTAGAGATATTCCTTGTTATAGGCTTTACTTATAAAATACTTACACTTTTCTCACTCAGGAAGTTCGTATTTCCTTTGTTTTACTCCTGGCCAAGCAAAGAAGCGAATTTTAATAAACATTATATTGTATAGCTTTTAAATCATTTGAATATCGCTTTAGTCAAGTGTATTAGGTTAGTTACAAGCAACTAAGTAATAGTATCGTCTGTTAATGTTTTATCTTGATTAGTATGAAGTATAAAGAAGAATTATCTTTTGTAAGAAGTTTGTTTGCAGAATAGGTATAGAAAATAGAATGTGAATAGAACAATCAGAATTAATTTTCATAGCCTTATTATCGCTTGCATTTGTGAAGGTAAATTTGGAAACGGCTTTTTTTCCTATACTCTCTCTGAGAATCTTATTTAAAAAAATCTGATGTGTTCCATTCACATGACCTTCTCTACATCTCTGCAAAAAATTATTCTTAAAATCTTATGCTTCTATTTACTTCATACTCACCGAGAAACAATTAGCATAAATAGTCTTATTACTTGCTTCCTTGCAAGAAGAGGCGAAAAAAGGGAGTACCACAGGATAAAGTGGTAGTCAAAAACTGGTTGCTATGTGATTGAAGTTCCTTTGTTGTATGGACACGAGTTGGCAAATTCCTGTATGAGAAAAGAATACGTTTTTCAAGGCTGAAACCAAAAACAAGGAATATCGAAAAAATGATAAAACTCCACGAAAAAAAAATGTATATAACATAAATTGTGTGTTTTATTGTGCTCTACAGTTTTTGTGTGGTAACTCTTTGTCTATCTCTTACGATTTACCAGTTATACACTATTCCGTAAAATTCATCCAGAATAAAGTAGTCTTGAGAGTATGTTTCCAGAAAATTCAAGATATACATATTATTTGTTAGGTATATATCTTTAACATACGACATTTTAATCAAAATCGTTAGAGCCATTTTTAAGAAAATCAAAATCTTCGATAAAAGTTCCATGTAAAGGGTAGCTGGGTTTGGGGGAGATTTCTTTGGAATCCTTCGTGTCGCATCCTTGGAAGATACTGAACTTAAATACCAAGTTTGGTATTTAACCGCCTTTTCGTTTTTGAGCTATGCTGTCCACAGACACACACACACACACACACACACACACACACACACACACACACACACACACACACTCGGAAACTTTTCTCCTTTTTGTATTCAGGGAGTCTCAAAACATATATTTCCGGTGAATTCTCGGTATCGAATTTTTGGGTGCATTACAATATCTTCTCTATACACTGTGTACATAGTAGGTATAGAGAAAATAAAAATGTCATTGTGCATAAGGCTTCATAAAGGGAATTTTTCTATATCCTCTTTTTTTATATAGTTTAACGCCCGCTTTTATTACATATGGCACCGCAGGCGATAATACTGTTGATACATGACATGAAGTTGGAGCACCGGCGGAAACCCGGAGAAAACCCTCCCCTACGTCGCTTTGTTGACAACTAAATCCCACATCGATCATTGGAATCGAGATGTGAGTAATCTAATCATTCCACCATGGCGTGACCTAAATCACTCCTTATTTACAATTTTATAAGTCATTTTCTCTTGAGGTTCAGAGTGCGAATGCTGGACATGTTTTCAAATCCGTAATTCTATGGAGCAGTGCCCGAAAATAGGGAAATTAGCCAACTCAGGAGATGACAATTCGCCCGCTGTATTCGATTACTGTATCCCATTAACATGCAGAAGCCTGAATTTCAAATCGATTTGCATCATGGAGAGCGACATCGCAAGAGTAACTGGGGTACCGAGCCAAAAAAACACGCTGTGGCGATAGCTGAACTAGAAAAGGATATTCAGCTTATTTGACGATCAACATGCATTTTAAACATTCCAAAAATAATCTCAGCGGACCGAAGAGGCCCGCATTCCGGAGTTCCAGTTTTGATTGCCAGTGATCTCCCATGCTAACTCATGGACGTCCCTGAAGGAGTAGTTTCCGTCATCCCTTAAATTACTGCTCCTCTATATCAATTATTTCATTCTTCCCCATTGCAGGTGGTACTTCGGTGCGGCGTAGAAAGGTAAAAATGTCTTCTATGAAACTCTCCGCACTCGGCGTTTGGCTGATTACCACGGTATAAGGAGTATCTCTTAGGAGCGTTGAACGCTAGGTAGGGCGAGTTACCTAAAATTCGATACCGAAATTTCACTGGAAGTGTGTGTGTGTGTGTGTGTGTATGTGGGCAGCATAGCTCAAAAACAAAAAGACCGTTAAAAACCAAACTTGGTATTTAAGTTTGATATCTTTCAAGGATCTGACACGAACATTTTCAAGAAAATCCCCCACCCCTAACTACACTTTACATAGTAAAATTTTCAAAATTTTTTATTTTCTTAAAAATGGCTCTAAGGATTTTGATTAAAATCTCTTATATTTAAGATATTTACTTGACAAATAAGATGAATATCTTGAATTCTCTGGGAATAGCCTCTGAAGAGTACTTTATTCTGGATGGATTTTACGGATTTTTGCATAAGTACTAAACCGTAAGAGATGGACAAAAACTTGCCACACAGAAAATGTAGAGCATATTAAAACACACAATTTATGTTATTTACATTTTTTTCCGTGGAGTTGATTGTTTTTAAGATTTTCCGTGTTTTTAATTTCAGCTTTGAAAAATATACTTTTCTCATACAGGAGTTTATCAACTCTTGTCCATACAAAGGAACTTCAGTCACATAATAACCAGCTTTTGACTTTGACTTTAACCTATGGTACTACCTTATTTCGCTACTACTTACAAAGAAGCAAGTAATACGACTATTTCTGCTAATTTCTTCTCGATTAGCATGAAGTAAATAGAAGCATAAGCTTTTTAACAATAATTTGTTGCAGAGCTGTAGAGAAACTCATGTGAATGGAACACATAAGATTTTTTAATTATAAATTATCTGATAAATTCTGGTTTACATGTAGGTTATTATGGTCATTCTGAAAGTGTTATTAGACCACTTCCTCTGCACGTAATATGTACATATAGTATACAGAGGTATAGTAATCCAGCAAAAAATTGGATATGGGATTTCACCGGAACTACATGTTTTGAGGCCCCCAGAATAAAAATAGAAAAAAGGTCAGTGTGTGTGTACCTTTGGACAGCACAACTCAAAAACGAAACGTCCGACTTAGAAGATGATAATGCGCCCTCTATATTCGATCACAGAAGGGTGATCTCCGAATCGATATGTATTATGGAGGACAAACTCGCAAGAAGAACTGCGGAACCTAAATAATTTGCTGATAGCTGAATTATAAGAGCTTTTCAGTTTTGAAATTAAACCTCTCAACTTACAAATAACTCTACCTCATTTTACACTAATGTGAATTTTAGGCATTTCAAAATAAGCTCCATTGACCGAAAGGGATGTATAAGGTGCTAACGTCTGTAGTCCGCATTCGCAATGTACTTTTCCATTAAATACCAAAAGTCACATATAAGTTTAATAATATCCAAGAAAGCGTCACAAAGATTTTTCAAGAAAATCCCCCCACCCCAAACTACAATTTATATGGAAAAATGTTCGTAATCTATTTCTTAAAAATCTGATGTGTTACATTCACATAACTTTCTCTACATCTCTGCAACAAATTTGATGCTTCTATTTACTTCATGCTAATCGAGAAAAACTTAGCAGAAACTTTTATTACTGCTTTCTTGTAAGCAGAAGCGAAATAAGGGAGTACCATAGGTTAAAGTGCTAGCCAAAAGCTGTTGCTATGTGACTGATGTTCCTTTGTTTGTATGCAGAGGAGTTAACAAATTCTAGTATGAGAAAGGTGTAAGTATTTTAAAGGTGAAACCAAAAACAAGGAACATCTCAAAAACGATCAACTCCACGAAAAAAAAGTGTTTAACATAAAATGTATGTTTTAACGTGCTCTACATTTCTGTGTGTTAAGTTGTTGTCCATCTCTTACGGTTTAGCAGTAGTACAAAACTCCGTAAGATTCGTCCAGATTAAAGTAGTCTTCAGAGTCTATTCCCAGAAAATTCAAGATATATATTTTATTTGTCAGGTAAATATCTTTAATTTTAAACAAAATCGTTAGAGCCACTTTTAATAACGTCAAAATTTTCGAAAAAATTCTATGTAAAGGGTAGTTCGAGGTGGGGAGATTTTCTCAAAATCTTTGTGTCGCATACCTACTAAACTTCAATACCAAGTTTGGAATTTTACAGACTTTTCGTTTTTGAGTTATCGTGTTCACAGACACACGGACGGACACACACACATACATACATACACACACGGCACTTAATTTAAAATCATTCGAGGAGTCTTAAACGAGTATTTTCTGTGAAATCTTGATAACGACCATTTTGGGTGCAATTCAACATCTCCTCTATTATTATTATTATTATTATTATTATTATTGCTACTAGAAATAATATAATCACTATAAGTACTATAATATACATTTTAAAAAATATTGGTTTTCCTAAATTAGCTTTAACGACTTTGATTAAAGTACTTTTTTTTAAAATGATCGGCCTTCAAAACATGTATTTCAGGCAAACCTTGGTATCGTGATTATAGGTGGAGTAATGCTTTCTCTACATACTATATACGTACATAATAATTGGTGGAGAATGTAAAATTATAAGTTGGCATTTTAGAATATTTCCGATGATTTCACAACTTGCACATATTATTAAATATAAACCATTCTTAATCTCATTGTTGTGTGGTTCTTGCCGAAAGCTAAGCACTAAGTACCCTCAAAAGTCCAAGGGGTGGTGCCAGAGTTGCATACGGGGAAGAAGAATAGCTTGTATTTGGAACAGCTAGGGAAAGTTAAAAGTGGATCACTTCAGATTGTTTGTAAAATATTTCCGCTTTGCTGTAGCAGATATATGCGATACCTTTGAAACGCACTGTATATAAATTACAAAGTTTCGGGAAAAATAAAAGACATTCTTTCAAAGTGTAAAAACGCAGATTCAGGGGCATAGTACACCTACAGTGTCGGGTATCTGAATATTATTGGAAATTACACAGGTCATTAATTTCTTTTGCTGCATAGCCGTTTTGCACTTGTTAATCTCATGTCAGATGTAGTGCCAAACACCAGAATTTCCCAATTTTGCATGTTGCATAGCATAAAACCTCTCTCAGCTGCCAATCACGTGAAACATGAATGATCGACAACAGCTGTGACTGAACACGAGGACAGGAGTATCGACCGACATCGACGCAGAGAGAGAACATGTAGGCCATAAAGTGTGCAGACGTCGACGCTTTTCTGTCCAAAAGGTCGAATGATCTGACCCGTATCTCCGAAATTTGGTGAGAAAATGGAGACGCCATTGTGTGGGACCTCTACAGCGAACAGCAAACTGCTGACAAGCTCAAGTGCCCAACAGATAAAAGACGATGCTCTGTTATTTCTCGTTAGCGAGTCTGCTTACTCCGCCAAAATTGTGTGGGTGATTAATAGGTTAACTCTTGAGATGCTCTACTGTTTATACTACATGCTTGTTATCTAACACTATAAAAATTCAAGGGAATTGTTTTTAGTTTCTCTACACGTACTATGTACAGATTGTATACAGATCCAAAAATTCGATACTGAGCTTTCACCGGAAATGCACGTTTTGAATTTCGCAGAAAGTACACGTTTTGAGAGCACTTTTAGAAAAATATGCGTGTGCGTGTGTGTCTGTGGGTAGCATAGCTCAAAACGCTTAAATACCAAACTTGGTATTTAAGTTATGTTTATTTTTTATTTTTTTATTTTTCTACACGCACTATGTACATAATGTATTATTGTATTGCAACAAAAAATTTGTCAGAGATTTCACCGGAACTACATGTATTGAGCCCCCTGATTTAAAATATTTCCTGGTGTGTGTGTATGTGTGTGTCTGTGGACAGCATAGCTCAAAAACGAAAACTCCGTTAAATACCGAACTAGGTATTCAAATTGTATTTATTATTTTTCTTTTTCTACATGTTATGTACATAGTGTGTTATTGTATTGCACCCAAAAATTCGATACAGGGATTTCACCTGAAATACAAGTAGTAAAACACCCTGATTCAAAAAAGGATTTTAAAACATCCGTGTGCGTGTGTGTGTGTATGTGTGTACCGCATAACTCAAAAGCGTATTTAAGTTTAATATCTTCCAAGGATGCGACACGAAGACTATCAAGAAAATCCACCAACCTACCCCTTACATGGAATATTTTTAGGAAATTTTGATTTTCACAAAAATGTTTCTGTCGATTGAAATTAAAGTCCCTTATATTAAAGATATTTACATGACAAAAAGGTACATATATTGAGTTTTGTGGGAATAGTCTATGAAGAGCCTTTCAAACTGGTTGAGTTTTGCATGATTTTACATAACAGACAAACCATAGAGGACGACAAAACGTTATTACACAACGGATGTAGATCACGTTAAAACACATAATGTATGTGATATACGTTTTTTTTTTCTTTTAGAGCTTACCGTTATCGGCATACTCATTGCAATTTGTTTCAATTATAAGCTAATGAAATTTTCTAAAACGTAACCATACAGAGCGAACCGAACCGCAATTGTTTCACACAGCGACCAGCTTTTAAAGGATATGACTATCGTTTTAGCCTGTGCTTTCTATTATTTCACTTTCACTTATAAGGAAGCAAGTATTACGATTAATTCTGCTTATGTTTATATTGATTGGCATGATGCAGTTGAAGATTAATCGTTTGGATAAAAGGTTTGTTTGCGGAACAGCTAGAGAAATTTATGCAATAGGAATAGATCCGATTTTTTCTTTTTCTTTTTTCTACTTCGCGAATAGTGAATAAGGAAAGCATTGCATTCCAACCAAAATAATTAATAGGGAAGTTACACTAGTACACGTTTTAGGGTCACCTGTACCAAAAAAAGTATCTGATGTGTTCTATTTATATATCTTTCTCTAGCTGTTTCGTATACAAACTATTCTTAAAAAACATTACTCCTTTATCTACATCATGCTAATCAAGATAAACATTAACTGGATTGGTCTATTGATCTTATTATTTTTTTCCTTGTAAGTAGAAGGGAAATAAGGGGATACATTAGGCTAAGTGACAGCCAAATCTTTTAAAAGCTGGCCACTAAATGAAACAATTTAAGTTCGGTTCACTTTGCATGGTGCAGTTTACGAAACTTTAGGGTAGTTAAAATTGAAATAAATAGCAACGAATATCTCAAAAACGGGCAACTCTACAACGAAAACGTAACCGATACGAAAATTTCTGCAGAATTCATCCAAAACAAAAAAGACTTCAGAGATTATTCCCAAAATATACAAAATACACATTTTATTTGTGATATAAGTATATTTAGTATATGGTATTTTAATTAAAATCATTAGAGTCACTTCTGAGAAAAATATAAATTTCAAAAATGTCATATGCAAAGGGCATTTTGGAGGTATTTTCTTGAAAATATTTCTGACCAATCTTTTGAAGATTCGAAACTTAAATAGCAAGTTTGTTATTTAGCCGAGCTTTTGTTTTTGAGATATTCTTTCCAAAGACACACAGGAACTTTTTTCTAAAAATCCTTTTTGTATTCAACAGTCCTCAAAATATTTATTTCTGATGAAATTTCGGTATAGAATTTTTGGCTGGAACACAATAACTTCTCTGTATTGTACATACGTGTCAGAGAAAGTGAAAAGCATAAAAAATAATAAATTGTTTTCCAGGATGGCCAACGTTTGAACATTTCTGTTGAGGAAATAAAAACATCGAAATGTACTAGCCAGCAATAATTCACCTTGAAGGCTGAAGTTCAAAATCGTGTTTTCTCTGTGCCATTGATAATAAATGTGATACCGCGCCACATCAAGGTGAGACGCATTTCCATGACAGAGTAGCCAATCATGTGAGAATTATATGACAATTTTGGAATCTCCGAGTATTCTCTCTATGCAAGATGGTGATCCCTATCATATCTTATGAAAAACCGCTGAGACATTCCGCTAGGAATGACATCATAAGGCACGTATTTCTAACAAACGGCGTGCATGAACGCCAAATATAAGCCCTGTCAATTTATGGTTATGGGAATATCCAAGAAATTCTCCCTGCCGTCTCCTTTAGATGTTATAAAACTAAAGCATTTTTCTGGAAGACAAGATTCGAACCCAAGGTTTTCTTTTATTGAATGCTTTTTCTATGAATGAATGAATAAGTGTATTTATTAACATAGCAATATCATACATGGAATTTGAACAGTCGCACGGGTCCACAGATCGTACGTGCTTTTGTAATACACATTACAAGCAATATTAAAACAACAACCACAACAAAGAATTAAGAGAGTAAACAAGAAAATAAAAAGACAAAGGAAATACACCGTCAAAAGCAATATTAAACAATAAAAATTAAGAGTGAATCCGAAAATAAAGATACAAAAATATTCAAATATAGCAATTTAAATTTACAGCACAGAGTACACCTTCATAAATGCACCCTCTTATAATAGATAATTACACCTAAATGACATATATACACATAATATATACAACCCTAGCACAACAGTGACCTAAGTATGATATAATATACATGTATGTAGAACATTGTAGTCACTTTTGTTTAGTTGATCTTATCCCCCCCCCTTCTCTATTGGCAGCCTCCTCAGATCTCAGCTGTCTTGCCTTAAGTATAAATTTACCTAGCCCGTCCATGTTTTCCGTGCCTGCCAGTAGTGTCCAACATGCTTCTATCCCTACATTCGTAGTGGTAAAAAATCGCGGCAAATATTTTTCCCGCCATTCCTCCGTACCCCTACATCTTGACAAGATGTGAGTCCACGACTCTTCCTCCTCGCAAATGGGACAGATTCTTATACCATTCTCGTCAGAAATTTTCGTGCTCCTCCATGCTCCTAGTCTAATCCACGCGAGCCCCTCTCTAATGAGTTTGGTACCTGTTTTGATGTATTGCTCCATACCCCACTCCGTTTTCAGCCCAGACTGTACTTCTAATGACTCCTTCTCTGTGCATTGCGCAATTATTTGCTGTCTGTCAATATCACAGGGACGTTTCTTAATTTTTCTCCAAATACTTCGCCTGTTTTCCTGCCCCGCCATCCAAATGTCTCCCATCCCAATGGTTTCCAACCCTTTCTTTAATTTTTATGCTCACATCGAATTACCTTCCATTCGCAACTGTTCACGGTAGCAGACTGCCCTAATTAGAGATTGGTTTCCGTGAACGATTCTCATCCAATATTTAACTGCTCTGATTTTGCACTCTATCGTTTCACTATGTACCCCGAATTCCCTCATTATTCCGCAGTTTGCCGTACCCCTCCCTACACCCAGAATTCCTTTCAAAAATTGGGTCCTCACTTGATCCAGATTCCCTGTTTGTTCCCACCCCCACATTTCTCCTCCGTATGTCATCGTGGATCTAACTGTCGCTCCGTATACAGTTTCCATTAAGGTTATGGAGATATTCGGAATTCTGCAGCGTATGCGGAGAGCTTCCGCCGCTTTCACCCTTGCCTTGTGTTTCGTAATGTCAATGTGTTTTGTCCATTTTCCGTTCATTGTAAATGTGAGTCCTAAGTACACAAAGGATTTAACATTGTCCAGTGTCTGTCCTGCATATGTCCAAGTCTCCTCCCTGCTATAAACACAACCCTTTTTGAAAGTCATTGCCTTAGTCTTATTCACATTAACTGTAAGTAGCCATTCATCGCAATAGTTCTTAAGTTTGTCCAGTCTTCGTTGCAATCCGTTTACTGTCGTAGAGCACAATACTAAATCGTCTGTGTATAAAAGAGTTGGGATCTGCAAATCCGCTACTACTGGTGCTTGAATATTCTCTGCTATCATTGTATCAGTAATATCATCCACAAAGAGATTAAATAGCAAGGGAGATGAAATACGACCCTGCCTCACTCCCCTATAGCTTCGGCAGCTCTCGGACACTCTGTTTCTGTCGTACTTCACACAGAATTGGACATGTTGATAAATTGCCTTCAATGCTCTAACCAATTTACTTGATAACCCCTTTCTGCCTAGTTTGTACCATAATGCATTTCGATTGATAGAGTCAAATGCTTTCTTAAAGTCCACAAAAGCACAATGAAGCTTTCCCCGCTTAACAGTTGCTTCGTCCTTAAAGTGTCTAATATAAAAGCGGCATCTATGGTACTGTCCTTCTCTGAAACCCATTAGAAATTTTGAAAGTTTCCCAAATTTAGATTCCCAGTCCTTTATTCGGTTATATAACACTCTACAATAAATTTTCTCCATAATTGGCAACAGAGTAACCCCCCTATAGTTATCCGGATTTCCAATAGTTCCCTTCCCTTTATAAATGAGCTGAATAATGCCCTTTCCCCAGCAGGTAGGGTAATTCCCCTCAATAAACAATCTGTTACATATCTGGAGCATACTCCTACCAAACTCATTAACATTGGCTGCAGCTTTAAAAACTTCCGGGGGCAGTCCATCCAACCCTGGAGCTTTGCCTCCCTTCAGACTCCTTAGCGCCTGTGCTATTTCTCGTGCTGATATTTCCTCGTCCAGTATTGGGATCTCAAAATTTCCCAAACTTTGCACTTCCTTTATAAAAGTTCCTTCCCTTTCACCTTTCCCGAATATTCCCATAAAATGCATTGCCCATTTTCTGGGAGAAATTTCGTTGGGCGCCTGACGGTTGCCTCTTAAATGTTTAACTACTTGCCACATCTCAGCGTTATCCCCCCGCGTTAAAATATTAATAATTTTCTGAGTAATTTTGTCTTGCCACGTAGTTCTCTTTTCCCGTAAGAGCTGTTTGTACTCCCTTCGCTTTTTTGTAAACATTTATTGAATGCTTGTTCTAAGAGACTTGAGGAAACCTGACCTTTAAAACACTAATCCACTAACGTTGTGCTGATTTATAGAATGCAATCCGAATTAATTATCTTTTACGCTGGGTTTATCGCATTCTAACCAAGCCTTAAAAAGTTCAAATAGGTCCAAAGAAATTGGCAAGAGTTACCTTAAGTAGTCGGCCTACCTTTTGCAAATAGGACTGACACGCCGAGGATTTACAAGATGATTTAGGGGTCAGATGCCTGTCGGAAAGCAATGGCACGTAACCGCAGAATGAAAAACCTGAAGTGATCGGACCATGGCCAGGAATAAACATGAAGTTGATGATATGAAATGAAAGGGAAATGGATGATAGAGGAAATGATGAATCAATTGGTGAAATGAGTGGCGGAGGAAACTGGAGAAACCGCAGACGCCGTTTCGTCCACCACAAACTCCACATGTGGAATCATGGGATTGAATCCGAGCCGCCTAGGTAAGAGACGAGCTGCTTAACCACTTTGCCACGGCGCCGGTGCTGCCAAGAGTACCATAAATACAAGAAGCACTTTTTACTTTCTATTTTACGTATATTAAATAGGAATGAATTGTATTCTACCAAAAAGTTCTATGTTCACTGAAAATATTTATTTTAAGAGAACCTCTTGAAGATAAAAATAAACAAATATTTAGAAAAACGTCTGTGTATGTGTGTCCGTGTGTCTAAGCTTCGTATCTCCTAAAATTAAAATCTCTATTAAACACTCACTTGGTAATTAAGCTTGTAAGGATACGTCAGGGAGATAAGTAAGAAATTCTTTTCATAGTAAAGTCTCTTTTCTCGGAAAATTTATCGCAGATGTTTATTTTTCCAAAAATGAATAACGATTTCGATTAAAATAGCATGCGGTATTACAAACGGAATGTATATCTTGAATTTTCTGGGAATAACCTCTAGAGACCTCTTTATTCTACATGACTTTTATATGACTGGTAAACCATAAAAGATGGACAAACACCTATCACAAAAAATCTGATGTGTTCCATTCACATGACTTTTTCTACATCGCTATAACAAATTATTGTTAAAATGCATATTCTTATACTTACCTTATGTAATAGAGATAAACAGCAGAAATTGTCTTCGTTATAACTTTCTAATTTCTAAGTAGGACGTAAATTAGGGAATACACTAGACTAAATTGATACTAAATATTTTCATAGCCGGTTACCATTTGGATGAAATCCGTTTCTATGCTGGGCCAGGACTTTACAACTTTTCGTGTGAAAAAAAATAACTATAATACATCTGAAACAAATAATACGGAATATCTCAGAAATGGTGATTTCAACGAAAAAAGAAACGTATATGACATAAATTGTGTGTTTTAACGTGATTTATATTTTTTTGTGTAGCACGTTTTTGTCTATCTTTTACGTTATATCAGTTACGCAAAATTTAATCAGAATAAAGAGGTCTTTAGAGGCTATTCCCAGAAAATTAAAGATGCATTTTATTTGCCATATAAGTATCTTTAATATATGGTGTTGTAATCAAAACCGTTTGTTTCATTTTGGGGAAAATAAAAATTTTCAAAAGTGTTTCCATGTACGAGGTAATTTGGGGTGCAAGGACTTTTCTGAAAATCTTCGTGTCGCGTCCCTGGAAGATACTAAACTTAAATACTCTCTTATAAAAATAAATATCTTAAACATATGGCGCTTTAATAAACTTCGTTTAGAGCTATTTTTGAGTAAATCAAAATTTTCTAAAAATGTTCCACGTAAAGGGTAGTTGGACTCCTTGGCACAGCTCATTAAGACCTTGGCCTACCGCCCGGCCGCTGCGTTCCACATCTCAGCCCAATACAGGCGCCATGGATGGGGTGCAGTATTGAGGGTGAGACTTGGTCAGCGCTTTGACACCCTCCGGCCAATTAATGCGGTCTTAACGATCTGCAGCCGCTAATTCTCCAACAAGTAGCTCCTTAATTGCCCCCTCAGGGAGCTACCGAGGTTGAGTACAGCCCGGTCCAGGCCTCCCAGCGGGTACTGGGAATCAAACCCAAGTCTCCCGCTTCGCAAATAGCAACATTACCACTGCGCTAAGGAGACGACCAAAGGGTAGTTGGGGCGGTGAAATTTTCTTGAAAATCTTCTCGTTGTATCCTTGGAAGTGTGGTTTTTGAGCGAAACTGCCGCTCACGAATGTATTTCTAAAACGGCTGTTTTTTTATTTAGGTCCTCAAAACATGTATTTCTGATGAAACCTCATATCGTATTTTGGGTGGAATACAATACCTTCTGTATTCACTATGTACATACGTGCTACAGAAAGTAATTAAATCACAAAATTATGCTACTTTTCTGTAACATAATGGAAATGTTATGCTACCCGCTATCAAAATGAAATTATGCTACGGTTGGCAACACTGTTTTTGTCCATGAAAGTTGGGAGATTGTTAACTTCATCAACGCAGCACTTTAAACAGTTTCCAGTATAAGCAACAATAATACCAACCGAAGTAGTAATGACGCGAAATTGAAGTAAGGAGGTGATTTTCCTTCCTCGGAAGATAAGGGGAACCGGCGGCATTTGCCGGATAATCTGATTCGAGAAACACGTTTGTGACGTCAGTAGTAAATTTCATCTGTCTCGTCCCGCTGTTGGTGCGTCACAAAGCCTGGGAATGCCAACTTGTATCCAGATACAACCATCCGTAGTACTGCGCAGCCATATTGATGTGATTCATTTGTTTTTTCTTTTTATCTTCAAAATGGATGCCGGAGAATTTTGGGAATAACTCACAGAAACACGAGACAGTACCATGGATTTAAAGCACAAGCAATACTTATTGTAACTTAGCATTGGAGTATGTCATCCTAAAATAATTTGAGATTTCTTAATGTATTTTTTAGATTGTGTTTAACGCCCGATTTTACTACATGGCATCGCAGGTGATGACACTGATGATTCATGGAATGAAGATAGACCACCGGTCAATGCGGGGAAAACCGGAGAACCCGGAGAAAACCCGCCCCTACGCGGGTAAAATACTAGAATACTCTCTTAAAAAATTAATGCAAATCCTCCTCTCCCATATTCAACATTAAATCCTGAAACTAATTCAGATTCTCCCTCAGCAAAATCAAATGGTCTACGATTCGTTTCAGCAACACAAAAAACTAATCAAACATTATATAAAGGAAAAATAAAAATAAAATACCCATTTGATAATAAAAAATATCCATTAAAGAATATCTTCTAATAAAAACACAACACTAATAATTAAAAATACAGAAATTGTCTGAGCTGCTTTAATCTAAAAAAAAAAAAAAAAAAAATTACCATCACAAATCTCACATGCGGTCACTTGGGATCGAACCCGCGCCGTGATTTACCGCAAAAATCACTACTCAGTTGGGGAATTTAACACAGTATCAGCCAGCACATTGCTATAATAGCTCAATGCGTAGAGCGACTGAATGTAGGCCAGGAGATCCGTGGTTCAAATCCAGGACCTCGAGGAGTGAACTGAGAGGATATATACCGGGCGGTCGGAACCGGAGCGACGGCACAGAAATAACGCGGTCCCTTCTGTTGCCATACCGAAGCACCCCGACCGCCGGACAGATAGACTGGAGACCCCGATTCACATAGGATCCAGTGGCGGCGCTCACCCTGGTAACCAGCCCAAATCTTTTCCCTGCCACGCTGCATCGAGCATCATCGCCAACTGTTCCAACCCTGAAAAAAAATCAAGGGATGACTGTGATTAGAATGGACACGATGTGGAGGGACAGGGAATTCGGGAGATGAAAGAAACCTAACCAGCATTCGCTCGGCCATCCGGGCCAGCTCAAATTCCTTTGATCAGATGGAGAATTGTATTTAAATAAAGATTGAATAATTATTTTAAATTATTCAAACATTTTTTTACCATATTATGTCTGTCATGTACACGTACCATGCACATAGTGTATAGAGAAGGTATTGCATTGAGCCCAAAAATTCGATACCGAGATTTCACCGGAAATACATAATTTAAGACCCCCTGATTCCAAAACAGCATGTGTAGAAACATCTCCATTTATGTATCTGCGTGTGTGGCAGCATAGCTCAAAAACGAAAAATTGGTTAAATACCAAACTTGACATTTAAGTTGAGTAACTTTCGAGGATGTACCACGGTGATTTTAAATAAATTCCTCTCACACCCAACTACATGAAACATTTTTCGTAAATTTTGATTTTAAAGAAAAATGGTTAACGATTTTGATTAAAGTACTTTATGTTTAAGATATTTTTGTGTATAATCTTGAATATTCTGGGAATAGCCTCTGAAAACCTCTTCACTCTGGATGACTTTTGGCAAACCGTAAGAGATAGACAAAACCTTACAGCGCAACAAATGTAGATCTAGTTAAAACACATAATTTATGCAGAAAACATTTTTTTTTGTAGAGTTAGCCGTTTTCGAGATATTCCGAACGAGCTCACGTCTGAAAAAACACCCTTGAGTACACCCATGACCATCAGCGCCATCCTGCCGCCAAGAGCCAAGTTTCCAAAATTCACTCAATTCCACCACCGAAAACCTCGCCGACAGTTACCATCCTGAAAGAAAGAGATGAAAAAGAGGGACAGGAAATTCGGAGGAATAAAGAATCCTACCCAGTATTCGCCTAGTGACCCGGGAAACCCCCGAACAACACATGGAACAGAGAGACCAGCGAAGGGAAGCAATGCCACAAGCTCCCGAACGCCAGTCCCAGGCGAAACGCCTGAGCCATCTGTTTCGTCGCTTAAACTGTAACAAACTATAATAACAAAAACTTGTTTTTCTATCTGCTTCTAAACATCATAAGGAACACACTAGACTAAAACGATACTAAAATCTTTTAAGAACTGGTTGATATAGCAAAAGAAACATGAGTGACAAATTACCGTATGAGAAAAAAAATAATATTTTGAAGTCAATAACAAGGAATATCTAGGAATGGTTCACTCGACAAAAAAAAAAGTATGAAAAGTTCTAAATTTTCTGCGTAATAAAATTGTGTCTGTCTCTTACAGTTTAACCGTTATGCAAAGCCATCCAGAATGATGTGGCCTTCAGAGGATATTTACATAAAAGTCAAAATATATTGTAATGTAAATATCTTTGATATACGGTTTTTAATCGGAATCATTATAACCTTTTTTGAGCAAATAAAAAAATCAATATTTTTCATGTAAAAGGAAGTTTGAGGTGCCGATATTTTCTTGAATCTTCGTGTCGCACCCTTTAATATTTAACCGAATTTTCGTTTTGACTTGTGTTGTCCACAGTGACGTACCTTTTTTGTGGACTCAGGGACACCTAAAACATGTATTTTCGATGACAGCTGGCATACAATTTTGGGTGAAATCCAATACCTTGTCTACCTGCTATATAAATATCTGCTATGAAATTAAAAAACAATAACAGATGAAAGTGACTAGACATTAAGGTACTAGTTATCAAAACATCTGTATCTGTACCCCTAACAGCCTGTGTTTTCTATGAAAATATATACTCTTTATTTCTGTACCAGCCGTGTTGACATTTTCGCTTTGAACAAACGAGTAATACAAGGTGAGAAAAGACTTCACTCGTTTGCATCACGATACGTACTCTGAAAATCCAATTTAACAAACAGCTGTGTGAGAATAGTAAACAGGCTGCATGTATAATTAAGTAACTCGTGAATTGCTTAAAATAACTGACCATCGTATACTTGATACCAATAAAGTATAACTACAGTGCGTGTGCTTTCTAATACCTAAAATGTAATGTCTCCCATTCACATGACTTTCTCTATTCTCTTCCATAAACTTGTTCCTTTATCTACTTCAGATTGTACGATATGGCAATATACTGGTTTCCTTGCAAGCGGGTTAACGCAAGTCCATATTTTAAAAGCACGACGCTATGTGAGAAAAACTGAAATTCGGTTCTCTTTGGAGACCAAGAGTAAAACAAATGCGATATGAAACTAAGATAACTTCTCCGACCTTGAGCACGGTTATTCGTGGGGCGTTTGTTGTTTGTGTTCTAAGTCATTAATCCCCCCCCATACCAATGCCAATTAGGTTATAAAAAAAAAGAATAAATTTTCGTTTGAGAAAAGCTAAACGGTTAACTCCACAAACTGTATATGGAAATTCTGTGTTTTAAAGAGATCTGCCTAAACCATTAGCTTGATTGAAACAGGACACCTCTTGAAACGTCCAATCACTGACGAAGTGTTAATGTGGTCCCACCCTCGCCAGCACGTCAGGTCCATCCACGATAGTAAAAGGAAGCTAGCCACAGTCTACGTACACGTGGAAAACGGCTGTCTTTGGGGAGTCTCACCACGATGAAGGTCAGGCTGGACACCAGGTGTTGCATGGCCAACGGCCATCAGTGTAGGATGCCTTAGAGTATGTAATAAGTTGTGTTCTTGCTTTAATATATAATGTTTTAACTTGGTGTGCATCAGTTTTCTATTCTAGTATTAACTATTCCTGACAACCAGTGAAATCTCTGTATCTCATTTGCCAAGCATACCGGTCGCCATCATGCTTATGTTGCGTTCGTAGTGAATTCTACTCCAGTTGTTTGTGGTTGTTGTGGTGGGTGTAACATCCGAAAAGCTAAACGGTTAACTCCAACTACTATATCGCCTTATTATTGGTGGCGGCGATGTTATTTTATAATGAAATGGAATGATTCTAAACCAATATACATGTGGTGTTTAAGTTAATACGCACATATAAAAAGTAGATATATTTGCTTCATTCCTCATCCTCTTCACTCGAAAAATACTTTATTACTCTAAAAGACCTGGCTATCTAGCTGTTTGCTCTTTACCTCAACAGCCGTGATAATATAATCAAATTAAGATAAGACGTATTCTGAACTACATGTTTCAATGCACCTAAAACCTTCTGGACCTCTAGTTCTCCTCCGCCATCGCGAAACAAACGGCAAGCGCATGTTACCAATCACGCGTTGCTATAGCTGACAGGCGTTTGAATAGGGGTATGGCAAAGGAGTGATGTCGTTCATCTACCAACCTAAGCAGCTGTCCGTGCATTGGACTGTACCTGCGCCCCAAGAGGGGGTGCCCTCGGAATGAAAGGGAGAGGTGACACATAAGCTATGCAACAGTGACCTGACTACTCAGATTTGCTGTGCGACCCAGGGAAGTAGTCCGTGGGCTTTTCCTTTGGATCGGTGCCTGTTCTACATACCGACTCTCTAACTCGTGCTAGGACCGAAGTGGATACGTCACTTACACGTGTAGGATGACTATTGAAGACCTCGGTGGGGGTGACGGCATCTAGCACACGTCTACTAACTCTCCAGGTTATTGCCGGAGGACTTGAGGTGTCTGACCACCCCGCCCAGGCATTCACAACCGAGGCGTACCCAATCTCCCATGGGGATAGGGACCACTGACACACCGAGTCGAACACAATCCAAACAGCGCCCTGGATATAAGCAGTGGTCGGACTCAAGAGCGACAGTGGACGCAGTGAGGTCGCCGCAGATCAATCAGCATGGCCAAGAAGAAATGCCGAAACCAAACCGCCTCAAACACCGCCGAAGCCACAGCCGAGCACCAACCGGCCTTCTCGGCTGAGATCAGTGCCACCCTTCCGCCTCCAGCCACCGCAGAATGCCGGCAGATGCAGCCGCACCTGCCGGCCAGCCAGTCATCCACCGCCGAAGAAGCCCGGCAAATGCCGGCTTCTACAGCTAGCACCACCTCAGGACCAGAGCTTCCAGCCAACACCAACGCAACTTCCAAAGCAGCACCGACGCCTCCACAGCTTCTGCCGCCACCGCCGCTTCTCATCGAGAGGTACAGTGGTGTGATTAGGGGCGTCCCGCGAAATCTATCCACTAGGCTCATCACCACCGCAGCACGCCAGAGATGGCCTTCAGTAATGGGGGCCACTAGGATTATGTCCGCCAGAGGGATATCCCCTCTAGTTCGGATTGTATTCGCCGTGGCCGGGGATCTCAATGCTGCCTTGCGCGAGGGCCTGCCCATGTTTGGGCGGCGCCTAAGCATCGAGGCTAGCCGAGAACCCCGACCGACACCATGCCGCCGCTGCTGCGCATTCGGCCACACTGCCGACACCTGCGCCGAGCCCCCACGGTGCCACTACTGTGGGGCGCCGAGTTTGACAGCCGAATGCGCAGCCCACGACCTAAGATCTCGACGCCGGTACTGCGCCACCTGTGATGGCCCCGGTCATTTCACAGGACAGGCGCAGTGCCCCTATTACCCACGCAGCCGCCGCCACCTAACACCAGCCTCTGCCGCCACACCCATAGACAAAAAGGCGAGGACCTCAACAACCACCACCTCGACGCAGACGGAAGACTCCATCACCCATCACCTGCCTGCCGCCACTAACACTCCACAGGCAGCAGCGCCATCCGACAGCGCCGTTAAAGACGCCGTGCAGGACCTGCACTCAGAGGTCCTGCTCATTAGCGGCCGATTGAACACGCTGGAAGAAGCCCTGACTACCATGACTGCAGCCATCTCAGACGCCCACACCACTTCTACAGCCAACCGTCAAGACACCGATGCCATAGCCCAGAAAAAGATCACGTCTGAGTTCCTCTTGGAGCTGGACGTCCTCTACACCCTGTTACAGGAAATCCACGACGTCAACGCCAGGATCTTGGAGGCCAACCAGGACCTCTATGTTCAAACTGCTAAATTACCAATACGCCTTACACTTCTGGAAGACCTGCTCAAAGGAAACCGAAACGACATCAAAAAGTGCTATACTGCAGTTCTTGACAGCCAAGAACTGACAGTCAACAATGTAGCCCAGCAAATTACAAGCAGCCACCACCAGATTCTTCAGGACCTTACCACCAAAACACACACCCGTAACACCAGACATCAGTACTGAAAGCACACCAAGACTCCCTAGCGCTGTACTCAGGGCCCCCGGGTCATGTTTACAGACTAGATAAGCCATTCCTTGTTGCAGCCCTCATGCTGCAGCAACATCAACTTCACCACAAATCACGGAGGTGCTATCGCGGAACTCCATCATTCCCCATTCACTGTTCCTTTCCTATCTCACCCGATTTTTCGCTTGTATTATTCCCTTCTAATCTTCACCCAATGGCGAGATAAGCCATTCTTTCAACCTTCCAACTCTCTCTCTGTCTCCCCTTTCCAAAAAAAAAAAAAAAAAAAAAAATAACCCGCCGAAGCCGGGGTACGGAGATTCAAAATGAGCATGCCTTCGTCCAGTCACGCTGCACCGAGCACCATCACTAATACTTTCAACCCTGAAAGAAACCAACGGATATCAAGGATGAATGTACTAAGAATAAAAACAACAAGGAATTCGGGAGATGAAAACAACATAATCACATTCGCCTAGAGACCCGGGGAAATATAACCCAAGCTCAAATATCTTCTTTTGATCAGATGGACAGTTACATTAAAATATAGATTATATAATTTAAATTTATATAAATATGAATTATACTATGTTTGCGCTGTCTTTTTTTATTTTTATTTCTAATTTAAGAATATTATTACTTTATTCTCCCCGAAAAACCAATTGGTATGCAGACTACGGAGATCGAATTCGCAACTTCCAGAATGCGGGCCATAGTAGAAGTCTGTGCAGTATGAAATCATAAATGAGAATAACATACCCCTATGCCAAAATCCAATTGGGGAGTAACATAAAATGAGATTCATTTACACATAATTCAACATTTTCCTCTCCCTTTTGGGTTTACCTTCGAGGGAACAGTGGTCATAAATAGGAACTTTGTTGCATGCAAATTAGTTGAGGTGTAATAGGGAATTAAAGCAAGCTGTTACATAGAAGCAACAGGCAAGCCGAAAAAGGGAGAATGAAAGCCAACATACGGGAAAAAAAAAATGTGTGTTTTATTCACACGACTTCTCTACTCATTTTTCTGCAAAAAAATCATACAATCATACAAAATTGTATTCTTCTATATGCTTTTTAGGAGAGTTAAACTTTAATTTCAGGATTTAAGAACTATAAAGTAAACTAAACGAGAAATAAACTCTTTTAAAGGTAGGTCGTTAACTGCTGGTTTTAAAATTACGTTCTCGTTTCATGAACGCAAAATGAATGCCAAGTTTTAGTTTAAAAAAATATGTGTTCCATTCACATGACTTTCTCTACATCTCTGCAACACATTATTGTTAAAAAGCTTATGCTTCCATTTATTTCAGTCTAATTGGGAAAACTCTAGCAGAGATAGTCTTATTACTTGCTTTCTTGTAAGTAGAAGTGAAATAAGGGAGTGCCATAGATTAAAGTGATAGTCAAAAGCTGGTTGCTATGTGACTGAAGCTCCTTTGTTTTATGTACAGGTGTTGACATATTCTCGTATGAGAGAAATATAAGTTTTTTTAAAGCTGAAACCAATAACAAGGAATATCTAAAAAACGATCAACTGCACAAAAAAATGTATATAAAATAAATTATGTGTTTTATTAGATCTACATTTTGTGTGTAATAGGTTTTTATTTATCTCCTACGGTTTACCAGTTATGACATATTCAATAAAAATCATCCAGAATAAAGAGGTCTTTAGAGGAAATTCTCAGAAAATTCAAGATAAACATTTTATATAATGTAAATATGTTAAATGTAAGAGATTTTAATCAAAATTATTAGAGCTATTTTTGATAAAAAATATATAAAATCCACATTTTCCATGTAAAGGGTAGTTTGAGGTGGAGGGATTTTCTTGAAAATCTTCGCATCCATGGAAGATGGCAAAGTGAAATACCAAATTTAGTATTAAACGGTCTTTTCGATTTTCAGCTATGCTGTCAAAGACACACACACACATACACACATACGCGCGCGGATCGTTTTCAAAAAATGCTTTTTTCGTACTCAGAAGGACCGAAAACATGTATTTCTGGTGAAATATTGGTATCGAATTTTGGGTGGAATACAATAACTTCTCTATACACTATGTACATAGTACGTGTAGAGAAAGTAAAAGGTATTAAATGATTGAACATTTACGCCAAATATTGAAAATAGTTGTCACAACAGATTTATTTATAAAAACTGATACATTTTTGTGTAGTAAGATTTTGTCTACTGCAGTTTACAATTATATAGAACTCATTTACAAAGGACTTCACAGGCTATTTGTCTCTAATACCTAGAATGTCTTATGTATATAAGACTTTAATCAGATTGTTTAGTTAGTTTTGAATAACTTCGCCATGTAAGGAGCTCCTTGCTGATGCTTACAGTAGCTTCTACTCGAGCCGGTCTGGGGGTCACGAAATTGCCAGTTTGAGAATCGATGCACACAGAATATGACGCGATAAGAGTCGGCATGGTTTCTACAGCCCATTTCAAAACATTTCTCACTATCTAGCAATGCTCACTGCCTGGCCTCGTTCATTTTCTGCTGGTAGATACTGAACACAAAGAGAGCGCAGATTGGAAAATGTCGAAAATACGAAAGGGTAAGTGTTTGATACTGGAAAACTTGTGGATAATTCAAACATATTTGAGTGACAGAGGAGAGCCTTTTCTTTCGAAGCAGTAAAGATGTATCACTGAAATGAATTCTGAACGAGTTTGGTTGATTTGTTAAAAGTTCAAGGCGTCTTTGTTTACTAATAAAATTATGAAATAATTATTTCATTCTGTTACTTTATGGATTAGAACGATGCATATAATGTCAGTAATCTAATGAGAGTACATTTTGAAACAGATTATATCTCAACGTGTGCATATTTACGCTACAAACCACTTCCCACTACCCTCTCTTTATACCCTGAGTACTCTGTGTGTTCGCAACTATGTACGCTTCGGAACCCAAAACCGAGCTCTACTTATGACAATAATACTAAATATTACAGTTTTCTAAAAACGGAAATTGATTTTTTGACTATGAATGACAGAGAGTTTAAGTATCGCATTTTATTAAAGAGAAAATTAGAAAGCAACGTGCATCACGGGTCATATTAACCGGAACAGAACAACACGAAAAAAGTCTGATGTGTTACATTCACATGACTTTCTCCACATCTCTGCAAAAATAATTTTCAAAAAGCTTATTTCTCTATTTACTTCATGCTAATCAAGAACAAATTAGCAGAAATGGTCTTATTATTTGCTTCTTTGTAAGTAATTTCTTTGTAGTTTTCTTTAAAATCCTCCTGTCGCATCCTTGGAAGATACCAAACTCAAATACCAGTTTGGTGTTTAATGACCTTTGAGCTATGGTGCCCACATATATACACACAGACAGACAGACAGACAGACAGACAGACAGAGTCACACACAAGGACTTTTTTCTAAAAATGCTTCTTTGGATTCAGAGGGTCTAAAAAAACATGTATTTCCGGTGAAATCTCGATAACGTCTCTATACATTATGTACATAGTAGATGTAGATAAAGTAATAAAAACTGAAGAAAATTTCAAATAAGTGTGTGTGAAAGTTATTTTTAAAATTGTAAAAAAACAAGAAAAAAAAACGAACATTAATTTTGAAATAATATATATCCAGTTTTTATTTATTTATTTTAGGTCGCTTTAACTCCTAGGTCATATCGTGACCATACAAAAGTTATAACAATTAAATTCACTATATTACAATGAAATTATTTACACATTAAACACAGGTCTGTCCAGTTTTGTAAACAATGTTTTTGTAAACTTTTGTGAAATGTTTCATATGTATGAAACATATGAAAGCGTAAAATATATTATCATCTTAAAAATCACTGACTGAAAGTAAGGATTATTATTATTATTATTATTATTATTATTATTATTATTATTATTATTATTACTATTATTGTTATTATTATTACTATTATTATCATTATTTCTTTTATTTTTTAAAATGCTCTACCTTCAATTGTCATTTCCCCATTAAGGAAGCTTTTAGAGTGACCTACAATTTTTGCCTGATTGCAACGCTTCCAAAAGTAACATATGTTCCATTCATATGAATTTCTGTACATTTCTGTTAGAACTTATTCTTAAAAAGTTTATTCTTCTGTTCACTTAATGCTAACAGAGACAAACACTAGCAGAAATGGTGTAGTTACTTTCTCCCTGGTGAGTAGAAGGGAAATAAGGGAGTGCATTAGGCCGAAAGAATATTAAAATATTTTAAAAATATGGTAGCTATGCGTTTCTTGGCTTGACCAGGAACTGACAAACTCCCACAAGAGAAAGGCATTTAAACTGAATCCAATAGTAAGGAATATATCGGAAATTGTCAACTCAACGAAAAAGTACATATGGAATGAATTGTTTGTTTTAATGAGATCTACATTTCTTGTGCATTAAGTTTTTTCTGTCTCTTCCGGTTGCCACCTATGCAAAAATCTTCCACATAAAAGCATCTTCAGGGGATATTTTCACAGAATTCAAGATATAAATGTAGTTATAAATTTATCATCTAAATATCTATAATCTAATAATGTTAACCAAAATCATTAGAGACATTTTTGAGAAAGTCAAAACGTTCCTAAACTTCGTGTCGCGTCCTTGAAAGATACTAAGCTTAAAATGCCAAGTTTGGTATTTCACCGACTTTTAGTTTCTGAGTTATCGTTTTCATAGACACACGGACAGGGCCACACACAGGTACCTTTTTCTTAAAATGTTTGTTTTTTTTATTCAGGTGAAATTTCCGGTGAAATCTCGTTATTGAATTTTTGAGTGGAGTCTATGTACTATGTAGTGAAGTAGAGAAAGTAAAAGTGTGCTCAGTTAATCCAACCTTACAGAGAGGTAAAAAATTAATGCAGTGAGAATGATAGCTTTGAGTGTTGAGTCTATGCATATTTCAACAGTAAGGGTAACCACTTATTCAACATAGCAACACTTTGTAGAATTTTTGCCATACTCTCAACCGTTTGTATGTAAATGGTTATTCTTGGTCAAATACAGACAATACTTACGTAGAGACATGAATATGCCATTGGGGTAAATGTTAGAAGCTAAGTATACGAGGTGTGATCAAAAACTTTCCGGAATGACGTCATAAATACTACACAACAGTTTGTTTTGTCTAATCTGCATTGTCACCCTCGAAGTAGTCTCTTTGGGAGTTGATACACTTGCCCCAACGCTTCTGCCACTGCTGGAAGCACCTCGAAGTAGTCTCTTTGGGAGTTGATACACTTGCCCCAACGCTTCTGCCACTGCTGGAAGCACCTCGAAGTTGTCTCTTTGGGTGTTGATACACTTGCCCCAACGCTTCTGCCACTGCTGGAAGCACCTCGAAGTTGTCTCTTTGGGAGTTGATACACTTGCCCCAACGCTTCTGCCACTGCTGGAAGCACCTCGAAGTTGTCTCTTTGGGTGTTGATACACTTGCCCCAACGCTTCTGCCACTGCTGGAAGCACCTCGAAGTTGTCTCTTTGGGAGTTGATACACTTGCCCCAACGCTTCTGCCACTGCTGGAAGCACCTCGAAGTTGTCTCTTTGGGAGTTGATACACTTGCCCCAACGCTTCTGCCATGCTGGAAGCACCTCGAAGTAGTCTCTTTGGGAGTTGATACACTTGCCCCAACGCTTCTGCCACTGCTGGAAGCACCTCGAAGTTGTCTCTTTGGGTGTTGATACACTTGCCCCAACGCTTCTGCCACTGCTGGAAGCACCTCGAAGTTGTCTCTTTGGGTGTTGATACACTTGCCCCAACGCTTCTGCCACTGCTGGAAGCACCTCGAAGTTGTCTCTTTGGGTGTTGATACACTTGCCCCAACGCTTCTGCCACTGCTGGAAGCACCTCGAAGTAGTCTCCTTGGGAGTTGATACACTTGCCCCAACGCTTCTGCCACTGCTGGAAGCACCTCGAAGTAGTCTCCTTGGGAGTTGATACACTTGCCCCAACGCTTCTGCCACTGCTGGAAGCACCTCGAAGTAGTCTCTTTGGGAGTTGATACACTTGCCCCAACGCTTCTGCCACTGCTGGAAGCACCTCGAAGTAGTCTCCTTGGGAGTTGATACACTTGCCCCAACGCTTCTGCCACTGCTGGAACAACCTCTGGAAGCCCTCTTCTTTCAACATGTTCTCAGAGCCTTCTGCGATTCGCGATGGATGGCATCAATGTTCTCAAAACGGTGTACTTGGAGTCGCATTTTAAGTCGAGGGAAAAGAAAAAAGTTCACTGGTGGCAAATTTGGAGAATAGACGAGATGGGGAACAGTATTCATTCTATTTTTATCCAAAAATTGGCGAACATTGGCGGGCGCATTGTCATGATGCAGGAACCAGTCACCACTCCTCCATTTCTCCGGCCATTTACGTCGTGAATTCTCCCTTAATGAGTCAGAAAATTCTCTTATTGTAATGCGCCTATCATTTAATACCATTTCTCTCACCTGATTCATATTTTCATCAGTTTTGCTGGAACAGGGAAATCCCGAGCGATTCGAAAACCGCTCAAATGCTTGAGTTTTGCCCATAACTTCCTCCCCATAAGCCGTTCTTGACATTTCATAGGCTTCTGTTGCAGTTTTATAACAAAATTGTTTTGTGTTCTTCGTAATCTTGACATTTTTGTTACGCGGAAAAATCGTAGCACAAGCAAAACACGTGTTCACTTCAGAGGGTCTACCTCGTCACTACATGGTCACAGGAAGACACGTGACCTCTCATTGTTATCGGGAAGAAACGCTGCATGTTTCGTCTGGGTTAGACTTAAAGAAATCTCAGCGTCATCATTATTGCGAAACCATTCCGGAAACTTTTTGATCACACCTCCTAACTGCACAAATGTTTATGAACATGTTAAATGCAGCACATCTTCAAAGAGAATAACGGTGATGCTTGCTTGAAAGTCATGCACATACTGGAAGGGAGGGAAGGAAGCGCAAATAATTTAATATTTAATAGAGAATAATGCGTGTAACATAAATAATTCTCATTTTGTGCGCTTACTAACAGAATTTTCATAAATGAAGCATAATTTCAGCTGCTTTGCACGGCATTGCATTGTTTCCCCTTTGTTTACACACAATGGTAGCTCCTGTGTTTACAATTCGCACACCGTCGTCCTGCATTATATGATTCACAGTGAGGAATTGAGGGACCGATTCAGTCGCAAACTTTCCTTTACAAAATGAATAACTGTACTTATGCTGAAATATCAGATATTCATCTAATTTAAGTCGTGAATGGTAAATCTCTCAGTGCTGCGTGGGGCATGTATCATCGGCGATTTATAAATCGATGTCTCCATACAAGACGAACATAAACTGCAGAGCATCAAAGGATATGCGACTCATTTCTGTTAATTCCCAATTTGAGGGGTTTTTAAGTGCTGAGTTTAGTTTTAATGTCTCACATTTTTAAGAGCAACGGGGGTGATTTTTTAGTTTAAAAAGCCCAGGTATAAATGCTTGTATGTTGGTTTGAGTTATACATATGCTCAATAAAACCAAATTTAAATAAAGAAAGATGTCATTTGCTCAAATTTTAAGTTGCGCTATGAATACATTGTGAATCCTAATAAGATAATGTTGTATGAAGAAAAGAAGATAACATATAGGTTGAATTTTCATTGGGACCAATATTCCTCCCTCACATTGCATGACAGTCGAGCAGCGCGGGGGTATTCGCGTGACCTGTTATGTAAACAATCGAACCTTCAGATAGGTGATAATAGCCATCCTAAAAAACATCATGAAGTGCTCCTTATGAACGTAACGGCTAAAAAGGTAAATACTGCATTGTCATATCGTCCTCAAAATGCTTAAACAATATTTGCACTTATTTACTTCTGATACTGTATACATACATAGTATGTCCAAATCATCGTGACGCTCCACATGCGCAGGAGAGGAAAAATGAACAGAAGTGGTGAGAGTGGTTGGACACATGGGACCATTCGTAACAGGTGCAACACTGACCCCTACCTATCTTATGCAAGTGTGGAGGAGAGTCATTATGAATCGGACGGGCTGTAGCCACATACTATTACTCTCTCTCTCTCTCTCTCTCTCTCTCTGTAACCCTCATTTTCGCTTCATAACATTATTAATACACATTTATAGCATTTAGGAGTTAAAAACAAATAAGAAGCTTTTCAACTTTTAATGGCTACGATGTTTCAACTTCTATAGCATTTTCCAATACTTCTTCATTACAACTTTGTTTCTCCATTTGTGTGTTTCTTTTACCCAAAGAACTTGTTATCACCTCTATCAGCACATCGATCTTGCCTTGGATACTTGAGACAAGAGATGTAATTAGTTAAAACTTTCAACATATTTTAAGCAGGGCGGAGTTATCCCTGAGCTTCCGTCAAAACGTAAAGGCATATTTAAAGATGTGTTGTGTTCCATCCACTTAGCTTTCTCTACAACTCTGTAACAAATTATTGTTAAAAAGTTAATTCTTCTATTGCATGCTAATCGAGATAAACATTAGCAGAAATTGTCTTATTACTTGCTTTCTTGTAAGAAATAAATAAATAAGGGAATACACTAGGCTAAGCGACAGTCAAATCTTTTAAAATCTGTCGCCATATGACTGAAATCCGTTTCTTTGCGTGACCAGGAGTTGACAAAATATTTTAAAACTAATACCAATAACAAAGACTATTTCAAAAATAGTCAATGTATACAATATAAATTGTATTTTTGAATGAGACCTACATCTTTATAGTAAGTTTTGTCTATCTCTTACGGTTTACTAGTTATGCAAATTCAGCAAAAGTCATCTAGAATAAAGAGATCTTCAGAGTCTATTCCCAGAAAATTAAGATATACTTTTGTTTTCATGTCAATATATTTAATATAAGGTATTTTAATCAAAATCGTTTGGGCCATTTTTGAGATTTGACATTTTTTTATATGTAAAGAGTAGTTTTGGGGTGAGGGGATTTTTCTCAAAAGCTTCATGTCGCATCTTTGGATATTTTACCAATTTTTCGTTTTTGAGTTATCGCATCCACAGTCACACGGGGACAAACTCGGACCTTCTTTGAGAAAATAATGTTTTTTATTCAGAAGACACTAAAACCTGTATTTCTAGTGAAATCTCAGTATCGAAGTTTTAGGTGGAATGCAATACCTTATGTATACATTATGTGCATAGTACATGTAGAGAAATAAAAAGAATCTATTGTATTTACATAAATATCCGTACATACTATAGATTATTAGTTTCCCTACTAGTATTGTATTTCATCCAAAAATCAATATTGACAAAAACAAACGGCATGTTATTTATGGACGCTTTTTAACTGCTGTGGTTCTCAGAGTCCCATTCTATATTGGACGTGAAAGACCGCTTAATTTTGCTCAGAGGCTTAAGGTTCTTTTAAGTGCCATAAATCTACCACACGGGACCAACGGCTTTACTTCCCTTCCGAAGGAAGCCATGCTAAGGATTTTTACACCCGAAAAAATCCATCGTCGTCCGCCGGGTTTGAACCCGCGACCTTGGGTATATGAATTTAGCATGGTAACCATTACACCACGGAGGGCGACACAATATCGAGATGATACGTAAAATGTAGGGGTAGAATTTAATTATTATAGATATGTAGGTGTGAATTAAGCCATGTAATAATTGAAGTGAAATAAATAAATACCTATACCTACCTATATGTGTATTTTAGCAAATCCTAAGTAGCTTATATTTTCTTTATTATGCTCATAATCCGATAATTGTTAACATTTGAGATAACATCGTTTATCAACAATAAACTTTAATAATTATAAACGTAAGGAATAAGCTTATGTTTTGAAATCTTAATGAAAGGGTTGTGTGTGTGTGTGTGTGTGTGTGTGTGTGAACAACGTAACATAAAAATTACGAGTTGTTTAATTTTGTAAACAAACTTGGAATTTTAAGTATGTCTACAAAGGATACCTCAAGGTGCCTTTTACATTTTAAAGTTGTCCATAATTTTCATTTTCTCAAAATTGGTCAACGAATTAGATTAAAATAGCATGTTTAATATATTTTCAAAGCAAATAAAATGTTTTGAACTTTCTGGGAATAATCTCTGATTGTCTTTTACAAAGCTGGTAAACTCTAAAAATATACAAAAAATTACTACACAAAATATAAATCTGGTTAAAACATCCAATTTAAGTCAAATATGTCTGTGGAGTTAACCATTTCTGAGGTGTTTCTTATTTGTTTTGATTTAAAATTCTATGCTTTTCTCAAATAGTATGTCACCATTTGTTTTATTACCTCTTTCGAGCAATAAGAACGGAATTTCACATTGCAACAAGCTCTTAAAATACTTGAGTACCGTTTTAGCCTATCGTACTCCCTTATTCCGTTGTATTAACAAGGAAGTGATGTCACATGCATGATTGGCTAATGCTGTAACTTGTATTCTTTTGAGAATATTTTATGCGGGACGCTCGAGATTTAACTGGAATTCTATTTTGCAGCTTTGTTAGATTATGTGAATAGCAGGAAGGCTACGATCTCTTCTTTCCGATGCCAATGACGTCAACTTCCCGGTCTACGTGTAGAGTAGCTCAGAGCAACAAGGACAAGCTGCTCCTCTACAAGCAGCTTCTCCGGCCTGAAACTACGTACGCCTGCGAGGTCTGGGGCGTCGCCACCAGAACTCAGCTAGACCGGCTTGAAACCCTCCAAACTCGCTATCTGCGAATAGCCACTAACTCCCCATGGTACCTTCCTAACCGCACAATCCGTCAGGATATGAACATCGCATCATATAAACCTCCCGCTATTCCCGTCCCTCAATAAAAAAAAACCTAGCCCTAGCCCTAAACTGGAAGCAGACGAAAGGAGGCTTGCCTCCCTCCAAGGTCAGCTCATTACTGCTTTGCTCTTGGGTAGGCGTGTGGGTAGGTGGGTGGGTGGGTGGTAGGTGTGTTGGTGGGTAGGTGGGTAGGTGGGTAGGTGGATGGGTGGATGGGTGGGTAGGTGGATGGGTGGGTGGTTAGGTGGGTAGGAGCGTGGGTGGGTAGGTGGATGGTGGGTAGGTGGATGGATGGATGGGTGGGTGGTTAGGTGGGTAGGAGCGCGGGTGGGTAGGTGGATCGGTGGGTGGGTAGGTGGATGGGTGGGTGGGTAGGTGGATGGGTGGGTGGTTAGGAGGGTGGGTAGGTGGGTGTGTGGGTGGGTGTGTGGGTGGGTGTGTGGGTAGGAGGGTGGGTGGGTAGGTGGGTGTATGGGTGTGTAGGTGGGTGGGTAGGTAGACACCTCGTGAACTACAGATCTATTGTTGTTAACACCCCCGGGAGTACAAATTGAAATCTTCTAGAAATTGTAGCTAGTACAAAACAGACAACTCCCCACCTCCAGTTCTCCAAGTGTTAAACTTAGATTTGTACCTAAGGATCTTCTTACCCAATAACTATTTAGTAATGGTACTGCAATAGATTTCTACAAGAGAAAGCACATGTGGATTATTCAAGTACAACTTACGACAGCATTACTTAAAATCATTATTACATATATATTGATAAAAGCATTGTCGATGTGCTGGGATCATATTGAATCCCCACATCATAGTTTTCATAAAGAAGTTGTATAAAACAGCTTAAGGTTCTAAGAAAACCGATAGAAAATGGACATAAGATTAACTCTCTAACTTTTTTGCGAGTTCTTGAATCTCATTGCAAGCATGACCTGGGTGTTAAAGTGGCAGTATGACAGTGGAGAGAAATGGGACAATTTTTCCTGCATGGCTATCTATCCGGGCTTATCTTGTGATTTATAGTTCGGACATCTTAAGATCATACTAAGAAAAGAATTTCGTTTCCTGTTCCTCTTGGGTAGATATGATACATGTTTCGCTTTGCCTTTGCAACGCTCGAGGAGTCCCAAGTGATGCAGATCCAGTATTCGAGTGATATCTCAGGCAACGCAAAAAGAAAGGCAGAAATTCCCTTTGGATGATTGAGTGCTTTATTCAGAAACGCTTCCTCGGTATTCGGTCTTTAAAACATCGTCGCGTTGCCTGAAGCGGCTTATACTAGGCTGAATCAATAATTAGACACATTTCTGTATAGATGCTCGATATCAATGGAATGAACATGTTATAAAATACACATTCATGTACAAGAGTAAAATTGAGGGTAGTGTGTCTGAGATTCAAGAGATCTCGAGTTTGAATCGGATAAGGTTCTTTTTCGGGGCTTTCCCTTATTCTGAGAAGAGAAATGTCGGGTAACTCTAGGCTTTGTGGACCAAGGGCTTATATGAGCACCAATTCATCTATTTCATCCTTCCATCGTCCGATAGACCTATGAACCAATTTTTATGTCTCCACACTGTTTTCTTATATGTTTTTGTATTGATTATTTATTTTGTATGTTCTTTTGCTTTTATGCACAATTCAGAACCACTAGAGCCACTCGCCTGCGGTGCCACAAATAGTAAGAGTGGGAATTAAACACTATCAAAAACATTATGTATTCCATTCACATGACTTTCTCTACAGCTGTGCAACAAATTATTGTTAAAAAGCTTATGCGTCTTTTTACTTCATGCTAATCGAGAAAAACTTAGCAGAAATAAACTTATTACTTGCTTCCTTGTAAATAGAAGGGAAATAAGGGATTAGCATAGGCTAAAGCATTAGTCAAGATCTGGTTGCTACGTGACTAAAGTTCCCTTTTATGGACACGAGTTGACAAATTCCCGCATTAAAAAAGTAAGTATTTTAAGGCTGAAATCAATATAAAAGAATATCTCAAAAACGATTCACTCTACGAAAAAAAAAATTATATACCTAACATAAATTGTGTCTCTTAACGTGCTCTACAATTTCTGTTAGGTAAGAAGTATTTTGTCTATCCCTTACGGTTTACCAGTTATGCAACATTTGTAAAATACATCCAGGATAAAGTAGTTTTCAGAGGCTATTACCAAAAAATTCAAGATATGTATTTTATTTGTCAGGTGAATATCTTTAATATGCGATATTTTAATTAAGATCCTTAGCCATTTTTGAGATAATCCACATTTTCGAAATTTTTCCATGTAAAAAGTAGTTGGGTGGGGGGGGGATATTCTCGAAAATCGTGTCGCATCCTTGGAAGATTCTGAAAAAAATGGAAATGGCCTGTTATTTATGGACGCTCTTTAACTGCTTTGGTTCTCAGCGTCCCATTCTATATTGGGCGTGAAAGATCGCTTAATTTTGCTCAGAGGCCTCTCTTATCAGGCTTGAGGATCTTTTACGTGCCGTAAATCTACGACACGGAACCCACAGCTTTACTTCCCTTCCGAAGGAAGCCATGCTAAGGATTTTTACGCCCGAAAAAATCCATCGTCCTCCGCCGGGTTTGAACCCGCGACCTTGAGTATAGGAAGTTAGCATGGTAACCATTACACCACGGAGGGCGACTGAAAATTCTGAAAGCGTGCTATAAGCTATGCTGTGCACACACACACACACACACACACACACACACACACACACACACACACGGTCATTTTCTAAAAAACATATATTTCTGGTAAAATCTTGGTATTAAATTTTTGGACGCATTACAATACCTTACTCACTCTCCATGGTGTAATGGTTACCATGCTGACTTCATATACGCAAGGTCGCGGGTTCAAACCTGGCGGAGGACCATGGATTTTTTTCAGGTGTAAAAATCCTTAGCATGGATTCCTTCGGAAAGTAAGGCCATTGGTCCCGTGTCGAAGATTTATGGTACGTAAAAGAACCTCCAGCCTGATAGACAGGCCTCTGAGCGATCTCTCACGCCCAATTTAGTTTGGGACGCTGAGAACCACAAAGGAGCGTCCATAAATAACTTGACATTTACATTTTTTTTACAATACCTTCTCTATACACTATGGACGTAGTACGTGTAGAGAAAGTAAAAACTGGAGCTAATTAGAAACGCTTTGATTTTCTCTCTGCGATTTTGTTTTGTTATAAACATGTTTCATGGCGACATATTTTCTTCGTTATGAGGTTAGAAAGATATATATATAAATCAGATGTTTTTCACATGACTTTCTCTACATCTCTGCAACAAAATTCAGTTAAAAAGCTTATGCTTCTATTTACTTCATGCTAATCGAGATGCATTAGCAGAAATAGTCTTATTATTTGCTTCCTTGTAAGTATAAGCGAAATGAGGGAGTAGCATAGAATAAAATGATGACCAAAAGCTGGTGCTATGTAACTGAAGTTCCTTTGTTTGTATGGACTGGAATTAACATATTCCGGTATGAAAAAGATAATTTTTTCAAAGCAGAAACGAAGAACCAAGAATATCTTAAAAATGATCAACTCGACGAAAAAAATGTGTATGACATAAATTGTGTGCTTTATCGCGAGCTACATTTTCTGTGGAGTAAGTTTTTGTCCATCTCTTACGATTTAGCAGTTATGCACAATTCCGTAAAATTCATCCAGAATAAAGTAGTCTTCAGTGGCTATTACCAGAAAATTCAAGATATACATTTTATTTGTCAGCTAAATATCTTTAATATACAATATTTTAATCAAACCCGTTAGAGCCATTTTTAAAACAATAAAAATTTTCGAAAATGTTTCCATGTAAAGGGTAGTTTGGAGTGGTGGGATTTTTCTCAAAATCTTCGTGTCGAATCCCTGGAAGATACTAAACTTAAATACCAAGTTTGGTATTTTACCGACTTTTCGTTTTCGAGCTATCGTGTTCACAAATACACGGACACATGGACACACACACGGACCTTTTTCTGAAAATACTTTTTTTGGATACAGGGGATCCTAAAGCATATATTTGCGGTGAAATCTGGGTATCGAATTTTTTGGTAGAGTGCAATACCTTCTCTATACACTATGTACATAGTACGTATAGAGAAAGTAAAACACAGCCAGAAGTGAGGTAGAGAAACACTCAAAGAAAGTATCTGGTTGCGTCTTCTAAATAGGGACCCAAGAGACGAAGCATATGGGTTTTCTTACGCGTTGGTCACACGACATAGAGACATTTCAAGTGGAATAATGTATCTTCCACCAACATAAAATAGAATTATATATGTGTCCAAGTTAATAAATTTATTTTGTTGAAATCAACAAAAATAAACGGAAGATATAACATAAGAAGGCATAGGTGGTTGCGAATTCGTGGCTCTTTCATTAACTTTGAATAAAATAAAATGTATTACTTTCTCTACACGTACTATGTACATAGTGTATAGAGTAGATATTGCATTCCACCCAAAAATTATATACCGAGGTTTCACTGGAAATACATGTTTTGAGTCCCCCGAATTCAAGAAAAGCATGTGTGTGTATTGGTATTTAAGTTTAGTATCTTCCAAGTATGCAACACGAAAACTTTCAAGAAAATACCCCCACTCCAACAACCCTTTACATGGAAAAAATTAGAAAATTTTGATTTTCTTAAAAATGCTTCTAACGATTTCTATTAAAATCGCTTATATTTGAGATATTTACATAAAAATAAAATAAATGTCTTGCATTTTCTAGGAATAGCCTCTGAAGACATGTTTAGTCAGGGGGAATTTTGGGAAATGTTGCGTAACTGATAAACCGTAAGAGACAGACAAAAGCTTATTGCATAAAAGATATATCAGGATAAAAAACACAATTTGTTTTATATACACCTTTTTCGTTGAGTTGGCCGTTTTAGAGATATTCCTTGTTATTGATTTCAGCTTTTCGGAAACCTTTCAACTCCTGGCCACGGCAAGAAACAGATTTCAATCCCTTAGCAATCACATTTAAAAACATTTGACTGTCGGTTTAGCCTAGTGTATTCTCTTTTTCCCTACTTATAAGGGAACTAAGTAATAAGACCGTTTCTGCTAAATTAAATAGATACAAAAATAAGTTTAGTAACAATGATTTGTTACAGAGATGTAGAGAAAGTCATGTGAATGAAACACATCAGATTGTTATATAACAAAAGACAGATTATTTATATAAGAGAAGTTCTCCATATTCTACTTACGGATTGTTACCATAAACTCTGATAACGTCTTCAGAAAATTAATGCGTTCTTCTATCGACTTATTACTGTCGCATATTGACACCATACCTGACGATTTTCAAGGACTTTAAGGTAGCAAACAAAGTGTTAAAGGATAAAGGATGTGCAACGAAGGTAGACACCTCACGCACTGCGACCAATGTAAATCTATTGTCGGCAACACCCCCGGGAGTATAGAAAGAGCCTAGTCTCCTTTAGTTCTTGTAATTCCTGCAAGATATAAGTAGAAATTACTTTTGAATGAATGCATAAGTTTATTTATTGACATAACAGTATCATAAATTGAGGTTCATAAATTGCACGGGTCCACAGAAAATCCGCTGTGATCCCCACATGGGCAAATCTTGTCGAAGGAAGTGGATAAACTATTCATTCTGTCTCAGCCCTTCTTTCAATTGTTGTTCCAATTTGAGGCCACAGACTATAAGATAGACAGGCCAGAAGAGATGCACGGAAGTCCCAGCCCGACAGAGAAAGCCTGCAGCCATCCGTCGACCCTGCCGCTATGTAGTGTCCACTGGGAGAATAAGTGTATTTATCACTTATTCATTCATTCACTGGGAGAAACCTTTATGCATCTGTATTATCTGCCTCGACTGCCATACACCAGGAATCTGGAAGCTCACTGATAGATGAGAAGTAAGCGTAATGAAGGGGATACGATGGAAAAGAAATTCTGGTACCTTAGAAAATCATTCAAATATATGCCTTGCAATCCAGGAAGATCTGAAATCCTCATGGGCCAGAGTGGGATTCAACTCCAAACCTCCCAAGTGCGAGTCGATCACATCACCACGGCGCCATCTCGCTCGGTATATACCAGAGTCAGTATACATAGATTACAATAGTAGTTCCGAGGCTAAAGGGCAAAGTCGCCCCAAAAGCGTTGACTGGGCAACATACACTAACACCTCTCCTCATAGCCGAATTTTATGATGGTGTCCTTCAGCGCCAGCGCTGGTTGGTTGCCTAGACAAAAAATGCAGTGTTCTCAACCTATTCAGACCGTTAGATTTTCTCATTATTATGATTATTATTATTACCATCACTATCATTACCATCATTCTTAATTGATGTTTATCCTTACATCTTCATGAGATTATTATATTATGTAACGTAGAAAATGTAATATCTCTCAATACGTATAGAAAGTTAGCTTGAAGCAAGCTCAAATTAGGTTGTTTATGAAACTTGGTCACTGTATGATTGGAGAATTCCTTTGTTAAAATAGAAAGTTAGCAAAAGTCACGTGTTCCTTTATGTACGTGAAGTAGAGCAACAAGTGAAGGCGACCGGGGGAAGTGTCTACTGCACCAGAGATAGGTTATTTGTCATTGTATAAACGTAGTCACGAGGTATTTATAGTGCATTACTGGTAATTTTAACTGCTTTATGGGACACATAGACATCAAGTTTGCGGGCTTTGTAACCAATAGGAATAAAGCCGCCATGATATCATTATGTGCTATATGAGCAGCAGTTTTAGCGCACTTATATACACAATTTGTCATGTTCTTGTCTCGAGGTGATCAACGACCTGTGTTACCAGAAAGGACAAGAAATAAAACGACGCGAAGTCTTATGAATTATGTTGCGTGGTGATATTATAAAAGTGCAGGAAGTGTAACAAGGCATTAGTACGTAGGCAAAGGTGCTTGCCGTGATCTCTCTGTTTTCGCCTTAAACAAATATAGTTTCCTCAAGTTTAAAATATGTCCTGTGATTTTTTTAAGTACATTTCGTACCTTCTCGTTGTGGCAACAGCCTGAGTGAGTCAACTGAGTGCACAGCCACCGATGGAGATTTTGAGCTTTGCCGGGGTACCATGACATCCCTCTACACCAGGTACGGGGAGAGTGAATGCTAAGCAATTAGGTAGGGGATTACACTCACACACCCATCTATACACAGTGAGGAGAACATCACACTATGTAAATTCCAGAGAGATGCGAGATAATAATTCTGAATGTTTCCTCCCGTTTCTCCCCACAAAAATCTCAGCGGGTATACTCGCAACAGGGAATTAGTAAATTACTAGCTGTCTCGGCCAGCAAGTGCTGCTGAGTGTGTGAGAGAAGCGAAGTCCTATGTTCGACAGTTAGACGACAACCGGAATAGAGATAAAGAGTAATGAATTCTCATTTCATTAAATGAAGATAAAAGAAGAAGAGCCTGCCACTGCGTGATTCAGTAGTTCATTACATTGCCAAAGCACTAAAGGAAAGTGAAGTAGTATGAAAACTGAATAAAATAGCAGCACTGTTCATTTGACCTAGAGAGCTTTCATCAATACAAAGGACAAAAGAGTTTCTTGCCTTCCCATACTTGCATGTTTTCGTTAACACTATTCGAAAACGTCATTCATTAATAGTTTCTTTCGTGTAACTTGGTCAAATCTTGGTTATGTTAACACTTTTTGTCACGTTTTGTTAACTTTTGGTAATTTTGTTTCAAATTACCATCAATGTGCAGAAATATGATTCTATATATATACTTATTTTACAATTGATATTGCAATATGCCACAAATCTCTACTTAAAAGCCCAAACCTTGACACTAGAAATGGAATGATCATTCGGTTTCTAGAACTCTTGCATTTAATATTTCTTTTCTTTTGGTAAACGAAGTTGAAGTTTAAAGACCATTAAATACTTTGTTTTTTTTGTTGTAATTTTCAAATATAAACAAGAAAACAAAAAAAAAAAAACTTTGCGTATTTGCTGCTATAGTTCTTTGAAGCTCACAGCATTTTTTTTAATCAGTTGATTTCAATTTACTGTATAATGCTAATGTGAAATTCTGTTTTACGAGAAAAAGTTGCAAAACACTTCACTCCAAGTTTGCAGAAGTTTCAACTTGTAGTAATAGGTACAACTACTCATAATATGCGAGTGAACTAAGACTTTTCTCAACATTTTTTTCCATTATATGTATTTATCCAACTTCCACTCATGATATCATATGAAGGAAGAAGTAATTGTTACAGTTCACAAGTTCCACATGTTTATTGCACACGCTAATATCATGTATTTCATCTACAACTATTGTGTATTGATATTATTGCAAATATGATATAGAAATCATATTTGACAGTTGGATTTTAACATTTGTCTTATGCTATTTATTTGCAATTTAATTCAGGCAGAAGTTGAATATAGCCCCGCCGTAGACAGAAATATAACTTTCATTATTCACAAACAGGCGTGACCAATAGATCAGCAGCTCGCATAGGCTCGAGCGGTGGACCTTGATGCTACTTTTGAACAGCCGACTGTGATTCATTTTATTTTCACATAAGGATTCTATTATTCACTATCGTCTAAAGAATAGCATGCAATGCACATGCGTTAAATGTTTTGTGAAAATTCAGAAGTGAAAATAATCGTCCGTTAAAACACCCTTACCCCCACCCCGCCATTCAAAGAACTGCTGCCCTTGAAAGGAGAACTTGGTGGCGTGGTTTAAATCTTAGCTTTGCCTGTCCTCTTCACTTGATGCCTCTCGACATTTCCATGCTAAGTGAGGTATTGAATAGGACACTCCTCGGCCATACTTCGGAGACAGAGCGTCGTGAAGGACCGTGCGATAAGACTAAGCGTAAACACCTTCCCACCGGAAAAGCGAAAACTGTCACTAACTGTCTTTATTGCTATGGCTTCCTTCTCTGACCGACAAGAATAGTTACAAGCAACGAGTTAAAACACAACCAGCTCGGAAATGTAGACTCTAACAATACAATCATTTTAATGCTAGTTCATTTCCATACAACTTGTAGTAGTGGGGAGAAAATGATTATCCACAACATTTGATAAAAGCAATAAAACGTTTTTCTACGACCGAGCATAATTGAGTAATTTACGAGCTCATTTCAGATCGCAAACTTGATGTTTACGGAATTCAAAGCAAAGAAGTGCAGCAAGCGTAACGTAGTTTTATTACAACTTTACGCTCACCAGAATAATTAGTGTGATATGTTATGTTCGACGTCAATAAGTGACAAATATTCTTTCGCAACTCTAAGGATATCATAATTCTCAAAATCTGTAATTTTCTCACAGAGCACACAAATCTAATATGTTCAATTCATATGAATTTCTCTACATATATGTAACAAATTGTTAAAAATACATTCTTCTATCTACCTTATGATAATCGAGATACAAATTGTCCTTATTACTTGGGTCCCTGAAAGGAAAAAATACAAATTCACATGTCCTCTATTGTTAGGTAAACAAACCTTTTATTCCAAACGTTAACCTTATCTGCATCATGCTAACCAAGATAAATATAGGCAAAATTAGTTTTATTACTAGTTTCCTTGTAAGAAGAAGGGAAACAAGAAACTTCAGGGGTAAGCGATAGTCTCATCAGGTTTCATACTATAACTATTGCGAATTAACGTAAGAAATTTTTACTAAGATAATATTAACAAGAAACTATCAAACTCCCAATGATGTGCAACTCCATCCATCGGACTTCAAGGAATAAAGCAAAAAACACAATTTAAGAAACAGTAGGTACATCTATTTTCCTTTGCGGGTTGGAATCACTACTAAATTTAAATACATTTCAAAATAAAGTACAAAGCCTGAAATGGCAATTTTAAGAAAAGAAAAGAAGAGTTATTGTACACAATAATAGTGTTATTTTTGCCATCTATCAAAATTCTAGCTTTGATATTTATTTACATAACTCTTTTACGGTCTAAATTATTTGTTGCAATACAAATTAAACACGTGATTTATTTTTAAAAAAATATTCACAAAAAAAGATTAAGTTTAACAGTAAACGAGTTTAAAAATAAATCTGTCATATTATACTTTATATTAACTCCTATTATTATTTTTATACTCTCCAAACTTCCTGATTTTTCAAAATCACATAATTTATTCTCAAAATTTGAGCATTATTGAGAAAAGTATATGGCAATTTTATTTAACGCATTTTTGAGATGCAAAATAAAATTTTGAAATAAATTAGCAAAAAATTGCATCGAATTAAGAGTATTTTGAATGCGAAATGTTGTTGGAAAAAGTTTTAGGGAAAGTAGGTTTAAAGTTAGATGTGACTACTAATAATAACAAATTATAGTGCAGTTAATTGATAGTTAAACAACGCTCATAAATTTTAGTCACATTTCACCTCAAGTGTTTTCTAGAAACTCGGAAGTGAAAATATGTTCAAGTTTCTCGTTCTGTAAACATTATTTACCTTACTTACCGCACATATCCCAATATGTTATCTATACATTATTGAACAGTCTTCCTAACTGTCAAGTAGGTTTTACCACACTGCAATTTTAAGCTTTATATTGTGCAGAAGCTCACAAATGTGACAATTCGATAAAACATGTTATTTTCTCATATTGCGCGCAATGTCACTGGACCGCACAGATATACTTTCCAAGTGGATGAACGGTATTAGTGTCAGTTACTCGCTGTCACTGACGCGAGAGAAACGTTCGTATTACTTTAAACTATATAAGCTTAGGAAGCCAAGCCTCATATATGTACTAGTATACTATATAAAGGAGACTATATGTAACGCCAGTGGTAAAAATCTTTGTTAAAACGTTTAGTGTATGAAAAGATAAAGAGAACATAATAAAAAAAATCCGATGCGTTCCATTCTTACAACTTATTCAATCGGTTCTGCTAAAAGAACCACAAAAGAGTATTCTTTTACTCACCTCTTGCAGAAGGTATTAACATTCACAAAATTAATGATAAAATAAAGAAAATGCGAGAAAAATATACAATTTTAATGTTGTGGAAATTTGTATACCTATTTCTGAATACTTGCTCCACAAAAATATGAAAACTTCACTATGGGTACTGGCTTTCAGACCATTACTCCAATATAATTTTAATATTATGAATGATATTTTATTGTACTTATTGTAGCTTAAATATAAATGCTGTTATTGCTACGTTTACATGATCATTCAATATTTATTATTACCATAATTAACTTCAGTAGGTTGTGTAATTTTATCCTTAATAACAAAAATGCTAAGCATGAAATAAATTACCAGAAACTGATATTATTACTTAATCCATTGCAACAAAGGAAATAAGGGACACCGCCATGCTAAAGTGACAGTAAATTTTTTTAAATTGTCTGTTTTCAAGGTCAGAAGTAAAAAAACCGGCATGAAATGGTTGAAGAATTCCCATTTGAGAAAAGTTTTAAGTTTTTAGTAAAAGTTTTATTTTGAAACTGAAACCAATAATACAAATGGTTGACTCTAAAATAAACTATAAATGGCATAAATTGTGGTTATAACGAGATCTGCAAATTTCATGTAGTAATTTTTGCCTATCTCTTGCAGTTTACCAGTTATGCAAAGGTGATTCCGAATGAAGCGGACTTAAGGGGCTATTCCGTAGAAATTCTTTACCTACTATCACAAAAATAATTAAAATTAAATCTACAAATATTAATATTAATAAGTCTCACCTGTATGTTATATAATTTTATCATTAATAACAAATTTATGGATCGACACGTAAGAGATGGGATATAAATTTTATTTACCATGCAAATATGTTTAATATACGGCATTTTCTCAAAATTGGGAGTGATTTTTTAAAAAGTGGGAAATTTCGAAAGGTCCGAATATGCATTTGCGATGACTTTTGGGTGGAATACAATGCCTTATCTACCTACAATATACATTTACATACGTGCTAGTTAAGTATTTTATTTTCTCTCTCTCTCTCTCTCTTTATACGTATAAATCTCAATAGATATCTAAAATTCAAAGCTCACAACTTGAAAAGTAAATATAGATCAAACCAAATGAAACATCACCACACAAGGTCGACACATAGAAGCCACACAAAATACACAACTGATAAATCGGTTACTGATCCTCGACAAATCGGCGATTTTGGAAAGAAAACCACGAAATTAACCGGGATGTCACTTTACTAAAGTGAGCTAGGCTCGCAGAGAAACTGACAACATGGGAAAACAGATTTTTATACATATTTAATAGAAATTTATGAATTTTTACTCAAAAATGGACAACTAGTTGGTTTCCAAAATCATCAATCCCTGTGATAGAAGGCAGCACATGGAACAGAGAAAAGAAACTATTAACTCAACGATTCAGTCGAACAAAGCAACTGTGGAAGTCATGAAGTATGATGAAATCATTATTTTCAATTGTTTTAAATGTAACTGCAGTCGTAAAAGATTGTATTAAGCTTAGCTGAAGAGAGAAATAAAGGAACACTTCACGGTGTGAATTTTTCTATTCTTACTTTCTCTAGCACGTATCTACAAACAATGTAAGAGTAGCTAGAGAAGGTTTTGCTGATAAACTGTAAGAGATAGAAAAATAATTGTCAAACAAAAAAAAAAATTAGATCTTGTTAAAACTCATAATTCATTACATATACATTTTTACTGTAGAGTTCATTGTTTTCGGGATATTTTGTTATTGGTTTCAGTTTTAAACTACGCCAACTCTTCTCAAACTGAAAGCACACATTCTGCTTGAGAACTTCTATTGTTTCAGCTTTCTAACGATCAGCTTTTGAAAGAAATTCACTTGAGTATATTCACTTATTTCCCTTTTACTCACAAAGTAGCAATAAGATCTGTACTGCAACTTGATGTCCATACCTTAAATCATGGCCTCGATGCTTACAGAATTTGTTGAGCTGGTTCCACATTCTTTGTTTTTAGTATTCTGAGACTTTGGGTTTACAATTAATATGTCTATTTCAGAGATAGGCCTTTCCCGAAAACGTTTTGGGACTTCCGCCATTATGTACGGGAATATCACTACACACCGATACTATTATTATGAGATGAACATTTGTTCAGAGAAATCAAATGCACGAGAGTACAAAATTTAGAAAACAATTGCATGTGGTGTGATAAAAAACGATTAAAATGCAGAGATCATAAATTTTACGTGCCAATGAACTGGATTGGCCACTTCCTACGATTGCGTGCCATGAACGAATAGTCATTGTAAATAAAAATATTTTAAAATAAACATGGGTTTGAAAGGTAGAAAGAATCAGACTGAAAAACTCAATGTCATAGCCATATTTTAACTCTGAAGTTGGGTTTAGTTTTACAGATTTTATTCTTTTGCTCCATATTTTTTTTTCCAAAAATATGTTCGTGTAATTTTACTTGAATATAGATAACGCATGCAAATGGAAATCTCATAAGACCTACACTATTGTCAGTACTTCTATATTTTAAATAACTATATTAATACTAATAATGATACAGAATTTTATCAATTTCTCTTTGCGTCTCTCATGGAATATATCTAAACTGTACCACCAAATTAGAGCATGCATCCCTCAAACTTCCTGTTTTTTTTTTAATTTTATTAGAATGTTCTACAATTTGGTAGTCCCATATTGCTTGCTACTATCATTAATAAAATAAATCACTTGATTTCCAATTGCTGTTGCTTGGAAGTTGCGTGTCGTTGCAAGTGGTTGCACATTTTCTGCTATTGCACTTGGTGTTGCAAAAATTGTAATCAGGAAGTTATTGGTCTGAAAACTCTCATACCGTATGCTATGGTTCAACGGTTGCAACCGTTGTCGTTGTTGCAAAGATTTGGCCGTCTGAAAGCTGCCAAGTGTTGATAAATACGTTAGCTAAATTTAACAATTTCACACGTCCCCATAGAAATGCTTAATCCCTAGAATGGAATAGAATGAGACTGAAATATAACAGGAAAATCTCTCTTTATTTTTATTTTACCAGAGCAGTTTAAAAAAAATGTAGAAGAGAGATAAAGAATATCCGCAGAGAGGAGTGTTAAACATTAATGCCCTGGAGAATACACACTTGTTTCAGCGCTTTGATCATAAGCTCATCCAATTTGACAACCTAAGCTGCTCCTAGCAAGTTACAAACGGTATAAGGGGAAACGTTTTAGCTACTCCGACACTTCTGGTCCGACCCCAAGGTCTGAAAATGCGTGCTCAAGTCTTGTTTTTGCATAAGATAGAAAAAGAGGGGGACAAAGTTTTGGGTCTGAAAAGCAAATATAGACAATATATAAATATCTTTAAATTTCTTAAAGAAACCACATAAAACAATTGAGTAGGACATTGAAGATTTTTAGAAAATCAAAACATGATAAATAGAACTTTAAAATCTTACGGGCTAGAAGACCGTGGCCTAAGGATAAATTTATTATAAAAAAAGAAATAAAAAACTTCTGCTTCTTCAATTTTGAAGTTACCAAATGGACAAAGCCTACAAAACGAACTAAAGTTAAAATAAAAATATTAATAAAAATAATACAACAAAAGTATAAAAACAAAGTCATTTACACAAAAAGTAACAAACTAAATCTTTCCAGCATTGCTGTACCACTTGGTACCTTTATGTATATCTGTTTTTGCGGTTAGATAGAAAAGAAATGGACTTAAAAGTGTTAACTTTCAATAATCGTATATATTTATACTCGTAAATAAAACGAAAATAATATCATTGATATTTTACATAAACAAAAAAGTATGTTCTGTTTTAATGCTAACGAACTCCCATAAGCATCTACACTGCCAATCAACGATTATTTTACGTGGGCACTCTCCATTCTTTGCCAGACAAGTGGAGCAGGATAGAAATGATTCGATATAGCATCGAATGCCTGATATGAAAACCCTGGACAGTGATCTGTAGTGATTTAGATAACTGAAGAAATATTCATATATCAGAGCAAGTTACTAAGAGCACAAGCAACACTTGTATAGTCAATGATTCCAAAATTGGTTTCAATTAAAAATAAATTGAGCTGGAAAGAGTTAAATGGCAATAAAGAATACGGATACAAGTAAATAGCCTACAAGTTTTCATATTAATTGTTGGCATACATATGGTTTTTTAAAACCACCAAAGACCATTTGATAGTGGCGAGTGCAGTGTTGAAGATTAGTCGTGTTTTGTTTGGAGGATTTAGTGATGGTCATTTTAGCGTTAATTAATCTTTTTTTAATAAGAGGATGCATTTTTATGTATTCTTACCTCTTATAATAAAACCTAAGCATTTGTATAAACACATTGCAATTGCTCTTGAGCAACGTAAAATTAAATACATGTAATTCTTGGTGGTTGTGTACAAAGAGCGCAACGGTATATACTGTAGAGCTCAGCTGAAATGTGCTCTTGTTTGTTTTGTGCATGGAGGTTTGGAGTTGGAAATCCCAGTTGGATTTAGTGTGAATCCTTTGTCCTTCAGAGACGAAACGTCAGGTCTAAATATTTTAACAAGTCAATATTTTTAATCTGCAGACCACTGGAAAACAGTCCAGAAATTTTTGGATTATTAAACTATAGCCCTATATACAATGCAGGTATTTTATTCCACCCAGAATTCAATGACGGGATTTATTCAGAACTATGTTTTGTGGTCCGCCGAGTCCGACAGAGATTTTTTTAGAAAAAAGTCGTCCGTGTGTGTGTGTGTCTTTGGACAGCATAGCTCAAAAACGGAAAGAACGTTAAAAACCAAACTTGGTATTTAAGTTTAGTATCTTCCAAGGATGCGACAGGTTACTCAAAACATTTTCAAAATAACTACATACTAGGTGGTGTCATGACCAAGTAGTTAGAACGCTCGCCTCCCACCTAGGCGGTCCAGGGTCGATCCCAAGCGCCCGCATGTGGGATTTGTGTTGGACGAAGCGCCGTCTGGGCGGATTCTCTCCTGATTCTCCGGTTTCTCCCACTACTCACTGCACCAATTGCTCCATCATCACCTTTCCAATTCACTTGTATTTCATCATCATTCTATGGTTCCGTGGCGTTGGCTCTCCGACAGACTTCTGACCCCTAGGCATCCCCTTGTAAGTCCTAGGGGGCCGATGTCAGTCCTGCATACGGGGATAAGCTACATAATAATATAAACAAATCTGATACGATAGATTTATTTGAAATTTAATTTAATTAAAACCTGAATATTTATGTAAATATTTTTACATTATTAAGCGTCAACAGCAAAAACAAGGCAACAATAACCTAACACTTCTACCGAAAGCAGTGGCTCTTCACCGCCTAATGATATATTAAAGCTATTCTTAGTTATAACAAAACTGAACTATGTTTTGTTTATTAGTTATTGCTGATTATTATTCCTATTCTTCTCCTTCACAGTTATAGGCCATTTTTATCCTGTTCCGGCTTCAAAAATCTTATACTGTCCATATCTTTTTTGGTCGTTATGGATTTGTATAGCCTTGAAGTCATATGATATTCGAGGTATCCTGTTTACTGACTTTCTTTCAAAATGTTTCCAGTCAGTTCTATTTTCTTATATATTTATTTAATTTTTCTACTTTTAAGTTTTGCCTTATTTCATTATTTGATTTTTTTATCTAATCTTGTGTATCCTGCTGCAGGTCTAAGAAATTTAATTTCGGTTGTCTGTATTCTTTTCTTATTTTCTGCAGTCCATATCCATAACTTAAACTAAGAATCACTATTGATTTATACAGCTTAATTGTTGAGTCTTTTCTAGTTTTATGTTTTAATGTTCTCTTTTCTCTCCATTAAAATTAGCATACTATATGCTTTCATTTTAAATTTAGTTTGTATGTCATCCTTTGAAGTTTCTCTTCACTTTTTGCTATTAATATCTGGTTGTCTGCAAAGATCAATGTCTTTCTATTCTTGATCCCAAATTAATTCCTCCTAGTGATTGGCACTTCCATGTTCTAATCATATGGTCAAAATATAGGTTAAAAATCTGATGTGTTCCATTCACAAGACTTTCTCCACATCTCTGTAACAAATAATTGTTAAAAAGCTTAATCCTCTATCTACTTTATGATAATCGAATTTAAAAATCAGCAGATAATGTCTTAATTGCTTGCTTTCTTGTATCTAGAAAGAAAATAAGGGAATACACTAGCCTAAAGTGATAGTCAAATCTTTTAAAAACTGGTTACCATGTGGTTGAAATCAGTTTCTATGCAGTACCACAAGTTTACAACTTTCCGAGTGAGAAAATATATCAAGTATTTTAAATCTGAAACAAGGAACATCTCCGAAATGGTCAACTCCACGAGAAAAAAAAAAAAAAAAAACCCGTATATGATATAAATCGTGTGTTTCAACATGATCTACATTTTTTGTGTAGTAAGCTTTCGTCTATGTCTTACGGTTTTCCAGTTACGCAAAATTCAATTAAATTCATTCACAATAAAGTGGTCTTTAGAGGCTATTTTATTTGACAGGTAAATATCTTGAATATAAGATATGTTAATCAAATTCATTGGAGCCACTTTTGAGAAAATCAAAATTTTCGAAATTTTGTCCATGTAAAGGGTAGTTTAGGGTCGGGGAGTTTTTTAAAATCTACGTGTCGCATCCCTGGAAAATACTTAACTTTAATACCAAGATTCTTGAGTTATCGTGTTCACAGACACACAAACACACGTACTTTTTACCAATAATGATTTTTACTTTCTCTACATGTACTATGTACATAGTGTATAGAGAAGGCATTGTAATGCATCCAAAAATTCGATACCGCGATTTCACTGAAAATACATGTTTTGGGTTCCCTGAATCCCCCCCAAAAATTATTTTTGGAAAAAGGTCCGTGTGTGTATGTTTTTGAGTGCCACATGTGTGTGTGGACAGCATAGCTGTAAAACTACCCTTTACATGAAATTTTAGAAAATTTAGACTTTCTCAAAAATGTCTTAATGATTTTGAATAAAATATATATTAAAGATATTTACCTGACAAATAAAATGTATATCTGGAATTTTCTGGGAATAGCTTCTGAATAATACTATATTCTGGATGAATTTTACGGAATTTTGCATAACTGTTAAACCGTAAAAGATAGACAAAAGAAAGCTTAACAGAAAAATATAGAACTCATTAAAACACACAATTTGTTATATACATTTCTTTCGTGGAGTTCAAATCGTTTTTCAGATATTCCTTGTTATAGGTTTCAGCTTTAAAAAACTTATTTTTCTCATACGGGGATTTGTTAACACCTGTCAACACAAATAAAGGAACATCAGTAATATAGCAACCAGCTTTTGACTATCACTTTGACCTAAGGTACTCCTTTATTACGTTTCTACTTACAAGGAAGCAAGTAACAAGACCATTTCTGTTAATTTGTTCTTGTTTAGTATGACGTAAATAGAAGCATAAGCTTTTTAACAATACTTTTTTGCACAGATGTAGAGAAAGTCATATGAATGGGACACATCATATTTTTACATATAGGTTCTTTATTAATATTCATTAAGTGTATTGATACTCCTTTATTTGCTAGTATTTTCCATAATTTTTCCTTGCATATGTTGTCAAACGTACTGATAACATAAACCCCTTCTTCTAAGCCTTAGAATTTGTGCGAAGGAATGGTAACCCATCCACGAAAAAAAAAATCCGATGTGTTCCATTCACATGACTTTTACTACATCTCTGTAACAAATTATTGTTAAAATGCTTATGCTTTTATTTACTTCATGGTAATCGCGAAACAATTAGAAGAAATAGTCTTATTACTTGCTTCTTTTAAGTGGAAGCGAAATAAGGGAGTACCATAGGTTAAAGTGATAGTCAAAAGCTGGTTGCTATGCAACTGAAGTTCCTTTGTTTGTATGGACAGGAGTTAACAAATCCCCGTATGATAAAAGTTGAAATCCCTGTAAAACTGAAACCAAAAACAAGGAATATCTCAAAAAAGATCAACTCCACGAAAAAAATGTAATGAATATAAATTCCGTGTTTTAATGTCCTCTACATGTTTTGTGTGGTAAGTTTTTGTCTATCTCTTACGGTTTACCAGTTATACAAAATTCCGTAAAATTTATCCAGAATAAAGTACACTTCCGAGGCTATTCCCAGAAAATTCAAGATATACATTTTATTTGTCAGTTAAATATCTTTAAATTACGATATTTTAATCAAAATCATTAGTGGCATTTTAGAGAAAGTCAAGAGTTTCGAAAATTTTCCATGTGAAGGGTATTTGGGGGTGGGGGAATTTCTTGAAAATCTTCGGGTCGCATCCTTAGAAGATACTGAACTTAAATACCAAGTTGGGTATTTAAAGGTCTTTTCGTTTTTGAGCTATGCTGCCCACAGACACACATACACACACGCATATTTTGCTCAAAATGCTTTTTTTTGAATTCAGGTGGTCTCAAAAATGTATTTCCGGTGAAATCTCGATATCGAATTATTGGGTGCAATGCAATACCTTTTCTATACACTTTGAACATAGTGCGTATTTTATTTATTTATTAGTCTGACTCATAAATGAGTTTGCCAAGTGACACAGAACAATATACATTTAGAGGTTTTTAATAAAAAAATATTGTAAGTGAGTATTACAAAAAATATTTTTATCATACGTTATAATAGTTATATAAAATTAAGCTATGAGAAAAATTTGTAGCAGATTATAGAAGATGGCAACAATAAAAGTTATAACTATAAAAGAGAAAAAAACTACAAAAATAAAGTGATTTATAAAGCATAATACATTTTACGTTCTATTCAAACCATAAAAAATCCTACGCTCCAGAATAAATGTAAGACTACTGCTAATTGTTGTCCTTTGAAATGTTCCATATGAACCTGCAAAAATTGGTTATTAATTACTTAGTAGCAGCTGATGCTTCTTGCGTTTACATACTGCCGTTAGAACGTGCAACACTGTGCTGATGCTGAGCTGGCTGAGCCCATCAAATAAGTCGTGTGACAAGGTTAGTGTTCCCTCAGAGATCTTGCTTAGCTAGTCTATTTCAGGTCTGCATCGCAGAGTGGCAAGGATCTAAGCATAAATACAACGAGCTGGAACAGTATGTCATATATATGCTCGTAGGCTTTCACGGCCCGTGTTATTACTGATAAAAGATAACATATCCAGACTTGTAGGCTGTGGTCGAATATTAAAATTATTAAAATAATTAAAACTTGACGTTTCGTCCTCGGCTGTGGAGGACATCTTCGGAATGAACCTGGGCAGGAACGACTAGCGACTGCAGATTCATGTTTTTTTTTAAGTTTCGAGTGAAGGGGAAAAATCCACCTTAAGGACTGACCCGGGCAAGCCCGGAGTGTCGGGGTCTCCCATGTGGGCATACCGACTAAAAAACCCTCCACCGATATTAGAAGGAAGTAAGGAGAGGCGGTACTGCATGATTGCACCCGCGGATTCAAGGTGATAATTTAACTGACTGCAGGGTGCAGTCAGAGGGGTGAAATGAGGACCAGGAGACAGACTTGACCGAGGCCCAGACTGTCACCGCGAAGTATTCGGGGAGAGGAGTAGAGGAATTAGAGGGTGAAGGATTGAGTTGGAGCTAGTGTTGGTTCTTCTCCAGTCGTAACTGCCGTGAACGAAGAATCCAAGACTCAGGTCCGGGTCTTGTAACAGCCCGGATGTGTGATTGGCCCCTGGAGTGGGGCCGTTCGGCGGAGTGGAGCTGCTGCGGCTGGAGGTCCTGCTGAGGCTGCGGCTGAACACTAGCTATCCGGCTGGACATCTCAGCGATGGTGGACGGTAGTGTGGCGATGGCGGTGGTGGTGGCAGCTTGAAGGTCCTGTACCTTTTCAGTGATGACACTGCACTGCTCTTCAAGGGCAGCTAAACGGGCGCCGACGTTCAAGATCTCCGCGTGGAGATCCTGAATGGCGTCCCGTGTCGCTGCGTCTATCGAGGGTGCAGGTGGTGTGGTTTCGATAATGGTCGGCGGTGGTGTAGTCCGGGCGGGTGGTGGTAGTGGTCTGCTCCTGGGGTAGAGAGGGCACTGGGCTTACCCGGTGAAGTGTCCTGTGCCACGACAGGTGGCACAGAACCGGCGGCGACGGCGGAGATCGTGCCCAGTGCACTCGGCGGTGGTGGTGTTGGTACCACAGTAGTGGCATCTCGGTGGCGAAGAGCAGACTTCAGCTGTGTGACCGTACGCACAGCAGCGTCGGCAGGGCCGCTGGCGTTCCTGTCGGCTAGCCTCGACGACCAGAAGTCGCCCTAATAAGGGCAACCCTGATGCAAAGGCAGCTTCCAGGTCAGCCTGGTCCTGTAACTCCAGACGAACGAGCGGCGTTGGCCCCCGGTCGCAGTATATGCGGGTGGCCCTCAAGCAAGAACACCACCGCGACTGCACGGCGGTGAGCAGATGCCGGGTGGGAAGGTCCCTAGGGACCCCCCGTACCACAGCACTGAACCGGGGTGGCGGCGGCAACTGCGGCTGCCGGGGAAGAGGCGACGGTTGCTGCCTTAGCAGCTGCGACTCTGCGGAGTTTCTTCTTTGCCATGTGTACAGCTCGAAGTTCAAGCTCCGAATCCCGAAGATTCATGGAGCAGAGTTCGGCAATATATACTGTTGAGATAGTGGGAGGGGAGTGATTTGACTGCTGTGTTCTGATTGGCTGTTGTGCTGGCCGGTGCGAAGATGCTGTAAGGTAGGAATCCAGGTCTGGTTTACTTAAATCCGTCTTCTTTATTAAAATTATTGGTCTGACCATTCTGAGGTAGTATTTGGTAGTTGCGAGGACTTCTGTTTTTTCAAATATGTCATATTTATCTAAGACAAGGGCATGATCGGCAACGGCAGGTTTGTCAGTATGGCCGAGGCGACAACATCTTTTGTGTTCGGGGATGCGGGTTTTTATGCTTCGTTTCGTTGTGCCTATGTAAGATTGGCCGCATGTACAGGGTATTTTATAAAAGCTGATGACGTCCTCCACAGCCGAGGACGAAACGTCAAGTTTTAATTATTTTAATATACGACCACGGCCTACAAGCCCGGATATGTTATATTTTACCAGTATGCCATATGTTTGCCACGTTCTGATTGGTGAACGTTTTACGGCAGTAGTATGATAACACTGTTAGGAGCAGTCATAAACGTTCCAACTTCATCGGAAGGAAGACTGCATAAAACCAGCAGTCCTAGACATGTGTCAGTGTAGCCATAAAGTTGATAGATCTTCAAGTTCACGAGTATGTCTTTCTGATACTGCTGGAAGTTATTTGAACACTTTTAGATCCAACATTCTCATGAACTCTATACAGAGAAATAAATAGACAAACGTACCTACATGAAATGCATAAAAATTGGTCCATTCTTTTCACCCTCTCTAAGGTGCCTTTTCTTATTCATGATCAGCAATCTCTAAGACTGAACTACTGTATTATAATCAGTGTGAAATGAAGATATAGTTTAGTTGACACCTCTGTGAAAATGTTATTAACTGTTAATAAGTTATTAACTGAACAAATTCCTACACATACTAGCGGTTAAGAGCTACTTGCATATGTCGTTAAACAGCCACGCACGCGCACACTTACAACACACACCCTCCGAGGCACATAGAAAAAATCAATAAAAATTAGTTCCAAATAAAACATAAATGAATTTAAATCAGAACCAAGAAAAAAAAAATATTATGTTATCCATTCACATGACTTTGGCTATATCTCTGCAAAAGCTTAGGCTTCTATTATTTCAAGCTAATTGAGAAAACATTAGCAGAAATAGTCTTATTACTTGCTTCCTTGTAAGTAGAAGCGAAATAAGGGAGTACCATAGGTTAAGGTGAAAGCCAAAAGCTGGTTGCTATGTGACTGTGGTCCCTTTGTATGGACAGGAGTTGATAAATCCCGTATGAGAAAAGCATAAGTTTTTCAAAGCTGAAACTAATAAAAAAAGATGTGTTCCATTCACATGTCTTTCTCTATATCTCTGCAATAAATTATTTTTAAAAAGCTTATGCTTCTATTTACTTCCTGCTAATCGAGAAAAAATAGCCTTATTTCTTGCTTCCTTGTAAGTAGATGCGAAATAAGGGGGTACCATAGGTTAAAGTGATAGTCAAAAGCTGGTTGCTATGTGACTGATGTTCCTTTGTATGGACACGAGTTCACAAAGTCCTGTATGAGAAAAATATAAGTTTTTATAGCTTAAACCAAAAACAAGAAATATCTCAAAAACAATCAACTCCACGAAAAAAAGGTATACAACATAAACTGTGTGTTTTAATGTGCTCTACATTTTTTATGTGGTAAGTTTTTGTCTCTTTCTTACGGTTTAGCACTTATGCAAAATTCCGTAAAATCCATCAGAATAAGGTATTCTTCAGAGGCTATTCCCAGAAAATTAAAAATATACTTTTTATTTGTGAGGTAAATCTCTTTATTTTAATCAAAATCGTTAGAAGCATTTTTTAGAGAATCAAATTTTTCGAAAAAAGTTCCATGTAAAGGGTAGTTTGGAATGGGGGCATTTTTCTCAAAATCTTCGTGTCGCATCTCCGGAAGATACTAAACTTAAATACCAAGTTTGGTATTTTACCGACTTTTCGTTTTTGAGTTATAGTGTTCACAGACACACTGACACACGGACTTTTTTCTGAAAATACATTTTTTTGGATACAGGGGACCGTAAAACATATATTTCCAGTGAAATCTCGGTATCGAATTTTTTGGTGGAGTGCAATACATAAGGAATATCTTACTCCACGAAAAAAAAGTAAAGAACTAAATTGTGTGTTTTAATATGCTTTATATTTTTCTGTTTTTGTTCATCTCTTACGGCTTGGCAGATATACAAAATTCATCCAGTACAATGTAGTCTTCAGAGGCCATTCCCAGAAAATTCAAGATATACATTTTATTTGTCAAGTAAATATCTTAAATATACGAAATTTTAATTAATATCGTTAGAGCCATTTTTAAAAAATTCAAAATTTTCGAAATGTTTTCCATGTAAAGGGTAGTTTGGGGTCGCATCCTTGAAAGGTACCAAACTTAAATACCAAATTTGGTTTTTAACGGCCTTTTCATTTTTTATCTATGCTGCCCCCCCCCCACACACACACACACACCAACATTTTTCTAAAAATGCTTTTCTTAGATTCAAGCTGCCTCAAAACATATATTTCTGGTGAAATCTCGGTATCGAATTTTTGGTTGCAATACAATACCTTCTCTATACACTATGTATATAGTACGTACAGAGAAAGTAATAACACATGTTAATATACTTATAAATAAAATACTAGAATACTCTATTAAAAATATTAATGAAAATTCTTAGCGATTGCTCATTTACTCAAGGTCGCGGTTTCGGGCGTAAAAATCCTCAGCATGGCTTCCTTCTGAAGGGGAGTAAAGCCGTTGGTCCCGTGTCGAAGATTTATGGCAGGTAAAAGAACCTCAAGCCTGATAAAGGTGTCTCTGAGTAAAATTAGGCCGTCTTTCACACCCAATATAGAATAGTACGCTGAGAACCACAGTAGTTAAAGAGCGCCCATAAATAATATTCTATTTTCAGCGGTCAGAGCAACCGGACGGAGAACCAGAAATCTGTGCTTCAAATACCGGCTATGGCATTGTATTTTACAGTCGGACTCTACCTATCCAGCTCCTGTCCAACATACGGCATGTGGGGAAAAAACACCACTCATAAATCAAAAAACGGCACTCCCCTTGAAAGAACAGCAACTAACTTGTAATATTACTCTTTGGCGGTTCGGCTGTACTTTGGGGGAGATGAAACACCTTGGCAATGCAATGCTGGTATTATACTAGAAGAGCAGTAGTGGTCAAACTGGCTACATTTTCAAACTGTATTCCCGTTATAGGCTACATTCTATGCACTCAAGCACACAAAATATGTCAATAGACGTTTTTGGAAATGCTTACACTGCTGCAATAAGAAAGTTACAAAACATTAACATAATTATTGCGAAGGGTGTGGTAGAGTGTGACTTATTGGCAAAATTGTAAGTCTGCGATTCCATGAATCATTTCAACTTATCTTCTGGAGGTACAATTGTAAGGTGTGAGATTCATTACGACTAAGCTAAAGAAGTTGACTTGCAGAACATTTTGAAATAGAGAGAAATTAGTTCACTTTTTGGACCTCAATATAATGTATTGGATACGTAAAGTCAGACTGAAAACTTTAATGCCATAGCCGGGATTTAAACCACGGATCTCCCGATCCCTAGCCGGTTGCTCTACCACTGAGCTACCATGGCAACATGCCGGCATAGCATTGAATTTCTCAACAGACTTGTATGCTTCCCGGTAAACCATAAGGTGATTTCAAATTACTCTGAGATGACATCCCCAATGGCGACTTATAATGCTATAGTATAGCCAACTATCGTTGTCATATGGTATTGGTTTTAATTGTTTTTCACACAAACAGGAGTTGGATAAGTAGAGTCAGACTGAAAAATTCAATACCATAGCCGGGATTTGAATCATGGATTTCCCGATCTCTAGCCGGTTTCTCTACCACTGAAAAACAATTAAAACCAATACCATATGACCATAATAGCTAGCTATACTATAAATCCTGTGACTTAAAGTACTTATAGCATTGTAAGTCGCCATTGGGGTGTCATCTCAAAGTAATTTTAGATCACCTTGTGGTTTACTGGGAAACATGCGAGTCAGTTGAGAAATTTAATGTTACGCTCAGCTCAGTGACAGAACAACCGGCTAGAGATCGGGAGTTCAAATCCCGGCTATGGCATTGAGTTTTTCAGTCAAACTCTACTTAACCAACTCCAGTCCTACACTTGGCTTGTGTGAAAATCAATTACAACCAATATTATACTGTATTATTTGTATTCAAGAAATTCAATATTCATTCTTGAAAATTACAATTTATATACCCAATATCCTGAAAAACTCTATGTGCTTTAAACAACTTTATATAGTCAACATTTAACTAAATAATTGTAAATAAATTTATCCGGAAGGGACCGTCCTCAGTCAATCAATATAAATAATTATTAAATCTAAGAGTGCCATCCAACGAAAGTTAGTAACACAAAGCATTATTTACAAAATTACAGTACCTTACTCTATTTTTCAACGTTATCTTAATAGCTATGAAGGTATTTATTGTCAAGGGGTATCGGGTTTTCAATGCAAATATTGTACTCTTTTATCGCTAAAGATTTGAGAGAAGATGTCGCTGCCACTTTGAGGTCTTCCTGGCTGGGAAATCTTTTCCATCCAAAGTGAAACACCGGTTTTTCTGAATTCTTTTATCCACATTTGCTGTCAACTTCTACTTTGGTCTTTTTCGTACACACTGGTTCATCCTTGATTACTCGTAAATTATGCGCTATTTCGTCATGAAGGCTCGTTCATTGCATTATCACTATACACTTGCGTTATTTGCCTATAAAATTCGACTCGCCGAACATTTTGCGCATTAAAAAATAATCTGATGTATTCCATTCACATGAACGTCCCTATATATCTGCAACAAAGTATTGTTAAAAAGCTTATGCTTCTATTTTGAGAAAAAATAGCAGAAATGGTATATTACTTGCTTCCTTGTAAGTAGAAGCTAAATGAGGGAGTACCATAGTTGTGATAGTCAAAAGCTGGTTGTTATGTGAAGTTCCTTTGTTTATATGGACAGGAGTTGACAAATTCCTGTATGAGAAAAGTATAAGTTTTTTTTTAAGCTGGAACCAAAAAAAAAAAAAAAAGGAATACCTCAAAAACGAGCAACTCAACGAAAAAATGTAAATGACTTAAATTGTGTGTCTCATTGTGATCTACATTTTTGTAGTGTAAGTTTTTGTCTATTCGTTACGGTATAGCAGTTATGCAAATTTCCGTAAAACTGATCCAGAATACAGCAGCCTTCAGGGGCTATTCCCAGAAAATTCAAAATCTACATTTCATTTTTCAGGTAAATGATTTTAATATACGATATTTTAATCGAAATCGTTAGTCATTTTTGAGAAAATCAAACATTTCGATTCTTTTTCCGTATAAAGGGTAGATTTGGGGGATTTTCTCAAAATACCAAGTTTGGTATTTTACCGAATTTGAGCTATAGTGTTCACAGACACACGGATACGGACACACACACGGACCTTTTACTGAAAATGTTTTTTTTGATACAGGAGACCCTAAAACATGTATTTACGATGAAATCTTGGCATGGAAATTTTGGGTGAAATGCAATACCGTCTCTATACTCTATGTACACAGTACATGTAGAAAAAGTAAAAATGGTACCACGTCACAATAAATATGTTGACAAATTGAGTAAGGTGCTGTAACTTTGTAAATAAAGCTTTATGTTCATACCTCTCATTATCATTTGGTTATTTTCTGGATGACCCTTGTAATTAAATATAATTTTACCAAGTAATTCTATATCGTATTAGCCATTACCCATATGGATTGATAAGTGATAAGAATTAATTGATAATTTATGGTAATTCTAGACACTGAAAAGCTATTCTTTTTGGGTTGGGATTTTCTCGCATAATATGGGAGAGCTTTACTTTTAAAATATTACTATTTTGTTATAGTTTTATCTGTACAATATAACCCTAAAGCATGAAGTTCTGGAAGTTCTGTATTTGTCAGTCAAACAGGTAAAGCAGGAAAGGGGATTTTTGCCAGGACTTCACAATTCCAGAGTGGGAATACCTCCTGATCCATGTGTGCACATAAAATTAACTTTCAATGGCTTTATTCAGCTATATTCAAAACTAGTGTAGTACACTGAAGGCACATGCGCAATGGACTTCGACAATATAAATAGATGAAAAAGTGGCGAATATCCATTTAAATTTTTCAATGGACTTAATTAGGAGTACTTACTCTTCCGGACATTGTATATGAATCACATACCTGAAACAAAAGAGAATAAAAGTTAATAATCTGAAAAAAACTATTATACTGTTTAAATTAGACTATGCTAGATATAAACAACTGAGTTGATATAGACATGAGACAAATTAATGAAGATAGGCTACTGAAAGAGGCCATGGAATGGAGGCCGCATTGAAGAAGAGAGAAAGATGACCTCGAAATATGGAATGGTTGGAGAGAGATGATTAGATAAAAAAAACTGACTTCCTCTACCTTTTCCGTAAACAAACTATTCTTACAAAGGATTATTCCTCTATCAACATCATGCTCTACGGGATAAACAATAGAATAATTGGTGTTACTACTTAGTTCCTTATAAACAGAAGGTAAATACAGCAGGCTAAGGCGATTGATGTTTGAACAAGTGAAGTTCGGTTCGCTTTGAATTTATAGAAAAACAAGAGAGACATGGAACGAAATATGGCCCCGTTAGAGAAGATGTGTAGTTTAAAATTGAAACCAATAATAAGGAATATATCGGAAACGTATAACTCTACAGCAAAAATATATATTACATAAATTGTGCATTTAAATGTAATCTACATTTTTTGTGGAGTAAACTTTTGTGTATCTCTTACTGTTTATCATTCATGCATCTGGAATGGACAGGTCTTCAGAAACTATTTCCAGATGAATCAGGATACCCATTTTATTTTATATATATAGATAGCTTTAAGATACGGTATTTTAATCAAAATCGTTAGAGCCATTTTTAAGAAAAACAAACATTTCAAACGTTTTTCCATGTAAAGGGAGTTTGGGGTACGGGTATTTTCTTGAAAATCTTCGTGTTATATCTTGGAAGATAAACTTAAGTATCAAGTTTTTCAGTTATGCTGTCCACAGACATAAAGGGACCTTTCTGTAAAATTGTTGACTCAGGTACCTCAAATTTAGGGCAGAATACAATATTTCCTCTATACAGTATGTAAAGTACGTGTAGAGAAAGCAAAAATCTTTAGACACAAAAAGATAAGAAAACACTGTTTATAAATAAAACAATGATGATTGTGTGTATTTTCAACAATCAGCACGTTTTATACTATTCAAGACTTCTAAAATTTAGATTTACAGACCAAGATATTATTAAATTTTGTGTCTTTCTCTGTTCCATTTCAAAGAAATGAGATTGACTCTGAAATTCATTAATGAGAGGACGTTTTTTAAAGCAGTTGATTTATGTTTCGGAAAATAAACCTAATAAGCATTTATTTAATTTCACACACACACACACACACACACACCAATTATTGAGCTACTGATAAAAATAATCTACCAGAGGCTGAATTTTAAGAAACATTAATTTTGAACATCACCAATTAAATTTGACATATCAATACCTACTTAATATCAATGAAATACCACATTAGCACTAAAGAAAATTGAAAGAATGAGTCTAGAATAAATGCTACTAAATTTATTTAAGACACTTTTATTGGCCCTGAGATTTATGTAAGAATTCCAAACCTCTCATTGGAAAGGGCAAAAAAGAAATGAACGTTTCGTCGCTGCGTCAGTAGAAATCTAGCTCAAAATAGAAGATCTGGAAATTCAATAGATCTGTATAAAGTAGTATCTACTTTATATACAAATTCTTTCTGCAATTTCTTCTTTGAAATTTATTTTTCTACATTCCCATTTCGGTTTTACTACTCTATCTACCACGTATATAAACTCAGATGTTGCATTCACCTCAAAAACAAGATACCGAGATTTTACTAGAAACATACGTTTAGAGGTCCCTCGATCCAAAAAAGAACATTTTACAAAAAGTTTTTTATATGTATGTGTGTGTGGAGAGCATTAGTGAAAACTCGGACAACAAAAAACTTAATACTTAACCTCAGTATCTTCCAATGACACGACAAATTTAAGAAAATCCCCTCTCTCCAAATACCCCTTACATGTAAAGCTTTTCGGAAATATTGATATTCTCGAAAACGGCACAAAGATTTTGATCAAATATCTTTAATATATTTAAGACACTTTCACGATTAATAAAATACATTGATTGAATTAATTGGGCATCATTCTGAGCAGTATTCTATATTATGGGTGACTTTTTCTTATCTGATAAACTGTAGGAGAAAAGAGAAAATCTTACTACTCCAAAAATGTAGATCTTAAAACTGGCAACGTATTTCCCATATACCAGTTGGCCCAACTGCCCCGTGCAGATATCCCTTGGTGTGTTAAAAGCGTTGCAGAACTTAACGGGATTATTTTAGGGCCATGCTCAATGGATCAACGTCGAATTAACTATAAAACATCAATAATAATAATAATAATAATAATAATAATGTTTATTATGGAATGACGATTTTGGAAGAAGAGATATGCCCATTAAAAACTACACAATTGGCAGCCTTTTGGGCGTAAGAAGAGAGGAAGACCACCAGGTTAGCGATTTAAGGTGTGAGGCAATCTATGGAAGATATGAAAATGGCATTTAAAAATTGGTGTGTCAGGAAACGATTGAAATGTGGATGCGAGAGACAATGCGTGGTGCAATAACACGCTTATACAAGTAACAGATACCACCACCACCACCTCCACCACCACTACTAATAATAATAATTATAATAATAAGGATAATAATGATAATAATACGTATTAGTCAAGTTGTAGCAATTGTAGTAACCGCAGCAATGGTTGTAGAAAGAGAGAAAAGACCACGACCGTTGTGGATTTATGGTGCGAGACAATCAATGGAAGTCCGCCTTAGTGGTGTGGGGGTAGTGTGCCAGCCTCACATTCCAGAAGCCTAGAGGAGTTACCCGGACAAGGTTTTTTTCGAGAAGACGAATATCGAGTAACTTTAAGCTCCATAGATCCCAAGATACTTTGAGCAACATTTCATTGACTCCATTCATCGTACGATATGACCAAACAGGTTAAAGAAAGTTAAGCTACAAAAAGCGGGATTTGACGGTTTTTAGAGTCCGTTAATGGGATACTCGGAGAAATTAAAAGAAAACACAAACTGAAATTAATATAGAACAATGTAATTTATTTATATTTTATCACTTTTAAAAACCACACTTTGTAAGCGACCTCCGCAGCAACGAATACATTCCTGCAATCTGATATAAAAGCTCTGCATAACTCGTCTCAACAAAATAGCATCAATGACCCTTAGGTTTTGTTTCAGCTGAATGATGGTGCGAGGCTTGTTGTTATGCACCCTACTTTTCAGATAACCCCATAAGAGCAATCAGCTGCAGTCAGGTCAGGAGATCTTGGTGGCCAGGAAATGTCCCCAAATCGTGAAATTAAGATCCTAGAAATATATCATCTTGCTTGAACCATAATTCGTCATCAAAATTAACTTCATCAAGAATTTCCAACATTGCAGAACGAGTTGGAATTTGTTGCACAGCTTCTCTTAACTCTCGGATTGTTTTCAGACGTGTGGACTGATTTTACACTACCAACAACAAATGTATCAAAAACATTGCCAGAATTTTTCATTTACTCACCCACTTTAGGACAGTGTTTTGGAAGTCTGTCATGCCGTGCGATATTAAATTCATTTCTAAATCTTCTCTGCACATCGGTGATCGGTTTCAACTAAAAATAAGTTCTTACTGAGAACACACGTTCTGCTGTAGGCCAGTTATCCATACTGTCTTTCACAACAGTGAGAAAAACAATTGCATTCCATCCGGACTACATTACCGACATTAGTAATTCCTTCACTTAAAACCACAAGCAGCGAGCATATTCTAAAACCCTATTCCTGGATCCCGTATACATATATATTGCTAGAATGCGTATATGGCAACGATTTCACTTACAGGTTTCAAAGCACTAAGCAGATAGATTTCTACAGGTTTTAGAAGCCAAGAAAGTAAGGTCGTAAAAATACAGCTTTTTTCAGCACAGAAGGGAAGGAGTGTATAGAGGTAAGAGCATGGAAACAACTGCATAAAGAATGTATCTATTAGGGCCCACCATCCCCGGGAGAAAGTACCAGCGGAGGGGAAAACATAGGCCAGTACACAGGAAACGACAGAGGAAACGCACAAACGCACGGAAGTCCCTAAGAATTTTATTAGATGGCAGCCTTAGTGTACTACAGAGGCTATACAGGCACCAGGAGGCCGGAATGAGTCTCCACAACGGTACCTAGTCCCAATCAGCGCAACCAGGGGGAAGAGAATTTCACTCGGAGGAAGCAACCAAGCCATCTGCCTGCAAAACCTGACGCCGACTTGAAAGATGAACAATAGTGGATATATAGCCCCTGGAAAACACAGAAAAACCCAGGAGTGCGCGGTCAACGGGGATAAAATCTGAACCTCTAAACGAAACGCCTGAGCCACCTGTCTTGGTAAGGAAGGAATAAAACAAAACTTCTACATCGCATTTGATCAGCGCACAGATTTCACTAACAACGTGTCACCAGTAAAAGTTTAATAACTACGAAAAAGAGTGGCATAAACTTTTATTCAAACAGGACGATGAAAGGCAGCGAATTTCTAAGTTTGTAGTCTCTTAATAATAAAGAACCAACAAACGGAATCCCAAATGAGGCAAAGCCTTGCGGTAATAAATGCTTGGATTCTCTTTGTGTACTATCAAGAAAGGAGCAGAGCTCGTAAAACTGCACGAAAGATGATATTAGGACCATTAGTGGGTCTGGCGTGCTGGAGAATACATAAAGAAAATGATTTACGGTCGTGCTTAAAACAACATCGACTTTGTCACAAACAAATGCAGTAAACATAGAACGCAGTCAATAGTCAGTAGACTGGGAAGGTCATCAACTTGACGTTTATGACGTAAACTGAAGGAAATACAGCCTTTTGCTGTTTTACGACCCAGACTTCATCTGGAATATTTCAAAATGTTTATCACCGTAAAAATATACCTGGCATAGAAGTGCCATGTACAGGACATTACTTTATCGCTTTAACCTCCGTAGACTTTCATGTTCTTAAAATCTCCATGTAATTATTGCAGTCGACTTTTAACAATTAACAAAAAATATATCACATAATCCCAAATGTGAAAAGGACCGATTTTTACTGCTATCTACACCTAGGTAAAGACATTTTTGTATTTTATTGTATTCCATTCAGAAATTCTAAACGGAGATTTCGCTGTAAATACAGTTTTGAGGTCCCATGAACAAAAAATCAATATTTTTAGAAAATAGTTGTGTGCATGTGTGAAAAGCAGGACTAACAAACTAAAAGTTAATTAAATACCACACTTGATATATAAGTTCAGTATATATTAGGAATGCGATATGAAACGTTTTAAGAAAATTCCCCATTCTAAACTACCCTTTACCTAGAACGTGTTTCTAAATTTGTATTTACTTAAAAATGGTTCTAACAATTTAGTTTAAATCATAATATGTTTAAGATATTTATATGCCAAATGAGACATATAATATATAAAAGTTAATTAAATTATATTTGAACCTTCTCGCGATAACATAAATCCCATAGATAAAAATCGTAACTCGTTAGAGCAAGAGAACGAGGAGGCCACAAATCAACACTAATTATTCTGTCATCAAACACCTCTCTTGCTGCATTCAATGATTCGGCAGCCACTGCATTTCCAATCCTCACACACTACATGAACTTAGAGAAAATATTGTGCAAGAAATTACAAGAATTCCTGCTGCTGAGCTTTGGAGAGTGAGTGAGAATATTTATACGAGATATGCTACCTGTTTGGGAGTAGAAGGTCAACATTTCTAGCATGTATTATAAAGGTACGGATTTTTAGTCCGCCTCTGCCGGCGTAATTTTCCCGGCGACTGCAGGCCGTCTCTTCTTAAGCTTGGTGGTATTTTTTATTTGTACATATAAAATGATGGAAGTCGTGTATCTTAAGTTCTATGATTGTGTATCTCTGCGTTTGATTGCTGTGTAAGTTATTAATAAATTAGAAAAAAAAAACGCTCCTTTTAACAACGGAAATGTAATAACTTCATTAAACCTACAATCAGAAATGTGAATATTTCGAGGAAAGCTAAGTAACAATCTTACATTTGGGCGAAGACGCTCTGACAAAGTGAATTTCCCTTCCATAAATTAGCTGTGAGCCGCAAAATAAACAGAGCAAGTTCTACATTCCGCTTAATTGAACGGTGGTCCAATGAAAACAGCTTCAGTGCCACATCTGCATATCCATTTATCTCCACGTGACTGCGTGGAGTTACTCAGGACTAAATAGTTCAGTAAGACTGTATCATAGGGTATTAGTTTGGGCCTGCACTGAAGACGAGCAGCTATTCAAAATTGAATTAGTAGAAGAAAGAACGCGAATACGAGATTTTATAAAAGCAATAATATGTTCTTAAAATAGCACGATCTAATGATAATGTTTTTAGTGTAAAGAGAGTTTTCTAAATACGAAAAGTCAAACCAATAGGCCCATATAGCATTTGTAGATATCGAAAAAGCATTTGATTCTATAAATGGGGATAGATTATGGAATATACAGGAGAAATAGAGATATTCTCTTTACATAGTAGAATAATTTAAAGTCTTAAATAGAAACATACGAATTATTAATACCGACGCCTTAAAACAGAAGAAATAAAAGTGAATCACGAAGTACACAGGGACGAAGCTTTTCTTCAAAGCTACTTAATAATACCTGGACAATCTGATTTAAGATTTGTAAAAAGGTGGTGAGAAAAGGAAGGCAATTTAATCTAAATAAAAGCTTGAATGTGATTCTCTATACTGATTAGGTGGCATTAATACAAAGAATGAAGAGAACTTCCCACGTTCCGTGTATAAATGTTATGGCATACAATTAAATGTAAAGGGAAAAGGAACACACTTTAAACATTTATACAAAGAAACTTTCACCTTTCTGGGCTATGAAGTAAGCTTTGATCATGAAAAAGTCTTAGAAAACCAGAAAAACAAGTTATAGTAGATATGCGGAACCTAACAAGGACTCTAAACCCTTTTGTTGCCAAGGCCTCTAAATGGTTTTAACTCTAAAACGACACCCGCCAATATAGTTGACTCTGCTATGAAGGAATGAATAATTGTATTTATTGATATAACAATATCATACATTAAACTCCAACAATCGCACGGGTCCACAGACCCTACGTGCTTTTGTAATACATAAAATAAAAAACAATGTTAAAACAACAACAAAGAATTAGAAGAGTAAACACGAAAATAAAAAGACAAAGATGTTAAATACAGAAATTTAAATTTACAGCACAGAGTACACCTTTTTCAGAAGCATAAATGTATCCTATTATAATAGATGAATATACGCACTAATATATACACAATATATAAAACCATAGCACAACAATGATATAAGTATGACATAAAATATATGTATGTAAAACATTGCAGTCACTTTTGTTTAGCTGTTCTCATCACTCTCTCTCTTCTCTATTGTCAGCCTTCTCAGATCTCAGCTGACTTGTCTCAAGTCGACTCTGCTATGGCAAGCGAAGACTGCCATTGTCGATCTAATAGATGCAGTGTTTGAGAGGCTGTTAACCTATTTTGAACACCTTATGGTGCAATCCTTTATGCCACTAGAAACGGGAAACCTTCTTTCAAATGTTTCAAGAGCATTCAAACGTGTCTTTTGTTATTTTTAGGTCAGTATTTCCAACTCCCGACAATTTTGTTTAACCTTGTCCCGTACAAGGCAAGTTCTTCCAGTGATGTTTTCCCACCAGGAAGAGTTGACAATAATTTGACATATTATGACGTGTGTGATATTTATGTAAATAATGTAACAGTAATAGATATGATTGTATACCTCTGGTTGCCGTGCTTGCCATGCATTTAAATGCAGAGGTGAAAAACCCAGGCTTCTATGCATTAAAATACTAACTACTAGAAAACAAATAACTACTATAGTTTTAACGTTAGAATGATTATTTAAAAACTATGAACATTACCATATTAATATACTTCTTTATGGTTGTCAAATGTGTGTTTATTAAATTGCGTATATTTTACAGGCAACAAAATAACTAGATTTTGATTTAATTTTACAGTAATTCAATAAGAAAGCTTTGGTAAAGACAATGAATATAGAAAACACATTAAAAAGTTTCTGCAGATATGCGGACCAACAAATGAGTACCGATTGTTAAAAAAAGAGCCAAAGAAAACCACAAGCAGTAGAAATGACGTTTCTAAGATAGGTTAAAGCCTGCACCATGAACGGTGCCAGTCCCCTTTTATCCAAAAAGGGACATATGGGATGGTCTCTTAAGGTTCAGTACAAAGGAAACGGTTCCCTTAATTGGTGTTAGGAAATCAATTGAATTCCAAACGTTTATTAATTCCTAATTTCTGACACAGCGGCCATAATCAATTACCTTAGTTAAGAACTTCTTGAATACAACTTCAGACCAATAATAAAAATAATAATGCCGGGTGCAAATTATTTTTTATATAAAAACAATCTGGAAATAATTTCGCAGCACCGAATTTGTTAAAAGACGAATACTTACATCGAGTTAAGGGTAATAGTACACAACCAGGACTCCAACCTTCAGCTGTTTTGTTCACGCAACTGACTGCCCGGCTCAACCCACTAACATTTACACATGGCAAAAGCAAAACCTTTAGTTAAGGAAGAGCTTCCAATCGTACCGGAGCCGAAGCAAAGAGATTCATGACAAAGTTATCAGAGAGTACAACCAGAAGACATTTAATAAGAAATGAAAGAGTTTGAGAGAAATTGCTGACAAATAAATTACAAGATAAAATAGAAGAAAATAAACAGAATTGGAAAGAACATATATATGAACGAGTGAAGAAATACTACAGTATTAATAGGAAGATACGATAGTCGTTGAAGAAGAGATGTAAGGCGTTCTAGAACAAGATAGGAGCAATTGTTGGTATGTGAAGACGGAACAAGCAGAAATGCTTAATCCAAAAGTAAAGAAAGCGATTAGCATCAAATATCCAGTTACTTTATTCGCCATATAAGTAGTAGATGGAGAAAATATATGTTTTGAGGTCAGTGGGAGTGTGTCAATGTGTGGCTGTGGGCAGCATAGCTCAAAAACGAAACGATCGTTAAATACCAAGGATTATATACTTTTAATTTAGGATTATTTTTTTTTTTTTTGGTTTGTACAAGTATTTATGTTTGGTATCTTCCAAGTATACGACACGAAGACTTTCAAGAAAATCCCTCCACCACAAACTACTCTATAGATATATATATATATATCCCAAATAAAATGTACATCTTGCGTTTTCTGGTAATAGCTCTGTAAACAAGTTTAATCTGGTTGAGTTTTGCCGAATTTTGCTTAACTCTTAAACCGTAAAATGTACACAAAACTTACTGCACGAAAGTCTAAAGATAGTCAAAATACACAATTTAAGTCCTTTGCGTTTTTGTTGTGGAGGTAACCGTTTCCGAGATATTCCTTCTTTTGGTCTCAACTATAAAGTACTTATACTTTATTCAGACAGGAAGTGTCCGTTTTTCTTCTGTTCTACTCCTGGCCAAGCAAAAAAAGCGATGGCAACCGCAGAATGACAACTTTTAAAACATTCGACTATCATTTTAGCTAATCGCATTGCTTTGGTTTCCTTCTACTTATAAGGAACTAAGCAATAAGAAATTTCTGCCAACGTTTATGTCGATTAGCATTGTGGAGAAAGGGGAATAATATTTTATAAGAAGTTTGTTTGTAAAGTAGCAGGAAAAAAGCATGTAAGTGCAACATCAGATGTTTAATTCATGGAGTCTTAAAACATGTAATGCTTACAAAAATGTATTAATGTGTAATATATTTTTAAAGTTAAAAATACACAATTCAATATTAATAAGCATTCACGCCAATATCCTCTAACATTTTATAGATGTTTTTTGTTAAAGGTTATGATTATTTGTCATATTTTCGATACCAAATTTTTCGGTGAAATACAATCCATTCTCTATTTACTATGTACATTTTATATACGCGCTAGAGAGGGTTGTATAGACAGTGAATAGAGAAAGACATGTGATGTAACATATCAGATATTGTTACTCAATAAAAGCTCTGAAATGTAACGAAATCCAAACAGGAAAGTAATTCAGTAGAGAACAAGATTGGATGGTGTATGCTTGCACTACTTCTGAACCAAAGCAGAAGATCTGCTAAAGTTTGGCTGGGCGCCAAGCTAGAGCGTTACCATGGTAACAGCTTGTTAGCTTTTCTTTAATGTAAACACATTTGGAAGACACATCGAGCTTATTTTTCCATGCTGTGCCGCCAAACATCTTTAAAGGTATAATAAAAGCAAACCATCGGAGCATAAACTGACCTTAGGGATTCCACGTTACATTTTACAATCTCTGTATTTCTGCTGTAATAACCATCCAGTCTCTTGACCTGCCCTCACAATCTTGTTACTACTTTCTCTATATAGTGCATAGTACCTAGGTAGAGAAGGAATTGCACTCCTCCAAAAATTCAATACCGAGATGAGCGTGTGCGTGTGTGTGTGTTTTGGACAGCATAGCTCAAAAAGTATAAGACCATTAAATAACAAGGTATCTTCCAAGGTTGTGACATGATTTCCAAGGAAATCCCCCCCCCAAACTACCCTTTACATGGAAACATTTTTGAAAATTTTGATTTCAAAAATAGCTCTAAAATATCATAAATTAAAGTTATTTACATCACAAATAAAATACATATCTTGCATTTTCTGGGACAACCCTCTGAAGAATAGTTCATTCTGGTTGATTTTTGCAGAATTTTTGCATTATGGTTAAACCGTCAGAGATAGACAAAAACTTAATATACATAGCATGTAGATCTCTTTAAAATAGGCCATTTATGACATATGCACTTTTATTGTAGAATTGACCATTTCCACAATATTGTTTATTATTGGTTTCAATTTGAAAATAATTATACTTTACTCAGGCAGGAAGTGTTCGCTTTCTTTTGTTCTACTCTTGGCAAAGTAAAGAAGTGAATTTCAATGAAAATGTTATAACGAAGCGTTTAAAACTTGACTATCAATTTAGTATAGCGCATTCCTTTGGTTCCCTTCTACTTATAAGGAACTAAGTAATACTTGCATGAAATGCTTATCTCGATTAGTATGGTGTAGAAAGAGAAATAATCTTTTGTAAGAAGAAAGTAGAACTAGAGGAAGTCATGTGAGTATAGCACATCAGATTCTTTTTCCATGCTAAGCCGCCAAACATCTTTAAATGTATATTAAAAGCAAACCATCGGAACATAAACTGATCTTTGGGATTCTGCCTTACACTTTACAATCTCTGTACTTCTATTGCAATATCCATCCAGTCTCTTGACCTGCCCTCACAATCTTGTTACTACTTTCCCTACATAGTGCATGATACCTAGGGATGAGAAGGAATTGCACTCCACAAAAAAATTCAATACCGATACAAGTATGTGTGTGAACACGATAACTCAAAAACTAAAAGTTGGTAAGATATAAAACTTGTCATTTAATGGGAGAAGGTACTCTGAAGTGGCAAAAAAATAACATTTTTGTTTTAGACACTAATAAAAGCTCTTTTATTATCTGTAGTTTGAGATAGTGTATACTTTTGGGGTGTTAGGGGAATTTTAAGCCGTTTAAATATAACTTAAATGCTAGTCTGTATTTGTTTAAATGTTTCATGCAATAACCCTTATTAGAACACTTGCATCTTTAAATACAGTTTTCTCAAAACAGAGTTTTTGGATTCTCATGTTCCTACCTTTTTCTCAGAAAGAATGAGAGCTGGAAAGCTCAGCACATATATACAATACATAGTTGATCTTTCTGAAGTACAATCCTGATCATTTATTTATCATTTATTGATCATTTTAAGAAAGAAACAACTTTGCAAATTTTCCACATTTTCACTTTTTTTAATTTACAAATCCATTTATTTTTTACCTTTTACTGAAATTGTATCATAGCTAAATAATCAAGATTCAGAAGATAGATAATTATACTAAGAACAATTGTGCAGAAGTGTGATTATGTATTGCAAGCAGTATTAGAGAAAAAGGTACATGAAGCCACATGTTTTAAAACTAAGTTTTATTACTTTTCTGCTGAATGAAATACTTTTTATAGACTCAACCACATAAACTGTTAATGTAAACAACGACTTGAAATAATTATCATGATTTATAGAATAATTCATACAAATTTCTGGAAAAAGCACTTGAATACTTTAAGAACAGTGGTGAGTTGAATTACCTATACTCTTAAAAGTATTCAATTGTTTTTTTTCAGAAAGTCAACCCACTTAAGGTGTAATTTTCATATGTTCAGACTACCTTATCCCGTTAAGTTTAGCATTTTCCAAGAATACAACAGAAACATCAACTCCAAACTACTCTTTACATTGAAAAAACTTTCAAACTTTTTAATTTTCACAAGAACGGCTCAAACAATGTTGATTAAAATAAAATAAAATGAAATAAAGATATTTACACACATTACATGTCTTGAATCGGACCAATTTTGTTAAATTTTTCATAACTGGTAAACCGTAAGATATAAATAAAAGCTTACTCCACAAAAAAAGTAAATCCCATTTAAACACACAATTCATTTTATATATAAACTTTTCTCACAAGGAAATCTGTCAACTTCGGGCAATGCGAAAAAAAAAACGGTTGTCAACCACATAGCAACCAGCTTTTAAAATATCAGACTATCGCTTTAGCCTACTGTTCTCACGTACGTCTCTTGTACTTACAAGAAAGCAAGTAATAGGAACATTTCTACTAATGTTTATCTCAATTAAAATGAAGTAGATAGAAGAATAAGTGTATAACAATAATTTGTCACAGAGATGTAGAGAAAGTCGTATAAATAGAATAGTGATTCTTTTATAAGTTGTAGCAAGTATTCTCGTTAAAAATAAACTCTTTATAAACGTTCACTTTACCGCGGTACGAACTTGAACAAGATTATCGTCAATTCAAAATCTTCTCGGGCTTCTAGCCAGGTAAAAACTTGGCTTGGTGTCAAGCCAAGTTTTTATCTGGCTAGAAGCCCGAGAAGATTTTGAATTAACACGTCGCCAGGAAAGCTTCAGTTCTTATTTTAAGATTATCGTCATATAGCGGTACAACAATGTCAAATGTAATTGAGCTAAGAAGGAAACAAAACTCTTATAGGTTCCATTCAAACAACTTCTTATAATTATCCATATTATTACAAAAATTACTCTTTTATCTAGTTCATGCTAATCAAAATAAACATAAGCAGATATGAATCTTATTATTTAGTTCCTCATAAGTAGGAGCGAAATTAGGGAATGCGTTAAAGCGTTAGTCAAAACTTCTAACAGCTGGTGGCTACGTATAAGAATTTAAATAAGTTTTAAGTAAAATTAAAACTAATAACAAAGAATATACCTTAAATTGTTCAGTCTATAAAAACGTATAGGACGCAAGTTAGTTTTTTTCGTCAGATCTTCTCTTTTTTGTGTAGTTAAGTTTTTATCTATATTTTGCAGTGAACCAGTTATACAAAGATGGCTGGTAAACTGAAAGAGATGGACAAAAACTTGATATATAAAAATATTTATCTCGTTAAGACATAATTTGTGGGATATACAAATATTTTTTAGAGTTAATGGTTTCCAAACTGTTCCTTATTATTGGTTTTAATTTTAAACGACTTACACTACTCTCAAACGAGAAGGCACCAATCGCTTCATATCTTTCTTGTTTTACACTAATCATACAAAGGGAACCGCAGAGCAAATACCTTTTAAAATGTTGACTATGGTTTTAGCGAAATGTATTCCCTTATTGCTTTTTTACTTACAATAAAATAATATAATCATTACTGCCAATGTTTATTTCGATTAACATTAAGCAAATAGAAGAATAAGTCTTTGTAAGGGTAATTTGGTGCCAAATAGATGGAAGAAGTCATGTTAATAGAACATATTAAATTCTTTTATATTGCAATCCTTATCCCTATAGTAAGTATGCTCCAAAAACATGCTACTCATGACCGATACCACTGTATAAAACTTTGGACAGTGCCCGATTCCGGCACACTGCTTGGATGGAAGCTTCACCTCGATTTGCGTTGTATTCTATTGACTATCTAGTTTGCATTAAGTTATTCTTTGAAAACGTTCGTTCTATCTACTTCATGCTATCTAAGATAAGCATTTACAAGCATTATTACTTATTTTCTTATAGGTAGAGAGAAATAAGGGTATACATTAGGGAACATGTTAGTCAAATCTTTTTAAAATATGAAGCAAGGCAATTTGGAATTTTATTTTTTTGTATGGTCAGAAGTAAAGTAAAGGAAACAAAAATGGCAATTTTTCATTTGAGAGAAAACAATTAATGGAAAACTGAAACCAACCACGAAGATTAACTAGAAACCTGTAACTCTAAAAACTAAACATAACTTTCTCTAAAATTAACAAAAATAGTCTTATTACTTGCTTCCCTGTAAGTAGAAGCAAAATAAGGGAGTAACATAGGTTAAAGTGATAGCAAAAGATGGTTGCTGTGTGACTGGAGTTCCTTTGTTTGTATGGGCAGCAATTGTTAAATTCCTGTATGAGAAAATTATGCAAGTTTTAAAGCTGAAACCAAAAACAAGGAATATTTCAAAAATGATAAACTCTGTGAAATAAATTTGTATAATATAAATTGTGTGCTTTAATGTGCTATACATTTTTTGTGTGGTAAGTTTTTGTCTATCTCTTACGGTTTACCAGTTACACAAATTCCGTAAAATTCATCCAGAATAAAGTATTCTTCGAAGGCTATTTCCAGAAAATTAAAGATTCATATCATTTGTGGAGTATATATCTTTAATATATGATATTTAAATCAAAATCGTTAGAGCCATTTTTTGGAAAAACAAAATTTTCAAGAACGTTTCCATGTTAAATACCAAGTTTGGTATTTAACGGCCTTTACGTTTTTGAGCTATGCTGCCCACAGACACAAACACATACACACAGACAGACAGACACACACGGATGCCTTTTTTGGATTTAGGTGGTCTCAAAACATGTACTTCCGGTGAAATCTCGGTATCGAATTTTTGGGTACAATGCAATACCTTCTCTATACACTATATACATAGTACGTATAGAGAAAGTAAAAACATTGCATATAAATAGTGCTCTAACGAAATTTCCTCTTTTGAATAGTATTTTTTTTTTTTGCTTTAACGATTTACTAATTATGCAATAAGTGAATAAAATAAACTTAAATTAAAAATCTTTAGTATGCGGTATTTTAATCAAAACCAGAAGAGCCATTTTTGAGAAGAATGGAAATGTAGGAATATTTTTACATGCAAAGGGTGCTGAACTCAAATATTAAGTTTGTTGGGTATTTAATCCAGTACTCGTTTTTCACTTAGGCTGTACACGCACACACATACAAACTTCTTCAAAAAGTTGCTTGTGTGTGATTTTATTTTATTTTTTTTATTTAGGTGTTCCCAAAAACCTGTCCTTGCACTGAAGGCACAGTCTCAACTTGTAGATTTGAGTACAAGACAATACTTGTACGAGATAGAGAAAGTAAAAACCTATCCAGGTTGAAAATCAAAACGTTCTAAATTGTTTCCATGTAAAGGGTAGTTTGTGATGGGGGACTTTCTTAAAAAGCCTCGTGTTGCACCCTTGGAAAATACTGAACTTAAATGTGAAATGCGGTATTTTACCGACTTTTTGTTTTTGAATTATCGTGTTCACACGGACACACACACGGACATCTTTCTAGAAATACTTTTTCTGGATACAGGGGACCCTAAAACGTCTATTTCCGGTGAAATCTCGGTATCAAATTATTGCGTGGAATGCAATACTTTCTCTATACACTATGTATATAATATGTGTAGAGAAAGTAATAAGCACACGTAACTTGATAGAAACACAAAGAGTTAACTTGATCCAGAGAAGTGACTCTACGAAGCCGTGCTAAAGCTTTTCGTGATTTTATCAGTTTTCCTTTTTGTTTCTTCCCCGAAGTTGGCAGCTCGCTTGTAGTTTTAGAGCTACAAAAGCCCTGAGAGGGAGAAGTTTTCGGGATTATGTGAAACATCAAGCTCAATTTATTTTTCTAACTTCAAACTGCAGTAGTTTGAAAAGTCCATTTCCCTTCCCATACAGTTAAAATGCTTATAATTACATCAGCTGACACACTCGACAAGATGCCTTAACATTTCCAGCCAATATCTCTAAATTCTTAACAACTACTTGTCTGCAAAGTTACTATGATAATAGACCTTAAATTACAGAAGAGAATCTGCAGAAAGCGGATGTTAAGAACACATATGTTAGGAATACAATTTTAAGGGAACAAATTGGTGGAACTACTTAATTTTCACTCCTAAAATCTTTCTTTTTCATAATCTTTTTAGGTATTTCGGATATTTTGTGCTCCTTACAATGTTTGTAATTTAGTAAAATTCATTATTTTTAAAATACTGTACCCATGCCCTTCATATGTATAACAAATCTGATTTGTAACACTCACATAACTTTCCCTACAAATTATTGTTAAAAAGCTTATACCTCTATTTACTTCATGCTAATCAGAAAAAAGAATTAGCAGAAATAGTCTTATTCCTTGCTTCCTTGTAAGTAAAGGCGAAATAAGGGAGTACCATTGGTTAAAGTGTTAGTAAAAAGCTGGTTGCTATGTGAAGTTTCTTTGTTTGTATGGACAGCTCTTTTATTAGAAAAGTGTAAGTTTTTCATAGCAGAAACCAAAAAAAAAAAAAAACAAAGAACATATATACATTTTTTTCGTGGAGTTCATCGTTTTTATAACATTAATTGTGTGTTTTAACGTGTTCTACATTTTTGTGTAGTAAGTTTTTGTCCTTCTCTTACGGTTTAGCAGTTATTCAAAATTCCGTAAAATTCATCCAGAATGAAGTACTCTTCAGAGCTCATTCCCAGAAAATTGAAGATATACATTTTATTTGTCAAGTAAATATCTTTAATATACAATATTTTAATCAAAGTCGTTAGATCTATTTTTGAGAAAATTAAAATGTTCGAAAAAAGTTCCATGTAAAGGGTTGTTGGGGGCGGGGGGATTTTTTTCAAAATCTTCGTGTCGCATCCCTGGAAGATACTAAACTTAAATACCAAGTTTGGTAGTTTAGCGACTTTTCGTTTTTGAGTTATCGTGTTCAAAGGAACACGGACACACACACGGACCTTTTTCTGAAAATATTTTTTGGGTACAGGGGACCCTAATGCCTTCTCTTTAGAAACAATGAATGGCAAGTACGGTGAGGATCGAGAGGGAGAACTCACTTTCATAAATGAAAATGGGGGTAGTATAATAGATTTTATTTTAATAAGTCAGGGTTTAATTGGCAGAATTAGAAATGTTTGGGTGGGGGATCGTATCGAGTCACATCGTTGTCCGGTTGTCCTGGAACTGAATATAGAGACGGCCATAGTGGCGCATGCACCTGAAGAGGGGCAGGGGGACGAAGGGAGAATCATTAGTAAATTTATATGGAAACTGATAGAAAAAGAAGTATTTGTTGATAAATTAGAAAGAAGATTAGGGGACAGGAACGCAGGCACAGCGGAGGAACTAACGCATATAATAGCAATGGCGGTGGAGACAATGAAGGTCCAAATGCATGGTAAGGTAAAACGATTCAATGGTTGGTATGACCAGCAATGCAGAGCTGTAAAGAAACAAGCAGAGGAGGCTCTGTCAAAATTCAGAAGGGAGGGGGGAGATGACATTAGGAAAACGTTTACAAAAAAAGCGAAGGGAGTATAAACAGCTCTTACAGGAAAAGAGAACTACGTCGCAAGACAAAATTACTCAGAAAATTAGTAATATGTTAACACGAGGGGATAACGCTGAGATGTAGCAAGTAGTAAAACATTTAAGAGGCAACCGTCAGGCGCCCAACGAAATTTCTCCCAGAAAATGGGCAATGCATTTTATGGGAATATTCGGGAAAGGTGAAAGGGAAGGAATTTTTATAAAGGAAGTGCAAATTTTGGGAAATCTTGAGATCCCAATACTGGACGAAGAAATATCAGCACGAGAAATAGCACAGGCGCTGAGGAGTCTGAAGGAAGGCAAAGCTCCAGGGTTGGATGGGCTGCCCCCGGAAGTTTTTAAAGCCGCAGCCAATGTTAATGAGTTTGGTAGGAGTATGCTCCAGATATGTAACAGATTGTTTATTGAGGGGAATTACCCTACCTGTTGGGGAAAGGGCATTATTCATCCCATTTATAAAGGGAAGCGAACTATTGGAAATCCGGATAACTATAGGGGGGTTACTCTGTTGCCAATTATGGAGAAAGTTTATTGTAGTGTGTTATATAACCGGATAAAGTACTGGGAATCTAAATTTGGCAAACTTTCAAAATTTCAAATGGTTTCAGAGGACACAGTACCATAGATGCCGCTTTTATATTAGACGCTTTAAGGACGAAGCAACTGTTAGTTAAGCGGGGAAAGCTTCATTGTGCTTTTGTGGACTTTAAGTAGGCATTTGACTCTATCAATCGAAATGCATTATGGTACAAACTAGGCAGATAGGGGTTATCAAGTAAAATGGTTAGAGCATTGCAGGCAATTATCAAAATGTCGAATTCTGTGTGAAGTACGACAGAAACAGTGTGTCCGAGATCTGCCGAAGCTGTAGGGGAGTGAGGCAGGGTGGTATTTTATCTCCCTTGCTATTTAATCTCTTTGTGGATGATATTACTGATACAATGATAGCAGAGAATATTCAAGCGCCAGTAGTAACGGATTTGCAGATCCCAACACTTTTATACGCAGACGATTTAGTATTGTGCTCTACGACAGTAAACGGATTGCAACGAGGACTGGACAAACTTAAGAATTATTGCGATGAATGGCTACTTACAGTTAATGTGCATAAGACTAAGGCAATGACTTTCAAAAAGGGTTGTGTTTATAGGAGGGAGGAGACTTGGACATATGCAGGACAGACACTGGACAATGTTAAACCTTTGTGTACTTAGGACTCACATTTACAATGAACGGAAAATGGACAAAACACATTGACATTGCGAAACACAAGGCAAGGGTGAAAGCGGCGGAAGCTCTCCGGATACGCTGCAGAATTCCGAATATCTCCATAACCTTAATGGAAACTGTATACGGAGCGACACTTAGATCCACGATGACATACGGAGGAGAAATATGGGGGTTGGAACAAACAGGAAATCTGGATCAAGTGAGGACCCAATTTTTGAAAGGAATTCTGGGTGTAGGGAGGGGTACGGCAAACTGCGGAATAATGAGGGAATTTCGGGGCACATAGTGAAACGATAGAGTGCAAATTCAGAGCAGTTAAATATTGGATGAGAGTCGTTCACGGAAACCAATCTCTAATTAGGGCAGTCTGCTACCGTGAACAGTTGCGAATGGAAGGTAATTTGACGTGGGCATCAAAATTAAGGAAAGGGTTGGAAACCATTGGGATGGGAGACATTTGGATGGCGGGGCAGGAAAACAGGCGAAGTATTTGGAGAAAAATTAAGAAACGTCTCTGTGATATTGACAGACAGCAAATGATTGCGCAATGCACAGAGAAGGTGTCATTAGAAGTACAGTCTGGGCTGAAATCGGAGTCGGGTATGGAGCATTACATCAAAACAGGTACCAAACTCATTAGAGAGGAGCTCGCGTGGATTAGACTAGGAGCATGGAGGAGCACGAACATTTCTGACGAGAATGGTACGAGAATCTGTCCCATTTGCGAGGAGGAAGAGTCGTGGACTCACATCTTGGCAAGATGTAGGGGTACGGAGGAATGGCGGGAAAAATATTTGCCGCGATTTTTTACCACTGCGAATGTAGGGATACAAGCATGTTGGACACTACTGGCAGGCACGGAAAACATGGACGGGCTAGGTAAATTTATTCTTAAGGCAAGACAGCTGAGATCTGAGGAGGCTGCCAATAAAGAAGGGGGGGATAAGATCAACTAAACAAAAGTGATTACAATTTTCTACATGCATATATATTATGTCATGCTTAGGTCACTGTTGTGCTAGGGTTGTATATATTATGTGTATATATGTCTTAAGTGTAATTATCTACTATAAGAGGGTGCATTTATGAAGGTGTACTCTGTGCTGTAAATTTAAATTGCTATATTTGAATATCTTTGTATCTTTATTTTTGGATTCACTCTTAATTTTATTGTTGTTTAATATTGCTTTTGACTGTGTATTTCCTATGTCTTTTTATTTTCGTGTTTACGCTTTTAATTCTTTTTTGTGGTTGTTGTTTTAATATTGCTTGTAATGTGTATTACAAAAGCACGTACGGTCTGTGGACCCGTGCGACTGTTGAAATTCTATGTATGATATTGCTATGTTAATAAATACACTTATTCATTCATTCATATACATAGTACATGTAGAGAAAGTAAACATTTGCATAAAGTTTCTTAATTACTTGCTTCCTTATAAATAGAAGGAAAATAAGGGAATACATTAGGCTAAAACGAATGCCAAGACTCTTAAAAGCTGGTTGCCATGTGGTTGAAATCCGTTTCTATGTAGTGCGAGGAGTTTACAACTTTCCGTGTGAAGAAAAAATTAAAATATTTTCAATCTGAAATAAATAACAAACAATATCTCGGAAACAGTAAAAAACTTATATTATATAAATTGTGTGTTTTACATTTTTTGTGTAGTAAGTTTCTGCCTAACTCTTATTTTTTAGCGGTTACGCAAAACTCAGCAAAATGCATTCACAATAAAGAAGTCTTTAGAAACTGTTCCCAGAAAATTCAAGAGATACATTTGCCATATAAATATCTTGAATATGCCGTATTTTAATCAAAGTCCTAAGGGTAATTTTTCAGAAAATCAAAAGCTTCGAATAATTTCCATCTAAAGGGTAGCTTGGTGTGGGAGATTTTTTTCTCAAAATCATGTCACTGGAAGATACTAAACTTAAATAGCAAGTTTGGTATTTTACCTACTTTTCGTTTTCGAGTTCCATGTTCGCGGAAACACGGACACACACACACGAACCTTTTTCCAATAATGCTTTTTTGGGTATAGTGGGCCCTAAAACGTTTATTTCTGGTGAAATCTCGATACCTAATGTATTAATGGAATGCAATACCTTCTCAATGCACTATGTACATAGTACGTATAGAGAAGGTAAAAATCTGACCTGTTCCATTCACCTGACTTTCTCTACATCTGCATAACAAAAGCTTTTTGCTCTATTTTATAATAATCAGATAAACGTTAGCATAAGTTATTCTTATTACTCATTTCCTTGTCAGTAGGAGAGAAAACCACCGAATGTGTTCCATTCACACAATGTCCTCTAGCTGTTCGGGAAACAAATCTTTCACTCAAAACATTAATCTGTTATCTACATCATGCTAATCAAAATAAACATAAGCAGAATTAGTCTTATTACTAGCTTGTTTTTAAGCAGAAGGGAAATAAGAAAACGCATGGGGTAAAACGATAGTCCAGTCCTAAATGAACCGGTTGCTATGTAAAACAATTGGAATTCCAATCTCTCTGCTTGCCAATAATAAACAAACAAGAAACGAGAAGAAAGATGTCTTCCCGTTTGAGAAAAGTTTAAGCTGTAAAAATTGAAACTAAAAATCCGAATATATCTCAAAAACTATTATTAAGGAGTATGTATTCAAACGGGCTGTCTCTATTGTTTTATATATCCAAGGTCGTGGGTTCAAACCCAACGTAGCACGATGGATTTTTTCGGGCGTAAAAATCCTTAGCATGGCTTCCTTCGAAACCGAGGTGAAGTCGTTGGTCCCGTGTCTTAGATTTACGGCACTATCAGGCTTGAGGTTCACTTACGGCACTTAAAAATGCCTCGATCCTAATAGAGAAGCCTCTGAGCAAACTTAAGCGGTCTTACACGCCCAGAATAGAATGGGACGCTGAGAACTACAGCAGTTAAAGAACGTCCATAAATAAAACGCCATAGGCATTTCGGTTCCCCAGGGCCGACGTTTCCGTTCCGTGGATTTTTTCTTATTTTTTTTTCTCTCGTGTCACAGGGTGAGTGCTGGGCAAATTTCTTCATCACCCCATACTTTATGCCCCCTCATTTCATGTTAATTTCATCCAGCAAGACTCTTTCAGGGTTGTGTCAGCGAGAACTGCGGTGGTGGCACCCTCTCGTGAAGTTGACTGTGCCATGGAAACTCAGCTCGCAGGACGGGATGGCGTTGAGGGTAGACTCAGGTGTGTTTGGTCCGACCTAAGACGTGGGCTTCTAGCTCTCCCGCGTCGAGATGAACAGCTTGGTAACTGTTAGGGACCGTCCACGGTGGCACCCCCCCTGTCTGGTTCCGGCTGCCACTGTAATCGCTCTAATTTCAACCCATATTCCCGGGGTCTCACCTACAAAAAGCTAATGAAAGGCTTGGGTGTGAGATACCCTGCAACTTCATACTACTATATTACATAGGTTCCTTATATATGGACTTTTTACTTTCTTTACAGTACTATTTACATAATGTATAGAGAAGTATTGCATGCCACCCAAAAATTCGATATCGAGTTCCACTATAAAAACAATATGTTTGGATAAAGGTCCGTGTGTATGTGTGTGTGTCCCTGTGTCTTTGAACACGATAACTCAAAACCGAGAAGTGCGCAAAATACCAAACTTGATATTTAAGTATTTTCCAGGAATGTGAGACGAACATTTTGTGAAAATCCCCCCCAACTTCAAATTACGCTTTACGGGAAACAAAATTCGAAAATTTTAATTGAAATACCGTATATTAAAGATATTTATAAGCAAATAAAATGTATACCTTAAATTTTTTGGGAATAGCCTCTAAAGATCTCTTTATTCTGAATAAATTTTGCGGAAGTGACAAACCGTAATAGATAGAAACTTGCTACACAAAAAATGTAGATCACGTTAAGCACACAGTTTATGTCATATAGTTTTTTTCGTAGAATTGACCATTTCTGAGATATCCCTTGTTATTGTTTTCAGATTTAAAATACTTAAACTTTTCTCCAACGGAAAGTTGCAAACTCCTAGCCCTGCATAGAAACGGATTTCAACCACATGGCAACCGGTTTCTAAGAGATTTGCCATTCGTTTTAGCTAGTGCATTCCCTTATTTTCCTTCTATTTACAATATCTGCTAATGTTTACCTGGATTTGATAGAAGAATATGCTTTTTAGCAACAATTTGTTACAGCGATGTAGAGAAAGTCATGTGAATGGAACACACCAAGTTGTTTTTTCTCTCGGATGTGCATAGTTCACTAATGATCTCAGTCTACTTAATTTCTACGAGATGGATGTCTCCATCAGTCGGTGTTTCTGACGCTATTACATGAAGTTCTATTCCTAATGATTTCTGAGACAAAGTTTCAACACGTTCAGAGCTATACTGGAATCAGGGTTCTCCTATTATTCGTCCTAGTTTTCAATTAGATAGTTCTATGGCTACCCACTGTAATGAAAAGCTCGCTTTACCAACTCGGTTACAGAGTCGAGAGCTTGTATTACCAGACAGCCTACAAAATCCCCACTTTCTGTAACCTAACATCTCATTATGCTGTGAGACGATGTATAGGTTTATTGTTCAGTTTCCCAATTTCCCAGTTTGTTGTTCGGGAAGCACAGGAACATTTAGAGTAGAGTACGTTCAGTGATTTATTTCCATAGATAGACCGTATATTACACATTCCATGTTTCACTCTATATCTGTCACGCTAAACTTTAAAGTTAATGTTATTTGATAATTCAATAAACACCATAGAAGACCAAGAAAAGAAGAAAACAGAGCATTTTATACACACACACATATACTTTTCTTTACAAACCAAACACAATACACATCTGTAAAACACTAATTTTCCCCCTCTTACTATTGTTCATGTTTTCTTTTCCTTTATTCCAACCACAATTGTAGATTGTAAAGTTGTACCAATTGCTTCGCTTTGTCCAGCTAGCTTATAACTTGGAATAGCATATTGGGGACCGATAGCGCGACACATGTAATTATCAGTTGCATATCTACCGAGTAGAGACCGACCTGAATTGGTGACTGCACGCGCCGCATGTAAACAACCTGTAGTAACGCATTGGGGAACGTGGATCGATGCAGTAGTAAACTATGTTGTATATTACAGTACTGTTTTACAGGTAATTAACGCCTTTGATGATTGTAAACTCTCTTGCTTCAAATGAATTACATGAAGATTTGCAATTCTTACACTAGAACTTTGCAGACATATCTACGGCAACAACACATATTTGGAAACATTGAACATTGAAATGCCTCGAGCCCTGAAAGCTGTGGTGCATAATGCACCGCATAATGTAAACGCTGAGTAATTGCAAGACTATGCACCCATTTTATTCAATGTAAGCATTCACATAGATATACTCAACACGCTACGCATTGCAAGGAGTACTATAGTTTGAACCAAACATTTTAATAAAGCACCGCTGAAAATTTTTAACAGAAAAGCAAGGAGGCTTATTATTTCCTCTATTGCTTACCTGCAGGAAGTAGAGGATCACACTCCTCTCAAACATTTGACACTCAGATCTCACAACAAATACATATTTCGTTGTCCTGAATAATATAAAATCTGACTTTCTTGAGAAACAATTAGCAGAAATAGTCTTATTACTTGCTTCCATGGAAGTTGAACGGAAATAAGGAGTAGCAATAGGCTAAAGTATTAGTCAAAAGTTGGCTCTTATGTGATTGAAGTTCCTTTGTTTGTATGGACAAGAATTGACAAATTCTCGTATGAGAAAAGTATAACAGGAATATCTAATAAAGCGTTCCACTCCACCAAAAAATGTATATAGTATAAATTGTGTGTTTTACAGAGCTCTTCATTTTCTGTTCAATATATTTTTCTCTATTGCTTATGGTTTGCCAGCTATACAAAATTACGTAAAATTCATCCAGAATAAAGCAGTCTTCTGAGAATATTTCCAGAAAATTCAAGATATACATTTTATATGTCAGGTAAATATATACATATATATATATATATATATATATATATATATATATACGACATTTCAATCAAAAACGTTAGCCATATTTTAAAAATTCAAAATTTTCGAAAAATGTTCCATGCACAGGGTAGTGAAAATCTACGTCATGTATTTCCGGTGAAATCTTGGTATCGAATTTTTGGGTAGAATATAATACTTTCTCTATACACTATGTACATAGTACGTGTAGACAAAGTAAAAATTAGAAAAAAAAGTTGGTGTATCTCTGAAAACATAATTCAATAACGAAAAGTCGCTATGCCAAATTTGGTATTTAAGTTAGAAAACTTCCCAGAATACAATATCAGCATCTTTAAGAAAATCCCCCACAGGAAGCTGCGCTTTAAGTGGAAAGTCTCTCCACGCTAGCTTTAAAACGTTGATTAAAATACCACATGCTTAAAATAAGGCTGCGACGTGGCAGAGTAGCAGTACGCTCGCCTCCTACCTAGGTGGTTCAGGTTCAATCCCAGAGCAGCGCTTGTGGGATTTTGGTTGAGGATCTCGGTTTCCCCCGCGGCTAGTTCCCTCAGTCCTCCATTATCACCTTTACTTCCTCCCGTTCAAATTAGGAATTGGAGACCATTATCTATTCTCTGAGCTTCAACAGAAATCTGACCTGACCCTAGGCGTTAACTTTTAAGCCTTTGGATTGGGGGGGGGGTAAATCCTCCATTAGGTGGGTAAGCAGATGCAGAACAAGATGAAAGCCTTTAAGACATTTTATGGAAAAAAAATCTGATGTGTTCCATTCACATGACTTTCTCTACATCTCCGCAACAAATTATTTTATTTACTCCATCTAATCAGGAATAGTCTTGTTAGTAGAAGCGAAATAAGTAAGTGTCATAGGTTAAAGGGATAGGCAAAAGCTGGTTGCTATGTGACTGAAGCTCATTTGTTTGTATGGATAGGAGTTGAAAAATTCCTGTATAAGAAAAGTATGTTTTTCAAAGCTGAAACCAAAAACAAGGAGTACCTCTAAAACGATCAACTCCAAGAAAAAAATATATAACATAAATTGTGTGTTTTAACGCGCTCTACATTTCTTGTGTTTTAAGTTTAGGTCCATCTCTTACGGTTTAGCAGTTATACAAAATTCCGTAAAATTCATCCAGAATAAAGTAACCTTCAGAGGCTTATTCCCAGAAAGTTCAAGATATGCATTTTATTTGTCAAGCAAATATCTTTAATATACGATATTTTAATCAAACTCGTTAGAGCCATTTTTAAGAAAATCAAAATTCTCAAAAATGTTTCCATGTAAAGGGTAGTTTGGGGTGGGGGGACTTTTTTCAAAATCTTCTTGTCGCATCCTTGGACGATACCAAACTTAAATACCAAGTGTGGTATTTAACGGTCTTTTCGTTTTTGAGCTATGCTGCCCACAGACACACACACACACGGACATTTTTCTGAAAATGCTTTTTTTGGATTCAGGTGGTCTCAAAACATGTACTTTCGGTGAAATCTCGGTATCAAAATGTTGGGTGCAATACAATATCTTCTCTATTAGTAGTATAGAGAAAGTAATACAACCTAGATCTTGAATTTACTAGAAATATCCTCTGAAGACCTTTTCACTATGAATTAGTTTTATGTAGTTGGTAAACTAAAATAGTGATAGAATCTTATGGCACAAAGACGCAGATCTCGTTAATGTAATATCAAATACATTTTTTGTGTGGTTAACTGTTTTCGAGATGTTCCTTATTATAATTTTCAGCTTTCATTCGCTTTCCTTTGTCCTGGTTAAGCAAAGAGATTATCGCTTTAGTGTACTTACTCCTTTATTGTATTTATCAGAAAATAATATAATCATTTATTACGCAATAAACTTATTTCTATACTGTTTATCTGTAATGCCTAAGCGGTACTTGAACCTAGGTACATTAGGATAAGTAATATAGTTTAACAGGACATGATTTTGTAAATAATTTAAGGGTAACTTAAAAACAATAAAGTGTAGGTTATATTATCGCGATTAAAGTGAAGTTTATACAAGAATACGCTTTTTAAAAACGGTTGTTAAGGTAACACATCTGTAAATTTGATAAATCCAGGTATGTAAGATATTTATATAATAGTGATATTTCTGAGTTATCAAAATTCTAGCTTTATGGTTATTATATAGGATTCTTTTTTGTCTAAATTCAGTGTTCTAGTAAATATGAGCCACCGTGATACATATTTAACAACATTCACATAAAATAAAATGCAGTTTAACAATAAATGAGATGACAAATATATCTGTCTATTATAGTTTTATATCTTTATATTAGTGAAGAAAGAATATCTTTTTTTTTTGTACTCTCCAAAACTCTTATTTTTTCAAAACGTATGAGTTAATTTATGAAAATTGCAGCATAGTCTCGAAAAATAATAGAACTACATTATTTAATGTGCTTTTGAGAGGTAGTATAACATTTTTTTAAACAAATTAGTGAAAAATTGAGTTCTGTGGAACATTTGTAGTATGGAAAAGTGCTGGTAAAAAGTTTGCGAGAAGTAAGTGTAAATTTGGGAGTGCCTATTAATAAACAGATCCTGCATGCTTATTATTAATTGGTAGTTAATATTTTCAAAGTCCGGATTTTTCCCACCCGAGTAGGTAGAAGACTTTGCTATGGATCCCTGCATACAACGATCTCTTATGTACTTTCGCACTTCTTCAGTTGAGTGATCCAATACAATACATGGACTATATGAGGAGGGAGAGGTGGTTGGTTAACGCCAGGAGCACTTTTCGACGGCACTTTGGCAGTTGCTTGCAAGTTCTCCACACTTAATAATTAAATAAAAATAATTGCTGCCATCTGTGTTCAAATTTTCAATTTTGTGGTACTACTGCTGTCAAAGTAGTATTTTATAATATTGCAATAATAGTTTGTCAGAACACCTCAGGATTCCCTGTTACAGAGTGTAACATATTTTCACAATATTTAAATAAAAAAAATAAAAAAGTAGAAAAACCTATAACATAACTCCATGGCACGACAGCTCAGAAGGAACCTTGGCCTACCGTCCGGCCGCTGCGTCTCCCATCTCGGTCCATGACAGACATCATGGTGGGGTGCAGTATTGGAGGGTGAGACGTGATCAACGCCTCGAACCTCCCAGTCGGTTAATGCGGTCCTCATCATGTGGAGACGCTACTTCTCCATCAATTAGCTCCTCAATTTGCCCCCCAGAAACCTTACGAGGCTGAGTGCAACCCGGGCCAAGTCTCCCAGAGGGGGAAAAATCCTCACGCCGGTACCGGAAATCGAACCCAGATCTCCCACTTGGTAAGCAGCCGCGCTTAGAAAAATCCTATATATTTTCTTAAAGTTTATAATTCATATCATTTTATTTTCAACGGTATATTAGCACGCTTTGTATTTTATTAGTTTAATTATTATTTTTGCATAGGTTTGACATAGGAAATATATGTGCTTCAGTAGCCAAGACTGAGCAGATTGCAGAATACAAAACCTTAGGGTGAGAAGTTGCTACTGCATACGCCAAGGTTACTTTCTTTGTTAATCCTGCAACACAAATGCTTTTGTAAGAGCAAGGTTTTAGCGCATTAGAGACATAAGTAGCAGGGAGTTTTATAGACGCAGGTCCTTTCCCTAAAAGCTAGCAGCTCGAGACTTTTCCATTATAAAGAGCGGTCACGTGAGTTTAATACAAAGAACTCCCAAAAATAATCAAGTGACAACGTTATTTTTGCACTTCATTTCAATCAAACAGAAATGGTCCCTAAGATTGGATATGTTAGGTATATACAACAAGAAATTAGGGTTGTTATGTTTGGTATGCTGTAACTTGGTAAGTAGAAGACAATAGCACTAGTTATTAGCATATATTTCTAAGTCTTCAAGAACTAATATGTCGGGAGTCACTCGTAGGGTTAGTACCTCAATAAGGAACAAAAGTGAATAAAAGTATTAATTCTGAAGAATCTTAAGTGAAGAACTTCTGTTCGTGAGTCTACCCAGTGTGACATACCCCAGTCATTCTTTCTCCCCTCAGTGAGAGTCAAAGTTGTGTGTGCTACATGGAGGAGCATAGCCGGTACATCATAGAACTTCAAAGAGGTGTGTACATGCCCGTTTATAAAGTATTTCATTGGTGTAATTCAGACCGTCTCCAAGGAAGACGAAAGATACAGCGACATGTTATAAAAAATCTGATGTGTACCATTCACATGACTTTCTCCATATCCCTGCAACAAATTATTCTTAAAAAGCTTATACATCTATTTACTTTATGCTAATCAGAAAAAATGAGCAGAAATAGTCTTATTACTTGCTTCCTTGTAAGTAGAAGCGAAATAAAGGACTACCATAGGTTAAAATGATAGTCAAAAGCTGGTTGCTATGTCAATGAAGTTCCTTTGTTTATATGGATAGGAGTTGATAAGTTTCTGTATGAGAAAAGTATAAGTTTTTCATAGCAGAAACCAAAATAAGGAATGTCTCAAAAACGACGAACTCACGAAAAAATGTATATAACATAAATTGTGTGTATTAACGTACTCAATATTTTTTGTGTAGTAAGTTTTTGCCCATCTCTTACGTTTAGCAGTTATTCAAAATTCAGTAAAATTCATCCAGAATAAACTAATATTCAGAGGCTATACCCAGAAAATTCAAGATATACATTTTATTTGTCAGGCAAATATCTTTCATATACAAAATTTTAATCAAATTGATTTTTGAGAAAATCAAAATTTTCGAAAAAAGTTCCATGTAAAGGGTAGTTTGGGGTGGGGGGATTTTTCTCAAAATCTTCATGTCGCTTCCATGGAACATACTAAACTTAAATACCAAGTTTGGTATTTTACCGACTTTTCGTTTTTGAGTTATGTTCACAGACACACTGACACACACACACACACACACACACACATACCTTTTTGTGAAAATGCTTTTTTTGGATATTGGGGACCCTAAAATGTATATTTCTGGTGAAATCTCGGTATAGAATTTTTTGGTGGAGTGCAATACCTTCTCTATGCACTATACATAGTGCGTATAGAGAAAGTAAAAACATGTTTTAATTTTTCACAACTTTGGCCAAACCTTACAGATGCATCACCTTAAAGAATGGTTAAAGAAACTCATGTGGACGTAGAACTTCAGGTTATTTTCAACAGAAATCTTCTTTAGATCTTTCAGGGTAAATATACATGTTTCCAGTATTAAATCTGCTTTTATAAATTGAAAGAAGCCATGTTGGAGCTCCAAAGCTAAAAGGATAAGAACTGCAACATCTATAGATTGTAGTACCGTAAAGGGATTTTATTTCCCTTAAGTCCTCTCTGGTATTAAACGTTTTATGGAAGTCTCCCTACGGCACATTGAGCTTAAATGCCAACAGCAATATACATACATCGTAAATACTCAAGCACTGAAGAGCAAAAAATTTAAAGCTCTAAAGATTTATTGATTGTGGATGCTGAATATAAAGGCACCTCATCAGCGGGGGTAAGCATTTTGTCCACTAGAACAGTGAGAAAAGTTATCGGTTGGAAGATTGGGGGAAGGGTGGTAACTGCTGCTGATTGCTTTCTTCAGGGTTTTGTCTGGTGTAGTTCGATGAATGAAAACAATCGAGAGTAGTATATTTCTTCGTTTTCTATTAAACACATGTGGCACATTTGAATTCTTGAAGCAAAGAAATACAAACTACATGACGTAACACTAAACTTAAATGGACCAGTTCGTCACATCCAAAGTAAGTCGTCCTCCATGGTGTAGTGGTTACCTTATACCCACGGTCGCGGGTTAAAACTGGCAATGGACGATGTGTTTTTTCGAGCATAAAACTCCTTAGCATGACTTCCTTCAGAAGAGAAGTAAAATCCTTGGTCCCATGTCGTAGATTTACCGAACGTAAAAACACATTAAGACTGATAAAAAAGCCTCTGAGCAAACTTAGTCTTTCGCGCCCAACATAGAATGGGACGCTGAGATTCAGAGAAATTAAAGAGCGTCCACAATTCAAACACTATTTCCAGTTTTACATCCAGAATAAGGGTTATAGAGACTGGGACATAGCGTAGCAATCCTATCAGAGCAGTGGCGTAATACTGTTCTTAGTTTTAAAAACTAAAAATGACTAATTATTCAAATGGACTAAATAGAAAAAAATATATATATACATTTTAAAAACAAGTGTTGCCACCACCAGTACAATTATTTTGCAATAGAATTTGGAAACTCAAAGCATATTACACTTCTTATCCAATTGAATAATATAGATATTATTTTAGCAGATGTATTTATTAAATTAAGAATTACTTACAAATAAATTGCTAAGTTCTCTGCTGCAAATTTCACTCGAGGTTTCACGCGTGGACAGTTTACGGCTGTACGCCGTCCATGACTTGCGCATCCCTAAGCATTAACACTCATATTCTCACGACTCCGTACAATTCACAACACAACGCTGCACTGTAATTCTTTTATAGCTAGAAAATGGCGTCGAAAACTTTCTGAAAATTTGCCGATGTTCCTGGATGCCGAAGCTTAGAGAAACATCTCGAAAATCGAGAAGAATCATGATGTTGCGAGAAGTGTTCCGCGTTCCGAAGTATTTCACGCCAATTTTCCATGTTGTTTACGCATCTCAAATGCTGTTGGCTTATTAACACGAGTTAGTGATACTATTCTAACATTTTTGTATGATTCTGCAGAAAATATGAATGAAGCAACTAGTGTATTAAAGCATTGGTACGCAATGTTCTTGAAGCATCTCTAGTTTCATTTAAAATAACCATTATATACTACGTAAACTATAGTGTTTCCATTTTCGCCAGTGCACTGAAGCTCATTTTTAAAATCGTCACCCCCTCCATTGAGTTCAATTCTTGCAGTAGCGGTAATATTGTTGCAGTAGTAGATTCTTGCCTACTTCTGATCTCACTTTGTGAGGGCTGGTACAAAGAGATATACAGAATGGGAGGTGAATTGTTGCAAATAATGTTATATTTAGTACAGTGCAATGATATAACACAACTATCCCATTTTGTCCACTTGCTGATAGAATTGTCAAAAATGAAGCAGAAATGGCATATGTTATGAACATCCCTGCATTATGTCTTGTGTTTATATGTCATGCAATCTTGTATGTTTAGTATAATTCGTAGACCACCGACCTGCATTCACGTGATTCACAGAGAGAAAACTAGGACCCTATTCTCTCTTAAAGTTTTCTTTATACAATACATGGCTTTACATATACTCAATTAGCATTTAATTTACACCGCCATTGGATCAAAAAAAAAAAATTTTTTTTAGAAAAATGTCCATGTATGTAACTGTGGACAGCATAGCACAAAAACGGAAATTCCGTTAAAAACCAAACTTGGTATTTAGGTTTGGTATCTCCCAAGGATGCAACACAAAGATTTTCAAGAAAATTCCCCCCACTCCCAACTACCTTTTATATGGAACTTTTTTCGAAAGTTTTTATTTTCTAAAAAATGGCTGTAACGATTTTGATTAAAATATCGTATAATAAAGATATTTACCTGACAAATAAAATGTATATCTTGAATTTTCTGGGAATAGCCTCTAAGACTACTTTATTCTGGATGAATTTTGCATTAACTACTAAACCGTAAGAAATGGACAAAAATTTAACACCCAAAAAAACGTAGAGCACGTTAAAACACACAATTTATGTTACATATATTTTTTTTTTCGTGGAGTTGATCATTTTTGAGATATTCCTTGTTTTCGGTTTCAGCTTTGAAAAACTTATAATTTTCTTATACCGGAATTTTCCAACTTGAGTCCATACAAACAAACGAACTTCTGTCACATAGCAACGAGCTTTTGGCTTTCACTTTAACCTATGGTACTCCCTTATTTCGCTTCTACTTACAATAAAGCAAGAAATAAAGACTATTTCTGCTAATTTTTGTCGATTATCATGAAATAAATAAAAGAATAAGCTTATTGACAATAATGTGTTACAGAGATATAGAGAAAGTTATGTGAATGGAACACCTCAGATTCTTTTTTGCTCTTTCCTGTTCTTTACTTTTCTTTACTGATGCTTTTGTTACCTTTAACTTGTATCTGAAATATGCATTGTCAACGACCAATGCTCAAGTGTTTGTGTGATGACTTTAATAATTTGACGCTAATAAAGATAACCGTCCGTCCGTCCGTCCGTCCATCCATCCATCCATCCATCCATCCATCCATCCATCCATTCCACACAAACCGATCTGATTCATCACATCTTTAAAAGATTTTCTTTATATATTAGAATAATTTTAGCCTTGTTAATTTAAATACCAATAAATCTCCATCCAATCCATTCCCATCCACCCAACCATGGCCGGTCAGACCACTCTCCTCTGACTCTGACTAAGACGGTTCGATCCCAGGAGACCGCATATGGAATTTGTAGTGGACAAAGCGGCGCAGGGTGTGTTTTCTCCGGCTTCTGTGGTTTCCCCCGCCATCGCATTCCACCGGTGATCCGTCGTCATTTCATGAGTCACCAGTGACATCGCCTGCTGTGCCTATATAGTAAAAGCGGACGCTGGACACTAATCAAAGAAAAATCTCACCATACATCCTTATCTCCATCTCCATTCGCCCATATAATATATACATATATATATATACACACACAGTGTTAATGAACTACACCGAAATAATTTGCTTATCAGGTGCTGATAAGACGGTGTCAAAGTGAAGCAGGTTGAAAAAAAATGGCTTAGAATGTCTTTAAAACTGCTATCCGAGTATAGGGATATCGATTTTTAGCAGCTCGTTACTAGCGTTCTCAAGATTTAATGTCGCAAAAATCTGTAAAATCTCGAACTAATCACTTGACAGTGCGACACAGTTCTTGAGTTATGTAGCCTACTCTGTAGGCGCATTTTTAGCTACTCTGGTGGCTTAATGCGTAACACGGGAAGCTGCTATCCCAAAGATCATGATCTGTCAAAATAAATGTTTTTATTATTATTTTATTCATTCCAGACGAAGTGCCGCGATACGTTAACGAGACCCGAACTCGGAAACCATCTTTCACTTGAAATAACCACGACGTTAGAGAGGTACGCTGTCCCTTCGTTTTTTCGTGTTATGCTCTCGAATTGTTGATAAATTAGCCAGTGGCGTACTGGCACTTCAGAAACTTATAGCCGTTACTTGGAAATTTCAATAAACAGGGCATAAGTCTCCTATCTCAAATTACTTATTTAAGTAAATTACATATTCTGTGAAAATATTTCGGTCTAGTTCATTAACACCCTGTGTGGAGATATATATTAGTTGCAGATAATGCAGCCATTTTATATGCTGTATGGTGTAAAGGCCAATAAAATCTAAGTAAAATTAGTCATTTAGATGAAGAGAGAGGTTCACAAACATTTATTACTACAGTTGTAATTGCCAGCACTGCACGACAACGAAGTAATTAATATTCATTTTGTTTTAATGTGGGTCAAACGGTTTCCACACCACATACCTATTACATTCAGTAGCCCTAGGCGTCTTTCAAAAAGCTAGTTTGCACAGAGGACACTAAAAATAAAAAGCTGGAACCTTGCAATAAAGGAAAGAAAATAAAGCAAAGGTGAACCTAAATAGTGCACGAGAGCAACAGGTTTGGGGCTGCGTGATTTAGGATCTCCATGATGAAAGTCAACGTTTTCGCTTTGTTTTAAGCATCTGATGAATAACCAGCCCTTTTTACTCTGCAAACACCATTAGCACACATCCTGACGCTTTTACGGCACTTTATTTCGTAATATAAAGAGGCTTCCCTTATGGTGATAATCGCAAACTTAAATCACCTGCTGTCTGCACTTTGATATGCTTAGACTCGAGCAAAGTTAGCTGACCTTTTGTGTTTTAGTCATTTTATCCGGTTTACTGACACCTCCTATCCTTTCAAATGACAAGTGTCACTATGTCGTAATAGCCTTATGTGAGAGCGACTTGCTTCGGAAATCAGAGCTCATTGTTGCAGGTATTGTTACACCTGCGCGTGTAGACATGTGTGCCATCGGGAAGTGCTTTGACATCGAAGCTGGCACCGTTGCACCTGCGTGAGTTTATGATATCTATGGTGATTTTCACGTGCGACTGCTTCTGGAAGTTTTCTTGTCATTTCAACGAAGGTATAAAAGCAGAGCACGAACCCTGCAGAAAATGAAATAAAATGGAGTTTTATTTATGGACGAACTTTAAATGCTGTGGCACTCAGCGTCCAATTCTATACGGAAATATAGCTTAATTTTGCTCAGAGACCTCTTTTATCTGGCTTGAGGTTCTTTTACGTGCCGCAAATTTAGGCCAAGAGACCAAGGCTCTACTTTCCTAGAGAGGGAAGCCATATTAAGGATTTTTAAGCCCGAAAAATTCCATCATCTCCGCTGGGTTTGAATTCGTGACCTGGTAGTATATGAAGTTAGTATGGTAACATTTACACCACGGAGAGTATAGTTTTCAACTGGGAGTGTATAGCGTAAAGCAGTTGAGTCGGAACATACAGTAGATAGCAGCCGCCTCAGCCAGTCTGAAGAAATGCCAATTGCTGAAGTATGAAGAAATACATATATCAAAAGACAGATTTTTATTTTTAATCAGTGGAAGAAATAAAGAGTTATTTGTGTTTATTTAGTTGTTTTAACACAAGCCGTGTGTAGGACAGGAGTTGGATAAGTAGAGTCAGATTGATAAATTTAATACCATAGCCGGGAGTTGAACTCGGATCTCCCGATCTCAAACCGCTTGCACTACCACTGAGTTACCATGACAAGTTCCAACTCCTGTTGGACACGGCTTGTGTATAAAACAATTAAATTAAAACTAATTCACCATAGCCTATAATATATATATTCGGGACTTAAAAGTGTTTACGACATTGTAAGTCGCCATTGGGGTGTCATCTCAAAATAATTTGAGACCACCTTGTGGTTTACCGGAAAACATGCGAGTCAGTTGAGGAATTTAATGATATGCAGGCATGTTGCCATGGTAGCTCAGTGGTTAGAGTAACTAGCTAGAGAGCGAGAGATCCATGGTTCAAATTCCGGCTATGGCATTGAATTTTTCAGTGTGACTCTACTTATCCTAAACAGATATTTATTGGAGTAATAGAGGGTTTCTGTTACAGTGGTGTCAGGAGTGGGATTTAACATCACGATAAAGGAGATGATGAAAACTCTACTTGTCGATGGCTCACGTGTTCATCCACGCAGGTGTAACAATGCACGGCAACAACCATCTATTACTCCCGAAATAAGCTGCTCACACACTTGCGGTCATTACGGCCACAAGCGTAGTACCAATATGAAGATTATTTCATCTACAGTTTATTAAACAGATACATATATATGTATATATTAAATAGATATTTTATACATATACACACAAGAACCATCCGGAAATTGTCAGACTATTTGACATAACTAAGCAATAACAAAAGTTATCAACACAAAACTTTACTTACAAAGTTACAGTACCTTACTCTAGTTTTCAACGTAATCATCATTGCTTCCAAACCTGTTTTTCAATGCAAATGTTATACTCTTCCACGGCTAAAGATATGAGCCAAGATGTTTGAGGTCTTCATCGGTTGGGAAATCTTTTCCATCCAAAAAGTCACGTACGATGTCCACAGTGAAACACCGGTGTTTCTTACTTATTTTATCACGTTTGCTTTCAATTCGTCCATAAAGATTGATGAACTTCCACTCCAGTCTTTATCCTACACGCTGATTCTTCCTTGATTGCTCGTAAACTATGCACCATTTCCTTACTGAAGATTTACTCACTGCCTTAGCACCATATACTCGCGTTATTTGCTTATAAAATTTGATTGGCCGTACATTTTGTGCATTCAAAAAAATAAAAACGAATAAGTTCTTTGGTGGTAAAAAAGTTAACATCGGCATTGAAAAACTGGCAACAATACATGTCTTGAGAGACTGGAGATTACGTTGAGATATAAAATAAGATGCTATATTTTTGTAAATAAAGTTTCGTGTTGATATCTTTCGTTATAATTTAGTTATGCCAAATCGACAGTCACTTTCTGGACGGCCTCAGTTTTATTTACTTCACGTTAATCCAGACATATATTTTCACAGGAGTTTTTATTACATACTCACTGGCTTATCAAGCACTGATGCAGGTAAATAACGCGAGTGACTCGCATTCCGGAGGTCGTGGCTTCACTTACTACGGCTGGTCTTTCTGACTCATGTTAAAGGACTTTTCCGAGTCGCCAGGTCAATGTTGGCAAGGTTCATCAAATTCCTCAAATTTCCTGGCCCTCCATTTCATCTCATTTCTCATTTAATTTTACCCTCATCTGGTTGGGTCTGTCAGCGTGGGTCTCGGTACTGAAGAGCAGAGAAAAATGATGGTTTCTGGTCACCTCCGTCTCCGGCGAGGCGAATCCACAGTGGGAAGGAAAGCCGATGATACTAGGATAGCTGGCGAGATCTAATCTGGAAATGGTAGGGGCCCAGCCATTTCCCCTACCTCGACTCCTTTAAGGCAATTATGTGCTTTAACTGTATCTACATATTTTATACAGCAAGATTTTATTTTTCTCTTATTTTCTAATTATAAAAAAGTAATGAAGAGGATTTATTAGTTACCAATACAAATATTTAAATACAGGATAATTCAAAAATACTTTTCTAAAGATTGCGGATGTAATGAGATTCAAACTGTTGTTAATTAAAACATTTTAAAGTGACACATAATTGTGTTTTTGGTGTCAGCTTGTTAGGAAGTTCAATACAAACACCAGAGAAAATGCTCTAAATGTCCTCTTCTTGAATCTACACACGCATGCACACGTAAAAGTATGGTCTGTCAAAATATTCTTCAGTACCGCAAGGTTTCTCAGGTTTTCATGAACATGTAGATTAAGGACTTCATCTTACGTATCTCCTGAATAAATCAATTATTTAAGGTACCCCTAAAGATAAAAATCCAAAGGATTGAATTCGGGGGAACGGCAGACCAAGGGACTGGACCTCTTTTACCTATCCATCTGTCATGGTAGATACCAGCCAGTGCATCTCGAACTGAGACTAAAATGTGCTGTAGCACCATCATGCGTAAACCACGTGTTTTTTCTTTTTTACAGGGGCACATCTTCTAGTAAGTCTGGGAGAGCGTTCTCAATGAAGTTCCTGTAGTCAGGACCTACAAGACCTGTTGGGAGAAAGTACTTCGCAATTGACAAATGACAAACACAAAACAAGCAGCCATGGGAACGCAATGCCAATTCCGCAGCATAAAATGGGTCAAAGCCTTCTATGAACGAGTGCATTGTTAAATTGAGCCCGGAAAGTAGTTGAACGTAAACTTTCATTACTAAATTGATTACGCAAAAACGAAGGGTTTTAGAGCATATTTTAATATGAACCTATTTTCTTGCTTTGATGTAAGGAATCCATCCCCACACGTTGTACGAGTATTTTTGAATCATGCTGTGTGCGTGTATTTCTAAAAACATCTATACAAATGCATATGCGAATATTTTTAAGGATATTCAAGTATTTTAAAACCGAAACTAAAAACGAATATCTCAGAAAGGGTTAACTCTGAAAAAAATTGTAAATGACAAATTGTGGTTTTAAGAATCTCCACATTTTTGTGTACTAAATATTTGTTTTTCTCCTTCCGTTTTACCAGTTACACAAAAGTTAGCAGGAATGAAAACATCTTCAGAGACTATTTCTAAAAAAATTCAAGATATACATACTATTTGTGGTGTATGTATCTTTAATATACGGTATTTTAATAAAAATCGTTAGAGCTACTTCTCAAAAAAGAAAGTATCTAAAAATTTTTCCATGTAAACGGTAGTATAGGGTATTTTCTTGAAAAATTTTCGTGCCAATTTCTTGGTAAATACCAAATTTGGTATTTAACGGACGTATTTGAGGTATGCTGTCACAGCAATGTACAGGACCTTTTTTTAAAGATGCTTTTATACTCAGGGTTCCTCAAATCCTGTATTTCTGGTGAAATCTCGGTGGTATCGAATTTTTTCGTGGAAAACAATGCCTACTATATTCACTGTGCAAACGTGTAGAGAAAGTAAAAAAGCAAAGTAATTATGCTACGTAGCCTCACTAGCCCTGAACGGACAGCGAGTGTTCCGACTCCGACTCCTCTCTTACGTTATCAAAACCCGTAGCACTGTTAACTTACAATCCCTCAAACGATACCCTGTCTGCTTCTTCTAGTGAGTTTAAAAGTAGTCAAAATGCTCTATCTTGCCAATGTTAAAGTTTATCCCATTATCTCAGCAACTGTTTATGATAATAATTTTCCAAGGTGTATATTTATGAATACGTTTACTGTTGATTGATGAAACATAGAAAACCTCTTTTCATTAGAAGGAAATGTATGTTTTTTTTTAACAAATGTCTTAAAATTTTATTGAAAAATTATAATTTTTAAATTCTAAAAACATTTTCGTGAAAATAAAGCTAATTTAGGTCCAAATGTGTGATAACAATTTCAGCCCTTAATGTCAATTGGTATAGAAACTTTTATCACTTCAGAAATTGCTTTCAAGCATATTGTTTAAAAAAAAAAAAAAGTAACATAACTTTCCAAACAACTTCGCAATACTTCGAAAGTCTCACATAAAGGAAAAATGATCGGAATGCAGGTGCTGTGAATAGCTTAGGTACAACTTTCCAATAAAAATAAAACAAAAAATGTCTTCTCTAACTCTAATATTTACAAAATGATTGATGTTGTATCAAGTGAGTGTACCAAACTGATTTGATTGTTTTTCCACACAAGCCGTGTGTAGGACAGGTGGCGTCAGACTGAAAAATGCAAGGCCGTAGCCGGAATTTGAACCACGGATCTCCCTGTCTCTAGCTGGTTGCACTGAGCTAACACGACAACATTGCGGAATAGCATTGAATTTCTCAAGTGACTCGCAATGTTTCCCGGTAAACCACAAGGCGATCTCAAATGCCGACTTAAAACGTCGAAAGTACTTCAATACCCAGGGTTCAAAGTATAGCCAACTATTATGGTCAACTAGTATTGATTTAATTCTTTTTTCACACTAGCCGTGCGTAGTACAGGAGTTGGATAGGTTGAGTCAGATTGAAAAAAATTAATACCACAACCGGGATTTGAACCACAGATCTCCCGATCTCTAGCCGGTTTCTCTACCACTGAGCTGCATTGGCAACATACCAGCATATTTGAGATCACTTTGTGGTAAAGCAACCGGGAGATCCGTGGTTCAAATCCCGGCTATGGCATTAAAATTTTTAGTCTGACTCTAATTATCCAATATTTTTAAATTATTTACAATTAGCATATCTCCATGAAATGTCTACCAAAATGAGCGGGAGATTCGAAATATTCATTAGAAGTTACAACTTAAAAGTGGAAAAAATTAGAAAATGCTATTTCATCTCCCCGATAGTTAGCAATCCACTATGAATTAAAGCAGTAGTTTTACAATCCCCATGAAATATATATATATATATATATATATATATATATATATATATATATATATATATATATATATATTTTAGTTTAACGTCCTTTAACCTGGTTTGGTCATATCGGACGATGAATGCAATTGATGATATGATGCTCAAATGATCTCGGGGTCCATGGAGCTTAAATTTACTCGACATTCGTCTTCTCAGGATAAGGGAAAACCCCGAAAAAAACCTTACCCGGGTAACTCACCCTAAGCGAAATTCGAACTCACGACCTTTTGAACGTGAGGCAGACGTGCTACCACCACGCTACCCAGGCGGATTGAAATATTATAATGAACTTTTGAACCAGTACGGTGTATGACAATGCCGCTTAAACACCATCTAGGGGCTCTTGCCAATAATAATTACAAAATCGATTCATTTCCTTTCTTAATAGCAAAGGGATAAAATCGATATTATCTGATGCAATTATTGCAGACAATTGCGGTACGATTTCAAGCTTCGCAACACTTTCCTCCTCTCCCAGCCCTCTCTGCCTTTCTGTTTATTCAGCGCTGCATGCTCAGGTTTCTGCGCCGAGCATCACCGCACATTCGACATTTTCTCCGACCTGGATGCTGATAATAAATGCCAAGTTTCCAGTTTCCGCTTGCTGCCACAATTTTGCGTTTGATAAAAGGAGCTCAGATTGACGAATAAATTAGAGAGAACAGTTTATAGGCATACAGTGAACCTGTATAATTTCTCAGGCTGTTCTGTTCGAATGCTTTTTACTTTCTCCACACGACTGTGTACATAAGAGTATAGAGTACAGTGTATAGAGAAGATATTGTATTGCACCCAAAAATCCATATAGAGATTTTACCGGCAATACATGCTTTGGGACTGCCTCCGTGGTCAAGTGGTCAGCAAGCTGACGGGACAGGTTCGATTCCCGGCTGGGGCGGGGAATTTTTCTTTAAGCGGAATTATTCCCTATTCCCCATAGAGTCTGGAAGTTTGAATGTGAGAGTGAATGTGCGTGTGTTTAGTAATATAAAGTTTAACCTAATGTTCTGAACCTACAGTTTCACAAGTGAAAGCCCCCGATATGATCATCGATGTTAAAGGGGGCTATACAAATGAAGCAAAAAAAAAAAAAAAAATACATGCTTTGGGACCCCTTGAATAAAAAAAAAAACATTTTTAGAAAAACGAAAGGTCTATTAAATACCAATTGATATTTAAGTTCAGTATCTTCCTAGGATAGGGCACTAAGATTTTCAAGAAAATTCACCCACGCCCAACTACCCTTTACATGCAACATTTTAATAAACGTTGATTTTCTCAAAAATTACTAACAGTTTTGATTAAAATATCGTATATTAGAGATATTTACATACAAATGAAATGTATATCTTGTATTTCTGGGAACAGCCTCTGAAGAACATCTTTATTCTCAATGAATTTTGCTAACTGGTAAACCGTAACAGACAAAAACTTACTTCAAAATGTAGATCTCATTAAAACACACAATGAATATTCTCACAAACGGTTTATATCTGGCTGGTGGAAACTTTTCCTTTTATAACTTTTTTGAAGAAATCCGTAGCTGGCGGAAGGGATCACTGTATTTTCGTATGATGCTCCACTGCATTCATTTTTCATTTGACGACGGTACTGTTAAAACTCACTCCATATTCTTTCCTTCTTGTCCTTCAGCTTTTGGATCAGACTTTGATATATAGGTGTAGATGACATCATTTATCTTGATTTAGCTTTCTAAGTAGAATGTGCCTCTGATGAGGTCATTTGCCGGCAGTGATACGACACTAAGGTTTCCGAAAATCCTCCCCGGCTCTCATCCTTTACATGGAACATTTTTCGAAAGTTTTTAGTTTCTCAGAAATGACTAACGAGTTTCATTAGAATACCAGATATTTAAGATATTGTCGCAAGAGTATTACGACGGGGGGGGGGGAAGTAGCTCTTAAAGTAAAGGAGACGTCTTTTGGATAATCTCTTGACCCATATTTTTTCAATCTTAGCACCAAATAAGCAGAGTTAACATGGCAGAAAGATCTTGCCTTCAACGATGTGTGACGTGATCAGCTGAGTGGTGCAATTCTTGGATGCAACTGGCTTGGAGTCCCCCAGCACTTCCTCAAGACAAACGATGATCTGAGGCTGCCTTTATAGGCTATCACCGCCTACAGACCTTTCAATCATCATGGCGTCAATATGCCCAAATAAGGCGAGGCAACGCCCAAGGTTTGAATTACCTTAGCCAATCAGAAACTAGCTGTCTCATTGTTCTAGAACATCCTGACTGACATCAGCTCAGGGTGCAGCTCAAATTCTGCACGTAGGCAACAGGAAGCTGATGTCATGGCGAGTCCACTGGGGTTACGCAGGCAACTCACAATATTCTTGAAATAAGTTACATGTGTTTCCATACATCAGCAAAGAAAGAGAATTTGTATAATTTAGTCAATATGGCAATTAATACAATATCCTTCCTAATAAAACTCCGAATTACTTTGTATTTCCAAGCACCTCACAGCAGCTCACGTGACAATATTTGCATGACAAATTAAATGTATATCTTTTAATTTTCTAGGATTGACCTCTGAAGAAATCTTCATTCAGAATGCCTTGTATAACACGTAAACCATAAGATATAGATAAAAAGCTTACTACACAAAAATATATTTTTCGTTAAAATACACAATCTATAACATATATGTACATACATTTTTGTAGAGTTAACCGTTTCCGAGAAATTCTTTGCTATTTGTTTCAATTTTAAACTACCTAACTTTTCTCAAACAGGAAGCCATTATTCGTTTCATATCACTTTTGTTTTACTCCTGGACATGTAAACAGAACCGACTTCCAGTTGTTTCACACAGAGATCAGGTTTTAGAAGATAACTATCGTTTTAGACTAGAGTGTTCCCTTATTTTGCCTTCTGTTTAAAGGAAGCAAGAAATAAGGTAGTTGCAGCTAATGTAATTTGGATTATCTTACCGTAGATAAAGGAATAATCTTTTATAAGAATTGTTTGTTACAGATTACGTACAGGTGAATGTAACGCACCAGACTTTTTTCAGGAAGATTGCTTTTACCTTTTCAATATGTTTCAGGTTAGCTTTATTTAATTTCTGTTATATTAATTCCAGCCCGCATGTGACTATTGGTGTAGTTTTTGCTTTGTAGAGTGACACATCTATGCGTCTACTGAGAGTTGGTATAACTTATGCAGTCACTTTTTCTTTAACATGTTGTGTGAATGTGTTTGCTGTTATCTGTAGCGTTAGGTATTTCAAGCTGACTGCTGAAGTTATTGGTTTGTTTTCAACATGCAGACCATCTTTCATGGTTTTTCTTCCACTTTTCCAAAATCACTTGCTCGTCTATTGTGAAGGCTCATTTACGTTTCATTGCCATAAGCTCACATTCTCAGATGGTGGTATAATATATATAAGACTTTAATTGGATAATGATAATTTTATTAATGTCATTAAACATTGCATCATAAATTGTTTACTTTCTCTAACACATATATACAATGTGACTATTAGAGAAAGTGTGTCGTTAGAAATACACGTTTTGATGACTCCTGAATTCAAAACAGCATATTTAGAAAACGGTCCGTGTGTGCGTGAGAGAGAGAAAAATAGAGAAGCTGTTCCCAGAAATTCAGCTTATACATTTAATTTGTCCTGAATATATTTAATAACAGTATTATAATCAAAATCGTTACAGCCATTTTTGAAGACATAATTTTCAAAAATGTTCTGTGTAAGTATTAGTTGGGGATGAGAGATTTTCTTGAAGATCTTTCTATTACACCCTTGGAAGATACTGAACTTAAATACTATTTTTGATATTTAACCAAATTTTTTGAGTTATACTGCCCACTCAGACCGTTTTCTAAAATGCTTCTTTTTAATTCAGGGATCTCAAATTATATAAGTTCTGTGAAAATTTGATATCGATAGAATACAATACATTCTCTACCTAATAGATTGTGCATACGTTCTAGAGAAAGTAAAAAATGTAGAGGAAGGTTTTCGTGATGTTTCTCCTCCGCTTATAAATTCACAGCCTCCGAGTTGCATGGTACTTTCTTTTAAAAACATGGGGAAATTGCGTACAAAACCTCTTCAAAGCAACTAGTTCCATGTGAAATTCCTGCTTGGACCAAGGATTTGTTAGGAGACAGGCAAACCTCACACTACATAGAATAGCAATTCACAAAATGAGAAGATTTGGAAATTCTCGACGAATACAATTAATATTCAATTATGTAAGCGTCACCTGATACCAGAATTGCAATCATAAAACTAAAGAGCTGAGCTCATTTAATTATAACTTCACTGCTACGTCCAGTGAAATGGAACATCGTCCTATAATTGGAAAAATCTTATGTGTTTCACTCACATGACTTTCTCTATATCTCTGCAAAAATTATTGTTAAAAAGCTTATGCTTCTATTTACTTCCTACTAATCGAGAAAAAATTAGCAGAAATAGTCTTATTTGTTGCTTCCTTGTAAGTAGAAAAAAATAAGAAAATGCAATAGGTAGAAGTGAGTAAAGTTCTGTAAGTAAAGTTCCTTTGTTTGTATAAACAGCAGTTGACAAATTAATTTATAAGAAACGTATATTTGTTAAAGCTGAAATCAAAAATAAGGAATATCTCAAAAACAATATATTCCACGAAAAAAAATGTGTATAACATAAATTGTGAGTTTTAACGTGCTTTACATTTTTTGTGGCAAGTTTCTGTTCATCTCTTACGGTTAAGCAGTTATGCAAAATACTTCAGAGGCTATTCTCAGAAGATTCAAAATATACACTTTATTTGTCAGGTAAATATCTTTAAATTACGATATTTTCATCAAAATCGTTAGAGCTACTTTTGAGAAAAATAAAACTTTCAAAATGTTTTCCAAGTAAAGGGTATTTTTCGGTAGGAGATTCTCTTTAAAATTTTCCTTTTGCATCCTTGGAAGATATAAAACCTAAACACCAAGTTTGAAATGTTACGGTCTTTTAGTTTTTGAGTAATTCTATCCACACACACACACACACACATGGAGCTTTTTCTAAAGAATACTTTTTTTTTTGGACTCAAAAAACATATATTTCCGGTGAAATCTCGGCATCGAATTTTTGGGTGGAATACAATACCTTACTATTCACTATGTAAATAGTACGTGTAGGGAAACTAAAAATGTGGGGAAATCGAGTAAACAACTCCTCAAGGCAAATTGTTTCAACTGAAATCCGTTTGGGCCCCAAGGATTTGTTAGGAGACAAGACACACTACGTAGAATGGCAATTCACGAGATGAGAATTTTTGGAAATTCCCGACGAATACAATTAATATTCAATTATGTAAGCGTCGCCTAATACCAGAACTGCAATTATAAAACTAAAGAGCTGAGCTCATTTAATTTGAAATCCACTGCTACGTTCAGTGAAACAGAACAACGTGCTATAATTGGAAAAAAAAAAAAAAAAGTGCATGTAACTTTACCAGGACGTAAATGAGGGACTACGGTCCCCAGAGAAAGTTTGTCCAATGAAGAGAGAGGTAGTCATACCTACGCTTTAATCAAGAACGAAGCCAAGTTGGAATGGAGCTGTGAAATACGATATTTCTGTCTCACTTGTGGTTCTTTCTCTCGGCAGTGGGAACAAAATCAAATAGTGAAGACTAACGTGGAGCAAGCAAGCGGAAGGCTAACACATGACATCACAGCAATTCTACGGAGAATTATCGCCGAGACAAATAAACACTAGCGCTCACATTTCACTTTGAGCACAAAGATAACCTGCCAGAAAAAAAAAAAAAAACACGGGAAAGAAGTAAATTGTTCCCCGTCGTCACTTCCGTAAATTCAATGTGGAAGGTATTATTAAAACTTAGCTGTCTTACTCGGCTAAGATGAACGAGCGTGAATACTAGGGTCGTTCTATAGTTATTAGAAAATCCAAGAAATTACATTCGTAGCATCGGAGAACGTTTATAATTAGTAACCGCCGTTACTTACTAGATGGCAGTTAAAGTTACAGCTGTATCCATGACGTAGTGTCGTTGCCATAGGCGATTGAATCAACTATTTGTGCTTATTTAGAAAGATGAAAAGAAAACTAGTTTCATGCGGTGATTAAACACTTCTATTTAAAAACCTTAACACCGAAAGAGATAAACGCCCTGTTGAAGTTCATGGCACATTCTCCTACGTTTGCAACAATTTATAATTGGATAAATGAATTTAAACATGACCGTACATCTGGACGTCCAGTAGAAGCGACTTCCTCCGAAATGGTTGACAAAATCCAGGATTTGGTTTTGAGTGAACGACGAATCAAAGTTTGCAACATAATAAAGGCCACAAGCATATCACAAAGTATTCTGTTCTCAATTTTGCACCAAAAATGTGGTCTGACAAAGGTCTCGGCAAGATGGGTGTCGCGTTTGCTCTCGGTGGAGAATACACGCAATCGGTTGCAATGCTGACGAGTTTCTGCGCCGATACATAGCTGTGGATGAAATATGCTACACTCCAGAGACAAAAGCACAGGCGAAACAGCCGGGTTTTAAAGGTAAACCGACTCCGATGAACACAAACAAGGTGATGGACTCGATTTTTTTGGGGATACACCTGGAATCATCTGCAATGGTTACTTGCAAAAAGGAAGAACGATAAATGGAGAGTATTATGCATCGTTGTTGTATTTGATTTCTTGCAGAAGGGAAATATGATAACAGAAAAAAGAAAAACGTCCTCATTTGGCAAAACAAAATATTCTCTTCCATAAACAAATGTAAGAATGCACAGTTTCGATGGCGAAAATTGTAGAATTAAAGTTAAAGTTACTACAACAGCCCCCTTATTCACAAGATTTGGCCACAATTGACTTTTTTTATTTCCAGACTTGGCAAAATAGCTTGCCGAAAAACGATTCACGTCTAACGAAGAGGTCATCTTCCAAACAGACGCATATTTTGAGGACCCTCCGAAGTCCTACTTTTTGAAAGACTTAACACAGATGGAGAAACGCTGGGAAAAGTGCATTCAGCAAAAATGAGATTATGTAGAAAAAAATACTAAAAATAATGTGTTTTTCTATTTTTTTCTAAGACTTATTTTACGCTATTCTTAATCTTTTGAAGGCAAATGATATAAAACAGAGTGTTTGTATAGGGTGTGACAGAAACAAACACTGTAAGACACAGTGCAACTTAGATTTCGGTGGAAAGGGCACAAAAGCTGATTTTACAATTATATCGTACGAATACTCTATGGACCTATGAATCAAATTCGCTTCTTTAAAAGCCCAACAAAATGCAATAATTGCCCACGACATTTTTTAACTCCCCTCCTCCTTTCTCTATGCGACTAGTTCTCAGATTTTATTTACATTTTTACGCACGAAATTTACTCCTTGCAATTCAATTTTTGTACGATTTGTGTGCAAATTTACATATTTAATTTTCGGTGAACTATCTAAAGAATGATTCATTCATTTGGTGGCTCAAAATAATTCATTTATGCTAAAAACAAGGAACTTTTTAATACCAACATCTTTAGAAATAAAACCTTATTTCTCTACTACTAGTAACTTGAACTAATTAAAATATTGAAATAAATATTAAAGTGAGGTTTTGGTGTTGCTGATACTATTAAAGACAATAATAATGAAGTAATCTTATTTAAATAGCCAGACCCCCGTGAGGGGTTCAGTGCCAATCCCCCATCGGGCGCCTCCCCAGGTGGCGGATCGGGGAATGCCTCCTAGATATAGGTGGTACCGAGGAAATAAAATACTCGGGGTGGACCAAAACTGGCACAACGGGTGGATGTGACTCGAAAGTCAAGGTGAAGACAACACATCTAGGGTAAATGCCCGAAAAGCATCTGCGAGTTCAGGAGCAGAGAGGTGGCAGCCCCACCACTGAACTAGCTCTGCGCAGCGTTCGTACCGCGGCCAGAGTGAAATTTTACATACTGAACAGCCTCAAAATAATAGCCGGATTGATAATATCGGATTTCGACCACAGCAAAAGAAAAAGGACGCACGATTTGAAATTGCAGAACCATTAAAAATAGGAACATGGAATGTGAGAGGAATATCCACAAAAGAAGAAGAATTAGTAAAAGAAATAGAAACAATGAAGGTAAATATAACGGTACTTACAGAAACTAAAAAGAAATTAAAAGGTACAGAAAAGATAGGGAAATACACTTTAGTATATAGTGGGGTTTCATTAAAACAAAGAGCAGCAAAAGGAGTAGCAATATTAATTGATGAAAAATGGACAAAGAGAATTGAACACTATACTTTTATTAATGAACGAATTATACAAGTAACGTTTAAAATCCCCAGAGGGCATCTAATTGTTGTGGGAGTGTATAGTCCTGAAGAGGGAAAAAAGGAAGAGGTTTTAGAATTCTATGAACATTTACAAGAAGAAGTAAATAAAAGCAAAACCCAATATATGATCATTGCTGGAGATTTAAATGCAAGAGTTGGGAAACAACCTATACCTAAAATTGTAGGAAAATTTGGAGAAGACCACATTAATGAAAATGGTAAACAATTACGACAGTTTGCAACTTTTAATGAACTTAAGATAACAAATACATTTTTTAGAACAAAAGATGTTCATAAATATACATGGAATGCACGTGGTCAAAGGTCATTAATTGATTATATTATGGTAAATAAAAAATTAATATCACAGATTATACATACTAGAGTTTACAGGGGCTGTGATATATCCTCCGACCACTATTTAGTGATATCTAAAATAGAATTATGGACAAGATGGAAAAAATCAAAAATAAGGGCAAACGAGGAACAAAATAAAACGGTTTTCAAAATAAACCTACTTCAAGAGCCTAGTATCAGGAGGCTTTACCAAGAAAGATTAAACATTTTCCTAGAAGATACAAAAGTAGAAGAACATATTGATAAAGAATGGTCCAATATAATTAAAGCAATCAAAGGAGCAGCAGAAGAAGCAATTGGAAGAAGAAATATATATAGAAGAAAAATTGGCTTAAGAATATGGAATGAAGAAATTAAACAAGCTATTGACAACAAAAAAGCAGCGTATAAAAGGCTTCTACAAAATAAAACTGAAGAATCAAGACAAAATTATAAAGAAAAAAGAAACATCGCAAAAGCAATTACAAGAAGAGGACACCAGAATTCATGGGAGAATTTTATTAGCCAGATAGAAAACGACATACATGGCAGACAACAATTTGCCTATAAAGTGATTAAGACGTTAACAAAACAAGAGAAAGACAAAGTGAGAATAAACAATATATCTGAAGAAGAATGGTTGAAATATTATAAGGAACTATGGTATAAATTAGAAGAAAATGGAAAGTCAATAGAGGACCAAGTAATAGTTAAAACATCTATAGATTTAATCACCGAAGAAGAATTACAATTAACTTTACAAAACATGCAAAATAGAAAGGCTCCAGGACCAGATGGAATAAATGCAGAATTAATAAAGTATGGAGGAGATAAATTAAATGTAAGACTGCTTAATTTTATCAACAAATGTTGGAAAACGAATAGAATTCCTAAATGCTGGTACGATGCACACGTCATCAATATATTTAAAAAGGGCAAAAGAAATGTATGTAGTAATTACAGAGGTATAAGTCTCCTGAACACAGGCTATAAGCTGTATACAAAAATCATAAACAAACGTCTAAGTATAATTACAGAACCGTTATTATTAGAAAACCAAATGGGATTTAGAAAAGGACGATCCTGCACCGATAATATATTTTCTATTAACCAAATTATTGAAAAGAGAAGAGAATATAATTTAGAAACACACATAGCTTTTGTAGATTTAGAAAAAGCTTTTGATAAGGTAAGCAGAACTAGACTCTGGCATATATTAGATAAAAAAGGATACCCAAAACAATTGATAGATGTACTCAGGAATATATACCAAGAAACAAAAATAAAAATAGTTTTAGGAAATGGACGATTATCACAAGATATGATAATTAATAATGGTTTAAGACAAGGATGTAGTTTATCTCCGCTTTTATTTAATATTTATATGGATGATATTCTCAGAAAATTAAAAGATGAAATACCATTAGGAATAAAAATAAATAAAGATAATGCCTTAAATATGCTACTCTTTGCAGATGACATGATGTTAATACAAGACCGAGAAGATAAGCTGCAAATAAGTATGTACAAGCTACAAAAATTGATCCAGGATTATGGTTTAAGTATATCAATAGAAAAATCAAAGATAATGGCATTTATAGGAAAACATATAAAAAGATCAAAGATAGTGTTAAGCAATAAAGTGTTAGAACAGGTGATAAAATTTAACTACTTGGGTTGTAATGTAACCTTTAAGACAAACAATGAAGAAATAAATAATAAAGTGAGTAAGTTCCAATATATTTGTGGAGTAATAGCTCGTACCTTAAAAAGGAAAACCCGAAAAGATACAAACCTAAAATTCTATAAGACAATGGCTGTTCCAGTTTTACTGTATGGTTCGGAGACATGGACTCTTAAAAAGAAAGATTGGAGCCAAATACAAGCGGCAGAAATGAAATATCTCCGAGCAGTAAAAGGTTGCACCAGACAAGATCATATTAGAAATGAAGACATAAGGAAAGAATTAGACATTTTTTGCTTAAAAGAAAGGATACAAATAAATAGAGAAAAATGGGAAAGCCATTTACAAAGAATGGATAACTCTCGCATTCCATTTCAATCATACAAATACAAACCTCTAGGCTACAGAACGATAGGAAGACCAGTTAAAAGATGGGAAGAAATATGAGGCCGGAACAGGAGAATCCTCCTAATCCATGAAGAGTTGATGATGATGAAATAGCCAGACCTGACTGAACATAATTATGTCAAATTGCAAACAGTTAGCTGCTGATTCTGTGCTCTCGAAGTAATTGTGCCCATATGTCGCCGGAAAGCGCATGATGCAGTTGACATGCTGATGCTCGCTTGTCTCTCCAGAATCTCTCCTACCTCGGGCTGTATATTGTCATGCTGTAAACCGCAAACCTGCTGTCGTGGAGTTTCTCTGAATACAGTAGCAGATCAAAGTATGCATATCCATATATAATACTTAAAATCTTGCTTTGGTCCGTAAAGGCCTAAGTGACTCTTAGCATTATTTAAATGTTACAATTTTTACTTACTCTACACGTACTATGTGCGTAGTGTACAGAGAAAGTACAGGGTTATTCAAAAACAGATTTCAAACGTTTATTGCTTCCAAACTACAAAAGATAGAAGCATGATTCCAACGTTTATGGAGAGAATAACGTTAACAATTGAAATAGCGTGGAGGGTAGAATTTCCAATCACGGCCGCATTGGCGCTGTTGTTTGTTGTTATATGTCTGTAGTGAAATGGCGGCGACACCTCAAGAGAAATCATTTTGTGTGCTGCAATTAGCAAAGCTAGATAGAGTCCATTGTTGCAGTTCAACGAGCATTTCTCCGACAATTTAATAAACAATCGCCGCGTCACAAGGAAATTTACGAATGGCATCGAACATTCGTAGAAGATGATTGCATGTGCAAAAGGAAAAGCACGGGACGTCCTCATACATTGGACACGAATGTCGAGCATATTCGTAAACTATACGAAAGGATCCCAAAGAAATCAACATCACGAGCAAGCAACCAACGGTATGGCGAGTTCTAAACATCGTCTGCACCTGAAGCCATACAAACTGCAGTTATTGCAAGCAGTGAATCCTGATGACCACAACAAAAGGTGCAAATTGTACATTGGCAGGTTAGAAGATGTGGAAGAACACAATTTTACTCAACGATTAATGTTTTCCAATGAATTTTTTTCATGCAAGATGGTGCCCCGTCTCTTTTCTCTTACCACGTCTGACGTTACTTGAATAATACGTTTGCAGGACGTTGGATTGCGAGAGGAGGAGCAGATCAACTTTATCGCCGGTGGCCTCCCAAGTCTCCAGATCTCACTCCATGTTATCTTTATCTATGGGGTTACATAAAAAAAAACCGTGTTTTTATCCCTTCTATGCCTGGCACTCTTGAAGATCTACGACATCGAATTATTGAAGCTGTAAATTCGATAACTGGAGGCCAGCCGATTCGTGTGTGGCAAGAAATGAGCCACAGTTTTGACGTATGTCGTGTAACACACGGTGCTCCGGTTGAATGCATATTATAAAAATGTACACTTTTCTTTCTCCATGAACGTTGGAATCATATTTCTATCTTTTGTAGTTTAGAAGCAATAAATTCTTGAAATCTGTTCTTTCTTTTTGAATAACCCTGTATTGTAAAATGGAAACAGCATGTTATTTATAGATGCTCTTTAACTACTGTGGTTCTCAGCGTCCCATTCTAAATTGTGCGTGAAAGACCGGTTAATTTTGCTCAGAGGTCTCTCTATCAGGATTGAGGTTCTTTTACGTGCCGTAAATCTATGACACGGGACCAACGACTTTACTTTCCTTCCGAAGGAAGCGATACTAAGGATTTTTACACACGAAAAATCCATGTCCTCCGCCGGGCTTGAACTCGCGTATATGAAGTTAGCATGGTAACCACTACACCACGGAGAGCGACAAAGTATTGTAATGCACCCAAAATTTGATACCGATATTTCACCGAAAATACATGTTTTGGGTCCACCTGAATCCAAATAATTTAAAAAAGTAATTTTAAAAAAAGACCCGTGTTTGTGTCTAACTGTCTATGAACATCTTAGCTCAAAAACGAAAAGATCGTAAAATATCAAACCTGGTATTTAAGTTTGGTATCTTCCAAGGATACGAGGCGAAGATTTTCAAGAAAATACTCCCATGCAACTACCCTTTACCTGGAACATTTTACGCAATTTTTGATTTTTCAAAAATAATTTAAGTTTTGATTAAAATACCTTATATTTAAGATCTTTCTATGATAAAGAAAATGAGTATCTTGAATTTTCTGGGAAGAGCCTCTGAAGACTTCCTCATTCTAAAGACGTTAGTATAAACGCAAATCAAAATTAATACACAAAAATATAGATGTCATTATAACACACAAATCATGTTATATATGTGTATATATATATTTATTTATTTATTTTATTCCTTAGCGAACTGTTTCAGCGTATCTAAAATACATTGTTGGTGATTACTAGAGCCAAAAATGTTGGAGTTGGGTGGCACATCTCTCAATATACCTACTTTTCTAAGGTTTTTATATCAATAGTTCCTTGTTTCTTTTCGGCTTTTTAAAAATCTTCATGTCGCATCCCTGGAAGATACTAAACTTAAATACCAAGTTTGGTATTTTATCGACTTTTCGTTTTTGAGTTATCGTGTTCACAGACACACGGACACACTGACATACGGACACAAACACACACACGGACCTTTTTCTGAAAATACCTTTTATGGAAATAGGGGACCCTGAAACATATACTTCCGGTGAAATCTCGGTATCGAAGTCTTAGGTGGAGTGCAATACCTTCTCTATACACTATGTACATAGTGCGTATAGAGAAAGTAAAAATGTATATGACATAAATTGTGTGCTTTATCGAGATCTAACTTTTTGTATGTTACGATTTTGTCTACCTCTTATGGTTTACCAATCATGAAAAATTCAACAAAATTCATTCAAAACGTCTTCAGAAGGTATTCACAGAAAACTCAAGATATATATATATATATATATATATATATATATATATATATATAATTTATAATGTAAACAGGTTTAATACACATCATAGTCCTTAGTCATTTTTCAGAAAATCAGAATTATCAAAACATTTATCAAGTGAAGGGTAGTTTGAGGTTGGGAGAGTTTATTAAAAATCTTTGTACCGCATCCTTCGAAGGTAAACTTAAATATCAAGTTTAGTATTTGACGGTCTTTATTTTTTGAGTTATGCTCTACAGAGACACACACATAAACAGACCTTTTTCTAAACATCTGTTGTGTTCCATTCACATGACTTTATCTAACTGTTTCGCAAACAACACTTTTATTTAAAATATTAAATTTTTATCTACGTGATGCTAATCAAGATAAACATAAGCAAAATTAGTATTATTACTTGCATCCTTGTAAATAAGAAGGGAAATAAGAAAATTCACAAATTTCTGTTAAAAGTCGGCCGCTACGTGAAACAATTGAAATTAAATTTCTTTGCTTGCCAGGAGTAAACGAATGAGAGACGAGAAGGAAGATGTCTCCCCTTTGAGAAAAGTTTAAGTGCCTTAAAATTGATACCAATAATCCGGAATATCAACGGTTAAAGGTTTGAGTAAATATATACTCCCATTCTTTTGACCCTAAGCCGGAAACTGAACTTTATTCTTGGGGTTTGAACACCAGATACTTAACATCAAACCAATAGGAAATGTGTTCTAGCCAAGTAAAACGCTCCCATTTCCCACCCATTTTATCGACCACTTTGTTCAAAGAAATAAGATATTAGCACAATAGAATAGATGTGGAAACAACAGATACAGGGATTCCATCAACATTAAATACACTAAAGGAAGACAACAAAAGAACTAGCATATTTTTTGTTCTCAATTGTCTACTTCTTTCTTCACGGTTTAGACATTTGCCTGTTCCGGTCTCATGTTTGTTGGAGCAATCTTTTTTGCGGTCGTCATATTGAACTTCGTACTGTAGGTTTGTACCTAAAGACTTGTTGCGTTGGAAATCATCTGTCCATTTTCTTTTGTAGTTTTCCATTTCTTCTAGTAATGGTTTTACTTCTAGCTCTTCTCTAATTGTCTCATTTCTAACTGACCGTAAAAACCTCATTTCAGTTGCTTATATCTTACTTTTATCTTTGTTCTTCATAGTCCATTTTTCACTTCCACAATACATCACCTTAATATTCTTCATTCTACACCTTTAATTAAGAATTGGAAAGATATAATCACTATTCAGAGTATAGAAGGCATCTAGCAAGAGAAATGATACAGTAATAGGCTTTGTAAAACAATGCTGCAATGCCAAACCTATCGTATCTGCTCTTTGTGCATTACGAGCAAAGCATACACCTGGCTTTGCTATGGAGAGTTCCTGACAGCCCTGAAATATCACATCAGATTAACTCTAAATGCCCAGAGAGCTACGTGTGCAGTTTGAGATGATGTTGAACTGTACGCTTGACTGGAGATAAGCCGTAATCCTTGCAGCATGTACGTGCCAGCTAATGTTATCAACTGCAAATACAAGAAAAGCCTGTTACTGCAAGTCGACAGCCTGAAGTGCATTTGTAAAAGAAATATAAAGTATGCATGCCGGAGATAACTTTACCATCGATTTCTGAACAAAATTCTACGTTACATTCACATGATTAACTTGTGCTAACTTTTGTTATATCATTATTATTATTATTATTATTATTACTACTACTAACACTGGCCACTCGCCTCTCACCTGGACGGCCCGGGCTCAAACCCAAGCGACCGCAAGCGAGACTTGTGGTGGAAAAAGCAGCTCTGGGGCGGGTTTTCTCCGGGTTCTTCGGTTTCCCCAGCCATTGCATTCCACCAGTGCTCCATCTTCATTCATGTATCACCAGTGTCACCGCCTGAGGTGCCATAAGTAGTTAAATCTGGCGTTAAAACATTACCCAAAAATATTATTACTACTACTTTCTCTACATATATTAAGGACAAAGTGCATAGAGAATGCATTGTATTGCAACTAAACATTCAATACCGGAAATATGTTTTAAAACCCCTCAATCAGAAAATAGCATTTTCAATGTAAGTGTATGTGTGTGTGTGCGCGCGCGCATGTGTGTACAGCATAACCCAAAAACTAAAACAAAAGCTAAATGCCAAGCTTAATATTTAAGTTTATTATCTTCCAAAGGTGCGACATGAAAATTTTCAAGAAAATCTCCCCACCCCAAACAACCTGTTTTTCCCAAAAACTACAAACGATTTTGAATAAAAGCCGTATATTAAGGATATTCACAACACAAATAAAATGCACATTTTGATTTTTCTGGGAATAACCTCAGAAGAACACTTTGTTCTGGTTGATTTTTGCAGGTTGAACGGTTAAACCATAAGAGAGACAAACACTTGCTGCACAAAAAATGTAGATCTCGTTAAAACACACAATTTATGTCATATGCATTTTTGTTGTAGAGTTGACCTCTTCTATGATATTCCTTGTTATCGGTTTCAATTTTAAAATACTTTGTTTTCTCACACGGAAGATATCCGTTAACGGAAATCGTTAGAGCATTTACGAGGAAATAAAAGTTTCGAAAACTGTTCCATATACAGGGTAGTTAAAGTTAGGTGGATTTTATCGAAAAACCTTCGTGCCAAATGCTTTGAAAATACAGCATTTAAATACTAAGTTTTTATCCAACCGAGTTTTTAATTTTGAACTATACTGCCAACACACACACACACACACACACACACGCACACATGTGGACATTTTTCTATTTTTTTTTTTTTTCAATTCAGGGTGTCTGAAAACATATATTTGCGGCCAAATCTCATTATCGATCTTTTGGGTTAAATACAGTACCTTCTCTATCTACTATGTGTATTATACATACGTGCTAGAGAAAATAAAAAATCGTTATCTACCTTCCTTGCTGTTTCTGCCACTAAATATTTTCGTTTCGGATATTCGTTCGCTTTGTGCACTCCCCAAAACCGCTATATATGCCAGTTGGGGTTTTGTTTGCCCACAATGTTGGTAAATCTGCTTATTGGTAGCCGATTCTGGACTCGAAGTTAATCTGCAAAATTGGCTCGGGAATTATTTGCAGCTGTTTGATCACAAATACATCTACGACAAATGACAATGCAGGAACTAGGTCAATCAGCTCTCGTGCTTACTCAAAAATAAGAAACGAAATTAAGCTGCTCTCCGATATGACTCTGGAGAAGAAACACGTTACTAATATCAATGGAATAGTATTTTAGTCCCTAACTATACACACTGCAATGAAATAGCATTATGATATATATCACCGTTCACTTTCTGGGTTACATGGATAGTATATTTGTGTATTTTACCTCTGCCCTTCTCTAGCTGTTTTAAAAACAAAATTCTTAGAAAATAGCATTCTTTATACAACACACTAATCGAGATAAGCATTAGCAGAACATTTTACTTTCTCAACACGTACTATTTATATAGTTTAAAGAGAAGGTGTGTCTGTGTGTCTGAGACCAGCATTGATGATACAATATTTCATGAAGTATAAGCATCTGGATAATCTGAATATCGTCGAGCTAATCCTAAAAAGTGTTGAAGGGAAAATGTTAAAATTAACTCCTATAAATATTGTTAAAAATTGAGCTCAAAAACGAAAAGTCCATTAAATAACAAACTTTAAATTACCAAGGATGCAACACGATTATTTTCAAGAAATTCCCCCACCCCAACTACCCTTTACATGGAAAAAAATTGGAAAGCTTTGATTTTCACAAAAATGGCTCCAATGATTTTGAATAAAATCTCATATTTAATATATTTACAAGACAAATAAAATGTATATCCTGAATTTACTGGGAATAACTTCTGAAGGCTACTTTATTCTGGATGAACTATACCGCAGGTGATAGACAAAAACTTACCACACAAAAAATTTAGAAAATGCAATTTATGTTATATACATCTTTTTCGTGGAGTTGATTGTTTTGAGATATTTCTTGTTTTTGGTTTCAGTTTTAAAAAAAAAACTTACTTTTCTCACACAGGAATTAGTCAACTCATGTCCATGCACACAAAGTAACTTCAGTCACAGTACAACCAGCTTTTGACTATCACTTTAACGTATGGTACTCCCTTATTTCGCTTCTATTTGCAACGAATCAAGCAATAAGACTATTTCTAGTAATTTTTTCTTGACTAGAATGAGTTAAATAGAAGCATAAGCTTTTTAATAATAATCTGTTGCAGAGATGTGAATGGAAGACATTACACTTTTACTTTCTCTAGCCCCATATAGACAATGTACATAGGGATAGAGAAGTATTGTATTCCACCCAAAAATTCGATACCGAGATTTCACCGGAAATACACGTTTAGGACCCCCTGTATCCAAAAAAAAAACAACACATTTTGAGGAAAAGGTCCGTGTGTGTGTGCGTCCGTGTGTCCGTGAACACGATAACTTAAAAACGAAAAGTAGCTAAAATACCAAACTTGGTATTTAAGTTTAGTATCTTCCAGGGATGCAACACGAAGATTTTGAGAAAAATCCTCCCACCCCAAACTACTTTACATGTAACTTTTTTCGAAAATTTTGATTTTCTTAAAAATGGTTCTAACAATTTTGATTAGATCAAATGTATATCTTGAATTTTCTGGGAATAGCTTCTAAAGACCTGTTTATTCTGGATGAATTTTGCTTAATTTGGCATAACTAGTAAACCGTAATACATAGAAAAAAACTTACAATACAAAAAATGTATGTTTTGTTAAAATATACAACTTACGTCATATACATTTTTTTCAGATTTTTTACCCAACCTGTATTTTGTGAACACCCATATTCACGAGCAACCACTGCTATTATCATTGGTCTTTGAGGAGAGTTTCGCAGTCACAAAGAGCTCTCCAGGGTCCCAAACTCTTGCTCAGCAGATCTGGCTCTAATTTCTAAGCCATATCTTAGGCTTTAAAACCTCTCCGCTCATTTATCAGTGGTCGTGGATGCTGCTGGTAGAGTTAACACCACAAATCCAAATACCTGGTGTTCTGGCTCTTCACGAGCTGCTAGTGATTTAAATGGATTGTGTTTCAAGGACTTGGCCAGGAATAGTGTACATCGCACCGACAAAGCGTTACTGCCAAGCAAATCCTTCAGAAAACAGGTTCTCAGCTTCAAAGTAACTTCAACAAACGTGTCTTCGGTAGCACCTTTTTACTTTCTCTACCAATTGCCGATAATAAGTGGAGGAAGAAATCCATTCCGAAATTTCACCGGAAATAAGTTTTATGTACGATTCGAAAGCCAATGAATGTTAGTACAAGCTGCGTGTGTTTGTGTGTACAGGTATGCGTATGCATGTGTGTGTGTGTGAGAGAGAGAGAAGGAGAGAGAGAGAGGGAAGAGAAGAGAGAAATGGATTTTACATGGAAAATTCTTCGTTCAGATAAATGGCAAATGTTTTGACAAATAAAACACAAATATTGAATTTTCCAATAATAACCTACTCTTCAAGCTGAAGCATTTAAGTTATGATATACAGGCCGTGGCCGAGTGGTTACATCTCTCGTCTCTCACCTAGACGGCCCGAGTTCGATCTCATGCGACCGCATGTGAGGGTTGTAGTGGACAAAGCGGCACAGGGGAGGGGTTTCTCCGGATTCTCCGGTTTCCCTCGCCATTGCATTCTACCGGTGCTCCATCTTTATTCCATGTATCATTAGTGTTATCCCTTGCGATGCCACAAATAGTAAAATCGGTCGTTAAAAACCATAAAAAAAGTCTGATGTGTTCCATTTATATGACTTTCTCTACATCTCTGCAACAAATTATTGTTAAAATGATTATGCCTCTATTTACTTCATGGTAATCGAGAAAAAATTAGTAGAAACAGTCTTGTTAATTGCTTCCTTGTAAGTAGAAGCGAAATGAGGGAGTACCATAGGCTACAGTGATAGTCAAAAGCTTATTGCTTTGTTTGTATGGTCACGAGTTGTCAAATTCCTGTGTGAGAAAAGTATAGGTTTTTTAAGGCTGAAACCAAAAAAAAGGAATATCTCAAAAACGATAAACCCCACGAAAAAAATATAAACAATTGTGTGTTTTAACATTCTATACATTTTTGTTTGGTAAATTTTTGTCCATCTCTTACGGTTTAGCAGTTATACAACATTCTGTAAAATTCAAAGAGAATAAAGTAGTCTTCTGAGGCTAGAAAATTCAAGATATACATGTTATTGGTCAAGTACATATCTTTAATATACAACATTTTAATCAAACTCTTCGAAAAAAGTTACATTTAAAGAGTGGAGGGATTTTCTTGAAAATCTTCGTGTCGCATCCTTGGAAGATTTCAAACTTATATACCAAATTTGTTATTTAACCGTATTTTGGTTTGTGAACTATGCTGTCCACTGACAGACAAACTCACGAACCGTTTTCCAAAAATGCTTAATTTTGGCTTCAGGAGGACCCAAAATGTGTATTTCCGGTGAAATCCTGGTGTCTAATTTTTGGGTGCATTACAATACCTTCTTTATAACTATGTACATTGTACGTGTAGAAAAAGTAAAGTGAGTAGACGGAAACTAAGGAAACAGACAGTCTAAAGCGAGTCAAATATTTGAAAAGGTGTCACTATCGATTGTCATTGAAATTCGCTTTTTTGTATGACCATGAATAAAAGAAATATAACACGAACGACTTCCTGTATGATAAAAGTAAGTCTTTTAAAACTGAAACCGGCAACAATGAATATCTCATTAACGGTTAGCTCCACAATAAAAATTTAAAACAGATATATTATGCGTTTGAGGTAATCTGCTTTTTTGCGTCGCAAGTTTTTATGTGTGTCTTTTGGTTTACCAGTTACACAAAAGTCTTCAGAATGTATAAAATTGAGAAAATCAGAATTTGCAAAAATATCTCCATGTAAAGCGTAATTTGGGGTGATAGATACTGGACTTAAAATGCAAATTTTTGTATTTAACGACTTTCCGTTTCTGAATCATACTATTCCCCAGACACACTACAGATATACACGCTGACCGTTTTATAAAAATGCTTCTTTTGGATTCAAGGGGTCTCAAGACATAATTTCCGGTGCACTACCTTTTCTTCATATGTACGTACTAAGATGAGAAATTAAAACAAATGAAATGTTTCATCGAAACTACCATTTTTTTGTATTGTTTAATTTGTATGGCCCCCTTTAACTTGTATGATCAAATCGGGGGCTTTGACTTGCGAAACAACTTATCTGAATACAGTAGGTCATTGTCATCAGGTTTATTATTCTATATCATTAAAAACACTCTGATTCACTTTCCCATGCATACTTCCAGACTTTGTGGGGGATAAGGAATAATTCTGGTTACAGAAAAGGTCTCCCGCCCCAGCCGGGAATCGAACGAAATGATTGTTTTCATTGGAAAGTTTTCTTGACAAGACCTCTGTGGTCAATGGTCAGCTTTCTGACTTCACAAACCAAAATGATGGCTTGATTTTCGATGATTTTCTTTGTTGTTTTTAAAATTAAAATGTTTGTCTTCTTGCCAGAGATCGTGAGAGTGAAGGAATTTTGTTTTGAAATGAAATGAAATGAACGCAAGGCTATAAAAACCAACTTCAATTATGGTGCCAAAATTACCTTTCGTGCTATCGAAAACTCGTTTTGGAGAGACCCCAGGATATAAAATTGAGGCACGCAGGCAGGAATTTTTTCTCTTTTCTCCTTACTGGGATAGAAACTCAAAGTCAAAACTTTATGAAAAAACATACAGACGATCAGGACTGCTCGCAGGAAGCTTCTATTTGTTCTTACAGCACCGTGATATTGAATCATAACTTTGCCTAAAGAATGTAAACTGAAGAGAAAGTTTTTCTTTCATGTTTTCTAATAACTTAGTTGTCGGAGTAAATTTATTAGAAACTTCGAAACAATTGAAAATTTAAAAACTCCTTACTGGGATTCTCAATTTCAACAGACTTCAACCAATGTAGCGTACTACTTCTCAGAAATTTTTGTAGCATACCTAATTATTATTACTTTCTCAAGCATATAAGTACAATGTACAGAGTAGGCAGAGAAGCTATATTATTCTATCCGATGGCCGCACCGTGGCCAAGTAGTTACACCATTCGCCTCTTACCTACGCGGCCCGGGTTCGATGCCAAGCGACCGCATGTGGGATTTGTGGTGGACAAAGCGGTACAGGAGCGGATTTTCTCCGTGTTCTTCGGTTTCTCTCGCCATCATATTCCATCGGTACTCCGTCTTCATTCCATGTATCATCAGAGCCATTGCTCGCGGTGCCATAAGAGTAAAAGTGGGCGTTAAACACTATTAAAAATAAAAAAAATAAAACACCCAAAAATTCGATCCCAAGATATCATTGGAAAAAAAAGGTTTTAGAATTCCCTGAATCCAAAAATATATAAACAAATAAAAAAAAAGGTTTGTATTTGTGTGTTTGTAAAAGATTAGCGTATGTTAAAGTCTTTCTGTGTATTTGTTTGCGAGTTTTTGTGTGTGTATGTGTTCAGCATAGCTCAAAAACCTGAAGACCATTAAACACCAATTTGATACTTATCTTTCAAGGATCGCAGAGCCGTGGTCGAGTAATTAGACCGCTCGCCTCCTACCTAGACAGCCTGGGTTTGATCCCAAGCGCGTATATGTAGGATTTTCTTTCTCAGGATCCTCTGATTTCCCCCTCCACTCATTTCACCAATTGATCCATTATCACCCTTTCTTTCATTTATTTCGCTTGCATTTCATATCATCCAATTCCTCAGACTTATGCCTGGCTACGGGTCGACCACTCGTTCCAGGTTCTCCATTCTGTGGTTTCGGCCGTTGGCTCCCCGAAAGGCTTCTAGAGGGATGTCAGAGCCACATACGGGGAGAGTAAGGCAACTATAAAAATCTTTCAAGGATGCGACACGAAGATTTTCAAGAAAATTAGCCCACCCCCAACCACAAGGCTATTCGATCAATTGTTTTTTTCACACAATCCTTGTGTAGAAAGGAATTTGGTTTACCGGTAGACATGCAAGTCAGTTTATAAATTTAGTGCCGTGCCGGCATGTTGCCATGGTAGCTCAGTGGTTAGAGGGACCGGCTAGAGACCGGGCTATGGCATTGCATTTTTCAATCTGAATCTACCTGTCCAATATATAAATATTATCACAGACTGTCCTACTGACATAAATGCAAACTTACTATATCAAAATATCAGATAAAAATCTTGTACTTTTCATTCGCATTACTTTCTCTAGCTGTTGTATGAACAAGCTTCTTACAAAAGAGTATTCTTCTTTCCAAGTTAAATTAAATCGAGTTGTATTTATGGATGCTTTGTGCGGTTCTCAGGCTCCCATTCCAGATTTAACGTTAAAACAATTTTTGCTTACAGACCTCTTTTTGAGGCTTGAGGTTCTTTTACGTGCCGTAAATCTAGACCCGGGATTAACGGTTCTACTTCCTTCTGAATGAAGCCATGCTAAGTATTTTACGACCAAAAATACATCGCGTCCGCCGGGTTTGAATCGACGACTCTGGGAATCAGTGACAAGTATGTTATTCCTGAATCAGGGAGGACGATGTTCTTCTTTCTACTCCATCTTAATCGCGATAAGGAAATGCACTATGCTAAAGCGACAGTAAAATGTTTTAAAATTTGTCGCTAGGAGATTGTCATTGAAATTTGCATATTTGTGTGATCAGGAGTAAAACAAAAGAAACACACACAACTTCCTTTTTGAAAAAAGTATACCTTAAAATTGAAACCAATAACAAGGAATATCTTGGAAACGTGTAGTTCTACAACAAAAATGTAAAGGACATAACTGGTGTGTTTTGACAAGATCTCTACATCTTTGGTATTGCTTTTGTCGATTTTTTACGGTTTACCATTTACCCAATTGTTTTTCAGAATATAGAGTACTTCAGAGGCTATTCTCTATAAATTCAAGATTTTAATTTTATTGTTCGTTACATAAATATACAGATACATTATTTTAATCAAAATCTCCAAGATATTTTTCAGAATATCAACATTTTCACAAACTATTTAGTTTGTAAAGGGCAGTTTGGAGTGGACCAATTTTCTCGTATTGCATCCTTGGAAGATGCTCATCCAAAACAGGTACTAAGTTATTTGGTTATGCTCCTCACAGCTGGCACAGATACAGATGAGGTTTTTTTTTTTCCAAAAATTGTCTTTTTTTTTTTGCAGCTCAAAATTATATTTCCAATGAAATCTCGAATTTGAATTTTTGGGTGGAACATACCATATACCATTGTGTATACGTGCTACAGAAGGTAAATAATGAGCAACATTTGAGAACAGCGCTCAATTTGAACTAGAGAAGGCAGGAAATAACAATACACGTGCTGATTTCTCCTGCAGCATGCCACTTCGACCTAGTTCCCCCGAACACAAAAGACAAATGTCGGATAGACCCACCACGTCTGGGCTCCAGCCAAATCATTGGAAATATCTTCCATTGTCAATGTATCACTAATCGATAAACTTGTACACCTAAGTAATTGGCATAGGAAGTTAAAATAATAGAACACGCAAGCTTGTCGTTACCAGATGGTTCTGCTGTATTCTCTCTTGTCAGTATAAATAGAAAACTGACTATAGAATGCCTCTTGCCATTTCACTGACTAATGTGAAACAAGGGGAAGAGATAGAGAGGTTAGATTATACGTCACAAATCAATATTATCTAGTTTTTCTTGCTCATGGCATAGCACAATCCGTTAGATTATTATTTCTGGAGACATTTGAAAAATAAGGTGTAACATGAAGTTAGAAATTTTATCTTTTAATAATTTATTGACTATAAAATTAATTACAATATTAAACCTTAAAAAAGTTTATTTTATATTTAATCAGCTACTATTGATGATCTTGGCACACGTGTGGCGTCACTAGAGATTGGACAGAACGCAGAAGCTCTAACTTGAAAAGAGGATGCAATGCTTGCATCGCTTTTAATTTTTATTTTCCCTATAGTTTTTAAAATACATAGTGTATGGAGAAGGTGCTATTTGTATTGCCAAAATACCCAAAGATTTGATACCAAAATTTCACCGGGGACACATGTTTTGGGACCTCCCGAACCCAAAATGTCCATGTGTGTGTATGAGACTGTGGAAGGGGAACACATAGTTTAAAAACAATAAGTTCGTTGAACACTAAGCTTGATATTTGTTTCAAGAATGCGACACGAAAATTTTGCAAGAAAATTCTCTTCGAAAATTTTGGTTTTCTCAAAAAGGCTCTAAAATCTAGTATATTTAAGATATTTAAATTCCAAATAAAATGTATACCTTGAATTTTCATGATATAGCCTTTGAAGACCTTTAACACTGGATAATTTTTTTTCTAAATTTTGCATAACTAGTAAACCGTAAGAGATAGAAAAAAACTTATTGCATATGTAGATTTCCTTAAAACACATAATTTATGTCATATACATTTTTCTCATGAAGTTTGCCATTTTTGAGGTATTTCTTGTTATTTGTTCCAGCTTTAAAACACTTAAAACTTTTCTCATACAGTAACTTACCAACTCCTGGCCACGCAAAAAAAAAAAACAAACAAAAAGAAAAACAAACACAAGAAACGGATTTTAATCCATAGCAACCGCATTTTAAAGCATTTGTATGTCGGTTTAGCCTACTAAATCCACTTACTTCCCTTCTTAATGGGACTAAGAAATAAGACCGTTTGTGTTTATATTTATCTCTGTTATCATAAAGCAGAGAGAATAAACTTATTAACACTAATTTGTTATAGATACATAGAAAAAGTCAAGTGAATGGATCTTCTATAGTGTTTTAACGTCGTCGTTTACTACAAATATGACACTGGTGATAAATGGAATGAAGATGGAGCCCCGCTGGAATGTGATGGTGGGGGAAGCCGGAGAATTCCCGCCCAGCGCCGCTTTGTTCACCACAAATCCCACATTCGGTCGCTTGGGATCGAATCCGGGCCGCCTATGTGTGAGGCGAGTGGTCTAGCCACTCGGCCATGGCGTGGCCTCCATTGAATCCAACAGAATACGTTTTGAATATATACTGTACATGAAGATTGTAGAAAATTACAATTAATATTACTGTCTATTAATTATCTGTGGATTTGATTTCATCATTCCACGATTATGAATAAGGCATTTATAATTCTCATTCGAATTTGCCGTATCTTTGATCACCAGAAAAAATCTTATGCGTAGTCTCTTAGGCTTTAAATTCAAGTCTCGCAAATCGATCGGATAGCTTGAAGGAAAACCAATTCAACTCTCGTAAGTGGCAGTGACTCATAAACACACAGAGACGTGGTGGATTTCAAGCAAAAAGCACAACAAATTGTTGTGACCGCAAACCAAAACAATACGTTAAGATCTTAATTCCTACTCTATTGTTAGAATGTGGAGATAAAGCATTCCATAATGTTCAATTAGATGGATGAAATTTTGACTGGACTTTGTTATTCGTCATATTTGGATCTCAATGTACATGTCTAACATCCTGTATTAATTTCTCCAGTCCATATGTGCAATGGACATAGCGTATTTTATTCCACCCAGATACGAGATTTCACCGGCAATAAATGTTCTGAGATCCTTTGAGTCCGAAAAAATTGTTTTTAGAAAAAGGTCAGTGTGAGTGTGTCTGTGGACAATATAGCTCAAAACGATCTTGGCATTTAAGTTCAGTATCTTTCAAGGATTTCTTGATTTTCTCAAAAATAGCTGTAACCATTTTGATTAAAATCCCGTATGTTAAAGATATTCACACCACAAATGAAGTGTATATTCTGAATTTCTTGGGAAAAGTCTCTGAAGAGCTCTTTATTCTGGGTGAGTTTTGCATACGTAAACCGTATTACTAAAGAATAGTAAAGCACAATTTATGTCATATTCGTTTTTCTTATAGAGTTGACCGTTTTCGAATATTCATTGCCATTGGTTTCAATTTTAAACTAATTAATTTTCAAACAAGACCATACAAAGGGAACCAAACCTCAACTGTTTCACATAGCGACCAGCTCATAAAAGATTTGACTATCGCTTTAGCCTAGTGTACTCCCTCATTTCTTTCTACTTACAAGGAAGCAAGTAACAAGACCAATTCTTTTAATGTTATCTAGATTAAAATTACGTAGATAAAAGAATAATTTTAGTAAGAAACATTTATTTCTGAAACAGCTCTAGAAAATTATGTGCATAGAATACATCCGATTTTTATATAGTGTTTAATGCACGCTTTTACTATTGCAGATGATACATAGAATAAAGATTGAGCACCGGAAAAAATTGATGGGGGGGCAGTAGAACCTAGAGAAAACCCGCCCTTGCGCCGCTTTGTCCACCACAAATCCTATATGCGGTCTCTTGGGATCGAACCCGGGCCCCTAGAAGATCGTGTACGAATTTAAATCAGAACCAAGAAAAATAGCAAATATTAACATACTCATAAAATGAAATTCTACAATATTCTCTTAAAAATATTATGCGTTCCATTCACATGACTTTCTCTACAACTCTGCAATAAATTGTTGTTAAAAAGCTTATGCTTCCATTTACTTCCTGCTAATGGAGAAAAAATTAGCAGAAATAGTCTTATTACTTGCTTCCTTGTAAGTAGAAGCGAAATAAGCGAGTACCATAGGCTAAATTGATAGTCAAAAGCTGGTTGCTATGAGACTTAAGTTCCTTTGTTTGTATGGACACGAGTTCACAAAGTCCTGTATGAGAAAAGTATGTTTTTTATAGCTGAAACCAAAAACAAGGAATATCTCAAAAACAATGAACTCCACGAAAAAAATGTTTATACCATAAATTGTGGTTTTAAAGTGCTCTATATGTGTTGTGTGGTAAGTTTCTGTCCATCTCTTACGGTTTAGCAGTTATGCAAAATTCCGTAAAATTTACCCAGAATAAACTAGTCTTCAGAGTCTTAAAAATATATATATTTTATTTGTCAGGTAAATATCTTTAATATACGATATTTTAATCAAAATCGTTATAGCCATTTTTTAGAAAATCTGAGTTTTCAAAAAATGTTCCATGTAAAGAGTAGTTTGCGGTGAGGGTTTTTTATCCAACTTTTCGTGTCGCATCTCTGGAAGATACTAAACTTAAGTACCAAGTTTGTTATTTTACCGACTTTTAGTTTTTGAATTATCGTGTTCACAGACACACGGACACACAGGGACCTTTTTCTGAAAATACTTTGTTTGGATACAGGGGACCCTAAAACATATATTTCCGATGAAATCTTGGTATCGAATTTTTTGGTGGTGTGTAATACGTTCTCTATACACTATATACATAGTACGTATAGAGAAAGTAAAAAAGTAATGCAAATCTACCTCTTCAATATTCAACATTAAATCTTGAAACTAATTCGGGTTCCCCCTTGAAATGGCAGCATACACTGAACATTTTAAACCTGCCGATTGTTAAAGCTTCAGCTTCAAATGCAAACACCACAGAATATGACATCTAATTAGCACATTTGCATTTCACTCTCCACTAGACACTCATTAGCTAATTGAAGAGATTCTCAAACATTTGTCGATATGAAAATATCTCTCAAGAGTAATCAGGAGGAAAGTAATCACTATATTGGATAAAAACTTTTTAAAATCAAACAACGAATGTAACAAACCGTTTATGTAACAAAAAATAATATGAGATTGACTTTCTCTACTGTTTAGGAATGACTCTTCCTATCCTCTATTATTTGTTTACTGGTATAAAGTATTCCTAGAAACGCAAGAAAATGTGTTTGTTTTAAATTACATTGGGGAGCCAATGGATTTTGTTACTGCCCTATAGACTGCGGATATTAGGATGGGACTATATACGTTATTAGGGTTCTTATAAGGGCGATGCAGGTTTCAATCTCCTGTCGTTTATTCTTCTGTGTTGAACATGGATGGGAATTTGCGTTCAAGAGTTTAACGGCCAGCGCAATAATGAAATATGTTCTTTTATCCTATATCACATATTGCATTTGGGATCCGTACGAACCCCCCGTGGAAAGTACCCACATTCTGTAAAAAGTTGCTATTCTTGTGATGAAAATTATTTTATTTTAGTTAATTCATGGCTGAATCCACATATTTAATTAAAATATGGATAAAATAAAAGATTTAGTTGAGATTTTTAATTACAACTGAAATGCAACACATACTACACAAGAAACTATGTTTACATGTATGCATTTTATAAAATTGTGTGTTTTTTAACACAATACAGTTTATAATAATGTACTTCACAAAATCTTCCAGGAAAATGATATTTCTAAGCTACTAGATACTAATAAATACCAGATCTATAAAGGCGATGATTAAAGTACCAGTGCTTTAAACATCTCTCTCTATTTGAAACTGATTGAAAATAAAAATCAGAAATCATATTTTCAGGAAACTATGACTCTAAGGCGGCCCTGTAAGTGTTAAACGTATATTGTAGGCGTATGTATTAAGTTTAAAATTATTCAAAACAAAAAATAACTAGTTTTCGTTTGATATCGGCATGAGACTCTTCTAATGTTTCGAACTCGAAACTTGTGAAAAAAACAATTACAAGAACGATTAATTCACAACTTAATTATACGTAGGCCCTCAGTAAGTACATTTTTGAGGTTAATTTTGTTATATGAATGATAATTTTGACAATAATAATTATTGAAGAATCCAGCAATCCTCTTGGTATTTGATAATTAACTTAGATGTGTAAATTCAGAACATAACGAAGACATCATGGCTTGTGCACGTGACGTAATTAGTGAAGCAAATCCAATCGGAAGAGTGAAGTAAAATTGCTAGTTTATACGAGATCGAGGCAAACTATGAACTGAAATACCTCTACTTATTTACTGTGGTTATATGGTAACAAACAGTTATAATACTGTATGGAATAATTGTTTTTTCACACAAACCGTGTTTAGCACAGGAGTTGGATAGGTGGAAAAATTCAATGCCATAGCAGGGATTTGAACCGGTTACTCTGCCAATGAGCTACCATGGCAACATGCCGGCATAACATTGAACTTCTCAACTGACTCGCATGTTTTCCCGGTAAACCACAAGATGATCTCAAGTCGCCATTGGGTTGTCATCTCAAAAAGAATTTGAGATCACCTTGTGGTTTACCGGGAAACATACGAGTTAGTTGAGAAATTCAATGCTGTGCCGGCATGTTGCCATGGTAGCTCAGTGGCAGAACAACCGGCTAGAAATCGGGAGATCCGTTGCTCAAATCCCGGCTATGGCATTGAATTTTTCAGTCTGACTCTACCTATCAAGGAATAATACTTACTTACCAAAAATGACCTTTTGTTTTATTGATTTGTCATCATATGAAACTGTTATGTCATGGAATTCCTAATAAAAGCCTCATTCGGAACGATAAATAAAATAGATTATATGTTTTATATGCGCTTACATGGTTCTTGCGCTCACATATTGGCTTTTCCAATGCCTATAATTATTTATCGTCCCTTTTATGTGTAAATTATTTTAATATAAAGAGAATTACGCGAATAAAATTTACAGATTACACAGGTGTTACATACTTATGAAATTACCCTTTAAAACATCAGCTGACAACACAGATAACATTGATATCGAGAAGTAAAATCAATACCAATAAATAGCATAATACAGAACGGCAAATAGCACAATAACATAAAATCTGTTACACATTTATAATTCTGTGTTCCTTTATTTTAATATAGATAAACCTTTTCAGAAATATCTACAGCTCACTCATGTTATAAATGCAAAGGGGATAGCAATATTTAAACGTTTAATAAAATGTCTCCTCATAATAGACTTACAATTATTCCATAATCGTTCCATGCAATCGCCAGAAACAAATTATGTTGGCAGGATATTTAAAAAAATCTTATGTGTCCAATTCACATGATTTCTCTATATCTCTGCAGCAAATTATTGTTAAAAAGCCAATGCTTCTATTTTCTTCTATTTTAATAAAACGCGTATTTAACCGTCACGTTTCATCTATACACAGTGAAAGTTTCAGAATTCTAGGCTGTACACTTACATAGAAATTTCTTCTTATATATGACATTTCTTACATACGGCACCGTTAAAAACGGAGAGTAGTTCAGAACCCCTTAAGATAGGCAACTGAAGTCTCAGCTAATAGATTTAATTTTAATTTTGAAAAAAAAGTTGAAATATTATTTCAACGGAAGGATATATGGTTATGATATTCTTCACGCCTTAGAATGATATTTAATTCTGTGCACTGTACTTTTTAATGGCTGCCACGCCCTCTCTTTAAATTTATCCTTTACAAAACTTAATTTTCTCGGCTTTATGTAATTTTTACTTTCTCTATACGTACTATTTACAGAGTGTATAGAGAAGGTATTGCACTCCAACAAAAAATTCGATACCGAGATTTCACCGTAAATATATGTTTTAGGGTCCCCTGTATCCAAAAAAAAAGTATTTTCAGAAAAAGGTCCGTGTGTCCGTGCATCAGTGTGTCCGTGAACACGATAACTTAAAAACGAAAAGTCGGTAAAATACCAAACTTGGTATTTAAGTTTACTATCTTCCAGGGACGCGACACTAAGATTTTGAGAAAAATCCCCCCACCCCGAACTAGCCTTTTTTGATTTTCTAAAAAATGTCTAACGATTTTGACTAAAATATCGTATATTAAAGATATTTACCTGACAGATAAAATCTATATTTTGAATTTTCTGGGAATAGCCTCTGTAGACTACTTTATTCTGGGTAAATTTTACGGAATTTTGCATAACTGCTAAACCTAAGAGATGGACAAAAACTTACCACACAACAAATGTAGAGCACCTTAAAACACACAATTTATGTTATATACATTTGTTTTCGTGGAGTTGATTGTTTTTGAGATATTCTTTGTTTTTGGTTTCAGCTATAAAAACTTAACTTTTCTCATACAGAACTTTGTGAAGTCGTGTCCATACAAACAAAGGAGCGTCAGTCGCAGAACAACCAGCTTTTGACTATCACTTTAACCTATTTCGCTTCTACTACCAAGGAAGCAGGTAATAAGACTGTTTCTGCTAATGTTTGCTCCATTAGATGAAGTAAATAGAATAATTTGTTGCAGTGATATAGAGAAAGTCATGTGAATGGAACACATCAGATTTTTTCTGAAAGTAATGGGAAAATCTTAGTGAAACTTATCAGAAAATGTAAACATAATGACGGATTATTTTTTACTACAGTCACCTTTGATCTTTAATAAAATGGACCTTACTGAATATTATTAGTAAACAATTATGCCACTTTTCTTCTAGCATTTTTATATCAATTGTAATTTTTGACTTCCATGGCTAGGTAAAAATTAACGAATATACTATCGTAACTTTTTGTGATAAATGCAAAAGTTGTATCAATTTATATATAGGAGTGCTTATTTGAAATACCTTTAAGAGAATAAAATGTTTAATAACATCATACCCATTTGCTTATTGCAGTTGCCTCTCTTCCACCAAATCTACATTTTTGTGTAATAACTTTTACGGTTTAGGGTTTACAAATAAAACAACACTCATTCCTAATAAGTTCTTAGGATATTTGTAGGAAATTTAAGATATTTTCATGACAAAAGAAATGCATATCTTAATATCTTAATCTAAACAGTTTTCATCCACTTTTGTTATTGTAAAAATAACCACAGTTCTTCTAAGTAAAGCGTAGTTTTGGACCAAGGAATTTCATCATCTTGTCGCATCCTTTGCAGATATTTTATGATTTTCAAAGACAGACGAAGCTTTTCTAAAAACACTTTTTACTTCCTCTTTCGTGTGTAATGCACATAGCATGTAAACAAATATTGTATTTCACCTAAAGTTTTCATACACAATTATCTCCACAAATACAGGTTCTGAGGATTCCTCTATCTAAGAAAAAGTATTTTTTGAAAAATGTGCCTGTGTAGAACATAACTAAAAAAAAATACCAAACTTTGTATTTAATATGAGTATTTTCCAAGCGACACGAATATTTTCATTAAAATCTCTCCATCAAACTACTTTTACGTAGATCATTTTACATTTTGTTTTATTTTCTATAAAAACTTTATATTATTGAAATACTCTATGTTTAAGATGCTTTTAAACAAATAAACCGTATATATTGAATACTCTTGGAATAACCTCAAAAACTTTATTCATTCTAAACGACACTGTTATAAAACGTAAATAGTAGGAGATAAGACTAAATCTTGCTGAGCAAAAAATTTAGATCTCAAACACGCAGTTTATGTCACCAACATTTTTATGGCGGTAACCATTCCCAATATATTTCTAGTTTAAAAATTTAAACATTAAATTTTCAAGCATTTCCGATACTTAGCAAAATTGGGATGTCGCTATTCCTTTTTTCCATTGCATTATAATAATTGACCAGCTATTAAAATAATTGACTTTTGCTTTAGCCTCATGTGTTCTATGGTTTATCTTCTATTTAGTTCTTAGTAACTTAATTCTAAGGAACTAAGTGATAAAAAACATTTAGTTTATCTTAAACACCAAGTAGAGAAAAGAATTGGAGTTTTCAAAAATAATTTGTTACAGAAGAGGTAGGGAAATTCATGCGAATGCAACACGTCAGATTCATTATTATTTACTGTGGGACTTCGGGTATTCTGGTTAAATCTGGGTACCGTATTACTTTCTCTACACGTACCATGTAAATGGTGTATAGAGAAGGTATTGTATTGCACCCCAGAAATTCGATATTTCATGGAACTCCCTGAATAAAACAAAACATTCTTAGAAAAATGTCCGTATGTGTTTTGAGCAGCATAGCGCAAAAACAAAAACTCCGTTAAATACAAAACTTGATATTTAAGTTCAGTGTCTTCCAAGGATGAGGCACCAAGCTTTTTAAGAAAATACCCCACCCACCTACCCTTTAAATGGGAAAATTTTCAGAAAGGTTTATTTTCTCAAAAATGGCTCTAATGATATCGTATACTAAAGATATTTACATGACAAATGAAAGGTGTGTCTTGAATTTTATGGGAATAGTCTCTAAAGACATCTATATATTCTGGATGAATTTTGTGAAATTTTGAATAACTGGTAAAGTGTAAGAGATAAACAAAAACCTATTACAAAAAATGTAGAACTGTTACAAAACACAAATTATATTACGTACTGTTTTTCATGGAGTTGGCCGTTTTTGAGATATTTATTCTAATTGGTTTCAGTTTTAAAATACTTATACTTTGTTCATGCTGGAACTTATCAATTCCTGGTCACGTAAGTATACGGATTTCAATCCCATAAAAACCACATTTTTCTGTCGATTTAGCCTAGAGTATTTGCTTATTTTCCCTTCTATGTATACGGAAATAAGCAATAAGGCGGTTTCTGCTAGTGTTTATCTCGATTATCATGCAGTAGATAGAAGCTTATTAAAATAAGTTGTTACAGATATGTACGGAAAGTCATGTGAATGGAATACTTCAGATTTTGGGGGGGGGTTGGAATGCCATAAGTGCTTCCTCTATTTACTCTACAGGTAAGTAGTAGGAAAAGTAAAAATTGGAGAAACCTCGGCCAAGGCCCTTGTCTCTATCGACATATGGTTGTGAACAGTTAGCGGTGAATCCTTACAACAGAAATGCCTTCGGCAAAGATTGTAAACCTATATTTAAGAACTTCACAATATGTTCTAATAAACGAACATGGCGCTTGTAGGACATTCCCTTTAAGTTAACCGTTTTGCAAATAAAGAAAGTATAATTATTTTCCTTGTAAAAAGGAAATGGCGTGTCATTTATGGACGCTCTTTAACTGCTGTGGTTCTCAGCGTCCCATTCTACACTGGGCGTGAAAGACCGCTTAATTTTGCTCAGAGGCCTCTCTTATCAGGCTTGAGGTTCTTTTACGTGCCGTAAATCTACGACACGGGACCAACGGCTTTACTTCCCTTCCGAAGGAAGCCATGCTAAGGATTTTTACACCCGAAAAAATCCGTCGTCCTCCGCCGGGTTTGAACCCGCGACCTTGGGTATATGAAGCTAGCATGGTAACCATTACACCACGGAGGGCGATATTTTCATTGTCTATGTACAATATGCACAGTATTGAATTCTATTCCACCCAAAAATTCAATACCAAGCGTTCACCGGATATTTATGTTTTCAGGATACCTGAAACCAAAAATATACTTTTTAATAAAAGGTTCGTATATGTGTGGTTGCATAGTTTAAAAACCAAAGGTCGATTAAATACCAAACTGTGTATTTTAGCTTAGTATCTTCCAGGGATGCGAAACGAAGATTTTCAGAAAAATCCCCCAACTTTTTGAAATGTTCGATATTTTAAAATACGGTTCGAATGATTTTGCAGTAGGTAAGGGATGAATTGAGTAAAAATAAACAAAGGCCCTTCCTCCCTAAAAATAATTTTGCCCAAAATTCAAACAGTTAAATCATTAAAATTCAATTTTAGTCCTCTCGTACTAAGATATTTAATACAATTAAAGATTAAATTTACATATATTATAGATATTTGCATAGCAAATAAGAAGTAGGTCTGAATTTATTTAGAATAGCCCCTGAAATCCTCTTCTGTCTGAATAACGTGAAAGTAGGAGATAAATAAAAGTAAACTACACAAAAATGCAGACCTCGTTAAAAGACACAATATATAGCTGACACATTTATATATAATATTTAACCGTTCCCGAGGTAATCCTTGTTATTGGTTTCGATTTTAAGGTACTTAAAAGTTTCTCAAACTGAAAGTCAAATGGAATTACATTTTTACATTCTCTAAGCGTACTGTGTACATATGTGTATAGAGAAGGTATTGCACTCCACTCAAAAATTCGATACCGAGATTTCGTATCCAAAATAATTGTTTTCAGAAAATGTTCCGTGTGTGTGTGTGTGTGTGTGTGTGTGTCCGTGAGTCTGTGAACACGATAACTCAAAAACGAAAAGTCGGTAAAATATCAAACTTGGCATTTAAGTTTTCTACAGTATTAAACCATTTACCTTAAAATGGAGCTATTAATGAGATCCTTTCGACTAAATTTTGAAAATGTATTATTTCATATACTAGATTTTATTTTATATTGCATTTGATGTGAAACTTAGAAGCACTGCCTTACTTGTATATTACTCAGAGATGTCCAGACAATTTCAGAATCCAGTAATTTAGGATTATTAAACTTCGATACAGTTAGCTTTTAAAATTACCATTTATATTATGCCACACCCAATATGAAATATAATGAGTTATTAACCTCATATAATGGAGTTCTTAAAATTGGGGAAACCTGATATTTTAGTGTTATGGTGTTCATGGTGTTGCAGTATAAAATTGCAAAATTTATCTCTTCAAAGTGAGCTTATGTAGTATAATATGACAGCAATAATTCCAATTTTCACATTGGCTGAAATTTAAGATAAAACATGTAAAGAATATTTAAAAATATTTTATTTTCTGAGTTGGGCTAAAGTAAATAGTTATGGGCCAAATTGGCTCCAGTTTGTAGACAGATTCAAAACAGTTTAGTAAAACCTTCTAGGAGTTATCAAATAATGATCCTGAATAATATTCAAATTTTAATGTTAATTTAAAAAAAAGGGTACAAAGTGACCAAAATTAATGTCATTATTCTAATATGGAGAGATACCACAGAGAGGAAGGTTGTATGGGTTTAAAAATGGAAGAGAAGCTGGACATGTAAATGATAAATGTTACAGTTAACGATGGAGCATGAAGGTCTGAATTTTCAGAAGAGTCTTTATAAATTTTATGCTAAAATCCGATGTGTTACATTCATCTGTATTTCTCTACCTATTCTGCAACAAAATATTGTTGCAAAATCTTATTTTTCTATCTCCTTTTCGTATATCTTTACAGAAAATGCCATAAATAATTCTAATAGATACTTTCTTGTAACCTAATTACGCGGGAGTAAGGGAATACACTAAAGTGATAAAGACGGAGAGTTAGCAATGCAATTGAAGTTCCATTCTGTTTGCATGACAGTATGAAAATAAGTAAATACGATTCCTATTTAAGAAAAGTCAAGTTGCTGCGAATTTCAAAATCAATAATGTTAAATATCTTGGAAATAGTTAAACCATAAAAATGACTGACAGAAATGTGGGATTTAAAGAGATGTACATTTTGAGTTTAGTAGCTTTGTGTATTTTTTACGGTTTACTAGTCATACAAAAGTCATTCTGAAAGGAAAAATCTTCACCAGATATTCCAAGAAAATTCAAGACATGCATTTTATTTGTCATATAAATATATTTAGTATATGGCATTTTAGTTAAACGTTTTGAGAAAATTGAAATTTTCGAAAAATACTTCATGTGCAGCGTAGCTTTGAGTGGAGGATTTTTTTCTGAAAATTATGGTGCCGCATCTTTAGAAGATGCTAAAATGAAATACCAAGAGTAATTTTTTTTGGGGGTTGTGCTTTAGTTTTGGACCCAGGTGTATTTACGTTGAAACTACGGTGAAATAAAACAACTTTTCTAGCTACTATGTGCATGGCAAAAACAGCAGGAAGAAATTACTTCATGTCGTTTGTGAGCTTTTAATATACGACAGATTTTGGCTTGGTTCCTTATAAAAAGTTTTGAGCTCTTCAAGCTATTAATCCTGTAGAAAAGAAATACAAAAAATACACAAATATATTTAGATTCCTTAAAGAAACTAATTTTGCTTTATGTCGAATATCTTTTCAGCAGATTTTTATTCTAGGATATAAATTCATGGGTAGTTTCTTTAATAAATTTGAATATACTTATTATTTTTAATTTATTTTCTATAGCACAATGAATCGCAATTAGCTAAAATAAAAAGAATTTTATAAATTTGTTGACTTAAGTTTTATTTAAGATATTATTTATATAAGTGGGAATGATAATTCATAATCTAAAATGTTTTCAGGTTATCTGGTTTATAGGAAGCTCATCAATTCTACCTTGAACTTCGGGCCACTAACTCTCTCAGCTGGGTGATGAATAACGTTTGCCACAAAAGCCTACCTATAGTATAAGTAGCGCCATCAATCTGGAAGGTTGCACTCTTGCACTTCTTGAAGAGCTTTCCGGTGACCTGCTGGCGGGCACTGCTGGCAGCAGGACCTATTGGAGGGCGCCTGATGGCCCCTTTGGAGAACTGCTGCTGCCGTTCCTTTTGCGATTTGTCCTCCATTTTTCACGTCATCTCACATACACACATATTCACATATAGGTACCACAGAGAGACGCCAGCGACCGACGCCGTATCTCCGTCCGTCACCACGTGGTCTACTGAGGAGAGGGCCCTCTCTCACACGCCTACCAACCCGTCTGTTACTGCCATGCGCATTCACTGTTCTTTTGTTTATTTCTTGGTTCTTGCATCGCCGCACGCTGTCACTGAAACTATCGAACAGAGGTACCGCCCAGAATTCCTTCACGTGCACACAAGCATATTTCTGCAATCCCAGACAACTGTTCTGTTCCAGAACCTGCATCCCATCATCTAATAGGTGTGAATAAACAAAAGAAATTATTTAAATAACTGTATACCTCTTCAACAAAAATCAATATTTATTAAAAATCTGATGTGTTCCATTTACATCACTTTCTCTACATCTGTGCAATAAATTACTGTTAAAAAGCTTATTATTCTATTTACTTTATAATAATTGATACAAAATTAGCAGAAAGGGTCTTATTACTTGCTTACTTGTAAGTAGAATGGAAGTACCATAGGCTAAAGCGATATTCAAATATTTTAAAAACTGATTGCCATGTGATTGAAGTACCTTTGTTAGTATGGACAAGAGTTACAGCTTCCTATATGAGAAAAGTCAACTGAAAACTGAAACCAAAACAAGTTATATCTCACAAATAGTCAATTCAACGAAAAAGAAGTATGAGATATATTGTGTCTCTTAACGAGATCTACAGTTTTTGTGCAATAAGATTTTGTCTATCTGTTCCAGTTTAACAGTTCAGCAAAATTCCGTAAAATTCATCCAGAATAAAGTAATCTTCAGAGGCTATTCCCAGAAAATTCAAAATATACATTTCATTTGGAATGAGAATACCTGAAATATGAGGTTTTAAACAAAATCGATTGTCATTTTTAAGAAAATAAAAATTTTGAAAAATATTTACTTGTAAAGGATGGTTTGTGGGGGAGGGGTTTTGCTCAAAACCTTCATGTCGCATCCCTGGAAGATAAACTTAAATACAAAGTTTGGTATTTAACGGTCTTTTCGTTTTTTGAGCTATACTGTCCACACGCGCACACACACATACACACGGACCATTTTTCTAAAAATGTTTCTTACGGACTCAGAGGACCCCAAAACATATTTCCGTTGACATCTCAACATGAAATTTTTAGATGGAATATAATAACTTCTCTATCCGCTATGTACATTGCACATGCGGGATAGAGAAAGTAATATATTTTCCACTGAAGTTTCACTAATTTTTGTTAATTCAAGTTATTGCATTTTCATACAGCTGTGGCGTTAATTGTTAATTTTCGGATTACAATGACATTTAACTCTTATTCAGGATCGTTCTTAACTAACGTATTACAACCGCGAAGCATTGGTATTATTTTTATAATAAATCGTAAACATATAAAATGAGTTTAAAAAAATTCAACTTAATACCATAATGCCGTACTGAACACTTCGCAATAAACTGAAGCTAATTTTGCCCTTCAGGTTGTAAAATCTTGCCAAAAGTATTTCTATGTCATTTAAGACTATTATAATTAAATATAATAAATTGGCCGCCCTTCGTGATATAGTGTTACCATACTAGCCTCCAAAATCTAAGATTAGTTTTAAACCTGGCGTAGGGTGATGAATTTTTTCGGACGCAAATCATTAGTAAAGCCGGTGATCCCGTGTGATGTATATTTTACATAAATGAACCCCTTATCTTAACAGAAGGTTCCTGGGAAAAATACGCGGGCATTTTGCGTACGCAAGTAGTGATTTCGTCATACAGTGCCATCTGTGGGCAAGTAGGTGAACCCTCGTCACCATGGCGCACAGCGGCAAACTCACAAACTAGAAATTCAAATCCTATCACGGAAGCATTGCAACGATGCCCTGAGCTCCACTTAGGAGCTACAGGAATTAACTGTTTGTAAATTAATTTACTGTAAAACTGGTCTTTTCTGTGGCAACATTCTTAAAAATGCATCACGAGGGTTATTTTTACTAGAATAATGATTTTACTAAAATAATGAATTTTTACTAGAATAATAAATGAATATTTATTATTCAAATAGCCATACAAGCTGAAATTTTAATACATACAGTAACACCATTATTGCTGTGTACAATAACTAGCATAAATTTCAATAAGGCATCTTTAATACTGTGAATTTCCCAACTTTGGAAAATATATTATTTTATAAATATATTCTATTGTCATTTAAATTGTGTCCATTGTGACTATTGGAATTATTGCTGCATGTTATAATAAACTAAAATTTTTGGATTTTAATGCTTCAAGACAATGAACACCATAAATCTTAAATAAACAGATATCCTCAATTTTGAGCCCCTTATTTCATAAGATTTAAATTAATTCTTTATATCCAAATAGGATGCAGTATAAAAGGTATAATTTTAAAGTATTATTTTTCTATATTTTGCATATTATGTGAAGTATAACAACTTATTATTTACTCTTATTTAATATGAGTTTCAATTTTCTTTGTGGTGCCGTTCATGACATTGAGCTGTGATAGTAACGAAATTACCAGATTTCTATAGATTTTCAGCTACTTTATGTAATATAAAAACAATATTCACTTTTTATATTAGATACAACATAAAATAAAGTATATGTATACATTTATAAAACAGTATATTTTTTAAAGTGTGGCCAAATTAGTCAATTATTAAGTCCAAATTAGCAGCAGTTTAAGGTAAAATGTATTGGTATTGTTATTGGTATTGTAAGGAAGGTCCATTTTGGTCCATGCACTTCAATATCATTAGATCCTTTGTCTCTCCCAAAACTGTCATCCTCAACATCTTTATTAGTTCTGTTCCTTTATGAAGGCACAGAAATAATGCAGATTTTAAATGGGCATTTTGGATATCACTTAAACTGGAAAATGTCTTTCAAGGTAGCGACTTCTGCTAGAATAGGACATAAGTTGTAGTTCCATCCGCATCGTGGCATCTTCTGCATCTGAGGCCGGTTTCTATTCATTTATTAAATAGATCATGAATTACTATTAGATGCCTGAAAATGGGTTTGTACATCTGTCACATTATGTCACATCAATTTTATTATACAATATTTTAATATGGGTATCTGCAACTGAAGTAAATAGGGTATTTTTAATTCAAAAGAATTAATATGAAGTCAAGAGACTCATTAAGAAATGTTTTTAAGCAATTTTATATTTTTACTTTGATTTATTAATATATAATGCTGCACTATTTTATAAAATCAACTCATACTTATTCACTGTCAACTGTGAAGTTCATAATCATTTTACCAGAAGTATGAATGACATCCATATAGGAAAATATAAAACTAAATGCTCAAAATGACCAAAGTGCTCCATAAGTAAAATTGTCAATGCTCTCCGATACGATATTAAAATAGTTTATATGTGTAAATGCAAAAGATCACTACGTTCATTTTTACATTACAAAACCTTTTACAGTTTAAGTGAATTGTTTAATTAATGTACATTTATGACGAGTCTATCTTGACAGTGTATGGCAACAGACAATATATCTATCTGTCTTTCTGTCTGTTTGTGTATCTGCATTTTGTGAAAATGCCCCTTCAAAGGGCAGTACCCCGCAAAGAACAAACTAGAGGAAAATTGTTTTCTATTTAAATTAAGCATTTGTTATATATTTCTCCTACTTGAGCCGTGTAAAGTAGTTTTTGAATGATTACGCTCCTTATGGAGTCAATACTGTGTTTTTTGGATAATGATGATGAGTATGATGGTTGGGATTTAATGGCGCTCAACTGCTATATAATCAGCGCCCTTAAAATAAAATATTGGATGCAAAAGACAAGAGATAAAAACCACCTAAAATAATCACAGTTATGGCACCTAAAACAAGAGATAAAATTCAGTATAAAAACTATCAATCGAACGAGATTAGTTTCGGGAGAACTAAAACAAAATTGGGAGAGCTAAAGGCACTTGTGATAAAATTTAAAGTACCTTAATTATCGTTCGATGAATAGATTTCAGAATACATAAAATCGAAATAAAACTATTCTTAGTGATAAATGGAGTGAGAATAAATATGTAAAACTTCAGATAAAGCTCCAGCATCATCCGCCAAAACTTCGGGGAGTGGACCTGACAGTGGCTCGCAACTGTGCAAGAGAAGCGCACTCTTATCAACACATGTCGAACCGACAATATTGCTGCTCAAAGCGGAAGATAAGCAGGAGAACCTCTCGTAAAATGGTAGTTGTGCGTAAAATTACAGTGGCCAATTCGTAAGCGAGCCAAAATCTCCTGCTCTCGAGAGATAAACGAGAGTTTACAGGCTGGTCCTTCACTTCTTTTAACCTTTCGCCACGGAGAGTCGATCACTTGGCATTCCAGCACAAAAGTACTCCGCACAACAAGATTATACTGAATTACAGATGCTACACAATGATTGCAGTACTCGGTTCAGCGATCGCAGTCTTTGCCGCCAAATCCAGCAGTTCATTTCCCAGCAAGTCAATATGACCATAAATCCCAGCCCGGTCCACTTTCATGCCAGACACGGTCGGTCCAAATGTGGAGCGTATTCTGAATATTCTGTACGATAGGATGGTAGTTGTACAGCTCACGAATGCTCTGAAGGGCCCTGTGGGAATTACTCATTATAAGGCAGTTACCCAGATTTCGACGGCGAATATAGAGAATGGCATAGAGCTCTGCAGAGTAAACAGATGTGCTACTAGGCAAACCGAAAATATAGGGTTCGCTCCCGGTAACAAACGCACCATCAGTTGGTTTTTGGAGATCCAATCGCTGACAGCCAGTTTATTGTTCTATAAGAGATACCAACCACAGGTTCAAGTCTAATAAATGGATAATTCTATTCGCTCCTTTCTTTGCCAGAGAGTCTGCTCTTTCATTGTCCTGAACACCACTATGTCCTCTGACGCACATCAGCTCTACCGAATTGTGTTTCACCAGTGTCATAAGGTTCTCTCGACATTCACAGACCAGACCTAATTTAACCTGAGGGTTCTTCAGTGACTTAATGGCAGAGTATCAATAAGAGAGTATCAAATAATTCATATTTTGTCCACTCTTTAGGTTTCTCCAAACTCAAGCCATGATCGCAAATATCTCAGCTTTAAAATCTGGTGTATAATCCCAAAGTGAACGAAAGTTTACAGTGGCTCTCATACATCCCAGCTCCTCCTATTGCATCATTCTTCCCGTTCCGAAAAGGTTACGGAGAGTGTTTTAATGAAGGTATATCTAGGGAGCATAGAATCGGATGTTAAAAATTCTGTCCAATCCAACATCCCTAGAGAACTTCATGTGTCCTGTTGCTCTATGTGAGGATTTTCCAATTTATCGGATGAGTCGATATTGAGCCAATCTGGCCACACCCTCTATCCATATATGCAATGTATGAACAATATTAATATAACGCTTTCTAGCTATAAAATATCAGATAAGAATAATTCTGGATGAGAATTTAATGCAATTTTGCAATCTGAAAGTTAATGTAACCAAAAGGTGTCCAGGATTGTTGGCACTTTGTACATCTACCTCTATCAATAGCACTGCTACACAGATATTATAATACACAGAACAGTAAGCAATATAACATGAATCTAAATTTTACTTAACATGAATGTTTCTACATATTATGCCGAAAACTATCCATTCAAAAGGTTGCTATTTTATTTAATTCTAATAAAGATAAACATTAGAAGAAATTGTTTTATTACACTTTTACTTTGTCTCCGTGAACTTAGTGTATAGACCAGGCAATGTACTCCACCAAAAATTCGACACCGAGATCTCACCGGAAATGTATGTTTTTAGATCCACTGAATAAAAAAAATTTAGAAAAAGGTAAGTGTGTTGTGACTGTGAATAGCATAGCTCAAAAACTTAAATACCACATAAACTTTGTATTTAAATGTAGTAACTCCCAAGGATGCAGGATGAGAATTTTCAAGAAAACCTCCCACCCCAAACTAATCATTACATTTAAAAATGTTCGAATATTTCTATTTTATCTAACTATTATGATTAAAATAAAGTATATTTAAAATATTTACAAAATAATAAAAAGCATATCTTGAATTTTGTCAGAATGGCCTCTGATGACCTCTTTATTCATGAAGAATTTTACATAAACTGTAAGAGACGGGCAAAATTTTGCAAACAAAAAATGTAGATCTCGTTAAAGCACACAATTAATGTCATATGCTTATTTTTTTTTTTTTTTTTTTTTTTTTTTTGGTAAAGCTGTCCGTTTCCAAGATATTCCCTATTATTTGTTTCAGCTTTAAAATAATTATACTTTTTTCATACGGAAATTTGTCAACTCATACAAACAAAGAAATTTCAATCACATAGAAAACAACTTTTAAAAGATTTGACTATCGCTTTAGCCTAGTGTACTCCCTTATTTCTCTTCTATTCACAAGGAAACAAGTAATAAAATCATATGTGCTAATATTTATCTAACAATTTGTTAGAGAGTAGTAGAGAAAGTCATGTGAATAGAGCACATCAGATTTTTTTCTTATAGTTAAAATGGTAACGGAATAGACAAGGCTAAAGTGACAGGAAAATCCTTAAAAAGCTGATTGTCATAGAATTCCATTGAAAAGGCTTCAACATTACATATTTTATAACCAATAACAAGAAATATCTAGAAATTGTTAGCTCTACAAAGATACGTACATGAAATATTTGTGTGCTTTGACGAGATCTATATTTCTTGCATTAAGGGTTTGTCTATTTTTTACGGTTTACCAATTATACAACAATCATCCAGAATGACGAATATTTCAGAAGCTATTTCAAAGTAATCCAGAATATACATTTTATTTGTAATGTAAATACGAGGTACGTCCAGAAAGTAAGTTCCGTTTCAATTTATCTCCGCTGCTGCGCTGCGAACGCAGTTCCGCACATGCGCGGCAGACGCTCTGTATCAAGGAGAAGCAACGAGCGCCATTTTGAGATCGCTGTCAGCCACATACGCTTTGTTGTGCTTGTTTACAATGTCGGTGTTGATTGAAAATCCCGCCGCTTGTGAAATCAGATCTGTGATTCGTTTTCAAAATGCTAGGAAAGTGAAACCAATTGAAATTTATATACAAATTTGCGAAAGTTTACGGACAAAATGCGATGATTCAATGGTGAGAAGACACAGTTCAATGAAGGACGTAGTGAAGTGCACGATGAAGAACGAAGTGGGTGTCCATTTTGGTTACAGAAGAACTGGTTCATGCGATTGATGACAAGAACCAGGAAAACAGCAAGTTTACAATTAGTGCTCACGCAAAATTTCGGCACATATGTGGAAAAGTAGTTTGAGAGTTGTATAATTTTGCGCAATAAATAATTATTCTGTATCTGTACACAATTTAATTTTATTACCAAACGGAACTTACTTTCTGGACGTACCTCGTATGTTTGATATACAATATTTTAAACAAAATCGGTAGACAATTTTTATAACAGCGAAAATTTCGAAAAAGTTTTCATGTAAGATATAATTTGGAATAGGTGGAGGAGTTTGTCAATATTTTTCTATTGTATACTTGGAAAATATTAGCTTAAATACCAACATGTGTGTTTAATCGACTTTTTGTTTTTAAGTTATACCGTCCAAACACACAGTATCTTTTTAAATGCTTTATTTGGATTCAAGGGTTCTGAAAAATTAATTTCCAGCGAAATATCAATATCGAACGCTTGGGTGGAACACAATACCTTCTGTACCTACCATGTATTTATACAATACTCAGTAGAAAAAATAAAAAGGCGGAGTAAGTTATTATACCCAAGAGCTGCTGGAATACAAAGAATATAGATGAGGTATCCTGGAGAGGAGGGATTATACAGGTTGGGAGGTAAGATAAATAATTTGATAGTAGAAAACAATGCGCAGAACACATAGCTGTATTTCATTTTGTGGCGTGTTTTTATATTTCGAACATTAACAGACCATAACTATCTGGACCTTCCTTTCTTCAGAGTGAATTTTATGATTTGAAAAGTTCAGCTTTGGTTAAAGGCCCTCTTTTTACCTGTGTGAAATTAAAGACTTCCCACACGATTTACAGAATGATATTGGGAGATAAAAGTCGAATGCCACTGAATCAGCTGCCTGAGCATCAAATAAATAAATTAACTAATATTCAAACCCCAAAACAGCATTGGAAAGCAAACTAATACACAGAAAATGGTTTTGGATTCTGATGTTCATCTAGATACTATAATAATTAAAGAACCACCTTTTCTATGAGCAAGCTTCAGTCGCGGTTGCGATTTGGTTGCATTCTGGTTGGTAAATAACTACATGACACAGGTTTTCACCGAATCTCCCCCTCCCTAAGCACTATAATTCACTCTAAGCAAGTTCCTGTACAGCCTGTTTTCAAGAAGCTTTGTTTTTTGATACATTCATAAAATATGTTGCAATTCATTGCAATAGTTATCCACGCATGTAAACCATTTATAAAATTGGTTATTTCATCTACCACAATTCAGATTTATTATTATGTTCTTCTAATATATGGTTTGGAATAAAAACACTTCCACTTAAAAGGGAGCAACTAATAAGACAAATTATGCTAATATTTATCTCGGTTAACAAGATGTCGATAACACTTATAGACGGCTATGCGAATGGAACACATAAGATTTTTTTGTTTTAAAATTAATTCACATTTTATCATAAACCTCCGAAGAGCAAGAAAATTAATATTTTTTTGTGTAATTGCCTAAGCAAAGAGTAAAAGGATTAGCCGTTCTTTTAACTTAAAAAAGTGCTGCGGTAAACTTTGGTAGAAAATAAACACGTAATATTAGTGAGCTTTATAAAATCTGGCATTTGACGGCCTCACAAACAGGTGATCAGCTCGTTACTCTGGTGAAGCCTTTCAATTTCTCGCCTTTGAACAGCAGGTCGTTACTGAGGTTTTTGTCACGCTAACACAGTAAACACAATAGCTTCTAAAGCTAAAATCGTTGGTTGCCAAACTCATTTTATGTAAAGGCCATGTCTGTCGTTAAGACTTTAATCCATGGATGGAAACACTGGTGGTGTATTTAATATCCAAATATAATATATCCATTGCTAACGACTGATGTACTACTTCTAGGCAGACATCTGCGGCTTAATTCGTGGGCGTTTGGTTCAGAGTACGAGTATATTGAGTTGCTCAGGCAAGTTCGTGTGATACAAGTCGCCAGAACTTATTGGGTTCTGGGCTTGCAAATAGATGAGAACACTGTAAACATGATGCACAGTGAAATGAATTGAAGCTGGAGTATGCCAGCAAGTTGCAAGCATGCAGCGTGGATCAGCCAGTCCAGCACCGTGATAACGTGAGCATCGTTCCTCGTGACGTATAGCGGAGATAAAGATCTGATGTGTTACACTCCACGACTTTCTCTAACCGTTCCACAAACAGACTTCTTACAAAAGATGATTCTTCTTTCTGAACCAATCTGAAATGAGCATTAGCACATTACTTAGTTCCTTATAAATAGAGAGAAACTAAAGGAATGCGCTATGCTAAAGTGATAGTTTTAAAATCTAACGTTATGCAATCGTCATTGAATTTGGCTTATTTGCTTCGGCAGGAATACAACAAAGAAAAACGGACAATTCAGATAAGTAAAGTATTTCAAATTTGAAACCGATAATAAGGAATATCTTGGAAACGGTCAGCTCTGCAAGAAAAATGCATATGACAAATGCTGTGTTTTAACGCGATCTGCATTTGTGTGCAGTAAGTTTGTTTATTTTTACGATTTACCGTTATGCAAAATTCTAGAAAATCAAACAGATTTAAGTTCTCTTCAGAGTCTATGGGTTGAGTATATTATACAAATATAGAGTATAGTATACAAATGATGACGGTATAAATGCACGTATATGTTGAATATTTAATGCACACAAAACGCTGTCTACTAATAAACAATATGTCGTGAGTTTGTTGTGCCATCCTAATTCTCCTGTATGTTTATATACTGCATGGCTATCTCTTCAAGTCTCCGCCTCTTTCCCCCATACCTTGTGCTACGCAACTTGACTGCTATCGTCTATTTGAAAGCACAGTAATGACTCCTAGGTTAGTTCTGATTTGGCAGTCATTTTAGTTAGTCGTTCAACACGTTTTCGTTAAAATGGAAAACATCTGACTTGTTCCATTCACATTACCTTCTTTACATCTGTGTAACAAATTAGTTTTTCAAAGATTATTCAATCTGCTTCATGTTCATCGAGATACAAATTGCAGAATTGATACTGTTACTTTCTTCCTTGCAAATTGAATGGAAATAACGGAATACATTGACATAAAGCGATAGTCTAGACTTTTAAAAGCTTGTTGGTGTGCGATTGAAATCCAGTTTTTGCATTTCCAGGAGTTCACAAATTCCCATATGTGAAAAGTATAAGTATTTTAAAACTGAAACCAATAACAAGGAGTATCTTAGAAAAGTTCAAACACATGATAAAAATATATTTGACATAAATTGTGTGTTTTAACGAGATCTAAACTTTTTGTATAGTAAGATTTTATCAATCTCCTACGGTTTACCAGTTATATGGCAGTAAACGAATATGTCTTCAGAGGATATTCTCAGAAAATCCAATAGATATAGATTTTCTTAAATATATTAAATGTTTAATATAGCCAGAATGATTAGAGATCTTTTGAAAAAAAGCTCAACATATTCGAAAAATGTTCCATGTAACGAGTAGTTGGGGTGAGTGGATTTTCCTGAAAACCGCCGTGTTGCATTCTTGGAAGATACTGATCTTTAATACCAGCTTTGGTATTTAACAGAATTTTCGTTTTTGGGTTATGCTGTCCACACACACTCATACATGGACCGTTTTTAAAAATACCTTTTATTTTCGGTGAAATCTTAGTAACGAATTTTGAGAAGGGATACAACACCTTCTCTATCTACTATGTACTTACATGCACTTATCCCTTCTCTAAAACTTGCAGTTGTGGTCTGTCTGACATAGCAAAATGTCTGCTCCAAATTATAATAAGTATCCACGAACGTGAATCCACAATTAAAGTCGAATAGGAGGAACAATTTTTCTGTACTGCTTCTGACGAAAATATAAGGTTCTTTATATTATTATATGTATTCATAGTAAACAATTATTTTAGTACTAAAAGTTTTGAACACTTATGGTTACTTTTCAACAAGATCACTGAAAATTTTGAGACATTTATCATACCTGTGCATAAGCTTTGCAACAGCCGCTTAAAAAAATGTTGCCACCAATAATTTCAAATGACCGTTGACGTTGTTTTGAAGATCTTCGTACTTTACGACATTTGCAGAGAGCCATTCAAAACAAACGAAGCGGAATGCTGAATTCAGGAATTTTGTTGATCCATGTCAACGCTCGTCCACACACTGCTGGCACAACTTGAACAATGTCAATGGGACATTTTTCGATCATTCACCGTACAGTCCTGCGGACCTGGCACCCAGCGACTTTCACCTTTTTCCTGAGCTGAAGACGTGGCTCGCAGGGCAGCACTTTCAAACCAACGAAGATCTTCAAAACAAGGTCAATGCTAATTTAAAATCATTGGCGGCAACATTTTTTGAAGCGGGTATTGCAAAGCTTTGTGCACAGTAATAAAATAAAATAATTGTTTTCTAAGAACTTGTCTTTTATTTATAGCCCACCGGAGATTGAGGAAAAAAGGGCCCTCGTAAGAACATTAAACAAAATGAATCAAAAGTACACTAATTGTATGCCCAATCACATTATTATTACTATTATTATTATTAGACGTAATAGTACTAGTAGTCTAGTATTACTATGGTAATTATTATCATTATCATTAAATACACAGGTATATTTAATGAACTCATCGAGTTTTAAACGTACTTTAGATAGTATTGTAAGTGGAAGCCTAATATTTCTTTAGTGATGTAGGAATGTGATAATGGACACAAGTGTACAATTAATAATCTTACTATAGGGATGGAACTGAACAACTATTGAAAATTGTAAACAGTAAAACCACATTCACGATCTCGGACAGCAGGTACACATCTATGCACAGTTAAACGTAGTCGCATGTGACAGTAAAGCACATAGATTTGAATACTCTTGTACATTAGTTCCTCTACAAAATGCTCTGTTATCTGTGGCAGGTATTTTTACAGCCTTGTCCCCTACCGCCAATTGCTCCCAATACCTTTGTAGTACGGTACAGTGACTCTGGTCACGTAGACTTTAAAAACGCCTGGAATAAAGGAAAACGGACAGTACATACAGTAAACAGGGAGTAAGGTCAAAGCACCTTATGTGTTCCATTCGCATGACTCTCGCTTCATCTCTGCAATAAATTATTGTTAAAAAGTTTATTCTTCTATTTACTTAATGCTAATCAAGCAAAAATTAGCAGTAAGGTTCTAATTACTTGCTTCCTTGCAAGTAGACGGGAAATAAGAGAGTAGGTACCACAGGCTAAAGTCAAATATTTTAAAAGCTATGTAATCACATAGCAACCAGATGGACAGGAGGTGAAAAATTCCCTAATGAGAAAATTATAAGTATTTTAAAACTGAAACCAATAACAAGAAATATCTCAATAACAGTCAACTCCTCGAAAAAAATGTATATAACATAAATTGTGTGTTTTAACGAGATCTTCATTTTGGTGAAGCAAGTCCTTGTCTATCTCTTACGATTTATCAGTTATGCAAAATTCCGCAAAATTTATTCAGAATAAACACGTCTTTAGAAAATTCGAGAAAAACTGTTACTTATGATGGAGAAAATTAAAATTTTCGATTTTTCCATGTAAAGAGTAGTTTGTGGCAGGGGGATATTTCTCAACATCTTTGTGTCGCACCCCTGGAAGATAATTAACTTAAATACAATATTAGGTAATTTAGCGACTTTTCCTTTTTGAGTTATCGCGTTCAGTCATACGGACACACACACGGACCTTTTACTGAAAATACTTTCTTTGGATACAGTGGACCCTAAAACGTGTATTTGCAGTGAAATTTTGTTTGGAATGCAATACTTTTTCTATACACTATGTACATAGTACGTGCAAACAAAGTAAAAAACCGAATCTGGCTATGCTCCGAGATACAAACTTCGTTACTAGCAACAGACGACAATGCAAGAGTGAACGGCGTGATTCATATGATACTAACAGTTAATGAACACACATAAATAAAACTAAATAAAAAAAACTAGCTGAGTTCACCTCTATAATTCGCAAATTTCTCCATTTCACTTTTGGAAAAATAAGGAATTATCACAGCGATAAACTGTATTATTTACTCGTAGAGAGTTGTAATTCAGCTCGTTAGTTTACAAAACAAACATGATATTGGAAAACGAGTATCTGTGGGAAGAAAGAAGCTGCTTTATTACAACTTGAAGCAAAGTATTAAAACACTACCACATAATCACAGTATTGCAGACATACAAAGGTATGTTAAATATGCAGCCGCGCGTACAAACAAAAGAAGGAAGTAAAATTAGAGCAAGGGAAAATTCTGACTATGGTGGTGGTAGTGAAAGTGACACTGGTAATAAACCTCGGGGCAAAGGAACCACCACAAACTGTAGTTGCTTATTCGTTCCCTTTTTCTGCAGCAGCACGAAAAACATTCCACAAAGAGACGTCATGTTTCGTGGGATCTGGTGTTGCTACGTTACTTTAAAACAACTTAAAATAATATATAGTCTAATGTGTTGAATGTACATTACCATTTCCCACTAATTTTCAACAAACTATTTAAAGAACATTATGTATTCCATTAATATGACTTTCTCTAATGAGATTTTTGCTTTCTCTGTTTTGCACTTAATACATAGTACATAGCTAGGTGAAGTATTGAGCTCCACCAAAAAAATCGATACTGAAATTTGACCGGAAATACACGGTAGAGACCCCAGTATGCCAAAAAGTATTTTTCTAAAAAGGTGAGTATGTGTGAATGTTTTTTTTTTTTTTTGCTTTGTTTTGTTGGGTATTTTTTCGTGCGTCTGTGAATACGAGAACTCATAATCTAAAACTGGTAAAACATCAAATTTTGTGAAAAATCACTCCCAACCCAATCTATCCTTTACATGGAATTTTTTTTTTAAAAATTTGATTTTCTCAAAAATGAATTGATTAAAGCACCGTACATTAAAATATTTAAAAATCTCAAATTATATATATTGCATTTTCTTGGAATAGCCCCTGAAGATCTCTTCATTCTGGATGAATTTGCATAAATTTAAACCATAGAAGATAAACAATAAAGTGCTACATAAAACCTATAGATGTCATTAAAACACAATTTAAGTCATATTCCTTATTTTTTGTTTCAGTTTTAAAATACTTAATTTTCTCATACGGAAATTTGTCAACACCTGTCCATGCAAAGAAATGGATTTGCCTATCGCTTTCGCCCAGTGTACTCCCTTATTCCCTTTCTATTTACAAGGAAACAAGTAATAAGATTGTTTCTGCCTATGTGTGTCTCGATTAGCATGCAGTAGATAGAAGAATAAGCTTTTTATCAATAATGTGTTATCAGAGTTGTAGAGAATATCATGTGAATGGCTTACATAAGATATTTTTATTTCAAGACGTGTTTTTACATTGGCCTGGTTTTGGGTGGAGTGCAACACTTCCTCTACGTACTAAAGTAGAAGAAGATTAAAGAAATTAATTCCCATTCATTTGCTTCTAAATAGATTATATTACATTGTTTAAAAAGTCTGATGTGTTCCATTCACATGACTTTCTCTACATCTCTGCAACTAATTACTGTTAAAAAGCTTATGCTTCTATTTACTTCGTGTTAATCGAGAAAAATTAGCAGAACTATTATTATTACTTACTTCCTTCTAAGTAGAAGCGAAATAAGGGAGTACCATAAGTTAAAGTGATAGTCAAAAGCTGGTTGCTATGTGACTGAAGTTCCTTTGTTTGTATGGACAGGAGTGGACAAATTCCTGTTTGAGAAAAGTGTTTTTTTTTTTAAAGCTGAAGCCAGCAACAAGAAATATCTCAAAAATATCAACTCAAAAAAAAAAAAAATGTATATGTTCTAAGTTGTCTGTTTTATTGTGATCTACAGTTTTTGTATGTCTCTTACGATTTACCAGTTATGCAAAATTCAATAGAAATCAACGGAGGTCCCGGGTTCGATTCCCGGCTGGGGCGGGGAATTTTTCTTTAACCGGAATTATTCCCTATCCCCCATAGAGTCTGGAAGTATGAATGTGAGAGTGAATGTGCGTGTGTTTAGTAATATAAAGTTTAACCTAATGTTCTGAACCTACAGTTTCACAAGTGAAAGCCCCCGATATGACCATTGATGTTAAAGGGGGTTATACAAATGAAGCAATGAAAAAAGAATAAGTAAAATAAAAATCATCCAGAAAAAGAGGGTTTTAGATTCCATTCCCAGAAAATTCAAGATATACAGTTTATTTGGCATGTAAACACCTTAAGTATAAGAGATTTAAATCAAAATCGTTAGAGCCATTTGTTTATAAAATCAAGATTTTCCAAATTTTGTCCATGTAAAGGTGGGGGATTTTCTTGAAAATTTTCGTGTCGTATCCTTGGAAGATACCAAACTTAAATAGCAAGTTTGGTTTTTAACAGACTTTTCATTTTTGAGCTATACTGCTCAAAGACACACGTACACACAGGCAGGCAGACAAATACACACGGCTATTTTTCCAAAAAGACTTTTTTTGGATCCAGGGGTCTCAAAAAATATATTTCCAGTGAAATTAAGGTATCGAATTTTTGGGTGCAATACAATGCCTTCTCTATACACTATGTACGTGTAGAGAAAGTAAAAATGGGGTTGGTTGCTCTCGATCTCAGAATCGGCCAACTAAATTAGGAGATTAAAATGGAGGAAAACAGCTTATTTCTTTATGTTTTCAGCGAGGTAACATGAGTAGCAGTAAAAGAAGGGGTTCTTCATTACTTTGCTCAATTTATTTATCTGCCTCATTTTCTCTAAATCTTTAATGACCTTCTTTTGCTGACATATCCTATTTGCGATCAAACTGCATGTGCAGCATCGGCAGTGTGACACAATGACCCATTTGGATCTTACGAGATAAGCGTGGTGAGAAACTCTGTTAATAAACTTGGTATAGTTCCAATAAAAAAAATGGGTACCGCTCCTTTTCTTCATCTTTGATAAAACTGAGAAGATTTCGGAACCTCGCAAAACTTAATTAAAAAACAAAAATATATTAGTTCCTAGTTATAGTCATTCGCCAGACTCTCCTACTTCTTATAGTTTGTTAGAAATTATTTCTTTAATGGACCGAGCTCCATCTTTGCAATTAGTCAAACAATTTTTACTTTCTCTAAAAGTACTCTGTACAGATAAGGTATTACACTCCACCCAAAAATTGGATATCGATATTTCACCAGAAATAGACATTTTAGGGTCCTCTGTATCCAAAAGTATTTTTAATTTCTCTGTACGTACCATGTGCATAGTGTATAGAGAAGGTACTGTATTGCACCTAAAATTCAATACCGAGATTTCAACGGAAATACGTATTTTGAGACTCCCTGAATCCAAAAAGAAAGTATTTTTTAGAAACATATCTGTGTGTCTGTCTGTCAGTCAGTCTTTGTCTCTGTCTTTCTTTCTCTCCATATTTAAAAGTGATCTGTAAATGTGTAACTAAACGTTCAAACATGACAGTGCATGAAATACCAGTGGTGAGTGTCTTCTTTCTCCGTTTCAGAAAACTGCATTTTTATTCGTATAAATAGTACCTTGCCTGACCAGATAATAATCTAGGATATTAGCAAAGATCTAAGGTTTATCGATTAGTGTGCATTTATGTGACAGAAAATAGTAAAAATGTAATCTATTCTGCAATAACTTTTTCTACAAAAGTTTATGTTCTACCTACATCATGCTAATTGCGATAAATATTAATATACATAGTCTTTTTACTTACAGTTTTCAAAATGTTTATTCGTAAGGAGTGGTGTACCTCTTTTACAGGATAGAAAGAGGTCAATGTTTGTGTCTATATGTGTTTTTTATGTGGTTTGAATAACATAACTCAAAACGAAAGTCAGGTTGGTATTTATGTTTCCTATCTTCCAAGAATGCGTCACGAAGATTTTCAGAAAAATTACCGCATCTCAAACTACCCTTTACATGAAACTTTTTTTCAAAAAATAATTGCTCAAATTATTTTGATTAAAATACCCTGCCTTAAATATATTTAATGGTAAATAAAATTTATCTTCCATTTCTTGTGCATAGCTCCTGAAGTCCTCTTGAATATAGATAACATTTGCATAACTTGTAAACCGTAAGAGATAGACAAAACACAAACATTTATGTCACATGCATTTTTAGGGATAACCAATTCGAAGGTATTCCGTGCTATTGATTTCTATTTTAAAATAATTAAACTTTTCTCAAATGAATTTATTAATAGTTTTATCTGACAATGTTATTTTTAACTAGCTTCTCTTTTATCAGAAGTAATTGCTATTTACTATAATCTGGTTTAAGAGACCATTACTTGCTTTTCAGTTATATGATTATTATTCTGCGGATAAATTATTAATTCATTTCATAAAATCTTGGCAGCAGTTGATTCAATTACGATGGGGATAAATTTGTGTTGAACAAGTCCTCGTTCGTTTCATCTCTCTTTGTTTTACTCCTAGCAATGGAAAAAGAATTGAACTTCTATGACAAGCATATAGCGACAGATTTTAAAAGATTTGACTTCTAGTTTAGTTTGTTTATTACCTTATGTCCCTTCTACTTACAAAGAAGTAAATACTATTTCTGCTACTGTTTATCTCATAAATATGAAGTAGATAGAAGAAGTTTTGGTTTGCAGAAGAGGTAGATATAGTTTAGGCTGGGGAAATTCTCCTTAAAATCTTAGTGTTTGGCTTTTGGTGTTTCTGACTCATGCTGTTTACAGACATTTCACAGATATACGTACAAGTCTTCTTCTAGAAGTTTTTTACGAATTTAAGGGATCTAAAACTTGTATTTCCGCAGAAGTCTCGATATCATAGTTTTGGTGGAATACAATACTTCGGCTTATCATACGTAGTAGAGAAAGTAAAATAATGTTCACCTATGAATATTTTAAAATTTAAATCGAAAAGTGAAAACTTTGTAGCCGATTTAAGAGATGATTCGACTAGTTACTAAAATTAAACAGATAAATAAATATCTAATCTACTAAGAATGATAACGAATGATTTGGCATAGTATAGGACGAAGGATTATCTGTGGATAGAAACAGTTTGCATTTATTTGATAATCTCATGCAGACTATTTGAATACGTTCCCATTTTACATTGAACATTCAGTACGGAGCTGGATTGATCTTCTTTTGAAGGATCGGATTCAGAATTCTATTCCTACACATTTACATGTGGCGCTGAATATGGAAATTTAACTATGATCGATTTCAATACCCAGTGTAAACCTAATCCATTTCTGAGCTGAATTCAAAAGTACCTAATTCTTAACCGAGCCAGTTGACTCAGGCGTTTCGTCTTGGACTGGCATTCGAGAGGTCTTGGTATTGGTTCAATCTATCTGATCCATGGGTTTTCAGGCGTATTCCTAGGTTACCAAGCGAATTCTGGGGAGGTTCTTTCATTCCCCCCAACTTCCTGTCCCTTCATTTCATCTCTGTTTCATCCCAACCGGTTTCTTTGATGGTTATGGATATCGGCGAAGACTGGTAGTGGCGCCATTCCATGGAGGTGACTGCGCTCTGGAAATACAGCTCTTGGTGGTGAGATGGCGTTAGTGGTTGTCTGCGAAACTCAGTTGATTTACTTGGGACTCAGGCTCTGGCTCCTGTCTCTCCCCGCTTCGAGATGAACTGCTTGGAATCTGTTATGGACCCTCCACAGCAGCTCTCTACCTGTCCGTTTTTCGGATACCCTTTAAAATTACAATAATCTCTTCACTCCTCAAAGGACTAAGGAGTGCAATACCCCTGAAAATCATACATACACATTCACACACCTAATTCGTAATCTAATTTAAGCACAAGAGGTTACTATCAGGTCTTACTTTGATTACTATAATTTATAAAATGTCATCATCACAAATGAGCATCATCACAGGTTGTAAAATACCTACAAATCCAATCTTATTAACACTTTTACGAAGATGAATATACCCTAATAATATCCGTTCTTTTAAGGCAAAGAATGCTACTCATATCTAACCACCTCTCATTCAATAAATAAAATTTTATTTCATAATACAATATATATTAAACCTAAATCTTAATAAAGGCACAAATATTAATATAAAAATCTAATAACATATAAGGACAAATATATCACAACCTAAGATAATTTCTTATATCTATGTCACCCACCAACCAAACCAATTCACCCCTTATTTCTGGAATGTCCGGCAATCCAGTAAACACGCTACCCCTCTTCCCCGTACACCGCAAAGGTTCCGAGTTCAATCTCGATTGGGTGAGGTACCCGCATAAAGTTTATCTTCGGGTTTTCCTTATCCTGAGAAGAGGATAGAGGTGTCTGTCCAACAGCTCAGGGAAACAACATTGCGAGTGTTTATAAACATCTCCGCTGTTGTTCTAATGCTGAGTCTGTGGGTTATATTACCAACCTGTTCTGAGTTCGTATACGCTGCAAGTAGTAGCACAAACTATTTCTTATGAGGTAAGATTAGGTTTAATTTTGTTTTCATTTATTCTTTTGATTAGAAGGTATTCTTTACTGGATTTATTTATTATCAAATAGATATTTGATTTCTGTTTCTATGCTTGCCTTTATGTAATGTTTGATTCGTTTCTTGTCTTGTTGAGATTTTGCTTTCTCATACTCGCCTGATTTCTCAGTATCAATTACAATATCTTAGAATGGTGCTTTAAAATAATTATCTGCAAGGTCAAAATAAAAATAAAATTCGTGGTACATCAATATGATTTTCTCTATTATATTACAACTATTCTTGTAAAAGCTTCTATTTCTATATACTTTATGCTAATTGAGATGTACACTAGCAAAAACGTCTTATTACTTATTTCCTGGTAGGTACAAGAAAAAAAAAAACGTAATAAGTAAACTAAAGTGAGTGAAATCTTTTAAGGCCAAGTCGATATTTCATTATTTTAAAATGCCCTTCTATTTCCTTACCAGGAAAAAAAATCTATTAAAAAGTTAAAGTTGGGAAATTAAAATCAAAACAGGGAGAATTTTGGAATATCTGAGAGATGGTTAACAAGAAAATAAATAATAAATATAAAGATATTTGACTATTTGCGTGCTTTTACAACATTTACATCTGCTGTGGATTAAGATAACATCTATCTTTCATGGTTTACCAGTTAAGCAAAAGTCATACTGTATGAAGAGGAATTATTATGATTTTTAATGAAAATACAGTTTAGAGTGGGAGAGGTGACAGCACGACTCTTACTCTTGCCCCTCAGCGAAAAGGGGTCCAGTTCCAAAGAGATGCTTCATAGCATGTTTAGCTTTAGTTTGTGGAACAGTCTATGGAACGGAATTAGCTTTGAGTCGCGATCTTTTAAGCGAATTCCATGCATTATTCTAGCGAATCTATGCATTCCAAACCTGGTACTACTGCCTCCCACCTAAGAAGTTCCTATATCTGCTATAACTGCTAACTCCCTAAATTCCTACCAGGGCTTTTGAGCTGGTAGACGAACTGTAGCAGTCGAAGTCTCTCATCACAGAACCAAACGAGGAGTCGCCACAGACAAACTTGTAACTGTCATTCAGGAGGTTCTGGGTTCGATCCTGGCAACCACCCACTCTTATATATAGGTTTTTCGTGGTTTCTCCGGAGCGGCAGGCGAACGAATAGGTGGTGCTTCTTCTACCAAGACTTCCTTGTCCACAATTCCAATGTCATTACTTTCTTTTTTTGCTATTTGTTTCAGATAACGGGTTGCGGCTGGGTGGTGGATGTGTGCTTTAAAGAGGTTTCTTCCCTGGTGTAGGGTATGGATTGTAATAACTAATACACAGTAATGTCATAAATTGTGGACCTTTTTGGTTAAAATAACTTTCAGCTTTTTTTTTGAGTTATGCTGTTCCAAACAGACAAACACGCGGACATTTTTCAACTCCAAAATGTGTATTTATTGTAAAATCTCGGAACTAAATTTTTGGATGAAATTCTATAGGTTCTCTACCTATAATGTAAAAAAACAAAACAAAAAGAAAAGAAAGTGACTAAGGTATGTGTCTCATTAATCTAAAGCGGACAATGAGTACACCGACCCCACCCATGTATCTGGTGTCATCAATCCCCGTAGAGCTGCTAACTTCCAATCAGTCAACGATATTTCGTCTGCTCTGTTTACTCGTTCCAATATAATCAACTGCGTGCCATTATAGTTCAGTTCTTGAACACGTCACTAGACAAGCAGTACTTGAGCCAATATTGTGATTAGCCGCCAATGTCTATGCCTCATTGTTGCACGTACGTGGATCGGCCTCCCTTACATCATTGTCGTATACGTATACATTTAAAACGTGAGCTAGCGAGCACATAACATCAAAATCCTGCACGTAACGCAACCTGCTATAATAATGTACTTCTGTAAATATGCCACTTAATCAGACGTTTTAAAAAGAAGGACATCTTAATGCCCAGGGTTCAAGTATTTTCGACAAAGAGCACTAAGACTGCAATTTTTCTTTTTTTTTTGCAGTGTTTAACGACCACTTTTATTACTAAGGCAAGCAACATATTGAATGCAGATGGAGCACCGGTAGAATGTGATGGCGGGGGAAATCTGAGAAAACCCGCCCCTGCGCCGCTTTGTCCACCACAAATCTCACATGTGGTCGCTTGGGATTGAACCCAGCCATCTAAGTGAGAGGCGAGTGGTCTAACCACAGACAAGAATGCAGATGAATTAGCGAGAGCGTCGAAGCGACGAGAGATAAAACTGTACTGCAGCATTGAATTATATATATTTGTTATAATTAGTTGTCTCCACATTTCCTTGTCTATCGCATAGTTCGACCATTTTCTGCTTCAAGAAGTCCGTCCATCTGCCCCTCTGCCTCCCCATGTATCTTCTACGTGTTCTGAAGTCCTAGTTATTTAAGTCCATTTGATGTTACACATTCTTGCAACATGGCCTCCCATTTCCATTTGGAACGCTATGCCATGATAATTGTGTCTCCCATTTTCCTCCTGATCTGTATTGTGTTCCTGTAGTAGTTGCTTCCCCATCTTTCGTTGAGAATCCTGGATCAATGGTCTTCGTTTTCTACTACATAGTAGAAGTGGTATTACACATCTCTCTGGTAACTCTTTCCTTAGGTTCAATCATTTAAAATGTTAATATGAAATGTGTATGATATAGAAGAGACAGAGAGAGAGAAAGAGAGAGAGAGTAATAAAGAGATTTAACAAATTTAATGTATAATAGTGTTAATGGTAGTATAACTACGCCTTGCAGTTGTAATTGTCGCAGGTGTTAGTGATTAGTTTACTGTTGCCGGGCATTGTTACACCTTCGTGAGTGTAAGCACATGCCGGGAATACTTTTAACATCGAATCTCCAATATGTTACACATGTGCAGCGGTTTGAATGTACTACTGCCTCTGGAAGTTTATTGCCACGTCATCGATAGGTATAAAGAGGAGAGAACGAGCCCAGTAGAGTTCAGTTTCAACTGGAAATGCATAGCGTGTGCAGTAGTAGTCACCGCAGCGAGCTTCGGTAGAAAACTTTACGTTAGAATTGTTGCGAAATCATGGAGTAAAGGTTTTTATTTGTGGACAGGCTTTTATATGTAATCAGTGGCAGATATAAAGAGATTTTTATTAAAGTAATAAAGCAGAGTTTTTGTTACATAAATGTGAAATTGAGTACTGTGAGAAACAAGACTGAAATTTTCTCCCTCTACTGAGATTGAGTAATCCGGCCAACTCTATGAGGTTTTAGCCCTCAAGGGATGATAAATGCTAATAAATAAAAATGTAATGTTCTCCATTCACATGACTTTCTCTAGCTATAACACAAAGAGCTTGTCTTAAATAAGATTAATCTGTTATCTTAATTACCATGATCTTGATAAAAGATTAACAGTACCAAAATTGTTCTTATTATTGCTTATTTGTGAGTATAAGGAGAATAAGGGAATATATTAACCTGAAACGATAAACAAATCGTTTAAACGTCCGGCAGTGTGAGATATAATTGAAATTTGACTATCTTTGCTTCGTAGGAGTGAACAAAAGAGAGGCGAAAAGAAAGAAGACTTCTGGTTTTAGAAAAGCTTAAGTAGCTTAAAACTAAAACCATACTTAACAAGAAATATCTCGGAATTGGGTATTTGCACAAAATATATAATATGGCATAAATTGTGTGTTTTACGAGATATACATTTTTTGTGCAGTAGCTTTTTCTCTATCGCTTACCGTTTACCGGTTATGCAAAAGTAATCCAAAATGTAAATGTAGAGGTCTTCAGAAGCTATTCTCAGAAGATTCAAGCTATAGGTACATTTTATTTTCCATGTAAGTAGCTTTAATATACGGAATTTGAATCAAACTGTTTTTTAGAAAACAAACTTTTCCAAACCGTTTCCTTATAAAGGGCAGTTTGGGGTGAGGGTATTTTTGTTAAAATATACGTGTCACAACCTTGGACGACAGTAAACATGAATAGCATATTTGGTATTTTACCCACTTTTTGTTTTTGACTTATCGTCTTCACAGGCACACACACAGACATATTTTTAAAACTTTGTTGTTGTTTTTTATTTATTCAGGGGGTCTTAAAACACATATTTCTGGTAAAATATCGGTATGAAATATTTGTGTGGAATACAACACCTACTTTCTCTACCTACAATGCACATTAAACACATGTGCTAGAGAAAGTAAAAATCAGACTAACTAAACAAAAATGCTTTTACAATAGTAAGCTAGTGTAACAGATATCATTGAAATTACTTCACTACTGCAAGAGTTTACTTGGACAATGACCTGTAAATCTATTTTATAATTCCTGTTTCTGTTAGTGGTGATGTGGATTCGGAACAAAGCACAGCGGTTTGACTATATTACTCCATTCACAAAAAGTAGCAGTCTCACACATTTTGGGCGTCATCACCGCTTCGTTAACTGCCATAGACAGACGGTGCAATACCACAAGAACTTTCCACAGCATTACCCACCACAGAGGGCGTTCGTACATACAAGCACGCCTTCCTGTATGCCACAGCCCGACGAGCTGTTTCCACGTGGACAGTTTTACTCTCGATTGCGGCTTTAAATTTCCCTGTTGATGTCGACACTACCGTTCGTATGTTCAACTTAGAGAAACGTTATACATACCCGTATCAAACTCTTAACATTTTCACTTTATAGACTAGCTAATAAACAGGGAAAGTGAAATTTAATACCCAATTTATATGTATATAAATTATACAGGATGTTAATGAACTATACCGAAATATTTTCACAGATTTCATAAATAAGTAATTTGAGATAGGAGACTTATAGCATGTTTATTGCAATTTCGAAGTAACAGCTATAAGCTTCGAAGTGCCAGTACGCCACTGGCTAATTTATCAACCATTCGAGAGCATGACACGAAAAACGAAGGGACATATTATACCGTACCTCTCTAGCGTAGTGGTTATGATACTGGCTTTCAGTTGAAAGATAGTTTCCGAATTCGGGTGTCGTTCACGTATCGCGGCACTTCGTCTGGAATGAAAAAAATAATAATATAGGCTTTTGTAGAATATTTAGAGAATGTCATTTGAATAAATCACTTATTTTTTTTTTTTTTTTTTTTTTGTAAGCCTCAAAATATTCTCTCTGCCATTCTTCATGAAACTATCGTCAAGAGTTCGAAACAACATCGAACTCGACGTTTCCTTTTCGGTGTTTAGCCTTTTAAATAGAAGTGTTTAATGACCACACGAAACTCCTTTCTTTTCAATCTTTCTAAAGAAACATAATATTGTTGATCCAAACGCCTATGACAACGATTCCACGTAATGGATTTAGCCTAAATGTTAACTGATATCTAAAAGGAGACGACGGTTACTAAATAAAGCCTTTTTTTAGATGCTTCGAATGTAATTTCTCGGATTCTCTAAGGATTTGTTGAACGCCCCTAGTATATATGATGCTGGAGAAATGTGACAACTGTTATTTAAAACGATTATTAGAATTTAAATTAAGGATGGAAGATATGAATATCATTGAAAGCAACTGTAATATAATACCTAAATGATGCAAGAGCTACACAAACTACACCATAATTTCATACTTAGCTCTGATACTGACTTGTTGAGGTCTACCGCGGGTGTGGAGCTGGTGGACACGGGAATTCATTTGACAAATGTCACAATGTTGTGCAGGGAATACGGAAGATGCTGCTGGTTAGTCCACACACACTACACACTCGTGTGGAACAGGAGGAGGCTGAGAGAGTGCTACTAATTAGCGGCTGAACATGGTTCCCTGGAGAGCTAGGAGGTGACAGCACAGAAACCACCGAGACAGACATGCTTCCGCATTGAGGAGGACACTTCTGGAATGAGCTATGTATCAATCTGGGGAACTGATCATCAAATGAGAAAAGTGAAGCCGGACGATGTCGATATCGAGCCGGTCCGAAACCATTATCATGAAACTTCTTGGGTTGATGACATTTGAAGAAGCTACCTACAAGTAATTTCAAGAAAACAAGATGATGCGTGTGCCAAACATGTGTTGCATTGCTTTGGAAGTGAGACAATAACTGTCTTTACGTTGAGTGCCTTAGAGACACAGGGTGGGAGGTGAATAAATGCAAATAATTTTAAATTTAGTAGACAACATTTTGCATAACATAAGTATCTAATTTTGTCCTCCTACTATAACCATTGTTATAAATTAGGCATACATTTTAGGATCTAATGTGTTTTGAACGTCCCTGCAATGGGTCGCAGGCTTGCATTCATGTGTCTCAGTGAGGCAACGAGGAACCGGTTCAGTTTCAAATTTCCCTTTATACAGAGTATTTCAAAAATACGGTGCATAATTTCAGGCTTTTCTTTCCGCAGGTTGTTGTCATTACAGAAGATGTTCAAAATGTCCACCTCCTGCTTGAAATCAGACCTCACATCGATGTTTTATTGACCTGCGAACACGATCCCAAACTCCAGGAATATTGCGTATGTCCTCACAACTTGCCACAATTCCATTCCGAAGGGATTTCAAATCCGGCACCGGAGACGAATAAACCAATGATTTTAAATGGCCCCACAAGTAGAAATCGAGAGGGTTCAGATCAGGTGAGCGTGGAGGCCAAGCAATTGGGCCACCTCTACCTATCCATCGATCAGGAAACCTTCGATCCAAGTACCGGCGAGCCGTAAGACTGAAGTGTACAGGAGCGCCATCATGCAAGAAGTGAATGTGTTTATGATTCATCAGTGGAGTGTCTTCGAAAACGTCAGGTATGGTGTTTTCCAGGAAGTTAGTGTACGCCTGCCCCGTAAGTCTGTTTACAAGTACATGGGGTCCAACTAATCGATCACCAATGATACCGGCCCACATGTTCAGGGAGAACCGCACCTGGTGATGAGATACAACAGCTGCACGTGGGTTTTCATGCGACCATACATGCCGATTGTGGAAATTTGTTATACCATCTCTTGTGAACTGAGCTTCATCTGTAAATAATACGACGGCAGAAAAGTTCGGATTTACACCACACTGCTGCAAGAACCACTGACAGAACCTAACTCGTGCAGGGTAATCTGCTGGTGACAGGGCCTGTACACGTTGGAAATGAAAAGGATACAATTGATACTCGTTCAACAGTCTCCAGACAGTCGTATGAGGAACATTGCCTTGCAACGCTAACCGTCGTGTGCTGATAGAAGGAGTCCTGTCCACAGCCTCCAGAATCTCCTCCTGCACTTCTGGAGTTGTAGATCTTGGTCGTCCAATTCCCAAACCAGGAGAGGTGAATGTTCCATACTCGCACAGACGGGAATGGAGACGTACAAATGCCTTCCGATCTGGACATTGTCGCTGTGGGTACCTCTCCTGGTACAAACGACGAGCCAGCGCAGCATTGGCTTCCGTCTTACCGTACATGAAGTGTATCTCTGCCAGCTCTTGATTTGAATACATGTCGCACAGTCTTAACGCCTAAAGAACACTGAATGTAACCTTCCTCAGAATGAACTATCAGAGCGCCCTCCTAATGTCTCCTTTGACGGCAAAGACCTGCGGAAAAAAAAAACCTTCCAGTGAATTTCAATGTTGTGGGGGCCATAACTCGGAAATGAAGCATTTCCGGACATGAACTATTTTGATTGTCTACAGGTGGGACTTTCAATGTAGTAAAGGCCATAACTCGGAAATGAAGTATTTCCGGACACATGTTATAATGAGCTATTTTGATTGTCTTCATGTGGGAAATACATACCTGAAACTATGCCCCTTATTTTTGAAACATCCTGTATAATGAGTGGCTTTACGTATGCGGAATAGTAGATTTTATTTAATTTACGCAGCAACTGGAGAATCTGCCAATGTACTTAGGACTGTAGCATCGGCAATTTCTAGGTTCCCAGATGCTGTTGGACACGGGAATTTATTTGACAACTGTCAAATGACAACTGTCAAATGACAACTGTCAAATGACAACTGTCAAATGACACAATGTTGTGTAGGGAATACGGAAGAATGCTGCTGGTTAGTCCACACACTACATACTCGTGTGGAACAGTGGGAGGCTGAGAGACTGCTACTAATTAGCGGCTGAACGTGGTTTCCTAGAGAACTAGAAGGTGACAGCACAGAAATCACCGAGACAGACATGCTACCGTATTAAGGACGACACTTCTGGAACTTGTCTGGGGAACTTGTCATCAAACGAGAAAAGTACAGCTGGAAGATGTCGATATCGAGTTGGTTTGGGAGTTGCTGGTCCGACCCCATTATCATGGAACTTCTTGGATTGATGACATCTGAGGAAGCTGCGTACAAGTAATATCAATAAAGCGAGATAGCCAGCAATTATTCATGTGCCAAACATGTGTTGCAGTGCTTTGGAAGTGAGGCAATAATTGTTTTTGCGTTGGGTACCATAGAAACACCGAGTGGGAGGTGAATAAATCAAAGACAACAAGTAACATAATATATAAGTGTATCTCATAGAAAATATTTGGCATAAACATGTAATGGGGAATGTAGTTTCCATAACAAAAGAATCAGATGTGTTCAATTTACATTATTTTCTTTACATGGCTGTAATAAATGATTGCTATAAGGTATATTTTTCTTCCATTTCATGCTAATCGATATAAACACTAGCAGAAACGATCATATTATTTAGTTCCTAGTAAGTAGAGCAGAAGTAAGACAATACACTTGGCTTAACCGGCAGTGATACGTTTTAAAATGTGTTTGCCATGGGATTGAAATCCGTTTCCTAGCAGGCCCAGGAATTTACAGCTTTCCGTGTGAGAACGATACACACGAAGATTTTCAAGAGAATACTCCATTCCAACTACCCTTTCAATGGAACTTTCTTCGAAAATTTTGGTTTTCTGAAAAATGGCACTAACGATTTTGATTAAAATCTCTTATATTGAAGATATTTACATGCCAAATAAAATATATGTCTTTGAATTTTCTGAGGATAGCCTCTAAAGACGTCTATACTCTGGATGATTTTTATTGAATTTTGCTAACTGGTAAACCATAAGAAATAGAAAAAACTCACCACACAAGAAAACGTAGATCACGATAAAACACACAATTTATATCATACATTTTTTTTTTTTTGTCATGGAGTTGATTGTTTTGAAGATACTCATTTTTTAGTTTCAGCTTTAAAAACTTTTATTTTCCTCATATAGGAATTTGTCAACTCCTGTCTATACAAACAAAGACATTTCAGTCACATAGCAACCAGCTTTTCACTATCACTGTAACCTATCACTATTATTTCGCTTCTACTTAGAAGAATTAGCATGAAGTAAATAGAAGCATAAGTTTTTTAACAACAATTTGTTGCAGAGATGTATAGAAAGTCATGTAAATGGAACACATAATATTTTTTGTATAAGTGGAACATCATGCATACATTTATCCTTCCGATTTACTTTGATGAGTTTTTGGTTAATTGCTCTATGAGCGATCCCCGTTATACGGTGTTTCAGTATTTATTATGAGTGTAGCTTCTGCCAAGGGCTGCACTGTTTACACTATGAATATACTTATCATACCAAATGTGTTATTTTAGGTAATTAGTATAATGTTACTAAAACTAAATGGACATTCTAGAATGCACCCAAGTGGTGGCAAATTCCCACAGTGTACCTACTTTAATCCTTACACGACCGTAGATTGCTGTGTAGTACAGAAAGCACTTAACCTTTTCACTACCACTACAGGACGATTAACCGTGAGCCGCCCTGAGTGCCTGCCTCTACGTCAGGGACGCTGGTCCCCAGCCCACCCCCAAAGAATCAAGATACGTGCTAGCACTGTGATTGTGGTTCCAGGACAAATTGGCAACACAGGGAAACGGGTTGCTAGTGAATTTCCGTTCCCTAAAGGGAATGCATTGCAGTTACGGGAATAAATTGGGTCAGCAAGCAGAAACGAATCAGAGAGACGATTCATCCCTAGTTCAACACCGACCAAATTAGGTTGGGAGTTCATTTGGCTGGATTGACAAAATACAAAATTATTGATCACGTCACAAGAGCATTTAGACTAACGAGGTCAGTCGAAACACAATGGTTACGAATATACTACTTTACATCATATTTAAATTGGTTCATGTATATTCTTGGTCCAGTCGACTTCATACCGTTTTTATTTTTGTTGTTATTGCAAGAGAAGACTTTGCATTCCACACAAAAATCGCGCACCAAGTCTTCACTGGAAATACAGATTTTTGGGCCTCCTGTATCTCCATAAAATGATGAGTTTTTCTAGCTTTTTATCAAATGAAAGTTTGTTACAAAAAGTATAATAGTCTCATTACTCTAGCCTAAAGCGATAGTCAAATCTTTTAAAATCTGGTTGCTATGTGAAATTTAGTTCTCTATGTATGACCAGGTGTAAAACAACAGATATGAAACGAGAGATGATTTTCGGTTTGAGAAACGTTTATGTACTTTATAACTGAAACAAGAAATATTTCAGAAATTATTAACTCAACAAAAATATATATGACAAAGTATATATTTTAACGTGATCTACATTTGTACCAAGTTTTTGACCATCTTTAATAATTTACCAGTTATAAACATTTCATCCAAAATGAAGAGGTTTTCAAAGCATTCCCAGAAAATACAAGATATGCATTTCACTTTTCATAAAAATATCTTAAACATACGGCATTTTAATGAAAATCGTTAGAGCCACTTTAAAAAAAAACGTAACTTTTAAAAATATTTCTTTGTAAAAGGAGTTGGGAGTTAGGAAATTTTTATGAAGATCTTCGTGTCGCATTCTTGCAATATCCGAACCTAACTACCAACTTAGGTGTTTTATCGAACACACTACCCGCCAAATTAAGCAGTATCGAGCCCGGTCACAACTCGGACGGGTGACCGTCCAGTTGTACACCGACCAGATCTGCAACACTGGCTTCCCCCACCCCGTACCTACATCCTTTCAGTTCTCCCCGCTAGCCGGTACTGCTTTCCTTGACAGCCCGCAAGCGGCTGGCCAAGTTAAGCAGCATCGGGCCCGGTCCCTCTCTGGGTGGGTGACCACTCCGGTAGGTAAGCCAGCCCGCGCCGGCTGCACAAAGGGAAACACCCTGCCCACATTACTTTGACAGACATAAACGCTTGCACAAGACTACATCTTTTATATCACACGGGTAAATCCGCGAGAAAAGCGGATAGGTACCGTGGTGATTTGCCCCCGCCCGAGTACACTCGGGCGACTAGTTCCTACTCCTGGCTCCTGACACATGCATGAACGCGCGTGCGCTCACACACACACACACACACACACACACAAACACACTTGGACAATTATTTTGATGCCGGGAACCATTAAACGTATTTGTCCGGTGAAATCTCGGTATCTAATTTTTGGGTGGAGTGCAATACCGTCTCTACTTGTGTTTCTGTTAAGAATGTGGAGCTCTAACGTGAAAATCCCGGGGAATTTTTGAGATGGCTTATTACCATGGATGAAACTTGAATACATCATTTCATTACACTCCAGAAAGTAAATCACAGTCAAAACAGTAGATTGTGTCAGGTGAACCAACTCCAAAAAAGGCAAGACAAAATCAATTTTGTCAGCTAACAAGGTTATGGCGAGTGTTTTCTGGGATGCCCAGGGAATTACTTTTATTGATTAATTGGAAAAGAGTATATATATGTATATATATATATATATATATATCACTGGTGACTACTACGAAAGCTTACTGCAACGTTTGAATGATGAGGTGAAAAGAAAAAGACCTCATTTGGATAAAAAAAAAAATCTTGTTTCATCACGACAATGCTACGGCCCATCGTAAGGTCATTGAATGGGAAAAATGTGCGAATTAAAACTGGAATTGCTTCAAAATCCACCCTATTCACCAGATGTAGCATCCAGTGACTACCAGCTCTTCCCAAACCTCAAAAAAATATTTGGAGGACGAAGATTTCACAGCAAAGAGGAGGTCATTGATGTGGTAAAATGCTTTTTTAAGCACCTTGATAAAACGCACTACAGAAACGGTTTAATTAAATTAGAACACGATATGACAAAATACATTTAATGTATTAGCCTTTCTGGAGATTATGTTGAGAAATAAAGAAAAAAATGAAATGCTTTGTTCATTGAGAGGTCCGGGACTTATCAGCCGGCAACACAAGTGAAGAAGAGAAAGCCAGATTAAAGAGAGGGTAAAGCATTCTGAATAAAGTTCAAAACACCAGAGGAATGTTCCTTTAAGCACAAAGAAATGAGCACCAAACAAGTCAGTGATTGATTACGTTCTTAATAATCCATGACATACACATTCTCTTGGAAGACAAGGTCTGCCAGGATGGTTGACGCCATAGAGGTCGCAACAATGAAGCTTAAACAGATTAATACACTTGTTAACAGTAAAGTAAGCTCTCAAGTTGTGTATGCGTGCTTTATAAACCACCAGGTGCTATGTAATAGTGTATAGAGGAAGTATTGTATTCCATTCAAAACTTCCATACCGAGTTTTCCCTGAAATACATCTTTTGTGAACCCCGGAATCCCAAAACATCTGATGTGTTCCATTCACATGACTTTCTCTACATTTCTGCAACAAACTATAGTTAAAAAATTTATGCTTCTATTTAATTCATTCTAATCGAGAAAAAATTATCAAAAATAATCTTATTACTTGCTTCCTTGTAAATAGAAGCGAAATGAGGTAGCACCATAGGTTAAAGTGATATCAAAAGCTGGTTGCTATGTGACTGAAGTTCCTTTGTTTGCATGGACATGAGTTGACAAATTTCTTTATGAGAAAAATATTAAGCTTTTAAAGCCGAAACCAATAATAAGGAATATCTCGAAAACGGTCAAATCCACGAAAAAAATGTATTTGACATAAGTTGTATATTTTAACGAGATCTATACTTTTTGTGCAATAGGTTTTTGTCTATCTCTTACGGTTTTTCAGTTATACAAAATTCAGCGACTTTCATCCAAAATAAAGTCATTTATAGGGGGTATTCCCAGAAAATTCAAGGTATAAAATTTATTTGTCATTAAAATATATTTAACATACGGTCTTTTAATCAAAATCTTTGAGCCATTTTTGAAATAATCAATATTTTCAAAATGTTTTCCATATAAAGGGTAGTTGGGGGTGGCGAGTTTTCTCGAAAATCTTTCTGTCACATCCTTGGAAGATATAAGGTTTGATATTTAACGGACTTTTCCTTTTTGAGCTATGATGCCCACAGACACACACACACACACACATACACATACGGACATTTTTCTAAATTTTTTTTTGTTTTTTTTGTTTTTTTTTGTTTTGTTTTAGGGGGATCCTAAAACATATTTACGCTGAAATACCGGTATCGAATTTTTGGGTGCAATGCAATATCTTCGCTGTACAATATGTAAATAGGGTTATTTTTACTTTCTCTGGCACGTATTTACAATGTACATAGTGGATAGAAAAGGTGTTATATTCCTCCAAAAATTAGATTGCGAGATTTCACCGGAAAGTACATGCTTTAGACCTTCTGAATCATAAAAAAAGATAGGTTGAAACCAACTACCCTTTACGTGGAACATTATTCGAAAATTTTATATATCTCAAAAATGGCTCTAAAGATTTTCATTTAAATGACATACGCCAAACGAAATGTATTTCTGGAATTTTTGGGGTAACATACCCTGAAGTCCTCTTCATTCTGGATGACTTTGTATAACAGGTGGGTGTTTATAAAGAAACCATTTTTGCTATCTTCTATTTATCTTGGTTAGCACGAAGTAGATTTAAGGATCACCTTTTGTATAAGAATAATCTGTGTCAGGATAGCAAGAGAAAGTCATGTGGATGGAACATGTCTAAATTTTACTTTCTCTGCTTCATACAGAGTAGATAGACAGAGAAGGTATTGCACGTGTATTTTAACCTGATATTTGTGTTGAGCATCTTCCAACACGAAAATTTTCAAGAAAATTCTTCGACCCCAGTCTGTCCTTCACATGAAAAATATCATGTATGAAAATTTTACATAAAAAAATGTATATATTGTATTTCCTGGAAATACCTTCCAATAAATCTTAAGATACAGGTATACACAAACTACATAACAAATGTACAATTTATGTGCTAACAATTTCCGAAGTATTACTGGTTATTGGTTTTAGCTCTAAAATAGTTACATTTTCCTCAAACAGCAAGTCTTCAACTATTTTGTTTTACTACTGGACAGGCAAAGAGAACCAAGTTTCAATGCTGATTGTATAGTGACAGATTTCAAATGATTTGACTATCGCTTTAGCCAAGTGCATTCTCTCGTTTACGTACTACTTACATGGAAGCAAGTAATAAGACAATTTTGTCTAACGTTTATCTCGGTTAGCATGTAGTAAATAGAAGAATGCGATTTTTAACAATAATGTGTCACATACGAGAAATTGTTTGATGGCGATAAAACATTGAGCTCTTTATTGTTGAATACTTTTTAAGGAACTACAGACTTCTAATGCCCTTTTCTGTATACAAGTTGCTTATCTGGAAGAAATTTAACGAGTAACGGTAATGATGCTGGACTGTGCACCTATGGGGAGTAAAAAACAAGAGAATGGGCAATAATTCTTCACCACTCCGCCGCAGTGCTGAGCTTGGAGCATAAATCCAAGCAATAACAGACGTTAAAAGCAACGTCGTAAAGCAATTCGTCACTGTTAGCTAACAAAGTGGGCCTAGATACAACGGACTCTGTATTTACTGATGGAGGTACAGTTTTTTAAATGTGGTAGAGGCAATAAAGAAAGTATTTTACGAACAGAGTTGGAATTTCCTGTTTTGTGTAATTTTATAATACAGAATGATTTATATAGAACTGACACATTTCTTTCTTTAATTTTTCCATTGGAAATTCATTCATTGACCCAATTTTAGCACCAAATTAAGCAGAATGTTCTGGAGTTTCGATTCCTTGTCAATAGATGCGCAGGTGTTTATGTTTTATTCCTATTTACATTGTTAGCAGCTGTTTCGACATTTTGTTCTTGTAGTCAACGATAAAATGCAGCACGATGTACAGCTGAGTCAAGGATATTTTCAGCAAAGTATGGCAATACATCAAATAAATCCATGAACCTAATTGCAAGTTTCTTTGACGACTGGATAATTTCCAGCAACCCCTGGCCACCGAGATCTCCAGATTTGACATCGCCGGACTTCTTTCTGTGGGCTTACTTAAAAGACAGGGTTTACGCCACACGTCCCCAGGCATAAGACGAGCTGAAGCACAACATCATGCCTGTACGATGCAAGGTTTTACTGATTTTATTCATATTGCCTCTCAAAAGTACATTAAATAAAATGGTCATATAGCTTTCAATTGATTTTCCAATTTTGAGAAACAAAATTATTAAATTTTCAAAACTCATGGGTTGGGGAGAGCATGAAAAGTAAAATTTTTCTACAATAATTAAATTTAATGTAAAATATGATATGACAGACCTGTTTATAAACTTATTTATTGTTAAACTATGTTTTTATGTTAGTAGTTTTAAAATGCATCATATTATGCATTTATACAGTAAAAAATTATTTAGTCAACATGCCAGATAGAATTTTGATACACAACAAAAATATCACAATCGTTTTGTATAATAACTGGTATAAAAGTAAATAATATATTTTACAAATGGGATTTTACAAATTCACAGATGCATCACCTTAAACAAAATCTTCGTGCAAAATATTTTTATAAAACACTCCCGACAGAAAATACCATTTTTATGGAACAAAATTATTATTTTCGCAAACTAAAATAAAAATAATAGCTCTGAACATTTTTATTAAAACACCACAGTTTTAATATATTTTCCCGACATACAAAATGTATATATTAATTTTTTGGGACTAACGTCTCAAGCCTAAGTGAAGTGCACCGCAGTAGCGTGTTCGACTCACATTTGAGAGAACTTGGATTCGAGTGCCGATGAGCCCATTCTGACCTATGAGATTGTCGTGGTCTTACTGTGATTGCCGCTATTGTGGACTATTTTTCATCTACCAGGAGCTAATTTCCTTCATTTTCCATTCATATTCTCTCATCTTTGAGGTGATATATTGCAATGCAGGCAGATAACGCGGATGCATGCTCGATGAAAGATTACTTCTCCTGGATGCTAGGTTATACTTGCAAAGTTGAAAGGGTGGCTTGCAATGGCACGGGTCATCGGCCACAGCAACTTTATGGACTTCCACGCGACTCTGGTGGTGTTCTGACAGCAGCCTGTGGCCTCCTATGGTTCCTTCACCTTATCCCATCCTCTTGGGTGGTGTAAGCTACAATTAGATCGCAAAGGTTGCAGAGCCCAGGGGTATTTCCCTGTAAGATATAAACAAAATCCAAAAATATAGATATTTCTAAGGCAGACCAGTTATCTCAAGTATTTTTACTTTCTGTAGCAGCCATTTAGAATGTATTTTAGGTAGAGAAGGTATTGTATTCTACCTAAAATTCAATACTAAGATTTCACCACCAATACAGTTTTGAGTCCACATGAATTAATAAAAACGCATTTTTAGAAAAAGCTCAGAGTAAACATTATAATCCAAAACAAAAAGTCAGTTGAATACCAAACTTTCAACATTTTAGAAAAACCCCTTTATATGTAAGATTTTTCAGAAATGTTCTATTTTCTAGCACAAGGCTCTAAGGATTTTGATTAAAATACCATATATCAAAGATATTTATATGAAAATAAAATGAGTATCTTGAATTTTATAGAAATAGCCTCTGAAGAGCTCTTCATTCTGGACGACTTTTGTACAACTGGTAAACCGCAAGAAATAGACAAACATATATTCCACAAAAAATGTACATTTTATTAAAACACACAATTTATGTCATATGCATATTTTTTGTACAGATATCCATTTTCAAGGTATTCCGATTTATTGGTTTCCATTTAAAGCCACTTAAACGTTTATCAAATGGGAATGCATCTTTCTTCTTGTCTCTTTTTTGTTTACACCTAGTAAGCTAAGAGGACCGAATTTCAATTGTTTCACTTAGCGATCTGCTTTTAGAACATTCAGCTATCGCTCTAGCCTAGTGTATTCCCTTAATACCCTTCTGCTTACAAAGAACCAGGCAATAGACCAATTCTGGTAATGTTTATATTCATTAGCATATATAAAAGAATAATAATAATATATTATAAGTAGACCAAGGTTTTGCGTTCTACAGCACACACAGTCACAACACACAGAGCAGTCAACGGTATAAAGATTGGGTAGTGGGGAAAGGTTTATAGTGAAAACATGACACGCTGGTGTATAATTTGTTACAAAAGTAGCTATCTACATGCATGAATATTATATGCATCATTCTAGATCATAAAAGAACACAATGAAACAATTGTTTCCTAATATAACAACGCCTTGTACTTTTATAAACAAAAAATTCAGGATAGTAATGTGCAGAGCTTTAAAATTACAATGAACATAAATGAAACAAACTCACTGAAAATGCATTGAGGAGAACAACGAAATACATATTTACTATATCGAAAGAAAAGTATCTCCTCGCCACCCAAAATATGGTTGAATCATCCACAAGTTTATTCAGTGTCGAACACCTATCCTTTCGTATTTTTGACATTTTTCAGTCTGCACACTTTTTTAGTGTTCACTGTTTTATGTACTAGCAGCAACTGTACAAAGCCAGGCAGTGAGCAATACTATATAGTGCTAGTTAAAACGCCTGAAGAGCCCACGCCTACTCCATGGCACCATAGTTATACTCTGTGTGCGCCGTACCTGACTCCAATAAACAACGTTTATTTGTGGAACAGCTACCAAAGTCATGGGAATGGAGCACATCAACACTTTTTTAAGAATTCTTTCAAATGATTCTGATGTGGCAGACCTACGGCATGCCACAAAGGGTCAGATTCTTAAATAAATTAAAACAATAAGATACACTCCATATAACCTTTGAAGTTCTCTGAGGTGTTTATTCCATCATTCAGTACAAAATGGTGTTGCATCACAGAGAAGTATAAACCGGACGTTCTACAATTATATGCTTCACAACACAGTCGCTTCTGTACAGGAGATATACTTGTTGCATATGGGAAGTGAAGCGTTCAATACGTCTGCTCCGTAACGTTCAGAATCGGGATTTGTGAGCTCTGTTAAAACATTATGGCACCATGCTGAATTAATTTCTCCCCACAGTTGCATTACTCACGCTATAATACGCTACTGTTAATGGGGAAACAATAGTGTTTTGGAAATTCTTCTTTTTTTTAACCAATTCACACCGTATTTTCAGAGTGAATTTAAATGAATAACTGACTAAAGTAATACAATCATATGAATTTCTCTATCATATTTCGTTTTAGAACATTTAAAAACCGATCTTACTAAATCTAACTTTCCTTTTGTTTCATTTTAATCAAGATAAACTTTTGTAGAACTTGCTACATATGCTATACATACAAACAGAACAGCTCCAATTAAATAAAATTGGTCGCTATATGCTGATTCGAAAATTACAATTCTTTCGATGACAACTAAATATTCGACAGGTCTTTAAAATCTGAAAAAAACCACAAGCAATTCAATCTATTAGAAACTTCTTATATCACAAACATTTATAAAAAATCTTATATGTTCCATTCACATGACTTTCTCTACATTTCTAGACCAAATTATTAATACAAAGCTTTTTCTTCTATTTACTTCAGGCTAACCAAGAAAAAAAATTAACCGAAATGGCCTTACTACTTGCTTCCAAAGTAGAAGGGAAATAAGTAAAACACTAGGCTAAACTGACAGTCAAATGCTTTAAAATGTGGTTGATATGGTATAGAACTCCGTTGCTTTGCGTGGCCGTGTTGAGAAGTTTCCATTTGAGAACAGAAGAAGTATTTAAAAACAGAAATCAGTTACAAGAAATATCTCAAAAACAGTCACCTCTGCGAGAAAAATGAATATAACATAAATTGTATGTTTTAAGGAGATCTACATTTTTGTGTATGCTTTTTTCTATCTCTTATGGTTTACCAGTTACGCACAATTCATTCCGAATAAAGAGGTCGTTTATTCTCATAAAATTCAAGATATACACTTTATGTCATATAAATATCTTTAAAATACAATATTTTAATCAAAATAGTTATCAATTTTTTAGAAAATAAAAATTCTAGAAATGTTTTCCATGTAAAGGGTAGTTGGGGGTTGGTACATTTACTTGAAAATCTTCATGTCGCATCCTTGAGAGATACTTAACTTAAATACCAAGTTTGGTATTTAACGGACTTTTCGTTTTTGAGGAATGCTACTTAAATACACACATGGAGATTTTTCTAAAAATGTTTTTTGGATTCAGGAGGTCTCAAAACTTACATTTCCGGTGAAATCTCGTATCGAATTTTTGGGTGCAGTACAATACCTTCTCTATACACTATTGTGTGTATAGAAAGTAACAATAAATACTATGTCTTAAAGAGATCTAAACTTTTTTGTTTATTACGGAATTAACTCACGAGCGTTGTAAACATAATATATGTAATGAGTACCAGACTGGTTAAAAGTGTTATTGAAAGTGGTGCCCATCTGCGCGAAAACGTTCTGAACTTCGTCGGATGAAGTTACCATTCACATGCGTAAGTCCTCCTTGCGTAAAGTTCATAATGTTCGGAGGTTTTTAAACACCCACTTGCTGTAAAACACGGTTGAGAGAAAGTGAATGCCGCACCATTTTCGTCTAGCTTTTCTCCGTTCGCTTCTTTGGATACAGTTTAGCGATCCCGTTGTTCTAAATTGATTATCAAACACCGCTCTACACGTTTTGTTTTTTACGTATGTAAATACTGTTCAAGTGTGAAGATGTCTTCAGTCATTTCAATGGCTTAAAAGAATAGCATTCCTAAGGAAATCACATCAAGATGTAAGCTGTCAAAATACTTAACAAGGAGAAGACAAAGCAACGACTGGCAAGTAAACATCCTCATAGAACAGATAAAAAATGCGATTTCTTCTTCAAATACGTTTTAATGTCAAAACAAGTGCTCACACATATTTTTATAACGCGAGTTATTTACATGGTAGTAAGAACGGGGGAGGGGTGACGTTTGGTTTCATGTGCGAATAATTCAAATTTCTCGCTGAAGCTTTATTGGAGTACCACAGTACCCTTGCAAGTAGAAGCGAAATAAGAGGTTACCACAGGCTGAAGTGATAGTCAAACGCTGGTTGCTATGACACTGAAGTTCCTTTGTTTGTATGGACAGCAGTTGGCAAATTCCTGTATGAGAAAAGTATAAGTTTTTCATAGCAGAAACCAGAAACAAGGAATGTCTGAAAAACGATGAACTCCACGAAAAAATGTACATAGCATAAATTGTGTGTTTTAACGTGCTCTACATTTTTTGTGTAGTAAGCTTTTGTCCATCTCATACGGTTTAGCAGTTATTTAAAAGTCCGTAAAGTTTGTCCAGAATAAAAATGAAGTAGTCTTCAGAGGCTATTCCCAGAAAATTCAAGATATACATTTTATTTGTCAGGTACATGTCTTTAACATATGATATTTTTGAGAAATTCAAAATTTTCGAAAAACGTTCCATGTAAAGGGTAGTTGGGGGTGGGGGGATTTTTCTCAAAGTCTTCGTGTGGCATCTCTGGAAGATACTAAACTTAAATACCAAGTTTGGTATTTTACCGACTTTTCGTTTTCGAGTTATCGTGTTCATAGGCACACGGACACACACAAGGACCTTTTTGTAAAAATGTTCTTTTTTAGATAAAGGGGACCCTAAAATATATATTTCCGGTGAAATCTCGGTATCGAATTTATTGGTGGAGTGCAATACCTTCTCTATACACTATGTACATAGCGCGTATAGAGAAGGTAAAAAGTAATGTATCCCATAAAAAAGTGTGTAAAGATAATTTCACTGTACAACATCTACACCTAATAACTGCCATTTTTTTGCGTTTATCACATAGAATTTAAAATTCTTCAAGCAATAATCCGTTCTGTTTTGGAAATAGTTTCCAGTACAGCCAGCTGTACTGGAAGGACTATGTGATAAATGCGAAAAAGTGCCAGGTATTAGATGTGAATGGTATTCAGTGAAATTATGTTTACACACTTTTCATTGTGGGTTTTATATTCAGGAATAATAACTGCATTTGGAGATGTGTAGTACTCAAAGGTTCACCCCTCTTATTAGGATGTAAATAACTCGCGAAGTAATTACACACGCCTTAGAAAGTTTGATGTGTATTTGTTTTGACATTAAGTCATGTTGGAAGAACAAAAGATAATTTTTATCTGCCCCATGAGAATGTTTGCTTGTGAGAGCGCATTCAGCTGATAAACTCACCCCTGACACGTCCTGCTCTGCTTCTGTGCAGTGAAATAATACCAAGGTCTCTGCTCTCTCGGCCGATACATATATAAGGACGATTGTGGCATAAAACGTAGACATGTTATCAACACTGCAATTAACCGTCAAAAAAAAAAAAAATGCGAGTAATAAAATATAATCATACAACTACTTTGAAGTACAATTAAGTCCGATTTAGGCAGAAGTAAGCCACTATACACTTCTTGATAACGTAAAGTTTCATAGTTGAGTGTTAGAAGTTTGAAGATCAAAACCCATTTACTTTGCTATTGTAAAATATTTTTATTCCGTTTAATGCAGACCTGGGAATGTCAACTTTAGAACAACGTGCACGTCCCTTTTTCCATTTTCCGCTTTCAAGTGAATTGTTGCTCTGAGAGTTCTATAATCGTATTGAAGAAGAAAATACACCCAAAGGAAATGAGCGAATGCTCTGTATAGCCGAAGTGTTTCTTTCAGTTCAGAAAAGAAGGAACTGCTTTCTTCATGCCACCACAGCTAGTAGCTATTGAAAGTTTAATGAAAAATCTGATGTGTTCCATTCTCATGACTTTCTCTGCAATAAATTAGTATTAAAAGCTTATGCTCCTATTTCCTTCATGCTAATTGAGAAAAAAAAAGTAACAGAAAGGGCCACTTTACTTGCTTCCTTGTAAGCAGAAGGGAAATAAGGGAGCACTATAGGCTAAATCCATAGTCAAATATTTTAATACCTGGTTGCTATGTGCTTGAAGTACCTTTGTATGGGAAAAGTATAAATATTTTAAATCTGAAACTAATAACAAGGAATATCTCAAAAACTATCAACTACACGAAAAAAATGTATACAACATAAAATGTCTTTTTACGAGCCCTTTTCTATTAGATAAGTTTTTATCGATATCTAACGGTTTACCACTTATGCAACATTTTGCGAAAATCATCCATAAGAAACATTTCTTAAGAGGCTATTTCCAGAAAATGTAAGATTTCATTTTATTTGTCATGTAAATATCTTAAATATTGTAAGCAAACTTGTTAGAGCAAAAATTTGAGAGATTTTTTTCAAAATCTTCGAGTCGCATCCTTGGAAAATACTGTTAATTGTATACAGTTTTGGTATTTAATGGAGTTTTCATTTTTGAGCTATGACAAACACACCCGAATTTTTTTCTGAAATTGCTTTTTTGCATTCAGGGGATCCCAAAACATTTATTTTCGGTGAAAATCTCCAAATCGAATTTTTTGGGTTCAATACAATACCCCTCTGTACACTATGTACATACTAAGTATAGAGAAAATAAAAAAAACATAACGTTTGAAATAAATTAGTGTATTGTAATACAAGTGAAGTAAGTAAATTAATGGACAAGTACAGGAAGCACTAAGACCGAGATCTTCCAGTCCATTAATGCACGAGTACTGCATATTATTTTTACTTTTTCTAGCACCTATATACAACGTAGTAGTTAGAGAACATATTTTACACCCCTGGATAAAAAACAGTATTTTTAGAAAAATGTCTGTGTGCGCAGCACATCTCAACATAAGATAAATCCGTTAAATACCATAGTTCTTATTTAAGTTCAATATTTTATAAGCATGCCAGAAGACGATTTTAAAGAAAATCCCCCGGCATCCCACATGAAACACTTTCGAACATTTTGATTTTCTCAAAAGAGGCTCTTAGCGATGTTGATTAAAATACCTTATGGTTAAGATATTATCGTGACAGAGGAAGTGTTTATCTTGAATTATCAGGGAATAACCTTAAAGACCTCTTATTTTTGGACGACTTTTATATAACTGGTAAACCATAAGATATAGAGCTAAAACACAAACTATTGACCATTTTTTTTTAGATATTCCTTGTTGTTGGTTTCAGGTTTTAAAGGATTAGAGCTTAACGTATTCCCTTATTTCCCTTCTACTTACAGGAAGTGAATAATAAGACCATATCTGCTATTGATTATCTCAATTATCATGATGCGAATACAATAATATTTTGTAAGAGTAGTTCGTATATAGAACAGGAAAAGAAAATTATGGAATAGAACACGTCAGGTTGTTTTTATTCGGGGAGGTCTCAAAACGTTTTTCCGTTGAAATCTCGGTATAATATTTTTGGTTAGGAAACCCTTCTTACCTACAATCTACTTGTATATACGTTGTCGACAAAACAATACGTCTCAGCTCATATCCCTTTTACTACATTTGTGGAGTGGTAATGGCAAATTCAAACAATAGAAACACCTGGAAGAGGAGACAAAATGACAAAAATTACTAAAGAAAAGTAACGTACCTTTTTAGTTCAGTGTTATAATTCAAAATTTCTCTTTAATATTCAATCATTAAAAGAGTAATGTTTGAATTAGTTGTTTTGTTTCCTCCTAGCTACTCCAGTGGTATTCTCTCTCTCTCTCTCTCTCTCTCTCTCTCTCTATGGGTAGTGAGCTCGTGGCAAGAATGGGTAACAGTAGTTTCAATTGTTCTCTGAATTTAATGAAGACTAATAACTGATTTGTATTGAACAATTTTTCGATTGTTTTAAGATGAATAATTAATTACCTTTTCGAATTTAAGCACGAGAGATGACTGTGAACTTCCAGAATGTTAAAAACTCTACGTTGTATGCAAAATTTCATTAAAAAAAACTAAGTTACCATTACACGTTAAAATTCCATACACAATAGAAGGTTACTACAAAAGAAATAGACAACTTCAACTGCCTGTAAAACAAAAACTATTAAAGATAGCGACCTAATTATTTTGGAGGTATGTTGAGAAACTCTCAAAGTTTTGTTTGTTACTATTGGTAACGCTTTAGTGTTTTGTTTGTTGTTGCAGAAGTGAATTGGCGGAAAATCCTGTGGAAAAGGCACATTGCATGTTGGAATTTGCTAGAACGCAATCAGCAACTGTTGTCCAACGACATTTTAGAACACGTTACCACAAAACGCCACCGACTAGACAGTCAATCTACGACTGGTATAGAAAATTCGAGACAGCGGGATGTTTGTGCAAAGGGAAGAGCTCGGGAAGACCAAGAGTTTCGGAAGAAAACGTTGAACGTGTTCGTTCTGCCTACATAAGAAGCCCACAGAAATCGACATCTAGGGCAAGCATGCAATTACAAATTCCACAGCAAACTGTATGGAAAATCTTGCGGAAGTGACTGCACATGATGCCTTACGGATTACAGATGTTGCAGTTTCTGAGTGAAGAAGATAAGGTCATACGGCGTGACTTTTGCATCGACATGTTGCGACATGATGAAGACGATGCTGGTTTTTGTGAGCGCATCATTTCATTTTTGTGGTAACGTGTTCTAAAATGTCGTTAGTGTACATGTATTGCATTCCACTAAAAAATTTTACACTGAGATTTCACCGGAAATACACGTTTTAGGGTCCCCTGTATAAAAGGAAGCATTTTTAGAAAACTGGCCATGTGTGTGTCCGTGTGTCTGTGAAAACGATAAATTGGTAGAGTACCAAATTTAGTATATAAATTAAGTATCCTCCAGGATGTGACGAACATGTTGACAAAAATTCCCTCACCCAAACTACCCTCGAACATTTTGGTTTTCTCAAAAATAGTTCTAACGAGATTTATTAAAATACCATATATTAAAAATATTTCCATGGGAAATAAAATGTATATCTTGATATTTTCTGGAAATAGCCACTAAGGATTTCTTTATTCTGGAAGAATTTACTCTAACTGGTAAACAGTAAGAGATAGACAAAAACTTACTACACAAAAATGTAGATCTCGTTAAAACACGTCTTAATTTGTCATATACGTTTTTTTCGTGGAATTTACCATTTCTTAGATATTTCTTGATATTGGTTTCAGATTTAAAATACTTAAAATTAACTCACATGGAAGTTTATAAACTCTTCATAATGCATATAAATTGATTCCAAACACATGTTAACCAGATTTTAAAAGATTTGACTATCGCTTTAGCCTAGTGTATGCCTTTATATAACTTATACTTACAAGGAAGCAAGCAGTTAAGACAATTTGTGCTGTTTATCTTGATTATAATAAAGTAGTTAGAAGAATAAGTTATTCAACAAGAATTTGTTACAGCGATGTATGGAAAGTTTTGCCAATGGACACAACGGAAAAAATTTACATCTTTTTCGTGGAGTTGATCGTTTTTTAGATATTCCTTGTTTTTGGTTTCAGCTTTGAAAAACACACTTTTCTAATAGGGGAATTTTTGAACTCCTGTTCATTCAAACAAAGGAACTTCAGTCACATAGCAACCAGGTTTTGACTATCACTTTAACCTATGGTACGCCCTTATTTCGCTTCTACTAACGAGGAAGCAAGTAATAAAACTATTTCTCTTTTTTTTTCCTTGATTAGATGAAGTAAATAGAATAATTTTTTCCAGAGATGTAACGAAAATCATGTGAAAGGAGCACATCAGATTTTTAATTGTTCTTTCCAGTGCCCGATTTTGTCCAACTTGGTATGACAAAACCGCGACGTTGCAAATTTCGGAAGATGTGCTTTTATGCTCTTAATTAGAATTGGCTGCCACTGATTTATATGTTTTTTTCTTCACAAGGGATGAGTTTATATGTTTAACACACATTTTGCCTGTTTCATTCTCATAGTAAATAAATATTTTAAAAATCAGATGTGTTCCATTCACATGCCTTTCTCTATATCACTGCAACAAATTATTCTATTTACTTCATCTAATGGAACAAAAATTAGCAGAAATAGTCTTATTACTTGCCTCCTTGTTAGTAGAAGCGAAATAAGGGGGTACCATAGGTTAAAGTAATAGTCAAAAGCTGGTTGCTATGCGACTGAAGTTCCTTTGTTTGTATGGACACGAGTTCACAAAGTCCTGTATGAGAAAAGTAGAAGCCTTTATAGCTGAAAAAAAAAGGAATATCTCAAAAACAATCAACTCCACGAAAAAATATATATAACCTAAATTGTGTGTTTTAAGGTGCTCTACATTTGTCATGTGGTAAGTTTTTGTCCATCTCTTACGGTTTAGCAGTTATGCAAAATTCCGTAAAATTGACTAAAGTAGTCTTCAAAGGCTATTCCCAGAAAATTCAAGATATACATTTTATTTGTCAGGTAAATATCTTTAATATACGATATTTTTATAAAAATCCTTAGATTTTTTAGAAAATCAATCTTTTCGAAATAAGTTTCATGTAAATGGTAGTTGAGGGTGGGAGGATGTTTCTCAAAATCTTCGTGTCGCATCCCTGGAAGATACTAAACTTAAATACCAGGTTTTGTATTTTACCTACTTTTCGTTTTTGAGTTATCGTGTTCACTGACAGAAGGACACACGGACACACACACACGAACCTTTTTTTGAAAATACTTTTTTGGGATACAGGGGACCCTAAAACATATACATAGCACGTATAGAGAAAGTAAAAATTCCGTTAGGATCTCGGTTTTATCCGACGTTATTCTCTGAAAATTAGTGAATATTATGCGAGCTTTATTTATGTATAAACAGGTGATAGTTTTTTCCAGATATTCTAAGAAGGCCATTAATTTAGCAAAGAGTTCAAATACCTACAACAATTAAAGGACGCCATTAATGTGAAGTTAATGATCGTAATCAATCATCTGTCATCTTCTTGGCAAGTTTTCTCTGCATTCAAAAGCGGTCATCAATAACATTTCCTGAGGCAGTTCAGGACACATGGGCGTAGTAAGTGTTCCAGATAGGAGGTAACATTTTTCATATAATTCTTTAAAATAGCACAAACATCTCTAGGATTCGTGTCACGTAGACAATGATATGAATACCTGTCTTCTCCAGGGAGTCATTTGTCTCAAAATGTTATGTCAAATAGATTAAAGAGCAAGGTGGGTTTGTTTTAATAACGAGATTTGTTTCTAGGTCACAAGAAGATTCTCAATAAGAACCGTCTATAAAATAGTGTAGCTTTGCTACAAAATAATTTTACGAACAAGCATTTTTACAGAGCATTTGGTCCATAAAAACTAAGGTCGCGACCCACTGGTAAACAAGGAGAAAATTTACTTACTCTATGTAAAAAATGTTACAAACAGCATTGGCAAAATACTCGAGCACAAAATCAACACAGAATATAATCCAAAAACTAAAATTCAACTAATTTTAAAATTCGTGAAAGCAAGTGTTTCAGGGATATAATGAATGCATTTCTCGCGCGTTTTTGTTTATATCGAACAAAAAACATAAGCGACATTGCCGTCTTGCAAAAACAGATAAATCAGCACTCGCTGATGAAAGATTAAAAATCTTATCTGATCCATTCGTATGTCTTTCTCTACAACTCTGTAATAAATTACTGTTAAAAAGCTTATTCAGGTGTTTACTTATTGTTAATTGAGTAATTAGCAGAAAGGGTCTTGTTATTTGCTTCTTTGTAAATAGAAGGAAAATAAGGGAATACCATAGGCTAAATCGATACTTAAATTATTTTAAAGCTGGTTGCTATGTGATTCATGTAGCCTTTTTGTACAATCAGGAGTTGTCAAATTCCTGTATCAAAAAATTATATGTATTTTAAAGCAGAAACTAATAACAAGGAATATCTCAGAAACGGTCCACTCTGCTAAAAAAGATGTATATAACATAAATGTGTGGTTTAACGAGCTCTACATTTCTGTGTGGTCTGTTTTTGTCTCTCTCTTACGGTTTACCAGTTATGTAAAATTCAAAAAAACTCATCCAGATTTAATGTCTTCATAAGCTGTTATCAGAAAATTGTAGATATAAGAGATTTTAATCAAAATCGTTAGCACAATTTTTGAGAATATTTGATTTTTCGAAATTTTTTCCATGCAAAGGGTAGTTACAGGTGGGGGGATTTTCTTGAAAATCTTCGTGTGGTACCCTTGGAAAATACTGAACTTAAATATTTAGTTTGGTATTTAACGGAATTTTCGTTTTTGAACTATGTTGCTCACAGACACACACACCCAGACCTTTTTTTCTTTTTTGATTCAGAGGGTCCAAAACATATATTTCCGGTGAAATCTCGGTATGGAATTTTGAGTGCAATACAATACCTTCTCTATATACTATGTACATAATACGTATAAAGAAAGTAAAAGTGAAGTAGGAATGAACTCCCTAAAAAATAGAATAGAGAGAAATTACATTTAATCTACAGAAAGTAAAATATAATAACATTAAAATCATAAATAAAATCCCACATAAAAGATTTAATAAATAACAGAACAACTATTAGAAAATAACATCCTGGGCTTCATGGAGAACCAATTGATATATACAATTATTCAAACAATTTAGGGGCCGCGACGTGACCGAGCGGTTAGGCCACTCGCCTTTCACCAAGGCAGTTCAGATTCCATCCCAGGCGACCACACGTGGGATTTGCGATGGACAAAGCGGCGCAAGGGCGGGTTTTCTCCGGGTTCTCGCCCTCCCAATTCACAGGTGCTACATCTTCATTCATGTAACACCAGTGCCATCGCCTGAGGCGTCACAGCAGTAAAACCGAACATTAAACACTATTAAAAAATCCAACAATTTCAATAAAAAAGAAGAAAACCGTAAGCTCAACCGAACATGAATGCCAACGTTTACAAGCTACTGTAAACTAATCAATTACCAGATGGATCTATTGCCCCGTATTTTCCGTATGCAGATGTCCTTTCGAGCGTTACAGCAATTGCAGAACTCTACGGGGCTATTTCAAGTTAAAACCGGTAACTGGCTGAACGACTTTCGTTTTATCCCTCTTGCTTGAACCGCAGACGGTGAAGCGGATCATTGTGATGGGGGTTAAACAAACGTATCTCGCTATAGTTCCACTCTGACTTTTAACGTGAAATAACCCCGTTTAGTCCTGTAACTCTTTCAATATACGCCAAATACGGCGAAACTGCGAGGTTTCACAGCCTTGATGGCAATCATCAGATTATTGCTCTTTGACAAATGCAATCTAGGAGTTGGCGAAACATTGGGTCTGAATAATTTTACACAGCCTTTCAGCCCAAAGAATTATAATGTTTTATCAATCTACTCCGACCGTGAAAGTCTGTACATATTCAATAATAGAAATAATCCCGTTGAGTCCTGCAACTCTTTCAATATACGAAGGGATATCTGCTGCCTGATTTCGCTGCCTTATTGGCAGACATTATTCACCTGTCCAGAGTATTACTCTTTGACAACTGCAATCTACAGTTGGCGAAATATCGGGTCTGAATAATTTTACCCCTAATTTTACATAAATTTCTGGTGAAATCTGGGTGGAACACAATACAGTAAAAATACAGCATTTCAAAGTTGCAGCACCTAGCGACAGGTTTTAAAATATTCGACTATCGCTTTAGCGTAAAATATTAACTAAATTCATTTCTACTTACAAGAAGTGAGCATTAGGAGCATTTTCGTTAGTATTTATCTGAATTAGTATGAAGTGGATGAAAGAATAAGCTTCTGCAACAATTATTTGTTGTTGAATAGCTAAAGTCTTATGAATAGAACACATCTGATTTTTAGTTACGATATATCGGTTGACTCATTTCTTGTGTTAATTAGATAGGTACCGTGTTCACTCATAATATAGAATTAGCATTAAAGTATATGTCTAACCCCTGGAGGACAGGGCTGGTAAAGTAGTTTTAATAATCTCGCTTAGAGAGGTGGGGGGGGATCCTCTTTCTTACAATGCTGCTTCTACCAGTTGTTATCCCTTTGTGGCAGTCCTTGTCCTTAGTAATCCAGTTGCCCCCTCCCAAAGTGGAGTTTTTGCTCGTCTGCTAATTTTCTCTTCTGCGCCCTGCTCTTCTGTTACGATTCCTGGGTCTCAATTGATATGCCCATCCAGTAGAGTCTATTCTCATGGAGTGGCTTGCCAAGTTCAATGTGGTGTCAGTGGTTGATGTTAAGTCTTGGACATCCGTTACCATTCCCAGAAATACACTGTGGATTCTATCCTGAAGAACTGACCCCAAGAATCTGCATATCCATTTCTTTTGAAATGCTTCTAAGATTTATATTTTCTTTAGCACACATGTACAATGTACGTAGTGGATAGAGAAGATACAGCATTCCACCCAAAAATTCGATATCGAAATCACACTGAAAATACACGTTTTAGAGCCCCCAGTATCCATGTGTCCCCATGTGTCCATGTATCCATGTGTCCACATGTTTGTGAAAATTAACAAAAATTACCATAATCCAAAATCGAAAAATGAATTAAATACCGAACTTGGCATGTATGTTCAGTATCTTCCAAGGTTGCCACACGGAAGATTCTTAGGAAAACTCCCCCACATCTACCCTTTACATCGAAAAATTCAGAAAATTTTTATTTTCTTAAAAATGGCTCTAAGGATATTTTGATATTTACCTGACAAATAAAATGCATATCTTGAATTTTGGGTGAATAGCCTCTTTCTATAAATACTACTTTCTTCTGGACGAGTTTTACGGAATTTTGCATAACTGACAAAAGTAAGAGATAGACAAAAACTTACATGACAGAAAATGTAAGCTCATTAAACACACAATTTATGTTATATACATTTTTTTTTGTGGAGTGAATCGTTTTTGAGATATTCCTTGTTATGGGATACAGCTTTATAAAACTTATACATTTCTCATACGGAATTTGTCGACTCCTGTTCATAAAAACAAAGGAACTTCAGTCACATAGTAACCAGCCTATGAATAGCCTATGCTACTCCCTTATTCCCCTTCTACCTGCATGGAAGTAAGTAATTAGATTATTTCTGCTAAGTGTGTCTCAATCAGCATGAAGTACAAAGAAGCATAAGATTTTTAATAATAATTTATTGCAGAGCTATAGAGAAAGTGATGCCAAAGGAACACATCATATTTTTTGAAAAAGAACCGCGTTTGTGTCCATGTGTTTGTGAACTCGACAACCCAAAAACGAAAAGTCAATTAAATACCAAACTGGTATTTAAGTTTAGTATCTTCCAGGAATGCAAAACAAAGATTTTGAAAAAAAAATTCCCCACCTCAAACTATCCTTTACATGAAAACATTTCTAAAATTTTGATTTTCTCAGAAAAACACTAACAATTTTGATTAAAATGCCGAATAATAAGGATATTTACATGGGGAATGACATGCATATCTTGAATTTTCTGGAAAAGACCTCTTTATTCTGGACGAATTTTACGTAACTGGTAAATTGTAACAGATAGATAAAAACTTACACAATAAACACAGAATTTCTGTTATATACATTTTTACTTTCTCTACACGTACTATGTACATAGTGTATAGAGGAAGTATTGTATTATACCCAAATATTCGATGCGGATATTTTACCGGAAATATATATTTTGAGATCACCTAAGTCCAAAAAAGCAATTTTTGAAGAAGACGTGTGTGTGTGTGTGTGTGTGTGTGTGTGTGTGTGTGTGTGTGTGTGACAGTATAGCTCAAACACGAAAAGTTGGTTTAATGCCAAACTTGGTATTTAACTTTAGTATCTTCCAAGGATTTGACTGGAAGATTTTTTGATAAATCCCTTCACCCCAAACTACCTTTACATGGAAAAAATTTTCAAATTTTTTAAATATCTCAAAATGGCTAACGATTATTAAGGATATTTACAAGACAAATAAAATGTGTATTTTGAATTTCCTGGGAATAATCGCTAAACACCTCATTATTGTGGATGAATTTTGCTGAATTTTGTGTAAGTTGTAAAGAGTGAGAGATAGACAAAAACTTACTACACAATAAATTTAGATCTCGTAAAACACACAATTTATTACAAATACGTTTTTTCCATAGAGTTGACCATTTGTGAGATATTCCCCGTTATTTGTTTCAGATTTAAAATACTTTAAACTTTTCTCACAAGGAAAGTTTTCAGCTTCTTGCCATGCAGAGAAACGGACTTCAATCACATGGCTACCAGGTATCAAAAGATTTTACTCTCGTTTTAGCCTAGTGTATTCCCTTATATACCTTCTACTTACAAGGAAACAAGTAATTAAGTAAATTCCGCTAATGTTTATGCCGAATATCATAAAAAGGTAGAATAAGCTGTTTTAGTTTCTTACAGCAATGTAGAGAAACGTATGTGAATGAAACACATCAGATTTTTAGAAACACAACAGTTTGTTTGTGTGTGTGTGTGGATAGCATAACACAAAAACGAAAAGTGGGCTAAATACCAATTTTTGTATTTAAGTTCAGTATCTTCCAAGGATATGACACAAAGATTTTCAAGAAAACATCCTCCACCCCAACTTCCTTTTACAAGGAACATTTTTTTGCAAATTTTGATTTTCTCAAAAACGGCTTTAACGATTTATATTAAAGCTTAAGGTATTTTTGTGTCAAAGGAAATGTGCATCTTTAATTTTCTAGGAATAGCTTCTAAAGACCTCTTCATTCTGGATTACCTTTGTAAAACTTTTGTATAGCCGGTAAGAGAGAGACAAAAACATATTACACAAGAGATGTAGATCTCGTTAAAACACACACTTTGTTATATGCATTTTTTCTGCAGAGTCAACGGTTTTCTATATGTTCCGAATTAATGGTTCCATAAATGACAATATACTTAGCACCTGAGAAAATTAAAATTTGCAAAAAAATATTCCTTGTAAAGGGTAGTTGGGGTTAGGGATATTTTCTTGAAAATCTTTGTATCGTATTCTTGGAGGATAATAAACGAAAAGCCGGTGTAATGCCGAGTTTGGTATTTAACCAAATTTTCGTTTACGAGTTATGCTATCTCCCCCCACACTCACACACACACACACACACACATACAAGGGCCGCGCCGTGGCCGAGTGGTTAGACCACTAGCCTCTCACCTTGACGCCGGGGTTCGATCCCAAGGGACCGCATGCGAGATTTTTGGTGGACAAAGCGGCGCCGGGGTACTCCGGGTACTCCGGTTTCCCCCATCGGTGCTACATCATCAATCATGTAGCATCAGAGTCACCGCCTGCGGCGCCATAAGTAGTTAAAGCGGGCGTTAAACACTACCAAAAAGAAAAAGAAAAACACACACACACACACAGGTCCATATGCATAACTTCCCTCCTCTGTTCTCACACATACTGAGAAGTAAATAACGACTGATAAGTTCCAAGTACCAACAGAACACTTCAATCAAAAAGGTGCTGCCTCCTACTAGTATTAATTAGGAGTTTCTCAGAATTTTTTTAATTTGCCTTATTGATCTGCATTTCTTATTTGGTCATATACTTTATATATTTCCATTAAAATCTCGTTATATTTTTTTGGGTGGAAAAGAATACTTTCTATACCTACTACGTGCGCTATATTGAAACTGTTAGTGGTTTGTCCTGCTTGGTTACCCCGTATACCTGAATGGCGCCAATCACTATAGTATGTTGATAGTTAATTTTAAAATGATAGTTTGCCTACGCTTTACCCAGAAGTGTAATACATTTTTGTACCGACTATACTTTGCTAATATTCTGAAATTTGCCTGTAGTGCACACTCCAAGCCCAGAATGTGTTAACATTTTGTACCACAGAGAGGTAGGTACAGAGCATGCGCGTGTCCATCATGTGCTCTCTTCTGCAGCACACACAAGAGCTAAGCACACAGAGAACCAACCGCTTCGCACAGAAATCGATTTTCTTGTCAACTGGACTTACCTTTACGTAACGATCAACAAAGCCTTGTCCATCTCGCTTTCTGCTTCGCTAAGTCATTGTGATGTGTGAGTCGGTGCAGGCTTCCTCTTTGTGGTTCGCCCTACATATATAGGTATCCCTATCGGGAGTGTTAAAGGTGGCGAGCATACCGATTCCCGATACATCACATGCTGCAACCTGCACTTGTTTCCCGCTTCATTTATAATGCATGGAAAATGTCAAAAGCACAACGTATTATATTGATAGCTAAATACTTGGATATTTTTACTCTCTTACCGACTGTCTCAACAGCGCCGTGTCTCGCATGCGAGATAACCTCTTGTGCGTTATAAAAATTGCAGAACTCCTCGGGGTAAACACAAGCATACGTAGCGTTATAAGCCAGTACGACCATTGTTAATCTCTTGCATGTCAGTGTAAATGGTGAAGGAATCGTGCTCATTGACAGCCGGTTGGTTCCCAGGCTTGTACTATAGTCTGTGATGATATACAACCTATTACACTGATAAATACAGCGATATTTTTAGTCTTTCTACCAGGTGTCCCAACAGCGCTGTGTTTCGCGTGTGCAGATAACCTCTCATGCGTTATAAAGTTTGAAGAATTCCACGTGGTAAACCAAGCAAACGCAGGTAGTGGCGTTGTGAGCGATTGTATATCAGCGTAAATGGTGAAGAAGTCCAGCTCATTGAAAGACGGTTGGTCCCCAGGTTTGTGCTACAGTCCGTGATGATCTACAAGTACAGTGTAGACAGTTAACATGATTTTTGCTTCAATTTCAGAACCCTATAATTATAATAATAATAATCATACTACTAATAATAAAAATAATAACAATAATAATAGGAATAATAGCTATAATTATACTACTACTGATAATAATAATAATAACAATAACAATGATAATAATAGTAATAATGACAATCATCATAATTATCATAAAAATGATATTAAAAACGACAGTAACAACAGCCACAACAATAGTAATAATAATAGTAATAATAATAATAATAAAACAATCATAATCATGATAATCATATATCATAATAAAGACGATAATATTAATAACGACAGTAACAACGACCACAACAACAATAATAATAGCAATAACAATAATAATAATAAAAAATAATAATGATGAAAATCAAAATTATCTTCAATAAGATGATAATATTAATAACGTCAATAACGACGACCACAACAACAATAACAACAACAATAATAATGCGGTGAAACACCAGAAGCTCTCATGCATTTTTGTTACAACGCCTTAATGTTTTGATTTAACCCTACAGAGTTTAGTCTAACGTTAAACAAGAACCGCGTATTACACAATTTGATTTCCGCTTCAATTACAGAACTTTATAAGAGAACAATAATATTAATAAAAATAATTAATAGCAATACAATGAAGCACTACGTACTCTCATGCATGGTTTTTGTTATGGCGCCTTAATGTTTTGATTTAACCCAACAGTGAGTCTAGTCTCTAGGTAATATATAATAAGAACACCACATTACACAATTACAAAACTAGTTATTGGTGGATATTGATGAAATAGTTTTACTTCTAAATCTAAAAGGTGGCATTGTTCTCTAAAAAATAAAGGTCCTGTAATAGAAGTGGAAATCGTGTTAGAATTCTCAATGTGTTTACACTATTTTTGTATATCATCATGGTGTCGTACTGCAATCCTAAGAACCCACCATCTCTCAATGAGCGCGATTCCTTCACCGTTCACGCTGATTTACAAGACAAGGACGAAGGTCGCTTTGCTTATAACACCAATGACCACTTTGATTTACCCCGTGAGGTTTTGCAATTTTATAATGCACGAAAGGTTATCACGCGAAATACGGAGCTGTTGGGCCACCTAGTATGTGCTTATACTCGGAGGGGGATGGCTCAGGCTGTTTGAGTGAGGTGACCCACGGGCCTTCTTAGGTTTCCGCGGGTTGTCAGGCGAGTGCCGAGTGGGACTCTTTCATTTCCCGTATTTATTGTCCCTCCATGAAGTTGCCATTATCATTTAATTCAACCTTCATCCCGTGGCTTCATTCAGGGTTGAAGGGTTGACGATGGTACTCTGTGCGGCGTGGCAGAAGAAAACTATAGCCCAAAAGTGACAATCACCGTCCCTCTACATCGGGGCGTTGTACTTTATGTGGGCCGGTTTTCTCTCTCTCTTCGGCTTGCCAGTTATGAGAAAGTCATTCAGAACGGAGAGGACTTCAGAGGCTATTCTCAGAAAATTCAAGATACATGTTTCATTTGTCATGAAAATATCTTAAACATATGGCATTCTAATCGAAATCCTTATAGGCATTTTTGAGAAGACCAAATTTTTCGAAAATTTGGTTGTTAAACATTTTCGCAACTTTGAAACATAGTAAACATAAATAACAGGTTTGGTATTTAATGGGTTTTTTTGTTTTTGACTTATGCAGCTCAAATGTTCGAACATACGTACGCACGCACACAGGCGCGGATCTGTTCCTGATAATGAGTTTTTGGATTCATGTACCTCTAAAAAATATTTTAGAAATCTGGACATCGAGATTTTGTTGGCATACAATACCTTCCGTACCTACTGTGTGTATTACACGTGGTAAAGAAACAATATTTGAAGCTAAACATACCTTGTTATTATCCGCATACTTTTCATCTCTGGGGTGGTTGTGTTCCATCCACCCGACTTTCTCTGGGATTTATCGTTACAAAAGATTATTTCTTTATGTATTTTGTGGTAATCGAGGTAAACGTTAACAGAATTGGTCATATTAGTTGTTGTTGAATTGTGAAACAAAGTTCGGTTTCTTTTGCAGGAGGTAAAACAACAGAAATGAAAACACATGACCTCCCGTTTGAGAAAAGTTAGGTTAGCCTAAAATTGAAACCAATAATTAAGATTATCTTGGATAAGATAAATCTAAATGCATATGATATAAATGTGAGTTTTAACGAGATCCACATTTTCGAGTAATAAGTTTTTTTCTCCCTCTTATGGTTTATAAGCTATGCAAAAGTCATCTAGAATGAAGAGGTTTTTGAGGCTATTCCAAGAAAATTGAAATAATACGTTTTAAAAAAGTTAAAATATTTTCCATGTAAAGCGTAGTTTGGAGTGGTGGGAGTTTTTTAAAAATCTTCGTGTTGTGTCCTTGGAAGATTCCAAACTTAAATACCAAAATTGGTATTCAACGGGCTTTTCCTTATTCATACACAACAAATTGACCTTTTTTAATTTTTTTTTTTGATTCAGGGGATACAAAAACATATTTGCGAAAAAATCTTGACATAGAATTTTTAGATTGAGTACAACACCTTCTCTACCTACTATATTCATAGTATGTGTAGAGAAAGTAAAACTGGTTGAAGTTAAAGAAAACTGCACAGTGTTGAGCTTTTGAAAGACTTATGAATACTCAGACGAAATCGATCTCGACAGTCCAGAGCAGTCCTGGGGAGGTAGTAAACGGAGGGGACGTGTGACGTCTTTCTATTCCACCTGGAGCTTTATTAAGACAGTTGCTCCGCACGTTAAGTACAGCAGTGGCGGAGCTAGGCAAGTAGCTGCGCACAGAAATGTCTTACAGCCTTTCTTTTCCAAACGAAGCTTTACATACCTGTTATTTGGGCGTAGAGTAAATACGCTAACACATTTTCTCGACACAAATTTATCACCATCATGCTTAATGGTGGACTCAGAAATATGCAGTATAGATACAAGGATACCTTCATTTAAACTTAGGCGTTATCACACTTAGTAAGTTAAATTTTTCTTTGTATACATAGTATGTAGGTAGAGAAGGTATTGCACTCCACCTTAAAGTTCGATACCGAGATTTCACCGGAGATACATTTTTTGAGTCATCTATATCTAAATAAAGCATTTTTTGAAAAAGGTCCCTCTGTGTGTGTGTGTGTGTGAGAGAGAGAGATAGAGAGAGAGAGAGAGACAGAGAGAACAGGATAACTAAAAAATGAAAAATCGGAAATACCAATGGAAAGTTTTTAAAAAGGTTTGATTTTCTTAAAAATGGCTCTAACTGTTTTGATTAAAATATCACATATTAAAAATACTTACATGACAAATAAAATTTATGTTTTGAATTTCTGGAATAGCCTCTGAAGAGTTCTTTATTCTGCATTAGTTTTGATGAATTTTGCATTACTAGTCGGGAATTTTTCAACTCCTGACAAAAAAAAAAAAAAAAAAAAAAAAAAAAAAAAAGCAATTAAACCACATGCAACTATCTTTTAAAAGATTTGACCTAGTTTTAGCCTAGTGTAATACCTTCTACTTACAAGAAAGTAAGTAATAGGGCCATTTTGTTAAAGTTTATCTCGATTAGCATAAATAAGATTGAAGACCAAGCACTTTATTAATAATTTGTTACAGAGCTGTAGAGAACGTCATGTGAATGAAACATCAGATTTTTCTAATATTTATAGCTTAAAATTTAGCTTTTTCATGTCGTTTGATGTAATTCAAAATAGATTGTCAACAAACAGATAGCACTGCATAAAGCTATGGCAAGCATCAGAATTCGGTACTCCTTTGGGATGGAAATTTTTGCAAACAACAATGAGTGGAGACATTGTTGGAACCATATACTTAACCATAACAGCAAGAGTGTTTGCGAGACTGATTTAGACCATCTTCAAGATTTTCAAGACAACATTATTGGAATGCATCAAATGTCAGCAGGTGAAATGAAACAAAACTTAGTGTATAATCGTAGCCCTTACATATGCTACAGCAAAAGAAAACGAGATGTTAATTCTAACAAATTCGTCTATTTAGTAATTGGCTTAGAAAGCCGGCAAATAAAGCTTGCAACTGAAATAGAAGGTTGAATGCGATGCTGGGTAGCCACATAGATTTTTTAAGAACTCTAGCAATCTCTATAGGCCTTTTTGCACGTAGTAGTGGCACATGTAGAACAATTGCCTAAAATACCATAATCATTTAGTATTTTTGCCATTCTTAATACAGAAATACTGAATTTCTGACTCTACGCGAAAGTTACATATAGCATTCTTGTATGCCATTCTCAACAAAATGTCACTAACTGTTGTTACTTGTCATGTTCTGTACTGGATTTTGTCCTTTTATTTATTCTAGAAAGATGGGACCGTGTGAGGTTAATAACTCAGGATTTCTAAATTTTCATCACAAAGAAGATTAAATGATTCTATTCCACTGTGTTTATTTCACTATTAGAATTTAAGTTACATACATTTTTCTGACCATTATCTCTTTGTTAAATATAATTAGTAAAGAAATCACAATATAAAGTCTTTATGGAGCTTCGTTCCACTTAACCAAAATTTTAACTTCAGCTTCAATGAATAGGTAACAAAGCAGAAGAAAGATTTTAGAATGGCCAAAATACGAGATTTACCCCCAAAATTTAGATGTCCAAAATGTTACCTCTCATACAAGATGACACCATGATGTGTTCCCCTCAATACACTCACTATCTTGTCTTCCATTCGATGAACAAAACTGGAACTCACATAAAATGTCTGTGAAAATGACCTTATAAAGCCCTGCTGGGAAAGAGTATAGTTCGACTCTTCGCCACCAGACGCCGCAGCTACTTAGAACTACTGTAGTAACTCTTGAGTGTGCCACCAGGAAAGTATGACTGGTAGCCGTTGGGTCGGATCGTAGGCGTAATTTCAGGCTGCTATATGTTTGAAGCCTAGAATCATTCAGTCGGGAAGAACTAGTTATTTTGCTTATGGAGAGGTGTAAAATGTATAGTAAACAGCTAAACAGACACAATGGGGTGGGTAAGGGAGGTGTGCATCTTTAAGTGCCAGCTCCTCAGGACTGCCCCAAAGAAATCAAAGACATGCCAACCTGTGTCATTCTCACAGCACGCTATGGACAATTCGGTTAGCATGCAATAAACCTGTGAATTCTTTCAATTATTAATGTGTGGTGATTTAAATCTGGTACCCATCACTTTTCAAAATTCTTTCCAATGGGCCATTGGATTAGGCGATGAAAAACGCATAGTTTCGTTTAAATTTACTAAAGCTAAACGTTATAACTCAAAAGGTTCGAAGCTGGTGTCACAATCAATATATAACTCGAGGCGCAGCTGTTCAACATGTTTAATTTCCCTTTCGCGGCAGTGCACCATCGCTAGTGGGAAAACATGCGGCGGTGTGGTCTGGTGTGAAATTCAATGTTCATAAAATATACCAAAAACGACTGAAGAGAATAATATAAGGAAGTAATGTGATACAGCTTTCAATAGCATTAGCAAATATTCTAGCACTCAATGCGAGATTGGCTTTCTTCCATTATTGGTTCTTAAAATAAATAATTTCACCTGGCATCTTTAGAGCCAGACTGAAAAATGTAATGCCATCGCCGGGATTTAACCCTGATCTGCTTGCGTGGCGTCTGGGAGACTCCACATGAGTTATGTTCGCATTTTATAAGAAAACGATACAGCCACTGACCAGTGCCTCCATTTACCTTTCAAGTATCTAATCATGCATATGCAGTCACAGCGTATCAGTCCTAAATTTGAACTCAAAACAGAAGGTTGTTTCCTTAAAAGTGTGACTGAGTCAGTCAGTCGTCACACGCCCTTCACTGTTATAACGTTAATTTCGTTTGGCCTCCTCACTATTCGAGGAAATTCTTAGACAAACACGACTTTTAAGCACACATTTTTATATTTCTAGTGTTTAAATGGATTTGAAGAAAAGAGTTATTCCCAGTATTCCAGAAGATATTAAGATTATTTTTGAATTAGTAGAGTAAGAAGTTAAGCACTTAAGAGCTTTACATTGATGGGAAAGAAAACGTTGCAGAGATAAGAAAAAAAAAAGCAAGGATACGGAACCCATGAGCTGGTAGAAGATTATTTGCGGGTTCGGTGTCAGTCAAATTCTTCCTAAGAAACTGAAGATGGATATCGGAAGTATATTTCCAGATACTGAGGAAACACCAGAATTTGCAAATGATGGTCCTTTTACAAAAAGGCAAAGTGTAATGATTGCGGCCACTTCAAAACTTGATACACACGATTCAAGTGCCGAAATTACAATAAGCTAATACTAAAGTGTGGTGAATGCCACGCGGTCTGTTACGTTTGTCCCGGCCACGCAAGCAGAGCAGCATTAAACCACGGATCTCCCGGTCCCTAGCCGTTGATCTACCACTGAGCTACCATGGCAACATGCCGGCACTATATTTAATTTCTCAACTGACTTGCATATAAACAACAAGGTGATCTCAAATTATTTTTGAGGTGAAATTGAGAAATGTAATTCCGTGCCCGCATGTTGCCCTGGTGGCTCAGTTTCAGAGCCTTCCTCCCAAAAAAGAATTTTCGCCCAAAATTCAAAATGTTAAGAACAAAACAAAACATTGGTTTCATTAACTATACTTTTAGTATATTTTTATTACTCAAATATTCCATTTTATCGAGAAAAAGTGGAACTATACCACTTATTGTACACAATAATAGTGATATTTTTCTTAACTATAAAAACTAGGTTTTTTTGGTAGTGTTTAATGCCCGCTTTTTCTACTTGTGGCACCACAGGCGATGACACTGATGATACATGGAATGAAACTGAATGGTGAAAATTGGAGAACCCGACACTGAAGCGCTTTGTCCACCACAAATCTCAGATGCGGTCGCTTGGGAACAAAGGTGAGAGGCGAATGGTGTAGCCATTCAACCACGATGCGACTTAAACTCTAGGTTGCATATTATTTAAATAATTATTTTTATTTTTTAAATTCAATATGTTAATAAAAATGAGCATCCTGATGCATTTTTAAAATTATTCATTTAAATAGGTTCAGCTTTACGGCACGTTTACTGCAGAACACAGTACGCATATATGACAGTATATGTGATTCACCATTTGTCCACCTTGATTGGAGTCTGACGTTAGTAACTCTCAAAAGTTGTCCTTGGACATGTCTGCTCTAGACGCTCCCGGGCTCAAGTTAGATGAGGTGATATTGGGAGAGATGCACGCTCCCGAAACTGGGTATATCAACATCACCTCAACTAGCTTGAAGTCCGAGAATATCTACAGTAAGTATATCCCAACTACTGACCATACGTTATTTCTGCCTCTCTATTAGTCCCCAAGAAGACATAGTTCGTTATTACTTTTATTTTTATTATATCATAACATTAAATTAATATTTAATTGCCTTTATTATTATTCGTGATTCAGCAATTTTAAATTTAAGGAAAAATTCCTAGCAGGTATTAAAAGAAGTGATGTCACCTAATAAATATCGGAATAAGTACATTTTTATGTTACATGTTTTATTCTGAGTTAAATTTAATGATTCATCGCCTATAACATTAAGAACTTCCGGTTATGCTATGTATAGCAATGATTTAACACACATACAAGCATATTTTGTAGCTAAACGGAAAGAAAATATAGCATAGATCGAAACTTTTATTACAAAAAACAAAATTTTACTCAAATCATGCCCTTAGGGCAATAACATGCTTCCTCCAGTGTATACCACTTTTCTAAACAGTGGGTCTTCCTTGTTTCGGTTTCCGCAGGGCTCGCGTTGCGCAGCTCCACTTCTTTGGCCAAAGTGAACCTCCGCCCCTTGGGAACTACTACATGCCGCGCAGGCAAATCAGAGAAGTTGCCTAAATAATACCAATCTATCATATACGCTTGAGCATTACTCCAAGCGGCAAAAACACAGAAATTGCCTTAAACAGCATGGGAGAGCCACGTAAAGCCCCATTTAAATTTTACTTATAAACAAACCAATATAAATACCTGATGATCCTTTTTCCACGAACTGGACTTTTCTCCAAATATTACAATGACATACCTGCAAGGAAATAAAAACACGTATTAGCAAACATTTTAAGAACTACATATTAGAATAAAGTTTTAAATATTTAAGTTCTACACTATTACAATTTTATATTTTTTCAGTACAGAGAGATACAGACAGACTGAAAATATCAAATGGAATGAAATAAATAAGATTTCATTGCATGAAGATGCCAGGAAATGCAGGTATTGGTCAGACATGAGGTAGAGCAGAGCTTAGAAACTTTAGTTGACACACACAAGACACTTCTACTCGTATTTCAACTGTTAAAAAGAATTACCTATATCGGTGTAACTGGAAATGATCACGTTTAAATAGCTTTAGTAATTGACATTAACTATGCTGAAGTTTGTAGGCAGGTCATTATGCAAGGAAAACTTATTCTTGAGTTTTAGATATTTAACAGTTTCGAAATTTGTTACAAGAATATGTTACACTACACTTTTTCGTTTTCACAAGAGAACAGGAATTATTCTTCTGATACTAATATTGCTATACTCAGTTTTGAATAGACAGCATTTTTACAAATCAATATGCCCAAACCTTGAAATTAGTAATGTCCAACAAAACTTTGCTCATGTTTTTATTAAAAACTATATTTTAACCCTCCAGACATTTTGATTCTTATGAGCAATCTAGAGATAAATAATGAACTCCAGATTTGTATGTTACTTTTTGGTTTGCTTATAGGACACAATAAGATACCTATCTTCAGACTATAAAAGATTTGGTGTCTAGTTTAAAACATTCATAGGGTTGAAATATTTTTTGGATACTGGGCTACTGTAGAGTGAGATGCTTCACACTACCTTCTCTGTACACTTTTAAGAACCACTATTTATTTTATCTTTGCTTCTCTCCTGTCACGATATCACATTGATATCGTTTTATTTGCCTCGGTCTAGTTGAGCCGTAATCAATGAGATTCTCGATGTTACGGTTGTCTCAGGCGACTTGTTGCGAAGGAATGCAAATATCCTTATATTACCAAAAATAAAACAACAACAAAAAATTGATATGTTTCATTCACATGACTTTCTCTACATCTCTGTAACAGATTATTGTTAAAAAGCTTATGCCTTTATTTACTTTATGCTAAGCGAGAAAAAATAACAGATATACTCATATTACTTGCTTTCATGTAAGTAGAACAGAAATAAGGGAGTTCCATAGGTTAAAGTTGTTACTATGGTTGCTATGTGACTGAAGTTCCTCTGTTTGTATGGACAGGAGTTGAAAAATTCCTCTATGAGTAAAGTATAAGTTTTTTAAAGCTGAAACCAAAAACAAGGAGTATTTCAAAAACTACCAACTCCACGAAAAAAATATATAATCAAAATCGTTAGAGCCATTTTTAAGAAAATAAAAAATGTAGACAAAAAAGTCCCATATACAGGGTAGTTTGGGGTGGAGGGATTTTTCTCAAAATCTTTGTGTCGTACCCCTGGAAGATACCAAACTTAAATACCAAGTTCGGTATTTTACCGACTTTTCGTTTTGGAGTTATCGGGTTCACAGACACACATACGGACCTTTTTATGAAAATGATTTTCTTGGTTAATGGGGACCCTAAAACATACATTTCCGATGAAATCTCGGTATCGAATTTTTGCGTGGAGTGCAATATATTCTCTATACACTATGTAAGTGTAGAGAAAGTAATAAGGAAACTGAATCTGTACTATTTGAACATAATACTTTTTATTGATCAATCTTCACGAAAGTCAATGGCTAAAAATATAAAGTTACACTATATTTCAAAGCTACGCACACATAACACACGATTAGTGTCTGTATCGCTCGAAGCGATGCTAAAAAGTCAGTTGCTTCCCTCACTACTTCCGTGATGCCTTGCGTGCATCATCAATTATTTATATTTGCATAGTTTAGCATTTACTTATATAATACAGTTTCTTCCTTGAAATAGAACTACCTTTGATTAGACTTCTTTAGCAATTATTACATTTTTATAATATCCCTCTCGTATTTTAAAAGAAGGCTACAATGGTTGAGTGAATGCAATATGCATAAAAAAAAATCTGATGTGCTCAATTCACACGGCTTTCTATACCTCTCTGTGTATTGTTAATAAGCTTTTCTTTTATCTACTTCATGCTAATCGAGATAAAAATTAGCAGAAAGGGTTTTATTATTTAGTTTCTAATAAGTAGATGGAAAATAAAGGAATACACTAGGCTAAACCAACGTCAAATGCTTTACAATGTGGTTGCATTGGTATAAGTACAAAACAGATTCTTTGTATGGTCAGGTGTTGACTAATTCCCGTATGCGGAAAGCATTAAATATTTGAAAACTGAAATAAATAAATTAATTTAAACTACATAGCAACCAGCTTTTAGAATATTTGACTATCGTTTTAGCCTAGAGTATTTTCGTATTTCTCTTCTACGTAAAGGGAATGAAGTAGTTAAGATATTTCTAATTATGTTTAAGTCGAAAGCTTTAGAATTCTTTTTAACAATAATTTATTACAGATAAAGTCATTTGAAAGGAACATATCAGATTTGTTTTCTATGTTAAGTTCGCGTTTCTTTTACTGTTACTATTTTTCATTGTTTATATTTCAACTATAGCTTTGAAAAACCTGAAATTTAATTATCTAGGCACAATTATGACATATCATTATGTATCTATTCAATTCGTCATATTGCTAATTTTCCGTCATCACTAGAACTTGGAATTTTAGCTATTACACCTTAAGATATTTTACTTAAAATATTAAAAATGAATTTTACTACAAAAAAGAATAAATCAACACCCCTAACTGTATTTTGGTTGAATAGTTTGCGGCTCTTTTCCAGAGAAAGCACCTATTGCGGGTTTTTATTTTGAGCGCTTTTGTACACTTTAAAGTTATATTTTCTCATTTTTCCTGTTTCTTTAAATAAAACTAAAAATTAATGTATAAAATAAGCGGGAAAATCTTCTGTTTAGTGAATGAAAGTAAAAGTTGGAGCAGACCTTAGCCAAATCCAGACGTTGAGAATCTTGTGTAAAACAATTTTTACAATTCTTTAATCTATACTCTTACTCTACATGTTACCACAAGGGGTGAACACTGATGAAACATGAAAAGAAAAGCTTCCCGGCCATTTTCAGCAGATTTTTTGATAAATTAATGAATATTGTGTATTAATTTTTCATAAAATTTGCTTTTCAGCTTTCTGTAATATATATTTAAAGCTTACATAATTTTTTCACTCTTAAATTAGGGCACGCAATTACACTTATCAGATTATTACTTTGCATCTAAAATTCCTATTTATAATAATCAAATGTTTAATGCTTAGTCAAGTAATAGACGTGTAAACTAAAATAACATGCAATTTAAAAGCAGAATGAAGAAATTTATTACGAAGACCATATTCTACAGTGCATTAAAATGCGGACGTTGCCACTCAGATGCTAAATAATTCTAGAATATAGTTGATAACCCCAATAAAGTAGATCAAAATACGTCTCATGGCCATAATGGATTAAGCAGTTAAGGACAAAGAAGCTGGGCCATGCTTGATTCACGCTATCGAACCAACGCAGGTATTTGGTAAACACCCAAGTCGATTGCTTTAGCAGTATTTTCGTAAACATACCAACATGCCCCACGTTGGTTGGCTAACTTAACGGATTCTTTGTCTTACGAAACCCCATAAACAGAGAATAAATAAAAGGAAATCACCGGTAGAATAAGCTGGGATACATATTAATCATTAATACTTAATTTTAGAAGCAATTTAATGTTTGTGATCTTGAGGGTAGAGATAAAAGAATTGGTAAATTCAACATAGACAAAAAATACAGTCAAAGAATTGTAGATGAAGTTAAAACAAAGACATCCGATACTGATACAGTATTTCTTTACCTAAACTGTAACAGAATGTTCTTGCAAAAACTTATTCTTGTATCTCCCTCAACCTAATCACGATAAACAGTAACAGAAATTGTCTCATTACTTTTTTCCTTTTCAGCAGAATGGAAGTAATGTAACACACTAGTCTAAAGCGATAGTCAAAAATTTTAAAACTTGGTTGCTGTGTGAAAAAAATTCAATACGGTTGCCTTTGCAAGACCAGGAGTAAAGCAAATGAGAGATGAAACAAAAGATGACCTCCCGTTTGAGAAAAGCTATAAGTAGTATACTTGAAACCAATAACAAGGAATATCCAGAAACGGTTAGCTTTACAAAAAATGTATGTAACATAAGTTAAATGTTTTAAGGGTATCTACATTTTTCTTAAGTAAGCTTTTGTCTGTTACGGTTTATCAGCAACACAAAATTCATCCAGAATGAATGAACCATTCAAAAAATTCAAGATATACATTTTATGTGTGATGCAAATATATTTAACACACGGTATTGTAATCAAAATTGCTATAGCCATTTTTGAGAAAAATAGTATTTTAATAAAATTTTCCTATTAGGTATTATTTGGAATTGAGAGAATTTCGTTGAAAATCTTCGTGTCACATTCTTGGAAGTTACCGAACTTAAATATCAAATTTAGTATTTTAGCGCTTTTTCGTTTTTGAGCCGTGCTGTCCACAAACACACACACACACACACAAACGCCTTTTTTCTAAAAAAAAAGTATTTAATTTGATTCAGGGGACACCAAAGCATATATTTCTGATGATAATGAATTATGCCCGGAATACCATCCTTCTTTACTTCCTAAAAACGTAGTACCTGTAGAGAAAGTATTGTGACTATGCCGTCCCGGCGATCTTTCTCATGTTCTCTGTGATATGCGGCAGTGAAGCTGGAATGTAATACATCACACTTAGATGTGTAAACAACGGAGTGACGAAACAGGGGAGTTTGGAACGTGACACATCGTCGTCATTATTCTTTCTCGGTATTCGAGATGTTTCTTCTACCTTCTGTTTTTAGTACCAGAAAGTCTGTGGCGTCATTTTCTCGCTATAAAAAGGAGACCAAATTGCAATGGAGTATTGTGTTGTGATTTATACTGAGTGTGCGAGACTGGAGTGGTATCACGCGCTGTAGTGCAAGCCACGGACGGCATGCCACCATAAACTGGCAGCAGTGAACTTAATTGTTTATTTATAAGTTTGTCGAGTCTAAATATTTTTGTTACAGTATAAATCCCTTATACAATACCCGTAATTTTCGTATACTATTAGAATAATTATAAAGTTCTTAAAAAATATAAATGGCGTGTTATTTATGGACGCTCTTTAACTACTGAGGTTCTCAGCGTCCCATTCTAAATTGTGCGTGAAGGACCTGCTCAGAGGTCTCTCTATCAGGCTTGAGGTTCTTTTACGTGCCGTAAATCTACGACACGGGACCAACGGTTTTACTTCCCTTCAGAAGGAAGCCATGCTAAGGATTTTTACACCCGAAAAAATCCATCGTCCTCCGCCGGGTTTGAAGCTGCAACCTTGGGTATATGAACCATTACACCACGGAGGGCGACATAAAGTTCTTAGGATACTATGGACAAGATACTCGTAGTTAGGGAAAAATATTTAGGTATGTTTTGCATTCAAGACGAACCTCGAAACTGTTCGAGTTATGGATCATAAGTGGTATTTAGGGCAGCTGTCCTTACAGCTAGAACAGGTTTATTGGTAACAAAATGTGAGAGCTTCGTGCACTGCTAATCTCCACTTATGTAATTTCAATGTTACATAATACATATCTAAAAGAGTTGCGAAACTGCGACATCAAACATAAGACTAGCTCCAGTATAAGCTATAACGTATTTATATGCATTGTGTCGATTCAAAGTATCCTGCATATCAGGAACCCTTTAGCCCGGAGTTCTTGCTTTTCTTTCACCAAATTCCTCGAATGTTCCCAGCAGCAAAAAGCCGTCTGTTTAGGGCCCTGTACTCGACAGGCTTCTATTTGTACGCCTTCCTCTTTATAGCTGCTGCTTACGATCGCTCATAAATTTCGCGCTGTAAGGGAAAGGGAGATTCTTCTGCTGAAAAGAAGAAATGAATCGTACTCTTAGCTGCTTTCTTCATTCGCAAACTATGTTTACTTTCTCTAGCCCCGTATGTACACAGTACATAGGGATAGAAAAGTATTGCATTCCACCCGAAAATTCGATACCAAGATTTCACCGGAAATATATGTTTTAGGACCCCTATATTAAAAAAAAAGCATTTTCAGAAAAAGGTCCGAGTGTGTGTGTGTGTGTGTCCGTGTGCCTGTGAACACGAAAACTCAAAAACGAAAAGTAGCTAAAATACCAAACTTGGTGTTTAAGTTTAGTATCTTCCAGGGATGCGACACGTAGATTTTGAGAAAAATCCCCCCACCCCAAAATACCCTTTACATGGAACTTTTTTCGAAAATTTTGATTTTCTTAAAAATGGCTCTAACGATTTTGATTAAAATATCGTATATTAAAGATATTTACCTGACAAATAAAATGTAAACCTTGAATTTTCTGGGAATAGCTTCTCAAGACCTGTTTATTCTGGGTGAATTTTGCTTAATTTGGCACAACTAGTAAACTGTAAGAGATAGACAAAAACTTAGTATATAAAAAATATAGGTCTTGTTAAGATACACAAGTTATGCCATATACATTTTTTTCGTTGAGCTAACCATTTTCGTGGTATTCATTGGTATTAATTTCATTTGTGAATACTTTTCTCAGATGGGAGTGTCCGTTTTTCTTTTCTTCTACTCCTGGCCAAGAAAAGAAGCGATTTGTAATGACAATCGCAAAACGACAACTTTTTAAACATTTGACTATGGGCTTAGCCTAGTGCATTCCCTTATTTTCTTCCTACATTATATGGAACTAAGTAATAAGAACATTGTGCTAATGAGTAGCTCGATTAGCAAGTTGGAGAAAGAAGAATAATCTTATGTAAGAAGTTTGTAGAATAGCTAGAGAAAGTCATGTGAGTGTAACACATCAGAGTTTTATTAAGATGCTACATCAGAGAAAATTGGAAAATACACAATAAATTGCATTATATTGAAATATTTACCAGTTATACAAAATAATGGTTACATTTATACCTACCATATTTAAAAATTCTAGTGAGCATTGTTATTTAAATAGTTTTTATTGGGTAATCTGTCATATAACACTTTGTGTACAAATCTCCAATTAATCTAGAAAAATTGATATTTTTTTTTTTGTATTCTTAAACATCTGGATTTTGTATTGTTTAATAATTTATTTCTCGAAATTGGAGCATTATTTAAAAAAATAATTTTTTCCTTTAATGTCTTTTTTAGAGGCAGTATGTAAATTACGAAAAATTTAGTAAAAAATGTCATTATGTGGAACACTTTGAATATGGAAATGTGTTGGAAAAAATTACAGAAAACAAGGTGAAAATTTGGACGTTAATAAGCAGGTGTCTGCCCATTTATAGCTTCAGTTAATAGCTGGTCAAAGTGCGCCAAGTGGAAAAACTAAATATTTTATTAATTTTATTATGAAATAGTATACATAATTTTATTATAAAACATTCCTTTTAATTTTTCACAATTTTGTTTCACATTAAGATGATATGAATTCTTAAGTTTAAGAAAATACATCGTGATCCACTGAAGGGATGGGAAGGACATGCTTATTATTAGTCACTCCCAACATTAAATCTAGTTTCACGTAACGTTTTTCTCAACACTTTTCTGTATTATAAATGTTCCACTCAAAAATGTCATACACTCTTCTTTTTTAGAAATTGTGTTTTAGAAATAATACTTAAGGTGGACAAATAAATTGATAAATTTCGAGAAATCAAGAGTTTTGGAGAGTAAAGAAAAGTAATAACACTAATTAGGGTAAATTTAAAAAGTATAATATTACAGAAAAATTTGTAAATACATTTACTATCAAATTGAACTTTTCCATGCGAATATTTTTAAAACCCCATCACATGGTTCATTATTATTATGATTATTATTATAACTATGAATTATAAAACAAAAATTATATTTAAATAACAAAGCACGGTGAAATTTTAATAAGTTTCTAAAATATCACTATTATTGTTTAAAATAACATTTATAAATTTCAATAGGATATATTTCATACTCTCCATTTCCCCTGATGTATTATCTTAACTTTCCGAAATTTTAGAAGTTAATAATATTATATAATGTAAAAATATTAACCTAAATATTGCATATATAATTTTATTGACGACTCCGCGAGTAAAATGTAAATATTTTAGAACTTTTAATACGGTAAGATTACAGTAAATTATGGAAATACGAATAAATATTGGAATTTGGGACATCATGTGTCTAAGCGACGGTACCAATGTCCACACACAGATCCTACCAACACAGGGAATCTTTAATAAATACATGCAGAGCAAACTTCCAGTTTACCGTAGGGGACACCGTGTTCTAAGTTTCTTGCAGCCTTAGTAATGAAAATAGCCAAAACGGCCGCGTTTCAAGACTGAGATATGATCAGGATGAATGCTACTGAAATATAATTAGAAACCGAGAGTCCGTGGTTATAATCCCAGCTATTTCATTGAATTTTTCAATCTGACTCTACCAATGCAACTCCCGTGGTTATAATTCCAGCTATTGCATTGAATTTTTCAGTCTGACTCTACCAATGCAACTCCCATGGTTATAACCCCAGCTATTGCACTGAATTTTTCAGTCTGACTCTACCAATGCAACTCCCATGGTTATAATCCCAGCTATTGCATTGAATTTTTCAGTCTGACTCTGCCAATGCAACTCCCATGGTTATAACCCCAGCTATTGCATTGAATTGTTCAGTCTGACTCTACCAATGCAACTCCCGTGTTTATAATTCCAGCTATTGCACTGAATTTTTCAGTCTGACTCTACCAATGCAACTCCCATGGTTATAATCCCAGCTATTGCATTGAATTTTTAAATGTGACTCTACCAATGCAACTCCCGTGGTCATAATCCCAGCTATTGCATTGAATTTTTCAGTCTGACTCTGCCAATGCAACTCCCATGGTTATAACCCCAGCTATTGCATTGAATTGTTCAGTCTGACTCTACCAATGCAACTCCCGTGTTTATAATTCCAGCTATTGCACTGAATTTTTCAGTCTGACTCTACCAATGCAACTCCCATGGTTATAATCCCAGCTATTGCATTGAATTTTTAAATGTGACTCTACCAATGCAACTCCCGTGGTCATAATCCCAGCTATTGCATTGCATTTTTCAGTCTGATTCTACCAATGCAACTCCCGTGATTATAATCCCAGCTATTGCATTGCATTTTTCAGTCTGACTCTACCAATGCAACTCCCGTGATTATAATCCCAGCTATTGCATTGAATTTTTCAGTCTGACTCTACCAATGCAACTCCCGTGGTCATAATCCCAGCTATTGCATTGCATTTTTCAGTCTGATTCTACCAATGCAACTCCCGTGATTATAATCCCAGCTATTGCATTGAATTTTTCAGTCTGACTCTACCAATGCAACTCCCGTGGTCATAATCCCAGCTATTGCATTGCATTTTTCAGTCTGATTCTACCAATGCAACTCCCGTGATTATAATCCCAGCTATTGCATTGAATTTTTCAGTCTGACTCTACCAATGCAACTCCGTGGTTATAATCCCAGCTATTGCATTGCATTTTTAAATCTGATTCTACCAATGCAACTCCCGTGGTTATAATCCCAGCTATTGCATTGAATTTTTCAGTCTGACTCTACCAATACAACTCCTGCTCTACACACGGCTTGTGAAAAAAGAATTAAATGAACGTATTACAACTTTTTGCGATATTTTATGAATCGTTATTATATACGCACACGTACTCTGACTCAGGTGAGCAGAGTTGGAACCGTCTGACATTTTCCTTTCTCTTTCACGTATGTAAAATATAAATAAGAGAAGATATTGTATTCTACAAATAAATTCAATACCAAGATTTTACGGAAATACATATTCTAAGCGACTTTGAGTACGAAAACACATTTTAGAAAAAAGTACATGCATGTATGTGTATGTCTGCGAACAAAATAATTAAAAATTTAAATTCGTTTAAACACCAAGCTTGATATTTAAGTCGAAGGATGACACACAAAGTTTTTCAGAAAAATCCTGCCGTTCCAAACTACCTTTCATATGGAACATGTTTCAAACTTGTGGCTTTTTCATAGATTGCTTTAAAGGTTGTAAATAAAATAAAATATGCTCAAGATATACTTATGAGAAATTTAATATCTTAATTTTCTGGATATAGCTCTCAAATCTTCTTTATGCTAGATGAGTTCTGCTTAACAGTAAACCGTAAAATGAAGGTGTTTAATTTTTTTAGTGAACTCTACCTACTTATGTACATGGTAGAGAAATAAAAGTACGAAAATCTTACATAAAATGTTGATCGTGTTGAGGCACACAATTTATGTGAAATACATTTTTGTGGAGTTAACCGTCCATAGATGTTTTTTTTTTTATTTCTTTACTCTTTCAAGCGTTAAAGTTTTATCACATGGGAAGTCGTCATTCGTTTTTATTTTTCCTCGTCAGTCAAAGAGACCAGCATTTCAAAGCCATTTCAAGCAACAGCTCATAAAATATTTATTATGTAAGCTTAAAGCCCTTCAATCTGGTAGGTGATATCAGACAACGAATAAATGGAATGGTGAAATGATGCTTCAATGAGCTCGAGGTCTATAGAGCTCAAAGTTACCCGACATTAGTCTTCTCAGGATAAGGGAAAACTCTGGAAAAAACAGAAAAAAAAATTAATATGGAATTCACCCTTACCAAGTTCGAACTGTGAGGAAGAAACGCTACACCACACTTCAAAGGCGGCCTTGAATTATTAAATTTTGATTATAGCTTTAGCCTATTTTATTCCCTTATTCCCCTTACAGCTAAAAAGAAATATGTAAATAAGTTGACCCTATTAATGTTTATATCAATTTGTATGAAGCGTATATCTCTGTAACCTTTTGTAAGAGTATTTTGTTGCAGCATAATTAGGGAAAGTCATGTGAATTTAATGCACCACATATTTTTGTTGCTGATCAGTCTAAGAGAAACAAATATCAAGCCTATCACCTACCAATCATGTCTTAAAATATTTGACTATTGTTTTATCCTAATAATTTTTTTGTGCCTGTAAGGAAATGAGTAATAAGATCATCTATGCCTATTTTTATCTAAAATAGATTGAATTAAATAGAAGAATAAGCTTTAGTCAGAATATTTGGTTGCAGAGTAGGTAGAGAAAAGTACGTTTTAGAACAATTCAGATTTTTTCCCCTTTTTCTTCTTCTTCTCATTTTTGGGTTATTCTGTATTATGTTCCAGATTTACAAAACAGACAAGCCGATAAGTATAAAGAAATGCGTTCAAAATAAATATTAGACAACGCTATCTCTTTACTAAATAGAAGAAACGAAAATATATATGGTAAAAGTTTACACCCAGAAGTAAAATTCCTCAGCATATGAAGTCAGCAAATCATGGATGTGGAAGTCAATTTTTTTTTACATTTTCTATTATATTTACAATGTACATAGGGAATGCATTGTATTTCACTATAAAAGCCAATACCAATATTTCACCGGAAACACATATTTTGGGGATCGTTGGATCCAGAAAAAGTCTTTTATAACAATTTCAGTGTGTGTATGTGCTTGGGAAAAGCAAACTCAAAAACGAAATATCCGTGAAATATCAAACTTGATATTTAAGTTGAGTATCTTTCTAGGAAGACACGGCGCGATACAAGGAAGATGCGACACGAAGATTTTTAAAGTAAATCCCCCTCTCCAAACTACCCTTTCCATGAACAGTTTTTTGGAAACTTTGGTATCTCAAAAACGGCTGTTAACGATTTTGATTAAAATGCCGTATTAACATATTTACATGACAAATAAGCTAAATATATTGAATAGTCTCTGAAGTCCTGTTTATTGTAAATTACGTTTGGATAAAACCGTAAGACACTTACTACACTAAAACTGTAGATCTCGTCAAAATACACAATTTATATCCTTTACATTTTTGTTGCGGAACTAACGGTTCCCAAGATATTCTTTGTTAACTGTTTCATTTTTAAAATGCTTATATTTTTCTCCAACAGGAAGCCGTCCATGGTTCTTTTGCTTTACTTCTTACCATACAAAGAAGTTAGTTTCAATCGCATAGCAAAGGCTTTTAAAATAGTTGACTACCGTTTAGCATAGTGTACTACCTTAGAATATAAGACCATTCTGCTAATGTTTAGAATGCTGTAGAAAGAAGATAAAGTTTCTGTAGAACGAATAGAAAAAGACATATGAATTGAACGCATCTGATTTTTGGGCAGGTTTTTCGTGTATTTTTGCAATAAATAGAGAACCAGTCAAGCTAGAAAATTAGACCGCCGTGTGCATGATAGGAATATATAAAGGAAGAGAGAAGTTAAGGCATGAAATGTTCTTACGAACGTAGTCTTCACTGAACACGACCTGAAATATTAAACCATTAACTCACCCACGCATCTCTTTTATCTCACACTCTCATTTCCCTCAGGCACACTACTGATCCTGAAATTAAATTCTGATTAAAGCGGTAAAACTCTTAGTTTAGCTATTTATTAATTCCTTGAATAGTAAAATTGATGTTGGGCTATCATTTTAATTGCATTTAATTTTAAGTTACCTATACTGAATACAACATGAGTATCCGGAGTTAGGAAACCAAATTGAAGCACTCCAAAAACATGTGTATGGCAAGATCAGAAAGATTATGAACTATGTATGCTATAACGATTCATGTATGATCTTAGAAAACAGACAGATGTAACCTGAAAGACTGAAATGAATATTGAATTACTGATTCTTAAGTGTACACTACCTGATTACTATTATACATGATTACATTTGTGAAACATTGAATTAATTTTGGTTTAATTGATTTACGATTGAAAAATTAAATGCCATAGCCGGGATTTGAACCACGGATTCTCTACCACTGAGCCACCATGACAACATGCTGGCATAGCACTGAATTTCTCAGCTGACTTGCATGTTTCCCGGTAAACCATAAGGTGATCTCACACCTGACCATAATAGTTGGCTATGAATTCCGGGACTTAAAGTACTTGCAGCATTGTAAGTACTCGAGATCACCTTGTGGTTTATCGAGAAACATGCGAGTCAGCTGAGAAATGTAATATATGCCCGCATGTTGCCATGGTAGCTTAGTGGTAGAGCAGCCGGCTAGAGACTGGGAAATTCATGGTTCAAAACCCGGCAATGGCATTGCATTTTTCAGTCTGACTCTACCTATCCAATTATTTAATTAATCCAATGGATATTATCGAATCTTCAAAAGCAGTCCACGAGAGTGTTGGTTATAAACATATTAAAAACATGTTGTCTCTTTGGGAGCGTAAATATAAATGTAGAGTAGCTTAAAATAATGAAATAAATATTTTCCTGTGATAATAGTGGTACTGATATGAGATGAACTGTTTAACCGAATGCCATAAAATATAATGAAAATATACGGAAACGCATTACTTACGGAAATTTTAGAAATTTAGTTCTAGCTTATCTAGATATTAAGTTAAAATGATCGTGTTGGGAATAAATACAAATTAATTACCATGTAATAACTTATAATAATGAAATAAAGGTCGCAAAACATGCTAAAAAATGCCTTAATGAAAAAACTCTGAAATGTGAAAGATATTTGGATGTTTGAGTGAACAGATGCTGACAATAGTTTTAATATAACTTTTGATTAATTCAATTGTGTAACAATGCTTCTTTGGAGATCAAATATCTAATCAAACTCGTGGTTTGGCCCATATGGAATATTAAGATCTTGTTTTGTCGTTTTAGTTAAATGGAATTAATATTCATCTTTTATGTTTGCTATTACCCTTGTGATAAACAATTAAAGCACACAGAATATTATAACGCTCGTAACAGAACAAACATGTTCGTGAATATGCCAAGATTGGTGTGAAATTATCGAACGCTTAGGGAGACGTTAGAGAGACTGGTGCCGCATTCTAGCGGACACTCTCTAAACTGGTTGCTGCTCCCGTAGCAAACAGGGCTCCATTCAACACACCATGTGGCCTTTCACAGTACCAATATATACCCCTTACTCTGTTCTTTTGTTTCTTTTCTTAGCACAAAAACACTGAATCCACCTGTGTGTTTGTATCAAGATTCGGAGGGCGCGAGTTTGAATCTCATTTGGGTGAATTGTGTGCAGAAGAATTTTTTCCCGAACTTTCCTTTAAATTGTAAAAAACAAATCAGAGGGATTTCTTTTTAGACCAATATGAGAAATAATTTCACAAGATAAGCATACGCATATGATAAATTTGGAAAGCCATAATTTCAGGTCAAATAAAATTAAATTAAAAACAAAGTTTTGTAACAGTTGAAATTGAACACTAGACTTGTCCATTGTGCGCCCTTCTTTTTCTTCCTCTTCTTCTTCTTCTTACTATTACTATTGATATTAGTATTTATATTTTTACTATTATTATTACTGTTATTAAAATTAAATTCTAATCATGATTTTAGGTAATATATCTGTGAAAATCAAAAAATTCACATTCTATAAAATATTCTATTAAAATTTATGTCAGTTATTGTACACAGTATTTGACATATATATGACAATTATATTGTGTCTATTTTAATTATATTTAAATAATAATTTTACTGTCTAAATGTGCGCTGTAATATGTCCCTTCGTTTTTCGTGTTATGCTCTCGAATGGTTGGTTGATAAATTAGCCAGTGGCGTAGTGGCACTTCAGAACCGTACAGCCATTACTTCGAATTTTCAATAAACAGGACTTAAGTCTCCTATCTCAAATTACTAATTTAAGATATCTACATATTCTGTGAAAATATTTCGGTATAGTTCATTAATACCCTGTGTATATATATTATGAGATAATTTATTTGCTTTATCAATATATACATTTATTGTGTAATAAGCTTTTATCTATCTCTGTTTTACCAATTCTGAAAAATTCATCCAGAATGAAGGGGTTTTCGGAGGCTATTCCCAGATAATTCATATATACATTTTATTTTTGATGTAAATAGCTTTAATATACATTATTTAAACAAAATCGTTAGCCAATTTAGAGAAAATTTTCGAAAAAAATTCGAGGTAAAGGGTATCTGGTGTGGGGGAATTTTCTTTAAAATCTTCGTATCGCAACCTTGTTAGTTACTGAACTAAAATACCAATTTTGGTATTTACCGGACTTTTGAACTATGCTACCTACAGGCAGGCATACATACACCCACACATGCACGGACATTTTTCTAATTTTTTTGGATACAGGGGTCTCAAAACATGTATTTTCCGGCAAAATCCAGTATTGAATTTTTGAGTGGAATATAATACCTTCTTTATATAATATTGCGGAAGGGGTGTAGCGAGTGGAACAATTCTACCAACAGAGTAACGTTTCTTTGAACACGAGAAGCAGACAGTTTAGACAGTTCGAATTATCTATAGATATAAATATTTTGTTTTACTTATTTCACGTACTGATGTTCAGGTGCTACGAGGTTCAGTTTTTGTGTTGCTGGTAATCAATGTTGACAACATGAGTTACAAAATCACAAAATTGTGGTGTAATATGGAGGGGAGTAAAAATAATAAAACGGTGAAAATAATTTTACACAATTTACTCAACTTTGAGGCAATAGTAATGTTTATTGTACAATTGCTGCAATTTGAAATAGTTATTCCTTGGGTAGTGGAGGTAGGAATTGTAGTATTGGTTAGATAATTTATTATAGACTCATTGATTTCTCGATTTTCTTGGTACCATTTGTAATTTTGCTCTGTCCACTACTTACAGAATTTCGTCTGATTCTACATATTCCATATTGACATGCAAATCATTCGACAATTTATGGATCGATACAAGCATTGTACAAGTCAGACTCACGACTTACTTTAATGAGTCCGTCGTCACATGTTGGCTATGTTGGAGCGTTATAATTCTATATTCCATAGTGACAGAATGTTCTACCCTTAACACTACGTATTTTATAGATGCAGCTATAACCTCTATTTCCAGCAAAATCCCCGTAGCGAATTTCTGGTGAAATGCAAATGTGATGACGGGGGAAACCGGAGAACCCGGAAAAAACCCTCCCTGTGCAGCTTTGTCCACCACAAATCCAACATGTGGTCGCTGTGCTCTCAAAGGGTGGCAGCATTGGCCTGAGGCGCACTGGCACTTTAGAAACTTATAGCCTAACTTCAAAATTTGAGCATACAATCCTTGTGCCTTCCATTTCAAATCACTCGTTTCGCATGCTTGATTTAATCGTCCTGGAGTATTTTACGGACAATGTTCAGAAATCTGTGGTGCCAACCATAGATTTATACCTATTGTAATTGAATCCAATTCTGCCAATGACTTCATCAACAGAATAAGAATCAAATTCAATATCTAAAAAATTTGAATATTCATAACTTCAATATCATTGATGTCCAATAGTTTTAAGTGATACCTCCACTTTGAAAATACGATGGTGTCCAGAAAATAAGTGTCATTTCGTTCGATCACCACTGCAATGCTAGTGCCACAGTTCTTCTCTCTGGTTCATTGTCTATTCACTGGCGCTCTCACAGCCGGATCGTGTTTTATTTACAGTAAGTTTGAGGATCATTTAAAATGTTGGACAATTGCTGATCTCGTCAACTGTGAAGTGCGTTTCGTAATACGCATTTTGAACGCAAGGAATGTTGTCAGCTGAAATCCATCAACTGGTAGAGATTTACGGTGAAAATGTTATGACAAATAGAATGGTGAGAAATTAGGCTTGGCAATTCAATGATGAACGATCCAATATTCATGACGAAGCACGTAGAGGGTGGCCTTCTGTTGTCACTGATAGTTTGGATTAACAAGTGAATGGGGCAAGTCTGAAAACAGAAGCCTCACAATTAGAATACTTATTCTACGTGTTCAGCAGTAGCCTCCTTCACTAGCGGCAGCCTGAACAATGATGACTACTATGTCGAAAATTAGGTTAAGGAATGCTGTTTCATGTACGAATAAACGTGAAAACAAATATTTTATGCCCTTTTTCAAACCGGTACTTACTTTCCGATCACTCCTCGTATTTCAGTATAGTTCATTAACACTTTTTATGTGAAATGCTTATTAGTCTTAACACCTCGTGTTTGTTTCCGTTCAAAATGGAAAATGGCAGGTGAATAGAGCACATTGAGTAAACTTTACAAATAAATAGAGAATGCTGCAGATATGTAGCACTATGTTGTCTATTTCACGACCTTTTATTGCCATCTTAGTAAACTGGGATCTTATTGCCACTATTTCTCTTGCAACTGTGCGGTTGCTTCCATTGGTAATTTCTCAATTCACTCCAAGCATCTCCAGAACTATTTGCAAACTCTCAGATGCATGAAAATTCAGTATGAGAAGGATAATAAACATTGGATTGAGGGCATGGTATCACCATTGTAAATGTAACTGGTGACAATTTTCTCAACTCTTCTGCTATAAACTCTGACACAATAAACCTTATTTATGCAAAGAGATTGTCTTTCTCATGCAATTCACAAGGAGTACGGTGGAAAGTAATATCAGAATCTTATCAAAAGGCAGATAAATCAATGCTGGAAAAAATATTCTGCTGCGTTAAATTCACATGACTTTCTGCAACAAACGATTCTTCGTGATAATAAAGATTCACATCACCAGAAATGGCATCACTACATATGTTGTTAAAGGTTCAAGACGAAGAACAAATACACTAGGTAAAAAGGTGGTCAAATCTATTAACAGCTAATCCCTATGCCACTAAAATTCCTATCTCTGTTTATGGGCAAGAATGAAAAATGTAAACGAATAAAGACCTCCTATTTGAAAAACGTATAAATACTGAAACATTTAAACCTAAACGAGAAACATCACAGAAAAGATTTAGAGTTAAATTGTGTGTTTTGAGAGATTTACATTTCTTTGTGGTATGATTTTCTTAAGCTAGTTTTTAATTTTTAATTAATCAAATTTCTTATCAAACAGTTATTTTAATTCTTTGGACATCCAGTTTTGCAAAACTCGTAAGGAATAAGGTCTCAGACGACACCTCAGAAAATTATACAAATACGAGGTACGTCCAGAAAGTAAGCTCCGTTTCAATTTATCTCCGCTCTAGCGCTGCGATCGCAGTTCCGCACATGCGCGGTAGACGCTCTGTATCAAGGAGAAGAAACGTGCGCCATTTTGAGATCACTGTCAGCCACATACGCTTTGTTGTGCTTGTTTACAATGTCCGTGTTGATTGAAAATCCCGCCGCTTGTGAAATCAGATCTGTGATTCGTTTTCTGAATGCTAGTAAAGTGAAACCAATTGAAATTTATCGGCAAGTTTGCGAAGTTTACAGACAAAATGCGATGACTGATTCAATAGTGCGAAGATGGGTCCGACAGTTCAATGAAGGACGCAGTGAAGTACACGATGAAGAACGAAGTGGGCGTCCATCTTTGGTTACAGAAGAACCTTCTACAGGGATCTGGCTGGGATTCATCCAGACAAAGTAGTCTTCAGAGGCTATTCCCAGAAAATTCAAGATTTACATTTTATTTGTCAGGTAAATATCTTTAATATACGATATTTTAATCAAAATATTAATTTCCGGTGAAATCTCGGTATCGAATTTTTGGGTGCAATATAATACCTTTTCTATACACTATGTATATAGTACGCATAGAGAAAGTAAAAATTAGAAAAATGTTCATGTGTGTGTGTGTGTGGGCAGCATTGCTAAAGAATGTTAAGTCCATTAAATACCAAATTTGGTATTTAAGTTTAGCATCTTCCAAGGATGTCACACAAACTGCACTGTACATGGAAAATGTGTTGAAAATCGCTCTAACAATTAAAATACGATATGTTAAAGTTATTTACATAACAATTACAACGCTTTCTGGCAATAGCCTCTGAAGACCTCTTTATTGTTAATGAGTTTTGCAGAATTTTCCATTTAACTGTAGATCTCGTTGAATCTCATAATTTATGACATATACTTGTTTCTGTAGAGATATTGAGATATGCTTGTTATTGGTTTCAATTTTAAACTATCTAACCTTTTTCAAACGGCACTATGCAAAGCAAACCAAATCTCAATTGTTTCACATAACGACCAGCTTTTAAAACATTTGATTATCACTTTAGGGTAGTGTATGTTCTTATTTTCCTTATACTTACAAATACGCAGGTAAAAAGACCAATTCTGCTAATGTTTATCTTCAATATCATGATGTGGATAAAAGAATAATCTTTTGTAAGAATAGTTTATATGTGAAACAGTTAGAAAAAGTTATATGAATGAATCAGTGGTGATTCTTGAAAGCGATCTCGAGTGTTCAGTAAATTCTTCAAAGGGAAAAAGTAGGATGTATGCCATATGTTAGCGTCTGGTTCTCTTGGAAAATTTCAGAAGAAATCTTCTATAAAGATGTAGTACATCGCCCGGAACATAAATTTTACGACCCTGGTAGCAATTACTCAGCAGCAAGCAGACGCCGTTTCCTAAAACACCTACTGCTAAATCATTCCCCACCCAGCGAGGAAAACGTCTACAAAAGAGGTACTTAACTGAGAAAGCCATCATCTGGGTTGGGATCAGACCAATAGCACCATTATCTTGAGAATGCTTCATCTTCGTCATTCTCCGTTTTATTGGCAACTGCACAAGAGTGCTTATTGCGTTCAAATTAAGAGCTTTTGTTCCAACACGAGTGCCAACTGAGAATATTCTCCCAGCCGACAAAACTCTTGCTGAGATACAGAGCTTCAATTCGTGCTCAGCTCAATAATGAGACATTCATCAACAGCTGAGTTACTGATACCACTATCCACACTGTCTCTGTGTCCATTAAGTTTCCTTTCTCTTCCATTTACGTGCAAGTAGTGGAGGTGTTGCATTCCTACCAAACATTCGCTTTAGATTTCTTGGAAACACATGTTATGAAGCCCATTGAGTTCCTCCCCCCTCCCCCCCCAAAAAAAAGAAAACGATTTAGATAAAGTTTCGATGAGAGGGCATTCATTACTAATATTTATTTTATTTCTTTCTCTACAGATACACTGATATGGACAAGGCTTAGCCCGCAATGAAATATAGCTGTTTATGTTGGCACTGAAAATGTGTGTATTGTACATAGGGAATAGGGAAGGTATTGTATTCCACCCAAAAATGTTATGTCCAGATTTCACCTGAAATATTTGTTTTGGGATTCCCTGAGTCCAATAAAGAGCATTTTTAGTAAAAGGTTCGTGTGTGTGTGGCTGTAGACAGCATAGATCAAAAATGAAAATTTCGTTAAATACCAAACTTGGTATGTATGTTTAGTATCTTCCAAAGATGCAACACATAGACTTTCAAGAAAAATCTCGTGTATTAAAGATATTTACATCCTAAATAAAATGTATATCTTGAATTTTCTGGAAATATCATCAGAAGAATTTTACCGGATTTTGCTTAGCTGCTAAATTGTAAAAGAAAATTTAAGTAGCTTAAAACTGAAACGTATAACACCAAATAATGTAAGGACAGTTAATTCTACAAAACAAATGTATGTGTTATAAATTGCGTTTTAACGATATATACAAGTTTTATAGTACGTTTTACTTCTCCCACAGTTATACAAAAGATACAGATAGGTCATACAGAATGAAGAGGTCTTCAGAGGGCATTCCAGAAAATGCAATATTTACATTACGTTTGTCATGAAAATATATTAAGCATATGGCATTTTAATCAAAATCGTTAGAGCCGTTTGTGATAAATACAAACTTTTCAAACAATTTTGTGATGGTGCGATTTTCTTAAAAATCTTTGTGTTGTATCCTTGAGACACTGAACTTAAATTTCAAGTTTAACGGTCTTTCCTTTTTCGAGTTATTTTGTCCACATACACACACAAGAACCTTTTTCTAAAAATGCTTTTTTTTGGATTCAGAGAACTGAGAACCCAGAATCCATGTATTTTCGCTGAAATCTCGGTACCGAATTTTTGGATGGAAAACAATACGTTCTTTATCCTATATGTACTTTGCACATACGTGCACATACTCCCTTCTTCTTTGGGCACCCCGTTTGGTTAGACAATTTTTATCGAAACTACTTTTTTTATTGTTTCATTTATATAACCCCCTTTAACATCTAAAGCCATATTGGGGGCTTTGCATTAGAAACAACGCGTTATCTGTAGGTTCTTTACGATGGGCTTAAACAGTTTTTTTTCTCTAAACACACACACACTCACTCTCACATACATGCTTCTAGACTCTATTGGGATAAGTAATAATTCTTGTTAAAGAAAAACTCCCGCCTCTGCCGGGAATCGAACCCGTAACCTGTGGGTGAGAAGTCGGCTCGTTCGGAGGCAGTCTATCGAAACTATTGTTGTCCAGGTTAGAATGCATTTACTGTATTTAGCTTATGAAGGTTGAATAACTTCCGAATGCGAAACTCATATTGCTAACGAAATGTCAAATGTTGTCATGCTTTACCTCACGCATGTTTTTTTCTTTTTTATTGACATTTTGTTAAAAATACGTATCTAAAATAAGCTTCTATCTCCTGAAAATACTTAACCACAAAGCGACGTGAACACAAGTGAGACATACGGGAGTTCACCTACGTCACCAGAATGCTTAACCAAGCATGAGTAAAGCTTCCAGCTCTGAACACACACTGTAACCTGGATACGCGTTGTTACCGTTCAAAACACAACCTGGCTCAGCGGAGTAGACTGCACAAGAAAAATCGACTCTCTCTTCTTACTTTAGGTAGACACATAGCTAAATAACTTCAGCAAGAGAACTGTGTTATAAATGAGAGACACATTGAAGTGACTTTTTTTTGTTTTTGTTTGTTTTTGTTTTTTTCAATATACTTGATAAAGAAAACCTGATACTTATTTTTTTTTGTAAGTAGTACCTAAAAATGCATAGTAGATGGAGAAGTAATTATATTGCACCCAAAAAATTAATGTCAAGATTTCCCCAAATATACCTATAGTTTCCTTTTTTCTTCTTTCATTTTTATAGCCTCCTTTAACTTCAATGGTCATATCGGGGGCTTTGACTTGTGAAACTGTAGGTTCAGAACATTAGGTTAATAAACTTTATATTACTAAACACACACACACTTTTCCTCTCAAACTCTATTGTGGATAGGAAATAATTCTGGTTAAAAAAAAATTCCCCGCCCCAGCCCGGAATCGAACCCGTGACATCCGGGTGAGAAGTCAGCTCGCTGACCACTCTGCCACAGAGCCAGTCGCCTATAGTTTGAAGTCCCATATACCCGAAGAAAATATTTTTTAGAAAAAGGTCCTTGTATGTGTGTGTAGGTATTTAAGAATTTAGTCTAACGGTTAAAACGAAAGTGAGAGACAAATACACTTAAGTTATGTCATATACGTTTTTTTGATACAGTTGATCGGTTTTTAAGATATTCCTTGGTATTGATTTTAGTTTTAAACTACCTAGCTTTTTCAATCGGGACCATTGAAAGCGAACCGAAACTCTATTGTTTCACATAGCGACCAACTTATGAAAGATCTGACTATCGCCGTTAGTATATGTTCCCTTCTACTTACAATGAAGCAAGTAATAAGACAAATTGTGCTAGTATTTATCTCCATTAGAATGATGCTGATGGATAAAATAATAATCTCAAGTAAGAGTTTGTATTTGGAACAACTAGAGAAGCTTACGTGAATGGAACACATGATATTTTTCTAATTTCTAGTTTCTCTACACATAGTGTTTAGAGTGTACTTTCTCTACACTTACTATGTACATATTGCATTCCACCCAAAAATATGATACCGAGATGTCACTGGAAATACATGTATTGGTTCCCCTACATAAAAAAAAAAAAAAAAACATGTTTGTAAAAAGGAGCGTGTGTGTGAGTGTGTGTGTCTATGTCTGTGTGTGACTGAGGAAATTAGCTCAAAAACAAAAAAACATTTAATACCAAACTTGGTATTCAGGTTTGGTATCTTCCAAGGATGCGGCGCGAAAATTTTAAAGTAACTTTTTCCGAAAATTTTGATTTTCTCAAAAATGGCTCTAACGATTTTGATTAAAATATTATATATTAAAGGTATTTACCTCGCAAATAAAACGTATATCTTCAATTTTCTGGGAATAGCCTCTGAAGAATACTTCATTCTCGATGAATTTTACATAACTAATTTTGCTAAACTGTAAGAGATGGACAAAAACTTACCACACAAAAAACGTTGGATACATTAATACACACAATTTATATCCTATACATTTTTTTCGTGGAGTCTAATATTTTTGAGGCATCTCTTGTTTTTGGTTTCAACTTTGAAAAACTTATATTTTTCTCCTACAGGAATTTGTCAACTCCTGTCCATACAAACAAAGGAGCTTCAGTCACATAGCAACCAGCTTTTGATTATCACTTTAACCTATGGTACTGCCTTATTTCGCTTATGCTTACAAGGAAGCAAGTAATAAAACTATTTCTGCTATTTTTTATCGATTAGCATGAAGTAAAAAGAAACATAGGCTTTTTAACAATAATTTGTTGCAGAGATGTAGAGAAAAGTCGTGTGAATGGAACACATCAGATTTTTTTTATATTCAGGATCTCTCAATACATATCCAGATTTCTCGTGAAATTCCTTTCAAAACTCTTTCGGTACTTGCTAAATGTACTAGAGAAAAAGTAATAACCCAAAAATCTGGCGTTATTGCGTTAAATATGTAGATAAATAAATCTATCTTTGCACCTATTGTCTTTTTCTTTCCCCCCTTGCTCTATCCATATATACCACTTCTTTTACCTGCCTTCTATCTCAATAACCAGGCTTTTATATATATATATATATATATATATATATATATATATATATATTCCCTATAAGAAAACACTCACTGCACGTGTTTTACAGAAGTTTGCATAACTCAAACCGCAACAAAACTTAGTACACAAATGTGTAAATCTCGTTAAAACACATGATTTAGTTTATACGAGACACTTTCCTTGTAGATTTGACCTATTTTAGATATACCTTATGACTTTGCTAAAACATGGAAAGCTAACCAAACCTTAAATATTTCACACAGCGACCAGATGTTAAAAGATTTGACTATCGCTTTAGCCACGCGTATTCCCTTAATTTTCTACTTACAATGAAGGAAGTAATAAGGCTATTTCTGCTGATATTTATCTGGTATTATTGTCCGCTTTCTTGTAAGTAGAAGAGAAACAAGGGAATACACCAGGCTAAAACATTAGTCAAACTCTTTAAACCCTGGTTCTTATGCGATTCAAATCCAAAGGTTATAAGTTTAAGTATTTTAAAATTGAAGCACAACAAGGAATATCTCGGAAACAGTCATCTCTACGAAAAACACGTACTATACATAAAGTATGTGCTTTTTAACGAGATCTATATTTTTATATAGGAAGTTTTTGCCTATCTTACGCTTTACCAGTTATGCAAAGGTCATCCACAATGAAGAGGTCTTCAGACATTATTCCCAGAAAATTATTATACATGTTAACATATTTACTATACGGCAGCTACTTTAATCAAAATAGTTATAGCCATTTTTGTGAAAATAAAAATGTTTGAATTTTTTTCTATCAATAGGGTAGTGAGGGGATTTTCTTGAAAATGTTCGTGTCGCATCCTTGAAAGATATTGCAATTAAATACCAAGTTTGGTGTTTGACGAACCTTTAATTTAATAAGTTATCGTTTTCACTCGCATGTATTTTTTGGGGGTCCTATAAAGTGCATTTTCGGTGAAATCTGTAACGAATTTTTGGGTGAACTGCAATAGTTTCTCTAACTACGTACCATGTACTATATAGTGAAAGTAATTAATTTGCGTTTCAGATACTTTAGCTATTAGAATATTTATAACTTTACTACATTTTACATTATAAATAAAATTTTCACAACTATTAAATGGTGAGAGGATAGAAAAAAGAAGCATACCACACAAAATATGCAGATCTCGTTAAAACACACAATTCATGTCATGCATTTTTTCCCATAACGAAATATTTTAACACCTGGTTATGCAAATAAACGGATTTCAATACCCTACGAAACAGCTTTTAAAATATTTGAGTATCGCTTTAGCCTAGTGTATTCTCTCATTTCCCTTCTACTTACAAGGAAGTAACTAGAAAGACCATTTCTGCTGATCGATTAGTATGAAGTAAATAAAAGAATAAGCTTTTCAACAAAAGTTTGTTACCGAAATGAAGGGAAAGCGATGTGAACGGAACACATCGGATTTTTTACTTTTTCTACAGGTGTACATAGTATATAGAGAATGTATTGCATTTCACTCAAAATTTGATATAGAGATGTCATCGGAAATACACGTTTTAGGGTACCCTGTTCCAAAAAAAGCAACTCGATAACTCGAAAACGAAAAGTCGGTAAAATACCAAACTTCGTATTTAAGTTTAGTATCTTCCAGGGATGCGACACGAAGATTTTGGGAAAAGCCTCCCCCCCCCATTAACTACCCTCTATATTGAAAAATGTGTAATGGTTGCCATGCTAACTTCATACACCCAAGGTCGCGAGCTCAAACCCGGCGGAGGACGATGGATTTTTTCGTGCGTAAAAATCTTTAGCACGGCTTCCTTCGAAACGGAAGTAAAAGAACCTCAAGCCTGATAGAGCAAAATTAAGCGGTATTTCACGCTCAGTACAGAATGGGATGCTGAAAACCTCAGCAGTTAAAGTGCTTCCATAAATAAAACGCAATTTCAATTTTTACATAGAAAAAATTCGACAATTTTCATTTTCTCAAAAATAGCTTAAACAATTTTCATTCATATACCGTGTATAAAAGATATTTACATGGAAAATAAACTTTATATCTCCAATCTTTATAAATAGCCTTTAAAGACCCTTTTATTCTGGAGGAATTTTGCTGAATATTGCGTAATTGGTAAAACGTAAGAGATAGACAAAAACGTAGATAAATATCAAACTATCAGAAAAAATATCTCTAATATACGTTATTTTAATCATAATGGTTACAGTCATTTTAAAAATCAAATTATTTGAAAAAAGTTTCATGTTAAGGGTAGTTTTGGGTAGGGGGATTTTTCTCAAATTCTTCGTGTTGCATCCCTGGAAGATACTATACTTAAGTACGAAGTTTGCTATTTTACCGACTTTTCGTTTTTGAGTTATGTTGACTGACACACGGACACACACATACAAAAACACAGACCTTTTTCTGAAAAAGTTTTTTTTGGATACAACGGACCCTAAAACCTATATTTCCGGTGAAATCTCGGTATCGATTTTTTGGATGGAGTACAATACCTTTTCTATACACTATGTACATAAACGAATGGAGAAAGTAAAAACGCTTGTATGTAGGAGACCGTAAAACGTCTATTTCCAGTGAAATTTCAGTATCGAATTTTTGTGTGGAATGCAATACCTTCTCTATACACTATGTACATAGTACGTATACAAACAGTAATGAGCTTTTCAACATTAATTTGTTACAGAAATGTAGAGAAAGTGACGTGAATGGAACACATCAGATTTGTTTTTAAATCCTTGCCTTAAAACACCTTGTTTTCAGAGGTAACTCTAACAACCTAAGAAAGAAGTGTCAACTTCTTAGAGCCGTAAACTTGCCACTATAGCACTCTCATGGATCTTATTTAGGTTGCCAGGTTCAGAAAATTTATGAACGGCGGAAGCTTGAGGTTCAGCCATTTTGCCTAGTCCGAGTGCAAACATAAGCATTAGGCATGCGAACTCCCGGGGTGTGATGCGAGATTACTTCAGCGTCTTCGTTAATGGCTGTAATGTGGAAACTTAGAAGATAATCTCATTTGCAGTTTCAAAGCCAAGCACGTTAGTCCAAGCCACCATAGCGAAATTTCCTGGAAACTGTAGAACGTCATCTTCAAAAAGTCTGATGTACTACTCTCACATGACTTTATCTAGCTGCTCTACAAACTTCCCACATAAGATTATTCTTCTTTCTGCACAATACTATTCGAAACAAACACTAGCATGCTCTTATTTCTTAGTTCTTATAAGTAAAAGGCAACTAAAGGAAAGTGTCAAGCTAAAGTGATAGTCAAATGTTTTAAAAGCTTTCGTAATGCGATTGTTATTGCAAATCGCTTCTTTGCTTGGACAGGAGTAGAACAAAAGAAAAACGGACACTTCCTGTCAGAGAAAAGTACTATTGCTTCACAAATGAAACCAATAACAAGGAATATCTCGGAAACGATTACCTCCACAACAAAAACGTAAAGAACAAAATGTTTGTTTTGATGTGATGTACATTTTCTTTGTAGTCAGTTTTTTTTCTAGGCTACGGGCTTTGTTGAAAATAACACACATTTTAATGCATTAGGGACATACGTAACAACCCTTAAGAGGAAGTTAGATACTCTCCCTTTAGAATTGGAGAAAAGGAATTTTGCTTGTAGAACAAGGTCGCGTGGGTGTAAAATAAAGAAAAGTCCCCGATAGTCACGTGATAACGCCACTTTACGCACCCTTTTTCAGCCAATCAAAAAGGAGGACAAAACTCGGACCTTTTTACATATAAGTGATGAGCGGACAAGAAATCAAGGTAGTAAGATTCACAATGTAGCTAACAGGTTCACTAAAGACTCACAGGCTCTTAAAGAAAGATACATCATGTAGGAAATCGCAGAATATAAGTGTTTTATAAATTAATTTGACGGGCAATCATCATCGTGAATCTTACATGGACCAAGAAACTCCAGAAAACAGGGATTAATGTAAAGTTAAAACAACTCCGTAAAAGTGGAATTAGCACGTAAGGGAAACTGCTTCATCAAGGTCGCGATCGGTTATGTCGGGAGTCGCTCGTTGGGTTAGTGCCTCAAACGAACAACCATTCACCAATAAAGGAAGTCTACAGTGAATTAAGTGAACTTTCTCTGTTATTTGAGTCTACCAACAGTGTTACATACCCTTGTCATTCTTTCCCCCCTGAGTAAGAGACAACTCATGGTCCACTAGAACAAGCTTAGCCGGTGCAACCAAGGGAATCTGCAAGGTATGTACACTTAAAGTAGAGAAATTCACTAACATTAACCCGCGACCAACTCCAGGTAGACTCACCTGACAGCGCCATACTGACACCGCAATAATACTACGACATATTGGCACACGAACGTTGACGCTACTAAAATCAAACTACGACACAGTTAAGTAAAATGCGGCAAAAGTCATCCAGAATAAAGAGATCTTCAGAGACTATTCCCAGAAAATTCGAGATATACATTTTATTTCAGATATAAATAGCAATAATATACGGGATTTTAATTAAAATTGTTACAGCCATTTTTAAGAAAATGAAATACTTTCGACATTTTTTCCATGTAAAGGGAAGTTTGTGGTGGGGGGATTTTTTTGAAACTCTTTGTACCGCATCCTTGGAAAATAATAAACCTAAATACCGAGCTTTGTATTTAACGGTATTTTAGTTTTACGACTATGCTGTCCACAGATAGACACATACTTTTTTTTTAAATGCTTTTTCGGATTCAGGGGACCCCAAAACATACATTTCCGGTAAAATCTCGACATCGAATTTTTGGGTGCACTACAATACCTTCTCTATCACTATGTACATTGTACATATGGGGCTGGAGAAAGTAAAAATCTGATGTACAACATTCACATAACTTTCTCTAGCTGTTCCATATACAAAATAATCTTACTAAAGATTATTAGTTTATCGGCATCATCTAATCGAGATAAGCATTAGCAGACTTTGTCTTATTACTTGCTTCCTTGTAGATAGGAGGGAAATATGGGAATGCCTTGGGCTAAAGCGCTACTCAATTTTTTTAAAAGCTGGTTTTCGTCTGAAACAATTGATGTTAGGTTTGTTTTGCATGTTCCCATTTGAGAAAATTTATGTACTTTAAAATATAAACCAATAACAAAGCATTCATATAACGGTGAACTCTACAAGCAAGACTATATATGACATAACTTGTGTGTTTTAACGAGATCTAAATTTTTTGTGAAATAAGTTTTTGCCTTTCTCTTAGGGTTTAACTTTTATGAAAAATTCTGCAAAACCCATCTAGAATTAAGAGGCTTTTAGAGCCTATTCCCAGAATTTTTAATGCAAATATTTTTAATATACGGTATTTCAATCATAAATGTTAGAGCCATTTTTGAGAAACTCAATTTTTTTGAAAAAAGCTCCATGTAAAGAGTAGTGTCGCTTCCCTGGAAAATAAACTTAAATACCAAGTTTGGTATTTTACTGACTTTTCGATTTTGAGTTATCGTGCTCACAAGCACGCGGCCACACGAACACATACACACAGACACACACAAACAGACATACATAGGACATTTTTCTAATTTTTTTTTTATTCAGGAGGTCTCAAAACATGTATTTCCGGTGAAATCTCGATATCGAATTTTTGGGTTCATTACAATAACTTCTCTATACACTAAGTACGTAGTACTTGTAGAGAAAGTAAAAATAGCTTACTCTAGCTCTTCCATTGATTAATTATTCTTACTAAAGGTTATTATTTTATCTGCATTATGCTAATCAAGATAAACATTAGCAGAATTGCTTCCTTGTAAGAAGAAGGGAAATAAAGGTATGCCTTAGGCTAAAGCGATACTCAGAATGTTTAATAGCTGGTTGTCGTCTGAAACAATTGAGGTTCGGTTCGTCTCGCATAGTGCCTTAAAATTCAAACAAATAAAAAAGATTATCTCAAAAACGTTGAACTCTACAAAAAAAAAAGTATGACATAAATTACATGTTTTAACGAGATCTACATTTTTTGTGGAACATTTTTTTTAAAACTTTAATAAAAAAATGTCCATGTAAACGGAAATCTTCGTGATGCAAACTTAAATATCAAGTTTGGTATTTAACGTACTTTTCGTTTTTGAGTTATGCTGTCTACTGTCTAAACACACATACACGTACTTTTTTCTAAAAATACTTTTTTGGACTCAGGGGACCTCAAAATCTTATATTTCTGGTGAAATCTCGACATCCAATATTTGAGTACATTACTGTACCTTCTCTATTTACTTTTATGTACATTGTACATACGGTCAAGAGAATTTAAAAATCTGAAATATTTCACTCATATGAATCCTTCTAGCTATTCTACTAACTTCCTACGAAAGATTATTCTTCTTTCAACACTCCGCTAATTGAGATAAACATTAGCAGAATGTTCTTATTACTTAGTTTCTTATAATAGAAAGGCACTAAGGGAATGCACTAGGCTAAAGCAATAGTCAAATCTTTCTAAACAATTATTGCAGTCCGTTTCTTTGTTTAGCCAGGAGTAGAACAAAAGAAAAACAGATATTCCTTGCCTGATAAAAATAAGCACTTTACAATTGAAACCAATAACAAGGAATATCTGGGAAACGAAAACTACAAAAATCTGATATGTTCCATCAAAAGGACTTTTTCTACATCTCTGAAACAATTATTGTTAAAAAGCTCATTATTTAATCTATTTCATGATAATCGAGATAAATCTTATTAGACATTGTCTTATTACTTGCTTCCTTGTAAGTAGAATGAACATGACGGATTACACTAGGCTAACTCGATAGTCAATCTCTTGAAAGCTGGCCATAATTGAAACAACTGAAGTTCGGTCCGCATGTGTATCCGTGTGAACTCGAACGATAACTCGAAAATGAAGTCAGTAAAATACAAAATTTGTTATTTCAGTTTAATATCTTCGAAGATGGTTTTTGAAGAAAAGCTTCTCAGCCCAAACTACCCTTTACATAGAAAAATTTTTAAAGTTTTTTTCTCATAAATGACTAATAATTTTGATTAATATATCGTATATTAAGATGTTTTCAGATAAAATATAAACCCTGAATTTTTTGGGAGTAACTTCTGAAGACCTCTTTATTCTGGATGTTTTTTTTTTTTTTAATTTCGCATAACAGGTAAACCCTAAGAGATAGACACAAACTTGTTACACAGGAATGTAGATCTCGTCAAAATATACAATTTATGTCATACACACTTTTATTTGTCCACTCCTGGTAATGAAAAGACATGCACCTTTTAAAATCTATCGCTTTAGCCTAGCGTATTCCCTTATTCCATTTCTACTTACAGAAAGCAAGTGATAAGGACGTTTCTCCTAAAGCTTAATTTATTTGCATGATGCGGATAGAAGAATAAACTTTTTAACAATAAGTTATTACCAAGAAGTAAAGAAAGCCATGTGAAGCCCGCCTGGTTAGTGTAGTGGTAGCGTGTCTGCTTCACGCTCAACAGGCCGTGAGTTCGAATATCGCTTAGGGGGAGTTATCCGGATAAGGTTTTTTTCGGGGTTTTCCCATACCCTGAGAAAACGAATGTCGAGTAAGTTTAAGCTCCCTGGACCCCGAGATCATTTGAACATCATTTAACAAATGTCATTCATCATCCGATATGACCAACCAGGTTAAAGGACTTCCATGTGAAAAGAGCACATCAAGTTGTTAGCTTCTTTGGTAGATATATATATACGAATAGTAGCTAGAGAAGGTATTCTTCGGTGAAATATGTTTTGAAGTTCCGTGAGTCCGAAAAAAGAACATTTTGTGTGTGTGTTTGTGTGTGTGTGTGTTTGGACAGCATAGCTCAAAAACGAAAACACTATTATATATCAAAATAGGTATTTATGTTTAGTATCATCCAAGGATGCGACACGAAAGATTTGAGAAAAATCTCCCCACCCAAAACTACCCTTTACATGAAAAAAATTCGAATATTTTTATTTTCTCGAACACTGCTCTAACAATTTTGATTAATATACCATATATTAGAGTTATTTACACGACCACAAAATGTATACCCAGAATGTTCTGGAAATATTGTTTAAATACCTCTTTTATAGATTAATTTTTCTGAGTTTTGCATAACTAGTAAACCGTAAGACATGGACAATACTCATAAATGTAGACATCGTTAAAACACACATCTTATGTAAGATACATATTTTTCGTGGAGCTAACCATTTTTGAGGTATTCCTTGTTATTGGTTTCTGTTATAAATTTTTTTTGAATTTTCACATACACGAATTTGTACACTCCTGGCAATGCAAAGAAACCAGATTCAGCCGCCTGTTAGTGGCCTTATGTATTTCCTTTTCTTCCTGTTACTTATAAGAAAGCAAGTAATAAGAACACTTCTGCTAATTCTTAATTGATATGCATGAAGTAGGTAGAACAATAAGCTTTCTAACAATAATTTGTTACATAAATTAGAGACATTCCTGTGAATGGAGCACATTAAATATTTTAACTTGAGTAGTGGTATATTGAAATTAATCTAAAAATCTGATGTGTTCCGTTCACAGTACTTTCTGTACATCTCTGCAACAAATTATTGTTAATAAACTTATTATTCTATTTATTTCATGCTAATTGAGCAAAAATAACAGAAATAATCGTATTATTTGCTTCCTTGTAAGCAGAAGCAAAATAAGGGTGTGCAATAGGTTAAAGTGATAGTCAAAAACTTGTTACTATGTGACTGAAGTTCCTTTGTTTGTATGGACAGGACTTGGCAAATTCCTGTATGAGAAAAATGTAAGTTTTCAAGCTGAAACCAAAAACAAGGAATATTTAAAAAAGTATCAGTTCCACGAAAAAATGTATACAACATAAATTGTGTGTTTTAACGTGCTATACATTTTTAATGTGTTAAGTTTTTGTCCATCTCTTACGGTTTAGCAGTTATGCAACATTCCGTATAATTCATCCAGAATAAAGTAGTCTTCAGAGGCTATTCTCAGAAAATTCAAGATATACATTTCAATTGTCACGTAAATATACTTAATATACGATATTTTAATAAAAATCGTTAGAGACAATTTTGATAAAATCAAAATTTTCGAAAAAAGTTCCATGTAAAGGATAGTTGGGGGGGATTTTTCTCAAAATCTTCGTGTCGCATCCCTGGAAGATACTAAACTTAAATACCAAGTTTGGTACTTTACAGACTTTTCGTTCATCTCCAGAGTTAAATTACAGTATTTTGAAAGCATTTTGGAGAACCAGGCTTCCGGATAGAAAGAGAGAGAGACTGTGATTTTATACGTGCACAAAGTTTCGGCCCGCACACAGAGATGTCTACACATGTAACATGAAGCTGACTAACTGCCTTACGACATTCATCCGATTTGCCCTCAGCAGTCAATTATAGCAAGTAATTTCCAAGTTATCTGATAGGCAGCTTCCCCCTAAGCTACTAGAGACACGATAACTAGCTATGAAGCCAAATTGGTAGTATAAGGATATTATAGATAAACCTTTACACTATGTGTAATAAATAGAACACCATTGCACATAAGTGTTTTATGCATACGCTTCTCAACTTGACTGTAAAAAAAAATCTGATGCGTTCCATTCACATGACTTTCTCTACATCTCTGCAACACATTATTGTTAAAAACCTTATGCTTCTACTTACTTCGTGCTAATCGAGAAAAAATTAGCAGAAATAGCCTCATTACTAGCTTCCTTGCAAGTAGAAGCAAAATAAGGGAGTGCCATAGGATAAGGTGATAGTCAAAAGCTGATTGTCATGTGACTGAAGCTCCTCTGTTGTATGGACAGAAGTTGACAAATTCCTGTGTGAGAAAGTATAGTTTTTCACAGCTGAAACCAAAAACAAGAAACATCTCAAAAACGATCAACTCCACGAAAAAAATGTATACAATATAAATTATGTGTTTTAATTTGCTCTACATTTTTTGTGTCGTACGTGTTTGTTCATCTCTTATGGTTTAACAGTTATGCAAAATTTCGTAGCATTTTTACTTTCTCTACACCTACTATTTAGATAGTGTATAGAGAAGGTATGAAACTCCACCCAAAAATTCGATACCGAGCTATCACCGGCGACATATGTTTTAGGATCCGCTGCATTCAAGAAAGATATTTTCAGAAAAAGGTCTGCGCGCGCGTATGTGTGTGTGTGTGTGTGTGTCTGTGAACACGATAACTCAAAAACGAAGAGTCGGTAAAATACAAAACATGGTATTTAAGTTAATTATCTTCCAGGGATGTGAAACGAAGATTTTGAGAAAATTTTCCCTACCCCAATCTATCCTTTACATGGAATTTTTTAGGAAAATTATGATTTTCTCAAAAATTGCTCTAACAATTTTGATTAAAATACCGTATGTTAAATATATTTAACTGACAAATAAAATGTAAATCTTGAATTTTTTGGGAATAACCTCTGGATGAATTTTACGGAATTTTGTATTCCTGCTAAACCGTAAGAAATAGACAAAACTTACTGCACAAAATATACACAATATATGTTATATGCATTTTTTTCATGGTATTGATCATTTTTTAAATATTCCTTGTTTTTGGTTTCAGCTTTGAAAAACGTTTACTTTTCTCATGCAGGATTTTTTCAACCCCTATCCACACAAAGAAACTTCAGTCACATAGCAACCAGATTTTGACTATCACTTTAACCTATGGTACTCCCTTATTCTCTTCTACTTACAAGGAAGCAAGTAACAAGACTATTTCTGCTATTTTTTGTTTTTCATAATTAGCAAGAAGTAAATAGAAACATTAGTTTTTTAGCAATAACTTGTTGCAGAGATATACATAAATGCATGTGAATGGAACACACCAGATTTTTAATGTTTATCATCGAAGTAAATCGAGGGAGTCGTTATTATCTGCGACCTCCTAGAGACCAATTTATTATTTTATTGGTTTATCTATTTATGGGCATTTGCTGGAAGTTAACATATCATTAAATTTGAAGGTGATCTATTGTTTATTCTGATTTTAAATTTTTTCTTTAATCGTCTCATTCGGAAACATTTCAATTCAGGAGATTCTGAGCCCATCAATGTCTACGGCTTTAATTCGGTTATTTTGTTATTTCAGTTAACGTTCATCTTTCCGCACCATGACCCAGAACTCCATAAATTGAAATGCAGACTCTTCATTCCACATACTCCAAGGTGAACAGACAGAGACATGGTGAGGAATACAAGTAAAAAATTCTGATGTGTTCCACTGGAGTTGGACAAATACCTTTAATAGTTGGTTTACATTCAGTATATTTAATTAGATAATTAAAGATTTGATAATTAAAGGATTTAGGATATAATAAAGAATGTATAACATTGTCAAAAAATATTATTTATAATACAAATATTAAGACTAAAAATAAATTTACTAATGATACACTCTACTATATTTTTCTTTCTATATAAAATCACTGCATGACATTTATACTAACTTGTTCAATGTTATAAAGCTTATTCCACTTTCTAATTCATATTAATCAAAAAAGATGCCAAACTTAAATACATAGTCCGTTAAATACCAAACTTGATATTTATGTTCAGTATCTTCCAAGGATGCGACATGAATATTTTCAAGAAAATCCCCTCTCCCCAAGCTACCCTTTACATGGAAAAATTTTCGAAAATTTGGATTTGCTTAAAAATGGCTCTAATGATTTTGATTAAAATATCGTATATTAAAGATGTTTACTCGATAAAAAATGCATATCTTGAATTTATTATGTTATATATATATTTTTTTTTTTCGTGGAGTTGATCATTTTTTTAAATATTCCTAGTTTTGGTTTCAGCTTTGAACAACTTATATATTTTTCTTATACTGGAATTTGTCAACTCCTATCAATACAAACAAAGGAACTTCAGTCACATGGCAATCATCTTTTGACTTTCACTTTAACCTATGCTGTTCGCTTATTTCGCTTCTACTTACATGGAAACAAGTAATAAGATTATTTCTCCGTATTTTTTCTCAATTAGCATTAAGCAAATAGAAGCTTAATGCTTTTTAATAATAATTTGTTTCAGAGGTGTAAAGAAAGTCATGTGAATGGAACAAATCAGATTTTGTTATGTAGTCTTCTAACAACGAAATTAATAAATATGCAACCGATTCACTAACATAATAAAATATTTGAGTTTCTCTTTTCATTGATATCATTTTCAGGTTTCTACTTAGCTCCTAACCATAGCTATTGAAGTTTGTAATCGGAAAGATAATTTAAAGTACTGTTATACTTTATGACACTTCTCATATTTTCAACTATTAAGTAATGTTATCAGTAAAGTGTCGGATATAATATTGAAAGATGTTTGTGTAATATAATTGCTATGTTAATTTTATTGAATTCAATTTGTTCCCTCAGAAATTAATTCTTACGCTATGAAGCAAGCACTGGAAGAAGTTTATCGCCATGTCGCGAAAACAGCCAAGGCTGGAAATGGCTTTTACTACGAGCAATACATTCTGCGTTGCCGTATAGACCACCTGTTAAAAGTGTGAAATACCGGCTCTGAAAGTCGAGAGCTTTTCCTTTGGAACACCCCATCAATTTTCTCTAAGTTAAACCTTGTCGGTTCTTTTCAACAGCAAAGCTGGGAAATATTTGACTTCAGCTTTTGTCGAAAACGCGCTAATTAGCGTTAAACTGTTAATCAAGACATCAGGCACTGCAGCATCTGCGGTTGAAAACTGGCAGATCCCAAGTTAAAATATCAGATGTGTTTCATTCACACAACTTTCACTACATCTCTGTAGTGTATTGTTAAACAACTTATTACTTTCTCTATACGTGCTATGTACACAGTGTATAGAGAAAGTATTGCACTCCACCCAAAAATTGGATACCGAGATTTCACCGGAAATATATGTTTTAGGGTGCCCTGTATCCAAAAAAAGTATTTTCAGAAAAAGGTCTCTGTGTGTGTGTGTCTTTGGGCAGCATAGCTGAAAAACTAAAAGTCCGTTAAAAACCAAACTTGGTATTTAGGTTTGGTATCTTCCAAGAATGCGACAGGAAGATTTTCAAGAAAATCCCCCCTATCCCAACTATCGTTTTCATGGATTTTGATTTTCTAAAAAATGGCTCTAACGGTTTTGTTTAAAACATCGTATATTAAAGATATTTACCTGACAAATAAAATGTATGTCTTGAATTTTCAGGGAATAGCCTCTGAATACTATTTTGTTCTGGATGAATTTTACGAAGTTTTGCATAAATCCTGAACAGTAAGAGATGGACAAAAACTTACTGCACAAAAAATGTAGAGCGCATTAAAACACAAAATGTATGTTATGTAATTTTTTTCGCGGAGTTGGTCGTTTTTGATGTATTCCATGTTTTTGGTTTCAACTTTAAAAAACATATACATTTCTCAAAGAGGAATTTGTCAACTACTGTCCATACAAACAAAGGAACTTCAGCCACATAGCAACCAGCTTTTCACTTTTACTTTAACCTACGGTACTCCCTTATTTCGCTTCTACTTACAAGGAAGCAAGTAAAACGACTATTTCTGCTAATGTTTCTCGATTAACATGAATTAAATAGAAGCATAAGCTTTTTAACAATAATTTGTTGCAGAGATATAGAGAAAGTCTTGTGAATGAATCATATCAGATTTTTTCTATATACTTAATGCTAATCCAGATAAATGTTAGCAGATATTACTTTATTACTGGAACCTTTTAAGTTGAAAGAAAATACGGGTGTGCGCTACGCTAAAGCAATAGTCTGGTCTTTTAGAAGCTGGTTGCTATAGGATTGAAATACATATCTTTTCATGGCCGGGAAATGGGCAATTCCCGTATAATAAAAACTTTGTATTTAAAAACTGAGACTAATAAAGAATATCTCGAAAATGGCCAACTCCACGAAAAAAAAAGTTATATAACATGAATTGTGCGTTTGAATGGCACCTACATTTTTTATGCTGTAGCTTTTTCTGTAAATATTACGGTTTACCAATTATGAAAATTCAACAAAATTCATCCAGAATAAAGAGGTCTTCAGAGGCTATTTCCAAAATATTCAAGATATACTTTTTATTTGTCATGTAAATAGCTTTAATATACGGTGATTTTATCAAAATCGTTTATCAATTTTTGAAAAAATAAAAATTTTCCACATCTTTCCATGTAAAGTGCAGCTGGGCTAGGGCATTATTTTGAAAATAATGTGTCGCATCCTTGGGAGATTCTAAAGAGATACCTATTTGGACTCAAGAGGGTTTGAAAACATGTATTTCCGATGAAATCTCGGTATCAAGTTTTGTGCGCAATATAATACCTTGTTTATACATTATGTATATAGTACGTGTAAATAAAATAAACATATGATATGTTCCATTCACATGACTTTCCCTACACCTCAGTACAAAATCATTGTTAAAAACCTATTCTTCTATACACTTGATGCTGATCGAGGTAAACATTTTCAGAAATGGCCTTTGTTATTTGCTTCCTTGTAAGTAGAAGAGAAATACGGGAAAACACTAGGCCAAAGCGATAGTCGATCTTTTAAAAGCTGATTCCTATGGGATTGAAATCCATTTCTTTGCATGGACAGGAGTTAAAAAATTCCTGTATTAGAAAGGCTTGCATTTTAATGCTGAAACCAATAACAAAGAATATCTAAAAATCGGTCAACTCTACGAAAAACCGCATGTAGCATGAATTAGGTGTTTTAACGATATGTACATTTTCTGTGTACTAAGGTTTTTCTATCTCTTACGGATTATCAGTTATGCAAAATTAATCCAGAATAAAGAGATCTTCAGAGCCCATTCCCAGAAAATTCAAGAGATACATTTTATTTGTTATGTAAATATCTTTAATATATGGTATTTTAATCAAAATCGTTAGGACTATTTTTGAATAAATCAAAATTATATACTCTTTCCCCTGTAAAAAGAGTTCGGAGTAGGGGTATTTTCTTTAAAAAAAATGGTGTGTTATTTATGGACGCCCTTTAACTGCTGTGGTTCTCACCGCTTAATTTTGCTCAGAGGCCTCTCTTTCAGGCTTGAGGTTCTTTTACGTGCCGTAAATCTACGACACGGGACCAACGGCTTTACTTCCCTTCCGAAGGAAGCCATGCTAAGGATTTTTACACCCGAAAAAGATCCATCGTACTCCGCCGGGTTTGAACCTGCGACCTTGGGTATATGAAGTCAGCATGATAACCATTACACCACGGAGGGCGACTATTTTCTTTAAAATATTGGTATTACATCCTTGGAAGATATTGAATTTAAGTAGTAAGTTTGGTATCTATCAGGCGTTTCGTTTCTGAGATATGCTGCACACACACATATGGATATTTTTCTAAGAATGTTTGTTTTTTGGAGGATTCAGGAAATCATAAAATACGTATTTCCGATGGAATCTCAGTATTCAATTTTTTGATGGAATGCAATAATTACATTTTATATACGCTTTGTAAGTAGTTCGCGTAGAAAAAGTACATGATTTTCTCTATCGGTTCTGCAAGCAAACTACTCTTAAAAAACATTGTTATCCTTCCATTTTTATGCTCATGGTGATAAACATTACAAGAAGTAAAACTGTTATCAAAACATACCTTGTGAGCAGAAAGAGCATAAGGTGATACCCTAGGCTAAAGCAATAATTAAACTTGTTGGTATGCAATTGAAATTCGGTTCTCTTTGGCAGGAGCAAAAGAGAACAAACCGGAATGACTAGTTATCGTTTGAGAAGAGTATAAGCATTTTAAGATGAAAAACTAAAGCAAGGAATATATCAGAAACAGTTAACTTCACCAAAAAGGAAGGTATGTGAAAACTTCTGTGTTTTAACAAGATTACGCTTTTCTTGAGCAAGTTTATGTCTATATTTTACGGTTTATCAGTTACAATATGATACGTTCACGAAGCATAAAAATATATTAAATATGTTATATTTTAATGAAAATCTTAAGGGCAGTTTGGAAAGGTAAGGGGACTTCTTTGAAAATCACCATGTCGTATCCTTGGAAAATGTTGAAGTTAATCACCAACTTTTGTATTTAGGCACCATGTCAGTTTTATATTCTAATTTTGATGTATGTTGTATGTATACAGACAGACACACACATACACGAACCTTCTTCTAAAAAATGTATGTATTCATAATACTCAAAATACCAGTATTTCCGGTGAAAATATCCATATCGAGTTTTTTGGGTGGAATACAGTACTTTCTCTACCCCCTATGTATGTATTTAGTTCTTGGTAGAGAAAGTAAAAGTGTATATGATACTATTGTTTGTTTTAATTACATTTAATCTTTTGTACTGTAATTTTTGTCAACCTTTTGATATATTACCCATAGTGAATAGGACTTCAAAGGCTATTCCTACTAAACTGAAAATTTCTAGAGCCATTTTGCAAGCAAAGAATGGTATTAATGGGGACAATTTCTTGAAAATTCTTTGTCACATTCTTAAAAGATGTAGAACAGAAATATAAAGTTTGGTACCTAGGACTTCTTAGTTTTTGAGTAAGATTCTTTTTGTAAAAATTCTTTTTCGTACCTCAAAACGGTGAAACCTCTACATCGAATCTTAGGGGGAATACAATATTTTCACCTACTATTTACGTGGTAGAGAATGTAGTAAATGCGCTATTACAAACCCAAAATTATGCAGAGCAGTAATTGAGTGCATGTAGAATAATGCACTAAAATGGATTCACAAATGACTTTTGCAAAAGAGCAATAAATTACCAGTGTTTAAATGTTTTCTAGGCTAAGAATGGCAAACTTCTAATGACAAAAATCAAGCACGTACCATTCGTATGATATTATTTAGATATTTTGTAACCTATTGCTCTTAAAAAACTGATTATTCTCTCTACTTCTTGCTAATCAAGAGAAGCAGAAGATAACAGGAATGGTCTCATTCATTACTTCTTTATAAGTAGAAGTGAAATAAGAGAATACACTGGACTAAAGCGATAGTCAAATGTTTCAAAAGCTATTGGGATATGACAAGAGTTGAGCAGTTGTTGACAAATTCCCGTCTGAGAAAAGTTTAAGGTAGTTTTAAACTGAAACCAATAACAGGCATATATTGGAAATGCTCAGCTCCACGAAAAACATGTATACGACAAAAATTATGTGTTTTAACGAGATCTGCAATTTTTGTGTAGTAAATCTATCTCTTACGACTTACCAGTTATTCAAAAGTCATTCAGAATGAAGAGGTCTTTAGAGGTTATTCACAGAAAACTCAAGACATCTAGTTTATTTTTCTTGTAAGTATATTTAATATACGGTATTTTAATCAAAATCGTTAGCCATTTTTTAGAACATGGCGTTTTCAAAATTTCGTCCATGTGAAAAGAAGTTTGTGGTCACATCCTTAACATATACTTAGCATAAATACCAAATTTGGTATTTAATGGACACTTCGTTTTTTAGCTATGCTGCCCAAAGGCTCACACGCACACAGATATTTTTCTAAAAATGTCTTTTTTATTCGGGGAACTTCAAAACATATATTTCGTCATCGATATTTTGGGTGGAGCACAATACCTTTTCTAGCTTCTATGTACTTTGCATGGTGACCCTTTGACATTACAATAAATTAAATTGTTAAATAATATATGTCATTATTATGCTATAATGCATTATAATGCCACTTATTTTCTTATATTCCAACACTATACAAATTTACATATTAAGTTGTTTTTAGTGTCTTGCCCCTTAGCTACCACCACCTGGAAGAAAATTAATCCTTTGATACAGCGAATGCAATCCAGTTGTTCGTAATGCAAATTTGAGAAATGGTGTAACGCTTGTAGTGAAATAGGGTAACAAATGAAGCCGAAAACGATGTGACGCGCCAGAGGTATCTACCAATCTACTGCAATTACCGGTCTCCTGCTGCTGTTACAGCTTCAATTACCTGAGAAGGAGGTGAATCGATCTTGTTTTGTGTGTATCATATATCGATATTGTCACATTCCGCATTCACATCGTGAACAAGAACCCAATTTCCAGCATTCATGAAAAACAAACAAAAACGCCGTTTAAAATACATTATTATTGTTATTATATCGTGTCAAATGCTTATTCGTTTAATTTTAAATTCTTATTCAGAGTGTGAATAACAATAGGTTCAAATGTAATATCTAATTAAAGCAGACCTGGGAAACTTGCTCTCAACAGACTGTATACATGGCCACCCCTTTCTTATGCACTCCACATACTGTGTACATGACTAGTAACAATACTCAGCGGTAACTCAGCGACGTTTCATTGACAATAATGATCAGTATGGAAAAACATATAGGTACCACTATTTCGCAACACATTGATATAAAAATTACAATTAGAACTATACGAGCAGTACAGTATGAGTAAAACTACAGGGAACACGGCTTGCATTTTCATCAAAAGTTGCAAACCATTACATACTCCAATTGGAATATTTTGTCTCCATATAAATATATACAAGGTGTCCAGAAATGAAGTATCTAGTTCTTAGAAATAGTGATGGTAGCTACAATGTTTGCTATGGTATCAGTTTATTAATGGTTACTTTCAACATGGTCACCATCAATAACACGACACAGTTCCCATTTTTCAGCAGTACACATTACGAGTGTTATGGAAGTAGCAGCTTCTGTAATGCGGCCCCTGAGCTCCTGCAGTGTGGTAATGCGTCGAGTGAACACACGCCCTTTGATAAATCCCCACACAAAGAAGTCCATCGGTGTGAGGTCAGGGGACGTGCTACCCACGACATGGAGCCTGCGCGTCCAATCCACCTCTCTGGGAAATATGAATTCAGGAACCAACGTACAGCTAAGGCGTAGTGACATGGTGCCCCATCTTGCTGAAAGTCAGGCTCCGTTACCAGCGATCCAGTGCGCTTGAACTTGTCCACCAAAGTGCGGATTGTTTTATCAGTGGGACTAGTGTGATGGAATCTGCGATTAAATCTCATCCGAATGTCATATGATGACCTCTGTAGCCTCCAAGTCACAATAGCTAATTTCTCTTCTACGGTAAACATTCTGCGAATTCGCTCTGTAGGCAATGAAACACATGTTTGATTGGTAGCATGCGATTAATGCATGTTATCAGGCAACCCCATTATACCTAAAATATGTTAAATATATCAGCAAAGATCTATCACATACAATATTATCATACATATTCATTTCTACAAAATATATACTTATTTTCCAGACACTTGTATATATGTCTATGTGTGTGAGCAATTATTTTCTAACTTGAACTATACTAGGAGTGACACATGCTATAGTTTGAATCATGATAATCAACACTCTCTACGTATGTGCGGTTAAGCAGATAAATTTGTGGCAATTCCACTATACGCTCGGAAAAAGCTCTGTAAAGCGTCATTTGAGAAAGAAAGACTGCAATATACATTTTGGTATTCGACCACTTTTGCCACTGTTGTACTTCGCATGGCGAGCAACAGTCTTGATAATTCCAGATGGAATGAGGAGATGTCACACTTCCCCTCGGTTTACCAGCTCCCCAGCGGTAAGTGGTTTAAATGAAAAATAAAGAGTATGTTTTGATGTTTGAATACCATTTATATGCACAGTTTAGGGTTAATTAAATAATGTGTTTGTTTTTGTAACGTTACCCATATATCTGACTGTCAGGAGTTACTTCCACTTAGCGATAACGGGCCCATTTCTGAGTTCATAAGGATGGCGGTGGAATGAGCGGTCCTACAGCTTTTACCGTGAGCTCCGAACCACGTTCAACTCGAAAGATACCCCAAATGAACTAGTCAGAGATGAAGGCTTAGACATTTCCAATTAAAATCGCTCCTCAGAGACGGATATCGAAATACGGAGCATCTGTACGAGAGGCGAGAAGGGAATTGCCCCGCCGTCTTTTTCGTAACGTAATAAAAAAAGCCAATACCACAACTAAGAAAATATATCTAAAAACAAATCTGCATAAAGCTGGTCTGCAAGGCTAATGACTTTTGCCTGAGCCAGCATCTGATATTGAAGTGTGAACACGTGAAACAAGACGAATAATCTATAATGACAGGCGTTGTTCATTCGGCGGTGGAATTATAACCGTGCAGAAAACATCAGGCAGTGAATAACGTAATGTGTTTTCGGAAGAACTGTTACAATAAAAATAGGAATGTGTGTTTTTGGAAGAAGAACTGTTATAAAAAAATAGAAATGTGTGTTTCATTCACATGACTTTCTCTACCTACTCTGCAACAAATTATTCTTAAGAAACGTTTTCTTCGCTCTACTTCTGATAAACGTTAACAGATATTATTTTCTTACTTAATTCCTTTTAAGTATAAAAGAAATAAGGAATACACTAGTCAAAACTTTTAAAAAAGCTATGCGATATAAATTAAATTCCCTCTCCTGGCATGACTAGGATGAAAAAAGTGAATAAGGACTTCCATGTTGAGAAAAGTCTAATAATTGAAAACTTTAAAATACCCAACAAGGAGTATCTTAAAAAAGGTTTCCTCTACAAAAATGTACAGGTACGTCATAATAGTGTATGTTATCAAGATCTACTATATGTTCCAGAAGTATTTTATTTATGTAACACTCGCTCAGAATTAATAGGAATTAAAGAGGCTATACCCACGAAGTTCAGTATGTAAATTTTATTTGACATGTACATATATTTAATATATGCTATTTTAATCAAAATCGTTAAAGCCGTTTTAGAGAAATGCGAAAATTTTGAAAAATTCACGTAAAGAGTACTTTGGGTTGTGGAGAATTTCATAACAACCTTTGTATCGCATTCTTGGGAGATATTAAACATAAATACTAAACTTCTTATACATCCAACTTTTTGTTTTTGAGTTATAATGTATAGAAACCCACAAAAAGAAACAAACGGACTTTTTCTTAAAAATTAATTCCATTTTTCGATTCAGGGATTCTCAAAGCATTTATTTCTGTTGAAATCTCCATATATAACTTTTGAATGGAATAATATATATTCCTTTACATACTCTGTACACTCAAAGACATTAAAAATATGCCTGGCACTGTGATTTTGCTAAAAATGTAACGTTCGACGGGAACTCGGCTCTTACGACGATTTTCATTGGTGTCATTGGCACAACATACCAGCCCAGTAAGAAAAGGCAGAACATATTGGGCATGCACTCCTTCATTCTACAATCCTACTCGATGCTCTCTCTAAACATGTTGACTTGTATAAGCAGTGTATTAATTTTGTCCACCATGTGCGCAAATTACCTTGGCATTAGAACAGAAAAAAAAGCTGATGTGCTCCACTCACATAGCTTTCTCTATATCTCTCCAACAAAATATTGTTAAAAAGTTTATGCTTCTATTTACTTCATGCTAATCGAGAAAAAATAGCAGAAATAGTCTTATTACTTGTTTCCTTGTAACTAGATGCAAAATAACGGAGTACCATAGGTTAAAGTGATAGTCGAAAGCTGGTTGCTATGTGACTGAAGCTCCTTTGTTTGTATGAATAGGAGTGACAAATTCCTGTGTGAGAAAAGTATGTTTTTTAAAAGTGAAATCAAAAACCAAGAATAACTCAAAAACGATCAACTGCACGAGAAAAATGTATTTAACATAAATTGTGTGTTTTAACGAGCTTAACATGTTTTGCACGATCATTTTTTGTCTATCTCTTACGGTTTAGCTGTTAAGCAAAATTCCGTAAAATTCATCCAGAATAAACTACTCTTCAGAGGATATTCCCAGAAAATTCAATATATACATTTTATTTATCAGGTAAATATATTTAATATACGATATTTTAATCAAAATCGTTAGAGCCATTTTTTAAAAAATCAAAATTTTCGAGAAAAGCTCCATGTAAAGGGTAGTTTGAGGCGTTTTTTTTTTTCAAAATCTTCGTATCGCATCCCTGGAAGATACTAAACTTAAATACCACCTTTGGTATTTTACCGAATTTTCGTTTTTGAGTTATCGTGTTTACTGACACACGGATACACACACGGACCTTTTTCTGAAAATGCAGATTTTGGATGCAGGGGACCCTAAAACATATATTTCCGGTGAAATCTCTGTATCGAATTTTTGGGTGGAGTGCAATACCTTCTCTATACACTATGTACATAGTACGTATAGAAAAAGTAAAGAGATTAAAGATTAACCTAATAATGTATCACCCGGTTAACGACGTGGCTTATTGTCCAACATGAAGGTTTGGTGATCACCATTTGCAACTCAGAAAACTTTATTTGGTCGCATGCACACCTTTCTTTCCGCTTCGGTAACGCGGCTTGTCCAATAAGTTTTATTTATGGAGAGGCCTTTCCTGAACCAGAAGGTTGGACAAGCGACAACCAGTGCCCAAACAGGTAGAAGACATGGGCGGAGACAGAGCAAAAATACCCCGTCTTATGATACGTATTTCTAGGCATATTTTAATGCCTTTGAATGTAGGTACGTAAGGCTCGAAAGAGGAAGTAAAAGCTGATAAACATACTGAATTGGATGCACATTAAGGTACCAATTATAAAAATAGTTCTACTTGTATCCGTAATCACCTGTATAGATAGCTATTTAAATACGTTAATAATAATAATAATAATAATAAATACGTTAATAATAATAATAATAATAATAATAATGATAATGATAATGATAATAAATAACACTAATAATAATTTCGTGCTAAAGCAGACAAGTATTTTTTTAATAATATTATCTTTATTACTTTCTCTTCGTCGTCGGCTTACCCTCCCTATATTTAGGACTTACAAGCGTATGCCCAGGGGTCAGAAGCTTGTCGGGGAGCATACGAGACGAAACCACAGAATGAAGAACCTGGAACGTAGGTATGAGAATGAGGAAGTGGGTGATATGAAATGTAAGCGAAATGGATGATACGAAAGATGATGATGGAGCAATTAGTGCAATGAGTGGCGGGGGAAACCTAGGACCCGAAGAAACTTGCCCAGGCACCGCGTTTTCCCCACAAATCCCACTGGCGGGCGTTCGGGATCATAACCAGGCCATCTAGATGGAAAGCGAGTGCTCTAACCACTCATCCACAGTGCCTTTCTCCATTACTTATCCATGAAAATCAAGCCAAATTGGTTTATTAAACCTGAACCATACATATGTGTTTCGTCGAGGAAAGTAGCTTCAGTAAAAGGCAGCAAGATGGTGTAACCATATGCAGACCTGAAGTTCAAAGAAGAATAGGAAAATATGGGATATGAGAGATATAACAATGAAACCCCACAAAAGCAACCTATTGAGATGGAAATACGAATTGCTTACTGCTGCATGAATTCTTGATAAAACGAAGACGGCTTAATGGAAGTTCAGCCTTGAAGACCTTTTTAACAATGAAGACCAAAACACTGGCTCGTGTGGCAAACATCTTTGATTACCGCTTTTCTCACATTACCACTTGTGACATTGGATTTCATTCGAGCCTTATGATTTGGTTAAGTGGTGTTTTCTCAGATAAACTCACATATACATACACACTCTCTCTTTCTCTCTCACTCACTTCTCTCCGATTATTTTACAAGTTTTTTTTTACTTGCTACACTTGTAGAGTGTACTTAACTACATAGAGAAGGTATTGACATCGAGATTTTACCGGAAATACATGTTTTGAGGCCCCTGAATCCAGAATAACATGTTTAGAAAAATGTCCGTGTGTGCCTATGGGCAGCATAGCTCAAAAACGAAAATACCATTAAACAACAAATTTCATATTTTAGTTCAGCATCTTCCAAGGATACGACACAAAGATTTTCAACAAAATCCCTGCACCCCCAACTACCCTTTATACGGTACATTTTTTCGAAAATTGTGATTTTCTCGAAAATGGCTAATGATTTTGATTTATAAGTAATTTATATGACAAACAAAATATATATCTTCGATTTTCAGGGAATAGTCTCCGAAGACTTTTATATAACTGGCAAACCGTAAAGGATATACAAACACTTACTACACAAAAAATGTCAATCTTATTAAAACACATAATATATGTTATACATTTCTGTAGATATAATAGTTTTCGATATATTTCGGATTATTAGCTTCAATTTTAGCCAGTTAAGCTTTTCTCGTTTCTCGTTTGTTTACTCTTGAAAGTAGAGAGATTGCAATTTCAATTCTTTCACATTGCGACCGGCTTTTAAAGAACGAAACTATCTCTTTAGCCTGTGCATTTTCTTATTTCTCTTCTACTTACAAGGAAGCTAATAATAAGAATAATTTTGCTAATGTTTAGCTTGATTAACATGATAAAGATAACATATTAATTTTTTGTTTGCCAAACAGCTGGAGGACATCTTCTCAATGGAACACATTAGATTTTTCCACCTTCTACTTACAAGGGACCAAGTAATAAGGGCAATTTCTGCTAATGTTTATTTTGATTAGCAACATGTAGATAGAATAATAAGCTTTTTAACATTAATTTGTTACTTTCACTACGCGCACTATGTGCTATCTTTCACAAAATTAAATACCCTCGTGATGTGTAATTTATTACTCTATGAGACGGGTTTTATCTGAAAGAGGTTCCATTAATCTGTCAGATGCATATTTCGCAGAAGTCACGAAAATAAATATTTACAAAAAATAAACGCGCGCTACACGCGATTTAATTCACTTCTCGACTTCTGTTATTCAACTGAAAAACGCTTTAAATATTTAGGCTATTCCAGTCGCAGGCACAATTGCTGCTGATTAAGCTTATCTTTGTAAGCAAAGCACCCAACATTAGGAACGCATTACTTCAGTTCCACTACTTAATCGAAACAAAACAACAACGCATTTTCAGTAAGTGTATTGAAGTTGAACTTGCAATAAGTTCCTGCTAGTTTACAAAGATTGCTGAAATTTGGTTTACAAAGCTGCGAGGTGAATGGATGCTGCCATGCTGAATTAAACATAAAAGAAAGTAAGGCATATGAAAATTTTATTCTCGTACCGCCTATGCAACAACGTCTGAAAATTAAGTGACCCATAATGTATAGAGAAAGACTTGTATTCCACACTAAATTTCAATACAGGAAATATTTATATGTATGTGTGTATGGTGCCAGTGTGTGTCTGTGGACGCTATAGCTCAAGAAATGCAAATACTGCTTAATACCAGACTTGGTATTTAAGTTTACTGTCCTTCAAGGGTGTAGGTAAACTCCAAGATTTACAAGAAAATCATCCCACCCAGAAATACCCTCTACATGGAAAATCTTTCTAAAATTTTGTTTTCTAACATATGTCTTTAAAGATTTTGATTAAAATAGCATATATTAAAGATATTTACATTACAAATAAAACGTAAACTTGAATTTGCAGGGAATAGCTTTTGAAGATATCTGCATTCCGCATAACTGGTAAAACGTAAGAGCGAGACAAAAAGTTAATACACAAAAAATGTATATCTTGCTAAAACACAATTTATGTCATATACATTTATAGTAGATTTAACCGTTTCCGACACACTCTTTGTGTATGGCTTTAAATTTAAATAATGCAGCTTTTCCCAAAAGGGAAATCATCGTTCATTTCGTCTCTTGTTTTAAACAGCTGGTCGTGCAAAGCAAACCGCAGTTCAATCCTTTTCATAGCGACCAGCTTTTAAAAGGTATGACTATAGCTTTAGCCTAGCATATCTCCTTATTTTCCTTCTTCTTAGAAAGAAGCAAGAAATGACAAAATTTATGCTAATGTTTACCTCCATTAGAATGATATGCATAAGAATATATTTTTTAAAACATATTTTGTTTGCAGAACAGGTAGAGAAAGCTATGTGAATGATAGACATAATATTTTTACTTTCGCTACACGTACTGTGTACATACTGTATAGAGAAGGTATTGCATTCTACCCAAATATCGAGATTTCACCGGTAATAATAATTGGGTCCCCTGACTCCAAAAGCAGCATTTTTGGAAAAAGGTACGTGCGTTTGTCTGTGGACAGCATAGCCCAAAAATGAAAAGTCCGTTAAATACCAAACTTGGTATTTAGGTTTAATATCTTCCAAGAATGCGACACAAAGATTTTCCAAAAAAATGCCCCCACTCCCAACTATCCTTTACATGGAAAAATGTTCGAAAAGTTTGATATCTTGAATTTTGATTGTATATCTTGAATTTTCTGGGAATAGCCTCTGAAGACTACTTTATTCTGGATGAATTTAATGGAATTTTGCATAACTGGCAAACCGTAGGAGATAGACAAAAGCTTGCTTAACAGAAAATGTGGAGTTCGTTAAAACACACAATTTATGTTACATTTTTTTCGTGGAGTGGATCGTTTTTTTTTAGATATTCCTTGTTTCTGGATTCAGCTTTAAAAAACGTATACTTTTCTCATATTGGAATTATTCAACTCCTGTCCATTCAAACAAAGGGACTTAGAGGGTCACGTAGCAACCAGCTTTTGAGTATTTGTTTAGCCTATGCTACTCCCTTATTTTTCTTCTACTTGCATGGAAGCAAGTAGTATGACTATTTCTGCTAATTTTTTCTCGATTAGCATGAAGTAAAAGGTACAATAAGCCTTTTAACATTAATTTGTTTCAGAGATGTAGGGAAAGTGAAGGGAATGATACAGTTAAGGTTTTTTACACTGTGGCCACTGCAGGATTGGTCGCGCGCCGGCCGCCGTAGCTTGGACTTCCGCCGAAACAGTCATAATATCCCCGCAGCTCCATCCCTAAATTCACCGAACTTCTTGTAGTTTCCCTTTTAATAATTTACATGGCAAGCACGGTTTTCCCCCTCGAAGCGCAATTCTCACGCGACATATGCTGCTGGTTTGTCGGAGCCATCTGGAGCCTAAATCTCGACTTAGCACCAGCAGACTCGATTTAACCTGGCGCATCCATTTGTATGACACGCAAACTGAATTGCAATGTTACACACCACTGACTTAGAGCTCCTCTGTAGCTTCAGAGAAACTATCCGGAGGATTAATGTAGATATTATTTACGAAATCAACACAGATAACTGCTACATAAAAACTATTAGGGTATAGTATCGTTATTCTAGGCAAATAACTAAGGTACAAAACTCTGAGTGAATCGCAAAAAAACACCAGGTCCTTGAAGGTCCAGTGTGAAAGGTTCAAGGAGACTGCAAGAAACACTGGCAGAGTTCAGGAATTCTGTTGATCCATGACAACGCTCGTCCATACACAGCTAGCACAACCAATCGACTCCTTGAACAATTTCAATGAGACATTTTCGATCATCCGCCATAAAGTCCTGACTGACCTGGCACCCGACGACTTTCACCTTTTCCCTGAACTGAAGGCGTGGCTAGGAGGGCAGCACTTTCAAACCAACGAAGATCTTCAAAACAACGTCAATGCTCATTTAAAATCATTGGCGGCAACATTTTTTGAAGCAGGTATTGCAAAACTTGTGCACAGGTACGGCAAATATCTCAATCTTTTCGGTGATTATATTGAAAGGTAACAATAAGTGTACAAAACTTTTAGTTATAAAATAATTTGTTTTCTGTGAACTTGTATTTTATTTATAGCCTATCGGAAGTTGGAAAGAAAACGGTCCTCGTAGTTTTTTAGTTAATAGATTTTTTATAGAAATGCTTATTTTATTGAAAAAAATTGGTTGGGTTACCAGTATCTCTATGCATGCTCTAATGTGTGCATATATCATGTATCCTTTCTAGGGATACAAAGGAAAACTTTCCGTATACAGACTAACAGCGACAATGTTGACGGGAAAAACTTTTAGCACTTCCGTTGGTGGAAACTGTGAGGCGCTGTTCTAGAAACTCGACGGAAGCTTCTAGAACGACCTTGAAAGTTGCAGCTTATCGTGCCTTAGCCATGGTTTCACCCAGCTCCATTAATCTTCGGGTTTAGCTCATAACAAAGTATAAACAGTAACTCCATGATGAATGAGCGGTGCTATCTCAACACACCAAGCATCCTTGTGACAAAGAAAGCCGCTACCTCTCTTTGTTAACAAACTGGCAGTAACCTACCAATCTTCCCGCCTTGCCGTCTTAAATAACAGCTGATCATTTAGGACCAAGACACACTTACTTATACTGTATTTTAAATTTATGCATAAATTGGTTGCATTCCTATTCCAAGTATAAAACCCCATTTTTACTTTTTCAGCTTAGTACATAATATTGCATTCCACAAAAAATTCATACCCAGCTTTCACTGCAAATGCAATTCTGGAAAAAGTTCCGTGAGAGAGAGAGAGAGAGAGAGAGAGAGTGAGTGTATATTTGTACACGTGTCTGTGAACACAAATAAAAAAAGGTCAGTAAATACTCGATATTTAAGTTAGCCACCTATCTATGATGCAACTCGAAGATTTTCAAGAAAATCCCCCAAACTAACCTAACTTTATGTTGAAAATCTTTTGAAAATTGAAATCTGTGTTAAATCTTTTGTGTACTTAGGACTCACATTTACAATGAACAGAAAATGAACAAAACACATTGACACCACGAAACACAAGGCAAGGGTGAAAGAAGCGGAAGCTCTCCGGTTACGCTGCAGAATTCCGAATATATCCATAACCTTACTGAAAACTGTATACGGAGCGACAGTTACATCCACGATGACATATGAAGGAGAAATATGGGGGTGGGAACAACAGGGAATCTGGACCAAGTGAGAACCCAATTTTTGAAAGGAATTCTGGGTGTAGGGAGGGTTACGGCAAACGGCAGAATAATTAGTGAATTCGGGGCGCATAGTGAAACGATAGAGTGCAAAATCAGGACAGTTAAATATTGGATGAGAATCGTTCACGGAAACCAATCTCTAATTAGGGCAGTCTGCTACCGTGAACAGTTACGAATTGAAGATAATTCGATGTGAGCACCAAAATTAAAAAAAGGTTGGAAACCATTGGGATGGGCTACATTTTGATAGTGTAGGCAAACAGACGGACAATTTGGATTTTTTGGTAGTGTTTAGTACCCGCTTTAACTACTTATAGCACCGCAGGCGGGGAATATTTGGAGAAAAATTAAGAACCGCCTCTGTGAAATTGACAAACAGCAAATAAATGCGCAATGCACGGAGAAGGTTTAATTAGAAGCACAGTCTGGGCTAAAATTGGAGTGGAGTATAGAGCAATAGATCAAAACATGTACCAAACTCATTAAACAGGGGCTCGTGTAGATTAGACTAGAAGCTTGGAGGAACACAAACATTGCTGACGAGAATGGTATGAGAATCTGTCCCTTTTGCGAGGAAGAAGAGTTGTGGTCCCATAATTTGGCAATATGTAGGGGTACGGAGAAATGGAGGGAAAATATTTACAGCTATTTTTTGCCACCGCGAATGTAGAGCTAGAAGCATGTTGGACGCTACTGGCAGGCACGGAAGACCTGGACGGGCTAGGTAAATTTATACTTAAGGCAAGACAGCCGAGACCTGAGAAGCTTGCCAATAGAGAAGAGGAGGGAGTGATGAGAATAACTAAACAAAATTGAGTAGAATGTTTTACATACGTATATTTTATGTCATACTTATGTCATTTTTGTGTTATAGTTTTATTTATTGTTTATATACTATGTGATGTATTTCTTTTAAGTGTATTTATCTATTATATTAGGGTTAATTTCTATTTCTGAAGAAGGTGTACTCTGTGCTGTAAATTTAAATTTCTGTATTTGATTATCTTTGTGTTCTTATTTTTGTGTTTACTCTTTTAATTCTTTCCTGTTGTACTTTTAATATAGCTTTTTATTTTGTATTACAGAAGCACGTACGGTCTGTGGACCCGTGTGATTGTTGAAGTTCAATTTTTGATATTGTTATGCCAATAAATACAGTTATTCATTCATTCACATACACTTGACTGATACGCGCAGAGCATCCTATATTACAAATTATGCCTACGAAGAAAAAATTGCGTGATAATTAATGAACGCTCAAATCAGCCCCGAAAAAATATTTGAGTCATTCGGCTGCTGTCTGCTTTTAGTAAGGTAGGCCCAGAAAACCCTTTTTACTTTCTCCATACGCACTATGTACATAGTGTATAAAGTAGGTATTGCACTCCACCAAAAAATTCGATACCGAGATTTCCCCGGAAATATATGTTTTAGGGTCCCCTGTATCCAAAAAAAGTATTTTCAGAAAAAGATCCATGTGTGTGTGTCCGTGTGTCCAAGTGTCTGTGAACACGATAACTCAAAAACGAAAAGTCTGTAAAATACAAAGCTTGGTATTTAAGTTTAGTATCTTCCAGGGATGGGACATGAAAATTTTGGGAAAAATCCCTCCGCCTCAAACTACTCTTTACATGCAACTTTTTCGAAAATTTTGATTTTCTAAAAAATGGCTCTAACGATTTTGATTAAAATATCGTATATTAAAGATATTTACCTGACAAATAAAATGTATATTTTTAATTTTCTGGGAATAGCCTCTGAAGACTACTTTATCCTGGGTCAATTTTGCGGAATTTTGCATAACTGCTAAACCGTAAGAAATGAACAAAAACTTACCACACAACAAATGTAGAGCACTTTAAAACACACAATTTATGTTATATACATTTTTTTCGTGGAGTTGATTGTTTTTGGTTTCAGCTATAAAAAACAATTTTCTAATACAGGACTTTGTGAACTCGTGTCCATATAAACAAGGGAACTTCAGTCACATAGCAACCAGCTTTTGACCATCACTTTAACCTATGTTACTCCTTTATTCCGCTTCTACTTACAAGGAAGCAAGTAATAAGACTATTTCTGCTAATTTTTTCTCGATTAGCAGGAAGTAAATAGAAGCATAAGCTTTTTAACAATAATTTATTGCAGAGTTGTAGAGAAAGTCATGTGAATGGGACATCAGATGTTTTAAGGCCTTTGAATTACTAATTAGAAACGCAGCCCTTAGCCTGCACAGATGTATTATTGGATTCTGCGTTTTAAGTTATATGTGCAAATAAGAACAACAGATTCATATTTGTAATCCTTATTTTAAATATTGGTGGTTCTAACCCAATTACAAGCTATAACATCTGCATTAAACTATATATATATATGTGTGTGTGAGTGTGTATGTATGTGTGTTAGACCCATATGCCGTTCTTTACCCATTCAACAAACTGTTCTTTAAAAAAACTCCTTGTATCTAAATTTATGTTAAGTGAGATAAAGATTTGTGGAAAGCATTTTTATATATTTCCTTATAGATGCAATGGAATTAAGGAGAGTAGGTTTTAGTGATAGTCTTTTAAAGTGAGCCGCTATGTGACGGCTTTGAAATTCTGTTGTTGTTGCATGATTACAGAAAATAAATTAGTTATAATATAAAATAATAATAATAGTAATAAATGTTCAAACCAACAACAAGGAGTATTAAGAAAATTGTTATCATTAAATAAATAGTATACTTTAACGAGGTCTACGTTTTGAATGTAGTAACATTTTGTCTATCCTTTGTGATATATAGTTATACAAAAAGTAATTCAGAATGAAGAAGAACTCAGAATATTCTAGTTATATGTTTTATTTTTATAAAATACAAATTTTTTTTAAAAAATTATGTTTCTTCTAAACAGTTATTTGGAATGGGAGGTTTTATGAAATTGCTCGTGTCCTATACTTGGAAAGTGTTGAACTTAAAACACCAAGTTTGGTTTTTAGTGATTTTTCGTTCTAGCGTTACATTATTTGCAACACACCCACGCCTCATAGATGACACAGATGTTATTATTTTTATTTTATCCGATAGGTTTAGAACATATGTTTTCTATGAAATCTTATCTTATGATTGATGACAATGAGTGGTGTTTGAGATGCTCAACTTCAGTGATTATTAGCACGCTCCGAAAAACTATCATGCCTAAGGCTAAGAAATAAAATCAATAAACATGAATTAAACATTAAAATTGGAGATAAAAACCAGCACGAATAAACTGTCCATGATAAAACATAGGGATTCTAAATACAATAGGAAGAAAAATCAAATTCCTATTGCTGAAAACGCAGTGCTTAAAGAGTTGAAAAGTTAAGAAAAAAAAAAGCCAGCTACCTCTCCAGGAACGTGCAAGAATTAAAATGAAAATAAAGCTGTATATGCATGCTAAAATGCGGTTTAGATAGAAATTTAAAAGACCTAGCTATCGCTCTGGTATCATCAGCCAGAATCTCTCCAATACTAGCAGGCAGAATGGCCTGTAAATGTGCTATACGATAATTTATGGTTGGAATACAATACTTAAATTTACGTAGTAGAGCAAGTAATAAATGTTTTCTTATTGTCTGCGCTTATATCAAAGCATAGGTAAGCTTGTAACGTCATTGGTAGCAAATTGGAAGATTCATAATTGGAATCCCGTCCGAGGCACAAACTGCTCATATCTAATACAGCCTTTCCATTTATCATTCATGTTAACTTGCAGCTTGACTAACTTCTGTAACCTAGTTAGAACCGCGCTCGATGGAGACGCCTTAACTCGCAGGCAACACGCACATTACATTCCCTCTACTGGCCTTGAATGAAACAGATCGACTGTTTCACTGAATTTGCCTTCTACGACGTGGAGAGCTTGTGAGGATAAAGTCATCCGCCGTCAAGCACACACCGAAATGACTGAGCTAAACGCAGAAAATGAACATCGGTCACAGAGAATAAATAGCGAAACGAATGCCAAACATGATTAAGCAAAGTTACTTTTGCAACAATTACATTAGACAGAAAATTGAAAATTATGTTTACTTTCTCTAGCATGAATTTACATAGAATATACTATATTCCACACAAAAATCCCATACTGATATTTCACCGGAAATACATGTTTTGAAGCTCCCTGAGGACTTTTTCCACATCTCTATAACAGATTATTATTAAAAAGCTTATTCTTCTGTCAGTTTCATGGCAACCACGATGACTATTAGCAGAAAATGTGCTTTCTTGTAATTAGAAGGGAATTAATGAATATAATAACCTACAACGAAAGTCAAATATTTTAAAACTTGGTTGCCATGTGGATGAAATCAGCTTCTTTGCATTGCGAGGAGTTGGCCAATTCCCGTACCTGAAACGTTCAAGTATTTTAAATCTTGAACCAATAACAAGAAATGTCATAAAATAGGTAAACTCCACGAAAAAAATGTATATTATATAAATTATGTGTTTCAATGAGACCTACATTTTTTGTGTAGTACGTTTTTGTGTATCTCTTACGGTTTACTAGTTATGCAAAATCCAGCGAAATTCATCAAGAATAAATAACTCTACGAGGCTATTCCCAGAAAATTCGACATATACATATTATTTGAGATGTAAGTAGGTTTAATATGCGGTATTTTAATCAAAATCGCATAAGCCATTTTTGAGAAACTAAAAAATTTCGAAAAAAGTCCCGTGCAAAGGGTAGTTAGGGGTGGAGGATTTTCTTAAAAATCTTAGTGTCGCATCCTTGGAAGATGTTCAACTTATATACCAAGTTTGGTATTTAACGGAATAGTCTCTGAACACCTGTTCATTCTGCAAGACTTTTGCACAAATGATAGAGTTAATCGTTTCCGAGATATTCCTGGTTATTGGTTTCAATTTTGAGCTACTGAGACCTTTTTCAAGCGAGAAGTTAACTTTAGTTTGATCTCTTATGTAAAAGAAAAAATTCAATTGTCTGATAGCGATAGCTTTTAAAACATTCAACTATTACGTATTCCCTTCTGCTTACAAGGAAGCAAGTAATACGATTTCTTCCGCTAATTTTTATCTCGATTAGCATGATATAAATAAAATAATATTATTTTGGAAGCAAGTTCTCTTTGTGCAACAGCTACAGAAAGTTATATGAATGGAATACATCAGATATGTTTAGATACTACATGATGTTGGAGTCGCCCTTCGTGGTGTATGCTTAGCTTACACAAGGTTGCGGGTTCAAGCCCGGCGGATGATGGATGTTTTTTGGACATAAAAATCCTTAGTATGGCTCTCTTTGGAAGGAAAATCAGGTTTTTGATCCCATGAAATGTTTGGCGTCATTTAAAATAACCGGTTTTAAGAAAATGTTCCTAGGGTAACGTGTCATTTTCACCTCCGCAAGTCGTGATTTTGTCATATGGTGCCATCTATGGACAATGACTTGTTTGCTCTTCACCATGTGTGTGTATAGTGGTGAACTCGCGAACTAGAAATTCCATTGATGAAGAAACCGCGGCTTAACAGAAATTATTTGAACATTGTAAATTAGTAATATTAGTAATATTGCCGATTTATTACTTTATGATTAATATTGTTGAAAGATGAAGAAACTTAAAAAATCTTATATAGTGCATTCACATTATATTCTCTACCCATTCTTCAACAAACTCAACCTTTAAAAAAACTATTCTTCAATCTATTTCCCGTTAATTGAGATAAACTTTTGTGAAAATACTTTTATTAGCTTTATTTCCTTGTAGGCGAAGATACCGTCCGTCTGCCCTTAAACCCATCTTTGTTTACAAATAGCGACACTATATTAGAAGATAACTAAGTCGTTTATCCATAACCCATTTTAAAATTCGTGCTGATAATGATATTGAAATATATGATGTGTTCCATACGCATGACTTTCTCTACACCGCTGTAACAAATTAATGTTAGAAATCATATTCTCTATGATAATCAAGACAAACATTAGCAGAAATCGTTTTAATTACTTGTTTCCTTGTAAATATATGCAAATTAAAAGGAATACATTAGGCTAAAATAATAGCAAAATATTTTAAAAGTTGGTTTCATGTGGTTGAAATCGGTTTCTATGCACGGCTAGTGCTTACAACTTTCCGTGTCAGAAAAGTAATTTAAATCTGAAACAAATACTAAATGGTCAATTCAGGAAAAAAAACGTAAATGACATAAATTGTGTGTTTTAATGTGATCTACATTATGTGTAGTAAGTTCTTGTTTATTTCTTACAGCTTATCAGGTACGCAAAATTCAGCATAATTCATTCAGAATAAAGGGGTCTGTATAGCCTAGTCCCAGCAAATGCAAGATATACACTTTATTTGCGATATAAATATCATTATTATACGGTATTTCAATCAAAATTGTTAGAGCCATTTTTGAAAACATCAAAGTTTTAGAATTTTTTTCCATATAAAAGATAGTTTGGAGTGGGGAGATATTTCTCAAAAATCTTCGTGTTGCATCCTTGAAAGATGGTAAACTAATACCAAGATTGGTATGTTTCCTACTTTTCGTTTTTGGCACACATTCGGACATTTTTCTAAAACTGCTTGTTCGGATACAGGGGACCCTAAAACGTGTATCCTATACCGGTGAAATCGTAGTCAAATTTTTATTGGAATGCAATACCTGCTTTATACACTATGTATATAGTAAATGTAGAGAAAATAAAAGGGTTACAAAGTAATAGCACTAAAAGTTCAAAGGAATTAATAGCGCCTTGCGCTTTCTCTTGTGCACCTCGGCATATTATTCGGTTACGATAATCTGGAAAGTTTAAAATCATTTCTGTTCTGTATCTGAAGGTGAAACAGTCATAAATACAAATTTTTATTGCAAAGCAACATATTTCAGTATATACAGCAGCTAAATGAGAATGTTATTGTCCTCCTTTCTAGCCCAGGTCTTTGCTACCTGAATAATTGTGAACCATTGTGGTGTATCTTCCAGTGTTTGTTTTCACTCTTGGTATGCAAATTAATCTGGGCTATTTGCGTATGCCTTTATTCGCGTGCTTGCAAGAGCGTATCTGATTTTCTATTGTTTGTAACAAAAGCTTTTTGTTTTGTTTCGTAATGGATTTAATTCATCGTTCAGTCAAACAATAGGTTCTCTATAGTGCAATAAATATTTTATATCTATCAGATTATATTATGCTATTTCCAAATTTTCAAGTATTTCAATAATGATAAAATGTAATACAGTTTACAAGAAAACAGGTCCAGCTTATATTGTTTAATTTTAAACAAGATTTTATAAGACTACTCTGTGATATAAATAGACAGACAGTAGAATCTGAATGTAAAAGATATAATATGCCCCATTCACATGACTTTCTCTACATCTCTGCATCAAATTAATGTTAAAAAGCTTATGCTTATTTTTACTTCATGCTAATCGAGAAAAAATTAACAGAAATGGTTTTTATTACTTTCCTCCATGCAAACAGAAAGGAAATAAAAAAGTAGCATTGCCTAAAGTATTAGACAAAATCAGGTTGTTATGTGCCTGAAGTTCTTTTGTTTGTACAGCCAGTTGACAAATCCGTATGAGAAAAGTATTTTTTTAAAGCTGAAACCTATAACAAGGAATGTATATAACAAAGTGTGTGTTTTAACGTGTTCTACGTTTTCTATTAAGTATGTCTTTGTTTATATCTTACGGTTTATCAGTTGTACAAAGTTCCGTAAAATTCATCCAGAATAAATTAATCTTTAGAGGTTATTACCAGAAAATTCAATATATACATTTTATTTGTCATGTAAGTTTCTTTAATATACGATACTTTAATGAAAATCTTTAGAGCCATTTTTGAAGAAATCAAAATTTTCAAACTTTTTCCATGTAAAAGATAGTTGGGGGAGGAAGGATTTTTTGAGAATGTTCGTGTCTCATCTTGAAAGGTCCTGAACTAAGATTGGTATTTAACGGACTTTTCGTGTTTGATCTATGCTGTCCACAGACACACCCTGCACACGCACACACGGCCCTTTTTCCATAAATGTTTTTTTTGGATTCAGGGGGACCCAAATCATGAATTTTCCGCTGAAATCTCAAAATGGAATTTTTGGTTGCATTACAAGGCCTTCTCTATACACTATGTATGTACAAAAGGCACAAAAAGAAATCAGCACTGTCTTCTTCCTTACCTTTTGTAGGGTACTTAATTACGTCACACTTTTATTTTATTGGCTGATAGTGACACCTTGCAGGTGAGTGTTCTATATCGAACTAATAGAGCATACCAATGCTGGGTTTGTCAACTCATTCGCTAATAGATATAGCCACCTTCCTCAACTAGAAGCGAGCGCTATGAATCTCCTATAGACAATCCGAAACTCAACGTCTATTACTATTTGTGCTATGTGTACATAGTACGTGTAGAGATAGTAAAAATTACTGGAGCTACAAAATGAAATAAAATTGGCTCAGTTAAAGAAAAATAATATATTTTAGAAAGCTCTCGCCTTGCAATTTTCTTTGAAAATGGGTTCTTTGCTTGGCCCAAAGTAAAACAAAGAAATACCGAGGACTTCCTGTTTGAGAAATGTATAAGTATTTTAGGCGGCGACGTGCTTGAGTGGTTAAAATGCTCGCCTAGGCGCGCATGTGGGATTCGTCTAGGATGAAGCGACGTCTGGGCGGGTTTTAACTGTGTCCTCCGATTTTCCCGCGCCACTTATTCCACCGATTGCTGCATCATCACCTTTCCAATCATCACGTTAGCTTCAATTTCATATCATCCCCTTCCTCATGTCCATGCCTGACTACGAGAAGACACCTCGTAACAGGTTCTCCATTCTGAGGTTTCGTGCCGTAGGCTCCCCGACAGGCTTCTGGCCCCTAGGCATTGGCTTATAAGTCCTAGCGGGGTGTCAGTCCTACAATTACAGGTAGGGAAATCGATTACGAAACGAAACGATACGTATTTTAAAATAGAAACCAATAACGAGGAAATTCTCATAAACGGTTAACTCTACAACACAAATTGACCACTTATACGCTTTATGTGTAGTAAGGTTTTGTCTATCTCTAACGGTTTACCATTTACATAAAATTTATTCAGAATAAAGAGGTCTTCAGAGGATATTCCCAGTATATTAAGCATAGTCATTTGATGCACTTTTAGATATATTTACACTAAAATTCAAAATATGCAGTAAATGAGAGTAAAGAAAGAAATATACTAACTCAAATTATTGTTGAAAAAATATTACTCTTCACACTTGACAAGAATCTTGGTTTTCCAAAAATTAATAGTTTATTTTTTCACAATGTAGCATTATTTCGAAACCAAATATGACCACATTCTTTAATGTAGTTCTGAAAGGCAAAATAAAACGTTTCAAACAAAAGTGTGACATTTTGAATATGGAAAAGAATTGGATAAAACACTTTTTAGTAACCAAAGTTTAAGGTTCAACATGCCTATTAACAAGCATGTGCCTGGCCATTCCTAGGATTATTTAATTGGTAGTTAAAATTTCCAAGTGAGAAGAAACTATTTATTTTCTTAAAGATAGAATGATATATTACTATAACAATTTCACAGATGCATCACCTTGAGCTATATTTTTAAATATTAAAAATACGGGGTACGTCCAGAAAGTAAGTTCCGTTTCAATTTATCTCCGCTGCAGCGCTCCGATCGCAGTTCCGCACATGCGCGGTAGACGCTATGTATCAAGTAGAAGAAAGTGCGCCATTTTGAGATCGCTGTCAGCCACATACGCTCTGTTGTGCTAGTTTACAATGTCGGTGTTGATTGAAAATCCCGCCGCTTGTGAAATCAGAACTGTGATTAGTTTTCTGAATGCTAGGAAAGTGAAACCATTTGAAATTTATCGGCAAATTTGCGAAATTTACGGACAAAATGCGATGAGTGATTCAATGGTGAGAAGATGGGTCCGACAGTTCAATGAAGGACGTAGTGAAGTGCACGATGAAGAACGAAGTGGGCGTCTATCGGTTACAGAAGAACTGGTTCATGCGATTGATGACAAGATCCAGGAAAACCGCAAGTTTACAATTAGCGGTCTCGCTATGGAATTTCCCCAAAGCTCACGATCACTAATTCATGAAATTGTTAGCGAAAAACTGAAATTTCGTAAACTTTGCTCACGTTGGATACCAAAGATGCTTACTGAGCAACACAAAACAAAACGGATGGGTAGTGCACTTCAGTTTTTAACCCGTTATGATGAAGACTGCGAAGAATGTCTGACACAGATAGTCACAGGAGATGAGACTTGGGTTTCTTACGACACCCCTGAAAGTAAGCGGCAATCAATGGAATGGAGGCACACTTCATCCCCAGCAAAGGTTAAGCCGAAACAAATCTTGACACCTCGAAAAATGATGTGCACAATGTTCCGGAACTGGAAAGGCATCTTACTCATCATTGATTTCTTACCGCGTGGTCAAACAATCAAAGCAGATGTTTATTGCGAGACATTTAGGAAATTGCGCCGCGCAATACAGAATAAGCGCCGAGGATTGCTGTCAAAAGGTGTTGTTTTTTTCACGACAACGCACGACCACACACTGCAAATGTGACGAAAAACCTCCTACAGGGATTAGGCTGGGACGTGTTTGACCATCCTCCGTACAGCCCTGATCTCGCTCCTAGCGACTTTCATCTGTTCTTACATCTCAAGTCTTTTCTTGGCGGTCAACACTTCAACAATGACGAAGAACTGAAAGAAAGAGCTGAAAGAAAATGTTTCCAACCTTTTGAAGGCAGAGGCGGCAAACTTCTATGAAGGAGGTATACAAAAACTTGTGCCACGCTATGACAAATGCCTGCAAAATTTCGGCAATTATGTGGAAAGGTAGTTTAAGAGTTGTAGAATTTTGTGCAATAAACAATTATTCTGTATCTCTACCAATTTAATTTTATTACCAAACGGAACTCACTTTCTGGACGTACCTCGTACATCCTACTGTAATATTTGCAGAACGATTTATCCATCTTCAGATGCATAAACACCATTAAGAAATACGCATCGTACAGAAGATTGATTATGCGCCAGTAAATACACCTAAGAGAGATAAGGACACTACATAAGGAGAAACTGTAAGCAGACTAAATGATAGATAAATCACATATAGTTTCCCCCCATCTGGTCGTTGAACCGAAAATAATGTTCTATTTGAATGACTATCCCTCTCCCTTTCAGCTGTCGAAGCGGAACATAAGCAAATATGCAGAATCAGGACCTGACCACAGCAGTTTTCAAATGAACCAGAAAAAATGGGCGATAATCTGCCTCATTCTCTTCAAAAACGAGCTTCTCTGGTTAGGTATGCTTTCTTTGTATCTTCTGGAAACGGTAAATGACAAAATATACGAAAAAATATCTGATATGTTCAATTCACATGACTTTTTCTATATCTCTGCAAAAAGTATTTTTAGAAAGCTAATGCTTCTATTTACTTCACTTTAATCGAAAAAAAATTAGCAAAAATAGTCTTATTACTTGGTTCTATGTAACTATAAGTGAAATAAGGGAGTACCATAGGTTAAGGTAATAGTCAAAAGCTGGTTGCTATGTGACTGAAGTTCCTTTGTTTGTATGGACAGGAGTTAACAAATTGCTGTGTAAGAAAAGTATACGTTTTTTAAAACTGAAACCAAGACAAGGAATATCTTAAAAACGATAAACTTCACGAAAAAAAAATGTGTACAACATAAATTGTGTGTTTTAGCGTGCTCTACATTTTAGGTGCGGTAAGTTTTTGTCCATCTCTTACCGTTTAGCAGTTATGCAAAATCACGTACAATTCATCCATAATAAAGTAGTCTTCAGAGGCTATTCCCAGAAAATTAAAGATATACATTTTAATTGTCAGGTAAATATCTTTAATATATGATATTTTAATGAAACTCGTTAGAGCCATTTTTGAGAAATCAAAATTTTAGACATTTTTTCTTGGTAAAGGATAGTTTGGGGTGGGGGGATTTTTCTCAAAACCTTCTTGTCGCATCCCTGGAAGATTGAGTTGTCGTTTTCACAGATACACACAAACACACACACACACACATACAAAGGATTTTTTTTTTCTGAAATGCTTTTTTTGGATACAGGAGATTCTAAAATATGTATTTACGGTGAGATCTCGGTATCGAATTTTTGGATGGATTGCAATATCTTTTCTATGTACTATGTACATAGTACGTGTAGAGAAAGTAAAAACATTCAACACAGTCTACACATCTCCACGACAGCAAACGCCTACCATAATAGTTTATAACAAACTAATATAGATATTGCGACATACAAGCAAATATAGGAATATACGTGATTTTTGTCCCCGGTTTATGAGTGTGTGTGCGTGTGTGTGTGTGTGTTCCTATAAAGATTTATGTCGACTTAAATGAAGTCTACACCTGCTCCATCACGGAAGATTTGCAATTTTATCCTTCAGGGCAGACAAGCCAATGCCTGGTATCAGACGACTGTTGAGCAGATGGGCAATGGATCTCATAGAATACCCAGGATGGAGCAAACAGCATTATGCTGGTATGAAGGTGAGAATAGATGATATGAAATGTAAGCGAAACGGATGGAGCAATTGTTAGAGTGAATTTCGACGGAAACCGGAAGACCTGGAGAAAATCCGCTCAAATGTCTTCAAACGGAGTAGACAGAAAAAAAATCTGATGTGTACCATTCACATGACTTTTTCTACATCTCTGCAACAAATTACTCTTAAAAATGTTATACATCTATTTACTTCATGTTAATCAGATTAAAATAGCAGAAATAGCCTTATTACTTGGTTCCTTGGTGCTATGTTTGCTTTGTTCCTTGCTGGTTGCTATGTCACTGAAGTTCCTTTGTATCGAAGCAGTTGACAAATTCCTATATGAGAAAAGTATAAGTCTTCATAACAGAATCCAAAAACAAGGAATGTCTCAAAAAAGATGACTCCACGAAAAAACTGAATATAACATAAATTGTGTGTTTTTACGTGCTCTACATTTTTCGTGCAGTAAGTTTGTGTACATCCCTTACGGTTTCGCAGTTATTCAAAATTCCGTAAAATTCATCCAGAATAAAATTGTCTTCAGAGGCTATTCCCAGAACATTCAAGATATACATTTTATTTGTCAGGTAAATATCGTTAATATGCAAAATTTTAATCAAAATCGTTAGAGCTATTTTTAAGAAAATCAACATTTTCGAAAAAAGTTCCATGTAAAGGGTAGTTTGGGGTGGGGGGATTTTTTTTAAAAATCTTCCTGTCGCATCCTTGGAAGATACTAAACTTAAATACCAAGTTTGGTATTTTACCGACTTTTCGTTTTTGAGTTATCGTGTTCACAGACACACACACGGACCTTTTTGTGAAAATGCTTTTTTTGGATACAGGGTACCGTAAAACATATATTTCCGTTGAAATCTCTGTATCGAATTTTTGGGTGGAGTGCAATACCTTCTCTATACACTATGTACATAGTACGTATAGAGAAAGTAATAAACAATGGTGGGAGGTATGCGTGGTAACACATCATATTTTTCATTTAATGGGTAATTAATAACTATTTATTGTATAAGTTTAAACGGTAGGAGTATGCAAGAATAGGAATATTTACGGACGGAGGTGGTATGCTTCTATGGAGATCCAACGAGAAACACGAGGGTCATCCAGAAAATAACGAACGATTTGGCAGAATTATAAATGATAATGAAAGATATCAGCACAAAGCTTTATTTACAAAGTTACAGTATTACTCTATATCTCAACGCACAACAAAGTATTTATTGTCACGTGGTACCAATTTTTCAATGGAGATGTTATACTCTTTTCACCGCTCAAGATCTGGGCAAAGATGTCATTGTCACTTTGAGGTCTTCATCGGCTGGGAATTATTTTCCACACAGTAGCCAAAGTTTAATTACTGATTTTTCTAAATTCTTTTATCAACATTTGTTTTCAGCTTCTCCATAACGATTCATAAACTTCCACTCTAGTCTTTGTTGTGCTCACTTTTTTCCCTGATTGCTCGTAAATTATGCGCCATTTCCTAACTGAAGATTCGTTCATTGCATTATTGCCATACTCTTGCATTATTTGTCTATAAGATTCGATTCGCCGATCATTTTGTGCATTAAAAAAGCCGATTAAGTTTGTTGACAGTTGAAAAATATAACATCGTCATTGAAAAACTGATACCACCTGACAATAAATGCCTTGACAGCAATGGCGATTACCTTGAGAAATAGAAGAAGGTGCTGCAACTTTGTAAACAAAGTTTTGTATTGATTATCTTTCGTTACTATTTTGCTATGCCAAATCGTTGGTTACTTTCTGGTCACTTTTAAAACTGTGTTAAGGAGCCCTGAAATTTATAAAACAACAAAATAACTATATATGCGACAGGAGAAACTAGTCCCCAGAATTAGATGAACAGATGTGCGGTGAGATAGTATATGATTTGATAAAAGCTGTGATTTTCAGTGCCATATTCTATATTGGGCGTGAAAGAGTGGCCCAGAGGCTTCTTTATCAGGTTTGGGGTTCTTTTACATGGCATAAATAGCCAAACATGACAACCGGCTTTACTTCCCTTCTAAACGAAGAAATGCTATGGAACTGTAAAGGGAGTCGAAATGGGATTTTCGTAATTTCTTACATTTTCATTTTAATGGCATATTAATATTTCAAATCTCCCGGTCATTTTGGCTTCACTTTCATAGAGAATAATCTGAAAACATTTTTGAAAATAATCCTACGTAGTATTTGTTTAGAACATTCTGGTACACTCATTTGGTAAAACATCAAAAGTTTTGTAAATATTAGTGTTAAAGAAGAGATTTTTTTTATCTTGATTGGAAAGTTCTATTTTGGCTATTAGCAGCATTGGCATCGCACCTATATTTTATTTACACGAGAGTTTCGAAATACTGAGAAGTTGTGTTTCTAACATTAGCTTACATGTTTTTTAAATCTTATGTTTGAAAGCAATTTCTGAAGAAGTAAAAGGTTCTACGCAAATGCCCCATTATCTCGAAAACCAGTTTACATTAAAGGCTAAAAAAATGTTCACACATTTCTACCCAAACAGGCTTTATTTGAACGAAAATATATTGATTAATAAATTTTAAAAAGCGTTATTAAAAAAGATCATACTGTCTTCTAATGAACAGAAGTATTATTTCTTTCATCACTCAACTTGAAAATTTAGCTAATTATCTTTTAACAGTTGCTGGGATAGTGTGTCAAGCTTCAACATTAGAAAATAGGACTCCGATTAAGCACAAACAAATCTATCACCATCCGCCGGTTTTGAACCCGCGACCTTGGTAACCAAAGACTCATATTACTCCTAAAAACACAAAGGAAGACGAATGTATTCTCCTTTTTCACTATATGAACATGTAAACAGAAGATTTTAAGTTTTTATTTTTCGACACTTCAAAAATAAAACATTCAAAATAATTGTCATCAGTAGCATACTAATATAAGAAATACATTTGCTAATCAACGGACGTTTCAATTTAGAAACATGGAAATAATTGAGAAACTTCTTCTCTCTCGTTGAATCTTCTTTCCTCTCAGCTCGTTCCCATTTCTTTTGTTAGAATTTGTTCTCGATTTTTCCTTTCCTCTCTCTTTTGTGATACAGTCCAATCCACTCAAAGCTGGCTCTCTGGCTGATTGTTTGAGGTTAGGAAATTAAATCAAGGTTTCGTACACGCTCTTAATCAAACAGTGAAATGCTCTCTTGAAATGGCAGGGAAAGAACCAGCTGCTTAGGTAATATTGTCATTTCTCACTGGAAATTTAACGTGTTTGCAGAGGTAATTATTTTAATTATAAATTTAATATCCGCTGTTTAACAGGATTTTCATTATTTACTCTAATGTTTGAAATCATTAATCTAACTTTAATGAGGTATTACCAATAGCACTGCGACGCTTTGACCGAGTGGTTAGAAAGCTCGCCTCCCACCTAGACTGCCCGGGTTCGAACCCAAGCACCTACATGTGGGATTTGTGGTGGACGAAACAGTGCCTGGGCGGGTTTTCCCGGTTTCCTCCGCCACTCATGCCACCAATTGCTCCATCATCACGTTTCCTATCGTCCATTCTGCTTGTATTCATCTCATCCACTTCCTCATGCCCATGCCTGACTACTGGCTGATCACTTGTTCCAGATTATCCATTCTGTGGTTTCGTGCTGTTGGCTCCCCAACAGGCTTCTGACCCATAGGTACCCGCTTGTAAATCCTAGGGGGGTAACAGATCTACGTACGGGGAGGGTAAACTATGTATTTCCAATGAAATCTGGTATCGAAATTTTGGTTGGAATATCTACTATGTACTGTCGGTGTTATATTTAGTTATAGTTTTGTCGCCCTCCGTGGTGTAATGGTTACCATGCTAACTTCATACCCAAGGTCGCGGGTTCTAACCCGGCGGAGGATGATGGGATTTTTTCGGGCGTAAAAATCCTTAGCATGGCTTCCTTCGGAAGGGAAGTAAAGCCGTGGGTCCCGTGTCGTAGATTTACGGCACGTAAAAGAACCTCAAGCGTGATAGAGAGGCCTCTGAGCAAAATTAAGCGGTCTTTCACGCCCAATATAGAATGGGACGCTAAGAACCAAAGCAGTTAAAGAGCGTCCATTAATAAAACCCATTTCATTTTTCATAGCTAGTGGGATGGGGTGGCTTGTCACTCAAGTAACACTAACCGGTATGAGAAGTACACTTGTTGCGCGCGTGGCAAAACAATCAATTGTTGCAACACTTTACTCAGAGTTAGATGACGAGTCTTTAAAATCTACAGGAATCAGGCAGTATACACAAATATCGGCAACAGTGCTTCCTTCTTCCACTCTGTTACGTGTTTTTACCACTCGCTTGCTTCAGACTAAGGAAACACTATCTCCTACCAATTGCTAAACTCCTATCTGCTTGGATGGGTGCCCCATCCCACTAGCTAAAACACCGCCGAACAGGCAATATATTTTATATACGTGCTAGAGAAATTAAAAATACTATTTTCATTTTTTTTTTTTTTTTTTGACCAATAGTATTAAGCTGCATTCCCAATTTCCCTTAAGAATTGAAATGCAGAACAAGAAGACTCTAAATTATAAAACGCAGCCGTAACCGTTGCCGCAATACGAGCTTACTGTAGTTATGAGACCGTTTCCATACCGATGGTATTGTTCCTTTTTCTTTAAATGGCTGGTCGTATTCTCCCGTGTTTGCAGAGTACGCAGTCCTGGCCAATTATTCTCTTACATTCTTTTTATATTCCGTGAATAACAATCTTGTCTACCATCCCACAACAACATTTTGAGCTCCATCTCTTTCACGCAACCTCATTTACAACCTTTTGCAACCTCAACGTATTAAAATTTCTGTGAAGCTCATTTCTGCAGCAGCCATTCTTTATCTGTCCTTTTCTTATTTCCCGATATTCAACTTTATAATGAACCAACCGTCTCAGTGTATGCTTATTTCCTTCGTTATTTGGTTTGCATATGGAGTTTAGGACGTTAATTACCTTCTTAGTCTTATTGTTCTCTCTTAGCATATTCTCTTTCAATTCGATGCTTCTTTGGAGGACCTAACCGCTGACTTGCAGTGGAGGTAACTCTAAGGAATGTATAGAAACTCCCTTTTGGGCCTGCTACAAGGGCATATTTAAGTTACTTTAATAATTTATTTACTACCATTCTCTCCATCTCTCTCTCTCTCTCTCTCTCTCTCTCCTCATTCTTTAGTACTGTAGTCCCATACGTTTAGCATCGGCTTCCGCGAAACAAATGCCCATTCTTTCATTTTTAAATATAAATTCTTTGTTTCTTTTATACTAATTGCCTTAAGTTATACTTCTATTACGTTATCCCATATTCTTCTATTGTATATTACGGTTTTCTTTCCTTCAATACTGTAAACTTTGTAATAAAGGAGCGGTACTCAAAAGAATTAAAAAAGCGGATGAGTTCCATTCACATAAATTTTCTAGGTGTTCCACAAACCAACTTTCCTTACAAAACATAATTCTTTTATCTACGCTAAGTTATTCAAATTGGGGCCACACCGTGGTCGACTGGTTAGACCACTCGCCTGGGTTCGATTCCAAGTGACCGCATGTAGGATTTTTGGTGGATAAAGCGGCAAGGGGCGGGTTTTCTCCGGATTTTCCGGTTTTACCAGCCAACGCAATAAGTTCTCTGTACACTATGTACATAGAACGTGTAGAGGAAGTATAACATGTATATCCTGAATTTCCTAGGAATAGCCTTTAAAGTCCTCTTCGTTCTGAATTAATTTTGAATAACTAGTACACCGTAAGAGATAGACAAAGACATACTACACAAAAAAATGTAGATCTTGTCAATGCATATAGTTATGTCCTTTACATTTTTACTTTCTCTAGCATGGTATGTGCAATGTACATGGGAATAGAGAAGTATTATATTCCACCCAAAAATTCGATGTCGAGATTTCACAGAAAATACATGTTTTGGGTCTCCCTGAATCCAAAAAAAAAAAAAAAAAAAAAAGCATTTTTACAAAAAGCTGCATGTGCGCGTGTATGTGTCTGTCTATGGACAGCATAGCTCAAAAACGAAAAGGCCGTTAAATATCAAACTTGGAATTTAAGTTTGATATCTTCCACGGATGCGACACAAAGATTTTCAAGAAAATCGCCCTACAACTAACTACCTTTTACATGGAAAAATTTCGAAAATTTTGTTTTTCTTAAAAATGGCTCTAACGGTTTTGATTAAAATATCACATATTAAAGCCATTTCTATCACAAAAGAAATGTATATCTTGAATTTTCTGGAAAGAGCTTCTAAAGACCTGTTTATTCTGAATGAATTTTGCTTGTCGCCCTTCGTGGTGTACCATGCTAACTTGATATACGCAAGGTCACGGGTTCAAACCCGGCGGAGGACGATGGATTTTTTCGGGCGTAAAAATCCTTAGTATGGCTTCCTTCGGAAGGGAAGTAAAGCTGTGGGTCCCGTGTCGTAGATTTACGGCACGTAAAAGAACCTCAAGCCTGATAAGAGAGGCCTCTGAGCAAAATTAAGCGATCTTTCACGCCCAATATAGAATGGGACGCTGAGAACCAAAGCAGTTAAAGAGCGTCCATAAATAACACGCCATTTCCAATTCCATTTTTTTTTAATTTTGCTTAATAACTAGTAAATCCTAAGAGATAGAAAAAACTTACTAATCAAAAAATGTAGATCTCGTTCGATTACACAAGCTATGTCATATACATTATTTTTGGAACTTACCGTTTTAGAGGTATTCCTTGTTATTAGTATCAGTTGTGAAGTACTTATACTTTTCACAGACGGAAGTTGTCGTTTTCCTTTTGTTCTACACCTGGCTAAGCAAAGAGGCGATTTGTAATGACAATCGCATAACGACAGTTTTTAAAACATTTGACTATCAGTTTACTCTAGTGCGTTCCCTTAGTTCCAGTCTACTTATAAGAAACTAAGTAACAAAATTCTGCTAACGTTTATCTCGATTAGCGTGGTGTTGAAAGAAGAATTATCTTTTGTATGACGTTTGTGTGTATAGTAGATAGAGAAAGACATGTGAGTGTAACATATCAGATGTTTTGATGTAGAGCTCTTCCGAGATATTCAGCAATATTGATTTTCGCTTTTAAAATATTTTTCTCTAACAGGAAATTGTCCCTGTTTCTTTCGTTGTACTCCTGGCCATACAAAGAAATGAATTTCATGACAATCGCATAGTGACAAATATTTAACTTTCGCTTTAGCATGTTTTTGCAATTAAGATGTATTGTAACGAAAACGGTAAATTGAACTATAAAGATCTGATTTGAGGCAAATTTGCCATGAATGAAATCAAGAATCTTTAAAATGAGCTTCTTACTATTCTTAAGGGTTGAAAAATGACTGATTTAAAAAAGGTTATTGTGAAAGGATAAATTATATAATTTCATTTTAATTTTTCTAAAATATTCCTTTAGTTCCCTTTTACTTATAATGAACTAGTAATAAGACCATACTTTTAATGCTTATCTCAATTAGCATGGGGTAGAAAGAAGAATATTTTTTTAAGAAGTTTGTTAGTAGAACAGATAGAAAAAATAATGTGAATGAAACACGTCAGATATGTTCCAACTCTTTTCTATAATCAAAATGTTCTACAAGATGCGATTTCTCACTAATTATTTTGTTTCAAAGTTTTATGCTGCCTCTCAAAAGCATATTAAATGAAATAGTCGTATTATTATTCGAAACTTTGCTCTAATTTTGTTTTCATAGTCGACTTACGCTCCCAGTATGTAGGACCAGAGTGAAAAACCTGGAGCGAGTTGTTGGCTGGTTCGAGAGTGAGGTAGTGGATGATATGAAATGAAAGCGACTTGATGACTGAATAGGTGATTATGGAGCAATTGATGGAATGAGTGGCGTAGAAAGCCGGAGAACCCGGAGAAAACCCGCCCACGTGCCGTTTCATCCACCACAAATCCCACATGCGGGCGCTTGGAATTGAACCCGGGCCGCCTGGGTGGGAGGCGAACGTTTCATTTACTCACCCACGGCGCCGCCTGCTCCAATGTTGAGAAAGAAATTATTACATTTTGAAAAATTAAGGGTTTCGGAAATTACGAAACACAACAATTTTTCTACACCAATTATGGTTAATATAAATATAAAAATATGGCAGATCTATTTGTAAACTCATTAGCTACAAAAGTAGATTATCCTATGTGAATACCTTTAAAATGCATTACGCGGGACCTTTTTATTAGAACAGTGAATTTAGACAGTAAAACATTAGTTAAATAACCATTTGGGCTATCATTTTGACAAACGAAAAATATCACTAGTATTATGTAAAATAAGTTAAAGAATTTACATCATATCTTACCTACTGTGAATAGTTTTAATTTTACAGAATGCATCACCTTAAGTGGTTAAATGATTAAATCCCCCCTCTAATTATATATCAAAAGGAAGAAAACTCTAGACTATTTTGAATCAAATAATGAAGTTATTTGAACTTATTTTCTCTAGAACATAAGTACAACATGCATAGTAGATAGAGAAGGTACGCACTCCACCCAAAAATTCGATACCGGTCTCGTTCGGTTTTGAGACCTCACGAATAATAATAATAAAAAAACATTGGAAAAATATTCGGTGTGTGTGTGTGTGTGTTTGTGGGTGAAAAGTCGGCTAGATACCAAATTTGTATTTAAGTTGAAAATCTTCCACGAAAATTTTAAGGAAAATGCCATCACCAACTACCCTTTACATGGAACATATTTCTTAAACTTTGATATTCTCAAAAATGGCTCTAACGATTTTGATTAAAACACCTTATGTTTAAGATACTTTTATGATAAACGAAATGTAGATCTTTAATTTTCTGGCAATAGCCTCTGAAGACATCTTTACTCTGGATAATTTTGCGAAATTTTGTAGAACTGGTAAACCGTAAGAGATAGACAAAAACTTGCTTCATAAAAACTGTAGACCTCACTAAAACACACAATTTATATAATATACTATTTTTTACGTGGAGTTGACCATTTCCGAGATATTCCCTGTGATTGGGTTCAGTTTCAAATTAGTTAAAAGTTTCTTATACGAGAACTTTTCATTTCCTGAATTCAAAGAAACGAATTTTAAAGCCATAGCAACCAGCTTTTAAAGTATTTGTCTAATACATTAGCCTAAGCATTCCTTTATTTTCCCTTCTTCCTACAAGGAAGCAAGTAATAAGACCATTCTGCTAAAGTTTATCTCGACACTTATCAGGCTGAGGTTCTTTTAAGAGCCTGGTAGTGCCTTGATTGAGTAATTAGACCGCTCGCCTCCCATCTAGCACGCCCGGGTTCGATCCCAAGCATCCGTAAGTGGGTTTGTGGTGGACGAAGCGGCGTCTGGGTCCTCCGGTTTCCCCCGACACTCATTCCACCAATTGATCCATTATCACCTTTTCAATCATCAATTTTGCTTACATTTCATATCATCCATTTCCTCATGTTCGTGCTTGGCTACGGGCCGACCCCTCGTAACAGGTTCTCCATTCTATGGTTTCGTGCCGTTGACTCCCAGACAGGCTTCTGACCCCTAGGCAATGGCTTGTAAGTTCTAGGGTGTCAGTGCTACAAATACGGGGAGGGTAAGCCAATTACGAAACGAAACGAAATCTAAACACGGGACCAGCGGCTTTACTTCCCTGCCGAAGGAAGCCATGCTAACAATTTTTACGCCCGAAAGAAGCCATCGTCCTCCACCGGCTTTAAACACGCGAAGTACTTAGAAGAATACATTTTTTAAGAAGTATTTGTTACAGAGATGTAGGATAGAACACATAAGATTTTCAGTAGTCGTAAGCTTTCACGGCCGGAGTCCAAAACTCCAGCAGACCACGGCTTCTCAGCCGGAAAATTCTTCCAGTTACATCAGACTTTATCTTTAACTGCTTCATTAATGTTAAATTACAACTAATGGGAAATTATTTTTTATTTATTTTAAATTATTGCAGTATAACTATTGTGTTTAACCATTTTAAAGCCGTCACCACTTCCATCAGTAAAATTTTTGATTGATTTTGCATAATGAAAATGTTGCACAGTTCACATGTGAATAGGTGGTGGTTTGAGTAGCCAACACATTATATAGAATTAAACATGAGAACGCATGTTTGACCGTTAATGCTGCTTCGAGTTTGTTTTTTTCTCCCTGCACATTATAATATGCATGTATGGTAAAAGAGAGACACATTTATAGCCATATCAGAGCACGCACATGTAATATGGTCATAACCAAAAATACTGCGTTGGAACTTGATGCGGTTTGTGGTTTGTCCATCAGAGTACCTGTGGTGTCCCGAGAATATACCACTTGCTTAACCATTAGACCGTTAGCCAACATAAAAAAAAGCGCACATTCAATCTCCGGCACAAATCATGTGTACAAATTTCCGTAAATATGCGCTTAAAAAACGTGCCTGTTTATGTAGCGTTAGTAACCAAAATTGCCAGCATGTATATTTTTATTTCCTTTAGCACCAATGTACAATGTATACAAGACAAGGAGAAGGCATTGTATTCCACCCAAAAATTAGATAACGAGATTTCATCGCAAATATATATTTTGAAGACTCCTGAATCAAAAAGCATTTTTAAAAAATCTGATGTGTTCCATTCACATGACTTTCTCTACATGTCTGTAACAAATGATGTTAAAAAGTTTATGCTTCTATTTACTTCATGGTAATTGAGAAAAAATTAGCATATATAATCTCATTACTTGCTTCCTTGTAAGCAGAAGCGAAATAAAAGAGTACCATAGTCTAAAGTGAAAGTCAAAAGCTGGTTGCTATGTGACTGAAGTTGCTTTGTATGGAAAGGAATTGACAACTTCCTGTATGAAAAAAGTATAAGTTTTTCAAGGCCAAAACAAAAAACAAGGAATATCTAAAAAAATGATTAACTCCAAGAAAAACTGTATATTACATAAATTGTTTGCTTTAACGTGCTCTACATTTTTTGTGTGGTAAATTCTTGTCCATCTCTAACCGTTTAGCAGTTATGAAATATTCCGTAAAATTCATCCAGAATAGTCTTCAGAGGCCATTCCCGGAAAGTTAAAGATATACATTTTATTTGCCAGGTAAATATCTTCAATCTAAGATATTTTAATGAAAATCGTTAAGTCATTTTTGAGAAAGTCAGAATTTTCGAAAAAAAGCTCCATGTAAAGAGTAGTTGGGGGTAGGGGGATTTTCTTAAAAATTTTCGTGTCGCATCCCTGGAAGATACCAAACTTCAATAGCAATGGACTTTTCCTTTTTGAGCTATGGTGCCCACAGACACACACACACACACATACACACACTTAAAATGCTTTTCTTTTATTCAGGGGTCTCAAAACGTCTATTTTCAGTGATATCTCGGTATCGAATTTTTGGCTGCATTACAATACCTTCTCTATACACTATGTACATAGTACGTGTACAGTAAAAATGGTCCGTATGTGCATAACGCACAAACAAAAACTCGGTTAAGTACCAAACTTTGTATTTAAGTTTATTATCTTTCAAGGATGCGACACAAAGAACTTCGAGAAAATCTCCCTATCTCGAACTGCCTTTATATGGAACTTTTTTCAACATTTTCGTTCTTCTCAAAAAAGATTATCGATTCATTCAAATGTGTATATTACAGATATTTACATGGTAAAAAAATCTGATGTGCTCCATTCACCTGACTTTCTCTACATTTCTAACAAAGTATTGTTAATCAGCTTATTTTTTTATTTTATGCTAATCGAGATAAACATTATCAGAAACCGTCTTGTTACTTATATCTTTTAAGTAGAAGAATACTTATAAATACTTTCTCATATGGGAATTTTGTCAACTTCCGGCAAAACAAAGGAACCTCAATCACATAGAAACCAGCTTTTAAAAGATTTGACTCTCACTTTAGCCACTAGTACTGTTTTATTTCTTTTGGATTTACAATGAAGCAAATAATAATAGCATTTCTGCTAATTATTTCTCATTAGCATGAATTAAATATAAAAATAAACTATTTAGCAATAATTTGTTGTAGAAATGTATGTAAATTCATTTGAATGGAACACATCAGATCTTTTTACTTCCTCTAGTACGTATGTACAATATTATTGGAGACAGAAGGGATTCTAATCCATTCAAAAATAAAAAACGAGATTTCATTGGAAACATATATTTTATGGAACCCTGAATAAGAACAAAATCCATGTGTGTATGGACATAACAGAACACAAAAGTTGGTTAAATACCAAACTTGGTATTTAAGTTTAGAATCTTACAAGGATGCAACAGGAATATTTTGAACAAAATCTCCCCATCCCGAACTACCCTTACATGGAACATTTTTCAGATTTTCGAGTTTCCTAAAAATGTTTAACGATTAATTAAAATACCATATAATAAACATATTCACATGGTAAATAAAAATGTATCCTAATTTGCTTGAAAAATGCCCTTGAAGCTATTCTGAATGGCTTTTATACAACTGGTAAACGGTAAGAGAGAGAGAACGCAGATCTCATTAAAACGAAAAATGTCTGTAATATATAGTTTTCTTAGAGTTAACCACTTTCCGAGTCTTTCCCTGATAATAATTTCGTGTTGATGTTCTCATCTGGTTTGTACTTCGTTTGCTTTCTCCTAGCCATAGATAGAACCAACTTTCAGTGACACTTGCGTAGGACAGCTTTTAAATGATTTGATTATCGCTTTCGACTACTGTATTGCTTATCTCTTTTCCAATTATAACAAACTAAGTAATAAGACAATTTCCATAAACGTTTATCTTGATTAGCATAATGCAGATAAAAGATTAATATAAGATAAGTTTTTTTTTGTAAAACAGATAGAGAAAGCATGTGAATTCAACATATCCAAATGTCTCCATTTGGGTTTATTTAGTGTTGTTTTAATTATCTGGGTCTTATCACGACAAAATTAGGGTTACATATGAATAGAAAATTACAAAATATTACATTAACATAAAACTGAATTAATAATTACATGATACACAAAAATATAAAAAACTGCACATTTAAAACTAATGTATTTCATTCACATTAACTCAGGCAGCCACGGAGAGAAATAATTCCTTAGCGCACGCATCTGCGAAATCTGTGACTCAGAATTTAAACTTGAAGCAATCTAGGCAACTAAAAATAAAACTATACTGTCTTAAAATTGTACCAAAAACCCCCAAAAAATATTTTGGCACGTGAAAGCCTTGGAAATGTATGTGAAGAAACTACAACGTGACGTCATCAATCACGATAGGCATGAAAACTTCTTAAAATGGCGTGTTTAACTAAAGTGACATAGCCAAGGATATGTAATAAATATAACTCGTCATTATTATGTATAAAATAACTAAGAATTGGTGTTTATAAAAGTCTATTAAGGAAATTAAACCTAAATAACCATGTAATATCAGAGCAGGAAAAAAAAAGGAGAAAAAGAGAGATTACGATATACCAAGTGCTGTTATTTGTTTAAGTATGTAAGAAAGGAGGAGCACAAATTTTAACAAATAATTAATTTAGAAGAGTTCATAATTGAACGAACATTATCATGTAAGTTATTTAAATAGATTAATTTTAATTACTAGGAGTATATAAAAATGTATATTGTATATGTATTTCACGAAAAGGAAATCTATCGTGCGGATTACAATGCTTAAAAACGTCTTCAACTTTATAATAGGAGTGAATATTTTACAAAGTTCCGGTGTACAGCCTCTGATTAGTGAAGACGTAGCCACAGACGCTATGTGCTCATCTCAGAAATCGAGGTCAAATCGTGGTAATTGTATACGAAATCTTGATCTATAATAATTCTCATCAAAAATTATGTAAGTATCTACCACAAGACAGATACTAAGCACAATTTTTGTAAAGGAGATCAGTTAAAGTTGCGTGATTTGGTACGCCGCGTTGTTATAATGATTTACACGAATAAAAGTTTTAACTTTGCCAAACCTACTAAATTTCTTTGAACTTCACTCTCGTCTATAAGATCCTACCATCCAAGCATGGGAATTGATTTCTTATATTCACCGACGATGCAGGTAGTATTTACTTGAAGTAAGCCAGGGCGAGCACAAATCAACAGTAGAGAAGAAAGGTTAAAACCGTCTCAACAATAGGTTCGACGCTAAACAAAATTTTCAGCTCTGCCAACTATAAGCGTGACCATCGATACAGATCCAGCGGTATTTTCAAACATACAAAACATGTTTCAGCATAGATACAACACCGAGGGTCCAGGACAGGAGATGGTGGAGCTTCAGAGACGCACAGTAGCTCAGCCAACCCCGACTGAGCTGAGAAATAAAAAAAAAAAAAAAAAATAAAAAAAAAATCCGCACCATCTGTCCGGCATTGGCTACACTGTAAAAATGTACGTGTGAATGGAAAATAAAGTGAAGGAAAATAGAATCATGGTAGAATACACCACTACTTGATGTTTAGGGAAAAATGACAAAAAGATATCATGGTCAAAGTGGGCGGTTGCGGGAATCGAACCCAGGATCTCCCGAATTTCTAAATATATATATTTTCTGTCCTATGATTTTTAAGGTAATGTTTATCATATTTTTTTTCACAAGCACACATAGTTTTATGTCCATACACCGTTTTATATAAAGCAATGTTTTCTTTAATAACAAACAAAAAACAAGTAAATAACGGAGTAAACCCTTGTGAAATTGTTTTCTCTGGGAAACAAAAACTAACATAACACACTGTTGTTGCTTCACACCATGACCGGTAGAGTGCATACAATATAAACACTATCGAGAAATTCAACAGAACGAAAGTATAAGGCCTATAATACCGCAAAATACAGGAGATATATAGCGATAAGCAAAAGAGTGCTTATATAGATTCTCTCGTAAAGAATACCTTAAATACGGAAATAATCGGGTTACAAACCATTTACGTCAACAACCTTGACGTCATACACTTGCGTAAACACGCTCTCTGCTTTCACTTTATAGCATTAATACACTAATGGATTTTGTAAATAAACAGCCCAACATTTAGTTTTTTTTTTTGCTAATTACTGTAATTATATTTAAACTCCAAAATAGTCATTAATTTGCCTGTGACAAGGCAACATAAATTACTGATTAACTGTTAATTGAAACAGGTTTTATTTTGGGCATAGTCTCTGCAAGAATGAAATTCAATATCTTGTGTTTACACACATAAATATTTATCTTTTCACTCCATATCCACACATTTAATAAGTGTAATTAAATAATATCTATTTTGCACCCAGTAGTAAATTTTAATTATATATTTGCATTATTGCATTCGAGCGTGGTTTTAAAATCAGATTATACACCGATGTGTTGATGTTTGTTCTTTAGCTTAATCAGAGAAAAATTGACTGGAAACAGCTGATGGAATTAAGTGTACACCACAAAAACACAGCTTTAATTTCGAAATAATAACTTTAATATTCACCATGTTATCTCACATAATACCTACAGAAGGTATTATATATACCCTGAAATTTGGAAACAGGATTTCAATGAATTATTTATTTTGAGGAATTGAAAACTAATATTTATTTTCCCTACATCATACATGGTGCATACATAGATAGAGAAGGTACTGCATTCCATACCGACATTTAACGAGAAATGCAGGTTTTAGCAGCGAATGCATAAAGAGTATATTTACTTTCTCCAGCACGTATGTACATACAATTACTATAGTAACTAGAGAAGCTATTAAATATATATATATATAGATATATAAATTCGATAACGATATTTACCGGAATATATGTTTTGGGGTCCCAAGAGACCAAACAATATATTTATAGAAAAATATTCGTGAGTTTATTTGTGTGTGTCTGTGGGCAGCATGTCGCCTTCCGTGTTCTAGTGGTTACTATGCTAACTTCATATACCCAAGGTCGCGGGTTCAAACCCGGCGGAGGACGATGGATTTTTTTCGGGTGTAAAAATCCTTAGCATGACTTCCTTCGGTTGGTCCCGTGTTGTAGATTTACGGCACGTAAAAGAACCACAAGCCTGATAGAGAGGCTTTGAGCAAAATTAAGCCGTCTTTCACAACCAATTTAGAATGGGATGCTGAGAACCACAGCGGTTAAAGAGCGTCCATAAATAACACGCAATTTACATTTTTTTTTTTTTTTTGTTTTTTTTTTTGTGGGCAGCATAGCCGTAAAACAGGAAGACCGTTATATACCAAATTTGATATTTATGTTTAGTATTTTTTAAGGATACAGCACAAAGATTTCAAGAAAAACCCCGCACCCCAAAGCGCCCTTTACATAGAACATTTTTTAAAATTTCATTTTCCTCAAAAATAGCTCTAACTACCGTACACTAAATATATTTACATCTCAATAAAATGTATATCTAGAATTTTCTAGTAATATCCTTTATTTTGGATGATTTTTTCTGAAATTTACATAATTGATAAACCGTAAGAGATAAACAAAACTTAATACATGAAAGATGTAGACCTCATTAAAACGCACAATTTATGTAGTACACTTTTTCTTGTAGAGCTGACCATTTTCGAGATATTTCTTATTATTTGCTTGAAATTTTAACTACATTAACTCTTCTCAAACAAGAAGCTGACCATGAAAAGCGAACCAAACTTCTATTGTTTCACATACGATCAGCTTTTAAAAGATTTGACTATCGATTTAGTATGTCCCTTATTTTTCTTCTACTCACAAAGAAACAAGAACTAAGACCAATTTTGCTAATGTTTATCTCGATTAGCATTAGGTAGATAAAGGAATAATACTTGTAAGAATAGCTTATATGTGTAACAGCTAGAGGTAGAGCATTAGGTAGATAAAGGAATAATACTTGTAAGAATAGTTTATATGTGTAACAGCTAGAGGAAGTCACAGATTTTTAAAAAAAGGTTCATATTTGAATGTGTCAGAGTCCGTGTGTCCGTAAACATAGTAACTCAAAAACAAGTCAGTTAAATATTGCTGCAACCTAGGAGGTGGTAGGAATTACCCCTACGCTACGCATATTAAGGATAGTGGTTTCAGAGCTGTTCGCGCCTGCGAGAGGGAAGATGATAGCCTCAGTGTCCAATGTGCAGGAAGATACCTAGCAGGAGCTATAAATAAATACGCAAAGATGCAAGGAGACACAGGACTTTTACTGTTAAGATCGTGTATGATTAGGGGTAAAAGAACAGAAGGATTACCAAAACTACATTCATCTCAGTGGCACATAGTACTTCTTGTAGTTTACACTTTTTAAATAAAACTATGGCGTCGTGCAGTACATCTCACAATGTCAGATGAACCAGGATCTTCTGACTTAGTTCTTAAACCTTTTATAATAAAACTCATGTTATGCTAACATTGCTTTAGGAGAACACAGCTATGTCAGCATTTCGACATCTTGCCACTAATATTGATTGCTGCAACTGGTGCAACATTACCTCTTAACTCCATGGTACGACAGCTCACGGGGAGCCTTGGCCTACCGCCCGGCCGCTGCGTCCCCCATCTCGCTCCACTACAGACGTCATGGATGGGGTGCAGTATTGGAGGGTGAGACGTGGTCAGCGCCTCGAGCTCCTCCCGGCCGGTTAATGCGGTCCTCACGACCTGGAGCCGCTACTTCTCCATCAAGTAGCTCCTCAATTGGCCCCCCAGGGACCTCACGAGGCTGAGTGCACCCCGGTCCAGGTCTCCCAGCGGGGGAAAAATCACGCCGGTACTGGGGATCGAACCCAGGTCTCCCGCTTGGTAGGCAGCTGCGTTACCACCGCGCTAAGGAGACGACCTACATTACCTCTTGCTGAATGGAATATAATTTACTCTAAATGGCAATATCAGGTAACCTACAATATTGAAATTTAATTTCAATATCGTCAAGGATTCGAACTAATACTTCAAGAAAACTCACTCAGCTTCTAACTTTACGCGGAAAAATATTCGAAAACCTTTATTTTCTCAGAAATGTCCCTAAGGATTTTGATTAAAATATGGTATATCTATTCAAAATATTTTCATGGTAAATATATATCTTGAATTTTCTAGAAATAATCATCTCAAGACTTATTCACTCTAAATGACTTTTGCTAGCTAGTAGACGTAAGAGATAGAAAAGAAAATACTATTCAAAAATGTGTATCTCTAAAACATACAATTTATGTAATATATTTTTTTTTTCCATGGAGTTGGCCAGATATATTCTTGTTATTAGTTTTAAAATATTGAAAATTTTTCTCCTACGGGAATTTGTCAACTCCTAAGCATTCAAAGAAAGAATTTAAGTGACATGTAACCAGGTTTTAAAAGCTGGACTATCGCTTAAGCCTAGTACTTCATGCAAACCGAGATAAAAATTAGCAGAAATAGTCTTATTACTTGATTCTTTGTAAGTAGAAGGGAAATAAGGGAACACACTAGGCTAAAGCGAAAGTATAACCTTTTAAAATCTGGTTGCTATGTGATTGAAGTTTGTTTCTTTCTATGGCCAGGAGCCGCCAAATTTCCGTGTAAGTATTTTAAAGCTGAAACCAATAACAAGGAATATCTCAGAAACGGACAGATCTACAAAAAAAAAAAAAATAAATAAATAAATAAAATAAACGACAAAAAAATAAAATTATATGTTTTAATGAGATTTAAATTTTTTGTGTATTAAGTTTTTGTCAATCTCTTATTGTAGTGGCAGTTATGCAAAATTCATCAAGAATAAAGAGATTTTCAGAGGCTACTCCAGAATATTCAAGATATACATTTTATTTGTCATGTAAATATCTTTAATATATGACATTTTAATCAAAATCGTTAGTAATTTCTGATAATTCAGAAATTTCAAAAATTGCGTGAGAACAGCATAACTGAAAAAGAACACATCGGTCAAGTACAAAGCTTAGTGTTCAAATTTAATAACTTCCAAAGCTGCGACACGAAGATTTTCTGGAAACTCCCTCACCCCAAACTATGGCCACTGGTGACTACTCTGAAGGACAGTATAACATTTTGTAACACACATCTCTGTTGTATGAGTTGTAAATTAATTGTTGCCACTATTAGAGTTTCAACCGACGTACTTATACTTTTCTTAAGCAGGAAGTCAACATCGGTTTTTCTTTTGTTTTACTCTTTACCATAGAAAAAGAAGCGAATTTCAATATCAATCGCACAGCGACAGCTTTTATAAGATTTTACTATCAATTTAGCCTAATAAAAGCTCTTACTTCCCTTCAATTTATAAGAAACGTAGATAGTAACACATTTATTTTGGTTAGCATGGTGTAGAAAAAAGAATAATCTATTGTAAAAGTAGTTTACAAGAGAAAGTCATGTGAATGGAACATATCAGACTCTGTTCCCCATTCAAATCATCTGCATACTACTACGAACATTGAAGTTCCTACTTACTTGTGACATGCTAGAAGGATTACAGGTTTTTGTTCTCGTAAGTTAGTGCTTAAGATCTTATCCTATCGTTTTCGTCTCGGGGTTTAAAAATACACCCTAGGAGGATGCTCTTTCGATATGAGAATGTAAGAACTAAAAGTGGGAATCGAATCACATGACTCATGAATTGTTCATCAGGCACTTCATGTGTTCTTCTTTCCAAAGTCAACTTGAAATTTACGATGAGAGTGGAAAATTTCTTCTGAACCCAAGAGCGTAATCCCTGGTAGTGTAGGAACGAAATTCAATTATTCTCAAATCGATCAATCGAATCTCTCCCCGCACCTAGCTCTGTTTTAAATCACAAAGAGAGACGAAGAGGAACAGAAACGAACGAAAGCACAACTTAAATAACCTGGAAAACATCACAGATAGTAAGAACACAAAATACTCTGTTCATGGGCAAACTGTAGTTTCACAAACATTATATAATAGCCGAAAATGGTCCAAATATGGAAAACATTTAGAGTCTTCCAAAAAAAAAAAATCAGATATGGTACAGTCATGTAACGTTCTTTAACTATGTTTTAACAAACTTGTTACAAAAGAATAATTTGATAATACATGCTAAACGAAATAAAAATTAGCAGAATGTTCAAATTACTTAGTTCCTTATAAGCAGGAGGGGCTAGTCTAAAGTGAACCTTAATATTTTAAGTGCTATGGCTATGTCAAGTAAATTCACTTCTTTGCATGACCAGGAGTAAAAAGCACGGATGGCTTCTATTGGGGGGGGGGGAGAAGACTATACCTATTTCAAAATTAAACCAATAACAAGGAATATCCCAGGAATGTTAGCTTCACAGTAAAATGTACCAGACTTATACTGTGTGTTTTGAGAAGATATACATATTTTATAGATAAATATTTGTGTATCTTTCTCGGGTTACCAGTTATGCAAAACTCGTCTAGATGCAGAGGACTTCAGAGGATATTCCAAAACACATTGAGCATATAAATGTTACATTAAGCAACTTAGTGGACTTTTATCATATTATTACATACATTTTAACTGTCCCGTAAATATCTTTAATATACGAAATTTTAATCAAAATCGTTAGTCATTTTTGAGGAAATTAAAGATTTCCAAAAATCTTCAATGTAAAAGATAGTTTAGGGTCATGAATCTTCGTGTCGTATCCTTGGAAAACACTTAACTTAAATACAAAGGTTGGTATTTAAGCGACCAAGCAAGTAATAAGAGTATTTCTGTTATTTTTTTGTTTTTCGATTAGCATTAAGTAAATAGAAGAATAAGCTTTGTAACAATAATTTGTTGCAGAGTTGTAGAGAAATGTGAATGAAACACATTAGATTTTTCATCCTGGCCATGCGAAGAGAAGGTGATTTCAATACCATTATATCGGGACCGGCTTTTTTAAAATTTAACTAATGCTTTAGCTTAGCGTATTCCTACATTTCCCTTCTAATTAAAGAAAATAAATAATAAGACCATTTCTACTAATGTTTTTTTCAATTAGCGTTAAGTAGAGCGAAAAATAGACTTTTATATAAATAATGTGTTTCAAGTCGTGTGTGTGAATGGAGCACATCAAACCTTTCTATAACCTCCGTGGTGTAGTGGTTACCAAATACTCAAGGTCGCGGGTTCAAACCCGGCGGAGGCCGATGGATTTTTTGGGGTGTAAAAATCCTTAGCGTGGCTTCCTTCGGAAGGGAAGTAAAGCCGTTGGTCCCGTGTCGTAGATTCTGTCAGGCCTGATAGAGAGGCCTCTGAGCAAAATTAAGCGGTCCTTCACACCCAATTTAGAATGGGACGCTGAGAACCACAGTAGTTACAAAGCGTCCATAAATAACACGCCATTTACATTTTTACCTTTCTATAAAATTGTTATTCATTTAATATCATAATAATTCTAATAGCACAGGTTGAGAAGTCCCTTTCAACCAGATTATACAATGAGTGATAGAGGACAAATTTTCCATCAACATTGTTTACCAAATAATTCTGAATTGCAATATTTCCATACACAATAGAAGCTATATTTTTTTAATACCACTCACCTGCTAATAGCAAATAATTATATAGCTAATATTACAGGATTCAGTAACTAAGTATTTTAATCAGTTAAGTGATAGTGTGCACCTGTGCACGTGTGTTTCACCTTAGGAACTAATAATGCGAAACGGATACACATCCTTTTAAACAGCCTCGAATATTGGAATATTGGACAAACGGAGAATCGATATAACATGCTCGATAGTAATAACGTCGATCTGAAGGTTAAAAGTGGATGAAGTAATGCAAATATTTTGTGGGTTCAGAATGTAATAGAAGGAAAATATTGAATGCTGATGTTTTTTGCTAGGCCTATGCTTATTTCCTGTTTAAATTTTTTAGAGTGGTGTAAGCCATCCTGGGTTTTGTTAACATAGGTTCTCTTGTGATTACAGTGTGAAAAGTTACTTAGCCCCTAAAGTATAGGGTCTTTAAAAAGTCACTTCAAACTTATTATATTTGAGAAACGAAAAACAAAAGTGGCATACTGTGCATACAATGGGGTTTTTAAAACATTGCCAAATATCCTCCGTTTTCTTGTTCAAAGTTGAAGCAATATTTATCATTGCGGAGCAATAATTGTATTTATCCATGTTTGTCTACATGTTATTAATAGCCTTCTTGGTAAGAACACGTCTTTATCCATTATTTATTACTCCGTGAGTTTATTTTTTGGAATGTTTTTTCTTGTCAGTCAATTTTTGTGTATGGTGACGAGTATTTTGATTTTGAATACATAAACTGCTTTGACAACGTAACATTTTTCAGTAACCAGGCAAGATTTTAAATTTGATTCACTTCTCCTACTGACCTCGTCGGGAAAGGAGGTCAATTCTAAAAGATAATTATTTCTTTGATGTATCGCGTAAGAAAAGAAAAGATTCGTGATATTCAATTTGATAATTATATTTTTGTGGGAAATTATTTAAATTATAGTTCGGAATATTTTTATTAAAGTAAGAAAGGAAGAGAATAATTTTAAAGAGAAAAATAAGAAATAAGCTTAGTATTTCGACGACACTAGCTAATTTTTTCGGAATTACAATTGTGCATATTCATAAACGATCCAGTAGGCTTCAAAAAGAAGGCTTCGTTTATGTTGAAGTTATTTGAAGTTGAAAGTTTATCAATAAAAACGAGAATTGTTTGAAAGAGAGCGTTATCCTTTCCTACGTAATTCCTGCACCACTAACACGCCCCAATAGGATAGTTCTCGAAAAGACATCTGCCTATGAGCTACTAGTCGACTGACCAGCAAATATCACCGCCGCCGGCACAAAATATAGCAGTTTTTCTGCGAATCCATATGCATCATATTGCAGATGATGTCTTGGAATATTAGGAATTTCTTGAAAAATACATTTTTACTTTCTCTATATGCACTATATACATAGTGTATAGAGAAGGTATTGCACTCCAACAAAAAATTCGATACCGAGATTTCACCGGAAATATATGTTTTAAGATCCACTGTATCAAAAAAAAAAAAAAAAAAAAAAAACTATTTTCAGAAAAAAGGCCGTGTGTGCGCCTGTGAACACAATAACTCTAAAACGAAAAGTCGGTAAAATACCAAACTTGGTATTTAAGTTTAGTATCTTCCAGGAATGCCTTTACATGGAACATTTTTCGAAAATCTTGATTTCTAAAAAATGGCTAACGATTTGGATTAAAATATCGGATATTAAGGAAATTTACCTGACAAATATAATGTATATTTTGAATTTTCTGGGAATAGCCTCTGAAGACTACTTTATTCTGGGTCAATTTTACGGAATTTTCCATAACTGCTAAACCGTAAGAGATAGACAAAAACTTACCACACAACAAATGTAGAGCACTTTAAAACACACAATTTATGTTATATACATTTTTTTCGTGGGGTTGGTTGTTTTTTTAGACATTCCTTGTTTTTGGTTTCAGCTATAAAAACTTATACTTTTCTCATACAGGACTCTGTGAACTCGTGTCCATACAAAGGAACTTCAGTCACATAGTAACCAGCTTTTGGCCATCACTTTAACCTATGGTGCTCCCTTATTTCGCTTCTACTTACAAAGAAGCAAGTAATAAGACATTTTCTGCTAATTTTTTATCGATTAGCAGGAAGTAAATAGAAGCATAAGCTTTTTAACAATAATTTATTGCAGAGTTGTAGAGAAAGTCATGTGAATGGAACACAACAGATACTTTCAGTTACTGCCGTACTTTAAGGTTCTTTAAGTCGGTCGGATAGAGATCTGGATATCGTGGCGGCCACTTTGTTGGAAAGTGTCTACTGATGACACGATCCTCAAACATCGGGGTAATTAATTGTTTTGCAGTAGTGTAGATATGAAGTACTTAAGCAACATCAATGATTAACTTTGGCCTTTTAGATTTCTCCTTATGAGCAACAGAACCAGAGTCCTCAAAATTCCCGATTGCATCGCCTTAATTACGAATAGGCTATGGGCTTTCTCTTAAATTGTTAAGAGTTATACATTTTCTCAGATCTTGAAAAAAGTCCTCTTGCTTGTATAATTGCAATGATTCAGTTGTATCTATAATTTAATGCTAGAGTCATGATTTGAAAGTTACAAATTCTTATAGTAGTATGAATAAAATTATTAATGTTTTATTCAACAAAACTCCCTGCATGGTAACGGTGAACTAAAAAAAAAAAATAAAGCCCATTGTTGCCCAGTGTGCGATTTTCTTTTACTTTATTCTATATCAAATATTTATAGTGAGTTAAAGTTTGAAGTAATTTTTATAAGATCCTATATGTTGCTTGTAAAGAAAAAACTGATGCTTCAATAAAATGATTACATGAATTATGGGAACATTAGAAGTTCTTCCTTACCGCAAATATCTCATTCAGTATATTAGAAACTATTTAAATTGTTGTGAAGTATAATCCACAAATGCAGGTCTTCTAAGTTCAGTGATATTCAAACATCTGATATATTCCATTCACATGATTTTTTTAGCTGTACCACAAATAAACTTCTTGCAAAAGATTGTTTCTTTCTACCCCATGCTTATACGTTTATTTCTTAAGAGTAGAAAGGAAAAAGCGAATTCAGGTTAAAGCAATGGTCAAATGCTTTAAAATATGTCGCTATGTGAAACAATTGAAATTTGGTTCCCTTTTGCATTCCCGTGTGTATAACAAAGGGTATGAATTGAAAGTAGATTCCCATTTGAGAAACGTTTAAGTACCTTACAACTGAAAACTATAATAAATATCTCGGAAACGGTTAATTGTACAAAACATATACAGTTATTATGAGATCTACATTTTTGCGTAGCAAGTTTTTGTCTATATCTTACATTTACAAGTTATATACAAGTAATCCAAAATGAAGAGGTCATCCGAGGCTATTCCCAGAATATTCAAGATACACATTTAATTTTTCATGAAAATATCTCAAATAAATGGCATTTTAGTCAAAATATTTAGAGCGAAAATTGTCTAAAAATGTCCCATGTAAAGGATGTTTGAGGCAGAGAGAATTTTGTTCTAAATGTTTGTGTAGCATCCTTGGAATATATTAGACTTAAATACAAGTTTGGTATTAAATATATTTTTCGTTTTTGAGTTATACTGCCCACAGTCACACACGACCTTTCTCTAAGAATGCTTTTTTGGGATTCATGGGCTTTCAAAACATGTATTTCCGGTGAAATATGGATATATAATTTTGAGTGGAATACAATACTTTCTTTATCTTCTATGTACGTTGTAGATAGATGCGTGCTAGGGAAAGTACTACAGGTGTTTATCACAAATTAAAAATACAAGAGGTAAATAAGATAAATATGCATAACAAATTGTGGGAAACGTCCACAGAAAAAGGAATGAAGTGGGTACGGTCACCATATTTAATATAACCAAGGTGTTGAGCTGTATGGGGCCCAAAGTAAAAATAAATCTTAGACAAAGGAAAAGCTTTTAGCGTTTGTAATAATTTATTGGAGGCAGGACAAATCAATTTATTCAACATTTGTATATTAAGAGAAGAAGTGTAGTTAAAAACTTGTGTATTTTATGGGTAGCAACGGACCATCAGGTGCAAAGCCTTCATGAAAAATCATGATCATTTTATGAGCAATATCAACTTACAAAATTAATCCAATATTAACATTGTTTATAATTAACATAGGTAGGGAATATATTGAATCCAACCAAAATTAAATACACGTTTTAGAGTCCCCTGTACCCAGAAAAAAACAGAATAAGGTATGTGTGTGTGTCCGTGAACAGCATAATTCAGAAACGTCAAGTTGGTAAAATACCAAACTTGGTATTTAAGTTTAGTATCTTCCAAGGATGCGACACCAAGATTTTGAGGAAAATGCCCCCACCCCGAACTACCCTTTACTGGAAAACATTTTCCAGCATTTTGATTTTCTCAAAATAGTTTGGTTAAAACATCTTTTATTAAAGGTATTTGTATAACAAAATATATATCATAAATTTTCTGAGAATAGCCTCTGAAGACTGCTTTGTTCTGGATGAATTTTGCTGAATTTTGCATAACTGGTAAACCTTAAGAAATAGAAAAAAACTTACTGCACAGAAGATGTAGACCTCATTAAAACACACAACATTCTAAATCGCCATTGGTGTATGCTATCTCAAAACAATTTTAGATCACTTTCTACTTTACCGAAACACATACCAGTAAGTTGTGAAATTCAATGGTACGCCGGTATGTTGCCATTGTAGCTCAGTGGAAGAGCAACCGGCTTGAGATGGGGAGATCCGTGGTTCAAATCTCGGCTATAGCATTGCATTTTTCAATCCAACTCCACCTATTCATCTCCTGTCCTACACACGGCCTGTGTGAAGATACAATTACATTTCTTACCAAATAATAGAGAAAAACAAATCTGATATTCATATGACTTTCTCTTCATCTTTGTAATAAATTATTGTTAATAAGCTTGTTCTTCTCTCTACTTCATGCTATTCGAAATAAACGTCAGCAGAAACGGTCATATCACTTAGTTCCTTGTAATCAAAAGGGAAATAGGGGGCATACACTAGGCTAAACTGGCAGTCGAATGTTTTATATTGTGGTTGCCATGAGATTGAAATCAATTTCTTTGCGTAACCAGAAGTTGACAAGTTCCCACATGAGGAATATTTAAGCATTTTATAACTAATACCAAGGAATATCTCGAAAACGGACCACTCCAGGAAAAAACTATAAATTATTTGGGTTGTGTGTTTTAAGGAGATTACATTTTTTGTCTATCTCTTATAGTTTACCAGTTTTTCAAAATTCAATTAAATCAAAATTGTTAGAGCCATTACTGAAAAAAAATAACATTTTGCTACAAATTTTCCATGTGAAGAGTAGTCTGGGGTGGGAGTAATTTCTTGTAAATACTCGTGTCGCATTCTTGGAAGATACCGAACTTAAATACCAAGTTTGGTATTTATTGGTCCTTTCGTTTTTGAGCTATGTGGTCATGGAAACAAAACCTAATTTTAGTGTCAATTGCATAGCTACAGCTCGTTTTAGGCTAGTGTATTCTCTTATTTCACTTCTTGTTATAAGGAAGGAAGTAATAAGTTATTTATGGTTATGTTTATTTTGATTATCATCGTATATATATTATAGTTATAGAAATTGATGTGAATGGAACAGTGGATTTTTAGAAGTATAACCCTCGTGGTCATTCAAATAGTAGGGAATTTCTGTGTGATTGCATAGCGATCCGAATTTTAAAATGTGACAAATGTCTTAATGCAATGTACTTTCCTAAAACCTACCACAAAATCTGTAAATACTTGATTAAATTTTATTTCGATTAACAAGTAGATAGAATAAAAAGCTTCCGTAGGCATGGTTTAAAGAGGAGTGACTACAGAAAGTCATATAAATGCAACGCATCAGATTTATCTCTGTGAAATACTATCAGATTACAGGATACTTTTCATATCTATATCATGCCCTCAAGCATTCAATGAGCTATGAATTTTCCCAGCGTTGTACCGAAGCTTTGCCATATTATATAAAACATAGACATCTCTGCATGAGGCCCTTCAGGGATTTGATCATCGATCTGTGTGTAACGGAGTAGCCGTCTATTTGCCGTGACCTCTATGGCCCATAAAAGCCCATACCCACGAGTTAGTACCTACAACAAAACACCAAGGAGAAACAACTTTAAAAGTGGTGCTGGTTTCTATTTTTAGACAATACTTAAGTAAAGACATGGAATGACTCGGAAGAGTCGTCTTCAGAGACTGCAATAAAAGTTACATAAAGAGTCCAGCATTTCGACTGTAGCAGACGAGCCAACAACAGTTAGAGGCTTCTAATGCGCTACTAAAACCCTGACGTCACTTTCGTAATTAAATATTTAAAACTGTGGTTCCGGATGTTTAGTTCGTAAAATGTTATTACATCAGACTGTTTGCTAAGGAGGACGCACAGTGGCCATGTCAGCTCGCATTATATCATCAACCTCAGAGAAAACACAACTAAGTATAATATGCAACGATTAAATTTTAAATTTCAAAAGTAGGACAAAAGTAATGGCATTTTGTAGAAAAAATACGCTGCTTGCAAAAATAATCATTAGAGACAAAATTATTGAACAAATATTCCACTTTAAATATTTAGGATGTAATATCAGCTATGGATTACATTAAAAGGATATTGTACACATAACGGGTAGTAGCGTAGCTGCTTGCCAAGCGGGAGACCTGGGTTCGATTCCCAGCACTTGCGTAGGGATTTTTTCCCGCGCTAGAAGACCTGGACTGGGGTGCACTCAGCCTCGTGAGGTCCCTGGGGGGCCAATTGAGGAAGCTACTTGATGGAGGAGTAGAGGCTCCAGGTCGTGAAGACCGCGGTTCTAGCGCTGACCACGTCTCACCCTCCTATACTGCACCCCATCCATGACGTCTGTCGTGGACCGAGATGGGAGACGCAGCGACCGGGCGGTAGGCCAAGGCTCTCTGTGAGCTGTGCCACGGAGTTGTTGATTGAATATTGAACTTACCAAAACGAGGCTATATGTGACCCAAAAAATGGAACATTGAATAACAAAGCCCATAAGCAAACAACATTAACATTTTATAAAATGATGGTGGTCCCTATACTTCTATATGGAAGTGAATCTTGGATTATTACTACCAAACAAGAAAGTAAAGTTTTAAAAACATTAAAAGGGTGTACTAGAATGGACCAGATAAGAAATGATATCCGTGAAGGACTGCAGACCTACTCCATAAAAGAAAATATAGCTAACAACAAGAAATAGTGGAAAGAATTTGTAGAAAGTATAGAAGAGAGAACATTACCAAAGTAAGTCTTACATTATTTTTCGAGAGGAAGAAGAGATGTTGAACGTCCCCGGAAAAGATGGTCTTGGATCTATTTATGAAGACAAAACAAATAATCAATGCATAAAACACGAAGTGAAAAAGAAGACTATATTCTGGAAGGCAGTGAGAAATAGGATAGCTGGCATAGATAAACAGGAAATATGGGATGAACTATAAAATAAAACGTCGCTTTGTTTTGAAAGAATGATCAAGTGAGGGGTATGTTCATTATGTATAAAAATCTGATGTGTACCATTCACATGACTTTCTCCATATCCCTGCAACAAATAATTCTTAAAAAGCTTATTCTTCTATTTACTTTATGCTAATCAGAAAAAATTAGCAAAAATAGTCTTATTACTTGCATCCTTGTAAGTAGAAGCGAAATAACGGACATCCGTAGGTTAAAGTGATAGTCAAAAGCTGGTTGCTATGTCACTGAAGTTCCTTTGTTTATATGGATAGGAGTTGACAAGTTCCAGTATGAGAAAAGTATACGTTTTTCATAGCAGAAACCAAAAATAAAGAATGTCACAAAAACGACGAACTCCACGAAAAAAATGTACATAGCATAAATTGTGTGTTTTATGTGCTCTACATTTTTTGTGTAGTAAGTTTTTGTCCATCTCTTACGGTTTAGCACTTATTCAAAATTTAGTAAAATTCATCCTGAATAAACTACTCTTCAGAGGCTATTCCCAGAAAATTCAAGATATACATTTCATTTATCAGGTAAATATGTTTAATATCCGCAATTTTAATCAAAACCGTTAGAGCCATTTTTGAGAAAATCAAAATTTTCGAAAAAAAATCCATGTAAAGGGTAGTTGGGGGTGGGGTTTTTTTCTCAAAGTCTTTGTGTCGCATCCCTGGAAGATACTAAACTTAAATACCAAGTTTAGTATTTTACCGACTTTTCGTTTTTGAGTTATCGTGTTCACAGTCACACGCACACACGGACACACACACACACATACACACACGGACCTTTTTGTGAAAATGCTTTTTTTGGATATTGGGTACCCTAAAACATATATTTCCGGTGAAATCTCGGTATCAAATTTTTGATGGAGTGCAATACTTTCTCTATACACTATGTACATAGTGCGTATGGAGAAAGTAAAAAAGAGAGGGAAGGATTAGCGTGAATGAGGACAGGAAGAACACTTTTGAAAGGGATGAGAAGCAATGAACTAGAACGTTATATTTTACACAGGGAGAAAGAGCAATATAAGAATGGGTGAGCTCACTAAAGTATCTATTAGATTTTCGTGGTGCAGGGGATCGCGGGTTCAAATCCCGCCCTCGGCATGGGTGTTTGTGATTTGTAGCTGTGTTTGTGTTCTATCTAAGTCATTCTCCTTCCCCTGAAGGAAAATACGTGTGTAAATAAGAAAATAAAAACTGCAGGAAATAAATTTAGGAACACAAATGGGATAATATGGAGAGATGGTAGCAATGAACATGTTGAACGTCAAGGGAAAGAGAATAATCAAAGAAGTATGGCAATTTAAGAAAGGTAAAAATAAAATGGAGAAGACAAAAATAAAGAGAAAAAGAACAGAAGAGGAAACAGTTGTTTTATCCGCCAAGTCAAGAAATTGCTCTTCAGATGAGTGTAAAAATGACTCAATACTTTCGTATTTATGATATAAAAATGCACTGCACTGTTTAAACATGACTATCACACTGGTAGCATACAAGTTTTTGTGTTCTTTAAAACTTATCTTTCAAGAATGTCTCCCAGATAACAGTTTTTGAGACATTGAAGCAAAATATTGCATCTATGGGGAAGAGCAAAATAAAATAGAATAAGTGATTTATTAATTAAATAACTTAATTACGCAACACTAGTAGTTGTAAAATATGCAAATAAGTTCTACTTAATCTTTAAAATGATTGCTTTTATACCTCTTGTTCTTCAAATATTATAATCAAGTCATTTCCTAAAATTTTGTATGTCATTTTAACCAATGCAATACGCTCTAGAATTACGATATTCTAAACAAATGGAAAGAGTTATGAAATAACGAAGGAATTTTAATCGACAAAAATGGTAGAAAAAATGCCTTGCTGGTTACGGACGATGTTCTACTTATGGCAGAATCAGCCTGGTTGAGTGGTTAGACCGCGCGCCTACCACTTAGACGGCCCGAGTTCGATCCCAAGCGCCCGCACGTTGGATTTGTGGTGGACGATGTGGCGTCTAGGCGGGGTTTCTCCGGGTCATCCGGTTTCCTTCACTACTCATTCTACCAGTTGCTCCATCACCATCTTACCTATCATAAATTTTGCTTACATTTCATATCAACCAGTTCATCATGTTCATGCCTGGCTACTGGCCGACCCCTCGTAACAGGTTGTCATTCTGTGGTTTCGTGCCGTTGGCTCCCCGACAGGCTTCTGACCCCTAGGCATTGGCTTGTAAGTCCTAGGAGGGGGTGTTAGTCAGATGTGTACGGGGAGGGTAATTCGATTACGAAACGAAACAATAACAAGAAATATGAAAATTGCACGAAAGGCCACACAGTTGAAATTTTATGCGATGATGGTCGTGTAAACCCTTTTGTATGGAAGTAAATCATGAATTCTCAGGCAAAAGGATGAAAAGCGTATTCAAGCAGCAGAAATGAAATTCCCACGGGCCTTTAGAGGATGTAGCAGAGAGGACAGAATACCAAATGTGCAGAAAAAGGCATCTGCAAAGATTGGAGGAAGCTTGTATTCCGAAAATGGCCTTGAATTATCCACCCGCAAGAAGAAGGAATGTGAGGCGACTCAGAAAACCATGGCAACAAGACTGTATGGCCTTATAGTTAAGTTTCAGAGATATTCCTTGAGTTTGGTATAAATTTCCCAATTCTTATACCTTTCTTAACTGAGAAGTCATTAACGGATTTCCATGCCATCAAACAGCAACCAGTCCTACTAGTTACTCATCACAAGGTAGCTGGATTTTTTACGTTTGTGATAACTCGAATTTTTGCTTCAATTTGGCCAGTTTTACATTAATAACGGGAATTCGAGTGTTTTCACAAAACAAAGCAATTTTTAGCCAGAAAATACTTTGTAAGGTATATATATATATATAAATAAATTTTAAGAATGGATTTTTATGTGTGTCTTATTTTGGAAGAATATATATATATATATATATATATATATATATATGTATGTTCAGTACGAGAATTAAATTTGTTTCTTATAATTTTCAAAACCTGAACATTTTTGTTTACAAGCATGACAACTAAGCATGTTAAAATTCATCCCATCTGTTTTAAACCTATCATGTATAATAGAAAGCGGTGCTGGGGCGGGTTTTCTTCGGGTTCTCCGGTTTCCCCCACCATCGCATTCCACCGGTGCTCCATCTTCATACATGTATCATCAGTGTCACCGACTGTGGTGCATAAGTAGTTAAAGTGGGCGTTAAACACTACCAAAAATATATAATAGGTACCTATACAAAAAGCATGATTTCTACTGAGAACTACATCATATCGAACAAATTGAAAATGAGTATGCCCAAGAGCTGGAAACAGGTAAAAGAAGGTTAAAAAATATAACGCTAAAATAATGATGGCACTGATTTAATTATGTTTAAAAATATTTTTTGCATATACAGGCTATCGTTAATCTTTTTCTGCTCCTATTCTACTAACCTAGTACTTATTTTAAGGTTCCCAAGACTTCTCTTGAATGTTGGTTCACCTTTACTTAACAAACATATCGTTTTATTATAATTTAATAGGAATGTATGCTTACAGAAAGGCATTTAAATCAATCTATGATATACTTTAAAGGTCGTTCAGTTATAAAACCTAATTGGAAAAAGTAGCAGGTCTGTAACCAATATTTATTCATTTTAAACATTTCTTCAGATTTTCTTAAAAGGGTCTCATAAGTTTGGAGGAATAATGTGTTCCACTTATAAGTAACGTAAGTTTTTTATCCATAACTGGGAAATACAGTTCTAACCTGGAATTTAAAATTATTCCACATTTTTTTTATTCTCAGAGATTTTGTTATGAGTGATATTCATATAGGGTATAAATAAAAGAACCAAGATGAAGCAATAACATCAGAAGAGAATAATATGCACACTATATTTATCTTTCTCTTAACTTTATTGCGGTGCCTTCTGTCTCTAAGAGGATACGTAGTCTTTCCTGCTTTTAGGGATGATTCGCTGGGGAATTTATGTACTTACATACTCTGCTATACAAACGAGTCATACTAGCTCATGCATTTTTATTAGCTCATTACAGTGAGCAACTTGTACTAAGCACACTATACGTCCATTATATAAATCACAGAAAGTAAACTAACTTCTATAAAACTGGTAATAATAGTTAAGAATAGCCTGAAGCTAAATGCAATAAGCAGCAATGTATAGTTTGTAACTCCAACGTTGATATTCATCGTGTGAAACGCTTAACAAAATGCAGAGGACATACATCGAATTTCTCCTGCAGAGAAAGCGTGCAAAAGCACCTTTGGCGTTCTACTGACGACATCAGCTGTGTCTAGAGATACATAGTCAAGCATTATTGCTCCATGGAATTTATTTTTTTGCATAAGCTATGTGTAAACATAGAGAAAGTAGAGAGACACTGAGAAATTCAGTGCCGAAATCAAGATTTAAACTACGGATCTCCCGCCCGTTTGCTCTTACCGATATGACATTAAATGTTCAAATGACTCGCATATTTCCTGATAAACCACGAGGATATCTGATATTATTTTGAGTAATGGAAGCTTACAAATCTACTTTAAGTCCCGGTTTTATAGTTTAACTATATTATTATACTTAAATTTATCAGAGAATAATCTTATAAAGACACCTCAGCAGGATTTTCACCCACTAAAAGAACCGTGCAAAGCATCCCCTTAGAACTCAGATGGCATTACTTCAAGGAGGAGTCATTCAAGATCAAATATATCATTAGCTTATACAATTTCAGTCAAATTTATGTCCAGTCTGCAGATTCTTAGAGTAGTTTATTTTGCCCACTTTCATAGTATACTGTATTTGAGAAAATTCTAAAAACAGTATTTAGGTCTTCAGGATGCAAACGAAAGTTAGAAGAATTATGACTGTCGCAAATAAAACTAGTTGTAAACCATATTTTAAAAAGAAATTTAATGTTACCTTTACCATGTATGTTTATTTATGAAAAACTGAACTATACAAAAGGAAAATTAAAATCCTTTAAAACATATGCTGCAGTTCACCAGAGCAAAGACAAATTTATTTGTAAATTCACATAGAACCAAATAATATGAAAATAGCTTTATATATGCTACCCCAACATATAAATAATATTGAATCCCAGCTAAAATTCAAAAAAGTTTTGTTTAAGTGCTTAATGGACAATAGTGTAGATGAATTTATACATCGCGAACTGGTGTAAGTTGTACAATCTGTAAATACTCTCTTTATGACTCAATTCTGTATATTATTTCCTTTTATATTTAAAATTTGTTGAGTCTTATATTTTAATGTTGTATGCATCTTGATATAATTTTGTGTTTTCTTGTAACACTTAAATTTGCGTGTCCTTTAACATGTATTGTGTTTCTATGGGTGAAAATAAATACAATACAATACATTTTATGAAACAGTCGACTGGTCTAAGTGGTTGGCTTTCAATCATTTTATTTTCTTCAAAAACACACTTCACTCTCATATACGTACGTCCAGATTCTGTGGGGAATCCTTCTGGTTAAAAAAAACTCCAGATGAGAAGTCCGCTCGCTGAACACTCGACAACAGAGTCAGTTTGTTGCTTCGTGTCGGATAATTATGAACTGTTTTATACAAATTATAATTTTCCTAATATAAGGAAAATAATTTAAATATAGATACAAAGAACAGTGAGGATTCCAATTTCAATAAAATGTGATTTATAATCAGTTTTTAACGGAACTTCACAAACTATTCTTATTGCTTAAGAATAACGGTGTGCTTTGGTTTCCGACCGGTACCGAGCTAGCTGTAACATTACATGTTTACATAAAACTTGATGTCGGTCAGGGTTACTCACTTGGTTAGGCGTTGGCCTTCTAATCATAAGGTTGGGCTTCAAACCCGGCCCAGAACGATTTGTATCTAGGTTTCTAAGTGTGACTATAAGTGACAGCTCAATTTCAGTATAGTTACTGTTATGCATGAATGAATAAGTGTATTTATTGAAATAACAGTATCATACATTGATCTTCAACAATCGCACGGGTCCACACGTGCTTCTGCAGTACACAAAATAGTAAGCAATATTAAATAATCTGATGTGTTCCATTCACACGACTTTCCCTATATCCCTGCAACAAATTATTCTTAAAAAGCTTATACTTCTATTTGCCTTATGCTAATCAGAAAAAATTAGCAGAAATAGTCTTATTACTTGCTTCCTTGTAAGTAGAAGCGAAATAAGGGACTACCATAAGTTAAAATGACACTCAAAAGCTGGTTGCTATTTCAATGACTTTCCTTTGTTTATATGGATAGGAGTTGACAAGTTCCTGAATGAGAAAAGTACACTTTTTCATAGCAGAAACCAAAAATAAGGAATGTCTCACAAACGACTAACTCCACGAAAAAAATGTATATGACAAAAATTGTGTGTTTTAATGTGCTCTACACTTTTTGTGTAGTAAGTTTTTGTCCATCTCTTACGGTTTAGCAATTCAGTAAAATTCATCCTGAATAAACTACTCTTCAGAGACTATTCCCAGAAAATTCAAGATATACATTTTATTTATCAAGGAAATATCTTTAATATACGAAATTGTAATCAAAATAGTTAGAGTCATTTTTGAGAAAATCAAAATGTTCGAAAAAAGTTCCACGTAAAGGGTAGTTGGGGGTAGGGGATTTTTCTCAAAATCTTCGTGTCGCATCTCTGAAAGATACTAAATTTAAATACCAAGTTTGGTATTTTAAGGATTTTTCCTTTTTGAGTTATCGTGTTCACAGACACACGGACACACAGACACACACGGACCTTTTTGTGAAAATGCTTTTTTTTTGGATATTGGGGACCCTAAAACATATATTTCCGGTGAAATCTCGGTATCGAATTTTTGGATGGAGTGTAATACCTTCTCTATACACTATGTACATAGTGCGTATAGAGAAAGTAATAAAGAATTAAAAGAGTAAACACGAAAACAAAAGACAATGATACTCAAATACAGCAATTTAAATTTAAACACATTAATGTACCGCATTATAATAGATAAACACACTGAAGAGAAATACATATATATATATATATATACGTACTATATACGCAATATAAAACCACAACACAACAATGACATAAGTATGACATAAACTATATATCCAAAACATTGTAATCACTTTTGTTTAGATATTCTTATTCCCATCCTCCCCGCTTCTCTATTCTTCTCGGATCTCAGCTGTCTTGCCTTATGTATAAATTTACCTAGCACGTCCATGTCTTCCGGGCCTGCCAGTAGCGTCCAACATGCTTCTAGCTCTATATTCACGGTGGTAAAGGATCGCGGTAAATATTTTTCCCTCCATTCCTTGCCAAGATATGGGTCCATGACTCTTCATCCTCACAAAAGGGGCAGATTCTTATACAATTCTCGTCAGCATACTGTGATGTAAAAGAACTGCGAGACGAAATTTCGGCACATCTGAAACGCCCTACGTTCCTTACAATTGATAGCCTCGTTAAAATATTAATTTTAAAAGTTCTGATATTTTCATTCCTTATAGGTACATGGAACGGAAGCAGTTTCTTTTAATTAAAACCAATAACAAGCAAAATCACAAAAATGGTTAAATCTACAAAACATTTATACGACGTAATGTTCTGTATTATAACGAGATCTACATTTTTGTGGCGTAATCAGTTATACAAAATGCATCCAGAATGAAGAGATCTTCAGAGCCTATTCCCAGAAAATTCAAGATATTCATTTCATTTGTCATTAAAATACATGAAACATATTACACGTTAATCAAAATCGTTTGAGGCATTTTTTGAGAAAATCAAAATTTTAAACAATGTATCATGAAAAGAGTAGTTGGGAGATGGGATATTTTCCTGAAACTCTTCCTGTGGCATCCTTGAAAGATGCTGAATTTAAATACCAAGTTTGGTATTTTGCTTTATGTTTCTGAGTAATGCTGCTCATGAACGAACACACACACTTATTTCTAATTTTTTTTTTCTCTAACCCGTATGAACACAATGGATAGAGAAGATCTTGTATTTCACTTAAAAATTCGATACTGAGATTTCACCGCAAATATATCTTTTGAGGTCCCCTGAGTCCGAAAAAAGTACTTTATGAAATGTCCGTGTATCTATGAACAGAATAGCTCAAAGTGAAATACCTAACTTGGTCGGTTAAATACCCAACTTGGTATTTAAGTTTAGTATCTTCCAAGGATGCGTCACCAAGATTTTCAAGAAAGTTGCCCCACCTCAACTACATGGAAAAATTATCGAATATTTAGATTTTCTCAAAAATTGCTCTAACAATTTTGATTAAAATACCATATGTTAAAGATATTTACATCACAATATATATAAATAAACCTCTGAGGTCCCCTTTGTTCTGAACGAGTTTTGTGAATTTTATAAAACAGTAAAAGATAGAGAGAAACTTACTACACAAAATATTGATCTTGCTAAAACACGTAATATATATATATATATATATATATATATATATATATATATCACATGAGTTTTTCTTGCAGGGTTGATGTTTTCAGGATATTCATTATTATTGGTTTAAATTTTAAACTAATTACCTTTTCTCCAACGGGATCATTCAAATCAAACCGAACCTTAATTGTTTCACAGAGCGATCAGCTCTTAAAACATTTTTCTATCGCTTTAGCCAATTGTATTCCCTTATTTCCTCTTCTACTCATAAGGAAGCAAGTAATAAGACCAATTCTGCTAACTTTTTTCTATATTAGAATGACTTGGATAAAAAAATAATCTTTTGTAAGAGCAATTTGTTTGTGGAACATCTAGAGAAAGTTATGTGAATAGAACACATCAGATTTTTATTCAAGGGACTTCCGGTGAAATCTCGATATCGATTTTTTGGGTGGAGTACCTTCAGTATGTACATTGCAATCTACATACTACGTTGCAACGAAATGTGTCAGTTTTGTTTGTAAGAGTGGAGAGATAATAGACGGTAACATTTCGAGTGCAGTTATATATTCTACACACACGCTAATGGTTTTCGGAATTTAATAGGGACATGCTTACAGAGAGAATTTTTAAGTGTTGCTAGAGAACGGGCAATGAAAGGTTCACAAATGTCATTATTCTCAAATGCTGGTATGCAACAGGTTACTAGTCCCATTACCATTTTAATTAGCGAGCGTTGCCGGACAGTTAATATGGGGAGACCCAGTGTGTAAATCAACGTTTTAACAAAAGCATTCTCAGCAATATTACTCGGCTATAGTACTATATCCGGCTTACACGTGTTCTGTCTTAAATCTGCATTTGTTTCGTTGGGAGTGACGACAGCAGAAAATGAATCTCTAACCTCGCTTAAAAAACTCTTAATAATCCGTTACCATTAATGGAGGTATCTTCATAGATATTCTACTATGAATCAATCATTGTAAAAATCCCATAAGATGATGTATCTATGAACATTATAAAATCCACAGTATGGAAGATGTCTTATTGAAATTTATAACAGTTATTACACACAATAGGTGATCCTTTTTGTCACACGTCAAATCTTAACTTTCATTTTGCAGTAAATGTATTTACGAAAAGATATATGTCGTAATTGGCTTATCGTCCCCGTATTTAGAACTAACACCCCCTAGGACTTGTTCCGGATCAGAGCCAGTAGGGGAGCCAACGGCACGAAACCGCAGAATGAAGAACCTGGAACGAGTGGTTGGCCTATACCCTGGCATGAGGGTGAGGAAATGAATTACATGAAATGCAAGTTAGGAAAGATGATGGAGCAATTGTTGCAATGAGTGGCGGGGAAAACCGGAGAACTCTTAAGAAAGCTCAGACAGATCCGCTTCATCAACCATAAATCCATATGCGAGCGCTTGGGATCAAACCCGGGCCGCCTAGGTGGGAGGCAAGCGGTCCAACTACTCGACCTGAATAGATCTACGTTATTCCTAATTAGTGTAAAAACTATTCATCTTTATACACTCCAAGAATCTCGACTTATCAAAATTCGATAATTTAACAATTGGAGCATTGTTTCAAAAAGTAATATGTTCATTGTCTTTAATGTGCAGGTTCAAAGTTTTAAAACAAATTAGGTAGTGAAGAATTGCATCGTGCGGAACATTTGGGCTAAGGAGAAGTGATGCATAAAAGTTTGGGACAAAGTTTCACATTTGGGACCACATGTTAAAAAGATGCGCCTGCACATTAATGCTTCTATTAATTGGTAGCTAAAGTGGGACAAGATGTCCTTTATGGAATGTGAACCTTAGAAAAGCTTTGTACAAGGTTCTATTCTTTTGACATATACGCTTGATAAGTAAAAGCATTGTTTATTGTAAAATTACGTCATTTACGTAAATAGTTACACATTTCAAATTACGTCTCACAAACACATCTGATATGACCGGTACTGCTCAATATTTACATAAATGGTGCGGCTATAATAGATAGTTGATATTAATATTTTGGATACCAAAATGATTTATGGTGATTCTGGTAAAAAATATCGATGTTTTGAATTTCGATACAAAAAAGTAATATAATTTATAGTAGTCTGCAATGTTATACTATGCTAGGGTGGATGTAACATACGCTTTTGACGCTATTTTATGTGTAAATGATCTCTATGTCAAAATTTAAAACCATTGTCCTTAGGTTCAAAATTCAAAATGTGTGATCTCCCACAAAAATATATCTAGAGGTTTATTATAGAAAGTGCGTAATAAAATCTGGTTGGCTTTCCGATATTGGTCATGAATTCGTTTAAATTAATTAGTGTATCCATGTGCTGTTTTTCCTTTTCTTTCACCTTGTGATATAAAACATATAGATATTTTAAAAATCTTCCACTACAAGAAAAATTTAAATCGAAAATGTCTTACAAAGGTATTAAAGAATGAAGTTTTAAAACCAGCACATATGGTGCAATATCTGTAGGGGAACGTTGATTTCGATTGTAGTTAATTAAGTCGAATAAATTAATTAGTATCCAAAATGAAAAGACATATTTGAATACATTTAAAATAGATACTTTATTCCTTGTAATCCATATAATTATTATATGTTCCATTCACACGACTTTCTCTCTACGTTCTTCAAATAAACTATTCTTAATAAAAGAACTATATCGTGCTAATCGAGATAAATATTAGCAGAAATTCCCTTTTTACTTGAGTACTTCTAAACAAAAGGAAAATATAGCACGACCAGCAATAAAACAAAAGCGATGAAACGAAAGATAACTTCCCGTTTGAGAAAAGTTATGTTGTTTAAAACTGAAACCAATAACGAGGAATATCTTGATAAGAGTCAAACCTACAATAAATAAAGTTAGTATATTGGTAGGCAGATCATAGAAATTATTTTTGAAGTTATTTGGCCCAAAGTAGACTCTGTCTTCTATCCAACTGATTACTACATTTGGTCTAGCTTATACTACGTCATGTGAATTAGTGTGAGAGCGCACTATTCATCGCTACGTTGTAGGTAATACTTGACTGCCTAATCACTAGCCCTGCCACTTCCATATAACTTTCTAAATGACTCCCCGTGACCGTGTTGGAGCCGTTTTTCCCCTTTAACATTACAATTTACATACTAGAGAAGGTATGGGATTCCATTAAGAGCATATAGCGAGATTTCAATGGAGATACATATTTTCAGTTCCACTGAATCCAAAAAAGTACTGAACACCAACTCAAAAAGAACGAGTCTGTGAAGTACCAAATTTCGTATTTAAGTTCTCCATTTTTCTGCGATGCGACATGGACATTTTAAGGAAAAACCCCCACCGAACTACTCCTTACATAGATTTCTTACATTTTTCGAAAATTTTGACGTCTGTGGTTAAAATACCACATGTTTAATATATGAAATGTATATATTAATTTTGTGAGAATAGCGTTTGAAATCCTGTTTTTTCTGGACAACTTTTCCATTTATGATAGATATTTCACAGAAAATGTAGATCTCGTCAAAAACACAATTTATCATGTACATTTCTTCGTGGAGTTAAACCACTTCCAAGATTCCCTTGTTGTATGTTTTAAAATTTCCAATTAAAAAAACTTTTCTCAAAAGGGAATAACACTAACGATACATGGGATGAATGTGGAGCACCGGTGAAATGCAATGATAAGTAAAATCGGAGAGCCCGGAGAAAACCCGCTCCTGCGATGCTTTGGTCACCACAAATCCCACATACTATCGTCCGACATCGAACCCAGGCCGACTTGGTGAGAGGCGAGTGATCAAAGTACTTGGCCACGGCGTGACCCCTTCCGTAGGATTTGTTATGCATTTCAAAGAATATTAATTGTTGTAGAAGCAACATATCGAGAAATTCAGCCCATTACAATCAACAAAGTGTTGCAAAAGCTCAGGTTCCTTCAGCATGTGAACTTGTGCTGCTTTTCATATCGTAATTATAATTTTGAGAGCAAGCAGACGCGTAGCTTAATGGTTCTAGTGCGCCAAGGGGTAATTATTATCGAAAGGTCTCCAATTTTAGATGAGCCAGGTCAACCCATTCATTCTGATTAGCAGAGGTAAACGTGCACCCAGTTCCTGTTCTTTTTCGCGTTTCATATGGAAGGCCGTAAATATCACATCCGATGAATAAAACAGCAGTTTGTGAATGGCGCAGGAAGGGGTTTTCAGAGTTGAAGTGAGGAGAAAAAAGTAACAATGTCACGTTTAGGGAACCAGCTTCCTACCTTACACTCCCTATTGGTTTAAAAATAATACCGTGCGTGCGTGAACATATTCGAAAACTCTCGAGGGCAACATCTATTGTACTCCTTTCTCACAGAAGTTATTTGTCTGAACATATTGTAGAAACACTGACAACATTTCAGCATCAGCACTTTTGTCTACAACCAATCGACTTGCTACATTTTAAATTATAGTCAATGTCAATGCTAATTTTCTTAGATGTTCTAGAAGTGTCAAATTTGTTTATGTTGGGTAGGCGTTTGTTCGTTTTTACCTTCTCTACTCAGTACACAGCACATAGTACATAGGTAGAGAAGGTATTACACTCCACCCTAAATTCGATATCGAGATTTCATCGAAAACACGCATTTTAAGACTACCTGTATCACATGACTTTCTCTGTATCTCTGCGACAAACTTTTTTTAAAAAGTTTATGCTTCTACTTACTTCATGCTAAGTTAGAAAAAAAATAGCAGAAATAGTCTTATTACTTGCTTCCTTATAAGTAGAAGTGAAATAAGCGAGTAACATAGGTTAAAGTGATAGCAAAAGATGGTTGCTATGTGACTGAAGTTCCTTTGTTTGTATGGAAAGAAGTTGATAAATTCCTGTATGAGAAAAGTATAAGTTTTTTAATGCTGAAATAAAAAACAAGGAATATCTAAAGAAGATCAACTCCACGAAAAAAATGACATAACATAAATTGTGTGTTTTAATGTGCTCTACATTTTTTGTTTGGTAAGTTTTTGTCTATCTCTTACGGCTTACCAGTTAAACAAAATTCCGTAAAATTCATCCAGAATAAAGTAGCCTTCAGAGGCTATTCCCAGAAAATTCCAAGATATACATATTATTTGTCAAGTATATATCTTTAATACATGACATTTTTATTAAAATCGTTACAGCCATTTTTTAGAAAGTACTGAATTTAAATACCAAGTTTAGTATTTATCGGTCTTTTCGTTTTTGAGCTATGCTGCCCATACACACAGACACAAACGGACATTTTTATAAAAATGCTTTTTTTGGATTCGGGTGGTCTCAAAACATGTATTTCCGGTGAAATCTCGGTATCGAATTTTTGGGTACAATACAATAGCTTCTCTATACACTAAGTACATAATACCTATAGAGAAAGTAAAAAGACTCAAAAACGAAAAGTCTTTAAAGTACCAAACTTAGTATTAAGGTTAGTATATGGGCCGCGCCATGGCTTTTTGCCAAGGTGACCCAGGTTCGATACTAAGCGACCACATGTAGGATTCGTAGTGGATAAAGCGGCGTAGCGGCAGTATTTCTCCGGGTACCTGGTTTCCCCCGCCATCACACTCCACCGACATCCCATTTTCATTCCATGTATCATCAGTGCCATCGTCTGTTGTGCCATATGTAGTAAAAGAAGTCATTAAACACTGTAAAAAAAAAAAAAAAAAAAAAAAAAAGATTAATATGCTCCAGGGATGCGATACGAAGATTTTGGAGGTATTCCTTCCAACCCAAACTACCCTTTAAATGGAAAAAAAATCGAAAGGATTGATTTTCAAAACATAGCTTAGATATTTTGATTAAAACACCGTAAGTTAAAGACATTTATTTACATGACAAATAAAATTAGTGTGTTGAATTTTCTGAGATTAGCCTCTGAAGACCTCTTCAAAATGGATGAATTTTGCATAACTTTAAAGCGTAAGATATAGTCAAAACCTTACTGCACAAAAATGTCGATCCCGTTAAAACGCACAATCTGTGTTCTCTTCTTTTTTTGCGTAGAGCTGACCATTTTCGAGATATTTCTTGTTGGTTTCAGAAATACTTACACTATTTTCATACGGGAATTCATCAATTCCTTACTATGCAGAGAATGAAAGTTCAATCACTCCAACCTTTTTGATTAGATACCATAAATTAAAGACATTTAATGAAAAATAAAATGTATATCTTGAATTTTCCGGGAGGAGCCGCGGAAAATGTGTTTTGCTGAATTTTGCATAATTAATAAACCATAAGGGGCAGCTGAAAAAAACTTAGTCCACAAAAAATGTAGATCTGTTTAAAACACAATTTATGTCACATACATTTTTGTCAGGTTGACCATTTTTGAGATATTTCTCGTTATTCCCCTCAGTTTTAAAACACTTAAAACTTCTCTCATAAGGAAATGTTAACTCCTGGTTATGCAAAGAAACGGATTTCAATCACATAGCAACCAGGTTATAAAATATTTGACTATCGCTTTAGACTAGTTTACTCCGTTATTTCTGTTCTACTTACAAGGAATCAATAAGACCATTTCTGCTAATCAATTAGCATGAAGTGCATAAAAGAATAAGCTTTTCAACAATACTTAATTACAGATGTGTACAGATAGTCATGTGAATGGAACACCAGATTTTTATGGGATAGAAAATAAACCATATCTTACAGTTTACAAACCATGCAAAAGAAATGCAACATGAATAGAATTTCAGGGGCTATTACCAAGAAATTCGAGATATACATTTTATTTGTCATAAATGATATAACGAGAGCAACTTGCTGCGAGCGAATTTATCTACAGATAAGTTGTAGCTCAAGTTGTATTTAATAAGACTATTTCGTGAATAAAATAACATTGTTTAGCTTATATGAACACCAAGAATATTATCCATTATACTTTCTCGTATTCATTGTCCAGTCTTTCAAAAATGTGGCAATTCCTGAGTTGGAGTGCCTGGCAAGAGATCGTTGCTTACAGAATTCGTTGAGCTGGTTCCACACCTTCTCTGTGTTGCTTTTGGTATTCTTTGGCTTTGAATTTTCAATTAATATGTCTGTTTCAGCGATAGACTTTTCCCCAAAACGTTTTGGAACTGCTGCCATTATGTACGGAAATATCACTGCACACTAACACTATTAATATGAGAAGAACATTAAATTGAGAGAGAAAACAAATGCACGTGGGTGCGATAAATCTAGAGAAAATACGTGGGACGATAAAAAAAACTATGTAAACAAGATAATGAGGACCGATTGGTTGGAATTTTACGCACCAATGTACTGCATTGGCCACTTCCTACGATCACGTGTCATGAACGAAATAGTCATCTGGGCCAATTGCATGGGGTAATGTGCGCCAGTTGTTTTGTAGGAGTCGTTGGTAGAACAAAGGTTAAAAGTCGCCGACATTTTGATTCTAATATTGTGGAGTAGACTTTACTTCAAAGCCCAATAAGACCACAAGCCTAGGGAGAGAAAACCTCATAAGTGCACCCACTTGAGACAGCTTAGCAACCCATCGAAACTGTAATAATAATTTCTGAGAAACCAGTAAAGCCTTGGAATTTCAGACAATGACGCCCGGCAGAGCAGTAGGAGCCAACGAAGAAATAAACGAGGAATGGTTAGAATAGGGATGTGGAATATCAAGTATTAAAACACAAAAATCAGGAAATAATAATGGAGATTGCAGAAAAGAAGCTGGACATATGAAATAAATCAGAAACAACAAAGAAAGTTAGTGACTGAAGCTAACATCCTTGTCTATAATGCACCAGATAAAAACGAAAGAACCACAGCCAGGATAAAACACTCTTGCACCAAAAATTACCAAAAATACATTGTAGAACTGGATTATTTTAATTAAGAGCTAATAAAAATAAAGTACGATGAAAGAGTAAGATGGACCAAAAACTAACAAAACCATATTGAAGAACTAGATTATTTTAATTAAGGGCTAATAAAATAAAAATAAAGTAAGATGAAAAAGTAAGATGCACCAAAAATTATCAAAATTATATTTAAGAACTAGATTATTTTAATTAAGACCTACTAAAGATAAAGTAAGATGACAAATTATTGGATCCATATTATTAGTGTATATGCCCCAGACATGGCTTAACCTAAACAAAAACGATCTTTGTATATAGAATTATACAGTGTGGTAGATGAAATAGCAGGAAATCTTTATAGCCTGCTACTGAAGTTGCAAGTGCTTAGGGTGCATTTGCAGATTAGGTTTTTTCGGAGCTTTCCCTTGACTTGAGAAGACGAAATTTGTTAACTTTAAACCCCATGACCTATAAAACATTTGAGCATCATGTCATCGATTTCATTCATCGTCCGATATAACCAACCATACACACACACACACACACTAAAGAAATAATTATGTATTCATATCAGGTACTTTAATGCACGAGTGGGGAAAAATCCCTAGATCCCATAAGCAGGTTAAAAATGATAATTGATGTTTAGTAATTAATCTGGCGTTCAAAATAATTTGCGTAATAATGTTTTTGGCCACCATTTTAAATAAAAAAAAACCTTATTAGACTCTTAAGGGCAACAATCAATGATTGTTATGAAATAACTAATAGAGACTTTATGCTATTGAAACACCTAAGTTCGTCAAATGTAATGACAATGCATTATTTTCGAATACAATAATAGTAATAGTAGTAGTAGTAATAATAATAAGGGTGAATGTAAAATACAATGAGATATTTAAAGTGAAACCATTACAAAATGATGTATATAAAGAAGCTTAATGATAAGATAAATGCAAATCCAACTATAATGGAAGATATATAGAAGTATGATTAAATTAAAGGCAAATATGCTTTTAGCAGTAGGAGAAGTTGCAGGGAAATGGATGATACTGTTGTCGAATAATATCAAATATAAGATATATGTTTTAGCGAAGAAGTTAGAGATCGCCAAGGAGGAGAAAAAAAGTATTTAAGCAATAAAACAACGAAATCACCAGAAGACCGACATCTGAATGTTGTGGTTAGGAATAAAGCAAATAAGAGAACAAGAGATTTGAACAAGAATGAGAAAAATTAGTATAACATATGGAGAAAAAAAACGTGTAGTGCTGAAAGCAAAGTATGGAATATCTTGAGAAACAGAAAGTTAAATAAACTAAAAAGTAGAATGATTAATATTGTCTCACCCAACGCTATTTCAAGGGACTCGCTTGGTTGCAGATAGTTAAAACTATGGCAAAAATTACATTTCCCTACATCTGGGTGAACATAAAGGAACGGGGGAGAACCTAATTAATTCAATAAAGAATGGCTTAGATGGGGGGTAAACTAGGCTACTAAATTAAATAAAACATGTGTAAATCAAATGGCACTTTATAGCATTACCTTAGGTTTCTTCATGGCACGAGGCTAATCTTAGTGTCCTAATTGCACATGTTCTTTACACTAACTTTACCATTCATAAGAGAGCAATACCACGCTTACCGTGGTTTTTAATGAACGTTCAAGTTGGCAATGTCGCCAACATTATGATAATTATAAATTACAATGTTACCACATCCTGTGTACACAGTCAGGATGTGACAATATTGATATAACCTCTTGGGAAAGTCATTTCTAACACTCATATAAGAAAATTGGGAACAGTCATCAAAGTCACCCTGAATGAAAATTTAGAGGCTATTCCCTGAAAATTCAAAATATGTGTTTCACTTGCCATGAAAATATCTTAAACATGTGGTATTTTAATCAAAAATTTCGAATAATATTTTATTAAAGGGCATTTTGTGGTTGGGAGGGTCCTTTTTTTTTAAATCTTCGCGTCGCACCCTTGAAACACATTTCACTAAGGCTACCTAGAAACTGTTGACATTCACCCCTTCTACTCATCGTTTACTAGTCCTCTGCAAGAGGCAATGCGTGATAAACTCGCTACCTAGTATTGGCGTCATGCGCGACAAATGACTGGCGGCCAAAGCCCATTAAATGTGAAGACTAACTTAATACTGGATAGGTAGTTCAGACTTAAAAATGCAATGCCATAACAGGATTTGAACCACGGACTCCCGGTGTCTAACCGGTTGCTCTATCGCTGAACTACCATGGCGACATGCCGGTACGGCACTAAATTTCTCAACTGACTAATATTTCCCGGTAAACCACAAGGTGACCTCAAATTATTTTGAGATGACAACCTCATTGGCGACATACAATGTTGCAAGTACTTTTAAGTCCCAAAATTCATAGTATAGCCAACTATTATGGACAATTATGATAAGTTTAATTATTTTATCACAGAAACCATGTGTAGGATAGGAGTTGGATAGGTAGAGAGTCAGACTGAAAACTGCAATGCCATAGCCGGGATTTGAACCACGGATCTCCCGGTCTCTAGCCGGCTGCTCTAAGACTGGGTTACCATGGCAACATGCCGGCATAGCATTGCATTTCTCAACTAACTTTTTCTCAACTTTCTCCAACTTAATACTGTTAGACAGAATGCTCTTGCTTTGCGGTGTGTTTTAAACTGGAAAAAATGCACCATTCTAATTTCTACATGAAGTAATTTCTTTTAACATGATTATATTTTAAGTGTAAGCAAGTTCCAGCAAGAAAACACTTACGTTTTAAGTAGGTGCATGTGAGAGGGAGCACATACGGCATCAACTTTTCTCTTACCTGAAACAAATGAAACTTGTTACCACAGTGGAATTATTACGATTGCAGTTTTAAACATCTGATGTGTACCATTCACATGACTTTCTCTATATCCCTGCAACAAATTATCCTTAAAAAGCTTATATTTCTATTTACTTTACGCTAATCAGACAAAATTAGCAGAAATAGTCTTATTACTCGCTTCCTTGTAAGTAGAAGCGAAATAAGGGACAACCATAGGTTAAAGTCATAGTCAAAAGCTGGTTGCTATGTCAATGAAATTCCCTTTTGTTTATATGGATAGGAGTTGACAAGTTCCTGTATGAGAAAAGTATACGTTTTTCATAACAGAAACCAAAAATAAGGAATGTCCCAAAAACGACGAACTCCTTGAAAAAAATGTATATAACATAAATTGTGTGTTTTAATGTGCTGTATATTTTTTGTGTAGTAAGTTTTTGTCCATCTCTTATGGTTTAGCAGTTATTCAAAATTCAGTAAAATTCATCCAGATTAAACTACTCTTCAGAGGCTATTCCCAGAAAATTCAAGATATACATTTTATTTGTCAGGTAAATATCTTTAGTATACGAAATTTTAATCAAAATCGTTATAGCCATTTTTGAGAAAATCAAAATTTTCCAAAAAAGTTCCATGTAAAGGGTAGTTGGGGGTGGGGGGATTTTTCTAAAAATGTTCGTGTCGCATCCCAGGAAGATACTAAACTTAAATACCAAGTTTAGTATTTTAGCGACTTTTCGTTTTTGAGCTATCGTAATCACGGACACACTGACACACGGACACACTCACGGACCTTTTTGTGAAAATGCTTTTTTTGGACATTGGGGACCCTAAAATATATATTTCCGGTGAAATCTCGGTATCGAATTTTTGGGTGGAGTGCAATACCTTCGCTTTACACTATGTACATAGTGCGTATAGGGAAAGTAAAAATTTGATGTGCTAATTACAAATATATTTTTCATCTTAGTTGTAAAAAACTTATTCCTACAAAAACCTAATATATCTTCTTCAGACTAACCAAGATAAATATTACAATAAATGTTTATATTACTATATAACTTCTTTGTACAGAAGTAATAAGGGAACACAATAAGACAGGTGATGGTGTTGAAAATCCGTTCTCTTTGCTTGACCAAGAAAAAATACAATAACAATCTGCTATTTGAGAAAATTAGTACTATTCCAAAATTGAAACCAATAAGAAGGAATATCACGGAAATGGTTAGCTACACAACAAATATGTATAACACATAAATTGTGCCTTTTTTCGAAATCTACATTTTTTGCTTATAGCGTACCAGTTATGCAAAATCACTTAGAATGAAGAGGACTACAGGCAATACAGGGAAAATATACGATACATATTTTATTTTCATACAAATATCTTCAATATAGTACTACTTAAATCAAAATTATTAAAGCCTTTTTTGAGGAAATCAATCTCCGTGTCACTTCCTTGGGAGAGAAATAGAAAACATCATGTTTGGTATCTAACCGACTTTTAGTTTTTGAGTTGTGAAGTTCACAAACAAATGGACACACATACATGCACACATGCGCGCGGGCGCGGGCTTCAAGTCTTGCTCCCATATAGTACTTTTGTGTTCCGACATTATTTTATACAATTTTAATATTTTGTCTTTTCTTTCATTATTTTTCAAACATATTTTTATGGTGTCAATGAAATAATTAAATGCTTCCAATTTTTTCTTAGATCACATTTTCTTTAATACATAGATTATATGCTAAGTATTAAATTTCTGCAACTTATTTCACAATAGTTCTATTATAGTTTTTATTGTATACCCTCTTTTCCTTTAAATGCATTCACTTTAATTTTGCTTAAAGCTATTATCATATTATATTATTTTTCTATTATCCGCTCATATATTGACTTCTGGAGATCATATTTTAAATTACAAATGATAATTGATCATCTCCAAATATTAACGTTAGTAAATAAGCTCTTCTGTTAAAATGATATGAATTAAAGAATATAATATTCGTTTATTTTCTAATCAGTTCTAATCTCTTTCTAGCTACTCTGTGAACAAATTATTTTTAGAAAGCATTATTCTTTAATCTACATAATGCTAATGAAGATAAACGTTGTTAGAAATTGTGTTATTAATTAGTTCCTTATAAGTAGAACAAAAATAAGGGCATGCACTAGGTTCAAGCGACAGTCAAATCTTTCTAAAAGTTGTCGCTAATGATTGTTATTGAAATTTGGTTCTGTTTCCATTGTCAAGAGTGGAAAAAAATGATACAAAATGGATCAGAACTTCCAGTTTGAGAGAAGCTTTAGTCTTTTAAAATTGAAAACAATAACACGGACAATTTCTGGTTAGGTCTAAAATAATACATATATGTATATATATTGCGTTTTAATGACATTTATGTTTTTGACTTCCTCTACACGTACTATGTACATAGTATATAGAGGAAGTATTGTATTTCACCCAAAAATTCGTATCCCTGGATACGACACGAATATTTTGAGAAAGAATCTCCCCCAAACTACCCTTTACATAGGCAAAATTTAGAAAAAAAATTCTCAAAATAGGCTTAACGAATTTGATTAAAATACCGTATATAAAAGAAATTTACATCACAATAAAATGTATATCTTGAATTTTCTGGGATTAGCCTCTGAAGACTACTTTATTCTGGATGAATTTTGTGGAGATTTGCATAACTGGTAAACCGTAAGTGATTACACAAAGGCATAATTAAGAAAAATGTAGAGCTCCCTTCTACTTACATAGAAACAATAATAAGACAATTTCTGTTAATTTTTTTCTTATTTAACATGAAGTAAATGGAAGAATAAGCTTTTTAACAATGATTTGATGTAGAGATGTACAGAGAGGGAATTTAATACATAATTTTTTTTTTTTGCATGCGACCCAGTCTGTACAAATACTTTACGAGTAACGTATAGCTTACACTTGCCGAAATAGTTTATCAAATCGATAGAGTGCAATATGAAACTCCCCACTCTGTCTCAAGAACACCCCAGATTGCTACTACCCCTGGCGGCTTATGATATTTATAGCCTAATAATGTTGCTGCAAGCAGGAAAAGCTATATTACGAGAATATTACCGTGGGATCCTGCCGTTATCTAAGCCACAAAATGAGTCTCTGGAGTCATGTTTGGGAGCTCAATTTTCAAGTAACTCAGCCTCTAAATTACCATTTAATTGCTGATTTGTATTCTGTTTCTGTATGATCATTTCAACTTTAAAGGTTCTGAATTTGAATGTTACTCTTTTCATCACAAACTAGGACAAGGCGAGAAGTATTGTATCTCACTCAAAAATTACATACCGAAAGTTCACCGAAAATACACATGTTGCAATTCCCCGACACACACACACACACACACACACACACACACACACACACACACACACACACACACACACACACTCCACTACGTATAGGAGCAGGAGAAATTTTGTGTTCGAACCATAAATTTAGTGTCCAAATTCAGCTGGAAATGTCTGTTTTGATGCTCATGAACCCCCCCCCTCAAAATTACAAAACTATTGTTTTTCAGTATACAGTATAGCTAAAAACACCCGATGTGCTAATATCGTATGACATTTTCTATCTATCTTGCAATAAAAGGTTATTCTTATCCACTTTTTGCTAAACAAGATAAAAATGAGCTAAAAAGTCCTTACCATTTATTTCCTTATAAGTATAACAGGAATAAGGGAATTCATTTAGCTAAAGTTGAAGTCTAATCTCTCAAGAGGTTATCACTTAAGAGATAGTAGGAAAGGGAGTAAAAAAAGAAAAGTGGATGACGACTTCCCATTGATAAAGTATAAATATAGGACATTTTAAACCGATAACAAGGAATACCTTTTAAATGATTAATTTCGTAAAATAATACATTTGATATAAATGTTGTCATTTGAGGAGATCTACATTTGTCATATACTTTGGTAGGGTTAGCCATTATCGAGATATTCCCTATTCTTAGAATCAATTCTCAAACAGGAAGTACCCATTCATTCCATTTTTCTTTTGTTTTACTCCTGGCTACGGAAACAGAACCGATATTTAGTGAAAATCCCACAGTTTTTAAAAAATTCGACTATCGTTTTATGCTAGTGTATCTTCTGATTTGCCTTCTATTTATAAGGAACTAAGTAATAAACCATTTGTGCTAACAGTTATCTCGATTAGCATGATCTAAATAAAATAATAAGCGTTTGTAAGAATAGTTTGTCTGCAGCACAGCTAGAGAAAATCATATGAATGGAATATATCAGCTATTTTTGTATAGTGAAATTTTGTTTATCTCTTACGGTTCTCCAGCTATGTAAAATCTACTCAGAATAAATATCTTTATTGGCTACTCCCAACAAATTAAAGATATAAATTTTATTTGACATGCACATATCTGTAATATACGCCACTTTAATTAAAATCCTTAAAGCCATTTATGAGAAAAGTAGAACATTTCAAAAAATCTACCATGTAAGGGATTTTCCTAATAGCGTTCGTGTCGCATTCTTAGAAGATACTAAACTTAAATATCAAGTTTGAAATTTTCGTTTTGATATATGCTGACCACAGACCCACATACATGCATTGGGTGAGAGAGAGAGAGGGGGGGGAGGTGAGACACCCAGACAAAAATACTGTTTCTTGTTTTATGTTTTGATTTTGCGTTTAGAGATTTTTATGCAGCTTCAACGCCCGCTGTGGCACCACAGGCGATGACACTGATGAGACATGAAATGAAGATGGAGTACCGGTGAAATGCGATGGCAGGGGAAACCAGAAAACCCGGAGAAAACCCGCTTTATCCACCATAAATCTCATATGCGGTCACTTGAGATCGAACCCGGGCCGTCTAGACGCGAGTGGTGTAACCACTTGGTTAAGGCGCGGCCATGGATACAGGGTGCCTCAAAATATGTAATTCCGGTAAACCTTGCTATGTACGTTTATAGAACTTGGTTTGGTATTTAATATTCCAACTTAATTTACTGACCCAAATTTTACACTGGAACATCTGATCCATTTTGCTAACTACTTACCATCAACTGAAATTTGAATATAGCCTGGTTGCAGGCTGTTTCACGGCAATCCCATTTTGACATATTTACTGCGACAGATGACTGTAGAGCCGCTCTTAAATTTGATTGGTCCATGTGTTACGTCTGGCAGATGATCATTATCGTTCCCTGCTAATTAACATTGCCTATTTAATGCCTGTCATTTTCGATGTCCAGATTGAGAAGAAAGGTTGTTGTCAGGTTTTACCAAGTTGGCCGTAGATTATTTGCATACAACAATTCGTCAATGTAGTTCTCGTGTCATTAACGAAAATGGATTTGATCATGGGCTTTAATACAATTGGAAAACGCTATATAAAATTCTTGCCTAATGAATCCCACATGCTATATGCATCTATATATCAAGTTTAATGATAAAACTGACAGCCGGATAAAACGAGTATATAATTTAGTTTCTCTCTACTTACTCTATATATAATGTATAGAGTAAGTATTGTATTCCATCCAAAAATTCAATACAGAGATTTCACCCCGGAAATACATGTTGTAGGACTTCTGAATAAAAGTTTAGTCCAGAAACGAAAATAATCTTGGTATTCAAGTATTTAAGCTTGATGTCTTCAAAGGATGTAACACGAAGATTTTCAAGAAAATCCACCCACCCCAAACTATCCTTTACATAGATAAATTTTCTAAATGCTTATTTTTTCTCTTAAAGGCTCCAACGATTTTGATTAAAAAAACACTTTAAAGCCATTTTCATGACCAATGTATATCTTGAATGTTCTAGGAATAGCTTCTGAGGATATCTTTATTCTGGATGAATTGTGCTGAACTGTGCACAACAGTGAGATAGATAAACATTTACTACACAAAAACTGTAGATCTCGTTGCAAACACAATTTATATCATGTACATTTTTCTCGGAGTTGACCGCTTTCAAAATATTCCGTATTATTAGTTTTAGTTTTAAAATACTTATACATTTTTCATGCGGGAACTTGTCAACTTCTGGCCACGCAGAGAGACGGATTTCAATCTCATAGCAACCACGTTTTAAAACGACTGTTGGTTTAGCCTAGTGTATCCATTTATTTATCTTCAACTTATAAGGAATTAAGTATTATCCGTTTTTGCTAATATTTGTCTCGATTAGCATGAAGTAAATAAGATAGGCGTATTAACAATACTTTTTACAGAGATGTAGTGAAAGATATTTGAATAGAACACATGAGATTTTTTAAAGTAATTATATTGCAGTTTTCAACATAAATCACACCAGGTGCTCAAGCGTTTCGTCTGGGATTGGTATTCGCGAAATTTCTGGATCGTTCCCCGCGGCCAACTCCTCTGACACATGGGCTACTTCGTGTTTCTTTTTTTTTTTTCAGGTCATTAGGCAATATTGGGGAAGTCTCTTCATTCCCCCGAACTTCTGACCCTTCGTTTCGTCCAACCAATTTCTTTCAGGATTGTCGATGTGGACACGGTGGTAGAGCCCTCTCGTGGAGGTGACTGCACTTAGGAAACTCAGCTCTCGGCGGTGGGGGTCTTCGGTAGACTCAGGGGAGTTGGTCAGATCTGATGCGAGCACTCCTAGCGCTCCACGCGTTGAGATGAAGTACTTGGGAACTATTAGGGGTCCGCTGTAATTTCTCTCACGTTTTCCTATCCTCCTGGAGGTCTGATGAAAAGACAATTAATGGCTGAGGTGTAGAATCACCTGCAGCACACTGCTGCTCTACTAGATAGAGAGATAGAGATAATGTATTTATTTCACTTCGATCATTACATGGTTTAATTCACCCCTACAATTCTGTAATACGTAAATTTTATCCCTACATTTTACTTTTTATATCTCACTACTGCTCTACTATACAAGTAGCAGTAGGAGCAGAAGCATGCGGAACTTCGTAATATATTCAAATAATATTATACAACTGCAGCATGAAGCTTAGCACAGTCTGTTACCAAAATTAGTAGTTTAACACAGGAGCAAATTCAGTATTTGTAACAAAAACAAATAAATATAAGATGTGTTACTTTGAATGACTGTCTTCGTGTATTCTACAGCAAACTATTCTCACAAACCTTATTCTTCGATGTACTTCATGTTAATCGATATAAACATACCTCCTTGTAGATCTAAAGGAATTAGGAAATACAGTAGGCCAAATAGATTAGTTAATCCTTTTTAGAATTTATCCCATATGAATGTGATTAAATTCCGCTGTCTTGCATGGCCAAGCTGAAGAAAAGTATTTCCATACAAAATTTCTCAAAAGTCCCATTTGATAAAAGTATAAGATTTGGAAATTTTAAACCTTTAACGAAGAATACTTTAGAAATAGAACCACAAAATAATAATAATAATAATAATAATAACAATAGCAATAACAATAATGTATTATGCATTTCTTCTCTGTAATTGGATGCTACCCGGTGGCAGAGTTAAATGTACAAAATTAATTTACAATTATCATCTTACAGTTAATAATAGCAATATAACATACTATATATATATATATATATATATATATATATATATATATATATATATATGGTTTTTAAAACATGTAACTACATATTATTCAGTTTAACAATACCTATGTCAATTACCAGCATGTTTGTTAACATGCCTCAATATTAGATAAGAGTTACAGATCCTTAGTTATTTCTCAATATTTACTTTAATTATCAAACATTTACTGTCTTTATATTATCCCTAAGCTTCTTTAAGGTCAGAGGGCAGCCCTGAAAGGCAATTCCTTCGATTCTTCAATGGTCCTATGAACAAAAGAAAGTTTCCCTAGGTCGGTTGTGTACCTTCTACCCTTAGTTTTATATAAATGATCGTTTCGTCCGTAATATACCGTGTTTAAATAATATCTACCAGTACTACCACTAATATTAATAATAATAATAATAATAATAATAATAATAATAATAATAATAATAATAATAATAATAATAATAATAATAATAATAATAATAATAATAGTCTTCTCAATGAGCTTTCCACGGGTGTTCCGCAGTTCTCATACGTTTTAAATGCGAGGGAGATGCCTTAAAATTAGGTGTAAAAACACTTCCCTTTCTCATCTATCATTTGACACACTAAGCTCCTGTATCGAAACAAGGGCAGACAGTAAAAGGGGGAGGAGCTTGAGGAATGGAACGCTCCAGCGACTAGACTGGTTCTGTTTACTGTCCCGAAATACCTTGCCTATTCTGTCGGTGGAATTGTGCAGGACTCCGTCAGCTGTACGTTAAAGCATATTTGGCTTTGACTTGGCTCGTAGCATGGTCCAGGTCATGGATACAGAGGTTTATACAGGGTGGGTCACTGGAACCTGAACATCTTTAAGCTAGAAGTAACATTACATCATAGGAATTTATCATGCAACTTGAAGCTATCATTTTACTTTAGTAACTGTCTAAACAATATAGGTATATTTTCATTTATGTATATTTTAGGGACGACTCCAAAAAAAATCTGCTGTGTACCATTCACATGACTTTCTCAATATCCCTACAACAAATTATTCTTAAAAAGCTTATACTTCTATTTACTTTATGCTAATCAGAAAAAATTAGCAGAAATAGTCTTATTACTTGGTTCCTTGAAAGTAGGAGCGAAATAAGGGACTATCATAGGTTAAAGTGATAGCCAAAGCTGGTTGCTATGTCCATGAAGTTCCTTTGTTTATATGGATCGGAGTTGACAAGTTCCTGAATGAGAAAAATATAGTTTTTCATTGCAGAAACCAAAAATAAGGAATGTCTCAAAAACGACGAACTCCACGAAAAAAAGTATATAAAATAAATTGTATGTTTTAACGTGCTCTACATTTTTTGTGCAGTAAGTTTTTGTCCATCTCTTACGGTTTAGCAGTTATTCAAAATTCCGTAAAATTCATCCAGAATAAACTACTCTTCAGAGGCTATTCCTAGAAAATTCAAGATATACATTTTATTTGTTAGGTAAATAGGTTTAATATACGAAATTCTAATAAAAATCGTTAGAGCCATTTTTGAGAAAATCGAAATTTTCGAAAAAAGTTCTTAGTAAAGGATAGTTGGGGGTGGGGAATTTTTCTCAAAATCTTCGTGTCGCATCCCTGGAAGATACTAAACTTAAATACCAAGTTTGGTATTTTACCGACTTTTCGTTTTTGAGTTATCGTGTTCAGGGACACACGGACACACACACATACGGACCTGTTCTGTGAAAATGCATTTTTTGGATATTGGGGACCCTAAAACATATATTTCCGGTGAAATCTCGGTATCGAATTTTTGGGTGGAATGCAGTACCTTCGCTATACACTATGTACATAGTGCGTAGAGAGAAAGTAATAAAAACAGTAAAACATGTTTATATGAATATGTGAATGAAATTTATTTATTGCCACAATTACAACTGTATGGCACCACTTCTTGCACAAGAAATGACTCCATGCTGGGCGGGTGTTCAAACTTGAAAATGCTAGGGACTTCTTCACTATGCAATTTTGGCGTGCGGTGTTGTGTACTTTATTTCATCCGGACCTCACGGATCTAGCCATAATAGATCCACCATGGTGCTGTAGTGCTCAAAGTGTCCCCCGAGTTGAATTATCATAAACCCAGTGCTATATAAGATATATAAGTATTGAGGTAACAAATAATGAATACTCATAGAAACTGGTTTTTTATTCCAGCTTTTCTAAGTATTCTCTTTGGCACCTTATGTAGCGTTCCATCCTCTGGAACCACTTCTATAAGCACCACGTCATTTAGTTTCTAGCACTGCAGATTAATCCTCAACAGTCGCAACAGCTTCAAGGCTGGAAATTTGGTGACGTCGAAGCCGGTTCTTCAGCAGAGAACGGGAAGGAGTCACATGGTGCTAGACCGGTACTACAGGATGAATGAGTGAATAGTTTTGCCTCAGTTCCTTGCAGAAACTGCATTGGCGACGTGAGCTGATGCTTTGATATGCTACAGTAAAATGCTCCTTTGGAAGCTTTTCTTGGATTTTTAAACACTTTTGGAAGACAAACTTCTATGTACCATTTTGCAGTAACAAGTTTTCTGATTATCGAGCACAACTGTTGTCAAGTGATCGCTTGTGGGGAAGAAACAAGCAACCATTTTCTATCCAGCACTCCTTGCTCTGTTGACCTTGATGGTCGGTTGGCCATTTGGAAACAATGGACGACTAGGATTTTATTTCTGGGTCAAAATACATGTGTCGTCATTCACAAAAAAACATGAAACACGGCGAGACTTTCCACAGTTAAATCGTTGCGTCATTTATAGGCATCATCCCACCCTATGGTGCTTCTGTGCTTCAGATAAATAATGGGACACCCAAATTGAACATATTTATTATACGAAGGTATTCTTGAACCATGGTTGAAATACACTGTGAACTAATTGCTAATGTCAGCTCAATGTCAATGTAGTTAAGTCATGGATTTCCCTGAACATTGTTTCCACATTGGTGATGTTTTTTTTCAGCCACTACTGTTACGGTCGCACCGTAGCCCAGTGGTTAGACCACTCACCTCTCACTTGATCGCAAGCAACTGCATGCGAGATTTGTGGTGGATAAAGCGGCGTAGGGGTGGGTTTCCTCGGAGTTCTCGGTTTCCCTCGCCATCACATTCCACAGGACTCCATTTTCATTTCATGTATCATCAATGTCATTACCTGCGGTGCCACAAGTAGTACAAGTGGGTGTTAAACACTATAAAAAAACTATTGTTGTTGATGCGCCACGTCCTCTTCACCTTTAAGAGATTGCCGCCCCTATCTGAATTATCCAAACCAGTGAAACATTGTGGTACGTGACGGAAAATAGTCCCATTAAAATATCAAGTGACTGTGTTTCATTGAAGCCAACTTCAAGTGGTACAAATCATTGCACTAAAATGCTCTCTCTCATTCTCTCTCTGAATCTCCATTGCACTTACAAGAATGTTCACACTTTCCAGGCTTCAATCATAAAATAAAGGAAATTGAATTACGCAACAATGTTTTACCTACTGCCGCTGCATTAGCATTAATCTGCTATTTGAGACAGTAACAGTACATTCACCAAGGATGGCCAGTATTTTGTGTCTCAATGTTTATCTAGTATCCTCAGCATTATGTATAGTCGTTTAGATACAATCACATAATCCAAGAGCAAACAGTAGATACAAGGCTGGTCTGAAATGTTCTCGACCTCACCCAGAGATCACGGCACTACTTGCATGATCTTTTTCCTTAAGTTGGTATACATGTTAACAGACCCTATGTAAAATTACAAGTCATTCCAGGTAATAATTGACTAGGCAGTTGTTTGAAGCAGTGAAGATGAGCATTGCTTTGAAAATGGATAAATTCGAGTATCGTACTCTGATGAAAGTCTTCGTAAAAGGTTTAACACCTACAAAAATTCATTTGCGGAATGCATGGTGCATGGCGACTCTTCACCTTCATTTTACATTGTGAATAAATGAACGGCCGATTTTAAACGTGGCCGTGAAAGTATCCAAGACGATCCACGCGAAGGATGATCCACAATTACACCAGAAATCATTGAAAAAGTGCTCGACAGGATTTTTGGAAGATTGACGTACACAGGTGCGTGAAATTGCTAATGCTCTTGGAATTTCAAAGGAACGTATTAGTCATATTAGCCATGCTTGGCGCATTTTCAGAAGAATATAGTGACTTTTTGCGCCGATACGTTACAGTGGATGAAACCTCTACACACCCGAATCCAAGCAGCAGTCGAGGCAGTGGACAAAAGCTGGTTCTTCAGCTCTAAAGAAGGCGAGGAATAGTGCAATAGGAGGGAAAGCTCATGGTGCCAATATTTTGGGATGCCAAAGAAACTTTGTTGATTGACTATCTCGAAAAAGTTAAAACCATTACTGGAGAATACTACTCTCAACTTATAACCGTGAAACAGACTTGGGTTAAAAAAGAAAAAAAAAAAAATGTTTTCCATCAGGATAATGCACCTACCTACAAAAGTGTTTTGACAACTGGGCAATTGAGAAATCTGCACTATGAAGTGCTGGGACATCCACCAAATTCCCCAGATTTGGCTCCCTCAGACTTCCATATGTTTCCAAAGAAGAAGAAATTCCTCGCTGGTAGGCGTTTTTCGCCCAATGAAGAAGCAACTGCGGATGTAAATGGATACTTTACAGCACTTCCAGAGGAACAATACAGAGAGGGGATAATAGCATTAGAACACCGCTGGACCAAATGTATTGATATTAGAGGAGATTATGTTGAAAAATAAAACTGCTTTAAAAGCTCGAATTGTCGTTTTTCACTATCAGACCGAGAACTTTTCAGTCCACCAGGTACGTAAACGTTGAGGACAGACCTCAGATGATCTCACTGAAATATGCAGAGCTAGTATAATCTTCTGCCAAGTATACAGACTGTTAGGGTTAAGTGCATATGTTTGTGTTGATAATGAATGGAAGTCTAATGAACAACATGGCATATATATATATTTGCTTTTACTGTGCACTAATAATTTCACAAGTGAAGAGTAGTATATTTGCAGGTTTTAGCTCCAAGTTTGAATGATGCACACAAGACACAGGTGTTTATTCTCCCCAAGAGCGTGCAGCTGAAGGCTATGCAAGAGTGGGAAGGCCTCGCAATAATGAATATTGCATCGAAACTGAGTTATGCTTATAAGGACAATGACCCCACACTACCTGGGCTAGCAGGTAACGTCTTCAGGTGTGAACACATGTAAGCAAAACGAATAGTCTCCAATAGTCAGGTGATGGTCATGAGTATGCAAATTTATCTTATATCAAATTATGATATTGATTTTCTTTAACTTAGACGAAGAGAAAAAAACAACTAAATCACGGTGCCATTTATCAAAATATATGTACATATACCCCTAACAACTGTATTTTCTTCTGTGATTTTACCTTCTCCATCACATTCTTAGCAAGTAGATAAACTATTGCATTCCACCCAAAAATTCAAACCCGAAATTTTACACCTTTTGAGTATCATGTATCCAAAAACGTTATTTTAAAATGTCCGCAGTTGTGTGTGTGTGTGTGTGTGTCTGAGCGGCATAACTAAAAAACTAAAAGTGGGTTAAATTCTAAAATTTATATTTAAGTTCAGCGTATTCCAAGGATGCAACACCAAGATTTTTCAAGAAAATCTCCTATTCACTACTCCTTACATAGATGAGTTTACAAACATTTTGATTTTCTTAATGCAAATAACGATTTTAATAAAATATTATATACTTAAATTATTTTCGTGACATCTAATTATGCATTTTCTGGGAATAGTCCCAATATCCTCTTCATTTAGAATAACTTTTGCTTAACTGCTAAATCGTAAGATCTTACTACAAAAATGTAGATCCGTCAAAACTACGTGATGATGTTCAATAAAATGTTTTATGTTGTTAAAATTTTAAATATTACTATTTGATTAAATATTCCAATACTTATATTTTATCAAATAATAACATTTCTGCATTGGATTAACTCCAAGTGAGTAAAACAATAACTTGCCACTATTAAAATCAAGTTATATAATAAAGAACCGTAAATTAAAGAATATTAAATAAGGAATAACCATTCTAAGAATAGCTTGTTGAAGAATAGATAAGTCATGTAAGATTTTGGGTAGAAAAATTCAGATTTTTACATTTTCTACCAAGTGCTACATACTACGTAATAGGTAGAATAGAGGTACTGTATCTTATCAAACGTTTGATACCGAGATTTCACCGGAAATAAATGTAATGAAGACCCCTGAATTAAAAATAATCTTAAGTAATAGGTCCGCGAGCGCTTATGCGCGTCTGTATATCTGAGGAGAGTATAACTGAAAAACGAAATTGAGTTTGGGCATCTTCCAAGAATGCAACACAAATATTTTCAAGAAAATTCACTTAATCCGAAATACCCTTCACATGGAAGAGTTTTCAAAAGTTTTGATTTTCCCAAAAAATACCTTAATTATTTTAATTAAAATGTCATGTGTTAAAGATATTTTAATGATAGATGACGTAAAATTGTCTGAGAATACCCTATGAGGATTTCTTCAACCTAGATGACACTTGTATAAGTTGTAAAATATGCATAAAAGCTTACTGGTAAAAAATAAAGGTCTGGTTAAAACATACAATATATGTCATAACTTTTAATTGGGCGGCGCCGTGGCCGAGTGGTTAGACCACTCGCCTCTCACCTAGGCGGCCCGGTACGTTCCCAAGGGCTGCATGTGGGATTTGTGGCGGACGAAGCGGTGTCTGGGAGGGTTTTCTCCGGGTCCTTCGCTTTCTCCCGGCACTCATTCCACTAGTTGCTTCATAGTTCATGCATTTCACTTACATTTCATATTCTTCACTTCCTCACGCTCATGCGTGGCTAGGGCCGACCACTCGTGCCAGGTTCACCATTCTGTGATTTCATGTGAACAGGCCTCTGGCTCCTAGGCCTCCTAGTTTTACGTACGGGGAGGGTAAGCCGACCACTAAAAAGGGTTTATAAATCTTAATTTTGCAGAGTTATCGCCTACTTATCAATGGTTTCAATTTTAAAATATTTAAACGTTTCTCAAACAGTAAGACGTCATTCGTTTCATATCTCTTATTTTACTCCTGGCCATACAGTGAGAACTGAATTTCAATCGTATCACATGCCGGCCAGTTTTAGCCAAGCATATTCCCCTTATTTCCCATCTATTTACAAGGAAATAAGTCACAAGACCGTCTAACTCAATTAGTATGATTTAGATAAAAGAATAATCTTTTGTAGGAATAATTTGTTTGGAGAACAATGAGAGAGGGTCATGTAAATGGAACACATCAAAAATGTTATACAACACTCTAAAAAGAAAGTAATATAAGTTGAATGTGTCTTAGGTTAAGTCATTCTGGTAAAAATCAAATATTTATGTAACTTAAATCACATAAGGGCTAAAGCTGCTCTAAGTTGGATCTCATATCTCCACCTCTATTTTGTAGCTCCATTTAATGCACGAAGTAACAGAAAAAGAGAATCTAAGGTCGCAACATATATCCTCGTTTCTGGTTCATGAAAAGCCAAACGAAAATTAAATTTACGCGAGGAAAGGAAGTTGATAAAAAGAAAGAGGGTCACTAAATGCGAATATTTCCACGCCCATAGCTTTCAGCTTCTAATAAACATCACTTTGTGTACGTGTATGCTACGAAAGGCTTTAGCAGCAGGCAAATGATTCACCAGGCTCTCTCTCCTGCAGAAACCAAGAGCTAGGGATTTCTTTATACTTTCTCTAACACGTATGTGCAATGTACTGAACCCCAAACTGTTGAACATTTTTATTTTCTCTACTCGTAATATGCATATAGTGTACAGAGAAGGTATTCAATCCACCCAAAAATTTAATTCCTATATTTCACCAGTAATACAAGTTTTGGTCACCCTGAATCCCAAGAAAAGCATGTGTGTATGTGTGTGTCTGTGGACAGCATAGCTGAAAAACAAAAGTCCGTTAAATACCAAACTTGGTATTTAAGTTCAGCATTTTAAAAGAATGTGACAAGAATATTTTCAAGAAAATGCCCCCACTTCCAACTAACCTTTCCTTGGAAAAATCTTCTAAATTTTTTTATTATCTCAAAAATGGTTCAAACGATTTTGATTAAAATATCGTATATTAAAGATATTTACCTCACAAATAAAATGTATATCCTGAATTTTCTGGGAACAGCCTCTGAAGACTGCTTTATTCTGATGAATTTTACCTATTTTTGCATAATTGGCAAACCATAAGACATAGACAAAAACTTACTCAACAAAAATGTAGAGCTCTTTAAACCACAAAATGTATGCTATACACATTTTTTTCGTGGATTGGATCATTTTTGAGATATAGTTTGTTACTGGTTTCAGCTTTAAAAACTTTTACCTTTCTCAAACAGGAATTTGTCAACTCCGGTCCATACAAACAAGGGAACTTCAGTCACATAGCGAACACCTTTTGACTGCATCTTTAGCCTGTGCTACTCCATTATTTCCCTTCTAAGTAATAGGAACTATTTCTGCTATTTTTTTTTCTCGATTAGCATAAAGTAAAAACAAGCATAAGCTTTTTTTTTACAATAATTTGTTGCAGAGATGTAGAGAAAGTCATATGAATAGAACACATCAGATTGTTTTTGTTTAGTAAGCTTTTGTCTATCTTTCAAGGTTTACTAGTGGTGCAAGTCATACAGAATGAAAAGTTCTTCAAAGGCTATTCACAGAAAATTAAAGATTTTACATCATTTTCCATGTAAATATGTTTAAAAGCCATTAGAGCTATTTTTGAGAAAATCAATATTCTCCAAAAATGTCCCATGTAAAGCGTAGTTTTGGATGAAGGGATTTTCTTAAAAATATTTGTGTCGCATCCTTGATGTTGAAATTGACACGAAGTTTGAAATTTAACGGACTCTTTTCTTTTAAATTGTGCTTTAGACAGACAAAAATACAGAGAGGAATTTTTTCTAAAAATGCATTTTTGGAATTAGGGGCCTTCAAAATTTGTATGTCCGGCGAAATCTTGGTATAGAAATTTGGTTGAAATACAATACCTTATCTACCTGGAATGTGCATTATCAGCGTTACATTGGTTTTATTAATCTGATGCCTATTCTAACTTCAATAATTTAATACAATTTACGACATTAACAAAATGGCTATTATTTTGCTCTTCAAAGCTTGAATATCATCTTAAAAAAAACATATTTTACGGAAGAAATGAATAAGAATGTTGCGAGAAATGAACCTGGGATTCCATTTCATTTACGCTGCATATGAAGGGGTGTCACTGGAGCCACATCCACTCTACAACCTCTTAAAGTAAAATGAAACATTTTCAGAAATGTTGTGAGTGAGCTAGCTACTCTCAGTGCAAAATCAATATACAGAAACGCACACAGGTTAATGTAGTTGTCACTTCAATATGCAAAAGTCATTTACTATTGAACGAGATCCACTCCAGGGTGGACTGGACTCTAGAAATGGACAGTTTTCGTAGTTCTACTAATTAGCAGGGTCTAGATTCTGATGGCACTACATCTTTTATAATTTCGAATACGCCTGTACATTTGACATAGTAGGTAGAGAAGATATTCCATTCAAGCTGAAATGTTTATAACAAGGTTTCACCGAAAATACATGTTTTGTGACCCTCGATGGGTTTAAAAATAAACATTTTTACATTCTCTAACAAGTATTCACAATGTACATAGTAGGCAAAGAAGGTTTTGTATTCCAAATGTATATTTCATTGGAAATACTTGTTTCAGGACGCTTGAATCCAAAACAAGCATTAAGGTCTGTGTGGGAAACATAACTCAAACATCTGATGTGTACCATTCACATGACTTTCTCTATATCTCTGTAACAAATTATTGTTAATAAGCTTATCTTTTATTTATTTCATGCTAATCGAGAAAAATTAGCAGAAATAGTCTTATTTCTTGCGTTATTGTAAGTAGAAGCGAAATAAAGGAGTACCATAGGTTAAAGGGAAAGCCAAAAGCTGGTTGCTATGTGACTGATCTTCCTTTGTTTGTATGGACAAGATTTGACAAATTGCTGTATGAGAAAAGTATGTTTTGAAAGAAATATCTCAAAAACGATCGACTTCATGAAAAAAATGTATATAACATAAATTGTGTGTTTTAACGCGATCTACATTTATTGCATGTTATGTTTTTGTCCATCTCTTACGGTTTAGTAGTTATGCAAAATTCATCCAGAAAAAAGTAGTCTTTAGAGGCTATTCTCAGAAAATACAAAATATACATTCTATTTGTCAAGCAAATATCTTTAATATACGAAATTTTAATCAAAATCGTTAGAGCCATTTTTTAGAAAATCAAAATTTTCGAAAAAAGTTCCATGTAAAGGGTAGTTTGGGGTGGGGGGATTTTTCTCAAAAGCTTCGTGTCGCATCCCTGGAAGATACTAAACTTAAATGCCAAGTTTGGTATTTTACCGACTTTTCGTTTTTGAGTTATCGTGTTCACAGACACACGGACCTTTTTGTGAAAATGATTTTCTGGATATTGGGGACCCTAAAACATATATTTCCGGTGAAATTTCGGTATCCAATTTTTGGGTGGAGTGCATATACACAATGGACATAGTGCGTATAGAGAAAGTAAAAACGATAACTCCGTTAAATACTAAAATTGGTACTGAAGTTTCCCTTTACTTGGAAAAAGTTTCAACATGATTGGTTTTCTTAAAAATGGTTCTAAGGACGAGTTTGTATAAAATAACAAATAAAATACTTATATAACAAATAAAATGTATATTTTATTGCTACAGCCTCTAAATCTCTCTTTATTCTTAAATACTTTTACACATTTGGTACCGTAAGACATACACAAAAAACATAGATCTGCTTAAAACACACAATTTATGTCCCATTTTTCTTTAGAGCTAATAATGTTCATAATAGTTCTTGTTATGTGCATGGAATACGTCAGATTGTTAATGCAATGCTAATTTTGTGCTTTAAGTACATGATTACAATCTCTAATATTGTTTTTAATTGTTTATTCCTTTAATGTATGACAGTAATGTATTCCAAACAAAAACTCGATGACAAGAGATCACTGGAAATATCTGTTCCTCGAGTCCAAAAAAAACAACATTTTTACAAAAAAGCTGGTGTCTCTACAGCATGGCATGTCCGTGTGTGCACAGCATGGCTGAAAAAAGAAACTGTTTGAAACCAAACTTGGATAAGACATGAAGATTTTCAAGAAAAATTTCCCCACCACTAACCTTTACATGAAAAATGTTTTGAGAACTTTGTTCTTAAAAATAGCTAACGATTTTGATTAAAACACCGTATACTAAAGATATTTACATCACAAATTAACTGCATATTTTGAATTTTCTGAGAATAGCCTCTGGATGAATTTTGCATAAGAGTTAAACTGAAATGTATATCTCGTTAAAGCAAACACTTTATTTCATATTCTTTCTAATGTAGACTGACCTTCTCAGAGATCTTCCTTGTTATTGATTTAAATTTTAAACTACTCTCAAACAGGAAAATTCGTGTCGTTTCATCTCTCTTGTTTTACTGCAGGCCATGCAAAGCAAACCGAACTTCAGTTGTTTTACATAGGACCAGTTTTTAAAAGATTGACTATTGATTTAGCCTAGTGTAATTCCTTATGCCCTTTCTACGTACACAAAAGCAAGTAATAAGAACGTTTCTGCTAATGTTTACCTTGATTAGCATGTCGTAGATAAAAGAATAATCTTTTGTAAGGAAAGTTGTTTGTGTAAGGATAAAGTCATGTGAATAGTAAAATTGACACACAACGTTGTGTGAATCAAGAAAACATAAAATCACATTGTCGTGGTGTAGTGGTTATCATGCCAGATTCCAGTAGCTAAGGTCGCATATGCAATCCTGCGAAGGATGTTTGATTTTTTTGCACGTAAAATCCCTTAGCATGGCTTCCTTCGGAAGGAAAATAAAGTGACACCATGCAATGTATTTTGCACGTAAAGGAACTCAAGACTTTGAAAGAAATTCTTGGGGAAAATTCCACCATTTCAATTCTGCAAAGTCTTAATTTTATCGTATGGACGATAAGCTCCCTCTTCAACATGTGCGTATGTGGTGGAATTGCGAACTATAAATTTTGTTTGAGATCGCTAGATATCCCAAGAACACCGAAATGGCTTCTCAAACTTGACTTGTCTTTAAAGAATCACAGATCTTTAGGACTTCTTTTAATTAAACTAAGAATCAAGAGCTGCAAAAGATGGGGTGTAGAAGAGAACACATAATTTGTCCTTTTACATGCATTTCCTCATTATCTTAATGAATACAAGAAGAAAATTATGAAATGTGATTATACATCTCCCATATTGCTATTCGGGGATGGGACGCATGGAATACGAAAGCTAAATTAGGCGAACACATAAATTTGTTACAATTATACTACCTTCCTGCAAATGGTGCTGGTGGAGACAGTAAAGTGTGCAGAATTCCTCTGTGTGACGTAAGCTCTGCTGGTTTGCGTAGCCTTGCAAGTAAATGGACTCCTTCGCGCGAGAAAATTGAGAGGAAATTGTGTGGAGGGAGAAGGTCCCCTGAAGGCAGTTACTCGCATTCTACAAGCTAGGTAGAAGGGGAAGGGAAAGTTTGTGCAACTATTGCTAAGACACTGTTTTCTAGAAGGTGAACCTAGACATTAGTATACACAGAGTCGAAAAATCATAATAAATGACATGTTACCATATACCGATACAATATAATTATGTCAGGCTTAGCAACATGCTTTATTGTCTCTTGAAAATGCTTTTTTGGATACATGAGACACTAAAGCATACATTTCCGGTGAAATCTCGGTATCGCATTTTTGAGTGGAGTGCAATTCCTTCTCTTACACTATGTAAATAGTACGTGTAGAGAAAATAATTATAGCCTCTAATGAATGAATTCCCTTGGAATGACAGCACCTTGATTAATGTGCATATCTATAGCGAATACAACGCGAATAACTCTCAGTATGGACAAAATAGCAAGAAAATGTGCCAAAATAAATAAACAACTGTTTCGCACAGTTGCCATGGAAATAGATTAATACCCACAATTCTTGTATAGTGCAGAAACAACATAAGTTACTGATATATGGAGTCTGCAATAATAGGTCTTTAAAACAGATAAATAGAAAATGTTATTTCTGTTTAAGGGGAGTCGAAATGAGAGTTTTGTAATTTTTTCCATTGTAATGTATTAATTTCATATGAATATTTTGAGTCTTCTGTTTATTTTCGTATAACTTTCATAGAGATATCTAGTTTTTAATAGTTTGAAAATATTGTTGAAAGTAATCCTGCGTAGTAGATTTTTAGAATATTTGGTTCACTCGCTTAGTAAAACAGCAATAACTTTGTAAATATTAGTGTTAAAGAAGATATCCTATTTTTATTTTCATCAGAAATTTTTACTTTAGCTGTTGTCAGCATTGGCATCCCGCTCATATTGCCTTCGTGTGAGAATTTTGAAGGATTGCAAAGCTATATTTGGAAAGTTAAATTACATTTTTTTAAGGTTATGTTTGAAAGCAACTTCTGAAGAAGTAAAATTTTGTAAACAAATGCCCCATTATCTCAGAAACTATTTGACAGAAAGGGCTAATATTTTTAACGTAAAACTTTTATGTTTATGGATTAGTTATTTTTTTAAGTTTAAAAATAATCATCTTATAAACGTTTTAACCTTTAAAAATGTTATACCTTATAATGAACAGAAGTATTCTATTTTTCATTATTCAACCGTAAAGGTATTGCTGAATATACCTTGAAAAACTTAGTTCATTATCTTAAATAGTTGTTTTATACTTTAATATTGGCAAGATGGGACATTTCGACTCCCCTTAAAGCAATGTGTCTGTCTTCAGAGATAATTATTCCATATTAACTCAAAGGTGCAAACATATTGCATACGTGATTCATGTGTGTAGCAAAGAGGACAGTAATGTTTGTCAGATGGTGATCTCTTGCACAGAAGTTTAATACTGCGTAATAAATTGAGGTAAGTAGTTCCCAATAAGTACATTTCTTATGGGCTGGGACAAAATATAAAATATAACTATAATTGGAACAAGTACAAACCTTCCATTCCACCAAAATTATTGGAATTAAAAGGAATTGCAATCTACACCTCAAAATTTCTCTTTACATTCCCAATAAAAACAAGTGTGTTATACTGCAACGTACTCTTCACAATAATGCCAAAATCACTGAGGGTCCAAAGAGAAAACCTCAAATAATTTTGGAATACAACAGGACAAAGGACTCTGTGGATACATTAGAGAAAATGGTCGCCAATTATACTGTAAAATTGAAAACTAAGAGATGGCCCAATGTAGTATTTTGAATATAATCGATATATAAATATATATGCATATAATGCACTTGTATTATTCAAGACAACCTGTTTTGAATGAGAACCAAATCTCTACATAAAATAAGACTCTTTCTTGAAACTTAGTGAAATACTTATTGAAGAAGAAATATCAAGAAGAGGCCACTTTCTAAGAGGAAAGGTTGCTAGAGACGATGCAGAGATTCAAAACATCATGTGAATCTTCACCTTCAGGTTCAAGTGAAAACTCTACTGGCAGCAAGAAAAGAGGGGGATGTCACCTTTGCGCAAAAACTGACAACAAAATCGTAGGAGGTGTGCAAAATTCACTTGCAAAAATCATATTTCGTACACAAACAAAAGTTGCATGGAAAAAATCTGAGGACTTGAATGCCAAAATACGTTATGTGCAATATTATGTTTACATTGTTTGGAATTTATTCATTATTGATTTATATAGTTAATAATTATTAAATGACTTAATTAAAATGTTGTTATTCAGAACATATAAGAAAATAAAGTTTTAAACGAACACCCAAAAAAAAAAAAAAAGTCAGACTAATACACATGCAGCGAATGATATCACCCGGACTTTTGGTTACTTTAGTAACTCTTAACGGGTTAACTAATCGTTACTATAAGCGTTACAGGGTAACTACCTACCACGTATTCGTTACCTTAATAACCGTTAACCGGATAAGTAATAGTTACTGTAACTGTTACTGGGTAACTCCTACTTTGTACTCGTTACTTTAATAACCGGTAACGGGATAAGTAATAATTACTGTAATGTTACTGGGTAACTCCTACTTTGTACTCGTTACTTTAATAACCGTTAACGGGATAAGTAATAATTACTGTAACTGTTACTGGGCAACTCTTACTATGTACTCGTTACTTTAATAACCGTTAACCGGATAAGTAATAATTACTGTAACTGTTACTGGGTAACTCCTACTTTGTACTCGTTACTTTAATAACCGTTAACGGGATAAGTAATAATTACTGTAACTGTTACTGGGTAACTCCTACTTTGTACTCGTTCCCTTTATAACCGTTAACAGAACAAATAATGGTCACTGTAACCGTTACTGGATAACTACCTACCACGTATTCGTTACCTTAATAACCGTTAACCGGATAAGTAATAGTTACTGTAACTGTTACTGGATAACTACCTACCACGTATTCGTTACCTTAATAACCGTTAACCGGATAAGTAATAGTTACTGTAACTGTTACTGGATAACTACCTACCACGTATTTGTTACCTTAATAACCATTAACCGGATAAGTAATAATTACTGTAACTGTTACTAGGTAACTCCTACTTTGTACTCGTTACTTTAATAACCGTTAACGGGATAAGTAATAGTTACTGTAACGTTACTGAGCAACTACCTATTATATATTCGTTATCTTGATAACTTTTAAGGCGATAAATAATAGTTACTATGTCCGTTCTTTTATATTCAATTCTTTTTAAACCGTTAACGGCGTAAGAGTTACTATTACAGTTTCTGCGTAACAGGTTACTTTATTTTGGTTACTTAAACAACCGTTAACGGAATAACTAATAGTTACTGTAACCGTTACTGGATAACTGTCTACTATGTATTCGTTAACGGAATAAATAATAGTTCCTGTACCCGTTCCGTTTCATTCGTTACTTTAACAATTGTTAACGGGATAAATAATAGTTACTGAAACCGTTCCTTTATATTTATTACTTTAGTAACAGTTAAGGAGTGAGTAATAGTTATAACTGTTCTAATTAACTAATGGTAACTAAATAGTTACTAATAGACAATTAATGGTTACTGTAAGCGTTTGTGGTAACTAGCTATTTTATATTTCTTTACTAATAACCTTTAACGGAATAACTAATAGTCATTATAGCTGTTACTGGCTAAATAGTCACCTATTGAATATTAGTTTAACCCTTAGTTGCCTCATTAGTATACTACATATGCTGTTTTACCTTTAATTAGAGTTTTAAAGTGCGTTCTATATGAGAATAAACCTATAAAATTATTATACGAAATAATAGAAATGAAAGTATATGTAGATCTCTTATTAATCTTTTTCTTCCCAATTAAAATTTTAAATTCTTCTAAACCAGTTTTCATAATTCTGTCAATGGCACCTTCAAAAAGTGGTTCAAATGGCCACGAGTGTTAAGTGATACGTAATGGAGTGGCCATTCATTCAAAACCAAATGCTGCAAGCTCAAATCCTAGTGACTGTGGTAAAGGACGGGGAGAGCCCAAGTAAAATAATCGGTGTGATGCTTGGAAGCTAATAGGTTTAAATTTGACTGTAGTTATACGGGTTTTACTCTTTTATTTATTAAAAAAACTCATTGCAATTTTAGGACAAAATTTTATATATTTTTACAGTATAAAACAGTCCTGGTTACTTGTCGTATATGGTTGATGGTTAGTATAACATGAAATTAATCCTAGAGTACAACCCTATTTGTATAGTTACGCTTAAAGCAAGCGGAACTTGTAGGTACCGACAGGCAACAAAGCGTTAATTAACCTTAACGGGATAATTAATACCTAGAGTAACCGGGTAACTAAGAGCGGTTACTTTGTATTAGTTACTTTAATAACTGTTAACGGGATCACTAAAAGCTAGTCTGCTCAGTAACTACTTTATTAATATGTGTCACTTTTGTAATAGCTAATTAGTTACACTATTACATTAAAGTAAGCGCTACGTTAAGTTCTACCCATCGGCATTGTCAGTAAACAGAAGGCTGCGCGTGGTGCAGGTGACGTCACTGGGAGGCCATCTCATTAACAGAGGGCCATGTCGCAGGCAGTACGACATGCGGGAGTCATGTCACAATGACGACGCGTTCTTCACTGCAGACTCGTTTTTCCTCTTTTGGTTATTTATGCACAGTTTATTCTCTCTTACCCTGTATATGTTGCAAAATATAGTTAACTGCCCTTTCTTACAGAGAGTACTTTGCTGTCTAAAACACGAAACACAGCTTTTCTGGTTTACAATTCACATCCGAGTTATGCCCTTAGTTTTAGTCACAAGAATGATATGCCTCCTTAAATTCCAAATTTAAAACGACGGGTGGGACGGAACAATAATTTATTCTTTGATATATGTGTATATTTAATGACATCCACATTTCAGCTCCATTAAGGTCCGTACAGAAACTTTATTTTCATTTATGTATAATTCTGAGGGAATAAACTGAAATGTTAATATTTACGATTAGGTTGTATTATTAATAGTAATAGCAATAGCAACACAAACGTGTTTGTGTTTTATATACAATACGTTAAAGAAAATTATTGTTTCTTTTACAGACAATAGTCATTTCAAAATGGTTTCTTTAAAAGAGAGAATTTTCCAGCTTTTAGCCTTGCATCCTTGGAAGATTGTTTTTAGGGAACTCCAAATTTCAAGATTAAGGGCGCGAATGAGTTTCAAAGTTAGGGACTCAAGTGTTTGTACACACGTGTTTCATGGCTTATGTATAAACCCATTGAAATATTTACCCTGTAGCTTTAATTACGTTTTAGTTATTAATGCTTTGTTTTTAGAAAAAAGGATTTTCAAAATATATTTCCACCTACAATTTTAATGTGATGAAGCCAAAGGTGTTGAATATTCTAGAAATGTGATCGATAAAATCAAGTATGACGTTTCATATATTTGCAGAATCAAAAGAATTTAGTGTATCCATGATAAATATTCCTTTTGGCTTTGCTCTTATCTTACATTTTTTATTTCAATATATAAAAGTAAAATACTTTGTTTTATTACGCATAGTATTTTCAATATCTAATGTAATTTTCAATAAAAATGTAAGAGGAGATGCCTTTTTATGGCAGAAAAACGCTAAACAAATAAAAACATAAAATTAAGTTTTAATGTTTGCATATGGAGAACATTTAAATTATTTTAAAAATGACATATTTTATAAGACTAAAAATCATCGCAGGGCCACGAAACTTTTAAAATACATTAATCATGGTTGAGAAACATGAGTTTTGTAAAAAAAAAAAAAAATTAAAATGACAAATTGGCACCTATTTGCCCCTTATCACTTTTCATTTTTAGTTCTACTGAACTCCTCTCCCACGTTTAAGTATTTTATGGGAAGGGATTTTCCCTTAATTGAAGGCGCATTATCGAGGAACTATTTCAATCTTCCTGGAGAGTGTAGCATTATATTTATTTGCACTTAATTTCTTAATATTAAGGGACAGCGGTAGCGAAATTTCAAACATTTCTGTATAACGTTTTTTGAAAAGTTTACTGTGATTGGATTATTGTTATGTTAATATAAATACTATACGTCTTTAAAATTGTAAAAATACTTTGTAAGATTTGATATTTCATAAATTTTACTATGTAAGTATATTGCAGAATCAACATTTTCTACGCGCCTCACATTTAAGAAAATTGAATTTGTGTTTTGAACCACACAAAAATACTTATATTTTAATTACTTTTGTTACTAAATAACTATAAATATATACTAAAAATATTTAACTAATTGTAACTAAAAATAGTGGACATTTTAATCTCCAAAATTAATGTTTATTTCAAAAAATATTTTGTTAGAAATTACTATTAGAATTAGGATAAAGTTGGCAAATATTTGCAAAAAGTAAACAATTTTATATTTTTTTATTTTTTGACCGGTTGTACCCAAAATTTCCCTCCCATGTCCCCTAATAATAATTGATAATCTCCCTCTTCCGTACGCCAATTGAAACTCCATTTTGAGAATATATTAGAAATCACATATTCTAAGATGTGGAGCCTACTTTATTGTGCGATAATTCATAGCTTGCTTCAGATGTTCTTATACTCATATCTATAAATGTAGAAAATAAATAAATAACCACTAATGATCTTATTTACTTCCGATCTCTATACGTGATATAACAAATTGGCTAAAATAGAGAGCTGCAACTGTACATTTTCTTATCTATTTATTACATGCCCCGATAATTTGTTTTTATTCCTTCTGAACTAGTTCAGTAAATGCCTAAGGGAGAGCTATACTGGATCCGCTTAAGCACCACACTTCTGTATCATTCCGTGAAACACGTGCACACCATATGCAGTCGAATTGCGATAACTGCTTGGTTTCATTCAACTTATTGGTTTCTATTTCTAAATAATAATGAAAATGCAGCATATTGTAATTAAATCTTTAAACACACTCATTAACACCTTTTAAAATTAAAAACACAAAGAAAAGTAACGGCACCTTAGAATGAGTTTTCTGTTAAAGTTATTTACTCGAAAAATGGCACATTTAATACGAGTAAACCAACAATTAACTTGCAAGAGCTTAACCTCTTCAAATAGTTTCCCATATAATACAATTAAACGTTAATTGGTGAAAAAATAAGTTTATAAATAATTCCCTAAGCATTAATGTTTGTCAGAAGTGTAATAATGACTTTTTCAGATAATTTATTTTCGTGAAGACAAACAACTTTTTTTTTAGGTTGTATTTATCAGTAACAGAATAATGTTTTTCATTTTATGAATTGTTGGTTTTGAAATGTACCTTGCTTTTTTTAGTTTAAATTCATATTTGGAGAAAATAAATGAAGCAAAAAAATCCATACTAAATCGTTAGATGGCATGCCTGATATTATATTTGTCTATTCAAATCAGAGTAAAATAGACAAGCAAGGAATACATTTCATGCAAAATATAAAACTGAGAAAACTTACATACACAAAGTAAAAGAGCGGTTTAAAGTTAGTGCATTAACTTTAACATGGTGCAATGTTAAAAACATTCATTCAAAACAATGTATAGATGTTCATAGAATTATATATTCGAGATAAAAAGACCGTTATATCCATTCACACGAGCTTTCTCTACTTTGAAACAACCGTTCTTGGCAAAGCATATTCTTCTATGTGCTAATCGAGATAAACAGTAAAATGGCCTTATTACTTAATTCCCTGTATGTAGAAGGCAAATCAAACACACCTGCCTAAAGGAATAATCAAATATATAAATCGCTTTATGATTGAAATTCAGTTTTCTTTGCATGATCATGACTAAAACAAAACAGATGCGCAACGAATGTTGACTTCCCGTTTGAAAAAAGTATACATAATCTAAAATTGAAGCCAATTACAAATACCACGAAAACGGTTAACTCTAAAAAAATTCATATTATACAAAATGTAAGTTTTTACGAGATTTTATATTGTTTGTGAAGAAGATTTTGCATATCTGTTTCAGTTTCCCAGATATACAACAGCCATTGAGAAGTAATAGGACTTTAGAGACTATTCCCATAAAATTAAAGATATAAGTTTAATTTATCATAAAATTGTTAAACATTTCGTGTTTTAGCCAAACAAAAAAACAAAATTTTCGAGAAATGTTTAGTGTAGTTTTGAAAACTTCGTATAGCATCCATGTAAGACGCTGAACTTAAATACCAAATTCGATATTTTAATGACATCTTTGTTTTAAAGTCACGCTAGGCTGCGCCGTGACCAGGTGTATAAACCACTGGCCAACTAGGCGATTTGGGTTCAATCCCAAGCGAACGCATGTAAGTTTTCCCTGCCGTCGAATTTCATCGGTGCTCTGTCTTCATTTCATGTATCATCAGTGTCATCGCCTGCGGTGCCATAGGAGTAAAAGCAGGCGATAAACACTATAAAAAGTTACGATATTCATAGACGTATGACAAAAGACATGCGGACGTTTTTCTAAATATATTTTTTTATTTAGGGGGTCCCAAATCATGTATTTATAGTTAACTCTTATCAAACTTGTGTGTGAAATATAATATGTTTTCTATCTACTATGAACGTGCTAGATAAAGTAAAAATTAACATTTTATATTTCAACCAAAAGTTCGTACCGTGGTGTAGTGGTCACTATGCTAGCCTCTAAAACCAAATTACCGGTTCAGGGGGTGATGGATTTTTTCGGACGCAAGATTCCTTAACATGGTTTCCTTCGGAATGGGAGTAAATTCTGTGATCCCATGTAATGTTTATTTGCAAGTAAAAGAACCCCATACGTTGAAAGAAGAAATCTTCTAGGCAAAATTCCTCCATTTCACGTCCGCAAGTCGTGAATTCATCCTACAGTGCTATCTGTGGGCAACGTGCTCATCGATCGGCACCATAGCGGCAAACCCACGAACTAGAAATTCAAACCTAATCAAGGACATGTAACAATGTCCTATGCTCCACTTAGGAGCTACAGGAACACTAAATAAACCAAAAATTCCGAATCGCTCAAAAGCATCCCGTAAGGGGTTGCATCTGAAACTTGGAAAACACATATCTTATTATCTTTAATTTATAGCACTTATTATACCACACATATTAATAGTGACACATTTATCATGTGTCAAAATTTTAACTTACATGATTACTTATCTTTTAATTTTGAATATCTAAATGTATTGATCTAATACAATTGAGTCTTGTGATGCATTTTTAAAAATATTCATATACAATAATTCGGTTTTACAGCAAATGAGTTTACAGATGGATCTGTCGTATTATATTATTTTATGTTTGTCTAGTTAGTGGAGAAAAGTTATTACTTTTTGTAGTGTTCATAACTTATTATTTTTTCAAAATTTAATATTTTGACTTTTTTACAAATATGAGAATTATTTTTAAAATTGATATAAACATTTTCTTTTATGTGCTTTTAAGAGGCAACGTAAAATATTTTGAAACTAATTAGAGAGAAATTGCATCATGTAAAACATTTGGAGGAGCGAAAATGTTTAGAAGCAATGTTGCGAGAAAATAAGATTTAAAGTTGGGAGTGCCTATTAATAAGCATGCAACTATTTGCTTATAGCCTCAGTTAATTGGCAGTTTAAGTGTTCCAAGTGGGAAAAATTGTGTTTATATTCTGCATAATTTATCTTGTTTCGCAATCCTACAAACAATAAAAACAATTTTAACACGTGTCATACACTATTTTAGACAGTTCTCAATATTTGTGATATATTATAATTATAAATAGATTGTTTTACCTATGTCACGAAGTTTCATGCTTAATTCTGCGATATTCAGTTGCTGCCATGCTCAGCATTAATGCTAACAACATGATGACCTACTCGAACGAAACATTCTATACAACGGAGGCATTGTAGCAGCTGTAATTTTATTCTCTCCGCTGCTTACATAATTTGTCAGGTTCAGCAGATTTTATGTTCATGACACTGAAATCAACGGCCATTTTATGGATCGATACGAGTTTTCAGAGTCATAGCGTACTTTAATGAGACCGTGAACGCATTATAATTGTATAACATTGAGAGACTGAATATTCTACTTTTAGGACTACTGACATCTGATAAAAGACCTACTTGGCATAACAGTGTCAATAATATATTTCCTTAAAGTTTTAAATCTTATAATGTTATTATAAAACATGTTTTTAAAAGTTGTTCATTATTTTTATTCAAATATAACAAATAAATCAATTTAAGATATAATGCGGTCATGAGCAAATGAGAAAACTCACTGCGACTACTTTCTTGAGGTTGCCTATCGTCTTTGTTTACCTCAAGTGTGTTTCTTATTTCGGAACAGTATAGACTTGTTTCCCCTATCTACCTTTTGGAATACTTGGTGACCATCTGTGTGTCCGGACTGGATAAACATGTTCTAGAGAGAACTGTGGGTCAGTTTCAGCTCGCTGTTATCTGCCACTGGAGGAATATTTGCGGTCGGTTACTGCACTGACACCTTTCAATTGGGCAAGTGACCCGTAGCGATAGCCCCTGCGAGTTAGACGACCGGAACGACAGATATGCCAGAAAGAGAGGAGGGGCAGTACAGCTGGTGTGACGTACTCTGCTCGGCCTTCCAGTGTTTATATATGCTTTTGATTTGTGTCAGGCATTTAGCATAATTTGTAATGTAACACACAACACAAGTTGAGGGAAATTCAATGTTAGGGTACAAAATTTAACAATACTGTAACAAAACATTTTCCGCTATATTGCAAAAAGATAATAAAAATGATGCCATTCTCGGTATCAAATTTAATAAACGGTTGTTAATTAATAATATTCGTTCTACATAAACGTTCACAAATACCTTTAAATGTATTAATTTCAAAAAGCGTTTTTGTATTAATTTGGTTTAAATTTACTTAAGTAGTTTAATAAAAAAAACTGATTTTTGAGGTCTTAGATAAAAAATTATCTTAGGTTGTGATACATTTTTCGCTATGTTTTATTATTTTTCTATTAATATTTATATCCTTATTAAGTTTATTTTTATTTTCTATCAATTATTGCTAATTGCTATTCCTGAAGTAGAAAATTTTATGTTACATACACATGATTTTATCCTCTGTGGTTTACTTAGTGATTGTACAAACTATTCTTAGGATATTCTTCTCTAGTATGTACATATAATACTCCTAGAAGACAGAGAGCGTACTGCATTCCACCCAAAAATTCGATACCGAGATTTCATCGGATATACACTTTTAGGGCACCCTGTATGAAAAAAAAATAATTTGGACACAGGCCCCACTGTGTGTGTGTGCGACAACACGATAACTCTAAAATGAAAAATAACTAAAATACTAAACTTGTATGTAGTATTGGTTCGGGTTCGATCCCAGGCAACCGCAGGTGTGATTTGCGGTGGACAAAGCGGCGCAGGGGGGATTTTGTCCGGGTTTCCGGTTTTTCCCGCCTTCGCATTCCGCCGGTGCTCCAGCTTCATTCCATGTATCATCTGTGTCATTCCCTGCAGTTTCTTTAGTAAAAGCGGACGTTAAACACTACAAAAAGTATCTGCTGAGGAAACCACACAAGATAATGTCCACTTCAAATCACCCTTTGCAAGGAAAAAGTTCCAACATTTTGACTTTTTAAAAAGTGACTTAAACTAATTTAATTAAAATCCCGCATATTAAAATATTTTTGTGATAAATAGATTTTGTATCCTGAATTTTGTGAGAATGGCCTCTGAAGACTATTGTGGATGAATTTTGCTGAATTTGGCTTTACTGATAAGCCATAAGAGCTACAAGAGACCCCAAAACATGTATATCCTATGAAATATTGATAGCGAATGTTTGGGTGGAATACAAACCACCTACATACACTATGAGTATAGCACGAGTAGAGAAAGTAAAAATATGTTTTGGGGTTGGGTTTTGGAGAACAGTAATCCTTATTACACTTCCATCAAAACTATCACATAATTTACTATTTATGCGTTTTGCATGGTCTTAACTGTGCGATAAAATGAACAACGTCTATCAGTGTAGACTATCCTTTTTCCTTAAAGTTTTCTCACTTCTCTTCGTGACCTGCTGGGCTAGATAGGCTGGGACCATTGGCTTTGCAGAAAGCTTCAAACCCAGGTTACACCTTCAAGGGAAATAAATAAATAAATATGCCTTGTGCAAGCCACGCCTCCTTGTAGATACTGACCCAGCTGAAAAAATAAAACTTTGAATGTGAAAAATTATTTGTCTGCCAATGAAAAGTGTCGTTATGTTGTTCATTACACTATTTTTAATTACCAATACAAATATCTACACTTATAAGCCTTACAACCTGCATGTTAAATAAAGTACGCTACCAAACACAGAAATATCTAAAAAAACAGTAACAAAAAAGAAACATGAGCAGAAATAGCTAAACGCCGAACTCTTCTATACTGATACCATGATAGACAATAGACGAACAACAACCAAACATAGAGAGAGAAATAAAACACCATCAAGCTCAAGAATAATCTGTGGGAAAAAATGTGAACTATACCATTTCAAAAATCATAAAAAGTGGATATACACTCTAAATGAACTTATAAAAGCTAGTAATAGTCAAAACTCTGTATTTGTGTTTTGTAAGCTCATCGAGTGTATTTTGATTTAAAAAAGTTAAATTTCTCCTCTGTAGTCGCGAGTTTGTCCCGATAACTGCAGACAAATGAGCCTGTGTTAAAGAATGGGGAGGCCCCAGGTAAAACAACCGGGATTACATTTGATTGCACTTGCATGGGTTTCTCTTTAAAAAAATCACTACACTTTTGTTGGAAAATATTTACATTTTCACAAAACAGTGATAAATAAGTATATGTAATACTTGAAGTTTAGTGTAATATTAAATTGTCCCCAAAGTGTGTACCCTATTTGTATAGTTGTATTTAAAGCACAAGGCTTTAAATCCCAATGGCCAAGAAATGCTAACTGAAGCGGTAAATGGGTATGTGCAAAGGGCATTCTCAAATTTAAACTATATATTCTCGCAAACATTTTCATGTATCTGCTTGGTAAATAGTGAGGAGGGTTCACAACTTCTGTCACCAGTGTACATTACTACAATTGTTCTAATATCAAATCTATATCAAATAAGTTCAAAGCTAAGAAGATGCGTTGCACCAGATCAAACCATTTGCCCTCACAATAGGATTGTTGGCCGTTTGGGAGATCCTACGGGGTAGGAAAGAAAATCAGCTGTCACATCCGCCATAAATCAAAACTTCAGCAAACAGGGGGAGGAGAGTTCCTCGAGCTCTTTCAGAAAAATTGCTCTCCTGGTATTCGTGAATGCTTTTCCTCCATAGAAGATGAGTTAAAATGAAAAATATGCTCTGTTCCATTATCATGTCTTTCTCGGCCAGTTCTGCGAACTATTCTTACAAAAAATGATTTTGACTACATCAAGCTAATCGATATAAGCATTAGTAGAAATTGTCTTATTCATACTGGGCGTTATGTAAACAATTTAAGTTGAGTTCTCTTTGCATGACTGGGAGTAAAAAAAGAGAGATGAAACGAATGGTAACTTCCGTTTCAGAAAGGCTTTAATAGTTTAAAATTGAAACCAACAACAGAGAATACCTCAGAAATGGCTAACTCTAAAAAAAAAAATTAATAGCATAAATTGTGTTTTATAACGAGATTTATATTTTTTGTACAGTAACTCTTACAGTTTACCAGCTTTGCAGGTTCATCCAGAATGAAGAGATCTTCAGAGAGAATGCATCTTCTACATTTTGTGCGTCATAAATATTTTTGAGATAAGAATCAAAATTTTTAAAGGCATTTTTGAGAAACACAATGTTTTAAAAAACGTTCTATGTAAAGGTAGTGTGGTGAGATGTTCTTGAAAGTCTTCATTTCGCATCCATTGAAGATATCTAACTTAAATATCAAGTTTGGTATTTAAAGGACTTTTCGTTTTTGAGTTATGCTGTTCACAATCTATTTGTGTTTCTTGATTTAAAGGACTTAAAAATGTATATTTTTGTGGTGAAATCTCGATATCTAGTTACCTTCTCTACACGTACTATGTACTATACTTTCTATATGTATAGAGAAAGTATTGCACACCACCAAAAAATTCGATACCGATATTTCACCGGAAATTTATGTTTTAGGGTCTCAAGTATCCAAAAAAAAGCATTTTCACAAAAAGGTCCGCGTGTGTGTGTGTGTGTGTGTGTTCATGTGTTTGTGAACAGGATAACTCAAAAACGAAAAGTTGGTAAAATACCAAACTTTGTATTTCAGTTTAGTATCTTCCAGGGATGCGACACGAAGATTTTGAGAAAAATACCCCCAACCCAAACTACCCTAACTTTTTTCCAAAATTTTGATTTTCGCAAAAATGGCTAACGATTTCGATTAAAATATCATATATTAAAGATATTTACCTGGCAAAAATGTATATCTTGAACTTTCTGGGAATAGTCTCTGAAGACTACTTTATTCTGGAAGAATTTTACGGAATTTTGCATAACTGCTAAACCGTAAGGCTTAGATAAAAACTTACTACACAAGAAATTAGAGCACGTTAAAACACACAATTTATGTTATACACATTTTTTTCGTGGAGTTGCTGGTTTTTGATATATTCCTTGAATTTGGTTTCAGCTATGAAAAACGAACTTTTCTCATATAGGAATTTATCAACTCCTGTCCATACAAACAAAGGAACTTCAGTCAAAACAAAGGAACTTCAGTCACATAGCAACTGCTATTGACTATCACGTTAACCTATGATACTCCCTTATTTCGCTTCTACTTACAAAGAAGCAAGTAATAAGAACATTTCTGCTAATTTTTTTTCTATTAGCCTAAAGTAAATAGAAGCATAATTTGTTGCGGAGATGTAGAGAAAGTCATGTGAATGGAACACATCAGATGTTTTTGGTGGAATACAATACCTTCTCTACAGACTATATGCATAATATAGTGCAGAGAAAATGAAAAATTCTAAGAGAACTGAACCATGATGCCTGCAACTGCACTGCACATCATAGCAAGGAGTTACTTTATGTAAAGTAGAAACACATACATTTAAATTCTATTCCTGAAGACGCGCCCTGTGGATGTTCCAAATATTGTAACAGTTTTATCACATAAGTACAGTGTACATAGTAGACAGAGAAGGTATTTGGATCCAACCAAAAATTTGATACCGAGATTTTACCGGAAATACATGTTTTGAGAAACAAAGAAAGAAAAACACAAAAGCAATTTAGAGAAATATCCTTATATGGGTGTGTCTGTGGACAGCGTAACTCAAAAATTGAAGTCGGTTAACCCCCAAACTTAATAATTAAGCACTATTCTCTAAGATATTTCACAAATATTTTTAGCCCAACTGGGTAGTGTGTTGGTATCGTGTCTGCTTCACATCCAAAAGGCCGTGAGTTCAAATCTCGTTTAGGGTGATTTACCCGGATAGTTTTTTTTTCTTCGGAGTTTTCCATTATCCTGAGAAGACGAATATCGACTGACTTTAAGCTCCATGGACCCCACCATCATTTGAGCTTCATGTCACCAATTTCATTCATCGTCCGATATGACCAGCCAGGTTAAAGAAGTTAAGCTACAAAAAAACAAATAAATAAATACCTTTTTAGTAAAATGCCCCACCATAAGTACCATTTACATACAACATTTTTCGAAATTTTGACTTTTCTTAAAATATCTTATATTTAAAATATGTTTATTATATACCTTCAATTTTCTGTAAATAGCTTCTGAAGATTCCTCCATTCTGAATGACGTATGTATAATTAGTGCATCGTATGAAATACTCACTTACCGCAAGAAATATATAGGTACCTTGGTTTCAAACCGACACCAAACGAAGATGTGGACCTTGTTGATCATACCGTACGTAATACGTGAATATAAGTTTCAGCTCTAAATTTGGCACATACAAAACCTGCCATAAAATCACCATGGATTAGGCAGTCGTACATAACCAAATGGCACGTGCCTGGCCCACTCCAAGAGAGATGCCGGTTGATAGCGAAGGTCCCAGTCAGCCGGTCCCCATGGCCGCGCTCGCCAAAGCGTCTCGCTTTGGTGTTTCGCGGCGCAGGGTATCATAGGTTCGAGTCCCGCCTTGGGCATGGGTGTTATATGTATGTGTGTGTAAAAAGTAAAGAAACAACAGAAATTCAGTAATCAGTAATCACAGTAAACAAATTAGGTAAATAAGAAGTAGGGTATACAGCGCCGGAGTCCCGATTAGACTCCGGAACTGTTTTAAAAAAATATATAAAGTCGCGTGGTGTAGGCGTGGCTTGCTAGACACGCCGGCGCGGCACAGGTCACCTTAGTAATGGAAAACGTAGCATATAGGTTTTATTATGTGTTTGTATAACACGTTCTCAGGTTGTTTACGTAGCATATGACAACTGTTGTTCCTTCGCTGTCTAACCCCAAATGTGAACGATTTTTAAACACATTAAATTTTAAATAGAAGAGTTTGAAAGTTGCGACATCAAGTTCCGGACAAGTCAAAGTGTAAACTAATCGACTACCGTCTTTGTTTGTTGTCGTTTTGAAACAGCATGTATTGACTTAAAACACATATACACTTCTTGCAGAGTTAGTTTCTGAGATATTCCTTATATTCGCTATCAATTTTAAATTACTCGTATTTTAAGTTTCCTCAAAAGGAAAGTTATCTTTCGCTCACTCCTAACGTGGAGAGAGATCGAATTTCAAAGACAATCGCTTAGCAACATTTATGGTAAATTTTAACTTCATTAAAATGATCCAGATAAAAGAATAATCATTTGTAAAAATATTTCGCTTGGAACACTGATAGAGAAAGTGATGTGAATGAACATAACTTTTATCTCTCCTCATTTCTACGAGGTGTTACTGCTCTCTTGTTTGACTTTTATCCCCCAGATAATGAAGTGTGTGAAATATTCTGCAGCATTTAATTTCTTCCGTAGTTTTGCCGCTGAAATGTCGTAAAGCAGATAATCATTTACATATTGTCTTAAAAGCCGAGTCATCCTCTCAAATGGGAATAGCTGCTTTGACATTTGAACCCAAGCATTCAGATATCTCCAAAATGAACGACCAACAGTCGCTTGTTAATAATTTTCATACTGTCTGACCTTTTTGGTGGGAACTCACGTAACTTTCTCTACCTATTTGCCCACAAATTATTCTTCCAAAAGCTTATTACGATAAGTCCCGGGCCTCACACAGATATGGCGCCACTAGGCCAGTTAGACGGTAGCATCTATAATTTAACTCTTGATTAGCTTGTATCCATAGTTACAGGTCAATAGCTTTTTTTAGTTTTCGAACGATAGCATTTTAAACAAGACAACTTTAGAGTTTTCACGAAAATATAGGATTTGGAAAAACGAGCAGTGATTAAATACTATCATTTGAAATGCTTAACGCCTAAAGAAATCAAGGAGTAAACGGACAGTACATTGAAAGGCTCTCCCCCTTCATTTTCAATGATTTAAATGTGGGTTACAGAGTTTAAAATGGCACGTACGAGCACAAGTGAAGTCCTGTAGAAGAGACAACTCCAGTGATCATTGAAAAACTGCATCTTTTAGCACTGAAAGACCGCAGACCAAAGTTGTTTGAGTTAGCAGAGGCTGTAAACATATCAAAAGAACGTGCAGGTAATATTTTAAGTAATGCTTTGGGCTTTCACAAGGTCTGTGCAGGATGGGTGCTGACACTGATCAAAAGTTGCAAGGAAAAAGTGTTTCTGTTAAGAATGTGGAGCTCTACCGTAAAAATTCCAGTGAATTTTTCAGATGGCTTATTTCCATGGATTAAACGTGGATACATCACTACACTCCAAAAAGTAAATTACAGTTAAAAGAGTGGATTGTGCCAGTTGAACCAAATCCATAAAAGGCAAAGTCAATTTTGTCAGCTAACTAGGTTAGAGCGAGTGTTTTCTGGGATGTACAGGGAATTATTTTTATAGATTATTTGGAAAAGTGTAAAAGTATCATTGGTGACTACTACGCAAGCTTACTGCAGCGTTTGAGTGATGTGGCCAAAAGAAAAAGGAAGAAAAAAAAAGCTTGCTTCATCACGACAATGCTCGGGCCCATCGTTCAGTCATTGCTATGGGAAAAATGTGCGAATTAAAGATGGAATTGCTTGAACATCCACCCTATTCACCAGATCTAGCACCCAGTGACTACCACCTGTTGCCAAACTTAAAAAAATGTCTTAGAGGACGAAGATTTCACAGCAACATTGATGCGGTAAACATCTATTGATGACAAATGTATTAGCCTTTTTTTGGAGATTATGCTAAGAAATAAAGCAAAAAAAGAAAAAAAAAAACATGTTTAAATGCTGTTATCATTGAGAGGCCCGGGACTTATCAGCCGACTCTAATATACTATCTGCTACATGCCACAATATTAAGTTTTATGCATATGGTTAAAAATCCTCTAGAGAAGGAAAGGTGGAAAAAGTTGGTTACGCTTTTGTGGTGTTCCGTAATTGGTAGTGAAATTCATTCACAAATATCTAGACTCTCCATGGAGTGCTCAATAGTACCTGGGAGAAAAGTCCCCACCCACTGGGGTAAATAATGAATTAACTGTAAAGTATTAAAAAAAAATTTTTCTAGTTTTTTCACATTTTACAACGTATATATGATTAGGGTCCCAATCGCTATCTACGCACTTCTTCATCTTCAACATATCTGGTGAGACTGTTGTATTGGAAGCAAGACCTGCTTTCCTCAGATCATCATTTGTAGTGTAGCGATGTTTCCGCATCTCGTCTTTAATAAATACCCCAGAGTGCACGTTTAGGAAGAGATCAGGAACAATCCACCATATGTGATGATTTGGACAGGAGTGACCGGCAAATATCTGTTTGGCCTGTACTATGTACAGTGAAAGATGAGCGCTGTAACCTTTCAAAGTATCGCTTCGGCCTCACGGAAGCACACGAAGTTGCACAAGCTGGGTTTACACGAGCACGTGCATATGCTACAAAACATGCTTTTATGCAGCGAGATAAGACGCAGTTTATTGCTTCATAACGTAAAATAGCAACCTGGGAACAAACAAAATAACTGTTTTCCGCTAATATGCGCAGAAACACTAAAAGAAAAGTCAATCCTTGATAGTTGAGCTGTCCACTTTAGTTCTTAATAAACAGGGAAAAGAGAACTCAGAGGTAGAAATGGCTCAGTCATAACGTGATGCGCTTGTAACTCAGTCTGCTACCTAGCGTAGGTTCGAGGCCGGTAACCCAAATAGTTTATTATTATTATTATTATTATTATTATTTTGGGTGTTAATTCATATTAATACGCCTCACAAACGATGTAGATTACGTTGTATAACCCATTTACTCTGCGAAATGTCAAATCTTTTATTTGCTGATCTCACAAACTAGAACACAAAGAAAAATACTGCAACCTGATTTCCGGTTACCTTTAAATGCAACAAAAAGCTAAAAAAAAAACCAATTGAAATATTTTGTGTGGTCCCCATTATTTGCTATCACTGCCCTCAATCTTCAGGGCATAGAATCCACTAGCGTTTGAAAATAATTAATGTTTTCTGATGGTGAATTCCAAGTGTTTGTCATGGCACACCAGAGTTGTATAGCATTATTCAATCTGGGACCTCGAGAAAGCATCTGCTTTACTTTCGTCTAAACTCATAGGGGTTGAGATCTGCTGTTTTTGGAGGCCACTGTATCTGCCCTAAGATATCCGTGTGCTTCGAAAACCACTTTTCAATTTTGGCCGACTTGTGGACCGAACGATTATCCTGTTGGAATTTAGTAATACCTTCAGGATAACGCTCTTGGGCATATGCAGAGCGTGTTCTAGGATTTCAGAATAGTGTTCCTCATTCATCTTTCCATGAACACGTTCCAGCATATCTGCACCTTCCCGAGATATCCATGCTCAAGCAGTAACGCTCGTTCGACCACTCCTTGCACGAGTGACCAAAGAGAGGATATCAATTCGAGTGCCACTAGGCCTGTAAACAAACACAGTCGAATTGGCAGTACACAACGTAGCTTCGTCGGAGAAAACTACTTCGTCCCAATCAAAGTTCTCGTACTGTATATACAGCAAATGCCAACCTGTCAATTTTGTGGGCTTCAGTTAGCACTTCCCTCACCGCCACACATCTACGCCAAATTTCGGCATATTTACAGCGGTTGCTAACCGTCCGTGCACTACCCGGGAATAAAGATAAAGACTTGCATTCAGCGGCAGTCAGAAACGGATCTCTTTCGACCTCTGCCAGAGATCTGTCTTCATTCTCGGTAGATACACGCGAGCGACCAGTGCTCTTCCTTGCAGCAACCTGTCCCTCTTCTCGATTTAACTTTGCCCACTTCCTCGCAGTGGAAGATCACAACTTCTACGCGCTCTGGTGGCCATACAACCCTTTGAAACCAGGGTGAAAACAGAAGAACGTCATCAATGGATTATACCATTGCTAAAGTATGAATGAGTGCATCATTGTAGTAGTGATTGAGGACCTCTTTCGGCAACTAATGGAACCAAGCACAAACATTTGACCAACACAAAAAGAAACATAACGACAAAGGAAATCACCAGTAGTTGCAAACTTTGGCTATTACACATATTATCTGCATATTATGTAATATTCAAATATAACTAACATAGCAGAAACTCTGTTATAGTATAAATTAAGAATGTGAAATAGAAAATATGATAGAAGAAACAACATAAATGGGGAGATAAAATTTATGCTGTTGCAGAGGTTTGAACTTAGGTTCAGTATTTTTCAAAGCGCTTGCGTTTCCTCAGAGCTGTATTTGTCTCGACCTAAAGGGCTGCCACATTCATATATGCGCTGTAATACTGGTCAATAGTTCGTATAATAACGTGATTCATTTATCGACTTCAGGGTACTTCTGAACCAGCTCATTGGTTGATTCAGTTGATTGAAAATTGGTTGTTCCACCTATATGTATAGCTACCACTCAGCAAGCATTAGGGAGAAACCCTTCTGGGTTTGTTTACTATTTGGCTAACGAAGAATGGGAAGCATGGCGCTTGTAGTCGAATTCTTTATCAGGAACCAATACGAATGCGAAACACGCTGCAAGACTCAGCCTGTTACTGTGTTCGACAAGCGATAACATATGTCGCAGATCCTATTAGGAATATCTAGCTGCATATTGGAAATAGCGACCGGTGTGAACCTCGCTGCGATACAAAGTGGGACTTTGAAATATTCAGAGTGCTCTCAATCATTGTTCCCATGACTGTACATAGCGTACAGAGAAGGTATTATAGCGCACCCAAAAATTCGATAACGAGATTTCACCGGAAATATATATGTTCTGAGGCCCCCTGAATGAAAAAAAAAAAAAGCATTTTTAAAAAAATGTCCGTGTGTGCAGCATAGCTCAAAAACGAAAAGACTGTTAAATACCAAATTTTGTATTTAAGTTTGGTATCTTCCAAGGTTGCGACACAAAGATTTTCAAGAAAACCTGCTACTCCAAACTACCCTTTACATGGAAAAATTTTCGAAAATTTGGTTTTTCTTAAAAATGGCTCTAACGATTTTAATTAAAATACCACACATTAAAGCCATTTCTATCACAAATAAAATGTATATCTTGAATTTTCTGGGAGTGAACTCTGAAGACTACGTTATTCTGGATCAATTTTACGGAAATTTTCCTAACTTCTAAACCGTAAGAGATGGACAAAAACTTACCACACAAAAAATTCAAAGCTCGTTAAAACACACAATTTATGTAATATACATTTTTTTTCGTGCAGTTGATCGTTTTTATATGTATTCCTTGTTTTTGGTTTCAGTTTTGAAAAACTTATACTTTACTCACACAGAAGAACTTCAGTCACATAGCAAGCAGCTTTTGACTATCACTTTAACATATGGTACTCCCTTATTTCGCTATTACTTACAGGGAAGCAAGTAATAAGACTATTTCTGCTATTTTTTTCTCGATTAGCATGAAGTAAATAGAACCATAAGCTTTTTAACAATAATTTGTTACAGAGATGTAGAGAAAGTCATATGAATAAGACACATCATATATTTTTAAATTATAAACAGTAAATACATAAAAGGAATATTTGTTTCACCAATTCTTAAACACACAGGATTTAAAAAAATCGTAGCACTAATTATAAAATATAAATGGAATTTGCAAAAAATCTTATGTGTTCCATTCACATTACTTTCCTTATCTGTTCCTAAAAAGACTGTTCTTACAAAACAGTTTTTTTATCTACATCTTGCTAATCGAGGTAAACATTAGCCTTAACGGTTCTATATTTTATTTTCTTGCATGTAGAAGGGAAATAAGGAAACACATTAGGCTAAAGCCACAGTCAAATCTATTAAAAGCTGTCGCTCTGCGATTGAAATTGAAATTTGGTAGAGACATGATACGGATGAGGATTTCCTGTTAGAGAAAAGCTCAAATATGATGCGATTGTAAACTTTAAAGAATATTTTATAATTGAAGGCAACAACAAGAAATATTTCGGAAACGGCTATTTGACGATATCTACATTTTTGGAACAGTAAATTATTTTCTATCTCTTATTTATCAGTTCTGAAAAATTCATTGAGAATGAAGAGGAGTTTTCCCAGAAAATTCAAAATATATACTTTATTTGTAATGTAAATAACTTTAATTTACTGTATTTTAATCAAAACCGTTATACCCATTTTTGAGAAAAGCATTTTAGAAATTGTTACCATGTAAAGCATGGTATTGGGGTGGAATATTTTCTTTAGAAATCCTCGTGTTACATCCTAGGAAGATGCTGAACGTAATTATAATTTTTTTTATTTTACCTATTTTCCGTTTTTGAGTTATGTTCACGCGCAACGTTTTACTTTCTCTAGCCCTATGTGCAATGTACATAGTGGATAGAGATAGTATTGAATTCCACCCAAAAAATCGATACCGGGATATCACCAGAAATATATGTTTTGAGACCCCATTAATAAAAAAAAAAACATTTTCTCTGCACGCTTTATGTACACAGTGTATTCAGAAGGTATTGCACACCACCCAAAAGTTCCATACCGACTTTTAACCAGAAATTCACTACGTGTGTCCGTGTGTCCATTGTTTGTGAACATGATATCTCAAAAACGAAAACTCGATAAAATACCAAACTGGGTATTTAAGTTCAGTATCTTCCAAGTACACGACACGAAGATTTTGAGGAAAATTCACTGACCCCAAATTACACTTCACATGGAAAATTTCCAAATGTTTGATTTTCTCAAAAATGGTGCTAACGATTTTGATTAAAATATGGTATACCAAATAAATTTACATAATAAAACAAAATTAATATCTTGAATTTTCTGGGAATAGCCTTTAAAGGCCTCTTTATTCTGGATCAATATTGCTGCATTTTGCAGAACTATTAAACCGTAAGAGATCGGCAAAACCTTACTAAATGTAATAAAGAAGGAAAGAAAATCCGAATAAGCTACACCAGCACCTAGGTAAGTATACTGGTCATACATTCTAACTTTAAATTTATTTCCAAACACAAGCATTACAAATTTTTCTATCACATAATTTTTCAGGTACATTTCTAATTAAAATTAGTAAACAAGGACCGAGAATATAAAAAAGAAAAATTAAGAAGTAAATAAACATATCACTTAAATATGCTCGTAGGCTTTCACTGCCGGTGTTATTATTAGTAAAATATAACATGTCCGGGCTTGTAGACCGTGGTCTAACATTGAAATTATTACATTTTGACGTTTCGTTCCTCAGCTGTGGAGAGCATCCTCAGAAATGAAGCTGGGAAGGAACGCTAGCGATTGCAGATTCATGGAGCTGTGGATGGCACAGACCTGGATTTCTGTCTTACAGAGACTCCGCACCGACCAACGTAATAACCAATCAGAACAATCCAATTACTTCCCTCCCACTACTCCATATAAATTGCCCTCTACTAATAAAAAAAGCGTGATTCTACAGTCACTAGCCGTTCCTGCCCAGTTTCATTTCTGAGGATGTTCTACACAGCTGAAGACGAAACATCAAATTTTAATAATTTTAATATTCGACCACGCCTTCAAGCCCGGCACCTTATATTACTACTGCTTTCTTATATTTTAGTAACAAAAAGTTTTTAACAAACATGAATTTTAACATGGGTGGTACTATTTTAAAGTGTCTGGATAAAACGAAATTTTTAGGCATTGTTTTAGATCAAAACTTTACTTGGCATGAACAAATCGATCGTATATGCATAAAATTAAATAAAGCATGTTTTGATATTAGATACCTGTAAATGAGTTTGGACATTGACTGCTTGCTTATTGTACATCATGCCACTGTACAATAAATCTTATCATACAATATTTTAATATGGGGATCTGTTACTGAGATAAATAGGGTATGTTTAATTCAGAAGAGAGTGCCAAGATTACTTTTTAATACGTTATAAAATTGTTTTTAAACAACTTCTTCACTCTCAACTGTAATGTTCACAATCATTTTACTAGAAGTATGATTTCATCCATATATGAAAATGTAAAACTACTAGATACTCAAAATCACCAAAGTGCCCCATAAGTAAAATTGTTAATGCAACTTAAGAGAAGTATTTAATTAATGTACATTTATGACGAATATATCTTTACAGTGTATGGCATCAGACAAAATCAATCATTCAATCCATCCATCCATCCATACAATAATATAGATCTCGTTAACACATTCCATTTATGTTATATAGTACCCTTTTTTTTGTACAGTTGATCACTTTTGAGGGATTCCTTGTTATTGGTTTCAATTCTAAAAGACTTAATACGTTTAAAAGATTTCGTCATCGCTTTAGACTACTGCCCTCTCTCACAAGGGAGCCAGTAATAAAGTCATTTCTTTTAATACTTATCTCGATTAGCATGATTACTAAGTAAATTGCACATGCGGGCTAGAAAAAGTAAAAATTATATTAATAGAATACAGTCAGCGGAAATGAAGCTTCTCGGAAGAGTGAATAGATGTACAAGATTCGACACACAGATAAATGATATAAGAAATGAACTAACCTGCTTTCAATTATAGATAAAGGTTGGTTGAACTATCTAAGGAGGAGGATCAAGGAATGACTGCCGAAAGAGCCATTACAAGCCATAAGGGAGAAGATACGTTCGACGAAGAGCAAGGTGGGAAGTTTAGCACGGAACAGGACGCACTTCTACTCCATGAAGAGAAGAAGAAAAAAAAATCTAATGTATTCCATTCACATGACTTTCTCTACATCTCTTTAACACATTATTGTTAAGAAGTTTATTCTTCTATTTACTTCATGCTAATCGAGATAACATTAGCAGAAATTGTCCTCATTACTTGCTTCCTTGTAAGCAGAAGGGAAAAAATCTAATTGTTTCATTCACATTATGTCCTATAGCTGTTCGGAAAACAAACCTTATATTAATCTGGTATCCACATCATGCTAATCAAGATTAACATAAACCGAATTAGTCTTATTACTAGCTCCTTGTAAATATAAGGGAAATAAGAAAATACACAGGCTAAAGGGACAGTCTCGTCCTTTAAAATCCAGTCGCTATGTGAAACATTTGAAATTTCAACCCCATTTCCTTCCAGGAGCAAACAAAAGAGAAGAAAGATGTATTCGCGTTTGGGAAAAGTTCAAGTGGCTAAGATTAAAACTAATAATCCGGAATATCTCAAAAACGGTTAACGCTACACAAAAAATGTATATCATATAAGTTGTATGTTTTAATAAGATCTAAGATTTTGTGTAGTAAGTTTTTGTATATCAGATGGCTTTTCTGGTTTTCCAGTTATACAATGTCATCCAGAATGAAAGAGGTCTTTAAGGCTATTCCCAGAAAATCCAAGATACACATTTCGTTTTTCATAAAAATATCTTAAACATAAAGTATTTTAATTAAAATCGTTACAGCCATTTTTGATAAAATCAAAGTTTTTGAAAAATGTTCCATGTAAAGGGTAGTTTGAAGTGAGGGGGATTTTCTTGAGTCTTCGTGTCGCATCCTTGGAAGACACCAAACTTTAATACCAAGTTTGGTAATTAACGCATTTTGGTTTTTGAGCTATACTGCCCATAGATACACTCACCCACAGAAATGTTTCTAAATACCCTTTTTTTGGATTTAGTGGTAAAATCTCGGTATCTAATTTTGGGTGCAATACAATACCTTCTCTTTACGCTATGTAAATTGAACGTGCAGAGAAAGTAAAAATTACGTTTAAATGTCCATTATTGGTCAAATTTCACAGATACCTCACCTTAACGAACTCACGTCCACTGGGATGTGACGCTACCTTGCCGGTAATGCTAGGAAGAAAGAGGAACTGGTGTAAATAAACGAAATGGATTCTTAAACCGGATTTTAAAAGTCGAGATATGCTATATTTTCACTCAATGTGTGTGTGTGTCGTTTATTCAACTGGGTCATGTTGCACTGTGATTCCCTTGGGCTATCATGCAGAAATACTCACAGACCACAAAAAACATCAAACAGCAAATTTTTCAACTTTTAGAAACACGGCTGATGAAGCACTGTTGGGCTCTCTGAATTTATTCGAACTAACGGAAAATATTTACAAAAGCAGTCTGCTGGCCTACAGCTTTTTTATGGTCTGTGTAGCTATTCTTGTAGCGGCACAAGTACGGGTGCTTCAGGCAATATAAAAGAAAATCGAAAAATATTTGAAAACATAATTCCGGATAATAATAACGTTGTAGTTTGAACTGCGCTATCAAAAGTATTCTCAACCATCGATAGTTTATTTCGTTAAAAGCCTCGGACTCTGCCAAAATGGAGAACTTATTCCAAAACGAATATTTCTGTGGAGTTGGAACTGAAAAGACGGTGAGGAGGTGCAGTCGTAATCTTTTATGTACGTAAAATGCCCATTAATAAAAAATATGTGTTACACTCACATGACCTTCTCTAGTTACCCTACAAACAAACTTCTTAGAAAAGACTATTCTTCTTTCTACACCATGCTAATCGAGATAAACATTAACAGAATGTTCTAATTACTTAGTTCCTTACAAGTAGAAGGGAACTAAGGGAATGCACTAGGCTAAAGTGACAGTCAAATGAATTAAAATATGTCGTTATGCAACTGTCATTGAAATCGCTTCTTTGCTTGGCCAGGAGTAGAACAGAAGTAAAACAGACGCTTCCGTCTGAGGAAAGTGTAAGTACATCACAATTAAAAATACCTCGAAAATGGTAAGCTCCATGAAAAAAATGTATATGACATAACCTGTGTATTTTAACAAAATCTGCAATTTTTATTTGGCAAGTTTTTCCCTATCTCTTACGGTTTACTATTTATGCTAAATTAAGTAAAAGTCGTCCAGAATAAACAGGTCTTTAGAAGCTATTCCCAGAAACTTCAAGATATACATTTTATTTGTGATGGAAATGGCTTTAATATGTGTGTTTTAGTCAAAATAGTTAGAGCCACGTAAAGGGTATTAGGTGTGGGAAGGATTTCCTTCAAAATCTTCGCATGACAGACAGACAGAGACACACACACACACACACACACACACGGACCTGTTTCTGAAAACACTATTTGGATTCAGGGGGTCCTAAAACATATATTTCCGGTGAAATCTCGACAGACAATTTAGGGTGGAATACGATATTTTTCTAACCCTATTTACCTTGTACATACGGGGCTAGAGAAAGTAATAAGCCTTTTGTGTTAATTACTTTTTTCCACACTAACCGTGTACATGAAAAGAGTGGGAAGGATAGAGTTAAACTAAGAAATGCAATGCCATATCTGAGACTTGACCCACGGATTTTACGGTGCCGGTCCAATTGTTCTAACCACTAAGCTACCACAGCAATATGCCAACACGACATGAGTCGCATTGCTCCGAGTAAACCACACTGAGATCTCAAATTCCTATTTTTGGAATGATACAGGGCTACTACAAAAGAAATAGACAACTTGAACTGCCTGTAAAACAAAAACTATTAGAGATAGCAACCTAATTATTTTGGAGATATGTTGAGAAACTCTCAAAGTTTTGTTTGTTACTATTGGTAACGCTGTAGTGTTTTGTTTGTTGTCGCAGAAGCTGAAATGGCGGAAAATCCTGTGGAAAAGGCATATTGCGTGTTGGAATTTGCTAGAACGCTATCAGCAACTGTTGTCCAACGAAATTTTAGAACACGTTACCACAAAACGCCACCGACTAGAACAGTGTTTCCCAACCTTTTGAAGTTCACGGCACCCTTGGGAATAACATTAAACACTAGGGGCACCCTTCCTTGAATTAAAATAAAATTAAGCTTAATATGTTAATTTATTGAAATATTATATAATAATAACGTACACCATAACATAATACAGTAAACTTTACTACAATCACTGAGTAAAAATACATCAATAAATTTTGTTCGATTAATGATTAATGTGAAACTTGTGATTGATGCTTAGAGCACAGATATGTGATGTCGGGTCTTACAGTTGACAGTGAAACACGCAAATCATCCTCAAGTTTATCCAGTCTATTTCTTGCTTTGCATTTTATTGTCACCATAGCAGATAAGGCTTGCTCGCATAGATGGGATGTTGGAAAGGGCAAAAGTGCGTTAATTGCTTTCTTCATTAGGTTAGGGTACTCCTCTCTCCGTTGAAGCCAAAAACTAGCCACCGACGCCTCACTCTTGGTGAACTTACCTTTGAGTGTGGAATCAGCGCAAAGATCAATAAATTCATCTCGTTCGCAAGCAGTGAAATCTATTTCCTCTGCACTATCAAAATGGTGAGACAACCCAGTCGAGATTCGTAGTGGAAATAGTTGGAAAGTACGCATCTATTGCATTTTGCAATCTTGATAGATGATCACAAATGCGGTCTTTCAGCTTACCCAGATCTTTATATCCTGCCACATTAAGAAGAGATGGAAAGTTCGACAAATCTCCTTTTTGAACTGCAGACTTCCAAGAACTAAGTTTTCTTTTAAAACCTTTCATTTTATTGGTTGAGGAGATTATTGTTTCATGTCGACCTGCATCGAAACATTCAGTTCATTCAGCTTATGAAAAATATCTGCCAGATACGACAGTTCAAAACACCAAGAATCACTTAGTAAGAGCTCATGAAATGTGTCTTGATTTTCATCCTTAAAAAAAGTTTTTAGCTGTTCTTTAAGTTCGAGAAAGCGGTTCAATACACGACCCCGCGACAACCACCTTACTTCTGTGTGAAGTAACAAAGAGGTATGAGCTGCATCCGTTGCGCGACATAATTGTTCAAAAATTCTGCACTTTAAAGGTCGAGACTTCATATAGTTCACCATTTTCACAACTTGGTAAACACTTCAGCAAAATCTTCATTACACGCTTTCACGACTAATGCCTCTCTATGCAGAAAACAGTGAGTTATAATAATGGATGGATTTTCATTGAGAGCTCTGGCAGTAAAACCTTTAATTTTCCCAGACATAGATGGTGCACCATCTGTACATATACCACAACAGTCTTTCCATGAAAGATCATGGTCATTGAGATAGGAATTAATAGAAACGAAAATATCATGGCCTGAGGTGGTAGTCTCCAGCGGTCTACAGAACAGAAACTGTTCACTAATATCTTTTTCATCAATATATCTGATAAAACCAAGGAGTTGCGGTTTGTCACCAATATCGAGACTCTCATCTACTTGCAAAGCAAATGTTCTACAAGTTTTTATTTTCTCCGTGACTTGTTCGTTGATATTGCATGACATTTCAGATATCCTGCGGCTGATTGTGTTGTTGGACAGAGGAACTTTCGAAATTTGATTAGCTGCTCCTTCGTCAAGTATTGTTGAAACTATAACTTGACAAGCAGGGCCAATGATTTCTTCTCCAAGAGTATGAGGTTTCTTTTTTTTAGCTATCAGTTCTACTACTTTAAATGAGGCTTCAAGAGCAGTATCACCTATGGTCATTCTCTTTACCATTCGCACAGCTGTTTTCTTCTCCCCTTCTAATATATGTGAAAAATACATTACACTTTTCTGTGACACACTAGAATGCTTTGTTATAAGATGCCGCTTCAGTTTGCTAGGTACCATGGCCTCGTTGCTAAGTGTTTCGCCACAAACTAAACACACAGGGATAGGGTTTTCCTCGATGTTATTCCACTTAAATCCATACGCTAAGTAACTGTCCTTGTATGTTCTTTTCTTTCGTTGGTCTTCTTTATGTGTTGAATTCGACGGTCCGGGAGAAACTGTAAATTTTGGCTTCTTAAAGCAAGCAGTAGGAGCCGACTGTTCACTTTCACTGTCCTGGCGTTTACGTTTAACAATGAACTTATCCATAGCTAAACACATAATTAGGTTGCTATCTCTAATAGTTTTTGTTTTATAGGCAGTTGAGTCTATTTCTTTTGTAGTAACCCTGTATATTTCAAAGGCGACTTATAACGGCGCAAGTATAGGGTCTTTAATAAGCACTTTAAACCTTAAACCACTTTATATATTATGATCTTTGATATGGGATAAAAACAAAGAAGTCACTTATTGAGCAAGCAATGGGATTCTGTTTTCTTTTGCTTTTTTTCAGTTCACCTTTAGCATGCATATAGTTTTGAATAATAAAAGTTTAGTTATTTTATTCATATATAAGTATTTTTGCGTTACAATTAATCAAGTTACTAAATGATAGAACAAAGAATAATGCTATTAAGAAAGTATGAGGAGTTTTTTGACTGTGATAAGAGTTATAGCTCTTAACAATTTAAGATTAGGTCCATTTTCCATCCGGAATTATGGGGATTTAATCATGAAGTTTGAGGAAACTTATATAATAAAGATGACAACAATTACAAGACAATTATCTGCAACCACTCCATCTAATGTTTTCCTTACCCCCCTTTCCAGCGTTGCTGACCCTTGAAGCCACCTCTGGTCAACGGTCAGTGTTTGAGTGCCAGACGTCTGATACCAAACCAATAGGATACTGACACATCTAGTAACTATCTGCAATTCACTGAGATAAATACTTCCGTAACTCCTCTCCCTCCATTTGCCGGTCACTTTGTTCGAAACAGTAGGAAATTGGTACACTGGGTAAGTGGGAAAAACAACTGATAAAAATCACGCCAAAATTGATTAAAACAATCCTGGTATGTTGCAACATCATGACTTTTTTGCATGTTCTGCAAACAAACTTCTTACAAAAGATTATTACTGTTTCTGCTGCTGGTTAATCGAGATGGAGATTATCAGTAATGATCTTATAACTTAGTTCCTAAAAAGTGGATGAGAACTAAGGGGACACTGTGCTAAAGCGACAGCCAATTTTTTTAAAAGCTGTCGCTGAGCGATTGTCACTTAAATTCGCTTCTGTTTGCATGACATGAGTCTTTTAGAAAACTATTTGTATTTTAAATTTGAAATCAATAATAAGGAATATCTTGGAATGGTTAACTTCACAGTTAAAATGTATACCACATAAACTTGTATATTCTGATAAGATCTACACTATTTGTGTTGCAACATTTTTTCTATTTCTTACAGTTTATCAGTTATGCGAAAGTAGTTCAGAATGAAGATGTTATTACCAGGAAATTGAAAGTAACTACAAATTATTTGTTACGTAAATATGTCTAGCCTACGTCATTCTTATCAATATCGTTAGTCATTTTTGAAAAAAAGTGTCATTTTCGGAATGTTTTACATAAAAGAGTAGCTTGATTAGCGGGTTTTGATAGAAAATCTTGGATATCGTATCCTTGGAAGATACTTAAGTTTTTAACTTTAGGAACTTAAATATCAAGTTTTATATCAACGGACCTTTTGTTTTTAGTTATGTTACACAATACCTTCACTACTACTACTATGTACACTGTAAATACGTGCTAGAAGACTTAAAATACAATATAGACACCAAAACAATTTTTTGCATTCCACCCAAAAATTCGATACCGGAAATACTTATTTTGGGTGCCCCTGAATCCATAAAAAACATTCTAACAAAAAGTTCCGTGTATGTGTGTGGGGGGGGGACAGAATAGCTCAAAAACGAAAAGACCGTTGAGTATCAATCTTGGTATTTAAGTTTGGTATCTTCCTAGGATACGACACGAAGATTTTCAAGAAAATCCCCCCAACCCAAACTACCCTTTACATGGAACTTTTTTCGAAAATTTTGATTAAAATATCGTATATTAAGGATATTTACCTGACAAATAATATGTATATCTTGAATTTCCTGGGAATAGCTTCTGAAGACTACTTTATTCCGGATGAATTTTAGAAAATTTTGCATAACTGCTAAACCGTAAGAAGCGGACAAAAACTTACCACACAAAAAATTTAGATCACAATAAAACACACAATTTACGCCAATAACATTTTTTTCGTGGAGTTGATCGTTTTTCAGATATTCCTTGTTATTGGTCCCAGCTTTAAGAAACTTTTACTTTTCTCATATAGAAATTTGTCAACTCCTGTCCATACAAACAAAGGAACTTCAGCCACATAGCAACCAGCTTTTGTCTATCACTTTAACCTATGGTACTCCCTTAATTCCCTTCTACTTACAAAGAAGCAAATAATAAGGCTATTTCTGCTCAGTTTTCTCAATTAACATGAATTAAACAGAAGCATAAGCTTTTTAAAAATAATTTGTTGGAGAGATGAAGAGAAAGTCATATGAATGGAACATATCAATTTTAATCCACATTAAACTTTTGCCCCTACCAAGCGTGATTTGAGAGTTGTTCAGGCACACAGAGGACCATAACACGCAAAAGGTCAGGCAATCGGAGATCTACAGTAGAACCGTAAAAGAAAGTCAATAATAAAAGTCTTTGGTTTTTAATTTATATCACCAGAACACGATTACAGCGTCATGTTGAAGCAGAGTTTCAGCTCTCTTTTCGGAAAATTATCCACAAATAAAATTGAGGTTTTAAGTACCTGATGGTCGACAGCTGGTATTCCACCTAGGAAACTAGTCAGGCAAAAAGTTTCACTAGAGAGGTATTTTTTCGTAGTCAGCTTGTTCTCCACGTATGTAGGACTACAAGCGGGTGCCTAAGAGTCAGAAACCTGTCGCGAAGTCAACGGCACGTAACCACAGAAAGAAGAACCTGGAATGAGTGGACGGCCAGGCATGAGCGTGAATAAGTTGATGATATAAAATGCAAGCGAAATGGATGATAGGAAAGGTGATAATGGAGCAGTTGGTGGGGAAACTGGAGGACCCGGAGAATACCTGCCCAGACATCGTTTCGTCCACCGAAAACGGACGTTTGGGATGTGGGAGGCGAGCGTTCTAAACACTTGGCCACGACGCCGCGTCATCCTTGGAAGATGCTAAATTTAAATACCAAGTCTGATATTAACAGACTGTGTGTTTTTTAGTTATACTGATCCCCTATCCTTCACCCACATTAGAGCCATCTTTTTATAAAAAGCCTTTTATGAATTCAGGAGACTTTAATCAATTATTGCATGATGTTGCACATATGAAACAAAGGTTTTAGCATTTTAGTGGACTTTATGTCTAATTGCATATTACAGTAACCTTGAACCTAAAATTAGGCTAGTTATAGCCATTTATCTTGTAAAATTATTAATATTTTTGCAATACAAATGTATTTTTAATAATAAAGGGCAAATCAGCATCTAAGCGTGTCATCACACCAGTTATTTTACTTGGGCTCTCCCCATCCTTTACCACAAGCATATTTTACTGCAGTCGCCAGGCCTGAATTCACGCCATTCGGCTTTGAATGGATGCTAGCCTATTACGTATCTCACTAGCGATCACGGCTGCAACATGCAATTGAGTTAAAACATGTCTTTTAGTTGAAATCTTAGATTGAAATTTTCCGTAGAATACAATACCTTTTCTACGTACTATGTAAATTGTATGTACGTGTTAGAGGAGATAAAATACCTACGTTAGACACTAAAATTTCTGCAGTTTTCTTTTTTTTTCCTGTCTTTCTTTCTTCCCCCCTGTTTCAAGCATACAGAACGGTCATACACGCCAACAAATTCAGCCAATCGTGCCCTGAAGTAGAAACGAGGTGAAAGTAAATAAGAAAATCCTTTGATTTTTAACTTATATCCCCAGAGCACGATTACAGCACCGTCTTGAAGAGAAATTTACCGAGTTCCGGATTCCTTTTCCGAAAATGACCCACAAATAAAATAGAGGATTTAAGTACACGATGGTCGACAGCAGGTCGGAAATTACAGTCGGGCAGAAAGGTTCGCTAGAGAAGTATGAAAGGCAAAATTATTTCTTCTTCGCTTTTGCTATCAGGAAACGATCTAGATCTCTCTATCTCATTCCCGTCTCTCTCTTCCACCTGGACACACAAACTCGCTTTAGACCGGCGATCTTAATTCCGTTCTTCCTTTTCCCTTTATATTTAATACCCAAAAGCGTGAAAGTTATTTTATACAAACCAAAGCCGCTCAGAGCAGCTCACTTGTTTGATATGATCGACTTCCGAGGCAAGAGCATTCATTCCTTTCAGAGTCTGTTCCTAATTTGCCCCAAACCATTTCCGTTGTCTTCATTATCGCTCTCCGTTTCTTCCTTTCATTTCATTATGCATTCCAACTGCTGCTGTGTTCAAGTGGACAGCCTCCGTTTGCTTCATTTGGAAATGTCCGCGAAGTTCAGAGCAGCTCCTTTGTGTTTACTCATGGACCTCTTGCAAGATTTTTAAAAGTGAGCACGAAAAGTTCTTCCTTGGATGTTCTTTTAGATAGTAGTTTAAGTAAAATAATCGGATATCTTCCATTCACATGACTTTCTCTACATCTCTGCAACAAATTATTCCATTTACTTAATGCTAATCGAGAAAAAAAAATGGTAGAAATAGTCTTATTACTTCCTTTCCTGTAAGTAGAAGCGAAATAAGGGAGTACCATTTTAAACTGATAGTCAAAAGATGGTTGCTATGTGACTGAAGTTCCTTTGGTGGTATAGTCTGGAATTGACACATTCCTGTATGCGAAAAGTATAAGTTTTTCAAAGCTGAAACCAAAAAAAAGCAATATCTAAAAAAAATGGATCATGGTATATTACATAAAGTGTATGTTATAATGCGCTCTGCATTTTTTGTGTGTTAAGTTTTTGTCCATCTCTTACGGTTTAGCAATTATGCAAAATTCCGTAAAATTCCGTAAAAATCATTCAGAATAAAGTATCTTCAGAGGTTGTTCCCATAAAATTTGTCAGGTAGTTATTTTTAATACACCATATTTTAATCAAAATCGTTGGTCATTTTTGAGAAAATAAAAATTTTCGAAAAAAATCCATAAAAGGTAGTTGGAGGTTGGGGGATTTTCTTGAAAATCTTCATGGCGTATCCTTGGAAGATACCAAACCTAAATACCAAGTTTGGTTTTTAACGGACTTTTCGTTTCTGACTATGCCACCCACCCACCCACCCACCCACCCACCCACCCACCCACACACACGCACGCACACGGACATTTTTATAAAAATGCTGTTTTTAGGGATTTAGGGGTCACAAAAATATTTCTGGTGAAATCTCTGTATCGAATTTTTGGGTGCATTACAATACCTTCTCTATACACTATCTGCATAGTACGTGTAGAGAAAGTAAAAAAAAAACAGCTGAACCAAGATTGTTGGCTCAGACGTTAACGTTTGTGGCCCGCATCGGGCAGTACGGTTCAGAGCCCGTAGGCTAACCGGAAATACAGGTTCCCTTTATCCAAAAAAAGCATTTTTAGAAAAATATCAGTATGTATCCGTGTGTCTGGGAAACGATAACTAAAATACGAGATGTCATCTTTAAAAATAATGAATGGCAAGCACGGTGAAGATCGAGAGGGAGAGCTCACTTTCATAAATGAAAATGGGAGTAGTGTAATAGATTTTATTTTAATAAGTCAGGATTTAATGGGCAGAATTAGAAAATTTTGGGTGGGTGATCCTATCGAGTCGCATCACTGTCCGGTTGCCCTGGAACTGAATATAGAGACGGCCATGGAGGCACATGAACCTGAAGAGGGACAGGGGGACGAAAGGAGATTCATTAGTAAATTTATATGGAAACCGGTAGAAACAGAAGTATTTGTTGATAAATTAGAAAGAAGATTAGGGGAAAGGAACGCAGACACAGCGGAGGAAGTAACACATATAATAGCAACGGCTGCGGGGACAATGAAAGTCCAAATGCATGGTAAGATAAAACGATTCAATGGTTGGTATGACCAGCAATGCAGAGCTGTAAAGAAACAAGCAGAGGAGGCTCTGTCAAATTTTTACAAAAAAGCGAAGGGAGTATAAACAGCTCTTACGGGAAAACAACTACGTGGCAAGACAAAATTACTCAGAAAATTAGTAATGTTTTAACACGGGGGGGGGTGGAATAAAGCTGAGATGTGGCAAGTAGTAAAACATTTAAGAGGCAACCGTCAGGCGCCCAATGAAATTTCTCCCAGAAAATGGGCAATGCATTTTACGGGAATATTCGGGAAAGGTGAAAGGGAAGGAATTTTTATAAAGGAAGTGCAAATTTTGGGAAATCTTGAGATCCCGATACTGGACGAAGAAATATCAGCACGAGAAATTGCACAGGCGCTGAGGAGTCTGAAGGGAGGCAAAGCTCCAGGGTTGGATGGGCTGCCCCCGGAAGTTTTTAAAGCCGCAGCCAATGTTAATGAGTTTGGTAGGAGTATGCTCCAGATATGTAACAGACTGTTTATTGAGGGGAATTACCCTACCTGTTGGGGAAAGGGCATTATACATCCCATTTATAAAGGGAAGGGAACTATTGGGAATTCGGATAACTATAGGGGGGTTACTATGTTGCCAATGATGGAGAAAATTTATTGTAGTGTGTTATATAACCGGATAAAGGCCTGGGATTCTAAATTTGGCAAACTTTCAAAATTTCAAATGGGTTTCAGAGAAGGACACAGTACCATAGATGCCGCTTTTATATTAGACACTTTAAGGACGAAGCAACTGTTAACTAAGCGGGGAAAGCTTCATTGTGCTTTTGCAGACGTTAAGAAGGCCTTTGACTCTATCAATCGAAATACATTATGGTAAAAACTAGGCAGAAAGAGGTTATAAAGTAAAATGGTTAGAGCATTGCAGGCAATGTATCAAAATGTCGAATTCTGTATAAAGTACGACAGAAACAGAGTGTCCGAGAGCTGCCGAAGCTATAGGGGAGTGAGACAGGGATGTATTTTATCTCCCTTGCTATTTAATCTCTTTGTGGATGATATTACTGATACAATGATAGCAGAGAATATCCAAGCACTTTTATACGCAGACGATTTAGTATTGTGCTCTACGACAGTAAAAGGATTGCAATGAGGACTGGACAAACTTAAGAACTATTGCGATGAATGGCTGCTTACAGTTAATATGAATAAGACTAAGGCAATGACTTTCAAAAAGGGTTTTGTTTATAGCAGAGAGGAGACTTGGACATATGCAGGACAGATACTGGACAATGTGTGTGTACTTAGGACTCACATTTACAATGAACGGAAAATGGACAAAACACATTGGCATCACGAAACACAAGGCAAGTGTGAAAGCGGCGGGAGCTCTCCGGATACGCTACAGAATACAGAATATATCCATAACCTTAATGGAAACTGTATACGGAGCTACAGTTAGATCCACGATGACATACGGAGGCGAAATATGGGGGTGGGAACAAACAGGGAATCTGGATCAAGTGAGGACCCAATTTTTGATAGGAATTCTGAGTGTAGGGAGGGGTACGGCAAACTGCGGAATAATGAGGGAATTCTGTGCACATAGTGAAACTATAGAGTGAAAAATCAGAGCAGTTAAATATTGGATGAGAATCGTTCACGGAAACCAATCTCTAATTAGGGCAGGCTGCTACCGTGAACAGTTGCGAATGGAGAGTAATTTGACGTGGGCATCAAAATTAAAGAAAAGGTTGGAAACCATTGGGATGGGAGACATTTGGGTGCCGGGGCAGGAAAACAGGCGAAGTATTTTGAGAAAAATTAAGAAACGTCTCTGTGATATTGACAGACAGCAAATAATTGCGCAATGCAAAGAGAAGGTGTCATTAGAAATACAGTTTGGGCTGAAATCGGAATGGGGTATGGAGCAATACATCAAAACAGGTACCAAACTCATTAGAGAGGGGCTCGCGTGGATTAGACTAGGAGTATGGAGGAGCACGAAAATTTCTGACGAGAATGGTACGAGAATCTGTCCCATTTGCGAGGAGGAAGAGTCGTGGACTCACATCTTGGCAAGATGTAGGGGTACGGAGGAATGGCGGGAAAAATATTTGCCGCGAATTTTTACCACTGCGAATGTAGGGCTAGAAGCATGTTGGACGCTACGGCAGGCACGGAAAACATGGACGGGCTAGGTAAATTTATACTTACGGCAAGACAGCTGAGATCTGAGGAGGCTGCCAATAGAGAAGGGGGGCGGGGAGGAATAAGATCAACTAAACAAAAGTGACTGCAATGTTCTACATACATATATATTATGTCATACTTAGCTCACTGTTGTGGTATGGTTTTATATATGGTGTATATATTATGTGTATATATGTCTTAAGTGCAATGATCTATTATTAGAAGGGTGTATTTATGAAGGTGTACTCTGTGCTGTAAATTTAAATTACTATATTTGAACTTCTTTGTATTTTTATTTTCGGGTTCACTCTTTTTAATTCTTTGTATTGTTTTAATATTGCTTGTAATGTGTATTACAAAAGCACGTACGGTCTGTGGACCCGTGCGATTGTTGAAATTCTATGTATGATATTGATATGTCGATAAATACACTTATTCATTCAAAATATGAGCAGTCGGTTAAATTTAAGTTTTTTCGAAGAATGCGTCACCAAGATTTTGAGGGAAATCTCGCCACCCTAAACTACCCTTTACATGGAAAATTTTTGAAAATTTGGATCTTCTCGAAACTAGCTAACGATATTGATTAAAATACCGCATTTTAAAGATATTTACATGATAAATAAAATTTTATCCTGAATGTTCTAGAAATAACCTCTGGAGAAGCCTTCATTCTGAATGACCTTTGCATAACGATAAGCCGTAAGAAATAGACAAACTGTACTTAACATAAATGTTGATCGTTATGGCAATATTACCCGCATTTTTTGTTCGAGATAGATAAATGTTAATGTTCAATAATAGTCTGCCTTCATTGTGTATGTATCGGCATTCTATTTACATAGTTTAATATTAACACAGCTTAGAAAAAGCACAATCAAATATAAAATCCCTTCAACTCTTCTAACAAATACAAAACTTTATTCCGCTATAATGCTACAAGTCCATACAACACTTAGATATCCCAATCAGCGTTTATTTTACCTGGGTGCATCCCTTTCTTTGTCACAGTAGCAATTTAGCAAGGAATCCATTGTAGGTTAACCTGTGATATTGAAATCTTGATCAATAATGTTCACCGTTTTAGAAGTATGTATAAACATCTGAGGTACCAGTAAGAGATCAGCCAAAACCGAATTTTGGCGCAAACACACATCTTATGGCGCCAGTTATCAAAAAATAATTTCAATCGAAAATAAATGAGGCTGGGAAGGGTTAAAACACTATTTATTTCAAACAGTTTTTTTTTTTTTTTTTTTTTAAACACTTAAAAGCGTTTCCCTTACAGGAATTCAATTCCTGCCCATGCAAAGGAACTGATTTCAATCGCGTATCAACCAGCTCTTAAAAGAGTTGACTACTATTTTGGCCTAGTGTACTTTATTTCCTTTTCACTCGCTGGGAAGAAACTATTACTCAATTAGCATTACGTATAAGGAAGAATAAGCTTTTAACAGTTATTTATTAAAGAGATGCAAAGAATTTCATGTGAATGGAACACACCAGATTGTTTTTCGTGGTTTCTCTCAGCCGGCATGGTAGATTCTGGATAGATATACCGAATGGCACATGAATAAGTGTAAATAATCTGATATTTAGCAGAGAACAATAATCATAAACACACAGGTATATCTCATTTTTTTCAAATTACTAATAGGATTGTCATAAATGAAGGCACCAATTTTAGGGTTATTGAATTTTGAACGGTCTTTATGTTTTTCCTTTGTTTATATTGTAACAAAATTATTTATTAATTCAAAAATTAGCTACAAAAAACTCTTTAATTCATATCTGCACAAAATGTACTTATCGTTTCGACGTGTACACCGTTGAAGGCTTTCTGACGTTATTGCTTGTAACGCCACTGCGTGCTAACACTCCAGTCCCATTCTGACTCACAATGACACAACTCAGTATACAAACTGGATTTCAATTCTTCCTCCTTTCATAGCTAGAAAATGACAACACAGAAAACCTTCTGAAAGTTTGTGGAAAACGATCCAAAGTCTCCGGTTACGGGCACGCGGCACTTGCTGTTTTTACGTATTCCAAGAATTTCAAATTCGTCGTCTCGCATATCAGGGAGAACGTCAGAACGCCTACACACATGAACGCCGCTGTCACAATATACGTCACACCACCTCTAGTGGTGCAGGGCAGAGGAGGGTCAACCGTGTGACCTGTTACGCAAACAATCGAATTTCTGAGATAGGGAATAATAGTCATCTAAAGCCATCGTGGTTGGTCCACTCGCCTCTCACCAAGGCGGACCGATCCCAGGTGACCGCATGTGGCATTTGTGGTGGACAAGGAGGCGTAAGGGCGGGTTTCTTCCAGCTTCCTACTACGCATTGCAGCGGTGCTCTATCTTCATCCCATGTATCATCAATTGCACCGCTTGCGGGGTAAAGGCGTGCGTTTAACAGTAGTGAGGCGGCGCAATGATAACTTGAGTGACTTGTACTAGGGCGGTCCGGGTCCAATCCCAAGTGACCTCCCACTCTGACCCATGGGATCCGCGGCGTATGCTGGGGACCACGATCTCCTTTCCATAATTTCTTTTAATTTTTCAGTTGTGATTCTAAGTACGTAGATTATGGCAATGTGGTAGACGACGCGGATACCGGCTTAATGAAAAGAATACTCCCTGGGGACACTAAAAGTCTGCCAGATCGATGGGTCGCTTGATCGTCTGCTCTGGCGGCCTCAGCAGAGGAACGGGTCATCGGGCTTGGAGATGTTACGGACTTCCGAGCATCTCTGTGGCCTTTAGCCTCCTGTGATACCCTCTCTTCCCTCTCCATCCCTTCCTCCTGGGGATTCTTAGCCGAAGAACGTCTCTGTAAATTCCAGTGTACGAGGTGTCCTTTTCCGATTTGTACCCTTTACCATTATCTTTCGAGTACCAAGTTTAGTATGTAATCGATTAGTCGTCCTTTCACACGCGCACACACAGACACACAGGTGAAACGTTTAAATTCAGGGACCCTCGAAACCTGTATTCCTGTGAAACATGTATTCCGAGTAAATATCTGATGTGTTCCAATCACATGACAAACTATTGTTACAAAATATTATTCCTTTATCAGCATAGTGCTAATTGAGTTAAACATTAGTAGACATATTTGTATTACTTCCTTGTAAGTAGAACGGAAATAAGGTAACACACCAGGCTAAAAGATATTCAATATTTTTAAACGTTAGCCGTTATATGCAACAATTGAAATTTGGTGTTTGTCTTGCATGACCAGGAGTAAAATAAAAGAGAGCTGAATGTAAAGATGCCTTCCTGATTGAAAAGTGCTAATTAGTTTAAAATTAAAACCAATAACAAGGAATATCTCGCAAACAGTTAACTCTACAAAAATGTACATAACATAAACTGTAGGTTTTAAAAGGTTCTGCATTTTTTTGTGGATTTGGTTTTTGTCTATCTCTTACGGTTTACCAATTGTACAAATGATTCAAAATGAAGTTTTCACAAGATATTCCCAGAAAATACAAGATATACCTACGTATATGTAAATATCTACGAGAGTAATATGGTATTGTAATCAAAATCATTAGCCTGTTTTGAAAAAAAATAAATAAAAAAATGTTCCATGTAAGGGGTAGTTGGGGTACGGAGGGATTTTCTTTAAAATCTTCATATTGCATCATTATATGCAATGCAATACTAAATATAAATACCAAATTTGGTATTTACCGTTATTTTTGCTTTTAAGCTATGCTGTCCATACATACACACACACACGGATGTTTTCTAAAATGTTTTTTTATTGTACCTCTACCTAATATATTCATATTACTAGTAGAGAAAGTAAAAATACTGATCTTCTTTGGTACATGCATAGAATAAAACTTAACAATATGCAATTTCCTTGATGCCCCCTAGAATTTCACCTTTCTCCAATCATAGATATTTTCCATTTAAATCACACAGTCAGCTTATAATAAGTTTTCTCAACGAACGAACCAGCTGATGCACTCCAAGCATATTCATCTTTCCTTTTGTTTGTTTTCGCAGTTTCCTTCACACAAAATGAAATTTCCTGTCTGTTTCCATATGCCAAAGTTGCTGCAGGAGGTAAAGCTTCTAGATTCAGTGTGTCAGGCAGAACTAACTATATTACCTTTTCATCGTTCAAATCAACAACGTCACAGAAATTTATTTCGTACTTCCCAAAAAGACACCGACATTAATGCAATAAAGTAACAATATTGAAACTGTTTTACTAATAAGCAAAACTTATTGTTAGGAGTGCCCATTGTACAATTTAAAATTTATGTACATATAGATATATGTTACTTTCTCTACACGTACTATGTGTAGAGAAGGTGTTGTATTGCACCCAAAATTTCGATACCCAATTTCACCGGAAATACATGTTTGGGTCCCTCTGAATCCATAACAAAGCATTTATAGAAAAAGGTTCGCGTGTGTCTGTGGACAAAATAATATCAAACTTGGTAGAAGAGTTTCAAGAAAATCTCCACATCCCAAATTACCCTTTACATGGAATATTTTCGAACATTTTGATTTTCACAAAAAGGCTAATGAATTTTATTAAAATATCCTAAATTAAAGATATTTACCTGACAAATAAAATGTATATCATGAATTTTCTGGGAATAGTCTCTGAAGACTACTCTGGATGAATTTTACCGAATTTTGCGTAACTCATAAACCATAAGAGATGGACAAAAGCTTACCACACAGAAATGTAGAGCTCGTTAAAACACATAATTTATGTTATATAAATTTTTTTCGTGGAGTTGATCGTTTTTGAGGTATTCTTTGTTTTTGGCTTCAGCTTTAAGAAATTCATATTTCTATCATATAGGAGTCTGTCAACTACTGTCCATACAAAGGTATTTCAGTCACCTATTAAACCAGCTTTTGACTAGCACTTTAACCTAGGTACTGCCTTATTTCGCTTATACTTACAAAGAAACAAGTAATAAGACTATTTCTGCAAATTTTGCTCGATTAGTACGAAGTAAATAGAAGCATAGCTTTTTAGCAGTGATTTGTTGCAGAGATGTAGATAACATCATGAGAATGGAACACATCAGCATTTTTTTTTACCACGTTCAATCAAAATTTGATACTTGGTTTAACTGAAAATAATCTTTTTAGGAATAATGAATCTTATTTACTTTATCTGCACGTACTATGAACATATAAAAGATATTGCTTCCTCCCAAAAATTCAATGTCGATTTTCATCGGAAATATATCTTTTGAGGTACCTTGAATTTAAAAAAAAAACTCTTAGAAAGAAGTCCTTGTGTACCTGAGCGTGTTAGTCGGTGTGTTTGTGTCTATGGACAGCACATTTAAAAAACGGAAACATCATTAAATACAAATTTACAGCAAGATTTAAGAAAATGCCTCACCAAAACATTTTCTCAAAAATGGCACTAACGGTTTTCTCTAAAACACCGTATATTAAAGATACTTAAATAAGAATATCTCTTGAATTATATGGAATAGCCTCTGTAGACCTCTTTATTATGAATGAATTTTGACTAACTTTTAAATCGTAAGAGCTAGACAAAAGCCTACTACATAAATACGAAGGTCTTGATAAAACACATAATGTATATCTTATACTTTTTGGTAAAGCTGACGGTTTCTGAGATATTCCTCGTTAGTGGTTTCAGCTATAAAAATCACAGAGCAACCAGTTTATAAATGATTTTACTATCGCTTTAGCTCAGTGTATTTCCTTATTTCCCCTTTACTTAAGGAAGCAAGTAACAAGACTATTTCTCCTAATTTTATCTCGGTTAGCATGCGGTGGATAGAACAATAGGCTTAACAATAATTTGTTACACAAATGCAGAGAAAGTCATGTGAATGGGACACTCAATTTTTTTACTTTCAGTATATGTACTATGCACATAGAGAAGGCACCCAGAAATTTCTATATCGGTATTTCATCGGCAGTATATGCTTTGAGGTAACCTTTGGATTAAAAATAAATAAATAAATAAAGCCCGCGAGTGTCTGTGCGTGCATGTGTCTGTATGTGTGTGCAACATGGCTCAAAAAGGAAAAGACCATTAAATACCAAACTTGGTTTATATCTTCCAAGGATGGAACATGAAGATTTTCGGGAAAATCTCCCCACTCCAAACTTCTTTTCCAAAAATGGCTAACAATGTGGATTGTAATACTATATTCTAGAGATATTTGCATAACAGATAGAAAATATATCTTGAAGTTCCTGGAAATAGCCTCTAAAGACCTCTTTAATCTGACTGAATTTAGCTTACTTGGTAAACACTGAGAAATGAAGAAAAAATCTACTACACAAAAATGTAGATCTCAAGGGGGGGTCGATATGCCCTATCTTGCCAATGTTAAAGTTTGACCCATTATCTCAGCAACTATTTAAGATAATGAGCTAAATTTTACGAAGTATACTCAGCATTACCTTTACTGTCGATGAAAAACTACTTCTGTTTATTATAAGGAAAGAAATTACTTTCTTTAATAAACCTAAAATGTTATTGAAAATTATTTTTAAATTTTAAAAAATAAACCAATCCATATATATATAAAATGTTTCCATAAAATAAAGCCCACTTAGGTGCAACTGTGTAGTAAAAATATCAGCCCTTAGTTTCAATTAGTCTCATAGATAATGGACACTTGCACAGAAAATTTTACTTCTTCAGAAATTGCTTTCAAACATAAAGTTGTAAAAAATGTAAAGTAACTTTCAAAACAGCTCTCAAATGAAGGAAACATGAGTGGTATGCCAATGGTGCGAGTAGCTAAAGTAAAACTTTTCAGTCAAAATTAGATATTACACTGTTTACAAAGTTGTTTATGTTTTACCATGTGAATGTACCAAAAAAATGACTACGCAGAATTATTTAAAAATACGTTTACACTATTTACGATTAGCGTACCTATATGAAAGATATACCAAAATGAGCAGGGAATGCGAAATATTCATATGTAATTAAAACATGGAAATGGAAAAAAAATTATGAAAATCCCATTTCAACTCGGCTTAAAAGACACAATGGTCTACACATTTTATAGAGTTAAACCTCCCCGAGATATACCGTGTTAATGATTTCATGTTTAAACTACTTTAAATTGTATCTAACAGGAAGCCATCTTTCGTTTCATTTTTTTTTTTTTTTTTTATTTTACTACTGACCGTGCAAAGCGATAATAACTTCAATTGTTCACATGGCGACCAGCTTTTAACAGATGTGCCTATGTCTTTACTTCAAATATATTCCCTTATTTACCTTTTGTTTAGAAGAAAGGAAGTAGTTTGATAATTTCCACTAGTGTTTATCTCGATTAGCATGACGTAGATAAAAGAACAATCTTTGTAAGAATAGATTTTTTTTTTTTTTTTTTTTTTTTTTTTTTTTTTTTTTTTTGCACAACAGGTAGAGTGATAGATGTGAATGGAACACATCAGAAAATTTAGAAAATACGTGAGCGAGTGTATGGTAGCATACCTAAGAAGAATACAGGCAGTTTCAAAACGATACCAAATGAAAATAGCAGTCGATTAGCTTACACTTTGACTTGTCCGAAACTTGATGTCGCAACTTTAAAACTCTTCTATTTAAGGTTTTATGTGTGTTTAAAAATCGCACACATTTAGGATTAGGCACCAAAGGAACAACGGGCATCATACGCCACACCCACATGCTACGTTTTCCATTACTAAGGTGACCTGTCCCGCGCCGGCGTGTCTATCAAACCACGCCTACACCACTGGGACCTTCGCTACTAACAAGCATCTCTCTTGGAGTGGGCCAGGCACATGGCATCTGGTTATGTACGACTGCCTGATCCAAGATGATTTTATGGCAGTTTTTGTATGTGCCGAATTTAAAGCTGAAAATGATATTCACGTATCACTTACGGTATGACCAACAAGCTCCACATCTTCGTTTGGTGTCGTTTTGAAGCAACCTGTATAATAGCTTAAAGCATTAGTCATGTTAGGTTATGTGATGGATTTGAAATTTCATTTCTATAAACGACTTCCCACTGTATTCGAAAGGATCACCAAACAATACAAATAATTATAATTATTTTAATCATAACAATAATATTAATGCTGAGCCGGTATACGCTGAAAGAATTAAAAACGAAATCACCTGCTTTAAAAATATCTGCTTTTGTGTGTGTGTGTGTGTGTGTATACTAATATTGTGAAAACTCCCAGAAAATTGAAGATATTCTTTTAATTATCTTGAATATATCTATAGCATTTAAAATGGTTAAAGCAATGTTTTTGAGAAAATCAAACATGGACACAAAAGTAATCAAACTCCACATTTATTCATGTGGTATCTTAGGAAGATAATAAACTTAAATACAAAGTTTGGTATTTATCCAGTTTTTTTGTTTTGAATGAATTAAGCTGTTCTATCAGACAGAGACACTATTACAACTTTTTTTTTTACTCAGCGGACTTCAAAACATGTACACCTAGTGTTATCTATAATATTTTGGCTTATAGGTTCTCTACCTAATAGATATAGTCAAGAGCAGAAAAGTGCAAATGTTTTGGTTTCCTATAATGTTTTCTTTATTCAATGTTGCCAGAATTCTGTAATCCACTTACCGGATTGTGCTAATCTCTTATTGGTTTGCACAATGGCAGTGTCAAAAGAGCTGGGAAATGAAAGGATTTTTCCTGAGTGGTAGATATACAACTGTTAAATGTGTCCGTCTGCTATTGGTTTTATGTAAAACGTATAGCAATCAAACTCTGACGAACAGAGGATAAAATAAGAATGTCGAGTCGTTGGATGAAATTGCTGGTAAACATTCTCCTCTTTATTATTTGATACTTTAAATGAACAAAGGTAAGGGCAAGAAACCAAAAAATAATTGTCGTTATTGACCAAGAAACTAGAAAACTATATGGAGTATCTCCAAGAAAAAGAAGTGGTGCAAGAAATATTGGTAACAGGGTTGGCAAACTTCCTTATATTCACTTTCTTACAAAAAACTGATAAAAAGTGTATTTAATATAGTACTAATTCCTAAGTAATTATGGAAAAGTAGAATCACAATAAAAAAGGTCAATATCATGGTCCGGATCCAAAACACCAATCTCCTATTTCGCACGCCACTGCCCTGCCATATGAGCTAAATGTTCGTTATTAGCTTATAAAGTTTTCCATACGATTAAAATGTTTTCTCCAAATCACAAAGTGTTTTTAGTTAATCTTAAGATAACGTACTCCACTGTTGAGGTACAAACTGTAATAAAATGGAATTAGTGTTATCTAAACGAATCTAAAACGGCCATGGAGCCTATTCTCTAGTCCACATCTACCATAATATACAAAATAAATATATAAAAGACACATGGTAATCAAAATATTTGTGTAAATATTGTATAAACCTATTGGTGTTTGAGTAATCTATATGTATAATACGTGGTGTAGTTATGAATACAAGTGTGTGTGTGTGTGTGTGTGTGTGTGTGTGTGTGTGTGTGTGGGTGAGATATCAGAGAGTTCTTTTTTTTATTGTTCTATGGTCAAAGAAGCGAGCGTGTGTATGTGTCTGTGTGTACTTCCAATATTGTTAAGAAATGTAAAATAGATATGTACGTAATATTTTAAATTCAAGTATTTTTAGACAGCATATACGCGACGCAAATATTGTATTATTGTAAACTTAAGTTACCACCACCACCTTTCTTACTTGAACCAGTTTAGTGCATCATAAGCTTATTAGCTTCTTACCAACTTAACACGTAACTCATTATATCGCCATATTTGATTTTATTTTCTTTAACTCTTCTCCCGACTGTACGCAGTAGAGAAAGTAAAGAGAGCATAGGTAATGTAATTAATTCATGTGGCATACACAGTTCTCTTTCTAACGTCACTCTAAATTAGAAGTGGAAATGTTATTTTTATTCACTTTAACCCCCATTTTCATTTCAGCCAACGTGAAACGTGGCCCACGAATGGCTCATCCTAGTTTCAGAAAATCAGATAGTACATTTGATATTTAGTTAATCTTAGAATTATGAGAAGTTTATAATTAACATTTCCGAAAAAATATAAGTATTCAGTGACTTGCATTTCCTTAAGTACATTCAGAACAATAATGCGTGTGGATATTATGAGCTCTGTATTGATTTACTAAGGATTTAGTAAGGCAGCTCCTCCCACATTAATGTCTCTACCTGTGTCTAGCAAGATATCTAATTAGCATTTCCTGTTATCGCGATGGTGAATGAGCACATAGCGTAGGCTCCAAGACCGTTTTTGACCATTTATCTGTGTTATTTGTACAGAATAAAAAGTATGTAACACTACGGTAAGTTATCACAAGATAATTTGAGAACATGGTGTGTTACTGGAAAACTCTAGTAAGATGGAACATTTCAAGACTGACCATATCAAGTTCGTAGTTCAGTTGGGAGAGCTGTGGCAGAGCATGCCGAACAATTTGTATTCGGATTCTACCTTTCCATAATTACACCAGAATTAATATTATCTTAAATAAATTTTATTGTCTGAGATTTGCAAAGACAAAATGCTATAGCGAATCCTGCTAATGTGATATACGAACATATTTGTAATGCTGGTTCTTTTAAATGATTAAATTGTGCGTAAATAAATTCCTGAACATGATTTTTACTCTTGTTTGCAATACTACTTTCATACGGCAACCCTTCGTGGCATTTCGTGTACTAATTTGTAGCCGTTCTTGATGGTACCTCATATTGCTCCGCAGCATTATAATCTTGCTCAATAAGGGACAATTTTTCAAGTCACATTGTTTTGTACCCCCTTCCTTCTCAAAATAATATTCTGTTCATTGGTTAGGGTTGACAGACTTTTGACAGCAAGCGAATATAAGACAGATACATCTAGCGAGAGTCTTTCAATCACTCGGGTAGAAGGCCCTCCATTTCATCGCTCACTTTGTTCAACACAGTAAGTGATTGGGTAGCGAGACACTAACTGATGATATTTTGCCAAATTAAACAATTAAAAGTAGTAAATTAAACCAAAATCATCAGCACTATTATACTGAAGTTAATACTGTAAAAATATCTTTACTGACTCAACAATTAGTTACGAATACAAACTTTGATGCACTGTTGCAGAAAATTCACTCGACGTTAGACAGTTGACAGTTTATGGCTACACGCCTTCCATGTCTCGCACCTCACTGCGTGCTAACACTCTAAGTCACTCACCACTACAATGCACTTCCTCTTTTTATACCGATTAAATGAAGTCACTAAAATTCTGAAAACTTATTGAAGGTAGTAGAAACAGAAGTATGGAGAAACAACGAGAGCTCTGTTCCCGAAAGTTCATGTTACGTCGCGCCGTCCTTCCGTATTGTTTACGCATCGAACTGGGATGTCGCACATTCCAATTCCACCGTCACATACCAGAGCGAAGCTGAGAGTGGTCACGTACACGGGCGTTGTTATTATTATAATATAAATGATAATGTTTTCTCTTCTATTTCGCTTTAATTCACAATAGGCAAATGCAAACTTATTTTCCGATAAAAGAGAAAAGTTCTACGTTAGAGCTTCCAAGCTAAATCACAAAGGAAACACGGGTACACTCAGCAAGAGTGACTTTTAAAAACATCGATTGGTCAGTTCTTTGGCATCTATACCTTTCTATCCAATTGGCAGTTCTCCCTCGCTTTGCAAGTAATAATCCAGAAGCAGTATGGATTAACAGTCAAGCACTTTCCATCTCTCGTTTTGGTGATTTGCCTCATAATATTAATATGCAAGGGATGAATTTCCAAGTCTCTATGTGAAACACAAGCAGAGCGGTCCCTTTGATTGCCCCCCCCCCCCATCAGTGTATATCGTTACCCTCGGCGGAGTTTGGATCGCGAGAAAATCACAGAGTAAAAGCGCCAAGTTGCAAATCTGACAGGAGTATATTTTCAGCCTAAAGATAGTTCGATGTCAAAAAAACTTTGTGACTGCCCGTTTTGTTCAGATTCATCATTATGGGTAGATTAAGTGGTGGAATTTACAAGAAATGAACTTTCAGTTGTGCATTTTTATTGTTATTATAATATAGTTTTTAATTCATATATTTACATATTCTGCGCACGCTTTGAATTCATGAAAATTAGTTCTTACATATCAAATGGGTATATGAGCAAAACACGCAAAAATTTAGAATTACTGGATGTTTTAGTTTGCCCTAGAAATTTTGCTTAATGACTGAAAACAAAACTTTATTATAGTTAATTTATTTGTTTTTTCTAACAAGACGTCTGTAGGATAGGAGTGCGTTAAGTAGAGTCAGACTGAAAAATGCAATGCTATAGCCGGGATCTGAACCACGGAATCTCCCGGTCTCTAGTCGGTTTTTCTACCACTGAGCTCCCATAGCAACATGCCGGGATAGCATTAAATTTCACCATTGGGGATTGTTATCTCAAAATAATTTGAGGTCACCTGGTGGTTTATCAGGGAATATACGAGTCTGTTGTATAGATGTTCTTGTAGAGTTAACTGTTTCCGAGATATTCGGTGTTGCTGGTTTCAATTTTAAACTACTTAAACGTTTCTCAAGCGAGAAGTCAACTTACGCTTCATCTCGTTTGTTTTACTCCCGAGAATGCAAAGGAGAAAAAAAGAGCACAAAACTTCAATTTATCATATAGCAATAGCTTTTAACTATCACTTAAGTCTACTGTATTCCTATATTTCCTATTTGCTTATAAGGAAGCAAGGAATAAGAATGTTTCTGCTAATGCTAATCTCAATTAGCAATACGTACATAAGGGAATAATCTTTTGTAAGGCAAGTTTGTTAGTGGAACAGGTAGAGAAAGATATGTGAATGGAACACATCAGATTTTTAATGGAAGTTTTCGTTTACAACTGGTACTGCTGAAAATTATGGCAGCTGTTGAATACTCAACTCGCGTTTTGCAAATACATGTGAGTTTATTACTTTCTCTACACGTACTATGTACATGGTGTATAGAGAAGGTATTGCATTCCACCCAAAAATTCGACGAGAGATTACAACGGAAATAGACATTTCATGGTCCCAAAATAAAAAAAAGCATTTTTAGAATAAAGTTCGTGTGTGCGTGTGTGTTTGTGTGTGTGCATGCGCGCGCGCATGCGTTCCTGTGTCAGTGTGTCCATCTGCCAGTGAACACGGTAACTCAAAACGAAAATTCAGTAAAATGCCAAACTTGGTATATAAGTTTAGTATCTTCCAGGGATGCGACACGAAGATTTTGAGGAAAATTACACCGCCCCAAACTGCCTTTACATAGAGAAATTTTTAAAATTTTGATTTTCTCAAAAATGGATGTAACGATTTTGATTAAAATACCGCCTATTAAAAATATTTACACGACAAATAGAATGTATAGCTTGAATTTTCTGGGAATAGCCTCTGAAGACCTTTTTATTCTGGATGAAATTTTACTGGATTTTGCATAACCTGAAGAAATAAGACTAAAGCTTGCAGCACAAAAAATGTAGAGCACGTTAAAATACACAAGTTGTGTTATATACATTTTTTTCGTGGAGTTGACCATTTTTAGATATACCTTGTTATTTGTTTCAGTTTAGAAGTAGTTAAACTTTTCACATACGGGAATTTGTCAACTCCTGGCAATAAAAAAATAAATAAAAACCTCAATTCATCTATATGGCAAGCATTTTTTAAAAGATTTAACTATCGTTTTATCCTAGTTTATTCCGTTATTTCCCTTCTATTTACAAGAAAATATTTCTGCTAGTTTTCATTTCGATTAGTATGAAGTACACAAAAGAATAAGCTTTCTAACAATAATTTGTTATAGAGATGTAGAGAAAGTCACGTGAATGGAATAAATCAGGTTTTTTTCTTCGTTTGGTTTAAATACCTTTCTCTAGAAATGAATCTTCTGGTGTAAATGGCCCGAAACAAAATGTAAGTGCTGTTCTGTACAGCCCATTCGTATTCTTTTCGGTTAGGACTTTCAGGAGGAGGAAGGGTGCCTCTTGACGCAGGAACCTGTTTTTCCTGCTCCTCATCCACCTGCTAGCTGAAAAGAATGCTAATATAAAATGTTTAATTTGGTGCCACTAGACTGCTTTCGTGGCGGAGTCGTTAGACCACTCTCCTCTTACCCAAAATGCCCGAGTTCGATTTCATGAGGTGACATGGGGGATTTGTGATGCATGAAGTAGCGTCTGTACGGAGTTTTCAGGGTTCTTAGATTTGTACCGTCATTTATCCCATCAATTGCTCCATAGTCATCTTTACTTTAATCCATTTTACCTTAATTTTTCCCCGCCATTCACCCCACTACTTGCTCCAATCTTTACTTTCATTTCGTATCAAGTCAATAGAATGGTTTGTTATATTTTAAAAATATAATTTCTGATACATTTTAATTAAAGTATTATGCAATGTAGAAATTAATTCTATTTTCTTTAATAAACTACACTATTGCGTAAAACTGTATTACTGAAATTAGAAAGCCCGGAGCCACAGTACACGAAAAGGGCGCATACTTAGATAGCGCCTCCTCTCTGCCCACCCGCTAAAATATATTTTGCTAAAATCGCCTCTATATACTTTATAGCAGTTCTCAACTTATTCAGGTGCCTACGTCGCATAAGAAATGTCCACATTATGTTTCGCCTCTTCGAATACATAGTTTTTACTTGCTACTGTGTAAGTTACACAAAATAGACTTTAGGACTCTTAGTAACGATTGACTATTTGTTCTTGACTAAAACATGTTTATCATTCTTTCAACAGTCGCTCAATAGTGAAACGAATGAGAACATCAGTTGCTGCTAAACACACTTTATTTCTCATTTAAGCACTCAACCGAACACAACACGCTTCACTGTTGTCACACTAGAATACAACACAACTGATCCGTCGAATCACAATTAAAACTGGATCACTGAGCCAGATCTCACAACCGAACGGGACTCAGCACTGTTCTCTGTCAACTGTGCAATCTGTCAACAGCGTAAATTGCTAACTGGTTCCGCTCCTTAAGCGTTGCCTTAGTATCTCCTGTAGTTCTCGTATACAAGGCTGAACGTTCTGGAAAAAGAAACTACTGGAACTGCAGAAGACAATCTTCTGGAGCTGTAATTAGCCAAACTGCAGGGATATAATTGTGGTGGCAATTGTGTTTGACAGCATCAAATACTACAGGATTTAGTTATTGTGGCCTGTTTCAACTTCATCGATTTTTAAACTTTTTTTTATAATAATGAGTGCCGCAAAACTATTAGTGCCACCCTCTGGCTATATATTTATTCACAATTCATAGGATGTTTTGTAAATAAATAATACAGTCAAAGCAACCACAGCAAATACAACTATACATACTGTCAATATGGCAATATCCTCTGACCATAAACAGTGCATCACTATAACAGGCAGGGCCGCGCCGTGGCCAAGTGGTCAGACCACTCACCTCTCATCTAGACGACCTGGGTTTGATCCCAAGCGACCGGATATGTGGTAGACAAAGCGGCACACGGGTGGGTTTTTTTCGGGTTCTCCGGTTTCCTCTGCCATCATATTACACTCAGGGCTCTGTGTTCATTCTATGTATTATCAGTGTCATCACCTGCGGTACCATAGCAGTAAAAGTGTTTCAACACTTTCCGTTTCTCACCCTCTCTGCCCCTCTCTCTCCCCCTCTCTCTCCCTCTGGCTCACACACAAATATTTATCTTTTAATGAAAATGGCTTTCTTTTAGCTACCTCAAAAAATATAATTTCAGTGAAATCTCGCTAATACTTATTTTGTTAGAATACAATATCTCCTCTATCTGATATGTACATAATCCGTGTAGAGAAAGTAAAAGGCATGTAGTACGAGCTATGAGTTACTCAATGATTGCATAAATCTATTTATTTTCTTTGTTCCTTATAATTGATTTTTGACCGACCAATACCAATTGCTATACTGGCCAGTGGTAATATGTAAAGTACATAATTTACAATTTTTGGCACATGGCTCATCTAACATAACGAGTCCTGTAAATGTACTATACAGATTAGATATAAATAGTTAAGAATAGAACAGAACCCATTAAATAGTTGTACATTAGAAATACAATAATTATGGGTGCTAAACAATGAAACTAAATATTTGTAGGGATTAACAAACGATCTTCTGAATCGTTGGGTATACCTTGTGGTAGTTTTCTTTTGAGTCTGATGATAACTTCTGATATCAATGTAGAATGTACATGATCCAAGAATTTTTGGTCATTTGTTGAAAAATGAAGTATTCAAATAGAGGGAGAATTCCAAACTCATGGTGAAATTGGTTGTTTCTTACTTACCAGGGACGCCGGTGACTTTCCGAAGGAATTTATTTTGTATAACTTGCGGACGATGAATATACATTATGCTGGATGTGCTCCAAAATAGGAACAGAGTAACAAGTGACAATTTTTCTGTCATTCATAACACCACTTTTTCATGAATTGATAAGTTAATCTTTATATAGAGCTACGATTTTTTTTTGTGTTAATGTCTATTCTCTTGAAAGTTCACATTTGTTCAGATTATGGCTGAATGGATTGTTGGAAATATTTGTAACTAAAACCGCGAATGAAGTTAAACCGAAGCGATTCTCAGCCTCTAATAAAATTGGTAAACTCCAGCTGTTCTTTTCAAGTACTATTGGCCAAACGTTTGTTTTCATTGTGGTTGAACGTCTATTGATCCGGAAACTGCAGGAGTAAACAAACATCTCGAGCTCTTCAACAGTGTGCAAGCTATCGAGATATCCGCAATGTGAACATCCGGGTAGAGGGGGTGTGGTTGAAGGTACATCCTTACACACAAATCTGATGTTTCATTCACATGACTTTCTCCACATCTCTGTAGCAGATTATTACAAATAAACTTATTATTCTTTCTATATACTTCAAACTAATCGAGATAATCGTTAACAGAAACGGTTTTATTACTTAGTTCTTAGAAGGAAAATAAAGAAATAGGCTAGGCCAAACCGACAGTCAAATGTTTTAAAATGTTGTGGCTATGGTACTGAAATCCGTTTCTTTGCGTGGCCAGGAGTTTTCAAGTTCCCGTAGATATGACTATTTTAAAACTGAAACCAAGAACAAGGATAATCTGAAAACGGTCAACTGCACGATATAAATTGTGTATTTTGACCAAATCTACGTTTTTGTCTATCTCTTACGGTTTACCAGTCGTGCAAATTCAGAAAAATTAATTCAGAATATGAGTTCTTCAGAAGCTATTCCCCGAAAATGCAAGATATACATCTTATTTATCATGTAAACATCTTAAATATTTTGATGAAAATCGTTAGACCCATTTTTGAGAAAACCAAAACTTTCGAATCCTTTTCCAAGAAAAGGGTAGTTGGGGGGGATTTTCTTGGAACATTTTCGTCTGTCATCCTTTGAAAGTATTGAACTTAAATATCAAGTTTGGTATTTATCGGACTTTTCGTTTTTGAGCTGTACCTCAAAACATATTTCCAGTGAAATTTCAACATAGAGTTTTTAGGTGGAATGCCTTCTCTAGCTACTTTGTACATTGTATGTACATTCTGCTAGAGAAAGTAAAAAAAATGTTAATATACAAGTAGTATGAAACAAAGCAGACACCAAAAAGTGAATTCACAATTTTTAAAGTCGAGTCTCTAGGCATCTAAACGTGAGTGGCACATCCTCAAAATCGGAAATAATATTGATATTCAAGGATAAGGATGGAAGTTTCTGGGTCATGGAGATTAAGGAAAGTTTTAGAAGCGTTCAGGGAACATTCCCTTTCTGAAGCTGCACTTGGGTTCACTAGACAGACTCTACCCTCTTTTGTTCAGTTGTTATCTATCACTTCTGTTTCTCAACATCAGGTAGCCTTAGTCGTTTCTTTTATTGGCTTCCTTATCATATTTGTTGAATATCTAACATATTATTATTATTATTGCAGTGTATTTTTGGTAATTTGAAGATGAGACAAGAAAAAGATTCGAAATATCCAAAACCTCGAATTACGAAAGCTGCGTCTAAAATTAGCATTTCAGCAATACAGGTATAACAAACTCTAATTATGCCCTTCGACTTACCGACGAATTTCACTCAATGACGAAGTGCTTCCGATGATGTCTTGGCATGTCTTCAACTTCAGTTCTGTTCCTGCTTAACCCACTCTAACACGCACTCGTGGACATCAGGATTTTCCGTATATCTCAGTCTGTCTCTTTTTCTATTCCCTACGTTTTCGCTCGAGGCCCTGCATAAAACCTCCTTATTCTTCAGATAAGTTGTCTAAGTGGTATTTTGTATAGTTTCGCGATTTCAGATTTTTCTTCAAACCGATTTCAACTTTTCCAATGACAGCAGTTTTTTTCGCAAAAGTTAGCTTTGTGCTGGACACGTGGTTTACCAAGACACACAGTGGCATTGATTTAAACACACTAACAGTACGAAGCTCGAGCGACAACTGAAAGTGCATGTGTTTTAAACAAAGGAACAGTATATAAGCTCAAGTCCGGCCGCTAGGAAACATATTTTACCCTCCCAAACTGCATTCCGACAAAACAAACAATCCCGGAGCAATGACCCTTTAGCAGAAACAAAAGTATGAAGTATCATACGAATGTTCCGTGGTTTAGAATCAGTTTTCGACAATTCTGCACAAAACTTCGAATTAGCAAAATAAAATTCGAATTACATGAGGTTTTTTTCTTTAAAAAATGCGCTAATAGAAAAAAAAGGGACCAAAACAAATATTTGAGTTAACGACGATTTCGAAATATGGACGATCTTAGTATCTGAGTCCCGGTGTATTATTAATAATTATTATTAATTATTTCTTCTTAGTTCCCAAGATTTCAATTGTACTCCGAATTGCAATTTAATTTATAGCTCAAAATGATATAACTTTAATATCCACTATTTTAATTATATCAAGTAGATTAGTAAAACAATAATTACAAATATACACCAGAATACAAATCGATTAGTTGTGTTACTATACATTAGTTTTATCTCAATAACTACAAATTATTTTGGAGGACGGGCCTACATCTTTTTAATTTTCTCTACACGTACAATGTACATAGTGTATAGAGAAGGTGTTGAATTCCACCTAAAAAGTTGAAACAGATATTCCACCGGAAATACACGTTTTAAAGTTCTTTGTATCCAAAAAAAAAAAGGTCCGTGTGTCGGTAAAATACCAAACTTGGTATTTATGTTTAGGATCTTCCAGGGATGCGACACCTATATTTTGAAAAAATCCCCACCCAAACTACTCTTTACATAAAAAAATTTCGAATATTTTGATTTTCTAAAGGATGGCTAATGATCTTGATTCAAATCTCTTATATTTAAGTTATTTGTGACAAACAAAATGTATGTCTTGAATTTTCTGGGAATAGCCTCTGAAGACATGTTTATTCTGGATGAACTTTGTGGAAGTTTGCATAATTGGTAAACCGCAAGAGATAGACCAAAAATTACTACACATAAAATGTAAAGTTTGCTAAAACACACGATGTATGTTATATACATTTTTTTTTTTTTTTTTTTTTTTTTTTTCGAGGAGTTGGTCTTTATTGAGATGTTCCTCGTTATTAGTTTGAGCTTTAAAATACTTATATTTTTCTCATTCGGAAATTTGTGAACCTCTGTACATACAACAAAGGAACCTCAATCACATAGCAACCAGCTTTTAAAAAATTTGACTACCAATTTAGCCTAGTACGAGGTACATCTAGAAAGTAAGTTCCGTTTGGTAATAAAATTAAATTGGATACAGATACAGAATAATTATTTATTGCACAAAATTCTACAACTCTTAAACTACTTTTCAACATAACTGCCGAAATTTTGCAGGCATTTGTCATAGCGTGACAAGTTCTTGTATACCTTTTTCATAGAAGTTTGCCGCCTGTATCTTCAAAAATTTGGAAACATTTTCTCTCAGCTCTTCTTCATTGTTGAAGTATTGACCGCCAAGCAAAGACTTGAGGTGTAAGAGCAATGAAAGTCACTAGGAGCGAAGTCAGGGTTGTATGAAGGATGGTCAAACACCTCCCAGCCAAATCCCTGTAGGAGGTTTTTCGTCACATTTGCAGTGTGTGGTCGTGCGTTGTCGTGAAGAAAAACAACAACTTTTGACAGCAATCCTCGGCGCTTATTCTCTATTGTGCGGCGCAAATTCCTAAGTGTCTTGCAATAAACATCTGCTTTGATTGTTTGACCACGCGATAAGAAATCAATGAGTAAGATGCCTTTCCAGTCCCAGAACACTGTGCACATCATTTTTCGAGGTCTCAAGATTTGTTTCGGCTTAACCTTTGCTGGGGGTTTAATTGATTGCCGCTTACTTTCAGGGTTGTCGTAAGAAACCCAAGTCTCATCTCCTGTGAATATCTGTGTCAGAAATTCTTCGCCGTCTTCATCATAACGGGTTAAAAACTGAAGTGCACTAACCATCTGTTTTGTTTTGTTTTGTTGCTCAGTAAGAATCTTTGGTACCCAACGTGAGAAAATTTACGAAATTTCAGTTTTTCGGTTATAATTTCATGAATCGTGAGATTTGGGGAAATTCCAAAGCGAGAGCATTAATTGTAAACTTGCTGTGTTCCTGGATCTTGTCATCAATCGCGTGAACCAGTTCTTCTGTAACCAAAGATGGACGCCCACTTCGTTCTTCATCGTGCACTTCACTACTCTTTCATTGAACTGTCGGACCCATCTTCTCACCATTGAACCACTCATCGCATTTTGTCTGTAAACTTCGCAAATTTGCCGATAAATTTCAATTGGTTTCACTTTCCTAGCATTCAGAAAACTAATCACAGATCTGATTTCACAAGTGGCGGGATTTTCAATCAACACAGACATTGCAAACAAGCACAACAAAGTGTAAGTGGCTAACAGCGATCTCAAAATGGCGCACGTATCTTCCTCCTTGATACAGAGCGTCTATCGCGCATGTGCGGAACTGCGATTGCAGCGCTGCATTGGATATAAATTGAAACGGAACTTACTTTCTGGACGTACCTCGTATATAATTTTATTTCCTTTCTAGTTGCGAGGAAGCAGGTAGTAGGGCTCTTACTGGCAATTCTTTCTCGATTAGCATTAAGTAAATAGAAACATAAGCGTTTTAATAAAAATTTGTTGCAGAGATGCAGAGAAAGTGATGTGAATGGAACACATCAAATATTTCAAGATAGGGTCATCAGTAAAGGGCTATGGCCTCCGTTCTGCCCAGGCCTTACGATATGTGACTTATTACTTTCTCTATACGTACTATGTGCATAGTGTACAGAGAAGGTATTGCACTCCACTCAAAAATTCGATACCGAGATTTCACCGGAAATATATGTTTTAGGGTAACCTGTATCCAAAAAAAAAAAAAAAAAAAAGAAGCATTTTCAGAAAAAGCTCCGTTTGTGTGTATGTGTGTGTGCGCGCCTGTGAATTCGATAGCTCAAAAACGAAAAGTCGGTAAAATACCAAAGTTGGTATTTAAGTTTAATATCTTCCAGGGATGCGACAAGAAGATTTTGAGAAAAATCCCCGCACCCCAAACTACCCTTTACATGTAATTTTATTCGAAAATTTTGATTTTCTCTAATACGGCTCTAACGATTTTGATTAAAATTTCGTATATTAAAAATATTTACCTAACAAATAAAATGTATATATTAAATTTTGTGGGAATAGCTTCTGAAGACTACTTTATTCTGGATGAATTTTACTGAATTTTTGCATAACTGCTAAACCGTAAGAGATGGACAAAAACTTACTACACGAAAAATGTAGAGACGTTAAAACACACAATTTATATTATATACATTTCTTTCGTCAAGCTCACCGTTTTTGTTTCTCATACAGGAATTTGTCAACTGCTATCCATACAAACAAAGGAACTTCAGTGACATAGCAACAAGCTTTTGAATATCACTTTAACCTACAATACTCTCTTATTTCGCTTCTACTTACAAGGAAGCAAGTAATAAGATTATTCCTGCTATTTTTATCTGATTAGCATGATGTAAATAGAAGTATACGTTTTTTAAGAATAATTGGTTGCAAAGATGTAGAGAAAGTCATGTGAATGAGGAAATGTTTTTAAAACGTATGAGAGATGCGCGGCAGCACAAGGACATTATTTCCAACACCTTCTGTGATAAAAGGTTATTGTATGCACATAAATATATGCGCTTGAACTGCCGGCACGCTATGCGCTTGTGTTCAGGGTCTGAATATTCAACTCGGTCAGGAGGCGCTACCTCCCTCCGGCAGACCACGAGTCAAATAAAATCTGATGTGTTCCATTCACCTGACCTTCTCTACATCTCTGCAACAAATTCTTAAAAAACGTTTACTTAATGCTAATCGAAAAAGCTTGTTCTATATCTTTAATGCTAATCGAAAAAAGGTTAAAGTGGTAGCCAAAAGATGGTTGCTATTTGACTGAAATTCCTTTGTTTATATGGAGAGGAGTTGACAAAGTCCTGTGTGAGAAAAGTATATGCTTTTAAAGCTGAAACCAAAAACAAGGAATATTTCAAAAACGATCAACTCCAGGAAAAAATGCATACAACATAAATTGTTAGCTTTTGTGCATCTCTTACATTATTCAAAATTCATCCAGTCTTCAGAGGATATGCCCAGAAAATTCAAGATGCTCATTTTATTTGTCATATAACTATTTTGAATACATGGATCAAAATCGTTAGAGACATTTTTGAGAATCTCTATATATTCGATATTTTTCCATGTAGTTCGGGGTTGGGTCATTTTCTTGAAATTCTTATGCTGAACTGAAATATGAAGTTTGGTAACCAACCGACCTTTTGTTTTTGAGTTCTTCTCCCAAACATAGACACACACGGAATTTTTTGAAACTGCTTTTTGTGGATACAGGTGACCCTAAAATTTGTACTTCCAGTGAAAATGGTCATCAAAAATGTTGGTGAAACGCAATATTTGTTTACCTATATATTAGGTACTAAATAGAGAGAAGTAAAACTATTAGTAACATTCAATCATGTCAAAAATATTACTATTGCTGTGTAAATAACTGGTATAAAAATGTAATTTGACTACTTGAATTATTTCAAGTTGAGATGAAAACTTTTTGGAATCGCTGTATATGCAGTCACCAGCAGTCACTCTCTAATGGGAGCATTCACGTCATTTGCTAGCAAAAGACCGGTTTGTTTTGCAATACCCTGGTAGTGTCGAAGAGTTGGGAATTTCCGTCACCATTATTCTGGAAGATCTACATAAACAATGACATGGTACTGCTTTACATCGGACACACCTTCCAAACAAAATGGACGCACATTCAGTAAAACACGTCCGTTTTGAAAGCAGTAAGTTACAGCTATGTCTGTTTTCACCGTGTTAAATGACACTATGACAGTTGAACAATGTGGAACGCAAGAGAATCGCAAATGTAGGCATGGCTTTTAAGTTCAGACCTCTCGCATCATGATGAAAATATTGTCAAATTCATAGCTTCTGGCAGATATTCACTTTATCTAACACCGATATAAATTAAATTTGGAGGTGCATTTAAAATGTTCTTCGGACTTAATATTTCACTTCACACATACAAGTTTTTCCACAGGAAGTCAATACCTCTATTATTACTTTCTCTATATATACATAGTGCATAGAAAAGGTATTGCACTCCACCCAAAAATTCCATACCGATGTTTCACCGGAAATATATGTTTTAGGGTCACCTGTATCCAAAAAAAAGCATTTTCAGAAAAAGGTCCGTGTGTATGTGTGTGTCCATGAGTCAGCGAACACGATAACTCAAAAACGGAAAGTTGGTAAAATAGCAAAGTTGGCATCCAAGTTTAGTATCTTCCAGGGATGCGACACGAAGATTTTGAGAAAAATCCCTCCTCCCCAAACTACTTTTTACATAGAACTTTTTTCGAAAAATTTTATTTTCTCAAAAATGGCTCTAGCGATTTTGGTTAAAACATCACATATTAAAGATATTTACCCGACAAACAATATGTATATCTTCAATTTTCTGGGAAAAGCCTCTGGAGACAACTTTATTCTGGACGAATTTTAGGGAATTTTGCATAACTGCTAAACCGTAAGACTTAGATAAAACTTACTACACAAGAAATGTAGAGCACGTTAAAACACACAATTTAGGTTATATACATTTTTTTCGTGGAGTTGATCACTTTTGAGATATTCATTGTTTTTGGTTTCAGCTATGAAAAACTTACTTTTCTCATATAGGAATTTGTCAACTCGTGTCCATACAAACAAAGGAACTTCAGTCACTTAGCAACCACTTTAACCTATGGTGCTCCCTTATTTCGTTTCTACTTAGCAGGAAACAAGTAATAAGACTATTTCTGCTAATTTGTTCTCGAGTAGCAGGAAGTAAATAGAGGCATAAGCATTTTAACAATAATTTTTTGCAGACATGTAGAGAAAGTCATGTGAATGGAAACACTTTGTGTTAAAAACAAAAAAACTACCAATATTGTTATTAGTTTAGACATAAAAGCAACACTTATGCATACAGTCCAGAGCAAGTTCTCATTAGGAATATTCAAGATACAGGAAGTTCTGCGTTTCATTAAAGATGCGTTTTATTATTTTACCCGAGATCCTACAGTAATCTAATATTTCCTCCAGCAAAAAATTGGAAAATCTACAACTCCGAAATTGTTTTGCAAGCGTCACAGAAAAATTGGTGCCTCAAGGATGAAACTGATATCGTTTGCCATATGAAAAGTAAAGCTCGTTCTTGGGCTGCCAGTATGATTCCTATAATTCTTTCGTATCTCAAAAATACCCAAAGTTTGAAGTGTTGTTTTCAAGAACCACCATACAGTTGAAGTGTCCCCTTTAATACTACTTCAATACAGTTTTAAGTGCGTGTAACTTTGGGGCAAATGTGAAATGTAGAATCCTCTATTTTCAAATATTAGAAATGTTTTTAATACCTCTAGCACGTAAGTATAAGGTGTATAGTAAGTAGAGAAGGAAGGATAACATGGACGGGCTAGGTAAATTTATACTTAAGGCAACACAGCTGAGATCTGAGGAGGCTGCCAATAGAGAAGGGGGGGGGGGAGGAATAATATCAACTAAACAAAAGTGACTACAATGTTCTACATACATATTATGTCATACTTAGGTACGTTGTGCTATGGTTTTATATATTGTGTATATATTATGTGTATATATGTCTTTTAAGTGTAATTAATTATCTATTATAAGAGGGTGCATATATGAAGATGAACTCTGTGCTGCAAATTTAAATTGCTATATTTGAATATCCTTGTATATTTATTTTCGGGTTCACTTTTAATTCTTTAATGTTGTTTAATATTGCTTTTGACTGTGTATTACCTTTGTCTTTTTATTTTCGTGTTTACTCTTTTAATTTAATTGTTGAAATTCTATGTATGATATTGCTAAGTCAATAAATACACTTATTCATTCATTCAAGTAGAGAAGGATTTTATTCCACTAAAAAGCTCGATGCGTATATTTTACCGTAAATACATACTTTGAGATACCTGAATAAAAAAGTCATTTATAGAAAAACATTTTGTGCGTGTCTGTTGTGTATGTGTGAGTGTGTATGGACAGCAAAGACCCTAAAACAAAAATACCGCCAACTCCAAACTAGTATTAAAGTTTGGCATCTTTAATTTTGCTCAGAAGCATCACGCTCAATATAGGGCGGGACGCTGAAAACAACAGTAATTAAAGAGCGTCCATAAATAAAATTCCACCGAACTTCACTTGTTCACATAGCGATCAGATATTAAAACTTTTGATTAATGCTTTGGTTTATGCATCTTCTTACGTCCTTTCTGCTAAGAAGGAATTAATTAATAAGGCTATTTCTGCTTATGTTTATCTCAATTATCATGTGGAAAATAAAAGAATAATCCTTTGTAAGAATAGTTTGTTTTTAGAAACAGCTAGACATGCTAGTGTAACGCATACAATTTTACTTTCTCCAGACGTACTATGTACAGTGTATAGAGAAGGTATTCCATTCCACCCAAAATTTGATACCGGGATTTCACCAGAAAAACATGTTTTGTGTCCCCCTGAATAAAGAAAATAAAAGAGTTTTTGGAAAAAATCCATGTGTGTGTGCGTGTACGCACGTGGACAGCATAACTCAAAAACGAAAAGACCGTTACCAAACTTGGTATTTAAATATGGTATCTTCCAAGGATGCGACACGAAGATTTTCAAGAAAATTCCCCCACCCTCAACTAGCCTTTACATGGAAAAAAAATTGAAAATGTTTTCTTTCTAAAAAACTAACGATTTTAATTAAAATCTCTATTTAAGATATTTACATACCAAATAAAATGTATATCATAAATTTTCTGGGAATAGCCTCTAAAGACCTCTTTACATTGAATGTTGCATAACTGGTCAACCGTAAGTGATAGACCAAAACTTACCACAAAAAATGAAGATTACGATGAAACACACAATTTATGTCACATACATGGATGGTTTTTGAGATATGCCTTGTTATTGGTTTCAGCTTTAAAAACTTTTCTCATACAGGAATATGTCAACTCCATACAAACAAAGGAACTTCAGTCGCATAACAACCAGTTTTTGACTTTTACTTTAACCTATGGTATTGCCTTATTTCGCTCCTACTTACAAGGATGCAAGTAATAAGACTATTTCTGGTAATTTTTACTTTCTCTATACACTCTATGTATAGAGTGTATAGAGAAGGTATTGCACTCCACCTAAAATTTGATACCGAGATTTCAACGAAAATATATGTTTTAGGGTCCCCTTTATCTAAAAAAAAAAAAAAAAACATTTTCGGAAAAAAGTCCGTCTGTCCGTGTGTCTGTGAACATAATAATTCAAAACTGAAAAGTTGGTAAATTAACAAACTTGGCATTTAAGTAACACAACTTCCAGGGATGCGACACGAAGATTTTGAGAAAAACCTCCCCACCCTCAACAACGCTTTACATGGAACTTTTTTCGAAAATTTTGATTTTCTCAAAAATGGCTAACGATTTTGATTAACATTTCGTATATTAAAGATATTTACCCGACAAATAAAGTGTATATCTTGAATTTTCTGGGAATAGCCTCTAAAGAGTACCTTATTCTGGATGAATTTTACTGAATTTTGCACAACTGCTAAACCGTAAGAAATGAACAGAAACTTACTACACAAAAACACAAAATTTATGTTATGTGCATTTCTTTCGTGGAGTTCATCGTTTTTGAGACATTCCTTGTTTTTTATTTCTGCTTTGAAAAACTTATATTTTTCTCATACAGGAATTTGTCAACTGTCCATACAAAGGAACTTTAGTGACATAGCAACCAGTTTTTGACTATCACTTTAATCTATGGTACTCTCTTATTTCGCTTCTATATACAAGGAAGCAAGAAATAAGACTATTTCTGCTATTTTTTACGATTAGCATGAAGTAAATAGAAGTATAAGCTTTTTAAGAATAATTTGTTGCAGAGATGTAGAGAAAATCATGTGAAGGGAACACATCAGATTTTTTTAACCAAGAACACAATTCAGGTAGCTATAAGGAAGTATATTTGTCTTCAATACTAAATAAATATATTCAAGAGAAAGACAAAATTACAGCAGGGATTGGATAAGGTCAAAAACATGACTTGTATTCATCTCTTACCAGCAAATACTCAGCTTACATGTATAGTCCATTATTTATCCTGAGAAAAAACATCCGGAATGCAAAGCAGAGAATAACCATGGTTGTGGGAACAAAAGGAACTTTCATGCTTCCCAGAGAGATAGCAGATAGTCAAAGCCACATAGAACGTAAGGAAACGAATCTGTAGTAACCATCCAATTCCCGATATATAGAGGGTTGTTTAAAACGGATTATCTTGCTAACGTTAAATTTGCCAAAATACTTAGACGATTTCAACACATATGATCAATATATTTTCAGTGAGCTGTTGAAAGGTGCTTGGAAACATAAATGTAATTCGGAGTTTTATTAGGAAGGGTATTTCTTTAGTTTGGATTAATTGCCATATTGGCTAAATTATCAAATTCTCTTTCTTTGCTGATGTATGGAAACACATGTAACTTATTTCAAGAATATTGTGGGTTGCCACTTCCTGTGAAACCCCAGTGGACTCACCATATCATCAGCTTCCTACGTGCAGAATTTGAGCTGCACCCTGAGCTGATGTGTCAGTCAGGATGTTCTAGAAGAATGAGAAAGCTAGTTTCTGATTGGCCAAGGTGATTCAAACCTTGGGCGTTATCTCACCTTATTTGGGCATATTGACGCAATTGATGGTTGAAAAGTCTGTAGGCGGTGATAGTCTATATAGGCAGCCTCAGATCGTCGAAGTGGAGTCTTTTGTCTCGAGGAAGTGCTGGGGGATTTCACGCCAGTTGCATCAAAGAATTGTACCACTCAGCTGCACACGACACACATCTTTGAAGGTTAGATCTTTCTATAAATCATGTTAACTCTGCTTATTTGGTTGAGGTGCTAAGATTAAATAAATAGGAGTCAATAGATTACCCAAAGGACTTTTCCTTTACTTTAATACCTTCTTCAGTTGCTACTCCCCCCGTCGTAACTCAGCTTGTAAGAATATCACTACAAAGATTCCTTTGGATATAGGAATGCTTTGGACATAAAATGTTAAAAAGACTCGGTGAAAATTCACAGGTGTTACTTTACCCGTTTACCATTTATTTTCAGGTGTTCTGGCTTATTACTTTACCCTCAGAGACAGTAAAAATATGTCTGGCACTGTGATTTTGCTGAAAATGTGAACGTTTGACAGTGACTCGGTCTTACCACGATATTCTATGCTGCCATTCTGGTACAACATACCATGAAAGTAAGAAAAGATAAAAGCGATTGGGCAATTTACTCCTCTATCCCTCAACACCACTTGACGCTCCATCAGAACATGTTGACTTATACATGCAGTGTGTTAATTTAGTCCACCACTGTGAAATTGCCTTAGATTTACAACTTCATATGTAGCGCAGAGAAAAGATTAACCAGAGCTTGTAAAACCCGGTGAGAGGAGTGAACCAGAAAGTTTAGGTATCACAAGTTCGCAACTCAGTATTTCTTTTGTCACAAGTTGCGTTCCATGTTAATCCTCTTCCCTTCGAAAATGTTCCCTGACCAATACGTTTTTAAGAGCATTGCAAACAGGTGAAAGGCATGAGTGGAGTCAGCGAAAAGATCCCGTCTAACGATGAGTTTGTTTGAACGCTGTTAATTGTTAGGATTATATCAGTGCCGCCAATGAGCCGTAATTTTGTCCCAAAGGAGTGCTTTAACATGCTAGTAAAACTATTAACATGGGTACGTCTCGATTTTAAGCACACTAAAAGCCATCAGTCAGGGAAACGTTGAGTTCAGAAGTATTTCCAAGTGTAAGTTAATATCTTTGTGTGTACAATGTATATAGAAGGTAGAGAAGGTATTGTATTGTACAACAAATTAAATACCGAGATTTTACCGGAAATTGATGTTTTGAGGATGCCTGAATAAAAAATAAAATTCTAGAAAATGTATGTGTGTGTGCGCGTGTATGTGTGTGTATACGGACAGCGTAAAGTATATCAAATGCTAAATTTGGTATAAACGTTTAGTATCTTCCAAGGATATGACACACAGATTTTCAGAATAATCCTCCCACTGCAAACTATTCATTAGAAGAAATATTGTTTTAAAAAACTATGATTTTCTCAAAAATGGTTATAACGATTTTGAATAAAATACCGTAAATTAAAGACATATACATGACAATTAAGATGCACACTTAAATTTTCTGTTAAATATTCCTTCCGAATATATTTTGCATAACTGCTAAACGTTAAGAGAGAGAGGAGATTTATAAAAACTTACTATACAAGAAATGTAAATTTCGTCAAAACACAGTGTTTATGCAATATAAAACTTTTGTTGTGTAGCCAACCATTACCAAGATATTCCTTTTGTGTGGTTTTGACTTTAAAATAATACACTTTACTCAAACAGGAACTTGCCCGTGTTTGTTTGTTTGTTTTACTCTAGGTCATGCAAAGAAGCGAATTTCAATAGCAATCGCACAGAGGCAGGTTTTAAAACAATTGATTATCGTTTTAGTCTAACATATTCCCCTTAGTTATTTTCTGCTTATAACGAACTAAGTATTATAGCCATTCTGTTGACGTTTTTTTTTCGATTAGAATGAAGTAGAAATAAGAAGAATCTTTTGTAAGAAGTTTGTTTGCAGAGCATAAGAGAAAGTCATAAGAATGGAACACATAAGATTTTTTTCTACTTAGTTCCTAAATCCACATACTGTTAAAATGTAAAAAAATTAATGAAAAAAAGTAGTTTGGAGGGGCTTTCAAGAGTGTCTGATATTAGACACATAATAAATATAGTTTATGCCTTTTAGTCCCGACTATTCAACGTTGCAAATGTCATTATGTTCGTTAAAAGAGTTGCAGAACTCAACGGTGCTGTTTCAATTAAAACCGACCAGTGAAGAATTGGGGAGAGCCCGACCTGCTCACTGTCTCCGCTGATAGCAAGAGGGGAAAACGAAGATCGCATTTTCTACTAGAAATGCTATACAATAATGTTTAAATATAGTTTCAGGTAGTTACTTCTGTACACAAATCGAGGGCAACTGAAGAGCAGTCGAAATTATTTTCTATAATAATGTGAAACTGTCGGGAGTTATGTAACAAATTCATTTTAGGCGACTGTTTATATCAGGAAAATATATGTTTCTTGTTATCGAGCCATTGTCTCTATTTATCTACTGTGAATTCCATATATTTACTGGCTGTTTTCTGTTGAACATTTTTTGTAAAAATAATTGTTATTACTAAACTGCTTCTTTTGCTAAAATATTTACTCTTTCATTCCCGATTTAACCAACATATTCTCTTATCCATTAATTTCAGATATATGGCACATACCATTAATTGCGAAAAATAAAAAATTCGTTTTTGTTTCCATAAAAAATGAATTCAGAACTTTGAGAAAAGATATCGTTTTGCCCAATTGGCGCACAGTAACTACAAATTAGTTAAAGCTATAAATTATTAATAGGCATCCCAAACTTTAAACATTATTTTCGTGCAACTTTTGCAACACTTTTTCATACTCAGAATGTTTCATAGGACGCAACTGTTTATTAACTTGTTTTAGAATTTTCTTATTGTCGTTTAAAAGTAGGAACATTGAAGAAAACATCATGTGCTCTTTCAAAATTATGCTGCAATTTTGAGAGATATAAATATTATAGAAGTGTAAAAAATGAACAGTTTTGGATAGTATAAATAATAATATTTTAATATAATTAGGGATTCCCAGGTCCCTGGTTAGATTCCCAACTGGGGCGGAGAATTTTTCTTTAATTGGAGTTATTCCCTATCCCCCATAAGGTCTGGAAGTGAATGTGCATGCGTTTAATGACAGAAAATTGTTAATCTAATGTTAAAATAAAATCGTTCCATTAGTTAAAATCCCTTTATATGACCAAAGCAGTTAAACAGGACTATCCAAATGAAACAATTAAACAAATAGTTAGGTCTAATATGAATAACATACCCATTTGTAAGTTCATTAACTGTAAATATTATGTTTTTGTGTGAATGTTTTTTTTAAATGCATAACGTGACTGGTTTGTATTAGAACAATGAATTTAGATATTAAAAATGATGTAAGCTAGAATTTTCACACATGGAAAAATAGTTCTGTCATTGTGTATAGTGACTAGAATAAATTCTAGTAAATACCTTATATATCGTAGAGTTTACAATTTTACAGATGCATCTCGTTAACATGGAAATTGTTTTGAAAATGCTTATTTTGTTAAAAATAGCTCACAAATTTAATTAGGCTATCATATTAAAGATATCTACACCACAAATATATAAATACAATTAAATACATATATACAGGATGTTAATGAACTATACCAAAATATTGGCACAGAATATATAGTTTACTTAAATAAGTAATTTGAGATAAGAGACTTATGACATGTTTATTGAAATTTCAAAGTAACGACTATAAGTTTCTGAAGTGCCAGTAAGCCACGTATGGCGGCACTTCGACTGAAATTATTTTTTTTTTTTTATAAAACAGTAACGGAGTCTGATCAGGACTCCGGTACTGTATCCCTATTTACATTTCCCCCCGTAGGTTTTACTGATTACTGGTTTTACTGTTTCTTTTACAAACATATACACATTGCACAAACATATAACATCCATGCCCAAGGCGGGACTCGAACCCACGATCCCCTGCCCACGAAGCATCAAAGCTTTAGCGAGCGTGGCCATGGGGACCGAGCATTAAGCCACCAGAGCAGTTGAAAACACGCCTCCAGAGTAGGCTACATAACTCGAGAACGTAGTTAATGAATACTCAGTGTTGCACTGTTAAGAGATTAGTTCCGAGATTTTACAGATTTTTCAATACCCGGGCCGCAGTTTTAAAGACATTCTAAGCCATTTTTTCAACCAGCTTCACTTTAACACCAACTTCAGTACCTGATACCCACACGTTTAACGCTATATAGCTGCTTATGTTTAGCCAGGGACCATGCATCGCCGATCTGAAGTTATTTATATCAGTCACGTGTACAATCTCGCTAATTATTTCGGTGTAGTCCATTAACTTCCTGTATATATAATTTAAATTTACTGGGAATAGCCTTGACGGCCATGCGCTATCTTAGAAAGGAATCTTGTATAATCTTGTTACGCAGAGGTAAATTACTCTGTAGTCCAACGCACCTAAATATATTATCATATGGAACAAAAATATGAGGATGGGAGAATCTGGACCAAGCGAGGACCCAACTTTTTAAAGGAATTCTCAAATTAGGGGAGGGGTACGGCCAATTTCGGAATAATGAGGGAATTTGGGGTGCATAGTGGAACGATAGAGTGCAAAACCAGAGCAGTTAAATATTGGATGAGAATCGTTCACGGAAACTAATCTCTAATTAGGGCAGTCTGCTACCGTGAACAGTTGAGAATGGAAAGTAATTCGACGTGGACATAAAAATTAAAGAAAGGTATGCAAAGCACTGGGATGGGAGACATTAGGATGGCGGGACAGGGAAACAATGTGCAGCATTTGGAGAAAAATTAAAAAACCGCCTCTGTAATATTGACAGACAGCAAATAATTGCGCAATGGACGGAGAAGATTTCATTGGAAATACAGTCTGGGCTAAAATTGGAGTGGAGTAAGTACATCAAAACTCATTAGAGGGGGACTCGCGTGGATTAGATTAGGACCATGGTGCATGATAAATATTACTGACGAGAATGGTATGAGAATTTGCCCCATTTACGAGGAGGAAGAGTAGTGGATCTTGGCAAGATGTAGGGGTACGGAGGAATGGAACGAAAAGTATTTACCATCGTAAATAAAGAGTTAGGAGCAAATTTGGCGCTATTGGCAGGCACGAAAGACGCGGAAGAGATAGGCAAATTTCTACTTCAGGCGAGACAGCTGATACCCCAGAAGGTAATAGTAGTGGGGGGCGATAATGAGATATAAAAAGTGATTATAATGTTTTATATATTTATTATATGTCATTTTTTCGGTCATTGTTCTGTTGTGGTGTAGACCTTTAACCTGGTTGGTCATATCGGACCCTTTCCCTTCCCTTCCCCTTCCTCTCCTCTCCTCTCCTCTCCTCCCCTCTCCTTCCCTCTCCTCCCCTCTCCTTCCCTCCCCTTCCCTTCCCTTTCCTTCCCTTCCCTTCCCTTCCCTTCCCTTTCCTTTCCTTTCCTTCCCTTCCCTTTCCTTCCCTTTCCTTCCCTTTCCTTCCCTTTCCTTCCCTTTCCTTCCCTTTCCTTCCCTTTCCTTCCCTTTCCTTCCCTTTCCTTCCCTTTCCTTCCCTTTCCTTCCCTTTCCTTCCCTTTCCTTCCCTTTCCTTCCCTTCCCTTCCCTTCCCTTCCCTTCCCTTCCCTTCCCTTTCCTTTCCTTAAAACTATATCTTGAATTTTGTCAATCATTTCGGAAGAAGTCACTTCTACTGGACGTCCGGAATGATGTTCATCATTTGTGGACGCCACGCTTAGATTCATTTATCCAATTGTACATTGTTGCAAACGCAGGATCAGATATGCCATGGACTTCATTCAATTCAGGTTTTATCTCTTCCGGTGTTAAGCTTTTTAAAAAACAGTGTTTAATCACTACAAGAACTCGTTTTTCCACGCATCTTTCTAAAGCAGCACAAGATTGTTGATTCAATCGCGTATGGCAATGAAACCACGTGATGAATAAAGCTGAAATTGTAACTGTCATCTAGTATGAATGAATGAATAAGTGTATTTATTGACATAGCAATATCATACATAGAATTTCAACAGTCGCACGGGTCCACAGACCGTATGTGCTTTTGTAATACACATTACAAGCAATATTAAAACAACAATAACAAAGAATTAAAAGAGTAAACACGAAAATAAAAAGACAAAGGAAATACACAGTCAAAAGCAATATTAAACAACAATAAAGAATTAAGAGTGAACCCGAAAATAAAAACACAAAGATATTCAAATATAGCAATTTAAATTTACAGCACAGAGTACACCTTCATAAATGCACCCTCTTATAATAGATAATTACACTTAAAAGACATATATACACATAATATATACACCATATATAAAACCATAGTACAACAGTGACCTAAGTATGACATAATATATATGTATGTAGAACATTGTAGTCACTTTTGTTTAGTTGATCTTATTCCTCCCCCCCCCCTTCTCTATTGGCAGCCTCCTCAGATCTCAGCTGTCTTGCCTTAAGAATAAATTTACCTAGCCCGTCCATGTTTTCCGTGCCTGCCAGTAGTGTCCAACATGCTTCAAGCCCTACATTCGCAGTGGTAAAAAGTCGCGGCAAATATTTTTCCCGCCATTCCTCCGTACCCCTACATCTTGCCAGGATGTGAGTCCACGACTCTTCCTCCTCGCAAATGGGACAGATTCTCGTACCATTCTCGTCCGAAATTTTCGTGCTCCTCCATGCTCCTAGTCTAATCCACGCGAGCCCCTCTCTAATGAGTTTGGTACCTGTTTTGATGTATTGCTACATACCCCACTCCGATTTCAGCCCAGACTGTACTTCTAATGACACCTTCTCTGTGCATTGCGCAATTATTTGCTGTCTGTCAATATCACAGAGGCGGTTCTTAATTTTTCTCCAAATACTTCGCCTGTTTTCCTGCCCCGCCATCCAAATGTCTCCCATGCCAATGATTTCCAACCCTTTCTTTAATTTTGATGCCCACGTCGAATTACCTTCCATTCGCAACTGTTCACGGTAGCAGACTGCCCTAATTAGAGATTGGTTTCCGTGAACGATTCTCATCCAATATTTAACTGCTCTGATTTTGCACTCTATCGTTTCACTATGTGCCCCAAAATTCCCTCATTATTCCGCAGTTAGAGACGACGGTTCTAAATAAAAACTTTTTTCGATGCTACGGGTTTCATTTTTTGGATCTTCTAAGGGCTGTTGAACGCCCATCATAGCATTAGTTTGTAGAACAAGTCATATGAATGAAGCACAACAAATGTTCTGAAATTCTATCGGGTTTTGATTTGCTGCATCGATTTTCTTTATTGATAACGATTAAAGGGAGTCCAAATGGGATTTTCATAATTTTATTCCATTTTCATGTTTTAATTTCAAAGGAATATATCGAATCTACCGCTAATTTTGCTATAACTTTCATAGAGATACGCTAAATGTAATTGGTTTAAAAATATTGTTGAAAATATTCCTGCATGGTAGCTTTTTAGAACATTTTGGTGCACCCACTTGGTAAAACATCAATAATTTAGTAAATATTCGTGTTAGGGAAGAGACTTTTTTTAATTTGATTAAAAGTTTTAATTTAGTTATTGGTAGCGTTGGCATTCTGCTCAATTTCCTTCGTGTGAGATTTTCAAAGTAATGCAATGTTTTGTTTGGAAAGATAGGTTACCTTTTTATAAAGTGTTGTGTTTCAAAGAAATTTTTGAAGAAGTAAAATATTCTGTAAAAATTCTCCATTATCTCAGAAACTAATTGACATTAAGAGCTGAAATTTTACCAAATATTTGCACATAAATATGTCTTTAAAGAAAGAAAATTATATATACAGATTAGTTATTTTTCCAAATTTAAAAATAATTTTTCAATAAAAGTTTAAGAGCTTTATGTCTTTCCTTCTAATGAACAGAAGTATTCTATTTTAAACGAATAAACTGCAAAGGTGTTGCTAAATATACCTGGCAAAATTTAGCTCATTATCTTGAATGGTTATCGAAATAAGGTCACACTTTAACATTGGCAAGATAAGGCATTTCGACACCCCTTAAGAATTAGTTATATGATGAGATACAGTGAAATGCCTAAAATCAATGCTAAATGAAGCACCTAACTAAAAATCAACTTATAAAAATTAAATTTCCTTATTAACTTCATTTACCTAACTAAGCCTTTAAAAGAAAAATTTTAAACCCAAATAAAAACATTAAAAAATTAAAGATGAAGGTAAAAATCTAGATAGATTTGAGCTACCGATATTCGCCCTCTCAGGTAAATCTCTTCGAGATTCTAACCCGACACCTCTGGATCAAAGGGCAGATACCCTAATTGCGCGCTATGGAGATGCACATACGCCCAAGAACCATGCCGCTACTCGCCGCTTGAACAAAGACTCCTTTCTTCCTTGCCATCCGTGGTAGTGAGTAAATACGACGGTGCCCTAGTTTGCCAAGCAATCGATGTTTGAGGCAACAGATTTATTACAGGAGATTAAACTGACTAGGTCAATAATAAAGTAGGTATTTAATCTTTGCGTAACTCCAAGTCGCAATTCATGGTAATGGTTACGAGAATGCTCTTGTTTTACGATATTACTGAACCAGTTATTTATACTGTGGAAAGTCAAGGGTGGTGCATGTAGATAGGAACGCGGAGGTCCGCCTCCTTGGATGTAAAATAAAAAATATGATGTGTTCCATTCACATAACTTTCTCTAGCAGTTCCACAAACTAACTTTTCACACTAAAAGGTATTCTTTTATCTTCCTCATGCTAATCTAGATAAACATTAGCAGAATTGGTCTTATTAGTAGAAGAGAACGTGAAACAAGGGAATAGGTTAAATCGAGTCAAAACTTTTAAAAGCAGGCCGCTATGTGAAAAAACTGAGGTTCGGTTCACTTTAGATGCTCCCGTTTGAGAAAAGTTAAGTAGTTTAAACCTGAAACCAATAAAAAGGAACACATTAAAAATGGTCAACTCTACAAAAAATTACACAGCAAAATTTTATGTATCTCTTACGATTTAACCGTTACGGAAAATTTTGCAAAAGAACCAGCATAGATAGCTCCTCGATGCAGAGAAACAGATTTCAACCACATTGCATCCAGCTTTTAAAAGATTTGACTATCGTTTTAGCCTAGTGTATTCCGTTATTTCTCTTCTACTTGCAAGAAAGCATTTCTGTCTATATTTATCTCGATTATCATAAATTGGATAGAAGAATAAGCTTTTTAACAAAAATTTGTTACGGAGGTGTAAAGAAAGTCATGTGAATCGAAAACAAATTTTATTTTTGTTTTGGAGCTAACCGTTTCCGAAATATTCATTGTTAATGGTTTCAATTTTAAAATGCGCATACTTTTCACAATCAAGAAGTCGTCCGTGCCTCTAGTGTTTCATTCCTGGCCATGCAAAGAAGCTAATTTCAGTGAAAATCGTATAACAATAGCTTTTAAAACATTCGACAATCGCTTTAGCATAGTTTATTCGTTAGTTCTTTTCTTCTTACAAGGAAATAAGTAGTAAGACCATCCTGCTAATGCTTATCTCGATTAGCATGGAGTAGAAAGAATAAAAGTAACCCTTTGTAAGAAGTTTTTTGTAGAATAGATAGAGAAAAACATGTGAATGAAACACGTCGAATTTTTTCTTACGTGGTCAGGACCCTTAGTATGATTTGTTCTGCAAAATAAGTTCTTCATTATTGTTAGTATTAATGTGTAGGGTTTTCCAAGTGCCGTAATTCATACATATTGTGGCAGGATTAATTCAATTATTTTTTCACACAAGCCGGGATATACGGGTTCAAATCCTGAATTATGTGTTTTATTTTACAAGCTGATTCTGCCTATCCAACTTCTGTCCTACCCACGGCTTGTGTGAAAAAAAATTAAATTAATATGAATTGACCATAATTGTTGGTTTTACTATGAAGCCCTGTACTTCCATTGTAAGTCTCCATTGGGGTATAACATCTCGAAATAATTTTAGATAGCCTTTTTGTTTATCAGGAAACATGCGAGTGAGTTGATAAATGTAATGCTATGCTGATATGCTGCCATGGTAGCTCAGTGATTAGAGCAACTGGCCTGAGACCAGGAGATCCGTGGTTCAAATCCCGCCTTTGGCGTTGAATTTTTCTGACTGACTCTACCACATTGCGACAGCGCGATCCATGTGCTGCTGCATTCACATTGTTATGGTTGGAGACCTTGGAATGGGTAAAAACACAGAAAATGCTGCACGCCGATAAACGGAGACTTTGGAACGCAACACTTCTGGATTCTTCTCGAACTTAATTTCCGGCTATAAAAATAAGGATGTTTTGAAAAACAATTGTGTAATGAGTTGTAGTGAGCGGTGAGTGATTGGAGATTAGTGCACAGTGCAGTGGCGTACAAGCCGTCAACAGAATACAGCAGTGAGTTAAAACACTATTTGTAACCAATTTTTAAATCCATAAATACATTTGTTAAAATATACATGTACATAGATTGGTATTTTGTATGGACGTAAACATCTTTTAGTATTATAAAGTTTTGTTTCGATTACTTGCAGTGCAAGTGTGAATAACATCTTACGAGTAGCATGCAGTTTTAACTGTTTTCAGCCCCAGTAATCATAATTTTGAGCGCCTCAGAAGCATTTAATATCAAAGTGAAATATATTAAAATCTGATCGCTTAAGGAATAGCTTTGTAATTCCACTGTATTTGCTTGCTCAAAAGCAAGGATCACGAATAACAACGATCCTTTTTTTGCAAAATGTAAGTAACGTAAAATTGAAACCAATTATAAGGAATAATTCAAAAATGCTTAACTGCAGAAAAAGTGTTTTTGACAAATAATATGTAGTATAATTTTGTATTGAATTTACGGACTTCAGAGGTTATTCCCAGAAAATTCCAGATGTGTTTTCTCATAAAAATATATTCAACAAATGTTATTTTAACAAATGTTATTTTAAATAAAGAAGTTTGAAACATGTTCTTAGGTAGAGGGATTTTCCTGACAATATTAGTGTCGCATCCTTCGATATTGCTGAACTTGAATACAAAGTTTGGTAGTTAGGCGAGTTTTCACAGACACATACACGCACAAATAAATACATAGACACACACACCTTTTTCTAAAAGTGCTTTTCTTTAATCAGGGACACTGAAAACTTGGAAATCTTGGCAACTTTTAATCAAATTCTGGATGGAATGCAATATCTTCTGTGCCTAATAAGTACATTATACACTCAAAGATAGTAAAAATACGCCTTAAAATACTTATCATAAGACGGGGTTTTTCGGTGACCCCACCGATGTCTTGCACCTGTTTACTATGCTCTTAAAAACAAATTGGCAAGCTAAGTTACCGAAGGGAAGAGTTTAGACATGAAAAGTAATTTGGGACAAATGAAGTTCTGAGTTGCGAACTGATGATCCCTAAACTTTCTGGTTGGACAATAATTCACCCCTCTCACTGGGTGATACAAAATTAGGTTACTATTTTCACTACGCTTCATACTGAACCTCGATGCTCAAGGCCATTCGCGAAAATTAACACAGCGCTTATACTGTTCTGACGGAGCGTCGAGCGGGGTGAAGAATGAGAGTGAATTGTCCAATCGGTTTTGCCTTTTCTTACTCGTATGGTACGTTGTACAAGAATTCCACAAATGAAAATCGTCTTACGACACAAGTCCCCGTCATACGTTCAAAGTTTCAACAAAATCAAAGCGCCAGGTATATTTTTATTATCTTTGAGTGCATGTAATAGTGAAAATAAATATCTACGATAACAGTGTGTAAAGTCGACATTTTTATAATCGAGTGAGAATTTTATGAAACAAGATTCATAGCGACACGAGAGTCGAAAAACACCTTATAGGTGTGTATCTTATATATTTTTTTTTTTTTTGCACGGAAGTACGAATTTGAAATAAAATAAATATTTGAAAGGAGTCACCATTTTCACGGGAATTTATAACAGCGATTATTTATGTCGCCATATGTGTTTAAATACACTTTGGAGCTAACTGAATAAAGATGATCATTCCACGCCCTGAGAGCAAATGCCTTGCTCACTTGCTACAGTAAACATTGAATAATTAAAACATCTGATGTATTCCATTCATGTGATTTTTTGTACATCTCTGTAACAAATATTGTTAATAAGCTTATTCTTCTATGTACTTCATGCTTATCGAGATAAACATTAGTAAAAGCAGTCTTATGACTTTGTTCTTTATAAGTAGAAGGGAAATAGAGGAATATACAGGCTAAACCGACAGTCAAGTGTTTTTAAAGTGTGTTGCTATGGGATTGAAATCTGTTTCCTTGCGTGGTCAGGAGTTGACAGGTTCCCTTATGAGAAAAGAAACCTATAACAAAGAACATCTCAAAAACGGTCAACACTACGAAAAAATGTATACCACATACATTTTTTGTTTAGTATGTTTTTGTCTATTTCTTACAGTTTACCAGCTTTGTAAAATCACAAAAATTCATCCAAAATAAAGACTATTACCAGAAAGGTCAAGGTACGCATTTTATATTGCATGCAAATATGTTAAATATAACATATCAAAGTCGTAACATGCATTTTTGAGTAAGCCAAAATTTTCTTAAGTTTTTCCCTGTATGGTTTCCTGAAAATCTTCGTGTCGCATCCTTGGAAGATACTGAACTTAAATTTCAAGTTAGGTATTCAACGGGCTTTCAGTTTATAAGCTACTAGGATGCTATCTACATCCACACACATGGACATTTTTCTAAAAGTGTTGTTTCTTTGTTTTTTGTTTTTTTGTTTTTTTTATTCAGGGGGTCCCCAGACATTCATTTCCGGTGAAATCTTTGTATCTAATTTTTGGGTGCAAAATAATACCTTCTCTATAGTATGTGTAGAGAAAGTAAACATAGTCATTTACAATATTTTGCAACATACAGTTACAATTCAGGAAATAAATGACGTAGTGTAACTTATTGTAAGAAATGTGTTACCTAAAGTGTTTAATAATGTGTACGTTACGTACTCTTTCATGATAGCTCAAAAACTTAAAATTTGTTATTTTTACTTTCTCTAGCACTATGTGCAGTGTAAGAAGCAGTATAGAAAGTATTGAATTCACCCCAATAATTTGATACCAAGATTCACCGGTAACACATGTTTTGAGAACCCCTGAAACAAAACAATACAGAAAAAGCTGCTCATGTGTAGAAGGATAGCATAACAAAATGCTGATTTGATACTCAACTACCCTTTATATGGAAAATTTTCTGAAATTTTCGATTTTATCGTTTTTATTAAAATTCCGTAAATTAAACATATTTATATGGAAAATAAAATGTGCATCTTGAATTTCTTGGGCATACCTTCTGAATTTCTCTTAATTTTCCATAACTTGTAAACTTTAAAAGATAGACAAAAATTACTACACCAGAAATGTAGATCTCGTTCAACATACAATTTATGTCATTAACAGATTTTTCATCTTTTTTTTTCTTTTTCTTGAAGCTATGCATTTCTAAAATACTGCTGTTATTATTTTAAATTTTAAAATACATTTTTCTCAAACTGAAGTCCTAGTTTTACTCTTGGCCGAGGAAAGAGAAACAAATTTTAATGTAAATCGCATATCTTTTAAACGATTTAACTGTGCTTTAGCCTAGTGTATTCCTTTGTTCCCCTTCTAGTTAAAGGAAGCAAGAATAAGAATATTTCTGTCAATGTTTATTTCGCTTAGCATGATTTAAATAAAAGAATAACGTTTTAAGAATAGTTTCTTTGCGAAACAGATAGAAAAGGTAATATGAATGAAAAGCATCAGATTTGAACGTTTACGTGCTATAAAACCTTGCTGTACATACTGACAATAATCGTGCAAAAATGATTTAGGTTTCAAAATGGCGTGTAACAATTATTTCTGGTGGATTTTCGGTATCGAATTCTTGGGTGGGATTTAAAGCTTCCTCTATTTATTGTAAGTACATGGCAGGGAAAGTAAAACTCTTATTCAAATTGGCTAGTATTCAATTTTTAGAGCTTTCGAATGGAAGCAGGAACCCTATATCTAAGCCTGTTTACTTCCTTCTATCATGACTAAGTACACTCAACGACAATACAAATATTTTCGCAGTGATTTGGCTGAAAAAGTGAACCTTTGACGGGCAGTCTGGTCTTACGACGATTTTCATTGGTTCAACATACCATGCGAGTAAGAAAAGACAAAACAGATTCGGCAATCTACCCCTTAATCCGTCACCCCACTCGACGCTCCGTCAGACAAGTTATATTTGACCACAATGTGCGCGAATTACCTTCGCATTAGAACTTCAGTATGAAGCGTAGAGAAAACATCTAATTTTGCATCACTCGGTGAGAGAAGTATATTATTGTTCAACCAGAAAGTTTAGGGACCAACTCCGAATGGCATTTCTCGGAAGTTACGTTTCATGTCCATCCCTTCCCTTCGGTAACGTCCAATGCGTTTTTAAGAGCTTAGGAAAAGTGAAAGACATGGACGGGGTCAGCAAACGGACCCCGTTGTGCGATAATTATTTCCAGGGTATTTTGAATGTTTTTGAGTGTACATGGATTTGTTATATCGACTACATATACTCTTGTGGGCAACGCCTGTCAATATATCGAGGAGCTGAGATGATTAAATTGAATATATACGGCTATACTTCTCTAAAACAAAAGAGTGGCTGTTAAGCCCAGTTCGGTATTTTGTATAATCGACAAAAGTGACAATAATGCTGTGGTTACCACTCGGTCGGTTGGCTAAAATCCCAGCAAAACGGACTGGCTTATCAGTAATAGGATTTGTGAATTTCTCTCTGTTCAGAGGAGAGGGGAACTGAGTGGAATTAATAAAGACCTAAATCAGATACTTTATTGTAATTATCTCCGTATCGATATCCTGCAGTAGTGGAACGCCATTCGTGTTGGCCATGCTATACGTATTTCCGCCAATTAGAACCAAAAAGTAAAACATTATATGAATGAAGATTAACCTGTGTGGGACTATCAAATTAAATGTTTATTGGCTAACACTTGCGCTTTTATATGAAAATTAGAGCAATGAATTATAGATCTGAAATAAAATCAATAGGTAGTGCATTGCACCAAATTTATAAACCACTAATGTAAAATAATTGAACACATTGTCTTTTATGCTCACCAAATTATTTAATATTTCTAAATGAAATGTTTATATTAAGTAGATAAATGCCTTCAAAATTCATCGACATTTATTATTATACTTCTTTTGATCAACATTTCAAATTGTGTTTTACCTTCTCTAGCACACATCCTACAATGCACACAGTAGGTAGATTAAGTTCTATGAAACACCCAAAATTCAAACACGTTTTGAGGACCCCTAAATAAAAAGCATTTTTAGAAAAAGGTTCTTGTGTATGTGTGGGAGTATGTACAACATACCTCAAAAACCAAAATTCTGTTATATAGCAAACATGATATTTAAGTTCAGTACCTTCCAGATATGCGACACGAAGATTTTAACGAAAATTCTCCACCTCAATCTATACCCTTCCCAGGGAAACATTTTTCCAAACTTTGATCTACTAAAAAATGGCTAACGATTTTGATTAAAATGTGTCGTATTAAATATATTTATTTGGCAAATAAAATGTATACCCCGAATTTTTTGAGATGAGCTCCTGAGGTCCTTTTTATTCTGAATGAGATTTGCACTGTTGGTAGACCATATGAGATAGACCAAAACTTAGTCAAAAAAAAAGGAAAACCTAGTCAAAATTTATGTAATATATAGTTTTTATAGACCTAGCAAATTGCAATCTAATTTTTATTATTGGTTTAAATTTTCAAATATTTAATTTTTCTCAAACAGCAAGTCCTGATCCTCTTCATGTCTCTCTTGTTTTACTACGGGTCATAGAAAGAGAACCAAATTTCAATGTCAATCGTATAGCCGCAACTTTTAAAATATTTAACTGCTACTTTTGCTTAGTATATGCCCTTATTTCTATTTATAAGATCTGTATCTACTTATAAGAACCAAGTAATGAGATATTTCCCATAATGTCTAACTTGATTAGCAGAATGTAAATAAAAGAACCATTTTTTGTAAGAACAGCCTGTAGAACAAATGAGAATCAAGCGAATGAAAAACATCAGATTTTTTTCAAAAATAAAAATAACCCATCATCTTCTAGACACAAAGCACTTGGAGATTATTCCTGCTTATATATATATAGTCCTATTCTTTAGTCATCGATCCTTGGATTGCTTCGTAGCGATCCTCCATTCTGATCTTTCTGCCCATGTCTTTACGTTCTGCAGTTTATGACATTATTAATTTGTTCCACATATTGTAGTATTGGTCTTCCTTTATTATTCTTGCCTTCATTTGCACCAGAGCATATTTTAATTCTGGTGTCTTAATAATTCCCTGTGGATTTTGTTCTTATTCTTGATATTTACTCCCAAATTTCTCTTTTTATTTGGCTCTCTCATAAACTACTACTAAGTAATTTTACTAGTGGAAATAATTTTCAGCATCCTCTGTAGCACCAATTTTCAGGCACTTCTAATGTTCTTCTTTCTTATTATAGAATTTCAAAGGTTTAATACTTATATAACATTATGCTTCACACATCAACATTTAAATTAGCTATTTTCAATGGTTTATGAATAGACTGGCTACTTATACCAGAAAGCGTATTTCACAGATAACGCTGCTCAAAATAAAGGAGGAGTAAACTAATTCGAATAAATGTGCAAAGAAATAAACCATATAAATTATGCACACATAAAGTGGCATAATTTACAGTATTGCTTAGTTTATAACAAACAGTCCCTAAAATATTGGTTAAGTTTACCACCCTACCACAAAGAGTGTCGGAGCTTTGAGTTTTTTTTCCTAAAAATCTACTTTATCAAATATCAAGTGGAGTGCAATATTAACTAATGTTTTAAATGCAAGTACTCGTATTATTCTTAGAACATAATATACAACTGAACAGGAAATTCTAATACATAAGATTGCAAAAAGGAAAGTAATTTTTTGGCATTCAGTCTTTCCACAAGACTAATAAGTAAATCATGAATATCACAGCTTTCCGAATCATCCTATTTACAAATATCTTCCCTATATATCTGTAGCTATAGTTTAAAAATCAGTGGGGACAGAACAGACTGTTACACATGTTAATGATAGCATAATGTTCAGAAAAATATTAAGACAACATGACAATATAAACCTCTAAAATATTTTCCAAATAATGCGTCAGAATTTAGATATTTTGAGACACAATATACATAGGTCCCCTAAAACCTTAAAGGACAGAGGTATGATTAATCAACACTCCTTCCTGCCATCCCTGACTGTACGCAAGTTAGAACAATTAATCATGTTGGCTAACCGTTGCAACGTCAAACATCAAACCAAAACTTTAAAGCACTTAATGCAGTGTGTAACAACTTTCGTTTTACTTTATCAATGTAAACTTTAAACTGATTTGTTTGTCCAGCAAATCTCACATTCTTTGGAGTTAAAAAGTCGATGTTCACTTTTCTGCTCGTTTCTATCTCAAGAAACATGTTGTAGCATCCCAAGGATCGGGCGAATGAGATGCCTCTCAGAAAAGTGTTTGAAGTTAGGGTATGTGGTGAATACAAATTAACAGAACATTCATGTTTGACGTGTTGGATATTTAAACTAACTGAATTGATGTATGAGAAACAGACCATTGTGACACAAATATACAACGTCTCCACAGCGATCGTTGTGATAATGTGTATTTTTCTTAATTTCCAAATAAGAAGCAAGCCAAATATATAACAAGCTGGGCTATTTACGGACTGTACTTTAGACTTTTAGAATAGAATAAATTAGTAACTGTACTGTTTTTATTGTCACCCCAACTCTAGCTATAAATGACATCCTTGTGTAGCACCTAGGTCCTTCCAATTGGTGGAGGCGCCGGGTCTCAATTCCCCGCGAACTATTTTAGGATTGTCTCACTCTTGTTTACCATTCAGGGTTAAGCTACAGGTAAAGTAGGCGCAACCAGTTTGCAAGTCATATCTTAGACATGATCTTCACATTTGGTTATCTTGGCAGAATAATAAATCCCTTACAAATCGAGCCAATACATATCTCACAAATCGTTTACATAAAGCAATAAATGCAATATATACTACTTTTATTATATAATCAACAAATACAAGGTATAAAAGAGTCTAACTTCTGCAACTTAAACACAGGAAGTAATATTGTCTTAATTTAATTTCTACTGAATATTACTATTATTTAGAGCTTATAAATTCATCAGAAGATTTTTTTTTTCCTCTTTCGCTTACTCTTTTCCTTACTATTTACATGTAAAGTCACATGAACGCGGGTAATCTCGCGCAGAGTACTGTTACAAAGCTAAATAGGCGTGTATCGGAATAACTCTGTACATCTAAATATTCACAAAAAATTGACATTTTACTTTGATAATGTTAACCCATGACGCATGTTTCAGCGATGGAACCACAAGACATTTTTCCGGAAATTTGTTCAAAAGGAAGATGTTTCTTTGCAAATTCGTGTAACACTAACTTTTACAGTTAATTTCTGAATTTTTGGAAAGTCTGCATTCAACTATAATCTGAATTGGAGTTTCCTTAATAAATCCGAATAGATTAAATACATTTTTTTCTGCTTTAATCAGCAACCACTTTACTCTTATTTATCGAAAAATCGCTTTTCACATCTTAGATGGACATGTTTATACAACCGTATCAGAAACGGAGAAAAATGCAAATTTAAAAATGTAATGTATGTATTAACATATTTAGCTTCAGGTTTTAAACTTGAAATAATATATATGTCTGGTTGTTTTAATTAATACACTAATATTTTGAGAAGCATCTGAGCATTAAATTCAGTTCCTTTCAAATTGAATCGTTTGTTTTTTCACAGTACACTGTATATTTATATCTGAAATGCCCATTGTGAGGCAGAAATATTTTATATTTTCATTGTATACTATTTATATTTGAGATACTCGTTGAGAGGAAGTAACCATTGTGCTTTTTGGTTATTTTTGGAGTTAGATGAATGTTGCATGACAATAACCATGCTTGCATTCTAAGTAACATTGGAACAGGAGTTTTGTACAACCATTAACATAAAATCCTGTCTATTTATAACAATACATCCATCACTCTGTAATATTCATTCGAGCTTATTAATGAGGATCATGTTTACCGGAGCCCAAGATGCTCGAACCACGTTGACAGTGCTGGTAGGAGGGTAAAGCAGGTGCCTTCACCAATCCTTTAATTTTCGCATTAATCTTCACATGTTTGCAGACGTTTATTCTAGGCTTCGTAGCTTCAAATATTTTATGAAAAATGTATTCTATAATCACATTATTGTTTGAAATACTTTACCAAATTTGCAGCTGATTTACATAAGCATACGTAAAAGTGAGGCCTTTGTTTTATGCCTATATCACGACCGTCATATATGCGTATCGGCTGAGAAGGCAGTGATGTCGGTACCTACGAGTATTATACCATAGAGCAGAAACGGCGCAGGTCGTGTCAAGAGTACGTTTATCAGCTGTTGGCCGTATTTTTTGCGGGTTTGTCTTCGTGTTGTGAAGTGTTTCAACAATACGTTTTGTTATATGTATGTGTGACTTTTTTAGGATTTCTATTCTCATATTAGACCACAGAAATACCTCAAACAAATTCACACTTAGCGTTAACTTCATGTACAATACACACGTGAAAACTGAACCATGCAGCAGGTTTGTAGACAGTTTCAGTAGCAATTTCTGGTTATCCAGCTCCGGATAGAAACTCCTGTTCAATAAATTTGGAACAACAGGATCGCTAAACACTAGAACAAAGAAGCGAAAACGACATCTTTTAACGGATACAAAACTAGACTACATTGGTGCTGCTTTCGAAGGCTCACCTAAGAAGCCTCTCAGCCGTATTATGCAGCAACTTCAATTCATATACCTACTGAAGTTTTAAAACTGAAACCCTACTTTAGTACAGAAATTATGAACTAAGCGTAAGAACAAACTGTGTGTGTTGTGGCGGGAATTTTATGGTTTATATGTCATTTTATGTCAGGATTTGGAAGGATAAGAAGGGCTTAAAAGTATGATCTCTTTTAGGGATTTTCTCAGGGCATGTGTGAAGAAAAAAATCACTGTATTTTTTTCGGATTACCCCAGTTTATCCATTTCACACGCATTAAATTATTTGTCCCTCTGACTTCCGTTTTCTCATTTACAATGCTATTCCCACACACTGAGTAAGTTTCTTACAGTTAAACTTTTGCAAATTTACCCTATTTTCCAACTATTCCCATGTGAACTCGGAGAAATAACTCTTTGTCCACCACTCACTTTCCTAAAATAAAGACACACATGCTTTATATCGCAGCACTGAAGTTAATATATGCAACACGTCTGCTCAGCACCATTGATAATTTATAAGTAACTTCTTCCCTTCTACAATTCGTGACCGTAACCTCCCTTCGGGCCTAGACAAATTTCTTATGGCCCCTCCTATGTTCTATGATCGGACGCGAATGGATCCGAAGTTAAACAATTCTTAATTTCTATTGGTTAGTATTTTTCTGTCAGGTTTTTCCAAATCGGTCTCCTCTTACCGAATAAGTTAGGCACCGCAGCAAAAGCATTAGACTCCAGTTTGCTTCCTTCAGGTCCAAAGTACCCTTGGTCATTAATGTTAAATGTTTCTTCTTTGTAACACTCGGAACACAAAATTTCCACAATTCTATTGTATATACGTTCTGCTAATGACTTTCTGACCCACATTACCAAATAAACCTTGCAGCTAATATTCCTAAATCTCTGTTTTTTCCTTTCGTATACAGAATAAATACTCTTTACAATTTTTTTTAACATTTATTGCTTACTCTAATGTATTTCCTTTTAACATCTTTAATAATTTATTTATTTGTTACTGCAATCTCTTCCACCCCCCCCCGTTCTTTTATATTCATTTGCTTATTAGTTTTATTTTCTTTATTATATTGAAATGTTTCTTATTCCTCAGAAATGAGTATTCTACATTAGTGTGAATGATAACTACAGCCCACGATGTCAAGAATGTCTTTTTGCAGTTGAACTCCACTTTAAACAACTTTTATAAGCTGCATTTCTTGTATATGTTCACATATATAAATGTTCCCATATTTATGTTACTAACGCCCGTAGTAGGTGATGTGGGAGTAACGGAACAGAAAACACCGCAAAGTCCGTGGATGATGCTTTCGCGCGATTCGCGGCCTTGGCACAAAACGAAGGCACTGTGTGTATACCCACTTTTACAACTTATGGCACCGCAGGCGATGTCACTGATACATGGAGTGAAGATGGAATGCCAGTGGAATGTGATGGTGAGGGAAACCGGAGACAACCTGACCTGCGCCACCTTGTTCACCACTAATCCAGTATGTGAACACCTGGATCGAATCTGAACCGCCTTGGTGAGAGGCGAGTGGTTTAATAGAAGTATGTATGTATTTTTACAACTTTTAAATATGTGCTTGAACACAAAATATAAACTTATGATAACACTCATCAACTACATCAAATAATTCCCAGGTTGTTCTAATGTATTCGTTTGTGTTTATTCATTTTTTGCCTGGTTGAATTTAAATCACACTCGATGTTTTTTTCTCCATTAGTTGTATTCTCATAAGCCGTATTCTCATTTCTCCAGTGTCTCAATATATCACCGTAATACCCTGCTGGATGTATATTTGTTCCTGTCACGTCATTCTCCCAACTCATTTATGCCGTCACCTCTCCGGATTTTCCAAACCAGTGTTACTACCAGGTTGTTTCCGTCCGTTCTCTCCTGCTCTCCCTCTCTCTTTAAACATAGTTTTGGCCACGAATATATGACAAAGTATCACAACACACGTTAAGCTTTGGTAATTTTCGAAATCTGACGCTCTTTCTGGCAACTTATTATTAAATAATATACAGGCATTATCACATTTTAACCTTAGATAGGGTACGGAGTTGCTATATCACCTCGGTGATTTGGTAACAGTGATTTGCACCTTGTTTCTGTGTATTTTAAAAAATAATACAACTGTCTACAGCAAAAACTATATTAATAATCATCATGAGAATTTTATTGCATTATAAACATAAGACTCGGGTCCACGTGCTTTTGGTTTGTGTTTGCTTCCTTGCCGCTGATGCAAACACGAGGTTATCGTGGAGGGAGAGATGCAAAATACTTTGTTTACATTAAGTCAGGTTGAACAAGGTGTCATTTCCACATTGTTGTTAGAGATCGAGTTAAATTTTTAGTGAAAGTAGTTTTTTGGTTTTCAGTCCCAACGGCACAAGTTTAGAACAGAGAGTTATTTGCAAATTAGAACCATTCATTAATACTTAATTCACTACATACATTGGCGCTTAAAAAAAACCTTGAGAAAGTAAAAAATATAAAATTGTATATCCAAAGTTTGTTTTCTCTTTCTTTCCTTTCTTTCTTGGAAACATCCATCACCGGGAAAAAATGGAACCTTCTATGGCCCATATTCACTACGCTAAATGAACTTTTGATTGTATGTTATCTTTAGAACGGTCTTGCATGCATATACTTGTAATCCGCATATATGGGGTCTTCCAACAAGAGTGTCCTATCTTTAACATGTGATAGCTGCTGATGTTATGGAGCTACATCAGTTATTTTTTTCATGTGGTTACAGTTGTTATTGATAGATAGCCATGGAACGTTACAGCATTCAGCAACGGGTAGAAATTGTGAAATTTCCAAGACGAAGATGGAGGAGCTCTGTCAATGGAGAAAAATACCGGGCTCTTATAAGGGACTATTTTTGGCCTCAGTTGGTTGGTATGGATCTCGTTCCAGCAAGATGGTGCTACAAGTCTTAATGCTCTCGAAACAATCGATCTTTTGAAGAAGTTCAGATGTTTCATCATTTCCCATGGTGGTAATGTGAACTGGCCTCCGAGGTTATGTGATTTAACACCGTTGGATTACTTCTTGAGGGCTATATTAAATCTTGAGTTTATGTCAACAAGCCAGAAACAGTAAATGATCTTATGAATAAAATCACTCGTGTTATTCGTGAAGTTAGTCCTAATTTACGTTCCTCTGTCATTGAAAATTGGGCCAACCTTTTAGTAGTGGTCACTTATTTGATGCTTTCTTCCACACGTAATGACAATTATGTTCCAAAATAAAAAAAGAAATAAACCTCTTATCAGTTTTAGAACGTGTTTTATTTATGTTCAAAGATACAGCACATTTGTTGAAAAAGACTACAAAGTTACAGATTCCCTGTATTCTAAATTCCCTATATTAATGTTTTCTTCAAACTCTTATTTTTTGTTTTTCAGACCTAGCCCAGTGCAGAATGCTCTAGCCTCTGAGGTGTCTGGGAGAAACTGCCTCACGTAGGTAGTGATCGAAGTAGACAACGAACTTCGGGCCGCTGCATTATGGGGTCGGTGACGTCAGCAATTACAAGGACCGAGCCGAAAGAGACTGATCTACCATCTACCAAGATACCCGTGAAAATCAGCCCAGGACTCAACTCCATATATTTCATTAATATATTTACACATAAGCTCTAAATCAAACCACGCTATACACAAGTATCACACTGATATAAGAATATAAACAATCTGATGTGTTACACTCACATGGCTTTCTCTAGCTACTCTACAAACGAACTTCTTACAAAAGATAACTCTTCTTCCAACACCATGCTAATCGAGATAAACATTAACAGAACTTTATTACTTAGTTCCTTATAAGTAGACTGCAACTAAGGGAATGCACAAGGCCAAAGTGATAATCAAATGTTTTAAAAGCTGTCTATATGCAAATGCCATTGCAAATCGCTTCTTTTCTTGACCAGGCGTAGAACAAAAGAAACAAACACACACACTTCCATCTGAGAAAAGTATAAGTACCTCACAATTCAAACTAATAATAAGGAATACCTCGAAAACGGTAAGCTCCACGAAAAAAATGTATATGTCATAACCTGTGTATTTTAACAAAATCTACATTTTGTGTATAGTAAGTTTTTGTCTATCTCTTACGGTATACTAGTTATGCCAAATGAAGCAAAATTCATTCAGAATAAACAGGTGTTTACAAGCTACTCCCAGAAAATGCAATATGTACACTTTATTTGCAATAGAAATGGCTTTAATATGTGGTGCTTTAATCAAAATCGTTAGAACCATTTTTAAGAAAAACAAAATTTTCGAAAATGTTTCCATGTAAAGGGTAGTTGGAGTGGGGGATTTTCTTGAAAATCTTCGTGTCGCATCTTTGGAAAACACCAAACTTAAATACCAAGTTTGGTATTTAACCGCCTTTTCGTTTTTGGAATATGCTGTCCAAAGACAGACACGGACCTGTTTCTAAAAAAGCCCTCTTTGGTTTCAGGGGTCCTAAAACATGTATTTCCGGTGAAATCTCGACATCGAATTTTTAGATGGAATACAATACTTCTCTATTCCTATGTACATTGTACATACAGGGCTACAGAAAGTAAAAAGGATGCATCACATGACAAACAGGCAGACCTTGCATAAAAAAATCTGATGTGTTTCATTCACATGACTTTCTCTACATCTCTGCAACTTTCTATTGTTAAAAAGCTAATGCTTCTATTTACTTCATGCTAATCGAGAAAAAATTAGCAGAAATAGTCTTATTACTTGCTTCCTTGTAAGTAGAAGATAAATAAGGGAATGCCACAGCTTAAAGTTAGAGTCAAAAGCTGGTTCCCTTGTGACTGAAGTTCCTTTTTTGTATGGACAGGAGTTCACAAATTCCTGTACGAGATAAGTATAAGTTTTTAAATCTGAAACTAAAACAAGGAATACCTAAAAAAAAAATATCAACTCCAGGAAAAAAAAAAGTAAATAACAAATTGTGTGTTTTAATGTGGTCTACATTTTTGTGTGGTAAGCTTTTGTACATCCGTTACGGTTTAGCAGTTTTGCAAAATTTCGTAAAATTCATCCAGCATAAAGTAGACTTCAGAGGCTATTCCCAGAAAATTCAAGATATACATATTATTTGTCAGGTAAATATCTTGAATATACGATATTTTAATCACAATTGTTAGACATTTTTGAGAAAATCAAAATTTTAAAAAAAAAAAGTTCCATGTAGAGGGTGGGGGATTTCCTCAAAAACTTCGTGTCGCATCCTCCTCTATACACTATGTACATAGTACGTGTAGAGAAAGTAAAAATAAATAACTAGCAAGTAAGCAGTTAAACACCTCTTAGTGGTAATACATGTATTGTTCTGGTTTCTTGGGCAATCCCAGTAAGTAGCAATTGATACATTCGCATGCAATGCATGCCAGCAATGTACTTTACATTTACTAGCCGGGGTGAGATTCAACTAATACATGAAAACACAAAATATGCAGCATGACACAATTAGCACGAGTATAATTGGGAATATATCGCATATGAGTGAAGCTCCACTTATTTTTTTTAGGGTTTAACGACCGCTTTAACTACTAAAATGGTTGAAGATGGAGCACCGGTGGAATGCGATGGCGGGGGAAACCGGAAAACGCGGAGAAAACCCGCCCAGCGCCGCTTTGTCCACCACAAATCTCACATGCGGTCACTTGGGATCAAACCAGGGCCGTCTAGGTAAGAGGCGAGTGGTCTAACCACTCAGCCACGGCGCGGCCGCTTCACATATTCTCCCAACCATTGCACCTCGGCTGGAGATCATATGCAGTTTTCCCCTTTACGGTAAAAAAAAATATTTTATGCTTCCCATTCATGACATTTTTTACTTTCTCTATACGTACTATGTACATAGTGTATGGAGGAAGTATTGCATTCCACCAAAAAATTCGACACCGAGATATCACGGGAAATACATGTTTTAGCACACCCTGAGTCCAAAAAAGCATTTTTACGAAAAGGTCCGTGTGTGTGTGTGTGTGTGTGTGTGTGTGTGTGTGTATGTATGTGTGTGTGCATAGCATAGCTCAAAAACGAGAAGACCGTTAAAGCCCAAACTTGGTTTGGTATCTTCCAAGGATGCGACATGAAGATTTTCAAGAAAATCCCCCCACCTCAAACTACCATTTACATGCAAAAAATTTCGAAAATTTTGAGTTTCTTAAAAATGGCTCTACCGATTTTGATTAAAAAACCGTATATTAAAGATATTTACCTGACAAAGTGTATATCTTGAATTTTCTGGGTATAGCCTCTGAAGACTACTTCATTCTGGATGAATATTACGGAATTTTGCATAACTACTAAACCGTAAGAGATGGACAAAAACTTACCACACAGAAAATGTAACTTACAATAAAACACTCAATTTATGTCATACATTTTTTTCGTGGAATTAATCGTTTTTAAGATATTCATGGTTTTTCGTTTCAGCTTGAAAAACATATTTTTTTCATACAGGAATTTGTCAACTTGTGTCCATACAAACAAAGGAACTGCAGTTACATAGCAACCAAGTTTTGACTATCACTCTAACCTAGGGTACTCCCTTATTTCGCTTCGACTTACAAGGAAGCAAGTAATAAGACTATTTCTGCCGATTTTTTCTTGATAAACATGAAGTAAATAGAAGCATAAGCTTTTTAACTGCAATTTGTTGCAGATATGTAGAGAAATTCATGAGAATGGGACACCTCAGATTTTTCTATCTGTTCTGCAAACAAACTATTTTTACAAATATTATTCGTTTATCTTCATTATGTTAATCCAGGAAATACTTAACGGAAAATGTGGTCATATTACTTAATTCGTTGTAATTAGAAGGGAAATAAAGGAATGCATTTGGCTAAAGTAATAGTCAAATCTTTTAAAAGCTGTCTTTATGCTATCTGCATTAGAATTCCGCTATATTTACAAAGTCAGAAGTAAAATAAAGATATGAAAAGTTGAGAACCTCCGTTTGAGAAAAATTTAAGAATTTTAAAACAGAAATCAATAACAGGGAATATCTTGGAAAGGTTAACTCTACAAAAAACATTTCCATAAAAAAAATGTGTGTGTTTTAACGAGCTTTACATATTTATAAAGAAAAACGCATCTCTTACGGTTTATCATAAATGCAAAAGTAATTCAGAATGAAGATAATTTTAGAAGATATTCCCACGAAATTCAGAATGTACCTTTTATTTGCCATGAATTTGCCATGAATATGGTATTTTAATCAAAATCTAAAATTTTCGACAAAATGTTCCATGTAAAGGATAATTTGTAGAGGGGGAGCTTTCTGAAAAATTTCATGTTGCATCTTTGGAAGAGTTTAGTATTGAACCTTGTTTTCGTGTTTGAGCTATGATATCCACTTAGACACTTTTATAAAAATAAATTTTGGATTCAAGGCTTCTCATAACCTTTTTTAGTGAAATTTTCGGATCGAAATATATATTTTATACTGACATATTCCATTTTCATAGGGAAGAAAAAAAATGGAACCTGCGAGTACAAAAATATACTAAAAGTATTACTAATGGAACCAATGTTTTGTTTTGTTGTTGGAGGAATGCAATACCTTCTCTACCTACAATATATACTGTACCTGCAGAGAAAATAAAAACACTATTAGAGGGAATGTTTTATATTATGATGCAACACTATAATTTTTACTGTTTCATTTGTCTAGCTCCCTTTAACTTCAATGGTCATATCGGGGGCTTTGACTTGCGAAACAACTCATGTTACCGTAGGTTTAGAACATCAGGTTAATCATTTTTATATCATTAAGCACACGCATATACAATCTCAGATCCTTACTTGCGGAATATTTCTGGTTGAAAGAGAAATTCCCCACCCCAGCCGGTAATCGAACCCGGACGGAACCTTCGGGTGACCACTTGACCATGGAGGCAGTCTGATCTTGTTTTATTTTATCAGTATGGCACGTATTCGGCTAAGGTTAATACGTGCTAATATAATGAATGCTTCTTTTACTTTTTTTTTATTTTCTCATTAGTACAGCCTCCTTTACCTTCTATGGTCATAACGGGGGCTTTGACTTGTGAAACAGTAGGCTATTGTCATTAGGTTTTATCATTTTATACAAGAATCTCACATGCATACTTCCAGACTCTGTGGAGGATAGGGAATAATTGTGGTTAAAGAAAAACGTCCCGCTCTAGTCGGGAATGGAACCAGGGACCTCCGGGTGAGAAGTCAGCTCGCTAACTTCTCGATCACGGAGGTAATCAATGAATGATTTTTCTCTTTTAAGTTTAACCCTGGTAAATATTTGAGTGGAATAGGTTTTAAGTTTTTGTATAATCAATACAAATATCAGTTTGTAAACTGGATGTTTGTTTACATCTGCAATTTAAAACATTTAAGTCTTTCAGCACTGTCAAAGGAATGCACGAAATGGCCGCCGAGCGGCTGAATAACTGCCTCGAAAAAATTTAAACTGCAACACTATGTTAACTAAAGTAGCACATGTCAACATTCTAGAAATTATTATCGAAGGTAACATACAACATTACGTAACGACTGTCACGGATGTACTCATTTGTTTCTGCTACCTGGGGGCGCGAATGGACATTTGCTGGCGTTTGCAAAACGCGACATAGGCACCGCTAGCGAGCAACGATGTCTAATTCCTTTCCGTTGCGCTTTTGTTTGTATTCACGTTCTTATTGTGGAGCAATGAAAGGGATGTCTGGATGAGAAGGGAAAGCAATCCACACCATTCCTGTACGATGAAGTGACGTCATACTTCTTTTATTTACGAGCACCAGAGGTTTTTGTACAGTTGGTACTTGCTCTGAGAACTGCAGGGGGTAAAAATTCAATTTCATGACTTGGGGATCGACATACGCTTCTTCCTTCCCAGATTGCCAGTTCACACACATACACTCCATATTGTACTCAACGGATGTGGCAAGTTATTTCCGCCCACTCTCTTAGTGTCACGTTTGAGGTACTGCACTAGCTTCAGATATAACAGTACATTTTCCATTTAGTTATTTTAAGTTTTCGACACAGATTTTAGTTTTGATGTTAGTTTTGGTTTGATTTATATGTCCAGAACTGTTATTACTGTCTGTTCAGCGATATTATAGCTAGTGGAGTGGGGTGCCCTTCCAAGCAGGTAGGGATTTTGTAATTGGAAGGAGGTAAAGTGAGGTATAGGCTTAATAGGTTGGACGTTTGACACTAATCCAGCATATGTACCCCTCTCAAAGGTTAAAATGATACTTGAGCGATAAGCCACCCCAACCCACTAGCTATAACACCGCTGAACGGACAATAATTTTTCTACCAAGTAATATGTGGTCGATGCAGACATTTCACAGAAATGCATGTTTTGAGAATCTCTGAATCCCCCACAAAAATCTGGTGTGTTCCATTCAGATAGCTTTCTCTAAAATCTATTATTAAAAATGTTATTTTATTTATAACATAAAGTCGCGGCCATTTCGTGCTTTCCTCCTAGAGTGCTGAAAGGTTTAAATATTTTTTATTGCTGTTCCTACATATTAAATAACAAAAACTGGATCTCATTAAGTTTACAACACATGCTATTTTTATTGAGTCTACCTCGGAGTTGGTCAAGGATTACCACCCGTGAAGAGTCCTTTGTTGCAGCGGCTATGCTCGTTCCTGTAGAACACAAGTTGTCTCCTACTCAGGGGGAAAAGAATAATTATGTTGAGGCACTAACCCTACGAGCGACTCCCGACATAAAAATTCTTGAAAACGATGACTAATAATACTTGGTGCTATGGCAGAGTTCTTGTTGTCAACGGTCATCGCACAGAATACGTTGCAACAGCAACAATAATGATTATCACCTTCAGAACCGCAGTAAAGGTAACAATAAGAGTAACATAAGAACTGAAGCTTTCCTGGCGACGTGTTAATTTAAACTCTTCTCGGGCTTCTAGCCAGGTAAAAACTTGGTGAAACATCAGTTCACCCTGAAGACGAGGAAGATGCACTTCTTCGAAACGTTGGTGTCAAGCCAAGTTTTTACCTGGCTAGAAGCCCGAGAAGAGTTTGAATTAATAAAAGTAACATTTGCAGTCGCAGTAACATTAATCTTAAGCTTCGCAGTCAGCTTAACATTCACGAGCCCAGAGTCCAAGAACAGATCGTCCAGGTTTACCTGGACGGAATGTAATTTCGCCACAGTACCTAACCGCTGAAAGCGGTTTTACCTGTGCGTTATTGTAGGGAAAAATATTTTGTTCAAGAGCTTTTATGACTATGTCCGCCGGGCGGTGTTAAAATTCCTCCGCATCCTTAGGCTTCACTTGGGCGTAAATAAGGGAGTACTATAGGTTAAAGTGATGTTCAAAAATGGTTGCTATGCGACGGAAGTTCCTTTGTATATATAGACAGGAATTGACAAACTCCTGTAACAGAAAACTATAAGTTTCTTTAAAGCTGAAACCAAAAACAAGGAGTATCTCAAAAACGATAACTTCATGAAAAAATATGTATATAATGTGCTCTAAATTTTTTGTGTGCTAGGTTTTTTTTTTCTATCTCTTACTTTAGCAGTTTTATAAAATTCCGTAAAAGCCATCCAGAATAAAGTAGTCTACAGAGGCTATTCCCAGAAAATTCAAGATATACATATTGTTTGTCAGGTAAATATCTTTACTATAGATATTTTAATGAAAATCGTTAGCCATTTTTGAGAACATCAAAATTTTCAAAATGTTTTCCATGTAAACGGTAATTAGGGGGGATTTTCTTGAAAATCTTCGTGTTGCATCCTTACAAGATACCATTCTTAAATTCCAAGTTTCGTATTTAACGGTCTTATCGTTTTTGAGCTATGCTGTCCATAGACACACACACACGGAGCTTTTTCCAGAAATGATTTTTATGTATTCAGAGGGACCCAAAACATGTATTTCCTGTGAAATCTCGGTATCGAATTTTTGGGTACATTACAATACCTTCTCTATACACTATGTACATAGTACGTGTAGAGAAAGTAAAAATTAAAAGTTCCGTTGTATCTCGATTTGCATGAAGTATAGTAGATGGAAGATTAAGCTTTTGTAAGAAAAGCTTGTTTAAACTAGGTAGCGAAAGCCATACAAGTGTCCCACATCAGATGTTTTAAACTTTGGTGTGTAGTAACTTTTCTTTTATTCTATCACTAAGAAGGAAGAAAAATTATCGCCCCAGCCCGGAGTCGAGCTTGGAATCTTTGGATGGAGAAACGAGAACACTTTCTACGGCCAAGAAAAGCAATCTTTATAGCTTTTTATTCCTGGACCCAGCTTGGAACTGCATTCTGGTATTTCCTTGTTCTTGTGCGTCCTTAACTGAACTACCATATACTTACAGCATGTGTCATAACTAAAGAGTGCAATTGGGGTACGAAAAGACTGAAGTTCTCTGCACATTTACCTTTAGACGCAAGGAGCATATGCTCTGCCTACAGGTTTTTCAGTAGCGAAGGTAGGAGGCTTCAGTACACTCTTTGGAGAATCAAAATATTTCAGGACTGCATTTTATATTATAGTAATGAATTATATATAAACATACAAAAAGTACATGAATCATTTAAGCTCATATCTGGCTTTTTTAACATATCACAAAGAACCTGTGTTTGAATACAATACAACACACAATTGTGGGTTGTTCTTTAGTTCCAGGAGTCAACTAGCTTTAATGACAAAATAATATATGACAATGGTCAAAACTGCTGTTAACTTTCATTATTTCTTTCTCTAAGACTCTATATTAACTGATTATTACTTTCTCTAACATGCGTGCATGTACAACATACCCAGAAGTTCGATATCGCGACGAAATTCAATCAGAAATACATCTAAAAATAGCAATTTTAGTCAAAGGTTCGTGGAGGGTGTGTGTGTGTGTGTGTGTGTGTGTGTGTGTGTGTGTTGACAAAATATCTCAAAAACGAAAGGTTGGGCAAGTACCAAACTTGGTAGTTGGGTTCAATATCTGCCAAGTATGCGACAGGAATATTTTCAGATAACCCCACTCCGCAACTAACCTTTTATGGAACAGTTTTCGATAAAGTTGATTTTATCAAAAAATGCTTTACGAATTTGATTAAAGTATCACATGTTTGAGATATTTTTATTACAAACAAAATTTTATTTTTGAATAATATGGAAAAATGTCTGAAGATCTTTTCATTCTAGATGACTTTTGTAGAACTCGTAAGCCTTAAGAGATAGACAAAATCTTAATACACGAAAATATATACCTCATTAAAGTACACAATTTATACATACACATCTTTTGTAGAGTTAATCCTCACCGGTATATTCTTTGTTATTGGTTTCAGTTTTAAGGTTGTGTATGACTGAAATTTCATGAAACTCTCAAAAATTGTCTTTTTTTTTTAATTGCATTAAATAACAAATATTCCTGACCATAAAAGTGTATAATTGACCACAGGTGCAATTTTAAATGCCTGAGGTCACTGGAACTACAGCAAAGCATTATAGGTGAAACTGTACTGGACTTTGCAAAAACAATTTCAGTTCGACGAGAACTCATTCGCATTATGCAAAGTAAAAACAAGAGAAGAAAAGCAGCAATGCAAGAAGAAAAGGACAGTAAGGCGGCAGCAGCAGAGGATAGAGAAAGGTAAGTTGAGGGTCCAATCTACAAACCTGGTGGATTTTAATGTGAGCCATGAATTCAAATCTTTCCTTTTTTTTCTCGCTATTTATATTTTCAGCTATTTTTTGCAGTAAAATGCTCCTTGCGCAGAGATTTTCTGTTACACAAATCATGTCTGTGAACATGCGCAGAAAACCTAATAAAATTGTCCGTAAATTTACTTTCAGATTCATTTTAGTTTATTTATTGAATGTTCAAACAAAAAAATTATATTTACTTTCATAACTTTAAAAAAAAATTGGGAGCCCAAACCAGCAAGATTGAAAAATTTTAAAAAGTAGATGAATTGTGAACGTAGGGTTTAAATACTTGACCAAAATATTAATTTTTGTGTTGCAAGGAAAAATTTTGTGACGGAACAAAAAGAAACAAATTTGACCATAAATTTCAAACCATTACAGGAAAATGGATGATATTTACACTATAGCTTATTTGCATTATATTACATTTGTGGAATACATTTCAAAAAGCTAACACTATTAGTTTAGAATTCAAACTTTCAGTGATAGATGACCTTGAACTACTTATCTCAACTGGGAAGTCACTTTCCTTATATTTCATTTGTTTTACACCCGGAATTCAAAGAGAAACGAATTTCAATTTTTTCACATAGCGATGAGCTTTCAAAAGATTTGATTATCGTTTTAGTCTAGTGTATTCCCTTGTTTTCCTTCTACTTACGAGGAAGCAAATAATAAGATAAGCATGATTCAGATAAAATAATATTATTTTAGGAATAGTTTGCAGAACTGTCAAAGTCACGTGAATGGAACACGTCAGAAACATCAGTGGAATTAAAACATATCAAATGGTAAACGAAACAGTTTACCAAGTCATGACGACTCATATAATGCATAAAAACTAATTTTAATTAAAAGATGGAGTAAATAATTTCTTGAGTTGGTAGTAGTGAATATTCGTTGTTTCCTCTGATGTGCTTGTTGGCATCCCTGACAGACAGCATAAAGATACCTGAGCTGGAAGCATATTTCTCTGTTATTCAACGTATTATAATTAAGTTTCTAACGAAATAAGAGATAAAACTGGCGGAGTGGAGGTAATTTGGTAGCTTTAAAGGAAATTCATATAAAATATTACTGAAATAAGAAGAACTGCTGAAAATCAAGGAGTCTAGAAGGCTTTCTTGTGTCTCTGAAAATGGTTTGCTGTGTGTGAACTTGTTTGTGTCTGCCTTTTTATCATTGTTTAAAGTATACAGGGTTACAAAAATTCCAACACGCAATATGCCTTTTCCACAGGATTTTCCGCCATTTCAGCTTCTGCAACAACAAACAAAACACTACAGCGTTACCAATAGTAACAAACAAAATTTTGAGAGTTTCTCAACATACCTCCAAAATAATTAGGTTGCTATCTCTAATAGTTTTTGTTTTACAGGCAGTTGAAGTTGTCTATTTCTTTTGTAGTAACCCTGTATAACAAATTCCAAATGACAATTCATGAGAATTTTCAATACTGAAAAATATTATCAAAATGGGTTTATAACATCAACAAACACGAAATGGATTTTAGAGACACTTTATACTGCACTATGTCAAAAATAATTTTTTTAGACAGTTGATGCTAAAAACAGGTATTTTACTAGCTGACAGTGTTAAAAGTAGAAAATTCCGTCACTTAGTGCTATAAAATTATGACACTTCAATGTGGCCAACTTTGGCTTATGCATCCGCGGCCTCATTCAAGTAGGCTGTGACTCTGAAAGCTCGTATCGATCCATAAAATGGCAGATGATTTGAAGTCATGAACTTGGAATCTGCTGAACCAGACGAAATTATGTAAGCAGTGGAGAGAGCAAAATTACAACTGCTACACTGTCTCCGTTGTGTAGAATGTTTTCGTGCTATACGAGTATGTCATCATGTTGTCGGCATTGATGCTAAGCAAGGCAACAATGAATTTCGCAGACCATTAAGCATGGACTCCGTGAAATAAGTAAAACTATCTATTTATAATTATAATTACTATAAATATTGAGAAATATCTAAAATTGTATACGACACAAGTAGCTTCCTTGCTTAAAATGTAAAACACCATTTTACCACTTTTAAAGTACAGTGCGTTGTGTATCTACACAATTACATGGATAACAGATATCTCAACTTGGCTCTTGATACTTAGAAACAAAAATTGTATTCTGTAGAGTACATTATGTTTCACTTCAAAATAACATGAATTCAAGAATGGTTTTTAAATGAACTACAGTACTGGACATGAATGTGTTCAAATCAAATAAATACGCAATGAGGCACAGATAGTGGACACATAAGGGCCTGTATCACTTGCTCAAAGAATGAGGAATAGGGTGACTGTCTCCCGCGGTCAATTTTTTCGTTGATCATTTCATGTCGCAGATGCCTGACTGTGAAAAGTGAGGGAATTTTGTGATTATCTAACAAGACAGTTACATCGATGACGATGCCACTTTCCCACCAATTCTATGGGCTAAAAAAAGTGTTACTACACTTCGAACGACGGATTCGTGTAAATGTTTCCATGCAAAATTCAACAATTGCTTTTACACATCACGCCTCAACATATTTGTATCGAAAGTACAGATACAAAAATTAATATAAATTCTTCCGCTATCTAGTCAGCCAAAACTATAAAGAGTTATGTACAAAACTGGAACTATTTGGAGAACAAAATTAAACAATTAAATAATTGACAGAGCAAATTCATCGCAATGTTGTACTGGCATTGGCATGTCTATCAAAGAACTTCCGAAAATTGATTAATGAAAATTATTTTTAAAAACACCAAGGGTATTGATTGGTATTTCGGTTAATATCATTGACAGTTTGAAGTCCGTGTAAAGTGTGACGTAAAGTAGTGCGGTTAAGCCATGGAATAATAAAAAATTGGTAGGGAAAATAACTGTACGCTTTTTTTGCGAGGTAATTAGAACCGCATTTTTGGGAGAGAGTCGGTCAGACCTGGAGGTATCATCAGCGTTCAAGGAAATGCACTTTCGCGAGCAAAGAAATTATGCAACAAATTAATTTTTACTTTCTCTACACGCACTATGCACATAGTGTATAGAGGAGGTATTGAGGACAAACTCAATATGGCGACTTACAATGTTGTAAGTACTTTAAGTCCCAGAATTCATAGTATAGCCAACTATTATGGACAATTGTGGTTAACAATTAAAATTATCACAATTGACTATAATAGTTGGCTAAAACTGTGAATCCTGGGACTTAAAATTCTTATAACATTGTAAGCCACCATTGAAATTGTCATCTCAAAATAATTTGAGACCATCTTGTATGGTTTACCGGGAAACATACGAGCCAGTTGAGAAATTCAATGCTATGCCGGCATTTTGCTATGGTAGCTCAGTGATAGAGCAATCGACTAGAGACCGGGAGATCCATGGTTCAAATCCCGGCTATGACATTGAATTTTTCAGTCTGACTCTACCTATCCAACTTAAGTTGAAGGTGTTCTCATATCTGGTGAATAATTAGATTTCTAATGATATCCAGCTTTTTAAACATACATTAAAATTAACTCTGTAACCATTCTTCCACTTTTGTGAGAAATAACCATAGAGCAAATGAGAAAGGGACTGTAAATGTCATCCTACGTTATACGACATCGAATTCGTATGGTTTAAGACCTCTTAAAGGACATATTCCTACCAATCCACTCTTAAGTTTTACATGCTGTTCTTATCTTAAATTACATACGGGGTAATCTAATATGAAGGATCATTTGGTGAAGGATGAGGATGGTAATCCTGTGGTCTAGACTCTAATCACTGAAATTCCTTTGGGAGTAATTAATGTTTCATTACCTTTAACATGGTTTTCTGTCTATGATGCTCGCTCTCGTAAAAGGAAAGTTGACTCACCTGAAACAGGAGTAAGCAAAGTTGAAGTTATTACAGCTATGAAATGTATGATTTCACATCAACTTCTTTTCATGAAGTTTGTTTTCAATGATGACCCAAAGACTATTAAAATTGGAATAAAAAAATCTGATGTGTTCCATTCACACGACTTTCTCAAAGTCATTTAACAGATTATTGTTAAAAAGCTTATGCTACTATTTACTTCATGCTAAGTAAGAAAAACTTAGCATAGTCTTATTACTTGCTTCCTTGCAAAGAGAAATGAAATAAGAGAGTACCATAGGTTAAAGTGATGGACAAAACCTGGTTATTATGTCACTGAAGTTCCTTTGTTTGTATGGCCAGGAGTTGAATTCCTGTATGAGAAAAGTATACATTTTGAAAATGTGAAATCAAAAACAAGAAATATCTAAAAAAACGATCAATTCCACGAAAAAATAATGTATATGACATAAATTGCGTGTTTTAAAGTGCTCTACATTTTTTGTGTGGTAGGTTTTTGTCCATCTCTTACGGTTTAGCAGTTATAATAAATTCCGTAAAATTGATCAAGGAAAAAGTAGTGTTCAGAGATTATTCCCAGAAAATTCAAGATATACATTTTATTTGTTAGGTAAATATCTTTAATATACGAAATTTTTAATCAAAATCTTTAGAGCTATTTTTAATAAAATCAAAACTTTCGAAAAAAAGCTTCTTGTAAAGAGTAGTTGGGGTTGGGGGATTGTCTTGAAAATCTTCAAGTCGCATCCTTGGAAGATACCAAACTTAAATACCAGGTTTGATATTCAACGGTCTTTTCGTTTTTGAGCTATGCTGTCCACAGACACAAGACAACACACTAGCACACACGGACCTTTTTCTGCAAATTTGTTTTTATTCAGGGGGACCTAAAACGTGTATTTCCGGTTAGATCTTGGTATCGAATTTTTGTGTGGAGTGCAACATTTTCTCTATACACTATGTACATAGTACGTGTAGAGAAAGTAATATAAGTACGATAACAGGCATTTAAGAATAAAACTTACGTATCTCAGATACATAATCGCTTAAAACATATCTCCTTTTACTGTTTTATCTGGCACGTATGTATAATGTACGTAGTAGGTAGAGATTCGATACCTAGATTTCACGGAAATATTCTAAGTACCCCTTAATCCAAATAAAACATTTTTAGGAAAAATCCGTGTATGCGAGTGTATATGGACAGCTTAACTTGCATTCCGGAGGTCATTGGTGCTTTTTTTGTGACTGGCCTTTCTGACCCATGGTTTCTTTCGAGGTCATCACGGATTGTTACAAAATAATAGTAATCAAGCTATCCAATGATTAATTTGTATTATCCGCCTAGGTTGCGAGCGCTTCAGACCACTAGCATCCGTGGTACTTCAGTCGTTACTACAAGTACCGTGGCCGTATATCTGAGCCTCTTCGGATTGGGTTGGACTCGGCGTGGCAGTAGTTTCCGAGAGCCATGGGAGATTGGGAACGACAGTGATGCCTGGATGAGGTTGTGAGACGCGTAATGTCATCCGACTACTAACTTAGTCGACACGAAGCTAGAACCTGTCGCTGCCACCAAGTTCTTGGCAGTCATCCCCAATGGGGTTGACGCACCTAAGTTGGAAAACCAATGGACTTAATGTCCGGGTGGTGCGAGGCACACCGTGTGGTGATGTTACTGCTTCTGAATTGTTCTCTTAGGTATTTATTAAACTAATTTACAACTATTTTTGTATTGTTAATGCTCCTATATTTACGTTAACAACGGGTATTCTGTTTAATTTCTCTACACGACCTATGTTCTTAGTACTGTAGAGAATGCATCAGTGCTATAGAGAAGGTATATTATTCCACCAAAAAAATCGATTTTTATAGTGTTTAATGCCCGCTTTTACTACATATGGCACCACACGCGGCGACACTGGTGAGCATGGAATGGAGATGGCGTACCTGTGGAATGCGATGGCTGGAGAACCCGGAGAAAACCTGCCGCTGCGATGCCTTGTACACCAAAAATCCCACATGCGGTCGCTTGGAAACGAACCAGGGCACTACAAATATATGTAGTAAAAGTAGATACAAGGGCACTGGAGTAAATGTTTATATTTCTCTATTGACTTTTCTGAAATTTTTCTGTGTTTGCATTGTTTTTATGATAATATAAATAATATAAATTGGATAAATATTTTGGAGGATATAAATAATTTCATAGATTTTATATAAATATGCTGCATAATAAAAATGTGACTCAGAATTTGAGAAAATTGAATTGGAGCTTTGAACCAGACTCACATTAAAGAGGAATATTGAATAACTTTGATTACTGAATTAATATCGCCTTTTTAATTTTTATAGTGGACTATTACCCCTCTAGGACTTACAAGCGAATGCCTAGGGACCAGAAGCCTGTTGGGGAGCCAACGGCACGAAACCATGGAGAACCTGGAACGAGTGGTCGGCCCGTAGCCAGACATGAGCGTGAGAAAGTGGATGTTATGAAATGCAAGCGAAGTGGATTATGGGAAAGGTGATAATGGAGCAATTGGTGGTATGATTGGTAAAGGGAGAAGATGGTCAAAGGCTCAGCCAAATATTTATAATGAAAAAACATTTTTCTATTGATTGCAGTCAAAATTTCACTCCTAGCGTTCCTTAAGAGGTTATATTGATTTCTCCCGAAAAATTGCGAAGTCTTTGTGTACTGGCGTAATACCTAACCTTTGAAACTGCATAACATACTATACCATTTTGGTACAATATAGTGTGTTCTTACACTCCACGCTACATATAAAGGCTTTTGTTAAGTATCTCGGCCTTTTGTCGCGTGAGTTGCATTTATTTTTTGTCCCCTGGGGCTAAAGAGATAAAAGGCGTCTATCTACGAGTATCAAGTCTCAGTTCGGGGTGATTTACACGCACAGGCCTTCTCAGAGGGGAGCGGTAAGTGTTTTCATAAAGCGTGATTCGCCGTTAATTCGTTATCGTAAGGGCTAAACTGATCTCCTTTGTGTTACGTGGACATGATTGCTTGGTAAAACGAATATTTAAATTCATTTGGGTTTTGCGAAAATGTTAACTGTCATGATTTCTCATTTAGTTATTTCATTGCCAGTTACGTGAAACAATCTGCCACATTATAACGTTCTATAGTGCATTTCAATGAGTTTCATCTTTCTTAAAATGTTAAATTATGGGGAACTTTGTGATCTCATTTCAAGATGAATAGAATGTAACTATATTGCGCAATTATTTTATTATGTATTGTTATTGTTAAAGTTTTCATAGTTTATTAAGCAAATAAATTATTGTCATAAAAGTTATACTTGATCCCATTTTGTTTATTATAGTTAGCGGGGCAACACGTATATAATTTGTGTATGCTGTTACCGTGTTGATACTTTATTGCAAATTTGGCCTGTTCTATATTTTTCATAGATGTGAGTTGAGTGAAATCGCCAAAAGTACTGACAAAGAGTACAATACAAAAGTTGTGTTCTTTAATATGTATAATGAATAATGTATAACAGTGAAATGAATCGCAATCTAAATTCGCAATTATGTTCATACTAGTGTATAGCCTCTGAAACCCAAAGGTGGTCAAATCCATTCATACGCAGTAGTCCAAAAAAAAAAAATTAGCATTCATTATTAGCTATGTAATAATCCATCCAATTTTTTAGCTAACCGCTAATGCCCACAGGTATGTAAAATGGTTTTACAATATCTTTTTTCCGAAGTAAATTCAGTGTAAACGTAATTTTAACTTTACAATAGGATCCAACCACACCACAAAGCCTGTATTTCAATGTTCTAGAGCACAACAAATGGTCACTAATAGCACGCAGCCAACCGTATTGCTCAACATTCCCTTTTTAAATTTAGACTTTGGAGCTGCAGGAATTATTTTGTTGCAAACATACTCTTCTTCCAATGTCTAGACAGGTTTAAATATCTGACATAGTGGACGGGATTCAAATAGCCAAAGATCGCCAAGACGAAATGAAGTGTTTCATTCATTCGCTCAGAACTGAAAGTTCCGCGACGGATAGGGAGGGACCATATAAAATAGCCGGTGTAATGCCACACAAGGGTGTTTAGGAGTTACTTTTCACTACACCTGCATGGATTTAGCGTTTTTTTTTTTCTAAAATTAACACTTTAATATTACCAAAATAAACAAACTAATATATGATATAAAATATTTCAGTGTTATTTGTTTATTTTCTCTACACGTACTATGTGCGTAGTGTATAGAGGAGGTATTGTATTGCACCCAAAAATTCGATACCGAGATTTTACCAGAAATATATGTTTTGACACTCATTGAATCCTAAAAAAGGTATTTATAGAAAAATATCCGTGTGTCTCGGTATGTTTGCAGCAAAGCTCAAATACGAAAAGTCCGTTAAATACCAAACTTAGTATTTAAGTTCAGTATCTTCCAAGGATGCAACACGAAGATTTTGAGGAAATCCCCGCAACCCCAACTTCACTTTACATGCAATATTTTTCGAAAATATTGATTCTCTCAAAAATGGCTCTAACGATTTTCATTAAAATATCATACATTAAATATATTTGCATGACAAATAAAATATTTTGAATTTTCTCGGAATAGCTCTGAAGATTTCTTTATTCTGGATAAATTTTGCGTAAATTTGCATAACTGGTACACCGTAAGAGATAGCAAAAACTTGCTGAATAGAAAATGTAGATAAAAATGTTACATGCATTTTTTTCGTATAGTTGATTATTTTGGGATATTCCTTGTTATTGGTTTCAGGTTTAAAATACTTATCCTTTTTTTTTTATTGTTTCATTTATATAGCCCCCTTTAACATCTAAGGTCATATCGGGGACTTTTGCACTTGAAACAACTCGTTGTAAGTAGGTTTAAATAATTTTGTTTTCTTAAAGCACACACACATTCACTCTCACATACATACTTCCAGACTCAGTGGAGATAGGGAATAATTCTGGCTAAAGAAAAATTGCCCCCCAGCCGGGAATCGAACCCGGGACCACCGGGTGAGAAACCAGCTCGCTGACCACTCGACTACGGAGGCAGTCACTTATACTTTTCTCATATGGGAATCTGTTAACTTCTTTCCATACAAACAACTTCAAGCACATAGCAACTAGCTTTTGACAATAGCTTTAAGCCTATGGTACTCCCCTATTTCTCTTCTAATTAATTGGAAAAAAGTAATAAGCCAATTCTGCTGTTTTTTCCTATTTAGCATGAAGCAAATAAAATAAATTTGTAATAATAATTTGTAGTAGAGATGTAGAGAAACTCATGTGAAGGGAACACAGCAGATTTTTAAACAAGCCGTGTGTAGGACAAGTTTCTCGGGGTATAAAAAGAGACTGAAAAACTCAATGTCATATCCGGGATCTGAACCATGAATCTACGATTTCTGTCCGGTTGCTCTAAACAACTGAGCTACCCTGACAGCATGTCAGTACGACAGTAAATTCCCCAGAAGACTCATTACTTTCCGTAAACTACAAAATGCGGGCCTCTTGGCGGGATTTTGGGTCCTCTGGTTTACACCGCCATTGACTCCATCAATTACTCCATCATCCATTTCCCCTATGTTTCATAACATCTACTTGCTCACGTTCGTACCTGCTATTGGGCTGATCCACCATCTCTAGATACTATCTGATCCATAGTATTGTGCCCCTCAATATGCATCTGATTCCAGCCTTGTAAGTGCTGAGAGGTGTAAAATCTTTAGCTGAGTAGGGTAAGCAAATGAAAAAGAAACTATGAGGAGAATTTAATGCACGTTGAGATAACATACCTCAATGGCGACTAAGAATGTCGTAAGTACTTAAAGATCTGGACTTCATAGTCCAATAAGTCAATCAATGATACTTAATTCTTTTATTCCCACAAACCGTGTGTAGGACTATGTTGGAAAGATAGAATCAGACTGAAAAAATCAACGCCACAGCAGTGAAAAATTATGAACCTCGCATTGGGTTACATCAACTCATTATAAAATGATATTCCTTGTGGTTTATCGGGAAAAATACGAGTCATCTGGGGAATTTAAGGTCGTGCTGCCATGTTGCTTTGGCATCTCAGTTGGTTAGAGAAACCGGACAGGTTCATATCCTGGTTATGATATTGAACATTTCAGTCTCTGATTTTACTGCTATGTTGTTGTTTAAGACCAGTACAAAAGTGACGCATAAGAGATTCAACTGCAACCTGGTGGGAAATGTTAGAACTACATTTCCTCCGGTCTTCGGTAGGCCATCATGCGAAAGAGGGGCATTCAGTCCGCGGGGAACTCACCTAGGGACTGATGATCTTTAAGAGCGACGCTCTGCGTAGGAACCAAGGCTAGACAAAAGTGGGCTTTATTTTTGCTTGGGCAAAACTCAGAGGTTAACTATATTGTGGCGAATCTAAATTATTATAATCATCATCACTATTATTAAAACTAATACTCTTAATACTATAATTACTAGTACTAATATTGTTGCTACTGTTATTATTACTATTATTATTACTATATTATTATATTATTATTATATTATGAAAATCCACTTTGCTAGACGGGATAATCAGGCCTTTCCTTCATCTTAAGCCTAATGTTTAAATTGTATTTAAAGCCTGTAACTTATAATTGCAGGCGGCGCCGCGGTTGAGTAGTTAGACCGCTCACCTCCCATCTAGGCGGCCCGGGTTCGATCCCAAGCGCCCACATTTGGGATCCGTGGTGCTCAAAGCTGCGTCTGGGGGTTTTCTCCTGGTCCTCCGGTTTCCCCCACTACTCATTCCAGCAATTACTCCATCCTCACCTTTCCAATCATCAGTTTCGCTTATTTTCATATCATCCACTTCATGTCCATGCCTGGCTACGGGTTGACCCCTCCTAACAGGTTCCCCAATCTGCGCTTTGTTTTTTTATATTGTTTAACGCCCGCTTTCACTACCATGGCACAGCAGGCGATGTTCTGCGGTTTCGTGCCGTTGGCTCCCAATCAGGCTACTGACCCCTAGACATTGGCTTGGTAGTCCTAGAGGGAGAGTAAGCCGAATACGAATCGAAACTTACAATTGTCACTTTCAACTGCAATTTAAAAATATAGCGAGTGTAACTTATTTTAAGCAAAAGCATTAACGTAAAGTCAGATATATATTTAATAGGTGCCTGTTAACAGAATTGTTCTAATACATTGTGAAGCTCTGCCAGTGCTTCCTTACCTGGAAATTTCTCCGTAAGTCATTAAGGAAACCTTTCAAGATTCCCTCTGGATTTTTGTACATTAGCTGTTTGTCTAATTAGCGACAGTACATAGGAAAATAACAAAATCGCTTTAAAATATTCTGAAACTTTGATTAAACTTTTATGTTGCAAAAGTAAAGATTTTGATGCAAATACACATAAAAAAATCTGATGTCTTCCATTCACATGACTTTCTCTACATCTCTGCAACAAATTATTGTTAAAAAGCTTAGGCTCCTATTTACTTCATGCTAAGTGAGAAAAAATTAGCAGAAAAATGGATTACTTGCTTCCTTGTAGGTTGAGGCGAAAAAAGGGAGTAACATAGGTTAAAGCGATAGTCAAAAGACTGTCTATGTGACTGAAGTTCCTTTGTTTGTATGGACAGGAGTTGACAAATTCCTGTATGAGAAAAGTATGTTTTTCAAGGCTGAAACCGAAAACAAGGAATATCTAAAAAATGATCAGCTCCACGATAAAAATGTATATAACAAAAATTGTGTGTTTTAATGTGCTCTACATTTCCTGTTTCGTAAGTTTTTGTCTATCTCATACGGTTTACCAGTTACACAAAATTCCGTAAAATTCATCCAGAATAAAGTAGCCTTCAGAGGCTATTCCCAGATAATTCAAGATATACATTTTAGCTATCAGGTATCTTCAAGATACGAGATTTTAATCAAAATCGTTAGCCATTTTTTAGAAAATCAAAATTGTCCAAAATTTTTCCATGTGAAGGGTAGTTGGAGGTGTGGGGATTTTCTTGAAAATCTTCGTGTCGCATCCTTGGAAGATATTGAAATTAAATACCAAGTTTGGTATTTAACGGTCTTTTCGTTTTGAGCTATGTTGCCCACAGACAAACACGACAGGGAGAAATTTTTCTAAAAATTCTTTTTCTGGATTCAGGTGGTGTCAAAACATGTATATCCGGTGAAATCTCGGTATCTAAATTTTAGTACAATACGATACCATCTGTATACACCATGTACATGGTACGTATAGAGAACGTAATATCTGAAAATAGCCAATGCATGCCATGACGGCATGAATCGGTTCCTAACCCTTTCACCGCTAATCAAAGATATATCGGTCAGGTGTTGGTGAACTCATTTCCAATAACCGATATAGCATACGGGAAAATTCACTACCTCATTGCTAATGACAGATATATCGGAGAAACTCAGGTCCTGTGACCGGATTTCTTATTTATGTGCACTGTTTGATTTCTGGGATATGTTGCATATCCACTAAATGTCCTGTATTATGGCTGTCTTCTTTTTTTTATATTTTACTTTAATTCTGTTAAAGATGCAATTAGGGATATCGCAGTAAATAACCCTAGCATACACGATAAAGTAAATTGTCCTAAATCCAAAAAATTTATAGCTAAAACAATAATGAGACAAGGGTACAGTTTATCACCAATACTCTAACGTGTATGTATAGTATATATGTATTCACCTCACACTCTGTATCTAAGTGCAAATATTTATAGAAACGTTTAAGGACGCTTTGATGGAGTATTTTCAGTTTTTTTTATATTTTCTAAAGCTATAGTAATAGCTATTTTTGGATGGCTATAATTTCCTATCTCCAGCTTTGGTTGTTTACGTAACAGGTCACACGGTACCATTATCTGCTCTCTGCCCTGCCCGACTCTAGGTGGTGTGATACGTAAACACAGCAGAGAATATCTCAGGATTGTTCAAAATACATTAGACCCTGAAATCTGTGCATTGATCACGATGCTGTCGATACACTTATGTGTTATGCACATTTTTTCTATTGAATATTAAATTATTTGCACTTAACCCTGCAGTGGTCGCGTGGTTCATAGTTACATTGAAGGTCGCGCGGCGTCTCACAGACGCCAATACGTTTCTGCGTTCTCTATGTGTTTTTAACTCAGTCAGTTCAAATGTATGAGTGTAAACGTACTATTTTGTATAAAATTAAAGAGAGGAATACATTCTCACTAGTATATATATTTTATAATTGTGATTTTTAGTTTCCATCAAGGTGTTTGCTGCCTGCAACTTCTTCTCATTCAATACAAACAAACTATGTGTGAAAATCCCTTATCGAAAAACAAATGTTTCTATTCATGTACTCTTAACATAATATACATAATGCAGTTTATACATTGAGCAGTACAATTAGCAATCAGCGCATACTTGCTGGGCATGTTCTAAACACAAAAATGTGTTACAGCTGCGGCATTTATATTTGGTACATCGGTTCTTTGAATGACCACATTCACACCACCTCTGTCTTTTTGTGCCTCGGTCCTCTTCTGTAGTTTGCACTGCATGCTCATCTGGAAAAAGACTTTGAATGTCTCGTTTGAGGTTTCTTGGCAATGATGAACACTGAAAACGTAGACGCAAGTAATCATCCGCTAGATTACGTCCTAAAAGTTTCAAAAATTCACTGCGCCTGCTGCTAACATTAGAATTATTTGTGCATTTATAGCTGCAATGTGCCTCATGCTATAAAATATTACCATAGGCCATCTGTTGGTTTTTCTGGATACATTGTACGTTTTGCACAATTGATCCACAGTATCAACACCCGATTTGGTTACATTATAGAAGGTTATCATTTCCGGCTTTTTCTTATCGCTAGATGTAGTGCAGAACTCAATTCCCATTTTATTTGAAGCCCATATATCTTGGGTGTGTGTATGATTGTCTTTCCTAGACGCGCATATATACACTATTCCTAACAGACCTTTTATTTCAACTACGTCTGCCAAGTGAGCATCCCTATTCCTGGAATAGCCTTGAACTTCAGAAATCTTTTTATTTGAGTACTCAACAATGCTATATAACACATTGTCGAAAAAGCATTCCCAACATTCCATTGACGTTTTCGCATTTTTCGCGGCTCCTTTCACTCCCGGTAAATGGGTGACAATATGCTGTCGTCGTGTGCGAACATTTTTTGGTAGACACACTTTTGACTATTTTGAAAATTTATTCCTTCCCAAAAAATATTCGACTTGGTTATCACTGTCACTATCATTGGAGTCCGCTTTTTGCTCAGTGTCCGTATTTTCTTCTCTCGATTCCAATCCGTCTTCTTCCAAGTCACTGTAAATATCAAACTCGTCGCCAGATGCATCTGCTTCCTGCAACAGCCGGAGTACTATTTCCCGATCACGTGCATTTTCCAGATTGTAGGTCTTCTTTGAGGTCATATTGGATCTGAAGATTAACAAAATTACTTATTTAGCAACAGCTATTAGTATTCATACGTAAACTACTGTATAAAACAAAAAATAAAATATTCACCTTCAGTACCGTAGAAGGTCGCGTGGCGTCTGGTAGACTGCAGCAACGCGGCTCCGGAAACAATCTCTTCCTTCGAACACTGCATTGAAACTAAAGCGAAGTTGATGAGCAAAATATGTTTATATTTAGTTAATAGGAAGGTAGATGGCACCACAACTCAGTCAGAGTATCTGTTCAATAGCAAAGTGTAAATAAAGAACACCAGGCGTCTGTGAGACGCCACGCGACCACTTCAGGGTTAACCAGCTCCCTGTTATACGTAGGAGAGTGACAAGTTTTGGTATATCCTAGTACAATATTTAAACCTTTAGATACTCGATCTATACAAAAGACAAGGATCATGGCGTTCAGCGCGGTATTATCAGATTTTTTCTGCGGAAGAAGTTCAACCGGATTGTGGCCGAATACGAGGACTGTGGGCGGCAAATCAGTGAGAAAGTGGAGTATCCATTTTCTGGGCAAGGTCAAATGGGCTTGAGCATCCACCCTACAGTCCAGGCACGTCACCTTGCGACTTGCATGTGTTTGTTGTACTAAAACAACTTAAGGGATACGCTTCAACTCGAACGAGTGGAGGATTTGGTTCATCATAGCCACAGGAATTCTGGGAACGGGGTTTTTCGATCCTTGAAACAGACAGTTGTGCTCGGGGCTCTGGTGATTACTTTTGAATAAAGGCTTCAAAATGGAAATGGAGTTTTATTTAACTTTAACTTCTATGGTTCTCAGCTCCTATTGTATACTGGGACGGAAAGACCGCTTAATTTTGCTTAGATGCCTCTTAATCGAACCGTTCAGTTAAACGCCACTGAATGATACAAGGGGAAATGCTTATTATCTGACCACGCATGCAATTAAGTAGTCGGGGTCACATGACTAGGTGACGCAGTTAGCTCATAAGAGCAGAGGTTGGGCACCCTTGGTGTAGACTCTTAACGCCAACCTACCACTGGGCCCCGTAAGTCCCTCAATATCCATCTGTCCTATTTTCTCGTTGCAGCCAACCCTACTAGCAGTGTAGCTACATAATGGAAGTTGACATACATTTCGGATCCTGACTTGGTATCACTACAATATATAGCAGCGGAAAAAATTAAGTCCTCTCTGCCGAAAATATGCTGTTGGTGAAGTGCTCTATATCGGCTTTGGATTAGGACAGGGAGGGCCCAGGTTAAATAATCGGTAGTACGACATGACTCGATCAGGATGGGGCAGGTAGAAGCATTCGAGGGGAAAGTAGTAACATTCCTAAATAAAAAACAGTCCAAATTGTCTAAACAATAAGATTGTTTTAAGGAAATTCACTTGGTATTGTTATTTGTACAACATTTTCTTTCATTTATGATACTCTTTTCGCTACAAGAACTCTAATAACCAGTCCACAGAAGTCACATTTCTTTGTTTCATTTATGCTTTGTTGTTATTTAAGTCTTTGTGCAGCAGCATAGTAGCCAGCTCAAATGTTGCTGTTAAAATCAATATACATTTACCTGCGTAGAACGCCGAGCCTTTAAACTGCAATTTCAGTAGCTTTTATTCTCAATGCAGGACCTTTGTCTTAATAACGCTCGGTTGAACAAAGCCATGTCGGCGTATTATCCCAGTTTTTTTCAGAGCAAAAAGGATTCCCCTTCATTGCACATCAACAAGTTAAAAATGGCATATACAAAGTGTAGTCACACCACTTCATTAGCCTTTGAACGATGATTAGAAGCAGGGCTTTCAAAGTCATTTTTATTTTTATAGACATCCTTTCGTATAGTGTTAAAATCTTGTAACCTTCATGAATTTTTGTGCAATTCATGTTTTGAGCTTAAGTTAAACTTAGAATGTTGTATTTTTGAGCATATGCATTTAAAATTTCTTATACATCACATTCACATGGCTTTCTCTATTTAATCTTTAATCATATATTCCTTAAAAAATTGTACTCCTCTACCAACTTCATGTTAACTGATGTAAATCATTTCTAGATATATTACTACACATTTTCTTGTAGTACAATGAATACAAAAACATGTAATGATCAAACATTTAAGAGGTGGTCTATATGTGAGAGTTTTGAACCCTAATTCTCTAATAATAGCAGGGCAAAGAGAAAAGGAAAAATTATTTGAAATAAATGGGTACGTTAACGAGCTGTACATTTTTGTGCAGTAAAATTACGGTTTACACGTTATTCAAAGTGATCCATAATGAAGAGAACTACAGTATTTTTTCATAGAAAATTTTAGATATGCAAATATCTTAAACATATAGTATTTTAAACTAAATAGTAAAATCCATTTTTGAGAATACTTTATGTACGTAGAAAAAACAAAAATTTCAACTAGCTATTTTATAATCCACATTTCAAGTGCATAGCTTTAAATATAAATTTTTAACAGAAGACCTGGAGATGATAATGCATCATTTACCCAAACAGAGGGCAGTTTAAATGATGCAGCGCATAAAAACAACGTATAAACATGTTACATCCGCCCTAGGGGACTAACACTTTGCGGATATGTACTATAACATATTTATTGCATCAAATTCCAAAAATACATTTTTACTTTCCCTAAAGGAGAGGGTATTTCATTTCACCCAAAAATTCTATATCGAGGTTTCACAGGAAATACATGTTTGGCACCCTCGAATCCCAAAAAGTAAACATTTTAAATATGTGAATGTGTGTGAGGGGGGGCAGCGTAACTCAAAAAGGAGAATTCCATAAATTACCAAACGTTGTATTTAACTTAATTATATTTATAAGGATGCGGCACGAAAAACATCAAGAAAATCCCCAACCGCAACTACCTTTAAATGGAACTTTTTTTTCAAAAACTTTTAATTTTCTGAAAAAAAAATGGCTTTAACGATTTTGATTAAAATTTTATGATATTTTAATGACGCTGAAATGTATATCTTGAATTATCTGGGAAGAGCCTTTAAACAACTTTTTGTTTTGGATGACTTTTATATAACTCGTAAATCGTAATAGGTAGACAAGTATTACAATCTCATTAAAACACTATTTTAAGTTTTTTTAGAGTTACCCGTTTCTGAGATATTCCTTGTTATTGGTTTCAATTTTAAACTACTTAATCTTTAAAATAAGAACTGAAGCTTTCCTGGCGACGTGTTAATTCCAAATCTTCTCGGGCTTCTAGATACTTAATCTTTGTCTGAAGCGGAAGCCAACTTCTGTTTATCTCTTTTGTGTCATTCCTGGGAATACAAAATCGATTTACATTGTGATACTTTTTAAAAATTTGACTAACGATTTAGCTTAGCGTGTTTCCTTATTTCCCTGATATGTATAAGAAAGCAAGTAATACCTTTGATAATGTTTACCACGAATAGCATTATAAAAGGGAAAGTTAGTTTGTGTAATAGCTAGAGTAAAGGAACACATACGAAACAGCAGAAAAGGACTTCCGAGTCCCTTTAAGCACCCGACTTTTGATTTTGATTTCACGTTTACCCCGACTTTTCGTTCTCAGTACGCTGTTCATATATCTACTTACCACACAGTAAGGGAGACGTACTGAGGAAAAGAAATACTTTGAAAGTTTTAGGACATTGCATAAACAAAGGGAAAGTAAACTGGTTTAAAAGAATCCGTGTTCCACTCGCAAGGCGTTTTCCAAACCTCTGTAACAAAGTATTGTTAAAAGGCTTATTCTAACTACTTCATGCAGATACATACTACGTCATGGAGAACCTACTAATGGAGATAAACATAAAGTAGACACTTTATTATCTTTCTTGTAATAGGTAGAAGGAAAATAATCTAACTCACTAGGCTAATGCTAATGACAGTCAAAGCTTTAAAAGCTGGATTCACAGTGGTTAAAATCCATTTCTACGTATTGCTAGGAGTTGACAAACTCTCGTATAGGAAAGGTTTTTAAATACTTTAAAATTGAAACCAATAACAAGGAGTGTCTCATTCAGAATATAAAGATCTTCAGAGGTTATTCCCAAAAAATGCAATATATACTTATTATTTGCTATATAAACATCTTTAATATATGTTATTTTAATCAAGATCGTCAGTCACTTTTAAGAAAATCAACATTTTGGAAACTTTTTCCATGTAAATGGTAGTTTGGGGTGAGGAAATGTTTATCAAAATCTTCATGTTACATTCTTGGAAGATACTAAACATAAAAACCGAGTTTGGTATTTTCAAATAGTTTCCTTTTTGAGCTATAAATTCTACAGACGTTACACACGGAACTTGTTCTAAAATGTTGATGTGTTCTATTCACATAAAATTCTCTAGCTATTTCAAATAAAAATTATTTATACAAAACATTAGTTTTGTATTTACATCAACCTAATGGAGATATTAGCATAATTATTACTTGCCTCCTTTAAAGCAGAAAGGAAATAAAGCAACACATTAGCCTAAAGTGATAGTCAAATCCTTTAAAGAAGCGTCGCCATGTGAAACAATTGAGGTTGGGATGCTTTGTATAGTCCCACTTGAGAAAAGTACAAGTATTTTAAAGCTGAAACCATTAAAAGTAATATTTCACAAACAGTCAGTTCGACGAGAAAACTGTATATGACATAAATTAGTGTTTTGTGGGTGTGTGTGTTTTTTTTTTTTTTTTTTTTTTTTGTGGTAAGTTTTTGCGTGTCTCTTACAGTTTACCAATTAAGCAAAATTCATCCAGAATAAAGAGTTCTTCAAGGGCTGTCCCTGGAAATTCAAGATATGCATATTATTTGTGATGTAATATATCTTTAGTGTACGATATTTTAATCAAAATTGTTAGCCATGTTTGAGACTCAAATTCAAAATTTTCGAATTTTTATCCATCTAAAGGGTAGTTTGGGCAGGGGGGATTTCTCTCAAAATGTTTTTGTGGTATCCTAGGAAGATATTAAACTTAAATACTAAGTTTGATATTTTACAGACTTTGTTCAACGGATACACTTACCGTGTTTAACGGATACAGTCACGGCTGTTTTTTCTATCCTTATTTGTGCATCAAATAAATCGTGTTCTTTAATGAGATCTACATCTTTTGTGCAGTAAGTTTTTTATTTCTCTTACGGTTTGCCAGTTATACAAAAGTCACTCTGCAGAGGCTATTCCCAGAATTAAAGATTACATTTTGTTTGTCGTGAAAATATCTTAAACATATCAAAATCGTTAGAGCCATTTATGAGGAAATCAAAATATTTAAAAAATCCACCATGTAGGGGTAGTGTGGGTTGCGGGTATTTTCTTGAAAATCTTCGTGTCGCATCCGTGGAAGATACCAAAGTTAAATATAAATGTTTTTTATGGATACAGGGATCCTAAAACGTGTATTTCCGGTGAAATCTCGGTATAAAATTCTTGGGTCCCGAATAATACCGTTTCTCCCCACGTATATGAACTATGTAGAGAAAGTAAACATATACACACATGGGAATATCAATAGGAAGTTTTTAAAGCTGTTTTTGAGAACAGTAATTTCCGAATATCTCCATCCTTTCGTGCTGAGCCGTCTACTCAAAGTTCAATCTAATTTGTTAGCGGAGACATTCCATCCAATTAGTTTGAAGCGGTCGTAAGGCTTGGTCAGGCAGTAGGCCATTGCAAGGCACCTCATCTCACAGAATATTGTTCCATCGACCGTTTCCCAATTGGACAAGGTTTTTATCGCTCTGTCGTAAAGCTGACTTACGCAACCGTAGGTCCGTTCACTATTTTAACACTTAACAGCTCACGCTTTTTCCAGCCCGTCTATTTGTTTATTTGTATACAAAAAACGAATCAGAAACTACATAAAAGAATTGGTTAGTGTGCTCTAACTGTAAAATAACAACAGATACCATTTTAAAAAATTTATGTGTTCCATTCACACGACTTTCTCTATATCTCTGCATTGTCTATGCACTATGTACATCTCTCCACCCCCAACTAACCTTACATGGAAAAAATTTCTAAAAATTGTTATTTTCTCAAAAATGGCTTTAATGATTTTGAATAAAATCTCTTATATATAATATACTTACAGGACAAATGAAATGTATATCTTAAACTTTTTGGGAATAGCCTTTGAAGACAGTTTTATTTGGAATGAACTTTGCGAAATTTTGGATAACTAGTAAACCATAAGAGCTAGACAAAAAACTTACCACATAAAAAATGTAGAGCTCGTTAAAACACACAATTTATGTTATGAAAATTTTTATTGAGTTTCCCGTTTTTGAGATATTCCGTGTTATTAGTTCCAGGTTAACATACTTATACATTTCTCATATGGGATTCTGCCAACTCCTGTCCATACAACAAAGGTACTTCAACCACAAAGCACCCAGATTTTATATTTGACTATCGAGTATTTCCCTTCTACTTACAAGGAAGTAAGTAACTAGACCCTTTCTGATATTGCTTTTCTCGACTAGCATTAAGCAAATAGAAGAATAAGCTTTTTAACCATAAAATATTTTAAAGATGTAGATGTCACTTAAATGATAGAAAACAGATTTTTAGAAAAAGGTCCGGGTGTATGCGTCTGTAGAAAAATAGCCCAAAAACGAAAAGCCGTTAAATACCAAACTTAGTATTTAAGTTTGGTATATTCCAAGGATGCGACACGAAGATTTACGAACAAACCCCACCACCCCAAACTACCTTTTACATGGAAAAATTTCGAAAATTTTGGTTTTCTAAAAAATGGCTAACGATTTTGATTAAAATTTCTTATACAATGTGCTTCATCTATCCCTTATTCTCTGGTTTTATGCAACCTGCAGATTATATTCTAATCTGAAACATCGTTTTCAAAATCTATCTTCTACACACCAACATTATAGATTTTGGGGCTGTAAATTATAGCTAAACAGCGGCGTACTTGATTAACGCGCACTGTTAGTATGAGTGTCAAGATGCTCGAATCATGTTCAAATCTTACCAGAATATTGACAACTTTTTTCCCGCTTTCCTTTTTTTTTTTTACTGATTTTGACACAAAGCCAGATGGTATACCGGAACATTTTTAACTTGCTTATTTGTTTCTTTTTTTTCACTCTATATTTATGTTTATTTTAATTTATCAGCCCAGTTACAGGAAACATGAACGAAAGTGAACATTCTGAAGTATATTCATTGAGTTTCTTCTAAATGTGAGGGTATTATTATAAAACTAACATAGGTATTTCAGATAATACTGGAGAACCAGACCCATTTTCAGGGTAGCTCTAAAACGAAAAATGCAAAACTACCTAGGCTGACAATCACAAACTGTGCCAAATACATGGATATTCGCCAATACTTACAGTTGAAAAGAAAATTAGGTTTAATCCCCATAACAAACTTCTCAATATGCACTATATAAAGTTTCTCCGGCATCAAACTTAGTGATGAAACTTTTTCATTTAGCGCAGCAGCTGTTCGAAATGATGACCTCTTTCTTTGATTCAGAGCTGTGCGCGATTGTTGCACTGACAAGCTGGCAAGTAATAGCATCTGGAATGTGACGGACCTGCAGGCGTTGCTGAAGATGATTAAAGTTACGTGACACTGTTTTAAATGACCCCATTGGTAGGCCACGAGATGGGTCCTCGCCTACCTATCCATCTTTGAGGATGTGTGCCGTGAAGATAGTTTACGTCGTTCCTGGACTGGTGCGGAGCAGCCCATCATGCTGAAACCACATTCATAATCTTTCATTTAATGGGGCATGCTCCAGCAATGGAGGGAGATCGTTTTCGAGGAAGTGAAGGTAGCGTGTTCCCGTAAGGTGACCTTCTAAAAGTCTACCTATCTAATGGGCTATGAGATAATTTTTACTTCGTGCATTTGTATCTAATGGGGCTTGTCTAAACCTAAATTGTCTTCCGGTAGTATTCGCTAACCCACCGAGGGTTCCAGTTGCCAAAATTTTGTAGAGAACGTTCTCTAACTACGAAGAACAATCGATAACATATTATGTGTTCTCGTATTTTGAAATTGTTTTTATTAACTTTATACGTTTTTAAAATGTCCTTTATTACTTAAAGTCTTAGTGAATTCCTTTTTAAAATTATTAGAAAGTAAATTAAGGATCAAAGACTGAAGAATACGTAAAATGAACTGTCATTTGTTCTTCATTCATATACTTTTTTTTACTCTTAAAATTATTAGAGTGACAAACACTGAACTAACTTTGCATTGGATGGATAATACATAATCTCGATGGATAACACATAAAGAAGAAAAAAAAAGCACTGCAGACTGTGGGACTCGGACCGCCGACACGCTGGAGGTGATGAGGGAGCATGAAATTAACCAGTTGAGCTACAAACATTGCGCCCGCTTGCTCCGTTAAAACTTGTAGGTATAGTGTCACACATGGCTCCCTCTCCGCTTCTGATCTCTTTATAACTGTTGTGAACTCCTTTTTGTAGCTTCAGCTGTTCATTTAGCCTCCATTCAATATAATTTACGTTGCAGAACGTATGACAGCGATCCGATAGATATAACTTTTACTGTAACAGGAGTTATTAAGCGCATGTTTTTGGAATGGATGTAACTATTGCTGCTAAGGTCTATTTTACGATGAAAAGCAAGCTAGATTTGCATGGTTACCAAATGACCAATAAGCACGGTAATTTCGACCTTATTGAAGTGTTGTCTATCTCCAAAATATAATGAGGAACAGGTGAACTACCTTGTATTTCAGATATTTACATGCAAAGTAAAATGTTTATTGAACTTTTTTGGGATAGCCTCTAAATGCCTCTTTATTCTGGAAAAATGTTATTGAATGTTGGATAACTGGTAAAGATCACGATAAAACACGTAATTTATGTTATTACATTTTTTCTTGGAGTTAGCCGTTTTCGAGGTTTTCCTTGTTATTAACTTCACTTTTAAAATACAGAAACGGATTTCAATCACATAGTCGGTTTAGCCTAGTGTATTCTCTTATTTCTCTTCTACTTATAAAGCAACTAACTAATCAGACCGCTTCTGTTAATGTTTTAGCATTAAATATTTAAAAGCATAAATAAGCTTATTAACAATACTATACAGAGATATAGAGAAAGTCATGTGAATGAAGCACATCAGATTTTTTATAGTGTTTAACGCCCGTGTTTACTACATAATGCACCGAGTTGATACATGGAATTAAAATGGAGAACCGGACGAGTGCAATGGCGGTGGAAACCGGAGAACCCGGTGTAAAACCACCCCTGTGCCGCTCAAAAATGTTTATTTTCTCAAAAATGGCTTAAGGTAGTAGAACTTACATTTCAGTAGTAGAAATAAATAATAGTTGCGTAAGGTTAAAAATAGTTATTTTCTGTCATAGTAAGGTAATTATTTGATTTACTAATACTAGTTTAATGTGTATGCTATTTAATAGTAATTTTAGTTATAAACTTATACTAATTTTTCAAAACATATGACCACGCTCATTTTTACTTTCTCTACATAGTACATGACACACAGGTAGGGAAGGTATACGTACAGAAATTTCATCGGAAATACACCTTTTAGGGTCAACAGTATTAAAAACTAGAAAAAGTTCAGTGTTCTGGTGTCAGTGGACCCGTAACTCAAAAACCAAAAGATTGTAAAATACCAAACTTGGTGTGAAGGATGCGTCAAGAAGAGTTTGATGAAAATCCTCCAGCCCAAACTATCCTTTATGTTCGAACAATTTCGAAAGTTTAGCTTTTCTCAAAATAGCTGTAACAATTTTGATCAAATACGAATATTAAAGATATTTACAATAAAAATAAAATATATATGTTAACATGTTTTGGAAAGAGCCTTTGAAGACATTTTCATAACTGTTAAACCGTAAGAGATAGACAACATAATTTATGTCATACACTTTTTTCGATTAATTGACAACTTCCGAGATATTCCTTGTTATTGGTTTCAGTTTTTATATACTTTAAATGTCTCTCATACGAGAATTTGTTAATTTATGTTCATCCAAAGATATACATTTCAATTACACAACAACTAGTTTTCAAGAAAGCAAGTAATAAGGTAATTTTTGTTATGTTTATCCCGTTTAGCATGAAGCAGATAGAAGAATAAACCTTTTAACAATAATTTTTACAGAGATGTAAAAGTCATGTGAATGCAACAGTCTGATATTCTTAAGATGATCTTGATACCAATTGACATTTGTTTTGATCTCGTGAGTTCAAACACTACGTAAAACTGAACATAAGTATTTAAACACAGATAGTTTTATAAAATAAAGTCTGTACTTTTATACCAACTTCACAGAAAGTGTAACCAACTGCTGCAAATTCTCCAATATGTTGAGACCGCAAGTTCTCTTAAGTAAGACTATCACACTTGTTTGAGTAAACTTGTCTTTGCTCCACCACATCATTGAGCAGAAAATCTCTTTCACAGTCCTATCTATCTCCTTTTCCATCTTCTTATTCCGTACTTTCTCCTTTAACGTACCCCATATGGGCAATTCCATCTCAAATTGTCCGAAACAGATAAAAAAATCTGAGGTGTACCATTCACATGAATTTCGCTATATCCCTGCAACAAATTATTCTTAAGAAGCTTATGCTTCTATTTACTTCATTCTAATCTAGAAAAATTAGCAGAAATAGTCTTATTACTTTCTCCCTTGTAAGTAGAAAGGAAATATGGGAGTAGCATAGGTTAAAGCGATAGTCAAAAGCTGGTTACTATGTGACTGAAGTTCCTTTATTTGTATGGATATGAGTTGACAAATTCCTGTATGAGAAAATTTAATATTTTCGACCCTGAAAACAAAAACAACGAATATCTCAAAAACGAGCAACTCCAAGAAAAAAATGTATGCAACATAAATTGTGTGTTTGAATGTGCACTACATTTTTTGTGTGGTAAGTTTTTGTCTATCTCTTACGGTTTAGCATTTATACGAAATTCCGGAAAATTCACTCTGAATAAAGTAGTCTTCAGAGGCTATTCTCAGAAAATTCAAAATTTACATTTTATTTGTCGGGTAAGTATCTTTAATATATGATATTTTAATCAAAATCGTTAGAATTTTTAGAAAATCAAAATTTTCGAAAAAGTTCCATGTAAAGGGTTGTTTGGGGTGAGGGGATTTTTCTCAAAATCTTCGTGTCGCATCCCTGGAAGATGCTAAACTTAAATACCAAATTTGGTATTTTAAGGACTTTTCGTTTTTGAGTTACCGTGTTCACAGACACATGGACACACGCGCACACACACGGACGTTTTTCTGAAAATAGATTTTTTGGATACAGGGGGTCCTAAAACGTATATTTCCGGTGAAATCTCGGTATCCAATTTTCTGGTGGAGTGCAATACCTTCTCTATACACTGTGTACATAGTGCGTATAGAGAAAGTAAAAGCAACATTTTCTTCGCTAAATCAAATAAAACGTATTCCGCTTATATTATATAAATAGCAATCGAAGTTTGATACATAATTTACAACTTCAGAATCCAGTGGTATTAAAATTATCCATATTTATCATAATAAGGGGCTTTGTAATTTCGAAATCACAAGCTTATCAGTTTGATTTGAAGCTAAATTTAGAATGTTGTATTGTCTTATCACTGAAACTTATAATTTTGAAGTAAACACAATAATTGATAAATAGGTATGTATCTAATGTATTTTAACACATCTAAACTTTGTGTAACTTTACAGAACCATTAGTAAAGGGACTAATAATGATATAAAAAGCTAATGTGTTTCATTCACATGACCTTCTCTACATCTCTACAATAAATTATTGTTCAAAGGCTTATTCTTGTATTTACTTAATGCTAATTGAGAAACAATTATTACCTGTTTTCTTGCAAGTAGAAGGGAAATAAGGGAGTACGATGGGCTAAAGTGGTAGTCAAATCTTTTAAAAGTTGGTTGCTATATGACTGAAGTACCTTTGTATGGATAGGAATTGACAATTTCCCGTAGTTTAAAGCTGAAATAAATGGCAAGGAATATCTCAAAATGGTGAACTCTAAGAAAAAAAATCTGATGTGTTCCATTCACATGACTTTCTCTACATCTCTGCGACAAATTATTGTTAAAAAGATTATACTTCTATTTGCCTCATGCTAACGGAGAAGTAGAAGCGTAATAAGGGATTATCATAGGTTAAAATGACAGTCAAAAGCTGGTTGCTATGTTTGTTGTGTCCTTTGTTTTTATGGACAGAAGTTCACAAATTCCTGTATGAGAAATGTATAAGTTTTTCAAAGCTGAAACTAAAAACAAGGAATATCTTAAAAATGACCAAGTCCACGAAAAATGAATATTACTTAAATTGTGTGTTTTAATGTGCTCTACGTTTACTGTGAAGTACATCTTTGTCCATATCTTATGGTTAAGCAGTCATACAAAATTCCGTACAATTCATCCAGTATCGAGTAGCCTTCAGAGGCTACTCCCAGAAAAGTCAAGATTACATTTTATTTGTCGTGTAAATGTTTGTAATATAGACATTTTAATCAAAATTGTTAGAGCCATTTTTGAGAAAATCAAAATTTTCGAAAAAAGTTCCATGTAAAGGGTAGTTGGGAGTGCGGGGATTTTTTTTTGGAAGTCTTCGTGTCATATCGTTTTTAGCGGTCTTTTCGTGTCTGAGCTATGCTGCACACACACACACACACACACACATATACAGACAGAAAGACAGACAGACACACACGACATTTTTCTAAAAATGATTTTTTGGATACAGGAGGTCTCAAAACATGTATTTCGGGTGAAATCTCGGTATCCAATTTTTGGGTGCATTACAATACCTTCTCTATATACTTTAGACATAGTACGTGTAGAGAATGTAAAATGCAAGAAGGAGGCAAAAAACTGACGTATAAAAAATTAATCGCATTGCCAACAGTAACACACAGAGAAAATAAAGCTTCCTATACTTCCTGAAAACGCTCTCTCGTTAACAAGGTCTTTGAGGCACGAGTAGTGTGTGAGGTTCCGGAAAATACACTTCTATTTATGCACAGTCAACATTTCCGCCTCTACTCCACGTTATTTTGCTGCAGTTTTATTTCGATACTAAAAGAAAAGAAAGTTGAATAAGCACGGCTGTTTATCCGAGAAGGCAAACTTTGGCACTTGCGTGTAACAATCGATCCGAATCTTGCAAGAGCGGTGGAGCGTATGCAATCCGCAAACAGAAAGTGCTACGAGCTGCCTAACGCATCAGGCGAATGGCAGGGTTCCTCTTCTCTGCGCAGAACAGTGTTCGATCGTGCATTACGTTGAAAGCTTGAGAACATACATCTTAAGAGTTAAATCTTTTGCAAAATTCAATCACTTCTTCGTTTTATTTCATCTCAAGAGTACAGATAAAAGGCAGAATACTCTTACACAAGCTTAAAGCTATGAGGGAGAAATCAGATTGGAAGAATCTGAAACCAAGATCAAGATTGCAGTTTAAATCTCTTTCAGCGAAGGAGCTTTTGTGGTTTCCGGGAGATAGAATCTGATAGTCGGGTCATATTTCTGGAGGACATAGTCACTCAAATGAAAAATAAATCTCCTTAATAGAGTTACAAACTATCACCTATTTTACCTTTTAGCAAAGATGATAGATCTCAACAAACCCTAAGATATCGGAACATTGTATTTTATCTTTGGTGCACCAGCAGGTATATTAGAGTCAAATGGGCCGCGTTGTGGACGAGTGGTTGCACCATTCGCCTCTCACCTAGACGGTCCGTGTTCGATCCCAAGCGACCGCCTGCGAGATTTGTGGTGGACAAAGCGGCACAGGGCGGGTTTTCTCGGTGCTCCGGTTTCCCCCGTCAACCTATTCAACCGGTGCTTCATCTCCATTCCATGTATCACCAGTGTCATCGCCTACGGTGCCTTGGTGGTAAAAGTGGGTGAAATTCGAAGGTATTTCATGACAAAACAGAGATTCGTATTCTGAATGCCAATCTTTTATTTAAACTATATATGTGCTAACTATTACCTATTCTAAAGGAAATAAACACACATAGTAAACAAAATAAGATTTTAAATGTTTTTTTTTTCACACTTGCCGTGTGTAGGACAGAAGTTGGGTAGGTAGAGTCAGACTGAAAAATTTAATGTCATAACCGAGATTTGAACTACGGATCTCCCGATCCCTAGCTGGTCGTTCTAATGCTGAGCTACCATTGCAACACACCGGCACGGCTTTAAATTCCTCAGCTGACTCATATGTTTCCAGTGGCAACTTACGATGTCGTAAGTACTTTAACTGGGCTTAATAGTTCAGTCAACTTTGCCACTTTTCGTTTAACAATCATATCCTTGACTTAATAGTTGGCTAAATTATGAAGCCCGGGACTTAAAGTGCATATAACATTGTAAGTCGCCTTTGGGGTATGTCATCTCACCTTGTGGTTTACCGGGAAACATGCGAGTTGGTTGAGGAATTTAATACCGTGCCTACGTGTTCCCATGGTAGCTCATTGTTAGAGCGACTGGCTAGAGATCGGAAGAACCTGGTTCAATACCCGGCTATGGCATTGGATTTTTCAGTCTGACTCTACCTATCCAAATTAACAATTATTATAATTATTTATATTATTATAAATTAAAACTATTATATGTTCGCCTGGATAATCTTTTTAAATAATTATTGAATTATAAGTAATCTATCCTTGTTATTATCATTGCATTTTATGTGAGAGAATGTGGAATTGAGAATGAATGTTTATTACTTTCTCTAGCCCCATATTAACAATGTACATAGGGACAGAAGGTATTGTAATGCACCCAAATGTCAATACCGAGATTTCACCGGAAATATAAGTTTTCGGATCCTCTGCGTCAAAAAAGTTTTGTTCAGAAAAAGAACCGTGTATGTGTGACGTGACGATTTTGATTAAAATATCGTGTATTAAAGATATTTACACGACAAAATTTAAATCTTGAATTTTCTGGGAATAGCCTCTAAAAACACTTTATTCTGGATGAATTTTACGGAATTTTGTATAACTGCTAAACCGTAAGAGAAGGACAAAAACTTACCACACAAAAAATGTAGAGCACGTTAAAACTCACAATTTATGCAATATACAGTTTTTTCGTGGAATTGGTGGTTTTAAGATATTCCTTGTTTTTGGTTTCAGCTTTGAAAAACTTAAACATTTCTCAAACAGGACTTTGTCAACTCCTGACCATACAAACAAAGGAACTTCAGTCACATAGCAACCAAGATTTGACTATCACTTTAACCTATGGTACTCCCTTATTTCGCTTCTACTTGCAATCAAGTAATATGACTATTTCTGTTAATTTTCTCTCGACCAAAATGAAGTAAATAGAAACATAAGCTTTCTAAGAATTTGTTGAACAAATGTAAAGAATGTGAATGGAACACATCAGATTTTTTTGGTTACAGGTGGCCCTAAAACTATATTTCTCGTGAAATTGTTGTATTAAATTTTTGGGTGGAGTGCATTACCTTATCTATAAATTACGTACATAGTATATGTAAAGAAAGTAAAAATGTAGCTCATTATCTAACAGTTACTGAGATAGTGGCTCAAACTTCAACACTGGCAAGATAGGGTATTTTGACTCTTCTTAAAGTTTTAAATGACCCTGTATATCTTATGGCTCCGCTGCGTTTCATTCCTTGAGAAAAGTCTAGCACCCTGGGCCGATGTTTTCGAGAGATATCGTGCATCATGTGACATATCAGCTTAAACTATTGGAGACTCAGAACTCGCCATCCAGGCTATAATGAAAACTAACAAAGAGAAGCATAGAACTGCTGATTACATATGGATTTTTTGGAGAAAGGAGCCACTGCAAATGCCATGCGCTATATCAAAACGCTAGCAAAGTTGCTGGTGGTGTTAAAGTCAAGGAGTCCTTAGTTTTACTTCTCTCAATCTGATGCACAGCGTTTCCTGAACGATATTTTCCGCACTGTCCGCAACACATTGTGGTTGCAATAGGATAGAACCCTGAGGGGGTAACATGTAAATTTTACTTTGAAGTGTACCCTCAAAGCAAACGATTCAATTCAGATGACGTGGACAAAGCGCAGATCTTCCTCCACAAAGGTACACTCTTGTCTGTGTCAGATTTATACAGGTGTCCGAGTAAATTGGGCTACTGTGTGGCCCATGGTGTTTTGTTGCCCGTTTTATTTTCAGTTTCCTTACTACGTGTAGTAGGTAACGTAACTGAATTTCATTTCAAAATTCAATGTTGAAATTTAACTATAAACATGTGGATAGGTAGAGTCAGACTGAAAAATGCAATGCCATAGCCGGTATTTGAACCACGGATCTCCCGATCTCTAGCCGGTTGCTCTGCCACTGCGCTAACATGGCACAGAATTTTTCAACTTTCCCGGTAAACAATAAGGTGGTTGATATGACAACTCCAATGGCGACTTACAAAGTTGCAAGTACTTTAGACCCAGGATTCATAGTATAGGCAACTATTATGGTCAATTGCTATATTCCGGCATGTTGCCATGATAGCTCAATGGCAAAGCAACTGGCTAGAGATTGGGAAAAAATGAAATGGCCTGTTATTTATGGACGTTCTTTAACTGCTTTGGTTCTCAGCGTCCCATTCTATATTGGGCGTCAAAGATCGCTTAATTTTGCTCAGAGACCTCTCTTATCAGGCTTGAGGTTCTTTTACGTGCCGTAAATCTACGATACGGGACCCACAGCTTTACTTCCCTTCCGAAGGAAGCCATGCTAAGGATTTTTACCCCCGAAAAAATCCATCGTCCTCCGCCGGGTTTGAACCCGCGACCTTGGGTATATGAAGTTAGCATGGTTAGAGATTGTGGGATCCGTGGTTCAAATCCCGGGTATGGCACTGAATTTTTCAGTCCGATTCTACCTATCCAACTTTTGTCCTACACACGGATTGTGTGAAAAGAAAACAATTATTCCAATATAAACATATGCTTTGAGGTTCATTCAGTAAAAAAGTCTTATGCGTTACACTCACATGACTTTACAAATAAACTTCTTACAAAAAATTAATATTCTTTTCATGCTAATCGAGCTGCATTAGCAGAATTATTACTAAGTTCCTTTTTAACTTTCTCTAAACGTATTATGTACTTAAAATTCGATACCGAGATTTCGCTGGACATACACGTTTTGGACTCCTCTGAATACAAAAAAAGCAATTTTAGAAAAAGTTCCATTGTGTACGTGTCTGTGGACCGCTAAACACTAACTTTTAAGTTTGACATCTCTCAAGGACGCGACACGAAGATTTTCAACAAAATCCCTCCACCACAAACTACTCTTTACATGGAAAAAAATTTGAATTTTTGTTTTTATTTTCTCAAAAATTCTTTAACGATTATATTCAAGATATTTGAATGCCAAATAACATGTATATCTTGATTTTTCTGAGAATGGTCTCTAAAGACCTCCTTATTATGGATGATTTTTATTGAATTTTGCATAACTGGTAAACCGTAAGAAACGGATAAAAACTTACCACACAAAAATGTAGAGGCATATTAAAATATACAATTTATGTTAGATACATTTTCAACAAAATCCCCCTAAATCAAACTATCCTTTACATGAAACATTTTTCGTAATTTTTTATTTTCTCAAAAATGGCTCTAACGATTTTGATTAAAATATCTCATATTAAAGATACCTGACAAAATGTATATCTTGAATTTTCTGTGAATAGTCTCTGAAGACTACTTTACTCAGGATGAATTTTACGGAATTTTACATTTCTGCTAAACCGTAAGAGATGGACAAAAGCTTACTACACAAAAAATTATTTGGTATTTAAGGGTATTGTTTTATGATTTTACTGTCCATAAGCAGGAACTTCTACTACAAATTATTTTTTTTCGAGCTCAGGGGACCGCAAAACATATTTCCGGAGATATATTCACATCGAATTTGTGGGTGAAATCCGTCATCTTCTCTTTACACTATGCAGTGTGTGTACATCTGCACTAGGTAAAATAAAAATCTGTTGTTTTCCATTCACATGCCTTTCTCTATATCACTGCAACATATTATTCTATTTACTTCATCTAATGGAGCAAAAATTTAGCAGAAATAGTCCTATTACTTGCTTCCTTGTTAGTAGAAGCGAAATAAGGGGGTATCATAAGTTAAAATGACAGTCAAAAGCTGGTTGCTCTGTGATTGAAGTTCCTTTGTTTGTATGTATGGACACGAGTTCACAAAGTCCTTTATGAGAAAAGTATGTCTTTATAGCCAAAGAAAAAAAAACAAAGAATATCTAAAAAATAATTAACTCCACGAAAAAATGGTATATAACATAAATTGTGTGTTTTAAGGTGCTCTACATTTGTTGTGTGGTAAGCTTTTGTCCATCTCTTACGGTTTAGAAGTTATGCAAAATTCCGTAAAATTGACCAAGAATAAAGTAGTCTTCAGAGGCTATTCCCAGAAAATTCAAAATATACATTTTATTTGTCATGTAAATATCTTTAATATACGATACTTTAATCAAAATCGTTATAGCCATTTTTCAGAAAATCAAAATTTTCTAAAAAAGTTCCATGTAAAGGGTAGTTTGGGTTGGGGGAATTTTTCTCAAAATCTTCGTGTCGCGTCCCTGAAAGATACTAAACTTAAATACCAAGTTTGGTATTTTACCGACTTTTCGTTTTTGAGTTATCATGTTCACAGACACATGGACACACGGACCATCTTCTGAAAATACTTTTTTTGGATACAGAGGACCCTAAAACATATATTTCCGGTAAAATCTCGGTATCGAATTTTTTGGTGGAGTGCAATACCTTCTCTTACACTATATTCATAGCACGTATAGAGAAAGTAATAAGGGGCTAAAAAACAGATGAATAAAAAATTATGCGAATTGGAAGTTGTAGTACGGTAAATTATGGTGATGTAACTAACTGACTAACATTTGCCTAGAGACCCATGTAAATCTGGAAAAACCATGGGCGACCTCCAGAATGCCTGACCCAGCTCGGTTGGTATGCGAACACGCCTTAAAGTAATGCTAACAGCGCCAAACTAATTTCATTTGGAAATACATTGAAATGTTACTCGGCAGCTGCGTCAAACTCTTAAAATAGCGAAAATGTGGAGTAGAAAATTTCGTCGCTACCTCTTTCGGAAGACATTCTAATCATATTCGACATAAGGCTGCGACACAAATAAGCACAGAAGCTCACACAGGTTTATACCGAGAGTGAAGTATGTCACACTGACTGACAGTTTCGTTTGGCAACATTTTTCCATCAAAAACTTGACTTTCTCTAGTTACTCTACCAGCAAACTTCTTACAAAAGATAATTCTTCTTTCAACACCATACTAGTTGAGATAAACATTAGCAAAATGTTATTACTTAATTCCTTATAAGTAGAATGCAATTAAGGGAATGCACTAGGGTAAAGAGATTGTCGAATGTTTTAAAATATATCCTTATGCGATTGTCATTATAAATTGTTTCTTTGCTTGACAAGGAGTACAACAAAAGATGAACGGACACTTCCGTCTGAGAAAAGTATAGATGTTTCACAATTGAAACTAATAACAAGAAATGCCTAGAAAACGGTAAGCTCCACGAAAAAAAGGTATGACATAGCTTGTACATTTTAACTAGATCTACGTTTTCTTGTACTGCAAGTTTTTGTCTCTCTCTTACACTTTATCAGTTATGCCAAATTACGCAAACTTTATGCGGAATAAACAGATCTTTAGAAACTATTCCCAGAAAAGTCAAGGTATACATTTTATTTGTTATAGAAATGGCTTCAATCGATTTTGACTACAACCTCTTATATTTAATGTATTTACTTGAAAAATATATATCTTGAATTATCTGGGAACACTCTTTGAAGATATCTTTATTCGGAATAGAATTTTGAATGACTGGTAAACCGTAAGGGATAAACAAAAATTCTCATAAAATATATATCTCTTTAAAACACACAATTTATGACATATGCATTATCTTCGTGGAGTTGACCGTTTTCAAGAGATTCTTATCACAGTTTTCAGTTTTAAACTTTTCTTATAGGGGTACGTAACTCCTGACTACACAAAGAAACGGGTTTCCATCCCATAGCAACCACATTTTGAAACATTTGCCTGTCGGCTTAGCAGAGTGTATTCCCTTATTTCCCTTCTATTTATAAGGAACTAAGTAATAGAACCATATCTGTTAATTTTTAATTCAATTAGCATGAAGTATGTGGGAATGATCTTACTAACAAAAATTTCTTACAGAGATGTAGAGAAAATCACGTGAATGGAACACGTCAGATTTTTTTTTTTACTTTCTCTAGTCACGTATGTACATAGGGATAGAGAAGTGTTATTTCCACCCAAAAACTCCTTGTTGATTTTTGACCGGAAATACATGTTTTAAGACCTCCTGAATTAGAAAAAAACATTTTCAGAAACAGGTCCGTGTGTGTGTGTATGTGTGGACAGCATAACTCAAAAACGAAAAGTCTGTTAAATACCAAACTTGGTATTTAAGTTTGGTCTCTTCAGAAGATGCGACACGAAGATTTTCAAGAAAATCCCCCCACCCCTAATTACCCTTTACATGGATAAATTTTCGAATACTTTGCTTTTCTTAAAATGGCTAGCAATTTTGATTAAAATTCCACATATTGAATTCATTTCTATCACAAATAAAATGTATATCTTGAATTTTCTGGGAATAGCTTCTAAAAACTTGTTTATTCTGAATGAATTTGGTTTAATTTGGCTTACATAGTAAACCGTAAGAGATAGATAAAAACTTACAGTACCAAAAATGAAGATATTGTTAAAATACAAGTTATGACATACACATTTTCTTCGTGGAGCTTATCATTTTTAGGTATTCCTTGTTATTAGCTTCAATTGTAAAGTACTTATACTTTTCTCAGAAGGAAGTGTCCGTTTTTTCTTTTGTTCTTCTCCTGGCCCAGCAAAGAAGCGATTTGCATGATAATCTCATAACGACTGCCTTTTAAAACATTGACTATCACTTTAGCACAGTGCATTCCCTTAGTTCCATTTTACTTATAAGGAGCAAAGCAATAAAATTTTATCTCGATTATTGAAAGACTTGCCGATCCCAGTGGCCACGCTCGCTAATGTGTCTCGCTTTGGCGTTTCGTGGTGCACATGATCGTGGGTTCGAGTCCTGCCTTGGGCATTGGTGTTTCTGTGTTTGTAAATGTGTCTATGTTTGTGTATAGATGTGTAAAAGGAAAATATTAAGAATAATAAGGAAACTGGAAAAAAAAATGGAGAGAAAAAAGGAATACAGGGTCGGAGTCCTGACAAGCCTCCGGAACTGCATTTTTAAAATAAAAAAAGAAGAATTATCTTTTGTAAGAAGATTAATTAAAGTAGCTAGAAAAAGTCATTTAAGTGTTAAACATTGAGACTCCCTGAAAAAAATCTGTGTATTTCCAGTGAAATATCGGTATTGAAATTTTTAATGGAAAGCAATGCTTCCCTAAATACTGCAAATTGTGTAGAGAGTAAAAAGCTTCTATAGAGAGAGAAAGAGGATATCTACCATTGTCCTCGAGCATTGAAATACCATCCGCTGTCAAACAAAAGAGAGAGCTGAAGGAAATCAATCTTCTGCCCGGATTGAATACTGTCTGGGCTCTTCAAGAAGTTAATCAACGTGTGAGGCAATCATGGTATAACGACTGCCTGTAGGTTTTCCGAAAACTGCTGAGTTGTAACCCCCTCATTTGTTCTAACAAGTTACATCCTGACAACCGAGCGTTAAGTGATAACGACCGCATCCTTAAGGTTCTAGGTTCGAAACCCCGAGACCGCCTAGCCTGACTCGGTTTTTTCGTGGTTTACCCTGTTACAAAATCCTGTTATTACACTCTGTAATATGCGTGCGAAATAGCGAGCTAATTGAGATTCTTTTTACTTTCTCTACACGTACTATGTACATAGTATATAGAGAAGGTATTGCACTCCACCCAAAATTCGATACCGAGATTTCACCGGAAATATATGTTTTAGGGTCCCCTGTATCCAAAAAAAGTATTTTCAGAAAAAGGTCCGTGCGTGTGAGTGACCGGGTGTCCGTAAGTCTGTGAACACGATATCTCAAAAACGAAAAGTCGGTAAAATACCAAACTAGGTATTTAAGTTTAGTATCTTCCAGACATGAGATACGAAGATTTTGAGAAAAATCCCCCCACCCTAAACTACCCTTTACATGGAACTTTTTCGAAAATTTTGATTTTCTCCATAATGTCTCTAACGATTTTGATTAAAATATCGTATATTAAAGACATTTACACGACCAATAAAATGTATATTTTGAATTTTCTGGGAATAGCTTCTGAAGACTACTTTATTCTGAGTGAATTTTACGGAATTTTGCCTAAATTCCATACCGTAAGAGATAGAAAAAACGTACCACACAAGAAACATAGAGCACGTTAAAACACACAATTTATGTTATTATACATTTTTTCGTGGAGTTGGTTGTTTTTTTTTTAGATATTCCTTGTTTTTTACTTCAGCTTTAAAAACGTAATACTTTTCCCATAAAGGTGTTTTTCAACTCGTGTCCATACAAGTAAAGGAACTTCAGTGACGTAGCAACCAGCTTTTGACTATTATTTTACCTATAGTACTCCCTTATTTCGCTTCTACTTACAAGGAAGCAAGCAATAAAACTATTTCTGCCAAGTTTTACTCGATTAGCATAAAGTAAATAGACGCATAAGCTTTTTAACAATAATTTTGCAGAGAAGTAGAGGAAGTCATGTGAATGGAATACATCATATTTTTTAGTATTACTCAGTGTAATACGTATGATTGCGTCTCAGGGTCGTGGCCGTGAGGAAGAGAATGCATTACAGAAAATATAATACTTGTAAATGATACACTGGTGAGATATTCTTATATATTCTTCAATATCACTGAATAGAATAATTATTAACACTTTATGATGACACAGATAAATTAAGAGTACATTCCACTAGCCTAAATGTTTGTATTTATTAACCGTCATTTCGTACTAGATGGCAGTTAAATTTTCAATATATCCATCATTTGGTTTCATTGCCATAGGCGATTGAATCAACAATTTCTTCCACCATTAGAAAGATAGAAAAAAACGAGTTTCGTGCGATGGCTAAACACTTCAAAAGGCTTAACACGGAAACAGATAAAAGCCAAGTTTAATGAAGTTCTTGGCACATCTGCCTCTACATTTGCAACAATTTACAATTGGATAAATGAATTTAAATGTGACCATGCATCCACAAATTATGAACATTGTTTCCTTCGTCCAGTAGAAGTGGCTTCATTTGCAATGAATGATAAAATCCAGGATACGGTTTTGAGTGATCGACGAATCAAAGCACATAATAGATCAGTTTTTCACCAAAAATTAGCTCTGATAAAGGTCTCAGCAGATGGTTGCCACGTTTAATCTCAATGGAGAATAAACGTAACGTGTGAGCTGGTTTGGCTCTTTTCTGTCGCAATCCTGACGAGTTTCTGCTTCAACATGGACACACTACTACTACACTGCACGGACAAAATTGTAGTCGAAACTGGATGTTTAAAGACGAAACGGTTCCGAAGAAGGCAGACAAGGTGATGGCCTCGAATTTTTAGGATGCACGCGGAGTCATCAACATCGATTACTTGCAAAAAGTAAGAACTATAAATGTAGAATATTATGTATCGTTACTGCACTAGTTGAACAGAGAAATCAAGAAAAAAACACCTGGCAAACAAAAAATTCTCTTCCATCAAGACAATGTGATTGAGGACCTCCCGAAATCTGCTTTTGGAAGGCTTAGAACACTTGGTGAAACGTTGTTAACATTTATCCAGCTACTAGGAGATTATGTTGGAAAAAAAAAACTTAGTAAAACAATTTGTTTTTCTATCTCTTACTAATGACTTATCGAACACCCCTCGTATATACACTGAGTTTCTCCTTAGTCAAAGATAGCTTAGGATTTATTATTTTATCTTTATTATTCCTAAAAGAACCTCATATTAGGAGAGCTACACACAAAAAAACATAAAATAAAATAGCATTAACCTTAAAGGTTTTAACAGTTTTAAAACAAAACACTGGACTTGTACAGCAAGGATACAGTTTTACTTTTAAAATTATACTTCCTTCTGCACAATAGCTCGAAAAGATCAGAAGCTGCATTAGTAGGACTGTTCTTTACTGCCAGCAGCAAGAACAACACATGCATTCCTTCTGTGCTTGAGCATCCGATGGTAAACAAATCGCTTGCCTTACGTTGTTTGGCAAGGGAAAGTGGCGTAACATTTGCTTCAGAACCTTGTTTACCATAAGGAGAATATTAAAAGTCCCTTCTCTTGCAAAAATAACATACATTGGATATTCACAACACTTTCAAGAGATCTCTTATTAGTTGAGAAGCAGTACCGTTGTTTTCCGTTCTTTATTAACTGCAACATACAATTATTGTGTTCAGAACACTAAAACGTTTTGTCTTATATAAAGTTAATTAAAATAAACTAGTCCACCTCCAGCAACGAAATCCTTTCAAGGATCTGATTGTATTGAGAGTGTATCTAGTACCTTTTACCATTGGAACAAAGGAAAGAGATTTATAGAAACAACCGTTTAATTAAAGAAGAAGCAATTAACGTGAAGTATTCTCTATTTGAGAACTTTTTCTACCACACTAGCGATGTGTAGACAGTTGAAAAGGTAGAGGTAGAGTGAACAAAGTCAATATCATAGCCAGGATTTGACCCACGGGTCTCTGGTTTCTGTCTAGTTGCAGCCAAAGAGCTACCAAGGTAATATACCGACACGATATTACATTCCCAAATGATTCGCGTTTTTTCCAGTCCCATAAGGAGCTCAAATTAATATACCGACATGTATGTATGTATGTATGTATGTATGTATGTATGTATGTATGTATGTATGTATGTATGTATGTATGTATGTATGTATGTATGTATGTATGTATGTATGTATGTATGTATGTATGTATGTATGTATGTATGTATGTATGTATGTATGTATGTATGTATGTATGTATGTATGTATGTATGTATGTATGTATGTATGTATGTATGTATGTATGTATGTATGTATGTATGTATGTATGTATGTATGTATGTATGTATGTATGTATGTATGTATGTATGTATGTATGTATGGGTAGATGGATGCATGCATGCATGCATGCGGGCCATCCAGTAAGTGACAAGACGATTTGACATAATAAAGAGTTGTCCACCATGTGCGCCAATTACCTTGGCTTTAGAGCATCAGTATGTAGTGCAGAGAAAAAAATCTGATGTGTTTCATTCACATGACTTTCTCTACTTCATGCTAATTGAGAAAAATTAGCAGAAATAGTCTTATTACTTGTAAGTAGAAGCGAAATAAGCGAGTACCATAGGTTAAAGTGATAGTCAAAAGCTGGTTAATATGTGACTGAAGTTCCTTTGTTTGCATAGACAGGAGTTGACAAATTCCTGTATGAAAAAAGTGTAAGTTTTTAAAGCAATAAGAAGCAATATCTCAAAAACGATCAGCTCCATGACAAAAATGTATGACAAAGTGTGTGTTTTGTCCAGATCTACATGTTTGTGTATTAAGCTTTGTCTATCTCTTACGGTTTACCAGTTATGTAAAATTCAATAAAAATCATCTAGAATAAAGGTGTTTTTGAGGCTATTCCCAAAAAATTCAAGATATACCTTTTATTTGGCAAGTAAATATCTTAAATATAAGGGATTTTAATCAAAATCGTTAGCCATTTCTAAGAAAATCAATACCATGTAAAGAGTAGTTGGGGTGGGAGGATTTTCTTGAAAATCTTCGTGTCGCATCCTTGGAAGACACCAAACTTAAATAACAAGATTGTTGCCCACAGACACACACACGGACATTTTTCTAAAAATGCTTTTTTTGGATTCAGGGGGTCTCAAAATATATATTTCCGGTGAAATCTCAGTATTGAATTTTTGGGTGCATTATAACACCTTCTCTGTACACTTGGACATAGTACGTATAGAGAAAGGAAAAATGAACACAGTTTTGTATCAACAAGCGAGAGAGGTGGTTTATTGTCCAGCCTGAGAGTTTGGGATCATCAGTTCGCAACTCAGAAAATAATTTGTTGGAAGTGACGTTTCATGTGCACCCATTTTCCGCTTTGATAACTTTAACAGTTTAAGAGCATAGCAAGACTAGATGAGAGGTCTCTTCTGAATCAGAAGCTGACGCAAGTGACAACCAGTGCCTAAACAGGTCGGAAGACAGCGAAAAGACCCCATTTTGCGTTAAGTGTTTCAGGTGTATTTTTACTTTCTCTACACGTACTATGTACATAGTGTATAGAGAAGGTATTGCGATAGCGAGATTTCACCGGAAATACGTGCTTTAGGGTCTTCTGTATCCCAAAAATGTATTTTCAGAAAAAGGTCCGTGTGTGTGTGTTTGTCCGTGTGTCTGTGAACACGGTAACTCAAAAACGAAAAGTTGGTAAAATACCAAACTTGGTATTTAAATTTACTATCCTCCAGGGATGCGACACGAAGATTTTGAGAAAAATCCTCCACCTCAAACTACCCTTTACGTGGAATTTTTTTCGAAAATGTAGATTTTATAAAAATGGCTCTAACAATTTTGATTAAAATGTTGTATATTAAAAATATTTACCTGACAAATAAAATGTATATTTTGAATTTTCTGGGAATAGGTTCTTAAGACTACTTTATTCTGGGTCAATTTTACGGAATTTTTCACAATTGCTAAACCGTAAGAGATGAACAAAAACTTACCACACAACAAATGCAGAGAACTTTAAAACACACAATTTATATCATATACATTTTTTTCGTGGAGTTGGTTGTTTTTGAGATATTCCTTGTTTTTGATGAAAAACTTATGAAAAACTTATACATTTCTCATACAGGAATTTGTCAACCCCTGTCCATATAAACAAAGGTACTTCAGTCACATAGCAACCAGCTTTTAACTATCACTTTTAACCTATAGTACTCCCTTATTTCGCTTCTACTTTCAAGGAAGCAAGTAACAAGACTATTTCTGCTAGTTTTTTTTTTTTCTCGATTAGCATGAAGTCATGTAAATGGAACACATCAGAATTTTAATGTCGTTGAGTGTACCCAAGTACTAAATATGAATCGCTCCCTTAATGTTATCGACTACGTTTCTTGTTGATGAAACTAACTCAGCACAGTTGTTCATAAAATCCATATATATATATATATATATATATATATATATATATATATATATATAATACGTTGATAAGGAATATGCTTCTTTCTGACTTTCTAGGGATTTTAATACCCTTTGCCGACTACAGCGAGTTTATTTCAACGATGACAAAAGACGAACGAAGCGATTTATAGGGAAAACGGGCCCGTAAATCAAATAATTATTCCTCTTCTCTTCAAAGGTAGAGCAAAGTCCGCTTTTGAGCTTAAAATAACTCCCTTCTCATCTTGTTGAGAACTTTGGAAAAATTAATGGAAATGAATTGTGTACACGCGGGTTCAAATAAAAGTCCCGATATAATGAACCTTTACCATTTTTACTTTCTCTAAGCACGTACACAAAGGTAGAGAAGGAATTTTGTTTCACCCAAAGATTCCATACCGTGATTTTACCGGAAATATGTTTTAAGACTCCTGAATCCAAATAAAAAAGTAGTTCAGAAAAAGCTCCGTTTGTACACGCATGTGCCTATGTATTTAAAAATGGTAACTCTTAACGAAAACTTGATAAAGTACCAAAATTAGTATTTAATTTTGGTATCTTCCAAAGACGCGACACCAAGATTTTCAAGAAAATCGTTCAACCTCAAACTATCCTTTACATGGAAAATATTTCAAAATTGTTGATGTTCTCAAAATGGATAAAACGATCTGCCTTAAAATATCGTATATCAAAAGTATTTATGTGACAAATAAAATGTATTTCTTGAAGTTTCTGAGAATAGCTTCGGAGACTTCGTTCTGGATGACTTTTAAATAACTGATAAACCGTAAGAGATGGCAAAAGCTTACTATACAAAATGTAAATATCGTCAGAAAACACAATTTACCTATTTCATTTACATTTTTGTTGTAGAGCTAACAGTTTCCGATATATTTCTTAGTATTGGTTTCAATTTTAAAATATTTATACTTTTATCAAAAAGAAATCCTTCGAGTTTCTTTTGTTTTACTCTAGGTCATTCAAAGAAGCGAATTTCAATTGATAATCGCAATTTTACTATGGCTTAGTCTATTCCCTTAGTTGCTTTCAACAATAAGGCTATTCTTCTAAGGCTTATCTCGATTAGCATGGAGTAAGTAGCAAGAAGAATAAACTTTTTTGAGAAGTTTTTTAAACTATGGGCAGAAAAGTTGTAATGAACTGTTCAATAATACCAGAAAAGATAAACAGTATCTGATTTGACCTTCTTTGGACCTGACCCTCTTGTCTCCACCCGTAATCTGGTTCAATTGATATAATGTAATACGAAATTTGAAGAATAATCGAGCCCCAGGAGAAAATTCTGTTAACATAGAACTAATAAAACACGGTGGTAGAGCATTATAGAATCACATCTGGACGTTGATCCTTGATATCTGACATCTTGAACAGATGGCTAAAGACTGGAAAGCAGCTATTATATGTCCAATGCACTTGAAAGATGGTAAACTTGAATGCAATATTTATATAGGAATCTCACTTTTAAATGTCGGCTACAAAATGTTTAACAATTTTATTAACATACACTGAACCATACGTTAATGAATACGAATGTGGTTTTCGCAGATGAAGCTCTACGATTACCAGGCATTTTCTTTACGTATGATTTTAAAGAAGTTTTATGAATTTAACTTACCAGTACACCAGCTGTACATCGATTTTAAACAGTCTTTTGATACCATTAACAGCAATTATATATATATATATATATATATATATATATATATATATGAGTCCATGGCGGAAATTAGAATCCCCAATAATTAATTACTCTAACCAGGATGACTTTAATTAATACACAAAATAGTTAAAATACAAAATAAATTGTCAGAAAAGTTTATAACTCATAATGGAATTCGACAAGGTGACTCCTTGTCAACGCTCTTAATACTGGTTTAGAGCGAGTTATTAGGAAGGTCACTAATCCAGGTGGAACAATATTTAAAAGAATGAAGTTAATTGTTTTTAGAGAAGGTATTGCACTCCACCAAAAATTCGATACCGAGATTTCACCGGAAATATATGTTTTAGGGTCCCCAATATCCAAAAAAAGCATTTTCACAAAAATGTCTGTGTGTGTGTGTGTCCGTGTGTCAGCGTGTCCGTGTGTCTGTGAACACGATAACTCAAAAACGAAAAGTCGGTAAAGTACCAAACTTGGTATTTAAGTTTAACTTCCAGGGATGCGAATCGAAGATTTTGAGAAAAATCCCCCCACCCCCAACTACCCTTTACATGGAACTTTTTTCGAAAATTTTGATTTTCTCAAAAATGGCTCTAACGATTTTGATTAAAATTTCGTATATTAAACATATTTACCTGACAAATAAAATGTATATCTTGAATTTTCTGGGAATAGCCTCTGAAAAGTAGTTTATTCAGGATGAATTTTACTGAATTTTGAATAACTGCTAAACCGTAAGAGATGGACAAAAACTTACTACACAAAAAGTTCGTCGTTTTTGAGACGTTCCTTATTTTTGGTTTCTGCTATAAAAAACTTATATTTTTTTCATACAGGATCTTGTCAACTCCGATCCATATAAACAAAGAAATTTCATTGACATAGCAACCAGCGTTTGACTGTCACTTTAACCTATGGTAGTCCCTTATTTCGCTCCTACTTATAAGGAAGCAAGTAATAAGACTATTTCTGATATTTTTTTCTGATTGGCATAAAGTAAATCGAAGTATAAGCTTTTTAAGAATACTTTGTGGCAGGGATATAGAGAAAGTCATGTGAATGGTACACGATTTTTTCTCACAAGCCGTGTGTAGGATACGAGTTGGATAGGTAGAGTCAAACTGAAAAATCCAATGCCGTAGCTGGTAACTGAACCACGGATCTCCCGGTCTCTAACCGGTTGTTTTACCACTAACCTACCATGGCAACATGCTGGCATAGCATTAAATTTCCCAACTGACTCATGTTTTCCGGTAAACCACTAGGATATCTCAAATTATTTTGCGATGACGTACCACAATGACGACTTATAATGCTGTAAGTACATCGTCCCAGTATAGACAGCTATTATGGTCAATTATTATTGTTTAACTGTTTTTTTTCACACAAGAGGTGGTGGTTTACCGGGAAACATGAGTCAGTTGAGAAATCTAATGCTATGCTGGCATGTTGCCATGGTAGGTTAGTGGTAGAGCAACCGGCTAGAGACCGGGAGATCCCAACTATGGAATTGAATTTTTCAGTCAGACTCTACCTACCCAATTTAACAGAATTTGAATTTGCTGCTGATGTAACTATATTTGTACTGAATTTTTCATTCCTTTAACTAACAGCGCCAAAACAAAGTACATGAACATCATAACCAGGAGAAATAATACTGTAAATAGTATTGTACTAAATAATATAAATCGAGAAAGTTAATTTCTAGTTTCCGATATCTCGGCTCGATGCTTACTGATGATAACGAGATGAAGGACAAAATCGCTACTGGCAATCGATGCCTTAGAGCATTAGATGAAATCATGAGAACCAAATATATCGCAGGAAAGTTAGTTGGAATTTATAAATAAATTATTAAACCTACGGTTACTTTTGGAAAGGAACCCTGGACCTCACAGCACGAGCAATTACCATCTTAAACACTTGAGGAAGGAAATATTCTATGGAAATTTTATATCTTGTTTGTGTTAAAGGAAATTGGAGAGTTAGGACCAATTCTGAACTGCAAGAGCTAAATAAGGATGCAAGAATTGTCTTTGATATAAAAATTATACGGCAAGAGGGGCTGGTCCACATTTTCAAAATACACAATAGAATCGCTAAAAATGTTACTAGATGCCATACCAAGTGATAAAAGAAGATTAGGAAGGCCCAAATGATGGTGGTTTAGATGATTGTTAAAGCAGGAATTAAAAGATGGAGGCGAAAAGCATTGAATGAAAAAGATTGGACGGCAATTCTTTACGAGGTAAAGGTTAAACTAAAGGGGATGTTGCTAAAACAGGTAGAGAAGTGTAAATGGAATACGCCAGTTTTTCTTCCATTTTAACAATTACATAAAAGTAATAAAATGTTTCCATTTAAAAAGTATGTTGAAAATAATATTTGCTTATATTTTCAATGACCTGTATCCTCTACTTTAATGACCCTCCTCTAATCTCATGTCTGTGAAAATCGCTTCCAAATTCCTATTTTTGCTTCAGAGATATTTGCAGTGAAAGTTGTATAAGCGGTATACATAAAACCTCCAAAAAATAACTGCTAATACAACAATCACAGTGTGACATTCTGAATGGAACATATGCCAAAAACCAAAGTAGAATTTGTATTCCATTTTAGTTATCTTCGTCCCTCTCTGTCACTATGCACACAAACACAAACTAAACACGCTTCAGCACACAGCATTCCAATGTTGACAACATTCTTATCGCCATTGTTTCATCTGTACATACCGTGCTGTGGTCGATTGATTAGCGAGTATTTAAACAATTCAAACATAATGGAATAATTTTGTTTTCCATGGCTCTAAGTGTCCTTTTGTAGTCGCATAAAGCATTTATTTTTAATGTCGATCTCTGACAGGATATTGGGAAAAATCTGATGCTTTCCATTAACCTGACTTTCTCTACCTGTTCTGCAACAAATTATTTTTACAAGATACATTCTTCGTTCTACTTCATGCTAATTGAAATAAACATTACCAGAAATGTCTAACAGTTATTTTCTTCTGAGTATAACAGAAATAAGGCAATGCACTAGACTAAAGCGATAGTCAAATCATTTAAAAACCGGTTGAAATTATCTCTTCTTTGCATAGCCAGGAAGAGAAGCAAAACATATATGAAACGAATAACGACTTTAGATAAATTTAAATATTTTAAATGAATACAAATAAGGCACATCTCGGAAATAACTCTAGGAATACAAAATGTATACGACATAACTTGTGTGTTTTAATAAATAATGAATGCCTTGTGTGGCAAGTTTTCGTCCATCTTTTACAGCTTATCAGTTATATCAAAGTTATCCAGAACGAAGAGGTCTTCAGAGGATATTCCCAGAAAATGCAATATACACTTTTCTTTTGCATGAAAACATTTTAAACATATGGTAAGTTTTATTAAAATCGTTAGATATTTTAGAGAAAAAAAATGTTCCAAAAATCTTTCATATAAAGGGTAGTTCGTATTGGAGGAATTTTCTCGAAAATCTTCGTGCTGCATCGTTGGAAGATTCTACAATTAAATAGCAAATTTGGTGCTTAACAGTGTTTTCGTTTTTGAGCTATGCTGTGCTGTGCACAACACACTTTTTCTATAAATCAGATGAGTTACATCCATATGACAGTATCTACCTGTCCTGCAAATAAAAAAGCAGGCTTACAGAATATGATTCATGTACTCGTATGTTATCGAGATAAACATAAACACATATACTACACGGAAATTATTCTAATTTGTTTCTTTATTGGATTCAGTGAGTCTCAATATATACACTTCCAGTGGAAACTCTTATAAATTTTTGGGTAAAATGCAATACCGCTTATCATTAAGTAGCATGTACGTTGTGTACATGTGCTAGAGAAAGTAAAAAAAGGCGCATGTTCATTCAGTACACTGTCAGAAGATTATATCGCAGTGCTGTATGGTATAGTAGCTGCTTGTGTGCATGGCTACGTCACAGGGTCACGCGTCAGACCAAGGTAAGAAGACACTTAAGTTGAGAATTTTTTGGGAACGAAAAGTAGAAAGTTCTTGTTTTACGTAGAATTTTGTGTTTCTCGAGATATTTAAGGGAACAAGGTACTCTGAAGTGGTAAAAATAACATTTTTTGCTTTGGGAACGAAAGGTAGAAAGTTATTTTTTCCGCAGAATTTTGTGTATTTAGAGATATTTAAGGGGACAGGGTACTTTGAAATGGTAAAAAAATAACATTTTTTTGTTTCACACATCTCTATTATTTCTAGTTTCAGAAAAGTTATACTTTTTGGGAAACTAAGAGGATTTTAATAAATTTAAATATAATTGTCAGTCTTCATTTCTATTAAGCTCTTATACAATGTCCCTTTTTAGAAAATCTGAACCTTTAAATTAATTTTTCTTCAAGCAGCAAATTTGGATATTTTTGTACCTTATTCTCAGAGAGGATGAGAGCTGGTAAGCTGAAATTTTCAGCACAAATACAACATGTAGTTGAACATTGGTACTCTATTATTTCGCTTCTAATTTCAAGAAAGCAAGTAATAAGACAATTTCTGCTAATTTTTTCTCCATTATCATGAAGTAAGTTGAAGTTTATACTTTTTAACAATAATTTGTTGCAGAAATGTAGAGAACGTCATGTGAATGGAACACATCAGATTCTTTTTTTATTGATTACTCCTTGAGTTCTTTTTGTAGTAAGAATTTCGTTGCGTTTTTGTTCCTCGTCATTCATTTCTGTGTGCAGTGATGAGCTGTATGATTTTAGATAAATAATTTTGTTTTAGTAACGTAAAATGTTTCATCGTAATGAAACAGAATTGTGAGTTTTGATGACTTCTTCGCCGAACCTCGTTTCATGCTATTCGATATAATTACATTCTCCGGATATGTAACTAGATTATGTTTAGGGATACTTTGCTGAAGTAATAAAAAGAGGATAATAATTTAACAAGAAGAATATTAAGAGATAATTTGATTACTTTGGCGTTGTTAGTTAATTTGCCGGAATTTTAATTGCGATCATTTGGAAACGATCCAGCGTTGCACATTTATTGATTAAAAAACAAATCAAATCAATTGAAGTAAAAATGTCTTTCTTCCTCACTCCTGCACCATCAACACACCAGAGAACACAGAAATCTCATTAGAATTGCTCTAACGACTAGGTATGATCCAGCTTACCCCAGTTAAGTATGATAGCTTATTAACATACACAGATGCTTAGGTGAACACCAGCTGGCCTAACTGCCCCGTATTGGCGTGTGCAAACTTCCCTTGGTGCGTTAAAAGTGTTGCAGAATTCAACGGGGCTATTTCAAGTGTTTTGTTTTTGTTTTTTTAAATAAATAAAGTTCCGGAGGCTTGTCAGAACTCCTGCACTGTATTCCTTTTTCCTCTTTTTTCCAGTTTCCTACATTGCCTTAGTTGATCTATTGGTTTAACGTTTTCTTATTACATATACACGCACAGACACACACATTTATAAACACATAAACGCCCATGCCCAAGGCGAACACACGATCCCCTGCGCCACGAAGCACCAAAGCAAGGCGCTTTAGCGAGCGCGGCAATGGGGACCGGCAGAAATTGTTATTTTACATACATCATGCTAATCTAGATAAACATTAACAGCATTAAACTGTTTACTTGCTCCTTGTAAGTAGAAGGGAAATAAGGAAGTTTTTGGGTAGTGTTAAACGCCCACTTTTTTCTACTTGCGGCAAGCAGACGAGGTCACTGGTGATCCATGAAATGAAGATGGAGCACCGGTGGAATGCCGTGGCGGGAAAACCGGAGAACCCGGTGAAAACCCGCACCTGCACCGCTTTATCCAACACAAATCTCACATGCCGTCGCTTGGGATCGAACCCGGACCGTCTAGGTGAGAGGTGAGTGGTCTAACCACTCGGCCACGGGAGTTAAAACCCACAAGCTAAGAGCTGGGCGAGAGCGACCTTCGCTTTACCCCTCGCAATAATCGTGATCCGCTCACTGTCCGCTCATAGCAAGACGTGTAAAGCGAAGGTCACTCTCGCCAGTACTATTTCACTGGCAGGTATTAACTTGAAATATTCCCGCTAGGTTCTGCAACTCTTATAATGTACATTCAAAGAGAATAAAATACCCCTGGTGCTATGATTTTGTTGAAAATGTGAACCTTTCGTAAGCACTCGCGTTTTTCCACAATTTTCATTTGTGTCATTCTGGTACAATTTGCTATGCGAGAGGAAAAAGCAGAACCGATTGGGCAGTCCATCACTTTTCTTCTTAATTTAAGGAAGATTGATAATTCAATACTCTTTAAATACAAGTCAAACGTTATATTTGATTTTTTTTTCTTTTAAAGGTTTAGTTAAGTAAATAAAATCTATTTAGGGATTTAACCATTCATTCCTCAACCCCGTTTGGCGCTCCCTCAGAATAGGTTGACTTGTATAACGAGTATATTAATTTTGTCAACCATGTGCGTGAATTACCTTTGCATTAGAACTTCGGCATATAAGGCAAAGAAACGATTAACCTAATTTTGTGTCACCCGGTGAGAGAAGTGAATTATTGTCCAACCAGAAAGTTTAAGGATTTGGCAACCCAGGACTTTATTTGTCACAAATTATATTTCAAATTAACCCCCTTATCTTCGGTAACGTGTATTGTCCAATACGCTTTTAAAAGTGGTGGAAAACCGGTGGAAGACATGGATGGTGTACCGAAAAGGTTCCGCTAAGTATTTCCAAGTGTAGTTTAATGTCTACGAGTGCAGCAAGAGATATCTGCACATATCAAATACGGGGTAGTTAGGAAATAATAATTTAGGGTCAAAACATTACTTTAATGGTTACGTGGAATCAGATTATTAAATTCGATACCATGGCGGGGATTTGAACCACGGATCTCCCGGTCTCTAGACAGTTAATCTACCACTGAGCTACTATAGCAACATGCCGATACGGCATTAAATTCCTCTGTCTTGCATGTAAACCATAAGATAATCTCAAAGTATTTTTGAGATGACATACCACAATGGTGACTTACAATGTCGTAAGTACTTTAAGTCCCGGGCTTCGTAGCTTAACCAACCATTCCACCCAATCAACTCCTGACCTACACACGGCTACTAAGAAAAATCTGATGTGTTCCATTCACATGACTTTCTCTACATCTCTGTAACAAAGTACTATTAAAAAATTTATTCTATCTACATCATGCTAATCGAGATAAACATTAGCAGAAATTGTCCTCATTACTTGGTCCCTCTAAGTAGAAGAGCAAATATCTAATATTTTCCATTCACATGATATCTTCTAGCTGTTCGGCAAACAAACCTTTTATTCAAAACATTAATCTGTTATTTACATCATGCTAATCAAGAATAAACGGAATTAGTTCTATTACTACCTCCTTGTAAGTAGAAGGGAAATAAGAAAAAGCACGGCTAAAGCGATAGTTCCGTCCTTTAAAGCCGGTCGGTATGAGAAACAATTGAAATTCCTAACGTTTTGCTTTCCAGGAGAAAACCAATAGGAAACGATAACAAAGATGTATTTTCATTTGAGAAAAGTTTAAGTAGCTAAATTTAAACTAATCATCCGGAATATCTTGAAAACGGTTAAATCTACAAAAAATGTATGTAATAGAAATTGTGTGTGTTTTAATGAGATCTGCATTTTTTGTGTAGTAAGTTGAATATCTCTTAAGTTGCATATCACATACGGTTTCCCAGTTATACAAAAGTCATCCAGAATGAACAGGTATTCAAAGGCTATTTCCAGAAAATCCAAGGTTGTCATAAAACTATCTTAAATATACTGTATTTTAATCAAAAGCACTAGCCCTTTTTAAGAAAATACAAATTTTCGAAAAATAGTCCATGTAAAGGTAGTCTGGCGTTTTCTTGAAAATCTTCGTGTCTCATTCTTGGAAGATACCAAACTTAAATGCCATTTAACGATCTTTTCGTTTGTTTAGCTATGCTTCCTACAGACCCATACAGACAGACACGGAAATTTATATATATATATATATATACATATATATACCTTCTCTGTACACTATATACATAGTACGTGGAGAGAAAGCAAAAAAATATTAACATTTAAATTTTAATGCATATATTTCAGGGTGAACAGTTCTTTTGAAATGTTAACACGAGTACAAAAAGGCAATTTAATGGACTAAATATACGTAATTTTTAAGTCAATATTTATCTGCCTTCAAAATATGTGTTAATTTAAAAATCGGACAAGTCTGTGTGTAAAGTAACCTTACCGTTGTAGCAGAGCATGCGAGCTCAAAGCTCAAAGCTCTAAGCTCAAAGCTAGTAATTTCTGTTTGTGCTGGGAATTTAGTGATTCATGTCTAATGCAAATTTGGAAACGTAATAATCCATCTAACCTAAGTTGGATCCATGCACAAGTCTTATGTACAGCGAAAACCAGCAGGAGAGAACAAGTTACATGAAATTCGTGAGTTTATGGGAGGCCAACGCGATACTTCTGCATCTTAGAATATCAATAAATTTTGCCAGTAGCGTACTACAAAGTCCATTAATCAAAAGTCACGTGCAGGCCCCCCCCCCTTATACGCCTTAATATTAGCGTCGACTTCCCGTCAAGGAGAGTAGTTCGAATGCAGAGTGCCCAGCTATTTGTGGCTTCAGGGAAGCTATGCGCAGGAAGAGGTCGGAGTATGTAAATTGCAAATCAAGTTTGGTTTGTCATAATCCTTCATATAAAATGCAAATTAATCTAGGCACATAACATCGTGATATTACGGAAACACCTTCCTTAATTCAAACTGGATCACTTTATAAAAGTTGTGTGTTTAAACTTGCTTACGGTAACTCGTTAAAAAGATGAGGTGCTTCATTCACATACATTTTTCTATTAATGTTAAAAAGCTTATTCTTCTACTAGGATCGGCTGATAAGTCTCTAGTCTCTCAATGAAAACCGTATTTTTATTTTTATTTTGCTTTGTTTCTTAGCATAATCTCCAGAAATCTAATTCATTTGTTATATCGGTGTTTTAATTCAATTAAACCATCTCTGCAGAGCGATATATCAACGCCCTCAGAATAGCTGTTTACTCCATCAATGACCTCCTCATTGCTGTGGAATCTTCGTCCTCCAAATTTTTTGGGAACACGTGGTACTCATTGAGTGCTAGATCTGGCGAATACGGTGGATGTTCAAGCAATTCGAACTTTAATTCGCACATTTTTCCCATTGCAATGACTGAACGTTTTTTGTGTCTGTTTTTTCTTTTCTTTTTCCAAATGAGGTCTTTTTCTTTTCACCTCATCACTCAAATGTTGCAATAAGCTTGGGTAGTAGTCACAAGTGATACTTTTATCTTTTTCCAAGTAACCAATAAAAATAACTCCCTGTGCATTCCAGAAAACACTCGGCATAACTTTGTTAATTGACAAAATTAACTCTGCCCTTTTTGGAATTGGACCACCTGGCGCAGTCCACTGTTTTGACTGATTTACTTTCTGGAGTGTAGTAATATATCGTCCATGGTAATAAGATGTCTCAAAAATTCACTGGGATTTTTACGGTAGAGCTCATCATTCTTAACAGAAACAGCTTTTCTTTGCAACTTTTGATCCGATGTCAAAAAACGCAGCAGCCATATTGCACAGATCTTGTGAAAGCCCAAAATACCACTTAAAATATTATTACCTGCGTTCTTTTGATATATTTACAGCCTCTGCTATCTCAAACAACTTTAATCTGCGGTCTTTCAGTACTAACCGATAACATTTTTCCATGAGCTCTGGAGTTGACACTTCTACGGGGTGTCCGGAGCGAAGCTCATCACTACGTCCCATTTTAAACTTTGCAACCCACCTTTTAATCATTGAATATGAAGGGACAGAGTCTTTCAATGTAGTGACCAATTCTTTCTTGATTTCTTTAGGTGTTAAGCCTTTCAAATGGAATCACTGTTCGTTTTTCCAAATCCTCCATTTTCGTGAAAACTCTCAAGTTGTTTGTTTAAAATGCTGTCATTCGAAAACTAAACAAACTATTGGCCTGTAACTATGGATACAAGCTAGTCTAGAATTAAATTATACGATGCTGCCATCTAACTGGCCTAGTGGCGCCTTATCTGTGCGAGGCCCAGGAGTTATCAGCCGACTCTCATATATACTTAACGCTAATCCAGAAACTGTTAGCAGCAAGTCTTATTACTTGCTTCTTAGTAAGTAGAAGGGAAATAAAGGAGTTCCATAACTATTTCAAAACTTAAACCAATAATAAGGAATATATCAAAAACGGTCAACTTCACGAACTGTTTGTTTTAACAAGCTCCACATCTTCTATTAAATACGTTTTTGGCTGTGTCTTACCGTTTACCAGTTATATAAATTAAATGCAAGCAAAATGGAAGATTGGAAAGGTGGTGATGGAACAATTGGTGGAATGAGTGACGGGAGAACCCGGAGAAAACACGCTCGGCGCCACTTTGTCCATCACAAATCCCACTTAAGGGCGCATCGAAGCCGGACCACCTATGTGGCAGGCAAGTGGTCTAAACACTCGAGAACGACACCACCTCCATTATACCTTCACCTGAGGTTTGCAAAGGCTCATTTGAGGAAGAAATACTGCAATGCATATTGTGGTACTCGGCCACTCGCCTTTCAAATTGTCTATCTATTATGCCACAGATTGTTACAAAATCTGATTCTTCTCTCTACTTTGTAGCAAGACAAACAGAAAAATGTATTAACTGATGTCTTATAAGGGCAATAAGGGAGCATAGTAGGCTAAAGTGATAGTCAAATCCTAAAATCAATGTGATTGAAATTCGTTTCTTTGCATGACCAGGAGTTGATAAAATTTTAAAACTGAAAACAATAGATAACAATATTTCTGAAATAGTAAACTCCGCAAAATAAAAAATTTAAAAAAGACAAGTTCTGTGTTTTAAGGAGATCTACATTTCTTGTGTAGTAAGTTTTGTTTCTAACTTTACCGGTTTATCAGTTATGCAAAAGCCAACCAGAATGACAAGATCTTCAGAGGCTATTCCTAGAAAATTCAATATATATTGTTTGTCATGACCTTAATATATAGTATTTTAATTAAAATCGTCAGAGCCCTTTTTGAGAAAATCAAAAGTTTAGAAAATGTTTCCTTGTACAGAAAAGGTATTTTACAGACTTTTCGTTTTTGAGTATGTGTGTTCACAGACATATCAACACACACATCACACACATACACCGCGGAATCTTTTTCTAAACTTTTTCTGACACAGGTGACCCTAAAATTTCCCCGTATTTCCAATGATATTTCGACATCGAATTTTTGGGTGGAATATAATGCCTTCTATGTACAAAGTACATACGTGTTAGAGAAAGTAATAAAAGCGGTAGCAAAATGTCGTCCTTGGTTAATAAATACTTTTTAGACTTCTTCGCAATTTTATAAACTCTCATCTGATATAAAATAAGACACGTGGATGCTTTGATTTACTTGAAACTGAATCAGACTTGAATGAGATCCTTTGTTGTGCAAGACGCAGTTATTTATTTTCTTCTGTCTGTCCGAGACATTTCTATAACAAGTGTAGCTAATTAACATCCTGCACACAATGTTCTTCAGCCAGCAAGTTGAATTGTTAATGCTGGCCCGGAGGTTTTTCTCTATCCACGTGTGAATGTGATACGGGTCGAGTCTGGTGTAGTCACGATGAAATTTAGCGTCACGCTGTTTTTTGTGCGGACTCCATTGTCTCTGGTAAACAAACAGTCACCAGGTTCATAACGACCTCGCTCTGCCTGGGGTCATGCGACCTACTTGCCATCACAACAACAAACACCTCAATTTTGTGCTAACACCCAGCATTGTTGATCAATGTTGCCACTGTTGCGACGAATTCAACCAGCGTTGCCAGTTAACGTTACGAAGGGTGTTCAATAAGTCCTTAGAAAAATATATTAAACAGAATTATTTTTGGTATATGTTTTCAGACATAATCTCCTTTTCACTCGATACACTTTTCTCAGCAGTTTTCCAAGTACCTTAAACACTCCTTGTAAAATCTAGGAAATCTTCAAAAATTATATATTTTAATATATAATGAATGGATTACTTTACATTTACATTGCGGTGCTAAAATAATACATTAGATAAACAAACTGAATAAACACTTTAAGTAAACAGCAGCAGTTTTTATTTTATGAATATAGTACGTAGGTAGAAGGTATTGCACTCTAAGCAAAAATTCGATACCGAGATTTCACAGGAAACACACATTCCCTTCAAATAAGAGCATTTTTAGAAAAAGGTCCGTGTAGTATGTGTGTCCTTGTGTCTGCGAACCAGATATCAAAAAATGAAACTAGGTGAAACACCAAAATTGGTATTTTTTTTTAGTATCTTCCAAAAATGCTACACGAATTTTTTTTAAAGAAAATTACACTAACTACCTTTACATGGAAAAAATTAAGAACAATTGATTTTTAAAAAAATTGGCTCTTCACGACTCATTAATATGCCGTGTATTAAAGATATTTGACTTTTCGGCAATAATCTCTGAAGGTCTCTTCATTCTGCATGACATTTACTTAACTGGTAGACCGTAAAAGCTAGACAAAAATTTACAACACAAAAATATATATTTTTTTAGAATACACACTATAAGTCATATACTTTTTTTTGCGGAGTTGACCATTTCCAAGATATTCCTTGCTATTTAGTTTTAAAATACTTATTTTTCTCATACGAGGCAATTTCTAGGCCATTTAAAGAAACGAATTTCAATCACAGAGCGATAGATGGCTTTTAAAAGATTTGACTATGGCTTTAACCTAGTGCATTCCCTTATTTCTCTTCTACCCACAAGGAAACAAGTAATAAGACCATTTCTGCTCAATTTTAGTATGACGTAGATAGAAGAACAGGAGCTTTAGCAATAGTTTGATACGGAGATATAGAGAAAGTCGTGAGAATGGAACACATCAGATTTTTGCAATATATTTTCTTTTGTTACTTCCAAAAATTTCTCAAAAAGCTTTCGAATTCATCTTAAAATTATCAGAGAGTTTTAATACAACCAAAAAACAAAGATGTGTCCTCCTTTATTTTGTGTTTAATAACTACTAGTAATGAAATTCATGTTAGTTCCATATTAGCATTATTTGCACCTACTTGAACCGTGGTTTCTGAAGCAGAGAACAACAAGAACATTAATAGCATGTGAGGCTTACACAAAGCACGTACCACACATACATTGCTGGAATACAAGGGATCCAATGAACAGAATAACAGAAAAACAAAAGGCAACCCAAGCAATAATCCTGGCCGTTGGATACCCCAAAGCTGACCGTGGCTTACAATTAGTCCACAACCCACTGATTACACTTGGATAACACGCATATTACATGGCCAGTTTATTCCTCTAATGGAGCGTTTCAAAGTTTCACGTTCCAGGTCAAATCTCAAATATGCCAACATTGTGCGTCTGTAGGTTACTTTCCACAAAATCTATATACATTAAGAGTAAAGGTTTGATACACTGTGTTTCCACTGTCTGGTTTGTAACTAACATTTTTATTAAAGCTTATTCTTTTATCAATTGAGTTAAACAAAAATAAAATAGTTTTATTACACATTTTCTTACTTGCTCAAGCGGCCCAAGAAAATACACTAGAACAAGAGCTAATCACTATGTGATAATTTGGAAATTCCGTTCAATTTGCTTCCCCACAAAAGCAAAAAAAAATCGCTGCAAGAAATTACTGTTAAAAAACTTATGCTTCCATTTACTTTATGCTAATCGAGAAAAACATTGCAGAAACAGCCTTATTATTTGCTTCCTTGCAAGTAGAAGAGAAATAAGGGAGTACCATAGGTTAAAGTGATAGTCAAAAGCTGGTTGCTATGTGACTGAAGTTCCTTTGTTTGTATGGACAAAAGTTGTCAATCCCCGTATGAGAAAAGTATAAGTATCTTAAAGCCTGAAACTAATAACAAGGAATATCTCAAAAACTGCAAACCTCACGAAAAAAATGTACATCACATGAATTATGTATTTTAACGAGCTCTACATTTCATCTGTGGTAAGTTTTTTTTTTTTCTATCTCTTTCGGTTTACCAGTTATGTGAAGTTCCGCAAAATTCATCCAGGATAAACATGCCTTTAGAAGCTATTCCCAGAAATTGAAGATATACATTTTTTCGTCATATAAATATCTTCAATGTATGGCATTTTAATCAAAATCGTTACAGCCATTTTTGAGAAAATCAATTTTTTTGAACTTTTTTCCTTGTAAAGGGTAGTTTGGAATGCAGGAATTTCCTCAAAATCTTTGTGACGCATTCCTGGAAAATACTAAATTTAAATACCAAGTTTGGTATTTTACCAATGAGTTTAATGTATGGTACTCTCTTATTCCGCTTCTTCTTACAAAGAGATAAATAATAAGACTATTTCTGCAATTTTTTTCTCGATTAGAATGAGGTAAATAGAAGCATAAGCTTTTTAACAATAATTTGTTGCAGAGACGTAGAGAATCTCATGTGAGTGGAACTCATCAGACTTTTTTTTTCTCTCTTTGTAGAGTTAACCGTTTCCGAGATATGCCTAACCAGAATTTAAATGTTTAACAGAACGATTTTAAAATGTAACGCTTTAGTGTGTAGCCGTATTTCTTTTCCACTTAAAGGTAAGTAATAAAACTATTTCTGCTAATGGTTATCTTGGTTAGCCTGATATAGATTGAAGAATAATCTTTTGTGAGAAGAGTTATTTTACGGAACAGCTAGAGAAAGACATGTGAGTGGAACTCATCATAATCTTTTGTAGAAGTATTCCAGACGATGTCGAAGGATCCCTGCTAGCGAGAATTTGGAATCAACAGGTGTCTCCCGCGCAGTTTTAGATGTGCCACCATCAAGCAGAATTATGTCAAAGTCGTGTGAGAAGTATTCCTTTCTCTAGTTGCATGGAGGTTTGTACTAGCACAACAAGCACCGTAAGAAAAGTAACTACAAAATTAAAGTATAATTGATACGAAATACAGCAGTACACTCAGTTTATATAAAACTTATAGAAGTTTTTCCTTTAGACGACCTCTGGAACAAAACTCAATGGGTACAGCTAAATAAGCACTCAGAACTGTTACTTTTTGTACTACTTCAAGTAAATAGAAGAAGGATTGTATTGTACCCAAAAATTCTAAGCGAGTTTTATATTCTGAGGTCTCCTGAATATTCTATTTACTTCACCCTAATCATAAAAAATAGCAGAAATCGTCTTATTACTTGCTTCCTTGTAAGTAAAAGCAAAATAAGGGAGTACCATAGGTTAAAGTGAAAGTCAAAAGCTGGTTCCTATGCGACTGAAATTCCCTTGGTCCAAATTTCCTGTTTGTTCCCACACCTATATTTCTCCACCATATGTCATCGTGGAACTAACTGTCGCTCCATATAGAGTTTCTATTAAGGTTATGGATATATTCGGAAGTTTGCAGCGTATCCGGAGAGCTTCCGCCACTTTTACCCCTGCCGTGTGTTTCGTGATGTCAATGTGTTTTGTCCATTTTCCGTTCAATGTAAATGTGAGTCCTAAGTACACAAAAGATTTAATATTGTTCAGTATCTGTCCTGCATATATCCAAGTCTCCTCCCTGTTATAAACATAGCCATTTTAAAGGCATTGCCTTAGTCTTATTCACATTAACTGTAAGTAGCCATTCATTGCAATAATTCTTAAGTTTGTCCAGTCCTCGTTGCAATCCGGTAACTGTCGTAGAGCACAATACTAAATCGTCCGCGTATAAAAGTGTTGGGATCTGCAAATCCGCTACTACTGGTACTTGGATATTCTCTGCCATCATTGCATCAGTAATATCATCTACAAAGAGATTAAATATCATGGGAGATCCGGGGCCTCGCGGTAACCTGACTAGCATGGTCACAGTCCAAAATCAACACATCCCTGTATGGGTTGTCAGCATAGGTACGCATGAGGCAGTCAATCGTGTTGGCCCTTCACGGTCTGTAGCGGCGTAGGAATTTATTACATTGTATTCTCTAAATATAGTTAAATTTAGTAGTCCTCTCTCTCTCTCTCTCTCTCTCTCTCTCTCTCTCTCTCACACTTTCTGTCGTACCTTTCTCCAAACATTTATGAGTAAATTCAGGCCACCTGAATTCTGATGTATCTATTGCATTTTATTGGATTTACCACAGCAATAGAAAGTGCAAGCGATTTGTTTAAATCAGTCTTTCTTTCATCGAGCTGCAGTCTATGAAAACTATCTATATAAATAAATAATTACCAATTTCTACAATCGATTCTCTAAGTCCAGAACTCTAAACGCTTCTATTATTTCAAGGGCCGTGCGCTAATTATGTGTACAGAAACACACGGCTAATTAGTTCATTTATGCAGAGAATGCATGTGCTAATTATATTACCTGTTTGTGTGTGTCTGTATGTGTCGCTGATTAACTGATGTGCCGTACATGCTAGGTGCAAATGATATAGCTGAACTGTGAGACGGCTATTTCACTCATTCAAGGCATTACTGGACTATTGTATGTCTCAATAATAGTAATTTACTGATATTGATTCTTTTAGTGCCGTTTTAAATTCTGAGAGAAAGTCTTGATGAGAGGAAATGGATCTGCTTTGAAACGTTTACAGTGGAAAAATTTTATACTCAGTATTAACATAGAATGCTTTGTCTTCAGAAGAAAAAAAAAATTGATGTGTTCCATTCACCTGATTTTCTCTACATACCTGTAATAAATTATTGTTAAAATGCTTATTCGTCTATCTACTTCATGATAATCAAGATAAACATTGGTATAAATTGTCCTTATTACTTGGTTCCTTTTAAGTAGAAGGGAGAAATCGTGTTCCATTCACATGATGTCTTCTAGATCTTCGGTAAACAATACTTTTATTCAAAGCATTAATCTGTTATCTACATAATGCTAATCAAAATAAACATAAGCCTAATTATGTTTCCACCAGAGTCCTTGCAAGTAGAAGGTAAATAACAAATTGCTCAGGTTAAAGCGAGTCTCATCCTTTAAAACCCGGTCGCTAGAGAAACAATTGAAAATCCAATCTCTCTGCTTCTCAAGAGTAAATAAACACAAGAGAGAAGAAAGGTGTCTTCCCATTTGAGGAAAGTTACAGTGCTTAAAATGAAAATAATAATTCCAAATATCTCCAAAACGGTTAACTCTACAAAAACGTATATAACATAAATCGCTTGTTTTAATGTGATCTACCCTTTTGGGTAGTAAGTTTTTGTAAGTTTTGTATATCGCTTACGGTCTGCCAGTTATACAGAAGTCAAAACTCCTGGCCTTGCATAGAAACTGATTTTAACCTAGGGCAACCAGCTTTTAAAGGATTTCACTATCGTTTTATTCGTTTATTCCCTTGTTTTCCGTCTGCTTACAAGGAAATAAGTAATTAAGACAATTTTTGCTAATGTTCATCTCGATTATCATAAAATAATCAGAAAGATATGTTTTTAATAATAATTTTTTAAAGCGATGTAGCGGAAGTCATGTGAATGGAACACATCAGATGTTTTGGAACTTTGTTTACTTGGAGAAAAGAGGAAATATAATATACCTGTAATTCCAACTTCCTTGATAGGAGATGCATTCTCAAAGAAATTTATGAGAATATATACTAGAGGAATATTAAGCATGCACATGATTTACTATTATTACTTTCTTTATACGTACTATACACATATTGAATAGAGGAGATATTGTATTCCACCCAAAAATTAGATACCGAGATTTCACCGGAAATACATGTTTTGCGTCCCCTTGAATCCAAAAATAAACATTTTTACAAAAAGGTCAATGTGTGTGTGTGTGTGTGTGTGTGTGTGTCTGTGGACAGCATAGCTCAAAAACAAAAAGACACTTGAATACCAAACTTCAAGAAAATCCCTCCACCGCCAACTACCCTTTACATGGAAAATTTTCGAAAACTTTGATTTTCTCAAAAATGGCTTTAATGATTTTGATTAAAATCTCTTATATTTAAAATATTTACATACCAAATAAAATGTAATATTGAATTTTTTGGGAATATCCTCTGAAGACTACTTTATTCTGGATGAATTTTACGGAATTTTGCATAACTGCTAAACCGTAAGAGATGGACAAAAATTTACCACACAAAAAAACGTAGAGCACTTTAAAACACACACAAATTATGCTATATATTTTTTTTTTTTTTCATGGAGTTGATCGTTTTTGAGATATTCCTTGTTTTTGGTTTCAGCTTTGAAAAACGTATACTTTTCTCATAGAGGAATTTGTCAGCTCCTGTCTATACAAACAAAGGAACTTCAGTCACATAGCAACCAGCTTGTGACTAGCACTTTAATCTATGGTACTCCTTTATTTCGCTTCTACTTACAAGGAAGCAAGCAATAAGTCTATTTTTGTTATTTTTTATCGATTAGCATGATGCAAATAGAAGCATAAGCTTTTTAACAATAATTTGTTGCTGATTTTTTAGTCTGACTCTACCTATCCAACTCCTGTCCTACACACGGCTTGTGTAAAAATAAAAAGCATTTAAATGAACACTAATTGACCTAATAGTTTGTTAAGCTATGAATCCTGGGACTTAAAGTACTTACAACATTGTAAGTCGCCACTGGGGTTGTCATCTCAGAGTAATTTGAGATCACCTTGTGGTTTACCAGCAAACATGCCTATCAGTTGAGAAGTTTAATGCCGTGCCGGTATATTGCCATGGTAGCTCAGTGGTAGGGAAACCGGCTAGAGACCGGAATATCCGTGGTTCAGCTCCCAGCCATGACAATGAATTCTTCAATTCGACTTCATCTATCTAACTCCTGTGGTCGTCTCCTTAGCGCGGTGGTAGCGCAGCTGCCTACCAAGCGGGAGACCTGGGTTCGATCCCCAGTACCGGCGTGGGGATTTTTCCCCCGCTGGGAGACCTGGACCGGGGTGCACTCAGCCTCGTGAGGTCCCTGGGGGGCCAATTGAGGAGCTACTTGATGGAGAAGTAGCGGCTCCAGGTCGTGAGGACCGCATTAACCGGCCGGGAGGGGCTCGAGGCGCTGACCACGTCTCACCCTCCAATACTGCACCCCATCCATGACGTCTGTAGTGGACCGAGATGGGGGACGCAGCGGCCGGGCGGTAGGCCAAGGCTCCCCGTGAGCTGTCGTGCCATGGAGTTATGTTATCTAACTCCTGTGCTACACACTCTCCTGTGCTTGTGTGAAAAAGCAATTAAATTAATGAATATTTAAATTTATCCTCAAGTTCTTGGTTAATTTTTTGACCAAGCCCCTCATCTTCTCGTCCTTCAATTAGCCGTTTTCTTTCTTGTTTCACTTCCCAGGTAGTATTGTGTATTTGCTACTTTTTATATTTCACAGAAGTTGTAGATGGCTTTGAGAGTTTTCATTATTTCTACATCTACCGTAGAAAGCTATTCAGCGTGTCGATGGAATTTGTCTGCCCCGAGTTAAATCTTCATTTCACGAAAAGAGAAACCTGGCTTTTACATTTACATCTCTCTCCCTCCTCCCTCTCTCTCTCTCATTGCCAGTCTGTATCCCTGAGGCTATGATTCAGCTACCGTCAAACACTTTCCCTCACCCGTCTTCTTTTTCTGTTTCACTATTCCATCCCCGTGTACTATAGCACAGGCGCTGAGGAGTCTGAAGGAAGGCAAAGCTCCAGGGTTGGATGGGCTGCCCCCGGAAGTTTTTAAAGCCGCAGCCAATGTTAATGAGTTTGGTAGGAGTATGGTCCAGATATGTAACAGATTGTTTATAGAGGGGAATTACCCTACCTGTTGGGGAAAGGGCATTATTCATCCCATTTATAAAGGGAAGGGAACTATTGGAAATCCGGATAACTATAGGGGGGTTACTCTTTTGCCAATTATGGAGAAAATTTATTGTAGAGTGTTATATAACCGAATAAAGGACTGGGAATCTAAATTTGGCGAACTTTCAAAATTTCAAATGGGTTTCAGAGAAGGACACAGTACCATAGATGCCGCTTTTATATTAGACACTTTAAGGACGAAGCAACTGTTAGTTAAGCGGGGAAAGCTTCATTGTGCTTTTGTGGACTTTAAGAAGGCATTTGACTCTATCAATCGAAATGTATTATGGTACAAAATAGGCAGAAAAGGGTTATCAAGTAAAATGGTTAGAGCATTGCAGGCAATGTATCAAAATGTCGAATTCTGTGTGAAGTACGACAGAAACAGTGTGTCCGAGAGCTGCCGAAGCTATAGGGGAGTGAGGCAGGGTTGTATTTTATCTCCCTTGCTATTTAATCTCTTTGTGGATGATATTACTGATACAATGATAGCAGAGAATATTCAAGCGCCAGTAGTAGTGGATTTGCAGATCCCAACACTTTTATACGCAGACGATTTAGTAAACGGATTGCAACGAGGACTGGACAAACTTAAGAACTATTGGATGAATGGCTACTTACAGTTAATGTGAATAAGACTAAGGCAATGACTTTCAAAAAGGGTTGCGTTTATAGCAGGGAGGAGACTTGGACATATGCAGGACAGATACTGGACGATGTTAAATCTTTTGTGTACTTAGGACTCACATTTACAATGAACGGAAAATGGACAAAACACATTGACATTACGAAACACAAGGCAAGGGTGAAAGCGGCGGAAGCTCTCCGGATACGCTGCAGAATTCCGAATATCTCCATAACCTTAATGGAAACTGTATAAGGTGCGACGGTTAGATCCACGATGACATACGGAGGAGAAATATGGGGGTGGGAACAAACAGGGCATCTGAATCAAGTGAGGACCCAATTTTTGAAAGGAATTCTGGTGTAGGGAGGAGTACAGCAAACTGCGGAATATGAGGGAATTCGGGGCACATAGTGAAACGATAGAGTGCAAAATCAGAGCAGTTAAATATTGGATGAGAATCGTTCACGGAAACCAATCTCTAATTAGGGCAGTCTGCTACCGTGAACAGTTGCGAATGGAAGGTAATTTGACGTGGGCATCAAAATTAAATAAAGGGTTGGAAACCATTGGGATGGGAGACATTTGGATGGCGGGGCAGGAAAACAGGCGAAGTATTTGGAGAAAAATTAAGAAACGGCTCTGTGATATTGACAGACAGCACATAATTGCGCAATGCACAGAGAAGGTGTCATTAGAAGTACAGTCTGGGCTGAAATCTGAGTGGGGTATGGAGCAATACATCAAAACAGGTACCAAACTCATTAGAAAGGGGCTCGCGTGGTTTAGACTAGGAGCATGGAGGAGCACGAAATTTTTCTGACGAGAATGGTACGAGAATCTGTCCCATTTGCGAGGAGGAAGAGTCGTGACTCACATCTTGGCAAGATGTAGGGGTACGGAGGAATGGCGGGTAAAATATTTGCCGCGATTTTTTACCACTGCGAATGTAGGGCTAGAAGCATGTTGGACGCTACTGGCAGGCACGGAAAATATGGACGGGCTAGGTAAATTTATACTTAAGGTAAGACAGCTGAGATCTGAGGAGGCTGCCAATAGAGAAGGGGGGGGGGGGATAAGTTCAACTAAACAAAAGTGAATACAATGTTCTACATACATATATATTATGTCATACTTAGGTCACTGTTGTGCTAGGGTTGTATATATTATGTGTATATATGTCTTTTAAGTGTAATTATCTATTATAAGAGGGTGCATTTATGAAGGTGTACTCTGTGCTGTAAATTTAAATTGCTATATTTGAACATCTTTGTATTTTTATTTTCGGGTTCACTCTTAATTCTTTATTGTTTTTAATATTGCTTTTGACTGTGTATTTCCTTTGTCTTTTTATTTTCGTGTTTACTCTTTTAATTCTTTGTAGTGGTTGTTGCTTTAATATTGCTTGTAATGTGTGTTACAAAAGCACGTACGGTCTGTGGACCCGTGCGACTGTTGAAATTCTATGTATGATATTGCTATGTTAATAAATACACTTATTCATTAATTCATTCATTCAAAAATGTAATTTTTACATTAGGAAACACTATTGACTTGCTAGAATAAAACTAACCCAGCACTTGAGTACCTTACATGATTTCTCTCCAACTTTCCTTTTTCTTTGCTCTCAAAACTATTAAAATACAAATTCAAAATGTTAGTATTACTAATACATATGATAAACCATTATAACCAAATGGTTATCTCAAACCTCCTTAACAAAAAGACAACATTTATTAAAAAATATTAAATAAAAAACAGGTTTTGAATTATATATCTTGACATATAAAACATTCGATGATTAGGTTATGATTCAGATGTGAAATATTTGGGCCATAGGTTGATTTCAGATTTCTAAGTAAGATTTTGAATGGATAAGTAGAGACAGACTGAAAAATTCAATGCCAGAGCCGGGATTTGAACCACGGATCTCCCGGTCTCCAGGCGGTTGCTCTACCACCGAGCTACCATGCCAAGCATAGCATTGAACTTCTCAACTGACTTCCATGTTGTTTTCTTGTTCTTCGCTGCATTTATTTTTAACGTTCCCCCTGGACTACTCAAATATGTGTTTATTTCAAATGCTGCTAAATTTCTTGACGAGTATTAATATGAAAAGTAACATTTCTAACTAAGCTTCAAATTCAAAAGCATTAAAGCGAGAAACAGCATATTCCCAAACAGTGCACACAACAGTCAGTTGTTTCGCAGTACTACATAGAAAGCAAATAAACGGAAAAAGATTGACTCTGTGGTGTAGTGTTAAGGGTTCGGTTTCAGTGCCTGGCTCAATTTTTCCGCACTAGCCGTAGAGCCTGGAAATTTCAATAGAGAATGAATGCGTTTCATTGTTTAAAACGACAAATCATCTATCTTATACAAGAGAACAGAATGCATTCGATTTTCAAAAGAGTAAAGCATATTGTACAGATAATTAAACAATTAGACCTACTTTTAAATATCTGATGGGTTACATTCACATGACTTTCTCTATATCTCTGCCACAAATTATTTTTAAAAAGCTTATACTTCTATTTACTTCCTGCTAATCGAAAAAAAAACAGCAGAAATATACTTATTACCTGCTTCCTTGTAGGTAGAAGCGAAATAAGGAAGTACCATAAGTTAAAGTGAAAGTCAAAGGCTGGTTGCTATATGACTGAAGTTCCTTTGTTTGTATGGACACGAGTTTACAAAGTCCTGTACGAGAAAAGTATAAGTTTTTTATAGCTGAAACAAAAAAAGAGAATATCTCAAAAACAATCAACTCCACGAAAAAAATGTATACAACAAAATTGTGTGTTTTAAAGCGCTCTACATTTGTAAGTTTTTGTCCATCTCTTACGGCTTAGCAGTTATGCAAAATTTCGTAAAATTGAACCAGAATAAAGTAGTCTTCAGAGGCTATCCCCAGAAAATTAAAAAAAAATTTTGTCAGGTAAATACCTTTAATATACGATATTTTAATCAAAATCGTTAGAGCCATTTTTTAGAAAATCAAACTTTTCGAAAAAAGTTCCATGTAAAGGGTAGTTTGGGGTGTCGGGATTTTTCTCAAAATCTTGAAATGGAAATGGCCTGTTATTTATGGACGCTCTTTAACTGCTTTAGTTCTCAGCGTCCCATTCTATATTGGCCGTGAAAGATCGCTTAATTTTGCTCAGAGGCCTCTCTTATTAGGCTTGATGTTCTTTTACGTGCCGTAAATGTACGACATGGGACCCACAGCTGTACTTCCCTTCCGAAGGAAGCCATACTAAGGATTTTTACGCCCGAAAAAATCCATCGTCCTCCGCCGGGTTTGAACCGGCGACCTTGGGTATATGAAGTTAGCAACTCAAAATCTTCGTGTCGCATTCCTGGAAGATACTCAACTTAAATACGAAGTTTGGTATTTTACCGACTTTTCGTTTTTGAGTTATCGTGTTCACAGACACACGGACACACACTCTGACCTTTTTCTGAAAATACTTTTTTGGATACAGGGGACCCTAAAACATATATTTCCGGTGAAATCTCGGTATCCAATTTTTTGGTGGAGTGCAATACCTTCTCTATACACTATGTACATAGTGCGTATAGAGAAAGTAAAAACGCCTCCAAAGTAGGCTACATAGCACAAGAACATGAATGAATAATGAATGAATAAGTGTATTTATTGACATAGCAATATCATACATAGAATTTCAACAGTCGCACGGGTCCACAGACCGTACGTGCTTTTGTAACACACATTACAAGCAATATTAAAACAACAACAACGCAGAATTAAAAGACTAAACACGAAAATAAAAAGACAAAGGAAATACACAGTCAAAAGCAATATTAAACAACAATAAAGAATTAAGAGTGAACCCGAAAATAAAAATACACAGATATTCAAATATAGCAATTTAAATTTACAGCACAGAGTACACCTTCATAAATGCACCCTTCTAATAATAGATAATTACACTTAAAAAACATATATACACATAATATATACACCATATATAAAACCATACCACAACAGTGACCTAAGTATGACATAATATATATGTATGTAGAACATTGTATTCACTTTTGTTTAGTTGATCTTATCCCCCCCCCCTTCCCTATTGGCAGCCTCCTCAGATCTCAGCTGTCTTGCCTTAAGTATAAATTTACCTAGCCCGGCCATGTTTTCCGTGCCTGCCAGTAGCGTCCAACATGCTTCTAGCCCTACATTCGCAGTGGTAAAAAATACGCGGCAAATATTTTTCCCGCTATTCCTCCGTACCCCTACATCTTGCCAAGATGTGAGTCCACGACTCTTCCTCCTCGCAAATAGGACAGATTCTCGTACCATTCTCGTCAGTAAAATTTCGTGCTCCTCCATGCTCCTAGTCTAATCCACGCGAGCCCCTCTCGAATGAGTTTGGTACCTGTTTTGATGTATTGCTCCATACCCCATTCTGATTTCAGCCCAGACTGTACTTCTAATGACACCTTATCTGTGCATTGCGCAATTATTTGCTGTCTGTCAATATCACAGAGGCGGTTCTTAATTTTTCTCCAAATATTTCGCCTGTTTTCCTGCCCTGCCACCCAAATGTCTCCCATCCCAATGGTTTCCAACCCTTTCTTTAATTTTGATGCCCACGTCAAATTACCTTCCATTCGCAACTGTTCACGGTAGCAGACTGCCCTAATTAGAGATTGGTTTCCGTGAACGATTCTCATCCAATATTTAACTGCTCTGATTTTGCACTCTATCGTTTCACTATGTGCCCAGAATTCCCTCATTATTCCGCAGTTTGCCGTACCCCTCCCTACACCCAGAATTCCTTTCAAAAATTGGGTCCTCACTTGATCCAGATTCCCTGTTTGTTCCCACCCCCATATTTCACCTCCGTATGTCATCGTGGATCTAACTGTAGCTCCGTATACAGTTTCCATTAAGGTTATGGATATATTCGGTATTCTGTAGCGTATCCGGAGAGCTTCCGCCGCTTTCACCCTTGCCTTGTGTTTCGTGATTCCAATGTGTTTGGTCCATTTTCCGTTCATTGTAAATGTGAGTCCTAAGTACACAAAAGATTTAACATCGTCCAGTATCTGTCCTGCATATGTCCAAGTCTCATCCCTGCTATAAACACAAACCTTTTTGAAAGTCATTGCCTTAGTCTTATTCACATTAACTGTAAGTAGCCATTCATCGCAATAGTTCTTAAGTTTGTCCAGTCCTCGTTGCAATCCGTTTACTGTCATAGAGCACAATACTAAATCGTCCGCGTATAAAAGTGTTGGGATCTGCAAATCCGCTACTACTGGTACTTGGATATTCTCTGCTATCATTGCATCAGTAATATCATCTACAAAGAGATTAAATATCATGGGAGATCCGGGGCCTCACGGTAACCTGACTAGCATGGTCACAGTCCAGTCCGTTTACTGTCGTAGAGCACAATACTAAATCGTCTAGTTAAGGGATGCTCAGTGTCGCACTGTCAAGTGTTTAGTTCGAGATTTTACAAATTAAATCCTGATAACGCTAGTAACGATCTACCAAAAACTGATATTTCTATACTCGGACAGCAGTTTTAAAGGCATTCTAAGTCATTTCTTCAACTTGCTTTGCTTTATCAGCACCTGATACCCACACGTTTAACGCTACATGGTTGCTTTATGTTTATCCGAGGATAATCGCCGATTTCAAATTACTTATATCAGTCACGTGCACAATCTCGCAAATTATTTCGGTGTAGTGTTAATGAAAAACAGCTTTAAAATCCGAATGAAAAACCTATTCATTCCACAGTCATACCTCACATTCGTAATACATTCGACTGTTGAAAACATTCGATAATTCCTATAACTATAATAAAGGTTTATGAAAGCATTGCGATTAAGTGTTAAGGAAGTAATGGCTGCCGCAGTTGGGAGTACAGCAAAGCAACAATGCTGGGAAGACAATATAATGTTTATTCAGCAAATTGTAAGCAGCGGTAGCGGCTCCCTTTTGCTACTTAATTATGCAGACGAAAGAGTGGAGCCAGCTTCTTGACCCTGTTCGTAGACTAATTAGGCTACATGCTAATTATAGTTTTCCGACGTGAACTTAGGCACGTTCCGCGGGAGACACGCGCAGCTACATGTAGGCGTCATTGTAATGGAAACTTCTCCGTGCATTATCAGGTCGGGTTTCACCGGCTGCCTCATTACACCTCTCCTCAAACATTCATTCTTCTTCTCCTCCTTGTAGACGCGCTCAACATCGCACACATTCACAAGAACTTGAGGAAAGTAGAAGGGACGGTCAGTCACTTCAGCCTATCAATAGGCTACTAGTGAAGGAGTTCAACCGTTTGCATCGCATGTAACAACACAGGGTGCACCTAAAGTGCCTCAGCGCAGGAGATCTTGGGTTCGAGCCCCGCCTTGGGCAGGGATTCTTGAGTGTTTGTTTGTAAATGTGTATGTGTGTGTATTAAAAGCAAGAAGCGAAAACGTTAATTAAATAGAAAAACAAACTATTAGAAAATGGGGAAAAAGAGGGAAAAATCTGATGTGTTTCATTCATGACTTTCTCTACATTTCTAAATAAATTAGCCATTGTTAAAAATCTTATTCTTCTAATTACTTCACACTAATCGAGAAAAAATAATAGAAATGATCTTATTACTGATCTCCATTTAAATAGGAGAGAAATAAGGGAGTACCATAGGCTAAAGCATTAGCAAAAGCTGGTTGCTATGTTCTTGAAGCTCCTTTGTTTGTATGTATTGACAGGAGTTGAAAATGTTCCGTATCAGAAATGTGTAAGTACTTTAAAGCTGAACCCAATAACAAGGATTATCTCCAAAACGCTCAACTCCACGAAAAAAAAATGCATATATCAAATTGTGTGTTTTAACGAGCTCTATATTCTTGTGTGATTTTTTTTTGTCTATCTCTTACGGTTTACCAGTTATGTAAAAATCCGCAAAATTCATCCAGAATAAACTTATCTTCAGAGGTTATTCCCAAAAAATTGAAGATATACATTTTAGTTTTCATGTAAATATCTTAAATAGAACAGACTTTAATAAAAACCTTTAGAGCCATTTTTGAAAAAATCAAAATTTTCGTAAATTTTTCTATTTAAAGGGTAGTTAGGGTGGGGGAATTTTCTTAAAAACATTTGTGTCGTATTCTTGGAAGATACTGATATTAAATACCAAATTTGGTATTTAACGGACTTTTCGTTTTTGAGCTTTGCTATCCATACATACACGCACATGGACCTTTTCCCAAAAATGCTTTTTTTTTTTATACAGGGGGACCCAAAACATGTATTTCCGGTGAAATCTCGGTATTGAATTTTTTGGTGCATTACAAAACCTTTTCTATACACTATATACAAAATATGTGTAGAGAAAAAAAAAACAAATAAAAACAAAAAATGAAGACAACCAAAAATTGTGGACATTTAAAATATATTATTCTTGTTTTCTTAGCACGTATATAGATAGAGAAAACCAAAGGAATATAGATCTCGTTAAAATACACAATTTATGTCATATACATTTTTGTAGACTTTTCTAACCGTTTCCAAAATAGTCCTTTTTATTGGTTTCAATTTTAAACTATTTATAACTTTTCTCAACCTAGATGTTATCTTTCGTTTCAGACATCTTTTGTTTACTCCTAGTTGTGCAAAGAGAACCGAATTTCAATTAGAAGCGATAACTTTAAAAAAATTGACTATCGCGTTTGGTCTAGTGTATTCCCCGATTTACCTTTTGCCTATAAAGAAGTAAGCAATAGTATGAAGTAGATAGAATAATCTATTTTAAGAATACTTCGTTATACACTAGGTGTAGAAAATGTAGAGAGCGTTGACTGGAACACGTCACGTTAGTTTCAGTCTAGTTGTACCTTTGAAGTATTGCTGTATTCAACTCTGAAAAGAGATTCCGAGAATACATTTCAACCATACTCGATTGTGAACTACTGCATTGCTCTTTTTATAGCATCTCTGTGACGCAGTTAATCGGTTGTCACAACTAGAACTCTTTGACTTTGCATGCTCTTTGATGTAATGGAGTGTTTAGCAGAAAATGACAACTAGTGCAGATGCACTACAAAGCTGCAGCAATGACCTACATCGGAATATTTCGTGCGTTAAACCAGCACTCAGGGCCCAGGTGCAAGAGCCCGACACTTTCCAAGATTGCCAATTGGCTGCTAATGCCTTACTTAAGATAACTCACTGAAACATCCCCCAAACGCTGTTAGTTCGATGGCAAAGAATCTCTCGCGAGAGAACATAGTTTTAATGGGTTCTACAAAATACGTTGGTGCTTAAAACAAATGAAAGTGGAATATTGTCTGTGGTTCGCTGCGGGACGAATTTAAAGGGGAGAGATTCCTATCTTTTATTTCAAGCGACGACACAAGACCTGCTATTTTTAACTTTTTCGGTCAAAGATATTGATTTTTGTCTTTTGCTACAAAAGCTAAACCATACTTTAAATATAGCGGTTTTAAAGAAACTTATTACATAGAAGCATTATAAACAAAAACGTCTAATAGCATTTTGATACTTAATCAGGCGATTACAAAATGTGCTCCAAATACCGAGATCTATTACTGGTTAAATTAATGAAATGACTTCCCTTCCACCCGGTACACGAAGTAGAAAGGGGAGGGCCCAAGTAAAATAATCGGTGTGATTGGATGCTTGATGCTGACGGGGTTACATTGGACTGCGGTTGCTCGCATTTTGCTCTTTTTATTAAAAAGTCTGATGTGGTCCATCCACATGACTTTCTCTACTGCTCCGCAACAAAGTATTCTTAAAAAGCTTATACTTCTATTTACTTCATGCTAATCAGAAAAGATTAGCAGAAATAGTCTTGTTACTCGCTTCGTTGTAAGTAGAAGCGAAGTAGGTTTAAGTGATAGTCAAAAGCTGGTTGCTATGTCACTGAAGTTCTTTGTTTGGACAGCAGTTGACAAATTCCTGTAGGAGAAAAGCAAAAGCTTTTCATAGCAGCAACTAAAACCCGGGAATGTCCCAAAAACTGTGAATTCCACGATAAAAATATATTTAACATAAATTGTGTGTTAATGTGCCCTACATTTTTTGAGTATATTTTCTTTCTTTTATTCTCTTTTCCTTCATTCCTGCCTTCAAACACCCAATTGCAATTGTTTCACATACCTAGTCATCGGCTTTTTAAAAGATTTCACTGTCGCATTAGCATAATTTATTACCTTATTTCCGTGCGAGAAACTAATACAACCAGATTTGCTCATTTTATCTCCACTTCTACGATGTAGTTATAGGAATAATCTTTTGTACCAATAGTTTGTAGAGCAAGTAATTTGAATAGAACATATTTTATTTGTTTTTCCCCCATATTGGAAATAATTTCCTCCCACAATATGCAGTAAGGGCTCTGAAAATTTTCCTCAAAGTACTGCAAAACATGTGCAATTAAATGTGTCTGAAAAAGGTTATTGTACGGATTAGTTTTAAAAAATAATCAGTAGGACCATCCAGTCTTTTGCAACTTTTGATATAAAACAATAAAGAAAGTATCCACTACATGAAAAATTCAACCGTAAAATGTATTACAAAGCTATTGAGGAATGTAATTTAAAAAAAAAGTATGTGATGCAGTATTCACTTAACTTTTCCTAACTATACTGAACAAACTATTACTACATAGATGTGTTGGTCTAGCTATTTCACGCTTATCAAGATAAAGAGTGGCAGCCATGGTTTTGTTACGATGCTAATTCATATTACAAAGGAAACAAGCAAATAGAATAAGCTAAATAGCTAAGCCGATATTCACTCTTTTAAAGCCGATCATTATGTGATGGCACTAAATTCCCTTCTCGTTCTTTGACCAGGATCTCTTACAGTTTATCAGTTATGTCATTTTTACTTTTGATGCTATTCCCAGGAATTCAAAATTCACACTATTTTCATGACAGTATATTTAAAATGTGACATTTTAACCTATTATAGAGAACATCAAAATGTTTGAATAATTTTCCATGTAAAAATTAGTTCCTTGGTAGACTATGAACTTTATGCCATTTAACTTTTCGTTTTTGAGTTATGCTGTTAACATACACACACAACACAAATAAACGCACCAGTTCAACTGAATCTGACATAAAAATTTTACTTTCTTTATACGAACTATGTACATGGTATATAGAGAAGGTATTGCACCACACTCAAAAATTCGATACCGAGATTTCACCGGAAATATATGCTTTAGGGTCCCCTTTATCTAAAAATAATATTTTCAGAAAAAGGTCCGTGTGTGTACGTGTGTCCGTGTGTCTGTGAACACGATAACTCAAAAACGAAAAGTCGGTAGAATACCAAACTTGGTAATAAAGTTTAGAATTCCACGACACGAAGAGTTTGAAAAAAATCCCCCCACCTCAAACTACCCTTTACTTGGAACTTTTTTCGAAATTTTTGATTTTCTAAAAAATGGGTCTAACGATTTTCATTAAAATATCGTTTATTAAAGATATTTACCCGACAAATAAGATGTATATTTTTAATTTTCTGGAAATAGCCTCTGAAGACAATTTATTCCGAATGAATTTTCCGGAATTTTATATAACTGCTAAACCGTAAGAGATAGAAAAAAACTTGCCACACAAAAAATGTAGAACACATTAAAACACAATTTCTGTTTTATACATTTTTTTTCTTGGAGTTGATCGTTTTTTAGATATTCCTTGTTTTTGTTTTCAGCGTCGAAAAGCTCAGCTTTTCTCATACAGGAATTTGCCAACTTATGTCCATACAAACAAAGGAAGTTCAGTCACATAGTAACCAGATTTTGACTATTGCTTTCACCTATGCTACTCCCTTATTTCCTTTCTACTTACAAGGAAGAAAGTACTAAGACTATTTCTGCTAATTTTTTTAGATTAGCATTAAGTAGATAGAAGCATAAGCTTTTTAAGAATAATTTGTTGCAGGGATATAGAGAAAGTCATGTGAATGGTACACATCAGATTTTTACTTTTTCTGTTTCGTATAGTAAACAGGGGAAGTATTCTATTCCTCCCAAATATTTAATGTCGAGATTTCACAGAGTGCAGATATCCATTCATGCATTCAAAGGGTTCAAAAACTCAATGGAGATATTTTTAGTTAGAACCGGCCAGTGGAGGGTTCCGCAAAGAGGCACTAGCCCGAAAGCACAGGATGGTGGATAATACTTAGACCAGTCTGCCGATGACGCCAAAAATTAACGTCCACAGTGAAGAGCTCACCATCCAGGCACAACCGTTACTTGGACGGTCAACTCTAAAACAGATAACCGGGAAGTATTGGAGCCAGGCAGTTCGGGGGAAGAAATTAACCCTCCCAGATTTCGCCTAGTGACCCGGAAAACCCCTGAAAAAAACTACGGGTCAAGAGAAATCCTACCCACGATAACTTGATTGCGAGTCACACATGTTACGCGATTTTTAAGTAAAATTAGCAAAATACAAACAATAATATTTTACGTAGTTTTCCTAATTTACTTACCCGGAACACAAGCCATTCAGAAAAGATGCAGCAAGTACACAGCAAGACGTATTACAATCACATGTCTTTCTCTAACCCTTCTTAAAGTCTATGCTTACAAAACTTATTCTTCTTTCTAATTCATTCTAATCGAAATAAACATTAGCAGAAATGACATTAGTTCATTTAGTTCCCAATAAGTAAGGACATAAGGGAACATATTAGGCTAAAGCCATAATCAAGTCCTTTAAAAGATGTTGGTATGTGAAACTATTGCAGTAGGTTCACTTTGCAAAGATCAGACGTAAAACAAAAGAGAGCTAAAACGAAAGACGACTTCCCGTTTAGAGAAAAGTTTAACTTCTTTAAAATTGAAACAAATAACACTACTCTACAAAAAAATCTTGTGTGACATAAATTCTGTGTTTTAAGAGATCTACTTTCTTTGCTTGCAAGTTTTTGTCTATCTTTAAGGTTAACCAATTATGTAAAACTCTTTCAGAATAAACACTTCAGGGGCTATTTCCAAGAAGTTCAGGTTTTACGTGTATTTGTCACGTAAACAGCTTTAATATGTGGCATTTTAATAAAAACCGTTTAGTCATCTTTGGAAAAATGAAAACTTCGAAAACAGTTAATTAGGGTGGGGTATTTTGGTGAATCTCTTCGTTTCGTATCCTTCGAAGACTAAAATTTAATACTAAGTTAGATTTTTAACCAAATTTTAGTTTTTTAGTTATGAATCTACAGACACTCACGCACAGACAGACAGACACAGACACGCACAAACCATGTATTTCTGGTGAAATCTCCATATTTAATTTTTGGCTGAACACAGTACCTCCTGTATCCGCTATGTACATTTTAAATACGCAATTACTTCATAATGGTATTGTTTTCTCAAGTTTAATGTGTGTGCAGGTAGAGAAAATTGTTGAAACAGTTATCTAGTAGTTGAAAACTAAAGATGCATCCTACTGCATGAAATATACCTATCTTCTTTAAATTAGCAGCGTATATGCTCCTTTAGAAAACACTTCCACTCTCCAATTTCTTTCCTTTAAGGCATAAAAAGGAGCAAATGAATAGAGCTTATTAAGATGTATTCGAAATGAAAGAAACGCATAAATAAAGGCTACTGAAGCTAAAATTATAATAACCAGTACTTCTAATTAAGAAAGAAAATGCAGTAGCATCATTACAAGCTGCATATTTCAGGTAAAACTGGATAGTATATGTAAATACAGACAACATTAAAGACCTCGAAAACCATACGTGCTAATAATACAGTGTCCTAGAATTCAACCGAACAGGTTGGAGGGATTATAGGGGGCGTCCTAAATAAATAGTTTTAGAAATGGGAATCCATTATATGTTTTCTAGATTGCACACCAGTGGACATAAATTAAAAGAATGTGGACGTGGGAGGTCCCATTTTCATTCATAACTCCTCATTGACATGCCTGTATTCAAAAGAATGCAGTATTTTTGCACAATCAATACGATATTTAAAATTATTGGCCTTCCAATTTTGGCAAAATTGCTTATTTCTTGAGGACATGCACGCTACTGACAGCGCTTCGATGACTTCAGATCATAGGGTTGGCCAAAAAATCCAACGATTCTAAGTTCGCAACGCTCTCTGAAAGATCCACTTTTTATTCATTTTTTATTTTTTAATTTTGTTGTATTTCTCAAAGAGGTACACCGTTTGAGCGCAATAATGCGCTTAGTTAGCATTTTTGAAGTCAGGACGATAAACTCTCCAGTATAAATTACTTCCAAAAGACTGAATGAAATCTACGTAGTGTTGAATGCTAAATGCAGCAATTATTAATGAACCTGCATATATAAAACAATAAAACAGTTCGGTTTGTTGAAAACATTTATGTTAAGTGTGATTTGAAACTTAGAAACTCAACTATGATTTTAGAGGTGGAATTAAAAACTCTGCTACTGCTAGGATTTCAACAGTGGTATTTCGCTTTTGTCTTGCTATCTTGCTTAAGCTATTGTACTTCTGCGGGGCTGTGAAAATCTTGTCAGATGGCTTTACGAGATCTGTGAAACCATTAATAGCTAAACAATGTGTCCATATTGTAGAGGTATATACATACGGAGAATTGACAACCTAAGATAATCTAAGCTACGATTTTCTGATCTCATGTGTTCTTTGGTAACACGTGGTACCATTGCGCACGCGTAAGGTACGAATAGTGTCAATCTAGGCAGTTTATTACTGCAAAAGTGACAAATGTAATGTGTACACACATATTTATATTTTATATTTATTTATTTCTTTGTACTAAGCACGCATACAAGGAATACGGATATACATCAGCCCAGGCTGTTGTCTTACCATATTCCTAACCAAGATCTCCTTATAATATAGCACATTTATTTTAATCATAACGATAATAGTAAAAATGTGCAACAGTTATGCTTAGTATTTCTTAAAACATATTTCATCTACTTCTCTTTTTACTGAGTACGTCCATTTCTGTTTTACTTTAGCCAAATACTCGCCTAAATGTTAGCTATCCGTACTAAACAGTTTTATTAAGGCTATATTTCTGTCAATTTTCAGCCATTTACCATTTATACACTGTTTCCTCCAAAGATCTGTCCCTTTACAGGCAAATCTCTATGTTCCATATTTTCCTTTTCACCAATATTGGGATTATTCTGTTGGAGTCCGTTTCTCATACACTTTAATCGCCACACACCCATTCGTTCCCAAGCAATACTCTCCCTTTGTTCTTTATTTAATTTATCCACATACATTTTTCAGACATTCTGTATATAGTCCATTCCACTATAACCCAAATTTTGTATTTCTCGTGTAGATATGTAAGCTTTTGTCTAGTGGCGCGCAATGTCGAACATCAAATAGCAAACCAAGACCAAACAACGCGAGCCTAGCGGCATATACAACCATCAAAACGTAGAGTGGAGCGTGTAATAGCATAACCGAATGGGTCAAATTCGTTTATAGTGTCTGTTCAAAATTATATTTGCTGTCTGGAATGGATGGCCTTGCTTCATTTACTAACGTTTCAAACCCTTGTGTACAGAATATAGCAAAGCTCAGGAGTTTGCTGGTCTAAATAGATGATTGTTGAACCTAGACCTAGTCAATGAATTTTAATTTCTCTACTATGTACATAGTGTATACAGAGCCGCGCCGTGGTCGAGTGGTTAGAACACTCGCCTCTCGCCATCCCAAGCGACAGCATGTGAGATTTGTCGCAGACAAAGCGGCACAGGGGCGGGTTCTCCGGTTTCCCCCGCCATCGCTTTCCACCGGTGCTCCATCTGCATTCCATGTATTACCAGTGTCATTGCCTGCGGTGCTACAAGTAGTAAAAGTGTGCATTAATCACTACAAAAAAGAAAAACAAGTGTATAGAGAAAGTTTTGTATTCCACCCAAAAATTGGATACAAACTTGGTATTAAGTATTTTCCAAGGATGAAACACGAAGATTTTCAAAAAATGCCTCCAAACTCCTCTTTTCCTCCAAAATGATTTAAAATTTGGTTTTTCTCAAGATGCCTAACGATTTTGATTAAAATATTGTATATTGAAGATAGTTACATGATAAATAAAATGCATATCTTGAATTTTATAAGAATAGCTTCTGAAGACCCGTTCATCCCAGCTGAATTTTGCACAAGTGGTAAATAGTAAAAACTAGACAAACCTGCTACACAGGTTATTATATATTGTAAAACACAATTTATGTAATATACATTTTTGTTGTGGAGTATACAATTTCGTAGATGTTTCATATTATTGGTTTTAAATATAAGCTACTCAACTTTCCTCAAATAGGGTCACCTTTCGTTTCACCTCTTGTTTTATGACAATGTAAAGCGCACCGAACTTAAATTGTTCTCACGTGTATCAGTTTTTAAAACATTTGACTATTGCTTTAGCCTAGTGTATTCCCTTATTCCCTTCTTAGAAGTAAGCAAGTAAAAAGTAGCTTCTACTAATGTTTAGCTTGATTAGCACGATTTAGGTAAAAGTATGATATTTTGCAAGAATAGTCTGTTTGCTGTACAGGTAGAGAAAGTCATGTGAATGGAACACATCAAAAATGTAATAGCTCATAAAGAGTATAATGATATTAAATATTTTAAATGATTTCCATTTGAAATTAGATGTGCACTCTATTATTTCCTTTTGATTATGATACTGCGAGACGCCGTGTAAGAATGATTAGACCGCTTGTGTCTCACCTTGGCGGCCCGGGGATTTGTGGTGGAGGTTGCGGCGTGTGAGCGGTTTTATCCAGTTTCCCCCGTCACTCATTCCACAAATTGCTCCATTTCTATCATGTTTTGCCTACATTTTTCATCATCTACTTCGTCTCATTCATACAGGCTTTGGGTCGATTCTCCATCTGTAGATGATCTGTCTGATCCTTATCCTTTGCACCTCAGTAGGTATTTGATTCCTTTAAAGTTCTGGGAGTAGTAAGTCCTCCATATGAGAAGGATAAGTTCGTGGAGAAAGGTATGACACTAAACAAGGAGAACTTTTTCATTTTTTTTTACTTTCTCTTCACGCACTATGTGCATAGTGTATAGAGAAGCTATTGCACTCCACCCAAAATTCGATAGCCAGATTTCACCGGAAATATATGTTTTAGGGTCCCTTATATCCAAAAAAAAAACATTTTAAGAAAAAGGTCCGTGTGTGTGTCAGTGAGTCCGAGTGTCGAACAAGATAACTCAAAAACGAAAAGTTGGTAAAATACCAAACTTAGTATTTAAGTTTAGTATCTTCCACGGATGCGACACGAAGGTTTTGAGAAAAATCTCCCCACACCAAACTACCCTTTACATGGAACTTTTTTCGAAAATTTTGATTTTCGCAAAAATGGCTCCATTGATTTTGATTAAGATATCAAATATTAAAGATATTTACCTGACAAAAAAATGTATGTCTTGAATTTTCTGGGAATAGCCTTCGAAGAATACTTTATTCTGGACGAATTTTACGGAATTTTGAATAACTGCTAAACCGTAAGACTTAGATAAAAAATTGCTGCACAAGAAATGTAGATTACGTTAAATCACACACTTTATGTTATATACATTTTTTTCGTGAAGTTGATCGTTTTTTAAACATTCATTGTTTTTGGTTTCAGATGTGAAAAACTTACTTTTCTCATAAAGAAATTTGTCAACTCCTGTCCATATAAACAAAGGTACTTGTCACATATCAACCAGCTTTTGAATATCATTTTAACCTATGGAACTCCCTTATTTCGCTTCTACTTACAAGGAAACAAGTAATAAGACTATTTCTGCTGATATATTCTCGAGTAGCATGAAGTAAATAGAGGCACAAGCTTTTTAATAATAATTTGTTACAGAGATGTAGAGAAAGTCATGTGAATGGTAACACATCAGATTTTTTAAATATGATATGTTTATGTTTATATGTTATAACAACATGCTAATTTGTATCTTATTATTTCAAGGCTCATAAATAGCATTTATTTCGCATAAACTTAGATTCATTCAGTTATGTGTCTTACATAAAATTCATCTTTAACATGGGCAGCAGTGAAATATGTTGCTTAGACACACACATGCAATTATGCAAAAGGGTTGTCTAATAAAGAATATCTATTTTCCGTACAGGAGCAATAAAGTGGGTTACGCGCAAAAAAGGTGTGGTAGTGCATGTGCTGAATAGCACAGTTGTACAGAGCTTCGGTGTCGAGATATCGTGTAAAGACACAAGAGTGTCCAATAAATAGAGGGTAAGGTCGAACGAACGTAGTTTGCCTTGTCTCTGAGAAGCAACTTCCCTTAATAATCATGGATCGAATATAGATGTTTTACACGATACTGCTGTTCAACCAATTTCGAGAGGTTTGAGAGTCCAACTTAGAGGTTAGAGCATGTTATCGTCGGGGGACTCCTTGGCCACTGCGACCAAGTTCTGATCTCTTGCGGCCTACCACCCCCGGGGGGGAAGAGATGAGAAGGGGAAAACCCAGACCAACACACAAAACGACGGAACTATGCGCAGAGACGCACGGAAGTACCTATCATGCACTAGATGGCAGCCCTGGCGCGCCACGGAGGCTATACAGGTCCCGGAAGTTAGAGGAAGGCCTCTAAAACGGCACCTAGTCTCAATTAACGCAACCAGGGGATAGAGAACTTTATTCGGAGAAAGCCTGCAAAGCCTCAAGCCAGATCTGCGTCGATCTGAAGATGAAGAACGGAAATGAAATAAAGGAATGAAAGAGAAAGGAACTTTGGTAGATATACAGCAACCCAGGACTCACCTAAGCGGCCCAGGAAAACTATGGAATAACTCAGGGCCAGAATGCGCGGTCAATGGTGATCGAACCGGGACCTCCCGAATGCTAGCCACCTGTCGCCCTCCGTGGTGTAGTGGTTACCATGCTAACTTCATGTACCCAAGGTCGCGGGTTCAAATCCGGCGGACGATGGAATTTTTAGGGGCGTAAAAATCCTTAGCATGGCTTCCTTCGGAAGGGAAGTAAAGCCGTTGGTCCCGTGTCGTAGATTTACGACACGTAAAAGAACCTCAAGCCTGATAGAGAAGCCTCTGAGCAAAATTACATGGTCTTTCACGCGAAATTTAGACTGGGACGCTGAGAACCACAGCAGTTAAAGAGCGTCCATAAATAACGCGCCATTTTTCCTGAGCCACCTGGCTCGCAGCGAGTCCTACTTAGAAGCTGTTTGTCATGAAAACCACGCCTAAATGGCTAATATGACTGTAGTGTAAGATAGGAGTTTCTTTACACTAGAACTATATAATATATGCATACATTTATGATGTCAAAATCCTTAAAACTCCCTTCAAAATTACAAAAATATTTAACAAGTAGCTTTTCAGTTACCATTTTTTACCTATTACAGTTGGGTATATAGTTATTTTGAATACCCTTATCGTCGTGTACTTTAGTATCCGTTTGTGCTAATCTCTTATTGGATTGAACAAACTGAGCGAAGGTGGTGAGCAACGGACGTCAGTGCCATCTACTGTGGCGACTATGCATATCTAGATATATGTTGATATGATCGTTTGTTCTCCATTCCCAAACAGGAAGGACTCGCTGCAGTTTCTCGTGTAATTAATATCTGTATATGGTATTTTAATCAAACCACAAACTTTTAGCATCACTGTTAACAGAATCGCTATAGACATTTTAGAGAAAAAAATTTTAAAAATGTTCTGCGCAACGGTAGTTGGTGGTAAGGGTATTTTATTGAAACTCTTCCTGTGGCATTTTTAAATAGAACTAAAGGGAGTTCTAATTTGTTATTTATCTGACTTTTCGTTTTTGTGTTATGTTGTACACACACACGCGCACTGTTTTTATGGATTTAGTTGTTTAAATATATTTAACGTGAAATTTCCGTGTCAAGATTTTGGGTGGCATGCAATTTCTTTACTGAAACATGCAATTGTATGGACTATCCTAATCTGCTGCTGTATTAATATTATAAATACACCCCTTTAATTTACGTTACTAATATTTTATGTGCTGGCAAGTAATATGCATTTCAATTGTAAATATGACAAATATGCGTTTCAACCTACATGAATATTTTACTTAAAATAATGCTGTTTACTGTTTGTTTTTACTTTCTCTACACGCACTATGTGCATAGTGTATAGAGAAAAATTCGATACCGAGATTTCACCGGAAATATATGTTTTAGGGTCCCCTATATCCAAAAAAAAGAATTTTCACAAAAAGCTCCGTGTGTGTGCGATTGTGTGTGTGTGTGTGTGTGTCCGGGTGTGTGTGAAACTCAAAAACGAAAAACCGATAAAATATCAAATTTGGTATTTAAGTTTAGTATCCTTCAGGGATGCGACACGAACATTTTAAGAAAAAGCTCCCACTCCAAACTACCCTTTACATGGATTTTTTTCAAAAATGTTGATTTTCGCAAAAATGACTCCAAAGATTTTGATTAAAATAACATATATTAAAGATATTTATCTGAAAAATAAAATATATATCTTGAATTTTCTGGGAATAGCCTCTGGAGACTACTTTATTCTGGACGAATTTTACAGAACTGCTAAACCGTAAGACTTAGATAAAAAGTTATCACACAAGAAATGTAGAGCACGCTAAAACACACACTTTATGTTATTTTTTTCAAGGAGTTGATCGTTTTTGAGATATTCATTGTTTTTTGGTTTCAGCTATGCAAAACTTACTTTTCTCATGTAGGAATTTGTCAATCCTGTCCATATAAACAAAGGAACTTCAGTCACATAGCAAGCAACTTTTGACTATCACATTAACCTATGGTACTCCCTTATTTCGTTTCTACATACAAGGAAACATGTAATAAGACTATTTCTGCTAATTTGTTCTGGAGTAGCAGGAAGTAAATAGAGGCATAAGTCTTTAACAATAAGTTGTTGCAAATATGTAGAGAAAGTCATGTGAATGGTAGACATCAGATTTTTTCTTTTCATTTCAATATACTTATTGTACCTTTTATATTTTTTTTTATTAAGTTGTATAGAATCGTATTTCTGTTCTTTATTCTTGTATCACGGCTGTATTAAATTTAATGTATTACTTGGTAGAGTGGAAGAGAACGCCTTAACTCCAACCAGGATAAATAAATAACTAAAAAGTGATAAGCATAGAAGAATGAGAAAAATTGCGTAGCTTAATGTCACATCACAAATAAAAACTAAATCGATAGCTTGCAAAGCTTGAGCATCCTTAGTCCCTGATATCCTGTGTGGATGGTTACAGGGTTGCAATAGTCGATTGGTCAGGTTAGTCCAATTTTGGCTATCATAGCATAATACAGGGTTACTACAAAAGAAATAGATAACTTCAACTGCCTGTAAAACAAAAACTATTAGAGATAGCAGCCTAATTATTTTGGAGGTATGTTGAGAAACTCTCAAAGGTTCGTTTGTTACTATTGGTAACGCTGTAGTGTTTTGTTTGTTGTTGCAGAAACTGAAATGACGGAAAATCCCGTGGAAAAGGCATATTGCGTATTGGAATTTGCTAGAACGCAATCAGCAACTGTTGTCCAACAACATTTTAGAACACGTTACCACAAAAATGAAATCATGTGCTCACAAAAACCAGCATAGTCTTCATCATGTCGCAACATGTCGATGCAAAAGTCACGCCGTATGGCCTTATCTTCTTCACTCAGAAACTGCAACATCTGTAATCTGTAAGGCATCATGTGCAATCGCTTCCGCAAAATTTTCCATACAGTTTGCTGTGAAATTTGTAATTGCATGCTTGCCCCACATGTCGATTTCTGTGGGCTTCTTATGTAGGCAGAACGAACACGTTCAACGTTTTCTTCCGAAACTCTTGGTCTTCCTGAGCTCTTCCCTTTGCACAAACATGTCTCGAATTTTCTATACCAGTCGTAGATTGACTGTCTAGTCGGTGGCGTTTTGTGGTAACGTGTTGTGAAATGTCGTTGGATAACAGTTGCTGATTGCGTTCTAGCAAATTCCAACACGCAATATGACTTTTCCACAGGATTTTCCGCCATTTCAGCTTCTGCAACAACAAACAAAACACTACAGCGTTACCAATAGTAACAATCAAAACTTTGAGAGTTTCTCAACATACCTCCAAAATAATTAGGTTGCTATCTCTAACAATTTTTGTTTTACAGGCAGTTGAAGTTGTCTATTTCTTTAGTAGTAACCCTGTATAACCATGTCTATAAAAAATATGTCATCCGCATTAGCCATGCAAGTTCCGATCGTTTATTAGAATCGACACTTCTAATAACAGTTACCAAATCTAAATCTACAATAATGTTCATAGTAGTAATGTATAGAGCTTGGTTTTGGGTTCCGACTCGCACACGGTTACAACACACAGAGCAGTCTGGTATAAAGAGAGGGTAGTGGGGAGAGGTTTGTAGAATAAACATGCACACTTAGAGGTATAAGGAGAGGGTAGTGGGGAGAGGTTTGTAGAATAAACATGCACACACGTTGAGGTATAAGGAGAAGGTAGTGGGGAGAGGTTTGTAGAGTAAACATGCACACGTTGATGTATAAAGAGAGGGTAGTGGGGAGAGGTTTGTAGAATAAACATGCACACTTTGAGGTATAAAGAGAGGGTAGTAGGGAGAGGTTTGTAGAGTAAACATGCACACGTTAAGGTATAAGGATAGGGTAGTGGGGAGAGGTTTATAGAATAAACATGCCACGTTGAGGTATAAAGAGAGGGTAGTGGGGAGAGGTTTGTAGAATAAACATGCACACGTTGAGGTATAAAGAGAGGGTAGTGGGGAGAGGTTTGTAGAATAAACATGCACACTTTGAGGTATAAAGAGAGGGTAGTGGGGAGAGGTTTGTAGAGTAAACATGCACACGTTGAAGTATAAAGAGAGGGTAGTGGGGAGAGGTTTGTAGAGTAAACATGCATTTTTATTTTTTTGGTAGTGTTTAACACCCGCTTTAACTATTTAAGGCACCGCAGGCGGTGACACTGATGCTACATGAATGATGGAGCACCGGTGGAATGCGATGGCGGTTGAAACCGGAGTACCCGGAGAAAACCCGCACCAGCGCCGCTTTGTCCACCACAAATCTCACATGCGATCGCTTGGGATCGAACCCCGACCGTCTAAGTGAGAGGCACGGCGCGGCCATAAACATGCACACGTTGAGGAATAAAGAGAGGGTAGTGGGGAGAGGTTTGTAGAATAAACATGCACACGTTGCACACGTTGAGGTATAAACAGAGGGTAGTGTGGAGAGGTTTGTAGAATAAACATACACACGTTGAGGTATAAAGGGAGGGTAGTGGAGAGAGATTTGTAGAATAAACATGCACACGTTGAGGTATAATCTGTTCAGAAGTAACTCATATTATTGACATTATATGCATCGTTCTAATTCATAAACTAAACAATAAAACAATTATTACATAATTGATAAAAATGCCTCGTACTTCTACAAATTTAAGTATAAAGCTTGGTACAAAAAATTCAGGATAATAATATGCAGAGTTTTGAAAGGACCTTGAACCAAATCAACCAACCTCGCTCAGAATTCACTGCCGTGAATTACAAGATGCATCTTTATGTATCCAAAGAAAATACTCTCCTCCTGTCACGCAAAATATCTTTGAATCATCCACAAGTTTGCTCAGTGTCGAACACCTACCCTTTCGTATTTCCGACATTTTTTAATCTGAGCTCTCTTTCAGCGTTCACTGATTTATCTACTAGCAGGAACTGAACGCAGCCGAGCAGTGACCAATGCTAGATAGTGCAGCACCTTTCGAAACTAGCTGTAGAGACTTTTAATTGGATAGCAAAAATTAATAAAGGGATTAAAAGATAAAAGAAAATCGTGTTGTTTTAATATGTTTCTTGTCCCTTAATAATGCTTAAGTATTATTTTTTTTACTTAGGTTTAAAAATATTCTTTTAACAGTTTAGTTAAATAAATGTCGTTTTACCTAATTCTACTTAATCTAATAATAAATAAACAAAATTCTAAATTAATTCCGATGAATAAAAAAACGTCTTAAAAAGAATAACAAAAGATTTTATGTATTATTAAATAACTATCAAATTTCAATTTGATAAATTTTAATTTTATATCATAATTTATTAATTTTCATGGAAAATTTTCGCTTTTAAACGTGGATGTGACCCAATTTGATCTTGTCTACTCCATCTTGTTATAGTTATACTCTGTATTGCACCGAACCTCAATCTGGCAATTTCGTGACCCCAGACGGAGCTCTAGTAATATATATACCAAGTGCATAAAACTTGTCATACATTGAAACGGAGCTGTTTATGTTGGTATTGTCAAAACTAAGACCTCGCATGTAATGGTGCTCATAATTCTAAGCACTGCATTGGCAGTATAAGTCCCTCAAAATATGGCTGAACTGCCTAAGTCAATATTCATCTTAAGCCTTATACATTACAATCAGTGGATCCTGTTTGAGATTAGCCACAGTCCAGCTCTAGGATTTAAATAAATACAGATATTGATTACTCTTGATAATTATTAATATTTATTTACAAAATCAACTCTGATATTGAATTTTTAAGAGGTGTGAAGCTTACATAATTTACAATTTATAATTGCATGTCTGTTTCCAATTCTTACAGTATGCATTTTGATAATATTCAAGTATATTAACTTTACAACACTGCATTAATTATATACTAGCATTTTTGATTGAATAATATTCTAATCTGTATAAAAGAGGTGAGTAATGAGCTATATTTTTAATTCTGTCCTAAACTTGTTTTTCCTTCATATACAGATTCTTATAGGAGATGCAAGTGAATTAAATCTGTATCATTGTAGTAAACCCCTTTTTTTGAATGTCAGAAAAGTCTTTGTTATTTTTCAATGCTACAGTAACTGGTGCACTTTCTCAGGATAAAGAAGAAGATTTGAGACAGATAGAACGAGGGCACTAGCAGGAGTGGAGGAGAATAATGTCAGGGATCTAGAAGAAGGTAGAGCAGAGGCTTTCATTTCTTCCAACGCTGACGACCTTCTGGCTGCTGGGACTCCGGAGGGAGAAAACAGCCGAGTTAGTGAAAAGTGTGTTTGAAATTTTGAAAATAAAATAAAAAAGAAACACTTTTAAATTAAACTTACTAAAAGAAGAGACTAACTGTGTGAAATTATTTAAGCATGTTCTGTAAGTATTTTAGTTGCTGGGAGAGAAGAACTTTTAAATGAAAAAATATGAAATGTATAATTCTGTATTTATAGAAAAGAAAGAGAATATTGTAGGGAAAACTTATTAATAATACATTAAATGTTACTATTCTGCTAAAAATAGAATAACAGTAAAATAAGAACTAAAGCTTTCCTGGCGACGTGTTAATTCAAAATCTTCTCGGGCTTCTAGCCAGGTGAAAACTTGGCTTGACACCAACGTTTCGAACAAGTGCATCCATCAGTTCACCCTGAAGACGAGGAAGATGCACTTCTTCGAAACGTTGGTGTCAAGCCAAGTTTTCACCTGGCTAGAAGCCCGAGAAGATTTTGAAAGAATAACAGTAATTTGTATTGTGAATTTATTTAAGTACTTTAATTAATATTTAACTTTGTTTAATTGTAAGAACAAAACAAAAAGAACATGTAGTTCTGGCTTTCATAAATCTGTAATAAACAAAGCAGGGTATAAAGCTGGTTACAAGTGATGTCAATGTAGGTTGGTTTTTAAAACTTAGGTACTTTTTTTTAAAAAAAATTGTAAAATTGGTTTTACTTTGGTTTGGCGAATACGTATTTTTTTCAAAAAATCATGTAAAGATTATAAACTATTTAGTGAACAAGTAAGGTATCAGAATAGTGGCAGTGTACATTTATTTATTACCTTTTCTAGCACATATTTACAATGTACATAGAAGATAAAGTATTGTATACCACCAAAACTTTTATGTCGTGATTTTGACGGAAATATATACTTTGAAGTCCCTGGAATTCGAAAAACAAATATTTTTATGAAAAAGGTAGGTGTGTGTATGTGTGTCTTTGGGAAGCATTGGCCAAAAACTAAAAAACAGTAAATACCAAACTTGGTATTTAGGTTTAGTACCTTCAAGGATGCGATACGAAGATTTTTCAATAAAATCGCCCTACCTCAAACTATTATGTTTTTATTAAACATTATTTGATAAAATAATTATCATAACACATAAAATTTATATGTTGAATTTGCTGGGAATAGCTTCTGAGGATAAATTTACTGGTGAACTGTAAAAAACGGACAAAGCCTTACTTCACAAGAGACGTAAATTTCATTATAGCATAATTATGTGGTACACTGTTTTGTTGTAAAGTTGACCGTTTCAATGTTAAGCTACTTAAACGTCTTTCAAACTGTATGTCGTTTTCCTTTCTTCTGTCTTTTGTTTACTCCTGGCAAGCCTAAGGAATAGAATTTCAAATCTTTCACATAGCGACCGGCTCGTCATCGAGTTTAACGACACATGCAAATAATATTTGATCGTTTAGTGTTGAAGACCGAATATGTAGTAATTGGCCATCCCTTGCATGCCAAGTATAGCAACATTCCTTTCGTAAAAGTGGTATCCGAACTGCCCCTTCATTTTACAAAATGTATTGCCTGATTTTACACCCCTGAATTTCTTTTCTGGTCATTCAATAGATAAATTAATCGAGTGAAACTTTTGTTCCCTGAGGATGGAAAGCTTACGAATAGAAGCTTACGAATTTAAGGGAATGGGCCACTTTTTAGGCACGCCACTGTACACTAAAGAGCAACAAGAAGTGATGATACTATAAGTCGTGAGCTAAATAGGTAAGGATTACTTAAGCAGCTTCTCCCACCTTCATTGCAGCAACTGGTTATAATGAGACAATTTGCATTCTTTTAATTTCTATAGCACGTATGTACAATGAATATAGTGGACAGAAAAAAAATAATATATATCCGCGATTTTACCAGAAATACAATTAAATATCAAACTTGGTTCTTTAAGTTCTTTATCTTCCAAAGATGCCACTCCAATATTTTCAGAAAAATCCCACACCCCAACTACCTTTACACGAACAGAAAATTGAGACATTCCCACAAATGCCTTTAATGATTCTGATTAAAATAAGATGTGCTTAAGATATTTTTATCGAAATAAATATCTTGAATTATCTTGAAGTAGCCTCTGAAGAACTCTGAATAGCCTCTGAACTTGTTCTACTGACGTATTTAGCTGGTAAACCGTAAGAAGCTGGTACTACACAAAAAATACACATTGTATATGATAAAGATTTTCTTTTGCAGCGTTAACTGTATCAAAGATATTCATGTTATTGATTTCAATTTTAAACCACTAGAACTTTTCTCAAAGGGAAGTCATATTTCGTCTCATATCTGTTTTGTTTTACTACTAGCCAGAAACTGTTACACAAAGCGTTAGCTTTTAAATGATTTGATTATCGCTCTAACCAAGTATATCCGCTTATATCCCTTCTGCTTACAAGGAATCGAGTGATAGGAACACTTCAGACAATGTTTATTTTAATTAGCATGATTTAGATAATGCGCTATAATTTGTAAGAATGGTTGGTTTCTAAAAGATGGAGAAATGCAAGCAAATGCAACACAAACACCAGAGACTAGGTTTCACGACAGTTTAAAATAGTTGAGAAACGCATATTGAATTCAGTTTTATTAATTTCACTTCCGTAGGCTGTAAAGACAGAATCGGAATGAAGAAGCCTGTAAGTTGACAGTGGGGTATATTACCTCAAGAGAAGTGCAGAATTCCTTGCGTTTTATCAGAAAAATTCGAGTCACGTTGAAAATTTCACAAACTTCCAGCTTTGATTTCGTAGCCCAGATAGAAGAGCAGCCGGAAGAGAAAACGTATATTGGTGGTTTGAATCTTGATCATGACATTAAATTGTTTATCCGATTCTGTTTCCAAAATAGCCTCGAACTGTTAATATGTTTTGCTTGATATTTGCAATTAAATAAATATAATTTTTTCAGTTAATGCAAAATTATGACATGTTTGCAATTCTATTTGTTTTACGTGTGTAACTCGTAATCTGGCCCTGTTATTGGAAATGCTTGATATAGCTCCGTATCACTGCGCCCTTTCTCAATAAGGGCAGCAATTTTCCGTTAGTTGTCCATGTCCTTTGCTTCTTTCAAATGTCATATATAATAACAAGAGCTACATTCTGTCAAGAAAGTACCGGGAATTTATCATTTAAAAATCCTGTTTAAGGGAGGATTCGAAATTATTGTTGTCGTTAAGTTGTTACAACTTTTCTCTACACCCACGTGGAGTACACGCCATTACAGTACGTCATTTTGTTAGCTCATCTCAAAGCTGATTTGCGATTTTACGATGGATACACATATTGAACAAAGAATCCGTCTCAAATGTTGCATTGATAATGGTATTTCGTGTGCCGAATCACTGAAAATGTTACAGAGGGCTTACGGTGAATCGACTTTATCAAAAACACGTGCATATGAGTGGTACAGTGCATTCAAAAGTGGTCAAGATGTGGTGGAAGATTTGCCTCACTCTGGTCGGCCATCAACGGTATCAACTGAAATGAACATCGCTAAAGTGAAGAAAATGGTGTCTGAAAATCGTCATTTAGGTCTGAGAGATATTGCCGCTGAACTTTCTGTGTCTCACAAATCGATTCATACCATTGTAAACGATTGTTTGGGCAGGACACGCGTTGCAGCTCGGTTAGTGCCGAAAGACTTGAAAGTTCTACAAAAACTCAATCGCGTAAGGATTGCTGAAAACACCACATGCCGTTGGCATTGACCACTTTTGCCGGTCCCCATGGCCACGCTCGCAAAAGCGTCTCGCTTTGGTGCTTCGTGGGCAGGGGATCGTGGGTTCGAGTCCCGCCTTGGGCATGGGTGTTATATGTTTCTGCAATGTTTATATGTTTGTAAAAGAAACAGTAAAACCAGTGAACCAGTAATCAGTAAAACCTACGGGGGGAAATGTAAATAGGGATACAGTACCGGAGTCCTGATCAGACTCCGTTACTGTTTTGAAAAAAAAGACATGCTAGAACGAGCCAGTTCCGACCCCACATTCATGAAACGCATTGTAACTGGTGATGAGACGTGGATTTACGAGTTTGACACTCAAACCAGTCAACAAGCTTCAGAATGGCGCCTCCCAACTGATCCGAAACCTAAAAGGGCATCAAACTCAATCAAAGCTGAAGGACATGTTGACAGTTTTTTCGATTATCGCGGGTCGTGCACTCAAGAGTTCTTGCCAGAAGGTCAGATGGTAAATAAAGACTATTATCTGAGCGTTATGCGGCTTTTGAGAGAACAAATACGGCGAAAAAGGCCAGATTTGTGGAACGACAACTCATGGATTCTGCACCACGATAATGCACCAGCTCACAAGGCTATTATTGTGAACGAATTTCATGGAATAACCACCGCATTCACCTGATCTGGCTCCTGCTGATTTCTTGCTCTTTCCAAAACTCAAGTTACCACTTCGAGGCACCGTTTTCAGTCGATAGAAGACATAAAAGAAAATTCGCGGCGACAATTGAAATCGATTCCTAAAAGTACCTACAAAACAAATTTTGATGATTGGATTATTCGTTGGCATAAATGTATAATTTCAGAAGGGACCTACTTTGAAGGCGATAAAATAAAATTGAATGAATAATTCAGTTTTTGTGTTTTATTGGCCAATTCCCGGAACTTACTTGACACAGTAGTATGTTTACAAGGCAATTTCATGCAACCACTCTACATAATGTTCATATTACGTCCCTCTTTCCTTCACTCCTGATCCAAGAACAACCCTTGCTCTTTGATTAGTGTTTAAGTGCCAAACTTGTTATATACAAGTAATGCGAGACGTACAATCTAGCTAGTGTCTTCCAGCCACCAAGATAAGATGCTTCCGTTCCCCACCTCTTATCAATAACCTTATTCAATCCAATAAGAGGCCGTTATATGGAATACAACACATAAGGATACTTTACCAGCATAAAATAAAGGAAAACATTACAGGGAATCAAAAATTTTGCTTTTGACTGTACTTGCGTAACATGAGCCAGTTTAAATATAAACTTCATGTAAATTATTAAAAACTTAAATACCAAACACAATTTCTATTTATTTCACAAATGCCGCTGCAGTTTCAATTGTTAATTCAAGAGAGACCTCGCTATATAAATCGTTTAAATGAATCACCGCTTTCAACAAAACTCTTTGATAATTAACCTTTAGAACGTTATATGATTAAAACATCATTGTGGGTTTTCAAACGAATGTGTTTTCAAGAGAATGTGGTAGAGTAAATTAAATTAAACTCTCCAAATTTCACCCCTGTATTGTTTGTTTGTCGCGGTAAATTTCCAACGCTGGCTACATAATCAGAATGTAAAAAGATGGATTCAATTTTATGGCTTACAAAATTTGAATTTCCGCGCTTGATTTATATAAAATGTCGATTTAATTAATAATTTTTATATGAAAATCTCGATATTAAAATCGCATTTAACGAAACAGTTCCTAAACCTTCACAGATCATTTGAATCTTAGTTTTCGGTTAAAAAATGTTCATAACAGCTACTTTGGAAAATGGAGGTTTAAAAAATGTGTACGTTTTACATTCACAAGATATGAGGAAATAATAAGAATTTTAAAACTAAGGAATCGTTCGGAAATGGTTAACTCCGTAAAAAATATATTTGACATAAATTGTCTTTCAAAGAGATCCGCAATTTTATAAGTGTCTATTTCTTAAGTTAACTAGTTATAATAACAGCATTTACAATTAAGGCAATTTAAGAAGCTATTCCCAGAATATTAAACACAGTGGTGTTTTAATCAAAACGGTTGGATCTATTTCGAGTAATCCTTGCGAGATGCTGAACTGAAATATCAAGCTTGGTATTCAACACAATCTTCGTTTTTTAATTATGCACACACACACATTAATAAATATGATAAGTCTCCGAATAACTTATTTCCCAAAAACATTGATGGGAATCTCTCAGATTTTTTTATTCTAGTTAGTATAGCGGATAGCGCACAAGTTTGTTTTCCGTCAATTGTTTAATTTCGCTAGGCTTAATAAATATCTGCAAATCACTCATAATTACCTACAGGTTAGTTCACTTACGCCATTTGTGACGTGATACGTGTTCTCAAAGGTATTTTTCGTTTATACTTTTTTCTTAAATGTGTGGATATTACACCAGCGTCATCCTCAAAAGCTGCATCTTCATCTTTTGATGACAAGTTGTAGTTAGGGCAGTACAGCGACGTGTATTTTGCGCTGGAAATAACCTTTTTGAAATGTACCCACGACGAAATTAATTTAAGAGATAATTTAGGTTATGATAGCATTAACTTTTTCTGTGCTACGGTCGAGATAACATGACCGTAGGTTTGAGCGATTGTAAGACTTAGAACAACTTTAAATCAATTATATCTGTCCACTCTCATGGACTGTTTACATCAATTCACTATATAAAGCAAAGGAAAGCTGCAAGTCATTTGGTCCGAGTCAGGCTGCACTCTGCCGCCAAACAGTCTCTATTTCATGGCCGGAAATATGCTGTCAGTGAGGTGTTGGGAGGCCCGCCGGGTGCTCTATCTCACCTGTGGTTTAGGATGGGGAGGGCCCAGGTTAAATAACCGATGGCATACCTGGATGATGAAGAAGCAGGAAGAAGCTTCCGGTGTGAGACCTGTTTTGTAAATTTTGTAACATATTACTATACTCCCTTTTTTTAGTTATTAGTGTATATCACTATATTATCAACTTGAACTACACACATTTTGGCCAAATGTTATTGGTCAAAATCAAATTTCGGATTTTTAGCAATTTTTCACCATAGTGTTAAGGAGGTGTTTCTTGCCTAAAAATATTAGTAGTGAAAACGCTAATGGGGACCAACCTGTAACACTTCAAATTCAGTGTTTCTTAAGGAATTACCATTTACCTCTATTGCTATGTGTACCTAATTTTGAAATTTTGAGGCAATTACACCAAGTAATTTTTGAGAAAAGTAGTTTTCTTTTTTTAAACTACCCTACCGAAAAAGTCCCCAGTTTTCAAAGTGTGTAATAAAACTTCATATTTACACTACAGAAATATAGTTATAAAAATTATGGATAGTTTCAAATTAATGAAATATTACTGCAGCTAAAGATATAAACATTCCTTTTTTTCATTATTTTTGAGGATTAATCAATTTTGGTAGTAAAAATACATAATTAATTTTACCTAGAAAACAATATAGATCATTTTACTTATTATTTATTTATTTATTATGATATTAGGGCTATCTAGTAGAAAAATCAATTGATTGATCAAAGTGTGCACCATAAGGGGAATTTTGAACATTTACATGCGTTGGAAAATGCATTTAAAGATGACCATTTTATGTTATAAGTGTTTTTTTTTTTACACATAGCCTGTGAAGGACAGGAGTTCGATAGGCAGAGTCACACTCAAAAATTCAATGCCATAGCCGGGATTTGAACCACGGATCACCCGATTTCTAGCCGGTTGCTCTGCCACTGAGCTACCATGGCAAGATGCCGGCATAACATTGAATCTCTCAACTGACTCGCATGTTTCCCGGTAAACCACAAAGTGATCTCAAAGGTGAATCGCACTTTGATTTTAAATCCATTTTATTGTTTGGATGAAGTTTATAATACTGCCAATTGTTTTTGATCTTGTTTGTATTTGACGTTGGCACACAATGTACTTTGTTCTGGCAAATAAACTTATCTATTTTGAGATGACTACCCCAATAATGACTTACAATGCTGCAAGTACTTTAGACCCAGTATTCATAGCATGGCCAACCATTATGGTCAATTGGTATGAAATAACTTTTTTATTTTTTTTATTTATTTTTTTTTTTACACAGCCGTGTGAAGGACAGGAGTTGGATAGGCAGAGTCAGACTGAATAATTCAATGCCAGGCAGGGATTTGAACCACGGAAGACTTATTTCATAGAAATTGACAATAATAGTTGGCCATACTATGAATCCTGGGTCTAATTTGAGATCACCTTGTGGTTTACCGGGAAACATGCGAGTCAGTTGAGATATTTAATGCTATGCCCGCATGTTGCCATGGTAGCTCAGTGGCAGAGCAACCGGCTAGAGATCGGGAGATCCGTGGTTCAAATCTCGGCTATGGCATTGGATTTTTCAGTCTGACAACCTATCCATGACCATTTTACTTTGAAGTCATTTTGTACCTTAAAACTTCAGTTTTAAAGATCACGCGACAAGTGTTTTAAATTGCATGTGCTGAAAATAGATTTGGCATATTAATCTAAAAGGACCACGGTATAGTAATGCGTTAAAAGTCAAAAGCCAACATTTTAAAAATAGTTGGCCTATTTACACAGGTTGGTCCTCTTAACGGATAAAGTAGGACAATTTAGAACCAATAACAAAAATAAGAAACGTGGCTATTTGAGTGCTAAATTAGCTGCCACTCTGAAGTTTTATGGGCGCAGCAACTTCGAGGTGGTAATGATGTGCTGCAATGTACACATATTTACTACCTGCAGAATAATTAGAAAACCTACAGATTTCATTGCACCTTTTAGATAGAACTTCTTGGAATGCCAGAAAATCTAGTTGTTGAGGTTTCCTATTGCGTTTCATATATATATTTTACCCAAAGTTGAAGCTATTGCTGAACTCCGTTTAACATTATATCGATATACTGTTATTTCAGTTGGCAATCATGATAAACGTGTAAATTGATGTGCCCGGAAAATCAAAATTTCACGGCTACAAGCGCTAATAGGGTCGCAATGTAATTAAGTCATAGAAAATTGCAGGTCGCCACCTGTTATCGATTCCGGAACTAAAATGTGGAATAAATTGTTATCGAACGAACTGAAATTTGTCAGAATCAGATACAAAGTATCTGTCTGATAAACCACACACCAGTGACCTAACAAATCGTTAGTAACAGGCGCCCCAAGGAATTTCCATTAGGCCGGTACACGTTTATAAACCGGCCCCCATACTATAATAAGGATGGAAATTGGATGAGACATTTATGCCCATCAACCCCATAAGGGATGACTACCGAAGACCTCAATGGAGGCGACATTAACAGCTTCTGTCAACTAGCTCCCCGGAGTGCCGGGGGAAATTGACGCGTCTCACAAACCCGCACAGGTGTCGCAGATCTCCCATGGGTTTCAGGACCACTACCACACCGAGTTCAACCCAATCCAACCTGATCCCTTTTGAGAGTGCTCATAAACTCGTCCGGCTATCTCTGTTAACGGATCCTCAGGGTCCGCAGCGCTCGCACCGGAGTAGCTGAAGAGGTCGCAATCTCCCACTTCGAAGATCTCTCTGATAAGGTTTATCAAATAAATAACAATCAAGTAGATATCCAGAGCTTTATGCATCCAGATCTAAATAACGAGTGAGTCAAAAACCTCCAAACCGGCTGTGCGGTGTTTTTCCGCTGGGTTGTGGACATATGCTTCCTCATTGCTGCTGTAAAAAAGATCACACTTTTGACGCAGTTTTGCTCAGTTCGGATGCGTAGTATCGAGTTGGCAGTGATATGTTGAGGTGCAGTTCAGTTATTATGGGAGATTTATTTTTTCGTCCAGAGCATAATCACAAAGTGTATTATGGCTCAGCATATATTTTCTACTGTACATCGTGTATTTATTTATGATTCGTATGAGGGGATGAATTGGATCAGTAAGGAGGGGATGAATCAGTCAGCTCGCCAACTAAAAGTAATATTTGCAGAAAGATTTCTAGGTGTAATAGTTCTAGGTCGTACAACAATCCATGAACATCTCGTATGGCCAATCTTTCGACGAGAACAATAATTGAAAGTCCGTTTCAGGATAGAATTATTAGTAGAGATTTGTGGCTCTCTCGGTCCCCCGACTTAACCCCCTGCCATTTTTATTTCCGGGGTAAGTTAAAACAAAGTGTACAAGACAAACCCGCATAGCTTGGAAGAATTAAACAAAATATCCGCCAGAAAATTGTCAGCATTTCTCAAGATGAACTTTGGCGAGTTTCCTAAAAAGGTACCAAGGATGTAAGGGCAACGATGGTGGCCTTTTTCAGCATCTCTTTTCATAAAGTTAGTAAGAAGAATCTTTAAAAAGTAGTTTTAAAGATATTGTATGGTTTCATCCGCGTCTTTCTATGATAGCGGCAGACGGCAACGAACGCTGAGGTCACGGACAAGCAAAACACCGCACAACCGGTTCGTACTTTTCTGACTCGTTATATTGTAACAATGCCGAAGGTGAATGCTCTCAAGTTTGTTGTGGTGTGCCAGTCAGAGAGATGGAAACTTTTGAACGCTACAAACAGGAAATGCGGCGCGACGGTAACAAGAGGCTTTGTAATGCGAGACGTCTCGATCCTTCTCGAAGCTTCGACTTTCACAAAGTCCTGCGACGTATTTTTCTACTATAGAAGGAGAAAGAAATGCAAGCCGTGTCGTTGTGAATTTTTGTAGTGGGTGGTGAGTTGAGTGTCATGAGTTCGAGTGGAGTGTTGGCGCACTATCCCTGGATGGAGAAAGGCATCCACTGTCTACGCTTCGAAGCGTCGAGTGAATTTATTGCAGCAATGAATTAGATACTTAATTTGTAACCAAAGTTTAATCAAATATAATACATTTGTTACAGTATTTACATAATAACAATTGTTCAGTAGATAAGTGTTTGCTGACCCCACTCCCCAAGGCTGAAAACTTATATTCACGAGACTTTCTGTATCGTTTATTGGCGGATACACAAACTATTCATAGAAAGCCTATTTTTCTTTCTACTTTATTTCAATGGAGATAACCCTTAGCAGAAATAGTTACAGAAGTCGTGTACATATATTTTAAACACATTTGAGTCCTTTTTACCTTATAATGTAGAATTTCGTCATATTTTGGGAAACACATTGGTTATATAATAGTACACAGTTAGCCTAACAATGTAAAGCACCACGGCACTATAAGTTACTCTCAGCACATACTTAATCGTTGTGGAAATGAATTTTCAATTTTACAGAAAATGCAAGAAATATTAATGTAAATTTTTTCACAAATTGCACAGCATTATTATCTATCTTGGACTGAACATTAATTACCTCACAAAATTAACGACTTCGAACACAACAACGTTATGAAATATCTTACTTGGTTATTATTTTATATGCAAGGTTGTCATAAAACATACGTACAGATTCTTCACAAAAAGTTTCAAACCCTGTAGACCCTTAAATATTTCATGAAAATAGACAGTGCTTGCTTTGGAAGTGTTTTAACACTTTAATATCATGAGCCATTGTATGCATTTCAATGTAAAGCTATTTGGGGCTGAGGTTTACAATCCGAAGCTCACAAATTGATCTTGACATTTGGGTTTAAAGAGCATATTGAAGCGTTTTCCCCAGCTTCTGAATAAACTTTAGTTTGGCTTTGTTTTGCAACTCTTATATGGCCTCTGTAATATGCAGGAACTTCAGCTCTATTTCTTTATTGATGAGAGCAGTGCTCCAATCTTACTTCCTGTAGGAATGATCCTAATGTCAATTCATCTCATCTCGGAATTCTGGGAAACAAATCAGCTGATCTGGCAGACAAATAAGCTACCAAACATCTTTCGCAGGACATCAGGATTCTGCACACGGACTTTCTCAATTTCATCAAAAGGACGTGTATTAATCAATGAAAGCAAACCTGGGAAACCACGTCTGGAAACAAATAATATATCTGCAACTCCGAGTCCAGAATTCAACACTATCAATTCAACCGTAGAGATCAAGTTGTAGTAACCCGTCTACGCATTGGACGTATTCCTGTAACTCTCAAACATTTTCTCGGCTGAGTGCCTCCTCCTTTGTGCGATTTCTGCAGAATTAACCTCGCAGTTCAGCATTTTGGCACAACCTACCGTCGCTATGTAGAACATAGATAGATGCGACCTCGCCTACAGTCAATTAGACGCCCTAAACTCTGCACAAAAAGGTACTTTTATTTCATGAAATTGAAAACATGTACATTAATGTATAGTATGTTTGTGTGTTTAAAATATGTTCTAGTTGTGACTATGTTATTATATTGTTTTATCATAATTTAATGATGAGGACACTATTACTGTTTCAAAGTATTGTAGTCATACTGCAATTTAAAATAGTTGCGATATAACCATAGTTGAAGCGACAGTAAATAAATTGAGAAAACAATGGCAAGTACTCATTTTATCCCTAAGAGCGTGAAAAATAAAAGGGCGTAACACCGCATTATCTGCAACGTTCTTACCTCAAGACCCGTCATGAATATAAAAGACTGACTGACCATTCAAAAGAACATAGACATTAAACAGATAAAATAATAACTGTCGTTTCTCGAACATCAGTGTGGGCGATTTTAGTTTCTTTTGAAAGTCGAAACCAACAGCTTCATGTAAAGTTATATTGAAAGGCAAGCTTGGCGTTTTCTTATAAAGAACGATTCTGCCCTTCCTAAGTGAAATTCCTCTTGTATGTTAAGCTATTTTAACTCAATTTAATTAAGCCTCTCTTAAAGATCTGAGGAACTGGACAGTGTAGTTTCAAGAGTTCTCTTTTTAACCTTAAAAGCATCACATACACTGTTGGTATCAATGCGCGTAAAATCGAGGGAATATAATTTATATTGATAGAAATGATTTCTGCAAATATTCTAAGTAACATTCAATTCTTCTGTTAAATAAAGACGTTACGAAGAGTACAATAAGATTTTCTACCTTTAAATGATTTAATATGAGAATGAATTGCATCAAATCCCGGCTATGGCACTGAATTGTTTAGTCTGACTATCTATCCACTTCCTGTCCTATACACGGCTTGTGTGGAGAAAAAAAAAGTAATTTAAATTCGTCTAGTTGTTTGTGGGTCTGGGAGTCGATGAAGTACTCCAACACCATATCAAGCCTCTTATTGAAGTGGTATCGTAAGTTGTTCTTCCGGAGTACTGCTGATGGTAGAGTTGGCTGTAAGTTGAGCGCAATTTCCCCAATGTCCGCAGAGTGCGGTTCAGGGCTTCCTCCCAAGTGGTGGTGCGGTTGATGATAGATACCGCAAGGTTAAAGGTTATGTGTTAAGTTTGCAGCTCCTGTGCCGGTACATGGGACCCGGCGCTCTTTGCGCCTCCGAGAACAGTTCGGTTTGAAAAGTGATTTTTCCCCACACATTGTTTTCCACCACGATGCTGCTCGATCAGGTGTCACTGGCATTGGGTGATGCTGGATGACCCCATGCAGATGTGCGTGGCCATGGGAGTGTGGTCGTGTGGAACGGCCAGCGGTGGACCGTATTAAAACAATTTTATGTGTGTATTTTTTTGGGGTGTTTGGGTAGGCCGCCGCCTTTGTTAGAGATTATAGTGTTATGGTGGCTCCTGGTGCGTGCCCAAGAGGAGGTCCCTCTTTTTTGAATAGCCTCGGTGATGGTAAGCATGAAAAGCTCTGCATGGATTTAATGGTTTGGGGTTATTAGGGGCCACGAAGAATTTTTGGTGGCTTGAGATTCTGCACAGTTTGTGTCTTTTATAGTGTTTTTTTTTTCTTCTGTGGATTGCCTAGGTCAAGCACGCGAATAGCATTTAAGGAAAGAATGAAGGATTTATACAGGATGAGTTTGAACGGGTATGTAGTTCCTTCTCCTGAACACGGGGGCGCATATCTTAAAATGCTGCCACACAGTGTTGACGGTATTTGTAAGGTGGGCGTTCCAGTTCAGCCATCGGTCCAACGTGGCTCCTAGGTACCTGCTGACGGCAGTGCAATCTTTGACCGCCAACCGTAGGGTCTATTGCCATGAAAGGAAGCGGTCAGTGTGTGGCTTCATCTCTATGAGGTAAGCTCTACCGAGTTGATATTCCTACTCGTGTTTTGGCGGGCCCAACCTCTCTTCTCCTATTGGCTCCTGGTCGGCCATTCCCCTCTCACTCCATCAGCAAGGTTTTCCAAATGGAATTCTGTTAAGTTTGCCATTTTCTTTAAAGATTTCAATGTTATCTTTTAATATTCTATATGTGTAACATCCAGATACAACCAAAATCTATGTGATATTCCATTTTCCACGTTTTCTGTGCTCTTATGGCTATTTTTGTCAGTTTACCACTGGCAGTTTTAACTTGAAATAACCGCGTTGAGTTCTCAAATGTTTTAATGCACCAAGGCACATACGCATATATCAAACACGGAGTAATTGGGTTATCTAGTGTGGAGTCAAAGAAAGTGTATAGTGTTAAGTAACCTTAGTGTAGGAAGCAAAAGATAAAAATTGAATAAAATAGACAGAATACAGGAATGAGAAAAAAATAAAAGAAGAAGAGAAACGCTATAAATGAGACAGCACACACAAAGGGAATTTGTAGAAAGCAAAATTCAATTTTTTTCCATTCAATATAGTTTGTTCAAGGGTAAAACATTTAATGGGTCAATTTCTATCGATACTAGTTTTAAATGAATGCATTTTGGCCACCTGAAGCATTTACACGGTTTAATAATTGCGAGCGTGCTGAGCTGGCACAAGCATATATTCAGATGTGTATCAAAATCAATAAAAAGCTATTTAAAACAAAGAAACAGTCAAAACTGAAAATAAATAAATCAGGTTATCTCACCAGAAAATTATTTTGACCTCAAGTTCCAATGCCCATGTTAGTTCACAGCCGTTACATCTTAGTTATTTATCTATGGTAGTTACAGTCGGTGACTTTGACACTCGGAACTACATCCAAGTCTGTTAGCGGCAGAGAGAACTTTCCCGGGAGAAACCACCTTATACTGCATTATATATGAGTTCTGGCAGACGCAGCAAGGGTGCCAGAGAGGGAAAAATGGAGCTGCAAAACATTTCACAGGGGTATTCAAAGTGAGCACGCCAACTTACTGTCATAACGCGCCAAAATAACTATATAATGCTATATAACTATAATAAAATGCACATATTGTAAATATCTTACTTCAGAATGTTGTAACACATGACATTCCACTTTCTTCATTTCAGCGTAAAGATCACACGTCTGTCACCAGTTTAACAAATGTCTTTATTGATTCAATAACCATTACTTTGGTTACAAATATGCCCTTAATTCACTGCTGAAGACAATTCAAACGACACTTCGACGCGAGAACAGTTGACATCTTTCTCTTCACGTCACTGCTGGCAAGCCGCTGCGCACTAAGACTCCAGTCACTCACGACACAGTTCACTACAAACGCTAACTTGCAATTCTTCCTTTAATAGATAGAAAATTAGGTCACAGAACTTTCTGGAAGCTTGTGAAGGCCGAAGCTTCGAGAACAATCGAAACACATCGAGTTCCAAAGTCTCCGCGCCAAACTTCCTGTAGAGTCGTGCATTCTAAGGTCGCCAACTGCGCCGACTCGCATACAGAGGTGAATGTGAGAGTGCCCACGTACAAGGACGGCACTGTTCACCATTATTCACATTTATTTGAGATTACACAACCTGTTCAAAAATCTGCTGTGTCCCATGTACATGGTTTTCTCTGCCTGTTCTGCAAACAAATTGTTCTTACAAAAGAATACTCCTTACATTCTGAAAAAGGCACACAGTACGTGAAAAATCCAAGCAGCCAGGGGGAGAGAAGATAGATGCGACGCCGGCATATTCCAGGCGGTCCTGCCTTAAAGACTCGAGGATTCCTGTCTTAATGACCCGACCAGATACGTACAGCCGGATGCAGTACTGCCGCAATGTCGACGATGTCCATTTTGAGAAATGTAATACAGATATTATATTAGTATCATATTGCATTATACTAATATATATATATATATATATATATAAGATTTTATTTTATAATATGTTAATATATAAAAGCAATTTTTGCATACATTTTAATTTCCGTATCTACAGCCAAACCAGCTATCCCTTCCATTTCATTTCTGTTGCAAATTAATATAGAGAGTGTTAAGGGAATCAGTGCACAGACTTCCAACTTCAGCTTCTTGAGGTTAAGCTGAAACATAAGTTCTGTACCATTTTCCTCTATTTCCTAAATAAAAACCTTATGTGTTACACTCACACGACTTTCTCTAGCTGCTCTAAAAACTTCTTACAAAAGATTATTCTTCTTTCTACACCATGCTAACCGAGATAAACATTAGCAGAATGTTCTTATTATTTAGTTCTTTATAAGTAGAAGGGAACTAAAGGAATGCGCTATGCTAAAATGATAGTCAAATGTTTTAAAAGCTGTTGTCATGCGATTGCCATTGTAAATCGCTTCTTTGCTTGGCCATGAGTAGAACAAAAGAAAAACGGATACATCCTGAATGACAAAGTATAAGGTACTTTACAATTCAAACCAATACAAGGAATATCTTGGAAATGGTTACCTCCACAACAAAAACGTAAAGGACATACATTGTGTGTTTTGACGAGATATATATATTTTCTGTAGTAGAGCTTTGTGCATCTCTTACGGTTTAGCAGTTAGGCAAAATCCATCCAAAATAAAGAATTCTTCAGAGGCTATTCCAAGAAAATTCAAGATATACGTTTTATTTGGGATGTAAATAGTTTTAATATACGGTATTTTAATCAAAATTGTTGAAGCCATTTTGTAGAAAATCAAAATTTTTGAAAAATCTTCTATGTAAAAGGAAGTTTGTGGTGGGGGAATTTTCCTAAAAATCAATGTGTCACATCCTTGGTAATTTCGTTTTTGAACTGCCTTGTTCACAGACGCACACTACATAAAGAGACCTATTTCTAAAACATATAACATATATTTCCGGTGAAATCTCGACAGTGATTTTTTGGGTGAAATACAATACTTCTCTATCCCTATGTACATTGTATATACGGGGCTAGTGAAAGTAAAAATAAGATCGGACAAATATTTTCACTACGAATATGTCACGGTTTACTTCTGCAATTAGAATAGCAGGGTACAGCTATAAAATATGTTATTCGTTTTTGTTTTTTTTGTTTTTTTACTATTTATTGCTAAAATGAATCATTTAGCCAAAAATGACATTAAAGGAATGGATTCCAACGTGTCTACTGGAATAAAGACTGACAACTGCGGAAGCGGAAAGTCAGAAATGTTATGCCTCGACACTTTGTGCAACAGCTGGTTTTGTCAGTCTTCAGATGCGTTAAACGAATTCAGAACCATGGCAGTCAAGAGTATCTAGATATTCTTCTTGCCAATGGAAACTCTCAATCCTTTAGATTATCATCTCTGAGAATATTAAAGATGTTGTAAAGAAGTTGGGAGTATTGATCTTCGCACACGTGTTGTTTGAAGCGGCCCTAGAGATTGGGCAGAACGCAGAAGCTCTAACGAGAATAGGGAAAAATTAGCTAAGAAAATGCGACACCTGCATAGATTCTAACGGAGCTCATTTTGAGCATTTACTGTAAATGAACATATATTGTTGATGTTGCAGTTAATGACCATTAATAAATTTCCAATTTAGCAAAGATGTGGCTTTGATTTATTTCTCCACGAAACACCTGAATGGGATATTTCCATAATGCACATTTGAATTCGCTTTATCTTTGATCATCGGGCTAAATCTTATGCTTGAAAGAAAACGCTAAAAGAAAACCACTCCACTCCTATTTATAGCAGTATAAACACACGGGTACACAGCGAACCGCATTTCAAGCACATAAACCCAAAACAAAACTTGTCCTGGCCGCAAACCAAAAACAACTTTGGTTCTTAAGTCATACTCTGTGGTCGAGTGTGTAGATAATGTTTTGAATAATATTCAAATGTCTCAGCTATCTTTCAAGATAGATGAAATTGTTATTAGACTTTATTATTCGTCATATTTGGATCTCCTAGCATGCGAAATATACACACCCATACCCCCAACACCATGAGTGTGTGTGTGTGTGTGTGTGTGTGTGTGTGTGTGTGTGTGTGTGTGTGTGTGTGGGCGGGCGGGCGGGCGGGCGGACGTGTGTATTTTATTATCATAGAAAAGCTTTTTGTTAAAAACAAACGTATTGTTTTTCTTTTTCTTTACTGCTATGTCATAGTGTAAGTATTGCATTCTACCCAAAATGTTGATACCGAAAAGTTGCCACAAATATGTTTTAAGTCCCTCTCAATCCAAAAAAGGGAATTTTCAGAAAAACGTCAGTATGTGTGTACGTGTGTCTGTGGACAGAAAATCTCAAAAATATGAAGTCTATTAAAGAAGAAGCTTGGTGCTTATGTTCAATATCTCCCTAGGATGCGACACGAAGATTTTTAAGAACATCCCCCACTCCCCAAAGTGGAAAAAATTTCGAAAAGTTTTATTTTATTAAAAATGGCTCTAACGATGTGTTTAAAATATCGTATAATAAAAATATTTATATGTCAAAAAACTGCATATCTATAATTTCCTTGGGATAGCCTCTGATGTCCTCTTCATTCAGAATGACTTTTGCATAACTGGTAAATCGCAAGGGAGAGACAAAAGCTTACTACCCAAAAACATGTAGAACTCGTAAAATCTCAGTTTATATTTTTTACATTTTTTATTGTGCAGGTAGTACCGGGAAACATATGAGTCAGTTGAAAAATTCAATGCTATGCCGGCATGTTGGCATGGTAGCTCAGTGGCAGAGCAACCGGCTAGAGATCGAGAGATCCGTGGTTCAAATTTGAATTTTTCAGTCTGACTCTACCTATCCAACTCCTGTCCTACGCACGGCTTGTGTGAAAAAACAATTAATCCAATACCAATTGACCATAATAGTTAGCTATACTATGAATCTTGGGACTTAAGTACTTACAAGTAAGTCGCCATTTGGGTTGTCATCTCAAAATAATTTGAGATCACCTTGTGGTTTACCGGGAAACATACGAGTCAGTTGAAATATTCAATACTATGCCGGCATGTTGCCATGGCAGAGCAACCGGCTAGAGATCGGGAGATCCGTGGTTTAAATCCCAGTATGGCATTGAATTTTGCAGTCTGACACCACCTATCCGACTCCTGTCCTACATGCGGCTTGTGTGAAAAAACAATTAATCCAATACAATAAATATTTTTATATTTCCATTTATATGTAGCAAGGAATATGTTTAATCTAAGTAACAATTCACTTACCAATGTAATAGATAAACAAAATACATTAATTAATATACCAATTTCCATTAAATATTCAAATAGCAATAATCAATATCCCCCTAATTTAAGTAGGGCTTAGAACTATTGTCAAATTAAAATAAATAATTCGAACGTAAAGTAAAACAACAGTTTCCAAACACTGTATGAATGCATACTTTGTAATATTGGCACCAAAGCCACTGTAGATATCGCGTCAGTAGCACGCGTTAAGCTACAAACGAGTACCATTTTCATGATTGGCGTCAAACAGCAGAATTAAAATCTGCGAGAGTATATTTCATTCGTTTTTATAACAGTTCTCATAGCGATCACAGCCTTCTCATAGGGACTGCTTTCAATTTCTTTCTGCTTTTGCACTGTTTCAAATTTCCTTTTTGTACATCAAAGGTTGTATTCATTCAGTAATTTGTTTCCGGATTATCCGGATTTTCGCTAATCCGGATTGCCTCCCTGCCCACTTAGTCCGGCTGAAACAGGTTCTTGTGTTTGTTTTGTATTTAGCTTTGAACCACACGGTCTTCCATGCTTTCATGTCCTAAGAAGGTGAGGAAATAATCCTAAATAAATATAGCTAACCATTTGATTTAGATGCTGGCATGCCTACAACTGAACTCGATCTAGACTTAGAAGCAGACTTGATATAAACAAACCTTTTGTAGCCCTCCGCTTTAATCTCGTGTTCGTTTCAACTGTGAAAAACTCAAAGAAATGCCATGTTAATTTGCGAGTAGTGTTTCAATGCAATAGAACGTTGTACTATTCGAATAATAAGTATAATAGTACAATTAACATAGTTGGCCGGGTTCGACTCCAACCGTCCGCATGCGGGACTTGTAGTGGACGAAGCGTCGTCTGGGAGGATTTTTTCCGGGTCTTCCGGTTTCCCCCACCTCTCATTCCACCAATAGTTTTATCATCACGTTTCCATGATCCATTTTGCTTGCATTTCATATTATCCACTTCCTCACGGTCATGCCTAACTACAGGTATTCAATTCCGGTTCTCCATCCTGTAGTTTCGTGTCGATGGCTCCCTCACAGGCTTCTGACCAGGACCCGTTTGTAAGCCCTAGGGGATGTCAGTTCTAAATACGAGGAGGGTAAGCCGACTATGAAACGAAACAACTAACATAACACCACCTAAGTAAAATTGTTATATTGGTAAGCTCTTCTTCATTTGTTTAAGCTTTCTCTTGTTTGCCTTCACGTATTGTCTGATGGTGATGAAAGATATCCTTCTTTCTATCGCTTTTTTGGTCGGCCTCTTATTCTCTTCCCATATGATACAAGATCTCTGGCTGTTTTTATTAATCTGTTTCTCTCTGCTCGTTCTAGTGTTATTTGCATTCTCTTTATCTTACTTTTGTGAATTTAACCACATCTATTGTGTCACATTCTTGTCGAATTGTCTTATTTTTCACTTTATTTAAACTTGTTTTCCCGAATATTGTTCTTACAGTGTTCATTTAAGGTGTTTGATTTTACTAATTTCTGTCCTAGTTTCTGTGCTGCAGATTAATAGCATATTGCTAACGTTTTAAATGTCCTTTTCGTACTCCAAAGATAATATTCATACAGTAATTTGTTTCCAGATTATCCGGATTTTCGCTAATCCGGATTGTCTCTGAGGCCACTTTGTTAGGCTGGAGCAGTTTTTAAACCAAACAATCTTTCAAGCTCTAAGAAGGGGAGGAAATAATCATTAACATACATTATGTCACATTGTTGTCGAATTGTCTCAGTTTTTACTTTATTTAATTTTTTTTTTTTTTTTTTTTTTTTTGGGCCTTAACGTCCTTTAACCTGGTTGGTCCTATCGGACAATGAATGAAATTGGTGAAATGATGCTCAAATGATCTCAGGGTCCATAGAGCTTAAAGTTACTCGACATTCTTCTTTTCAGGATAAGGGAAAGCCCTGAAAAAAACATTATCCGGGCAACTTACCCTAAGCGAGACTCGAACTCACGACCTTTTGAATGTGAAGCAGACAAGTTACCACCACATTACTCAGGCAGGCTATTTAATCTTGTTTTCCCGAATACTGTTCTTACAGTGTTGGTTTCTGTTCTTATATGGTGTTTGGTTTTACTACTTTCTGTGCCTAGATAAATAGTATATTTGTAAGGCTGTTATATTAATGCCCTACCAGGCTTTTCGTCTGGGACTGGCATTCGGGAGGTCGTAGGATCAGTTCCCCGAAGCCTACCACTTTGACCTATGGGTTATTTCGAGGGTTTTTCCGGGTCACTAGAAAATGTTGGGGAGGATTCTTTTCCCAATTTCGTCTCCATTCCATCCGTCTGGTCGTTGCAAGTGTCAGCGAGCACTGCGGTGGTGGCGCCCTCTCGTAGAGACGATTGCGCTTTCGACATTCAGCTCTCGGTGGTATGCTGGCACAGACTTGAGACATAGGCTCCTAGCGCTCACCGCGTCGAGATGAACTGCTTGGGTTAGGAACTCTCCACGATAGCTCCCTGTCGCAGTTTGGTTCCGGCTGCCCTCTGTAATCGTTCTGGTCGCACTCCTCCCGGGGTATAATGTACAAAAAGTAACCACTGGCTGAGGTACACTACACTTTCGAACACGGAAAAAGCTGTTTTCACTATAATTTTGCAATGTTATTCACAATTCATGGCTGAATTCTCTTGCATTAGTTGATAAAAACCATCACAATTCATATCTCCTTGCTTTTGACATCTTATTTTTAAAATGTTTCACTAATTTACTTTTATTGTCACTCAAACTAAATGTATTTATAGAAACAGCCATTTTTTGTCTTCCTGACTGCTCATGTTTATATAGTGTCTTTCAAAATTCACTTTAAGGCGTTATAAATATTATCAACAAAATAATTCACATACATCGAGAACATATCCTCCGTTCTCTTGTTCAACATACACTATTCTTCCTGCGACTCCATGCACAGCATTTTGCAGACGATGTCTGGGAATATTAGCAATTTCTGCTAATTGAATTTCAATTTCATATTTCAGATGCTATCGGTTGTTGGATGTGTCACGAAAACTTGTTTTTAAGTAGCCCCACAACCGAAAATCAGTCGGATTGAAATCTGGAGATCGCGGAGGCCACTTTATTGGAACTTTACTAATGGATCGTAGGCCTTCTTTTAAATTGTTAGGAGCTCTAAATGTTCAGACATTCAGAAAAATTCCTCTTACTTTTACAGTAGCATTGAATCAGCTGTATCTTATCTGTAATGATAGAGCCATGATTTGCAAATTACAAGCAAAATTAAAGAAAACAGCATTGCTTGCCAGTATGAGAGTTGCCAATTTTTGTTCTATCACAAATAGTATACTATTTACAGCAATTTAAAGTTTTGTAACCAGAAGGGAAATAGGGGAATACACTAGACTAAAGCAATAGTCAAATCTTCTAATACTGTGCAATTGATATTGAAATTCAGGACAAGGTAGCCTGCACAAAAGGCAATTACACCTTAAGGAAGTTAAATTGACAGTTCTCTAAAAGCCCTCAATACTTTTTCCTGAAAATGTTATGTATTATTTTATAAATCACGATAGCTACTTCAAGTGGTTGTTTGTATTGATAGCTTATGTGGTTAAGTCTGTCAAAAGTATTTTATTCAGCATAAAATAATAAAATTTACTCTTAAACATTGGAATTCATGTACATTTTTCTTTGACACTACTTGCAATACATAATCAAATGTTTGCAAGCTTGTTCTATGTATGCTCAACTATTTTCGGAACCTCAATTTTTAGTTATGTGTATTACTACAGAGATAAAAAATGTTTGCGGCCGGGTTCGATCCCAAGCGACAATATGTGGAATTTGTGCAGAGTCGGTTTTACTCCGGGTTCTCCGGTTTCCCCCGCCATCGCATTTCAGCAGTGCTCCACCATCTTGCCATGTATCGTCAGTGTCACCGCCTGCGGTGCCATATGTAGTTAAACACCATAAAAGAAAAAAAAATAATTGCAAGGCCAAAAGTGAATATATAACATTTGCAATCCTGTAGCTTTTTAATATCACTAATACAATTATTATTATTGATGTTCAGAATGTTCAAACTGTGTTGTATAAACGTACGGAAAATCTCGGCTCTCTACCTCTCATGCTTTCTGAGAAATCGGTACCTAGGTATTCAAAAATGTTTTAAGAAGTGAAATTAAATATACAATTTCTCTAAAAAGGGGCATTGCATGACAGCTTTAAAGGAACGTAGAATAGTATTTAGTCCTTTTAGTGCCAACCCGAATAACAAAATGCTGCCTGAAAGCAATTTTTGAGCGGAATGCAGGGTTTAAGATTATTAGCACTAAAATGAGAACCAGAACAAGAGAACTGAATTTTGTTTTAGTTTTACTAAACTCATTTTTCTACTGTATAATATTTATTACAGCGATGAGAAGTCTCTTGATTATTTTTAAAAATTTAACAACAAAAGAAATGTTTTAAAATAAAATAAAAATATTCCAAAATAATCAGCAATTAGACATACAAAACCTTAATATACAGAAAGTTCAAGCTAATTAAATTCTTTCTTTGCTAAAACAGCAATCTCTTTCGTTTCTGTGTTTTATTTTTTGTAATACAAGAAATTAATTCATGTAACCTGAAGGTTGAAAATTGAAAAAAAAAAAAAAAAAAAAAAAAAAAAAAAAAAAAAAAAACACACACACACATAAACATAACCCAACTAATAATGAAAATGTCATAAAGCAATAAGTTACAAATGTAACAGATTACTGTACAATTTAGCACTTATGCTGTTGTGTAGCTGAATGGTTTATTGATTAATCTGGTTACACCTCCATTTTCATAAGTACACCGATTACTTACATACGTACGAGGGCCGTTGTTATCGGATGCATCTTCCTCTCTTGCGCCGATGTCGGAAAAGGTTTTATAAAAGTCTGTAAATTCAAAATCAATCGCTTTCTTCTAATACATCGCGAAATGCAGCTCTTATTTACTTTTCAGATTGTAACATTTGCTAGACGACGCCATTTTCAACCAAAATAACCAAACACCGGCTAGAGAGATTAAATTTGAAGTGCAAAGATGAGGCTCTGAAACGCTCCAGAAAACCTTTCTCTATGGCAATGACGTAGAAAGAACAGATTTTTTCCCGCTGGAAGGAGCTAAATCGCCTGAAATTGGAATCACGATTAGATCATGATTAGCACGAAAAAGGTTAATTGATATTTCAATTCCCAAAAATCCCATTAGTATATATTTTCTAAAACTGCAAATATTATTTTATTAGTGTCTAAAAACAAAAAATCTGATGTGTTTCATTCACATGCATTTCTGTACATCTCGGCAACAAATGATTGTCAAAAAGCTTATGTTTCTCTTTACTTCATGCTGATCAAGAAAAATTTAGCAAAAATAGTCTTTTTACTTGCTTCCTTGTAAGTAGAAACGAAAAAAAGGGAGTACCATAGGCTAAAGTGAGGGTCAAAAGCTGTTTCCTTTGTCTGTGTGGACAGGAGTGACAAATTCCTGTATGAAAAAGTATAAGTTTTTTTAAAACTGAAACCAATAACAAGGAATATATCAAAAGTGATCAACTCCACGAAAAAATGCATCTACATTTTTTGTATGGTAAGTTTTTGTACATCTCTTGCGATTTAGCAGTTACTCAAAATTGCGTAAAAATTCATCCAGAAAAAAGTAGTTTTCAGAGACTGCTCCCAGAAAGTTCAAGATATACATTTTATTTGCCAGGTAAATATCTTTAATATAGGATATTTTAATCAAAATAGTTACAGCCATTTTTAAGAAAATCACAATTATGGAATAAACTTCCTTGTAAAGGGTAGTTTGGGGTGGGGAGATTTTTCTCAAAATCTTCGTGTCGCATCCCTGAAGATAAGATATTTCCGGTGAAATCCCGGTATCGAATTTTTGGATAGAGTGTAACACCTTCTCTATACACTATGTACATAGTACGTGTAAAGACAGTAAAAAGAGGTTTCTGATAATTTCAGAGTATTTTGTCCCCTTAAATTTGAACCCTAACAGTGAATACGTTGGGCTACAAAAAGCTACATAGGTAGGAACATAAATTGGGTGTTTTAATGATAACTACATCTTTACTGTGGGGATTATCGTGTCTATCTCTTGCTGTTTGGCAATTATAATATTTATTGTATATATTACGTTTTGTAAATCCTGCGGGTGCCATATAATTTCCCTGCATGACGAGCGGGAGCATGAAATAAAAAACACTGTGACATACCTAAGTTATCGTCAGAAATGTTTCCTGTGCAAAATGAACCAGGAACAATTAATGTCTCACACCTGGTGGCCATCTGTTGTTTGAATATTACTTGTTTTGTGAATTTGCATATCCCTGAGGAAGCATCCGAGCCTAGCCCGAGAAAAGAATAAAGTCTGGTTCCGTTTCTCCACAGTGCTGAATTATTTAAAGGCCTCTCTTCCCAAATGCGCTCAGTACTACCGGGCCATACTGTTCGTGTCACCGTAATTTTAACTCGTAACGGTGTCTACTCAGGTCTCCCTACTCAACTCCATGCAGTATATTTTATGCCTCCAATTTCGTGCAACAATATGTCTCTAACCTGGTCGCTGCCAAAACCAGATGCTTGGGATTCTAATCTCATTCATCTTTGCCAGCCTTGCAGTTCCAATTTCGCTCGGAGATTAGTCGCTCTCAGTGGTATAATGGTTACCATGCTAACTTCATATACCCAAGGTCGCGGGTTCAAACCCGGCGGAGGATGATGGATTCTTTCGGGTGTAAAAATCCTTAGCACGGCTTCCTATGGAAGAGAAGTGAAGTCGTTGGTCCCGTGTCGTAGATTTACGGCACGTAAAAGAACCTCAAGCCTGATAGAGAGGCCTCTGAACAAAATTAAACGCCCAATTTAGAATGGGACGCTGAGAACCACAGTAGTTAACGAGCGTCCATAAATAACACGGCATTTACTTTTTATTTTGCATTTATTTTCGCTCAAATATTTCAGATAGGTCTAATGATGATTATTTGTGTTTTAAGGGTGCTTAATGACAAAGGTTATTAGCGCCCTCAGAAAATAAAATCTCGGCTAAAACGAGAAATAAAAAGCTGCTTTAAAATAAAGTACTATAAAAAAACCGCAAGGAACCAGGAATTAAAAACACTATTAAAATAATTCGGAGAACAAAAAGTCAGCTAAAGTGGCCTATATAATCTAGACAAATAAATCAATGGAGAGAAAAGGGTGTCAATATAATTAAAACGGAGGACGCAATGTGTCAAAAGCGATAAAAGATTTAAAAGTTTCACAAAGCACTTCCATTACCTGCTGCCAAAATCTACAAAATCAAAATAAAACTGGATCCTTAAGGCATGCGTCACTTTGGATATAAAGTTAATAACCTGATTCACCACTCCGGAATCATCGGTCAGGAACTCCGAAATTCAGGTTGTCTAAGCTCACAGTAGCGTATAGCTTTCTCCAAAGCATGATGACCCTCAAACGTGACCGTTCCTCCCTACTACTGGGCAGTAACCATTAGCAAACAGAAGAAGTACCTGTACTAGGGTCGAGAGGCACCATAGTAAAATCTGTTTCCTGGAGACACTGCTTGCAAGTCGAGAGTCAACAGCGAGGGTTGGTTTTCAACCGCAAACTTTAGGCTGTCTTTGGAAGAAGAGTGGGGCAGGGCCACCATGTTCTGAAAAATGTATGCGTGCGAGATTTGGTAGACTCGTAGCGAGCCTAGATGCAGTTGTTGTGTGCAATATGATGACCCTCAGCGTGACTTGAAGCTTGGGTTTAGGTAGTTTGCGGTTAGAAACCGACCCTCGCAGTTGCCAAGTCTTCCAGTTACTGGTGCCTTAAATGGGGTGCGAATCTCGACTTGCAAGTAGAGTCTTCGAGTCTCCAGAAAACAGAGCCTTTATTACAGGATCGTCTTTCGTTTTCTAATGAATATTTGACAGTGGCAAAGGGAAGCAGTCCCGTTTGAGGGTCATCACCTTTTGGAGAGAACTATATCTATCCTAGTAAGGACTGCTGGGATGGGTTGAGGTTTGGTGTGTTGGCGGAGGTTAGAGTGTTGATGTTAAGGAGCTGCTCAACGGTTGCTCTGCTCAGCTGATGACTTGTTTGTTTGTTATACTTTAGTTGGTTGATTTTTAGATGACCACTTCCAAGGTTGGGATGAGGAATACTTAGTTCTGCTATTTTTGTTTCTGTTGGCTACTGGTTCCATGCTAGCATCTAAAATTCAAGATTGTAGGTTCAAGCCTGGAGCAGAGGAATGGATTATTTCGGAATCAAAAATCTTCTTCTGGAAGGGAAGTAAAGCCGGCAATCCCATGTAATGTTTTTTGCTCGTTAAAGTATCCCATAGCTTGAAAGAAGGTTTCTGGGCAAAATTCCGACATTTTGCGACCGCAATATGTGATTTTGTCCTACAGCGGTATCTATGGGTGACGAGCTAATTATTCCGAATCCTGAAAGAATTATAATGTAAACTTCAGGATGACCAAAAAATCAAAACAAGTGTTGATAGAGAATTGGATCTCGTGATCCTTAGTTACAATGGCGCATAGCGGCGAACTCAAACTAGAAATTCAAATCCGGTTAGAAAACATCTTAATGATGCCTTACGCTCCACTTAGGTGTAACAGGAAATAAGTAACTAAACACATAGGTAAATACCGTATAAATATTTTCAAATATATTATGTTTTATCAAATGATTTTAATTTAGTACAATATATACGTTAAGAGAGGAAAGATGAATAATAATTTATGATAAATTGTTCAAAGGATTTGTAAATATTGACGATTGCATGTCTATCCATAAGTTTGTTATTAATGATAAGAATATGTAACCTTATAAAACAGAATTTTCCTCATCCAACCATTCATAGTCTTCAATTAAAAGACTAATGATTATGGTACCGTTCTTTCTGTATTTGCTAGTTTCATAAAAATAAAAAACGCAAGATAGATTCATGATGTTATTCCTACGCCAGATGGTATCTAAGTGAAGCTCTTTTGAAACTAGCTAGGTCCAGAATCAGAACAGTTGTTGGCTATCTCACCGGGCACAACACTTTGAAGAACACTTAGGCATAATGGGGCTTATTGACGATTCCATGCTTAGGAAATGCGGGATGGACTTTTGAAATCTCCGAGCATATTTTATTCGCTTTTCACAGATATGTAACCCCGAATTCCTTTTTTTGGTAACCCGGGTATATTACAGGGGCAGACATCAGGGACATGGTTCAATTTATTGGACCCATCGGACTTGATTGAAGCCCAGTTTATGAGTCACAAAGGGCTCTATGAGCCTACGTGCTAGACCTCGAGAGGCTCTTCATGTGGCCATGCGGCTATGATAACAGAGAAAAGCAAAACAGCAAGTACCACACCTGCAAATCACAAATAGCGCACAAATACTGTAAATATGTATGTGAATTAATTTTTACGTTACATCGACTTACGTTTCATTGATTATAAATAAACAAACAAACAGAATATCAATATTTATGTAATGCACCGTGAAAGTTTCCATTTGCAAAGACTGCCTTTATTTAGTCTTCGCTGCTCAAAAACCGGTTCATAGAGCACGTGCTCCTTGTATCAATAGGAAATGTGCAATGAAGTTCAGTCTCTACGTACTCCAATACATTGTGTAGTCATCAGTATTTTTACTTTCTCTATACGTACTATGTACACAGTGTATAGAGAAGGTATTGCACTCCACCAAAAAATTCGATACCGAGATTTCACCGGAAATATATGTTTTAGGGTCCCCTGTATCCAAGACAAGTATTTTCAGAAAAAGTGTGTGTGTGTGTCCGTGAACACGATAACTCAAAAACGAAAAGTCGGTAAAATACCAAACTTAGTAGTTAAGTTTAGTATCTTCCAGGGATGCGACACGAAGATTTTGAGAAAAATCCCCCACCCTAAACTACCTTTTATATAGAACATGTTTCGAAAATTTTGATTTTCTAAAAAATAACTCTAATAATTTTGATTACAATATCGTATACTAAGATATTTACCTGACAAATAAAATGTATATTTTGAATTTTCTGGGAATAGCCTCTGAAGACTTCTTTATTCTTGGTCAATTTTACGTAATTTTGCATAACTGCTAAACCGTAAAAGATGGACAAAACAAAAACTTACCTCACAACAAATGTAGAGCACTTTAAAACACGCAATTTATGTTACATATATTTTTTTTCGAGAGGCGATTGCTTTTTAGATATTCCTTGTTTTTGGTTTCAGCTATAAAAAACTTATACTTTTCTCATACAGGACTTTGTGAACTGATGTCCATACAAACAAAGGAACTTCAGTCACATAGCAACCGCTTTTGGCTTTCACTTTAACTTATGGTACTCCCTTATTTCGCTTCTACTTACAATAAAGCAAGAAAAAAGACTATTTCTGCTAATTATTTCTCGATTAGCAGGAAGTAAATAGAAGCTTAAGCTTTTTCTACTACTGGTAAATTGTATCAGATGGTAGTTCTCTATGTTCTGTGGTAATGTGTGTGTTGAATGAATATATGTATTGAAGCGGTAACATTCTGAAGCATAATAAATTACTGAGATATTAATTATTTTTATAACATTTATTGAAGGGTATTATACAGGATTGTTCTCATGTATAAACTTCTGTTTCAAGAAGTCTTCAAAAATGCAGGATTTGGCGAACAGAGGGCTGAGACCAGGCAGAATTTCTTTGTTTGGGCTAAGAGAAAGTTGTCTACAAGTTCGATTAGCGGTTTGTGCCCTTTCCCCCGAAATTCCATTGTAACGTTTGAAGCTAGTGTAGCGCAGTAATAACATTAAATTATATCCGCGTTGGAGCAGTGATTAAAAAACCACGATGCGCCATGGAAACTAAAGCGGAAACACGGAATTCCTTATGCTTCAAAGCTTAAGCAAATACTTTTTAGTCCGACTAGCCCTTCATCTTGGAAATATTTTAAGCTCAGTGTTTCTATCAGTAAGTATGCTACACGACGGCGAATATTATTTTAAGTTAAATAAAGTACTATAAGTAGCAATTCTGTGTTATATGTTATTTTAAGTTAATTTAATGTATATTACCATTTGGTCCCCCACTGTGAGACGGATTATTGCCCAGGTGAATAAGCGCATAACCAATAGTTGTAATTGATTAAATTGTTTAGGTTAATTAGTGAGTAAGATATAATGTATTTATTGTATATTGGATATTCAGAGTGATTGTTCCTGGAAAGCGTTTCTAACTTCAACCCAGAAACCAAAAGAATATTAAAAGAACCGACGCTTATTCCACCCTTAATACAAGATGGAAAACACTACATAACCGACTTTGAGAAGTCGGAACTATTCGCAAATACTCTACAATGTATCTTCAGCCCAAACTCAGTGATAAACGAAGAATTCAACCACGAAATTGAACGTTTTCCTGGTTCTTATACCACTGCTCCACTTCCCATTGACTTCACTTCGCCAAAAGAAATCTTGTTCATAATCCAGCAACTACCAGCAAGAAAATCGCCTGGTCATGACCTAATTCCAAATTTTGTATTAAAACATCTGACTCGCAAAGCACTTGCTATTCTAGCCTCACTCTTCAATAGCTTGATACGTATGGGCTACTTCCCCAGAATCTGGAAACACGCTATAATTATTGTTATTCATAAACCTGGGAAAAGCTCCTCAGACCCAAACAATTATCGTCCTATAAGTCTGCTACCAACTCTGTCCAAAGTGTATGAAAAGATTATACTGAAGCGTTTAACAAAATTTCTCAATGAAGCATCAGTATTACCTCCCTTTCTATTCGGTTTTCGTCGTAAACATTCAACCACCCATCAAATTCTCCGGATTACAGAGCAAGTGGCACAAGGCTTCGAGAAGAAAGAACACACAACTGCAGCTTTCCTTGACTTCACTCGGGCATTCGACAGGGTTTGGCATCAGGGTCTTCTATCCCCCATAAATAAAGCATAAAGGAATTATAAAAATTATATAAAATATATATATTAACATTGTAATAAACTAAATGAATTAAAATAATCAACTGTTCAACAACGGCATTCCAGACTACCTCTATAAAATAATTTCCTTCTTTCTGTCACAACGAACATTCTCAGTCCGCATAGGTAGTTGTCACTCTTCTACAAAACCTATAACAGCCGGAGTTCCTCAAGGATCTATCCTGGGACCAGCTCTGTTCAACCTGTACACCTCTGATATGCCTGCAACGCCTACGCTATGTATGCGGACGATAGTGCAATCTTCTCAACACATCGCAATATCCACATCGCCAGAAATCACCTTCAAGAGGCCTTAAACTTAATTATGCCCTGGCTAGACAACTGGCGTATTTCGCTCAACCAGCAAAAATGTGAAGTAATGGTCTTTACACTATGCAGACAAAACTATCCATCACCAGTAACGCTCCCAGCGAAACAGATACCCTGGAAAACTAATACAGAAACAGTGAAATATCTGGGTGTACTCCTGGATCAACGACTCACATGGAAACCACATATAAGCAACAAACTTAAACTAGCCCGAGCAAGACTGGCAAAACTCTACCCCCTCCTCAACAAAAGATCTTCACTCAAACTAAAAAAACTGCACACTACTTTACACGACTCTATTAAGACCACTGCTACTATACGCTTGTCCAGTTTGGGGAGGAACTAGTCCTTCTGAAATCAAACGTATCCAGACATTTCAAAAAAAAATATTGCGAATCTCAACGAATGCACCATGGTTTGTCAGAAATAGTCAACTACATAGAGAAACTGGAATCAGCAACATTCAACAGTCAATTTCTTCACAAGCCGAACAGTTTTGCAGCAAGCTAAAAGACGTCTCAGGAGCCATTCATTATTCTCTTGGCAGAAAATCTAGCTGTCCAACTCGCATCAAGAGTCGCCTACCACTGGACCAGCTCTCACAGCAAGACTTTCTGTAAAATAAAAACAAAACAAAAATGTATCTACTTCTGAGGGGCTCAATGGGGCTTACCTCATTTCCATGTTATTCAGTATCATGCATGTAAATAATGTCTAAAATCAATGATCTGTAGAGCGCACATGCGCTGATCGATCAATAAATCATTAAAAAAAAAGAAAAAAAAAAAAAAAAACTTCAACCCGAGAGTTCTCAAGCGACGAATTCAGTTGTTTACGCTATTTCTTTGTCTATTGCAAGAGGGGAAAGACGCTATTGTGTGGCCACGTCTCCGCAAGAGAAAGTGAAGGCGACATAAACCGGGGAACCACAAGGAAATTTAGGCCAAGAATCACGTGAAAGACGCATTGATCAAGTACAATTAATCACGTCACGGCAGAAGCGCACCCGAAGCCACTTTCGGGGCCAAAAATGGACCAATGAGATTACGAGTTGAGGGTTTTGCGCGTGGGTACAATTTGCTATAAATATAGAATATTCGCCGCAATTTTTAGGCAGTTGGGTGGTAACTACAGGTAGACTCTGTGATACCCGAATCAAGAATCCTCGTAAATATAGTAAAGCAATTACAGTGATTCACACACTTGAAATAAATGTCACGGGTAAGGAAGCCACGGCAAAAATTTAAAGTGTCTACAATAATTCTGCACGCAACCGTTGCACTCGTCGCCGCGTAAAGTTTAGTTACCTTTATGCGCGTTACGCTCTTGTTCGAGGGAAAATATTGAAACTCAACCGCGCCAGGAACATTCTCGGGAACGCTTGAAAAAGAGAAATAAACCTGACTGAACGAAAAGTGCCGACGTTATTTAAGTTAATTCCCGTACCACACTCTGGTGATCACCGTAGCTTGATATAAATAAGTCTCAATTGCTCGTCACTGAGCCCACCAATAGCCGAGAAGCATCGAGAATCGACTTTAGCAGCTGCAACGCCGGAGAGAGGACCAGTCGTCGCTGCGCAGCCCAGCCCCACCAGGTATGTCCACCAGTTCCCGCCTCAACTGGGTGAGTCGAAAAACATGCTCTACTATCGACTCAGATCCATACTTCCTGGTTAGCCGAAGGCAACAAGAATATCAGTGACGGACTGTAATATTAACCAGGTACATTACCCTTAGGACTTGTGATCTTGACGTGTAAACCTCCCCGACACACACACACATGGATGCCGCAGTATACATTCAAGCATGTATGTAATCCACTGCAAGTGAGGATTACCCGATGGTAGAGTGAAATATTTGTACAAAATGTCACAGTAAATAATGTAATGAACAAGTACATATATCAATAGAACAGTCCAACTACGAACTATTTACATCAAGATTTTTAAAGAATTAATACAAATAATAAAAACAAACATATTTCCCTTCGTCCGTTAACTATTATGGCGGCGCCGTGGTCGAGAGTTATACCGCTCGCTTTCCACCTAAGCGACCCGATTTCGATCCCAAGCGCCCCTTTTGGGATTTACGATGGGCGAAATGGCATCTGGGCGGGTTTTCTCCAGCTAAAGCAGCTGCCACTCGCTCCACCAATTGCTTCATGATCACCTTCCTATCATCAATTTCGCTTACATTGCATATCACCACTTCCCCACGCTCAGGTCTGGCTACGAGAAGGTTCTCCATTGTGTGGTTAGGTGTCACTAGCTCCTCAACAGGCTTCTGACCCCTAGGCACCCGCTTCTAAGTCCTAGAGGGGTATCAGTGCTACATAAGCCGACAATTAAAAATAATAATTAATTATTAGTAACATCAATAAATTTATCATTACTATTAAAAACATATTATCCAACATTTATTCCATTGAGACTTTTTCTAAATTTTTTCTTCAGAAAATAGGTCTGAAAAGTTGCTACAGGCAATTCATTCCATTCTTTAATGGTTCTATCAACAAAAGAGCATTTTTCAACTTCAGTTCTGTACTTTTGCCCTTAATTTTGAACAAACGAGCGTTTCATGTTGGGTTCTCTAATCTGTTATAACGTCCACCCATGCATTTAAACTAGCAAAAGCTTTAAATAAGCATGTAACCCCTGTTTCTTACACCTAACTTCCAACGTTTCCCATTTAATGTCCTCAATAGGCAGGCCCAAAATATTTACCGTTTTTCTGGATGATACAATCCTTCCCTGAATCTTATAACAAATCAGATTGGGGTACCAAGATTTACTCCATATTCCATAACCGGCCGCACTGTGGAACTGTAGGTAATTTACCCTCTTTTTAGAATCCCGATTTAGTAATACAGTGTTTTCCACGCTTTCCTAATTACATAAATCGCATCATCATCCCATCCAGCGTAATTTGTAAAGTAAACTCCAATATTTGCAGCTGTCCACCTCAGGAAGTTCTTTCCCCGCAGGTAATAGTTGTGCAGAATTTTCCATTTAGATCTACTAAATGTAAAATGCAATGAACTTAGTTTTCCTAACATTGTCTTTGCATTGCTCATTATTTATTTTCTTTAAATCTCACTGAATAGTTTCGCATCTGTAATATCCCGAATTGTTAAGTTGTTAAAAAAAGCTGAAACTTTCTCTACCTATTCTACAAACAAATTCTTACAATATACTTTTTTACCTATATCACGCTAATCGAGATAAGCATTAGCAGAACTGCACCAGAAGGAAAATATTCAGATATACCAAGCTAAAGCAGTAGTCAAATTTGTTTAAAACTGGTCGCTACGTGAGCGATTGAAGTTCTGTTCTCTTAGCACGACCAAAAGACATGATTTCCCGTTTTATAAAAATTCCGTAGTTTAAAATTGAAACCAATAACAAGGAATATATTGGAAACTATATAAACGCTACAAAACAATATATATGACAAACTCTGTCTTTTAACGAGATCTACAGGTTTTGTATACCAAGTTTCTTCTGTCTGTTACCGTTTACCAGTTCTGCAAAATTCGCCCAGAATGACGAGTTCTTCAGAGATTATTCCCAGATATTTAATTGCTATAAACATCTTTACAATGCGGTATTTTAAACTAAATCCTTCTGAGCCATTTCTTAAGAAAACAAAATATTCAAAAAATTGTTCATGTAAAGGGTTGTTTGGGTGGGGGGGGATTTTCTTGAAATCGTTCGTGTCGCATCCATACTAAACTTAAATACTTAAGCGAGTTCGTTTTTCCATTTATGCTGTCCACAGACAGACAGACAGACAGACAGGCAGACACACAGACAGACAGACACACACGCACACACACTCAACGAACCTTTTTTTCTAAAAATGCCTTTTTGAACTTAGGAAACCGCAAAACATATATTTTTGGTGAAATCTCAATTTTGAGATTTTGTGTGGAATATAATATCTTTTCTAGACATATGTACATAGACGTGAAGAGAAAATAACAAGAAAAAGACATAAATATAAATCTTGTTTCACGCATTTTTACTTTCTCCATATGCACTATGTACATAGTGTATAGAGAAAGTATTGCACTCCACCAAAAATTCGATAGCGAGATTTCACCGGAAATATATGTTTTAGGGTCCCCAATATCCAAAAAAAGCATTTTCACAAAAAGGTCCGTGTGTGTGTGTGTCTGTGTGTGTGTGTGTGGGTGTGTGTGTGTGTGTGTGTGTGTGTGTGTGTGTCCGTGTGTCTGTGAACACGATAACTCAAAAACGAAAAGTCGGTAAAATACCAAACTTGGTATTTAAGTTTAGCATCTTCCAGGGATGCGACACGAAGATTTTGAGAAAAATCCCCCCACCCCCAACTACCCTTTACATGGAATTTTTTTCAAAAATTTTGATTTTCTCAAAAATGTCTCTTAACGATTTTGATTAAAATTTCGGATATTAAACACATTTACTTGACAAATGAAATGTATATCTTGAATTTTCTGGGAATAGCCTCTGAAGAGTAGTTTATTCTGGATGAATTTTACTAAATTTTGAATAACTGCTAAACCCTAAGAGATGGACAAAAACTTACCACACAAAAAATGTAGAGCACATTAAAACACACAATTTATGTTATATACATTTTTTTCGTGGAGTTCGTCGTTTATGTGACATTCTTTATTTTTGGTTTCTGCTATGAAAAACGTATACTTTTCTCATACAGGAACTTGTCAACTCCCATCCATATGAACAAAGGAACTTCAGTGACATAGCAACCAGCTTTTGACTATCACTTTAACCTACGGTTGTCCGTTATTTCGCTTCTACTTACAAGGATGCGAGTAATAAGGCTATTTCTGCTAATTTTTTTCCGATTAGCTAAAAGTAAATAGAAGTATAAGCTTTTTAAGAATTATTTGTTGCAGGGATATGGAGAAAGTCATGTGAATGGTACACATCAGATTTTTTTGTATGCCATGCAAATGTGATACGCCGTGTTTTAAAAGGAAAAGAACTGGGCATCATCTATGCTTGCTGTCATCGTAAAATGTGCGGAACATTTTTGCAAAAACAGTACAGATCAACATATAATGCTAAAGTAACGAGTAAGTCAAAAGGTACGAACCGGCTGTGCGATGTTTTGTCTGTCGGTGTACTCGGCACTCGTTGCCGTCTGCCACTATCATAGAAAAGCGCGGATGAAACCGTATAACACTATAAAACTAATTTTAAACGTTTTACTTGCCTATTCTATGAAAGAAGACGCCAAAATTGTCCACACATTTGTGGCGGTTCTTTAAGAAACTATCCATCAATGCTCGTGGTTCACCTTTAGAAATGCTGGCAATTTCCTGGTGGATACTTTGGTTTTAATTCTTCCAAGGTGTGTGGGTTTGTCTTGTATACTTTATGTTTTAATTTACCTTGAAGATAGAAATCGCAGTGGTTAGGAGGGGAACAGAATAAACCACAAACCTCTATTTATAACCATCCTTAAACACACTTTCAACTGTTCTCATCGAAAGATTGGCCAATGAGCTATTCATGGATTGTTGTACGGCTTCAAATTTTACACATGGAAATCTTTCTGCAAATCGTACTTTCACTTGGCGAGTTAACCCAGTTAACACATACAAATCATAATCAAATACACGCTGTGCAGTAGAAAAATATGCTGAGCCACAATACACTGCCACTAAGTACAGAACAAACTAATGAATCACTCGTAATAATGAACTACACCCTGTCACTGTCAACTCAATAGTGCACTTCCAGAGCAGAACAAAGCTGCGTCAGAAGTGTGACCTGGTTTACAGCAGCAGTGAGGAATTACTAGTCCACACGCCCAGTGGAAAAACACCGCGCAGCCGGTTCGGAGGTATTTGACTCACTTCGTTATATGCAGTGTTGGAGAGAAATATTACTTCGTGCGAGATCCACATACTATGAACGTGATGATAAAAATAGGGAGAGAAAATTTGGGATTAATACTGCAAAAATAAAGGTGGGAAAATATATATGGATCCATTCATCAAAAATAATTCACAAAACGGATGAAAAAGTCCAGATAAAGTGTGAAACTTGCCTATAGATATGAGCATTAAAATTGTTGTTCTTGCGGAATTTAATTATTTTAAAATGTAAAATCAACTACCAAAGGAAAAATATCAACCTTTATGAACAGTTAACCGTGAGACAATTACAATGTGATAAAATATTTTTACTTCGTACGTACGTTTGTTACATGTTATTGTTCATGTTATTTCATTCCGTTAGTTCATTTCACTTAAATTTGTGAAAAACACAGTTTGTTAGCTTTTATTGTAAGCATAAAGGGGCAGATATATGAAATTAAATTAAATTATTAACAATTGAATATTTGAGGTTACAAAAATAAACGAACTGCCAGTACAGGCATATGCGTTTTCTCGCTCCATAAACGATTCGAAGTAGAAATGATCGGCTAAAACAAATGATATCTGAGCAAAATATTAATACTTATTAGCTTCTAAGGTGTATGGGTACTAACAGGTAATAATCTCATAAGGTTTGCAGCTATTTAGTATATAATAAAGCAGTTCAATAACTTCACATGTATGGCTGCAGCATGAATATATGTGACTATTTCGTTCTGATTTAAATATTTCATGCTATTACATTCGTACAACTTTATCTACCCATTCATCACTAAATATTCTTACATAAGCCTATTATTCTATTGTCCTCATGGTTCTTGAAAAATGGTTTTATTACATATTTCATATTATATATTTCCTTATAGGCGAAAGTGAAACAGGGAATGCAAATGTTTTAATGTGCATATAATGTTTTAAATTCTATTCTCTTTGCATGACCGAGAGAGAAAAAAAAACGAATAGCAATTCTGTAGTTGAACGAGTATGCTGTATTTGATCCAAGTATCTGACAATTTAAATGTAACTATTTATTTCACACATATTCTGTGATTTAAAGACAGCTGCATATCTTATTGTTTACCTTTTGGAATCTCCTACATTTAATAATCATAAACATTATTTATAAGAACGACCACCTCACAGGCTATTTTCAGAAAATTCAGAATATACCGTTGTGTCTCCTATTCATGCCTGTGGTATTTTAATCAAAATATTTCATAAAATCAAAATCAAAAGTTTTGAACTTTTTTTAAACAAAGAGTTGTTTGGAAGGTATTTTTCGGTCATATCCTTGATGGAGCTGAACCTAACTATAAATTAAGGTATTTAACCAACTTTTCGTATTTAAGATATTATCACATATAGACACACATTCACGGTCTCGAATTTTTTTGTGAAATGCTATAGTTTCTCTACTTACTACAGGTAAGTAGCAGAGAAAGCAATAAATTTCCATATCGCTGTGTGTAATGTCATTAGTGAAATAAGTCGCCCTCCGTGGTGTAATGGTTACCATGCTAACTTCATATACCCAAGGTCGCGGGTTCAAACGCGGCGGAAGACGATGGATTTTTTCGGGCGTAAAAATCCTTACCATAGCTTCCTTCGGAAGGGAAGTAAAGCCGTTGGTCCAGTGTCGTAGATTTACGGCACGTAAAAGAACCTCAAGCCTGATAGAGAGGCCTCTGAGCAAAATTAAGCGGTCTTTCACGCTCAATTTGGAATGGGATGCTGAGAACCACAACAGTTAAATAGCGTCCATAAATAACACGGCATTTTTATTTAGTGAAATAAAAATATTAAAGTAATACATTTTCTACATCAGTTGTTTACTTGCGCGATTATTCTCCTCAGCCCTTCGAAGATAATATGCACTGAACTATTAAGACATCGGGAAACAATACTCGGAATTTCTTTTACAGTACTACTTAATGTGGAGACTTTCCAAAAACGTGGTCGTGAGAGTGGACTTCATGTTTGAATCACACAATAATATATTGTGATATAGGTTTTTATTTAAAGTATACCTTTTTATATCCATACCGCATATTCAAAATAGTATGAGAAACAGGAAGTTAGCTTTCCGGTCCAGGAGCCATGATTTAGCGGTTTCCGCGGAAATTGGATCTTCGTACCTCAGTCACTGGTTTCGCAGCATTCGGAGAATAATGCTAATATAATGCTGATATCAGTTTTGCAAATCACATAAAATCCTACGACTGCACAGTACTCAGAACTTGGTTTATTTCATTAGTGAAGTACTACAAGTCCTCCCGCGATTCCTCAGAACCCGGGCAGAGAAGGTAAAGGGATCACATCTAAATCATTTATCAACATATTAAAAACTCATTATTTCTTTGTAGAGTAATATAAATAAAATGTATTTATATCCTAGAGTTGCCTCCCTCTTAGTGTCTAATTTCAAGCAGTGAATTATCTTTCACCATACCTGGTGCTGCTTACTACTGCTAGGTTAAATGTAGATAACTGCAGTCCCCGATACACGTGAATACGCCTATTCCTTAAGTATCAGTATCCCAAACCCGTAACTAAAACGTTTAATATTATACTAGGTGTCGATGCCAGGTTTAGGGTGGAACCCCTTAGCCGGATACATTTGAACATTGCACTTAGTGGACTCGCGGTGTTACCTTTTTCTGTAACATTACAATATCAAGGAAACTAATCGAGACAACCATTTCGAAACATATCCTTAGCCATACCTACAAACAAGCTCTAACATTGTATATGCCGCGATCCGTGCAAGTTAGTAAACTGGAGACCCTAAAACACCTCCACCTTCTTGACGTAAAAAGTTTAATGATCATACTTAGCCTTCTTTGTTCGATATTGTCTTATTTCTGACATTCACAAAGCTTAGTGGCAGTAGTGTTGGTCTTGTAATTTCACGTTTTCTTGATATATTCAAATATTATTACACCAATCATGGGGAGTGGAGTTTTTTTTTTTTCAAGAAAAAAAAAAAGCACTTAAATTGATAAATTTGTGCAAAATATTTGAAGCTGAAGTCTAATTTTTTCAGGCGGCATTTGGAACTCCTTAAATTACAGAATACTATTAAAATTAAACATTCTAATAAATAAGAGCGGGAACTATTTAAATCACAACCCTATGATAAATTTCCAGTTATGTGCTTGTGTAATAAATGTATTGGGAATCTTAGGATTAACATATATTTGTGAGCAATTTTTTTTTTACAAAATGAATTACATTAAAAACCAACTCTTAATAGAATAAGCTATTATCACTTGGAAAGTCACCTGAGATTTTGTGCATCATCATCATCTACCTATCTATATATAACCTTGTTAAAAATAAGATGTGCTAGAAAAGTTAGTAGCAGAAATATGGCCTACAAACGACAGTATATGCATGGAGTGCGTGTGTGTTTTTGTCATTTGTATGGCCCCCTTTAACTCCAATGGCCACGTCGCATGAAACAAAATAAGGGACAGGAACTCGGCAAGGCCCCTGTGCAGACGCTCTGCAAGTAGTTTGGTTCAGCATGGTGTAGTTGCAATTCGAAGAGCTATCTCAAAATGCCCAGGATGCAGCACAACGAATGTCCCCGATACAGCGCAACATTGACATTACGTTTGTGCTCAGTTGGTAGAACAATTCGAGAACTCTTTCTCCCAGGCCCTATTTAGGTACCGATATTGTAAAAGGAGTGGCTTTAATAATTTAAGTGTATTTATTTATTCAAAACTTCGAAGCAATGGAATGGTACATCGCTTGTAGCCCTGCATAGAATTTTAGCATTATAATTTATTATATCCGTTTTATCGACAAAGTATTCTCTTTTTTCTAATATTCTTGGAAAAATATTCCCAAACTATTTATTTCTGTTTATAGTTTATCCATCTGAACACTATATTTCCCTTATTAAGTAATAAAAAGCTTTAATATTTATTATAACATTAATACTCGTGATATAATTTCCGTAGAAGTCCTTGCAGCTCCCTTCGCTATAAAAATTTCTGCGGTCCACGAAATGCAAAAGTATTCTTAATTTACATTATAAATTTCCATTGTTAAAACAAACTGTTTACTCCATGGCCAAGAGACTATCCTCAAAAATTTTAATGAAAAAAATACATAGAATTTTCAAGGGATTTAAAAACAAAGAAGAGATTACGCAGTAGGTATTAACCAAGAAATAAAAAGCATCAAAATAAAGCGCCTCCTTATGGCGGATGTAAAGCCTACGTAAATGTTTGAAAAATAAACCATTATATACACAATATAACAATAAACATTGAACAAAATATGCAACACAAGTAAATATATGGCTTCAAACAACTCATTAAGTCTAGGTTAAGAATTTCAGGTTAATAATTGTATATCATTAAATATATGCACATTCACAATAAACATTCATAATTCCAGATTCTGTGGGGCATAGGTAATAATCCTGGTTGAAGAAAACTTCCCTGCCCCAGCTTGTTGAACCCTCAACGCATTATCGTACTAATATAAATATATTAAGTATATATTTAATCCTTTCCATCTTCGTTTATTTTCGGTTAAACCAATTTTAACTATATGGCATTGAAGGGAGACTTGTACCGTCAGCAACTTGCCTTAAATGAATTTTTAATCTTGATTTAGCTAAAGCACTCAACTTCCATGTTCAGAATTTTCATATCAGACGTTAACTAGGTTAAGCGGTTCCATATCTCCGGAAAAGAATGGAGAGGGCTCAAGTAAAGTAAACGGTGATTGGCATACGTGGATGATTATGCGATTAGCACTGTAAGGCAAATTGCATTTTGTATTTGTATAAAATACCAACGGCATTCTTTTCCTTTTTATTTATTTTAAGCTAAGATAATATCATTAAATTTAAATAAACCAAAGAATATCAACTCTGATAAAGAGGTATTTTAATAAAATTAAGCGGTCTTTCACGCCCAATATAGAATGGTGCACTGAGAACCACAGCAGTTAAAGAGCGTCCATATATAAAAACTCAAAAAAGAATATTGCAGTGAATTCAAACTACCGAAAAACTCGGCAAACAATATGACGTGGGTTTAGATGCTCACAATGGTAAGTTGAAGCGGGTGGACGGAAATTCACCCACCCGTTCTTCTTTCCCTGCTTTACATCATGTAGGAGGGTCATCCAGAAAGTAACAGTCGATTTGGCATAACTAAATGATAACGAAACATATCAACACAAATCTTCATTTATAAAGTTACAGTACCTTACTCTATTTCTCAACGTAATCTATTACTATCAAGGTATTTATCATCACGTAGTACCGGTGTTACAATGCATATGTTGTACTCTTCCACCGCTCAAGATCTGAGCCAAGATGTCGAGGTTTTCACCTCAAAAGTCGTATATGGTGACCAAAGTGAAATACCGGTTTTTCTGAATTCTTTCATCAACATTTGCTTACAATTCCTTCATAACGATTGGACTTCCACTCTTGCTTCATCGGACACACTCGATTACTTGTAAATTATCCGCCATTTCTTGACTGAAGATTCGTCCATTGCATTATCATCATACACTTGCGTTATTTGCCTATAAAATTCGATTGGCCAAACATTTTGTGCATTCATAGTAACGAATAAGTTCTTTGGCGCTAGAAAAAGATAATGAATGAATAAATGAATGAATGAAAGTATATTTATTGAAATAATAGTATCATCACATCAAGACGTCATTAGATACACCAAACAGCTGTTTATAGAAAACTGGAAAACGACATGGTCAACATCCCCAGCAAACTGCATGATGCCCGAGCCGCATCTACCAATTTCTTCGAACCGCTCCGAGAGTTAGAACGTCGTGAGCAAACAATAATTACTCGCCTCAGAATTGGACACTGCAAACTGACACATTCCTTCATCATTAATAAAGACCCAGAATCAAAATGTGAGACCTGCAACACACCACTTACTGTCCTACATATCCTGCTGCAGCGTCCGAGATACGCCAAACAGAGACTTCAGGCCGGCTTCAATGACTTACCAAGTGCTCTACATAACCACCAGACAATCAAAAAGGCAATAATATTTATAAGACAGTGTAAGCTTTTTGAATTATTGTAAATTATAAATGTGATCATTTTGTATTTTACCATGCTGTTAAAGCGACCCAAAATAAATTATATTGCAAAATAAAAAAAAAAGTATCATATATGAGCTTCATCAGTCGTATGGATCCACATAGTTACTTTTGTAATACACAAAATAGTAAGCAATATTAAAAAACAACGGAATTAAAAGAGTAAACACGAAAATAAAAGGACAAAGATATTCAAATACAGCATCTTAAATTTCTAACACAGATTTACTCAGATGCATTAATGTACCCTATTGTAATACACAAATATATTTAAGAGAAATATATACCCATAATATATACACAAAATATAAAACCACAATATAATGACATAAGCATAGAAAAAATATAACATCGGCATTGAAAAAGAACTGTTACCACGTGATAATAAATATATTGACAGAATGGAGATTGCGTTGACAAAGAGAGTAAGGTACTGTAACTTTGTAAAAGTTTTGCGTTGATATATTAGTTATGCCAAATCGTCTGTCACTTTCTGGATGGTCCTCGTATGTCGAAGCGAGTGGATGGAGATTCACCCACCCTCCTCTCTTTCGACTACGGTTGGGCATTTATACCACGTATATATTTCTGAAAACCTTATAAAAACCTTAAGCAGGGTGCTTGATTATCAACAGGCAAGTTAAACTCTGGGAATAGAAGAAGCAACGCATATGTTTGCTGTAGCCATGCTACGATAAATGGGTACCGGAAGTACAAGGAGACGAGTACCAGATCTTGTGTAAAACAAATCAAGAACCTGACATCCAGATCCTCTGGAGAAGATAAGCGAGAGAAAGACCAGAAGGCTGTTGACGTCACTGTGGTGAAGTGTTTCTTGCTAACGAATCCAATCCAAGGAGAAAACACCGAGTGTTCTTGAAGAGATCATTGTTCCCTCTAACAATGCACATCTTGACTTAATTCAACCGCAGCCGACCGCGCCGCAAGGGAACACATGAGTATGCATACAACACGCATCCCCATTGCAATTTTGTCTGACCCAGAGTTCCAATGCAATAACTCTTTCTAACAAACCAGAAGACATAACCTCTAGCTTATTACTATCTCTGCACATACTATGTATATAGTGAATAGGGAAGCTGTTGTATTGAACCCAAAAAGTCGATACAGAGATTTTACCGGAAATATGAGTTTTGAACCCCCTATACAAAAAAAAATTACAAAAAGTTCCAAGTGTGTGGCGGGGGAGGCGGCATAGCTCAAAAACTAAACACCTATTAAATACTAAACTTGATATTTAATTTCAGTATCTCCCAAGAATGCGATATCAAGATTATAAGGAATATCCCCCACCCTCAACTACCCTTTACATAGAAAAAATAAGAAAATTTTGACTTTATCAAAAATGGCTAACGATTTTGACTATAATATCGCATATCAATGATATTTTGATGACAAATAAATTATACATATTTTTAATTTTCTGGGAATAACCTTGGAAGATATCTTTTCTCTGGACGAGTTTTGCAAAACTTTGGGTAAGTGATAAACCGTACGATATAGAAAAAAACTTACTTAACAAAGAATGTAGAGCTCGTTAAAACGCACAATTTATATTATATAGTTTTTTTTGGTGAAGTTGGCCGTTTTTTAGATATACCTTATTGTTTTCAAATATACTTCTCATACGGGAACCTATCAAATCCTGGCCAAATAAACAAAGGAATTTCATTCACATAGTAACCAGCTTTTATAACATTTGACTCTCGCTTTAGCCTATTGTACTCCCTTATTTCTCTTCTACTTATAAGGAAGCAAGTAATAAGACTATTTCTGCTAACTTTTTCTCGACTAGCATAAAGTAAATAGAATAATTAGTTTTATAACAATAATTTGTTGCAGAAATGAAGAAAAAGACATGTGAATGCATCACATCATATCTTTTTTATTGGTTTTTCCATCTGGTATGCTGTGTGTATCTCTTTCGAAATGTTTCCTGATCGATCTCTTTCAGTGGTTTACGGATATTCAAGTGTGAAATTTTCAAACTCCACGTTTCAACTCGATTCATTTGAAATTTTAACACACAAATCAGGGTTTGGTGTATGATATGAGGGCGACACTGAAATCTTTTACAAAATCAAACAAGGGCTAGTTTTAAAACTTCCTACGTGTTCTATTCACAGACCTTCTGTAACTATTCAGAAACAAATTATTCTAACAAAAGTTTATTCTTCTATTTGTTTCATACAAATGAAATAAGTGTCAGCAGAATTTGTATTTTATGTCCTTTTAAGTAGAAGGGAAATAAGGGATTGCACTACAGGGCTAAACTTAACAATTTAAAAGCTGTGGCTATGCGGCTATTTTTGCATGGCCAGTAGTAAAACAAGAAAGACTGAAATAAGTGACGATTTCCCGTTTAAAAATAGTATAAGCAGTTTGAAATTAAACAAATAACTAGGAATATCTCAGACATGGTTGACCACACAACGAGATCTACATTTATTGAGTAAGATTTTGTCTATTTCAGTTCACCATTTATGTAATAGCCTTCCAGAATAAAAAGGGCTTTAGAAGCTATTCCCTGAAATTTCAAGATATACTTTCCATTTGTCATAAAAATCAAAAACGTACCGTATGCTAGCCAAATTGTTATACCTATTTTCGAGAAAATCGAAATTTTCGAATGGAGTTCCGTGTAAAGATTGGCTTGACAAGGGTATTTTGTTGAAAATCTTCTAGTCGCAACCTGAGAAGATGCTGAACTTATATATCAAGTATGGTATTTAAAGGACTTTTCGGTTTTGAGAAATATTGATAGACATACACAAAAAACAAATCTGATGTGTTTCATTCATATGACTTTCTGTACATATCTGCAACAAATTATTGTTCAAAAGCCAATCCTTCTATTTACTTCTTGCTAATCGAGGAAAAATATGCAGAAATAGTCTTATTACTTGTTTCCTTAAGTAGAAGCGAAATAGAGGAGTACCACAGGTTAAAGTGATAGTCAAAATTTGGTTGCTATGTGACTGAAGTTCCTTTGTTTGTATGTATGAATGAATGGACAGGAGTTGACAAATTCTGGTATGAGAAAACTATGGTTTTTAAAACTGAAACCAAAAACAAGGAATGTCTCAAAAACGATCAACTCCACGATATACATGTGTATATAATATAAAATGTGCTTTTTAATGTGCTCTACATTTTTGTAGAGTAAGTTTTTATCTACCTCTTACGGTGTAGCAGTTATGCAAAATTCCGTATAATTCATCCAGAATAAAGAAGTCTTTAGTGGCTATTCTAAAAAAACTCAAGATATACATATTTCTTGTCAGATAAATTATCTTTAATATGCGATATTTTGATCAAAATTGTTAGAGCCATTTTTGAGTAAATACATTTTTTTAAAAAAAGTTTCGTGTAAAGTATAGTTGAGGGTGGGGGTATTTTCTTGAAAATCGTGTTGCATCCTTGGAAGATACCAAATTTAAATACCAAATTTGGTATTTAACGATCCTTTCGTTTTTGAGCTATGATATCCACAGACGCACACACACACACACATACACACGGACCTTTTTCCAGATTTTTTTTTTTTGGATACAGGGGGATCCGAGACATGTATTTCCGGTGAAATCTCGGTATCGAATTTTTTGTTGTATCACAATACATAGTACATAGTACGTGCAGAGAAAGTAAAAATGTTTTCTGTGGATACAGGGACCAGAACTTTTAGAAATAAAAAGAAATCACAAGGTGATAAGTGAAGATTGTATGAAGGAGGTTCCATGGTGTTGACCTTTAGCACATTCAGATCCTCAAGTTTTAGTTTTATTGTATATGACGATGAGTTTTCATTTTTACTTTTGGGTATTTTTCACGAAGGTCTTCAAATCTTAGCTGTAAACAGATATTTGTGTACCAATATCTTATCAGCACAGCGAACTGTTGAAATTCTGCAGCCTTGGAGAGGTAGAGTCAGACTGAAAAATTCGATGCCATTTGAACTACGGATCTTATGGTTTCCATCCAGTTGCTTTAACCATTAAGCCACCGTGGCAACATATTGGCACAGCACTAAATTCTCCAACTGACTCGCGTTTTTTCAGGTCAAATTATTATGAGATGCCTTAACTCATTGGCGACTTTCAAACTTAGGTATTCAAGTTCCGAGCTTTATAGTTAATCAACTACTAGGTCAATGTAAAGGGCACACACACACACACACACACACACACACTCGCGCGCGTGTGTATCCCAGTTTTTAAAATTGGTATTTTTTAGTTCAGGAAATCCCATAATATACTTCCGACTAGATTTCGGTGTTGAATTTTTGGTGGAATGAAATACACACAATCTATTATGTACACTGTAGAGAACATAACACAGTAAAATACTTATGACATCACACTGTTGGATAAACGTGTTCACAAACAGATTTAATTTATGTTTGTGTTATGAACAGATTATATTATTTTCATACTATATCTCTATATCAATACTGCAGCATTGGCTGGCATCTTGCTGTATATATTTGCTTTCTTTTTCTGGGCAATCCTTTTGTAAGAGAGAAACTCTTACTTCTATTCATTGATGAAAAACATGTTTCCTCATTATGTACGGGTAAACAGAAGTGAGTATTGATTTCATCATTCACCATTCATTCAAAATCTCTGAATCATCTGATGCTTAATAACTTGGAAACCCTTTCTTTTTAGCTTACTTTATTCCAACTTGAGTCAGTATTTATATCCCTACTCGATGTTGCCGACATTTTGTAAATCAGAACTCCATTTTGTGGAAGTTATAAACAAGTGGTAACGTGTTGATTTTCTTGGTTGTGAAGCCAAAAATTATGAAAGAGGCGGATCATTGGCAAAGAAAAGACACTCCGAGACTATTCGTAGACAAGTGAGTTCAACTGTGACTTCGCGCGGGATATATTTCCTAGGCAGAGGATTTTAGATCACTACGCGTTCAGTTAAGTTTCCACGTTGATTTAAAAAAGCCTAAGTATTTGCAGGGGGATTACTAATTTACTTCCACTTATTGAATGGGAAACTAATAATATAATCATACTCCGATGAAGTAAATAGATTTTCTTTCGGAATCAATAAAGAATTGCACTAGTGATTGCAATTTTGTGCATGGATTGTAGCATCCACTCTAAAATAAGTTAAAATTCTACAAAGAGAATATGAGTAATGGATTACGTGAGAAATTATCAACCAACATCAATAGCCTGGACACAGAGCCCAAAAACCCCGATAACGCCCTGAAATAATTATCGTCGTCCACCAAATAATTGTTTCAAATTGGCACCAACGTAAAGAAAACCAATTTTATCACTTCAAATTGAATGATGAACGAAGACGTCAGAAGCAACCCCATAGCGATGAATCTGGAAAGTTGCGTGCGTTGCTCAGCTCTTAAAATATGCATTCTGCATGCCGAGACATACCAGCATGGCTAGGAGAGGGGATTAAAGGCTCAATTGGAGTTTCTGAACGATGTCTTCATTCATCTCGCGCCCTTGCCTTCAACTCACGTGCCTGCATCAAATGAGAAATATCTCAAATTCCACAACCCTGGCCATTTCCCCACTCACCCATATGCTGTATTATTTATTACAATAATTGCGGTTTCATATTCCATTTCGATGTAAGAACACAATAAGAATTTGTGAAGACAGCGCTACAGGATCAAAGATAAAAGATCTGTATTCTGTTCCTGTATTCTGAATATTCTTTCAATATTTTTTTTGCAAGTCTTGTAAAGATACTTGATCATAATTAAATTTAACCTTCCATTCAGCATCACATCAATCTCAACAAAAGTGTGACACTGAACCAGAAATCTGATGTGTCCCGATCACATGACTATCTCTAACATATTGTTAAAAAGCTTATTCTTCTGTCTACTCCGTGCTAATCGAGATAAAACAATATTGGAAATGCTTTCTTTCAAGTGGAAGTGAAATAATGAAAATCAGCACCCTAAAACGATAGTTAAATCTTTTAAAATGCTGATAGTATGGGATTCAAATCCGTTTCTTTGCATTGCCGGGAGTTGACAAATTCCCATATGTGAAAAGTTGTGGGTTTTAAAATTGAAACCAATAACAATGAATAAAATGGTCAACTCAATGACAAATTATGTGTTTCAACGAGAACTACATTTTTGTGTAGTAAATTTCTGTCTATCTCTTATGGTTTAATAGTTATGCAAAATCCAGCAACATTTATCCAGAGGCTATTCCATGAAAATTCAAGATACACATTTTATTGGTCGTGTAAATACCTTTAATATACGGTACTTAAATCTAAATCATTAGTTATTCTTGAGAAAATCAAAATTTTCGAAAATTGTCCAGGTAAAGGGTAGTTTGAGGTAAGAGGATTTTCCTTAAAATATTCGTGTCGCATCCTTGGAAGAAACAAAACATGTATACCAAGTTTGGTATTTTACATTGTTTTGTTTTTTGAGTTATCATGTCCACAGCCACATGGACTCACTGACACAAGGACTGTGTCTAAAAATTACTTTTTTGGATACAGGGGGACCCTAAAACGTCTATTTTGGTAAAATCCCGGTATCTGGTGCGTTTCTCTAAATCTCTGTAACACATTATTGTTAAAAAGATTTTTCTTCTAAATACATCATGACAATCGAGTTAAATATTAGTAGAACTTGTCCTTTTACTTAGTTCCTTGCAAGTAGAAGGACAAAACTAAGGTGCTCCATTCACATGTTGTCCTCTAGCTGTTCGGGAAACAAATATTTCATTTAAAAACATTAATCTTATCTACATAATGTTGATCAAGATATACATAAGCAGATTAGACTTATTATCTTCTTGTAAATAGTCAGAAAATGCACAAGTTAAAGACATAGTCTCGTCCTTAATTGAAATTCCATTCTCTTTGCTTGCCAGCAGAGAGAAAAAAGATGAGTTACCGTTTGAAAAAAGTTAAAGTGACTTAAAATTAAAACCAATAATCTGGAATATCAGGAAAACGGTTGAAATAATTATACGACATAAATTGTGTGTCTTAATGAGATCTACATTTTTGTGTAGTAAGTTTTTGTATATCTCTTACGGTTTGCCAGTTATATAAAATTCTTCCAGAATGAAGAGGTCTTCAAAGGCTATTCCTAGAAAATTCGAGATATACATTTCCTTTGTCATAAAAATATGTTATACAAACAATAAGTCAATCCCGGCACCTCCCTGTCCACTGTACTAGAGACAGTCCTTGATTTTACTATCGCTTTAGCCTAGTGTATTCCCTTATTTCCTTTCTACTTACAAGAAGCAAATAATATAATTTCTGCTAAGGTGCATCTCGATTAGCATGAAGTAGATAAAAGAAATATTTGCAAGAATAATTGTTTCGGAGAACAGGTGGAGAAAGTCATGTGAATTGAACAAATCATATTTTTATTTCGTTGAAATGAAGGAGCAATGTATGCTGCGCATGTTTTTTGGCCACAGTCTACCTCCAAAGCTTACTCCAACGTGCTTCATGTGATTTCTCTCTTCGTTTCCAATTTGGATCCTTCAATCAATGATTCAAGGCTCGTTGAGCATCTGTGAAAGCAACTGTGAATCCTCAGGAAGCTTTTCGACATCGAGGACTAGAACGTTGTTGCCCTAAATCTTTAGTTCCGGCTCGTCGGCACCACAATAAACTTGAACCACACGTGGCATTTTAACAATTCTTTCTTGATTCACCGCACAACCTTACGCTTGCCACTGTTTTAGACGTTGAAAACATATCCAAGGAAAAAATGACTCCAGTAAAAAAAAAGAACTGATGTGCCCCATTCACATGACTTTCTCTACATCTCTGCAACAAACTATTGTTAAAAAGCTTATGCTTCTATTTACTTCATGCTAATCAAGAAAACATTAGCAGAAATATCTTTTTACTTGCTTCCTTGTAAGTAGAAGCGAAATAAGGGAGTACCATAGGTTAAAGTGATAGTCAAAAGCTAGTTGCTATGTGACTGAAGTTCCTTTGTTTGTAGGGACAGGAGTTGATAGATTCCTGAATGAGAAAGGTATGTTTTTCAAAGCTGAAACTAATAACAAGGAATACCTAAAAAATGATCAACTCCACGAAAAAATGTATATAACCTAAATTGTGTGTTTTAATGTGCTCTACATTTTATGTGTGACAAGTTTTTGCCCATCGCTTACGGTTTAGCAGTTATGCAAAGTTCTGTAAAATTCACCCAATATAAAGTAGTCTTCAGAGGCTGTTCCCAGAATATTCAAGATATACATTTTATTTGTCAGGTAAGTATCTTTAATATACGGAATTTTAATGAAAATCATTAGAGCCATTTTTGAGAATATCAAAATTTTGTAAAAACGTTCCATGTAAAGGGTAGTTTGGAGTGGGGGGATTTTTCTTAAAATCTTTGTGTCGCATCGCTGGAAGATATTAAACTTAAATACTAATTTAGGTATTTTACCGACTTTTCGTTTTTGAGCTATCGTGTTCACACACACACACACACACACACACACACAAACCTTTTTCTGAAAATGCTCTTTTTGGGTAGATATATTTCCGGTGAAATCTCGGTATCGAATTTTTGGGTGGAGTGCAATACTTTCTCTATACACTATATACATAGTACGCGTAGAGAAAGTACTAAACTCAAATATATCAATAGCAGGACATTGTTTTATCAGGGAACTTAGAACCTCATTGTACATTACATGGGTGCAAAATAAAACATAAAGGAGAAAAAGAATCATTCTGTTTCATTTACATCATTTCCTCTATCTGTCCTACCAACTTGGCATTAGCAGGAAGGTCAGATTACTTAGTTCCTTTTAAGTAGAAGGGAACTAAGGGAATACACTATGCTAAAGTGACAGCAAAATTATTTAAAATATGACGCTATTCAAGTGTCTTTCTATGACCAGAAGTAAAATAAAATGAACATGGACGATTTCCTGTGCCAGAAAAATATAAATATTTCAAAATTCAAACCAGTAATCGAAACCTATAATTTAAATACGCGAGATATACATTTCAATGTTTTTTTTTTTTTTTTTTGGAAAAAGCTTTTGACTATCTCTTACGATGTATCAGTAATGAAAAAGTCATTCAGATTGAAGAGAACTCTAGAGACTATTCCCAATAAATTATATTTTATTTGCCATTTCTATTTGTCCTTTAATATGCGGTATTTTAATTATAAGCCTTCAAGAGCTATTTAAAAACAATTGAAAATTGCTCAATGAAAATTGTAGCTTGGTGGGAAGAGATTTTTTTTTAAAACTCACCGTGTTGCATTCCTGGAAGATAAGTAAATACGAATAACTTTTCGATTTTGGGTTAACCTGTCAACAGAAACAGATACGCACACACATACGCACATGCACACTGCTTTTTATAAAAATAGTTTTTTTTTTTATCTACGGGGCTTTATATTATGTATTTCTGGTGAATATAGGTATAGAATCTGTGGGCGGAATACCTTATTCCTCTCTCTACTATACATTGTACATACGTGTTGGAGAAATTAAAGAAAACTCTCATGTGTTCCAATAACATGACTATCTTTGTGTTCTGCGAATAAATTATATTTACGAGATATTATTATTTTATCTACATTCTGCTCATCAAGATAAGCATTAGTACAAATAGTACATATGGTCTGATTACATAGCTACTTATAAGCAGAAGGTACATAAGGGAATACGCTAGGTTAAAGCAACAGTCAAATATTTTAAAAGCTGTCACTATGAGATTGTCATTGGAATTTGGTTCTCTTTGGTAGACCACAAGTAAAACAAACGAAATATGAAACAGTTTAGGACTCCCGTTTGAGAAATATTTAAGCGTTTTAAAATTGAAATCAATAACTACAGAAAAAAAAATCTGATGTGTACCATTCACATGACTTTCTCCATATTCCTGCAACAAATAATTCTTAAAAAGCTTATACTTCTATTTACTTTATGCTAATCAGAAAAAAATAGCAGAAATAGACTTATTACTCGCTTCCTTGTATGTAGAAGTGAAATAAGGGACAACCGTAGGTTAAAGCGATAGTCAAAAGCTGGTTGCTACGTCAATGAAGCTCCTTTGTTTATATGGATAGGAGTTGACAAGTTCCTGTATGAGAAAAGTATACGTTTTTCATAGCAGAAACCAAAAATAAGGAATGTCACAAAAACGACGAACTCCACGAAAAAAATGTATATAACATAAATTGTGTGTTTTAATGTGCTCTATATTTTTTGTGTAGTAAGTTTTTGTCCATCTGTTACGGTTTAGCAGTCATTCAAAATTTAGTAAAATTCATCCAGAATAAACTACTCTTCAGAGACTATTCCCAGAAAATTCAAGATATACATTTCATTTGTCAGGTAAATATGTTTAATATCCGAAATTTCAATGAAAATCGTTAGAGCCATTTTTGAGAAAATCAAAATTTTCAAAAAAGTTCCATGTAAAGGGTAGTTGGGGGTGGGGGGATTTTTCTCAAAATCTTCGTGTCGCATCCCTGGAAGATACTAAACTTAAATACCAAGTTTGGTATTTTACCAACTTTTCGTTTTTGAGTTATCGTGTTCACAGATACACGGACACACACACACACACACACACACACACACACACACACACACACACACACACACGGACCTTTTTGTGAAAATGCTTTTTTTGGATATTGGGGACTCTAAAACATATATTTCCGGTGAAATCTCGGTATTGAATTTTTGGTGGAGTGCAATACCTTCTCTATACACTATGTACATAGTGCGTATGGAGAAAGTAAAAATATTCATCATTTTAGAGATCTACCTCTGTTGTTTAGGAAGATTTTATGTATTTGTTTACCAGTTAAGAAAAATCCATTCAGATTGAAGAAGACTTCAGGAGCTATTCCAAAAGAAAATTCGGATATAGATTTCATTTACCATGTAAACATCATTAATGTATGGCATTTTAATCAAAATCGTTAACAGCTATTTTTGAGAAAATCTAACATTTCAAAAATGTGCCATGTAAAATTAGTTTCACGTAGAGGGATTTGCTTGGAAATTGCTGTCGCATCGTTGAAAGATGCTGGATTTGAATACCAAGATTGGTATTTAACAGACTTTTGAATTTCGAGTTATACTATCCACAGACACCCATTTTTTTATATTCAGGGAACTGAAAACATGTATTTACGGTAAAATCTCTGTACGAAATTTTTTGAATTACAATACTTTCTCTACCTTCTATGTACTTTCTGCATAGGTGCTTAAGAAAGTAAAAATGACGTTTTTGGGAATATATATATATATATATTTTTGTAGAATAAGAGAGAGTGTTTTGTATATGTGACATGTTTTACTTAAATATACCTATTCAAGTAATACAAACCACATTAAATAAGTTTCTTTTTACGTTTGGGAGTTGTGTTAGTCCAGTAAACAAAAACATTTTGAAAAACCTATTAAAATGCTCATATCCGGTTTTGAAAAAGCCGAAACAATTTTCAGACACACTTTGAGACCTCAAACAGGGTTTCAAGTTCTGTTAGTTTGCTTTGTAAAATGCCGTCCATAATTTTAATGCATAGTATGTAAGTTTTGGTTCAATAGATTAAAATGGTATGTTAATCACTTTCAAAATGAGAACACCTTAATCAAAAATCATCTCACTTCAAAGAGAAGTATAAACTGAAGCTTGATTGATAAAACGTAAAATTGTTCGCAGTTTAAAAAAGAATGTTTGCGACGAAAAGCATTAATCCTGTGTGTAATATACGAGAGCTTCTCTCTGAAGGAATTCAAATATGTACCCTCCGATTGTATGCTGATACAGCACAACGCCTCGGTTGGCATGCACAACTGGCAAGCTCACAGAGTTTTCTTTCTTTTTTCTTTTTTCGAGCTGGATGCAGAGTCTGCAAATACCTGTAGCGCTTTCGTCTACGTTCTGGAGGATAGAGAAAAAGTGTAGCTTATAGGCATAAAATGGGGTAGAGGGAGGGGGGAGCTTGCAGAGTAAAAGCAGATTTGAAAAATGTTATGCATTACATTCGCAGGACATTTTTAGGTACTATGGCAGGCGCGCATGCGCACGCGCACACGCACACACGTCGCCCTCCGTGGTGTAATGGTTACCATGCTAACTTCATGCGGGTTCAAGCCCGGCGGAGGGCGATGGATTTTGTTCGCTTATTAGGAGCATTGTCATAAATAAATCACAATTTCGGGGTTTAATGTGTTTTGAATACCTTCCGTCATGTTTCATTTTTTTCCCCACATATGAGGCGTTCCGAAAAGCAAGCACCAGTTTGCAGAAAAGACAAAAGTTTTTCACAACATTCTTTCTTTCTTAACATCTAAGGTCATATCGGGGGCTTTCCGCTTGAAACAACTCGTTGCCTGTAGGTATTTTTACATTAGTTTAATAATTTAGTTTCACTCAAACACGCACACATTCACACTCGCATAAAAACTTCTAGACTCTGTGGGGGATAGGGAATAATTCTGGCTAAAGAAAAATTCCCAGCCCCAGCCGGGAATCGAACCCGGGACCCCGGGTATACCTTAAACGTTTTTTCATCATAGCTGCCAGCATCTTTGAGACATTTGTTATAGCGGGGAATCGACGTTTGAGTGCCCTTTTCAAAGAACGCTTCGCCAGTGAAGACAGCCACAACTGAACATTTCTTAAATTTTGAAAACACATCACAAATCATTCATATTGTGAACATCTGTTTTCACGAATTGGCTCATTCACCTGTTCAGCCAAATCATCAGTACAACAGAAGGCCGTCCAATCCGTGTTTCGTCATGAATAGTAAATCGTCCATCATTGAACTGTCTAACCCATTTTATCACCATAAATCTCTGCAAGTTTACGATGAATTTCAGGTGTATTAGCATTCCCTTAGTATTGCTTAGTATTGTGGAACGCACTTTTCAGTCGGCGTGATCAGATATTGCCATTAACATTTTGAACAATAACTAACAACTTTAAATGCAAGTGGACAGAAAATGAACTTGAACTATGAACCTTTAGACCACGAGGCCAACGGCAGCATTATGGATTGAGATGGCCAAGACAACAGCTGCATCGACCTCAAAAGACGACAGGCACCTGCATTCACGTCGCTCACAGTGAGGAATAGAGGGACCGATTCAGTTGCAAACGTTCCTATACACAGTGAATGACTTTATATATGCTCAATAAGCATATATTCATTTAATTTACGCCGCAAGTGGGAATCTGAAAATGTTGTGTTGTGCTTATATCTTCGGCAATTTCTAAATCATCTCCTCAAAATACGAACGTTAACTACAGTGTGTTACAGCATCTGTGACTCGGCTATTCTTTGTTCCCGATTTAAAGGTTTTTTAACTGTCGAGGTTTAATTTTCATTTCTCACCTGCGTAAGAAGTATGAGGGTGATTTTGTACTTTAAAAATCTGATGTGTTACACTCACATGACTTTCTCTAGCTGCTCTACAAACTTCATACATAAGATTCTTCTTCTCTCTGCACCTTGCTAATCGTGGTACTCATTAGCACAATGCTCTTATTATTTAGTTCCGTATAAGTAGGAAGAAAATAAGGGAATACACTAGGCTAAACCAATAGTCAAATGTTTTAAAAACTGTCGTTATGCGATTGATATTACAAATCCCTTCTTTTCTTGGCCAGGAGTTGAACAAAAGAAGAACGTACACTCCCGTCTGCGAAAAGTATAAGTACTTCACAACTGAAACCAATAACAATGAATACCTTGAAAACGGAGAATAATGTATATGACATAACTTGTGTATTTTAACAAGACCTACATTTTTTGTACAGTAAGTTTTTGTCTATGTCTTACGGTTTACTAGTTATGTCAAATTGAGCAAAATTCATTCAGAATAAACAAGTCTTCAGAAGCTATTCCCAGAAAATTCAAGATATACATTTTATTTGTCAGGTAAATATCTTTAATATATAATATTTTAATCAAAATCATTAGAGCCATTTTTAAGAAAATCAAAATTTTCGAAAAAAGTTCCATGTGAGGGTAGTTTGGGGTGGAGGGATTTTTCTCAAAATCTTCGAGTCGCATCCCTGGAAGATACTAAACTTATATACCAAGTTGGGTATTTTAGCTACTTTTCGTTTTTGTGTTTTCGTGTTCACAGACACACGGACACACACACACACACACACACACACACACACACACACACACACGGACCTTTTTCTCAAAATGCTTTTTTTTTTATACAGGAGGTCCTAAAACGTGTATTTCCGGTGAAATCTCGGTATCGAGTTTTTGGGTGGAACACAATACTTCTCTATCCCTATGTACATTGTACATATGGGGCTAGAGAAAGTAAAAATTAAGTGTGAATGCTTCCCTAATGGTTTGAGTTATGCTTGTATTCATTAACACCAAATTTAAATGAATCATAATGCCATTGCGTTCAATATTTTTAATTTGAAATATGAATACATTGTTAGTCCTAATCACATAATCTTATTGTAGTTTGATCATGCAACAGCTAGAGAAAGTTATGTAAATGGAACACGTGAGATTTTTACTTTATTTGAGCTAGAATATTTGTTCACAAATCTTATCAAGTTTAAAAACAGATTTTTGTAGTGCTATTATGATTTTGATAGTAATAAATCATCTGCAAATAACAACAACAAATATATTTATGTTATTATGATTTGATATTTTGAAACGTATGTACCTTAATTGGTTTCAAATTAGTGAAATAACCAGGTATGAATTAATACTAAATGCCTTATTAAAGGTAAAGCTCTAACCAACTTCTCGCCACTTTTGGAGACCCTACTTTTTTACCTACACACAGCTTAAGAGGATTTGAGAAAGAATGTACTCTAATGCCGCTAAATAAACCTAGGTTTCTAGCACCTCAGCTTATACATATATCAATATAACTCGATACATTTGAGGGGTAAAAACATAACACAAGGGCTTCCTTCTCTTGCTGCAGGTTAGATGGCTTCTTGAAGTCAAGAATGCAGTTTAAAGCTAAGAAGAGAAAATATATTCTAATGTAGAATGGTGCTGTCATCCACACTTAGACACTTCCTACCCTTAATCTTATAGCCTTAGTTCACATGTGCAGTGTGTTCTATTTACGAGAAAGAAAAAATAAACCTGCTGAGTTCCATTCACATGAATTTCTCTGGTTAAAGGGATTTTGAATGCCCATACTGAAGTTTGACCCATTATCTCAATAACTATTTAATATAACGAAATAAATGTTTGGAGGTATATTCAGTAATACCTTTGCTGATGATTGATGAAAATATAATACTTCTATTCATTTGAAAGAAATGTATGATTTTTTTAACTAATCTTTTAAAATGCTATTGAAAAATTATATTTTTAGATTAAGAAAAAAATGACTAATCCATATGCATAACAAACGTTTCATTATAATAAAACCTATTTAGGTGCAAATGTGTGGTAAACATTTCGGTTCTTAATGTCAATTAGTTGCTGAGATATTGGGGCATTTGTACAGAAAATGTTACTTCTTCAGACACTGCTTTCAAATATAAAATTAAAAAAAAAATGTAACCTAACTTTCCAAACACAGCTTCGCAGGACATCGGCAATCTCACATTAAGGAAATATGAGTGGGATGGCCATGCTCTCAATAGCTAAAGTAAAAGTTTCCGATCAAAATACACTCACATCACCTTCTCTAGCTGTTCTACAAACTTCATACATAAGATTCTTCTTCTGTCTGCACCTTGTTAATCGTGGTACTCAGTAGCACAATGTTCTTATTATTTAGTTCCTATAAGTAGGAAGAAAATAAGGGAATACACTAGGCTAAACCAATAGTCAAATGTTTTAAAAGCTGTCGTTATGCGATTGTCATTACAAATCGCTTCATTTCTTGGTCAGGAGTAGAACAAAAGAAAAACGGATACTCCCGTCTGAGAAAAGTATAAGTACTTCACAACCGAAACTAATAACAATGAATATCTCGAAAACGGTAAGCTCCAGGAGAAAAATGTATATGACATAACATGTGTATTTTAACAAGACCTAAATTTTTTGTATGCTAAGTTTTTGTCTATGTCTTACGGTTTACTAGTTATGCCAAATAAAGCAAAATTCATCCATATTAAACAGGTCTTCAGAGGCTATTCCCACAAAATTCAAGATATACATTTTATTTGTCTATTAAATATCTTTAATCTACGATATTTTAATCAAAACCGTTACAGCCATTTTTAAGAAAATCAAAATTTTCGAAAAAATTTCCATGTAAACGGTAGTTTCGGGTGGGGGGATGTTTCTCAAAATCTTCGTATCGCATCTCTGGAATATACTAAACTTATATACCAAGTTTGGTATTTTAGCTACTTTTCGTTTTTGAGTTATCGTGTTCACAGACACACGGACCTTTTTCTGAAAATGCTTTTTTTTATACAGGGGGTCCTAAAACATGTATTTGCGGTGAAATCTCGGTATTGAATTTTTGGGTGGAATTCAATACTTCTCTATCCCTATGTACATTGTACATATGGGGCTAGAGAAAGTAAAAAGATCTCTTCTCTAGCACTAACTAATATTTACAAAGAATGATGTTTTACCAAGTGAGTGTAGCAAAATGTTCTAAAAAACAATTACGGAGGAATATTTTCGAAAATATTTTTAAACAATTTACAATTAGCATACCTCTATAACAGTTATACCAAAATGAGCGGGAAATTCGAAATTTTCATATGCAAGTAAAACATGAAAATGGAAAAAAATTATGAAAATCGTTATTTCGACTCCCCTTAACAAGCTATTCTTACAAAAGATTAATCTTCCATCTACCTCATGTTGTCGATATAAACATTCACAGAAATGGTTCAATTACTTGCCGCTTTGTATATGTACATAAGGAAATGCACTACGCTAAACCAATATTCAAAGCCTTTAAAAACCGGTCGCTGTGTGAAATAACTGAAATACTCGTACAGTTCTGTTTGCGTAGCCAGAGTAGCAAAGTAATGCAAAGCAAGAGTTTGCAAACTCCAAACCTTTATCTTTGCGATACGTACACACAGAAAGAATTCTGTATTGCTCTCTCTATGCATTGCCTACTGTGAAACAACAGAGGATCGCAATCCGAGATTCTACAGGGTCTACTGTATATATGTAGGTACTCTTCTATATGACCGTGACGTGCCATTTCCCATTTTCCTCAAGAGGTTATGGCAGTCTCCTTGCAAATCCTACTTTGAGTTAATGGATGTGCCCAGCATCTGCGTATATATTTGACTCTCATAAAAATTAAGGCGGAAAGAGATAATAAACAGTTCATTATATGTGCAGCTTTATCACTTTCTATAACCTCCAAACTTGTATTATCTTCAATATTTTTGGATAAATAATTGTGATGTCACTACCGCGAGCGTCAATTGATAGTATGTAATTGTTATAACCTATTTGTAAAATATAATGAGTGCATTTTCTTATATGTTAATTTTGCTTACATTTTTCCAATTTGAAACTTGCGATGCCCTTGGAAGATATCCACATATATGCAATTTCCAGATATAGAAACCCGAAGCAACTTTTTGGTGACGCTTGCGACTGCATTGTGAATGGTCTTTCCTCGCGCTTGCGCATATGCTATAATATTTCTGCGCTTGCATCTCATTGTGAATGTGGCTTAACACAAAAGAGAGAGATAAAACGAAAAACGACTTCCCCTACGAGAAAATTTTAAATAGTTTAAAATTTAAATCATAACAAGGAGTATGTTAGTAACCGCTAACTCTACAAAGTAATTGTATTTGAACAAATTATGCGTTATGAGATCTGTATTTTATACAGTAAATTGAGTATCGCATAAGGTTTACCAGTTGTATAAAGGTATTTCAGATGGAAGAGGACTTCCCAAAAAATGGACATATAGGTTATTTGTCATGTGAACATCTTTAATATACGGCATTTTAATCTAATCGTTAGCCATTTTTTAGGAAATTTTAAATTTTAAAAAAACATTAATATAAAAGCTATTTTATATTTAATCCTTGGAGATAACTGAACTTAAAACACCAAGCTAGGTATTTAAAATATTTTTCGTTATTTGAGTAATGGAATCCATAGACATAAGACACATATGCGGGCGCGTACCGGCCTTTTTCTAAAAATACTTTTTCTCAGTGATCCTCAAATCTTGTATTTCCAGTGAAATCTTCGTATCAAACTTTTAGGTGGAATACAATATTCTCTGTGTCTATTTTGTACATTTTACATACGCGCTGAGAAAGTAAGCATTGAGAAATGATACATTTATGTAACGTTGTCCATCAATTCTTCAGTAAACTATTTTAAAATAGCTTATTTTTTATGCGATAATGGAGATAACGACAGAATTGCCTTTATACTATGTAATTCCTTATAGATATAAAGGGAATACACTAGGCTGAAGAGTGAGAGAAATATTTTAACACATCACTATGTGATGGCTTTAAAATTCCGTTCTTTTTGCTTGACCAAAAGGAATAGCAATCTACTTTTTAAAAATACTTGGTATTTAATAATAAAACTAATAATAAAAACTAATATAACTAATAATAAAAAACAATAATAAAAAACTAATATAACTAATAATAATAATGATAATAATAAAACTAATAATAATAAAACTAATAACAATAAAACTAATAATAATAATAAAACCAATAATAATAATAAAACCAATAAAACTAATATAATAATACTAATAATATAATCATACTAATACCACCACTACTACTACTAATAATAATAATAATAGTAATAATAATAAAACTAATAATATAATCACCATCATTACATATCGGATATGATTAACCCCACGACAAAAATGTATATGATAAATTGTTTTGAGGGAGGTCTCTCTCTAAGTTACTTGACCCACTAGAAGTCCAAGAACAATTTTAGGTAAATATTGGCGATGGAAACCTCAGTTCATATTTTAGGGCTGCGATTGCTAACCATTTTTAATTTAGAGATATTTTCTTTAAAAAATGTGATGTGCTCCGTTCACATGACTATCTATACATCTCAGCAACAAATTATCCTTTTATCTACATCATGCTAATCGAGATAAACATTAGAAGAAATTGTCCTTAGTACTTGGTCCCTTGTAAGTAGAAGGGGAAAAAATCTAATGTGTTCCATTCTCTAGCTGTTTGACAAAACAAAAACTTTTAATCAAAAGATTATCTGTTATTTAATCATGCACTTCGAGAAAAACATATGAAGAACTAGTCCTATGACTGGCTCCTTGTAACAGGGAAAGAAGAAAATGTTCAGGCTAAAGCGACAGTCTCTTCCTTTAAAAGCCGGTCGCTTTGTGAAACAATTGAAATTCCAATCTCTTAGCTTGCCACGATTAAACAAACGAGAAAATCTCGTTTGAGAAAAGTTTTTAACTGGCGAAAATTGAACCCAATAATCCGAAATATCCTGAAAACGATTAACTCTACAAAAATGTATGACATAAATCGTGTGTTTTAATGAGATTTACACGTTTTGTGTAGTAAGTTCTTTTTTATATTTCTTACCGTTTGTTAGTTATACAAAAGTCATCCAGAATGAAGAGGTCTTCAGAGGCTATTCCCAGAAAATTCAAGATATAAATTTCGTTTGTCACAAAAATATCTTAAATATAAGATATTTTAATCAAAATCGTTGGAGGAATTTGAGAAAATCCAAATGTTTCATGTAAAGGCTGGTCTGTGTTGGGGGTGATTTTCTTGGAAAAATCTTCATGTCGCATCCTTGGAAGATACCAAATTTAAATGCTAAGTTTGGTATTAAACGGTCTTTTCGTTTTTTAGCTATGCTGTCCACACATAGACACAGGGAGAGAGAGAGGGGGGGGGAGACATACATGGACATTTTTTCTAAGAATGCTTTTTTGGATTCAGGGAATCTCAAAACATGTATTTCCGGTGAAATCTCGGCACATTTAAATGTTTATAGCTATTGAAAAAGAACAACATTTTAGAAAACTGCCTTGAGAATTCACGGATAAGCATGATATTGATGTTTTCCGATACCTTTATACAGTGAAAATAAATGCAAAAGTTCTTTGCTGTGAAGAAAATATTTGTTCTTATAAAATTGTTGGTAATAAAGGCGTCTTTTGTTTTTACAGTAAACTTAATAGTTTTGAGGAACTGAATAAAGTAATCATAAAATCTATCCTAAAAAATTTAGAGATTATGAAAGTAACCTTGCATAGCTTTATGCTTACGTTGCGTACAAAGCGGAAGAATTATTCTCTTCACTATGCTTGCCTGCTGTTCAACAGTAATACGAGATTTTACAGCGCCTACTGTACATGCATACTGCTCTTCCATTTGGCCTTGCCACACCACGTTTGAATCTCTAACGGTGAAGATTTTAAAAAAAAATTATTGTTGCAATCAAAGTGTAAAGATAGTTGTGCGAGTTTAATTTTATACTCTATTTATTTATAAAAAGCAGCGAATTTATTGTTGGTTATGTTCTTATGTTCTTCAATTTATAACTTACGGAGTGCTTGGAAGATTTCCAATATAAGAATATATGGATCTAAAAACCTGCACCAACTTCTTGCCTTATGCTTACGACAGCATGTGAATATTCCTTCCTCGCGCTTGCGCTTATGCTAAGTGACGTAAGAGTTGTGATTTATTTGTGAATGTAGCTTTATATATGCTGCTAGCTTTTAAAAATGACTATTCGTGAAACGTGTGGGGCCAAAATAGTTCTCAAAGTGACCATAGAATATTTATATGATACAATTAAAATATCGACAATGTCATTTTCATTAAAAAAAAAATCAAGACCCACTGTCTACTAACGGTTGAACCTCCATTGGTGCAAAAACTCTGTCATGTTTATAATGAAAAGTTAAACAACCTCTTAACGTTGATATTTACAAAATTAGACAAAAGCCTGTAGAAATTATATTTGTTAAAAATGATTTAATTACTTAAGAATCTTTTTAAGTCACAAATAGTTATTTGAGATAGCACATTAATATGCTTAGCAAATCAAATTTTTATAGAAATGTCTGTATCGGATGCAATCCCGTGCTACAGCGTGCCCAACGTGAAACACACATAAACATAGATAAATTTTAAGCTTTATTACAGAGCATCTTCACGCATTTGAATATGTTATCTGGGTTAGAAAATGTGTAACGCACAAACCGCTCCTTCGGAGCATCAGAACACTCGCCAACAACAAAAGAAAAATTTCTTTGTGAACACTTGACTGGAATAACAGTGTTGGTTTAGGGGGCAGGAGAAACACAGAATAGGTGACAAATCCATTTCCGGTGGTCAGCAGAGTGTGGAGAAAAGAATCTGCTGTAAGAAGTTAAGGACGACCGTGTAGCATCGACTAGAGATGATCGATAAATTCGTTTGTCTGCTCGGCAGCTCATTTCAACTTTCTTCAGGTTCTTTTGCTGGAAAAGGACGATTCCTTTGTATAAGCTCGTTGTCAGGAGACGTAGAATGCTCTCCTATCGTAGGACGAACAAGCAAGGGGATATATACGATTCGCCCCACAATATCAGTGTCGGAAGTAGTGACATCCCAATATACTATAGTAAATATAACAAGATATACCTCTCGTCAATAAATTGAATTTATTACTTTCTCTACTACAAATGTATAATGTACATAGTAGATAGAGAAGGCACTACGTTGCACCTAACAATTTGATATAGCGATTGCACCGGAAATGCATGTTTTGAGACCCCTGAATCAAAAAATGACTTTTAGAAACATGTCCGTGGGTGCATCTGTCTGTTTGTGTCTGTGAGTAGCATAGTCCAAAAACGAAAATACGTTAAATAACAAATCCCCCATCCCCAACTACCCTTTACATGGTAAAGACTTCGAAAATTATGATTTTCTCAAAAATAGCTCTAACGACTTTGATAAAAGTCTGTTACATTTTAGCTAATAAATAACAAATAAAATGTATATCTTCAATTTTATGGGAATAGTCTCTGAAGACATGTTTATTCTGGATGAATTTTGCGGAATTTTACATAACTGGTAAACCGTAAGAGATAGAAAAAAAGTTGCCACACAAAAAATGTAGAGCTCATTAAAACATACAATTTATGTTATATACGTTTTTTTTCGTGGAGTTGATTGTTTTTTAGATATTCCTTATTATTGCTTTCAGCTATGAAATACTTGTAATTTATCTCACACGTGAATTAGTCAACTTCTGGCCATACAAACAAAGGTACTTGAATCACATAGCAACCAGCTTTGCACTATCACTTTAGCCTATGGTATTCCCTTATTTCCCTTCTACTAACATGGAAGCAAGTAATAAGACAAATTCATGTTTTTCTCGATTAGCATGAAGTAAATATAAGAATAATATTTTTAACAATAATGTGTTGTAGAGATGTAGATAAAAGTCATGTGAATAGAACACATCGGATTTTTAGAAAAAGGTCCATGTGTGTATGTCTAGGGCAGCATAGCACGAAAACGAAAAGCCACTTAAATACCAAACTTTGTATTTAAGTTAAGTACCTTCCAAGAAGCGACACAGAGATTTTCAAGAAAATCCCCACACCCTAAATACCCTTTACACGAAAAATATTTGGAAATTTTTAATTTTCTCAAAAATGGCTACATTGATTTTATTAAAATATCTTGTATTAAAGAGTCACATGACAAAATGTATAGCTTGAATTTTCTGGGAATAGCCTCTGAAGACATCTTTATTCTGGATAAATTTTGCGGAATTTCGCATAACTGGTAAACCGTACCAGATGCACAAAAATTTACTTAACAAAAATGTATAGCTCGTTAAAACACACACTTTATGTTATATGCATTTTTTCGTGGGGTTGGCCGTTTTTGAGATATTCCTTGTTATCGATTTCAGTTTTAAAATACTTATACCTTTCTCAAACGGGAATTTGTCAGTTTCTGGCCATACAAACAAAGGTACTTCAATCACAGAGCAATCAGCTTTAAAAGAGTTGACTATCGATTTAGCCAATGGTGCTCCCTTACTTCCCTTTTACTCACAAAAAAAGAAGTAATTCTACCCTTTATGCTATTTTTTCTCCATTAATATTAAGTAAATAGAAGAATTAGCTTATTAACAATACTTTGTTGCAGAGCTGTAGAGAAAGTCATCTGAATGGAACACATCAGATTTTTTTTATATTGTAGTTGGCTAAGGGCAAAGAACTAGTCCTTGTGGAATAATTGTTTTTTCACACTAGCCGTGTGTAGGACAGGAGTTGGATAGGTAGAGTCAGACTGAAAAATGTAATGTCATAGCCGGAATTTGAACCACAGATCCCCAGATCTCTAGCCGGTGGCTCTGCCACTGAACTACCATGGCAACATGCCAGCATAGCATTGAATTTCTCAACTGACTCGCATGTTTCCCGGTAAACCACAAGGTGATTTCAAATTATTTTGAGATGACAACCCCAATGGCGACTTACAATGCTGCGAGTACTTTAGACCCAGGATTCTTAGTATAGCCAGCTATTATGGTCAATTGGTATTGGAATAATAGTTGGAATATCTCAGAAATGGTCAATTCCATAAAAAAAACGCATATGACAAAAATGGTGCGTTTTAACGTGATCTGCATTTTTTGTGTAGTGTGTGTTTGTGGATCTCTTGCGGTTACCAGATATGCAAAATTCAGCAAAATTCATTCAGAATAAAGAATCCTTTAGCGACTATTCCCAGAAAATTCAAGATAGATATTTTAGTTGCCATAAAAGTATTTAATATACAGTGTTTTACTGATAATCGTTAGAGCCATTTGAGAAAACCAACTTATTCGATTTTTTTCCCACGTAAAGGGTAGTTTGGAGTGAGGGGATTTTTCACAAAATCTTCGAGTCGCTTCCCTGGAAGATAGTAAGTTTAAATACCAAGTTTGGTATTTTACAAACTTTTCTTTTTTGAATTATCGAGTTCAAGGACACACACGCACCTTTTCTAAAAAGTATTGTTGTTTTTTGTTTTTTTTATTAATGCAGGGGATCCTAAAACGTATATTCCCGGTGTAATCTCGGTATCGAATTCTTGGGTGTTATGCAATACCTTTTCTATACACTATTTACATAGTACGTGTAGAGAAAGTAAAAATCAAAGTAAAACTAGACATACAGTGTTAAAGGCACTGTTTGTTTAGTTTGACTTTGATTACAGAAATATATTAATAAGTTGGAAGAATATTGTACACAATGGGTATGGTGGTAAACAGCAACAAAACGAAACAATGTCTTTCATAAATGTTTATGTGTATAGCAGGGGGAAAAATACTATTACGAAAGGCTAGAAGTTCAAAAGGTTACACATGTATTTTATGTAGGAGTAATGTTAACATGAGAGAAAAATCTGATTGTACCGTTCACATGACTTTCTCCAAATCCCTGCAACAAATAATTCTTAAAAAGCTTATACTTCTATTTACTTTATGCTAATCAGAAAAAATTAGCAGAAATAGCCTTATTACTTGCTTCCTTGTAAATAGAAGGGAAATAAAGGACAACCGTAGGTTAAAGTGATAGTCTAAAGCTGATTGTTATGTCAAAGAAGTTCCTTTGTTTATATGGATAGGAGTTGACAAGTTCCTGTATGAGAAAAATCTACGTTTTTCATAGCAGAAACCAAAAATAAGGAAGGTCTCAAAAACGACGAACTCCACGAAAAAAATGTGTATAACATAAATTGTATGTTTTAATGTGCTCTACATTTTTTGTGCAGTAAGTTTTTGTTCATCTCTTACAATTTAGCAGTTATTCCAAATTTAGTAAAATTCATCCAGAATAAACTACTCTTCAGAGGCTATTCCCAGAAAATTCAAGATATACATTTTATTTGTCAGGTAAATATGTTTAATATACGAAATTTTAATCAAAATCGTTAGAACCATGTTTGAGAAAATCAAAATTTTCCAAAAAAGTTCCATGTAAAGGGTAGTTGGGGGTGTGGGGATTTTTCTGAAAATCTTCTTGTCGCATCCCTGGAGGATACTAAACTTAAGTACCAAGGTTGGTATTTTACCGACTTTTCGTTTTTGAGTTATCGTGATCTCAGACACACGGACACGGACACGGACACACACACACACACACACACACACACACACACACACACACACACACACACACGGATCTTTTTGTGAAAATGCTTTTTTTTGGATATTGAGGACCCTAAAACATATATTTCCGGTGAAATCTCGGTATCGAATTTTTGGGTGGAGTGCAATACTTTCTCTATACACTATGTACATAGTGCGTATGGAGAAAGTAAAAATGGAACAAACATCTGCCAGTCACTAATTATAAGGCGTGAGAGCGGTGTAACTACTACGTACTTTCACGCCTGTAACATGTGTCGGCCATTCATTAAAAATGTGTTCCATTCACATGACTTTCTCTGCATCTCTGCAACCAATTAAATTAAATAGAAGCATAAGCTTTTTAACAATATGCTAAACGAGAAAAAATTAGCAGAAATGGCCCTATTACTTTTCATCCTTGTAAGTAGAAACGAAATAAGGGAGTACTCTAGATTAAAGTGATAGTCAAAAGCCGGTTGCTATGTGGCAGAAGTTCCTTTGTTTGTGTGAAAAAAAGTTGACAAATTTCTCATCCAAAAAAGTATAAGTTTTCTAAACCTGAAACCAATATCAAGGAATATCCCATGACATGTACATAAAGCGTGTATTTTATTGTGATCTACATTTTTGTGTAGTAAGTTTTTGTCTATCTCATACGGTTTACCAGTTACCAAAATTCAGCCAAATTCACTCAGAATAAAGTAGTCTTCAGAGGCTATTTCCAGGAAATTCAAGATAAGATATAAATTTTATTTGTCAGGTAAATATCCTTAATATACGATACTTTAATCAAAAGTAGAGCTATTTTTGAGAAAATCAACATTTTCGAAAAAAATGTTCACGCAAAGGAAATACCACTCTATGTTTTACATATTATAAATACCAGCGGGAAAATTGTCTCTCAAGTCTTGGGCTGCTGAACTCGAAAGAGGTATGAGAAGATAGGCATAGAGGCGAAACAAATGACAAAAGCATATGAAAAGTGTCAAAAGAAGATTAACAGACATCAGCCGGCAGGAAATTGAATCCAGTTATAAAATTAAATCCTCTCTGCTCCAGCAAACGAAATAAAACTGAACTGGGCTAAAGAGACTTAGGAAAAAAGAAAAAAATTGGAATCGTATGGTTTAAGCTGGGAGGTTGGAAGGCGTATAAAATGACAGCTAATTCTGGTAGGAGAATCTTCCCATTCTGCGGTTTGAATGAAGACTGGGAGCAGATTTTGATGGTGTGTACACAGTTAGGAAAACCAGCGAATAATTAAACTAAAAGAAAACTGTTTAAGTCCTACCAGAAAGAGATAGGCATGTTGGAATCTACTGACTGACCGGAATAACTGGATGAAATTTGTTCAGTTAGAGTCAATCAATCTCAATGTTTTCTCTTTCTTTTTGTTTATTTTTCCCTTTTGTTTCTTTTTTCAATATAAACTTGTATCTGAAATACGATCGGCGTTTAATAATGCCTTATAAAAAGAGAAAAATAAATTATATTTGGTAATTTTTTTTTTAAATATAATTTTCTTTTAGCTCGATACACTTTTCCCAGCGTTTTTCCAACTGTTCTAAACCTTCCAAAAGGTTAGATTTCGGAAGATCATATAATTGGGCAGATGACCTCTTCGTTAGACATGTAACGTTTTCCGCCGAACCAGTTTTTACTTTCTCTATAGGCACTATGTACATGGTGTATAGAGAATGTATTGCACTCCACCAAAAAATTCGATACCGAGATTTCACCGGAAATATATGTTTTAGGGTACCCTTTATCTATAAAAAGCATTTTCGGAAAAAGGTCCATGCGTGTGTATGTGAGCGTGTGTGTCCGTGTGTCCGTGAACACGATAACTCAAAAACGAAAAGTAGGTAAACTACCAAACTTGGTATTTAAGTTTAGTATCTTCCAGGGATGCGATACGAAGATTTTGAGAAAAATCCCCCACGCTCAACTACCCTTTACATGGAACTTTTTTCGAAAATTTTTATTTTCTCAAAAATGGCTCTAAAGATTTTGATTAAAATTTCGTATATTAAAGTTATTTACCTCACAAATAAAATGTATGTTTTGAATTTTCTGGGAATAGCCTCTAAAGACTACTTTATTCTGGATGAATTTTTCATATCTACTAAACCGTAAGAGATGGACAAACACTTAACCCACAAAAAATGTAGAGCACGTTAAAACACACAATTTATGTTACATACATTTTTTCGTGGAGTTGATCGTTTTTTAGATATTCCTTGTTTTTGGTTTCGGCTTTGAAAAACTTATACTTTTCTCATACAGCAATTTGTAAACTCCTGTCCATACAAACAAAGGAACATCAATCACCTTGCAACCAGCTTTTTACTTCACTTTAACCTCTGCTACTCCCTTATTTCGCTTCTACTTACAATAAAGCAAGAAATAAGACTATTTCTGCTATTTTTTCTCGATTAGAATGAAATAAATAAAAGATAAGCTTATTAACAATAATAATTTACAGAAATATAGAGAAAGATATGTGAATGGAACACATCAGATTTTTTAAGTCTGGAAACAAAAGAAAAGTCACTTGGGGCCAAATCTGGTGAATGCTGTGTATGTTGTAGTAATTCGGGCCTTAATTTTACAATTTTCGCCATCGATGTGCACCCTTGCATTGTCTTGATGGAAGAGAATATTTGTTCTTGCCAAATGAGTGTTTTTTCTTGATTACTCCGTTCAACCGTGCAATAATAATGCATCATGCTCTCCATTTATCCCTCTTCCTTTCTGCAAGTAATCAATGGAACGATTCCGCGTGCCTCCCAAAAAACCTGAAGTCATCACCTTGTGTGCAGATTTCACCACCTTTGCCTTCTTTGTAAACCCACTGTTTCTACTGTACTTTTGTACTGTAGTAGTGTGTCCATATTTCATCCTCAGTTATGTATCGACGCAAAAACATTCCAGGATTGCGACGGAAAACTGTCAAACCAGCTTCCGAATTAATCACACGATTGTGTTATTCTCCATTGAGAGCAAATGCGGCACTCCTGCCGAGACCTTTGTTAGACCTAATTTTTGGTGCAAAATTCAGAACAATGTACATTGTGATAGGCTTGTGACTATTTCGCTAACTTTGATTCGTCGAACACTCAAAATCATATCTATGAATTTTATTAACCATTTTGAAGGAAGTCACTTTTACTGGACGTATGGAACGATGTTCATTATTTATGGATATACGGCCACGTTTAAACTCATTTATCCAGTTGTAAATTATGGCAAACGCAGGAGTAGATGTGCCATGAACTTCATCCAACTCGACTTTTCTCTTTCGGTGTCAAGCATCAAGTGTTTAAATATAGCACGAAAATTTTGTTGTTTTCTTTTTCTTCACATCTTTCTAAATAAGCACAAGTTTGTTGATTCAATCGCCTATGGCAACGAAGCCACGGGCTAGATATAGCTGAAACTAACTGCCGTCTAATAAGAGACGTCAGTAACTAAATACCTATAAATATTTTCGATGCTAAGGGTGTAATTTCTTGGATTTTCTAAGGACCAATTGGTATGCCTGCATGGTGAGTGACCCATGAGGTAAGTGTTTTTGTAATAATTTTAATAATTTGACATCAATAAAGATACCTACCTACTTATTGCTAACGCAGGAGCAAATGTGCCATGAACTTCATCCAACTCGGCTTTTATCTCTTTCGGTGTTCGAGAGATCCTTTATTAGTCTATAGAATACAAATATTCATGACATCGTTGGTAACCTACATACATCGATCGTACAATCTCTTGTCATATATTTATATTATAAAACCCATCAACAGTATACAGAGGATTAACCATCAATATTGATCGGAGCCTCCTCTTGAAGCTCTGAAACAAAAGATGTCTTATATGCATAGGTAAGGAGTTAAAAAGTTTTAATGATATGTAACAGAAGCTATTTACACTTACAATATATTTACTTTTAGGTATATAAATATTCGAGTTCTTACGTGTTGGGTAATTGTGTATATTGTCAAAGGTAATAAAATCATTAATATTTTTCTTGGCATACAAGAGGCAGTCAAAACGTACATCTATGGTAAAGCAAGTATACCAGATTGAATAAAAAGTGGTTTATAATGAGTCCTGGACGAAGCTCCATAAATTAATCTTAAAGCTCTCTTCTGTAAAATAAAAACTCGTAATGCTGAAGCGTGGATACCCCAGAGCAAAAGTTCATAATTCAGATAATAGGCAGCAATTACAGATTCTACATTAATATTATTCTTAAGTATTCGTATCAAAAACAAACCCTTAGTTATTTTTTTAACAACATACGTAACATGAGTTTGCCAGCAAAGCCTCAAGTGTTTAAACATCACACGAAATGTTGTTTCTAAATAAGCACAAGATTGTTGATTCAATCGCTTAAGACAACGAAACCGCGGGATAGATATAGCTGAAACTCACTGCCGTCTATAAGAGACGAAGGTAACTAAATACCCATAAAAAAAATTTCGATACGAGTGTACCTTCTTGAATTTTCTAAGGACCAGTTGGCATGCCTGCACGGTGAGCGACCCATGCAGTAAATGTTTTTGTAATAACTTTAATAATTTGACATCAATAAAGATATCTACTTATCTGTCTACTATTGTTTGTGCATTATAGTTTAACCTTTCACTAAAATGAAATTAGTTGTATCTGCAGTGTGCAGCTTTGTACGAGTGGGAGAATATGAAGAGTGAACGAGCACACGCGATGGTGCATCGCCATCATATTATATCGATGTTGTACCATTACAACTTCAAGCTGTTATTTTCATACTACACTACCATTTTCATTATATTGGTATGGCTGTACCCGCTAGATTATAGCAATAACTTTAACCTGCGTCTACACGTCATATCACACTTATCGCAGCTCTTGTCCAGTTTAACTAGACTCATAAATGATCATTCATTCTTCTAGAATGTTGAATAATGTTGTTGTAATTGGTTAAGGCTTTCCTTGAGTGCCAATCGTAGCGAAACTCTTTCATAGAGACAGTTTGCGACACAACCTTCATTTCACAACAATTATAATATCGTTCATCGCTTAATTATTTTGTTTGCTTTACAGGTTAGACACGTGGACAACTTCAAAGTTTTGTTACCCAAGGGTTTGAAACTTACTAAAACTTGTATTTTTTATGTACCTATGTATTACATATGAAGTAGAGAAACTAAAAATTGTTTTGAAAGAATTTAACAAATATAAAAATTTGCAACAAGCATTCTGGTTTAGCGAAACAGATACCAATACGACATATTTCAGATATTTTATTTTTCGTATTTATGCCTCGGAAGTTTATTTTTGGCAGCCCACTTTGTCTCAATATTAATAATTTAACCACCTTCATGGACACTAAGTGCAATTTCATATTTCTTTATTTCTGAATATATATTTTCTATGATTATATTATTGTGCTATTACGAGTAACCAATTTCATTTAAATTGTATAAATACTTTGCAGTATATATGTTAATTCATAAATGACATTAAATAAGCATAATGAAAATGTCCCATGCATCTCAAAAGTTGAAAAAATTGGTTTATTTTCTTTCTTTAATTGATGATTCATCCTCACACACAAAACTTCAAAAGAAAATATTTCAATAACTTCAATTACGGAATGATTATAATATTTTTATAAAAAACTATAAATTTTAATCTTTAAAACTAATCATTTTTTACAAAAATATAGTTTTTGAAAAATACTATTGATGTTACGATAATTTTGTACTTTATAATATTATAATGGGTTCTCCTGGGCATTCTAGAACATTTTAGTAGTGTTTAAGCAAAAACAGACGCAAGTAACATTTCGTAATTGTAAAAATGCAGTTTTAAAAAAATACTGTTTAATGGAATACGCAGTTTAAATAGCTGTAGAGCCTGAAGCAAAGTGAGACAGCTAAATGTTGATTTTGTATAGACATCCAAACGTTCCATCAATTATTTGTAACAAAAAAGTAGAAATATAGTAATAATTGAATTATTTTGGCAGAAGTGAGTAACAGGTTTAGAATATTTCTGAGGATTGAGTCAAATTTTCACTCACTGTGTCCCTTGACTGGTGATATTTTCAATTATTACTTGTGGTATTCAAACCTTAATGTGAAATCAGTGCTTAATTGCATCAATCTAAAGAACAATAATAATAGAAATAAACGTCAATATTGTTCGTGAAACAATATTAGCAAATATCACTCGTGTTTCCTCTGTTTACACAATTCCCTTGTGCGACGTTCAAGAAATTATAGATGTGATGTTAACCACTCTAGATGGTGTGGTTTTCAGTCATTTGTCAGACCCTGATGGGTGTTGTTTCCAAGTGCATTACTCTGCGGTTTGGAATGAAGTGTATGTTAACTGCCTTAGGGATAGACTATGTAGGCTCGAAGTAACATACCGAATACTGTGATATTTAGTTGCATATTCTCATGTTGCACGTAGGAGCATTAAATAACCTTAAATATCGTTTTCAATACGGTTATTGGGCTAATAGAGGAACCTAACCTCAACATACACTACTACCCGGAACTATTACTATAATTTTAACTGTCCAAAATCTTAATACATCTTTGTTTGATCCAGCAGGAGGTGGAGATCCAATTCTTATACCACATTTATTTTGATTGTTCGAACATATCAAAGTTTGTGTTATGAAAAATTCAGCAATTTTATTTTACAGGATGATCAAAGCTACTTTTATAAAGTTTGGGAACAGCTGGCTTGCATCAAAACAAGAAAAATATATGATGTGTTCTATTCATATGACTTTCTCTACATCTCTGTAACAAATTATTGTTAAAAAACGTATTCTTCTAACTACATCATGATAATCGAGATAAACATTAACAGAAATTGTCTTTATTGCTTGGCCCCTTGTAGGTAGAAGGGAAAACTTCATGTGTTTCTTTCACATGATGTCCTCTAGCTGTTCCGCAAACAAATGTATTATTTAAAAGATTAATCTGCTACCTACAGCATGCTAATCCAGATAAACAAAAGCAGAATTAGTCTTATTACTAGATCCTTGTAAGTAGAAGGGAAATAAGAAAATGCACAGGCTAAAGCGATAGTCTCGTCCTTATGAGAAAAGTTTAGGTAAATAAAATTGAAACTAATAATCCGGAATATCTCGAAAACGGTTAATCCTACACAAATGTATACAACATAAATTGTGTTTTAACGAGATCTACATTTTTGTGTGGTAAGTTCTCTTACGGTTTGCCAGTTAAACAAAAGTCTTCCACAGTGAAGAGGTCTTCAGAGACTCTTCCCAGAAAATCCATTTCGTTTGTCATAAAAAATATCTTAAACATACGATATTTTAATCAAAATGTTAGAGCCATTTTTGAGAAAATCAAAATTTTCAAAAAAAAAGTTCCATATAAGGGGCAGTTTGGGGTGGGGGATTTTCTTGAAAATATCCATGTCGCATTGTTGGAAGATACCAAACTGAAATACCGAGTTTGGTAATTAACAGTCCCCCCCCCCACACACACACACACCACTAACATTTTCTAAAACATTTTGACCTCAAAACATGTATTTCCTGTGAAATCTCGACATCCAAGTTTTGGATATAATACAAGACTTCTATAGCTACCATTTATAGGTGCTAGAGAAAGTAAAACTTCATTGGGTGGTGACATAATGAAGTTTAATAATAATAATAATAATAAATCATAAATAATAAAAAATAATAATAAATCATAAATAATAAATAATAATAAATCATAAATAATAATAAGTAATAATTAATAATAACAATAATAATTCGCATATATTAAATCAAATGCTCCAATGCTAAACATAAATGAGAATACAAGCTAGAAAAATACGCCACAGCTAGGATTTATGTTTGTTTTGGTAGGAAGATGTTACACAAACCACGTATTAATATTTTAGGGTTTCTTAATTTAAGAAAAAAACATTATAATCATATGCTTCTTTATTCCATTACTGCTGCCCTTCAGTTACTCCAAGCTAATAAATATTTTCTAGGAAAGTTTCATTTCATTAACGTCATGTCGTTCATAAAAACTGAGCGTTATCGTGATATAATTAATTATTTTCTGTTTTTTCCTGGCCGGTTATCTCAGTACGTATTTCAGTTCAATGAATGTGTGCTACCTCGAGAGATGTTAGCTAATTAAAACTGTAATACCAGTACATCGTGAAATTTGGGAGCATTGAGTAGAGCAAGAAAAAGACGGAAAACATGTTTACATGGTTCACTTCCTCAATGCGAAGTGAAAAGTCTTGTAAACTTACTTGTCCTTTTTCTTACTTAGTTATGTTTTCCATCATCGCTACCATCGACTTTTCAAAAGCTTTTTATTTCCGATCTTTGATAACCGAGACATCACATTGAAACTCCAGCACATCTGGAAGAATCTCACAGCGTTTTCGCCTTTAAGACTAGTTACCGGTTTCTGAACAGGATGTAACTAACGTAATGTTTTACTTTTGTTAACTCCATGAAAAGGAATGTTGGCTGCAGTGATGTATCTGATGGAAGATAACGCTGGACAGGCTTGAATTATGAATGAGACTATTTATACGAAAGCAAGGCAAATATGAGCAATCCTAGAGTGTGTTGTGATTTAAACAGAACGGTTAATTTCAAGTGAATTTGGTAACAAATAACAAACAACATTGCTGTTTTATTATTGTGATTATGTGCGCTAAGTTGGCGGCGAACCGCCCCGGCCTCTTTGTCCAAACATCTGGATTGTTAATCCCTTCTGCCATCCTTTAGAACAAATGACCCGCGCAACAAACGTCCTAAAATGTAATTCATGGACGCTTTTTAAGTGCGGTTCTCAGCGTTTCATTCTATATTTGGCGTGAAAGACGTCTTAACTTTACTCAGGAGGCTTCTTTAATAGCCTTGTCACGCTAAGGATTTTTGCGTCCGAAAAAAACAGTTTGTCCTCTGCCGGAGGCTGAGACTACGGAGAACGACGCACATTGTATGGCAGTGCAGTCAGAAAGACAGCGAATACAGTCGACACCTGAGTTCAATTATAACCGTCTATACTGAGTGAGTGAGAAATATATTATTTCGTAGCAAATAGAGATTTTTGGTTAGTTTACGGGAAAATGTATGCTTACTCAGAACTGATTAGCAATTACTTTTTGTGTATTATCCAAAAATATTTTTTGTAAATTAATTCTTATTATTAGAGTTTACGAGAACTGGCACTTTGCAAAAAGTCATCCCTGTATATATTCCTTCTACTAGAAGTTGGGGTTGTAGAAATTTTACAACCTCTTATTCGTTTTATTAAGTTATGATGTAAAAACATATGAACTCTATAATTGAGTAAATAAATAATTCTGGTTATTATAAAGTTTATCTGATTATCAAGAATATTAATTTTAACAACAATTTAGTGTTGACGGAATATAATAGTACGAAAAAGTACAAACCTATTCGCTTATTCACACCTGTAAGCATTCAGTTGCTGTCCCTGGTTTATATACTTGCAGTTCACTGTTCTAGTCCAGTTTTTATATTCTACTCTTCGACTGCCAAAGCTCTTTACAGGTACATGCATATAGCTTCTTTGCAGCACATTTTTTTCAGTGCTAATTTATAAGATACATAGATATCTTGTATATTATTCACAATGTGCAAATATTACGGTCTTTACTCAGATGCGTGTTTGTTCTCTATTGCATTACTTGAAGTAGTAAAAGATATTCTGATCATTTTTCTATAGACTTTACTTAATTAAAATCTTTAGTGTCCACAAGCTATTGAAATGGTTAGTCTAATTAGCCTATTAGATAACAGATGCTCCGTAACAACTATAAATTTGCTTTCATCTAAGCGGGCAGCGGTGTACAAAAACATCATAACAGATCGAGGGCAATTTACCAAAAATCTAAATGTTTTCAGAAAAGGGTACTCTATCGACAATAAAACCCAGAAACTCAAGATTATCTCACCGTAGAGGTCAATGTTTTCAATATTTTGAAAGACAACGGAAGAAAACATTTTATGAGAAGATACAACATTGAATACAGTGCATTCACATTAATAGTACATTCATTCCGTTTTAACAGAAACTGGAACGAACATAAAGACTGACTAAGAACAATGTGTAATCAACAGCAGAACGGAATAAGACCTACGAAAAGATAGGATGAAGATGTAAGAGTAAAATAATTATGATGCTATTACAACCACCCACGTAAGCTAAAAAGAATATTTACTGTTTTTCAACAATAATGCAAGAGTCTACATCACTTGGGCATGTATTGACCAATTACAATTGAAAAACATTCCCAGACCCAGCCTACAGTGTGCAGATGACCCACATAAGAGGGCATACGTAATGGCAGTTATTTTATTTCGTTTCTGTTATTGTAGTACAAAATAGAATGTGACGCGGTAAAGAGCTGGAGTCCTAATGTGTGTTCTCAATATCAAATGGTGCTGTTTTAGACTTAAGAAACGCAATGAACAAGTGAAATCAGCAGACCAGCGACCACGTGTCAGATGTGTGTAACTCGTGTTGGAAGGAGCCTCCGTAGGACAACACCAGTCAATGTCATCTTAGGGAAAAGGTGGAAGCTGTTTCAAATAATGCCCTGCCATACAAGACAGCCGCGAGGTGGTTAGTTAAAGCAGTGTGTGTGTCGGACGGCACCTGCATCGCAGGGTATGGGAAGAATTTGTGGACCCACCATCTTGATCTGTCCCCACATGACGTCAAGAGCTCACAGGCAGGGTAAAAGAACCATTACGTAGTAGGCGGTTTGCAGCACGTGAGGATGTTGGAAACACTGTGCAGCTACAAATGACCAAATTTCCACATGGAAGGAAAATAATGATGCAGATGGTGTTCAGTGCCTCCTACTCTTTGACAACGTTTTAAGCTTCCAGGACTACTTTGAGGGCCTTTAGAACGGATATGCTATGTCAATAAATTTTAGCAAATATAACGTGAAGCGCAAGTTTGAGTAGTTTTTACTGTTCACACTTCATATCCTATCCTATCAAGAAGAAATTTAGTTTGCATCACTTATGTTCCAACCATCGAATTTATGGATTTCCCTTGCTTAATATTTAACTCACCATTTTAAAACATTAAACAATTTGAAGACCGAAAAAGCTGATGTGTTCTACTTACATGACTTCCTTTCTCTATTCTGTAACAAAGTATTTTTACAAACGTGTGTATCATTATTTTGGTTAAGCGAGCTAGCAACTACTATAGACGGTTTATCGAAAACAGTCTGGTTTATTTTTTACCAGGCATCATGAAAATTGCAATATAAACAACGAAAAGTAAAGGACTGGAAAACAAAAGAAAATGATTTAAAAACAGTTTCTATTGTAACAAATATTAAAATATGAATTAAATTTTAAATGAAACAGTCCTCCTAAATGTATCAAGTCAGCACCCATCTGAAGAAAAACCACTTGCAAAATGTATTGTTTAATAACGTTATGATAGATATTTACGTTTGCTTATAAAATGAGAGCTGTACATAGATTTCTCCGTGTAAAAACACGTGGTCAATGAGTTATATATATCCAGCATGACAAATTCAGGGTTCTCATTATATATTGTCTCTTGATGAAGACTACAATTTTCCAAAAATCGATAAAGCTAAAAGAGATGCATTAACCTTTCATACAGAACATATATACTACCACACCGATAAAAAAGGGCATTTCCAAACCGTGATTTCATGTTATTCACGATATACTATAAATATCTTAATAGAAACTTTTGTTTAAAAGCAACAAGTCAGTATAGTTGGTCATGAACTCTTGGCTCAAACAAATGAATATAGCATTCATGTGTGTGAAAAACTGGCCCCTTTGAAAATGATAAAGGAAAGAATCGCTAAGTTTTAAACATACCCATTAGATAACGCGTAAAATGAAATGGATTTGTATTTATGGACGCTCTTTAACTACTATGGTTCTCAGCGTCCGATTCTATGTTGGGTGTAAAGACAGCTTAATTTTACTCAGAGGCCTCATTATCAGGCTTGAGGTTCTTTTACATACCGTAAATCTACGACACGGGACCAACGAAATTTCTTCCCTTCCAAAGAAGTCATGCTAAGGATTTTTACGCCACCAAAAAAAAAAAATTACATCGCCCTCCGCCAGGTTTGAACCCGCGACCTTGTGAACCACTACACGATGAGGGCGACAGATAACCCGTGGGAAAGGTTAACACTTTCAACACAGAACATATTTTTAAAAATCTGATGTGCACCATTCACATGACTTTCTCTATATCCCTGCAACAAATTATTTTTAAAAAGCTTATACTTCTATTAACTTCATGCTAATCAGTAAAACATTAGCAGAAATACCCATATTACTTGCTTCCTTGTAAGTAGAGGTGAAATAAGGGAGTACCATAGTTTAAAGTGATAATCAAAAGTGAAATAAGGGAGTATCATAGTTTAAAGTCATAATCAAAAGCTGGTTGCTATGTTACTGAAGTTCCTTTGTTTGTATGGACAGCAGTTGACAAATTCCTGTATGAGAAATGTATGCGTTTCATAACAGAAACCAAAAATAAGGAATGTCACAAAAACTACGAACTCCACGAAAAAATGTATATAACATAAATTGTGTGTTTTAACGTGCTCTACATTTTTTGTGTAGTAAGTTTTTGTCCATCTCTTACAGTTTAGCAGTTATTCAAAATTTAGTAAAATTCATCCAGAATAAACTACTCTTCAGAGGCTATTCTAAGAAAATTCAGGATATACATTTTATTTGTCAGGTAAATATCTTTAATATACGAATTTTTAATCAAAATCGTTAGAGCCATTTATGAGAAAATCAAAATTTTCGAAAAAAAGTTCCATGTAAAGTGTAGTTGGGGGTGGGGGGATTTTTCTCAAAAGCTTCGTGTCGCATCCCTGGAAGATACTAAACTTAAATACCAAGTTTGGTATTTTACCGACTTTTCGTTTTTGAGTTGTGTTCACAGACACACGGACACACACACACGCGGACCTTTTTGTGAAAATGCTTTTTTTGGATATTGGGGACCCTAAAACATACATTTCCGGTGAAATCTCGGTATCGAATTTTTTGCTGGAGTGCAATACTTTCTCTATACACTATGTACATAGTGCGTATGGAGAAAGTAAAAAACGCTAACTCTATGAGAAAGTTCATTTGACACAAATTACACACTTTAATATTTTCTTAGGTGTTTTCTATAGTAGGTTTTGTCTGTCTTACGTTTACCAGTTACGCAAAACTCATTGAGAATGCAGACAACTTAGGAAGATGTTCCCTGAAAATTCAAGATATACATTTTATTTGTCACGAAAATATCTTCAACATATGCTATTTTAATCGAAATTGTTAAATCCTTGTTGAGAAAATCAAAATTTTCTAAAATTTTCCATGTAAAGCGTAGTTTGGGTTGGAGGGATTTTCCTAAAATATCTTAGTGCCGTATTTCTGGAAGGTGTCAAGTTTGCTATTGAACCGACTTTTGTTTTTGAGTTATCGTGTTCCCAGACACAATGACACACCGGACCTTTTTCTAAAATGCTTTTTTGTTTTCAGGGGGCCCAACACCTATATTTCCGGTGAAATCTCGACATCGAATTTTTTGGTAAAATGTAATATCACCTCTATACACCTTTTACATAGCACGTGTAGAAAAAGTATAAATTAAATATATTATGATAATTAAGCGATTTTATGCATTAGTTCTGAGCAAGCCTCGCACGAAAATAAGAGTACGTGTTTCTTTGGGCAGGTTGAGCCGCCTTCACTGCAGACAAATGGAAATCAATGAGCCAACACCAGTTTTCTCCATGGCAGCTTAACAACTGCAGGCGACAGGAATACCAATAGCTTGTCGTTTGAAGCTGTGAATTCTTAATCTGCTACAAGCTCCGTTTCTTTAATTATATAACAAGATAATTCATGCAATTATCCTGCAACTGATTAATCACGATAATAAATGATATAATAAACCATCCTCTGCAATAAGTACTGAAGTGAGTTCATATGACTTTCTCTACTCAATACAACAAACTACTCTTAAAAAACCTTATTCTATCTTCATGCTAATCGAGATAAATAATAACAGAATTTACTTACTTTTTTACTTTCTCTATACGCACCATGTACATACTGTATAGATAAGGTATTGCACTCCTCTCAAAAATTCGATACAGAGATTTCACCGGAAATATATGTTTAAGGGTTCCATTTATTATAAAAAAGTATTTTCGGAAAAAGGTCCTATGTGTGTGTATGTGTGTGTGTCTCCGTGAACACGATAACTCAAAAACGAAAATTTGGTGAAATACAAACTTGGTATTTAAGTTTAGTATCTTCCAGGAATGCGAAACGAAGATTTTGAGGAAAATCTTCCCACCCAACTACCCTTTACACGGAACTTTTTAAAAAAAAATATTTTCTAAAAAGTGAATCTTGAATTTTCTGGGAATAGCCTCTGAAGAGTACTTATTCTGGATGAATTTTACGGAATTTTGAGTAACTGCTAAACCGTAAGAGATAGACAAAACCTTACAACACGGAAAATGTAGAGCACGTTAAAACACACAATTTAAGTTATATACATTTTTTTTTCGTGGAGTTCACCGTTTTTGAGACATTCCTTGTTTTTGGTTTCTGCTTTGAAAAACATACTTTTCTCATACAGGAATTTGTTAACTGCTATCCATACAAACAAAGGTACTTCAGTCACATAGCAACCAGCTTTTGACTATCACTTTAACCTATGGTATTCTCTTATTTCGCTTCTACTTACAAGGAAGCAAGTAATAAGTTTATTTCTATTAATTTTTTCTGATTAGCATGAAGTAAATAGAAGTATACGTTTTTTTAAGAATAATATGTTTTGCAGAGATGTAGAGAATGAATGGTACACATCAGATTTTGTAAGTAGGAGGGAAATGAAATATACTCGGCTAAAGCGATAGTCAAACATTATAAGAGCCGATCCCTGTGGCATGGTGACTTTCGTTTCTCTTCGCACGATTAGGAGAAAAAGAAAATGTAAAAGAATTACGAGTTTTCATTTGATGCTAATCCAGAATAAATTAGCAGAAATAGTCTTATTATTTGCTTCATTGTAAGTAAAAGCGAAATAAGGGAGTATCATAGGTTAAAGTGAAGTCAAAAGCTGGTTACTAGGTGATTGAAGTTCCTTTGTTAGTATGGACAGGAGTTGACAAATTCCTGTATGAGAAAAGTACAAGTTTTTCATAGCTGAAACCAAAAATTATGAATATCTCAAAAACGATCAACTCCAAGAAAAAAATATATATAACAAATTGTGTGTTTTAACGTGCTCTACATGTTTTGTGTGGTAAGCTTTTGTCCATTTCTTACGGTTTAGCAGTTATGCAAAATGTCGTAAAATTCGTCCAAAATAAATTAGTCTCCAGAAGCTATTCCCAGAAAATTCAAGATATACATTTTTTTTGTCAGGTAAACATCTCTAATATATGATATTTTAATCAAAATCGTTAGAGCCATTTTTGCGAAAATCAAAATTTTTGAAAAACTTCCATGTAAAGGGTAGTTTGGGGTTGGGGGATTTTTCTCAAAATCTTCGTGTCGCATCCCTGGAAGATACTAAACTTAAATACCAAGTGTGGTATTTTCCCGACTCATCGTTTTTGAGCTATGCTGCCCACAGACACACACACACACACACACACGGACATTTTTCTAAATAATGTTTTTTTTCATTCAGGGGGTCTCAAAACAAATATTTCCGGTGAAATCACGGTATCGAATTTTCGGGTGCAATACAATACCTTCTCTATACACTATGTAAATAGTACGTAAAGATAAAGTAAAAATTAGGAGGGTTGAGGTCATCTTAGTGAAATGGGACTTTTATTTTACCTTTCCAATATTTATATTTGGAACATTCGCTTGATCTCGTAAACTCGATATCGCAGTATTTATGCGACAAGCAACGTACTCTTTCACTTCTGAAGTAGCACTCAACCATACAAGTTCTGTGATTGGTGATTATTTCTATGTTGCGTGTAAAGAACGCATAAAATATCCTGATGAAAATAATAGTTCTGTACCGCCCAGTTCAACTGTTTCCGAAATCGGTAATGCATAAAATCCAAGGTTCAATTCCGCACCTCCTCTTTAAGACTGCACTAATAAGGTCGTCGTGCGTTCAAATCTCTGGCGCTAAAGACCGACTTAATCTGCAGACATAGTATTTCACACAGTTCTTATGGCATTGAACTGTAACCGTTCGTCGATATTTCAATTTAAGTTTAATTTCTGATATAGCAAATACTGATATTACTAATATACTGCATTTTATTATTATTATTATTATTATTATTATTATTCTTTCAAGGATTATGCATAATAATTACCTCTTCCGGGTTCTCTATCATCCATCCACCACTTACAAAGTCTACCCATCTCTGTTTCAATATCACTGTGCCGATAATTCATTGTTTTGGGCAATGTATTTTCTATTATTCAGTAAACAGATTCTTCCTTTTCATTCTCTTATCTACTTTCTATGGTAATATATTTTCCCTAATATCTATTTCACGACGAGCGAGATGCCACAATGGTAAAGCATGCAACTCACATTCGTGAGATACCTGGTTCAATTCCCGGTGAACGATTGTGGGTTTTTCGTGGGTTTCCCGGGTGCACAGGCCAATGTTAAAGTACTGTCTTTATTTCCGAATTTCCTCCCCCTTCATAACCTTGCACTAATCAATTCATTCATACCTCACCCCGTTTGGACTATTTCAGTAGTGGAAGTGTCGACGGAATTTCGTTACCGCATGGCAGGACAAAAAAAAAAGGGCTCTCTGTGGAACTTCCAACTTTCTCCGCCCCACGGCCTTCAGTTGCTTTCCTGGGTACATGGATCGCCTCTTTACGGAGATTTGGATATTCTCGGTGGAGTGGGGAATGCAGTCATTCTGTCCGAATGCGGGAGATCTTAATCAAGAAACTGTAGGGACTTTTATGTCTCACTCCTGATTTCGGTCTCACGGTGTCTAGTCCCACCTTATCCCTCCCGGCGACGCCCATTCAAGAGGCATAGGTATAATATTATGACTACATCCTGCGGCCGTAATCGTCGAACGTGTGTACGGCTTGCTTCGTAAATCTGATTGTTGGCATCTATTATTTTATGTGCTCTAGTGGGCACCTGTGTCAGCGGCAAGTTCGTTTGACATCAAGTCTGTGATTGTTACACGTGTGGTATCGTTACACCTGAGCGCGAGTTTATGGCAGCTGTGGTGGTTTTGTGCGTGCAACTCATTTAAGAAGTTGACCAAGAAGTATACAAATCTGATATGTACCATTCACATGACTTTCTCTATATCCCTGCAATAAATTGTAGTTAAAAAGCTTATGATTCTGTTATTTCATGCAAATTGAAAAACATTAGCAGAAATAGTCTTATTATTTGCTTCCTTGTAAGTAGAAGCGAAATGAGAGAGTACCATAGGTTAAAATGATAACCAAAAGCTGGTTGCTATGTAACTGAAGTTCCTTTGTTTGTATGGGCAGGAGTTAACAAATTCCTGTATGAGAAAACTATGTTTTTCAAAGCAGAAACGAAACACTAAGAATATCTTAAAAATGATCAACTCCACGAAAAAAACTGTATAGGACATAAAGTGTGTGTTTTAACCTGCTTTACATTTTTCATGTAGTAAGTTTTTGTCCATCTCTTATGGTTTAGCAGTTATGCACAATTTCGTAAAATTCATCCAGAATAAAGTAGTCTTCATAGGCCATTCCCAGAAAATTCTATATATACATTTTATGTGTCAGGTAAATATCTTTAATATACGATATTTTGATCAAAATCGTTAGAGCCATTTTTAAGAAAATCAAAGTTTTCGAAATTTTTTCCATATATAGGGTAGTTTGGGGTGGGGGATTTTTCTCAAAATCTTCGTGTCACATCCCTGAAAGATACTAAATTTAAATACCAAGTTTGGTATTTTACCGACTTTTCGTTTTTGAGTTATCGTGTTTACAGACAGAGATACATTGACACATGGACACACACTCCCGGACCTTTTTCTGAAAATGCTTTTTTTTTTATACAGGGGACCCTAAAACATATATTTCCGGTGAAATCTCGGTATAGAATTTTTTGGTGGAATGCAATACTTTCTCTATCCCTATGTACATTGTACATACGGGGCTAGAGAAAGTAAAAATATTAAAGAAGCGCTGCTCAGAGTTCAGTTTTCACAGGGAATACATCGCGTACAGCAGTTGAGTGAGAAAAGAAGCTGTACGGTAGAATTGTGATAAAAATATTGAGGAAAGTTATTGGTGAGCATATTCCGATTGTAATCAGTTTGTGGAAGAAATAAAGAGTTGTTGGGGAAAGAGAGAGGTTTCGTTTCAGTATCCTCTCTGGAATGGGTCACCCTCCGTGGTGCAGTGTTTACCATAATAGCCTTATATCCAAGGTCACGGAAGCATGGTTTCCTTCGTAAAGAAAGTAAAACCGGTGGTCCCGTGCCGTAGGTTTAAGACACACAAAAGAACCTCAAGCCTAATACAGAGGCCTCTGAGCTAAATTAAGCGGTATTTTATACCCAATATTAGAATGGGACGCTGAGAACCACAGTAGCTAAAGAGCGTCCATAGTATAACTTCATTTCCATTTCCCTGGATTGGCATGTACCAAACCGTGCCGAAAACCCTCTTACCCACAGTCCTGTATCTATCCTCTTCTTAAGCGGTTTGTCCTTCCTTCAGCTTTATGATCTTTATTTTATATCCAATCTTCTGGTAATTTTATGCACAGCTTCATTCTTATTGCTACCCTTATTCTGATCGTACTGTTCTATTAGGAAATCCTCTAAACCTGTTTTAGTGCCATTGTGCATCGCCGACTTCCTTGTCAATCTACGACCTTCCTTCTAAGGAGCAGCACGGAGTTCCTCTTTTTTACTCAATCAACTTACAGCACCTGAGACAAATGTCAAAACAATGTAAACTGAAACGTCATAATCTCAGTATATTCTTCACTGTAACACATACTTGTCGGAATGGACGTCCATTTCTTGGTTCAAGCTGCTCATGCTGCTAGATATCGATTGTGGGTTCGCCCATAAAGTTTCTTGGCTGGAAATAAAAGCAGCTGCAGTAAAGTGAAAATGAGAGCCTTTTTACAGTAGCCATTTTCTTTGGTCTGAATTTGGAATAATCAGAACATAGGTCGCAGCTTACAAAGTGTTTGATTCCTTTGATGACAGATAACTTATTTCTCTTATAGTTCTGCATTGACTTGAGAGGGGCAATAGGATTTTAATGTTACTATTTGTACTAAGCCCTGCTGAAGGAAGAATTTAAGGATCCTTTTATGCTTTTTGGAAACAATTCCAACTTATATTATGGTCCAATTCTTCTGACATTCTCTCCACTAATTTTATGTTGAAGAATGACATTATTACTTGCTTTACATGTATATAGAGAAGGTATTGCATTCCACCTGAAAATTCGATACCGAGATTTCACCGGGAATATACGTTTTAGGCTCCCCAGCATAAAAAAAAATTTTTAGAAAAAGATCCGTGTGTGTCCGTGTGTCTGAACACGATAACTCGAAACGAAAATTCGGTAAAATTTGGTATTTAAGTTTAGTATTTTCCAAGGATGTGACTCGAATATTTGGAGAAAAATTCCCCCACCTCAAACTAATCTTTACATGGAAATTTTTTCGAAAATGTTGATTTTCTCAAAAAAGGCTCCTACAATTTTAATTAAAATGTGTATATTAGAGATATTTACATGAAATATAAAATGTAGGAATATCTTGAATATTTTGGGAATATACTCTGAAGACCTCTTTATTCTGGATGGATTTTTCTGAATTTTGCATAACTGGAAACCGTAAGAGATGAACAAAAACTTACTACACAAAAATATAGATCTCATTAAAACATACATTTTTGGTATATACATTTGTTGTAGAGTTAACCGTTTTCTAGGTTTTCCTTGTTATTAGCCTGTTTTATAATACTGGAAAATTTTATCATACGGGAACATGTTAACTCCTGACTACGCAAGAAACGATTTTCATTCCCAAAGCAAACACATTTTAAAACATTTTACTGTTGGTTTAATCTAGTGTATTCCCTTAGTTTCCCTATATCAAATAATAAGAGCATTTCTGCTGCTATTTATCTAGATTATCATGAATTAAATAAAATAATACGTTTATTAACATTAATTAGAGATGTGGAGAAAGTCAGGTGAACGAAACACACAAGATTTTTATCACTTTTTCTGGTCATTCATGTTGGTACTCTTATTCTGCTTGCACTATTCTATCAGGAAATCCTCTATACCTCAAGTTTTAGTGCCGTGTGCTTCGCCACCTTCTTTGTCAATCTGTGACCTTCCTACTAAAGAACAGCACAGTGTTCTTTGGGAGGGGGAGTTATAGCACTTTGAGACAAATATCCCAACAATGTAAATTGGAATGTCATAACCTCAGTATATTTTTCGCAACATCTAATACTTGTCGGAATGGACGTGCCATTTCTTGGTTCAAGCTGCCCAAGCTGGTAGATATCGATTGGTGGTTCACCCATAAAGTGTCTTGGCTGGAAATAAAAGCACCTGCAGTAAAGTGAAAATAAGAGCTTTATTACAGTAGCCATTTTCTTTGGTCTGAATTTGGAATAACCAGAACGTAGGTTGCAGCTTACAAAATGTTTGATTCCTTTGATGACATAACTGTTACAGCTCCACATCAGCGTGAGAGAGGCAATAGGACAATAACGTTACTTTTTGAGTAACCCCTGCTGGAGGAGGAATTTAAGGACCATTTTATACTTTAAGAAAACTTTTCCAACTTATATAAGGTCATTTGTACATCCAATTCTTCTAACTTACACTCGATTAATTTTATTGTTGAATTTTTACTTTCTCTACACGTACCACGTACATACGTTTTTACCTGTAGCATTTTTAGAAAAAGGTCCATGTGTCCGTGAACAGGATAACTCAAAAACGAAATGTCGATAAAATACCAAATTTGATACTTAAGTTAAGTATCTTCGAGGGATGCGACATGAAGATTTTCAAAAAAATCCCCCCACCCCAAACTGCCCTTTACATGGAAAAACTTTTGAAAATGTTGGTTTTCTCAAAATTGGCTCTAAAGATTTTGAATAAAATATCATATGTTTAAGATAATTTCATGCCAAAGAAATGTATAACTTGAATGTTCTCTCCTCGGTTTTTTAATAGTGCTTAATGCCCGCTTTTACTACTATGGTACCGCAGGAAATCAACCTTATTTTATCGCTTTTGTTTTACATCCAGAAATACAAAAGAGAACCTAATTTTGGTTGTTACACATAGCCACCAGCTTTTAAAAGATTTGATTATTGCTTTAGCTTAGAGTATTCCCTTATTTGTCTTCTACATACAAGAAAGCAAATGCTAAGACCATTACTGCTAATGTTTATCTCGATTTGCACGATGTAAATAAAAAAAGAATTTATTGTAAGGGAAGTTTGTTTGTGGAACACTTAGAGAAAGTTAATGTGAATGAAACACATCAGATTTGTATATTTAAATATGAAAGAGTGTTGAATGGTGTATTCATCTCATACATTTATTTCACATATTACGTTTTAAATTGTTTTGCTTTTTTCTGCTTGTAATCATTCAAATAGTGGAATTTCGAACACATGTCATGGCATCCCCCTTTATAAAAAGTATGTCTATTATATATCTGTCATTTTAATCCACTGTGTACACCTTAAACTCACTACACACTTTTTAGAAGTAGCTAGAATAATAGCGGTATCGGGGCGACGCGCATTGAAGTTTCAGTGCGATCGATAGTTTTTCCCTCGCATCTCCTATAGTAGGACAGAGCAGAGGAGGATCAACTGTGTGACCTATTACGAAAACAGCCACTGAGCGTCATTTTTTTGAAAACATCGTGAAATTATCCTCATGATAAATAGCAAAAACTGCAAATATTGGGCCATCATAACGTTCTCAAACACTTATACCATATTTTCACTTATTCACCTCCCAACCTTTATAATTCTCTAGGTGCATGCAAAAAGTGGAGAGAGTAAGAAATTCGACTGATTAGCTGCGTTCACCTATGATACAAAGTCCTCTACTGGCCCAAGGCATTGACTTAAAACTTATAAGTCCCTGTTACAAAGAGAAGGAATAGTGGAGTAAAATTACGTTACAATATATACTTGAGAGTTTAAAAACGGCTAAATAATGTTTTAGAAGTACTTAAAAAAATTGACGTGTTCCATTCACATGACTTTCTCTACATCGCTGCGACAAATTATTGTTAAAAAGTATATTATTCTATCTAATTTATAACTAATAACTCCATGGCACGACAGCCTATGGCCTACCGCCCGGCCGCTGCGTCCCCCGTCTCGGTCCATTACAAACGTCATGGATGGGGTGCGGAATTTGAGGGTGAGACGTGGTCAGCGCCTCGAGCCCCCCTGGCCGGTTAATGCGGTTCTCGTGACCTGGAGCCGCTACTTCTCCATCAAGTAGCTCCTCAATTGGCCCCCCAGGGACCTTACGAGGCTGAGTGCACCCCGGGCAGGGTCTCCCAGCGGGGGAAAAATCCCAACACTGGTACTGGGGATCGAACCCAGGTCCCCACTTGGTAAGCAACTGCGCTACCACCGCGCTAAGGAGACGACCATCTAACTTATGATAATCGAGATAAACATTAGCAGAAATTGTTTTAATTCTTTGCTCCCTTCAAGTAGAAGGGAAATAAGGGAATACACTAGACTAAAGTGATAGTCAAATCTTTTAAAAACTGGTTGACATGTGATTGAAATTCGTTCCTAAGCACGGCTAGGAGTTTAACACTTTCCGTGTGAAAAGAGCGTAAGCATTTTAAATCGCAAACAAATAATAAAGAGAGTAAATTCTTTTGAAAATATTTCCATTAAAAGCTAGCTATTTGGGGCGGGATAGTTTTCTTTGAAATCTTCGTGTCATATCCTTGGAAGATACTGACATAGATAATAAGCTTCGTATTTGATGGACTTTTAGTTTTTGAATTATGTTGCACGCAAATACATGTACATTTTTATAAAAATGCTTCCTTTTTTAATACAGGGTAAAATCTCAGTATAGAGTTTGCGGGTTGAATATAGCAATTTCTCTATCTGCTATGTACTTGTACGTACAGATGGAGAAAATAAAAATATATGGGTGTCACTTGGTGTTTCAAAGTAGAGGTGACGAGGTAAGGAGTTTTAAACCTAAATTGCACTTAAGATTATTTTTAATTTTCCCCCCTCAATATCCAAGTTGGTGTGTGTTTGTATAAACTAATTATATTTAAATAAATAGGCTGGAAAGTTTTCAAATGAAAGTCCTATATACAAAGGCAACTTTGTTACTCGACAACGCGAACTGAAAAGAATTGAAATTCGACAGCATCTTCAAAAGCATGACTAGGTATCGAAGAATTTGAAGCATTAATAATAAAAATATCACAAATGGCTTTTGGAATAAAAACGCTTTTGAAATAAATTGTGTGTTTTAAAGAGGTCTAGGTTTTTTGTGTATTGTTTAAAGGTTTAGCAATAGAAAATAGTTTAGGGTGCGGTAATTTTCTTGAAATCTTAGTGTCTCATCCTTGGAGGATACTAAATATGAATACCATGCTTGGTATTAAACTGAATTTAATTTAATTTCGGATTTAAATGTATTTGTTTGCCTTCATATAAATACTCCTATGTGAATTAGAAGGCGGAAATACTATTCCTCTTTTGTAGATAGGTGTTATACACATTAAGCAGGAACATTAATAACCACATAAATGTGTAACAGTGAGATATTAAATTGGGCTTTTATTTATATTAAAACTGCATATCGTGGTCCTGGATCCGATTTCTGTAACTTTCCCTGTATCAGGGGAAGTTGAATATCACGAAACACTAAAAGATGACGTGTTTCGAGCTCATTTACATCGCAATTTGATCATGTCATTCATTTCATTTCGCAACTCTGAATCTTGATAGTCATAGAGATGCAAAAGCTTGTCAGTCCTCCCCTCAAAAGGCGTCAATTCTTTAGAAATCCCTCCTTCTGGCAGTTGCAGATGTTCCGTTTCAGTTCTGATGCAGTGTTTACAAGCTGTTTTTCAATACATGACGCAGATAACTTCCTAACTACTCCAGAATTAACAGCCACCTCAAAGTTTTTCTTTTCCAAATCTACGGTTGTTTTGTACTAAGAGATATTATTAGGCTAAAATAAAATGATTATACTCTATTTACTTTTTCCTCAGAGGGAGTGTATAGGATAGAAAATAATAGCTACAGTCAGACTGAAATAGTCTACGCAATAGACGAGATTTGAACCACGATCTCTCTGTCTCCAGCTGGTTGCGACTCGCACTCCGGAAGTCAACTCGCGTCGACTCGATATTTCCCTGGAAATAAAGTTTTCGAGTAATTAAAAGTATATATTAATTAAAAAATATATTTTTTAGAAAGAAGTCTATGTGTATGTGTGTGAATAGCATAACTCAAAAAGCGAAAAGTTCGTTAATACCAAAGTGGGTATTTAAGTTTAGTGTCTTTCAAGGAAGAGTCACTAAGATTTTCATGAATGCTTCCCTACCCCAAATTACCCTTAAATGAAAGCCTTTCTGAAAACTGATTTTCTTAAAAAATTATTCTTAACAAATTTGATTGAAGTACCTTATACTTAAGGTATTTTAATCACAAATAAAACGTATATCTTGAATTTTCAAGGAATAGCCTCTGAAGCCTTCTAAACTCTTGATGACTTTTGCATAACTGGTAAACAGTGAGAGATGCATAAAAGCCTACTACACAAAAAATGTAGACGAGGTTAAAAGACAAACATTTTCTGTGGTGTTAATCATTTCTAAAATATTCCTTGTTATTGGTTTCAATTTTAAAATATTTATACGCTTTGAATAGTAAGTTATCCGTATTTCTTTTGTTTTACTCCTGGCCATGCAATTTTAATCTTATAACGACAGCTTTTAAAATATATGACTATGGCTTTAGCCTAGTGAATTCCCTTATTTCCATTCTGCTTACAACAAACTAAGTGTTAAGGCAATTTCTACTACTGTTTATCTCGATTAATGTGCAGGTCATAGAAAGAAATCTTTTGTAAGAAATTTGTTTACAGAACAGATAGAGAATGTCATGTGAATGGAACACATACTTTGTCGTTTAATGTCCTTTAATCTGGTACAAAACATTGAATCATTAATGAAATAATTGAAATGATACTCAAAAGTTCAACATTCTTCTCAAGATAAGGGAAAAACCTGGATAAAAAACTTTATCCGGGTAATTCACCCTAACCGAAATTCGAACCCGGGACCATTTGAATATGAGGCAGACTTGCTACCCCAAAACCACAGTGGCGAGGTAGACTCCTTTAGCTTTTAATCATATTGGGGGCTTTGGCTTGTGAAAAACTCGTTGATTGTAGGTTATTAACATCGGATTAATCATTTTGTCTTGAAAGAAATTCCCAATACATCTCTCATACTGAAGGATATGGAATAAAGGTTCTTGCTAAACACAAAGTTTCCGCCCCAGCCGAGAATCGAACCCAAAACCTTGGTGAGAAGTCAATTCGCTGGACACTCGACCACGGAAGCATTCAAATGTAATTTATGGTGTTTTATCGGCTGACGGAATTGAATTTATGGAAAATTTTTGCAATACCTTTAGGCTGTGAATTAACACACATGTTTTGGCCAATTTCCTCGGCCAATATTAACATTATCTTGGTCGAATACTTCCGGTGTAGACCGTGACTGCGCTGCAATCAATCCTGAGGAAGTTTCATTTTAAGATGGGCGAAACGTTGGGAAATTCTATTTAAGACGCAGTCTACTCTGGCGGTATTGGACAAAGATAAACTAAATAGATATTCAACCTGCAAGATGGCTCAAGCGGTAACGCCTGTGTTCGGCATTCGAGAAGTCGTGAGTTCAAATCCAATGACTAAATAATCTGGCTGGGTTTTTTGTGGTTTCCCTCAGTCGCCAAGTAAATATCAGATAACACATTTAATACCACAGCCCAACGTTTTACTTCATTTTAACATAAATGGCAATTGCGCTGACATTTATCTACAGATAGTGAAAGCAGTAGATTAGACGGCTTCCTAATCCTAGCTGCTTGTCACGGAGTTAAGTGATAGGTGTGGTATGAGGAGATGACAGCTTAGCTACCCTTTGCATACTAACTAGAATGACAGTGCAGCTAGACTGGACGGCTCATTAAGAGAGCCGAAATGGGATTTTCCTTTTTTTTTTTTTTTTTTTTTTTTTTTTTTCCATTTTCATGTTTTAATTGCATATGAGTGCTTCGAAAATTCCGCTCATTTTCGTATAAATTTCATAGATCTACGCCAATTGTAAATAGTTTAAAAGATTGTTAAAAAAAATTGTGGTAGTAGATTTTTTAGAACATTCTTGTACACTCACGTGCTAAAACGTCAGTAAGTTTATAAATATTAGTGCTAGAGAGGGTATCTTTATATTTCCTCTACATATATTATGTACATAGTATACAGAGAAGGTATTGTATTCCACCCAAAAACTATTGTATTTCACCGGAATTACATGTTTTGATAACCACAGAATTAAAATAAAAGCAATTTTAAAAAATCTGATGTGTTCCATTCACATGACTTTCTCTATATCTCTGCAATGAATTAGTTTTAAAAGCGTATGCTTCTATTTACTTCCTGCTAATCGAGAAAAGATTAGCAGAAATAGTCTTATTACTTGCTTCCTTGTAAGTAGAACCGAAATAAGGGAGTACCATAGGTTAAAGTGATAGTCAAAAGCTGGTTGCTATGTGACTGAAGTTCCTTTGTTTGTATGGACACGAGTTCACAAAGTCCAAAGTCCTGTATGAGAAAAGTTAAGTTTTTTATAGCTGAAACCAAAAACAAGGAATAACTCAAAAACAATCAACTCCACGAAAAAAGGTATGTAACATAAATTGTGTTTTAAAGTGCTCTACATTTGTTGTGTGGTAAGCTTTTGTCCATCTCTTACGGTTTAGCAGTTATGCAATATTCCGTAAAATTGACCCAGAATAAAGTAGTCTTCAGAGGCTATTGCCAGAAAATTCAAAATATAAATTTTATTTGTCAGGTAAATATCTTTAATATACTATATTTTAATTAAAATCGTTAGAGCAATTTTTTAGAAAATCAAAATTTTCGAAAAAAGTTCCATGTAAAGCGTAGTTAGGGGTGGGGGATTTTTCTCAAAATCTTCGTGTCACATCTCTGGAAGATACTAAACTTAAATACCAAGTTTGGTATTTTACCGACTTTTCGTTTTTGAGTTATCGTGTTCACAGACACACGGACACACGGAAATACGAACACACACACGGACCTTTTTCTGAAAATACATTTTTTGGACACAGGGGACACTAAAACATATATTTCCGGTGAAATCTCGGTATCGAATGTTTTGGTGGAGTGCAATACCTTCTCTATACACTATGTACATAGTGGTTATAGAGAGAGTAAAAATGTTCGCACATGTGTCTGATGTGTTCCTGCGTGTCTGTATGTGTGCGAGTGAGTGAGTGAGTGAGTGAGTGAGTGAGTGAGTGAGAAAGAGAGAGAGAGAGAGAACACGATAATTTTAAAACGAAAAGTCGGTAAAATAAAAAACTTGGTATATAAGTTTAGTATCTTCCAAGGACGCGACACAAAGACCTTCAGGAAAATCCCCCCACCCATAACTACTCTTTATATGGAAAAAAATTCGAAAAATTTGATTTTCTCAAAAACGGCATTTCGATTTTGGCTAAAACTCTGTATATTAAAGATATTTACACGACAAATAAAACTTATATCTTGAACTTTTTGGGAATAGCCTGCTACCACGGAGCTAAGTGATAGGTATGGTATGAGCAGATGAGACCTAGACCGGAGAGTCGAAATGGGAAATTCCATTTTTACTTTCTCTAGCCCCATATGTACTATGTACATAGGGGTAGAGAAGTATTGTATTCCATCCAAATATTCGATACCGAGATTTCACCGGAAATACAATGTTTTAGGACCCCCTGAATCCAAAAAAAAAAGCATTTCCAGAAAAAGGCTCGTGTGTGTTTTGAGAAAAATCTCCCCACCCCAAACTACCCTTTACATGGAACTGTTTTTGAACATTTTGACTTTCTTAAAAATGGCTCTAACGATTTTGATTAAAATATCGTATATTGAAGATATTTACCTGACAAATAAAATGTATATCTTCAATTTTCTGGGAATATCTTCTAAATACCTGTTTATTCTGGATGAATTTTGCTGAATTTGCCATAACTAGTAAACCGTAAGAGATAGACAAAAACTTACTTTATAAAAAAAAATATAGGTCTTGTTAAAATACACAACTTACGTCATATACATTTTTTTCGTGGAGCTTACCGTTTTCGAGGTATTCATTGTTATTAGATTGTAAGATTGTTGTACTTTATTCACGTTTTTATAAATGTTTAACTCCCGATTTTACTACTTTGGCACCGCAGGCGATGAACTGATGATTGGAATGAAGATGGAGCATCGGTGAAATGTGATGGCGGGAGAAACAGGAGAAAATCCGCAACTGCGCCGCTTTGTCACCACAAATCTCACATGTGGTCACTTGGGGTCGGATCCGGGTCGTCTAGGTGAGCTTGCTTAATGTATAAATGGCTTAAATGTTCAGAAGTGTAGCGCTCCTTAACTTAAAGTTGTTTTTCCAAAGTTGGTACAATAGTTCGCATTAATTTTATACTAGTTGCAGTATTCGTGTAAGTAACTGTTGCGGCAGTATAACTTCTCCTCCACATCCCGCAGTTTTGAGTTTTCTGCACTTACACGCGTATCCGGCATTGGTTTTTCTCTTATTTTATGTAAACGCTTTTCCGACCTTCCTTTTAGCTACACCGCACCGTCTGGAATATTCCCCTCAGCCCTAACTGTATTTTCCTGCTTAATTCTGCATCTTATACAGAGCGATACAAAAATACCCTTACAACATTTGGGGATGAATTTCCTACAAACATATGCGCTAAAAGGCTTCGTTTTCGCGTTATCACTTTATTAATGAAAGTTCACCTTCAAAGTCTTTCCGGGTCCAACCTAATAACTTTATTTATGCACTCATTTATTTATCTTTTATCAGTTATATGCCCAGTACAACTTACAGGTCTATAGGGACTTCATTCAGAACTTTCTCCCAGACTTATTCGAAAATGACCCTCTGTAAATAAGAAGAAACATCTTAGTAGATATGCACTGGTTGGTATCTAGCATGACAAATGTATAGGCAGAGGGGGACCAGTTTCATGGCCTGCAAGTTCCCCAGACCTCAATCCTTTGGATTTTTTATCGTTCATCTTTTCATCTTAAAAATTGGTTTATGCAACATCCTAGACGCAGAAACTCTTAATATACGTGTCATGTAAGCCTACCAAACCATACTAAGAGTATTTGATATTGCATGCTTCGACGAGTGCATGCGTTTCTATTCGCAAGAGGACATTTGGAGCATTTTCTGCAAGTGGTGCTTGTGTTGAACACCTACTAACAAACTGCCAACGTAAAAGTTAGAATGCAGTGTCACTTTAAAATGTTTTCTTTAATAGAATTTTAAACTCCAATAAATAGAGAACGGAGGGTTTTGGGGCATGTGTTTATATGAACATATTTTTCTTATTTTGATGCCAGAAACCTGTCCATAAATATTGTTAAAGTATTTTGAATCATTCTGTATTAGTACCATAATCCACAGAGAAAATTGTACCGTGAGTGGTTATTAATCCGGAGGCTTCTGTTCGAATCTCTGGACGAGTTGCCTGAATTCAGTTTGTTTTAAGGGTCTTGTTTTGTCGAAAGGTTAGTCACTCTGCGAGTCACTGGATCATTTTGAGCATTAATTAATAATGGACAAACGCTAGATAATTAGTTTTCAGATAATGGCTAAAAACTTGGTAAGCTCCATTCACATGACGTTTTTTTTACCAATTTAGCAACAAAATATTCTTATACTCGTAAAGGAGTGTCCTATGAAATAATGTTAATCGAGATAAACAATTTTAGAAAACAATTTTACTTCCTTTTAAGAAGAACGGTAATAAGGGATAAAGCGAGGGTAAAATTCTTTAGAGGCTATCATTATATGATTGTAATTCGGTTCTCTTTGCATGACCAGGACAAAAACAAAAGAGATGAAACGAATAGCCACTTCAAGTTTGATAAAATATAAATATTTTAAATTTGAAACCAATATCGAGCAATAACTCAGAAATGGTCAGCTCAGCAAAACAGTAAACCCATGCATTAATGTCGAGTTTTAACGAAATCTACATATGTTCTGTAGTAAGTTTTCGTCTCTCTCTTTTGTTTTACCAATTATGCAAAATCATTCAGAATGAAGAAGGCTTCAAAGGAAATGTATGCTCTGTTTAAGTGTAATCTCGACATCGAATTTTTGCATGGAATACAATATTTCTATTGCTTAGTATAAGTAGTAGGAAAGCAAAGTGGTAACCCCTACACAATTTGGATTTGGGAGGTAAATTTGGGTCCATTTTTAGGGGCAGTCTTCTCCTTAAATTGTATTAGTGTTAATTAAGTCAATCATGTGTACCCCTGATGTAGCTTCTTAATTTGGAGTTTACAGTGAACAGCTTTTTTCTGTAAATCACATTTTCTGCTATAAATACATAATTTGCATTAATTTTCTCACAAAGTACATAAATAATGTTACCACTATAACTAGTTGAAAAAACTAATGTGTTCCATTCACATGATTTTCTCCACATATCTGTAAGAAATTGTTGTTAAAAAAATTATTTTTACTTTCTCTAGCCCTGTATGTACAATTTACATAGGGATAGAGAAGGTATTGTAATGCACCCAAAAATTCGATACCGAGATTTCACCGGAAATATATGTTTTGGGGTCCCCTGAGTCCGAAAAAAGCATTTTAAAAAAAGCTCCGTGTGTGTGTCTGGACAGCATATCCAAAAAAAAAAAAAGACCGTTAAATACCAAACCTGGTATTTAGGTTTAGTATCTTCCAAGGATTCGACGCGAAGATTTTCAAAAACAAATATCCCCCACCACAAACTATCCTTTACATGGAAAAAATTTCGAAAAGTTTGATTTTCTAAAAAATGGCTCTAACGATTTTGATTAAAATCCCGTATATTAAAGCTATTTATGTCCGAAATAAAATGTATATATCGAATTTTATGGGAATAGCCTCTGAAGACCTCTTTATACTGGATGAATTTTGCTGAATTTTACATAACTGCTAAACCGTAAGAGATAGAAAAAAACTTACTCCACAAAAAGTGTACCTCATGACAAAACACACAATTTTTGTCCCTTACGTTTTTGTTGTGGAGGTAACCGTTTTCGAGATATTCCTCGTTATTGGTTTCAATTGTGAAGTACTTAAACTTTTCTCACACAGTAAGTGTCTGTTTTTGTTTTGTTCTACTCCTGGCCAAGCAAAGAAGTGATTTGCAATGGCAATCGCTTTTAAAACAATTGACAATCACTTCAGCATAGTGTATTCCGTTATTCCCATTTACTTATAAGGAACTAAGTAGTAACATTCGCCTAACATTATCTTGATTAGCATTGTGTACAAAGAAGAATATTTTTTTAGGAGTTTTGTAGAGCAGCTAGAGAAAGTCATGTGAGTGTAACATATCAGATTTTGTTTTTCTTATAGAGCATTCAAATATTTTAAAAGCTGGTTGGTATGTTATTGAAGTTCGTTTCTTGGCACAGCCAGAAGTTGACAAATTCCCGGATGAGAAAAGTTTTAAGTGTTTTAAAACTGAAACCAATAAGAATGCATGTCTCCTAAATGGGTCAACTCTATGAAAAAATGTAAATGTCTTAAATTTTCATTTTACGAGATCTACGAGCTCTTGTCTATCTCTTACGGTTTACCAGTTATGCAAAAGTCATCCAGAATGAAGAGGTGCTCAGAGAATATTTCCAGAAATTCAAGATACCTATTCATTTTATTTGTCATGTAAACATTTTAATATACGGCATTTTAATGAAAATCATTATAACAATTTTTGAGAATATCAAAATAATTTAGTTTGTCCGAAAAATGGTCAGAGTGTGCACTTTAGCACTTGAAATAAATTGTATTATATTTATTATTAATGTTATTATTTCGATTATTAATAGCTGCTAAATTAAATTTTAACATGACTATTTCTTTCATGATACATGATCGTAGGAAGTGGCCAATTCAGTAAAATTCCAAACAATCAGAACTTCTCATTTCTGAATTTTATCTTTTTTATCAGCCCACGTGTTATCATTGTTTTTCTAAATTTATCGCGCCCACGTGCATTTATTTTCTCGCTGAATATCAGTGTGCAGCGATATTCCCGTAGATAATGGTGGAAGTTCCAATAGAAATATTAATTGCAATCATGCTTCACTAAGCCAAAATAATAGAATGTAGTAATAACGAGAGACCTGAAATTTATGATATGGATATGCAGTGATTTCGGTGCAAATATACATCAAGACAAATGGGATTTTAGAAATATTATTCTTCGTGTCTATATAGGCCAATCATTGTTAGTTTATTCAAGAAATAGTTTTATTAAATACAACTCGTGCTATAATTTTTCTCTAGATAAAAGTTGGAGCTCTCGTTATATTACTTATGATAAAACCTATCTTTAAGCGCTGTTGATATTATTTTAAAAAAAAAGAATTGTTGATAAATGTTAATGGAAATAGAGCATAACGTAGAAAATATTTCCTTATTTTAAATAAAGGAACTTATTTAATAATAGCAGAAGCGACCTTAATAGCATGCATGTACACCTAAAAACACCTGATGTGTTTAACAGTTTGAGATAATTGGTCATGCATTTAACATTAGCGGGTACGTAGAGGATTTTACATTCCAATCTAAAATTCGATACCGACATTGAACTCGAAATAAAAGCTTGAGGTCTCCTGATTCCAAAAAATAATCATTTTTAGAACGCATTCGTGAATGTCTGTGAATCACCTAACTTAGAAACGAAAACGGTGTTAAACAAACTTATATGTAAGTTCAGCATATTGTAAGGTTGCCACAAGAATATTTAAGAAAATCTTCCATCCCAAATTATCGTTTATACGGAAAAAATTTAAATATTATACATTTTTAAAAGGCTCTAGTAATTTGTATTAAAATACCATATATTCAAGACATTTTAATGGAAAACAAAAGTTTATGCCTTAAATTTTCTTGGTCATGCCTCATCCAAAAAAAAGAACTTCATTGGCAATTCCCCACAAATTCAAAGTATACATTACATCTGTCGTGAAAATAATTTACGTATATGCTATTTATACGAAATAATAAAGGGAAAATTTTTTGAGAAAATAGACATTTTTGAAAAGGTTTCCACTTGAAGCGTAGGTGGAATTGGCGGATTTTCTTGAAATTTAGTGTTTTCTCGACTTTTCGTTTTTGAGTTAAGCTGTTTACACAGACACACACACATATACATACACATGCGAATCACAATAAAACGTTTTATTTCCAGGAAAATTTCTATATCGAATTTTTGGGTGGAATAGTCCTTCCTCTCTTTACCTACTATTTTCGTGTTAGGGAAACTGAAAACAAATGCTGGGGAATGTCACTGGTGACCTGGTGCACTAAAAAAAGAAAAACGAAAGAAAGACGGGATTCAGTGCCAGAACTTTAAGGAAAGAACGCATCAATCAAGTGTATCCAGATAAAGTTTCGTATGCAGATGCATTGGGTTTGCAAACTATGCACTATCCATCACTAAGCATCGACGTCAGACCGGCTTGCTTCTTTCTATCTTCGAAATGTATTGTCTGCTATTAGGAATTCTGAAAACGAACAAACTGATAGTGTACGTTATATTTCTGAGGGTGAAGTACGTAACATGACACTGAATCATTCAAACATTCTTATGTTACACACGAGAAGAGATACTTCATATAAGCCTATTTTTCGTCTAAAATCTTGAGTAGCTTGTCTTAAGGGGACTCAAAAGTGATTTCTGATGCAAAAAAAATGCACCTTAGTTTAAAGTACATAAGTGCAATTTTCTGTTCTGCTTGTAAAGTAACTTAAAGCGTTGCGCTGGTTAAACGACTTTGTCACACCTTAAAGCCATTTTTCTCAGGTGCAACTTTTTTCTTATTTTTTTTTCTTTTTTTTTTTTTCTTTTTCACATTTTATCCATATTCAAAATATCCTCGCCTACAAAACTATACTGAGGTCTAAAGTATTTCCCAAAACAGTGCGAATAAATTTGATAAAGCCTCTAGTTAGAATTTTTATACATATATATATCTATACATATATATCTACACATATATATCTATACATATATCTGTTTTTTTACCTAAATATTATCAACTCTTACCGAAGGATTTATGACATATTTATATATGTATTAGTTTTAAAAAATACATTAGTATAACCATACGCTTTTTTCAGTTTCCACTTTGCGATATATATATATATTACTTTCTCTAGTACGTATGAATAATGTGTATAGTAGGTAGAGAAGGTATTGCATTCCTACGAAAAATTCGATACCGATATTTCACTAAAATAGACGATTTAGGCTACCCGTATTAAAAAAAGCATTTTTAGACAAAGGTCTGAACACGATAACACAAAAACAAAAGCTGGTAAAACACCGAACTTGGTATTTAAATTTGGCATTTTCCAAAGATATAACATGAAGATTTTAAGGAATATTCCCCACCCCAAGCTACCTTTTTCGTGGAAAAAACTTTTGATAATATTGATTTTCTGAAAAATGTCTAACGGTTTTGATTAAACTGTCGCATGTAAAAGATATTTACTTAGCAAACAAAAATTTTATCTTCAATTTTCTGGAAACAACCACTGCACATTCTGGATGACTTTTGCATAACTGGGAAACCATAAAAGATAGAGCAAATCTTATACAAAAAACTATATACATGTATATATTTTTTTCGTGAAGTTTACCATTTCCGAGATGTACCTTAATATTGGTTTTAGTTTTAAAATAATTAAGCTTTTCTCATACTGGAATTTTTCAACTCTTGACCATGGAAAGAAACGAATTTCAGTCGTATAGCAATAGCTTTTAAAAGAATCTATTATCGCCTTAGCCTAGTGTATTCTCTTATTTCCCTTCTACTAACAAAGAAGTAATTAACACCAACATTTTCGCTTTCTTCTGTTTATCTTGGTTAGCAAAGAGGGCCAGCTGTTGTAAGAACGATCTGTTGCAAAATAGCTACATAAATTCACGTGCACGGAACACATCAGATGTTTTGAAACTATCCATTATAGAAACATTATAACAATGATATGCAGCAAAGTTCCCTCAAAGGTATTAAGTAATGTATTTTTATAAAAACAATGTATGTAGCTCAATATCTGTAGGAGAAGATAAAATTTAACCGTAGTTTCAAGTGATAGTCAAAAGCTGGTTATTATGTGACCGAAGTTCCTTTGTTTGTATAGGCAGGAGTTGACAAATTCCTGTATGAGAAAAATATAAGTTTTTTGAAGCTGAAAACAAATTCAAGGAATATCTCAAAAACGATGAACTCCATGAATTAAATGTATATAACATAAATTGTATTTTTTAATGTTCTCTAAATTTTGTGTGTGGCAAGTTCTTGTCCATCTCTTACGGTTTTAGTAGTTATGCAAAATTCCGTAAAGTTCATCCAGAATAAAATAGTCTTCAGAGGCTATTCCCAGAAAATTCAAGATATATATTTTATTTTTCAAGTAAGTATCTTTAATACATAATATTTTAATCAAAATCTTTAGAGCAATGTTTGAGAAAATTTAAATTTTTGAAAATGTTGCATGTAAAGGGTATTTTGGAGCGGGATGATTTTTCTCAAAATCTTCGTATCGCATCCCTGGAAGATACTAGACTTCAATACCAAGCTTGGTATTTTGCCGACTTTTCGTTTTGAGTTATCGCGTTCACAGACACATGGACACACACACACACACACACACGCACCTTTTTCTGAAAATGCTGTTTTTGGTCACAGGGCACACTAAAATATATATTTCCGGTGAAATCTTTGTATCGAATTTTCAGGTGGAGTGCAATATCTTCTCTACACATGTATATAGTACTTGTAGAGAAAGTAAACATTTAGCTCTAGCTTTAATGCTTTAAAAAAATAACTATCAAGTAGATGTCCCCTTAGATACAAATATTGAGCTCTATCATGAATCCTTAAGTAAGAGTTGATAACATTTAGATAAAAAAAAACAGATAATGGCGTGTGCCTCGCACAAACAGATATTCTCTCCACGTGCTTATGACGAGGACCGTGCACATAAGAGAGGCATAAAGACAGTATTTTTTCTCCCTGAAACTCTTATTCGTTCGATTATTTCAAATCAAGATATCTAATTAGAGATTATGTGAAGCGTTAAGCACCTAATTGCTAAATAATTAAGCTATTAAAACAAGGAATATTTATAATCCGATATACTTCACATTAGCCATGAAGGCACTTTGCATTTCAGCACTTAAGATAAAATCTGCTTGTTCCTGTATATGAGCTGATGCTTTAGTTTAGAGTTATAGTAAAGACATTCTATCCCACTACAGTTGAAATAAACCGTAGGACTTAATTTGTAAATTTGGAACTCTGCACTACACTCTATAGAACGATGAAATCTGTATTAAAGTTAGACATACTTCTATGGTTTCTTTCAACACATCAATTCATATTTACTCCATTATTAAAGCTTTAAAAAATTAAACAGATGTCCATAATTTGTGTATTTGCATAATTGTATGTAGAATGCTAAGAATATTTTATGCTTATATAGCGTAAAAATGTACGTGAAATGTTTGAAAATTAAGGTCAGTTTTCCAATAAAATCGAGCTAATATATTGTCCTATATAGCACAATGTTTTAGAACCTGATCACAAACTTTCGCTGCCAGTCCATTTGAGAAATGTGAAACTGTTTCTGGAGTTAATATTTTCTGTGCTGAAAAACAACTGAGATAATCTCTCGGGGGACATTTAGAATGCATCACGAAAGCTTCTTAAAGGATATAAATAATGAGTTGTCTATTTTTGGCTAGCTTCACAGTAACTTGTAGATAGCTATTGTTTTCCATCTACTACGCTGTGATTAAGATCGACTTCCGGACAACTAGCTTCAATTCCTCATAAAATCAACGAAACGAACAACACAATTTTTGTTTTGCTACGGAAACTTAGATACAGAAAAATACATTGCAGATTGTTTTATGAAGTAACGATGGGAGGAAAACTCAACAGAATAAATATCAGTTCACCAAAATATTCAATTGTTATTATTTTATTGCATTACGCACCATACTTTTAAAACATTCTACATCTAAAGTTGTTTAACACTTCAAATTAAAATATATCGAGGAGCGGAAGTGCCTATCCATTATGTTAAATTTAATACATCCACCTATCGTTTGTTAAAATTAGTTTTTAAAGGAACCAAAAACCTTTAACTTGGTTCATTTTTCGAATTCTGTTTCCTGATTCTTCTGCAATGGCATTTTAAAGGTAAGATTCTGAAAATCCAACTCTTTAAGTACTACTGGAAGTGTTATATAAAAGCGCATCTTCTCGTCTCATTTATTTTATTCTAAGATCGCTTTTCTCTGTGTGACAGTTTTACCACTTATGCTCAGCGTAAAATGCTTAAACATAGAAGCTTCGTTTTAACAGCAAATACTATTAACTTTTTTCCAGTAAATGTAAGATAATAATTAAATGAAAACTTTATATTTTAAAGAGTATTTATTATCTTTGAAATTGTATGTACATTTTATATCTATAAAATTATAAAATATAATCGTTATATATAATACCAACTTAGTTATATATGTAGTAAAAGGTATAGAGAAAACCACGGAATTTGATCACCATAGGTTACAGCGTTTAGGATCAGAGTGTACCAAAACTTGGCATATTTAATATAATTTGAGTAGGAGGCACTTCATCTTCTTAATAGAGTAAAAAAACACCTCAAAACGTGTATTTCTGGAGAATTTTGAATATTAATTTTTGAGTGAAGATCGTATTTTTCTGTTTCCCATATTTTAGTGACAGAAGTACATTTTGGTTCTATTACTGAACTTCTGTACAATTGAAACACATTGTAAAACTTCTAGCTGTTATTTTTACTTATTTCTGAGGCAATGCAACATTTATATGAACAAGTTCACGTTTATAGAAATTGTAACGTAATGTTAAAAGTTGCCACTATTAATTGTAAGAAATTAAACACCTCTAATTTACTCCTATGCCACCATAAAATGGGAATCAAAATAACTGAGAAAATACAATTTTCAAACAATTTTTAAATATAGAGAAATAAAATTACTATAAAAGTCCAAATTTTGACTCCATTGAAACAAAATTCTCTTATATCTATTTAATTAACCTTAAATGCATATTTAGGTACATGCAACATATATTGATTTCCTTTTTGTTACATTGTGTTATAGCAGGCTAAAGAAATTAAAATAATATAACGTCCAAAAACCTACACATTTAAGGGATACTGGGAGTGAAATTTCAAATGTCTGCATTCGTTTGTATATTTTTTCCTCAAAGTTATTATGTGATTGCATTTGTTATTTTAATGTGAATGTCAAATTTTATTCAAATCGGAAAATATAGTTTACAATATATACATTATTTAAATTACGTTATTATGTATATTACGTATATATATATATATATATATATATATATATATATATATATATATACTGTATAATCAAAATGCCACACGCGCCTTAAATCTTTAGCAAACTGACTCATATTTTCTGAATTGGAGTATTGAACCATACTTAAAAACTTTAATTGGGGATATTTTAGTATCTTTGCTTAATGACTTTTTATATTCTTTAAAAAGTAAAAATGTGTATCTCTAAAATTAATGATTTATTCATAAATATGTATTTTTTTCAGAAGTAAATATTAGTTTTAGGATATTTTTGTCCTCTAATATTTCAATGGATACTTCTGCAGGTTCTGGAACATATTAGTTCTATTTAAACAAAAGCTAAGACGCGCAGAACATATTGAAGGTGTGAAAATTTAGTTTTGAAAAAAAGTATGTTTAATGAAATAGTAGGATAGGAATCAAGTTACAATGTACGATTTTTAAATTGAAGGACAGGGAAGGACAGATAAATGTTGATTCACTAAGGTTCTAACAATTATTTACAGTAATAAAACGCAATTTTCATTCTTTTGACCGATCGTTGCGAAAAATTTACTTCCAGTAACTTTAGAAATTGAATGCGCGGTTACCTAGCACATGTATGTACGTACATATATCGTTTGAACTGGCGCGAAATATGGTTCCTAAACCACGTGGATGCTTTAACATTTGACTTTAGAAAGACAGCAATTTTGTAAATGGAACATTTTTGGCCATAAATATAGGGATCTTACAGATGTAAATTGCTCTCTTAAGGGTACCCTTACATGAAATTTATAAATCTTGCATTCTTTAACAAAATCTTTTCAAAATTTTGTTACGTACTTTACCACAGTAAAAAGCCCGTAATAAATTCCATGCAGATATCGCTTGTTTATTTGTTTTTTGTTTTTTTAAGAAAAATGTAAGTATCTTGTTTTTATTATGTTAATTAGTTGTTAAACACGATGCAAAAATTGTAACTTTGAAAAAATATCCAAACTACATATGGGCGTATAGGATTTTTTTACTCTTCTGTCGGTTTTAGTAAAAGAAACGAAAACTTTAAAAATAATTTATTTAATAATTTACCCTCAATGATGAATTAATAAGAAATTTAAAATGTATATCAAAAACAATGCGTAGGTTTTTAGAAGTTTTATGGCTTTTTTTAATTTTTTTAGTTTTTATTTATTTCTTTTTTGTTAGTTTCCGCGATATTGGTTAAAAACTACATCGAAATGAGTATTTTTAATGTTTTCTGTCATGTCAATAGTCACGTGTTGAAACTTTAAACAGTACAGTCGACAAATTATGTAATTGAAGCTAAAGGTTTCATATTATTTTGGACATAAAATATTTGTTTTTAATTTCGGCTAAGAGTATCCTTAAATGTTTACTTCGAGTTTGCATTCTCTTGCTGCCTCTCTGGCACTGCATGCAATCATTTATCCACAGTAATAAATTAATGAAAATATTAAAAAGGTATAGCAAAACCAGTGTGTTAGTCTTTCTAAATTTATTGTTTTTTAGTTTTTGCAGAAAATTTGAAAAACATTGTTTAGAAACTATATCGAATTGAGCATTTTTAATCTTCTCTACCATATCAATAGCCACGTGTTGAAACTTTAAAGAGCTTTACGTCGAATTATGTAATTGAAGCTGAAGGTTTCACATTATTTTGGTCATAAAAGCTTCTCTTTTTTGTAATTTTGGCTACGAGTATACTTATCTTTAAATATAATTTATGTAATAATTTATCCTCCGTGAAGAATTAAGATATTTAAAAAGGTATAGCAAAACCAGGTGCCAGTCTTTCCAAGTTTGTTCTTTTTAAACTTTGAACAATATTGGCTAGAAACCATGTCGAATGAAGTATATTTAATGTTCTCTGTCACATCAACAGTCACGTGTTGCAGCTTTAAAGTTCTCTGGAGTAAAATTATGTAATTGAAGCTAAAGGTTGACATAAAACTTTTATTTTTTGTTGTAAATTTGGCTATGAATATGCTTATCTTACTTTTAAATATAATTTATGTAATAATTTATCCTAAGTGAAGAATTAAGCAGATATTTAAGACGTAGAGCAAAACCAGTGCGTCAATATATCCAAATTAGTTCTTTTGAGTTTCTGCTTAAATTTTGAACAATATTGGTTAGAAAGTATGTCAAATGAAGTATTTTAATGTTTTTTGTCATAACAACAGTCTCGTGGTGATACTTTAAAGGGCTCTGGAGTGAAATTAAGTGATTGAAGCTGAAGGTTTCATATTATTTGGGACATAAAATATATATTATTTTGGCTATAAGTAATGACTAAATGTTTACTTAGAGGCAGATCACACTCTGGCTGCCTCTCCGACGCTGCATGCACGTGTAGGTAAAATAGACATATTTACTCACCTCTCTCGCCGTCTCCTTTGCCTTGTTCCTCTTGTTGTTGCTGATGTTGCTGCTGCTGCTGTTGCTGTTGCTGCGGCTGCTGTTGCTCCATGTGGTCCTTTTTCTTGACGCGGGTCCTCTTCTTCTGGAAGCCTTCCAAGAGATGCGCGGTCGCGGTGCTCGCGGAGGACACGGCAGAAACAAACAGCTGACTGTTGAAGAGGGTAACGCGACTACCGAAACCGAAACCACTAGCACCACTTGCACCACCACCACCACTACCACAACCACTGCTACAACCACTACCACTTCCCGACGTGCTGAAAGTTCTCTGGAGGAAGGATGGGGAATGCTGGGCGCATGCGTCTGGTCCAGTAGCATCTTCATCCTCGGCCCCTCCCCCCTTGGTCTTCTCATTGCACTCGCTCATTACGGCGGTTGCTACTTGACGGAGAAGCACTGTGTTTTCTTCTTCGGGAACCTGCTGACAAGACGCGGACGTGATGCTATCTGCAAACAGAGACCACCTCATTAGTATCAAACATTATTTATTTACCATAAACCGGCCTCTTACCTTTCCAGTATGATACCCTGCCCATTCTGTTTCTAAATAAAAAAATAAAATGTATTATAAATACTCCTAAACATTGCTAGCTTGAAATTGAGAACTCTTCTGCAACAAAATAATACCTACAAAAATATACCATACTCCAAATTTCGCATGTTAGTTCCAAATATGGCAATCAATTTTGGTACCCATATTCACACGAATTCATTAAGCCATTTTTTACTTTCTCTAACACGTACATAGTAGATAGAGAAGGTATTGCATTCCACCCAAAAATTCGATACGGTGGTTTCATCGGAAATCAAAGAGAAGTATTTTTAGAAAAAGTGTCTGTCTGTGGACAAAATAGTTCAAAAATGAAAACGTAATTAAAAACGAAACTTTGTATTTATATCTAGTATCAACCTTGGATGTGACACGAAGATTTTTAAGAAAATTCTCCATCCTAAATTACTCTTTATATGGAAAAAATTATGAAAAGTTTGTTTTTCTTAAAATGGCTCTACGCTTTGATTAGAATTGTATATTAAAGATATTTATATCACAAATAAAATTTATATCTTCAATTTTCTGGGAATAATTTCTGAATATTACTTTGTTCTGGATGAATTTAGCAGAATTTTGCGTAAGGTTGAACCATAAGAGATAGACAAAAACTAACAAACAAAAAGTGTAGATCTTGTTAAAACACAAAAGTTATATCATGTACGTTTTTCTTGTAGATTTTACCGTTTTCGAGATATTCCCTGTCATTTGTATCAATTTTAAAGAAATTAAATTTTCTCAAATGGGACCACGCTAAGCAAACAATCTTCAATTGTTTCACAAAGCGACCGGGTTTTAAAGATTTGACTATCGATTTTAGCGTAATATATCCCCTTATTTCTCTTCTACAGGAGGCAAGTAATAAGACTAATTCTGCTAATGTTCATCTCAATTAGCATAATAGAGTCAAAAGGACAATCTACTGCACGAATAGTTTGTATATGAAAGAGAGAAAGTTATGTGAATGGAACACATCAGATGTTTTTCGCACTTTTCCCACAACGTATTAATGCAAACGCTTGTATTTCCTACCCAAGTCGTATTAATCAATATAAATATTCATTGGAAATGCCTTCAGTATACCAAACCACACCATTGTTTAAAATCCAGAGGTATCACTTGTTATGCACTCTTGCAAAAGGATGTAACATATAAACGAACAACCATTTAAAATTTAAAGCGTGCTGTAAAAATACAAAAAAGCGTAGATTTATATATTTCACAAATAAATAATCTCACAAAAAAATATGTTTTCATAAATTCTGTTGTAATCCGCTTGTTTCTTGTAGCAAGTATTTCCTAGATGTTGGCGTTTCACAATACACAAAATAAAACAAGAATGAAAAGGCCTCACAGGCTATTTAGAGAAAAATTACTACACATTGTACGCATAATATAGATTAAAATATTCGCATTTTCGAAGACAAACGTAAAAAAACAAAATGTTAGAGTAGTTTAAAACATTCAGGTAAAAGTTTATATGAAAAACGCGCCTGATTTAAATATTAAATTTTAGTTTATTCAGATATGTTTACTTTCTCTAGCACGTAGTACAATGTACATAGTATATAGAGAAGGTAATGTGTTCCACCCAAACCGACGTTTCACTTGCTTTGAGGATCCCTGAATCGAGAAAAAAAATTAGAAGTCTGAGTAGATGGGCACCATACCTCAAAAAATAAAATCCGTTAAATACCGAACTTGTTTTAAAATACTTACACTTTTCTTAAAGGGGAAGCCCTGATCCGTTTCATCTCTCTTTGGTTTTACTCCTGGCGTTGGGAAGAGAACCTAACTTGAATGACAATCGCATAGCTACAGCTTTTATAGGGTATTATTGTCGGTTAATCTATTGTGATCTCTTAATTCCCTTCTGCTTATAAGGTACTAAGTAATAAACATTTCTAGTAATGTTTATTTCAATTAGCAGGAAGAAGACAAGAGAATAATGTTTTTAAGATTTGTTTGTTTGCAGAACAGATAGTCATGTGAATGGAACACAAGTTTTTTTTTTAGAGTTATGTTATTCTCATAAAAGTGACACACATTTCCCACAGAAATCAGCCATGCGAATATTTAAAAGAAAACAATTTCACAGATAAATTTTAGGAGGAATGCAATGCTCTTTATACTTTATATATATATAACATAATAAAGCATGCAGGACAAACCATGAGTTTGTAGCAATTTCACATAAATGAAATGTATCCCAAACTTTTCTAAAGAAAAAGCTTTTCCTCTAGATCTTTGAGATATGATTATATTCTGTTTCTCTAAAAAACTTATGGAAATCTACCAAACTTATCAACTCTGGCAAATTTGAGAAATTTTTTATAAAAATTGTATAATAGTAATTAGTGAATCCTGTTATCAATTTTGAGCTACAATTAACTTTTATTTTTGGAAAGTAATTTGCTACTTTTAACAATGTATCCTGTGCTGGGCAGGTTAATGAATTCTTGAAACCTAATATTGATATAAGATACAAAATTATATTTTTTTTCACGTTCAATACAGTATTATTTTGAATAAGTTTTAATTCAAAAACTAATTTCTTCTGTAAGAATGCAACCAAGCAAAATGACATGGTAGCTCACTGGTTAGATCAACGGACAGAGATTAGGATATCGCGGCACTAAAATCTCTAGTATGATCTACATACCTTTTCAACTCCTGCACTATACTGCTAGTATGGAAAAATAATTAATGCACAATTATTGGCGTAATAGTTGGTTAAAATATGAAACCCAAGACTTAAAACACTTGCGACATATTAATTGGACATTGGAGTATATTATCTCAAAATAATTTGATATCTATTTGTGGTTTATCGGAGAAAAATAAATCAGTCAGCTGGGAAATTAATGCCATTGCTATGTTAGCATATGGTAATTCATGTTGCTATAGTAGGTCACTGCTTAGAGCAACTGGATGGAAAAGAGGAGATCCGTGGTTCAAATCCCGACTATGGAATTGAATTTGTTGGTCTGACTACCTTTCCATCTCCCCTAAGTTGAGAAAAACACAATTATCCCAAATCAAAGTAGTGACATTAATTAACAACCACTTACTATTTTAACTACAGTTTTATAATAAACAGATGGATTTCATTTTAATGGAGATTTAAAATGGTGAAGAAAATAAAAATGAAATAAATATGGATCCTTCATTATTATTTTTTTTCAATTAAACGTTTAAATAATTCATGGAGTTTGTTTATTATAAATTTTCATAAAACTGTTCGTCGTGAAGGAGTAAGCCATATTGAAGTTAGAATTAATAAAAGACCAATAAACTCAGTAATTAATGTAATACGATATCTTATTTATGTTTCTACCTGTTCCATTAGTTTGGGTCACATCTTTCAGGAAAGTATGCCCTGTAAACGGATATTGTATTAAAACGCCTGGCAGTCTAGACTTCCCGCACGTCTATTTGTGCATCTGCTATCGCGAAAGCATGAGAAAGGGAAGCGGAGAGTGTTACAAAAGCAGTCAGGAGAAAAGAATAAAGACTGTATCATAGTAAGTGCAGAATGTATTGCACTGTACCCAAGAATTCAATACCGAGATAATGTTGAGAAGCCTCTGAATAAAATATTCGAAGTGTTCTATTCATGACTTTCTATTCTGCGCACAAACTTTTCCTACAAAAGATCTTCTGTTATCTATATAATGCTAATCAAGATAAGCATTGCCAGAAATGCTCTTGCTACTTAGTTTATTATAATTAGGAAGGAAATAAGGGAATACACTAAGCTAAACCAGAGTCAAATGTTTTAAAATTGTCACTACGCGATTGTCATTAAAATTCTATTCTTTTCCATGTATGGGAGTAAAACAAAAGAGGTGAAACGGATGAGAAAAATTTAAGTTTTTAAAATTGAAACCAATAATAGGAAGTATCTCTGAAATTGTTAGTTATACACACAAAAAAAGTATATGACATAAATTGTGTTTTACCGAGAGCTACATTTTTTGTGCAGTGAGCTCTTGTGTATATCTTACACTTTACCAATTAAACAGAAGTCTTTTAAAATTAAGTAATGCAAAAGTCTTTCAGGATTTATTCACAAGAAATTAAGAGATATATTTGTCATGTAAACTTCTTTAACATAAAGACATTTTAATCTAAATCTTTAGTAATTTATATAAAATCAAAAATTTCGAAAAATTTCCCACGCAAGGGGTAGTTTATGGTTTGAGGAATTTCCATGTCGTATACTTAAAAAGGTACTAAACTAAAGTTAGGTATTTAAACGTATTGTTTTTTATCTGTGTATCCATACACACATACGCAGACATGTTTCTGACCTTTATAAACCTTTTTTTCGGTTTCAGGGGCCCATAAGACAAGTATTTAAGGTGCAATTTCGGTATCGAACATTTGGGTGGAATACGATACCTTCTCTACCTACTATGTGCATTGTGCATACGGTCTAGAGGAACTGAAAGAACAGCTGTGGGAGCAGCATAACTCAAAAACCTAACTGCAGATAAATACCAAACGTGATATTTATATTTAGTATCCTCCAAACATTCGACACGAATTTCCAATACGTTCTTCACCTAACTTTCGTTTATATGAAACAATTTTCAAACTTTATATTCTCAAAATATTTCTTTTATATTATCTCTAATAAAACTAGGAGAAAGAATATTAATTTTTGTACTCTCAAAACTCTTGATTGTTCAAAATGTAATAATTATTTATCTAAGCTGGAGCATTGTTTTAAAAAGTAAGATAACCAACTTCATTAAAGAGATTTTGCGAGACATTATAAAAATTTGAAATAAATTAGTGTAACATTGCATTGTGTGGAATATTTTGAGTGCGAAAAATGTTGCGAGAAAGTTAGCGAAAAATAAGGTTTAAAATTGGGAGTGACTATTAATAAGTATGCGCCTACACATTTATAGCTTTAGTTATTTGGTGTTTATAATGCGCCAAGTGAGAAAAATTATATATTCCCTTAAAGTTAAAATTTTCTTATTATTTTATTATGAAATTATGTTTACTTTCTCTACACTATATACATAGTATATAGAGAAAGTATTGTAGTTCAGCCAAAAATTCGATACCGAAATTTCACCGTAAATAAATGTTTTGTGTCCCCCTGAATAAAAAAAATAATTTTTAGAAAAAGATTCGTGCGTGTGTCTGGACTGCATAGCACAAAAAACGAAAATGCTGAGAAATACCAAACTTGGTACTTAAGTTTCGCAACTTCCAAGGATGCAACACGAAGATTTTCAAGAAAATTCCTCCGCCCCAAACTACCCTTTACATGGAACATTTTCGAAAATTTTGATTTTCTGAACGTTTGCTAACGATTTAAGGTATTTCTATGTCAAACGAAAGGTACATCTCGAGTTTTCTGGGAATAGCCCCTGAAGACCTCTTCATTTTGGATCATTTTTGTATAACTGGCAAAAGGAGAAAGATATAAAAAACTTACTACACAAAAAATGTAGATCTCATTAAAACACACAATTTATCTCAGGTGAATTTTTTTGCAATGTTAACCATTTTCGAGATATTCCGGATTATTGGTTTCAATTTTACAAACAAACTTTTCCCAAACGGGAAGAATCTTCCTTTTCATTTGTTTACTCCTCGCAAGCAAAGAGATTAAAATATCAATTTTTCACATAGCAACCGGCTTTTATAGGACGAAACTATCGCTTTAGCTCTTCTACCTACAAGAACTCTGAGTACGTTTATCTCGATTACCATGATGTAGGTAATAGATTAATGTTTTAGTTAAAACATTTACTGAACAGCAAGAGGATATCATGTGAATGGAAACATTGGATTATTTCCCTTCTACTTATACGGAATCAAGTAGTAAGAACAATTTCTGCTAATGTTTATCTCGATTATCATGAAATAGATAGAAGTAAATCCTTTTAACAATAATTTGTTACAGAGATGTAGAGAAAGTCATGTGAATGTAACACATCAATTTTTTTTAAAATATTATCTCAACTTTTGGTTAAATTTCACAGATGCATCACCTTAACAATTACAACTCCAGCATTTTTCCTGCCCATCCAACAACCTTCTCTATTCCTCTAGTCACTAAATTTGCCATTTAAAGAAATAGTTAAAGGAACACTTTCAATGTCTTTTTTAACCTTTCTTAACATCTAACTTTTGTATGGTGGATCAGGAATGCAGAGCTGTGGTAAACGAGATGGAACTGACGGGAAGACATGTAATCCGACACTCAAATGAAGTCTTTATTGACATAACAAACGAGTGGCAATTTAGAACTTTGGATCGCTTCTCCCCTAGCGTGGTGATTGGAGAGGACATGGTTGACGAAAACAGTGTTCCGGCGGGGCGCGAAATTCTGTTATAAGTTCTGGATACCTGCTGTGGATATAGTGCTAACAGACTAATGTTGAACATTTCATGAAGTTTAATAATTTCATAGTGAACACGTCAACAGGATCCAACCAAACTAGATGGCTCGCCGGCGTTGATGTGGCCCACATATTTGAGGTTCTGGGTTCTACAAACAACCTAGCTGTGGTTTTTCGTGATTATCCCTGGTTGCATATTTGATATCACGATTCAAAGTACCACTTTATGTCTAAAATAATAGTAATAGCTACTGCAATGCCAACTATCCACAGATGTGACAGACTGGATGGTACGCTAAGACATTAAAAATACGCCTGGAAATACTTGTAGAAGGGATCACTTCGCTGACTCTGCGCACGAATTTCACCTTTAATAGATAGGCCACGTTATTGAGGAGAAGGAAATAGACATGAAGTGTAACTTGCGGCAAATGAAGCTTTGAGTTGGGAAAACTGGTGAACCCCAAACACTTGGTCAATACTCGACACCACTCACACAAAAGTATTTTAGTAATGATACAAAATTAGATCGAACTTTTCTCTGGGTACATAAAGTTCTAACACTAAAGTAGTAACACTTGCAAATTAATATTTTTTCGGGCGTAAAAATCATTAGCATGGTTTCCTTCGGAAGGGAAGTAAAACCGTTGGTCCCACGTCGTAGATTTACGGCACGTATAAGAACCTCAAGCATGAAAAGAGGCCTAGCACAGAATGAGACGCTGAGAATCACAGCAGATGTTTCATTTGGACTTCCCCTCTCTAGCACTCTCAAGCGCCTAGAATATTCTCGATTACGGTACCTGCAGTAATTCTATTATTGTAGCGTTAGTACATTCAAAATAATTGCCTTCCATACTTGACTACGATGTTCAGAATGCCACAATATGATCCTGATAGCTTCGTCCTTTAAAAACAGTTAATATTCCAGCATTATAAGACTTAACATTCTGATAATAAATAACTAAACGATAACAAACTAATCCTAAACCTTCCCAACCTAATAAAATTCAAAATAAATTAGGACGAATAATTAAAAAAATTGATAAAAAAATATTAAAACCAAAAATAATAAATCTATTTACAGTTACATCCCCTATTTAAATATGTAGTTTAGAATGCAAATTATGTCATGGTTATATCCTACAATTTATAATACTAAGATTGCGTGACATTTTGGAAGCAATCATGGTACAACTTGGGGATAAGCGTAATGTGATACTCGTAAAATCAACGGCCACAATATTATTCATTTTTGAATAAATTATTATACTTTAACATAAAACGCTATAATTTTGCTATCGTGAATTGAAATGATATTGTTTCTACCTTCAATTAGAAGCATTTGAACAAGTCTGCGTATTTGAGTCTCACACAATTCACTTAAATCAATTTAAAAGCTCAAATATTTAATTATGCCAGGAAATAAGAGTAAATGACAGGAGAGCAATGTAGGTGCAGCAAGCGCTTCTCCAGACGTGATTGAGTTAAAATGCACAAAGACACGCGAAAATAGCATTTAAAAGCCACTAGTCCCACACGGAGCACATGTTGATAATTGAGTTCTTTTACGGCCTTCTAATCGTATAGAAAATCGATTTCTATCTAACCCGCCCAACGTACGTAATTTCGCTATCTGACGATTACTTACACATCCAAAGTAGCTATATTTCGTGTCGTTTTGTTAACAACGATGATTATCATATTTAGTACAATATTTGTGTTTTATAATGTTAAATAGTATAAAATAAATATTTTCGAAAAAGTTCCATGTAAAGGGTAGTTTGAGGTGGGGGGATTTTTCTTAAAGTCTTCGTGTCGCATCCCTGGAAGATACTGAACTTAAATACCAAGTTTGGTATTTTAGCTACTTTTTGTTTTTGAGTTATCGTGTTCACATATACAAGGACACACACACACACGGACCTTTTTCTGGAAATGCTTTTTTGGGTTCAGGGTGTCCTAAAACATGCATTTCCGGTGAAATCTCGAAATCGAATTTTTGGGTGGAATACAATACTTCTCTATCCCTATGTACATTTACGGGGATAGAGAAAGTAAAAATCTTGTAAAGTGACGTAACGTTCCTCATCCCACTTTCAAGCCGACCTTTCGTGTATATTTTTTTTGTCTTATTCTAATAGGTAGAAGCGACAACAAGTTCAGGCATTTGTAATAGGTATTTTCTGAGGTGCTTTATTCTGGTCGTCACAAAACACTATAAATAATGCGATTTGGGTTCCATCATGTCACTAAACACTACGCTGCGTGCCAGTGAAATAAACCAGACTCTACAGCATTTCATGACGTACGCTTGCTCTCCGCTCCCAGAATAGGACTGCGCTCGCCTTGGCCGGCTTATAACTTAAAAACCAAATGTAAAGAAACTCTACAGTTCAGCGAGCAAAAAATAGCAGTTGTTTCTAAAGCAATGCCCTCCAATATGACCATAGACGTTAAATGGGGCTATACAAATGAAACAATTAGAAAACAATTATGTAAAAACATGAAGTGTCAAAAATTGATTATTTTAAGAAACATTACTTTTGAATTACTTTAATTGATCATTAAAATTGCTGAAACACAACAATAATACATTTACCAAAAATAAATAACACTGTTTTGTAATATATTATCACCTGTTTAACCTGTAAGGCTATTTGCTTCAGCACAAACTAAGGCGAGTTGGAAACGCCCGCTCTAATATAACACATTTTATTTAATGCGCGAAACTCAGTAAAACAGGTTCTTCAAATACTCTTTTTTATTCTTCAAATGTTTAATTTGGTATTGCGGTTTTTTTGTTTTGTTTTACTTTCTCTAGCACGTATGTACACAAATCTACACGTAGCTAGACAAGTAATTGTATTCCATCATATTTCATCGGAAATATGTTTTGAGGTCCCCGAGTACAAAGGAAGATTTTTTTAAAAAAGGTTCCTGTGCCTGTGGACAGCTTAGTTCAAAAGCTAAAAAGCCTTTAAATGCGAAACTTGGTACTTATTGACTATCTTCCAAAGATGCGACACGAAAATTTTAAAGAATATACCCCCAACCCAAACTACCCCTTATGTGGAATATTTTTGAGAATTTTGATTTTCTCAAAAATGGCTATAAAGATTTTTATTAACATGCCATATATTCAATATATTCACAACACAAAAAAAATGTACATCTTGTACTTTCTGGGAATAACCTCTGAAGTCCTTTTTATTCTGGGTGAATTTTTCATAACTGGTAAACCATAAGATATAGACACAAACCTACTACACAAAAAATGTAGATGTCGATTAACATAGCGAGCCTAAAGAATAATCCTTTCTTAAGGAGTTTGTTTGTGGAACAACTAGAGAAAGCCATGCGAATTAAACATCAGATTTTTCTTTTCTAGAGCCCACATGAACAATGTACATAGTCAATTGAGAAGGTATTTTATTCCATCCAAAAATTTCGATGCCGAGAAATTCATGTGAATAAAACACATCAGGTTTTTATAACTGTGAAGCACTTGTTCTGGTGTAATCTGAAATATTCCATTATCAGTTTTTTCATTGTGTGTTTGGTAAACAGACACTATACAAAATAGTCACTGAAGCGTAAAAATCCATTTTTGCACAGCTTTCGGTTTGAAAACAAGTGCATTACGAGATAATGTGGAATAAATAATTGCAGTTGTCAATATGCTCGGTCCTTCCCTGAAATTAACTGTTTACCACTAACTTGATCTCTATTTTCTCAAACTTTGTTGTAATTTGTTCCCGTCTACAAGTATGGAAAAACAATGTGCAGAGTAAAATGTGACGTGTTCTACAACAAAATGTATATCATATAAATTGCATGTTTTAATGAGATCTACATTTTTTCCCTTATCTAGCCTCTAAGTACAATGTATATAGTGGATAGAGAAGGTATTGTATTCCACCCAAATGTTCGATGTATAGGTTTCACTGGAAATATATGTTTTGAGGTCCCTGAGTCCGAAAAACGACGTTTAAATAAAGTGTGTGTCTATGTACAGCATAGCTCTCAAATAAAACCTAGGTATTCGTCTTTAATACCTTCCAATAATGCGACGCTAAGACTTAAATAAAATCCCCCCCACCGCAAACTACCCTGTTCATGGAACAATTTTTTAAGCTTTTCTTTTATTCATACCGTATATTAAAGATATTTAGAATACAAGTAAAATATAAATTTTCAATTTTCTGGGAATAGTCTCTGATGACTTCTTTATTCTGGATGAGTTTTGCCAAATTTTGCATAATAGCTAAACCGTAAGAGATAGACAAAAACTTATAACACAACAAATTTAGTGCTCGTTAAAACATATGATTTATGTTATATACGCCTTTCATATAGAGCTTATCATTTTCCATACATTCCTTGCTAACGGATTAAATTTTAAACTACTTAACTTTTCTGAAAGGGCACCATGTAATGCGAACCGTACCTCAATTGTTTCACATAGCGACCAGCTTTTAAAATAGTTGGCTGTTGCGTAAGCCTAATGTACCCCCATATTTACCTTCTATTCACCAAGAAGCAAGTAATAAGGCCATTTCTGCCAACATTTGTCTCAATTGGCGTTATATAAATCATAACATAATCTTTAATAAGAGTAGTTTTCATTTTGAACAGCTAGAGAAAGCTATGTGAAAGTAACACATTAGATTTCTGTAGTAAGTTTTTGTCTAAATTTTTACGGTATATAAGTCATACAAAAGTCGTGTAGAATGAAGAGTCTTCAGAGGCTATTTCCGGAAAATTCAAAATATACATTTCGTTTGTGATAAAAATATCTTAAACATATCGTATTTTAATTAAAATTATTAAGACCCTTTTTTTTTTTTTTTTTTTTTTTTTTTTTTGTTTGTTGAGAGAATCAAAGATTTCGAAAAATGTTCCCTTCAAAGGATAGTCGAGTTGTAAATCTATATGTCTCATTCATGAAAGATTTTGAACTTAAATACCGACTTTATTTCGTTTTTGAGCTATGCCGCCCACAGAAACACACATACACAATATTGTTCTAAAAGTCTGATGTGCTACACCCACATGAATTTCTCTAGCTGTTCCACAAACTTCTTACATAAGATAATTCTTCTTTCTGCACCTTAGTAATCGAGGTCTCATTAGCACAATGTTTTTATTACTTAGTTCCTTATAAGTAGGAAGAAAATAATAGAATACACTAGACTAAACCAATAGTCAAATGTTTTAAAAGTTGTCTTACGCGATTGTCATTACAAATCACTTCTTTTCTTGGCCAGGAGTAAAACAAAAGAAAAACAGACACTCCCGTCTGAGAAAAGTATAAGTACTTCACAACTGAAACTAATAACAATGAGTACCTCGAAAACGATAAGCTCCAAGAGCAAAATGTATATGACATAACTTGTGTATTTTAAAAAAAACCCTACATTTTTTGTATAATAAGATTTTGTCTGTCTCTTACGGTTTACTAGTTATGCAAAATTAAGCAAAATTCATCCAGAATAAACAGGTCTTTAGAGCTATTCCCAGAACATTCAAGGTATACATTTTATTTGACAGGTAAATACCAGGTATATACGATATTTTAATCAAAATCGTTAGATATTTTTAAGAAAATCAAAGTTTTCGAAAAACGTTCCACGTAAAGGGTAGTTTGGGGTGGGGGGATTTTTCTCAAAATCTTCGTGTCGCATCCCTGGAAGATACTAAACTTAAATACCAATTTTGGTATTTTAGCTACTAATCGTTTTTGAGTTATCCTGTTCACAGACACACGGACACACACGGACCATTTTCTAAAAATACTTTTTATATATACTGGGGGTCCTAAAGCATGAATTTCCGGTGAAATCTCGGTATCGAATTTTTGGGTGGAATACAATACTTCTCAAAACAATACAATTGTATATACGGGGCTACAGAAAGTGAAAATGTTATTTATTCATAGGGTTTCAAAACATGTATTTCCGGTGAACTCTCGATATTGAATGTTTGCTGGAATACACTAACTTCTCTATCTACTGTGTACGTTGTACATACATGCTAGAGAAAGGAAAAACTTAATGCGTTACGGTCACATGATTTTCGCTATTGTATAACACATTATTCTTACACTCGTAAAAGCACATTCTACTTATTGGTAATGTAAATAAGCATTAGTAAAACTGATCTTAAGACACCTCTTGTATAAGCTCTGTTTGTTCCATTCACATGACTTTCTCTACATCTCAAACTAATTATTGTTAAAAAGCTTATATTTCTGTTTACTTCATGCTAATCGAGAAAAAAATAGCAGAGGTAGTCTTTGCTTCTTGTAAGCAGAAGCGAAATAAGGGAGTACCATAGGTAAAAGTGATAGTCAAAAGCTGGTTGCCATGTGACTGAAGTTCTTTTGTGTGTGTGTGTGTGTGTGTGTGTGTGTGTGTGTGGACATAGTTGATAAATTCCTGAAGACAAAAGTATGTTTTCTAAAGCTGAAACAAAAAAAAAAAAAACAAAAAAAAAACAAAAAAAGGAATATCTAATAATCGATCAACTCCACGAAAAATGTATACAACATAAATTGTGTGTTTTAACGTAATAAACATTTTTGTATGGCAAGTTTTAGTCCATCTCTTACGGTTTAGCAGTTATGCAAAATTCTGTAAAATTCATTCTGAATAAAGTATCTTCAGAGGCTATTCCCAGAAAATTCAAGCTATACATTTTATTTGTCAGGTAAATATCTTTAATATACGATATTTTAATCAAAATCGTTAGAGCCATTTTTAAGAAAATAAAAATTTTCGAAAAAAGTTCCACGTAAAGCGTAGTTGGAGGTGGGGGGATTTGCTTGAAAATCCCCGTGTCACATTCTTGGAAGATACCAAACGTAAATACCAAATTTAGTATTCAACGGTCTCTTCGGTTTTGAGCTATGCTGTCCACAGTCACACACACACACACACACACACACACACACACACACACACACACACACGGGCCTTTTTCTGAAAATGCTTTTTTTGCAATCAGGGGGACCTAAAACATGAATTTCCTGTGAAATCTTGGTATGGAAATTTTGGATGGAATATAATACCTTCTCTATACATTATGTACAGAGTACGTGTAGAGAAAGTAAAAATAAGAGGAATAACGGAGATAGTAAACTAAACTGATGGTTAAATCGTTAAAGGGCTGGACGCTATATGACGGTATTGAAATTCTCTTCTCCTTGATTGACTGCTCCACGCAATTACTTGAAACAGCTTAAAATTGAGAGGATTAAAACAATTACCAAGTATAAACCATTCGACCAATTAAAACACATCCCGGAAATGTCTGAATGGTTTTAAATTTTCCAGCGCTTAAGGCTTTTCTCAAATGGGAAGTCAGTTTTTGACTTTTTATTTTTTTTCATCCTGGTCATGCAAAAGAAGGGAATTTCAAGTGTTGCCCATAGCGACCGGCTTTTAAAAGAAATGACTATAATATTTCTTTATTTCACTTTTGCTTAGAAGAAACTAACATTTTTGCTAATGTTATCTCGATTAGCATTAAGTACGGCGAAAAATAAGGTTTCATTTCAATAATTTTTTGTAGAATAAGTAGAGAAAGTCGAGTGAATGGAACGCATCAGATTCTTAGTTATGCGATCCACACACACACACACACACACACACGTGGACTTTTACTATGTTTCCCCCTACATATATATCCGGTGAAATCTAAGACAAGGAATTTTGGGTGGAGTACAATACTTCCCCTACTTAGTTTACATAGCAGAGAGATAGTAAAAACGACGACAAAGTATTGAAAAATTCCTCCCATAATAAGGCTATCTTACCTCTTACCTAGGAGGCCCGGGTCCGATAAAGGGACCACGTGTGGGATTTGAGGTTGAAGAAGCGGCGTCTGGGAGGTTTTCTTCTCAGAGCTCACCGGCACGACAGCTCACAAGGAACCTTGGTCTACCGTCCGGCCGCTGCGTCCCCCATCTCGGTCCATGACAGACGAGGCTGAGTGTGCACCGGACCAGGTTTCCTAGTGTGGAAAAAATCCCCACGCTGGTACCGGGAATCGAACCCAAATCTTCCGCTTGGTAAGCAGCTGCGCTACCACCGCGCTATGGAGACTACCATAAATTTCCCTAAAATCATCCTTCCTGTCTTCAATTTCATCGTCATTTAATATCATCTACTTTCTCATTTTCATACCAGGCGCCAGGTTGATCACCCATCCTGGCTTCTCACTGATCGAAAATCCGTCTGCTCCCCAACAGGCATCTGACACCAGGCGCTAGTTCTTTTTACTTCTGGGAGGTGTGAAACTGTATATGAGAAGGACAAACAGAGAAAGAAGGAAGGAACAAACAGAAGGAAATAAAGTAAGAAACAAACAAAGAGTAACGTGATTTTAGAAATGTTTCATACCCAGTAAAAAATATCTGATGTGTTCCATTCACATGACTTGCTCTACATCGCTGCAACAAATCATTGTTAAAATGTATGTTCTTCTATCTATTTTATGATAATCGAGGTAAACAATAGCAAAATTGTTCTTAATTACTTAAAATAAGGGGAATACACTAGGCTAAAGCGAATGTCAAATCTTTTAAAGTTTGTTACCATGTGGATGAAAGCCGTTTCTGACTGCCTCCGTGGTCGAGTGGTCAGCGAGCTGACTTCTCACCCAGAGGTCCCGGGTTCGATTCCCGGCTGGGGTGGGGAATTTTTCTTTAACCGGAATTATTCCCTATCCCCCATAGAGTCTGGAAGTATGAATGTGAGAGTGAATGTGCGTGTGTTTAGTAATATAAAGTTTAACTTAATGTTCTGAACCTACAGTTTCACAAGTGAAAGCCCCCGATTGATGTTAAAGGGGGCTATACAAATGAAGCAATAAAAAAAAGCCGTTTCTATGCATTGCCTCGTGTGAATTGTGTTGCAATTATTTTAAATCTGAAAAAAATAAAATACTTCAAAAAAGGTAAATTCCACGAAAAAAGTATGATATAAATTGTGTTGTAACGAGAATTAAATTTGCTCTGTAATAAGGTTCTATCTCTTACATTTACCAGTTACACAAAATTCAGCAGAATTCATCCAGAATAAGGAGGTCTCAAAGGCTATTCCCAGAAAATTCGATACTCATTTTATTTTGTCACGAAAAAATCTTTAAAGTATTTTAATCAAAAACGTAAGAGCATTTTTGAGTAAATAAAAATGTTCGATTTTTTTTATGTAAAGGGTAGTTTGGGAGGGGATTTTACTTAAAATATTCGTGTCGCATCCCTGAAAGACAGTAAACTTAAATGCAAATTTTTGGTATTTTACAGACTTTTCGATTTTGAGCTATCGTGTTCACATACACGCGCACAGACACACACACACACACACACACACACACACACAGACGTAGCTTTTTCTAAAAAAAAAACTTTTTTTGTACAGGAGACCCTAAAACGTGTATTTCCAGTGAAATCTCGGTATCAAATTTTGGGTGGAATATAATACCTTCTCTACACGCTATGTACACAGTACGTGCAAAGAAAATAATTTTAAGGAAAGAAATAAAGAAAGAAGCAAGCAAAAAGCAAAAGGATAATAAGGTTATGTTGAAAATGATTGATATGAAGTAAATATTATTTAAAATAAATGTCGTGTTAAAGAGTTCATTTTTGTGGTACATTTATGTTTACCGCTTATAAAATTACACTAAATTCATCCAAAATATTTCAGATTTGATACCTTATTTCATATTTTATTCGATACCGTATTTAAATATTATTTTAATCAAAATCGTTTGTTCCGTTTTTTGAGAATAGAAAATGTCAACGTTTTCCAGTTATAATTCGGAGCGGAGTATTTTCTGGCGAAAGAGTTGGTATTCGTGTTCACTGAACGCATCAATTACTCCTAAGAAAAACATTGTTTTTCTCAGTCACTTCTTTTCTCGTTTGCTTTCTCCGTTTTGGTCTTCTATGTCTGCTCTATAAAACTGTGGACCCGCATTGTTAAAACCTTTCAGATGCTGCCGGAGAGTGTGCGTGTGAGTGATTAATTATCCTCGAACATCGATGTACCATGAATTGCAGCGTTATCTTTATAATCTCAGTAATTTATCGTTTTCCAAGGGTAAAATATAACAATCGACAATACATTTGCTAGTTTGTCAGTAATAATCACAATTTTTATGTAATCGTCAAAAAAAAGTTAAATATTGTATACAATTAGCAAAAATATGTTGTGTTCCATTCACATGACTTTCTGTACCTATTCTATAACAAACTATTCTTACATAGTCTTAACTCTTCTTACTTTATGCTAATCAAGACAAACCGTAACAGAAATTGTCGTATTACTTAGTTTATTATAGGTAAAAAGAATATACTAGGCTAAAGCGATGTCAATATTATAAAATCTGGTTGCTTATGCGATGGAAATGTGTTTCTCATTGCTTGCCCACAATTAAACCAAAAGACATTTTTCTCAAACGTGAATATTTTTTAAGTATTTTGAAATTGAAGCTAATAAGAAGAAATGGTAAGCTCCACGAGAAGTGCATATGAATAAATTTGACAATCTACAGTTTTGTGTAGTAACCTTTTGTCTATCTCATGCGGTTTACCCACTATGCAAAAGTTATTCAGAATGATATCAGAGGCTATTCCAAGAAAATTGAAGATATACATTTTATTTGTTAGATAAGAATATTTAATGCACGGTATTTAATCAATAACTTTATAGCTGTTTTTGAGAAAATCTAAATTTCATAAATGTGTCAATGTAAACGGTAGTTGTGAATAAGGGTATTTTCTTAAAATCGTTGTATCGCATCCTTAGAAAATGCTTAACTAAATATTTAAGTTTAGGATTTAACAGAATTTTCGTTTTGATATATCGTAATCATACACACACAGAACGCACGCGTGCCCTTCTAAAAACTTCACGAATTTCTTAGGATGACTTTTACTCCTTATCTCAGACGTTCGGTGATACGGGTGAACATTCTTTGCCCTTCCAACTAGGTAGTGCGATGTGTGGGAATCACATGACTTTCTCTACTTATTCTGTACCAACTATACCTACGAAATTTATGCCATGATAATCGAGATGAGCATTAGCAGAATTTGTCTTATTACTTTGTTCCTTACAAGTAGAATACTCGTGAGTCAGAATAGAAGGAAAATAAGGGAGTATACTAGGCTAAAGCTATTGTCAAATATTTTAAAAGTTATCGGCTAACGATTGAATTTCGGTTTTCTTTGCATGGCCAGAAGCAAAATAAAAGAAACAGGAATGGTACTATTCGGTTTGAGAAAAGTTCAAGTATTTTAAAATTGAAACCAATAACAAAGAATAGCTCGGAACCCGTTTACTCTACAAAAACAATCTTCTGTGGTCCATTCATTAGACTTTATCTACAATCTGCTATTACAAAAAACTACTTCTTTATTTACATCGTAGTTATTGAGATAACATTAGCAGAAAAGGTTGTATTATTTTCTTATAAGTTGGAGGTAAATGAAGTAATACTCTAGGCGTCAAATTTATCAAAAACCAGATCGCTATGTGAAGTAACTGAAATTCGGTTTTCGCATTACACAGCCAGGAGTAGAACTAAAGAGAGCTGAAATAAAATATGATCTCCTGTTTTAGAATGGTTTAAGCAGCATAAAATTGAAACCAGTCAGAGAAATATCTCAGAAACGGTTTACTCTACAAAAAATGTATAGGACATAAATTGTATATTTTAACGAGATCCACATTTTTTGTTCTCTCTCTCTCTCTCTCTCTCTCTCTCTCTCTCATATACCAGTTAGGTAAAATTAATCCAGTATCAAGCTACCTTCAGAGTCTATTGCCAGGAAATCAAAGTGTACAGTTTATTTGTCACGTAAATATATTTAATTTGCGGTATTTTAATCAAAATCGTTACCCAACTTTGAGAAAAACGAGATTTTAAAAAAAATTTTCTTTTAAAGGTTAATTTTGGGAGTGAAGATTTTCTTAAAAATCTTCGTATCGTCCTTGTCAAATACTAGTCATAAATACCATTTTTTTTTTATTTAACCGTCTTTTCGTGTTGTGTTATGTTGTCCGCACACCCAGCCACAAACACTTTGTTTATAAAAATATTTTCTTTGGATTGATCAAAGCATGTATTTCCGCTAAAATTCGGTGGAAAACATACCGTCTGTACATTTTGTACGTACATACAATGTAGATTTAGAAAAAGTAAACATGTATATAACAAATTGATCCACATTTTTGTGTAGTAAATTTTGGCCCATCCTTTATGGTTTATCATTTTGCAAAAGCCAATCAGAATGAAGAGCACTTCAAAGGCTATTCCAGGGAATTCAAGATATGCATTTTATTCGTCCTGTATGTATCATTAATATACGATATTTTAATAAAAATCGTTTGTGCCATATTTATGAGAAAATCAAAATTTTCGTAATTATTACCATGTAAAGAGTAGTTTGGATTGGGAATTTTCTTTAAAATCGTCGCAACTATGTAAGGAGGTGAACTTAAATACTAAGTTTGTTATTTAATGGACTTGAGGTTTTTGAGTTGTCTTGTTCATTAACGCACAAGGACAGTATCCAAAGTTCTTTTTTAGGATACAGATGTCATTAAAATATGTATTTCCAGTGGAATATCAGTATAGAATTATTGAGTGGAATACAGTACCTTCTGTACCTATGTACTACGCACGATTCTGTACCTTGATTTAAATTCAAACCAACATGGAAGCATCTGCACTTCCATTCGTTTAACTAGAAAATCACCCTCATTACACTTACAAAGGCGAGAAACTAAAATTAAACATCACTTAATAAAATCTTCAAATCGGAAATTAAGAGAACCTTATAACAGATCCTTTGATACACTGCAGTAAACACTAGTCTTTTGGGATAATGTCGGTTTATAAATCGTCGATTAAGCAATCCCTCGAAACATTGGCAGATTCGCCAGTTGCGACATAAATGAATTGAATATCTGATAATTTAGCATAGGTATGTAAAGCCATGTCGCATCCTGTTTGCGACTGAATCGGTCCCACGTTTCCTCACTGCCAGTCACATGAATACAGGTCGCTATGTGCGAGTTGTACTAAACCCAGAGCTAGCCGTTCGTGATGTATGTAAACATCTAACTTCAAAACACATTAAACCTGAAATTTGTGCTTCATTTATGACAATACTATTAATAAGCCGACTGAGGGATATATACTTATGAGCTATCCACATTATTTTCTACTAAATATCAAATTATTTGCACTTGTTCATCTCCCATTCTGTATATTGTAGAATAACTTGCTATCAAGGTCATTTAGAATATACTCTTATTTCATATTTTATACAGATATTAAGAGAGATATATACAGATATCTTGATAAATAGTACCCTAATATGTATTCACTTAGCTGTGTTGGTTGTTTTTTCTCTTCGTTTAACGGATTTCCACTAACCAATCTATTTACTACCTGATGTTTTTTTTATATGCGCCACAAAACGAACAACGCTTGTTCAATACAGATTATCCGAGTTTCTTCTGTGTGTTCACAGCATCAGAACTCAGCACATTTGTTATCGCGAGTATTGCCAGCTCTGCGTTACGCCTTACACCCTGCGGAAAAAATAAACAGTATACCTATTTGGAGGTATTAACAAATCTGTAAACATACTAGACTTAATAACTAAAATCATTAGTCTTCAAATAAGCAAAGATTTATGTAAAATTTTTGGAGGAAGAATATTAAATTGTTTAATTTTAATTTTAATTTTATTTGTGTGCGACTTAAGCAATAGAAAATACATTAACAATAAATCTCTTTCCAGTACTTTGAATGTTAGGAGCACTTGATTTAGTTTTTCTTGTATTTAAAACTGAACTTCAATTGCAAGTTATATTAATAAGCATACCTTGAACTTGTTACACTTGCTACCATAATGCATGACATGTAAAATGCAACTTTTTATCCTTCCCATTTATGATCGAAGCAAGACTTATTTTACATTAACGTTTCCCTTTCTTTTAAAATAAACAATAACTGTATTGTCATTATAATCATAGAGCTGAACTCAATATGCCAGGCTCTGTGATTTTGCTGAAAATGTAACATTTGACGGGGACTCTGGTCTTACCGCGATTTTTATTGGTGTCATTCTGGTACAAAATGCCACGCGAGTAAGAGAAGGCAAAACCGATTGGGCAATCCATTCTTTCATCCCTCAACCCCACTCAACGCTCCCTCAAAACATTTGGCTTGTACAAGCAGTGTGTGAATTTAGTCGACCACGTGCGCTATTACCTTAGCATTAGAACTTCAGTATGTAGCACACAGAAAAGACTAATCTAGTTTTATATCACCCGGTGAGAGGTCAAGTATTGTCCAACCAGAGTGTTTCGGCAACACCAGTTCGCAACTCAGAACTTCATTTATCAGAAGTTACGTTCCATTTCCATCCGATTCTCGTCGGTAACATGGCCTGGCCAATATCTTAAGAGCATTGTAACACGTGGAAGACATGGGTGGAGTCAGCAATTTTTAATGTCTTTGAGTGTACAAATACATTAAACGTTACGTTATGTTTTTGCAGGTGCCAGAAGCACAGCGACCAATAAAATTGGCGTGTGTTTATAAAAGTACGCATTATCAAATATTGTTCTCGATGGCAGTTTGGACCCAAAAGAAAGTATCGAAGGTAAAGAACAATAGAGAACTTTGCATTTTAGATATTAACCAAGTAAATATGTATTTGACGGCAAACTTTCCAGCTGAGTTGCATGAAAGATATATATTGACAAAGTTGCTAATATGCGTTTTTACCAGGCAGAGTGCTTTTTACGAGTTCAATTTAAGCGTACTAATTGATCGCGAAGTGATTCCATTCTACGGAAAATGTATAAGAAGTAAGTACTGCCATAAACCTAAAAGCAAAGTAGACCACTTGTCATCGCATAAACTTTCTGGTATGAAATTTAAAAGTCAGACCTTTCATTCACTTAAATTTCCATTCGTGTTCCGCAAGAAATCTTACAAAATATGATTCTTTTTACCTACATCACGCTACCTGAGAAAAAAATTAGCAGACATTTCTTATTATTTACTACCTTTTAAGTATAGAAGAAATAGGAACACACGATAGTCAAATCACAGCTTTTAAAATCTGGTCGCCATGTGAAACAATTGAAACTTGGTTCTAATTGTAAGGGCAGGAGTAAAACAAAAGCGACATGAAACGAAAGATGACTCGTATCAAAAAAGTTTAAGTAGATTAATATTGAAACCAATAATAAGGAATGTCTCGGAAACGGTTAACTCTGCAACAAAACTGTATTTGACACAAATTGTGTGTTTTACGAGCTTTGTATTTTTTGTGAAGTAACATTTTGTCTATCTCTTATTGTTTGCCAGTTATGCAAAAGTCATTCAGAATGAAGATCACTTCTGAGGCTATTCCCAGAAAATTCAGGATATACATTCTATTTGAAATATAATTAGCTTTAATATATAGTATTCTAGTCAAAAATTTTAGAGCCATTTTAAAGGGAATCAAAACTTTAGAACTTTTTCCATGTAAAGGTTAGTTTGGGGTGGGGATATTTTCTTAAAATTCTGTTGTCCATCCGTGGGAGATGCTGAACTTGAATATGAAATGTGGTGTTTAACAGACTTTTTTGTTTTCGAGTTATCGTGTTCACAATCACACACACACACACACACACACACACACACAAATACACAGAGCTTTTTCTAAAAATGCTTTGTTTGGATTCAGGGGATTCTGAAAGAGAAGCAGTCCTAATGTATGTTTACAACGTGAGCTGTTATTGGAATGGTATATATGACAGCGTCCATACATCAAAAGAGCCATTCTCTGTGAGAGAATTGCTAGAGAATATCACAAGAAATGGTGGAAGCTGCGAGAATAATGCCCTGCCATACCGGACTGTCGCTTCATATAAAGCCAAGTGTACCGGACGGCTACTGCATCGCTGGGGATGGAAATAATTGGAGTACCGACCATCCTGATCTGCCTTCATGTAACTGCAGGAAATTGTTGACAGAGTAAAAGAACCATTACGTGGTAGGCGGTTTACTACACGTGAGGATATTAGAAATGCTGTGCATCTACAGTTTACAATACTTCCACATGGGTGGAAAATGGTGATACAGATGGTCATTCGTTGCTTCCCACAACGTTGACAGCGAGTTGCGGTTATTGCGGGGACTACTTTGAAGACATTCAGAACGGGTATGCAATCTGTACTGCTGTAATGAGCGCAAAATATGAAACCTATGGCACGTCAGCTACCTTCATAAAGTATGTGAAGCACAATTTTAAGGCATTGAACACTGTCCATACAGTTCATACAACCACATCATGTGTGTATTTCACATTATCCTCACGAAAAAAATGCCATACCTTGTGCTGCAATGTTAGTATACTGATTAAGAACTTGCCATGACGACTTTCTAATTATAACTTTCGCAGTTCGACAGACCCACACTGTTTACTAACAGGCTATGATATACCATATATTGACATATGTCTGACACGTAATTCAAAGGCCTTAAAAATACGCCTGCAAATTCTTATCATAAGACGAGATCTTTTCGTTGACCCCGCCTATGCTCTTAAAAGAATTTGGACAGATTACATTACCGAATGGAAGGTGCTGGACATGAAACATAGCCTGAGACAAATGAAGTTCTGAGTTGCGAACAGGTGAACTCTAAATTTTCTGGCTGAACAATAATCGACCCGTCTCACCGGGTGATATAAAATTAGGTTAATATTTTCTCTGCGCTTCATACTGAAGTTCTAATGTCAAGGTAATTCGTGCACGTAATTGACTAAATTAACACACTGTTTATACAAGTAAACCTGTTCTGTGGCAGCGCCGAGCGGGTTGAGGGACGAAGGGGTGGAATGCCCAATTGGTTTTGTCTTTTCTTACCCGAGTGGCACGTTGTACCAGAATGAACCAATGAAAATTTTGGGTAGATCCAAGTCTCCGTCAAACGCTCACATTTTCAGCAAAATCACATTGTCATGCGTATTTTATTGTCCTTAAGTGAACCTTTTCTCTGCACTTCCTACTTAAGTTCTAATGCCACATGGTCGACAAAATTCACACTGCTTATGCGAAGCGTCAAGCGGGATGAGGAATGAAGAGATATGTATTACCTACTCGGTTTTCCTTTTGTTATTTGCGTGGTATCGTGTACCAGAATGGCACCAATGAAAATTTTCTTAAGATCCGAGTCTTCGTCAAACCTTTACATGTTATACAAAATCACAGCGCCAGGGGCATTTTTATTGTCTTTGAGTGTACACAACTTGCGCAACATCATTTGTTGCATGCGGGAAGTCAGAGCATGTGGTCCCTGAACCCGTAAATCCCTATGGCTGCTTTACACATTACCCTGGAGGCCAGCGACCGTATTAAATGCAGTTGAGGATGAAACTGAGTTTGGTATCATTTTCGCATAGTTTGTCACATTATGCTCCATGCCGTGTCAAATGCCATTTTGCTCCAGTGTAAAATGAGCCTTCACATAGGGTGGCGTTTTGAAATTGTATCATGTCCTCTCTTGTGATCGGTGTGAAATGTAGTTTGTTTATTACAATACTATTACATGTTTCATTGTCTGGACCTTTACAGTGTTTCCATTCCTGGCACTGAATAAAGATATTTGCTTTTGTTCCCACTGATGACCTTACGCGTTACAACTGAGTAATGTTGCCATTTTCCACGGCGTTCAAAATATACAGTGCAGTTTACAATGATACATACTATAACACAGTGATAATACATTACTTTCTCTACGTGTACTATGTACATAGTGTATAGAGAAGGTATTGCAGTCCACCCAAAAACTCGATTCAGATATTTCACCGGAAATATATGTTTTAGGTCCCCTGTAACCAAATATAGCATTTTTAGAAAAATGTCCTCCTGTGTGTCTGAACACAATATCTCAAAGACGAAAAGTCAATAAAATACCAAACTTGATACTTAAGATTAGTATATTCCAGAGATGCGACACGAAGATTTTGAGAAAAATTCCCCCACTCCAAACTAACCTTTACATGCAAAAAAAATCGAAAATTTTAATTTTCTCAAAAATGGCTTTAAAGATATGGTTTAAAATATCGTATATTAAAGGTATTTACATGAAAATGAATTTATATTTTGGATTTTCGTAATTCGTAACCCGTAATAGATAGAAAAAAACTTAAAGCAAAAAATATAGATATCGTTAGAACACAAAATTTACGTACCATACGTTTTTTACGTTTAATTGACGAATTCTGTTTATTTGTTTCAGATTTAAAATACTTAAAACTTTTCTCACACGAAAAGTTGTTACCTCGTGGCTGGTCATGCCTAAAAATGGATTTAAACCAACCGGCTTTTAAAAGATTTGATTATTGTTTTAGCCTAATGTATTCCTTTACTTCCCTTACACGTATAAGGAAACAAGTAATAAGATCGTGTCTGCTAATATTTATCTCAATTAGCATGAAATAGATAGAAGAATAAGCTTATTGACAATTATTTGGTAGAGATGTAGAGAAAGTCATATGAATGAAACATCATATTTTTTTAATTGTTAGCAATAAAGTACGGGTTGATTAATATTGATGCATTAGACCTATTAAATGTACTTGAATTTATTTACACGTAAAATGAGGTGAATCTATTACTTGAATTTCTGCATTTATTTACTTTGACATTTTGTTGTTTCACATCTGAACAATTGTGCAAGTAAATGTACACATATATACGTGTGTGTGTGTATATATATATATATATATACATATATATATATATATATATATATATATATATATGCATATGCTAAAGCTTATGATTTTCTGATCAGAGTTTAAAAAACCTTGTGTGTTTCATTCATGACTTTCTCTACATCGCTATAATAAGTTATTGTTAAAAAGCATATTGTTCTATCTAATTTATAGATAATAGAAATAAACATTAGCAAACTTGTAATAATTACTTGCTTCCTTATAAGTAAAGGAAAATAAGGGAATATACTAGCCTAAAATGATAAAATCTTTTAAAAGCTGGTTACCATTTGGTTGAAATACGTTTCTATGCAGCGCAAGGAAATTACAACTTTGTGTGAGAAAAGTTTAAGTATTTTAAACCGAAACAGATAACAAGGAATAGCGCAAAAATGTTAATTCCACTTTAAAAACGTATATAACATAAATTGTGTGTTTTAATGTGATCTACATTTTTTTGTGTAGTACGTTTTTGTCTATCTCTTACGGTTTACCAGCTACGCAAAATTCAGCCGAATTCATTCAGAATAAAGAGGTCTTTAGAGGTTATTTCCAGAAAATTGAAGATATGCATTTTATTTGCCATATAAATATCTTAAATCTACGGCATTTTAATCAAAATTGTTAGCCATTTTTCAGAAAATCAAAATTTCTGAACATATTTCCATGTTAAGGTGGGGGAATTTTTCTCAAAATCTTCGCGACGCATCTCTAAATTTGGTATTTTACCAACTTTTCGTTTTTGAGTTATCGCGTTCACAGATATACGGACACACACAAGGACTTTTTTTCTGCAAATACTTCCTTTTCATATAGGGAACCCTAAAGCATGTATTTCAGGTGAAATCTCGAAATCAAATTTTTAGATGGAGTGCAATTTCTTCTTTTTATACTATGTACATAGTTCGTGTAGACCAATTAAAAGCAGCGTTTAACTTCAGTAAGTTATTTAATAGGGCAGCCAACTGAAAGATTTTGGACCAAATTTGTGAGCTTTACTTTGTTTATCAAGTACGTACAATGTACTTAGTAGGTAGAAAAACTATTGTTTTCCACCCAAAAATTCAATACCGAAATTTTACCGGAAATGTATGTTTTGAGGGCCCTTGAATATAAAAAATAGAAAAATGTCCGTGTGTGAGTGTTTGGACAACATAATTCAAAAACGAAAAGTCCACTACATCCCATACTTGGTATTTTAATTCAGTATGCTGCAAGGATAGGGCACGGAGATATTCCGAGAAATCGGCCATTCCAAACTACACATTTACATTGATGGATTTTTTGAAGTTTTCGATTTTCTAAAACAATGACTAACAATTTTAATTAAAATATCGTCTATTAAAGATACTATGCATGTTTTTGGGATTGGCCTCTTAAGTCCTCTCCATTCTTAACGACTTTTGCATTACTAGTAAACCGTAAGCGTTACTACGCAAAAAATCTCTGCTACAAATTATTGCTAAAAAGCTTATTCTTCTACTTACTTCATACTAATTGAGAAAAAATTAGCAAAAGTTGATTTACTACTTGCTTCGCTGTAAGTATAAGGGAAATAAGGAAGTATTATAGGCTAAAGCGATAGTCATATGTTTAAAAATCTGGTTGTCCTGTGATTGACGTTTGTTTGTATGACCAGGAGTTGAAAAATTCCCACATGAGAAAATTTTATTTTAAAATTGAAACCAATAACAAGTAATACTTAGGCATTCTCGGCCGGTGCTGTCAACTTGATTATAAATAGTAGCCGGGCTTGTGGACACCGGAGCTGATTAATTGCTTTGTTCCCTGAAGATGCCGGACCAAGATTTCGGGGAAACGTCGGTAATTAAAGCATTTGTACCACGGCCTACAAGCACAGCTGCCGTTTATAATCAAAAAATACGTCAATTCCACGAAAAAATGTATATGACAAACTGTGCGTTTTAACGAGCTCTACATGTTTTGTGGGGTAAGCTTTTGTCTACCTCTTACGGTTTACCATTTACGCAAAAAGTCCGCAAAATTCATCCGGAATAAGGTCCTCGATGCTATTCCCAGAAAATTTAATACATATATTTCATTTGTAATGTAAATATCTTTAATATGCGATACTTTAATCAAGATCGTTAGTAATTTTTGAGAAAATCAAAATTTTCAAAGCTTTTTCCATGTAAACGATAGTTTGTGGTGGGCATTTTCTAGAAAATCTACACACACACACACACACACGCACACTGGTTTTTTCGGACACAGGGGACCCCAAAATATATATTTCCGTAAAATTTCGACAGTGAATTTTTGGATGAAATACAATATCGTCTCTATCCACTATGTACATTGTGCATACGGCCTAGAGAACGTAAAAATCCTGAGCGGTTATTCCTCCTTTGAATCAGAACCGGCTGTTCGAAGATGGCTATGGACCAGGTAAAAGTTCTACGAACAGGGATAGTAAAATTTGTGGAACGATAGCAGAAATACGCTGAAATATTAGGAAGCTGTGTTGAAAATATCTAAAGAATGAGTTTATTGCTTTGTAGTTTGCTATCTCTTCCCAAAATAAATTTATTTTGAAAAGCGTCTTGTGTTCCACATACAAGAATGTCTCTACCTGTTCAAGCAAACTATGTTTTTAAAAAATTATTCTTTTATCTATATCCTGTAAATGTGAATTGACTTAATAAAAATAGTCTTATTATCCGTTTTATCGTAAACAGGAGGGAAAGGGGGTCATAAAGATTCAATATCAATGGTAGGTGCAAGACTTCTATGATAAAATATTCAAAAGAATGATACGAAGAAGAATACTTCTGAAACAAAAATAATTATTCCCCTAAATACTATAAAAGGTATTAAAGTTATCACTATGCTATAGTGATAGTCAAAGCTGGGCACTATAGATACAATTGAAATTCCATTCTCTTTGGATATCCAGGAGTAAAACCAAAGACAAATGAAATGAATGACAAGTTCAGAAAGTTAAGTATTTAAAAACTAAAGCCAGTAACAGGTCATGTCTCTGAAATGATTAACTCTACAAAATAATGTATATTACTTACATTGGATCTTTCACTGAGATCGCTTCCAGTTTATCAGTTATACAAAAGTCATCCAGAATGAATTGCGCTACCACCGTGCTAAGGAGATTGGACTATCGCTTTGGCCTGATGTTTTCCCTTATTTCCCATCTAATTACAAGGAAACAAGTACGACCTATTCTGTTCAGGTTTATCTCGATTAGCATAAAGTAAATAAAAAATTAATATTTTTTTTAAAATAGCTTGCAAGTAGAACAGCTAATCAGGTGAATGGAATACATCGGATTTTTCGTTTGGGGGGGATATAACAACTGGCATAAATTATAATAAGATATTTTAGATTTCCCAAATTATCACACATGCATCACCTTAAATATACGTGGTAGAGAAAGTAAAAATAACTGCATTATTTGGTGATCTATCCCAGTAAATTAAGTCCTATGACTATGGAATTAGAAGTATGTGACCACTATCGACTCTGGAATTCCTGTGGTTCACACATGCGGATATTAAATCGATAATGGTACGTGACACCATATTTTAAGGGCGGTAAAGGGCACCTTGTTATGTCAAGGTCTGGGCGATAGATTCTCATCTTAATGAGGGTTATCTCGAGCTTCCTGGACAGTCAACGAAGAAAATGAGGTCCACAACCAAGTTTGTGTTTACACTTATATGTAGGTATATCCATATATTTCATTTATTCTTTGTGATAAACAGCAAAACGTAAACAAACGCAAATCCTGGCAGCAATAAATTAAATATTTTACTTCTACAGGATAATTTAGTGGTTGGTTTCATTCCTGTAAATTATTTAAAATTATATGCTCGTATGCTTTCACGTCGTATGCGGTGTTATTAGCAAAATATAGCACATTTGGGATTGTAGGCCGTGGTCGAATAAGAAAAGTATTAAAATTTGACGTTTCGTCCTCAGATGTGGAGAACATCCTCAGAAAGGAAGTTGGACATGAACGGCTGGCGCCTGAAGACTGCCCAAGTTCCTAAGGATGTTCCCCACAGCTGAGGACGAAAAGTCAAACTTTAATAATTTTATTAAGTCCGTACATGCTATAGTTTACTATTTAAAATTGTTTAAAATAAATATACAATTGCTTTTTAAGCACTAACTGTACATTTGAGAAAGGTTAATTGAGCAAGCAGTTCTGCTGTATGATAAGGTATATATAAAAAAAGAGAAAATGAAGAGAATGGATCATGTTCGGGAGAGTTGAATAAAACGGGGTAGTATGATAATACACAACATTCGACTTTTTTTTTCACAAAAGAATACTACCATCTATTAGCGGATTAATTTCATTCAAGAACAGATTGTCTGTAATGTTCTGTTGAACAAAACTAAACAAAAACAAAACAAGTCTTGAAAGTGCTATCCTAGCACATATATACTACATGGTTATGCTTTAATTCTACTACAGTATATACCCATCTGTTACGTTGGTTTCGTTAGTTTTGGCGGAACTATAGCTCGTGAGGCGAGCTGTGGCAACTCTTTATCTGGGAGCTGATGGTGAGAGGAGTTGCGCCAATATGTCTGCGCAGAAGTCGTAACGTTTCTGTGAGAAGGAATGAAGTACGCTAGCGCTGTGTGATATTCTGTAATGTTTATGCAAATAATTATGACGAAGTCTCCTATTATTTCTAATTAACTTCTAAAGTAATTATTGAATATATATTAATAATTATTGGAAACATTATAATACCCACATAACAAGAAGAGTACAAAAAATGCATTCTCAATTGTTCGCTGATTTGCTACAATATCAAACGAGAACTAATTTACGTTGTGAAAATTTTTAAAGTGACAATATACACTTTAAGAATTTAATCATTATTGGGTCAGGCTGCTAAACCGTTGAAATCCAATTCTCGTTCATGTTCAACACAGAAGAATAAACGACAGGAGATCGAAACCAACGTCTTTTTATAAGAACTCTTATAACGTACAAAAACCTAACCTAATATCCCAAAGCGTATAGAGCCGTAAGAAAAACTATTCAGATTGACGCCCCAACGTAATCTGTAACCTATTCTTCCACAAGACTAAAAAATAAATACATTGAGTAAGCATACAAAATTGAATAAATGCATCAGTGAGCTAAAAGGTAGGCGAGTGCACTTGATTGTATATTTAAATGTATGGGTGAAGTAAATGTATACCTCGTGGTTTCATTGTTATATATTCATATAAACGTCACTCGGAATTAAGGTGTCTCCACCGTTTATTTATGGAAAATTCAACATACACGTTTCAATCCTCATGCTCGCATGTCCAACACAGCATACATTAATCAAAAGTGGCAGAGTTGCTCTCTACTCATACAAACTGGTAGAAATGGACTTAAACTTCTCGAATCATAAAATGCAATTTTTCTAACGACTCAGTGTTAAACGTTTTGCACGCTTTAAGAGCATGTTGATTAAAGCTCTCAGGATTTACAACTTCCTTGCTTAATTACTTTCTCTAGCACGTATTTACAATTAAATAATAGATAGAAAAGATTTGTATTCCACCAAAAATTCGATGTCGAGATTTCGCTGCAAATATGTTGAGGTCCCCCTTGTCCGAAAAGTCTTTATAAGTATAGGTCCACGTGTGTGTCTGTGGACAGCATAGCCCAAAAACTAAAAGATCGAAAAAGATCTAACTTTGTATTTAAAAATAGTATCTTCCAAGAATGCCAAACGATGATTTTCAAAAATCTACCCACCACAAACTACTCTTTACAAGGAAAAATTTATGAAAATTTTTGTTCTCAAAAATGGTTAACGATTTTGATTAAATACCGTACATTAAAATCATTTGTATCACAAATAAAATGAGTATCTTGAATTTTCTTGGAATAGCTTCTAAAGACCTGCTCAGTCTGGATGAATTTTGCTGAAATTTGCCCAACTGGTGAACCGTAAAAAATAGACAACAAATGTAGATCTCGTTAAAACACAATTTATGCCGTACACATTTTTGTTGCAGCGCTGACAGTTTCCAAGATATTCCGTATTATCGGTTTGAAACGGTAAGTCAATGGTAAGTTCGTCCGTCTTGTTTGCCTTGGTAAGCAAAGAGAACGGAAATGCAATTGTTTCACAGTACCATCAACCTTTAAAGGAATATATTATCACGTTAGTCTACTGTATGCCGCTATTTCCCTTCTGCTTACAAAGAATCAAATAATAAGAAGCTAGCCTGGATAGTGTAGTGGTAGCGTGTCTGCCCGGATAAGGTTTTTTTTCGGTGTTTTCCCTTATCCTGAGAAGACGAATGTCGAGTAATTTTAAGCTCCATGGACCTCAAATCATTTGGACATCATTTCACCTATTTCATTCATCGTCCGATATACCAACCAGGTTAAAGGACGTTAAGCTATCAAAAAAGACCAATTCTGCAATTTTCATGATGTACATAAAAGAATAATCTTTTGAAAGAACAGTTTGCTTGTGGAACAGCTAGAAAAAGTAATGTGCATGGAACATATCAGATTTTTTTTTAACCTGTCCCAACAGGTTAAAATCCAAAGAATTGAGAACCGCTAAGATGCAGATCATGGATCTAGTCCACTTTCGTAGTAGATCTAACTCTTAGATCTTGAACATTTTCGATTAAATTCTCTGAAGTCCCATGGTGCATAAACTATAATCAATCAACTATAGAACCGGGCATTTTGTATTCCTTGCGTTAGCAGTCGTGTGAGCAGTTGTGAAGAGCAAACATGAAGGAATGCCACATATGCCTCGTGTGGTGTTCCTGATGCAATAGAACTGTATACCGTTTCATCAATAATGATCAAAATAACAAAAACCACCACCAACAACAACAAAAAATAAAAGCAAAAAAAAAAAATAGTAAAAATAATAGTAAAATAGTAAAATAGTAAAAATAATAGTAAAATAGTAAAATAGTAAAAATAATAGTAAAAATAATAATAATAATAATAATAATAGTAAAAATAATAATAATAATAATAATAATAATAATAATAATAATAATAATAGTAAAAATAATAATAATAATAATAATAATAATAATAGTAAAAATAATAATAATAATAGTAAAAATAATAATAATAATAATAATAATAATAATAATAGTAAAAATAATAATAATAATAATAATAGTAAAAATAGTAAAAATAATAATAATAATAATAGTAAAAATAATAATAATAATAATAATAATAGTAAAAATAATAATAATAATAATAATAATAGTAAGAATAATAATAATAATAATAGTAAAAATAATAATAATAATAATAGTAAAAATAATAATAATAATAGTAAAAATAATAATAATAATAATAATAATAATAGTAAAAATAATAATAATAATAGTAAAAATAATAATAATAATAATAAAAATAATAATAATAATAATAAAAATAATAATAATAATAGTCAACATAGTAATAATAATAGTAAACATAGTAATAATAATAGTAAACATAGTAATAATAATAGTAAACATAGTAATAATAATAATGGTAAAAATAGCAATAATAATAATGGTAAAAATAGCAATAATGGTAAAAATAATAACAATGGTAAAAATAATAACAATGGTAAAAATAATAACAATGGTAAAAATAATAACAATGGTAAAAATAATAATAGTAGTAGTAAAAATAATAATAATAATAATAAATAATAATAATAAACATTCATTATGGCTTCACGGGTGATCAGCCGTGTCAGGTATATAAAATCCAAGCTTTCGACCATTGCACACTCCATGGTCTTCATCAGAGACTGCATGAGAAGACCATGGAGTGTGCAATGGTCGAAAGCTTGGATTTTATATACCTGACACGCCTGATCACCCGTGAAGCCATAATGAATAACATTCACCGTGAAAGCTTCAAGTCTTACAATAGTAAACATAATAATAATAGTAAAATAATAATAGTAATAATAACAATAATACTAATTGAAATTAAAAAGGTGATAATTAAAATAAAACTCGTTTTAACTTTTGACTGCACAACTGTGGGAACAAATATCAACTCCCTATCCCTTATGACAATATGTTCTGGCAATACTGATATTGTTATAGTGTAATCTTCTGCAGAGGTTCTCACGTTTGCCTTGGTATACGAGTCATCGATGTTGGAGAACTCGGAATATACAAACGAAGAAATGCGGTGCGACGGAAACCGGAAACTTCGAAACGTGATACGTCCGGTACATTCGAGATTTGTCTAGAAGCGTCTAGTTTACAGAAAGTTCTGTGACGGCATTTTCTAGCTACAAACGGGGGAAGAATTGCCAGCCAGCTGTTGTGTAGTGAATTGGAGGTTCGCGCATAGTGGCGCATGAGCCATAAATGGAGAAACCTATCAACTGACCACACATCGAAGAGTCGAGTTCAGAATTAGATTTAACACTGTATTTGTAAACGATCTTAAAACAAACTTAGTTGTCTAGCAATGAATTATGAAATCTGGATCCCTTAAAACATACACACACAAATACACACACATCGGATATTTGTCGTCACATTTAAGATTTTTTTTTTTTTTTTTTTTTTACGCTAACATTTTCTTACTAAATAAAGACCATGCACTAAATAAAGGTCTACTTTTTACTTTCTTTATCAAGTATTATGCACGCATTATATTCCACCCAAAACATCGATATCGAGATTTCACCGTGCGTGTTTTGAGTACCCCTGAAGCCAAAAAGATTTTCTCAGAAAAAGTCTCTGTGCATGAACATTATAACTCAAAAATTAAAGTTGGTTAAATACCAAACTTGATATTTAGGTTCACCATCTTCCAAGAGCGACATGAAATTTTTCAAAAAAAAAAAAAAAAATCCCACCACAGATTACACTTTACAAGGAAAGATTTCGAAATTTTTATTTTCTCAAAATTGGTTCTTACAATTTTAAATAAAATACCCAAATTAAAATACGTTGCAAATCAAATTTATATCTTGAATTTCCTGGGCATTGCCTCTGAAGTCCTCTTCATTCTGAGTTTCTTTTATTTAACTCGTAAATTGTATCTGTTAGGCAAAAGTATGTTATACAGAAATCTAGAATGTCAAAATACACAATTTGTGTCAAATACACTTTTGTTGTAGCCATTTCCAAGATATTGCCTATTATAGGTTTAAATTCTACAGTTTATATATTTTTCTCCAATGGGTAATCGTTATTCATATTTATATCCTGGTCAAACAAATAGAACGGACTATCAATACCATCATCATAGAGACCTGGCTTTAAGAGAGTTAACTATCCGTTTAACTTATTGTGTTCCCTTACTTCCTTTCCGTAAGGAAGTACCGTAGTAATAAAAGCATTTCTGCTAATGTTTATCTTGTTAAGCGTGAAGTAGATAAAAGAATAAGGTTTTGCAAGAGACATTATGTGAATCTAGTGCTTCAGATGTTTCTAGATCTGGTTCCGTGTCCTTCAGGCGCACATTCAAATTGGAAACAGCGGTATAATCTGCAGTTAGTCGAGTAATGTTACTCACAACAATGGATTCCCCCGCATTCATTTGCTAAAGCGTTTTTATGTTTTCCATTTACGTGACCGACAGTTTCAAAACAGTTCCTTAAAAAATGAATTATTCTTTTATCTACATCATGATAAACATTAAGTTCATAGTTCTATTTTATATGTAAACCATATTTAAATATACGGCATTTCAACAAAATTGTTAAAGCCATGTTTTTAGTTTTTATTTATTTATTTTAAATCGAATATTTCGAAAAAAAATGTTCCAGTAAAGAGTGGTTTGGGCTGCGAAATTTTCCTGATATTCTTCAAGCTGTGTGCTTGGAATTTACTAAACGTGGTATCTAAGTTTGGTTTTTATCGATTTTCCTTTTTTACTTATGCAATTCCAGAGACACACAAAGATATTTTTCTAAAAATTAATGCTTGAATTCAGGATCCTCAAAACATATTTCGGGTGAAATTTCGGTATCGAATTTTTTAATGGAATATACTACCCTCTCTACCTACTACGTATTGCCGCGATTCTTTACCACTGCGAATGTGGAGCTAGAAGCATGTTGGACGCTACTGGTAGGCACGGAAGACGTGGACGGGCTAGGTAAAGTTATACTTGAGGCAAGACAGCCGAGATCTGAGAAGGCTGCCAATAGAGAATAGGGGTGGAGGGATAAAAACAACTAAACAAAAGTGACTACAATGTTTTACATACATATATTTTATGTCATACTTAGGTCATTGCAGAGTTATGGTTTTATATATTGTGTATATATTTCTTTTAAGTGCATTTATCTATTATAAGAGGGTACATTTATGCTTCTGAATAAGGTGTACTCTGTGCTGTAAATTTAAATTGCTGTATTTGATTATGTTTGTCTTTTTATTTTCGTTGTTTACTCTTTTAATTCTTTGTTGCTGTTTTAATATTGCTTTTTAGTGTGCATTACAAAAGCACATATGGTCTCTGGACCCGTGTGATTGTTGAAGTTTAATGTATGATATGCCAATAAATACATCTATTCATTCACCTTCTACGTAAATAGTATTTGGAAGAGAAAGTATATATAGTACTATGCTGTTTCACTCTGTTATTCTAAGAATCGATGCTTGCAGCTTTTATTTTTAGTTCGATCATATTAAATCCCGCTGTAGGTATACCTCCTTGAATTTATATGTTGTTACATTAAGTATTGACTTCTGAAAAGCCTTCCGGTGTATTTTTCTATAATTTTCCACGAGAAGTCAGTCCGAACATTCAGGAAGGAAGAAAAGGGAGAAGTAAAAATCTCGTTAAAAACCAGGATAGAGCTGCCCTAGGTGATAGCTTTCAGGAAACGTCTGCCTTACTTTGATCAAAGTAAGGCAGACGTTACCGATCAAAGCTTGAACGTAGTTTTCCTTATATTTCTGAATGGGATGTACACTGAGGGAGATAAAAAAAAAAGCATTCTATATCTGGAGATTCGTAAACTGGGCTTCTCATGCCAAATTATTATATTAACTTTACTAGTAGTAGTAGTAATACGAGGATAGTCTGAAAAGTTCCCGGCCTCACTTGCATGATTTCTTTTCCTTACTTTGGTACACATGCTAATAGACCCTATGTAAAATTAGAAGTCATTTCAGCTAATAGTTGACTGTAGGCAGTTGTTTGAAGCAGTGGAAGTGCGCATTGCTTTGAAAATGAAGAAATTCGAGTATCGTGCTGTCATAAAATTCTTCGTAAAAGAAAGTTTAACACCTTTAAATGCATTTGCGTCCTTAATCCACGCGAAGGACGACCAAAAACTGTAACCACACCGGAAATCTTTGAAAAAGTGCACGAAATGATTTTGGAAGCTTGACGTACAAAGGTGCGTGAAATTGCTAATGTTCTTGGAATTTCAAAGGAACGTATTGGTCACATCTTGCATCAGGAATTAAATATGAAAACGCTTTGCGCAAGATGGGTGCCGCGATATTCTCACTGCGGATAACAAACACATTCGCACGACACTTTATGAAAAGTGCTTGGCGCATTTTCCGAGAACAGAAGTGTTTTTTTTGCGCTGATACGTTACAATGGATGAAACATGGATTCACCATTACACACCCGAATCCAACCAGCAGTCGAGGCAGTGGACAGATACTAGTTCTTCAGCTCCAAAGAAGGCGAGGATGGTGTCATTGGCGGAAAATATCATGGTGACAGTGTTTTGGGATGCTAAAGAAATTTTGTTGACTATCTCGAAAAAGGTAAAACCATTACTGGAGAATACTATTCTCAACTGCTAATCAAACAGAAAGCAAACATTCGTGAAAACAGACCCGGACTAAAAAACAAAAAAATCCGTTTTCATCAAGACAATGCACTTGCCCACAGAAGTGTTTTGGCAATGGAGAAATTGAGAGATCTGCACTATGAAGTGCTGGAACATCCAACCTATTCCCCAGATTTTGCTCCCTCAGACTTCCATCTGTTTCCAAAACTGAAGAAATTCCTCGCTGGTAGGCACTTTTCGAGCAATGAAGAAGCAATTGTGGCTGCCAATGGGTACTTTTCAGCACTTCCAGAGGAACACTACAGAAAGAGGATAGTGGCATTAGAACACCGCTGGACAAAATGTGTTGATATTAGAGGAGATTATGTTGAAAAATAAAATACTTTGAAACAAGAAGTGTCGTTTTACACTATCAGGCCGAGAATTTTTCAGACTACCCTTGTGTAAGTAGTATAAACAGCAGCAGCTTTTTCAGTGGGGAAAAATCTTCTAAGACACCTCTACAGGCCAGTTTGAGTTTCACCACCTAAAAACCCCGCCATCGTCACTTGGAATTTTGGAGCTGCTGGTATCTGCGGTGGACTGTTTCGTTTGGCTGCAAGACCACGTTAGGTTGGCTTATGTGCTGGCTTGGAAGTAATCTCTTGGTTCACTCAACAATCCTTACACCAATGTGCTCGTGCAGTAGCTTAAGTTAGACGTTGTGATCTTCCGGATAGCATTTAAATGATTGTGAGAATTTATCTATATTTATTTGAGCAGGATACTTCTCGGGTTTCTTTAGTGCAAGGAGATTAGCTACTCAATATTAACTTGTAAGCTTCTGCTTAGAACTTTTAATTTTATTCACTTAAAAAAATAAATCCAAACGAAGCAAAGCAAATCAAATTTTAACAATATTTTACAGGATTCCTTTCTTAAACCCAATTAACGTAGAGTACTAACACCTTACAAGTGTTAAATCATCTTAAACACAATTCAATAATATTACACACTTATTGATATGTTAAGTCATGTGCATCTGTTTCAATGGCATGCGTTGTACAAGATTCGTCTACTTGCATTTACTTACATGCATTTTTATTTCTACTTTCTCTACGCGTACTATATTCATAGAGTATAGAGGAAGTATTTATTGTATTGTATTCCACTCAAAAACTCGTGATTTCACCGGAAATATAGGTTTTGGGTCCCCTGAGCCCGAAAAAAAACATTTTAGAAAAAGGTTCGTTCGTGTATCTGTAGGCAGCATACGTCAAAAACGAAAAGGCCGTTCAACACTGTTATTTAGGTTTAATATCTTCCGAGGATGCGACACGAATGTTTTCAAGAAAGTCTCCCCACCACAAAATATCCTTTACGTGGAAATATTTTCGAAAATTTTTATTTTCTAAAAATACCTCAAACGATTTGGACTAAAATCCCATATATTAAAGATATTATCTTGAATTTTATGGAAAAATCTTCTGAAGATCTCTCTATTTTGGATGATTTTTACTGAATTTTGCATAACTGGTAAACCGTAAAAGACAGAAAAACTCATTACACAAAAATGTAGATCACGAAAAAATACAATTTATGTCACACACATTTTTTATCATGGAGTTGGTCGTTTACGAGATATTCCTTTTTTATTGATCTCAGTTTTAAAATACTTTTCTCATAGAGGAACTTGAATCCCTGGCCACAACAAGAGATGGATTTCAATCCGATAGCAACACATTTTACTGTCGTTTAGCCTAGTTTTCGTCTCCCTTCGTGGTGTAATGGTTCTTAGCAATGGTGACCATGTACTTCATATATCCAAGGTCGCGGGTTCAAACCCGGTGGAAGACGATGTTTTTTTTCGGGCGTAAAAATCCTTAGCATGGCTTCCTTCGGAAGGGAAGTATATTTACGGCTCGTAAAAGAACCTCAAGCCTGATAGAGAGGCCTCTGAGCAAAACTAAGCAGTCTTTCACGCCCAACATGGAATGGGACGCTGAGAACCACAGCAGTTAAAGAGCGTCTATAATAAAACTTCATTTACATTTTCTCTCATTTTCCTTCTACTTATAAAGGAACTAACTAATAAGATAGAAGAATAAGCTTACTAACAATAAGTTGTTTCAAGATTAGAGAAAGTCGTGTGAATGGACATATCAGATATTTTGTTATCTCCGTATCTATTACTAGTGTAAAAATAAGAATGCAATTACGTCAGAATGCATGGTCACAAATTATCTTCTACCAAATAGTCTTACCTCAAAAATGGCAGTTGTCTATTTTCTTAAGTCTGTGTCTAATTCTTTCAAATTTTTCTTTAACCTCTAATACTGATTTAGCTAGGGATTTTACAATAGCCCATGCTTCTCGATTGTCAACCATGTTATCTCCTGAATTATCTGCAACCCTAATTTCCCTTGGCCTCGTTTCTCTGTGGATCCCATTTTGAACAGTGAAAGGAGTGTTCCAGTGTCCAATTCTGTACATTAGTTAACATCTATCATCATCAGTTTTCCCCATCCTCTTAGCACAGTATCTGAACCTTCCACTTCCTGACAACACCCGAGTCAGGAAGTGGTAAGCTGTCGATGCTTAAGTGAAACGAAATTTTTCTGGAACCACCCCAACCACACTTTGCAAGGAGCATTTTTTCGAAATGTTTTATTTTCTCTAAACTGTAACAATTTTGATCAAAATATGTTTAATACACTTTAATGTGTTATTACAACGAAATGTATATTTTGAACTTTCTGGGAATAGCCTCTGATGACAGTATTCTGGAGATATTTGTATAATTACTGGTAAACCGTAAAACTGTAGATCTTGTTTAAACCCACAATTTATGTCACATGTTTTTTCGTGTAATGTACCATTTCTGATGTTTTCCTTGTTATCGATTTCAAAGTTCTAAATACTTAACATTTTCTCAAACGAAATTTGATATTCCTGTGTCTTTTGTTTTATTCGTCAATGCTAAAAGAACGCATTTCAGCACATAGCGACTGGTTTTTTAAAAGATTTTACCAAAGTATAGACATATCTGATAATATTAATCTCGTTTAATATGAATTACATAGAACAATAAGCTTTTATAATAATTTATTGTTGCAGAATACGTAGAGAAAGTCGTGTGAATAGAACGTTTTACTTTCTCTACTACACTTTCTATGTATATAGTGTATAGAGAAGGTATTATATTACACCCAAAATTCGATACGAAGATTTCATTGGAAATACATTGTTTTGAGAGCCCCTGAATAAAAAGAAAAGCATTTTAGAAAAATGCCCATTTGTGGGGGGGGGGGGACAGCAAACCGAAATGTTTGGTATTCAAGCTCAGTAATTTGCAAGGATGAGGCACGAAGGTTTTTCAACAAAATCACCCCACACCCTAAAACTTTATAGGGAACATTTTCATTTTCTCAAAAATGGCTCTTAACAACTTCTTATATACTTGATTTATGTATTTAAGATATTTGTATGACAAACCAAATGTACATTTTGAAGATCTAAAACATATTCTTAAATACATCTTAAAGTAAAATCTAGGGTAGCTATTATTCATTGTACCTCCATGAACATGTACAGCAAGTTTAACTTTTATTGTTATAGTGTTTAACGCCCGCTTTTACTAAAAAATGACACCATAGGCGATGACATTGATTAAACATGAAATGAAGGTAGAGCACCGGTGGAAAGTGATGACGGGAGAAACCGGAGAACGCCGCTTTGTCCACCACAGATTCCACATGCGGTTGCTTGGGATTGCACCCGGGCCGCCTAGGTGAGAAGTGTTATTTGTTTAACAGAAAAATTGCTCTTCAAGAAGCATTTTACAGAAAGAAAAATGCTGAAAATATCAATAGCGAGAAAGCAAGGAAAGATTTGAATGCTTGACTCACTAAAATCCACCAGTTTGGCGGGTTGTACCCTCAGATTTCCTTTTATCATCCTCAGCTGCTGCCTTTGCTGTCCTTTTCTTCTTGCATTACTGCTTTTCTTCTCCACAACTTCGTTTTTTACTTTGCATAATGCGAATGAGATCTCGTCGAAGTGAAGTTTTTCTTGCCAGTCCAGCACATTTTTTCACCTCTAGTACTTTGTTGTAGCGCTAGTTAAGCATTTAAAAATGGAGACTTGTGGCCAATTTTACATTTTTTATATTCATGAATGTTTAAACTATTTTATAGAATTAAATAAAAGAGTAGATTTTTGTGATTTTTCATTAAATTTTCCCTTAAGAAACTATGCCGAAAACGAAGCCAGTCAGGAGGAAATACGCAGAGAATCTTAAGACCTTCTGCCGCGTTTGCATCTCAACCTGAAATAATTTGTTAATTGGAATCGTATACACCAAAATTAACTCCCCTAGGAGAAGAGAAACGAAATTAATGTTGCCGCTGAGGCGAAGCGGCGTTGTGATCGAGCGGTCAGATTATTTCTCGCCTTCCATCAGGGACCTCAGACGGATGTGGAGTTTGCGGCGAACAAAATGACGCTCGCGTAACTCATCCGGCTGCTAAGGTCCTTTTATTCCGTGTTATCTAACACGACGATTCGCTTATAAGATGTGTAGCATTAAGGCGATGCATCTGTGGAATTTTCAAAAGTATGTAAAATATCTTATTGAAATTTATATCAGCAATAATAAATATATTTTTGGCATGGATCAAAATTGTAGCTTATATAACATTATTATTTAATGCTTATTAACTAAATTCATTATTATAATACTACGCCACCGATACATTTTTAAAAACATTCATAATATACAAGCATCCAGTTTTACAGCAAATGAGTTTACAAATAGATCTGTCGAGTAATTTTACTTTTTCTACAAGGTACACTCAAAGACCATTCAAATCTGATGTGTTTTATGGCTTTCTCTACATCTCGACAACAAATTGTAAAAAAACTTAATGTATTTCATGTTAATTGAGAAAAAAATAGAAATGGTCGTATTATTTACTTCCTTGTGAGTAGAACGGAAATAAGGGAGTACCATAGGTTAAAGTGATCTTTTGAAAGCTGGTTGCTATGTGATTGTAGTTTCTTTGTTTAAAGGACCAGGAATTGAAAATTCCCGAATGAAAAAAATGTAAGTACTCTAAAACTGAAACAAAATTACATCTCAAAACCAGAATAAAGATGTCTTCAGAGGCTATTTCCAGAAAATTCAAGATATACACTTTATTTTTCATGTAAATATATTTAATACATAACATTTTAATCAAAATCGTTAGAACAATTTTTGAGAAAATCAAAATTTTCGAAACTTTTTCAATGTAAAGGGTAGGGAGGATTTTCTTGAAAATCTTTGTGTCGCAAAGTTGGAAGTACTGAACTTGAATACCAAGTTTAGTCTCTTCTTTTTTTAGATATGCGGCCCAAAGACACACACACACACACACACACACACACACACACACACGCGCGCTGACAGATGGGCAGACACATGCGGACATTTTCTGATTTTTTGTAATCAGGGAGTCTCAAAACATGCATTTCAGTTAAAATCTCGGTATCGAATTTTTGGGAGCAATACAATACCTTCTCTATACACTATGTACATAGTACGTATAGAGAAAATAAAAATACGTCTGGTGCTGTGATTTTGCTGAACATGTGAAAGTTTGATAGGGACTCGGGTTTTACCGATCTTCATTGGTGCCATTCTGGTACAGCATGCCAAGCTAGTAAGAAAAGGCGACACTGATTGGGCATCCATCAGCCTCGACGCTCCCCCCAGATCGACTTGTAACTTGTGTTAATTTAGTCAACCAGGTGCGTGTATTACCTTGGCATTTGAATGTCATTATGTAGCGCAGAGAAACTATTCATCTAAGTTTGTATCTCCCGGTGAGAGGGGTCGAGTATTGTCCAACCAGAATGTTTAGGGATCACTGTTCGCAACTCAAAATGTCATCTGTCGCAAGTTCCGCTTCATTTCTATCCGCCGGTAATGTGTCCTGTTCATATTCACTGCTATAAATGTGAAAGTCTTACTTTACAATGCTGAGGATAAAATGGAATAATAAGTCTTTAACCAAGTTAGCCAGCTTATTGTTTTATTATGTTATCACTATTACAACAAATCTAATTATTCGCTTGAAATCAATGTTCAGTATATCAGTTACTACCAAACCTATGAAAAAAATGTGATGTGTTCCATTCACATGTCTTTCTCTATATCTCTGTAACAAATTACTGTTAACATGCTTATGCTATTTACTTCATGCTAATCGAGAAAAAATTAGGAAAAATAATATTATTTGCTTCCTTGTAAATAGAAGCGAAATAATGGAGTGTCATAGGCTAAAGTGATAGTCATAAGCTGGTTGCTATGTGACTGAAGTTCCTTTGTATGGACAGCTGTTGAGTAATTCCTGTATGAGCAAAGTATAAGTTTTTCAAAGCTGAAAATAAAAGCAACAAATATCTATCAACTCCACGAAAAAAACCTATATCACAAACTGTTTTTTAACGTGCTCTACATTTTTTGTGTGGTAAGTTTTTGTCTAACCCTTACGGTTTAGCAGTTATGCAAAATTCCGTAAAATTTATTCAGAATAAAGTAGTCTTCAGAGGCTAATCCCAGAAAATTCAAGTTATAAATGTCTTTAATATACGATATTTTAATCAACATCATTAGAGCCATTTTTCAGAAAACCAAACTTTTCGAAAAAAGTTCCATGTAAAGAGTAGTTGGGGGTGGGGGATTTTCTTGAAAATCTTCGTGTCACATCCTTGGAAGATACTAAACTTAAATACCAAGTATTTTCGTTTTTGAGCTATTCTGTCCACAGACACACAGACACACACATGGACCTTTTTCCAAAAAAAAAATGTTTTTTTTGGATTTAGAGAGACCCAAAACATGTATTTCCGGTAAAATCTCGGTATCGAATTTTTGGGTGCAATACAATACCTTCTCTATACACTATGTACATAGAACGTGTAGAGAAAGTAAAACGATTTAATATAATCGAATTGGCCACACAATTTCTACGACGCTCAAACATTACTAACAAAGAGTTATAAATCGATATTATTATCCACACAACTCCAATCATATTCCGCTGTTCGGATATTCACTTTTTATTATTTGTTGTTTGTCAGCGTTTGTACACAAAGGGTGTCTTTCTCTATGGGAAGTTTGTGTTGTTTTATAAACAGAAAATCAAAATCTGGCGATTTAAACACGATGAGGGCATGGATTAGAGCAGCATCATCAAACCAGTCAAAGAAACATTGCTTCATCCTCCTCTTCTTCCTCCTCTTTTTCTTTGTTAACTTAATTTTCTTAGTTTTTATTTTCTTATGCTTTTATTTTGTTTTCGTTGTAATTTTATCTATGCGGTTAACATAATAAACAAGATATAATATCATTACTTAAGCTGCTATTATTTTTCCCCAACATATTTTCTCTGTAAATAGCCACAACGCTCAGCTACTTTCGACGAGAAAAACCAAACTTGGTATTTAAGTTCAGTATTTTCCAAGGATGCGACACGAGGTTTTTCAAGAAAATATCCCCCCTGCCAGCTTCCCTTTAGATGAAGGATTTTACTAATATTTTTATTTTCCCAAAAATAGCTAACAATTTTATTTAAAATGACGTATATTGAAGATATTTACATGAAAAATAAAATGTATATTTTAATTTTTCTGGAATTGCCTATGAAGATCTCTTTATTGTGGTTGAGTTTTGCAGAATTTAGCATAACGGTTAAACCGTAAAAATTAGGACAAACTTACTACACAAAAATGTAGATCTCGTTAAAGCACACAGTTTATGTCATATAGGTCTTTCTTGTAGAGTTGGCTGTTTTCGAAACATTTATAGTTACTTTTCTTAAACGGGACTACGCAGAGCGAATCAAATCTCAATTGTTTCACATAGCGACTAGCTTTTAACAGATTTGACTATCGCTTTAGCATAATGTTTCTCTTTATTCCCCTACTACTTGCAAGGAAACAAGTAATAAGACCAATTATGCTAATGTTTATCTAGATTAGCATGACATAGATAAGGGAATAATCTTTTATAAGAAAAAAGTGTTAACAGCTAGAGAAAGTTATATGAATGGATCACATTAAACTTTCTTTTTTTTATAGTGTCATGAGAGTTTTAATTAAACATTTGCTAGTGTGTGTTGTGTAATAATTTCTAAGAGCGTCCAAATATTGAGGCGGGAATTTCTTCCCGGTCATTTCATTATTTATCACTATTTTTGCAATGTAAACATGACAGTTTATTTTTATTTGTAGTAATATAATAACATTTAAGATGTTTGATTATTAATATCTAAATCTGAATATATGTAAGGATTTTCGTGAACCTGGACTGTTCTTTTGAGAGGCAAAAGCCAGTTTCTCGCAAGTTATTTCGGAAGGAGCTAGGAATTTTACCGTTTTGTATTCGAAAGGTCCGGTTTAGCGAGCGAGGTCAAGAGAGGCCACAGAAATTCTCGATATTTGCCACGTCTACGGGGGTAAATGAGTTTCTGGCAATGGGAAGCCGACAGCTTACAAACTGCCGGGAAATTAAGAAACGGACACGAAAACGTTCGGCCAATAAGCAGGTGATTTTAAGGCACAAAGGCAGGTTTAAAAACCACATAAATTCGGGTGTCCGGAAGACACAAGATCTTATTGCTTGTTTGCTCGTGCTTGTTTCATTAGTTAGTAAAGTGTGCTCTGGTGACCAGAACGGCAAAAGCAGAGAGGCACGGTAAAGAAGATGAATTAATCGCGCGCGAGTATCGCTCAAAGTGGCGCTCGCGTCTGGCTAAAAAAATCGCGAAAGGAGAAATTCTTACCGCGTGAGGTCTCAAGCCAGGAGAACCGCAATATTATAAAACCAAAAGAACGCGTTAGGTCGACTTCGCAACCAGCAAATAAATAGAAGTCAGCAAAAAGTGTATGTTGTTTCTGTTCTCCAGCCCCTGAGAAAGAGACGAGTCATGATATTTCAACCACCGGCACGAAGACATCGCAGCGCCCGGGAGAGACAGCTCAAAGAGAGGAGACGACGGAGGACTCACCTGAGCAGGTACGAAGTGACAGACGAGGAGGAACGGTACCAACATACAGAGACACTAGGAAAGTGCAGTCTAAGCAATAACCTCTTGCTCTTCTATAAATTCCAGAATAATAAATTCCATGTTAACTATAAGAATATAAATATAAAGTATAAGCTAAAAAATGAAATTATTATTACAAATAATATAACTATTCATATTCAACCAATTATTCTATTTAATAAACCAATTTCTCCTAAGGCTAAACAAGTCATCACATCACGAATGGGCTGAGTATATTATACAAGTTGTTAAGGGTATAAGTATTGGTAATTAATACATATATAATATAATAATATATTTTCTTCATTTACAGTCTCTAATTTTACTTACTAAGAGTAGTATGTTTTCAGGTTTATTAGTACCTCCAAGTAAGCATGGAACACACTAGATACACGTCTTCATTTACCCTGAGAAGGCGTAAAGCGTAACGCTGAGTGGGCGGGCCTCGTTTTAAGGATATGTATGACAAAGTTTAAAATACCATACTAATAATGTTAGCTTTTGGAAACATGTAAAATAGATGTAATATTATAATAATCTATAGGGCAAAGGTCATCCATTTTGCTCTAATGGTTTGGAGGCTATGGTCAAATATGTTTATGTTTTAGTCACTAAACAGTACCGTGCAACAAAATATTTAAATTTGTTTATGTTTTGGTCATGTCACTAAAAGTTCCTTTCAACAAATAATTAAATATGTTCTAATATTTTAACCCTAGATTCATAATAGATTGGTTTTTTAAGTGTAATGGGTTTCTCTGTATCTCCTTTGGTTTAGGCTCATAAAATTTTCAGATTATGAATGTGTTTTTTTTTTTTTTTTTTTTTTTGTTATACATAAAATTGTCATGTTTGAAAATTGAAAACTATGCTTAAATACGTCTGACAGTAAAATATAGGACAATTCTTATTCATTGTACTGTGAACATGCACAGCAAATTTTATTGTGCAACAGAAAAACTGCTCCGCAGGGAACTTTTTTGCAGGAAGAAAAATATCAATAGCGAGAAAACAAGAAAAGATTTCAATGCATGGCCCACATTGAAATCCACCAGTTTGAACCCTCACTTTCCTTTACCTCTCCTCTGCTGCTGCCTTTTCTGTCCTTTTCTTGCTTTGCTGCCTTCCTTCTCCACTATTTTTTTTTTTTTTTTATTTTTTTTTATTTTGCATGATGCGAATGAGATCTCATTGAATACAAGTTTTTCTTGCCGTGTCTCCAGTAAATTTTGACCTGCATTACTTTGCTGTAACTCCATATAAGGCATTTGAAAATGTCGTCTGGTGTCTAATTATACCCTTTTTGTTTTCATGAATGTTAAAATTAATTTGTAGAATTAAAATAAAAAGTCCATTTTTTTTTGTAATTTTTCATGAACTTTTAGTCATACATACCTTAAGAAATGTCGTATTAAAACCGAGTTTGAATGTTTTATGAAAGGTCAATGACCCCACACTTTCTAGGTCAGGACGTCACGGATTGGAGTGTGAAAATGAGAAAGCAAAAGGGATTGTTTATATTGACAGGTGTTGTTCATTTCGTCGCGCAGTTAAGACGGGGTTACATTTGACAGCAGTTGTATGGATTTTGCTCCTTTTTATTTTAAAATAACACTATTACTGTTTTATTGCAAAATATTAATATTTTTACAATATAAAACAGCTGGTACTAGCTTAATTTTATTGTTAAAGGTTAGTGCAATAAGAAATTAGAGAAGTAGTCCACTAAAAATCCTTTGTTTCATAAGTTCGTAAATCGACAGATCTGCCTTATTAATCGGAGAAGCTATATCTATGTTATAATCTCCAAGATTATAACATAAGAAATACAACCTTTGCTTCCCGCATTGCAATAAATCCTGCTCGATTGCATCTGCGTGTTTGTAAAGCAATCAAATCCCAGAGAAGACATGATCAGGACTTTTAAAAAATTGCCGGCAGTCTGGGATTATTTGCAGAGGTTGGCTACGGTTGTGACAAATGATCTGCGAGGTAGCACCGTGGCCGAGTGGTTAGACGACTCGCCCCTCACCTAAATGGCCCGGATTCGATCTCAATTGGGATTTGTGGTGGACAAAGCGGCGCCTTCATCGCATTTCACCAGTGCTCCATCATCATTCCATGTATCATCGGTGTTATCGCCTGCGTGCGCCATTTGTAGTAAAAGCGGGCGTTAAACAATATCAAAAAATCATCTACATGTTGGCTACTGTGCGAGAAGTAGTGGGGTTCGTAGTCATCGGTAGTTTCTGCCTGTTTGCGCATGCGCACTATTAAAACTCTTGACTTAGAAAATGCCTTGCCTCCTCGCGCATCCCCATGAAGGTAAATCATATTTTTAGCATGTTCTAAAATGTTAAGTGTATTACCAAGGTACAATATACACAGACAGTTCAGAAATAGCCATTCTGGACAATATGTCAGGTATAGAACGCCAAAGAACACTCCATGCTCAAAAGGAAACAAACCACCTATAGCAGTAATAGGCCTGGCTAGCATAAAAATATATCCCACCTATATTCTGCGCGCTAGCAACAAATTTGCTGAACTGATAGCAGAAAAGAGCAATTAAATAATTTCGCCTCTCGTATGCTAGCAACTTATATCTGCGAGAAGCTCTTCTATTATGAGCAACATTAGGAATAAAAGCAGGTTGAGAGCAACTGACGTAACCTAATTTCAACATTGTGGTTAAATGTCACTAAATCACAGCCCAATATTGACCGATATTGGCTGCAAAAATCCCAAAATGTTACTAGAAAATATCATTTACATACTGTAATGTCCATATTGTGTTACATTCACATAATGAAAATAAGTATATGGTTCATAAATATTATTACAGTCTTATATACTATCCAGTGTCCGCCATTGACCCCATTTGTTATGTCATTGTCTGTTATGTCAGAGAGGCTACAATAGTGGGAGTATGATGGTGGGGGAAGTCTAGGCAGAACTATTTCCCCTTCAACGACATCCCTGCTATATAATAACATATTTTCACAGAATGAGACAGTATACTACAAAATGAAAGCTCTCCATTACATAGAATACTCCATTAATATTCAAGCAAGCTCTGTGCTTCTTCAGAAATGTAAAACTTGATTTCAAAATCTAATGTATTTGTTCACAAATAGTTTGTTTAATGTTGCGTATGTTAAATCCTTTGTTGTAATGTAATTAATTTAATTATTATATTTAAGTCACTGTTAATGCAAGTTAAAATAAGTAAATTAAAAGTTGGCTCTGCATCCCGCTTAGAGTTTAAATGAACGCATGCGCACACAAAGTTATTTCGAAACCACCGTTTTACACTTTCTCTTCTAAGTATGTATTATGTACATAAATAGCAGGTAGAGAGGGTATTTTACTCCAGACACAAAATCGACTTCACCCAGATTTCACCGGAAATACAGGACCCTGATGCAACTATACATATATGTATATATACTTACATAAATGAAATACTTGCACACATTCATGAAATATTCCACGCACCTGTGTGTAAATGTGCATGTACATCTTGAGAACAAAATTCAAAAAGGAAAAGCTGGTTTAGTACCAAAATTGTTATTTAAGCCAACAGACGACATGTGTGATTTGTGGTGGACAAAGCGGCACATGAGTGGGTTTTCTCCGGTTTCTCCCGCCATCGCATTCCACCGGTGCTCCATCTTCATTCCCTGTATCATCAGTGTCATTATCTGCGATGCCATAAAAAGTAGAAGTGGGCGTTAAACAATATTAAACAAAAAAAAATGCTACCTACCAACGATGCAACATGAAGATTTTCAAAACAAAATCCCCACCCTAAATTCATCGCTTTAGCCTAATGTACGAGTATTCCCTTATTTCTTCTATTTAAAAGGGACTAAGTAATCTCTGGCAAGGTTTATCTTGATTGGCAAGTTATAGATAAAAGAATAGTTTGAGAAACAACGATCAAGAAAGTCATATGAATGGAACATGCACATCCGGTAAAATCTTGATGCCGATTCATGATTTTCTTTTCGTAGCTTAACATCCTTTAAAATGGTTGGTTATATCGGATGATTAATGAAATTGGTGAAATGATGCTCAAATGGTCTCGGGGTCAATAAAACTTACAGTTATTCGACATTTGTCTTCTCAGGAATAGGGAAAACACCGATAAAACACCTTTTCCGGGTAACTCACCCTAAGCGAGATTCGAAATCGCAACCTCTTGAATGTTAGGCAGACGCGCACCACCCAGGCTGACCTCCAATTTATGTAGTTGAACGGTTTAGAAGGTGCCTGAATTTTTGGATCATCAGAGCCGTATTCCTTTTCCTTTTTACTTTCTCTATACGCACTATTTACATAATGTATTACTTTCTCTATACGTACTATGTACATAGTGTATAGAGAAGATATTGCATTCCTCCCAAAAATTCGATACCGAATTTCACCGGAAATATATGTTATAGGGTCCCCTTTATCTAAAAAAAAACATTTTCGGAAAAAGGTCCGTGTGTGTGTGTCCGTCAGCATGATAACTCAAAATCGAAAAGTCGGTAAAATACCAAACTTTGTATTTAAGTTTAGTATCTTCCAGGGATGCGATACGAAGATTTTGAGAAAAATCCCCACACCCCCAACTACCCTTTACATGGAACTTTTTTCGAAAATTTTGATTTTCTCAAAAATGGCTAACGATTTTGATTAAAATTTCTAAATTATTAGATATTTACCTGACAAATAAAATGTATATCTTGAATTTTCTGGGAATAGCCTCTGAAGAGTACTTCATTCTGGATGAATTTTATAGAATTTTGAATAACTGATAAACCATAAGAGATGGACAAAAACTTACTACACGAAAAATGTAGAGCTCGTTAAAACACAGTTTATGTCATATACATTTTTTTCGTGGATTCCATCGACATTCTTTGTTTTTGGTTTCTGCTTTGAAAAACTTATTCTTTTCTCACACAGGAATTTGTCAACTGTTGTCCATACAAACAAAGGAACTTTAGTGACACAGCAACCAGTTTTTGACTATCACTTTAACCTATGGTACTCTCTTATTTCGCTTCTACTTACAAGGAAGCAAGTAATAAGACTATTTCTGCTATTTTTTCTGATTAGCATGAAGTAAATAGAAGTAAATTTTTAAGAATAATTTGTTGCAGAGATGTAGAGAAAGTTATGTGAATGTTACACATCAGATTCTTCCTCTTTTTCCAGTTTCGTACATCTCTTTTGTTGACCTGTTTATCATTTTCTTTTTACTTATATACATATATACATTTATAAACACACAAACAGCCGTGCCCAAGGCGGAACTAGAGCCCACGATCCCAGGCGCCACGAAGCACCAAAGCTAGACATTTTAGCGAGCTTGGCCACGGGGACCGGCAGCTTTAGAACTCATCAAGATGGCACAGTTGCAAAGAAAGAAAGCATACGTACGTTTCCTCATACGCCCTTAATGCGGTTAGCTACAAGGTATTCAAGTGCTAAATTTGAACCTCCTGAGGAAGGCTGATGTTAGCCATTGTCTCTGTCAAGGGAGATAGCAGAATTCCATATTAATTACTCTTGGAACACGGGATTCGCAACCGAACCCTTAGCTAACACGCTTTAATAGAATTTTGCTGAGATCCCCTGGAGATCTGTGTCCAAGGGGCACAAGCCGGGAGCAGTGCTATAGGGTATTTCAAAAGCAAAAGACCCTTCAAACTTTAAACCACTACAAGTATACTATAATATTCCAGGTAGGATAAAAACAAAATGTCATACACAGGGCAAGCAAGGGCTTTCATTCCCTTTTTACTTTCTCTACACGTAGTAACAATGTACATAACGGCCAGAAAATGTATTGTATTCATACTGAAATTTCACCACAAATGCATATTTTGGGACCCCCTGAATTCAAAAAAGCATTTTCAGAAACATCCATGTTTGTGTGTGAGTATGTGTTCGTGAGCAATATAACTGAAAAACGAAAAGTATATTAAATACCAAACATGTATCTTGTAAGAATGCGACACTAAGATTTTCCAGAAAACCTCCCCATCCTCAACTACCTTTTACATGGAACATTTTTCGAAAATGTTGATTTTCTCAAAAATGGCTTTAAGTAATTTTATTAAAATAGTATACGTTTAAGGCTTCTTCATCACAAACGTAATGTTTATCTTGACTTTTCTGGGAACATACCCTGAAGAACTCTTTATTCTGGATGACTTCTGTACAAATTTCGTATAGCTGGTAAATTGTAAGAGAAAGACAAAAATCGACTGCACAAAAAGTGTAGAGCTCGTTTAAACACACTTTTATATCACATATGCTTTTTTTTAGATTTAGCCGTTTTTCGAGATATTTTGAGCTACTGATTTCAGTATTAAGTTACTTAGAATTTTCTCAAATGCACGAAGTCATTTTTCTTTTCGTCTCTTATTTGTTTAATCCTAGTAAGCAAAGAGAACCGAATTTCAATTGTTTGGCATAGGTTTTAAAAAGTTGACACGCTTTAGCCTGTGCAGCACCTTATTTCCTTTCTACCTAGAAAGAAAGAATCAATAAGACAATTCAGCTAATATTTTCTCGATTATCATATTTTAGTAATCTTTTATAATGAACTTTTTTTGCGGAACAGCTACAGAAAGCCGTGTGAATTGAGCACATCTAGATTTTTTTTCAGTTCAGTAACCATAGGTACAACTATGTTGAACAAAACGAGAGTAAGGTTATTTATACTGGTATAAGAATCTGTAAGTTACAATTTTGGCTCTATCACTATCTTATTATGAAAGCGAGAGTAGTTTTTCTCAAAATCAGTGAATTCAGTTCTCTTATCAATTTAAGAAGCGGTGCCATGTGTGAACGGTTAGACCCCTCGCCTCCCACATGTGGGATTTGTGGGGACGAAGCGGTTCTTGGGCGGGTTTTCTCCGGGTTCTCCGGTTTCCCCACCATTCATTCCACCAACTACTCCATCATTACTTTTTCAATCATCAATTTCGCTTACATTTCTTATCATCCACTTCCTCATGTTCATGCCTGGCTACTGGCCGACCCCTTGTAACAGGTTCTCCATTCTGTGGTTTCGTGCCGTAGGCTCTGCGACAGGCTTCTGACCCCTAGGCATTGACTTGTAAGTCCTAGGGGGGGGTGTCAATCCTACAATTACGGGATGGGTAAGCCGATTACGAAACAAAACAATTTAAGAGTAGGCCCACGTTTCATTCTTAATTATGCGGATTTAATCAGAAAGTTTGACGAAACTGGTTCTGTTGCTGATGTGAAGAAATCTAGAAAGCCAAAGGTAACCAATGATATCACTTGTTGAGCTGCTTCACATCTACACCCATTTAAAACATAATTACCCAGATCTTTGGCGATTGTGTCATCAATGGACATTGTCCAATAAAATGGCCACCGCGATCCTCAGTTTTCAATCCGACCTCTATTATTTTGTTTTTTTCCAATTAAAAGTTGAAATTCTCCAGAGTGTTCATTAATAACTATGTTTCATAAAACTGTTCTTCGTGAAGGAATAACAAGTTTTCCTTACACATCCAACAACCCGACAGCAACTGCTAATATTCCAAGACACTATCTGCAGAATGCTGTGCATGAAGTGCAGAAAGAACAGTGTACGCCTAAAAAGCGAAAATAGGGCATGTCCCCAATGATTTATAAAAATCTATTGTTTGCTCAGTATGCGGCATATTCTTTTTTTTTTTCTTTTTTTTTCTTTTTTTTTTTTTTTTGTCCTATCTCAATTATAATATTTTAATGGTTTAAAGTTTGAAGTGACCTTTGAAAGACCCTATATATCTATCGCTTCTTCAGCGCTAAATAAATGATTTCTGTCCCTGGAGCTCCATAGTATGAAACTGTAAACATTTATGCTTTAAATCTGCTTGCTATGTGCAACAAACTTGAGCACACTTTATTTCAGTAAATCAGTGTATGTTAGAGAAATTGTTACCGGAGTATTTTAAGTTGTTTTTGGTATTTGAAACTCCACTGTTAGTATAAAAAAAACCTGACGCAAGTATCTGACTAAATTGTGTGCTTTAACGAGATCTACAAGCTATTGTCCATTAGGATATTATCTCTTACTATTTTTGCAAAAGTCTTCCAGAATAAAGAGGTATTCAGAGGGTATTCCCACATTATCATTATATAGAGTTAGTCCGTGCATGACGTCAATACTAGGTAGCGAGTTTATCATGCATTACCTCTTACAGAGTTTCAGTTATTGTTTCATTATTTTATCAATTCAAAAACTGCCCCATTAATAATTATCTCCTACATATTCATTAATAATTATTTTATCCAACTGATTAGCGAACGATAAGTAGAAAGGGTGCATGCGAACAGTTTCAATGCTACCTTAGTGAATTGGGACTTCTACCTTTCCAGTAATTTATATTGGAAAATTCGCAGCATTTATTAGCAATAGGTAACACATTCTTCTAGTTCGGAAGTAGCACTCAACCATGCAAACTCTGTAATCGGTGGTCACTTCCTTCTGGCATGAAAAGTCGCCCTCCATGGTGTAATGATTTCCATGCTAACTACATGGACTCAAGTTTGCGGGTTCAAACCCGGCGGAGGACGATAAAGTTCCTTACATGTGTTACTTCGGAAGCGAAGTAAAGTAGTTGGTCCCGTAACGTAGATTTGTGGCACGTAAAAGAACCTCAAACATGATAAAGAGGTCCCTGAGCAAAACTAAGCCCAGTATATAATGGGACGCTGAGAACAGCAGCAGTTAAAGAGCGTTCACAAATTAAACTACATTTCCATCTCGGTGAAAAGAATACAAATGAAAAACAGTTCTGCACCGCCCAGTACATCAACCTGTTAACGAAATCGGCAATGCATACAGTCCAAGGTTCAATCCCACATCTTCTTGAGGCGAAGGGCTCGCTGAACTAACAATGACGTATACATTTTTTTTGTTTTTTGTTTTTTGTTTTTTGCTTTCTTTACACGCACTATGTACATAGTGTATAGAGAAGGTATTACACTCCACCCAAAAATTCGATACTGAGATTTCCCCGGAAATATATGTTTTAGGGTCCCCTGTATCAAAAAAAACATTTCCGGAAAAAGGTCCGTGTGTGTGTCCGTGAACACAATAACTCAAAAACGAAAAGTCGGTAAAATACCAAACTTTGTATTTAAGATAAGCATCTTCCAGGGATGCGACACGAAGATTTTGAGAAAAATCCCCCACCCTCAACTACCCTTTACAGGGAACATTTTTCGAAAATTTTGACTTTCTCAAAAATGGCTCTAACGATTTTGATTAAAATATCGAATATTAAAGCTATTTACCTGAGAAATAAAATGTATATCTTGAATGTTCTGGGAATAGTCTCTGAAGAGTACTTTATTCCGGACGAATTTTACTGAATTTTGAATAACTGCTAAACGTAAGAGTTGGACAAAAACTTACTACACAAAAATTGTAGAGCACGTTAAAACACACAATTTATTTTATATACATTTTTTTCATGGAGTTCATCGTTTTTGAGACGTTCCTTGTTTTTGGTTTCTGCTATGAAAAATGTATACTTTTCTCATACAGGAATGTGTCAACTGCTGTCCATACAAACAAAGGAACTTCAGTGACATAGCCACCAGCTTTTGTCTATCACTTTAACCTATGATACTCCCTTATTTTGATTCTACTTACAAGGAAGCAAGTAATAAGAATATTTTTGCTAATGTTTTTCTGATTAGTAGGAAGTAAATAGTAGTATAAGCTTTTTAACAATAATTAGTTGCAGAGATATAGAGAAAGTCATGTGAATGGTACACATCAGATTTTTTATTAACTTAACGTCCTTTAACCCGGTTGGTCATATCGGACGATATATGACATTGGTGAAATGATCCCGAGGTCCATGGAGCTTAAAGTTACTCGACATTCGTCTTCACAGGATAAGGGAAATCCCCGAAAAAAACCTTATCCGGGCAACTCACCCTAAGCGAGATTCCAACCCACGACCTTTTGAATGTGAAGCAGACACACTACCACCACACTACCAGGTGGGCAATCACCCATTTAATCTCGATGCTAAAGGCTGAATAATCTGATGCTGGTATATAAGTACGAGTATATATTTATAGATTAATGTAATTGTTTTTTTTTTTCCCGCAAGCGGTGTGAAGGAGTTGGATGTGTCGAGAAAAAGTAAGTGTCATAGCCTGGATTTGAAGCACGGATCTTCCGGTCTAGCCGGTTGCTCTATCACTGAGCTACCATGGCAATATGCCGACAGGGCATTAAACTTATCGCATATGTCCCAGTAAACCACAAGGTGATCTCAAATTATTTTGAGATGACATACCCCAATGGCTACTTAGAATATCGTAAATGCTTAAAGTTCCGGGTCTCATAGTTTAAGCAACTAATATGGCTCATTAGTGTTAATTTGTGTATATTTACAGTTTTTCAATATCCATAAAAATATTTTAAGGATATGGCATTTTAAACAATATCGTTAGTCATTTTTAGAAAAAAAAAAATTACTTCCAGAAAATCTACCTGTAAGGAGTAGTTTGGAGTGTGTGTGGGGGGGGGGGAGGTTATATTAAGAATCTACGTGTTGCATCTTTGGAAGATGCTGAAGTTAAACTGTCACCTTTGGGATTTAACGGACTTTTACTTTTGAACTACTTCATAGACGCACACTGAGACACTAAGATATTTCGGTAAATTTACAAATAATTATGTAAACCTAATACTCCTATATTGTAAAACGTATTAAGATTGAATAAATAAACACTGTCTTACCGTTTATGTACGGTAGAATACAAACCATTTGTAATTATGTGGTCCCTTAGAATATAATTAAGATTTGATAAATTAAGCAGTACCTATCAGTACCAGGTTCGTACGATCGATCTATGAGCCCATTAATTTATTTCTGGACAGCTAGTAAATTTCACTGCATGGAACCTCTGCTTATAATCTGTATAAGAAATGCTCCTATACTATAGCTGTATTTCCAGCTCTAAACCAAATTGGCATCGTTTTGAATTTTTGTAAGCTAATGTCAACATTATAAAGAGAAAATGTATGTGCATATGACCTGCAGTATTCTCGGAAACCGTTCAGTTGATTTTGGAAATTATTCCAATATGAAATAGACAGTTCTCTATACAGCAGTTTCTGTTTCTCTAGATAGCTTAACCCTCCAACTCCTAAATGATGCAAAACGATTTGAAGCAGCCTAAGAAGAACATAAAATGTCTAACTAGACAGTAGAGTGCTTTGAAACAAACAACAGTCTCTATAAAAAAAAAAAAAACACCTGAAGGATTACACCCATGTGATTTTCTCTATCTATTCTGTAAAAATATTAGTATAAAAGCATATTCTTCTATCTAATTCAGGTTAACTGAAATAAAAATTAACACAAATGGTTTTAAAGTTTTCTTCCTTGTAGGCAGAAGAAAAATAAAGGAATACGTTGGGCTAAAGCAAAGTCAATAAGTGATGAGGTTGAAAAACAAGAAAATATTAGCGAATGACGACTTTGCTCTTGAGAAATGTTTTAAGTTTGAAAAATTGAAACCATAAGCAAGCAATATATTGTAAATACTTGACTCAACAAAAGAAAAGATTTACATAAATTGTGTGTTTTATAAGAGATGTATATTTTTATGCCGTAATTTTTGTTCATCCTCTACGGTTTACCAATGCAAAATTCATCCAAAGTGAAGATGACTTAAGATGGCAAAATTTCAAAATGTAAGTAATTTTTTGTCCATGCAAATATATTTAATACGAGGATCGGCTGATAAGACCCGGGCCTCACACGGATATGGCACCACTAGGACAGTTAGACGGTAGCATTGTATAGTTTTAACTCTAGACTAGCTTGTATCCATCGTTACAGGTCAATAGCTTGTTTAGTTTTCGAATGACAGCATTTCAAACAAGACAACTTTAGAGTTTTCAAGAAAATGGGAGGATTTGGGAAAACGAACACTGATTAAATACTTCCATTTGAAAGGCTGAACGCCTAAAGAAATCAAGGAGGAAATGGACAGTACATTAAAAGACTCTGCCACTTCATATTCAATGATTAAAAGGTGGACTGCAAAATTTAAAATGAGACGTAAAAGCATTAGTGATGAGCCTCGCTCTGGACGCCCTGCTGAAGTGACAACTCCAGAGATAATTAAAAAAGTCATCGTTTAGTAGCTATTTGAGATAGCAGAGGCTTTAAATATATCAAAAGAACGTGCATCTTTTAAGTAATGTTTTGTGCTTTCACAAGGTGGGTGCCGCGTTGTTGACACCTGATCAAAAGTTGTAAAGAAAAACTGTTTTGTAAAGAAGCTCTACCTTATCCCAGTGAATTTTTGAGACAGCTTATTACCATGGATGAAACTTGGATACATCACTACACTCCAGAAAGTAAATTACGGTCAAAACAGGGGATTGCGCCAGGTGAAACAACTTCAAAAAAGGCAAAGTCAATTTTGTCAGCTAACAAGCTTAGCCTGCCCTATTCGGCAGATCGAGCACCCAGTGACTACGATTATTCATGAACGAATCGTTGATTATTCAAGGAATATGAAGGAATTTTCTCTAAAAGTTAAGCTTCACGTTCCTGATCATTTACCAACTTGTGAATTCCTCCGACAGCTTCTCAATATGAGATAATCTACCATCATGTAGTGCAATTAATATTGCCATTAATAATTCTTTTTAAATTAGATGTCCTTATAATCCAACATGCTGTACGTTGAATGCAAACATGAAATGCATACACAAATTTATTGGTGGTCTAATCGGTAAAATCTATGAAATGAAATTGAAGTCTGGCATGCAACGTAAGGGGTAACTCATGCCTCGCAATTTTATAACCTGCCTCTTTCACGACACGTTTTAGTAGTTGATGATTTGCTAGGTGATTTTCTTGAAATTCATGACGCCTCTTTGGAAAATAAGAGAATTTAAATACCAAGTTTGCTATTAAATTGACTTTCCATTTGTTAATTATGCTGTTTAGAGGCGCCCGCGCGCGCGCACACACACATTTTTTCGTGATAATTAACGGGGCTTCAATAGATGCTCCCGGTGAAATCTCCATTTCCAATTTCTAGGTGGATTACAATACATTCTCTATCTAATATGTACAATTATATGGTTGAGAAAGTAAAGAGGAACACAATCTAAATAAGCATTCATAAGAGATTCCTGGAATTTGACGAAAGGAAATCGATAGAGTACTCTGTATTCTAACATGATCTTATTAACAGGTGTTAAATAATAATAATAATAATAATAATAATAATAATAATAATAATAATAATAATAATAATAATAATAAATTTATATACTTTGCAATATATCTCATGTAACACAATTAAAGTGGAATTTCATACAGCAATTTTATTGTAAAATTCAGAAAACTCCAGAATAATGGGGAAAGAATACGTTCAGTTTTACATTGTTTTTCTTTTATGCCAAAAAAAAAAAAAAAAAAAAAAAAAAAAAAAAAAGCTCCTAGCCCCTATCGTAATAAAGTCGGGATTACAAGGTTGTTTGCATAGCAGGGCGATTCATGTAAGAATCGTGCACCTAGGCAGGCTAAAAGACAAGGCTACGATTTATGAACGAATTGTGAATCGTGCACCTGGGCAGGCTAAAAGACAAGGCTACGATTTATGAACGAATTGTGAATCGCGCACCTGTGCAGGCTAAAAGACAAGGCGACAATTCATGAACGAATTGTGAATCGTGCACCTGGGCAGGCTAGGCGACGATTCATGAAGGAATTGTGAATCGTGCACCTGGGCAGGCTAGGCGACGATTCATGAACGAATTGTGAATCGTGCACCTAGGCAGGCTAAAAGACAAGGGGACGATTCATGAACGAATTGTGAATCGTGCACCTGGGCAGGCTAGGCGACAATTCATGAACGAATTGTGAATCGTGCACCTGGGCAGGCTAGGCGACGATTCATGAAGGAATTGTGAATCGTGCACCTGGGCAGGCTAAAAGACAAGGCGTCGATTCATGAACGAATTGTGAATCGTGCACCTGGGCAGGCTAAAAGACAAGGCGTCGATTCATGAACGAATTGTGAATCGTGCACCTGGGCAGGCAGGCTAAAAGACGGGACGATTCATGAACGAACTGTGCATAACTGCGTTTAGCCAAACCGAGTGCGGCCGAATACTGCCGAGCACGGTCGATATTCCGTGATTGCCGTGCCCAGTGAGTACTGAAAATTACCATGAATTCTGATGTTCTATCATCTGTCTGGCTCTGGTTAGCGAAAACAGAAAACCACTGCCATTAAATAGAATATTGTTGAGTTCTGACGATACGGAGTTATGATGGTGGTTAATTTTTTAAAAACAATAGCGTATAATCGAAAGCGCAGTAAATAGAATCGTAAACATTTCCATTGAAACTACAGCACCACATATAAGGAAAGGATTAATGTCCAGTAATTATTTTACTGAACATTATTAAATGTCTAATACATTGTATTGAATGACTGTATGTTGTAGATATAACAAGTTAACGGAGGGAAAAACAGAACTTTTAGAATTCCAGGATTAAATAAATTAATATCTATGTTTAAATTATGATTTAACGGCACCGATTTATACACAAAAACCTACACTAAATGCAGGTGTAGAAACATCTTACTTCTAATATTAAAATTACCTCGGAAGAAAATAATTATTCTGGTACTAGCGTTGCCTTATAATGATGCATTTATAAAATTATACGACTTAAGTAGCGTGCAACCGCGGCAGTGATGAATAATAATTACTCTGCTTATTAACATTACACAAATACCGCCAGGCGCCATGCAATCGAAGCTAGGTGTCAATTTTAGATTTAAACAAACTCTTATGTGGTTTTTCTTTTTTCGTTTAATGGAAGGCATTTTAGCAAATGTTTGCAAAAGAGTACAGCGTTTTATATAAATTACAGTTTTTATGCTATAGGAGCTGCCATATAACTACCATCCCCGTGTAAAAACGAGATAGCTTAACATGAACACAAGACGGCATAGCTATGATTACTGAATCGTGAACGAATCGTATGAATCGATTCATATTGCATGAACGAATCGTATGAATCGGTTACTGAAAATGAATCGCTCGACCCAACTCTACTACCTACTGTTCCCAAACCTCAAAAAATGTCTTGGAGGACCAAGATTTCACAGTAACGAGGTGGTCATCGATGCGGTAAACAGCTATTTTGATGATCTTGATAAATCGCACTACAGAGATGGTTTAATTAAGTTAGAACACCGATATGACAAAATGCATTAGCCTTTCTGGAGACTATGTTGAGAAATAAAGCAAAAAAATAATTTTTAAATGATGTTTTTATTGAGGCCCGAGACTTATCAGCCGACCCTAATAGATGAGATAGCTAGTGAGGAATGGAACAAAGTACTTAAACATATGTGAAGTGTGATACACAATGTATGGAAAGAAGTACTCGTAATTTTAGAGGAAGCAGTGGAACATGTGGCGCTGCAGACGCACATAGGTAAATATGGCAACAGCACACCGAGACAGCCACATGTTAGCAGTGATGTCAATCACATGGTAATTTCTCACTAATAATAGTTCAGAAAGTAACAAATTGGTATAGTCTAGAGCACATTCATGTGTACAACTGGTTCTATCGGGAAATGATCCGTCATATCCTGGTGGATGTGCGCCAGAGGCTGGACCAGACCTGAGCAACTAGCTGTCATCAATATGCAATCATTTCCTATTCTTCCTTACCAACTCTACTGTGAATGCTTAGCTGTGTCCGTGACGAATAACAACAGACAGTGAATTGTCTTGGAACTCTAAAACAAGAAGGAACACAGCTTGCAACTTCACCAAATGTTGCCAGTCAATACATACCCCGAATCGAGATATTTTGCAGGCCGTATTGGTGCAATGTTTGGTTCCATATATGTAAAAAATTCTTTTCTAAACTGAACTGTACTAAAAGTGATTCACGCTACAGTTTGGATGCTGATACCCTTCTATCAATTCTGCTTGTCTCTGTCTATAATTAAGCCTGATAATGATAAATTAGAGTAGATAAAAAGGTGTTAGTGTTCTACACCCGAAATTTGTAAAAATATCATTTGAGGTAGAAAGATTGCAAGATGTATTTTGCCACTCGGCCACTCGACGAGTTGGATCCGCCAATGTTTTACTTTGCATGGTGAACAACAATCTTGTTAAAATCTCCAGGAGGAATGGGAAAACGATACATTTCTCCTCCGTTTACCAGGTTTTCCAGGACTGAACTAGACAATCTTCGAAACATCTACCAGCACCACCACTACCATGCAGATTCTTAAGAAAACATAATCAACTACGATTTTACTATCTCTACACTGGGGTGGTTTAAGAAGTCGGTAATATGGTGTGGTGTTGGTCTCAGGGCTGCTGGTTGCTGGGCGTCTCGGAGTTGTATTTTATTTAAACCTTGTTTGCAGGTTTAAATTTGCCGCTGTATGTGAAGTTGGTAACGCTTGCTGTTGGCGAAACTGGAATTAACTATTTGCGCCAGACTTTATTGTTCAAGTAGTTGCAAGCTTATTATCGGCAGCGAATTAACTTATTTATGCACAGCTCAACCACGTTTTCCATTATATTTTTGCAATCCTCAGTCGACGAGTAAAAGAATCTTAACCTACTTGCTTAGGTGGTAGGATTTGATAAAATACAGCATTAATTTAAAATATTTCTTTTTAATTATAAACATTTATTTCGTAAATCGTTGAAACAATGTAGTGAAGTAAAGCACGCTATTAAAACTGATCTCTTTTTGAGAAAACTGTGCCAAATATATACTTTGTAATCTGTACTTACAATAAATATCTTGTTAGTAATCGTCAAAATACAATATTTCACACTAAATAGCTGTATTAGAGATTTCAATTTGCGAGATTAGCTCTTGGTGTCTGTATCCCCGTCTTCTATCTTGTTGACTGCGTCCCGGTAGCTTTTTAAAAAATTTACGTATATCTAAAAGTTGAAGATCACTATTTTCTACCATTGTAATCTATCCGTCACCATGGGGACGACAGATTTCTTTATTTCACATTTCGTGAAATAAAAATTAACTCTACCCTTATGCATTGTTACCGGTATAAACAGTTTATAGCATCCGGCATCTCGTTCGCCTTTATTATTCTCCTTCTGTCATATTACTACTTTAATTATTTTTTATTATTAATATGCTTTTCTAAACATCAATTCATAGCTATACATTATAATGCGTTGTATTCGTTACTTAACCCGGCTATGTTACTTTCGTAAAAGCACGCAATTTTGTACTATTTTCGTGCGTATCGTGAGGCGATGACCCTGCCATTTTTACTTTCTCAATACACACTATGTACATAGTGTATAGAGAAAGTATTGCACTCCACCAAAAATTCGATACCGAGATTTCACCGGAAACATATGTTTTAGGGTCCCCAATATCCAAAAAAAGCATTTTCACAAAAAGGTCCGTGTGTGTGTGTGTGTGTGTGTGTGTGTGTGTGTGTGTGTGTGTGTGTCCGTGAACACGATAACTCAAAAACGAAAAGTCGGTAAAATACCAAACTTGGTATTTAAGTTTAGCACCTTCCAGGGATGCGACACGAAGATTTTGAGAAAAATCCCCCCACTCCCAACTACCCTTTACATGGAACTTTTTTCGAAGATTTTGATTTTCTCAAAAATGGCTATAACGATTTTGATTAAAATTCGGATATTAAACATATTTACCTGACAAATGAAATGTATATCTTGAATTTTCTGGGAATAGCCTCCGAAAAGTAGTTTATTATGGATGAATTTTACTAAATTTTTAATGACTGCTAAACCGTAAGAGATGGACAAAAACTTACTACACAAAAATGTAGAGCACATTAAAACACACAATGTATGTTATATACATTTTTTTCATGGAGTTCGTCGTTTTTGTGACATTCCTTATTTTTGGTTTCTGCTATGAAAAACGTATACTTTTCTCATACTGGAACTTGCCAACTCCTATCCATATAAACAAAGGAACTTCATTGACATAGCAACCAGCTCTTGACTATCACTTTAACCTACGGTTGTCCCTTATTTCGCTTCTACTTACAAGGATGCGAGTAATAAGACTATTTCTGCTAATGTTTTCTGATTAGCATAAAGTAAATAGAAGTATAAGCTTTTTAAGAATTATTTGTTGCAGGGATATGGAGAAAGTCATGTGAATGGTACACATCAGATTTTTATACATACAATTCTTTGGCTTACATTGCAAAACAATATGTTTTATTATTTTACTACATTATTTTAGGACAGTATTGTTTCATTTTCTCTTTACTTGATCTATTTAACATTAAATCCTGCGTCAACACTACAATGCACATAGTAGGTGGAGAAGGTATAGTATTGCATCAAATTTTCAATACCAATATTCGCCGGATATGTGCGTTATGATGTCATCTGAATCCAAAAATAATCACCTTTTTTTTTGGGTAGTGTTTAACGCCCGCTTTAACTACTTATGGCACCGCAGGCGGTGACACTGATGATATATGAATGATGGAGCACCAGTGGAATGCGATGGTGGGGGAAACCGGAGTACCCGGAGAAAACCCGCCCCAGCACCGCTTTGTCCACCACAAATCTCACATGCGGTCGCTTGGGATCGAACCCTGGCCGTCTAGGTGAGAGTGAAGTGGTCTAACACTCGGTCACGGCGCGGCCAATTACCTTCTGCACATAGTTCTTAGGTAGAGAGGTTTGCACTACTACCAAAAATTCGACTCCGAGATTTTATCAGAAATACACATTTGAAGTTCCTGTTTATCCAAAAAAGCATTTTTTTAGAAAATGGTCGGTGTGTGTCTGTGAACACGATAACTCAAAACGAAAAGTGTACAATAAAACTTTGTATTCAAGTTTAATATCTTCCAGAGATGCAACACGAAGATTTTGAGGAAAATCCTTCCCCCTCCAAACAACCCTTTACATCGAAATAGTTTCGATTTTTTTTTTTTTTTTTTTTTTGATTTTCCCAAAAATTGCACTAGCGATTTTGATTAAAATGCCGTATATTAAAGATACTTACATTGCAAATCAAATGCATATTTTGAATTTTATGAGAGTCTCGATGGAGTCTTCATTCTGGATGAATTTTGCATTACTGGAAAACCGTAAAGATAGACAAAGCTTACCAGGAAAAAGTATAGATCTCGTTTAAAAAAAAAAAAAACTATTCGTTTTCGAGATATTTCTTTTTATTTGTTTCAATTTTAAACTACATAAGTTGTCTCAAACGGGACCATGCAAAGCGAAGGGAATCTCAACGGTTTCGTATAGCAACTGTATGATGTAGATAAAATAATCATATTTAGTAATAATAGTTTGTATATGGAAATTTACATGAATGGGACACATCAGATTTGTTTTAAAAACATTCTGTCATGGTCTGGAACGGTAGAATGATATTCTTCAATCGTCGCTTCGTTGATTTCAAATTTTACTTACAGTCCCTGGTATAACTTAAGTTTGCTACAGCAGACACCAAGCAGCATTTCATATAATAGTCTTGTACACCTGACAATAGTCTGTGCTTAAGAAGCAGGCGCAGCCTGTTGTATTCAATTGTTAACTTTCGTTCCAACGTCGTCATTTCTTATTCCTTCTTTATACCAGTCAGCTCCGTCTTGCATACACTTTTCTTTCACAGCCTCTAGTTAACTTCCTTAACAGATCAAAAATTCAGGAAGCTCTTTAACAGAATTTTAGAATTATTTCTTCTACGCCTTCCTTAGCTTTCGTGCTGTTCTATTCATACACTCAGAAATGAAATGAATATTTATTAATTCCGCTCGCAATGTCTTTCCAAGTAACAGACTGAACACAAAGTAAAATATTTCTGTGTAAAGTAAACAGGAATGAAAATGGATCAGTTTTGAAAACACCAAATCTGTGTATAACAAACGATATACAGTATCTAGTTTAAAGCCTGTACTCGCCAATAAAGACTAATAGGTAATGTTTCATTTCAAAAAGTTTTTGAAAAATAAATTGTTTTCAGCAAAAATAAGTGATATGATTTTTAATATTTCATATGCATTATCATCCTTGCAACCATTAGTGTGTTAAGCGCATAATTTTACTCTAATAAAGTAGAATGTTGTGGTATGAGACATTTATGTGAATTTGTAAATGAAATAATCTGAAATCACATGGTTCTATATGTGGCCCCATTTGGGAGGCGTGGATTCAAATCCCGTCAGCCAACCAATTTTTTTTTACTTTCTCTAGTATGTATGTACAATGTATACAGTCGGTAGAGAAGGTATTGCATTCCACCACAACATTCGATGCCGACTTTTTACCGGAAATATATGTTAGAACTCCTGAATAAAAAAGGATTTTTAGAAAAATGCCCTTATATGTGTGTTTTTTGCTTTATTTTGATTTTTGTTTTTGTGAACAACATAGCCCGGAAACGAAAATTCCATTAAATAGCAAACTTCGTGTTTAACTTCAACATCTACGAAGGATGTTACACGAAGATTTTCAAGAAAATCCCTCCACCCAAACCTACCCTTTACATGGAAAATTTTCTGCAATGGCTATAACTATTTTGATTAAAACATCGTATATTAAAGCTATTTACTTGGAAAATAAAATGTATATCTTGAATTTCTTCCGAATAGCTTCCGAAGTGCTCTTCATTCTGAATATCTTTTGCACCAGTAGTAAAGCGCAAGAGATAGGCAAAGAATTGCTATAAAAATGTAAATATCATTAAAACAATACCAATATAAATTATATATATATATATGTATCTATATATACATATTTTTTTCTTCTAGAATTAACCGTTTCCGAGATATATTGGGAGGACAGGCATTTGGTTGTGTTTACATAGCATACCGCTCATATATGGATTGTGTTTGTTAGTTTCAGTTTTAACTATCTGTTCTCAAGTGGGAAGTGATCTTTCGTTTTATCTCTCGTTTTGCTCTCGGGCATGCAAAAGAAAACCGAATTTCAACTTTTCACATAGCGATAATCTTTTAAAAGATTTGACTGTCGCTTTAGCCAAGTGCAGTCCTATATTTTTCTTCTACTTACAAGGAAGCAAACACTAAGATCGCTTCTGCTAATATAGAAAAAATGTCGTGAATGGAATACATCATAAAATCCCCCCTCCCCCGTTTGTGATTTCTGACGCGCCACGATTGATTTTCTTCCCCTAGGGACTGCACGGTTCTCCCCAAAAAATCGCGTAACGTTGGTAGATTTTAAATGCTCTGCCTTGTATTTAAATACGTGTGTTAACGTACATCAATCTGCGCATGAGCATTTGATTTACCAATTAAGAGGCGATTTCAAGATGCATGTAAATCACTATATTTATTTCCTCATAATTAGAGTCTGTACCGCCTTATTTAGGTTTTAACATTCATAAATTTGAGCCTGTAAAATAATTTAATTGGATGCACTCGTAAGCTTAATTTATGCCATGAAATGCCAGCAACTAAACAAAAAATATATAAAAAGAATAGATAGAAAGTTGCCTATCAGGTACGCGTTTTTTATCTCTCTTTGTCTATTTTCGATGTTCTTATAGTAAAAAATACGAGTATCAGGTAAATCTATTGTGTAAATTATTCTTTATTTTCTTAATTTTAATTACTAGTTCAAGCAACCTAGCAGCAGCAAGAGCAATAGTATTTAATCTGTCTTAAATCAAACACCATTTGACAAACGTTTGTTAAAAATCTATTGTGTTCTATTCACATAACTTTCTCTACATCTCTGTAACACATTGTTAATAAGCTTATTTTTCTATATACGTCAAGTTAATCGAGACAAACATTAGCAGAAATGGTCTTATTACTTAGTTTTATAAGTAGGAGGGAAATAAGGGAATCCACTAGGTTAAACCGAATGTCAAATGTTTTAAAATGTGGTTGAAGTCCATTTCTTTGCCTGGCCAGGAGTCCCCGTATGAAAAATGTTTTTTTTAAATCTGAAACCAATAAAAGCAATATCTCGGAAACGGTCAACTCTGCAACATAAATGTTTGACAAAAATTGTGTGTTTTAACGAGATCTGCATTTTATGTAGTAATTTTGTGTATCTCTAACGGTTCACCACTTATATAAAATTCAGCAAAATTGATCCAGAATGAACCGTCTTCAGAAGATATTCCCAGAAAATTCAAGATACACATTTTATTTGCGATGTATAGAGCTTTAGAAAAGCAAAATGTTCATAGTTTGTTTCCATGAAAAGAGTAATTTAGTTTGGGGGGGGATTATCTTTAAAATCTTCCTGTTGCATCCCTGAAAGATACCAAACTTAAATACCAAGTTTGTTATTGAACGTATATTTCCGGTTAAATCTCGGTACCAAATATTTTGGGTGGAATACAATACTTCACCTATACACAAAGGGCATATACTATGTATATATAAAGTGAAAACAGGCTGTATGGAAACACATTATAAAATTTAAAAATTAAAAATGTTTGTACAGTATATAAAGGTTTAAAAAATATGCTTATTGTGACAAATGTTTTTATTGAATCAAAAACGGGTTACAAATAATTGATTCTTTGATTTCACCCACAACTTACATTTATGAAAAATAGAGAATACGCCAATTTTGCAATAAAAGATCCAACACGGTAACAGCAGACACAAATTATGTGTGTGTTGTCCTGCTAACTATAATAAACAAAATTAGATCTAGTATAACTGTTATAGCAATAATTTATTTCACTAATAAACTATGGAAACGTTAGCAATAACAATACATAAATAATAATGTGCGTATCTTCCTATTCAAATTTAATTTTTAACAAGATGAAAGTCAGTGAAATGCACTATAGAACGTTGTAATGTGGCATATTATTTCACGTAACTTACAACGAAATAACTAGATGAAAAATCATAAAACCAAATGAATATAAATATCCGTTTCACCAAGCAATCATGTCCACGTAACACAAAGGAGATCAGTTTAGTCTTTACGATAAAGAATTAACGGCGAATCACGCCATATGAAAACACTTACCGCTCCACTCTGAGAAGGTCTGTGCGTGTAAAACAATCCGAACTAAGGTTGGTAGACAGACGCCTTTAAGCTCTTTAGCCCCGAAAAAGAAAAGCAACTCACACGGCAACTACTTAACAAATGCCTCTGTATGTAGCGTGGAGTGCAAGAGCACAGTGTTGCCACATTATATTGCACCAGAATGGTACAAAATAAAGGCTTTGAATCACTACTCCAAACAATTCAATGGACGTCTCCACAAAGACGCGCTAACATTCCAGCGATTCACAATTCACTCATCCGAATTGCGATTCATCCTTCCTTTTCATAGCTACAAAGCTTGTCGAAGTTAGTAGAATAATCTGAGGTGTGCCGGGTAACGTGTAACGGGTTACCGGCGCGTCGCCTCCTGCGTTCACCACATTCCAGCCCCGCCGCCACATACCAAGACGAACCCGAGATTGGCTGCATACGACGTTGTCACAATATACTTTAGACATAAGAGATGTTATAGCTTTTAAGCTCAAAAGAGAGCTTATTATACAATTGAGGGCTTTAGTGGGAGGGGAAGCAGTACCATAAATATTTAATATTGTAGTTATTCATATTTGCGATCTATTATATAAACTTTAACTAAGTACAAAGGTTCTGTTTTCTCCTCAGCAGGTTTTCTAAGTTCCAGTACACATCCTCATCAACATTTTGAGAAAATAAAGATATGCCATATATGCTTATAAAAATTGCTTTCAACATTGAAATTCATACTTTTCCTTTTGACTAAATTTTAAATAATAATAATAATAATAATAATAATAACAATAATAATAATAATCTACGGTATTAGTGCTGATTAGAGCTTTAATATACGGTACTTTAATCAACATCGATAAAACCATTTTTGAGAGACTCAAAATTTTAATTTTTTTTTCCATGTAAAGGGTAGTTGGGAGTGGGGAGATTTTCTTGTAAACCTTCATGTCGCACACTTGGAAGACACTGAACTCAAATATCAAGTTTGGTATTTAAAGGACTTTTCGTTTTTTGAGCTATGCTGCCCACAGACACACATGGACATTTTTTAAAAATGCTTTTTTGGATTCAGGGGTTCTGGGGAAATCTCGGTATTGAATTTTTGGGTGTAGTACAATAGGTACTTTCTATATATACTATGTACATAGTACGTGAAGAGAAAGTAAAAATGTAGTGCAACCCACAGATTCGTCATTATTAGAATGTGAAGTCCAATGTCATGTTTTTGGAGTTTTCTGAATTTAAATTTGAAGATTAGTATGGGAAGTGTTTTAAAACTGAAAATTTGTCAGAAAAGGATTATCAGTCTTGGATCTATTACAGAAAAAAAAACATTTTTAAGTTTCTATCTTATATTTTATTTGTGTCTCTGTAGCTATTTTGAATGTTTTTATTAAATCTTCGCATAAAAATTTAAAACGTTTATAGTTGCATTCAGTAAAATAAAAGAATGGAAATGAAATGCGCACGGTTGATGAGCCCATCAAGAAATCAATACGAGTTGAGCCCAGTGCCCAGGGGATATTCCCGAGTTGTGTTCCACACCACATACGAGTGGAGGTCGAAACAGTAATAATCAGGTTAGGCGAGGTTACGTCAGTAACGTGTATTATGTCACGGAGAGACAGCAAAGCTGTTTCACAATATCTCTATAAACATAACGTAGCTTTTCTCGATGAAGCTTTAGCAGCCTATCTGTTGAATCCCTATTGCTTGATGAGATTTTCCTTTCTCTAGCACATATGTATAATATTCATAGTATTTTATTCCACTACAAAGTTCAATACCAAGATTTCACCGGAAATATATACAGGGTCATTCAAAAAGAAAGAACAGATTTCAAATATTTATTTCTTCCAAACTACAAAAGATAGAAGCATGATTCCAACGTTCTTGGAGATAGAAAAATGTACATTTTTATAATATGTATTCAATATGAGCACGTGTGTTACACGACATATATCTTGCCACACACGAATCAGCTGGTCTCCAGTTATCGAATTTACAGCTTCAACAATTTGATGTCGTAGATCTTCAAGAGTGCAAGGCATAGGAGGGATAAAAACACGGTCTTTTACGTAACCCCATAGATTATAAACACATGGAGTGAGATCTGGATACCTGGGAGGCCACCGACGATAAGTTAATCTGCTCCTCCTCTCACAATCCAATGTCCTGCAAACGTGTTATTCAAGTAACGTCGGACGTTGCAAGAGAAATGAGGCGGGGCACCATCTTGCATGAAAATTTTATTTGGAAAACATTAATCGTCGAGTAAAATTGTCTTTTTCAACATCTTCTAAATGCCAATGCACAGTTCGTACCTTTTGTTGTGGTCGTCAGGATTCAATGCTTGCAATAACTGCAGTTTGTATGGCTTCAGGTGCAGACGATGTTTAGAACTCGCCATACCGTTGGTTGCTTGCTCGTGATGTGGATTTCTTTGGGATCCTTTCGCTTAGTGTACGAATATGCTCCGACATTCGACGTGCGAGGACGTCCCGTACTTTTCCTTTTGCACATGCAATCATCTACGAATTTTCGATGCCACTCTACAGACATAAAACAACAAACAACATCGCCAATGTGGCCGTGATTGGAACTTCTACTCCCCGCGCTATTTCAATTGTAAACTTTTCTCTCTCCATGAACGTTGGATTCATGCTTCTATCTTTTGTAGTTTGGAAGCAATAAAAGTTTCAAATCTGCTCTTTCATTTTGAATAACCCTGTATTATGAGACTCCCTGAATACCCCTATAAAAAAGAATTTTTAGAAAAAGGTGCATATGAGTGTGTGTGAATAGCCTAGTTCATAAACAAACAGTCAGTAAAACATCTTAGTAGCTATGTTCAGTATCTTCAAAGATTTTCAAAAAAAATTTCCAACCCCAAACTATTCTTTACAAGGAACATTTTCGAAAATTTCTTCTTTTTTTCTCAAATATTGCTCTAACGATTTTGATTAAATACAATATTTTTAAGATATTTTCATGACAAACGAAAAGTACCTATATCTTCTGGGAATGACCTCTGATGACCTCTTCATTCTGGATTACATTTGTGTAACTGCTAAATCGTAAGACACAGAATAACAATTACAGATCATTAAAATACACAAGCTATGCCATATGCAATGTTTGTATAGGAAACCGTTTCTAAGATATTCCTCGTTATTGGTTTTAATTTTAAGCTACTTAAATTTTCTCAAAAAGTAGTGAACCGCATTTCAATTATTACATATGCGATAGCTTTTAAAAGGACTATCGCGTTAGCGTATGGTACTTCCCTTCTACTTACAAGGAAGTAAGTTTTCTGGTATATGTTGCCTCAATTGCATGAAGTACACAACTGAATAGCTTTCTGAGAATAGTTGTTTTGCAGAACAGCAGATAAAGTTATGGAAATGGAACACATCAGATTTCTCCGACCTTCTCTATCCCTAGGCCCATAATATTCTTCTTCCAGAGTAATCTCATCTAAATGGACAAAATTTAATGTTCCCGTAATTTCTAAGAGTGACATTTCTAAGCCCGCTATGGACTACATAAGGGGCCGAAGAGGAAGTGAAGTGAGTTAAAAGTCAATCTAGTGTGTGACGTTTGCTAAGAAAGTGAACGCAGTGACTTAGTTATTAGTGCACCAAAAGTATAAGTGCTGTGTTACGTGTAGTGGGTTAGTCCCAACAAAGTGAATTTAACACAAACTGGTATTCTCATTTGTTATACTATATGAACATCGCCCGTCAATATCATTAAATAAATCGTAATAGATTAGATGTATCGGAAGATTTATCAAGAAAGTTAAGGTTAGACCTATAGTTTACATTTAGACTGAAATTATATACCTGCGATTCGATATAATTAGAAATTAATAGAGTTGTGTTAATATTAATTTATTTATACTATCAAATTGCCTATTGACTCAAACATTGGTCACTAGTCTTTAATTCACTCAACGCTTCGACACGTAGACAGTTGGTGATTTGCACGCCACTGTGCGCTAACACTTCAGTCGAAGTCTGACTCACGATTCACTACTATTCTCCGGACTGCAACTCTTCCTTCCTTTTATAGCTTAAATTGTGTGCAAGCTTGTGGAAGCCGCTTCTGTTATGTGCCATATGTGTCGCGTTCCAAGACTTCTGGTTACAGGAGAGTCACACTTTCCTTTTTTCCACATTCCAATGTCCTAACTTCGCCACAGCGCATATAAAGACGAATGTGGAAATGACCGCATTTGCAGTGTCACAATATATTATTTAAGTAAATGAGTTATTTAGAATAAATAAATGAAATTATTCCAAAATGTATTGTCTTGTGAAAGCGACATTGAGCGCTAGACTGAATATTTGATACTCTGCAACTGTGTCGCCGCACCTATCTACATATATTTATGAAAATAAAAACAGGCAGCAGAGAAAAGGTCTCGCGGTCGTATCGACCCTTGTGTTTTCATACTCCGCTATAAACCCCGCATACATCATAAACTTCTTGCCATATTATACGATGGCAGTATACAGAGGCTGTTACTATAAAGCTGGGTAATATAATGTTAAACCAAACACCATAACTAAACCGATTTTTACTCCTCTGGAATAAAATTAATCCAAAGCAGGTATCCGAGGGACGACTAGGATTACAAAGCCTGCAGTGCAACCAGAATATTTTATTTCGTACAACTAAAACAGCCATCTGATAGTACATACCTCAGTTTATTTTTCAACACAGTCTCCATATCGGTTGAGGCAATTGTCAATTCGTGGGATGAGTTTGACTACTTCCTCCCGGCGACAATCCTGTCCCTGCGTGTTTAACCACCTTGTCGTGAAGTGTTCCACTTCATCTGAATCGTTGGCGTCCTAGGTGTTCTATCAAATGAGGGGAAAGACGAAAGTCGCTGGGAAGGAGACCCGGGCTGTAGGGAGGATAATCGATGATTTCTTAGCGAAACTGCTTGAACTCCGTTGTGATTTTCTGGACATATGAGGCCGCGCATTTTCGTCAAAAGATGACACCCTCGTTGAGGAGTCCTGGCCGTTTCCTCCAGATTGCTTCGCGCAATCGTGTCATGATCTCATAAAACTCGGTCAGCGGTCACCCTGTGACCTCCTTCAAATACTCCACGATCATGACATCAACGCTGTGGCCTGTCACCTTCCCTGCAGATGGCACCACCTTAAACTCGTCTTTGGTTGTCAACTTCATTGACAACCGCTTACTTCTGGAGGTATAGTGGTGAATCATTTCGTCACTTGTGACAACGTGGTGAAGAAAACTGTTCCCTTCCGTGGAGAACCGTTGCAAAAGTTGCAGACTTGCACCCAGGCATTTTTTCTTGTGTTGGTTGGACAGATTTTGTGGAATCAATGGGAACAAACTTTCTTGGTACAGCAGAATATCGTGAATGATATGATAAATGTTTCCAGAAGACATCCTACCGCCATATATTGTAACGGGATCCTCACGTTAACCTGAATCAGCCCTTCCATGCGAGGTGTGTTCAAATCTGTGGATTCCGTGCTGAGTCGGCCACTGAGATCCGACACCATTCTGGCATTACAGTCTCTGCATAAACCTCTACCAGCTGTCGGTGAATATCAGTCGCGATTACATGTTTCGCCCACACCAGTTTTCCAAACGAGTTGCTATCTATGTTTAGCTTCCAGTAGTGCAATAGGTTGAAAATATGTCAGTTGCCAATCACACGTATATTAGAATTTCCGTACCCAACTAAGTCCGCATTTGTGTTTAGCTTGCAGTAGCGCTGTAGGTGGCAGTTGGCTGAAAATATGACAGTTGCCAACCAAATGTACTTTAGAATTTCCGTACACAGCTAAGTCCGCTATGAAAGTCAAAACACAGAATACAGGCCTTGCAGCCTTGCTTTCTGATCATCCCTCGCAGTTTTTGCAAAAGCCTAACTAATGTCAGAGCAAAAGGCATGTCGACTCACCTGTGCTTCAGAAGTCGCTACTGTCTTGCGGAAAGTAAACGACATCAGTGATCTCATTTAATATTTGTCTAATCGCGTTGTTCTTTTAACCAATGGCAGCGCACCTGCTATGCAGAGATAACTCCACGTGAAATAAATCAGTGAATCCCTGTATGCATTTGCACACCTGCTGCTTCCGTACGCGATAGCAGTCTCCAAACGCAATCCCATTTTAACGCAAAAAATGCACCAACTGATGGTACCCATGACCGTGCTCGCTAAAGCTTGGTGCTTCGTGTTGCAGGATATTGCAGGCTCGAGCCCCTTAGGCTGAGTAAGTTTCAGTAGTTGTGCTATATCCTAGTCGTTCTCCCCCTTCACCCGATGGCAAATAATAATAAATATTTCAAATTAATAATATTTATGAAATGTTAATATATATATATATATATATTGTATATACCTTTTTATAATTCTTTTATGCTTTTAAGTAGCTTGATTAATCGTCCTGGAGTAGCATCGGCTTTTACTCCAATACTAGGGATTGTTCATGAATGAATAACGTCTTCAGAATAAATGTATGTGAAATTGTATGCTTTAAAAAGATCTATATGTTTTCTGTAGTAAGGTTTTGCCTATCTCATAATGTTATTAGCTATGCAAAAATCATCCAGAATAAAGAGATCTTCACAGGCTATTCCCAATTCAGGACATACATTTTAATTGTCATGTAAATATCTTTAATAGACTATATGTAAATCAAAATTGCTAGACATTTTTTGAAAAAATTTCCTTGTAAAGAGTAGTCTCGAGTTGGGGGGAGGTGTTTGGAGATGCTGAACTTATACAGGATGGGAGATGTATAAGTGCAAATATTTGTATCAATGTTTGAGTACACTGGGGTGAACCATATTTGTAGTTTTTCTCGCTATTTTCTAAAGTTGTGTAAATGACGAAAATTTAAACATGTTTTTGAATGGCTATTGTTCCCTATCTCAGATGTTTGGTTGTAAGCCTAACAGGTCACACGTTTCCACCTCCAGATTATAGGCGGAGTGATGCATGTAAACACAGCTCAAGGGCCGTTTTAAACCCTGAAATTTGTGATTTGTTTATGACAATGCTATCATTAAACAGACAAAATGAGATATGCATTTTTTCTTCTAAAAACCAAATTATTTCACTTTTTCACTTCCCAACTTGTATCAAGTTTTGTATTTAACCAAATTTCGTTTTTTTGACTCATGGTATTCTCAGACTCCTGTAGACACATGAAGTTTTTTTAAAAGTGCGTATTTTTTGGATTCAGGAAGCTTCAAAGATATGAAATCATGACAGAGAATTTGTGGGTGAAATACAACAGTTTCCCTACTTACAATACGTAGTAAAGAAACCATATTTTATAAATATATCTAAAAGCTGTTTTGAAAGTACGTAGAAAATATATAATATATTCCATTCACATGACTTTCTCTATTTTGCAATAAATTATTCTTACAAAAGTATATTCCTCTACTTTATGCCAATCGAGATAAACATTAGCAGAAATGGTTGCATTACTGTTCTCTAACAAGGAAAATAAGGGACTACACTAAAATTAAACAATAATGAAACCTTTTAAAAGCTGGTTGCTATTTGACTGAAATTCGGTTATCTTTTACATGGTAGATAAAGCAAAAAACAAAGGGCTGGGAATTAACTCTTGAATTAACTCATCGTACTTATGCAAATGAAGTGCTGCGCTCGACGCCTCGGTCAAGGGAGGCTGTGAACCTCTGCCAGCTGATGATGGGGGTGCAAGGTCCTTAACGAATTTGTTGACGACGAGCTTGCTAATTGTATTCACTTTAGTTCGCCGCCGTTTCGCTCGCACTTACTCCACACCAAGTTGTTTGTTTCTCTCACGAACATACTTGGCTTTTTCTGGTCTCCTAGGGGACGCGTTGTTACTTGCGTCATTGCAGTCTCCAGGGGCTGGTCTCAACAGCAGTTCCCTTTCTCACTTGTTCATTCCATTTTGATATCTGTCACGATGCAGCAAGAGACCAATGTGACATTGAAGTACAGATTGAGCTATAACGTTTTAGTGAAAGTAGATAAAATAGTATATTGCGTAAGTTATACTTATCAGGTCGATAATGCATATTAGGAACACGAGGCAAGCAGAGTTTTCCCAAGCGTTCGAGATCTGATAAGTATACAATTCGTGGTTAGCCAATTACTTTTTGAAATACTTGAAAAAAACTGTAAAAAGCAATAAACCAAATTTTCTTTTCAATATTTTATCGAACATTAAGAAAAAATTATTTCTCAATGCGAAGAAATGAAAGGCCACATCTAAAGTATATGGACAAAGCTATCTTGAAATGGAAATGGAGTTTTATTTTTGGACGCTCTTCAACTGTTGTGGTTCTCAGCGTCCCATTCTATAATGAGCGTGAAAGACCGCTTAATTTTGCTAGAGGCCTCTATCAGGCTTGAGGTTCTTTTACGTGCCATAAATCTATGACACGGGACCAATGGCTTTACTTCCCTTCCATTCTAAGAAGTTTTACGCCCAAAAAGAATGTATCGTCCTCCGCCGGGTATATGAAATGGTAGTCATTACACCACGGAGGGCGACTAAATCCTTCTTATACTCTCTTCTGTTAATGAATTTTGCAATAGATTCTTTACTTGAAGTAGCACATGTCACGAGTGTGACATCTTTTCCTAATCGTATTGCATTAATGATTCCCAAACTCTTACTGTAAGTACTGACAGTGCTTGTTAATATAGCAATTAATAAATGAATTGTAAATATAGCTTACATTACAAATATGTAGTCAGAATGATATTTCAAAAAAACCTTGTGTGTTCCACTTAACTTTCTCTAGCTGTTCCAAATACAAGCTATTCTTACAAAAGATTATTTTATCTACATCATGCCAATCGAGATAAACAGTAGTAGAATTGGTGTATTACTTGCTTCATTTAAGTAGAAGGGAGATAACGGAATACATTTTGCTAAATCTACTGTCAAATCGTTTAAAAGCTGGTCGCTATGCAAAACAATGAGGCTCCCGAGTCCACAAAATCATTAAAAATAAAAAAAAAAGTCCGTGTGTTCTGTGGACAGCATTGCTCAAAAGCTAAAAGACCATTATATATAAAACTTTAATACTCTCCAAGGATGAGACACAAAGATTTATAAGAAACTCGTCCCTTACCCTTTACATGTTTTTCTGAGAAAGGTCACTAATGATTTTGATTACAATACCGCATATTATAGATATTTACATGTCAAATAAAATGTATATATTTAATTTTCTGAGAAGAGCTTCTTAAGACCTGTTTATTCTGGATCAATTTGCATAATTAGTAAGCCGTAAAAAATTGACAAAAGTTACTACACAAAAATGTAGATCTCGTTAAAATACAGTTTGTCATATGCATTTTTCGGGTGTAAAAATCGAAAGTATGGCTTCCTTCGGAAGAAAAATAAAGCAGATGGTCCCGTGTTGTACATTTACGGCACATAAAAATACCTCAAGCCTGATAAAAAGGCCTCTGAGCAAAATTAACCGTCTTTCACGCCCTGTATTGAAAAGGACGCTAAGAACCACAGTAGTTAAAGAGCGCCTATAAATAAAAACCCATTTCCATTTCAAAATAATTTGATATCACTTTGTGGTTTATCGGGAGATAAGCGAGTCAGTTGAGAAGCTTTTTGCTATGCCCAACATGTTCTCATCGTAGCTCAGTAGTAGAGCAACCGGCTAGAGACTGGGAGATCCGTGGTTCAAACCTCAGCTATGCCATTGAATTTTTCAGTCTCACTCTATTCATCCAATTCCTGTGCTACACACGACTTGTGAGAAAAACAAAGAAAAAAATATGACGTGTTCCGTTCACATGACTTTCTCTACATCTCTGCAACAAATTATTGTTAAAAAGCTTATGCTTCTATTTACTTCATGCTAGTTAAGGAAAAATTAGCAGAAATATTCTTATTAGTTGCTTCCCTGTAAGTAGAAGCGAAATAAGTGAGTACCATGGGTTAAAGTGATAGTCAAAGCTGGTTGCTATGTGACTGAAGTTCCTTGTTTGTATGGAAATGAAAAATTTCTGTATGAGAAAAGTAAAAGTTTTTTTCAAGGCTGAAACCAAAAACGATCAAATGCACGAAAAAAATGTATATAACATAAATTGTGTGTTTTAATGTACTCTACATTTTTTGTCTGGTAAGTTTTTGTCTGTCTCTTACGGTTTACCAATTACACAAAATTCCGTAAAATTCATCCAGAATAAAGTAGCCTTCAGAGGCTATTCCCAGAAAATTCAAAATATACATATCATTTTTCAGGTGTATATCTTTAATATACAATATTTTAATCAAAATGTTAAGAGCCATTTTTTAGAAAATAAACATTTTCGAAATTTTTCAATGTGAAGGGTAGATGGGGGTGGGGGAATTCCTTGAAAATCTTCGAGTCGCATCCTTGGAAGATACTAAACTTAAATACCATGTTTGGTACTTAATGGTCTTTTCGCTTTTTGAGCTATGCTGCCCTCAGGCACACAAACACACACACACACACACACAGACAGACAGACAGACACATACACGGACATTTTTCTAAAAATGTTTTTTTTTTTTTTTGGATTCAGGTGGTCTGAAAACATGCATTTCTGGTGAAATCTCGGTATCAATTTTTTTGGTACAAAAATGTACATAGTGCGTATAGAGAAACTAAATGTACATAGTACGTATAGAGAAAGTAAAAATATGATGTGGTACACTCACATGATTTCTTCTAGCTGCCCTACAAATTCTTACAGAAGATTATTCTTCTGTTCACAATAAGTAAATGTTTCAAAAGATGTTATGTGTTTGCTATTGCAAATCACTTCTTTACTTCGCCAGGAGTAAAACCTCCTGTTTGAGAAAAGCATAAGTACTTCACAATTGAAACCAATTACGAGGAATATCTCGGAAACGTTTACCTCCACTACAAACATGTAAGGGACATAAATCTTGTATTTTGACGAGATCTACAATTTTTGTGTAGAAAGTTTTAGTCTATCTCTTACGGTTTAGCAGTTAAGCAAAATAATAAAGAGTCTTCAGAGGCTATTCGCAGAAAATTTAAGAAATATATTTTATTTGGGATGCAAATATCTTTAATATGCGATATTTTAATCAAATAGTTAAGAGCCATTTTTAAAAAATACCAAAAAGTTTTTGCATGTAAAGGGTAGTTTGTGGTGGGGGGATTTTCTTGAAAATATTCGTGTCGCATCCTTGAAAGATACTAAACTTAAACACCAAGTTTGGTATTTAGCGATCTTTTCATTTTTGAGATATGCTGTCCACAGACACCCACAAACCTTTTTCTAAAAATCTTTTTTCGGACTCAGGGGACCCCAAAACGTATATTTCCGGTGAAATCTCGACATCGAATTTTTGGTTGGAATACAATACCTTCTCAACTCACTATGTACATCGTACATGCGGGCTAGAGGATGTAATTACATTAATAGAAGAAGAATCCTTTGTAAGAATAATTTGTTAGCAGAATAGGCAGTGAAAATTATTTGAATGGAACCCATCAGGTTTTATTTTTTACCTTAATCATATGCATGTTAATTTTCAGTTACAAATCCATATTAATTACGTACTCGTATCTCTCCACTCTACAATTCTCTTGTCTGCCTTCTTCACAGTAACCGTTCATATTGACAGGGTATGTTTTGATCACCCATCAACACCAGAATTAATTTTACCAAAAGCCAACATATTTTTAAAACAATGCATGTCTAATAAGCAACGTATGAATTGCCCTACTAGCATGCCGAGAAACATGTAGTCAAGGTTACAGTGACGTCATTGCCACGCCAATGCAGCTAGCGAGATTTCCAGGCTGCAGCATGACCTGAAGCCGTATTATAATCGCAGTTCATTCACAACCAAATTAATTAATATTAATTTCAGCCACAAATTCATACACAGCCTCCAGGAGCTAATTCTGTAGGCCAGCTAGGTTCGATGCCAATCCAGATAATCAATTTGTATTAAATTTATAAATAACGGAAGAATTTGTTAATAATCTGTTGGATGTTTAAATTCTAGCTCTTTTTACATCATAAAATAGGTTTCTTGTGATAAAACTCAATTCTGTTCGCAATGCAATGCAGTATGTCTTCTCAGGTGGAATTAGCACGACTGATTGATGTTTAATCGGCATATTTGAGACGAGGAGGAGGAAGTAGCTATAACAAACCCCTCAGGTCTTCGCTCTTGCCATGCGAAGCAAAGCCGACAAGTATCGAGGACAGCCCTGGGCCGGTAAGATAAGCATTCATAGTATGAAATGCTCTACACGTGCAATCACACCTTCCTTTTTCCTTCCACCTGGCAGAGAAGTGGAGAGGTTACGTGTACAGCAGTGACGGTTGTTCTTGAACAAAAATACTTGTTCTCCCAGTCTCGATAAACATATTGTAAATGTAAGCCGCCACTGCACTGAATGAACGGACTTCTTCGGTTCTAAGTGACTATGAAAGAGAGTAGTGGGGACAAAAAGGAGGGTACGTTCATAACCTCTTCCGCCTGGTATAGCTCGACAGCGATGATTATTACAGAATACATATTACTTTCTGCAGCACGTATGTACAATGTTGGTACATAATAGTTATAAACGATATTGTATTCCACCCGAAAATTCGATACCGGGATTTCACCTGAAGCACGTGTTTTGAGGGCCCCTGAATAAAAAATAATTTTTAAAACAGGTCAACGTGCGAGTGGGGGTGTGTGTATTTGTCTGCGGGCAGTATAACTCAAAACCGAAAAGTTAAATATCAAAATTAGTATATAATTTTGTTATCTTTCAGGAAAATCCCACAACACATATCCTACATGCGGTCCCCTGGGATCGAACCAGTGCCACCTAGTAGAGAGGTGAGCGTCTGATGACTCAACCATGGCACCGCTGTCGTTTAATAATAAAAATAATAATAATAGTAATAGTAGTAATAATAATAATAAAAATAATAATAATAATAATATAAAATAATTAAAACCCAACAAATGGTTGAAATAACATGGTCCATATTAGGGAAACGAAGTCCATGATATTGATAATCATAACGAAAATAATATTCGTGATAATAACAATGGAAGATTTCATAACAATATTCGTAATAATATGCATAATAATAATCACAATAATAGCCGCAAGAACAGTATAATGTTCTTATAGATGGTGAAACTATTCAAAAAAGAGAATATTTTTAGCAGCATTCAAGGAATCCCTATTGATTACGGAGCCATGTAATTAGCTAGCAACCCAGATGCACAAGTACACTTCCTCTCTGCATCTCCTCTCCCCCTTACCCACTTACTCCAGAGCAAGTAGCCCACACTAGAGGCAACCTTAAGCATGGACAGCGAACTGAAGAAAGCAATGAGGACTTCATGTGGTAGAATGCACAGAAATAACGTGAAATCTCACGCATAAAGGTGTATTAGCAATATTATCATTATTTTGCTACATAACTTATGAGTAGAATACTCATAAAAGAATATAATAAATTGGAGTTAAAATTAAATTTCAAGAAAATGTCTTATGGTAAAATGTTATTTTGGAAAATCAAATAGTCTGAAGCAAAGTGCGCCAGCAATGCGAACATTTGGAGCTCAAAATTAACTCCACCTATAGCCAGGAAGGTGACATAAAATGGAATCCAGAAAGGTAGATTGCAAATAGCTATGTTAAAGGTTTTTTTCTTTTTTTAATAAGAGATAATAGTGTAAACAATACCACAAATTCATAAATCTATGATAAGAAATTCAATATCATGCAAGGCGTATACATGGAATTGAAGCACGAATCTGAGATTGAAATGGATTCCTCTAGACGTTTTGCTAGGTATTTTAATTTGGAAAGCTTCCTAAAGTATTACATTTTGTGAGCTAAAAAATTCGAATAGAATGTTAGAAATGAGATTACTTAGATTTTAGAATGAACAGGTAGGATGTTATTTATGTTTTAACCCTGTTGAATAAATAAGTAATGTTTATATTATTAATTATTATTACTATTATAATAATCAAACCTAGGACTTCATTATCTGTACTTGAAACATTAGGTGAATGCCAGAACTCTTGATTTGGAAAGACGTAAGATAATGACTAGTATCCTCCGTTGTGTACGTGGAATGCACTCAAGGCTAACGTTGCTATTTGATTTTAATGAGAGAATTTTTGCATATAATATTAGTCACCAATTAATATCAAACATTAAATTATATTTTAATAGAAGATAATTCTTTTATTACTCATTTATTTATGCTTCAACAGTGCTGCTATAGAAAACATCTGATGTGTTCCTTTCACATGACATTCTCTACATCGCTGTAACGAATTACTGCTAAACAGCTTATTCTTCGATTTACTTTTTGATAATCGAGATAAACATTAGCAGAAACTGTGTTAATTACTTACTTCCTTGTAAATAATGAAATAAACTTGGCTAAAGCGATAGTCAAATCTTTTAAAAGCTGGTTGCCGTATGGTTGAAATCCGTTTCTATGCATGGCTAGGAGTTTACAAATTTCCATGTGCGAAAAGTTTTAAGCATTTTAAAACAAATAAAATAACAAGCAATATCTCAGAAATGGTCAAATCCACGAAAAAAATCTATATGACATAAATTGTGTATTTCAACGAGAATATATTTTTTGTGTAGTAAGATTTTGTCCGTCTCTTACTGTCTGTCAGTTACGCAAAATTCATTCAGAATAAAGGGGGTTTCAGAGGCTATTCCCAGAAAAGTCAAGATATACATTTTATTTGCCATGCAAATATCTTTAATATACGGTAATTCAATCAATGTCGTTAGAGACATTTGAGAAAATTAATGTTTTCTATTTTTTTCCATGTAAAGGTAGTTTAGCGTGGGAGGATTTTTCTCAAAATCTTCGTTACATCCCTGGAAGACACTGAACTTAAACATCAACTAAACTTTTCGTTTTTGATTTTTCGTGTTCACAGACACCCAACATATATATACAAACGCGGACCTTTTTCTAAAAATGCTTTTTTTTTTAGTACAGGCGATCCTAAAACGCGTATTTCCGGTGAAATTTCGGTATGAATTTTGGGTGGCATGCAATACCTTCTCTATACACTATGCACATTGTATGTACAGTGAAAGTAAGAATACTTGGTATTTATGTTATCTTATGTTACCTTGGTATCTTTCAAGGATGTGACACTAAGATTTTCAAGAAATTCCGCACACTCCAATCTTTAAAAAGGTTGATTTTCTAAATCTCTTATATTTAACATATATACACGCCAAATAAAATGTATATCTTGAATTTTCTGGCAATATGCTCTAAAGACCTCTTTATTCTGGGTGAATTATTTGAATTTTGCATTAACTGTTAAACTGTAAGAGTAAGATAAAAACTTACCACACAAATAATGTAGATCACCAGAAAAAACAATTTATGTCATATACATTTTTTCGTAAAGTTGGTCGTTTTTGAAATATACTTTGTTATTGGTTTCAGCTTTGAAAAACTTATACTTTTCTCATACAGGAATTTGTCAACTCCTCTCCATACAAACAAAAGAACTTCAGCTACATAGCAACCAGCTTTTGGCTATCACTTTAACCTATGGTACTCCCTTATTTCGCTTCTACTTACAAGGAAGAAAATAATAAGACTTTCTGCTAATTTTTTCTCGTTTAGTAAATATAAGCAAAGCTTTTTAATTATATTTTTGCAGCGATGTAGAGAAAGTCATGTGAATGTACACATGAGTTTTTTTTAATTGAATTTTCAAAAGTAAATGCATTTTAACAGTAGATAGTGCATCTTCGATTACAATTTTTCCAATCATTTTATACTTTTTATATGCTGTTTAGAATAGCAGTGGTTCTGGAGAAAACTCTTTCTCTGGCAAATATCCTTCTTCCTCTTATGATGAAATAGCCACGTCCAGACTTGTACACATATTCAAGCAACTTGTGGTGTTTACTTCTGACATAGACAGGCCTCTTACAACTCTCCAAACGTCTCTCTCTTAAAAGAGAACGACAAGATTTCTGTACGTGCTGATAAGACCGTCTGTCCCTTTGCCACATAACAGGACTGGAGGGATGGACAGACATGACGTCATACACGATGTGTTGTCCATGCTCAACGTGTATCGATCTTGAGGTATAAATAGCCAATAGGGTCCAAAATCTAAATATTTCAGATATTAATTTTAGTTATTATTATTATTATTATTATTATTATTATTATTGAATTAATTGTTTTTTCACACAAGCCGTGTGTAGGACAGGAGTTTCGACAGGTAGAGTCAGACTGAAAAATTTAACGTCACGGCCGGGATCTCCCGATCTCTAGCCGGTTGCTCTGCCACTGAGCTACCATGGCAACATGCCGGCCAAGCATTGAATTTCTCAACTGACTCGCATGTTTCCCGGTAAACCACAAGGTGTTCTCAAATTATTTTGAGATGACAACCCCAATGGCGACTTACAATGTTGTAAGAACTTTAAGTCCCAGGATTCACAGTATAACCCAACCAACTATTGTGGTCAATTGGTATTGGATTAATTGTTTTTAAACAAGCCGTGTGTAGGACAGGAGTTGGATAGGTGGAGTCAGACTGAAAAATTCAATACCATAGCTGGGATTATTATTATTATTATTATTATTATTATTACCGCTTCAGAAGTTTCACAAATCACTATACATTTCTTTATTTACTATATTGAGCTGCTGTGTACCCTGGGGCCCAACAAACTTGAACCTGAGGTTATCGAGTTATTGGGTGCTACATATATCTACATACTACCTACTGTCGTTTAATTTTCATCTTTATCCTGCTTACTAATTTTCCTCAACCATTTATCTCTTATTCTACCCAAAAAATTCCAGTTTCAACTTAATTTTCCTTAGATTTTACATTCATTAACTATGTCGCTTGAATTTCTTTGAAATTAATGTTGCCCATTCCTTTTACTTTCTCTACACCTATTATGTACATAGAGTATGGAGCAGGTATTGCATTTCATCCAAAAATTCGGTACCGAGATTTCAACAGAAGTACATGTTTCGAGTCCCGCTGAATCCAAAAAAAAAGTATTTTTAGAAAATGGTCCATATGCCTCAACACGATAACTCAAAAACGAAAATTCGGTAAAATACCAAATTTGGTATTTAGTATTTTTAAGAATTTGACACGAAAATTTTGAGAAAAATACCCCCACCCTAAACTATCCGTTACATGGAAAAAGTTTCGAAATTTTTGATTATCTCAAAAATGGCTAACGAATTTATTAAAATAACTTGCATTAAAGATATTTACAAAAATAAAATGTATATCTTCAATTTTCTGGGTATAGCCTCTAAAGATCTCTTTAATCAGGGTGAATTTGGCTTAGTTTTTGTGTGAATTTGGCATAAGTAAACCAAAATCTTACTACACAAAAAATGTAGATCTCATTAAAACACACAGTTTATATCATATGCAATTTTTTCGTGGAGTTGACTAATTTTTAGATATTCGTGTTTTTTTTTTGTTTTTTTTTTTTGTTTTTTTAACATCGAAGGCCATGTCGGGGTTTTGCACTAGAAACAACTCGTTGTTTGTAGATTCTTTACGTTGAGTTTAAATTTATTTTCCTCAAACACACATTCACTCTCAGATACATTCTTCCAGACTCTGTGGAGGGGGGGGGGGTTGGGAATAATTCTATTAAAGGAAAATTCCCCGCCCCAGCCGGGGATCGAACCCAGGTGAGAAGTCAGCTCGCTGAACACTCGACCACGATTAACAAGAAGTAGACAGACGAATAAGCTTTTAAAAAATGTTTGCAGAAGTCTAGAGAAATTCATGTGAATGGAAGACCAGATGTTTACCTATTCTCTCCCTAAGCATCCTAACTTCTTCACATTCCAAAACCATATGGCATTGTTTATCCTTCACAAAGGCATTTCTCCAAATCACTTTCTCAACTTCAACCCTTCAATTTCACCACCCATTTTCTAGCCATGCAAAGTTAACTCTTATTGCTTTATCTCATACATAAATGTAGGAGCTTTTCGAATTGAAACTCGCTATTATTCCTTGTCTTTCAATATCTTCCATTCTTGACTTAATTTTTTCCAGCGCCCATATTGTAGTGATTAGCTTTCTATGCATATCCAAAACCAATTTCCAACATAATTCCCTCTTAGCCTTTCCTGTACTACCAATCACTATTGTACAATATTCTATTCATCTAATTTTCTAATTCTCGCGCACATTTTCTTTCCACAATTTTCCTTGTAGTTCTCAATCTTCCTAATTCTGCTTGATCCGCTCCATTTGGTGTAGCTCTTGGCAAGCCCAGGAGTGGTTTGCAAAAGTATCTATGGATCGAGTCCATACTTGTGTCTCCTTCCTCAAAACCCCATATCCCCACCCCATGTAGTATTTACATCCACTATGGCTGTGTAAAATCAATCTATCTATCTCAGCCTCTCCTTCTCTCACTCCCTCTCCATCTCCCTCCCTCTTGCCATTTTATTTGATTTCCTGATAATTTATCTAAGCATGCTTTGATAGCTTTAGCCAGTATCATTCTCTTTTGCACACTTCAACCACCTTGCAATTGTTATTATTATTATTATTACTATCGTTATTACTATTATTACTATCATTATTACTATTATAATTATTATTACTATTATAATTATTATTACTATTATTATTACTATTATTACTATTATTATTACTATTATTACTATTATAATTATTATTACTATTATTACTATTATAATTATTATTACTATTATAATTATTATTACTATTATTACTATTATAATTATTATTACTATTATAATTATTATTACTATTATTACTATTATAATTATTATTACTATTACCATTATAATTATTATTACCATTATAATTATTATTACCATTATAATTATTAATACCATTATAATTATTAATACCATTATAATTAGCATTACCATTATAATTATTATTACCATTATAATTATTATTACCATTATAATTATTATTACCATTATAATTATTATTACCATTATAATTATTATTACTCGTATTACCATTATAATTATTATTACTCGTATTACCATTATAATTATTATAGTTATTATTACTATTATAGTTATTATTACTATTATAATTATTATTACTATTATAATTATTATTACTATTATAATTATTATTACTCGTATTACTATTATAATTATTATTACTCGTATTACTATTATAATTATTATTACTCGTATTACTATTATAATTATTATTACTCGTATTACTATTATAATTATTATTACTCGTATTACTATTATAATTATTACTCGTATTACTATTATTATTATTACTCGTATTACTATTAGTATTACTAGTATTACTATTATAATTATTATTACTCGTATTACTATAATAATTATTATTCGCATTACTATTATTATTATTACTCGTATTACTATTATTATTATTACTCGTATTACTATTAGTATTACTAGTATTACTATTATAATTATTATTACTCGTATTACTATAATAATTATTACTCGTATTACTATTTATTATCATTACTCTTATTATTATTACTCTTATTATTATTATTATTATTATTATTATTATTATTATTATTATTATTATTATTATTATTATTATTATTATTATTATTGCTGTTACTGCTTTCAATATAAATAAAAGTAAACTTTAATAACAGTTAGTAGAAACAAACAGCAAGAGTTCCACTTGATATATTCTCAAGTATTTACCTATCTATACTATAGCTTGTCTGCATAACAGAAACATAAAACGCTTATATTGGATTCCCTGTTTATCAGCAATCAATATCAACTAAAACTGAAAACTCTGGCAATTTAAAATGCAGTATGTGTGAAGTCACGTAATTACATTTGCACACAGACCACATCTCTGTCCACCCCTGCCAGAATATTCGTCTGTAAATATGAATGACAGCGATAAAATTAGGGATTGTTTATGTTTAATTAAAAATAGCTAATGGAAACGAGTTGCAATGCTTGCATCAGAGATTGCTAATTTTTTTGCAGCGTGCATTTAAGTGATATTCGGGAATTAAATTCGTATATTAATCCGATGGTCCATTAGTTTTTATAGCAGTAGAGGATTCGTTTTAATAGGCGGGGGGGGGTGCAAGTAAACGAAAACAAACGCCTTAACTTCCATAAACTTCTAAGCAAAAGACATTCGCTCTCTCTGCCTCCGTTCCTACTTCATTATATGCTCTTTGTAATAGAGAAATATTCAGTTTTGTTTTTCCCCCACACAAATTTATTGGACTGCCTTCGTGGTCAGTGAATTTACTTCTCACCCGCAGATCCCAGATTAGACTACCGACCGGAATGCAAATGTTTCTTTAATTAGGACTGATCTCTACCCCCACAGTGTTGTAGATGTATGTATTTATTTTCTGCTATTGGGTGCTACCCGGTGGCTAAATGTACAAAATGCATTTACAATAATAATAAGAGTTAATAAAAATCTGATGTGTACCATTCACATGATTTTCTCTATACCCCTGCAACAAATTATTCTTAAAAAGCTTATACTTCCATTTACTTTATGCTAATCAGAAAAAATTAGCAGAAATAGTCTTATTACCTGCTTCCTTGTAAGTAGAAGCGAAATAAGGGACTACCATAGGTTAAAGTGATAGTCAAAAGCTGGTTGCTATGTCAATGAAGTTCCTTTGTTTATACGGATCGGAGTTGACAAGTTCCTGTATGAGAAAAATATGTTTTTCATAGCAGAAACCAAAAATAAGGAATGTCTCAAAAACAACGAACTCCACGAGAAAAAAAATTATATAACATAAATTGTGTGTTTTAACTTGCTCTAAATTTTGTACAGTAAGTTTTTGTCCATCTCTTACGGTTTATCAGTTATTCAAAATTCCGTAAAATTCATTCAGAATAAACTACTCTTTGGAGGCTATTCCTAGAAAAGTCAAGATATACATTTTATTTGTCAGCTAAATATGTTTAATATACGAAATTTTAATCAAAATCGTTAGAGCCATTTTTGGGAAAATCAAATTTTTCGAAAAAATTTCCATGTAAAGGGTAGTTGGGGTGGGGGGATTTTTCTCAAAATCTTCGTGTCGCATCCCTGGAAGATACTAAACTTAAATACCAAGTTTGGTATTTTACCGACTTTTCGTTTTTGAGTTAGTGTTCACAGACAAACACACACGGACCTTTTTATGAAAATGCTTTTTTTGGATATTGGGGACCCTAAAACATATATTTTCCGGTGAAATCTCGGTATCGAATTTTTGGGTGGAGTGCAATACCTTTTCTATACACTATGTACATAGTGCGTATAGAGAAAGTAAAAATAGTAAATACAAAGTAATGACAGTAATACAACTGCATTCTATATATACATGATTTTTTAAATACTCTTATTATTCAGTATAGCAATACGTATGTCAATTACCAGTTACTATTTTTTTTGGTAGTGTTTAACGCCCGCTTTACTGCTCTGGCACCGCAGGCGATGACACTGATGATACATGGAGATGGAGCCCCGGTGGAATGAGATGGCGGGGGAAACCGGAGAACCCGGAGAAACCCCGCTCCGCTTTGTCCACCACAAATCTCACATGCGGTCGCTTGGGATCTATGAGAGAGGCGAGTGATCTGACCACTCGGCCACGGTTATTATGAAAGCTCAACATCAATAGTTAAAGAATAGTTTTAGAGACCCTTAATTCATCATCTTACATTTATTCTTTTTAAATTATCCCTAAACTTAAGGTCAGGGGCAGCCTTTCAAGGCTGCTACAAGCATTCATTCCATTCTTCAACGGTTCTGTTAACAAAAGAAAATGTTTCTACGTCAGTTCTGTACCTTCTATCCTTAATTTTATACAAATGATCGCTTCGTCCGTAATATGCTAAGTTTTCTAACGTCCATCCATGCAATTATACCAGCATAAGCTTTTAATATTAACAATGTCTTTTACGCCTAACATTTAAAATCACAAGCAGTAAGAGATTTGAACTAGGAACTTATGAGTGGAAATGCAAAATGAACATTTTAATTAATGTGATATTTACAATATTTAAACGCAAACCTGAGATTTATGGACATATCAGTAAATCTATATTATACTACCTTAGTTTTTTTCCTCTGTCTGACTGTACAACAATATACATTTTTAGGGATTAAGTTACTATGATACATTCTTTTTAACATACTTCTCTCCGCGACAGGTAGATAGCGTTCTGTCTAGATGCTTTAACCATCTGTGAACAGATGGCAGCGGAATCGCTATTACCATCTATTTACAACGTTTAGCATTGTAGACCTACCGTGAAATTTTACTTTGTGTTATTAAATATACAATCCGGTATTTACCATAGAGACCGAGGGAAACCACAACATGTCCCTGCTAGATTGATCGGCTGTCGGGATTTGAATCCAGGACCTCCAGAATTCCGCCGACAGACGTTACCGTCAGAATCCTGCTCGGTTACATATGTTTACTTGGTTATTACATATTGACTTATTTAACTACAAATAGTTCCAACTTTATTTTTCCCTGATTACACAAATGTGGTATTGTGGGCCCCCAATAAATTAAGCAAACAATTGAATACTGTAAACATGAAGCGCAGTATTGACAACGAACCAGCCACCCTTTTCCTGAGAGCGTTGATAATCGTAATAACACGTCCACAAAATCCATTTCATTACTCTACATCCTACAAGAAACAGTTTTGCCCAATCTTTACAAATATTAGATCAATTACAACACCTTTACATTTTCCATTACATATAGTAAAAGGGGAAGAATTGTATTCCATCAGAAAATTCGATACCGAGATTTTATGGATTTATGCGAGAACCTTGAACTTAAAAAAAAATATTCTTATTAAAAGCTCCGTGAATTTAAGTGGGTCCCTATGTCTGTGGTCCTATGTTTATGAGCTCAACACAGCAGAAATGCATTTTAAATTCGCATGACCTTCTCGACTCACTCTTCAAAGAACTATTCCTTTAAAAACCTAATAGGTTACATTCACGTGAATTTCTCCACCTAAACTATTCTTATCAAAGATTATTTTACTACCTAATGCTAACTAAAATAAAGACTAGCAGACATGGTCTTATTACTTGCTTCCTTGTAAGTGGAAGGGAAATAAAACGACCTTACCGGGTCAAAGCGATACTCAAATGCTTTAAAAGCAGCCACTATGCGATTGACATTGAAACTCGGTTATCTTTGAATGGCCAAGAGTAAAACAAAAAAAGAGACTAAAATAATTGCAACTTCCCTTTTGAGAAATGTTGAAGTATTTTAAAATTGAAACCAATAAATGGGAATATCTCGGAAATGGTTAACTCTACAACTAAAATATATATCACAAATTGTCTTTCATTAAGATCTACATTTTTAGTAAGTTTTTGTCTATTTCTTACGGTTTACCAGTTGCAAAAAATAATCCAGAATGAATAGATCTTCAGAGACTAATCCTAGAAAATTCAATGTTTACATTTCATGCATTAATTTAATGGTACTTTAATAAAACTAGTTAGCCATTTTTGAGAAAATTAAACTCCCCCCCTAACTATCCTTTATATGAATAAATTTTCAATTTGTTTGACCTTAGCACTATTGGCTTTAACGATTTTGAACAAAATGCCAAATGTTAAGTAAATTTTCATGATAAAATATATATGCATCGTCCCAAATTCTTTGTTCCAGATAATAAGGCAGTGTAAGCTGCAATGATAATAAGGACACATTACCTATTTTTATATCTGTTTTCACCAACTGCTTAAGATAAATAAACAAAATAGAACCAAGTACTGTACCTTGTGGAACTCCAATATTAATGTTTGGTGCTTCACTAAATGCATGTTTTAAGTTTAATTTGTCGTGTTCTGACAAAGAATCAAATAGATGTCAGGCAATTAGGTTAATTCCTAAGGTTCTTAATGTGTTTAGCACATAAGTAACCGTATCAAAGGTATTTTCATAAATAAAGAAAAATTTCCTAAACATTTATTTCCAGCGTCTGTTTGATTTGCTTGTAAACCAAATTCATTACAGCTTATAATATTAAAATCTTGTTTTTTCTAAATAATTTACTAATGCATTTCTATATTCTTCTCAGAAATTTAGTATTGCAGGGAAGTAACGATATTGTCTGTGGATGTTCAAACTATTAGTATTGAAGCTTATGGAGGGTTTAGTTAATGTAAATGTATTTATTACTTGGGGGGTTAATAGATAAGCGTTGTTCATGGAAAAGTTTGTTAGTCGCAGTCTAGGTAAAAGTTTGTTAATCGCAGTTCATACTTATTACATTAAAACATTAAGTGTCCAATCATAGGCGTGATTTAGTTTCTTCCAGCGCCGCGCAGGCGTTTGAGGCGGGCGCGGCACTGGGGGAAACTCTTCAGGACGGTGTGTGTAAGTCGGTGGAAGTCTCTGCTGCAAACACAAGATGAAGGTCTGCATTGGTAAAGCTAATAAGGTCTGAGCACTCGTTGTACCAGACTTCTCTTTTAGCATAAGTATTGAAATTTAAATTTCGGGGTGACCAAAGAATCAAAATAAGTGTTGATAAAGAATTGGATCTCAATCCTGTTACAAGAAGGATATTAATATTTAAATTTCTTAAAGAAAACATTTCAAAATTATATCCTTAGAATAAAAAACCTACCAAGAAGAAAAAAAAAAAGGAGTTCCCCGCCTTTATGATTGTGTTCCGTTATAACAAATATATTTAGTTGTTGAACACGTTGTTTAGGGTCATAGTATTTTCTTTATGTATGAAACAACAATGGCTTTGAATGATATGTACCTATGAAAAACAAACTGGGAGTTTGTAAAGCACTTCAGCAATATAATCAATTAAATACCTGAGTGTATCGAAGATACATCTTCTACTCGCTGACTTTTGTTTTATGAAGTTTGGGAAAGCTTTATTATTTCCATCTTCCCTAGAGGGTAGAGCAGTTAATATTAGAGCTAATGTCGCGACCAACGTTGGTCAGTTAAGAGTTGAATCCTTTTGACTTTTTTCTGGTTTATTCGTTTATGTATACCATTTTGGTATAACCTTTACTGATATTTGCATTTTTGTTCGTTAGAGTTTTTATTGCTTCATCTAGGATTAAATATATTTATGTTTATATCAACGATTTTTCCCTCGATTAATAGAATGTTAAACTCGAGTTTTCTGACAATAATCTGTGAAGTCTGCTTCATTTAGGTTACGTTAAGCGACAAACGAAACGTACTACACCAAAAACTGTATATTCTTTAAAACACACAATTTATTCCAAATACTTTTTTGTGACATAAGCCATTTCCAAAATATGCTTTGTTAATAGTTCGAAATCTTTGTCATTCTTTCAAAGTTCTGTTGATTTTCATTTGTTTCTCCCAATTACATCAAAAGGTTTGGAATTTTAATCCAGCATATAGAGTCTAGTTTTCTAAATATTTGACTATCGTTATTCTCTTTGCAACTATAACCAAACTGTGATGTAGCTATACTTCTAAATGCTTTTATCGATTAAAGAGAAAAATATAGAACAATAAGAGTGCGTAAGGAATAACTTAAATACCTACTCTTAAACAAAAGGGGTAGAAAAAGTCATGTGAATGCAACACATTGGATTTTTTTCAGTCTGAACCGCTAGTCCATCAACTCCTAGTTCAGATATTCTTTAACTAGCACGTTGTCTACGTATCCAACCAAATTATGTCCGCAAAACGGTGAAAATGAAACTAAGCCACAAACATATTTTACCCATCGTACAAATAATAAACTATATCTTCATATGTTGGTTTAGAATGAACCATCTAATTTGCAAAACTAAATTAATTACGAAAACGTAATCACAGCGAAATGCAATTATACTTTTCGTCTGTAATGCCTTTATGAAGTATGTATTAGCTTCCAGCCATGCAACTGAAAAAGTATTAACCCAATTTTCATAATGGTCAGACAAAATTTTAAAGTTGTTTTAAGAAATTTATAATTACATTATATCAGTTGGGTGAAGTTTAAAAAGGTTAAGTTAAACTCGTCTTGTTCAAAGATCAGGAAACAGTTTTGATTGAAATGACATAGTGACAGAGTTACAGGTTTTTTGTCTGATGAACATCATAATGCGAGATGAAAACGTTTGCTCATTTATATATCAAGCAATCCCATGAATTGTTCTGCTATGATTAATTTTGCTGCATTTGATGTAGCTATTATTTGGAACGTCATATTTGTGTAATTTGATTAACAGTGAAGCACAGCTGTTCAGAAGTAGAGCTAAAGAGCAAAATGAAACGAAACGCCACGTCAACAGTAGAGTGTAACTGCAGCTAACGCAGAAAATGGGTAGCAAAATTCAATAAACCGCTTTTAAAATGCCATTGTACTCCTCATTTCTGCCGATTTTTCTCGTTTTGGAAAACGATAAATAAAACTCAAAAGTGGACATAATTATCTCAGTTCAATAGTAGATATCACACACGTTTTAATATACCTACATTATTAAGCTCTGGACATTTCCAAAGAAATTAAATCGATTTTCTTCTCTGTTGTTAGAGGCAATACATATCGTACAATTCATCATTGAAATCATCTCCGTGGTGTACAGTCAAAGACAATAAAAATGCGCCTGGGGCTGTGATTTCGCTGAAAATGTGAACGTTTGATGGATACTCGGGTTCTACGACAATTTTCATTGGAGTCATTCTGATACTAGATACCAGGCAAGTAAGAAACGGCAAAACCAATTGGGCAGTCCACCTTCATCCATCAATCCCGCTCGAAGCTCCTTCAGAACAGGTTGACTATTGTAAGCAATATAGTAATTTAGTCGACCACGTGCGCGAATCAGCTAAGCATTAGAACTTCAGTACGCAGCGAACAGAAAAGATTAAACTAGTTTTGTATCATTCGGTGAGAGGGAAGAAGCATTGTCCAACCACAAAGTTTATGGGTTACCAGTTGGCAGATGAGAACCTCATTTGTTGTATGCTTCATGTCTCACCTGTTGCCTTTGGTAACGTGGTCTGTCCAATACGATTTTAAGAGCATAGCAAATAGGTGGAAGACATGGGTGGAGTCAGCGAAAATACCCCTTCTTACGATAAGTAATCCAGGTGTATTTTTAATGTCTGAGTGTACTGCAGTGACTTTAATTCACATTGTGGCTATCACATGCAGGTTTGAACGTCGGACACCGTATTTATTGGACTCTCGCCGAAATTAATATAATATGTAATTATATATATATATATATATATATATATATATATATATAATTACAATGACAGTAAGACGTTCAAGATTGGCATCAAGACGTTTGGCATCTTCTGAGGAAATTTTCATTCACACTCAAAAGTTCAATACCCTAAAGTGTTTGAATTTCTCACCTGCTATTTCCTTTTCTTCTCATAGTCTATGAAGGTTTCTTGCTTACTTATTATTCCCTCAAGCACGTATTACAATATACATATTATAGTTACTATATATAGTAGCTAAAGAAGGTATAGTATTCCGTCAAATAATCCATACCCGGAAAAACATGTTATAAGGTCTTCTAAATCCAAAAAATGTGTGTATGTGTGTGTGTGTGTGTATGCGTAACGCATAACTCAAAAACGAAATGTTGGTTAAACACCAAAATTAGTATTTAAGTTAGGTATCCTCCAAGGATTCGACAGGGAGATTTTCTGAAAAGTACCTTCAATTACCCTTTACATGGAACATTTTTCGAAAATGTTGATTTTCTCAAAAAATGGCTCTAACAATTTTAATTAAAATATCATATGCTTAATATATTTTCAGGCAAACAAAACGGATATCTTGAATTTTCTGAGAATAGACTCTGAACACATCTTCATTCCGGATAACTGTCATAAATGCTCCACAACTGGTAAACCTAAGAAAGACAAAAGCTTACTACACAAAAAATATAGATCTCCTTAAAACACACAATTTATATCATATATATCTGTGTTGTAGAGTTAACCGTTTCCGAGATATTTCGAGTCAATGGTTTCAGCTACTTAAAAATTTTCTCAAACGCGAATCATATTTCTTTTCTTCTCTTTTGTTCATCCCTAACAAGCAAAGAGAATCGAATTTCAATTGTGTCATAGCGACCTGATTTAAAATATTTGACTATCGTTTTAGTAGAATGTATTCCCTTATTCCCCTTCTACTTACAAAGAAGCAAGTAATATGAGCAATTCTGCTATGTTTACTTCGACGTAGATGTAGATAAGAGAATAATATTTTGTAAGAAACGTTTGCTTGTGGAAGAGATAGAGAAAGTCATATAAACGGAACACAATGTTGTTGTTTTTTCGTGTGAACGTCAGAGTCGGGTAAATTTCTGTGTATGAATTTTGCGAAATGATAAAAAGTAATTGACCCATGCTTAATATTCTTCTGTAATGAAGTATTTTTCCATACATAGCGATGTTTCGTCCCAAAATAACATATGGCAAAGAACCCCGGTCAATATTTTTTAACAAAACGATAAATGCAGAGAGGTACAGGAATGTTATACTATGTTTGAACAGCTGACATTGAATGTCTGCCTCTATGTTTCCAACTAGAAAAATGTTAAAGCATTCATCTGATGAGTCGCTAAATTTAATATGGAAACATTTTGAAGAGAGGGTAATTATAGAGTTATATGATTTTTTTTTCTCTTTGTATTAACATCCTTTAAACTGGTTGATCATATTGGAAAAATAAAACGCATAATTTTTTCACTTTTTCCTCATATAGACGTTCCGTTGACTATAATATTATTCCCACCACGTGATTTATTATATTATTAATTATTAATTAGTATTATTCCTTCGCGGTTTAATTAACTTTGTTTAATCGCAGTCAGGTGATCGGTTACAGATAGCTTTTAAAGTGTTATCCCTTTATACCATACCACTTTGCTCGGAGACAAGTAGATAGATGGCGCTAGAGTGCCATCCATACTAGCTACTTTCACTATATAGTGAATAGATAATAGCGCTTTCTGTTTACATCTATTTCAATTTTCTATAATTTTACGAGGAACAAGAACGATCAGATCTAAATTCTTTAATTTGAATATTTTCTGTAATTGTTTTTAGACTATTATTCAGTATACCTGTAGATATCAAACCCTGTACTCAGAATACTAATTCTTCTACGCTTAGGTGAAAATTCTGTGCTCCTTTTTGTAAAATTAATACTACCTCAACTATTAGCTTAGTGTTTGGAATTTACAAGGTCTTGAGACTGCAGAGTAATTAAATCTTTACATGGGCGGGTTGCCAAACCAGCCGCATAACCTCTGAACCGAGAGAATCGGGATAGCATAGGCAAAATTGGAGAGAACGTCTGCAAAGAACGGAGGACGCTCCTGTCCCGAAAATGGTCTTGAATTATCGACCATCATGAAGAAGGAATGTGGGACGACCCAGAAAAAGATGGTTCTAGAGCCTTATATTTGTAAGGAGAAAGAAAAAGGATATTATTTTAGTCTTAAGATAGAATTTGTGCCAAGGTATTGAGTATCCAATATAGTACGTATTTTGGTGTCTGCAGGTAACCCGAAAGATCCCAGCGAGATTTGTCGTTGCACGGGATTTGAACCCGGAACCTACCAAATGCGGACCACAGGAGGTCCCATCAGTACAATCCCGCTCGATTCGAACACTTATCTTGATTAGTAGACAGAAGAATCAGGCTTTGAAAGAATATTTTGTTCACGAGTAGAGCAAATCATGCGAGTGCAATACGTAAGATTTTTTCGGTTCGCGTTTAGTTTTATCAACAGTATTTAAAACGCCCGAATAGGTCAAACGTAGGCAGAAAGAAACTTTATTGTAGTATATAACGCCCGCTTTTACTACTTGTGGCACCGCAGGCGATGACTCATGATACATGGAATGAAGTTGGAGCACCGGTGGTATGCGATGGCGGGGGAAATCGGCGAACCCGGAAGAAACCCGTCCCCTGCACCGCTTTGTCCACCACAAATCTTACATGTGGTCACTTGGGATCGAACCCGGACTATCGAGGTGAGAGGTGAGCGGTCTAACCACTCGGCCACGGCGCGGGCAATCTATCACATAAGTAAGGTATTTCTTGGATCTAGTCCTTCGTGTGCAGATGCTTCCAGTCCGTTCTTATAACTTCTCTAGCATGTATATACAAATTACATAGTAGATACAGAAGTGTTGTATTCTGACCAAAAGTTTAATCGGAAATAAATGTTTCGAGACCCCTGAATCCAAAAGAAACACTTTTAGATAAATGTCCTGTATGTAGCGTAGTAACTCAAAAATGAAAAGTTGATTAAATACTTAACCTGATATCTTCCAAGGATACGACACGAAAAGTTTCAATAAAATCTCTCCACCTCCAACTGTCCTTTGCATGGAACCTTTTTGCTACAAGTTTGTTTTTCTCAAATATGCCTCTAACAATTTTTATTAAAATGCAATATATTTAAGATATTTTTATCACAACGAAATGTATGTCTTGAATTTTCCGGGAATAGCCTCTGACTACATCTTTATTTTGGGTGACTTTTGTACACTCGTAAACCGTAGGAGATAGACAAATTTACCACAAAAATAATCTCAGATCTCATCAATAAATATTTCTTGTTATATACTCTCAATTTGAAAATACTTAATTTACTTTTCCCATACAGGAATCCTAGCCAGCAAGAAAGCTAATTTCGATGACAATCGCATAAGACAGCTTTTAAAACATTTTAGTTCTCTTCTGCTTATAAGGAACTAGGCAATCAGAATATTCCATTAATGCTTATATCGACTAGCGTAATGTAGATGGAATAGTCTTTTGTAAGAAGATTGTAGAATGGCTAGAGAAAGTCATTGAGTGACACACATACTTTTTTGTTTTTGTTTTTTACTTTCTCTACACGTACTATGTATGAAGTATTGTATTCTACCAATAAAATGTGATATCAAGATTTCGCCGGAAATAACTGTTAAGAGAACTCCAGAATCTAAGCATTTTTGGAAACATGTCTGGAGTGTGTGTGTGTCTGTCTTTGGGTAGCAAAGCTCAAAAACAAAAAGACCATTAAACACGAAATTTGGTATTTAAGTTTGATATCTTCCAAAGATGCGACACGAAGATTTTCAATGTTCAAGAACTACACTTTACATGAAAAAGATTACGAAAATGTTGATTAAAATACCATATACTAGAGATATTTACATGATAAATAAAATATACATCTTGAATTTTCTGGGAATAACCCTGAAGACATCTTTGTTCTGGATGAATTTTGCATAACTGGTAAACCTTAAGAGATACTGAATAGAAAATGTAGAGCTCGTTAAAACAGACAATTTATGTTATGGACATTTTTTCATGGAGTTGATCATTTTTAAGATATTCCTTGTTATTGATTTCAGTTTTAAAATATTTCAACTCCTGGCAATGTAATGAAGCCGATTTCATCCCATGGCAACCAACTTTTAAAAGATTTGACTATCGTTTTAGCCTATGTATTCCCATCTACTTACAAGAAAGCTTTTCCTAATGTTTATAACGATTAGGATGTAGTAGATAGAAGCATAAGCTTTTTAACAGTAATTTGTTACAGAGATGTAGAAAACGTCATGGGAATGAAACACCAGATTTTTAGATATATGCCTTCAAATGGCAACAAAGCTTAAGAAAGAAATTCTAAGGGATTTTCTGTTGATTTTACTTTTACTAAAGCTACACTTTCTCTCCCTCTATAGTTTTCCTCTAGCAAATACCTCAAAGAGTAATCTGCGGACTAGGTTATGCAAATTGCCTCACGGTCCAGCGCACAACCAAAGGTCACCCGCTGGGTCTGTTAGACTTCCTCAAACAAACAGTTTCTCCCTCAGCATCTCCTGGAGGTCCAAGACACTACCTCCAAGCCCCTTCATACAAAATTCATCATCGACAAAGATGTACCCTGACGTATTCTGAACTCTCTGCTGCAGATCTCATTTTTTTTTTCCTTCTCCTTTCATCTCTTTCTCTCTTTTACGAGAGCGGCAATTGGCTTTTCGGAGAATTCGGTAATCCTATTACGCAGTCGTGATAATCGCATTTTCGCTCTTATTTTATAGCGCTAGCTGACGATGTTCGATCCTCTTCCTGCATTTTCAGCACTGCATTCCAGGAATTTACTCTTTTATTTTGTCAAAACACAGAGAGGGCTGTTAAAATTCTCACCCGATTAAGGTTTTTGATATAGCTGAATTTGACTTTCCAAAATAAATTTTCTGGTAACGAGGTATGTGTAAAGCGTATTGTGTCAATTTGAAGCATTTAAATTGCACATTGCTTATTGACAAACCTACTCTGTGTGTCATTGTAAAAATTACTATTCCAGTCTTTCGCGATTTAAAACAAACAATCTTATGATTACAGCCTTATATCAAAATATTTCTCTTAAAATTTGACATTTTCTAGCCATTCTTTAAAAAAAAATATCATTTAAAATCTCAAAAAAGAAACTTCTTACAAAAGATTAACCATTTAATCCAAATAAGCATTATCAGATAGTTTTATTTCTTAGTTCCTTATCGGTGGAAAAGAAATAAGGGAAACAGTATACCAAAGCAATAGCCAAACGTTTTAAAAGCTTCATGGAAATATGCTTCTTTGCATGACCCGGAGTAAAACAAAAGAAACACGGACGACTTAAGTATGTATTTTAAAATTGAAACCAATAACAAGGAATATCTCGGAAATTGTAAAGGACATAAATTGTGTGTTTTGACGAGCTATACATTTTGTGTGCAGTAAGTTTGTCTATATCTTACGCTTTACCAGTTATGTAAAAGTAATTCAGAATAAGGACTTCTAAATCTATTCTAATTAAATTCAAGATACATATTTTAGTTTTCGTGTAAATGTCTTTAAAATATGGTATTTTAATTAAAATCGTTAAGAGTCATTTTCGGCAAAATCAAATTTTTCATTTGTTCCATGTAAAGCGTAGTTTTTCCTTGAAAATCTTTGTGTCACTTTCTTGGGAAATACTAGACTTATATACCAAGTTTGGTATTTAATAGAATTTTTTTTTTCAGTTATGTTGTCCAAAAACAAGACACACATATATACACGCCTTTTTCTAAAAATGCCCTTTCTGGATTCAAGGTGTCTCAAAACATATCTTTCCGGTGAAAACTCCTTATCGAATTTTTGGGTGGAATACAATACATTCTTGTTCTTTATTACATAAGTGGCATAAAACTACCAGGATTATCAGCACACAATACCTTCTCTAGCTACTATGTGCGTTGTACATATGCGCTAGAGAAATTAAAAACGATATTCTTCTAGACGAACACCTGCTGAAATGTCTATACGAGTAGAAACATTTGGCGTAGTATAATATAGTAAATTTAGCAGTAAGTCAAATCTTTTGAGATGTGGTCGCTCTGTGATATCTTTAACAAAATTATTTGCTTGACCAGAAGAGAAAAATGAATAACAACTTTCCGTTAAAATATGCGAATAGCAATGTTTTAAAATTGAAACCAACAAGAAGGAAGTATCCAAAAATAATTAACTTCATAACAAAAATGTATTTAGCATAAATTGTGTTTTAACAAGATCTTCATTTTTTGAGAAATAACCTTTCACTTTCTCTTGTGGTTTGCTAGTTATTAACGTTTTGAATAAAAGATTGAATCAGAATGAAGAGGACTTCAGAGGCTATTCCAGAAAATGTAAGATATACTTTTATTTTTCGTGCAAATTTCTTTCATATTAGGTTTTAAATCCATATCCTTAGAGCAGTTTTTGAGAAAACGGAATATTTCGAAAAGTTTTCCATGTAAAGAGTTGTTTGGCATAGGAGTATTTTCTTTAAAATATTCGTGGCGCATACCTATAAGATACTGAATTAAATACCAAGGTGGGTGTGTAACTTTACATTATGAACTATGCAGTATACAGAATCATACAGGAAACTTTTTTTTAAATTTGTTTTATTCAGGGGTCCTCAAAACATGAATTTCCGATGAAATTTTGCTACCAAGTTTTTGACAGAATACAATACCTTCAATGTACATCATACGTGGTAAAGAAAATAAATACATATTTCATGAACATGCTACCTATACTGTATTTATTCATTTTTGCGCTTACCGACAGTAATTTTAATTGTACCGCAATTTAAAAAAACGGATGCGTTGCTCTTAAGACTTTTCTACTAACTCTTATACCGAACATTCTTGCAAATCTTATTCTTCTGTTTACTTCCATATTAATTTGCAGAAGTTGTCTATTGCATACTAGCAGGCTTACTCGATGTTGCACTGTTTATCACTCCAGGGAAGAACTAATGATATATGTGGAGCCAAACATTCCTATTAAATGTTATGCAAATAATTGCAGTTTGGAAAATGAATCCCTAGGCAGTGATATAAATAAATCTAAACTTTTTCTTTCCAACACCTTTTAGAGCAAGTAATTGCAACTGCAGTTTGTGTGATGCCTCTGAAAATGTTAAGAAAATGATACTTCACGCGTTCTGAGACTGACATTCTGTATATTTACCTAAAAAGAACACAGTCGCTACCAAATACTGTGCGTATGTATGATTTTTGTACCACTCACTTAAAATTTAGTTTCGTTTCACTCATTTGGACAAAACAAAAGCAATAGTCAAATTTTTGACAAGCCGGCCGCTATGCATTGGTATTCAAATTCTGTTCTCATTGCAAAATGAGAAAAGCATAAGGCTTCAAAAAGTATGGCAAGCTACTTCGTAACCTTCAAGCTTTTCCACGCCCAGTTATAAAATAGCTTACCTCTAGACTATTTTACTTGAGGAAAAATCTGAAGTCTTCCATGACTACCTCTCTGTAATAAATTACTATTGCTAATAAGCTTACTGTTCTATCTACTTCATGCTAATCGTCATAAACATTAGCAGAAACAGTTTTATTACTTAGCTCCTTATAGGTAGAAGGGAAATAAGGGATACACTAGGCTATACCGACAGTCAAAATACTTTTAATATGTGGTTGCTATGGTATAGAAATCCGGTTCTTTGCATGCTCAGATAGTGACAAGTTCCCGTATAAGAAAAGAACTATTTTGAAATTGAAATCGATAACAAGGAATGTCTTGAAAACGGTCTACTCCAGGAAAAAAATGCATATAACATAATCTGTGTGTTTTAACGAGCTCTACATTTTTTGTGTAGCAAGTTTTTGTCTCTTACGGTTTACCAGTTGTGCAATATTCCACTAATTCATTCAGAATAAAGATGTCTTCAGAGGCTATTCCCAGAAAATTCAATATATACATTTTATTTGTCCTGTAATTATCTTTAATATATGATATTTTAATCAAAATTGTTAAAGCCATTTTTGAGAAAAACAACATTTTCTAAATGTTTTCCATGGAAAGAGTAGCTTAGGATTGGGGGATTTTCTTGAGAATCTTCATGTCGCATCCTTGAAAGATACTGAATTTAAATAATAAGTTTGGTACTTGGTTTATTTTGTGCTATGCTGTCTAAAGACACACACACATAGATGGGCCTTTTTCTGAAAATGCTTTTATTTTTTTTTTAATCAGGAGGTCCTAGAACATGTATTTTCGGTAATATCTCGGTAACGAATTTTTCTGTATACACTATATACTTAGTACGTGTAGAGAAACTAAAAATAATAACGACTTTCCATTTGAGAAAAGTATAAGGCTTCAGAAAGTATGGCAAGCAACTTCCTAGCCTTCAAGCATCCCCACACCCCGATTTAAATTGATTACCTTTAGACTGTTTTTGCTTAAAGAAAAATCTGTTGATATAACAAATGAACTATTGGCACGAACAAATCAACTTGAAATACAGGTGCAAATAAAAGAGAAAATGGGAATGGATAGGCCATACGTTCAGGAAAGCAGAAGGTGCTATTGAAAAGAATTTGCTGTATTGGAATCCTCAAAGAGCAAGGAAAAGAGGTAGCCCCAGAATAACATGGAGAAGAACCATAGAGATCAAGAAGGGCAAGCGCTGGAGGGAGCTGATGCGGCTAGCTAGTCAGTCATAGAGTAAGACGGAAGAGCCCTGTTCCATAAAGTAATAACAGGAGATAAGTAAGTGAAGTGAAGACTGATAGCTTTTAGAAAAACAGAATGGGTTGAATAATACCTCTCTCATTTTGAGCTTTAATTTTATATTTTCCAACGAAATTATTGGACGTATTATTCGTGTATTAATCTTATTTAATTTATTTTTAATTTTAAGTGTATTTACTCAAAATTCTCCATCTTAAGTTACTTATAGTACTATTTAAAGATAAGATGTATGATGTATGGTACCTGATCTGCGGTCTACGCAGGTCTATTATAGCAAACACCCCAAGGTGGATGGGGGATGAGGTAAATGAATCACAGGAGGCTACAGGCTCCAGAGATGGATAAAAATCCAAAAGCCCTTTCCACTGCCCCACAAGCGTTAACCTGGCAGCCTTCTAGCGTCGTAAGTAGAGCAAAGAGCACGATGCTTCCATGATCTGATTTGAATGTCTATTACGTGAATTCCCCACGATGGTGACGAGGGATCAGCCTGTCACCCACAGATGACACTGTAGAACGAAATCACAACTTGCGGACACGAAATGCCGGAACATTTTTCCCAAGAAGCATCTTCTTTCAAGATCTTTTGCATGCAAATAAACATTACACGTGACCTCCGGCTTTACTTCCCTTCCGAAGGAAGCCATGCTAAGGATTTCTGCATCCGAAAAAATCCATCCCCCTCAGTCAGGTTTGGACCTGCAATCTTGGGTTTTAGAGGCAGCCATGGTAACCCTACACCACGGGCGGTATTCGCACCTAGTGTCGAAGAAAATGAATATTTCCACTGTACGTACATTCGCACCATCTGCTCGCACTGCCATACATCACGAACCTGTAAACACGCCTGAAAGAACAGGGGGAAACAGAATTGAGATGAAATGATGGAAAAGAGATGAGAAACCACCCCAGCATTCGTATGGTGACCCGGGGAAACTACGAAAAACCCACGAGTCAAAGTGGGCTGGAATCGAACCCGGGATCGAATACAAGTAGCGTACTTTATCGCGGCGCCACTTCGACACCACCTTTAGTTATGTGCGTATATTTTAGGCACAAAAATGTACCTATGCAACTTCGCGTAGGGTGTTATTCACAAATTTAATTTTCTGCATTAAAAAAAACGTTAATGTATACTTCACAATGAGAATCTGTTGTCAAATAATGAACGCAATGTAATGGGGAAATTGTATAGTTTTCTATCGAATTATTGGACACCACCCCCCCCCCCTTGGGTTACGCATCTGAAATAAACTAGGAAAGCAAAAGAATTAATGAACAAATATCTGCAATGGACACTTCAATTATCCATGTCTTTGTTTACTATAAAACGAATGCTTTAGTCCGAAATGTTAGCGGTTATTTAGGAATGCAGTGGCCTGGAATTCGTTTGCAACACGATTTCATTTTCAGAGTTCCTCGCCTGTTGCCATCGATCCTGTGAATATTTGTTAAGTCCAGTAGGATGCAAGAGAAAAGACAAAATTGTTGTTGTTCAAATCGCTTGTAAAATAAATATACATACTCGATACTACTAGTAAATGAATTACAATTGACAAAAAATAAAATAAATAAAATCCAAATATGTTACCCCGGTACCTAGGTAACTATACCTGGGCATATATTCAAACTTTAAATGTATTTACAAAAACGATAGTTACAGCTTTTATTTTTATATAATATTTTCAGATAATTAACTACTCTAGGATCTAAAATTTAAAATTAAAATCAATAAACAAGGATCTAGAATATTAAAAAGAAAAATTAAGGTGTAAATAAATTAAAATATAATATAATAAGCAAAATATTCTAAAACAAAACTGTTACTAGAAAACCAGCAACTTTACAACTGGTTTCCTATTCTCTACATACTATAAACTACATCATTGGTATCCAGCGAAACGTGCTAGTAACCAGCACTACTCCTTTATTTCGCTCCTACTAGGAAGCAAGTAATAAGACTATTTCTGCTAATTGTTTTTCTCGATTAGCATGAAGTAAATAGAAGCATAAGCTTTTTAACAATAATTTATTGCAGAGATGTAGAGAAATTCATGTGAATGGAATACATCACATTTTTACGTTTCATTTGCAGTTTGTTCTTTAACTCTGTTTACTGTCCATATTCATTTACTTTCCCTTTGTTGAAATATTGTCCTACTTTCTTAGAATTTTTACGGAGCGTTTCAATTATAGTCACATTTCACTCTAATCTAAGCCATTTCCTATTGATGTATTCTTTTATTCGAATTTGAGTTCCATTGCATTTATATATGTATGCCAGATCTTCAGTTCCACCACATATAGAATACTGGTTTTGTGGTTACCCATTCTTAGGCCGTTTAGCCTCCTTACTCCTGTTCTCACTCTTGAAATACCTTCTCGCTTCACTTTGTGTATTCTTTCCTTCTGCGTGAATCTTCCATCGGTACATAGAAGGCTAAACATCTCTTTTCAGCTACCACACTAAATAAGTATGTTTCTATAACCCCAAATCGTTTTCTTTTCTTGCTGATTTCCAGAAATTATTCATACTGCTTTCTTCTTGTGCGTATAACCATTACTTCCAAGTCATTTCTGTGGCAGGTTACCCATCCATTGTTCCTTAGGATTTTCTCTTGATGTGCTAAACATTGCTTTAAAAATGTTCTTCTACGTTCAAGGGTCTCTACCAACATTTCAGTGACCTTTTCACTGTATTTCCCTTGCTTGTCTCTGCCCAACTCTATTTGTGCTACCTGCCTAAATGTTGGATTTAGTAACCCAAGCATTTCCGTACAAAATATCAATTACATCACTTTCATCCCTCATCATCCTACTATTAATCGCCATACTTCTTTTCCATACATTTTTTACTCACTACCATATTATACACTTTTCTAACATTTAACATTTATATTGGTTACTCTGTATTTGCAGCTGCTGATATATGATAAAGCTCCTTTTCCTTTTGCTAGTGTAAATTTTTTTTGTTTTGCCCATCTGCTGCCGCCATCAATTTTGATTCTTATATTATTGCATTCTCTCACTACCCTGTATTCTAATATTCTTCTATTTTTCATATTTGCACAATTTATCACTTTTCTTACACACTACAATCTGTCTTATCTTGCTTCACTTTAGGCCTCCATTCTGCACAATTTATATTCATCACAGCGATTGTTTCAAACCATTAAGTATAATCGCACCTAAATTATTCAGTTATGTCAAATCCTTATTTACTTTATGGTGAAGTAGTTGATAACAGCAGGATTTGCCTATTATGCAAGGATCAGGAAAACTGGACGCATATTTTGGCAGATTGCATGCGGATGGAGGATGTTAGGGTAAAATTACTACCGTAAGTATTTTTAGATTCAAACAGACAGAGTAGAGCATACTAGAACTTGATTCTAAACAGCCTAAACTGGCAGCGCTTGTGTTCATACTTAATGGCAGCACGTAAATACCAAGAAATAAAATATTTGTATAAATATTTTAGAGACATACTTTGTATATGAATTACTATAATGTGAATATGTGGGTGTAGCTGTCTAGTGCGAGTACGCGTGTGCGATATCAGAGTTTTATTTCTTTTATTATTTTGTTCTTGTAGTGTAAGTATGTGAGGGTATTTAAGTATATAAAATAGGGGTAGATAATATTTTAAAATCAAGTATTTTTAGTGTGCATGTGTGGACACCCGCTCCATACGACTGTGTGACACATTTGATGTATTACTATGTATTTAATAAATACTAGTACTACTAAATAAATGCAAAACTTGTAGTATATAACATATGCACATAACATGTGCCTAGCTTAGTGGGCATTGTGTATGGCTGATAGGATTTCAAACACACAGATGCTTAAGATGATTCTAATGAACAGAATAGCACAATTTCGACTATTCGGTAATTGTATGTCATGATGTCGAAACGCCCACACAAATATTACAAACTGCAAGAGGCGCTGGAAAGCCTTGAGCACAATGAAAACAAGGAGTTCAGTATCTGGTTCATTAGTTACTGCATTCCTCAGTCGAATGCACACTTAACAGTATCCCTATAAAACATGGAAAGAGCCAGTACCTCGCAAAATAAAATGGAAGTGTTATTTAATGCACCCAGGCAGTTTCTACGTAATTAATTTTCCCGCTTAGCGTCGTACTTCCATGTTCTCATTTAGGAAACAGTTCAGTATACGATGCAAAATAACGTAAAAGGGTAATTAAGTGCTTAAAATGTAAATAAATGTTGATATTTTGTGATAGCACATTAAGTAAAACTAAGTCGCTAATGTCAGCCTAAGGAACCAGTTCTAATGTTAGCTAGAGTGAGTGGTCTGCATAATATATAACCCTTAGTCTAAAAAAATAAAAAACCTGATGTGTTCCATTCCTACAACGTTCTCTATCTATAGTGTAAAAAATCTTATTCTTATATATAATTCATGCTAACCAAGATAAACTATTAGCAGTTAGTTCCTTATAGGTGGAAGGGAAATAAGGGGATACATTAGCCTAAAGTGATATTCAAATCTTTTAAAATCTGGTTGCTCATTGACAAGAGTAAAACAAAAGAAATAGGAATGACAAATTCCCGTTTGAGAAAAGTATTAATAATTTTAAAATGTAAATCAACAGCAAGGAATATATCGGAAATAGTTAACTCTACAAAAATCAATGACATAAGTTGTGCGTTTCAACATTTTTTGTGTATCTTTTACGCTTTGCCAGTTATGCAAAATGTATTCAGAATAAACAGGTCTTCAGGGTCTTGCCAGAAAATACAAGATAAACAAGTTATTTTGCAAGTAAATTTCTTTAATATATGACATTTACATAAACATTATTAAAACCATTTTTGGGGAATTTTAAGCTTTTCAAAAGATGTTCCATGTAAGGTGGTGTTTAGAGGGAGGATGTTCATGAAAATCTTCATATTGCATCTTGAAATATGTTGAGTTAAATAACAATGTAACTTGGTATTTAATCGACTTTTCATTTTTGAGCTCTCAGAAACGGACGCCATCCATACAAGGACATTTTTATAAAAATGCATAATTTTGATTCAGGTGATCCCAAAACTTTTTTATTTTCATTGAAATTTTGAAAAGCATCGAAATTTTGTGTAGAATGCAATACATTGTATGCCAATATACTTTGTACGCTTTTCTTGAAAATGTTTGTTCCATCTGCAGAAGATACTGCACTTATGAGCCAATTTTGATATTTAACTGACTATTCCTTTTTAAATATGCGCGCACGCACACACACACACACACACACACACACACACACACACACAAAGGACCCTTTTTCTAAAGATGCTGCTTTGATTTCGGGAGTCTGAAAATATGTATTTTGGTATCAAATTTGTGGGTGGAATGCAATACTTCTCTATTATCCTAGAGCAAGTAAAAATAATACAATCATTCTAGAGTACCAAAATAAGTTACAGCACTGTAAGTCCGTTCATTTTCTGAGTTGGTTATTTCCAATATGTCTTTCATTATGAAAGGGAGAATTTTAATAGCTCTTTAAGATGGTAGTGCATCCTAGAAATTGCCCATTATACACGTTCAAACTGGATAAACAAGTTGTTTTTCCACATTTTTTTAACAAAAAAAAACACAGTTCCAGAGGCTTGTCAGGACTCCGGCGCTGTATTCCTTTCTTTCTAGTTTGTAAATTTCATTAATTAACCTATTCGTTTTCCTTTTTACGTATACACACACAAACACATTTACAAACACAGAAACACCCATGCCTAAGGTGGGACTCGAACCCACGATCCTGTGTGCCGCGAAGCACCAAAGCGAGACACTTTAGCGTGCGCCGCTACGGGGACCGGCAACACATTAGCCGTATAGTGAATGTGCGAGTTGGATAGGTAGAGTCAGTATGAACAATTGAATGCTATAACCGGGATTAACCTCAAATTTCTCGGTCTCTAGCCGGTTGCTCCGACCACTCAGCTGTCATGGCTACATGCCGACGTGGCACTAAATTCCTCAACTGACTCACACATTTTCCGGTAAACCATAAGGTGATCTCAAATTATATTTGAGATGAAATTGCGTTTTATTTTATATATCCCTCTAACTACTGTGGTTCAGTGTCCCATTCAATACTGGGTGTGAAAGACCACTTAGTCTTGCTCAGAGGCCCCTTTATCAGGCTTAAGGTTCTTTTACTTGCCGTAAATCTGCGACATGGAATTTACTTCCCTTGCGAAGGAAACCTTTACGCCCGAAAAAATCCATCGCCCTCAGCCAGGATTGAGCGGACCTTGGATATATAAAGCTAGCATGATAACCACTACACCACGGAGAGCGACGAGTTATATTTTGAGATGACACACCCCAATGGCGACTTAGTGTTGCAAGTACAGTAAGTCCCGAACTTCACAGTTTAGCAAACCATTTGGGGTCAATTAGTGTTAATTGTTTTTCCACACTAGCAGTGTGTAAGATAGGAGATAGATAATGTCAGACTGAGAAACCTGGGGTTTAAATCCTGGCTATGGCATTGAATTTTTCAATCTGTCTAAATATTACTTCTTTCTCTTTTATACTCCTCGTATATAGGACTTAGAAGCCAGCGTCAGGAGCCAGGCGCCTTTTGAGGAGCAGAGGCTCTGGATCAGAGAGAGTAATCAGAATGGGTGATCAGCCCAAAGCCTGGTATGAAAGTGAGGAAATGGCTGATATGAAATGACGATGAAAGGGATAAAGGAGAGATTATTATGGAATAATTGGTAGAATGAATGGCGGAGGAAATTGGAGAGCCCGGAGAAACCCTGCCACCACATATACCACAAGATATGGGATCGAACCAAGGCAGTCTAGGTGAGAAACAAGCGGTCTAATCCAGACCTGACAAGGAAACCGTAAACCCTTCCTTCCGTCCCCACTAATCTCAACAGTCATGTAGAACCATAGAAATCGATTCATTCAGCGCAGTGGTGGCTTACATGTGCAATGTAAGTGAACTTTTTTTTTTTCAAGAAAAATCGCTACTGTTGCATTCGTAACCTCTCCGTTTCTCTGCCAAATGGAAGAAGAATTTTACACTGCGAGAGCTTATCTTACCGGCCCTGGTTTAATCACTCGGCCACGGCGCCTCCTGTAAATAATACAACTATTTTAATTGGGTTTTATCTAAAAATGAGTTGAGTCAAGTTTTGAACAGAATGCTATTGGCTTCCATTACTCGATGTTTTGTCAATTCTCGCTAGCATCTCTAGGGAGTAGTTCGGCGCGTACATTTTGTAGAGTAGACGGTTAAGTGCCACATTTGAAGCAGTTACACTTAGAGATTGTAAAGCTGTGTATTCCATACTGATCCATTACTGGACCGCCCATTTGAACGTTGTTAGGAAATGGAGAAGATAGCAACCGTCTTCAAACATGTGCTGCTCTCCTCAGGGCCCGTGTGTTTGTAATTATTCCAGTCAGTAATGGCTAAAATCTGTTCGGCTTTCTTCTTTGCTTCGTGGAAAAGCCATTAGTTGCCAGTTCCGCCGTTAGGGTTGTCTTGCCATCCGTTCTATCTATAGGACTCTTTCCTTTAAGGAAGTCGAAATGTCTATCCTGCCAATGTTAAAGTTTGACCCATTATCTCAACTACTATTTAAGATGATGAGCTAAAACTTTCAAGGAATATTCAGCAGTACCTTTACTGTTGATTAATGAAAAACAATGTTCATTAGAAGGAAGGACATGATTTTTAAAATAAAGTTTTTTATTTTCTTTTGAAAAAAGATTTTTAAATTTTAAAAAAATAACTAATCCATATACATAATGTTTTTAAATATTAAATATATAATAATTAAAGCATATTTAAATGAAAATGTATTGTAAAAGTGGCATTCCATAGTATCAATTAGTTTGAGATAATGGGCCATTTGTATATAAGATTTTACTTCTTCAGAAACTGTTTTCAAACATAAAATTAAAAAAAAAGTAACCTAACTTTCCAAACACAAATTTGCAGTACTTTGAATCTCTTGCATAAAGAAAATATGAGCGGGATACCAATTCAGAGAATAGCTAAAGTAGCACTTTACAATCAAAGTAAGAAAAACAGCTTTTCTCTAACATTAAAATTCACAAAGTTGTTTATGTTTTACCAAGTGAGTGCCCCAAAATATTCTGAAAATACTACTACGCATGATTATTTTCAACAATATTTTTAAAGTATTTACAACTAGTATACCTCTATAAAAGTTATACCAATATGAGCGTGAGATTCAAAATATTTATATGCAATTAAAACATGAGAATGGAAAAAAAATTATGAAAATCCCATTTCGAATCCCCTTAAGATTGTATTTCATTATTTGTTTTGTGTTCTTGTGTCAGGCATACTTATAAAGTATTCTTTCCATTCTTTTTGAAAACCTTTTAGGGCAAATCGAAGTGCTAGAAGTAATTTTATATAAGTAGACGCAATTGAAATAGGGATCACAGAGCCTAACATGGAAGTTACACACAAGTTTGCAGACAGAATTATTGTGTCATTAGAAATATCCTTTCATATTGGTATGTTTTGTGGCGCTGGAATGTATATAGAATCCATTCAATTCTTCTCTACAAATAGGTAGAAGTATCCTTCAGTTTATGTCTGCCTCATGAAAGAACGTTCATCTATCATGTGTTGTTTTATTGCCTGAGCTTTATTGCTTGCTTTCCATGTATCTCCATCCAAATGTGTACATTAGCTAATAAGAAGAATGGGAAGGAAAGAGAGTGCGGAAGAATATGAGTAGCAAAGTAAGGTTATACAAAACAGGATTTAGTGTGCCATCCAGTTGCTGCGTATCAAATTATATCATCTGAGCAGAAACATTTTTCTAAAGACCACCTCCTTTTGTACTTTCTTCCATAGTCACTTTTTCTCTCAATTGCACTTTCAGTAAAAGTATTGTAGAACACAGGCAGCTGGAGTTTCCTTCCAGTATTTGTGTTGGTCTTGTTTCCTCTTTTCCCGCTTCATTGGTTCAGCTCCATGATCATATTTTGTCTTCTGATATTAGGTGTTAATTTGAAGTTCATATTCTTACTCTCTCTAATAATACATGATAAATATGTAAAGAATATATTGCGCTCCATCCAAAAATTCCATTTCGAAATTGTATAGAAAATACATTCTGTGTCTTAAAAAAACACATTTTTTACAAAAAGGTCCGTGTGTGCATGTACGTGAACACAATAGCTCAAATGAAAAGTTGGTAAAATACCAAACTTAGCATTTAATATTAGTATTTTCCAACGTTGTAACACGAAAATTTAGAAGAAAATACCCCCACACTTCAAACTAGCCTTTACAAGAAAACAATTTCGATTTTTTTTATTTTTTAAATAAAATACCGATGACATGACAAGTAAAACGCATATCTTGAACTTTCCGAGAGTAAAATAAGAACTGAATTTCCGAGAATAGTCTCTGAAGATCTCTTCATTCTGCACGAATTTTGCATAACTGGTAAACTGTAAGAGCGAGTCAAAAAACTCACTGCACAAAAATGTAGATCTGGTTAAAACATACAATTTTTTTGTGAAATTCGCCATTTTCAAGATATTCCTTGTAGTTGCCTACAATTTTAAAATACAAATTTATACGGAAATTTACGAACTCTTGATCATGCAAAGAAATGAATTTCAATCGCATAGCAAAAAGGTTTTAAAAGAAGTGACTATCGCTTTAGCGTATTCTACTAATGTTTATCTCGGTTATCGGAACAGATATAAGAATAAGCTTTCTAGGAATAATTTATTATATATGTAGAGAAAGTTATGCGAATGCAACACATTAGATTTTTTATTTCCATACTTGGTGTAGGAAAGGAGTTAGATAGGTAGTCATACTGAAAAAATAATTCCATAGCCGGGTTTGAACTTCGATTCTCCCGGTCTCTAGCCTGTTGCTCTACTACTGAGCTACCATGGCAACACGCTGGCATAGCATTAAATTCCTCAGCTGACTCATGTTTCCCGGTAAACCACAAGGTGATCAAATTATTTTCAGATGATATACTCCAATGGCGACTTACAATATCGGAAGTGATTTAAGTCCCAGGATTCATAGTATAGCCAACAAGTATGGTCAATTAGTGTTGATTTGTTTTTTACACTAGTCGTGTGTAGGACAGGAGTTGGACAGGTTGTTTTACAGTAGAACGGAACAAAGGCTCTTATGTGGCTGCGGTTAGATATTACCTCACATGGGAAATTAGTTTGTACGAGTTTAAGTGATTTACCTCTTCAGAGTTAATTTACTTAAAATAACAGAGCTGTAATAACAGGGTTCTATTTTCCTCGTAGATTAATTATCTAATCACTTCACAAGGAAGGTTTAATGTAATCCAATATGTCTATAGCACTAATACCCTTCTTCAGATTTACTCGGCCTTTAGTGTCAGTGGTTAAATGTATGACGTCATTATTAGTTCAGCGAGCATCTTGTCTTATTAGGGAGTTGCGGAATCGAACCTTGAACCGCATGTATTGTAGACTTCGTAAACAGGTTGATATTTTGGCGGTGCAGAACGGTTTTTCACCAGGACATTTTGTGCGTTCTTTTCTTGAAAGACACCGATCATAGAATATGCATGATTGAGTGCTACTTCCGAACTGGAAATATATGTTACCTATCAGCATAAATGCTGCGATTGAGAGTTTACGAGACGCAAGCGAAAGTTCCAAATGTAATATTGGAAAGGTACTGCACGAGTCCCATTTGACTCGAAACTGTTGACATCCATTCTCCTTCTCATCGTTCGCTAGTCCACTGCAAGAGACAATGCGTAATAAACTCGCTACCTAGTAATGACGCGGGCAAACGGCTCAAGTGAGCAATGAGCGGATGACTCAACGGAACATGTCCAGTTATTCTGTTTAAATTCGAATTCATCAAAAACTAATATTTCACATTTAAATCTGAAATGGAATCATATTACTTTTAGCAAAAAAAAAATGAAATTACCTAATTTTGTGTTTTTTCACTGTAACTATGTAGTGAATATAACTAAACCTACCAATTCCATCAATATATATTATGTTTGGAATATGAAAATATATTTTATTTTGATTGTATAATAAATGATTACACTCACGATTTCATTACAATATTCTTTATATTCATACCTATCATAATTTAAGTTCAATAATGCTAATGCAAATCAATGTCATATTTAAATTAATATTAATGCAATAGTTGTTAATAAAGCAACATCGAATAGTAATACTATTTCTTATAATAATTTACTTTAATACAATTCTGGTATAATTTTTCTCTTGAAAAATTACAGGACAACTGAAATTCTGTGAATGCAATATAACAATAGATTCTACATAAGCACAATTCATCACATGCAGTATATACCTTAAATAAAGCTTTCAGCCAATAAGCAACCCTATTGATTGAACTACAACACGAGCCGCCACAGTGACCGCGCCGTGGCCGAGTGGTTAGACCACTCGATCCCAAGCGACCGCATGTGAGATATGTGGTGGACAAAGCGGCGCTGGGCGGGTTTTCTCCAGGTTCTCCGGTTTCCCCCACCATCGCATTCCACCGGTGCTCCATCTTCATTCACGTATCATCAGTTTCACCACCTGCGGTGCCATAAATAGTTAAAGCGGGCGTTAAACACTACCCCCAAAAAAAAAAAAAAAAACGAGACGCCGCGGCAAAAGTTGTTACCGCTACTCGTCACTGCTCCTCACACAGTGCTCAGTTGGCGTTCGTCTGCTCCGACGTCGTATGTCAAGCATTTGGCGATGGCGGTCCTAGTCTACAAAGATGTGGAATACATTAGTTCGCTCCCAACCGATCCACGGCTAATGGCAACGTAGCAACGATTGACATTTCTTGCAATGCCTCAAGCAAGTTTCCGGGAAACGCGGCGAGTTTCGGCCTGAGGGACATCTCAACCTCTTCATTGATCTTCCACTACCTCAATATCAACTCAGATTTAGTTCTGGAGCTTTGCTACCTTCATATCGTTGTTCCTAGAATCTGTGAATGTTGGCCTACAGTCTTACATAGAATGCAGATTCGCTCTAAGCAATAAACTATGTTGTATTAGATATATTGAAACATACTACAATTTTATATTTTTTACCGCGTACATAGTAGGTAGGTATTGCAATCCACCAAAATATTCGATTTCGAGATTTCATTGTAAATATCCATTTTAGGGTCCCTGAATCCAAAATTCAAAAATGAAAAGGCGGTTAAATGCCTAACTTAAATGTAGCTTTCAGCACATTTCAAGAACACAAAAAAATGTTTAAGAAACTTTTCTCTATCTTAAACTACACTTTACACGAAAAAAATGTCGATAATTATATTTTCTCTAAAGATTTTGATTAAATATACAAGACGTTTAAATGCTAAATAAACCGTCAGAGATATAAAAAGTGTTACAACACAAAAATTTAGATCTTGTTAAAAGATACTCATGTTTAATTAATTTTTTTGTGATTTTAACCTTTTACCAGAGATTCCTTTCACTGCTTTCAATTCCTCATGCTTATTCTTTTCTCATTTTTTCTTTTTCTTGGTCAAGCAAAGTGAGCGGAATTTCAGAAGGTGACTACTATTAAAAGATCTGACTATCGCTTAGCCTAGAGTATATTTTTATTTACATTATATCTCCAAGGAAATGTAATAAAAGCACTTCTGCAAATGTTTGTCTCGATTAGCGTGAAAGAGAGAAACATAAGCGTGTCTGTTGAAAATTGAGTAAACAAAGTCATGTGAATGTAGCACACGCTTCATTTGCTTTTACTACTGGCAGATGTAAATACACCATCTTATTTTACAAGAGCTATGATACTAACTTCCGTTCTAACTGGAGTCAAAGCTTTTAATTGACTTGCAACAACATGTGTTCCATTCCCATGACTTTCTCTACCTATTCTGCAAACAAACTGATATTATCCGAATAGTCTCATTACCTAGTTCATTATAAATATAAGGATTTTAAGAGAGCACTCTAGTCTAAAGTGATAAGTTTTTGAAATTCGGTTCTCTTTGATGGCCAGGAATAAAACAAAATAAAAACGGAGCCCTTCTGTTTAGAAAAAGTACAAATAGTTTAAAACCGATACCAACAAGGAATATTAACATTAAAAAATGTGTATATCATATAAATTGTATGTTTTAACGAGATCTACAATTCTTGTGCACTAGATTTTGTCTGTCTTTTCAGTTTACCAGTTTGCAATTCATCCTCAGTGAAGAGATCTTCAAAGCTATTCATAGAAAACTGAGGATACACATTTTATTTGAGGTGTACATATCTTTAATATACGGTATTTAAATAAAAATTGTTAGCCATTTTTGAGAAAAAACAAAAATGTTTCTATCTAAAGGGTATGGAATATCAATTTTCTTAAAACCTTTGTGTCGCATCGTTGGAATATTTACCGGTCTTTTCGTTTTGAGTTATGCTGTGCGCGCACACTCACCTTTTTATAATTTTCTTTTCTGTATTCAGGTGAAATTTCAACATCGATTTTTTAGTGGAATATAATATGTATAGTATGTATATAAAGTAATATTATATTATAACTCTGCACCACTATAAACTTTAGGTTTTATTTCTTTCTTTACCGTATAGGAGTCTTTATAAGATCAATTTTCTAACACGAGTGAGTGGAAAGGCCAACTGTGTTAAGACACAATTTTTTTTTTTTTTTTTATCTTTTTTCAATATGATAAGATAATCTACACCAATCACCACTGAACCAACATTTGTTAGAATTTTAACTACTAATAATTTGAGTAATAATAATTATAATAACTTCATTTCATTTTAATGCATATTTCAATTTTAAAGTTCAATGTTTGGCGTGGTGTTTGTCTGAAATATGTGAAAAAACTGTTCTGGGTTCCATTCATAAGGACTTTCTCTAGCTGTTCCATAAACAACTATTATCTACGTTATTAAAAGAACTCAATTTATTACTAGTTTCTTTGTCAGTAGAAGGGAAATAAGAATACACTAGACTAAAGCAATAGTCAAATATTTTAACAGCAGGTTACTATGTACTGAAATTCTATTCTCTTTGCTTGCTAGGAGCAAACAAAAGAGACGAAAAGAAAGATGACAACCCCTTTAAGAAAAGTTTAAGCAGCTTAAAACTGAAACAGTATCATAGAATACTTAACTTTAAAAATCTGATGTGTATCATTCACATGACTTTCTCCATATACCTACAACAAATTATTCTTAAAAAGCTTATACTTCCATTTACTTTATGCTAATCAGAAAAAATTAGCAGAAATAGCCTTATTACTCGCTTCCTTGTAATTAGAACTGAAATAAGGGACAACCATAGGTTAAAGTGATAGTCAAAAGCTGGTTGCTATGTCAATGAAGTTCCTTTGTTTATATGGATAGGAGTTGACAAGTTCCTGTATGAGAAAAGTATACGTTTTTCATAGCAGAAACCAAAAATAAGGAATATCTCAAAAACGACGAACTCCACGAAAAATGAATCTAACATAAACTGTGTGTTTTAATGTGCTCTACATTTTTGTATAGTAAGTTATTGTCCACCTCTTACGGTTTAGCAGTTATTCAAAATTCAGTAAAATTCATCCAGACAAAACTACCCTTCAGAGGCTATTCCCAGAAAATTCAAGATATATATTTTATTTGTCAGTTAAATATCTTTAATATACGAAATTTTAATCAAAGTCGTTAGAGCCATTTTTGAGAAAATCAAAATTTTCGAAAAAAGTTCCATTTAAAGCGTAGTTGGGGGTGGGGGGATTTTTTTTTCAAAATCTTCGTATCGCAACCCTGGAAGATACTAAACTTAAATACCAAGTTTGGTATTTTATCGACTTTTCGTTTTTGAGTTATCGTGTTCACAGACACACTGACACATGGACCTTTTTGTGAAAATGCTTTTTTTTGGATATTGGGGACCCTAAAACATACATTTCCGGTGAAATCTCCGTATCGAACTTTTGGGTGGAGTGCAATACCTTCTCTATACACTATGTACATAGTGCGTATAGAGAAAGTAAAAATGAAACAGATGAATAGCAGATTGTTTTAATGAGATCTAATTTTTTATGGAATAAGTTTTGTGTATTTCTTAAGGTTTACCAGTTATAGAAAAGTGATATAAAGTCAACCAGAATAAAGAGGTACCCATTCAGACGCTTTTCCAAGAAAATTCAAGATAGGTGTACATTTTGTTTGCCATAAAAATACATTAAGGATATGGTATTTTAATCAAAAATATTTAAAACCACTTTGAGAAAATCAAAATTTTCAACAAATTTCCATGTAAAGGGTAGTTGCGGGTGGAGGGGATTTTCATGTCAGTCTTCAAATCGCTTCCTTGGAAGATACTAAACTTAAATTTAACAGAGCTATGTTGTCCACAGGCACTCGCACACATACGGACACGTTTCTATTTTTTTTTTACTTTCTCTACATGAACTCTGCACATATTGTATGGAGAAGGTATTGTATATAGAGTTAGCAGTTTTCGAAATATTCCCGGATTATTAGCTTCAATTTTAGCTCACTTACACTTTTCTCAAACGGGAAGACATCTTTTTTCGTATCTCGTTTGTTTACTCCTGGAAAGCAAAGAGATTGGAATTTCAGTTGTCTCACGTAGCGACCGGCTTTTAAAGGACGAGACCATCGCTTTAGCCTGTACATTTTCTAATTTCCCTTCTACTTATAAGGGGCTTGTGATAAGACTAATTCTGCTTATGTTTATTTTGATTAGCATAAGGTAAATAACATATTAATGTTTTTAATAAAAGGTTTGTTTACCAAACAACTAGAAGACATAATGTGAATGGAACACGTTAGATTGTGTCCGTTCCATTTACAGGGGACCAAGTAATAAGGTCAATTTCCGGTAATGTTTATCTCGAATATCATGAAGTAAATAGAAGAATAAGTTTTTAACACTAATTAGTTACAGAGATGAAGAGAAAGTCATGTGACTAACACATCAGATTTTCTTATTCAATGGGGTATTAAAACATCTATAGAAATTACGGTATCGAATTTTTTAGTGGAATACACTACCTCTCTCCACTATGTACTTGTATATAAGTGCTGAAGAAAGTTTACGCTACAAAACACATCGGTCAGAAATCCCTATACTCGCGCTGTAATAAAGCTTTGTTAGCCCATAAAACTCGGAGAGTATTCATCAACTGGGCTGAAAGCGTTGTGTAAAACCAGCTCCTCGGGAGAAGTCACAGCGGCTGAAAACAAACCCCGAAAACCTAGCACGGCAGTTGGTTGCTGAAAATGCGCCAGATCCTCAGGAAAGAAATTGGCAAAAAATCTGATGTGTTCCATTCACATGACTTACTCTACATCTCTATAACAAATTGTTAAAATGCTTATTCTTCTACTTGCTTCATGATAATCGAGAAAAAAAATAGCAGAAATCGTCTTATTACTGGCTTCCATGTAAGTAGAAGAAAAATAACGGCGTACCATAGGCTAAAGTGAGTCAAAAGCTGGTTGTTATGTGATTGAAGTTCCTTTGTTTGTATGGACAGGAATTGACAAATTCCCGTATGAGAAAAGTATAGGTATTTTATAGCTGAAACCAATAACAAGGAATAGCTCAAAACGATCCATTCCACGAAAAAAAATATATGTAATATAAATTGTGTTTTAACACCTTTACATTTTATATTAAGTAGGTTTTTGTCTAGCTCTTACATTTACCAACCATGCAAAATTCCGCAAAATTCATCAATAATAAAGATGTCTTTAGAGGCTTTTACCAGAAAATTCAAGACATACAGTTTGTCATGTAAATATCTTTAATATACGTCATTTTAATCAAATCGTTGGTCATTTTTGAGAAAATCAAAACTTCCGAAAATGTTTCCACACACACACACACACACACACACACACACACACACACACACACAAAATTTGACATTTTTCTAAAAATGCATTTTTTGGAATCAGTAGGTCTCGAAATATATTTCCGATGAAATCTCGGTAACGTATTTACATAGCACGTATAAAGTAAAAATTGCATCACCTGGAGTTTTTTTCTTTTTCTACACGTACAATGCACATGTGAAGGTATTGTACTACACCCAAAAATTCTATACCGATATTTTACCGAAAATATTTGTTTTGGGACCTCCTGAATCCAAAAAAGAAACAAACATTTTTAGAAAAAGATCCGTGTGTGTTAGGGACGGTAGCATAGCTCAAAATCAAAAAGTTTAATGTCAAAGTTAATATTTAAGTTCAGTATCACCCAAGAGTGCGACACGAAGATATTTAGGAAAACCCCTCCACTCCCAACTTTACATGGAAAACATTTCTAAAATATTGATTTTCCCAAAATTATAACGATTTTGATTAAAATCTCTTATATTTATGTTACAATATATATCTTGAATTTTTTGGGAAGAGCGTCTTAAGATCTCTTTGTTCTGGATGAATATTTCTGAATTTTGCATAACTAGTAAATCGTAAGAGGCAAAAACTTACTACACAAAAAATGCAGAGCTAAAATACACAATTTGTCATATACATTTTTTTCTTGGAGTTGACCGATTTCGAGATATTCCTTGTAATTGAATTCAGTTTTGAAATACTTAAACTTCTCTCACTTATGAACTTATCAACTCCTGGCCACGCAAAGAAATAGATTTCAATCCCACAGCAACCACATTTTAACGTGTGACGGTCGGCTTAGCCTAGAGTATTCTCTTATTTTCCTACTGCTTATAAGGAACTAAGTAATAAGACCGTTTCTGCTAGCGTTTATCTCTATTTGCTTGAAGTGGACAGAAGAATAAGCTTATTAACAATAATTTGTTACAGAGAAGTAGAGAAAGTCATGTGACTGGAACACAACAATTTTGTATGAAAGGTTTCTGAAGAAAGATTTATAAAAACAAGGTTCAAATTTTGAAATACCTTTTAATAATCATACACATAGCCATTTATACCTTCGGTTCATTGGTAGCTTTAACGCGTCAAGTGGAAAAAGGTGTTCTATCACATGACTTTCTCTGCATCTCTGTAACTAATTACAGTTAAAAAGCTTATTCTTCTATTTACTTCATGCTATTCGAGAAACGGTCTTATTACTTGCTTTCCTCTAAGTAGAAGGTAAATAAGGGAATGTATTAGGGTAAAACGATAATGAAATCGTTTAATAGCTGGTTGCTATAGGATTGAAATCCAATTCTTTGCACAACCAGGAGTTGAGAACTTCCCGTATTAGAAAAGTTTAAGTATTTTAAAACTGAAACCAATAAGAAGAAATATGTCGAAAACGGTTAACCCCACGAAAAAAAAAATGCATAGGACACAAATTATGTGTTTTAACGAAATCTACATTTTGTGTGTAATAAGTGTATCTCTTACGAATTACCAGTTATGCAAAATCCATCAAAATTCATTCAGAATGAAGAGGTCCTCAGAGGCCATCACCAGAAAATTGAAGATATATAGTTCATTTGTCACATATTTTAATATACGATGTTTTAATCAAAATCGTTAAGAGTCATTTTTAGAAAAACAAAATTTTCGAAACGTAAAGGGCAGTTGGGGTTGGGGGAAATTTTCTTTAAAATCTTCTGTCACTTTGCTGGAAGATACTGAACTTAAATATCAAGTTTGATATTTAATGGACTTTTCGTTTTTGAGTTATGCTGTTCACAGATACACACATGGAAATTTTTCTAAACAACTTTTTTTTTTATTCATAGGGTGTCAAAAATGTATTTCCGGTGCAATACAAGACTTTATCTATACACTATGTACATAGTATGTGTAGAGAAAGTAAAAGTGGCCTTTAAAAGTTTATAATTCATGTTATTTTACTATCAATTATGTTAATATTTTAAAATTTTCATAATATCTCGACCATTTTACTGATAAGTTACCTTACTATATCTGAAGGATATTTTGAAGCACATTAATATCAACACAAACTTTAATATAACAGAATATCCAGAAAACTAGGAGGAGCATTAAAACTTTAACGTAAAGAGCTCTTGAGAATCAATTAAAACTCTTAACGCGCAGAATGGATCTTTATGGAAGCAAAAGATGAAAATGTTAAAATACGGAGAAAAAAATAGAAACGTTAAAGACTACCATTAATCGGCTCTAGACCCCAGAACGGAAGTGAAAGTATTTTCTGAGCAATTATATGTATAACCAGTTTTCACTAAATGATAATCCAGACGCAGAATTCACTAGAAGCTGTACAGAAATCACTTTTCCAGGTTCTCCAAGTATTTCCTTACAATGGCTATTTTACATCTTGCCAAATACAGAATGTCATAATTAGTTGATCTATGAAGAAAGCTCATTGGCTTTTTTTGAAACTCTGCCTTGAAAAGCACTGGTATTTATAAGACCAATTATAGGGAACGTTTCCATCTTCAAAACTGAAGTACGCCGTTAAAACTAAAATCTCAAGACTCAAAAAAGACAAATCCAAAGTGTTATCGTCCAACAAATAGTTCATCATTGCTCTCCAAAATGTTCTCACGCTATACTGTAGATGATAAAGGCAAATTATATTTATAGTCTGTTTACCCTCCCCATATTTAGGACTGACACCCCCTAGGACTTACAAGAGGGTGCCTAGAGGTCAGAAGCCTGTCGGGGAGCCAGTAACACCTAACTACAGAATGGAAAACCTAGGACGGGTGATCGGCCCATAGTCAGGCATGAGCGTGAGCAAGTGAATGATATGAAATGAAAGCGAGATGAATGATAGGAAAGGCAATAGTGGAGCAATTTGTGGAATGAGTGGCGGGGGAAACCGAAGGACCCGGAGAAAACCCGCCTAGACGTCGTTTTGTTTACTACAAATGCCTCATGTGGGCTCTTGGGATCGACTCCGGGTCCCCTAGGTGGGAGGCGAGCGGTCTAAACACTCGACCACGCGCCGCCGCTATTGCATACTTACGAAAATAAACTAGTTGGACTGAGTCTGTTCCTGCTTACTGCTGCCCCCCGTGGTGTAATGGTTACCATGCTAATTTCATATACTCAAGGTTGCGGGTTTAAACCCAGGGTGATGGATTTTTTTTTTTTTTTTTTTTTTTTTGTAAAAAGGGAAGTAAAGCGTTGATCCTGTGTTTTAGATTTACGGCACGTAAAAGAACCTCAAGCCTGATAAAGAGGCCACTGAGCAAAATTAAGGGTCTTTCACGCCCAGTATATAATGGAACGCTTAGAACCGTAACAGTTAAGAGCGTCATAAATAAAACACCATATTTCCTGATTATTGATAATCATTTCGACAAACTATAGCGTGATGGTCTTTTCATAATTAGGCCCCACTTAGTGCTACAGCCTGTGAGTATCAAATTTTGTTTATGCAGTTGTACATTTTCTGTTAAACATGAATCAACTCCATCAATCGCACTACAAGCCGATCTGAGGTATCGAGCTGATCTGAAAACCAAATTGTTGGTCTTGCGTTAAGACCAACATACTCGTGAGGTCCAATAGTGAAGAACGACAATGAAGGGAGAGACGAAAGGCATATTGCGTTCATCCAGTTACCCAGACCTGGGTGTGTGCAGCAACTTAGAATTATTTGGAGTGGTAATTAATGTGTTATAAAGCAGCAATAAGAAAACTACTACGTGGGTAATCCATAAGTATCAACCCTTTGCGTATTTCCGCTTCGCATATCGCTGTTGGGGTTCCATCCAAGTTCGAGTGGTTTCCTGGACATCTTTTCTCAGTGTTATGCGGTTTCAGATGAAATAAGTTAAAATCTGCAGAAACTTGAAGTAAGCGTATGGTGATATTGTAGTCAACAAAAGAATGGATGCACAAATGTGTATAATGAAACTCAAACCGGACGTCTGTCCCTCTTTACAGAGCATTTTATGAATCTAGTGAGTAACAAAAACGTACAAGACAGACGCGTAACCCCCAGCGAGTTACAATTTTCTGTACTAAAATGTGTCGCTCTTTGCCTAGTTATGTTTCCAAGCATAACCAATAGGATGGCGGTACAACACGAGAAGATAGATATAACGAACATTCTAAACAATGGAAGTCAGTCCAACAATGTTCAGCATCAGACAGCAGATCTCAAAGATCAACATGGATAATTCTGCAACACTCGTGCTCTACGCAGACGAAATGGCAATAGGTTTGGAAGACAAAGAGAAGCTACAGAATGCGCTAAACAGGCTCACCTCGTGGGCAGGAAAACTACCAGAAAATAAACTACAGCAAAACCTAACACATGATTTTCAGAATAGGGGTAGATGCTCGTCAAAATACCACTAATCCTCAAAAATAAACAATTGTAAATAGTTCAAAATCTTCTCCGGCTTCTAGCCAGGTAAAAACTTGACTTGACACCAACGTTTCGAAGAAGTGCATCTTCCTCGTCTTCAGGGTGAACTGATGGTTTGAGCTTGCGGAGACTGGTATTTATAAGAGCTGGGATGAAGCTATCATCTGATTGGTTCGCGTGATATTATGGCCTGGTATTTAAGATGACCGAGACATGGGCACGGACTTCTTCGAAACGTTAGTGTCAAGCCAAGTTTTTACCTGGCTAGAAGCCCGAGAAGATTTTGAATTAATACGTCGCCAGGAAAGCTTCAGTTCTTATTTTAAATTGTAAATAGTATTAAAATTCACATATCTTGGAGTCGCCTTCCAAACAACACCGATTTCCTTCAGCACGCCTGTCGAAGAAAGAGCGACGGCGGTGATCAAAACAATCTACAACTTCCAACAGCCCCAGAAAATCTCAATAAAAACATAAATGACTACTTAAAGTTGCCATAGCATCAATAGCAACCTATTGGATCAGCACAATCTGGGCCAAACTAAAAATTTACGACTTCATAGCATTAGAGAAAGTCAAAACCCGATACATGAAACGACTCCTGGGAATTGGGAAGACAGCTCTATCAAGATTGACCTATGTCTTGATGAGAGAAACCTTCTTCATAGAAGACGTAAGATTGCAGATACTCCTGCCAAACACCGAAGCCTACGAGAGAACAAGACAAATACCCATAAGAAAAAACGCCATCTGGAATTGCTTCTACTCTACACACGCCATGAGGACGGGAGAATGGAAGCAGACGAACTACGACCTTCGGCTCGTAGTCACACGATCGGCAGAACATGAATTCCATCATAAACTCAGCCACAACAAGAAATTCCACCAGCCAAAAGAAGACTGCGTGTGCGATCTGTGCAACAAACCGTGTGATAGATATCACACAAAAACTGCAAGAAAAGACTACTTTTAAGAGATTTGGCTTTCACTTTAGGTATTCCTTTTTTCCTTTAAATTTACTAGGAAGATGATGATGGTTAGTGTTTATGGGCGCTCAACTACAAGGTCATCAGCGCCCTATTTACTAAGAAGCATGTAATACAAGCATTTATACAAATGTTATTCTGGATGTGAAATAGTTAAAGAATACGCTCATAGGTTTTTGCAATTCTTATAAAAATGGAATCTATGAGTATAAAAATGAAATAAAAAGTATTTAAATGGAACCAATGCTTTCGTTGTTCTTAAAAGTTTGAATTTTGGGCAATTTTTTTTTTTTTTTAGGAGGAAGGGCCTTTGTTTAATTTTACTCAATTCATCCCTCACTTACCAATAGGTAGAAAAAGTCACGTGAGTAACAGACTTTTTAAAGAATGTGTTTGAACATATTATACTCAAATGTTCGTTATTTACTGGATAACCTTAGAATAGTTAAGATTTCTGATGATTTTTGTCCTCGATCAGTCCATATCACACTGTGTTATAAAGTAAGTAGATCTCCTAGATATATATTACACTAAATGTATATAACCTACAGCGAAATTAAACATTCGTTCACCCTCGGGTAAATATTAGGGATGCACGTCAACTTGTGTTCTGCATAAAGTGGTCCGAGTAGTATAAGCTTTTTATAAGGGCTGTATCTTCACTTCTTCCTTGCCACATCCAACACAGGGCAATGGCTGAAGGACCTCGCACCTCATTATCTGTAGTACATCCACCCTTATGCCTCACTCAGGTCACCAGACGCTGCAAGACTAGCGAGGGAAAATGCCAAGACGATGTAGTGCTATTCTTTCTTAAATAGTTATAATGCAACCTTTTAATTTCTCTTACTAGAGAAGGTATTGTATTCCACCGAAAATTCCGATGCCGAGATTTCACCGGAAATATGTTTTGAGGTCCCCGAGTCCGAAAAAAGCATTTTTAGAAAAAGTTCCGCATGTATCTTGACGAAAAAAACACGAAAACGAAAACACCGTTAAAAACCACACTTGGTATTTATATTCAGTATCTTCCAAGGACACGACAGGAATATTTTCAATAAAAATGCCTCCGGCTACAAACTGCCTTCACATGAATAGTTTTTTGCAAGTTCTGTTGTTCTCAAAAATGACTAACGATTTTGATTAAATTACTGTATATTAAACATATTCATATCACAAATAAAGTGTATATTTTGAATTTTCTGGGAATAGCCTTTTTATTCTGGATGTGATTTGCAGAATTTTGCACAGCGGTTAAATCATAAGATATATACAAAAACGTAATAAAAGAAAATGTAGATATCGTTAAAACATATAACTTATGTTGACAGGTTTTGACATACTCCTTGTTATTGATTTCAGTTTTAAACTACCCAACTTTTCTGAAACTGGACCATGCAAAGCGAACTGAACCTTAATTGTTTTGCATAGCGAACAGCTTTTAAAAGATTTGGCTAACCCTTATTTCCCTTATATTTTTATAGTGTTTAACGCCTGATTTTACTATAATGACACCACAGGTTTCCCTTTTATGTACATTTAAGATAAATTCTGCTAATGGTTACCTCGATTAGCACAATGTAGACAAAAAAATAATATTTTGTAAGAATAGTTTGCACCTGGAACAACTAGAGAATGTTATGCGAACGGAACACATTAGATTTTTAATTTTATTTGCCTTGTTTTATTGTTTGTATTTTATTTCGATGTAATAACTCCCACAGTAAAAATTAGTCGTCTCAAGTTATTGGGAGTCTTAATTCTTTCGTCAGTATTTGTGTTGTTTACTTTACTTCCTGAACTGATACTACTCCAGGACGATTAAATCAAGCACTCTTTTTTATTTAATGGTTCTGGAGTACTACATGGACAACGTTCAGGAATCTGTGAGAATCCTAGATTTATATAATTTGTCAGAAATATCATCAGATGACTTAAAAACATTAAAATTATAAATAAAAACAATTTGTTATGGAACTTATAGCAAATAACAGAATAATTTGCTAAAACAAATCAACACAAATTTCAAAATCGTGTATAATATGAAATAGAGTTGTATTCAAATCAAAAGACCTAATAATTTAGGATAAATAATTAAAATTGCAGGTTTTATATTCACGATTGAATTAATAATCTCCTAAGTGCAAGAATAGCTCCCCAGAGTGCATTTCAGTTTATACCGTTAACACCTGAAACTAATTATTTCAAGCTTATTACAAATCCAAAATTAGGGAGAGAACTTTAATATGTTCCAGCTCCTCATATGGGCGGTTCCCTAATTAAAGTTGGTTACAGAATCAATCTTCTTTAAGGGTTGGGGCATCTAGAATAGGCCAACTAAAGTTAGCTTGGCAGCACGTCTTATCTCTTGATAGTAAAACATAATATATCTAGGCTTGTAATTTGAGGAATAAAAGTTACTGTCTTGTATGGTATACATATGTTTTTTCTTTATAGAAAGCAATAATCTTCTTTAAATTATATTCAAAGTTAGCCCCTAAACCTGATATAAATATTGTTAAAACGATATAGCATTTCCTCGAATAAATAACATAAGCTTTTGACTTTTACCTCCTTCTATCATTCTATTAATTATTGAAACGTACACGTACATAAACCTACTCCATCCAAGGTACAGGTAAATTGAAAGCCTCCAATACATCATGTCCCGAACGGTACCAGCTAGGTCATCACATTTTTCACTACCTTCGTTTTATTCCAAGGCCGTGTATCGCGCGAATGCATGCTCCGCACAGTTTACCACAATGCGAGGTTTTTCGTTCCGTAACTCCCGCGTTGCTTATACACGGGTGTTAGTAACCCATATGTACATAGTAACATAGCAAATCATTACTAGCCTGCCGGTCCCCATGGCCACGCTTTAGTGCTTCGTGGGCAGGGGATCGTAGGTTCGAGTCCCGCCTTGGGCATGGGTGTTATATGTTTGTGAAATGTGTATATGTTTGTGTAAAAGGAACAGTAGAACCAGTAATCATACAGTAAACGGGGATACAGACTGACCAGACTCCGGCACTATTTTTTTAAAAAAGAAAAAAAAACTTGTTCTTGAAATGATGTTCATTTGCGCGAAGACATTCTTGATATCGTCGGATGGAATTGTCATTCCATATATCTTCTTGCGTAGTGTTAATTTCTGCACATTGTCACGTAGAAGGGTTTTAGTTTTAAAAGTTTAATAGCTGTATGAAGAGGTTTGTGAGGCACCCACTTGCTGTGCAACACGGCTGAAGAGACTTCTTAGTCGAGCGTTCGAATGTAACTCCAATTTCGTCTAGCTTTACCTTCGTTAGAACCTGAGGTTTTTCCGTTGTTCTAAATTTACTAACCAAATATCACACAGTGTCTCTACCGGAACTGGATAACCAGAAAATTACTGCCGAAATTGTCTTCACACCTGTGTATATGATAAGTTTTCAGTATGAATCGTACAAAAAAATGCGCGTTCAAGCACGAATTTGTTGGCAGGGATTTTCGTGGACCAATAATGGAATAACATTCCTAAGGAGATCGCATACATGAATTGTCCAATCATTATTTACCATGAAGACGAAGCAACGGCTGAAACAGCTCAAAGCAGCCGGTCCCCATGGCCACGCTCGCCAAAGCGCCTCACTTTGGTGTTTCGCAGCGCAGGGGATCGTGGGTTCGAGTCCCGCCTTGGGCATGGTGTTATATGTTTGTGTATGTGTGTGTAAAAAGTAAAACAGAAATTCAGTAATCAAACAGTAAACAAATTAGGTAAATAAAAAGTAGGGTATTCAGCGCCGGAGTCCCGATCAGACTCCGGAACTGTATTTAAAAAAAAAAACCGATAATGTATCCTCAATAGTATCTTTTGATTACGAGTATAAATGGGCTATTGTCTATACATAAACAATGACGAGGAAGAAATGCGTAAGACAATTCCAGAGGTTCCCTTGTTTGAGAGTGCCTCAACAGAGAGAACATCAAGTAAATGATCCGATAGGCCAGAAACGGGGAGGTCCGACTCTTTGAAGGTAGTAAACTAATTACCTATCTTTGACTCGCTCCACTATTTGCACTTTATTTACCTATCATTGTGCTACGAGCAGTTCAGTAAAGATTCCAAATCGTAAGTGTTGATTTATCCGTTTCTAAACCATGGACACAAATCCTAAACTGAAACAATCTGTAGGACATATAATGCCCATATTTGGTTCCACATACAGATGTTAATAGATATCTTCGATAATGAAGCAAAGAAAAACATTTAAATGATCATCTGATCTCTATATAACATATTACTAGGAACATATCCAACCAAAAATAAAATATTCAGTTGAAAATAATAGCTGTCAGCGTTCTCTCAGTCGCCAGAATAAAAAACATTGTGAATATGCATAACTGAACTGTTCATTATATATACGTATGATTTTCTACTGCAAAACAAATGCTTTGCTTTTGTTAGTATTAGTGTGTTGGGTTTTGCAAGTAACGTATATTTTCATAACGTTATTAACGTTATTCCTGTATGCATGTGTATGTACTGCTTGGGTATTTTGTATATGTGTAAATGTTTGGTAGCATTGCTTAATTTTGTTTCTTTCTTCTTTTTTCTTTCAGTACAAGTGTGAATGATATAAGAAGGGTGCGGTTTTAACAGTTTTCAGTACCACTAATTCTGATTTTGAGCATTTTAAAACAGTTTAATGCAATGTGCAAGATCATGTATTCCCAATATCATGTTTTGCAAGTGTCTGAATTTGTGTGTAAATACTTTTTTTCCAATATTAAATATGCTATTGTATGCAATTTATGTCATCAGATATCACTGTTGTAAGTCCTGTAGGTAGAGTTTAATTTATATTCACTCAATGAATTACAATAAATTTTGTTCTTCCGTGTATTGCTGTTGTGCAGTAACAGTTGATTAACTTTTTCTTCACCAAACTGAGTCAAACAAGATTAGAACTTTTTACTGTATTAGAACGAAGGGTTTTCATCTTAGTAAAGATCCAAATCAAGTATATTATTTTTAATTACAACTTTTTTTTTAGTCACATTAATTCAAATTTGGTACCGAACAACCACTTTAACTGAGCAGGTAAAGTGCTCAATTCCCCTATTTTCTGAGACCCCTATGCCTGCGCTAGGTGGTTGTCAGTTTACATTTATAAGTTTACACAAGTGAGCTAATAAAATGCATTAATTACCATTTAATAAATCTTGTAATTTAACAGTGGGCCTTCCCTTTTTATCCCAAACGTTCACTAAATAAACCTTAAATTTTTCACCCTATGCCCCCAATGATAATACACAAATATATGGAGCCTAAGAAAAATATGTTCTCAATTCAAAACATGACAAGAAAGACGCCGGACACAAATCAGTCAAAACCTCTGGATAAAGCTGTTTGCATACGGAGCACTTGGGTGTATCTCTTCATATAAGAACAGGATTCATTTCTTAAGTTTTCTCCGTATATATACTGTACCGTTGATCTATACTCCTCTCAAACAATGGGATGTTTATCATTAAGGTTAAGAACTTGCTACATGTGTGTCCTTCAGTTCAACTGGATGTGTACAGTATGTTTCAGGACCTCTGCGACAATCTCTGAGGAAGATAGATCTCATAGAGTGGAGAATTGTTTCTTTTAAGTATTTACCATCCTCCAACGCCTCGTTATGAATTTATTCCCCTCTGATTGAAACGTATCTTGTAGGATAGCTTCAAGAAGCACTGTCAGTAAATGTACTTTGGCTGTTTGTTTATAACAACTGAATCAAATGAGTTGCCTTTTTCTTGTCCCTTATATGTGGTTGGGTTTGGTAGGTCTGACAATGTTTGACAAACAGCCCAATTTAACTTAAAGTTTATTTGCAAACAATTTTGAATCACGTGATGCAGTTTTCTTCTTGTCCCTTACTCTTGATACTATGCCATAAGCAGCCGTTAGCAATCATTCCTCAAGTATGTCTGACTTTGATTTACTTTAGCTACCGACATGATAATGTGTCACGGACAGGCTATTGTAAACAAAGAACTCTCTGTTCCTGGCAGACGCCACCCACAACAGAGAATGTTTGCTCAAATTTGTCAGCGACTTCGAGAAACGGGACCTCTTTGATGGTGGAGAACAGCGCAATGTGAGGGCAGCTATGTTTAAAGAAAGAATCTTGAGAGATTCAACAATGATCCTTGCTCATGGAGAATGTACCTCTTGTTGTTGAAGGAGCATCTATTCCGACATCAATGGCACTCCAGCGTAATTCAGCGAGGTTGTACGAAGACACCTGAGAAACACCTTCGAGGAGTAGTGAATTGGAAGAGGGAGAGCTGTTGCATAGCCAGCCAACACCTGACTAAACCCGTTAAATTCTTTCTGCGGGGACATGTCAAGAGTGTTGTGTGCGTCATCCCAGTAGAAAACAGTATGGAATTGATTGTATGAATTGTCGCTGCTTTTGAGAGAATTCGACACATGCCCGAGTTGTTCGAAATGTCCGACAATCACCATTACGACAGTGAATATAATCGTGTTCAGGGTAGACTTTGAATACCTTCCATACATTCTGTTGTTGCGTGACCTGTTAAGTTATGCACTAGTTGCTAAGTGTTGCCCAGTAAAAATCCATAATTCCATACCAATGTGCCTGAGGATGGTGGTTTCTTGAAAAAAAAATATTCCATTTTGTGTGAATTGTTGTTCCTCAGAAATGTCGCAGAGGTGCTGAAACATTCTGAGGCTATAACGTGTATTGTGATGGTAGGTGGTGGTGTGCACTCAGGCACCCAAGAAGCCAAAATCGTAGCCTTACTTATTTTCGTTTGTCATAAACATTAACACCAGCTGAAATCCACATTTTAGGATTTATTATGATTTTATAAATGAAGAAATATATTAAAATACATAATATGTCAGGTAAATGAAGATCTCCGGTGTTGAGAACTGAATTATTAACAAATACTATGAGTGAAGTATTAGTAAAACCTCTCTTCAAAATGTTCCTTTTAATGAACACTCCTGATTGCTATTAGTAGACTCCTTAACACTCATATCTCTCTCTCTCTCTCTCTCTCTCTCTCTCTCTCTCTCTCTCTCTCTCTCTCTCTCTCTCTCTCTCTCTCTCTCTCTCTCTCTCTCTCTCTCTCTCTCTCTCTCTCTCTCTCTCTCTCTCTCTCTCTCTCTCTCTCTCTCTCTCTCTCTCTCTCTCTCTCTCTCTCTCTCTCTCTCTCTCTCTCTCTCTCTCTCTCCCTCCCTCCCCCTCCCCCTCCCCCTACCCTGCCCCTCCCTCTCTCTCTCACATACTGATACAAACAGTTTTATATCTAATCCTGTTCATAACTATATCAAGAACAAGAGCATGCGCAATGCATATATTTTATAAATTAATATTGTAGTAAACATTACAGTGATTAAGAATGCAATGATTTGATTTCATGTACACTAAGGCTACCAACTACAAAAGCATTAGTTTATTGCTTTAGCAACAATAGTGACAACCTGGTACTTATTTGAGTTGCCAGTCCTACATTCCTACTATAGACAATTCGCTACTTTGCTTAATATGTTACTTTGAGTGATAAGCATTATATTATTTTTACCAGCTAAGCTAACATTGGCCCTGGCAAATTTAGCAACTAAGCTTGTCAGCGCAATAAAAATAACTATTCATGCTACACAATTCAATAGTAGAAGCATTAGCAACATTTATGCCTAATGCCTAACTTCACGCGGTTCATATAATTGTACTACATACACCTATTTGGCAAAGCATATAATTAGTGTGTATGTCAGAGTCAGCCAACTGAAATAATTGTGCCGTAACATCCTCTAGGGCAGATTGTTCCAGCTTGAGTTTGAGCCACAGAACAGCGGAGTACTCATGACTAGTAGGAGTCTACCTGTAGCACGCAATGCACTTCAGCATTGAGGGAAAGCTATCTCTTGGGCTGAATGAAGCGGCAAAAAGCATAAGCACTTGCTCTATGAGCTTCGTCCAGTGACTTGAAAGGGACGCAGCATACGAGAAATTACTGAAATGCAACTTTGACATTTTCCCACTATTATGGTTACTATAATCTGCTGATATCCCGGTTCTTAAATTCCATCCAGTGTCAACAACTCGCCACAAACACACGCCCATTACATGTATTGGAGAGATTGGTTATTTTGTTTCCGTTACATTGGTACTTTGGTTTGCGCAGGTGTGCAAACTTTGCATTCCGACCATTTAGTCTCCAGTTGATACACCGATTATAATATTAATTACATAAGGATGTTATTTTATTTCTATATAGTATTATATTAGTCATAATTATGTTAGTTAGGCCAGTTATACGAGCATATAATTTCTTAACAATTGGTTTAGGTGAATACGCCAAAAGAATTATAACGTAGCTATGTGTTGCTTTTCATACTATAGTAATTTGCAACATTTAATAGTACACACCATTACACAAATCATGTCCATAGCACGGTTCAGTATTGAATTTAAGATGGATCCAGGCTATTGGTGATAGGTGTCCTCGACCATAGCAGAGAAGAAAGGTGATGATCGAACTCATTACAATTATTTACTTTAAAATTAATATAATAAGGATCTGAAATGCATTTTGAGCTTTTGTCTTATCATACTAGCCGAAGAGTAAAACCTTGTTACTTTTTTTTTTAATAGGCTCTGTAGTGAATTCCTAGTTATATACCTCAGTGACTAAAATAAGAACGTTGACCGCCCTGATATGTGGAAATAGCCATCTCTGGTTTTAGCAACCTGCCGAGGGTTGCGCCTCCTGTTTTCTATCATGTGCTCCCTCCAGCCAGCTTCCGACGAGCTTTGAGCATAAGCGTGGGTACTCTGACTCAGCCCAGCAGAGTTAGAACAGCCTGATATTGGAGATTCGTAGACAAGGAGTAAGGATTGGACGGAATAATTCTCCTTGCGTTGCCATTCGACTAGAGTAACTTCATTTGTTTTGTTGTTTTTTTGTTTTCGTTTTTTTTTCTTTCTTTCTCTTCCACGCTTCCTCTGTAATTTGAGGTTGGAGAAAGAGAGTTGCTCCCTGACGTCACAGAGCATTCAGTTCACTGACTCTGGTATTATTGCACTCTTAAAGCACTAGCAAACTAAAGCAGTTATCCTAGTTAGTCCTGAGAATCTCGTGCACCAGTATGTTAAAATTGCTACACTCTAGTATTAGCATAGAACAAAGCTCAAACTTAGAACTACATGCTAAGTAGCAAGGATATTCTAAATAATTAATTGATATCAACTGATACTAACCGCTTTCGCCCAAATGATAAATTGAAAATGGACATAAAATAAAAAGTGGTTGTATGTTTACAACTTAGAAAAGAATGTTGAGAAGAGAAATTCACATTACTGCTTTACGGACTGCTTCTCCCCACTCTTGCCTTTCCACCCTTCCTCCCACCGTCCCTGTGCTATCTTCCTTGCTACCCGCCAGACAGTTATTCGTCGTCACTGTAGGGGAAACGTGCTCACCGTTTATGCGCGCGCCTAGCGGAGGAAGAAAGTACAAAGTAATGAGCAGTGACGCAGAACATTCTTTCCTCGGTTGTACACCTATATTTATAAGCATTTAACTTGATGCTCAGCTGTAAATAAATATGTTAAATAGATACAATGTGCATACTTTGGCATTGTGCTTAGCCTTCAATATCTAGCTCTTAATACTCTGTATGTCAAAGAAATTTATTGAGAGTTGTAAGATAAGTCTCCGAAACACAAGTTATATTTCTAAAATAAAATTGATACCCCTATGGAGTAAATACTAGTTGGATTAATAAGTTATTTTAAAATGTTATTAGTCTCATTCCGAGACTTAAGGTCTATAAATAATTATTTAGTGACAACAAGCATGAATTTGAAAGCTCAATGAAATTACCTACTAAAAATAAGTTACAGGGGAATAGAGTAAGATGTTAATGTGGCAACCATATCACTTTTTGTACTTTTAGTACAATCACTAAAGAGATTTAAATGTATTTTATATCACTTTTTTGTTTCCTTGTGTGATATATCCTGTTATATCTTGCTCCGCTTCTATTGTATTTTTTATTCGTAGATCATTTAATTTCACCATCTTTAAACCTCAGTAAAATGTATAAGAATATACTTCAGTTCTTTAGTTGAATCCAAGCAAACGTTATAGGAAACAAAAATAATTTAGAAAAAAAAATTATCAGGTTAAACTATAATTATAGTTTTTATCAACGCCAATATATTCTAATATTTTTAACTATTAAATACTTCTCTTTTGATTTATGAATAGGCACCAATTGGTCTACACCCTTTAATTTTCCAATGTGTGTTATACACAATTTGTATATCAAAACAAAATCTAGCAGAGAAGTTAGAATGAGCAGTTATTGCAATTTTCAGATGTTCTTGTACTCTCTGAGAATTAGACCAATTTGGAGTTAAAAGGATCGTGTCTCAATGCAAAGAAATGGGTAAACAGGTTTCTGCCTGAGAGAAGAAAAGCTATAATAATAAAATAATCAGGAAATAAACTTGACTTAATTTCATAATTAAAACACTTGAGGGAAATAAATGAACATTTATGAAAACATCGCAGTGACGTGCTTGTAAAAAGTAATTTCCAATATATGCTGCCATGAAGTACACTGAAATGCATAAAATAGTCCATTCCCCATAGTCCATTGCACCTATATTTTCCTTACATACGTTTTCTGTGTTTAAACTCCACTCACCCGGTGTCAGTTCTCTTAAGTCAGAGTAGCAACCCAAGGAAACAAAACTAACCAATCGATGATATAATCGGTGTGAAATAAAAGGGTATTTCGAGTACCACCTCTATGAAAGTGTGTCACTAAGCTTGGTAATAAGCCAAAGGTTAAACCTAGTTCGGCCTCCTAGAGGAAGGATTAAAAACTGTTCATGTGTCGTTAAAGACAGTTATGGTATTTATAGAAGCTTTCAACACCACCTCGGAGACGAAGGTTAAATTAAAAACTTTTGATTCTAAATTGAAAAGCTAAATAATAAATTAAGCTGTGATATATAACATATAATCATGTTTCATCACTCATAATGTTGTTATTTTAGTGAAGGGAACTTTACTAACCGATTGTCTTATCAATCTGTCAATTGCATTGTGGTCAGAGCTTACTTAGCAAATGCGTGTTCTTATTTCCATCCCTGAACTAGACCGTGAAGTCATTTCCATATTGCATCATTTCAGATTTTAATGTCTTATTTACTCTTCACAAACAAGAAACTGCTTCTGACAAATAAAACACTAGCCAATCTTCTTCTAGGAGTAAAAACTCTTCGATATTTCCTTAATTATGAAATACTAAAGATGTAACATTTCAGCTTTGAGGACATCCTCTATAAAATTCCTAAGCACGAAAATGCTCAACAGTAGGGATACTACTTTAATGGAAATAATGCGATGGTTATGACTCAAAGGTTCTCCCACTATTCTGCTTGTTATCCTTTGGAAACTATTGGAAACCGGCAAAGGGTTTTACGTACTTAGGATTAACAGCGGCAGTCCCTTGGTCAAGTGTTATTGAATAATAAGTCCGCTTGCCTCTAACCTAGGAGATCCGAATTCGATCACAGGAAATATATATATATATATATATATATATATATATATATATATATATGGGATTTATGCTGGACGATATGGCGTTTGGTTTCTACAGCTACTCCCATTTTCATTCCATCGATTCCTCCATGATCATCTTCCCGGACATCCATTTCACTGTCATTTTATATAATCCACTTCGCCACTTTCATGGAAAGTATGGGACTGATTACCCATCCTGGCATCCATTGATCCAGACCTTCTGCTCTTCAGCAGCCATCTGACCCCAGACACTGGCTTATAAATCCTGATGGATTAAGCTCTCTAAATGAGGATAAACAAAGAAAAAATGAATTACCTAAGCTAATTGTATTTAAATAAAACAAACTGTTAAAAACACGCAAGAGTATTAGAGACGCGATATAGCAATTGCATCGAAGGTAAAATGGTAGTAATACCCCGCTCTAGTACACAAGGACCCTGAAAAGTCTGCCACCCAACCTACTGCTGAGTATCTTATTACATATCCATCCCCTCTCGAGACGTAACGAGCTTCCCAAGAATGATATCTTTGCATCGGAATGTGTTTCGGAGTACATTTACATAATTTGACTTTGTTAAGTTTACTTTTGTCACCGAAAACGTAAGATCAGTATCAGTTGATATCATTTTTAACTAGCATGCACTTACTCTTCTTGGAGTGGGGAAAGCACTGCGCGCAGACACGCCCAGCAGTCGGCAGACACACTACAGTGCCCATATCAATCTACAGCTTACCCCTACAAAATTATGTACTCCAACAACACGTCACACTCCAGAGCTCTGCAACAAAACAAGTATACTTACACAAAGGTTAAATTATAATTACATTACAACATTAACTTATATCAAATTTAGCTGACAAATATTCTAATTAACTACATTTCACTTTCTCTGCGTACCAAGTAACAAAAGTATTACATTCCACCCAAAAATGCAATACCAAGATTTCACTAGAAATATACGGCTCAGGGTCCCCTGAATCAAGAAAGATAATTAAAGATAATTAAATAAAAGAAAAGCCTGTTAAATATCCGACCTTATATTTAAGCTTAGCATCTTCCAAGATAGCAAAAGAAGATTTAAGACAATCCCTCCATAACAAACTCTTTACATGGAAAAAGTTTCGAATTTTATCTTCTCAAAAATTGCTCAAAAGATTTTGATTAAAATATCGCGTATTAAATATACTTTTATGAAAATAGTTTCTGAAGATCTCTTCATTCTGAACGATTTTTCAAAGTTGGTAAACCTTTATAGAGAGACAAAATGCTATAACATAAAAAATGCACAGCCCATTAAAACAAACAAGTGGTCTCATAAGTATCGCTTTTGTGGACTTAACCATTTCGGTGATTTTCCTTCTGGTAGGTTTCGATTTTAAAATACTTTAACATTTCTCATATGGGAATTTGTCAACTCCTGACTGAACAAAGAGCAACCGGCTTTTAAAATATTTGACTATCGCTTTAACTTGGTGCATTCCCTATCTCCCTTTTATTTAAGAAGAACCGAGTGATAAGACCATTTCTGTTAATGTTTATCTTGATTAGCATGAAACAGGTGGAAGAATAAGCTTTTAAGAATAATTTGTCACAGAGATATAGAGAAAGTAATGTGAATGTAACACGTCAGATTGTTTAGAATATTCTGTTATGAAAGCATGCAAGTTTTCGTATATCTAAAACTGACACAAAGAGATGAGATTAGAACAAGCAACAGAATGGGCTAGCCAAAGGTATCTGAAGCTGAATGCTCCTGTGTATCGCACGACGCAAGTTGGAAAATATGACTTCGCTAGGTTTACGACAGCACAAACTCTCACTCCTCGATTTTCAGCAAAGTGCTGTCTTTCTCTTTCCTGAAGTTCATCGTTCTCTCCCCCACTTGTTTGCCCCTTCCTCGTCTTGTCCACTACATTTTTCCCCACTGCGAAATGTCCGAGTTGAATCGAGTCGAACATAACAGGTCTGCACGTCTAACGTTTTACAACGTTCAAGTTTTGATACAACGGGTTGGCATAGCTGTGGGGAGCCTGGTGGACGGAGGGAAAGTGTGGCGTCTCACCATCCCACCTTGGGCAATCATCGAGACTGTTGCTCACCATACAAAGTACAACAGTGGTGAAAGAAACTCTGAGTCACCGAGTACGAAAACAACTTGCAGTCTTACTTCCTTTAAATGAGGTTTTACTAACTTTCTTTCAGGCCGTATAATAGAACGCTGATACTTTTATCACAACACTTAATTATTAATTTTGCGCCTAATTGTAGATGCATACAGTATTGATAGATTATGATCATTCAAACTATAGCGTTTATCACTCTAGTAAAGTTCAATTTAGAAAATAATTACTCACGGTATATGTGGAAGCAATCATTTCAACAATATGGTCTGCAAAATCTCTCAATTTGGGGTATGTACTGGCTGGCAACTCTTGATAGAATTGCAAGCCGTGTTCACTATTATTTTAGAGGAGTGCTGCTCATGTAATTAGTACTGATTGTAATTGAAAGCCTACGTTGCAAAATAACTGAATACATTTCTCTATACTGATGACTGGTATTAATAAAATGTCGCTGACTGTCCGCTGCCTGCTGTTATTCGTCATGTACACAATTACGTATGCACAGTGGAAGAATAAGGAAGAGTTGGAAATGTTTTAACTCAGATGAGAGCAAGCTTCATAGGTCTGGGCTAGCATATTAGAAGAAAAAGGCTGAAAATCATTCTTAAAAACAGCAAAGTGATGACAATAAGCAAAGAACAAAATTATGTAGATATAAACAAATGCCCAATTGGTGAGAGGTGAATTGGTTTAGTTGGCGAGGGTTGAATTGAGCAAAATTAAAGGCCTCTCCTCCCAGAAAAAAAAATTGCCCAAAATTCAACTATAAAAGAAACAACAATTGGAAAAAATGGAAAAAGTGAGAAGTTATGGTAGAGACGATGCTATCAAAGTCCAGTGGAGGAAAAATAAACTAATAAATAAGAAATAGGATCAAGAAATCCATTAATATATTACCAAATACATAATACTCTAATTGGAAGAAAGAAATGGATCAATGCAAAAAAAAATGAGAGCCTATACACATTGTACCAAAGAATATATTAATACATGTACAGTAGCAATTGGACAAAAAAGTAGACACATAAGTAAACATAAAAGCAGATTGAGTGCGCCATAGATGAGATATTCAAGGAGAGGAGTTGTGTTTACTAGGGCATAACAAGTGAAAAAAATCAATAAAGTGAATAGGGGTAAATCTGAATCAAGAAAAAAAAGCATAAATAGGAGCATAGAAAAAGCATAGAAAAGAATAATTTAAGACGACTTAGTAAGAACATGAAGGTCGTATTAGACAACGACTGGGGGGAAAAGGGGAGTAGAAGCACGAGATTACATTGTAAATATGTGGCAGGGCCTCTAAGGGCGCATGCGCCGGTGCATTGCACGACGCAAAGTGCAAAATACCAAAGTGAAAAGCATCACTCCTGGATTTTGAGAAATAGTGTCCGTTTCCTACGCTTTACTCGCGCCCCGCCACTCTCCCCATTCAACTCCTTCCATACTGTTTCTTTCTCACTGCGAGCCGGACTGAGGCGGAGCGATACATGGTGCACAGCAACTCTGCACCTCGGTGTACACGCGTATAATTTTGCGCGTTTAAGAGGCCTTGGTATATGCAGATCAATCGTGAGATGACGTTTAGAGGAAATACGGGTAATGGCCCAGGATAACAATGAATGAACAAGGCTGAAGAAACCCGACACCTTAAGAACAAAATGATAGCAAAAGAAGAAAACTTACAATATGAAGGCGTATGCATATACATAAATAGTGCCCATCGCCCTCCGTGAACTGGCTTCCTTCGGAAGGGAAATAAAGCCGTGTCGTAGATATACGGCACCTCAGAGAACCTTGAGCGTGACAAAGAGGCATCTGAGCAAAATTAACTGTTCTTTCAGGCCCAACATAGAACGGGTCGCTGAGCACCACAGCAGCTAACGTCCATAAATAGCATATCAATTAATTTAAACAGTGTCCAAACATATTGCAGCTCTTTTAATCTGACCATAAAAGAAGAAAAGGTCTAGAATTTTCGCTATCAATACTTCCCTGCACTTTACTCCTCAATAATTTTAATCGTGTGGGAGTTAAAATTCCATATTAAAATGCTTATGGTATATGGTTACGGTACTACAGAAGTTTGTAACTATTCATTAAATTATGATTTTGATAGCCTATCTTCAAATGCTAGATAAATTGTAATTCCGTTACACGTCATGTGTTGCTTGCCCTTACTATTTCATCATTCCTCACTGGCAGCGCTTTTGTCGATTTTTCTTCACTGCTATCGAGCGGATCTACGCTTCACAGCACATGCCTGGACACGTCACGAGCTCTCCTACCGGAAGGGGTTTGGCTACTCAACGAGAAAGAAGAGGCAGTCAGTTGGGAATTCACAACTTGTCGGGCACGCCTTGGCATAGCGCTAAGGGGACGCTACTCTTCCAGGCCAACTGCGCCGTGCTGAACATTAGTGGAGCGAGCGGTCAAAGTGTATTATTACACGTCATTTTTTATTTCGGCTTTAATTTGGCTTAATTTTTCAACCTGCTCGCTACCATTTCATGGCGGGGTGTTTTTGACCGGCCTGAAGCGGCCTAATTACTTTTATTAAATGCAAGCACGAGCAATATTAATGATTTTTGGCATTCTGTAAAAGTGTTATTTATTCTTCAGTGAATTGGTGAACTTTGCTTTGATTCTTTTAACCTATAAGTTCACCTCAAACCTGCCTTTGCCTTCGTATAGATCCCCGACCTTGGGTTTTCTTTTGAACTTGTGTGTTTCCACAAAATATAGTTACCATCGCCCAGCATGACAAAATATTTTGCTTTAAATAACATTTTTGTATTTTTAGCTTGAAATTACAATATTTTGTAATTATCATAATAATAGCAATAATAAACCAATGCAGATCACTTATGCATAATATTTTAAAATACTCAAATCAAATACGGCAATCTTAAAGTACCCGTACTGCCATCTTATGACCACGAAGAAAATCTTTTACGGTAGCAATATCAATTAATGTTACAAGTTAATCAAGCACCTAACAAGATTGGAATAGCTGTAGTGTACTAACCAGTAAGCATTTTCTGCTACGCTTGCAAAGCTGCTCACAGAGGATAACGTTTGCAAAGCTGCTCTAGATGACTCATCGACTTTCTCTTTCTCTTCAGAACATAGGCAAGGATGTAAACAATTATCCAGTGTTGTCTGCTTCGAGAGTTATGAAGTTGGAATGCTCTATCTCGCTTGATATCTGACAATGTCATGCAATGGACGGTTCGTCGTCTTCCTCGCATTTGTCGCCGATTGATCTTCCGTACTTCATAAAAAAATAACTACATTTCCCCAAAAATACCATAACGCTTATTTTTTAATGCTTACGTCGTTATAAAGGTTACAAAACGTAACTAGTTCACCTCAATATCTACATCCAATACGGAAACCTATTAAAAATAGTTCACTGTTTTCATTACTATAATTCATTAACTAAATGCCATACCTTTTAATTCACTGGCTCTCAAGATAAGTGACTAGTATATGGCGAAAGAGGTAACAAAACTTAGTTCATGCAACCAATATTATGAGATTCTATTATATATTTTCTGTATCGAATATTATAATAAAAATATTGTTTCCTTAAGTCAATGCATCTCTGAAATTTGGAAAAGTCACAGTATGCAAGATATATTAACGAAATTTAAATCAGTTATACGTAATAATCGTGATGTTTTGCAGTGTATTAAAATTCTAGCTTGCAAGATTATTTGAATAATATTTATTGTATCAATTCATTGTTTTAAAGAATAAATCACGTGATGCATCTTTAAAAATATCCACATAAAAATCCAGTTTTAGAGTAAATGAGCCAACAAAGAGGTCATACTTTTTTATATTATTGCTTTTTGTACTCCGCAAAACTCTTGATTTTTCAAACTTTAATATTAAATTTATTAATCAAAATTGGAGCATTATTTCGAAAAAAAGTAATGACGATGTTCTTTAATGTGGTTTAAAAAGAAAGTATAAAAATTATGAAACAAGTGTAGAAAATTGCATCATCTAAGACATATTGAGTGTAGAAATGTTTTGGAAAAAATTTTGTGAGAAAAAAAAAAGGTTTAAATTTCGGAGACGCCTATTAATAAGCATGCGTCTACCTTTCTATAAATTTAACTAATTGATAGTTAACGTTTGCCATGTAGAAAAAACTACTTTTTCTCATGAAACTATTTTTTCAACAATGTTTGGTAATAAATAACATTAAATGTTGATGTCCTTCATTAACAACAATTAAGTATTTTACAAGACACTCCATTTTGTGAAAGGCCTAGCTTTTCCCGCCAAGTGAGCTTTTCTCGCCCACATGCAAGGGAAAGCGCGTTGTTACCAAACTTGTCTAAAAAAACAGCAACAACAACTCGTTTATGCGGACCAAGTGGAGCTGGAGGTAATTTGACTATCAAAATTCCGGTTAATCGGAAATGTTCTACTAAATGCAAAAACTTTAATACGTACTGCAACATAGTACATATCCTCCATTTTGTCACTCAAAACACTTTTTTACTTTCTCAGTCCCGTACGTACAATGTACATAGGGATAGAGAAGGTATTGTATACCACCCAACAATTCGATGTTGATAATCCACCAGAAATATATGTTTTGGGAGCCCCTGAGTCCGAAAAAAAGCATTTTTAGAAAAAGATCCGTGCGAGTGTATGTGGCTGTACACAATATAGTTCAAAAACGAAAAGACCGTTAAATACCAAACTTGGTATTTGTATTTGGCATATTCCAAGGATGCGACACGAAGATTTTCAGGAAAATCCCCCACCACAAACCACCCTTTCAATGGAAAAATGTTCGAAAATTTTGATTTCCTAAAAAATGGCTCTAACGATTTTGATTAAATCCCGTATATTAAAGACATGTACATCCCAAATAAAATGTATCTCTTGAGTTTTCTGGGAATAGCCTCTGAAGACCTCTTTATTCTAGATGAATTTTGCCGAATTTTGCTTAACTGCTAAACCGTAAGAGATACACAAAAATGTACTGTAGAAAAATGTAGATCTCGTCAAAAACACAACTTATATCTTTGTGTTTTTGTTGTGGTGGTAACCGTTTCCGAGATATTCCTTGTTATCGGTTTCAATAATAAATTACTTTTACTTTTCTCAGACAGGAAGTGTCGTTTTTCTTTTGTTCTACTCCTGGCCAAGCAAAGAAGAGATTTGCATTGATAATTGCATAACGATAGCTTAAAACATTTGACCATCAGTTTAGCATAGCGCATTTCTTTAGTTCCCTTCTACTTATAAGGAACTAAGGTTTAAGGATGCTAACCTTTATCTCGATTAGCATTGTGTAGAAAGCAGAATAATCTTTTGTAGGAAGTTTGCAGAGCAGCTAAAGAAAGTCATGGGAGTGTAAACACCAGATTTTTTACGCTGCTACTCTATATTTACTGTAGTCTGCTTACATTTATTTGCTGAAATATGCTGCAAATTTCCTTAGTTTCAAACGTGTGTGGCATTTGAGAGAAGCAGGATCACTAACATCCGTTCGGCTGCAGTTGTTTCTAAGTCGTAAGACATGTCCAAAGGTCACAACGTCGTTTCCTCCGACTTCAGTCAGGAGGGAAAGTGTGGCGAGTCACATTAATGTCAAACATTGTACAGTGGTCTGTGTGTGTGTGTGTGTGTGTGTGTGTGTGTGTGTGTGTGTATGAAAAATCGTACTTAACATCAGCATATTAACTCAAGTAGTAATTTTATTAAATTTACACTAATACAATAATTGCGTCACAGTCGCATAGGTCGGGTGACCACCTTCAAAAAAAAATAAAAAGAAATTATATTTAATCTACAAAAAGTAAAATATAACATAATAACATCGTATATGCTGTCGAAAAATACTTGAGTATAAAATATTACCTACATGTATGTTTTATATATCTTAAAAACATTAGAAATACACACACACACACTTGTACACACAACTACACCACGTATTAGTCAAACACCAAATAAGTCTATACAACATTTACACAAATATTTTATCTATTAGTGCAAGTACTTCCATTAAGTATGTGCCCAGGCTTGGCCAGTTTTAGCTGTTTAGAATCAAATCCCATAATGCTGTCCGTCTGTTTGAAGCTAAAAGCAGTAATTTTTTCCTGGCATCCTCCATCTACACGCAATCTGCCAAAACATGCATCCAGTCTTCTTGATCCCCGCATAATGGGCAAATCCGTCTACCAGCTTCATCAACTCCCAACCTGAACTAAGCTATTCTCGATCTTTGTTTCATACCCAATTTTAAAATGTATGTTTCTTTACGCCACTCAATTTTTATTTCGTTTTGCAAGTGCGGTGATGATTTGTTTCTACGTTCAGATTCTATTTCCTGCCTGTTTATATCGCATAGTCGTCTTTTTACTTTATTCACAACGTTATATCTGTTTTCGCTGCCCGTTTGCCAAATATCGCTTAAGCCAATCTTTGATAATCCCCGTTGTAGCCCCGCCGCCCACCATTTGGGATGCTCTATGTTATTCATCTGATGCCGATAACATATTGCTCTAAGAGTTGTTTGATCACCTTCAATTATTCGGAGCCAGCATCTAACTACACTTAATTTAGCATATACAGCATCTTCCCAGCATGCTACCTCACGAAGAACACCGTGATTAGAAGTCCCCCCCCCCCAAACCCAGAATACGTTTCCAGAAACGACATTGTATTTTATTTAGACTATCTACCCTATCTTATCCCCACAAGCAACACTAAGATTTAAGAAAATCCCCCTACCTGAAAATAACCTTTACATGGAAGCTTTTTCGAAAAGTTTGCCTTTCAAAATTGGCTCTTAACGATTTTTTATTAAAATATTATATCTTCAAGATTTTTTCATTCGAAACAAAAATATTCAAACTAATTTTTGAACCATATATTGTTGCAAGTCAACTGAAAAATCTAATTCTATTAAACAAAAATTAAAAATTAACAAAAAAATTAAATTTTAGCGTCCCTAAACTAATAACAGATTCTAAATTCTCGTATAGCTTGAATTTTCTGGAAATTGAAGCCCTCTTCATTCGTATGAGTTTTATATAACTGGTAAAGCTTAAGAAAGACAAAAATGTTACTAGACAAAAACTATTAGCTTTCGTTAAAACGCACAGTTTATTCAATAAAGATTGAAGCGAAGTTGACAATTTTGGAGAATTCCTTGCTATTAGTTTAAATGTTCACTTTTCTTTCAAGACCATACTATATGCAGATGAGCAAGGCTTTTTATATATAAAAATGTCATTATATCGCACAGCGGAATGCGCTAATACTTCACACGGAGTTACAGCACCTTCCCCTAACTCCATCAATGACTTTTCTAGGTCACATGAGGTATCACTTCTTCTCTCACGCACTCTCAAAATACTGGAAAAAATTTTATGTGCTTGATTTATATGACTTCCTCTACATCCCTGTTACAAAGTATTGTTAATAAGCGTATTCTTCTATCTTTCCTCTTGCTAATCGAGATAAATATTAACAGAAACAATTTTATTCTTAATTCTTATAGGTAGAAGGGAAATAAGGGGATACGGTAGGTTAAACCTACAGTCAAATGCTTTAAAATGTGATTGCTATGGTATACAAAACAGATTCTTTGCGTGGTGTTGACAAGTTCCCGTATGAGAAAAATATGAGTATTTTAAACCCGAAATCAATAACGAGGAATATCTTAAAAAGGTCAATTCCAGGGGGAAAATACAGATAACAGACTGTGTGTCTCAACGAGCTCTACATTTTTTGTGCAGTAAGTTTTTGTCTGTCTCTTACGGTTTACCAGTTATACAAAATTCCTCAAAACTCATCCAGAATAAACATGTCTTCAGAAGCTATTCCCAGAAAATTCAAGATATGCATTTTATTTACCATGTAAACATCTTTAATATATGATGTTTAAATAGTTGTCATTAGAGCCATTTTTGAGAAAATCATAATTTTCGAAAAATTTTCCATGCAAAGAGTAGTTGGGGTGGGGGCATTTTCTTGAAAATCTTCGTGTCGCGTCCTTGGAAGATACTAAAATTAAATACTAAATTTGGTATTTAACTAACTTTTCGTTTTTGAGATAAGCTGCCCACAGACACAGACATATACACACATGGACATTTTTCTAAAAATGCTTTTTTTTTTGTATTCGGGGGGTCCTAAAACATTTATTTTCTGGTGAAATTCCAGTATGGCATTTTTGGGTGCATTTCAATACCTTCTCTATACACTATGTACATAGTACTTACAGAGAAAGTAAAATTATAAGAATTTTAAAACCGATAACAAGGAATGTGTTAGAAACGGTCAATTCCAGAGAAAAAAATACAAAAAAACATAAATTGTATGTTTAAACGAGCTCTACATTTTTTGTGGAGTAAGTTTTTGTCCGTCTCTTACAGTTTACCAGTTATGCAAAATTTTGCAAAACGCATCCAGAATAAACATGTCTTCAGAAGCTATTGACAGAAAATTCAAGATATACATTTTGTTTGCCATGTAAACCATCTTTAATATATGATATGTCAATTATTGTCGTTAGAGCCATTTTTGAGAAAATCATAATTTTTGAAAATTTTTCCATGCAAAGAGTAGTTGGGGTAGGGGCATTAACTTGAAAATCTTCATGTCGCATCCTTGGAAGATACTGAAATTAAATACTAAATTTGGTATTTAACTAACTATTCGTTTTTGAGATATGCTACCCACAGACACAGATGTATACACGGACATTTTTCTAAAACATTTATTTTCTGGTGAAATCCCGGTTTCGAACTTTTTGGTGCATTCCAATATCTTCTCTATACACTATGTATATAGTACATGTAGAAAAAGTATAAATAAGCCAACAGTACAGCTTCTTAATTCTGTAAGGAACAGATTCACACTGACCGTAGTATCTAACGATAGCTGGAGGCGTCGACCGGCGATCTCTAAGCTACCTGCGGTGCCAACATATCTGTATATACAGCGTGTCACACCAACTGTATAACGTTCATTTCTGTAATAAAAAGTCTTGTGTGTTCCCTTCACGTGACTCTATCCAAATGTGTTACAAATTATTGTTAAAAAGCTTATACTTCTATTTACTTCATGCTAATCCAGAATAAAATTAGCAGAAATAGTCTTATTACTTGCTTCATTTTAAGTAGAGGCGAAATAATTGAGTACCATAGGTTAAAGAGACAGTCAAAAGCTGGTTGCTATGTGACTGAAGTTCCTTTTTACTTTCTCTACACGTACTATGTACATAGTATAAAGAGAAAGTATTGTATTGCACCCAAAAATTCGAAACCGAGATTTCGCTGGAAATACATGTTTTGGATCCCCCTGAATCCAAAAAAAGCATTTTTGGAAAAAGGTTCATGTGTATGTGCGCGCATGTGTGTGTATGTGTGTGTGCATAGCTCAAAAACGAAAAGACCGTTGAATGCCAAACTTGGTATTTAAGTTTGGTATCTTCCAAGTATGCGACACGAAGATGTTCAAGAAAAGACCCGCACTCCCAACTACTATTTACATTTAACTTTTTTCGAAAATTTTGATTTTCTTAAAAATGGCTCTAACGATTTTGTTTAAAATATCTTATGTATATCTTGAATTTTCTGGGAATAGCTTCTGAAGACTACTTTATTTAGATGAATTTCACGGAATTTTGCATAACTGCTAAACCGTAAGAGATGGGCAAAAACCTAACACACAAAAAATGTAGAGCACATTAAAACACACAATTTATGCTATATACAGTTTTTTCGTGGAGTTGATGGTTTTTGACATATTCCTTGTTTTTGTTTTCAGCTATGAAAAACGTATACTTTTCTCGTACAGGAATTTGTCAACTCCTGCCCATACAAACAAAGAAACTTCAGTCACATAGCAACCAGCTTTTGTTTATTAGTTTAGCCTATAGTACTCCCTTATTTCCCTTCTACTTACAAGGAAGCAAGTATTTGTGCTAATTTCTTTCTCGATTAGCATGAAGTAAATAGAAACATAAGCTTTTTAACAATAATTTGTTGCAGAGAGGTAGAGAAAATCATGTGAATGGAACATCAGATTTTTTTTGTATGGACAGGAGATATATACATTTTATTTGTCAGGTAAATATCTTCAATATAAGATATTTTAATCAAAATCGTTATCCATTTTTAAGAAAATCAACATTTTCGACAAGAAATATATTTTAATTGTCTATTTTAGCGAGATCTACATATTGTGTAGTAAGTGCGTGTAACTCTTACGATGTACATGCCATTAAAACTGAAGGGGATTTCATAGGCTGTTCCCCAAAAATATTATTTGAAGGTGATTTGCCTTTATTGTTCAACAGAGTTCTAGTATCTTATTTATAGGTATATTAATGTGTGTTATTTTTCTTGGTTCTGATTTAAATTCATTTATATTTTATTTAAAGTTAATTTTATTGTTTTTACATATTTGAGTACGGGAAACATTACCTCGAAACATTTATTTTAATCCTAATTATTAGCTATTTTTAAGAAAATCAAAGGTTTGGAAAAATACTTCATTTAAAGGGTAGCTTAGGTTGAGGAACTTTCTTGAAAATATTTTTTCCTTATCCATGTTAGATTCAGAAAATAAATATCACCTTTATATTTAACCACGCATACACACATGCGCAAGCGATTCTTTTTTTTTTTTTTTTTTTTTTGTACAAAAATGCTTTGTGGATTAAAATGTTGTAGGTCCAGAGAAACCTCAGTATGTAATGTATGGGTGGAATGAAATATTTTTTTACCTCCTATGCACGGGGTAGAGTAAGTAATAATTAACATTCTCTTAATTATTCTTGAAAAGAACAATTGAACCCAGTTGTTGCACACCGGTTACTCTGTATTGAACCGCTGTGTAGAGATGGAAAGCGCTTCAAGTTAACTACAGGTAACATTTATTACCTCATGGAAGAAGTAACTGCTGCTTAATGGCTGCTACCTGGTCAGAGGGAGAGGATAAATGTATTAGGTTACACATTATCTCCTTCCATTTAAGGGTAATTACTTTCTCTAGCCCTTAAGTACATACAAAGTACATAGTAACTTGAGAGGGTATTATATTCCACTCAAAAATTTGCTGTCGAGATTTCGCCAGAAATCTATGTTTTGAGGTCCCCTGAATCCGAAAAAGATCTTCTGTATTACACATTCTCTAGCTGTTCCATAAAAACTTTGCTTATAAAATATTTTATATACGTCATGACAATCAAGAAAAACATTGTTAGAGTTGCTTTAATTGTTTTTTTCACACAAGCCATGTGTAGGGCAGTTTTTTTTTTGTTTTTTTTTTTAAGTTTAACGTCCTTTAACCTGGTTGGCCCTATTGGATAATGAATGAAACTGGTGAAATGATGCTCAAATGATCTCCAAGTTCATGGAGCTTCAAGTTACTCGACATTCGTCTTCTCCGGGTAACTCAGACTAAGCGAGATTCGAATTCGACCTTTTGAATGTTAGGCAGACACTTTCACTATACTACTCAGCGGGCTGTAGGACAGGAGCCAGAATAAAAGTAGAGTCAGAATAAAAAATTCAATGCCATAGCCGGGATTTGAACCACAGATTTCCCGGTCTCTAGCCTATTGCTCTACCACTGAGCCACCATGGCAACATGCCGGCATAGCATACCAATTGATCACAATAGTTGGATATACTATGAATCCTGGGACTTAAAGTACTTACAGCATTGCAAGTCACCATTGGGATTGTATCTCAAAATAATTTGTGATCACTTTGTGGATTACCAAGAAACATGCGAGTCAGTTGAAAAATTAAATGCTATGCCGGCTTGTTGCCATGGTAGCTCAATGGTAGAGCAACCGCTAGAGACCGGGATATTCGTGGTTCAAATCCCGGCTATGGCATTGCATTTTTCAGTCTGACTCTACTTAACCATTGTTAGAATTGGTCTTATTACTTGTTCTTTGTAAGTAGAAGAGACATAACGGGATAAAACGATAGTCAGATCTTTTAAAAGCCGATCGCTAAGTGAAACATTGAAATTCGGTTCACTTTGCTTGCTATGAATAAACAAACGAGAGATGAAATGAAATATTTCTCCGGTTTGTAAAAAGTTTAAATACCTTAAAACTGAAACTAATTACTCGGAATATCTCGAAAACGGTTAACTCCAAAAAAGGTATATGTAACAAGTTGTGTTTTAATGAGATCTACAGTTTTTGTGTGGTGAGCCTGTGGTAACTCTTACGGTTAACCAATTATGCAAAAGTTAACCAGAATGAAGAGCCATTCAGAGACTATTCCCAGAAAATTCGAGACCTACATTTCGCTTACATGCAAATATCTTAAATATGACATTTTAATAAAAATCATAACAGCCATTTTTAACAAAATAAAATTCTTCGAAAAAGATTCCATGTAAAGGGTAATTGGGGCGAGGGTGTTTTCCTAAAGATATTCGTGTCGCATTTTTGGAAGATACTGAACTTAAATATCATTTAAGCGACTTTGATATTTAAGCGACTTTTTTAGCTATGCTGCCCACAGATACACACATGTTTCTAAAAGTTTATTTTTAATCCAGAGAGTCTCAAAACATGTATTTCCGGTGAAATCTTGCTATCGAATTTTGGGTGGAATACATTAACTTCTCTATCCACTAGGACATTGTACATACGTGCTAGAGAAATTAAAAACGTTTTTTAGAAAAAGATCCGTATGTGTATGTCTGCATAGCTCATAAACGAAAAGACCGTTAATACCAAAGTTTGTATCTTCAGAATAAGAAAAGAAGATTTTCAAAAATCTCTACCCTTAAAATGGATTTTTTTTAAATTTGTATTTTTCTCAAAAATGGTTCAAATGAGTTTGATTAAAATATCATACATTTGTATTAAAGATATTTACGTACATTACAAATAAAATGTATATTTTGAACTTTCTTGGCATAGCTTCTGAAGATCTGTGTATTCTGAATGAGTTTTGCATAATTAATAAACTGTAAGAGATATACATTTTTATGTAATAATTTTTTGTCTATCTCATAACAACACACAATTTATATCATATACGTTTTCCTTGTGTAGTCGATCATTTTCAAATATTCTTTGTTATTGTTTTTAATTTTAAACTACCTAGCTTTTCTCAAACAGCACCATGGAATCCGACCAGCTTTTAAAAGTTGACTGATATTTTAGCCTAGTGTATTCTCTTATTTCCCATCTACTTACAAGTAAGCAAGTAATAAGACTAACTGTGCTAATGCTTATCTCGATTAGCTCCAGTGAAATCTCGACATGGAATTTTTGTGTGGAATACAATACCGTATCTATCCACTATGTACAAAGATTAAAATTACTTTACAACGATAATCATTTTGTCCCAAAACAAAACTGTTTCCAATCTTTTCCTATAGTTTGGAATAAATATTAAAATGAATAAAACTATATTTCAGCTGTGTAGAGCATTTATTTGCGGTTTATAAGTGTTTAAACAATTAACTTAAAGATACTAAAATAATTTAATAGTATAATCGGTAATCTTAAAAAGTATATTACGTGGTGTTAATTTCAAGTAAATATATACATAATTATGTAAATTAGAAATTTTACGTATAGGTACCCTTAAAAAAATACATTCCTCTGCCAAAGAAATTATATTTTATGCTCACTTTAAAATATCCTTTTGCAAATACGCTCATGGGTGTCTTTAATATTTATAATCTTCTCAAAATGTATCTTTTAGACGAAAGTGATGAATAAGTGAATACACCATTGTTTTTCAATTCTTGTTTTGCTAGCATTACCTTCATCTGCGTTTCCTTTACACCCAAACCCATCTTTTGGAAGAAGCGTCTCAGTAATCGATTTTTGCCTTATTTGTGTTTTGTCGTGGAATATATTTCACATAAGCTGCTTAAAAGTTTTGCTTTCTCTCACATAAAACGAAGTTTTCGTTTCCATTTCTCCAATTAAGAGACTGTACTCCTTGAGACAGTTTGCAAGGCAATTATCGTGAAGCAAGAGAGAATCGCAAACATTGCAAATGAACGTCTAAATATTCTTTCAATCTCATAAAATGTCATTTTAATGGAATAGATATGCTATGCTTCCAACAGCTCCTGAGAATACCTGTTCCATACTGAGAGGAAAATTTCTAATTAATATTCAAAATGGCAATTTCGCGAGAAAGTACACTGTTAATTCTTAATAATGAAACGAAAATGAAAGTGCATCTGAGAAAAGATGAGATTTTACACTGATTCAAGTCAGGCAGTGCTTTATTTTAAATGTAAATTAGCAGACTACCAAGGCGACGTTTTATCAATTCCCGTAACAGTAACCACCTTCTATTTTGTTCTGGTTCTCGCATTTTCTTTCGACCGTTTGTGGCACAGACTGCTCAATTTCCTGCTTTGTAATAGTGTCATAAAAAAGAATGTCTCGTCGCCTTCCAGTACGCTTTGATGTCATCATTTGGCTTTCGTTACCAGGTTCTAACACCAGCTTTTATCTTCCAGGAGTAAAAAGATTACTAACCAGCTTCTGGAAGATGGTCTACGTCGAATGAATACGCAAGATCAAAATCTTTAAAGGTACGACTAACCAGGCACTGAGTAAAACGCATTTCCTTAGAAATCCCTCGACTAAATCAATCGTCGTAAAATCCTAGAGAAAATATCTGATTTCCTCCATTCATATCAAACTCAACCGGTTCTACAAATAACCTCCTTACAAAAGAAAATGTAAATGGTGTTTTATTTATGGACGCTCTTTAACTACTATGGTTCTCAGCGTCCCATTCTATACTAGGCGTGAAAGACCGCTTAATTTTGCTCAGATGCCTCTCTATCAGGCTTTACGTGCCGTAAATCTACAACACGGGACCAACGGCTTCACTTCCCTTACGAAGGAAGCCATGCTAAGGATTTTTACCCCCCAAAAAATCCATCGTCCTCCGCCGGGTTTGAACCCGCGACCTTGGATAAATATAGTTAGCAAGGTAACCATTACACCACGGAGGGCGGCTCTTACAAAAGATCATTCTTCTTTTCAATACATGCTGATCGAGATAAACATTAGGAGAATTCTCTTATTACTTAGTTCTTCATAAGTAGAAGGGAACTAAGGGAATATACTATGCTTAAGCGATAGTTAAATGTTTTAAAATATTGCTATGCGATTGTCTGTAGTAATTGTACGATTGTTTAACGCCCTATTTTACTACATAGGCACCGCAGAAATGATACATGGAATGAAGATGGAATGCGGAATGTGCCTTGGTAAGAGGCGAGAGGACTAACCACTCGATCACGGCACGGATAATTACTCTAGTGTTGTTTCAATGTACTGATAATTTGGCGAATTCTGCATGCTAGTAGTATGAACCATGAGAGCAATTCGATAAGACTATTTCACGATTTAATTTTAGTAACTGAGAACATAAAATGTCTTACTAAAACTATAATAATATTTATTATAAAGGCATGAAAAGTATATGTTTTCTTGCGAAAAAACAAACCTCTATGTATCATGGCCTACTAAATGATAAATATTATGGGTCTAATTTATCACTTATTGAGAGCGGAAAAAATAATCAACACTGCTAAACCTAGAAAATTCAGCAAGATAACCTAAGATATATTAATCAAAGATTAACTACATATCAACAGAGAGAAGGGAAGAGAGGGTTTAATAACACAAACATGTGTTACACTTATTGGAATGGGATTAATTGAAAGTGCAGTTTTTAAAAACACAATTGTCAAAATTTAATTTAATTGGAATTTGTTGACTTTCTAGGATGGATACTCAAGTGGACTGGACTGAGCTGGAGTAGAACAAGTAGCAGTGAGATGAGTAGGATTTCATAATTTCTGTATTGCTGATGAATGATGCTGTTTACTCATTTGCAGGTGTGATGCTGCATTCACATGACCTGAGATTTTTATCAATTGTTGTTCCTGTACTCTATCTTGAGTTCGCCATCTTTCAATTTTCCGCTAAACGGTGATGACGTACACTGCATAAGGAGTTGAGTTAATATGTTCAGCATCGAATAAGATGCTTCCTCTACTGGACCGTCTTATCGCCTAAGACAACGATGATTGGTCAAAATTTATTCTCTTATTTCATTGGCCCATTTTCTGATGGCATTACAAGGAAGCCGTGCGACGTTAGATACAGCGACAATACAGCTCGCTGTGAAACTACCATCGCACTCACTCAACTGTTGCACGCGATGCATTCCCAGTGACAACCAGTTTTATATTTGTTGATCAGAGACTGGAAATTTCCAGAAGCTATCGCACGTGCAGCACACCTAGTGCTCACAAACCCTTTCCGGTGTAACAATGCGGGGTTCTACGTCAAAGAACCTTCCGACAGAGCACGTGTCTAATTCATATGTTTAACAATCGCAGTTGGATGTCAAAATAATTTGCCACTGGCACAAGTGTCCATTAACGCGCGTGTAACAATGGATGCCGACAATCAGTATGACTTATGCAACAAGCCACACACACACGTTTGGCGATTACGGCCACAGGCTCAGTGATAGTAATATGTTTTGATCTACCGCTTAGTTTGTATCAGTTAATGTAAATTATGTAACATTTATTTTGAAAAAAGCAATTCTCCCATGTTCTTTATTTGTAAATGTTTGATATATAGTATTTTGATCAAAATCACTATTAGTAAACCGGTAGTTAAGTAGGAAACCACAGGGTTTAAGTTGTGTTAGCTATTGGTGGTTTGCCATATTTTAGGGAAGGATTTGGCCATTACCAACATAAACAGCTCCATTTCATTAAGGGCCACACTTTATGCACGAGGGTGGACATTATCAAGATAAGCATCTGTAATACTTGAGCTTAACTGGTTTCTCTACAAGTAGTATTTACGTAGTGTATAGAGAAGGTATGTATTACACCAAAATTCGATACCGAGATTTCACCGGAAATACATGTTTTGAGACTTACTGAATAATAAAAAAAACATTTTTAGAAACATATCCGAGTATCCATGTGTCTGTGAATACGCTAATTAAAAAAACGAAAAGTCGGTAAAATACCAAACTTGGTTTTTAAGTTTAGTATCTTCCAAGGATGCGACACTAAGGTTTTGAGAAAAATCCCCACACCCCAAACTACCATTTGCATAGAAAAAATTTCGAAAAGTTTGATTTTTTTTAAAAACTGACAAACAATTTTGATTAAAATACCATATATTAAATGTGTCTACATGACAAATAAAATGCAGATCTTGAATTTTCTTGAAATAGTATCTAAAGACCTCTTTATTCTGGCTGAATTATGCAGAACAGGTAAACAAAAACTTACTAGACAGAAATGTAGATCTCTTTAAAACACACAATTTATGTAATATGCATTTTTTTTCGTAGAGATGACCATTTTAGATATTCAGTTTTAAAATACGTAAACTTTCCACATACGGGAATCTGTCAGCTCCTGGAAATGCAAAAAACGGATTTCAACCACAAGCTATTAAAGGATTCCACTATCGCTTTAGCATAATGTATTCGCTTTTTTCCCCTCTTCTACTTACAAGAAATAAGCAATAAGACAATTTCTGCCAATGTTTATATCCATTAGTATGAATTAGATAGCAGAATAAACGTTTTATCAGTAATTACTTACCGAGTCATGTGAATGGAACACATCAGATTTTTTCTTTCAAGAGTAATAAAAAGTTTGCTAACAAATGGATTTAGACCCCAATCTTCTCACAGCCTTAAAGCAAGAACTTGAATTTCAGAAAGACGGTCCGAAAGAAATGTTTCCAATATTGAGTTAATTTACAGAAGTGTATAATCTATAATTCTCTTTAAATTTAGCAAACCTTTATTTTCCCTTGCAAGGACGGAGAGTATTTATTAATCTCAGACTCTGAACTGAAAAACGGATTCATGAATAAATCTATGTTACTCTTTCCAGTTCCGAAAGAGGAAGAGTTTGTAATGATAAATAGGTTCACATCGGAAATTGAGCTATCGACGAGCCATTACTTGTCCCGCGAGCCTAAAGCTCTCCATCCCTCTCCTGTATGATGCGCACAAGTCTGCGCAAACGTTGCAGCTTCTAAGTTTGTTTTTAGTGAATTTTACCAATGGCAAAAGAACATACGACAATCAGCATAAAGCAGTCTCTTATCGAATTAGGCAATGTGACAGGCTTTGTCTTTTTACTTTCTCTAACATATTTGTACAACGTACATAGTGCCCAGGTAGAAAAGTATTGTATTCCATCCAGAATTTCGATATCGAGATTTCACCGGAAATATACCTACGTTTTGAGACTCCCTGAATCCAGAAGAAAACACTTTTAGAACTCAAAAACGAAAATTTTATTATTGGCATTTAAGTTTAATAACTCACAAGGATGGGACTAGAAGTTCTTTAATAAAATTCCCCACCCAAGACTACCTTTTACATGGACAAATTTTCGAATTATTTTGTTTTCTTAAAAAAGGCTCTTAACAATTTTTATTAAAAATGTTGATGTGTTCCATTCACATGGCTTTCTCTACATCTCTGCAACAAATTATTATTAAAAAGATTATGCTTCTATTTACTTTATGTTAAGTGAGAAAAATTGCCAGAAATATCTTATTACTTGCTTCCATGTAAGTAGGAGGGAAATCAGGGACTATTATCGGTTAAAGTGCTAATCAAAAGTCGGTTGCTAAATGACTGAAGTTCCCTTGTTTGTATGAACAGGAGTTCACAAATTCCCGTATGAGAAAAGTATATATTTTCTAAATCTGAAACCAATAACAAGGAATACCTAAAAAAACGGACGACTCCACGAAAAAAATGTATATAACATAAATTGTGTGTTAAATCATGATCTACATTTTGTATGTAGTAAGATTTTGTCCATCTCTTACGGTTTACCAGTTATGCATAATTCAATGAAAATTGTCCAGAACAAAGGTGTCTTCAGGGGATTTTATCAGAAAATTCAAGATATACATTTTATTTAGGATGTAAATATCTTAAATATAAGATATTTTAATAAAATCGTTAAAACCATTTTTGAGAAAATCAAAATGTACGAAATTTTTCCATATAAAGGGTTGTTTGGAGTGTGGGGATTTTCTTGAAAATCTCCGTGTTGCATCCTTGGAATATATCAAACTTAAATACAAAGCTTGATATTTAAAGGTATTTTTATTTTTGAGCATTACTGTCCACAGAAACACACGGACCTTTTTCCAAAAATCTGATTTGTTCCATTCACATGACTCTCTACATTTGTGCAACAAGTTATTGTTAAAAAGCTTATGCTTCTATTTTATTTTAATCGAGAAAAAATAGCAGAAAGTCTTATTACTTGCTTCCTTGCAAGTAGAAGGGAAATAAGGGAAGCACTACAGGCTAAAGTGATAATCAAAAGCTGGTTGCTATGCGATTGAAGTTCCTTTGTTGGTATGTATGGACAGGAGTTGACTAATTCCTGTATGAGAAAAGTATAAGTTTTTCATAGCTGAAACAAAAAACAAGGGACATGTCAAATAATATCAACTCCACGAAAAAATATATATAACATAAATTGTGTTTGAATGTGCTCTATATTTTTGTGTGTTTTTGCCCATCTCTTACGGTTTAACAGTTATACAAACTTCCGTGAAATTCATCTAGAATAGTTTTCAGAGGCTATTCCCAGAAAATTCATATACATTTTATTTGTCAGGTAAATATCTTTAATACACGATATTTTAAACAAAATAGTTAGAGCCATTTGTAAGAAAATCAAAAGTTCCATGTAAAGGGTAGTTGGGCGTGGGGGTTTTTCTTGAAAATCTTCATCTCGCATCCTTGGAAGATACTGAACTTAAATACCAAGTTTGGTATTTAACGGTCTTTGCGTTTTTGAGCTATGCTGCGCGCACACACACGGACCTTTTTCTAAAAAAATTGTTTTTGGACACAGGGGACCCTAAGACATGTGTTTCCTGTAAAATATTGGTATCTAATTTTGTAGTGAAATATAATGCCTTCTGTATACACTATGTAAATAGTAAGTGTAGAGAAAGTAAAAATCTGATGTGTTCTATTCAGTGAGTTTTTCTGTGTCTTGATAAGAAATTACTCTTAATAAAACTTATTTTTCTACCTATTTCATGCTAATCGAAATAAATATTAGAAGAAATGTTCTAATTACTTGCTTTCTTGTAATAAGAAGGGAAATAAGAGAATAAAATGGACTAAATCGATGTCAAATCTTTTAAAAGCTGGTTGAAATGTGGACGAAATACGTTTCTTTGCAGGCCAGGAATTGACAAATCGGTGTAAGTTAAAAGTTCTAAATACTATAAAACTGTAGCCAGTAGCAAGAAATGTGAAAAATTGTCAAATATCGAAAAAAAAAAAATGCATATAACAATTGTGTGTTTTAAGAGATCTACATTTTTTCTGCAGCTTACTCTATCTCTTATGGTTTACCAGTTACGCAAATTTAAGAAAATTCATCCAAAATGAACAGGCCTTCACAAGCTATTTCTAGAAACTTCAAGAAATACATTTCACTATATGATATTTGAATCATATAGACCATTTTTGAAAAAATTAATGTTTTTGGAAAATGTTCCATGTAAAGGATACTTTGGGTTGGAGAATTTTCTTGAAAATCTTCGTGACGCACCCTTGGAAAACACTAAACTTAAACAGGTACCTAGTATGATATTTAACCGACTTTTTATTTTTGAGCTATTCTGCCTACAATCGCGCGCATACACACATTTTTTAATTTTTTTTTTTATCCAGTATGTTCCAAAACATGTATTTCCGGTGAAATCTCGGTATCAAGATCGCGAAATCTCGGTATCAAGAAGTTGAGAAAGTAAGAACCCTATTTGAAAATGCAAATAAAAATAAAACTTACAAATGGCAAAATACACACTCTTAGGCTCTAAAATAGATGTCAATGTCCAAAATAGGCATTTTAGGAATCACAAAACCGCTTCCATGCATCTAAATTGTATGCAAAACCTGAATATGTTTAAATAGTTCAACGTTATTGTACACATAAAAAATAAGATCTAATCTAAAATCGGAACTGATATAAATTTCAAGGTAAGATATTGAACACTGGGTTTTCCATATTTCACAGATGTCTAATTGCTTATATGGAATGAATTTGCCTATATAGAGGTTCGAGCCAGTATATTGCACTCGACTCAAATGAAATGCTTTGTAGCTGACAATGTCAGCCGCCTGCTATGATGCCACAACTCGACTACGCCCGTGTGTCATTCACATTCCTATCAATACACTACGTGCCAACAGGAATTCGGAAATCGTGGCAAACGTTCTAACACCACTAGTGGTATTGCTACATGTAACGTACAAACAAATGATGGTTTGGTCCCGTAGATCAGTCGACAAGATACGTCCCTGCTTTGCGAGGGTTCCGGGTTCGATTCCCGGTCGGGGTTGAAAATGCTTCTCCAGCCAAGTATTACTCTGTCCTCCCCACACTTTGCAAGTATGAATGAGAAGAGTGAAAGAGAGACCTAACGCAATCTCTGGCTCCCTCTCCCTTCCCCTCTCTCCCCCTTCACTCCTTACCTCCCCCTCCCTTTCCCTCTCCCTTACCACCTCTCTCTCCATCTCCAGTAAACAAACAATTCTTACAAAAGAATATTCATTTATCCATATCACGCTAAACAAGTTGAAGATAATCAGAAATTGTCTTATTACTTACAATGTATGTTCGCATATTGTCCTGCCGATATTCAAATAAAATTAATTATAATGTAAACGTCAGGTGTAATCAATACGTATTGCACCAATTTCGGCTGCCCATAGTGGTAATCATACATGTCTTATAGATAGTGGTGAAATAAGGACACAAAGGTATAACAATTGAGTATTCTCTTCCATTTAAATGTATTTACCTATTATTAGGCATGCTTGTGGGTCTTGCTGTAGAAATCTGTTGCGCACAAATGTGCGCATTGTTATCTGGATTAAGGAAGATTCAAGTTGCTCAACACCAGCAAAACTGCATCATTTATTTATGTAATTTTATATTCTATATGATATTGTGTTTTAATTTACTTTGTATAAGATTTCTTCAACTATTATGATTTACCACATATGTGAAAGTCATTCAGAGGACACCAGGGGCTATTTCCATAAAGTTCAGGTTGTCGATTTTATTTGCCATGTAAATATCTTTAATATACAGAATTTTAATCAAATTCAATAGAGCCATTTTTGAGAAAATTGAAATTTTTAAAAAGTGTTCGTAAAGGGTTGTTTGGCGAGGGATATTTTTTGGGTAACATCTTTGGAACTTACTGAACTTAACAGTTTGGTATCTAAACTAGTTTTCGTTGTTGAGTTAAACTGTTCACAGCACATCCAGCGCGCCTAACATCTTTTAAAAAATACTTTTTAGGAGAAGTCCTCAAAATATGAATTTTCGGAGAAATCTCAGTACCGAATTTTTGGATGCAATACAATACCTTCTCTGCCTACTATATGTATTCGGGCTAAGGAAAGTAAATACCATCTAATGGTAGCAGTAAAAATCACTTTCATATAAAATGTTAACATAAATTTAGAAGTGTAGAAAATAAAAAATTAGGGAAATGTAAGAAGGGGTTTAGTGAAATCTAAATCCACATTATTTAAAGCGAGAACTTAATGAAGTGACAGTAAAAAGCCTTTCTCGTCTAGTTAGAACTCTAGTAGTTCTGAAAACATTCAGACATCTCAGAATGTCCCAGGATATGAAATTCTTTTAGGAGAGCAATTCTTGGAAATCCAACAGTAAGCTAATAACACACATCACGTAATGCATGCTTATGTACCTTTGCTTTGCTGAGAGGGATGTATACGTCTGAGAGCTAGCAAGAGAAAGTTCCAACTTTAGCCTCAAACTTGGTAATTTCATTCTGTCAATATGAATCAAAGAGAAGGTAGAAGCAAAAGCTTCCACTGCTAGAAAAATGCAATACATACATCCGAAATGTACTATTGGCTTAATAATAATAAGAATAATAATAATAATAATAATAATAAATAATCATCATCTTGCTATTCTTACTAGTATTCTTATGTTTACTGTTATTATTCTTATTATTTAAAAGTATAAATTCTTCATAGTTTTATTGATAATTAAATTTCATAGTATTGTTCTTCGGAAAGGAATAACACATATTGATGTTGGAATTAATATGAGTCCAATAAAAGTTCTTAATCAGTTAATTGATAAATTTATAATATTTGATGAAGGATCAAAAACTGAATATAAACTATCATTTTCAGAATAAGGTTTTAGCTGTTATTTTAATTGAAGGATGAGAAGTCCTTTTGTTAATAATTTATTGTATTAAATAAAATTAGTATGATTGAAAAAATTAAAATACAAATCAATTTAAAGGTATTATTTGTGGAATAAAGGAGTATTGGTTTACTAATAATTTTAATATGACATACTATTGTTATTTTAACTACTTTTCATCAGAAATAATTGCTATACTACTATAATGTGGTTTAAGAGACCATTACTTGCTTTTCAGCCACGTGATGTTTATTCTTCACATACACTAAGAAGTTCAATTGATGAAACCATTAGCAGAAGTAGATTCAATTACAATAGTATAAATCTGTGGTGCTAATCTTATAATATTGTTGATAACTGGCTACTTAGAATATTCAGTAAGCAATAATGACAAAAGTCCTTAAATCGGTACAGTATAGAACAGTAGGTAAAACATTGAAGGCAGTTAACGATACCTCTATGGAAAACAAATTTGATGTTACAATGAGATGGCTGATATGTATCGTTTATTAGTGAGTGTACTCACTATTCTTACGAAAGCTTATTACTTTCTCTTGCACTTTCTCATGAATATAGTAGGTAGAGAATGTTTTGTATTTCACCCAAAAATTCAATACCGAGATTTCATCGAAAATATATGTTTTGATAGACTCCTTGGATCCAAAGTAAGCATTTTTAGAAAAAGGTTGTGTATGTGAGTGAGTACCATAGCTCAAAAATGAAAAGTTTAAATACCAAATTTCATATGCAATATCAGCAGTTTGCAAGAAGCAACACAAAGATTTTCCCGCTCCACGGGAACATTTTTCAAAAATGTTGATTTTCTCAGAAAGGATTTTCGTTCAAATACCATATGTTGAAGATTAACATATCGTTTCTCACGAAACTATCTTGAATTTTCTGGCAGCAATCTCTGAACATCTCTTCATTCTGGATTACTTTTATGTAACTGGTAAACCGTAAGCGATAGTAAAAACACTTACTGCTAAAAAGATGTAGATTTCCTTAAAGCACTTTTGAGATATTCCTTTTTATTTTGAAGAATTAAATTACTAAGCACATGTGCAAAGAGAATCGATTGTGTGACGCTATACATAGGCATGTTACATTAGATTTTTTAAGAATATCCTGTTATAATAATGTGTTGAGAAAGTCATGTGAATGTAACATGTTTTTTCTTATTCAGGAAGACCTTCAAGAATAAATCTTGATATTTAATTTTTGGATGAAATGTGATGTTAGCTACCTACTATAATAAGCTACCTACAAATATAAGTAGGCAATGAGAAAATAAACTTTTGTAAAAACAGATTGTAAAACTTCCAAAGGATAATACGCAGAGAAAGTAAGAATGCATTGGTCACATTTTTAGTTTCCTAATAATCTGGTGAATGTACATAGTGGAAGCGAAGATATTTAATTCCTCCCAAAAATTCGATAGAGATTTCAATGCTAATAGATGTTTTGAGATACTCTGAATTTAAAAACATAAAAGAAAAAATACATTTTTAGAAAAATGTCCTCGGGTGTATGAGTATGATACACACATTTTTTAAAGAGTTAATGTGTACAAGATATTCCTTGTTATTGGTTTAAGCTACAAACACTAAACTTTTCTTAAACGGGAAGTCATATTTCGTTTCGTATATATTTTATTTTAGTCCTAGCCACGAAAAGAGGACGAATTTCAGTTGTTTCTCATAGCGAAAGCTTTTAAAGAATTTTCCCTAATGAATTCCTTATTGCCCTTCTGCCTACCAGGAAGCAAGTAATACAACCCTTTCTGCTAACGTTTAACTCAATTAGCAGGATGTAGATAAATGAACAATATTTCGTAAGAATATTTTATTTGCAGAATAGGTACAGAAAGTCGTGTGAATGGAACACATCAAATGATTATAAAGGCAGTTTAAGATACGTTTACGTCCTCTAGCATGCACGTACAAAATGTACATATTGCATAGAGAAGGTATTGTATTACACCCAAAATTTCGATTCTAAGATTTCACTGGAAATACATATTTTGAGAACCCCTGAATCCAAAAAATATTTTTAGAAACATGTCCGTGTGTGTGTGGGGGGGCAGCATGTCTCAGAAACGAAAAGTCTGTTAAATACCAAACTTTGTATTTTAAGTAATCTTTCAAGGATGCGACACGAAGATTCTAAAAAAAGAATCCCCCTACACCCAACTACTCTTTACATGGAATATTTATCGGAAATTTTGATTTTAAAAAATGGATAATGATGTTGACTATTCAGGATATTTTATAACAAATTAAATACATACTTTTAATTTTCTGAGAACAGCCTCTGAAGCCACTATTCAAGATGAATTTTGCTTTAATTTTGCATAGCTGGTAAACCGTAAGAGATAGAAAACTAACTATACAAAAACGTAGATAACGTAAAACACATAATTTATGTCGTGTACTTTTTTTTTTTTTTTTTTTTTTTTTTTTTTGCAGAGTTGGCCTTTTTCAAGATACTCCATCTTATTGATTTCAGTTTTTAAATACTTGTACTTTTCTCATATGGAAACTTGTCAACTCCTAGCCATACAAACAACGGAAATACAATGGCTTGAAAACCATCTTTGAAAATATTTTTTACTATCACTTTAGCCTATAACACTCCCTTATTTCCCTTCTACTTACAAGAAACAAGTATTAAGACCATTTCTGCTAATTTTTTCTCAAATAGTATGAAGTAAATACAAGAATAAGCATTTTAAAAATAATTTGTTCCAGAGATGTTGAGAAAGTCATATGAATGGAACACACAGATTTTTGTAGAGTTAAAGTGTCCAAGATATTTCTTGTTACTGGACTCAGTTTCAAATTATTTAAAGTTTTCTCAAACGAGAAGTGATATTTCCTTTCGTACCGTTTTTCATTTTACTCCTACCCACGACGAGAAAAAAAATTCAATTGCTTAACATAGGGATATTTTTAAAGAATTTGACTATCGCATAAGCCTAATTGTACCTTATTTCCCTTCTGCTTACGAGGAAGGAAGTAATGCAATTATTTCTGCAAATGCTTAATTTGACTGGAATATATAGATAAATGAATAATATTTTGTAAGAATGACTTGTTTGCAGAATAGATATACAAAGTCATGTGAATGTGGCACATTAAGATGTTTATAAAGGCAATTGATAGTTTCACTTTCTCTAGCACGCATATACAAAATGTACATAGTGGATAGAGAAGGTATTGTATTGCACCCAAAATTTGGATACCGTGATTTGTCCGGAAATATATGTTTTGAGACCCCTGAATCCAAAAAATAATTTTAAAAACATGTCCGATTGTGTATGTGTGGGAGGCAGCATAACTCAGAAACGAAAAGACGGCTAAATATCAAACTTGGTATTTAAGTGCAGTATCTTGCAAGGATTAGACGCGAAAGTCCCCCACCCCCAGCTACACTTTATATGGAGCATTTTTCGAAAAATCTCGAATTTTCTGAGAATATGCTCTGAAAACCTCTTTATTCTGGATGAATTTTGCTTAATTTTGCATAACTGGTAAACAGTAAGAGATGGACAACAACTTACTAAACAAAAAATGTAGATCTCGTTAAAACATAATTTATATCATGTTTTTTGCAGGGTTGACCATTTTCGAGCTTTCCTTCTTATTGGTTTCAACTTTAAAATACTTAATACTTTTCTCCGACACGAAGTCGCCCATTTTCTTTGTTTTATTTCTGGTCAAATGAATCAAACGAGCGGCCAGTGAGCCGATTTCTCACCCGGAGGTCCCGAGTTCGATTCCCGGCTGGGGCGATGAATTTTTCTTTAATCAGAATTATTCCCTATCCCCCACAGAATCTGGAAGTATGTATGTGAGAGTGACTGTGTGTGAGGAAAATAATAATTATAATAAAAGAAAAGATTAAAACCCAAAGTAAGAACGAAACAACGAGTTGTTTCTAATGCAAAGCCCTATATGACATTAGATGTTAAAGGGGCTTTATAAAGGCAACACAAAAATAAAAAAGAAGTAAATTGGCATGGAGATATCTCTTAAAGCACTTAGCTATTACTTTAGCATTGTGCACTCCTTTAGTTTCCTTTATCCATAAAGAACTAAGTAATAATATTTCTGCTAATGGTTATCTCGAGACTAGCATGGTCCAGAAAGAAAAATAATCCTTTGTAAGAAGTTTGTTTGTACAACAGCTAGAGAAAGTCATGTGAGTTTAACACATCAGATTTTCTTCAGGTTTAGGAAAATATTTGAGAACTTCCCTCGTATATTCTTAAAACAGAGCCATATCGTGCAAGAGGATCAAAATGAAAAATTCACACGGAAATACATCACCTTCAAGCGCTGCAACTGCGTGTCAAGCGTGGTGGCTAGCTAGGGAGAACCTTACAACAAATTGGCTCAAATAAAACTCCAGCTGTTCCTCTTACTGCCAACTTATTGACAGCTTAGCACTTGAGAGTCTTCACTAATAAATCACTTTGTCCGCAAAGCCAGAAAGAAACCTGTGTTTCATGGCTGTACGCCTTTCCTTTTCTCTGAAACAATTGTAAACAAAGTCTGGTTCAATTGTATCACATTCCGCAAGAACTCCCATAGAGGTCCAGAATTCGAATCCGTACCATGGTATTCATCTGATTACTTTATTGGTAAAATGTAAATGTATTATTTATGGACGCTCTTTAACTGCTGTGGTTCTCAGCGTCCCATTCTATACTGGGTGTGAAAAGACGCTTAATTTTGCTCAGACGTCTCTTTAACAGGCTTGAGGTTCTTTTACGTGCCGTAAATCTACAACGTGGGACCCACGACTTTACTTCCCTTCCGAAGGAAACCATGCTAAGGATTTTACACCCGAAAAAAATCCATCGTCCTCCGCCGGTTTGAACCCGAGACCTTGGGTATATGAAGTTAGCATGATAACCATAACACCTCGGAGGGCGACACTTTATTGGTAAATGTGTATCTTAATATATAAAAGTCAATGCATGTATGCTCTTTATAGACTTTTAACACCGGTGCACCAATTTTGACCAAACTCGGCACATAACCTTTCACACAAGGCGAAAATTATCTAGCTTAGAATTGTAAATTCCGTTTCATTTCATTTCATAGGATTAATTATTTCATGTCGTGCAATGTCCACAAAAGCTCGCAAGGTCATATCTGTCTTCCTCAAGCATTGTCTAATATAGCTCCAACATCGTCAATTGAAATTCGGTTCTCTTTGCTTGCTAGGAGTTAACAAAAAAGGGACGAAAAGAGTTTCTAGTTTGAGAAAGTTTAAGTAGCTTAACAATGAAACCAGTAACTGAGAATATCTTGAAAACGGTTAACTCTACAAAAACATGTGTATGACACAAATTGTGTGTTTTAATGAGATCTACTTTTTTCTTTACAAAGATTATACAAAATTCATCCTGAATAAAGAGATCTTCACAGGATATTCTCAGAAAATTCAAAATGTATATTTCGCCTGTCATGAAAATATATTACATGTGTGGCATTTTAATACAAATCAGAGCCGTTTTTTAGAAAATAAAAATATCGAAAAATTGTCCATGTAAAGGGTAGTTGGGAATGGGGTGATTTTCTTGAAAAATATTTGTGTAGCATTCTTGAATGATAATGAACTTAAATACCAAGTTTGGTGTTTAATCGACTTTTCGTTTTTGAGCTATGCTGCACACACACACACACACACACACACACACACACACACACAGACGACATGTTTCTCAAAATGCTATTTTTGGGTTCAGAGGTCATAAAACATGTATTTCAACAAGAATGTTCTATCTTTGAACTTAAATAAAACACGTTCTATAAATGATGAAGGTTTATTTATTTTTTTTATTTCGGAACACCTGTGGAAGAGAACATCAGTTAAGTGACCACCGCGACTTCATTAGGTTGCGCCTATACGGTTGGCCCAATTTCCAATGACAGAAGAAACGTAAATTAGGACTAACTTCACGAATAACACGCGTGATAAGATCATAAGATCATTTAGTGTTTCTGGCTTATTGGCATAAACTCGAGATTTAACATAACCCCACAAGAAGTAATCCAACGGCTTTAAATCACATGACCTTGGGGGCCAGTTAACATCATCACCTCGGGAAAAGATGAAACCTCTCAACTTCTCCTTCAAAAGATCGATTGTTTCGAGAGCAGTATGACATGTGGCACCATCTTGCTAGAACCAGATGTTTCCGAGATCCATACCATCCAATTGAGGCTAAAAATAGTCCCTTAAAAGAGCCCGGTATCTTTTTCCATTGACAGTAGGAGCTTCTCCATACTTCGTCTTGTAAATTTCACAATTTATACGCGTTGCTGAATGCTGTAACGTTCCATGACTATTTGTCACTAACAACTGTAACCACATGAAAAAAATAACTGACGTAACTTCATAACAACGGCAGCTATCACATGTTAAAGATAGGACACTTGTTGAAAGATCCTATAGATACACATTAAGACTTTGTCTAGTTTAATAACATATGGACCTTGTTTCTCAGTGTAAATACCTCTTAATGCTGCGCATATACGAGTGTCTAGTTTCAAGGCAGTCAAAGGTGTGATCTGATGACAATGATATGTATATATTGAACAGGAGACTGTAACAAGAATACCATTGATCTCGGGATGATTACCTGCTCTTGTTGCTAACTATTCCACAGCAAACTAATATGGTGAATGAAATATTCAATCGTTTCCCTCGAAGCATTATGCAGATTATTACTTCCTCTAGCAATTTCTATGTGCATACATGGTAGGTAAAGGTAGAGAATACATTGCTTCCATCCATACATTCCGAAATGTCACTGTAATACATGTTTTGAAGGCCCTTGATACAAATTCTGATGTGTGCCATTCACATGGTTCTCTTCATCTCTGTAATAAATTATTGTTAAAAATCTTCTATTTCATGCTAAGAAAGATCTTACTTGCTTCCACTCGTGGTGTAATGGTTAGCATGCTGACTTCATATACCAAAGGTCGCGGGTTCAAACCTGGCGGAGGACGATGAATTTTTTCGGGCGTAAAAATCCTTAGCAAGACTTCCTTCGGAAGGGAAGTAAAGCCGTTGGTCCCGTGTCGTAGATTTACGATACATAAAAGAACCTCAAGCCTGATAGAGGCCTCTGAGCAAAATTAAGCAGTCTTTCACGCCCAGTAAAGAATTGGACGCGAGAACCACAGCAGTTAAAGAGCGTCCATAAATAAAACTCCATCTTTTTTACTTGTTTCCTTGTAAGTAGAAGGAAAATAAGGGAGTACCATAGGCCAAAGTGATAGTCAAATATTTTAAAAGCTACGTGCCATGTCTTTGAAATTTCTTTGTTTGTATGGTAAGGAGTTAACAAATGTCAGTATGAGAAAAGTAAGTCCTTTAAAGCTGAAGCAATAAAACAAGAAATATCTCAAAAACAAAATAAAAACGTATATAGCATAAATTGTGTCTTAACGAGATATACACTTTTGTGTAGTAATATTTTGTCTGCCTCTTGCGGTTTACCAGTTATGCAAAATTCAGCGGAATATATCCAGAATAAAGAAATCTTCACAGGTTATTCCAGAAAATTCAAGATATACATTTTATGTCATGTAAATATCTTTAATATAAATCTAAAATATATGGTATTTTAATCATGACTACAGCCATTTTTGAGAAAATCAGAATCTTCGGAAATTTTTCCATGTAAAAAGTAGTTTGGGGTTTTCCTCAAAATCTTCTTGCCGCATACTTGAGAGATACCAAACTTAAATGGATACTAAGTTTGCTATTTAACGGACCTTTCGATTTTGAGCTATGTTGTCCACAGACAAACACACACGCACACACATATAACACTTGACATTTTTCTAAAAAAAATTTGGATGCTGGTATTTCCGGTGAAATCGGATATCTAATATACCTTCTCTATACACTAGGCATGTAGTAAGTGCAGAAAAAGTAAAAAATATATTAAAAAGACCGATATGCGTGTCTATGGACAATAACATTGTCCGTTATACGCACAAATTTTCATGCGACATGAAGGTTTATCCAAATGTTCGATTTTCTCAAAAATGCCTCTAACGGTTATGATTAGAATGCCGTATACTAAAGAAATTCACATGGATAATAAAATTATCTATAATTTTTTGGGAATATGTCCTCATTCCTAATGACTTTTACATAAGATATAGACAAGAACTTACTACACAAAAATGTATATCTTGCTAAAACACACAACTTATGTAATATGTATTTTTTTTTTTTTTTTTAAGAGGTAACCATTTCCGACGATTTCAATTTTCAAAGAACTTATACTTTTCTCAAACAGTAACTCGTCATTAGTTTCATTTATTTTGTTTTATTCCTGGTCATGCAAAGAGAAGCGAATTTCAACATCGCTTCAACAAGGCTTTTAAAAGCTGACTATCGCTTTAGACCAGTGCATTCCCTTATTTTCCTCCTACTTAAAAGAAATTAATAAGGATTTCCGCTAATGCTTATCTTGATTACCACGGAGTAAAGATAAGAAATTTTGTAGTAATAACTCGTTACAGAATGTACAGAAACTTCTGTGAATGGAAAATAAACATTTTTTATTTATTTAAAAGTGCATTATTAGTGCATTAGAGTAGTATGCAACATTAAATATAAAATAAAATCAGTTCATTAACAATCCTGGTTAGGAGTAAAACCATATATCATATTAGAAGAAGTGCACTGTAAAACAACGTTGTTTGATGGGATGTTTTCAGTTAAAACTGTTATATGTAATTGCAAATGGAACCGATTCGCCTGGTATATACAATCGCGAACACTGCTTGTTTTCAGGAGCAATTTGGTTGTCTTATCCGTCAAATGACATTATGTAACAAAATTATACTCCAGGAAAGGAAAACACGGGTACAATATGAGTATTGTATTCCATTTAGCTGTGCGTACCTACCTATTATAAAGCATGTTTGTGGATCTTGGTGTAGAAGTGTTAAACACCATTGTAAAGACAATATACACATTATATGATAAATAAAGTAGTTGTGCAGCTGGGTGTTGAGCCACATGAACTTTCCATAACAATGTGCATAATGTCGTTTGTCGTTTACATACACTATAAGATTCACTAACATGTACACTCAAAGACATTAAGAATACGCCTAGCGCTGTAATTTTGCAGAAAATATTAACGTTTAACGGGGACTCGGTCTTACGACGGTTCTCATTGCTGTCATTCTGGCATAACATACCAGACGAGTAAGAAACGGCAAAACCGATTGGACAATCCCTACCCTTTAATCCCTCAATCCCGCTCGACGCTCCCTCAGAACAGGTTGACTTGTACAAGCACTGTATTTATTTTGTCAACCACGTCAAGAATTACCTTAGCATTAGAACTTCAGTATGTAGCACAAAAAAAATATTAACCTTATTTTGTATTGCCCTGTTAAAGAGGAGGCTTTGTCGTCCAACCAGAGTGTTTGGGAACCATTAGTTCGCAACTCAGAACTTCATTTGTCGTAAGTTACGTTTCATATCCACCCCATTTACTCTTCGGTAACGCGGCTTGTCTGATACGTTTAAGAGCAGCGCAAGACTATATGAAAAGCCTCTCCATAATCAGAAGGTGACACAAACGACAACTAGCGCCCAAACAGGTGGAAGACATGGGCAGAGACAGCGAAAAGTACGATAAGTATTTCCAGGTATAATTTTAATGTCTTTGAGTGTACAATCACCGCTGTGAACAGCTCAAATTGGTGTAGTAAGTTCTGATCACACCTCACGTTTCCATCGTAATTTTACTTCAATATTGGTGAGACACTCCACGAATGAAACTTGATGAGAATAAGACTTTTGATAGAATAAGAAAATAAATAATAATTATATTGCTATTATTATTTCTGAATTGTATTACATCGTCCACAACAGAAATATCTAGATAAGCTTTAGTAAAAAGTTTTTCCCAGAACCATCTTTGAGGTCAATCTATAAAATACAAAGTCCTGCAACCTTAGTTTGGTCCAGTTACCATGACAACAGATCGACTTTCCCCTAAGGGGCACATTACAGATTACAAATTGCTCTTGGAGTTCCGCAAAGAATTGCGTCTAGCCACCAATTGTAACGAAATGAGATTCCTAAACCCATGGAGAATGTGTGTTCCCATTTGTTCATATTTTTAGGGAAGGCTTTCGTAGCCGTTTTCATTAACAGTATTAATGTTTTCTTTGAAATGCTGTTTCGAAAGAATCGGGCTCGGGAAAATATACAGGGTGTTTCAGAAAGACTTTTACAAACTTCGGGTATGGATTCCTCAAGGAATAAAGTTCATATGAACATATGTCCCATAATCCTTGGTTTTCGTGTTATTCCTGTCACAATGAATGTGTGAGTTCAACGGCCTTCGGGGTCCAAACTCAAACTTCATTTCTCCATGTACTCATAGAAGGCTTTGACCTATTGTACTACATACAGTAGGTGGCGAAGTGTTGCCATGGAGACTTGTTTACGTTTGTCATTTGTAATTAGTCTGTCTTCAACGTTTCAATTGTGTATATGTAGTGAATTAACTGTATGCGTTTCGTTACACCATGACTGGATATTCATTTCGAGAACAGGCAGACATGATTTTTATGTATAGTCCCGCGAATGGTAATGAACGCGAGGCTGCACAGCTCTATCAGATGAAGTTTCCAGATCGAAGACAACCGAGTCATCCAACCTTTGTCACTGTTCATCGTCGCCTTGCTGAGACAAGAACCGTTGCACATTTTAGTCACATTGTTCGAGATGCACTGACTGGTATCTACCATGACCGATGGATAGGCAGAGGACCAGTTCCATGGCCTGCACGTTCTCCCGACCTCAATTATGCGGAGGGGGCATCTTAAATCATTGGTTTATGGAGTAGCCATCCCGGTTGCAGAAACGCTTTATCGACGTGTCATGGAAGCCTGCAAAACCATTCGAGACCATACCGGAGTTTTTGACAGGGTGCGACATTCCATGATTCGACGAGTACAGGCATGCATAGAAGCAAGAGGACATTTTGAGCATTTATTATGAATTTTGTGTGTTATAAGTGTATCACTGTGTTGAACACCTAACGAGAAAACAAAGGATTATGGGACATATGTTCATATGAACTTTTTCCCTTCTTGTGGTGTAAGGAACCCATACCCGAAGTTTGTAAAGGTATTTCTGAAACACCTTTATATACTATATGTAATCGTATATGTAGCATGTCACCCTCCGTGGTGAAATGGTTACCATGCTAACTTCATATACCCAAGGTCGCGGGTTTGAACCCGGCGGAGGACGATGGATTTTTTCGGGTGTAAAAATCCTTAATGGCTTCCTTCGGAAGGGAAGTAAAGCCGTTGGTCCCGTGTCGTAAATTTACGGCACGTAAAAGAACCTCAAGCCTGATAGAGAGGCCTCTGAGCAAAATTAAGCGGCGTCTCACTCCCAATTTAGAATGGGACGCTGAGAACCAAAGTAGTTAAAGAACGTCTATAAATAAAAAAAAACTCCATCTCCAGTATATGTAGCATGTTGCTTTAAAAGCTACAGCAGTTTATCCGTAGAACCATAAGATCCCACCTGTTGGTATCTGTTTCGTATATACTTTCACGGAAGAAAGGTGATGCTGCATATTCACCGTGTTACCAATTAACAGTCGTTATAGTGAAAGTGTATGTAGCTCGTTGCTTTAAACTCTGCTGTGGTTTAATCTTAGGAACATACGATCCCACCTGTTGGTTTCTATTTCGTAAGACACTTTCAGGTATGATAGGTGAAGATAAGTGATGCTGCATATTCACCATAGTACATTGTGATTAAAATGCGGTAAATGCATCACTGGAAGCATGTATATTGCTTACTATATTTTCGGCGGTAGTAGATAGAAATTGGTGTACAGGATACTTGCACTCAATGACACATGCACTCGGTAACACTGGTACTCAATTACCCTTAGCAGTCATAACTTATATTTGAACTCATGTTATGTTAGATTAGTCCTAATTAAGCTCCATCTTCAAGTAATAATGGTTTCCCAGAACTAAATTCCTGAGTGCAAATGTCACTAAATTGCACCGTAGTGCAGTGTCACAGAAATTGTACTTAAACGAAAATAAAATCAATAATTTACTGTTGTAATAGTTGTATATTATGTATGACTATGCCCCAAAATGCAGGCACCTATATCTTGCCACGCTAAGCTTTAAGCCCTTCATAGAATTACTGTAGGTGTGCGTAAATATAACATGACATTAGATGACAACTTACATCAAAGCATCATGTTGTTGCACCTGGGTGTAACAGATCACAGTTGTGTTTAATTTTCACATGCAATATTAACCTCTACCTCTAAAACTGACTTGCCACGTCATCAAATGACGAAAAGCGAAGCTGCAGGCTCGCAGAGTTCACCGTCTCTTGGCGATTATAAACCAGAACACGCCACTTTAGACTACACGGGCTTCCCCGCATGGCATGCGGCATTGCCGGTAACGATGGAGCAATTCCACCAGTAGATAAGGCTGCGTTCCTATATAATTCTTCCAGTAATCGAATGTTCATTGAGAAGTTGTATAAGAACCAAATTCAATATCTAAAAATCTGAATATTTGTAACTTCAATATCATTCAAGTCCAAAAGTTTTAATTGTTAGAACTTGAATCGTTTATTCTAAGATGATATAGACTTTTTGATTGGAAATCAAGGGTACTTCCAAAAGTAGCGTTGGCTTCAATTTTTAAATAATACCCCCAAAATAAAATATTTCTGAAATAAAGTTACATCAGCGGTGCATATGGGAGGTTGCAGCATAACTGGCAACCGTTGAGGAGCAATCTTACTACCTCACTCTTACCCGTTAACCTGCAAACCCCATAGTCCCATCACCCGTGGTTACACGTTTAGTACACCTTCGGGCAGCCCTCAGCCTGCCGTTGCTCGTTTCGACAGTGAGTTCGGAGCGTACACTTGCAGCCGGGTGAGCGTCGTAGCGACGAGAGAAAAGTTTTGCTACATCTTTGAAAAAATGTATCTACATTTATTGTAAACAGAGTTTGAAGTAATAAAGACATTTTGTTATAATATAGCGGTTCCAGCAACTAACTAGGCAACCACCTTGAACCTTGGTGGCAAGTAGTGTAAATTGTTGACCTAAAATAAAAATACCCTTAACATACGGTATTTTAATTAAAATTGTTAGAAATTTTGTGAGAAAATCAAATTTTCGAAAAAAAATGTTCCATGTACACGGAAAGCCTTCATGTCGTATTGGAAGATGCTGCACTCAAATATTGTGGCCACGCGAATTGCGAGGGGCCTCTCCCGATCAACTTCGCATAACAATAGCGCGAATTAACACAATAGCAGCACAAATAATTATGTCACTTCCCTAAAGCTGAGTAAACCAGCTCTCGAGACATTGGACTTGCCGATTCTTGAAACTTCGACAGCCATAACTTTCGTATTCGGGGCTACGGGACGTATATTAGGGGCCGACAAGTACTCAACGAAACAGTTGAGTGTTAAGAAGTTGAAGCGGTGAAAAAGTTAAAACAGTAAAGAAGTGAAGAGTGAACACAGTGAATAAGTGAGCAGTAAAGATATTAAAATAGTGCAGTGGCGGTAGATAGTGCAGCTCAGTTCTGAGTTGTGACGCAGCGATTTCGTTTGGCTGTGTACACAGTCTGTGATGTTAGTGATCCAAGAGTAACGTGCTGATTACATGAAGTATCTTAGGACAAATAAAGTGTATTTAGCAGAAACTGGTGTTCTCATTCGTTACAATCTCGAGTTGGTATTGAACGAGTTTTCCTTTTTCAGTTACGCTGTTCGCACACACAGAGACAAGCTAGACAGATGTTTGCACACACCCCCATGAAATGTTCTTAAAATGTGCATTTACGGTGACATCTAGGCGCAAACTTTTGGGTGGAATAAAATACCTCTCCTCTTACTGTATACAGTTGCAAACTCAAAATTTGCAAAAGAAAACTTCGGAGTAAGTACAAGTGATGTATTTTAAATGTATGTAGGGAGGTTATCTCTTCCACCACCACCCTCCAGATGCGGTAAGGATAAACAAAAGAACAAAAAGTGGAAATTGAAAGTGATCAAGGTGGGTCAGAATTTTTCTATCTACTCATGCCTGTATGTTGTTCGTCATGTACACAGCTAAAAGGGCACTGTGAAATGGGCAAGGAAAGGGTGCAATGTATGCGCACAAATGGGAGCAGGCACCCAAGGCCTGTTTAAGCAGTACCCACATTAGGAGTTATAGAAGGCCCAACATTCCTGTATATAGAAAAACATTGTTAACAATTAAAAAGCTTTAAAGTCTTTATTAATTTTTTGTAAGTGTTTAAATGTCCCTTTTACTACATATAGCACCGCAGGCAATGACATTGACTGTACACGGAATGAACATGGAACATCAGTGGAATGCGACGGCCTGGCAAACCGGAGAAAACCCGCCGCTGCGCCGCTTTGGCCACCACAAATCCCAAATACGGTCGCTTGAGATTGGACTCGGGCTGCCTTGGTGAGAGGCGGCTGCGCGTCCTTGTAATCCTTGATTTATACTCTAGACCCATCATTTTCCAATTTTTTAAACAAAATATGACCTGTTCCATTCACAAGAATTTCTCTGCCTTTCTGCAAAAACAACTAACTATTCTTACAAAAGAGTATTCTATTGTTTACATCATGCTAAGCCTGATAATTATCAGAATTTGTCTTACTTCTTGAAATGCACTAGGCTAAAGCGATACTCAAATATTTTAAAAGCTGGTAGCTATGTGAATAATTGAAGTTCGGTTCGCTTTCCATTGCCATCAGTAAGACAAAACAAGACGAAATGAAACGTGACCCCGTTTGAGAATAGTTTGGCAGTTTAAAATTGAAACCAATTACAAGGAATATCTCGGAAACTATCAAAACTACAACAAAAATGTATATGATTAATGTGTGTGTTAACGAGATCTAAATTTCTTGTAGTAGGCTTCTTTTTTTTTTTTTTTTTTCTATTTCTTACGGTTTACCAGTTATGCAAAATTCAGCAAAATTCATCCAAAATCTATTCCTAGAAAGTTCCATAAATAAATTAATTTGTGATGTAAATATAAAGTTATTAATAAATGTTTACGTTTTGAAGAAAATACCCATAAACCACAAAAAATATAAAATAAATTATCATTAACATTAAATGTTTTAATAGTTTAAAAATAAAACATTGGTCTTGTAAACCAAAATTAAGTTTTATACTTTTAAAACTTCAAAGGGAAGAAATTCTTTTAATATACGGTATTTTAGTCAAAAATGTTATTATTTATGAGAAAATCAAAACTCAAAAATGTTCTATTTAAAGGGTAGATTGGGGTCGGAGGATTTTCTTAAATATCTTTGAGTCGCATCTTTGGAAGATACTAAAGTTAAATGCCAAGTTTACTATTTAATGGTATTTTCGTTTTTGCGCGTTGGTGTCCACACATACAGAATTCTTTTTAAAAATAGTTCTTGAACCCAGAGGATCTCAAAACACATTTACGGAGAAATCTCAACATCGAATTTTTGGGTGGAATACAATTCCTACTATACATATAGCACGTAGAGAAAGTAATAGCTGTTTGAGGTATAGAAGTATAATTTGTATAAAAATACAGTATTAATACTTTAAACATCTTAGATATTTAAAATAAGAACTGAAGCTTTCCTGGCGACGTGTTAATTCAAAATCTTCTCGGGCTTCTAGCCAGGTAAAAAAACCTGGCTAGAAGCCCGAGAAGATTTTGAATCTTAGATATTTGTTTTATAAATTAGTATGAACATATGCTATTCTCTCGGGTTATAATGTTGCATTTAATTTTGATAAGCTTTTTCCCATATGGAGTATATATCTAAATCATTTAAATGAATAACTACTTTCAAAGAATAACTAATGACATTATTCGTAATCACTCCTAGCACAAACGTATGTGTATAAAATGCAATTAAATACAAATAGCATTTTGTTCTGATTGTCGTTATTCTAATTAATGTTACTCTAAACCTCTATGTATCATTTATGTATTTGATTTGCTAATAATATTCGACTCGAGTTCACTTGAAGCTTGGAACATCGAAAATGTAAAGCTTTATAAATGTAGTATTTGAACCGTTTGGAACGTTTTCAAAATGTTGGAAGCTTATAAAAGCCACAAATGTTGGAAGCTTTGTACACTGCGAAAACCGTAAAAAGCATCGAAAACTGTAAAAACCATATGTTGTAAACATATGCTAAGGTTTCAAAAATTAAGGGTTGAAAAGTGTAAAGTGTAAAAGGTGTAAAATTTGGGAAAACCTCGAAGAGAGTCACAGTGTTTATATATTTTTTTTAAAAAACGGATGTGTAAAAACATCGAACGTAATCAAACAACACACATCCACAAATATGTCAAAAACGTCTTAATAAGCTGGAAAACCTGAAATAAAGTGGAAAAGCTGTACACATTTTTAAAATTTGTCATACTACATTATTTGGAAAACTTCTAATAATTTAAAAAAAAAAAACTTTAAAAATCCGATTTGTTAAATTCACATGATTTTCCCTACCTTTTTCGGTAACAAACTATGCTTACCAAAGGATGATATTCTATCTATCTCATGCTAATCAAGATAAATATTACCAAAAATGGTCTTATTAGTTAGTGCCTTATAAGTAAGGAGAATAAGGGAATGCACTAGGCTAAAGCCATAAAGATAAATCGTTTAAAGCTGACGTCATGTGAAATAATTGAAATTCGTTTTTTTTTCTTTCCCCCCCCCCTTCTTTTTTACAACGGTCAGGAGTAAAACTAAAGAGAGCTAAAACGAAAGATACCTTCCTGTAGGAGAAAAATTTAAGTATTTTAAAATTGAAATAAATAAAAAATAAATTCTCAGTAAAGGTTAACCCTACAAAAAAGTGTGACGTCATTTGTGTTTTAACGATATCGAAGTTTTTTTTGTGCAGAAAGTTTTCATCTTATTTTATACGGTTCAGTTAAACAAAAGTGATTCAGAATGAACAGGTCTTCAGAGGCTATTCTCAGAAAATTCAAGAAATTTATTTTATTTCGCATGTAAATATATTTAATACGTAATATTTTAATCAAAATGGTCAAGAACTATTTTTGAGACAAATGAAATTTTCGAAAATGTTTCCATGTAAAGGGCAGCTTAAAATGGGAGTAGTTTTCTGAAAATCTTCGTGTCGCATCTTTGGAAAATACTAAACTTAAATACCAAGTTTGGAATTAAACGAACTTTTCATTTTTGGGCTATACTGTCCATACACACACAGACCTTTTTTTTTTCAAAAATGTGTTGATTTTACGTACTATGTACATAGTGTATAGAGAAGGTGTTGTAATGCACCAAAAATCGAGATTTTATCGGAAATGTATGTTTTGAGACCCCCTGAATCCAAAAATGCATTTTTAGAAAAATGTCCGCGTGTCTGCCTGTCTGTCTGGACAGCATATCTCAAAAACGAAAAGTACCAAACTTGGTATTTAAGTTTGGTATCTTCCAAAAATGCGACATGAAGATTTTCAAGCAAATCCCCCCCACCCTTACTACCCTTTACATGGAAAATGTTTCGAAAATGTTTCCTAAAAATGGCTCTAACGATTTTGATTAAAATATCACATATTAAAGACATTTCTATCACAAATAAAATGTATATCTTGAAGTTTCTAGGAATAGCTTCTAAAGACCTGTTTATACTGGATGAATTTTGCTTAATTTGGTATAACTAGTAAAACGTAAGAAATAGACAAAAGACTTATTATAAAAAATATAGATCTTGTTGAAATAAACAAGCTATGTCGTATACATTTTTTTCGTGGATCTTACCGTTTTCGATGTATTCCTTGTTATTAGTTTCAGTTGTGAAGTACTTATACTTTTCTCAGATGGGAGTGCCCGTTTTTCTTTTGTGCTACTCCTGGCCAAGCAAAGAAGCGATTTGCAATGACAATCGCATAACGATAAATTTTAAAATATTTGACTATCACTTTAGTCTAGTGCATTCCCTTAGTTCCAGTTTACTTATAAGGAACTAAACAATAAAATTCTGCTAATGTTCTCTCAATTAGCGTGGTGTTGAAAGAAGTTTATAAGAAGTTTGTTTGTAGAGTAGCTAGAGAAAGTCATGTGAGTGTAACACATCAGATTTTTTTTTTATTGAGGAGTCCACAAAGTGTATATTTCCGGTGAAATTGGTATCGAAATTTTGGGTGAAGTACAATACCATCTCTACCTACTATGTACATAGCTGCTAGAGAAAGTAATATGTTAATTTAAAAAGCAGGATGCATATTTATAAATGTCGAGAAAGATTATTCAACGTAAAATAACCCAAATACAAAGTTCCAAACAGTTCCTGGTGAACTTATTTCATTAGCATTTTGGGATATATAGCTAATTATGCAAAAAAAAATTCAAACCTAACAGTAATACACATTAAAATTCAGTCTTAAAGCCAGGCATTAAATAATGTTGTTTTCCAGCATCACAAGTAGGGCTAGGAAGTTGAGAAAAATATTTCTTCTTTTTTTTCCCCTCTATCTTTCTCTCTCTCCCCTCTAGTGTCTGAAGTTGTAGCTTAAAATTATATACTCACTGTCGGTCCCCATATGCCACAAAATTGTGGATTTTATTTGTACATTTTCCTTTTATCGGCTTTTTTTATTCTAAAACTCCTTTTTTAGCCTTTTTGTGCTTCATTTAATATCGTTTGTTTTTACTTTCTCCACACGTTCTATGTACATATTGAATAGAGAAGGTATTACATTCCACCCAAAAATTCGACATCAATATTTCACCGGAAATACGCGTTTTAGGGTCCTCCAAAAAAAAGCATTTTTGGAAAAAGATCTGTGTGTGCGCGCGTGTGTTCGTGAACACGATAACTAAAAAACGAAAAGTCGGTCAAGTATCAAACTTGATATATAAGTTCAGTATCTTCCAGCAATAAATATATTTTGAGAAAAATCGCTCCACCCCCAACTACCCTTTATATGGCACAAAAATCGAAAATTTTGTTTCTCAAAAATGTAAGGATTTTGATTAAAATGTCGTATACTAAAGATATTTATATGACAAAATGTATATCTTAAATTTTCTGGGAATAGTCTCTAAGGACTTTTTTTATTCTGAATGAATGTGCTGAATTTTGCGTAACTGGTAAACCGTAAGAAATAGACAAAAACTTACTAGACAAAAATGAGATCACGTTAAAACACACAACTTATGTCATATACGTTTTTTTCGTGAAGTTTACCGTTTTTTGAGATATTTCTTGTTATTGGCTTCAGTTTTAAAATACCTATACTTTTCTAATATAGCCATATACAAACAAAGGAAATTCAATCACACAGCAACGAGTTTTAAATGGTCTGGCTATTGCTGTAGCATATGGTACCTATTATTTGTCTTCTACTTTAAGTCAGTAATAAGACCATTTCTGTTATGTTTTTTTTTTTTTTTTTCAATCAGCACCTATGAAGTAAATAGAAGTAGCTTTTTAACAATAACTTGTTGGATAGATGTAAAGCAAGTCATGTGACTGGAAAACATCAGATTTTTCTAACAACTTTCTTTTGACTATCTATTCTAGTCTCAATTCCCGTGACAAATTACTGAATCTTTTCCAAATATTCCATTACTTTTACCAGCATCGTGACAATCACCTCGGTCAGAGGTTAAGAGTGGGTAGGTTGTATTTACAGTTTCACAGTTTATGGAAGAAATATGCCTAAAAATGAGCCTAGTAAACTTCATTGTGACAGCTCGTTTCTGAATTTGGAGCAGAGATATTTTCTACTGATGGAAGTTTCACTTCCTGAAAATATTGCGAAGTAAAAGTTAATGGAGAAAAGCTATTCCATGTCCAACAGCATATTCGGCACGAGTGACACTCGAGCAGCCTCCCGGGCGGTGCAGGGGAAAAAAAAATCACAACCCTCTATTAGTGCAAAGTGCTAGTGAATGTTTTAGGTCTTCTCCATTTTATAATTTCTCTCTCCAGAGTGTATATTACTGGTTACTGAATTAGAAGCAACATTTATTTCATGTAGTTTTTTTTTTTTTTTTTTTTTTTTGTTTTTTTTTGTTTTTTTGCACTGTATGTTGTACACCATTAGAATGATGTATTACTTCCTCTATCGTAGTAGATAGAGAGGATATTGTATTCCACCCAAAAATTTCGTATCAATATTACACCGAAATACATACTTTGAGACCCTAAATATCAAACATTGTATTTAAGGTTTGTATTTCCAAAGGATAAATAACTAAGATTTTCGTGAAAATTCCGTAATACAAACTACCTCTTTTCAAAATTTACTTTCTTATAAATGGGTCTAATGATTTATGTTAAAACGTACTATAGACGTTTACATATCAAATAAAATGGGAATAAATAGTCTTTGAAGCGTTCTTCATTCTGAATGACTTGGCATAACTGGTAACCGCAAAAGATACGACAAAAATGTACTACCAAAAAAGTAGATCTCGTCAAAACCAATTTATGTATTACATTTTTTGCTGTGGAACTAACTGTTTCCGAGTTATTCCTGGTTTTTGGTTTCAATTTTAAAATACTTATACCTCGTCAAACAAGAAGTCATTCGTGTATTACTCTAGGTCATGCAAAGAAGCAAATTTCAATGACATTAGCATAGTAATGACTTTTAAACATTTGACTGTGGCGTTAGCATATTGTATTTCCTTAGTTCCCTTCTACTTATAAGGTACTAAGTAATAAGAACATTCCGCTAATGCTTATGTCGATTACCATGGAATAGACCAAAGAAGTTTGTTTCCAGAAAGATAAAGAAAGCCAGGTGAGTGAAATACATCAGATGTTTTGAAACATGTTTATTAAATGTGTAGTTGAAACAAATTATTAGTTAATTTAGAGCACTCTTTTGGTCTTTTTTTCCAGCCTTTAGGTCTATTTTTTGGGAATTATATATATTTAAATAATGTAGGCATTTTAAAGGTCCTTTTATTCAATTTATAGATGTTAAATTTTCAGCTTTATAGTCACTCTCCGTGATGTAATGGTTAACTTCATAAACTCAAGATCGCGGGTTCAAACCCGGCGAAGCACAATGGATTTTCTCGGGTGTGAAAATCCTTTTCATGTTTTCCTTCGGATGGGAAGTTGGTCCGTTTCGTAGATTTATGACACGTAAAAGGACTTGAAGACTTATGAAGAGGCCTCTGAGCACAATTAAGCGATATTTCACGCTCATTATAGAATGGGACGCTGAGAACCACAGTAGTGAAGGACATGTATGACAAATAAGAACTGAAGCTTTCCTGGCGACGTGTTAATTCAAAATCTTCTCGGGCTTCTAGCCAGGTAAAAGCCAAGCCAAGTTTTTACCTGGCTAGAAGCCCGAGAAGATTTTGAATGTATGACAAAGTTTTAAATTCCAAACTAATAATGATTCTTGTTACTTTCTCTATGCCTACTACGTACATGCACTCCACCTAAAAATTCGATAGCGATATTTCACCGGAAATATGTTTTAGGGTCCCGTGTATCCAAAAAAAATCATTTTCAGAAAAAGGTCCGTGTGTATGTACGTGCCCGTGTGTCTGTGAACACGATAACTCAAAAACGATAAGTCTGTAAAATATCAAACTTGGAATTTAATATTTATAACTTCCAGGGATGCTTCACGAAGATTTTGAGAAAAATACCCTCACCCAAAAATACTCTTTAAATGGAACTTTTTTCGAAAATTTGATTCTTTCAAAAATGGCTCTAATGATTGTGATTAAAATATCATATATTAAAGATATTTATCTGACAAATAAAATGTATATCTTGAATTTTCTGGAAATACTTCTAGAGACTTCTCTATTCTGGATGAATTTTACGGAATTTTGCATAACTGCTAAACCGTAAGAGATGGACAAAAACTTACGCCACAAAAAATGTAGAGTACGTTAAAACACACAATTTATGTTGCATTTTTTTTTCGTGGAGTTGATCGTTTGAGATATTCCTTGTTTTTGGTTTCAGCTTTAAAAAATATAGTTTTCTCATACAGGAAATTGTCAACTCCTGTACATACAAAGGAACTTCAGTCACATAGCAATCAGCTTTTGATTATCACTTTAACCTATGGTACTCCCTTATTTCGCTTCTACTTACACGGAAGCAAGTAATAAGACTATTTCTGCTATTTTTTTCTCGATTAGCATGAAGTAAATATATAGAAGCATAACCTTTTTAACAAGAATTTGTTGCAGAGATGTAGAGAAAGTCATGTGAATGGAATACATCAGATTTTTTTTTTAAAATGTATACCACATATGTCACATAAAGCAAATAAGCTACATTGTAACGTCATTAATTTGCTCTAATGGTTTGAAAGCTATGTTCAAATTTGTTTGTTTTTGTCAGGTCACTAATAGACTTCCTTGCGACAAAACCAAAATTTTAATGATAGTTTTTGAAATTGCCCTAGGTTTCTCCGTTTCGTTTAGTTTAGATTCCAAATATATTTAAATTTATGAATGTGCTTTTATGTCATAAAAAATATAATTTTTAGGTTTGAAAATTTAAAATTTGTCCTTAAATACATCTGGCAGTAAAACCTAGAACAATTATTATTCATTGCACCTCTGTTAACATGTACAGCAAATGTTATTTGTCTAATAGAAAAACGTTCCGCAAGAGAAAACAAATGGTCATAGTGGATTAAAATCCATCAGGATGGTAGGTTGGCCTCTCAGCTTTTCTTTCCCTCACCTCTGCTGTTGCCTTTTTACTTTCTCTATACGTACTATGTACATAGTGTATAGAGAAGGTATTGCACTCCACCGTAAAATTCGATTCAGAAATTTCATCAGAAGAATATGTTTTTTGGGTCCCCTGGTTCCAAAAAAAAAAAAAAAAAAAAGCATTTGTAGAAAAGGTCCGCGTGTGTGTGTGTGTGTGTGTGTGTGTGTGTGTGTGTGTGTGTGTGTGTGTGAACACACGATAAATCAAAAACAAAAAAATTTCGAAAATTTTGCTTCTCACAAAAATGGCCCTAACGATTTTGATTAAATACCGCATGTTAAAGAATATCTATATGGAAAATAAAATGTATATCTTGAATTGTCTAGGAATAGCCTCTGAGGACGGGTTTTTTTTTTGTTTTTTTTTTAGCTTAACTTGGTTGGTCATATCGGACGAGGAATTAAATTGGTGAAATGATGCTCAAATGATCTCTGAGTCCATGGAGCTTAAAGTTACTCGACATTCGTCTTCTCAGGATTAGGGAAAATCCCGAGAAAAAAAAAACTTATCCGAGCAACTCACCCTAAGCGAGATTCAAACTCGCGACCTATTGAATGTGAAGCAGACACGCTACCACCACACTACCCAGGCGGGCAAGGACAGGTTTATTCTGCATGAATTTTAAGGAATTTTGCATAGCTGGTAAACCACAACAGATACACAAAAACTCACTTCACAGAAAATATAAATCTCGTTAAACAGTTTACATTATATACATTTTTTTCGTGGAGTTTGCCATTTTTGAGATATTCCTTTTTATTAGTTTCAGCTTTAAAATACTTACACTTTTGTCATACGGGACTTTTGTCAACTCTACATACAAAGCTACTTCAATCTCACATAAACCAGCTTTTTTAAACGATTATTGATTTAGGCTATGTTATTCCCTTATTTCCATTATACTTACAAAGGAGCAAGTAATAGGACTATTTCTGCTATTTTTTTTTCTCAATTAATATAAAGAAAATAGAAGAATAAGCTTTTTAACAATTTGTTCCAGAGATGTAGAGAAAGTCATGTGAATGCAACAGATTTTTTTTTCTCTTTTCTTCTTGCATCGCTACTTAGCTCGTCGAATTGAAGTTTTTCTTGTCAAGTACAGTTTCACCTCTAATGTTTTGCATAGCTTTAGTAACTAAGGCATTTAAAATGGCGCCTGCTGGCCAATTATGCAGTTTCTGTATTCAGTGCTGTTTACTCTATTTTATAGAAATAAAATAAAAAGTGTATTTTTTGTGATTTTTCCATGAATTTCAGTCAAACGTTCATAAATAAAACTCCATTTCCATTTTCTAGCTTTAGTTTTAAGTACGATAGTGAAAAGTAAATAGATTTATTTATTAAATAGCGCATGTCACTGTCTTGTACAAAGTAATGTAAAATAGTTTTAAATGCCTGCTTGTTGAAATCGTGAATCCCTTGACAAAATGGGAGCTATCTTCCATCTCGAACATGTAACACTATAATGTGAACGTAATCTCTTTCATGTGCTGGTTTACTGCTTGTACGCGTACATGTAATGAAAAAGTGTGATTCAAGTTTAATGTTTATCAGTACCTGTGAGTTTATTCAGCGAAGGTAAATAAATTTGAAATGGAGAGACGGTAGGTAAATCTAGTTAATACACGTTTACATGCACTACATTATGCTTGCATGACATAACCAAAACGCATACATTAGTGAGAATTCAGTACAGGTCTTATTTGCAAAATAATCACTTGATCACTTTCATATTCCAGCAAATGCGCAGTTTCTTTCTTCCTCTGGATAATTTTAATGGAGGTCCAATTTTTGACCTATTTTGATGCATAGTCATTATTATTAATTGCTTTTTTTACTTTATCTAGCACGTATATACTGCCGTGGACAAAAAAAAAAAATTGCGTCGATTGAAGAGCTTCGTGTATCTTTGTAAAATATGTGTTCACAATACACACGAAAGAAATGTGCAATGGTTAACTTATGAGTGCCGAAAATAGATCACAGAGCAACGTTACCGTGGCCGAGAGGTTAAGAAAGCCTTCCTTCCACTCATTAACTTCCTTGGTTCAAATCTCGCACTGCTTGTCATTTTATTATGTTTGTTAATTTTATGACTGGATATTTGTAGAACATAATATTCCATTAATATAGCTTTGGCCCTTGAAGTTATGGGCTATCTATGTACATAAAAACACAATTCTACAAACATTCGAGATAGGTAACTAAAAACATATGTAAATAGATCATTATCTTCTAAAACTAAAATACAAAAAATAAGCATAATTAATATCGGGTGTGTGAATCTTCAGCACGTACAACTGCCCTCAATCTTCGGGCATAGACAAAATTAAATGCTGCAGTAATATGGACGATCCCAGGCTTCTTGAATTTGTGCCCAAGAGCCATCTTTCATTCTTTGGCCTTCTACAAGAAATTAGAGCTCTCTTTTTACCTCAGCTTGCACATTCTCAATAGCGTTCAAATCTGGTGAACAGGGAGGCCAGTCTACCACTCTGATAACCTGCCTTTCTGAAAACCAATTTTAAATTTTTCGGGATATGTGGACAGGATTATTATCCTGTACAAATTCAACAGTTCCATCAGGATATCTTACCAGAGAGGGCATCAAAATACTATCGAGTACTACCGTGTACTGCACACCGTTCAGTGTATCCTCAAGCTGTCAGTACACCTAGATCATCTCTTAATATCCAGTTCCAACACGATAGATACCGGCCATAACGGAATTGTGAAGCAACGTATTTTGCATCGTATCGGGACCAAGTCACCTTCCCCTTAAAAGGAGAAAATATCATCTCGTCTGAGAATATCACTTTATTCCAGTTGCGTTTGGCATTTTTCTGTTGGACCGGTTTGTGAAGAATGAGTTGGATCGGTGTGAGAAGTGTGTGCTGAATAAAAAATGTTTCAAAACATTGGTTTTCTTAACAATACCTATAGTATTTCTTTATACTTTACAGATTCCATTTTTTTTACTTTCTCTAGCCCTGTATGTACAACGTACATAGGGATAGAGAATTGTTGTATTCCACCCAAAAATTCAATGTCGAATATTCACCGAAAATACATGTTTTAGGATCCCCTGAATCCAAAAAAAAGGATTTTCAGAAACAGGTCCGTGTCTGTCTGTCTGTCTCTCTCTGGGCAGCATAGCTCAAAAACGAAAAGTCCGTTGAATACCAAACTTGGTATTTAAGTTTGGTATCTTCCAAGAATGCGACACGAAGATTTTCAAGAAAATCTCCCCGCCCCCAGCTACCCTTTACATGGAACTTTTTTTCGAAATGTTTGGTTTTCTCAAAAATGGCTCAAACGATTTTGATTACAATATCGTAAATTAAAGATATTTAGCTGACAAATAAAATGTATATCTTGAATTTTCTGGGAATAACCTCTGAAGACTACTTTATTCTGGATGAATTTTACGGAATTTTGTGCAACTGCTAAACCGTAAGAGGTGGACAAAAGCTATTTACACAAAAAATGTAGAGCACGTTAAAACACACAATTTATGCTACATTTATTTTTCGTGGAGTTGATCGTTTTTGACATATTCCTTTTTATTGGTTTCAGCTTTAAAAAACTTATAGTTTCCTCATACAGGAATTTGTCAACTCTTGTCAGTACAAACAATGGAAATTCAGTCACATAGCAACCAGCTTTTAGCTATCACTTTAAGCTATGGTACTTCCTTATTTCGCTTATACTTACAACGAAGCAAGTAATAGGACTATTTCTGTTATTTTTTTCTCGATAAGCATGAAGTAAATAGAAGCATAAGTTTCTGACAATAATTTGTTGCCGAGATGTAGAGAAAGTCATGTGAATGGAACACGGATATTTTTTTCATTAAGATATAACTGTTAGTGTCTGATCCATTTGTGCACCACATGCTTTCGTGTGCAGCATATTTGTTGTTCGGTATAATAAACCCTTAAAGAACATCATAATCACTATCATAATATTAACTGTACTGGATTTTGTGTATGAAATAAGTATGTCTAAAATATATAGCCGCTGTATGTCGAGTCAACATCATTAAAAAAAGGAAAAAAACATTGCTACATGTGAGAAGCGAACCTGCGACCCTCTCCAGAGGAGTAACCTACCTTTTGCCATCGCGCAACAATGAACATACAGGGAAGGTGGCAGGTTTAGTAATGCCGTACTGTACAAGCTTTATCATATTTTGTATCGTTAACATTTTAGTTAATATTGATAGTTTGTTGTTGAAGTTTAAGCTATGTATTTGATTATGATTTTTGATGATATGGGTTAGTAATAATTAGGTTGGAACTTGTGACATTCTGTTGGTGCCGCTACACCTTTATCGCCGGTGGTCCAAAATTCTGCAATGTACATAGTAGCTAGAGAAGGTATTGTATTCTACCCAAAATTTCGATGTCGATATTTCACTGGAAATATATGATCTGATGTTCCCTGAGTCCGAAAAAGGTATTTTTAGAAAACAATTCGTGTGTGTATGTGTCTGTACAAGAGCATTAAAAAACGAAAAGTCGGTAAAATACAGCTTGGTATTTAAATTTAGTATTTTCCAAGGATGCAACATGAAGATCTTGAGGGAAATCCCCCCACTTCAAACTACTGGAAAAACTTTTGAAATGTTTTATTTTCTCAAAAGTGGCTAACATTTTTATTACAATATCGTGTGTATATATATATATATATATATATATATATATTTTTTTTTAATATTTACACAATAAATAAAATGCATATTCCGGATGAGAAGCAAAATTCTGCAAAACGGTTAAACCGTAAGAGACAAGATAAAAACTCACTCCAAAAAGAGGTATATCTCATTAAAACACACAATTTATTTCCTATGATTTTATCTTATAGAATTGACGTTTTTGAGATGTTGTTTGTTATTGGTTTCAATTTTAAATTAACTTGTTTCAGTTATGTTGTCATCAGACACACTCAGTGGATCTTTTTCTAAAAGTGAATTTTGGACACAGGGGATCTCAAAACATATAGTTCCTATGAAACCTCCACATCGATTTTTTGGGTGGAATACAATAATTTCTCGAGCTACTATGTATATTGTAGATATGTGCTAGAGAAAGTAAAAAGTTTATCTTTGAAATACAATAATATTAAAATGGAGTAGAACTGGTGTTCCTCCGAGAGTGATGCCAGTGATCCATAAGGATGTAAAGAGCTGAACGATTCTTGGAGAACTACTTTCAAACTCAATAGAATTGCTGGGGCTAATGGCCGCGAGCCCAAAATAGAATTTCATTTCCATTGACGCCAATAGTGAAATCCTCTGCTGTTACTAGACAATGATATGTTTTTATAACCACGTTTTAAATTCCTGGTACTAAACTGAAGTCAGAAACTTCTCCTACCTTGGAAGGGAAGTCTTGGTGGGTTATCAACAGAGGAAAGGATATAGAGAGTCTTAGGCTATTTTCACGGCTGGTGTCCTATTTAAAAACGGTGTTTTCTGAGCTGATGTGTCATGGTCGTAGGTTAAGATCTAAACCAGATGTTGCGCCGACTTCTACGGTCAGCATCTTTGGTAGTAGTCATTCTCATTTGCCTCCTAGATTGACTGCCACTGAAGATGTTGACCGTTGAAGTCGGGGAAACGTCTGGTAAAGATTTTAACGTAGGACAATGGCGCAACATCCCGGAAAATACAGTTTATAAATGTGAGTAAAGGAGAAGTGGATAGGATAGGTAGAATCAGATTGAAAATGACAATACTACAGAATTTGAATCGTTGAACTTCTGGTTTCCGTCCGGTTGTCTTAGGATAGGATAAGGCATTTTCAGAGGGGATTTGGTACAGATCCAAGACGCCCGCTTTTACTACATACGGCACCGCAGACGATGACACTGATGATACATGGAATGAAGCTGAGTACCGGTGCAATACGATGCCGGGAGAAACCGGAGAACCTAGAGAAAACTCACCCCTGCGCCGCTTTGTCCAACACAAATCGTACATGCCATCGCCTGGGGTAGAGTCCGGTCCAGGTTGATGAGAGGCAAGTGGTATAACCACTAGGCCACGGCACGGCCATCAAGGAATGATGTACCAACACCCCAAGAAGGAGGCGTTCCCGGAAGGGAGTGATGAGGTGAGAGCACCCACCGGGTGGCGGGAGCTACAGTGAGGGTACAACATTGACTGTCCCTACAGTTTCTAGACTGAAACGCCCGGAATAAGACATTGAGGATCCAATGACCTCCTAGAGAAGGTCCGTATACCCCGGGAACCAGTCGAAGGTCGAGGGACTGAGAAAATTACACAGAAAGCATCCGTTTTCTCACACCACGCTGCATTAAAACAATCGACATTTCCAACCATGAAACAGACCACACAGGGTGAATGATGAATTATTAATGGAACAAAATGGAGAGTAGAAAAATCGCGAGATACAAGAAAACTGCAGCATTGGCTCGACGATCTAAAAAGATCCCTGAAAAAAACCAGAAAAGTCGCCGGGAATCACACCCCAGCCTCTCGAATCGAGCCCCACGTGTAACATCGACACCACTTCCCTCGGTCCGTTGCTCTAAACAACTGAGCTATAGTATGCTATAACGACTAAATGCCGGTATGACATATTCCCCAATTGACTCGGATTTTCCCAGTAAAACACGAGATCACGAATTCTTTAGAGATGATATCTCTCAATGTAGTTAACCAACTTTTAGATCATTCATGATAGTTTTTCAAAGTTGGAAAGGGAATTTGACTGAGAACTTCAAATTCCGGCTATGACATTGATTTTTCCAGTCAGATTCTACCTCACCAATCTTGCCCTACACACGCCTTGTGAGAAATTACTATTTAAGGATAGTTTAGTTTTAAAATATAGTATTATAATCAAAATCGAGCCATTTTTGATAAAATCCAAATTTTCTAAACTTTTTCTATGTAGTTTGAGGTGGGATATTTTTTAGAAAATCTACGTTTCACATCATTGGAAGATACCAAACTAAAATACCAAGTTTGATATTTAGTCTTTTAGTTTTTAAGCTATGCTGTCCACAAATACACATGCACACATCAAGACACATGGACCTTTTTCTAAAAATGCTTTTTTCGGACTCAGGTGACCTCAAAACATATATTTCCATTGATATCTCGGTATAGAATTTTTGGGTGGAATACAACGTCCTCTATAGGTACACTATGTACTTAGTACGTGTAGAGAAGGCAAAAATGACAGCTCAAGTGGTTCAATGTTTAGAGAGCTTACATTTTCAAAGAAATTACATACTACCGAGAATATTGCATCAATGAATGAAAAGTGGAATCGCTTTCGTCGCATGCGATTTCGCGGGTAGTCATTACTGAACCGACATGTCTCTCCTAGCACTGTAATAATAAAACTCCTCGGTTTTATTTTCTATGACTATAAAAACAACAAACGCTTACAGGGTTTAATTGCAGCATTATAAATGATACCACCGTGTTGACCTGTTTTACTATACACTATGTGTCAATTTCTGGAAATGCTACTCATACCAAAGCAATTTTGGAAGCACCACTTGGCAAAAGTGCTCCGGATGTCTTCCTGAGCGTTTCCCAAAAGGGTTTTCCCAGGATTTAATTAATATTACCAAACTGTTAACTTTCAAAATCTACATTTACAACACTATAACACGCGTTTGAAAATCAATGTAAACTTTACATTGCTATGTTACTAATAAAAGTGAGCTTTGTGTTAATTATACATGTGTAAAATATTATCCAGAGGTTTATAAATAGAGTAACTATTAATAGAATAATACTAGTTTTCGATACTTGACACCAATACCTATTTTTGAGCATCGATACACTATACTCTTTTTATAAAAACATTTGATGTCTTCCATGACTTTCTCTAGCTGTTCCATAAACAAACTTTCCTTACGAAACATTATTCTTTTACATCATTCTAATCGAGATAAACATTAGCAGAAATAGATTTATTACTTGCTTCTTTGTAAGTAGAAGGGAAATAAGGGAATATGCAAGGCTAAAGCGATAGTCAAATTTTAAAAACTATCCCTATGTGCAACAATTGAAATACGGTTCTCTTTTGCATTCCTGGATGTAAAATAAGAGATGAAATGAAAGTTGATGTCCCGCTTGAGAAAAGTTGAAGTGGTTTAAAATTCAGGTCAAAAACAAGGAATATCTCGGAAACGGTTAACTCTATAAAAAAATGTATATGACACAAATTGTATTTTTAATGAGATCTACATTTTTTGAAGTTACTTTCTTTCAATCTCTCATACAGTTCACCAGTAGTAATACCAGTCATCCAGAATGAAGAGGTCTGCAGAGACTATTCCCAGAAAATATCTTAAACATATGACATTTTAGTCAAAATCATGTCATTTATGAGAAAATCAAAAATTTCTACAAATTTTCCTAAGAAAGGGTAGTTTTCCTGTCGCAGATTTAAATTTACCAGTTTCTATAAATTTATCAAATGCAAGTTATCGTTTGTTTTCTTTTCTCTCCTGGTCAGGCAAAGAAAATCGAATTTCAATGTCAACTATCCAGTTGGCCTATCAAGTAATAAGACAATTTCTGCTAATATTTATCTCGATTAGCATTATGTAGATAAATGAATAATATTCTGTAAGAATATTTTGCAGCACAGGCAGAGAAAGTCATGTAAATGGAAGACGTCTGATTTTTCGAACTTAGTGAGCACTTCGCTAATGAGAGTGAAGAATTTCAGAACATTTTCCAAATTCTAGTTATTAGAAAGATCATTTATTAAGCTTGAGAAATGTAAACAGCACAGAGATAGAAAGGGACGTATGAATAAAGTCGTAATAAAGATCTTATTTAATAATTTGCATTACTGTCCGCGCCCATTTTTGAGCAAGCAATTTTACGTGGGTTATTCTATTTCATGTCAATTGAAGTAAACATTTACAGAAATAATTTTGTTATACATTTCCTTGTAGGTAAAATAGGAAAAGAGAATGCAGTAGGCTTAAGCGACAGTCACGTCTTTTAAGAGTTGGTTGCTATGTGATAATTTGAAATTCCGTTGTCTTTACTTGAGCACAAGGAAGATAATTGCATAACGAATTCCCTTTGAGAATATCATAAACATTTTAAAATTGAAACAAATTCCTCGGAAACAATTAACTCCATAAAAAAGTGTATTTAACATATATGGTTGTTTTAACAAGACCTAAATTTTTGCATAATAAGACGCTCTATCTCTTACGGTTTTATGCAAAAGTCATCTCGAATGAAGATTATCTCAGAAGCTATTGCCACAAAATTACAGATACAAATTTTACTTCATAAACATGTCAAACAGTTAGTATTTTCATCAAAATCGATAGAACCATTTTGAGAAAATAAAAATTTTCAGTGATTTTTTTCATATAAAGATTAGTTTGAATTTTTGAAAATCTGCATGTTCCATTCTTGGAAAACTCTGAACATAAACATCAAGTTTGGTAATTAACTTTTCGTTTTTGAGCTAAGCCGTTCATAGACACACACGATAACTCTGGGACTTCTACATACCAGTTCTAGACTATTTAGGTTCAGGGTATCTCAACACATGTAATTCTCGCAAAATATTGGTATCAAATTTTAAGAGGAATGCAGTACCTTCTCAACCTATTATACACATGTTAAAGAAAGTAAAAATCCCACAGCAATGTAACATAGCATTCCTGGATGATTTTTCCTTAGTTTTTCACAGTATTTAATTGATGCTTCTCAACGGTTAACCACCAACGAAGATGTCCCTAAAACTGTGATAAAACCACATTTACCGCATTAAGACACTTTTGAAAAACAACATGCAAAAGTTATTCATGATGTACGATTATAGCAGGCCGTGACAAACCAATATTATTATTGTTGTGTGACATATTTTGAGAAAATGTCAGATTATGAGAATTATCATGACCTTAGAGCTGCGAAACATTAACTAGAAAGCGTAAAGTGATGTGCAGATGTTTAGAAATTGTTTTCTACCTATGTATTTAGTTGTTAGTTCAAGTAATATTAGGGACATCTTTTCCGAGCTTAGTGAACAACACGCTATGTATTTTCAGACATGTTTCAAATCCCAGTAGAGAAGAAAAGATGTTATTACGTTTGAGGAAAGGTAAATAGAGCAACAAAATGGTTGTGTGGGCAAAGCAACAAAAACAAATTATAAGTTTGCACTCAAGGGAGAATAGGAAGTCAAACTCTCAGATATAATTAATGCAAATGCACAAAGTTTCTCATTATTTATGAACTCTACTCTCAGAATCTCATTACATAAAATCGCAATGGTGCAAGTTAACAGCCGATTGTGATAGAAAAATATAACTCGGTCGGGATGAAAGTTCAGTGGAAGTCTTTGATGGAATCAAGGTTTATTGGGAGTATTTTAGAGAAAATAGCTCATCGTGTGTGTGTGTGTGTGGGGGGGGGGGGCGGTTTGATTTGTTCCGTCACATGACTTACCTACAAACTATTGTTACAAAAGATTTTCCTTAATCTTCAACATCAAGGTAGTGAGATAAACATTAGCAAAAATGGTTGTATTAGGTTCCTCTAAGTAGAAGAGAGAAGAGACAATACTCAGTCAAATCTATTAAAAAGCCGATCGCTATGTGAAACAATTTAAATTCGGTTCACTTTTCACGGCCAGGAGTAAAACAAACAGCTGAAATGAAAGGTGACCTTCTGTAAGTTTTTGTCCATCTCTTACGGTTTACTAGTAATGTAAAATTCATCCAGAATGAAGCAAGTATTCAGAGGCTGTTCACAGAAAATTCAAGATAAACATTTTTTCAGTAAATATTTTTAATGTACAGTATTTTGATCAAATTTGTAGGAGCCATTTCTGAAAATAACAGTTTTAAACATTTTTTCATGCAAAAGGTAATTTGGGATGGGAAACGCTTCGCGTCGGATCCTTGTAAGATATAAAATACGAAATGCAGTATTTAATGTTAGTTTCGTTTTTGAGCTCTGCTGTCCAAAGACATACACAGGCGCGCTCGCGCGGACCTTTCTAAAAATGCCCTATTTAGATTCAGGGGACCTAAAAACATACAGTTCCGGCGAAATCTCGACATCGAGTTTTTGAGTGCAATACAATATCTTCTCCACCTACTTTATAAATGACATGTGTAGAGAAAATAAAAATCTAATGTGTTATATTCACGTGAATTTCTCTACCTATTGCTTGTGGTTTACCGAGAACATGGCCAGTCAGTTCGGAAATTTAATTTTAAGATAGCATATTGCTATGGTAGCTCAGTAGTTAGAGCAACTGGACGGGGACTAGGAGAATTGTGGTTCAAATCCCGGCGATGGCTTTGAGTGATTAGTCTTATTTTACCTTTCCTATTCTTGCATAAGCTAGTTCCATCTCCTTCGTGCTAAACATTAACAGAAAAGGGTTTATTGCTTACTTCCTTGTACAGTACTGGAAATATTTATTGCATCACCCTGGAAATGTATACGTTTGCAATTTGTTTTCGTGTGAATGTCTACAACATGCATTGATGCTCACTCTTTCCCATTTTTGTTTTGTACTGTTGCGAGTTTGCTTTGGTTTAGTGGAGCAACAATCAAAAATGAGCCATTGTTGCAGTGTATTCACTTCTTTATGATGTTAGTGTAGTTTTGCTCTTGCATGCGTTAAGTGCATGTTCTGCAACATGGGCAGAGGAATTGGGTTAACACCTCGTAAGAAGAGTGTGTTGCATTAGCTTCTGAGGACCTTTCTACAAGAGACATAGCATCAAAAATAGGGTTCAACCAAAAATAAGAACTGAAGCTTTCCTGGCGACGTATTAATTCAAAATCTTCTCGGGCTTCTAGCCAGGTAAAGATGTGTTACCTGGCTAGAAGTCCGAGAAGATTTTGAATTAGGGTTCAACCAGTCTACTGTATCAAGATTGTTGACTAAATTTAGGAAAACTGGAAATGTGGAAAGGGTAAAGGCAGGGGTAGAAAAATGTCTTCTACTGCTGCTAATGACAGAATTTTGAAAAGAATGAGCCTGAGAAAACGACGTATGACTTATGTGGAGATGAAAAGAGAAAAGGAAGAAGCTTCTGACGTGTTGGTTTCTCCTTGAACCATTAGAAACAGGCTTTTAGAGATGGGATTACCTGCCAGAAGACCTCGAAAGAAGACCCTTTTGACATCAAAAATGAAGAAAGCACGACTGGAATGTGTCAGGAACATATCCAATGAACTGAAGAAAATGTGGAGCTAGGTTATCTTCTCTGACGAGTCGAAATTTAACGTCAGAGGAAATGATGGAAAACTATTTATCCGTTGTAGGAAAGGTGAAGAATTTTTGCCAGAATGTTTGGAGCCAACAGTGAAGTTTGCAGAGTGTGATGGTTTGGGGTTGCATATCTACTTTGTAGATGGAACAGTAAATTCAGATGCATACATAACGATCTTACAAGAGAAATTATTGCCAACAATTATTGAACATTTTGCATCATCAGAAAACTGCATCTTCCAGAGTGATTCCGCACCATGCCACAGAGCTAGGAAGGTATGAATATTACTTTTAAAATATTTATTTCTTTTATTTTCTTTCATTATTTGGGAATTTCATTCCCTAGGTTAAAATATTTTTTAAAACTCAGAGAATGTCCACACTACCAAGACCAGGAAACAGCCCAGATCTCAACCCCATCGAGAACTGTTGGAAGATCACTGGCAATGCAGTGCCGGAAAAAACGAAAAAACAAGAAATAACTAATTGAAGCAATACCTAGAATATGGTTCAATGAGATATCATCGGACAAAGTGAAACATTTGATACTTTCAATGCCTAGACGATGGTCTGCAGTTATAAAATCTCGCTGAGCCAATACAAAATACTAGTTGAAGGGGCTTAAATACAGAAACGTAATGATTTAAGTTTAACAACAAGTTATTAAATGTTATTGCTAAAAAACAACCACATGTTTCAATTTTGTTTGGATAAATATTAAGTTTCTTTTAAGATTTGTATAAATACCAAAATATGTTTTTCCCCGCTTAACTGTTAACGACACTTTATTACACACATCCATGTAAATCAATATAAAATCTATGTAAAACGTCAAATTTTCACATTACCAAAAATAAACTTTCAATTTTAATTGCAGGGCGTATGAATCTTTTATAGTATTTGAATATAAAATTGGCATAAAGATCAAATGCATAAAAAATCATGGGTGATGCAATAAATATTTCCAGCACTGCATATAGAAGGAAAATAAGGGTATATACTAGACTAAAGCAAGAGTCAAATACTTTTAAGAGCTGATCACTATGGATGATTTTGGAATTTGATTATCTTTGCATAAACAGGACAGAAAAGAAAACGACTGACAAGTTCCAATTTGAGAAAAGTATATTTATTTGACAATGTAAACCAATAATAAGCGATATATCGGAAACGGTTAACCCCACAAATAATTGATTTTACATTACTGGTTATTTTAACGTTATTCAAATAATGTATAATGAGATTTTATATTTCTTTTACGCTTTACCCGCTATGAAAAAGTCATCCAGAATTAAGAGAACTTTAGAGGCTATTTTCAGAAAATTTAAGACACACATGAAAACATTAAAGCAATGGTATTTTAAACATATCGTTAGTCATTTTGAGAAAATCACATTATCGAAAAATGTTCTATGTAAAAGGTAATTTATAATACAAGTATTTTCTTTAAAGTCTTCCTTGGAAGATGCTTAACTAAATATCAAGTTTGATATTGATTTAATTTGGTTTTTCACACAAGCCGTGTGAAGGACAGCAGTTGGATAGGTAGACAGACTGAAAAATTCAATGCTATGGCCGGGATTTGAAATATGGATCTCCCAAGGTTGCTCTGCCTCTGAGCTACCATGGCAACATGCCGGCATAGCATTGAATTTCTCAACTGACTCGCATGTTTCGTGGTAAGCTACAAAGTGGTCTCATATTATTGTTATCTCAAAATAATTTGAGATCACGTTGTGGTTTACCGGGAAACATGCGAGTCAGTTGAGAAATTCAATGCTATGCCGGCATGTTGCCATGGTAACTCAGTGGCAGAGCAACCGGCTAGGGACCGGGAGATCCGTGGTTCAAATCTGGTCTATTGCATAGAATTTTTCAGTCCGACTCTACCTATTCATCAAGTTTGATCTTTAGTGGATTTTTCGTTTTTACTTTCTCTATCACGGATGTACATACAATGTAGATATGTAGAAGCTAGAGAAGGTATTGTATTTCACTCCAAAATCGATGTCTATATTTCACCGTAAATATGCACAGACATAATTTTTTTTTATTCGGGGTCCCAAAACACGATTTACAGTGAAATCTCGATATCGAATTTTTGGGTGTAATATAATACCTTCTGTGTATACTAAGTACATAGTACGTGTAGAGAAAGTAAAGAGGTTATGTTGGATTTAGGGGATCCTCAAGATCCAGTGAAATCCTGGTTACGAACTTCTGATAGAAAGCAATGCATTAGAGAAACTAAATATGTGTAACTGAAGGGCAGTTGGGAAAACTGCTGTTGGGAGAAAGGAGACAAAAGACGGTGCCATTGTATTTCTGCTCGCGAGAAAAGGTGCAGGAATATTTTACAAATGTGCACTTGTTTTGCCTAAGAAGCAGGAGACTTTAGAGATGTTAGTTTCTTCGCGACTGATCTTAAGCCAGCTGTTGGCGTCAGCGGAGCGTAACAACAACTTTAGCTACTCTAAAAAACGAGCATTTACAGTGTTATTTGGCTTAAAGTTGCGCAATTCCTCACCACCGTTAACATATTAATATTACCGCATACTAGGGTCGGATGACAAATCCCGGGCCTCCCAATGAAAACAGCATTTAAAGAATGTATTGGCTTTATTTCTCAACATAATCTCCAGAACGACTAATAAATTTGTCATATCGGTGTTGTAATTTAATTAAACCATCTCTGTAGTGCGATTTAACAAAGTCCTCAAAATATATTTCTACCGCATCAATGACCTCCTCGTTGCTGTGAAATCTTCGTCCTCCAAGAATTTTTTTGAGAACAGATGGTAGCCACTGGGTGCTCTAACGATTTTTATTAAAATCCCGTATATTCAAGATATTTACATCACAAATAAAGTATACATCTTCATTTTTCTGGGAATATCCTCTGAAGACTTCTTTATTCTGGATGAATTATGCCAAATTTTGCTTAACTGCTAAACCTTAAGAGATAGACAAAAACTTACTGTACAAAAATGTTGATCTCGTCAAAAGACACAAGTTATGTCCTTTACGTTTTTATTGTGGAGGTAACCGTTTCCAAGATATTCCTCGTTATTGGTTTCAACTATAAATTACTTACACTTTTCTCAGACAGGAAGTTTCCGTTGTTCTTTTGTTTTACTCCTGGCTAAGGAAAGAAGCGATTTGCAATGACAATCGAATAACGACAGTTTTTAAATTTTGACTTCATTTTAGCAAGTAATAAGAGCATTATCTCTATTAGCATTCTGTAGAAAGAAGAATAATCTTTTGCAAGAAGTTTGTAGAGCAGCTAGAGAAAGTAATCTGAGTGTAACACATCAGATTTTTTTTATCGTTGTGCCTGCTAGATATCCTCATATGTGTTAAAATGCAACATTGGATGCTGACGTCTAAAAACTATAACTTCATGTTATTGTCGATTAAAATTAGTGCCAAACGTTTTCTAAATTATTTTATTTATGATGGTGTTTATTCTCGGGCCTGCAGTGAATTTTGGCATTTAATCCTTACATTTGCATTAGAACGCAATATTGTGCCGCTGATAAAACTATCGATTCATGTCATCAATAACTGACGATTAAATCTAGTACTAAATCAGTTCTAGAACATTTTGTTTATTTATGCTATTTATTCTTAAGTATTCTCGTGCCTGCAGCTGAATATTGGCAGTTACACCTTGCATTTGCATTAGAACGCAACATTGGACCGCTGACATGTGGAAATTATTCGCTAATGTGATTAATTACCGTTTCAACTCGACCATGCTGATGGACGCACTGAAGTATGGCGAGGATATGCAGTACTGGGGTGTAATAAACTGGATGTAGGCGTGCTACATGGTTATAGGAGTTTCGGCCACCTTTTGCCTCGTTTGGGCAAATATCTTCCTCTTCGTCTGGTTCTGTAGTGTATCACTCCTTGTCCGGCTATTGTACGTTAATCACCATCTGGGACTTCGACAGATATTTGAAATTTGATGAGGCATGTAGTGAAATACTCATTAGTGTGAAAGTATTGAAATACTAGGGGCGACTGGTAAGTCCCGGGCCTCTCAATGAAAACAGTATTTAAAAAAAATGCTTTATTTCACAAATAATCTCCAATAAGGCTAATACATTTGTCATATCGGTGTACTAATTTAATTAAACCATCTCTGTAGTGCGATTTATCAAGGTCCTCAAAATAGCTGTTTACCGCATCAATGACCACCTCGTTGCTGTGAAATCTTTGTCCTCCAAAAAATTTTTTGACGTTTGGGAACAGGTGGTAGTCACTGGGTGCTAGATTTGGCGAATAGGGTAGATGTTCAAGCAATTCGAACTTTAATTTGCACATTTTTCCCATTGCAATGGCGTCGTGATTAAACAGTTTTTTTTTTTTTGTTTTTTTTGCAAAATGAGGTATTTTTCTTTTCACATCGCTCAAACTTAAGCGCAGTAGTTACCAGTGATACTTTTACCCTTTTCCAAGTAATCAATAAAAATAATTTCCTGTACATTCCAGAAAACACTCCCCACAACCTTGTTAGCTGACAAAATTGACTTTGCCTGTTATGGAGTTGGTTCACCTGGCGCAATCTACTGTTTTGACTGTGATTTACTTTCTGAGTGTAGTGATGTATCCTAGTTTCATCCATGATAACAAGCCGTCTCAAAAATTTCACTGGGATTTTTACGGTATAGCTCCACATTCTTAACCATTTTTCTTTGCAACTTTTGATCAGGTGTCAACAAACGCGGCACCCATTTTGTACAGATCTTGTGAAAGCCGAAAAAATTACTTAAAATATTTCGTGTACGTTCTTTTGATATGTTAACAGCCTCTGCTATCTCAAACATTTTTAATCTCCGGTCTTCCAGTACTAAACGATTAACTTTTTCAATGATTTCTGGAGTTGTCACTTCTACAGGACGTCCAGAGCGAGGTTCAGCACAAGTGCTCGTACATCCCATTTTAAGCTCTGCAACCCACCTTTTAGTCATTGAATATGAAGGGGCAGAGTCTTTCAATGTTCTGTCCATTTCCTCTTTGATTTCTTTAGGTGTTAAGCCTTTCAAATGGAAATATTTAATCACGTTTTTCCAAATCCTCCATTTTCGTGAAAACTTTAAAGTTGTCTTCTTTAAAATGCTGTCATTCAAAAACTAAACAAGCTATAGACAACTATGCATACAAGCTAGTCTAGAAACTATACGATGCTACCGTCTAACTGGCCTAGTGGCGCTATATCTATCTGAAGCCCGGGATTATCAGCCCACTCTCGTAACAACACTACGGTAACGTGCCACTGTTAACTAATTTCGAGGGCGGTCTGAAAAGTAACGCACAATAATTTTTTCTACCTTGATATTGCAACTAGAATGTTGCAGTTTCACACAGATATAATAACTCCATGGCACGACAGCTCACGGGGAACCTTGGCCTGCCGCCCGGCCGCTGCGCCCTCCATCTCGGTCCACTACAGACGTCATGGATGGGGTGCAGTATTGGAGGGTGAGACGTGGTCAGCGCCTCGAGTCCCCCCGGCAGGTTAATGCGGTCCTCATGACCTGGAGCCGCTACTTCTCCATCAAGTAGCTCCTCAATTGGCCCCCCAGGGACCTTACGAGGCTGAGTGCACCCCGGGCCAGGTCTCCCAGCGGGGGAAAAATCCCGGGTCTCTCGCTTGGTAAGCAGCATCGCTACCACCGCGCTAAGGAGACGACCTTCATACAGATATAGTTTGAAATATTCACCACAGAGGGTATTGTTTGTTTCATGTGCAGCTCTAGCGAGAGAAGAGTAAACTGCGCAAAAAAGGTGGCGTGCATACTACTGTCGTCCAGTGTGAAGAGCAGATAGGTGATTTTCAATATTTGTGGGCGTAAGGACATAAGCCGAGTTAAATTCAAGGGATATGCGTGGCGTGATTGAGGATGATTGTACGGGCCGTAGCAATGTCTCCAGGTGATGTGCATTCTTCCAAGAAAGGTGTGCGTGCATTCTTTTCATGACAATGCTCGCTCCCATGATGCCGCTCGCTGTTCGTCAGAAAATCACCAAATTTGGTTTGGAGGTATCTTTTGTAAAAAAAATATTGTGCATTATTGTCCATCCGCCCTCGTACCTTCTCTAGTCTGTACAATCCGGCGCTCGGAAATATACCGATGCTCTTAGTGTTTTTGGTATGTTTCTTTATTTAATGTTGGCGGAACCTTTTCAGCATTTGTGTTGCACACCAGTCCTGGGTTTGCCAATACCCTACTGGTTTATATTCAAGCCCAACGCAAGCAATGGTCGATGAACAAGGGCGTGGCCAATGTGGGTAGTGCAAAGGAAGGGTCAGGAAACAATTTAATCCAGTGTAACGAATGTCAAAACCATCTCCTGGTAGAATGGATACAGTTATAAGAAACAGGTGGTCGTGGATTAATTACTAGAACATTAGCTTAATTTAGTTCCATGATCTTCCTTGTGCTTTACCCCTTATGTTTGTCATTAACGAAAGCATGCTTTACGAATGATTTTCTATTTCTCGGTATATGTTGTGTATATTAAGCTATAATTTACAGCGACTTATTTTATAATGAAATACATTGATTCTAAATAAATATGTGTGATAAAGAGTTTAAGTTGTTGCACATGTAAACAGATAAATTTATTTCATCCCTCTTCCCCTTCCCCCAAAAATACGCAAATTTAGGATTTTTCATTATCCAAAAAGTATCGGCAATTTGACATTTGCTCCTTTCCTCAATAACCGCTAATAGTATAATCAAATTAAGATAAGACGCATTCTGAATTATATGTTCCAATGCATCGTGAACTTTCTGGACCACTGGTTCAGCTACGCCATCGCGAAACAAAGGGCAAGCGCATGTTACCAACCACGCAATGCTACAGCTAACAAGGGTTTGAATTGGGACCGTAGCAGAGGAGCGGTGCCATTCACCTACCAACCTAAGTAGATGTTCCTCACATCGATATATATTTCCATGCAATGTATACAGTAGGTAGAGAAGACATTGTATTCCACCCAAAATTCGATACCGAGATTTCACGGGAAATACATGTTTTGGGTCCCCCTGGATAAAAAAACATTTTTGGAAAAAGATCCGTGTGTGCGTGTGCGTATGTGTCTGTCAGTCAGTCAGCCAGTCTGTGTGTGTATGTGTGTATGGACAGCATAGCTCAAAAACAAAATGGCCGTTGAACTTGGTATTTAAGTTTGGTATCTTCCAAGGATGCGACGCGAATATTTTCAAGAAAATCCCCCACCCCAAACTATCCTTTACATGGAACTTGTCCTCCGTGGTGTGATGGTTACAATGCTAACTTCACATACCCAAGGTAGCTGGTTCAAACCCGGCGGAGGACGATGGATATTTTCGGGTGTAAAAATCCTTAGCATGAAGGTGAATTGGATCAGTAAGAGAGAGGTGAATTGGATCAGTAAGAGAGAGGTGAATTAAGTAAAAATAAACAAAGGCCTTTCCTACCTAAAAAAGAATTTTTGCCCAAAATTCAAACTTTTAGGAATAAAGAAAAACATTGGTCCTATTTACTTCATTCGGAAGGGAAGTAAAGCCATTGGTCCTGTGTCGTAGATTTAGGGCACGTAAAAGAACCTCAAGCCTGATAGAGAGGCCTCTGAGCAAAATTAAGCGGTCTTTCATGTCCAATTTAGATTGGGACGCTGAGAACCACAGCAGTTAAAGAGCGTCCATAAATAACACGCCATTTACATAGAACATAGAAATTGTTGATGTTCTCAAAAATGGCACTAACAATTTTGATTGAAGTATCGTATATTAAAGATATTTATCTGACAAATAAAATGTATATGTTGAATTTTCTGGGAATAGCCTTTGAAGACTGCTTTATTTCGGATGAATTTTAAGGAATTTTGCATATCTGCTAAACCGTAAACCGTAACTAAATGATCATAATTTAAAGTTTTAATCCTTGCAAATAATTTTTAGAGCGTCAATATAATATAACTAAATTTTTCAATACACGTAACAAGCGTTATTTGCAGAAGAGTTTCCGACTATAAATGAAACCTAATCACCGAATCATCTATAGTTCATGAGGTTTAAGTTGGCATTTTTCCATTGTTGTTGTCTAACAGAGCTACGGAAAATTCCTTTGGTTTCTTTCCTTTAGAGGGCGAGTCCATTTAAAACTGTATTATGTTCCCTAATTATGGTGAACAAGGCATCTGTGGCGTTGCAACTCCTTTAAATGAAGTGGGAAAACGGACAGATGAAAGATCATCCACCACTGGCATTTTGACTCCGACTTGTCATAAAAGAGAGAAATTAATTGATAAATTTATAATATTCGAAGAAGGGTCAAAAACTGAAAATAAATTAGTTATCATTTTCAAGTTAAAGTTTTAATAATTAATTTTTTTAACTCCTTATTTTATTTGTTTACCTTTAATTATAAAAATAATGCCTATTTTAGTCAGTATTTTAGGGTTATGATTAGGGAGTGTAATATTTAAATATAATTTAAATTATTATTATTATTATTATTATTATTATAATGATGTAGAAAGACAGTTGGTGCGCATTTTCCTATTTTTCTAAGAACCAAGGGCCAACTCATAGTGGATTATAATGGCTTATTATCCCAAAATGGTGGAAATATCTCAAGTTGCACTTTAGAGCACCTAGTATACAGCATCCCCTACATAAAAAACCACCCCAAAAAGTTCGGGCGGTCGAACTCGGTACCTACCGAATCTGAGTTGCACATGTTACCGCGTCGCTATTTGGTCATCGTTATGTCTTCCGAAGGTAGTAAAATTCAAAATACTTGACGCATTTAAATCTCCGCTACTTACAAAGAAATGTGTATACCAAACCTTCATTTCATGTAGCTTGCTTGCTCGGTTTTCTGGCTCTGTGAAAATCACAGATTCGTTCTGAAAGCAAGCCATCTGGTTCCATTAGCAGACAGTGCTTTAACTTCTGCCCAGCTCTTTCTGTCATTCTTGATCTCATTTATATCCGCTGCCTGTGCTCTCTCCGTCCTCGGGTTTTATGAATCCCAGCTTTTCTTTGTATTGTCTTCAAGATTTTCTGCCTTGTTCTCTCTCCCTTGATTTTTTTATGTCTAGGTAGTCTTTCTTCCCACAAAACATCAGATTCTTATAGAACTTTTCGAAGATTTTTGACAACAGTCCTTAAAAGGTGGCCACACCTCTCCTTCCTTATTCTTACTTTCAAATTCACTTAATCATCTGAATCTACTGTGTTCTCTTCCGTCCTTTTACTGTCTTTACGTTTAATAAGGGAAGCATTGTATTCAACCTAAAAATGCAATGCTGTGATTTTTCCAGAAAAAAATATACAGGCTGAGTAAAAAGTATGGAACAATGCCTGTAGCCCCGCTGTTGCTACTCTATGAGGTAATATTTTTATATTACTTCAAATTGAGTAGCTTTAGAATTAAACAATACAGTAGGCTACTTCAGTACTATATGGCTTTGGATTGAACAATTACAGACAAAAGCTAAGCTAATAAAGAGAACAATGCTTACTTCATTGCAAAGCCTTTCTGAAAGTAATCAGTCATGGCACAACTTGCAGAAAGACAACGAATTGAAATATAATGATGATCGCATATGGTGATAGGAAGAGGACCAAAGAAGAGGTTTGTGTCTTGTTTAATAAAATGCATCCAGAACGAAGGATTACTCACTCTACGGTAAGCAAAATTTTGAAAGAATTCAGTGAAACTGTAAGTGTTAAAAATAAGGCAAAGTCTGAAAGACGAAAACGAGTTGCAGAAGTGCTCTTGAAGTGGAGGGTTTACAAAGACCGACCAAGAGATCATTAGGAGTTAAAGCGAAGAATTGGGCAAGAAATGCAGTTGATCAGGCAAATAATGTTGCTGGAAATATTAACTACTTTTAAAGACAGGCTTTGACAGTAAATAGAGGCCATTTTGACCACCTTTTGAAGTGAATTCACCATTAATTTTGTCATGAATATATACACGCATGTATTATGTACACTCGCGCGCGCGCACACACACACACACACACACACACACACACACACACACACACACACACATTGACCCTCTGAATCCATAATAGCATAATATGCAACGAGAGTGTAACGATAGTAATTAACATGAAAGTATGTTTATAAAACGAGTTCCATAATTTTCATACGAACAACTCATTTGTCACAGTCAGTTTTCATTAATACTATTTATGCTTGACCACACGTCTTAAGTTTAAAATATTCATAAATTAAAGCTTTTCTGATGAAGAATTAACTGTAAATTCTCTCGGGCTTCCAGACAGGTAAATACATAGATTAATTCCAGCGTTTCTAAGATGTACATTATCTTTTCCTCAGGATACACTGATGAAATTAAGTACGGAATCGCGTATTTATAGTGCCGGGATCAAGGGAAATAATCAGAAGCAAACTTTATTCCGGGCTTTCGTTTCATCAGTTTATTCTGAGGACAAAAATGATACAAATCTTCAAAATGTTGGAGTCAGTCCATCTCGTATCTTAGTAACCTCCCGAGAAAATATAGTTGTTTATACATTATTTTTGTCTACGCCTATTTGAGTCGATAATGCACTGACCTTATCTTGCGCAGTGAAACAATTGGCAGAGCTGTGGTATTTTCTGAAAGTGAGGTTATGCATAAAATTAAAGCCCATTTTAAATGACAATAGCTAGAATAATTTATAAATATAAATTTTCGCTTGAATTGTAACATGAGTATGTGAAATGAGAAGAGAACATTTTGGCAAGATGCCGCCACAAGTAATATTTCGCGCGAAGGTTGCATTGGTGGAAATATTGAAAAAGTAATATGCAAAGGCAATTAAAAGCAATAATATGTTGTAATAATGTATCTTGTTGCATAAGGCAATTTCAGTGCAATTATATATGTTAAATATGTAACAGAAAGGAAAAATATAGTTTAAAGTGTATGCAAGAAGAGAGCATTTTTGATGCGCCAGAGCATCATGGGACACGTACAAGGAGGAGAGAAATTTGATCTCCAGTGTCACCTTCGTCGGGTGAGAGTTGTAATGTAATCGCTTCGGCACACTTATTTATTTGGGTAGTAAAGTCATAGGAAGTCCTTGGCTCAGAAGTGCATGATTAACGTAAATAAATTTGTGGAATTATTACTGCCATAAGTACCCGTAAGGGGGAATTTCCGACCTCTTTAGCTGCTCCGGTGCGAGCACTGCGGATCCCAAGCACCCGTGTTACTTCTGATGTTATTAGAAGTAGCCGGGCCAAATATCTGAACTCCTTTCGGAAGGGAACTGTTCGGATTGGGTTAGACTCGACATGAGTGGTCCCGATACCCGTGGGAGATTGGGTACGCCTGGGCGGAGTTTGAGACACCTCAATGTCCTACGGCCACTAACTTGGACAGCTGGTAGTGCTGTCACCCCGACCGAGGTTGTTTGGTAGCCTTCCCCTAAGGGTTGACGTGTGTAGGTGGTGTATCACTTTCGTCCTAGCGTGGCTAGGGGGCGGGTTAGTAAGATAGATACCAGCCTAATGGAAACCTTCACGGCATATCCTTGGGGAGAACGGCATACCTGAGTTGTCAGTTCACTGCGGCATGGCTTACTGCCAAAAGGTGTTATTTAATATACAATGAGGTCATAATTTCCGACTCGGAGACCAACGCTCTGAGATAGAAGCAGTACAAGAAAGAAGAGATCACCCTCTACGACGGAGGCTATACCAGACATATTTTGATATTGTGATAATTTATTACAAACTGCACAAAATAAATACTACAGAATAAAATAAGAATACAATCTGAGGAAAGAAAGAGGCTTTAAATTTTGTCACAGAGATTTTTAACAGACACAGCGGTTTAAAAATGCATTCCAAAGCACGTGTTGTATATTTCCTAGAGAATCAAACATTGTAAATATGGGTTTTTACCCATGCTGTATTTGTAGTGCATCAAAACTCAATTTTCTTTTTTTTTTTTTACCAAAAGCGCTTAAAAACTTTTGGTACCTTAAATACCAACAGTTGGTAAACATTCTTTATTCTGGTGAAGGCAAAATGTTTAGTTACTTTCTCTAGTACCTAGTACATACAATGTACATAGTAGAGAAGGTATTGTATTCCACTCAAAACTTTGATGTCCAGATTTCACTGGATATATACGTTTTGGGGTTCCCTGGGGGCCGAAAAAGGCATTTTTAAAAAAAAATCCGTGTGAGTGTCTGTGGATAGCATTGCTCAAAAACAAAAAGACCGTTAAAAATCAAACTTGGTATTTACGTTTCGTATCTTCCAAGGAAGCTACACAAAGACTTCCAAAAAAAAATCCCCCTCTGCAAGAACTACTCTTTATGTGGAAAATGTTTTGAAAATTATATTTTCTCAAAATGGCTATTATGATTTTGATTAAAATAACGAATATTAAACGTATTTACACCACAAACAAAATGTACATTTTTAACTTTCTGGGAACAGTCTCTGAAAACCTCATTCTGGATGAGATTTGCAGATTTTTGCATAATGGTTAAACCACAAGAGATAGACAAAAACTTAATGGACAAAAATTGTAGATCTCAATAAAACACATTTATGTTATATGTGTTTTTCTTGTAGAGTTGCCCGTTTTTTAAATATTTCTGATTAGTTTCAGTTTTAAACTACCAAACTACCATACAAAGCGAATTGAACCACAATTTATTCACATAGCGACCAGCTTTTAAAAGATTTGACTATCACTTTAGCACAATGTATTCCCTTATTTCCCCTCCATTTACAATGAAGCAAGTAGTAAGACCAATCCTTCTAATGTATATCTCGATTAGCATGATGGAGTTAAAAGAATAATCTTTTGTAAAAATAATTTGTTTGAAACAACTAAAAAAAGTTATGTGAACGGAACACAGCTCCATGAATCACCTGTTTTTTTTTCAATGAGGTTATTGTAAAAAATGTGGATATGAGTTACTGTGGCCAGTCCGTGAATTCATTTGAAATTAACATTGGACCAAATTATAGTGAAACCCTCTGCCAGTTTTATCTCAGTTCTAGTCCACTTGTGTAGGACAAGGTCGTTTAAGTATTAGAGCGTCGGTCGGTCGGTCGGTCGGTCGGTAGGTAGGAAGGTAGGTAGGTAGGTAGGTAGGTAGGTAGGTGTGTGTCTGTATGCAAGCATCGCCCTCTGTGGTGTAATGGATACCATGCTAACTTCATATCGCGGGTTCAAGCCCGGCGGAGGACGATGGATTTTTTCGAGCGTAAAAATACTTAGCATGGCTTCCTTCGGAATGGAAGTCAAGCCGTTGGTCCCATGTCCTAGATTTACGGCACGTAAAAGAACCTCAAGCATGATAGAGAGGCCTCTGAGCAAAATTAAGTGTACTTTCACGCTCAGTATAGAATGGGACGCTGAGAACCACAGCAGAGCGTCCATAAATAACTCGCCATTTTTTATGCATGTATGTAATTGGGTGATACCGTAGGCAGAGTTAAATGTACAAAATCAATTTTCAATAATAATTTTACAGTTAATAATAGTAATACAAATTAATAATATAAAGACAAATTAATAATAGTAATACAACATATTAGTTATGCATGAATTTTGAAATACCTAACCACTTATTTTTTTAGAAAAACAATACGTTTGTCAATTACCAGCATCTTTATGAACAATTACTGTGAATCCTTAACATTAATAGTTACAGATCCTTAATTATTTCACAACATTTATTTTAATTATTTAACATTTATTCTCTTTTAAATTGTCCCTAAATTTCTTTAAAGTCAGAGAGCCACCCTGAAAGGCTGCTACAGGCAATTCATTTCATTCTTCAATGGTTCTATTAACAAAAAAAGAATTTCCTACTTCGGTTCTGTACCTCCTACTATTAATGTTCTATAAATGATCGATTCGTCCGTCGTACGCCGGGTTTCCTAACCTCTTTCTAACGTCCACCCATGCATTTAGACGAGTATAAGCTTTAAAAAGTGCGACAAACTTGTGTCTTTTAAGCCTAACTTTTAGCGGCCCCCATTTTATTCTCATCGCCTTTCGTAGACCCAAAATCTTGACTTCTCTTAGTAATTAATTCCCGCCAAAACCGGGACGTGTAAAATCCCTAAGCATCCATCATCCACACTGTAGAACGAGAAATATTCACAGGTAATCGGAGCAAGTTAAACTCTCGTTGGATGTGAGAGATGACCTTTCGATCAGCGTTTGAAATTGCATACTCGGAGACCATCAAACAGCATTTGTTCTTTTTTATGACCCACTCAATATAGATTGCTCCGTCCACTTTCTGCTACACGAGTCGCCTACTTTACTGAATGTGGTACTTTTACAGACGTACAATACGATGGACACCTCACACGACTGACACTTACTTACGGACGTTAATGAACCGATAGCTGCTCTAGTCTTTTAGTACACTCACTCGATCAAACACCATCAGCTTTTACTTTCTCTACAAGTACTATGTACATAGTGTATAGAGAAGGTATTGCTGTCCACTCAAAAATTCGATACCGAGATTTCATGTCCCTGTAACCAAAAAAAGTATTTTCAGAAAAAGGTCCGTGTGTATGTTGAGGAATTTAATGCCATGCCAGCATATTGCCATGGTAGCTCAGTGGTTAGAGTAACCGGCTACAGACCGGGAGATCAATGGTTCTAATCCAGGCAGAGGCACTGTTCTTAATTTCTCTACACTTAATATGTACATAGTGTATAGAGAAAGTACTGCATGCCATCCAAAGTTCGATACCGAGATTTCACCGGAAATAGACGCCCTGTATCCAAAAAATCTTATGGGTTCCATTCACATGACTTTCTCTACATATCTGAAACAAATTGTTAAAAAGCTTATGATACTATTTACTTCATGCTAATCGAGAAAAAATTAGCAGAATAGTCTTATTACTTACTTCCTTGTAAGTAGAAGCCAAATAAGGGAGTACGATGGGTTAAAGTGATAGTCAGAAACTGGTTGCTATGTGACTGAAGTTCCTTTGTTTGTATGGACAGGAGTTGACAAATTTCTGTATGAGAAAAGTATGTTTTTTAAAGCTGAAACCAAAAACAAGGAGTATCTAAAAAAACGATCAACTCCAAGAAAAAATATGTATAACAAATTGTGTGTTTTAACGAGCTCTACGTTTTTTTGTTTGTTTTTTTTTTGTTTTGTTTTGTTTTTGTGTTATAAGTTTTTCTCCATCTCTAACGGTTTAGCAGTTATTCAAAACTCCAGAATAAAGTAGTCTCCAGAAGCTATTCCCAGGAAATTCAAGACATACATTGTGTTTGTAAGGTAAATATCTTTAATATGCAATATTTTAATCAAAATTGTTTGAGTCATATTTGAGAAAATCAAAATTTTCAAAAAAGTTCCATGTAAAGGGTAGTTAGGGGGGGATTATCTTTAACATCTTCGAGTCGCATCCTTGGAAGTTACCAAACTTAAATACCAACTTTGGTGTTTATGTGTCTTTTTGTTTCTGAACTATGCTGCCCACAGACACACATACACAAACACATTTTTCTAAAAACGCTTTTTCTGGATTAAGGAGGTCCTAAAATATGTATTTCCGGTGAAATCTCGGTATCGAATTTTGGGTGCGTTACAATACCGTCTCTATACGCTATGTACGTAGTACGTGTAGAGAAAGTAAAAACAATTAAATTAACAAGTATTATTTATCTATATCCTACCAAAGTAACAGCACCTATGAAATTGCATACCTTCACGTGGCAATATATGAACCACAAATGGTTATAGCTTGAGCCCAGCGCGCATTACTAGAACACAAGTCAGATGTGCACACAACAGTCGTTTCGTCCGTAACCGATACGACGGTGTTTACGACATAGCTTGTAAAACGCTGGAATTGTGTGGAATTCCCAATTCGTTGGATGAGAACATTCACTTTGCACTTCGACTTTTCTGTGAATAACCTACAAATTCCTCCCCAGTTTTGCTATGTCGTAAAGAACTGAGAAAGCCAGTACAGGTAGAAAAAGATTAGTAAACCAAAATCTGATGTGTTCCATTCACATGACTTTCTCTACATATCTGCAAAAGATTAATTTTTAGAAACCTTATACTTCTATCACTTCATGCTAATCGAGAAAAAATTAGCAGAAATATTCTTATTACTTGCTTCCTTGTAAGTACAAACGAAAAATGGGAGTGCCATAGGTTAAGGTGATAGTCAAAAGCTGGTTGCTCTATGATAAGTTCCTTTGTTTCCATGGATAGGAGTTGACAAGTTCCCGTATGAAAAAAGTACAAGTTTTTAAAGCTGAAACCAATAACAAAGAATATCTCAAAAACGATTCACTCCACGAAAATCGAAGAGAAAGTAACAATTTTCGAAAAAAGTTCCATGTAAAGAGTAGTTGAGATGGGGGGGATTTTCTTGAATAATCTTCACGTCGCATCCTTGGAAGATACCAAACCTAAATACCAAGTTTGGTTTTTAACGGACTTTTCGTTTTTGAGCTATGCTGCACGCACGCACGCACGCACACACACACACACACACACACACACACACAGAGTCATTTTTCTAAAAAAAAAATTTGGATTCAAGGGGTTTCAAAACATGTATTTACGGTTAAATCTCGACATTGAATTTTTGAATGGAATGCCATACTTCATCTATAAGCTATGTACATAGTACGTGTAGAGAAAGTAAAAAAGATTTACTTCGTGTTAATCGAGACAAACAGCAGAAAAGGTCCTATTACTTAGCTGCTTATAAATAGAAGAGAATAGGCAGGCTAAGCTGACAGTCAAGTGTTTTAAAATATAGTTGCTATGGAAATCGTATCCATTTCTTTGCAAATATTGCTTCGAATGAATTTGACCGCGCTCTGGCATTTTAGAGTACACGCTCCACTCATATGTTTTCATGGTTGCATAAGCAGTAAGGCTCACGTCGGCCCATCATGGTTTGCCGACTCAACTTCAAACGTTATATGGCATGCGTGTTAAGTTCTACATGAAAGACATAAACCTACTAAGGTAACATGATAGGTAAGGGATACTTGCCATGGCATTGATTGTGGTTTATCGTGTTAACATCCAAGTGAGATATGGGTAAGTTCCCAAGCTTTCGGTGGCAGAATTAGTCTCAGTTCTTCTGAGGATGGTGGCAGAGTTAGTCGCCGAAATCTCACCTGACTATTAGCCCTAGAAACCATAATCAATAATCAACACCGGGAAAGCTTCAGATCCTTGGATGCCACGGCATGTATGAGGGCGGTTTAATAACCCGGTTAGGAATTAATACGCATTTTTAATTTCTCTACACGCCCTATGTAAATACTGTATAGAGAAGGTATTGTATTCCATCAAAAAATTCAAGACCGAGATTTCACCGGAAATATATGTTTTGAGAGCCCTTAGTCAAAGAAAAAACTCCGTGTGTGTCGTGTGTGTCGTGTGTGTCTGAAAAGCATAGCTCGAAAACTAAATGACCGTTAAATACCAAACTTGGTATTTAGATTAAGTATCTTCCAAGGATGGAACATGGAAATTCCAAGTAAATTACTCCACCCAAATTTACCCTTTATATGGAACAATTTTTAAAATGTATTTTTCAAAAATGGCTCTAGTAATTTTGATAAAAGTACCGTATACTTACATAACAAATAAAATGCATAAAGTGAGTTTTCTGGGAGTAGCTTCTGAAGACCTGTTCATTCTGAATGAATAATGATTAATTTTTCATAGTTAATAAACGATAAGAAATACACAAAAACTTGCTACACAAAAAATGCAGATCTCGTTTTTTTGTTTTTTTTTTTTTTGTAGTGTTTAACGCCCGATTTAACTACTAATGGCACCGCAGGCGGTGACACTGATGATAAAAAAATGGAGCACAGGTGTAATGCGATGGCGGGAGCAACCGGAGTACCCGGAGAAAACCCGCCCCAGCGCCGTTTTGTCCACCACAAATCTCACATGCGGTCGCTTGGGATCGAACCTCGGCCGTCTAGGTGAGAGTCGAGTAGTCTAACCGCTCGGCCACGACGCGGCCCACAGATCTCGTTAAAACACACAATTTATGTCAAATACATTTTTGTTGTAGAGTTAACTGTTTCCAAGATATTCCTTGTTATTAGTTTCAATTTTGAATTACGTAACTTTTCTCAAACGGGTTTACCATTCTTTTTTTTTTTTACTGCTAGCCTTGCAAAAGTGAAACGAACTTGAATTGTTCACATAGTGACCAACTTTTAAAAGGTTTAAATGTCGCTTTAACCTAGTGTATTCCCATATATTCCTTCTGCCTCCAAGGAATCAAGTAGCAAGATCATTTCTTCTAAGCTTATCTCGATTGGTGCGTTGTAGACAAAAGAATAGTCTTTTGTAAAAACAGTTTATTTGCAGAACGGGTATGGAAAGTCATGTGAATAGCACAGATCAGATTTTTTTTAAAATCAGATTATTTATTTCTCAACATTGTCCCCTTTTAGGGATAGACTCTTCTACCAGAGTTCAGGAAATTTTTTAACCCCTCTAAAAAATAGAAGTTGTCACGTTCTGCAAAACACGCGTTTCTCTTGATGAAGACCTCGTTTGATTTTCTTCCCCTCCTGAGCCATTTCTTCATGTTGGGAACAATCAATCGCAGGTCGGCGAATATGGGTGCTGTGACAGCAAATCATGTAGTTAGCCACGACAACTCCGGAATAATGTGCTGGTGTTGTGGTGAAACAGCCCTTTCTTTCCTCCTCCTTTGACAAATGGGGCAGTATCTCCAACATTTTGTCGAATCAGGCCAATAACTCGCTATAATGTTGTGTATAATCCGTTTTCCTTTTTCTAAGAAAAAAATAAATGACACCCTTCGTAACCCAAAAAATCGTCATCATTGGAATAAATTTATATTTGTTATTGTCGAGATTCATTTAAGTTGAATTAATTTAAGTAAACATCTTTTCCAGCCATTGGGATTATTTTTGTCTTTTTAGAGAAGATTCACCAGAAGTATTTCATTGGTTTCCGAAGCGTAATTATGAACCCTTTAGTCTTACAATGTACACTGGCAACTCTTAAAAATTAAAACAAACCAACAAACCAGTTTTAAACGAAAAACAGCTGAAGAGTTTAAAAACTGTGGTTATACGGTTTTCATTGAAAAAGACAATGACTTCCCTTTAATACTGAAACAAATTACAGGGAATATCTTGGAAATGGTTGATTCTACTTAAAAAGAAAGCTATATGACAAATTGTGTATTTTAAGTACTACATGGCATTTCATAATTGAAAACTAAGGTTTTTGGCAGTATTTTGGTTCCACTTTTTACTTTGTATTTATTTGTGAATATTGTGGCACTATTGGAGCTAAAACAATGTTAAACTTTTAAATAAAGTAAACCTTCTGAACTGTTTTCTATAAAATTACATGTTTCCATCAACAGTGTAACTTTTCCCTGAAACTGCTTACCTCAGACCTGTGAAACATGGTAGGACCTTATAAAAGTGTACAATGAATAATCTTCTGCAGCACTTTTTTGATATTTTGAAAATAATTAATGATTATACATACTAGTGAAATTAAGGACTTTTTTGAAAGCAAAACTGAAAAAGTTTATTAAAAAACTAATGTCTTAATCAAAATTTTGTTGCGCAGGTTTTGTCATCACCACATAATGAACTTGAGCACAAGGTATATCACAGTTGCTTCGATAGATTTTTGGAAAAGGTACATGAAATAATTTTTATGTAATGCCTTTGTTTTGCAATGGTGCTGTCAGTATTTCAGGAAATCGTTTCAAACCTTCAATATTGCTGAACAATTGTGTTTCAAATGCTGATACTAAGTTATTACCAACTCTTTGAAACTATATATTCTTATCTATATCCCATCTTTATATATGGAATGTAATCAAAATCATCGAGGTATTTTTCGGAATTTTCGAAAAATATTTAATGTAAAGAGTAATATGTGGTGTGCCAATTTTCCTGGAAATATTTGCGTCTTGGAAAACTAAACTAAAATGACAAGTCTGGTATTTAACGGACTTTGCGTTTTTGAGTTATGTTATTCACAGACATATATGGACCTTATTTTTAATCCTCAAAACAAGCATTTCTTTAAAGGACGTTAAAGAGCATTACTTTTGAAATCTCGGTATAGTAGTTTTGGATGGAATACAATACTTTCTCTATCTATTATTGACATTGTAGTCCATGCGTGCTAGAGAAATCAAAAATAGGTCCCAGCTTTTCCTTATGTTACTACTTCAAAACTACGCTATTGTTCATATTTAATGATTTCATTGCAATATTCACTGTTATTTGAAAATAGAAACAACTTATTTTACTGAAACTGGGTAGTTAACGTGTATCAATTACTCGGATTAATAGAAAAGTGTACTGCTTAGAGCGGTACAAGTCTGCTACATGGCTGAAAGCAAAAAGTTAAAAATCTGATGCGTTCCATTCACACGACTTTCCCTACATTCACTGTAACACATGTAAATAGCATCTTCTATCTATACATAATAATCGAGATAAACATTAGCAGAAATTGTCTTAATTACTTGCTTCCTTGAAGTAGACATAAAATAAGGTAATACACTAAGCTTAAGTGATAGCTTAATCCTAAAAGCTATTTTAAATCTGAAACAAATAACTTGAAATATCGCAGAAATGGCGATTTCCACGAAAAAAAAATATATAACAAATTGTGTGTTTTAACGAGCTCTACATTTTGTGTGTGGTAATTCCTTGTCTATTCCTCACGGTTTACGAGTGATGCAAAATTCCGCAAAATGCATCCAGAATAAACATGTCTTCAGAGGCTATTCCCAGAAAACTAAAGCTATACATTTTATTTGCTATGTAAATATCTTAAATATGAGATTTTAATCAAAATCGTTTGAGCAATTTTTGAGAAAATCAAAATTTGAAATTTTTCCACGTAAAGAGCAGTTGAGGGTGGGGGCATTTTCTTGAAAATCGTCATGTCACATCCTTGGAAGATCTGAACTTGTTTTCGTTTTTGAGCCATGCTGCCCACAGACACACACGTGGACGTTTTTCTAAAAATGTTTTTTTTTTTTATTCAGGGGGTCACAAAATATGTATTTCCGGTGAAATCTCGGTATCGATTTTTTGAGTGGAATAAATACCTTCCCTATACCTTATGTACATAGTACGTGTAGAGAAAGTAAAAATCCTTTTCTTGGATTCAGGAACTCTCCGGTTAAATCTCAGTATAGAATTTTTGGTTGAAATGTAATGCTTATTGAATTTATTTCCACTCATTTATCATTAAGTCTATAATACTATTTTACAATCACTTGACCATAAAAAGAAAATGCTAGTGACTCCTCCCGATTTACTGTTTAACCAAGTACTTTCAACCTTGTGGTTACTCAACTATCACACCAAATTACATCTAAATTATATTTTAATTGATGTAGACCACAATTTTATTTATTTTCATTAATATTGCCCAGATAATCCCCTAAACTTAAAATGTCGTGTCTAGCTTTCATATTCTCCAAACTTTTCCCCCTTTTCTCTTTAGTAAATTAGCCAACTTTTCGATCCAAAGTTTTGTTCTCATTGCTCTGGTTTCTTCACATTCCAGAATTTCATGCCAATAGTTTTGTATTCCACACATTGGACATTCTTTTCTATTTAATCCTCCTCTTGAACCTTTCAATTCCAAGTAGAGAAAGTAATAATGGTTCAGATGCAGTGGCAGAAAACGAAAGGTGCCAGAACTAATGAGTAACATGTGCAATTAAGCATAATAATGCAGGAATTTTATTTGAAATTTCAGTGGGGATAGCTGGGGTGATGAAATGAAACCTAATATGCAATTACTGGTTTTAAACCTCCCCCTGGGTGTTTTAATTAAACTAAATTTACAAAAATAGTCGTTAGGAAATAAAAGCTGGATACGATTATGTTAAATTTGCGGATATATGTAAAAAAAAAAAACTAGCCCAGCTGGGTAGTTTAGGGGTAGCTTGTCTACCTCACATTCAACACGTTGCGAGTTGGAATCTCGCTTAGGGTGAGTTACCCGGATAAGGTTTATCCTAGGAAACGAATATCGAGTAACTTTAAGCTCCACAGACCCAGAGATCATTTGAACAGCATTTCTCCAAGTTCATTCATCGTTAGATATGACCAACCAGGTTAAAGGACATTAAGCTACAAAAACTATCTGATGTGTTCCATTCACATAACTTTCTCTAGCTATTCCATATACAAACTATTCTTACGAAAGAGTATTCTTTTATCTACTTCGTGCTAATCTAGATAAATATTAGCAGAAACGATCTTCTTACTTTAAACGCTCATCGCTATGTGAAACAATTGAGGTTCAGATCGCTTTGCATGGTCCCGTTTGAGAAAAGTTGGGTAGTTTAAAATTGAAACCAATAACAAAGAGTATCTCGAAAACTCTACAAGAGAAACCTAGATGACATGAAGTGTGCGATTTAACGAGATCTACATTTTTGTGTGATAAGTTTTAGCTTATCTCTTAACGGTTTAACCGTTATGCAAAATCAACCAGAAAAAGTGCTGTTCAGAGGTTATTCCCAAAAATTCAAAATGTGCATTTTATTTGTGACAAATGCCTTTAATATACGGTATTACAATCAAATTGGTTAGAGCCATTTTGAGAAAATCAAAATTTTTAAAAAAAAATGTACCATAGTGTAGTGTGTAGTGGAGAGTTTTTCTTGAATATTTTCGTGTCGTATCCGTAGAAGACAGTACAACCCTCCCCCCCACACACGAACTTTTTTCTAAAAAAGCTTGTGTGTTACACTCACATGACTTTCTGTAGCTGTTCTACGAACAGTTTTCTTTCAAAAAATATTATTTTTCTTTCTACACCATGCTAATCGAGATAGGCATTAACAGAATGTACTATTGCTTCGTTCCTTATAAGTAGAAGAGAACTGAAGGAATGCGCTATGTTAAAGCGATAGTCAAATATTTTAAAAGCTATCGTTATGTGATTGTCATTGAAATTGCCTCTTTGCTTGGTCAGGAGTAGCAACAAAAGAACGAACACTTCCTGTCTGAGAAAAATATTAAGTATTTTAAAAGTTAATAACTGTAATGTCAACTCTGAAACAAAAATACATATAACATAATTGTGTTTTTAAACTAGTTTTTGTGTAGTAAGTTTTTTCTATCTCTTACGGTTTAACCCAGGTCGGATAATATTTCTAACCGTTTCAATACATACTATAAAAGGTATTAACGCACCTGGAGTTCCTTGTATAATTTTATCATTAATAACAAATGTATAGATCGATATGTTATAGACTGTCAATATCTAGAAATTCATTGAACAGTTCTACCTGCATTATTGTTAACTTTTATGCAAAATTTTGCAAAACCAACCAGAATAAAGTGCTCTTCAGAGGCTATTCCCAAAAAAAATTCTAAATATGTATTTTATTTGTGTTGTGAATAACTAATATACGGTATTTTAATCAAAATCGTTACAGCCATTTTTGAGAAAAACAAAATTTTCAAAAATATTTTCAAGTAAAGGGTAGTTTGTGGTGGGAGATTTTCCTGAAAATCTTCGTGTCACATCCTTGGAAGATACTAACTTAAATACCAAGTTTGGTTTTAATGGTCTTTTAGTTTTTGCGCTATGCTGTACACACACGGACCTTTTTCTAAAAATTCTTTTTTTGAATTCAAGAGGCCTCTAAATATGTATTTCTGGCGAAATCTAGGTATTGAATTTTTGTGTGGAATACAATACCCTCTCTGGCTGCTGTACACGTTATATGTACATACAAGCTATAAAAATAATAGAAGTGCAATGTTCTTTATTACAGTTCCTGTACCAACAGGGTGGGAGAGAGGGCATTTTCAACACCCTAATTTGACTCATTCCACTTCTGACCCAAATGTAAACACAGGTATGGAGTAAGGTGATTTCTTCCGATCCCCTGCCATGAATTCATTCCCAATAGGAAGGAATGCGTTACCCGTGTGCGTCTTTCTCCAGAATTTGAAACAAATGACAAGTGACTTTCACCAAACTTCGCCTACCCGCTTATTCTTAACAGAGAAATTAAATACATAAAACAAAAAATCTTGTGTTCCATTCAAATGACAATCAACATACTATTCTTAGGAAAGATAATTATTTTATCTATATAAATCATTACCAGAAGTGGTCTTATTACTCGCTTCCTTGTAAGTATAAGGGAAATAAGGGAGTACATTAGATTAAAGCGATGACTAAATATTTTAAAAGTTGGTTGCTATGTGATTGAAATTCGTTTCTTTGCATGGCCAGGAGTTGACAAATTCCCAGGAGTTGAATATAAAAACAATAACAGGAAGTATCTCGGAAATGCTCAACTCCACGAAAAGGATAGATATACCACATAAATTGTACGTTCTAACGAGATCTACGTTTTCTGTGTAGTAAGTTTTTGTCTATCTCTTACTGTTTACCAGCAATGCAAAAGTCATTCAGAATGAAGAGGTCTTCAGAGGCTGTTACCAGAAAGTGCAAGATATATATTTTATGTGTCATATGTCATTTATATCTTTAATATATGTTATTTAAATCGCAATCGTTAATAGTTAGGACCATTTTTAAGAAAATCAAAATTTTCGAAAATATTTCCATGCAAAGGGTAGTGTGGGGTGGGAATTTTCCTCAAAATCTTCGTGTACTGACCTTAGAAGATATTAAGCTTAAATACCAAGTTTGGTATTTTAAAGACTTTTCGTTCTGGAGTTATCGTGATCATGGACATATACTCACACGGACGTTTTTCTGAAAATATTTTTTTTTTTTTTTGCATTCAGGGGAGCCTAAAACGTATATATATCCAGTGACATTTCGGTATGAGTTTTTTTGGCGGAATGCAATAACTTGTCTACCTATGTATGCACTTACTAGAGAAAGTAAAAATAGAGTGTGTTTCATACATAGGACTTCTTTCCTCTATATTTATTAGTGCCTATGTAAATCATTCTAACGAAAATGTATTACTTTCTCTACCACGTACAATGTACAGAGTATATAGGGAAGATGTTTTCCACCCAAAAATTCGACACCTTCATTTCACCGAGAATACTTGTATTGTAAACTCCTGATTCAAAAAAAAAAGAAGGAATGTTTGGTTGTCTGTGTGTCTGAAAACAGTAACTCAAAATCGAAAATTCGGTAAAATACCAAACTTGAGAATATATTAAAATAAAAGACCATCCTTACATTAAAGTTATTTATATGAAAAATAAAATGTATATTCAAAGTTTCTTGAAAGTAGCCTCTGAAGTTGTTCATTCTTAACGACTTTTGCATAACTGGTATACCTTAGAGACAGAAAAAATGTTACTACATAAAAATGCAGATCTCGTTACAAAATACAAGTTATGCCCAATGCACCTTCTTGTGGAGTTAATCATTTCTGAGGAATTCCTTGTTATTGATTTAAATATTCCAACATTTAAAAATTGTATAAAATGGGATGTCGTGAATTGTTTTTATTTTATTATTTAATTTATTTTATACGGAATTTAAATGATATACCGACCAATTTTTAAAGGGTTCTACAATCACTTCAATCTAGTGTCCCTTATTTCCTTTAAGTAATAATATCATTTCTGCTTACGTTTATCTCGAGTGTCCTGCAGTAGATAAATATTTATAAGAATGATTTGTCGTAGAAGAGGTAGAGCAACTCATGTGAAGTAATACATCAGATTTTCTTCTATCTACTTAATTTTAACTTAGGTAATTCTTTGCAGATTTACGCATTTTATTATAGGCAATAGTCAAAAGTTCTTCAAACTAGGCTTTAAAATTCTACACTCTCTATATACAATCGCTGGAAACAACAGGCCTGCAATAATGGCAAAGCATTAAACAATTCAAAGCATTAATAACTGCTATGTCATAAATGGCTTACACCATAAGAGTTCTTTGAGATGAACTATTTAAAGAGATTTACAATTTTTGTAAGATATTTTTATCTCGCTTAGTGTTTATCAGTTATTCGCGATTACACAAATTTCCTTCAGAATGAAAAGACTTCACGTGTTATACCCAGAAAATTCAATATATTCGTTTTATGTTTATTATCTAAGTATCTTTAATAATGGTGTTTTAATCAAAATCGTTAGAGCCAATTTTTAGAAATTTAAAATTTTCGAAAAATCTTTATACAAAGGATAGTTTTAGGACAGTATTTTCTTGCAAATATTTATGTTGTATATATAAAACGTGTTGAAATTAAATATAAATTTCTATATTTATAAGGCTTCTCGCTTATTTGTGCTATTCACACACTCGGAACATACACAGGAACTTTTTCTGTTTAAGTGCTTTGGAGCGGTGGGAATTTTAAAGTTGTTTCCATATATTTCAAGATAATTATATATGACGTATAAATATCTTTAACGAATGGCACTTCAATAAAAATCGTTCGAATAAATTTTGAGAAAAACAAAAATCCAGAAAAGTGATCAATGTAAAGGATAGCTGGGATGGGGAATTCTGTAAATCTTTTATTCGCATCTTTAGAATTTATCAGACATTTCGTTTTTGAATTATGCTGTTCGGACACATACACACACTAATCTTTCTCCAAAATGTACTTATTGTTTCCAGGAGTCCACAAATCATGTATTTCCGCTACAATCTTGACATCGTAATTTTGGTTGGAATACATTACTTCCTCTGCATACTGCAAATACGCAATAGAAGTAGAAACGCAAGAAACAAATGTGTATTTTGGCGTGTATTGATAGTCAACTATTAGACTTGTTTATGAAGAGTTGTTTATCATCAAGACTATTTTTGTTGTAGTATTAAAATGACAAGAAAAAAAACTGATGTGTTCCATTCACATGACTTTCTCACCTGTTTTTTAAACTATTCATACAGAAGATTGCTCTTTTATCTGCATGATACTAATCGATATAGCATTAGCAGAAATGGTTCTACTACTTGCTCCCTTGTAAGTAGAGGAGAAATAAGGGAGTACACTAGACTAAAGCAAATCTTTTAAAAGCTGGTCGCTCTGTGAGATACCTGATATTCGGTAGCGTTTGCATGGCTAAGAGTAAAGATAAAAAATGAATCCGTCTGAGAAAGTTTTAAGTATTTTAAAATTGAAAACAATAACAAGGATTAATGGTTAACTCTAAAAAAATGTATAGGATATAAATTGTGTGTTTAATGAGATCTACAATTCTTTGTCATATTTTGTATCTCTTACGGTTAATAAATGTAATTCGTTCATGAAAATATTTTTAAAAATGTGGTAATTTAATCCAAATAGTTTACGTCCGTCATCTTTGAGAAAACCAAAGCTTTCTTAAAATCTCCCATTATACGGTAGGTTACGGTGGAAGACTTTCCTAAAACCTTCGTGTCTCATCCTTGTAAAATATTAAATTTGGTATTTAACCGTTTGGAGGGAGTCGATTCTGAGCTATGTTTTATACACACACAGATTTTTTTCTAATTTCTTTTTTATTCAGGGGACCTAAGAGCATGCATTTCCGTGAAATCTAGACATAAAATTGTTGGGTGGAATACGATAGCTTTCCTACCCACTCTACACTTATTACGTGTAGAGAAAGTAATCAAAGGTAGGACATGTTCTAAATTTTAAATTTTGTTAAGCATGTTATAACAAAACTGGTGACATTTGAACGTGTGCCCAGTATTTAACTTTCTCTACTACATCATAGTAAGTAGAGTAAATATTGCATCCCATCCGAAAGTTACATTCGAGATTTCAGCGGAAATGCAGTTTTCAGGTCTCCTAAATTCAAACAAGGTTTTAGAAATAGGATTGTGTGCGTCTTGAACATAACTCAAAATTTTGGTACTTAATTTCAATACCTTACAAAGATTTTAAAAAAAATCACCACAAACCACCCTTTTCATGGAATATTTTTCGAAAATTTTTATCATTAACAAATAGCTAATGTTTTTATTGAAATACCAATTATTAAAGGGATTTAAATGAAACATATATTTTTAATTTTCTACTAATGTCCACTGAAGTCATCACTAAGGACGAAATGTAATCTTATTAAAGTGGTAAATGTTAAGTGATAAACGAAAACTACTAAACAATTATTAATTAATCGAACTATCCAATACTTATCATTCATCTTAATTCCTACCGATTTTCAGTTGTTTAGCGTAATGTATGTTTAACGATCACTCGTATGTAGCGTCCAATTTTAAAACATTTGACTATCGCTATTCCCTTTGTTTCCATAAAGAAATGAGTGTACTGTAGCTATTTCCGGAAAGATTTTTCTCGATTAAAATTAAGTACATAGGAAAATAAAACTTGCTAAGAATAATTTGTATACATAGAGGGCAGAGAAAGTCACGATAATGTAACACAAAAATGCTTTGAGAAAAAATAACTAATAGGTGTATTACGCAATGCATTCCATCACATTCAAGGGTTTCATTGTTCCATTTGACGCGTGGTCGTCCACGTGTTCTATCCCCAGGTTCAAATCCAGGTTTAATTGCTTGAAAAGTAGAGATTATGTAATTTAAATCTTAAATAAGAAACCTGCTGTTTCTTGTCTAACGACAAAACATAAGCTATTTACAACATCGAGTTATATTTTGGTAATGGTAAAGGAATCCAAATATAGCTATTCCACGTTTCGTTTTTATGCAGTAAGAAAATAAGACAGAGGAAGTGGCATTGGTGTTATTTTGTGCTTTATTTGTTTAACTAAACGTGAAAGTTGCGAACATTAAATTGTGTGTGTGCTAGTTTTGGATCCGAGGAAAAACAAACCCGAATTGCAAGTTTGGTTAAAAGCAGCTGACGAGCACTAAAAAATACTCTTGTTTGAATTAATTGGTCTTTTGGGAGGGTTGAACCGGGACTCTACACAGGTAGAGCACAGCATAAACTGTCAAATGGGGCGAAAGAAAATAAGACAATAGATAAAAACATTGATGAGTTTTCTTCAACTTTGTTCGCATCCAGTTCGGTTTCTTTGTAACATGCACGGGTATACCATATGCTCATGCGCTTTGGTTGGATCGTAAGTGTGACGAAATACGAATCTTAGAAAAACTACAGCGTTATCCATGCTTAGTGTGTGTAACTATTTCATATACCTAAGTGCATTTGTTCGTGATGAACGTGTGATGACTATAATTTGCAAGGTTTGAAGCGAGTTCAGCGGAAAATCCGCTGTTCTTGTTCCCATTGTGCCCGCGATTGACGTTTCCGGCGCAGCATTAATTATTCAGCATTGAGAAAGGTCACGCCATCAAAGCAACAGGATAACATGGTAATTTGAACACCCCTATGTGGAGCACGCGGTTCCCGTTTTTTTGTATTTGGTGTTGAAGTGGTTGACGTTGATGCCTGTCGAGTATTCGCGTGTTAACACTGGATTGTTTTTGGGTTTTTTTTTTTTTTCACTTTTGTGACGAATATAATAAATTTAGTGAAATAGTGTGAGGTAGGCACATAAATAAAGAAATGCGATTCAAAACTACCACACATTTAACGGGCTTTATCTACGGGTAACAACAAGATTACTGCCTACGGAACATCTATGAGGGTGCTGGAGAAGGTACTTGCCATCCGTGTTATCTGCGTCCTCGCTATTCGACGTCTCCGTTTACCTGAAGTAGTTCGTGTGGGATCCGGACGACCGACAACAGAGCCTCGCGCGGTTTCCAGGGTCTCAAGCTCATACCCCCTTGCCCCTTGCACTAGCAGCAGCAGCGGCAGTTCCATCACTTGCCGCTAGAGCGGCGCGCGTGATGCTCCAGCTGAACAGCTGTGTTTTGAAGTTACGTGGGGAGTAAAGGAGACAGAGCGAGAGCGAAAGAGGTGGAGAGAGAGGGAAAAAGGCGATCGAACTACGTTAGTTTGAAAACTGGCACCGTTTAGGATTGCCGGTAAAAGAACAACACACGGATGTGTTTCTAGACGTGAATAAATGAACTATCAATCCAAAACAACCATTGGCACAGTTTATTTCAGATCTACCCCAAATATACAGCGCTATTAGCTGCCTTACCTGGTGAATGATTACTTCCTCTACTATCTAGTGGCCAGAGAAGGAATAATTGCATTTCACTCACAAGTCAATAACTAATTCATCAGAAATGCATGTTTTGAGCCTCCTGAATCAACAGCACGTAAGGAAAGCTATTGCATTTCAAGCAAAAATTCAGAAAAGGTCCATGTGTGTCTGTGAACAGCATAACTGACCGGTTAAACCAAACTTACTTAAGTTCAGCAGTTTCCAAGGATGCTACACGAAGATTTTAAGCAAAATCCTACATTCAAAATTACCCTTTAGGGAGCATTTTTCGAACATTTTGATTTTCTCAAAAATGGATGTAATGATTTTGATTAAAATTCTAAACAATATTAAAGATATTTATATGAGAAATAACATGTTTTCTTAGATTTTCTGGAAATATCCTCCGAAACTTTCTTCATTCTGGAGGACTTTTGTATAATTGGTAAACCACAAGAGATAGGCAAGATCTTGCTACACAAAACTTTAGTTTCGTAAAAGCAGATTATTTATGTCAGATGCTTAACCGTTTTTGAGACATCCCTTATATTTGATTCAAATTCCCCAATATTTATATTTTTCTCAAATAAGAAGTCCTCATTCGTTTTTCTTTTCTTCCATCCTGGTCATACAAATAGAACGGAATTTCAAGGCCATCACGTAGTGACCCGTTATCTTTTAATCCTAGTGTACCTTGTCCCCCTGGAGGTACCTCCAAGGAAATAAGTAATAAGGCAATTTGTATTAATCTCGATTATCATGAAATAGACAAAAGAGTAAGCTTTTGTAAGAATAGTTTTTGGAGCATATATAGAAAAAGCTATGTGAATGTAAGTCGAATAAATGCTAAACTTGATATTCAAGTTAAACATCCACTAAACATGAGACACAAAGATTTTTAAGAAAATCCCGTACCTCAAACTACCTTTTCATGGAAATATTTCACAAAATTTTATTTTCACAAAAATGGCTGTAATGGTTTTGATTCAAATTTGATATGTTTAAGATATTTTCATGACAAATTAAATGTATATCTTGAATTTTCTAGACATAATTCCTGAAGTCCTCTTTATTCTGGATGAATTTTGTATAATTGGCAATGTAAGGAAGATGCAAAACATATTTCGTTAAGAGCATATAATTTATATAAAGTCTTTTTTTATTTTTATTTTTTTGTGGAGTTAACCATTTCCAAAATGTCCCTGTTATTTGTTTAAATGTTAAAATATTATGATTTTCTCAAATTAGAGTCCTTATTTGTTCAACCCCAAAAGGCATTATTTAATTTCAATGTCTTCCAAGGATGTAACACGAAGATTTGCAACAAAATCCTTCCTACACAAACTACGCTTTATACGTAAATTTCTTTTTCAATTTTCAAAATAGCTCTGATGATCTTATTTAAAATAAAAAATATAACATATTTAAGACACTTGTATGGTAAATAAAACGTATATGTTGAATTTTCTGGACATAGTCTGTGAAATCCTTATCATTCGGAAGGAATTCTGTATAACTTTGTACAACTAGTAAAGCATAAGAGATAAACAGGAACGTACTGCGCAAAAACTGTACATCTCTTTAAAGCACATAGTTTATATCAATTAACTTTTTTGTGACATAAGCCACTTATGACATGTCCGTTATAAATGGCTCATATTCTCCTATAGTTTGTTATTCTTTTAAAGTCCTGTCAATATTCATTTGTTTCTCGCGATTGTATGGAAAGAGTAATGGAATTTTAAGGTTAGCATATAGCGATATTGGCATTTGTCAATGTCATTTAGTCGGCTCCTTAGTATCTTTTCCACTTCTATTTACACTGACTTACCAACTGGCCCAACTGCCGCGTTTTTTGGTGTATACAGATATCTCTTGATGCGTTAAAAGAGTTGCAGAATCCAACGGAGCTATTTTAAGTATAAACTGCTAGTGGAGAACGGGTGAGAACGACCTTCGTTTTATACACCTCGCTGACAGCAAAACGTGTAAAGCAAAGGTTACTCTCGCCAGTACTCCACTAGCAGGATTTGACTTGAAATAGTCCCGTTGAGTTCTACCACTCTTTTAACGAACAACTGATATCTGCACAAGTCAAGTAGGGGGCAGTCGGACCACCTGGTATCAACAGTAAGCCTAATGCATTTTTTCCAAATCTAGTTTTATTTAAGCATGCTCTTTAGCTGCTGCAATATTCAGAGTCCCATTGTAATAACATTGTAAAAAATATTATGTGTTCCAATCACATCAGAAAAAATTAGCAGAAATAGTCTGATTACTTGCTTCTCTGTAAGTAGAAGTGAAATAAGGGAGTACCAAACGTCAAATTGATAGAAAAAAAGCTGGTTGCTATGTCACTGAAGTTCCTTTGTTTGTATAGACAGCAGTTGACAAATTCCGATATCAGAAAAGTATAAGTTTTTCAAAGCAGAAACCAAAAACAAGGAATGTCTCAAAAACGATGAACTCCACTAAATAAATGTATATTACATAAATTGTGTGTTTTAACGTGCTCTACATTTTTCGTGTAGTAAGGTTTGTCCATCTCTTACGGTTTAGCAGTTATGCAAAATTCCGTAAAATTCGTCCAGAATAAAGCAGTCTTCAAAGGCTATTTCCAGAAGATTAAAGATATGCATTTTATTTGTCAGGTAAATATATTTAATATACGATATTTTAAGAATATCAAAATTTTCGAAAAAAGTTCCATGTGAAGGGTAGTGTGGTGTAGGGGGATTTTTCTCAAAATCTTCGTGTGGCATCCCTGGAAGATACTAAACTTAAATACCAAGTTTGGTATGTTACCGACTTTTCGTTTTTGAGTTATCATGTTTACAGGCACACGGACGCACGGACACACTGACACACGGGCACACACACGGACCTTTTTCTGAAAATGCGTTTTTTGGATACAGGGAACCCTAAAACATATATTTCCGGTGAAATCTCGGTATCGAACTTTTTGGTGGACTGCAATACCTTCTCTGTACAGTATGTACATAGTACGTATAGAGAAAGTAAAAACAGCAACTCTTTATTTTTCTATAAATTGATTACAAGCTGCTCACAAATAACTGTTTTTATAGTGTTTAACGCCTGCTTTTACCACATAAGCACCGCACGCAATGACACTGATAATACATGAAATGAAGACGGAGCATCGATGGAATGAGATGGAGAGGGAAACCGGAGAACCCGGAAAAAACCCACCCCTGCGCCTCTTTGTCCACCAAAAATCCCACATGCGGTTGCTGAGATCGAACACGGGCCGCTTTGGTGGAGGCGAGTGTAACTTCTTTCGTAACAATTCTGCCGTATAGTTTCTTTTCGACGTTCCCTGTGGAGACAATATTAGCTCGCTACTAAATTCCCACCGAACTCACTCAACTGTTACATGTGATGCATTCCCGTACACGGCAGGACTTCGTTGCCCCTTTTTATATCTATTGACCACGTCACTGGAAATTTCCAGAAGCCGCCGCAAGTATAGTACATCACCGGCATTCACAAACTCACCCGTTTCGACGTCAAAGAACCTTCCGAAAGAACACAGGTCCATTCGCGCATGTGTAACAATCACAGCTGCGATGTCAAAAGAACTTACCGCGACACAGGTGTTCGCTAATGTGTGTAGCAATGGATCCAACAATCTACTATGACTTATAAGGCAAGCCGTGCACATATGTTCGGCGATTACGGCCGTAGGACGTAGTCACACTATACGTATTGGGCGTGAAAGACCACTTAATTTTGTTCAGATGCTTCTTTAAAAGGCTTGAGGTTCCTTTACATGCCGTAAATCTACAACACGGAACCAAGGGCTTTACATCCCTTCCAAAAGAAGCCATACTAAGGATTTTTACGCGCGGAAAAAAAAAATAAAACAACATCGCCCTCAGTCGGGTTTGGACCCGTGACCTATAGCGTTACTCCTAGAGGTCGATTTCTCTTTGTGTCCCTCCACCGACACCGTCGTTACCACAACCACTACTCTCTCTTACCGAACAGGATGGCTAGGGCGTTAACTCTGTACCCAAATTCGGTAGGTTCCGGGTTCGAGACCCGATGACCGCTCACTCTGAACCATGGCTTCACTGGGTAGGCAGGAGAATACTGCGGTATTTCATCTTCAACCGCAAATTTTCTATTCATTATTTCCTGTACTCATCCTTTTCTTGTTATCTGTTTCAGGGCTGCAGTTCCAAGCGGTCGTGTTCATTGCGTTGCGGCTGGGCGGTGGTTTGCGCATTGTGGAGGTTACTTCATCATGTCGCTGCGGTGATTCTTCAGGCGCTTCCCTGTGGTGCCACCGTAAGTTCAGCGGCCTGTGGAAGTGCGTAGGGTGACATCGGATCTGTAAACGCTAGGAACCCCGTCCATACCTTTGTCCGTTGTCATCCGGATCCGGTCACCTTTTGGTTCTCTTCCCTCTCCCCTCCCTGGATATACGTAAGTCGCAAGGGCCACAAAAGCTTATATGCAGTGTATTGAGCCAAAGCGGCTGTGAGCCCCATCCGCGGTAACTCTAATTCTATCCTGCTACCCTCTTGTCCTGAAAACATTTTAAATTGTTACATTTTCTAGCACGTATCTGCAATTCACATAGTAGGTGGAGAAGGTATCGTATTTCACATAAAATTCGATTTTGAGATTTCACCACAAACATATGTTTTGAAGAACCCTGAACCAAAAGTATTTTTAGAAAAAGGTCCTGTGTGTCTGTGAACACGATAACACAAAAATTAAAATACTAAATTTGGTATTTAAATTCGGTATCTTCCAAGGATGGAATACAAAGATTTTCAGAAAAATTCCCCATCCCAAACACCCTTTACATAGAACGTTTTTCGAACATTAAGATTATCTAATTAAATATCGTAATTAAAATATCGTATATTAAAGATATTTATATGCAAATAAAATGTATATCCTCAATTTTTTTGAATGGCTTCTGAAGACTTCTTCATTCTGAATACATATCTGGCCAGCATAAAAGATAACAAAAACTTTCTACATAAAAATGTACAGCTTGTTAAAAGCTGTCATATAATATTTTTAGGGGTAACCATTTCTAAGATACTCCCTCTTATTGCTTTGAATCTTAAAGTACTCCTTTTCTCAAACCGGAAGGCCTCATCCGATTCATATTTCTTCTGCTTTATTCAAAGATGTGGAAAGAGAACCGAATTTCAATGAGAATGGTATGGCTTTTTAAAAGATTTTACAATAGCTTTATTCTAATGTAGTCCCTTATTTCCCTTCTGCTTTCAAGAAGCTTAGTAATAAGAGAATTTTTGGTGACGTTTACCTCGATTAGCATGACGTAGATAGAAGAATAATCTTTTGTAAGAATAGTTTGTTTGCAGAACAAATAAAGTCATGCGAATGGAAACACATAATTTTTTTAAGTAGATGTAGTTATTAAGGAATTGCATTGTGAAATGTTCGAAATTGAGAAGGGAAATAAAGACGGGGTGTGAGCCTTGCTGCATATGCAACCGTCAAAACTTATGAGTGGATCGTATTATCTAAAATATCCGAGCGCGGTCAAATTCGTTCGAAAGTGCATTTTGGGAGCGATATTAGCTGACTGGAATGGACTGTCTTGTTTGATTTACTGACGTTCTAAGCGTTGTAGATCAATCAGGGCTCAGTAGAACCCTTACTTAGAAAATAGAGCAAAGGTCGAGAATTCATTGGTATAGAAAAGATGGTGTATTGATTTAACCCAGACCAGGTAAACGACCTTTTCTATTAATTCATAATATTATATTATCAAATCCGTAACTGATTTGTAATTCGTTACCATTTGGAGGTAGCATCTCTGCTCTAGTTATTTCCCTTTGCATGTGATACTGAGCAAGGAGGACGTGATTGTATTAATTTTTAGCTGTTTATTAATGTATGTTCATTATAATGACTTGATAATTTATACCATAATTATTCCAGAATTCTAAATAGCATTATTTTTTACAAACGCAGTTTCATTTATTACTTTCTCCTAAAGTATTATGTACATAGTGTACAGAGAAGGCATTGTGTTGCACCCAAAAATTTGATACCGAGATGTCACCGGAAATATGTTTTGAGGTCCCCAGAGTCCAACAACGAAAAGTCTGCTAAATACTAAACTTCGTATTCGTTTAGTATTTCCTAGGGTTGCCACATGAAGATTTTCAAGAAAATCCCCCTACTTCTAACTACACTTTACATGGAACATTTATCAAAAATGTATTTTTCAAAAATGGCCTCTTCATTCGGATGACTTCTGTGTAACTGGCAAACCCCAAGATATATGCAAAAATATATTACACAGAAAATGTTGATCTCACTAAAACACTCAATTAATGTTATGTACATCTTTTTTTAGAGTTAATAATGTTTGAGATATTCCGGATTAACGGATTCAATTTTAAGCCACCTAAACTTTTCTCAAACAGAAAGACATCTTTCTTCTCGTTTCTCGTTTATTTACTTCTGGCAAGCAAAGAAATTGGAATTTCAATTGTTTCACATAACGACCGGCTTTTAAAAGACTGAACTATCGCTTTAGCCTAGTGTATTCCCTTATTTCCTTCCACTTACAAGGAAGTAAGTTAAAAGACTAATTCTGCCTATATTTATCTTGATTAGAATAATATAGAGAAAATATTAATTTTTTGAATAAAAGGTTTGTTTGTAGAACAGCTAGAGAAAGTCATGTGAATGGAAGACGTCAGATTGTTGTATACAAACGCAGTTTCATTTATTACTTTCTCTACACGTGCTATTTACATAGTGTATAGGGAAGGTATTGTATTGCACCCAAAAATGTTATACCGAGATTTCATCGGAAATACATGTTTTGAGACCCCTGAAATCAAAAGCATTATTAGGAAAATGTCCGGGTTTGTGTCTGTGTGTGGTGTCTGTGGACAGCTATGCTCATAAACGAAAGGTCGTTAAATAGCAAATTGGATACATAAGTTCAATATCTTCCAAGGATGCGGCACATAGATCTCTCAGAAAATCTCGTCACCCCCAACTATTCTTTACATGAAAACAATTTCTTAAAAATGGCTCTAACGATTTTGATTAAAAACTCTTATATTTAAGATATTTACATGACAAATAAAATGCATATCCTGAATTTTCTGTTAATAGCCCCTGAAGATTACTTTATTCTGGATGAAATTTGCTGAGTTTGCATAACAGTAAGAGGTAGACAAAAACGTTCTACAAAAAACATGACCATATCTTTAAAACACACGATTTATGTCATATAATACAAAGGGTAATCTCTCTGGTTTCAGATGCTCCTGCAGATGCTCCTGCCATATATGTATATATGTTGTTTTTCCCTTTTTACTTTCCCTACACGTACTATGTACATAGTGTATAGAGAAGATATTACACTCCACTCAAAAATTCGATACCGAGATTTCACCGGAAATATATGTTTTAGGGTCCCATGTATCCACAAAAAAAAAAAATCACAAAAAGGTCCGTGTGTATGTGTGTGTGTGTGTGTGTGTGTGTGTGTGCCCGTGTGTGAACACGATAACTCAAAAACGAAAATTCGGTAAAATACCAAACTTGGTATTTAAGTTTAGTATCTTCCAGGGATGCAACACGAAGATTTTGAGAAAAATCCCCCATCCCAAACTACCCTTTATATGGAACATTTTTCGAAAATTTTGATTTTCTCAAAAATGGCTCTAACGATTTTGATTAAAATATGATATACTAAAGATATTTACCTGACAAATAAAATGTATATCTTGAATTTTCTGGGAATAGCCTCTGAAGACTACTTTATTCTGGACGAATTTTACGGAATTTTGCATAACTGCTAAGCCGTAAGAGATGGAAAACAAGTTTACCGCACAAAAAATGTAGAGCTCTTTAAAACACACAATTTATGTTATATGCATTTTTTTCATGGAGTTGATCGTTTTTTAGATATTCCTTGTTTTTTGTTTCATCTTTAAAAAATTATACTTTTCTCACAGAGGACTTTGTCAACTCCTGTCCATACAAACAAAGAAACTTCAGTCACATAGCAACCAGCTTTTGACTATCACTTAAACCTATGGTACTCCCTTATTTCGCTTCTACTTACAAGGAAGCAAGTAATAAGACTGTTTCTGCTATTTTTTTTTTTTTCGATTAGCATTAAGCAAATAGAACAATAAGCTTTTTAACAATAGTTTGTTGCAGAGATGTAGAGAAAGTCATGAGAGTGGAACACATCAGATTTTTCACATTAACTATTTCTATGTTAATGAATTAGAGCATTTAGCACTTTTGTCACTGAGATGTGTCGACTTTCCTCGTTGGTGTAAGTCTCTTCTGACAGTCTTCCCAGCTCCTTCTACTATCTCCTGCATTCTGCTACTCTGCTCCAGTGTGTTCCAATCCGGTGTCTCAAGAAGGCTCGGCATTTCTTGACTTCAAGCTCAACCGCTCGTTTCTCACTAAAGGCTTGTTTCCTCCATCTCAAAACTGAACTTAATATTTTTAGTTCGGATCCCGAACTGTGCCACTGTTTATTATGGAAGTGCTTTCCTCCAGCCGAGAACTTAACGAAACTGAACTGACAACTGAATCTCACCTTTCTCGTTTGTCACTAGAAATTTTAAGTTTTCCAATAGAAATCTAGGCGGCGAAAATTATGGTGGAAGTCGTTTTTTCAGTTCAGTTGAGCTTTGGATGACGAGATAGCATAAGTGAGGTTATAGTTGCGGATTTGTTTGTAATTTGGTTTAAATATTTGTGCACAATGAGTGGAAAAAGAAAGTTTTCACAAATTGAGGAAGACTTTGTTCGTCATAACAACTTTTATACAACACACATTTCGAGTATAGAAATATAGAGAAGAAACAGAGGCTTTGGAAGCCCTGCGTGCTTCACTGTGTCTGTGACTATATATAGCACATTTCTTGCCATGCGGTGACTGTGTAGAGCAAAGGCTGCTGTACTAGGTAGTTTCTGGTATCATTGCTGGGCCAGGAATATTAAGCTGCTCTTCAAAAATTTTCCAGCGTCACCTTAGTGTCATTGTCCTTCAGGTGCATCCTAATCAAAACTTCAGAGGCACCCTCTCATCTACGATTATCAAACATGGAATGCACCTCACAGCGTTTCTTATCAGTACTATCTGTTAATTCGTCGACCAAAAAAAACATCAAAGTATTCAACTCCTTTCTTCACTGCCATGCAACCTTCTCAACCATTCTTCAGCCATTTTAATTATGTGCAGTTTTAAGTTCTTGTTCAGTTCAGTTTTCAGATTGGAGGAAAGCAAGCCTTAAGGCAGTCGCATGTGGGATTTGTGGTGATCAAAGCAGCGAGCAGGCAAATTTTCTTCAGGTTCTCCGGTTTCCCGAGGAATTTATATCACCGATTGCTCCATTATCACCTTTTTTTGGTACACTGGAGCAGAGCACCGAACGTAGACCTTTGTGTGACCCTTTATCTCTGACCAGGGCTGATTAACAGAGACTTTTTCACATATTTATACTACTTCATTTCAAATTTACATATATTTTACAAAGTAATCTCCTTCTACTTCAATGCACTTTTTATAGCGTTTCTGTTAGCCCTCGAAAACATGGTGCAGGCCATTCTTTGTCAGGTCTTTGAGAATCACCTCACTTTTCTTGAGCACTGCTTCAAAGTTCTCAAATCGAATGACCCGAAGCGTTGTCTTTAGTGATGAGTATAAAAAGAATTACAGTGTGCAAGATCGGACTACAAGGCGGATGCGATACACAGGTAATGTTGAATTGAGTCAGAAACTGTGTGAGTTGATTTGCGATGTGAGGCTGCGCATTGTTATGATTAAGTCCCCACCTAGTTCGAGAAATTTATGGTCGTTTCTCTGCAATTTGCATGCTCAGTTTGGTCAATACTAACGTGTAGTGTGCTGCTGAAAGAGTTATGTAATGTTATCCCCCGATCCTCAAGGACAATCACAGTATATGTGTTCAATCACAGCAGAAGCCGAAACACCAGGCCCAACTTGCTTAACACAGACCATTCGGTACGAAGTAGTGCATCTTCGCCGTACGCTTTTTATTTTCTTTTTTCCTTTTTTTTTTTTTTTTTTTTTTAGATTTCAATGCGTACTTTTACCACTCTGGCACCGCAGGCGATGACACTAATAATATATGGAACGAAGATGGAGGAGCACCGTTTGAATGCAACGGCGGAGAAAACGGGAAAACCCGGAGAAAATCCATCCCTGCCTCGCTTTGTCCACCACCTTATGATTGCTGCAACTTTTCGTAAGTTTCAATGGCTGTATATGGTTAAACAAAAAAAGCATAATTTTATTGCGTCATACTGCTCTTCTCACGTAACCTCCATTTTGTGTTATGTGAAATGCAAGTAGGGTCTAAAAAATAAAGCATTAAAACCACCTACAGATACGAGAGTAAATGTAAATGGCGTGTTATTTATGGACGCTCTTTAACTACTGTGGTTCTCAGCGTCCCATTCTATACTGGGCATGAAAGACCGTTTAATTTTGCTCAGAGGTCTCTCTATCAGGCTTGAGGTTCTTTTACGTGCCGTAAATCTATGACACGGGACCAAAGGCTTTACCTCCCTTTCGAAGGAAGCCATGCTAAGGATTTTACACCCGAAAAAATCCATCGTCCTCCGCCGGGTATATGAAGTTAGCATGGCAACCATTACACCACGGAGGGCGACAGATGCGAGAGTGCTGCTGCCTGTGGACATTATACATAAATTCATGTACAGATACGAAACCATCGCGGAAGCTACAGGAAAAACTCAATCTTCCAGGAAGGGAGGGATGAGGGGAAAAACCCGAAGGGCAAGCATGGACAGGGTACCTAACTGTTAGCATGGAACTTCTTTGATGCCGTACGGTTTCTGCTCTCAAGCTCTGAGCCTCCGGAGTCCCCCAGAGAAAGCCCTAAGACTCGAAGGCGCATCCCGGTCGAGAGGTACCGACGACGCCAAGATAAACATTACAGTGCGCAAGCTATCATCCAGCCGCAACCAGCCGAACGCCGTTACCCGGTCCTTCAATCCTGAAACAGATGACAAGTAAATGATGGGAACAGAAAATGGTGGAGCGGAAAATTCGGGGGATGCAATGCACCTATCCAGCACTCGCCTGGCGAGCCGGAAACCCCAGAAAATACACATGGGTCAGCTAGACCGGGGACACGGATCCAATCCCCACCCCGCCTGAGTCATTCCCACTCGGTTTCAATATGGAGAGTTTACCAGAAATACACGTTTTGAGGACTCCTAATCCAAAGAAAATCAGTTTTAGAATAAGACATAAGACTGCGAATGCAAATAGCCTGCATGCCGTAGGTGACCCAGAAGCGAAAAATTGATTAAAAGGCGAAACTTGATATTTAAGTTCAAAATACGAGACGAAGCTTTTCAAAAAAAAAATAAAACTACCCAGATTTACACTTTACAATGTAAATATTTCTTTATTTTGTATTTTTTCAAAAATGGCTGTAACGAGTTTGGTTAAAATAACGTATATTTAATATATCTGCATGGCAAATTGTTAAATATTTAATGTTAGGGGAATGATGTGAAGTCCTTTCAATAAAAGATAGAAAACTCTTACTGTACAGTAAATTTAGATCCGTTGAAGCACACGTTAGGCCAACATTTTTTCTGTCTTTCTGTTTTGTGGAGTTAACTATTCCTTGTTATTTGTTTGAACTTTCCAATACTTATATTTTTACAATTGTAAAGTCGATATTCGTTTTTTGTGGTGTTGTAAAGAGCTTGGACATTCAAAGTTATCACATACCGATACTCAAAAAACTGACCATCGCTTTGCTATTGCATCATACAGCGAAATGTGTAATGTAAGTGTATCTAGATTAACCTGAAATATCTAAAAGAATAAGTTTTTATAAGAACAACTCGTTAAGCCTAAGTACAGAAAGCCATGTGGATGGAATACATCATATATTTTACAGCACATATCTCCTGGTTATGTACAGGGTTACTACAAAAGAAATAGACAACTTCAACTGCCTGTAAAACAAAAACTATTAGAGATAGCAACCTAATTATTTTGGAGGTATATTGAGAAACTCTCAAAGTTTCGTTTGTTACTATTGGTAACGCTGTAGTGTTTTGTTTGTTGTTGCAGAAGCTGAAATGGCGGAAAATCCTGTGGAAAAGGCATATTGCGTGTTGGAATTTGCTTGAACGTAATCAGCAACTGTTGTCCAACGACATTTTAGAACACGTTACCACAAAAATGAAATGATGCGCTCACAAAAACCAGCATCGTCTTCATCATGTCGCAACATGTCAATGCAAAAGTCACGCCGTATGACCTTATCTTCTTCACTCAGAAACTGCAACATCTGTAATCTGTAAAGCATCATGTGCAGTCGCTTCCTCAAGATTTTCCATACAGTTTGCTGTGGAATTTGTAATTACATGCTTGCCCTAGATGTCGATTTCTGTGGGCTTCTTATGTAGGCAGAACGAACACGTTCAACGTTTTCTTCCGAAACTCTTGGTCTTCCCGAGCTCTTCCCTTTGCACAAACATCCCGTTGTCTCGAATTTTCTATACCAGTCGTAGATTGACTGTCTAGTCGGTGGCGTTTTGTGGTAACGTGTTCTAAAATGTCGTTGGACAACAGTTGCTGACTGCGTTCTAGCAAATTCCAACACGCAATATGCCTTTTCCACAGGATTTTCCGCCATTTCAGCTTCTGCAACAACAAACAAAACACTACAGCGTTACCAATAGTAACAAACGAAGCTTTGAGAGTTTCTCAACATACCTCCAAAATAATTAGGTTGCTATCTCTAATAGTTTTTGTTTTACAGGCAGTTGAAGTTGTCTATTTCTTTTGTAGTAACCCTGTACTTTGTTTTTAAAATTTCAAAGAAAGTATCCTGTAGTTGAAGTTGCTATGACATTTACTTGTGGAAATATCTCAAAATATCATCTTGACATAAAAAATAGCTTTTGTGGATAGTTTGTTACTATAACTAGCTGAAACATAAAGTACTTTGATGAACAGCTCAAAATATTCGAGGAAGGAATAAGAAGAGATACTACTTCTCTAAGTGATATTGCATCAAATTTAATATTAAACTAATGCATCAGTGAAATTAAAAAGATACACACAATATGTAAGATATATTGTTTTAATTTATGCAGTTAGTTTAATTACAGTTATTTAATAGTTGTGTTTTGCCATGTATCAAAATTCCAACTACATGGTTATTTAAATAATATCGTTATTGTCTAAATGAAGTTCTAACAAAAATGAACCACGTGTTGTATTTTTAAAAATATTCACATTAAAAATTCAGTTTTACAGTAAATAAGTTAACAAAAAGATGTGTCATATATTTTTGTATTAATTCTAATAATTGTAGAACAATTATTACTTTTTTACTTTCCAAAACTTTTGACATTTTCAAAATATAGTCATCTGTTTCTGAAAATTGGAGCATTATTTTGGAAAAAAAATATGTTCATTTTCTTTAATGTACTTTAAAAGGTAGTATAAAAGTATGCTTATTGCATCATGCGGAGCATTTTAACTAATGAAAAGCGTTGGGGAAAAGTTTACGAGTAAACAAGATTTAAAGATGGGCGTGCCTATTAATAAACATGTCTTTCCATTTTATAGCTTCAGTAAATTGGTAGTTAAAGTGCTCCAAGTGGGAAAAACAATATGCTGTATGGTTTACCGGGAAACATGCGAGTCAGCTGAGAAATGTAATGCGATGCCGGCATGTTGCCATTGTAGCTCAGTAGTAGAGCAACCGGCAAGAAACCGGGGGACTCGTGGTTCAAATCCCGGCTATGGCATTGAACGTCTGACTCTACCTATCCAACTCCTGTCATACACACGGTTTCTGTGAGAAGGCAGTTAAAATTATCACAACTGTCCATAATAATTGGCTAAAACTATGAATCCAGGGACTTAAAGTACTTACAACATTGTAAGTCGCCATTGGGGTTTCATCTCAAAATAATTTGAGATCACCTTGTATGTTTACCGGGAAACATGCCAGTCAGTTGAGATACTCAATGTTATGCCGGCATACTGCCATGGTAGCTCAGTGGCAGAGCAACCGGCTAGAGACCGGGAGATCCGTGGTTCAAATCCCGGCTATGGCATTGAGTTTTTCAGTCTGATACTACCTATCTAATTATTTTTATAATAAAATAATATGAATTCTAAACTTTAAGACAATATGTTGTTTTGGATAGGTAGAATCAGACTGAAAAATGCAATGCCATAGCCGGGATTTGAACTACAGTTTTTTGTTTAAAGCCCCTTTTACTACTTGTGGCACCGCAATACTGGCACCTACTTGTGACACTGGTGATACATGGAATGAAGATGGAGCGCCAGTGGAATGTAATGGCGGGAGAAACTGGAGAAAACCGCCCCTACGCCGCTTTGTCCACTACAAATCTGGCATGCAGTCGCGTGGAATCGAAACCGGGCCGTTTAGGTGAGAGGCAAGTGGTCTAACCACTCGACCACGGAGCGGCCTTGCTCTATCACTGAGCTACCATAGCACGATCCGTGGTTCAAATCTCGGCTATTGCATTGAATTTCTTACTCTGGCTCTACCTAACCAATTCCATGCCTTACACACTGCTTGTGTGAAAAAACAACCAAATTAACACCAATTGACTTAATAGTTGGTTAAACTATGAAGCCGGGTCCTAAAAGTGCTTACGACATTGTAAGTCGCCTTTGGAGTTGTCATCTCAAAATAATTTGAGATCACCTTGTGGTTTACCGGGAACATGCGAGTCAGTTGAGAAAGTAATGCCATTCCGGCATGTTGCCATGTTAGCTTAGTGGCAGAGCAACCGGTTAGAGACCGGAATATCCGTGGTTCATATCCAGGCTCGGACATTGAACCTGACTCTAGCTATTTAACTCCTGTCCTACACACGGCTTGTGGGGGAAAATTAACACAAAAATAGTTGTTAAATTTTTGGAAATTTTCCTACAATTTCACAGATGCATTTCGTAATCATTTTAATAAAACAATTGGATAATTGGATAATACGAGGTACGTCCAGAAAGTAAGTTCCGTTTCAGTTTATCTCCACTGCAGCGCTGCGATCACAGTTCCGCACATGCGCGGTACACGCTCTGTATCAAGGAGAAGAAACGTGCGCCATTTTGAGATCGCATACGCTTTGTTGTGCTTGTTTACAATGTCGGTGTTCATTGAAAATCCCGCCGCTTGTGAAATCAGATCTGTGATTCGTTTTCTGAATGCTAGGAAAGTGAAACCAATTGAAATTTATCGGCAAATTTGCGAAGTTTACGGACAAAATGCGATAGGTGATTCAATGGTGAGAAGATGGGTCCGACAGTTCAATAAAGGACGTAGTGAAGTGCACGAATGAAGAACGAAGTGGGCGTCCATCTTTGGTTACAGAAGAACTGGTTCACGCGATTGATGACAAGATCCAGGAATTTCCAGCAAGTATACAATTAGTGCTCTCGCTATGGAATTTCCCCAAAGCTCACGATCACTAATTCATGAAATTGTTACCGAAAAACTGAAATTTCGTAAACTTTTCTCACGTTGGGTACCAAAGACACAGGCGGCAAACTTCTATGAAGAAGGTATACAAAAACTTGTGCCACGCTATGACAAATGCCTGCAAAATTTCGGCAGTTATGTGGAAAAGTAGTTTAAGAGTTGTAGAATTTTGTGCAATAAATAATGATTCTGTATCTGTACACAATTTAATTTTATTACCAAACGGAACTTACTTTCTGGACGTATCTCGTATTTAAGAGAGGCAGAAGCATAAACAAGGTGGCCCAGTGTTAGACTCTTCGCCTGTCATATAGGAGGCCAGGGTTTTCCGGTATCCCCGCTATTCATTCCAATTGCTCTATTATCAATTTTGCCCTTTATTTCATATTATCAAAACACATTAGACTCTGAAAATTGTGCTTCATTTATACAAATGCTATTAGTGAGCGGACAAAATAAGAATCATTACAGATGACTTCACGGGATAGCAACCGAGTTAGATTGGATTTCTTTGATTCCAATCTAACTTTCTTGTTATCCCGTGAAAATAAACGTAAATAGCGTGTTATTTATGGACTGCTGATGATCATGAAAGTTGGCACATCTAAGTGTTTTTTCATATCGAAGACTTTTGTGCCATCCATTTTACTTGAACTGCCACTAGATGGTGCTGCAACGTACCATTTTCTATACCGTTCAACCAATCGCCTTGAAAATTGGTATGCGTAGATATTTGAATATGAAGAATATTTACGCGATGTCTATTTTGATATAACCCAACTGTAATTACAACAAATATTAATAGTAGCAAATAATAGCAAATAATGATTGTGACCGTGATTACAATAAATAGTAATAGCAACCTATTATAGAAGTATAATAAAGGTTATTCAGAAGTTTGGACACTGTTTCTTTACAAACACATTTGTAGTATTTTAAATAGCAATCGAAGCAACAACTAACACTCGATCGATTGTCGCTTTTTTAATTCAGTCTTTTGTTTGCTCAAATGTTACATAATGGCCATCTATGTATCCTTTCAGTAAACTCTAACGACCTTTAGTTATACTTTATTGCAAGTAATTCTATGCGACAACCTTTATATTATGTGGTGAATTGTAACAACTATTTTCCGCTCCATATAATTCTCAACAAAAATTAAAACTTGCAACCAACAAATTAACTTGATTCTTAGCAGATTGGACATTTACGAAAAAGCAGACAGTGATTCTTTCAATGATGATGCTCTACATTGTGTTCATGAGAAAATGGATTTAATCTATGTGAATAGGTTTCTATAATAAAACAGTGATCCTCCTGGTGTCTTTTTACAGCTGTCAAATATATGCTATAAGTAATATCACAGGAAGAACATTTGAAAATGCAGTTGCCTTCTTAAGATATTGGAGTTCATCGAGGTGGCTTTAAATATCACAAAGGGACATTCCAATGTCAACCAATTTGGCGTAGGCGAAGCTGCGGATAGAAGTTAGTACTATAATAATTGTCATTATTTTTGTAAGTATTTATGTTACCACCAAATCAACGAAAATGATTAGCATGTGTTTATATCTGAAGTATAAATACTAATACACGAGACATAATAGAGCAAGCATGAACCCAAATAGGTGATGAAAGGTGAATTACGCATTTCAAATGCAAAATGTTGCAAAGTCACAGCACTGAAGAAATTGTCTGCTCCTACTTTCCGCGCGCGCGTGCTCTCTCTCTCCCCCTCTCTCTCTCCCTCCCCCCTCCCCCTCTCCCTCCCCCCCTCTCCCTCCCCCCTATCCCCCTCCCCCTCCCTCCCACCCCTCCCCCTCCCCTCCCCCTCCCCCCTCTCTCTCCCTCTCCCCCTCCCCTCCCCCTCCCCCTCCCCCTCCCCCTCCCCTCCCCCTCCCCCTCTCCCTCTCCCTCCCCCTCTCTCCCCCTCTCTCCCTCTCCCTCTCCCTCTCCATCTCCCTCTCCCTCTCCCCCTCTCCTCCTCCCCCTCCCCCTCTCCCTCTCCCCCTCCCTCTCCCTCTCTCCCTCTCTCCCTCTCCCCCTCCCTCTCCCTCTCTCCCTCTCTCCCTCTCTCCCTCTCTCTCTCCCTCCCTCCCTCCCTCTCTCTCTCTCTCCTCTCTCTCTCTCTCTCTCTCTCTCTCTCTCTGCTTAACTCAAAGGACAACCACTTGGTGACTTCTGCTATAGGGCAACAGTGGAGGGTAGCTTAATATGTTCCTCCCACGTTTGAGCTACGTGGAATTTACCTGTCTCAGTCTTTGATAGTTGTGCTATCTAGATTTGTTTTTGCTTTTTCACACTTTTCCTCTTGGTCCTCTGATTTTCACATTTTTCCTCTTGGCCCTCTAACCTTGATTCTCACTTACTTTGACATTTGACGTTGTTCTCACTGTCACTGTCGTATTCAGATATGTTTCTCTTCGCATTTCCTCGGTATTTCCGGCACCCTCTCTCCTTCTCTTAGGTTCCAAACCGTTGCTTAGTAATGCCCATCTCCATTTCGCGACTTGCGCTGCGGTCGCGGCGTCTTTATCCTGTGTCCTGCTGATTTCAGGATTCCTTATATTCATATCTATGATATTTTCCTTTCCATCTTTCCCTGATTAATAAGAATTGATGGTCTTTCTTGCTGGGTTGATCTCTGTACACACTGCTCAAAAAATTAGAGGGGCAAGACTTTCTTCGAGATTAGTATTTTACCAGTTTGTTCAGACATATCTAATTAAGATGTGCAGCCCATCAAGACACCTTTAAAACAATGGCCACATGCCAATACTACAACATACTGAGTTATGTTGACAACTGTGTATATATAACCGAAGCTGAAGTTGTGAAGTTGTTCGAGTGCAACAAGAAGGTTGGACATTCGCGCAGTGTTTGTAGAGCTCCATGTTATTTCATCTGTTGTTGGAAGAAGCTGAAAAGCAGTCATTAGAACTAGCACCTATGCTAGAAGAGCAGGCCAGGATCGAAAACGCAAAACATTGACAAGAGATGACCGATTTGTGGTAGGTTGCGCTTCTCGGCTACGCACTGTCACTTCTAAAGACCACCTAAATTACCTGAAGATATCAATTGCTGTTACTGTCACTGATCAAACAATACGAATCAGGTTTCGAGGTGTGCGTTTAAGATCACGAAGACCAAAAACGATCCCTCGATTGCAGCGTCATCATAAGGCAGTTCGATCGTGGGTTGCTCAGCAATATTGGAAATGGCAACTTCGTCAGTATTACAAATTTCTGTTCACAAACGAATTTCATTTTCTATAACACAGTATGATGGATGTCTGCGTGTGTATCGTTTATTTGGATGAGCGTTATGATGAAACTACGGTTCAAGAAATTGGTCAATTTGATGCTGCATCTATAACGGTGTGAAGTGGCATCAGAATCAATGGTGTAACTGATCTTGTTTTAGTTAGAGGGCGACTAAAAGCTGACAAGTACGCCGCTGGTATTGCACTGGAACATATTCTGCCTGTTACAATTGGAATGGAACCCCAGTTTGTATTGCTCGAAGACAACCTGGAATCCATACAGCTGGTGCCACTGTGGCCATCTTTTAGAATCTTTAGATACAAACCAACTGGCCTGCTACAGTATTAGGGCACACCCCAATCCCAGTGGGCATTTGTGTTATATGCTAGAATGTAATATCAGTATCCTGCAGTTCCTCAGACTCTTCAAGAGTCTTTATCTCGCTTGCAGTGCCATGGTAGTAAAAGCGGGCGTTAAACACTATCAAAGAAATCTTTATCCAAGAATGGGACAACATCGCACAGAGAAATGTGCGAAGATTGAATATAAACATGCCTCAAAGGTGTCAACATCATACATGCCGTTAGCGCTATACAAGATACTGAAAGGTTTTCTTTTGTGGTTATTGTAATTAAGCGCTTCACCCATAAACTCTAATTAATTTTGCTTAAATTATCTGAGCTTGTAAACGAGAAGTAAAATGACTTGTGTTATTATTAAATAAAGGTTATTTATTTAGGAAAACAATTATTGAATCGAAAAAGTTTTTTAACGATTTGACATCACTTAGCTTTGTATGTTCTCTCTTTCCCCTTCTACTTACAAGGAAACAAGTAATAAGGTCATTTCTTAAGGTGATTAGTATAAAGTAACAGAAGAAAAATCTTTTGTAAGAATAGTTTGTTTACAGAATAAGTACAGAAAGTCATATGAATGGAGAACATAAGATTTTTCATGCCTATTTCTGCTTTCTTCTATTTTCTAGTTTCTAATTTATTCGGATTTATCACTAATTTTTATGCTGGTCTATAAGCAATAATATTGGAAAACAAAACATCCAGTAAGTAACTAAAAAATTTGCTATTGCAGTCCAGCAACTTAATATAATGTTCAATAAAATCCTTCAATCTAGAACTAGCCTTTAGAAGAAAAGTACTTTATGATTCCGTTGAAAATGGCTGTGGGATTTTAATTAAAATGACATGTTTATGATAGCTGCACAACTAATTGAATGTATATTGTGTTGAATTTTCTGTAAATGTCTTCGTTCTGCACTCTTTTGTGTAACCGATACACCCAAAAACTAATAAAACCTTACCACGCCAAAAATGCAGATCTCGTTAAAATGCACAATTTATATCAAGCATTTTTTCCTTCCCTTCTTTTGGCACTTGGTGTGAATTTTGCAATGCTGTGCTCACCTCGTGTGTTTCTCGTGATGCGGTACGAAGAGAATGTAATTCAAAGACGCGCTTTTTAAAGATTTCTAGGAATATGTAAAGAAACCGTTTCTCCAAACATTCATTTCGATTAACACAAATAGATGATACATCTTTATGAGTAGAGAGAGGAATATGAATGTAACAGCGGATGTTTTTCTTCTCTTGCTGCCACAGGTTGAGACAGTACATGTACCGCCTGCGGTGCCATTAGTAGTTAAAGCGGGCGTTAAACACTACAAAAAAAAAAGTACATGTCGTGTCACGAGTTAAAAGGTCTCTAAAAGGAGATATAAATCATATCCAATATAATGTATAAATTATATTAAGAAGGGACACGTTGGAAATGGCCAGAGAAGAAAAGTTGTGAAACATGTCTAAAAGCGCAAAGACAAAGCTGCCAAATGACCCAGGTAGAAGTGTACAGTTAAGGGCAGGACAAGGAACCGAAGAGGTTGGAAGTTCCACTGCCCGAGGGTGGACATATTAAAGAAAATACAAACAGTTTTCTTGTTGGTCGAGCGACGCGACTTCACTTCTATGGAATACTCATTAGGTGATATTTGAGTCCGCGGTGGAAACGAACGAGCTACATATGGCCGTGACAGAAACAGCCAGCGTCTATTTACTATACCAGAATACGGTCACGAGTAATAAGAGATGATAGTCGCGCTAGCGTAGAGAGTAGCTGGAAAGGGGAAAACTTAGGATGAATACGTGTGTTCGACGGCAGAAAATGTCGAAGAAAATAAATAAACGAGTTCAATAACAATCGTGAACTCAAAGGAAACCATTTGTGTCTTATCACACCTGCCGATACATCCTGAGCTACGGCACCCATATCTCCACACCATTCCATAATCTCCTAAACCTTCACGCGAGATTAGAACCCCCACCGCATATTTGGGAACCGCCGCAAGGTGAGGGGCTTTTGTGGAAATTTTTGTTTCGCATTTAGAGCATACTGACCAAGTTTGGCACTTAGCCAACTTATCGTTTTGGAGTTCTGATGTTCACAGACACAATTTATATATTGTAAGCGCGACACGAAATACCTACTGAGCGCGGTGCATACCGGCCCATACCTGACCAGCAGGGTGCGATAAACCACCGCTCCCCCCGAACAATAGCCGCATAACAAACACATAGCCGCGTAACAATACCATTAAGTGCCATCATGGACCGGTTTCACACTTTAGGCTTAAGCTGAAGCTTTAGTAGGGTGCGGAGTTGCGAGTTTCACCAAGTTCGGCTTTACTGAGTTGAATAACTCCAGGGAGCCCGCCTCACATTGAAGAGATCCCTAGTTCGAATCTCGGCTAGGGTGAGTTACCTGGATAAGGTATTTTTCTGGATTCTCCTTAATCCTGAAAAGACGAAAGTCGAGTAACTCTAAAGCTCCATTGACTCGGAGATCATTTGAGCATCATTTCACCAATTTCATTCAACGTCGGATGCGCCTACTAGACTAAAACATTTTAAACTAAAAAACCTTATATATTCCATTCACGTGACTTTCTATAGCTGTTCGACAAACGATTTTTAACAAAATATTATTGGTCTACTTCCGTTTAAAAAACAGGCCATTAATTTATACTTTTTCATTGCAAAAGCTTCTGTTTATTTTCGTATAAAGTAAATAACACGCCGTTATGTATCTTCACATAGCAACGTGTTACAAAGCACTTTATAAATTACGTCATGATTCTTAAGAAATAAACATTTTCTTTTCCAAATTTTAGTATATTATTTCCCTCGAGTATAATAGAAGTCCTTGGAAAAAAAAAGACATTCTTCTACTGATTATCCCAACTAATCATACATGGAAACAAATTATAACTTTTAGATAAGCATGTGTTCAACCATAAATCATACTCATACAAAGGTTTATGAGTGCAACCATAAATCACACAAGAAAATTCTAATCTGAGAATTAGCTTTTCCGTAATATCTTCTACTTTTTTTTCTTTAAAATCCATTCTTTAAAACGACTTTATGTTGCTTTATATGTATTTCTAGACTTTTCCGGCAATAATCCTATAGTGACGCTATTTTCCACTGCATCAATGTCCTCTACAACATAAAAATCATCCATTTTCGAAAATGGCGATTTATCGATTTCAATTAACCGCAATGGTTATCATAACAATCAAGTTCACGGCATGAATAGTAACAGAATTAAAATTGTTCACTGATATAAGATTTAATACGGCATATTATATTATTTCCTGCATTAAAAACGTATTTCCTTAAATAAACGTAGAGAAAGCATTGCATTCAACTTGGTGCAACAGTAGTTTTATTAACTGGTGGGTCCTAGATTACTCCCTATGGTCGTAATCTAACTTGACCCACTCATTAATAAAGCTCGATTTCTGCATCATGCTAATCAAGTTCTCCAATACCAAAAGTGACCTTATTGCTTAGTTCTTTAAAATTACAAAGGAATATAAGAGTATACCCTAGGCCAAATTGACATTCAAATCTTTTAATAGCTGTCGCTATGTGAATCTCTTGAAATTCGGCTCTGTTTCCATGCCCAAGAGTGAACCAAAAGAGATATAAAACGGTTCATAGCTTCCCGTTTGTGAAAATCATTTTAAAATTGAAACCAATAGTAGGGAATATTTCGGAAATGATTTTGTTAGTCAAAAATCTATATATGACATAAATTATGTGTTTTAACGAGCTCTACATTTTGAATAAGTTTTTCTCTATCTCTTATGGTTTACCAGGACTTCAGGGGCTATTCCATAAAAATTCATGATTACCATTTTATTTGTCATTTAAATATCTATATGTATAGCATGTAAACGATACTTCGTATCACATCCTTGAAAAATACTGAACCTAAATAGATACCAAGTTTGTGACTTAACTAACTTTTCTTTTTTTACTTGTGATGTACACACAAACACACTCACGACCTAAAAATATTTTTATTTATTTGTTTTTTTTTTTATTCAGGGGCCCTCAAACTAGGATCTCCGCTGAAATCTCGGGATTGAACTTTTGGGTGGAATACAATTACCTTCCATGCCTCGTTATTAGTTATCTATGTAGCACATTGTACATGCGTATTAGAGAAGCAAAACCTCCAGGAAATGGTAAAATTGGTGCTCCTTGCGCATGTGCAACGAGTGAATTTCCGTTATTTATGGTAACTCTGTTCCTAAAATAAGCATTTCTACTGGTTTAACCAGCAACATACAGTTAAAATTACCGAAAAGTTAGGTCAAAAGGAATTGTGAAAATCTATACATTTTGAGATGCAGAAAACAGCTGTAATTAAAATGCAGCATGCTTCAACTTAACGTATAGAAAAGCATTGCTTCTGACGAAACGGTTTGTTGCTGAATTATAGAGCAACAATAGATGCAACACCAATGAGGGCGGTGTTGATTAAGTTTTGTTTACCAATGATTTTATGTTTGTTTGATTATACTTTTATTCGTAATATGAATAATTCCTGCTACCATTATTGCCTGCCGTTTATTTGAATCTCGGTCATTCCACAACTTCAATCCCAAGCGACCGCATGTGAGATTTGTGGTGGACAAAGCGGCGCAGGGGCGGGTTTCCTCCGGGTTCTCTGGTTTTCCCCGCCATCTCATTCCACCGGGGCTTTATCTTCATGTATCATCAGTGCCATCGCCTGTGGTGCCAGAGCAGTAAAAGCGGGTGTTAAACACTACCAAAAAAAATTCCATGCATAAGAATGTTTTACATTCTTAACATTTTAGGTACTCTTCTGTTGTACATATGGGTCAAAAGAATGCATTTATTCATCATTAAAACGTTCTACTTCAGTAACAACATAGTAATTCCTTATCTTAAACCGCAGCGTAGTACGGCTTAAGTCAAGTCATAGATAACCTCGACTTATCGCTTGGACTATGTGCTGTAAAACTCCACTGTAGCTTAAGCTTCCGCATAAGCTTAAACTATGAAAACAGGCCTTAACTGCTGTTTGAGGAATTACTGCTCCAGAAGATTCCGTTCGGCAGTTTCGAGTAGTTTCCCTTTCTAAAAATTCCGCTTCAGTACGGGATCTACACAGAGTGGGAGTTAAATAAGTGCAAATATTTTAATCAGGTTTGTCGACATGATGATCTAGTACCTGCAGGTGTATTTTCGCTATTTTCTTAAGTTATCTTCATGAAGAAATTTTCACGTTTTAGGATGGCTATTATTTCTTATCTCAGACATTCGGTCGTTTACGTAACGACTGGTCCTCCTCTGTTCTGCCCGACTTAGGTGAAGTGATGTATTTAAATACAGCAGAGACATAACTCAAAACACATTAGACCGTGAAATTTGTGCTTCATTTATGACAGCACTATTAAGTAGGCGGAAAATGAAATATACCTGTGCGTTATACTACATATTGTTCTCTATTACATATTAAATTATTCGCACTTATTCACCTCCCACCCTCTATAAGGTGCTGACTACTGGTTGAAAAGTTAAGGAGTTTAGTTCCGTAGTTGAGTTTAGGAAGCTACAAAGTTAAAAGTGTACAATGGCGAGTGCATTCAGTTGTGAGCTGTACTCAGATGTAATTCGATTCGACGGATCAGTTGTATACTGAGCGTGTGTCAGCAGTCCCTCAGGGCAACGTCTGTGTGACGCTGAACGCCTAAGTGATAAAGTGTGTTCACTAGTAACTGGAGTTCTCATTTGCTACAGTATTTCGGTTGAAACCTCATAAGGAATTTTTGGATGTAATAAAATATCTTCCCTGCCCTCTAGGCCAGTGGTAGAGAATGTAAAAATTTAGTCCGGCGGAAAAAATCTTATGTGATACATTCACATGGATTTCTCCACATTTCTGTAACAAATTATTGTTAGTAAGCTTATTCTTCTATTTCATGCTAAAACATTAGCGGAGTAGTTGAGTGGTTAGACCGGTCCCCTCCCATCTAGGCGGCGCGGGTTCGATGCCAAGTGCTCGCATGTGGGATTTGTGGTGAACGAAGCGGTGTCTGGGCGGGTTTTTCCCGGGTCCTGCAGTTTGTCCGCCGCTCATTCCACCAATTGTTCCATCATCACCTTTTCAATCATCAATTTCGCTTCCAATTCGTATCGTCCACTTCCTCATGTTCATGCCTAGCTACGGGCTGACCCCTCTCCATTCTGCGGTTTTGTGCCGTTGGCTCCCCGACAGCCTTCTGACCCCTAGGCCTTGTTTTGTAAGTTCTAGGGGGTGTCAGTCCTACAAATATACGGGGAGGTTAAGCCCATTACGAACGAAACGAAACATTAGCAGAAACGGTCTTAATACTTAGTTCCTTAAGTAGAAGGGAATAAGGGAATACACTCTGGTTTGTTATGGGATTCAAATCCGATTCTTAGCGTGGCCAAGCGTTGACAAGTTCCCGTACGAGAAAGGTAAGTATTTAAAAACTGAAATCAATAACAAGGAATACCTCGAAAACGGCAAACTCTACGAAAAAAAACTGTATATGATATAAATTGTGTTTTATTGAGATCTACATTTTTTGTATAGGAAGTCTATCTCTTGCGGTTAAGCAGTTAACCAAAATTCGGCAAAATTCATCCAGAATAAAGAAGTCTTCAGAGGGCTGTTCCTAGAAAATTCAAGATATACATTTTATTTGGGATAGATAGCTTTAATATATAGGATTTTAATCAAAATCGTTAGAGCCATTTTTGAGAAAATCAAAATTTTCGAGATTTTTTCCAGGTAAAGGGTAGTTTGTGGTGGGGGATTTTCTTGAAAATCTTCGTGTCGCACCCTTGAAAGATACAAAACCTAAATACCAAGTTTGGTATTTAATGGTATTTTCGTTTTTGAGCTATGCTGTCCAAACACACGGGCATTTTTCTAAATGCTTTCTTCGGACCCCAAAACATATATTTCCAGTGAAATCTCATCGAATTTTTGGGTAGAATACAATACCTTCTCTATCCCTATGTACATTGTACATGTGGGCTAGAGAAAGTAAAAATGTAGACAGTAAAATACATAGCCGTTTTCGGAATAGGTCGTGCTGCAGATTTACACGTCTAATGGACATGAAACTTTGCGATTCTTTCTTATTACTTTCTCTAGCCCATATGTACAATGTAGATACGTCGTGAATAGAGAAGGTATTGTATTCCACCAAAAATTCGATCTCGGGATTTCACCGGAAAAAAATATTTTGGGGTCCCCGGAGTCTATTTTAAAAAGCTCCGTGTGTGTGTGTGTGTGTGTGTGTGTGTGTGTGTTTGTGTTTTTGTTGTTTTTTTTTTTTTGTGCCAGGATTGCGTTCACAGGAGATTTTTACATCAGTGTTTTTCAGAGTGCTCGCGCCGGTGCATTGCAATGCACTGTCAGTAATTTGAGTAATGGCGCTGTCTCTTTTTCTTGCGCTTGTCTCCCCCTTCCTCACCTTCACCACCAATTCTTCCTTATTGCAAATGCCGGACCGCATATGGTGCATAGCACATCTGCACCTGCGATTTTATGCTTTTGAGGCCCTGTTTTACATGTTATTAAATTTACTGACATGGGACTGTAGTTTTTAAGCACACTTAAAAGACATTGGTCTGAGTCAGGTTTGAACTCGCAATTTCGGATAAGAAAGCCAGCGCCTAACCAGCTGAGCCGCCCAGACCGACTGTCAGCAGTTCCATTGTCACTTTGTATTACTCGTCCGTTCTATGTAGTGCAATTACCTAATATAAATATTAGTTTTGAACATAATGTGTAATATTTATTTCCTTCAAGTGTTACTTGTGGGTTTTAGAATTCAGCGGTGGGGGATCTGCAGCGGGTTGCATAGAGCAGTCACAAGACTCGTTGAAAACCCGACCGAACGTTTCGCCCACCACAAATCCCACATGCGGACCCTTGGGATCGAACCCGGGCCGCCTAGGGGGAGGCAAGCGGTCTAATCACTCAGCCATGGCGCCGCAATGATGATGATGATGATGATGATGATAGTAGTAGTAGTAGTAGTAATAATAATAATAATAATAATAATAAAGCCCAGCACACCAGCGTCACTGATATAATCCTGCCAATTTTCAAATAAATAATTAGTTAAATAATTAAATTACTGCTGGCAATAATTCTGTTTATCTATGACACACTGACCCAATTTGACTATTACACATCAATTCATAACATACACATATGCATTAACAAGATAAATTTTAAGATAGAATTGAGTTGGGGTAGCGGGTCTGCCTTACATTCAAGAGAGGTCCGGAGTTCGAATCTCGATTAGGCTGAGTTACCTAGATATGGTATGAATGTCGAATAACTTACGGTTGTATCACTGAAATTTCATGAAAAATCTACTTTTTTAATCCCATAAAATAATTTAAACATTCCTGAATATAATAAAGGTATGATTGGCCACCAGGTGCAATTTTAAATGCCTTAAATCACTGGAGCTACAGCAAAGCATTAGAGGTGAAACTGTACTGCACTCGGCAAGAAAAAAATTCAGTTTGACGAGATGTTATTCGTATCATGCAAAGTAAAACACGAAGTTGCGCAGAAGGAAAGCAGCAATGCAAGAAGAAAAGTACAGAAAAAGCAGCAGCAGCAGAGGAGAAGAAAAGGAAAGCTGAGAGTCCAACCTACCAACCTGCTTGATTTTAATATGAGCCATGCATTCAAATCTTTCCTTATTTTCTCGTTATTAATATTTTCAACTTTATTTCCTTTATTTGCTGTACATGTTCAGAGAGGCACAATCTAGGTTTTGCTGTCAAATGTGTTTAAACATAAGTATGTTTTCAATTTTTAAACATAAAAATTTTATTTTTGTCATAAAAAAGCGCATTCATAACTTTAAAAAAAAATTGAGCTTAAACCAAAGGATACACAGTGAAACCTAGGGCAATTTCAAAAAGGAGATGTATCGTGAACCTAGGGTTAAAATATTTTATTTATTTACTTATATATATCGCAAGGGACTTTTTTAGTGACGTGACAAAATCAAAATATATGTGTCTGTAACCTCCAAACTATATGAGAAAAATGGATGAAATTTGCATTGTAACTTATTTGCATTATATTCAATCTGTGGTATAAAGCTCAAAAAGCTGGCATTATTAGTTTGGGATTTCAAACTTTTAGTCCCACAATTCTTAAAGCTCCAAGGACCCTGGAGTCATTTGAGCATAGTTTAATTGATTTCATTCATTGTCCGATATGACCTACAAGGTTAAAGGATATTAAATTACAAAAAATCAACAAAAGTACTTTCATGTATGTTTTGACTATTTATAAAACTGTACTAGAAACGTTACGAAATCTTTACAGGTTCGTCAAAAAACATGCAATGTTAATGTTAATCTGAGCTCTAGTGATTCTTTTAATCACTCGTGACCCTACAACATTACCATCGAGTGGAAAGCAACATACATAAATTATATCTATGCGTAATATGTCAAAACCACCTGCAATTATCGTGTGCATTGGACACACTTCATGAAAATATCATACAGGAGCGAGTATGATCCTAATAGTTAATTACTTGATCATACTGGACCGAAAATTAATTCTCTAGTGCTTGAGAAATAACCTAACCCATTGCTTTGAAAAATGTCTAAATCACAACCGAAATATATCTATAAAAACGGAAGCGGGTGGAATACTTACATAATTACCTAAGTAAAGAAGCTGCACGAAGCCAATACGCTCAATTTCTCATGCATTTGAGTCCCGAAGGCCAATTTTCATCCCTGACAAACCACCAGAAAATGCTCCTCTCGGGACGACGCAGTTCGGCGAACAACGTAAACAAAAGAGGGTGACACGAGGATGACGTAGTAAAACAAACGCACCTCGTGGCACGGTTTCCATCGCAAGGTTTGTTACCTCGAATAGACATTGGAATGTTGTTTCTGTACGTTTCAACTTGGCACCGTCTGGTTTAATTTTAAATCAGACCGAAGCAAAACTAATATGTGCATCTAAGGCAACATGAATAGATTAATCATTTTGATAAGAAATACGTAACAGATACGAGTGAGTGTATCATTGATAGAGAAGGTCGCATTTTTTGCTTTCTTTACACCCACTATGCACATAGTGTATAGAGAAGGTATTGTATTGCACCCAAAAATTAGATACCAAGATTTCACCAGAAGTACATGTTTTAAGACTCCCTGAATCCAAAAGAAAAATGTCTGCGTGTGTGTCTGTGGGCAGCATAACTCAAAAACAAAAACTCTATTAAGTTTGGTATCTTTCAAGATGCGACACAAAGATTTTCAAGAAAATCCCCCCCAACTACCCGTTACATGGAACATTTTTCGAAAATTTTGATTTTCTCAAAAATGGCTCAACCGACTTTGATTAAAATACTTTATGTTTAAGATATTTTTATGACAGATATGTTGAATTTTCTGGGATTAGCCTCTGAAGACCTCTACAGTCTAGATGACTTTGTATAATTGGCAAAGGTAAAAGATACCTATACAAAATTTTACTACACCAAAACTGTAGATCTCATTAAAACACGCAATTTAGATCATATACATTTCTTGTTTGTTTGTTTTGTTTTCGAAATGTTCCGGATTAGTGGTTTCAATTTTAGCCACTTAAACTTTTCTCAAACGGGAAGACATCTTTCTTCTCGTTTCTCGTTTGTTTTCTACTGACAAGCATAGAGATTGGAATTTCAATTGTTTCACATAACGACCGGCTTTTAAAGGACGAAACTATCGCTTTAGCCTGTGCATTTTCTTATTTCCCTTCTATTTATAAGGAGCCAGTAATAAGACTAATTCTGCTAATGTTTATCTTGATCAGCATGTAGATAACAGACTAATATTTTGAGTAACCTTGATATTTTTTGTCGAAAAGCTAGAAGACATCAGATGAATGGAACACATTAGATTTCTTCTCTTCTACTTACAAAGGACGAAGTAATAGGACGATTTCTGCTAATATTTATCTGGATGACCATGAAGTAGATAGAAGAATAAGCTTTTTAACAATAATTTGTTAGAAATGTAGAGAAAGTTATGTGAATGGAACACATAAGATTGTTTTGTACATAAATGGTTTCTGATTAAGCAGGGAATAGGTACTTAAATAAATTGTTAAACAGCATTCAAATGTTAACAAGCTCCTCGAAGGAAGGAAGGAAGGAAGGAAGGAAGGAAGGAAAATAATTACAAATCTTCAGGCATGCGTTATTGCTTATTTCAAGAAATTGTCTTATTGAACATTTTCTTGTAGGGTACAATAGGAATGCGGGAATACTGTACGCTTTAAACAATAGTCAAATCTTTTAATGACTTTTAAATTCCATTCCCTTTGCGTGCCTAAGAGAAAAGGGGAATATAAATTTCCCATTTGAAGCAGTAATTTAAAAACCAAACCAATAACAAAAAATATTTCGGAAATAGTTAATTCCATAAAACATTTTATTTGACAAAGTGTGTGCTTTAACCAGATCTACACTGTTAAGATTTTTCCATCTCTTGCGGTTTACCCGTTATACTAAATTCATACAAAATGAAGGACTTCAGGCAATTCAAGACACGCATTTCATTTGACATTAAAACATCTTACACATATGGCACCATTTTACGCAAAATTGTTAGGAATTTTTTAGATATTCAAAATTTTCGAAAAATGTCCCCTTTAAAGGATAGTTTGGAGTGGGTTTTTTTTTTTCGAAAAGCTTCATGCCACAGTTTTTAAAGTTACTTAAATACCAAGCTTGGTTTTTAACCGAGTTTTGTTTTTGAGTTATGCTGTTCATTCACAGATACACAAGAACCTCTTTCTAACAATCCATTTTGGGGGACTCTTGGGGTCTCAAAACATATTTCTGTAGAAATCTTAACGTCAAAATGTTGGGTGAATTACAGTTTCCGTTTACTATGTGTAGAAGAGAAGGTAAAAAAGTGTAAAAAAACGAAGACGAAAGTAATGAAAATGGCTATATAAATTGCGTTTTATTTATGCAATCTTTAACTTCTGTTATTCTGAACGTCCCATTCTATACTGGGCGTGAAAGACCGTGTAATTTTACTCAGAGGCATCTTTATTAGGTTCGAGGTTCTATTGTGTATCGTAAATCTACGACGCATGACCAACAGTTCCCTTCCGAAGGAAGTCATGGTATGATTTTTACGCCCGAAACAATTCATCGCCTTCCGTCGTTTGAACCCGCGACCTTAGGAATCAGAGGCTAGCATGTTACCCCTAGACCACGGAGGACAACCCAAATACCTAAAATAGAGGTTTCGCGAGAAGCGGTTATTTGAATATCTCGCTCTCGCTCTCTCGCTCTCTCGCTCTCTCGCTCGCTCTCTCTCTCTCTCTCTCTCTCTCTCTCTCTCTCTCTCTCTCTCTCTCTCTCTCTCTCTCTCTCTCTCTCTCTCTCTCACACAACTAATTTCGTTATAATTTGTGCAAAAATCTCGTTTCAGAAATCGCTGCTGGCCTGAATGGGGTAGGGATTAGCATCACCGACCCCATTTAGTGTTTGTCCAATGGCGTCCCTCTTGTAACCAATGGTACCGTACCTGTTATGCAGTAACAGCTGCACTCCACATGTCGTCCTCCGTGGTCTGCGAGTAACACGCTAATCTGGTTTCCAAGATCGCGGATTCAAACCCAGCGGAAGGCGATGTATTTTTTTTTGGGGGGGGGGGGAGTAAAAGATCCTTAACATTGCTTCCTTCGGCAGGGAAATAAAACCGTTGCTCTTGTGCCGTAGATTTACGGCTCGTAAAAGAACCTCAAGCCTGATAAACAGGTCTCTGGTCAAAATTAAACGGTATTTCACGCCCAATATAGAATGGGAAACTTAAAACTGTAGCAGTTCAAGCGCATACATAAATAAAACTAAATTTACTTTTTCAACTCCACTTGAAGTTGGTTTCGGCTCCTGTTTCAGATGTCGTTACTGTCGATGTCATCCGGAAAGGAGAGGATGGCATCAGTGATCTCATTTAATATTTGCCCAATGGTAGCGTACCTGCTATGTAGAGACAGTTGCGTTTCAGTTCCACATGGAATAGATGATAGTGATTGCTTGTGTGCATTTGCCAAAACTGTTGCTCCCGTATAAGGTATCAGTCATCAAACCGCACGTTAATGCATCAGCTATATCTAACATCGGGTTAAATTTGGAAATTAGGATCCTCATAGTATGGCTGTACTTTTCACTCAATAGAGAAAAAACTTCGGCTAGAATAAAATTTGAAATTGCTGCTGTGCTGCGAAGCCTGTGCTAAAATAAAGGATGGAATTTGGAGGGTTTCTAGTCGCATATCGTTGTTACGAACGCCACTTTAACCAATATTTCAGTTCAACGAATAAAACTGAATTGCCCTTCTGAATCTCCATAAGCGTCAGTGTTAAATTACTTCAATTGTACGAACGTTAGTACAAAGAAAATAATTAATTCCCGTTAATGAATTAATTACCTATTGAATGAATTTTTAAAACGTTGTCCAGGCTTATTGAACAATTAGTGTCGTCTCTTGATTCAGACCGTGGTTTGTTCATCCTTGAACAGAACGTTTCATGCGAAATTGTTTGTTCAACTCTGACCATTTCATGTTTTGCCTCAGCTTTAAGACATAATAGAACAAAAGTTGAATGGAATTCCATATTCCGGCAGTCTGTTTAAAAGGTGCCGTTAAATGGTAAACTTTTTCACTTCGTCTGCTTATTCTAGTCTCATCCGTAAATATGACGGGATTTCAGTGTGTTCAGAACAGGCCAGGTTTACACAATGTCAACCAACGGAATAGGGATATATAAAAGAAAGCAGTTTTCCCAATAGGAAAAATTAAAAATCTTAGATGATAAAGGTCTAAAGAAATCGAATATAGCGAAGAAATGCACAACCACTGCCTCTAAGCTTTCAACATTTATCAAGAAACGAATGAAAATAGAGGAAAGTGTCGAGTCAGATTCTATAGTTCTGCTAAGCAAAACAATAGTTCTTTACACACTGGTTGTGACAATGCGTGAACAGTTATATACATTTACTCCATGTTCATTAAGTAATGGTACGAAGCGTATGAAGTTAATTAATTGGCTAATTTCGAAATGTATTTTTTTCTTCAATATGCATTCCACATGTGCATACATTCTAGTAAAAATAGATAAGTGTCGTATTAGATTTAAAAGTTGCAATTTTGCCCCTTTTAAGATAGTAAATGTTAAAAAAAAAATTTAAATAAAGGATTTAACAAATTGTTAATACAAGGAAATTAATTTCAAAGTTCCCAGAAATTCGTTGTAACGACATTTGACTATCAGTTTAACCCAGGGTCTCTCGAACGCCTAATATCGCAACGGTGCAATGCGATGTGCAAAGCATCTGTGCACCGTGCATCGGTCAAACTCGCCTCGGCTCGGGACGTTTCGCAGTGAAAAAGATCACGGGGGTAGTAGGTGAGAAAGGGGAAGACAGGGAAGCTAGCGTGACAAGTAAGTGTAAGGAAAGAGAGACAACGCTATTGCCTTCAATCTAGGAGTTGGAGTTTGCACTATTATCCTTTTGGATCCTGCGCCATGCAATGCACCAGTGAATGCACCCTAGAAGGCCCTGGTATAACGGATCGCATTGAGAAGCATTGTAACATAGTTGAAACATATACAGAAGATTTTGATGAATTTCAGCATGTATTTTATTACAACCTAAAATGATGAGTTATGGAGAACCGTTTGCAACTGCAGAGTATTTGCACCTGTCAAACCAAAATAACAACATTCTTTGTGAGAAGTAATCTGATAAACATTTTTAATGTTTATTTGAGATTGTCACTATACGGTCTTATCATGGCCAGTCATTAAAACACATTACGTATCAATGCCAAATTACACAATCTTGGAGTTAGGTTAACATTTACAATACAGTTACAATAAATCAGAAAGTTTTGTATAGCACCCAAAAATTTGATACAGAGATTTGATACCAAATTGTATCAATTTTTAAAACTGCAGCTCTTCTTCAGTATGTTGGGAGGGGACAAATTATGTTTAATTTTTACTTCCTCTAGCCTATATGTACAATGTACATAGTGGATAGAAGGTATTCTACCCAAAAAATTTATGCTAAGATTTCACCCAAACTAGGCATGTTTTGAGGTTCCTGAGTCCATAAAAAACCTTTTTACTTTCTTTACACATACTTTGTACATAGCATATAGAGAAGGTATTGTATTGCACCCAAAAATTTGATATTGAATTGTATCCATTAGAAACTGCACCATCTTCTTTAGCATGTTGGATGTATTAGGAAAGCTGGAAATACCACTGCTTCTACTGCGCAGTGGGCAAACTATAAGAATGTGCTGAATGGTTAAGCAGTCTGTCACAGCTTGTAAGTTTAGAGGTTGGTCCTTAGTGAGAAGTTAACATCCTGTCACTTTGGAGTGTCCCCAATTCTGAGCTGAGTGATCTCTTCTTTTGAGAGTTTGGGAAAGCAGAAAAGGTTTAGTGCAGCCAGAGCGAGCTTCTTGAAATTTGCTGTTGATTCATACCTTCCAATTTCAATTTTTGCATCTATATCTATTTCATGAAGTTGATTACATTTTGGTGTGGAGAGGCAATTAACAAATCACTGATGAGGCGTTTAGTTGCTTGAAGTATGGTTTTTACACTGATAAAACTGTTTCAGTTCCACAAGAAGATTAACTTTGATGTCTTCTCACTTAAATATTTTAGGCATCTCCCTTTGAAAACACACAACTGAGCTGAATATGCAGAAGGCAATGAAAATAGCATTACTCTCATGACTTCTCCCCAGTGAATTATCATTTCTACATTTTTCATTTCTTCAGTACTACCTCAAGCACAATATCAGCCCTAAACCTTGTTTTATACAATCTTGCCCAACTAACTTTTATTCCTCTGCACACAGTTTCCTTCCAGTTTCCCCTGATTGGCAATATACAAGCCCTAGGTTAGGGTGGCACAATATTGACCATTTTGTAAAAATTTTATTGTAACAGAAAGATATTCATGAAAGAAATAATTTCAAGCATGGTTCTTGTTTGAAGTTGAATGAATATATAACCTAAGTATTACACCTTTACAAGTGTTTGTTTAAACACAAGAAAAGGATACAAATTGATCAAAAATTGGATAGGTAGAGTCAGACTGAAAAATTCAATGGGATTTGAACCACAGATCTCCCGACCTCTAACCGGTTGCTCTGCCACTGAGCTACCATGGCAACATACCGGCATAGCATTGAATTTCTCAACTGGCTCGTATGTTTTCCCGGTAAACCACTGGGTGATCTCAAATTCATTTAGAGATGAATTTGAGATCACCCAGTTGTTTACCGGGAAAACATACAAGTCAGTTGAGAAATTCAATGCTATGCCGGCATGGTAGCTCAGTGGCAGAGCAACCGGCTAGAGATCGGGAGATCCGTGGTTCATTTCCCGGCTGTGGCATTGAATTTTTCAGTCTGACTCTACCTATCCAACTTCTGTCCTACACAAAGCTTATGTGAAAAAACAATTATTCCTTGATCAAAAATGTACCATGTTAGGTACCAATTCTAATCACTGATATCTTCCACATAAAATCACTTTTTTCCCCAACAATCAAACATTAAGTTTTTGGCAAAAAACTCAAAAAAAAACTTTTTCCTATTGACTTTGCACTGAAATAATTTCAGAAACACATACACAATCTTCTTCATTTGCCGATGACTTGATGCTTTTAATATTTCTCTCATTATTACTCATAGGCTTATATTACTGTTTGCTGTTCTTGCTGCTTTTGTTTATTGATTTATTTATTCCCTATTAAAAAGTACATCTTTTGCTGAGGATCTTTTCCAGGTTTCCATCTGAAGTGAGATGAATTGATATCTGTGGTTTCTTTTTTGGAAACAACTTCTCTTTGGAGTCGGCAAAATGACCTTGATAACATTGTGCAGAGGAATTTTATTGGATGCTGGTGTTATGGAATTACCATGCTCTTCAATTACTTATTTTGAAGACATCTACTCTGTGATAAGAAGAGTGCATATTTATTTATCAAACAAAATTTCCATCATATGCCTTTAACATTTCTTCCAAATTTTGCAAATATTTGCTTTATTTCAGCAGAAAAGAAAGAAACAAACTGAAATATCCTTAAATATACATAACTATATGCAGTAATGGTGTATAATATGTCTATAGTAACTAATTATAACCAAACAACTGAAATGACCAAAATTGTACTAGGTATCAAATTTTACCATTTTTCTGATCAAAAATATATAATTTGTAGAAGTGAAAGATGTCTTTCTCTATGACTATCTCAGAACACATGGGAAGGAAACACGAGTCTCTAACCTCAATAGTATAGGATTTGTCAAGCAATTAGAAACCAGGCAATTCTATAAGTGTACACTAAACTAAGTAACTTAATTACCTCTTAACAAGAAAAATGTTATATCTCTGCAGCACAAACAGATGTATTTACGAAAAAGATAGGAGTAGGTGCAGAGACCTTCAACATTGCAATGGCATAGTAAGGAAAGTGCTACCAACACTACAAAACTAAAAATGGCCCTAAACCTTATAACTCCATGGCATGACAGCTCATGGGGAACCTTGGCCTACCGCCCGGCCGCTGCGTCCCCCATCTCGGTCCACTACAGACGTCATGGATGGGGTGCAGTATTGGAGGGTGAGACGTGGTTAGCGCCTCGAGTCCCCCCAGCCGGTTAATGCGGTCCTCATGACCTGGAGCCGCTACTTCTCCATCAAGTAGCTCCTCAATTGGCCCCCCAGGGACCTTACGAGGCTAAGTGCACCCCGGACCCTAAACCTTATGCTGATCGGAATTGTACCTTATATCGAAAAATTGTACCACCTTACCCTCCTATGCAGTGCAAAGGAAGGTGTTAAAAGCTATGAGGGGAGTTCATTATACCCGTTTTTCAAAATAGTGTTGCTATGGCAAATTGCTGTTATCATATACGTAATTTGTTGAATATTGCCAAAACAAATTTGGCAGGCATTTCAGTTAGTCGTTCAACATTTTTTCACTAAAATAAAAGTGCAATATCCTTCAGTGATTTGCTGGTTCAAACCAATAAAAAGGAATATTTGGAAATGGTTAACTCCTCAAAAAAAATTAAACAAATAAAAAAGGATTTGTCATCAATTATGGGCACTTGGGATTAAATATCACCCACCTAGATGGGAGGCAAGCGGTCTAACCATTCAGCCTCACCTATATAAAAGATAACTGCATCACAAATAAAATGTATATTTTGAATTTTCTGGGAGTAACCTCTGAAGAACTCTTTATTCTGGTTGAGTTTTGCAGAATTTTGCATAACAGTTAAACTGTAAGAGATAGACAAAAACTTACAACACAAAAAATATAGATCTTGTTAGAACACATTATTTGTTATAGACATTTTTCTTATAGAGTTGACCATTTTAGAGATATTCATTTCTATTGGTTTCAGTTTTAAACTACTTAACTTTTCTTAAAATGAGGCCATGTAAAGCAAATTGAACTTCATTTGTTTCAGATAGTGAGAAGCTTTTAAAAGATTTGACTATCCTTTTGGCCTAATATTCCCTTGTTTCCTTTCTGCTTACAAGAAAGCAAGTAATAAGACCAATTCTGCTAATGTTATCTGGATTAACATGTCGCAGATAAAAGAATGATCTTTTGCTAGAAAGTTTTATTTGTGGAACAGCTTGAGAAGGTTATGTGAATGGAACACATTATATCTTTGTTCATTTAATGAAATTATCTATAACAATGTAAATATTTTCTGAAATTTAATACATACAGTTAATATTAATATTAACAATTATATTATATCATAATAATATAATAATAATAATAATAATAATAATAATAATAATAATAATTCATTAAATAGAACTTTAAATTTAAAAACAATATTATGAAAAATTATGACCATCTATTTTTGAAATGAATAATTTCTGATTTTGTGTCCATTAGGCAAATTAAGAATCCCTATCTTCAGTAATTAAAATCACTATGTTCGCTGTTCCAACACACATCAGGAACTGCTACAGTTGTCCTTGAGATTAGTTGGCTTCGCTTAGTAAGAAAAAACATCTGAGGTATATGTTGTAGCAACTTACCCCCTTCATGTATTGTACCACAAATATGCCCATATATCATGTTGATCAGTCATGCTACTCCTGCCTGAGAAGACAGCCTACTACAATATGCTGCAAACAAAATCCAGTTTTATTGTAAAGAGCCCATTTTATGTCATATAAATAGGCTAGAATAAAGACAGTCAAGAATTAGGAACAAATTCTTTGCTATTATAAAGTTAATAGAAATTCTGTCCTTACAAATTTACCAGGCTTTGCAGCTAGCTTAGCTAGTACACAGAATATGCCCCATTTCACATCATCATCAAATATACTAAAATCCTGGAATTTTTATTTGGGGCTGTGTCCTGCTTGGATTCAAAAATGTTTTAACTATCTGAAAATATGTAATTAAGCATAGTATAATTACAGTAGCAATATAAAGCTTCAAGTGAGTCAAAAAAGTATGAACAGGCTGCACAGTGTCCTCAGCACTCATTGCCATCTGCCGCTATCATAGAAAGGCGCGAATGAATCCATAAAACATTTTTTAAAACTCCTTTTATAGGCTTTGCTTACCAACTTTATGACAGGAGATACTGAAACTGACCATTGTCGTTGTCCATACATTTTTGGTACCTTTTTAGGAAACTATTCATCATTCGCTATAGTTCACCTTGAGGAATGCTGGTAATTTCCTATCAGATATTTTGTTTTAATTCTTCCAGGGAGTGTAGGCTTGTCTTGTACACTTTATGTTTACCGCATGAGGTTAGGTTGGGGAACCAAGGTGGCCATAAGTCTCTACTAGTAATTCTGTCCTGAAACACACTTTCAATTGTTCTCATCGAAAGATTGGCCAAATGAGCTGTTGAAGAGTCTTGTTGAAAAAAAGCAAAATCACGCTCCCTGTCTGTTAACTCTCTAAAAATGAGGGAGCTAAAGTGTCAACTTTTAGACTCGAAAAAACTTGGCTCTATAACTATTTCTCTGCTAATGGTGCACTAGACCCCAGTTTTTTTGTCAGCAAGGGGTACTTCATAAACAATATTAGGTTTCTCAGATCTCCAATAATGATTATTTTGCATATCCATGAAAGTGACTCCAAGTGTCATCCATGAAAAATATTAAATATGGGTCTATTTTGCCATTATATACACTACTGAGAGTACACTCACAAAATGTGTGCAAAAATACACGATCACCTGGTTGATAAGCATTTGCTACAGTTATTTTATGTCGTTTTAAGTTCAGTAATTTAGTACCTCTTTGTGCAGAGCCATAAGTAATGTCTACCTGTCGTGAAAGATGTGGTGATTTTTGGAAGAATTCGCTAAACAATGACCAACGTCATCTAATATTTCTTTGGTAAGAACCGTCTCAAGAACTCAATACTGCACTTGCAGAACAAAGCAAAACTGTGTCACAAGCATGACCTTGTTTACAGCAGCAGTGTCATATCATGTGTCCACACACCCAGAAGAAAAACACCATGCAACTGGTTCAGAGGTTTTTGACTCACTGCATATTTTTTCTAATAGCTTTCTTTACAGGTAAATATCTGAAACAGAAAAGAGTAATGCAGCTTTGAGTAGAAAATTCTATTGTTGTTTCCATAGATTCAGTTCTACTGTATGCTCTTCAAGACTTGAATTATTAATGTTATTAAAGTAGTAGTAGAATCTACATATAGTGTTGCACCAAGTCATGCTAGCCTCTTCACCTACTTGAGCCTTGGGCATTCCATTCAAAGGTCATTCTCATAGTATTACTTTTCCTCTTAGGACATGACCAATTCATTTCCACTTTCTGAACTGGAGATCTTTGCTGATTTCCTTTTGATCTGCTTTATTCCACAAATCTACATATGATACCTTCCAAGACCATCAAATTCCCATAATATATCTCAGAAATCTATAAACTTGCATTTTCTTTGTCATTTCTTTGTTGCTTTCCATACAACAGTATGATTTTTACTTTTGTGTTGAATAACCTGAGTTTGAGTTTTGAGGAAATTGTTTAGATCGCCCAATAGATTTCAATTGCATAAAGGCAACTCTTGCCTTCTGAATTACTTCATCAACATTCTCGTCTAAGCAGCCTGTAGGCCTATTATATTATATTTAAGTTCTATTATGCTAAATACAAGCTTTAATTTAGCATAACTTTTAAGCTCAGTAGTATGATTAAATCCTTATTTTATAGAGAAATCTTAATTTTCTTACCTCTATTGCAAATTCCATTCAGATTTTCAGGCTTGGTTTTCCATGGTTCTACTGCACAAACAAAACATATATAATGAAGTCATCATTAAAATGTATGTTTCCCAGAATGAAATAATAAAGAAATCATCTAATTCTTATTAATTATTACCTTGAGGATAAGAAAGTCATCAAAATGATTTATTGCATTAAAGAATGTTAACTAAATGGATAGGTAAAGGTTTTTGGGAATTATTTCTAAAATTAGTACATTATTTAGCAACAAATTTAGTTTATTAGTAATCTGTGAAATCTTTCAAACTGAATTTCAAACATTCAATTTTTCATATTACAGTAATTATTACATGTGTGTGTGTGCAATTATGTTCCACCAAATTTATTTAAGGCATGATAACTGTGAGCATAACCTGAAGTATTTATACATAATGCAACACAACTATTTGGTACCAAACATTAAAAACCACAATTTAACAAGAAAATATTTTCTAAAAATGGTTAATGCCCACAATATTTTTCCTTTTTTTTTTTTTTTTGGTTTTGTTTGTTTGTTTTCTTTAAATGTCTTTATCATTAAAGTTATCTACCATGAATTCTTATTTATATCAAATTGAAATTTTAATTTCACTATTACCCAATAACTCATTACAAAATCCTAATAAACTGAACATTGAACACTTAATAACAAGACAAAAAATTATGATCAGCACTATAAAACAAAAGCCTACTTCTTGACAGCTAACATAATTTGCCATGTTAATAATATACTTTCTTTTTATTACAAACTACGTACTTATGGTTATGCAAGAGCTTGAGGAGTAGTTCCTTGTTTCAAGTACATTGCTCCTTCTGGTTCAAGGAACTACTCTAAACTATTATCGGCAATGTAAAGGCACCGAAAGCTCCATGCATTGCAGACATATCTCGACTACCAAAATTTGCATTACATGTTTTCAGGTACATTTCTCATAGCTTTTGTGTTACGGCCAAAACTAGTATACATCCTGAGAACTATGGGAAAGTCAGTCAGCCTTGTTGAGATGGAAAACCCATTTGTAGAGCCAAATGAAGAAAAATATGTTCATTGTAGTTATCACAGATTAATTAAGAAAGTAGTTTACTAGAAATAGCCTAAGACTATTTCCATTCTGAGGTAGATACTAAAGATGAATGAGTGTAGACAATTATAAAAACAAGCTTTGTGATGGCACCTGAAAATGGTATGGGCAACAATATCAGTCTGTGTTGTGTTGTGTTATGTTGAGAACTTGTTGGGAATTCATGTTTTAACTTCATAACATCCATGTTAAAAATGCAACTTAAAAATTCTATTGTGAAAAAGATAGCAAGACATTGAGAAATCTTCCGTAACATTATCTAACGACAAAGCCTTAGTCTATACACAAATACCAGTCAAATGTATATAAAGGGCAACATGTGTTAACTGCACAGAAAATATATTACCATATATATTATCATTATTATCATTATTAATACTATCAGAGATATTTCTGAAGTTAGGTTCAAATGATGACAAGATTAATTCAGCCAGTCAATCATAACAGCCTGTTCATATTTCTGCAACCAAAACATATGAATTGCAATCCAGTTTCCAAAGTTATAATCTCTTGCCAGCAAACTGGGTTGATGGTTGTTTCCGATTCATCCTCTTTAGCATTTACTTATTGAAAACTAACCCAAAAGCTATTTCATGAGATATGACTGTAATGAACGTAACATTTCTCTCGCACCCTTCTTCTTATATCAATATCCAAACACTACTACCACCATCAACCTGAGTAAATACACCATCACAAATTTAAACCCACCACTGTGTAATTCTTTACAATTACAAGCTGTAGCCATTAACTCTAGCAAGTGACCTAAGTTTACCATGAACTTATAATTCCATCGTTTGCCTTTCACAGCATTTACTATTGAGAAGAACTCTTCATTTAAATGGTAATTTTGAAACTGTGCTTATTAAATATGGTGCATATTTTCAAAATATGGACAGAAGCATTTTATGTTTACACTTCCTTTTAAAGCATGACATACAAACTTGTATTAATGGAAAATCAATGTGACTGGAATATTCGATATTAAGGTAAATGTAAGGCAAGAAGATTATTTTGAACTCTCAAAGCCAATCATATCTGTTAACATTTTAGTATCTGCATAACTGTATTTCCCCCCCCCCCCCACTTTTTTTACTTCTGACATCAATTATAATTTCTTTTTTAGTTAAAAGTATCAGGCACACTGCATGAAGCACGCAGTAATTCAATAATTGAAATCAGAATTAAGTCTGAAGGATTATTACTTCACACCAGAAAAAGAACCATTACTGGTTCAGAGATTTTTCGACAATCATTCACAGAAAATGCTGCACTGGCCGAATGAAAACTGTTCCAAAAGTATTTTAAAAGTAAGTAAATGAATGAAACATAGGAGGCAACTTAAATATGCATCTAATTAACACCTCCATTAGCCGACTCAAGTCAGCAACAATAAAACAAAAGATAGTTCCAAGCAATATAAAACTACTCCTATTGACACTGTTTTTAAATGTCTTTCCAAGTTTAGACAAATTTGAAACTATGTGGAAAAATAAAATTTATACAGCATAACAATATGCCATATTATATATTTAATTAAATAATCTATATAAAAATTATTATTATCAATTATTATTGCATAGATCATATCCGATTGATTGATTTTGCTATGCTTAAACTTCATTTCATTTAAATAAATTCTTATTGAAGAATGGAAAAAAACTGACACATAATTCAGAGCTTCGTAAGAAGTATGCCTAGATGTTTCAGATCAGTTAATAAGGGAGATATAGTATCCCATAAAGCACTAAATGGGAAAACTGAGTATTTATGAAGCATAACCTAAAAAAAGGAAGTTTTTATTTATTTACTACTTTATAAGCTGTAACAACCAGGTTTAATTTTCTTTGATGCAAATATAACTTCTTAATCTAAATTAGTTCTTTTATGTGACTTTTATATACAAGAAATTCCTCTGAACTTTTACCAGACTACGAAACCAAATATTAATGGGAGCAATTGTATATGCATGCACGCCAACTTCATGCAGTAACTAATAAGTATTTCAAGTAAACAAAATTAGTATAATGGAGAAAGAGATAAAAGTTGAATGAATCACACCTTTCTTCTATTTAAGAGTTAACTCTCATATAATTATTATAAAAGAAAATGGTGCAGCAAAAAGGAGATCAATTATAAGAGAAAGTGATTTAATAGAACATATGTTTAAAATGTCAGTGATTTTAAATGCAAAAAGCATATTTCTAACATAGAAATGTTAACCTCTTACCCTGTATTTCCAATTAAAGTCTAAGGTAATTTCTATAGTTTTGTTCCCAATGTTGTTTCCACAACTAAAATTGCAGCTGCATATAAATTTTATGAGAAAAAGTCTTCATTAAAATCCAGATTTACAAAGTCAAATGAAAACCCAACAAATGGCCTTTCAAAATGCTACTAGGAACAATTTAGCATTATAAACAAAACTTTGTGCCACAGGCAGTCAGTACTTAAGTTCAACAAAATGTTACAGGTTTGAACAGCTCTATATATATATAAAAAAATATTACTGACAGCCTTAACTTAGAGAGAGAGGAGGGACTGAGAAATCTGCCCAATTTGATGACAAATTAAAAATTATTTTCAAAAGAAATTACTTTACGTTATACAATTTAACAAATTTTTATAGCATCCTATTCCAAATACAGGAATGCAGGTAGGTGCAACTAATTTTATATATCTACATTTTTATCTGCTGCAGTACTTCTGAGTTTCATTCACATTTCTTTGTTAGAAATAACTTTTCTCCTCAATGCCTATACCTATGCATAAGATACTTTAAATATATTTGTCAATGTCTTGAGGATATTTTGTTTCAAGGGTGTTGCAAGGCTTTGAAATCATTTGATATCTTTTTCTCTGCTTATTTTCTGTTGAAAATTAAAATTTTGTCTTTAAAAAATATTTTTGTAAAAGGGAAAAAGGTTTTAAAAACCTGATATATATAACTGGTTACTTTATCATTACATCACTACATACACTATGAAAGCTTTGCTATTATGTATATGATAATGACCCAAACAATTGTTTAGCAAATACGGCATGCTGTGACTATGGAATCTTGCCATATTCTTCACAAAGATTGCTCATGCATTTTATACATGGAGGACAGTAGCTGCTGCATGATTTAGAAATCAGGTACTTACTTTTCATACTGTAGCCGAGATTCAAATTCTAGTTGGGTCAAACTGCCTGGCTAAGGTGTTAAATCTGGAGTTTTACCTTAGCCCCAACATAGTTATGGCTTACCAAGATCATTTTCAAACTTTTTTCATTCATTTGTTCATCATCTGATAAGACTATTTTGGTAAAAAGACAAAATCTATACCAAACAAAATCAAATAAAAGAAAAAGAAAGTTTAAAAGGGCAAAACAAAGATATAAATTATAAATCCACAACATAAATGCCTAATACCTCCAACAAACATTACCAGCTTACAGGAAAAGGTTGGTAGCTTACATGGAATAAAAGTATTATGGAACATCTTGTACTTCAGAGTGAATCAAAACCCTCCAAACTGGCTGTGCAGTGTTTTTCCACTGGGCATGTGACACATGATTTCGCACTGCTGCTGTAAACAAGGTCATGCTTCTGACACAGTTTTGCTCTACTCTGGAAGTGCAGTATTAAGTTATGGTGTAGTTCTATTATTACAAGTGATTTATCATTTTGTCCTGTACTTAGTCACAAAGTGTATTATGGCTCAGCATAATATTTTTCATGGACGAGGCTGGTTCCCCCTTCATGGTTGTGTGTCTACACAAAATATTCATTATTGGAGCTCTGAGAAACATCATATTGTTCATGAAGTACCCTTCATGATGAAAAAATTAGTGTATGGTGCGCCATTAGCGGAGAGAGTGTTATGGGGCCATTTTTGTTTTTCGAGACAACAGTTGATGACCATACATACATGAATACAATTTAGACCCCTACCCCCTTTTTTTAAGAGAATTAACAGACAAAGAGCATGATTTTGTCATTTTTTTCACAAGACTGCTCATAGGCTAATCTTTCAATGACAACTGAAAGTGCTTTCAGGACAGAATTATTAGTCGAAATTTGTGGCACCCTTGGTCCTCTAATCTAAACCCTTACAATTTCTATCTCTGGAGTAACTTAAAACGTAAAGTATACAAGACAAACCTACATGCCGTGAAATTAAAACAAAATATCTGCCAGGGAATTGCCAGCATTTCTCCAGGTGAACTATGGTGATTGATGGATAGTTGGTTTTACAAAGAGGTGCTAAAAATGCAAGTACAGCAATTGTGGCCAGTTTCAGCATCTCCTTTCATAGTTGGTAAGTAAAGCTTTTAAAAGTAGTTTTAAAGTTGTATGGTTTCATCCACACCGTTCTATGACAGCGACAGACAGCAATGAGTGCCAAGAATGCAGACAGGCAAAACATCGCGCAGGTGGTTTGTATTTTTTTGACTCACCTATAATCTATGAGGCTTTCTGATCCACTTAATATTTGCAGAGCTACACAATAAGAGATGAATGATGAAAACAGACGCTTAATGTGTAAATATCAATACATTTGACATGTTCTCTGTTGTTTTTTAATTAAACTGCTCTATGACAGTTGCTAGAGAGTTGGTTATTAAGTTGTAACTAATGCTGTGCTTTAAGCTCGCTCTAGGACCTCTTAGAAGATGACATTTCTTGAGTAGTCTTGAGCTAGCTCAAGCTATCATTCATCCACGCTGAGATCTAGCAACATTTGATTTACATCTGAAGGTTAGTTTCAAAATATGCTTCAATACCTTTGTGGCTATCTAAAGAATGTATATTAGCCATCAAGGTTCTACATGCATGACATAATATATTAACAAGGATGTATTAAATCCGTTGTTGCTCAAAATAACTTACACAGTTAAGTGCTGAGTTGCTGAACTGAAGACCTCCGTTCAACTATGGCCTGGATCATTTTTTTTTTTTTTATGTGTGAAAAATCATAAATGTGCATGCACTGTTTTTCAAGTTTTGGGTCTATACAGTATAAAACAGTAGTAATTGCCAAATTGAATGAATCCAATCTAGGTTATCTCTAACTGTAATCATTTCAAAATTGTAATTATTTGCTAGTTTTATACCAACAGTGAATCATATTGTTTACATTATTTGATTAGAAAGTTTATAAACATAGTTAAGTTCTGCAAATTCAAAAACAAGAAAAACTTTATTTTCAACAATTTATAAAACTAACTTGTCCTTTGAGACATTTGAAAATCATATTGTGGCTCACATTATGTCATGATCTGAGAACTCGAGTAGAGTGAACACAGAATCAAGACGTGCCACATACTGGAAATTCTTGAGCCTGCTTGAGCTGCAGTATCATTCACCTAGCTCTAGTGTAACAAAAGTCAATAAAACTTTTTGTTCCTTTTAGTGGAAAATATATTTCAATTTAGTAAATTAACTGCAATTATCTGTGTGTCACAATGTCAAAATAATGTCCTTACCAACTTTTTTAAGTAAGCCAATGTTGTTGGCCAACATCTGCTGAAAATTATATGTGGGAGTAGTAAAAGTAGAAAAGAATAGGAAAAACGGGCAGATACATGACCATAATGTGTACCAGGAAAGGGGAAAGGGATGAAGTAAAGTAAAAAATAAATATATTAAGTGCTACGAGCATTTCTTGGTTCTGAGGTTGTATACATGCATGATATGACATAAAATATCAACTTCTTATTTTAAGGGATACTAAACAGAAAATGAGAGCACAATAAAATTTCTAAGTATGCAGATGCAGCAATTTCACTGATTCTAATGCATATTCTCATGCAAATAGCTTATTCGCCATATGGCATGCTAATAAATGTCTTCCCTCTCTTTCTTACATTTATATAAGCAGCATGCTAGCTACTGGAGTAGTGAAAAATGTTACCACTGAACTTCTGTGATAAAAGAATTAACATCCAAATCAATATCAATAATTTTAAAATAATTTCTCTACTGGTGCAAAGTGAGAAAAATATACTGTATGTTTATTTCTTACAGCCTTTCACTCCCTTCAAAACAAATCATTTATAATATATGCTCTTACTTATGTATATCCAAAATAGTTAATTTTTAACTTTGGCTAAAACTCTAAGTACACAGCTTGCTACTTTATTTCATGTTTGCTTTTCATATGCCTTCATTTGAAAATGACCATTTAAAAATCTCTGAACTCATGTCAATTCCATGGCAGTGAAGTATAAACCTATTTTATAGTATAAAGTCTTTTCCTGTAAAATCAAATCCCTTTACTTTGCACATGTTTGTTTTTTTAAGTTTTCTGTTCAATTTTTTTCTGCCAGATTTTGTTTTTAATTATGTTGATGGAGTACAATGCTAGTTACTCCATTTGTTCTACATTACTATTTGTGGCTCACAACCAGCTCAAGATTGCAGAGCTGCAAAGATAGTTGTTATCTCTTCCATTTCATAACATTTACTGAGATGCTTCAAAAGAAATATTCAGTTATTAGAGGAAGAAAAAGCATATATTCCAGCTTTTCAGAAAGAAAAGAAATTGGTATGCTACGTTTTTGTCCATAAAAATGACAAAAGCGAACTAAAGATGTATTAAACTGTTATCAGAGATTAAAACAGTTGCTAGTGTATTTTTTTTGATAAGTAATCTATCAAGCATAATTTCATTGCTTGATAAAACGTTTTATCTTGAAGTTTCTCTACACAAAATTAGTGGATAAAATATTTGGGGTTTATTCTATAATTCTGCAGAATTTTCTATCAGAAAGCATACACAGGATCTTCAGTATAAAACCTAAATCACTCACATGGGATTTTGCATCTGGTCAGCATGACATATTACAGCTTGCTGGCATTCTTGTCTTCACTTCTTAACTCTCTAATAATGTATGCTTGCACACAAAACGTTATCGTTCCGCAATTAAACAAACATTTAGATTAAAATGATTTAGCTTAACCACTGTAATGTTTCGTATTTCAGTTTGTTTGCTTTCCTTAAATTCCTCTAATATGTGAGTGACCATGTGAACATTCAATTTTCACCAACTTTGTCCAATTTTTCTTTTGCTATCACTGTATGTCTTCCGATGTGTTTGTTTTTCATTTAACCACTAGTGTGAAATTGATTACAAGATCATGAATTGAAGTTCTGGAAGGAGACAATTGTCCCAGAAATTTCATAATGAATTCTTCACAAACGGGACAAGCATTTCTATTTAAAAATGTTTATTTAATTTCATAGTCGGCTTAACTTCACCATATTTAGGACTGACACAGCCCTAGGACTTACAAGTGAATGCCTAGGGGTCAGAAGCCTGTCAGGGAGCCAACAGCACAAAACCACTGAATGAAGAAGCTAGAACGAGTGGTTGGTCCATACCCAGGCAAAAGCATGAGAAAGCAAATGATATGAAGTGCAAGCGAAATGGATGATAGGAAAGGTGAGCAATTGATGGAATGAGTGGCAGGGGAAACCAGAAAATCTTGCCCCAATGCTGCTTTCTGCTACAAATCTCACATGTGGATGCTTGGGATCAAACCTGGGCCCCCTAGATGGGAGGCAAGTGGTCTAAGCACTCAAACATGGTGCTGCCTTTAAAACTGTTTATACAAAAATATACTTTGATATTAATTGTCTCTTCCGCACTAGCTGTGTATAGGATAGGATTTAAAAGGTAGAGTAGCCACACTGAAAAATTCAAATCCATTCTAGGATTTGAACCATGGATTTACTGGTCTCTGTCCAGTTGCTCCAATCACGGAGCTGCCATGGCAACATGCCAACACAACAATAAATTCCCTGACTCTGGTAAATCACAGGAGATTTCAAATTATTTTGAGATGACATACCTCAATGGCGAAATTAGATTGTTCTACATCTTCGCAAATGAAATAGGACCACTAACGCTAACGACTACAGTGTAACTGAAACCAGAAGTGGAGAAGCTAGTCTGCAGTGGCTCTGATGCCCAACACCACGCAAGTAATCAGGTTTGCTTATTACAAAGACCCTGTATTAGCTCTATTTTAAGTTCCAAAAATGTTACTTAACGTTACTTGGCAGAATATTCTGTATCAAAATTTCCTTCCTACTATCCATTCAAAATATACAACTGCATATTTTAAGTTTGTATTGAAGTGAAAATGGGAGTTAAAATAAAGTCTTGTATTACTTAGAATAGGTAAATGTTTTAACTTACGTAATGTGCTTTTTTATGCTCCATACCTGAGCTGGCTGTTTTAACTTGTTAACCCTTCATTGTTTATTCCAAAAGTATAATCAAACACGACTGGAACCATTCACTTCCGCTATAATGTACTGCTATCCTTTACCTCCTTCAATTACCCAAAATGAAGTTTTTTTTAATACAAAAATGTATCATTTATATGTTGTTTTGAAATAAAATTAAAATAAGCAGAACCATCAGATTATTAGAATTACGTAACTTTGAAACAACTGTACCAATTTTAAAAGTTTTCTTATATTTATAACAAGCAAACACTAATACATTTTCTTCAAAGTGACACGAAAAAGGTTGACAAAATATGTGACTCTATGCAATTACAATAAACATGTAATTAATGTAATAAAGTGCTAATTTATGTCTAAATTTCAAATTTGCCATAAAGCAACAAAAGCCCAATTAATGTGTTACACATTTACAAAATTTATAAGCAGACAAGCAAGCTCCAACCTCATCAAATCTTTTTACATGCTTTAAGTCAACCTTTGTGTCACTTAGTTTACAATTTGCAACACTAACCAAAAGAAAGACACCAAGGTGTGCATCAATATAGTTTGCACAGTATCTACCTAACTGATAGAGATACCTTAATAATTTTCAAAGTTTTGGTTAACAAACCTGAATTACATGTATAGTACAGACATGAATTTGCTTAACGTTCTAGTTGCTAAATTCTAAGAAACATTTATTACTACTTCATTATACAGGTATACACCGCTGATTATAATGAAGGTGAAATGTCACAAAATGTATATTTACAAGTGCCAATCAAAATTTTACACTACAGAGATTACAGAAAAAAACCAATATTAATTTATATAGCCATGATCCTTACAAATAATCGTTAGGTAGATACTGTGAAACAAACCAGAAGTAGATTGGAAATCCATGAAGATCATTTTAAATGCCATTAACTTGTTCATTCAAAACATAGCTTTAAGTACCAGAGTACTTAAATATTATATGCATAATTTTGCTGCAAAGATGAAACATATTCTTACCAATACACTCTTGTCCATAAAATAATTGGCATAAGATTAAAATTTCATAATTAAATTTCCAAAACTGTAGTATGACCAATTTCAGATTCAAAATTATGCCTTAGTGCTATTAATAAGCACATGAGGATCAAGAGGTGATTTCTACTGTCCACACACTATGATTAATGATAAATGCAGAACCTAACTATGACAAGATCTGCAGGACAGCAGTTCCTTTGTAACCTCTGTCAAATAACTTGCCACACTTCAAAATTCCTGTGGGCACTCCCACATGTTAACAGTGTAACGATTATCACTGCAAAGCACACAAAACAATGTGACCTAAATAACGTTTTTCTGTGTGCACAGTTAATGCATACACCACCAACTGTTCATAATGCATTTTTAAAAACTTGAAACTGTCTTTCCATGAAATTATAAAATTGATCATTTTAATCCTGAAACATTACGTCCTTATTTGGTGAATAAAGATATGAACCTAATGAAATATAGCTTTGTTTACTTCCTTTGAAGGCAAAAACATGTTTTAAAACCATATGAGACAAAGAATTGCATTACATCCGTGTTTCCAGATTTCAATCAAAGAAATGTTGTGATCAGTTCAGTACCTCTATTGTTTCGTAACATGTGTATAATTATATTTATTCGAATAACAGCCATTACACTATTAATTTTCTGACATTTTTAAGTAATGCTTCTTATCTTACAAAACAGATGTCAATAAAATTTCTATGGACTCTGTGGCTCTTTAGTTACTTCCAATTATTTCATAATTCATCTCTATATTAATTTCAAAGTTGTATGCTGAATATAGCTTTATATTATTATTATGATTATTATTATTAATTTATAGTTTAAAAATACCATGCACATTTGACCAGGAATGGATTTTTTTAAAATAAAATCTGTATTTAATCAAGCTAAAGCTCATTATAAAACAGTATTTAATCAATTTTTTTCTTTCATATCTCAACCTAACGAAGAACTTTAAATATTTAAAATATTTTAGTCATTTATATAATAATAAAGATTTTTTTACGCACCCACAGCATGGTCTTACAGTTTTAGTAACACATGTCAGTGAGCTGAACTATAGCCTGACTCAACCTTAAAAGACAGTAAGGAGATAAATGGTAATATCCCTGACTAATGCATAAATGTTGCCATTAGCTTTGTACTTTTCCACTCTTGTGCTGCTAATAAGTTGCTAATAACCGGGTGTAAACATTCAGTTGCTATAATTTTCACCTTTGAACACATTATTGTATTTTTCTCTAGGTTTTTATAATTTTTAGGGTCTTTATAGATTTCTGTGGATACAAATGTTTAAAGAAAATGTGCTTTTAGTACTTTGATATTTGTCATTCCAATGCTTATCACACCATAACTAATAATCTAAAGGGTAGAATGAAACAATATTTTCTTTTTCTTAGCTAGAGTAAACTTGATTGTTTTTTATTACCTACCTAGAATTCTTTATCTTTAATAAGATGAGCGTTATGATTTTTTAAATTAAATATTTTCAGAAAATTCTATGCCCTTGCTGCAGAAAATTCAGTCAGTAAGATCTTTATTGTTAAACAGAGTCCAAGCAAGAGAAAATGTTCAGGAGATTCGGAGAGTTTCTGAAAGATGCTGGAATCCTATAAGATACTGTTCATTGTATATAACAAATAAACTCACTCATCTATTGAGTTAACAGGTACCAGGTATGTGGTGCAAGGCAATCAAGGTTATAATTGTAAGGAAGTGAATATGTTTAATAGCATGTCAAACACTGGTTTTATGTAGTAATTTATTTAACATTTTATGCAAATATTTCTAGTTGAGGGAGAAGCTTGAGATGAAATGCTGGTAATATAAGAACTGCAAAATAATAATGAAATTGTTAAATTATTCAAGTACATTGAGTGTTAATAAGCCAATAGAAGAAACAGCTAAGGATACCATATGCTCAGAAACAATAACTTACGATAAACAGGAATGAAAGAAAGGGCTACAAAAAGCCAAAAAAGGGTGGGAAATCAAAGTCACTCCAAATTAATGCCATATGATGGAATAAAGCAGAGCGGAGTGTGGCACATTGTTCATTCTTTGCTGTTTGAAAACATTTTATTCATGCTGAATGCAATTTTGTTCAAGTTAAATAGTTAAACATCTATCATCTTATAATTCCATTTCAATAATATATTTTATGCCATAAAATTGTACATCAAAGTTCTATAAACACAAAGAAGAGAGATTAGATGTAGATGAAAAATATCTTACAATAGCCTTAAATAGGACTATAGATATTTAACTATCTGGTCACAAGGTAACCTTTAAGAGTGCTAAACCGTTCATAGCTGGGTGCCAAAATTGCAAGCATGCATATAATGCATGTGGCAACAATGTGCCCCATTTAACCTGTACTGTCTTTTAAGGGTGAGATACATTATAGAAACAGCTCTCTCAGCAAAGATGACTTGTGCAAAGAAACACCAACAGAGAAATGCTAGAGCCAAGTTTATATATCTCTAGAGGTTAGAACTGAATTTACAAAAGTATGAATGAATTATGGAAATATTTTCTTTCAGGGTAAACTGCGTAGGAGAGATATCTGATGCATGTTCTATTACTTGATGCTTCTCGACTTGCTCAATTGATTGCTGTTTAGATGTCTGTTGTGGTTTGACAATTGTCCATAGTGATTATATGCTTTATACTTGACTTCTGATGGAAACAGCTCAAGAATTAAGATGAAAAAAGCATATAAAGCAGTCTTAAGCAAGCTCATTCATTGACATAATATTGAACCCTCCTAAAAATGTTTGTGATATTCACAACTCGAGAGTCTGAAGCATCCTCAGCTTCCCGTATTAGAAATATCTTTAAGGATGATTGTACTTAAAGGCATTTCATGTTTGACAATTTAATGTTTTTTCTCTTTCAGGAAAACAAACCATATGTTAGCATTTCAAACCATCAAAGAGCCTAGTTAGACTAAAATATTTTGTCTTTCTCTGGTTTCAAAAATTAAAGCAATGAAACATAGTGATAAATGAAAAGCGCTAACATGTCAATACAGGATGTTATTTGTTACCACAGCTCCTACTTAAGACTTTGTCTATATGGAAATAAAAACTCTTTAAAATGCTTCCCTTGCAATTGCTCGAACATACTTAACAAAAGTTTATTTATAAGCTCAGAATGTTACTTGGATTAATCTAAAATTTAAGCATCTTTTGTAATAATGTTTGTTTTTTTTTCTCCAGTTACCATGCTAGCAGGCTATTTCTCTGTTTTCCTCAATGTAGTTCCCATAAAATTTTCCTCCAATATTATTGTTCCAAATCCTTCCCACATAAAACATGACCTCAAAAGAGCCTTCCAAACACAAGAACATGTGCAGTTACTATTACATTTCCAGTCAAACTTCTAAATGTACTGACATTTTTTTCTAGCCCTTCAGCCTAAGGCCACATGTTCACCACAAAGTAAAATGACTGTCTTAACTGTCTACCATACATTTCACATAACAGATCCATCACGATATGACCATGTAGTTAAAATAAAAATGGAATTGTAAAAAATAAGTGGTTTATTGGGAGTTGATCTGAGTCTCATCTTTTCTTTAATGGTTTAACAAGTATTTCCTCAACATTATTTTTATTCCAGGAGAATTTTCACAGTTCTGTTAAGAAAAATCACAAATAAAACAAAACCTGTTTTTAATTATAATATCTAAATACAATAGAAAAAGGAATTTAAAAGATTATGTTTTAGTATAAATGCTGTTTTATAAATGGGGAGATCAAATTAAGCATAAATTTCCTGCTGATATATAAAAATATTTCATTTATTTGCCTTTTATACAGTTTGGTCTGAAGTATGCAATATCAATTATCTATCAAAGGCAACTTCAATTCATTGATGATAGATATATTTAAGTATTTGGAAAACTATTTTAAGTGCAACCAATTTCTCTCCCTCCTCCACAAAAAAGAGAAGAGCCTATGTGAAGCTTCATCTGAAGAGCTCTATTAACAGTATTAGTAATACTTGAAAGATGGCAATCATACAAGAGCTTTTTAGCCAATTGAAACAAAGGGAATCTATAAAAGAAAACAAAAACCTTAAGCAAGCATTAACAGTTCATTTATAAATACCAGGCACAATAGCATTAACACAATCATTTTACATATTAATTTGCTAGTGGTAAGCCAATCTGAATCTGAATTTCGGGTTTTATAATTCTTATCACTTCCAATGCAAAGATGACGCAGGGTGGTAATATCAATATTAACATGAGGTTTGAAGTTCAGAGTTGCCAGGTGTTCCTTAATGTACGGAACATCCTGTATTTGAGACTGTTTACTTGCAAATGACATGCTTTAACTGTCAATGTGATCCTCTCCCTTATTAGCATTCTGAAAACCTAGAAAACTTATTTGCAGTTCAAATCCTCCCAAGATTGTCCTCTCTGCATCCACTAACCCCCCCCCCAGGTTTTTTCCTCAGTCCTTCTAACTGACAAATGCTAAACAAATATTCTTAACTTAGCCTGGAAGTTTCCTTTCCCAATTATCATTTCACCCCCCATTTGTCATTTCACCAGTGTCGTCACCCCCTTTGGTAGCACAGAGTAAGAGTGTGCATAAACATAACTTATTAAAAAAAAAGGGGGGGGAGGGATGTCAAGTATGTCATTTAACCCCTATTTAAATAAATGATATTCACAGTGTTTGTAATTTACTGCCTGTTTCTTTAAATAGAACCAAAATGTCTTACACTGCAAAAGGTTGAAATCTCCTCTTTTTACCACCCACTGTTTCCAAATTCTACATCTCTGTTACACATTCTGTCAAAAGAATATGTGCATTGTAACTTTAATGTCTGCACACCTAAATTTGGGAATAGTTTTTGATAGAGATGTTAGAACAATTCTGGCCTAACAAGGCTGAATGTGCAATACCTATGATTTGGTACATCTCATTTAAAGTAACTTGGAACACAAGTTTTAACTCGTTAGAATTCTTTTTGTTTCCTTTTTGAAACTTGCTTTGCCCAAAGCAATCTAGGATGGCATAAAAGGAGATTCACTTCTTGTAATACTGTAAGAGCCAATATCTAGCATTTTGTTTAACTATATTTATCTGCACAGTCTGAAATAACATAGTGTTAACTACTGACATATGTTTTGAAGTATAGCTTTGGTAATTTTAAATCAGGATTTGTAGTTACACAATATGCTTACAAGTTGAAATGAAAGCTTTGTTTGTTTGTTTTTTTTCTTCTTTTATTTCGCTAATATTAATACCTTATTTAAGAGGGTTGTAAACTTTTAATTTGGGACTACTTTTCTGTTGATTGTTTTTCTTTCTTTCTTTGTGTCATTCTTTTGAATCTTTTATCATAACAGTCTTACCCAATTTATATAAATTTTACATTCCAGTGTATACTATTTTATTCCATTATATACTTTTAACTTGGGATTACTTTTTATGATTTTAGAAGTCTTTTCTGTGTGATATTATTTTTAACATTTTATCACAGAGGTCTCCCATTATACAAATCTTTCAATGTGTTGTGTTGGGATACTTCAGAGTATATTGGCTCAAAAATAAACCACACTTTTGGTCCAAATTTCAACAGCAAAAGGCAGAGTTGCAGCTTATAATCCCTAACTTAACCTTTTACATAGCTCTAAGATTAAAATCAATGCTTATCTACAACAAGAGAGTTAGCATTTGGAACCAAAACTAGCACTATTTATTGTACGAGAAAACTTTAACAGCATTTTTGTATTATCATGGTGTATACTTTTTCTATTGCATGTGCTGGATGGCAACGAGGAAGACATATTGTAGGAGGAAAACGAAGAAAACAGTGATAATAAGAGTGATGAAATAAATACAAAATATGGCAATGAATTCGGTATCAATGTGATGAACCAATATGCTAGGAAAAATACTTTTGTACCTCTACATAAATACAAGAAAATAAACTTTTACACTCAATCTAAAAGCGCTTATTTGTGTCAATTTTTCTTTCTTTCCCTCCACCCCCCCCTCAAATTTTAGAGGTGCAGCTTACATGCAAGGATGGCTTACTTTAAAGCCAAGAGAGAGTATGCAGAAAGAAAGTTTTAGCAGTTTTATACAATATTGCTGTTTTCCATGTTGCTTTGATGAAAGATTATTTTATAGGGCCTTACAAACCCAAAGTTTAGTGAACAAATGACGTATATGAAAAAACTGTGTACAGGATTTCAGCTTAACTTTGTAACACATGAGCTTCCTACTGAAAAGCAATTGTATGGATTATACAGGGATATTATTATTTTGATGTTATATTAACACCCTACACCGGGGTGCACTCAGCCTCGTGAGGTCCCTGGGGGGCCAATTGAGGAGCTACTTGATGGAGAAGTAGCGGCTCCAGGTCGCGAGGACCGCATTAACCGACCGGGAGGGGCTCGAGGCGCTGACCACGTCTCACCCTCCAATACTGCACCCCATCCATGACGTCTGTAGTGGACCGAGATGGGGGACGCAGCGGCCGGGCGGTAGGCCAAAGCTCCCCGTGAGCTGTCGTGCCATGGAGTTATTATTATTAACACCCTACCAAGGGTATACTTTACTATTAGAACCAGCTGAAAACTTCAAAGCCACAGTCAGGATTTGAATACAGTTCTCCTACTCTGTGCAGTTGCCCTAACTATTGAGCTACTGTAACAAAATGGCAATATGACATTCAACCCTACAAATAATTCATGTTGCTTACTAGCAACAAACTGGTATGTCTAACTTCAGAGAACACCTTATGGTGACTTATTTATCATAAGTACTTAGTATCTGGATAATATTTGCATAGTTATGCCAATTGTTGGGCATTTTTTTTTTTTTATATTGGTAATGTTATAACAGTAAAAAAAAATCTTAAGGTATGGTTCATTTTTATGATCTACTCTATTCTTCTTGACATTCCGTAGACATACAGGTTTTGGGATAAAGAGAGTAAATTCTAAAAAGCTATCTAACTAAAGCGCTTCATCAGCATCATCACAGAGCCTCATCTAACAAAATTTGACATGTTGGTCATCACATAGAGAACAGAAAGTACTTTATGTGCTTAGTGTGCCTGTGCATCAGTTGACTTGGCATGGGAAGGAGGGGAGGGGACCTTGGTCACCCTATTGGTTAGAAATGATTTTATTCTTTTTATATAAAACTAACCAAAATAGGAAAATTGCAGGAGGAAGAATAACGCTGAAACAGAGGTGTAAAAAACAAATGTTTAAATTATATGCATAGACTAGGAGTGTGTATTATTCAGGATGTTTGGAATGGAATTGGATGAGATACTGTGGGCACACCACCCCTATTCCAAGGATTCCCACCTGCCAGTGGTCACAGATAAAAATGCATGTGAATGTTCAGGACTGTTCTGAGAAAATGTTTTAAGGTTTCTGTTATTAGCTGTTCTTGCAAAAGAGGATTCTCTAAATTTCACTCATTACAAAGTAAATTATGATATACTATGAAGCAAGAATGTCTAGAGAATTTATTACTATTGTTCATTTAACAGGAACTGGCAATAGATGTCAATTCAGAAGATACCAATGAAGAACTCAAATATTTTAAGAGAAGAATGTTGCATTAAGTCAGGAAAAGAAATTTACCAAGTCTTTATGTTTGATTTTCTTCAACTTTTGATATTATAAATCCTATAAATATTCCTTCAGTTCAATTTCAACTTTAAACATATTGTTTAAATAAAATAAATTAAGTATTATTTAAGGCTACCTGTTAATGCATCGATCTTGAAAACTTCAATATCTCAATCTCAAAGAACATGTGAATGCAAAGGTATTCAACTCTTTTATCACTGCACTGCTAATAAGACGCAAATAATGCTGAGCTTTTCATTTCCATATGGCTACTACTAAAATAAAATAACCAGCCCAATGGCTTGTGTTATTCACAATATTAAATAATAATCTTGCCTGAACAAATAAAATCAAAATGCAATAATAACCAATGTTTAAGTGGTATACAAATTTCCCTTAGATGCTGTACATAGTTGTCCCCAAAATATATAGTTCATTATGCATTTATTTACTTTATTTTATTTTTCATGTGTACTGACACATATTGAATACTAATCATGTCAAGTATTGACAATGCCCTCCATTTGCATAACAATGTAGTTCACACCTGTGCAGAATATTCTGACACAGTAATACATAAATTATGGCCAAGTAACCTAGTATTCTGAATATGCATAAAGAAATATCATTAAATTTGTACTATCTAATTCTGGGTAACTCCGTGCTACCAGTTACTATATAGATTTTGTTTCACTCATTGAAAATAATGTTATAAGTGTGTTTAATTAAACGTAAATTAGTCAATGACTACTTTAAATCAATATTGATTGCTTTCTGTAATGGAATAGGCATTTAATTGGGTAAAATAAATAAAGTTACCTAAGATATATTAAGTATTCAGTTATGAAAAATTGTATAAAATTATAAAAGGTTTATATTGTGCAATTGTTTTAAAGAAAAATGTATTTAAGATAGTGTAAGTGCTAGTGCAGCCTTTTGGCACAGCCAGTATCAATTAATACAATTCTGAATGTTAAAATTCTGAGGTGTGGTAGTAACAGTCTATCTCACATTCAAGAGGTCCTAATTTTGAATCTCAGTTGAGGTGGGTGACCCAAATAAGTTTTTCTTCCAGATTTTTCTTTATCCTGAGAAAACAAAAATCAGGTAACGTTAAGCTCTAGGACGCAGAGTTCTTTGAGCATCATTTCACCAATTTCATTTTTTATACAGTCCAACATGGCCTGGTTAAAGCACTGATACAACTTTTAAAAATTTTAGCATTAATGGGTTAAATAAACCTCAAGCAAAAAACAAAACAAAAAAAAACACAAAAAAGCATTAACCATTCCCTATCCCCCACAGTATAGTAGTAATCTGAAGTTACTATGAAAAAAACCTTGCACTTTGGACAAAAACCCCTGCAACAGTTGTTTCGTAAGCCAAAGAAAAAAGTTAAAGGGGACTATATAAATAAAAAAATAAAAACTTGGACAGCAGTTTACATGTAGACTACCAAAATGCACATAACAAAATCTATATTTCAAAAACTATAAGGTGCCACATTAAAATGTCCTACCCTTAGCTGTGATTATTTTTTTCTTCTTTAAATGAAATAACTTAAGTATGTTTATGGTTAATCAATATATTATTTATTTTAAGGATCGCTTCACTTGGAATAATGGGGCAGTAGGAATCACTTCAAAAGTTCAAAGCAAAATATGTAAAAATAATAAAATGCACCAAATTCTGTTTGACTGCTTATCTTATTTTTGGCCAATCTTGCATTAAGTTATTGATTTTTGTTTATGAGTTAAAATTGTAATTTAGTCAGTTTTCCTTTTTAGTTTATATAAAGAAAACTGTGTAATTAAAGAAAATTATGAATAAACCTCTCTAAAACCTACTATCCTTTTATTTGTAACTCTCGAAATTTCAAATTTAGTAAATAGATACCATCATCTAAAAACTTAATATCTTAACATGCATTTCCAATGCACTCTGTTTCAAAGACAGCACACCAACCCCAAAAAGGTTAACCGTCTGAACAAATACAACTTAGTTTTTTATGGATATTCTCTCTCATTCTCTCCTTTTGCTCTTTCACTTTTGCTCTCGCTCTCTCTCTTTTTCAGGGGCCAATACTAGCCACATTAATTTTTACCTTTACCAAATTACTATGTTCCACAAACATTAATTTTTATATAATGACATGGTGCAAGTGAAATATTAAAAGTATTGAAGATATTAAAATGTGGGTGATATAATGCAAGTTTATACATTCCACAGTGCTACAAGTGCATCCTTATTTTGCTTTTTCTTTAACTGTACTCCACTTAGAATGTTTTTAGTTTAAAAAGAAAACACAAAAAGGGACATTCAGTTGTTAAGCACAAAAAAAAAAAAAAAAAAAAAAAAAATGTAAACTTAAAGATTTTTCTTTGGTTTACACAAACTTGAGTATTTTAAAAAATGTTCCATTTTGCTGTTCTAAACAGATTTTGTGAATGACTTGTGCTTTCAAAAATTTCACTGACACACATGTTAAGCAATGGATAAGTTGTCTTTTTGTGGCAGTTTGTGGTGAGAGGGTGCACAACACTCCATTTTCTTTTGTCATAATTATGAACTGATGAAGCAGAAAAACTACATAAATCCTCATAATACTCCTTTTATTTCAAAATAATGTCAAATAACACATTGTAAACTTAAAGAAAAGACAAAAAAAGAATATTATTAAATGTACAACGAAAAGAAATACAGGACAAAAGGCAGAGAAAAAAATGTAAATATTATTTCCCACAGAATGCCTCCAGATGTGAGGCATTTAATACCCGTAATAAAAGTCTTCTCTATGAGAAGGGAGGTAGTAGCAGCAACACTGTATATGATACAGCATAGTCAAAAACGTTGAACTGATGTTACTCCTTCTGTTTAAAATTACTTCAGCGTTTCAAGCAATGGAGAAACTTTCAATGAATAGTTAAAAAAGTACTATCCAAGGTCACAGTTTTGTTTAGTAAAGGGGGGGGAAAAAATGAAATGGAAAAGTACTATTTGCAATGCTACTTCTTTATTATGCTTTTTAGCTCATCTTCATTATCTTCACCTTGCAAAGACAACCAAAACTTGAGACCTAACAGTTAAGTTTACTATGAACTTCAAATCTTTCTGTATTTTAACCAGGGCAACCATGCACATTAAACATCAAAATATACACACTGGTTGCTGTGAATGATGTTATGCAATTCATATTTTCAATTGCAAAAGAAATTTTAGCACCAATCATATTTATTATAGTTAAATTTTGAGGTTTTAAAATACCACAGCTGCTTCATTTATGTGTATGGAATGAAATGAGTTCTCAAAAACCAATTAACTACTTTAAAAAACTGATTAATAACAGTTTAAATGATAATAGTGGATAAGAAACTTGTTCTAATGGTATGCTTTTACTGTATTAAAAGAAAAAAACAAGAAACTGTGTAAAAAGACAAAACTATGAAGATGGGTGTATTCTTAACTTGTAGGGGTGATTAATCACCACAGTTCTGGATTCTAATAAAGGGCAATAATAACAAAGCAAACATTCCATAGTGGTCATATTAAAAGCCCTTATTTTAAGGAATATTGTTTGTGCAATCATTACTTTCCTTTTTATGGATATGCATAATACTTATGTAATTTTTATGAAGCACACAAAAATTGTTGCTTCCTGAATTTAATGTTTTCTCTTGGGGAGCAAAGAAGATGAAGGAGATTAAACATCAGTGCAATCAACTATATTTTGTATCTCTAATGAATGCACCTCTAAGCAAAAAACTTAAATTCTGTCTCACAGTTAATATAAAATATATTAAAACAAGTTAATATTTTACATATTACTCTAGTGTCCTTAGTGAACAACGTTATTGAAGCAAATATAAACCTTTTAAAACTGATATAATTACTTCTATGGATGGCAGTGTAGCTTTGTCTACGACACTGAACTCGTAGGATATGTACCTGAGGTTTTGTTGGTAAGAATAGTAACTCAGCTTTAACGAACCTGTGCTTTTGGAGCAATACTTGTTAAGGCAGCACGACATACTGTGGCTTTATATAATCTTGCATGGACACCAATCTTGAAATTTTACTAGGATAGGTCCTTGTGATTACAACATAAAATATGGGATCCTTCACATGCCCGCTTCAAAAAGTAGTCACTCATAAATTGCAGTGTACCTTATTCTGAGAGAACCATTTAATTATTATTTGGATAATTCTTTATCACAATTTCCAATATAACTGTCCCTATATACCTTATCACAAAACTCCACTACATACTGTTTTACAAATGCACTGGCTTCCATACCCACTTATTTTTTTCTAAAAAGAATGCTCTCAGAATGAAGTAACATGTGACATACCAGCATACGGTTATAATGAACACAAACAATGCCATATAATGATGACACATTACAATATTCTCCAAATTCAAAGATCCAAAAAACACTCAAGAACAACCCGAATAGGATTTCACAAAGGAAATCATTTTACAACAAAAGCTTAGCTTCATGTTTCACAATTGGCCTGAAAGTATTATCCACAGAAATGCCCATTTCATTTTAAAGATGTGTAAATGGTGTTGCCATCAACTTTTATAACAATAAAACTTTCTCTGAACACACGCCAGATCTAGATAAGTACGAGTGTATGGAAACACCATAACACTGCACCAATGGATTGTGTGTCACATAACTGAAGATAGTTATCTTCGAAAATAATTCTGAATGGATATTGTTCAAAACACCGCTTCACCACTCATTTTGCCCACATAATTTTTGTAATGAAATTTATAATTTCACTTCTTCTACCCTCAATTTATGTGAATCACAATCCAATATAAATGTAACAGTTAAATTTGCATAAATATACATGGACAAAATTTTACTCTAATTATGCACAGCATTAATTATTATGGTTATACAACACAATATGACCCAATAACATAAAATTCAAATAAAAAAACAATTACATATATTACATCTGAAATCAATATACCAGTATAAAAATCACTTTGAATACACAGACAATTATGACTGGGTTCGGTTCCCCACGGGCACATGTAGCACATTTGTTTATTCTGAAAAGAATAGCTTACTTTATATCCAATGGAATTTTGGAGAAAAAAAAAAGTACAACACCACACACACACACTAAACACACTCTCTCCCTCTCATACATAACCATTTACACACACACATGCACACAAAATGTGAGCACATACACACATGTGGACAGGACGGGCATGCAAGTCCGCCACAATCACAGGACCAACACATTTTCAAGTGCCACGCCACGAATCGAGGTGCAACACCTTTTGAACAAGTTTGAGCGACTTAAAAAATCTCCCTTGGGGAAGAGAAAAAATGTTATGTACATGGCTTAGCGCTCTTTATTTCGAGCATACTGTACACGGCACAGTTCGCCAGACGTGGCGACTGCCCACAATAATATCTGTATGTGAATACCCTAGCTAACTTCCTAGTGGCTTGCCACAGCTGGACACTGGGTACAAGAGAATTGAGTTAAATATGCAGACTTTGCAGTTAGCTTATAATATTGGACTGTTGCACTCCACAGGGTTAATTAGGCAGATTACAATTAGATGACAGGAAATGCTTCGTGGCATTTGCTAACAGCTCAATATGAAAAACACACCACACACTACATATTTACCATTAGTATCTCTAGCAACCCTGTAGATCGTAACAATACTACTTTTATTAAACATACCCATAATATATCAAGCATCACTTGTGTTGTGCATCACAGATTTACATTATAAATGTGATGATGAACGTTACACCTCAGACACAAGTGAGCCTTGCATTACTTTTTTTGTTTTTTTCCACTTTTATGCGCATTATTTTTATGCTCCAGCAACTGTTATAGCACCACACTAAGTCCGATTAGTTAAAAAAAGTTCTGAAGTTTGCAGGCTACCAGCAACTGAACATACAACAGGCACACACACATACGCTTTCTCTCACACGCACTCATACTTACACACAATATTAATTACTATTCTGCTTAATTTGTACAGCAATCATCTTGTACTTGTTCACAGATACATTTAATGGATATCTGTTCGTAACTTATTTATCAGTTTTTTTATTTTTATTTGTTTATTTTCATCTTAATCTTTAACTTATATGCGGTAGATTAAATTGACAACTAACCCTCCTTCACGTTGACTGAGACACTGGGGGCATGAGAAATGAAAGCAAATATGTAGTCAACATGCTAAAAACCTGAGTACCTCAAATGTACAACACTTGGGACTTAAAATGACTAGCTGTGCTCACTGTACAGGCACATGTAAGTTTACCCAAATGTGACACAAAACATTTAACGTTGATAAGTGTGTAAACAAAATGCATATGTAGATAAACACTGTATACCAGAAATATGCAAAATTTGTACTTTTGGAACTCTGCCCTATTGAACCTGTAACAAAATCTTGACTTGCCATTTCTCAAGGTCCTTTGCAACAGCTCACAGTGATACATAAAAATTATAACTATGTTTATGCTATGTATTCATTGAACTCCACAGACACTTGGGTATCAATCTGGAGGAGGCAAACAGATGATTGCTCTTGGATGTGTAAAAATCCAATGAGTTAACAATAAAAAATAGATATTTCTATTGATTGGTATTATTATCGGTTGAGGTAAACAACTGTTAACAGTATTATAATTAGTCCTGCATGAGGTAGCATGATATATGATTGCAACTTATTACTACTGTTTTAAATGTATATGTGTACGTATATATATTATATATATATTTATTTATAATCGTGAATGCATGAGTTTGTGTGTATATATTATATGTATATACAGATGTATATATATCTTAATATCGGTATGAAGCACGTATAATAGTAATAAAAATTTATATATGAGTCCTATTTGTTCCTGAGTAAGTTGCCATTGTGATATCTAGCAAATTACACAATTATGAAATATAAAAAGCACTTATCTATTTGCACTGGAGATTCAACAGCAGTAACAACTTACGACAGCTACTGTATTTATGCACCAAGTTTGCTGTACCTGACAAAAGCCACAGCAACTACTATTTTATCAGTTAACTGTCCATGAATGACAGCGATATGGGACTTCTATTGAACATGTAATAACCAAACCCAGTATGAAGCACAGAAACAATAGCCCAAATATGTGCGAGTGTGAGGTAGGTAATCTTGCACTATTGAATCTGGTTCTTCTGAGCCTGACGGATAAAAAATGTATATAAGTTAAAACTTCAGTAATATTCTGGCATGCACATTTCACCCATGTTACCATGCTCAAGATAAAAATATCTTGCTATTTATCAATGGCCTTTGTTACATCCTGAAAATTATATTTATACTTCAACTTAAAAACTGCAAACTTAAACAATCAACAAGTTAATATGCTAGTCAACAACATCAAAAACATGCTCACCAAGTGTCTGTGGCAAGTTCAGTACATTAATTTTAACAGTAAAAAGGTAACAAATGCTAAATCTGATCAGTGTACAAAAATGTGATATGAAAGCATGAATGGGAACTAATGAAACAGTCCTATAAACCAAAAATTCAACATCACAGAAGACTCCCAACAGTACTGAAAAGCATAATGTTCATACATATAAATATCTATTAAAACTATTTCTTTAAATAATACCATCTGTAATACTTTGTGTATATTAACTACCAGGTGAGGGAGGGAGGCGACCTTCATGAACATTGTTTATTTAGCCATCTGCGCAGAGTGATTCAGCACTTTGTAATTTTTTGTACTATGATGCTGTGAAGTTAGCATATACCTGATCTTTTAAATTATTCACTATTTAATCACTATGTAAATATACCACTACATACAGAACCATGTAATAATGGTGCAAAAATTTGTATTCCCTGAAAAAAATTCCTGAGATTGTTCTCTCAAATAATGCAAGGGGAAAAAACATACTTCTTAGAGTGACAGTTCTAGAAATAAATTCAAAAATATATAAATGGATTAAATAAAAATGTGTACCTACTTTAACTTAAGCCATTATCAGAATTCCTGAAATGAGTGACATCACACCTAATGAACTGCATTATTTTCACTAATTCAGATTCGCAGAAATGTTTCTCATGTTTTTGTGAAATCATATTATGACAGAAGTGCAATATAAAATAACATGAAATTGGAAGACAGTAAATGGATTAAATATGGTTACACAAAAGGAAATTAACCTTTTAAACTCAGAATAATGATAAATTGTGAAATGTGTATTTCTGAAGTGTGCAAAAAAGGCTTATGAGAAGTAGTTAAACAGTTGAAAGCATGATCTAATGTTTCCTTAATTTTGTTTTATGTAATCTGATTCGGGGTACTATAAGATGGCATTCAAATGACTATGTAAATACATGACATTTTCATCTGTTTCAAGAGATCAGTATTCCACTTTTATCAGAAACACATATTTTTATCCATTCTGAATTTTAAAAATAAAAAAGGGAGAAGAGGGGCAGGGGATGGGGAAAAAGAGCGAGAGGGAAATGGATGTGGAGTTTTATTTATAGATGCTCTGTAACTGCTGTGGTTCAGTGTCCATTTTATGTTGGGCATGAAAGACCACTTAATTTTGCTCAGAGGCCTCCTATTAGGCTTGAGGCTCTTTTAAGTGCCATAAATCTACGATACAGGACTAACGGTTTTACTTCCCTTCCGAAGGAAGCTATGCTAAGGATTTATACACTCGAAAAAATCCATCGCCCTCTGCACGGTTTGCACCCACGACCTTGGGTATATGAGGCTACACCACAGAGGGTAACAGAGAGAAGGGGGGGGGGGAGACTGCATGGCTCAAAAATAAAATTGTTGTGAATACCTAGTGCTTAAATCATGTTCTTCCAAGGTTGCAAGGTGTGACTGCCTATTGCAATATAAATTTTGGAAACATTTCTAATTGTTTTTATTTTCTAAAAAATCACTCTTAAACACTTTAAGGCAATGTTTCTGTGAAAAACTAAAAATCTGCAATTTTCTTTTGATTGTTGCATTGCTACCACATGCAAAACATAAAATAAGCATATAAAATTGTAACAAGTTATGTCAAACTGAATTACTGTTTTTATATAATATTAACCACTTACATGTGCTAATATAAAATACTTCTTATACCAAACTGTTTTTGTGTATGTTCTAAATTAAACTAAAAAACAAATACAAAGAATTTATTAAGCAGTTTTAATTTAATTTTAATTAGTTTCTTGAAAAAATGTTGTTCAAGAATGATTACTGTATTTTTTAATTTCATTAATTTATAACTACAGAAAGTTTTTTTTAAGAAGTGTGCAACAATTTTAAAATTCTTATAGTCTGAAATTTTCCTCAAAATTGTAAAATTGTGGTATGCAGGATATGCTATGGTATAGTATGAAGCCATTTGAATGAACATTTAAAAATGGCCTGTAATGAAAGTACAGGATGGATGCATTTAAAAAACACAAAATGTCTAAATTTTTGCCTATTTGGGGGAGGGTCAATTTTCACCAATGCATTACCTTCAATGTAGCATGTTTAAGGTACTGGTATTATTAGACATGCATATTTTGAATTTTCTGCAAAATATCCATGAAGTCCCCTTGAGTAATACTACATTTTTGGAACTGGAAAACCATTAAAGATGACAAAGCACTGCATTAGGAACTGGTATAAAACTTTGTGGCACATACCCTTTTCAAGATATTACCAGCTGTACACACAAATTTTCCTATCATTTTAGGTGCCCATCATCTATGTGATGCATTTGAAAATTAGTTATCACTTCATTAAAGCATTAGTTTTAGTACACAAGATTATAACCAACATGGATTAGCGTCTTTGTAAGCAGTGATTACTGATCACATTGTTAAAATGACTATTTGACTGCAGCTGTTTTTATCGTGACAGGACAATGTGAAGCTTACATTAAACATAACTCACAAGAAAAGGAAGTGGTGGTGAAAAAAAAATATTTGTTTGTTAACAACATTGTTAATTGCCAGGATATCTGCACCTCCGGTATGCTAGAATTTTGTCACACAGGAGTTCTTTTACAGGCCCATAAATCTATTGACATTAGAGCTGTTGCCTCGATTTGAGCCGGGGTTGAACCAACGGCCTCGGGATATGAAGGTCAGCACCTGCCGACTGAGCCATCCAGACCAACTGGTGGAGGTGGAGGGATAATGTTGATTTTGATTATTATTTAAAAAAAAATTAAAAGCAAACCATTAAAGGATTCAGAAATATATATATAAACTTAGTTACAATAATGACACTAAGAATTTGGCAGTATGGTGACAGAATATCTTTTTTTTCCTCTGAAAATTGAAACATGAGCAAATTTTTGGTGTTAAACAAAAACATTTCTTGAGGGAAAGTGGAAAAAAGGAATGAGATTCAACTCACTATACAGAAAGGAACTTTTACTTTTGATGTTTAACGAGTTTGTTAAGAGCAGGTGAAATTATACTTACAAAAGGGATTGATTACTGATACTTATACTTCCTGATTATTGTTTCATCAATAGGATCAATAATTATCTTGGTCCAGAGTTTCCGGTGTAGACCGCGTCTTAAGGCCTTAAGACGCGGTCTACACCGGAAACTCTGGACCAAGATAATTTTAATATTGGCCGTGGAAGTTTACGAAAACATAGGATCAATAATTTTTTATTGCAGTTAAATTTTATATTAAATTATTTTTATTTACACTTTTAATATTGTTGATGAATTTATATTGCACTTAATAATTTAATGGATTGTTACTGAAATATAGTTTAAACATGGGAACCACATAAGGAAGTTTAATTGCATGTTCAGGCATCTCAACATAGTAGCTCAGTGACTGAGCATTAAAAGCTTACAATCCATTGAGTTCCATTCATGTCAGTGAATTTTTCAAACCTGATCCAATTTGTTAACTTTTACAATGTAAAAGGCAAAAATTTAAAAGGTATTAACCATGTTGTTTCTCTAAAATTGGTTTACTGGTTGCTAAAACTATTGGTTTTAGCTTAAATTCCACAAATTTGAGAAATATGTTCTAACTCGAAAGTGAGACTTTACTCTCAACAATAGCAAAAGTTTACTTTTGATCATTAAAAAATTAAAGTTAAATAATGCAGTTCTCTAGGAATGACTACAGGAAGATCTGATCTCTACTGGAAATTGTAACCTTTTCAGGTTGCTTAAAAATCAGTTAATTTTCTTGACATTGGAAAGCCATGACATCAGTAGATGGAATGCTGCACATGAACTCAAATGCTCCAAGTTTGAAAACAATAAACACTGCTCCCTGATTTAATTAAAGTAGAAGAGGAAATATAATAAGAAATTATCTAAGGAGAAACCTCTACTCTATGCAACTCGCATACATACATGAAAGAAAGTATGAAGCGCCAATAAATTGAACAATTCACTACCATGTATACATAAGAACTGCATCTGTCGAAATGAATACCAGCATTTTAAGTCTCCAAGTACTGCACACTCCAAGATTCAAAATATAGAAATGTTAATATCAGAGGCAATGCTGCAGAGATGAATTTGTTTCGTTTTGTATAAAGGAAAAATAATGAGAAACTATTTATCTATTCTTAATAAGCATCAGAACGGTCAAATGATGAATTTCCATGTAAATGTTTTTTCAAATTGTACAGGCATAAAATATTTTTATGGTTAAAAGTGTTAGTATACAAATTAAAATTCATTGAGGTTAAGACAACCTCGACCTTAAGAACTAGATGTTATTTAAACAAAAACCAATTGCCCAAAATAATAAGAAGCGCAAAACAATTACTCCTAAAGATGCTGTCAATTATTTCAAACACAGAATATAGTAAAATACTAATCAAGTGCAATAGTACCCATACACCAATTTCCATCCCCCACATGCATAACACAATACCTTAAATGTACACAACAGGGAGTAGAGCTCTGATCAACAGAATCCACCCATACACAAAACAACAACATACTCAATGTTGTACCCAAGCTGGCTCCTTGCGTGCCAAAGACACTTGAGTGAGGGAAAACCACTTGAAAGCAGTGGCTGCCTTGTACTGTCAACTTTTACCGTCAAAGATTTTGACAATATAAAAATTCTTAAAATACGATAACAAAACAAAAAACAAAAAGAAAAAGACATGCACACATACAAAATATTCCATTTGTCCACTCATTCGAATATAGCAACTACAGTAATTGCAGTGGTGCAATACGCAGTGCTTACATAATTCAACAAGATTATGTGCCTTGTCCCTTTCACATTATATGAAAGTGCACTGTGTCCTGTTAAATTTGTCTTTGTGGTACACATTGCTTTCTATAACTTTCAACAACAATAACAAAATTTTACAGCAAGCAACAAAAATTCAATAGGTATGGAAAAACAATATTAAAATTTCATGAAGTTGCTTTAGCTTCAGTAGACTTAAACAATAAAAGAAGGCTATAATCTAAAATTTTCGTGACAATGCACACTGTCCGACTACCTGAGATTGCATAGGGAAAAAACTTATCATTAAACAATGCAATCTTGACTGAAATAAGCCTTCTCCTCTGTTAGGAAAAGTGAATATATCTCTGCAAAAAGTATCTCCTAGAAAATGCAGTATTTAAAACAGTTGAATATAAAATAAGAATTTTAGCATACTCGTGATGCTGTTCCTGAGCTGTGTCATGATAAATGTGTCGCCTCAGATCTGGCCCAGATAAATACTGAATCTAAAATGTGTACATAACTTACATCTGTATTATTGACAAATAACTATACATTGACTAGGAGCGGATAGATTATTAATATAAATATTTTTACGTATGTGGAAAAACTACAGGAGCACAACAGAACTGCTCAAGAAAGGAAATAAAAAAAAATAAAAAGTGTGTAATAAGCAGCAACAGCAGTAGTAATAGATGTCCCTGTCACAGCAAACTTCCCAGCCATTTGTATCATGTTCTACTTTGTTTCTCATAAAATAAAATACTTCATGTAGGCTGTGTAGCTGTGATTTGGCACTAGGATGTATTATACAACTGTCCCTGATCCCCCTACAGTGCTGGGGTTAAGATAAAATATGGTCATTTGCTAATGATTCCTGAGTTGTGAAAACATTTGATCTGTTGCACTTTTAATGACTAGTTTTCTAAGAAGAAGGTAATTAATGATTCTGATGATACGCACTTAATATAAAAAGCCTTATATATATAACAGAAACAGTGTGTTGACTCTTAGCAATGTTATTTGATGTACTGTAAATGTCTTAATGCTTTTCTAACATGCCAGTGTTCAATGCTTCTTACCAATTAAAAATGCAGCAACAGCAAGTCATTTAAAGTACAAGCCAATAACCTATACAGCCAAACACACAAAGATGCAACCGGTAAAAAAAAAGTTCCATTAATCCAATACAGGGAACAACAGTGAATACTTTAAAATTTCACATTACACTAAAAGACCAAAACATTTTGCCAAACTGTACAACATCAAGACATCTCAAACCATATAAGAATTCCATGCTATTTTTTAGAGGAAAAACCACAGAGTGACAGTCCATACAATACATTTTCATCACCGGTTGCATCAGACAATTTCCATTTTGTAGTTTCTTTTTCTTTTTTTCTTTTTTTTTCAGAGGACAATAATAAAAGAAAAATCAGTAGTGAGCCCTTCTGAATATAAGAAACGAAAATTGTGTAGTATTTAACTCATTCTACTTAAAGAAAATGAAATGTCCTTAAAATATGTTATAGATGTGGCCTATAACATACAAATGGAAACATCAAAGATTAAGGGGAGAGCTACAAGAAGAGTTCTGTTCTTACATAGATATTCAGATGAACAGAAAAAAGAGCAAAAAGGGTGCATCAAGAAAGAACAAAACGAAAAGTTACAGATAAAACATAAAAGATACAATTTTTTGTTATTTGTTTGCAGGACATTATTTTGTCTGTCCTTAACAATGACATATATAGATATATATTCATATATATTTTCATATACATATATCAAGTAATAATTATATATTTATATTTCTGCATATGATCCTTTGAGGTATTTCTGTTTCTATCCTGAATGATTTTGTTTTTCTATTGTTTTACTGGTTGTTGTGATTATGGACCTGAGCTTGTTGTTGAAATGCCTTCAGGCTATATTCCGCCTTGTGCTCTCGAGCAATGTGTCGCCGCACAGTGTTGTTGCGTGTGAAGGTGCGACTACAGAAGGGACATGGCACACGTATCCCTTGATGGCGCTGACGTATATGAGCTCGTAGGTTAGTTTCATACCCGTAAAGTCGCTCACAAAATGGACACTTGAGTTTCTTACCTGTGAAACAAAAGCATAATTAAGAAACATGATTTACAGGAAATTTCTTAAGCACGCAGTATTTATTTTTATTCTTCTTTGAATACTACAGGCACATTGAAAAATGATCAATAATGATTTTTGTAAACAAAATATTCACTTATATACAGTAAAATCCCATGATTATGCTCCTGTTTTAACACTATCTTGTTCATTATGCTTTATTTGTAAAATTCCTGTACATTCCATACTAATACTGCATGATTTTTACACCTTTAATGCTTCCAAATCTCACTATTAGCGTTTTTTTTTTTTTTTTTTTTTTTTTTTTTTTTTTTCCCCAGGTAAAAAATTTACAGATTTATTGTACATAATTTGCAACATTTTTAATGTTTTAAAAGTATGCTGAGAAAATAGTTTTGATGTATTCAATGGCCGTTGAAGGACTCTCTCAAATAAATTGCTTCATAATTCTATCAATTAAAAAAATTGCTCCATTAATATTAATTTCCTACATATTAACTAACAATTACTTTATTCAATTTATGATTATTTTCATCGCATTTATTGGAGCTATTCACCATAATTATAGGCTCAAATTTATGATTAACATATTTCTTCATTTACACCATCAATATCACCTCTATTATTTTATTATCAAACATACTCAATTTATTAAACATTTCAAAAAGATTTGTCACTAAACAACAAAGAAATTGTTAAATTTATATAATTTATTTCAATACTATAGCATTTTTCTAGAAAATTCCTACATTTGGGACTATCTGACCTATACCTTTTCTTGAAAAGACTTTATACTTTCAAAAGGCTGCCTGTCAATATGTGTCTTTCTTTGAATTCTGTGCATTGTATAGAGAATTGTCATACAATGGTATAAAATGGCAAAGCAAATAGTCATAATTAGCGGCACAATCAACCATTGAAGATTTTTTTCATGTCATCTCTTATTCTTTATTGTGTACTGTATACTGCTTCTGAATATTCAGAAATATCATTCGTGTTATTGTTTTTCCTACTAAATTGTGTCAAAATTGCTTTTTCATACCTAATAATAATATCCCATGTGTAACACGTTTCCAATTATTATATGGGTTTAAGGCTGGTTCAAATGTACCGCTAATGGTAACAAAAACAAGAATGGGAAGCCAGGCAGCAGTTAACATTTTGATGTTAACAGTAACGAGAACCAGAATGCATTCATTTGTTTCTTATACCAATGAAATTTGTTCATCAGATCTTCAGCTTAGCCATCGTAATCTATGAATTCAGTCAAAATAATACAGATTAGCAAACTTCAAATTTTGGAAGCCACTGCTATTTCAGACTCCTTAGAACTTCTTAAGCAACTTTTGATATACAACAGATGCCCAAACAATTTGAAATATAAATAAAGCTCTTTTGTTAGGATTCCTTCTGGTTTGATTTTCCAGCATGCGATTGTGACTAGAGAGAGGTCTAATGGCATTTTACGTCACAGCCATGTGGAATAATTGCTGCAATCTTAAAGTGAAGAAAAACAACAGTGTCTGATATGCGCAATACGGATCATGTATGCTGTGCCTGGGAACAAGAACGTGAAACTTGAACTTGAGCAAGTCTTGCTTCTCATTCCCGGGGCCCAGGAAGGCTTCCATTGAAATAAATGTATTTCAACATTCCCACTCTCGTTCTGGTTACCATTAGTTGTGAAGCAGCCTTTAGAGCATAATTACAGGGTTTTACTAGTAAGTAAAGTAAAAATACAAAACCAAATATAGAATTTTTCCAAATTCCAGTAAATATACTATGTGATCAAAAGAATTCCCATAACAGTTACAGACATGATGGCATCTATCATATGGACACTTGCAGACATTATTGTAATGTCAAAAATCATTCATTTATACATACATCTGCAGTTAAAGAGTTAAAATTAATGATCACATTAAGTGGTATACATTGAGGTAGAAGAGTAATTGACATGAGTTTCATCATTACTAAGAATACTTTTACCTCTCCTGACTTCCTTTACATTATTTACTTGTATAGTTTTACAAAGGCTCGCCCTTTTATAGCAGAACTGGTTTTAAAGGTTTATTATCAGCAAAAAGTCAAGTATGTCATCCTCAGGAGCAAATTATTCTATACAACTTTTTAATTACAAAATAAGCATACTTATTACCAGAGTTTTTGTTTTTAACAATGGTAAGAAAGTTGTTGAATTACAAAAACAAGATGTTTTGTATACATTTGAATAAATTTGAATGATGTAAAGGCTTGTTTTTTCGTAAAATTTTGGAAATTGTTCATATTTTTAAAAAAGATATGCTTTTAGTAATAAAAAGGAGAAATATGTGTTTTATTTTGCATAGAAAACTGTAGTTATTTTAAGTTACAAAAATTAAACTTTAATTTAACTTTGCATCTTCATATTATGAAGCTAGACGTTGTGAAACAATGTTTAGAATTTCAACAAAAATAAATAAGGTGCTAAATATGAAAAAGGCTCGTTTCTAAAAATTCCAGTTTGGTAACAGAACCAATATAGAGTTTCAATCTAAAGAAACAGTAGTTCACTCTGTTTTATCCTAAATTAACTTGCTGAGAGTCAAATGTGAAATATTAGAGAGTGGACACACTTTGGAAGCACAGTAAGTATACCTGAAGAAAACATGGATCCTAATGTTAGAGATACAGTAAAAGATAATTTGAAAGTATACTGTTGTGTGACTATAAATTGGACTCCACTACGGCAAAAGATACTAATGATAGTGTGTCAATTCAGCATGACAGATGGCAGTTGCTTTAAATATTTGCTGCTAGGAGCATATTCTTTGCCATTGTTTTAAGCCCCAATAATCTGCTAGGAGAGTCTACTTCTCCAGTGTAGCTACCAGAAAGAAAAACCTATTTCTAGTTGAGCATGGGAGATATAGCTTGAGTAGCGTGAAATATGTGTGCCTTCTCTCTCCACCAGGGACTGTTCTAATAGATTCTAAATAAGTCTAACCATGCCATAAAGCCTTACTTTTCCAAAGTGCTTGTTTTCATTTCCTTAGTCCTTTCTGAGGGCTGTGTTAGGGTTGCCGAGCTGTAAATTGTGTTCTGCCTGAATTCTAATTGTAATATAGTTTAAGTTGGTGCTTTTGGGAACAAGTAGACGAGTTGTATATTTGTAACAGCAGTGCGTTTCAAGAAGAATATATACAGGCAATTTTCCAAATTCTATGAAAAATGGTTATGGCATAATTACGTGGGTACCAAGCCCATGTTTTATTTAAATTATTCTTGCAATATTGTTAGATGGTTAAACTTACTATAGTAGTTAAATTTCATATCTTTGCAAGGGAAACTATTGTTTATTTTGAAAACTAATGTAAATTTATACTATTACAAGTTAAATTTGTTATTGTCAATAAAACTGAATTGTGATGACAAGGGCTTTATTTTGAGAATAATTAGGAGGGTCACCTGAATTACCTTACAATCTTTTGTCGTAACCTTCAACGAGGTCCAAGGGGCAGTTCAATATAATGACAATAAAAGCTTTAGATCACTTGTTTTGAGTCTCAAGGCTAGTTACTAAGTGAGGGTACCTATCAATGATTTAAATATTGTAATGGCAATATCAACCAACTAAATCATTTAAACCTAGGTATATTAATTCTGATTTGCTTGTTTGTTACAAAACACTTTTTGCTATTCTTGAACAGCTAATCCATGGTGGACGTAGTAACAAATAACAGCACTCTTGACATTGAAAGCAAAAGGTAAGTTTTACTATGTTTTCTGTGTAAAGTCTGTTCAATAAATTTGGCTATCTATATCAAATGCTGAGAGCGAGAGATTTTTCCCTCGTGTAACTTACTGTAACAGAAGGACAACTATCACAAATTAAAAACTTGTATATTACGGTTTGGTGATGACTGAATATGATATTTGATGTGATTTGTTGATATATCATGATAGTGATGAGACAAAATGTTTTAACTTTGGAAATAAGGGGTTATAACATAAATGTTACTTTAGTTACCTGTCAATTTTTATTATTGTCACATCATTAGTCATTAATTCTTCCCCAAAAGTATTGCAAAATTAATGTCAATTTATGTACATTCACAAAAAAAACACCATTAATTAAAATTATTAATGTGATTTTTAAAATAATTTTCAACACAAAATCTTGCCTCTGCTTATGACTAATATCCTTAATTTCTCAATTTAAGGAGTTGCATTTATTTTCTACCCCATTATAATCAACACTAGGTTGTATATATGAGGGTCATTTCAGAAATCATGGCAGCTACTTTATACATTCCAAATAACCGAATGTGATTATTGCAATATATACATTTGAAAACATATTGTACACAGTATGGGATGCCACCACCAGACGACATTTGAGTGAATTTAGTACACACAGTTAATGGTATACGGCACCTTCCTCATCCCTGGCAAAGATGTTGAGGATTATTTTGATAGTTATTAGCTCTTGAGTATTACGCGAATATACGTAATTTTATTATGCTTATGTAATACGAATAAAAAAATTATCACTATTTACGAATCTTTAATGTCCCGTACCCATAGCCCCTTGTATCCAGATGCATATTTAGTACCAGCAATTCGAAGAATATAAAAAATAATTGCCACTGACTTCTGAAATGCCCCTACTACAATGGGGCTGTAATTATGTTGAATCCTAGAATCAAAAGATTTAGATATTTTTGTATGTCTTATACTAATTTCATACATTATCAACATTGTCATTCTCCTTTATGTTTTAAATGGATCTTTGTTACCAGATCAAAAAAAAATTAAAGCAGGAGTTTAATAAAAAAATGTGAGAAGTCCGTGGCAAAAACTGTATTTTATAATTGTGATGTAAAAATGCTTAAAACTGCTTCAATAATGCCATTACATATATTAATAGTAAGGAATAAAGTTTGGGAGAAATTACCATATTGAACTTACCCAGCAGTATCTCAGAAGGGCTGAACTCGTTCATCAGAAGACGTTATTTAACACTTGTTTACAACAATGTCAACTATAAACCATTTTTGTCCACATTTCATGACAAAAATGATTATAAAATATAATTTGAATCACTTTGATTTTTCTGCAAACTGATGATTATTTGTTGTTCTCTTCTTGTCCATTTTTGTACATTTCACAAATTTCCTGATGTCCTTGTGTTAATGATGTGTTTACATCACAACCATAAGTGTTAGGAAAATAGAATCTTATCATATTCCATATAATAGATATAAACTTTAATTTGAATAAAACATTTGTATAAATTTATTTACTTAAATTCAGTTAAATTAAAAACTAATTTATAATGTGCACCAATTCCTAGCATGCCATTAGTAGTTTCATGGGAGACATCACCTGATTAAAATGTGTCGTTTCATTGTCATCAAAGATACATTATTATTTCTTTCAGTGCTGCCCAGTCACAACTAAGTTGTAACTAGTGCCCTGAGCTAACCACCAAGGAAAGTGAGTAACCAATGGGGACTCAGACAGTGATAGAGTAGCCATGGCATCAAATTAAGCCAATGATTTTGTAATGCCCACAATGGGAAGGTAATTCCGTGTTGTGTTTTTAACTGGGCTGAATTGGGGAAATAACTTTCGCTAAGTCAAAATTCTTTGTATTCAATACCCTATAGGTCCCTCTGTGGTGTAATGTTTTCCATACTAGCCTCTAAAACACAAGGTTTTAGGTTCAAACCTGGCAGAGGATGATGGACTTTTTGGGCATAAAAATTGTTAGCATGGCTTCCTTTGGAAGGAAAGTAAAGTCAGTGGTCCCATGCAATATTTATTTGCACATAAAAGAACCCTATACCTTGAAAGAAGGTTTCTGGGCTGCCACCTATAGTGCCATTCAGGCTTTCGTCGCCACGATGCATAGCAGCAAACCCATACACTAGAAATTCAAATCCAGTCAAGGAAACATTGTAACAATGGTATTGGTTTAATTGTTTTTTCACACAAGCTGTGTGTAGGACAGGAGTTGGATAGGTAGTCAGAATGAAAAATTCAATGCCATAGCCGGGATTTGAACCACAGATCTCCCAGTCTCTATCCTGTTGCTCTTCCACTGAGCTACCATGGCAACATGTTGGCATAGTATTGAATTTCTCAACTGACTCGCATGTTTCCCGGTAAACCACAAGGTGATCTCAAATTAATATAAGATGGCAACCCCAATGGCGACTAACAATCCTGTAAGTACTTTAGGTCCCAGGATTCATAGTAAAGCTAACTATTATGGTCAATTAGTATTGGTTTAATTGTTTTTTCACACAAGCCATGTGTAGGACAGGAGTTGGATAGGTAGAGTCAAAATGAAAAATTCAATGCCATAGCCAGGATTTGAACCACGGATCTCCCGGTCTCTAGCCTGTTGCTGTTCCACTGAGCTACCATGCCCTATGCTCTACTTAGGAGCTACAGGAAATTAGCTAATACCCTAGAGGGAATTATATCTATATATATAAAAATGTATCGCTGAAATGTATGTATGCGTATCACTTCCAAACGACTGCATCAAATTGAACAATTCTTTTTTTAATGTGTTCGTTATTGTCACAACAAGGTTTGTGGAAATGAAAATGTTTAAAAATGGTACAGGAGAGTATTTAAAATCTCATAATATGAATAAAAACTGTGCTAAGTGAACACATTTCAGTTAATGGCTGCCAGATGGCAGTGGTACAAGTTATTTGTTGCTAAATGGTCGTGATACTGCTATATATTTCCCTTCCCATTCAACATCAAGGCAACGCAGCAGTGAAATTCAAATACATTTTATGTATTAACTGTCCTTTCTTTACTCCTATCGTTTAAAATAAAGAAGCAAATAAGCTTTTCTGACGGCGAACACCTAGAATAAGTACTTATTTTATTAGCCACTAGATGGCTATAGTAATATTTTCCTCCCTATCTAATGTTAAAGTAACGCAACAGTTTATCGAGATGAGATAATGCAGCAGTGAAATTCAAATATATTCTTATTTATTAACTATCCTTTCCTTACTCCTATCGTTTAAAATAAAGAAGCTTTCCTAGCGACAAATATCTAAAATATGTACTTATTATTTGCCACCAGATGGCCATAGTTCCTACTGATCTATTTTTCGTCTTCAATGCTAAGGGAATGCACCCGGTTATGGAGACAATGATGCAAGATAACCGTGTAAATCATATATATTTCTTATGTATTAACCATCGTTCCCTTAGTCACATCGTTTAAATAAAGAAATATGTGTATTTTTGTTGAAATTCTTTAAAATGAACAAGTTATAAACAATGCACATAACCATTAACCTTTCTTGGAATCTGAAAATGGCGGAGAAATAACGGGATCCATTTTAGGTTTAACTTCCTATTGCAGATGTTGGTTATTTGACTTTTTTTTTTTTCTTCTTTTTTTTTTTAGTGTTTAATGTCCACTTTAACTACTTATGGCACCGCAGGCGGTATTTGACTTTATGTGGTACACGAGCTAGCTAAAGAACATGAAGCTATCTGTGTCACCATCACAGTACAATTGCCGTGCTCTTAATACATTTGATCAAGTTATAATTTGGGTTAAATGGAAAAATTTAAAACACACAAAGCTATCACCAAATAAAAGCTTATCAATTGCCCAAGCAGATCTACTTGCTCTGTAGTTACGTCATTTTTAGCCTTAGAAATGGCTGTTTTGACATAGAAGAAAATAAAGAAAGAGATGGAAAGCATTAGGAGGAAAGGAAAGAAAGAGATTCGGAAGAAGCATGAATGTTAATTTGTGACTTTCTCCTTAATGTAATTCATTACCTATGCCAGCATATACCCACCACACTATGGATGCACTACCATCACTTTTTTTTTTGGTAGTGCTTAACGACCGTTTTAACTACTTGTGGCACCGCAGGCATGACTCTGATGATACATGAATGAAGATGGAGCACCGATGGAATGTAATGGCTGAGGAAACCGGAGAAAACTCGACCCTGCGCAGGCTTTGTCCACCACAAATCTTGCATGTTGTCGCTTGGGACCGAACCCGAGCTGTCTAGGTGGGAGGCAAGTAGTCTAATCACTCGACCATGGCGCGGCTACTACTATTATTATGCCAAGCTATTTTTTTCTCCCCGAAAGGCAAATTGTACATCACAAGGCATTACAATAAAGTGTTGTCAAATTATTTAATTGTAATTTTATTTCATTGCATGATCGTACTGTTAACGGAAGATTTTGTCCGAGTTTTTTTCTTTAGGTACATCACCCGTGCGAAGCTGGGACAGGCAGCTAATATTATACAATTATGTACAAAAACACACAACTCCTTCAATGGAAGTATGCAACAATTTGCATTTGAAATATGTAATCCTCATTCATAGGTTGATTTGACTATCATAGTGATGGAGTTGGGTTGTACTTGCTCATTAACACTAAAACATTTTTGTTGTATTATCTCTATCATTATTGTTTTACTTAAAAATTCTGGTCTCTTTTTTTAGGGACAGTAATTTGCTAACCAAATTTTCTTTAGGAACATCATCATTTGGGTTTATCACATCTTTTCATATTTAGTTTCATGATTGGTAGAACAATTGCCATATTATGTCTCTTACATTAGTATTTATATTTATTTATATTTCTAATATGAACATAACATATTTTCGTAGATTAGCTAGTCGTAATACAAATAATTGCAAAACAAAATGACAATTACTAGAGTATTAACATAGCAATAAAAAAGCTCCTTGCTCAATACTTCTGGAATCACATTCTAATGCTAACAATTTGTAACAAAAAACTCTCATATTTAGCATTGCATTTAAACAGGATCTTGAAAATTACCATTTATTTGTATATAAGACAATGTTTTTTTCCAAAATATTAATTTTCAGAACTGGGGTTATCTTGCATTCGCAATATATATTTTCCAAATACCATACAGGGAAAAAGTAAGTTTGAAACTTTGCAGGTAAGGCAGTGGAGAAGCCTGGGGTAAATTGTATAGATTACTGCCAAGGTCACAATGAATGCATATTTTGAGAGTTTCAATTCCTGTCAAAAATTAGCTGTTATGGAATCTATGAGCATCTTTAATTAAAAAAAAAGATTATTCTCAAAGACTAAAACAAAATTACAGGACTTCCTTTCACATCAGTGGTCGCACATAAATGGAAATATTGGGAGTAAATGGTCAAGCAGAAAGAGGGAGGTTAGCTGCGCATTTCCCCTCCTTGGGCTCCACATATACCGCAATGGAATTTACACGCAAATTCGAACTAGTTAAAACATTTTACAATATATTAAGTACGAGGGGCATACTGAAAGTCATGAGCAACCCATTGTAAAAATTTAAATTTCAACAATGTAACGAAACGAATTGCAGGATCGTAATCTACAGACTTTAAGCCACATGTTGACATATTGTGACGTCATTAGCTTCTATCACGTGACCACAGACGGTGTTTGAAAAATGGCTGACATTGACGTTTCGTTTTGACAGAGTGCTGTCATTGAATTCCTTGTGAAAGAACGAAAATCTGCTCCTGAAATTCATCTCAGACTTCAACGTGTGTATGGAGGTGTCTGCATGGATGCCAGCAGTGTTAGAAGATGGGTGAAACATTTCAAAGATGGAAACACGAGTCTGCAAAATGCGCCTCGTAGCGGGCGTCCTCGAACTGCCTCTACAGAACGCAACGAGGAAAGAGTTGATGAACTCATTACAGGAGATAGGTGGTTCACTGTGAATAAAATTGCTGCGCAACTTGGAATAGGACATAGTGCAGTGCAAGAAATGATCCACAGCTTGGGTTATCGAAAGGTCTGTGCCCGTTGGGTCCCCCGTTTATTGACTGAAGACCACAAACTTCAGAGAAGAACCATTGCACAAAACCTCTTCAGAGATTTCCTAATGAAGGTGATGAATTTTTGACGTGTATTGTGACTGGAGATGAGAGCTGGTTCCATCACTATGAGCCAGAAACGAAATGTCAGAGTATGGAATGGCACCACTTGAACTCACCATCGAAGAAGAAAGCGAAGACAGTGCAGTCTGTAGGAAAAGTTATGGGAAGTGTCTTTTGGGATGCACAAGGTTGCATTCTGGTTGACTTTCTAGAACCTGGACAAACCATAAATTCTGCCTGCTACATCAAGATACTTCTGAAGCTCCGTCGGGCTTTGCGTGATAAACGCCCTGGAAAGAGGATCATCCTTCAGCAGGATAATGCGCGTCCGCATACTGCCCGTGCCACTATGGAGAAGATCAGGGCATTAGGGTGGGAAACTCTTCCACATCCTCCCTACAGTCCCGACTTGGCACCCTCCGACTACTATCTTTTCGGTTCTGTGAAGGAGCAGATGCGTGGCCAACGCTACGAGACGCTGGAGGATATTCGGAAAGCAGTGCGTCAGGGTCTGCAGGCAGCTGGAACGGAGTTCTATCACAAGGGCATTTTCAAACTTGTAGAACGATGGGAAAAATGTGTGCAAAACAATGGAGACTATGTCGAAAAGTGAAAGAAAGTCTGTAGATTATGATGATGTATATGGTTTGGCTTAAAAATAAATATTAAGATTGTAAAACAGTGTTGCTCATGACTTTCAGTATGCCCCTCGTATGTTGTCTTAACAGAAAATAGCATCCATAAATAACTGTCATTACAGCTACACTGCATATTCCATATATTTTGTTCTTCCTTCTCAGTCTCTCTCCTGCTCGAAATGTGAAATACTGTGCAAATTCAAATTAGGTAAAATATTTATGATGTGTAACATTATGTTGTATAAATACAAAATGATATCCATCGTCACCCTACCAGCACTGCTGCCGTCACATTGTACCATCAAACCTGTTCCATACATCAGCTGAAGTTTTCATTAGTTTGCTCAAAATATATGGCAAGCCTTTAAGTTTCAATTAAAAAGTATTCTTTTTGTACACCTATGTCTTTTAAAGACATCTTAAGTAGATATGCTAAATTCCAAAATTAAGTTCTGAAAAATGGGGGATCGTCTTGCATTCGAGGTCGTCTTGTATTTGGATAATAAATATTGTAACTAGTAATTAACACAATTCAAAAGAGACATCTTCGCTCTGATAATTACCATACTCACTTCCATGGGCAATGATGCTGTAATTGAGTCTTCTCATTGAGCATAGAACTTTGCTGCAAACTAAACACTTATTCTGCCACTTTCTATAAATAAGAAAGATTCCTCCTACCCAGGCATAAATGTAGAAACAGAAGATGTGCAGTTGGATTGCTTTCTATTCCTGATATTATAAAAACTGACACAATCTTATTGTACAAGGAACAGAGAAAGTTTACTGTGTGTGCAGATAATGCAAGCTGGTGACACCTCTTCTATAAACACCTCTTTCAGTGAAAAACTGTAGAAGACTCTAAGGTAAATGAACCATGTTATTTAATTGAACAGAAGGTCTATTAGTATTATTGTTGGAGATACACTGCAGATTTATTTTTTATATTGTTATACAATTTGAAATTGTTAATATGAAACCAGTGTCATTTAGTCTGATGTCTCAAGTCAAGTGCTTATTCTGAAAAGTTATGCAAGTCAGGTGTGTAAAATTATAGTTAAGCTGTTTAAAATATCAGTTATTCAAAATACTCCTATTTTCTATTCACTCTTTAGGTTGATCCACACCAAAACAGATCCACACGGCCAGTGCACAGTGGAACACCATAGTAGTACTGCACGCAAGAATGTAATCCCATGCTAACACTCTAAATTACAGAATGAATTTATTCTAAAATTGTATAATATTATATACAAATACCTAACAGTTAAACTGATGACGATTTGTACGTTAAACAGAGCTACAAGTCGTAACATGCTATTTGTAAGAATCACCTGATTTCTGCAACATTGTGTTTACACAATAACGGCTGCTCATTGTTGCTGTTTAGAGTCATGGAGGACAGTCACCATAAGTTTTTTCTTGCATCTTTGTCAAGTTACATAAAGCTAAAGGTTGGTAAACCATTGACTAGTGGTGAAAAAGCTATAGTGTTGAAAGTTTATTAAGTTTTGTGAGAAATAGCCAATACTTCCCATAAAGAAGTGATGAAATTAACATCTGAGTTCACTGGTGTTTCAACTATAGATATAAACAGTGCTCACAAAGAAAAGTCTGAAATGGAAAAAGTGGTTACACCCAGGAAAAAAAGAAAGTGTGTGAAATAGACGATGCAAGAATGTGATGATTTTGTGAAAAATTCAATTCCCGTAATAGTGCACAAATTTCTTTTTTAAAGATGAGCTGCCAACAGTTGATAAAGTGCTATATGTAGTGAAAGAAGAAGCACTATGTTGGGAGATGGATTATTTAAATGACACCGTTGTTGAAAACTACCTTAGAGTGGAAAGCAGCTGCAGCACAAACAGCTCAGACAATGATTTTGATCTGGAGGGAATAGAGCCGCTTCCAAAGAGCGAATAAATTAAATTACATACATGTTATTTATTTTTACGCCTGTGCTTTTTACAGTCAATTATTACATGTGTATGCATTTATTTTGTTATGACTATCAATATTATCATCATTATACCTAACAGAATATTTTATTCACTGTTTAAGTTGTGGGAATAAGGGCTCTGTTCATTTTACATCACAACATGCCATGTTTGTTTGCCATGTGATCATGAAAGTATGACTGCATTTCTGGCATGAATGATGGAAAGCTACATCATAACAGTGCACAGATTGTCTGAGTTTTGTTATGAACAGGATGAACTTGAGGCTGAACAGATAATAGAGAAATATTTATCATTTAAGAGAAGGTTTGAATAGAAATAAAAACTGTTTTCATCACTTATAATTTTATTTTTTAATTTAAATTTCATATCACAGTATTTAGCTTTATACAAATATTATATGAAGTATTTAACAGTTGATTAGAATTTTTTTTTGTCACAGTATAACTCTTTAAATGTAAGCCATTATGTTTGTTATGACTTCCCCTTTCAAAATAATTGATTCAAGTGTAAATGAACAGTGAAGAGAGACTAAAATGTATGCAAATAATAATAATAATAATAATAATAATAATAATAATAATAATAATAATAATAACAATAATAATAATAATAACAATAATAGCAATAATAATAGCAATAATAATAATAATAATAATAATAATAATAATAATAATAATAAATCATTATAGCTGATGATGATGATATCAATTTTGTATGGTGAGTGGATGTCTATTGATTTATCTAGCGCCAATTTCAGTATGCAACCTATATAACTGGTAAATTTCTTGGTACTAAATAAGTATATTTAAAAAAAAAAAAGTGCACCACCGAATGGTGACGTATGATGAACAAAAAATGCAAATCAGATGTTAAGTGTGATGATAAAATTGTCATGATAGATGGATTTCCTTTTGTCATCCTGAATGACAGGTTCAAACTCAAGTGACTTTCTACCCATTTGTTGACAAGAATTTAGATTCATTCCAGAAACATTAACTCTGCTATGTAATATATTTTATCCTTACAACGCGAATATGTAAATTTGACAATTCTCTAAAAATATATTCAGATAAATTACAGTATAACCTCACTAGCCCTAACTTGCTTAAGATAATCTCAGTTAATGCAAAAAAAATATTGTCCTCAGCAGGAATGCATTTATTCTTACGGTAAGTATTATTGGTTAATACAAATTTTTGTTAAGCATTCTAAGACATCGTTACGAAGTATATAATTTTTTTAAACCTTTGCAAAACTGGCAAGAAAAGGTTTCTAACTTTTTTAAAGATAAACAAAAAACAACCACAGAAGCATGCCAGGTATGTGTACAAGCAGTGAAACATTCTGTGAGAAAGCCAATAAAAGTGTGATTGAAAATGACAAGGTCCTAGGGCCAAGCTTTTCCTCTCCAAGAAAGAACATTACATGCCAAAACCCTGTCACAGAGTTAGATAACTTTCAGAAAGATGCAATCATTGATAGTTCAGGAGTTTTCAATAACTGTGAGTACCTCACACTTAAAAATCTTAAAGCTGTTTTAAAAGGTAAAATAGACTATGTAGGAGATATTAATGCACAAAATTTTGAGAAAACTGGGGTTTAGATATCGAAAAGGTAACAATGGTTAGAGATTTGTGATGAAGAGAAAATATATTTAACAACAAGAGCCTCATTTTTAAGAAGAATGCATGAGATAAATGAATACCACCCTCATTCTATTATTTACATTGACCAAACTTGGATAAATTAAAGCACTCCAAAGATTCTAAAAGAAGATTCTGGCAAGATTGTGAAAGAAACTGGGTCTACAGATACTAGGTAAGGATTATATCTGATTATCTGACATGCATGGTCAGCCAAATATGGTTTCATAGAAGGCGCAGCATCGGTGTTTGAATCCAAAAGTGGTGTTGATTATCATCAAGAGATAAATAATATAGTGTTTAGGAAATGGTTTACCAGTCTCCTTCAAAGCCTGGAAGAACAATGCATGATAGTCATAGCTGTCACTCCATACTTAAAGAAAAAATCCCTAACTCAAATTCTAAAAAAGCTGAAAGTTTAGAATGGCTTCACAGCAAAAGTATAGCTTGTGATCCTACTCACGATTACTTTAAATTGTTAGGCAACACAGCAGCAATCATAGGCGATGTGAGATTGATGATCTGGCTGCAGAAATGGGATATGAAGTAATCCAGCATCCTCCATATCACTTCCAATATAATTCTTTTGAGCTAATATGGGCTCAGATAAAACAAGAGGCAGTAGACAAGAATTCTACATTCAAAATTAAAGGCATAAGAAAATCAGTGGAGGATGCCATTAAATATGCACCAATAGAAGATTGGCATTGCACAAGCAGAATGACTATAAAAAGGCAGCTTTGTGAAAGAAGGACTATGGCTAATGCATTCAGAACATAGTAATAAATCTACCTGAAGATAGTGACAACAGTTCCAGTAACAACAAAGGTAGTGACAATGTCAGCTTGCTATAATTTCTATTTGGCGAGTTAATTTTTCAACTTTTCCTTTTTCTTCCCATTTTTTAATACAATTATTTTAGTGTAATAATCTCTAGGAGCATGTATAAACTACTCCAACATGCGAAATAGTGTTCTTTAACACATCCCAGGCATTTCGGTAGTTGAAGTGCCAAGAAACCCAGGGTTTTTACACCTACTTTGAGTTATTATTTACAGTACTTCAATTAAATCTGCCGAAAAGTATAGGGACAATCTAAAAGTATGGCATTAAAGGATTTCTCAACAAGTAAGAAAATAGTCATAACTTCCGTTTTAATATTTTATTTTAAATTTACTAAAAGTATCAAATATGAGTTTGAAAAAAAACAGTCTAAAGCTGCTTACACTCCATTTATTCAAAGTTTGAAAAACTCTTCCTCAGAATCAGAATTTTCCACAGCTTCAGTTCACAGAAATCGAGGAAAATGCAGCATTTTAACATCTACGACCACAAACATAACAAACAGATCACCACCTTCAAAGAAAATGGCGTGACTACCCGAGAGCAGCCAATATTACTAATTCTCTTAAAATTCCTAATAGTTGACTAAAGCAAGGACAGATGGTAGAACAAATCAGACAACTATATGATAACTGCTGTATGTTCTTTGCCGCATAGCCCGCATAGCCCAAGACTGAGTTAAGGTCGTGGAATTGAATTAAAAGCGTTAGAAATACCTGCCCAAGTTATGCTCGGGTATGGATCTCATGAACATTTCGATGGCCCGAGCTATACTCGGGCTTTGGCTCCAAAGTGTTAAAAGTAATTCTAAAAACTGACTATGCTTATTATTGTTGGTACCTCATTTATAACAACATACATTCACTTTATCAGCTATTGACTGTGTGTGCTTGCAAGGAAGAAGGGGAGCATGTAGAGTAAGGGGAAAGCAACTTCATCTTGATGCTCCTGGTGGAAGTGAAAATATAATAAGCATGTAACAGTTAAGATGCAGTGCAAAGTGATATGAAAACGGGTTTAAACGAACAATATCTGCCAAAGCATAAATACTCAAATTAAATGCCTTGTTTTTGGAAAGAACTGTTTCCATTCTTTCTTTTACCAAGAAAAATTTAAAATAAATAAATACATTACCATCAGCTGTTGCAATTGAGCCTCCTTTGTGAACAAGCATTTTTGTACTTGTGCCTGAGTTCCAAACATCGGCAGGAATTATCTCAGGATTATCAGCAGCACTGTTTTCTGAGTATGACGATGTAGCATTTGATGGTGTATGATGCTCTTCTGGGCGGTTGGAGAGCTCAAGCTTTACTCGTAAATCTGCAAAATAAAGATTAATACTGTAGATGGGCAAATCCAAATTATGCATTTAACACTGTCAATGGCACAGAGTACATGTTTGAAGTAAAGATGAAAGAATGTTCACAGATTCATGGGTCAAAAGAGCAATGTACTGATACTTGTCTTTTCAGGGTATCTGGAAAAGGCCATTGTGTAACTCATCCAACTGAGATTATGGAGATCATTGAAAATTATGAGCAAGAGCATTTCCGCACTATGATTTTCTAACGTTAATGTCTTGAAAGATTTCATCAAGTATTTGAGGATGTTTGCCCTTTACAATGCACCATTTATCGATGGTTTTCAGAGTTTAAAAGATGAAAAGATTTTCTCAAAGATGAAGATTACACAGGACAACCACCTTCAACAAATGAAAATGTGGTAAAAGAAAAGCACATGTTGCAGGAAGACGATCATTGCACATATCAGATTCAAGAAGCCCTGTAAATTGGTTTGGCAGTAGTGAGGACAATCCTTAAAGAAAAGCTTCAAGTCAAGAAGATCTGCAGTTGGATCCGCTGCCAAAAATGAGCAGAAACAGGTACATATGCAATGGTGCCAGGAATTTGATAATAAACATATTTAACATAGAAATGGCAGAAAAAAGTTTGATATAGTAATATGATCCAAAAACCAGGTAAATCATCAGTCTGGGTCTTTTTAAGAGATGATCCCCCAACAAAAGTGAGTCAGGCAAGAAGGTTTGGCAGAAATTGATCTGTTCTTTCTTCTCAGCTAGTGGCCATATTGTGACAATTCCACTTGGACTGGGAGAAAGGAACGTGAAGGGAAGACCCGAAAGGTGACAAGATTCAAAATATGATCTGTACAAGTCATTGCCAGATGGCACACCACAAAATGTCTGCACAAGTCTTCAATAAACCGAGAGCAAAGCATTTTAAGACTGGTCAGCATAGAATTTTGTTGTCCCATAACAATGTCTCTGCCTACAATAAACAGCTCAATTTCTGCAAGAGTCAGATTCAAATATATGTACCATCCTCCCTACAGTCTAGACCTGGCCCCATATTATTTTTTTCTGTTCCCAAAAATAAAAAAAATAATTCTATATCAATAATTTGAATCACCAGAAACTGCAGTACTTGCTTATAAAGAATGTATTTGCACTCTCTCCAAAGAAGAGTGTCATTAGGTTTTGAAAAATGGTTTGAAAGGATGAGACCTTGTATACAATGCAAAAGAGAATACTTGAAAAAGATAGAATGATAAGATCTACATAAAATGCCATCACATTCTTTCTGAAAACTTTCAGAGTGACCCTCGTAAAGTTTGAATTAAACAGAATCAGTCGGAGCTAAAAGGTATTTTCTCTATAAATGTTATTCTTGTTTTTGTGTTTAAACTGAGAGTATCAAATGCTATAAGAAAAAAATTTTGTCTGACCCTCCTTCTACCAGATGTAAATATTCATCAGTGCATACAGAAGAAGTAAGCATTGTCACTGACAACATGCCGTTCAGCGCCTATGCCTTAGCCATAATGTGGCATGCCCTCTTACATTATTTTCCTGTGCCCATAGATTTGCATGCCTTAGGTCTACAAAATAACTTGCACCCTTCCTCAAAGAGAAATGCCAAAGGATAGACATTATATGGCTCCTGCAGCAAACAAAATTTCTGATGAATTTCACACTTCCAAAGACAATCTTACGAAGTCCTTCCCCCTTAAGCTTTCTCATATGCTGGCAGAGGAATAGATTATTTAGAAGCTTGCCTTACTGTAAAATCTATAAGCACACCTTTTCTTGGGCTATATTTTTATGGAGAGCAAGGGTCGTGGGTGAGGGATGAAGAAATTGTCTGCTTCTCTTTTTGCATTATTGTCAACCAAAGAGTTTCCTTCCCTCAGCCATTATGGTGAAAAGGTTTTTTTATTTAGCACAAACTAGCTAAATAATTAAATGCAACACAGATGCAAATGTGTTAACTCTGGGATCGACACACAGAACGAAACCTTAGTATTGAAGTTATTACATATCAGGGTGTATAAAATGTGTGTTTGCTCTGCTCTGCTTCCAAAACCATCAAAATGAAACCTGCGCAAAAACTGCTGAATGAAGACTAGGAAGCCAAACGCCCAAGAAAATTTGCACACAGAGTACCCTGATTCTACAGTAAAATATTTTATTATGGGGAACATCTCCACATACCGATTTGGAAGGCTGCAGATAGATATTTGTTCACTCCATGAAGAACTAAATGACAAACTGAAAAGTAACATAAATGAAAATGCTCAATGAGTAGCAACAGCTGAGTTTGGAGTTAACATTTATGAAGAAGCAAAAAATTCTATGTTGCAATTGAGCCACTGAAGTTGAAAGAAATATTGAGCTCCAAAAAACAATGTGTGAAATATAAGAGTCTTAGATATATCTATAATGTAAAGATTCCCATTTAGTAGCTTGATATATGGCATTAGTGCAACAAAAACAGATTTAAACATATAGTGTAAAATTTAATTAGTGCTTGATGTATAGTGAAAGGCAGATGTACTGGATTATACAGTAGATATAAAACTGCATAATATACATAGGTAGAGAAAATTTTAAAATGTGTGATATTGAAACTATTGGCAAGATATTTGCAATTAATCTTTAAACTATGTATAGGAAAAATAATCCGACTATCTGAATAATATCCTTGCCAAAATGCAAAAAATTTCACTTTCATCTTGAACAGGTTTCACCGAATTATTATTAGAAAGTCTTTACAGAACTAAAGAAAGTGTAATTCATTTAGAGCTCACATTACACTTGGTATGACACAAGGGGCATTCAATAAGGACTTGAGAATCCAAGAAAAGGTAATTGTAGCATTGAAAATGGGTTTGCTTTTAATAAGCATCATCTCTCACTAGACTGCAGTTAAAGTTTCAGCTCTATCCATTGTGTGGATTTGTTGTCATAGACGACTGAAGCAATAAATTTGTGTTTATTTAGAAAAAAATTAAAAACAAGTTTTGTGCAATGATTAAACAGTTCTATTTAAAATGCTTAATATCTAAAGATATCAAGCCAATATGGATGAAGTTCACGGCAAACCTGCTCCTGTGTTGCAACTGTTTGAGATGTCCAGTGGAAGTGACTTCCTTCGAAATTACTGGCAAAATCTATCATGATTAATAAAGCTTAAGTTCGCTAAATAAGCATTATCACAATGTTTTCAATTTGGATGAGAAATTGGGTCTGACAAAAATTTTGTTAAATGGGTTTGATCTTGTGAAGAATAAATGCAATTGTGTGCTCAATTCGGAGGCCATTTTGGTGCTTTTCTGTGACAATCTTGGCAGGTTTCTGCTTTGATAAATAATGTGGAAGAAACATGGCTACACTACTCACTCCATAGAAAAAGGAACGGTCAAAAGAGTGGATTTTTAAAGGCAAATCAGCTCTGGAGAAGGCAATTATATAAAATGTACTGGCAACAGATAGCCACAGTTTTTCTAGTGCTCACAGATTCATCTACATCCATTACTTTCAGAAAGCACAAATAATAAGTGGAGAATATTATGTGTAATTATGGCACCAGCTGAGTGAAAAATTTAAAAACTCCTCAAATAAAGAAAAAGATTCTCTTCTGACATGACAATGCATGGCTACACAATTTTAAAGTGAATATTATATAATTTAAGTTCAGTTCATCTTTTTCACGTAATTTGGTCCCCAGTGACTTTTATTCCCAAACTTGAAAAAAATGGCTTGACAGAAAATAATTCACATTAGAAAAGGTTGTCATCAAATCAATGCCTATTGTAAGGACTTACTGAAATCCAATCTTTTGGAGGAACACTGGGCAAAGTGTATCAAACAAAAAGATGTTAAAAGGTAAAAAAATCTACACAAAAGAATTTTGGTTTCTAGGATCTATGCATAAAAAAAAAAAAAAAATTGGGAATTTAAAAGAAAATACTAGGACTGTAACCTAGAGTACTTAGGGTACACGTGTCACCTAATACAAACAGAAAAATCAGAATTTGCTAACGTCTTCTGGTCATCACACATCATGTTACACCAAATATAAAATGTTTAAAACTGACTTGTCAACATACAAAATTAAACATCTGGGAAAAAATCTGTATTGTGAAAAAGAAGAAGAATATTACAGCACCCTTTTGAAAGTTTATAGACTCAAGTGCCTCCACAAGTGGCGCATCTACATAATCACAACAAATAAAAGAAGATTAGGGGGATGAAAATGGGAACAAGCATTCCTGAAACTGGTGCCATTAAGTAATGTATAGTTAATTCAAATTTTGAATTAACACGTCGCCAGGAAAGCTTCAGTTCTTATTTTAATGTATAGTTTTACAAACTGACTTAACACTTACCGTTGAATTCCATTCTCCACTCTTAAATACAGTATACTCCCAATTATTTGGGGAAAAATACACGTAATTGAAAAACAGAAATAATTGAGAAACCCTTAATTTAAAGCTTTTAAGGTACAACATACATATGTAAATAAATTCTCCCTCTAACCCTGATTCATTAATAAATTTAGCCTTCTCAACAAATATTGCACCTTAAACAATGGCACCTTCCGCTCATTTTTGGCCAAGCCATTGCTAAGAACAACATCCAATTCACATAGATCCCGTCATTGCTTTTTCATGAGATGGTCAGAATTAGAAACTCAGTTCCTAACAAAATCCTGTAGTTTCTGCTTATTTTTTTTTTAATGACCCGAACAGTCTGCTTTCCAAAACAACAGTTTCCCCCTTTTAAAATCTTTCAATTAATTTTTTTTTTTTTTTTTCAATGTAAATCCATGTCTTTTTTGTTTCTCTGCCACCTCTTTTACAAATATCTTATAACTTGCTTCGTTGGATTAACTGATTAATGTAAGGAAACTGAGCTTGTTTTCAATCCATACAGAACAGACTGGATAATAACAATGGAACGCTACTCTGTTGTCATGTGGCAGTCTTTCAAATGATGGAAATGGCACTTATTATCAAGCAGCTATTGCTGTTTCCTAGAGAAAAATAAAATACATCCTTTTTTTTTTTTTTTTTTTTCCTTTCTTTTTTGATGTATGTATAATTTGCAAACCAGATAACTCGCTCATGAATAATCCAGAATATACTGTATCATCACTTTTCAAACATTTTATTAAACTTTCTACTTCACTAATGCATGAAATCCCTCATTCTGGCTATAAAAAAACTGCACAAATAAATATAAATATAGCAATCTATTATTTGAATTTAACTTAATGAAGAAACTTGCTACTAATGCATATTTCCATTATTCACCATTTTTGCTATTGTAGAAAGTAAAATATGTTACTACAAGAGTTTTGGTATACCTTCTGGACAGCTGTTTCCAGGATCCACTGAAGGTCGCCTACCATCAGATGCTTTATTGTTGCCATCCACATCCACAGCAGCAGTTCTGTCAAAAGTCGCAGCCCCAGCAGCAGCAGCAGCAACAGCCGAGGTAGCCACACCGCCCTCTCTGGCATCTGCTCCACCTTCAAATCTGATGAGGTGTGATGATGATGAACCTGAGGTATACGCTTTTTCTTCTGCTTTGGGCTCGGGTTCTTGAGGCGGCTGTGATACTTGAGGACGGTATGCCAAGGATATGGGGGAGTGTTTTTCAGGTTCTGGTGCACTGCGGGACTTGCTACCATCACGAAGCACTGATGCTCGGACTGCAGCAGAGTCCTGCATTGCCTCAGAAGAACTACGATGATGCCTTTTGCGTGGAGCAGTATCATAGTGTGATGGGGGTGGTGCAGAGGCTGGCACACGTTGCTCATACGCTGGACGGTAGTGGGGAGGATGCATGTACGGAGACATTACAGGTGAATATGAAGATGACGCCGTAGGTGTGTGATGCTGTAATATCTGATCACCTGAGTTCCCATCCAGATTTTCCTTAGCACCACTGCTACTGCTGTTTGGTTTTGACTGCTTACGACTGGTGGGCGAGTCCAGCTGGGTATCGTGTGCTACTGAGCTGGTGTGCTGTCCTTGAACAACTGCAAGCTTCTCGTGCTCTATGGACAGGCCCTTTACCTGTTTAAAACATAAAACAAAGATTATTTCTAATACAGTATTCAACTTTATGCAACTTTTATAGATGTTAATTTTTAAAATCATAATTTTAAATTTCACTTGGATGAGTGCTAACCAAGCAGCAGAAGAAAGTACATGTGTGACAAAGTAACTCCCAAAAGTGAGAAGAAGAATGTAATAAGAGCATGGCAACCAACGATACAATAGATACAATACTTGGCACTGAAGGAATTGAAAAAGTTGAAGGACTGCTGGAATTAAGTATGCAATGGAAAAGGATAATAAAGAAGAAGCCCGCCTGGGTAGCGTGGTGGTAGCATGTCTGCCCCACGTTCAAAAGGTCATGAGTTCGAATCTCGCTTAGGGTGAGTTACCCGGGTAAGGTTTTTTTCGGGGTTTTCCCTTATCCTGAGAAGACGAATGTCGAGTAACTTTAAGCTCCATGGACCCCGAGATCATTTGAACATCATATCATCAATTTCATTCATCGTCCGATATGACCAAACCTGGTTAAAGGACGTTAAACTAAAAAAAAAAAAGAAGAAGAAAAAAAATACTAGGGCAAGCCAATAAAGACTGAGAATTTTTTTTTTTTACTCAAACAACACCCCAGTCTTGGTCCATTGGTGCAGTCTTTTTCAAAGCATTCTCTGTTGAGTTGAATGTGATTTGCTCATCACTTCTGCCAGGCCTGGAGCACATGCTGGAAGCCACCTCAGCCTTCTTTACAACGGCCTCCAAAGAAACAAAATATTTCTCCCTTAGTTCCATTTTCAAACAGGGAAAGATAGCAATTATAGGGGTCCAAGCCTTGACAGTATGAAGGATGGGGAACACATTCTATGTTTCTGCATGGCAAATATTGAATAACAATGTTGCATACATGAGAATGGACATTGTCATGGTGCAGGTAAAACCAGAAGGATACATTCTGGTCGTTTTCCATGTATGTGTTTAGAAAGGACATTCAAAAACAGACTTGTAATACTTGCCATTAACCATTGCATGAGAAGGGCTTGATGTTTGTACAGCATTCCATGGCAATTGGAGAACAAAATGGCCACCAGTTTTTCTGCTGATGGAACAACCTTTGTGTTCTTTGGCATTGGAGAAGCAGGCGATTTCCATACTGAGGAGGCCTTTTTGCCTTCGGGGTCATAACGGTGAAGCCAAGTTTCATCACTTGCAATGATGGAATTCAGGTATGCATGCCTATACGTCTCAACCAGACATTGCAGCTCTGTACACGCTTCCACTCGCACCATCTTCTGTTCAGAAGACAATAATCTTGACACCCACTACATACAAACACCTTTCAGTGCAAGTGATTAGCACTGCCATGAGAAACATATAACTTGTCTGCAAGTCTGTCACTTATTCATCAGTCTTCCCGAATAATGATGCCAGCTATGTTAATCCTAGTTTTGTTTATTACTGTTGCTGGAGTACATGGCCCACCCAGCTTTGTTATTGAAACATGGCATTCCTTAAATTCTTTGAACCATCGAAGTGCTGTGGACTCTGCCAGAGCATTAACACCATATCCCTCCTGCAACGTTCTAAGCTTCCATGCTAGATTTTTGGAAAACAAAAACAAAACTTAAATGCAGCACCTCCATTTCTAGTAGGCAGCAAACTGACCTACTTCACTTATCTCTTAAATACAGATGCATGTGCAAGCAAATGTGTGCTTTGTTCATCAATCATGGCTGATCCATTGGCATCTTACTCAACTGTTTCCGCAATGAGTCTGTGTTGTGTGTGGTAAAACAAATAACTCTCAAGTCTTCATTGAGTCACCCTCGTATATAGAAATTTAAAGAAATAAGGAAGGAGGTTCCGATATCTAAAAGAAAAGTGAAAGCCTGAAAGATTAAAGCAGATGATACAATTTAGTAATTTAAGGGATTGAAGAAAACATAGGAAAAGGAATAAGATAAGAGATATAAGAACCTTTGGAAAGAAAATTAGGGATGAAAGTGAAAAGTAATGAAATATAGCATTCAATTTTGAAAAGTCGAAATGGGAAAAGAAATATACTTGTTAAATGAATAAGCATATCATTGTTTTTGATGTGATAAAAGAGGCAAAGAAATTGAAAGGCACTGGACACCTACCTCAATAGACATTTAGCATATGAGTAAGGGAATTACTGAAAGGGCTAATGCAACAGAGAAGATCGGTGCACAGGCAAGGAAAAGCAGCACACATTCTAAACTTTCAGCAGAAGGGACATATGAGAGAAAAGATGACATATAGCAAGCAAAGACCCACAAAAACACACAAAAAATGACAAAATACAAAATCTCAGGACATTCAATTGCCATCTGAATGAAAGACTAAGGAGTACAAGTCAGTGATGTGAATAAATAACAGGTGCAACAATATGCAGGATAGAGGAAGGCAAAGAGATGTAACACATCAGAGACAGAAGAAGGAGATTGCATGAAGAAGGGAAGAAGATAACTGAAGAAGGAGCAGAGAGTGAACGTGAAAATATCTTATTGTGTTCCATTCACACAAGTTTCTCTAGCTGTTCCACAAACTTTCATTACAAAATATAATTCTTTTATCTACATCATGCAAATCGAGATAAACATTAGCTGTCGTCCGGTTGAAAATGAAGGAAGCTTGTCCTTCGAAAACATGTTCTGGCAAAAATCCCAAGTAAGTGTTGTTTAGCAAAATTAATTAACTCGTCAAATAAACATTAGCTTTCTTGTAAGTAGAAGGGGCGTAAGGAATACACTAGACTAAAGCAAAAGCCAAATGTTTTAAAAGCTCATCGCTATGTGAAACAAATTTAGTTCACTAGAAAATATGATGGAATTCACATGACTTTCTCTACCTATTCTACAACAAACTATTCTTACAAAAACTTATTCTTCTATCTACTTCATCCTCCATGGTCTGGGGTAACATTTTAGCTTCTGGTTATCAAGGTTCAAACACAACTTCTTTGATTTTTTCAAGCATAAAAATTCTTGTCATGACTTCTTTCAGAAGGGAAGTGTCAGTTGGTCCCTTGTTGTAGATTTACGACATGTAAAAAACCTCAAGCCTGATAAAGGGAACTCTGAGCAAAATTAAGCGGTTCAATTCTTTTAATAAAGATAAAGCTCAACAGAAATGGTTTTATTAAATATTTTCTTATAGGTATAAGGGAAATAGGAGAATACACTAGGCTATAGTGATAGTCAAATCTTTCAAGAGATGGTCGCCATGTGATGCTTTGAAATTCTGTTCCCCTTGCATGACTAGTTGAAAAAAAAAAAACATAAAAGAATGACATTACATGTGAGATAAGTACAAATATTAAGAAATTTAACCAAAAATAAGGAATATCTTGAAAATAGTTAACTGCATAAAAATGTACTTAGCATATTTTGTGTCTTTTAACAAGGTTTTAAGATTTTGTCTAGGAATTACCAATTATGCAAAATTCATCCAGAATAAATAGGGCTTCAGAGGCTATTCCCTGAAAAATCAAGATACATTTTATTTGAGATGTAAATATCTTTAACACAATGATATTTTAATACTTTAATGTATGGTATTTGAATCAACATCATTAGAGCCGTTCTTGAAAACATCAATAAATCTTCTATGTAAAGGGTAGTTTGGGATGGGAAGATTTTTAAGAGAATCTTTGTGTCACATCCTTGGTAGATACCTAATCTAAGTACCAAGTTCAGTATTTAACCAACTTTTCATTATGCTATTTACATGCTCACAAATCAACCTTTATCTATAAATGCCTTTTTTTATTTTATTCAGGAGTCAACCTGTGAAATCTCAATATCAAATTTTGGCCAGAATACAATATCTTTTCTACCACCTATGTACTCTATATGAGTAGAGAAAGTAAAATGCTTTTGTATGAATCATTTTTATAAGCTATTGAGAACAAATGATAGACAGATAAAGTATCTAATGGTGGTGTGGTGTGGTCTTAAAAACAAAAATTTCATTAATACCATTAAGTTCAGCTTCTTCTTTTAAAAACAAACATGACATGAAAATTTTCAAGAAGATTTCCGCATATCAAACAACCCTTTAAATTGAAACTTTTTTTAAAATTTTAATTTTCTAAAAACTGGCTCTAATAATTTTGATTTAAATATGATTACATGTTTAAGATATTTTTATCTATTTTACACTCACCCACACACAAATCTTTTTCTATAATTTTTTTATTCAATAAGCCTCGAAACATATTTCCAGTGAAATCTCTATATAAATTTTTGGGTGAAACGCAAGACCTGTAAGAATGCCATTAAAGGAGAGAGCAAACAGGATGAGGGAAACAGAAACATGCTAGATTAACAGAAGACAATGGAATAGTGTATGATTTGTTTCAGAGGTTGACAGCACTCTCTATATCTCCCGCTATGCTCAGATTCCAATGTTGGCAGTAGAACAATACACGTAATATTCCTATAATACCAGGGGTGGGATGTGTGATGTGTAATTTGTTTAGAATAAAATAGAATTTAATTATTTATAAAGCATAAAAATGCAAATAATGTCATAAATCTATTAAAATTTACCTACAGCATTAATTAGTATTCATATCTGCACTAATTACAATAATGCAATAAAATATAACCTGTCTCAACCTTAAAAGTTAGTAGAAAATAAATGGGATATCTCTGTCTCTATTTAACACATAAATATCGCCATTAGCTTTGTCCTTTTCTTATCTCATACTGTTCCAATTTGCTAGTAAGACAAGGAGTAATTTTTCAGTTGATATACATTTCAGCTTTGAATACATCATATGCAGGATATTTTGCTGTATCTGATTATATTACTTTTAGAGCAGTTATAGATTTCTGTGAGCCCAAATGTCTTAAGAAAAACATTTTTTTTTAAAGAAGTTCAATATTTGCTGTTTCTAAGCTTATCACACAATAACTAATAAACTAAAGGGTACAATGCAACAATATGTTTTTTCTTGCTAAAAAGAAGAATGATTGCTGTTACCTGCCTGTTTGAATTCTGTATCTTTTTTATTTTTTTTCTGATTCACGGTTTTGCACTTTTCAGTCTGTTCCAGCTCCAAATTGGTCGGCCCAGTTTTTCTTCGATCTTCCTTGGTTTCTTTTACCTCTAGGTTTATAATTTATGGCTATTTTAGGTAGTCTATTATTATTCATCCTTTGAACATGTTTTTCCCATTGTTTGCAATTATATTATTTATTTCTTCTACTTTCAATTCTTTCCTGATATCTTGTTGTCCATTGTTTGCAATTATATTATTATTTCTTCTACTTTTAATCCTTTCCAGATATTTTGATGCATTTTCTGCCATTTTAGTGTATTCAACTATTACTCTAAGAATTTCATTTCTGATATCTGTATCTTTTTTTTTTTACTCCATGTTTCTGATCCGTATATCAGAGTTGGTACTGCCTTGGTTTTGTACATTTAACTATGGAGTCTTTCCGGGCTTTATTTTTTAATGTTATTTTTAGTGTGAATATAGTTGAATTTATTTATTTTCTCTGTGACATCTGTTCAACTATTATATTATCTAGTATTTTTCTTACAATTTTTTCCTCTGAAAGCAATAGTTTTAGATTTATTTACTGCTTTTCATTACATATTCAGTAGCAATTTTATTTAAACAATGCAACATCTTCTAAGGATCATCTTCATTTGTGGCCATTAATACTTGATCATCTGTGAATAACATAATTTTCAGTTTTACTTCTGATACATTGATACTTCCATTAATTTTATTTGACCAAATTCTTACTATTTCGTCAATATACAAATTAAAAAGTGCAGTTGATAAAGGACAACCTTGTCTTACACCACCATTAACTGTCACAGATTCTCTTTTATTTATTTTTATTTTTGTGTCTTACTTCAATTAGTTGTAGTGGTATGCCTCTAATTTTTAATATCTTCCACAGTATCATTTGTGATACTTTGTCAAAGGCTTTATAATAATCAATAAATAGTGAGTGTGCATCTAAATTTTGTTCTCTTCTTTTTTCTATCATTTGTTTCAGAGTAAAATATTATCAATGGTACTTCTTCCTCTACTAAAACCTGGTTGTTCTTCTAGGAGTATTGCTTCTGTTATACTATTTAGCCATGCACTTATTATTTAGACATATATTTTGTAAGCAGCACATAATAAACTAATCCCTTTGTTGTTTTTAGGCCTTGTTCTTTCTCCTTTCTTAAATGTTGATATTACTTTGGTTATCTTTCATTCTTGGAGTACTTCTTTCTTTTCCCAGCACTTGTTGTACAGATACAGTAATCTTTCATGTAGTTTTCTAGGGGCATATTTAATCAATTTAGATTAATGTTGTCCATTCCATAGGCTTTCCTATTTTTACTTTTTACAATGCTTTCAGTTAATTCCTCCATTTGTAGTTGGTCTGTTTCTACTCTATATAAATTATTTTCCAGTCTTGTTCATCTCCTTTTACATTCCACAAACTCTTAAAATATTCATCTAATTCTTCATCTTCAATGACTTTTATATTTGCTTTGTCTTTTTTGATAAATTTATAGACTTTATCTTGGTGATAATGTAGATGCGCACTAGATCAGCTATGTATTTGTCCCAATGATCTCTGTTCAATTTCCTTATATCTTATAACTTCTGCCCTTGCCTTGTTATAGTTAGCTCTATTTTGATCTGAGCAGTCATTTAAGTAGTGTAGATATGTTGGTGTTATCTTTAATGAGTGCTATAATTTTTTAAACCAAACATTTTTATAAAATTCTAGACTATGCAGCAGCAAAGTTAGGTAGCGAGAAACAATTTTGCAATTGGGGGGATTACAACAGGAACCAAGTGAAGAAAATATTGACAAGGAAGTAGTTCGAATCCAGTAATTTCTAGCATTTACTGTCTACAAAAAAAAACAAAAGCCATCCATACATTCAGCTCAAAGATGCAAAGCAGAAGGCAGATAGTGTGCAACAGAAAAGGTTAACATGAGCTTGTAAAAAAGAGTTTATAGCATATGGAATACTGTGAAGTGCTGCATAGATTATTTATTTTGCATTTTACTAAACATTTACAGTTGTGAAAGAAGATGCAGGGAAGAGACAAAATGTTGGTAAACTAAGAAGAGATGTAAAACAATAAGTTAAGTTATTTAAGTATAGTAAGTAATAGGAAGCAATAAAAGAAAGAGATAATGTTACTGGGTTTCATAAACAGCAGTGTATAGGATAAAAAAAACGTATGACTGGACCTGTAAGAATGCTAATAAAACAGAGAACAAAAGGGATGAGGGAAACAAAAACACACTAAGTTAACACAATAAAATGGAAGTGCAAAAAGAGTGCATCATTCATTCTTTGCTGTTATAAAACATTATATTCATTGAATGTAATTTTTCAAGGGTTAACAATGATGATACCCTACCCAAATTAAAACTTTTATCATTTTATATCTCCATATTTGATATCTCTTTATACCTGTAAAATTATAATGCTATACACAGTATGTAAACCTAACAATATATATATAAAGCATGTCCCAAGAGGAATTTGGTTTGATTTTTGTCAATCAAGATATAGAATTACTTAGTACTTTCAATCACACTGTAGTGACATCTGTTATATATAATTATTATGGGGGGGGGGGGGGACAAGCGCCTGAAAAAGATTACCAAATAGGTACCCTGAATGAGGTTTCCGTTGTTTCCATCAGTTTCATGAGGAGAATACCAAACTAAGAGTCTACAAACGTGAAAGGCTACAGATAGCAATAACATAATTATGAAATCAGCATGGATAAAGCCACAGATCTTATGTTTCTTGGTAATGAAAATGATAATTTGAATGGATACCTGTACATTATGTATGATGATCTTCTGTTATAGTTTTCCGCTTTATATGCTGTTTGATGTATGTTTTGCCTATTTTACCATGTTATTTACTGTTTAATGTCCATTAATTTCTGTGAATAAACAAAGCAATTTCTGAAAATTAATCAAAGAATAGTTCCTTCTCCTTGACTCTTAGCATGCAGAGATTGTAGATTGCCTTATTTTGTTGAATCAGTGTATGGATAAACAGAGATCATAACTTATAGACTATAGAAGCTTATTACAATCAGAGGAGGCTGACAGAATACCCATGAAATATAATATGAAAGGAAAGCCATGTGAGTACAATGCATTAAATTATTTTTATAAAATATTGGAATTTATTTGGAGGACAGAACAAATGACTGAATGCAGGCTGCTTGAGCTTTCTTGTATTTGGGCTTATAAGCTTGAAAATTAGATTACACAAAAAAAAAAGTTCAATTTCTTCTTTACACAATGATATCCAAAGTAACATATGCAACATAGACATAATAAAATAAAGCACTTATGTGGATGGTAGAAGGGGGAAGATGTCACCAAAGATCATCTCACCAACCAAGCAGAAGGCCTTGCCAGCACAGCTGGCTAGAGAAAGTAGGTCAAGAACTCGAGATGGAGTGGTACAGAACAATGAGGATAGAGTCCAAATCTAATGTGCATGTGTGTGGTGTATATATATTTTGTCTTCTAAATGTTCTGGTCAAATCAGCGGCATTTTAACTTGTGAAACAACTATATATTAACTGTGGATTTATGACATTAGGTTAATCATTTTATGTCATTAAATGCAAGCACATTCACTCTCACATTCATACTTCGACTCTGTCGGGGTTAAGGAAAAATTCCCTGCCCCAACCAGGAATCGAACCTGGGACCTCTAGGTGAATCGTCAGCTTACTGATCACTTTAATAATGTTATTTTCACTCCTAGGAATAATTTATTGCAGATAGCAGATATGGTGGAAGAATCTCTCACTATGATGGGTGATCAAGAGTATCATTAGGAATTGTTATACACACAAATAACAGGAGAAATCTTAGAAGTAGAAGAATATTGTATGCATTCAGTTTCTGTTGAAGGTTGTGAAACTAGAGATTAATTAGCCTCAGTTTGAAACAAAACTTTTAGAAAGAAAAAAAAAGAAATAGAAACATTACCTATTGTAATTGAAATTATTATGTGTGTACACTTTTTCTTGGGCACTAGTTGTACAGTGAAGCAAGGGCTGGGGGGAAGTAGAGAGGTTCTCTTTCTGCAGTGTTGTCAATCAAAGAAAGGTTCTTTTTTTGAAGTCCCAGCTATTATTGTGAATAAGTCATCTAATTTACTGCAAACTAGCTAAATTATTAAACAAAACACAGTGCATGTGTGTGAATTCTGGGATCTACAGACAGAATGAAACCTTAGCATTGATTTTACAGATATCTGGGTGTGTAATATTTCAATGTTATCACTCTGCTTTGCTTCCAAAGTTGTGCAAAACCTACCGAATAAAGACTAGGGAGCTGAGTGCCCAAGAAAATGTGTGCATGTAGTATAAAGGTATCTACTGCAATGGCAAGGGTCAAATTTCAGCAGGCTATTTAACTCTAAATTTGCTCAGTATTTAATAAATATATAAATCATACATAACATTCAACTTAGTAAGAAACATACATTTATATTCCATTTTTGTATTATTATGAACACTCCAATTTCTCCTAGTATGCTGACAAATATGTGAAGTACAGAATCATCTATGAAACCTAATTTTCATTTGGAGGTGATCCATTAACAGCGATATATTACAGACCTCATCTGCATAGCTGTTCACAGTATTGTTTGAATCAAAAAATAACAAATAAATATTTTAATACCACCTATTTACATTTGTTTGAACCCATTCATATGGAAGGTCTTTAAAGAAGCTTGAGAGTTCATATGGAGCATTAATTTCTGCAATCCTACTTTTGCACCATTGTTTTAAGATGAAAACATGTAAGTGTTTAAAAAAAATTACCTGTAAGCATTCAGCAGCTTTCAGGAAACTAGAGAGACTTTCTTGTGAAACATGAACTTCTCCTTTGTACATGAATTCCAGCAAAGCTGACATATTAGATGAAGATGTGCCATCCAAAATAACCAGCACACTCGGACACAGTGGTGCTGCTTCAAAGAGGTCCTGGAAATGTTTACTGCACGCCGCCAATATAAGTTTGTGTGCTTTAAATGTGACTCCTGCAAGGAGAAATGAGAAACAGTTATTAAATTATATTTTAAAGCAAAATTAAATTTCCTCAAATTATTCACAATACACTTCACTGTTCTCTTTTCATTATATAGGGTCTTCAGTACATAGAATTACTAAATAGTATACTGAGTGAAAAAACTTATTAGATTCCTTCTAACATGTATTTCATACTGGTATTACATAAAAAAAAAGGTATGTACTCCATTCACATTAACTTTCTCTACCTGTTCCATGTACAATATATTCTTACAAAACTTATTCTTTTATATACATCATGCTAATCAAGATAAGCATTTGCAGCACTGGTCTTATTGCTTGCTTCCTCATAAGTAGAAGGGAAATAAGAATATAGTCAAATCTATTAAAAGCTGTCGCCCTCCGTGCTGACTTCATATACCCAAGGTTGCGGGTTCAAACCCGGCGGATGACAATGGATTTTTTCAGGCGTAAAAATCCTTAGCATGGCTTCCTTCGGAAGGGAAGTAAAGCCATTGGTGCCCATGTCGTAGATTTACAGCACATAAAAGAACCTCAAGCCTGATTGAGAGGCCTCTGAGCAAAATTAAGCAGTCTTTCACGCCCAATCTAGAATGGGACACTGAGAACCACAGCAGTTAAAGAGCATCCATAAATAACACAACATTTACATTTCTATTAAAAGCTGGTCACTATGTGAAACAATTGAGGTTCGGTTCACTTTGCATGGTTCTGGTTGAGAAAAGTTAGGTAGTTTAAAATTGAAACCAATAACAAGGGACATCTCAAAAGATATCTAAAAGAAAATATATAATATATAATTAATATAAATGTTTTAATGAGATCTACATTTTTGTGTAGTAAGTTTTAGTCTATATCTTACGGTTTAGCTGTTATGCAAAATTCTGCAAAACTCATCCATAAAGAATTCTTCAGAGGCTATTCCCAGAAATTCAAAATATACATTTTATTTGTGATGTAAATATCTTTAATATACAGCAAGAAAAACAAGACTTTCAAAAATGTTTCCATGTAAAGGGTAACCATGGCGGGGGTATTTTCTTGAAAATCTTTGCATCACATTGCTGGAAGATAAACATAAATAACAAGTTTGGGTTTAAAGGTCTTTTCGTTTTTGAGCTATGCTGTCCAGACAAACACACACAGACCTTTTCTAAAATTGCTTTCTTCACATTCAGGGGACCACAAAACATACATTTCAGATGAAATCTAGGATTGAATATGTAGGTGGAATACAGTACCTTTTCTAGCTACTATGTACATTGCATGTATGTACGTACTTGAGAAAGTAAAAATATAATAACATTTTGTACTGCCAAATCGTTCACAAACAAAAACCCAAAACAAAAATGTACGAAGATAATAGTTCATTACTTGTGGGTAGAGTAACCTATTTCTGACCTAGTTTCCGTAGCAACTAAATTACATCATTCGGGTTTTTGAAATAATTTTTATAAAGAGGTTCTTCAAAGGCTATTCCCAGAAAATTCAAGGTATACATTTTATTGTGATATAATAATAGATCACAAAAATATTTATTATTATTATTATTTTTTTTTTTTTTTTTTTTTGAGCTTAACATCCTTAACATCCATTGGCCATTTCGGACAATGAATGAAATTGGTGAAATGACACTCAAATGATCTTGGGGTCCATGGAGCCTAAAGTTACTCAACATTTTGTCTTCTTAGAATAGGGGAAAACCTCAAAAAAAAAAAACCTTATCCAGATAACTCACCCTAAATGAGATTTGAACTCGCAACCTGTTGAATGTGAGGTAGACATGCCACCCCCACACTACTACCCAGGTGGGCAATTAAGTGTTTCGTTCTTTATGAATGTGCATTTGTTTTTAGGCAGTCAAGAACTCACCTCTTCAAACAATTAAATTCACCTCATTGAATAGCAGGGACCCGTGACAGGAATGCAGCATATGCCAGTCATAATAAAATACCAGAAAAGAGATTAAACAAAAAAAAAAAAAAATCTTGTGTGTTTCATTCACATGAATTTAACTACCTATTCTTCAACAAGAGCTTATTCTCCCTTCTACTTCACGCTGATCCAGATAAACATTAGCAGAAATGCTCTTATTAGATATTTCCTTATAGGTAAAAGGGGAATAAGGGAATACACCAGGCTAAAGCAATACTTAAGTGTTCTAAGAGCTGGTGCTATGTGACGACACTGAAATTTGGTTCTCTTTGCATTATCAGAGGTTAAAAACAGAATACGACTTCCATTTAAGAAAATACAAGTATTCGAAAATTAAACTAATAACAAGGAATATCTTGGAAATGGTTGACTTAACAAAATATTTTATTTAACTTAAATTGAGTGCTTTAACGAGATTTGTATTTTTTGGTAAAAAGCTTTGTCTATCTCTTTAAGTTTACCAGTTAGGCAAAGGTTATCCAGAATACAGAGGGCTTTATATACTATTCTCAGGAAATTCAAAATATGCATTTAACTTGTCATAAAAGTATCTTAAACATACAGTATTTTAATCAAAATCATTAGACCCATTTTTGAGAAAATCAAAATGTTCTAAACATGTTCTACGTAAAGGGTAGTTCAAGGTAGGGGAGCTTTTTTTGAAAATCTTCATGTTGCAAGTTTGGAAGATGCTGATCTTAAATATAAAGTTTGATACTTAACAAACTTTTTTGTTTTTGAGGTATGCTGTTCGCATGTACGCATGCATACCTAAGGATTGTTTCTGTGAAATTTTGACATCAAAATTTTGGGTGAAATACAATACTTCCCCAAAGGCCTGCCTGGGTAGTGTGGGGCTAGCATGTCTCACATTCAATAGGTCACGAGTTTGGATAAGGTTTTTTTTGGAGGGTTTCCCTTATCCTGAGATGACAAATGTTGAGTAGCTTTAAGCTCAATGGACCCAGAGATAATTTGAGCATCATTTCAACGATTTCATGCATCGTCCAGTATGACTCAAGCTTGAGTGGCTTAACTAATTTTATTTTACTAGTAATCCATTCATGTAATAGTAATCCCGGAAGCTAATAAAACAGTAGTATCAAGTAGTGCAGATTATTAATAGGGATCCATTAAATTACAAAGAAGAGACAGAGAAAAAAATAAATAAAATAAAAAACCTTCTCCTACTTAATATACATAGTAGAGGAAGTAATAAATTATCCATTTTTTTCTTACTTTCTTGCAAGGAACAGAGGATATAAGCACTGCAGCCGGAGGCCTATTTTACCATATGCATGCCTGGGGAAGAAGCGATGATCAGATGAAAGATCCTAAGGGTTGTTGCTCGGATCAAGTAGTGGCAGGTATAGATCTTGCCCTTAAGTGCACAGATGGAGAAATTTCTGTAGGCAACCCCCAGCACTCTTCCAGACAAACAGATTCAAGCTGCCCTGGTGACTGCTTCCATACCAAGGAGGAAACGGTTACAGAGTTCATATCCACTGTGCACCACACCCACTAACCACCCTGCCAAGCTGCATAACCCACAATGTGATATGAAATGAAATGACGGAGAGTGAGGAACTGCAAAATCTCATCATTTACCTAGCAACGAGGGAAAACTGCAAAAAAAGTTGTCAGAGTGAGCAGTCAACAGGAATCAAATCTATATCCTCTCAACAGATGAAACTACCTGAGCCATCCCCACTTGTTAAGATGAGTATTTTCATTAATAAATTAATTAATTTAATTAATAAATGTGGGATTACTCCCTGTTTTCACTAATAAATGTATATTTTAATTACATTACTGTGTATTTTCTGTATTTTAATTGACCCTTTGCCTGCCTATTTTAACCAAAATAAATGCCTAAACTTCCAGGCCATTTCTATTTTGTGAGATCATCCTCAATTATTTCATTTATACAAGGGTGGTTCAACAAGTACCCATGTTACAAAATAGATGGTGTTGCTAAGGCAAGTTGGTGTTACCATTGTGTACCATCAATTGTTGCAGGCATTTCAGTTAGTTGTTCAATATGTTTACCCTAAAATGGAGAAGATACAGTATTGATCAGCAATTCGCTTTTTTATTTTTGGTTGGAAAAACTTGCAAGGATATAACAGAAAAACTGAATGTTATTTATGGGACCTTTAGCCATCTATGACAGCAGTTAGATATTGGTTCAACGATTTTAAATCTGCTTCAACATCCACTTTTGATAAGCGACCAAAATTCCTAGCAGATATCCAAGGAAATCATTGAAAAAGTCCACAATATGATTCTTGCTGATTGTCGAACAAAAGTTCATAAAGTGGCAGAAGTCTTTCTGAGTTAACATGAATGACAATTCATATTTTGCATAAGTAAGGGATGAAAAAGTTTCGGCCCGATGGGCGATTGTTCATTAAACAACATGCAGGTGTAGCTTTCCATTTCAAAGCTGTGTTTGGAGCTACGTAAGCAAATTCCGAAGGATTTTATGCGCCGAACTGTCACCGTCGATGAGACCTGGGATCATTATTATGCTCCAGTAACTAAGGAACAAATAAAACAATAGATTTGTACCGGTAAATCTGCTCCAAAGAAAGCAAAAACGGTCTCATCGGTCGAAAAAGTAATGGCGACGATTTTTTGGGGATTCGAAGAGTGTCGTTCTCATTGATTTCGTAGAAAACGAAAATGCCATAGCCCGATTCGATAAGAAGTTGAAGGGGACTCGGCCCCATTTCACAAAGAAGAGTGCCGTTTCACCGAGACAGTGCACTGGCACACTCATCCGGAGTTGCTGCAAAACCGCATGATTTGCCTAATTACTGCCGCATCGCTGCACACACCCCCCCCCCCGATACGGCCGACCTAGCTCCTTGTGATTTCTTCTAGTTTCCAAACATGAAGAAATAGTATGCGAAAATAACATTTAGATGAAATGAGGTCATTGTCGAGACGGAGATGTGTTTCGCAGAGGTTGAATAATTCATTATTTTGTTTTACTGGCAGGAATTTAAAAGGGGATCACATTAAGAAATAAAAATGTTTTTAAAAATGGCGTTTTCATTCCTAACAAGGTATTTTTAGACCGCCCTCGCATGCTTCAAGTAAAACCCTTTGAAGAGCTGCATTCTTGATTGATAGGTACAGCATTTTTCAGAACATGACGACCCTACCCCTACTTTAAAGCTAGGGTTTGCGGATTTTCTGTTTAGCGGTTAGGGTGTGTGTGCTGGAAACAAACCCTCGCCTTGCCAAGTCTTAAACTTACTGATCCCTTTACTGAGGCACGATTCTCGACCTGCAATATCTCTCCAGGAAACAGATTTTGCTGCGTTGCCTCTCACCCCTAGTACAGAATTGTTTTGTTTGCTAATGCTTATTGCCCAGTAGTAGGAGGGAGCGGTCCCGTTTGAGGGCCATCATATTTTGGAAAAAGCTTTTTCTATTGCTGTCTAAAAGAACTCATTGTAATATTTCAATTCTCGGCAAGTCCTCTGGACAGTTACGTCTTTGAGTGCAAGAGACTTCTCTATCTGAGTTTAGGTTGTACCAATTCAGAGAAGAACCCTATCAGACACCGTTTGATTTGCAGAAGTTTACGCTGGAAATAAGGCTGCAGTTTTAAACTTAAAACACGCGAAAACCAAATGAGAACTAAATAATTGCGATTTTCATAAATGAGCATTAATTCTAATAGGTATATTTTATCTTTTCCCTTTAGCGTGTTTGTTTTTTAGGGAACTCCGATATCTCTTCCAAGGCGATAAAGCTTATAGGTAAAAGGATATAACCAACACCAAGTATGCATTTAGGCGTGAAGGAAAAGCTTAACTTCCGGTTCATTACCTCTTCCGGAGTGGAATCCCCCATCGTATTGCTTTATCTGCCTCATAAGGTTCTTGTGGTGCGTGGCTTGTCAGATATTTTTGTTCAGCAAAAGAAAAGTTTAGTGAATAGCTTGATATTGCAGTAAACGTCAGCGAACTTTTACAGTAATTAATTTGAAAAGCCCGCGGAACCCCTTATTACACTGTACTATGTAAATTGGATTTACGGTAAAAAAAAAAAAAAAAGGATCCAGTGTATTCCATTCACATATCATGTTCTACAAATAAACTATTCTTACAAAAGATTATCCTTTTATCTACTTCATGCTAATCAAATAAACATTCATGGTTTTATTACTTAGGAAATACAAAGGCTAAAGCGACAATCAAATCTTTTAAACGCTGTCACTTAAGTTTGCCATTGAAATTCGGTTCTCTTACTAAGGCCAGGAGAAAAATAAAGAGATTTGAAACAAAAGATGACTTCCCGTTAAGAAAATGTAGTTTAAAATTGAAACGGTTAACTCTATGAAAAATGTATATGACATAATGTATATGACGAAATCCACATTTTTTGTGTAGTGTGAGTTTTATATATCGTTACGATTAACTAGTTATACAAAAGTCATCCAGAATGATGGCTATTCCTAGAAAATTCAAGATATACATTTCGTTTGTATTAAAAATATATTAGATAAAACATGTGGAATTTTTGAGAAAATCAAAATGTTCCCTTAATGTTCCATTTAAAGGACAGTTGGGAATGTGGGGGATTTTCCTGAAAATCTTGGTGTTGCATCCTTGGAAGATACTCAACTTATATGCCAAGTTTGGTATTTAACCGACTTTTTATTTTTGAATTATGCTGTCCATAAACAAATTTACGAACACATAGGCCTTTTCTAATTTTTTTTAGATTTGGAGGTCCTTAAAACATGTATTTCCGGTGAAATCTCGGTATACAATTTTGGGTGAAATACAATACCTTCCCTATCAACGTTGTACATATAGCAGATAGAGAAAGTAATACAGCCGGTTTCACATAGGTCGTTAATGCCTTAATGCTGAGATTGCCATGAACTTTACGTATCTGGCGGTGCGTACCGTGAAGTTAAGAAATGCTACTAAAGATATTATTAGGATGAACTAAATCTAACGAGAAGAAAAAGTATAACGTCAAAACTCTTAAGTCACGTTGGGTTAACGTCGGGATTACGATGGACTTAACGTAACGTGAAAGTCTAACATGGAGCTATTTAGGGTTGACTTAGCTTGTCTTAAAGGGCCATTCACATCGAAAATCAACTGTAGACGTAACGTAGACACAGAAGCTTGCAGCCAATATAATGTATAGGCTCATTCACGATGGTGACATTGACGTAGACATAACCGTAGTGCGTTAACATAAAAGCTAGCAAACGACAAACTTTTGCGTCAAAATAACATGCAACGTAGGAATCAACCAATGAGAACACTGCTTTATGTATTATTAAAATGGCTTCGCTTGATGATTCTCTCATTTCTCTTCCGTTAATTCGTCTTTGATTAAGGAGATGAATCCACCATCGTCTGCAACGAGACAACCGTCTTTAAAACATAAAACATCGAGCAAATTGGCTAACACCACTTGTCGCCACAGGAGTCGACATTCAAGCCATCCCACTCCACCAGTTTGGATTTCGTCCTGGGCACTCGACCACCCAACAGCTGCTGCGGGTGGTGGAGGCTGCCGCCCTGGGGTTCCAGGACGGGACCTTCACGCCGGCGGTGTCATTGGACGTCGAGAAGGCCTTCTCAACCACCTGGCATGAGGGACTCCTGTTTAAACTCATCCAGATTGGCCTACATATACAGCTTATCAATATCATTCACAGCTTCCTACACCAACGCACCTTCGTAGTAGCGCTTGCGGGGCAAACATCTACACCAAAACCCCTACGAGGAGGAATCCCCGAAGGCTCTGTATTATCACCCACCTTGTTTAGCCTCTTTATGGCAGACTTCCCTACAGTGCAGGGCGTCAACATGGCCCAGTTTGCTGATGACGTCCTGCTCTACCGCACTGACAGGAACAGAGCCTTCAATCCCATACAGACACCTCCGTCTCGTCCAGGACTGGTGCAGACAGTGGCAGATGTCCGTTAACCCGGGTAAAAGGCATGCTGTTCTCCAGAAAACGCCCCGCAATTGACCAGATACCCAACTTTTCCTATCAGGGCCAGAGGATAGAGCGGGGAAATTCCATTAAATACCTGGGCGTCACTCTTGATAAGGGCCTAACTTTTCGTGAACACGTGCGGGGAACGTCGGACAGAGCGACCCTTTACCCTGTACTGGCCTCTCAAATGCCGGTTCACTTAAGGTTGCTGTAATCCCCCTGATGCTCTACGCCTGCGAAGTGTGGGGTATGGCAGCAGACTCCTGACTTCTCTGGTTACAGCGGGTACAGAATAGAGGACTCCGGTCCATATATTCTGTATGTCGACGTTTCCCCTTGAGGCTACTTCATGAAGCTTCGGCCCTCCCATATGTGGAAAATGTCATCAGGCGCCGGTCTCAGAAATTCTACGCCAGATTGGGCGAACATGAGAACGCACTTGTCAGATCGCTGGGGAGTACTTACCCACTGAACGCCGAAAGAGGCGGTTTCGGATTTCCCGCATGGGAATATTTTAATCAAAATCATTGTATTTGGGGGTGGGGGGGATGTTCTTGAAAATCTTCGTGTCGCCTCCTTGGACAATATTAAATTTAAAATACCAAGTTTGGAATCAAATAGGCTTGTTATTTTTTACCTATACTGTCCACAGACACGAATCTTTTTCTAATTTTTTTTGACTCGGGGACCTCAAAATTTATAGTCCCGGCGAAACCTCGACTACTATGTACATTGTATATCATACGGGCTAGATAAAGTAGTAACACGTATATCTTGAAGTTATGAGAGTAGTCTATAAAGTCTTATTTCGGAAGAAGAATTTAATTTTATATAACTGATGAACTATGGATAAGCAAAAACATGAAAAATCTTGTGTTCCATTCACATGAATTTCTCTACATTTCGGCAATTAATTGTTATAAAGCTTATGCACAGGAAACAAAAGAAAGTCACTAGTTTCAAATGTCCATAAAGTAGTTATTCAATATTCAGTTTCTGAATTCAGTTTCACTTGAATGAAAGATCTACTATCAATTAGTTTTATTTCTCCCCCTCCCTCACTTTTTTCCCTACAGGTCTTTAAGGCCATAAAAAAGTGGTGTTCCTAAGAGTTAAGCATGTCACATTAAACTCAAATATATTTATAATTTTATCTGCACCTAATGCCTTAGCAACTTTAAAAACAGTGATTGTATAGTTTTTTTCTTTACACACCAGCCAACATTATAACTTGCACCATACATGAACTTAATATTTTATTCATGTTTGCCGAACAATACCACTACTAAAATCGTTTAGGCGCACTATTTCAATTGAACTTTAACATTTGCCCAGTATTCCCATATCCTTTTTCACTGCACGTCTTGCCTGTCTTCATTTTAGGTTTTGTCTGAAAACTTCCTTGAAGAGTAATGCTTCAAGATGTCAAAATTTAAGATCCCCAATTCTTGCAAATCCTTTTATACCTCAGTGAAACAGACCTTTTTGGGTTTCTTATTCAGAAAGTAGGCAAAGAGTCAAGTGGACAACTGTTCTGGTCACATTCTTGTAAAGAATTCTCTTTACCTAAAAACAACTGTTGTTTTCTCCATATTGTGATAAAGCTCTCTTTTTCTCCCACTCTTTATTTCTTCTACTAACTGTTTATAATTAGCATCTGCTCACAAATAGTTGTCTTTTGTAACAATTTTGCTGTATAATTTCTTTTATTTCGCTGCGGTGACAATACAACTCACTACAAAATTCCCATTGAACTCACTAAAGGGTTGCATGCAATGCATTCCTAGTGAAAACTGAACCCTGCCAGGGCTTTGTTGCCCTTTTTATACCTGCTAGTCCCGTCACTGGAAACTTCCAGAAACAGTCACATGTGCAGCCGTCACAATCTCACTCAGGCTTAACAATGTACAATTTTGAGTCAAATAACCTTCCGACAGAACACGAGTTCACTTGCATAGGTGTAACAATCACAGCTGCAATATCAAAAGAACTTGCTGCAGCACAGAAGTCCAATTATGCACTAGTAACAATCAGTACCAACAATCAGCTGTAACTTACAAAGCAATCCATACACACACGTTGGGCAACTAACACCACAGGGTGTAGTCACAATATGCAGATTTGTTGTCTCTTATAGTATACCAATTTATTTCAGAAGGAAGCAGTCTTTGCAGACAATTCACAAAAATTTAGGACACACATTTTGTCATTGACCTTTTTCTCTAGCATCAGCATGATTGGATTAATTAAATCCCATGGACACAAAAACTGAGTCATCCCCAAATTCCATGTGCCAATCGAAGAGCCTTGTTCATAAAAACTGTGTTCACAATGCATATGAAAGAAAGGTGGTTTGTGACTGACAGCGTAATGGGTTAACTTCTGAGTACTGAAAAAAGATCACGGAACACGGTTACGGAAGGTCTTGCTTCCACTCATAAGTTTCTAGGTTTAAAACTCGCACTGCTTATCATTTTTATTTTCTCTACACGTACTATGTACATAGTGAATAGAGAAAGTATTGCATTGCATCCAAAATTCGATACCGAGATTTCACTGGAAATACATGTTTTGGGATCTCCTAAATATAAGAAAAGCATTTTTAGAAAAAGTGTGTGTGGGTCTCTCTCTCTCCCTCCCTCCCTCCCTCCCTCCCTCCCTCCTTCCCTCCCTCTCTCCCTCCTTCCCTCCTTCCTTCCCTCCCTCCTTCACTCCCTCCTTCCCTCTCTGTCTCTCTCTCTCAAGACAGCATAGCTCAAAAATGAAAAGTCTGTTAAATACTAAATTTGATCTAATTTCAGGTTCTTTCAAGGATGTGACACAAAGATTTTCAGGAGAAAATCCCCCCCCACCGCAATCTACCAATTACATGGAAAAAGTTTTTGAAAAGTTTGATTTTCTCAAAATTGGCTCTAGCAATTTTGATTAAAACCTCTTATGTTCAACATATTTAATTGCCAAATAAAATGTATGTCTTGAATTTTCTGGGATCAGCCTCTGAAGACCTTTTTATTCTGGTTGATTTTTATTGCATTTTCCATAACTGGTTAACTGTAAGAGATAGATAAAAGCTTACTACACAAAAAATGTAGATCTCGATAAAACATACAATACATATGTTATGGTATAACATATATATTTTTTTCGTGGAGTTAGCCGTTTTCAAGATATTTCTTGTTATCGATTTCAGTTTTAAAATACCTGCTTTTCTCATAAGGGAACTTGTCAATGCTTAGCCATGTAAAGAATTGGATTTCAATCCCATAGCAACCACATTTTAAAACATTTGACTGCCGGTTTAGCCTAGCGTATTCCCTTATTCCCCTTCTACTTATAAGGAACTAAGTAATAAGACCGTTTCTGCTTATGTTTATCTCGATTAGCATGAAGTAGACAGAAGAATAAGATTTAGAAATAAAAATATAATTCTTAGAGTTAATATAAATCTTAATAATATATATATATATATATATATATAATATCAAAGGGTAGTTTAGAGTAAAATATTAACAATAATTTGTTACAGATGTGTACAGAATGTCGTGTGAATGGAGCACATCAGATTTTTTTGTGTTTGTTAATTATAATTATGTAGAACATAATATTGCATTAATATAATTTTGGGGTCGTCTCCTTAGCGCGGTGGTAGCGCAGCTGCTTACCAAGCGGGAGACCTGGGTTCGATCCCCAGTACCGGCGTGGGGATTTTTCCCCCGCTGGGAGACCTGGCCCGGGGTGCACTCAGCCTCGTAAGGTCCCTGGGGGGCCAATTGAGGAGCTACTTGATGGAGAAGTAGCGGCTCCAGGTCATGAGGACCGCATTAACTGGCCGGGAGGGACTCGAGGTGCTGACCACGTCTCACCCTCCAATACTGCACCCCATCCATGACGTCTGTAGTAGACCGAGATGGGGGACGCAGCGGCCGGGCGGTAGGCCAAGGTTCCCCGTGAGCTGTCGTGCCATGGAGTTAATATAATTTTGGCATTTGAAGTTATGGGCCTATCTATGCACACAAAAACATAATTCTATTAACACTCAACTAAAAAATATGTGTAAATAAACTGTTATCTTCTAAAACTAAAACACAAAAATAAACATAATTAATACTGGGTGTATGAACCGCCCTGTATAACTGCCCTCATCTTCGGGGCGTAGACAAAATGAATTCCTACAGTAAATGTGGACAAGAAACTACAAGAGTGCAGGCTTCTTAAATTTGTGCCCACCTTTGGTCCTTCACCCATTTACAATTGGAGTGCACCTTTTTACCTCAGCCCACACATTCTCACAATGGGAATCAAAATTTATTGAGTATTACAAGTATTGGACACTGTTCATTGCATCGCCATGCTGCCACAGCACACACAGACTGTTCTTCGATATCCAACCCAAACTTGATATAGATAAGCGAACCATTTCTATCTCCCAAGAACATCGAATTTGACCAAAATTGGACCTTAAAAATGTTTTAAAGCATTGGTTTTCTTAATGATACTTTTAGTATTGCTGCGCACCAGAGGCTTTTGTATGCAGAATAATAATGTTCTGTAGAATAAACCCTTAAAGAAGTATCATATAAACTATCATATTATTAACTGCATCAAATGTCGTTTTTTAAATAAGTATGTCAAATAAATATCTGCTATGTGTTGATTCAAGATCAGTAAGAGAAGGTGGAAAAAAGAAAAGGTTTGCTACATGTGAGAAGCGAACTTGAGACCCTAACCAGAGGAGTAAGTTACGTTTTGTCGCAGCACTACTGTGAACATGCATGGAAAGTAGCAGGTTTTACAATCCAAACTCTCATGTTTTGTGTTATTATTATTTGTAATTAATATTGATAGTTTATGTTTAAGAAGTTCAAATTATGTATTTGGTTATGATTATTCATCATAAGGGTTAGTAATAGAGTTGTTGCTGTCGCTACACAGTTGTATTGCATGGTGTCTACAAAGCGCTGTGCCATGATTTTCAGACATGACTCTTTTTTTTGGTGACGACTGTACATAGTTTATAGAGAAGTTAATGTATTGCACCCAAAAATTTGATACCAAGTTTTCACCAGAAGCACATGTTTTGGGACCCGCTGAATCCAATTAAATCACAATTAGAAAATTATGTGTATTCCATTCACATGATTTTCTCTAAATCTCTGTAACAAATTATTGTTAAAAAGCTTATGCTTCTATTTACTTCATGCTAATCAAGAAATAATCTGATATATACCATTCACATGACTTTCTCCATATCCCTGCAACAAATAATTCTTAAAAAGCTTATACTTCTATTTACTTTACGCTAATCAGAAAAAATTATCAGAAATAGCCTTATTACTCGCATCCTTGTAAGTAGATGCGAAATAAGGGACAACCGTAGGTTAAAGTGATAGTCAAAAGCTGGTTGCTATGTCAATGAAGTTCCTTTGTTTATATGGATAGGAGTTGACAAGTTCCTGTATGAGAAAAGTATATGTTTTTCATAGCAGAAACCAAAAATAAGAAATGTCTCAAAAACGACGAACTCCACGAAAAAAATGTATATAACATAAATTGTGTGTTTTAAAGTGCTCTACATTTTTTTTGTAGTAAGTTTTTGTCCATCTCTTATGGTTTAGCAGTTATTCAAAATTTAGTAAAATTCATCCAGGATAAACTACTCTTCAGAGGCTATTCCCAGAAAATTCAAGATATACATTTCATTTGTCAGGTAAATATGTTTAATATATGAAATTTTAATCAAAATCGTTAGAGCCATTTTTGAGAAAATCAAAATTTTCGAAAAAAGTTCCATTTAAAGGGTAGTTGGGGATGGGGGGATTTTTCTCAAAATCTTCGTGTCGCATCCCTGGAAGATACTAAACTTAAATACCAAGTTTGGTATTTTACCGACTTTTCGTTTTTGAGTTATCGTGTTCACACACCCACACACCCACACCCACACCCACACCCACACCCACACACACACACACGGATCTTTTTGTGAAAATGCTTTTTTTGGATATTGGGGACCCTAAAACATATATTTCCGGTGAAATCTTGGTATCGAATTTTTGGTGGAGTGCAATACTTTCTCTATATACTATGTACATAGTGCGTATGGAGAAAATAAAAATTAGCTGAAATAGTCATTATTACTTGTTACCTTTAAGTAGAAGTGAAATAAGTGAGTACCATAGTTAAAATGATAGTCAAAAGCTGGTTACTATGTGATTGAAGTTCCTTTGTATGGACAGGAGTTCACAAAGTCCTGTGTGAGAAAAGTTAAGATTTTCAAAGCTGAAACCATGAGCAAGGGATATCTCAAAAACGATCAACCTCACGAAAAAAATGTATACAACATAAATTGTGTGTTTTAATGTGCTCTACATTATTTGTGTGATAAGTTTTTGTCGATTTCTTATGGTTTAGTAGTTTTGCAAAATTCCGTAAAATTCATCCAGAATAAAGAAGTTTTTGGAGTCTATTCCCAGAAAATCAAGATATAGATTTTATTTGTCAGGTAAATATCTTAAATATACGTTATTTTAATCAAAATCGTTAGAGCCATTTTTTAGAGAATCAAAATTTTCGAAAAAAGTTCCCTGTAAAAAATAGTTTTGTGTGGGGGGGATATTTCTCAAAACCTTTGTGTTGCATCCCTGGAAGATACTAAACTTAAATACCAAGCTTGGTATTTTACCGACTTTTCGTTTTTGAGTTATTGTGTTCACAGAAACATGGACACACACACATGGACCTTTTTGTGAAAATATTTTTTTTTGGATACAGGGGACCCTAAAACATGTATTTCCGATGAAATCTCGGTATCAAATTTTTTGGTGGAGTGCAATACATTCTCTATACACTATGTACATAGTACATTTAGATAAAGTACAAAGGTGTGGGTGGGTGTGGGTATGTAGGTGTATATGTGCGTGTGTGCTGCATAGCTAAAAAACACAAAAGTTTGATAAATACCAAACTTGATGTTTAAGTTCAGTATCTCCAAGGATGCGACACGACAATTTTCTAGAAATTCGCCCACCCCCAATTACCCTTTACATTAAAAAAATTCTAAAATTTTGAATTTTGCAAAAATGTCTGAAACAATTTTGAATAAAAGCTCTCATATTTAAGACATTAAATGACAAATAAAATGTTTATCTTGAATTTTCTGGAATAGACCTTAAAGACCTTCATTCTGGATGATTTTTTTTTTAATTTTGCATAACTATTTGAGCTTTTAAAAACACACAATTTATGTAATATAATTTTTTTTCTAAAGTTGACCATTCTTGAGATATACCTTGTTATTGGTTTCAGTTTTAAAATATTTGAACTTTTCTCATACAGGAACTTGTCAACTCCTGGCCAAACAAATAAATGGACTTCAATCCCATAGCAACCACATTTTAAAAATCTGACTACCACTTTAATGTATTCTCTTATTTCCCTTCTACTTATAAGGAACTAAACAATAAGACCTTTTCTGCTAGTGTTTATCTCAATTAGCATAAAGTGTAAAGAAGAAAATGCTTATTAATTATGTTACAGAGATGTAGAAAAAGTAATGTGAATGGAATACATCATATTTTTTATCTATGGCACCCAACAAACACATGCACATGAAGGCACTGTGCACACGCGCACTCACACATATCACATATTTTTCTAAAAATTATTTTTTTGGAGGAGAGGGATCCAGGTGACCTCAAAACATGTATTTCAAGGAAATCTCAGAATCAAATTTTTAGGTGGAATACAATAATTTCTCTACCTACTATGTATACACACACATAATATTTGATAGAGAAAGCAATACATGTTTGAAAGCAATAAACCAATGTAAGAACTTGTACAATGTGAAAGTAACTCAGTAAGTTAGTAGCAACCACAAGTATGCCCTTTCAATTTTCATATATTTGTTTTATTTACTGCTATGATATTGTAAAATATTAAGCATTAGCCTTGAAACAAAAATATGTTTAATCTAGTAGCATAGCAATTTGTGTGTTGAGCTTTTATCTTAATAAGCAGTTATCCTTGACCTGAGTTGCCACTAGTGAAAGGAAGTAAGAGGTTAGAGTGTGCATAAACAAGTTGTCAAAACAGACACAAGAGATAACTAGTATTAATGCTTATCTATTTTTCTTCTACTTTAACTAATTTGTTTAAAATATATTTGATCATTGCAAACTTCTGAAAATTAGAACATTAAAGGAAAAAAGTAGGAAGAAAAAAATACATCAACTTTCTTATAAAGTCTAAAATTGTAAAAAAAAAATGTGTTTATGAAATACATACTAAATAAAAATATACAAGCATTAAAGTGCCACAGCACCATCAAACACATAACATAAAAATCTTATCACCTTTTTTTTTTTTATAACGTCTCATAATTAGCAAATGCAAATATATCTTGCAACAAGTTCTGTTTTATAGATTATTTTAGACTAATTTTCTATGTGATCTGTTTCTACTCCATATGTAATGAATAAATTTAATGTAGATCCAGAAACTAAAGGCAAGAGGCATACAGTGAAGCACAAGTTATAAATCTAAATTAAAATGCAAGTCAAATGGACACAACAATTAATTACCTCGTATGCAAAGCTGAGTACATCAGCAGCTGATTTTGACTCAGATTTGTTACTGATATCTTCCATGGACTCGCTGAATCCCTCTAACGATCAGATAATGAACTTGTGTACGATGTCTTTAGCAGGCATTTTAAAATGATTTTTTTTTTTTTATATTTTAGTATAAAAATCTTCCCCCAGATGTCCAGTTAAAGTGGTCATACAGATCTTTACAGGTGTGCATTGTTTTCTATTTTGTGGTTTGTTACAAGGGTGTGAAACTACTGCTGATTTCTCTATTAGGTTGCTTTTTAAGTGTGTCAGTCTGTTCCCAATGCTTTTTTTTTTCTTTTATGAATGAATTTATTGCAATTCCAACGAACAAAACTGTATTCACTATACAGCTTATTCCTGTTGCCTCTGGTGCAAATATAAGTAAACACCATGGTTAATAATTTATTATACACTATCCACCTACATAATTGTTAACTCCCATATACTTAAATATACCAATTTTCCTGATAAGGCATCTTTTTTTTTTCTTCTTTTTTTTTTTTTTAATAGCTCCCTTTAACATCTGAGGTCATGTCAGAGGCTTTTAATTATAAACAACTTGTTTTCTGTAGGTTCTTTACATTGGGTTTAAATTGTTTTATTTTCTTCAAAAACACCCACCCACCCACCCACCCACCCACCCACCCACACACACACACACACACATTCACTCTCACATACATACTTCCAGACTCTATGGGGGAAAAAGAATAATTCTGGTTAAAGAAAAGCTCCATGCCCCAGCCGGGAATCAAATCTGCGACCTTTGGGTGAGAAGTCAGCTTGCTGACCACTCGACCATGGAGGCAGTTGATAGACATGCTTCAAATTTATGAATTTAGGATTTTAAAATTCCTCTTTTACATTTCTCTTTGGTCTTTCTTAATAATTCACCCATCTTTCTAATCTCATCTGTATTCTTAGATTTCCTAATTCTATTTTAATTATTTCTCTCAGTCACCGTGACCACTTAGCTGGTACCCATTGGTCCCTCCATAATTTCGTCTCTTCACAATCTAAAATAAAATGTAGGTCATTTTCCATTTCCCCCACATAATTGGCACTTCTGTGGCTCCATTTTCCCTTTCATTCCTCTTTATTTCATTGCTCTAGTTCTATACCATGCCCACCCTTCCCTCTCCAATTTATTACACACTTCAATATATTTTTCCCTTCCCAATCTTTTTTAATTTGCCTATATAATACCAAGGATCTCTTATCCCTAATACAGCTAAAAATATCTTGCATATTGATATCCACTGATCTCTTTCCAAAACCCTCCCTCCAGATACCCTCTCTCACTCCGTAAGTTCTCCATGCCTATTTCCTCTATAATCGTTTGTAATGATAAAGACCAATTACCAGCATTAGTATTTTCTCTTACATAATCACACATTGTTTTACCATATTTTGATCCTCTAATCTAACCCGATGCCAAAATTTTAACAATCTTTCACTTACTAAATCTTTACTTCCTGTTCCACCTAGTTCCAACGGTGCTGCTCCTTTTGGTGATGCAACTGGTAAACTCATAATTAACTGACAGAAGCTTCTATGTAATAAGTCCACTCCTTGCCACCCTTCATCATAGCCCCAAACCTCTATCCCATATAGCAATTTGGCTTCCACTATTGCCTTATAAACTTTCTCTAACCACTTGGTTTGCATCCCTGGTATTTTAAATAAACATTATGTTATCCTCTTCATGGCAATTTTAACCTTAGCTAAAACTACTTTCATTTGGTCATGTCACCTTCCATTACTGCTTAGTTGAATCTTTAAATACTCAATTTTTCTTGATATGGCTATTTCCTGTCCTTCCACATTCCATTTTTCTTCTCTTTTTCATTTATGTCCCTTTTTGAAAACCATAATCCTAGACTTTTTATAGTTTATCGTAAGCCCCCAATTTTTACAGAACCTTACCATTTCTTTTATATGTATCTTTCTTTACAATCTTCACTGCTGATTCTGTAAATTTCTAATTTCTTGGATGGAGGTATATTTTCTAACTTACCAGTTTTTATGAAGCTTCTGATACTTCTAAATATTTTCTCTGAAGAGTAAAAGTTCTTTTGAGTTGGATCATAGTAACAATGTAACATCACTAACAGATAATTTTCAACGGGACATGTTTCAAAGGTGTGCGCACTTTACCTTCAGCAGACTAACTTTTGCTTTTTCTCTCAAGATTTTTTTAAATTTTCTAAAGGTGAGCGTAATATATGAATTTTTAACACTTTTTTTTTTGTTTTTTCTGCAGTTGATTGTGCCTGCTATTTTCCTCAGTTTTTCTAATGCTTAATGTTTTATTATAATTAATATTTTGTTGAAGCTATTATTTCCAGCTGTTTTTATTATTTGAGTGAGCTCTTTTTCTTGTGTATTGTTAGTCTTATGTTGAGAAGTCTGTGTAGAAATCTTATGAATGACTGCATGCTTGTGACTAGTCGAGTTAAATCTTTTGACTTAAGACATGGTAATCCTATATGTCTCTTTTTTGAAAATTCAATTTCTTTTACTATTTATTATAATCTTAACTCTTTATTTCAGAAATTAATTTGCTACAAATGTCACTCTTACTCTTAAATTGGTTTTCATAGCCCTGTCACAAGCATCTTAATATAAGCAATTTGAATAGTCATAATCCTCACTTAATGAACTAACCATTCAAAGCTGAACTTATTGATTTCAGTAAATGTGCCTGTGATAAAAATGTGGAGGGCCAACGTAAAATAATCAGCATAATGACGACAGGGTTACTTTTGCTTTTTGTTCTAAAAGCACTTGACAACAGTAACCAAGTAAAGCAATATATTTATAATATAAAATACTTACAAATACTTGTATTTTATTGTTAAAGTCCAGTATAACACAAGAGTAGCATTAAAAAAAGTAACATACACACAACCGCTTATTATGTGCTTTGCATATTTTGCATATCTGCAAAGCAGTGCTTTGAAGGGCTAAGGTCAAAAATAAAAGGATTGTTTCATTCTCCATTTCTATGCTTTTGTGATTTGAGTTTTATTCTAGGTTAGTTTGGATCTGACAGGAATTTCATTTAGTTGTTCGTATTTTTGCTAAAATGAAAAAAGTGCAATATTGTTCAGGGATCGCATTTGAATGGGAAAATTTGCAAAGAGACGAAAGCGAAATTGAATGTTATTTAAGGGAATCTTTTGCTATCTATGATAACAGTTAGATATTGTTTTAAACATGAACAAACACCCATTTTTCTGAGAAGCATCCAGGATGCCCAGCAGATGTGATTACTACTATCACAGTACGATTCTCACTGATCGTCAAATGAAAATTCACTTGTCGCCATCAATGAGACCTTTATTTGTCATTATATTCTGAAAACCAAGCAACAATCAAAGCAATGGATTCCTTCATGTGAATCTCTCCAAAGAAAGCAAAGACAGTCCCATCACCTAGAAAAATCATGATGAGCTTTTGGGAAGTGAAGGGTGTCGTACTCGCTGACTTCTTAGAAAAATGAAAAATGATTGCTGGGCAATACTAGTGAGTTATTCACTCAATGCAACAAGAAGTTGAAGACAAAGCTCCATTTGCAAAGAAGAAAGTCCTGTTTCACCATGACAATGTACCAGTTCATCTGGAATTGTTACTGCTACACTGTTTGAATTGTATAAACAACTGCTGTCATACTCCCATATTTGCCCAACTTGGCTCCCTGCAATTTCTTCTTATTTCTAGACATGAAAAATAGCTTGCAGGAACAAAATTTAGATTAAATGAGGTGGTCATCATTGGAACATGACTGTATTTCTATTTTTGGAAGAGTTAAAAAAATGGCAGGAACAATGGGAGAAGTGTATACCCCTAAAAGGGGACTATTTTGAGAAATAATTTGTGTGTGGAAAAAAATAGTGTCTTCATTCCTAATGAGAGAGAGAGATAGATAGAGAGAGAGAGAGAGAGAGAGAGAGAGAGAGAGAGAGAGAGAATGAGCGAGAAGGATTAAATATCCAACTTGATATTAAATTCAACATCTTCCAAGGATGACATGAAGATTTTCAGGCAAATGCCCCTACACAAAACTACCCTTTACATGGAAAACATTTTGACTTGTGTATTTTCTCAAAAATGGCTCTAATGATTTAATAAATGTATTGCATTTTCTGGAAATACTCTCTTAAGTCCTCTCCGTTCTGAATGACTCTTACATAACTGGTAAACCATAAAAGATAAGACAAAAGGTTAGTACACCAAAAATAAAACATTAAAACAATAATGCCCCATACATTTTTGTTCTGGAAGTATGTATTTTAATACATACTCCTGGCCATGCAAAGAAAACCAAATTTCAATGTCAATCTCATAAAGGAATTGACTATAGCTTTAGCCTGTGTATTCCCTTATTTTCTTTATACTTTTAAAAGGAATATTTATAAGTAATAAGACCAATTCTGCTAATATTTAGTTCTATTAACATGAAATAGGCAGAAGAATAATCTTTATAAGAAGTTTGTTTGCAGAACAGGTAAAGAAGTTGTGAGAATGGAACACATCAGATTTCTTTTATCATATTCTATGCTGGGAAAACATTTAAGGATCTGCCTGGAAACAACACTTTTTTTATTAATTAAAAAATGTATGGGTAGACATCAATTCTTTAGCAATCAATTTGTCCTTGATCTTTCAGTATCTTATGACTTTACTGATACAATGTACATATATTAACTTTGAATGCATTCACTTAATGATCTGGTGCCAGCCAATGACTTCTCTCTTCTAATCAATTTTGTTTTTAATATTTGTTTTCTTATCTTGCATCTAATTTGTTTCAAAAGATTTTCCATGGAGTGCAGGTCACGACTTGCTTCTGATAGTTGCCTCACATGCCCTTTCAACAATTTAATTGCAGCATGGATATTTTTTCTTTGTACCACTTTCAACATCTGGGGTCATATTGGCAACTTTGGAACAATTTTTCATTAGTCTCGACACACTTGTTTGTAGTTTGTATTAAACATTGAGTTACTGGGGAAGAGAAGGTTATGTAGGTATACGTAGTAGAGGATAGGGAGTTTACTTGGGTAAGAAAATGAGTAATATTCCTTGAAGAGTTAAGAGGAAGAGAACCAGGAATATGTACCATTTGTGGAGAAAAAAAAATTTAAAATGTATTACTTAGTACAATGCAAAGGGTAAGAGAAGTAGGGACAGAACATTTAGATTCAAAGTGGACAAAACGTAAAAGGAGAGGTAGCTATGAAAATATTAACAGTGACGGAAGAGAGAGTAAAGAGGAATCACAGAAAGGAAAAAGAGCAGGAAAAAAAAAATCTGATGTGTTCCATTCACATGACTTTCTCTAGCTGTTCCACATACAAACTATTCTTACAAAAGATTATTCTTTTATATATATTATGCTAACTGAGATAAACATTAGAAGATATAGAGAATACACTAAGTATAAGCAATACTAAAATCTTTTAAAAGGTGGCCGGCCGATATGTGACACAATTGAAGTTTGGTTCACTTTGCATTGCCTGCAATAAAACAAGAAAGATGAAACGAAAGGTGACTTCCCATTTGAGAAAAGTTACATAGTTTAAAATTGAAACCAATAATAAAGAATCTCTCAGAAACGGTCAACTCTACATAAAAAACGTAAATGACATAAATTATATTTTAACAAGATCTACATTTTTTGTGCAGTAAGTTTTTGTCTATCTCTTAAAGTTTACTACTTATACAAAATTCAACAAAATTCATCCAGAATAAAGAGGTCTTCAGAGGCTATTTCCAGAAAATTCAAGATATACATTTTGTGATGTAAATATATCTAATGTATTGTATTTTAATCAAAATTGTTAGCCACAACATTTCCAAAACTTTTTCCACATAAAGGGTAGTTTTGGGTGGGGTGATTTTCTTCAAAATCTTTGTGTCGCATCTTTGGGAGATACTAAAGATAAATACCAAGTTTGGTATTTAACAATGTTTTCATTCTTGAGCTATGCTGTCCACATGCACATTCTTAGAGACCTTTTTCTAAAAATGCTATTTTTTGACACATCAGACCTCAGAACATATTTCTTGAGATATCTTGACACCAAATTGTTGGGTGGAATACAATATCTTCTCTAGCTATGTACATTGTATGTATATATGCGCTAGAGATAATAATAAGCGCTAACGAGAAACCAAAATCCATTTCTAGGATTTTCCCCAAAATAGATGGATATTAAAGTTTCAGGTGGAATACAATACCTTCTTTAGCTATGTATATTTTATGTGCATATGTGCTAGAGAAAATAATAAGGGCTAACAGGAAACCAGAATCAATTTCTAGGATTTTCCCCAAAATAGATTGCAATTAAAGTTATAGCTCAAATAATTTGTGTTTGTTTATTATTTTATATTTTATTTGCATCTTTGCCATTGATTACAAGTATATTATTTATATTAATTTTCCCAGGTACATGTAGCCCTTAAAAGAAAGTTGGATGGGACTCAATTTGTACCAAAATATAAATAGAAGAGACTGACATAAACGTATATAAGAAAATACAAATAAATGTTTATTATTATTAAAATGACTCTTAACCAATAAATCACAATCGCATACATACTCTTACTTCTACTTCCAGACTCTAAAGAAAACAGAATAATCCTGGCTAAAAAATATTCCCATCCTACAGTCAGGAACCAAACCTGGGACACTTGCACTTGGGGCTAGCATGCTAAAGAGTTAGTCTTATGAGGCAATGTCATACTGTAAATGCCATTATCTCTCAATCTTTTGTACTGTTGTTTGACCCAATGATCCATTAACTATAAAAAATTCTGTTATACATGGAACCCTGAACTTTGCTTGGTGATGTCATATTTTCAGAAGTTTAAGAAATTGTGAGATATGTTTTCTTCTTCTTATCATATAGCTGTTGTCAAGAATGAGATTAAACAAATTTATATTTGGATATATTATGCATTTCAAATTTAAGCTTGGAGTAACCGAGTTGACACTTTTTAATTAGTAATATATGCACTAGAATTTAAAACAAGCAACAACAAAATCTGTAGGCAATTATATATAGATATTTGTCACTGACTGAAATTAAGGTGGCACTTCAAGGACAGAGTTTATTTCCTTAAAGATGTCAAGGACCTCTCTCTCTCTCTCAACAAAGTTACCAATTCTGTGCATAATAATTTTACTTTCAGAGTCCCTGTATGCAAAGTATTGTTGAAAATGAAGTCAAAATATGTTCATGGACCACAAATTTCAATAAATTAGTTGCAACACTGAACATTATTAGAAAAAAATTAAATAATTTTATTGTTTTTCAAAATAATCCCCTTTAAAATCAATACATTTTTGTATTCAATGAAACCCGTCCTTAACGCGATGTTCCATTTCTTGAGACACTTCAGAAACGAGGTTTTTATCATATTCCATTTACTTCATCTGATGACAAAAGTGATCCATCCATTTTATTGTTAATTTTTGGGAGGAAAAAAAAAAAGAAAAAAAAAAAAAATCACAAGGTATTAGATCAGGGGTATATGGCTGAGGGATCTACTATATACCTGATGCTAATCTTTAGTTCATCCAGATACTCAGTTGTTAGTGTCACTGTATGTGACAATGTCTTATCACGGTGTAAATTTATTTTTTTTTTTGGGTCCTTTTACCAATTTTTTCAAAAATTTGTGATGAACAGACATTTATACACTAATCAGCAGTAACAATATTATTCTACAATTATAGTAACAATATTGTCTATTTTAGAAAAAGAAAAAAGAAAAAAAAGAACTACTTGACAGCCTGCAAATTCATTGTATTTTGAAAGACCCCTTCAGCTAATTATTTTATTTTTTCAGGATCATAGCACTAAATCCAGGATTCATAACCAGTGACAATATTCCAAACCAAATTTGAAGTGCTACCTTAAGCATTGTTGCTTTTTTATAAGGAGTCAGTTTATATGAATTCCATCAACAAAGATTTTGCATGTCTAACTGTTGACATAAAATGTTTTGAATTTGACTGATACCAATGCCCAATGTTGCCCAAATAAATTCACAAGATGACCATTGATCTTCAAGCATTGCTCAAACAGTAGCAATATTTTCATCAGTAACAGCAGTTCTTTGGCGTCCACAAAATTCATCACTAAGAAAAAGCCTACAACTTTTGAATTCATTGTACCAATTATATATTGTTGCCTTAGATGAGGCTTCTTCACCAAATGCATTTTTACTTTCTCTATACGAACTATGTACATAATGTATAGAGAAGGTATTGCACTCCACCAAAAAATTTTATACTGAGATTTCACCGGAAATATATGCTTTAGGGTCCCCTTTATCTAAAAAAGGTATTTTCAGTAAAAGGTCTGTGTGTGTGAGTGTGTCCATGTGTCTCTGAACACGATAACTCAAAAACGAAAAGTCGGTAAAATACCAAACTTGGTATTTAAGTTTAGAATCTTCCAGGGATGCGACACAAAGATTTTGAGAAAAATCCCCCCACCCCAAACTACCCTTAACATGGAACTTTTTTCGAAAATTTTGATTTTCTAAAAAAATGGCTCTAATGATTTTGATTAAAATATCGTATATTAAAGATATTTACCCGACAAATAAAATGTATATTTTGAATTTTTTGGGAATACCCTCTGAAGACTACTTTATTCTGAGTGAATTTTCCAGAATTTTGTGTAACTGCTAAACCGTAAGAGATAGACAAAAACTTATCACACAAAAAATGTAGAGCACATTAAAACACACAATTTATGTTGCATACATTTTTTTCTTGGAGTTGATCATTTTAGAGATATTCCATGTTTTTGTTTTCAGGATCAAAAATCTTTAACTATCGCTTTAACCTATGCTACTCCCTTATTTCCTTTCTACTTACAAGGAAGAAAGTAATAAGACTATTTCTGCTAATTTTTCTAGATTAGCATTAAGTAAATAGAAGCATAAGCTTTTTAAGAATAATTTGTTGCAGGGATATAGAGAAAGTCATGTGAATGGTACACATCAGATTTTTAAGCTTATCTTCACATTGTTCAGGGTTAATGATAATCTAAAATTGTAAAAAATCATAGCAAGGAAATGTTCTCTAACCAAATTAAGTTTTTGGGTGAACACAAAAAATCTTCATTGTATTTATAACGATGGTATACATATTCCTGAACCCAAATTATTACTATTCTTTAATCCTGTGTCTCCACACCTAGCCTCCCAATCTCTCAGTCCCAAGCTTTTTATCTGTATTGCTTCTGTTCACATCATTCAACCAACTTCATATAGCTCTGCCCTTGCCTCTTCTCCAAGGCTAACTTCGCATACCCAAAGTCGTGGCTTCAAACCTGGTGGAGGATGATGGATTTTTTTCGGTGTAAAAATCCTTTGCATGCTTACTTTAGAAGGAAAGAAAAGCCGTTGGTCCCATGTTGTAGATTCATGGCACGTAAAATAACCTCAAGCCTGAAAATAGAGGCCTATGAGGAAAATTAATCAGTCTTTCACACCCAGTATAAAATAGGATGCTGAGAAACACAGCAGTTAAAGAGCGTCCGTAAATAACATTCCATTTCCATTTCTCTCCTTCCTGTAACTCTTCTTGGCAGTCTTTGATTGTCATCCTCATCACATGTCCATACCATGCAATTGCTTCTATTAAATGAAATCCAAAATTATCCTCTCTATCCTAGAGTGTTTAGCAAATTGTTGCAGCTAATCCATATCCATTGCTACTAATTTTTATTTTAAAGATTGATTTAATTTCCATGTTTCGGATTCATATGCAATCACCTCAGATTATTGATTTATATATTTTGTATGTTTTTATCCCATAATACTGAATTAGTAATGATGTTGATCCACTTTTAAAGGTATATTCAATGTTTTATATCAGTCTGTTTAGCTGTTTTATTAATTTAACACCTTAAAATTAAAAAAAAAAGAAAAAAAAAAAAAAAATCTGATGTGTTCATTCACATGACTTTCTCTACATCTCTGCAAAAAAAAATTGTTAAAAAGCTTAAGCTTCTATTTACTTCATGTTAATTGAGATAATATTAGCAGAAATAGTCTTATTACTTGCTTCCTTATAAGTAGAAGCGAAATAGGGGAGTACCATAGGTTAAAGTGATAGTCAAAAGCTGGTTGCTATGTGATTGAAGTTCCTTTGTTAGTATGGACAAGAGTTCACAAATTCCTTTATGAAAAAAGTAAAAGTTTTTCAAAGCTGAAACTAAAAACAAGGAATATCTCAAAAATGATCAACTCCACGAAAAAAATGTATATAACATAAATTGTGTGTTTTAATGTGCTCTACATTTTCTGTGTGGTAAGTTTTTGTCCACCTCTTACAGTTTAGCAGTTATGCAAAAATCTGTTAAATTCATCTGAATAAAAGTAGTCTTCAGAGAATTCAAGATATACATTTTATTTGGCAAATAAATATCTTAAATATACGAGATTTTAATCACAATTGTTAGAGCCATTCCTAAGAAAATCAAAATTTTCAAATTTTTTTCCATGTAAAGGGTAGTTTGGGGTGAGGGGATTTTCTTGAAAATCTTTTGTGTTGCATCCTTGGAAGATACCAAACTTAAATACCAAGTTTGGTTTTTAACAGACTTTTCATTTTTGAGCTATGCTACCCAAAGACACACACACATTCACATACACACAGAGACACACACATGGACATTTTTCTAAAAATGCTTTTATTGGATTCAGAGGGTCTCAAAACATATTTCCATTGAAATCTCGGTATCGAATTTTTGGGTGCAATACAATACCTTCTCTATACATAGTACATAGAGAAAGTAATTATTACATCCTTTGATAAAACATATCCATATACAACATCGTGAAATAATTATAATTAATAATAAACTATTAGAGAAAATCAAAGAAACCACTCGACAACCAACTTGCAAAACATTAGAAAGCAGAAAACAAATTTTATTTCGATTTAGGAACATGGCATTCTAAAAATGTTCAGTGTCATTCTAATAGATTGGCAAACATCTACAGGTCACAGCAGTTGGTTTGATAAGATTGAAGATTTATACCTTGGTTGGTGGTATGATGCCACAAAAAGTTGTTTGAAATAAATTGTGTGCTTTAAACAGGTCTACCTTTTCTGTGCAGCAAGTTTTTGTCTATCTCAATGATTTACAAGCTAAACAAAATCATGCAAGCACCCACCTTCCCACACAAACCTTTAACTAAAAATCCTTTATTTATATTCAGGGGGCCATACAACATGCACTTTGGGGGGAAAGGTATGTAGTAGAGAAAGTAAAGCAGCAGTCCTCATTGTCGTGTTTATTGAGTGTTTTGGCTTTGACGATCTATCACATGTGTGATGTTTGTGATAACGAAAAAATATGACTTCCTAAATAACTCACTTGGCTTTTTCTACCAATGGTCAATTCATTTATCAACATCTGCACCACATAGTCCATCACTGAAGAAAATCCTGATCTTTCCATCCAAGAGTTGCACAACCTACACTTCTTTTCCATCTTGGGTTGTATCCTAAAATCTTTTTTGGTATTCTTAAGTGTTTCATCTATTGTATATGTCCTTTCATGTTGTTTCTGTTTTCTACAACTTTATCATTTAATTTAAAAAATGTTTAACTCTTCCCTAATTTTTGAACTTGTATTTTTATTCATTCTATTATATTCCTAATAACTCTCAGGAATTTCATTTCAGCTGATTCTATTGCATAATTGCAAAAACTGAATTAGATAACAAAGGAATATAATATAATATTACATATTTGAAAATAAAACAAAAATAATGTCATTCAGTGCCAATAAATTTGTTTGATCTAAAATTGAAATCAATAATAAATTTATTGAAGAAGGGAACACATTTAATTATTTAGGATATAACATTACCAACTCATTTATATTCCATATATTGATTATATGCTATTGTATACGTAGAAAACATGTGTTTCATTAATATAACTGCCTCTACCCATTCTATTACAAACTGTTCTTACCAAAGCTGATTCTTCTATCCAGCTAATTTTAAATGTATTACACAGTTCATTTTAAGTACAAGATGGATAAAGAAAGCAGAAGCATAATCCAATATTTTAAAAACAGATCGTCTTTTTCTTTTTGATTCAGGAGGCCTCAAGATATGCATTTGCAATGAAATCTCTACATTTAATTTCTCACTATGTGCATGCTCATTCACCGTTTACATAAGCAAAATGTATGATACAATTATTCCCTCAAATATTTATCTCAACTAGAATAATCAGACAGAAAACTAAGCCTTGTGAGGATATCTTGTAGAAGCTATAACAAAAATAAATAGTAATATGAGAATGAAGCTGATTGTGCTAGGGAATGGCAAGAATGGCAAATATTGAAACAGTATTCCAATGTTTATTTGTGGTAACAAGCCTTAGCAATGGAAAGATAAGGGAAAAAAACTGGGTCGCTATCTGCTGGTTTTGAAATACTATAACATTACAAGAAACAACAAATTGGTGACCACTTCAAAAAATGACAACTTATTGATAAATTCAAAACCAATACAACAAATAAGTAGAATAAACATGTGAGATGATTTTTTATGAAAATTAAAGGATGTGCAAGAAAAAACAGAATTAGAAATGAAGAAATAAGAACTGAATTAGAAGGTGAAGCTATTAACTCAAGAATGAATAGGTATAGAAAAAGATTGTTAGAACATGTTAGGAAGATGAAAGATACCAGACTGCCAGAAAGAGGTTTCCAATATGCCCCTAATGGAAAGAGACATGTGGGAAAGTTAAGGAAATAGAGGAAGACGTGATGACAGAACAGCAGCAGCCTAATCCATGAAGTCTAGAAGAACAATAACAAATATATCAGAAATGGCTGAAGACTTAAAAATAACTAACCTGAGATCAATTGATGTTTTAATGAGATTTAATTTTCTGTGTGGTAAAGTTTTGCTGCATCTTATGATTTACCAAAAAATTATACAAAATTCATGCCAACTGAAGATTTCACAGGGTGTTCTCATAAAATTATGTCTTTTGTTATCCAAATAGCTTAAACACATGGTATTTTAAACATGATCATTTCAAGATTTTTTGAGAAAATAAAAAATAACTTTTTTTTTTCAAATAAAGGGTAATTTGGGGAGGGATTTTCTTGAAAATCTTTACGTTTCATCCTGAAACAGACACTGCAGAGATAGGAAACTAGATACACAAACAGGACATAAGGCACATTAGGTTTGTCAGACGAAGGTATGGTCTATTTCCCATCATAAACACTCTTAGCTACTTAAGAGTTCTCACGTGTTGCATACATACATGTTACTGCATTGAGTGAAATAATTAAAATATTACATGTGTGCAGAATATATATGATAGCTTCAGAAATTCTGTAGAGATAACTCATTTCTGTGCTATTGCTAAAATCCCAATTTTCCAGCATTTATGGTTCGTCTATAGTGCTTTTTACTTTCTCTATACATACTATGTACATAGTGTATAGAGAAGGTATTGTATTGCATCCAAAAATTCGATACCAAGATTTCACTGGAAATATATGTTTTGAGACCTCCTGAATCCAAAAAGAAACAATTTTATAAAAATGTCCATGTGTGTGTGCATGCGCATGTGCATGTGTGTGTTTGCAGCATAGCTCAAAAACGAAAAGACTGTTAAATACCAAACTGGTTATTTAAGTTTGGTAACATCCAAGGATGCGACACAAAGATTTTCAAAAAAATCCCCCCGTTCCAAACTACCCTTTACATGAAAAAATTTCGAAAGTTTTGATTTTCTTAATAATGACTCGTAACAATTTTGATTAAAATATTTTATATTAAAGATATTTATCTGAGAAATAAAATGTATATCTTGAATTTTCTGGGAATGGCCTCTGAAGACTATTTTATTCTGGATGAATTTTACGGAATTTTGCATAACTGGTATACTGTAAGAGATGGACGAAAACTTAAAACACAAAAAATGTAGAACACATTAAAACACACAATTTATGTTATATAAATTTTTTTCGTGCAGTTGATCATTTTTAAGATATTCCTTGTTTTTGGTTTCAGCTTTAAAAAACATACCTTTCTCATACAGGAATTTGTCAACTCCTGTCCATACAAACAAAGGAACTTCAGTCACATAGCAACCAGCTTTTGACTATCACTTTAACCTATGGTACTCCCTTATTTCCCTTCTACTTACAAAGTAGCCAGTAATAAGACTATTTCCTAATTTTTTCTCGATTAGATGAAGTAAATAGAATAATTTGTTGCAGAGAAAGTCATTGAATGGAACACATAGATTTTTTGTTTTTTTTTGTTTTTAACACCTTTTAACCTGGTTGATCATATCAGACAATGAATGAAATTGGTGAAATGATGCTATATGATCTTAGGGTTCATGGAGCTTGAAGTTACTCAACATTTGTCTTCTCAGGATAAAGTCACCCTCCGTGAAGTAATGGTTACCATGCTAACTTCATATATCCAAGGTCGCGGGTTCAAACCCCCAGCGGAGGATGATGGATTTTACCGGGCGTAAAAATCCTTAGCATGGCTTCCTTCGGAAGGGAAGTAAAGCCATTGGTCCCATGTTGTAGATTTACAGCACGTAAAAGAACCTCAAGCCTGATAGAGAGGCCTCTAAGCAAAATTAAGCAGTCTTTAATTCCCAATTTAGAATGGGATGCTAAGAACTACAGCAGTTATAAGAGCGTCCGTAAATAACACACCATTTACATTTTTTCTCAGTAAAAGGGAAAATCTCATAAAAAAAACTTTATCCACGTAACTCACCCTAACCGAGATTCAAACTCATGACCCATTGAATGTGAGGCAGACATATGCTGCCCAGGCAGGCACTTTAAACTCTGATTAGAAATAATAAACAAAAATGTTTGTTAGTTCACTATGCTCAACATTTGGCCTGCCTGTAACATAATGTTCTTCACTTGACATAAATGTACCGACCTGAGTCAGCATGTAGTTATCGTAACTGTGAATGAGAAGCAGTACCTAACTATAATTTACTAATATTAGTCTTGCAGTACTTATCTTGTGGGGCATTTTGATTTAATATTTGGTGACATACCAGTAATACCAGCAGATGTTAAACTGGAGAGCCTCTCTACTTTGTGCAGGTGTTATTTTTTGCTAAATATATATTTTAAATAGTCAGTACCAAAATGCTGGAACAAAAACCTAGCACTTCTAACAAGTAAAAAGCTGCTTAAAGGTATGTTAAAATATTACTTAATTAGAACAAAATAAAGAGTTCTTTTTTTCAGATATTGAATGTTTATATGAACCTACAAATATTAGTTACTAATTACTTCATTAATAGCTGCTGCTTGTAACATAGTGCTTAAGATTCATTCTTGCGTTTACATATTGCCAATAGAACATGCAACTCTGCTCTGCTATGTGTTGATTGACCTATGAATTAAGCCATATGATAAGAATATACTGTCTGATCACATCAAGCATTTTTTACAACTTGCAAGATGTGCATTATATAGTGAAGTTAGGTTGTATTATCATTGGGCATTGAGATATTGGTGTTCTCCACAGCCACAGCTCCCTCCTAATATGTTCAATCTGGTCCCAAATATGAGCAAGAGATCTGGAGACCTTATAAGCAAAGAAAGCATATTGATAACATGAATAAATGTCATAAACACCCACGTTGTATATATGTTGAGCTGCATCAATAAAAGGAAGCAAGCAAGGTTCCAGAATGGTGCCATACCAGCATGTCAAACCCATCTGCATTTTATAAAACTGTAATTTGTCACTGTATATCACGCATTGCCATCCTACAAACACCTTAGCTTCCCAAGCTCAACATTAATATTCCCAATTGAAGCTGAGATGATGAGGGGTAATGCAAGTTACCTTGTGGACAAAACACATCTGTCATGTCAGACACCAGGTAGTGTACTCAGAGACATCTGTTGAGTGCCATCCTCCAGGGTTGATCCAAACCTTTTATGTATATGTGTGCATCCACAGTTTCCAACTGCTTTGAACACAATAAAGTCAGAATAGTCAAGTGGCAAGGTATATCCTGAGACACTCAACTTGTCTTAATTGTCCAAAGATATACCCTCTCTCAAGCTACTTAAAAGGGGAAAGCCTCACGTTGTCTTGTCTTTTGTAGATTCACATTGCTAGTAGGGTCTTATTCCATGCTTTGTTTTCCTCAGTGAGATACTTGCATCCATTGGAGGAGCTTCTACATTGCATTGAGCACCAAAATCAAATGGGACATACATCAGTTTGTAGTGGCTTATTTTCTGGAGTATAATACTAAATCCAGGTCTCATGGATAGTGGTAAATCAATACAAGAAGTCCGGATTTTATATATTAAGCTCCAAATACAGCTTCAAAGCCTAAAACAGTGCTACTTGTTCACTATGAGCATTTGCAGCAAAACTTTTTTGTCTCTAACTTATCATGCAAAGTTTCAATAGTCATTCTTGCTGACACACCTATGGCCTCTGTCACTTTGTGAACTTTCTTTGTTGATCCACAAGAATCATATTAAAGACGTTTTCAATGATTTGTTCAATAACCACATCTGCCACGCTTCTCTTCATCAAAAACTGATATTGTATCATGTTTAACCATTGTCATGGATAGCAAAAGGTTCCCCATAAACAGCATCCAATTTTGATTTTGTTGCACACACATTTTTCCAGACAGAAAAACTGAATCATTGAACAATGCTGTACCTTTTCTGTTTTATCAAAAACATGAACAAAATCCGCCTCTACTATTTCAGTTGGTAGGTGACAAGTTCTTACTACTATTATGTTAAGGAAATTCATAATTGAATTTGATGAGATAATGGAAGGTTTCAGTTAGGAGTTGGCAGAATTGCAATTTGTTTTAATTTAGCCAACTTTTGATTTTTATTTCTGTAAAAGCTTTATAAAATATGAGTAACATAAACCTTTTGCCATTTGCAATTTCTCACCATGATGTGCACGAATGCATACATTGTGCAACCAAGATTTAAATTGACACACAGACTGAAGAGTTGTTTATTTACACAGTTGACACCATGATGAGGTCATTACAAGAGCTATCTGACAGTTGTTGAGCAAAGAGGAGAAATTTTTATTTATATGAAACTACTAGCCGAAGCTTGATTTTCACCCTGCTAGTAAGCAATTGCTAATTACTTTCTCTACTTAGTATATGACATGGGTAAAGAAGGTATTGCATTCCAGCCAAAAACGACTCTAGATTCACTGTTAATGCACATTTTAGGATCCCCTGTATGCAAGATATGCATCTTTACAAAAGGTCCATGTATAGGTTTATGTGTCCGTGAACACAATAATTCAAAGGCAATATGTCAGCTAAATACTTAAGTTTATCTTGTTCCACGTTGCAATACTAAAATTTATAAGAAAGTCCCTGCACACCAAATTAACCTTTATATGCAAAAAATTGTGAAAATTTAGATTTTTTCAAAAATGGCTCTAATGATTTTGATTAAAATATGGCATATAAAGACACACATGATAAACAAAATGCATATCTTGAATTTTCTGGGAATAGCCTCTGAAGTCCTTTACATTCTGATTACTCAAACTATAAGAGATAGATAAAAACTTACAATACAAAAAATCTATACCTTGTTAAAACACACAGTTTATGTCATATACATCTTTTTCATGCAGTTAGTCTTTTCCGACTTATTCCTCCTTATTGGTTTCAATTTCAAAATGCTTAAAACTTTTCTCATAAGGGAATTTGTCAATTCCTGTCCATGCAAACAGAATCAAAAATTTAATCACATAGCTACAAGCTTTTAAAAGATTTGACTAAGATTTGACTATCACTTTAGCCTAGTGTATTCCCTTATTTCTCTTCTACTTACTGTGTAATGACCCAATTTCTGCTATGTTTATCTTGATCAGCATAAAGTAGATAGAAGAATAAGGTTTTTAAGCATAATTTGTTACAGAAAAGTACAGAAAGTCATGTGAATGGAACACATGAGTTTTTTTTTTTTTTTTTTTTTTCACCCATTCTCTCACTGATGAAAGGAACATTACATCTGGTACCAAAGTAGATTCTCAACTGCTTAAAAGAACCAATTGGTGAACATATAAGAAGTGTTTCTATAAAAAATAATATTTTCTTTCTTTATTACAAGGAGTATTAATCTTCATTTGGAATCTTTCAAGTATAAACAACCTACATACCATTTAAGCTCAAAACCTCACTATCTGCAACACTTTCTGGAAGTTACAGTTTTGGTAACCTGTCTACATTTTAATATCCCAGCAATGCTAAAATTCAAATCAATTTAGCAAATGTATAAGAACTCAACTTCAGGTTGATTTTACACAAAATTCTGAAGACTTAAAAGGTTGAGCAATAAGATCCCACTACTGCTTCAATCCATGCATTACTTTCTGGGAAGAGCAAAAAATGTTTCAGGTGAAATACAACTTGAAAGCAGAAACCAGATACCAACAATAAATAGATTCATGTTGCAGAGAAAGATTTAGCCATACATTCAACTATACATCTCTCATCAAGCTTATCTATCAGAAAAGAGAGATCAATTCTACACAAAAATGAAGACACAATTTCTATGTCATAAATAATAATTTTATTTAAAAGCCTGACACCTGCTACACAAAATCTCTACACCCTTGGGGAAAGAATACGTACACTAGGATTCAGTGATGTCCTCAAGTCGTCATCTGCTCCTGATGATAAAGATTACCACAAAAATTAGATCACAATTCCAAGAATGTGAATATATTACAGAAAATTTAAAACATATTAGTATTTCTTGACTTTGATCAACAAGAATCACATAATTATACAAATCATTACTGTTCCCCAATATGTAATTAGAGAAACACTCACATTTCTATGCTGAATAATGAAAGATACTCTGTACTTATACAAACTGTAAGTAAAGACATAATGAAGAATTTCTTGTAATATTTAACATCTACTAGTAATCTAATCTGCAAGTGTCAGCAATAATGATTTTATATCTTATTTATATACCATAGGAGTTTTACTCCCTGCACATGAGGGTCACTCTAAAGGTTTTGAGAATGTACAACAATGAATTATGGTAAACCAGCTTCTCCTAACTTCAGATTGAAGTTCAGATAAGATGTGCAAATCTGGGCACACTGCAACAATGTACATTATCAGCATTGCATGTGTACATATAGCTAGAATGAATCCCCAGCTACAGCATCTCCATGCCATGATTTTCTATCACAAAGTCAGCTTAGGGGAGAGAGAATGCCTTGAGAGACTGCATCATGCATTTGGGGTTCTTTGCGCTTTGCAATCCACCATTTATCAGTAGTATGCACAGTTTAAAACAGGAAGGATTTCCTCGAAGATAAAGATGAGTTGTCCTACTGGCTAGAGCAACAATGAATAAAGATGTGGTGAAAGCAGAGTGTATGTTGTGCGAAGATAATCAATGACACATGATCAAATTCTAGAAACCCTAAATATTGTATTGGATGTAGTTAAAACAATTATGACAGGAGAACAATGTCAGAAAGCTCCAAGTTTCTGGACTCCCCACCATCTCACAATTGAGCAGAAAAACAAGCACATGAGCAGTGGTTCTAGGAAATGATTGAAAAATTCAATGGAGGAAAACCCAAAAACATGCTTAACATTGTAACAGATGACAAAAGCTGGATTTACCAGTTGGTCTAGGTCTTCTCAACAGATTCCCCAACAAAAGTGAAGTGAACGAGAAATATTGGCAAGAAGATCTGTTTCTTCTTCTCAGCAAGTGGCCATATTGTGATAATTCTTCTTAGGGTCAAAAGACTGTTACTACCAGATGGTACACCACAAAATATCTGCCATTAGTGTTCAATGAACTAGACAAAAGCATCCTAAGTTCGATCTGCATGGAATTTTGTTATACCATGACAATGCCTCTGTCCACATTGGCACAAGAAACAACCCAATTTCTGCAGGAGTCAAGATGTTTGTCCAATCCTCCCTACATTCCAGATTTGGCCCCAAATGACTTTTCTATTTCCCAAAATGAAAGAAAAAATTTGAGGTTCAATAATCTGAGTCACCTGAGCAGCTTATCAAGAATATATTTATACTCTCTCCACAGATGAATGGTGTTCAGCGATTGAAAAATGGTTCGAAAGGAGAGACAGTGCATAAAATACAATGAAGAATATTTGAAAAGATGCACTGATCAGATCTATATTTTTAATATTTTATTGTGTCAATTCTTAAAACTTTTGGAATGGCACTCATATGAGATATATGAGAGAATAAGATTATGCCCATGTATATTAAGCGTAACTCATCCAAAGGCATACAGACAACTGCACGATTATGCAATGTATGAAATTCAACAACAACTTGTCATCTTCTGGAAGTACATCAGAATAACTTCATTTACAACATCCACACCTAACGCAATCATGATGTATGCCTTGGTGTAAGCTATTCCAGACTTTTCAGGTAATATTTTATTTTCAGCAATAGCTAATTTGCATACTCCTTTAAGAATATTACAAAATACATGGGTATGTTAATGAACTTCCTAGCTACCTTTACCCCTGGAGAATTCTTGGTGAAGTTTTCTAAAGTGACCCCAAGTTAAAATTATAAACACAGAAGCATTATACAGATATTGATATACATAAGTTCTCAAAATGCAGTGCATTTGTCATATAAAATTGTCATGCACCAAATGAATGTGATATTTAAATACTTGTTTTCTTTTCTAGTAGAAAAGGGGACACAAAAAAACTCAGTTACAGGTGATTAAGTAAATCTATTGGCCTCATTGTATAATTCAAGATAAAATTGATAGCAGCAAAGGAACAACTGGCATATTCTAAGATTTATGGTGTGTGTCAGCATAACATGCTGCTTTTATTTGGGCAGTTAAGTCCTCTTCTGCCAAGTTCCTGGTGGATTCTCCTTTCTAATCCATTGGACAGAAAAAATGTAGTTCAAATGAGGAGTTTTTTTTACCAAATAACTGAACATCTACACCACTTCAATTTTCAGAAAATGAAAAAATGTGTATCTTTGCAATAAATTTTTCCTTTTTTTTGGCGAAAAGATGTTCAGATATCTTACAGAATTCTTAACCATGTCCTTAAATACCAGTTATATACTGCTTTTAGTTTTCAAATTAATGTTTGAAAATGTAGAAATGTTCAGCTTTGATAGTGACCATATCAAAAATATTGTCCCTCATTTGCTTCTTTTTCGCTCATTAGCCAATGAGAAATGACAAAGTAGCCTATCTTGATCATCTTTTCCCTGCGCAGAGTAAAATACATAACATCTGCAAACAACTGAGCTGTTATCCATAGGTCTGGATCAGCATATTTTTCCTTTTTTTTTTCAATTTGATTTTTTTTATTTGACAAAAAGATGTACAAATAGCTTACAGAATCCTTAATCATGTCCTTAAATATCAGATGTATAGTGTTTTTAGTTTGGGTTCGATTCCCGGCTGGGGCAGGGAATTTTTATTTAACCAGAATTACTCCCTATCCCCTACAGAGTCTGGAAGTGTGAATGTGAGAGTGAATGTGTGTGTGTTTAGTAATAAAAAAAATTAACCTAATGGTCTAAACCTACAGTAATGCAAATTTTTTCAGAAGTTAAAGTCCTTGATATGAACATTGAAGTTAAGGGGCTATATAAATGAAATTAAAAAAAAATTAATGTCTAAAAATGTAGGATTGTTCAGTTTTGTTAAAAAACGGTGGCCATATCAAAAATATATTCTCCCTCATTTGCTTTCTTTTTGGCTCATCAGCTGATGAGCTTCTTTTCCCTATGCAGAGTAAAACACACAACATTTGCAAACAGTTAAACTGTTATCCTTGGGTCTGGATTAGCATATTTTTCCCTTTTTCTTTTCAATTTGATTTCTGAATTTGGTCTTCCTCTCTTCGTTGCAATGTAATTACTTTCCTCTACTGCCACTTCTATTATATGCACAGTTTGAAAGTCACTTTATTTCAACTCAACCAGTACCTGATATACTAACATCTGCACTGCTACTAAAAGCTAATTGAGAACTAATTGCTTCACACTACCAGGCAAGAACACTTTAAACCTTAATTAGTTAGCAGAAAGAATGCCATTAGATATGGTTCACAAACTTCTGAGAAAGGAAGCAATACAAGTATGTATTAGAAAGAGAAAAATTCTCTAAATGGACATGTTAAGTTTTGATAATAAAGCGCTGATACTAAATGGTAAATGATATTGGACACATTCAGTTTTGACAACAAAATGACTGTCACGCTACAATGTAACGACATGTTAAATTTAGGTATAAAAACAGAACTTTAATTATGCATTTGGTAGCAAATAAAAGAGGTATAATATAGCAATTAAATATCTTGGCACAATTCCATTTCTAACTCATTGAACAATCCTGTGGGCATGTTCTTGTACAATCAAGAAGAATGGGGTAAACTCCATTATGCTGTACCACAATTGACATAAATATGCAAAGGTACATAAAAAATAGTGTTTTTGGCTTGCAATGCACTGGCGATGGATGATTAAGGTTGGTGCACATGCAAGAGTGTGTGCACTGGTAATGGCTCTTTTGCAATTCTGTGGAGAACATTATTTGCAAATTTCACTGTACGTCTAGTTTGTGTAACAACTGCACTTTTACTTCAAACTCTCCACTTTCATTAATGCCTATCAAGAACTGGAAAATGGAATGTTGTGGTTTCTATTTCTGATTCACCATAAAAAAGGAGATATATGCAAGTTCAGGGTTGTACATGTTTTCCATGCCATCTAATAGAAATCCCCAGCATTTCTATTGTTGGTCTGGGTGGCTCAATTGGCTAAGCCCTGGCCTGCTGACCCCAAGGTAGCAGGTTTAAACCCAGCCAAGACTGATGGTTTTTAAGTATATTTAAATGAATTGATTTAAAGAACTTCTGCAAAGCAAAATTCTGGCAGACAGTCAGTGCTGATGATTCTGGCAATTGACAGAGTCATTAACAAATTTCTTTTTCTGCATACTTACCTTATTAAACTGAACAAAGGAAATTATAGCATTGTTATTGCATTAGCCAATCAGAATCAAGTCCTGATTATGCCTACCGCAGCACTACTTTGCATGAAATTAAAAAAAAATAACAATAGGAAACAAACCCATGATCTTCAGGATATCAGCTTTTGATGTTATGCATTAAACCAAAATTGCATTAACGAAATACCTCTCAGTAGGATACATAAAGTGACAAGGCACTCAGTGCCGCACTATTAAGTAATTAGTTCCAAATATGAGTGTTTTTTTTTTGCATTAAATCTTGAGAATACTAATAAACAAGCCACTAAAAATAAACATTTCTATATTTGTGCAGTAGTTTGAAAGACATTCTAAGCCAATTTTTCATCCAGTTTTGCTTTAACACCTACTTATCAGCCTCTGATACCACTATGTTTAACAACATATAATTGTATGTTTTATTAATTTGTTGAGTTGGTTTTTTAACACTACGTCCCTAAAATTGAAACAAGAAGACAAATCGGCAGTAGCATTTCACTTTTGGAAAGAAAACCACAATCTGGATCCAAATCCAAAATTGCTTAAAACCATGTCAGTCCACAATGAACTCACAACCTGGGAAAACATCCTCATATGGAAAAACAAAGATCGGCTAATAAACTCTGAAATCCAGCCAGTAGACAGCTTAGTTAAGAAGTTCATCATTTCGCCACCAGAGAAGAGAGTACAAGCAAATGCAGCCAGCAATGGTAGTTGGACCCGTGAGGTTGAAAATGAAAGCATAGGCTTTCGAAACTAGTCCCTCATAATAACAATGTAAGTGACGTAGTGTTAAAAACCAACTCAACAAATTAATAAAACATATAATTTGACCATCACTGTTACTAAATTCCTCCAAACATCAATCAAACATATAACTGTGTTATGTTAAGTTGTAGGCCAAGCACTGCTTATCTGAAATTGCTTGTATTAGATATGGTTACAATTTTGAAATTATTTTGGTGTAGTTCATTGACAATCAGCATACTTTTAAGTGTAGATTTAAAATGTACTTAATACACAAAACTCTAAGGGACCATTCAAATAGAAATATGAACACAAACTCAAAAGGTTGTGCCCAGGTAATAAATGATTTTGATCATTAGAGATATTTACAAGACAAATAAAATGTATATCTTGAATTCTTGACCTCTTAATTCTGGATGAATTTTGCATAAGAGGTAAATGGTAAGAGATAGATAAAAACTTACTACACAAAAATTTAGATCTTATTAAACATAATTTGTGTCATATACATATTTTGTGGAGTAACCATTTCTGAAATATTCCTTGTTATTGGTTTCAGTTGTAAAATACTTGAACTTTTCTCATACGAACTTAACTCCTGACCATGTAAAGAAATGAAGTTCAACCATCTTTAGAAGATTTGACTATTGCTTTAGTCTAGTGTATTCCCTTATTTCTCTTTTGCTTATAAGGGAGCAAGAAATAAGACAATTTCTGCTAATGTTTATCTTAATTAGTATGAAATAGATAGAAGAATGAGCTTTTTAATAATAATTTTTACAAAAATGTAGAGAGAATCAAGTGAATGGAAATAATCAGATTTTTTTTTTTATTTTTACTGTCACAAGAACCTAAAGTTAGTCCTTCACAATGAAATTTAATTTGATTTTGCTGTAGCTTCAGTGTATTTTAAGAAGAATGTTATTTAGAAAATTAGCTGTGTAAAATGTGCTACCCATTCCACTCGCAATATTGGTGCTTTGCCTGTTACAGAAGCATGTTGTATCACCATACACTTTAGCATAATGTTCTTTTAAAATTATTTTCCTGAAGACGTAGTACCTTTGGTCTGTAATCATTGATAAGCTCTTGTATTAAACTGTTGCTAATTCCATTGAATTAGATCCATTATGATTGTATGTTCAAAGCATGTTTTTAACTTTTTAATTAGCCACAAATATCAGCTTTTAATACTTTTCTAGGTAGAGGTAGCCAGATTCATCTCAACATTGTTGCGCAGGCTGGATGATCAACAGCGTAATCTATGGCAATATTAGTGACATTTGTGACACAACTGGTGCTGTCGAAAAAGTTCATAAGTTGGTTAATTGAGGGAAAAATCTGTATCCTGCTATTTCAATATTGTCTTAGTATCAGTCCATATACTTTCATCTAGATAATTTAATTATTTTATTTATTTTGTTTATTTGGTTTTATCTTTAATTTTGCTGATTCTTCAGCAACTTTTTCTGAACCAGAAAAATCTGAAATCAAAGGCCTCTTTCTCATTTCCTGAAAAGGAAATGCAAGAGATTATAGCTGAGAGACAGATAACAATGTCTTCATTTTTGCAGTGAGGTTGCAGTACTTGTCAATTTCTATTCTATTGTCACCCATGGTGAAATGTTGATGTAACTGGTGGCTGAATGTTGAGAAATGCATGGCAAACTTTCGTTTTGCATTACTGTATTATCAGTAATAATAGAGATGGGTTAACTGGAGGGTAGCATATTGATTATTGAAGTATCATTAGCAGCAACTGTATTAGATGTGGGTGGCTGGAAGGAAACTGTTAAACATTGTTCTTGAATCACCATAATGCACTAGTTGTTATCTATTCACTCTTAGGCAGATCAGCGCCAAAACAGATCCACATAGTCAGTGCACCATATTACAACATGTAGCATAGGAATGTAATCCCATGCTAACATCCTAAATTACAGAATAAATTTATCCTTAAATAGTATACAGTGCTATACAAATACCTAAGAGTCAAATTGATGCTGATTTGTACTGTTAAATAGAGCTACAAGTCCCAACATGCTATTTGACTGTCATCTTATTTCCGCAATATTGTTTACACAGTAACAGCTGCTGGTTGTTACTGTTTAGAATCATGGAGGATGTCACTGTACATTTCCTCTTGCATCTTCGCCGAGTTACATAAGGCTGGTCAAGTACTTAAAAACTATATTGTTGAATGTTTATTGTAAGTTTTGTAAGAAATATCCAGCTCTTCCCATAAAAGAAGTGATCAAATTAATCTGATTTCACCGGTTTTCGGCTACAAGTATAAATAAGCTCGCAAAGAAAAATCTAAAACAGAAAAAGTGGTCATGCCCGGGAAAGAAAGAAAGCATGTGAAATCTGTGATGTAAGAATCCAATTTGCATAATCGTACACAATTTCTTTTTTAAAAATGAGCTGCCAACAGTTGATAAAGTGCTACATGTAACAAAAGAGGAAGCATTGTTATGGAATATGGATAGTGTAAGTAACACCATTGTTGATAACCTGGCTATCAACTTGGAGTAGAAAGCAATAGCACAGGTAATTTTGATCTGGAGGGAATGGAGACCTTCCAAAGAGTGAATAAATGTTAATTATCGAATACATGTTATATTTTTCACTTGTGTTTTTAGAGTTAATTATTATTTATGTACCCATTTATTTTGTTATGACTATAAATATTATTCACTATTATACCTAAGAGAATATTTTAGTCACAATTTAAATTGTCTGAATAAGAGCTTCGTTTGTTTTATATTACAATAGCTGTGTTTACGTGCCATGTGGTCGTGAAAGTATGACAGCATTTCTGGCACGAATGGCAGAAAGCTACATTATAATGGAGCACGGGTCACCTGGGTTTTGTTTTGGCGAGGATCAACTTAACGCTGAGCAGACATAATTAACAGAAGATATCAGTAAATGTTTATTTTTCATTGACTATGAAGGAATTAAAACTTCATAAAAATAAATAATTCATAGAGAAGTCATAATAACTACACAAACTACCTTAGCCACATTCTGTGATAACTTGCTTAGCACATACCTTTAAAAAAATCATGATTTAGCTTTCAAACATAACCTAATTCAAGGAACCAAAAATAAAAAATAAATTGTTGTTTCATGTTAAACTGGTGTGTGTATTCCAATTCCTTCTAAAAGTTACCAGTAATGTACAATATGCTTTTTTTCATACAACCAATTTCCTAATAACCTGCAATATGACCATCATACTCGTAAATTACAACTCAGAAGAAAGTCAAAATTTAGTTCATAAAAGTTGGTTGGTTGGTATTTAATGCTGAGCAGTTGGCAGTGAAGCCATTCGCTCTCTTGCATTCCAGTATTTTGATGTCATATTATCATGTTGACTCAAGGTTGGGCAGCACAGTAGATGGTTTCCATTCATATCTTCTTTAAGTGTACAGAAAAGACACAGAGGAGATCTCACTATACCAATCCTGAATAAAAGTTCATAAAAATAAGAATGGCATAATTCCTTATGCCTGTATTAGTACTGTAAATAATAATTATCATAGTTGAGTAGAATTCACAGCTTTTTGTTCTTCTTTTGAAAGTGGTGCATTCATGAAGATATATCAAAATACACACAGAAATGTAATGATTACAGCAGAATCTAAGAATGATTTCCTTTCTTCAAGTTTATAAAGCAATTTGAATATGGGATTGCCTATGAAATGATAGTTAATTACAATAACCTGTGTAAAGACAGTTAAATCAGTTTACAAACTCTGCCAATTGATGGCTGAGATTTAAAGTAAAATCTAATATTTTTTTAATGTTTTTAACAGAACTTTATTACTGCTTATAGAATACAGCAGTTTCTACCAAAATGATACTAAACTTTATTTTCAGTATTTCTTTCTTGCTTGAGGTTTTAGTGTAGTAGATGTAATTATGGTACTGAAACCAGGTATTCTCTTCATATTTCGAGAATGCTTTATGCACTACTTTTAATAATGTCTCGCAAAAAATGCTGCTCTTTGGTAAAGAATCCAATTATTTTCTTTTTATTCTTAAATGCAAAGGAAGAACAGATTCTCAACTTTTACTATAAGAGAGATATGTTCTTACTTATCTTCAGCAAAATATAGTATACAGTAAAAAATTATCTGGAATTAGGGCTTTATGATCAATACTTTTCAGCCACTAATTCTACCACTTTCGAGCACTTTCCCAGTTTAGAAATAAAGGAGAACATTAATTCTTCAACAGAGTTCAAAATGATCAGTAAAGTCATGTAGCATGTATATTGCCTTAACTTCAAGAGTATAAAAACAATTAACGTAAGACAGGCCTGCTGTTTTACATTCAGCTTAATTTCTTTTCCCAATATCATTCACATTTAAATTTATTTTAAAAATTATTCTTAATATAGTTTATTTTCTGTCTAATTCATGTAATGGAGATAAACATTCCTAGAGATGCTCTTTCTCTTACTCCCTCCCATCTCTCGCCCCTTTGCCTTCAACTCTCCCCCATTCTAGCTCCTCTCTTGCTTTCATGCTTTGGCATCGCTCTCTCTTCATCAATATCATTGGGGCCATTTCCAGAAAATAAAAAATAATAACAAACTTTCCATTTAAAGGTTAGTTGGGGTGGGCTGCTTTTTCTTGGAAACCTTAATGTATCTTTGAATACATTTGGAAGTAACTGAACTGAAATAAACACATACACAGACACAAGCATACTCTCAATAGTTTAAAAGGTAGCATATAGTACGATATCCAATATTATGTAGCACATTGTAAAAATAAACACACTCATATGCAAACATACGTCTAATAATGTTTTTGATTTTACTCCAGGGGCTTCAAAGCACATAGTTCAGGTAAATCTTAGAGAGAGAGAAAAATTATTCTGACAACATAGTGTGATAATCTTTCTCAAGAGGAATCTAAATATAACTAAAGAAGGTGAGTGTAAAATCCCACCTATTGCTATTGGGAGAACAGCAATAATCCCAGTATGACATAAATAATAAATATGAGTCACACACACTGTTATGCTTAATACAATAAGTTGTTACCTAAAAAATGTTTGTATGTCCATTTCCTACATCTTCAATTTTGTGACCACATTGTAGCTCTTCTTGTTGGAAATGGAGCTTTTATTTATGGATGCTGCGGTTTTCAGCATCCCATTCTATATTGGGCATGAAAGACCCCTTAATGTTGCTCAGAGGCCTCTTTTATCAGGCTTGAGGTTCTTTTACGTGCTGTAAATCTACAACTCAGAACAAATGGCTTTACTCACTTCTAAAGGAAGCCATTCTAAGGATGTTTATGCCCGAAAAAATCCATCGTCACCAGGTTTGAACCCGTTACCTTGGATATATGAAGTTAGTAAGGTAACCATAGAGGTGACACTTCATGCTGTTGCTGACACTGGTGTCTCCTCTCTTGATGGTCTGACATACTTCAAATTTGGATTCTCATTCAGAGGCATGTCAAAGTTTGTTTGTTTATCCCTAAATTTGGTCATAATTATTTTTTCTCCATATTGATAATTCTACTGCTTGTTGTACGTTCTATAATAAATACACCATCTTTTCTATAACATGCTGATCTTCCCAAAAATGATATGCTACTGCCGATTTATCTGTTTCTTTATTTTTTTTTTTATATAGCAAAAAGATTCTTTAAGCTAGTTCCTATTGGTTTTCCTATTGTAAATTTGTTCATAACCTCCAACCTGCTTTCTTCCCTTTTGATTTTTGGTAAACCTCAGTTGATTTTAGTAAATTTTCTATGTTGAATTTATTTTTTTGGTATCAAAGTGATATGGTAGTCTACAAATTCTTTTTGGAATTGGTGTGTGGCTCTTTGGTGATATGCAAACTTCTTTTGTTGCTTATTGGAAAAAGTGCAGTTACTTGGGCGCCATGTTGGAATTAATATGCAGGAATCATCAATAGCCTTCTTTGTTGAAATAGAAAAAGATTTTACTTTCCCTTTCCTGCATTTGAAAACCATGAAATAGAACAATTGCATAGAATTGAAATATATAGGAAAGAAACCTACACAAAAACTAATGCAGTAAACGTACAGTTATCAACAGTTTAGCACATTGATTGGTCAATATTACACTGGAAAAAATGGAGCATCACAAAGAATTACTACACCACAAAATAATGATAGCAGAATTGAATGGTTATACCAGGCAAGGTCCTTCTTGGCCCCATGTGCCACTGCATGGCAAGTCACTTCCACCCCACCCCTTCTGATTTGCTGCTTCACTTTCTACAATACATTATTCAAATTGTAAAAAAATAAAAATAACTGCTAACAAAGTTGCAACATAAAATTCATCCTGAAAATAATTTTATTCAAAAATATTTTTATAACATTTCGGGATGGATTCCTTACATCAAAACAAGAAAAAAGGTTCATATAAACATATACTCTAAATCCCTTCATTTTTGCATTAATGTATTAATTGGTTTTTCAAGTCCAATCCAACAGCTTCATTTTTCTGTGCACTCATTCATAGGGCTTTGACCCATTTTATCATAGAGTTGACCTTGTGTTGCCATGGCTGCTTGTTTACATTTATCATTTGTCAGTTGTGAAATAAATTCTCCCAGCAGCAACCTTACAGGTATTGTTTACAGGGACTTCATTCAAAACACTCTCCCAGACTTACTAGAAGATGTGTCCCTGCAAATAAGAAGAAACATGTGGCTTATATATAATGGGGCGGGGGGTCCAGATCATTTTAATCTTGTTGTTTGAGATGCACTGGCTGCTATGTACCATGACAGATGGATAGTTGAGGAAGAATGACCCAACGCCTGCACATTCCCCTCAACTCAGTCCTTTGGATTTTTATCTTTGGGGCCACTGAAACAATTGATTAATACAGTGGACATCTTGGATGAAGAAACTCTTACTCTGAGTGTCTTGGAACCTTGCAAAACCATATAACATCAACAGGGAGTGCTTCCATGCTTCGAGAAGTGCATGCAAGAGGAGGTCATTTCGAGCATTTGCTATGAATATGTTTGTGTTGAACACCCCCTAACAAGCTGACGTCAACAATAGAATAACGTGTCACTTTAAAACGTTTTGATTAATAACATTTTGAACTTATGACTTGAAAACAAAGGGTTTTGGGACCTCTGTTTATATGAATATTTTTTTCTTGTTTCAATGTAAGGAACCAGTTCCTAACCCTTGTGAGAGTGTTTCTGAATCACTCTTTATTGTCACTGCTTTAATAAATATTTTTTTTAATTTATATTTTTCTGCAAATTGATACAAAAAGCGTGGGTAGTATTTCTGGCTCCAATTAGTAAGTCAACAATGTCAAATGAAGCAAGATGATATTTATTTCATTCAAATATTGAGTATCGCTCGTTCACGTTTCCTGCATGTTTATGAGAGCTATGTTGTTTTTTTGTTTTTTTTTAAGTTTGATAACAAATATGGAATATTTTGAATGTCAAAGCTCTATTGTATATGGTTTCTCATTAATGTATATTGAGTTCAAAAAACAGTCATTTCTAGATTTTCAAAACTAAAAATCACATTATGCCACTACTCCATGGGAGGGGTAACTATACCCTTCATACACCATACTGCCCTCCCTACTATAAATATACCTCTATTCATCCACATCTGAGCTATATTGAAGAGCTATTCACCATAACAAAAAAAATTGAAGAAAAAAAAAAACTTCAAAACATGACCAATTAACCACACTTTCTCCAACAAGCAACAAAACTAAATATAAAAAGTTCACATACCTCCCAAGAGCCAAACACCAATTCAAACAGTATTAGGTGCCACATCAATATGACACCAAAAAATAAATTTGGCATAGGAAATTTTTAAAGATAGATCAAAAACCAAAAGAGAAAAAAGCAGACATTTATAAGATCAACTGTGGAGGTTGTAAAAAGCTCAACATAAGAACTAGCTTAAAGAACATATTTGCCATATAAAAAAATAGAGAAACAGATATATCGGCAGTAGTATACCATTGTTGGGAAGATCAACACAATATAGAAAAGATGGTGTTTATTAGAGAATGTACAAGCAGTATGATTAACAGCATGAGAAAAAATATATATGATCAAATTTAGGGATTAACTATTGAATTTCGACATGCCTCTGGACAAGAGTCCAAATTTGAAGTTTGTGAGACCACCAAAAGAGGAGCCACCAGTGTCTGCAACAACAGGAAGTTGCGGTTATAAAACTGATACATGAAATGGACATGCAAAACATATTTTAGGTAGCAATTTATTATATGAAACATAAGAGTGTGTGAATTATACTTATTAAATATAATTAAGTGCTTCATTGTGAAAGCGTTCTTTCAGTGTTATTAAACAGTGTTACTTGTTTTCTTTGATCAGAGAGCTATCCATTTCACTTCAAATCACAACAGAATGGCACACTGTAATCACTGTATTTTGATACACAGAACTTTTAAGCAACTTCTGGCTGCTAGCTTAGCTGACAACCAATCCTGGTTTAGCCATTAGAGCCCATTAACATCCATTAAGATCCTACTCCATACTTATCTGCATCTCCATTTGCAGCAGCACACAAAGCTGAAGCTGTTTCCAGAATCACACTAATGGCACAAATTTTAGCAAAACAACTTACTTAACCTACTGTAAAAAAGTTCACTCTAATAAAACATGTGAATGTTTAGAAAATGACTTAATCTTCTGCAAAGATGAATTACTAAATTCAAATAGACTTTTTCAACTCTGATTCATCTTTTCAGCCTAGGCCTAAAATTGCTCAAATGAACAATTACAACATTTTTCTCCAAATAGCCCTAATACACAACAGAATTTATTTAATATTTTAATGGTGATATACAGGAGGGGGGAAAAACATTCATCAAAACTTAAGAAAAGTCAGCTGAGATTTTCATATTTCTAGATGCAGGAAAGTGTAAGAAAATGCTGTTACCCAAACCACAATTTATTTTCATAACTGAGGTATTCCTTGGCTAACTATTTTTTAAGAATACATGTGCATTAATAACCCCAAGCTTTAAAATATATAACAAGCTTTAGAAACAATCAAACTCAATAAACAAAACATTAACACTAAAGTTTAACCTTTGAATTTAAACAGTGCAATATTGTTAAAATTTTATAACAGATTCGAGTTTTATTAATAAAAAAAAGATAAATAACAAACCTTTATTTATAACTTGCAAATATGCTTCAAAAACATATACTGTCATTTTCAATTTTTTGGAAGTCAAAAACACATATATTTAAGAATGTTGAAACAGTCATGCTTAATTTTATCCCCAAAAAGGTTCATCAAGTTACCAACTGACTGATAACCCAATATACAATCAAATGATAAATGGATGTTATAGGCTTTTTTTGAAAATGACAGCATCCAACCATTAAGTACTTTAAAAGAAAAAATTTTTCTTACCTTCACAAAATAATGTGACATCTGTTAAACTTTCTGTTCTGAATAAATTTCCAAATGCTGTTGCCAAATTGCTGCCAAAGCTATTCCACTTGAGACAAAACTGCTGCTGTGAATCCATTCCAGGTGTTGTTGGAATGTATTCGCTGAAATTTTAATAATAATGAAACTTAGCAGCATAACAAGATTAAAACCTCTGCTATATAATCATATGCTAAATTTAGGGAACAGCAAAATATATTTTACAACTCCAGCAACTAAATATAACTGAAAAGTTAGGCCAATTTTAAAAGCACTCACTACCGCATGCTTGAAAAATCATCTTACTGTTCCCACAATTCAATGGCATGTTTATTCTGCTTATTAATGAAACTTGGGCTGAAAATTGACAAATTCACGTCTAATTACACTGAAAGTTACTAACATAATGTAATTAACACAAAAATGAGCAAAACAGGAGTTTCACTCATGTGTACCATTCTTATTATCAAAGGTTTCACTATAGCAGAGCAGACTTAAGGCTGTTTTTTATTTTAAATATTGAAGTGCATTTTGCTAAAGATAACTTATAAACATTCAAAATTGTACAAAAGAAGAATGACATACACAAGAAGTATAAGTATCCTACTTATTTTGCTAAAGATGATTGATAATATATTCAAATTGAATATAGGGAGATTGACATGACAGGGTAATTATATTTGTTTTATTTCTGCAGCATGTTGTACAGAGCACCTAACAAGCCATCAGCCTTGACTCTACTATGGTAAAATATGCACATTCTGTGTTTTTATTACTCAAAAGCTCAAAGTATGCTGTTTAACTTCCAAAATGACATTATCAAATACATTTTACAGTTTGTAAGCACAAAATACCACACTGCTTTCTGCTGTTTGTATGCATAGATCAAAAGAACCCACATTTAAATGCACTTTAGAGAATTTATGGAGACTTGGAATTTCATTACAAAACATACATTCTTTTCTACAATTTAAAGCAACATATTTTAAATTAACATGGCCCTGTGGCTCATTAGGTTAATGACGGTCTAAGGTATTGCTTATGCTCAAAAATCGTCAAATATGTTTATGCATTTGCAGTGAAAAGCAGATACATGAAGTGTCCTTCAACAAAGTTAAGTATGACCCAAATTTTTGGCAGTATATCATTGGCAGATTGTGTGCATATATTTTAGCAGTAATTTCAATGTTACATACTTGCAGTTTGCAGATACATATATTATTACCTCATAGAAGTTCAACACCTAACTCTCTTACTGTAGATTCAACAAGGTCTTACATACAAATCACTACATTTTTTTTATTAGCTTCGAACCAGAGACATGCAAAATAACATAGCATATTGCCAATCTGCGTATTCCGCCTACGTTCTTTTGGGCAACACACTGTCTTTATGTCATAAACGCAACAAGGAGGCCTAGAACTATATTTAACCAACTGCAATTAATGCACCTAAACTTTCAGGGCTGGGTACAATTTGCATACGAGATAAACAAAACAACACACGCAAAACATAAAAACAACTCATTTTATTTGCTTTTCTGTATAATATCTTATATTTCGTAAACATTAAACGTGTTCAACATTAAAAAACCACCTCTTATAGTAAGATCTGCGCCAATTCATTCACATGCAACCATCTTGACACGATTCATGCAACACCAATGTTACTATCCATGTCCGCTGCATGGAGGCTCCCGCAAAATTTGCAAGTATGCTCATAACTGCGACAGGCGTAGTGCGTAACATATAAAATTTTCTTACAATATTCACATTATTGTGGTTTAAGTAAACAATGTTGAGCTAATACCTGAGATAGGTCCGTTTGCTATTTATAAATAACTTAATTTCTCTAACCCGTGCATAAAAAGAAATGTTGGTGTAGGCTTCTGCCGGAAACAGTTTGGCAGATGGTATGAAAGCCATTATATTCATTTTGCACATTTGCCAATACAGATTTGGTACCTTCTCTGGTATATTAATTTTATATTATTCCTCTGAATCAAATAAAGAACACCTTATGTACTTTATTTTGGAGAGGTAAATCCATTCTGAAACATTTTATACATAGGCATATTTACAGTGATGAATCTACGTCTTGGAGATTAGATTTTTCATACCCTTCTTTGAAGGAAAAGGAAAAGGATTATGAGAAAGAGACAAACCTCTGAATTTTGCTTAATACCTACTACTATTGAAGTACATTGAGTACGTTAGACCATTGTTGCCAGCTCTAACATTTATTTAATGCGTATGATTGCAAATTTCACATTACGTAAACGTAACTCAAGAAGAAATAAATGTAGACTAGTCTACAATAGTTAAAGGAAGTCGTGATGTGCTACTACTGCTGATTTTAAAATACTGATTTATTTAAAAGCTGTTAACTGTTGAAAACTTGGTTAATGGATAAAGCAAACAGTTCAGGAAGACCGAGTAACCTAAAAGCAATGTAAATTGTTTATTTTAAAGTTCAAATATAAAATTGTGATAAGTGTAAAATACAATTTAATGGGAAAAGCTATGCATAATCAAAATATTAATTTTGTCAAATTCTGGTAGCCACATATTGCTCAAGGAAACGGGCTAATTTTGTGAAACTTGGAGTCTACATCAATTAGTGAGCATGTGTTGTATTTAGTAACGTAACTACATTAGTGTATATAAAAATTAATTTTATAGATTTTTCTGATTTACATACGGTTTTATATTTACGGTAACGAATGAATTGATGTTACGCCATAGATTCCTCCTCATAGCGACATGGTAGTCTGGCACCGGCGCGCCAGTAGTTTTTCTGTGGCGTCACACGATATTTTACACGCCGAATAGTAGTGGCTGTACGTAAATACATGTTCTAGATGGATACATAATAAAAATTATTAAGGAGGCCTATTCATTAATAGGCGTTTCATCCAAGTTAGTTTTTGAAAAACTCAGTTTAAATACCGGGCACAGACCTGACATTCTGATCCATCTTCCAATATGAGATATTGACAGAAAATATAAAATGTTGAAACCAAATTACTGGAACGCCACGTGACACGCTTTGTCGTAGTGTTTTGATTGCATTTAAATTCATAAGGCAATTAACATTGCACTCTTTCACAAACGGTATGTGGAACTTAAGAAGCGTGCAACGTTGTTTTCTGGCCACGCAATATATTAATTCTGGAATGTTGATACAATTAGTTCCCAAGGTTAGTCAAACAATTTTTATTGCCTACGTCTATAATCTTGATTAAAACGTCCCACAATGTATGGGTTTGGAAATAATCTTATTAAACAGATATATTTTTAATCTGTAATATAAGCTTATAGAATCTAATATTTTAATTTCTTCATACCCAAGGATTAAGCTCCTGTCTGTTCAATGTAAAAAAATGTTATTATTCATATTTAAAAATATTATTTTTAAAAACAAAACAGCCCCTTCTTATGAAATGTTAAACATTTGACACTAGCAACTGTACAAATCATCAAGTAAAAACCCTGAATAAGGCAAATTTTATAAATTTTCAGGCAACATTTTATAAATGCATCACACATTTATTCTTCTACAAATTAATAATACACTACTTAGCTTAAAATAAAGTGATTTTAAATGAAAGTTCATGTCAATATCCCTATATTAGAATTTGTGACGTAGGAAGTTGTTTTTTCATAAAACAAAAAAGATTTCCCAATACATCAACGGTGCGGGTCAAAAGTAAGGCTTTCAGTAACATTGTAAGAAAAGCCTATTCAATGGCCGTTATAAACATAAATATCTCAAAATTGTACATTCATTATATAAATAAGTAATTATCTAAATCATTACATTAACTAAATTGTTTATTAAAACGGTTAATTCTATCCCTTTAAAAGAGTTATTAAAAACGCTTAATAATCCCAAACCTTTACATCACTTAAGCTATCTGAAAATCTAGTATTATATTATTTTACACTTTATTCATCATAGTGTAGAATTGCAGACTTTTAAGAATTTCTCGGGTTTGGTTTGGTCTGTAGAACAGCACAGGATATATCGGTATGTGAGTGGTGTGTGAAGTAAAACAGAACAAAGACCTATCTTCCAAAAATGGTCAAATTATCCAAAAGTTTTTTTTCTAAAAAAATCAAAACATTGGTTTGCTTAATAATACTTTTATATGTGCGTGCGTGCGTGCGTGTGTGTGTGTGTGTGTGTGTGTGTGTGTTTGTGTGCTAGGTGAGGTTTGTTTGTAATAAGCTTAAATTTCGGATTCACTGCGGGCAATATGCGGACGCTCCACAGTGGATTATAGGGCTTGTTTCACAGTTAAAATGTGTTATACTAATTGTTTTAACGGTTTTCAAATAAGAATAGAAAGAATATAATATAATCACACAGGACATTTATATTTACAATAGTATACAGTTGTTACAGGCTTTGCAACGACTTTCGTCTTTGGGCAGTTGTAACTATTTGAGATTCTATGTCGCAATTTGAAAACACCTTGCATGTCGCAGTATTTTCGTGCATTTATTTCTCATATATTTCTATCTCCGTTTAATAAGCAACATGCATTATGCATCAAACAGGTAGAGCTCAGGAACCCCTGTAAAATACATGCGTGCGCACACATACTAACTAAAAAAATCTTCCGGAACCAGACGGTACAAGGCAGCGTTAGTATACGGACATTATTGAAACTTTATATCACTAATACAATCACATCTAAGAGTATGTTTGTATATCTTAAAAGAGATTTACAAACCTTCAAACACTGACACTAGTTAAAAGCAAAATGTTCATAAACTAAGGTACAATAACAAAGTACAGTAAGCGTCTTATGCTATGAAGACATGGTCAACCTTTTGCACTCATCTGACCAGAACCAATATAGTCTGTTGTTCGTTTTTTTTTTTTAGCCACTTCCATCTGCATTAGGCCACGCATTGAAATGCCATACATAGCAACACACCACTTTGTGTTGACGGTGCATTACTGGTTTAATATCATCCCTTAATATTACAATAAAATGTATAAGTTTCTCAGACACGTCTTGGCCACAATGCCAAAAAATGCTAAATTATGAGACAAGAAGGAGAAGAAAATATTGGGAACTCATATTACTGGCTGGGTTCTTGTGGTGAATGCGTTTCGTCAGCAACACATAAGTGTAATGATAAGACACGTGAATGTTGAGTCTATTACATTGCACAGTCCCCTTTATTCTGTGGTACTAAACATTTGAACACTGCCAGGCACGCTATGATAATGGCAGAAAACAATTGTGAAAAGACTCACGAATAATGAACAATACGAATAAGCAATATATAGTTATTGGCATATTGGTACACCTGTAACTTTATATTCACGATGTGAAATTTTTGTTCCATATTAGCTAATATTACAATTAAAAAACAACAGCAAAATTCTTCAGTTAGGATGAGTTTCCTGGATAAAGTTTTTCCATGTTTTCCCCCTTATTCTATTACTTTAAGCTTCATAGACCCCGAGCTCATTTGAGCGTGATTTCGTCAATGTTAATTAATGTATAATATGACGTTAAACTAAAAAAAAAAGAAAGCAAATATAATACAACTTCAATTTAAAGCACAGAAAAATGCCTTTTATAAGTAACTCCTACATTTTGGTGAGCAGATAAGAAAGAATATCGCACACAGTAATGGAGAAAAACGAAAGTAAAGTGGAAAAACACGAAGTAAGCATTAAAATTCCGCCTTTCTGGATAAAAAAAATCTGTTTTTTTTTGTTTTTTTTTTATGTAAAATTGAAGCGCAGTTTAATATTTATCAAATTAAAAGTAGGGATACCAGATTCAACTACTTTATATTACAGATAGAATCCAAATTTGTACAAAATACCTGGGATATAATAAGAAGTCATGAAACAAACATATCTAGCTTAATAAAAGTAGTCTTAAATATTTTCAAAGAAAACGAGGATCTGCAAATTATGCGGTTACTTACTGGTATTGACCTAGGAGATCAATAGCCATATTACATTACGTTAGGAAGAACATTGGAAGATGCAAACTTTAGGAGTCGACATCTCAGATAAAGTTCTGAGCACACTACAGTGCAAAACCAACAAATACTAGAACACGCAGGATCAGTCTAAAAGTACCGGTTTAATCGTCAAAATATGAAAATGTGGTTTTAAAGGGAAAAGTTAACCTTACAAAACAGAAGGGAATTCCATTTTTTTTTAAAAACCAAATTACTGATATTTCCAATTCAGCTGTGCTTCTTATGCCACCCTTGTAGGCTCGAACTCGGCCGAAATCAATGGCCTTTGAGTGTGCTAAAATCGTCAGCCTAATATCAATAGATATACTGCATATAAAATAACTTCTGCGGGACAATATTCCATTACATTGGCTTCCTGATAATGGTGCAGGCAATGACAACATCGTTAACGAATAAAACTGTTAATGTGCCCGATATGCACAGAACACTATTTCAGAATATAGCCGGTTGGTTCAGTTAACAGTATTACATTATGATATCAAGCAAAAAATTAGCCCAATCCTTAGGGATTTTTACGCCCGAAAAAGTCCATCGCCTTCCACTGTTTTGAAACCACGACCTTAGAAACTATAAACTGGAATATTACCGCTAGACCACGAAGAACAGAATCAGAAGAATGAAGAATGTTTAACTGCTACGGGGATTGAGACAGTAAGAAACCATCAGCAAAAACCTCAAGTTTCAGAAATGCAAGACGCGGAGAAGATGAAGATGAGCTCCGATCAGGCACTGAAGCTGAACAGCATTTGATGACTCTTGCTGAAACATTAGTTTTCTTGTTCTTTTTTCTTTCTTTCCCGGGGTCCACAATTCTGACAAAGGACCTCACCTAAGCTGAGTCTGCAAATGCTGTTTACATTGACCTAAGAAATCCGGGAAAGTAGTCTGCAGCATTTTTAGATGGAGAAAGATGCTTTATAATATCAGAGTTATTGTACAAGGAGAGGATAAAGCCTGGTATTGGTGACAAGTAAATAAATTGGAGAAATATAATTAAAGACCAATTTACCAAAAATTTGCCTAAAGACTTAAACCATTAGCTAACATAATCGAGTAAATCAAAGTGCTTTATTTTGTATTCAACAGAAATTCTTTACGAAAAAAACTCCAATTTGGCCAAAAAGGAAATTTGCGTTGATGGAAAAAAGGAATTTTCAATAATGGAAAAAGTTGGGTAGTCTAAAGCGTACGAATTGGGACTTTTTTTCTCTCTCTTGTATTTTTTTTATATCACCAAAATTTCATCCTATCTGGTCAGTTTTTTGAAGTTCATTTTCCATTAATGCACATTCAATTATAAATTTTTTATTCATTTTTAATGTGGCTTCTAATATTCATCAAGATTTAATTTATAATTTGTTCAGATTGTAACGAATGTTCTTTAATTCTTCACGCGATTATATCTTAAGTAATAGCAATTTACATTTTGAATAATTGTCATTCAGATTTTTTGATATTTTAATGTAATGTTTTTCATTCAAAATATATATGACAATTTGTTACTTATCTTTATATTTGGCTTATTTAGTAAATGTACCCAGACTTCCTTGCTTAAAAATCCTGGATAATTCTTTTCACGTTTTCCTTACATTTAGTAGTAAGAACACCTCTCCCGACTGACATAGACAAAAGGCAAGAGATTGCTTCACAGAGTAGAGTTTGCTTTAAAACTATAATAGATGCAAGTTAGCTTTGGTAGTGAAATTAAGCCAGCAGAAGAGTCCGCTGCATCTTGTAATTGCTAACATGGCGAATGCGACAGATTTTCCTCAAACATTTTAGTGCGCAAAAATATCTTGAGCTTCTTTATTGTGGAAAAGCATGCATCGCATTTCTTCTGTTCATTGTACGTGTTAATACAGTTTCACTTTACAGTTTTGGAGCCAATTTCTATTAGAATTTGTTAAAGCTGCAACACACCACATTCCTCACATCAACCAATCTTCAGTTCTCCATGTTCTTTGTGTAACATATGCTGTTTTCAAACATTTCACCGAAGGTTCTTTACAGAAGTGAAGAGAGAAATGTTCTATTTTCAAGAACGTTGTAGCTGCAATATGAAGAGATAACTTATATATGTCCCTGGTTCGTTTGCAAATGGTGTCGCAAATTTTTTCTTCGTTTCTCTTAGTAATTTTCATAATATTTAGCAGAACAATCACTCCTGAAACTGCATGCGACTTTATAAAAATGGTACATTCCTCGAAGTACATTGGCTGAAGTGGCCAAACGACTTAGTTATTGGTTGTAGAGGACATATATACGAGGCAGCACTCCATGGGTGGGTAGGGAGGGGATTTCCTCGTTCTCCTCTAGAGTCCTTAAACGACATGTTGCGTGAATAGATGTGTGATGTTTCTGTTTGGCAACTCTTTAAACAATTCTTTAAGCTTGTCCACATTTTCATACGAAGTGTTCACTATTCTGCATTTAAACTGATATATAATTGCTGAAGCTCATGGAATCCTTCAAAAGATTACTTTGTCAAGTTCAAAAATGTGTTGTGGAGCTCAGCGGAAATCTCCTGCGTTGCCATGGCAGTAAAAGATGATGTTAAACACTATTAAAAAACTCAGTGGATATTCCAGACAAATCACTGTAAAATACTCGAACCGGAACATGCTTACGTGCTGCGTGCTCCATTATTAAATCCAGTTAATGAGCATAGGTCAGAACATTGGCAGTTTGGATAAACTTCTTTTGGGATTTCTTGTACCCAAATATTTAGTTTACAGTTTACGGTCATTCCATCTTATGTTTTTCATTGTTCTTTCACCATGTTTTTGTGTTAATACCGAAAAAAAACCATAACAAAGTTTTCTTGAGTTAGTACAGAGATGTTTGCGGCGTCCTCAGTGATAATCGCGAAAGTATCATTTGATTTGTAATTTTAAACCGACATAATTCAATATTTCATTTAGAAATTAACTTTGAATTGTCTTAGAATTACCTTAAATCCAATGTCAATCTCCAAATTATTCCCAAGAGCATCACTCAAATTATATGCGAACTGAAATAAGACACGAAAAACACCGGGAGTATTATAATCAGCTTTTCGTCATGCATTCCTTATGGCAAATACTTACTGGTCATTAACTTCAATGTGGTTGAATGATTAGACCACTCCCCTATCACGGCCCGGGTTCGATCCCAAGCGGCCTCATGTGGGATTCGTGGTGGACAAAACGGCGCAAAGCGGGTTTTCACCGGGTTCTTCGGTTTTCTCCGCCATCGCATTCCACCGGCGTTCCATCTTTATTCCATCAGTGTCACCGTCTGCGGTTCCCTTTGTAGTAAAAGCTGGCGTTAAACACACACACTAAGTTAAACTCATTTATTTTGAAGAGGATTTCGCGACTTTTTCTCACTTCCTTATTATATTTCAGGATGTTTATTCTTTATGAGTCATGTAATGTTTGTTTTCTTCAATATCGTTAATAAACCATATTTTAGATGAAGCTTCGAAGATTCGTTGTTTTTTTAACATTTCAGAGCAACATCCTAATGCGATTTTGCCAAAAGGAAATGTGTTTGTTCACATCCAGATAACCACATATACTCGTAATACATTTCACAATTACGCTTCCTATTGTATACGCTTCTTTGACTGGATGAAGCTTGAATACATTTTAACCTGGGAAAGGGTTTCCCTTTAAGTCCACTTCGATCTCCGCCAGGAAAGGAGAAGATGAAAAGATGTATAGTCTGTAGCCCAGAAACACTCGTTTGCGCCGAGATTCTATAAGCCGTCGCACTAAGGAAATGCGCGGATACTTCAGCTAATTATTGGGATCAATTGTATAATCGTTTCTAAAACAACCAACTTGCGGATTCTATTTTTTTAGGGATCTTCTATAAATAGGAGACATTCTAATCAGAAATGTAAAGTTATTTCAGAACCGTAAATAGATTATATTCTACAGTAGCTACAACGTTCTAAAATATCCAAATTCAGCTCAAATATTTGCCACTTATTTTTAAGAAACTAAGGCATCCACCTGCCATAGTATCACAGTAATTAAGGTTGTAGCCAATGACTAAAAAATAGGGTAAGGGAAGACTTTCTGATTTGCAAAGGCCTACAACAAAATTGTACCTTTCCAATTCTTAACCGTCGGCTCCTTTCCGACCTCTTTGCCTTCACGAAAAAGCACGCATGTTTCTACCTACTGTTGCAGTTCCGAGATCCTAGGGATAATCAAATAATGCCCCACTTGTTTACGCATTGCCCCGGAAGAGAAAACTTACTGTGGCTGAATATAGTACAAGTGCGCCAAGAAAATAGTGAAATATATCAAATATACGTGCAAAAAATTCTCCAACAGTTATGTGATAAAACAAGTTGTTTGTTAAAGTTAGAAAACTGCAGCTCTTATGGACAAAGCTCCGCTGCTAATATACGAGAGTCGGCTGACAAGTACCGGGTCTCACACAGATATGGTGCCGTTAGGCCAGTAAGACGGTAGCAACTAACTTGAATCTATAGTTACAGCTCAATAGCTTGCTTAGTTTTCGAATGACAACATTTCAAACAAGATAACTTTAGAGTTTTCACGAAAATGGAGGATTTGGAAAAACGAGTAGTGATTAAATACTTCCATTTAAAAGGCTTAACGCCCAAAGAAATCAAGGAGAAAATGGACAGTACATTGAAAGACTCGCCCCTTCATATTCAATTATTAAAAGCAGGATGCATAGTTTAAATGGGACTTAAGAGCATTAGTGATGAACCTAGCTCTGGACGCCCTAGAAGTAACAACTCTAGAGATTATTGAAAAAGTCATCGTTTATAACTGGAAGACCGCAGATTAAAGTTGTTTGAGATAGCAGAGGCTGTAAATATATCAAAAGAGCGTGCAGGTAATATTTTAAGTAATGTTTTGGGCTTTCATAAGATCTGTGCGAGGGTGCCGTGTTTGTTGATACCTGATCAAAAGTTGCAAACAAAAACTACTTCTGTTAAGAGTGTGGAGCTTCACCGTAAAAACCCCAGTGAATTTTTGAGACGGCTTATTACCATGGATGAAACTTAGATACATCAATACACTCCAGAAAGTATATCACAGGCAAAACTGTGGATTGCGCCAGGTGAATCAACTCCAAAAAGGTCACAGTCAATTTTGTCAGCTACAAGGTTATGGCGAGTGTTTTTTGGGATGCACAGGGAACTATTTCTAATGATTTGTCGGAAATGGGTATTAGTTTCACCAGTGACTACTACGCAAGTTTACTGCAACGTTTCAGTAATGAGGTGGAAAGAAAAAGACTTCATTGGGGGGGGGGTTGTTTCACCAGGACAATGCTCCAGCCATATTTCAGTCATTACGATGGGAAAATTGAACGAAGTAATGTGGAATTGCTTGAACATCCACCCTATTCACCAGATCTAGCATCCAATGATTACCAACTGTTCCCAAACCTCAAAAAATTTCGTGGAGGACGAAGATCTCACAGCAACGAGGAGGTCTTTGATGCAGTAAACAACTATTTTGAGGACCTTGATAAATAGCACTGCAGAGATTGTTTAATTAAATTAGAACACCGATATGATAAATGTATTAGCCTTTCTGGAGAGTATGTTGAGAAATAAAGCAAAAAAAAATTATTTTTTTTTGTTTTCTTTGAGATGCCCGGGACTTATCATCAGTAGAGCTTAGTACATACAATCTGATCATGGAGGGAAGGAAAATTAAACATGCTGCTATCAATGCGCCCTGGTAAAGAATACATATTTGCTAATGCAAAGCACTATAGGGTAGCGAGATTTTTTATAATTTTTCTCAATTGAGCTTCTCTTGTATTTTTTGGTCCCAAAGATTTTTAATTAAAAACTTCATCTTGGATATATTTGTGCTATCTTTAAATTTAAATTATTTTTATTTAATCTTTATCCTTCAATGAATTGTTTAAAATGTATTAATGTACAAACACTATATTGTCTGTTTTTATTACCTTTTCTCGTGAAACTTCAGGTATAAGTCTAGTGACACCAAGCACTAAAAATTGTACTATTTTGGCTCTTGACTAAACTAGCTATGCAAATACATCAATGGACCTAACATGGAATCCTGGGGAGCTTCTGTAGTCGATTTGCCCCCATGATGATACCATTATAACAAGACATACAAATAACTAGTCGCGCTCCATGGTGTAATGGCTATCATGCTAAGTTCATAAACCCAAGGTCGCGGATTCAAACCCGTCGGAGGATGATGGATTTTTTGGGTGTAAAAATCCTTAGCATGGCTTCTTTCGGAAGGGAAGTAAAGCTGTTAGTCCCGTGTCGTAGATTTACGGCACGTAAAAGAACCTAAGCCTGATAAAGAAGCAACTTATTAAAATTAAGCATTTTTTCACGCCCAGTATACCTTGGAACGCTGAGAACCACAGTAGTTAAAGAGCGTTCATAAATAAAGCTCCAATTCCATGAAAATAACTTCAAGGTACATAACTACAGAGTTAGTTATTACTTCTTGTTAAATCGCCGAGAACGGATCATACTAGGTGAAGCAGAGGGAATCTGTGGTGAAAGTATTTATATGGAATAACGGAAGTTGATGAAAATCTAGACAGTATACTGACATAATTAACATCGAAAGCAGGTTTCAGTCGATCAGTCATTTCCCATTGGTGTGAATGCCATGCAACTTCATCGAGCGATTCATCACTTTGAAGAAACAATTATATGGGATATGTAATGCCCTACGGGTGCATATAACGTACGAACAGGTTTTGAAGTTAGGAAATATGAAAATCTATGAAGCGCCACTATTTTCGGAGTAACTGAACGGAAGTATTCTTGTGTTTGTGAAGAATTGACCGGAAGCTGGGGTGTCTGGAAAAAAACAAAAAAACTTGACATTTGTTGCACAGATTTCTTTCTTAAATGCCATGCTTATGCTGAAGAGAGCAATTGGTGGATTGCTAGTCAAGCGATCGGTAGCATGGCACCGAATGACATATTTAAATTCACAATGGAAGCATTCCACTATTACATTAACTGCTTACTGAAAAGTTTTATTTCGAATGCGATATATTCCTGAGCACTGAGGGCTTTTAAAGAGTGTGATTCGAATTGTTGTAACAAACATCATATTACATCATGTTACACATTTCTTGTAACACCAAAGTGAACCAATGAAACATTTTTTGTAACACTTCATAATGTCAATTATTGTATATGCTTCCGGCCAAGTCATTCTTTGTTCAAAATTTTGGATACAGATTCACAAACAGTGATTACGTCTTTTTCTCCTTAAATGCGTTTTGATGAATTACTACTGCAAGCTGTTTGATCTGTCCTGACCTGCAAAGTTGAACCTTTATAGAAATATTATTATTTTGTTAAATTATGGAAATTCAGATGTAGGGTTTTCTTCCGGTCTCAGGAAGTAATTTCTCTATAATTTAGAAAATACGGGCTTCTTGGTAGTTATAGATGGAGGTAAAATTTTAATTTGGCTACCAAACGGATTTCTGGTTTTTTTTTTCTCTCTACAAAGCTCCCTAATTTGCATTGTTCTTTTGAAAACACCATTTTACTCCTTATTTCGATCCAGCTCATATCCTAACGTAATCTAATTTAACCTCGATGAACTCTCAAACTGGAGAAACCTGTCGTTCGCAGTGGCTCACTACGGCTTAAAGGCCTCTGCACGCCCCATATTTGTTTTTCAAAAAACACTTAAGAAACACAAGCTCTATTTAATTTAGCTTAACTTAATATTTAGGAGAGCGCAACGTGGTTGCGTAGTTAGACCACTCGCCTTTCACCTAGACGTCCTGAGTTCGATCCCAAGAATTTTAATGTGGGATTTGTAGTGAACAAAGCGGCGCAGGGTGGGTTGTCCCCTGGTTCTTCGGCTTCCCCCGCTATTGCATTCTACCTGATCTCCATCTTCATTCACGTATGAGTGTCATCACCTCCGGTGTCATTTGTAGTAAAAGCCGGCGTTAAACACTATAAATACATTTAGACAGATACAACACATCAGTTGCTTTCCTTAGGTTCATATTTACACTTGAAGGGATACTCTACACCGTGTTTAATAAATAGCTCAACAATTTGCTCTGAGGAAAACTCGAAACAGCGAAAATATTTCGGTTCAAATTGATTTTCATATGTGCACAACTGTTTTCTGGGCAGCGGCATAGCTGAGTTTTTAGAATGGGTTCGATCCCAAGCGACCGCATGTGGGATTTGTGGATAAAACGGGGCAGCGGCGTCCTCCAGTTTCCTCCCTTCGCATTCCACCAGTGTTTAATCGTTCCATGGTAGCAATAGCCGGCGTTAATCACTATAAAAATACTGTTTATTTTCCAGTCCACAGCGGTTAACCAACTCAAAATATCAATGATCTATTACTTGATCAAATCAGAAAAATTAAACAATGAGACTTTCCAAATCAGTGAGAGCCGTGGGTTTTACCTAGTAAGATATGAAAATGTACTAGTTCCTAGAAATTAGTTAACACTTTAAAATTTAATTACTCAAGAACCAAGCACTCCCAAAACATAAATTAAGTTTTACTAGGACTCAAAATTAAGCATAAATACAGCCTACACTTAGAAAAACATCATAAATTCGTTCTAAAGTTAAGCTAATATTTTCCCTGGTTGGTTTTCATAATGTTTAAAATATCTAATACCATGCTGATAATTTCACTAAGGATTAAATTTCTCATAGTAGATTGGGGTAATATGATTAACGTTTCTAAATATGTGTATGGAGGCATTTTCTATGGCAATATCTTTCATAGTAATTTTATGGTACTGCGGTCAATGTCTCGTAGAGTTGTGGTGGGATCAAAGGAACGAACAAAGAAAGACGTGGCAACGCTGGAAATTTTGCGACACAACTTCTCAATCTCTATTAATATTCTCTGTCTTGTAACCTTCTGCTCTGCTGGTCAAGAGAGGGATAATCTACGACTTTCGCAATATATGCGATAGATATTTAATCCTATAGTATTTAATAATATCCACGAGATGATTAATGTTGTAAATAAATCGGGAAACTTGTCATCTTACCTGAAATCCTCGACTCAAGTGGTGGCATCACAATTAAAAGGATTATGTCCAGCTGCAGCTCCAACCACAAAAGTAATTTCTCAACCACCGCCAGAAGTACATACCAGCTATTCTCTAAGTTGTTCCCTACCTAGGGGAGCAATTAAAGTAACGTCGGGTCCAGCAGGTAAATGGTTTATACCTGAATGTTTTGCTAGTGTAGGAAAGGTTATTGTTTTATGTGGTTTAATCAATTTATCTTCATAACCTTACTGTAATTTTTAGTGACAACCCAAGTGAGATTCGCGCACACCGATATTCGGATACCAGACTTCAGTGCATACAGAAGAAAAGATGTAATGGAAAGCACAGCTGTCAGTAGACGCAGTGAAGAATCAAGAAAATCCTTCACATATCTGATAGTTGGTGGTAAGTAAGGTAATTTTAAAGAGATCAAACATCGAGTTTCGGTTTTCATCAATTAATTGCTAATAATCGGGAAAACGCTCATGAAAGCAGCACTGAAATAATGAGACCTACGACGAATAAAGTTCCTCAAAGTTCATTTTTAGCCCCAATATTTATTTTCGTTCTACCATAAAAATATGGTGTACAGAGTATGACAGCCTTGTTTCGTTACTCGAGTTCTGGACTTGTGTAATAAACCTGGTTTGCTTATCAGTGATCTCTACCAGAGCATTTAGGTAAACTCCTGATCCTTGAAACCACTGAAAATTGCCATATCTATTATAGATTGTATGTGTCAACTGTGCAGCAAATCCTGCTGTGCTAGAACATCGCTGTGCAACTAGAAAAGAACTGCAAGAATTTTGGGCTAGACAATGAACTTGCAAAAATTATATGCAAATTGACTTTACAGATTAAAATCTTCAGCATTTTGTGATGTAATCTTTATTTTCAAATTGTGTTATAAATAACTTTTAACAGCACATAGATAGCATTCCTTATCACATTAAGTTCTTAATGAAACAAAAATTGGTAAAGCTATACGACGGTTCCACCACCCATTTACTGACATGCGCGCGGTACGCACACTCGCACTATGTTGTTCAGATGTGAAAGTTGCCAGATTGCCAAAATTTTGACTTCTTCTTGGGAACATTGGGGTTTTAGCTTCACAGATTCGTCTACACCCTGTCGCCTTCGGCCGCAACGGCTACACTCCTCAACTTATAAAAAATATCACTCTGCTACGCATTGCGGCTTAGGGCCCTCCACGTTGGGCTACGCTTTGCAGCTTAGGGCCCTAAATGTTTATAACAGACCAGTAAGTAATTACAATGCGGCTCTAATGACGAAATAACAAAAGTACCCGCGTATAAAAGTAATGCCAAGTGGTGGAACCATTGTATACTAATAATAAAAAATTTATAGGTTTTGAACTTCTGAGGAAATCCAAAGTAAGCTTTTATTTTGACAAAGTTTTTGGTTATATTTCCACAGGCAATTTGGATTTAAAAGTGTTGAAAATATTAACACAACATGTTTAGATTTGACTTCTGTTAGATTGCTGAGGTTTTGACTTCTTGAAATCACTTATCTCTCGGCTATGTCCTGTTGTTGCTCTGCACCCCTCTGCTTATAATAAATATGGGTCGGCTACATTTTGCAGTTTAAAGCCCTCTCCACTTGGGCTACGCTTTGCAGCCTAGGGTCCTAAAAGTTTATAATAAACTAGTAATTATTTACAAAATTGCTTTAGTGACAGAATAAAAACAGTACCAAATCCGGATCACTGAAATTTTTATTACAAGTTTTACAAGCTAAGTTCCCTAATAATATGACCGCTGCGTTGATATTAAACACTTGCATCACTTATATTCATTTAGAACATGCTTCAAAAGCCTTATTATTTGCCATTTGTTGCCTGTCAGTATTGCAAGTTCATAATTCTTTCAAAGCTAAGTTCCCTAATAATATGAGCGCTGTGTTGATATGCAACACTTGCGTCACTTATATTCATTTAGAACATGCTTCAAAAGCCTTATTATTTGCCATTTGTTGCCTGTCAATATTGCAAGTTCATAATTCTTTCATTGCTCTTCCAGATGTGTTTATTTTCCCATGTTACTGTTCTGTTGCTCCTATAATGTTTTAATAACTTTGGATTTTCTTGGATGTACCAAAAGTACCAAGCTACAGCAAATTTGTCTTCCTGTTTCATTCTTATATTTCTGAAATGTTCCTTTTATTCCTTTACAGTCCTTTCATTCAATCTAGTCTATTCCTCATCTGTTAACTGGTACAATTTCATCTTTTAGTTTTGAGTTTAATAGGTATTTTATAGAATGGTACTATGGTGCCTAATTTTTTCAAAAATGGTTAGTGATTTTGATTAAAGTACCATATATTAAAGATATTTACATGACAAAACAAAGTATATCTTGAATAATCTGGGAATAGCCTCTAAAGGCCTCATCATTCTAGCAAAGCTGGTAAACTGAAAGAAATAGACAAAAACTTAGTACCCAAAAAATGTTTCGCAATGATTTCATTGCATTTTCAACATATCCTTTTGGTCTCTTTTTTGATGTTGTTTATTTAAACTGTTATGGTTACTGCTACTAGGTGGATTGTGTACTAATTGCGAAACTAGTCCAAGCAAGGATTCCAAAAGATAAGTGAAGATTTGTTGCAATTATTATTTTTATATTAATATTTGTGTTATTCTTCACTGTTACTAACTTCTTTTTACATTTATGAATATATCTTATTTAAAACCACAATTAATATCCTATATATTTTTTTGTGGAGTTTACCATTGCCAAGATATTTCTTGCAAGATTTGAATAACATTTTAACCTAATATACTCCCTTATTTCCCTTCTACTTGCAAGGAGGCAAGTAAAGGCCATTTCTATTAATGTTTATCTCCAGTAGCTTGAAGTAGATGGAAGAATATGCTTTTTAAGTATAATTGTTAGAGATATAGAGAAAGTCATGTAAATAGAACACATAAGATTTTTTCCTTTCACTCAAGTTTATGTTAATACTATTTTATGGGAAAGTCTATTCCATCATCAATTTTACAGTGTACTAGCATTCTTGTGGGTGGGTTGCTCTTATTGGATACATTGGTCTATTTTTCTGGTTATACTTCAACAGCATATGGATTTCAAAATTCATAACTTTGTTGTAAAACTTTTTGTTCCCATGTTACCAAAGAATTTTTAAATGTTAATATTATGCAGTGAATTTGTAGTAGTTTTCTGAAATGATTATAGTTTAGTTAACGTTGTTTTGTACACGTTTGTATATTATTTTAGGTGGTGCTGTTGCTGGAGCATATGCTGCTAAAACAGTTGTTGGAGAATTTGTCAGCTCCATGAGTGCAACTGCTGATGTGCTTGCTCTTGCAAAGATAGAGATAAAATTAGCAGATATCCCTGAAGGCAAGAGTGTAACTTTCAAATGGCGTGGCAAACCACTTTTCATTAGACACAGGTACGTAATGAAAAGCTTTTGTATTGACAAGAAACATCTGACTTAACCTTACAAGTAGAATAATCTTATACCAAACTCAAAGCAAAACAATGTGCAATGGGGTGCTGTATTACCTGTTGGATATTTTTGAAATTGTCAACTAAGCATATTAAATTATTTCTCCTTGCCAAACAGTCATTAAAAATCTTTGACTCATAAAATAATCATTAATTTAACAGTTAACGTTTCCAAAGAAACATTAGCCTTATTTTGTGTACTATGCTACTTTGTGCTGTGTAACAATCTTCAGATAAGTGAAAATGAATGCTTCTTTGTGCACAATAATCACTGCAATTAAATTTTCCTATTGAATTCATTAGTATAAAAATTAGCACTGGAACTGCTACACTATTTTCAGTAATATTTTAGTCATTATTAGACAGGATTTATAGGTTGCCCTCTCACAACATTCAATAAGATAAGATAAGATTTTTATTCACCAAAAGAATTACATGAATTCAAAGGTTTCGTCAGGTAACAAATTACAATTTACATTTCTGTAATACAACTTAAAACTAGTATGTACAATTTAAAGAAACTTAAACAAGATATTAATAATTTACACAATGGTTAATACAAGTTTAGGAAAATGCAGTAGTCATGAAATCATTTATATTGTAGAACATGTGGGTTAAGAGATGGTTTTTAACTTTATGTTTGAGTTGTCTGATTTAAGAGTTTCCTGTTTAAAAGCAAGTAAAACGCTCAAAAAAATAATTGAATGTTGTGAGAGGGCAGTATTTGAATGATCTCATCTCTGCTTTGATAAACAGGAAGGCAGTGCAGCAGCAGAATTGCCTTAGAGAATCTTTGCAATTTCTTATATCTGCTCCAATCTGGGTTTCTCTTCATAATGCTTTGAAATTTGCACTGCTAATGCTCCTAGTGTTTCTTGAAGCCCAGACTGAATATTTTCCATTAATTCACTATAAATTGTGATTGAATTGTTCTCCTCCAGGCAGTTCTTTTCATGGGTGCAAATAAAAAATAGTTTGGTGGTGGGGAGACAAATCTGGACTGTAGCAAGGGTGTTAAGGTTTTCACAGCGCATGTCCTCCAATCTATCCCTTGTTAAATTAGTAGTGTGAGGCCTAGCATTGTCTTGGAGAAGGATGACATCTCTGATGAGCGTACAGCATGTTTTGTTTCAGTGGGCAGCTTTTGCTGACCTTAACAATTGGCAATAGTGCATTCACAATATGTCAATTGTGAAGAAAATCCATGTTGTCATAAAACACTCACAACAATTTTTCCAGCTGAGAAGTGGAGCCTTGGGCATGCTGTTTTGTACAATATCTCGGCCTGATTCTGGGAAAGTGTTAACTACCCCAAACTGTGCCTATAAGAAATTAAAATCTCAGATGTTAACCTCTTCTTTGGTTAAAATCTTCTGAGCTGCACAAAAGGTGAAGGAACATCTTGTTCATTGATGGTTGTGCTGATGCTGAAACCTATCAAAGTAGTTAACCAAGTTGGTTTTCCCTTCCTAAAACACCAACCTTCAATACCTTCTCACTCCACCACCACCATCCCACTTGGAATCTGCCTGTGCAGTACTCTGGCTCATATACCATTTATATTCGATACACCCTTGTATTATGTTGTTCATTGTAGCTCTTTCTGGAAATCTGTAGATAAAAGCTCTGAAATGGTTAATTGAAAAGCCAACAATAGAGGGCCCTTAGCCAAAATGTAGTGACGTCATTCTGACCTGTTGATATTACTGAGGGTATTATCTTGCAGTTGTATCCTAAACCAAACTGTCTTGCCTGTCACTAAGAGAGCAGAGCTTGAACCAGCACTTAAATCATTTGTATGAACATATTCATCCAATATGATGCTATATTTACTGAAAATGTGAGAAAAACATTAAAAAGGCAAAAAAGAAATTGAAAAAGCATAAAAAAAGGCATATATGACCAAAATAGAAATTTTAGGCTACCTGAAAATCTGTTTATTGATTCTAAATGACATAAAACAGATACACATTATTGTATGTTTTAAGCCAAAAAAAGGCAAAATCCTCAGCCTGCTTATTAATCAATTGAACATTAAATTTATCTCACTAAATCCATTACATACTATAGGACATATTCAAAGACATGTCTGCAAACTTGTCCATGCTCAAATCTTTTAGAAGTTTCACTTTTCTTTTTATGGAAATTCGTAAACAGTGTTCATAATCATTTATTTGGCAGTTAAACTAAGCAACGCTTAGATGGGATTTTTGCCAGAACATGTTTCGAAGGACTAGTTTCCCTCATTTTCAACTGACATCGAATAATTTCTTGTGGTGAAGCTGTAAGTGCTGTCTCCTCAGGTGGTGCTTCAATGAACTTGCTAAACACATCCTCCTGTGGAACGTTGAAATTGAAAACCCTGTTTCTATTTTTTACAATGTGTTCCATGTGACCAGCTCTTGTTTTCAGGAAAACAAGGAATTAGTTGATGTCTGGTTGAAAATGAAGGAAACTAGTCCTTCAAAACATGTTCTGGCAAAAATCCCATGTAAGTGTTGTTTAGTGTAATTAATCGACTTGCCAAATAAATCTTTTAGAAGTTTTTATTTTTTCATTATAGTTAACCATCTTTCTCAGACTTCTTTGCATAATGTTTTAACCAAAGATAATTAATGTGTTGCAGAACATCAAGTGAAATTGAAACAGAGAGAAGTGTTGATGTGAACTCCCTTCGTGATCCACAGCATGATGCTGACAGAGTGCAGCAGCCTGCATGGCTTGTTATCATTGGTGTTTGCACTCACCTAGGCTGTGTCCCTATTGCTAATGCAGGTCAGTGTAATATGTTTTTTACTTTCCCTAGCCCGTACATAAAGTGTACATAGTGGATAGAGAAGGTATATATTCTACCCAAGTGAATAGAGAAGGTACTGTATTCTACCCAAAAATTTGATTTCAAGATCTCACTAGAAATCCCCTGAGTCAGAAAAACAATTTTTAGAAAGAGGCCCATGTGTGCATGCATGTGTGTGTGTCTGTGAATAGCATAGGTCAAAAATGAAAAGTCCAATAAATGCCAAACTTTGTATTTATCTTTAGTATTTTCCAAGGATGTGACACAAAGATTTTCAAGAACATCTCTTCACCACAAACTACCCTTTACATGGAAAAATGTTTGAAAATAGTTTATTTTCTCAAAAATGGTTCTAATGGTTTTGATTAAAATATTGTATATTAAAGATATTGACATAAATAAAATGTATGTTTTGAGTTTTCTGAGAATAGCCTCTGAAGATATGTATATTCTGGATGTAAGAGAAAGACAAAACCTTACTACACAAAAAATATGGATCTCGCCAGAATACATAATTTATGTCATATACATTTTTTTACATAGAGTTGACTGTTTCTGAGATATTCTTAATATTAGTTTTTAAATTGCTTAAACTTTTCTTAAATGGGAAGTGATGTTTTGTTTAATCTCTCTTGTTTTATTGTAGGCCATGAAAAGCAAAGGGAACTTCGTTTCACATAGGGCTGGCTTTTAAAAGATTTGACTATCAATTTAGCCTAGTGTATTCTGTTATTTCCCTTCTACTTAAAAGACAATTTCTGCTAATGTTTATCTTGATTAGCATGTCATAGATAAAAGAATATTCTTTTGTAAGGAAAGTTGTTCGCGCAGCAGCTAGAGAAAGTAATGTGAATAAAACACATCAATTTTTGTTTTCTTTCCTACAAGCTTAATATTCTGTCTTATTATAAAGATGGAGAAATCCATTGTGCAAATAACACAATCTCTTATGGTTTTTAAAAATGTTTTTAAATTATCTATGGCTTAGCTATAATAGGTAGTATTGTATTCTATTATCTGTCTGTTCTTCCTGTCATGGATTTTATCATTGCTGTCTCGTTCCCGGGCTAATATTGTGTCTTCACCATGTTCTGGGTCAATCCAGGTCATTCCAACAAGGTGGCAGTCTGTCAAATGGGCATTCTTTCCTTATGTTGGTACCATCTTCTTTGATAATGATCAATTTCCCCCATTATAATTTTAGTCTTTAATTTGTCTTGTATTTCACTGCTTTTAATTTTGTCTAATAAGGTGACAATTTCAACAGATATGAGAAATTTGAAATCTTGCAAATATGCAAAGAAGCTTGTAACAGTGATGTGATTAAAATTAAATAAAAAAAATTTGAATCTGTTTTTGTAATACAGACATCACTTAGTAATTACTTACTGGGAAAATAAATAAACAAATAATGTCGAGTAAATTAAAACTGTGTGTTTCTATTGCTTACAAGTGGGAAGTGGTAAATCATTTTTCTTTTTCCTGGCCAAGTAAAGAGAACATAATTTCAAAGCTTAAGCCTGCTATGATCCCCTTTTCCATTGTATTTACAAGAGAATAATATCAACACACATTGGGTGAAGTGAATAAAAGAAGTAAATGCTAACTAGTGAATACTGGGTAGTTTTAGAACTTGCTAAAAATGAGGTGAATAATCTTTTACTAAAAGAGGTAGTAAATGCTAGGCTACCTGGAAAAAAACTTAGCAAATACTAAGCCCTAGTATTTGCTAAGTCATATCATTTACTAATTTCATTATGGTGAGTCAGCAAGTGCCTCCTCTTTTTGTCTTTATATTCTCACAAATGTATAGTAAAATGTACGTTTTAAAATATAGTACATATTTTACTTTTGTTTGTCAAATTACACCTTCTCCGCATTAAAATAGCCAGAGACCATTGTCGTTATATTCCACAAAACTAGTGTAACAATGTTTAATGTTAAGACTAAACCTGAAAATGACATCAGTAGGAACCTCAAACTGAGTCACGCGTGTCAGTTGGAGCAATGGTATCATCTGTTGATACACAAGTTGGAAATGCAAAACATCTGGATAGGGCTTTGTTGATGACATTGGTTCATTTATACTACCTAAATCAGAGATATCTGCTGTTGTTTCATCAGAAACAAGAGCCTGGAGTATGCTGGCTGACGAGTACTCAAACGCAATTGGAAAGAAAATGGATTTTGGGCAACTTAAGAAACTATTAAACAACATGAAACCGACTAAAAAACATATACAGACTACTGGGAAAAAAAACAATTAAATTGAAGCCATGGGAAAAGTAGATGTTGGAAATTCTTGATAAATCCGAAAAACATCCAGTTTTCCAATAACATACCAGGCGTTCAGGGTACATCTTCCTGTTGGGAGTGCATGAAGATGGCCACAGCAGATACTAAGAAAAACGCTAGCATGCCTGATGGAACACTTGAGAAAAACCTAGATTTTACTACTCCGTTTAGTATTACCTAAGGTTTATTCACCAGGTATACCTAGTAACTGCTAGTTCCCAGAAAAATCTTTGGTTTTACTAGACTTAGCATATATTAAAGTTTTTATTCACACCAAACTGCAAATGCATAAAAACTGGGTAATACAAGCAAATACTTCTTTTTATTCACTTCACCTATTATGTAATAAAAGCAAATCTAGAAATGTGCATCTTAATTAATGTGAATTAGGTAGAAGAATAAGTTTTTTTAAAGAACAGATAAAGAATGTATAGGGAAAGTAACACATACTTTTTTACTTTCTCTTTACATACTATGTACATAGTGTATATAGAAGGTTTTGCATTGTACCCAAAACTTTGATACCGAGATTTCACTGGAAATACATGTTTTGAGACCATCTGAATCCAAAATAAGCACTTTTCGAAAAATGTCCATGTGTCTGTGTGTGGCATAGCTCAACAACGAAAAGACCGTTAAATACCAAACTTGGTATTTAAGTTCAGTATCTTCTAAGGATGCGACACAAAGATTTTCAAGAAAATCCCCCCACCCCCAACTTCTCTTCACATGGAAAAATGTTCGAAAATTTTGATTTTCTAAAAAATGACTTAACGATTTTGATTAAAATGTCATATATTAAAGATATATACTTGACAAATAATATGTATATCTTGAATTTTCTGGGAATAGCCTCTCTTTATTCTGGATGAATTTTACGGAATTTTGTGTAACTGGTAAACCATAAGAGATAGACAAAAACTTACTACACAAAAAATGTAGAGCACATTAAAACACACAATTTATGTTGTATACATTTTTTTCATGGAGTTGATCATTTTTTTGTTCTTAGATATTCCTTGTTTTTTGTTTCAGCCTTTAAAAAACTTATACTTTTCTCATACAGGAATTTGTCAACTCCTGACCATACAAACAAAGGAACTTCAGTCACATAGAAACCATGTTTTGCAATCACTTAAACCTATGTTACTCCCTTATTTTGCTTCTACTTACAGGGAAGCAAGTAATAAGACTATTTCTGCTAATTTTTTCTCACTTAGCATGAAGTAAATAAAAGCATAAACTTTTTAACAAAAATTTGTTGCAGAGATATAGAGAAAGTCATGTGAATGGATTACATCAGATTTTTAATGTTCTAATTGCATACATTTTTTTCTCTTCCTTTTTTCATTGCTTTTTTTTTTTAACAAATCCATTGTATAAGACCTTTGCTTGTTTAGGCATTACCTTTATAGTTCTGTTCTATTTTGCATAAATTGTTTTTTAAACATCATAATCAATTATAATTTTATCATTGGCATTGTTTGGATTAGGCATTTAGTTACACAATACCAGAGACAGTGACATCAACCACTTTGGCCATTTGCCAAGGTCATGACCATTTATGCCTTTAGTATCATAGCCATTAAATCTCCATTGTTTACATGACATGTTTTAACCGTCAATCCACTCAAGGGCATACATGTCAACTATGGAGCTGCAGTATGAGCTAGATTGCATATGTGATTACACTTCTAATGATAAAGTGACATTTGGATGTGCAATTTTTAAATTCAGTAAAATGTTTTAAAAAAATCTGACGTGTCCCATTCATAGGACTTTCTCTATATCTCTGTAACAAATTGTTAAAAAGCTTGTGCTTCTTTTTACTTCATGCTAATCAAGAAAAAATTAGCAGAAATAGTCTTGTTACTTGGTTCCATGCAAGTAGAAGGGAAATAGCATAGGCTAAAGTATTAGTCAAAAACTGGTTGCCATGTGACTGAAGTTCCTTTGTTTCTGTGGATAGGAGTTGGCAAATTTCTGTTTTAAAGCTGAAACCAATAACAAGGAATATCTCCAAAATGGTCCACTCTACAAAAAAGATGTATATAACATAAATTGTGTGTTTTAACAAGCTGTACATTTTCTGTTAGGTAAGTTTTTGTCTTAATGTTTGCCAGTTATACAAAATTCTGTAAAAATTCATCCAAATAAAGTAGTCTTCAGAGGTTATTCTCAGAAACTTCAAGATGTACATTTTATTTGTCAAGTAAATATCTTAAATATGCAATATTTTAATAAAAATCATTAAGAGCCATATTTGAGAAAATTAAAATTTTCGAAATTTTTTTCCATGTAAAGGCTAGTTGGGGTGGGGACATTTTTTTTTTAAAATCTTTGTGTTGCATCTTTGGAAGATACTGAACTCAAATACCAAGTTTGGTATTTAACAAACTTTTCGTTTTTGAGCTATGCTGTCCACAGACCTTTTCCCAAAAATTCTTTTTTTGGATTCAGGGGGACCCAAAACATGTATTTTCAGTGAAATCTCGGTATCAATTTCTTTGGTGCATTACAATACTTTCTCTATACACTATTTACATAGTATGTGTAGAGAAAGTAAAAATTGTTAGGTGAATGTTAGAAAAATGGTAATTTATGTAAACAGAAAATTGTAGAAACCCCAACCCCCCCAATAAAAGAGATAAAAATTAAGTGTATTAGGTTATGTACTAAAGATGGAAATTAATAACTTGTTTGCTTTCATGTAAGGGGGGCAAGATATATTTATTGTTATTTTTTGGAATTCCAATATACTAATAACGAAGGTGTTATGATAGGTCATTTAAATAGCAAAATGCTGTCTGAAAAGTACCAAGCAATTTTAAAGGAGAATGCAGGGTTTTAAATTATTAATAATAAAATGAGTACCAAATGAATCTTTTTTCATTTTTAGTCAAATGAAATATTCTTCTATTCCAATAAAACTTTCTATTATGTTTTTACCAATTATCTTGTGAAATTATACTGATATAAATTACACCATAAACCTATATGAAAATTTAGAAAATAGAGTAACTTTAATCACACTTTTGTCTACTGTATAAAATGCATTATATGAAGGAGAAGACTCTTCAATATTTTTAAAAATTAAAAATAAAAGCAAAATTTGAAAATACAATTAAAAATCCCAAAATCAATAATTAGGCATGCAAAACCTTACTATGCAGAAAATTCATGCTAATTAAATGAAAGTACAAATATTTCTTTGCTGAAACAGCATCCTGTTTTGGTCCAGTGTTTAATTTTTTTAAAATACAAAAAATGAATTCACGTAACCTGAAAGCTGAAAACTAAACAGTCACCCAAAACACACAACACACACATAAGCATGATACCACTATTAATGAAAATGGCATAAAACAATAGGATAAAATGTAATGTAGATTATTGTACACTTTAGCACTTTTCTCGCATAGCTGAATAGTTGATTCACATTGTATGCGTTGTCTGGTTACACCTCCGTAAATCCATCTTGATAAGTCCACTGATTATTTACATATATACAAGACCCATTGTTATCAGATATATTTTCATCGCTGAAGCTAGAATATATATCTTCCTCTTACCTGGTCAGAAATGCTTTCATCAAATTCATTCACTTTCTTCTAATACATCGTGAACTGCAGCTCTTATTTCCACTTTGGTTTGTAATCTTTAGCTAGACAACACCATGTTTCAACCAACTTAAAGACCAGCTAGAGAAATTAAATTTGAAGTGTAAAGACAAGATCCTGAAATGCTCCAGGAAACCTTTCTCTGTGGCTGTGACATAGAAAGTACACAGACTTTCCTCTGGAAAGAGTTAAAACGTATGAAAATGGCATCATTAGTTTGTGATTGACAATTCTCGCAGAATTTTTGGATCAAGATTAGATCATGATTGGCACTGAAAGTGTTAACATAATGGAATAAACCTGTTATGCTTTTTGAAAAAAATCTGCTGTAATGCCTTATATGACTTTCTATACTCATCTTTGTCCAAACTATTCTACAGTCTTCATATTAATCGAGATAAATATTTGCTGAAATTGCCATATTGCACACTCCCTTGTGGTGATTAGGAAAACACAGGCTTCAAGCAATAGTCCCATCTTTTAAAAGTGGCTTTGAAATTTCTTTCTCTTTTCATGGCCAAGAGAGAGAAACAATTAACAATTTTCCATATGAGAAATGCATAATTATTTAAAAATTCAAACCAGTAACCAAGAATATCTCAGAAATGTGCACACGCACACATAGAGACAGATATGCATTTGCTATAAATTGTATGCTTTAATGAGGACATTTTTTGTAGCAAGATTTTGTATTATCTCATATAGTTTTCCAATTATGCAAAAATAATTCATGATGAAGAGGACTTAGCCAGAAAATTCAGGACATACATTTCATTTGCCCTGAAAATATATTCAGTAGAGGTATTGTTGAGAAAAAGCATTTTCAGAAAGCCTTTGATTTAAAGGGTTGTTTGGGATGAGGGATATTTCCTTGAAAATCTTTATTTTGCATCTTTGGAAAATGCTCAACTTAATACTACATGGTGCATTGGCCCTGTCTGTCAGGCACTACATTCTCTTGATACATGTTTACTAGAGCTGTGAAATACTGTAAACTGAGCATACAGTAAGACAGCACAAATGGTATATTCTTGATATAAAAAGTTACCTGAGTGGTTAGAAGTAGGAAAAAATAACCGAATGTGGTATGTCCATTACATTCTATGTAAATATTTATTGCAATTAAGTAAGCATTACCATTTTCAATTCCCAACCTGAAAAAAGTATCACTTTCTACCCTTTATCACTTATAGTCAATTACCGGTTTTAAAAATGCCACTTTATCGAATACTTAAGTTCAATGAATAAAAGCGTATTCCCTTTCTATATTTCCATAAATTTCTGTTCCCTAACCACACCGTGTTTTGTCTCAGCTTAAGTCATAAAAGGACAAAAGTTGAATGAATTATATATTCCAGCAGTCTGTTGTTCTACCTGCTTATTGTAGCCTCATATGGTTTAAGTTACATATAAGAAGGAATTTAAGTATTCAGAACAGGTCTGATTTAAACAATGTCAACCACCGGAGCAGGAAAAGAAAAAGAAAGCAATTTTTCTTAAAGGAAAAGTTAAAAACCTCAGAAGTGATAGGTCAAAAGAAATCAGATATAGCAAAGAGAGACACAATCAGTCCATCTTTCAACAATTATTAAGGACAAAAAGAAAATAAAGAAAAATGTAGAGTCCGCAATGCAAAACGATTAAAAAGCTACTGAATTATGAACATATCAACAAAGCTGTTTACGTAGATTTAAAAGTTGCAATTTTGCCCCTTTTAAGATAATATTACATAATCAATTTAATGAAATTTCAGTACATTAAATTAATTTAAAGTCCACAAAAATTTGTTATAACATTTACTGTACCTTTAAGAGGTGCATATTTGTTGGATAGTTGCTGGCTAAGAATGGAACCCACTAATTGTTCATTGAACTGCTGCTGCAAAGATCACTGTCATTGCTATCTATTCCGACAGAAATTATTAACCTGCCAATGTCTTGTTCTAATAATCCATCTTTTCCCAATAATTGACATCAGTAATTTCTTTTAGTCTTATCAGTTGTAAAACCTGTATAATGTGTGTCATCTCACTTTTTCATTATGACATGATTGCTTCAATTGCATCTATAGTAAGTATACTGCAACTTAAAGACATGTGAATGACAAACATTCCTGTTGTTTCACATATTTTCTGATATGTCTGTTTGCTTTGTCAACCAATACTCTTGAGTGAATTTTAATTCCTGAATTAAATGTAATACTTAATATGGGTGGAATATAATACTATATGCATACAGAGAATAAAAATGGTGTTTAATCCTCATTGAATGTTTTTTGTACAAATATTATGAAGAATAAATATTTTCTTTAACACGCTGCTTGTGGCTAATTATATGATCTATACAATCAGAATTATGACTCAACAACTCAGCATTGTTGGTATTACAAAAGATTGAAGCTTTTTGCCAGGAACAAAGAATAAAGGAATAAACCAAATGGAGGAAGCATGTGACATATATATGTACAAATAAAAACCTTGCTTTACACCAGTTCAATGTGTCATTCCTCCATATCATAATTTCATTTTAGAGTCCAGTCCCACTGACTAAGCATTTATGGTATTGGCTCAATAATCTTCTCTAATTCTATTTTTCAGGTGACTTTGGTGGTTATTATTGCCCATGCCATGGTTCGCATTATGACGCATCTGGTCGCATCAGGAAGGGCCCAGCACCCCTGAATCTGGAAGTGCCACCTTATGAATTCCCTGATGAGGGAACTTTAATTGTTGGCTAGATAAACTAATTTATGAGTATGAAGATGTAGGAAAATAAAACATTTTCATTTTACAAATGAAACAAGTTAACTTATACAATAAACGTGAGATATTACCTGTTTGTTTATTTTCTTTGCATTGTAAGATGTTCAGTATTAACTTGTTCTATGAACAGTTAGCTGTGAGGAAGACAGTGTTGAATAAACAGAATGTTGTACATAAGACTAAATGGGTTGATGTGAAATGAATTAGATTACATACAATTAGTTTCTTCTAGCCCATGAACATGATTTAGAAAATGAAGGGGTAAAATGCTTGAGAATTACTTCAAAATAAAATTCCATTTCAGTATTAGACAAAAGAAATAACTTTTGAAAACCCTGTCTTCATAGATTATTTTGTTACGAGCATACAGGATCAGTTATATCCACTAGGCAAAAGTATTTAATTCTGGTCATGATGTACATGAATGTAATATTCTTAAAACCTTTCATAAAAGAATAACAAAAGTAATTTATTAAATCCAAATGTATGCATTATTACCTCAGTTTTGTCCTTATTTTTGTGCAAGTGCACCCTTTTGTTACTTTTTGCATTCATAGTGCTTTTTCAGTTGCTCAATGCAATGTAGCCAACATTACATGAAGCCACCTGAATTGTCAAGTGCAAAGATTCAATAGCAGGGTACAGTAGCATTTGAACCACATCCCTAGCAGCTTTCAATATCATTTTATGCTTTCAGTTAAAATGCATTACTTTATACATGATGTCCCTCTCTTTACTGCTGTGGACATCCCATGTAGAGCCCTGCTGCTAAGGCCTAATGCCTCTCTGTGCATAAAATACAATTTAACGATAATATGGATAGGCAGTCAAACTGAAAAATTCAATGCCATAGTCGGGATTTGAACCATGGATCTCCCGGTCTCTAGCCAGTTACTCTAACTGCTTAGCTACCATGGCAACATGCCATTGGGGTATGTCATCTTAAAATAATTTGGGATCACCTTGTGGTTTGCCAGGAAACATGCAAGTCAGTTGGGGAATTTAATGCTGTGTTGGCATACTGCTATGGTAGCTCAGTGGGTAAAGCAACTGGGAGATCTGTGATTCAAATCCTGGCTATGGCATTGAATTTTTCAATCTAATTCTATCTATCCAACTCCTGTCCTACACATGACTTGTGTAAAAAAACAATTACATTAACACAAATTGACCTAATAGTTGGCTAATGAAGCCTGGAATTTAAAGTACTTGCAACATTGTAAGTCACCATTGGGGTATGTCATCTCAAAATAATTTGAGACCACCTTGTCGTTTACCGGGAAACATGAAGGTCAGTTGAGGAATTTCATGCCGTACTGTCATGTTGGCATGGTAGCTCAGTGGTTAGAGCAGCTAGCTAGAGATCAGGAGATTCATGTTCAAATCCTGGCTATGGCATTGAATTCTACCTATCCAAATCCTGTGTTACACACCATTTGTGTGAGTAAACAATTACATTAACCATAATAATTTTTTAATTTTATGAGCAGCCTAATAAATTTAAAGAAAATTAGGGTACTCCATATTCAGTGACTGCACTAACTGGTATGCAAGAATAACTTTTTAAACAAACCAAATAAAAACAAAAAATATTCCTTTTTGTTTTTACCTTAGGCATTCTGATTGGTAAGATGAAAGGTACATAAGAATCTTGTTTATCCCATCTAAATGGGATCAGAGGTACTTCAAATGAACACCACTTAAATTGGAGATGAAAGGTACATAAGGAACCTTTTCTTGGGCACTAGTTATGTGGTGAGCAAGGCTGCAGAGAAGAGAGGTTGCCCATTTGTCTTTCTGCAGTGCTGTCAAACAAAGAAAATCTTTCTTTGACGCACTCAGCTATTATGGTGAATAGGTTATCTAATTTACTGCAAACTTGCTGAATTCTAAAACACAACATATTAGCATTTAACCCATTAGATATCAAGGTAGTTCCTATCTCCATGTTATTGCTCTGGTCTGCTTCCAAAATTGCACGAAACCTACTGAATAAAGGCTAGGAAGCCAGGCACCTAAGAAAACATGTGCACAAAGTAAGAATCTTATCCCAGCTAAACCAGCTTCACACACACACACACACACACACATTCTCTCTCTCTCAGGACAGAGGTTGCCTTATGCAACCTCCAGGAGTAAGAGAAGATTCAAAAGATGTTTCCCTACCAAGTAGCAGTAGGTGCTGGTACTGCCCTAAATCTCATAGATGGAGACACTCCTGCAGACACCCCCTTCTCCAGTGTTCCTGAACTGCCCTGGTTCCTTGTCAGAGGAGCAAACAGTCACATAATGCATATCCACCATATACCTCCAAACTCCCAGTTTACCAGAAAAGGTAAGGTGGAAATGAAATGATGGGGAATGAGGAACCAGAAAAATAGCAGAGTTATAAAAAAACCCAGTATTAGCCTAGATGCAAGGGGAGGGGGGCCTGGGAATAAAACCTGAAACCTTCGAAATGCGAGTTCTATTCATTACTCTTAGTTTATAATGTACATTACACTCATTTAGAAAACTTGATGCAGTAAATAGCATGCAGAACATTCATAAATGTATTGGCCAGGCTATTAAATGAATATAAACTTCTAATATATACAAATGCTTATTTCAGTTAAGCACTAACTAGAATAACAAAAACATGTTTTGATACTTAAATTCAATACTATACTTTTATTTTCTGAGATAGCTGTCTGTTTCTTTGGTTTCAAATTTCTGTCACATTTGAGGAACAAATCAATCTGGATAAACTGGGGAGATCCAAATTAGTATATAAACAAGGTCCTTATGTATTTAGATATGCATTCCACAATCACATACCAGTTAATTAATGTCTTTTAAAGATGGGTTATGTCAAATATATGGTTTAGATACTCTGTAAAAGTGGATATTCAAACAAGTTAAACTGGAATGTTAATACTCATGTTACACTTTAAACTATACAAAATTGTTACAAAATAAAATTAATCTCATGATTTGTTTTAATTAATGCCATAAATGCAGATAAGATTCTATAAAGTGTTCTCTGAACCCTGCTCTTTAATTAGCACACTGATGATGTTTTATCAGCACATTGGTATTACTCCTACGCCAACGCCACCTTCATGAGCACACATAGGAGCAACAAAGGACCATGTGTCTGTTGAGGGATCATATACTTCAACTGTAGACAAATTGGATATGCCATCATATCCACCAATAGCCCAAAGTTTACCCATGTTTGCCACCAAAGCCACTCTGCTGCGCATTACATTCATTGGTGCCACCATTCGCCATCTGAAATTTGATGAAACTAGGTTATACAAATTTCCACAGTTCATATCAATCCTTATCAACCTAGGTACTACCTATCAAACATAGCAAAAGAAAAAGCATATTGGCTTTATTTTGCCTAATGGCCTTAAACTTTTCACTGCTATTTCAAAAGCAGTAAACTATGACTTCTACAGAACGGTCTGCAATGTTTTGTTACTGATGATGAATTATTAGATGTTGTCAAGTCTTTACCATCAGATATTTTGGAGTTTGGGGATAGTGACAGTGATATCTATGTTCCCAAAATAATGAAGAATCTGAAGACTGAAAATGAGCAACAGGCAGAACCAACAAAGCTTGTAAGCAAGTATACACATCTTCTTTGTTCCAGTGGAGCAGGGTCAATTTTACTACAAAATCTTACAATTTTAACATGGTTCAGTCCAGTATTTCTGTAGATATTAGGGATGACTGTAATGTACCCAATTTTTTCCAACTATTTTTCCCTCACAGCAGCATATCACAAACAAAACAGATATGCATTACACATTTTTAAGCAAGAAAATTCCACCAATTACCAAATCCCAGTACAAAAATGAAAATATGTTACCCAAGAAACCACAATATTTTGCAGTCTTTACTATTTCTTCATATTCATGTATGTATACTGTGAAGAAGAATTAGTAGACAGAAAAATGGAGAAGTTTAACACACAATACCAAATAAAACAAAAGAAAAAAATGAAACCATTGTAAAGGCTTTAAATACCATCCCAGAGTCACCAAACAGTTCAGAAAATATTCAAATAGTATGATATAGTTAGCATCAAGAAACAATTACAGTATTAGGAACTTTATTACTTCAATTAAAATAGACAAAATAGATGAAAAGAAATCTGGGATCTACAAAAACCAGTGTAAACACTGTGATAAAGTATACAATGGCATGACTAGAAGGTACATTGAAACTAGATGAAAGAGCACTTTAGGCATTTAAACAACAAGAAAACAGACAAATCTGCAGTGGCTCACCACTTTTGGGAGGATGGACATGATATAAGATTTGATGTAAAACTACTAAGAAATGTTTGCAATAACAGTGAATTAAGGACATTTACTAAAAAATTTAAAAGCAGCTTATAAATTTGAATGTCAAACAGAAAACTATCTGAACTTTAAGTTAATTTTGCTGCCAACAGAGGATCCAATGTACAACAGCTCACCAAATTTGCAGTTGTTTAGCTGAGGATGCTAGCGATGTTTCTAGGTAAAAACCTTAAGTGAAGTGGATAAATTGATTGTTTTGAGGAATTTAGTAACAGTGAGTCTAAATTATTTATGTGTATTTGTGGAGTCAGTTTTTAACACTATTTTTTGGAAACTGTCTTCCAAAAATGAGAGCCCTTTGATAGAAATTGTCTTCCAAAACTGGGATCTCTTTAATAAGTGAATGCAAGGCAATTGCAAAATGGCAGCAAATGTTTACTATTCTTGCTGACATCGCAAAGTAGGCCAACTAATCTTAAATAATTGCTATCTAAGGGGACTCTCCTGTAAGATCTATCATCCATGGGAGTTTTTCCTGCTTAACATTACAAACCACTGCATTCATCAAGTTTTCTAATAAGAGACTCCTGACAAATTTGATTATTTTGGGAGCATCTCTTTTTTACTTAACACAACCCTCACATACTGATCCTTCTCATACACATGCAGACCATTTTTGAAGAAATATACATGCACATACAAATGGAGAGAAAGTAAAAATAGACACAGACTGTTTTGTGGTGGCAATTTAAAGTTGAAAGTGTGGCATTGGATTTTAATGATGTAAATTTTCTCCCAGGCATCAAGCTCTGTTGCATATCTGGCAGGTTTTATAAGGTCTACTAACCATGAAATAGCACCAAACATATACCTTTGCTGTCATAAAACACATTGTGGAAGTTCATCAATCAGTCACCAGGAAGCAACACACTTCAACATAGAACCTCCTGTAGAAATTCAGTCGGAAACCATCAACAATGAAGCCCACATGTCTTCGAAACCGGTTTGGCAAAACAATACGTAAGGATACATTAAGTGTTACAATCCAACCCAAGAATATTCTATTCGTATGTATCACTGTTCCAAAGCACCCTTTCATAGAATTTGTTGGTAGATATGGACTACTATATTTATCCGAATACAAGACAATGTTTTTTTTTCCAGAATATTATATGTTGAGAACTGTGGGTCATCTTTCATTCACAATATGTTTTCCGAATAGCATGCTGGAAAAAACAAGTTTCAAATTTCACGGCTGAAGCAGTGGCAAAATCTGGGGAAACTGTAAAGATTACCATTTAATTTTGAACTGCAAAGTTAACTTTTAACAGACCAAGAATTGTAAGCATTCCCATTAGAAAAACAATTTCTCTCCAAGATTAACATAAAAACAGAGGATTTCCTTTCACAATGGGGGTAGAGTCTAATGTTGAATTGGGAGCCAATGATCAAACAGAAAGAGAGTTTTAGTTGAACATTTCACAACTGACATACCAGGTACATTTCCATTCTCCCTTCCATCCATTATGAGAATTTTTGCACAAATTCGAATAACGTAAAACTTCTACTATGATGTGTTATATTAGGTATGCTGTCTAAATAGAAAATCTTATCCATTATCGCCATTGCAATGCATTGCCATTACCACTGTCATCTATTGCATACAAAGCAGTATATTTCTCTTCTCTTCTGCTCATTACCAGAATTACAGTGCAAATTCAATGTGTTATGTTAGATATATTTTTTAAATAGAAAATCTTTTCTATCATTGTCATTGAAACCCCGCTGTTACAGTCACATTCTATGTACCAATACATTTCTGTTCTCTCTACCCCTCCCTTAAATTTCATGAATTTTTATCCAATTATTGATCAATATATCAATATATATGTTTAAAAATAGTCATCATATTGTCTTTTTATATAGAAGATTCTTGTATTCGGATAAATACTGTATTAGTCTATTAGGCAAATATAAATAAATCATATATATTTATATAAAATGGATCATGACCTGAAAAAAAAAAAGAAGAAGAAGAAGAAGAAGCTCTACTCTTCACTGTAAAATGATTCAGAATGAAAAAGAAGAACATGTTTTCAGGAGCTATTGCTCCCATCATCAGCTGATTCAGACAGGTGAGGTTGAATTCTGATATCCCAATGGAAGGCAATTTGTTTCGTCAGTACGTTCAGATCACCAACCTCCATTACCTATGGAATCTGCTGAGGATGAGAACAACAGCTTCTGAAACACACTCCAAGCTGAAAAACCTAATGTAATTGAAGTAATAGTGGGATAAAGCCCTCTTTCATTGTGCAGTTTCCAGTGTAATTAATTAATGATAAAAGATTACTCACTGATTGGTCACTGGATCAAACATCTCAACTGTCTGCAGAAACGTAGATCCATCGTAACCACCACACACATATAGTTTTCCATTGAGAGTTGCTACACCTAGTCGACATCTCCTTGTCAGCATTGGTGTACATGCACTCCACTGACCTGTATGTGGGTCATATCTTTCAACCTATAACAAAACATGTCAACTTATTACACCAAATCTGTTAAATCTAATCAATGAACATTATGGGATAAAAAAAAACAAACTCATCCATTATCTATGTCATGCTAATTGAGATAATAACAAAATTGGTCTTATTCTTACTTCTTTGTAACTAGAAGAGAAACAAGGGAATACACCAGGCTAAAGCAATAGTCAAATCCTCTAAAAGCTGATCACTATGTGAAACAATTGAAATTCAGTTCTCTTTGCTTACTATGAGTTTGAGAAAAGTTTAAGTAGCTTAAACTTAGAATATATAAAAAAAAAAAATAGTCTGCAAGTTTTTGCCTATCTCTTATGGTTTACCATTATAATCATACAAAGCTCATCCAGAATGGAGAGGTCTTCAAGGCTACTCCCAGAAAATCCAATTAGTTATGAAAATATCTCTTAAATATATTTGGCATTTTAATACAAATCGTTAGTGTAATTTTTCAGGAAATCAAAATGTTTGAAAAATGTTCCGTGTAAAGAGTAGTTGGGGTGGAGATATTTTTCTGAAAATCTTCCTGTCATATCCTTGGAAGATACTGAACTTAAATACCAAGGTTGGTATTTTTGTTTTTGAACTATGCTGTGCATGCCCCACACACAGACACTCACGGACATGATACTAAAAACACTTTTCTTTGGATTCAAGGAATCTCAAAACATGTATTTCCGTTGAGATCTTGGTATTAAATTTTTGGATAGAATACAGTACCTTCTCTATCCACTATGTGCATTGTACATACAAGCTAGAGAAAGTAAAAAATGTATATAATATCATATATTGCTAAGCAAATTATATTAGAATATAACATTGCATTTAGCCCAGGCTCTTTGGCAGACATATACTATTTATATTGTTCCTTGTATAATATTCTAGTTATTAAATCAACTCTGAATTGTAAGTACTATTTATCTTCTCTCTTTTCAGTGTCCAATTCCACTTCCATTTTACTTTCTTTAAAAACTGACCTAATTTATTATTTTTGCTTAACAATCCACTTATGGCAGTTTTACTTTCTCTGCATAGTACATGGTACATATATAAAGATGGCATTATACTCTATTAAAAAATTTGACACTAAAATTTCACCAGAAATGGATGTTTTAGGGTCCCCTGTATAAAAAAAAAAAATTAGAAAAAGGTCTTTGTGTGTGAATGTGTTCGTTGTGTCAGTGAACATATCTTGAAAATCAAAAGTCTGTAAAATACCAAACTTGGTATTTAAGTTTAGTATCTTCCAAGGATATAACATGAAAATTTTTAGGAAAATTTCCTCTCCTCAAACTACCTTTACATGGAAACATTTTTGAAAACTTTGATTTGCCTAAAATGACTATCAATTTTGACTAAAATACTGTATTTTAAAGATTTTACACAACAAATAAAATGTACATCTTGAATTTCAGGGAATAGCTTCTAAAAAGCTCTTCGTTCTGGATGAATTTTGCTGGATTTTGCAAAACTGGTAAATAGAGATGGACAAAAAACTTACTGCACAAAGATTGTAGATCTCGTTAAAACACACAATTTATGTCATATACATTTTCTCGTTGTGTTGACCATTTTTGAGATAGTCTTTGTTGTTGGTTTCAGTTTTGAAATACTTAAATTTTTTTTCATACAGGAATTTGTATTACATTTTTTTATTATTATGAAAAATTCAATGCCACAGCCAGGATTTGAAGCTCCCACTCTACATGCGGTTGCTCTAAACACTGAGCTACTGTGACAACATGTCATTCAATCTTCCAGCTAATTATGTGCTTTTTACCCAGTTGAAAAATAATAGGTTAAAAACAAATAATAGTTGGAAGATTGAATGGCATACCCAGCATGTCTCAGTAGCTCAATGGTTGGAGCAACTGCATGGAGAGTGGGAGAACAGTGTTCAAATCCCACCTGTGGCATTGATATTTTCAACTGGTTCTAATAAAGGTTATCCAACATAGGGAATCCAATCCTTTATAATACATTAAATACACAAGTGCTTACAGAATCAAATATTGAAAGCCCATCATGACCACCAAGGGCATAGATAAATCCTTCAAATGCCACAACACCTCCAGCACTTCGGTGTTTGATCATGCTAGCTACAATTGTCCACTCATCCTTATCTGGCTGGTAACATTCAACGGTGTTCAGAGATGTAATACCATCATAGCCTCCACAGACATAGAGGCAGTCATTTAGAGCTGCTGCACCTACAGCACTGCAACAAATTAATTCACAGTCAGTAATATATTGACATTGCAACTGTCAAAAAATGTTGCAGAAGTTAAATCTGTATTTACTACTTTATACCAGCAAATTCATATGCATTTCCAAAATTGTTTCAAGTTTGCTAACAATCAACAGCATTCAAAACCAATACATATGCAATAAGTTGGTCACAAAGTTTTGAGAAAAAATGCAACAAAAAGTATTTAAAATCTAGATCTGAGCATTGGTTATAAAATTAGTTATATTTACACTTGAATTGCTTCACTAACTAATAAAGTACCTGGACATGTTTCACAGGCGTATCTATTGATGATGTAGGCAACATACGTCTGCAAAACATGTCCAGGTGATTTATTACTTAGTGAAGCAATTCAAGTGTAAATTTTATAACCAATGTGTAATTATGCTTCATTGTGTACCACTTCCAGTATATTGATTCTTGTGATCATTATATCTGAGCACTACATCTTTTTAAAATATTGTCCATCACAATTTTGCATAATTCTAGCCTCTAGAGGCCTTTGAGCAAAATTTCCAGTCTTTTATGCCCAATATTGAATTTATTTTCACTTAATACAATTAGTTCTATAATACTATTTTACAATTTCTTGACATTACAAAGAAAATACAGCAATACTAAATACTAGTGACTCCTCCTGAGTTGCTGCGTGTAATTAAGTGGCCCAAATGGTTTCAATCTTGCAGTTATTCAACTATCAGGCCAAGTACGTCTAGGGATAACCTCCATTTCTATATTTAATTGCTTCTAACCGATCTAGATCCACATTTTTATTTATTTTCTTCAACCATTTTTTTAACCTTGCCCTGACAATTCCTAAACCCTAATATTTTGTGCCTAGCTTTCATATTCACAAAATGTTCCCCCTTATCTCTAAGATAAATTAGCCCACTTATTGATCTGTAGTTTTTCTCTCATTTCTTTAGTTTCTTTACATTCCTGAATCACATGGCAATAGTAATTATCTTACATTTCACACATTGGGCATTCCTCTATATTTAAACTCCTCTTGAACCTTTCAATTCCAATACCCCTGTTATAGGGCCTAATGCTGCACATTACTATCTGAACTTTAATCTAAAGCTAGGAAGATCTGTTTTGACTTACTACAATTATTTGTTGTCCATTATCAAAACTTTCAGAGTGACCCTTTCATAAAAACTCAGTTTAGTAATTTTGGTGATTTCAAGGTCATATTCAATACAATATTTTTATACCTTTTTGTCCCTTTATGTGGGTAGCTGAATGATGACTGCTACAAAATAGTAAAATTTGACTTTTCTAACCTTCTTTTGCAATGCATTGGTGAGACACGACTCCACACTCGTTTTAGTGGGTCAAAGACTTCCACAGTAGATAGACGTTCACTACCATTATAGCCTCCAAAAGCATAAAGTCTATTGCGCATCACAGCCACCCCAACTCTGCTACGCAGCATACTCATAGCTTCTGCTAGTTGCCAGCGACCAACAATTGGATCATACACTTCAACTGTACTCAGGGAATCACCTGCAACAACATACCATGTTAAAAAATATGTGCTGCATTCGCATGACTTTCTCTAGCTGTTCTACAAACTTCTTACATAAGATTATTATTCTTTCTTCATCTTGCTAATCGAGATAATCATTAGCATAATGTTCCTTCTAAGTAGAAAGAAAATAAGGGAATACACTAGGCTAAACCGATAGTCAAATGTTTTAAAAGCTGTCATTATGCGATTGTCATTGCAAATCGCTTCTTTGCTTGGCCAGGAATAGAACAAAAGAAAGGACACTTACTGTCTGAGAAAAATATAAGTACTTCACATCTGAAACCAATAACAAGGAATATCTCAGAAGCGGTTACCTCCACAACAAAAATGTAAAGGACATAAATTGTGTGTTTTGATGAAATCTACATTTTCTGTGAAGTAAGTTTTTGTCTATCTCTTACAGTTTAGCAGTTAAACAAAATTGATCCAGAATAAAGCGGTCTTCAGAGGTTATTTCCATAAAATTCAAGATATAGATTTTATTTGGTATATAAATATCTATAATATTTGAGATTTTAATTAAAATCGTTAGCCATTTTTTAGAAAATCGAAATTCTCAAAAATGTTTCCATGTAAAGGGTAGTTGGGGATGGGGGGGGGTCTTCGTATCGTACTGGAAGATATTAAACTTAAATACCAAGTTTGGTATTTAACGGTCTTTTCATTTTGAGCTCTGCTGTCCACAGACACACACACATACACGGACAGACCTTTATCTGAAAATGCTTTTTTTTTGGATTTTGGGGGCCCTGAATTTCCAGTGAAATCTAGGTATCAAATTTTTGGGTGGAATACAATACTTCCTCTACACACAGTACTAGTAGAGAAAGTAAAAATGCAATTATTTTTCTCTCAGACATATACTCTGGTCTTGTTAGACCTTAATATAAAGTTCTAAAACTTAGAAATGCTGACAACAGAAAAATAAAAAGTAATGAGAGTCATGTTAAACATAAATCCATTTGATTCTCACTGCACAAAATCATATGAATTACTCAAACTGCATAAAACCCTGCATCCGATAACTGAGCACAGTAAACTGAACAAAAACATTCAGAAACCATCCATGAATAAGTAGTGTCATTGCAATGGAAGCCCCTCCTATACAGCTTTAGCTATCCCATATAGTCCAGCCACACAAACCTTGTGCAAGCACTCCTTTTATAAATAGTGCAGCATTTCCAGCAAATGAATCCATTGCACACAAGTATACAATCACTTAAGGTCCTTCATAGTTGAACATGGTGAATATTCACTTATAAGAATGAAAAACCTTGTCAAACAACAATTGGTCTTGAATAATTTTAATTTGCCCCACACAATTCTGAGCTTTTTTTGGTGTGGTATTATAATAATAAAACCAACTTTCATCACCAGGGTATTAATTTGTCAATTGCATTCAGTGAAAACATGCTCAGCAGTTTATTTGCACATTCCTTTAGCCTCTTCTTCTCTTTAATGGTTGCAGATGTGAAATTCATTTTGCACAGATTTTTTGCAGCTTTAAATATTCAATGAATGTGCATCAATTCTGCTAATACACTGACATCGACTTCCATACTTAACATTTCAACAGTAATATGCTGATTTTTTTACATTAAATTCCTCATTCTTTGCATTGTTCTCTCGTTCACAACTTCCCAAAGTCAGCCGGTGAAAGGTTGTCTTTCAAAGCTCTCTTACTTCTTCAAATGATCAATTCAATTTTGCAATGCTATAAAATAAATACCTTGATGAACAGGTTACAAGTCCTCGTGAATTTTTTGTTACTCTTTAGCCTAGCTTAAGCTGAGAAAATATAAAATCTAATGTTTTCTTTAGAAACAACTTTAATTTTTCACCAGGTATTCTCAACAGACTGTACAGCAATGAATAGTATAGTTTAAACTCACACTTTTGTGTACATTAATACCTTAAATTCTTTCTTGCAGCTTAGTGTTAGCATTGTATTAGTAACATTTTTGTACTGCATATTCTCCAAATGGACAACTATTTGCACAACATTTTGAATACCCTTCATAAATAAAAATTCCTTTAATTTGCGGCTCATAATTCCTCTATTTATTGTTTATAACTAGGGGTATTTTAAAATGTTTTCATTATTATTAATATTATTATTATTACTACTACAAATCTGAGGAATTAAAATCCAAATGCAGAGTGTGATGTTATTCATGGCTGAATACACTCAATCAGAAAAGATTTAATTTTGTTACAAATTAATTTTAAAAAGTAATTAAACAAAAAAGTGTTCCATTCACATGACTTTCTCTACATACTCTGCAACAAAATATTTTTATAAAATTCTTATTCATGCTAATTGAGAGAAACAGAAGCAGAAATAGTCGAATACACTAAATTAAATGATAGTCACATCTTTTAAAAGCTGGTCCCTATTTGACGTCATTGAAATTTAGTTCTTTTTGAATGACCAGGAGTAAAACCATATGAAAACTGAAAGATGACTTTGCATCTGAGAAAATGGAAAACTGAAACCAATAAGGAGGAATATCTTGGAAATGGTTAATTCTGCCAAAAATGTATTTAGCATGATTTGTGTGCTTTAATGAGATCTACATTGTTTTAAAGTAAGATTTGCCTATCACTTACGCATTTATTAATTATGCAACAGTCATCCAGAATGAAGGATTAAGACTTCAAAGGCTATTCTCAGAAAATTAAAAACACACAATTCATTTGTCATAAAAATGTCATAAACATCTGGTATTTTAATCAATATTGTTAAGAGCCATTTTTTGAAAATCTTTGTCACATTCTTGGAAAATGCTGAGCTTAAATACCAAATTTGATATATCTCAAATGCACACACACACACACACACACAGATCTTTTTCTAAAAATGTTTTTTTTATTTAGGGGATCCTAAAGCATATATTTGCAGTGAAATCTCAATATCAAAATTTTGGATGGAATGCAATCCTTCTGTACCTACTATGTGCATGGTAGAAATATTAAGAAAGTGTTACAGTACTTATAAACCCTTGCTGCTGAATCCTAGCACTTGACATTTTGGGTGGCTTTGTTTAATGTGGTTGTGACTTTGCCAGAGTACCTAGTCAACAGCTAATTATGAACCTTTCTTTTGTGTTTAAAGTTGCACATAAACAGTGTATTTAGTAGCGACTTCTGATGAAGAAAACTAATTTGTTATTAATACTTAATTGGTAATAATACACACATAATATGTTACAATGCATTTAGAACCATCTTCCAACAATATAAAACAAATTAATGTGATTTTGCTTGTTTCAAGAAGAGATATAAGCATGGTATAACAAAATACTTTAAAATTGTAAAAGCTCAATTCCATCCAAACTCTGTCATTATCCTCAGAAGCATCATTATCAATGTTATCATCATGTATCACTCTCATGCTAATAACAGTCCTGGTGTATAGTCCTAGAGCTGCTGCAGTTCGCCATATGGGTTTATCAGCAGGAAAAGGAAATGCTCATTATTTTTCACATGTTACTGTTCTGCTTAAAGAATTTCCAAGTATTTCTCAATAATTCCAATGACTGAGTATTAGCAAAGGAATTTCGTTTTATAAATCACTTGGTGATCAGGATCGCTTCTGAGACATTGTCACACTTATTGTATTATATAAATTATATTAATGAAATATATATAAATAAATAAGTAATTAAATATATATATAAACACATATACATACATAGAAACAACAGCAACAAATAGTACGTTGCTTTCAAAGAACTTGACTCACATGTTAAATGTCACAAATAAAGCACGCAGTTGCAAATAGCTAGATCTAGCAACAGAGACGCTTACAATTCTGTTTCTGGTTTATTATCAGTGGACTGGAATTCTGCGTTGTGATTGGTTCAGAAAATCTAATGGGTGAAGCTTTTCATCTGTTATTTTTACAAGTGTTCCAACTTAACTCCAGGCTTTCAAGTGCAAAGATTTAGTGGCGGGGGTATATACAAATTACACTGTTATAAAAATTTCTAGCATTTTTATAAGTTCACAATTAAGCTATAATAGGCCTCAAAAATTAATTAAATAGGTTCTTCCAAACTACAGTCTATGATATTTTAAGTATGCAGTTTAAACTGGCAGTGTCTGCAAATGTGGTTTTGTCTATGAACTGCATTTAGTCTGAAGTGCTCAAGCTATCAAAGTGTGCCTGTTGGAATGAATATAATAATTAACAAAAATGCAAAAACTAAGCTGTGTGTAAATTTATGGTTTTGTTCCAGTGAGTAACTATAAATGTATATTTTCCTGTACATTCACATGTTAAATGGTAAATTACCTGATTTTGTAAGGCCACCTACAGCAAAAATATGTCCCATTATGTAGTTGCAGCATCTTGGTCGGGTGCGAAAACTCTGAAGCAAGGGTCGACGTTCAGGCATTAGTAGATAATCTCTTGCTTCATCTAACAAATCCCTGAAATTACACCATACAGCAACCTTTAAATCTTGAAATTTAGTATACATGATATTTATGCCCTCATTCATTGCCTTAAAATTATCTGATCTGACTGATAATAAGACACCTTACATAAAATAAAAGGGTTAATTAAAACTTCCACATCTCTTATTGTAAAGTCACTCTTCCTCTAGCCCTAAAATTTCTCACAACCAAGAAATGTAGTGCTACCAGAACGTTCTCAAGAGTGTGTGTGATTAATGTGACTTAGACAATGAAGTCACTCTTCTTCTAGATTCCCAGTATTTAGCTACAAAGTTAGGATACATCTTCAAAGCTTTGTTTTTATTCTAGATACTCCATATTCATAATTTCTTCTTTGGTAAAAAAGTAGGCAGTTTGGTGAGGTTGAAAAGCCAATCCTATAGAGATGGTTATTCAGACAATCATGTCCAGTTATAAGACAAAAGTTGACAACTCATTTTCTTGGTAATTTTGTAATTAAATTAGGATTTTGTACAATTTGTGTTAACTTTGAATTTTTACTTTCTTGAGTTATGTATTTTATTCATATGATTTGCATCTATTTTTCTTTTTACAATGCATTTGATTGGTTTATAAGGAAATTTTATAGAATTTTTTTTGTTTAATTTGGGTTCGGTTCCTTTCTTTGCAAAAAAAATCTGCTTTTTCATTACAATCCACTCCACGACATGGAATCCATTGTAACACTACTTTTTTTCCCAATTTATCTCTAATGAAAACAGCATTTTAAACACTATATGAAGCTCATTGCTTGTTAATGTACATAGCTAAATGATTAGGTATATTATAGGAGAGAAACTATATAATAACTTTTCAAATCACATATTTTTACTTGTCACACTTTTCACTGTATTTCCAACCTCAAAGTATCACACAGAAATATGTTTATACTGTCTTGTTTATACTCAAAATATTCATAAATCCTGAATAGAAATTTCCAAAGAAAGAGCCTAGAATTTTCTAATTTGATTCTCATGAAATTTTAGCGAGATTCCAATAACAATGCTGCAAACTAAAGATGTGTTTTGGCCTGGTGGCCCTAAATTTCTTTTGTTCTGCAGTGTAGCATATTATCTTATTTTTGCATATTATTTTGCATATATTTTATAGTAAGTTTTTGTCTATCTCTTACAGTTTACCGGTTATGCAAAAGTTATTCGAATGTAGAGGACTTTAGGGACTATTCCCAGGAAATTCTGAATACACACTTTATTTGTCATGTAAATATCTTTAATAAACAGCATTTTAATCAAAATCATGTCATTTTTTGAGAAAATCAACATTTTTGGAAACTTTTCCATGTTAAGGGTAGTTCTGGGTGGGGAGATTTTCTTGAAAATCATGTCGCATCCTTGGATGACACTAAACCTAAATACCAAATTTGGTAGTTAACAGACTTTTTTTCTAAAAATAGTTTTATTGACTTAGGGACCTCAAAACATATATTTCTAGTGAAATCTCAACATCAAATTTCTGGGTGGAATACAATACCTTCTCGACCTACTATGTACATTGTATGTACATATATGCTAGAGAAAGCAATATGTGAGAAGAGTCCTGGGTTGCAAAAGAAAAGCATCACCTTTCAACACATTGAGGGACTTGATTTACTAATTGTTGGAACTTAAGTCATTCACCAGATTTAGCAGCCTGTGGGATGACTATGTAGAAAAAAATGCATTTTGCCCTACAAAATCCAGTCTTTCACTCCTTCACTAGAACTTTTTACTTTGCCCCATATTTCTTTCTATATACTAACTAAGAAATCAAATTCAGCCTTTCAATTCAAAACTTGCAAATATGCATAGAAGCTTGTGACAGTGACGTGATTAAATAAAAAATAAAAAGGATTTGAGTCGGATTTTGTAACACAAACATCACTCGTTTTTACTTACTGGGACCGGTTTTGGGAACATTTGTTCCCATTTTCAACCCTTAATTCCGACTAAATCTTTCTTCGTTGGCATCAACAATGGGGGTGGTGGTGTATCAACTGTGGAGGCATCTGTTGCTGGATCAATGAACTTCCAGAGGTTGCTGTATGGTGGTAAATCAATATTCATGATATGGCTCTTTTTCTTCATGATGTAGATCTTCTCCCAGACATCTAATTCCGTGGGTTTATATGCTGGTTTTAACTGTTTTGTATTCGGTGTGATTTCGTGTCCTAATGTCCAAAAGTGATAGGCAACTGCTGATTTTTCTATTTGCTTGTATTTTAGGTTTCTCATGTGTTCCTTTAATCTGGTCTCCAAACTTCTCTTTGTCCTTCCTATATACACCAGATTACAGTTTAAGCATTCAATTTCATAAATTCCCGGTTTTTTGTCTGCAGGGATAGGATCTTTTAAATTTCTGCACAGCAGTTTCTGAATGCTGTAGTTGTTTTTGGAGCTAAGGTGATGTTATAATCCCTGAAGATTTTCTGAAGTTTGTTGTGTGGCCAAGGATGATAGGTGAATTTTCTGAACTGAGGTTGGTCGTATTTATGTATTCTCTTGTCTACTGCACTTTTTTGGAAGCCGCTGTTGGTAGCTATTTGGAGTATCTGTTGATATTCTTTTCGGTATACATTATTCTCCATGGGAATGTGTACTAATCTATACGTTAAACTGTTCAGGACTGCATATTTGTGTGTTGTGGGGTTGTAGCTAAGTAATTGTAAGTGGTTATCTGTATTGATAGATTTTCTATGTATTCCAAATGTCAGGCTATGATTTTATGTTCTTATTATTCTGATGTCTAGGAATGGTAGGACACCTTTCTGAGCAAATAGAAAAAACAGCAGTTGCCTATCATTTTTGGACATCAGGACATGAAATCATACCGAATATAAAACTGTTAAAACCAGCATATAAATCCACAGAATTGGATGTCTGGGAGAAGATCTACATCATGAAGAAAAGGAGCCATATCATGAATTTTGATTTACCACCATACAGCAACCTCTGAAAGTTCATTGATCCAGCAACAGATACCTCCACAATTGATACACCACCACCCTATCGTTCACGCCAACGAAGAAAGATTTAGTCGGAATTAAGGGTTGAAAATGGGAACAAGTATTCCAGAAACCGGTTCCAGCAAGTAAAAACAAGTGATGTTTGTGTTACAAAATCCAACTCAAATTCCTTTATTTTTTATAAACTCAGCCTGTTTTAATATGTTATGTCTGACACATACAATGGATATAGATATAGAAAAAAAAAACAACAAGAAGTCTATTATAGTTACTTTCACTTGATCCTCTCCTATAACATAATACTGTGGAGAAATGTACCTGGGTGGGAAACGGTCTTCAGAACTCAGACAAAAAAATAAATAAATAAATAAAAAAAATATATACACATAATGTTACATGCAGTATTAACAACACATGCAAATCACTATTTAAAATTTTAAAATATTAACAATGCCCTCAATTATTTCTTAGAATTGCTTACCTATGTCTACAAAAATTATGACAACTTCATGGAAATACACAGCCGACATCACTTAATACCAGGAAAGAATCTAGCAAAATATTCCCCATGCAAAGACTAACACTCTATGAAAAATTCTGTACTATATGGGTATAAAAGTGTATGACAAACTGCTGCAAATAATCTAAGTTATAAAAACCTTAAATTTGTTCATAAAAAGGGTTAAAGAAATATAACTATATAAAACATATTACCCCATTCAAAAACTTATGGATGACATAATATTAGAATCACTAGGCTAGTAAACATACTTTAGTATTACCATAAATTGACAAATAAAATTGGTCAATATATTTTACAAATAATATCTTGTATACCATGTATATATTAGAATTTAAGTATATTTAGACGAGTCACCACCATTGTGTTAGGCTCACAATGAAACGTCATATGACAATAAATATCCAATTGTATTTTATAATAATCTTAGAATTTATGAAGACAAGTAGCATTTTATTTGTGCCACAAAAAACGATGTATATCTGGGTCAGAATCAATACAAGAAGACATATGAAGTCATGTAAGGGGAAACTGCATCACAAACACTTTATAGTCATAGTCACCAGGCTTTGAGAAAGAGCCAGGAGTTGATCTCAGAAGCTAAGGCTTAGAAGACAGTATGCAGTCTATAAGTCAGGTGTGCAGAACTTTTTATTATTATTATTTAATGTGCTTTGTAGAGGTATACAAAATAGGTTCTAACCTGCATTCGTGAGAGGTCCTGATGAGTTCTTCAACTGCAACTCTGTCGGCCAAAAAATGAGGAGTAAGCAGAGGCATCCTTACTGATGCTAAGAGACGAGGCAGTTCTTCTTTACGTGTATCTGGATCCTTTTTCACCCATCTCATAACTGCTTCAAATACCTATATAGCATTATCAACTTTAACTATAATAAATGATTACCGTCTAGGCAATAGGAACAAGTTAAAATGACAAATTAAAAATATGATTCAGTTATTATATGAAGATTATTAGCATATTATTTGATTAAATTTAAATTTCTCTTTCCCGCTTTATAGCCTATTTTTTTTTTTTGTTTCACTTGTATAGCTCCTTTAATATCTATGGTCTTATCAGGGTCTTTGACTTGAAAAACATGTCTCAGTTTTTTTTGTTTTTTTTTGGGTAGCTTAACGTCCTTTAACCTGGTTGGTCATATCGGACGATGAATGAAATTGGTGAAATGATGCTCAAATGATCTCGGGGTCCATAGAGCTTAAAGTTACTCGACATTCATCTTCTCAGGATAAGAGAAAACCCTAAAAAAAAAACCTTATCCAAACATCTCACCCTAAGCGAGATTCGAACTCACGACCATGTCTCAGTTTTGTTTATGCCCAATTAAACAGACTATGGGCCAATCAGGTACATGAATACACATATTAAGTTTCTGCACCAACTCTTAAACCATTTGATTAGAGTAAATCTTACTGTAGTAGAACTGCAGAAATATACTGTAAACCATAAAGTTTGAAAATGAACTAAAGTAAGACAAAGATTTTTGTGTTCAAAAAAGCAAAAAATATGAAAAATGTTTCAGGAGAGAGAAAGAAATCCAAATGTAGAATTTTATTTACTCGCAAGTTAAGTGAAATAAATTGAGGTGGATAAACAAAAAAAGTGGGCACTAGTGAAAGGAAAGCTGGCAATGGGTTTAGTTAAAAAAAAATATATATATATAAGGAAAATAGATATTAAGAGCATTTTGTAAATTAATGCTGGAAGTGCCTCAGAATACAGTTAACACAGGGCCATTACTTGAAATGGGGAAATTAACTGGAGTGAAATGGTGATGGATGGAATATTGAAACATTAGTTTAGCATGTCAGTTGTCAGAAGATAATATTATGAAAACTGTTGAGGTTGCCAAGTAAAGCATTTGAATTAGGAATGGGGCTGCATAAAATTAAAGAACTCTTAGTGAGGGTTGGCTATGTGGCATATGGGAGCAAAGGTAAGGAATGCTACAGGGATTCTGGAAAATTACCAGAGAAAGATATGTAAACATAGAGGAGCAAGAGTTGAGGGCAAAGTGCAGGAAAATGAGACAACATTTATTTTACGAAATTATAGGGTCAGAATTTGGAAAAGAAAAATATTTATAAATTTGTAACAAAAAGGACAGGGAAGCAACAGCATTGTTTAGGCTAAGGATAAGGAAACTTAAAGATCTCAGAGGAAATACACAGAATATGTCCGATATGCAGTAAAACAGACTAGATACACATTCTCATGTTAAGTAAAGGAACACATGAATGGAGGCAAAGATTTATAAGAGAAAAATGGCTTAAAATTATTAGTATTATAAACGTAAATAAAATGTTTTTAGATTGGTCAAGAGCATTAGGAGAAGTGTAAGAAATAAATGGAGATGAAAAGTTGAGAGAAGTTAAAATTTAGTGAAAAAGGGGGAAGATTGTGGAATTTAAGAACTCAGAATGTAATAGAATGAGAATTGGAGGTCTAGGAAATAAGTGGCCAAGGACAATCCCAACAGACCCCAAACGTATAAATAACATAGCACAAACAAATTTTGGCCGCGCCTCTCACCTAGACGGCCGGGGTTCGATCCCAAGTGACCGCATGTGAGATTTGTGGGGCGGGTTTTCTCTGGGTACTCCAGTTTCCCCCGCCATCGCATTCCACCGGTGCTCCATCATCATTCATGTATCATCAGTGCAACCGCCTGCGGTGCCATAAGTAGTTAAAGTGGGCGTTAAACACTACCAAAAAACAAATTTTAATTAAATTTAATCTTAAAGCACTCCTTTCAATGGAGACTCAATGCTAGTCTGGGCAGGGAATAGGATTGGTATTCACTGAAAAGGGAACACTGGTAGTTTGTCAGCACCATATTTATCTGAATACAAGACCACACCCATTTTTCAGACCTTAATTTTAAAATAATTTAACATATTCACATATATAAAAAAAGAAGACATGTTTAAAAGACATATATAAAAAAAGAATTTTTATATGAAATTTAAAGGTTTGCCATATATTTTGAACAAACTAATGGACGCTTAAGCTGGTTCAATCTTTTTTTTGTTGTTTTTGTTTATATTGAATTTGCTTGGCATTTAATGTTTGGCAGAGATGGGAGTACAGAAATGTATAATATAGGTACAATATGACGGTAGTGGTGACAGCAGCATAACTACAATGACAATGATAGATATGATTTTATATTTAGACAACATTTAATTTTTTACTTAATTTGAATTTGCGCATAAATTCCTTTGCGAGCGGGAGAGACGGAGAACGGAAATGTATGGCATGTGTGCAATGATAGAACGTGATAGCGACATTGGCGGCAGCATATCTGTTACGACAATATTGGATATGATTTTCTATTTAGATAACACATGTACATTTTTTACCCAATCTGAATTTACACAGAAATGTACTGATATGTCTGTGTTTGGTGGTGACAGTGGCACCTTAGCTGTAATGGCGATTATGGATATGATTAAGACAACTTAATAATGTTTTACCTAATTCAAATTTTCAAATTTTTGGACAGGAGAGACAGAGAATGGTATACGGAGATGTATGGAATGTGTGTGATGGTACAAAGTAACGACAGCAGCGGTAGCGTAGCAATAACAAGTATAGATTACCGCCACTACTGTACCCATGAAGTTGAAACTTACTTTTTTCCTGTATGGTATTTAGAAAACATATTGTGAATGTAAGACAACCACCCAGTTATGAACATTTAATATTTTGGAAAAAACATAGTCTTGTATTTTGATATATATAGTATATCAAATAGTCTTGCAGATCATTAGTGCCTTTAGCAATCATTGCTGGTGACAAAAACTTAATGTACGATAATGCTTTTATGCATAAGTGCATTTCCAGGTATAAAGTGTCACCCTGAATGTATATCATGGCCTGCATGCAGTATAAACTTTAAGCCAATAGAATATACTTAAGATTTGGTTAAAGGTAGGGAGAGTACCAAAAATCATTTCTCTCACACAACTACATGTAATGGAAGCTAATCCATACATGAACATTGCAGATTTTAAAAGAAGCATGTCTGATCAAATGTTAAAGATAAATCAGAAATCCAATTACTGTTTTGTAGTAATGGATTGATGAACAAGTGTAGATTCTAAGACATATTAGTTTATTGCTTAGCATAACTAAATTAATTATTAGACCAGTTAATAAAAGTTTACCATGCATAACTATCTACACATGTAAAATTCTGATATAAATTAAAAGGTTCCCGTCATTCACATCAAGGAAGGGAGGGAAGGAGGGAAGAAGGAAGGAAGGGAGGAAGGAAGGGAAGAAGGAAAGAAAGGAAAAAAAAAATGGCGTAAACAGGCAAGTAATAACAATAAATAGGAATAGATCTGAAAATTTTAATGAAAAATTTGTAAGAATGAATTTCATGTGCTAACAAAATGTATTTACCTGTTCCTCAGATGCAATATGGAGTTCATCCCATTGTACAATATGAAGAAGATCTGAACAATTTAAAGCCAGGTACTCCTCTGACATGGAAACATCGTGGAAATATTGCTGCACATATTTATCTGCTGCTTCTACAAGTGGTGCACATCCCAATGTGTCAGCAAAGGAACGAATGCCCAAGACATTATTTGGATGAAACCTGACAAAAATAAACTGAGTTGCAATCAAAATCATCACGACAGCAACTTTATTTCTTAGAGATGATTTCACCGCTAATGTTAATAATACTCAGCATCTTATTTGCTAATCTAATGTTAAATGTTTAACATAATGTTAAAATTCATACATTTCATCAAGCTTTTACAGGAAATTATTTATTAGCATCTTGTTAGTGTGAAAGACAACTGTGAAAAGCATTTTTTGAGAAGGTGGTGACCGGACTTCTCAGCTTCTTAACAATCTCCATTGCCTTCTTGTATATACCTCCCAGCGCTCTCTGTCAGACAACTAGTTACATTAATGGACAATTACCATGTGATTTTTCCTGATTGTTAGACGTTAAAATTGTGATGTCAACTGAAAAATCTAGATGCAGAGGAACTTCACCATTTGAAAAGCATTAACTCCTTCATGAATACTCGATAATGAAGGTAACTCATCTAGGAATAGGAATAAAAAATATAATAAAATTAAGAAAATATATTTTGTTTCTTTGGGGCATGAATCTCTGGTCATAGTACTCACACATTACATCCTACAACTCTCAGTCATCCGAACATGTGATAGTTGTAGGATTATCTTATCTCATTTACTGCATATTCTTGAGTTTTTATTATTATTTTTTTTGCATAATGAAAGGTTAGAAAAATATATATATGAGGGAATATCAATAAATTACCAAACTGAATTAATGTATTTAAATGAACCGCCCTGGAGCGCAACAGCTGCTAGCGGCGAAAAGGTGAAACCTTCATCTAGCAGTGCTGTGAATGCCAGTCATGCAGAACAATTCAGTTGGGAGTTAGACCAGGATACAGCCGGTTGATAAAGTTTTGTGTTCTTCTAGACAAAACTTCTACAGAAACCTTAGAAATGGTGCCTCAAGCATATAAAGACCATACTTTAGGCAGAACACAAGTCTTTGAGTGGCACAAACGTTTCAAAGAGGGTTATGAAGATCTTCAAGATTCTCTGCACCCTGGAAGACCCATAACAGCAAAAATGGAAGTCAACATCAACACAACTGACGTAATTGTGCAAGGAGATTGTTGCATAACAATTGTGAAATTTGCAGAATTTGTCTTTTGGAACAGCAGAAGACATAATTTGCAATACTCTTGGCTATTGAAGAGTTGCAGCGAAATGGATACCTCATAAGCTTAAGGATGAAGAGAAGGCTCACCGCATCATGATGTGTCAACAATGGTTTGGAAGGTTACAATAGGAGCCAGATTTTCTGCATAGGGTCATCACTTGTGATGAAAGTTGGTTCCACCACTAAGACCCTTAACAAAACAGGAGAGTTTGCAATGGAAACATCCATCGAGCCCTAGGCTTAAGAAAGTAAAAGCTCAGAAAAATGCTGGAAAGGCCATACATGCACCTCATATTTTTAGTAATGAATTTTTAATGCATTGTAATCATTAATTTTTAGGAAGTAATGGAAATCTAAATGGATACCTGTTTAAAATTATGAAAGCAAAGAAAATATGTTAGTGTCTTATGTGTTCAAGTTTTGTAAGGTTCAGGAAAATTTGTTAATAATAGTTATTCACTGAACTTTTATGTTATATACATAAGAATATTATTACCTCCTTTTGAGGAAGTCTGCACATGCATCTCTTACTTTCTGTAGCTGCAGGAAAGATGCTCCAACCATTATGCTCTGTACATTATTGTTATCCAATATTACCTTTCCACTATATGCAAAGTTGATGAGAGCTTCCAAAGCACTAAAATATACAGAAAACAGAATAATTAAACTCAAAAGCTCCAAAATTGTTAAACATTTATACTTATTGAATATAATGAATGAATAGATATTTTACTTTTAACTCTAACGAAGTACAAACATAATAAACCACATATTTAAAAAAAATCTGATGTGTTCCATTCACATGGCTTTCTCTACTTCTCTGCAACAATTATTCTTAAAAATCTTATTCCTCTATTTCATACTAATGAAGATAAACATTAGCAGAAATAGTCTTATTACTTAGTTTCTTATAAGTAGAATAAGGGAATACACTAGGTTAAAGTGACAGTTAATCTTTTTTTAAAAGCTGGTTGCTATGGACTACCACCATTCTTAGTTTTTTTTCCAAAATGAATTGTAATTCAATTTATAGCTCAAAATCTAATAATCTTTACATCTTCTATTCTTATTATATCATCTCTAATTACTCTTTTCTATTATATACGAATATTATACACAACATTGAAATTTGGATCTATTTGCATGCCAGGAGTTGACAAATTAAAGTTGAATTATTTTAAAATTGAAAACAACAAGGAATACCTCGGGAATAGTTAACCTCACAACAAAATTTTATATGACATAAATTGTGTGTTTTAACTAGATTTACATTTTTCGTGAAGTAACTTTTTGTCCATCTCTTGATTTATCAGAACCTACAGTAGCTATTATTCAATCATATGTTTCTGCAGTTTTAAGAATGTTATATTTTAGAGAAGTCAATTATGTCAATACATACAAATTAATGTTGAATCAGTTTGTGAAGGGTGTATTAAGTAAAAAAAGAACAAAGCCTTACCCTACCTAAATAATGAAATTTATGCAAAAGTCATTCAGAATAAAGAGGACAATCATGTTCCAAATATGCTAAAGAATTCAATATCAAAAACTTTAAGACAGCTGTGAAAAACATTCTCCTAACATTCTGTCAATAATTATGCTGTTAATCGAGTCTCAAATAACAACACTATTTTCAAACTTCCATGATAAGAAAAGTGAATAAACTTGTTTATTTTATGGGTCCTGTTCATTTGGGGGATATACTTTGGCTTTACAGGAAGCTTAACAACTAGCTTCAACACCAATATTGTATCAATGTCAATTGTATTTATTATTCTGTCCACTAATGTGAAATATAATTATTAGAGAAAGTAATCAATTTGTTAAACTACTTTCTTTTACTTTTTTTATGAAGCCATGAAGTCATTGTATTTCTTAAGGTGAATAAATTTTATTTTATTCTATCATAATATTTTCATCACAAGTTGCTATTATGTTGAAATAAGACTAAGGCAAATATTTTTAAAGCTTTGGTACAATAATTTTATGTAGGGCAGAGATTTGGACATTAAATTGCTAGCAAAAGAGATGGAGACAGCCTCTGTGGTTGAGTGGTAAGCGAGCTGACTTCTCACCCAGAGGTCCCAGGTTCGATTCCTGGCTTGGGCAGGGAATTTTTCCTTAACCAGAATTATTCCCTATCCTGGAAGTATGACTGTGAGAGTGAATGTGCGTGGTTTAGTAATATAAAATTAATTAACTTAATGTTCTAAACCTACAGTAATATGGGTTGTTTGACAAGTCAAAGCCCCTGGTATGGCCACTAAAGTTAAAGGGGACTATATAATAAAATAAAATAAAAAAAAAAAATAAATAAATAAAAAAAAATGTATATAAATAAATAAATAAATGGACTTTTGGCAGAGTGCAGTAAGGAAATCAAGAATCGAAAAAATTAGAAACCCCCAAAAATTAGAGAATTAACTGTGCTTCCCAACTTTGAGTCGAGATGATAATATGACATCAAAATACTGGAATGCAAGAGAGTGAATGGCTTCACTGCCAACCTGCCAACTGCTCAACATTAGATACCAACCACAATGAATTTAAAATATTACTGAAATAATAGAAGAAAAAAGATTGAGATGGTTTGGACATGTATTAAAGAGGATGAAAAGTAGCAGAATTCCAAAAATGATCCTGGAGTAAAAGTTCAAGGGAAGGAGAAAAGAAGAGAAGTTTAGAGAGGAATGCATGGGTGCAGTAAGAGGAAATATGAACAGCAAATAACTTAAATAAACTGTACACTTAGATTACAATATTATGTAGAGAAAATAATTTCTGTGATTCACTTACACTGCTTCAATGCCCTGTATGGTGATGTCACGTTGTTTACTTTCCACCATATCATGAGTAAACATAGCATGGAAATATGGTATTGTTGCTGCCAAAACAATGCGATGTGCACTGAAGGATTGCTCATCAACCTAAAACAAGCAAGGAACAGATAAAATTATTACTGCACAGCTGTGGATACAAGATAACTTGGTGGTTGCATTCCAATATTAATGCAATACTGCAAGATCCTTCTTCAAAGTACTTTCCCACATTTACATACTACCTTTAACATCTTAGATGATAATTTGAATACTACTGGAATTAATTAACTATAAGTAGTAATTTATAAAATAATAAAGACCGACTCAACCAGTTTCTCTATGGTTTCACATACCTAAAAATGATATCACATTGATGATGCCTTCAAATGAAGGTGAAATGCGTTGGGAGTAAAGTTTAGGTATGTGAAGCCAGTGTCTAGTCGACTCAGTCTATATTATTTTATAAATTATCTTAGATGATATTGGTGACTTTACCAATGGAGGGAGAAAAAAACAACACATATACAACAAAAGCGTGTGGTGACAAGTAATATTATGAACGAGAATCAAAGTGATCATTGCTTTGTTACAAGAACTGCACCATATAATCATCCTGTGAGTATCCCCAAATCACTTAGGACTTACTTTAGTAGAAATGGAAGAAAATTAGCAATGATAATAAACAATTAACATGCAGTACCAATCACCCAATTGTCGAGTGAAGATATATTGTGACTGAAGTTAAACAGAAACATTAAATTCTACGCAGTAAGTGCATATTTTTTTAACACATAAGACATTGAGAGAAACATCAGCCGAATGGAAAATATTTTAAATTCCAGCAAAGGAGATGGTTTGTTAATCCTGGTTGACAGCATTTGTTGTAGCAAAACATGGTAAGTTATGCTAACAAAAAACATGGCAAAGCATTGGAAGATTGCATAACAGTGTGTGATCTGAATATCATATACCTACAAGATATCTGAAACAACTTTTGAGATGGTAAGACCCATAGCTACATTTATTTAACAATAGCCAATAATAAAGTGTTGAGACACCAAACCGACTGGGAATGTTGCACTCAAGAAAGCTATTCTTATCACAAACTCGTATCATTCAAAATCAACACGACACAGATCACAAACGTAAGTTAAAGAATGAGAAGTTACGTAGTAAAATATATGACCTTGAGAAATTTGACACTGCTCTCATGTTAAATATTATATTCAAAGTTTAATTATCTAAACAACATCGTAGATATGAATAGTTTAGATTATGAATTGAAAGAGAAACTTAATGATTGTGAAATGTTGATGAATTGAAAAACTTAGCTTTCTCAGCAATTATGGCGGCTAGCAACACAACTTTCAAGATTTATAGAAGGGTAAAATATGTACTGAAAGGAAATACTGTATCCTAAAACAATGAGCATATTGTAAGGCAGAGGACAAATACGCTACTAGGGAAACGATTACAAAGAACTTAAACTAAAATAATCTAAGGTTGGAAAAGAAGACAAAATAGTATGAAGAAACCTGTGAATATGAGATGAAATTGCAAGAGACAAAATTTAACTCTTGGAAAACGTTTAGTTCTGTACCTGTTATATACATTTAAATGGCTTTGAATATATCGATGAAGAAAACTTGAATGAGTGACTGAAGATTGCTGCACATGAACCCTGTTTCCAATATATGAGCGTCGTCAAAATCATGACTGCTGCTTCAAAACATAACAAAGAAGATGACAGTAAATACATGGGTCATTTAATAATTAGTGGCAAAATTTGAATTAAATAAGGAAATACACTACATTAAAGCGAGTCAAATCTTTTAAAAAACTGATGCTATGTAATTGTCATTGAAATGCGGCTCTCTTTCCTGGCTAGAAGCAAAACAACAGAGAGATGAAAAGGATAATTTGAGAAAAGATTAGGTATTTCAAAAATGAAACAAATAACAGGGAATATCTCAGAAATTGTTAGCTCTACAAATAAAAAAGGGACATGACATAGTTTACAAAGAACTCTACATTTTTTTTATAATCTATCTCTTAAAGTTTATCAGTTATGCAAAAGTCATTCAGAATCAAGAGTACTTTGGGCCAAAACTGAAGAAATTCCGGATATTCATTTTATTTTCTATGTAAATATCTTTAATATACAGCATTTTAATCAAAATCATTACAGCCATTTTTAGAAAACCAAAAATTTTGAAAAATTTTTCATGAAAGGGGTAGTTTAGAGTCGGGAGATTTTCTGAAAATTGTTTCACATACTTGGAAGATACTAAGGTTTAATACCAGTTAGATATGTATCTGGTATATAAGCTGCTTTAGCAATTTCAGACAGAACTACATCTGTGTTGTTGGTTATTTCTCTGAAAAGAAATTTAAGTTAAAATGGGGGTTGTGGATGGGATTTATGGCGAAGATACCAATACATTTAAAGCACTTAAATACCACATTCAGTTATTGGAATGGCTGACCTATGCAGCTAGCCCAGGTTCGATTCCAAATAGAACCCAACATAGAAACTATTTAAAATTTTAAAGATAAAAGGATGAAGACATTTATGTGTATTTATCTCAGTGTTCTGTTGATTTGCACATTTAATTATGCTCTTATTTTCTAACTATGATCAGTTTGTGACAACAATTATAACTTACTTTAAGCGTCACATCACACAACTTTCCTTGTCTCCGGATTTCTTCCATTATAGGAAATCCAGAGGAAAATAAGTCTTGTTGTTGGAAGACTACACATTCTTCACTTTCAGTTTCCATGATAGAAAGAAAATCTTGTGGAATTTTGCTCCAAATAAATAAATCACAACAAATTCATATTAGGTTAACTGGTGTCGTATACCTTCTACATCTTGTAAACATCCTTCGGAAATTTCCTGCATTTACTTTACACGGCTGTGACCTTAACAGTGCAAAGTCGTAAATGTTGATGTTGACAGTCAGATCTGACAAGGGAAGTAGGATAATTAATGTAGGTGAACCCATATCATATTAAAGACTTATGATTTTATTTTGGTTCAAATGTAATTTTGAATCCATTTATTTTATAATTTTCATAAATAAATTATGTAGATTACTGTAACGTATCCTGGCAAAGTTCATTTGTTTCTTGTTCTTAATTTGGCAATTCTGATTGTAATACGTAATGTGAACTATGAGACAGTAGCAGGCAGCAGTAAGTAAATGTTTGACATAAGCTGTCGAAGAGAATAGTGTGTTTGGAGGAGTTACAACGTAAGTTTATAATTCGTTTTATGTAAAGTCTTTTATTCTATACAAGTAAAAGGTTGAGAGCATAATTATTAAAGATTCCTGTGCACTTAATAAGTGCCAACATCTAGACAAAATCATCACAATACCTAGTGTTGATTTATTTACTGCATTATTCTAATGAAGTAAGTGAATTTAGAAACATAAATTGTGCAAATTCCTCCAACTAATCACTTCTGCTCTACATCGCTGCAGATCAGTTATTTGTTCAGGACCCATGCAAGTATACCGACATATTAATTCTCGCAGATCCGGGATTGCAGACGGCAGAATAGATGCTTATGAGAGTAGAAAAGAAAACTGTGAAATAATTAGCTAAGCCGCAAGTGCCAATAACGTTAATGGGAGACGCAGCATCAAATAATACTGGTGCACCTATGAAAAATTGGGAGTCCAGATGGAATTTTTACAGCGCACAGTGCGACGTTTACGCTTTAACATGCTCAGATTTTTTTCTTCTGCTAGGGATCATTGGGGTTTTAGCTTCACGGGCTACTTTCTTTCGTTAATCCGCAGTCGCTGCCTTCGGGTACAACTGCAGTATTCTTGTTATAAAACACATCCCTTGGCTATGCTCTGCGGCTTAGGGCCCTAAAAGCTTATAAAGGCCAGTAACAAAAATATCAAATCCGGATCTTGTATGGAAGTGGCCATTTTGTTAAGATGCATAATGCATTGCATAGAATGAATTAAATCTGTCCATTACACCTAGTGTACATAATGTACATGTGGGCATGTAAAATGATTCCATTTTAATTCATGGTGTTGAGGTGTCACAGAAGGAATATTTTTTAGAGAGAGTCGTGGGAATGCAAATGAGACATATCTTCTATGAAATAATTTTCTGTGTTTAAATGTACTTTTAAAATATTGCAATCACATGCCAAATGTATGAATCTGTTAACCAGAAAAATTACTACTATAGAAAAGGAGAAATTTCTTTTTAAGTTTAATATGTTTGGAAAATTGTGCACCAAATAAAATTATTTACATGGATAAAACCCAATCATCCAAAACTTAGGGGTGACAAGTAAGTATGGGAGAATATCCCATCATATCTTATAGATGACCACATTGGATAAGGTCAATTCCTCTTCTTCAATGCTGTACCATGTAAATTGTTATGGAAGGTGTATAAATTTCACCAATAAACAATTAGAAGATGGGGAAAGGAGCAAGAATGTCTGCGCAAGCTATGATCCATCTAGCATTTTGCCAAAAATAAGTAATTTTTAATGGAATATTTGTCAGTATTAGCACAATCAAAAACACTTTCTGCACTGCCTACTATGATAGCCCAGCTAGTATATCAGTTAAGCAAAAACTTCGTTTTTCTCAAGGAAAGAGAGGTATAAAAATAATGATTATGCTTTAAAGTTTTAAACGTATCTGCAATGATGTTTAGTTATAAATAACTGAAAGTTGTGCCAAATTGATGCTGTTAAGTACAGTGAATGTTCATGGAAGTTAGAAAATACCTACTTAATGCAGGAAAAATCTGCAATATCAAAGTTTTAGTATCTAAGTTGATATACATCTAAATTGGAAAGGTTGTGTTTCTGCATTACCTATCTCAAAACTAAGATTAGCAATATTTGCTTGTAGGTTATTAAAATATAATTATTATTATTATTATTATCATCATTATTATTATCATCATCATTGTTATTATTCTAGGACCAACAGAGCACCAAAATATCTGTAAATCTATCAACATATTATTTTTAAACTTTTATACACTATAATGTCATAAACTATAAATACTTCATTTGCTTTGGTATCTTTTTTGGCTATACAAATTATAACTGCAGAAAGGCAACATATGACCAACAAACACCACCATCCTTCAGAATAGCCATAATCTAAAGTAATTCTATGGGTTTATAGATTCTTGTCCAAAGCATGCAAGTAACTTGAGTATGCACTGTGTTATGTCTAGGATAGTATGTGCGTGAGTCAAGTGAATTTCATGTAATTAGTTTTTAGTAATGTCTGGTGGTTTCACTAAAGCACACAAGTGGAGTAAACTTGCACTTTATTAGATATAGGTTAGTGTGTGTAAATAAACTGATTTTTATGAAGTCATATTGGTTTGGTGAAAATTCAATGTAGAAGACAAATTCTTGCATATTTCTTAAAACGATATGGATTGGTAGTTTTGTTTGCATGTTTAGAAGTGCCAAAATGGAGTATTTTGTTAACGTTTTGCAGCAAATTTTTCTTTAAGAAAGTTTCTTAGATTGAGAGTGTGGATGGGGCACAGCTTTTCAAACTTCACATTTAGTTTAAAACATACTTTTCTATGTATTGTAATGGATAGTAAGCTTTGGTTCAGTTTTATAGATGCCTTATATTAGTTTCTGTAACATTCATAAACTGCTGCCAATATTTTTTGCATAAATCATACTTTAACAGCAATATTTAATTTTGTTTGGTAATGAAATAATGGTGCAATCATGTTAATGGTAAATGCGTTTTTGCACTGGATAGGAAGGCCATATGCATCAACGGCAGTGCAAATAAGAGACCTCCATAGATAGGTTTATTTCAAAAGTTGAAAATTTCAACAATTCTTGTGATTATATACTATTGCTTATGTGTTAAAACTGAAGAATACTTTATCATTGTATGTGTAGCATTAATAGACAAAAAAAAATGATTGACCTTTCTTGAGGTCCTGCACGAAGGCTCTTGGAGTCTTTCCTCATAACCTGGGATCACATTCCTATCTACCTACCCTTCTTATATCCCTGGGCTCCAAAAGGAATAAGCCCAGAGTTACATACCTGTGAATAACAAATATGCCACATTCACATCAGATGTGCAGGAAGGTCTCGAAGTTCATCCTGCATTTTCTGCATAAAGGATCCTCAGTATTCCCCAATATGCATAGACATCTCCTTAGAGTGTTATCCAGTGAGATAGCCAACAATTCCTCTGGTCAGGTCCAAAAGAACCTTACTAATCCTACCACCTGGCATTAAGCAGTTTTTCACACTCAGTGTAGAATCAGATGCTGAGAACCAAAGCAGTTAATGAGCATCCATAAATAAAAACCATTTCATTTTTCACTGAAATAAAGTTGTGGGCTTGTCTGGCAGTCATTTGTTTTTCTCAAATCTGCTGATAAATCCTTGCTGGGTTATCTCATACTGGATGCTGCCGCAAAAATGGCTCAGGTCCTACGAATGCAATACCTTCTTACACAGCCTGTCTGCCAATTAATTACCTTTAGTGACTGCATAATCAGGAACCCACATAAGCCTAACCTGTCCACGAGCACAAAGTCTATCCCATATAAAAAAATCTGGCGTGTTCCATTCACATGACTTTCTCTACATCTCTGCAACAAATTATTGTTAAAAAGCGTATACTTCTATTTATTTTATGCTAATCGAGAGAAAAATTATCAGAAATAGTCTTATTACTTGTTTCCTTTTAAGTAGAAGCAAAATAAGGGAGTGCCATAGGTTAAAGTGATAGTCAAAAGCTGATTGCTATGTGACTGTAGTTCCTTTGTTTGTATGGACAGGAGTTGACAAATTCCTGTATGAGAAAAGTAAGTTTTTCAAAGCTGAAACTAAAAACAAGGAATATCTCAAAAACGATCAACTCCACAAAATAAAATGTATATAACATAAATTGGGTGTTTTAATATGCTTTACATTTTTTGTGTGGTAAGTTTTTGTCCATTTCTTATGCTTTATCAGTTATGCAAAATTACGTAAAATTCATCCAGAATAGTCTTCAGAAAATTCAAGATATACATTTTATTTGTCAGGTAAATATCTTTAATATACAATGTTTTAATAAAAATCGTTAGAGCAATTTTTGAGAAAATCAAAATTTTTGAAAAAAGTTCCATGTAAAGGGTAGTTAAGGATTTTCTTGTCGCATCCCTGGAAGATACCAAACTTAAATGACAAGTTTGGTATTTAACGGTCGTTTTGTTTTTAGGCTATGCTGTCCACACATGCACATGCAAACCTTTTTCCAAAAGTTGTTTTTTTTTATATATATATATATATATATATATATATATATATATATATATATATATATATTAAGGGGGACGCAGAACATGCATTTCCAGTGAAATCTCAATATCAATTTTTTGGGTGGAATACAATACCTTCTCTGTTACACTATGTACGTAGTATTTGTAGAGTAAGTAAAAATGAACTTCTGAATATCTAATGCTAACTTAACCTGCTGTCAAAAAGGAGTTTATTACAAATGTGTTAGAACTCCCAAATAATTTAAAATTACTATTGTCTGGGAATGTAGAAAAATATTTCTGTTCTTTTCAAAATATCTGAGCAGCAAGACCTATTGCTCTTCACAAGAATCTATCTATCTGCAAATAATTAAAATATACTTCTGTGACTCTGATTTGTTTGCCCACAATAGCACTTTCCTTATAAGGTGGAACAGTGGTATTTACGTGAAACAATGAAACTTTAACCAGATCATATATTTGATTTGATTTGTATTGGCCACAACACCTATTCTTTGATCATATAGCTAGTTATGAATAAATGCAGTAGTCTTGAGTTTTCTCTTAAATAAATCTTAGGCGTAGTTTTTTGTTTATATTGTAAAAACTTGCTTGCCTTGAACTTGACACTTAAATTTATTATATATGAATGATTGTGATGGCATTGCAGAGAGTGATGTATTCTGAATATGCTCTTGATGTGGTATTCAAAACAAACACAAACTTTAGCTGTATTCAGAATCCAGAAATTTAGTGTGGCATATGTTTGTAATACTAAATGGACCTGCTTCCATCACATTTGTACGTCCATAAAGAAATTAGTGAGGAGCTCAACTTCCCAAGCTATTATTTACTTACAGCATTTACTCTTTCAACACGAGAGATATTTGGGTGGTGTTTGCCGATCTCTTCTGGTGTGACAATTCACATTTCCCCATTTCTACATTGGACACGAGAGGAAATGGAGAACCTTATGAGATGATAAGGATAGATAGATCTTATATGTTTCTCAGTTTTGGGAGATAATTTCTCTATATTGCTATATGCAAAAGTCTCCAAATTTAAAAATGTTATTTATTTAGTTTTGATGCAGTCCTCCGTGGTCTAGGGGTAACATATTAGCCTCTGGTTTCCAAGGTCGCGGTCTGAAACCCAGCAGAGGGTGGTGGACTTTTTTGGGGGCATAAAAGTGCCCAGCATTGCTTCCTTCAGAAGAGAAGTAAAGCCATTGATCCCATGTTATAGATTTATGGCACATAAAAGAACCTCAAGCCTTGAAAGAGCCCTCTGAGCAACATTAAGTAGTCTTTCATGTCCAATATAGAATGGGTGCCTAACAGCAGCAGTTAAGAGTGTTCATAAATAAAACTTAATTTAACTTCTGATATCTACTGGAGCACAAGCAGATTAGATCAGGGTTGATAGTGAATGCTAGTGTACAAGTATGGGAGAAACTCCTGAAAGCTTTATCTAGATCACAAAATATATCACCTACGTGCATTTTGTTAGTTCTTACTTATAAGATTTCCATTTTCGCCCACTTGGTTAGTGTGGAGGTAGCGTGTCTGCCTTACATTCAACAAGTCGCGAATTCGAATCGCGCTTTGGGATAGTTATGTGGATAAGGTTTTTCTCGGGGGGGGGGGGGGTTCCCTTATCTTGAGAAGACTAATGTCGAGTAACTTTAAGCTCCATGAACCTCGAGATCATTTGAGTATCATTTCACCAATCGTCTGATATGACCAACCAGGTTAAAGGACATTTTCGAGCTTGCCTAAAAAATGTTTGAGGAAGTTTGACAACAGCTCGGGATTGAGAAATCATAAGATATTAGCAGCAAATGAGTGTGACAGAAAATGTATTTTGCAATAATCCTAAGTGTGCAAATGAGAATACACATGCCTATAGGAGAGTCTTTTTCAGTTTTTTGCAAACAACGTTCGTCAATGTTTTTTTGCATTAAATGCTTGTTAATATTCTATATGAACATTTATTTTCCTTTACAGCATAAATTTGTAATCGACTACGACGGCCATCTTGTCTAACTTTGCAGGCTCGCGATTGTTGGTATCAACAATGAAATCGAAAACACTCGATAGTTCAATGGTATTCTCGTCAGTGTTTTAATGAAGAGGTGTATACTTGTGGGCATTCTGTAGAATGACTTCTGTTGAAACACAATACATTGTATTTCTTGCTAGATCACGATAAAACTTTCATATCGCCAAAGAGGATATTCGATATTGCCTTCAAGCCATTTCGGAATCTTGAATCAAGGTTTCATGCGTGTGCGGGTATTTCGTCTCACGTGTCGAGATCGTGCTTCGAATTTCCGTCATGGTATTGAATTTTTCAGGTCTGATTCAACTTTCCTATGTACCGCGAGTCTGTAAATACCAAATGTAAAATACCCTACAAATTCAAAAGAACTGCTTTTGTTTTTATCCCGTGACGGAAATATTTTCAGTATATATTTTGATGTAGTTGCAAAGGTACTTGCAGGAGACTAGAACAACTACATGTTTATAATGCAGTCACTGCTTGCTGGCCTCACATTGAGTACTCTTAAAATATCAAGAGAAACAAAGGAGCGGATATATTGCACACGCGTGTTGCTTATATGTACACATAAAATACAGAGTAAAAGATATCTCGGAATTGGATAAAGCTGCAAAAAATGTGATTTAGCATGCCTATTTATACGAGATCCACATTCTCTTGCAGTTGTATAACTCATTAAAAATGAAGACTACTTCGCAGCTTTCTACAAAAAAGTCCAATAGCTTTATTTGAGATACCAATATCATATTGCATTGTAAAATAAAACTCGTTAATCATTTTTAGCGATACTTAAAAAGAAACCTGATGTGTTCTATTCACATGACTTTCTCTACTTCTCTGTAGCAAAATATTGTTAAAAAGCTTATTTTTCTATCTACTTCATGATAATCGAGATACACATTAGCATAAATTGCCCTTATTACTTGTTTTTTTTTTTTTTTTTTTTAAATAGAAGGTAAAAAAAGTTAATTTGTTGCACTCTCATGATGTCCTCTAGCTGTTTGGTAAACAATCCTGTTCTTCAAACGTTAATCTGTTATCTACGTCGTGCTAATCAAGATAAACATAAGCAGAATTAGTCTTATTACTACCTTCCTTGTTGTAAGTAGAAGTGAAATAAGAAAATGCACAGACTAAAGCTATAGTCTCGTCCTTTAAAAGCCGATAGCTATGTGAAACAATTGGCATTCCAATCTCTTCCCGTTTGAGAAAAGTGGCTAAAATTGAAAGCAATAAAGTGGAATATCTCGAAAACGGTTAACTCTACAAAAACTAAACGTATATGACATAAATATTGTGTTTTAATGAGGGCTACGTTTTTTTGTGAGTACGTTTTTGTATATCTCTTACGGTTTGCCAGTTATACAAGTCATCCAGAATGAAGAGGTCTTCAGAGGCTATTCCCTGAAAATTCAAGATATACATTTCGTTTGTCATAAAAATAAATTAAACATAAGGTATTTTAATCAAACTCGAAAAAGGTTCCAGGTGGTGGGATTTTCTTGACAATATTCGTGTCGCATCCTTGGAAGACACTTAACCTAAATATCAAGTTTGGTATTTAACGGACTTTTTGTTTTTGAGCTATGTTGTATACACGTGCGCGCGCGAGCGCGCAGACATTCTAAAAATGTTTTTTTTTTTTTTTTTTTTTTGATTCAGGGTGTCTCAAAACATTTATTTCCAGTGAAATCTCTGAATCGAACTGTTAGGGGTATTACAATACCTTCTCTATACACCATGTACATAGTACGTGTAAAGAAAGTAAAGAAGAAGAAAGAGAAAGGACAAGGTTTGCAACAAATGGATACTAAATATGTGAAAATCGATTTCCAGTTATGAAATGTAAACTTTACAAAAGAGAACTTAACGAATATCGAGATATATAGTTTATTCTTTACGTCAATATCTCAAGCATTCGACATTTTAAACGAAGTCTTTAAACCTTTTTTTTTTAGAAAATTACAAAGAAAATATTTTTCTTGTTAAATGTGGCAGAATTTGGTTAAGATCGAAGTGAGGCTCCTTTGAGAAACGTTTACACGACTTGAATACTAATTAGAGGGCTATTGCCGCATTGATGCCGCAGATAAAGCTGCGAATTTATAGTGAAAATATATCAAAAACAAAATACCTGTGTTTCGGCTTTCTCTCCCTTAGGATTCTTGTTCACAGAAAAAAGTGACAAAGTTTTTAAGTTTTAACGGTCGACTTATAGGGGATATAAGGGCCCCGCGGCAATCACAAAATGCACGTAACCGTTTAGGATACGAGCTATCTGTTTCATACCTTTGCCTTTCCCTTTCCCCTGTCTTAAGGTTCTGACCAAAGAATAATACTGTCTTCCACTCAACGATCAGCTGCCTAGTACATTGTCAGCGCATATACATAAACTTTTTCCACACTACAAGGGCTGCAATTATGAGCTACAAGTATATGTGTGCACTAGATATAACTTACAACCAAGAGTCCATGTCGCGAAAACAAAATCGTGAATTTAATTTAGTTTAATTGAAAGAAGAAAAAAAAAAACTGTTGGTAAAAATTCGTACATTTTTGTAAGTTTTCTCGTTTAATATTATAAATACCGATACAGCGTGATATTATTAGAGAATCACTATGATTTAAATTCTGTTTTCGATCTATTTTCACTAAAAATATCAGAACTGAAAAATTTTACTAGCGAATAATATTATAACTGTCTATAGGTAAGAGACCAGAGAAAATTTGAAATATAACCTACTGAGCGCAAATTATATTGAAAATAGTAATATTTTCTAATTTCTTTGCAATAATATTTTAAACAATAATAAAATAGGTAATATAACTATACGTCCAGAATAGATTTGACATTTTACGTTGCAGCATTAACAATAGCTAACGAAACTGGTATCTATATAGATATTAATAGTATATTATGTAACGAGAGTATAATGGTGGTAATGAAGATGCGAGTTTAATAAGAACATCTTAATTGTGAAGTTCCATACACTGTTCATGTTCGACCATAAAATTTGCACAGACATTTTTGTACACGTTTCTTGATTTTTTTTTTTAAAGTTTAAACGTCCTTTAACCTGGTTTAGTCATATTGGACGATGAATGAAATTGATGAAATGATGCTCAAATGATCTCGGGGTCCATGGAGCTTAAAGTTACTCGACATTCGTCTTCTCAGGATAAGGGAAAACCCCGAAAAAAATCTTATCCGGGTATCTCACCTTAAGCGAGATTCGAACTAGCGACCTTTTGAATGTCAGGCAGACACGCTACCACCACACGCGGGCTCTTAAATTTTGTGGCAATACATTATTAGTTATTTCATGTGCCTTTGCAGAAATTTCCGGCGGTGTTAGTTGCATCTTACTGTCACTCGTGTCCGACATTTTCACTTTATCTTAGCTCGCGCTAGTAGTTTTCGCCAGTAGTTTTACGAGAATAATTGATAGTTGTGCTTTCATCAGTTGGTGCCTGATAGCGTTATGAGATCTGCGCAAATGCAAAAGTATTGTTGCATGTGTATCTTCTGACTGGTTAAAACGTGCACTTTAATGATGAAGTGCACGTTAATGCGGTCCATAAAAGTACAGCTATCAGCCATATAGTTACTACATTTATGAATGGTGGAGCATAAAATTTTATTTTTATAAATAGATGTTAAATATGAAGTGGATAAAAAGATGCTTACTCAGAACAGTTCAAGCAATTCTAAGAAATGCTTGATAAAGAAAATACTACGATTGTCGATATAAGTTCTTTTTCTTTCGCCCTTTTACATCATTAATTTTTCTCGGTATTTAACTTCTTAATAATTGTATATTAAAATAATTCTGTGTAGATCTCCACCGGCAGAACACGATAAGGAAAGTTTCAGTATCTTATCGCTAAGCACATTTTTTACTTCCGCTTCGCAGTATGTTTTGTCAATAGCAGACGGTGTTCGTGCTGAGTGCCTCACTCATTTCCGCCACGAGTGACCTCACGGGTTTGTGAAGAAGGATCTGCCGAGTGGTGAATACAGCTACCTTCAACTTCCGGGATATACATACGTGCCATATGTTAAAAATATTCTTAACGAACGTTAAAACATTCAGTGAAAATATATGTTGAGTTACATTTGCATATGTTTTTGCAACTTGTCATTTAACCTGGTCGGTCACATCGGACGAAGAATGAAATCGATAAAATTATGTTTAAAGTTATTCGAATTTCGTCTTCTCAGGATAAGGGAACACCCCGAAGGGGTTATCCGAGTAATTTACCCTAAGCGAAATTCGAACTTGCGACTTCTTGAATATCAGGGGGACACGCTACCCCTACACTACTGAGGAGAGATTTTCACTGTTTTGTCTATAGCCACTATTTGTATAATCTCTTCTACAAACTGTGCTTATAAAAGCTATTTCTTTCTCTTACAAGTAGGGGAAATATGCATTCCACCCAAAAATTCCATGCCAAGATTTTACCGGATATGACGCGTTTCGAGACCTGTGAGTTAAAAAAGTTAGAAATAGGTCAGCGCGTATCTGTGAACAGCACAACTCAAAAATGTGTGTTACACTCACATGACTTTCTCTGACTATTCTACAAACACACTTCTTATAAAATGTTCTTCTTTCTACACCATGCTAATCGAGATAAGCATAAGCAGAATGTACTTATTACTTAGTTTCTTATGTGTAGAAGGGAACTAAAGGAATGCACTGTGCTAAAGCGATAGTCAAATGTTTTAAAAGCTATTGTTATGCGATTGATATTGAAATTGGCTTCTGTGCTTGGCCAGAAGTAGAACAACAGAAAAATGGACAGCTTCTTTCTGAGAAAAGAAGTATTTTAAAATTGAAACCAATATCAAGGAATATCTTGGAAACGGTCAACTCTACAATAAAAATGCATATGATATAAATTCTGTGTTTTAACGATATCTAGTAGTTTTTGTCTATCTCTTATGGTTTGACCGTTATGCAAGATTCTGCAAAACTCAACCAGAATAAAGTGCTCTTCAGAGGTAATTGCCAGAAAATTCAAAATGTACATTTTATTTGTATTGTGAGTAACTTTAATCAAAATCATGAGAGCAATTTTTGAGAAAAACAAAATTTTCAAACATTTTTCTATGTAAACGGTAGTTTGGGGTGGGGTATTTTCTTGAAAATCTTTGTGTCGCATCCTTGGAATATGATCAATGCCAAGTTTGGTATTTAACGGTCCATAGTTTTTGAGCTATGGTCCACAGACAGCACGCGCGGACCTTTTTCTAAAATGCTTATTTTTTTATTCAGGGAGTCTCAAAACATGTATTTCCGGTGAAATCTCGGTATCCAATTTTTGGGTGCAATACAGTACCTTCTCTATACACTATGTACATAGTACGTGTAGAGTAAGTAAAATGAAAAATCTGTTAATACCAAACTTGTCTGCATATGATTGCGAGGCATGCTTAGAACTGTCTTTAACTATTAACTATACATTCATACAGATTTTCATTTTAATGAACTGTACAGTTTTATAAATATATAATGTGTTCCATACACATGACTTTTCTTTATTCACTCTTCAACTTCTTTTTAAAAACACTGATTTTATACAATAACATGACTTTCTTTGCCAATTAGCAGTGTTTATGCTTGAATAAGATATTCTTAAAAAGCATGCTCTTTCATTTATTTCCTATTCCCTTGTAGATACAACGTGAATTGGGGAATGCACAGGTTTAAGCGGTAGTGAAGTATTTTAAGAACTGATCGCTATCTGATGATATGAAATTCAGTTCTGTTAGCTTGAATAGGAAAAAGAAAACGAATACCGACTTACCATAAGTATTGAGAAATTGAAACCAATAACAAGGTATATTTCAGAAATGGTTTAACTTAAAAAAAAAAAAGCTAATTGTGTAAGTATATTAACAAAATTTATATTTTTTATTAATAAGTTTTTGTCTCTATTACTCTCTCTCTCTCTTTCTCTTTCTATCTCTCTCTTTCGGTTTGCCAGTTATGCAAAACATTTTCAGAATGAGGACTTCGGATATTATTCCCACAAAATTCAAAATATGCAGTCTATTTATTATAAAATATTTTAAACATAACGGTATTTTAATCAAAACCGTTAGCTATTTGAGTAAAAAGTATAGTTTGAGTGAGGGGATTTTCTTTAAAATATTCTTGTTTATTCTTGGAAGATGATGTGAACGTAAATATCAAATTTGGTATTTAACCGACCCTTCGTTTTCGAGTTAATGTTGTTCTCACACACATACATACACGTGCGCGGATCTTTTTCTATTTTTTATTTTATTACTTTTTCTACTTCGTATATACTATCTACATAGGTAGAGAAGGTATTGCATTCCATCTAAACATTTGATGTTTTAACGAAAATACATATTTTTAGGACCTCTGAATAAAATAAAATTAGAAAATAGTGTGTTAACATCTGTGAACAGTTTAACTTAATTAAAAGTCGATTACATTTCAAACTAATAGTTAACTTCAAGATCTTCCAAGGATGCGAATCGAAGATTTTCAATCGATAGCCACGCTAAATTACCCTTTACTTGTAAAAATTTAGAAAATTATAATGCATAACTTGAATTTCCTTGGAATATGGTCCTAAAGTCCTCTTCATTCTGAATGCCTTTTGCATAACTGGTAAACCTAAGAGATAGACAAAAACCTACTACACAAAATATGTAGATCTCGTCAAAAACACAAATTATATGAAATACATTCCTTTGCGAAGCTAACATTTTCGGATATGTTACTGTTTAAATTTAAACTTCCCAATATTTACACTTTCCTCAAATGGGAAGTCCTATAACGGAAATTCAATACCATCATATAGCGACCGGGTTTTAAAATATTTTAGTAGCGCTTTTTTATTCCCCTTGCACAAGGGAATAATATCGTAATAAAACAATTTCTGCTAATGTTTATCTTGATAAGCAAGCATAAGGTTTTATAAGAATAATTCGTTGCACCTACTAGAAATGCTCTTTATGGATTCGAGGGAGCTCAAAAGATGTATTTCCGGTGAAATTTCGGTAAGGAATTTTTGGGTGGAACACAGTACCTACTCTTCTTATGTGCATTGCACATACATTTTAGAGAAGGTAAAAAGGCTATGCACATATTGTATAGAGACGTTATTGCATTCCACCCAAAAATTCAATACCGAGAGTTCACCGAAAATACATGTTTTAGGATCCTCTAAAAGGTCCGTGTGTCTGTGAACACATAACTCATGAATGAAAATTCGGTAAAATGCCAAACTTGGTATTCAAGTTAAGTATCTTCCAGGGATGCGACACAAAGATTTTCAAGAAAATCCCCCCAGCCCCAATTAGCCCTTACATAGAAAAAATGTCTAACGATTTTGATTAAAATCGCTTATATTTAAGATATTTACATGACAAATAAAGCGTGTATCTTGACTTTTCTGGGAATAGCCTCTTAAGACCTCTTTATTCTTGATGACTTGTATAACTGGCAAACCGTAAGAGATATACAAAAACGTACTCACAAAAAACGTAGCTCTCATTAAAACACAATATTTATGTCATACACATTTACATTGTTGCATTTTGCATACTAGTAAACGTAAGAGATAGACAAACACTTACTACATAGAAGATGACACGTTTGTCATATAGATTTTTTTCGGGGAGTTGGCCGTTTTCGAGATATTCCCCTTATTCAGTTTTAGAATACTAAATTTTGTTCATACGGGAGTTAATCAACTCCTGGCCATGCAAAGACATGGATTTCAATCACGTAGCAACCATATTTTAAAACATCTGACTGTCGGTTTATCCTTATTTCCGTTCTACTTATAAAAAACTAACAAGACCGTTTCTGCTAATGTTTATTTCGATTAGCATGAAGTAGATAGAACAATACGCTTATTAACGATAGTGTTTTGCAGAAATGTAGAGAAAGTCTCGAGAATGGAGCACATCAGATATTTTAATTGTTTTTTTACAGGGGACCCTTAAACGTGTATTTTCAGTTAAATATCGTAATAGAATATTGGAGTGAAATACAATACCTTCTCTACCTATGTACTTACTATCAACTAAGTAGAGAAAGGGGGCCCTTAAACGTGTATTTCCAGTTAAATTCCGATATCGAATGTATGAGTGGATTGTAATCACCTTTTGTATATTATGTAGATACTAAATAAGGTAAAATGCTTATTTTTGACCCAGAACGTATATTTCCCATCTCGGAATCGAACTTTTTGGGTTGAATGCAATACCTTCTCTGGTTATTACTTACGTAGCAGAGGAAGTAATATACATATGTCACATATTTCTTATTAACTGAAATAGATCCACTCAGGCATGTCTTCAGAAGTCGCAGTATGCGGTTTTGGGAGGACTGCAGTATTAATATGGGCATCATAACGAAATCTGAAGAATATTTTTAATACACCACTCGGATTGCTTTAGCGTAATCGTAGAATCTTACGTAGCTTGGAAGACCTTGATGAAAGCTTCAAGCGGTGATGCCAATTAGGAAGATCCAGTCTCTTCTGATCGTGTAGTCGAACATCTCTCTTTCTCACCAGGTGCTAACCAATTGCAACATCATCTATGAACCGGTTAATACAGTTATTTTAGAGGATTTGCTAATTAATTTTGAAATTCCTGGTACCAGGAACATGTAAGAACATAGATTTTCGGAGATAGTCGTCTCGTATAAGCCTCTATTCAAGTAAGTTTGTATTTTCCATGAATAAACTTGTGTATCTTTCTCTATACATTACGATATTTTAATGACCATTCACGGATAGTATTAGGAAACAAATAACCCCGTGCGTATTTTCTTCTGCTTCAGTCTACTTCCACAATTTTAATATTTTTACTTTCCCTGCACTTACTATGTACATAGTGTATAGAGAAGGTATTGCATTCCACCCAAATATTCGATTCCAAGATTTCACCGGTAATATACGTTTTGGGGTCCCCGTATCCAAAAAAAGCATTTTTGGAAAAGGTTCCATGTGTCTGTGAACACGATAACTTAAGAACGAAAAGTCGGTAAAATACCAAGCTTGGTATTTAAGTTCAGTATCTTCCACGGATGCAACACGAAGCTTTTGAGGGAAAAAAAGCCACCCCAAACTACTCTTTACATAGAAAAAATATCGAAAATTTTGAGTTTCTCAAAAATGGCTTTAATGGTTTTGATTAAAATGCCGTACATTAAACATGACAAAATGTGTATCTTGAATTTTTTTGTAAATAGCCTCTAAAGTTCTCTTTATTCTGGATGCATTTTGCATAATTGGCAAACCGTAACTGATAGACAAAACCTCACTACATAAATAACGTAGATCTCGTTAAAACACAGTTTGTCAAATGCGTTATTTTCGTGGAATTTACCGTTTCTGAGATATTTCAAGTTATTTGTTTTAGATTTAAAATACTTAAACTTTTCTCCTGGCCATGCATAGAAACGGATTTCAACTGCTTGGCAACCAACTTTTAAAATATTTGACTATCAATTTAGCCTACTGTATTCCCTTATTTTCCTTCTACTTTCAAGGAAACAAGACAATTTCTGCTGCTGTTAATCTCTATTATATAGTATAAATATGAATATGTTTTTAACAATGTGTTAGTGATGTAGAGAAAGTTATGTGAATAAAACATATCAGATTTTTTTATACTTGTCCCTTAATCCAGGCAATTATCATTCGTACATTTTGCTACCTTCCCTAGCAGGTATTTACAATTAACATAGGTAGAACAGGTATTGTATCACACCCAAAATGTTGATACCTACCTAGATTTCACCGCTAATATGTTTTGAGACCACCTGAATAAAAAAAACATTTTTTTGAAAAAGATCTGTGTGTCTGTGGACAGCACGATTCAAAATCGAAACGTTCAAACTTGGTATTTAAGTTTAGTTTAGCATCTCCCCTCTCTCAAGAAAATCTCTCCACCCTAAACTACACTCTTGACATGGAAAATTTTTCGAAAATGTCGATTTTCTCAAAAATGACTAACGATCTTGATTAAAATACGATGTATTAAAGATATTTACATCACAAAATGTGTATCGGCTACCATAGGCTAAAGCGATCACATCTTTTAAACGCAACATTACACACACGCACATACACACACACACACACACCAAAACAAAACAAAAACGTAAAGTCCGTTAAATACCATACTTTGTATTTAAGTGCAGCATCTTCCAAGGATGTGACACGAAGATTTTCAGGAAAATCCACGACTCTACCATTAAATAGCCTTTACATGTACATTTTTCGAAATGTTCTTAAAATTGGATTACGATTTTGATCAAAGTGCCATATATAAATATTTTACATGCCAAATAAAATATCCCTGCATTTCTTGGAAATAGCCCCTGAAGTCTTCTTCATTCTGAATGACGTATGAATAAATGGTAAACCATAAGAGAGAGACACGAGCTTACTATTCAAAAAAATCTTGTGTGTTCCATTCACATGACTTTTTCTACATCTCTGCAACAAATTATTGTTAAAAGGCTTATGCTTCTTTTTACTTCACGCTAATCGAGAAACAATTAGCATAGATGGTCTTATTTGCTTCCATGAAAGTAGAGGGAAATAAGGGAGTAGTATAGGCTGAAGAGTTAATCAAAAGTTGGTTGCTATATGACTGAAGTTCCTTTGCTTGTATGGACAGAAGTTGACATTCCCGTATGAGAAAAGTATGTTTTTTAAAGCTGGAAACCGATAACAAGGAATATCTAAAAAAACGACCAACTCCACGAAAAAAATGTGTATAACAAATTGTGTTAATTCAAAATCTTCTCGGGCTTCTACCTGGCTAGAAGCCCGAGAAGATTTTGAATTAATACGTCGCCAGGAAAGCTTCAGTTCTTATTTTAACAAATTGTGTGTTTCAACGAGTTCTACATTTTCTGTTAGGTAAGTTTTTGTCTATCTCTTACGGTTTGTCAGTTATGCAAAATTCGGTAAAATTCATCCAGACTAAAGTATCTAGTCTTCAGAGGCTATTCCCAGAAAATTCAAGATATATATTTTATTTGTCAGGTAAATAACTTTAATATACGATATTTTAATCAAAATCGTTAGAGCCATTTTTGAGAAAATAATTTTTTTTCCATGGAAGATGCTGAACTTAAATATGAAGTTTTGGTATTTGTTGACTTTTCGTTTTTGAGCTACTCTGTCCACAGAGTCACGCACGGACCTTTTTCCAAAAAACCTTCTTTTTTGATTCAGGTGTACCCAAAACATGTATTTCTGGTGAAATCCCGGTATCGGATTTTTGGGTGGAATGCAATACCTTCTTTCTGCACTATGTACATAGTACGTGTAGAGAAAGTAAAAATGTAGATCTCATTAAAAAGAATTACCATATATTCTCACTCGATCACCTCCAAAATGTCATTGGCGTCTTACACAAGAAATTGACATTTCGAAACCTTCAGCACGGAAAACAACAAAAGTTTTAAAAATCAAACCATACAAGGTCACTTGCCCAGGAATTTCCAACATCTCCTGTGATAAGGTATGACTTGTGTTCATTTTGATAATTGTTAATGTGTTTTGAGATTTTATTTATTGTCCACGCATGTGTGACTGGGCGATGGGTCGTTTGACTGCCAGTCAAGTGTACAGTATGTGACCGGGAGATGGGCCGTGCGCTTTACGGCCAAGTTTTGTAGCATACTTACTGTACTTGATTGTTATATCCATATTTATGCATGAATTATTGCCAGCGGCTACAACAGAATTGAAGAGGAATAAATGAGTAGACGACCCATTTACTTTTCAACAGGGAAAACTTGAGAGAAATGCCTTGTGAAATTCAGCATGATTTAGTCGCTTCACAGAACGTGGGCTAATAGCCTTTAGTATACTACCAGAACGGTTTGTAGCAAGCTGTTCACGCAAATTATGTCATTTCTGGTTAACTTTTAACACCTTGTTAAAACCGCCAACCAGCTGTAATGCGCTATTTGGTATTCTATAATGTCGTAACGACATCCTGTTGAAAGGGCGAAAAGTGGTTAACGATAAACAAACGAAATACTGTTGTTAGCGCAAGCAATAATTTTATTATTTTACTAGCTATTATACAAACTTCTTACAAAAGCTTATTCTTTCTGCACCATGCTAATCGAGATAAGCATTAGCAGAATGTTCTTATTACTTAGTTCCTTATTAAGTAGAAGGGAACTAAAGAAATGCATTATGCTAAAGCGATAGTCAAATGTTTTAAAACCGCCGATATGTGATTGTCATTGCAATTCGCTTCTCTGCTTGGTCAGGAATAGAACAAAAAAAAAAAAAAAAAAAAAAAAAACGGACACTTCCAGTCTGAGAAAAGCATAAGTATTTCAAATTTGAAACCAATAGGAATATCTCGGAAACGGTTACCTCCACAACAAAAATATAAAGGACATATAAAGTGTGTGTTTTGGCTATATCTACAGTTTTTGTGTTGTAAGTTTTTGTCTATCTCTTACGATTATGCAAAATTGGGCAAAATACATCCAGATGAAAGGTCTTGAGAGGTTATTCCCAGAAAATTAAAGATATTGGACATTTTATTTAGAATGTAAATACCTTTAATATATGGCATTTTAATCAAAATCATTAAGAGACATTTTGGAGAAAATAAAAAAATTCAAAACATTTTTTTATGCAAAAGGCAGTTTGTGGTAGGGACATATTTTTGAAAATCTTCGTGTCGCATCCTTGGTAGATACTAAACGTAAATACCAAGTTTGGTGTTTAACGGTCTTTTCATTTTTGAGTTATGCTGTCCTCTCACACACACACACGCACAAACGGACGTTTTTCTAAATGTTTTTTTTATTCACGTGACCTCAAAACATTTCCGGTGAAATCTCGACTTCGAATTTTGGGTGGAATACAATACCTTCTCTAGCTACTGTGTGAATTGTATGTACAGAAAAAGTAAATATTGATGCGCTCTTACTGATTCTTGATCTGGAAGCTCAAAGGAAGGAAACACCTCAGAAGACCGTTAACATAAAAAGGAAAGGTTTTTGCATACGCCATAAAATAAAGCCATATGTATGCTAAGCGTGAAAATAACATCCTAGGAGCGTATGCTTGTGCGACAAATACGTAGTGTTTCTAATCTAACTTTGGATGGGTTAATTTATATCGTATCAGAGAAATACTGCATCCATGTAGAATAATGAAATATTTAGGATGCATAGGTAATTTTCTCTGGTTGTAGATTATGAGGAAATGTTTGTTATGTTTACGTCTTGTTAATACAAAAGTTATCCAGAATGAAGAGAGCTTCAGAGGCTACTCCCAGAAAATTCAGAATATACTTTTTATTTTTGATGAAAATAGCTTAAACATATGGTGTTTTAATCAAAATCCTTAGAGCCATTTTGAGAAAATAAAGAATTTCGAAAATTTTCCATGTAAAGGATACTTTGGGATGGGATATTTTGTTGGAAATCTTCGTCTCTTTAAGTTTGGCATTTAACGACTTTTCGTTTTTTAATTATGCTTCACATACACACATAAATATTGCTGTATGACAGTATGTGTGAGTCACCTGCAGTTCCCCTCTTAAACTCTCGGGGGAACAAAGTTGTTGTGACGTCAATACTTCAGAGTTACCTCTGGACATGCCTGAGTTAACATTCAACCCTCGAATTTGACGAGGACCAGATTGTCTAAGGCCTAAATTACACTCACATTTCTGTGTCACAGATTGTGATAAAACCGTTGATCACATATTATGATCAGGTGATCACTACGTCAAGCCTTTTATCTTTAAACAAAAGTTATATAAACTCCTCATATATTTAATGTTATTAATCCCCCAATTAATAAACCGATATGAGATACAAAAGAATAAGTAATTAAATCCTTTACATATACTTGACGTAGTCATAACCTAACCAAAAATTCTCCTACTAATCTTTTATTGCAAATCTAAAAAGCATATCCAACAGTTAACACCATAAACTGTAAAATAGTTCCTGTTTTGTTCTGTTTAGAATGTTATTTGTGTCATTATATTGAATATTTATAAATAAATTTACCTTAACTTTTTATTACATTCATCTGCAACATTTTCTAGTAACCTAACTTAAAACTTAACCTCAAACAGTCCATTTCTTAAAAATGGTAATTAATGGCTGTTATAATAACTTTCATTTTGTTCTTCTAAATATTGACTTCCCAATGTATTTAAATGTTTCCTCACATCATTATCCGTATATCCTTCATGCAGTTCATAATGGCTTCTGCTATGCCTTTATAAGTTTCCAGTCTTTTGTTTCTGTTTTTATCACAATTATGTTGTGAAGCATTTAATGTGATTCATAATATGAGGATATGAGCGGTTTAGCTGTAGCCACTGAATATGCGTAATGTTTGCCATTTTATTTTTTAATCACAGATATCATCCAAACCTTTATGACAGAAATATGTCACAGCTAGGTGTGATCTAAGATGATATATTACACTATAACATGTTTTGTCATATCTGTTGTGTAATATAGGCCTTATAATGTATAACTTTCACTCTCATATACCAGTTAACGTGAACAATCACCGGAGTGAACAGTCATCGAAATACAGCCAAAATGCACAATGTGGTTTCCGAAGTGGTAGATGATGTAAATGTACAAAGAGTATATTTAGAATTCTCGCCGCATTTTAGTATGGTTGGAGATAAATATAGAAATACGTGTATGTTCTACTAATCATTACTATTGCTGTATGCAGCACTTGCTTGTTTGAGCGTATAAAGCACGCTACCTTCCAATTAATGCAATTCCATATAACGGGGCCATATGCTCTCGAAGTACAGGCTGTGTACCTCGTGGTAGAACTTTCCTCGTTTACCATTATACCGTGTGACACAAGTCGTCAAATGTGTAAAAACTTTTTATTCTAAAATTCACTTTGTATAATATTTTATTGGACAATGTGGACATTATTTTGGTTATTTTCGTTTTACACGCTTGGTTTATGTCAAACATAGGTAAAATAAATTATTGTTTCTTAATGTCAAATTAAATTTCTGTTACAGTATGCATGTTCACTGCCGGAGATGTAGAAAATGCTGTTTATTTACTTGAAGACAGTGCCTCACTCTATTTTAACATTCTTCTGTCACTCATAAAGGTGTTGCAGGTGGAATATTCTGAGCTGTATAGGTGATCCTTGTTTTAACTCATCTAAAGTTGTGGGCTTTGTCTGAAAAAGTTCTGCTTTACATATCCTATAGAAAACTCAAGGGGATGTGAAGTCTGGTGGCCATGGAGGCCAGTCCTGAAGTCAACATCGTCCAATCCATTGAACACTGAACATCTCATTTATTTTCTGGCGAACAGTCAGAACAATGTTCCGTGGCTCCATCTTGTTAAAACCACAGTCTTAACAGTTGTTTCAGTGGTATATAGCATCCAGGAACTTATGCAGATTGGTGTACAAAACTCCCCGTTTGTATACTAGTTTACATTTCCATCAAACAAATGAGATCCAACAACCATATCACCAATTATTCCATATCAGAGCACAGGGTCATTTCTCGCATCAAACTTAACAAAACACAAAAAGTAATTGTTGTGTATTGTTATTTTCCTTGGCCTACTATAATTTCTAATCTTTTTAATCCACAGGAAATAATTCAGATAAACGTGAAAGAAAGAGTTGCAGAATTCTTAGGGTATTAAAAGGAAATAACTTAAACATAAATTATGATAAATAAGTGAATGTCAAAATTGTACAATAATACATTATCCAGTTCAGAAAATTATGCATACTCCAATATATTTATATAGGGAATTGTTTTCAATTTGTCAACTGACTTTGGTCAGCGTAGAAATGCATTCTAATTTAATAATGACGTAAACAGCTTGCTTGTTATTTGAATATGCTAGCTTTCAATTTATGCAAATATATAAGTTGTTTTGCTCCATGATTTCCCGTTAACATAGTAGGATTTTACTACAATATTCAACGCATAATTTATACTATTCTGGAGTGGTATATACAACTTTGTGGGTATTTGGTAATCTCTGTAGTAAATATAAAGAAGCTAAACAAAACTTTAAGAGTAATTTCCAGATCACTAAACGATTAGTAAATACATTTCGTGAGACTGGTTCTATGGTTGCACTAAAGAAGTGGTAGACGCTATTATTTCTTTTGGGGTGCTGCTAAATGAACAGCGCATAAAGATAATTCGGCAGCAATGGATGTACATACTGAAAATGAAATAATAAAATGCCCAATGACAAAGTGTTTAACTATAGAATTAAAATGTGAATGAGCGAGTTAATCATGATGTTTAGGGATAGCATCTTGGGGCCGATAGCGGGACAGAATCAAAATTAACGCAGCATGGTTTATAGTTGTGACATGTTGACAATGGAATGTGTACATAGTGCTATAGTATTTTTCAGAATATGATGGCCTTGCCCGACTCTTCTCCCAAAGATGGCCTGACTTTGAAGTTAACGTTTGCGGTTATTCTGTTTAGTGGTTAGGATGTGCACGGCTGGAAACCAACCCTCGATGTTGCCAAGTCTTAAACTTACTGGTCCCTTTACTGAGGCTCTATTCTCCACTTGCAAGCAGTCTCTTCGGGAAACAGATTTTACGTTGCCTCTCACCCCTAGTGCAGATTTGTCTTTTGTTTGCTAATGGCTGTTGCTCAGTGGTAGGACGGAGCGGTCCCGTTTGAGGGTCATCGTGTTTAGTAAAAAAAAATATACTAACAGAAGGAAAATGGGGCAGTGGTTGCCTGGCAGACTGTGATGTTTTCACTAGCAGAAGGTAAACATAAATACCACTGATTTACAATTAACAATTTTATTATTTACATCTATGCATTGCTGTTGTGCAACAAGTCATCAGCATCATTATCTGTTTCATTTTCTCTCAAGATAACATAGATTACTATGTAGAACATACATTCGCAACGTCTCAAATGTGAATCGTTTCCGATTGGCACATAAACAGGCTTTATATTGTGAAAAACTTCGCTCCACACCACAAGATGTAATTGGAGCAAAACGAAAATAGGACACATCATCGACTATTGGGTAGGGTATTCTATCAGTAATTATTTCCGTAGCAACACCATGTAGCACATTTCGTATTTCTCTCATTGAAAATCCTACATTTTTTCCAAACGCTATCTTCACTTTCTTTTTCACACGACCTGAAACTTTTGACACGGGTCTCTGATTAATTACTTGCACAAGTTCGACAGCTTTCAGGGCTCGAGGCATTTCAATGTTCGATGTTTCCAAATATGTGTTATTGTCGTAGATATTTCTGCAAAGTTCTTTTGTATGAATTGCAAATCTTCATGCAATCCATTTGAAACAAGAGATTTTACAATCCTGATTGAAGAGCTTGCACTGTCATAAAATTCACTAAGTACCTATAAAACAATATTGTAATATACAGCATAGTATACTGCTGCGTCGAGCCACGTTCCCCAGCGCGTTACTATAGGTTACATGCAGCGCGTGTAGTCGCTAATGCAAGTCGGCGTTGACTCGGTAGATATGCAACTGGTATGCGTATCGGTCCCCAAGATCCCTAATGATGGTTATTGCTTTCTCTAGCACGCAAATACAATGTACATAGTGGATAGATAAGGTACTGCATTACAACTAAAATTTCAATACCGAGATTTGACCGTAAATATATGTTTTGAGGCCCCCTGAATTCAGTTTTAAACTACTTCTTACACTTTTCAAGCGGAAATTCAACTATCGTTTTATCTCTCTTCTGTTTTACTCCCGGGGATGCAAAAGAGAACCGAATTTCACTTGCTTTCAAAAAAAAAATACTATCGCTGTAGCCTAGTGTGTTCCCATATTTTCCTTGCTTACAAGGAAGCAAGTAAGGTAAAAAGACCGTTTTCTCGATTAAATAATAAAGAATAATAATCGTTTGTTAGAAAATTTTATGAAATAGCTAGAGAATGTCATGTAAATGGAATCCATCAGATTTGTTTTTTCTTTTGCTACTCTTCCTCAATCCATATGTCCACCACTGTAGGATTACAATTGGACGGAGTTAAGGGTTAAACCCGGCCTGGACGAGACTCAGATGTTTAACCCACTAGTAGCAATTATGCATTTTATGATGATTATTTTTGAAAAAAAAAATCAAGGTTAATTATCCCTTGAACAAGCAGTTTCGCTTTTTTAGCCGTACAGCTGATTCTAAGCTGTTTTCTTTTACACAAGTCCAGTTTTTGTTTCCATATTCCATAAATGTACACGTAGCGTCTGATGTATTGCGGTATGACGATTGAGCACATTATATATTCCAGTTCATTGTCGTCATACCCATCACTGTCACAGCTGCGATCTTTATCTCTTGCGTGATTTTTCATATAAGGAGTTTTGTCCTTGCTTTCAAGATCATCCATGAGTAATCTGTTTAATTCTGGAATCAGATAGCATCAGAAATCTTGGAATATTTGTAGTCAGCTATCTTTATTCATGTTTCCGAGTGCATGAGATTGGTATGGATATACCCAAGGTCACGGGTCCAAACTCGGCGGAGGACCATGAATTTTTTTCGGATATAAAAAACCTTACCAGGCTTCCTTCGGAAGGGAAGTGAAGCCGTTGGTCCCGTGTCGAAGATTTACGGCACGCAAAAGAACCTCAAGCCTGATAAAGAGACTTCTGAGATAAATTAAGCGGTCTTTAACGCCCAGTTTAGGATATGACGCTGAGAACCGCAGCATTTAAAAAGCGTAGTTAATAAATTTTAATTTAATTTGATTGGACTGCATAAAAATGTGACGGAAAATCTATAACTACTGAAATAACTTGGTTCAGGGAAAATGTAATCGTTGATAAGGCAAACTAATGAATTTCTGAAAAAATAGACCAACATTTTGAAAAAAATCATAATAAAATGTTATTTCTAAACTTTTCTATTTTGCACATTTGAACTATAAATTAACGAAGCTGTAAATGGATACGCGCTTGCTTATTGATAGGCACGCCCAAATGTAAATGCTGCTTTTTCGTAAAATTCCTTCAGATGCAAGATGCTCCACGATGCGATTTTTTACAAATTTGTTTCAAAATATTGTTCGAATACTGAGAAATAAGTTAAAGACTTTTGAAACATCAAAAGTTTTTAGAACAAAAAAGCTGATGTGTTACACTCACATGACTTTCTCTAGCTGCTCTACAAAAACCCTGCAAAAGATTATTATTCTTCTTTGTACACAATGCTAATCAAGATAAGTGTTAGCAGAATGTTATTACTTAGTTCCTTATAAGTAGAAGGGAATGCACTATGCTAAAGTGATTGTCAAATGTTTTAAAAGCTATCGTTATGCGATTGTCATTGCAAATCTCTTCTTTGCTTGGCCAGGAGTAGAACAAAAGAAAAACAGACACTTCCTATCTGAGAAAAGTTTAAGTACTTCACAATTGAAACCAATAACAAGGAATATCTCGAAAACGGTTACCTCCACAACAAAAACGCAAAGGACAAAAATTGTGTGTTTTGTACATTTTTTGTGTAGTACGTTTTTTTCTATTTCTAACGGTTTAGCAGTTAAGAAAATTCATCCAGAATAAAGAGATATTCAGAGGCTATTCCCAAAAAATTCGAGATATGCATTTTATTTCGGACCTGAATAGCTTTAATATACGGGATTTTAATCAAAAAAGTTAGAGCCATTTTTAAGAAAATAAATTTTTTCGAAATTTTGTCCATGTAAAGGGTAGTTTGTGGTGGGGGGATTTTTTTTTAAAATCTTCGTGTCGCATCCTTGGAAGATACTAAACCTAAATACCAAGTTTGGTATTTAACGGTCTTTTTTGGGGGGGCTATGCTGTACACACACACACACACACACACACGGACCGTTTTTTAAAAATGCTTTTTTCGGACTCAGGGGACCCCAGAACATATATCTCCGGTGAAATCTCGGTATCGAATTTTTGGGTGCATTACAATACCTTCTCTATCCCTGTGTACATTGTACATATGGGGCTAGAGAAAGTAAAAAAGTATTGACATTACAATAACTAGGAAGAATACAAAAATTGATATGATAAATCTATTTGTAAACTCAATATTGTAAGACTTGAAGATTTTGTGTGTTTTATTTTGAAAATGTATGGTATGGAATATTTTACTATAACTATCAATGTAGACTAAAAGGCATTAGCATTTAAGAAGCCATACGTTAGCGTTTTGAAACATGGCAAACATGTGTAATAGCTGGTATAAATTTCAACAAGATGGCTTGCATGCTGCAGGAATTTTTAAATTTCACACATGCTTTACGTTAAATATGATAGATTTGATATTCTCGTTAGAATCCACTGCTCACGTTGGTGATTCATACTTCCCGGAAACCTCAAAGGTTATCTCAACGAAAGATGAGAGCAACTTGCGGTTACCTTTAGTAACTCATCTGCTAAAGCCTCAACACAACTCCAAGTCCGTGTTCGAATCCCAGCGGAGACGCCCAGTTTCAAATCTGATCCGTTCACTGAGAGTTCAGTGGTACACTTCTAAGGTACAGTTATCAACGGCAGTAAAGTTTGAAGTCATTGTATTGAATTTTACGATTTTTATATAAGATATTAATTCCAAACAGAACCCTCTACTCTTGCCCCGATATATTTGTTGCTCTTCGATATCTCATCGACAGATAAGTCTAAGGAATATTCTTACCAGTGCTATGCTTTTCATTAATCTGGTGTGTTTAAGTTTGGTATCTTGTAAGGATGTAACACGAAGCTTTTCAAGAAAATCCCCCCACCCCAAACTACCCTTTACATGGACATTTTTTCGGAAATGTTTATTTTATAAAAAATTACTAACGATAATATGTATGTCCTGAATTTTCTGGGAATAACCTCTAAAGAATGCTTTATTCTGGATGAATTCCACGAAATTTTGCATAACTGCTAAACCGTAAGAGATGAACAAAAAATTACCACACAAAAAATGTAGAGCACATTAAAACACACAATTTATGTTACACATTTTTTTCGTGGAGTTGATCGTTTTTGAGATATTCCTTGTTTTTGGTTTCAGTTTCAAAAAACATACTTTTCTCATACAGGAATTTGTCAACTCGTGTCCATACAAACGAAGGAACTTCAGTCACAAAGCAACCAGCTTTTGACTATCGCTTTAACCTATGCTACTCCCTTATTTCTCTTCTACTTACAAGGAGGCAAGTAATAAAACTATTTGTGCTATTTTTTTTCTCGATTATCATGAAGTAAATTGAAACATTAGCTTTTTAGCAATAATTTGTTGCAGAGATGTAGAGAAAGCCATGTGAATGGAACACATCAGACTTTTACATATGGGAAGTTGTGAAATCCAGGCATTGCATAGAAACGGATTTCATCCACATGGCAACCAACTTTTAATGTCGTTTTAGCCTAGTGAATTCCCTTGTTTCCTTTCTGCTTACAAGGAATCATTTCTGCTAATATTTGTCTCGATTAGAATGAAGTAGATAGAAACCTAAGCTTTTTAACAATAATTTGTTGAAGAGATGTAGAGAAAGTCATGTGAAAGGAACACATCAGAATTTTAGTCTCGTTGTGGGTTTTTTTTTCTGTACTAATTTTCAGAATCAAAATAAACAAAACATTTTTCGAAAACTTGTAAAGCTTTCTTTTCTTGTCTTACTGGTTTTTCATTAGATTAAAATCAATAGGCTTACAAAGTTAATATTTAAGAGCGACAGTGAACATTTTTACAACACCTAGAACTTCAATACCGTTTATAGTATGTATTGAAACAATTAGGAATATCCTTTTTATTAACACATCCCTCACCAACCGATCCAGCACCACCTCAAACTATGTTCGATTTAATAGTTTATAAACTATAATTTTAAAATTCTGTCTTCACCTAAAATTGAATTTGACTATAGAACATTTTCGGGCTGTCATTTTTACTTTCTCTACACGCACTATGTACATAGTGTATAGAGCAGGTTTTGAATTCCACCCAAAAATTCGATACCGAGATTTCACCGGAATTAAACGTTTTAGGTTCCCTTGTATCCAAAAAAAAGCAGTTTTAGAAAAAGGACCGTGTGTCTGAAAACGAATTTGGTATTTAAGTTTAGTATCTTCTAAGGATGCGACACGAAGATTTTGAAGAAAATCCCGCCCATCCCAAACTACCCTTTATATGGAAAAATTTTCAAAAATTTTGATCTTCTCAAAAATGGCTCCAACGATTTTGATTAAAATACCGTATATTAATATTTTCGAAAAATTTTCCATTTAAAGGGTAGTTTGTGGTGGGGGGATTTTCTTGAAAATCTTCGTGTCACCTTCTTAGATACTAAACCTAAATGCCAAGTTTGGTATTTAACGATCTTTTCGTTTTTGAGCTCTGCTGTCCACAGACACGAACCTTTTGCTAAAAATGTTTTTCGGACTCTGAGGCCTCCAAAACAGATATTTCCGGTGAAATCTTGACATAGAAGTTTTTGGTGAATACAATAGGTGCCTTCTCTATCCACTATGTACATAGTACATGCGGGCTAGAAAAAGTAAAAAGTCAATCGGCTCTAAGGACCTTTCGAACAAAATTTAAGCCCACTTAAATCCGACGAATTCACAATGGTAGTAAAAAGATGGTTGCAGTTCGTTTTGTTTTTCTAAAATAAGTCATAATGGTACTATAACAATAGAAGATGTACCGTTACTGCCAATTGGTCCATAAATATCTATTTATATTTACAGCAATTTTTTTAAATAGTTCGTGAAAAGCGCCCAAAAGGGAAATAATTTTACATTCATGTCAACACACCGTTTCATACAGTAAAAGAAACACCTGCGTATCTGGATGCCCTAATGATCAGCACCAGTCTAGCGCCATGCGATTTATTTTTGTTTTTCGTTATCAAATAAGGCAGTTGACCGTTATAAAAACCTACTTTCTGAATGCTTTAAGGACTGGTTTCATCGAATGAAATGTATTGTGAAGTATTTATAACTTTTTTCTTTCTCTACATTTATTATGTACATAGTGTATAGAGAAAGCATTGTAATGCACCCAAAAATTCGATACCGAGGTTTCACTGGAACTATATGTTTTGAGACCTCCTGAATCCAAGAATATTTAGAAAAATTGCCGTGTGTGTCTGTGGGCAGCATAGCTCAAAAACGAAAAGTCCGTTAAATACCAAACTTGGTATTTAAGTTTAGTATCCCCACCCCCACTACCCCTTATAGGGAAGCATTTTCGAAAATTTTGATTTTCTCAAAAATGGCTCTAACGATTTTGATTAAAATATTGTATATTTAAGATATTTACTTGACAAATAAAATGCATATCTTGAATTTTCTGGAAATAGCCTTTGAGACATCTTCATTCTGGGCGAATTTTACGGAATTTTGCATAACTGGTAAACCGTAAGAGATAGACAAAAACTTACATGACAGAAAATGTAGAGCTCGTTAAAACACACAATTTATGTTATATACATTCTTTTTTTCGTGGAGTTGATCGCTTTTTATATATTCCTTATTATTGGTTTCGGTTTTAAAATACTTATACTTTTCTCATATGGGAATTTGTCAACTCCTGTCCGTAAAAATAAGGGTATTTCAATCACATAGCAACTAGCTTTTAAAAAATTTGACTATCGATTTAGCCTATGGTACTCCCTTATTTCCCTTCTACTATCAATAAAGCAGATAAGTCCCTTTCTGCCAATATTTCTCGATTACCATTAAGCAAATAGAAGAATAAACTTTTTAACAATAATTTATTGCAGAGATGTAGAGAAAGTCATGTGAATGGACCACATCAGATTTTTTCTACTCCTGGCCAAGCAATGAAGCGATTTGCTCTGACAACCGCATAACGATAGCTTTTAAAACATTTGAATATCACTTTAGCCTAGTGCATTCCCTTGGTTTCCAACCGCCTGCGGTGCCATAAGTAGTTAAAGCGGGGGTTAAACACTAGTTCCCTTCTACTTAAAAGGAACTAAGTAAATAGAACATTCTGCTAATGTTAATCTCGGTTAGTAATGTGTAGAAAGAAGAATAATCTTTTGTAAGAAGTTTGTAGAGCAGCTAGAGAAAGTCATGTGAGTTTATCACACAAGATTTTTTCACAAATAACCTCGATCTTAATAACAATAGCTTTTAATACTAACACTGATATTATTTCGCGTCCAATTATCACCTTTTCTTCTCTCGGGTTTGTTGTGTTTAAATACCTATTAAACAGATGTTCTTATATAGTACTTCTTTTAGACGCGGCATATTAACTGCTATAACTGTCGCCTTTAAGTTGTAACTTTGTTTTTTTTATGTCACAATCCAGTGGTTAGCAGCGTGTGACTCAAAACTCATACATTCCTCGACCATGATGGAGAGTGATGTCTTCTAAAAGTCAAGCAAGGTCCATAAATACTGCTGCAAGCTGCTTGCTACTGCGTAATCACTCTAATTAAGACCACTGTAAATAGCATCGCGGGTTGTAAAGCTGGTATAAAGTACACTCCATTAAAATGCGGGATACAAATCCTTCTTGCTTGTTCTTCGAACTTCTGCTTCTAGAGCTGCTTACGCAGAGGTAATTACCATTAGCATGGTGCTTCTGCAGAGTTTTGTAGTTATTATGCTAGTTGTGCATCTGATAACGATGGAGGTCATAGATTACTTGTTAACCAAGCGCCTGCCCAATAACCAGGTAATTCGCCACTAGTTTTCTGAAGAATTTGATCTTAAGTGGTAAACGTTACATTTTCTACTTCTCTACATGGTACATAGATAGAGAAGGTGTTGCACTCGCCCAAAGAAATCGATACCGAGGTTTCACCGGCAATACATGTTTTAGAGTCCTCTGTATCGAAAAAAATGCATATAGAAAAAGATCCGTGTGTGTCCGTATGTCTGTAAAGACGATAAATCAAAACCGAAAAGTGGTTAAAATACCAAACTAACGATTTGATTAAAATACCACTATTAAAGATGTTTACATTACAATTAAAAGTATATTTTGAATTTCTGGGAATAGCCTCTGAAGACCTCTTTATTTTGGATAATTTTGCATAACTGCTAAACCGTAAGAGAGAGACAAAAATTAACTACACAAAAATGTAGATATCCTTAAAACACACAATTTAACATTTATGTCATATACATTTTTTTCATTGCAGTTGGCCATTTTCGAGATATTTCTTGTTATTGGTTTCAGTTTTAAAATACTTTTTACTTTCTCTACACGTACTATGTACATTGTATAGAGAAGGTATTGCATTCCACCCCAAAAATTCGATTCCGAAATTTCACCGAAAATACACGTTTTAGGGTCCCCTGTATCCAAAAGAAGCATTTTTAGAAAAATTTCCTGTCTATGTGAGCACAATTACTAAAAAAACAAAAAGTCGGTAATGTATCAAACTTGGTATTTAAATTTAGTTTCTTCCAGGGATGCGACACTAAGATTTTAAAGAAAATCCCCGCCCTCAACTACTCTTTACAAGGGACATTTTTGAAAATTTTTATTTTCTCACAAATGACTAACGATTTGATTAAAATACTATGTATTAAAGATGTTTACATGCCAAATAAAATGCACATTTTGAATTTCCTGGAAATAGCCCCTGAAGACCTGTTTATTCTGGATGAATTTTGCTGAATTTTGCATAACTGTTAAACCGCAAGAGATAGACAAACACCAAACGAAAAATGTAGATCTCGTTAAGACGCACATTTGAACAGATCAGGTTTTTTAACTTTCTCTGCATGGTACATTGCACATAGGTAGAGAAGATATTGCACTTCACCCAAAATTCGATTCTGAGATTTCGCCGAAATACTAGTTTTAGAGTCTCCTGCATCAAAAAAAAAAAAAAAAAAGTTTGATGTTTTCCATTCACATGACTTTCTCTAGCTGTTCCACAAACTAACTTCCCTTACAAAAGATTAATCTACCTCATGCTAATTGAGATAAACATTAGTAGAAGAAAATAAGGGAATACACTAGACCAAAGCAATTGTAAAATCTTTTATAAGTTGTTGCTATGCGATCGAGTTGAAATTCGGTTACCTTGCAAGGCCAGGAGTTAAAAAAATGTCAAATCCCTGTTTGAGAAGACTTTAAATGTTTTAAAAGTGATAACAATAACAAGTTATAATTCGGAAATGGTTAACTAACAAAAAGTGTATCTGTATGACATAAACTGCGTGTTTTAATGAGAGCTACATTTTTTCCATATTCTGTTTATCTCTTACCAGTTATGCAAAAGTCGTCCAGAATGAATGTTTAAAATATATACTTTATTTGTCATGTAAACTTGTTTAATGTACAGTATTTTAATCAAAATCTTTAGCCACTTTTGAGAAAAGCAATTTTGAAAAAAATGCCACGTAAAGGGAAGTTGGGTGTGAGGATTTGTATGAAAATCTTCGTGTCGCATCCCTGCAAGATATTAAGCGTAAATCCCAATTTGGTGTTTAAGCGACTCCTCGTTTTTTGAATTTTTTGTTGTTCATGCGCGCGCGCACACACACAAAAAGTTATTTTATTCAGGGGTCCTCAGAACATGTATAAACGTGAATCCTCGGTAACAAATTTTGGGTGGAAATTCTCCACCTACATACGTGCTAGGGAAAGAGAAGAAAATCAGTGTCCTGGTAATTGTGAAGTGCACACAACTGCACATTGTTTGCTAAGTGCTAGTTCGGGATTTCTTATAATGATATGCCACATATTGCCAGCTCCAAGAATATTATTTTGTTAATCCATTCTGGGGGGGGGTGAAGAGATGCAGCCAAATCCCAATTAATTATAAGACAATTGTGACAGAATTTATTTGTCAGTCTTATTTGCTAGGCATTTTGGTTGTGAAGGACACACATTTTAATAGGAAATTGTTTGATATCATTTCCGTGACAAAACTTCCGGCTTGATAACCTGCTCTAAGCGATGAAGCCATTTTTCTGCGTGTATGGGAGCATTGAACTGCTTTTAGGCAAATATCCCCCACCTCCCTCTCTCGTTCTTACCCTCTCCTGCTATTCAGAAAGCTAACCGTCGTTTTTCTCAAATGTTAATGTTATATAAAAATACTTTTTTCGAACTCAGGGGACCCCAAAACATATATTTCCGGTGTAAACTCGACATCGCATTTTTCGGAGAAATACAATACCTTCATTAGCTACTATGTATATTGCATGCACATACGTGCTAGTGAAAGTAAAAATGCACATATACAGCTTAGCTCGCTTAGACATTTGTTCACACTTTCACTTTCTCTAGCTCGTATGTATAATCTACCTAGAAGGTCAAGAAGGTGCTGTGTTCCACCCCAAAATCCCATAAATATATGCTTTGAGGACCCTTAAATCAAAAAGTATTTTGTGAAAATTCCTCAAACATCATCAATTCAAATATCGGACACATAGTTGCATCCAAACGCTGTCAATGTAAATCTTATTTCTTAATAAAAGATAATATAATTGGTGGAAGTTATTTATCTACCTCAAAATTTGCTTTTTTAGTTTCAAAGCAGTCATTGAAAAAGCAGTTTCAAATCATTGAAGCTGTAAATACACATTTATGGAATAAAATACTGCTATATTCTATATTCAAGTAGTGTTCTACCCATCCGATATCGCCACTATAGCATTTCAGCCCTCTTGTACAAAGCATCAGCTCGGCAGTTTTAGCCCTGGCGGCTGTGGCTGATACTGTCACATTTGCACTGGACCATCCTGCTCTAAGTGTGTAGAGTATACACATGATGTATGGTGGCCCATATATTTTCAAACATTAACGGTAAACTAAAAGATCATATAGATTTGCATTCGCAGCAGGATTACACATACAGAGGAAAAAACTAAAGCAATGAGAATACACAGTAAAATAGATACCTACATCACACTAGGAAATGTGGAGATTCAAGAGATTAGTGACTTCTCCTATTTGGGTAATGTCATTTCTAAAACCGTAGGTTCAGATGAAGATATCGATGCTAGAATTAGAAAAGCAAAATCTGTTATTGCACAGTTATCCTCCCTATGGAAATCAAAACAAATATCTTTAAAATTGAAAGTTAAAATATTTAATACGAAGGTGAAATCTGTCTTATTATATGGATGTGAAACTTGGAAAGTTACTAGTTCAATTGTTAAAAAATTACAAGTGTTTAATAATAGATGTATAAGAATAATCATGGGAATGTGGTGGCCAAGAACCTTTTCAAATAAGGACCTGTGGTAAATAACTAACCAACAGGAAATTGGAAATGGGGTTGAATTATATGAAATGGAAATGGATCGGACACTTGATTCATGAGAGAAGATGTAGTATAGTTAAAACGGCTTTTGATTGGAAACCTCAAGGATCAACTAGAAGAACAGGTAGACCAAAAAGTACATGGCACAGCACAGATAATAAAAGGTAGACTTTTCAGGAAAGAAGGAAATTAAGGCATTGTCAAAGAACAGAATACGCTGGCATTCGTTCATTAAGGCCTTGTGCTTCCCAGAGGAGAGGGAGGATTTTACTACTATCCTAATAGGTCATACCAAAAGTTCTTGCACTTTTTGCCACTTCATTCTATAGTCTATTCACATTCTTTTAGGCCGACAAGTGGGAAAGAGGGGGAAGACAGGTTCCTGCATCAAGAGGCACCCTCCCCCCTCCTACAAGCCCTATCCGAAAAGAAGACGGATGGACTGCAACACTCCATTCAGCCGTGATGACAGTCTGCCTCAATTTCTAGTTGTATTTCATGCAGACTCATATGAGTCGTGAGTGACCTGCTGCTCACTGCCGCGCACCCAAGCTAGAACATCCTGCTTTAGGTCAAATACAGTCGAAAATATGTCTTAAGATTCATCTTCCATTCTGACGTAATGTATTTACCCTTAACAACATTGTGCGATGTTTTTCTTTTAGGACATTTACAATAGTTGGATAACGAACCCACACCATGTACTATGTTAAAACACTTAACGTATGTAGAGTATAATTAAATAGTTATTTAGATGTGTTGAAAAATTACTGCAATTTGTGACCTCATGTGTCGAAATAGCCATATATTTCGATAAAGTGCGATAAGTGTTCTTTGCAGAACGAGGAACAGTTTGAAAGTACGAGACAAAGATGAATATTTAAACGAATTTCGTTTTCAGATGTGCCGTTCACACACACACGCACACACACACACACCCACATTTTGCCAAAAGCACTATTATTATTCGGGATTTCTCAAAACGTGATTTCTGGTAAAATCTAGGTATTGAAATCGTTTTTGCATTCTTTCTTTCTTTACTCGGATAAATAGAAAAGAAAGAAAAGGGCTGCACAAAGCTGAAACTAATTTTTCCTAAATAAAGAGAACAAAGTTAACACGACAATAATTGTAATCGGACATAAAATATAAAGTAATAAACTCAAAAGTTATATGTCCCAGCAGATTTATTTGAGAAGGTTTCAGTTTAAACCTTTATGCGATGAATGGAGCAATAGCCATTGGGTAGATAAAGAAACATTAGTGCATTGCTCAAGTTTGTCTATTTAGTTAACGTGTGTGCACCTCGGCCGCCTCCTTTGAGGAACCCTTATCGTTTCACATAGGCCCTCCCTCCTCAGCCCTTTTTGTTGAGTTGCAACCTCTAACATCACCATCTGCTTCTGGGGCGGCTTTCTCTATATACAACTTCTTTTGGAAGGGTAGTAAAGCCGTTGGTCCTGTGTCGTAGATTTACGGCACGTAAAAGAATCTCAATCCTGTAAAAGAGGTCTCTGAGCAAAATTAAGCGATCATACATGCCCAGCATAGGACGGGAATGCTAAGAACCACAGCAGATAAAGAGCGTCCATAAATAAAAATTGCATTTCCATTTCTATATACAACTCGTGAATTTTGAATTTTGGCAACAGAGACTCCAACTGAAATTAAGGAAGTCACATGCTAAAGTCAGGGTTGCTATTGTCTTCAAGCACAAGTATAGATATTGGCCCTTTTACTTTCTCTACACGTATCTACTATGTAGAGAAGGTGTTGCACTCCACCCAAAAATTCGATACCGAGATTTCACCGAAATATGTTTTAGAGTTCCCTGTATCCAAAAAAAGCGTTTTCAGAAAAACGTCCGTGTGTGTCCGTGTGTCTGTGAACACGATAACTCAAAAACAAAAAGGCGATAAAATACCAAACTTGGTATTTAAGTTTACTATCTTCCAGGGATGCGACACCGCCATTTTGAGAAAAATCCCCCACCCCAAACCACCCTTTACATGGAACTTTTTTCGAAATTTTTTATTTTCTCAAATGGCCTAACGATTTTGATTAAAATGTCGTATATTAAAGATATTTACCTCACAAATAAAATGTATATATTGAATTTTCTGGGAATAGCCTCTGAAGACTACTTTATGCTGAATGAATTTTAACGGAATTTTGCATAAGTACTAAACCGTAAGAGATGAACAAAAACTTACCACGCAGAACATTTAGAAGACGTTAAAAAAAAAAAAAAAAAAAAAAAAAAAAAAAAAAAAAAAAAAAAAAAAAAAAACAATTTATGTTATATACATTTTTTTTTCTCGTGGAGTTGGTCGTTTTTTAGATACCTTGTTTTTAATTTCAGCTTTGAAAACTTGTATCTTTCTCATACAGGAATTTGTCAACTCCTGTACATAAAAAACAAAGGAACTTATGGTACTCTCTTATTTCGCTTCTACTTACAAGGAAGTAAGTAATAAGACTATTTCTGTTAATTTTTTATCGATTAGAGTGAAGTAAATAGAAGCATAAGTTTTTTAACAATAATTTGTTGCAGAGATATAGAGAAGGTCATGTGAATGTAACACATCAGATTTTTTCAATGATGTTGTGTGCAGCTGTAACTTTCATGAAAAGTGAGTACATTTGCAAGCGATGTTATTCAATTTATAGGCCAAGAAGATTAAGGTATAAAACTGAATCACAGAAGCACAAAAAATAACACAGAGGAAAGAATTGCAGAATTCACACGAAATGTGGAGGAGGAAGTGACATCAGTACACTACTGCCTTCTGGAGTCAACCCACTTTCGGAAACACGTTTCGGCTCTACAGCCCGAGATTGAGAAGCATGAAATAATGATAAGAACCATGTGATGTTTGTTTTCTACACAGCGCTTTGTCCCTGCCTCCCTCTGAGTGACATTCTTCCCCAAATGTATGCAGGAGCTTAGCTTACAAACTTTCCAGGAAGCAAAAGCTACCTTGAGTTTTACTTTCTCTAATGTAAAGCACGGGAAATATTGTATTCCGCCTGAAAATTCGTGGTAGGCTTACCCTCTCCACATTTTTAGGACTGACACCTCCATTGGACTTGCAAACGGATGCGTAAAAAACCTGTCGAGGAGCCAACGGCAAGAACCACAGAATGAAAAACCGGGAACGAGTGGTCGACCCGTAGCAGGTATGAGATTGAGAAAATGGATGATTAGAAATGCAAGAGAAATATATGATAGGAAAGGCGATGATGGAACAATTGGTGGAATGAGTGGCGTGGGAAACCGTAGTACCCGGAGAAACTCAGGCCAGACGCCGCTTCGTCCACAAATCTCACGGGATCGAACCCGGGCCGACTAAATGGGAGGCGAGCGGACTAACCACTCGGCCACAGCACCGCTTAAAAACAGTCTGTCTAACATCTAAAAAACTAAAAGTCTGTTAAAAACCAAACTTGTATTTAAGTTCAAAATCGTTCAAGGATGCGACACGAAGATTTTTCAATCCTCCCACCCCTAATTAACATTTACATCGAATAATTTGATTTTCTGAAAAATGGCTTCTAACAGTTTTAAAATACCTAAAACGTTTAACTTAAAGCACGCAATGTCATTTTAAGTTTTCGAGATATTTTTTTGTGATTGGTTTAAGATGTCCTTCGTGGTCTAATCTCTTATAGTTTACTCCTTATGCAAACACAGAAAATATTTCCGAATGAAGAAGATTTTATAGATAGGATATTTAAAAAAAATCTGTGTTCCATTCACATGACTTTCTCCATAACTTTACAATAAATTATTATTAAAAAGCTTATCCCTCTATTTACTTAATGCTAATCGAGAAAAAAAAAAAATAGCAGAAAGGGTCTTATTACTTGCTTCGTTGTAAGTAGGAGAGAAGTAAGGGAGTACCATAGGCTAAATCGATAGTCAAATCGTTTAAAAGCTGGTTGCTATGTGATCGAAGTACCTCTGTTTGTATGGGCAGGAGTTGACAAATTCCCGAATGAGAAAAGTATGTTAATGCTGAAACTAATAACAAGGAAAACTGTCCACCCCACGAAAAAAAAAATGTATATAAGATAAATTGAGTGCATTAACGAGGTCTACGTTTTTATGTACATTTTGCATCTCTTACGGTTTGCCAGTTATGCAAAATTCTCCAGAATGAACATGTCTTCAGAGGCTATTCCCAGAAAATTCAAGATATACATTTTATTTGTCATGTAAATATCTTAAATATAAGAGAGATTAATCAAAATCGTTAGCCATTTTTGAGAAATTTTTCGATTTTTTTTTTTCATGTAAAGGGTAGTTGGGAGTGGGGGAATTTTCTCGAAAATCTTAGTGTCGCATCCTTGAAAGATACCGAACTTAAACACCAAGTTTGGTATTTAACGGAGTTTTCGTTTTTGAGCTTTGCTGCAACCCCTCCCCCCCCCCCCCACACACACACACACATGGACGGACATTTTTCTAATTTTGTTTTCAGATTTCACCAGAAATACATGTTTAAGGAACCCCCTGGATCAAAAAAAAAAAAAAAAAATAGAAAAATATCCGTGTGTGTGTGTGTATGTATGTGTGTGTGTGTGTGTGTGTGTGTGGGCAGCATAGCTCAAAAACGAAAAGTAGGTTAAATACCAAACTTGATATTTAAGTTCAACATTTCCCAAGAATGTAACACGGAGAAAATCCCTCACCCCCAACTACCCATTATGGAAAAAAATTCGAAAATGTTGGTTTTCTGAACATTGGCTATAACAGTTTTTATTAAAATCTCTTATATTTAAGATATTTACATGGCAAATAAAATGTATATTTTGAATTTTCTATGAATACCTCTGAAGACCTCTTTTCTGGATGATATTTTCTGAATTTTGCATAACTGGTGAACCGTAAGAGATAGACAAAAACTCACTACACAAAAAATGTAGATCTCCTTGAAACACAAAAGTTAAGTCATGCACATTTTTTTCGTGGAGTATATCGTTTTCCTGACTTTTTTTTTTTTTTTTTTTTTTCAGTTCAAACCCGGCGGAAGGTGATGGATTTTTTTCGGCGTAAAATCCTTAGTATGGCTTGGAAGAAAAGTAAAGCCGTTGGTCCCGTGTCGTTGATTTATGGCACGTAAAAGAACTTCAAGCCTAATAAAGAGGCCTCTGAGCAAAGATAGTCTTTCACGCACCAATATAGAACGAGATGCTGAAAACTGCAGTATTTAAACTGCGTCCATAAATAGAATTTCATTTTCATTTCATACGAGAACTTCTCAACTCCTGGCCATATAAAGGAACGGATTTCAATCCCATAGCAACAACATTTTAAAAAATATGTGTTCCATTCACATGACTTTCTCTACATCTCTGCAACAAATTATTGTTAAAAAGCTTATACTTCTATTTACTTCATGCTAAGTAAGAAAAAATTAGCAGAAATAGGCTTATTACTTGCTTCCTTGTAAGTAGAAACGAAAAAAAGGGAGTGCCATAGGTTAAAGTGATAATCAAAAGCTGGCTGCTATGTGACTGAAGTTCCTTTGTTTGTATGGACAGGAGTTGACAAATTCCTGTATGAGAAAGGAAAGGCTGAAACCAAAATCAAGGAATATCTATAAAACGATCACCTCCACGAAACAAATGTGTATAACATAAATTGTGTGGTTTTAATGTGCTCTACATTTTTTGTTTGGTAAGATTTTGTCTATCTCTTACGGTTTACCAGTTACACAAAATTCCGTAAAATTCATCCAGAATAAAGTTGTCTTCAGAGGCTATTCCCAGAAAATTCAAGATATACATATTATTTGTCAGGTATATATCTTTAATATACGATATTTTAATCAACATTTTCGAAAATTTTTCCATGTGAAGGGTAGTTGGGGGTGGGAGGATTTTCTTGAAAATCTTCGTGTCGTATCCATGGAAGCTACTGAACTTAAATACCAAGTTTGGTATTTAACGGTCTTTTCGTTTTTGAGCTATGCTGCACGCGCACACACACACACACACACACACACACACACACACACACACACACACACACGGACATTTTTTCTAAAAATGTTTTGTTTTTTTATTCAGATGGTCTCAAAACATGTATTTTCGGTGAAATCTCGGTATCGAATTTTGGGTGCAATGCAATACCTTCTCTATACACTATATACATAGTAGTATAAAGTAAAAATTGGACTGTCGGTTTAGCCTAGTTTCCCTTGTTTCCCTTCTACTTACAGGAAACGGTTGTTTTTCTAATGTTTATCTCGATTAGCATGAAGCAGATAGAAGAATAACAATAATTTGTTACAGATGTAGTGAAACTCATGCAAGTGGAACACGTCAGATTTTTTCCAAATGTTTATGCCAAGCTAGAATTTTAGGAACCTGTTTTTCGCAAAAGCAGTTCACAATTGCGCGTAACGAGTTTAAAGACTATCTTTCAGATGGTTTTTAGAATACTGATCTTTCAGTCCAAATTTATCGAATTCGCAGATACAATAAATTATTCTATATAATCTTATCAGTAGAATGATAAGAAGTAAGTATCATGAATTCTCTCTTGTTCATCAGACGGTAAGTGAACTAAGGTGTGCAGAGATTTCAGGTGACTGGTTTGTGAATCATTGGTGAGTGCCGTAAGTTGCACAATTGAAAGCCCGAAACCATTTTGTACATTAGCCAAGGCCGACCCTTGGCTTTTTATAGTGAGAATCAGCTGAAAATGCATAATGGAACACTGGAGTGAAATTTGTAATATAGTTGGTCTAAGTATCGAGAATTGCCTTTTTATGTAGCATATGGTGGTTGTAACCTTTGGTCATCGATAGAGATTCAATATTTATACAGTTGCTTCGAGCTCTGCGGCCATTTAAGGATCGTACAATACACCTGTTTCCTGGTATACTAATTTAAACAGCGTTTTTACTTTCTCTTCACGTACTATGTACATAGTGTATAGAGAAATTGTATAGCAACAAAAAATTCTATACCGAGATTTCACCGGAAATATATGTTTTCAGACCTCTGAATAAAAAAAAAAATCTTAAAAATATGTGTCTGGGGCAGCATGTTCAAAAACGAAAAGTTCTGTTAAATATAAAACTTGGTGTTTAATTTCAGTATTTTCCAAGGATGCGACACGATGCTTTTCAAGAAAATTCCCCATCCCTAACTACCCTTTACACGGAAAAATGTTTGAAATGTTTTATTTTCTCAAAAATGGCTAACGATTAATATACCGTATATTAAAGATATTTACGTGACAAATAAAATGTGGAATTTTGTGCGGAATTTTGCATAACTGGTAAACCGTAAGAGATAGACAGAAACTTATTACGCAGAAAATGTTGATCTCGTGAAATGGAGCTGTAAAGAGTATGAACAAGCGTGATTTATAAAGTGGAAGTTGTGCCACTAAAGCCCTCTACGTTACCATAACCTCTAATTAACTGGGTTACCTATCAGCATAAATGCTGCGATTGTGAGTTTACGAGACGCAAACGAATGTTCCAAAGTAAATATTGGAAAATCCCATTTCACTAAGGTGACCTCGAAACTGTTGACATCCACCCCTTCTATTCTCGTTCGCTAGCCTTCATAATAGGCAATGAGTGATAAATCGCTGCCTAATATTGACGTATGCGCGGACAAATGACTGGCTATAAAGGCTGAACAAATCTGAAGATTCTATATATTAGTAATTTCATTAAAATGACCAACAATAAATATATATTTATTAGAATCGACATAAAATTCTCTGCTTAAACATACGTACATCTTAAATTTCCAGAGAATAGCCGTATGAAGTCCTCTTCTTTTGGAATGAATGTATAACTGTAAACTATGAAAAATGGACAAAAATTTTCTTCAGAAACATTATTTAAAAGACGCAGTTTCTTTCAAATTACTTTCAGCGTCGGCCATTGCCCGAAAATAAATTCTTAATAAGTTTTCAATCCTGTTCATTTAGTGCGCATTCAGTTTCTCGTGATTCATAGAAAGAGTATGTCAAAGTCAACATATAGTGTCCAGGATTTTACTTTCTCTACTACTTATAGTAAGTAGGGTAAATATTGTATTCAACCCAGAACTTCAATGTCGAGATTTTACAAAAAATGTGTCAAGTTCCTTGATTAAAGAAAAGCATTTTAGAAAAAGTTTGTTTGAATAGCATGACTCGAAAACGAAAGGTCCACTAAATACCAAACATGATTTTTAAGTTCAGCATCATGCAAGGAAGATTTTCTAGAAAATTCACCACGCCAAACGACCCTTTACATAGAACATTTTTCGAAGTTTTTATTTTTTTCAAAAATGGCTAACGATTTTGTTTAAAATGCACGTGTTGAACTATTTTCATAAACAATGAAAAACGCTATTACACACACAAAACATGCATATTAAATTTGTCAGGTATATTTTTTGTGAAGTCCCATATCTGAGATATTGTTTATTGTTTTAAATTGTCCAACTTACACTTTTCTCAAATGAGAAGTCTTAGTTTTATTAACCCTTGGTCATGCAAAGAGAATCGAATTTTCACGTCATCAGTCATCGCACATCCACCAGTTTTTAAAACATTTGAATCGCTTTATCCTATCCTATCTCCCTTGTACCTACAAGGAAATATGTTTATGTAACCATTTCTGTTATTGTTTAGCTTGTTTAGCATGAAGTGTATAGAGGAATAAACGTTTGTAAGAATAGTTTGTTGCTTATTGGTTAGAGAAATTCGTGTGAAGACTTTTCTTGCTTCAGCTTTCTGTATGCCTCCTTGATCTCCATTAAGGAAATATAAAAATACGCTTTTGCAAGAAAAGTTTGTAGAAGTACATTCAACGATAGTGGCTAGAGAAAGGATATAGATGTAACATATTTAGTTTTTAAACGTATTATGCAGTGTTTTAGCGGAATTTCAAAACTTTTGTTGTTTGAGAAAGAATGCCTCTAGGCAATTTTGCATGTTATTGTTGTGTATGCAGATGAGATCTTTACCCCTTCAAACCAGAACTTAAATTCAGAAGTACCAGTGGCGGACTACCATCGATGAGATTCATCTGTTGCATACCAATAATAATTATTATTAATTTTGCATTTTTCGTTGCTACTTTTATTCAAATGGAATTAGCGTTGATATTCGTAAGTTCAAAATCACCATATCGAGCTCTCGTTACCGGTTGCTATATGCGATAATTTTCAAACAAAACTGAGGATGACAGTGTAGCTCGTTTCAGTTACAACAAAGTTCTCTTATGCTTAAGGAAGCATGTCTGGTGAATAGTTAGACTGAAAAATTCAATGTCATAGCGGGGATTTGAACCACTGATCTCCCGGTCTCCAGCCGGTTGCTCTACCACTGAGCTACTATGGAAACATGCCGGTATAGAATTAAATTTCTCAACCGACTCTCATGTTTCCCTGTAAACCACAAGGTGATCTCAAATTATTTTGAGACGACAAATCCCATTGGTGACTTACTGGGAAACATGCGAGTCAGTTCAGAAATGTAATGCTGTGCCAGCATGGTAGCTCAGTGGTAGAGAAACCGGCTAGAGACCGGGAGATCCGTGGTTCAAATCCCGGCTATGGCATTGAATTTTTCAGTCTGACTCTACCTATCCAAATCCTGTCCTACACACGGTTTTTGTGAGAAAGCAAATTATCACATGTCTGGTGAACATTTTCGTAGGTTAGGAATGTGGAACGATCTGTCGCATCTGTGGTTGGTTTGAGCAATGTTGGCTATTACAAGTGCCAGCTGTTTAGTATTTAGTAATTCTTATTGAAATACTGAAGTACGCGTGTGTAAATGTTGAAAATGAGTTGTAAATGAGTATTGTAAAAGAAGACAGATGACTTATGCTTAATGCAGTTTCAAATGTACAGATTTTCACATTTACGAGGAGGAAATAAAATGTATAAATGGTGTCGCCATGCTGTCTCCGTGGTATAATGGTTACCATGCTAACTTCATATACCCAAGGTCGCGGGTTCAAACCCGGCGGAGGACAATGGATTTTTTTCGGGTGTAAAAATCCTTAGCATGGCTTCCTTCGGAAGGGAAGTAAAGCCGTTGGTCCCGCGCCGTAGATTTATGGCACGTAAAAGAACGTCAAGCCTGATAGAGGCGCCTCGGAGCAAAATTAAGCGGTCTTTCACGCCCAGTATAGAATGGGACGCTGAGAACTACAGCAGTTAAAGAGCGCCCATAAATAGCACACCATTTCCATTTGTATAAAAGGTGCGATTTTGAAATGACATTCATGTATTGATTTAATTATTTTTTTCACACAAGCCGTGTGTAATACAGGAGTTGGTTTGGTTGAGTCACGCTGAAATATTCAATGCCATAGCCGGGATTTGAACCATGGATCTCCCGTCTTTAGCCGGTCGCTCTACCACTAAGCTACCATGGCAACATGTCGGCACGACATTAACTTTCTGAACTGACTCACATATTGACCATAATAGTTGGCCTTACTATATATCCGGAGACTTAAAAGTACTTACGACATTGTAAGTCGCTATTGGGGAATGTAATCTCAAAATAATTTGAGATTACCTTGTGGTTTACCGGGAAACATGCGAGTTAGTTGAGAAATTTAATTTCGTGCCGGTATATTGCCATGGTAGCTCAGTGGTACAGCAACTCGCTAAGTCTGGGAGATCCGTAGTTCAAATCCCGGCTATGGCAATGCATTTTTCAGTCTGACTACCTATCCGACATTCATTTAGTTCAAACATGGGCATGATGGGAGCGTGCATTTCAGTTGCCAATTTCGAAGTAAATTCATAAAATTGTGTAATTGGCAGCTTGCTAATGCAGCCATTTAGAAAACTTTCTATCGCGAAAGAGTAGTTATTAGTTAGACTTCGAACGTAGCTATGCAATCGAAGTTCCTCATTTCTGTAAAGTAGTTAATGAAAATGATGTTTGGATTTGTGGAACGTGCGGTGTTAAATAACAAACGTTTCTGCTGATCTTATTTATTGTTTTATCACGAAAAAAGTGTGTGGAATAATAGAGGTTATAGTGACTAATCGCATTATGTGAAATATCTGATATATTCCATTCACATGACTATTTCTAGCTATTCCACAAACACGCTTTCCTTATAAAAGATTATTCTTTATCCATGTCATGCTAATTGAGATAAATATTAGCAGAATTTGTCTTATTATTTGCTTCCATGTAAATAGGAGGGAAATGAAGTAATTCACTAAGCTAAAGCGACAATCAAATCTTTAAAAAGCTATTGCTATCTGAAACATTTGAAATTCGGTTCTCTTTTGTGTTCCCGGTAGTAAAACAAAAGATATGAAACGAAAATTGCTCTTCGTCTTAAGAAATGTTTAAGTAATTTAGAATTAAAACTAACAGTTAACAATAAATATTTCGGAAACGTTTAACTCTACAAAAAAAAAAAAAAAAATGTATATGACATGAATTGTGTATTATGAGATGTACTTACATTTGATGTGGAGTAAGTTTTTTGCCTACCTTTCATGGTTTACGAGTGAATGCAAAATGAAGAGGTCTTCAGAGGATGTTCTTGGAAAATTCAAGATATACATTTCGTCTGTCATAAACATATCTTAAACAGATGACATTTTAATCATAATCGTTAGAGCCGCGTTTGAGAAAATCAAAATTTTCGAATAATGTTCAGAAATGTTCTAGCTGGTGTGGGGGATTTTCTTGAAAATCTTTTTGTCGCATCCTTGGATGATGCTGAATAGCAAGTTTGGTATTTAAACCGACTTTGAAGTGTGTTTGATCGCTTTGTGAAGGGTATATTAATTTAAAAAAAGAAAAAGGTCTTAAGATGATTCAAAACATTGTTTTCTTAACAATACCTTGAGTATTTCTACGCACCACATGCTTTCGTGCAGCTTGTGTTCGGTAGAATAACTACTCAAAGAAGCAAAATAACTGTCGTATTATTAATTGTATCGGTTGTAGTGATTGAAATAAGTATGTCCAAGATAAATAGTTCATATGTGTTGATTCAAGATCATTAAGAGAAGTAAAAAAATATGTTTGCTACATGCGAGAAGCGAACCTGCGACCCTCACAAGCGGAGTAACCTACAGCGCTACAGGGGACACACATGGAAAGTGGCAAGTTTTACAATCCTAACTGTATCAGGTTTTGTGTCGTTAATGTTTGGTTAATAGTGATATTGTTGAAAAAAACTTAAGTTAAGTTTATGATTGTTGGTCATATGGATTAGTAATATTAAGATTTGGAACTTGTGACAGCTTGTTGCTGCCGCTACACAACTGAATAGCGGGTGATGTACACAAGGCATACCCGTGAAGGACTTAGAGAATTTGGCGTTTCAAATTATATATACGAGGTACGTCCAGAAAGTAAAATCCGTTTGGTAATACAATTAAATTGTGTACAGATACAGAATAATTATTTATTGCACAAAATTCTACAACTCTTAAACTACTTTTCCACATAACTGCCGAAATTTTGCAGGCATTTGCCATAGCGTGGCACAAGTTTTTTGTATACCTTCTTCATAGAAGATTGCCGCCTGTGTCTTCAAAAAGTTGGAAACATTTTCTTTCAGCTCTTCGTCATTGTTGAAGTGTTGACCGCCAAGGAAAGACTTGAGATGTAAGAACAGATGAAAGTCGCTAGGAGCGAGGTCAGGGTTGTACGGAGGATGATGGTCAAACACGTCCCAGCCAAAACCCTGTAGGAGGTTTTTCGTCACATTTGCAGTGTGTGGTCATGCGTTGTCGTGCGCTTCACTACGTCCTTCATTGAACTGTCGGACCCATCTTCTCACCATTGAATCACTCGTCGCATTTTGTCCGTAAACTTCGCAAATTTGCCGATAAATTTCATTGGTTTCACTTTCTTAGCATTCACAAAACGAATCACAGATCTGATTTCACAAGCGGCGGGATTTTCAATCAACACCGACATTGTAAACAAGCACAACAAAGTGTATGTGTCTGACAGCGATCTCAAAATGGCGCACGTTTCTTCTCCTTGATACAGAGCGTCTACCGCGCATGTGCGGAACTGCGATCGCAGCGCTGCAGCGGAGATAAATTGAAACGGAACTTACTTTCTGGACGTACCTCGCGTGTGTGTGTATATATATATATTTTTTTTTTTTTTTTTTTTGCGAAATGTGTACTTTGGGGGGGGGGGAGACATTTCTGAAATATTCCTTGTTATTTGGTTTCAATGTTAAAATACTTGAAAGCTTTCTCAAACGGGAATTTGTTACCCCTTTCTCTTTTGTTGTACTTCTGGTCATGTAAAGACAATTTCAAAAACATAACGACCAGCTTTAAGATTTGATCGTCGTTTTAGCCTAATGTATGCCCTTATTTCCCTTCTACTTACAAGGAACTATTATAATAAGACCATTCTGCTAATGCTTATCTTGACTAGCATGATGTAGACAGAAGTATAAGCTTTTGTAAGAATAATTTGCTGCAGAATAGATAGAGAAAGCCATGATTGTAATACATCAGCCATTTTAAAATCAGTTACATTCCCTAACAAAGTTACCAACAGGTAGGCGTCGCCATGAGGAATACCCGGCTACTGTTTTCTTAGTCATAGAGCACATTTTTTTGTCAAAACTTAAAATATTTGTGTTTCAGGACTATCTTTAGAGCTAGGTACTATGTGATGCCAAATAGCCTTGGCAAGATTTGTCTGATGCCAACTTTTTGGAATTTCTTGTGTTCTTGTACACATGCTTGTTATTCTCACGAGGCTTTCAAGGTTGTATGCTTCTGACGAAACAACCCTCAGCGCACTTCTTGGGGTCTTGACTTGCTTGGCTACCAATGTCTTTGGGGGTGGGGGCTGTTGAACATTCCTTGACGTGAGTGGTTTTTAGCATTTCTGTTCTCAAAAGATAAAGCAGGCAAGTACATACATCTTGTTACATTGACGCAATTTTTTACTTTCTCTAAACGTACTATGTACATAGTGTATAGAGAAGGTATTGCACTCCTCCAAAAAATCTGATGTGTACCATTCACATGACTTTCTCTATATCCCTGCAAAAATTATTCTTAAAAAGCTAATACTTCTATTTACTTTATGCTAATAAGAATTACTTGCTTCCTTGTAAGTAGAAGCGAAATAAGGGACAACTATAGGTTAAAGTGATAGTCAAAAGCTGGTTGCTATGTCAATGAAGTTCCTTTGTTTATATGGATAGGAGTTGACAAGTTCCTGTATGAGAAAAGTAAACGTTTTTCATAGCAGAAACCAAAAATAAGGAATGTCACAAAAACGACGAACTCCACGAAAAAAATGTATATAACATAAATTGTGTCTTTTAATGTGCTCTACATTTTTTGTGTAGTAAATTTTTGTCCATCTCTTACAGTTAGCATTTATTCGAAATTTAGTAAAATTCATCCAGAATAAACTACTCTTCAGAGGCTATTCCCAGAAAATTCAAAATATACATTTTATTTGTCAGGTGAATATGTTTAATATACGAAATTTTAATCAAAATCGTTAGAGCCATTTTTGAGAAAATCAAAATTTTCGAAAAAAGTTCCATGTAAAGGGTAGATGGGGGTGGGGGGATTTTTCTCAAAATCTTCGTGTCGCATCCCTGGAAGATACTAAACTTAAATACCAAGTTTGGTATTTTACCGACTTTTCGTTTTTGAGTTATCGTGTTCACGGACACACACACACACACACACACACACACACACACACACACACACACACACACACGGACCTTTTTGTGAAAATGCTTTTTTTGGATATTGGGGACCCTAAAACATATGTTTCCGGTGAAATCTCGGTATCGAATTTTTTGGTGGAGTGCAATACTTTCTCTATACACTATGTTCATAGTGCGTATGGAGAAAGTAAAAATTAGATACCAAGATTTCACTGGAAATATGTGCAACTTGGTATTTAAGTTTGGTATCTTCCAGGGATGCGACACGAAGATTTTGAGAAAATTTGCCCCCCCAAACTACCCTTTACATGGAACTTTTTTCGAAAATGATTATTTTCTAAAAAATGGCTCTAACGATTTTGATTAAAATATTGTATATTAAAGATATTTACCTGGCAAATAAAATTTATATTTTGAATTTTTTGGGAATGGCCTCTGAAGACTACTTTATTCTGGGTGAATTTTACGGAATTTTGCATAACTGCTAAACCGTAAGAGATGGACAAAACCTTACCACACAACAAATGTAGAGCACTTTAAAACACACAATTTATTTTTTCTTTGAGTTGATTGTTTTTGAGATATTCCTTGTTTTTGATTTCAGCTATGAAAAACTTAACTTTTCTCATACAGGAACTTATCAATTCCTGTCCATACAAACAAAGGAACTTCAGTCACATAGCAACTACTTTTGACTATCACTTTAACCTATGATAATCCCTCATTTCGCTTCTACTTTCAAGGAAGGAAGTAATAAGACTATATAATTTTTTTCTCGATCAGCATTAAGGAAATGGAAGCAATGACTTTTTAATTTTTTTTTTTTTTTTTTTTTGCAGAGATGTAGAGAAAGTTATGTGAATGGAATACATCAGATTTTTTTATATCCATTCTTCAACAAACTAATCATACAAAAAGTATTCCTTAATCAATATAAAACATTTGCAGAAATGGTTTTATTAGGCACATGTTTCCTTACAGGTACAAGTGCAATAAATTAATAAAAAATAAAGTAGAAGATAATAGGCTAATAATTTAAGAACTGGTCCCTATGCGAGTGCTTTGAAATTCTATTCTCTTTGCATTACCAGATAGGAGGAAAACGAATTCCACTCAAGTAACGTGTAAATATTTGAACATTTAAGTCAGTAACAAGGAAATGATTATCTCAGAAATGATTATCTCCAAAAAGAGTAGGTGTTTGATATAATTTTTTATTACTCTACGCATGCTATGGTCATAGTGCATAGAGAAGGTTGTATTGCAGAAAAAAATTCGATACTGAGATTTCACCAGAAATATATGTTTAGGCACCCCCTGATTCCGAATTTTTTTTTTTAAAAAAGGTCCGTGTGTGTCTGGACAGCATAGCTCAAAAATGAAAAAAATCGTTAAATATCAAACGTGGCATTTATGTTTAGTAGCTTCCAAGGATGCAACACGAAGATTTTTAAGAAAATCCCCCCACCGCAAACTACCCTTTAAATGGAAAATGTTTTGAAATTTTTGTTTTTCTCAAAAATGGCTAACGATTTTGATTAAAATACCATTTATTAAAGATATTTACATCGCAAATAAAATGTATATTTTAACTTTCTGGGAATAGCCTCAGAAGACGTCTTTGTTTTGGATGAGTCTCGCAAAACGGTCAAACCCTAAGATGTACACAAAAACTTATTACACAAAATATGTAGATCTCGTTAAAATCGTTAAAACACATAATTTATGACACATACGTTTTACTTGTTGAGTGTACCATTTTCAAGATTGGTTATTGGTTTCAACTAAGCGAACCGAACCTCAATTGTTTCACATAGCGACCAGCTTTTAAAAGATTGACTATCGCTCTAACTTAGTGTACGTCCTTATTTTCCTTCTACTTACAAGAAAGCATGTAATAAGACCAATGTAATGCTTATCTCGATGAGCAGGATGTAGATAAAGGAATTTTATACTAACATGGAACAGCTATGTAAATGGAACACATCAGATTTTTTTTTCATATAAACAAAACTTCAGTTATACAAAAGTCATTAGAATAAAGAGGAACTTCAGTAGCTTTCTCAGAAAATTCAATATCTACATTACATTTCATTTGCAATGAACATATTTTAATCGTATGGAATTTTAATAAAAATCGCCAGCAATTGTTGTAGAAAATCAGAACTTTCGAAAAATGTTTCATGGAAAGGGTAATTTGGGGGGATTTTCTTGAAAATCTTCGTGTCGCGACCTTAGAGCATGCCGGGTTTAAATATAAAGTTTAATATTTCTCGACGTTTCGTTTCTGAGCCATGCTGTTCATACATACCATTTTTTTTCTAAAAACTATATTGTGGGGATTCAGGGGACCCCAGAACCGTATTTCCAGTGAAATCTCTGCATCAATTTTGAGATGGAATGCAGTACTTTCTGTACTTATTATAAGCAGTAGAGAAAGTAAAACGTGTTGATTCCTTTTTAAGAAGTCTGTACAACATTTAATAAACCCAACATATATTTTAGGTCGGCATTACACTGTTAAATGTTGAGTCAAAGTTCTTTGTCAAATGCTTTTAGTAAAAGATGTGATGTGTTCCATTCACATTACTTTCTCTAGCTATCATGTAACAGACTATTCTTACAACAGCTTATCCACCACTCTAAGTAGAGGATAGCAAAAATAGTCGTATTAATTAATTCCTTATAAGTAGAAGGGAAATAAGGGAGTACACTAGGCTAAAGCAATTGTCAACTCTCTTAAAAGCTGTTGCTATGTGATTTAAATTTTTTATTTGCATGAACAAAAGTTGATAAATTCACATATGACAAAAGTTTAAGTATTTTAAAACTGAAACTAACTATAAGGATCACCTCGGAAATGCTCAACTACACGAAAAAAATGTATATAACATAAATTGTATGTTTTAACGAGATCTGCACGTTTTGCGTAGTAAGTTTTTGTGTATCTCTTACGGTATACCACTTACCCAAAAATCATCCAGAATGAAGAGGTCTTCAGAGGCTATTCCTAGAAAATTCAAAATATATATATTATTTGTGATGTAAGTATCCTTAATATGCGACATTTAAATCAAAATCATTAGAACCATTTTTTGTAAAAAACAAAATTTTCAAACATTTTTCTATTTAAAGGGTAGTTCGTGGGGGGGCAATTTTCTTGAAAGCCTTCATGTCCCATCCTTGGAAGATACTAAACATAAATACCAAGTTTGGTATTTAATGGTTTTTTCGTTTTTGAGCTATGCTGTCCACAGACACGCGGATATTTTTCTAATTTTTTTACTCATTGGTCTCAAAACATGTATTTCCGGTGAGAGCTCCCCTTATTAAATATTTGGGTGGAATACAATACCTTCTCTATCCACTATGTATATTTGCATACTGCGAGAGAAAGTAAAAAAATCTTACCTACGTGTTTCATTAAAATAACTTTCTCTAGCTGTTCCACAAACAAATTTTTCTTACAAAAGATTATTCTTTCATCTACGTCATGCTAATCTAGATAAACATTACCAGAATTGGTCTTATTACTTACTTATAAGTAGAAGGGAAATAAGGGAATACATTAGGCTAAAATTAATAGGCAAAGCTTTTAAAAACTGGTCGCTGTGTGAAACAATAATTGAGCCTATTTTCGTTTTGCTGGTCTCGTTTGAGTACAGTTAATTAGTTCAACATGAAACCAATAACAGTGCTTATCTTGAAAAAAGGCCAACTCTGCAAGAAAAACATGTTTGACATAAATTATAGTTTTAACTGGATCTATATTTTTGTTGAGTAAGTTTTTGTATATCTCTTACGTTTAACCATTATGGAAAATTCTGCAAAACTCATCTAGAATAAACAGTTCTTCAGAGGCTATTCCCAGAAAATTACAAAAAAATGTTTTATTTGTGATGTGAATATCGTTAATATGCGATAATCAAAATCGTTAGTTATTTTTGAGAAAATCCTTAATTTTCAAATTTTCTTGAAAATCTTCGTGTCGCATCCTTGGAAGATACTGAACTTAAATACCAAGTTTTGTATTTAACCGACTTTTCGTTTATGGCTATGCCCTTTCACAGACACACGCGCCCAGACCTTTTTCTAATTTTTTTCGGTCTCGGGGACCTCAAAACATATTTCCAATGAAAATTTAGTATCGAATTTTTGGGTGGAATACGATACCTTCTCTATCCACTATGTACATTGTGTATGGGGCTAGAGAAAGTAAAACTTGTAAAAGCTAACTTCTATAAAACATTCAGAAGTGACACCACACCACATAAAGGTTTGGTCATAGCTTAGCAACCGCATTATGAAATACAGTTACGAAATAAGCTGTACATAAAAACATATACAAAAGAAACTAAATGCCAATTTCCACATATAATTATGAGGAATTAGCAAGCATGTCAGGTACTCTTGATAAATGTTTACGAAGCAATGCTGAGAAAGCTTTTATTAAATGCTTAATCAAAAGCGCTTGTTTCTAATATATGGTTTAAAGAGTAGTTGCTTTATCTGCAAGAAATTAAAAGACATTTATTTCAGTACAATCCCTGAAGAAATGATGTTATCGAGCTAAGATTTTAACCTGAATTACACCGACTTCCATTTTCTCCGACAAATACTGATTTCACAATCGTTCAACTCCTTGATACCCAATGTTTACACCCTTCCTGAACATCGTATTGCTTCTATAATTTTTACTTTCTCTAGCCCCGTATTTACAATGTACATAGGGATACAGAAGATATTGTATTCCACCCAAAAAGTCGATATCGAGATTTCACCGGAAATGCATGTTTTAGGATCCCCTTAATCCCAAAAAAGCATTTTCAGAAACATTTTGTGTGTATGTGTGTGTGTGTGTACAGCATAGCTCAAAAACAAAAATACGGTTAAATACCAAACTTGGTACTTAAGTTTGGTATCTTCCAAGGATGCGAAACGAACTACCCTTTACATGGAAACATTTTCGAAAATGTTTTTTTTTTAAATGGCTCTAATGATTTTGATTAAAATACCACATATTGAATCCATTTCTGTCACAAATAAAATGTATATGTTGAATTTTCTGGGAATAGCTTCTAAAGACCTGTTTATTCTGGATGAGTTTTGCCTAATTTGGTGTAACTAGTAAGCCGTAAGATATAGATAAAAACTTACTACACAAAAATGTAGATCTTGTTAAAACACACAAGTTATGTAACATACTTTTTTGAGGTTACCGTTTTCGAGGTATTCCTTATTAGTTTCAATCGTGGAGTACTTATACTTTTCTCAGACGGAAGTGTCCGTTTTTCTTTTCTTATACTCCTGGCCAAGCAAAGAAGTGATTTGCAATGACAATCACATAACGACAGCTTTTAAAACATTTGACTATCACTTTAGCCTAGTGCATTCTCGTAGTTCCATTCTACTTATAAGGAACTTAATAGCATTCTGCTAATGTTTATCTCGATTATCATGGTGTTAAAAGAAGAATTATCTTTCGTAAGAAGTTTGTAGAGTAGTTAGAGAAAGTCACGTGAGTGTAACGCATCAGATGTTTACTTTCTGCACACGTACTATGTACAGCGATATGACGTAATGGAAGTTGAAAATGAAAAATGCAAATAATTTAACCAAAAAATGTTGATGTGTTCCATTCACATGACTTTCTCTAGCTGCTCACAAACACTTTTCCTTATAAAAGATTTATTTTTTTATCTACGACATACTAATCAAGATAAACATTAGACAAAAACTGTCTCATAACTTGCTTCCATGTAAGTAGAAGGGACATAAACAAATACACTAGGTTAAATCGATAGTCAAATCTCTTAAAACTGATCCTATATGAAACAAAGTTCGGTTCGCTGTGTATGGCCTACAGTAAAACAAGAGAGATGAAACGAAACGTCACTTCCCGCTTGAGAAAAGTTTAGATAGTTTAATATTGAAACCAATAACAAGGAATATCTCGAAAACGGTTTACCAGTTATGCAAAATTCAGCCAAATGCATTCAGAACAGAGATCTTAGAAAATTGAAGACACACAGTTTATTCTGTATATAATTATCAAATATCTTTTATATACGGTATCTGAATCAAAATCGTTAGTCAAAATTTTCGATTTTTTTTTCCATGTAAAGGGTAGTGGAGTGGGGGATTTTAATGCAAATCTTCGTGTCGCATCCTTGAAAATTCTTAACTTAAATAGTTAACAGACTTTTCGTTTTTGAGCTATACTCTGCATACACACACGAACCTTTTTCTAAACTTGCCTTTTGCGTAATCAGGGGACCCCAAAACATATCTTTTCGGTGAAATTTCGTCATCGAATTTTGGATGGAGTACAATACCTCCTCTAGCTACTATGTACGTTGTACGAGTATATACATACATGCTAGAGAAAGTAAAAGTGTTGAATATAGAAGTAGCTAAATTTCCCATGTTAGAGGAATGAACAACGGTCATGGTTTAGGTGCTGCGGGCTCATTCGCTGTCTTTCTGTATGTTATAAATTTCAGTTTAAATGAAATTAAACACTCAAAAGAAGGAAGGAATCGCATTGCGTACCTTGTAATTGACACGTGATCTTAGGAAGTGACCAATCCAGTACATTGGCGCGTAAAATTCTAACCAATCGGAACTTATTATTTCTGCATTTTAATAGTGCAATTGTTTTTCTAAACTTATCACACCTACGTGCATTTTTTTTCTCTCTGAACTAGTGTTCGTCTCATAATAGTATCAGTGTGCAGTGATATTCCCGTACATAATGGCGGAAGTTCCAAAACGTTTTGGAGAAAGGTCTATCGCTGAAATAGACATATTAATTGAAAATTCAAAGCCGTGGAATACTAAAAACAATAGAAAGAGTGTGTGGAACCAGTTCAACAAATTCTGTAAGCAACGAGGATATTATATGGACATCAATTGCAGTGATTTCGGTGCAAATATACGTCAAGACAAATGGGACTTTAGGAATATTATTCTTCGTGTCCATATAGACTAATCATTGTTATTTTATTCACGAAATAGTCTTATTAAATACAACTGGAGCTACAGCTTTTCTCTACTCTCGTTATATTACTTGTGATAAATATGTCAGAGCCTCTTAAAATGGTAATATTTTTAATCGATCTGCAGATTATTGTCGTTGCGAATTTTTTTTAGTAGTTTGGTTAAGTTTTTTCCTGTTGGTAAATGCCGTACTATAATCATGGACATGTGTCGATTCAGGGTTTATTTCCCCAATGCTGCGCCCAGAATTTTATCAGCCAACACAGCGCTCTTAAGACCTTTCTCTGTTTGACGCCAAGTGTGTGAAAAAGAGGGGAGAGTACTCGAGCAGCGCAAGTCCTTTTTTTCCATGCAATTGAGGAATAATGGGCTTGCTAGCGCGCGAGGTCGAGCTGCTGGCATCATAAATAATTCATGCTTGTTGGACAGCCCTTGCCGAAGAGCAAGAAAAACCTCTGCTCAGTGATACACATGGTGCTTTGTGCGGTTTTTGTAGCCCACGTCGCGTCGGAATCCAGCAACTGTGCGATTGCAGTAGGTCGTCAAATGAAGATCGCTTCAATTTCCGTAAGTTGTCTTCAGACTTGCATTCGGATTCTACGTAGTACAAGTGTAAAACTGGAGGAGCCACTTTGAGCTTTCATCTGCATGCTTTTAGGAAAATGTTGCACTTCGGAGGAAGGGCGCTTCAAGAACATCACTTGGGAGGTATCAGTCTTATTCCTATGTAGCGCTTTGATAATTTATATACGTTGGTTACACTACTTGGCATTACTTCAATACGTATTCCAGATTTGGTTCTTTTGTTATTCTGTTATTAGAGCTGCTTTTTTACTTTCTCTAGCCGTTTGTACAATGTACATTGTGGATAAAGAAGGTATTGAATTCCACCCAAAATTTTATGCAGAGATTTCACCGGAAATGTGTGTTTTGAGGTCCCCTGGATCCGTAAAAAGCATTTTAGGCAAATGTCCAAATGTATGTGTGTAAGGGGGAGGGGAAGCATAGCTCACTTCCAAGGATGCGACACGAAGATTTTCAAGAAAATCCCCCCACCACAAACTACGCTTTACATGGGACAATTTTTGAAAATTTTGTTTTTCTCAAAAATGGCTCTAACGATTTTGATTAAAATACCGCATATCACAGAAATGTTGCATCACAAATAAAATGTATACTTTGAATTTTCTGGGAATAGTCTCTGAAGATCTCTTTATTCTGGATGAGTTTTGTATAATTTTGCATAACGATTAAACCGTAAAAGATAGACAAAAACGTATTACAAAACAATTTAGATTTCGTTAAAACATATAATGTATGTCATATACGTTTTTTATGCAGAGCTGACCGTTTCTGAGATAATCATTGTTGTTGGTTTTGATTTTAAACTACTTTTAAACGTTTCTCAAACGGACAGTGATGTTTCGTTTCATCTCTCATCAGGCCATGCAAAGCGAACTGAACTTAACTTCAGTTGTTTCACATAGGATCAGGCTTTTAAAATATTTGACTATCGATTTATCCTAGTGTATTCCCTTATGTGCCTTCTCCTTACAAGAAATCAGGTAATAAGACATTTTCTGCTAATGTTTAACTTGATTAGCATGTCGTAAATAAAAGAATAATCTTTTATAAGGAAAGTTGTTTGTGTGACAACTAGAGAAATTCGTGAGAGTGGAACACACCCTCGTTCATAATTATCTATGGTTAAAACATTTAGGGCCTTAAGCCGCAAGTGGTCGAGGGATGTTTTCTGTAAGTAGAGAAGTAGAGCAGTTGCAACTTGGGGATAAACGTTTTCCTTGTTTTCCTGGGCTTTGTAGAGATAAGTAGGAACTCAGATGATTATAATCATTTCTGCATTTACATTCTTGAGCTTTCTTTTACAATTTTGCTAACCTTTCCTGTTGCATTGCAGCTCCTCAAGATCTTTGCACTGCAAACATTATATTATTATTTTCTCTATCCAGTACTATGTATGTGCATAGTAGGCAGAGAAGGTATTGTATTCCAAGTACCTCCCAAAAATTCAATGTCAAGGTTTCACTGGAAATATATTTTTTTAAAGTCCCCTAAATCCCAAAGGCATTTTAAGAAAAAGATCCATGTGTGTCATTGAAACTTGGTATTTAAGTTCATTTTCCAAGGATGCAACACAATTTTCAGGATAATCCACCCTACCCCAACTACCCTTTATATGGAAGATTTTTCGATAATTTTCATTTTATCAAAAATGATTCTTAATGAAGTTGATTAAAATTGCATATATTCCAAAACAATTTAATTACATTGAAACGTATATAATGAATTTTTTTGAAATGGCCAAAATTCTCAAAAATGTCTAGCGATTTTGGTTAAAATATATAAAAGATATTTGCATGACAAAATTTATATCTTGAATTTTCTGGGAATAGCTTCTGAAGACCTCTTCATTCTGGATGAGTTTGCATAGCTGGTAAACTGTAAGAGATAGACAAAAACTTGCCAATGTAGATGTCATTAAAGTACATAATTTATGCCATGTAATTTTTTCGTGGAGTTGACTATTTCCGAGATATTTCTTGTTGTTTGTTTCAATTTTAAAATGCTTAAACTTTTCTCATGCAGCTATTTGTCAGCTCCTAATCATACGAAGAAACTCTTTTCAACCAAATAGGAACCAGCTTTTAAAAGATTTGACTATTGCTTTAGTCTAGTGTATATCCTTATTTCCCTTCTACTTACAAAGAACCAAGTAATAAAACCATTCCTGCTAATGTTTTTCTTAATTAGCCTCATGTAGATAAAAGAATTTTTTGTAAAAAAATTTTCGCAGAACAGGTAGAGAAGGTTATGTGAATGGAACACATTTGTCTAACATATATAGAGGCAGTATTTCTGTTTTGCTACTAACCATAAGCACAGGGAATGTTTTGTTTCACTAAAAATTTGACATCAGCATTAGATATTTAAGTTTTGTGAAGTCCTTTAAAACCCAAAAGGAATACATTTTTAAAAAGTGAATATCTCATTATATTAAAGGGCATAACATGAGAAAACAAAATTGCAGATGTGTTTCAAGCATGCAACATAAAAATTTTCATGAAATTCTACCTACTGCAAAAAATTATTTTTATGTGGAAATATTGTTTTTTTTAAAAAAAAAAAAAATATGTAATGATGTGGTTCAAAATATGTCCGCGACATTGAATTAAAGAGTAAAATACAAACCTCACATTATCCTTAAATATCTTGTGAGGTCCTGTTTATTCTGATGCACTTTTGAACTTCTGGGAAAATGTAGAACTATGCAAAAATTTAATTGAGAAAAATCCAGATCTTGTAAAATACACAATTTATGTAAAATAAAACTTCTTTTGTGGTGTTAACTAACCATTACTAAGACTATTCATTGTTGTTGACATGAATCATCCAGTATTTGTCACATTTTTACTTTCTCTATACGCACTACGTACATAGTGTATAGAGAAGGTATTGCACTCCACCCAAAAATTCGATACCAAGATTTCACCGGAAATATATGTTTTAGGGTACCCAATATCCAAAAGAAGCATTTTCACAAAAAGGTCCGTGTGTGTGTGTCTGTGTGTCTGTGAACACGATAACTCAAAAACGAAAAGTCGGTAAAATACCAAACTTGGTATTTAAGTTTAGTATCTTTCAGGGATGCGACACGAAGATTTTGAGAGAAATCCCCAACCCCAACTACCCTTTACATGAAACTTTTTTCGAAAAGTTTGATTTTCTCAAAAATGGCTCTAACGATTTTGATTAAAATTTCGTATATTAAAGATATTTACCTGACAAATAAAATGTATATCTTGAATTTTCTGCGAATAGCCTCTGAAGAGTAGTTTATTCTGGATGAATTTTACTGAATTTTGAATAACTGCTAAACCGTAAGAGATGGACAAAAATTTACTACACGAAAAATGTAGAACACATTAAAACACACAATTTATGTTATATACATTTTTTTCGTGGAGTTCGTCGTTTTTGAGACATTCCTTATTTTTTGTTTCTGCTATGAAAAACGTATACTTTGCTCATATAGGAACTTGTCAACTCCTATCCATATAAACAAAGGAACTTCATTGACATAGCAACCAGCTTTTGACTATCACTTTAACCTATAGTTGTCCCTTATTTCGCTTCTACTTACAAGGAAGCAAGTGATTCTTATTAGCATAAAGTAAATAGAAGTATTAGCTTTTTAAGAATAATTTTTGCAGGGATATAGAGAATGTCATATGAATGGTACACATCGGATTTTTAGTAACTAAATCACAAGATTATGCAGATTGTGTAATGTTAAAGGCAAAAAAAAAATGACAGTCTACTTTTACTTTCTTAAATATGTGTAGTCAATGTTGAGCAGTGAAAACACATGTTTTGAGGCCCCCTAACCCCAAAGGTATTTTTAGAAATTTGTGAGTGTGCCTGCTTGAACAACAACTCAAAAATGAAAAGCTTGTTAAATACTTAACTTTAGTATTTAAGTGTTACCTTCCAAGGATGTAGCACAACATTTTCACTACCCTGAACTACCCTTTTAATGGAACTTTTTTTTAACGTTTTTATTTTCTCAAAACTGGCTCTAATGATTTTGATTAAAATACCATAAGATAAAGATATTTTTATCAGGAATGCAAACGTTTATCTTGAAATTTGTGGGAATAATCTCTGAAATCCTCTTCTTTCTGAGTGACTTTTGCATAACCGTTAAATAAAATATGGACAAAATCTTACTACACAGAAACATTCTAATCCTTATTTCGAATTGCATAGTACTCAATTTGTATTTGTAAGTTTAAACTTAACGTTCTAAATCCTTTTTGCAGATGATCAGGTTGTTCTTGACCATAGCTTTCAAAGGCTATGTGGACATTACATGAAATGGCAAATACCTATAATTTAAAGATTTCCTTAAAGAAGACTTAAGGTTTTAGCATTTTGTGGAAAAGAGAATCTTACAGCCAAATTGTATTGGCAAAGATATCAAATCAAGTTCACCTCTTCAGTTTTCTTGGTTATGACTTATTTATATGCTAAGAATCTGAAAAAGAAATAACATAAGTTCCAACAAATTGTTGATATAATAAAATGAACTCTAACAACTAGGATGGAATAGAGAAGCGAAGCAGGTTACCGAATGTGGGATTCCAAAAGAAGCCATGAAATTGAAGAGCAATAGGAATTATGGAAATATTAGAGAAGATAAATCAATGCAGAAATAGGCAGCATAAGATACAAATGGGGGAGGTTCACACTCTTAAAGAATATTATGAATATAAACCTCAAGGGAGGACAAAAATTTTACATCCTAGAAAGTGATGGATCAGTTGTGAATTGCTTGGTTTTGGAACAGATAAGACTGTCTAACACGAATTGCATATGATAGTACTCTACATACCCTTACTACTCTACGTACTCTACTTAAAGCTACCCTTACTTTATTTATAATCCCTTAATCCCTGCTTGATCAACCAGGGCACAAATTTGGGCTACAGTACTTGGCAAAAATTATAGAATATCATACAACTTTTAAAAATACTAATACCTATATTTTTCAACCCCCTATAAATAGATTGTTGATATTTGATCTGTCTGGACAAAATTTAGATTTGCATATTAGGCAGAAGTACAAATTACTGGTAACTTGCAACATCAACAAATCTGATGTGTTCCTTTCACATGACTTTCTCTAGCTGTTCTGCAAATAAACATTTCTTACAAAAGATTATTATCTACAGCATACTAATAGAAATAAACATTAGAGAAGTGGTCTTATTACTTGCTTCTTTGTAAGTAGAAGGGAAATAAGGGAATGCACTAGGCTAAAGCGATAGTAAAATCTTTAAAAAGCCAATTGCTCTATGAAACAATTGAAATTTGGTTCTCTTTACTTACTAGGACTGAACAAAAGAGAAACAAAAAGAAAGGTATATGACTTCCCATTTGAGAAAATATGAATACCTTCTCCACAATGTACATTGTACATACATGCTAGAGAAAGTAAAAATCAAATCTGTCTTTTCTTTAAACCTCACATAGTTTACTGCTGCAATGCCAGGTAAAACAGCTATAAGGGATAAATGGGAGGAGTTACCATAAAAATCTTCCAAATAAGTGTACAATAATTTCATAAAGAAAGGGGGAAGTAAATTAATTCAGTATAATTAACTACTTCAGGATAGGCTGTTTCATCTCGGTTTTCATATTTTTCCATTAAGTTGTAGTCTACTTTTATTTAGTTTTCCTTTGGGTTAGTTTTCCTAAAAGCATTTAGCTAGTCTTGATGGTTGCCATTTTTAATGTGTTGAAATCATTTTTTTTTTTTTTTCACAGATCATAGTATTTAAGTTGTGCATAGCTTGTCTCACACAAAAATGAAAATTCTGTTTAATACCAAATCTTCAACATTTTCCAAAGCTGCAACACAGGGCTTTTCAGAAAAATCCTTCCACCCCAAACTACCCTTTAAATGCAATAGTTTTTGAAATGTTCAATTTTCAATACATATATTTAAGATATTTACATGGAATATAAAATGTTTACCCTGAATTTCTTTGGAATAACCTCTAAAGACCTCCCTTCATTCTTCATTCTCTCTTAAGCATAACTGGTAAACCATAAGAGACACTCAGAAAGCTATGACACAAAAAACATCTCTCACTAAAGCATGCAATTTGTCATACACATTTTTGTATAAGTTAATGATTTCTGAAAGTAGCTATGTTTGATGCTTGTTGCAGTTTTAAAATACTGCTTTTATCAAATGGGCAGTTGGCATTCATTTCATATTTCTCATGTTTTACTCCGAGTGGTGTACAAAGAATCAAATTTCAATTGCATCATATGTTTTTCTGGATTAATAAATAGATTAGAAATAGATTGAAATAGAAAAATAATCTTTTGTAAGAATAATTTGTTTGTAGAACAGATAAAGAAAATTATGTGAATGGAACATAACAGGTTTTTTTTCAGTATGCACAAGCATCTCTAGCAGTATCTTTTTATGCAAATAAGTAAAAGGGCAGTTGTGCTGTGTCATGTAATCAGTTTACTTCTTTGAATAAACACAGATATGTAACATGTGCGCCATCAGAAGTCTAAAGTTCTGTTTGAGTAGAACCCTAACATAAATGGACGAGATGTTTTGTGTAAAATCTCCTACATCCAATAACAAATCAAAGCTCCATCTCTACTATGATGGTGTTTTTCTAGAACATGTTGTTATAATTATACTTGTTATGTAATTAAAAGCTGACTAAACCAATGGTTAGTTTTTTAAACTTGAATAATGAATTAATTAATTTTATTTACTTGCACTGTTCTTTATGAAATTATTTATCAATCATCTAGAGTATTTTTATGACAAATTCTCCCCTTTATTCCTTAAAATTATTTCATACAGCCCAGTTAGTCATCCATTGTCTATATGTAATAAGCTAGCCTCAGAGTCGTAGGTTCCAACCCAGTGGAGAGTAATGCTTTCTTTTATATATATATTCCATTTCATAAAAATCCCTAACATAGTTCCTTCAGAAGGGAAGAAAAGTCTGTGGTCGTGTTTCAATTCATGGCACGTAAAAGAATCTTAAGCCTGATAAAGTGGTCTCTAGCAATGGAATGCAGAGAACCATAGCAGTTCAAGAGTGTCTATAAATAAAAATTAATTCAATTTAGAACCAGCTATTTCTCCTAATGTTGGATAAAAACTCTGTGATATTCACCCAAAAATTGTGAAACCAGCATAATGTCTGAGCTCCATGACCTCCCCATGACAGTCTTTCGGAAATGCATAAGCTATATGTGGTGATGGAACAGCTTCAATCTGAATGGTTGAGATTTTTTTTAGATAATTACAATAGGTGAAATTCCCTTGTACTTTTTCTTTGATCCTGTTATTATTTAATTACATAAAAGCATCATAGTTTTCATATAATGCAGAAACCCTTGAATATGTACAAAGCAAAAGAGGTGAAATTGTGAATACAAATGCCACCAAGTTAGTATCTTTGGAAAGGATCAATTAGAAAAATAATATTCTGTTTTTAATTGTAAAATACCAGTTCACTAATGAACTTGATTACAACTTAAAAAGCAACATCAGGGCTATTAAAATGTTTTATGCCAAGGGTGCAGATAATGCAAATGCATGCTACACACATAGTCCTACACTGTTGAGTTTTCCATTCTGTAATTCCCTTGTTACTTACTCACAAGTGTTAGTAACATATATGTAATGAGCACTAAACTTGTTTTTAGTGTTGTTGAAAATGTCCATCTGTAAGAATACGTTCTTGACATTGTCAGATGAAATTACTATTTAAAGTATAAGCTCTTAGGTGATGTTAATAATTTGTGCACTGTAATCACTCAGTAAGGTTTCAGTTTTAAAAGTTTAGCAGCTGTATGAAGAGGTTAGTGAAGCACCCACTCGGCTGTGCAACACAACTGAGAGACTTCTTAGGTGAGCATTTGAATACAGCACCAATTTCGTTTAGTTTTTCCTCCATTAGAACAAATGTTTGCTTCTTTGATTTAGCGATCCACTTTAAATTTATTGACCAAACAAATCACAGTGTGTCTGTCCAGAACTGGATTATCAGGAAATTATTTCTATTTTTTTCCCCATCATTTTATATAATAATTTTATAGATCTACATACTGATCTTTATGATGCAGTTTTTGCATATTTATCATACATAAAAATACAATGTTCAAGTGTGAATTTGTTTCTGTGGACTAATAAGAGAATAACATTATTAGGAAGTGACACACATTGTCAAAATATTTCACAACACAAAAACAAAGTAATGACTGAGACAGCTCACAACTGATAAACACTGTGCAATGGCCTGTGCACTTCTGTGCAATGGAATAATCATTAAGATAGACAGACAGACAGAAACATACGCATGCATGCACACCCATGTGAGTGCAACCTGTTTCTAAAAATACTTTTTTCAGACTCAGGGTACCTCAAAAACATATATTTCCACTAAAAATCTTGACATCAAATTTTTGGGTGAGCAACTTCTAATGAGAGCTGTTCAACAAATGCCTGTCTATCAAAATAGACAGTGTTGCTAAGACAAGTTAGTATTAATATTGTGTACTGTCATTTGTTACATGTTTCAATATGTATTTATGCATAGATTAGTTTGAATTTGGTTTGTGTTTTAATTAGTCAATGTGTTTTTGCTAAAATGGAAAATTGCAGTGACATTCAGTGGTTTGCTTTTTACATTTGGTTGTGAAAGCTCGTAAAGAGATAAAAGCATAATTGGATGCTATTTATGGAAATCTTTTGCCTCTATGATAAGAGTTAGATATTGGTTCAACTTAAAACATGGTTGAACATCCATTTTTGTTGAGTGCCCAGGATTTTGGCAGATTTGGTTACCGAGAAAATCATTGAAAAAGTGCACAATATGATTCTCTCTGATCACGAAAATAAAGTTTGTGAAGTGCCTATTGACAGGAACGGAAATTCATATGAAAGTTGTTGGCCTGATAGGTGCAATGAAATGTAATAGGGGATCAAAATTGTGGAAATCTTGTATTTTTTTTTTGTAGTGTTTAACAGCTGCTTTTACTACTTGTGGTACCGCAGGCAATGACACTGGTGATACATTGAATGAAGATGTAGCACCGGTGGAATGCAATGACGCGGAACTGGAGAATCCAGAGAAAACCCGCCCCTGAGCCACTTTGTGCACCACAAATCTCGCATGTGGTCGCTTGGGGTCAAACCCTGGCTATCAAGGTGAGAGGCAAGTGGTCTAACCACTCAGCCATGGCACGGCCCTGGAAATCTTGTATATTTAAGATGATGGTGTTCATGGCGTTGAAATCCCTAAACCTAAAATTACTAGATTTCCATAAATATTAAGCTCATTTATGTAATATGAGAGCAATAATTCTAATTAAAAATATTCATAAAATATACAATATTTGTAAAATAATATATTAAAAAATTAGGCCAAATTAGCTCCAGTTTGTGGTAAAAGATTCATTGTATTATACTAACACTAACACTGGCTATAATTTCGCATAACAATAATCCTGAATAAGTGTTTTATGCAATTTTGTAATGCCAAAGTTAATTTAACCGAAAAGTTTCAGAATAAATGCCACTACTGTATCATGGATACTTATTAAATCAGCCTCATATTTGCACTTGTGTGCAGTTATGTTAAAAATCACACTCCTCAATTACACTGTCATATCTGAAGAAACATACTAAAAATAAAAGGTATTTAATTTATTGAAAAAGACTGTTTTAACATAAGCAGGGAAATTAAGTTCTAACGGTTCTGTTTTCTTTTTACAGGACAGTAATTCCTAATGTCTGGCTACCAGTCTGGCAACATGGCAGGGGAGATGTGGCTGCACTGGTTTTCTTGTTGTGTCAATCAGCCAGCATCTCAACAAGTAGGTTTACAAGAATGGATTCTTTTAATTTACTTTTGCATCACATGACGTTACAAATGAATATGGATAATCTTTGAAAGTAATAAGAAATTAAATCAAATTTCCTTCTTCTTTTTCTTACTTCTAAAAAGGCAACTACTACTGCCATATGTTGCAAATGATGATAGTAATAACAGTTTCATTTTTTTTATTATTATTGTAAATGTGTACCTTTATGCATCACTACATCATACAGGGAGGGGCCTGGCTGGATGGTTAGACTGTTTGCCTCTCACTGATGCCAAGGGACCATGGAATTTTTGGTGGACAAAGTAGCATCTGGGCATTTTTCTCCAGATTCTCCATTTTCACCCACCACTCATTCCATTATTCGCTCCACCTTTCCTTTCATTCATTATTCCTTTAATCCATTTCACCATCATATGCCATCTTCCTTACTCTCATATCAGGCAGCAGGCTGACCCTCAATGTTGGCTGCTGTTTTTGATCCAGAGTCCATCTGCTCAATAGGCCTCTGAGCTTAGGCACTGATTTATAAGTCCTATGGAACTATTTGGAATTAGGATTAGTATGAATTGAGGATGGAGGGAACAAAAAAGGAAGGTTAGCTTGTAAGCTATTAGTGTCTGTAGGCACAAAATGCCAGAAATGCATATAAAGTGGTTGGAGAAAATGTATGTGGCAGTATTAGATGCTAAAATTACGTTTGGAGTATGAGGCATTGATGAGGGATGACTAAATGTAAATTTTAATTGCAGAAATTCTTTGTAAATACATTTTGGATCTACCAAAAACTCTGTGTGTGTGTGTGTGTGTGTGTGTGTGTGTGTGTGTGTGTGTGTGTGTGTGTGTGTGTGTGTGTGTGTGTGTGTGTGTGTGTGTGTGTGTGTGTGGTGTGTGGTGTGTGGTGTGTGGTGTGTGGTGTGTGGTGTGTGGTGTGTGGTGTGGGGTGTGGGGTGTGTGTCAAATACCAAACTGGTATTTAAGTTCAGTATATTCCAAGGATGCAACACAAAAATGTTCAAGAAAATCTCCCCACCCCCAACTATTCTTTATTGGAACAAAATTCGAAAATTGAAATTTTCTCAAAAATGACTAACGATTTTGATTAAGCTCTTATATTTAAGATTATTACATGACAAATCAAATGTATATCTTCAATTTTCTGGATATAGCCTTTGAAGACCTCTTTTTTCTGGACAAATTTTGAGGGATTCTGCATAACTGGTAAACTGTAAGAGATAGGCAAAAACTTACTTAACAAAAAATTTAGATCTTGTTAAAGCATACAATTTATGTTATATACATTTTTTTTTGTGCAGTTGAATGTTTTTGAGGTATTCCTTGTTATTGGTTTCAGCTTTAAAATACTTATACTTTTCTCATATGGGAATTTGTCAACTCCTGTGCATACAAACAAAGGTACTTTAGTCACATAGCAACCAGCTTATAAAAGATTTGACTGCTGATTTAGCTTATGGTACTCCCTTATTTCCCTTTTACTTACAAGGAAGCAAGTAATAAGACCCTTTGTGCTAATTTTTTCTTGATTAACATTAAGTAAATAGAAGAATAAGCTTTTTAACAATAATTTATTATAGAGATGTAGAGAAAGTCATGTGAATGGAACACATTATCTGTATGTTGTTTCCAGTCCAGGTGTTTAGCTAAGCTAATGCCAAGAAATAAATGATTATTTGATTGTATAATTTTACATCTATTTAATTTTAACCAGAATTATTGAAATTTATTCAAGTGTTGTACACCTATTGGTACTTAATGTTAAATGTTACTTAATGTTTACAGAGGAAACGAGCTCAACAGCAAGTACGGCGGATTGATAGGTCCATGATAGGATCACCCACAAACTTTCAACATACGGGTCACATAGGATCTAGTGATGTTGATTTTGGTAGTTCACATTTGCAAGCCATTCAAAACCAAATGCAGTCCAAGGGAGGTTATGACACAGCTTTTAATACAGTTAAGGTATGCTGAATATTTTGATACTTTGTAAATCATCTATGGTCTTCCTCCTTCCTCTAAGGTTTGTATACATGTTTAAAAGCTGTTTTCACTCAAAATTTTCAAACTAAGGTTTATTTAAATATTCTGATTCTAAGATTTAAATGGTTCCACTGTGCTCCTGGATTTCAGAAAGATGGGCATGACAGCATATTTTGAGTCACTTTGTTCTTCGTTGTTTTATTTTTTCTGATTTAAATCTCTCTCCTTTGAGCTAGCATGACTTCTGCAAACATTTCTTCAGACCGTCAACAAATGGCACTAAGAATAAATTCTGTAAATATTGCACATTAGGATTTTAGCAGCCTTGACATACCACTCCTTAAAATTACTCCTATGAAAACATGGTGTCAGTTTGTTTGCAAAGAAATTTCAGAGCAGTTGCGCATTTCCTGCGTAATTGTGAGTTGAAATGATAACAAATTTAATGTTTGTTCATGGAAGAGGAATTTTGAGGGAAATAAACACATTATAAAGTTCAGTGATGGTAGTGAGAGTGTTCAGACAGTGTATAATGATATACATTCAGTTAATATTGATAAACTCAGTGCCTCCCATTCAAAGATTAAATGGGTTGACAGTGCTACTACTGACACTAATGATTTTAATGTAATTTTAATAGAGATTAGGTAAAAAGAGAACAAAAACCTGCACAAGGATGTTTGTGCCTATTGAGCAGGAATGTTTTAAACATTTCAAGTAAGTGGTTTGTCAATCCAAATAATACCTTAATCTTTAATCTATTTTTGAAAAATGAAAATATCTACACTTTGCAATCTTTAGAACAATAAATATTATACTATAAATAATTATACCAGAAATGTCATTCATACATAAAATTGAAGTTTAAGGAACAGGCTGTTTTGTAAAGAGAATCTTAAATTACAATAAAAATCACCAGTGGTATGACTTTAAAATAAATTTGCTCAACATTTTTTATGTATTTAGCCAAAAAAAAAAGAAGATTGAATGCATAACTCTAATCAGGATGCCCAAAATATTCTACTTTACAGAATAAAGTTACATTAAGCTATAAGTCAATAAAAGAAACATATTAACGTAAAATATTAATTTTTGGCTTTGCTAGAATGTTTTGAAAATTTTATAATTCTTTTCAAAATTTGGATTTTTTTCGTGAAAATTATTGTTTAATGTTGTGCTATGTATTTTTCTTAGTTAAAGTTAGTTGCTTTAACTGTAAAATTTTCATAGAGTTCTTACTAAAACGGTAGAATTTTTTTCCAAATGTGTAAATATACCTTAATGTTCATTCTTGTTTAAATTAATTGCTATTGTTTTGATTTTAAAACAACTGCAGTGATACTAATCAGCAATTTTTTTGTTTTCAGGCATATTAAACAGAAGCAACACTATTAGTTGGTCAGAAAATGCCTGTTAATCGCTCAAGGAACTGAGGTTTACTTTTCCATAATGTTGCACCCACTCCCAGGGAATTTTGTATGTAAAGAAGTGGGAATTTATTTCATATGTGTGTCACAACAAAAAGTGCAGGTTTTTTTACAAGATCATTTACTTGAATCACATTTTGAAAACAATTGTTAAACAGTTTTAAATGTAAAATATTATGAGCTTCCATTCCTCACCTATTGAGATATTAAAGAAGTTCCATTGGTAGCACTTACCACAAATTGCAGATACTAGTTTTAAATGAAGTAAAAATAACCAAGTTTAAATTAAAGTAATTTCATTATTCATAAGTGAATGAGTGAACATCTGTCATGGTTGAGTATAATGATGCAGTTGAATGGTTTATAAAATTTGCATTTGTTGGGGAAGATTGGGAGTTATGATATAGTGGAATGGACAGTTTTTGCTGCCATTAATTTACATCAAAGTTTGAATCATATTCCACATATCACTATTTTTTAGCATTGTGCAGGTGAAAAATAACCTAAAGGTGTAGGAACGTAAGCAGTGTAAATGAACCTTTAAAACTACATTCACAATGGGATGCAAGTGCAGTATAAATGCAAGTGTGAGAGAAGACTGCTTACAACGCAATCTTAAGTGCAAGAAGTTGGCATAGGCCTCGAGATCTGTAAAAATAGGTTATACAAATTACATACACATAATTGATGCTTGTGGCAGTGACATCACAATAATTGTTTGGCCAAAATATTGAAAATAATGCAAGCATGGAGACCACAAAACTGCACGTTTCTATGCTCCTCATGATTTGTGAGGGCCAAGAAATCTAGATTCAGATGATGGATACACATGATGGTTCGCAAGGAGACTATCCTAATCTCTTGCGAGAAATGAGGGATGGTGCAGCATGGCAAAATAGAAGAGCATGTATGTACAGTAAGCGCTGTAAAATCTTGTATTGCGTTCGTCTGCTGTTGCATAGCAGGCAATGAATAGAGGAAGGAATGGAGAATTCTTTCTCTATGCTCACAACACAAGGATAAAATTTGGAGTTTTCAAACTCCTTGCATAGTATAGCATGTTGCGTGTGTATGTGAATGCTTACATTGAATTACATGGCTGCAATGTCTTGTGCTTATATTGCGTCTGCATTTACACCTCATTGTTATTGGGGCATAACTCTATAGCTTTATGGTAATCCTCTACTACTTTTAGGAAACTTGAAGTTGCACCTATTATGAAGACGGTATTAAACTACAACTCTGTTTAAGCTCTGTAGTATATTTATCTTTACCTGTTTACAATAGCAATAATTATGTTACCATATGAATATTTTCATTTACATTGTTTACACTGTACAAATGTCTTCTCTTGAAATATGAAAGGAGTAAATGTGGCGATAAATAGAGTTGTTTAGTATGTGCAATTGTAATTATGTTAGTTTTTATGTATTGTAATCCATTTTATGTAGAATGGAAAATGTTTTGTATTGTTTGTATATATACTTCTGCATCACTCATTACAGTGCTCCAGGACTGTACAGTTCATTAAATAAAGCACAAAGAAGAAATAACTGTAGTTATATCGCATAGCTCAAAAAGTCTCATATTTTCCTAGGTTCATTTTCGCTATTTTTCATTTTCATTATTAAAATGCTGCAAATTGCAAAACAATGCATTCTAGTCATTATATTAGGAACACAATTGTGTCTGTGCAGAAAGCAATGTTTTACCATAATCAGATTCATATTCTTGAAACTAAGCATACCTAATCTTACTAAAATAGAATCTTAGGTAGTTAGAAAATACTATAAAGCTTTATAAGCAAATCAGTGTTTTAAAATATTCTTTAAATCAAACTTTTGGGCTAAAATTTTATTGGAAGGATAGGCCTTTGTCAAATGTTATGTAATACACTTCCCAGAATCTGAACCTGGTTATGGTAATTATTTAATCACCGACTTTGAAATTCTTAAGAGAGTTTGGAAAAAAAATGGCAGGACACAATGCAACGAAAATGTGTCTTAAAATTTTTTGTGAATTACTGTGTGTGTTTCTTTTGATGCATTGGCTGATGCACTTACTAAAATTGTTTCTTTATGGTAGAATTTTTTTATTTGTTAGTTAATTTAAAAGCAAAAGGTTGTGAATTACTTATGTTATCAACATAGAGAAGAATTGTAACAAAAAGCAAATAATATTACATTCAATAAAGTAAAGTTTCTTAGATACTACTCCCCTGAAAATTGTAATGTATGATTTGCTAGCACTTATTTTTTATTATATTGATTGTTTACATAAAGTATTACATTCTTTGAACTTCAATATTTTAGAAGCTTGTTGCAATTTATTTAGAGAAAATTATTAAACTGTTTAATACAATAGGGATCCCAGAAACTTGACTTAACATGAAAAAATATTGAGCATTTCATACCCTCTCAGGGAAAGTTATTCATGGTTAATTAAAACACTGCGAGATTACATATTTTATTCTGGCCACTTTTTTAAATGTAAATATCTTCAGAGATGTTGATATTGTGTGTCAAGAATTACTTCTTACTACGAGGTACGTCCAGAAAGTAAGTTCCGTTTGGTAATAAAATTAAATTGTGTACAGAATAATTACTTATTGCACAAAATTCTACAGCTCTTAAACTACTTTTCCACATAACTGCCGAAATTTTGCAAGCAATTGTCATAGCGTGGCACAAGTTTTTGTATACTTTCTTCATAGAAGTTTGCCGCCTGTACCCAATGTGAGCAAAGTTTACGAAATTTCAGTTTTTCGGTAACAATTTCATGAATTAGTGATCATGAGCTTTGGGGAAATTACATAGCGAGAGCACTAATTGTAAACTTGCGGTTTTCCTGGATCTTGTTATCAATCACGTGAACCAGTTCTTCTGTAACCAAAGATGGACACCCACTTCATTCTTCATCGTGCACTTCACTGAACTGTCGGATCCATCTTCTCACCATTGAATCACTCATTGCATTTTGTCCGTAAACTTCGCAAATTTGCTAATAATTTTCAATTGGTTTCACTTTCCTAGCATTCAGAAAACGAATCAGAGATCTGATTTCAGAAGCGGCAGGATTTTCAATCAACACCAACATTGTAAACTAGCACAACAAAGCATATGTGGCTGACAGTGATCTCAAAATGGCTCACGTTTCTTCACCTTGATACAGAGCATCTACCGCACATGTGAGGAACTGCGATCTCAGCGCTGCAGCTGAGATAAATTGAAATGGAACTTACTTTCTGGACGTACCTCGTATAATAATTCCAGCCTGAGAATTATGTTATAATAATGCATGTAGTATCACTTTGCATTTGGCATTTTGTGAATGTAGGTGGAGGTTTCTCACATCCACTTCAATAGCTACTCAACTATTTACTTTCGGGAACTCTCAAACTGCCATTATTACTTCCCAATGTTACCTTAACCACATGCATCAGTTCACTGCACTAGTACTGAGTATTAAAAAAATGTATACCCCTATACTTGTTATACTAAGAGTAGGTTGCGTAGTTTAAATTTAGACCACAGCTTTAGTAAGCCATGGATGCTGCTTAAGCTGGGCTTACACTTTGGTTTAAGTTGTATACATCTCTATACTTTTTATGCTAAGGGTCGGTTTCACAGTTTAAATTTAGGTCAAAGTTTTAGTAAGCTATAGATGCTTGAGCCAGGCATACACTTTGGTTTAAGCTATGTCAGTGTCACAGTAGGGCAACTACATTCGGCTTTGCTGAACTAAACAACTCCACAAAACAGTAAATTGGTAATGCTGCACATGCTAATCGAGTGGCACTGATCCTAAAATAACACAAGTTGTTAGGTCATTTTGGGCGATGAATAAAATGGGTAAAGTGATACTTGAATGATCCCCGAGTCCATAGAGCTTAGTTATCCAACATTTATATTCTCAGGAGAAAACCCCCAGTAAAAACCTTATCCAAGTAACTCACACTAACCAAGATTTGAATTTTGGACCTCTTGAATGTGAAGCTCACCACCTCACTACAGAGGCAGCCTAAAAGAAGCTTTCTAGGTTATCCAGCAACAAATAAATGAAGCAAATGTATTTGTTTATACCAGGACCCTTTCTTGGGCAGCAATGTTTGGCCCATGAAATAGAAGGGAAAAAAATGGAGGAGTTAAAGCACATATTGAGTTGTTAGAGTCAAGTTTCTGAGACTGTTGTAATTATATTTTAGCACAAAAGCAGATGTAATAGAATTGTGTTGCGTTAAAAGTGGCTGAAAAGTAAGGTGCAATATGTGAATTGAACAAATTCTACAAAATTATTGTTAATTTTTTGTTCACTTGCAGTGTTGTTCTAATATTTGAATTATGTTGTGTTTTTCATGCTAATCATGCCTTCTGTTAAGCATTAGCTATGCTATAGATACAATTATGTACTTTTTAAATTATATGTATAAAAAGTGAGTCATATACAATTCTATTTAGACCTATAATTTCTTGATATCTATCCCTTCCTTTGTTTTTTAATAAGTTACTCTTAGGTTACTTATTGGAAACTACTGTGTGCAATATGATGTCTTACAATTATTTAAAATTATAGGGAATGAGATACAAGGTGTAGTCAAAAAGTTTGCGGAAAGTGGCCCAAACCTAACACACCACTTTGAGTTGTCTAGTCTATCCTGTCACTATCAATGTAACCTCCTTGGTAGTTGATATACTTGTTCCAGCACTTTTGCCACTTTTGGAAACACCTCATCATCTTTAAACACGTTCAGAGCCTTTAGTGATTTGCGGTGGATAACATCAATATCTTCAAAATGGAGACCTTGGAACCACATTTAAAATCACAGGAAAAGGAAAAAGTCCTCTGGAACCAAATTTGGAGGATAGGCAGGATGTCCTTTTAGAGAAATGAGTCACCATGCTTCCATTTCTCCAGCTGTTTGCATCACTCGCTCTCCCTTAATCTTTGCAACACTTGTTTTGTAGTACATTTGATCACTGTTTGACCTTGTACAAATTTTGTATGAAAATTTCTTTGTCAAAATATCCTTTAATGACTTCACTTTGGATTGAACTGTCTGGCCTTTTTGGGTCTTGGAGATGAAGGACATTGCCATTGTGCAGATTGCTGCTTCGTTTTTGGATCGTACCCATAAATTCATGTTTCATCACAAGTAATAACTTTCTCCATAAACTGTGGGTGATTTCAAAAGAAGAGGGGCACAAACTTTGCAGCAATTCTTCTCAAGCGCAAATCATGCTTTGAATACTGAGTTAGATAGTTCTCATATTGTCATATGCCTATCATTTAAGGTAATTTCCCTCACCTGGTTGATGTTTTCATCAACTTTGCAGGAACAGAGTCATCCTGAACGATTTGCATCTTTAACTGATGTCATGTCACTTTTAAATTTTTAAAGCTAGTGAAATGCTTGAGTTTTGCCAATTTCTTCCTCCTCATAAGCTGTTCTTAACATTTCATAGGTTTCTGTCTTAAGTTTTATTGAGTTTAAAACAAAACTTCATGTTTGTTCTTTGTAGTTCGTAAGCTGACATTTTCAACAAATTGCAGCAGGTGCAAAACTCTTGTTTACTTCTAACTTGCACTGCAAGGTTGCAGAAAGTCATGTTGACATTTTATTTTTATCAGGAAGGAGCACTGCATGTACAGTCTGTATACGAATTAAAGACAGCTCAATGGCAACATTGTTGTGAAGCCATTCCGGTTTTGATCACACCTCTATTATTACTAAAGAAGGTTTAGTTTTGTTCAATTTGTTCTATCAATTGTTTTTACTGCACAAATCATGTATAGGACAAACATTTAAAAGATAGAATCAGACTGAAAAATTCAATGTTATAGTTGGGGATTTGAACCATGGATCCTCCAGTTTCCATCCAGCGACTGAAGTGCTTAAACATCGTAAGTCTGCATTGGGATATGCTATCTCAAAATTGAATTTGAGATCTCATTGTGATATACGGGAAAAATGAAAGTCAGTTGAGGAATTTAATATCAATCAGCATGTTGCCATGGTAGCACCCAGACAGAAATTAGATGATTTGTGGTTCAAATCCTGGCTATGGCACTAAATTTTTCAGCCTGAGTACCTTTTCTACCCTTGCTCTATGTTCTTCTCTCATTTCTTGTAGTTAAGTCATATTGTAAATAAAAGTGCAATCATATATGTATTTATCAATATTAAAAGTCTGTAATATATTTACTTATGAACGTACAGAAGCAGTGATTATCTTAATAGAAACAGGTAACAGCTGAAATAGTAATTAACTGAAATAAAAAGCAGCAGATAGTTTTTTTTTTTTTTTTTTTTTTTGAATAATAAAAGAATGTGGAATTTCTTTATATGGAAAATAAAATGATTTTACGTGTCATTCTTAAAAGCTATAAGATTTAATTACCATTCAGGAGAGCAAAAAATAAGGAAGAAAGAGGTTAAGCATTCCAAAACAGAACTTATCAGACCATACATAAAAGCTGTATTAACAATTTATATCTCAAAATACTAATGAATTTTTAGGATGGTTCTTATTACAGACAATATTTTGGAGTCTCTAAGGTCCTTGTATCTCTTTAATATTGATAGTTATGATGATAAGAATGACTTCTCCTTATAGAAAGTCTAAAGCTCATTGACATGCACAGACATGAACATCATTATGCAAAGCTTCAAAATCCAATCAGTGCTTGATTCCATACATAGGAATCAACACTTATTGGATAAATGAATAATGCAAACTGTTTCATATATAATTTTGAAGCGAAAAAAATTGTATTATCTCCCAATGACTTTAGAATCATAATGATCCTGGATGCTCTTGTATTGTATTACCAAGCTTAAATTCTGCACAAGCTGGTTATTTTGGCACATTCAGAATAATTTGATAACTGAGCTGAGGTTGAAAACAAACTATTCTGTTCTACAAGTGAGATAATTCAGAATCCAAACATAAAGTATATTGGCAATTTGTATTCAATGATTAACATGTTTCTGTTCATGTAAAGCAGAAAGCATATAGTAGCAGGAGGGAGGAGATGCTTGAAATTGTGAGCAGCAGTTAGGTATCTACTTACTTAGTTGATCCTCTTGTAACTTCCAGTGTCAAGATACAGTCTCTGCAAGCTTCTTTGTTCCATTCATGTCCAGTCCTTTCCCTTCTAATGTATGACTTAATACAGTAGCAAATTAGACACTTTAGAATGCTTATAAAATTAAATATGGAGGGTCGTTTGTGATCTGTGATAACAAATTGCGAATGTGATTACTGCATTTATATGTGTGCAGCAAGGTCAAGCTTATTTGAGATAAACAAACCAGTTACTGTGCAGTCTTGATAGCAGTAAGATGTGTGTGACTCTGATATACTTAAGCAAATTTAATTTTTTGGGGGAGCTTGCATTGCTGCTCTTACTGAAAGCACAATATTATTATTCTGATATTGAAGCATGCAAGAAGCAGAACTTTGTTGTGTCAGTATGGGATTAGCTCAATGTTAAAATAAAAGGGAAAGGATTACATGAGATTGATTCCAAAAGCAAAAAAACAGGCAAACCCATGACTAGCAGCTCTCTCCAAGGGTGATAAGGAAGGTCAAGGCCCTCATCTTTAGCAATAACCCAGCCATGCAAAAGGCCATTGCAAACAAATTAGGAATATCCCTCAAAATTGCTAATACCATTACAGACAAAGATTCAAATATGGGGAAACATCACAAAGATCGAGTTCAAAGTTGTTGTCATGCTGTATCAACAGCAGAAAACACTACGAGAAGCACCTGGCAGGAGCAGGAGAAAAATGGAAATTTATCACATTAGAGAGGCATATGTGTATCTGGGCGACTGGAATAAACTCCATGCAATTCACTACCAACCAAGGGATAGAAAACATTTTTAAAAATGATAGGCAGAGAAAGTATCTCAAAGGGGGTCATGGTCATTGCTGGTTATTGTTACAACAGGAAATTGATGATTCATAGAGGTGATAAAAAGGCCAAAATCAATTACAAGTATTGTCAGAATGAAGTTCTGATGACAATTTACCACACTAAAAACCTGGCTCCTTATGGGAGAGACAAAAACAAAGTCTGGTTGCAGCAAAATAAGGCGTTCAATCACACTTCTGGTTCGATCCTCGCATTCTTGCAACGAGTGAAGCAGGAAACTGGAATACACACTATTCTGTTTAGCAACATCCCAGTGAAATCTTCTCATACCTTTACGATGGATTTTTACAGCATTGGACTCTTTGAAAGGGCATTGGAAAGCCTGCAAAGAGGAGAGGGAACTTCTGGTCATGAGTGCACTTCGCAAGAGCCTTCTGCAATGGAAACTGATGTGTAGAGTGATTGCTTTGATGAAAGAACAACATGACCAGTAACATGGCTTTTACTAAGGTAGGAACAAAGTCAAATTTATTAGATCAGAAATTACCCTCCATATTCTAATGAAGTTCTAATTCATACAAATCAATGGAGAACAGATTATTGGAAAATAGTAAATGATGTAATATATCCTGCCATCTATTTAACAATTCAGCCCTCATTTTGCTCTATTCTCCCTGGTTTAAAAGAAAAAAATTAAGATTGCCTAAAACCTATCAGCACTTTTGATATTATTCTGATCATGGCTTTCAGTGAGGGATGTGTTTACCCCAATAACTGATTAGGTGAGGAACCCCTCCCCCCCACTCCCTTCCACACCAACCTGGCTATTATTGAAAATTAAATTTGCTTTAAAATGTATCAATATTAAATTAATCTGAATTTTATGGTATATAAAGTGGCACATGAAACTGTGGCCATTCTTCTTATTTTTATGGGCTTATGTCGTTTCTGTTCACACTTGAATGTTATAATTGTCTCAAGATTCATAAATTAAATGAAATAGCCTTTTTAGAATTGTGTTTTAGTATTTAATGCCCCAAAAAGAAAATAAAGGGAAAAAATAGAATTTTGTAACTGTTAATTTAATTTACAGCCACCATTGTATGAGTTTCTGTTATGATACGTTTAAGGAAAAACTATAGAAAGATAGTAATGCACACATGAGCAGTCTTGATCTCAGGTTGCACGACCCAAGAGGGTTAAATTCTCCTCGACTCTTCCAGAGAAACCTACCTATTCAAACAGCTTGATAGTGTTATTGGGTCTACAAACCTATACTAGCACCCTCCAAGTAAAGAGCCCTAGTTTAGGCACATGCATATGGGCATGAAGCTACAATATTTTAAATATAACCAGTATGTAATGAAACAAAGAGAATAGTTTCTGAAATAATTTGACCTTGCAAAGTAATAGTGGTAAAAGATGCAGTCTTAGTAATACTTAGCAATCTGTGATGAACGTGCTAGGGATACTTGAAATTGTGACTGTTATCATTATAACTTAAAATAACATGACAACCATTTGAGATATGAGTAAACAGTGCACAGGAGTTGTAATTTGGGTATTTTTTTTATCTCTTTTTAGCAGGTGTTAAACTGTTCTAATGTCTGTGATAAAATGTAATCCAGGAATCACCTATTGACAATTTGATGCATTCATTATCATAGGTGTAATCAGAGGAAATGCAATGTCTACAGCTACACTCTTATTGAAAACAATATTCTAACCCTAATCTTGTAGAAGTTTTTTTCTCAAAAAGAGAATGGAAATGTTTAGGATACAATGTATCCTACATTCATTACATAATGAATTTTTTAAAAGACTAGTAAGATGCCCAAACTTTATTTTTAAATTAGTTTAAAACGGACTATTTATGTTTGAAGCAAACAAGCGCAGTGATTTTAACATCTAAGTGAAGAAACACATTTTCATTTGTTTCCTAATTTTCTGTATTTTATAATACGGTTTCTGCAGACCTAAAGAGTAATTATTTATAACACTAGAGATTGAAATGTCAGTAAATATATATTCTGTATCCTAAGTATATTTAAAATTGTTTAAAAAAATAAAACAACATTATTTGTCTATTATTAAGAAATACTGATTTGCATTCCAATGCAGCCACTTTTGTTACTATAAATGTTGCTTAAAAATCGCAGCTTTTATACCTTAAAACTACCCCAAGCCATTAATTGCTGCTTCCAAATGCATGCTTTTACTACTTCTATGTGGATATCTGACAGTCTTTAAAGTATTTTCTGTCTTAATATTTTGAGCCTTTTATGGGCTCCAGTCAAAAATACGAGTGTCTTCCCTTTTGAACTAATCCACAAATAATCATCACCACACTCTTAAATTTAAAAAGTGGGTTGATATAAACATGTTGTACTCCTTTGAAAGCTTATTCACTAGTGTACTTTCAAAGGTAAATATAAAAATCAAGACATGGATTAGTTGATACTCAAATGTATTCCTAATTGCTCAGATCACATTTGCATTGAAATTTGCGTAGTTTTGATCTCTTATGTTTATGCAAATTGCCATAATCAAAGACTTCAGCGTTTATCATATATAGGATGTTTCAAATGACACTGAACCAGGGTGTGGACTTTATGCTCAGATCCTATGTGATGCGAAAAGATAGTTTTCAGCACCAAATAAGGTACAACAAAAAATTTCATGGGCAGAATGGATTAGGCAGTTACCAAGATACAAAGCTGTGTGCCTGGCCCACCCTTGGAGGTAATGCAGGTAGGTTGGGAAGTATCAAGTAAACTGCTTTAGTGGTATTTTTGTAAACCTACCAACAAGCTGCACAGTAGTTCACTAACATTAAGGGATACCTTGTTTTACAAAACCCCACTAAAGAAACTATGTATTCCTTTAGTAATTTCTTTATTCTTCCAATGTTCTACTATCCATATCATTTTACCATTATAGACAATGAATGAAACAAAACTAAAAAATAAGTTGGGATACAAATACTTCTAATACAATATTTTAGAGGCAATTTGATGTTAAGAGAGACTAAGCATGAGGCAAGACTACCATTAGAATACTGACAATATATTACAGATAAAGAGACAAGAAGTCTTGCACTTGTCTTTCACTTAATACTAAATGAAACATTTGGATATTTAACAGGAAGGCTTGTTGATATTTACAATGAGTTGTTGAGAGTTAACTAGCAAGATAATTACAAACTGATTAAGTTCAGAATACTCATGGTTAGAGCATTGTCATGTTTTTTCACATTTCAGAGCAACCTTTACATTGGGAAGTCTTTATCAAAGGTGAGCAGGAAATGGAGATGGTTAGTGGATAAATTTGATGGAGTTTAGGGTAGGATATGTAATCACTATTGCTGTAGGATGGGGTGTTTGCCATGTAATCTTGATAAACAGTACCAATTTTAGAAACTGAAACAGCACAGGTTGGCAACCCCCAAATGAAAAATTGCCACTAGCTGGCAGTAATAGTGCTCTTATTTTCTTTGCCGTATAATTGAACGCTCCTGACTCATGGAGTCTATGATGCTAGATGGCAGTAAAATTAAAGTGTGTTTTCATACTAACCAGCCTTCCCTTGTTCCTATCATTTAAAATAAAGAAATAATGTACTCCTTTCATGTATCGAGTATCTTTTTGTTGTCCCAAAGATTTTAAAATTAAATTGTAATGTATACACATTAACCAATAATTTCTCTTGGGAGCTAAAAACGAAGAAGTGATAGGACCTAGATAGTATATAACAAGGTAAATCTATCTATTGCAGATGACAGTCATGATTAATAGTTATTTCAGGTTATGTGGTTTTTATTATTAATATAATAACTAAAGGTGATGTCGTCAGAATATGAGATGCCCTGTCTCCATCACACTGCAATTGTGGCCCTGTTAATATAGAAGTATATAGTCAACTGATATTTTGGGTTAAATGGAGAAATTAAATGCAAACTTATCAGTTTATCTGTTAAAAAAATAGCAGTAGTGATAATGATAATAAGTGTTAAAAATAACTCACTACAACCAGATCTACTTGCCCTTTATTAATGTAATAGTTAGCCTCAAAAAGGACTGTTTTGCATTTGGTTTAAGAAAGAAAATATTAGGAGTAAAGGAAAGAAAGACTTGGATGAATATGGATATGTATGGGAAGAAGGGTGTAGATCATTGCATATTTCAGTATTTCCCCATCTTTTGAGGGCTGCATGCCTGCACTTCATTTCCTAACTTTCAATGACTGTACTACTACTACTATTACTACTACAATACGATACTGGCAACTGCATACTTGCTTCCTAATGTATCATTGCATATTTCAGCATTTCCTTGCCTCTCTACGGCTGTGCTCCCTTTTCCGTCTTCCTATGAGATATACAATGATTTCTAATACATATTGCATATTTCAGTGTTTCCCTGTCTTCCTATGACTGAGCTGCCTGTGCACCTTAACATAGATCAATGTGCATTTTCCCACCTTCCTATGGCTGTGATGGTTAAAGGTTATCTGCCAGATGTTCTACAGCAACATTACTGACATTATTGAATGCAATTGTTTTGGCTAAATACCTAGGGTCATCATGTGTATGCAATTATCACATAAAATAAAAGAACACTTTGAAACTTTCCAGATTATAAGTAGTCGTTTGGTTAGATAACCGCCCTTTGCTCCTTTACCTGAAAGATAGGCAAACTTGCTGATAAGGAACAAGAAGAAACCTATTTGTTTTCACGACACGTTGTGTCAAATACACCCTCTAAGGTGTGAGTATGATGGCTTTTCATACTAGTGGTTTGCTGCCTAATCTCAAAATGGTGTAATTTTAAATGGTACATAAAAACATACTTAAAAGAGCTTTGAAGGTATTACATAAAACTTTGGACAAGTTCAAGTATAAAGTCTAAGATCGTTGTATTCAGTGTCATTTCGAAACAGTCTATTTTATTCAGTATTTTCAGAGGAAAAATTACATCCTGTATTTATCAACTAAACAATTACAGTTTTCTGGAGCAATGAGTCAGAAATGTAGATGGTAGTTGCCATTAATGTTCCTGCTCGCAAGGAATGGTGATTGCAGTTGTAACCAGAATTTTCCTTGGGAGTTATTTTATGTAAATATAAAGAGAATTAACAAATCAGCTAAAATGATATGTGCAAGAGCAGTGAATTAAAATTGGTGAGTGGTTTGCATACTGGACTTTGTCACAGTTCAAAATATTTGCAAGACTGAAAAGTAAATTTCAAGGGTAAGATTTAAGGGAAATAGAGACTGAATGATTTTTCTGATACATGTAATAATATAGCAAATAATTGACTTAATTAAGCATATGCTCATGTTCAATATACTCAAAAGAATCTTTAACAATTCAATTTTAAATGTTCCTCCGTGATCAACATTTGAAAATAATAATATAATCTAATGAGACAAAGGACATATATTATGGTGTTGTGAATTTACCTGTGTTAATCAAAAAATAGAAAACGTCAGATAAAATGGGAAATAAGAGAGAGTAGCATAATGTCTGGATATGCCCTGAAATAACTAATTGGGGTTCAAAAGTTTCTAAAAAAGTACTTTATCGATGTGTTACTAATATGAAAGCAAAGCATCTGGAAAATGTCATGTGAAAGTATGGTTAAATATTAAGCATAGCAGTATTTCTAAACTAATATGTACTTATAAAATCAGCTGTTAAGATCAAGAACTTTTTTGTATTATTGCCATTTGAATACACTTGATTTTAATATTATGATATTAATATATAGAAATCTTCTGCATGTTATTTGTTTTAAAATAGAATAGTAGTTTTAGGGTAAAATATTGAATAGCATAACTAATATATAATGTACACAATAAGCCAAATTAAAATTATAGCAGGTAATTTTCATCAATTTAATTTCAATAATATTAAAACGAAGCAATTTCATAGAGCATAAGCAATATAGGTGTGTGCATTGTCATGGTAAAAGATTGTAACATATTACTTTTTGGTAGTTAAAATATAATTGCTAATCATTGGGGCTCAGAAAAACCCTTTCATTTATATCAAAATAACCTGAAATGGAAAATCATAGTTCAACTGCTCAAAAACCAAGATTTAAACTTAAATATAAACTGAGCATAGTTATTCATTATTGATGTTTCTTTAGCTTTTTAACTTTGTACTTATATTAAAAATTACAATAAATAATTAGCAAAAAGAAAACAGAAAATGGCTTCAGTCAAAGTATATCAGTGTTTATTAAGCTATTTGCTTAGAATGGAAGCCTGTCTCATCTGTTTTGCTAAGTTACAGTACAAGTCAACCACGATGTGAATAATGTATTCAATGGGAAGAGGAATTAAACAGATACAAAACAAGTGGGTGGAGCATCGGAAGTACCGTCAGATAAAGAAAACGAATATGAACGCACTAGTAGGTCAACAATGCTTTCATTGTACAATTGTACATTCCTTATCACTATGGATAGCATCTTGGGGACTGATAGCAGAACACATGCAAATACCAGTTACATACCTACCGAGTAGAGATGGACCTGCATTGGCGATTGCACACTCTGCAGGTAAACAACATGTAGTAACACATTGGGGGACGTGGCTCAATACAGCAGTGTACTATGCTGTATATTGCAATACTGTTTACAGGTAATTAATGCCTTTGAAGATAGTGCATGCTCTTCAATCAAGATTGTAAAATTTCTTGCTTCAAATGGATTGCATGAAGATTTGCAATTCATACAGAAGAACTTTGCAGATACATCTACAACAATAACACATGTTTGGAAACATTGAACATTGAAATACTTCGAGCCCTGAAAGCTGTCGTTGAACTTGTGCAAGAAATTAATCAGAGATCTGTCACACCTATTTTATACCGTAGAAGAAAAGAAAGTGAAGACAGTGTTCTTAAAAATTGTCAGATTTTCAATAATGCGTGAAATACAAAATGTGTTTCGAGGTGTTGCTACGGAAGTAATTGCCGATAGAGTATCTTACCCAATAGTCTATGATGTGTCCTATTTCCGTCCACATCTTGTGATGTGAAGTGAAGTTTTTCACAATAGAAAGCCTGGAAACGATTCACATTTGAGACATAAATGTATGTTGCTGTACATTGTAATCTATGTATCTTGAGAGAAAATGAAACAGATATTGTTGCTAATAACTTGTTACACAACAGCAATTGAATGTACATAAATATTAAAATAGTTCCCGTAAATTGTGGTATTTATGTTTTATCACTATTTTACCTCAATCACCTTCCACTGTTAGTGAAAATATCATAGTCTACCATGCAACCACTGCTCCATTTTCCTTCTATTAGTATCACTACGTACACACTGCATTGTCAAAATATCACAACTATATACCATGCTGCGCTAACTTTGATTCTGTCCTGCTATCAGTCCCCAAGATGCTATCCCTTCTTGTCACCATCACTTCCCTTGGACCCCAAGTCTTGATGATGTCAATGGTATGGCATCCTACCAACTGTATTTATATCATGGTCATGTAGTGCTGTATGATATAAGATGCAAGATGCTCTTAAAAAATATGTTTGGCTAGGCATCAAGCTTCTCAAGACATAAGCTTGACATTAATTTGTTTTCCTTATCAAAAGTTTACTCTCTTCAAAACTAGAGTATATTGGTTGTTCTTCATTTTTTATTGGCACGCAGAGTGCAGTGAAAATGATGTAATAAATGAGCTGATGGTATATGACAGCTAAATTTATTTCAAATATATTTTCAGGGTATTATAAAAACAGATGTAAAAAATTCTGGATATTTATGAGCAGAATATCCAAATTGAATTTATTTTTAGTCCTTCATATGCATGAAGTTAGACGTGTCGGATAGTTTTGCATTATAGTATTATACACTGAAAGTAACAAAAATAAAACAATAATTTACATTCTTCACACTGCATAGTAGGATTTGTTTAGTAAATAGTTTATCAACTTAATTTCATGACTGAATGATTATGTACCTTCAGACAAAGTATCTAGTATATATTTGCTATATCTATTCCTTCAATAGACAATCATACATGTTATTAGAAGTCAGTGCCTGTAAAACCATCTTCTCTGAATCTGTTTTCACTTTGTAATATAAAAATGTACCTATATAGCATTTTATAACATATACATTTATATTAGAAGAATAGAAGATTTACAGCAGGATGTCATTATGTAGTGGAAATAACTCTAAATTTTGTGCAAAATAAAGAAATCTTCATTTCCTCTATTTAAAATAACTCATTTTCACTAATTTACCTTGCTCCTCTTCTTCATGCTTAAGCTGCTTCATTAGTTTCTGATATTTCATCAGATTGTATTAACTGAAGATGGCTTATGATATAAAATATATAGGGTCGTTAAATTATAAGGTAACCCCTGTCATGGCTTCTCTTTATAGCGTGAGAGATCTAAGAGTTGCTGGGAAAGTGGTGCCTGCAGATGTGCACTAAAATACGTATCTTAAGATAAAATACGGAAATGTTGACCTTCTGCTCACATATGACAGCACAATTTTGCTCATTCGTCTAAACTTAGCAGCAGGAATCCTTGTGATTTCTTACATGATATTAACCATTATGTTTCTGTAGAGTACTCATTTCTGCTGCCGAGCTTAGGCGAATGAGCGAGAACATCTTTAACTTGTTAAATTGCCTCTTTGGGAGCAGATGGTCAATATTTTCAAAATTTATTTAAAGTAAGGACTCCAGTGCACCTTTGCCGGCACCACTTTCCTGGCAATTCTTGTATCTCTCGCGCAGTGGAGAGAGGTCATGAGAGGGGTTACCTAATAATTTAATGACTTTATACTATGTGAATCTTTTCTTAGACACTAGTTTTACAAAGAAGTGAGGGCCAGGGGGAAGAAGAGCTCACCTGCCTGTCATTCTGCAATGTTGTCAACGAAAGAAATTTCTTTCTTGGGGTTCCTCAGCCATTATGGTGAATAGGTTATTTAATTTATTGTGAACTAGCTGAATTATTAACTGAAACATGCATGAACTTTGGGATCTACAGACAGAATGAAACCATAGCAATTTAGCCACTATATGTCAGGGTGTATAATGTACTTCATATCTAAATGCTGTTGCTCTTCTCCGCTTCCGAAACTGCAAGAAACCTGCTGAATGAAGATGAGAATCAAGCACCCAGGAAAACATGCATGCAATGTATGAGTTGCTTTTATATGACTTTCTCCGCTCTTTTCAACCTATTTTATACAAAGCTTTCTCTATATACTTCTTGTAAATAGAGATAAACTTCATTTACTACATTTTGTTGAAGAAAAGAATGCGGTGGACTAAAGCAGAGTTAGATTTTGAAAAGCAGATTGCTGGGTATGTGATGTTTGTATTCTTTCCATTTAATTGTAAGAAACAACTGAAAATTGACAGGATTTAAAGAGCATCCTTAAATAAAACTCAATTTAATTTTTAAGTCATGTCCACACTGATGCTACAAAAAACAAATGAACATAGATGTGCTGACTATTGCAAATACAAAACAGATAAAGAATCTAATTCATAATCTATAATTTGTCTCTAAATATTAATGCCTAAAAATCTTGTGTTATATTTACATGCCTTTCTCTACCCATTCTTCAATAAAATAGTCTTAAAAAGCTTATGTTTCTATGTACTTCATTTTAAATGAGATGAACACAGTAGAAATTGTTTTATTATATTATACTTTGTAAGTGCAATAGTAACAGGGGAATACAGTAGGTTTAAAAGATAGTCCAATCTTTTAAGAGCTGATCGCTATGTTATGGTTTTGAAATTCTATTTATTTTTATTTGACCAGGAGAGAAAAGGGAAAAAAATGAATAACAAAGTCCCATTTAAGGAAAACATGAATAATAAAAAATTCAATCAATAACAAGAAAAATAAATAACACCACCAATATCACCAGAATAAGGAGAATAATGGAAATGATTTACTACACAAAAAGCTGACAAATTGTGTGCACTGTCCAGTAAAATTTTGAGTAAATACATTTATTCTTGGGAAACCTATAAGGTTGCCATGTATTACAGCAGCATGTGCAAAATACCTTATGGATGCAGTAATCACTATTGTTCAAGCAAACCTTCACTGCAATGATATATGTTTGGCCACTAATAGCCATCATTTTGAGAATTGAAAGTAATTGAACAGTTGCAGGAGGCTTGTATTAAAGCTGACATATAATAAGCTCATTTCTAACACACAACAAGCGTGTGTATGTATGAACACTAGCTGATGTTCTGAATAACAGTTCAAGAAATGTGTACCATGCAAGATACCAAAATTAATGGGTGTGAGATCATCTAAAATATAATTATCAATTGAAACAAATTTGCTATTCAGTAACATGATTCAAGGTATGTTATAAAAAAATACATAGCTTTTGAAATAGCAGATCAACCAGAACAGGGAGCTGCTGAAGCTATTGAGCACACCTATACTCGGAGAGATCCTTAGTTATCCCTGACAGTTGCCTTACCTTGTGGTCAATCTGTTGCCACGTCGTCCCATCCATGGCTACAGCACCAAACCTCTCAGTTGCTTGCTCCTCTCCTGAATCATCTTCATCGTCAACTTTATCTCTATCGTTGCTTAAAGCAGAGGTCAGATGGTAAACAAGGAAGCTTACAAGGGTTGTCCATAAAATAAGGTTCCTAATTTATTTTCATAATGAATAATACATTGGCATTGAATAATACATTTTGGACAGCTTAAAACTTTTTCCTATTTTTCAACATAATTGCTGTTCAGATTAATGCATTTTTGCATGCGGTGTACCATCTTTTGTATGCAGTACTCTCCTGCCGCACAGCATAGATAGCTTAAAATATTTTCTTGCAGCTTCTCTCCAGTTCTGAAATGCATCCCACCCAGATGTTTCTTCATGTCAGGGAAGAGATGGTAGTCACTTGGGGTTAGGGAGGGTGTATGACAGTATCCCATCTAATTTTGTACCACCTGCGGTGCCATTAGTAGTTAAAGCGGGCATTAAACACTACCAAAAAATAAAAAATCTAATTTTGTTAATGAGACTGGTTGTCACATGGGCAATGTGCAGACAAGTGTTGTGTGCATGCACTCCCTTCGTGAGCATGCTTCTCCTCTTATTTTGGATCATGCGGTAAAGTTTCTTTAATGTCTCACAGTAGTGGTCCAGATTGATTGTTGCAGGCAGGAATTCGCACAACAATAACCCCTTCCTGTCTCAAAACATGCTCATCATCACTTTCCCGGCAGACAGTGCTTGTTTAAACTTCCACAGCTTTGAAGAATCTGGATGTTTCACTGACAGAATTTTTGTTTTGTTTCCAGTGTCCTGGAGTGGACCCAGCTCTTGTCCCCAATGACAATAGAGTCCATGAATTCCTTGCATCAGTTTCATTGGCCTGAAGAAATTTGCAGGCCACTTCAACACATTTGTCTGTGGTCTTTCATAGACATTCTCAGGACCCATCTTGTACAAACCTTGGTATATCCTAAATGCTCTGTCAAAATTTTGTGAATGCAGGTTTTACTGACAGGGATCGTCTCGCAGAGCTCCCGAAGTGTCACCCTTTGAACTTTCAGCATTGCTTCTTCCATATTCACAATCATTTCATCCAAAACCAATAGCTGTCCAGAACATTGCTCATCATGGAGTCTGTACATCCATTTTTGAATTCTCTGCGCAGGTGTTGTGTCATATACTGTTCTCTGCACACTTCACACAGTTGGGAATGAATGTCCACCAGCACAGTATTTGTTGCACAAAATCGCTGAGTATAATTTGCAGCACCTAGCAGGGGAAGCAAGTGGAAGCTCCATCTCTGATGGCTACCAAGTCAAGACAGCACTCCGAGGGGACTGGGAGAGGGAGAATCAAGCTACACACACCAGTGTTGCCAAATCAGGCATAACAGTGTTCCTCCGACTACAGATTCTTGGGAACCTTATTTTACAAACAGCCCTTGTACATTTGAGGGATGTAGTGTGCAGGAAGAGACTTAAATTGTGGAAAAACCAGAGTTGGATGTTGCATCATGATCCTGCCTGGCTCACACCTTGCTATTTATGCACTATTGTCTGACAAACATCAGACGTCCATTGTCTGCATCCACCCTATTTAATGGACCTAGCCTCAACAGACCTTTTCCCAAACTTAAAACAATGTTAAAATGACATTTTTTCCAAACAATTGAGGTGATTCAGGACTTGCATACCATCACTGCATTGGGAATGATGTATTGCCAATATAGGGGACAATGCCTCAAATGCTGCACAATGAGCAATAAAGATGTTATAGCACAAGTCCAGTTTTTTCTTTTTTTTGAACACACCTCAAACTTACTTGACATGTACAAATAAAGGTAAGGATAGTGAAAAATAATATTTAAACATTTTTTTTTAATTTAACTTATTCTATATTTCTCAGAGGTTTAAACGATATATTGGTCAAGTATCACAAAATATATGTATTCACAGTAAATGCATTTACAAAGTACTTATTTTAACTCACTCTTTCTAAAGGAATGTTAAAACTCATTGGCACAAACTTAAATTGAGGTTTTCAGTTACCCAAAAACCCATTCCTAATGGTGGTAAGAACTGTTCTTCATTAGTATTTGTTATCTCGGGCTCAAATACTGGTAATGAACCTTCAGAATCCAGCTGCAGCTTCTTTCCATTAAGTAATACACTTCTGTAACAGCAGAAATTAGGAGATTTATAAAAATCCAAATTTTCTTTAAAATTCTAAAGCACAAATAGAACAAAAGGATTAGATTAGGATGGAATTCAAGGGCCATCAAAAATAAGACACACACGCTTATTAATAGTTATATGTCCTACAAGCATAAGGAAACCTGGAGTATCTACAAGGAGGCTCAGAGGAATTGTGAGAAAGAATCAGGAGGGCTTGCTATAATTCTTGGAGGCGTTTCTGTAGCAATATTAAAAGCAATCCACAAGTTGCTGTTCTCCGACAAGGGGTCAAGGCCAGCCATGGACAATCCCTCTGATGCAATCAAAGGGGGGGGGGGACCTTGAGGTAGTTTTTGGAAGCTCCTTTCCAGAGGCCAGTGCGATGGATCAAGAGACCTTGTGGGAAGCATGATGGCCAACATGGGAGGACTAGCAAGTAGTCTACGAGATTGCGACCCATAATAGAATCAAATGAGCTGTTCTTGACTTTCTTCCTGGCTTTGCTTCAAGAGGGCTGGGTGAACATTGCTCCATACCTCATTAAGATCTTCAGGGTCTGCCTCACTATAAGGATGTTTCTCACCTCTGCAGACAGGTCAAAGTGGAAGGGCTGGTTGACAGATATCTGAGGGATGGGGCTTTAGCAGAAAAACCCATTCATCCTCAATAGCATGCCTATTGGCTAGGGAGATCCATGGAATCAGAGCTCCATTGGCTTGTGATAAGACTGAAAAGGGTGCCAGACTGTAGAGAACTGTCCATAGCAGTCTTTTTAGACATTGAAGGAGTCTTTAGTCATATGATTATACCTGGATAATAGGGGTATCAGTCTGGCAATTAAGGATTGGATACTGAACTCCTCGGAAGGACAGCAGGTTATAGCCAGCTTGGGGAATGATACCCTGCAGGTATCAGTGTCCCAAAGCTGCCCCCAAGGAGGGGTGTTGCATTGACCCTGTTTTGGATGATCTACTAGAAGGCTGAACATGGGCGGGATTCATGCACAGGGCTATGCAGAAGACTTGCCTAGTTGCATATGGGACATTCTAAGTACTGATTAAGGGCTGCTTACACACTAGAGGAGTAATATGAGGAAACAGATTTATCAGTCAACCTGTATAAGATAGAATGCCTGTCTTCACAAGGAGAATCAATGGAACCCTCTCTATTTCGGAGGGTTCAGCTAGAAATGTCCGTTTATAAACAGGAGAATTCCATGCCACTATAACTTTATTCTTTCCTGGAGGGGTATTAGCTGCCTTGGATTTCTAATAGGAATCAGTGCGCCAAGTGTACTCTTTCATTGTATGTCGTGTAATAAAAAATCATTAACCAGTGCATCAATTAATCTTTTAATTTCCTGATGAATAGCTAAGGCCAAAATATTTAACATTTTTAGTAGAGTTTGCCTGTTTTTATTTCTTGCACAGGAATAATCTTAGTCTTTCACCATATAATATATCTCTTCTTGAGTTTTATTTATATATACACACACGTGATATGAGAACAAGTAGTCATAAGGACTAACATTGTGGATAAAAATCAGGTTATCTCTGAAAGTGTGGGTGGAAAAACTCCTGAAGTTCCTGAGCCATAAAAAAATCAATTTGTTTTATTTCAGCTGTTGTACCAGGTCATAGCAATGTAGTTTGTGATATAATTTATCAGTGATGACTTCATTTATCTATTTAGTATAGTTGTCAGCTAAACATACCTCACAGAAAAAGAAATTCTAATATGCATTTTGAATCATCTATCGATCACAGACACAATGTATGATAGGAGCCACTCAATTGCTGATGATGATGACGAATGCCCTAAAAAACATTCCAGATTTAAAAACTTAGTAAGTGAAGGTTTATGTAAAATTAGTACAACTAATTATAAACTCAATAATTTTAGTTTATAGTTAATTAGTTACTAATGTCCTGATATGATGATGATGATTATTATTATTATCAACAAACCATAAATATATCGGAACATTATATTTTATCTTTATGCATGAGCTACTAGTTTTGGGAATTAATGACAGGAATTTCTTTCCTTTGAAGTTTTAAAAGTAAGAATTAATTTTGGTTTACAAGACCAATATTTTATTATTTGCAACCTGCGGGAATTATTCAATTCCACCAAGTGAGACTGGATCCATTTTTGAGATGGAGGCGAAATGGGAGAACCTGAAGTGTTTACCTTGGACTTCAAACCACATTGGGCCATGAAGATACTACACATGAGCTAGTTTAGAGGTGAAGGTGTGGATAGGGCTGACTTAAAATTGCCACCCCAGAGTGGGAATTGAACCACAGACCATCAGCATGAGAGCCAAGAATGAAACCCTGATGTACCCATATTTTTAGTTTATTCACATGCATAAAAACAGGCATTTAACCTAAAATCCTAGGCCTAATATATTGGTAGCCACTTGGAATCGCTGGAGATGAAAGGATGCAACTTATACTGGTTTTAGACATACCGTCAGTATCCAACTTCTGAGGTTTTCTGTTTTGTTTTATTTTATTTAAATTAAATTTAAATAAGTAATTATACGTAAGTTTTGAAATGAAAGCACCTACATACTATTATGTTTCTGCCTTATAACATTACTGTGTTGTTGATTTTAGTTTTATTGAAAATTATATGATTACTACTAAAGTAATTAATATACTTTCAAGTCACATTTTTCTGTTCTGTTTTATTTTATATAAATTAAATTAACATAAGCAGTTATATATAATTTTTTAAATGGAAGCCCTCTATAGACTATTATGTTTCTGCATTATAATATTAGTGTGATGTTGATTTTAATTTGATATGATTAACACCAAAATACCTAATTCATATACGGTCAATTCACATTTTAACACTTACTTAGAAGTTAAAGAAGTGTCTGCAGTAAGTATATATCTCTTCAGTTTGCCTTGTGATGAATCTAGAGGATGAAAACTTAGACTGAATTCAATCTTGTGCTGATGCAGATTCATGCCATAAAGTACAACATTACCACTGCTATTAAACGCACAGTGTGAATAAAGACGTAACATGTAGGTTGACCCTGCCACATCCAAAACTTCCAATCCCACGAGCTTCTTGTATAGCACTGACAACCACCAATCCTGGAAAATTATATGCTGATAATTATTTTATCTGTATCATGCTAATCAAGATAAACATTAGCAGATATTATCTATTACTTGCTTCCTTGTAAGTGGAAGGGAAATAAGAAAATACATTAGGCTAAAGTGATGGTCAGATCTTTTTTACAGCTAATCACTATGCAAAACAAATGAAATTCAGTTCTCTTTATGTGGGTGGAAGTAAAACAAAAGATGTATGAAACGAAAGTTGACTTCCCATTTGAGAGAAGTTTACAATGCTTTAAAACTGAAACCAATTAAAAGAAATGTCTTGAAAAAGATTAACTCTTCAAAAAAATATGTATATGACATAAATTGTGTGTTTTGATGAGATCTATATTTTTGTTTAGTAAGTTTCTGTCTATCTCTTATGGTTTACCAGTCAATCCAAATGTCATCCAGAATGAAGAGCTCTTCAGAGACTATTCCCAAAAAATATAAGATAGACATTTAGTATGTCATGAAAATATCTTAAACATATGGTATTTTAATAAAAATAATAAGAGTTGAGAAAATAAAAATGTTTCCAAAAATGTTCCATGTAATGGGAGACTTTCCTGAATATCTTTGTGCCACATCCTTGGAAAATACTGAACACACTTACACTCCTCTTCCTCTCTGTCTGTCTTACCCACAACCCCCACGCGCATGCACGCATGCATGCGCACACACACACACTCACAGTCCTTTTTCCAAAACCCTATTTTTGGATTCAGGTGGTTTCAAAACAGTATTTCTGCTGAAATCTCGACATCAATTTTTGGTAGAATACATTACCTTTGTTACTATGTATAATATACATATGTGCTAGAGAAAGAAAAAATGGTTACCTGAAAGACCTTGCATAAGACTGTGACAAACAATAGTAAAATACCTACAGGCAAAGGTTTAAAAGTATCCTTGTCTAGTAGTCCATAATGTGATCCGTAGAGGCTTTGACGAATGACAACATCTATGCCAGATCTTGCTGCTACACCAAGTTTATCTAGCCAAAAGAAACCAGCTATATAACGGTCAGAGAGACCAGGAGCACCTCCACCATAAGCTGAACTTGTTTCACCTGTAATAATAAATACACACCTTGGTTACTTGTTTAGTAATATTTGCTAAGCAAATGTGAAAAGAACATACATAAATAATATGCAAGTCTATGCTAGAATGGAATAGCACTTGTTTTCTTTTAAGGAACAAAAATAGTTCTATTTTTAATCTCGTCTCTTGGAATTGTATGCAATTTTATTTTATTCAATTGAGTTTTATTCCCCAGAACTCAAATTGTGTGTGTTAAAGCAGAGTCTGTGTGACCTTGAAGTGCTCAGATATATAGCTGAGGAAAGGGTAAGCAGATGTTACAACAATTTTGCTTTGTTAGCTCTTCCCATTTTGATTTACCATACTTCTAGACTTACCAACTTCTGAACTCTTGAATTCAGATAGAAAATTAGATATAACAGTAAAGTTAGAAAAATTGATAAAAATAAAGTCCTAAGTATGAACTTTTCCAGGCATTGTTAAACGTGCAGTAGTATTTCTTTTTTATATTTATTCCCGATGAAAAACCCATTAATAACCAACTTACGACTACAACCTGTATCAAAGTCCTCGACTCAAAAGACCAGAAGCTGCTAATAATTACTAATTTTGTATTTCTGTTTGTAAATATAGCACATATAAACTTGCTGTTGATGCAACAATTGGTTTGCCTTCTCCCTCCCGACTTCAGCACTGCTGGCACACAAATCAAAACACTACTATTTCCTTCTAAGCACTGCCAACCCTTGCCTATAACAGATGAAATCCTTGTATTTGATAAAAGTATATAGTAATAATAATAAAGGAATAAAAAGATATCATAATTCCGGGAGCCGGGAGATTTCATTCAATTCCAGGAGACTCCCGGCCATTCCAGGAGAGTTAGCAACTCCCCTTATATTTCTGAAAGAGATGCCCTCTACATGACAGTAGCCAAAGAGACATGTTCTCTGGTGTCATAAGATATTCAACTGTCTTAATATTTATTTGTCTGTGAGCCAAGTTGTCTTCTGGCCAAAAATCACATGTATTTATAATTCCCTTGTGCTGCAGTGACTTCTGTATGTTCTACTGTCTCAATGAATGACCTGCTCAAGGCTATACTTTATCAGCTGTGAAAGTCAATTATAGTCACTACTTTTGGTTTGTGCTATAAACTCTAGAGTTTGGCTATACATCTCAAAAGTAAAACTTATTTAAATATTTGTGTTGGGTGTGAACTGCAGCCACACTTCCTTTGCAGCGCGAACTGTCAGGTGTAATGTGTTTATCCTCACGAATGAGAACATGTATACAAATGTTGCATGAAGCTGCAACATGTCAGATGTGATAGCTGTGAACAGAGTAACTGCTCACTGCAAAGCCTGGGACTCAGTCAAACTGCCTTCTTATTGCCTCACCCTCTGCATCTAGTGACCAATTGTATTCCTGTTGACTGCATACACCCATAGACTTCATACAAACATTTGCGAATATTTCCCAAATTTCCTTCTCTGCATTGAGAAATTCAATAACACATTGCTTGTAATGTACATCACTTACATATTAATGAAACAGTGTTGCAGCTTTGTTATCTGTCGGAAGAAATGCAAATATTTTTGCATGCACCAGGGAACTTCAAACAATTCATATCTAATTGGATAGGCAGAGTCAGACTGAAAAATTCAATTCCATAGCTGAGATTTTCAGTCCTGTCCTGCATACAGCTTGTGTGAAAAAACAATTAAATTAATATTATTTGACTATAATAGTTGGCTATATATGAATCCTAGGATTTAAAGTAGTTACAATATTGTAAGTCGCCATTGGGGTATGTCATCTCAAAATAATTTGAGATCACCTTTGGTTTACCGGGAAACATACAAGTAAGTTGAGAAATTTAATCCTGTGCCAGCATGTTGCCATGGTAGCTCAGTGGAAGAGCAACTGGTTAGAGACAGGAGATCTGTGGTTCAAATCCTGGCTATGGCATTGAATTTTTCATTCTGACTCTACTTATCCAATTCCTGTCCCACACATGGCTTATGTGAAAAAGCAATTACATTAATTCATGCCTAATGTTTCACATTTGCAATATTATTGTCCACTGAGAAAAATTGTGGGACATTATTGCTGAGTGAACCTCGTATTTACTCATAGGCAAACCTGTACATGCATACAGAAAAAAAAAAAAGAATGACTAACCTACATGCTTTGCAACTATCAACCTAGCAGTTACATTAAAATAATAGAAACATAGTCCAAAGTATTTACTATAGCAACATTAGTATTTTTCACTCAATTCAGTTTAATATTACACTTATGAGTTTCAAACATATTCAGCATTGTTACCGTCCATAATTTTCATTGACATGTGTGGTACTGTATGAAAAAGGGTACACCAGTGAATTTGAAACTACACACAATACTGACATGTTTTCTCCCATTCTGCATTTTCTGAGTTGCCAGATTCTGAAACTGAAATGTCAGCCTTACTGCAGCTTAAACATTCATTTCACTTTCTGGTTTTTAAATGCTTTTAGTGCAGTAATATAAGAGAATTCCTACCTGCTTAATGCATTTCAAAGGATCAGAAATTGACAAGTACCCCATCTTGTGTCATGAGTGTACTATTCTTGGGTAAGTTTTTTTAATATTTAATAATTTATTTGAGTGCTAAATTTAATACAATGATGGCAACCTCTTGTGGCCCAGGCCATTATCTGGGTATGCCACCAGCCTCCATTTGACATATATACTTAATCACTATATTATCTATACAATAAAATTGGTTCACAATGTCCTTACTAATTAAACCTTATTTATTTGCCTTGTCCATTTCAACTTAACTTTCCATAAGAATTCCCCTAAATCTCTTAGCTGCCCTTGGTTTAAGGGTCAGTTGGCCGCTTAATGTCAGGCAGCCAACCTTTGCATCGGTACAATGTTCAGCGTAATGGGGCTTATATAGTTCGTATTGCGAAAAGGAGGGACGGCAGCGCAGTCATAGGGTAGTGTGGAAAGCATGAAATTTGCAATTAACAGTATGTGCCTTAGGAAGCATAACCATAGATACTACCTCCACCACCACCACCACCAATAATAATAATAATAATAATAATAATAATAATAATAATAATAATAATAATTAATATTAATAACAACAATATCAATAATATTAATAATAATAAATAATAATAATTTATATTTACTACTAATGCTCCTGTTTTCGTTAAAAAAGAAACAAAGCAATCGATAACTTCCTATTTAACATAGCTTTGTGTATTAAATTTCTCCATTTAACCCAAAATATTACTTGATCAAAGTATTAAGAGCACCGCTATTGCAGTGTCACATAGATGGGGCTATCTTTATGTTTTGATGAAATCACCTTTAGCTAGCTCATGTAGCACATAACCTCAAATAACCAACATCTGCAATAAGAGGGGTAATGGTGTATGATAGATGCTGTAGTCTGCTAGCATTGCCATGCCCTTCGGCTACGTCATATATGCCATTTAGCAACATATAACCGTGCTACCTACTGTCATCTTGCGGCTGTTAACCGGCATTCATTTGGCACTGTGTGCTCAGTTCTACAGCGGGTTTTCAATTCCTAATGTTGGTACGGTTTTGCGGCATTGCACGGCAACATTACCGATCTTCATCCCTACCCATTACCTTTCCGCAATTACTTCAGTTTAATCAACTCTATTTTCTATTCATTTGCCCTTTTACATTTAAACAAGTGTAGTTCATCCTCCCCACAAATTGGACATAATCTCTGTCTCACTCCTCCTCTCAAACCTGGGTCCCTAGTCAGAACCATACCACCACCGATCTCTCATTTCCATTGCCCCTTCCTTTCCTGCATTTTCCCTCACCTCATTATACCATTGCAATGTATTTTTATCTTTCATCTGTGCATGTAGCTTCTGCCTATCCATATCCTTCAATCTGTCTCTTGCTTCTCTCCAAAACTCCCTATTAAAATTATCCATTCTTTACCAAACATCTCCTTAACTGTTCTTGATCAATTGGACCTTAATCTTAACCAACCACATATTACTTTCCTCCCTATTTCCTTGAAACCTTAATTATACTTTCAGAATATCTGATATGCGAAATAAATACTTGAGTACCCTTTCCATTATCTGTTCACTGAGATTAAACCTCCTGAATTCTGCCATCACTCCTGCATTAACTGCACACTGTGGGACTCTTAAAAATAGCTTGCAAAATGTTCTCAACACTAAATACAATCTCCGCCCCCCCCCCCTCTTCCTTGATCCCCAAATTTTTGCTCCATATATCCATCTGGACTCACCCAATGTATAATATATTCTCTAACCATTCTATACTCTAACCACTTTTCTTCCATACTAGTTTCAATCCTTTTTAAACATCTTTTTTTGTTTTCTTCTGGTTCATTTTCAGCCTCCATGTATTGCTACCAGAGTATAAATGAGGTGATTTCTATGTAAAGCCAACAACATTGAAGACCATGTTAAAATGGTAAAGTAATTTTTTGCAAAGTAATTCATCTTACGTTATTTTAGGATAGTGTATCAGGATCAGGTAGGTAGGTAGGGGGATTTAGGGATTTACCCTTGGCTGCTTCAGGGATTTTCCCTCTTCAGCCAGGATTATTATTTAGAGGAGAGACGGAAGGCAGGCGGGCAGGCTTTCTTTTTTTTTTTTTTTTTTTTTTTTATTCATTAAATTATTTACAATTCATTATTTATTTACAATCAGGATCAGCAGAATATGAATCTCCTTATTGAATTCACCAAATACAATTAAACACTCAACAGAGGGAAATTATACTTACTAAGCCATATTGGTAGACTGTATGGAACACTTAATGCACTGTTTCCATTTGTTATTTACTTTTTCTCTAATTCATGTTTAGTATAATACTTTTTATTTATGATTACACTCTAATTAAAAACACTAATTTAAGAAAATACCAATGCCAATTCTAAGAACATGTCATATACATAGATTACGGTCATACTTTGATCTGTCTTGAGACAATGGAAAGGGAAAAGCAGGAAGTTACTCATGTCAAGGTCTGTTACGTGTGGGAAATTATACTTACTAAGCCATATTGGTAGACTGTATGGAACAGTCACTTTCTGAACAGATTCAATTTGTTTGTAAAGAACATCAAGCTTGTCTGGATTTATAAAGTCGTTTAAAATTGCTTCTCGTCCATTTAAGTAATATCTGGAAAACAAAAAATTTTCTACACTAAATTTAACTTCATTTTAAATATACTAATTAATAGTAGCACACAAACAATGAATGCTATAGATTTTGTAAGATTCGACAAACTATAAATTGCATTTATTTATTAAAAATATTTATGAGTTACATTAAATGATATATTTTAATTATTTCTGTATTTATTTCTAATTATTTTATCCAATTATGATTTACTTTTTCTCACTGTATGTTCCTGACTAGATTATTTTCATTTTATGTTCCATTGCAACAGTTATAAAAAATTAATAAATGCTCACATGAGCAAACATACGGGGAAAAAAATTAAATTTAGTTTATTAGCTGTCTCCATCAACATGAATGAGGTGTGTATTCTTTACAGAGATGTGAACTAAACATTCCTTACTGCTAGTTAAATGCTGTTTGTTTGTTTTGTTGTTGTTTTTTTCAATAAAATTGGCTATTGCTCTGCTTAAAATAAAAGGTGGTAAATTGATTGAAAAACAATATGAATGTAATAGTTTCATCATAAGTGTAAACTTTTGTTGTAAAACAAGCAAGTAACACATCATATTTATAATTCAAATTGAGATTTTTATATACTCTAACTTCACTTTCTGGCATAAAAAGTGGTACCTACATACAAAATCTCAGTTTATTTAAATACAAAAAAAAAAAATTTCCAAAAAATACTTGCAAAATGGCTGAACCAGAATAAATCTGGAAAACCTATTTGATTCACACTTAATGCACTGCTTCCATTTGTTATTTACTTTTTCTCTACTTCATGTTTAGTATAATACTTTTTATTTATGATTACACTCTAATTAAAAACACTAATTTAAGAAAATACCAATGCCAATTCTAAGAACATGTCATATACATAGATTACGGTCATACTTTGATCAGTCTTGAGACAATGGATAGTCACTAGTGCAGCTATGTGACATTCTTATCTCCCCCTTCTGCTGTCTTAAAAGACTGACCAAAGTATGCTCTGAAAGGAAAGAAAGATATTGCTTATATGCAGTCTTCTGTTAGCTTATTTATGATGCTTAACAATATTCAGTGAGTTTTACAGTAAAAAGTGTATTTGCAACAGCAAGGCAGTAAGAGATTATGAACATAAAATATTTAAAATAAGAACTGAAGCTTTCCTGATGACAAAAAATTAAACTTTCTCAGGCTTCTAGCCAGTAAATATTGGTTTGAAAATGACATTTATCCTGAAGAAAAAGAAACACTTTTGAAACATCAGTTTCAAATCAACCATTTATCTGGCTAGAAACCCTAAAAGTTTAAGCTATAACATTTTAATTTATGTTTTCTTTAAAATTAAGCTATATCACTTATTAACTCCTATTGCTGGAGAGGATGGAAGAGTTTTGGAGTAACACTTACTGGTGAAAACTGACTGCATCAATTGAGGTGTGTGCTTGCTCAAGAAAATCTTTTAAGTAAGAAATTGGATCCACATACAGAAATTTGGGTCTGGTGACATCTGGCCCTATGAGCTTATTTTTGGACTGAAGCGGATAAGAATCAAGTATACTGCGTAGGGTTACAAAATCCTCTCCCAACAGATTACCAGGCACAGAAACTCCAAAAACATGGCGAAAGGCATTAGGCTCTGTATAACAAATGAAATATAAAAATACTTCTTTAGAGTTTTATATCCTCTACAATGTTTCAGCAAATTTTTTTGCAACCTACTGCTAAATAAGTTCGTTCAATTGTTCTATAAACCTTACTTGGAATTTAATATAATTTACCAAGCAATTATTGACACAAGAAAATATCCAGCCCTTAAACTTTTTTTTTTAAGATCTTAACTCTATTGTTATACAATTCATTACAGTTGTGAGCAATCAGAAAAAAACAAGTAGCATGAAACATGATTTCACAGTTCTGCCCTGTGACAATCTCAATTGCAGGGTTTCTAGATCTCTTATTACTTTTAGTGTATATAAATGATCTACCTGCAGTAATAAACAACAATGCCTAACTAGTTCTTTTTGCAGATGACACAAGTATTACAATTAAAGAACACAATGTCAGTCAGCTCCCAGATTCATCTAATCAAATCTTCAACACACTAAATATTTGGTTTGAAAGTAACAAAATTCACATAAACTTTGAAAAAACTAACTACATTAATTTTTGCACAAGCATAAAAACATGGCAGACCTAAGGATAGAATATGAAAATAATCAGATTGCAGAAGCCTGTAATAAAAAATTCCTATGTCTTATGATCGATCATAGAATGAATTGAAAACACCATATTGATTATATCTTACCCAAATTGAGCTCTGCATGTTTTGCAATCCGATTTTTAATTCAGCTTATAAATAAGAGCTTACTAAAACATCTTATTATGCTTATTTTCATTCATTGATGACCTATGGAATAATATTTTGAGGAAATTCATTAACTGCTAAAAAAAAAAGTTCATTATGCCAAAAAAAGGTAATAAGAATAATGGCAGGGGCAAGACGATCAACTCACTGCAAGCCACTTTTCAAAATATTTGGAATTTTGCCATTAGCCTGTGAATATATTCTAGTCTTGTTGTCATTTGTAATAAATAACCCAGAAAAGTTGACAAAAAATGTAGATATTCATAACAAAGAGACCAGACATATGCAGGACTTACTTAGACCAACAAATAATTTGCAGTCATTCCAAAAAGGGATTTACTACAAAGGAAAAGTTCTGTTTAATTCACTTCCTTCTTGTATAAAAGAATTGCAAATGAACAAAAACAAGTTTAGATCAGAATTAAAAAGATACCTTATTGGATTTCATCCAATCAAAAAATACTGGTAACAATGTAACATTGTAAATATAATAAACATGAATATTCTAAGAATGCAAGTGTACGAGTAGGTTTTTGGAAATAGACATGTAATTGTAAACTATGCAAAACGGACACTTCTGAAAATTCATTCTCAGAGTTATTATTTGTATATAAATGTATTAATAGGTATGAATAAATGTAATTCTTGACTTGATCTACATCTTAGAGTTTGGGCATAGAGTCTAATCTCATAATAGGATATACAGATTGCAATGTCATGTATGTATAAACCTTAAATGAGTGTGTTGTTTTCATTTTAATCTTCTATTTTCTAGATCTGGTGGGGTAGTCTGAACTAATGGGAATGTGTTGAACTATTAAGTTGCTGTGACAAGAGTTTTCGTAAGCTCTGTTGAAGAGTGCTGTTGCTTCTTGGCAATTTCATGTGCAAGTACTGATTCTTTTGTTGTCAGTGCAATTAATAATTTTTTCAGCACAGGTAAGGCTTGGATCCGTGAATGCCCATTGGTTATTAGGTTATGGTGTAGTAACTGAAACTTCTATTACCACAGGTAAAGTCCTGGATGTGAACATATTATCCAATTACTGCAAATGTTGTACAATTTGTGTAGAGAGTCATCAGTGTGTACAGAAACAGGAAGGTAAAAGTGGAAGTATGAAAGCATTAGATTCAAAACAAATTTTCTCTTGATGAAAAAGGTGTCCGTTACACAAAGTATTTAGAGGTTGGTGATTTTAAGATCTATTATACTGAAGTGAGTCCGAATTTTAATGTTCAAACTTTAAATTCAGTTTCTCAAAACAGAATTTTTAGATTCTTAAGCATCTTTTTCTTGGAAAGTATAAGGGGTAGAGAGCTGACATTTTCAAAAAATGTAAATGGCATGTTATTTATGGAGGCTCTTTAACTGCTGTGGTTCTCAGCATCCCATTCTAAATTGGGCGTGAAAGACCGCTTAATTTTGCTCAGAGGTCTCTCTATCAGCTTGAGGTTCTTTTACGTGCCGTAAATCTACGACACGGTACCAACGGCTTTACTTCCCTTCCAAAGGAAGCCATGCTAAGGATTTTTACACCAGAAAAAATCCATCGTCCTCCACCGGGTTTGAACCCGCGACCTTGGGTATATGAAGTTAGCATGGTAACCATTACACATGTATACAACATATAGTTGAACTTTTTGAACCACATTCATAATTTTATAATATATATTAGTGATATTAAGAAAGCAATAAAACTGCAAATGTTTCACATTTTTTTTTTTTTTTTTTTTTTTTTTTTTTTGAATTTGCAAATTTTTTTTTTCAATTTCTAGTGAACTGGTATACATAAGAAATAATTAAGGTTAGAAAGATAGCTAGCTTATTATACCAAGAATAAGCTGCAAAAATGCACTTCTGTATTGCAAGTAGTCAGAGAAAAAAAGCATGTGAATACACATGTTTTAAGAGTAATTTTATTATTTTACTGCTGAATAAATTATTTTTACAAACTCAACACACACACTATCAATGCAAACACGAAATAATTGTTATGATTTATAAAATAGCTCATAAAAGTTTCAAGAAAAATCATTGAGAACTTTAAGAGCAGTGGTAATTTATCTCACTAAGGAGTAATTTCTAAATGCTGAGAGTACCTTGTACCAATAAAAATCACCAGTCTGGGCCAGTCTGAACCTGTGACCTTGGGATTAGAAAGCCAGCACTTAACCAACTGAGGCACCCAGACTGACACATACTGTTCTGAATATACACCAAGAACAATTCAACTCAAAATAACTTTTAAATTTATTCTCCCTATATGAAAATCAGTTAATGTTTCTTCACTATAATTATATAACTAATTTATATTCTGCAAAATAAATGTTTTTCTATGCACAAAAATCAGTTAAAAAATTAACATTTTCTCAAACAGGTGCTGTAATTATTTTTGTCATATATGACAATGATCTAGATGTTATTTAACCACATACATACCATTTCCAAGTTGCCATGACAAGCTAAAGCCTTGTTGTTCCGTAAAATTAAGCAATTGCATTGCATTTGTGCTATCCCAATGATAATCTTCTCGTAATAACACATTTAAATCAAACAGAAGATTGAAGCCAGTATCACGTGCAAAGTTGTTTAACATAATCCAGTCCTGACCTGCAAGAACAAGGAAGAGAAACCATCGAGAGGAAAAAGAACATTCTTGACATAAGAACTATAGCTTTCCTGGCGACGTGTTAATTCAAAATCTTCTCGGGCTTCTAGCCAGGTAATAACTTGGCTTGACACCGACGTTTCGAAGAAGTGCATCTTCCTCGTCTTCAGGGTGAACTGATGGTTTGAGCTTGCGGAGACTGGTATTTATAAGAGCTGGGATGAAGCTAACATCTGATTGGTTCGCGAGATATTATGGCCTGGTATTTAAGATGACTGAGACATGGGCACGGACTTCGTAGAAAACTATTTATAGCAGTTATTCGGCTAATGTTTTGTGTTTGAGCACGCACCTGCTAGAAATTAAGTCTTGGAAGACTGCAGGTACAGGATTAGGTGTTAAGGCTCTTTATCATCGGTGTCCATGCTGAACTTAATTGTAGGCCAGAATCGCGATTTAGATTATTTGTTTCAGATGAGATGGCTAAGGCTTCTTTTACTCTCCTTTCCCAGTAGTTCGAACACTTTGCCACTATCTTGGTGTTAGTAAAGTTAGCTCTGTGGCTCTGTTCTATACAGTGTTCAGCCAGTCCAGATTTTTCGGGTTGCATAAGCCTTATTGATCTTTGGTGTTCAGAAACGCGTGCAGCGCAGCGTACATTGGCCAAACAGGACGCACTATTGCCACACGCGTTTCTGAACACCAAAGATCAATAAGGCTTATGCAACCCGAAAAATCTGGACTGGCTGAACACTGTATAGAACAGAGCCACAGAGCTAACTTTACTAACACCAAGATAGTGGCAAAGTGTTCGAACTACTGGGAAAGGAGAGTAAAAGAAGCCTTAGCCATCTCATCTGAAACAAATAATCTAAATCGCGATTCTGGCCTACAATTAAGTTCAGCATGGACACCGATGATAAAGAGCCTTAACACCTAATCCTGTACCTGCAGTCTTCCAAGACTTAATTTCTAGCAGGTGCGTGCTCAAACACAAAACATTAGCCGAATAACTGCTATAAATAGTTTTCTACGAAGTCCGTGCCCATGTCTCAGTCATCTTAAATACCAGGCCATAATATCTCGCGAACCAATCAGATGTTAGCTTCATCCCAGCTCTTATAAATACCAGTCTCCGCAAGCTCAAACCATCAGTTCACCCTGAAGACGAGGAAGATGCACTTCTTCGAAACGTCGGTGTCAAGCCAAGTTATTACCTGGCTAGAAGCCCGAGAAGATTTTGAATTAACATTCTTGACATTTATAAATGCACAAATTGAGATTTTTATTACTCTAGCTTCACTTTCTATACCAGAACTTACTATTCCAGTATGTTCTACTGAAAAAAAATGTAAAAAGAATTTCCATTAGATGCTAATTGTGTTAAATCGTTACAATTTGGGCAGAACCCATGCTGAAACAACATTAAAAGAAATGTGATTTTCTTATGAATAATATTAGTAATAATAATACTCTTCATCATAATAGTAATCACCACTTATTTATAACTTATGTGCCAGATCATCTCTCTCCCCCTCTCTCCTCCTCCCCTCTCACCCCTTCTCCCTCCCTCCCTCCCCCCTCTCTCTCTCTCTCTCTCTCTCTCTGATAGTTTCACTCCTTTATAAGCTGGTTGGTCATATTGGACGATGGATAAAAATCAGTGAGATGATGCTTGTATGAGTCTGGAGTCCATGAAGCTTAAAGTTACTTGACAATCATCTTCTCAGAATAAGGGAAAACCCCCCAAATAAACCTTATCTGGGTCGCTCTTCCTAAGTGAGACTCAAACTGAATATAAAACAAACATGCTACCCCTACACTCAGAGGTGGACATCATTTCTCTTTGTAAAACAAATGCATCTGAAATTTAGCACTAACCATAGATTTATCATATTGTTTTTAAGCCCTTTCATCCTTTAAATAGCCCACATATTCTTCAGTCTAAGAAGATTTCCTTGTACTTTATTGTTTGCTGTTGTAGAATTGAGCTCCTCATTAAAGAAATATTTTGCCTTACACTAAGCTAAAGTTATTTGAAAGAAGTATTTATATAACAAGCACAGTGCTATTGTACATACCTGTCATTATGAAATTAGTTAAGTTCTTACTGACATGTGTTGCATTATTTAGGTTATCTTCAGAATTAAATACCAAACAATCTGCTAGAGTTCCTCCAACACGGAGATAGCCTGGAGCCAATTCTGCAGTTACTTTTCTCAATCTTTCAGATCTGAGGGCAGAAAAACATCTTTAATACAGTAAAATATGGTTATAAATAAACAATATACATGCTAATTTACATGTATTTTAAGTTATTACTGTTTCTTAACTAATATACAGGAAGACAGGCATTTTACCTCAAATTTACATTAGGAAATCCTCTGATATCTAAAAAGATTAAAAACATATCTTATGGGCGCTTGTGATTGAGTGAGAAATGCTTATCCCAAAAACAGAAAGTTTAAGCATTATTTAAGGCTGCAAAAAATTTTTCCCATAAACAGCTATATGAAAAAAATATTTGCTATTTTTATTTCAACAAAACTAGCTTCAATGCATTTGGTTATAAATATCTTAAATTAGACACATTTAAAATAACCAAACCATAAATCTCCTAAATGAAGGGAATACAAAAGATATATGTTTTCGTAAACTTCCACGGCCAATATTAAAATTATCTTGGTCCAGAGTTTCCGGTGTAAACCGCGTCTTAAGGCAGATTTTAGCCTTAAGACGCGGTCTACACCGGAAACTCTGGACCAAGATACAAAAGATATGTTCACAACAGTATAGTGTCTTTAAAGAGGTGGCTAACCATCCCTTTCTGCAGAAAAATCCTAAGAAGGAAACGCTGTTATCAATCTGAAAGCAAAGGAGATAATCATCAAGAAAAACATGTGAATAATACCAAGTAACTTTTTTCACGTCATTTCATTTCTGAAATGTCTATTTTTATTCGTTTAAATATTCTTAAACTTGACATGGCTATCATAGTAATGCCCTTTACACTGAAACCTAAGGTTTTATTGTATTATCTCCTATCACAATTGTTTTAGTGAAATAGCCCTTCCCCTTTAATTAGGAAAGGTAGTTTATTAACTTAAGTTTTCTAATCATCATATCTTTTGCTGTCCAGAGCTTCATATTTGAAGGTTATATGAGAGGCATTTTCATCCTCTTTATTACATAGCCTGTATATTAGTTCCTGTCTAAAGATTCCCATTGTATGTGTTTCTGCAATTTACAATGTCATGAGCTCAGTTATCACATTTATTTTAGATCTATTAAGATTAAGACTTCAGTGAGTGAGAAAAATACATTGCATCATTCTCTTTCTGTGCTTGTATCCACCTGTTTGAACCCATCACAATTGGTGGTTATATGATTAATCTATTCAGCAATGGTTCTTGCAACATGGTTTAAAAGCTGCTTCAGGTCTAGTAAATGTTTGAGCAGATTCCATACTTCTTAGGATATCTTTTCATTCCCTTAAATTTCCTTAAGTCCAAGCATATTCCAGGATTTAACTTTTTGTGCTTTACCAATTGCATAAGATTTATTAAGTCCCTAAGCAATGCATCTGTAATGCTGAGTGGATTCTGTGTTTTAGATAATCAACTATTATCTTAGCCTCCCGCACAAAAAAAAAAAAAAAAAAAAAAAAAAAGAAGGTATGTTTTGATTCCTTACTGAAGCTATTTTTATGGGTATTTAACATGGCTAAAATGTAAATTTTGTATATAAATTATTTGTAAAAATAGCCAAGAAAGGAAAACAGATAACAAAACTCACCATTAGATGCACCATCCATGTAATCCCCCCCCCGCCAACAAATCACAAAGTCTGAGATGGGTCTTCCTTTAGTCCAAAAGTACCACACAATTTATACAGATGGGAAAATAGTGATACACTGGTAGGAGAAGATCATGATCTATTGATACTTCATGGGTCATCCTCCATACAAACTAGTCTTTGGTTTCCAAGGTCGCTGGTTCAAACCCAGTAGAAAGCAATGAAGTAAAGCCTTTGGTCCCATGTCATACATTTACAGCACATAAAAGAACCTCAAGCCTGATTAAGAGGTCTCTGAGCAAAATTAAGTGTCTTTCATGCTCAATATAGAATGAGGTACTAAGAACCACACAGTTAAAGAGCATCTATAAATAATAAAACTCAAATGATACATCATATTAAGCTTATGGTCCATTATTCTGATCATCAGACTATAGATCCTTTTGCAGGCACTTGTGCCACCCGAAATCCCACTTTGACCCCATTCCAGGTGCAGCCCTGATTTTAAACATAGTTTTTATTGCAGACATCATATACTACATAAATGATATAAAGAAACAAAATCTGTTAACTTATGTCTTACATACCGAATATGTTTATGAATCCAACCATTGCGTAACAATGCTGTGTCTAATGCCAGACTTAAGAATGTGTTCTTAGTTCTGTGTAGCACTTTGTCTGTTTTGATGACAATGATTAAATTGCGGACCTGATAATTTAGAATTGCAAATACAAGACAAAATAAACATATGCAACTGAAATATGTTGCCCATCTGTGCTGCCTGAAACAAAGTAAACAAAATTAATATAAAATAAACCAGTATTTAGATGGGAATGAGTTATATAGATTCGTCATTAGAGTAGGACTCTTTACGAAGTTTCTCTCATCTTGCCGCATCTCACACCATAGATGATAGGGTGCTAATTGCACATATCCCTTGGCTATACCTTGCTGTCATTCTGCAGTTGCAGCCTCGTTAATCTCCTTCTAAAAACATACCTCAAGTATGCTTTATGGCTAAGGGGAATAAACTCCCGAATCCAGGGATAACTACAAATTGATATTTCCATCGCATTACATACAATTTTAATGCCAACATGTGAGGAATACACATCTCACTTATAATTTTGACTTATAATGTGTTAATAATAACTTTTTCACTTGTCACTTTGCTTCATAAATGTAATAGACATTCCATCCAAGGCATCATGGCAACATTGCTTCTACTATCCTTGTCTCTCCGCATTAACAAAAGTCACTAAAGAGGAAGAAGCCATGTAGCATAGCTGAGGGTAGAGGGCCCTAAGCCGCAAAGCGTAGCCGAAGGATGTGTTACGTAAGAAGCTGAAGGCCATAGCTACGGAGCGACGACAGGCCATGTCCGTGTTATCTGGCGCAAACCTCAATGGGTCATGGCATAGCATAGGATGTATGAGGCTTCAACTCACCCGAAACGCCAAAAGTTGCGGACTTTCATTTTATCGACATTTTCATAGGTTGGCAACAGATTTTGACGCTTGTAGTTGATAATGGCGCACCTTGCCGCATATGGTAAGGTCGCAAAGAACGGCGAGTGGGTATCACGATTTCTTCTACTTTGTGTTCCTTAATATTTCAGGATTACACTGGATATAATAATTATCAGAATTCGGGAGTTGAACAACTTAGGATCCTCGAAATTGGGTACGCTTAAAGGGCGTGACTAAGAGCGGGAAAAGTGCGGCAACTATGAGAGAATATCCGTTTATACTGTATTCAGTTAATTATAAAAACATTATGGGGAATTCTTTGGAGTTTTGTACCTGGCCACCATCCTGCCAGAGTGCTTTTCTTATCGAATATGACACCTATAAATGTCATAACATATATCCAAAATGTTCCTTTCCTGATGTATAAACCGCCAGCATTTTCTCTATTCAACCATATGTTGTTTCATTTTATAGTTTCTTCTGCTTCTTGCCGATAACCACTGCCTTTGAAGATTACTCATTCCTTATTCTTTAGAGCTGCCTAAATATTAGGTCAAATATAATAGGTTACGCAACCCACGGGAACTTATCACGGCTCGTCCATCGGTTTCACTCCTCGCGGCCACATGATGTGAATGGAAACATCTGTAATGTGAACCAAACAATAGATAAATTCTCATTAAATGCGTGTGCAGTTATGGGCTTTGTCATTGATAATGCCTTTATGCTATTAATGGACGAATTGAATTGTTTCGTTTGCATTCCTAATTCATGGTTTTAAGGACATCTAGAGTCAAAAATTATATAGCAATAAATTTTGGAAATGCGTTTAGATGTTCTTCGATTTTTTTAGTTTAATTATATACACAGTTGGTTACAATATTGTCAGCCGATTGAATTCAAATGTCAAAAGAAATTTTAATGGGCAGCATCCAGTACGATATTCATTTCATGGACTCACCATGGTCGCGTTTAAACGCGATTCGCTTGTACCGCAGTGACCTAAATATGCTCCGCTGGTTCACTTGGAGAGAATGGCCCGTTCAAGACAACGCTGTATCCTGTGAGTGCAGGCAGCCAGTTGCTGCCCTCTGTTCGTGCTGTAGAAATTATATTTTGTTCATTGTGCCTGTCAAAAAATGGAAGGCAATTCAGCTAGCTGTGTCGTGTGTGAATTACTTTAGAGTATTCTTATTGGTTAGCTGCCTGACGTTACGCAGCCAACTGACCCTTAAACGGCAATATTACCGAATGTTGGACATCTTTAATTTCTATGGGCCTCGGGCTTATTTGAGCTACGTTTCATCCATTTCATTCATTTGCCGTTGTTGAAGCAGGCCGCGCCATGGCTGAGTGGTTATCTCACTCCCCTCTTAACATGACGGCCCGAGTTTGAACCCAGGCAAATGCACGTAGGATTTGTGGTGGACAAAGCGGCGCAGGGGTGAGGTTTCTGCAGGTTCTTCCTTTTACCTCGCCATTGCATTCAACCGGCGCTGCATCTTCATTCCATTAATCAATATATTATCAGAGTCATTGCCTGCGGTGGTATATGAAGCAAAAATATAAAATAAAACATTATTAATATTACATGTTTTAATAGTTTAATTATAAATCATTTGTCTTGAAAACCAAAAGTAAGTCTTACTGGCGTTACACACTCTTAAACTGGTTAAATGGCGTTAAACTTCAAGAAAACCTGGGGTGTGTAGAGCTCTATTCCGTCTTTAAAGTTTGTCTCTATATTCAACAAAGGAGAAAATATCTTAGGAAAATGTTTTACCTGTTGACTCCCGTAGCTAACGAGATAGACAGGCTACAGCGCGAATCAGTGTTACACAGTAATCGTGGTCTTGAAATGGTGGCCTTGAAATTGCTAACCAGGAATAGTTTCCGGACTTAACTGTGTCTTTTCTACGAATTTAACACGCAAATGATTTATCTGTATAGAATATAGATATATTAGGCTGTAATTGTATATAGTCGGATGATTATCGGACTAAAACAATTACGCGATTTCAGTTCACGCCGCTCCCTATCTATCTTGTTAGCTACGTTGAATGCCCATGTCGGGTAATTGGATTTCTATTCCATATATGACCTGCATGGTAGATAGGTCCTCAGTTAAGATGTAACATTAGTCATATAGTCACACAATTTAGAAGTTTTTATAAAACGAACTCTTTTGTGGAAATGGGTAGAGCTTATAGATGCTGTAGAACTTTAAAATAATGTTTATATTTTATTTTTAACTGCCATCAGAGGGAAACTGAGAAAATACGAAACATTTACAAACTGCATATATTTTGGAGGTAACGCTAGAGTCCCGAATTATTTTATAATATACACTATATGGTGTAATAAGATACTGTCATTGCTGTCATAATATGCCTCCACTGTGGCTTTTACTTTTAATATCACTGTACAAATCACAAAAATTATGCTATATCCTAACACTTATTTTAAACAAATGGTTCTCATCATGTGGAATTACCCCAATGTCATACTAGCACACTCACAATGGGATAACAATGGATTCATCCTTGATGGAATATATATTTACATCAGTGGCGGCTGGTGACTTAAATGGCAGGGGGTTCACCACTTTTACTGCTTAATGAAGTTTAACTTTCCAAATAATTTGACTTTCTAAATTATTTAAAATATATCTATAATTCTAAAATTACCTTAAAATGATCCTGAAGACGTTTATGGGTTTGAATCTCCTGTAGAGGTATGTTTATAGAGAAAATCCACCCTCCTTTCCTTTTTCGTGGCGAATCTGTCTATGACTCTGTCGTTGAAATGTGGAAGCTTGTGGATCATTTCCTTTTCAATGGATAACATGGCAAGAGCAGACAACCTATCTTCAGCCATGGTGCTTCTAAGAAACGTTTTTATCCGCTTCAAAGTGGAGAAACACCTCTCTGCTTCACACGTTGTCATTGGGACTGTAGCTACCAATTTCAACAATTTCAATTTATTTTCAATTAAAAACTTCAGAAGTGCTACTGAACTTTTCATTTCCTGAAAATAATCTCGAAAATAAATGACCTGTAGTTCTGTTTTTAACTTAGGTTTATTTAAAAATGGATAAGACTGTACAACAGCAGAAGGCATTTTTTCAGGAAATTTATTCTTCAGTGAAGGGAAGAAATGCTGGTCAAGTAAATTAGAGACCAATAAGTGGCTGGAGAATTCAAACCTTTGTTTGCTCTGTTGAATTATTATGTCACATACTTCTTTAGCTGCTACATTCCTTGTTATGTACACGTCCTCGCATCTTCTTTTTGCTACATTTGGTTCTTCCTTGATTATGATATTATCAACTTTGTCTCTAATTTTCGAAATTTCATATTCGAATGCTGCTATTGCTTGCTTTATTGATACAGGATCAGTGGTGCGCATTTGTAATTGGCTGTACAAGATATCCACGTGGGGCATTATTTTATAAAATACCTCTAACCAAAAGGAAAATGTTGGCTGTTGCAGTTTCAGCCTTAGACCATAGGCTTGATTGACAGTTGTCGTTTGGTTGCTGGTGTCTTCAATTTATTGGAGACATTCCAGAATGTCCTCTTTATTTTCATGAATTGTAAGAATTGTTCTGGATTTAAAGTTCCATCTTGTGGCTGATCTCTGAGTGACTCTTCGCTTCACAATTGCATCTAGAACACCCACTCTTTGAGGTGAATGAGAGAAGAATATTGGCACTTCTGCAATAGTATTGAAAAACAGTTTTACATGTTTATTTTTACTGGTAGCTTGGGCAAGAATTAAGTTCAATTGGTGAGCATAACAATGTACATAATACACGAAATGATTGTTTGCACTCCTGCATGTTGGCCGCGCATGACGGTAGCACCAGCATAACTTTGAGATATTACTTTCTCTTTCTTTTCTTGTACAACATCGGGGAGGACATTTTTAATGCAAGCTGCTAGGGAGGAAGCGTCATTACCAGGTGGATTTAAAAATGTCCAAAATCTTTCAACAGGCTCTCCAGTAGATAACGAAGTACTATAACTAATTGAAATTTAGAAGATACATCGGATGTTTCATCTGCTATCACAGACACGAAGTCTGCCTTTGCTATTTCAGCACTAATTTCCTCACGACACACATGTAACATACATTCTAGTAAATCATTTTGTATATCCTTGGATGTACCCTTAAAGACTATAGCATTGCTCATGTGCTCTTTTACAATGCATCTAAAGCTGAAGTAAAATTTATTAGCCCTCTGAATATTCCAGGATTGTTAGATTCTGCTGTTTCATAATGTCCACGTAAGGCAAGTTCATACTCACCGCAGAACTTAATACAATCAATTATTTTGGAAAGAACATAGCGATTTTTTCTTACGTTGTCATTGTATCTTTCTATTTTCTGTCTAAAAGCCGAGCTAAGTTGCCGCCTAATTTCCGTTTTTCCAAGGACTGATAAATCTAAATAAGCATTCTTATGTGCAATAGATTCCTCGTGCTTTTTAATTTTCTGTGTTAGATGACTTAGATCTGACACACCAAGGCATGTCCAGTTTGTAACTTTGCCCTTAGCAAACAGTAAGCACGGAAAACAAAATAGCTTATTTGTAGTAATACAACCGCAAATCCAACTATTTCTTTTGTATATATTTACATTGAAAGACCTGCAAAATGTCTTACCTCGGCTGGTTTGCGCTTGTTTTAATTCGTGCTGAAGTATTGGCCTGCCAAGCTTCTTAACTTTACACTTCTCTTCCAAGCTTAAAGCTGTGAAGTTTGTTTTAAAAGGTATTGAACGCTGTTCATTCTTCTTTGAAAACAAACACGAACAGATGAATATGCATATGAACACCAAAGCATAGGTGTATAACCGAATGCACTGTTACATATGTATATTATTCAGTAAACAACTCTATTACAATGAAAACACACATGCTATTTGTTGCAGTCCTGTAGCTCTTCATTTCGGATTAATTCGTGCGTTTCCGCCAGAGCCGACTCGCAGCAGTGCTGGTCATCATTCCAGCTCAAATCCAGTATTGTTAGCGACGTTTCCCCTTACCCCTTTCCTCCGAAGAAGCACCGACAAACTTATTCTCGGAGATTCAGAACCTGGGCTGCGCGTTGGAACGTATACGGCTATTGCAAAGACTTAAAGGCTGTTCATTCGATAAAATAGTTTGAAAATGCAAACAAAATGAATAATACGAGAAAGGATAAATATGTAAATTATAAATTTATGTATTTTAAAATGCAAATTTTTTCCCGGGGGTTCACTGAACCACTGAACACATAGGACCCGCCGCCCCTGATTTACATACAAGCATAATGTCCAGTATATTCATTAACCTCACGGATTGAGCCAGTAGCGACGTTCCACTCCCTTAGAACTGCGTTCTCTAAGAAGTGCCCAGCCACTACTCTTTCCTCTTAGAACACGCTGTAAAACGTTCTTTGGAATTCATTAATCTTTCGCACTTCCTAAATTTTCCAACCGTTCGTTTCGTTAGTATATTAACCGAAGTACCATCTCATCCATTCTTAATTCCTCTCTAATTATTTTTATTGCTCTTGAGCTGTAAAAGAAGAATATTAAATTAACAATTTCAGAAATGTTTTGTTTTATCTTTTTTTTTTTATAGAGATTATGTCTCCATTCCGTAAAACACTATAGGGAGTAATGTGGTGTAATAACAGGTGAATAGTGTTTCACTCGTTTTATTTCCTAAACTTCTGATTGTTCCACATATTCCTTATTTAAGTGATTTTTCTTCCAATGATGCCCAGCTGCAAGGTCATTAGCGCTCTTTATGAAACAAAGCATGGCAGAATCTAGAGGCAAAGATCAATATACATAGAATATAAATTATACATATAAGTAATAGGAAACATCATATATACAATTCAATTTGTATAACAATTCAGTATTGTGACATTGTTATCTTTTGTAGTGATTCTCATCTTCGCTTTGGCATGTGACTAATCGCAATTGGAATGCGTAAACAACACGGAAGAGCGGCGCGACGTAACACGATCCTTTCTCGCGAGAATGTGACTCTTTCGATTCTATTCCAAGTTTCGGCTTCCAGAAGCTTCCAGGTTTTGTAACCCTATTTTCTAGCTATAAAAGGAGGAAAAATTGCAGTGCTGTGTGTTGTGAATTGTATTGAATCGTGAATGACTGGAGTGTTACCGCGCAATGGGACGCGAGCCAAGGATGACGTGCAGCCGTAAGATGTGTGCACGTGGAAACGTCGAGTGAATTATTTGCAGCAGTTAATCGAGGACTTTACTTATGAGCAATCTTTAAATATATAAAAAAGAAAAAAAAAAAAAAAAGAGAGAGAAAAAAAGACATGTATTACAGTACGTATAAACACAATCATGGCAAAATCCAGATATACATCAATATACGTAACTTTGCCAAAATATGACTGTCTATGATATAAATACTCGTTTAATTATATCCTTCGAAAAGCTACCTTCGTATATTTATATCCTTCGGAAAGTTGCTTTTGATACAAATTTAAAAACTATTTTAACCGCTCGGTCATCGTCCGCCAGCGCCTCTGCAAGGCTTACTGGTAGTTGCAGAGATTCCCGAATTTGTGCTAGAGGAATGCACTCTAGCAACACATGAGGGATCGACAAATACTTTCTATATAGCGGTCAAGTTGAAGCAGGGTCCCTTTTAAACAGTAGCCGTGTGTAAATTTGCAATGCTCAATGCGCAATCGAGTCAAAAACACCTCCTCAAGACATAGATATGCAGTTACCTTCGTTATTGGAATGTCCTCCACTGCTCTAAGCTTATTTACCCGGAGAGCTGACCACTCTTTGTGCCAACACGAAAGTACCGATCTCCGCACAACAAGCCTAAAGTCTTACGATGTTACACAACAAATTACATCAGATTGCATCTTGGGTTCTGTGGTTGCCGCCTTTGCTGCCAAATCCCCCCTTTCATTCTCAGCAAGTCAACGTGGGCAGTATGTCGCCCTCCGTGGTGTAATGGTTACCATGCTAACTTCATATACCCAAGGTCGCGGGATCAAACCCGGCGGAGGACGATGGATTTTTTCGGGCGTAAAAATCCTTAGCATGGCTTCCTTCGGAAGGGAAGTAAAGCCGTGGGTCCCGTGTCGTAGAGTTACGGCACGTAAAAGAACCTCAAGCCTGATAAGAGAGGCCTCTGAGCAAAATTAAGCGATCTTTCACGCCCAATATAGAATGGGACGGTGAGAACCAAAGCAGTTAAAGAGCGTCCATAAATAACACGCCATTTCCATTTCAACGTGGGCAGTAATCCAAACACTCTTCACATTAACGCCGGAAGCGTGCAAAGCATGGAAGACATGCTCAATTTGCTGCACGATAGAGTGTTAGTTGATCAGTTCACGAAATCTCTTAACCCTCTTCAGCCCGATTTATTTTCAACTGAAATTATTTTTTGAAAACTGATAACATGGGATGGATACTATAGCCTTAAAAAGTAGGTTTTATCTGATCCCTTATTGGTAGCTAGTTGTCTAAAGTTATAAAGCACTACACATCACTGAAGAATTTTAATGTCAGAGGCTAATCTAGTCTTGAATTCTCGCTGCAGTGCTACTAAATACGATAAAAGGAAGGGATGGGGGCCATGTAAAGAAAGTGTTGATTAGCTACCTAAGTTTTGGCTGGACCCCAGAAGCGTTATAGTGTAATAGTTCTATAGTTGTGTCAACAAATTATAATTGAAACAAATTTATTTTTGCTTTTGCTTGTTTTAAGCGTGTTAATTTTAAAACATTTAAAGAAAATACAAAAAAAAAAAAAAAAAAAAAAAAAAAAAAAAACACATTTAAGCTAGAGAATTATTAATAATTAGCCTGCGTTTTACAAATAACATGATGGTGTCATATGGCATCATTGGGCTAGAAAGAGTTAAGTGCACTAATAGTGTGCTACTATGAAAACCGAATGTATTCGGTTCGGATCCATAAACATAGGCACATCTAATACCGTCGGTACACTTCATGGTTTTTTTTTTTGGTTGTTTTTTTGTAATTTAACAAAAGTTCTAAAAACTTGTATAGATATTACACATAGGCAGACTTTCTGCATAACATCGTCTATAAGCAATGTTGTACGTAACCAAGAAAGGGCTCTCTCTCTCTCTCTCTCTCTCTCTCTCTCTCTCTCTCTCTCTCTCTCTCTCTCTCTCTCTCTCTCTCTCTCTCTCTCAAGAAACATTCTGCGTCATGTAGGCATTACAAACAATAGGAATAAAGGAGTAGCACCAGATTGGAATGAATCATATCTAAATAATTGAACACAGTGCAAATAACATAAAATATTATGGAACTAGGTCAATACATTGCAACTATGCCAAGGAAAAGAGTGCAAAATTGGGGTCCTCAAGGTTCTATTCTGGGACCAATTCTGTTCTCATTATATATCCTTGGTATAGTCAGTGAATTAAATAATGTCTATACAATAGTATATACTGATGACAGAAGTTTGTTTATTAAAGGTAAAATTGCATAGCCTACATATTAAGTTATTAAATGACCAAGCAGCAGCGATGATGATTCACCATTCCAATAATAAGGTTTAGATATAATTACACAGTACAGCTCAGGAGCAAGTCTATAATCTGCCCGCACTCAGAAACTTTTCTAGGAATTGATGTAGACGAGCATTTAAAATTGCATTCACTCACTGACTACTTAACGCAAAATTCAGCAAAAGCTCTTTTGCTATAAGAACAATAGTAGAGATACTAAGCAGAGTCGCTAAAGGTACTGTATCATTCACATTTTAACACATTTCTAACATATGGTGGTCATGTTTTGGGGTAACTCAATAAAGAGGAACAAAATCTTTAAGCTGCAAAAACGTACACTCAGCCTTATTGCAGGGAAGCCAACAAGTAACTGTAGACCAATATTTTCTATTTCCCTCAATGTATACTAGGTGTTATTGTACGTTCAGCTCAGAATTAACCGAGTGCAGTTATACACCTGGAATAAAGACAAACGGGCAGTCCAATTACATCAGAGAAATCGAATTAAACAATTTAAGCCGTCTCAACAGTTTAAGAACAGTTTAAAAAAACATTTTCTTGACTGCTTTTATTCCGTATAGGAATTCTTAGAAAACTAATATTGTAAAATAAGATTTAAATGTATCAGTACGTGGGTTTTGTATAAATGGTTGTATATGCACATAGCTGATAAGCACCCAAACCTTAAGCATGTGTATACAAACACTCGATAAGTCATATGTATATTGTTATCATGTTTTTTATGTGAGTAACTATTGTAACTAAGTGACGTATCCCATAATATTTGCATGGTTCGAAGTAGAAATACAATACAATATTGTTATTATTATATCGGCATTACAATATTTTTCTTCCATATCTCTTTTTTTCGTATAAGAAATGTTATGTCCTTAATATATAAAATGTTTTACTTGTTCAATAATTTTGGAGTTAATAAATAATGTGTAAGGCTGATAGAATTAATCAAGTCAGTACAAAATTATTGTCTTTTGCTCAGGGAAAAAGTGGGTGATGCAGAATCAAACAGCTGAAATAGTGAACTATACCGACTACAGATTTCATATTTTATAGTCTTGGTCGTACGGTAGAAGCACAGAGAAATGAAAGTAACATACTCTTCAACTCCTCGAAGTTCAACTTGTAATTACTCTCAGCCATTGTCAAGTTAGTTTACAGTATACCAACAGGACAAAGGCATTTACGATAAGGATAGAGGAAAATATTGTTGTGTAGAAAGTTTTGTTGCCAAAGAAAATTAAATATAAGTTAAGTTAAATATTCTACGGCATGTAATATTCTTGATTAATGGCACTATTCCAGCTTTTAGCGACCAAGCAATCAACTCTTCGTCTTCAAAGGTTGCGAACACGTTAGGAATATCGTTCTTCATATTTATCTAAAGCCAGAGTGACGTGCGGAAATAGCTTAGAAAGTTATGGTTAGTATGTCGTTAAATGAAAATTTTTATTAATAATTCTGCATGCCTTCTACTAAAACTATATTGAATGGTATGATCATGAAAAAATAAAAGAACTTAACTGAGATATAGCTTTTAGTCCAGTTGGAGCGAAATTCTGTTTCTCCCAACTGGAGCTTGAATCATGCTGCATATTCAGTGTAATAACATTCAAAATATTAGTTGCAAATAACACTACTAAGTAATTATTGCGCTTAGTAAAATATAAGCAACTTTTGTATTCTGCGGTAAAGCTCCTACAGAAGTTTTTCGGTTACCAGTTCGTCATACAATACAAAATGAATGAATATAAGAAAGAAAAAAATGCTAGATACGAAGCAAAAGTTTGGTAATTAATTATTGCTTTTGTTTAGCGTGTCTTTGATATCTATAGTTCCATAAAAAGTGTACGAAAACAATGAAAATGGTAGAGTAAACGACCTACGTTCTGACAAGGCTCTGTAATTAGCGGTCTTTCACTCTAATTCAAGGAAGTATCTCTCAGCTACGCTTTGCGGCTTAGGACTATAGATATTGGGCCTAGCTTTTCGCCTTAGGATCCTCAACACATAAGTACGGCGGTAACTCAATCGTATGCGGTTGTGAATTACGTCAAGAATAGATAGAAAGTGTGTGCAGGCGAGCTATTCACATTCGCAACATAGGTATCGAAGAATATGGGATTTTTTTTTTTTTTAACTTTATTGTAGTAGGATGTATTGTATCCATGTTTCGCATGGATATGTTGAACATTTTTAATATAAATGCTCATTCTTTAGGGTCAGAATCAATCTGGTGGAGGTAGTGCTGGAGGAGATAAGCGAGATGATAAGGATAAGAAGAAGAAATATGAACCACCTATTCCAACAAGAGTTGGAAAAAAGAAGAGGCGAACAAAGGGTCCAGATGCAGCTATGAAGCTGCCACAAGGTAAATTAATTGAGTACTACTCAGGTCATATTTTTAGTATTGTTTACTTTGGCCACTACTTTTGAATAATGAGTATAGGCTAGTGAATATATACATAATAGCACCATTACCAAAACAGTGTTTTTCGTAACTGTCCAGAGTGCTAATGAAATAATCACTTTAAATAAACTCATTGTTTACTTTTCTTGTTAAGTTTCCAAACAGAGGATGGCACTGCCTGAGTTTTCTGTAAGTGCTTAGCAGCAGCCAAAAATCCTTTAGGGAAGAAATCTTTATATGTGGTTCAGAGTGTAACAGTATTACTAAAAATATAGTCCTATTTTGCGTTTATAAGAAATGTTCCTTCTAATGTTTTCTATCCCAAGTCTGAGAGCTGCATTTTAAAAAAATGTGCTGGGGAGGGGCCAAACCACCTGATGAGATCTCTCCTTACAGAAATCTTGGATTCACTCTTGGATGTGAATAAAACCACTGTGTGCTCACATCCGCCCAGTTGTAATATGTTAATGAATTTCAAAGCATCACCTCAGCTGGCTGGTAGCTATTTGTTGTATTACTTCAGCATATTCTTTGAACTTTGATGCTCATGAAAGAAAAAAAAATTAATATGGAATTAAGCATTAAGGGTGAAATTCATAATTGTCACTTTTGTGAAAAGGAGATCTTAAGCAATAAGTATTTTTCTTTGAAAAGGAATAACTTATTACCATTTGATATTCATAAACAGTACTTATGCACACAATGTTAAGCATTTCTTTATTTCCAAAGCACTTGGGGTATCATGGTTCAGGTGTTTCACAGCAATTTGGATGCACGAAGGAATGCACAAACGAACATGTGTGGCCACTTAACCAGCTGCCATTTTCTCTTATTGTTCTTTTGTTAACAACAGCTGCTTACTATGTGGTGATAGTTTGTGAATTTTGCATAGTAGATTTATTTATTTAGTTTACTTCAGGCTAAAATCAAGTAATTTGTGAAGTTTGTTTAGAGTTCAGGGAATTAGTTATATAGTAATCATAGGTTGAAAACATGAGCAAAAGTAAATGTTTTAGCAATAAAGGAAGAAATGTTTAAAAGATTTATTGCTGAGATATAAAGATATTGTGGAATGCAGGCAATCTGATGCTCTGTCTTTAGAGAAAAAAAGAAATGTGGCAAGATTCCTGAAGAATTTAATGCTATCACCAAGAAAATTCCCATGAGTGTTTAATTACTTATATTTTCATTTATAATGCTCTTCCTCTACCTTCTATAATTATTTTTATTTATCTTTTAATGACCTACATGCATAGAATCTCAATACTATCAAAATCTTGAACAGTGGTGAACTTGGCAAACCTCTATTTGTTAATGTTATGGTTGGCAGAGGCTTTTGTAAAACGATATTGCTTCTTGAATTCAGCATCACTATAATTTCCTGTTGATGTGCATATGCACACCCTACCCCCCTACTTAATAAATTTCATTATAAAACTCTATATACTCCATGAAATAATGATCCTTGTTAACCTACATTGTAGAGGGATCATGCAAGAGGTCCCTTTATTGGAATAAGCAGTTCCTTATTTATATGAAAGAATGACATCTGTAAATTGAAAATTGTGCTTAAAGATTTCCTTGAAATAAAAAATGACTGTGAATTTGACCCTAAATCCTTTTCACAGTAACTGTTGGAAATGTTACCATTTTCTGTAACTTTCAATCCAGATCTTAGGAGATACTTGTTGTTAATACTTAATTTCCTTTTTGTAATGGTAACACTAGAGGATGAGTCTATTTATTGATACCTAATAGCAATAAACATTTTCACTTCAAACTTGCAGTGAAATAGCTTTTCATCAGTGGCGGCTCATGCAAATATATATCAATGTTATGTAATACTACAGAATAAATAGAAAAATGAGTGACACAAAACATCAAATATGTTGTTTATGAGTTTATAGTTTCCACTATGTTTCTTTACAAATGCATTAATGTGCCCAATATATTTTATTCCCCTTCTACTCCAGCTCATGTTCCCACATAGCAAACATGGAAAGCAAAACAGTGCATTCCAGACATCACATCCATTGATGCATTTGTTTTCATACCTTTGCATATTAAATTTCCTTGTATACTTTTCTTGCAATCATTTATAGCATTTTAACTTATATTTAAATTTGGAGTAGGTCTAGCTAACTCTTTAACTTACACTGTCTCCTTCAAAGATCTAACTGAAAAGGTCTCTTTAACAGATCATCTGAGAACTTTTATGTTGGTTGCATAATATAATTACCATGTTTCCATGGTGAATTAAAATCGATTTGAGTCCAATCTCAATTGAACCACATTTCACATGTTAAATTCAATATGAAATGAGATCGTTTTGAATTCATATTTCATATTTCTCTCATCATATTAACTTCATTAATTTTTATAAACACCATTATGGATCTTGATTTGTAAAAGAAAGGGGTAATAATAACAAGGAATGGAAGCACTGAATTGTGATTTATGTATATTGCTTTAAAATATGCTTATTTAATTTTAATTGTTATTCTTCTCTTTGTCTCAGTTACACCACATACAAGATGTAGATTGAAGCTGTTAAAATTGGAGAGAATTAAGGATTATCTCCTAATGGAGGAAGAATTCATCCGAAACCAGGAAAGACTCAAGCCTCAGGAAGAAAAAATTGAGGTAAAAGTTATTTTATTTCGTGATTTCATTCATTCATCCATTTCATTTTTATCATTTTAAGTATGTTTAAAGGACTTGTCAAAATAATGTATTTATATATTTATATTATACACAAAACGTTTACATAGCTTTCCCATATTTAAATTTCCTGTATATTTAAAAGCATTTTGGTTTTCATCATTGCTGATGTTTGGTTCGTGCTTATTTTCTTTGTTTCATGACTACATCATTCCCCTTAGTGTTCTGATATAATCATCATTATTTCTTTAATTATAAGTATGTATTACAATGCTTTTGATATGTTTTTTTTTTTGTATAATGGTTTTTATACTTTTGTATATACACGTGTAACAGTTAAAAGTTTGTTCTTAAACAAGCTTCTACGCATTTATTATTTATGTTGCCTGCTGTTCTGGTATGTACATAAATAGAGATTTTTATTACTCTTGCTTGATATTGCTTCTACACCAGAATTTACTTACTGAAACACAATTTGGGGATTGCCTCCATTATTAGCTTAGACTCACTGCCACACTTTCTCCTATGAAGGTGGTGTTTCCTGGTTGTATTTATTTTTTGTGTGGTTAATTTTTTTCCAAATGGGCAGTTCTGTCAAGTTTTCTAAGGTCTCTAGAAGCTTAGGTTTCTCTCTTAGTAATGATTGTTGATTGCATTTGATTCATTCAAATATTCTCAAGAATAAATTCTTCATAATTATGGGTATATTTTGATATTCATAAAATTTGTTGTTTGCTATAGTAGGCATAAACTTTCTAATAAATTTTGCCTATTAAGATGTTGATAGTAAGGTAATGTTGCCGTTTAAGGGTCAGTTGGCCACACAATGCCACAAAACCATACCAACTTTAGAAATTGAAAACCCGCTGTAGAACTGAACATACAGTGCCAAAGGAAAGCAACTGGTTGACAGTGCAAGATGGCAGTAGCAGCACTGTTATATGTTGCTAAATGGCGCATATATGACGTAGCCAAAGGGTATGGCAATGCTAGCAGACGACGGCATCTATCATACACCATTACCTCTCTTATTGCAGGTGTTGGTTATTTAAGGTTATGTAGTAAATGAGCTATCTAAAGGCGATTTCATCAAACATAAAGATAGACCCATCTACGTCACACTGCAATTGCGGTGCTCTTAATACATTTGATCAAGTAATATTTTGGGTTAAATGGAGAAATTTAATACACAAAGCTACTGTTAAATAAGAAGTTATAGATTGCTGTGTTTCTTTTTAATGAAAACAGGAGCATTAGTAGTAAATAAAACTTTATTATTATTATTATTATTATTATTAATTCAGCTTTTCCCCCACCTTCCTATGAATGCGCTGCCTCATTGTATATTTCTGGATTTCCCCACCTTACTATGGTTATGCTTCCTAAGCTATTACTGTTAATTGCAAATTTCATGCTTTCCACACTAACCTATGACTGCACTGCCTTCCCTCCTTTTTGCAATACCAACTATATATGCTCCTTTACGCTGAACATTGCACCTTTCAGATGCAAAGGTTGGCTGCCTGACGTTACGGGGCCAAATGACCCTTAAACTGCAACATTACCAATAGTAAATTGTATTGTGTTTTGCAGGAAGAAAGATCCAAAGTGGATGATTTGAGAGGTACACCCATGTCTGTTGGTACTTTAGAAGAGATAATTGATGATAACCATGCAATTGTTTCCACTTCAGTTGGCAGTGAACATTATGTTAGTATCTTGTCATTTGTTGACAAAGATCAGTTGGAACCAGGTTGCTCCGTGTTGCTGAATCACAAGGTAGGTATAAAACATTATATGCATAAGAAGTTGTCGAGCGTCTTTAAACACCACAAATCATAAACATGAGCTTCTTTTTAAGGTTCATGCAGTAGTAGGAGTACTGTCTGATGATACTGATCCAATGGTCACGGTGATGAAATTAGAGAAAGCACCACAAGAAACTTACGCTGATATTGGAGGTAAGTATCTTATTTTCCTTTATGTCAACATTATCATGTAAGATATTGCCATTCAGCATGCAAAGTTTAGAAATCTTAAATTCAACAAGAGGATATATCAGCGATAGCATTTCACTTTTGAAAAGAAACCCATATTTAGATCTGAATCCAAAATTACTAAAAAGCATGATAGACCAAAATGAACTACGACATGGGAAAACATCATAATATGAAAACATGAAGATGGCTTAATAAACTTGGAAATCATGCCAATTGACCACTTAGTTAAGAGGTTCATTGTTCCGCCGTCAGAGAAGAGATTGCAGGCAACTACAACAAGGACAGTTGGACCCCTCAGGTTGGAAATGAAAGCAATGGTTTTCAAGTAATCCCTCATAAATAAAAGTAAGTGCATAGTGTTAGAAGCTTTTCACAAATATAACGATCATTTAATTGAAAGCAATTGTTTCAGTGTAGTGATCATAGGTAAAAAAATATGTCACTAATTTAAAAGCTAGACTATATCATCTCATTTCCCTTGAAGTAGTGATTTTTGTGTTGTTTTTTTTTTTTTTTCCTCCAGCCCTACAATGCAGAATTAAATTAGTGGACACATACAACTGTAATCTCTCTACTTCATTTATGTCTAGGTGCTAATTTTTCATTTGAAAGGCGATCATTTGTTATGGGCATGCAATTCAAAACTACCCTAATTCTTCAGCATTATAGATTTGGTCGAGTCTTAAGATTTTTCTTTTCTGTGAAATTTCGAAAATAAGTAGTAAATTCCCCTGCAGCAGCTATATCTGCGTGTAACTTTTCACCCTGCACAGGTATATGGAATTCTTGTGTGTTGTCACCAACCCAGATGATCTACTGAGATTTCTGGTCCTAGTGATTTAATTCTTAGCATATGTAGTTACTGAAATTGCCCATTTCTGAGTTAACCGGTTAAACATATTTTCTATTGTTTATTGTTTTTCTGATTTTTATGCCCAGTATTTGAACTATATACTGTTTGAACTGTATGTGAACTAAATAATTTTATATTTTGCACTTGTGCACAGTAGTTAGTTCTCACTTTGTCACTGAAATTTTCCTAGCAGACAATCCTCTTTCTGATTTACAAAACATTTCAAGTTTGTCTTTGACAGGTTTTGTGCTAGCAGTTGACATTTTTGTATACATATAATTTGTTTTCATAAATTACTCTGAAACATTTTAATCACAGGAGAGATTCAGCGGCTGTTACGAGGGCTGATCAACAAAGACTGAGACTGATTTTTTTCTGTAGTTTCCATGATAGTTTCGTATCTGTAACATAAATATTTGAAAAGAGTGGGTTTTTATGTTTAATGTCGGTAGGCAGCAGCACTATCGTTTCAGTAGGTTGGTAGTAATGCTCTATTTTGTAGACTCTACATGCATTTCGCATACCAGACAGTGGAGGTGATGCGAGAGGAGCAGTACAGCGCAGTCAAATTCTGTTTTCGTTTAAACCATACAGCCACTGAAACTTATGAAAAGCTGAAGCAAGCGTACAGTGAAGATGCACTACCTTGTGCAACAGTGTTTAGGTGGTTCAAGGACTTCAAAGAAGGCGACTTGTCAGTGTTAAGCAAGGTGGCCCTGGTGTTTCGGCTTCTGCTGTGACTGAATCAACATCAACACAGCTGCTGTGATTATCTGAGAGGATCAGTGTATAACATTACGTAACCTCAGTGAAGTGTTGAGAATTTCATATGGCAGTGTGTTTACAATTATGCACAACCATCTCCATATGACCCGAGTTTGTGCTCGTTGGGTGCCACGTCCGTTGACTCTCGAATAAAAGGCTGTGCAAATGGAGACAAGCCGTGAGGTGCTGCATCTCATTGCTGATGGAGGGGAAGCATTTTTTAAATCGCTTATCACTGGTAACGAGTCATGGCTGCATCATTATGATCCTGAAGGAAAAAAAGCCAGCACAGTGTGGAAATTGCTAGGTTCTCCAACACCAAAAAAGGCAAAAGTTGTTCCATCTGCAGGGAAAGTAATGGTGATCACATTTTTTGACTGTTATGGAATGATTTACCAGCATGCAGTTTCCCCCTCACACTACTGTTACAGCAACATACTACACGTCAGTATTTGCTACACTGAGGAAGTACATTGCAAAGAAACGACCAGAGCTTTCTCGGACTGGGTGGCGACTTCATCATGACAATGCACGGCCTCACATCGCAAATCAAGTCATGCAGTTTCTGGCTCGATTCAACATTACCTGTGTACCACATCCACCTTATAGCCCCGACCTTGCACCCTGTGACGTTTTTTTATTCCCATCACTAAAGGTAAAGCTTAGGGGTATTTGATTCGAGAACTCTGAAGCAGTGCTCAAGAAAAGTGAGGCAATTCTCAAGGACCTGACAAAGAATGGTCTGCAGCAGGTGTTCAAGGACTGGCAGAGATGCTATAAAAAGTACATTGAATAGGAGGGGACTACTTTGAAAAAGATTATGTAAACATTGAATTGGAGTAATAAAAATCAGTCTCAGTCTTTGTTGATCAGCCCTCATAGATAAGAATACAGGGCATGTAAAATCCTAACTTTTGAGTTTTTGTAGATTTGTTAGTTTCTTTATTTGAGTGCTATTGAACTAATGTGTATGCAGTAATTTAAAGGCTATGGCATTTAAATCCAACACACTACTTCTCTCAACTCAGTAGCATCTTTTGACTTATGCATGTTTTATGGAGCTTTTGGGCATGCACAACTGGTGTAATGTAATTGCCTTATGGACCAAATACGTATGTGCACACTCGAAGGAATATATGATGATGAAACTTCTTCCATGTGCTGCTTCCATATTATTTTTACATTTTTTTGTTGATGCCAATACACTGAGGAGGCAAAAATCAAGTTCAGTAGTTAATCTTGCAATCTACAACCTTGACAGAAGTAGGTAGCATAACAAGAGCACAGGTACACATTATTGCAACATTTTTTCCCATATTTTCAACTGCGATTTAATTTATTCATTCATTTTTGGTATAGAATGCTGTACTTAGCGATATGCACAACAAACATCCACAAAAACTACTGTCTATTGTAAGACAACTTATGCATCATCACCATCTTTGTTGTTGGGATTGTCTGCAGTTATCAATTTGTCCATAATCATAACTATTATGGAGTTAATGTTATTTCACATTTCCAGGGCTGTCTGACTTATAAACTTTGGAGAATACACAAAATGTGTACTCAAAAGCCGTTATTCTGGGATTACACATTTCTCTTCCTTTACATATTCTAAGTGACTAATGGTTTCCTGTTTTGAGGGTGTAAAGTAAAATAGGTACTGTAAAAGGAAAGATGCTATATAGTGCTTAGCAAATGACAATTCACTGAAACACTGACACACAGTACTTAGAAGTTGTTCTGGAATGTAAACTGGGAAAAGAAAAAGATCTTAAAATAAGATATAAATAATTTCCAAAGCTGATAATCCATTGGCAAATAATCGAGAATTTACTGAATCACCAGCAGTTCTTTCATCATACTGTACATTATTTCTGTAGGAATTTGTTGATTTTAGGCCTACTCTTTCAATTGCTTTGGATTTCTTTTTAGTTAAAGAAGGAATAGTTATAGAGTTGCTAAGCAATAACCTATAATTTATAGATTAAACAGTTGTAGAGTTTATAGCCAAAGAAACAAATATACAGTAAAGTTTTCTGACAACAGTCATTAAGAATTATTCTCATAAGCTTCCTTGACGATGTATTCCACTACGTAGTTGCCACCCTTTTTATATTAGGTCTAAGGGATTCCTTATTGTGGTTCTTCTTCCTGATTCTGCCAATCGAAGGCATCAGAACCAGGCAGTATTTTATGTTTTCTTGTGGATCCATGCTGGTGAAGTTGGGCAGCACATTACTCTTGGTTGCTGATAGGTTTCCAGTATTGGCTAATGTGGCAGGCACTGCATTAGTGCTCCTCCTGGGTCTATGCATATGGTCTTCTTTTGTGCTTTCCTCACTTCTTGCAAAGTTGACATATGCACCATTTTCAGGGTTCAAATATTGAGGATGGGCTCTTCATTTAAAGCCTAATGGGTGCACTGCAATTCGTCTGTGCGTGATTGGGTGTGCCACAGCTGGCTTTACTCCTACATAAACTCTACATGTAAAGCCTGTTTAACATTTTGCATTTACAGTCTACTCACAAAATATTGGATTGATTATACGTCTAGCACTAACAGCTCACAAAACTCCAATTTTCTGATCATAATGAGGTATTTCTTGAAAACAATGTGTATTTTCAGAGGTCCAGTACTGTATTATGAGTGTTGACATGACCATTTAGGGGAACCATGCCTTGTCAGAAAAGAACAGAAGCTGTAGATCAATTAAACCATCATTCACTGATGAAAGAAACCATTAACAATAAAGCATCTGTGATACCTTGTTTTAAAGAATGGATCTTGTACACTTATAAGGTTATAGTTTTAATAAATTAGTTGCTCTATGTGCAAAAGACTCTGGAATTTCCACCTTTTGTGCTAATTTTGGGATGGATTTTGTTGGTGAATGTTCAAGACTTGTGTCTATGTCGTCTAACTTTTCCTCTCTTAAAACTGTATGTTTATGCTTTTGTTGTTTGTTTGCCACAGAACCAGTGGTTTCAAATTTCTTCATAATCTCGTGAATTGTAAATCTGGAAGGAGTCACTGCACCAGGGAACCTTTGAATGTACTCTGTGCGAATACAATTGCCATTTATAATGACATACAAAAATGCATTGCTCAAGTCAATCGCCTGCTCATGTTGGTGGCTGGTACAATACTGCTGATGCTAGCCCGTGCGCACAAAGGCAGTCGATGGTGCGGGAATCCAGCAAGGTCTTGGGAGAGGTGAAATGCTGTGTGCTCCGTTAGGTTTTAAATGAAGAACCCTGTATTTCTAGGGCTTCCATTTATTTGCCATCTATGTTCCTTAATCAGTGTCCTTGTTCTGTCAAATAAAATTGAGTGTTTGGTGTCTGCCTCATGTAGCATCCCTGAAGATGCCCTAACAAGAGGCTGAAACATTAGTATAAAAAATATGACGCAGCATCAACCAGAAGCCAGATATACTAATTAAAGACATTAACGATTCTTTAGCTAATCTATTAGCAAAGCATTGTGTAATGTATCTATTGAGCATGTAATTTAATTGTTTCACAAGGTAATAAACTCTTCCTTACTGCAGGTTTGGATACTCAGATTCAAGAAATAAAGGAATCAGTGGAACTTCCACTTACTCATCCTGAGTATTATGAAGAAATGGGAATTAAACCACCAAAAGGTGTAATTCTGTATGGGCCTCCAGGAACTGGAAAAACATTGCTAGCCAAGGCAGTTGCAAACCAGACTTCTGCAACATTTCTAAGAGTTGTTGGTTCGGAATTGATACAGAAATACTTAGTAAGTATGAATGAAACAATTATTAAAGTTACAGTGAAATCCCATCAGTATGTAGTCGCCCTCCGTGGTATAATAGTTACCATGCTGACTTCATATAACCAAGGTCGCAGGTTCCAACCCGGCGGAGGACGGTGAATTTTTTCGGGTGTAAAAATCCTTAGCATGGCTTCCTTTGGAAGGGAAGTAAAGCCGTTGGTCCCGTGTCATAGATTTACGGCACGTAAAAGAACCTCAAGCTGATAGAGATGCCTCTGAGCCAAATTAAGTGGTCTTTCATGCCGAATTTAGAATGTGACGCTGAGAACCACAGCAGTTAAAGAGTGTCCATAAATAACACGCAATTTTCCATCAGTATGTTTTTCATGTTTTTCCCATATATGACCTTGAATTGTAAAATTCTTGATCCCAAATGCACTAATTTTAACCAATTTTGTCTTAAGTTTTGCTTCTGTTAACATGTACTCCTTGTATGTTTTTTTTTTTTTTTTGCACTGAACTAGTAGTATGAAATTTATGTACAAGATGGAAGGAGGCAATTGTGCATAAAATTTTAGGATAAATTCTTCACTAATGTTAGGAGTCGATTCATATTTAAATAATATTTATAAATAGATATACCACATTTATCCAAATACAAGACAATGTTTTTTTCACAAAATATTAATGTTATCCCCCACCTTGCATTCACAATACATGTTTTCGGAATATTATAGTGGTTACAGCTGTGGTGAAGCCAGGGGAGAAATGGTATAGATTGCTGCCAAGATTGCAATGTATGTGACAAATTTCATGCATTTTATTTCATGCCAAAAAGTTAGCTGTTAATGGGCCTTGAAGCACTCTCATTGGAAAAAAGACTTCCTTCTGAGAATAAAATAAAATTAGAGGACTTTCTTTCATATTTGTGGTTGCATATAATGTTATTTTGGGATCCAACAGTCAAGTAGAAAGAGAGAATTAAGTATTGATTTGAGTTAATTGCAATATATTTCCATCACTTACATTGTTTTATTATTAAGGACGAGTTTTGGAAATACTGTTACATTCATTATCAACTTTTCAATTACCAATGTCATGATCATCCAGTGTTATAGTAGATGTCAGGAGGTGGATTTAGGAACTCCTGCATAAGAAAGTCTCCAGGTAAGATTACAAAATTCATTGGATTGAATTGAAATCAATTGTTCTTCCAGATGTGGATATTCTGCCAGGTTTTCAACTCCCTACTATTTCTTGTGTCTCTTCTAAAATTGAAATGTTGAAAATTTTTTCACTGGCACCCACAAATAATTTTTCCTCAGATGTTCAAAGAAATCTGAAGAATGGAGCATAAACAGGAAGATAAATCAATAGTGTTATGATCTTTTGAAGAGAACATTACAATATGGAGAAGACCCTAATTTTATTAAAAGGTACCACAAGAAACACTTGGAAGTTGGAAACCTGGGAGAATATGCACATCTGGAAGAGCAAGGAACAACAGAAAAATTTTGAATACCCACCCAGAGACCTTCTTGTCCAGGAGTTCCTAAATCGACCACCAGAGGTATCTTCTGTAACACAGAAGAATCACAGCAATGGCAATCGAAAAGTTGATAATGGAATCAACGGTACTTCCAAAATATGTCCTTAATAATAAATCAAAGTGATGGAAATGTGTTACAATTGACTCAAATCGATACTTATAGTATACATCACTCTCAAAATCCTCATCATTTCAAGTAGAAAGAGGGTTAGCTGCGTGTTTCCCCTCCTCCCACTGAACATATACAAGTGTGTTTCTGTTTTCCCTTCTGCCTCTCTATACCACCTGCAACATGAATTTAAGTGCATTCAAATTAAGTAAAACCTTTTATGATTTATTAAGTATATTTTCTTAGTAGAAAAGCACATCCATAAATATTATTGTTACAGCTAAGCTGCTGCCATCACCACCGAAAGCAGTGAGCTACATGCCGCCATATACCATCATACATATATCATACATTATTTCCTTACTTCTCTCTCCATATTTCTTTCCGCAATTTCCGCATAAATTCAAATTAAGAAAAGAACAAACAAAACTTAAACAGTTTAAGTGACTCTTAGATTCTTCAAAATAAAATTAAGTTAACATTATCTTCTTTTTATATAGATGATATGCTAAATTTCAAAATTAGATTCAGAAAAATGGGGTCATCTTGTATTCGATAAATACAGTATGTTTTTCTACCTTCTCATCTTTATAAAAGAAAGTGGTCTCTTGATGCTAATGACATGGTAAATGAAGGACAGAAAGACTAAGTGTGAGAAGTGGGGAAACCAGCCGACAGTGGTTCTGACATGCAACACTGTGCAGAAGGCCAGGTTTTATACTGAAGATCCTGTATTACTTGTTTCTATAATTTGATCCATTTTATTTTCCACATATCCTCTCTACTTTTCACCCTATTGCATTCTAATAACGAAGTTTAGTATTATTAGCCTTCATTTAAGATTAAATAACATGAGTTGACGGCAAATAAAAGATATGAATTGATATTCTGCCTGAACATCCATTGTATTTTTAGATGTGACTTAACTTTCTGAAACAAATGTTTTGCACTTTTTAGGGAGATGGACCAAAACTGGTGAGAGAACTGTTTAGAGTAGCAGAAGAACATGCACCTTCGATTGTATTTATTGATGAGATTGATGCTGTAGGAACTAAGCGTTATGATTCCAATTCTGGTGGTGAACGCGAGATTCAGAGAACTATGTTGGAATTACTGAATCAATTAGATGGTTTTGATTCTCGAGGTGATGTAAAGGTATGTGTTGCAATTATCTGAATCCTTTAACATATCATTGTTGCTTTCCTAGTAGAAAAAAATCTGATGTGTTACATTCACATGACTTTCTCTAGCTCTTCTACAAATTTCTTACATAAGATTCTTCTTCTTTCTACGCAATACTAATTGAGAAAACATTAGCAGAATGTTCTTACTACTTAGTTCCTTATAAGTAGAAAGAAAATGAGGGAATGCGCTAGGCTAAACCGATGAAATGTTTTAAAAGCTGTCGTTATTCAATTTTCATTGCAAATCGCTTCCTTGCTTGGCTAGGAGTGGAACAAAAGAAAAACGGACACTTCCTGTCTGAGAAAAGTACAAATACTCACAACTGAAACCAAAAACAATGAATATCTCGGAAACGGTTACCTCCACAACAAAAATGTAAAGGACATAAGTTGTGTGTTTTGATCAGATCAACATTTTCTGTGTAGTAAGTTTTTGTCTATCTCTTACCGTTTAGCAGTTAAGCAAAATTTATCAAAATTCATCCAGAATAAAGAGCTCTTCAGAGGCTATTCCCAGAAAATTCAAGATATAGATTTTATTTGGTATGTAAATATCTTTACAGGATTTTAATCAAAATCGTTAGCCATTTTTTAGAAAATAAAAATTTTCGAAAATTTTTCCATGTAAAGAGTAGTTGGGGGTGGGGGGATTTTCTTGAAAATCTTCGTGTCGCATCCTTGGAAGATACCAAATCTAAATACCAAGTTTAGTATTTAATAATCTTTTCATTTTTGAGCTATGCTGTCCACAGACACACACACACACAGACCTTTTTCTGAAAATGTGTTTTTTTGATTCAGGGGTCCCTAAAACATGTATTTCCGGTGAAATCTCGACATCAAATTTTTGGATGGAATAAATACTTCCTCTATACACTATGTACATAGTATGTATAGAGAAAGTAAAAAAAAAATATCCAAATAGGAAATAATCATGCCATAATTGTAAATTCTTAGATTCCTTTTAGGTTCACAAAGTTGTTTTCTGGTTAGGGTGTTGGAGTAGCTCAGTGATTTTGTTCTTGACCCTGGTCTGTGGTTTGATTCTGGCTCTGGGATGTCAGTTTCAAGCTGAACCTATCCAAGCTTTTATGTCTGACTCCATTTGAAATATCCCCAGGGCCGAATGTGTTTTGGAGTCTACAGTAAAAGTTGTATGTCCTCTTAATCCACTGCCATCCTACCTGTTGCCTGTTGCCTCCACCTCAGAAATGGGTCCCACATTCATCCGTGGTTTGATTCTGGCTCTGGGATGTCAGTTTCAAGCTGAACCTATCCAAGCCTTCATGTCTGACTCGGTCATTTGAAATATCCCCAGGGCCGAATGTGTTTTGGAGGCTACAGTAAAAGTTGTATGTCCTCTTAATTCACTGCCATCCTACCTGTTGCCTCCACCTCAGAAATGGGTCCCACATAACTTGGTGGAATGAGTTAACCCCAAAGGTCAAAGATTATATGGAGAGCAGTAGAAATGACAACCATGTTTTTTGGATATAATATTTTTTGTAATCCTTTGGATTTTCCTATTTATGTAATGTGTTCTTAATCTTGTACATTTACTCTCTGTCAGGAAAGTAAATGAACACTTTTTGCAGGTTAGTATCAATTATTAGGGGGGGAGGGCGCTATGAAAGCTAAATTGACTATTTCGTAGATGTATACTGCCATCTTGCAGCTGAGCTGTTAACTATATGATGATGAATATGCAAGAAAATGTAAAAACATGTGGAATTATGATCTTAATACAACTAACATGTATTTTATATGTGAGGAGTATTGTTGCAAACCATATTATGTCCACCCCTGAACAAAATAGTTTACAGAAATTTGCATAGTTTCTAGCAAGTTCTTTCATGCTGTGAACTCTGTTCGTGTAAAATCATACTTTATCTCAGTTTAATTGGCATGTGAAAAGTGGCTTTTGTTGCAAATGTATTATTTTATGTTCGCAATTGCTGCAAACGATATTATAACCATATCCATTTTTCTACCTTGAGAGTCATTAGCTAGTTATGTCTTGATTAGTGTTAAGTGTTGGAAGCATTCTGTTGTTCTGTATTGTTATTTGTTCGTTTATGCTGATTTTTGCAATGGATGACAGTGAAATTGTGGGGCAAAGTCCAAAGGAAGCCAAAGGAAATAGAAGCGGCAAAGCAATTGCAATCTGAGCAAAGGTATGTGCTGAATAACATAATATTAGTAATGCCCATCTGGGTAGAGTGGTGGTGATGGTGTGTGTGCCTCACATTCTACAGGTCATGAGTTCAAATCTCGTTTAGGATGAGTTATGAGTTACCTGGATAAGGTTTTTTTTTCCCTAATCCTGAGAAGACGAATGTATTCTCTAAGTCTCATGGACCCTGAAATCATTTGAGCATAATTTCACCAATGCCATTTATCGTCCAATAGGTTAAAGGATGTTAAGCTACAAAAAAAAAGTAGTAATCTTTTGTGTTCATGTTATTGCTATGCGTTATCACTACTAGTGTGTCATGGAACACATCTTGAATTGCATTTTTTTTCCTGTGAATAAATCTAAGCAGTGTGTACTGTAGTACATAGCAACACGTATGAGTTGAAACCGAAGACTTGACCAGAACATACACACCTGTTATACAAGAGAATATGGTTTCAGTTATTGTGATAAAGACTCACACTAACTAAATTTAAAGCACCACTCCAGCACAAATAGGGTTGCTTTTATTTTTGCAGATACCTACATCTTTTCTTCTCAAGGTCAAAAAGAAAATGTCTGAAATATAAACAAAGCAGAACAAGATCATCAACTTTCCCTATTGATTTCTGTTTTCACTCAATAAGGATGCAGACCTAGGAGAGAGCAGAAAAGAGCCCACCTGTCAATAGTAATAGAGTATTGTTTTATTTCTTTCTTCTTATTATTATTAATAATAATATTAATTACTTTTAAATATTTTTCAAATATTAGAAGGTTAGTTTTTAATTGGTAGTCGAATATACACACATGTGCTTCACAAAAACTTACTTTTACGCAGAACTAGTTTCGCATGCATACATCAAGGATCCTCGTGTTGTATCCGATAGTCGAAAGCAGTAGACAATGCATGTAACACGCATGCGAAACTAGTTCTGCGTAAAAGTAAGTTTTTGTGAAGCACATGTGTGTATAATCGACTACCAATTAAAAACTAATTGCTAGCTTCACAGTGTACCACTTCCAGTATTCAAAATTAGAAGGTTGTTTCTAGAGTTAAGCAAATTTCTTGTTTTCAGTTACAGTAAACAACTAAATATTTTTACAAGAAACAGTAAAATGTTTTTAGTCAAAGATTAAACATGAATGTAACTTATCATTCAAGAGTAACTGTACAATGTTGTATATAATACCTATTAGGGTCAGTCAATAACTAATGCTTATTTTTTTTTCTCTTTTAATTTGTAAGAAAATTAAACTTTGATTACACAGCATGAAAGCCACAACATTGAGGATTAAATTGTCACTTTTCAATGTAATCTCTTTCCACAGTTTTGGTCCACCTTTTAACAAGGGGAGGTATTTCAATGTGGTAAAATGCACGGTCTTGCTTCCAAAGCCATTGACACAGAGATGTATTTGCAGCCTCTGCATCTTCAAAGTGAATTCCACGATGAGCTTTCTTTAGCGGCCCAAACACATGGTAGTCCATTGATGTTAGGTCAGGACTGTATGGGGCATGAGGCAAGACTTCCCATCCAACTTTCACAATCGCTTCCGTGGTGTGATGACTGGTGTGTGGTTTTGCATTGTCATGCAAAAGAAGAACATCTGCCATGGTTTTTGTTGGGCGAAGTCACTGAAGACATGCTTAAAGTTTTTTTGAAGGTGCTGACGTATCCGACAGAATTTATTGTGCATCCTTGCTCCAAAAATTCAACCAGGATTACACCATGTGGATCCCAGAACACTGTCACCATCACTTTCTCTGTTGATGGCACAGTTTGAATTTGTTCTTCTTCGGTAAGGTGGTGACGGGCAAAGGCACACTGGAGTCCCTACCTTAAATAAATGCTGAAAATATTGACCATCTGCTCCAAAACAGGCAGTATAACAAGCTAAAGATGTTGTTACTCATTCACCTAAGCTCAGCAGCTGAAATTCCTGTGTAATCTACAGAAACTTGGTGATAACATCATGCAAGAAATCACAAGGATTCCTGCTGCTAAGCTTAAACAAATGAGCGAGAATATTTTTGCAAATTGTGCTGCCCGTATGTGAGCAGAAGGGCAATATTTCCATAATTTATCTTAAGATATGTATGTTAGTGTGCCTTTGGTGGCACCACCTTCCTGGCGACTCGGATCTCTTGCGCATTGGAGAGAGGCCACGACAGGGGTTATCTTATATGCACATAACAATAAACAGTGTGACCATAGCTGGGAGGTGATTATATAAAGTTATAAAACACAAAAATTCCTTTTTCTTTTTAATTCTTTTCAACAAGTTACTTATTCGGGAAGAAATACGGTTTCTATAAATCTGAAAGGTTACTAAATGAATGCACATTTTTATATACGTTGTGGCTTTGGTTAATGAAACAGTTGCACAGTTTGCTCTTTCAGCTCTTGGCTATTGTCTTCTGTTTGATACTTCTAATACCTATTGTAACTAGCAGATAGAATTCACCATTTTAGCTTTATGCATTATATTCCATTGGATTATACACAATTCTATTTGCAGTTGCTTGTTTTTATGTGGATAAGAATTTATCATTTTCTTGTTATTTTATGTATTATTATTATTTCCTGTAACTCTTAAGGGGAGCGAGCATAGGCCATCGTTACAATGTTTCCATGATCAAATTTGAATTTCCAGTCCATGGGATTGCCGCTAAGCGACATGGTGATGAGGGATCAGCTCATTGCCCACAGATGGCACTGTAGTACAAAATCACGACTTGCGGTCGTGAAATGGTATGGTGTTCTTTTACTTGCAAATAAACATTTTACAAGTCCATCGCTTCACTTCTCTTCTGAAGGAAGCCATGCTAAGGATTTTTGCATCCAAAAAAAAATCACCCTCTGCCAGATTTGAACCTGCAATATTAAAGTATTTAGTGCATTGTTATGATCAGATGGATTATATGGAACATCTAGAGGTTGACTCCATTCAAATTATTACTATTCAGACTTTTAGAATTCTCCTTGAGATCTGTAGTAATACCTTAGCCACAATATAAATTGGCTTGTTACTGCATCTTACCAAGTAAAAAATTGTAATAAAAATTACTATCATATGCTGCTTGGGTTTAAACCATCAATCCTTACCACATTTGAATCAGCAAATGTTTTGCCATTGAGCTGTGCTTACTAGCAGATGGCTGTGTTTATTATATACAACATAGATGAGGATTGTATTAAAATCATAATTCCACGTGTTTTAATGTTTTCTTGCATATTCTTCGTCTTATAGTTAACAGCTCAGCTGCAAAAGAATTGCAACTGATTTGTGATATTTAGTCAATATTTTATCATACTGGGTGTATATAACCATAGAAATCTTCATAGACACGGCAGTATACATCTATGAATATAGTTGATTTAGTTTTTATACCCCCTACTCATTGAACCCCTGATGATACTGGCACCGAAAAGTGTACATTACTTTCTTGAAAGATAGTACCTTTTAACAGCCTGTGGTTTGTGACTGTATGATGACTGAAGTCGTAAGTGTAGAAAGTGGTCTTAATTTTTGCATTCAACATGCAGTATAAATATTTATTGGAGTACAAAACAATGTTTGTTTCCCAAAATATTAATGTTGAGAAACTGTGTTGTCTGGCATTTTCAATATAGCTTTTCCGAAAAAATATGTGGGTGTGGCAGTGGCAAAGTATGAGGGAAATTGAAGAATTAGCCAATGTCATGACATGACGGTTTACTAGTTATGCAAAAGTCATCCAAAATGAAAGGTCTTCAAAGGCTCTTCCCAGAAAATTCAAAGTATACTTTTATTTGGCATGTAAATGTCTTAAATATTCAGCATTTTACTCAAAATCATAAGAAACATTTTTGCCATGTAAAGGGTAGTTTGGAGCGGGGGATTTTCCTCAATTTTTTTTCACATTCTTGGAAGATACTTAACTTAAATACCAAGTGTGATATTTTACTGACTTTTCATTTTTGCGTTATGTTCACACACACAGATAGACAGAGAGGGAGAGGCAGAAAGAGATGGAGGGATATTTCAGTGACTGAAGGTTTATTTTGTAGTCTTTTCTTTTAAACATCAGTTTTTTTAAAAAAAAAAGTTGCATCTGTAATCTGCTGCAATAACTGCAATCCATCCTCTAAATTCAGCTTATGTCAAAGAAACCATCATTATATCTACAAACCATTGTAGGGTTAGATATAAAGCTTATAATTTTATGACATTTTATGAATAAAGCTTTGTTTTTGTAAGAATAAAATTAAGATCACTTGTTACTTAAAACAGGATGGTTGCATTACTGCTTTATTCTGTGTATGCTGCATTTAGGTATGTTTTATTGGTATTTGCAAAGTTGCAAACACTTTCTTGTTGTGATAAAATGATAGCTCAATTTTACAAACACCCATTCCTTGAACCTTTATTTTTGATACTGATCTATTCTATATCATCTCTTTGAGTAAGACCTATGCTTTGCTCTGTGAGATGTAAATTAACATGTTTAAATCTTCCTCAAATACAGGTGGTAATGGCAACCAACCGAATTGAGACATTGGATCCTGCTTTGATTAGACCAGGAAGAATTGATAGAAAGATTGAATTTCCTCTACCTGATGAGAAAACAAAACGTCGTATTTTTAACATTCATACATCAAGAATGACATTGGCAGATGATGTAAATCTAACGGAACTCATCATGTCTAAAGATGATCTTTCTGGTGCTGACATAAAGGTAAGCCACTGTGAATCACAGCATTTAAATGTATCATTTTAATTTCATAAATTGCATATAAATTGTTAGAATTAAATATTTTTAGAATACATATGGATTCATAGGTCGTCTCCTTAGTGCAGTGGTAGTGTTGCTGCTTACCAAGCGGGAGACCTGGGTTCGATCCTCAGTACCAGCGTGGGGATTTTTCCCCCGATGGGAGACCTGGCCCGGGGTGCACTCAGCCTCGTAAGGTCCCGGGGGCCAATTGAGGAGCTACTTGATGGAGAAGTAGCGGCTCCAGGTCATGAGGACCGCATTAACCGGTCAGGGGGGGTCGAGGCGCTGACCACGTCTCACCCTTCAATACTGCACCTCATCTATGATGTCTGTAGTGGACCGAGATGGGGGGACGCAGCGGCCGGGCAGTAGGCCAAGGTTCCCCGTGAGCTGTCGTGCCATGGAGTTATTATATGGATTCATAGTTTGAATGATGCATTTTCAAGTAATCTATTGAAGAAGTGTACCTTAGTTTTACATTATCTTTGTTTCTTGCATTCTCAAATTTTTTTAGTAAAATGTAATACTTTGTCGTATCCCCATTACTCCATAACCTTTCTTGCTGCAGTGGCCACTGCTACAAAGAGCACATGAATACCCTTAACTTTTGAAACCTTGTGGATTTATTGATTATTTTTCTTTGAATGCTATTCAATGTAACACTTATGCAGTAATTTAAAATCATTGGCATATAAATCTGCCATGCTACACCTCTAAACTTGATAAAAGTGGCAACTGTTGGTAGCTCATGTTGACTTGTGCACATTTTAACAAACTTTTGCACATGCATAGTTGGTACGATGTAATTGCCTTACAGGCTAAATACTATTCACGCATCTAGTTTTATGGCAAACTAAGTGCTGGGAGAAGAAGATCGAACTCGCCCACCTGTCTCTATGCAGTATTATCAACCAAAGAAAGTTTTTCTTTGAGGCCATTATGGTAAATAGATTATCTAATTTATGGCTAATTAACTGAATTATTAAAAGAAATTAGATGAGCATGTGCCTAAACTTTGGAATCTACAGACAGATTGAAACCTTAGCACTTACGTCACTAGACATCAGGGTGTATAGTATACTTAATGTCTCAGTGTTGGTGCTTTGCTGCATTTCTAAAATTGTACAAAACCTACTGAATGAAAACTAGGAAGCCGAACGCCCAAGATAAGGTGCACACATAGTATACTTGGATTGTGCACTCTTGAAGGCATGCACAATGACAAAGCTTCTTCTCTCACGCTGTTTTCATACTACCACTACAACTTAATGTTAATGCTACTAGGTAGTCTCACTGATGTATAAGTCGGAGTAGATGGCAGCATTTAATGATGTTAATTATGTGTTAATCCTGTCATCTAGAGATCTTGACAGAAGTAGGTAATGTACATGAGTGCGGAGGTGCACATTTTAGACCATCCATATTTTATCTACAGTTTAATTAACAAATAACTTCTTTCTTGCCTTAGAATGCTAGACTTAATGATGTTTTCAGCAAACGTCCACAAAAAACACTCCCTCTTTCATAAGACAACTTATGCATTACTATTATCGTTCTCTATGATGGAATCAGTTGCAGTTGTATACAATTTTTCATGATGATAACCTATACAGCAGTTGCTATTTCATTTTCCAGGGCCTTCCCATCTCTTACATTTGTCAACACCCAAAATATATACTCGTGAACCGTACTGTGCTACTGCATTTATGGTTTACATCTTTGTTGTATTTTTCTTGGAATGTTGTGTGTGCATAGGATATTGGTTTCAATTATCTCCAGAAGTTTTAGTCATAATTAAGCTTTCTTATCATTCATCCTTGGAAAGCGCGATTCAGACTCTAGTGCTAAAGAAGAAAACTCATTCACCTATTTCTCTTGGTAAAACATGGTACTTATGAAAACATTGATTATGCAAAATCATATGATTGCTAATACATTCAAATTTTGTAACTTTCAAAAACAAGAAGTTTATGATTAAAGTTCCAAGTGTCACATTTACATCTGTAAACTGACAATCTATAACCTTTCAGTTCTGCAAAAATATACAACAATAAAACCCATTTTTCTAGATGCTAAAAAAGAAACTTCTGTTAAATAGGGGTTGACACATTTTTCTACTAAAGAAATTTATGCTACATCTGCAACACTTTTTTTATTTAATTGTATGTAGTACAAGTTTCATTACTTTATTTCCATAGATTTGTAATGTATTACAACTTCATTATTTTATATTTGCATCTTCACATGTAAGATTAGTCTAAACATGAGAATATACACCCTCTCTATAATCTTGTTGTCCAAACATATTTTACTGGGAACAGAATATTTCCCCAAAAAAAGGCTGTAATCTTTTTCTCTGTATTATTTCCATTTTAAATTTTTTCCCAATTATGCTTAGATTATGAATATAGTATTGTAAATCATTTCCACAGGTGCTATTAATTCTAAGTTAAATAAATGGTACTGGTTTTACCTATTAAGATCATTTTAGGTGAAACTAGTTTTAAAGGCAAGCATTTGGTAACATTTACTTCATAAACACTTGTCCAAATCTTGCTCAGTGATAGTCATGTGTAACTGCAACAATTAGTAGATGTTTTCTGAATAATATTTGCACTGAATGAATGGCAGGCAAAATAAGAAAACAGTCATGTTTTGGTAAGGAATGAGCTCATGCCACTGCATTCAAATGTGTAGATCTGTTTTCAGTAGCAAGTGCAGTTCATTATTATTTGAAGGAATAATGAAAACCCTTGCTATTGTGTAATATTTCATGTTCTCTTAACCCGTTTGTTGGTAAGAAGAGGCAGCACATACACTTAATTTGTGTGCGTGCACAAGCATAGGTGCCTGTAGTTCATCAGTTTTTCCTAATTCATACCACTGCTACTGCTGGAGGATGAGAGTTTGCTTTATTCAACTTTCCAAAGAGAATATAAGTTTCTGCCAATAAGTAAATAAATCCATAGGCAGGAAAACTGCAGGACGAGTGAATATTTAAGCATTGTTTGCAACATAATATACAGAAAATTAGAGGGAAAAATAAAATCTTATTACTAGAAAATAATGCGTAATAACTAAAATTGAAGGCTGGAATTCTCAAAGATAAGTGACAACCCATTTTTATTATATTACATTCAGGTGCTTAAGTCGTCATTTATATTCAAGGGAGAAATGCTACCTAAACATGTTTGGAATGTTTCGTTATATTTACTACATATTACAGTGAATTAAACTTAATAATGAAATTGAGTAATTTTATCTTTTATTAAAAGTAATCTAATTATAGATGATTCACATTCCAATATGAAATACTAGATTTTAATGAATTAGTATTTATATTCATTTTGTTAATAATACTCTGCAAACACATTAATGAATTTGTTCATCACATGCAAAATGTACCATAAAATACAACAGGAGCCACCATGGCACTATACATCTTTATTGCTGCTTGATGTGCACTATTTCTGCACATAGTGCTCCATTGCTATTCACCTGCTCTGATGCCACAAGTCCAAGTTAAACAGGGACATAGCTGTTTAGACAGTAAAAGATGGCCAAAAGTATCTTCCTGAAAACATTTCTCGATTTTGTAACTGTTGGCACTTAACACCTTTGAGAATTTTGGTCTTCAATTGATGAAACATCTTAAATTACAGCCTAGCCTACATTTGTCAATATTGTCTGATTTTCATAATATGCTTCAGGATTCCTCCCAAAATTCTACTTGGTGCCAGATATTAAAATAAGAATATAAACCTAATCAGAGCTCATTTTCTTTACTTGAACAAAATTCCACCTTTTAATTTTTTAAAGCTTATAAGACCTTCCCGAGAGTAGGGCAGATTGCCATGGTTCTAGTATTTGCCACTCCAATGCATGCACCTTTCCTTGGGCGCTCAGCTCCTGGTCTTCATTTCGTAGGTTTAAACCCTGATTTCTAGTGGCTTCAGTGCTTCATTCTGTATACATCCCAGGTTTCAATCATGCATGTGCTTCATTTAGTAAAACATTTAGTTTGCTGTAAATTAGATAACCTATTCGCCATAATGATTGACAGCAGACAGATGGACAGGTCCCCCCAGGGCTTTGATTTCTCCTGAAATCATTGCCCAAGAAAAGGTACATGCCTAGTATCTCTCTTTAACACATAATCTATAGTACGACATATGCTCAGAGGTTTTTTTACATGCAAAAATCTGACAGGCCATTGTAAGGATTTTTAAATCCATCATCCTCTGCTGGGTTTGAATTTGCGACCTTGGGCACATTAAGTTAGCATGCCAACCATTACAATGTGCCACTTAGTGATATTGTTTAAATAGAAAATTTTATTCATCATTGAAGCTACACTGTAAATATACATTAAACCATTTTGTGAATTTTGAAGAAAAAAAAAAAAAAAACCAAATAATGTCCAAAAATTAAATTATCTTCTCTTAATTCCAAATTCTGAAATAAGGGTCTTGCATTCGGATATGGTAATTTGCATGTGTACCAACAAATTTTAAATCTAGCAATGGCAATAAAATTAACTTATACTTTATCTTTTCAGGCTATATGCACAGAAGCTGGCTTGATGGCTTTAAGAGAGAGACGCATGAAGGTCACCAATGAAGATTTTCGTAAATCTAAAGAAAGTGTGTTATACAGAAAGAAAGAAGGCACACCAGAAGGCCTATACCTTTAAGTTTCTAAACTTTTATACAGGATTTCTGGCTGTATTATTTAATTTCAGAATTTGCAGATTACATTAAAACATAGCATCAATAAGAAAAAACTCACAAACCGTAAATAAAATTGTTCCATTTTTAAAAACCTTTTTACTGTCAAATATTACTCTGTTCCTTGAGTTGGAGTGTTATGAGGTAACAGAACATTGCATTTTTTGATAATATCAGCATTTTTACTTTGTATTGATTTAAGTACATTCTGAGTCAAGTTCCGCTGGTTTGTGATGAGGTCTGTAAGTGATCGGGGTTTTACTTCAGAAGACTCAGAGTCGTCTTCGGTTGCACAAATATAGCAGCAGCCTTTTGAAGTTTTTGTGAGCTCTGAAATTGGGGACTCAGCATTTTCTTCTTTCTCCTTTCCAGGAAGTCTAGAAAAAAAAAATGAGAACACACACAGTTGAGTAATGTATATATGAAAGAGGAACTTGATTCATTGCAGGTATTTAGAAGGTTTTCTGCCAGACAGAGAAGGTACAAGATTAAAACATAGCTTATCACTTTCTCTACTACATAGAGAAGATATTGCATTCTATGCAAAAACACTCATTTTAGGATCCCCTAATACTCTTGTGCCTAAGGCATATCAAAAATGAAAAATCATTAAACATAAAATGTGATATTTAAGTTGAGTATTTTCAAAGATTTACATGACAAATAAAATGCATATCTTTAATATCCTGGGAATAGCTTTTTTAAGTTAAAATTTTACTGTGGAGGTAACCCTCGGAGATATTCTTTGTTCCAGTTTTAAATTGCATATAATTTTTTCAAGTCATCCATTTTAGTTCTGGCCTTGTAAAGAGAACTGAATTTCAATATAACATAATTTGACTATTCCTTTAGCCTAGTTCTGCTTACAAACAAGGCTTGTAGAGACTGCTTCTACTAATTTTTTATCTTGATAGAAAAGTATTTGTTTGCAGAACAGATATAGGCAGGCATGTGAATGAACACATCAGATTTTATTATTTTCTTAAACTTCATATGGAGAGTCCAAATCATGCTTGAAGCCAGTAGAGCGAGAGGTAAATGCAGCTTTCTAATTACATAATTTTACCTCAGATGCAGAAGCACAGTACAGACTGTAACCTCCTACCTCCCAAAGGATGTGTCACTAAAGCTCCTGTATTCATTGTGGGCATTGACTAATTTTCTGCCCTAAGAAATTACTAGCCTTATCCCATCAGTCCTGAATCCTTAATAAATGCAGTTCTAATAAGGGAATTCTTAGATTCACCAAAATGGAATCCAAGATACATGCATTGTGTAACAACCAAAGCTTCACAGTTGAATGAAGATTTATTTCTATTTTTTGTTACTACAATAAAAATACAAGTCTAACTTAAATTGAATGACAAAGTTTTAGAATCTAGAGTGTCTACCTGCTAGCTCCCCCCATACTTTAACCCCTTAAGTGAATGCACAGTATAGAGCTACTAAATTGTCTGGAATCTGTTGTTTGCCGTTTAGGATCCTTAACCCTTCAGCAATATGTCGTCTTGTGCATGACTTAAATAACCCATTTTACCAATGGATAACTCCAAAAAATAATACAAATCTTGACACCTGGATTTATGGTCATACGAACCAGGGTCCTGGAATTGAGTCCATTCAAAATGTATGTTCTGCATTCAAGAGAAATTGTGGAAAGGGACACCACTATGGCAATCAGGTGATGGCATGGTTGCGATGCTGACAGGTTTCAACTAACTGAATGCAGATACAGTTATTATTAAAATTTAGTTGAGTCGACAAAAGGAATTGACAATGGAAGCACATGGCTTCTGAAACATGTTTTCCGAAATAAAAAGGTAAGTGATGTAGTGTTACAAAATCGACTCAACTAAATGTTAATTGTTAAAACACATCACTGTCTCAAAGTCCACCATATATCAGGACAGTTATTATTGTTAAAAGAATTTCATTCACAAAATTATGCAGCATTATAAGACCAGACAATACTGCCGTTATGTATGGGTGAATGGCTGTGTGATCTAAGGCATTGTGAGTTGACCATGTGGTTGGGGATTCACAACCCAGAATACTAAAGTATAGTAGAGCCTCATTTAATATGCGACAACCTTTAGATGCACTGCTTCCCATCAGTCTTAGGTCAGTCGGTCGCCTGTTTGGGCAAGTTGAAGATAATATGAAAACAAATCTGCATATTATGAGCATTTGAAGCGTTTGTGCAAGTTAGAGATCTGCAGTTTCCTCAAACTATTAAGCGTATTAAGTGCGATCAATAACAGTGTGCAAAGTTCTAATTCAGTACTGTGCAACATTATCTTGTATACTGAATCAACTTCGTATTTTTTAAATTTAAAACGCATGTTCCTTTTACTGAATAGATTGTTTAAATATGTATCTTGGCTCATTACTTAGGTTATTTTGTTTAATTCGGGCAAGCTAGAGCTTAGACCGGATTAATGAAGTTCTACTGTATATAAAATACTGTAGTCTATGTGTATATTAACTGATTTTCATGTAATTAACCTTTAGTAATTTCCACAGCTTTCATCAAAATATGCCAGCAAGTGAATCATTAGCTCTAGGTTATTGTGTGTGTAAATAAACTGATTTTCGCAACTTTGCTTTTGATAACTTCAACTACAGCCACATGTAGGGAGAGCATTTCAATTAATTTTTTATCACGCATGCCTTGCTTTGGGCACTATGCACCATAAGATGCAAATGTTCAATCTTCTCACGGGTTAATTTTGTGCAGTCCAAAAAGCTTCCTTTTTTAACACTGCATTTATAAGCAGGATGTCTTTTACTACATCTCAGTTGGTGGAGGATTATGTTTCTATGAGTGGCTATTTTTTTAAATCTGTTTTTCTATTGTGGTAGTAGTTGGCAGAGAAATATGTTTCTTAACATCATAAAACCATTTATTATTTATATAATACTCGTTTATACATAATTATTTGGTAAATATTCATCATATATGCAAAATACTAACTGTTCCAGGATGGACGAATTTGCCTATAGTAAAAAAAAAAAAAAAAAAAAGAGCAGCTTGACTGACAAATAAAACCACCAAATTGTCATAACAAATACAAGATTCATCGATTGCACTTCTGTAATTCAATTTTTCATCACACCGTTTTGTGCATAATTACCGAAAGAAAAAAAAAAAAAGTTGGCACCATAATTGTGCATGCATAAAAGTTACACAATGGAGTATGTTGTTTATATTTAGCAACAACTTTTGTATGTAAGAAAATGTCTTCGGACAGTTGGGTGGGCCACAGCAATTTAAAGTGATCACAGCTACTAAAAGACACACATACCATAAGAATGTTCACTCCTTAGGTTAGTATTTTCAATATTTTTAAACTGGACATCCTGCAGAAGCTTTACCATCATTTCTAAAGATTTTTGAAAAACCAATGAAAATTAGGGGTTATTGGAAAAAAAAAAAACATCCGAAATCCATTCTGTAGTCAAAGTAAACTCTTATCTTATTACACTAAGAGTATCCTTTCATTTAGGGCTGCTTGAGAATTGATGCAGTATTTAGGAGCTTTACACAAAGAGTTCTGTTAGACATCAATAAAACAGGTGGATAGAAGTTAAGCACATTCTCTTACCTACTTAAAGCTTTCAAATGTCCCAGTACGAGGGCATTCCTATATCCTACAGCATAACCATGTTCAAATCCAGTTTGGAAAGCTGCACTCTTTCCAGCAAATGCACCCTCTCGAAAACCACTCTGCAAATACAAAAATAAATCCATTATGTAATATATATAATGAGCAAAGGCCAAATGACTCCTTTAATTTAATTGGAGGTTGTGTAACAACTTTTTTTTTAACAGAGAGATGGGGGTGCTCAGAAATACAATTACACAATACTGGCACAGTATAACAGTACCACTTAGAAAACTTGAGTTCTATGGAGTATTTGTTGCAAATGATTATATCATTCTATAATTTTAGAAGAAATGTTGGAAAATAGGTAGCTTGTTATTATGCAGAACTTGGGCCGCTCCTAAAATTAAATGAACCTTAGTGTGATTGATTGATTTTGTATTTCGGATGACAATTTCAAAGGTTTTACTTGTCGGTCAAGCTTGGTTTTTTTTTATTATTGTCAAGTTCGTGTGCAGTTGGTATTTTGTGTATATAAAGGATATTTACCAAATAATTATACTTAAATGAGTATTATAAGAATAATAAATGGTTTTATAATGAGTATATGCTGAAATGCTTGCATAAAATTTATAATGGCAAAGCTTGGTTTCATTGCTAGTGGGAAGACACTGTAACATTGGTATGCAAGAACATTATATGTCACTTTTGGCAGGATTACCGCGTCGTGAGAACCCGTAGGGATAATTCACCGGTTAGTGTGACCATAGCAGTTTGTGGAGGAGGTATGTTTCTATTTGTATGTTTTTTCTCTATAGGCGAAACCACTGGGTCCTGTGATTTCTATATTTAGTGCGAGGTTAGGTTCGAATCCATTAAGGCTGGTGTGTGTATATACATTTGTTTCTAATTTTCTATTATGGTAGTACTTGGACGAGAAATGTCTTTCTGAACATTATAAAACCATCTATTTATATAATAGTCGTTTATGTTTAATTATTTGGTAAATATCCATCATATACATAAAATACCAATCGTTTCAGCATGCGCACGAATTTGTCTATAATAAAAAAACTATGCTCGACCGACAAATAAAATCTTTGAAATAGTCATCACAAATACAAGATCCACCGATCCGACTTACTTTGATTCGATTTTTCTGCATAATTACCAAAATTTGTTCGAAAGTCTTACTTTAAAGCTAGGTTAAGTGTAATCCCGTGTGTTTTCATTATAACTAAATTACAACATACTGCTGCTATAACCCTGCACATTTTCTTCCATTCCAGTGAGTCCATTTCGGAAACGCCTTTCTCTTCTTTATGTTCATCTTCTACGATGTCAGGGTCTTCCTTGATTTCAGGCTCTTCCTTGATTTTAGGCTCTTCCTTGATTTCAGGCTCTTCCTTGATTTTAGGCTCTTCCTTGATTTCAGGCTCTTCCTTGATTTCAGGCTCTTCCTTAATTTCAGGCTCTTCCTTGATTTTAGGCTCTTCCTTGATTTCAGGCTCTTCCTTAATTTCAGGGTCTTCCTTAATTTCAGGGTCTTCCTTGATTTCAGGCTCTTCCTTAATTTCAGGGTCTTCCTTGATTTCAGGGTCTTCCTTCACGTGTACGCTGTCCGACATAACTTTACAAAGAACGTTTAACTTGCTACTAAACCACGAGAATTTGGTTTGTTTAAATATAACAGCAAAAGTCCTTTCTCCACTTATTGAGCTTTTCCAGAACTGTCAGACTGTTTAACTCAGTGTTGCCAACTTGTTGATATTGAAAGTTCCCAAAAACCATTTAAAAATCCGCCGTTTTTAAACAAAATGTCAAAATGTGAAACAAATATACAAATAAGTATTAAAATTTTCACTTGAAATGCATTATTATTTATTATTACCTAATACAAAGCATTTTTAATACCTACATTTACATTAAGTCCTCTTCACTCCATTCTTGAAGACGGCTGATACGATCTGGCTGCTGGAGCAGACTGTCTGTTACATGGACATCTGATGTAATTTGCCATTGCACCTATCAACTTTAGTTCGGAGTTAGGTGGTTCATATGAATGACAACACTTTCTTATGCGCTTTAGCCCACTTTTTAATGTAAGAATCGTATCTATATTCATCCTAGTATGCAATTTTGAGTTCACTATGCTCATTTGACTGAAAACCCTCTCCACTTCTTCATTTGAATGGGAATGCGTCATCTCGAGGAATCGAAAAAAAGAAACGGTATCATTTTGCCAAGTATATTTATGGCAATAAAATACTGCACACACTTGAAGGTTTTCATTGCCTAAAATCAGAAAATTAAACCTAAACACCTTACACAACTTGTACTACTACCAACAACACTCCAGACTGCTACACTAGGATCGCTGGTGTTCCTTGTCACCAATCTTTTGGCCGACTTTCCTGTATCAGTAATAAAAGATATTTGACTGTACCTAGAACGGTTGCAAGAAATTCATAATTTTGACAGCATTGATTATTTCTACAAGACCTACTCGGATTTCCAGTAAAGCGTGCACCCTTTGTTACCCATTCGATCCTTTGTTTTAGTTTACACCAGATTTAATTGACTAGATGTACTTTCAACTTCAGTGATTGACTAAGGAAATACGAGCCTAGATAAAGCAAAGTTTGCAAGTTCTTTGAAAGGACTTTCGCCACTAGCGACATAGTATTTGAATACCTGACCGTAACGGATATACCAAAACTTACTGCACAAAAAATGTAGATTTCGTTAAAACACGCAATTTTTGTCATGCATTATTTTTTTTTTTCTGGTGGAACTGACCATATTCGAGTTATTCCTTGTTATTAATTTCAGTTTATACGGCAATTTGTCACCTGGTTATGCAATTTCACTAACATAGCAACCGGCTTTTAAAATATTTGACTATAGCTTTAGCCTAGCGTACGTACTTCCTTATTACCTTTCTTCCCTTCTACTTACATGGAAGCAAGTAATGAAGCCATTTCTACTGATTTTTATATCGATTAGCAAGAAGTAGACAGAAGAAGAATCTTTTCAAAAATATTACTGGGAGTAATTTCCGGGCGGTTTTGCCGTGGTTGTTGTTAGAAGTAGAGAAAGTCATGTGAGTGGAACAAATCAAAGTTTTACTTTCTCTACACGTATCTACTATATACGTAGTGTATGGAGAAGGTATTGTATTCCATCCAAAAGCTCGATGCCGAGATTTCACCGGAAATACATGTTTGAAACAGCATAAATGCAAAAAAGGCATTTTTAGAAAAATGTCAATATGTGTGTGAGTGTGTACCTCTCTCTTTCTGTCTTTGAATAGATCAAAAACGAAAAGCCTATTAAATATCAGCCTTGGCATTTAAGTTTAATATCTCCCAAGGATGCGACACGAAGATTTTCAAGTAAATCTCGTCGCCCTCTGTCGTGTAGCGGTATACATTATTTTCCAGAACATGACGACCCTGCCCCAAAGGCTTTGAAGTTAAGTTTTACGGTTTTTCTGTTTAGTGGTTAGGGTATATACGACTGGAAAGCAACCCAGCTGTTGCCAAATCTTAAACTTACTGGTCCTTTTACTGAGGCGCGGTTCTCGACTTGCAAAATCCAGGAAACGATTTTACTACGTTGCCTCTCACCCCCAGTACAGAGTTGTCTTTTATTTGCTAATAGTCACTGTCCAGTGGTAGGAGGGAGCGGTCCCGTTTGAGGGATATGTTTTGGAAAAAAAACTATAATCAAGGTCGCCGGTTCAAACTCGGCGGAAGATAATTGATTTTTTCAGGCGTAAAAATCATTAGCATGGCTTCCTTCGGTAGGGAAGTAAAGCCGTTGGTCCCGTATCGTAGGTTTAGGGCAAGTAAAAGAACCTCAAGCCTGAAAAGAGGCTTCTGAGCAAAATTAAGCAGTCTTTCACGCCCGATATAGATTGGCACGCTGAAAAACATAGCAGTTAAAGAGCGTCCATAAACTGAACTCCTTTTCATTTCAAGACAATCCCCTCACCTTAACATGGACAAATTTTCGAAAATTTGATTTTCCCAAAATGGCTCTAACGATTTTGATTAAAATGTCATATTTTAAAGATATTTACATGACAAATAAACTGTATATATCTTGAATTTTCTGAGAATAGCCTCTGAATACATTTTTATCCTGGATGAATTTTGTTGAATTGTGCATAATTGGTAAACTGTAATATATACAGAAAAACTTACAGTACAAAAAATGCAAATATCGTTAAAACACAAAATTTGTGTCATATGCGTTTTTGTTGTTGTTTTAGAGCTAATCGTTTTCGAGATATTCCTTGTTATTGGTTTCAGCTTTAAAATACTTATGCTTTTCTCATATGTAAATTTGTCAGCTGAATCCAGAAAAAGCATTTTTGGAAAAAGGTCCGTGTGTGCGTGTCTATGTGTGTGCATGTGTCTGTGGACAGCATAGCTCAAAAAGGAAAATACCGTTAAACACCAAACTTGGTATTTAAGTTTGGTATCTCCCAAGGATACGAAACGAAGGTTTTCAAGAAAATCCCACCACCGACTATCCTTTACTTAGAACCTTTTTCGAAAATTTTGATTTTCTCAAAAATAGCTCTAATGATTTTGATTAAAATATCGTATATTAAATATATTTACATGGCAAATGAAATGTATATCTTGAATTTTCTGGGAATAGCCTCTGAAGACTATTCTGGATGAATTTAACAGAATTTTGCATAACTGCTAAACCGTAAGAGATGGACAAAAACTTACCAAACAAAAAATGTAGAGCATGTTAATACACAGTTCATGTTTTTACACTTGTTTCGTGGAGATGGTCGTTTTTGAGATATTCCTTATTTTTAGTTACAGCTTTAAAAAATTATATGGCATTTTATTTATGGACGCTCTTTAACTGCTGTGGTTCTCAGCGGCCCATTCTATGCTGGGCGTGAAAGACCGATTCATTATTTAGCTCAGAGGCCTCTCTATCAGGCTTGAGGTTCTTTTATGTGCCTTAAATCTACGACACGGGACCATCGGCTTTAATTCCCTTCCGAAGGAAGCCATGCTAAGGATTTACGCCCGAAAAAATCTATCGTCCTCCGCCGCGTTTGAACCCACGACCTTGGGTATATGAAGGGTAAAGATTCCGCAGGACGTCCAAAATGAAAATGTTGAAAAAACAAACCTGGGGAATAAAAATTCACATGGAACGTGTGTCTTGTGATAAATGTAACCACTTTGAGTTGCTGTGTCCCACCCACACTCCCTAATCAAGATATTTCCTTATATACAGAACTCGTCGCAAAACATAAACAACATTCTCCATTTTGTAGTTTTTACGAACGCACAACTATACTACCAACCTATTCTTTTCACGAAACCCGCGAGTCGTCTGTTCTGTTAAGTATGTGTTGCTCGTATGCTTTGGGAAACCACTGGAAATGCCTAAAAATTAACAACAAGAACTAATAATAAATTCATTTATACATTAATTTAATAGAGAAAATGCTGGTTTTGTTAGCATACTTTAGTGAAAGCAGTGGAAGTTACTAAAAGCAATTTAACGAAAATGAGTTATTTACACACTCACTAACCTAGAGTTAACCGATAGCATGCGAGCGAAGCGAGCATGCTTTGATTAAAACAGTGGAAATTACTAAAATTAAACTACACGAAACTCAGTTTATATACACACATACACTAACCTGGAGCTAACCGAGCTTCGCTCGCATGCTTTTTTTTAAAGTTCTAAAAGTAAAACACATGCAAACATCAATTTATACTCACATACACACACGCACACGCACACACACACACACACACACTAACCTACACCTAATAATACCAGTGAAAATTACTGAAACTTACACGAAAATGTCTCTATTACACAGACTCACTACTATAATCAGCTCATTTAAAATTTTTCCAAATTAAAACAAATACCAGAGAACTTCTCTAAGTAATTCTTGAAGTAAAATATTATTGCTTAAAGCGCACAACCGTAACCCACAGAATTGCTATAGAATCGCATTCCTTTCACTGTATTTAAAAATGTACAATCACTTAGATATCAATATATACGACAGCTTGTCATGTCGCAGTATTATTTTTCTTAATGTTGGCAGCCACCATCATAATGAATAATAGAGACGGTAACAACGAAAACGTTGTAAACAACTACATGAGCGCTTCTAATGGCCGAATAATATACTATGAAATCTGGATCCCCAAAGGAATAAAGACCATATGAAGTTAACATGGTAACCATTACACCACGGAGGGCGACTTCAGCTTTGAAAAACTTATACTTTTCTCATACAGGAATTTGTCAACTCCTGTCCATACAAGCAATGGAACTTCAGTCACAAAGCAATCAGCTTTTTACTATCACTTTAACCTATGGTACTCCCTTATTTCGTTTCTACTTACAAGGAAGCAAGTAATAAGTAATGAGATAAATTGAAGCATAAACTTTTTATCAATAATTTGTTACAGAAAAGTAGAGAAAGTCATGTGAATGGAACATTTTTGGTAGTGTTTAACGTCCGCTTTAACTACTTATGGCACCGCAGACGGTGACACTGGTGATACATGAATGATGATGGAGCACCGGTGGAATGCGATGGCGGGGGAAACCGGAGTACCCGGAGGAAACCCGCCCCAGCGCCGCTTTGTCCACCACAAATCTCACATGCGGTCGCTTGAGATCGAACCCCGGCCGTCTAGGTGAGAGGCAAGTGGTCTAACCACTCGGCCACGGTGCGGCCTTGTGAATGGAACACATCAATTTTTTTTTAGTTATGTTGTCCGCAGACACCCAGACAGACAAACACGGACATTTTATTGTTAAATATCAGTATTGAATTTTTAGGTGGAATACAATACCTTCTCTACCTACTATGTTCATCAGTAGATAGTACTAGGGTCGCCCTCCGTGGTGTAATGGTTACCATGCTAACTTATTAATACCTAAGGTCGCGGGTTCAAACCCGGCGGAAGACGATGGAGCTTCTCGGGCGTAAAAATCCTTAGCATGACTTCCTTCGGAAGGGAAGTAAAACCGTTGCTCCCATCGCGGATTTACGATAAAGAGGCCTCTGAGCAACATTTAGTGGTTTTCATGCCTTGTATAGACGCTGAGAACCACACGTAAAGAGCGACCATAAATAAAAACGCCATTTCATTTGTACTAGAGAAAATAATAGTGACATGGAGGAATGTAATGCATATATATAGTCTTTTATTTTCATATTTCAACTTTTCTGCTTCTTTTTCTGAAGTAGCTTATTGTAGTTTGGCTTTAAATTGAGTCAATAATTTTACCCAAGGAAATTAATTTGTATTGACTCAATGGAATAAAACAGTAGTTATGGTTATATAGCTTCGAGTCCAATATTTTACACAGACGACGCTCAATATTTTCAATTGACATATCTGATACCTTATTTTCTCTTTTTTTTTACTCGCATTTGGTTTGTTACAGTTTATCTTCTAATCAGTTTCAAATGAAGATGGCCATGCTCTCATTATTGAACGATACCCACGTATAAATAGTAACAGTTCATCCTAAATTTCAGTACGGATTTATTTGTGAAACTCTTGCGGCGATAATCTATTTAATTTATAAACAAGTGAACCTTTCTGTTATCAAGGAGGTAAGAGTTTTCGTTTAAGTAGTTAATCATTTTTAACAAACCCAAATGTATTTCCATTGGCTTCTGCTAGAAAGCTCGTTTCAATCTTCCATATTCAGACACGCTTCTTACAAAAGCAACTTTTCCTAACTTTCTTTCCATGGGAAGATATTGTCTTTTGTGTTATTATTATTTAATATTACGCTAATTGCGACCAAACGAAGTGGCGGCGACTCATATTCGAGAGATACTGGTTCAAAGCACCGCGTATGTCCCCTCCCTGATGTAATGGTTACTATGCTAACTTCATATTCCCAAGGTCGCACACCCGGCGGAGGACGATGTCTTTTTTCGGGCGTAAAAATCCTTAGCATAGCTTCCTTTTTTTTTTTTTTTTTTTTTTTTTTTTTTTTAAATTAAATACAATCCGGAGTCTGATCGGGATTCCGGCACTGTATACCCTACTTTTATTTACCTTTTTTTTTTTTACCTTGTTTTGCCGTATTATTACTGTTTTCTTACTTTTACAACACACACATATACACAAACATATAACACCCATGCCCAAGGCGGGACTCGAACCCACGATCCCCAACGCTACGAAGCACCAAAGCCTTGGCGAGCGCGGCCATGGGGACCGGCTTATTATTGAACTCATTTGTTCATTTTGTTCGGCCTTTTCTGCCGTCGAACACACATGTATTCCTTCTAAATGCTCCCCCCCTTTTCAACTACGCTTTACGCAACGGCGCCTATCATTCCTTGTTACTTTTGACCGTCTGCTGGTGCATCAAATAAGCACTACTTTTATTGCGGCCGTATGTAACCTGTTCATTTCTACCGCGGACTCAGCTATCACGTCTTACCCCTGCGCATCTTCCAGAGCTAGTGAATTCGACGCTTTAAATAAACACTTATTTCTGTCGCAGCCATATGTAGTTCCGCTCCACAGCGGACTCAGCTATCACATCTTACCTCTGCGAATATTCCATGACTTGTGCAATGATGTCCCTCGACCAGCAAGGGAATTGTTTTTCTTTTCCTTGTTATGGCCACCCTCGGGCAGTGGAACCTCAGCCTCTCCAGTTCAATGTTTTACCCTTAACGGTACTATCATACGTGGGTCGCTTGTCAGCTCATGATAACTGCTTGTTCTTGCCTTCTTAGACGTGATTTACAATATTTCATTCCCGGCCATTTCCAATGTACATTTGTCCCTTCTTAGTATAATTTACATTGGCTATAATTTATATATCCCTTTTTAGATAACTTTTAACTCGGTGACACGACGTGTACTGACTCAAGATTTACGGCACGTAAAAGAGCCTCAAGCCTGATACAGAGGCCTCTGAGCAAAATTAGGTGGTCTATCACGACTAGTATAGAATGTGACGCTGAGAACCACAGCAGTTATAGAGCTTCCATAAATAAAACTCAATTTCATTTTTTCCATGGCCGAAGGTTCTTTTTCACAGTGTTCCTCGATCGCTAGGCGAATACTGGCTTGAATAATTTTCTTCTAATGCCTTTCTCACCAAATTTCATGTTCTTCCTCTTCACCACTATATCAGGTTTCGGGCTGATCACTCATCCTGGATATGCTATGATGAAAAGTTTACTTGCTCCTCGACAGACTCACGGCATTTACTTATAAATCCTTGGATGTGTAAGTCCTACAGAGGGTCATCCATTGAAGAGGTTTTTGCCCCTGATACTCGCTCTCACTATCTCCTGCGCTCTCTTGCTCCCTCTCTACCCCTCCAGCAATTTCTCCAGTTTTCTCTCTCTCTCTCTCTCTACGTAATTTACATGCCAAGTGATTATTTTTTTCGAAAACTCGTTACAAAATTGTTCCGTAAAGCTTCCGCACGACATCCAGATTGAAAGTGTTAAAAATACTAACTTGAGCATTGGATATTCACTTGGGACATATGTCTTTTAGTACATGTGACCACTTTGAATTGCTGCGGCCCACTCACCTGCCCTAATTAAAAGATTTTCTTGTACATAAAAGTCGTCCCAAAATGTAAACAACATACTCCATTTTGTAATTTTTACACTCACACAACTATACTGACAACTATTTTTCCTTCGCGAAATCCATGGGTCTCTGTTTCAATAAGCATGTGTTGCCATTTTCTTTCAAATTGTTGGTTTAATTCATAAAAACATAACACTACAGAATACTTTTCTGACAAAAACAAAATGACATATAGAGGGTGTGAAAACACAAGTGATAAAAAAAGGAATTGAAATGCTGTTCCCACACGGTGGTGGATTGGTCCAATTACTGTGGCACAATTTTTACACATAGTAATCTAGAGCAACATGCGTATGGTCGTTTCGATCTTATACTTAGCTGAAAACATTAGAAATTACTAAAAGCATATTACACAAACACATCCACACTAATTAGTTTATTAAGAGACTAACCAAGAACTAACAGAAAGCATGCTCGCTAGGATGATATGGTAAAACTACGGGAAAATACTATAACTACAAAAATAAATAAATAAATTTAATACAAATGAATCAATTTACACAATAACCTAAACTTAAGGTAATAGAATGTTGCTTTCGTTCCCATGCTTTGATGAAAACAGTGGGACTTACTAAAGGCTAATTACATGAACATCAGTTTATTTATACACTAACATAGCCAACAAAGCGAACGCTCACTTCGCTCGCATGCTTTGATGGTCAATGTAAATTACTAAAAAGTTACAGGAAAATAAAGCGCACACCCGCAACCCACAGAATTGCTATAATATCGCATCCTCCTCTGTGCTTAAAATGTACAATAACCTCAAAGCTCCTAAATTTCAGTATAGACTATAGCTTGGCATCTTGCGGTATTTTTTGTATTACTGCTAGCAGCCACCGCCATAATGAATCATAGTGTTGGAAACAACGAAAATCTTGTAAACAACTACATAAGCGAATGTATACTACCAAATCTGAATCGCTAAAGGAAGAATGTCCAATTATTCTTTTTAGGGTGTTAACAAAAGTTAAAAAGTTCGCATATTAATTTACGGTTCAGCCAGTAGTAGGAGCTATGTGGCTATCATAATTCATGGAATTCATCCTGAAGTACCATCTCTTATGCGTAATCAATACCATAAGATGGAAATAATATAAAACCAGTGAGTATGAAATGAGTGTAGACCGTCAGGCCGTAGCGAGCGGCAGTGAACTATAGGGTCCTATGCTTTCGAGATTGATCTGAGATAAGATTAAGATTACTTACTCCACAGCCGTCCAGTGTTTAAACCTACTGTGAGTCTATGAATGTATTATTTCTAGACTGGCATTCACCATAACATGGTACTATAAAACTTTAAAAGTTTCTCAAATATATTTTTGGTATTTAAAATTCAATAAAACACGGTTTATATTAGATAGGTATATCCAAAGTACTTCGTTTGCTTTGGCACCTTTGTTATGCTGTGCGATTCGCAACTGCAGGGCTGTCATCATATTTCACAAGTCTTAAGTTAGTGAATGTATAAATAAGCTGATTTTCGTGAAATCGTAGTTTTTACTAATTTCCAGTGGTTTCACCAAAGTATGAGAATCTTAAAACACAAGCGAGTTACCTCAAGACAATTAGAGAATGAGAGTGAGAAAGTAATGTCAGCTGACCTTTAACCAGGTAACCAAGCCATCCCGCATGAATCTAGCTGGCAGGGAAATGCGTTACGATAAATTGTGATGCAGTACTTCATCTGTTAACTTATAATAGGTATAACTTGAATATTGTTACGTTTAGAACGCACGCACCACAAGCCTATTTTTCCGCCGAATAGGATTCTAATAATTGGTGCCCAGTTCTGCATTTAAGATAGATTGCATGAATATGTCGTGGGTAGAATTGTTTCATATTATAACATTCATTCTATAACGTCTCATGTTTACTCCATTCTCATTTCTAGTTTACATTGGTTACCTGACTAAAATGCCTTAAAATCTATGTATTATATTTTATAGCTACACTTTTATTCACCGTAATTTGTTGCTAATAGGCTTTAAGAATTTCTGAGGTCTATTTAAGACTTTAAGGTTCAATAAAATATGCGATTTATTTCCTTTCACGTTCAAAACTGTCCTATCCTTAACCTTAAAACAATGCAACACAAAACTTAACATCATGGCTCCTAGTCGCTTCACATTGGATAAGTAAAGTCTGTTTCACTTTTTAAATGCGTTATATATGCAGGTGTCCTTTCCTAGTACTAATCCTTCAAAATAAGTGCATTAAAAGTTATTCTTTCAAGTGCTAAACAGCCCTTTCTTGAGCCATTAAAATTATTGCATTATAAAATATATTGTAACATAACATCCAGACGCTCCTCAGTGGGTTATAGAGTAAGGTCAGTTTCACTTTTCAAATGATTGTATTAGCTGTAGTAATCAATGTAAACGTTTACCATACAATACACCATTGAAGAACATATTTTCCAAATTATATTAATTGTTATGCTAAATAGAAATGTCTGATGCTTAACACATTGTTAACCTCTATAATAGTCCCGGTTTCACCATTAATCATTTTTACTTTCTCTACTACGTTTAAAAAGTAGTGGTGTTATATATCATCCAGAAATTCGAAGCTGAGATTTCACGGGAACTGTATGTTTTGAGGTTGTCTGAATAAAAAATCTCATGTGTCCCATTCACATGTATTTCTCTACATCTCTGTAACGTTGTTGTTAAACATGTTATTCTTCTATCTACTTCATGCTAATTGAAATCAAATTATCAGAAAGGGTCTAAATACACTTCTTTGAAAGTAGAAGGGAACTAAGAGAATATACTAGGCTAAAGCGATTGTCAACTCTTTTAAAAACTGGTTGCTATTTGATTTAAATTCCTTTGTTTGCATGGCTAATACTTTTCAAAATACCACAATTTTATACAAACACCTGTCGCAATTTACGTATGTCTTAACAATTATGTTCACAGCAGTTTCATGTCCATAATTCACATATTTTTTCTGTTATCACTGAGAATACACGATTTTTCATAATACCAACCTAAAGTCATTTGTTACAATTTATTATGTAACAACAATTACTGTCCCCAGTTTCAAATACGTATCTTGCATGTTTTTTATCGTACTAAAAGTGCAGATTATATTTATTTTGTACCAGAAATAAAACGTATGCCGAACGGTTATGCTAAAAGTTGCCGTTTTTTTACCGCAGGTAAGATGTCTGCCTTTTCTACTTCACCGAGACCAAGGATCGTGAACGGTGTTCTGATAAGTGGATGCAATGATAAGAAAAGGTGCAACGGTCTTCAAGGAACAAATTCTAGAGAGGACTTTTACCGTACAATAGTGGAGATGCCATCGCCGACACCAGGGACTGACATTCCACCTGCTGAATTGGTAAGTGTTGAGTGTGTTTCACCACAGGAAAACATAAACAGACCCGCACATTTTGACCAGGAACGTAGGCACATAACCGGTAATTCAGAAATCTATTCAGTTCATTGTGACCGCAGGCAAGGCTTTGAGCCACAGGAGTGTGAGCAACAAACACCACCATTTTACACCCATTCAAACAGCCACATCTGCTCAGAGGTTGGAGATTTGGACATGGGACAAGACAGAATGGATTCTCATCCTTGTAGTGAAGGGAAACATTTAGTACACAGAGACAAATGGGAAAGTGGAGATCATCATAGATCCATAATAGACGATTCATCAGCTCCTCCTGAAGAAGATCGACATTACCATCCAGATAATTTCTGCTATAATTCTCCAACATCACTTGATAAAAATAAACCGAAATATCTACATAAGGGAGGTTCACCACAAGACGATAGAAGAGACTCCACTCTTGAAGAATATCAGGACCACACTCATTGCCATACTTGCTCCCACACCCATGACGCATTTTTGACGGAAAATAAACCTTTACTCAGAACACCAAAATCGCCGAGATTGCACGAACAAGCAATTGGCAGTTCACATGAACACACAAATAATTGCATAGGTTTAATGAATCCCGAAGATTCCTGCAACCCACAAAATGTTTTTCGTGAGCCTTCATCAAAGGGAAAAAGTAGAACAATGCAATATGAAAAACCTGAAGATTTAATCTATCTACATACATCTACACCAGAGTACTTACATACACCACAGGGATGTAGGCCGCAGGATAAGCAATCAGAGCATAATCAAACTACGGCAAGAGAAGAATTTAATGTAACAGAAGGTGATCTTGAAGAATTTACTGGATATCCGCCACAAAGGCGAACTATTAAACAATATAATATGGCTACTGAAGATAAAAACGTTTCCTCTCATGGAAATCTAAACGCGGAAGTACCAAGGAATGAGAAGCCTGAATGCCGCAGATTCATACGACGAAAAGGCGAAATAAGCAACATAACAGATCGAGAAGCTAAATCAGTCGCGGAGTTATTGAACCACCCTGTGAGGGACGCTCATCTAGTGGAATCAGAGATATTAGCGCCGCAATGTTCACCTCCACGACGGACTCTGAATCCTGAAGACGCTTTAGGATACCCTCCTCAGCTTACATCATTACGAAAATCGAAGTACTCAGCTCATAGAGCATGCGAAAATGATTCACAGGATGCAGAAAAACTTTGTAATTACGATACACAGAAAAGGCAAGTATCTAGAAATTATGAACACTCAAATGATTCATGGACACGCGCTGAAGGTGATCATGAACACGTATATGTAGGACAGAGAAAAAATGTAAGACGTGAAGATAATTACGAAGATCGCCATAAATATTGCGGAGCCTACAACAAACATGACCTCAATTATCCACACATGACTGAGAATGAACGCGAAGAAGCAATTCCTCATGGTACGGCTCAGCACACAGCTTGTGTAAATCAAGAGCAGTCTAACAAGAACATCTGTACGCAATGTTCACCTAGAATTTGCCATCCCAAAGCTCAAGAACATTATCACAGTCACCACTGTTCCCATACGCCAGATGAAGAAATACATCATTCCGTGAAAAAAGTACCACAAGAAGCAAAATGTCATGCACCTGCCAGTTGCGAGGGCCGTGAGTCACATTCCCACCACCGAGATGAAATTATAAATGCAGTTAATTCTCGCAGAAAAAATAAAGAATTATACGGAGGAGATACAAAGAATTCTTGCAGGCCAGATTCTGCACATTACGAACACGAGTATTGCAGAAAAGAAAACGAAAATCTAATTCGCTCACCGGAATGTCAGATTAATGATAATCCAATAGCTTTCGAACACAGCGACGGTTACATTGATAAAACTGACTCCCCTGAAGATGGCCACACTCTTCAGGACAATGCCCCACATGATGAGCTTCAAGCAAGAGAACAAGAGAAATGTTTTACACAGAGTACAAATATGCCATCACGGTCTTACAATCATTGTGAATCAGAACACATTAGAGACAATCCCCATCAACGAGTATCTGAACTGCATTCCAAAGAAACAGAGGTCCTAGGGGAATACTCTGCATCTTCTCCTTGGGTCGTCAGCGATTTTGATAGTAACTTTGTGCCGCGCCACACAGACCGACCTGTCGAAGGTGTATTACGCCCATCCAGCATTACAAAACCTTACCGCAGGAAAAATGGATTAGAAGATGAAGACTTTGAAATAGCGAATGCTGAAAACGGAGATATATCCTTCGAGGAAAATAATAAAGTAGATACAAAGAAACACAAGATAATGCAGATAATACAAAACGCTCGTCAAAATGCTACTTCTCAGAGCAAATGTGAAACACTGTCCAAATTGAACAACGCGCATTTTATGACTGGAGCTTCAGAAGAGCGAAAACATCCTTCAAACTTAAACTTAAAGACAAGAATTCCGAAGCAGAAGGCAAACATGACTCAGACTTCAGACAAAAATAACACAGAAGTTGGATGTCTGCAGCAACGGTCTAAACGTACTACTAGTCAAAAGTTCTAAATCATAATCACTTTCTTCCTTATTCAACTGACCATCTACACATTGTGTAATGTCTTTTGTAAATGCGTCTTGTCAGTGTCTTCAAAATGCATTGTAGTAAGCAATAAATATTTATTGGATTAGTAGTATATTTCTCGTTAAAAATAAAATGAGTGTGCACATGTAGAAACGCATCTATGTAGATAGAGCACACATCTCAATACTGAGATTTCAGCGGAAATATTAAGGATTTCTAAGTTCAAAAATCTGATGTGTTCAACTCACATGACTTTCTCTACATCTCTGTAACAAATTATTGTTAATAAGCTTATTCTTCCATCCACTTCATGCTAATCGAGAAAAACACTAACAGAAACTGTCTTATTATTTAATTCCTTATATTAGAAGGGAAATAAGGGAAATCACTAGACTAAACCGATAGTCACATGTTTTAAAATGCGATTGCTAAGGGATTATGTGGCCAGGAGTTGACAAGTTTTTGTATGGGACAAGTTTAAGCATTTTAAAAGTGAAACAAATAACAAGGAATACCTTGAAAATGGCAAATTCCATAAAAAAATGCTTACGACATAAATTGTGGGATTTAACAAGATCTATATTTTTAAGTAGTAAGATTTTGTCTGTTACGGGTTACCAGTTATGCACAATTCAGCAAAATTCATTCAGAATAAATAGCTCTTCAGAGGTTGTTCTCAGAAAATTAAGGATAACATAATACTTTTCACGTAAATATATTTAATGTGCGTATTAAACATTTTTGAGAAAATCAAAATATTCGAAATTTTTTCCATGAAAAGGGTGGTTTGCGATGGAAGGATTTTACTAAAAATCTTCTTGCCGCATCTCTGAAAGATACTAAACTTAAATACCAAGTTTGGTATTTTACCGACTTGTGTTTTTGAGTTATCGTGTTCACAGACACACGAACATACATGGACCTTTTTCTAAAAATGTTTGGTTTTTGGATACGGGGATCCTAATGTGTGTATTTTCGGTGAAATCTCGGTATCGAATCTTTGGGTGGAGCGAAACTACTTTCTCTACGAAGGTAGAGAAAGTAAAAAAGTAAACACATAAACTTATACTAATATTGTTAAAATAGAAAGATGTGTATGTGTATGTGCGTGTGTGTGTGTGTGTGTAGGATACACTGACGGCTGGTGGCATAGCAAATAAGTGAAAAATGCTGTATTTATATAAAAAAATCGGATATTTTCTATTCACATGATTTTATCTTTTGCAATCAAACCATTGCTATAAAAATTATATTTAATATACTTCACGCTAATCAAAATAAACATTAGCTGAAATGACCTTACTATTTAGTTCCTTATAAATAGAAGGGAAATAAGGGAATAACTAGGCTAAAGCGATAGTTAAATATTTTAAAAAGTTTCGCTATGCGATTATCATTGAAAATTCTCTTTCCATGGCCGGGAGTAAAACAAAAAGGATGTGAAACTGATGAAGCTATCTCGTTTGAGAAAAAGTTTGTTTTATTGCAACTAATTACAGGGAAATGGTTAGCAATACAAAAATTGTATATCACATACAGTGTATGTTTTAACGAGATATATATTTTTTTTGTAATACATTTTTCTCTTATTTCTTACAGTTTATCAGTTTTATATAACTGGTATAACAAATATCTGTATTAATGTTTTGGGTGGAATACAAAAACTTTTCTCTGCTACTGCTACTGCTACTGCTGCTGCTGCTGCTGCTGCTGCTACTCGTATGTGCACTGTGCATATGTGCTGAAAAAAAGTAGTGCATGCTAAAATTATATAGATATCAGTAAATTTACTTGTCCTACTTTTTCTAGATTAAGTCAATCCTTCTGTCCTATAAGTGCGTAACCAACAAAATTCAGAAAATCTAAAATCTTGAATTTTTATATTATAGCACTTTTGGAGCTTTTAATTTGTTTCTTCGTGCAAATTTGCAATTTTAAACTTTTAAAAAAATCATAAAATACCATATATTAAATATTACATGGAAAATAAAAGATATCGTTTTCTGAATTACTTGGGAATAGCTCCTAAAGTCCTCTTCATTCTGAATGACTGTTGCATGTCTAGTAAACCATAAGAGGCACAGAAAAGCTTACTACACAAAAATGTAGATTTCTTAAAAAAAATCACATCATATAAGTATGTTTTTCTAGAACTAACCTTTTTCGAGATATTTCCTGTTATTAGTTTCAATTTTGAAGTTCTAAAACTTTTCCCAAACGGGAATCCTCATCCATTTAGTATCTCTTTTGTTTTAATCCTGGCCATGGAAAAGAAACCGAATTACATGATCATTACAGCCTTTAAAAGATTTGACTCTCTCTTTATTTTAGTTTATTTCCCATCCCTTATTTCCCTTCTATTTATAACTAAGTAATAAGACCGGTTCTGTTAATGTTTATCTTGTTTAGCATGAAGTGGATAGAAGAAGAATTTTCTGCAATATGAGGCATTTGCTCAAGTTAGGCAGACAAAGGCATATGAACACATCAGCTTTTTTCACTAATGGCAACGCCGATCCTTTTTTTTTTTCTTTCTATCGGTCATGGGCTATAAAATATCTATTTTCAATTCAAACATTATTAAAAACATTAAAACGAATTTAGAAAGCCTTATTTGAGAATAAGGCCATAGAGAATGCCATAGAATAGAAAATAATTGCTGTCTTTCATAGAAAATGCGTGTGAAAACAAAAGTCGGTTAGATTTTATTCTATTTTGTTTTATTAGCCATAATGTAACACTTAAGTAAATAGAAGGTACCTATTTGACTGCCTGTCTGCACGTGTATGTGTGTGTGTGTGTGTGTGTGTGTGTGTGTGTGTGTGTGTGTGTGTACGAGGGGCGTTTAAAAGTTCTTAGAAAAAGATAGAAAAACAAATTATTTTCGGTAATTGTTTTTATTTTTCAATATAATTGTCTCCATTTATAGTTCTTCCTTTCTGCAATCAACGTAGATGATTCCGCGTGCAACTCAAAAGTCATCACCTTGTGTATAGATTTCACCACCTTTGCCTTCTTCGGAGCCGGTTCGCCTTTAAAAACCACTGTTTCAATTACACTTTTGTCTCTGGAGTGTAGTAATGTATATGGAAATGTAGTGTATATTTTATCCATAGTTATGGATACTCTTACTTAGATACTCGGATTGTGACGGAAAAGTACCAAAGCAGCTTCCGAATCGGTCACACGATTGCGTTTATTCTCCATTCTCCGAGACCTTTATCAGACCTAATTTTTGATGAAAAATTGAGATTGTGATGTGCCTATGGCCTCTACTATTTCGCAAACTTTGATTCATCGATCACTCAAAACCATATCCTGGATTTTGGCAATAATTTCGGAGGAATTTACTTCTACTGGATGTACGGAATGACGTTCATTAATCGTGGGTATACGGCCACGTTTAAATTCATTTATTTAATTGTAAATTATTGCAAACGCAAGAGCAGATGTACCACGAACTTCTAGAAAACTGGAATAGATAGAGATTTGAATTTTTAATGCATATGCAGATTATATTGCTCTAAACAGTCGGTAAAAGATTTATTTACACTTTCATAAAATTGCTCAAAGAAATATTTTCATACACAAAAAATTAAAAAATAAAGAGGACATTATTATGTACTTTTTAAATTGTTATTATTGATTACAGTGTCTTAATGGTTCACCAGCTATGTTAATATCATGTTTGTAAAGTGATTACAAAGTCTGAAATGTGTCACTTTAACTGTTTAGGAGAAAAGTGTACCTAAAGAAGAAAATGCGTGAACATTTTTGAAAATGTTATGTTTAGTGGAATATTAATAGAGCAGAAATTATTAACTTTATGATTTGATTATTGTTTCTGAATCAGAACAGGCTGATATATAAGTGGTAAAAGTTTCATGATGATAGATTGCATAGCTTTCAAGAAACACTAACATATATTGTATTGAAATTCTACATGGAAATTGCTACTCTGACACTACCAAGTGTCCTTAACGAAATCCTTTCTTCAAACATTTATCCTAGTGTATTTAGTATCTTAAGCCAAATGCCATTGATCAGTGCAGCAGTCTAGAATGCGAATGGAATATGCACGATGCAATGCTCACTTTGAACAGCAATGACACTCTGCCTGAAGGCATTCAAGGCATTCCTGTTTTGCATGCGTCGCTGCTAAGTAGACCCTCCGAGAAGACCTATGGGCTGGTGGCCAATGATATCGTTTGCACGTCACAGTACAAATGGCAATAAATACTCGAGTTGACCTGCTACGCATTATAAAGAAACCGCTGGCCACAGCCTTCTAAACAGAAGACAGACAACTTCATGTTGCCATAAGAAGCGCATAATTACTTCATGAGGGGGGAGATTAATACAGGGTAAATTCACCGAAACGAAGTTATTTTTACTTTCTCTACACGTACTATGTACATAGTGTACAGAGAAGGTATTGCACTCCACCCAAAAATTCGATACCGAGATTTCACCGAAAATATATGTTTTAGGGTCCCCTGTATCCAAAAAAAGCATTTTCACAAAAAGGTCCGTGTGTGTGTGTGTGTGGTCTGTGAACACGATAACTCAAAAACGAAAAGTCGGTAAAATACCAAACTTGGTATTTAAGCTTAGTATGTTCCAGGCATGCGACCCGAAGATTTTGAGAAAAATCCCCCTACCCCAAACTAACCTTTACATGGAACATTTTTGAAAATGTTTTTCTAAAAAATGGTTCTAACGATTTTGATTAAAATATCGTATATTAAAGATATTTACCTAGAAATAAAATTTATATCTTGAATTTTCTGGGAATAGCCTCTGAAGACTACTTTATTCTGAACGAATTTTATGGAATTTTGTATAACTACTAAACCGTAAGAGATGGAAAAAAAAAAAACTTACCCCACAAAAAAATGTAGAGCACTTTAAAAGATACAATGTAGTTCCTATGTATTTTTTCATAGAGTTGATCGTTTTTAAGATATTCCATGTTTTTGGTTTCAGCTTTGAAAAACTTACTTTTCTCATATAGAAATTTGTCAACTCCTGTCCATACAAACAAAGGAACTTCAGTCACATAGTAACCAGCTTTTGACTATCACTTTAACTTATGCTACTCCCTTATTTCACTTCTACTTACAAGGAAGCAAGTAATAAGAATATTTCTGCTAATTTTTTCTCGATTAGCATGAAGTAAATAGAAGCATAAGCTTTTTAACAATAATTTGTTGTAAAAATGTAGAGAAAATCACGTGAGTGGATCACATAAGATTTTTAACAATGCTCATCTCTCACCTAGACGGCCCGGGTTCGATCCCAAGGGACCGCATGTGAGATTTGTGGTGGACAAAGAGGCGCAGGGGCGGGTTTTCTTCAGGTTCTCCGGTTTCCCCCACCATCACATCCCACCGATGCTCCATTTTCATTCCATGTATTATCAGTGTCATCGCCTGCGGTACCATAGCAGTAAACGCGGACAATAAACATCATAAAAAAAGCAATGCTCATTATATATGAAAAAACTCATGGTATGTTCCATTCACATGAACTTTTTTGGTTGTTTCACAAATAAACTTTGCTTACAAAATATCTTTTATCCAAATCATACTAATGGAAATAAAACTTATCGATTACCGTATTTTACAATCAATAAAAATCTGGTGAGTTTCATTCACATAACTTTCTCTAGCTGTTTCACAAACAAATTTTTCTTGCAAAAGATTATTCTTTTATCTACGTCATGTTAATCGAGATAAACATTAGCAGAGTTCATCTTATAGCTTGCTTTATGGTAAGTAGAAGGGAAATGATAGAATACATTATGCTAGAGCGCTAACGAAACAATTGAGGTTCGTTTCACTTTTCATGGTCCCGTTTGGAAACGTTAGGTAGTATAAAATTGAAACAAATAACAAGGAGTATCTTGAAAACGGTCTACTCTATAAGAAAAATGAATATAAGATAAATTATGTGATTTATCAAGATCTACATTTTTTGTGTATTAAGTTTTTGTCTTATCTCTTGCGGTTTAATCATTATGCAAAATTCTCCAAATCTCATCCAGAATAAAGAGGTCTTAAAAGGTTTTTTTTCGTAAAATTCAAAATATACATTTTTTATGATGTAAATATCTTTATATGCGGTATTTTAATCAAATTATGCTTACACAGACACATGCACACACGATTTTTTTTTTCTAAAAATGCTTTTTTCGGACTCATGGGACCTCAAAACATATTTCCGGTGAAACCTTGAATCCAATTTTTGGGTGGAATACAATACAATACCATCTCCAGCTACAGAATTGTATGTACATACGTGCTAGAGAAAGAAAAAATGTGGATCTCGTTAAAGCACATACGTAATTTATGTCATACTTTTTTTGTGGAGTTAACAATTACTGAGATGTTCCTTGTTGTTGGTTTCTGTCTTACAATACTTAAACTCTTCTAATACGGGAATTTGTCAACTCTTGGCCAAACAAAGAAAGGGATTTCAACCACATGGCACCAACAATGAGGTCACAATCTTCCTTTTCTATAAAACTCTCAAAAAGAATTAATGCTGTTATCCCCAGCTTTTTAAATATTTGACTACCACTTTAGCCTAGTGTATTCCCTTGTTCTCCTTATACTCAAAAGGAAGCACGTAATAAGACTTCTGCTAATTTAATCTCGATTATCATCAAGTAGATGGAAGCATACGCTTTTTAATTTCTACGTACTATGTACAAAGTGTATACAGAAGGTATTGTATTGCTCCCAAAAATTCCATACGAGATTTCACTGGAAATAAACGTTTTGGGCCCCCCTGAATCCAAAAAAGGCATTTTTGGAAAAAGATCAGTATGTGTGCATATGTGAGTGTGTGTGTGTGTGTGTGTGTGTGTCTATGGGCAGCAAAGCTCAAAACGAAAATACCGTTAAGTACCAAACTTGGTATTTAAGTTTGATATCTTCCAAGGATGCGACACGAAGGTTTTCAAGAAAATCCCCCTAACCCCAAACTACCCTTTACATGGAAAAAAATTCGAAAGCGTTCATTTTCTAAAAAATGGTTCTAAAGATTTTGATTAAAATGTCGTATATTAAAGATATTTACCCGAAAAAATGTATATCTTGATTTTCTGGGAATAGCTTCTGAAGATTACTTTATTCTGACTGATTTTTATTGAATTTTGCAAAACTGGTAAACCGTAAGAGATGGAGAAAAACTTACCACACAAAACATGTAGAGCACGTAAAAATACATAATTTATGTTATATACATTTTTTTCGTGGAGTTCATCGGTTTTTAGATATTCCTTGTTTTTGGTTTCAGCTTTGAAAAACTTATACTTTTCTCATACAGGAATTTTCAGCTCCTGTCCATACAAACAAAGGAACTTCAATCACATAGCTACCAGCTTTTGACTATTACTTTAACCTACGGTTACTCCCTTATTTCGCTTCTACTTCAAGGATTCTGCTATTTTTTTCTCGATTGGCATGAAGTAAATAGAAGCATAAGCTTTCTAACAATAATTTGTTGCAGAGATGTAGAGAAAGTTCATGTGAATGGAACACATCAGAGTTGACAATTTCTAAAATGTTGCTTGTTATTTATTTCAGTCTTACAATACTTAAACATTTCTCATAGGGTAATTCATAAATTTTTGGGCATGTAAAGAAACGGATTTCAACCAAATGGCAGCCAACTTTTGAACGATTTGAGTATCGTTTTAGCCTAGTATATTCCCTTAGGCAAGTAATTGGATAACTTCTGTTAATTTTATCTTGATTATCATGGAGTAGATGGAAGTATAATCTTTTTATCAATAATTTTTTACAGAGACGTACTTGCAAGTCATGTGCATGGAACACATCGGCGTTTTAGAACAGTGAATTTAGACAGTACAAATTATTATATTTATAACTACAAAATCTTGATGCATGGAAAAAGAATGTGTATAGTAATTGGTATAAATTTCAATAATATGTCTTACATACAGTAGTATTCCAAATTACACAGATACACCACCTCAAATAACCTGCAGCGATAGCATGGTCTAATGGAGTATGTGGAAATGTTAGTTACTTCTCTATGCACTGGACAGGTCATGGTTTAAAAGAAGACCTGTATATGCTTTGTAGTTTATAAAGAATGACATGCAGCATGCTGACATATGCTCGGTGAATTCCAGGATAGGGAAAGGTTTACTCCACACGAAAACAATAATTAAACACCGGACACATCCCATTTTCATGCAGATGTGGTGCGAACCGTAAATAATCCACGAAGAAGAATTTCATTTGTGTTGTGTGTGAAGAGCATGTGACATTGAATGACAAGCGTGGTTAGTTGGAATGATGTCATGTTTGTTGCGTGCTACGACTGTAGAGTGCAGTTGTTGCTCGTTATTCGTAAACTTCATTTGTCTTTTCTCTTTATCTGACTAGAACGATATAGTTGTCTGTTGTGTGGGGTACAGCAGCAAAAGATGGCAATCTGAGTTTTTTTGAAATGAATGTGATATGTAGTTGTGCGCTTATTCGCCAAATGCTCCTTGTTCTACATAGTTCTAAAGAATACATCTTATTTCTCTAATGTTATAAAGAGGGACATTTTTTGTGTATAGATAGCAATTCCAGCTCTATCTTTACCTTCTCAACTACAGATGGATTATTATATTCCACCCCAAAATCTGATGTCCAGATATCAGCGGAATATATACTTTCACGCCCCTGTATACGGGAGGAAGGGAACTTACTACATCCCTTCTAATACGAACTTCATAGAAGCATTACAAACCAAAAATTCAAATGGCATTTTGTTCTTTGATCAGCCGATTTCGAAAAAATAAAAATGGTTATTGTTCCAAAATGGGATGCATAATTCCTCAAGAATGTGAAAACATAATAGTTTGTTATTTGTAAGATGTGTAGAGTAACGTATTTCTGACATTGGTTTCGGTAGTCATTCTGGGACATCACACAGAATTTTGAAATAGTTAATCATTTAAAAGCATTATATGAATATTCCGAGCAGCCTTTTCAGACGTGAAGTAAGTCGGCAACGTTGCGTTGAGGTTAGTCAGGTTTCTGAACCGGCTTCGGGATGTAAACGCGTCGGTCGCTTGCAAATACGACGCAGGGTGGTGGTATGTTTTGGGAGATAACGAATGTAACTGACATTCTGATTGGCCAACATTGGTGTGGTAGCAACAGTGAGGCGTGTTTGTTTATGCTCTGACCAAGTGCAAGCGACACTCACACAACCTGTGGCGTTGCGAGCTTGTCTGTCTCAAACGTAAGATATAAAATGTGTACCAAATACCGAGATGTGTTACTGGTTTAAATTAATGTAAAGACTTCCCTTCCACCCTGTATGTATGTATGTGTGTGTATGTGTGTATGTATTACGCATGTATGTATGCATGTATGTGGGTGTGGGTGGGTGTGTGTGTGTGTGTAAGCAAACATTTCTATGTCGACATTTCACCGGAAATATATGTTTTGAGGTCCTCTGAGTCTAAAGAAAAGCATGTTTGGTAAAAGCTCCATTGTGTGTCTCAGTGAACACGATAATAAAAACGAAAAGTCGTCTAATGCTGAACTTGATATTTAAATTCAGTATCTTTCAGGAAAATTTCCCCACCCCTACTATCCTTTACATGGTACATTTTTCGAGAATTTTGATTTTCTAAAAAATGACTCTAACAATTTTGATTAACATATCACATGTTTAAGACATTTTCTTGACAAACGAAATGTCTATCTTATATTTTCTGGATATAAACTTAGAAGAAGCAAAAGGATATAATTCGTTAACATGAGCTGGCTTTTATTGTTTTGTTTCAAATGTTAGTTGTGTCACTATATTGAATATTTAAAAACAAAATTAATTTAAGTTTCTATTACGTTGATGTGCAACATTCGTATAACCTAACTTAATACTTAAACTCAATAAGACAAATTCTTAAAGAAGTTGTTATGTCTATATGCACGAATATCAGTAACAAAGGCAGCAACAAAAATAGTAATTAATGGTTGCTCTTTTAAATATTGTCTCCGCAATCCATTTAACCGTTACCTCACATCATCTCTGTATATCCTACATGTACTTCACTAATAGCTTCTACTATACTTTTATATATTTACAGTCTTTTATTTCTGATTTTATAATCTTTATGTTTAGAATTGTACAGCATTGCACAATTCATAATAGGAAATAGGCAGTTTGGTTTTGTTCACTGATCATGTGTATCTGTCTGCCATTTTCTTTTCTAATCATTAATGTGGCCAAAGCTGGGATGGTGGGTATGACTTTTCACGCAGAAATATGTCACAGATTTGTCCAAAAAATGCAAAAGGTTTTTTCACATCTATTTGATCGCATTTCGCTAACACGGAATTTTGATTAAAATACCGTATGTTAAAGCTATTTACATGACAAAATTTATACTCATCTTGAATTTTCTGCGAATAGCCTCTGAAGAGCTCTCTATTCTGGATGACATTTGCTAATTAGTAAACGTAAGAGGTAAAAATGTAGATATCGTTAAAAACACGATTTATATAATATACATTTTTTGTGGAATTACGCATTACCGAGGTACTATAGGTTTTTAGAATACTTAAAACTTTTCTCAAACAGAAATTTGTCATTCCTGTTTCTTTTGTTTTATTTCTGAATATGCAACTACTATCTTTTAAAAGTTTTTATGTCACTTTAGACAGTGTATTTCTTAAATTTCCTTGAGTTTACAAGAAAATATGTAGGAATCCCTTTTCTATTAAAGTTTTTCTGGATTAGCTTTGTAAGAAAAGTTGGTTACTGAATAGGTGCAGAAAGTTATGTGCGTGTAATACATTAGATTTTGCTTCAATTATCCAGGCATTTATGATGACAAGGAACAACAGTTGTTTTGAAAACTGTATCTTATTTTATCTCTTCTGGGCTCAACTAGAGTCATTTTATTTTTGCAACCTTGCTTCCAAGAATTGCCTGAGGTCCAGTGAAGGCGGATGAGGAACAATAAATGCTAATTGTTGAGCGGAAAATTAGAATGGCCGGCACCATATTTTATAGCTGTTTATTGCTTAAACTGCATGCCTAAAGTGGCCCAGTCATAAATCTGTGAGTGATGTACAGTCTTGCAAATAACTTCACAACGGCTGCTTGAGATATGCATCACGTCTAAAACAGGTTTGTTTGTTTGAGATGTTTTTCGGGTGTGAAACGAGACTTCATCGCTAATTAGTATTATTATGTAGCCTAGAAATGTATACCATTTGGAATGACTTATAAACCAACAGCACGAAGCAACTGATGTTGAAAATAAGATTACTCAATAATAATACCGATTAATCAAAACTTTACGTGTAATTAGAATGGGATTTTAATGCAAGTTTATGTTATACAGCCTGGTTCATATAAGGTGTTACAAGTTAGACAATCTGGAATTAAACTTTATAGCTAGTGAACCAAAATAAGTTAATTTTAACCGCTGTTTACCTATTTATTAGCCTGTTTCATCACTTTAATTCGGGATGAAGGCATATTGAAAGTTTACGATGCCTGTATAGTATTCGTAGATGTTTTTTTTTAGAATTTTTGTCAAATTGCAATGACCGAATTTTATATACACTGATAAAAGTAAGTGCACTGACGGTGTTGGATGTGCTTTTGTTAATGGGACCGAACAATATACATTCGGTTTTCATAGTAGCACATCCATTTACAGTGCGGAGCTGTATGCAATTTACCAAGCCATTCTGCATGTTCAACGTCGAAATTTGGGTGACTGGCTTATCATTAGTGATTCCCTTAATGCATTTCAGAGCATTAATGAGCTGTACAACTGCCATCCTATCGAGCAGCGCATCCAGAATGCCCTCAACGCTTAACATACTTCCAGTGTTAATGTGGAGTGTGCATGGATTCCTGGTCACGTTGGCTTACCGCGGAATGAACTAGAGGATTTGGCAGCAAAAACGGAAACCACAGATCCCAGTATTAAAATTTATTGTGTAGCATCGGAAGACTTTAAGCTGGTTGTGCGGAGAGTAGTACTTTCGTGCTGGCATGAAGAATTGTCAGTTCTCCGCAGAGACTGGCTTGGAGTAGTGAAGTTCCTTCCAACAAGCTGGATAATTTCCTCTCATCTATCTCGACGCCAGGAAGTGATATTAGCTCGATTGCTTATTGGCCGCTGCAATTTTGCACATAATTACCTTCTTAACAGGGAACCTGCTTCTGTCTGTATATGCTATGTAGAGAATATTTGTCTGTCCTTCATATGTTGCTATGTGTGTTCATCTAGCACATATTCGGGAATCTCTACAGCTGCCGACAGACTTGCAAAGGTTCCTGTGGACGATAGCCGAGTGATAAATAACATATTAACATTTTTATCAATTTTTTTCAACTGAGAATTTATTTATGTTTAGCAGTTCTTTCGTATCATTTTTGGAAATAGTTTGTTTCTAAACTCAACTATATACGAATTTTATCGTGATTAGCTTTATATAAATTGAATTTTATATGTATCTTTCGCTATTATTTATATTTATGATATTTTTATTTATTGCTCTTTATCTCTGGCTTTTACCAAGACTTCATAAGACCTTGTAGTTGACACCGTTTATAAAAAAATAAAAAAGCCTGTTTTATCCCTGGAGGACTAAGGTCTCCTACCTGTTGGCAGGGCAGCTCAAGAAACCTAATTAGGGAAATAGTCCTAAGGAATACATTTAAGTGTTGTCCTACACAGTATATAATTTTACATTAACACCATTTTTACATTAAACCTAAGGAAAATATTCCGCATTACTCTGTACCTGTTCCTTTTACATCATGTGTGTTTTACATTAACATTTTAAGTGTTGTTTCCACACTTCTCTGGCTCTTGCACACATTGCCCAAGATGTCTCACTCTGTTTAAAGAAATCCGCCCATCTGGTCCTCTGCCTACCCATGTATCTTCTTCTTATTTGAGGTCCCACATGACTGTTCAATAAATCCATCTGGTGTTACACATCCTTGCAACGTGGCCTCCCCATTTCCACTTGAGATACTCCTCCTTGATAATTTCGTCTTCCATACCCGTTCTGCTAATCTTCTTATTGCGTATTCTATCCCTGAGCGTATGTGTAATAGTTTCCTCTCTAATTTTGTTGAAATACCTGTATCATGCACTTCATTTTTGGTTTTAATTACTATGTTTGACTGCCATACAGTGAACTGGTATTATACATCTATCACCTCCACCCTTAGGCTCAACTTCGGGATATATTTCACACTCCAAAATTGTTTCCGTGCTTGTCCGATTAATTTCTTAATTTCATTTTACTTGCTGTACCATGTACATACAACGTACATACGAGTAGGTAGAGAAGGTATGGTATTCCACTCAAAAATTCGATACCGAGATTTTGCCCGAAATAATACATGTTTTTAGATCCCCGAATAAAAATTAAGCATTTTAAGAACAGTCCCGATGTGTCTGAAAAGCATACCTCAAAAACGAAAAGCCTGTTAAATACCAAACTTGATGTTTGAGTTCAACATTTTTAAAGGATACCATACTAAGATTTTTAAGACAATTTTTTGTCTCAAATTTTTCTTTAAATGAAAATTTGTGAAACATTTTGATTTTTTAAAGATGGCTAAATATTTTGATAAATTATATGTTTAAGATATTTTTATGATGAATAAAATATCTTGAATCTTGTAGAAAGAGCTTCTGATGTTCTCTTTATTCTGAATATCTTATTGGCAAACCATAAGAGATAAAGAAAATCATACTATACAGAAAATGTAAATGCTGTTAAAGCACAGGATTTATGTCATATACCGTTTTTTGGGGGGGGAGTTGACCATTCTGAGGTATTCGAAGTTATCGGTTGCAATTTTAAAATGCTTATACGTTTCTCAAACAGGAAGTTTAAACCGTTTTTTAACTCTTTTATTTTATTCCTGGCCATTCAAAGAGAAGGCAATTTCAATTGATTATATAGCGACATATTTTAAAAGGTTTGAATATCACTTTAGCCCAGGGTATTCTCGGTTTCCCCTTCTATTTACAAGGAAGCAAGTAATAAGACCATTTTTTTTCTAATATTAACATGATACAGAGAAAAAATAATCTTTTGAAAGACAAAATTGTTTGCAAAACAGGAGGAGAAAGTCATGTGATTGGGGAAGAACTGGCTCGGCTGCTTCTGTTCTTACTCTGTCTAGATCGTTTAACAGTGTTCAATAAACGCGGTATTATCTAAATATGATTTTGAGTCCTCAATTTAAAGAGTTCTGATTTTCTAAATTAATTTAATTTTTAAATCCATATTTATATTTTGGCTATATTTTGCCATAAACAATAGTATATGGCTTTAACTTTTGGTGTTCAATTTTATTTAGCAAAACTATGTAGTGCAATTTTGTTTCCAAAATCGATTTCAATTTTAATGTTTCTTTTTACTTTCTCACCCTAAAAATTTGTGTCAAATTTTCACCGGAATTTCATCCCAATATATATAAATAAATAAAGGCATTGTGAGTTTTAATGAGATCCACATTTTTTATCTATTTCTTATGGTTTAAGAGTTGTATAAAAGCATCTAGACTGAAGAGGTCTTCGGAGGCTATTCCCAAAAAATTCAAGATATACGAGTACATTTCGTTTGTCATAAAAATATCTTAAACGTATGGCATTTTGATCAAAATCGTTAGAGCCATTTTTGAGAAAATCAAGATTTTGAAAAAATATTCCACATAATGGATAGTTAAGAGTGGGGGATTTTCTGGAAAGTCTTCGTGTCGCATTCTTGGAAGTTACTGATCTTAAAAACAAAGGTTGATACTTATCCGAGCTATGCTACTCCCCCCCTCCATATATACACAGACACACACTCACAAATTTCTAACTTTTATTTTTTTTTCAGGTAGTCTCATACATGCTTTTCCGGTTAAATCTTGGTATATATTTTTAGATCGAATACAATACCTTCTCAACCTACTATGTAATTTTACATGCGTATTAGAGAAAGTAAAAATATTTCATTGGCGCGGTGCTCTGGTTCTCGGCCATGGAACTTCCCCGGGTACCTTTGGGATACATTCAAGTCCCGAGTATAGGACCGGCGCCCACTCAGCATTGTGAAGAAATTAAGGAGCTGCGACAGGCATATATCTGGCCAAGAAAGTCAGCTTTCCGGCTGGGGGGACGTGATTTTTGCCATATCATCTCCCCGTAGCGGTGGAGGATCGCCCTCTTCTTTAGTACGTGGTTGTGAGGCCGGCAGGCCCATGTGAGTGTCACGTCATGGGGTTTAAAGATCACCACCTTAGTTAAAGGGAAGAGGGTAGAGCATGCTAACAGCGGAGGACACCTCGGTAACTGCGACCCGGTATGGATCTATTGAGGAAGAAGGGATGAGAGGAGGCAAACCACAGGCCAGCACAGAAAACGTCGGAGCTAAGCGCATAGTCGCACGGAAGTCAGTAACAGTTTCACTAGATAGCAGCCCTAGCGCGCCACGTAGGCTATACGGGCGCCGGGAGGCCGAAAGGATACCTCTCTCAGGAGGAAGAGAGTTTCACTCGGAGCAAGCAACCGTGCATAGCCTCAAGTCACGCCTGCGCCGACCTGAAAGATGAAGAAGAGAAATGAAATGAAGGAACGAAAGGGAAAGGAATCGTGGTAGCTGCACCATTCGCCTAAGCGGACCCAGGAAAACCACGGAAAAACCTAAGGACAGAGTGCGCGGTCAACGGGGATCGAACCCGGACCTCCAGTATGCCAGTCCCAGACGAAACCATCTGCCTCGATAGGAGGTGGGTAGAAAAATATTTTATGGTTTTTCTCTCCAAAAATATGGAAAATTGGGATTTAATATATTGTTAAGATACATGTCGTTTATAAAATATACTGTTCTAAAGGTTGCATACATTTATTAAAAACCGTAGGCTGGTTACATGGTAATATAATATATTTACAGCTACACCTCGGTGCACCGGCAGATTACATGTTAATTATTATGCTTTAAACGAAACAGTTAAATAATATTGAATATCGTGACTGCAGGAATAAACAAAACTTGGATTAATGTAATGGCTTTTGGCATACCTATACATGTTGGCTTAGAGCTTTCTACCTTGCAGTTCTGTGTTTGCATTGCGTTGTTGTGTTAACTTGCTAATTAATTGTAAATCCCCTCGGCCACTGCAGATGTTTTATTGAACGTGTAAATGACGTTTTGAGAGATAACACAGTATTGAAATTTAACTCCATTGAAATCCTCGGTTGCGTTTTTCAATTCTGTGATTATAATCTCTAGATACTGATTAGTTTTGTAACTCTAGTATCAAATAACTGCCTTGGCTAATATGTTAATGATTGCTGGATTAAAACAGTTATATGAAATATAGCGGGTCCGATGGAACACATCAAACTTTTACTTTCTCTAGTGCATATGTACAACTACATAATATTATTGTATTCAACCTAAACATTTATATACCAAGATTTCACCGAAAATATATGTTTTGAGACCCTCTGAACCAAATAAAATCGTTTTTAAAAAAATTAAGTGTGTGGGTGTGTGTCTCTCTCTCTCTCTCTCTCTCTCTCTCTGTGTCTGTGGACAGCATGATTCAAAATAAAAAGTCCGTTGTATACCAAACTTGATATTTATGTTCATTATTGCCTGTAGCAGCCTTTAAGAGCTGCCCTCTGACCTTAAAGAAGTTTAGGGATAATTTAAAGAGAATAAGTGTTACATATTAATTAAAGTAAATAATGTGAAGTAATTAAGGATCTCAAAACTGTGTTAATGTATATTATTATTAATGTATATATTAGTAATGTATAGTATTAATGTTGAGGCTTCATAATAACTGTTTATAAACTAGCTGGTAATTGACATAAGTATTACTAAAGTTAATAATAAGTAGTTAGGTATTTAACAAAAACATGTATATATAATTGTATTACTATTCTTAATTTAATTGTAAGAATATTATTTTAAGTGAATTTTGTAGATTTAACTCTGCCACCGGGCAGTACCCAATTTGCAGAGAATACACACACACATCCTATTATTATTATTATTATTATTATTATTATTATTACTATTATTATTATTGTTGTTGTTGGTCGTGGAGAGAGTAAATGCTGCCTGTTGAAGATATAGGAATACATATAGGGCATATCTCGAGACATACTTGGGACAATTGTGGTCATGTAATGGAATTAACTAGGAGATTTGCTGTCAAGCAGTCCGGGAGTCGAGTTAAGCCAAGGAGAATGCCTCTGTCAACACATGTCGTGAAGTGACAATGGGGTTAACTCAGAGGCACGCATGCCGACCAACAATTTCAATATGCCCCATATTCCTGTAAGGCGTTTTAGAGAACAGGTTTGGACACGCTTTTATTTTATTTTATTTATCCAGTATTCTACCCAACTATTCAATATCAAGATTTCTCAGAAAATATGCGTTTTAAGCCTCACAGAATAAAAACAAATCTGATGATTTGTTCCATTCACAAGACTTTCTCTATATCTCTGCATCAAATTATTGTTAAAAATCTTATACTTCTATTTATTTCATGCCAATCAAGAAAAAAAAATAGCAGAAATGGTATTATTATTTGTATCTTTATAAGTAGAAGGGAAATAAGGGAGTACCATAGGCTAAAGCAATAGTCAAATCTTTTAAAAGGTGATTTCTCTGTGATTGAAGTTCCTTTGTTTGAATGGCCAAGAGTTGACAAATTTCTGTATGAGAAAAGTAAATCATATTTTAAAACTGAAACCAACAACAAGGAATATTTAAAAAACGGCCAATTTAACGAATATATATAACATAATTGTGTGTTTTAACGAGCTCTACATTTTTTGTGTATTTATATCGGTTTACCATTATGCAAAATTCAGCAAAATTCTACCAGAATAAAAAGGTCTTCAGAGGCTATTCCCAGAAAATTCAAGATATAAATTTTATTTGTGATATAAATATCTTTAATATATGGAATTTTAATCAAAATCGTTAGAACCATTTTTGAGAAAAACCTAAAATGAAGAAAGTCTTCCGAGAATATTAATGCACAAAAATCTGATGTGTACCATTCCCATGACTTTCTCTATATCCCTGCAACAAATTATTCTTAAAAAGCTTATACTTCTATTTACTTTATGCTAATCAGAAAAAAATAGCAGAAATGGTTTTATTACTTGCTTCCTTGTAAGTAGAAGCGAAATAAGGGAGTACCATAGGTTAAAGTGAAAGCTAAAAGCTGATTGCTATGTGACTGATGATCCTTTGTTTGTATGGACAGGAGCTGACAAATTCCTGTATGAGAATGTATAAGTTTTTCAAAGCTGAAACCAAGAAAAAGGAATATCTCAAAAGCGACCAACTCCACGAAAAAAAAATGTATATAACATAAATTGTGTGTTTTAACGTGCTCTACATTTTTTCTGGGTTAAGTTTTTGTCCATCTCTTACGGTTTAGTAGTTATGAAAAATTCGTCCAGAATAAAGTAGTCTTCAGAGGCTATTCCCTGAAAATTCAAGATATACATTTCATTTGTCAGATAAACATCTTTAATATACGAAATTTTAATCAAAATCGTTAGAGCCATTTTTGAGAAAATAAAAATTTTCGAAAAAAGTTCCATGTAAAGGGTAGTTGGGGGTGGCGGGATTTTTCTCAAAATCTTCGTGTCGCATTCCTGGAAGATACTAAACTTAAATACCAAGTTTGGTATTTTACCGACTTTTCGTTTTTGAGTTATCGTGTTCACAGACACGCGGACACACGGACACACACACACACACACACACACACGGTCCTTTTTGTGAAAATGCTTTTTTTGGTTACAGGGGACTTTAAAACATTTATATCCGGTGAAATCTCGGTATCGAATTTTTTGGTGGAGTGCAATATATTCTCTATTCACTATGTACATAGTGAGTATAGAGAAAGTAAAAATTAGGATTTTAGCTGTGTAATTTAACGAGACCTACATATTTTTCGTGTAGGAAGATTTTGTCCACCTATCTGTTAGGACTTACCAGTTATGCAAGAGTCATTTAGAATGAAGAGAACTTCAGAGGCTATTCCAGAAAAATATTCAAAATATGTGTTTAATTTGTCATGAATATGTCTTAAATATATGACATTTTAATCATAGAGCTAGTGTCAGTTTTGAGAATATCAAACTTTTTAACAATTTTTCATGTAAACGCTGTCTAGGGTTGGAGGAATTACAGCTGCAAATCTTTTGGTCACTCTTTTTTAATTTTAAACTTCAATAGTAAGGTTAGGATCTGAACAGGCTTTAGTTTTTGAGCTATGCTTTCACACATATTGTTCTTTTTCTAAAATGTATTTTTAATTTCTCTTGCCCTTATGTAAAATGAAATGGAGTTTTATTTATGGACGCTGTTTAACTGCTGTGGTTCACAGCGTCCCATTTAATACTGGGCGTGAAAGACAGCATAATTTTTCTCAGAGGCCTCTTTTATCAGGCTTGAGGTTCTTTTACGTGCCTTAAATCTACTATACGGGACCAACGGCTTCACTTTCTTTCCGAAGGAAGCTATACTAAGGATTTTTACGCCCGAAAAAAATCCATCGTCTTGTGCCGGCTTTGAACCCGCAACCTTGGGTACACGAAGTTAGTATGGTAAGCATTACACCAAGGAGGGCGACTGCCCTCACGTACATTATACGTAGTATAGATAGAGAAGGTATTGTATTGCACCCAAAAATTCGACGCCGAGATTTCACCGGAAATACACGTTTTGAGACCCCTGATTAAGAAAAATTAGAAAAATGTCATTGTGTGTGTCTGTGAACAGCATAGCTCAAAAACGATAAGACCATTAAATACCAAACTTTGTATTTAGGTTTAGTACCTTTCAAGGATGCGACCCGTATATTTAAACAAAAATCCCCCTAACACAAACTACTCTTTACATGGAACAACTTTGGAGCATTTTGATTTACTCAAAATATGGCTCTAAGGATTTTGATTAAAACCCGTATATTAAATATATTCACATTCCAAATAAAATTTATACTTTAAATTTTCCGGGAATAGTCCCTAAAGAAAACTATTCTGATTGATTTTTGCCGAATTGTGCATGACCATTAAATTGTAAGAGATAGACAAAACGTACTACAGAAAACATGTAGATCTCATTAAAATACACAATTTATATCATAAGCAATTTGTTTTGTAGAATTCACCACTTCCAAGATATTCCTTGGTATTGGTTTCAATTTTAAAATACTTACACTTTTCATGGACAGAAAGTGTCCGTTCTTCCTTTGTTCTACTTCTGCCCAAAAAAAAAAAAAAAAAAAAAGACAATTTCAATGAAAATCGCATAACGATTGATATTAAAACTTTGACTATCGCTTTAGAATAGCGTATTCATTTAGTTCCCTTCTACTTATAAGGAACTAAGTAATAAGAACATTCTGCTAATGTTTATCTCAATTAGCATTGTGTAGAAAGAAGAATAATCTTTTGTAAGAAGTCTGTTTATAGAACAGTTACAGAAAGTCATGTGAGTGTAATACATCAGATATTTCTTTTCCTTATATGTATTTTTTTAAATTTTGTTTGTTTTCAGGGAGATACAATATGTATTTCTGGTGATATCACGGTATCGAATTTTGGGTGGAATGAAAAGCTTTCTACTTATTATAAGCGAAAATAAAACTCTGGAGCATAATTGTATAAGCAAGGAACCGATTTAAAATAGGTAACTATTTAGAATAACGATATATATTAAAATATTAAGAAACTATGTTAGTAACATGCCTTTTTTGCCTCCTGCTCATTCGATATATCGAGTTTCCAAATTCTTAGGTTGTCTTTGCCTGAAGGCTGGCTGTTTGCTAAACCTGCTTACGTTTAGAGAGTGGTGTGTCAGTTGGATTGGGACGATGGGGCAGACGAGGTCATTTAGTATTCCTTATTTATTTATTTTAAAAAAGACCTTTGTGTGAGTGTAATTGTGTTATCGGTGGTACAAAGAACAAACATATTTTTTTTATTATTAACGACGGAGGATCATATCAACGCTGCCGATGACCTGGAGGAATTCTCTTACATAGCAGCGAATCTACCTAAATGATGATTTAGCTTAAAAACTACCCTCTGGGCCGAGTTTGAACCTGCGACCTTGGAATCAGAAGACCAGTGATCAGCTGTGCAGGTATATGGTTTTTGTTAAGATTATGAATTCTATTTAGCCGTTGTTGAAAATTCCCTCTAGGCTCTGATGATTTCGTGCAATAACATTTTTGGTAATTATGCAGAAAATAGGCCGCTCGAAAAATCAAATGGTGCTTAAGCGTGATCGATGGATCTTGTGTTAAGATGACTGTTTCAAAGATTTTATTTGGCAATCTAACTTGGTATTATAGACAAATTAGTGCGCATGATGAAGGGCTCTTATTTTGCGTATATGATGGATATTTACCAAATACTTACGTATAAACGAGTAATATAAGCTAATTATGCAGAACTTGGGCCGCTCTAAAAAGCAAATAAAACTAAGTGTGATTGACTGACTTTGTATTTCTGATGACGATTTCAAAGGTTTTATTTGTCGGAAAAGCTTGTTTTTTTACTACAGACAAATTCGTCTGCATACTGAAACTGTTGCTATATGACGGATATTTACCATATAATTATATATAAATGAGTATTATATAAATAATACATGTTTTTATAATGTTCAGAAATATATTTCTCCGCCAACTACTACCACAACAGAAAATTAGAAACATAAATGTTCTATACACACACTAACCATAACGGATTCGAACCTAACCTCTCGCTAAATTTGAGAACTGCCGGACCCAGTGGTTTCACCTACAGAAAGAGATTATTAAAAAAAAAGGTAATTATTTACAAGTTGGGCCGCTCTCTCCCTCCGCTGCGACTTATGCCAGTTTTACGCTTTAACGGGACCGGTGTGGTTAGAGAGGGACTGTGACTGGGGAGATGGTTTAAAAAACTAATGTTGTAACCATTGCGCTGTTAGGAGTTGTTGGAAATATCGATAATGAGGTACTACCACGATATAAAATTAGAAACATAAATTTATATACACACACTAACCTAAACGGATTGGAACCTAACCTCGCGCTAAATTTGAAATCCACAGGCTTTGAAATTGTCATCATAAATACAAAGTCAATCAATCGCACTTAGTTTCATTCGATTTTAGAGTGGCCGAAGTTCTGTATAGTAACATTCACTGAACAGTTGTATCTGCGTGAAACATACTTGTCATACATCAGTACAGCGTCTAGCGACGTATGCCGGTGTTGCATTCTACAACACTTCGCCTGCCGCCGACAATGAAACTCAGGTTTTAGGCACTTTAGTGTGTAGTATTATTATATATTTACATTGCAAAAGTACTACAAGACTTCTTTATTTATATTCTACTCCTTCTAGGCAGCATACTTCATAAATATTCACAAAAAATGATCGCTACGCGCACGTAATAAATTAGCGTTTAACTTAATTACGGAGCTTTTCCGATAAAAAAAATTGGTGAAAACGTAACAAGTATAAACCAAATTTAGTCAAACCACAATTTATTTCATTTCTAGAGGGGCCCAAGTTCTCTATAATTACCTAATATTCGTTTATGTATAATTATTTGATATACGCAAAATACCAACCGTTCCAGCACGCGCACGTATTTGTCTATAATAAATAAAAAAACCAAGCTTGACCGCAAATAAAATCTTTGAAATTGTCATCAAAAATACAAAATAAATCAATCACATTTAGTTTCATTCGATTTTTTAAGAAGCCCAAGTTCTGCATAATAACCCAAAATCTTCCAGTGTATTTGATTTTGAGCTTATGTTGTTTGGCTTTCGCAGCCATCAGTTATTTATTAGTAACATCGGAGACTGCCAGTTCAGTTTTAGTATTTCCCATGAATGGAAAAAAAATTGTGTTTTGGTAAACAGTTATAACGGGCATTGTTTTGTTTACGTAATTGCAAGAAAGCCAAGGCACAGATTTCTGCCGCTGTTGACGTGAAGCAGGCCTTAACGTTAGATGCTAAGAAACTATTTTATGCGGTTTGTTGTGCAAGTTGGCGCGTCGATCAAGGCCATTTATGTAAGTTATGATTATCAATAAATATAGGAGCTTGGAGAAATGCAACTCGCTTAATTGGCTGGTCTATTCTTGTTGCATTTATGGCACCTTAAGGTCACTTCCACAATATAACTGAGTTTAAGTGACTTTGGAATGTCGTATTCAATACGGTAAACTCATACAAATTTGCGCTTTGCTGGAAGTTATTGTCTGTGTGAGTCTTTCAGTGTAATGAATAAACATTTATCGTACAATTGAAGTACTAAATAGCTAAACAAGTTGTTTTATACTCATATAAATTCCCGTACCCAATCTTCAGCTCTTAAAACGTTTATTATTCCGTCTACTTCATGTAAATGAGAAAAAAATTATAGTATACTATATAGATTGTGTACTTTAACTAGACGTAGACTTTTATGCAATAAGATTTTGTCTATCTCTTACGGAGTACCAGTTATGCAGTAACAATTCAGAATGTAAAGAACTTCAGAAGCTATTCCAGCAAAGTAGAGATATACATTTCATTTATCATAATATAATTAAAACTGTTAAAAGCTTTTTGAGAAAATAACATTTTTAGACATATGTTGTATGTAAAGGGTAGTTTAAGATTGTGATGTTCTCTTAAAAGTCTTGGTGTTACATCCTAGGAAAATGCTGAACTTAATACCAAGTTTGGATTAAACGACTTTTCATTTTTGAGCTGTTTAAAGACACACGGATCTTTTTCTAAAAATTGTTTTTTTAATTTTTCTAACGTCAAAGTACAACGTAATAATATATAGAAAAGTTTTATTTTATCAAAAAATTCGATTTCGAGATTTCACCGGTAATATAAGTTTTGAGGCCCTCTGAATCCAAAAATAGGAATTTTAAGAAAGATGTTTGTATGTGTTTGTTTGTGGACAGCATTACTAAAATATATACCAAACTTTGTATTTAACTTTATCTCCCAAGAATGCGTCACAAAGGTTTTCAACAAAATCCCCCCAACCCAAACTACTCTTTACATGGAACAATTTTCGAAAATAGTGACTTCCTCAAAAATGGCTTAACGATTTTGTTAAAATACCGTATATTAAATATATTTAAAGACAAATAAAATGTTTACATATCTTAAATTTCCTGGGAAGAGCCTCTGAAGTCCTCCTCATTCTGAATGGCTTTGCATAACTGGCAAACCGTAAGAAATAGACAAAAACTTACTATGCAAAAAAATATAGATCTCGTCAAAACACACAGTTTATTTCAATTACATTTTTGGTTGGGAGCTAACGGTTTCCGAGATATTCCTTGTTATTGGTTTCAATTTTAAACCACATAAACTTTTCTCAAGCGAGCAGTCAACATTCGTTTTATCTCTGTTGTTTTACTCCCGGAAATGCAGAAGAAAATCGAATTTCACATAGCGACTAGCCTTTGAAAGATTTGGCTAACGCTTTAGCCTAGAGTATTCCCTTGCTTCTCTTCTACTTACAAGGAAGCAGGTAATAATAAAATTCTGCTAATGTTTATCTCGATTAGAATGAAGTAGATAACACTATAATCTTGTATAAAAAGTTTGTTTGTGGAACATGTGAATGGAAAACATCAGATTTGTTTATTGGGGGTCCCAAAAAGGCATTTCTGGTGAATACTCAACTACGAGCTACAATTCCTGAAGAATACAATTCGAGTAACTTTCCGTAACAATTGCATTCTTTCGTCAGACAGGTAGTAGCTTTCACTGTTTGTATTTTAGATGTAAACACAGTATGGCAAGAGGAAAATCAAATCCTTAAAGACATATAACCTCTAATTAATCATATACAAATTGCTTGTAAGGGTCGCCCTCCGTGGTGTAGCGGTTACCATGCTAACTTCATATAGCCAAAGGTCGTGGGTTCAAACTCGGCGGGGGACGATGAATTTTTTCGGGCGTAAAAATACTTAGCATGGCTTCCTTCGGAAGGGGAGTAAAGCCGTTGGTCCCGTGTCGTAAACTTACAGCATGTAAAAGAACCCTAAGCGTGAGCAAAATTAAGCAGTCTTTCACGCCCAATATAGAATGAGACGCTGAGAACCACAGCAGTTAAAGAGCGTCCGTAAATAACAGCCATTTGCATTTTTTTGCTTGTAAGAATAAAATAAATCCTATGGATAAGGGATGCTATAAAATAGGAATATACTTGTTATGGTTAATATTATACGTAATAATAGCAATAACAATAATAATAATAATGTATGTGTAATATCAAAGGGTAACAGTGCCTCCCGATCGCACAAAATGTCGGAGCCAGTGTTATAAGTGCAGATATCGTAGCTGTTTCAGACATGTGGTAGAAAAGACCCTCGGTGGTCTTGTTAGTAGCTTTGCGCTCACTAACGAGGTGCCAGACTATTCCGCTAGAGTTGAATGCGCGTGTACAACGGCTTGAAAGTGTACCCACATCATTAAACACGTGATGGAGAAATATAGTCGCTTGGAATGGGTTCTTGTTTCTTCCATTTTGCTGTTAGAATATTTTACTTCGTGCTATAACCTGGTTTGTACTGAGCTTTCTTCTTATCTTCCTTTGGCTTAATAATGATGTTTACTATCTACAACAAAGAGAAAGTGCTGCCTAGAGAAATTCTGAAAGGAATATTAATTAAAAACACACCAAAAGTAATTTATCTTGAATGTAATAACTACAAGCCACAAAGACATCGCTGCTCTATCCAGTATGTTGCCATAAAATTGCTGTTTTGAAACAGATCTGCGAATTTTTTTAAGAACTACATTTCGTATTTATTTAATTAACACTAACATATTAAAACTATCGCACATTCGAGTTTATCTCACCACAAACATTTAATGAATCAGTGAAATAATTGATTAATTATTAATTGGAAATACATTTGACGTGTGCCATTTATATGACTTTCTCTAGCTGTTCCGCAAACAAAAGTTTCTTACTCAAGATTATTCTTTTATCTACGTCATGCTAACAGAGATAAACGTTAACAGAATTGGTATTTTAACCATGTTTTCTTTTTTGTTAGTAGAAGGGAAATATCTGGCTAAAGCGATATTTTAAAAGCCGGTCGATGTATGAAACAATTAAAATTCGCTTCTCTCTAGGAGTAAAGAAAAAGAGACGAAAAGCAAGGTTACTTCCTGTTTGAGAAATATTTTAAGTAGCTTGAAATTGAAACCAATAACGAGGAATCTCGGAAAGTCAGCTCTACAACAAAAATGCATATTGCATGAATTGCATATTTTAACAACATTCCTATAGTTAAAGTAATTGTTTCTTTCACAAAAACGGTGTGTAGGACAGGAGTTGGAAGAGCATTTTTTCTCAAGGTCTGAGAAGAACATTTAGAACTCTTAATAGTTTAAGAGCAGGCGTATGTTTCATGCGTAAATATGGGAATTTAATCAGGAAATTTGCTGATAAGAAGACGTCACTTCATCCCTTCTGCCTGGGGGTGTTATCCATAATAAATCTGTGTAGATTAAACATATACGGTTTCATAACAGCACAATCATCATTAGCGGCATTATAATCAAAGTAATACCACCAACGTTTTCATCTTGTCGATAATTCACGACCGGAGTCATTTGCTCTAAGAGATAAAACACGAGTTGTGTTTGATAAGACAATTCAGCGAAATAGACTATTAATTTATCATATATAGGATGGGAGATTTTATCAGGTTATGATTGTAATAACCTGACAAATAAATTGTATATCTTGAATTTTCTGGGAGTAGCCTTTGAGGACTACTTTATTCTGGGTGAATTTTACGGAATTTTACATAACTACTAAACTGTAAGAGATGGACAAAAACTTAACACTCAAAAATGTAGGGCACATTAAAACACACGATTTATGTCATGTGTATATTTTTTTTCGTGGAGTTGATCGTTTTTGACATATTCCTTGTTTTTGGTTTCAGATTTGAAAAAAATATACTTTTCTCATACAAATTCCTGTCCATACAAATAAAGGAACTTCAGTCACATAGCAACCACCTTATGGTTATCAGTTTAGCCTATAGTGCTCCCTTATATCCCTTCTACTTACAAGGAAGCAAGTAATACGACTATTTCTGCTATTTTTTTTCTTGATTAAAATGAAGTAAATAGAAGCATAAGCTTTTTAACAATAATTTGTTGCAGAGATGTAGAGAAAGTCATGTGAATGGAACACCTCAGATTTTTTTCTTTCTTCACTGCCTCCTGAATTATAATGGCCGACTGTGCCTACACCCAATGTACGTATATCGGTAGCAACCATAGAAATAGGGAACAATTATTTAACATCAGCTTTTGATAACTAATACATGAATAGGAAACAAACGTTATTTTATTTGAGGTTATTACTTTTATCTAATATATAAGAAATACAAATAAGTATTATTTGCACACCTTTTTTGAACTAAATACATTTTGAACTGGATACAAATTCAAATAAACATTACAACTGAATTAATTGAAAGTACAATTGTGGAATTACAGTTATTAAACGTGAAGTTTGGCTGATTGCATTACCACCTTGTTAGCAATAACCAAGACACGAGATTGAACAAACGAACGTCAGGTGTGACAAGATTTCAAAGAAACGAACACCAGCTGCGATAAGGTGTTTCGACAATTATCGGTCCAGTCAGATGACCGCGATTGGTTGCAATTGCCCAACCTCGGCCATTGCATTGGTGCTTTAGTTGAGCTAAACTGTCATAACAACACCTTCCTTAGACTGCCTCTGTGGTCGAGTGAGCTGACTTCTCACCCGGAGGTCCCGGGCTCGATTCCCGGCTGGGGCGGGGAATATTTCTTTAACCGGAATTATTCCCTATCCCCATAGAGTCTGGAAGTATGAATGTGAGAGTGAATGTGCGTGTGTTTAGTAATATAAAGCATAACCTAATGTTTCACAAGTGAAAGCCCCCGATATGACCATTGATGTTAAAGGAAGCAATTAAAAAAAAAATAAAAAAAAAACCACCTTCCTTTGTGTGGGGACAGCGTATCTGCCACACATTCAACAGGTCGCGAGTTCGATTTTCGCTTGGGGTGAGTTACTTGGATAAGGTTTTTTTTTTCTCGAGTTTTTTTCTCTTATCCTGAGAAGTGAATGTCGAGTAACTGTAAGCTCCATGGACCCTGAGATCATTTGAGAATCATTTAACCAATTTCATTCATGACCAATCAGGTTAAGTTACAAAAAAAATTACTCACATAATTATCTTTCATATAAGAATGGGATACAATTCTCTTGAAGTATCATACTCAAAGCCAATACACATAGTGAAGTTTTCATGTTTTTCAAATTTGGTCATCAACGTCTGCAAACCTGCTAGAGGATGACAATGAAGATTGTTAAAACGTGTCCAGGCCATCATCATCAAAAGCAGTGGAGCAAGGGTCAGAAATAGATGTCAAAATTTGTACATATAATTCTCTGTTTGAAGAATGCAACTGCATATCTTTAAAATGTGCTCTATAGAAATCTTTATCAGATTTTCGCACGAAATTGATCAAAACATAACGGCTTCGAGATTAATCTGTTTGACAGCTGTTGGTGTTCAGACTTTTCTTCGGCTCTTAATTTTACGCTAATTATTTTAGTTTGGGTGGAGCCCTGCTTTCAAATGTTCAGCCTACGCTTGTCGATGATATGCAGTTTTTACAAGTACACTTAATCTACTTTTGACCATCTCCCTACCTTGAACTAAGAACCAAGATGAAATTACACCATCTCTGGTGCGTGTTCTCGGAGTGTTTTCACTCAAGAACTATTTGAACGGAGTAGATTTCTACTACGTTGAAACGTGTCTAGTGAATCAGAGAAGAACTGTGTTGATCAAATATTTCCTGACTAGTGATAAATCATTGATATCCGGAAATGTATCATTTAGGACCGGTGTTATAAACATCGTAGTAGCGCGGCAGACCAATGAGGGGCACTTTCGAATGTTTTCAAATCGAATGTATTACGATAGTGAGAAATGACTATCAATTAATTCGGTTTTTCATTCGGACTTGAAAACTATTTATTTTCGGAAAGTGCGTAAGTAGCTTAGACAAGTTACTCAAGTAACCAGTTTTCATTCGGATTTAAAAGTACGATGTAATACACGTTATAGCTCCCGAGAAACATAAAGAATGTCTTTGGTGAACATTATTTTGCAATATTAAAACACACAATTGTTTGCAGAGGCAATTCTTTAGTAATTAAAGCGATAATTGTTTCCCTGAATATCGGATTGCGAAACCAAATCGTTTCTCAGACAGGCTAGTACATATAACTGCGAAATTGAACACTGTATTTTTTAAGTAAAATACATAAAGTAAAAAAACAATAAAATACATCTTTCACAGTTAAATGCGGTTGATTCAGTAATTTGAGGTTATTTTATATAAATTATATCGTGCTGTTTAAAATGATTGTGCAAAAGTTATTCCTTGGCAATATAGAGAGACCTTGATTTAATCATTAATTTTTATTCTGTATTTTCAGTACTCGGTTCTAAGTCTAAATTATATTTTGGGTTGAATTGAACGTAAGACATAGCTAATATTCTAATCTCCACGTGAGCATGTGTTTCTCGACTTTAATACACAAAAACTGGGTGTTGCAATAATTTTTTTCCCTGTTTTTGTAAACCAACTTTTTGGAATTAACGTTTGGTTTTTATTTACAAGTACAACAATTGCAGGCGCTGCCATAGTTGAGTGGTTAGACTGCTCGCCTCCCATCTAGGCGGCCCGGGTTCAATCCCAAGCGCCCACAAATGGGATTCCTGTGAAGCGGCGTTAGTGCGGGTTTTCTCCGGGTCCTATGGTTTCCCCCACCGTTCATTCCACCAATTACTCCATCATCACCTTTCCAATCAAGAATTTCGCTTACATTTCACTTCCTCATATTCATACCTGACTACGGGCCGACCCCTCATTATAGGTTCTCCATTCTGTGATTTCATGCTGTAGGCTTCCCGACAGGCTTCTTATCCCTAGGCATTCGACGAAGCGAGGGCCGAAGGGAAGAAGAGCTACTTGCACATGTCTTTCCTCAGTGTCAAGCAAAGAAAGCTTATTCATGCGAATATTGTCGTACTGCTCTCTTTCGAAATTGCGCGAAACCTACCGAATGAAGACGGTAATGTGCATCAATTCACTAGAGAAGCTTCAAAGGGGACCTCTTATTAAATTCAAGTCCATACAGAAACGAGTAACGGAAGCTTGGTATTTAAGTTCAGCATCTCCCAAGGATGCGACACGAATATTTTCAAGATAAGACCTCCACCCCAAACTAACTGGAACATTTTTAAAAAACTTTGCTTTTCTCATAAATGCCTCTTAACGATTTTTATTAAAATGTCATATATTAAAGATGTTGGCGGTGCTATAGTCGAATGGTTAGACCGCTCGCGTCCCACCTAGGCGCCCCGGGCTCGATCCCCAGCTCCCGTATATAGGATTTGTGGTGGACGAAACGGAATCTGGGCAGGGTTTCTCCGGGTCCTCCAGTTTTCACCGCCACTTATTCCACCAATTGCTCCATCATCACCTTTCCTATCATCGATTTCGCTTGCATTTCATAACATCCACTTCCTCACGCTAATGCCTTCCTCACGTTCTGTGGTTAAGTGTCGGCTTCCTGACAGGTTTCTGACCCTTAGGCACTCGCTTTTAAGTCCTAGAGCGGGGGGGGGGGTGTTCAGTCCGACACAAGGGGAGGATAAGCCGACTATAAAATATTAAAGATATTTACATGACAAATTTATGTTGAATTTTCTGGGAATAACCTTTGAACATCTACTTTTTCTGGATTAGTTAGTATGTAGGAAATTATTATTATGGAGCAATTTTTTTGATTAATAAAATAATGAAGAAATTCATTCATGAATTTTGCATAACTTATAAACCATAAGAGATAGACAAAAACTTACTAGATCTTGTTGAAAAACGTAGTTTGTCATATATAGAGCTGACCGTTTCTGAGATATTCGTTGTTATTGGCTTCAGTTTTAAAATACTTATACTTTTCTCATACGGGGATTTGTCAACTTCTGGCCATAAAAAGGAGTTTCATACATATAGCAGTAATCTTTTAAAAGATTTGACTGTGACTTTAGGCTATGGTACTTCCTTATTTGCCTTCTACTTACAAGGAAGCAAATAAGATTATTATACCTACATTTATCTTCATTAGAATGAAGTAGATAGACGTATAAACTTTTTAACAATACTTTGTTACAGAGATGTAGAGAAAGTCATGTGAATGGAACACATCAGATTTTTTTTTTTTTTTTTTTTTAAATCTCAACATCCAGTTTACCTCCCATAGCGCAAATATTTACCTGCGTAAATTGCACCAGTGGTGTGGTGTTTCTAGAAGTTTACCAATGAACAAGTGGGTATACAGATTTAATTATTAGTAAACGAACTATCATAATGAACACTAGCGATATCTTATTCTTTCGTGTACTGTTTGTTTCTGAGTAGAAAACATTTCTATAGCCTTATTGCCCCCTAATAACAAACGGAAAAGAACCTTTGGGGAAATGGAAATGCAAATGCAGTTTTATTTATGGACGCTTAACTGCTGTAGTTCTCAACGTCCCATTCTATACCTTCTAGGCGTGAAAGACTGTTTAATTTTGCTCAGAAGCTTCATTCTCAGTCTTGAGGTTGTTTTACGTGCCATAAATCTACGACATGAGATCAATGGCTTGACTTCCCTTCCGAAGGAAGCCATACTAAGGTTAACTAATATTTTATAAGAGTAGAAAAATATTTCATTTGAAGCCAAACTAGTTACTTATATAAATAGAACTAGTGTACCTCCTAAATAAATTAAAAGTAAGACACAGGAAAATCAAAAGCTTAAGGATATACAACCTCCAATCAAACATATACAAAATGCTTGAGTATACGAATTTTGTATGGGAACCATTACGCCACGGAGGGCGACAGAACCTTTGGGCTGAACGTTTACGATAAAGCTGTTTTCATTTCCTTGCACTGTCTTCTAGTGAGTCCCAGACAACTGTCATAAAAGCTGAAATTGACAACGGTGATTATTGGACTCGCATGGTCTTTCTTTGTTGGTCTCTCGTCTAATAACTAACCTGAAATATTGAGACCATGTGCCAATTGCATTTAAGACCTCTGCTTAAGTAGGCTTTTCTAGCTGAGAACTGAATATGATGGTGTATATAGATACTTTATTTCATCTTTTGAAGTCGTAAACATCACACTTATGTAGCTACTTTCCTGGAATTGCTAAATTTGGTATCACATACAGTTAATATGTACCTACCTTTCCCTCTATTTGTACATTTTTATACCCTACCAACTAAATCTATTTACCTCTTCTCTAAATTACCTCATCAGTTATAATATTCAGATCCTCTCTTTCTTTGGCAATTTTCCTCTCCCATTTCTCTCTTACTTTCCCTGCATAATTACCTAGTTGTTTTAGAAATTCTTTCTTATTATTTCCAACAAGTTTTAAATACAATATCTCTGGCGCAAACTTTTCCCAGCTTTTATTCTACATTTTTATTTCCTCACACTCAATTTAAATTGTTATCAAATTGCCACACATATGCTTAGATTTTTATCAACTTTTATACCTTTTAATAGTATTGTTCCTGTTCTTGACCACGGGTTAATGCAATTTCAACATCGAAGATTAAAAAGATAATGACAACTAAAAAAATCCTAAGGAGAAAGGTAAGCGTGAAGATCTAATTGGATCAAATCCACATTCAAAAACCACATTCAAAACCTCTCTTTTCATTTTATCACACACATCAATGTATTTTTCTCCTTCCCATTCTTTCTTGACATTCCTATATAACATTAAAGTACTCTTATCCCTTAAGATACCTATTATTTGTTGTTTATCTATATCGTCTTATGTTATCTTTCACATTATTCCATAGTTTTTGTTCCCCTCTTGTCTGCTGACTGGCTTGCTCGCCCAATTCAGCTTTTCTGACAACTACTTTCCTTTAACTGACATATTCAACTTCTTTCCCATTTTGCTGATTCCTGTGTCCTAAAACAGTCTTTGGTAATATTCCCTTCCTCTGATATTTCACTATCCATTAGGCTACTGAACCCTTCCTCCCAGCTCTTCCCAATTCAAATAATGCTACCACTATATATATCTCATCTCCAAATAATATGAATAACATGCCATTTGCCGATGCTGGGATAGAGAAGCTGTATGTGCCAAAAACTTGGACAATCACAAAGATCTACCAAAGGATGATATAGGGCAAGTGCACAAATAAGGCTATGCTAAGGCTTGCTTCGATGCTATCGAGCCAGATTTTTAAAAGTTTTATAAACCTATATAGTGAACCTTTGGTAAAATGGGGAAAAGAAAATTCGATAACTCAATGACTATGACGTTAACATTTTTGGTTTTAAAGGGACAAATTGGAATAAGGGGTTCCAAATAAGGCCAGTCAAATTATTTTACCTGAGGTTCAAGACAGGTGATCATGCGAATAATAAGCAATATTCTGAACAAACATAAATATTTATAGATTTATTAGTCATTACTTTTAGTTTAATAAATAATGTTTTTCAGTGTGCAGTTGTTTTTGCAATAAAAGTACAACGTTGTATGCGAACTGTTTCTCCAAAGTAAATTTTCACTAACAACATTGACGATTAATTGGTTTATCCATCTACTGTATTTATATCATTCAACATACTAAATATTGCAGTTGCCACCCAGATGAAGCCCACATGGTCACTTTTGGCTTTTGCTCAACACAGTTTCCATCAAAACTAATATGGCAACCCTATCGCGAAACATACTCTGTTGCACCTTTTTTTGCCACAGTCATCTTACGAAATTGCATCAGATCTTGGCATTTGAAATAGTGGCACAACAGTGATATTTACATCTGCTGCAAGTCTCATATGTAGGACATTGCATAAGCAAACTTCAGAGAACGGTTTCTAAATATATAAAAGGAAATTTGCTTCTAAAGAAGAGTGATGGACAGCCAAGAGACATCCGTTTGTAACTGGCACACGCATATCTTAAAAGATCTGCTTGCTCATCTTACCAAGAAGAATAAATTTAAAGAGCTTCTGCACTGCCAAAAATTTACTGAGGTTTGAAATGCAAACCTGCACAAATATTTAAATCTTCATTGAATATTCGTTATCAAATCTAGGTATGACAACGTAGGTGCTTTTTAGCGATACTGGTAAAAACCTTATGTGTTACACTCACATGACTTTCTCTAGCTGTTCTACAAATTTCATACATAAGATTCTTCTTCTCTCTGCACCTTGCTAATCGTGGTACTCATTAGCACAATGTTCTTATTATTTAGCTCCGTATAAGTAGGAAGAAAATAAGGGAATACACTAGGCTAAACCAATAGTCAAATGTTTAAAAAACTGTCGTTATGCGATTGTCATTACAAATCGCTTCTTTTCTTGGCCAGGAATAGAACAAAAGAAAAACGGACACTCCCGTCTGAGAAAAGTATAAGTACTTCACAAGTGAAACTAATAACAATGAATACCTCGAAAACGGTAAGCTCCACGAGAAAAATGTATATGTCATAACTTGTGTATTTTAACAAGACCTAACTTTTTTGTATAGTAAGCTTTTGTCTATCTCTTACGGTTTACTAGTTATGTCATATTAAACAAAATTCATCCAGAATAAACAGGTCTTTAGAAGCTATTCCCAGAAAATTCAAGATATAAATTTTATTTGTTAGGTAAATATCTTTAATATGATATTTTAATAAAAATCGTTAGACATTTTTAAAAAAATCAAAATTTTCGAAAAAAGTTCCATGTAAAGGGTAGTTCCGGGTGGGGGGATTTTTTTTCAAAATATTCGTGTCGCATCCCTGGAAGATACTAAACTTAAATACCAAGCTTGGTATTTTAGCTACTTTGCGTTTTTGAGTTATCGTGTTCACAGTCACACGGACACACACACGGACCGTTTTCTGAAAATGCTTCTTTTGGACACAGGGGGTCCTAAAACATGTATTTCCGGTGAAATCTCGGTATCGAACTGTTGGGTGGAATACAATACTTCTCTATCCCTATGTACATTGTACATGTGGGACTAGAGAAAGTAAAAAGTCGATTTTTGGGTTTTATATCAAAAAATGAACCGTATTTTAAGTTCAAATGTTCAATGTTTGACTACCCTAGGACGGATGTAACATATTTTAGACGCAATTTTAAAGCGTTGAGGTAACCACTAAAATGATGACTCTATATAAAACTTTAAAGCCATTTTTCTCAAGTTCAGTTTTTCAATGCTGCTACAGGTTAGAACAATTTTCCCAACGTACTTCAGAGTGGAGTGTGTGCAATAAAATGATGCATAGGAAAAAAAATGGCGTGTTATTTATGGACGCTCTTTAACTACTGTGGTTCTTAGCGTCCCATTCTAAACTGGGTGTGAAAGACCGCTTAATTTTGCTCAGAGGCCTGTCTATCAGGCTTGTCTTTTATGTGCCGTAAATCTACCACACCCGAAAAAATCCATCGTCCTCCACCGGGTTTGAACCCGCGACCTTGAGTATATGTAGTTAGCATGCTAACCATTACACCACGGAGAGCGACTGATGCATAGGAATTTTGATATTGGTCATTTTTTAGTTTTAAAACAATTATATAAATTATATATATATATATATATATATATATATATATATATGTATAACCCCCTTTAACATCTGGAACTTTGCGTCAGAAACAGCTCGTTGTCTGTAGATTCTTTTACGTTGGATTTAAATCACTTTTATTGTCCTAAAACACATTCACACATTCACTCTCACATACATACTTCCAGACTCTGTGGGGGATGGGGAATAATTCTGGTTAAAGAAACATTTCCTACCTCAGCCGGGAATGAAACCGGGACCTCCGGGTGAGAAATCAGCTCGCTGACCACTCGGCCACGGAGGCAGTCAATATGGGATTTGTGGTAGATGAAGCAGCGTGTGGGCGGGTTTTCTCCAGGTCCTCCGGTTTTCCTCACCTCTCATTCCCCAATTGCTCCATCGTCTTTTCTATCATCCATTTCGCTTGCATTTCATATCATCCATTTGCTCATGCTTGACTACGGGCCACCTCTCATTCCAGGTTCTCCATTCTGTGGTTTCGTGCCGTTGTCATCCCTCATAAATACAGGGAAGGTATGTACGGAAAAACTATACTCTGCTTTTCCTCAGTTTTTCACTTTGTGATATAAAACATTTTTTTAAAAAATACCTATAAATTTTGTTACAATGGCATTAGGAATGTAGTTTTAAAGAATGACACTTTGGATACGATATCTGTCCGAGGAGGTAGATTTTGAATTTTACCTATAAAATTAATATAACTTAATAGACCCAGAATGACCTTACGTATTGTGCTTAAACTTGGTATGTATACAAAAAAAATGTTTATTAATGGATTGTTATTGAAATATAATTTGAAGGTGGATTTAATTGTAGTATATATAAGATATATATACACTTCTTTTTTTGCTAGTAATTTATATGCAAAAATCAAGATTCCAGCGCTAATACTTTAGAAAATGGCTTCTAGCACTTCGGTGTCCCTTTAATACCTTACGCCTACAAGTTTCAGCTGAAGGGTTTCTAATACAGGCTGTTTCAGAACGAATATATTATACTTATAGTTGCTTGAAATGGTCCAAATTTGATGTAGCAGCTTCTAAATTCTTATATGTTTGCTTTTATGCAACATTGAAGATTACATAATTTTGAGATTAGGCAATACACGAAGCACTAGTGTGTGATAACTGTATACTCATACCCCAGAGGATGTTCTGGCAAGTGCGAATCATGAATACAAAAGGGTTCCTCCTTGTTCGCTATCGTCAGATTATATCTAGCTTTCAGGCAAAGAAACAAAGGACATCTATCTACTTAAAAGATATTTACCTATGATTTGGACAATGTTTAGGTTTCTCTTAAATGCCAAATATACGTGTCTAATCACGAGTATATTATATTTATTATACTATAATTTTGTAATTATTTTAATAGTACGTTCTCAACAACTAGCTGGAAATATAAAAAAGAACTTTATGTAAACGTACAAATGTTTTCTTTTGTTATTACGAGGTAACTTATAAATAAACTTCTCATTTCACTGAAAAATGGATTTACATTTGTTTACTTTTATCTGGAACATTTGGCTATTATTCTGATAGTATTCTTGCCTCTTTATCTTTATCAATTCCTTGCCTCCATCCTCAGATCATTAACTTTAATTTGTCTCTAAAAGTACGCATTTATCCCAGCCTATTTTGCCAGCCATCTACTTTTATTCATTTTCTGTTGCTTATTTTGGAAGAATAAACAAATAACTAAAGGTATAGGTTCTTTAGTGGAGTTAAGAATCCCGTAATGCTAACTAACCACTAAGCAATATGCACGCTAAAGCACGCGATTAGGTACTTCGCAACATATCCACGTTACTTTTGATGGCGTGGGCGAGATAAGGACCTTTGTTACTGGGTAACTGCCTAATCTACACTATGAGACGTTTTCTATTTATTTGTTTTAAGTCGCTTTAACTCCTAGGTCATCACGACCATACAATATTTATAACAATTGGATTCATAATATTACAATGAAATGATTTACCACTTAAGCAAAGGCCTGTGAATTACAAATTACAGTAAGAAAACAAGATTTACGTAGATTTAAATAAAGTATGAGACGTTTTGTTGGCATTGAAAACTATATTTTCGTATTACCTGAGCAATAAGCTTGGCTTGATGTCATTTTGAAACATCCTGTAACTTACGTTCCGGTGATTAGAAGAAATGAAGGTGCTTTAAGCGTTAAATTAAATACTCATCCACTGTCACATCAGACATCTTGCAAGTCACTGGAATTAAATGGCAACAGTCTGCTTAAGACTAATATGTGGAAAATATTACATATAGACATGGCATTCTTCTCGTCGTTGTATAGTGCAAATCGTTACGTTTTATGGTTATGTATGTATTTGTTGGATGTACAGCTTTTTATGCTTTAAACTTGGTTACTTTCTCTACATTTGCTATGTGTGGTTACCTATAGTAGACAGGTGTTTATTTTATTTACCCAAAAGTTTGATTTCGAGATTTCACCAGAAATATATATTTTGAGGCCCCTAAGTAAAAATAAATTAGAAAAAGTTCCATAAGTGTGGTGCGCGTGTTGGCAAAATAACTCAAAAACGAACATTCGGCTAAAAACCAAACTTGGTATTTAATTTTAGTAAATCCCAAGGAAGCGACATGTAGATTTCTAGGAAAATCTCCCACTCAAATTACCTTTTAGATGGAAGATTTTTAAAAGTGTTGGATTTTCTCAAAATTGTCTCTAACGATCTTGGTAAACATGCCGTATATTAAATATATTTACATGGTACATGAAATGTGTATCCCAGTGATAATAGCCTCTGAAGCCTCTGCATTGTGAATGAATTTTGCATAAATGATAAACCGTAAGAGATAGGCAAAAACTAATTAAACAAAAATGTAAATCTCATCAAAACACTCTATATAAACATTTGTGGAGGTTGTATTATTGTTGTGGAGGTAACCGTATCTGATACATTCCTTGTTGTTGGTTTCAATTTTAAGATATTTATACTTTTCTCAAACACAAGCCATCCGTGTTTTTTTTTTTGTTTTTTTTTTTGTTTTGTTTTACTCGTGGCCGTTAAAGAGAACCGAAATTCAATTACAGTCACATAGCGACAGCTTTTAAAATTGTTGACTATCGCTTTAGCCTCGTATTCACCTAGTAATGTTTTACTTAGAAGAGATTTGACCTTATATATTAACATTTCTACCGGTTAAAATTAGTAATTAAAATAATTAACAATTCATTGAAATATTACCGTTTATATCTTTTCTAGGTGGACTAAAGCTCCAACTTAGAAAATGCCAGCTAATGTTTAATTATTTATTTCTTTTTTCACATTTTGAAGCTCACTGAAACGTTTCGTCTGTGCAATATATTTACATAGCATTTATGTATATATTGGAAAATGTGTATCCAATTTGAGTGAATTTTGTATTTTTTTTGAAGCATTTATTTTCTTTAATTGCAGAATGACAAGCAAAGAAGTCAACAGAATAAAATGCTGTACATTTTTGAATAACAAATTAACTTTTAGTAAGAAAACAAATACTCTCAATTCCGAAATATTCTCAATGAACAAACATAATATACCTTTAAATTAATGATTTTACATAACAACAATTCGTAAGCCTGAAGCGTTGCGATCTAGTCATCTGCTGGAGTATGAAGCTCAGCTAGTTCACATTTTCAGGGTATCTGGTAAGAATTCAGTCCTTCAGATTCTCCAAATAAAATAAATCAGGTATTGAAAATCTGGAGATATCGGCGGCCATTGAGAGTTGCTGATAATCTTATTACAACATTACGCTAAGAATAATTTTCACATCTTAAGTTAATGGTCCCCCACCTCTTGCAAATATCATGCCAGTGTCTCTCTTTGCCTCACTCACTTTTTATGCCTCACGGATCCTGTTTCTCGTAAGCGAGAAATGTACCTTTCTACTTCTGTACTTACTCTTTCTTTTTAAGCGGTGGAAACCGCAATTTACTTTCCTTTGCATTACTAGGAAGCACCTTTTGTTGCGCTGAGTCTCCAAGATGACCAGGCTGTATGGGGTCATCTGCTTCTCTTGTGTGCTGGTGCACATTTTCCTTGCCAAGTGTTGCTTCAACTTCTTCATGCCACGTCTTAATTTCTGTTGGAGTTTTCTTTTGTACCGTAGGGTCACTTGTAATTTCAGCATTGTCAACACTTTTACTCCTGCGTGTCATTTGTTTCTGTTCAAGTTGGTTTTCATGCGTAGTGTATGCCTTTTTCTTGCGTGTTGAGGCCATTTCAATGCTAGTACTGCTGCCCTTGCCTTTCTTCTTCTTTCGCGGCGGTTTGTTTGCATTCGTGCTCTCCCCATCACTGCTACTGTGTTTTGTCTTCTCACATGATGGTTTTTCTTCTTCTTCTTCTTCAGCTGTTTCGGTATCTATGTCCACTGGGAGGGTGGTCCCTGCTTTGTGTGTGGTTTGTTTAATTTTCATAGATGCAATTGTTGCAGCACATTCCATTTCTGTATCAGAAGCATCTAAATTAACATCTTCTTTTGCATTACTAGCACACACTTTTTCACCTATTTCTGGAGACTCAAATGTTTTGTGTTGTTCAATTGTTTCCATCTGCACGGTACTAGTTTCCGTAATGATATTCTCTGGTAAACCTTCCTTTTGCTCTGTGCTGTTGGCAACAGCAGAAAACAGATCACTAAACTTCCTTACAGTAGGCGCAGGTTTGTCAGATATCATTCGCTGCGGACAAATATGCCTCATATGGGTAGAACTTCCACATTTAAAACAGGTTTGTTCCTGACCTAAATAAGTAAGAAATGCCTCACATTTCCCAATAATCACATTAGATGGAATAGGTTTCTTAATTACCATTTGAGCTAGGCGTATACCTGTTTCTACCGTAGCAAATTTCCATTTAACGGCCCAGTTGTCCATTTTGACAAGATGTACATTTCCATAATTTTGTAGAACATTTCTAATTCTTTCATCGGATATTTCAGGAGGAATATTATAAAGCCTGGCAGTCGTAAATTCCTGATCTGCTGGGGTTATTGCCACATCTACCTTATCCCCATTCATTAAGGCTACTGTTGCGTTACCTGCATGACGGCGCAAATGAGCTTCATAGCTTGTACTGGTTTTAAACTTTAAATATATTGCATTTTCTTTTCCTACAAGCTGCAATGTTTTTAATTCATCAACACGTACCTTTAATTCTTCATCCACCCAATTGTGTATATCCAGAGCGGTAGGTCTCTGTTGTGTTGGATTAAACGTTGCTTTCAGTGTATTTACACGAACTACTTTAGTTTCCATTGTAATATAAGAATTACTAAACTATTTAACAGCACTAGGGCTGCACCCTCACAGTTTATAACTCTTTAATCGAAATAAAAACACACAACGATCCTTCAGATTAAGATATCAGCAATGCAATCATAGATGTATACGGATATAGATGGTTTATTAGTCTATTGAATACAATTATTCATGACTTCGTCAGTAAACTACATACATCAATGATACAATCTATCGTCACATACTTATATTATAAAACTTGGCAACAATATACAGAGGATTAACCATTCAATATTAATCTGAGCCTCCTCTAGAAGCTCTGAAACGAAAGATATCTTATGTGCATAGTGTCACATGCAGAATGTGGTACTACTGCGTTAGGATCCACATTCTAAGTGTGGCATGATTGATTAGTTAATTTTTATTGTTTTGGCTGTACTGTAGAAAAGGTTAGTCTTATATAACCACGGGAGCGTGGCTTTCCGGCCTCTTTTTCAGTGGGACTCCGTGGGGTGCACATCGCACGTTTTGTTAGTAATTATGTAACTCATAATGGAGCTCTAGTATTCACCCAGGTTTTGGCTACGCATCATCCAGCGTCAACAGGTAAAAGTTTAATAAATTAATCAGCTGGAATTACTTTCGAATTAATATGTGTTAATTTAGTAGTTTGATTTTGGTTCCCACATTTCCTTGGTTCACTCCTAGTTTGCTAATTGCCCATAAGTTAGCATGGGGGATACGTCCCTCATGTCGCATCCGATTAGAATAGTTGTGTATGTGCCTCTCGCAGCCACAGCGAGTTCCCCGAGTTGTTATTAGGAAAGGCGGTTGCGACAATAGGTAAGAAGTTAAAGCGTTTTAGTGAGATGTAACAGAAACTATTTACACTTGCACTATATTTACTTTTAGGTATATAAATATTTGAGCTCTTCCGTGTTGGGTAATTATGCATATTGTAGAAATTTGTCCCTTAATGACTAAATATGTTGGTCTGCAAATTATGCAATTATTGCTGTAATGTTATAAGAACATTTCACTGCCCTCAAATACCACTGCGAATATTAATACATATTGTCGACTCTCCAGTCGAACATAGTTCATCACTGACCGTCGCATCTGGAGAGAACATCAACTTCCTTAAGAATTGCAAAACATGTTTATGACACACTCAATGACCAAAGCTTGAATATAGTCTCATACAAATGAACCAAGATGAAAGTACCAAAGATGTTGAGTTAAATCTAGCTTTCTGGGACCACTTCACCGAGACAGTGAACAGTTGAATGCTACTGCCTCTTGGGTATACAAAAAGCTCTCAGCATTCTATAAGATAGAGATATCGATTTTATATATCTACAGCATCTACGTTAACGAAGTGTATGTCAGTACGCATTATAAACGATGGACGCATCTATTCATACTGAAAAGAAATTTCCAAATAGACGGCTGCGGTTTACAAGAACGCATTTGTTGAATCACAAATTCTATTTATCGTAAAAGGGAATATATCGTAGACCGTAGAATGGTCAATGAGGTTAAGATTAAATACTCAGATTCAATTTATTCATCCTTTCTATCTTGTTCAAGATAATGTATACCTCAATACAAAATTTACAAAGGAAAAGTAGGTTCTGGTTCGTTTGGTTAAAGTTTCTAAGTGAATAACCACTTACGTTGTATTGGAAGGAATGCAGTAAAGATGTCATATTGATCGGATATTTGCTCGCCGTTAAACTGAGCACGTCTCTGTTAGGATAACAAAAGCCACACCTGGGTCCAGCGGCAAGCGAGCTAACCACAAGACCACCGGCGCCGAGGTAACGTTATTACAGCAGTCTGTTAGGGAATATTGTAATATGATGCAGGATCTGAACGACCAAGCCTGAGGTTAACAAATCGTTTGCCACAGACGGACTGCGGGCTCTCTGGCCGGATAATAGGATTATTGTTGTCGAAATTTCCGTGTTGTACGCTTTATCTACAAACGGCCATGTTCCCGCTAGTGGTTGGCATTCACGGATAGAAAAATAAATTAATAATACTGCAGCTTTCAAAACGAGGGCAGTTGCATCCAGTGTTGGAATAGAGTTTTTCAGGAGTGATAAAGTTTAGCTGAATCGACATTTTGTGCTTCTAACGTGTAAACTTAGAATTGACCTGTTACTTCCTAACATTTGGATTATCACGCATATTATCAAGAGCATTACTTTGTAATAATAAAAGTAAACAATAAACGTAAACTAATGCAGGTACTTAAATTTCAATTGGTACTCCCATACCTGTACATTTTTGTTCCAATTAGAAATGGATCAGCATAAACAGCTAATAATTGTGAAAGAGTATGAAGACGCGAAATTTGCGTTTAGAACGTTAGAATATAAGACATAGAATGTGGAACAGAAACTAAAATATTTAATTCTGGAAGAGCAGTGTGAAGAATTTTAGTATTTGGGGGTAAAAATAGTGATAGATGGATAGACGGACACACAGTTACACGTAAACAGTTCTTATAGCTACTGTCGGAAAAACAATTAATTAGTTTTTATATTGTAGGGTACCTCATGGTAATGTTGGGTAAATTGGAAATTTTATGAAGCAAGAGGTAATGCTGCATCAGTTTGAGTAACCGATATTAGAGGCAAGATGTCGTAAATGATGACATAGCTTGACTAGAGCACAACACTTGCATAAATATGTGATTTACTATAAAACCCCAGAAAGCAGGTCAAGAATGGCCCTTACAACTGAACTATAGACGCGGCAAGATGCACTTCTGAGTAAAGGGTGCGAGTTATATTTTGAATTGTGTGATTTTCAACCGGAGTAGAATGTGCAAGGCGAGTTCTGTGGAATTAAGATTATCGATTGGGATTTTCCCACATATCCCAGCCATGTATTCTATTCAGTTTCTATGCGTGGCAGTAAAAGCATTGCGTCTCCTCGCATGTATTTAATTATAGTTCTCAATCTCTTCCCAAACACACCCCCTTGACCACCTCACCTCCGAGACCTCCTACCTTCCTCTATGCAAGCGCGGATACCAGCTCTAACCTGAACCTACTATTCCCTGACGATGCGCAGTGGTGGCGGTAACTCCTACCCAACACTGGGTATGCTACATTATTGTAAACATTTGGCGACACAGTGGAGATACGTACATGTAATAACCTGAAATAGGATCTAAAGCTTTCCTGGCGACGAACATATTCTAGACGTTCTCGGGCTTCAAGCCAGGTGTAGTATGAAGAACCATCGACGTTTCGGGAGCATGCATCTCTCCCATCATCAGATCATCATGCACGCTCCCGAAACGTCGATGATTCTTCATCACTACACCTGGCTTGAAGCCCGAGAACGTCTAGAATATGTAATAACCTGTTTACATGCGGCGCGTGGGGTCATAAACACACACCTGTCCCTACTCGGTAGGCATGTAACGTGTATCCGCAATCGGTCCCTCTATTGGTCTCCAAGATGCTAGAACTAGTAAATTATATTTAATTTAGAAAAAGTAAAATATAGTATAATTAACAATATTATATTCATTAATAAAATAATTTATAGCATTTATAACAAATAACAGGATGAGGGTTTTAATTTAACTACTTCTCATTCAATAGAATAAATACTGCTCCACCCTTCCTCAGCGTGAGCTGCATAACTTTGTCACTGGATTGACAGGGTACATTCACTGTCTCAAAATATGCCCAAACTATCAAAGGGTGACATTAAAAGGTAGTGGACCATATTTTCAAAATACTTTGTTGATTTTCGGCGCAGAAGTAAATAATGATATAGTAGAAACGTAGAAATACGAGGGTTAGGGCATAAATCATGGCAACCATTTTTGGTGAGAATACCGGTTCCTATGGAAAATATGAAATATACACATGATAGGAGAGGGTATTTACAGTGTGGATAGTGAACAGCTCCTCAAAGTTGTTTCACATAATATTTATTAAGGTAGTTGACATGACATTATTGGTTTCATTTTCATACTCATTATAGCACAGCTTAATACAATTTTAAAAGTCTTCAAAGTAGTCCCCTGCAGCATTCACAGCACGTTGCCAACAATGTGGGAGGCGCTGAATATAATCTGAATCACAATCGCCACCCCCCACGTGGAATTCAGGTCATCTGTAGCTTACAGCATTTCCGATGCCCTCATAAGTTTCAAATCGTTATGTTTTTTTAACTTTGCCTATGAGGGATCGATGTCACATATCTGGGTGATAGGTGCTCCGTTCTTCCTATCTCAGCAAAGAAGTCGTACGACTGCTTTACCTACCAATCTCGCGACTACCCGGTATAGGACGACATTATTCCTAACAGCTTTCATAAATTCCCTCTGACATTCTCTGGCAGTTCTCTCACGTTCTGTTTTGATATTCGAGTGTTGCTCAACACCAGTTACACCAGTTACATCAATCAGGCGCGGCGGTCGCTAGACAACTGATTTCGCATTCTCATTGTGCTCCTACAGGCCAATTCAACATCATCTAACGTTGTTAACACGCATTAGGACTGCCTCCCTTCCCCACGAACATACCATTTTGTACTCCGACAACGTTCATCACAAAATGAAATTTTTGCCGTGACTTATGCCCCAACCCTCATAAACACGAGCATCGTTTTCTCTTCGTCTCTAACTCGCCGATAAAAGTACTCATGCACCTGTCGTAGTTGTCGTCTATTTAACGACACAAGTAAATAATTATTTAATTCTTCCTCTAGAAGACTGAATATGTTGTATTAGTGTAGCATTTCCTTTTGTAAAACGTAGCGATATCCGGACCATCTTTTCATTTAACATCTATTAAAATATCGTTCTTTGATTCCTTTTATTTCTCTGGATTGTTTATCAGGCAAGTCACATCGAGAACCAGCTGAAAGTTGATTACCTGAAATTGGAAGCTTTAAGTGTGTAAAACGCTATAATCTAGGGGAATGGGTCACTTTTTGTGCATGTTGTGCATGACGAGTTTCATTGACATGACTTTCCGTACCTGATCTCCAAGTAAACTATTCTTATAAAATATTATTCTTTTATTTATCATGCTAATTAGGGTAAAGAAGTGGTTTTATTGCTTCCTTCCAGGTAGAAGGGAGAAAGAGGGTATACATCAGGCTAAAGGATAGTCAAATGCTTTAAAAGCTGGTTGCTATGTGAATAATTGAAGTTTGGTTCGTTTTGGATGTCTACAAGCAGTAATGCAGTAAATCAAAAGAGATGGGACGTAAGGTGACTTCCCATTTGAGAAAAGTTACGTAATTTAAAACTTGAACCAATAACATGGAATATCTCGGAAACGGTAAAAAAATGTATATGACATAAATTTGTTCCACGAAATCTAAATATTTTGTATGGTTAGAGTAAAACTTATTCAAGAAAAAAAAAAAAAAAGTAAACTTATGATTTACCAGTTATGCAAAATTCATCAAAAACGAAGAGGTCTTCAGAGTTCTATTCTCAGCAAATTTAAGATAAATATTTTATTTTGATGTAAATAGTGTTAATATAAGGCATTTTAATAAAAATCTTTAGAGCCATTTTTGAGAAAAACTAATTTTCAAGACATTTTCCATGTAAAGTGTGGTATGGCGTGGGGGAATTTTCTTGAAAATTTGGCATCATACTCTTGGAAAATACTAGTCATAAATAAATTGGTATTTTAAAGGTTTTTGAACGTGCCTTTTTCTAAAATGTATTTTTTTATTTAGGGGATCTCAAAACGTCATATATTTTCGGTAAAATCTCGACATTTCATTTTAGGAGAAATACAATACCTTCTCTATCTACTGTGTACATTGCATGAAAAGAGAAATAAAAATACAATTTAGAGAAAGCGATATGCAGATCTAGAATGGAGCTCATATATGATTTATGCACAACATCTATATTTTTAATCCAAACAAAATACGAGAACTGTAATTGCACATCAGCTTAACCGACATACTATCTTAGTGATACATATCCTGTTGCCTAGGATGTTATTTTCAGTGAAAATATAAAACAATAATTAAAGGTTTACAAGCAAGTGTTGATGGAGAACGTAAGTTATCTAGTATAATATATAGGTGCATACATTATCCTGTTTGCGGGTGTGAAGAGAGAGTAAGAGCCTTAAGCGATTTAGTTAATATTCTCCTTGTCAGAGGACAGGACTTGTATTTAATTGCATGCTATTCACTTCTAATTTCTTGGGCTGAAGGAAACAAAACAAAAAGTCTGATGTCTTACATTCATAAAAACTTTCTCTAGGTACTTTACAACAAAATATTCCTACAAACTATTATTCTATTATGTACTTCATGCTTGTTTAATAAATATTAAAGTGAGGCATATGTGAAATTTGGAAAATCCACAGTATGCAAGATATTTTATTAAAATTTATACCAGTTATTATATACACAATAGTATCGAAATCCTACTAGGGCCGTCCAATAACTCCTTAGAAAATACAAAAAATTACACTGATAACATCGAAAAAAGTTCGTATTTAGTAACAGTCACCTCTTACTTGATGGTAGTTTTAAGTTTTAGCTATACCAATCACGTGATTTTGTTGCTTCTTTGTAAGATAAAGAAAAAAAAAAAAAACGAGATTTGTGCAGGGATTTAACACTTATATTTAAAAGGCTTATCACCCAAAGAGATAAAAGCCGAGTTGAAGTTCCTGGCACATCTACTCCTGCGTTTGCAATAATTTACAATTGGATAAATGAATTTAAACGTACTTCCACAAATGATGACCAGTAGAAGTGACTTCCTCCGAAATGGTTGACAAAATCCAGGATATGGTTGTGAGTGATCGACGAATCGAAGTTTGCGAAATAGCAGAGGTCACAGGCATATCACAAGGTTCAGCGTTCTCAATTTTGCCCCAAAATAAGGTCTGACAAAGGTCTCGGAAAGATGGGTGCCGCGTTTGCTCTCAATGGAGAAGAAGCGTTACGTGTGATAGATTCGGAATCTGGTTTGGTATTTTTCCGTCACAATCCTGACGAGTTTCTGCATCGATAATAACTGAGGATGAAACGTGGATACACTGCTACACTCCAGAGATAAAAGTACAGCCGAAGCAGTGGGTTCTTAAAGGCGAACTGGCTCCGAAGAGGGCAAAGGTGGTGAAAGGTGATGGCCCGTTGTTTTAGGATGCACGGGGAAACATCTACATTAATTACTTGTAGAATGAAAGAACGATAAATGGAGAGTATTATGCATCGTTATTACACCGGTTGAACGGAGAAATCAAGAAAAAACGCTCTAGCCTAGGAAAGAAAAATATGCAAATGTGCACAACTGCGTAGTTTCAATGGAGAACATTGTAGAATTACTACAACATCCCTATTCACCAGATTTTGCTTTTTTATTTCCAAACTTCATAAAGTGGCTCAGTGGAAAACGATTCACGTCTAACGAAGAGTCCATCTCCCAAACAGATGCCTATTTTGAGGACCTTCCGTAATCCTATTATTTGGAAGGCTTAAAAGAGTTGGAGAAACGCTGGGGAAAGTGTATCGAGCTAAATGGAGATTATGTTGAAAAATAAAATAAATTCTTTTTCAAAGAACTTATTGAACGCCCCTCGTAACTTGCATGACTATTTAAATTATAAAACATTGCTTCAAATTCATTGTTCTAATAAAAACGAGTCATGTGATACATATTTAAAACTATTCCTATTAAAATTCAAGTTTTACAGTAATTTAGTAACTTTTTTCTCCAAATTGAATTATTATTTCGAAAAAAATATATGATAATTTTCTTTAATTTAATTTGAGAATCAAAACTTGAGTAAAACATTACATCGTTTGGAGCACTTTGATTGTGCAAAAGTGTTGGAAAGTGTTGTTTCTGAGAAAATAAAGTATACATTTGGGCATATCTATTAATAAACATGCTTCTGACCAGCTATAGCTTCAGTTAATTGGTTAAAATATGCAAAGTGAGAAAAACGACATATTTTCTTAAGTTTTAAAACTGATAATTATTCTATAACAGAAATGGTCTTAGGTGAAATAGAAATAAGGGAATGCGCTGGTTAAAGGGATAGTAAAATCGCTTAAAAGCTGACCGCTGAGAGAGAGAGAGAGAGAGAGAGAGAGAGAGAGAGAGAGAGAGAGAGAGAGAGAGACACTATATGAATGAGATGGAAAATGACATTGGAGCATGAAGTGGAACGAATGCGGGGGAAACCGGATCCATCACAAATCTCTCGTGCAATCCCTTTGGATTGAAATGTGTTCATAGTCAAATGGAATGACAGACCCTATGCTCCTGTTTGGATTCAGCGAACTTTAAAAACACGTGCTTATAGTGACCTCTCCATATCAAATTATGTGGAAATAGGTAAGCAGTAGGGAAGGTAAAATTTAACATTTTATATGATCATCTCCTTAGTGCGGTGATAGCGCAGCTGCTTGCCAAGCGGGAGGCCTGGGTTCGATTCCCAGTACCGGCGTGGGGATTTTTCCCCCTCTGGGAGACCTGGACCGGGGTGCACTCAGCATAGTGAGGTCCCTGGGGTTGGGGGGGCAATTGAGGAGCTACCTGATGGAGAGATAGCGGCTCTAGGTCGAGAAGACCGCATTAACTGGCCGGGGAGGTTCGAAACGCTGACCACATCTCACCCTCCAATTCTGCACCCTATCCATGACGTCTGTCGTGGACCGAGATGGGGTACGCAGCGGTCGGGCGGTAGGCCAAGGCTCTCTGTGAGGTGTTTATGTACTATGTACCTAGTGTATAGAAAAGGTATTGCACTTCACACAAAAAATTGATACCGAAATTTCACTGGAAATAGACGTTTTAGGGTCCCCTGAATAAAAAAAAAAAGTATTTTCGAAAAAGATCCGTGTGTGTGTGTGTGTGTGTGTGTGTGTGTGTGTGTGTGTGTGTGTCTCCGTGTGTCTATGAACACGATAACTCAAAAACGAAAAGTCGGTAAAACACCAAACTTGGTATTTAAGTTCAGTATCTTTCACAATGATTTTGAGAAAAATCCCCCAACTCCAAACTACCCTTTACATGGAAAAAATTTAGAACATTTTGATTTTCTAAAAAATGGCTCTAACGATTTGGATTAAAATACCGTGTATTAAAGATATTTATATGGCAAATAAAATGTATATCTTGAATTTTCTGGGAATGACCTCTGAAGACATGTTTATTCGGATGAATTTTGCGAAACTTTGCGTAACTGGTAAAACGTAACAGATAGGCAATAACTTACTTAACAAACATGTAAATCTCATAAAAACACACTATTTGTGTTATATACATTTTTGTTGTAGAGTTGACAATTTTTTAGATATTCCTTGTTATTAGTTTAAACTTTAAACTACTTACACTTTCTCATACGGGAATTTGTCAACTCTTGTCCACACAAACAAAGGTACTTCAATCATATAGCAACCAGCTTTTAAGAGATTTGACTATCGATTTAACCTATGGTACTCCCTTATTTCCCTTCTACTTACAAGGAAGTGAGTAATAAGATCCTTTCTACTATTTTTTTCTCGATTAGCATTAAATAAATAGAAGAATAAGCTTTATAACAATAATTTATTGTAGATATGTAGAGTAAGTCATGTGAATGGAACACATCAGATTTTTTAAGTTTGCCACTGCAGTGATGTTTATTTCTTAGTTATGTATTCAAAATAAGCTTCCCAAAGATTTTCACTTTCCCTACGACATATGTAAAAGATAATGTTTTACGCTCCACCCAAAATTTGATACTGGAATTTCTCTAGAAATACACGTTTTTTGGTATCCTGAATAAAATGATTAAAAAGTTCTTGTGCATGTTTTGTGTGTCAGCTTGTGTGTGTGTGTGTGCTCGTGCGCGTGTGCGTGTGCGCGTGCGCGCGTGCGTGCTTGCCATGAACAGCATAAATAAAAACGATTACACAGTCAAATACCAAAGTTGGTATTTAAATTTAGTATCGAAGATTTTCCAGAAAATCCTCACCACCTCAAGCTATCCTTTACAGGGAAAATTTTGGAAAATTTTGATTTTCTCAAAACTTTGTTTTTGAATAAAATACCATATGTTTAAGACACTTTCATGGCGAATTAAACGTATATTTTTCATTTTTTGGCAATATCTTTTTAAGTCCTCTTCAGTCTGAATTATGCTTAACTGCTAAACCATAAGAGATAGATAAATCCCTACTTCTCAGAAAACGACTCTGGTTAAATCACACAAGTGGCCACTTTTGTGGAGTCTAAATAATATCTGAGATATTTATCAACTTATAAGTTTTTCCCCCTATCCTGGCAATGGAAAGAAAACAAAATGTCGTCACATAACGACCTGCTCTGAAAGGATAGCTTTAAGCCATATCATTCTAATCCCATTGTACCTGCAGTGATGATAAATTTTAAGTATAATGGAATTTAAAAGGTGAATAATATACTTAAATTGGTTTTATTTATTAAAATATTGGAAATATATATTATAAATAATAATGTAAATAAGATTTGGTATAATATTTTAAAAGATAAATAGAAGTATAAGCAAGTTATAAATCTCTTATAAAATAAAATATTTTCCAATAAAATATATGAATATATATATATATATATATATAGAACATTTACAAATAGATTTTATAAATAATGTATTACTATAATTTTCTTATTTTATAAATAATGTAATATAGGGTAATTATAGTAATATAAAAATTGGACAGTAATAAAACAATATGAGTATACTTAAGGGGTTGGTTATTTTTAGTTTTATATTTTTAATAATTGTTTTAAGGTGTAAATTTATTCTAATTGTTTCATTACTTTCTCTAGACTTACTATGTACATAGTGTATAGACACGGTATTGCATTCCACCTAAAAATTCGATATCGAGATTTCACCGGAAATAGACATTTTAGGATATCCTGTGTCCCAAAAAAATATTTTCAGAAAAAGATACATGCGTCTGTGAACACGATAACTCAAAAACCAATAGCGGTACAATACCAAACTTGGTATTTAAGTTTAGTATCTTCCAGGGATGCGACACGAATATTTTGAGAAAAATCCTCCCTCCAAACTACCCTTTACATGGAAAAAAAAATCGAAAATTTTGATTTTGTCAGAAATGACTGACGATTTTGTTTAAAATACCATATATTAATTACATTTACATGGCAAATAATATGTATATTTGGAATTTTCTGTGATTAGCTTCTAGAGACCTTTTTATTCTGAATGAATTTTCCTGAATTTTGCGTAACTGGTAAACCGTAAGAGATAGACAAATACTTATTTCACAAAAATATAGATCACATTAAAACACACAATTTGTGTTATATGCGCTTTTTTTAGTTGAATTGGTCATCTCTGAGATATTCCTTGGTATTTATTTCAAATTTAAATACTTAGTTTCTCACAGGGAAAGTTGTAAACTCCTGGCCCTTCACAGAAACGGATTTCATCCACATGGTCACCGGCTTTTAAAAGATTTGATAATCGTTTTTGCCTAATGTATTCCCTTATTTTCCTTCTACTTACAAGGATACAAGTAATTAAGGCAACATCTGATAGTGTTTATCTGGAATATTATAAAATAGATAGAAGAATATATTTTTTAACAATTTATTACGGCGATGTAGAGAAAGTCATGCTAAGGAACACTCATTTTTTTATTTTGGTTGCTAGTTGTAGTTTATTATCTGTGGAATAATTGTCTAAATATTGTAGTTAAACATTGAAAATAAATAGTAAGATCTGGTATAAGTAATTAGGTCCCAGGCTATAGCATATAGATTTTATTTTATTTATATTTTTGTACATACAAGGAAATATATGCAATAAGGTAATTTTTCCATATATTTAACTCGATTAACATCAAGTAGATACGTGTACAAGAATAATAATTGGTGGTATGAGAAGCTTGGGACACATAAGTTAAAGTGGAAAAATTCATGTGACTGACACATCAAATTGGAATTATAATGGGGGAAAACAAATTTAATACGCTGTCACCTGTAATTCATATTGATACAAATTTGTTAATTTCGGATAATGGCCGAACTTTCTCTAATCGGATGAATAACAAGAAGACACTGAAAGTGTTTGTTGGATTAGATAAGATTCAATTAGATTGCCTTCTGATGGTTCACGATGGCCAAGCAGGCTCTGAATATAGAATATGTTAAAGCGTACAAAATTAAATTCCTCAAGTTAAAGTTTTTGCATTACAATGAATAGTAAACATATTAAACTTTCAAGTGCATTAAAACTTAAGCCAGGCATTAAACATTAAAAATCTAATGTTAAAAAACGTATGCTTCTTTTTACTTCATGCTAATCGAGAAAAATAGTGTTATTACTTGCCTCCAAGCAAGTAAAAGGGGAATGAGGGAGTAGCATAGGTTTAAGTATTAGTCAAAAGCTGGTTGCTATGTGACTGAAGTTTCTTTGTTTGTATGGACAGAAGTTTACAAATTCCCGTATGAGAAAATTTAAGTTTTTTAAAGCTGAAACCAATAACAAGTAGTATCTCAAAAACGATCCACTCCACGAAAAAAAATGTGTATAACCGGAATTGTGTTTTAACGAGCTCTAAATTTTCTATTATGTAAGTTTTTGTATATCTCTTACGGTTTGCCAGTTATGCAAAATTCCGTAAAATTCATCCAGAATAAAGAGGTCTTCAGAGGCTATTCCCAGAAAATTCAAAATATACATTTTATTTGACAGGTAAATATCTTTAATATACGATATTTCAATAAAAATCAAACTCTTCGCAAAAAGTTCCATGTAAAGAATAGGTGGGGTTGAAAATCTTCGTGTCGCATCCTTGGAAGATACTGAACTTAAATACCAAGTGTGGTATTTAACATACTTTTCGTTTTTGTGCTATACTTTCCACAGAAACACTACACTACACACACACACCTCGAACACACACTCACACACATGACCTTTTTCCAAAAATGCTTTTTTTTGGATTCAGGGGGACCCAAAACATGTATTTCCGGTGAAATCTCGGTATTGCATTTTTGGGTGCATTACAATAGCTTATCTATACACTGTAGGTACATAGTTGTGTAGAAAAAGTAATACAGTTGCTAGCTTTTTCCTTGATTACTGGGGATATCATTAAATATTTTAATTGTTTCATAGTATACACCTTTCTGAAAGCAAGAGAGCATTAGGATGATAGATATTTTCCTTTTGCCTGGTGTTAAAACAAGTTCTCAGAGATCTGCAACTAGATAAAGCGGATTCTCTTGCATTTGAAATGCGGACTAGATGAAATCTCTGTTGTACAGAACGGCACTATATTTTTCAAGATGACCTTAATTGTAGGAAACGAAGCATGTTTTGAGAATAACAATTATGAAAGGCGCCGCACTCGCCTAGACAGTTGCGAAAAGCTTGCTCGTAAATTGCTCCGGATTTAATTACAAGGTTGACGTAATTAATGCTCATAAATATGACAATGCAGTCTTGTCATTATTAAGAGAGAAAGGAAGAGTGAGACAGCAATAAATATCTCGAAGATACTATGTAATTACCCACTTAGCAATTGAGGGCTTCATTCCGACGTGTCGATAACCCAATAGCAAATATCAGCAAACTAATGCAAGTAATATTTGGTATTTAAAACTGACGTCCAAGTTTCTTGGTTACCTCTTCATCTTATAAAGGTTACTTACAAAGTCATGGCAACTATTACGCACACTTTGTTGCAGAAATGGTGGCCCACAAAGAAACAGGACTTAAAAAAATGTGTTGATTGCATAAATTAATTGATTAGCTGTTTAAATCGTTCCAAAAGATGTGAAGCATAATTGCAATGAATTGTTTATGTTCTTCCTAATAACAGTTTCTTATAAGTTTGCCCCGCAGGGATGTATTAGTCCACTCTGCGTTATTGTTACTTTTTCTCTGATAGGTTAACGTGCACTTTGAACGGTAACGAACAAGTTGTTAGTCACGCAAGTATGAGGGATAAACGTTGTCCTGGAGGCTTCGGTACCGCACTCCTATCAATATGGCTTTGACTCTGCACATACCTTCATTTTCTGGAGAAACAGGATTAAAACAAAATATTTTTCCATCTTCTTCTTGATAAAACTATACAGGGATTTTAGATTGTATTGTCGTTGTTCTAGACATTTAACTAAACTCAAAAGCCAGAGTGAATCGTAAAAAAAGATCCTTACAAGACCTAGGAAGAAATATCCAAGGAAACTGGAAGAAACACTCTGAGGCTCACCATTTATTCACTTGAGATATTATAACAAGCAGCCATTAAATATATCTGATTTTAATGTTAATACATTTGCTTAGAATATTTTTTTCATTTATTAGAATTGTAAGTTACAGGCCTTGAATTCACAGTTTGAAAGCTAAATCTTGCAACGACTGCCCCAATTATCAAAGTGCGTTTTTCAAAAAAAAAATAAATAAAAATGTAGGCTTACCAAGTCTATTCAACTCCCCAATTTTGCACACTTTTGCCTATCCTTGGCGACTACACAACAAAACTTCGCTGTTTTCTTATGACGATTTGTCCCTCGGCGAATATCCAGCTAGATTTTTTGATGTCTCCCGCTGAAGAGCGGAAAGAATGAATACTTTGAACTTTTCCCAGCAGATCGCGTATGCCACTATGAAGATGTTAGGGAGGTTTTTGTTAATCCCATAAATGCGTGACGTCAGTGGTGATAACCATATCTGTCGCACAACTTGTGGAAGGGGCTACCCCCTGACAAACAGTTCAAAATACATTAGTTACGTAATATATTTGTTATACTACCATAAAATGATAATTTGGCAATTATCTACGAATATATTAATATAAACGATCATGTTAAACAGTCCAATTTTGTTCCGCATGTCACCCTTTTCCAAGACAGCAGCCAATGAGAGGGGATTAATCATGAGAAAGTAAAGAGATACGAGGCAAGGTTATATGGAGCACATCTTAGTTCAGTAATATTAAGTGAATAATGTTCAAGATAATATAAGTACATCGATAGTAGTCCTTTTTAAAGACTTATTTTGGCAATTAGGATCATTCACGTGCCATTGTGTAAAATGCATTATTCCCTTATTTCATTTGTACGCACAGCATAAGAAAAATGTCATTAACCAACTTTTCCTAGTGCTAATCTCAGTATGAAGTAGAAAATAACTTTTTTAGCAATAGTTTTCTGCAGATATGCAGAGAAAGTCAATTTGACTGTATCTCATTAAATTATAAAAAAATTACTGCTTTTTTCACCATAAATGCAAACTATAACGCTGTATATAAATTTAGGATAGGTTTATACCTTTTGCAAATGTATACCACCTTTAAGATTTGGGAATATCAACTATTTTTTCTCCTTCGGAAGGGAAGTAAAGCCGTTGGTTGCGTGTCGTAGATTTACAGCACGTAAAATAACCTAAAGCCCGATAAAGATGCCTCTGAGCAAAACTAAGTGATCTTTCACGCCGAATATACAGAGTGATTTATGCAGAACTAACACATTATTTCTTTAATTATTCCGTTGGAAATTCATTCAGTGACCCAATTTTAGCACCAAATTAAGCAGAATGTTCTGGAGTTTCGATTCCTTGTCAGTAGTTGCGCAGATGTTTGTTTTATTCCTAATGTCATTGTTGGCAGCTGTTTCGACATTTTGTTCTTGTAGTCAATGTGAAAATGCAGTACGATGTAGAGCTGAGTGAAGGATATTTTCAGCAAGATGGCGCTACATGCCATACATCAAATGAATCCATGAACCTAATTGCAAGTTTCTTTGACGACCGGATAATTTCCAGGAACCTGTGGCCACCGAGATCTCCGGATTTGACATCGCCGGACTTCTTTCTATGGGGCTACTTAAAAGACAGGGTTTACGCCACACGTCCCCAGACATTGGACAATGTGAAGCACAACAGCACAAAGGAGATTCAAGCTATTGACACAATTGAGTAGCCAGTAACATGGAACGACGTGTTGGAGGATGTTTTCAACATTTGCTATAGAGGTAAATAATCTCCCAAAATTCTTCTACAATTTAGGTATAATAGGTTGTCGCTAGCATAACACTTCTTAAAACAATTAATGAAAGAAGTATGTCAGCTTTATATAAATCATCCTGTAGAATGGGACGCTGCGAACACTGTAGTTAAAGAGCGTCCATAAATAAAATACCTTTTCATTTCAACGGCTTTTCCTTTGGCACGGCAATGGTGTTCACTCGTTTACTGTATTAATTTTTGATGCATTTTCTTTAGATTTACATGCACACATTTACACTCCCAGACTCCGGAGAGAGTGGGGAATCTCTGTTAGAGGACAATTACTACCTCCAGTCGGAATCGAACTCGGGACTCCTTGCACGCAAATATTTGTGTGTGAACTATTTAATAAAAAAATAACAAAATACACGTATTGCTGACATTATACAATGTTTAGTCTAGGGTGAAACTTTTCTACATGCTTATATTTTTACATGAGCGTTCCGTCCAGCGAGTGCCAAGCATATTGATTTGAAATTAAAATATGCAAAAACGCTTACCCCTAGAGATACTTGAACTTGCTGAGATCCAGGAAGTTTTCTTGTCCAATTTTGTGGCAGTAGATGAAACATGAGTGCAACTCCTTGTTCTGGAGTTTAAAATTCAGTGCATGGACCGGCGACATTGAAGTTTCCCTCGACTGGGTAAGTTTCGTGCACATTCAGGCCGTAACAGGAAAATGGTGCTCTGGGATGCTGAAGGAATTTTAATGGCAAGCCACTTGAATACAGGTCAGATAAAATGGTATCAATCACTCACCTTAGCCGTTGAATAAAGGAACAAGAAAATGGAGCCTGTCTTGTAATATTACCTCGTGCGAACAAAGTACAATACCTTTTTTACTTTCTCTAGCACGTATGTACAACAGAGAAGCTATTGAGTTCCAACAAAAAAAAATGATACCGACATTTCATTGGTAATATACGTTTTGAACCGAATCAAAAAAAGCATTTTTAGCAAAAGGTGTGTGTGTGGGGGGGGGTGTACAATACAACTCGAAAGCGAAAAGTAAGTTAAATACCAAACTTGCTATTTAGGTTGAGTATCTTCCAAGGATACAACAGAAGATTTTCAGGAAAATCCCCCACCTCCACTTAGAAATGTTTAATTTTCTCAAAAACGACCAATTTTAATTAAAATAATATATGTTTAAGATTTGTTCATGACAAACGAAATGCACATCTTGAATTTTCTGGGAATAGCCTTTGAGCACATCATTCTGGACGACATTTTTATAACTCGTAAACCGTAAGAGACAAACAGAGACTTACTGTACATAAAACACGTAGATCTTATAAAACACCTAATTTGTCATATATATTTTTTTCGTAGAATTAACGGTTTCCAAGATATTCTTTGTAATTGGTTTCAGTTCTAAACTATTTAAGCTTTTCTCAAACAAGCAGTCATCTATCGTTTAATATCTAAAAGAATGGCAAATTGCGTTTGAGACATTATTTTTAAGTATTTTAAAATTGAAATCAATAACAAGGATTGTTTTGTAACTGTTTATGCGAAAGGCATCCAGAACGAAGAGATCGTCAGAGGCTCTTCCCAGTAAATTGAAGATATACAATTTGTGAATATCTTTAATATGTGGTAATTTAATCAAAATTGTTAGAGCCATTTTTGAGGAATAAATATTCCATGTAAAGGGTAGCTTATGGTTGGGGCATATTCCTGAAAATTTTCGTGTCGCGTCCTTGGAAGATACTGAACTTAAATATCCAGTTTAATATTTAACGGACCTTTTGTTTTGAGTTGCATTTCACAGACACAGACTTTTTCTAATTTTTTACTTTCTCTATACGTACTATGTACATATTGTATAGAGAATGTATTGCACTCCACCCAAAAATTCGATACTGAGATTTCACCGAAAATATATGTTTTAGGGTCCCCTGTATCCCTGTATTCAGAAAAAGGTCCGCGTGTCCGTGTGTTTGTGAACACGATAGCTCAAGAACGAAAAGTCAGTAAAATACCAAAGTTGGTATTTAAGTTTAGTATCTTTCAGGGATGCGACACAAAGATTTTGAGAAAAAATCCCCCATCCCAAACTACCCTTTACATGGAACTTTTTTCGAAAATTTTGATTTTCCCAAAAATGGCTCTAACGATTTTGATTAAAATGTCGTATATTAAATATATTTACCTGACAAATTAAATGTATATCTTGAATCTTCTGGGAATAGCTCCTGAAGACTACTTTATTCTGGATGAATTTTACGAAATGTTGCATAACTGCTAAACCGTAATAGATGGACAAAAACTTACCACACAAAAATGTAGAGCACCCTAAAACACACAATTTATCATATATATTTTTTTCGTGGATTTGATCGTTTTTGAGATATTCATTTTTGGTTTCAGCTTTAAAAACTTAAAATTTTCCACACAGGAATTTAACAAGGCCTGTCCATACAAACAAAGGAACTTCAGTCACATAGCAACCAACTTTTGACTATCACTTTAACCAATAGTACTCCGTTATTTCGCTTCTACTTACAAGGAAGCAAGTAATAGGATCATTTTTACTGATTTTTTTCTCGATTAATATGAAGTAAATGGAAGTATAAGCTTTATAACAATAATTGGTTGCAGAGGTATAGAGAAAGTCATGTGAATGGAACACATCAGATTTTTTCTGATACTGGAGACCCTAAAAACGAATTTCCGGTGAAATTTCGGAATGGAATTTTTGGGTGAAATACGATAACTTCGGTATCTACTATGTGGAGAGAGTAACAAGTCCTTACAAGAATGACGAACCCCTAAATAGTACACTATCATATATCCTTTATTTTTCCTGAAGGATAAATGATCAGTTATCGTTACATATAAAGCATGAAATTCAAGTGCACAAAAGGAAACACAGAAAGCTTGTACCATATAATAAACACTTCAGTAGAAAAGTTCCCAGAATATGTAGGTATATAACACAGAAATAAACTACCATAAGCCAATTTACACATCATCTCTTCAAAATAGTTCCCTTCCGCAGTGACACTTTTACCACCGTACATAAAGTGACTGGAAGCACTCCTGGAAGCCATTTTCAGATACCTTCGTAGTGTCCTTGTCGTATGTACAGTAATTTCTTCAAGTTTGAAAATTTTAACTGAAACGTTTATGCCATTCATATACACCCGAGTTTTCTTCATCACTGCTTCACCATAAGCTTCTTCCATTATTCTCAATCTCTCTGAAACTTGTTTAACAAAATGCAAAACTTTGTTCGAACGTGCTCCGTTACCAGCATATAAAATGCGATAAACGAATACGCATGCACATCAAAAACTAGCTGCCAAGCATGGACGTTACCAACACGTAAAAATAAAATATTCTTTACCTTCGTGTTCATTAAGAAAAATAAACGATTTTAGGGAACTTTATGAATCTAGGGTTATACGTATTTTCAGTATAGTAATACTAACGATTAAAACAAAATATATAGTGAGATAAATTCCTTTACTAGCTTCTCTACAAATGCCTGTTTCTAATGGATAATTGTAAAGAGAATGAGGGAAACGAACGTGGGGAGAATCGACGAATACCGTCCTAATCTGTCTTCAGAGTGCTGTTTTTAGAGGTACGGTTGTAAAGCGATTAGAGCTATCCAACTGTGCTGTGAGAAGTCTTTCATCTCTTTTATTTCGCAAACTAGTCCACAGCGCCATTTACTTCCACAGACCAGAAGAATCTCTGCATCTATGTGTGACTATGAGTATCAATGATGGAGTCATGGATTTGAAGCACAGATCTCGCGGTCTCCAGCTGTCCTCAATTCAAACTTGGGGATCTTGCTCTCATCGGAGCACAAATATTGCCAACCCTTCTTACACACTCCACTGTGCAGCATACTTATTACTTGTCTGTAGAATTAATGCAGACTGCCATGAGTGGAAGCTTGCGTAAAACAGATAAGCAGTATTACGTCATCACTCCCGGTGCGTGCCCTGGAATGCAGCAGTTGAGTCTTACAGTGGACGGTTCTAATCAAGTCAAGAAGCAAACACCGCCGCGCGGAGTCATACGCTCACAAAGAGAAAATTAAAGAAAACAGAAGTTTAACCTGTTGTGGATCATTTAGTTTATTCCTGTTTACGTTCGCTATGGTGATATTTGATGGTCAGACTGTATTGCACTATTTTCCCGCCTTCTCTTACCGCTCTAAACGTACCAGCTACACTAGCGATCTCCCCTAACAACTGCACTCATTCGTCAGACAGGTAGTAGCTCTGTACCTGACGAATAACAACAGACCAAAATAAATAAAAAGCATGCTAATTTAACGTAGTAAAATTTAAATTTATTACATTGAATTAAAATGCTCCTAGTCTCTCGTGTATACAAATATGTATTTTACTAATTAAGTAATTTTTCTAGAATTTTGAAATTGAGTTTAACATTTTAATATATAAATAAAATAACAATTAAAAGTTTAGTTTTAATGTTAAAGTAGGTTTCGAATTTTAATAAATAAAGTAAAGAATGCGAAAAGTAGGCAAAGCAATAAAAGTAAGAATTCCCGACCTATGCCAAGCTGTCCGCCACATGCCTGAGAAATGCAGATCCGCAGGTTGAAACATGTTCAAAAATTTTCTGGAAAATTCCCTTGGATTGGTATGTTCGTTTCGAATATAGGAAATCCCGCTAAAGCATTAACGTGAGTGTTGGAAAATTCGATCAGAAAATCCTGTTATCATGCATTACACTAAAAGGGTTATGCAGAGTAACGACGAGCTGACCAAAACTTAGAACTTTATTTTTAAATGGCACGTCATCGTAAGCAACGTAACCTCATCATTCGGTCAGCAAATAGGATCCTAGGCAGACAACAATAAACTCATATTATGCTTTTCAGTTCAAACGCGTTGTATCCAAGCAATTGTGTTTGACTTTGTCCATAAATTCCTGACCCAGTATCATGGGGAATATAGCAAATGCAGACTAGATTGAACTCTGCAGCGCTATAATCTTTCTCAACAAGGACAATACTTTTGGTTTGTTATGTATATGCTTTGTTCCTTTCTCATAATAATAATAATAACAATAATAATATAATAATTATGAAAGAGAACAGTGTGCACAAGGCAATTTCATGCAACCACTTCACATAATGTTTGTTTTACGCCCCACGTTCCTTTGTTGTTGACCCGAGAACGGGCTTCTGTTCATTTTTACTTTCTATACACGTACTACGTACATAGTGTATAGAGAAGGTATTGTATTGCTCCCAAAAATTCGATACCGAGATTTCACTGGAAATATATGTTTTGAGACCCCCTGAATCAAAAAAAAAAAGCATTTTGAGAAAAATGTGTGTGTGTGTCTATGGGCAGCATAGCTCAAAAACGAAAAGACCGTTAAATATCAAACTTGGTATTTAAGTTTGGTATCGTCCAAGGATACGACACGAAGATTTTTTAAAAAAAAACCTCCACCCCAAACTAACCTTTACCTGGAAATTTTTTTCAAAAACTTTGATTTTCTTAAAAATGGATCTAACGATTTTGATTAAAATATTGTATTTCTTGAAATAAAATAAAATGTATATCTTGAATTTTCTGGGAATAGCCTCTGAAGACTACTTTATTCTGGATGACTTTTATGGAATTTTGCATAACTGCTAAACCGTAAGAGACGGACGAAAACTTAAAACAAAAAATGTAGAGCACGTTAAAACACAATTTATGTTATATACATTTTTTTCTTGGAGTAGAGCGTTTTTGAGATATTCCTTGTTTTTGGTTTCAGCTTTGAAAAACTTATACTTTTCTCGTACAGGAATTTGTCAACTCCTATCCATACAAACAAAGGAACTTCAGTGACATAGCAACCAGCTTTTGACTATCACTTTAACCTACGGTACTCCCTTATTTCGCTTCTACTTACAAGGAAGCAAGTAATAAGACTATTTCTGCTAATTTTTTCTCAATTAGATGAATTAAATAAAATAATTTTGCTGCAGAGATGTAGAGAAAGTGACGTGAATGGAACACATCAGATTATTTTGGGAGTTCAGTGCCAGTTTTAACATAAATGTCAACACAATTAGGAAGTGCTTTCCGTTTGCAGTACCAAACTTGTGCACTAACCTTGTTCCCGGTATTTCTTCTCCCGGTTGTTCTTGTAGATACGCCATATTATAGCTCCGCAGTACTATACTCTTTCTCAATAAGGAAAATAATTGTCCATATACTTATGTCTTATCATGACATACATATATTAAAGAGACCAATGTTTACAAGACAGTTTCATGCAATAACTTCATGTGATGCTTGTTTTACCACAATTTCCTTAGTTTCTGACCCGAAAATGACTTCTATTCATTTGTTAGGATTTGAGTGTCAGTTTTGACATAAATCCAATAGAAGTACTCTACAGTTAGCAAATATCCTCCATTTGTAATACCAAACTTGTTCACTAACCCCATTCGTGGTATTTCTTTCACCAGTTCCCGTTCTTGTAAATACGCCAAACAGCTCCGCAGCGCTATACTCTTTCTCAACAAAAACAATCATTTTGGTTTGATATCTATCCTTATCATATGGCACACAATGAAAAGAGCAATGTTTACACGGTGATTTCATGCAAACGCTCTACACAATATTTGTTTTACCCTACTTTACTTAGTTTCAAACCCAAGAACGGTCCTCTGTTCATTTATTAGCCTTTGAGTGTCAGCTTTACATAAAGCCTATAGAAGACCTACACATTTAGCAAGTGTTTTCCAGCCGTTCAGATAACATGCTTACATCTCAACCCATTCATCGCTGATTTTTACTCTCTAGACTGTATATTGTCATGAGATCGCAGGAATAAGTTTGTCAATAGTTCAAGTGGAATATTTTTTTTTTCACAATTACTAATTCCTATGCATGGTGGTATTCATCATTGTTTGATACTATACTATTGCAGAAAATGTAGAAGAGTTTGCCAACTTATAAAACATTATACTATCATCCTCACCTTAAGATAAAATATTTACTTTGACTTCATATTGAGACGGATTATCGCCCATGTGAATAAGCGCATAACCAATATTTGTAATTGATTAAATTGTTTAGGTTAATTAGTAAGATATAATGTATTTTTTGTATATTGGATGTTCAGAGAGATTGTTCCTGGAAAGCGTTTCTAACTTCAACCCAAGAGTTCTCAAGCGAAGAATTCAGTTGTTTGCGATATTTCTTTGTCTATTGCAAGAGGGGAAAGAAGCTATTGTGTGGTCACGTCCCCGCAAGAGAAAGCGAAGACTGCATAAACCGGGGAACTACGAGGAAATTTAGGTCAAGAATTATGTGAAAGACACATTGACCAATTACAATTAATCACGTCACGGCAGAAGTGCACCCCAAGCCACTTTCGGCGCCAAAAATGGGCCAATGAGATTACGAATTGAGGGTTTTGCGCGTGGGTAGAATTTGTTATAAATATAGAGTATTCGCTGCAATTTTCACGCAGTTAAGATGTAATCCCAAGCGACGCACAAAGCCAGGGTATGCGCGAATTAGTCAAGTTATTATAGTGATAGGCAGTTGGAATGTAACTTCACGTAGACTCTGTGGTGCCCGAATCAAGAATACTCGTAAACATAGTAAAGTTATTGCAGTGATTCACACAGTTGAAATAAATGTCACGCGTAAGGAAGCCACGGCGAAAATTTAAACTGTCTACAATTATTCTGCACGTAACCGTTCCACTCGTCGCCGCGTGAAGTTTAGTTACCTTTATGCGCATTACGCTCTTGTTCGAGGGAAAATATCGAAACTCAATCGCGCCAGGAACATTCTCGGGAACGCTTGAAAAAGAGAAATAAACCTTGATTGAACGAAAAGTGCCGACCTTATTTAAGTTAATTCCCGTACCACACCCTGGAGATCACCGTAGCTAAATAACAAAGCTAGATATAAATAGGTCTCAATTGCTCGTCACTGAGCCCACCAATAGCCGAGGAGCATCGAGAATCGAGTTTAGCAGCTGCAACGCCGGAGAGAGGACCAGTCGTCGCTGCGCAGCCCAGCCCCACCAGCTCCATACCCCTACAATATACAAATCCTCGATAATATTCTCGTGCACAGAACTCTTTTAAGGGAATGTGAGCTTGCCAAGAGCGGGTTTAGATCACTTATTCAGTGCTCATGCTCAAGATTCAGTATTCCTAACTTCAACTCTTATGATAATGAAGTATTTCCCAGAAATGAACATCTAAACGCTTCATTATTTATTAATGTCAGTAATATAAAGTAAATGCATTGCTTTTGGCGTAACTAACGGCGGCAACATTTTCTTTGAAAGCAGAGGAAATGCTTTAATCCTGTCTGAATTAAATAGCCGTTAATTTACACCTATTTGAAAATGATAGCTGGAAAACAACGGCGGTGATTTGGTAACTGTTACACACTGGAACATGAAGACGGAATCATATTACTGCATACGAGATTGGTAATAAACGTGTTGAGGAGATGCATATTGCTGCAAGGCAAGGACTAACGCTCGTAATTATGTTATCAACGTCTGATGTGAGCCTCTTGCAGCTGCCGACAGAAGAAAACAGGAAGGAGGGACGTTGTTTCGAAATATATTTTCTTACAATGGCAGCAAACAAAACCTTTTACTCTGTACCAAAGTATAGTAATTTTTTGACAATTCAGCTCAACTATTAAAGCGCCAATGAAATGGCTCAGATTAGGCAGTCATCTAACTGGAGCGATATTGTCCAAAAACTTATCGCAGCTGATGTTCATTTCTTTGAGATCTTGTCCCACCTGATGTTCGTTTGTCTAATCTCCTGTCAAGGTGATAATCTAAGCAGCCAACTTTCACTTTTAATAATTGTCGTTCCACAATTGTACTTTCAATTAATTCAGTTACAATGTTTACTAAAGTTTTATCCAGTTCATAATATATTTAATTCAAAAAGGAGTGAAAATAATCGTTATTTGTATTTCTTATGTATGAGATGAATGCAACAATCTCCAATAAAACAATGTTTGTTTCCATTTCATGTATTATTAAAAGCTGAAACAAAATAATTTTATTTTTCCCTATTTTTATTGTTGCTATCAATATTCATACATTGGGTCTTAGACACGGTCAGCCATATCATAATTAAGGGGACAGTGAAGAAAGAAAGAGATAAACAAAGAAAGAAAAAAAAACATTACTTAAAGTAAACATGGTCGAATTTCTCATTTGTAGTTTGAGTACTAATGTTAGGTACTACAATAATAACTTGATAAAATCTCTCTTCATAAATTATTATTAATAGTCTGTTTCCCTGCACTGTTTTATCAAATACGACTCATGTTTTCATCTCCTAGGACAATTCACTCCTGGCGCTTCGCTTCGGTCACGAATTATCGACAAGATGAAAACACTCGTGATATTACTTACAAATATCTAATTATCTTTTTACCAGTCCTTATTTTCTCTACTACGTAGGTGAAGTATTTCATTCTACCAAAAATTTAGTCAAAATTTCAGGGGATATATGATTTGAGGCTCCTTGAATTAAAAAAAAAATGATCTATTCCCATGACTTTCTCTACATCTCTGCAACAAATTAATTGTTAAAAAACTTATTCTTCTATCTACTTCATGCCAATCGAAATAAATATTAGCAGAAATGGTCTTTTTATTTGCTTCCTTGCAAAGTAGAAGGGAAATAAGGGAATACATTAAGATAAAGCTATAATAAAATATTTTAAAAAGTGGTTGCCATGTGGTTGAAATCCGTTACATTTTAAGTATTTTAAAACTGAAATAAATAACAAAGAATATCTCGGAAACGTTCAGCTCCACGATAAAAACGTATATGACATAAATTGTATGTTTTAATTAAGTCTATATTTTTGGTGCAGCTACATTTTGTCTATCTCTTGCGGTTTACCTATTATCAAAATTCAGCAAAATTCATTTAGAATAAAGAGGTGTTTAGAAGTTACTCCCAGAAAGTTTAATATATACATTTTATTTGTCGTGTAAAGATCTTTAACATACGGAAATTTTAATGAAAATCGCGTTGAGCCATTTTTGAGAAAATAAAAGAATCGAACTTTTTTCAATGTAAAGGGTAGTTTGTGATGGGGGATTTTTCCTCAGAATCTTCGTGTTGCATCCTTGGAAAATGGTTTAAGTTTAGTAACTTAATTTTACCAACTTTCGTTTTTGAGTTATCGTGCTCACAGACAATGAGTTCATTTTCCTATCTACTTAATTTTAATCGAGATAAACCTTTACGGAAATAGCTGCATTACATATTTTCTTATAAGTACACCTTCAATTATTTCATAAGAAAATTATTTTCTCAAAAATATCTCTTCTCCTCACTGAGGATGTCATCTTCCTTCACGACAACGGGTGACCTCATACGGCCCAGGGGATCACCACGAGCTGAAGCAGTTTTGCAGGGATATCATCGACCACCCTTTGTACAACCCGGATTTCGCTCCAAGCGACTTTCACATTTTTCCTCACTTGAAGGAACACCTAGGAGGCCAATGATTCACTTCAGATGAGGAGCTGCAACACTTCACGACAACGGCTGAACACGCAAGAACAGGATTTTTACAAGGACGGAATATTCAAACCTAATCCCACGAAGCGACAAGTGTCTCAACCGATTTGGAGACCATGAGAAAAAAGAACCTAATGTATGTACTATCAAGTGGTTGTATTGATTGTAAGAATAAAAAATATACTCGTTTCACTGCAGGCTTTGTAGCCTTAGTTTCTGGTCATCTCTCGTACAAATGTTCTTTAAAAGTGGTTCCTCTTTAATGAATAGGTTTAATGTTGTGAATCACGTATTATTCGTAGTTATCCAGTCAGTACCGAGCGGGTGGCTCAGGCGGTTCCTCTGTGGCCCACATTCGGGAGGTGGCGGGTTCGGTCCCCGAGGTAAATCTACCTGATCAATAGGTTTTTCCAGGGGTTTCTCCGGGTGGCTAGGCAAATGTTGTAGGATTCTTTCATTCAGTCCCTCCATGTCGTTTTCATTGCCATTTCATTTATATTTCATCCCGTTGGTTTCTTTCAAGGATGCCGATGGTGCTGAAAGTGATTATCTGTGTGCCCCGATTTCGGCTGGTTACCGGGATGAGGATCACCCCTAGCAGGCACACTGGTCCCTAGTGTGTCTATCAGACTGTCAGATTGCTTCAAACTGGAGTAATTGCTGTGCTGTGACTCCTGGTTTCGGCCGCCCAATGCAGCCTCCAACCTCATCTCTCCCTCCCCTCCTAGCGTAGGTACAATTACCACAAGTAGGTTTGCTGCCGAGTCCGCTCCATTCGAATTTTTACCTTACTCACTCAGTTATTTACATTTTTGGCCACTTTGAATTCCATTGAGTTTTTGTTTATGGAGGCTCTTTGATTTTCAGTGTCTCATTCATATTCGAATTGAAATCCTGCTTAGTTTTACTCGCAGGCCTCTTTATCAGACTTGAGGTTGTTTTTATGTGCCGCAATCTACAACACGGGACCAGCGGCTTTGCTTCATTTTCGAAGAAAGCCATGGCCTAAGATATTTAGGTCCAAAAAATGCATCAACCTCCACTGGATTTTAAACCGCGTACTTAAGCACCAGAGGATAGCATGTTATCTCTAGATCACGAAGGTCGACAAACACTCTGAGGGTTTTTCCTGAAAATCTTTGTGTCGCATCCTTGGAAGATACTAAACTTAAACCTTGGCATTTTACTGATGCCTTTCATTACTTTCTCTATACGTACTGTGTACATAGTGTATAGAGAAGGTATTGCACACCACCAAAGATTTCATCAGAAATGTATGTTTTAGGGTCCTCTGTTTCCAAAAAAACATCCGTGTGTGTGTGTGTGTGTGTGTGTTCGTGTGTCTGCGAATACGATAACTCAAAAACGAAAAGTGGGTAAAATAGCAAACTTGGTATTTAAGTTTAGCGTCTTCCAGGGATGCGACACGAAGAGTTTGAGAAAAATCCCCCCACCTCAAACTACCTTATACATGGAAAAAATTTCGACAATTTTGATTTTCTCAAAAATGGCTCTTAACGATTTTGATTAAACTCTCTGATATTTAAGATATTTACATGCCAAATAAAATTTATATCTTTAATTTTTTGGGAGTAACCTCTAATCTCTTTATTCTGGATGATTTTTATTGAATTTTGCATAACTGGTAAACCGCAAGAGATATACAAAAGCTTCCTACATAAAAATGTAGATCACAATAAAACACACAATTTATGTCATATACATTTTTTTCGTGGAGTTGATCGTTTTTGAGATATTTCTTATTATTGGTTTTAGGATTAAAAACTTATATTTTTCTCATACAGGAATTTTCCATCTCCTCTCCATACAAACAAAGGAACTTCAGTCACTTAGCAACCAGTTTTTGACTATCACTTTAACTTACGGTACTCCCTTATTTCCTTCTACTTACAAGGAAGCAAGTAATAAGGCTATTTTTGCTAATTTTTCTCAATTGCTGTCCACAAACCCACATATGGACCTTTTCCTCTAGCATTGTACATACGTTCTAGGGGAAGAAATATGTGAACCAATTTGAAGTTCATAATTAACAGTTTAGAATAATAACAGTTATATTTAACGGGGATGTGCTCGCATCTCAAAAATATAATTGTAGCCAATCAATTTGCTTAAAGATTAATCAGCCAGTAGAAAACCATATAATATACTAAGCATGCAGGTATAATTTAGTAGCAGTGTATAAATAAGCAGTTACAAGCTGCAGATGTTTGAAAGACATCAGGTGTGTATAGTCTGGGCATATAAAATGCAAATTGCATCTTCTCCGGAGGCTAAGAGAGTATTTTTGTCTTCATCCGCCCTCTAATAATAACAAATGGTGGAAAATAATGATGTGTCTAGCGCCGCACCAAAGCAGAGATTTATAATATTTAATTGTTCGATGGGAAGCGACGATAGCCACATTACACCGCACGCGATGAGGTCAACAGTACCAGATTGTGCACGTGGCCATGATGTACAACTCACAGCGGCCACTTCATGATTAGGTAATGTGACGTATTTAGTAGTAAATTGCAAAGAAAATCTCATTTTAACTAACCATCAATTTTTTAAATTAAAACTAGCTTATAGCTTTCCAGCCTTACAAGGTTATTACTTTTATATTACGTATGCACAATGTACATAGTAGATTCAGAAGATAAGGTATTCCACCCAATAATTCGATACCGAGATTTCACCGTAAATACATGTTATGAGGACCTCTGAATAAAAAAATCTGATGTAATCCATTCACATGACTTTCTCTATATATCTGCAACAAATTTTTGTTAAAAAGTTTATGCTTCTATTTAATTCATGCTAAGTGAGAAAGAATTAGCAGAAATAGTCTTATTACTTGCTTCCCTATAAGTAGGAGCGAAATAAGCGAATAACATAGGTTAAAAGTGATAGCAAAACATGGTTGCTATGTGACTGAAGTTCCTTTGTTTGTATGGACAGCAATTGTTAAATTCCTGTATGAGAAAATTATAAGTTTTAAAGCTGAAACCAAAAAGCAAGGAGTATCTAAAAAACGATCAACTTCACGAAAAAAATGTATATAACATAAATTGTGTGCTTTAATGTGCTCTAAATTTTTTGTGTGGTAAGTTTTTGTCTATCTCATACGGTTTACCAGTTACAAAAAAATCCGTAAAATTCATCCAGAATAAAGTAGTCTTCAGAGGCCATTCCCAGAAAATTCAAGATATACATATTATTTTTCAAGTATATATCTTTAATATATGATATTTTTATCAAAATCGTTAGAGCCATTTTTTAGAAAATAAACATTTTCGAAAATTTTTCCATGTGAAGAGTAGTTGGGGGTGGGGGATTTTCTTGAAAATCTTTGTGTCGCATCCTTGGAAGATGCTGAACTTAAATACCAAGTTTGGTATTTAACGGTCTTTTGGTTTTTGAGCTATGCTGCCCACAGACATACAGGCACATACACACAGACAGGCAGACACACACGGACATTTTTCTAAAAATGCTTTTTTTGGATTCAGGTGGTCTCCAAACATGTATTTACGGTGAAATCTCGGTATCGAATTTTTGGGTACAATGCAATACCTTCCCTATACATTATGTTTATAGTGCGTATAGAGAAAGTAAAAAGTATTTTTGGAAAAAGGTATTTGCGTGTGTGTCTATGGAGAGCATAATTCAAAAACGAAAAACCGATTAAGTGCTAAACTTGGTATTTAAGTTCAGTATCTTCCAAGGAATAGGCGGCGCCGTGGCCGAGTGGTTAGACCGCTCGCCTCCCACCTAGGAGGTCCGGGTTCGATTCCAAGCGCCCGCATATGGGATACTGGTGGATGAAGCGCCGTCTGCGAGGATTTTCTCCCCGGACACTCATTCCACCAATTGCTCCATCACCTTTCCTATCTTGCATTTCATATCACCCACTTCCTCACGCTCATAACTGGCTAGGTGCCTAGCGGGTGTCAGTCCTAAAATACAGGAAAGGTAAGTCGACTAAGAAAAAAATCTTCCAAGGAAAAGACACGAAGATTTTTAGGAAAATTACCCCAGCCCAAACTATTCTTTATATGGAACATTTTCGACATTTTTGATTTTCTCAAAAATGGCTATAACAATTTGGATTAACATTTTTTATATTTTCACGATAAACGAAATGTATATCTTGAATTTTTTAGAAGAAGTCTCTGAAAACCTCTTTATTCTGAATGGCTTTTGTACAACTAGTAAACCCTAATAGATTAACAAAACTTACTACACAAAGAAATATATATCTCGTTAGAGCACACAATAATTTGTCTAATGCATGTATTTATTTTTTTTAGTCATAACCGTTTCGGAGATATTCCTTGTTGTTTCAAATTTAAGCTACTTAAGTTTTTCACAAACGGGAGGTATTCTTGCAAAGCGAAATTCAATTGCTACACATGGTGACCGGTTTTTAAAAAGATTTGACTATCACTTTAGCCCAGTGTAAAGTGTTTCCTTATTTCGCTTCTACTTAGAAGGAACTAATAAAAGTATTGTTTATAGAACCAATGTTTTGATTTTTTTATTAAAAATGGAATTTGGGCAAACTTCTTCTCTTTGGGAGCAAGGGCCTTAAAAAGTCCAAATTAGAGGTGTATAATCCTCTCATATATGGGATCAATATTCTAAAAATTAAAACATTTGGCGGTATTAATGTCTATTTAGAGGAATCTGTTTTGTAATCGATAGATAACATTTCTGCCAACGTTTATCTCGATTACCACGATGTATATACAGGCACATCTCTTATAATAATAGTTTGTTGAAAAATTCATGTCAATGGAAACTATCAGATTTTTCACACAGGTATATAATAACATTTTAATAGCTATTTATGATACAAGTGCTAAAACTGATGTTTTATATTGTTAGTAGGAATTATATTAAACAATTTTAACACGTTTGTCATACACTATTTTTGGATAGTTCTCCATACTTACAGACTTATTATAATTATAAATAGACTATTTTACCTATTTCGCGGAGTTCATGCTTAATGGTCTGCGATATTCAGTTGTTGCCTTGCTTAGCAGACTTACTCGTACATAAAATTCTATACAAGGGGGCAGTGTAGAAGTTGTAATTTTGCTCTCTACGCTGTTTGCGTAATTTCGTCTGGTTCAACAGATTCCATGTCTATGACATTCAAGTCGTCCGCCATTTTATCAATACAAGCTTTGAGTCATAGCTTACTTGAACGAGGCCGTGGACGCATAAACCAGCGTTGGCTATATTGGAGTGACAGCATTTTCTTCTTTTAACGCTACTGACATCTAGTAAAGTGCCTAGTTTTAGCATCAACTGTCTGGTGGTTGACTTTTAATATTACTTCAAAAGAGTCATGCAATTGTTAAACAACAGACGTTCATATATTTCCGATACAGATGAAGAAGCACTTTTCAAATATCGTTAGATGCCCATGACGTGCCGACGACCTGATCTATTTATCTGACTAGGAGGTAGATTTCTTATCAGACCTGCACTTCTTGTATATCGAAGTGACAGATGTGTCAGCGGTCCATATGTCATCGTTATCAGTCGTGTAGCAAGTTGATCGCTCTTGTTTGGTGTACGACAGGACGTTATGAAGTTTTTATCGATAAAGCAGATCGACCACAAGAACCGTGTAATCAATCACCGTTTGACGACTCCAAACAGGAACGCTGGTTTCCTGAAACAGAAAGCTTCATCAGCATGTAAAATGGTACCTGTAACAGCTGCACTCTCTAGCATTCCACACGGTTTTTAAGGGCAAAGTTTAGGCATGTCTGCATTTCAAATGATCCTGGTCGTATTACTGATACCGTATATTTTGATAAAAACTGAAGTGTATATCTTGAATTTTATAGAAATAGCCCTTATCATTCTGGATAATTTTTACGTGACAGGTAAAGGGTGAAAGATAGACAAACTCTTGCTATATAAAACAGTTACCAAACTGAAATACCCTCATAAAACATAATAAAATGAACGAAACGAATAACAAACTGTTAATTCTGTAGAAAATAAGTATAAAAAATCTGATGTGTTCCATTCACATGACTTTCTCTACATATCTGCAATAAATCATTGTTAAAAAGCTTACGCTTCTATTTACTTCATGCTAATTGAGAAAACATTAGCGGAAATACTCTTGTACTTGCTTCCTTGTAAGTAGAAGGAAAATAAGGGAGTACCATAGGTTAAAGTGATGGTCAAAAGCTGGTTGTTATGTGACTGAAGTTCTTTTGTTTGTATGGACACGAGTTGACAAATTCCTGCATGCGAAAAGTATGTTTTTCAAAGCTGAAACTATCAACTCCACGAAAAAATGTAGGTATATAACATAAATTGTGTGTTTTAATGTGTTCTACATTTTCTGTGTGGTAAGTTTTTGTCCATCTCTTACGGTTTAGCAGTTATGTAAAAATTCGTAAAATTCATCCAGAATAAAGTAGTCTTCAGAGGCTATTCCCATAAAATTCAAGATATACATTATATTTGTCAGGTAAATATCTTAAATATACGAGATTTTAATCAAAATTGTTAGAGCCATTTATATGAAAATCATTTTCAAAATTTTTTCCATGTAACGGGTAGCTTGGGGTGGGGGGATTTTCTTGAAAATCTTCGTGTCGCATCCTTGGAAGATACAACACTTAAATAGCAAGTTTGGTTTTTAACCGTCTTTTCATTTTTGAGGTATGCCACCAACACACACACACACACACACACACACACACACACACTCATATATATATGGATATTTTTCTAAAAATGCTTTTTTTTTGGACTCAGGGGGCCTCAGAACATATATTTCCGGTGAAATCTCGGTATCGAATTTTTGGGGGCAATACAATACCTTCTATATACACTATTTACATAGTACGTATATATATATATATATATTCAAATTTCTTAGAGCAACTACCTTGTATTTGTATAGTTAACAATCTTCCATGTATTCCTGTTATTGGTGAAAATTTGCCAATACTTACACTTTACGCAAACGGAAAGTCGCTATTTGTATTTTTTTTTGTCATATCGAACGATGAATGAAATTGGTGAAATTATGCTTAAATGTCCTCGGGATTCATGGAGCTTAAAGTTACTCGACATTCGTTACCTCACGATAAGGGAAAACCGCGAAAAAACCTTATCCGTGTAACTTACCTTAAGCGAGATTCGAACTCGCGACCTGTTGAATATGAGGCAGACGCGCAACTTCCACACTACCCAGGTGGGCTTGTATTTCTTTTGTTCACTACCAGACATTCCTTAACCAGCTTTTAAAATATTTGACTATAGGTTTAGCCTATTTACCTTGTAACTTATAAGGAATTCAGTAATGAATCCATTTCTGTTAATAGGTTATCTCGATTACCTGAAGTGGATAGAAGAATTAGCTTTTATAGAAAATAGTTTGTCTCAGAATGGCTATAGAAAATCGTATGAATGAAATACATAAGATGTTTTATTAAATACATTTCCTGGCAAATTTAACGATATATGTCTGCATATGCGAAACAAATGAAGACACCGTTTAGTCTAAAATTGAAATATTTCTAATAGCAGCAAAAAGGACGTTTTTTACATTCTTTACGCGTACTATGTACATAGTGTATAGAGAAGCTATTGTATTGCATCCAAAAATTCGATACTAGGATTTCACCGGAAATACATGTTTTGGGACCCAGGGGAATAGAAAAATGTCCATGTCTGTGTGTGTTTGTGTGTGTGTGTGTGTATGTTGCCAGCATAGCTCAAAAACGGATAGTCGGTTAAATACCAAGCTAGGCATCTAAGTTTAGTATCTCCCAAGGATACGGCACGAATATTCTCAAGAAAATCCCCTCACCCCAAACTGCCTTTAACATGGACTAATTTTTCGAAAGTTTTGATCTTCTCAAAAATGGGCTTAATGATTTTATCAACATATTGTATATTAAATATATTTATGGCTTACCAATTATGTAAAAGTCATTATAAGAGATGAGGAATTTAGAAATGATCCTCAAGAAATTAAAAATATACATTTTATAATTTATATTAACCTATTTAATATGTGGCATTTTAATCATAATTGTTAGCCATTTTTGAGGCAATCTAAATTTTTAAAAAATGCTCCATGTAAAGGCTAGTTTGAGTGGAGGAATTTTCCTGAAACATCTTCGTGTTGCAGCCTTGGCGCTACGGGCTTGGCCTTCCTTCCCAAGTTTGGTATTTAATCAAATTTAAGTTTAAACTTTATGCTGTCACACATACACACAGCTAACAGATAGACACACACGGATGATTTTCTAAAACTGATATTTTTTGGCTCAGGAGTCCTCAAAACATATATTTTTATTTCAATCTCGGTAACGAAATTTTGGGTGGAATACAACAACTTATCTACATGGTACTGAGGAGAGAAAGTAAAAACTCTTCACATTCCTCTAAATGGTGTTTACTGTATTTCACAATGAATGATTTCCTCTCGGGAAGTCAGCCAACTAAGTGTTGGATCAGGGAACTGGAGGCAAACTTCTCATTAATAACAATCGCTGGAAAGCTTCAAGTTCCTGTAATTCACGATATTTAAACCGGGCATGCGTCCATTTATTTAACGCCCATTTTAAACCAACTAGGCACCTGGTAATTGTAATCTTGAATATCAAAAAACGTGGACAGAAATTTGGGTTGTCTAAACAGATTTGCTTCCGTAGTTGGTCTTAAGGTTAGAATTTCCTACTCTTTGTTATTTGGGGAGCGTGAAACAAATTGCTGCCCTTTGCCGACGTGTTAAATATGTAATGACGTGTTAGAGAGGTAGACGCCTACACGAAAAGTAAATTGTTCCACCCTGACAATTAATCAAGTGACAAGAAAGAGGAGCAAGAAAAAATGAGGAGGCGGAGATTGGGCGCTTCTTTTTGTCTTATATTGTCTTTTTGTTTTGTTGAGATTGTTTTCGGTCGGTCTGTCTAGACACGCTTCTTCAGGCGCGGATTAAATGTGAAGAGACTGGACGTTGATCGGCTGTTAACATTTTTCTTTAATTCCTCTATGGAGAAGTTGCGCAACTTATGGCAAAGCACAGGAGAAGATCCACAAAAATTACATGCATATGCAATACCTTCAATCGTATATTAGTTGGTATACAAACTACCTATTTATATGAAAATGTAATCGCTTTTTTTTTTCTTCACAAACTGTGTGTAGGACAGGAGTTGGATAGGTAGAGTCAAACTGGAAAATGCAATGCCAGAGCCGGGATTTGAACCAAAGATCTCCCGGTCTCACTGAGCAACCATAGCAATATGCAGTCACGGAATTAAATTTATCAAATTAGTCGCATATTTGCTGGTAAACCATAAGGTGCTCTCATATTTTGAGATAACATCCCCATTGGCAACTTACAATTTCATAAGTACTTTAAGTCTCAGGATTTACAGTATAGCCAACTATTATGGTCAATTAGTGTTTTTTTAACACAAACCGAATGTAGAATAGGAGTTTGATAAGTGGAGCAGGCTGAAAAATTAAATGACATAGCCGGGATTTGAACCACTGATCTTCCGGTCTCCAGCCGGTTGCTACCACTGAGATACCATGGTAAAATGGCGGTACGGCATTAAATTTGTCAACTGACTCGCATTCATTATATTAAAGTTTATTACTTTCTCTACCACGTGCTATGCACATAGCAGGTAGAGAAGGTGTTGTATTTCATCCAAAAATTGAATTTGAGATTTTGAGGTTTCCTCAATAAAAATAATTATAAAAATATATTTACGTGTGTGTGTATGTAAACAGCATAACTCGGAAACGAAAAGTCCATTAAATACCAAGTTGATTTAAGATCAGCATCTTTTAAGGATGCAACATAAAGATTTTCAAGAAAATCCCCTACCCTCTACCAAAAACATGCAAATTTTGATTTTTTTCAAAAATTGCGCAATGATTTATTATAATACCATATGTCTAATATATTTTTTTCACAAATAATATTGATATCTCAAATTTTTTTGGGAGAGTCTTCTTCATTTTAAACTGTAAGAGGTAGAAAAAATGTAATACACAAAAATATAAAATTGGTTAAAATACACAATTTATGTTAAAAGCAATTTTTTGTGGAGTTAACTATTTCTAAGATATTCCTTGTAATTGTTTTCAGTTTTGTAATACTGAATTAAACTTTCGGAATAGGAAGTAGTTTTTTTTTTACTTTCTCTAGCAGTATGTACAATGTATATAGTAGGTAGAGAAGCACAAATTGTTGCATTGTGTTTTTTAACAAATTAACTATCAGATATCGATATATCTTGAAACAAATTATTAATATACTTTGGTCCATGTGCGTATTGGTTTACTCAGGGACAATCATTCTTCTACACCCATTCTTTCTCGAACCCAGGAGTCGAACCGGGCACCACACCAAAGTGAGCAAGCGTCGATCTGTGTGTCCAGTTATAGCAATTAAGTGTTGAAAGTCTGGTCTTACGTTTAGCTAAGTTTCATCTACTTTGGTATCGCATTACCTTTACTGACATGCTTAGGCAAAGTTTTCGGCATCCATATTATCCAGGAGTAAACTAACTTCAGCGAAGAACGGCTTGCGTACAAGTCTTTTGATCATCTTGAGCATTTGTGTGCACCAATCGACACGAATATCCTTTTGAGATTGTGTCAAATTATGTGGGATCCAACGAGAGCAAACTTTTTTCATGGCTAAATGATCATGCAATGTTTGTATATGCTGCTGGAACTAATGCCTAGAGTTGCCTTTATCTCACAGTATGTGACATGACGATCTTTACTATTACTTTTTGCACAGCATCAATGTTTTCTGGCACAACAACTGATTTTGTACGATCTTCACCAATTTCGTCAGTGAACGAACGGCGGCCACAATTAAACTCTTTATACCACATTTACACCAGGATGGAGCTTTGTCATCAAATATATTAGTAAGATGATCAATACACCCTTGTCTTGATAATCCACGTGGAAAACCATAATAAATCGTCGCACGAACATTTTCCATCTTTTCGCTGCGATAGAATTTTAAATTCACTGTAAACAACAAATAACGCTCTATTGACAAAATATCTGAAGTAGATTAAGGTCAACAATGTCAACTTTCGTGGAAACATCAGATGGCACCTATAACAATCAGTATTGCCAAGGCTCAAAATATAAATAGTGGCCTTCGTATACACTTTGAATTTTCCAGTTTTCACAGATGTATCACCTAAATTACTCGACATCCGTCTTCTCAGGATAAGGGAAAACCCGTAAAAACCATACTCGCGTAACTTACACTAAGCGAGATTTGAACTCTCGACCTCTTGAATGTGAGGCAGACATTATTGTTCCACACATGATTCGACCTTTGTGCCAATATAAATATTGTTTTTCATACTAGCTGTGTGTATGAAGGAACTGGCTAGGTAGAATTAGACTAAAAATTCAATGCCATAACCAGGAATTGAATCACGGCATCTAGCCGGCTGCTTTAACTTCTGAACTACCATGGCGACATGCCGGCCCAGCATTAAATTCCCCAACTGACTGGCATGTTTCCTGGTAAACTACAAGGTGATCTCAAATTGTTTTGAGATGATATACCCAAAAGGTGACTTTCAATGTCGTATGTAAGTGCTTTAAATACCAGACTTCATAGTTTAGCAACTATTAGGCCAATCAAAGTTATGTTTTTTTAAGGTTGTAAAGTTCTCCCTTGAAACACAGTGTAAGACTTATCAATAAACAATAAGAAACATAAACAGACGAGCCAAATTTATGGTCTAATGAGTAGGTTTGCTTCCGGAACACTAAAGTGTGCTTTTATGGAATATAATTCGGGACGTAAAAGAAATAAATAACTTTTGGAAAGCTACGCAGAAAGAAAGACTACCTTGTTCATGTGTGAGGTTATGACGCCATCTAGCGCCATGTATATCAAGTCCAGACGCGGTAACCTGTTATTTGCTCTCAAGGTGCACTTACTGCCTAGCTACCCTTCAGCGTAAACCGATAATGCTATGCGCTGGTAATTTGTACCTTCCGACGCTCTCCATGCTGTGCATTAAAAGTTATGTTTATTTTTTTGACTCTTTATTGAGCCATAAAATATGAGAGAGTGACGGACTTGATTATGTGGATGCTTGTATTGCAACATGGATTACCATATTTGGCATTCAGTGCTGGACAGCAACTAGTTACATGGTACTGTAGTAGAGCTGTAGATATAATGAGCTCTGCCGAGGGAATTGCTTCTGACATTTTTTGAAGTATTAGTTGTTAATAATTCAGAGAGAATACAAGTGGTGCATCTGCTTTGTTCCAATAATGGCTCGTGTTCACGTCGATGAATAAACCGTCGTGTAGCTTTCTCTAGCTATGCTTTTGCCAAAACATATGTTTATCTGTTGTGAGAATGTGCCATTTGAATATATACACACAGTATACATACATAACACAAGCAGTAGATACTTAGGAATATTTTCAGACAATATAACCACAAACAGGAAATGCTTAAGGAACAATTGCAATAATCTATCAGTTAATATAACCACAAGCAGAACATACATAACGAACATTTTCATCAGTTTATTCAGGCAATATAATCTCAACAGATGATAGGAAAGTTAGGAGCTGTTTCAATAGTTTATCAAGAAATATAAACATAAACAAAGAGATAGTTAAGGAGCAATTTAGTAGTTTATAAGACGCTATAACCACAAACAGAAGGTACTTATGCAACATTTAAAATAGTTTATCAGGAAATATAACCACAAAAGAGGGTATTTAAGGAACAATTTCAAAAGTTTATCAGGCAATATAAACACAAACAGAAGGAATTCAAGGAACATTTCAAATCGTTGTATTATGTAACATACATAATAACAAACAGGAAATGTTTAAGTTTTTGTAGACGTTAGGCAATAATAACCACAAACGGAAGATACATTAGGACATTTTTCAGTTTTTGTAGGTATCAAGCAATAATAATCAAAAGCATAAGATATTTTAAGAATAGTTACACTTGTATAATAATCAGAAACAGACTATATTTTATGAAAATGTTCAGTTATTGTATCGGGTAATAACCACAAATGGAAGATGCTTTAGGAAATTGTTCAGTTTTTGTAAGTATCAGGCAATAATAAATCCAAACAAGAGATACTTTAGAGGAATTTTCAGTTGCGTAGTAATCAGAAACAGACGATACTCTAGGAACTTTTTCAGTTATTATATTGGGTAATAATAACCACAAACAGAAGATACTTTAAGGACATTTTCAATTGTATGATGATCAGAAGCACACAATAGTTTAGGAAGTTTTTCAGTAATAATAACACAAATAAAAGATATTTTAGGACATTTTTTCAGTTATAATGGTATACTAATCACAAACATTCGATATTTTAGGAAGAATTTTAATGGTTATAATAGATAATAACCACAAACACATCATACTTTTGAACTTGGTATTAAATAGGGAATAAAAGAAGTATAAACACTAGACGACTATTAAATGAATCAACATGATATTAAGTGTAAATTAAAATAAATGGATAGGTGTCGAGTACTACTTCCTTCTTCTTTAGTTTTTAAATGAGGTTATGTCACCCCCGGGGAATCTTAATCTTGTCTCCTCCTATGCTGTTGCGCAGACTATAAAAACCACCCGCAGAGAGCAATGTCGGTCACAGTTAAGTTATATTAGATAATATTTCTCTGTAATGTTCATAATTGCTACATCTTGAAGCTTTACTAATAAATTTCCTCTTATCCATTTATCTGATTTATTCTTATTTGATACGTAGCTTTGCTCTCGAGCTTAGATACCTTCTTGCTTGCAATTCCTAGCACTCGTTATATGATAAATTTAGAGCATGGGTATTAATCTACCCTAATGAGTAGCGTCGAAAAAACATTACTGAAAATGTTCTTAAATCGAAGCTGAATATATGAAAATGTATAAAAACGACTTACTGAAAGTTGTAAGCATACTCATTCAGCGTTACAATTATGAAGCCTCTTCCCTTGCCTTGAAGAACATTTCTGTCATGTTCAGAGCAGAAATAGGCATTGCCACCAAGGGAAAAGTCTTTCACTAGTGCATCAGAATCGAAATTTTCATTTACGAAATGTTATCGATTTTACACATTGAACCAAAGTTCTTATTTTTAACTTTCTGGGTAATATTTTAATCAATTTCCCCTGCACAATGACCGAAATACTGTTAGAACTTTGGATCTTCTCAAGAACTGAATGCATCCTCTCCTAGTGACGTTATTGATGTCAGAATAGATGAGTTGTACCCTAGCTTGCTAAACTTTTCAAGTTATAATCAACTAGTAAGATATTACAATTGGTAGTGCTGGAGCACTTTTTACTTTCTCTACCATTACTATGTACATATTGTATAGAGAAAGTATTGTAAAGCATCAAAAAATTCGATACCGAGATTTCATCTGAAATACATGTTTTGGATCTCCCTGAATAAAAAAAAAAAACAAAAAAAAAACAAAAACAAAAACAAAAACCATTTATGGAATAAGGTCCGCGTGTGTGCGTGCGTGTGTGTGTGTGCGCACAGCATAGCTCAAAGTATGTTAAATAGCAAATTTGGTATTTAAGTTTGGTATCTTCCAAAGATGCGACACGAAGATTTTCAAGAAAATCCCTCCATCCCCCAACTCCCATTACAAGGAAAAATTTTCGAAAATGTTGATTTTCTCAAAAATGGCTGTAACGGTTTTGATTAAAATATCTTATGTTTAAGACATTTTTATGACAAATGAAGTGTATATCTTAAATTTTCTGGGAATGGCATCTGGAGACCTCTTCATTCTGGATGACATTTGTATAACTGGTAAACTATAAGAGATAGACAAAAACTTACTACGCAAAAAATGTAGATCTCGTCAAAACATACACTTAATGTTATATACAATTTTGTGTAGAGTTAACCGTTTTCGAGATGTTCCGGATTATTAGTATCAATTTTAAAGCACTTAAAATTTTCTCTAACGGGAAGACTTATTTTTTCTCGGTTTGTTTGTTTACTCCTGGCAAGAAAAGAGAATGGAATTTCAATTGTTTCACATAGAGACTGACTTTTAAAGGACTTGACTATCACTTTAGCCTGCGCATTCCCTTATTGCCCTTCTACTTACAAGGGAATAAGTAATAAGGCAATTTTTACTAATGTTTGTCTTGATTAGCATGAAGTAGAGAGAAGCATAAACTTTTTAACAATAATTTGTTACAGAGATGAAGAGAAAGTCATGTGAATGGAACACATCCGATTTTTGCTTACATTTCCTTGTACTCATTATATTCAAACTTGAACCTAATGAGTAGGTTCGGTAAAACATTAATGAAGAATGTCCTTAAATTAACAATGATCTAAAATTGCTGAAACAGTCCTATAAAATGACGTTAAAATGTGACAAAATATATAAAAATCTGATGTGTTACATTCACATGACTTTCATTATCTCTGCAATAAATTATTTTTAAAAAGCTTAGACCTCTCTTTACTTCCTGCTAATCGAGAAAAAAAAAATAGCAGAAATAAATTTATTACTTGCTTCCTTTTAAGTAGAAGTGAAATAAGGGAGTACCATAAGTTAAAGTGATGATCAAAGGCTGGTTGCTATGAGGCTGAAGTTCCTTTGTTTGTATGGACACAAGTTCACAAAGTCCTGTATGAGAAAATTATAAGTTTTTTATAACTGAAACCAAAAACAAGGAATATCTAAAAAACAATCACCTCCACGAAAAAATGTATATAACATAAATTGTGTGTTTTAAAGTGCTCTACATTTGTTGTATGGTAAGTTTTTGTCCATCTCTTACGGTTTAGCAATTATGCAAAATTCCGTAAAATTAACCCAGAATAAAGTAGTCTTCAGAGGCTGTTCCCAGGATATACATTTTATTTGTGAGGTAAATATCTTTAATATACGATATTTTAATCAAAATCGTTAGAGCCATTTTTTAGAAAATCAAGATTTTCGAAAAAAGCTCTTTGTAAAGGATAGTTTAGGGTGGAGCGATTATTCTGAAAATCTTCGTGTCGCATCCCTGGGAGATACTAAACTTAAATACCAAGTTTGGTATTTTACCGACTTTTCGTTTTTGAGTTATAGTGTTCACAGACACACGGACACAAACACACGGACCTTTTTCCGCAAATGGTTTTTTTAGATAAAGGGGACCCTAAAACATATACTTCCGGTGAAATCTCGGTATCGAATTTTTTGGTGGAATGCAATACCTTCTCTCTACACTATGTACATAGTGCGTATAGAGAAAGTAAAAATGACCTACTGAAAGTTGTAGGCATACCTCATTCAGCATTACAGTAATGCCTCGACCATGTCGCATAGTTCTTTGTCCTGAAGGGTATTTCTGTTCATTGAAAAACATATTTCTACTTATGTCATGTATGCGGAGCAGAAATAGGAGTGCCTCCAAGCGAGAAGTTTTCACTAGTACATCAAAGTAAAATGCTCATCTTACAGAATTTTACAAATTGTAAGCAATGTTCTCATTACTTTCTCTACACGTACCGTATACATAGCGTATGGAGCAAGTATTATATTCCACTCAAAAATTCGAGACTGAGATTTCACCGGAAGTATATGTTTTGAGATACCCTGAGTCAAAAAAAAAATTATAAAAGGGTCCTATGTGTGTCTGTCTGTGAAGGTTAAATATCACACTTGGTATTTAAGTTACTATCCTTTACATGGAAAAATATTGAACATTCTATTTTTCTCAAAAATGGCTCAAACTTTTGATTAAAATCCGTATATTAAAGCTGTTTACATTACAAATAAAATTATATCTTAAATTGCCTGGGAATAGCTTCTGAAGACCTGTTCATTCTGAATGCATTTTATGTAAAAACTTGCTGCACAAAAAATGCAGATCTTGCTAAACACACAATTTATGTCGTATATATTTTTCTTACAGAGTTGACAGTTTCCGAGATTTTCCTTGTTATTGGTTTCAATTTTAAACAACGCATCTTCTCAAGCCGGTCACGTTTCGATTCTTCTTTTGTTTTTCTGGAAATGCAAAGCGAATTAGTTCACTTCTTCACATAACAATTGGCTTTTAAAAGATTTGACTATCGCTTTAGCCTGGTATATTGCCGCATTTCCCTTTTGCTTATAAGGAACTAAGTGGCAAGACCAATCGTGTTAATGTTTATCTCGTTAGTATGTGGTAGATAGAAGAATTATCTTTTCTAAGAATAGTTCGTTTGCGGAATAGGTAGGTGAATGCAACACATTTGATTTTTTACTTTCTCCATACGCACTATGTACATAGTGTATAGAGAAAGTATTGCACTCCACCCAAAAATTCGATACCGAGATTTCACCGGAAATATATGTTTTAGGGTCCCCAATATCCAAAAAAAGCATTTTCACAAAAAAGTGTGTGTGTGTGTGTGTGTGTGTGTGTGTGTGTCCGTGTGTCTGTGAACACGATAACTCAAAAACGAAAAGTCGGTAAAATACCAAACTTGGTATTTAAGTTTAATATCTTCCAGGGATGCGACACGAAGATTTTGAGAAAAATCGCCCCACCCCCAACTACCCTTTACATGGAACTTTTTTCGAAATTTTTGATTTTCTCAAAAATGGCTCTAAGGATTTTGATTAAAATTTCGTATATTAAACATATTTACCTGACAAATAAAATGTATATCTTGAATTTTCTGGGAATAGCCTCTGAAGAGTAGTTTATTCTGGATGAATTTTACTAAATTTTGAATAACTGCTAAACCGTAAGAGTTGGACAAAAACAAAATACACAAAAAATGTAGAGCACATTAAAACACACAATTTATGGTGTATACATTTTTTTCTTGGAGTTCGTCGTTTTTGAGACATTCCTTATTTTTGATTTATGTTATGAAAAACGTAACACTTTTCTCATACAGGAACTTGTCAACTCCTATCCATATAAACAAAGGAACTTCATTGACATAGCAACCAGCTTTTGACTATCACTTTAACCTATGGTAGTCCCTTATTTCGCTCCTACTTACAAGGAAGCGAGTAATTAAGACTATTTCTGCTATTTTTTTCTGATTAGCATAAAGTAAATAGAAGTATAAGCTTTTTAGGAATTATTTGTTGCAGGGATATGGAGAAAGTCATGTGAATGGTACACATCAGATTTTTTTTTTCAGCTTTATGGCTAATATCTTAACCAATTGTCATAAATACTATTCGAAACTTTGTATCGTCTCAAGAACTGAATGCGCCCTCACGCCGAGTCACCTCATTGGTGTTGTTAGAATAGAAAAACTATAGTCTAGCATGCCAAACTTTTCCAGTCACCTCAACCTGTTCAATAAGTCCTTAGGAGAAGACGGAAACACATTATTTTATGTAGATTTTTTTATTTTTCAATAATACATTTTCCCTAGCGTTCCTCCAACGATTTTAAGTCTTCTAAAAAGTAGGGTTTCTGAAGATGCTCAAAATAGGCATCTATTTGGACAAACCTCTTCGTTAGACGTTAATAATTTCCGCCGAACCACTTTTTCAAGTTTGGAAATATAAAGAAAAGTCACTGAGGGTCAAAGCTGGTGAATGCAGTGGATGTTGTAGTAATTCGAACCTTAATTCTACACATTTCACCATTGAAACTGCGCAGGTTTGCACCCTTGCACTGTCTTAATGGAGGAAGTTCTTTTCTTTGCCAGTTCCAGGTGTTTTTTCTTAATTACGCCGTTCAACCGGTTCAATAACGATGCATAATACTTTATATTTACGTTATTTCTTTCTGTAAGTTTGCATCCCAAAAAGCCGAGTTCATCACCTGGCCTGCTGATTTCACCACCTTTGCCTTCATCGGAGCCGGTTCGCCTTTAAACCCCCACTGTTTAGACTGTAATTTTATCTCTGGAGTGCAGTGGTGTTTCATCCACAGTTATATATATCGACGCAGAAACTCGTCAGGATTGTGACGGAAAAGTGCCAAAACCAGCTTCTAAATCGATCGCACGATTGGGTTTATTCTCCATTTGAAACAAACGCGGCGCCATTTTGCCGAGCCCTTTGTCACACTTAATTTTTTGTGCAAAATTGAGAACGCTGTACTTTGTGATATGCTTGTGGCCTCTACTATTTCGTGAGCTTCGATTCGTTGATCATTCAAAACCATATCTCGGATTTTGTCAATCAGTTTGGAGGAAGTCACTTCTACTGCAAAAACTGTTGCAGATGCAGGAGAGGATATGCCATGAATTTCATGGTGTTTTGGTGTTAAGCCTTTTAAGTAGGGGTGTTTAATCATCACACGAAACGTTTTCCATCTTTTTAAAGAGGCACACGATTGTTGATTTAATTGCCTATGGCAACGAAACTAAACAAAACCATGTGATGGATATAGTTGAAACTTTAACTGCCACCCAGTAAGAGGAGACGTTTACTAAATACAAACTTGTTTCGATGCTACCAGTGTAATTTTTTGGATTTTCTAAGGACTTATTGAACGCCCCTAGTATGTCAATCGTAATTTCTCTACTTCAAAATTATAAAAATAATGTGGCAGGATCAAATCAAAATGCTGCAACTACAAGTAACATAAGCGTTACTCCACTGCGTACTTAATGAATTACGACAATGTTGATAGAAGTCTATTCTGACAGCGAAAGAGAAAACACATTGTGTTTAATTCACATGACTTTCTCTACACTTTCTTCAACAATCTTAAAAACATAGTCTGCTGTTTTATATGAAACCAGAAAAAAAGGGGATACACTAGGCTTAAGTGATAGTCAAAAAAGGAGCTCTCTACATTATGTTTTTAAATTCCGTCCTCTTTGACTAACAGAAAAAAGCGAAAAACATTCCATTTGAGGAAAGCATAAATATTTTAAAACTGAAACTAATAAGGAATACCTGGAAAACGGCTAGCCCTACAAAAATATATTTGGAATAAATTCTATGTTATAACGAGTTCTAACTTTATGTGTAGTAGGTTTTTTCTATCTCCTACGGTTTCCCAGTTATGTTAAAGGCATCCAGAAAAAGAAGATTTTAGAGGTTATTTACATATGGTTCAAAATACACATTTTAATTGTCATGAGAATATCTTGATCATATGTTATTTCGATAAAAATTGTTAGAGATATGTTTAAAAAATCAATATATACGAAAATTTGTCCAAGTAAAGGATATTTGAAATCGTGTCGCATCCATGGCAACTAAAATAACAAGTTTGGTATTTAACCAAGTTTTCGTTTTTAAGTTGTGCCGGACACACACATTCTAAAATTCTTTTTTCGGATTCAGGGGTCCCCAAAACGCCTATTTCCAGTGAAATTCTGGTATCGAATTTTTGAATGTGTTGAATGTAATGTGGTAGTACGTAATGGTAAAAAGTATATATATATAAAACAAAACAATGAGCAATACTCAGTGGTTAGAGCAACCGGCTAGAGACCGGGAGATTCGTGGTTCAAATCCCGGCTATGGCATTGGCATCCAACTGCTGCCCTACAGATGGCCTGTGTGAAAAAAAGCAATTAAATTAAAACAATGAGCATTTCCTAAGATATAAACAATAGACATAAAATTCCAAATGGCAAAACTATCAAAATAGGCGAAAAAAATGTATTTCACTTTTGTGATGTCTCAAAAAACAAAATAAAATTTCATCAACTTCAGAGCTCTAATGAACATTAACTGTTGCCAACACTGTGTAACTATAGTATTTCTTTTTCACTGCGTAATATTTGAGATGACATTCCTTTGTGACGTACGGTTATCTAGCAGAAGAAGAAATATTGGGTCGACCTATAAGACACACCTTTTTTCTTTCACTTGTTTATCAGGAAAAAGTAATCTATCTTGCTGTAGCAGCTTCTGTATAAGTGTCAACACTATCACACCACTTGCTTCGAGAAAAGTGCATTATTTTATTGACTTGCCTTCTATTTCCTCCATTTACTCAGGTAACCTGTAAACAAATCTGCTTAAATCTATGGATAGTTTAGTGACTCAGATATAGGGCTTTCTCCTTTAAACCTTTTTTGTGTGCCGGGAAGGAGCCCTAAATCTTCTGAAAACATTTTCTCCGTCTACATTAATGACTTTGTTTTACAGCCATATCTACACGTTGCATCGCAACCAGACCATATTTCTTTCTTGTGTTACTCTTCTTGATATACTATCTTTTTCTTTAACCTGTTGTTTTTACCTACCTGTGCATCCGTTTAAGTTACGACTCGCCTTGGATCTATAGGTTCATTTCTTATGTGATACTTGTGCACCTCTAGTAATATATTTGTTCTACGACCGAGCGCAACTGAGTAGTTAACGAGCTCATTTCAGATCGCAAACTTGATTTTTAGGAAATTCACGCACAAAGAAGTGCAGCTCGCCAAATTAAACTGATATAGACCGTATGTTTACCATTATTAAGAATTCAGTTTATAGCAGGCCGTGACAAACGAATATTATTGTTGTTCTGTGATGTATTTTGAGAAAATGACAGATTTTGAGAATGATAATATCCTTTGAGCCGCGAAAGAAGTAGAATCAAATTTACTAACCTGCTAAACTTCGTATAGTTTGAGGCACAATATGAGAAATTTATGAAGTGGTGTTTAGAAAAGAGCGAACTATAATTCTTGGTGAATGGTTCAAACTTAACCTCAAATTTATTTCATCTTTAGTTGCTTTTCTTTTAATACCAGAAACTTCTCGTAGAAAAAACATGGTATGATACACGAGCGTAAAGTTTCATTTTAATTTTCGACTACGTCTCGTTTCACAATATTTCCGCTTGAATAAAAAACCATAACTTTACGCTCTTACATCATAAATAACTATTGTAGTAGCTACATCCATTTTTTGTCAGCGTTAGTATGCACAATGTAGATAATGCCGAATTTTACTTGCTCTAGCAGCTAAGTACAATGTCGGTCATAGAGAAGATATTACATATCACCCAAAAATTAGTTACCGAGATTTCACCGGAAATACGCGTTTTAGGGTATCCTGTATAAAAAAAAAACATTTTTGGAAAACGGTCTGTGTATGTGTGCGCGTGTGTGTCCGTGAACACGATAACTAGCAAACGTAAAGTCAGTAGAATACCATAATTGTTCATTATGTTGTTCAAAATCCCTCTTTCCAAATTTTAAATTTTTGATTTTCTCGAAAATGGCTCTTAACAATTTTGATTATAATACCATATATTAAAAGACATTTAGAGGGCAAATGAAACCTTTATCTTGAATTTTCTGGAAATAGCCTCTGAAGAACTTTTCATTCTGGATTTTTGGCTATGCTGCACACACATATGGACTCGTTTCAAAAATGATTTTTTTAATTCAGCGGGCTCAAAACATGTATTTCCGGGAAAATTCGGTATCGAACTTTTGGGTGGAATTCAATAAGTAGTCTTTTTATACATTAAGAGCATTGTGCATATGGGCTTGAGAAACTGTGTTACTATTAAGTAGTGGATGAGAAGTACCAAAAAAGGATTCTAGTTTTGGGTGCTTTGCTTACAAATGTGAGCTTAATTAAGTCTGCTAGGATAGTTGAACTCGTTAAAGGGCACCACTCCGGACAACGAAATCTCGGAACTTGGATGAAATCCCATGTAACTCCTGTGTATTTGTTATATTTTTAATAGGAACATCGTTATCTATAATGCCTGTGCCAAATATAAAATTTGACGGATTAAGGGAACCTATTTCTAATAAAACTCCTCCTTTATAGCAGTTATTTTATAGCGTTGTAATATTTCTCGCCGCCTTACGATCGCTGTAACAGCAATGAAACTTTGTGACTGAAAGCTTTATAAAATATTAATTGAAAGTGCTGTAAATTAAACAGGGAAATACCTTGCCTCAACTGTTAAATTTCCTTTCTTTACACATGCAAAGGCATCTAAATCTCGAATACTTTTTTTCTTATTTTGACTTACCCCCCTCCCCCCACCTAGGACTTACAAGCGGCCATATAGGGATCAGAAACCTGTCGACTGGAGAACCTGGAACGAATAGTCGGTCCGAAACCAGGCATGAGGAAGTGGATCATATGAAATGCAAATGAGACTGATCTAGGAAGGTGACGATGGAGTAATTGGTGGAATAAGTGGTGGGGGAAACCAGAGGATCCTGAGAAAACCTGCCCAGACATGTTTCGTCCACTACAAATCTCACTTGGGGGGGTGAGAGATCTAACCACTCGGCCACGGCGCCACCTCGAATACTATTACCATACCAAAGAATATACTTCCATATTAAAGAATAGTTCTTGATTATTCTGCGAATAGGCTGTTAAGTCATTGTTATTCGTTCCTATAAATGTGAATAATGCTATTTATTTCAAGTGTACCTTTAGTGATGCAAGTTTTATAGATATTCGTTGTTTTGGATTTGTACTTTCAAATAATTTACGCAAGTCGCTCTTCGTTTGTTTCTTCTGTCCATGCAGAGTGTGGACATTTTAAGTCATAATATTAGTGAATCGCTTTAGGAAGATTTGAGTTATAGCTTCAACCCCTTATACCTTATACCTGCAGTGAAATGCGTTAGGAAACCATTTATGTAAATGCTTATCTCGATTAACATGTAGTAGATAGAAGCATACTTTTGTAACAGCAGTTTACGGAAGAGTAGGTAAAAGTATTAATGTGGATGTAGCATATGCTCACTTTTACTTTCTCTACACGTACTATGTACATAGTGTATAGAGAAGGTATTGCACTCCACCCAAAAGTTCGATATCGTGATTTCACCGGTTATATATGTTTTAGGGTCCCCTGTATAAAAAAAAAGCATTTTCACAAAAAGGTCCGTGTGTGTGTGTGTCCCTTTGTTCATGAAAACGATAGCTCAAAAACGAAAAGTCGGTAAAATATCAAACTTGCTGTTTAACTTTATTATCTTCCAGGGATGCGACACGAAGATTTTGAGAAAAATCCCCCCCCCCCCACTCCAAACTACCCTTTACATGGAAATTGTTTCCATATTTTTGATTTTCTTAAAACTGGCTCTAAAGATTTTGATTAACATATCGTATATTAAAGATATATACCTGACAAATAAAATTTATATCCTGAATTTACTGGATTTTCCTCTGAAGACTACTTTATTCTGGATGAAATTTACGGAATTTAGCACAACTGCTAAACCGTAAGAGGTAAAATCTTAATATAGAAAAAATGTAGATCACCTTAAGACACACAATTTATGTTACATACTTTTTTTCGTGGAGTTGATCGTTTTTTAGACATTCCATTTTTTTTGTTTCAGCGTTAATAAACATACTTTTCTCTTACTTGAATTTGTCAACTCCTGTCCATACAACCAAAGGAACTTCAATCACATAGCAACCAGGTACAGGATGAACAGTATATCCTCCTCTTTCAGCCAGTATTGCCCATGCTGGGCCTGCAGTAGATTTAACTATTTTTTCTTTACATCTTTCTTTTTAGGAAACTTTAAATTCATTGGTATATTTTATATTATTATTAATATTTTTTTTGTTGAAGGTATGCTTTGACTACCACTTTAACCTATGGTACTCCCTTATTTCGCTTCTACTTTCAAGTAAGCAAGTAATAAGACTATTTCAGCTATTTTTTCTCGATTAGGATGAAGTAAATAGAAGCATAAGCAATCTAACAATAATTTGTTGCAGAGATATAGAGAAAGTCATGCGAATAGAACGCATCAGATTTTTATTATGTTTATTTTTACTAGAAAGATTTGTCATAGAGTTAACCCAAATCTTTTATTTTACATTTCTTAAAATTCTCATGAAGAAAATGCTAGAGTTTTCATTTAATTCTTATATAATTTAGTATTAAAAGATTTCTGGCAACATATCTTATTTATTCATTTTTTTAGTACTTGCATATTTCTTATAGTGCTTTTAGACTTGTAGCACCACTAGTTTTTATTTCATTTACTGTACGTAAACTCTAGCTGAGTCCTTACCGATGGATGTCTGTTCATTGCTTCACTTGACAGATGCATTTATGCTCCCTTGGCCTGTTTCTAGAAATTACGGGGTGCGAAAATGGTCAAATGCTCCGAGGGAAGTATATAGGTAATTCGGATGTTTAAAAATATCAAACTACTTCTGCGGTTATTTAAGCAAGCGCGTCTCGAAAAATCTGATGTTTTCCATTCACAAGAGTTTCTCAACATCTCTGACAAATTATTGCTAATATCTACTTCATGCTAATCGAGATAAACGTTAGCAGAAACGGTCTTATTACTCAGTTCCTTATAAGTAGAAGGGAAATATTAGAATTCACTAGGCTAAATCGACAGTAAAATGTTTTAAAATGTGGTTGATATGGGATTGTAATCTGTTTCTTTGCGTCACCGGGAGTCGATAGCTACCGTATGAGTTAAGTTTATTTTAAAACTGAAACCAGTAACAAGGAATATTTCGAAAACGGCCAACTACACGAAAATAAATGTATATAGTATAAATTGTGTGCTTGAGATCTTCAGAGACTATTGCCAGAAACTTCAAGATATATATTTTTTTTTCATGTAAAGGGTAGTTTGGAGTGCGGAGGATTTTCTTGAAAATCGTGTCGCACCCTTGAAAGATACTGGTTTGGTATTTAACGGATTTTCGTTTTTGAGCTATGCTGTCACGATCACGCACATACACACACACATATGAGATTTGTGATAGAGAAAACGATGCACGGGTGGGTTTTTTCCGGGTTCTCTGGTTTCCCCCGCCATGACATTCCACCTGTGCTCCATCTTTTTTCGATTGAGTTGGTCCCAAAACATGTATTTCCGATGCAATCTCGCTATCGAATTTTTGGGTGCAGTACAATACCTTTCTATACACTATTTACATAGTACGTGTAGAGAAAGTATAAAATGGGCAATGACAAAACACTTTCTGATCCCAAGTTCATGCCCGGCCCAGACTGGTGATTTTTAAGTGTTCTTAGATCTGACAGTCCCAAGTCGGTAGACCTGATTTCTTTTGTATTAGCTTGTGTCATCCCTTTTGGTAGGGTAACTCAAAAAGAACCATCAAGGGAGCTAATCCTAATTAGTACACACACTTGTCTTGCCCTACATAATACATAATTTTATATTTATAGTAACACTATTTGTACATTAAACTTTTGTAAGTTCTTCTGCATTAAGCATTAGCCTATATCTGTCTCTTCTGCTCTAAGCATAGTTTACATTAACACTTGAAAAGTTCTGTCCACTCTTGTGTGTCTTGCATGTCTCGACCACAAATGTTCCACTTTCTGCTTAAGGAACTCCACCCTTCTGGTCCTCGCATCTTCTTTCTGTCGAGAAATAGAAACAGGTCAGAATAATAATGGGTACATAGGATGTGCATTCCAATATTTTAATCCTAATTGATATTTTTAATTTCACTACAATCGCACTTAATAATATATAATACCTCCAGTATATGTATTTAATCAGCAAAATTAAGTGAACTATTGTTTTTACTTTCTGTAGCCCCATTTGTACAATGTACATAGGAATAGAGAAGTATTGTATTCCGCCCAACAATTCGATACCGAGATTTCACCGGAAATACATGTTTTAGGACCCCCTGTGTCCAAAAGAAGCATTTTCAGAAAACGGTCCGTGTGTGTGTCCGTGTGACTGTGAACACGATAACTCAAAAACGCAAAGTAGCTAAAATACCAAGCTTGGTATTTAAGTTTAGTATCTTCCAGGGATGCGACACGAGGATTTTGAAAAAAATCCCCCCACCCGGAACTACCCTTTACATGGAACTTTTTTCGAAAATTTTGATGTTCTTAAAAATGGCTGTAACGATTTTGATTAAAATATCATATATTAAAGAGATTTTCCTAACAAATAAAATGTATATCTTGAATTTTCTGGGAGTAGCTTCTGAAGACCTATTTATTCTGGATGAATTTTGCTTAATTTGGCATAACTAGTAAACCGTAAGAGATAAACAAAAACTTAGTATACAAAAAATTTAGGTCTTGTTAAAATACATAAGTTATGTCGTATACATTTTTCTCGTGGAGCTTACCGTTTTCGCGGTATTCATTGTTATTGGTTTCAGTTATGGAGTACTTACACTTTTCTCAGACGGGAGTGTCCGTTTTTCTTTTGTTCTACTCCTGGCCAAGAAAAGAAACGATTTGTAATGACAATCGCATAACGACAGCTTTTAAAACATTTGACTATTGGTTTAGCCTAGTGTTTGTCCTTATTTTCTTCCTACTTATACAGAACTAAATAATAAGAACATTGTGCTAATGAGTACCACGATTATCTAGGTGCAGAAAGAAGAAGAATCTAATGTATGAAGTTTGTAGAACCGCTAGAGAAAGTCACGTGAGTGTGACACATAAGATTTTTTTGTACTGGAGTCCCACATGGCTGTTTTAATAGCCCATCTTGCAACGTGGCCTCCCCATTTCCAATAAGACACTCTGGCATGATAATTACGTATCCCATACTCGCTCTCCTCCTGCTCTCCTCGTAGCGTATACTGTCCCAGATAGTTTCCTATTTTCCATTTTCCGTTGACTTACGTACCTGCTTCAATCTCTATTGGCATACAAATAATCTCCTGCAAGACAAACTTCATTAGGACTTCCCGTTTGAGAAAAGTTTAAAATAGCTTAAAATTGAAAGCAATAACAACGAATATGTCGGAAACGGTTAAATCTACAAAAAATGTACATGACATAACTTCTGTGTTTTAACGAGATCTGTATTTTTGTGCACTAAGTTTATGTTTATCTCTTATGGTTTACGAGCTATGCAAAAGTCATCCAGGTCTACAGAGGCCTTCCCAGAAAATTTAAAATGGACATTTCATTTGTCATCTTAGACATAAGGCATTTTAATGAATACCGTTAGTCATTTTTGATAAAATCAAACATTTAGAAAAATGTTACATATAAAGATTAGTTGGGGTGGGGTTTGTTTTCTTAAAAATTCTTCGTGTCCCATCCTTGGAAGATACTGAACTTAAATACCAAGTTTGGTATTGAAGTTTTTGATCTGTGCTGCCCACTAACACACGCATGCATACAGAGGAACTTTTCTTTTTTAATTTGCTCTTTTTTGGTTCAAGGAGTCGCAAAACATGTATTACCGATGAAATCTGGCTACCGAATATTTGGGTGGAATGCAATACCTTCTGTATATACTATGTACATTACACATACGTGCTATAGAAAAGAATAAGTCATATATTACAGTACATTTTCTACAGAATAACTATATATTAGTTTCCCTTAATCCCAAAAATTTGATTTACAACGTTCGATATTAATTATTCAAGACCAATATTTCAGTTTGATTGCTTGTGTTTAATCAGCACATTTAACTATTCATTTTCAAATCAACATTCGATGGTTGTAATCAAATACTTGATGCGCTTATCCAATTGACTCAATATTATCAATAAACATAATCTCACTTAGATATTTTGCAGCCAATAGTGGCAAGTGTTTGCACTGAATTTGTGATGCTTTTTGGTATTATATAAAACACCAGCAAAACATATAAGCACTTGGTGGATTACATTCAAATGTCCACCCATTTTTCAGCAAAATGTTCTCACAAAATTTACTTCCGTCTTCATGTTAATTCAGATAAAAATAGTACAAATGGTTTTATTTCATACCTTCCTATGGCTACAATATAAATAGTAAATACTAATTATTTCGAGAAAATTAAAGTATTGGAAAAGGCAATCCCTTAAAATGGATTTCTTGGAAACGGTCATCTCAAAAAAAAAATAAAAAAAATAAATGTGTTACACTCAGATGACTTTCTCTAGTTGCTCTACAAACTTGTTACAAAAGATTATTCTTCTTTCTATACAATACTAATCGAGATAAACATTAGCAGAATATTCTTATTAGATACTTAGTTTATTATAAGTAGAAGGAAACTAAAGGAATTCACTTTGCTAAGGTGATAGTCAAATGTCGTTTGTCGTTTTGCGATTGACATTGCAAATCGCTTCTTTGCTTTGCCAGGAGTAGAACAAATGAAAAGTGGACACTTCCTGTCTGAGAAAAGTATAAGTACTTTGCAATTGAAACTAATAACAACGAATATCTCTAAAACGGTAAATTCCACGAAAAAAAGTTTGACATAATTGAGTGTTTTAACGTGCTCTTCATTTTCTATTAAGCAATTTCTCTTACGGTTTACCATTTATGCAAAATTTATCCAGAATAAAAATGCCTGCAGATACTATTCCCAGAAAATTCATGATATAAATTTTATTTATCATGTAAATATCTTAAATATAAGACATTTTAATCAAAATCATTAAAGCCATTTTTGGGAAAATCACAATTTTCGAAACTTTCTCCAAGTAAAGGGTAGTTGGATGTGGGGGGATTTTCTAGAAAATCTTCGTATTGCATCCTTGGAAGATGTTGAACTTAAATATCAAGTTTGGTACATAAGAGAATTTTCGTTTTTGAGAGATGCTGCTCACACACAGATACATGGACATTTATACTTTCTCTATACGTACTAAGTACATAGTTCATAGAGGAAATATTGTATTCCACCCAAAAATTCGATACCGAGATTTCACCGGAAATACATGTCAGCATTGTCAGAAAAAGGTCCGTGTGTGTGTCTGTGGACAGCATAGCTCAAAAACGAAAAGACCGTTAAATACTAAACTTGGTATTTAGGTTTGGTATCTCGACACGAGGATGTGACACGAAGATTTTCAGGAAAATTCCCCCACCCCCAACTACCCTTTACATGGAAAAATTTTCGAAAATTTTGATTTTCTAAAAAATGGCTCTAACGATTTTGATTAAAATCACGTATATTAAAGATATTTACATACCAAATAAACTATATATATTGAAATTTCTGGGAATAGCCTCTGAAGATCCCTTTATTCTGGATGAATTTTGCTAAATTTTGCTCAACTGCTAAACGGTAAGAGATAGACAAAAAACTTACTGCACATAAAATGTAGATCTGATCAAAACACACAATTTATGTCCTTTACATTTTTGTTGTGGAGGTAACCGTTTCCGAGATATTCCTTGTTTTTGGTTTCGCTTGCGAGTACTTATACTTTTCTGGGAGAGAAAGTGTCCGTTGTTCTTTTGATCTACTCCTAGACAAGCAAAGAAACGATTTGCAATGACAATCGAATAACGACAGCTTTTAAAACATTAAACATCGGTTTAACATAGTGTATTCCCTCATTTTCTTTCTACTTATAAGGAACTAAGTAATAAGAACATTCTGGTAATGATTATATCATTAACTACATTGCGTTTCATTTCTTCCACTTTGAACAATATCCCATTCCTTCCTCTTCTTAAGCCGAACGTTTGAGATTTATTCCCCCAAAATGAACGCGGGTGTTTGTGCGCTCTGATTTTCGTTACCACAGTCATTCTGTGTGTCGTAAAAAAAGACTGCTATCAATGCGATAAACCTCTAGGGTTGACGCAGTAATACTCGTAAACCCAGTTTGATCTTTGTCAGCCAACACAAAGTCTGAGTCTGCAATAGCATTTGGTGCCTCTCGAGTGACAAGATCCTGCGATATTCCGATCTTATGGAACTTGTTAGATATTCCATTTGCTGACTGGGTCTGCAGCTTGGAGTAACATTAGCCTCAACATATTTAGGAATACAAGGAGTGAGCACGAATGTATAATGTACATAGTAGGTAGACAAGTGCTGTATCCCACCCAAAATTTCGATAACGCGATTTCGCCGGAAATGCTATTTTGAGACCCCCTGCATCCAAAACACTTTTTTATACTTTCTCTACACGTACTATGCACATAATGTATAGGGAAAGTCTTGAATATCACCCGAACATTCGATGTTGACATTTTACCGAAGTCTCCCTCCGTGGTGTAATAGCTACCATGCTAATTTCATATACCCAAGGACGTGGGTTCAATCCCGGTGGAGGTCAATGGAACTTTTCGGGCGTAAAAATCTTTGCATGGCTTCTTTCGGAAGAGAAGTAAAGCCGTTGGTCCCGTGTCGTAGATTTACTTTCACGCTCAGTATAGAATGAGACGCTGAGTACCGCAGCTGTTAAAGAGCGTCCATAAACAAAACTCCATTTCATTTGACCGGAAATATATGTTTTAAGGTCTGATAAATAAAAACAACAATTTTTATAAAAGGTACGTTAGTGGGTGTGTTTTTTTTTGGTAGTGTTTAACGCCCACTTTAACAACTTATGGCACCGCAGGCGGACACACTGATGATACATGAATGATGATGGAGCACCGGTGGAATGCGAAGGCAGGGGAAACCGGAGTACCCGGAGAAAACCCGCCCCAGCGCCGCTTTGTCCACCACAAGTCTCACACGGTCGCTGGAGTGTGTGTGTATGTGTGTGTCTGTGGGAAACATAACTGAAAAACGAAAGGTCCATTAAATACCAAACACTAGTATTTAAATTTAGTATCTCCCAAGGATGCGACACGAAGATTTGCAAGAAAATTCACCCCCTCCACCCCTTAAACTACTTTTACATAGAAAAACTTTTGAAAAATTTTGATTTTTGTTAAAAACTGGTTCCAACGATTTCAATAAAAATACCATGCATTAAAGATATTTATATGGCAAATAAAATAGTATGTTTAGAATTCTCTGGGAATAACCTCTAAAGATATCTTCATTCGGGATGAATTTTGTTGACTTTTGCATAATTGGTAAGCCGTAAGAGATAGCCAAAAAGTTACTACACAAAAAGTGTAGACCTCATTAAAACACACAGTTTATGTAATATACTTTTTTATCCTGCAATTCACCATTTCTGAGATATCTCTTGTTACTGGTTTCAGTTTTAAAATACTTAAAACATTTCTCATAGGGCAATTTTTCAAGTCCTGGTCATTGTAAAGAAATATATTTCAATTGGTTTTTAAAAGATTTGATAATGTCTTTGGCCTAATGTATTCCCTCTTTTTCCTTCTAAATGCAAAGAAGCAACTAATAAGACCGTTTCTGCTAATGTTTATCTCGATTAGCATGAAGTAGATCGATGAATAAGCTTTTTAACAATAATTCGTTAAATAAATGTAGAGAAAGTCATGTAAATGGAGGACATCAGACTTTTTAGTAATAGATTGTGTGTGTGTGTGTGTGTGTGTGTGTGCGGAGGGGGTGAGGGACAGCATAACTCAAAAACAAAAAGTAGATACCAAACTTAGTATTAAAGTTCAGCATCTTTTAATATGTGACACGAAGATTTTCAGGAAATTACTCCAACCCAATTACCCTTTACCTGGGACATTTTGCGAAAAATCTGAATTTCTCAAACATGGCTCTAGCAATTTGTATTAAAATACCACATTTTTAAAATATTCTTATTCTTATGACAAATGAAATGTATATCTTGAATTTTCTGGGAATAACCTGTGAAGACTTCTGGATGCTCTGTTTATAAGTGGCAAGCCGTTCAAAATAGACAACATCTTACTGCATAAAAACATAAATATCGTTAAAACACTCAATTTAAATCCTCTTTTTTGAAGAGCTAACCGATTCCGAGATATTACTTTCTACTAATTTCAGTTTTAAACTTTTCTCAAACGGGAAGTCATTTTTCTCGTCATATCTCTCTTGTTTTACTCTATTGCGTGTAAAAAGAATGGAATTTAAATTGTTTCACAACTTTTAAAAGAATTGGATATCTCTTTAGCCTAGTATTCCCTTATTTCCCTTCTACTTACAGAAAGCAAGTACCTATTAAAAACTGAAATCTCGATTAGCATGATGTAGATTAAGAATAAGCTGATGTAAGAATAGTTTGTTTGTACAGCAGGCAGGTGAATGTAACACGTCAGAATTATTTGTATAGCTTTTTCTGAAAGTTGTATTGTGATTATATTGTTATGTTAATATGAATACAAAATTGCATTCAAATTCGATAAATACAAGATATAAATTGTTTCATACATTTTGATATGTAAATGTATTACAGTAAAAATATTCAATGCGCCTCAAAATTTGAGAAAATTGGTAAGAAGTTGGGTATGAGTCTTCACTGGAGAGAATCCCCTGCAAAAGTGAGGCAAATGAGACGTGCTGGGAAGAAGATGACCTGTGCCTTCTCAGTAAATGACCATATTGTGACAGACTCCTTAAGAGACATGGACTGTCACTGCCATATGATAACCACAAAATGTCTGTCAGAATTCTTCAATGAACTGACTGTGAAAACAAGTTCTAAGTGTGGTCTGTTTGGAATTTTGTTGCACCGAACATCACCTCTGCCCAGATTGCACTAGAATTTCTGCAGGAGTCAAATATACACATGTCCTTCCCTCCCTAAAGTAAAAACATGCTACATTTATATATTTCCCAAATAAAGCGAAACAATGCGAGGTCATTAGAGCAACGAATTTAATCACCCGAACTTGCAGTAACTGCTTATAAAAAATGTATTTGCATTCTCTCCAAAGAAGAATGGCGTCAAAATATGACAAATAGTTCAAAACATGAAACAGTGTATAGAATTCAGTAGAGTATGCTTTGAAAAGATGCGAAGATCATCTCTAAATTTTAAATATTTTATTGGGTTCATTCTCAAAATTTTTGGAGTGACTCTATTAGAATTTATTTCGTTCTTCAGACTAACAGAAACGCTACATTCCTTTCATCCCATGAATTTTCTGTCCCTCCATGTCGTGTGTATTATAATTTTATTCATAGTTCATCCCATTGGTTGGAAATGCCTGCGATTGTGCGCAGCGGAGCAGGAAAAAAGGATACTCAAAACAGGCATCTCGCTATGATAATTCCAAGCTGGAGCATTGACAGGGAAAGTTCAGAGGTTTTTCGAGTTTTCGTGGCAGCAACCTTTTCAAAGCTTTCCAAATCAGTGCCTACACATGACCGGGGTGAAGGAACTGTCGAACAGGCAGACATTTTCAGAATTTCAATTATTTATTTAGAAGTATGTCGAAATTATTCTGAATCAATTATTGCTTTCTCTAGCAAGTAGGCACAACGTAGATGCCAAACCTGGCATTCAAGTTCATTATCTTCCAAGAATGCAATACAAAGATGTTTAAGATCATCCCCTTTTCCCCTACCTGGAACACTTCGAAAATTTTGATTTTCTCAAAAAGAGCTAATGGTTTTTTATTGAAATACCATTAAGTTTGAAACATTTTGAGTTTTCTGGGAATCGCCTCTGAAGGTCTCTTCATTCTAGATGACTTTTTTTAATTTATATAGCCCCCTTTAACATCTAAGATCATAGGGAGCTTTGCATTAGAAGCAACTCGTTGTCTTTAGGATCTTTACGTTCGGTTGGAATTGTTTTATTTTCCTAAACACACGCACATTCATTCCCACATACACACTTCCAGAATCTGTGGGGGATAGGGAATGATTCTAGTTAAAGAAAAGTTCTTCACCCAAGCCGGGAATCGAACCCAGGACCTCAGGCTGAGAAGTCAGCTCTCTGACCACTCGACCACGGAGGCAGTGGATGATTTTTGTACAACTCGTAAACTGTAAGAGAAAGACAAAAGCTTACTACACAAAAATGTAGATCTCGTTAATACATAGATACTATTTGTCAAGCCCGCCTGGATAGCGTGGTAGTAGTGTGTCTGTCTCAAATTTTAGAGGTCGTGATTTCGAATCTCGCTTAGGGTGAGTTATCCGGGGTTTTCCCTTATGCAGAGAAGACTAATGCCGGTATCTTTAAGCTCCATGGACCCCGAAATCATTTCAATCATGCACATAGAGCACATTTCTTTCCTGTGGTCAAACCCACTCTTTCCTTGAGGAATGTACACGAATGAATTTTTATGCTATCTTAATTTGCTCAAGGAAGTTCCAGATATGAGATCTGCTTTATTATTAGATGTTGAAGAAAATTTCCTCTGCGGGGGAGTTTGCTTTGAAAGAGATGGGACTCTTTTTTCGTATGTACACTTATAAACAGCTCCAGGCTAAGGTCGTTAAGTATCAATGGAAGCTTTCTGTTGCGTTTCAGAGAGTCTGAAACGACAAGGCTACTAGAAATAACACAGCGTATCCAAACATGCTATCAAACAGAATATCTATAAACATCGTTAGAGAAATATACAGGATATAAAGAACCTTGTGTTCTTGTCTTCATAACTTTCCCTCTTGCCTTCCTCTCTTGTGGATAAAACTTCTATAGACGTCTCAACCTTAAGACAATATGGAGGTAAAATAGATTTCTCTGTCTAACGTACACACGCTGTCAAAGCTTCGTTCTTTTCAACACTTGCGCAGTCGCCAAGTTGTTAATATCACGGTGCAAGTATTCAATTGTTATTATTTTCAGCCTTTGCAGAATATTTTTACTTTCTCTAGAACATGTTACAATGTATATAGTAGATAGAGAAGGCATTCAATTACACTTAAAAATCCGATGGCGAGATTTCTACAAAATGCTTTTTTTAGGTTCCCCTGAATAAAAAAAGAAGAATTTTTATAAAACGGTCTGTATGTAGTTTTCTATATGTATGTCTATGCACACTACGAAACGAAACTTGGTATTTAATTGTAATACCTTCCAAAGATGTAACACGAAGATTTTAAGTGAACTCGCCACCCCCAACAATTTTGATTTTCTTTAAATCGACTCTAACAATTTAGGTTAAAATACCATATGTTTGAAGTATTTTTATGACAGGAAAAAATGTACATATTGAATCTTGAATGACCTCTTAATATCTGTTCATTCTGATTTATTTTTGCATAACTGGTATACAAAAATGTAGATCTCGTCAAAACACACATTTGTCCTACACACCTTCTTGTAGAGTTAACCATTTCAGAGATATTCTTGGTTTGGTTTTTCTTTTGTTCTACTCTTGGCCAAGGAAAGAAGCGATTTGCAATGACAATCCCATAACAACTGCTGCTGAAACATTTGACTAGCACTTTGGTCTAGTACATTCTCTTAGTTCCCTTTTATTTATAAAGAACCAATTATTAAGAAGATTCTACTAATGCTTATCTGGATAATCATGTGTAGTTTCTCTATCTCTGTTATTTCTAGAACCTTTATACCGTTGCATAGTAAGTATTACGTTATTTTCTGCCAATACCTGCGTAGATAACATGTGCAACATTGCAACCCTTTATCCTCGGCTGTTGAAGTTTTAAGCGAGGTCGTTATTTGGGAAGAAATACAAACGTTGACGACTTCATTAAAAGTTTCCTCCAAAACAACAATGCTCAAGAATTCAGAATTGTGAATAAGAAACTTAACCAAAACATGCTTTCAGCAACTCTGACTTTCAAAAGATTTTAAAGCTTGCCGTAGGTAATTAATTATAGCTGTCTCAGCCAATGAAGTTATAAAAACACAGATGTTTTAGCATCTTTCGTCCATGTTCCATTAGACTCTCGCGAGGTATTGAAGTTTGGCAGTAAACATACCAGCTTAGAAGAGTCGATGATGGCTATCTTCAGATGTTTGGCTTTACTTCGACGAGAGACTGTGAAAATACATTCGCAGCATTACGGAAGTATTCATCACATACTGTGGAGGTCATCGCCCTTCCATTGTTTATCTCTCATGTAATATTAGGACCGAGAAACATTTCTTCTATGCTAAATTCACTTAAATGGCAGACTGCTTTGGAGAGGTAATAACTACAAATTACGCGAGTTAATTTTTACCTCTAGCACGTATGTACAATGTATGGTATTCCACCCAAAAATTCGATACTGAGACTTCAGCTAAAATACAAACTTTGAAGATCCTGGAATAAAAAATCTGATTTGTTTCATTCACATGCCTTTCTCTATATCTTTACAACAAATTATTGTTAAAAAGCTTATGCCTCTATTTACTTCCTGCTAATCAGAAAAAAAATTAGCAGAAGTAGTGTTATTACTTGCTTCCTTGTAAGTAGAAGCGAAATAAGGCAGTACCATAGGCCTAAGTGGTAGTTAAAAGCTGGTTGCTATATGACTGAAGTTCCTTTGTTTGTATGGACAGTCGTGGAGCCATATCTTGGCAAGATGTAGGGATACGGAGGGATGGAAGGAGAAGTATTTAACGGCAATGTAGAGTATGAAGCATGTTGGATGCTACTGGCAGGCACGAAAGACCTGGACGGGCTAGGTAAGGCAAAGCAGCTGAAATCTGAGAAGGCTGATAATAGGGAAGAGGCAGGGGGCGATCAGAAGAGTTAAACAAAAGCGATTATAATGTTTTACATACATATATTTTATGTCATACTTTTCGGCCTTTTTTTTTGTGTGGTGTTATTTTTGTGTATATATTTCTATTTTTTTCTGTATTTGTGTACTATAATAGGTTACATTAATGCATCTGAATACGGTTTATTCTTTGTTGTAAATTTAAGTTGTTCTATTTAAATATCTTTGTATTTTTATTTTCTCTACACTTACTATGCATATAGTATATAGAGAAGGTGTTGTGTTTCACCCAAAAATTCGATTCCAAGATTCCACCGGAAATACCTGTTTTGGGTTTCCCTGAATCCAAAAAAATATTTTTGGAAAAAGGCCCGTGTGTGTCTGTGGGCAGCATAGCTCAAAAACGAAAAGTCAGTTAAATACCAAGCTTGGTATTTAAGTTTGGTATCTTCCTAGGATGCGACAAGATGATTTTCAACTACCCTTTATATGGAACTTTTTTCGAAAAATTTTTCTCCAACATGGTTCTGGCGATTTTGATTAAAATCTCTTATATTTAAGATATTTACATGCCAAATAAAATGTTTGTTGACTTTTCTGGGAATATCCTCTGAAGACTATATTGTTCTGGCTGAATTTTACGGAATTTTGTATAACTGCTAGACCGTAAGAGATAGACAAAAACTTACCGCACAAAAATGTAGAGCACGCTAAACCACACGATTTATCTATATACATTTTTTCGTGAAGTGGATCTTTTTTTTTTTTAGATATTCCTTGTTTTTGGTTTCAGATTTGAAAAACTTATCTTTTTCTCATAAGAAATTTGTCAACTTCTGTTCATACAAACAAAGGAGCTTCAGTCACATAAAAACCAGCTTTTGACTATCACTTTAACCTATGGTACTTTCTTATTTCGCTTCTACTTACAAGGAAACAAGTAACAAGACTATTTCTGCTAATTTTGTCTCAATAGAGTGAAGTAAATAGAAGCAGAAACTTTTTAACAGTAATTTGCTGCAGAGATGTAGAGAAAGTCATGTGAATGGAACACATCAAATTTATATTTTAGTGTTTACTCTTAATTTTGTTGTTTGTTTTTAATATTGTTTACTATTTTGTGTGTTGCAAAAGCACGACGATATGTGGAGAATTGATGAAGATCATTATATGCCTACAGTAATCTCAATAAATACTTTCATTCATTTATTTACGCTTTCTCACATCTTTCAAAATACTCTACAGTACATTATTAAGTATGAGGTCAGCACTTTTTGCACGCCAAAGTAATGGAGCAGGAGGTTGTTCTAAGCCATGTTCAATCCACCGATTTGGAAAGATTTCATCCTGGCGGACGCGTACGGTGAAATGCCCCGATGTCCCTTCATGTCGAAAGAAGACTGTGTGGCAATTCCTCGTGTCGTCAATTCTGGAAGTAACCACTCTTCGATCATTTCCAAATAAGAGTGTTGATTGATAGGGTCATCGAAGAACTAGTGTCTCAGCAGGTGATCCGCTGTCATCCTTTCCAAACCATAACACGTGGCGGATTATTCTGCATTTCTAAAAAAAGTGAGGATTGTCTTTTGCCCAGAAATACACATTATGGCTACAAGAGCTGCGATATATCACTCACTCGTCAGAAAGCATGACATTCTTTCTGTCGTTTAAACTCGGAGAGGTTTTAATCAATAACTGCATGCATGCACACTCGATCCAGGTCAACATCTGACAGCTCATTAACAGTTGTTGAACGAAAACTTTTCAAACCAGATGACTTCACGGGATAGCAACCGAGTTAGATTGGAATCAAAGAAATCCAAGCCTTCGACCATCTTGGCTCTGTTGTCTGTAACAACCAACACCGAGAAAGCTTCAAATATTGAAAACCTTTCAGTTTCGAATCTTTCTTTATGTAGTCTCGCATTGTCGATGTCGGAATGCCCAAATGTGCAGAACATTTGAGTAATGATTTCACCGGAAAATGTTTAATTGATGCTTTCACAGCAGTGTAAGTTCCAATTCGAGTTCGGTCGCCCATTGCGTTGCGCGTCGAGAACACTTCCCGAGGTAAAAGTGTTTCATTGGATGTGGTGGCCGCGCCGTGGCCGAGTGGTTTGATCACTCGCTTGTCACCTAGACGGCCCGGGTTCGATCCCAAGCGACCGAATTTTTTATTTGTGGTGGACAAAGGTGGGTTTTCTCTGGTTTCCCTCGTCATCGCATTCCACTGGTGATCCATCTTCATTTCATGTATCACCAGTGTCAACGCCTGCGGTGCCACGAGTAGTAAAAGCGGGCGTTAAATACTACAAAACAAATTGGACGTGGTGGTGGTGCTTTGCCAAAACGCATTACGAAGTTCTGCTGACTTTGTAAAAAAAAATGGAATCTGCGAGTATAAAAATGTACTAAAAGTATTTTTTTTTTAGCTTAACGTCCTTTAACCTGGTTGGTCATATCAGACGATGAATAACATTGGTGAAGTGATTCTCAAATGATCTTCTCGGGGTCCATGGAGCTCAAAGTTACTCAACATTCGTCTTCTCAGGAAAAGGGAAAACCCCGCAAAAACCTTATCCGGATAACTCACTTTCAGCGAGATTCGAACTCACGACCTGTGGAGTATGATGCAGACACGCTACTACCACACCACCCAGGCGGGCAACTAAAAGAATTGTTTATAAGACTAATGTTTTGTTTTGTGCTTAAAGGTTGAATTTTGGCAGATCTTTTTTTTAATTTTTAATTTTTGTTTAATTTGTATATTAAAACATTGTTTGTCCAGTGTTTCGCCGTTCTTAGATCCAAACAGAAGCCACCAAACACTCTTCTATGGTAAAAGGAAATCTTTATCAGCCATTTTAGCGCGTATTGTTGCGAGTATTGTTTCGTATTGCTTCCGGTACTACTGTCGGCATGTACGGGCCTTATAGGTAACCTATTGCACATTCAATAAATTGCATATTTTCTTCCTTCTTTGCTTCGTAGAACCGGTTTAAGACAGTGAAAAGGCACATTCCGCTCATACTCTATATTATACGGAGACGCGAATTCTCAGTTCAGTGCGTCCTTATTTACTTTGTAGTTCAATGTGTTTTTATTTTCTGTGCAAGTCAGTTCGTCATAATTTATTCTACAGTCAGTTGTTCTCCGCAGTACTTCGGTGCTACATATTATTTACGTTAGAAATGTGATACCCGACTTGTAAATGAACACGTATAATACAATTTCAGCTAGGATCTCAGAGAATTATAAAGGGAATTTAAATTGCAAATATTCTTGGTAATAGGTTAAATAAATACTCAAACTAAAAGTTAAAAATGGATAACCTCTAAATAGCTTCTTTTACCGTCCACGCCTTGTTAAGAGATACTTGCTCGACAGAAGAACGCAACTGGCCGAAGCAAATATGAAAAATGTAATCAGAGATTATGAGGAGCAGGTGTGACCGTCACAGTGATATGTTTTACTTTGGAGAGTTCATTAATAGCTGCTGAAGATGATGAACAGAGGCTTAATACGAAGGTCATCCAGAAAGGAAGTGAAGATTTGGCATAACTAAATAATAACGAAAGCTATGAGCAAAAAACCTTGTGTAAAGTTACAGTACTTTACTTTATTTTTCAATATAATCGTCATTGCTATCAAGGTATTTATTGTCACTGATACTGAGTGTTATACTCTTTCACCGCTAAAGACCAGAGCCAAGATGTCACTGCCACTTTGAGGTCATCTTTTTCATCCCAAAAATCATGTACGGGTCCAAAGCGAAACACCGTTTCTTCTGAATTCTTTTATCAATATTTTCTTTCAACTCCTCCATAAAAATTGATGAACTTCCACCCCGATCTTTGTCGTGCACACTGGTTCTTCCTTAAATATTCGTAAAATATGAGCCATTTCCTCACTGAAGATTCGTCCATTGCATTATCACCACACACTTGCGTTATTTGCCTATAACATTTTGATTGGCTAAACATTTTGTGTATTCAAAAAAAAAAAAAAAAAGTTCTTTGGCGGTAGAAAAGCACAACATGCCCTCGAAAAACTTATACTACGTAACAATAAATGTTAACAGAATGGAGATTACATTGAGAAATAGAGTAAGTTTCTGTAACTTTGTAAATAGAAATTTATTTTGATATCTTTCGATACCATTTAGTTCTTTTTCTGGTAGCTTAACGTCCTTTAGCCTGGTTGGTCATATCGGACGATGAATGACCTCGGGGTCCATGGAGCTTAAAGTTACTCGACATTAGTCTTCTCAGGATAAGGGGAAACCCCGAAAAAAACCTTACCCGGGTAACTAACTATAAGCGAGATTCGAACTCACGACCTGTTGAATGTGAAAACGCAAACAGGTAGTTTTGGTGAAAGACTCTCTATAAACAAATGACTAAGATCTTAAATTTTACACTTACCTATTCCAAGAGAAGCTTCTGATACATCAGCTTCTTGAAGATCTCTGTTGCAGCTTCAATGTCGTTGAAAGATAACTCGCAAGGTTTCTTCTTCTTAAGGTAGCCAGATCAGTCGGTGTCTGTTCTGTAGTGTGGAGTGACACAGTCATGTAGGATGGTACGGTTCCGAGACTTTCAGTATATAGATGTTAATCATAATACAACTCCCAGTATAGGTTTCGTTCCACAAATCCAGAATAATAAAAATAAAGACAAGGAGCATTTTGTAGTGGTACATACATGGTAAATAGGTAGAGAAAGTATTGCACTTCACCCAAAATTTTATACCGAGATTTCACCGGAAATACACGTTTTAGGAGTCCCTATATATAAAAAAAAGTATTTGTAGAAAAAGGTCCGTGTCAACACAATAACTCAAAAACGAAAAGTCGATTAAATACCAAACTTGATATTTCAGTTTAGTATCTTCCAAGTATATTTGAACATTTTGAGAAAAATCCCTACACCCAAATTACGTTTACATGGAAAAAAACTCTAAAATTTTCAATTTCTCAAAAATAGCTCAACATTTTGGCTAAAATACCGTAAAGATTACTTACATGAAAAATAAAATTTGTATCTTGAATTTTTTGGGAATACAATCTAAAGATGTCTTTATTCTGGATGAATTTTGCTTAATTTTGCATAACTGGTAAGCCATAAGAGATTAACAAAAACGTATTATATAAAACATGTAGATCTCGTTAAAACACAATTTGTGTTTCTGTAGAATTGCACATTTCGAGATATTCCTTGTTAAACTTTTCTCATACGGGAATTTGTAAACTCCTGGATATGCAAGGAAACGATCAACTACATGTCTACCAGATGTTAAAAGATTTGACTATCGCTTAGCCTAGTATTCCATTATTTCCTTTCTACTTACAAAGAAACAAGTAATAAGGCAATCTCTACGAATGTTTGTCTCGATGAGCACGAAGTAAATAGAAGAATAAACTTTTAAATAATAACTTGTTAGAGAGGCGTACAAATAGTTCAGTGAGTAGAATACGTCATATTTTTTAATTTCTGTACTACGTATGGTAAGAAGAGGAAGTATGGCATTCCATCCAAAAGATCTCTACCGAGATGTCATTGGAAATATAAGTTTTGAGACTCGCCCTATAAAAAATAAATAAAAAAAAAATAGCAAAAGCCCGCGCGCGCACGACGTGTTTGTGTTTGTGTATGTGAACTGTATAACCCCAAAATAAAATACCAGTTAACTATTATATTTGGTGTTTAAGTTCAGAAGCTTCCTAAGATTCGACACCAAGATTTACAAAAAATCCCTCCATTCCAAATTACCTTTTTCGTGGGAGATTTTTCGAAATTTTTTATTTACTCAAAAGTGGTCCTAACTATTGTAATCAAAAGGCCATAGATATTATATAACAAAATTCATAACTTGAATTTTCTGGAAAAGTCCTGATGAGTCCACTGAATTTGGGAAGACTTTTGCATTATGTACAATTGGTGTAAGTTAAACAAAGAACGGAAACGCATTACACAAAAGCCTGACCTTCTCTACATCGCTGTAACTAATTATTGTTAAAAAGCATATTCGTCTATTTAATTTATAATAGTCGAGATAAAACATTAGCAGAAATTGTCTGAATTACTTGATTCCTTGTAAGTAGAAGGAAAATAAGGGCATCACTAGCCTAAAACGATAGTCAAATTTCTTAAAAGCTGGTTGTCATTTGGATGAGACCTGTTTCTATGCACGGCCAGGAGTTAACAACTTTCCGTGTGAAAAAAGTTTTTTTAAGTATTTTAAAGCTGAAACAAACAACAAGGGATATCTCAGAAATGGCCAATTTTACGCAAAATTCAGCAAAATAAAGAGATCTTTAGAGACTATTCCCAGAAATTTCTAGATATACAATGCTATCCACAGACACACACCTGCACACACCGGACCTTTTTCTGAAAATGTTATTAATTTTAATTAATGTTTTTTATTCAGGGGGACCCAAAACATGTATTTCCGGTGAAATCTAAATATCGAATTTTTGGGTGGAATGCAATACCTTCTCAATGCACTATGTACGTAGTACGTGTAGAGAAAGTAAAAAACATCACAATTGTGTAATATATAACCATGTACTCATGTAATTAAGTATGGAAGTGAGAAATATGCTGAACGTAAAAAGTTGTGAAAATTGTATTTCAAGCCAATTGCGTTACCAACAGATTTTAATGCCAATAAATATTACAGAAAAGAAATCTTACCTTATAATTTCAGTAGATTTGTTTTTTATGCCATTCCACAACCTCTTGCAGAAGTAAATATTAGTTGAAAACAGTAATTCTTAATAAAGCTAGCCGAGACAGTTCCGCATCTGAATCCTCATTCTGGATGAGTTTTGCTGAATTTTGTTAAAGTGGTAAAACGCAAGAGATAGACAAAAGACTAGATTTCGTTAAAACACACAATTTGTCATGTACGTTCTTTCGTGTGGTTGGCCATTTCCGAGATCTTCTTTGTTATTGGTTTCGGTTTTGAAATACTTTAACTTTTTACATATGGTATTTGTCAATTCCTGGCAATGCAAAGTAACTGATTTTAACCACATGGTAATCAGCTTTTAAAAGAATTGACTATCGCTTTAACCTTATGAATTCCCTTATTTCTTTCCCTATTACTTACAAGAAAACAATTAATACGCTAATTTCCGCTAATCTTTATCTCAATTAGCCTAAAAGTAGATAGAAGAATAAGCGTTTTAACAATAATTTGTTACAGAAATGCACAGAATCGCATGTGAATGGAACGCATCAGAGTTTTTATACTCAGGAAGTTTCGACACGTGTATTTCCTGTGAAACCTCGAAATTTTTTGATACAATACAATACTTCCCCTACTTAACACGTAGAGCAAGTAAAATAGGACATCGAAGCAGGTTACTGCAACCTACAGCCATCAGCAATAGCTTACGCCCAAATAGTGGAAGTTATTCTTACTTTATATTCCATTATATTTTATTTACATTACAGTAATTTACGAAACTCCTTTGGCCAACTTACCGCATTTAGGAAACCAGTTATTAAGTAAATTCAGTATATGTATAGCAAACTCAATCTAAAAAAACTAGGATAAAGCGTAGGCTTATCAATTTCCTAAAACGTGTAAAAGGTGGGGAAATTTTAACATAGCGAGGCAATTTACTTCCAGAATGATGTTTAATCTATCTGGTGTTTGACAACACTGCATTAAGATCGATTTATACTTCTTAATAACACATTTCCGAAGCAATATGTAAATGTATGTAAAATAGTTTCAGAGTGTAATGGACTGGAGTAATTGTTGGGGATAATAGAATATCACCCTAATGGCACTAACACCTACTATGTGTAATAGTTATCGTAACAAAACTTAGTTAAATTTCAGTTGTACAAATTTCAGTACATCTGAATAGTTGTCCTACATTTCTAGAAGACGTTTTGGAGATTGCAGTTTGTAATATCCAGTTGAGACTATGTCTATTGTTAATTTAATTGTTTTTTCACACAAGCCGTGTGTAGGACAGGAGTTCCATAGCCAGGATTTGAATCACGGATCTCCCGGTCTTTATCCGGTTGCTCTACCACTGAGCTACCATGGCAACATGCCACATAGTATTACATTTTTCAGTCTGACTCTACCTATCCAACTCCTATCCTACACGCGACTAGTGTGAGAAGTAAATTAAATTAATAATAGTTGGATATACTATGAAGCCCGGGACTTAAAGTACTTACAACATTGTAAGTCGCCATTGGGGTATGTCATCTCAAAATATTTTGCGACCATCTTGTGGTTAACCGTGAAACATATGACGCAGTTGAAAAATATTTCAAATGTCTTTACTCACTCAAAAATTGTTTTCCCTGCTGCAAAAAATTCACTAGACGTTTGGACACGTAGAAGTTTATGGTTACACGCCATCTATGGCTCGCGCACCACTGCGCACTAACATTGCAGTCACTCACGACTCAATACAATTGAAAACCCAACAGATTAGCATTGCACTGCAATTCTTCCTCCTTTTATAGCAATAAAATGATGTAAAAAAACTTCCTGTAAACGTGTCAAATATACGCTTATTTCTCTTCTACTTAAAAATAATCATGAAATAAGACCAATTTTGGCAATGTTTATCTTGATTGGTAAGACGTAGATAAAAGAATGATCTTTAGTAAGAAAAGTTTGTTTGTGGAATAGCTAGAGAGCATCATGTGAATGGGACAAATCAGTTTTTTTCTTCCAAAGGCAATTTTCCTTACTAATTTAAATTGAAATGACATAACCATTGAGAGAGCCACTGTTATTACCTTCTGTTTTGCGCAGAGTTCATTTTTTGTCTTCTGTGTGGCGCCAATTTACTGGCACAGACGCCATTTATGTGTCTCTAATTAGCCCGAGAAGTGTAGAAGCTGAGTTCGCAATATCAGGTTCACGTTTATTTTATTGCTTTTTCCAACCGGCTAGTACCATCACAACAAATTCATGGTTATGTGGTAGTTGGCATTGACTGAGCCAATATGACGTGAAAACCAGTTGTATCAAAGACCACCGCTGTGATGGTTAACCTGGGCAGTAGTTCGGAAATATTCTTGCGTTACTTTTCGTCTTTTGACGCGGTCCATACCTTCCAGGGCCTTCTAAGTCACAATGATTTTCTAAAATTGAATCCTGCCCCAATTTCCATGATGTAGAAAAAGCATAGAAAAAAACCTGATGTGTTCCATTCACATGACTTTCTCTACATCTCTGTAAAAATTATTGTTAAAAATCTGTTAAAAATCTTTTCTTCTATCTACTTCATGATAATTGACGTAAATATTAGCAGAAATTGCCTTATTACTTGGTTCCTTGTAAGTAGAACCGGAAAAATCTAATGTGTTCCATTCACATGATGTCCTCTAGCTGTTCGTAAACAAACTTTTTATTCAAAAGATTTATCTTTTATCTACATTATGCTAATCAAGATAAACATAAACAGAAATAATCTTATTACTAGCTTCCTTGTAAGTAGAAGGGAAATAAGGGAATGCCCAGGTCAAAGCGATAGTCTAGTCCTTTAAAAGCCGTCGCTATATGAAACAGTCGAAATTCCATTCACTTTACTTGCCGGGAGTAAACAAACGAGCAAAGAGAAAAAGGATGACTTTTCGTTTAAGAAAAGCAAGTGACTTAAAATTGGAACCAATAATCCGTAATATCTCGAAAACGGTTAACTTTACAAAAAGAAGAAGAAAAAAAGAAAGATTATACATCATTAATTGTGTGTTTTAATGAGATGTATAAGTTTGTGTATTACGTTTTTATCTATCTCTTAAGGTTGTGACAGTTATACAAAAGTCATCCAGAATGAAGAAGTTTTCAGAGGCTATTCCCAGAAAATTCAAGATATACATTTCATTTGTCACAAACGCATCTTAAACATAAGGTGTTTTAATCAAAATCGTGAGAGCCATTTTTGTGAAAATCGAATGTTTCGAAAAATGTTCCATATAAAGGGTAGTTGGGGGGGTTCTTTAAAATCTTCGTGACGTATCCTTGGTTTGGTACTTAACCAACATTTCGTTTTTGAGCTATGCTGCCCCCCCCCCACACACACACCTTTTTCTAAAAATATCATTGTAACAAGTTATTGTTAATTACTTGCTTCCTTATAAGTACAAGGGGATACACTAGCTAAAGCGACAGTCAAATATTTTAAAACGTGGTTCCCATGTGGTTTGAAATCCGTTTCTATGCAGGACCAGGAGTTGACAGCTTTCCATGTGAGAAAAGTTTAAATATTTTAAATCTGAAACAAATAAAAAGGAATATCTCAAAAATGGTCAATCAATATCCGAAAAAAAAGAACAACGTGTGTGACAGAGAAATTGTGTATTTTAAGGTGTACTACACTTTTGTGTAGTAAGTTTTTTCTTATCTCTTACGGTTTAACAGCTAAGCAAAATTCATTCAGAATAAAGAGGTCTAGTGAATTTTCTCAGAAAATTCAAGATATACATAGTATTTGCAGTATAAATATCTTTAATATACTGAATTTTAATCAAAATCGTTAGCCATTTTTGAGAAAATCAAAATGTTCGAATTTTTTTCAATGTAGAGAGCTGTTTGGGTGTTTTTTGTTTTTCAAAATCTTCGTGTCGCATCCCTGAAAAATACTAAACTTAAATACCAAGTTTGGTATTTTACCGATTTTTCGTTTTGGAGTTATCGTGTTCTCACACACACACACACACACACACACACACACACACACACACACACACACACACACACACACACACACACACACACACACGGAGCTTTTTCTAAAAATGCTTTATATGGTTACTGGGGACCCTAAAACGTATATTTCCGGCGAAATCTCGGTATCGAATTTTTGGGTGGAACGCAATATCTTCTCTATACACTATGTACATAGTACGTGTAGGGAAAGTAAAAATAAACTTAATTATATACCAAACTTAATTAAGTTCAGTGTTTACCAAGGATTTATCACGAAGATTTTCAAGAAAATTCTCCCACCCCAAACTGCCACATACACGTTTTCGAAAAGTTTGATTTTCTCAAAATATGCTATAATGAATTTGATTACAATGCTCTGTGTTTAAGGACAGACGCTACTGAAATTTGAAAGTTATAGACTTTTGGTTCAATTTTATTAAATCTTATTAATATGAAATGTTTTAATAGTTTAAGGATAAAACAATGGTCATGTAAACCAAAAATAAGTTCTACTTTTAAAACTTTAAAGGAAAGAAATTCGCACAGTTTCTGGAATATATTCTAAGAGTGATGCATTTTTACTTTCTCTAAACGCACTATGTAAATAGTGTATATAGAAATTACTGTATTCCACCCAAAATTCGATACCGAGATTTTACCGGAAATAGAAGTTTTAGGGTCTCCTGTTTCAAAAACGTAAAGCCGACATGTGGACAACTTATAAAACGGGATTTTACTCTAATATTATTTAAATTTTTAACCTTCTTAAGACCATCTCGAGGTCCACGCAACCTTAAAATACAGAACTCTACTGTATTTAACCGATAAAATGCAATTTAATTAAATGTAAAAAAAAAAAAAAAACGTCTATTTAAACTTAAGAGTGTCTCGTGACTTTTGTAATTCACGTTTTGATCGCCATTGTCGCTTATATAACTTTTTTGGTAGAAAATTGTGGGATTTGAACCCTTTTAGCTAAAACATTTATTGTCATACTAGCTGACCCAGCGAACTTTCTTCCGCCTTAAAAGCAATAAATGAGCAGATTTTGGATTTTATTAAATTCAATTTTTTATTAGGATAGTAAATATAAATACAAAAAATCAAGTATTTTAATGATTATGTACTGACCGTGATTTTGGTGCATGGGTTACACTCTTCAGTGAAGCATCTTGTGATAGACGACATTTCTTATTTTATTATCAGGCGCAAGAACAAATAACGCAGATGGTTTTCCGACCCGTGAACATGCCGCATATAATTGACCATGGGAAAAACGGATTTTCTAGATTCAGACCACAACTTTTCAACGATTGGCCTTGTGATTTGTTGATGGTCATGGCAAATGCAAGACGGATCGGAAATTGAAGTCGTTTAAAATCAAACGGCAAATCGGTTGGGATCCTCGGAATGAGAACTTCCTCACCTTCGAATTTTCCTTTGAGTATCGTCGCATAAATCACATTGTTCATCAATTTACTTACCACCAAACGCCTTCCGTTGCACAGTTTTTGTTGGTTTATGTTTCGAAGCATGATTACTACGGAGCCAACCTTTAGTCGTAAATTGTGCGGTGGTAAGCCAGGCACATCCAAGAAGTTTAAAAATTTAATTGGATAGTTGCTCTTCACGTGCAATTTCATTCGCAATGTTTCGAATCCTAGTTGCATTACGGCTTTGTCGGGAAAGATTCGATCGTCTTGGTCGCGGCATTGTTAATGATAATATCGGCACAATAAGCTAATAGAAACTCGAAACAATGCGTTTTTCTGTCTGTTGCGTTTTGTTATACCACGTTTTATGTCACGTCCCACGGAAACGGGATAAAAAATATCCTATGTCCTTCTTCTGGTTCTAAGCTACCTCCCCACCGATTTTCAGCCAAATCGGTTCAGCCGTTCTTGAGTTAAATAGTGTAACTAACTCGACTTTCTTATATACATATATACATGCACCCAAAACTAATATTAATTCAACATCAAGATCTCCATTTTCTCTTTTGATATAAATATCAATATGATTAATTCCTTCACGAAGAACTGTTTTACAAAACTTATTATTAAACTTCTTAGCTTATGTAAGTTTTAACATTGTCTCTTGTATTTATAGAGTCGCAAAATACATTTGACGCAAATGAGAAGTAAAACGGCACTTTAGAAGAAAATTGGACTATTGTCAAAGGACGCCAGGATGTAAAGAAACGAGATCAAAGATTTTCGTCACAGATACACACATGCACTTCATTTGCAGTAAGTATTTTCAAGAACGAGAAGCATCCAATACGACGTAGACTAAGATATATCTGTGTACATGACCTCATAAATTAGATCGCGCTTCGCATCTACTAGAAAGTTGCTGATGTAAAAACTGAAGACGGCGCGGCGCCTGGGAGCATACAGGTTCCTGGCTCGGGCAAAGTGGCCTTTTGATAGAAATCTAATGACGAGTTTAAACGGATAAGAGAATAAATGGCCTCTTCCCGTGACACGAATGATAATAAAAACAGACCACCTACTTGTTTCTTTTTTATATCGCTTGAAATTAATCAGAAATAATTGTAGGGTTCGGAATCCTAAAGGACAGGAATAAGGCAACAAAGAACTCACGCACGTTTAACATGACCCCCTCGGCTATGCGTAGAAATAAATTTGCCGGAAATATATCGCAGTTGGTGAATGCTTAGGTGTCGTGAGGTCCCGCCTTTTGGAACAAAGCTTGGGTGGCGGTCAAGTGTTTAGTGCCGCCGGCCGCTGAAAGATGCGTGGCGCTGATTGCGGCCAAGTGAATAAACAAGCTTCACTCCATTTGCATGCGCGAGCTTACAGATACTTCACTCCAATTTGGGTTTATCTCTATTTCAATAAAACGATTTGTAAGCGTTATCTCACACCTTATGCATTAAACCCACACAAAAAGAATATTGAATTTAAGTAACAAAAAATGTATTTGGAAGTAGTAATCAGGTCGTTTGTTTGCTGAGACTGTTGAGATTGAAACCCTGATGACTAGAAAACGCTTAACTCTTCAATATTCGCTGTAAGAAACATCTTTAGAATAACTAAACGGCATTGCATTACAAATTTGCTGCTTTCTTTAAAGTCTCTCAGACCTATAATCATGTACATCTACTAATTAGCTAATTAACCACAAATTTTGGAGACATAAACTTTAAATTCAGGCCATGAAATATTAAATATAACACGTTTAACAATATTTTACGTTATAAATTGTATTTAGGGATTCAAATGAGTTACTTTTCTGAGAGAAGTGAGATATAAATTGCTAATTACTAAGCAAGTTTGAACCAGAAGTGGAAGACCTTCTCCGGAAGATAAAAGGAAGATACCTCTGTCATCTTTCTGGTAATTAAGGTGAAGTATCCTTGAAATGTTATAACAAACCTAACTAAAAAGAATAAAAAATATTTTTTTCATAATAAAATAATAGGTGGCGCCGACTCGCATCTTGGCGGCCCAAGTTAGATCCCAAGCGGCTGCACGTGGATTGTGATGGACGAAAGGGCGTCTGGGAGAGTTTTCTCCGGATACTCCGGTTTCCCCCGGCACTCATTCCTCCAATTGCTCCATCATGATCTTTCCTATCATCTATTTCGCTTGCCTTTCATATCATCCGTTTCTTCATGTTCATGCCGACCACCCGTTCCAGGTTCTCCATTCTGTCGTTTCGTGCCGTTGGCTCCACGAATACCCTAGGTATACGCTTGTAAGTTCTGGGGGGGGTGTCAGCCCAAAATACTGGGAGAGTAAGCTGACTACGAAACGAAACCAATAAAATAATGTAAATCCTAAACTTTAATAACATCTTTAACTTGCGCATTTGAATTACCAATTAACTGAAACTATAAATGGACAAGCGCATGCTTATTAACAGGCAAACCAAATTTAAACCTTGTTTTCTTCAAAATTTTTAAAAACATTTTGCTATTTTCCATATACTCAAAATGCTCCACACGAAGCAAATTTTCTTATTAAGGTGTCAACATTTCTCTACTGCCTCTCAAAGGCATATTAAAGAAAGAAAAGAATAACAACATAACTTTTCGAAATAATTTTCCAATTTTTTAAAAATTACAATTTAAAAATCCAGAGTTTTGGAGAGTAAAAAAAAAGTAATATATATTTTTACAAGCAGTAAGATTAATATAAAAAATCTGAGTATTATAAACTTAGTTACCGTAAAATTTGAACTTTTATGCGAATATTTTTAAAAATGCAAGGTGTGGAACTTCTTTAAAACAATGAATTTAGACAGCAACAATTTTTAGTTTCTCTACATAGTTAATGGTACTAGGTAGAGAAGGTATTGCATTCCACCAAAATTCATTACCGAGATTGCACCGGAATTTCACGTTTTAGGATCCCCTATATCCAAAAAAAAAAAATGTTAGAGAATTTTCTATGCGCGCGCGTGTGTATGTGTGTCTGTGTGTGTGTGTCTATGAACACGGTAACTCAAAAACGAACAGTCAGTAAAATACTAAACTTGGATTTAAGTTTAGCATTTTCCAAGGATGTGACACGAAAACTTTGAGGAAAATCACCCCGCCCCAAACTACCCTTACATGGAACATTTTTCGAAAGTTTTGATTTTATCAAAAATGGCACTGGCGATTTTGATTAAATGCTGTATAATAAAGATATTTACATAAAAATAAAATTTATATTTTGAATTTTATGGAGACTTGTTCATTTCGAATGAATTTTATGAATTTAGAGCGTGTTAAAATACACAATATATTTCTGTTGTTGACCGTTTCAGTTATATACGCGTTATTGATGCCAGTTTTAAACCACGTAATCTTTGTTAAGCTGGGTCATCTGCTGGCAATACAAAGTGACCAGAACTTCAAATTTATTCTGCTCTTAGCGTCCATGTTTAAAAAAAATGACTATCTCTTAGCCTGGTGTATCTTCTTATATCCTTCTGCTTAGAATGAAGTAGGTAATAATAATCTTATCAGGCTTGAGGTTCTTTTACGTGTCGTAAATCTATGACACGGGATCCAAGGCTTTACTTCCCTTCCGAAGGAAGTCATGCTAAGGATTTTTACGTCCTCCGCCGGGTTTGAACCCGCGACCTTAGGTATATGAAGTTAGCATGGTAACCATTACACCACGGAGGGCGACGTGAAAATTGTATTTCAAGCCAATACCAACAGATTTTAATGACAAATATTACAGAAAAGAAATCTTATCTTATAATTTCAGTAGCTTTAGTTTTTCTCCAGCACGTATGTAAAATTTACACAGTAGATTGGAAATGCATTGTATTCCCACCGAGAAGTCAACGGAGTACATGTTTTGAGCTCCCTGAATAAAAAAAACATTGTTAGAAAATATTTGTGGGGAAAAATATCTCAAAAACGAAAAGTCGGTTATATACCAAGCTTGGTATTTACTGGACTTTTCGTTTTTGAGCTATGCTGCACACACAAACACACACACACGGACATTTTTCTAAAAATGCTTTTTCTTGGATTTAGGGGGTCTCAAAACATGTATTTCCGGTGAAATCTCGTATGGAATTTTGAGTGCAATACAATACCTTCTCTATATACTATGTGCATAGTACGTGTAGAGAAAGTAAAAATAATTTTGGTTATTTTTTACATACCATCGTCGTTTCAATATCTCCCCCCAAAGTATGGTGATTAGAGCTCGGCTTTGGGTTCCGAAGCGCACAGAGTTACAAGAGATGAGCGGTATGAAGAGAGGCTAGTAGGAAAAGGTTTGTATTGTAAACATGCACACGTTGAGGTATAATCTGTTCCAAAAGTAGCTCATTACATGTATTGACATTATATGCATATTCCTAATTCATAAAGTAACACAATAAAACATTTATTTCATAATATGTTTCGCAAGTAAAAGTGCCTTGTACTTTTACAAATAAAATATAAAGCTTGATACAAAAAATTCAGGATAATAATTTACAGAGATTTGAAAAGGCAATCAACACATATCAAGCAAGCTCACTTAGAATTCATTGTAGGGAATTACAAGATGTAACTTTCTGAATCGAAAGAGAAGGTTCTCAAAATATGTTTGAATCATCTACAAGTTTGTTCTATTGAAACGACTATCCTTTCGTATTTTCGACATTTTTCAATCTTCGCTTTCTGTCAGTGTTCACTAGTGTATGTACTAATTACCGGTCCCCATGGTCGCGCTCGTAAAATGGCTTGGTGCTTCGTGGCGCAGGGAATCGCGCGAGTCCCGCCACGGGCATGGTCGCTTATAAAGTTGTATATGTCTGTGTATCTGTGAAAGAAAACAAATAGAAAAACAGCAGAACTGTAGGAATAAATATTAAAAAAGAAGGAAAGAAGGTTTTAAAAAAACTAGCTGAACGAGGCCAGGCAGTGAGCAATGCTAGATGGTGCATCACGTCATAGTTATACTCTGTGTGCACCGAAAGGTAGCCCAGCAATTTCGTGACCCCGGGCCAAGCTCTAATGATCATAATTCAATCAATAATGATTAATCTCATGATTCCTGTTCTCAGTATCAATCATTTATTCCATCCATACCTATTCTAGGAATTACTCCCACAGAAGATTGTTTTGTATTTATTCCCTGTCAATAGTGATAAATGTTAGCAGAAACTGTGTCAATATACATTATTTCGCAAGTACACAAAGAGATATAGAAGGCCAATACGATAGTCGACTGCCTTCATGTTACATCTATATTCACGACCAGTATATAAACAAACGTTCTGATTTGTCACGTTCACTTGACTCGCTCTACCACTTCAGAAAAACTATTCTTATAAAGCTTATTACTTTCTCAATATGTACTATGTACATAGTGTATAGAGAAAGTATTGCACTCCACCCAAAAATTCGATATCGAGATTTCACCGGAAATATATGTTTTAGGGTCCCCTGTATCCAAAAAACGCATTTTCAGAAAAAGGTCCGTGTGTCTGTGAATACGGTAGCTCAAAAACGAAAATTCGGTAAAATACCAAAGTTGGTATTTAAGTTTGGTATCTTCCAGGGATGCGATAAGAAGACTTTGAGGAAAATCCCCCCACCTCAAACTACCCTTCACATGGAACATTTTTCGAAAATGTTGATTTTCCTTGGAAGATACTAAACCTAAATACCAAGTTTGGCATTTAACGGTCTTTTCGTTTTGGGGCTATGCTGTCCACCCACACACACACACCCACACACACACACACACACACACACACACACACACACACACAGGCGCGGACGTTTTTTTAAAAATTCTTTTTTCGGACTCGGGGGACTCCAAAACATATATTTGCGGTGGAATCTTGGTATCGAATTTTTGGGTGCATTACAATCCTTCTCTATCCCTATGTACATTGTACATATGGGGCTAGAGATGTGTTCCATTCACGTGCTTTTCTCTGCAGCTTTGTAACAGTTATTGTAAAACGCTCATTATTCTTTCTACGTGTTTTATGCTAGTCAATATAAATATTAGCAAAAATTTACTTTCTTCCTTGAAAGTAGAAGCTAATAAGGTGATTTACTAGGCTAAAGCGAAGTCAAATCTGTTAAAAACTGGTTGACATGTGGTTGAATTGTGTTTCTTTGCATGATCAGGAATTGACAAATTCCTGCATGAGAAAAGTTTTAAGTATTTTAAAACTGAAACTACTAACAAGAAATATTTCTGAAATAGTCAGTTCCACAAAAAATAAACAAAATATATTATATAAATTGTTATTTTAATGAGATCTATATTTTATGTGCAGTAAGTTTGTCTGTTATGGTTTACCAGTTATGCAAAATACAGCAAAATTAATCCAGAATGAAGAGCTCTTTAGAGTCTATTCCCAGAAAATTCAAAATATGCATTTTATGTCATGTAAATATCTTTAGTTTATGGTGTTTTAATCAGAATCGTTATAGCTATTTTCGAGTAAATCAAAATTTTCAGAATTTTTTGACGTAAAGGGTAGTTTGGGGTGGGGAAAGTTTCCTCAAACTCTTCATTCGTATCCTTAGAAGATACCAAACTTGATATTTAAGTCTAGTATTTTACTGCCTTTTCGTTTTTGAGATATCGTGTTTACAGACACACGAACACATTGACACACTCAGACATTTTTGGGATACAGCGGACCCTAAAACGTGTACTTCTGGTGATATCGCTGTATCGAATTTTTGGGTGGAGTGCAATACCTTGTACTATTCAGAGAAAGTACAAATTTCAGCATTCCATCTGGGAATTTTCCTAGTTTACAATTCGGAAAACCTTAATAGTGACAATTCTTATACTTTGTGATTTAAACGCTTTTAGATATTTTTTTCCATTGTGTAACGCCCGCTTTTACTGCTATGGCACCGCAGGCGATGGCACAAATGATCATGGAACGAATAATGAGATCCGGTGAATTGCAATGGCGGGGAATCCGGAGAACTCCACCCCTGCGCCGCTTTGACGACCACAAATCCCACAGGCGATCGCTTGGGATTGAACCCTGGTCACCTTATAGAAAGGCGGACGCTTTCAGATTGGTCACTGTTTCGCGTTTGGGAAAGTATTCCTTGATTCCCACTGGATCGTAGCGGAAGATATACTTCTTTCTTTCACGCGTTTGTTTGCGAGTGATATCAGAATGGTAGTCGTTATTGTGTTAGGTAATAGATTGGCGCCACGTTTGGCTTGGAGCCAGTCAGTCCATTACAATAAAGCCAAAAGCAAGTGCGAATAGAAATACGTACGTATAGCTCTGTCAAGGTCAGGATCGACTGTGATTGATGTTCTAGACGTGTGGTCGCCTTCCAGACCAGTTCCGGAACGATTGTAAATCCTCACAATAAGGAAAACATGGCTTTATCAGTTATCATTCCAATCGCGTCATGTACCGTTCGGATCTTGAGAAGAGCTGTTCTTTCAACGCGTTTTGGTCATTAATCTGTACCATTCATGTCTTAGAACACAAATGAGCTCGGGTGAGTTGAGCAGGTCAGAACATGGCAACGAAAGTCGCGAAATGTCTTTAGTTCCACCAATATTATAGTGCTGCGTGCAGGGATCCGTATCGGGTTAGGCAAAAACTGCAACTCGAGAGAGTGAACAGCTAAATTTATAGACAGAAAAAAAAAAAAAAAAAGATTCGAAAATCATACTGGTACTGCTACTTTCTGGGAAACAGGAAGACGAGCAAGGCTATGTACAATTTTTAGAGCCTATAACAGGGAACCTGCATGGAAAGATATATCAAGCGATTATTAAAGCCATTATACTGTGGGAGAAATGATCACACATAAAAAAATAGCGAACAGAAAACTGACATAGGTAAATTTTCTTTCTCAAATAGAACAATTAACGAATGAAACAAACTACCTGCTGAGTTAATAGAGACTTTGCCTCAAAATGTGAATAGCTTTATTAAGATATTAAACAGTGATTTATAGTGGATAGTATATATCAGAGCTAGAAAGTTCGTACCGATTTCCTTATGCAGAGTAAAAGAGGCCAGGGTTGGCAATACCATGCGGCGCTACTCGCACGACCAAAGGTAAAAGTAGAGTGCAACCCATTACTGCAAAATAGCTATCACTGCGTAACACAGAACCACGTTGGTAAGTAGTACGGCGTTCGAATAATATCTTGGTTCTGCTCATATGTGAGCAAAATTAATTTGTTTTATAACCTTAATAAGTTTTATAGCAGTGCACTAATGCATGTACTTATTCAGAAACCGATGGCAGTTCTAGTAAATAAACTGTCAAACTTCTAGTAATAGAACATCTTCATAGAAACATATTATTGATTGCAAATTTTTTCAGAAAGTTATCCACAACTATCACACTGATGTAGTCCAGAGGTCCACACCTGAACCAGAGCCGAACTAAATCTGTGCGGCATGTAGAACTGTCAAGACGGATCTACTAATCCACGAGCATACTACCTGAAATAAAGATGAAAATAAAAGTGTAAATGAAAAGAATGCAGGGCTCAGTGTGATGTATGACATAGAAGCTGCATTTTAAGATCCCAACAAGCGCCATTTGCTAGAGATACTAACACATCATGCGAAGTGGAACGAACTTTTTCGCATTACAAATGTTTGTTGGAACGTATATTGAAAGACTTCAGAAGTACATATAGTTTTCAGTAATACGGCTGCAGATGAGTAAAGATTTAGTTTAATTCCTACTTTCGGTTTTACCTATTAAGAGTCTAAAGATATTTAAGAAATTAATTTTATTATCTGGGTATTATTTTACATTCGATCAATAAATATTACAATTTGTGTTATAATTGCTTGGGTGTTTTCATAATGTACATATGTAAAGAAGGAACTCAGTCAGCCTAGTATACGTAACAATTTGTATATTGTACCCAATTAATGATCTGAATAGATGTGCTTTTACGAATGGCTCCTCTGGAAATAATAATATTTATTTGACAACAGGTTTGTTTATCTCTCCACCGTGCATTCTTATCAATTACTTGTTTTGATGTGGCGAGATGGTCGGTCACAACTTATATACGGAACGGCGAACGGCACAAACTTTCTAGCTCTGGTGTGCATTCATGTCTAGGAACAACTGAGCTCGTGTGTATACGGGCGAGTTGAATAGGCCAAAACCCGAGCGGTTCCGCTCTCTCAGTCCATTACGTATGCCACACCGAACTATAAGTATATTCAATTCAGCCTTAAGGGGACAAGGTAGCCTGAACCTACGGAAATTACACCTTAACTGAGTTGAAATTCCACTGCTGTTAAAGTTTTTTTTTTTTTTTTTCCAGAAATGTATATGGAATTATTCTATAAATAATGACAATTATTTCAATTATTTGTTTGCATTAATAGCTTATGTGTCTGAGTCTATTAAAATATATTTCATTCAGCAGAAAAGTAATAAAGCTTAGTCTTAAAACATGTGAATTCATGTACCTTTTCTCTGATACTGCTTGCAATACATAATCACTTTTGCATGCTTATTATTAGTATAAGCAGCTATCTTCTGAACCTTTGTTATTTAGTATAATACAATTTCAGTATAAATTAAAAAAGAAATATATTTGCAAATTCAAAAAAGTAAAAATGTGGAAAATTTGCAATGTTGTTGCTTTCTTAATATGATCAATATATACTATAATATCACGATTTCAGCTTTCCAGCTCTCATAGTTTCTGAGAAAAAGGTACATAGGTGTCCAAAAATGCTGTTTTGAGAAAACTGAATTTAAAGACACAAATGTTCTAAAAAGGGGCATTGTATAACAGCTTTAAATAAATGCATATTAGCATTTAATTATATTTAAATTTATTAGTATCATCTTAACCTCCCAAAAGTATATATTTTCTGAAACTAGAAATAATATAGATTTTATTAATGTCTAAAAAATGTTATTTTTTACCATTTCAGAGTGCCTTGTCTCCTTAACTTGATTCTCGCCTAAACAAAACCCAGGCAACCACTGCACTGTTAAAATGTAACCTTCAGCTATTCGCGCTAGAAATAGTCATTTTTCGTCACCATATTGTATACGCGGCATGTTGTAATGCAAATCGAACAGAGCCCTTATTCCGACAAATTAAACAATGACTAAATATTCTGTTAGGCACATTGGCGTGTCGTCGTCGTTCTCTTTCTATATACTGAACTAATACGGCCTGAATCTGCTATTTCTTAGTTCGACCACACTCGGGTTCACTAAGTATTGTTGAGGGTATATAGATGGTTAAGATGAGTCCACCATACCTGATGCAGGATCTGTTTAAGTAGGCAGTAGAAGATGTGGCTTTGCTGTAGTGGGTTTGATAGAACACTTAGCCTAGGGGTGGTGACAGAGGAAATGTACACAGGTCGTTCTACTGGACAAGAAAAATAAAGGAGAACAGGATTCTTATTCACTTTGGTAAATATTTGCTGATGTTGAGCACCAAGTATTCATAGCGAAGTCACCTCGAAAATAGTATACGCAGTTATAAGCACGTTGAAGCTCTTAGAAACCTTAATAACAAGTTAAAATACCAGAGAATCCACTATTCTACATTGTTACATTTCTCACGGTCTTGCAATAAATTACATGTCACACACTTAATGTCTTTGGTGCGTTTTCATTGCGACGAGTGGCACAGATTTCGCATCTGAAAGCACTTTATGGATTCTCAGTACGTTGTATTTAATAGGCATCTAAGGAAGATGTCTTCTTTAACGCTTATTGGCTGACACTTGGCACTAAAAGCTATACCCTACGTCATCAGTTCACGTGATTCTATTGTACTGATACAATGTGATAAACTATTACAAAGAAAGATACCCTCTTTACAGAACATTTGGGACTTTTCCCGAGTTCTCAAGCTCTTCACATACAATAGGGGTTGCCTTTTGTAATATGTGTAGTTTTCTGCTTTACCTTAGGAAAAGTTAACATAGCTAACATTAAAAGTTAAGAGATATAAATGAGAAATAATTCAGTATGCTGCTTATATAAAACATGTAATTAAGCGAATTAAGGAATTGTAGATTACCTATAAATACTTGATAACAAGACAATTGCTTTTATTAAGCAGGGACAGCAAAAAATTACCGACTCAGGTGGTAATATTGATAGTCATAAACAATAAATGGGTGCATATGTAATAATTAACTCTAAAAGCACGAGCGAAAAAATACACATGTATGCGATAATTTACATGTATTCGCTCTCTGGAATATTTGTTAAAGTCCATGCAGATCAATGTAACCTTCATCTTATTATATTTATTATTATTATTATTGTTGTTATTATTAATATTATTATTGGATTCATTAGTTCTCAACATATGTATTTCCGGCAAAATCCCGGTATCGAAGTGAAATACAGTACCTTCTCTATCTAATATGTACATTGTATCTAAGTGCGAGAAAGAGAGAGAGTAAAAAGAAAGAAACATAAAGGAAAGAAAAATTCTATTTGAAACATGCAGGAAAATCGGTCTAGCTCTTTAAAACTTTCCACGATTCTATAAACTTTACTTCTAAATGTCATATTATTTACAAACAATTATGGCTCTCTTCATATTGCCTACCCTATTAAATTAGTGCGGTTTAAAAGCACAAATCATTGCTTATTGATATGACCTCTTTGTATAACTTTTTCGGATACACAGAGACATAAATGGAGCATTTATAAAGATCATGGAGCCATACAGCCCATGTAAGTGGGTCAAGAGCGGCTAACTTGAAAATTAAAGCTGACATTTGAAATGTTAGCGTTAGTCACTTCAGCGTTGAAATTCTCGCGATCTTTGTGACCCATAGAAATGAAATCGATAAGTGGGAATCTAAGAGCTTGCAGGAGGATATTAATAATATGCCTAATAAAAAAAGCGTGTGATTGACACATTTAATTGCATGCCATCCGCATTTTAAGAGGTCATGAGAATCTACACTCATACTTAATAGCTTAATTCGAATTAAAAATGCATGATGTTTATTGTGAAATTAAAATAAAAATATCTGATTTGTTCCATTCACATGACTTTCTCTAGATTTCTGCAACAAATGTTGTTAAACAGATTCTATTTACTTCATGCTAATTGAGAAAAAATTACCAGAAATAGTCTAACTTGCCTCCATGCAATGTGAAGGAGAATATGTGACTGAAGTTTCTTTGTTTGTATGAACAGAAATTGACAAATTCCCTTATGAGAAAAGTATGTCTTTTTAAAGCTGAAACCAAAAACAAGGAATATCTCAAAAGCGATCCATTCCAAGAAAACAATATATATAACATACATTGTACATTTTCTGTTAAGTTCTTATGGTTTACCATGCAAAATTCCGTAAAATTTATTCAGAATAAAGTAGTCTTCAGAGGCTATTCTCAGAAAATTCAGGATGCAATTTTATTTGTCAGGTAAATATCTTTAATATATGATATTTTACATAAAATCGTTAGAGGCATTTTTGAAATTTTTTCCATGTAAAGGGTAGTTGGGGATGGGAGGATTTTTTTGAAAATCTTCGTGTTGTATCCTCGGAAGATACTGAACTTAAATACCATATTTGGTATTTAACGGTCTTTTCGGTTTTGAGCTATGCTGTCCACACACACACATGCACACACACATTGGCTTTTTCTAAATTTGCCTTTTTGGATTCAGGGATTCTCCAAGCATACATTTCCGGTGGAATCTCGGTGTAGTATTACTTTCTCTACACGTACTATGTACAAAGTGTATAGAGAAGGTATTGTAATGCACCCAAAAATTCGATACAGTTTTCACCGGAAATACATGTTTTGCGTCCCTCTGAATCCAAAAAAAGCATTTTTACAAAAAATTCCGTGTGTGCGTGTGTCTGTGTATGTGTGTCTGTGGACATCATAGCTCAAAAACGAAAAGACCGTTAAATACCAAACTTGGTAATATCTTCGAAGGATGTGACACGCATATTTTCAAGAAAATCCCCCCCCCCCCGCACTCTCAGCTACCCTTTACGTGGAACTTTTTCCGAAAATTTTGGTTTTCTTAAAAATGGGTCTAACGATTTTGATTAAAATGTCAAATATTAAAGATATTTACCTGAAAAATAAAATGTATATCTTGAATTTTCTGGGATTAGCCTCTGAAGACTACTTTATTCTGAATGAATTTTACAGAATTTTGCACAACTGCTAAACCGTAAGAAATGGACAAAAACTTAACACACAAAAATGTAGAGCACATTAAAATACATAACTTATGTCATGTGTATATTTTTTTCGTGAAATTGATCGTTTTTGACACATTCCTTGTTTTTGGTTTCAGCTTTGAAAAAATGATACTTTTCTCATACAAATTCCTGTCCATACAAACAAGGGAACTTCAGTCACTTAGCAACCAGCTTATGGTTATCAGTTTAGCCTATGGTACTCCCTTATTTCGCTTCTACTTACAAGGAAGCAAATGATAAGACTATTTCTGCTATTTTTTCTCGATTAAAATGAAGTAAATAGAAGCATAAGCTTTTTAACAATGATTAGTTGTAGAGATGTAGAGAAGGTCATGTGAATGGAACACTTCAGACTTTTTTTTTTTTTTGGAATATAATATTTTCTCTAGCTACTGTGTACATTGTACGCACATACGTTCTGGAGACAGTAAACATCTGTTGAAAAATCACTCACGTTCTTGTTCTGAAAACAAAATTTCTTAACAAAAGTTAATCTGCGTAATCCAGCCGCAGCCCGCCGAACATTTAGCACACCTCACAAATCAATCCAATACACCCCTCACGAAACAATCTTTTGAACTTTCTATCCTAGAAGATTTGCTGCCGCTAATGCTCTTAGTTCACTATGACCAGCTTTAGGAATTACTCCTTTTAATGCTTTACAAGTACCTTCACTTATTACTGGTCCTTCTACTCTGAAATAATGATTAGGAAATAATCGGAATAGGAAATGGCGGAGCGGAAAATTTGGGGAATGTAATAATCCTACCCAGCATCCACCTGTCAGCCCGGGAAAACCCCATGGGTTTTGGTAGGCCGGCCGCGGGAATCGAACCCACAACCATCTAAAACCGCGTCAGCCATCCTGCTCAGTATAATAAATGTTAATTAAAACGAAGCTAGAATTTTATTCAGGTGCGTAGAGATTGTAGCCATTTAATTAGAAAATTCCACCGATAAATGTTCAGCTTTACGCTTTGAAGATTACAAACTGCTTTGATCGTTCGTTCGTGTACGAAGAGGGGAGCGAATACTAGAGCAAATCCAAACCACTGAACGAGGAAAGGACTGAGAATGTTTTCGAGGGCGAGTAAGCCCTTGACGAGGTGATAAAGGGGTGCAGGATTATGCGGGTGCATGTTTTAAATCTGGTGTGTTCCATTTTTTTTTTTTTTAAATACAGTTCCGGAGGCTTGTCAGGTCTCCGGAGCTGTATTCCTTTTTCCTCTTTTTTTCCAGTTTCCTATATTTCCTTAGTTGACCTATTAATGGTTTTACATATACATACACAGACATATACACATTTACAAACACAGAAACGCCCCTGCCCAAGGCGGGACTCGAACCCACGATCCCGTGCGCCAGAAGTGCCAAAGACTTTAGCGTGCGCGGCCACGGAGACCGGCATCCATTCATATATATTTTCTCTATCAAGTGTAAAAACTATGCAGAGAAAGGATTATTAATTTCTCTAACACGAATGTATAATGTACATTGTAGATGGAGAAGGTATTGTATTTCACCCAAAATTCGGTACCAAAAGTTTTAAATTCCTCTTAAAAAAATCTAGAAAAGAGTTCGTGTGTGTGTGTGTGTGACTATGAAAAGCATAACTCAAAAAATAAAACTCGGGTAAATACCAAACTTGGAATATAAATTCAGTGTGATACACTACTCTTTATATGGAATATTATTCAAAATTTTTGATTTTTTTCAAAAATGGCTCGACAGTTTTTATTAAATTACCATATTTGACTGCCTTAGTGGTTGATTGGTCAGCGAGCTGACTTCTTACCCGGAGACCCAGGGTTTGATTCCTGGTGCGGGGAATTTTTCTTTAGCCAGAATTATTCCCTATCCCCTACAGAGTATTTCTGGAAGTATGTATGTGAGAGTGGATACGTGTGTGTTTTTCCTTTTGAGCTATGCCGTCCACAGACAAATACACACACGGACCTTTTTCTAAAATATCATTTTCAGACTCAGGGGACTTCAAAAAATAATTCCGGTGAAATAACGATATCGGGGTAGAATACAGCATTTCTCTAGCTACTATACATCGTGTGTACTTAGTGTTAGAGAAAGTAATAAAGCACAAAGGCATATCCTACCAAAATAATCAAATTTGCCCTGTGTCGAATAATAACTGTACACTTAAGAAATTGAATTTATTTTGTTGCAGGTTACAAGACGTTTAAGTGGGAATTAAGCAATTGTATGGCACTCATAAGCTGAAAATTTTAAGTGGGTGCTTTGCCTAAAGGTAGCATGTTTTTAAATTGTCACTTAAATATTTAAACTTTTCTTGTGAGTCACGCTCCTTCCTGCATTTAAATATGTAAATGGGTTAATAGTAGCCGGAAAAGATAGACCTAAGGCACATCAGGTGCATAATGGTTTCGAAAATATCAAGGATGTATGATTTTACTTACAACAAATTATTAGTAAACGCATATTATAAAAATCTGATTGTTCTAATCACATAACTGCTCCTACCTATTCTGTAACAAACTATCCATATAGAAGTTTATTTTTCTATCTATTTCATGGTAATCGAGATAAACATGAGCAGAATTAGTCTTATTACTTGCTGCCTTATAAGTAGAAAAGAACTAAGGGAATACACGCTAAAGCGACAGTCAAATCTTTTAAAAGCTGGCTGCTATGTGATTGAAATTCCGTTCTCTTTGCATGCTCAGAAGTAAAGCAAAAGAAACAGAAACGACAAATTCCTTTTTGAGAAAAGTTTAGGTATTTTAAAACTGAAACCAATAACAAGGAGTATCTATAAAACGGTTAAATATACAATAAATATATGTAACATAAATTGTATGATTGAGATCTACATTTTTCGTGTAGTAAGTTTTTGTCTATCTCTTACGCTTTACCATTTATGCAAAAGTCATCCAGAATGAAGAGGTCTTTAGAGCATATTACCAGAAAATGCAGGATGTTCATTTCGGTTGCCATAAATTTACCTTAAACATATGATATTTTAATTAAAACCATTGGAGTCATTTTGGAAAAAAAATATTTTCGTAAAGGGTATTTAGAGTAGAGTGATTTTCTTGAAAATGTTTGTCGATGTATTGGATCGGTATGTGAGGGGTTATTGAGTGTAAAAGAACAAACTCCATAAGCTATCGCCAGAAAATTCAAAACAGTAATATCTTAAGCATATGACATTTTATTCACAATCATTAGAACTATTTGTAAGAAATCAACATTTTGAAAATTTTCCTTGTAAACGGTAGTTTTTGTTGAGTATTATCTCGAAAATCTTCATGACTCATTTTTGGAAGATGCAGAACTTGAATACAACTTTGTTATTTAACTAACTAGTAGTCTTTCAGTAATGACACTCTTCACTCACATGCACTCTAGAGAATTTTCCAAAATTTTTATCTGGGAATCTCAAAACGTGTATTTTCGGTGAAATATCGTTATCAACATTTTTGGGCGGAATGCAATACTATCTCTAGAGAGAGTAAAGGTATAATATTCTTAGCATACACATGGAATGGAAAATACACACACATACACACCTACACATAGCTTGTAAAGATTCTGTCAATAGCCAGAATTACATCAGTGACGCCGATATGCCGGGAATTCGTCCCACGAGAGTTCTTTTACATGCCAGCAAATCTACTGACTTGGGACTGTCAGTTTTATACACACTCAGTCATGGTGTTTGAACGTGTGATCTTTGGATCAGATGCTATCGCCTAAGCAACTGAACACCTAAACTGACGAGAGAGTGGAAGCGAGACTATTGCAAAACACCATTGCAATTCTTGAGACACTGGAAGGGGGAGATAAGAGCATCACGTGGACCTGGGCCCAAGTAACGTTGTCCTTTGGATTTTCAATAGATTATGACCAAAGAATTTTCTACAATACCTCTACACAGCAGGTATCCAGTGGGAAATCCCAGAGCCCGAACGGAAGCCATCTTTGCATCAGTGGCGGCTCGTGGTCCAACGATTTGTGAAGATCTTCTCACACAAAATAAGTGCAACTTACCCATTTCTTATATAATGTAACAAATGTTTTCATTGACTTAACATTTAGTTACAAATAAAGTCTTACATTCACTGCTGTAAATAACTCATTTGACATTTCGATGCGCAGGCAGTTTACATCTGCACACCAATCACTGCGCGCTAACACTCCAGTCACTCATCACTCAGTACAGTTCAAAGCACCCGCAATTCTTTCTCCTTTAAAGCGAGAAAATTGTCACTGGAAGCTTCTAGAAGCCAAGTATACCAGACGGACCGAGAGTTGCATTCCAGCAGGTTCCGGTTTCAGTAGCGGCGCACTTCCTGGTCTTGTTTTCGCAAGTTCTCCAACTGCCGCATACCAGAGTGAACGCGAGAGTGGTCACAAATACGGACGACATTGTCACACTATAAGTTGACTGTCTTGTCCTTGCTGTCTCCCCGTTAGATCCAGCAGCAAGTCATTGTGAATTTAGATGTTGGCCAAAGATGTTAGTCTCTCTTGCGTAATTAAACTGCGAATGTAAGTATGTGCTTACTTGTGAGTTTAGAAAATTTCTCTCCACCGAAACACACCTTGTTAGTAGCGTTAAGGCTAGCGATAAAGGCATGCATGTCTCTTGAAATGTACCGTCACCAGGAGCTTTTAAATTCTGATATCACATTTCGCACACTTTCTTTTCACTTTATGCGCCGAAACACCGGCAATTATTACGCCTCTTTTATTGTTCTCTCTCCAACGAGAGAAAGATTTTTATAACTATTATATAATATAGATCATATATTTTATATATGATATACCGGACCTTCAAATTTATTTGACTTTTAGCGCCAGGGGGTTTAAAGCATGACATCATTAGTTCGCGAACCCCTTGACTCAAAGGGGAAGTACGGAATTGAACCTTGAACTACATGCATAGGTAGGGTTGATGTATTGGGTGGTGCAGAACTGTTTTTCACCAGTACATTTTGTGCGTTTTTGTCACGCGAGATGGAAGTGACCTCCGATCATAAGAATTTACATGGTTAGTGCTACTTCCGAACTGGTAGAATACGTTATCTATTAGCATAAATGCTTCGATTGCGAGTTTAAGAGACGCAAGCGAACGTTCCAAATGTAAATATTGGAAAGGTACGATACAAATTCCATTTCACTAAGTTGACCTCGAAACTGTTGACATCTAACTCATCGTTCGCTAGTCCTCTGCAAGAGGTAATGCGTGATAAACTCGCTACCTAGTATTGACGCCATGTGCGGACAAATGACTGGCGGCAAATGCCTGTCGAGGAGCCAACGGGACGGAACCATAGAATAGAGAACCTGGAAATAGTGGTCGGCTCTTAACCAGGTACGAGTATGAGGAAGTGGATGATATGAAATGTGATGATGGAGCAATTATGGATTGAATGGCGGGGATACCGGAGTAAACCCGCTGCTTCTCTACCACAAATCCCACATGCGGGCAATTGGAATCGAACCCGGGCCATCTAGGTGGCAGCCAAGCTGTCTAACCACTTGATCACGGCAATACCACAAACTGTTACATAATATACAAAAACCAGTATTATATATTTTCATATAATATATATATATATATATATGTATACATGAATCGCTGAAATGTATGTACGTGTATTATTTCCGAACGACTGCATCAAATTGAACAATTCTGTTTTTTTTGTGTTCGTTATTGTCACAACAAGGTTTGTGAAAAAGAAAATGATTAAAAATAGTACGGGAAAGTATTCAAAATCTCATAAAACGAACAAAATCCGTGGCAAGCCGTAGCCTATGTCATTATAGCGTAGGTGACGACCAAGCAAACGCATTTCAGTTAATAGCCATCAGATGGCAGTGGTATCACGTTATTTGTTGCTAAATGGTCGCAGTACTGCTACATTTCCCCCTCCTCATTCAATGTTACGGTAACGCACCAGATTATCGACACAATGACGCAACGCAGCAGTGATATTCAAATACATTTTTATATATTACCTGTCCTTTCCTTACTTCTGTTGTTTAAAATAAAGCAGCAAAGGAGCTTTCCTGCCGAATAACAGCTAGAGTAAGTACTTATGTATTTGCCACTAGATGGCTATAGTGGTATTTTCCCTCCCCATCGAATGCTAAGTTAACGCAACAGTTTATCGAGATGACACAACGCAGCAGTGAAATTCAAATACATTTTTATGTATTAACTGTCATTTCCGTACTCCTATCGTTTAAAATAAAGAAGCTTTCCAGGTGACGAACACCTAAAAAATGTACTTATTATTTGCCACCAGTTGGCCGTAGTACCTCCTGCTCTATATTTCTTCTTCAATGCTAAGGGAATGCACCCGGCTATTTAGACAATGACGCAAAATAACTGTGAAAATCAAATATATTTCTTATGTATTAACTATCGTTCCCTTGATTTAAATAAAGAAATAAGTATATTTTTGTTGTTCTTTTAAACGAACAAGTTATAAACAACGTACATAACAATTAACCCTTCTTGGAATCTGAAAATGGCGGAGAAATAACGGGATCCGTTTTGGTTTTAACTTATTATTGCAGATGTTGGTTATTTGACGTTATGTGGTACATGAGCTAGCTAAAGAACATGAAGATACCTGCGTCACCATCACACTACAATTGCGCTGCTCTTAATGCATTTGATCAAGTAATATTTTGGGTTAAATGGAGAAACGTAATACATAAAGCTATCATCAAACAAAAACTTATCAATTGCCCTACCAGATCTACTTGCTCTTTAGTTATGCCATTGTTAGCCTTAAAATGGCTGTTTTGACATTGGAGAAAATAGAGAAAGAGGTGAAAAACATTAGGAGTAAAGGAAAGAAAGAGATTCGGAAGAAGTATGAATGTTATTGTGACTGTCTCCTTAATGTAATTCATTACCTATGTCAGCGTTTACCCGTCACACTATGAAAGGGCTGCCATTACTGTTATGCCAATGACATCCTTGCTTACCCACGCTGTTAACCGCACGTCATCCTTTCCACAATACCTTATGGGTGCGCTGAGTTCGTCCTTTTCGCAATACCAACTATATGTGCTACATTGCGCAGATCATAGTGCTTCATTGCACTTTTCAGATGCAAAGGTATTATTAGACATTTGCCGTGTTAAATTTCCGTTGACACTTCTACTGACCTCATTTCGTTTCCATCGCATTTTTGTCAATTCACAACGTCAAAAGAAGAATTACGATGGAAAGTGTTTCCAAATATTTGTGCAAATTACAAAAAGTATGCTTGGTTGAGCGAACGAACCATTTTAGCAGCAACTAATAAGAATTTAGATTTGAATATAAAAATTCAGGTTAAAATTGATGGACAAATGCATTCATTTAAGTCGATTGATTCCATTACCAATCCAAATGAAGTCTTCAATTATCTTACTGAATTCCTAAATTCATTGGATTTGCCAGGAATACAGCCACACAATTTTCAGCTCAAGGTTGTCTCGGTTATAATTATGCTACGCAATCTCAATCAGTCGAAATTGTGCAGCAGAACAAAACTCACTGTTAAAAAAAATTATGAAAATTTTGATATAAGCTACTATAACATAGGAAAGCTCGTAGGCGAGGATATGCTTATTCCAAGAATACCACTAATGACAACCGACTTTGCTTTTGAATTTAAGCGTGTTTCCGGCGCGCCTTGCATTCGCAATGACAATAAATCCCAAGGTCACTCAGAAGTGTGTGAAATATACCTTGAATTGTTGTGTTTTTCGTATGGGTAGTTGTACTCTGCGTGGTCGAGATTCGGCAAACCATCGACACTATTTGTTTTCTCTCCGGAAGGAAAATTGTACATTACAAGGCATTACAATAAAGTATTCTCAAATTATGTAATTAAAATTTTACTTCATTGCATATTCGTATTGTAAACGGAATTACAGACACCGCCCGTGCGAAGCTGGGGCGGACAGCTAGTACATAAAACATCCCTAAGAAAGAAAGTGGGAGACTTTCTGTAACAAACTATTCTAACAAAAGCTAATTCTTCTATCTGATTCATGCTAATCAAAATGAACATTTGGATAAAGTCTTATTATTTAGCTCCTTGTAAGTAGAAGGGAAATAAGGGTATTTCGTATTAGGTTAAAGCGACGGTCAAATATTTTAAAAACTGATTGCTATGTGCTTGAAATTCGATACTCTTAGCATGTCCAGGAGTAAAAAAAAACAAACAAAAAAAAAGTAGTATCTCTCTATATATAAATATATTATGTAAGTATCTTTAATGTATGAAATTATAATCAAAGTCGTCACAGCCCTTTTTGGAGAACTACAAAGCTATCGAAAATGTTTCATCGTAGGTAAACGGTAGTTTGGGTAGATTTTTCTCAAAATCTTCCTCGCATCCTGGGAGGATACTTACTTAAATACCATGTTTGTTATTTTACCAACTACATTTCTAAATTATCATGTTCACAGACACACATAGACGTTTTTCTACATTTTTTTTATTCATGGGATCCTAAAACTTTTATTAACAGTGAAATCTCGGTATCGAATTTTGGGTGAAATGTACATTTTCAACCTATGTACTTTGTACTAAGTAGAGAAAGTATAAATAGTTTCAAAACCACAAAACTTTGGCCATTCCCTATGTTATTGTCCCTCTTCAAGAACAGAAGGCCTCTTCCTTCTTTCCTCTGAGATATGTTCGCAAGTTTGTTTGGCTACTTGAGCATGCAAACAAATTAAACGCCTATATTGTGATTTAATATAACTAAAATGAGAAATAGAGCTTCAGCTGCTTCACCTGGATAGCCGCCACAAAGCAGGTGTCCATTGGGACATCCCAGAGCCCGATGGAAGGCTTCTTCACGTCAATCAAACTTGCAGAAGGAGAATAACTTATGTTTACTTGTTCGGCTTGTGGGACAAGGTCTCTTCTGTTGAGGCTCCAAACTGAGCCAATGTCAGTAAACGTACACAATACAAACACATTTTGGCCTGACTCCTACACAGTGACTTCACCGCTACTTGTAACCTTTGCAAACATCGCAATAAATCATGAAGACAGGAGGCAATCACTTGAGTCGGTACAAAGTGAGACATGTATCTCATCAGTGTTCATCATTCTTTACATACAGACACCCCCTGTCGGCCTGTCCTTCAAGTTGGCACGCATTACTGAGCTGGACATCATGGGAATGCTTTCTTTAAGACAGCATTGTGTCACTGTCAATTATGCATTTGTCTTCATCTGGCAAAGTAACATCGCAATAGTGTGGTAAAAGTCACTTTATCATCTATCACATGAAATGCTTTTGTGAAAGATAGTGATCCGCTGGGCAAAAGTTAGCATTCTTTCTTGGCCTTTAAACTAGTATCTTGGGATGTTCGGATCATCTTGGAAGTTTCCCTGAATGTTTATAGAAAGGGAGATACACTGCGCGTACCTTTTCTCGGTTTCATGGGGAAGCAAGCGACATTGCAGATTCTAGTTAGTTTTAGATTTTACTCTGCCATTGGTCGACTGTGCATTTCGCATTAGAAAGAAGAACCTAATTTCAGGAAGTACATTTTACCCTTTATTTACATACGCCTAACCTCGACGAAATCTCGAAACCTGTCGTTCACCTGTCACGTAGCCATATGTCTCCGTAACCAATAGAAAAGGTTCAGGAAAGAGCCTTAGTCTAGAACTGAACTAGAATCTACAATCTCATCTTGAACATGAAATCTGCAAGCAGTGCAGAGAGCAAAGTTACAGCTGCTACACTGCCTCCGTTGTATAGAATGTTTCCGTTCTGTATCAGTAAGTCATCATGTTGTCAGCACTGATATTAAGCAAGACAACAACTGAATATCACACACCATAAATCATGAACTCCGTGAAATAGGTAAATAACTCTATTTATAATTATAATATGTCTGTAAATATTGAGAACTGTCTAAATATAGTGGGATTTCATAGGATTACGAAACTCGGTCTCTCTGCAGTGTTGTCAACCAAAGAATGTTTCTTTCTTGAGGCCATCAGTGAAAACTTAGCATTGCCGCCACTTTATACTTGTCAGATGTAACCCTGTCAGCTTCCAAGTGTGACATTACACCGGCTATTTTACTAGGCTCTCCCCTTCCTTTACAACAGACACATTTTACTGCAGTTACTGGGATTCGAATTCACAACGTTTGGCTTTGAATGGATGGCCGGCCCGTTATCCTTCGTCTTAACGCTCACTGCTATTCGAACTCTTTCGGTGCTAGCACCTTCAGAAGAGACATGGAAGCGAGTTTAAACTTTCTGTCGGTAGTGTAGTTTGGTAACATTCGATATTCCATCCATTTGTGTATTATCGTTTTGAAATTGGCCCAAAGTCTATTTTGAAGAAATACAAAAACGTATCCATTTAAATTCTTCGCGAGGAGGAAGTAGTTTAAATTCCGCGTGTGATAGAACCGCTGCTCAAATTATGGGATTTTTGCATGGCACACACTGTTGACCCTTGGAGACATTCAGACATGAATTGCCTATACATAAAAGTGGCTGAAATAGAGGCATGTATAACCACTAAAATGGAAATATCCAAAATTGGTGAAACTTTTAAAGAATTTTAAATTGAACAGTTTGAAAAATTAAACCCACTTGTTTATTTTATTTGCGTATTAAAATGAGAATCCTTGGCCCATCCGTTTGGCTGCTAGAATCTTTTAAGCGCAGTTAATCGAAAGCAAATTTAATTGTTATTATGTTTTAATAAATGGACTCCTTATTCACAAAATACAGTGATATCTCAGCGAAGTGAAGAAAGTCATTAAATGGATAATATATAACAAAAAATCTTATGTATTCCATTCACATCACTTACTCTTCGAATTATTGTTATAAATTATCATTCTTTTATGTATATCGTAGTAATCGGGATAAGCAGTAGCAGAAATAGTTGCATTAATTCCGTCTAAGTAGAAGGGAATTAAGGTAATACACTAAGCTAAAGTGATAGCCGCTACGTGAAACAAGTGAAATTCAGATTCTTTACGTGGCCAAGAATAAAACAAGAGTGAGGTGAAACGAAAGATGACTTCTCGTTTGAAACCAATAACAAACAGTATCTCAGTAATCTTTACAAAAAAAAAATAATTAAAATGTGTATGACATATCTTAGATGTACCAGTAATGCAAAATTCATCCAGAACAAAAGGTCTTTAGAGATATTCCCAGAAAACTCAAGACATACATTTTATTGGTTATGTAAATATATTTAATACCTATACGGCGTTTCAATAAAAATAATAAGAGCCATTTTTGAGAAAATCAACATTTTCGAATTTTTCCACGTAAAGGGTAATTTGGGTGGGGGAATTTTTCTCAAATATATTTCTCACATGTTCGGGAAATACTAACCTTAAAAGTTTGATACTTATTTTTGTAATAAATGGTAAACAAGTAAAATAAGGAGTTAAAATTATTCAATTTAATGTTATTACTTTTACTAAATTACTGACTGTAATCTATATTTACTACATTTAACAGAAACATAACATTTTTATAAAAAAAGTGTTTTTGGATACAGGAGATACTAAAAGGTTTATTTCCGTAAAATCTCGGTATCAAATTTTTGGGTAGAGTGCAACACCTTCTCTATATACCATTTACTATGTAAAGAAAGTAGAAATGTACCACAAATAGTGTAAGTTTTTATATTTGACGAACTACGAGTAACAAACCAACATTTTTGGCTGGAGAGGCCTGCTCTGGATTATACAAGATACTTCTGCAGCACGCTCCGCAGACATCTGTAAATGTTGGGAGTGCAGGAAGGGTGAGTTTGCACTCCTTCAAGTAAATTATTCAGCATTGTTAAGCTACTGGCCTTTACCAGAATCCCTAGTGGAAAGTTTGTTCGTTTACCAGCTGAATGCTAAAGGCTGAGCCTAATTGAGTCCCCCCGGGGAATTCCACACTTTATTAGTTAATCAAACGGTGCTAGTAAAACCCCACCTCGAATATCTTTCTGTAATGAACACAACGAAGAAGTGACCTGGAAGAGAAGGGATGTCAGCCTCCTCGTGCAAATCCCGAGAAAGTGTGCTCACTGGTAGAATAACTACTAAAAATGCTACAAACAGTTACTTAAAAGAAAGCACTGAATAAAAACAAATTGGTAGGACTAGCTTGTCCCTTAAAGGAATTGTTTTAATTTCAGCTCTGTTAAGGAATTAATTCCAAAATCTTCAATTATTTAGAAATATTTATCAAACTTTTGATTCATAAGGGAACCAATACTAAATTTTCTGTGGGCAAAACGTGAAAAAATACGTAAAAATGTTTTATAACTACTTTTTACATCAATATATTTATAAACTTATATATACATATATGTATATATACACAAATACAGCTTTTATTTTTTTCAAAAATTCTACATTTTTGTTTTCTATGATTCAAGACAATGTTAAATATGTGCAGAATGATCTGAACCTCAGAACGTTATGCAATCTATATTTTGAAGTTTATATTCTTTTTTCTTTCAGCGAATGTGTTTTTTTTTTCAACGTTTCTATTTACTGTACAAATTTTTGCTTCAGAATATAAGAGTATTTAATTTCCTTTAATTAGATAGATGGATCCTACTTTTTGAAACTAAAAATAAATGCATAAAAATAAATAAATGACTCTAAATTGTTAATGAATTTTTAAACTTGTTTTCTTTGGTTTGAAACACTCTTAAATATATTATGCAATTTACATTATGAAGTTTTTTTTCTTTCAGTGATGGTATTTTTTTCAATATATTCTATTTAGTGTTAAAATATTTAGCTGTTTTCCATTTTTTATATCAGAACATACATTATTTAATTTCCTTTATTTAAATATAAGATACATCCATTTAAGATGCTATGAGATGGGTCTGTTATTCTTTGAAACTAAATAAATGCATAAAAATCAATAAACGAGAATACGAAGGACAAAGTTTGGATTCCGGTTGAAGTCTTCACTGCTTCTAGTCAGAAAAAAGCAAATAATGCCCAATTAAAACAAGATATCATATATAAACGATATATCTTTGTACAGTAGAAAGAACAAGGAACCAGAAAATACCAACATTTAAAAACCCAAAATTTTGACAAAACAGTCATTTAAAGGGCCATGATTACCTTAAACGTGAACCGGGTATAGAAAGCTTTCAGGTAGAGTTTTCCATATGGTTATTTGGCTGACGCCTTCCCTTTTCACAATTAATGGCGGTTCGTCCAGATGGAACCAAGCGCCCAGCTTCGCACCTCTCGTGGTCTCTCAGTATCTGAAAACCTCTTCTTAAATGCGTCTGTCTCTCGCATTTAAAAGTCGTGTAAACGTTGTTACATAAGAATGCTCTCTCAGGATACCTTTCTGCATAAAGCTGAAGTGCTTGCATCACTTAATCATAAATGTAGGACCTATTCGTCTTCCACTACATTTACAATTTTCACTGTCTCTACACATACTGCGTTCATAGAAGATAGTGATGGTACTGTATTTCACTCAAAATTCGGTGTCCATATTTCACCGGAAATACATGTTTTGGGGTCCCCTTAGTCCCAAGAGCATTTTTAGAGAAAAGTCCGAGTGAGTGGGTGTGTGTGTCCGTGTGTCTATCAGCATGATAATTACAAAACAAAAAGTCAGCTAAATACCAAACTTGGTATTAAAGTTCAGTTCTAAGGATTTCACACGAAGATTTTCAGGAAACCCCACCCCAAAGCACTATTTACATGGAAGATACACACACATGCACACACACACACACACACTAAAAATGCTTTCGTTAGACTTAGAGGACTTCAAAATATATATTTATGGTGCAATCTCGGCATGGAATTTTTGGTTCGAATACAATACTTTCTCTATACACTATGTACCCATTACGTGTAGAGAAAGTAAAAATACAAACTATTTATGTAATATACAATTTTTTCAAAGAGCTAACCATTTCTCTCAAACTAGAAGTCCTCATCCATTTCATATCTCTTTGTTTTACTCCTGGCCATTGAAATAGAAAAGCGTTTTCTCATTGAACAATTCCATAGCGACAGCTTTTAAAATATTTAACTGCACTTTACTTTAGTATATACGATTATTTCCCTTTTACTTACAAGAAACTAAATAATAAGGTGGTTTGTAGTAGTTTTTATCTTGATAAGCGCAATGTAGATAAATGAATCATATCTTGTAAGAATAGTTTGTTTGCAGAACACCTAGACAAAGTTATGCGGAAGGAAAACATATTATTTTATTCACATTTCCAGTAAAATCTTGGTATTAAATGTTCTCTACTTAGTAGTAGTAGTAGTAGTAGTAGTAGTAGTAGTAGTAGTAGTAGTAGTAGTAGTAGTAGTAGTAGTAGTAGTAGTAGTAGTAGTAGTAGTAGTAGTAGTAGTAGTAGTAGTAGTAGTAGTAGTAGTAGTAGTAGTAGTAGTAGTAGTAGTAGTAGTAGTAGTAGTAGTAGTAGTAGTAGTAGTAGTAGTAGTAGTAGTAGTAGTAGTAGTAGTAGTAGTAGTAGTAGTAGTAGTAGTAGTAGTAGTAGTAGTAGTAGTAGTAGTAGTAGTAGTAGTAGTAGTAGTAGTAGTAGTAGTAGTAGTAGTAGTAGTAGTAGTAGTAGTAGTAGTAGTAGTAGTAGTAGTAGTAGTAGTAGTAGTAGTAGTAGTAGTAGTAGTAGTAGTAGTAGTAGTAGTAGTAGTAGTAGTAGTAGTAGTAGTAGTAGTAGTAGTAGTAGTAGTAGTAGTAGTAGTAGTAGTAGTAGTAGTAGTAGTAGTAGTAGTAGTAGTAGTAGTAGTAGTAGTAGTAGTAGTAGTAGTAGTAGTAGTAGTAGTAGTAGTAGTAGTAGTAGTAGTAGTAGTAGTAGTAGTAGTAGTAGTAGTAGTAGTAGTAGTAGTAGTAGTAGTAGTAGTAGTAGTAGTAGTAGTAGTAGTAGTAGTAGTAGTAGTAGTAGTAGTAGTAGTAGTAGTAGTAGTAGTAGTAGTAGTAGTAGTAGTAGTAGTAGTAGTAGTAGTAGTAGTAGTAGTAGTAGTAGTAGTAGTAGTAGTAGTAGTAGTAGTAGTAGTAGTAGTAGTAGTAGTAGTAGTAGTAGTAGTAGTAGTAGTAGTAGTAGTAGTAGTAGTAGTAGTAGTAGTAGTAGTAGTAGTAGTAGTAGTAGTAGTAGTAGTAGTAGTAGTAGTAGTAGTAGTAGTAGTAGTAGTAGTAGTAGTAGTAGTAGTAGTAGTAGTAGTAGTAGTAGTAGTAGTAGTAGTAGTAGTAGTAGTAGTAGTAGTAGTAGTAGTAGTAGTAGTAGTAGTAGTAGTAGTAGTAGTAGTAGTAGTAGTAGTAGTAGTAGTAGTAGTAGTAGTAGTAGTAGTAGTAGTAGTAGTAGTAGTAGTAGTAGTAGTAGTAGTAGTAGTAGTAGTAGTAGTAGTAGTAGTAGTAGTAGTAGTAGTAGTAGTAGTAGTAGTAGTAGTAGTAGTAGTAGTAGTAGTAGTAGTAGTAGTAGTAGTAGTAGTAGTAGTAGTAGTAGTAGTAGTAGTAGTAGTAGTAGTAGTAGTAGTAGTAGTAGTAGTAGTAGTAGTAGTAGTAGTAGTAGTAGTAGTAGTAGTAGTAGTAGTAGTAGTAGTAGTAGTAGTAGTAGTAGTAGTAGTAGTAGTAGTAGTAGTAGTAGTAGTAGTAGTAGTAGTAGTAGTAGTAGTAGTAGTAGTAGTAGTAGTAGTAGTAGTAGTAGTAGTAGTAGTAGTAGTAGTAGTAGTAGTAGTAGTAGTAGTAGTAGTAGTAGTAGTAGTAGTAGTAGTAGTAGTAGTAGTAGTAGTAGTAGTAGTAGTAGTAGTAGTAGTAGTAGTAGTAGTAGTAGTAGTAGTAGTAGTAGTAGTAGTAGTAGTAGTAGTAGTAGTAGTAGTAGTAGTAGTAGTAGTAGTAGTAGTAGTAGTAGTAGTAGTAGTAGTAGTAGTAGTAGTAGTAGTAGTAGTAGTAGTAGTAGTAGTAGTAGTAGTAGTAGTAGTAGTAGTAGTAGTAGTAGTAGTAGTAGTAGTAGTAGTAGTAGTAGTAGTAGTAGTAGTAGTAGTAGTAGTAGTAGTAGTAGTAGTAGTAGTAGTAGTAGTAGTAGTAGTAGTAGTAGTAGTAGTAGTAGTAGTAGTAGTAGTAGTAGTAGTAGTAGTAGTAGTAGTAGTAGTAGTAGTAGTAGTAGTAGTAGTAGTAGTAGTAGTAGTAGTAGTAGTAGTAGTAGTAGTAGTAGTAGTAGTAGTAGTAGTAGTAGTAGTAGTAGTAGTAGTAGTAGTAGTAGTAGTAGTAGTAGTAGTAGTAGTAGTAGTAGTAGTAGTAGTAGTAGTAGTAGTAGTAGTAGTAGTAGTAGTAGTAGTAGTAGTAGTAGTAGTAGTAGTAGTAGTAGTAGTAGTAGTAGTAGTAGTAGTAGTAGTAGTAGTAGTAGTAGTAGTAGTAGTAGTAGTAGTAGTAGTAGTAGTAGTAGTAGTAGTAGTAGTAGTAGTAGTAGTAGTAGTAGTAGTAGTAGTAGTAGTAGTAGTAGTAGTAGTAGTAGTAGTAGTAGTAGTAGTAGTAGTAGTAGTAGTAGTAGTAGTAGTAGTAGTAGTAGTAGTAGTAGTAGTAGTAGTAGTAGTAGTAGTAGTAGTAGTAGTAGTAGTAGTAGTAGTAGTAGTAGTAGTAGTAGTAGTAGTAGTAGTAGTAGTAGTAGTAGTAGTAGTAGTAGTAGTAGTAGTAGTAGTAGTAGTAGTAGTAGTAGTAGTAGTAGTAGTAGTAGTAGTAGTAGTAGTAGTAGTAGTAGTAGTAGTAGTAGTAGTAGTAGTAGTAGTAGTAGTAGTAGTAGTAGTAGTAGTAGTAGTAGTAGTAGTAGTAGTAGTAGTAGTAGTAGTAGTAGTAGTAGTAGTAGTAGTAGTAGTAGTAGTAGTAGTAGTAGTAGTAGTAGTAGTAGTAGTAGTAGTAGTAGTAGTAGTAGTAGTAGTAGTAGTAGTAGTAGTAGTAGTAGTAGTAGTAGTAGTAGTAGTAGTAGTAGTAGTAGTAGTAGTAGTAGTAGTAGTAGTAGTAGTAGTAGTAGTAGTAGTAGTAGTAGTAGTAGTAGTAGTAGTAGTAGTAGTAGTAGTAGTAGTAGTAGTAGTAGTAGTAGTAGTAGTAGTAGTAGTAGTAGTAGTAGTAGTAGTAGTAGTAGTAGTAGTAGTAGTAGTAGTAGTAGTAGTAGTAGTAGTAGTAGTAGTAGTAGTAGTAGTAGTAGTAGTAGTAGTAGTAGTAGTAGTAGTAGTAGTAGTAGTAGTAGTAGTAGTAGTAGTAGTAGTAGTAGTAGTAGTAGTAGTAGTAGTAGTAGTAGTAGTAGTAGTAGTAGTAGTAGTAGTAGTAGTAGTAGTAGTAGTAGTAGTAGTAGTAGTAGTAGTAGTAGTAGTAGTAGTAGTAGTAGTAGTAGTAGTAGTAGTAGTAGTAGTAGTAGTAGTAGTAGTAGTAGTAGTAGTAGTAGTAGTAGTAGTAGTAGTAGTAGTAGTAGTAGTAGTAGTAGTAGTAGTAGTAGTAGTAGTAGTAGTAGTAGTAGTAGTAGTAGTAGTAGTAGTAGTAGTAGTAGTAGTAGTAGTAGTAGTAGTAGTAGTAGTAGTAGTAGTAGTAGTAGTAGTAGTAGTAGTAGTAGTAGTAGTAGTAGTAGTAGTAGTAGTAGTAGTAGTAGTAGTAGTAGTAGTAGTAGTAGTAGTAGTAGTAGTAGTAGTAGTAGTAGTAGTAGTAGTAGTAGTAGTAGTAGTAGTAGTAGTAGTAGTAGTAGTAGTAGTAGTAGTAGTAGTAGTAGTAGTAGTAGTAGTAGTAGTAGTAGTAGTAGTAGTAGTAGTAGTAGTAGTAGTAGTAGTAGTAGTAGTAGTAGTAGTAGTAGTAGTAGTAGTAGTAGTAGTAGTAGTAGTAGTAGTAGTAGTAGTAGTAGTAGTAGTAGTAGTAGTAGTAGTAGTAGTAGTAGTAGTAGTAGTAGTAGTAGTAGTAGTAGTAGTAGTAGTAGTAGTAGTAGTAGTAGTAGTAGTAGTAGTAGTAGTAGTAGTAGTAGTAGTAGTAGTAGTAGTAGTAGTAGTAGTAGTAGTAGTAGTAGTAGTAGTAGTAGTAGTAGTAGTAGTAGTAGTAGTAGTAGTAGTAGTAGTAGTAGTAGTAGTAGTAGTAGTAGTAGTAGTAGTAGTAGTAGTAGTAGTAGTAGTAGTAGTAGTAGTAGTAGTAGTAGTAGTAGTAGTAGTAGTAGTAGTAGTAGTAGTAGTAGTAGTAGTAGTAGTAGTAGTAGTAGTAGTAGTAGTAGTAGTAGTAGTAGTAGTAGTAGTAGTAGTAGTAGTAGTAGTAGTAGTAGTAGTAGTAGTAGTAGTAGTAGTAGTAGTAGTAGTAGTAGTAGTAGTAGTAGTAGTAGTAGTAGTAGTAGTAGTAGTAGTAGTAGTAGTAGTAGTAGTAGTAGTAGTAGTAGTAGTAGTAGTAGTAGTAGTAGTAGTAGTAGTAGTAGTAGTAGTAGTAGTAGTAGTAGTAGTAGTAGTAGTAGTAGTAGTAGTAGTAGTAGTAGTAGTAGTAGTAGTAGTAGTAGTAGTAGTAGTAGTAGTAGTAGTAGTAGTAGTAGTAGTAGTAGTAGTAGTAGTAGTAGTAGTAGTAGTAGTAGTAGTAGTAGTAGTAGTAGTAGTAGTAGTAGTAGTAGTAGTAGTAGTAGTAGTAGTAGTAGTAGTAGTAGTAGTAGTAGTAGTAGTAGTAGTAGTAGTAGTAGTAGTAGTAGTAGTAGTAGTAGTAGTAGTAGTAGTAGTAGTAGTAGTAGTAGTAGTAGTAGTAGTAGTAGTAGTAGTAGTAGTAGTAGTAGTAGTAGTAGTAGTAGTAGTAGTAGTAGTAGTAGTAGTAGTAGTAGTAGTAGTAGTAGTAGTAGTAGTAGTAGTAGTAGTAGTAGTAGTAGTAGTAGTAGTAGTAGTAGTAGTAGTAGTAGTAGTAGTAGTAGTAGTAGTAGTAGTAGTAGTAGTAGTAGTAGTAGTAGTAGTAGTAGTAGTAGTAGTAGTAGTAGTAGTAGTAGTAGTAGTAGTAGTAGTAGTAGTAGTAGTAGTAGTAGTAGTAGTAGTAGTAGTAGTAGTAGTAGTAGTAGTAGTAGTAGTAGTAGTAGTAGTAGTAGTAGTAGTAGTAGTAGTAGTAGTAGTAGTAGTAGTAGTAGTAGTAGTAGTAGTAGTAGTAGTAGTAGTAGTAGTAGTAGTAGTAGTAGTAGTAGTAGTAGTAGTAGTAGTAGTAGTAGTAGTAGTAGTAGTAGTAGTAGTAGTAGTAGTAGTAGTAGTAGTAGTAGTAGTAGTAGTAGTAGTAGTAGTAGTAGTAGTAGTAGTAGTAGTAGTAGTAGTAGTAGTAGTAGTAGTAGTAGTAGTAGTAGTAGTAGTAGTAGTAGTAGTAGTAGTAGTAGTAGTAGTAGTAGTAGTAGTAGTAGTAGTAGTAGTAGTAGTAGTAGTAGTAGTAGTAGTAGTAGTAGTAGTAGTAGTAGTAGTAGTAGTAGTAGTAGTAGTAGTAGTAGTAGTAGTAGTAGTAGTAGTAGTAGTAGTAGTAGTAGTAGTAGTAGTAGTAGTAGTAGTAGTAGTAGTAGTAGTAGTAGTAGTAGTAGTAGTAGTAGTAGTAGTAGTAGTAGTAGTAGTAGTAGTAGTAGTAGTAGTAGTAGTAGTAGTAGTAGTAGTAGTAGTAGTAGTAGTAGTAGTAGTAGTAGTAGTAGTAGTAGTAGTAGTAGTAGTAGTAGTAGTAGTAGTAGTAGTAGTAGTAGTAGTAGTAGTAGTAGTAGTAGTAGTAGTAGTAGTAGTAGTAGTAGTAGTAGTAGTAGTAGTAGTAGTAGTAGTAGTAGTAGTAGTAGTAGTAGTAGTAGTAGTAGTAGTAGTAGTAGTAGTAGTAGTAGTAGTAGTAGTAGTAGTAGTGAGGGAGGGAGAGAGGGATGCAGTTAAGCTAAATGCTAATTCTAAGGAAACTTTAAATAATATTACTGTATAAAGACATCAGACATTAGTCTACTGAAGCTTCAACTTCTGTCTGAAGTTTCAAAAACGTCTGCATTATTGAGGCTATCCTGAAAGGCTAACCTATGAATTTTTCCTGACTAATTCTAAGGAAACTTTAAATAATATTACTGTATAAAGACATCAGACATTAGTCTACTGAAGCTTCAACTTCTGTCTGAAGTTTCAAAAACGTCTGCATTATTGAGGCTATCCTGAAAGGCTAACCTATGAATTTTTCCTGACAAACGTGACCTACTACAAAATAAACAATAAAATAAAAACGCAATACGCTATCTTGGTGCCTTGTTTCCTACACCAGGATGTCTGTTCTATTATAATTTATTTAAAGTTTCTTTAAATTTATACATCATTATTTTACTGTTTTAATTATGATTTAATAAATTAAACTAAGTAAAAAATATTAAAACATAAATCAACAATGTGAAATATGGCAATATATAAGTTAAAAAAGAAAAAATGAATTCCAAATTTACGAATAAAAATATATATATTAAATTAAAATATGATTTAATTTAAATATATAGTTTGATGTAATATTAAAACAAACATCAACAATAAAATAAGATAATATAAAAGCTAAACACAGTTAAAATAAATTCCAACATTTAGAGATAAATAAGGTAGCTATTCAATTATTATTTTCTCTACACAATACATAGAGAAAACGTATTGTATTCCAGTCAATAATTCGAAACCGTGATTTTAACGGAAATGCATGTTTTAGGATCCCCTATATAAAAACATTTTTAGAAAAAGATTCGTGTGTCTGTATCTGTGAACACAGAACGTAAAGTCGGTAAAATACCAAAGTTGATATTTAAGTATCTTCCGGATGCGACATGAAGATTTTAAGAAAAATTCCTCCCCCACTCCAATATATCCTTAAATAAAAAATGTGGTAAATTTTGATTTTCTCAAAATTGGCTCTAACGATGTTGATTAAAATACCGTATATTAAATATATTTACATGCAAATTAAATGGATATTCTGAATTTTCTGGGAATAGCCTCTCAAGACCGCTCTATTCAGGAAGAAGTTTTCTGAATTTTGCATAACTGGTAAACCGTAAGAGATGAGACAAAAACTTACTGTACAAAAACTATAGATAACGTTAATACACACAGTTTATGTCATTACATTTTTTCGTGGAACTGACCATTTCTGAGACATTCTTTGTTCTTAGTTTCTGTTTTAAAATATTTAAAACTTTTCCCATACGGGAATTTATAAACTATGCCAAGAAGCGGATTTCAATCACACAGCAACCAGCGTTTAAAAGATTTGACTATCGTTTTAGCCTAGTATATTCCCTTATTTTCTTTCTACTTATAAGGAAGCAAGTAATAAGAATGTTTCTGCAAGTAATGAGAATGCTTATCTGGATTAACATAAAATATAAAAGAAAAAGCTTTTTAACGACGATTTGTTACTGAAATGTGGAGAAAGTTATATGAATGAAATGCTTCAGATTTTTTTAAATGGGTGCCAGAGACATACTCTTTATTGTTTTTAATAGTAATAATAATAATACTAAATATAAAATTTAGTATTTTTATTATTGCAGCAACATACGTGAGTTAAGGAACTCTCCAAACTAAAATTAAATCAGTTTTTTGTTTGTTTTTTGTTTTTAACTAGTTGACGTGTTAACTATAGATGCACTGTATATTTTAAGACCAGTTCCAAAAAATAATAATTAGTTGTAACTGACGAGAATTCTTGCAGAAGCTGTGTATTGCCGATGGCCTAATTATAGCAGTCCGCGTGTAAATAAGCAAGTAAGATGGTACCGTAAGTGTGAACCTAATTTGTTTGAACTGGCACCTCAAGCGTTTTCTTTTTCTTAACTCTTTTGGGAGGGTAAGGACGGAATGGCACATACTTAAACATCTGATGTGTTCCATTCACGTGACTTTCTCTACCTCTCTGTAACAAATTTCTCTTGAGAAAGCTTATTCTTCTACTTCATAAAAATCGAGATAAATATTAGCATAAGTGGTCTTATTATTTAGTTCCTTATAAGTAGAAGGGAAGTTAGGAAACATCACTAGGCTAAACTTATGTCAAATATTTTAAAATATGGTTGCTTTACATGGGCAAGAGTTGACACATTTCTGTATGAAACATTAACAAGGAATATGTGTGACATAAATTATAAGTCGTAAGTTTTTGTCTAGCTCTTGCGGTTTACCAGTTATGCAAAGATCATCCAGAATGAAGTGGGCTTTAGAGGCTATTCCCAGAAAATTCAAGCTATACTTTTATCTGCCATGTAAATATCTTAAATTTACGGTATTTTAAACAAAATCGTTAGGGCCATTTTTGAGAAATAAAAATATGTCGATTTTTTTTTTTCCATGGAAAGGGTAATCGGGGGAGGGGGTATTAAATCTTCGTGTCGTATCCTTCGAATATACTAAACTAAATACCAAATTGGTATTTAACGGTCTTTTGTTTTTGAGCTATGTTGTCCACAGACATACACACACACACATACATACACACACATTTTTCTAAAAATTCTTTTTTTTGCATTCAAGGGGTCTCATAACATGTATTTCCGGAGAATTTTTCGTATCCAATTTTTGGGTGGAATATAATACCTTCTCTATCTGCTATAATGTAAAATGAAATCTGAAATATTTCATTCTGCAAAGACCGTTCTGATCCCGACTACCTTTGTTTTGTCTTCGCTGCTTAAAAACCGGTTCGTATAGCATGCACTGAGCGTTTTTATTTAGGTATCCCAAATGCGCTCACTCTGTCACTCTAGCCGAACTCCGAACTCTGTTGCTGCGACGCGTGAGTACTCTGACTCAGCCGAGTCAGGTTGAAGCAGGGTAATCTAGGAGTTCTCTGCATCATCATTTTCAGCCATTTGCAAATTATCACCAGTTTTTTAGGCCGCGCCGTGCCCGAGTGGTTAGACAATTCGCCTCTCACCTAGACGGCGCGGGTTCGATCCCAAGCGATCGCATGTGAGATTTGTGGTGGACAAAGCGGCGCAGGGGCGGGTTTTCTCCGGTTTCCCCCGCCATCGCATTCCACCAGTGCTCCATATTCTTTCCATGTTTCACCAGTGTCATCGCCTGCGGTGTCCTGGTAGTAAAAGCGGGCGTTAAACACTAACAAAAAAAATCACCAGTTTTAAACGCGGCCGTGAAAGCTTGAGAAATGACATGCACAGCGGAAGATTGACATCCAAGTCATAGTTCTGCAGCAAGGGCGTAGTATCAATGGGTATTGTCATAACCTTATACAATTTTCTACTGTATTACTCCTGTTGATATAATTCCTTTCGAGAAGTATGTATAGAACAACGGTTGTGTACGAATATGTACAGCTCAGCGTATCCGCCGTGATGGAAAAAAGATCAGGTAGATGTATTTTTTATATTTTCCTTAACGTGCGCGCGCACTGGATATAACTTTTTTTTTTTTTTTATTATTTTGTAACTGTGGAAGTTAATGTTGTACTTTTAACTTCTTGCAAAATTAGTTTAGAATATGCACATTTTGGATGGTAATTGTGAGTGAAGGAAAATTACACCAAATAAACGAAAGCAAACTATGCACTTTCTTTCACGTAATCGAAGATCACTGAATGTGTAATCCAATCTTGTGCAATCAACAACAATTTATAAAATAAAATATTTAAAACATGAGCTGAAACACTCTCTAAATGTAACATTAATGTCTGAGACATATTAATGCAAAGCGTACTATATAAAAATAAATCATGCCTCTGCAGATATAGAAACCAAATTATATTCTTTAATTGGCCATGTTTGTTTTCTAAGAACAAGTTCGTTTGGACTGCAAGCGGTAATGTTGTGTTGAAAATCATTATAAGATAGTAAAAGAACAAATAGTCAGTGCCGGAGCCCACCTAGGCGGCCCGGGTTCGTTACCAAGCGCCCGCATGTGGGATTTATGGTTGACTAAGCGATGTCAGGGCGGGTTTTCTCCTGGTCCTCCGGTTTCCCCCACCACTCATTCCAGCTATTGCTCCATAATCACCTTTCCATTCATTCACTTCGCTTGATTTTATATCATTCACTTCCTCACGCTCATGCCTGGCTACGGTATGACCACTCGTTCTAGGCTCTCCATTCTGTAGTTTCGTACCCCGAAAGGCTTCTGACCCCTAGGCATCCGCATGTAAGTCCTAGGGGGAGTCAAATGTTCCTGTAATTGTTGTGTAAAACCTGTAGAATGTAATTCTTTATGTAAATTATCAATTAGAATAACCGTTGATCTGAATTACATGCAGGAAAGGTAGAAAAAATAGAGTAATACTGGAACTTTTCATACGACCAGTCTTTTTGAGGGGGAGGGCAAGGGTTTGCATTTCATGGCTATATTGAGGGCGCTGAATTATCTACAGGCACCTTACGTTTTCATCAGAAGTAGTACAGAAAATATTTTCTCCCATTCGTCCTTAAATGTTCATAAACGTTTCCGTGGATTCTAATTATGATTTGAAGAACCAGTTCACTATGACAGACAGTCCACAGCTGCATGTCTTAGGGAAAGGGTGAATGAACGTCATGACCCTCTCCGTCCTCTGCTCATTGTATTCGCGAGTACAGTTTGGGAGACGTCATCCTTAGTCCATATATCACACCACGCCACTGATCTACAAACTCGTCAAATGAAGATGCCCTGGAGTTCATGAAGAAGTGAACTTTTTAGGTTAACCTGTGTTTTACATTTTGAAATGGGCACCACGACTGCTGATTCCGAATCGAAAGCGATAGCCTGAAAATCTCCAAACTATGTTGAGCTAGTTACTTTCTCTATACGCACTATGTACATAGTGTATAGAAAAGGTATTGCACTCCACCCAAAAATTCCACAAAAAGGTCCGTGTGTCTGTGAACACGATAACTCAAAAACGAAAAATCGGTAAAATACCAAACTTGGTATTTAAGTTTAGTATTTTCCAGGGATGCGACACGAAGATTTTGAAAAAAATCCCCCACCCCAAACTACCCTTTACATGGAACTTTTTTAAAAAATGTTGATTTTCATAAAAATGGCTCTAATGATTATGATTAAAATATTAAATATATTTATTTACCTGACAAATAAAATGTATATCTTGAATTTTCTGGGAATAGCCTCTGAAGACTACTTTATTCTGGATGAATTTTACAGAATTTTGAATAACTGCTAAACCGTAAGAAATGGACAAAAACTTACTACACAACAAATGTAGAGCACGTTAAAACACACAATTTATGTTATATACATTTTTTCGTGGAGTCGTCTTTTTTGAGTCATTCCTTATTTTTGGTTTCTGCTATGAAGACATGCTTTTCTCATATAGGAATTTGTCAACTGCTTCCATACAAAGGAACTTCAGTGACATAGTGACATAGCAAGGCACAAAGCAAACGTAGCATCAAGAAACCAAGTAATAAGACTATTTCGGCTATTTTAGTCTGATTAACATGAAGTAAATAGATGTATAAGCTTTTTAAGAGTAATTTGTTGCACAGATGTAGAGAAAGTAATGTGAATGGTACACATCAGATTTTTTAGACAGATTCTACAATCTTTATGCAACGATTTGTAACAAACAACAAATAAAGATGCACTTATAACTGAAGCAGAACAACCGTTTAACTACCTTCTCTTTTCACGTGGGTAGCTCGTTTGTCTATACAAATGCTGATGATAAGATGATGACACGAGGCGAAAGTCTTGTTAACTCCTACGGGCAACGTTTTTGTGTGTTCAGAAGTCTGATCTTGCTGAAACCCGTTTGTTCTTCCCACACGAACACAAAGCAAACTGCCTTTCTTTTGAGGTTTGTATAGGGTATCTCAGAATTCAACCGCACAAGTTGGCAGGATTGTGGAGGAATCCAAGTTAAATAGTTTGAGATACGGTACCTATGTGCTGAGACTATATTAATAAGTTTATTAAGTTTATTTTTATGTAGTAGTAAAATGCTTCATTTCGTCACAATGGGAGATTTGTGTATGTAGAATGAAGAAAGCACTAGATTAGGGGAAAGTGATGAGACATTGAAGAGGTCACTCCTAAATGTGCAACATATTTTCTATAGCAGCCTGTTAGAAAACATCTGATGTTTTCCAGTACTTCTCTACATCTATGTAACAACTTACTGATGAAAACTATATTCTTCTACTTACACCATACTAATCGAGATAAATATTAGCAGAAATTGTCCTTATTACAGGTCAATAATTGTGTATTTTTCAAATGACAGTATTTTAAACAAGACGATTTTAGAGTTTTCTCGAAAATGGAGGATTTGGAAAAACGAGTAGTGATTAAATATTTCCATTTGAACGGCTTAACGCCTATAGAAATCAAGGAAAAAATGGACAGAACATTGAAAGACTACCCCTTTACATTCAATAATAAAAAAAAGTGGGTTTCAGATTTTAAAATGGGACGTACGAGCACTAGTGATGAGCTTCGCTCTGGACGCCTGTAGATCAGAGTTGACAACTCCAGAGATCATTGAAAAAATTTATCGTATAGAACTGGAAGACCGCAGATTAAAGATACCAGAGGCTATAAACATATCAAAAGAACTGCAGGTAATATTTTAAGTAATGTTTTGGGCTTTCACAAGTTCTGTGCAAGATGGGTGCCGCGTTTGTTGACACCTAATGAAACGTTGCAAAGAAAAACTGTTTCAGTTAAGAATGTGGAGCTCTACCGTAAAAATCCCAGTGAATTTGAGACGGTTTATTACCATAGATTAAACTTGGATACATCGCTACACTCTAGAAAGTAAATCACAGTCAAAACAGTGGATTGCGCCAGGTGAAACAACTACAAAAAAAGGCAAAGTCAATTTTGTCAGCTAGCAAGGTTATGACGAGTGATTTCTGGGATGCAAAGGGATTTATTGATTATTTGGAGAGGGGTAATAGTATCGCTGGCGACTACTACGCAAGCTTACTGCAACGTTTGAGTGATGAGAAAAGAAAAAAGACTTCATTAGGCACAAAAAAAAGCTTGTTTCATCGCTACAATGCTCCGGCCCATCGTTGAATCATTGCAATGAGAAAAATCTGCGAATTAAAGTTGGAATTACTTGAACACCACCTTATTCGCCAGATCTAGCACCCAGCGATTACCATCTGTTCCCAAACCTCAAAAAATGTCTTAGAGGACGAAGATTTCATAGCAACGAGGTCATTGATGCGATAAACAGCTATTTTGAGGACCTTGATATCGCACTACAGAGGTTTAATTAAATTAGAACAGCGATATGACAAATATGTTAGCCTTTCTGGAGATTTTGTTGAGAAATAAAGCAAAAGGAAATGCTTTTAAATGCTGTTTTCATTGAGAGGCCCGGGACTTAATAGCCGACCCTAGTACGGTGGTCCCGTATCGTAGACTTTTATCATGTAAAATGACCTCAAACCTAAGAGAAGTCTGAGTACAATGTCCGGTCTTTCGCGCCCAATACAGAATGGAACCCAAAGAAGCACAGCAGTTAAAGGGCATCCATAAATATAACTGGCATGGCTTGCACATTTATTCGGGAATTTCTGCAAGATCGTTAAACCCTTCCCAACGCTTATGTTTACGAATTCCGCAATATCCTCCGTAACAACTTAGATTGGGTCTGCAATAAAGTCAGCGAACTCGGCCAAAGATTCTTCTTGCGAGAGTTTATTACCTCTGGCTTAATGGCTTTCGTGATTGTCGATGACGTTTATGGCGACAATGATATTTTCCTTGTGTATACATTCTCATCTAGAGACATCTTCTCAGTGGTTTCTTTCGTTTATGTTAATCCTTTCATCTTTTCTAAATTGTGTCATCAGAGCAACTTCTTTTGAGGGTGGTGATGCTTTCTTGATATTAAAATCTCTTCCATTAGTGAATAATGAAACTATTTTCTAGACTTGCAGGCTGTGGTCCATTGGGAACTTGAAGACCCACGGCCTCCAAGCACGGAAAATAGTTTCATTATTCAAGACGTCGACCGTGAAAGCCTCAAGTTTCTTTCATTAGTATTGATCCTTAATTAAATACTAGTTAAACAATAAAAGTAAAGTATAATGGTATACTTTGAAAAATATAACTTACATATTTAACACAACAATAATAATAATAATAATCTAAAGTATTCCCATATGTTCCATTCACATAACTTTCTATAGCTGTTCCAAAGACAAACTATTCTTACAAAAAATCTTTTATTTACATCATACTAATCAAAATAAACACTTATCAGAATTGACATTTTTACTTAGTACGTAAATAAGGGAATACATAAACCCGCCTGGGTAGCGTGGTGGTAGCATGTCTGCCTCACGTTCAAAAGGTCGTGAGTTCGAATCTCGCTTAGGGTGAGTTACTCGGTTAAGGTTTTTTTTTCGGGGTTTTCCCTTATCCTGAGAAGACGAATGTCAAGTAACTTTAAGCTCCATGGACCCCGAGATCATTTGAGCATCATATCATCAATTGCATTCATCGTCCGATATGACCAAACCAGGTTAAAAGACGTTAAACTACAAAAAAAAAAAAAAAAGCAATTGTTTTAAAAGCTGATCGCTACGTGAAAGAGTTGAGGTTCAGGTAGTTTAAAACTAAAACAAATAGCAAGGAATATCTATAAAAAAAAATGGCCAAGTCTACAAGAAAAATGCAAGTGACGTAAATTATGTGTTTTACGAGATCTACATTGTTTGTGTATTAAGCTTTTGTCTATATCTTATGATTGAAACATTATGCAACATTCTGCAAAAGTCATCTGGAATAAACAGGGCTATTCCCAGAAAATTCAAAATATACATGTTATTTGTAATTTAATATCTTTAATAAAATGTATTTTAATCAAAATCTTAGAGCCATTCTGGAGAAAAACACACTTTTAAAGACATTTTCCATGCAACGAAATTAATGTAATTTCAACGTCAAAAATTAAAAATATGATGGTAATTAAAAAGAATCGTAAATAAAAAGGCCAACGATTACAATTAATTTTCTTCTTACTTAATTTAAACCAATATAAGAATAATTATATAAATATAAATGTAATTATATAAAAGCCCGGGACTTAAAACTACTTATGACATTGTAAGTCACCATTAAGGTATGTCATCTTAAAATAATGTGAGATCACCTTGTGGTTTTAAGAGAAACACAAAAAGATAATTCCCCTACCAAAGTTTCGATTTTCTCGAAACGTGAGAATTAAAATGTATATCTTGAAATAGTCTATAAAGTCCTGTCACTGAAAAGGCATTTCTACTCTCTTGTATAAATGGTAAGTATGAAGCGATCGATGAAAACGTATTTAAAAATCATGTAAATTGTTCTGTGATATAAGAAATTTTCAAGGCATTTGTTATTAATTATTCAAATCGTTCAGTTCAATACTAAGAAAAATCAATGAATACTACTAATGCGTTTAAGAGTGTCCAGTTTGAAGTCTTCAGCATAAGTGGATGTAACATGGATTTTGAATTTCTTTCTTGTCGTTTGTTGTAATTAATATTGCCATATTTCATTATACTCAAAGCCTTCAGAATTGGAGAACAAAATATGAAATAAAAGGAATAATCTTAAACTCAATTTTTTCATTAGAATTAAGTACGCAACTTCCTTAATTGTATTAAAGAGGGTGCGGCCTTTTCAGATCTATTGGCACTACCCCAACTTTTTAATAATTTATTAATTTAATTGTGATAATTAACTGAATCAAGCTTTAGATTGAAATGGTTTTGTGTATTTCAAGTTTTTGGAAAATCTTCCCCCAAAACTGAGAACTCTTTGATGAGCAAATCAAGGCACTTGAATAGCAGATGAGCAGCTTCCTCATCCCTGTGTTGATATGCTGTCATATAAGTTTTAAATATTTGTATTTTAGCTTTTCCTTTTAAATAATCTAGATGATATATAGAGAAATAAAACAGTCTGAGAGAGGGAATAGTAGATAGATATGTGCAATAAACCAGGGAGAGAAGAATATAGTACATGAGGAGAATAAGGGTTAAAAACATGACATATGGCATAATGAAGATGTAAGAAAATGTCCAATGTGCGGAGAATTTAATACAGATTTCCATTGAATACATACACACAGACACACACACATACATACACATATACACACATACATACACGCATAAATATATACAATATTATGGTTAATAAAGTCTTATACCATATATAAACTATTCCTTTAGATAACATACCTTTTCTATGAAGGTTTAACTAAATTATGATTAAGTAAATGATTCGCATGTCTTTCTCTACATCGCTATAACAAATTATTGTTAAAAAGCATATTCTTCTATTTATTTTATGATAATTGGAGATAAACATAAGTAGAAATTGTATTAATTACTTGCTTCCTTGTAAGCAGAAGGAAAATAAGGGAATACATTACGCCAAAGCGATAGTGAAATCCTATAAACGCCACGCCGGTCGCTATATGAAACAAGGAAATTCGGTTAGATTTACATGCTAGGAGTAAACAAAAGAGAGACCAAAAGATTATTACGTCCCCTTTGAGAAAAGTTTAAGTAGTTTAAAACTGAAACCAATTAAAATGAATATCTCGAAAACGGTTAATTCTACAAACAAAAATTGTATGTGCTATGCTAAACTTGGTAGGTATATAAGTTTAATAAGTTTAATAAGGATGCGACACGAAGATTTTGAGGAAAATCCCCCCGTACCCGAACTAGCCTTTACATGGAAATATTTTCGAAAATTTTGATTTTATCAGAAATGGCTCTAATGATTTTGATTAAAATACCGTATATTAAAGACGTTTACATGGTAAATAAAACGTATAACGTGGGAATAGCCACTGAAGTCCTCTTTATTTAGAATTAATTTTGCTGAAATTTACGTAACTAGTAAACCTTAAGATACAGACAAAACCTTACTACACAAAATTGTAGTTCTCATTTAAACATGCACTTTGTCATATACATTTCTTCCCCTGGACTTGGCCGTTTTTGAGAAATTCCTTGTTATTGGTTTGAGTTTTAAAATCTTATACTTTCTCATACAAGAACTTTTCAACTCCTGGCCATTCAAAGAAACGGATTTCAATTCCACATTTTAAAATGTGTGTCCCCTTATTTGCGTGTCTGGAACCCGATAACTCAAAAATGAAAAATCGGTAAAATACCAAACTTGATATTTAAGTTCAGTATCAACCAAGGATGCAACACGAAGGTTTTGAAGACAACCCACACACCCAAAATTATTCTTTACATGGAAAACTTTTCGAAAATAATGGCTATAATGGTTATAGTAATTTTGATTAAAACACTGTATGCATGTTAAAAATATTTACATGGAAAAATTAAATGTATATTTTGAGTTTTCTGGGCATCGCCTGTGAGGAGCCATTCATTCTGGATGGATTTTGCTCAATTTTGCATATTTACTAAACCGTTACAGAAGAGAAAAAAAAAACAAAAAAAAAAAAACACGTACTACACAAAAATGCAGGTCTCGTTAAAACACCCACTTTGTCATATACATTTTTTCTTGGAATTGAGCGCTTCTGAGATATTCCTTGTTATCTGTTTTAATTTTAAAATTAAATTTTTCTCATCAGAAAATTTACTGTAATGTAAAGAAACGAATTCAATCGCGTAGCTTTTAAAATATTTGACCATCACTTTAGCCTAGTATATTTCTTTGCTTCTGTTCAATACCATATTTGCTAATGCTTATCTCGATTAGCATAAAATAGTAGAAGAATAAACTTTACAACGATAATTTGTTACAGAGATGTAGAGAAAGCCATGTGAATGGAAAACGTTCATATTTTTAGTTTATGCTGTTCACAGACAACAATATTTCTTTTAGAATCATATTTCATCTGAAATCGCGGCATAGGATTCCTCGGTATTTACTGTGCACATTAGGGAAAAAAAAAAAAAAAAAAAAAAAAAAACATGCTCTGGCGCTAGTTGTATGATTAGCATAAATTGGACTGAGCTAACAGTTTGAAATACAAACGTGACCTGAAATGTGAATGACACATTTGCATCTGATGGTGGTAATAGTTGCAATTGAGTAGGCTTGCTGCATGTTTAAATTCAACTTGGGCAAGAAGATTGCGGATCACAACACTGAAGATGACGGTGTTTGCTGGGAATGTAAGCAAACTTATGGAAATGCCTGACCATGATTGAGATGTCACGAACTTTGAGATAATGGAATCGTCGGGGTAAATCAAAGGATAATCACACGGCTTCGACAAACAGAAGTGGCTCACTGTGTACATTGACTGTCGCCTCACTGACCAATCAGCTCCAGATAAACATCTCTGGCGGTCTCTCCAGCACGAGAGTGATATAATGAATTTAATTATGACTTTACTAGAACGAGCAAGGAGCTCAAGCGTTTCGGAAGATCCGGGTTCGCTCCCCGTTGACCGCGCATTTTGGTCCTGGGTTTTTCCGTAGTTTTCCTGGAGCCACTTAGGCGAATGCTGTATGCCTATCACGGTTCCTTTCCCTTTCATTCATTCATTTCATTTCCTTTCTTCATCTTTCAGGTCGGCGCAGGTGTGGCTTGAGGTTTTGCAGACAGATGACACAGTTGCTTGCTCCGAGTGAAATTCTCTTCCCCCTGTGTGCGTGCGTGCGTGCGTGCGTGATCTGGAAGGCTCATGGTGAGCCTAGGTGTTGTTGCTGTGTACCTACCCTGGTAAGGGTTTAACTACAGGAATGAGGTTAAGGTTATATTTTTGAGGTTTCGAGTATTGGTGTTAAGGAGGTAGCGCTAGAGTTTAAACCAGCGTGAGCCAGGTTGGTTTCTATCTTTAATAATGTTAACTATCTTTGTAAGCTCCTCGAGCGGTTGCATTTTTTAGGAGCAGCATCATTTCCTCTGCTCCGCTGGTGGTCAATTTTGAAAATTATGGTTGCGATGGTGCAGTTATGTAGACTTCCTTTCGGCCTCCCGGCGCTTGTATAGCCTCCGTCACGCGCCGGGTCTGCCATCTAGTGAACTGTTAGGGACTTACGCGAGTCTCTGCTCTTAGCCCCGTCGTTTTCTGTGTGCTGGCTGTGGTTTCCCCTCTTCAAATCCCTTCCCCCGTGGGTAGACCGTAATAGTACCTGGTCGCGTTTGCCGAGGTGTTCCCCGCTGTTATCCATTTCTACCCACTATGACTTTACTACTTGTTATACTGTCAGCATTCAAACTTTAAGTGAAATACAAAATGTTAAAGAAATAAAACTTTACTCGGTATTACACGCGTGGCTTTCATTGCCTCGAAAAATCGAGCGAGAAGTTAATAAAATGCTTTTTCCGTATTCAGGAAGTCTCAAAACATGTATTTCTTGGTATCAACTTTTTGAATGGATTTTCTATACGTATTACAGAAAGTAACATTTTAAAAGTTTCAAACAAATATCGATAGTTTAATTGTTTTTTCACACAAACGTATGTAGGACTGAGTTGAATAGGTACAATCGGACTGAAAAATTCAATACCATAGCCAGGATTTGAACCCGGATCTTCCGGTACCTAGCGGTTGCTCTACCACTCAGCTACCATGGCAAAATGCCGGCTCTGCACTACATTTCTCAACTGAATCGCATGTCTCTTCATTTTCTTGAAAATCTTCGTGTCACATACTTTGGAGGATACCGAACTTAAATACCTACCAATTTTGGTATTTAACGGTCTCTTCGTTTTTGAGCTATGCTGTCCACAGACACACACATGCAGATGGAGTTTTTTTTTAAATTTCTTCTTTTTTTGGATTCAGTGGGTTCTAAAACATATATTTCCGATGAAATCTCGAGCTCATACTACAAAACCTAAGAAACCAATGGCTGATATAGCTCAGATTATTCCATAATTTCCAAATGCTTCTTTTTTTCCTCTTTCATGAGAGATTACATGGGAAATTATTCCAAACCCTGGAAGAATTAAAATGTAGACAGGTGAATTGGATCAGTAAGAGAGAGGTGAATTGGATCAGTAAGAGAGAGGTGAATTAAGTAAAAATAAACAAAGGCCTTTCCTACCTAAAAAAGAATTTTGCCCAAAATTCAAACTTTTAAGAATAAACAAAAACATTGGTCCTATTTATATACTTTTAGTTATTTTTATATCGAATTTTTGGGTGGAATATAATACTTCTCTATATACTATGAAGAGAGTGTAATATAGTGAGCTTGGGATTGGGTACAGATTTTCCTAGTCATACCAAGAGGTTTTGGCACGCCTGTCATGAAGTGAAATCATCCTTTAAGAAAATTGTTGACTCGCTGAGTGTGATCTTCTTGTGTGGCAGTACAAACCCAGCGAGGTCATTGCCACAATAACATTGTCTCCATCAAGATTCAACATTAGCTGTTTATGTATGATATACGAGCTTAATTTATCATTTCTTTTAGCAAAAATGATGACCATGTAGAAGGGGTTGACAATGATATATGGCCAGCGGACAGTAAATTTCATCGTCTCTGAAGACTAACCACGTGATTCACGACCGTGGCTCATTACTAAGAGTTTACATTTTGGAGTAGTGCGGGTTGCAGTTTATATTAAGGCAATGAAGCCAAGTAATAGCAGTCATCAAGCTTGCATGTTTCATTTGACCACTGAATATGCCAGCTGTTTGTTTCACGACTGAAACACAGAACGTTCTTCCTGAGTGCACACGAAGTTTGAGCTATGAATGCAATTCTTTTTGGGGAAAAAATCTAGAAATGGAGGTTATCCAATTTTAATGTTTATTGCTTTGCATTCCATTCGAATTCCTTATTTAATTGATTAAAATTTAAAACTCACTTTAATATCAAAATCTGCCCAGTTACAAACCGCGCCAATTCCAAGGGACCTTCCTTTTCAGAAATGAGAAAAAACTGTTACACTTCTCCCATAATATGTATTTGTTCATCGTAAATTTTATATGAATTTACTGTTAAACAAATGTGGTTTGAAGAGGTTATATGAAATCCTTGGGCAAGACGTATTCTAAAATAATAAATAAATAAAATGTGTTGGATATAACTTGTTTTGCAGCAACATTGTTTATTCAATGCATAATATTACATCAATTGGGTCACACAGTCACAAGGTCGGGTGACCGTAATACTCTTTAAAATATTTTAATTGAAAACGTTGCCTAACCCTACTTAACACATATTCACAACACTGGAAATAGGTACAAACTAAACAAACAAACAAACAAATAAAAGAAAGAACACACTGATACCACACATTTACACACACTTGCACTTACAACTATACCCACGTATTCACACACATAGAGTAACTATGTATACCAAATGTGTCTAAAATATTTATACGAACACCTTATCTCTTGGTACACATACATCCATTAAGTATATGTGCCCAGACTTAGCAAGTTTTGGCTATTCAGAATCAATTCCCAGCATGCTGACCTCGGTCTGTTTAAAGCTAAAAATACCTTCGTTAATAATATTTCCGATCATTCTCCACCTGCATACAATCTGCCAAAACATGCGTCCAGTCTTCCTGATCTCAGTATAATGGGCAAATCCTCCCAACAGCTTCCTCAATTACCTGGACATTTAGTATTTTGCCACAAATTTAGGAATTATATCCCACATTTTATGAGGTATTTTGCTTTCTTAGTGCGATGCCAGTTTCTTTTATTAATACGTCATTAATGCCAGGAAAAGCCATTTTTGGTTCTAGGGATAAAAACTGAAACAACGTCTTTAAAAGTACCATTAATAGAAGATAAAGTATTAACTTGCTTTGACGGACTTGCTAATAGCCCAAACGCCATGTTTCGTATTTCAAGGCCTTCTCTTTAGGTGGTGTTGGTTGTTTCCCCTTGTATTGTTATTTCACTGAAGCCCCTTCTCTCAATTATAACTCATTTACATTGTTAAAATTTAAAGTATCATGATCTAAGATCTCTAGCAACTTGAGAAACTGCAATCTTCCAATCACGAACAGGAATCTATTACAAATTTAAATGAATTTTTCGAAATGTTCTAAATGGAAATATCTGTTGAAAAAGCATAGTCAATGGGAACGTAAGGAACATAGCGGAGGAGAATAAAAACTGGCATATACGGGCATAGAGACCTTAAGTATTCAGGACTAGACGGAAGGAACTAACTTTCAACTGTTGCCAAACTATAATCACGGACATCACAAATCAAACCACTCCTTTCTCTTAGTGTTTCGGTGTTTACTATGAAAATTTGTGCTGATTGACAATGTTTAAATGTTTAGAATAAATATTTAGTAGGAAATTAATTTATTAACCAGTAGAAAGTTTAAGAGAAAAGGAAGAGGTATTAAGGAAATGTAAGGACAATTATAGTAATGTATGTCTCCGTTTACCGTCTCGTATCTGGAATTGCTGTATCTGAGAAATTCCTTACCATTAATGAACTTCACATATCTGCTGAAACTCCTGCCGTTTGGGTGGCAGTTTTAGAGAGTTAACACATGCCACCGCATCACGCTATGTATAATGTGTGCCAGCTCATAATTTTTTTAAATGTAATTATTAGTTCTCATGTAGTTTGAATTTACATATTAATTATTATTTTAGATTACGTAGGACAACAGTTCACACAACTCGGAAGAAAGAAACTCTTTCATCTGTCGGTTGTCCTAAAATGATTAGCATATTTAGAACTCGCTTCAGAGGTTAATACGTTATTATTGAATTCATTTTTGTTCCTAATTTTGAAGCTCATGTACACGTAATTATTTCTTGTCTATTCTGAACTGTATCCATGCAGGTCGAACATATCATAATTATTGGTGTTGTAACTATAATCTTTTTGTTTAGACAAATCTTGAATGTTATACTAGATACAGATGACGGCCTCAAGGAAGAATAAAGATATTCCTATAATGTTTTTTAATTTCTTAAATAGGAGTTTATGATGAGCTTTTGGAGATAACTTGAATGAATGAATAAGTGTATTTATTGACATAGCAATATCATACATAGAATTTCAACAATCGCACGGGTCCACAGACCGTACGTGCTTTTGTAATACACATTACATGCAATATTAAAACAACAACAACAAAGAATTAAAAGAGTAAACACGACAATAAAAAGACAAAGGAAATACACAGTCCAAAGCATTATTAAACAACAATAAAGAATTAAGAGTGAACCCGAAAATAAAAATACAAAGATATTCAAATATAGCAATTTAAATTTACAGCACAGAGCACACCTTCATAAATGCACCCTCTTATAATAGAAAATTACACTTAAAAGACATATATACACATAATATATACAACATATACAAAACCATAGCACAATAGTGACCTAAGTATGACATAATATATATGTATGTAGAACAATGTAGTCACTTTTGTTTAGTTGATCTTATCCCCCCCCCCTTCTCTATTGGCAGCCTCCTCAGATCTCAGCTGTCTTGCCTTAAGTATAAATTTACCTAGCCCGTCCATGTTTTCCGTGCCTGCCAGTAGTGTCCAACATGCTTCTAGCCCTACATCCGCACATAGCTGTTAACACAACTTTTTTGAATATACAATATTTTATCACGCACCTCTGTAGTATTGGGGTGCCGTGTCTATTTCAGATTCAAGAAGTCCAGAGTTCGACTTTCAATTAGGGTGAGTTACTCGATTAGGCTTTTTTCGTTGCTTTTTCTTATTCAGAGAGGACAAATGTCGAGTAAATTTAGATCCATGGAGCCTGGGCTCATTTGAGCATAACTTCACCAATGTCATTCGTCGTCCGATATGACCTTTTAGGTTATAAGTCGTTTAACTAAAAAAAAAATCGTAGTGGTACTTAAGGAAGGAAAATGGGGCAGTAGTTGCGTGGTAGATTTTGTCTTCACTAGCAGTGGAAGGCGATTGAGTTTGAGTGGGTGGTAAATATAAATACCTCTGATTTACGGGAACTAACAATTTTGATATTTACATACATTTAATTACTCTTGTATAACTAGTCATCAGCGTCGTTATCTGCTTCATTTTCTCTCAAGACACGTAAACTGCAATGCAAAAAACATACATTCGTAACGCATCAAATGTAAATCGTCTCCGATTGGCACGCAAACAGGCTTTATATTGTGAAAAACTTCGCTCACAAGATGTGGTTGGAGCAAAACGAAAATAGGACACATCATCGACTATTGGGTACGATACTCTTATCAGTAATTATTTCCGTAGCAACACCTGGAAGCAGGTTTCGTATTTCACGCATTATTGAAAATCGGACATTTTCCCCAAACACCGTTTTCACTTTTTTTACTTTCTCTATACGCACTATGTACATACAACTTGGTATTTAAGTTTAGCACCTTCCAGGGATGCGACACGAAGATTTTCAGAAAAATCCCCCCACCCCCAACTACCCTTTACATAAAACTTTTTTTGAAAATTTTGATTTTCTCAAAAATGGCTGTAACGATTTTGATTAAAATTTCGTATATTAAACATATTTACCTGAAAAATAAAATGTATATATTGAATTTTCTAGGAATAGCCTCTGAAGAGTGGTATATTCTGGATGAATTATACGGAATTTTGAATAACTGCTAAACCATAAGAGATGGACAAAAGCTTACTCCACAAAAAATGTAGAGCACGTTAAAACACACAATTTATGTTATATACACTTTTTCGTGGAGTTCGTCGTTTTTGAAACATTCCTTATTTTTGGTTTCTGCTATGAAAAACTTATATTTTTCTCAAACAGGAACTTGTCAACTCCTATCCATATAAACAAACGAACTTCATTGACATAGCAACCAGCTTTTGACTATTACTTTAACCTATGGTAGTCTCTTATTTCGCTTCTACCTTCAAGAAAGCAAGTAATAAGACTATTTCTGCTAAGTTTTTCTAATTAGCATAAATCAAATAGAAGTATAAGCTTTTTAAGAATAATTTTTTGCAGGGATATAGAGAAAGTCATGTGACTGGTACACATCAGATTTTTTTTTCTTCACACGGTCTAAAACAGGTGTCACGGGTCTCTGATTAATTGTTTGCACAAGTTCATCGACAGTTTTCAAGGCTCGAGGCGCTTCAATGTTCGATGTCTCCAAATATGTTATTGTCGTAGATATATCTGCCAAGTTCTTCTGTATGAATTGCGAATCTTCATGCAATCCATTTGAAGCAAGAGATTTTACAATATTGATTGAAGAGCATGCAATATCATCAAAGGCATTAATTACCTGTAAAACAGTATTGTAATATACATCAGAGTATATAACTGTATCAAGCCAACGCGTTACGACAGGTTGTTTACTTGCGGCGCGTGCAGTCCACAATGTAGGTCGGTCTGTACTCGGTAGGTATGCAACTGGTATGCGCTTGTGTCCCACTATCGCTCCCCAAGCTGCTATCCCTAACCATGATACTCGAGACAAACATTAGAAATGGCCTTACTACTTACTTTCTTGTACGAATAAGTAGAAAGGAAATAAAGAAATATAATAATACTTAAAATGGTATCGCCTATGTGAAACAATTTAAATTAGCTTCGCTTTGCATGACTAGGAGTAAGACAAAAGAGATATGAAAAGAAAGATTATTTCCCGTTAGCGACACGTTTAAATAGCTTAAAACTGAAACTACAAGGAATATCTTGGAAACCGTTAACTCTCAAATGACATGAATTCTATATTTTAACGAGACCTTCGATTTTGTGCAGCAAGTTTTTATCTTACCTATACTGCTTACCAGGTACACAAAAGTCAGTTTTTTTTTTTAGAGATAATTCAGTGCATACATTTCCAGATATAAATTTCGTATGTCATGACAATGTCTTAAACAAATGGCATTTTAAATCGTTAAAGCAATTTTTGAGACAACCAAACTTTTCTAAAAATGTTTCATGTAAAGGGTAGTTGGGGGACCTTTCTTTTTGAGCTGTTCTGTCAACACACACACATGCATCTTTTCTAAAAAAAATGTTTTTGTCGGACTCGAGACCTCAAACATATTTGCAGTGAAATCTCAGTATCGAATTTTCGGGTATATTTACTATGTATATTGCTTATACGTGCTAGAGAAGGTAACAAAAAGAATGTGATGTGTTCTATTCACTTGACTTTTTCTACACCTCTGCAACAAATTATTATTAAAAAGATTATTCTTCTCTTTACTTCATGCTAATCGAGAAAAAAATTAGCAGAAATATCTTATTGTTTGCTTCCTTGTAAGTAGAAGGTAAGTAAGGGAGTACCATAGGCTAAAGCGAGAGTCAGATGTTTTAAAAGCTGGTTGCCATGTGATTGAAGTTCCTTTGTTTGTATGGCCGGTAGTTTGACAAATTCCCATATGAGAAAAGTATAAGTATTTTAAAACTGAAACCAATAACAAGAAATATCTCGCAAACGGTCAACTTCGTGAAAAATGTATTTTTTGTTTTAACGACCTCTACATTTTTTTGTCCATCTCTTATGGTTTGCCACTTATGCAAAGTTCATCCAGAATAAAGATGTCTTTAGAGACTATTCTCAAAAAATTAAACATATATATTTTATTTGTCATGTAAACATCTTAAATATGAGAGATTTTAATAAAAAGGTTTTAGAGCCATTTTTCAGAAAATAAAAAAAACTACAAACGTTTTCAATGTAAAGGTAGTTAAGGCTTGGGGAATTTTATTGAAAAATCTTCGTGTTGCATCCTTGGGGGGGCAATTGAACTTAAATGCCAAGTTTGGTATTTAACGGAATTTTCGTTTTTGAGCTATGCTGCATAAACACACACAAACACACACGTACGTACGTCACACCCCAAACTACACTTTACAGGGGAAAATGTTTGAACATTTTGATTCTCTCAAAAATGGTTCTAACGATTTTGATTAAAATACCGAATATTGTACATAATTACATTACGTATAAAATTTATATTTTTAATTTTCTGGGAATAGCCTTTGAAGAGCTCTTTACTCTGGGTGAATATTGCTAAATTTTCTATAAATTAGTATACAGTGAGAGATAGACAAAAACTTATTGCACAAAAACTGTAGATCTCGTTAATCTTGTTAAAACACACAAATTTTGTCATAATTTTTTTATAGAGTTTACTTGCTTTTGAGATATATATTATTGGTTTCAGGTTTAAAATACATATTCTTTTCTCATACGGGAACTTTTCAACTCCTGGTCATGCAAAGAAAGGCACTTCAATCACATAGCAACCTGCTTTTAAAGTATTTGATTATGACCTTAGTCTAATGTATTCACTTATTTCCGTTTGCTTATAAGGAAGCAAGTAATAGGACCAATTCTGCAAATGTTTTTCGATTAGAATGATGTAGATAAAATAAAAATCTTTAGTAAGAATGGTTTACGTATGGATCATCTAGGGAAAGTTGTGTGAATGTAACACATCAGATTATTCTAAAAATGATTTTTATGGGTGTCAAAACAGCACTTTCCGATGAAATCTTGGTATGGAATTTTTTTGGGTCTATCTACTATGTACATTGTACATTCATACTAGAGAAAGTAACAAAAATTGGAACGAACACTGAAATTACTGAAGCATATTGTAAATGAAGCCTTCAAAATGATTTGTAAGCCCCAAGGAAGCTGATGGTGTTTGTGGTGACAGGGATTATAACGGCTCAGATTTTGGTCTCGATGATAAGTTATGGTATCTAGATAGCCGTGTTTCCCTCACGTTGCTAAACAGACTAAAGTTTCCCAACATCCGGACTATATGCTTTCACAGAGTTTCAGCAGTGTTAGAGGTGTGTTGTATGCACGACGGCACACCAGTTCATTTTCCCATAGTGGGATGGTGTAGTGACAACGTAGGAATACTGACGCATTCGAATCTCTTCAAGTTCAAGGGAGAATCATAAAGCGAATACCTCTATTGAAAACCTCTCTCTATCCCTCCTCTAAGAATTAAGGAATAAATGATAAATATCTGATATGTTCCATTTATATAACTTTTTCTAGCTGTTACAAATACAATTTTTTCTTACAAATGATTACTCTTTTATCTACAACTTGCTAATTGAGATAAATATTAGCATAATTGCTATTATTATTTTCTTCCATTTAAGTAAAAGCGAAATAAGGAGATACTTTAAATGGTCAAGTACTTTAAAAGCTCGTCGCTATGTGAAACAATTGAGGTTCGTTTCGCTTTGTATAGTTTCATTTGAGAAAAGAATAAGTATTTTAAAGCTGAAACCAAGAGCAAGGAATATCTCGGAAACGGTTACCTCCACAACAAAAATGTAAAGGGCATAAATCGTGTGTTTTTTTACGAGATCTACATTTTTTGTTTGTTTGTAATAATGTTTTGTCTATCTCTTACGGTTTATCAGTTATACAAAATTAAATAAAAATCATTCAGAATAAAGTGGTCTTTAGGAGCTATTCCGAGAAAATTCAAGATACACATTTTATTTGGTATGTAAATATCTTAAATATAAGATATTTTACTCAAAATCGCTAGAGCCATTTTTGAGCGAATCAAAATTTTTGAAATTTTTTTACATGTAAAGGGTAGTTGCGGTGAGGGATTTCCTTGAAAATCTCCGTGTCGCATCCATGGAAGATAATACCAAGTTTGGTATTTAGCGGTCTTTTTGTTTATGAGCTATGCTGTTCACAGACAACACACGGACATTTATCTAAAAATACTTTTTTTTTTTGAATCGGGGGTCTCAAAACATATATTTCTGGTGAAATCCCGCTATCGAATTTTAGGGTGCTATACAATGCCTTCTCTACACTTACACTATGGCCGCGCCGTGGCCGAGTGGTTTGACCACTCGCCTCTCACCTAGAGGTTCGATCCCAGGCGACCGTATGCGAGATTTGTGGTGGATAAAGTGGCGCCGGGGCGGATTTTCCTCGGGTTCTCCGGTCTCCCCCCCATCGCATTCCACCGGTGCTCCATCTTCATTCATGTGTCATCAGTGTCACCGCCTGCGCTAAGGGCCCACGGCCCAGATCTGATCACATTTTCTGAGTCTACAGGCGACCTACAACGCCATCCCGCCGCCGAGAGCTGTATTTCCAATGCGTAGTCACCACCACGGAAGGGCGTCACTACCACCACTGTCCTTGCGGACCCATATAACCCTGAGAGAGACCGGTTGGATAAAATGGAGATAAAATGAAGGGACAGGAAGTTCGGGGGAATGAAGAACCTCCCCAGCATTCGCTTAGTGGGCCGGGAAAACCCCCGAAAAAGGCCAGGAGTCGGAGAGGTCGGCCGTGGGAACGATCCCATGGCCTTCTGAATGCCAATCTCGGGTGAAACGCCTGAGCCACTGGTTCGGTAGCACGTATATATAACGTACATGGTAGGTAGGTAGGGGAGGTATTGTATTCCATCCAAAAGTTCGATACCGAGATTTAATTGTATATGTTTTGAAACCCCCTAAACAAAAATAATTATAAAAATGTCAGCGTGCGTGAGTAGGACGCAACGTAATTAAAAAAAAAAAAGTTGGTTGAATACCAAACTTTGTATTTAAGTTTATGCATCTTTCATGCATACGACATAAAGATTTAAGCAAAATCCTTCCACCCAAACTCCGTTTATATGGAACATTTTTGGAAATTATTTATTTTCTAAAGAATTTACTCTAAAGATATAATTATATACATTTTATATGGAAAATAATATGTAGACATGTCTTGAATTTCTTAGAAATAGCCGCTGAAGCCTTCTGCATTCTGATCAATTTTTACATATCTGGTAAACGTAAGAGATAGACAAAAACTTAATACACAGAAAATATAGATCTCGAACACACAACTTATGTTATATACTTTTTTTGTATAGCTAATCATTTCAGAGATATTCCTTGTAATCGATTTCTATTTTAAAATACTTCAACTTTTCTCAAACGGAAAATTGTATTTCCTTTGTTTTACTCCTGATCGTGTACAGAGAAGAAAATTTAAATAATATAGCAATCGGCTTTTAAAATGTTTATTTGCTTATGTTTTTAATAGTCCGCGATTTACTTCCATGGCGTCGCAGGTGAAGAAACTGATGATGCATAGAATGAAGATGGAGCACCGGTGGAATGCGATGTCGGGGAGAACCAGAGAACCCGGAGCAAACCCGCGCCCCTGCACCACATACTCCACATGAGGTCGCCTGGGATCGAACCCGGGCCATATTGGTGAGAGGCAAGTGGTCTAATTCGGCCGACTATCTGGTTAGACTTTAACTTAGAGCATATCCTTATATCCCCTTTACTTATAAAATACTAAATACTTGATAATTCATTTCTGTTAACGCACTTACAAGACTGTTTTCTTAGAAAACAGGTAGAGAAAATGATAAATTTGAGCATTGAATCACACACAAAAACTTTACGAGTCATATTTTAATAACTTGATTAACAAATTATGATACTTTTTAAAACAATGATTTTAATCACTAAAATTAATACTTGTTCATAAAATATATTTTAAACTTTCTATTGGAGTTAGGAAACTTTTGTTACCTTTAATATTACATAGATACTTCTTCATATTTTGGGCAAGTTTAGTTAAACAAAATGCGCGTGGGCCGACTTGAAAATGAGAAAAACGCAGTTTTATATAATAATATGCTAGGAAAAAGGTGCATTGTAAGATGTTTAAATACTTGTAAAATTTGCCCAAAATTCAAACTTTTAAAAAAGAAACAAACCATTGGTTCTATAAACAATACTTCAACGCAAGGGTGAGCAACAACTAAATTTTCATTCACAATGAATGCCTAAAGGGCATAAAAACTTTTTTTGAATGTTTATCTATTTTAGTAAAAACGTTACAAGTAGGTGTAGAGTTTTCATCAAAACTAAGACCCTAATATTAAATGCCCACAACGTTTCTAAGTAATCAATTGCGACTTCAAAATATCCTCAACAGAAACTTAGGGCACTTATATCAGCTCAAGTTATGATTAAGAAGCTAACGACTCTTACTAAATGTAAATCACGTGTCTCAACGGCGTCGTATTTTACGTGAGCAGATAGCGCTTCATGCGTTAAGTGTTGCAGAGCTTTACGGGGCATTTGCAAATAAAACACCCGTCAGTGACGATGTTAGTAAATAGCATGAGCAACCTTCCTTGTACTTACTTCTTGCATATCAGCGGAAACGGCGAAGGAAACGCGCTCACGGTGAGGCAATTCCCAGACTTGTACTAGAGATCGTGATATATATAAGAACAGTGTAAATATACGACAAAAGTTGTTAAAATGTTTTCACTTCAATTTCAGAACCTTTATGTTTGAGAGAATAAACTCGCCTTATAAACTGACAGGTAATTATAAAGTTTTTATTTAACATTGTCTCAGTATGCGCCCATACGTAGTTCTGCAATTGTGTATACGCTGTTCTTATTTAAGAATAGGAGCTAAACCCATTATAGACTTATACGAAAACATTAAGGCGAGGTAAGGTAATAAAGCCGTGCATAAGAGCACGTATTGTTCCACTGTAATTATTATTATTATTATTATTATTATTATTATTATTATTATTACTATTATACGCTAGCACAATAAATAAACCATGAGAGCGTCGTAACGAAAACAAACATCCCAGCGCACATAGTGATTTAGTGCATCGTTATCATTCATATTATTTTTCACAGCGGAGTAAATAAAAACAGGAAAGTGTCATAATGAAAAAAAAAAACTAGAAAAAGGTCAGCACGTAGTGTTTCACTGCATTGTAATTATTATTCAAGGTCGGCTGATTAGTCCCGAGCCTCTCAATGAAAACAGCATTTAATTTTTTTTTTATTTCTCAAGATAATCTCCAGAAATCCTAATATATTTGTCATATCGGTGTTCTAATTTAATTAAACCATCTCTGTAGTGCGATTTATCAAGGTCCACAAACTTGCTGTTTACCGCATCAATGACATCCTCATTGCTGTGAAATCTTGCGTTGCTGTCCTCCAAGATATTTTTTGAGGTTTGGGAACAGATGGTAGTCACTGGGTGCTAGATGTGGTGAATAGCGTGGATGTTCAAGCAATTCCAACTTTAATTCGCAATGACTAAATGATGGGCATTTTCGTGATAAAACAAGATTTCCCCCCCCCTTTTGCCAAATGAAGTCTTTTTCTTTTCACCTCAACACTCAAACGTTGCAGTAAGCTTGCGTAGTAGTCACCAGTGATATTACCCCTTTTCAATAATCAATAAAAATAATTCCCTGTGTATCCCAGAAAACACTCACCATGAACTTGTTAGCTGACATAATTAACTTTGCCTTTTTTGGAGTTACTTCACCTGGCGCAATGCGCTGTTTTGATTGATTTACATTCTGGAGTGTAGTGATGATATCCAAGTTCAAAAGTTCAAAAAAAAAAAAAATTCACTGGGGATTTTACGGCAGAGCCCACATTCTTAACGGGAACAGTTTCTCTTTGCGAACTTTTGATCAGGTGTCAACAAACGCGGCTCCAATCTAGCACAGACTTTTGAATACCCAAAACTTTACTTAAAATATTATCTGCACCTTATTTTGATGTTTGCAGCCTCTGCTATCTCAAACAACTTTAATCTGCGGTCTTCCAGTACTAAACGATGAATTTGTTCAATGATCTCTGGAGTTGTCACTTCTACAGGGCGTCCAGAGCGACGCTCATTACTAGTGCTCGTACGTCCCACTTTAAACTGTACCTTTTAATCATTGAATCAGAGTCTTTCAATGTACTGTCCATTTCTTCCTTAATTTCTTTAGGCGTTAAGCCTTTCAAATGGAAGTATTTAATCACTGCTCGTTTTTCCAAATCCTCTATTTTCGTGAAAACTCTAAAGTTGTCTTGTTTAAAATGCTGTCATTAAAACACTAAACAAGCTATTAACCTGTAACTATGGATACAAGCTAGTTCAGAGTTAAACTATACGATCCTACCGTCTAACTGGCCTAGTGGCGCCATATATGTGAGGCCTGGGACTTATCAGCCGTCCCTCGTAGTATAATAATAATAATAATAATAATAATAATAGTAATAATAATAATATGTTATTATTGCACATATAATTATATTATTAAACTAGCAGGGTATACAGGGTGTTTCAAAAATACGGAGCATAATTTCAGATGTGTATTTCCCACATGAAGACAATCAAAATAGTTCATTATAACATGTGTCCGGAAATGCTTCATTTCCGAGTTATGGCCTTCACAACATTGAAATTCACTGGAACGTTTTTCATTCACCTCTCCTGGTTTGGGAAGGGGACGACCAAGATCTACAACTCCAGAAGTGCAGGAGAAGATTCTGGAAGCTTTGGACAGGACTCCTCCTATCAGCACACGACGGTTAGCGTTGCAAGTCAATGTTCCTCATACGACTGTCTGTAGACTGTTGAACGAGTATCAATTGTATCCTTATGATTTGCAACGTGTACAGGCCCTGTCACCAGCAGATTACCCTGCACGAGTTAGGTTCTGTCAGTGGTTCTTGCAGCAGTGTGGTGTAAATCCGAACTTTTCTGCCGTCGTATTATTTACAGATGAAGCACAGTTCACAAGAGATGGCATAACAAATTTCCACAATCAGCATGTATGGTCGCATGAAAACTCACGTGCAACTGTTGTATCTCATCACCAGGTGCGGTTCTCCCTCAACATGTGGGCCGGTATCGTTGGTGATCGATTAGTTGGACCCCATGTACTTGTAAACAGACTTACGGGGCAGATGTACACAAATTTCCTGGAAAACACCATACCTGACGTTTTCGAAGACACTCCACTGATCAATCATCAATACATTCACTTCTTGCATGATGGCGCTCCTGCACACTTCAGTCTTACGGCTCGCCGGTACTTGGATCGAAGGTTTCCTGATCGATGGATAGGTAGAGGTGGCCCAATTGTTTGGCCTCCACGCTCACCTGATCTGAACCCTCTCGATTTCTACTTGTGGGGCCATTTAAAATCATTGGTTTATTCGTCTCTGGTGCCGGATTTGGAATCCCTTCGGAATCGAATTGTGGCAAGTTGTGAGGACATACGCAATACTCCTGGAGTTTGGGATCGTGTTCGCAGGTCAATGAGACATCGATATGAGGTCTGTATTCAAGCAGGAGGTGGACATTTTGAACATCTTCTGTAATGACAACAACCTGCGGAAAGAAAAACGTTCCAGTGAATTTCAATGTTGTGAAGGCCATAATTCGGAAATGAAGCATTTCCGGACACATGTTATAATGAACTAATTTGATTGTGTACATGTGGGAAATTCATACCTGAAATTATGCCCCGTATTTTTGAAACACTCTGTATAACACCGACACTGACTGATGCTTATTTGGAATTGCCCCATTGAGACCTGGACTTTTTCAACGCACCAATACTTTTCTGTACACGTGTAATTTGTATACCAATTTAAGTGGAAAACAAAATTATGCATCCAAAACTGAATAAAAACGTTTCCTTTGTGTCAGAACCAAAACTCTATGTGGAGTTATAAGTGCAATTTTCCTGTCTTATAGTTAAATGGGAACGGACTAGAAGGTGGTATTCTTAATAAATATTTAATGGAATGAAGTGACAGCGTTAAAAATAGACATATTTATGAGCTACACGTTAAATTGCTAGTTAATTAACATTCATGACAACCCGGAACTGCTTTACTTTATCATGAATCACTGAATTGCTTCACAACTATCTGAACTTCCAAATACGGTGAAAGTGGGCGTTGGACTTTGAACCTGACAATAAATAAGATCTTTCTGTATCAGAACTTCGATAGCAATGAATGGCACAATAACAGCATAGCATTTCGGTTTGCGTGTGCTTCCAGACTGCAGAACATTCTCAACGTGCCAAATCAACCGCGAGGAATTCTGGGAACGGCCCCAGGCTACTACGTCATTTGTAAAAGAGATATTCTCGGCAGGATTTTGCCACCTTTCCTGACATCTCAACACCTCCGCGTGGCGCATGAACAAAGGGTATGCATAGCAGTGAGGATCAAAATGAGATGAAGAAACGGTCTTTACAGAGGCGCAGATTTGAGGGCTCAGGGCACTTTTTGCCCCCCTCCCCAATTTTATGTTCCATTCCTGATAAATTGAGAGCTGGGGTATGAATCTATCAACTTAAATTTAGCTTACCTTTCTACATTTTGGTGTGAGGTGCAAATGTACCGCTTATTTATTTATAGCGCTTATTCGTTAAATTAACAACTTAAATCAATTAATTTTTGATAAAGGGTATTATCTTAAATTTTATTGAACATATCAGATATTTAAAATGGTCCCCACAGCCAGCTTAAAAATCAGATGTTTTCCATTCACACGACTTTCTTTACCTGTTGTGCAAATAAACTATTCTTACAAAATATTATTCCATTTAATTCATTTCAATCGAGATAAACGTCAGCAGGAATGCTCTATTACTTAGTTCTTGTAAATAAAAGGGAAATAGAAGACTATACTGGTCTGAAGCGAAAACTTTTAAAAGTTGTTTGCTATTCGATTGACATTGGAATTCAATACGCTTTGCATGACCAGGAATAAACATTTTCCCGTTTGAGAAAAGTTTAAACAATTTAAAATTAAAACCAATAACAAGGAATATCTCGGAAACGGCCAACTCTAAAAAACACTTTATATTACATAACATGTGCATTTTAATGAGATTTACATTTTTGTGTATAAGTTTTTGTCTCTCTCTCCCTCTCTCTCTCTCTCTCTCTCTCTCTCTCTCTCTTACGGTTTGCTAGCTAAGCAAAAGTCGTTCAGAATGAAGAGGTCTATTTATAGAAAATTCAAGCCATGTGTTTTATTAGATTTGGAAATATATATTTTAATCAAAATAGTTTCTTAAAATGTTACGGGTGTGTAAGTAAATAATGACATATATCAACAAAACTTTATTTATAAAGATACAGTACTTTACTATATTTCTCAACGTTAACACCATTCATATATTGTAAGGTAAATGTATATATTGTAATTTGTATCGATTTTTCAATGTAAATTTAATATTCTTCTACCGCCAAACCTCTGTGGCTTTGAAACCTTCATTGGTTGGGAACTCTTTTGCATCTAAAAAGTCAATTAAGTTGTCGAAAGTGAAATAAATTCTTTCATCAACATTTGCTTTCAACTCTTCCATAACAAGTGATAACCTACCACTTGATTTCTTCATGCGCACTGTTGTTACTTGACTAAACATTATACACAATTTTCTCACTGAAGTCACGTTCATCGCATTCATTGTAGTATCACCATACACTTATTTATGAGGCATTATTGGCCTATAAAATTTGATTTCCCTAACATTTTTTACCTTTAAAAAAAATAATCAGGTCTTTGGGATTGAAGAGCATAACATTGGCATTGCAAAACATGACCCCCTCTACCTGCGTTTTGTGTTGATATCTTTCGTCATTACTTAGTTATGCCAAATTGTTCTTTACTTTGTTGACGACACTTGTTCTTACATATTGTAGATTTTCTAAATTTCGCAAATGCATTACCTTAACTAAAGTGCGCATTTCCTGCAATGCTTAGTAATATTACAATAGATTGGTTAATAAGAAGCTATATTTTCGATGTGAACTATTGCGTTGTATTTTATGCGGGGAGAAAGACAGTGCTGTTCACTGTTTAACAAAAAATATAAAGAGACAAAAAATTGAAGGAAAGAAATTTGGAAACAAAAAACAGGATAGTATGCAAGATTGTAGCAGTGATAATTCTCAATATCAAGGGAAAGAGAAGAATTAAAGGAATGGGGTAATATTTGGGAAAGGTAAAATGAGAGTGCATATGAAAAAATAATGAGAAAGAACAGGAGAGAAAACTCAGAGAATGGAATGGAATAGGTAGCTCAAACCTAAGGGCTACACACAGGACGCAGATGCCTAGCGTTTTTCTAAAGCACGTTTTGTGACCAGCCGCCATCTTGCGATTATACATTCTACCATATGTACCATTGTTTTTTTAAGTAAAAATCAAAGGACACTGGAAGAGGATAGATCTCTAATTGTAAGCGTATTTAACACAATCAAATTTGTCGGCCTGATAGAAGTTATTATTAATAAATTGGCATTATTGCAGTAAATATGGCGGCAAGGCATAACTTAATTTTGTTCTAATTTCTTAGTCTAAAATTGAAGGTGGGCAAAATATCAGATTTTGACCAAAGCTTATTGGCTATCTCCCATGCCTATAGCCATTAATTCCACTATTTGAACTTGTATAAGTGCACACCAAAAACGGGTGACAAGTATCGGAGATTATGGCAAGAATTATGACTCTCTGTGGACTACATGTATTGCATTCCGAGACCGAGGAACACGCCCCCTATTCTCACGGTTCTGGTATCATAAGCATATAATTTGATAGTAATTATTTCTCGCGACAGCTGCCAAATGTGATAATTAGCAGGAGGTTTCTTATAAACGAAGTTTCTTATTGCATATTTAGTTCTCAACGGTCTTTCCGAGTGAAAATCTAAAATCAAACAAACAATACATTATCGTTCTTTTAATAACGCGTAACATATTTCACTAACAATAACACCAAAAATCGCTTAAATAAGTACACTAATCTATGTATTGAAACACATTTCCTTTTCCTTGCTTATGCTTCTGCTATACGAGAAACTACAACCAAACACCACACACGTATTGATCACTATACTGGTTTAAAACGTACACTCTAAATTTACTTCTTAATGGAACTTTTAACACAAAATCACTTAAACGAGTGTCCTAACCTATGAAATGAAATATATTTCGCTTTCCTTATTTTTGCTTCTACTATTCCAGAAACAACCAAACACCATACACGTATTCACCATTATACTGGTTTAAAGCCTACAGTGCAAATGTACTGCTTAATCTTATATTTGGGCACACATTTAATCCGCAAAAGCCATATTCATCTCAGAAGTGTAGAATCAAAATATGGTGACTTGATAAAAACGTGCTTCACAAACCACAATGCATAAGGATAGAGCATTTCCTATATATTTTCTCTATATCTGTGAGACTATACTAATAGTCAGGGAGCTATGCGAATATATTGCCTATACGGTACTCAAATCTATGCACATTAGGATATGTAATATAAGTTTAAGTAACATGACATGGTTTTGTAAATACTTAAACCAACTGCCCCATATTTGACGTGTGCAGATATCCCTTCGTAAGTGTTGCATTTTAACTTAATCGGCAAGTAGGGAACTAGAGTGACTTTTCAAATGGGATGAGGTTTGTCCTTGAGCGCCACCAGGCCGGCAGCCAATCGGAGTGTTGACATATTGCATTCGCGCTTAACTGGGGAGTAACGTGATAAGTGATTCCGTCTCTCATAAATACTACTTGCGCTAAGACAAAATATTCGAACTTTGCAAAAAGTAATTCACGAGGAAGACAGGGAGTAATGTTCGTAGCAGAACCGTAAAAACCACAGCTTTTTAGCTCAAATAGTTTATATAATACACATGAATAAACATTATAATGCCAGGCAGATTTGTATGCTGAGTGTGCGAGTGAGAGGGAAATATAGAAGCCATATATAGCGACCTGGCAACGCAGAGCACGCTAACGCATCTCATTCGCTGCAGCGTAGAACTCTTCCCATTTGAAAAACTTTATGGCGAAAGATACCTTTGTTTCACTCTTCTGAATGAGGGTGACACATCTCGCATCTCCACGATAAACAAGGTCTAACGTGGTCCAACAGTATACATTTCGAGTGATATTAAGTAGTGAATTCTTCACATTAAACATATTCCAAGAACACTCCAATTAACATGTGTGTATAAATTAAACTCTGAACTTAATTTTCTGCCCTGAAAGAATATTTATATGAAGATATCATTACATGAATACATTGTCGACAACTGCTTCACATACCCAATATGACCGCCAAAAAGTGCTTGAACAATTGCCAATGCTAAATATGCTATATACTCCTCAGAATGTGGGCCAAAGCAACTCATTCAAAATGGGAGTATCTCGAATTAATAATTATAACAATGGACACGCGCCGTATTTCATTAAGAAAGAGACGTGAAGACATGAATTAAAACCCACACGGCGTGTAGTTCAGACACAAAGATTATCAGCCGTTTCTAACGCAGCGCACATGAACTCTCTCACTTCTACACGTTACATCTGGAACATTATCTTCATCTCTTTCAGTCCTATCCATTTGCACCTTGTGTCAGCCGACCTGTCACTTCCACTTCTGCTGGCCACTTCTACATCTCTACTTCTTGTTGACTAACACTGATCTTGTGCCATAACTGGCGTCTTTATGTAGAATCCCTTCCTGACTATGTGTTAATTATTTAACTTTTTCATTTTAGTTCGTATATCTGTTAAACCGGATTTATGGTTTATCCAATTTTATTTTTTAATTTCTCACCACAATAATGTATGCATTCTTGGATAATTTATATCTCTTCCACAAAAAAACTCTCCTTATAAAATGTTATTCTTTTATCTACGTCATGCAAATCAAGATAAACTTTGCCAGCATGGAAGTAAGGGAGTAAACTAGGCTGAAGGTGTAGTCGGATCTTTTAAAAGGCGGTTACTAAGTCAAACAATTGAAATTCGTTCTTTGCTTATTAGGAGTAAACAAAAGAGAGGCTTTTAAAAATAAATCACTTCAAGGAAAGTTTAAGCACCTTAACATTGAAACCAATAACTCGGAAATCTCGAAAACGGTTAACTCTACAAACAATGTATATGGCATAAATTGTGTATTTTAATAAGATCTAAAATTTGTGTCATAACTTTTTCTCTCCTCTTATGGTTTACCAGTTTTACAAAAATTATCCAAAATGAAGGGGTCCTCAAAGGCTATTCACAGAAAGTTCAAGATATAAATTTCGTTTTTATTGACAATTCTTAAACATAAGACATTTCAATAAAAATCGTTAGAGCCATTTTTGAAAATCAAAAATGTTGACAAATATTTTATGTTAAGGGTAGTTTAGGCTGAGGGAATTATCTTGAAAATCTTCGTGTCGCATCCTCGGAAAAAACTGAACTTAAATACCAAGTTTGGTATTTAACCATTCCTTTGTTTTTGAGTTCTGCTGCCCAGACGCACACATACACACACACACTCACTCACACACACACACACAAAATTTCTCTCACACACAGATATACACTCAGACATGTTTCTAAAAGTTTTTTTTTGGGGGGGGGTTTAGGGCATATCAAAACATGTATTTACGGTGAAATATCTTCTCTGTCCACTATGTGCATTGTACATAGGATAAGAGAAAATAAAATTCGTATAACACATAAGTGTTAATAACTTACTAATAACATTATTATAAATGAAGCACACATTTCAGGGTCTAATGTGTTTTGAATGACCTTACGTTATGTTTCTCCTATGTTTACATACATCACGCAACCGCAGCTCTGTATTTAAAATTCGCACACCCCGAGCTGCATTCACTTATTCAACGAGGTGACCGATTCAGTCGCAAGTTTTCCCTTGTACAACGAGTAACTTTACAAATGCTTAATTAGCAGATATTCATTTAATTTGCGCTGCGACTGGGGGATCTGACAGTGTTGCGTGGGACCTGTATCATCGGCGATTTCTAAAGACCAACGCTACTGAATATACCAAAGTGTCTTTTTAACTATTGAGATTTAATTTTAATTTATGACCTGAGGGTGATCTTGTGGTTTAAAAAACGGAAGTGCAAGTGGAAATGGTTTGAGTTCTATATTGTTGGTAAAATCTAATTTAAATAAATCATGTCGTTGTGTTCAATAAGTTTAAGTTGAACCATGAATACATTGTGATAATCATTAATATATCTAAACAAAAATGTTACGTTTCCGTAGTTGAAGTTTCAGTGCGATCGATATTCTACCCTCACTTTATACTACCTATAGTTGGACAGGGCAAAGGGTCGAGGAGAGTCAATCGTGTTGCCTGTTATGTAAACAATCACCGATCGTCTGAGATAGTGACTAATACCCATAGCGCTCATAAATAACACACTATTTACATACAAACATAGTGAAATTTTCTCATGAACACATTGCAGTGAAATTGTATATTCGATTGCAGCTATATTCATTCGCAACTTTAAAGGTTTCCCCCTATATCGCAATGGCAAGGTGATTTGTTTTGTTTCTGTTTCACGTTTTTATCGCAAATGTTTCAAATCGTCTTCATGCAAGATATCTTAATTTCGAATTGTATTGAACGATGTACCTTAGATATTAGATATTAAGTATTTATTAATTATATTACTACACCTATATTTTTACAGTTTTCTTATACCTTACTTAGACTTGCTATTTTTATTTGTCCCTTAGTCCACCATACACCTTAACACCACATTTATATATGTATAGTGTACCTTTTCCTACCCATGCAACTATTCTTTCCCCGATTTTCTTATTTTTAATCCCTTTGTTATTACATATTCTTGTTGCACATTCTTATCCATTTCTGTCTGACCTTGCTCAAGAAGTTGCCTATATCTTTTATATTTTTCTCTCTTGATTACTGTTTCCCTATCCAATTTATCCCATTTTCGTTGCCAAATTGATCTTTCCATATTTTTATTTACCGAGATACTTATTCCTGGGCTATTAAGTGCGAGCCATTTCCTTCTCTTTAATCTACATCCTGCACACTGGGTCTTCTGAAAGCTCCATTGTCTGCTGGTATTTTTAAAACTCCCCCGAACGGTCATCAGACTCACCAGGAGTCTCAACTTCTTACTTAAGAATTGCAGTAATTCTTCTGTGACATGAATGTTACATTATTAGCTTCAAATGCATTTTTTCCGGATATGTTTGTTGCACTTTATATGTTGTTTCTGAATCCAATCAAATAGACCTGTGCTTAACATTAGATGAATATGGAAGAAGAGGATTTGCATTATTTTTTTAAGAGAAGTAGAACTTATGCAATAATGAGTAAGGGTAAAGACATATTACATATTATTGTTCTACCAGTACTTCCTAAAAGTATTATTAAAAGCTGACCTGCAATTATGTTGGTGGCTAATCGAATTGCTTAATAACCAAGAGAAGTTTTGGTCCTATAAATGGAATCTGTGCTTCCATTTTAGCCAGCATGACTCCATTTTCAGTTGCATTTCTCCAACCTATCCAGGACCTCTCGACATTCCTTAACGATCTCTGTTCTCGTGGAGGCTGCTGATAATGCCCACAGTGTCTCCTGGGTATTTGGATATATCTAGAGCTTTTCCTGTACAACTTGACACTCTGCTACAAAAACCCTTGTGGCATATAATTCTGCTTGGAATAAAATGATCAAGCGCCCAAAGAATACACCTCTCCAGCTTGAACTGTACTCCACACATGCCAGCTCTATTTCCTCATTTGTTTTGGATCCGTCAGTGAACCATACAGTTTCCTTGATTAGGTTCCTTATGCCATCAAACTTCAAATATATCACTGAAAGACTTATTGATAGAGAGGGAAGGAAAGAGAGAAGGAGAGAGAGAGATGGCTTCATAAATTTTCGAGATTTTATGGAACTGAATTTATCCCCATATCACCTAATACGATACCTCGGATATCTAGGTTTCTATTTGCCCCCAATATTCCTGTGGTGGGGAGTCATATGTTGGTATGTAAAACATCAGGTGTGTTCCATTCACATAACTTTCTATAGCTGCTCAATAGACAACCTATTACTACAAAAATGTATTTGCTTATCTACAGTATGCCAATCGAGATACCCATAACAGATTTGGTCTTATTACTTGCTTTCTTGTAAGTAGAAGGGAAATAGGGAATACACTAGGCTAAAACAATAGTCTAATCTCTTAAAAGCTGGTGACTGTGTGAAGCTATTGAGGTTTGCTTCGCTTTGCATGGTCCCGTTTGAGAAAAGTTAGGAAGTTTAAAACTGAACCAATAACAGGGAATATCTAAGAACGGTCAAATCTACAACAAAAACATATTTGACATAAATAATGTGTTTTAACCAGATCTGCATTTTTATGTATCAAGATCTTGTCTCTCTTTCTTACGGTTTAACCGTTATACAAAATTCTGCAAAAGCCATCAAGAATAAAGAGATCTTCAAATGTTATTCTCAGACAATTAAAACTATACATTTTATTTATGGTGTTAATGTCTTAATATATGGTATTTTGATCAAAATAGTCATTTTTGAGAAAAACAAAATTTTCAAAAATGTTTCCGTGCAAAGGTAGTTTGTGGTAGAGGGATTTTTTTTAAAATCTTCGTGTCGCATTCTTGGAAGATACTTAACATAAATACCAAGTTTGGTATTTAACAGTCTTTTCATTTTTGAGCTATATTGTTAACGGAAACACTCGGGCCTTTTTAACAAAAATTGAGCTCAGGGAACTCGAAACCTATATATCCGGTGAAATCTCGACTTCGTATTTTTGGGTGGAATACAATACCTTCTGTATACACTATGTACATAGTGCATATAGAGAAAGTAAAAATATGATAGATGTCACATAAACTTTTACTTTCTTAGTACTAGAGAGCTACTTACCAAGCGGGAGATCTGGGTTCGATCCCCAGTACCGGCGTTGGGATATTTCCCCCGCTGGGAGGCCTGGCCCGGGGTGCACTCAGCCTCGTAAGGTCCCTGGGGGGCCAATTGAGGAGCTACTTGATGGAGAAGTAGCGGCTCCAGGTCATGAGAACCGCATTAACCGGCCGGGGGGCTCGAGGCGCTGACCACGTCTCACCCTCCAATTCTGCACCCCATCCATGACGTCTGTAATGGACAGAGATGGGGGACGCAGCGGCCGGGCGGTAGGCCAAGGTCCCCGTGAGCTGTCGTGCCATGGAGCTATTATGTTATAGTACTAGAGAGTGTTCTAGTGCATGGTAACTAGAGGAGGTATTGTATTCCACCCAAAAATTCGATGTCGAGATTTCACTGGAAATATGTTTTGAACTCGCCTGAATCCGAAAAACAATTTTAGACAAAGGTCCATGTGTGTGAGTGTGTGCGCGCGCGCGCGCGTGTATGTCTGTCTGTAGAGCATAGCTAAAAAACTAAAAGACCGTACATTACCAACTTGGTATTTATCATCTTCAAGGACGTGACGCGAAGATTTTCAAGAAAATTCTCCCACTCCAAGCTGCTCTTTATGTGCATTTTTTTTGAAAATGTTATTTTCTCAAAAATAGCTCTAACATCTTTTGGTGAAAATGCCGTACACTAAAGATATTTACATCACAAGTAAAATGTATTTATTAAATTTTCAGGGAATAGCTTCTGAAGACCTGTTCATTTTGAATGCATTTTGCTGAAATTTGCGTAACTGGTAAACCGTAAGAGATAATTAATAACTTACTACATATAAAATGTAGATCTGGTTTAAACACACAATTTATGTCATATACATTTTTACTTTATCTATACGTACTATGTATATATTGTATAGAGGAAGTATTGTATTCCACCTAAAAATTCGATACCGAGATTTCACCAGAAATACATGTTTTAGGACTCCCTGTATGCATTTTTCAGAATGTCAGTGTGTGTCTGTCAGTCTGTGTGTGTCTGTGGACAGCATAGCTCAAAAACGAAAAGACTGTTAGCTACTAAACTTGGTATTTAGGTTTGGTATCTTCCAAGGATGTGACACGAAGATTTTCAAGAAAATCCTCCCACCCCCAACTATCCTTTACATGGAAAAATTGTCGAAAATTTTGATTTTCTAAAAAATAGCTCTAACGATTTTGATTAAAATCCCGTATATTAAAGATATTTACACACCAAATAAACTGTATATATTGCATTTTCTGAGAATAGCCTCTGAAGATCCCTTTCTTCTGTATGAATTTTGCTAAATTTGCTTAACTGCTAAAAGGTAAGAGATAGACAAAAAACTTATTACACATAAAATGTAGATATAATCAAAATACACAATTTATATCCTTTACGTTTTTGTTGTGGAGGAAACAGTTTCCGAGATATTCCTTGTTTTTGGTTTCACTTTTGAGTACTTATACTTTTCTGGGACAGAAAGTGTCCGTTCTTCTTTTGATCTACTCCTAGACAAGCAAAGAAGCGATTTGCAATGGCAATCCATTAACGACAGCTTTTAAAACATTTGACTATCGGTTTAACATAGTGTATTCCCTTATTTTCTTTCTACTTATAAGGAACTAAGTAATAAGAACATTCTGCTAATGATTATATCATTAGCAACGTGCAGAAAGAAGAATATTCTTATATGAGTAGTTTGTAGAAGAGCTAGAGAAAGTCATGTGAATGTAACACATGAGATTTTTGTTGTAGAGCTGAGATATTTCATGTTATTGGTTTCAATTTTAAGCTTTTAAACTTTTCTCAAGCGGCAGGTCATCTTTCTTTCATGTCTTCTGTTTACCTATTCCAGGCAAGCAAAGAGAAGGGAATTTCAATTGTTTCATATAGCCCCCGGCTTTTAAAGGAACCGACCATCGCTTTAAACTAATGTATTCCCTTACTTCCCTTCTGCTTACAAAGAATCAAGTAATACACCATTTCTGCTAATGTTTATCTCGATTAGCATCATATAGATAAATGATAAATTTTTTGTAAGTAAAGTTTCTTCAGCTAGAGAAAGTCATGTGAATGGAACACATGACATTTTTCTGTGGTCTGCGCCGTGGCGGAGAGGTTAGACAACTTGGCTCTCATCTAAACGGCCCGGGTTCGATCCCAAGCAAATGCATGTGAGATTTGTGGTGGACAAAGCGGCTCAGGGGCGGGTTTTTACCGGGTTCTCCGGTTTCCCCCGCCATCGCATTCCACCGGCGCTCCATCTTAATTTCATATATTCTCAGTGCCACAAGTAGTAACAGCGGGCGTTAAACACTACAAAAAGTCATTTCTGTTAGAAAGGATGCAGTGCAGCTCAGACATTTTGCAACATATTAGCTATGTATATGAGCACCCATTTATTAATCATCAGGTCATGTATGCACCTCAGGTATTATAGCATACGTTAAGCTTTCAGTAAAATAACATGGGTGTCTTAAACCTGGCCTTGCGCCAGTTAATTACGAATCGTTTAGATTAATCTTCAACTTATTTCTGTGTGACCTTGGCGTTGGCAATTATTCAAAGTAAAATGAGGTTATGTCTAGAAATATTTTTAGCCAGGCCTGCATAGATGCCACTCCTCTTCCCCTACCTTAGCGCATTAAAACTTTAGACCCAGGGGGCCCGATCAGACGAGATTATCTGTGAGCATAAACCGTCCAGTGTGAGACTTTTGGGCGAAGGCGTGCCGCAAAATTTAATGTCATACCATGACACGTTTGAAACGGTCTCCCTATTCGAGTGTATAATGTATTAACAAGCAAGTTGGGCTGTTTCAGTGAATTATACGAACAGAGACATGGGTGGCATGGAGAATTACACGCGTTGAAACATGAAAAGAGCTCGCTTAAGGACGTTGCGATTAGTTTTGCTACCATATTTCACAATCTCAGAATACCCAATAAGCAACGCCAACACACGAAGCGAGAAATGGGTTAGTAAGTTGCGTGAAAATCTTGAAAATAATTATCTGAAAACGCTATGGGCTACTCCGTGACAAGGTTATAAAGAGGAATCCAAAGAAATATATATTTTAACAAGAATGATGTCTTTTAAGTATTCCTCAGCAGCCTGACTTTCTTTTGTCTCATGTGCATTGTTTTAACAGTGCAAAATAATTAAAAAAGACAGATAATTCTAACCTTTAAACATGTTCAGTTATATGAACACTTATTTTGGGCAATAACATCTCATTACTAATAAATTTACCAATAAAATACAATTAGTATTAATAAAATGATACTTAAAGATTAAAAACTCTAATTTTTACTTTCTCTACATAGGTAGAGAAGGTATTGCACTCCACCTAAAATTAAATACCGAGGTTTCACCGAAAATACACATTTTGGAAAAAAAATAGTCCTGTGTTTGTGTGTGTGTGTCTGTGAACACGATAACTCAAAAACGAAAAGCTTGTAAAATTCCAATTAACTTAAACACCAAGTTTCCAGGGATGCGACACGAAGATTTTTGGTTAATATCCCCCATCTAAAAGTACGCTTTATATGGAAAAATGTCTAACATTTTTAATTTCTCAAAAATGGTTCTAACGAAGATATTTATGTGACAAATAAAATAAATATTTTGAATGCAAATCTCGTTAAAACACCCAATTTGTCATCCATTTTTTTGAGGAATTGGTCAATTTTGAGACTTTCCTTGTTGGTTTTAGTTTTAAAATATTTAAAGCTTTTCTCATGCGTTAATTTGTGAACTGCTTGCCATAGAAAGAAACTGATTTCAAACACATGGCAACCAGCTTTTAAAATATTTGACTATCGGTTTAGTACTCTTATTTCCCTTCTACTTACAAGGCGGCAAATAAGACCATTTCTGTTAATGTTTACCTCGATTACCATGACGTAGATAGAAGAATAAACTTTTTAACAATAATTTGTTACAGAGTTGTAGAGAAAGTCATGTGAATGTAACACATGAGATTTTTTTTATTCTTATGCCGTTTGTTTTCCATCTCTGGCGTGGGTTCCAATAATTAGCGAAATGCTTTTGCATGTATGAGTGATTCGATAGTTTGTATAACCTTAAATAATTACATTGTTGCTAATTTAAGTAGTGAGGACCATAATTATCAGCTGCTTCATTCTCGCATTTCAAACTATTTAAATGTTCGTTTCAAATATCTTTCTGACTGTCATAATCGAGAAACTCGCTCACAACACGCTTTCCTTCTTGCTATACCTGCTCATCATACAGCCTTCTATTTTCATTTACAATAGATTTAGCTTCTCTTTGGAATTCCCTCCCTGAAGACGTAAGGGACTGCCGGAACGTTATACTGTTCAAGCAGAAAATTAGGGCATACATTTGTAATCAAACCTAATCTGCTGCTGTATTAATATGATAAATACATCACTACTTTCATTTATTGTTATTAATATTGTATGCGCTGGCAATTAATATACATTTCAATTGTAAATATCACTAATATGTGTTTGACCTACATGAATATTTCATTTAAAATAATTTTGTTTACAGTTCTTTTTTTTTCATTTCAGTATAGTTGTTGCACCTTTCTATATAGATTTTTATTAAGTTGTATAAAATTGTATTTTTTTTCTTTATTCTTTTATTCATTGTATCATTGTGTAGAATTTAACTTATTGCCCAGTAGAGTGGAAGAGAAGGCCTTATGACTTTAACTCCAACCAGAATAAATAATTACGCCACTGGTCATGATACAGCTGTCCGAACAGGCCGCGCCGTGGCCGAGTGGTTAGACCATTCGACTCTCACCTAGACGGTCGGGGTTCGATCCCAAGCGACCGCATGTGAGATTTGTGGTGGACAAAACGGCGCTGGGGCGGGTTTTCTCCGGGTACTCCGGTTTCCCCCGCCATCTCATTCCACCGGTGCTCCATCATTCATGGCCTGCGGTGCCATTAGTACCAAAAAAAAAAAAAAAAAAGACGAGTCTTCTTGCCGGTCCCCATGGCCGCGCTCATCAAGGCGTCCCGCTTTGGTGCTTCGTAGCGCAGGGGATCGTGGGTTCAAGTCCCGCCTTGGGCATGGGTGTTATATGTTTGTGTTTATGTGTGTGTTGTAAAAGTAAGAAAACAGCAATCAGGTAATAATACAGAAAAACAAATTTAAAAAAAAAAAAAGATATGAATGAATAAGTGTATTTATTAACATAGCAATATCATACATAGAGTTTCAACAGTCGCACGGGTCCACAGACCGTACGTGCTTTTGTAATACACATTACAAGCAACAAATAATTAAAAGAGTAAAATAAAAGTAGGATATACAGTGCCAGAGTACCGATCAGACTCCGGTACCGTATTTAAAAAAAAAAGAAAAAAAAAAACAGGTAAATGCTGTCAAGGAACTGGGTAGGATAAAGAGATAACTCTTTTAGGTATAATGGTGGATTGACAGCACACCAATTTTCTAGGAATTGCCTTTGAAGACCTCTTTATTCTGGATGAATTTTGGTGAATTTTACATAACTGTAAAGCGTAAGAAATGGATAAAAACCTACTACACAAAAACTGTGGTTCTTGCTAAAACACACAATTTATAATGTTTATACATAATGTTTTTTTGTGGAGTTGACCACTTTTGGGATATTTCGTATTATTGGTTTCAGTTTTAAATCTTGAACCTTTTCTCAAACTAGAATTTGTGAACTGTTGGTAATGCAAAGAAACAGATTTCAACCACTTGGCAACCAGGTTTTAAAAGATTTGACTACCACTTTAGTCTAGTGTATTCCTTTGTTTCTCTTCTACTTAAGAGAAAGCAAGCAATAAGATCATTTCTGGGCGTCGCTCATTTTGATTAGCATGAGTAGAAGGAAGAATAAACTTTATAACAATAATTTGTTACAGAGGTGTAAAGAAAGTTACTTCAAAGTCACATCATATTTTCACATATCAACCTTGCAAATTATAATATATATATATATATATATATATATATATTTATAATATAATTAATTATATTATAATTATCCAAATATTTGCGTGAATATTTCATTACAACCTGCCTGATAAATCAAATAAATAGTATATTAAGGTAACTAGGATATTATATAATTGGGTAGAACACTCTGACAAGTTTTTTTCGTGGTTTCCCTGGTCGGAAGAAGAATGATGCTACTACGATGAATTTCCTGAATCATCATTTCTTTGTATATCTTAGAGTTGTAGTTCCAGGCGACGGCATTTGGAATGTTCTCCAGGACAATAATTTTGTGATCTGGAAAATGTTTCTCCCTATCGTTTGGTGGGACTGCTGCGGCCGACTTCCTGGGCGCTGTCTCCATTGCCATGGGGCACCCAAGTGACTCGAGATTAGGCAAGGCTAGCAACCGTTAGGTTGGAAATGTTAGAGACCCCTTTCTTGCCAGCACACATCGCCGTTAGGATCTGAACCCTTGCGGGTCTCTCCTTTAAAGGACCTATGTGGGGTGCTTCGCTACAATGACTATCCTAATCAGAATGGAGATTAATAGGATTTTTAATTTTCCCTAAACTGGAATTCTTGTATGCGTATGCATTCCTCGTGTGTAGAAGCAAGTGACCTTTTTATGTGAAAAGGTTGAATCACTTCACATATACGCCTGCTCCTCGTTTTCTCTTATTAGTTTTCTTATTATTAGTTATATTTGTAATATTATAGTCATGTTACCTCCGGCAAGTATTTCTTAACAGGGCGTAAACAGTAAAAATAACTATTTTGTAACTTTCAGTTTGAGTACTTTATTGAAACTGTTATCACGAAAATTCACTACTAACATACACTTAATAATTCTCTAAGATCCCAGCTAAAACTTAGAAACTTAGACGTAAGTAATCAGTAAGACCGACGGATTGTGGAGAACAACTGACTGTACTGCTACCTAGAGACGAACTGAACTGTGTGACAACTTGCATCTCTGTATATCTATATCGAATGCCCTTGTTCTGTCTAAGCATTAAAACTGTGCTGTAATTGGCTTTTTTTTCCCACTCCCAGTAGCGTCTCTTTCCTTGAGCCAATAGAAACTATCCTACTATTTAACTTTCCAGTAACATTCACAATCTCCCTACTCCTTCAAGCTCAGCTCCTTGGATATTGTTCACAAAAACCTTGTGAAAGACTTCACTTTTAAGACCCATCTACTGTTTCAGCTATCTCGTTTCTTTTTTGAGTAAGTTTATGATAACATCCTCTAATAATATAATCTTATTTGTATATTATATATATTCATTTAATTAATCATTTGCATCTTGTTGTATTCAACACTCAGCTCTTTAAGTGCGAACCTGGCAGCTTGCAGGCAGTATGGTATCTGCATCTCTCATCAATGCCGCCACAACAGATCTAAGGCGATCACTAGGTGCGGTAAAAGATCGGACGTCGGACACGCATGATATGCCAAGTCGTTATGGGACGTGACTTGAGTATCTAATAAAACTGCAGTACCTCGGGTTGCGTGGGTTTGTCTCCAGATAATGAGGTATTCGCAATATCGAGATAAAAAATAATCTTCTAACAAAACAAAGCATGCAGCTATGTTCATTGTTCACCCAAGTTGTCGCACACATTTAAAAAAACAGACAGGTGTCTTAAATGTTGCCAAAATGTGTTAATATGTTTGTCAATGTGGGTTTACTAGTCATATATATCCTGGAATATTAATAAACTGTGACAAACCCTCTAATTTATAAGTAGAGCTTGGTGCAATAAATCTTAAAATAAGCAGGCATAAAGGCACTAACAGTACAAAATAGGTACTCATATGGACACTATCAGTAATTTAACTTTCAGATGACTATAAGCGTGATAGTTGGAACAAATATTTACCACTTTAACACTTTATTATATAGAACAGTAGAAAAATATTATATAAGAGATATGGCGCTTAAATTTTCTACATTTCGCATTTCTCTTAAGGTTCTGCATCTATGCAATTGGAAATCTACAGTATCTAAGATATGTTTTGAATCATCCGGAAGAGGACTTTACTTCACTCCTAATTCATTATGTGACCAAAAAGGTAAGTTGAGTGGGAACTAAATGAAGTGGCACTCAAGTGGAGTTAGATCAAATTATTAAGTAATAATGAGCATTTAGTGGGAAGTAATAGTGAAAATTGAACAACACATTGTTATTATTGTTATTATTACTATTAGTAGTAGTAGTGAAATGAAATGACGTTTTATTTATGGACGCTCTTTAACTGCTTTGGTTCTCAGCGTCCCATTCTACATTGGGCGTAAAAGACCACTTAATTTTGCTCGGAGGCCTCTCTATCAGGCTTGAGGTTCTTTTACGTGCCGTAAATCTACGACACGGGACCCACAGCTTTACTTTCTATCCGAAGGAAGCCATTCTAACGATTTTTACGCCCGAAAAAATCCATCGTCCTCCGCCGGGTTTGAACCCGCGACTTTGGGAATATGAAGTTAGCATGGTAACTATTACACCACGGAGGACGACTAGGTGGTGGTGGTATCAATTCTAAAACTAATCCTCGTGTACAGTAAGCAGAAAAAAATCATGCCGATGATTTTGGTTTCCTTTACTGTTTTTATTACTATTGTTAGAATCGTCTTTTCAGTTGTGATCCACGCTTACTCGGCTGTGCTAACCTCTTATTGGTTTGAGCAAAGTGATCGGCGAAAAAAAATGGTAAACGAAAGCATTTCAACTGAATGACTGAAGAGACAAGTTAAATATGTCCTCGCCTATTGGTTTTATGACAAAAGTCGCCCTGAAACCATTTCCAATGGACAGAAGTCGGTTTTCGACCAAAGAGCGATGGAAAGCGGATGGGGTAAGAAAAACTTTATTTGGAGTATTTGCACGACATTGCCTCTTTATTATATAAACTATTTGAAAGGAACAAAGAGCATTGGCAAATAACAAAATTATATGTCTTTTGAGGAAAATTATTTGCCCGCGAGGACTGCGGAACTATATAGTATCTCCAAGAATGGCGTAAAATTAATGCAAGAACCAAGAACGGGATAACCGGAAACATTTGATATTACAAATAAACGTAAAAAAATAATAAATATACAAATATATGTATGTATATATATGGTAAGTAATTAAGTTGTACACGTATGAACAACATGAAAGAAAACACATTTGAAAAACGTCGCAATTTCGCATTACCTAAAAAATTTTGCTAACTTTCTTTATATTAACTTTCATACATATCTTTGTGAATATAATGTATGAATATTATCTTAATTCTGAAATAGTTATAAAAAATTGAATAAGAATATTTAGTATTCAGAGTCATAGTCGAAATCGAATCTCCAATTTTCAGCTATCAGTGCCGTTGCTTTGCTATCTGATATATAAGGTCGATGTTAGCACGTTGTAAAATTTTCCGTGTGACTCGAACTTTCTCCGAAAATACAAGGTGTACGCAACTTCTATTGAGATAACATATCCCAATGTCGACGTACTTAATTTTTCGTTCTGATTCTACCTTTACATCCTACGGAATAACAATCACTAGGGCAAAAAGTTTGTATTTAATATTCGTCGTCTCTATCTAGATGACAGTTCAAGTTTCAGCTATATCCATCACGTGGTTTCATTGCCATAGGCGATCGAATCAACAATCTTGTGCTTCTTCAGAGAGATAGAAAAATATATTTGTTCCATTCACTTGATTTTCTCTACATCTCTGCAACATATTATTGTTAATAATCTTATGCTTCTATTTACTTCATGGTAATCGAGAAAAAAATAGCAGAAATAGTCTTTATTACTTGCTTCCTAGTAAGTAAAAGGAAAATAAGGAAGTACCACAGGTTAAGGTGATAGTCAAAAGCTGGTTGCTATGTGACTGAAGTTCCTTTGTGTGGACAGAAGTTGACAAATCGCGTATGAGAAAACAATAAGATTTTAAAGCTGAAACCAATAACAAGGAATATCTCAAAAACGACCAACTCCACCAATAAAATGTATATGAAGTAAACTGTGTGTTTTAATGAGTTCTACATTTTCTATTAAGTTACATTTTGTCTATCTCTTACGCTTTATCAATTATGCAAAATTCCGTAAAATTCATGCAGAATAAAGCGGTCTTCAGAGGCTATTCCCAGAAAATTAGAGATATACATTTTATTTGTCTTTAATGCACGGTATTTTAATCAAACCCGTTAGAGCCGTTTTTGAGAAAATCAAAATTTTCGAATAAGGTTCCATATAAAGAGTAGTTGGGGTAGGGGGATTTTCTTGAAAATCTTCGTGTCGCCTCCTTGGAACATACCAAACTTAAATATCAAGTTTGATATGTAATGGTCTTTTCGTTTTTGAGCTATGCTGTCCACAGACACACACACACGCATCTTTTTATAAGAATGCTTTTTTTTTTTTTTTTTTTTGGATTCAGGGGACCCAAAACATGTATTTCCGGTGAAATCTCAGTATCGAATTTTTTTGGTGCATTAAATGCCTTGTTTATACCTATGTGTATAGTACGTGTAGAGAAAGTAAAAAGAAACAAATTTCGTGCGGTGATTAAATACTTATATTTAAAAGGCCTAACACCAAAACAGAAAAGCCGAGTGGATGAAGTTCACGGCACATCTGCTGTGTTTGCAACAATTTACATTTGGATAAATGAATTTAAAAGTGTTTATACAACCACAAATGAATGTCGTTCCGGACGTTCAGTAGAAGTGACTTCTTTCGAAATGCTTGACAAAATCCGGGTTATGGCTTTCAGTGATCGGCGAATCAAAGTTCGCAAAATAATAGAGGCCACAAGCATATTATAAGGTACATTTTTCTCCACTTTGCACCAAAAATTAGGTCTGACAAAGGGCTCGGCAAAATGAGTGCCGCGTTTGCTCTCAATCGGGAATAAACGCAGTTATGTAATCGATTCGGAAGTGGTTTAGCATTTTGCCGTCGTAATCCTGGCAAAGTGCTGCGTCGATACATAACTGTGGATGAATGGATACACTAATACGCTCCAGATACAAAAATACAGTCGAAACAGTGGGGTTTTAAAGCCGAACCGGCTCCGAAGAAAGCAAAGTTAGTGAAATCTGTACACAAGGTGATGGCCTCAATTTTTAGGATGCACGCGGAATCGTCTGCCTTCTTACTTGCAGAAAGAAATAACTAAAAGATGGAGATTATTATGCATCGTTATTGCACCGGTTGAATGGAGAAATCAAGAAAATACGCTCTCATCTGGCAAAGAAAAATATTCTCTTCCATCGAGAAAATGCAAGGGTGCTCACCAACGTGGTTTCGATGGTGAAAATTGTAGAATAAAGGTTTCAATTACAACAACATTCATCGTAGTCACCAAATTTGCCCCCCCCATGACTTTCTTTTATTTCTAAATTTGAAAAAGTGTTTCGGCGGAATACGATTCATATCTAACAAGGATGTCACAAACAGATGCCTATTTTGAGAACCTTCCAAAATCCTACTTTTTGGAAGACGCAAAACAATTGGACTGGGAAAAATGTATCGAAATAAAAGGAGATTAAATATATTTTTGTAAGCACTTATTGAACTTTCCTCGTATTAAAACTGAATTGATTATGTTTCCTCAATGAACCTAATACTGTTTTGGAACCTAGCTTCTAGTATACATCCTCGATCACGGAAAAACGATACACCAATCAAATTTCTTGCTAGAACAGGTGGAGCTATGAAAGTAAGAGGAGCGGGTTTACTAATTTCTTACCAAGTGAAAAACGACTCATTATATCGGCACTTTTTGTACCCGACAGAACAGCAGCAGGAATTTCAAAAACTACGAGGGCCATTCAGAAAGTGACAGGTGATTTGACATGATGATGATGAAACATATCAACACAAAACTTTATTTATAAAATTGCAAAACCTTACAATCCTAATCTCCATTCTGTCAAGAAATTTATTGTCACGTGGTACCAGTTTTTCAATGCTGTTACAGTTTTCTACCGCCAAAGAACTTATTCGTTATTTAAAATCCACAAAATGTTCCGTCAATCGAATTTTATAGGCCAATATCGCAAATGTATGGTCATAATATAATGAACGAATCTTCAGTGAGGTAAAGGTGCTTAATTTTCAAGTAATCAAGGAAGAACCAGTCTGTACGATAAAAATTGGAGTGGAAGCACATTCATTAATCGTTATGGAGGAGTTGAAAGTAAGGTTGATTAAGGAATTAAGAGAAACCGCTGTTTCAATTTGTTCATCGTATGTTCCTTTTTGAATGGAAAAGATTTTCCAAACGATGAAGACCTCAAAGTGACAGTGACATCTTAGCTCATATCTTTTAGGGTGAAAGAGTATAAATCTGTATTGAAAACCCGCTACCAATTGACAATAAATGCATTGATGACAAGACGATTACGTTAAAAAATAGAGTAAGATACAGTAACTTTGTAAATAAAGTTTTGTGTTGATAAGTTTCGTTTTTGCTTAGTTCTGCCAAATTGCCTGTCACTTTCTGGATGACTCTCGTATTACGAGATGAACAGATCTTTTTCAATCGCTTCTAAGGCTGTGCCATTTGACAACCTTGCAAATCTCTTTAGCACATTTCTGTGGTAACATCTTCACGCGTCATAAGTCCTTCAGTATCACAGTCTGTGGTTCTTAGGAATCCAAATGAAACTCTTACACCACACTGGGGCGCTTATCAATTGTTCAGATCGGATATTTTCCACTCTGCTGATTATCAGACCCTCTATATCAAACCAGGGAGGGAGTGTGACCTTACTAAAAGCACCTACGCGTAAAATTACGGGAGGATCCGCCCTTTAATTAAGTTTCAAGCATTCCCAATGGTTGGGTCAAGCTGCCATATGCTGCCCAGGCCGGGGCATTAATAATTTATCAATTCTGTAACACATTCGGCGACCGGGTGGCCTCGCCACCCTCCCTCTAGTCACGGATCTAACACCGAGCAAATATTCCTCCTTCTCCTAGGGCCCCTCGAATTTATCTTCAGCTTCTCATTGTGTGTTCCGTCCAGACTTTAGTCTCAACTTCTTGGGATCGATAGGATATTACGTTATGGATAATGCCCAAAGTTCCAGAGTTTATCAAATTTATATATTTGCGAAATGGGGCAGAAAAACGTGCTGAGCAAATCTAGAAATGTATTTATTTTCTACTGATATATAGATATTAAAATGCCCCAAATACTGGTTTTAATTTAGAGTAGGACTTGATGCCCTCGATAGCCGGTGATAAGATAAATATTCCATAATTTTTGTTATAATTAAATGTTTACTTTCTCTGGCACTCCTACATAGTGTACAAAGTAGGTAGAGAATTTATTGTATTCCACTTAAAAAATTGATGCCGAGATTTCCCCGAAAATACATGTTTTGAGAACCCCTGAATATATTATTTTAGAAAATGGTACATCTGGCCAACATGACGACCTGAGGGTTTACCATAACCAGATGATGACGGACGCAAACATGGAAATCCTTAAAATCTCCAAATCGGACAAATTTAATGCCGCTCAATAAGCCCTGCTACCGGGGATCACCCAAAGATACGCTCCCTCCGTTTCACCCTTCAATGCACTTTTACACCGCCCAGCCGCAACTTGCCGAACACCCATGCGGAAACAGCTGACAAGAAACTGAGGGACACAATAAATGGACAGAAAGGTTGTAGTCGAAGAAATACCCTAGCTTTTGCTTGTCGAACAATCACAAAATACCCATAGGTCAGAAATAGGCGGTCTTTGGAGATCGAACCCAACGCTGCGCCACCTCTCCGGATAAGGATTACAGTAAACATGAAATAATAAAGGCACTCAGCAACATCAGAGATCACTATACATCAAGCAAAGCCTGTTATCAGGTGTCAAGTATATCTGCATAATGTTCATATTGACACTGAGTGTGGGAACCGGGTCAGACTGAAGCACTCCAAGACATACGTCTGTGTACTTAAAGATAACAAGCTCTTCTCTAACATCCCGTGGAGATAAGCTGCATTTTACTTGAAATAGAGTTCATTGACATGCACAACTGCTGCGCTTATATATTTGTAGACCATATTTTCAAAAGGTACAAAATCCAATATATAACTTTATAAGATGTCAGCAAAATATCTGTTGTGTTGCATTCATATGACTGTCTCTACTCTCTGCGAAAATTTACTTTTACAAAAGCTTATTTTTCTCTCTACTGTATGATAATTGAGATAAAAATGAACGGAATTTGCTTTAATGTATAGCTTCTTCTAGATAGAAGTGAATAAGATAATAATCTAGGTTAAATTTATATTAAAACTATATCTGATGTGTTCCATTCACATGAATATTTCTGCATGTTCTGCAACAAATTATTATTATTATTATTATTATTATTATTATTACCAAGGCTTATTATTCTCTCTTATCCATAATAATTGAGATAAACATTAGTAGAAATGGTTTCTCTACCTCGGCGTAAAAAATTATTCTAAAAACTGCTCCTTCTATCCACTTCATGATAATCAAGATAAACATTAGCAACATGGTCTTATTACTTGCTTCCTGTAAGTAGAAGGGAAATAAGGGGTACACTAAGCTAAAGTGATATTAGAAAAAAACAGATGTATTATATGCACGTGGCTTTCTAGACCTTTCTGTAAAAGATTATTCTTAAAAAGCATATTCTTCTGTCCACTTTATGCTAATCAACATAAACATTACTAAAATGGTCTTATTGCGTAGTCCCTTGTGCGTAGAAGGAAAATAAGGGCGTAAACTAGACTAAAGCGAAATTAAAAAAAAAAAAAAAAACCCAAATGTGCTCATACACCAGACTTGTTTTTTACCTCTCTGTAATAAAATATTCTTAAAAAGCTTATTTTTTATCTGCTTCATGCTAATCAAGATAAATATTGCAGAAATGGTCTTATTACTTAGTTCCTTGTACGTAGAAGAGAAAGAAGGAAGTAAACTAGGATAAAGCGACATAAAAATATCTAATGTGTTCCATTCACATGTCTTTCTCTATCTCTCTGTAACAAATTTATCTTAGAAGATATTCTTCTCTCAACTTCATACTGATCAAGATAATACATTTGTAGAAATTATCTTATTACTTAGTTCATTATAAGTATAAATAGATAGTATACTAGTATATTGTTGTGTTCCATTCACATGACTTTCTCTTATCTCTCTGTAACAAATTATTCTTAAAAATCGTATTATTCTATTTCATGTAATTAAGATAAACATTATTATATTATTTAGTTCCGTATAAGTAGAAGGGCAATAAGGGAACACACTAGGATAAAGTGATAGTCAAGTCTTTTAAAAAGTATGTGATTGAAATTTTGTTCTATTTGTTTGGCCAGGAGTTGACAAATTTCGAATGGGAAAAGTTTTAAGTATTTTAAGATTTAAATCAATGATGAAGAATATCTTGGGAATCTCCACAAAAATTAACTGTAGGCATACGGTATAATTATGCGTTTTAATGAGCTCTACATTTTTTCTGTATCTTTTTGTCCATCTCGTACGGTTTAACAATTATATTTACCAGTTATGCAAAAGTCATTAATGAAGAGATTTCAGAGGGTATTAAAAAAATTCAAGATGTATATTTAATATTTCAAATAAATATCTTTAACATATGGTATTTTAATTAAAATCTTAGCAATTTCTGTTAAATTGAAAATATGGATTTTTCCCCCTGTAAAGGATAGTTTGGGATGGGAGTATTTTCTTGAAATCTTCGTGTCATGTCCTTGTAGGTTACTAAACTGAAATGATCAAGTTTTGTATTTAACCGACTTTTCATTTTTACTTTCTCTATACGAACTATGTACATAGTGTATAGAGAAGGTATTGCACTCCACCAAAAAAATCGATACCGAGATTTCACCGGAAATATATGCTTTAGGGTCCCCTTTATCTAAAAAAAAGTATTTTCAGAAAAAGGTCCGTGTGTCAGTGTGTCCGATAACTCAAAAACGAAAAGTCGGTAAAATACCAAACTTGGTATTTAAGTTTAGAATCTTCCAGAGATGCGACACGAAGATTTTGAAAAAAATCCCCCACCCCAAACTACCCTTTACATGGAACTTTTTTCGAAAATTTTGATTTTCTAAAAAATGGCTCTAACGATTTTGATTACAATATCGTATATTAAAGATATTTACCTGACAAACAAAATGTATATTTTTAATTTTCTGGGAATAGCCTCTGAAGACTAATTTATTCTTAGTGAATGTTACGGAATTTTGCATAACTGCTAAACCGTAACAGATAGACAAAAACTTACCACACAAAAAATGTATAGCACATTAAAACACACAATTTATGTTGAATACATTTTTTTTGTGGAGTTGATCGTTTTTGAGATATTCCTTGTTTTTGTTTTCAGGTTCAAAAAACTTAAATTTTCTCATACAGGAATTTGTCAACTCCTGTCCATTCAGTCGCATAGCAACCAGCTTTTGACTATCGCTTTAACTATACTACTCCTTTATTTCCCTTCTACTTACAAGGAAGCAAGTAATATGACTGCTAATTTTTTGTCAATTAGCATGACGTAAATAGAAGCATGAGATTTTTTTAAAACTAATTTGTTGCAGAGATGTAGAGAAAGTCATGTGAATGGAACACATCAGATTTTTATAGTAAGATTTTGTCTTGCTGGTGTTACCATTACGGGTTAACAGTTATATAAACGTCGTCCACATCTAAGAGTACTTCAAATTCATTCCCAGATAATTCAAGGTATCAGTTTCATTTATCATGAAAGTATGTTGACCATGTGGTCAAATGAAAACAGGTAAGGCCATTTTTGAGAAATCAAAAAAATTCAAATATTGATCCATGTAAGTGGCGGTTTGGATGAGGTATTTTTCTGAAAGTTTGTGTCGAATCCTTGGAAGATGCTGAACTTAAATACCAAGTTTTTTATCTAATATCCCAAGTGCCCGCATCCCAAGGGCGTCTGGACGGGTTTTCTCCGGGTCCTCCGATTTCCCTCACCACTCACTCCACCAATTGCTCCTATCACCTTTCCTATCATCCATTTTGCTTGTATTTCATATGATCCACATTCTCATGCCTGGCTACGAGCCGACCACTCATTCCTGGTTCTCCATTCTCTGGTTTCGTGCACTTAGCCCCGCGACAGGCTTCTTAACTCTAGGCATCAACTTGTAAGTCCTAGGGGGTGCCCGTCCTATACAAGGAGAAGGTAAGCCGACTACGAAGGCATTTAACTGAATTTTCTTTGTTGAGTTATGGTGTTGTCATACACGTTCACACACGGACCGTTTTCCACAAACGTTATTTTTATTCAGGGGTCCTTAAAACAAATATTTCGGTGAAATCTCGTTACCAAATTTAGGAGTGATAACGACATCTGTAAATTCTTCACCCTTTGTTTACGTGGAGACAGTGGAGCACTTATTATGAGGGTTGAAACAAATGAGTCCCTCCATTTCCCCACACTAGCCGGTTTAAACTTGAAACAGTCCCGTTGAGTTCTGCAACTCTTTTAACGCATAAAGGAATATCTGCACTTGCAAAATTCGCGGTACTTGTGCCACCTGGTAAATCAATTAATAATATAGTAATATCAATGGGACTACACAAATATCATTTAGTACACTGTAAAATTAAATATATAAAATAGTATTAATTTCAAAACATATGCTTGCATTCTAATCTAAACATCAACATTATTCTTATCAAAATCGAGAATCAACAAGTGATCTCTTCAGATTTTGTATCTTTTGGCATAAACTCATGAATTTGGTATATGACGTAACACAGTATTCATCTGCGAAGACAGGATTTGGTACTGCTTCATAGAAACATTGTATACTTCTAGAGATATCTAAGAATGTTTGCAATCTGTAACTAAATCTATTATTTTGGTAAGGTCTATATTCTTGCATGTTTCTGCTTACTCTGCTACGAAGCTCTTAAGAAAATATCTGATGTGTTCCATTCACATGACTTTCTCTAGCTGTTCCACACACAAACTTTACTTACAAAAGAGTATTCTTTTATTTACGACATACTAATTGAGATAAACATTTTCAGCAATGTACTTATTACTTAATTCCTTGTAAGTGGAATGGAAATAAGAGCGTACACTAGGCTAAAGTGATAGTCAAATCTTTTAAAAGCTGGTCGATATGTGAAACTATTCAAATTCTGTTTTCTTTTGCATTCCCGGGAGTAAAACAAAAGAGATGAAACAAAACCCTGCTTGAGAAAAGTTTAATTTGGTAGTTTCATATTGAAACCAATAACAATGGGCCGCGCCGTGGCCGAGTATTCGCCTCTAACCTACACGGCCCGGTTTCGATTCCAAGCGACCGCATGTGAGATTTGTGGTGGATAAAGCGGCGCAGGGGTAGGTTTTCTCCGGGTTCTCCGGTTTCCCCCGCCATCTCATTCCACCGGGGCTCCATCTTCATGTATCATCAGCATCATTGCATGCGGTGCCAGAGCAGTAAAAGCGGGCGTTAAACACTACAAAAAAAAAAAAAAAAAACCAATAACAAGGAATATCTTGGAAACGGCCAAAATTACAACAAATGTATATGACATAAATTGTGTGTTTTAATAAATCTAGATTTTTTTGCAGTAAATGTTGGGTTTATTCCGTTTACGGTTATACAAAATCATCCAGAATGAACAGGTCTACAGAGGCTAATCAAAATGAAAGATGTTGGTTTTATCATGAAAATATAAATATTATTTTAAAACAAAATGGTTAGATATTTTTGAGAAAATCATAGTTTTCCATTAGTTAAGGGTCAAGATACTGAACTTAAGATACGAAGTTTGATATTCAACCGATTTTTTGGTTTTGAGCTATGCGGTTTACAGGCAAACACTAAGCACATTTTTCTAAAAATGCATTTTCTTATTCAGAGGGTCTAAAAACATGTACTTCCGGTGTGATCTGGGTAGGGAATTTTTGGGTAGAATACAATGTCTTCTCCAACTACTATGTACATTGTATATGCGTGATGGAGAAAGTAAAAATTAAGAGTGTAAAACAAATTAGTAGTAATCATGACACAGAAAACTGCAACGATGCCTAGGTAAGCTCTGCAGAATTTGCAAAAAGCGGTAAGAAAATTATTATAGTGGATCAAAACGCCCAACATAAATTCACTGTAAAACAATGGCTTGCTAAAGAGGTGCCTTCCCTGCCCAGACACCAACGCTGAGTTTTCGGAATATTATTGTTCCCACGTTAACAGCAACGCCTTCGTTCGCAGGTGCATAGCATTATTGTTAAAAGCATTCCCTCAGATCTTATTATAGGCGCACTAATGTGCATATTTTACTATGTGATAATCATTGTTGTTTATGCCAACAACTTATACAGCGTGGAACTAGATTTGAAATCACGGCATGTGTTGGCAACCCTGTGCTTCAAACGTACTTAAAGGCGAAGAGAAACTATTTCTATAATTCTAAAATAGCTACCATTACAAAATAGACTTAGTACTTTTTGCTAAATAATATACTACTCAGATTAAACACCGTTTCATTTTCAACCAGATAAGTGGACTCGTTATTCACTTTTGAAAAAAAATTCGAAAAATGTTCCATGTAAAGGGTATTTGGGGGTAGGGGAATTTTCTTGAAAGTGTTGGTGTCACAAAAATATATAATTTAATTAAAAGGTTTGGTATTTCATTGGCTTTACGTTTTTGAGCTATGCTTCCTAAAGGCGCACACATATACACACACGGACTTTTTTGTAATTGTTTTTTTTTTTTCGGTTCGGGTGGTCTCAAAACATATATTTTCGGTGGAATCTTGATGTTGAATTTTTAGGTAGCGCAGCTGGTTACCATGCGTGAGACCTGGATTCGATTCCCGGTAGCGGCGTGGGGATTTTCCCCCCGCTGGGAGTTCTGGTCCAGGGTCCATCTCAACCTCGTGAGGTCCCTGGGGCGCCAATTGAGCTACTTGATGAAGAAGTAGCGGTTCCAGCTCATGCGGACCGCATTAACCGGCCGGGAGTGTTCGAGGCGCTGACTATGTCTCACCCTCCAATACTGCACCCCATCCATGACTTCTGTCAGACCGAGATGGGGGAGTCAGCGGACGGGAGGTAGGCCAAGATTCCTTGCGAGCTGTCGTACCATATAGTTGTTGTTATTATTATTATTATTTTAATTTATAGCTGTGGTACATATCATTAATATATAGGGTGTTTAAAACCGACACCGAATCAAGATTTGGACATTATTACTCAGATTCTAGTGATGCGAATATATAGTTTTCAACGTCAATAAAGATGCATCAACAAAACACTTCATGGTCAGCGTGGATTACACAGATACTAAAACAATTTATGCCATATATATCTTACGAGTTTTAAAATGTTTTTCCTTTTTTCAAACAGTAGACGTTATCATCGTTTCATTTTTTTATTCCTGTCCAGGAAAGAGAATCGAATTTCACAGTCAATCGCATAGTGACAGCTTTTAAAATATTTGATTACCTTTCTGCTTTAGTGTATTCTCTTGTTTCCATCTTACAAGCAAATAAGTAGTAAAACAATTTCTGCTACCCCCGATATGACTTTAGATGTTAAAGCGGGCTATATAAATAAAAAAAGAATCTGCTAAAGTTTATCTTGACTTTTGTATCAAGACTTTGTTTGCAGTACGGTAGAGAAAGTCGTGTGAATGGAACACATCAGATTTTTACTTTGTCTATACTCACTATGTACATAGTGTATAGAGAATGTATTGCACTCCACCCAAAATTTCGATACCGAGATTTCACCGGAAATATATGTTTTAGGCTCCCCTGTATCAAAAAAAAGTATTTTCAGAAAAAGGTCCCTGTGTCCCTATATCAGTGTGCCCGTGTGTCAGTGTGTCTGTGAACACGATAACTCAAAAACGAAAAGTCGGTAAAATACCAAACTTGATATTTAAGTTTAGTATCTTCCAGGGATGCGACACGAAGATTTTGAGAAAAATCCCTCCACCCCAAACTACCCTTTACATGAAACTTTTTTTGAACATTTTGATTTTCTAAAAAATGGCTCTAACGATTTTGATTAAATATCGTATATTAAAGTTATTTACCTAACAAATAAAATGTATATTTTGAATTTTCTGGGAATAGCCTCTGAAGACTACTTTACTCTGGATGGTTTTTTCATAACTGCTAAACCGTAAGAGATGGACAAGAACTTAACCCACAAAAAATGTAGAGCACGTTAAAACACACAATTTATGTTGTATACATTTTTTCGTGGAGTTGATCGTTTTTGAGATATTCCTTTTTCTTGGTTTCAGCTTTGAAAAACTTATGCTTTTCTCATACAGGAATTTGTCAACTCCTGTGCATACAAACAAAGGAACATCAGTCACATAGCAACCAGCTTTTGGCTTTCACTTTAACCTATGGTACTCGCTTATTTCGCTTCTACTTACAATAAAGCAAGAAATAAGACTATTTCTGCTAATTTTTCTCGATTAGCATGAAATAAATAAAAGAGAAGCTTATTAACAATAATAATTTACAGAGATATAGAGAAAGTCATGTGAATGGAACACATCAGATTTTTTATGTTTGTTACCTTGAACTAGATTACCTCGACCTTATTTACGTTGACTGATAAAAAGTTGCAGATAAGAGTAGTTTTACGTTTATGCTATACTGAACGACTATACCTTATTGAACTGGATGACCATTTTATCGATGAAACGTGAGCGAAATGAAACTACTAGCACTATGACGGCACCGATATTTACGACCCATTTAAACAATATCATATAATTGCCACTTGGACGTTACAGGAAAATCTTAAATTCCAAATTTTTAAAGCTGGATATTTCTAATTTTGTATGTTATTTGGCTTACTTGCAGTAGCCTCTGCTACATTTCCGACGTCTATTACTTTGCGTTTTTATTATTTTACTTTCTCTACGATGCACTTAGCAGCTAGAGAAAGTATTGAATTCCATCCAAAAATTCGATACCAAGATTCCAATGAAAATACCCATTTTGGCATCTTCTGAAAGAATTTTTAGAAAAAGGTCTGTATGTATATGCCCGTTTGTGAACTGTATGATTTAAAAACAAAAAGTCCCTTAAATATTGAACTTGAAATTTAAGTTCAGTATCTTCCAAGGATGCGAAGAAGATTTTCAGGAAAATCCCTTTTCTTGTTTCACATGGAGGACTTTTCAAGCTTTCGATTCTCTCACAAATGGCCTAAACGATGTTCATTAAAATATCGTATATTAAACATATCTACATGAAAATAAATCTTGTGTTCCATTCACATGACTTTCTCATCATCTCTGCAACAAATTATTGTTAAAAAGCTTATGCTTCTATTTACTTCAATTAGCAGAAATAGTCTTATAACTTGCTTCCTTGTAAGTAAAAGCGAAATAAGGGAGTGCTAAAGGTTAAATTGATAGTCAAAAGCTGGTTGTTATGTGACTGAAGTTCCTTTGTATGTATGCACAGGAGTTGACAAATTCCTGTATGAGAAAGTTTAATTTTTTCAAAGCTGAAATCAGAAACAAAGAATACCTCAAAAACGATCAACTCCACGAAAAATATATATGGCATAAATTGTGTGTTTTAACGTGCTCTACATTTTTTGTGTAGTAAATTTTGTCCATCTCCAGTGATCCAAAATTCAGAAAAAGTCATTAAAAATGAACAGGTCTTCAGAGGCTATTCCCAGAAAATTCAAGATGTACATTTTATTTGTTGTGTAAATAGTTTTATATGTGGTATTTTAACCAAACTTGTACAGCAATTTTGAGAAAATCAACATTTTTGATAACTTTCCATTTAAACATTTAAAGTGTAGTTCAAGGTGGGGGGATTTTCTTGAAATCTTCGTGTCGCATCCTTGGAAGATACTGAACTTAAATACAAAGTGTGGTATTTATCAGAATTTTCGTTTTTGAACTATGCTGTCTAAATAACACACATACCTTTCTCTGAAAACGCTTTTTTTCAGACTCGAGGGGTCTCAAAACATATATTTCAATAAAATCTTGGGTGAAGTACAATAATTCCTTTATATACTATGTACATAGTACGTGTACAGAATGTAAAAATCACAAATTTGATTAAAAACTTTGGATTTCCACTTGAATGTGCCTTTAAGAACACTTCTAATTTATTATATTTATTTTACGTCGCTTAATCTACTTGGTCTTATTGAAACCCTTCATCCAGTAAAACTGGTAAGTTGTGTAATATAAATTTGGCAACTCTGCTTGTATCACTTCTTTTAAGAACATGCTCATCATAAAGAAATTAAGTTTTCTCAAATGATGTAGTTATCTATTGAATTTAAGAACTAAATATTAGTATTAGGTATCATCAACACAGTTATTACGTTCCCTGCATTTGCATACAATAAGCAATATATTGATTGGAATTTCAATTGTTTGTACAAATTTTCTCTCTGTTGTGTATACAAATTGCTCGATTATGTCAGTCAAGAGTGCTGAAGAATTCCTCATTCGAATTAATTTTATAACTTATATAGACGTTCACAAGGCGTAAAAATTACTTTTATTTGAAACGTACACATTATTTATTACAATTTTGTAACCTCCACCACAAAATTACACTACACGTGGAAACTTTTTCGTTTTTTACATTCTCTATGGATAGAGAAGGTGTTACATTTCACCCAAAATTCAATTGTTTTTACCGCTTTTACTACTTGTGGCACCGGCGATGACTCTGGTGATACATGGAATGAAGATGGAGCTCCGGTGAAATGTGATGGCGGGGGAAACATGAGAACCCGGAAAAACTCACCCCTGCGGAGCTTTGTCCACCACAAATCTCATATGCGATCGATTGGGATCGAACCCGGGCCGTCTAGGTGAGAGGCGAGGCGCGGCCTCCAAAAATTAAACTCTGAGGTTTCAACCGAAGAATATATTTTAGGGTCCCCTGAATGTAATAAGTCTGATGTGTTCCATTCATACGACTTTGCTAGCAGTTACACAAACACATTTCCTTACAAAATATTCCTCTTTTATCTCGGACATGCTAATCAAGATAAGTTATCAGAAATTATTTTATTATTGGCTTACTTATAATTAGAAGGGGCATAAAGGAATACACTAGGCTAAATCGATAATAATTTTTTAAAAAAAATGGTATTATGTAAAACAACTGAAGTTGGTTTCGCTTTGCATGGTCTGCAGTAAAACAAGAGAGATGAAACGAAACTTCACTTCCAGTTTGAGATAAGTTTAATTAGTTTAAGATTGAAACGAGATCTACATTTTTGTCTAGTACTTTTTGCCTACCTCTTACAGTTTAGTTTAACTTTTAGGCAAAATTCTACAAAATCATCCAGAATAAAGGGTTCTTCAGAGGCTATTCCCAGAAACTTAAAAATATGCATTTTATTTGTGATGTAAATATGTTTAATATATGATATTTTAATCAAAATCGTTAGAGCTATTTTGGAGAAAAACAACATTTTCAAAAATATTTCCATGTTAAAGGGTAGTTTGGGGGGGGGATCTACACAAAACATGTAGATCTAGCTAAAACCCACAAGTTGTCATACCATTTTTTCCGAGATATTCGTAGTTATTGGTTTCAATTTAAAATACTTGTAATTTTCTCAAACAGGAAGTCATTATCCGTTTTTTTTTGTTTTGTTTTACTCTTGGTCATGCAAAGAGAACTGAATTTCAGTCAGTCGCAATAGCGACAGTCTTAAAATTGAGTTTTGCTTCAGCTTAGTGTGCTTTTTCCTTATTTGCTTCCTACTTATAAGGAAGTAAGCAGTAAGATAATTTTTGTTCGTTTAGCATGAAGTAGAGGAAGAATCTTTTGTTAGAATACGAGTAATTTGTTTGCAGAATGAAAAACCCATTAGAATGTTATTTGTTTGTTCAGGGGACCTTAAAGCATGTATTTCCCGTGAAATCTCGAAAGTGAGTTTTTGGATGGAATTCAAATCTTCCCCTTCTTACCGAACGTAGTAGAGAAAGTAACATAGGTGTTTATTTTCCAACAACTCTATGGGTTCATCGGAACTTTGTTAATCGAAAATTCAGTCTTACTTTTAAAACTTCAAAGGAAAGAAATACTTACCAATTAAATTTTTATCCATAAAATGATATCTTTTTCATGAATTAAACACATTGGATGAATACTAGTTACTGGCTTTGCTGTAGAAAAGGCAACTCTAAATCGATTGTTCACATTCCATTTTGTACTTCTATTTACAATTAATTTGCTTTGGGTTCTACGTTAACTGGTTGAAAAAGAAAATGTGAAGGTAAGAAATAAGCTAGGTAGTAATATAAGCCGCTATTTACAATTCGACTGATTTTATTTGCTGCCGCCAACATCCAATTTCAAGGCTTTCGTACGATTATACACGCAAGCAAGTAACGGCTTGATGCCGCAATAAAAAAGAAGGCTGTAATTTATGACATTCGGTTGTAAACGGTAAAGGAATCACAATACTTCTGCAGGCCAAACACAGCTTGCTCGAGGTAATTGGCAACTCATCTGAACGAAAACTAGCGTCCACTCACCATGCATTATTTATTATTGAAATAAGTAATAGCTTTGAAGGTGTGTAAGATGTTATTTCTCACGTGATATATGATATCGTGTAGTAACATCGCAGACAGTAACAATAGCTTGCTTAGTGTGAACAAGAGAAAGAAAAAATATCTCAAGGGCATAGAAACATTGTCATGAACACTTAGCATGCTGTGATTTCCTCAACATCGCGGTTTGCGGCATGGTCTTCAAAGTGCCTCCTATTGAAATTTAACGCCCTTCAATAACAAAACATGTAACAGATTTATTTAACCCTTCATTCATTCTTTCCTTTAGGATAAAAGCCTTTCTTTATCATTTAAATTGTACCCTTTAGGGTGCCATTTTGACGTGACAAGCTTGTTCCTTTATTTAGAGTAAGTGTGCGTCTCGCTTATACGTGCAATTTGGGCGTGGAAAAACAAGCCCATGTTTGCAGTTGGAAGAGTTAGCCTCTAAATAACAAGCTGCTTCAGTAGACAAGGTTCCATGTAAACATTTAAGTGGACTGGCATTACAAGTTACTCGTAAAATTGGTTCTCCACCGATTTCAGATACCTTGTTCCATTTTTATTTCTTTGCCATTTGCCTGTAGAACCAGGAGAAGCATTCGACATCAAAATAGCACCGTAACTGAATGCTTGAGTACTTCTTTATTTTATGTAATGGCCCTTAAAGAAGGCAGCGTGGTTAGACCACTCACCTCTCACCAAAGTGGCCCGGGTTCAATCCCAAGCGACCGCATGTTACTTTGTAGTGGTCAAAGCGGCGGAGGGTTTGGTTTTCTCCGGTTCTTCGGTTGATCCAGTGTTCGAATTCCACTGGTGCTCCATATTCGTTCCATGTATCACTAAAAGAAAAAGGTCTTTTAAGCTTGACAAAACCCCTGTAATGTCTGATGCAAACAGAATATTTTCCATTGTTTTCTGTTCCTCGCTTCGCATCTATTTTCTGAGTCTATTCTCCACATTATATTAATCTTATATTTACTTCTGTTTTTTTTTCTAGAATCTTATCAGGAGTTCTCACCACATGCCCCAATCATTTTAATCTAAGAACTTAAATGGTTAATACAATATTAGGTGAATTATGTTTATTTTCTAGTTAATAATTCTTCTGATTCTCCATCTTCCACTCTCGCAGACAGATCCTTAACATTTTCGTTAGCAAATTTTCTATTTTGATTGTCAGAATTCAAGATTTTAATCCATATATACTCTCCCCTTATTATCGTTTTATAGGAACATATTATTAGTCTCTGCTCTTCAACAGCAGTCTGACCCAAACGCTGTCTTGTAAGTCCGGAAGGAATAAGTCTTGCATGCAAGAAAAGTTAGAAGATACTTTTCAGTTCAGGAACCAATTTCCATAACGGTAATTACTGAGCTTGCAAGAAACAAACTAGTACAATTCAGATGTTAATCCCTGGGAGAATAGCACATGTTTTCTTTCTTTAGCACGTATGCAAATGTACATAGTAGGAAGAGAATGTATGTTTCACTGTTAATTCATATTTTGAAGACCTCTGAATTAATAAATAAATGAAATAAAGAAAACATCTTTGGAAAAAGATCAATGTGTGTTTGTGTGTATGTGTGTCTGGACAGCATACTCAAAAACAAAATGTCGCTTAAATACCAAACTTGGTATTTAACTTTAATATGTTCCGGTATTTAACTTTGGTATGCTCCAAGAATGTGACGACATTCTGAAAAATTCTCCTAACGTAAACTGCCCTTTAGTTGGAACATTTTTCTAAATTTTTTATTTTCTAAAAAATGAGTATAATGATTTTGATGAAAATGTATATTGATGACGTTTGCGTGGTAGCTATAAGCTACCTTCTTGGAGTTCTCTTTATATTGAATGACTTTTGTATAACTGTTAAACCGTATGAAATAAACAAAAGACTTACTACACAAAAACATGAACCTCGTCAAAACACACTATTTATATCCTATACATATTTCCAAAACAGGCGAAGTATTTGGAGAAAAATTAAGAAACGTCTCTGTGATATTGACAGACAGCAAATAATTGCGCAATGCACAGAGAAGGTGTCATTAGAAGTACAGTCTGGGCTGAAATCGGAGTGGGGTATGGAGCAATACATCAAAACAGGTACCAAACTCAGAGAGGGGCTCGCGTGGATTAGACTAGGAGCATGGAGGAGCACGAAAATTTCTGACGAGAATGGTATAAGAATCTGTCCCATTTGCGAGGAGGAAGAGTCGTGGACTCACATCTTGGCAAGATGTAGGGGTACGGAGGAATGGCGGGAAAAATATTTGCCGCGATTTTTTACCACTGCGAATGTAGGGATAGAAGCATGTTGGACGCTACTGGCAGGTACGGAAAATATGGACGGGCTAGGTAAATTTATACTTAAGGCAAGACAGCTGAGATCTGAGGAGGCTGCCAATAGAGAAGGGGGGGGGGGAGGAATAAGATCAACTAAACAAAAGTGACTACAATGTTCTACATACATGTATATTATATCATACTTAGGTCACTGTTGTGCTAGGGTTGTATATATTATGTGTATATATGTCTTTTAAGTGTAATTATCTATTATAAGAGGGTGCATTTATGAAGGTGTACTCTGTGCTGTAAATTTAAATTGATATATTTGAATATCTTTGTATCTTTATTTTCGGATTTACTCTTAATTTTTATTGTTGTTTAATATTGCTTTTGACTGTGTATTCCCTTTGTCTTTTTTTATTTTCGTGTTTACTCTTTTAATTCTTTGTTGTGGTTGTTGTTTTAATATTGCTTGTAGTGTGTATTACAAAAGCACGTACGGTCTGTGGACCCGTGTGACTGTTGAAATTCTATGTATGATATTGCTATATTAATAAATACACTTATTCATTCATTCATACATATTTCCAAATTTTTTTTTTGATGTCGCTTTACGTTTTAAAATACTTATACTTACTCAAACAGAAAGTCGTCATCCGTGTCTTTTTTATTTCTAGCCATGCAAAGAGAATTGTATTGCAATGTTAAATCACATTGCGAGAGCTTTTTAAAGATTTGGCTATAGCTTAGCTTAAATTCTTTCTATTTTTAAGGAATTAAGTAATAATAATTTCTGCCAATGTTTATCTCAATTAGAATGAATTCAATAGAATAATGCGCTTTTTTAAGAAGTGTGCACAAAAGACAGCGAAAGTTATATGAATGGAACACTTCAAATGATTGTGCTGAATTTTTCCGGGAAAAATGTATTGGAATTAAAACGATTATTTTTAAATTCCAGCTCTAGGCTTAAATAATCAAAGGATAACTACGTGTCAAGGTTTATAACACTATTTTAGATTGTTTTGATAGAAAACTGGATATACGATGGGAAACTATCCTGAAGCCACACATTAACATCGACTGTCTTTTAAAGTTTCGAATAATTTCAATCTAATCTTTCATCAAAGCAGGTCAGTAAGGCTTTCGTTTTCTTTCGACACTGAATCCCCCCCCCCCTGTTAGACTCAAAATTCTACTTACCAGAGGATAATGTTAATATACTGTAACATATTCTTATTAAAGAGCAAATACTGTGTATTTTATAACATTATAAATGAATTACATATGCCATTTTTAATTTGTCTACAGGTAATATGCACATAGTGTATAGAGAAGGTATATTTTACCCAAAAATTCGATAAGGAGGTTTCACCGGAAATACACGTTTTGGATCTCCTGAATTGAAAAAATAAAATAGAAAAAGGTCCACGGGCGTGTGTGCGTCTGTGGATGGCATAGCTCAAAAACGAAAAGACCCTTAAATACCAATTTTAGTATTTAAGTTTGGTATCTTCCAAGAATGCGACATGAAGATTTTCAATAAAATCCCCCCACCCCAAACTACCCTTTACATGGAAAAAATTTGGAAAATGTTGATTTTCTCAAAAACGACTCTAACGATTTAGATTAAAATCCCTTATATTTAAAATATGTACATGTCAAATAAAATGTATATCTTCAATTTTCTGGGAATAGCCTCCGATGACCTCTTTATTCTAGATGATGTGCATTGAATTTTACATAACAGGTAAACCTTAAAGATAGACAAAAACTTACTACACAAAAAATGTAGATCACCATAAAACACACAATTTGTCATATACTTTTTAGATATTCCTTGTTATTGGTTTCAGCTTTAAAAAAACTTATGCTTTTCTCATGCAGGAATTTGTCAACTCCTGCCCATACAAAGAAAGGAACTTCAATCACATAGCAACCAGCTTTTGACTATCACCATAGGTTAACTATGGTACTCCCTTATTTCGCTTCTACTTACAAGGAAGTAAGTAATACGACCATTTGTGCTTAATTTTATCTCGATTGTAAATAAGGGCATAAGCTTTTTAACAATAATTTGTTGCAGAGATGTAGGGAAAGTCATATGAATGGATCACATCAGATTTTTTTCGAGGTCTTATCGGTTTCGAAATTAAAACTACCATAAAAATGGTTGACTACAAAATATTGTAAATGACATATTCTGTGTTTTAAAGAGATCTACATTTTTGTGTAGTAAATTTTTTACCATCTCTTACGGTAAACAAGTTATACAAATCATCCAGAATGAAGAGGACTATTCCAGAAAATTCAAAATGTACATGCTATTTATCATGTACATTTGTTTATTTATTTATTCACTCATTAGGTACATTAATATAATAGACATGGTCAAAATAATATATGCAAGTATTCCATTCACATGGCTTCCTCTATATCACTGCAACACATTATTCTATTTACTTCATCTAATCGAGAAAAAATTAGCAGAAATAGTCTTATTACTTGCTTCCTTGTTAGTAGAAGCGAAATAAGGGACTACCATAGGTTAAAGTGATAGTCAAAAGCTGGTTGCTCTGCGACTGAAGTTCCTTTGTTTCTATGGACACGAGTTCACAAAGTCCTGTATGAGAAAAGTATAAGTCTTTATAGCTGAAAAAAAAAAACAAGGAATAGCTCAAAAACAATCAACTCCACGAAAAAAATGTATATAACATAAATTGTGTATTTTAACGGGCTCTACATTTGTTGTGTGGTAAGTTTTTGTCTATCTCTTACGGTTTAGCAGTTATGCAAAATTCCGTAAAATTGACACAGAATAAAGTAGTCTTCAGAGGCTATTCCCAGAAAATTCAAAATATACATTTTATTTGTCATGTAAATATCTTTAATATACGATGTTTTAATCAAAATCGTTAGTCATTTTTTAGAAAATAATAATTTTCGAAAAATGTTCCATGTAAAGTGTAGTTTGGGGTGGGGGATTTTTCTCAAAATCTTTCTGTCGCATCCCTGGAAGACCAAGTTTGGTATTTTACCGATTTTTCGTTTTTGAGTTATCGTGTTCACAGTCACACGGACACACGGACCTTTTTCTGAAAATACTTTTTTTGGATACAGGGGACCCTACAACATATATTTCCGGTGAAATCTCGGTATCGATTTTTTTGGTGGACTGCAATACCTTCTCTATACACTATATAAATAGCACGTATAGAGAAAGTAAAAATCAGTCATATAACAATTTTAGTATTAAAAAGTTCATCCAATTTGTAAAATACATTATCCATCAACCATTTTTTTTTGCTTTAGCCTTAAACTGTACTAAACTCGGATCTATCATGTGGCCAGGAAGCTTATTATAGCTATAATGCTGGTTACCAAATAACTACCTTTCAGTCTAGTGCATGGAACATGTAATTTGTCATTATTTCTGATATTTAATGAGTGCACATGTCTGTTTAGTTTAAATTTATTTACATTTTTGAGCGCATATAATAATAATAATTAATAATAATTTTAATATACAGCAATTGTACATTGTTAACATTTTATTTTGCTTAAAAGTGGTGTAATTGAGCATTGTAAGAAATATGTCATAAAATTCTCATGACTTTATTTTGTAGAATTAGTCTTTGATATACTGTACTTCAGTCAAAATCCTTCGAAAAGAAAATAAAACAATTCAAAAAATGTTGCGATAAGGGGTGTTTAGGTGGGGGATTTTTGTGAAAAACAATTAAACCAATACCCATTGACCATAATAGTTGGCTATACTATGAATCCTGGGACCTAAAGTACTAACAGCATTGCCGCCATTGGGGTTGTCATCTCAAAATACCACCTCGTGGTTTATCGGGAAACATGCGAGTTAGTTGAGAAATTCAATGCGATGCCGGCATATTGCCATGGTAGCTCAGTGGACGAGCAACCGGCTAGAGATTGGGAGATCCATGGTTCAAATCCCGGCTAAGGCATTGAATTTTTCAGTCTGACTCTACCTATCCTAATATCCTCCACACGACTTGTGTGAAAAAACAATCAAAGTTATTGAGAATTGTTTTGTTTAATAGATAGTTTTACATGTACAAGATTTGCGGGTTGTCTAGTCCAAATAAAATTAGAGGGTGCCCTCTTGTTTTCCGCAAACCGCAGCCTCTGTAAGATTCCAGGTACTACGGAGGTTGGAGGTAGGAGAGTGGATTAGATTTGACTAATTAGATCCTGCCTTGTCTGAAACTCTACGTTGGGATTAACTATCGGTTCCATCAGGGCTTTGATGCGGTCTAAGACCGAGAAATGCCAATTATTCTCTGCTACCTCTTAATTAATAATATTCGGAGATACCATATCTATAATGAACAAAATATTATAATTTCGCTTACCACTCAAAATTCAGGTTGTAGAAATTCCTGGTCATCCTCACGTTTTCTTCTGAGATAAAACAAAACATAAGTTGAAACCTAAGATTGCCATGAACAATCAAGGTTTCATAATAATAAAAAACTCTAATGTGCTACATTCACCTGATTTTTTTTCTACATCTCTGTTACAAATTATTCTTAAAAAGCTTATTCTTATACCTCAAGCTAATTGAGATAAATATTAGCAGAAATGATCTTATGACTTATTTCCTTATTAGTAGAAGGAAATAAGGAAATAAACTAGGCAACAGACACTAAAGTGTTTTAAAATGTGGTTGCTTTGGGATCGTAATCCGTTTCTTTGCGTGGCCAGGTGTTGATAAATTCTCTATGAGAAAAGCATAACATTTTTAAAAATGAAACCAATAACAAGGAATAATTCGGAAACGGTCTACTCCACGAAAAATGTATATAACATGAACTGTGTGTTTTAATGAGCTCTACATTTTTGAGGAGTCATTCTTGTCTACCTCTTATAGTTTACCAGTTGTCCAAAATTCTGCAAAATTCGTCCAGAATAAAGATGTCTTCAAAGGCTAATCATAGAAAATTCAAGACATGCACCTTATATGACATGTAAAAGTCTTTAATATTCGATATTTTAATCAAAATTGTTGGAGCCATTTTTGAGAAAATCAAAATGTTCGATAATTTTGCCATTTAAGTAGTAGTAGTTGGGGTGGGGGATTTTCCTGAAAATCTTCGTGACGCATCCTTGAAATATACACACTTTTTGTTTTTGAGCTATACTGCCCACACACACACACACACACACACACACACACACACACACACACACACTCACACAGACACCACCCACGGATATTTTTCTAAAAATGCTTTTTTGGGATTCAGGGGGTCTCAATACATATATTTCCAGTAAAATCTTAGTATCGAAATTTTGGGAGCAATACAATTCCTTCTCTATTACACAATGTACATAGTACGTGTAAAAAAGTAAAAATGTTTGTTGTGATTTTCTCTATCCATTCTGTAACGAACAATTTCTTATAAAAATTATTCTTCTGCCTAATTCATGGTAATCGAGATGAACATTCCCAGAAATGTTCTTATTACTTAGCTGTGTATAGCTAGAAGGGGAAAAATCTTATGTGTTACACTCACATGACTTTCTCTATATCTCTGTAAATTATTGTTAATAAGCTTATCTTTTATTTATTTCATGCTAATCGAGAAAAATTAGCAGAAATAATCTTATTTCTTGCTTTATAGTAAGTAGAAGCGAAATGAGGGGGTACCATAGGTTAAAGTGAAAGTCAAAAGCTGGTTGATCTCAAAAACGATCAACTCCACGAAAAAAAATGTATATAACATAAATTGTGTGTTTTAACGTGCTCTACATTTTTTATGGGTTAAGCTTTTGTCCATCTCTTACGGTTTAGTAGTTTTGAAAAGTTCATCCAGAATAAAGTACTCTTCAGAGGCTATTCCCAGAAAATTCAGAATATACATTTTATTTGTCAGGTAAATAACTTTAATGTACGATATTTTAATCAAAATCGTTAGAGCTATTTTTTAGAAAATCAAAATTTTCGAAAAAAAGTTCCATGTAAAGGGTAGTTTGGGGTGGGAGGATTTTTCTCAAAATCTTCGTGTCGCATCACTGGAAGATACTAAACTTAAATACCCAGTTTGGTATTTTACCGACTTTTCGTTTTTGAGTTATCGTGTTCACGGACACACACACACACACACACACACACACACACGGACCTTTTTTTGAAATACTTTTTTTGGATAGAGGGAACCCTAAAACATATATTTCCGGTGAAATCTCTGTATCGAATTTTTTGGTGGAGTTCAATACACTATGTATATAGTAAAGAGAAAGTAAAAAATCTGATGTGTACCATTCACATGACTTTCTCCATATCCCTGCAACAAATTATTCTTAAAAAGCTTATACTTCTATTTACTTTATGCTAATCAGACAAAAACAGCAGAAATAGTCTAATTACTCGCTTCCTTGTAAGTAGAAGCGAAATAAGGGACAACTGTAGGTTGAAGTGATAGTCAAAAGCTGGTTGCTATGTCAATGAAGGTCCTTTGTCTATATGGATAGGAGTTGACAAGTTCCTGTATGAGAAAAGTATACGTTTTTCATAGCAGAAACCAAAAATAAGGAATGTCACAAAAACGACGAACTCCACGAAAAAAATGTATATAACATAAATTGTGTGTTTTAATGTGCTCTACATTTTTTTTTGGAGTAAGTTTTTGTCCAACTCTTACGGTATAGCAGTTATTCAAAATTTATTAAAATTCGTCCAGAATAAACTACTCTTCAGAGGCTATTCCCAGAAAATTCAAGATATGCATTTTATTTGTCAGGTAAATATGTTTAATATACGAAATTTTAATCAAAACCTTTAGAGTCGTTTTTGAGAAAATAAAAATTTTCGAAAAAAGTTCCATATAAAGGGTAGTTTGGGGTGGGAGGATTTTTCTCAAAATCTTCGTGTCGTATTCCTGGAAGATGCTAAACTTAAATACCAAGTTTGGTATTTTACCGACTTTTCGTTTTTGAATTATCGTGTTCACACACACACACACACACACACACACACACACACACACACACACACACACACACACGGACCTTTTTGTGAAAATGCTTTTTTTGGATATTGGGGACCCTAAAACATATATTTCCGGTGAAATCTCGGTATCGAATTTTTTGGTGGAATGCAATACTTTCTCTATACACTATGTACATAGTGCGTATGGAGAAAGTAAAAAGGGACACTAAGCTAAATAGATACATACATGTTTTCAGTTCTCTTTGCATGACCAGGAATAAAACAAACAAAACTCAGTGACATATTTCCGTTTGTTAAACGATTATGTATTTTAAAATGAAATTGATAACAAAGAATATATCGGAAATGATTAACTCCACAAGTAAAATGTAAACCTAGACCAAAAACCCCCCGGAAGCGTTAATTTTGTCCTTAATGTATACGGAAGTGAAGAGTGTTTAATTTTTGTCGTTGGTAACGTCCATGAGACACTTCGTTTCAATTTTCATGTTAATAATGATTGTTGTCTTTGTTTGATAACTAGTTTTTGTTATGTATGTTCGTTTATCGCATTTCATAACGGTGGCAACGATTCACGTTCGAACAAAAAGTTTTGTGTTTTCTTAAACAAATCTCTCTTGGAGAAATTGAGAATACAGGGAGAAGTTTATGGTAAAGCAACGAGGAAGAAAACTCATATGTATGAATGGCATAAACGTTTCAGTTAAGATTTTCAAACGCTGAAGAAAATACTTGACAATGGCACTACAACAGGTATCTGAAAAAGGCTTCCCGACGTGCTTGCAGTCTATTTACACACGGTGGCAGAAGTGGGTCACTGCGGAAGAGAACTATTTTGAAGGAAATGTTGTGTAAATTACCTTATACGAAGACTTTCTAGAAAATCCTCTCACCCAAAACTATCTTTTAGATAGAAAAATGTGGACAATTTTGATTTTCTCAAAAATGAATATTTATTTTCATTAAAATATTTTACATTATGTGTATTTTACGAGATAAAATTTATATCTTGAATTTTCTGGGAGTAGCCTCTAAATATCTCTTTATTTTTGATGAAGTTAGTTGAATTTTGTATAGCTGGTAAAGCCGTAAGAGATAGACAAAAATTTACAACAACAAAAGATGTATTAAAAAACACAATGTATGTCATATACATTTTTTCGTGAAGTTGACAATTTCCGAGATATTCCTTGTTATTTTTTTCAATTTTAAAATACTCAACTTCTGGCTGTGCAAAGTAACCAATTTCAACCAGTTTTTAAAAGATTTTACTATTCCCTTCTGCTTACAAGTGAGCAAGTAATAGGAACAATTTAATGTTTGTCTGGAGTAACATGAAATATATAGAATAATACGTTTTTTAACTATAATTTGTTTTAGAGGAGTAACGAAAGGCAAGTGAATGCAGCACATTAGATTTTTTATACTTTATTTCTCTGCAGAATAAAAAATAGGATGCTCATGACAACATTTTCTGTTTGTTACTTCCATGTCAATATTTTATTTTTTCATGAGGTAAGCGATACACCAAAAAAACCAATACTTATTTTTATTATTTATGGTTTTTTGTACATCCGTTGCAATGTTCAACCTCTTTGCATACAAATCATAAGGCGAGATAGATTTTAATTGGAAAAAAATGGTAAACAATTGAAATGGAAGAAAATTAACCTTGAAATTTATATGGGTCGGAAGTTTAACGGGTGCAGGTTTTAAATCGGTGTAGTTAATTAAAGTTACAAAGTCGTATATGGCCACGGAGCTTCGGAAATGTATAAAACAAGGTTGATAAATTTATTTATTTTTACAAAAAGTACTTTTTTGCCAGAAAACGTACAAATTTACGCTCATTTGCACGCTTAAACAAAACGCATAAAAGAAAAAGAAATTTAAGCTCGAAATAGCATATCCAGATACAATAGTCTCCGTCATGAATGTAGATAATGGATGTGATCGAACCAGACCAATGTCCTGAATCAGACTGGTGCAAATCCATTCGTCTGAGTAATAGTACACGTGCAAGTCAACCATAAAACACGGAGAAATTGTGTAGGGGGAACGTAGTAGGCAATACGTCACTTGGCAAAGGTCATGCCAGAATATGTACTTCATTAATTCCAAAAGCTAATTCAGCCGTGATGATAGTTTGTCTTCAATGCTGGCCATATTGCATGTTGCAGGTAGACCCCTGTGAATCGCCAGTTACTTGCAACTGTTTTGGCACGTACCCAACCTGAAACAGCCTGTCCTAAACCATATAAGGCCGAAGAAGAATCAGCATCAGCTTGAAACGATATGTATTGCTCTTAAATAGATGTTTTATAAACTATTTGCTACAGTTTATTTAATGGATGTTATTAAAATTTCAACATTTGAGCACCACACTTATTAAAGAAATTTAACCTGATTAGTCAGTTAATTGCAGACACGATCTTCATAACTACAGCTTCTAGAAGAACGCTTTGCATTTTTAGTGGTTTTTCTCTGAAATTAAGTTGTCTAAATACCTATTTAGATCTGACAGAATGATTATTAAATTGCAGAACCGGTACACTAGAAATGTGGCTCTACCACATAACCATTAAAGGAAAATAATTGCTTGCTTCGTAAATTATGTCAATATTAACGGACACAACCAGAGTCTATTAAGTGATATTTATTGTCAACATTGAGGTCAGTTAAGGATTTCAGTCAAACTTTCAGAGCAAATATTTGAGTTTGTTTCTGGTCTTTGGGTTTTAAAAAACACTCAAACACATTGATGTTATTAGAGAATTAATTCTACTAAATAATAGCATTACGGTCTCATATATGTATGGTTTTGATGCTTTCACAGGTTATTTTGTAGAGTTCGGGCAGCAGTAGATAATTTTTTGTGATGCAGTAGTCAAAACGCTTCCAATATTTATACATTAGGATGGAATTCCTGCCATAACAAAAGAAAGAGACGTGGAAGGCGAACTCTATAACTAATGCATGACTTAATAAGAAAAGTAAGAAGAGGGGGAAGGGTAGACATGAAATCTTATTGGGATATTTTTACCTCTACATGTTGCAAAAAATCTTATGTGTTCCATTTGTATACTTTCTCTACATACCTGTAACAAATTAGTTTTAATAAGCTTAGCCCTCTAGATATTTCATGCTAATCGAGATAAACATTAGCAGAAGTGATCTCATTACTTAGTTCGTTATAAGTAGAAGCAACATAAGGGAAAACACTAGGCTAAACCGACAGTCAATTGTTTTAAAATGTGGTTGTTATGGGATTGAAATCCATTTCTTTGACATAAAATATGTGTTTTGATGAGTTTGTCTGTCTCTTTCTGTTTACTGTTAGCAAAATTCATCTACAATGAAGAGGACTTCAGCGTCTTGTTTCAGAAAATTCAAGATATAAATTTTATATCTTAACATATGGTAGTTTAATCAAAATCGTTAGTAATTATGGTGAAATTAAAATTTTTAGAAAAATGTAACGTATTAAGCTGATGTTCTTGATTAGGAAGACGTAGATAATTTGTAAGGACATTTTGTTTGTGGAACAGTTAGAGAAAGTCATATCAATGGAACACATCAGAGTTTTAGAAAAAGGCCCGCGCGCGCGCGTTTGTGTGTGTGTGTGTGTGTGTGTGATATCAGAGTATTTTTTCTTTTATAGTTCTATGGTGCTGTTGTAGCGCGAGAGCATGTGTATGTGTTTGTGTGTATTTCTAATATTGTTAATATATACAAAATAGATATGTAGCGAATGTTTTAAATTCAAGTATTTTTAGACAGCATATACGGACACTCGACCCATGCGACTGTGTGACGCAAATATTGTATTATTGTAAACTTAATAGTAAAAAAACTACTACAACAGTGATTCATTTGGATCGGAGTAAATTTAATTAAACAAAGGACAAAACCATTTTTGTTAATTTCTTTACAATAATCAAATGGTATGTCATATGTGTTAAAAGTTTTCAATTTTAGCAGTTAATCATGAGTTACGTCCAGTTTCAAATAATATAGCTGCAAACTAATGCAAAACTTTTTAGGCTTGCATTTTTTATCGATGTATTGAACCATTTGTTTTTAAAGTTAAAACAGTGTCAAGGAAATAAAAACTATGAAATGCTGTAGACAACTACTAATATATTACATCCTAAATAAGTGCAGACTTGTTCTAATGTTTGATTTTCTATTACTACTTTAGAACGTCTAATAACATTTCCACGATGAGCCATTACTTTTGTTTTCTTCTTTGATATTTTTACTTTCTCTACACGTACTATGTACATGTATGTTTTTCAAAGCTAAAACCAAAAAGAAGAAATATCTTAAAAAGATAAAAAATGTACAAAACATAAATTGTGTGTTTTAACGTGCTCTACATTTTTGTGTGGTAAGTTTTTGTCCATCTCATGCGGTTTAGCAGTTATTCAAAATTCCGTAAAAATCATCCAGAATAAAGTACATTTCAGAGGCTATTCCCAGAAAATTTGAGATATACATTTTATTTGCCCGGTAAATAGTTTTAATATACGACAGTTTAATCAGGCTCGTTATAGCCATTTTTCAGAAAATCAAACTTTCCGAAATTTTTTGCATGTAAAGGGTAGTTGAGGGTGGGCGGAATTTATTGAAAATCTTCGTGTCGCATCCATGGAAGAACCCAATGCTATGCTGTCCACACACACACACACACACACACACACACACACACACACACACACACACACGCACACACACACACACTTACACGGACCTTTTTGTAAAAATGCCTCTTTTGGATTCAGGGAAACCCAAAACATATATTTGCGGTGAAATCTCGGTATCGAATTTTTGGGTGAAATGCAATACATTTGCGATACACTATGTGCATAGTACCTGTGGATAAAGTAAAGCCTGTTGATGATAGGCTACATTTATAATATCACTGTATATAATGTATTCTGCCCGAAATGCTCTAGGGTTTTACGATTATCGTTATTATTACAGTCTGTCGTAGTGTCCAGAGGGGGGAAGGGCTAAAGCTATATGGCATTGTACCATTCAACCTATAAACAAGGCGAGGGTTGTTATGACGTGCTTACAATTAGAATATCTGAGCACTCTCAGGTTGGTCCATTCCTGCTCACACAGCAGCCCTGTGTTTTATGAGATCACTTCAACCGACACCATTCTGTGTAGTATTGTTATTGTCAAGTAACGCACGTGGGTAGAGTTGGGGGAATAATAGACCATATGTCTTTCTGCTGCAGGCGTGGGCTGAATGGAAAACTTTTTCACAGATCGATCTCCTGATAAACGTTCTGCCTTAATTGTTTGCCTCCTTGTAAAGTTAAGACATTCATTGTAGATTTGTCATTGATGATTTGTAGCACGGTCTTAGTATCTAAATGTATTACGTTCTATACTTCGTACTGTAGTACGTAAGTAGAGAAGCCATTGCATTCCTCCCAAAAATTAGATTAAAAATCTGATATGTACTATTCACCTAACTTTCTCTATATCCCTGCAACAAATTATTCTTAAAAAGCTTATACTTCTATTAACTTCACGCTAATCAGTAAAACATTAGCAGAAATAGCCATATTACTTGCTTCCTTGTAAGTAGAGGTGAAATAAGGGAGTACCATAGGTTAAAGTGATAATCAAAAGCTGGTTGCTATGTCACTGAAGTTCCTTTGTTTGTATGGACAGCAGTTGACAAATTCCTGTATGAGAAATATACGTTTTTCATAGCAGAAACCAAAAACAAGGCATGTCACAAAAACGACGAACTCCACGAAAAAAATGTATATAACATAAATTGTGTGTTTTAACGTGATCTCCATTTTTTGTGTAGTAAGCTTTTGTCCATCTCTGACAGTTTAGCAGTTATTCAAAATTTAGTAACATTCATCCAGAATAAACTACTCCCAGAAAATTCAAGATATACATTTTATTTATTAGGTAAATATCTTTAATATACGAAATTTTAATCAAAATCGTTAGAGCCATTTTTGAGAAAATCAAAATTTTCGAAAAAAGTTCCATGTAAAGGGTAGTTGGGAGTGGGGGGAATGTTCTCAAAATCTTCGGTTTGGTATTTTACCGACTTTTCGTTTTTGAATTATCGTGTTCACAGACACACGGACACACACGCGGACCTTTTTCCGAAAATTCTTTTTTTAGATAAAGGGGACCCTAAAACATATATTTTCGGTGAAATCTTGGTATCTAATTTTTTGGTGGAGTGCAATACATTCTCTATACACTATGTACATAGTGCCTGTAGAGAAAGTAATAACATTAATTTGTCCAATTCAATGACTTTCTCTACATCTGTTACAAATATTGTTAAAAACTTATTCTTCTATATACTTCATGCTACTTCAGGATAAAATTAGCAGAAATTGCCTTATTACCTACTTCCTTGTAAGTATGGGAACCAAGGGAATACACTAGGCTAAAGTGATAGCAAAATGTTTTTAAAGCTGGTTGCTACATGTTTTGAAATTCTTTTGTTTGTGTGGCCAGGAGCTGACAAATTCCCGTATGAGAAATATTTTATGTATTTTAAAATGAAACCAATAACAAAGAATACCTCAGAAATGGTCATTGTACCACAAAAAAAAAAAGAAAAAAAAAAGGAAAGTAACCTTTATGACATGAATTATGTGTTTTAACAAGCTCTACGAGAAGTAATTTTTTGTCTATCTATTATAGTTTACCCGTTATGCAAAATTCGTCTAAATTCATTAAAAATAAAGAGCTCTTCAGGGGCTACTCCCAGAAAATTCAAGATATACATGTAATTTGTCATGTAAATATCTTTAATATACGATATTTTAATAAAAGAAAACGTTATAGTCATATTTGAGAAAATCAAAAGTTTAGAAGTTTTTTCGATGTAGAGAGTAGTTTGAGATTTGGGGATTTCTTTCAATATCTTCATGTTGCATTCTTGGAAAATACTAACCTTAAATACCGAGTTTGGTATTTTACTGACTTTTCGTTTTTGAGTTATCGTGTTCACACACACACCCTCGGACCTTTTTCTTAAAATACTTTTTTTTTTTGGATACAGGGGACCCTAAAACGTCTAGTTACAGTGAAATCTCGGTATCGAATTTTGGGTGGAATGCAATACCTTCTGTACATTATGTACACAAGAAAGGTCGATTAAATACCAAAAGTATAAGCGTCTGGATAATCTAAAATACCATAAGGTATTCCTGCTCATTCAAAAGGGGATTTTTTTTTCACTCTCTTAAATAATTTTTTGATAGATAATTGATTAATGTTATTACGATAAAAGAAGTTGTTAATAAGATTAGGAAAAGGCTTACTAAACCGAATTAATAAATAATTATTATTTTAGAACCACCATCGTCCAGGGATACGACACATAGGTTTATAAGAAAATTCTGCCATCCCAAACTACCATTTAATTACTTTAATTAATTTAATAATTTTTACTTTTTCAAAAATGTTTCTAACGATTTTAATTCAAAATTCCGCGTATTAAAATATTTTATGACATAAAATGTCTATCGTTTATTTTCAGAGTATAGTCTCTTAAAACCTCTTCAAACCCTACTTCACAAAAAATGTAGATCTCGTGATCTCGTGAGAAACATAATTCATTTCATTTAAGTTTTTGTTGTAGAGTTATCTGTTTCGAGATATTCATTGTTATTGGTTTCAGTTTTAAACTACTTTTCTCAAACGCAAATTCATTCATTTCATTTATTTTGTTTTACACTTGACCTTAGAAAGAGCATCTAATTTCAATGGCTATCGTATAGCGACAGCTTTTTACTTTCTCTAGCCCCGTATGTAAAATATACATAGGGATAGAAAAGTATTGTATTCCACCCACAAATTCAAAGTCGAGATTTCACCGGAAATATATTTTTTGGGTCCCCTGAGTTCGAAAGAAACATTTTTAGAAAAAGATCCGTGTATATGTGTGTGTCTGTGGACAACATAGCTAAAAAACGAAATGACCATTAAATACCAAACTTGATATTTAGGTTTAATATCTTCCAAGGATGCGACACGAAGATTTTCAAGAAAATTTCCCCACCAAAAACTATCCTTTACATGTAAAATGTTTCGAAAATTTGATTTTCCTAAAAATGGCTCGAACGATTTTAATTAAAATCCCGTATATTAAAGCTATTTACATCCCAAATAAAATGTATATCTTGAATTTTATAGGAATAGCCTCTGAAGAACTCTTTACTCTGGATAAATTTTGCTGAATTTTGCTTAACTGCTAAACCGTAAGAGATAGACAAAAACTTACTATACAAATCATACAGATCTCGTACAAACACACAATTTATGTCCTTTAACCGTTTCCAAGATATTCATTCTTATTGGTTTCAATTGTGAAGTACTTATACTATTCTCGGACATGAAGCATCCGTTTTTCTTTTGTTCTACTCCTGACTGAGCAAAGAATCGATTTGCAATGACAATCACATAATAATAGCTTTTAAACATTTGACTATCACTTTAGCCTTGTAGATTTCCTTAGTTCCCTTTGACTTGTGAGGAACTAAATAATAGCATTCTGCTAATGTTTTATCTCGATTGGCATTGTGTGGAAGAATAATAATCTGTTGTAAGAAGTTTGTGGAGCAGCTAGAGAAATTCACGTGAGTGTAACACGTCATATTTTAAAAAAATTGTATTAGCATTATCCAAGTGTATTTCCATATTTGACTTTTAGATATAAGGAACTGCACAATAAGATCATTTTTTGTACTATTTATCTTTATTAATGTGGTGTAGAAACAAGAAAACTCTTTTGGTGGAATAGTTTGTTTGCAGAATAGTTAGAGAAAGTCATGTGAATGAAAGACAAAACACTTTTTCTATCTAGAGAGTTTCTAAAATCCTTCAGGCCTTGCTTATGAAAATGGCGGCTCTATAAAGTTATAAAGTGTATATGAAAGGGCATAGAAGCCAACGTAAAATGAGCACGAGAGCAAGGTTAGAATCGTAAAACAATAGCAGCTCAACGCTTTCTGGAGCTGTATGAAAATGTTTCGAGTGCATTTTCATTCATTCGCAGAGGATCAAAGGAATTTCCCTGAGACGGGTGTTATGTTCCGAAAATAAAACATCGCTGTAAAGGTAACCTCACCTTTATTGCTTTCCTTCCTAGTATTTCAAAGTTTCCCCTTTCAGTGTTTTGATATTTGAAGCATGAGCACTTGCAAAGGATTTGCATGCTATATTGCTCAGCTCGACTTTCAGCTGTTATAATGTCTAACAGAAGTTGGCTTCATGTTTCAAATTTTTAATTTCGTATTGTTGACTCCTTTAAATTTGTGTATTTTTTTTAATAATATATAGAGGAGATTATACAAAGTCTACTATATCGAAAAATCTTATGTATTCCATTCACACGATTTTCTCTACATCTTAATCTTCTATCTAATCCATGCTTATGGAGATAAAATCAGCAGAATGGTTTTATTACTTAGTTCCTTAATACAATGAAGGATGTTTTAAAAGCTGTCGCTATGTAATTACCGTTGGAATTCCTTCTTTACACGATTAGAAGTAAAACAAATGGAAACAAGGACAACTTCCACCGTTTTCCATTAGATGGGTTTAGTGGTAAGTTGTGGTAGAAATAAATAGATGAACACCTCATGTATTTAAGCTTGGACATTTGTCAACATAACCTCATCGAAATTAGTTGATTTGTGTCCGCTATATAATTAAAAATGTTAGTTTTTGAAGCAAATTCTCGTCATTTGAGGGAGGTTTTAATTTTTTGCTTAAATATGAAGACATCTACAGCTGAGGTTTATGAAAGCTGTCGCTTATGCCGAGATTAATAGTGAAAGAACGTATCTTGAATAGTTTCAACGCTTCCAGAATGGTGAATTTGACATCGAAGATCGGTATAGCGGTGGAAGAGAAAGGTCTCAGAATGTAGAATTGGAAGCATTACTTCATGAAGACTCGTGTCAAACGCAAGAATTGGCAGGATCATTAGGAGTGTCTCAACAAGCCATTTGAAAACGCCTCAAAGTTATGGAAAACAAACAAAAAAACTGATGTGTTCCCTTCACATGATTTCTCTTCACCTCTGTAACAAATTATTGTTAAAAAGCTTATTCTTCTATCTACTTCATGGTAATCGAGATAAACATAAGCAGAAATTGTCCTTATTATTTGGTTCCTTGCAAGTAGAAGGGAAAAAATCTAATGTGCTCCATTCATGATGTCCTCTATCTATTCGGTAAACACATTATTCAAAACATTAAATCTACATCACGCTAAATCAAGATAAACATAAGCAGAATTAGTCTTTATTATTAACTTCCTCGAACGTTGAACGGAAACAAGAAAATACACAGATTAAAGCGATAGCCTCGTCCTTCAAAAGTCGGTCGCTATGTGAAACAATTCCAATCTCTTTGCTTTTCAGGAGTAAACAAACGAGAAATGAGAAAAAAGATGCCTTCCTTTGAGAAACATTTTAGTCGCTTAAAATTGAAACCAATAATCCAGAATATCTCGAACACGATTCACTCTACAAAAAAAAAGTATATGACATAAATTGTGTGTTTTAATGAAATTTAAATTTATTGTGTGGTAAGCTTTTGTATATCTCTTACGGTTTGCCAGTTACATAAGTCATTCAGAATGAAAAGGTCTTCAGAGACTTTTCCCAGAAAATTCAAGATATTCTTTTCGTTTGCCATAAAGATATCTTATACATAAAGATTTTAATCAAAATCGTTTAAGAATTTTTGAAAAAATACAAATTTGCGTAAAATGTTCCATGTAAAGGGTAGTTGAGAGTGGGGGGGATATTCTTAAAAATCTTCGTGTCGTATCCTTGAAAGATACTCGATTTAAATACCGAGTTTAGTATTTAACCGACTTTTAGTTTTTGAGCTGTGCTGCACACACACACACACACACACACACACACACACACACACACACACACACAGGCACAGAGGACCTTTTTTCTAAAAAGTGTTTTTTTTTTGGGATGTCCCAAAACATGAATTTCCAGTGAAATCTCGGTATCTAATTTTTGGGTCCATTAAATTATCTTCTATATACACCATGTACATAGTAAGTGTAGGTAAAATGAAAATTGGATGTCAAACAGTTGAAGCCAAGAGATATTGAACGACGTTTGCTTGTGAACAGCTGCTTGAAAAACAAAGACGGAAGGGATTTTTGCATCCCATTGTGACTGGTATGAAAAATGAGTTCATTACGATAACCCCAAGCGCAGAAAATCATGGGGTTTTCCCAGCCATAATCCCACATGGAGAGGCAAACCCAATTATCACAGCTCCAAGCTCATGCTCTGTATTTGGTGAGACCAGCTCGACGTAGTGTTTTATGAGTTACCAAAACCGATACTGAAAGAGTCACAGGTGATCTATATCGAAAGCAGTTAAAGTTTAAGCCAAACATAGAAATACAACCGAGATAGAAAAAAGTGATTTTGTAGCATAACAATGCTCTATCCAATGTAGTAAGGTCGATCAAAACATACTTGGAAGAGTCCTCCCCAACCACCGTATTCTGCAGACATTTCTCCCTCTGATTATCACTTGTTTCAATCAATGGCATACGGCTTGAATGAACAGCACTTTCGATTTTATGAAGAAGTCAAAAATTGGATGAATTCGTGGATCGCCTCAAAAGTACAGTTTTTACTCTCTCTTTCTACGCGTACTATGTAGTATATAGAGAAGGTTTTGTAATGCACCCAAAAATTCAGTACCGAAATTTCACTGGAAATATGTTTTGAGATTACCTGAATCTAAAACACCTGATGTGTTCCATTCACATGACTTTCTCTACATCTCTGTAACACATTGTCAGTAAAAAGCTTATTCTTCTATATGCTTCATGATAATCGAGATAAACATTAGCGGAAATTGTACTTATTTGATTCTTTGTAAATAGGTCAAAAATCTAATATGTCCCATTCACATGAGGTCTTCCATCCGTGCGGTAAGCAAACCTTTTATTCAAAACATTAATCTGTTATCTACATCATGCTAATCAAGCTAAACATAAACAGAATTAGTCTTATTACTAGTTTCCGTGTAAGTAGAAGGGAAATAGGAAAATGCGCAGGCTAAAGAGATAGTCTCGTCCCTTAAAAGCTCGTAGATATGTGAAACAATTGAAATTCTAATCTCTTTGCTTGCCAGCAGTGAACAAACGAGAAACGAGAAGAAAAATGTCTTCCTGTTTGAGAAAAATATAAGTTGCCAAAATTGAAACCAATAATACAATATATCTCGAAAACGGTTTACCCTACACACACACAAAAAGTGTATGATATAAATTGTGTGTTTTAATGAGATCTATATTTTCTGTGCAGTAAGTTTTTTGGTATCTCTTATAGTTACGTATAAGATATTTTAATCAAAATCGTTAGAGCCATTTTTGAGACAGTAAATTTTTTCGAAGAAAGTCCCCTGTAAAGGGTAGTTTGAGGTGGGGGAGATTCTTGAAAATCTTCGTGTCGCATCCTTGGAAGATACTAAACTTAATACCAAGTTTGCTATTTAATGGTCTTTTCGCTTTTGAGCTATGCTGTCAACACACACACACAAACGCACACGCACTCACGCACACACACGAACCTTTTTCTAAAAAATGTTTTTTTTTATTCAGGGGGACCCAAAACATGCATTTCAAAGGAAATCTAGGTATCGAATTTTTTAGTGCATTACAATACCTTCTCTGTACTCTTATGTACATAGCACGTGTAGAGAAAGTAAAAATGCATTTTTAGAAAATTGTCCGTGTGTGAGTGTCAATCTGTGGTCAGCATGAGCATCTACCAAGGTTGCGAAACGAAGATTTTTAGAAAATCCTCGCACCCCAAATACCCTTTACATGGAAACGTTTTCGTAAATTTTTATTTTCTTGAAACGGGTTTAACGATTTTGTTTAAAACATCGCACACTGAAAAGATTTGCATGACAAATAAAATGTATATCTTGAATTTTCTGGGAATAGTTTCTGAAGGCATCTTTATTCTGGATAAATTTTGCGAAATTTTGCTTAACTGGTAAACCGTAAGGGATAGACAAAAGCATATTTAACAAAAAATGTAGAGCTCGTTAAAACACATATCATATACATATTTTGTAGGGTTGACAGTTTTTGAAATATTCCTTGTTGTTGGTTTCAGTTTTAAGGTGCTCATACTTTTCTTGTAATGAAATCTTACAGCTTCTGGCATACAAACAAAGGAAATTCAATCACATGGCAACCAAGTTTTAAAACATTTTACTTTCACTTCAGCCTATGGTACTCCCTTATTTACCTTTTACTTACAAGAAAGCAAGTAATAAGACCATTTCTGCTAATTGTTTCTCTTTTAGCATGTAGATACAGAAGAATAAGCTTTATTACAATCATTTATTGCAATGATGAAGAGAAAGTCATGTGAATGGAACACAGATTTTTTTCGGCAAGGAATTCCCACGCTGCCTGAAAGATGGCAGAAGGTATTGGCCAATATGGACAGTATTTTTAATCGTAAATACATATTTATAAGCATTCTGTTTACAATAAAGTCTAGAATGCCAGAAAAAATGGCGGAAAGTAAATTATACACCTGTTATTTTAAAACTGAAAGGAATATCTTGAAAACGGTTAGCTCTACAGCAAAAATGCAAAGGACATAAATTGTGTGTTTTAACGAGATTTAAATTTTTTGTGAAGTAAATATTTGTACATCTCTTACGGTTTACCACTTATGCAAAAGTTATTCAGAATGAAGGGGACTTCAGCGGCTATTCTCAGTTAATTCAAGATATATATTTTATTTGCCAGATAAATATCTTTAATATACGGTATTTTAATCAAAATGTTTAAAGCCAAATTTTGAGAGAATAACAATTTTCGGATATTTTTCCATGTAAAGGGTCGTTTAGTTTGGGAGATTCTCTTGAAAATATTCGTGTCGCATACAGTTAAGAATTACTGACATTTTACTGCTGGATAGGTAGAGTCAGACTAAAGTATTCAATGCATAGACGGGATCTGAACCACGGATCTCCCGGTATCTTGCTGGTTGCTCTACCACTGAGCTACTATGGCAATATGCTGGCATAGAATTGAATTTCTCAACTGACTCGCATGTTTCCCGGTAAACCCCAATGGCGACTTACAATGTTGTGAGTACTTTAAGTCCCAGGATTCATAGTATAGCCAACTATTATGGTCAATTAGTGTTGATTTAATTTTTTTTTCACACAAGCGGTGTGTAGGACAGGAGTTGGATAGGTAGAGTCAGACTCAGTGGTTCAAATTCAAGCTATAACATTGATTTTTCAGTCTGACTACCTATCCAACTCCTGTCTTACACACGGCTTATGTAAAAAGTCATATTAAACCATTTTACTGCTGTTGAATTAGATTCCTACATACTGACGAGGTATTGCTGCGTAACGCAAGCTATTCACATTTCGGAGGTTCCGGGATGAAGCCCCGGCGACAAGCACTTTGACCCATGGGATTTGTGGGGATTTTCCCGGATTGCAAGACGGTTTCTGGAGTACTTTCCTTCATGCCCAGGATTTCCTGTCTTCCATGTCGTTCCATTTTACCAGGATGACCAGTTTCCTCGAATTGACGTTAGCAGGTAGGTCTTCAAACTCCTCTCAAATTTGCAATTCCTATGAAAAATTGGTGTTTACTAAAATGATAACGCTTTTGTTTATTTCAACTATTTGTCTCCCTTTAAATATATCTCAAAATTGACTGTTGCTTATAATGTTTTTCTAAATTATTTATAAGTGTACTATCATTTTATAACTCAGGAGACTGACTAAATATCAAGCAATGTTCGTTTATTCGGGAACAAGCAGTTTACGTTAATTACCTTCGTGTCTGTCTTGGCCGTTTGCCCACACTGTAGACGTGAAGCTATTCATTAAGTTTGTTGTTTCTGAGTTCATGTCATCGCGATCCATTCAATTGTTTTCTCATCTCGATCCACTTCCGCCCTGCTCTTGATGCGCCACATATGGCCAGCTGATGCTATTCTGGTCTCGCACTGATTTTGTTTTTTCATGTTTAACCACACCTTTTACATCTTAATGTCAAATTAACCTCTGCGGGAGATCGAGGACTGGTTTACATGCCTGTCAGTCTAGAGGTCTAGGGCTTGTCTTTTGGTGCTGATTCATAATGACTTTTATGGCGTCTCTCCATAGATAGCCAAGGAGATCAACAATTGCCATATTCGTCGTGCAAGTTTGCTTATCGCTTCTAACTCCATTTTAAAAAGTCTGATGTGTTGTCGTCCTCCGTGGTGTAATGGTTACCATGCTAACTTCATAAACCTAAGATCGCGTATGGCTTCCTTCGGAAGGGATTTAAAACCGTTGGCCCCGTGTCGTAGATTTGCGGCACGTAACAGAACCTCAAGCCTGATAGAGCGGCCTATGAGCAAAATTAAGTGGTCTTTCACGCCCAGTATAGAATAGGACGCTGAGATCCACAGTAGTTGAAGAGCATCCATAAATAAAACGCTATTTAATTTCTAATGTGTTCCATTCACATGAACACGTGGCTGAATGGAGCACCTAGACGGCCCGGGACCAATCCCAAATGACTGAATTGGATTCGAGGTGGACAAAGCGGAGCAGGGGTGGGTTTTCTCCGGATTCTCTGATTTTCCCCGCCAACTTCATTCCATGTATCGTCAGTATCATGGCCTGCAGTGCCATTTGTAATAAAAGCAGGAGTTAAACACTATGTTTAATGTTCCATTCAAAAACTATTCTTACAAAAGATTATTCTTTTATCTACATCATGCTAGTCGAAATAAACATTAAGAGAATTGGTCTTATTACTTGCTTCCTTGTAAGAAGAAGGGAATACACTAAGCTAAAGCGTTAGCCAAATCTTTTTAAAGCTTGTGACTGTGTGAAACAATTGAGGTGCGTTATGTTTATCATGATCCGGTTTGAGAACAATAAGTAGTTTATAATTGAAACCAATAGCAAGGAATATCTCGAAAACTTTCAACTCTACATTAAAAGATTATATGATATAAATGATGTGTTTTTTGTGTACTAGTTTTTGTCCATCTCTTATGGTTTACCGTTATGCAAAATTCTGCAAAACTCGTGCAGAATAAAGTCTTCAGAGGCTATTCCCAAAAAATTTAAAGTATAAATTTTATTTATTATGTAAATAACTTTAATACACGGTATTTTAAGCAAAATCGTTAGACCCATTTTTGAGAAAAACAAAGATTTAAAGTATTTTTCCATGTAAAGGGTAGCTTGCGGTATGGGTTTTATCTTGAACAGACACATGCAGATCTTTTTCTAAGAATGTTTTTTTCGGGCTTAGGGGACTTCTAATCATGTATTTCCGGTGAAATTTCGACATCAAATTTTTGAGTGGAATATAATACCTTCTCTATACACCATATACATGGTATGTGTAGAGAAAGTAAAATGACAACTTTTGTATATTTTACAAAGCTTTCCCTTATTAATTGCTTTATTTCAAATATTTTCTAAACCAAACATGTTCTTGTAAATGTGGCAAATACTCTGTATTGTGTAATTTAAAAACAATGCTTAAGTCTAACAAAGTTTCAAACTAACAGATTTAAAGTTATTAATACTCCAAATATATCACCAGTTGTTCATGAAATGCCTAAGAAAGAATTTGTGAACTAAGAAAAGCGCTTTATTTTTCTCCCTTTCATCCCTTGCATATCTTTTTACTTTCTCTATGCGTGCTATGTACATAATATATAGAGAAAGTATTGCACTCCACCAAAAATTTCGATACCGAGATTTCACCGAAAATATATGTTTTAGGGTCCCCTGTATCAAAAAAAAAGTATTTTTAGAAAAAGGTCCTTGTGGCTGTGAACACGATAACTCAAAAACGAAAAGTCGTTAAAATACCAAACTTGGTATTTAAGTTTAGTATCTTCCAGGGATGCGACACAAAGATTTTGAGAAAAATCCCCCCATCCCAAACTACCCTTTACATGGAACATTTGTCGAAAATATTGATTTTCTAAAAAATCACTCTAACGATCTTCATTAAAATATTATATATTAAAGATATTTACCTGACAAATAAAATGTATATCTTAAATTTTCTGGGAATAGCCTCTGAAGACTACTTTATTCTGGGTCAATTTTACGGAATTTTGCACAACAGCTAAACCGTAAGAGATGGACAAAAACTTACCACATAGCAAATGTAGAGTACCTTAAAAACACAAAATATGTTATATACATTGTTTATGCAGTTGATTGTTTTTGAGATATTCCTTGTTTTTTGGTTTCAGCTATAAAAAACTTATACTTTTCTCATACAGGACTTTGTGAACTCGTGTCCATACAAAGAAACTTCAGTTACATAGCAACCGGCTTTTGACTATAACTTTAACCTATGGTGCCCCCTTATTTCGCTTCTACTAACAAGGAAGCAAGTAATAAGATACTTTTGCTAATTTTTTCTCGATTAGATGAAGTAAATAGAATAATTTTTTGCAGAGATGTAGCGAAAGTCATTTGAATGGAACACATAAGATTTTTGTTCTCAGATCCATATGTTCACAAATTCTATTTCCTTTTCCTTCTGGTTATTTAATGTTCATATGGTGAAATCTTGAGCTCTAGATCTTCCTGGTACTGTTTCAGTTTCGGCTGTTGTTCATCTGATTACTGATTTTATTGCGAGCACTCTCAATTCTGCTCGCCTTATTGAATTATCTAAGGAGATTCTTCTTTGCGTCGCTCCTCTCTCGCTTTTTATCTATATCTTATTTACTCTTTCTCCCTCTGCCCATCTCTTTTCATTTTTCTTTCCTTTTATCGCTCACTCTTCCCCTCCAATACCCTCATTCCTCCCTCTCCTTCTGTTTTTGTCATTTAAATAGTATGTGCGAGAGGAGTTTGATAAGTCTGATAAATTTCCATGAAAGGATGGAATATTTTTGTTGCGGCTTCATGGTTCGTAAGCTTGATCATTCAAAGGATGCTATAAAACATTTCAGCAATGATTGATGTGTCAATTACGATTGAAAATGAACAAAACCGAGTTTCCTGCAGCTATCATACATAAAGTTTGATTTGTATAAAGTTTACGCAAACTCTGCACTATCATTGAAGACTATTTTCTTTTGGATTAATGAATTTAAACGTGGACAGCCTTCGAAGATGAAATACACTCCGGCTGTCTAATTGAGCTCACCACATAGTAAACCGTTGACAAAATCCATGATATGGTAATTCAAGACCGCCGAATAACACTTCGTGAAATTGCTGAGACTGTAGGAATCTCAACTGAGTGAGTAGTATTCTGAAGGGAGAATTAGCTCAGAAGCTATGTGCAAGATGGGTGCCGGGATTGCTCTCAGTCGACCAAAAGCTAAACCAGAACATTTCAACACAATATCTGGCGATGTTTAATCGTAATCCACAAGACTCATTGCGCTCATTTATGACTGTTGATAAAACTGGATCCATCATTAGAGTAAAATGACTGTCAAAACAATTGACAACGGCTGGTGAAAGGCATTTTGTCAGCTGGAATGGTGATGAGCACTGTTTTTGGGATTCCCAAGGAATAATTCTCATAGATTACTTGGAAAAAGGTAGAGCCATAACTGAGCCTACTGTGCTTCATTGTTGGGTCGTTGCGTTGGCAGAACAAAAGACCAAGGTTGGGACTCAACAAGTATTCTTTCACCAGGTCAATATACCTACTAACCCACACATCAGCGATAACGGTGGCAACAGTGCTGAATTGCACTTTGAATTGGTTTCTCATCAACCCTACTTACCAAACTTAGTCCTCCTGTTCCCTAACTTAAAACCTTGGCTTGCGGTAAGCAATTTTCATTAAACGAGGAACTGATAGTCACAGTCAACGAGTATTTTGCAGAGTTCGATAGAACTCATTTTTCTGACGGGATGAAACATCTGGAAGATCGCTGGACCAAATGTATATCCCTGCAAGGAGACTATGTCTAGCAGTAAAGTGGGTTGTGTACGAAACATTTTCCTTGCTTTTTTTTTTCTTCCACACTTTTCAAACCATCTCTGTATGCTTTGAAATTGGAATTAGAGTATATTTTATTTTGAGTAAAGATTAATGTTTAAATAACATGTTTAACAGCACAGAAACTTGTGATTTTTCAATGAGTTTGCGTGAATATGTAATAATAACGAACAATAATTGCAAACTTCTTGAATATGTATTCTGTCGAAAGTTTGTAATTACCAAAACCTGCTTAAGATATTATGGGAAAAAAACCTGTTATTTTCTATGACACCGCCTCTTAGAAGATGCTAAACCTAAAAATACAAAGTATGGTATTTAACGGACTTTTCGTTTTTAAGTTATGTTGCCCAAAGATACACACACAAACACACACAGACACAAATACTGGCCTTTTTTTTAAATTTTTTTTTGGGATTCAGGGGCCCTTAGAACATATATTTCCGATGAAATATTGGCATAACATTTTTGGGTGGAATACAATACCTTTTTATCTACTATGTACATTGTACGTACGCGCTAGAGAAAATAATAAGTTCGCTTTAGAAAGTTTTACACTCATTAATAAATACTAGAGGGTGGAGTAAGCCTTGTGAATATAGCACATCATAATTTTATATCATCTCAAACATTATTATTATTATTATTATTATTATTGTTATTGTTATTGTTATTGGGCATGTTTGTACACATCAATTGTTTTATATTTAATAATATTTCAACTATTTTGAAATATTAAGACTTTAAGGTACAACATAGATTGCTATGGTTACCAACATTGCTATGGTTTCCTGCAGATGTTGATGCATAAATTATTATTTTGTTATGAATATTAATTTATTATTATATTTATTTATTTCTTAGGTCATATCGGTGGTTTTTATCTTAGCAACAATAGGTCAATTTAATGGTCACCAGTTGACTGGGTTATTCTTTTAAGAAAAGTCCATACCCTCCAGCAAGGAATCAAATCAGAGACCTCTCTGCACTTGGAAGTTAACATGCTAATCTCCAGACTGCGGAGGCAATTAGCGATGTTATTTTTCAGTTGACACACATCATAAAGAATCCCTTTCAACTGTTCGAACAGTTTATTTTCAAAGTCGTCATTGTGTAATTTGTCGACCAATAAACCTCCTTCGTAATGTTTGTATCATTTAGGATTGGGAAACTTATTTCCAAAGCCATGGAGGCTTGTCCTCCATCAAATGCCTTTATAAATACTTTCATCACTCCAGTCTTGATGTGTAAATTTGGAAGAACATATCTTGGAAGTTCACAAAAGGTTCATAAGAAGCACTTGATTCCAGGTGATATATATTAATTACATTGTTAATGAATGTAATGGCTTGCTTTGTTGCAGCTATCCCATTCATATAAAAATAGCACTCCTAATAGAACTCCTACTTAAGTGTAATATATTCAGTTCACCTTATAGTTGCAATCATAACCTCAAAAGTTTCGTATATCAATGCCAGACACACATACAAACGGGTAAATATTGCCAACATGAATAATAAACAAAGCACCAGCCTTCTGGATTATGTTCATGTCCCAAAGCCAGGGATAATCATTTATATCATTAAAAAAAAGTGTATTCCACTTTCATGACTTTTTCTATCTGCTCTACAAACTTCTTTTACATCATGCTAATCGAGATAAATATTACCAGAAATGGTCTTATTACTTGCTTCCTTGTAAGCAGAAGAGAAATAAGGGAATGACAAGGCTAACGCGATAGTCAAATCTTTTAAACGCTATTGCTATATGAAACAATTGAAACCCTGTTTCCTTTGCATAGCTAGGGCTAAAATAGAAGAGGCATGAAACGAAAAATGACTTGCCATTTGAGAAAAGTTGAAATAAACATTGAAAGCAATAACAAGGAATATATTAAAACAGTACTATAAAATATGTATGACCTAAATTGCATGTTTTAACGAAATATATTTTGTGTAGTAAATGTTTGTCTATCTCTTACGGTTTACCAGTTACACAAAATGTATCCAAAATGAAGAGATCTTCACCCCATCCCACAAAAAAAAAAAAAAAAAAAAAAAGAAATCAATAATTACATTTTGTTTGTCATGAAAAAATAAAATTAACTAGATTTTTTCAAATTTTCAATGTTCTTAAAAATGTCTCAAACGATTTTGATTAAAATACCATATATTAAATATATTTCCGTGAGAATATAATGCATATCTTGAACTTCCAAGGAATAGACTTTGAAGTTCTCTTCATTTTGAATAACTTTTACATAATTATAAAACCGTAAGAGACAGTCAAAAGCTTACAACACAAACATGTAGATATCCTCAAAACACACAATTTACGCCCTTTATATTTTTGTTTTGGAAATAACCGTTTCCGAGATATACCGTTTAGTCGTCCATTTTCTTTTGTTTTACTCCTGGTTATACAAAAAGCGAATTTCAATGACATTCTCAAAGCAATAGCTTTTAAAATATTTGACTACAGCATAATATATTCCCTTGGTTCCCTTGTGCTTATAAGAAGCTGAATAATAGACTTATTGATATTATATTTATATAAATATATATGTATATATAAAATATATTGATTAACATGACCTAAATAGAAGAGTAATCTTTTGTTAGACTTTTTTTGCAGAATAGGTAGAGAAAGTCGTGTGAATGGGACACACATGTTTTTATTCAGGAGATCCTAAAGAGCGTATTTGCAAAGAAATTTAGATATCAAATTTTAGAGTGGAAAATTCTCTTTCTACCTACTATCGCTTGGTATATGTAAACACTAATGAATAGCCGCGTTCGTTAGAGCGATACGAAGTGGAATGGCCATCCATTCAAATCCGAACGTCACGAGTTCGAGTTCCAGCGACTACAGTTGAAATGTGCCCAAGTGAAATAACCGGTGTGATGGCACGCTTGGAGCTCACGGTGTTATATTTGGCTGCAGTTGCATGAACGTGGCGCTTTATTATTAAAGAAACTATAATTTTATTGCAAAGTATTAACATTGTCACAATATAAAACATTTATTAATAACCTAATATATTGTTAAAGGTTAGTGTAATACGAAATCCACAAAAAAAACACTAAAAACCTTTGATTAATCGTCTTTGTTGCCAAATGGAACCATCATGTAATGTAGGGTTAAAACATTTGACTAGCACTTTAGCATACAGTATTCCCTTGGTTCCCTTGTACGTATATGAAACTAATAATATGAAAATTTTGCTAATGCGTACCTTGATTAACATGGTTTAGATTTAAGAATTTTCTTTTTATAAGAATTTTTTTGCAGAATAGGATGAAAAAGTCCTGTAAGTGGAGCACATATGTTTAATTCAGGATACCCTAAAATATGTATTTGCAATGAAATCTACGATTTCAAATTTTAGGGTGAAACATTCCTTCTCTACTACTATGTACAGGATGATTCAAAAATACTTTTACCACGTTTGAGCGTGGCTTTCTGATATCAAAAACAATAAAATAGGTTCAGATAAACATGTGTTCTAACACACTTCGTTTTCGCGTTATCAATATATTAAAAACTCGCCTTCAGCAGTTTTCCGGGTTCTTTTTAATGACTTCATTTATTAATGCACTCATTCATAGAAGGCTTTGACCTATTTTACCCTGCGAAGTTGGCCTTTTGTTGCCATGGATACTTGTTAATATTAGTCATTTATCAGATGTGTAATACATTCCCCCAGTACGCCTTACAAGTACTGTCTACAGGGACTTCATTTTCAGAACACTCTCCCAGACTTATTAGAAAATGTGTCTCTACAAATAAGAATAAAATTGCGGTTTATGAAGGATGATCTAGCACATTTTAGTCTCATCATTAGAGATGCACACGCTGGTATCTAGTATGACAAATGGATAGGTAGAAGAGGACTAGTTCCATGGCCTACATGTTCCCCCGACCTAAATCCTTTAGAGGTTTATCTTTTGGGGGCACCTTAAACCATTGGGTTTATGCAGCAGACATCCCGGATGAAGAAACTCCTAATCTACGTGTCGTGGAAGCCTGCAAAGTCATACGACATTCCATGCTTCGATTCCATGCGTGTCTAGATGCAAAAGGAAGACATTTGGATCATTTGCTATAGGTGGTGTTTGTGTGGAACACCTTTTAACAAGCTGTAAACATCAAAAATAGAATAACGTGTCACTTTAAAATACCTAAAAAGAATGAGAACGAAGGGTTCTTGGGACATATGTTAAATGCACTTTTTTTCTTTTTTCTTGTAAAGAACCTGTCCTCAAGCTTTGTAAAAGTATTTTTGAACCATTCTGTATATTGTACGTGGTAGAGAAAGTTGGTTCAAATACCCACAAGCACAGCATCGCTTGGTATATGTAAATACTAATAAATAGGACTGCATAACCAGTCTATTACTAATTATTAACTCCTGTTAGCGATTGTGGCGTTTGTCAGCTTTATTAAAAACGTAGCTCTCACATACGAATGAATATTATATTTTCTGTGCAAAATAAACATTTATTTCCTCTCGGAAATCACTGATTTATTGTGCTAATATTGAACAAACCGATTTTGCCAGGCCTCACTTTTCTAAAAAAGGAAAATTTACTTAGCTGTGTTGTTCAAATATAAACAGTCGCTAAAAGCATCCACATTTACTTTGCCATTTCATCTAAAATAAAAATAAAAACCGGAAGAGAAAAAAAAAAGCTACAAACAGTATTCAACTGTTTACAGATAAATATTAGTTTGATTTATTTTCATTAACTTAGTGATTTACTGACCGTTTTTGTTAGAACATAAGAAACGTTCCTGAAACAACCCTTCGGTATTCCTAATTTCAATGATCATCATCATCATCATCATCATCATTTAGTTTTTTTCTAATACGTATACATAATGTACCCACATGTGTGTCTGTATGCCTGTGTATAGCATACGTCAAAAGTGAAAATGGTTAAATATAAAATTTCAAGGATAAGACATGAATATTTTCAGGAAAATTCCCCAGCTCCACCTGCCCTTTGTATGGAACTTTTTAATTTATACGTTATACGTTGCTCTCTATTAAATATAACAATATTTGTACTTATTCACCTCCGATCCCGTTTATATTTTGTGACTATACCTTATCGGTTGCAATTTCCGCACATGTGTGAGCGACCTGCCTCAAAAGTTGTTCACCCGTTGGCTTCTTTTCATTAGTTATTGCATTGTCACACCTGAGCAAGTGAACAGGTTATATCGAAGCTTCGATTGTCGCACTTGTGTGTGAGGTTGTGACACCTGCGGTTGTTTGCATGTGCAACAATAAGCCCTACTTCCGGAAGTTTCTTGCCACGTCATCGACAGGTATAAAAAGGAGAGAGCGAGCCACGTCTGCGAGAACTGAGGCATGGCAGTAGACTACAGTCTGCTTCCTACTGCTTCAACAGGTGCCTCCGGGCCATTTATTTTATCCCCTTTTCTTTTACCGTGAGTCTCCTGCATGAAGTCTTTGGTGTACCATACGTGAAGGCGTGCAGTTAAATTCAACATTGGTTTGCGCATCCATCTGAGCGTCCTAGTTAAGCATCTTGAGGATTATAACGCGCCAGGCGATACCGGCTTCCACGCATGGCTTGCGGGCATCTCCGGTAACAACGGAGCAATTCCACCAGCTGCTACGGCTGAGCTCTTAGTTGCTTGGACGTCAGAATTTAAATGAAAACTCCAAAATTAACAAAATTTTGCAATAAACTTTCACCACCGGTGCACAAGGGCCATTGCACCATGACTCAACTCCCTAAACTCCTCTAACCCAACATCCTTCAAAACCCAAATTCCTGTCAGGATGTGGTTATTCTCTAACACACTTTTGGGCTTCCCTAGGCTTGCCAACTACTCGTCGTCGACGTTCGGACTCGGTCAGTTTCGACGGGATGTTCGGAGCAAGCAGTCTACGTTGCCGCAGCGAGAGTCGAAAAAGTCTGTTTGGCAGAATTTGACGCGGAAGCATCGAATAAAGACGTTTATTTATAAATAATTTTGATTGTAATCAGTTGGAAGAAATAGTCTTGTTTGAGTTATAAAGATCGATATTTATATATAATGTATTGTATATATACGGGTGTTAATGAACTACACCGAAATAATTCGCGAGATTGTGCACGTGACTGATAGAAGTAATTTGAGATCGGCGATGCATGGTCCCCGGATAAACATAACGCAACTACATAGCGTTAAACTTGTGGGTGTCAGGTGCTGATAAGTCGGTATTAAAGCAAAGCAGGTTGACAAAATGGCTTAGGATGTCTTTAAAACTGCTGCCGGAGTATAGAAATATCGCTTTTTTAGCAGCTCGTTAACAGAATTACGAGAAAGATTTAATGTTGCAACAATCCGTAAAATCTCGAAAGTGTGACAGAGCTTCATTAATTACGTTCTTTAGGTAACCTGCTCTGAAGGTGTTTTTTTTTCAACTACTCTGGTGGCTTAATGCGTAACGGGGGAAGCTGCAATCCCATAGGTCATGCGTTCGATTCCTGTCATTGGGTGAATGTTTTTTTTATTATTATTGTTTTCATTCCAGACGAAGTGCCACGATACGTGAACGAGACCCGAACTCGGAAACTATCTTTCACTTGAAAGCCAATATTATAACTACTACGCCAGAGAGGTACGCTATAATATGTCCCTTCGTCTTTCGTGTTATGCTTTCGAATGGTTGATAAATTAGCCAGTGGCGTACTGGCACTTCAGAAACTTACAGCCGTTAGTTCGACATTTCAATATACAGACAATAAGTTTCCTATCTCAAACCACTTATTTAATCAATCTACATATTCTGTGAAAATATTTCGGTATAGTTCATTAATATCCTGTATATACAGGGTGTATTATATATTTATAACGGGCCTGTATATTTTGTTTGAGTAATAAAACATTATAAAATATAGACCACAATGTATTTGCAAGTAAATTAGGAATATTTTTACTTTCTCTAGTCCGCATGTACAATGTACATAGTGGATAGAGATTGTATTGTATTCTTTCCAAAAATTCGTAATATATATTTTGAGGTGCCCTAAATAAGCAGTTTTAGAAATCGATTCCGCGCGCTTCCATGTCTGTGAGTGTGTGTGTCTGTCTGTGGTCAGCAGAACTCAAAAACGAAAAGTTGGTTAACTACTAAACTTGACATTTAAATGAAGTATCTTCCAAGGATGCGACACAAAGAGTTTTAAAAAAATCCCTCCACGCCCACGGAATATTTTTTGAAAATTTTGATTTTCTCAAAAATGGCTCTAAAGATTTTGAATAAAATACCTATAATAGCCTCTAAAATTGAGTTTTGCTGAATTATGCAAGATATTCATTGTTATTGGTTTCAATTTTAAACTAATTTAACTTTTCTCAACGGGGCCATGCAAAGTGAACCGAGCCTCAATTGTTTCGCATAATGGTCGGATTTTAAAGAATTTGACTCTTGCTTTAGCTATTGTAATCCCTTATTTGGCTTCTACTTACAAGGAATCAATTAATAAGACAAATTCTGCTAATGTTTATTTAGATTAGCAAGACGTAAATAAAAGAATAATCTTTTGTGAGACAAAATATGTTTGTGAAATAGCAAGAGAAAGTTATGTGAATGGAACACATTTTAATTAAAGCATTTAAAGTAAATCCTATTTGGTATAAGTTGCTGAAGTTTCCACAAGACGAGTACACAGAACTTAAAAACTCTGTGTTTAAAACTGTAAAATTAAAGATTTTAACTGTCTTCTTAAGTTCGCTATGTTAAATTCTTCTGCTATTCCCTTGTTTTATAATTTAGCAGAGAATATCCAGCGTCTGATCTTAAAAACCTCATTTCGCTGATTCAGTTTTTCTTTTATGTTTTCTGTTTAATGCTGATGTTTCACTTGAATGCAGGAATACAAGGACTGTCATTGTCTTATAAAATTTAATTTGCGTTTCCCTTAGAGATTTCATTTTAAGGTTTCTCTTTATTGTGTCGCACATAAAATTGAATTTATTCATTTTCTTGTCAACATCTTTCTCTTCTAATGCAGTGGTTAATCTTGATACCAAGTAATTAAAAGTTGTCACACTTAATGTTTTCTCAATAATTACAATCATATTTCTAAATTCTTTACATCTCAAAACTCCCGTTTTATTTGTAGATATTTTTAAATTGTAAATTTCTGATAGTTTATTTAATGTGTGGCCTAATTTGTAAGACGTTATCTGTTTCTGTAACAATTTCTGGTCGTCAGCATATAATATTATTTGTCCATGAATATTAAAATATTTACTGAAATTATTATGCTAGTTACTAATGACATCGTCAAAGTGAATAAAATTCGTGATAGTGGAACCCTTGTCTTTTTGGGGGTTTTTATAGTGTTTAACGGCCACTTTAACTACTTATGGCACCGCAGGCGTCGACACTGATGATACATGATTGATGAAGCACCGGTGGAATGAGATGGCGGAGGAAAACCGGAGTACCCGGAGAAATCCCGCCCAGCGCCGCTTTGTCCACCACAAATCTCACATGCTTGGGATCGAACCCAGGCCGTTTAGGTGAGAGGCGAGTGGTCTAACCACTCGGCCACGGCGCGGCCAGGAATCCTTGTTAAATTTTTTGAGTTGTTAATTTCTCTATCACGTATACGCAATGTACGAAGTAATTAAAAAAAATATCATATTCCACCCAGAAATTCGATATCGAAACCTGGAAACATGTTTTGAGAACCCCTAAAACATTTTTGGAAAAAGGTCCATGTGTGTGTTCGTATGTGTGGGACTATAGATAGTATAATTATAACTGTTGTTTCTTCTTGGCCTAAAAGACCTCGACCACGCCACTGTTCGTCGCCCTCCGTGGTGTAATGGTTACCATGCTAACTTCATATATCCAAGGTCGCGGGTTCAAACCCGGCGTAGGACGATGGGTTTTTTCGGGTGTAAAAATCCTTAACACGGCTTCCTTCGGAAGGGAATTAAAGCCGTTGGTCCCATGTCGTAGATTTATGGCACGTAGAACCTCAAGCCTGATAGAGAGGCCTCTGAGCAAAATTAAGCGGCCTTTCACGCCCAATTTAGAATGGAACGCTGAGAACCGCAGTTGTTAAAGAGCGTCCATAAATAACACGCCATTTTACTGAAGATGTTCACCGCAGCTGTGAACGAAACGTCTGGAGGGAAGATTCAAGCAGACTTTTCAGCTTGGAAGAAACAACCAGTTATAATTCTGACTCCGGCCGTGAAAGTTTACGATTATTCATTTAGATAGTATAACTCAAACACGAAAAGTCGGTTAAATACCAAATGTGATATATAAGACTAGCATTTTTCAAGGATGCGACACGAAGATTTTGAAGACAAATTCACCATCACAAACTGCCTTTTGCAAATTTCTCAAAAACTGACTTTATGATTTTGATTCAAATACCGTATATTTAAGATATTTACTGAAAAATAAAATCCGCAACTTGAATTTCTTTGGTGTAGCCTCCGAAGTCCTCTTCATTCTAAATGACATTTACTTCATTGGTAAACCTTAAGAAATAGACAAAAATTTACTACATCAAAAATGGAGATCTTGTTAAAATACTCAATTTATGCTATTTGCATTTAAGTTAACCTTTTCTGAGATACTCCTTGTTTAATTTTTTATTAATTTTGTAATACTTAAATGCTCTCAAATAAGAAGAGTTATTTGTTTTCTTTTCCCTAGTTAAGCAAAGAGAACGGCATTTCCAAATCATTATATAGCGATCAGGATTTTAAGGTTTTGGCTATCGTTTTAGATTATTGTATTTTACTTCTCCTGTTGTAAAAGGAAGCACAGAGTAATAAGAGCATTTCTATAGACTTTTATCTTGATAAACGTGAAGTAAATAGAAGAATAGGCCTCTAAGAATAGTTTGTTGTAGCATATATAGAGCAAATGGAAGTGGAATTTTATTTTGGACGCTCTTTAACTGCTGTTGTTCTCAGCGTCCCATTCTATACTGGGCGTGAAAGACCGTTTAATTTTGCTCAGGGGCCTCTTTATCAGGCTTGAGGTTCTTTTATGTGCCCTAAATCTGCGGTATGGGACCAACAGCTTTAGTGCACTTCCGAAGGAAGTCATGCTAAAGAATTTTACGCCCAAAAAATTCCATCGCTCTCCGGGTTTGAACCCGCGACCTTGGGTAAATGAAGCTAGCATAGTAATCATTACATCACGGAAGGCAACACATATGCAGAGAAGGTCATGTGAAAAATAATATATCAGATTTTGTCTATATTTGTTGTAGGCTATAAATGGAATCTATAGAAGATCAACCCTTTACGAAAACTATATTAAATAAATAATCTAGTACAACATTTAGGTTATTATGTATTTTGTAAAAACTTTGTATGCAGCTATTAGGAGCTTTGAATGATATTACCGTTTTAAGCCTTTTACATGATCAAACAAATGAAAGAGTTTACAAGAAAAATCTCGAGTTTCTCTAGCTGTTCCACAACCAACTTTCCTTTCAAAAGATTATTCTTTTATCTACATCATGCTAATCAAGATAAACTTTATCAGAATTGATCTTATTACTTGCATCTTTGGAAGTTGAAGGAAAAAAGAGAATACACTAGGCTAATGCGAGACTCAAAACTTTTAAAAGGTGGCCTCATGTGAAACAAATGAAACTTGGTTTTCTTTGCTTGTTAGGAGTAAATCAAAGATCGATCTCCCGTTTAAGAAATGTTTAAGCAGCTTAAAACTGAACCCATATCTAGAAAACGATTATCTCTATGAAAACATGTACATGACATAAATAGTGTGTTTTAATGGGATCTACATTTTCTTTGCAGTAAGTTTGTAACTCTCTCTTACGGTTTACCAGATATACAAAATTTACATAAAGATAATGCAGCATAAAAGTTCTTAGGAAAATGCAGGACATATACTTTATTTTCCGTGTAAATTTTTTTAATATACGGCATTTTAATGAAAATCGTTAGTCAACTTTTGAGAAAATCAAAATTTTCGAAAGTTTTACATATAAAAGATATTCTACCGGGTTTTCGTTTTTGAGTTATCGTGTTCACACAAACACGCACAATTCTGTTTCTAAATGTTTTTGTTTTTTTTTGATATAGGGGATCCTAAAAGGTGTATTTCCGGTGAAATCTTGGTATCGTTTTTTGAGTGGAATGCAAAACCTTCTCTATTATATACATTGTACATACGTGCTAGCGAAAATAAAATGATCATATAGTTTTCAAAATAATGTCCCTATTTTGAGAAATAAAGTATTAAATGTTAAAAAATCAAGAGTTTTGAACTGAAATACATATAAAATGACATCCATTTATAAAGTCATTTACTATAAAACTTCAATTGTATATGTTGATAGTTTAAAAATGCTTCGCGTGGTTTATTTTTATTAGAACACTTAATTTAAACAATAAAAACTATTGGGGCTATGATTTTATTTAAATAATCACGTAAGCCAGGATTTTAATATATAATTTATAATGTATAATTCTCAATATAATATCTTACATACTGCGGATATTCAAAAAAATCCAATTTCCAATTAGATATTGATACTTAATATGTATATGGTGGATAAAGTAAAAATGTTTCAGAGCTTTTTTGTTTGTTTTCCCGCTGTCAACAAAGGTTATGATTGGATATATTCCGTAACATAAAATGCTTTGAGCTAATGTCAATTGTAAATACTAATGCAGACTTTCTATTGTTTGTTGAAGCTCGTTTTCAATGTGAACACCCTGATTGAGACAGTTCGTCAATAAGAGCTTGGCCACAGTCGTCGAAGATGTACACAGTGCTCATGACCTTGCCAGAGACCTGTGTGTATAACCCTCGGCTATATTTACACGTAATTACAGGTAACTGGTTTTGCTTGCAACAGCTACAGTATTTCGCCAGAACTTCAGCTAACTTTGGGTCAAGGATGTTTCTGCATTCATCAGCTACTTAACCTTGAAAAACTCGCGAATTCGTCGCGTGAAACCGGCTGCTACTTATCAGTGTTGTGGATCTAATGAATAGTCATGATTAATGTACCGTGAAACTAGAAATGTACCGGAGGGTATGTGTTTCTCTACCGCCTTTCTCACAGAGCTGCCGAGATAATGTTTGATGCAGGATATTAATGTACGGCACCAATATTATTTCATTTTACAGACTGTAAATAATTCAGGATCACAAACAAAGTATATTATTTTAAAGGTCATTAATCCAATTACAATTCTAAACAAAAAATCTTATTTGTTCCATTCACATGGCTTTTTCTACCTGTTGTGCAAACTATTCTTACAAAAATATTATTTTATCTACAGCATGCTAATCTAGATAAACATCAGGAAATTGAATTATTACCCCTTGTAGTAAAAGGCGGGCGGCGCGGTGGACCGAAAGGTTAGACCGCTTGCCTCTTTCCTAGGTGTCCCGAAACGGGACTAAACGGCATCTGGGCGGGTTTTCTCTCAGTCCTCTACCAATCGCTCCATCATCGCCTTTCCTATAATCTATCTCCATTGCATTTCATATCATCCACTTCCTCACGTTTATGTCTGGCTAAGAACCGACCACTCGTTCCAGGTTCTCTAATCTATGGTTAGGTGCCGTTGGCTCCCCTGCAGGCTTCTAACGCCTCGGCACCCACTTGTAAGCCCTATGGGGGTATCAGTCCTATATAAAGGGAGTGTAAGCCATCTATAACAAATAAAATAAAGTAGAAGCCAACTAAGAGACTACACTAGGCTAAAGCGAGTCATATCTTTTAAAAGCTGTTGCTGGTCGATTGACATAGAATTTCGGTTCTCTTTGCACTGCCAGAAAAGAAAAACAATGAAAAACAAAAAATAAAGGATAAACTGATGACGACTACGTGTTTGAGAAAAGTGTCAGTATTTTAAACTTTAAATCAATAACGGTTACTCTACAAAAAATCTGATGTGTTCCATTCACATTACTTTCTCTACTTCTCTGCAACAAGTTGACGTTAAAAAGCTTATGCTTCTTTTTACTTCATGATAATCGAGAAAACATTAGCAGAAACAGTCCTATTAGTTACTTCCATGCAAGTAGAAGGGAAATAAAGGAGTAACACAGGCTGAAGTATTAGTTAAAAGCTGATTACTATGTGAATGAAGTTCCTTTGTTTCTATGGACAGGAGTTTGAGAAAAGCATAAGTTTTTTAAAGCTGAAACCAATTACAAGGAATATCTCAAACGATCCACTCCACGAAAAAATGTATATAACCTAAATTGTGTGTTTTAAGGAGCTCTACATTTTCTGTTATGTAAGCTTTGGACTATCTCTTACGGTGTGGCAGTTATGCAAAGTTCCGTAAAATTCATCCAGAATAAAATAGTATCCACATGCTATTCCCAGAAAATTCAAGATATACATATTATTTGTCAGGTAAATATTTAACATACGATATTTTAATCAAAATCGTTAGAGCCATTTTTGTGAAAATCAAAATTTTCTAAAAAAGTTCCATTTAAAGGGAATTTGGAAATGGGGGATTTTATTGAAAATCTTCGTGTTGCATCTTTGGAAGATACCAAATTTAAATACCATGTTTGGTATTCAACGGTCTTTTAGTTTTTGAGCTATGCTGTCCACAGACACACACACACACACACACAGAACTTTTTGTAAAAATGTTCTTTTTTGGAATCAAGGAACTCAAAACATGTATTTCCGGAGAAATCTCAGGATGGAATTTCTGGGTGGAATGCAATACGTTCTCTACACACTATGTACATCGTATGTGTAGAGAAAATAAAAATGTAGAGCTCGTTAAAATACACACAATGTATATAATTTTTGTTGCAAAGTTGACCCTTTCCAAGATATTCCTTGTTATAGGTTTCAATTTTTAAACTACGCTTATTTCAAACGGGCCCACCTTTCGTTTAATCTCTCATTTGTTTTTATATAAATGCAAAGCGAACCGAGCTTCATTGTTCACACATCGAGCTTTTAAAATATTTGACTATCGCGTTAGCCTAGTGTATTCCCCTATTTCCCTTCTGCTTATAAGAAACTAAGTAGTTGGACCAATTGTGTTATTGTTTATCTCGTTTAGATGCTGTAGATAGAAGAATAATCTTTTCTAAGAGTATTTTCTTTGCAGAACAGGTGGAGAAAGTCCTGTGAATGCAACACATGAGATTTTTTTATATAATTATGGTAGTGATATTTTAAAACTTTAAATTTTTTGGCCCTATATTTATCTAATAACAAAATAACTTGTACATAATACAGACATTTTTACTGATACATATATGGAATGTGAGTGAGCTTTAAACCATATATTTCCTTAATTATTAAACTAATTATTATTACAGTAATAAAATACTTTGTTTGAAATATTTGCATAACGAATAAAGTGAATATCTAGAATTTTCTCGCAATGGCCTTTGAAATTGTTTTCATTTTAAATTAAGTTTTATAAGTTGTAAATGTTAAGATATTATTAAAAAGCTGCTAAACACAAAGGATGTAGAATTATTTCGTTAAATCAGTTTGTCAATTAAAACTTGTGAGGGATTAAAATCTTAAGAATATTCTTTATTATAAATTTAAATAAAATGCTTTAGTATTTCAACTGCGGTTGTGCAGAGAACGAAATTTCAAAGCCATTGCATAGCTCTTAAAATCTCTCATTTAAGCCTGCTTTATTCCTTCATTCTCCTTGTACCTACAAGGAAACACATTAAAACCATTCCTGTGAATTTTTACCTCTATTAGTGCGGCCGTAAATAGAAAAATGCTCGCCCCTGTGGTGTGGCGATAGCATGCCTGTTTCACATGCAAGAAGTCCTGTATTTAAATATTGATAAGTTACATTTTCAAGTTTTTTTTTCTGGATCATATGGAAACAAATATCAGGTAAGTTTAAGCTCTATTGACCCTGCGCTCGTTTGAACATCATTTCGCCCTTTTAATTCATCGTCCGATATTACCTACATGTTAGAGAAATACAAGCATAGTTGGTAAGAATAGTTTGTTGAATAAAGAGGAGAGAAAATCACGTGAATTTAATATTTACCAGGGACCTCAAAACACGTATAAACAGAGAAATGTCAACATCTACATTTTGCGTGGAATATAAAGTTTTGTCTTAGGTGGGTGTAAAGAAAAAAAGCTGATGTGTTACACTCACATGACTTTCTCTAGCTGCTCTACAAACATCTTACATAAGATTATTCTTCTTTCTGCACCTTGTAATCGAGGTATTCAGCGCAATGTTCTTATTACTTAGTTCCTTATAAGTAGGAAGAAAATAAGTGAATACACTAGGCCTAATCCATAGTCAAATGCTTTAAAAGCTGTCGTTATGCGATTGTCATTACAAATAGCTTCTTTTCTTGGCCAGGAGTAGAACAAAACAAAAACGGACACTCCCGTCTGAGAAAAGTATAAGTACTTCACAACTGAAACTAATAACAGTGAATACCTCGAAAACGGTAAGCTCCACGAAAAAAATGTATATGACGTAAATTGTGTATTTTAACAAGGCCTTCATTTTTTGTATAGTAAGATTTTGTCTATCGCTTACGGTTTATTAGTTATGCCAAATTAAGCAAAATTCATCCTGAATAAACAGGTCTTTAGAAGTTATTCCCAGAAAATTCAAGATATAAATTTTATTTGTCAGGTAAATATCTTTAATATATGATATTTTAATCAAAATCGTTAGAGCCATTTTTAAGAAAATTAAAATTTTCGAAAAAAGTTCCATGTAAAGGATATTTTGGGGTGGGGGGGATTTTTCTCAAAAATCTTCCTGTCGCATCCCTGGAGATACTGAACTTAAATACAAAGTTTGGTATTTTAGCTACTTTCGTTTTTGAGTTATCGTGTTCACAGACACACGGACACATACACACACACGCAACACGGACCTTTTTCTGGAAATGATTTTTTTGGATTCAGGGGGTCCTAAAACATGTATTTATGGTGAAATGCAATACTTCTCTATCCCTATGTACATTGTACATACGGGGCAAGAGAAAGTAATAAAAACGGTGTATGATGACGATCACTGAGAAGACGATATAAGCAACCTTGGCTAGAAATGAGAGCTAATGAGGCCATTTCAGGCTGCTATTGTTATCATGATGATATTTTGACCATATAATAGCTGCCTCACTAACAATTAGGCTATCAACTATGTAGATTGGTTTCCCTGCATAGGAACGTACGACAAAAGAAGGTCGTCTTCACCTCAGTGCCATCCAGGTAACTCTTGCCTCTTCAAATTATTGGGACGAAACCCATTTGGCCCATATTAACTTCGGTGTTTAATAACATTCTTTCGAAACCCTCGGCGCCCCAACAGTAGACCAACTTTTCATCAAGAGGATTCCTCTAGCGTTAATAGCAGGTACTACAATGGAGTGTGACTAAAGTGACGAAATTATAGCCCTGACCAAGTTTTCCTCTTAGAATTAAGTTGTTTTTCTCTAATAGAGACTTCAGGGAAGCGTGTTGCAAATTACTATGCTTCGCACGTTTTTATCCTGCACTTGCTCGTAATGCAAGTTCTGGAAATAAAATTATCGTGCAAGAATATCTGTCTCAGACTCTCGAGTTCCTGGCTGTGTAGAGTTGCCAACTTAGTGTTTTTCGCACTACATCAACGAGTTTTAGATTTGGAATTTTTGCGCCTAGCGCCAACCGGTAACAATTAAAATTTGCAACAATTTGAGGTATATTTGTAACAAGATATTGATGCCTGATTTAAGAATAGGCATTTGTAACTGCCACATTGTAGGATACCCAATGTAAGGAATTAGTTACCCCTGCACTGTCTATCACTAGGAGGTAGTACGATCAGGAGAAAAAAATGAGTGCTATTTATGGACTCCCTTTAGCCACAATTAAGACCACTTAAGTTTGCTCAGAGGTCTCTTTATTATACTTGAACGACCTTCACGCCCTTGGGAACGTGAGTTGTATCAGAGATGAAGCTGGTACGCGCGCCTGCGAGTGTTATGCAGGTGGCTTCAGGGTTGAAGGTGCAAGTGTGCGTACGTTATGGGAGAGGTCGGTAGCTATGAATAAAATCACGAAGTTTGTGAAATGGAAATGGAGTTTTCATTTGACGCTCTTTAACTACTATGGTTCTCATTCTACATTGGGCACCAAAGACTGTTTAATTTTGCTCAAGGGCCTCTTTATCAGATTTAAGGTTCTTCTAACCTTTTACTTCGTTCTGAAGGAAGCCATGCTAAGTATTTTTATGCCAGAAAAAACCCATTACCCTCCGTTGGTTTGAGTCAGTGACCTTGGGCACAAGTGGCTAACATCACGGAGGGCGACCAAAGGGTGTTAGGAGAGCGATTTTACTATTAATTAGAGAACTTTAAAGCCTTCATAGTTAGAGAGTAAAAGGGAGGAAAATCCAAAGGACTAACCAAATTCCACACAAAATTTACTTGTACATTTTGATGTTCATGAAATTCACACTTTTAAATAAAAGTTATGTCCCTTCCGTCGGCCTTGGTCCGGAGAGAGTCCGACAGTATCAGTACTCAGATGTGAGGGTTCTCTCGAGCTTTTATAGCTAAAGTCATGCTATGCCAGCATTGCTTTATGAGGCCACCGCTATGTCAACATTGCGACATCTGGCCACCAATATCGATTGCTGAATTTGCTACAAGATTGCCTCTTGCTAATTGAAATATAATGTATTCAAAATGACCATTTCAGAGCCCCTACAATATTGAAGGTAACTTAAATCCTTCGCCATATCTATTTACAACTTAGAAAACAAAAAAAAAATCTGATGTGATCCATACACAGTACTTTCTCTACATCAGTTTTTGTTAACAAGCTTATGCTTCTACATACTTCATGCTAATTGAGAAAAATTAGCATAAATAGTTTTCTTACTTGCTTCCGTGTAAGTAGAAGCGAAATTAGGGAGTAGCATAGGTTACAGTGGTAATCAAAAGCTGGTTGATATGTGACTGAAGTTCCTTTGTTTATGTGGACAGCAGGTGACAACTTTCTGTGTGAGCAAAATAGGTTTTTTAAAGCGCGAACCAATAACAAGGAATATCTCAGAAACGATCAACTCTACGAAAAAAATGTATATGATATAAATGTGTGCTTTATCATGACCTACATTTTTGTGTAGTAAGTTTTTGTCTATCTCTTATGGTTTACCGGTTATGCAAAATTCAATAAAAATCATCCAGAATAAAGAGGTCTTTAGAGACTATTCCCTGAAAATTCAAGATATACATTTTATTTGGTATGTAAATATCTTTGGTATAAAAGATTTTAAGCAAAATCACTAGAGCCATTTTTGAGAAAATCAAAATTTTCGATTTTTTTCCAGATATAGGGTAGTTTTGGGTGGGGGGTTTCTTGAAAATCTTCGTGTTGCATGCTTGGAAGTTTAGTATTTAATGGTCTTTTCGTTTTTGAGCTATGCTGTCCACACACACGTACACACGCACACATACAGACTTTTTTACAAAAATGCTTTTTTTGGATTCAGAGGGACCCAAGACGTGAATTTCCAGTGAAATCTTGGTATCGAATTTTTGAGTGCAATGCAATATCTTCTCTATACACTATGTACATAGTATCTACGTGTAGAGAAAGTAAAAAGATCTGAACCTCGATATAGAAGAACTTGGCCTTATGAAAAGGCGTTTTGCTTTTACCATTAAACTTGCGGAACAATTACATCTTTAAATTGCCTCCGTGGTCGAGTGGTCAGTGTGCTGATTTCTCACCCGGAGGTCCCGGGTTCGATTTCCGGCTGGGACGGGAAGTTTTCTTTGGCCAAAATTATTCCAGGTCCCCCAGAGTGTCTGAAAGTATGTATGTGAGAGTGATTGATTGTGTGTTTGAGGAAATTAAAATTATTTTAACCAAACGAAAAAGAACCTATGCCCCTGATATGACCTTAGATGTTAAAGGTGGCTGTATAAATGAAACGATGAAAACAATTACATCGTTCTGATAATCTGTAAGCACTGGAGATAATGGCTTAGCTTAGCGATAATGATTTAACTGAAGCACAGAAATAAACAAAAGTATGAAACTTTTGAGGTTTTTGATTTTGTATAAGATATTAACAGAATCGTCGACTACTGAAAAAGTCTGATGTGTTCCATTCACATGACTTTCTCTATATCTCTTATTGTTAATAAGCTCATCTTTTATTTATTTCATGCTAATCGAGAAAAATTAGCAGAAATAGTCTTATTTCTTGCTTCATTGTAAGTAGAAGCGAAATAAGGGAGTACCATATGTTAAAGAGAAAGCCAAAAGCTGGTTGCTATGTGACATGTTCCTTTATATGGACAGGAGTAGACAAGTTCCTGTATGAGAAAAGTATAAGTTTTTCAAAGCTGAAACCAAGAAAATGGAATATCTCAAAAACGATCAACTCCACGAAAAAAAAGGTATATAACAGAAATTGTGTGTTTTAACGTGCTCTACATTTTTTGTGGGTTAAGTTTTTGTCCATCTCTTACGGTTTAGTAGTTATGAAAATTTCATCCAGAATAAAGTAGTCTTCAGAGGCTATTCCCAGAAAATTCAAAATATACATTTTATTTGTCAGGTAAATAACTTTAATATACGATATTTTAATCAAAATCGTTAGAGCCATTTTTTAGAAAATCAAAATTTTCTAAAAAAGTTCAATGTAAAGAGTAGTTTGGAGTGGGGGAATTTTTCTCAAAATCTTCGTGTCGCATCCCTGGAAGATACTAAACTTAAATACCAAGTTTGGTATCTTACCGACTTTTCGTTTTTGAGTTATCGTGCTCACAGACACACGGACACACGGACACACGGACACACGGACACACGGACACACACACACGGACCTTTTTCTGGAAATACTTTTTTTGGATACAGGGGACCCTAAAACATATATTTCCGGTGAAATCTCTGTATCGAATTTTTTGGTAGAGTGCAATACATTCTCTACACACTATGTACATAGTGAGTATAGAAAAAGTAAAAATATCTCACCATAAATGAGGCAACAAAAATAAATTATGTTGCAATACAGTATTACAGTTTCAAAATGTTGCAGATTTAGATCTGCATAATCTGGATTTGGCAGTGTTATTTGTACCGCACAGTAATACATAAGAGGAAGGGGTGTTCACTGCTATGAACAAAGTGAAAACCAAATAGACTCACGACTGTTGAGATGCAGTGTTGACAATACCGGTTTAAAAAGAGAGAAAAAAGCTATGATTGTGAATTTCCCAAAGATTTATTGAAAATAAGTTGTTCTAATGTTACACTACCTTCAAATGTAACCAGCTTTCAACTGGTACCACATTACCACATAAAATAAGAGTATTTTTGACTACCTGTGGATGATTGTCAACTGGTAAGCATTTTCGAACACTTTTTCTAGCGCATCCTGGTTCAAAGTTAGCGCTATTCTGGCGGGTTTTGGATTCACTTTTATCGCTAAGTGGTGTTAACGAGTTGGTAACACTGTGGCTATATTGTGGATGGTGTAAACGATTTGTACTGGCGATAAGGAGTATACGTGTTAAGGGTAAGCAGATTTGCAGAGCAGCCTTGTGCATCACGAGACCAAAAAGAAAGGGAAAAAAGTTTCAAGGTCCCTCGGTGAGGCGCCGATCACGATGAAAAATCGTGAGCTGATATTTGATACCCGTCATTTCGATAATTGGTGTACGTGCAAAAATTGCCCTGAGATTTTAAATTTCATACCAAAAATCTTAATGTAGAACACACAGTCTATAACATGATTGGGGAACAACTAATTTACCTTCCCTGACGTGAAGTTTACCTTCGTTTGATGACTAAATAAGTCACGAAGACGCCAACATTCTGAAGGCAAGAGCTAATGGTCTTCAACTAAGATATTTGTAATAGGCGCGGTAGAAGAGTAGTAAAATTAAGTTGTCAATAAAAGATGAAAGTAAGTTATTTCAATATTAACAATCAACCAATTGTTGTGAACAACTACTGAGAGGGGCACATTGTCATATTTATGTCGCATATTAAGATGCGATTTATACTGAAAATACATCGAAAAACAAAAGCACAATGTATCAGTTCTCTCTCCGACCGCTATTCACCGGTAAAAATTATACCTGAAAATTAAACCTAAAAATCTGTTGTTCCATTCACATGATTTTCTCTACATCTCAGCAACAAACTGTTGTTAAAAAGCTTATGCTTCTATTTACTTCATGCTAATCGAGACATAATAGTAGAAATAGTCTTATTACTTGCTTCCTTGTAAGTAGAAGCGAAACAAGGAAGTACCATAGGTTAAAGTGATAGTCAAAAGCTGGTTGCTTTGTGACTGACGTTCCTTTGTTTGTATGTACAGGAGTAGAAAATAAGTTTTTTAAAGCTGAAACCAAAACAAGGAATATCTCAAAAACAATCAACTCCACGAACAAAATGTGTATAACATAAATTGTGTGTTTTATCTGACCTATATTTTTGTGTAGATTTCTTACGGTTTAGAGTTATGCAAATTTCCGTAAAATTCATTCAGAAAATTCAAAATATACATTTAATTTGTTAGGTAAATATCTTTAATATACGATATTTTAATCAAAATCGTTAGAACCATTTTCGAGAAAATCAAAATTTTCGAAAAAAGTTCCAAGCAAAGGATAGTTGGCAGTGGGGGATTTTCTTGAAAATCTTCCTGTCGCATCCTTGGAAGATGCCAAACTTAAATACTAAGTTTGGTATTCAAAGCTCGTTTCGTTTTTAGCTATGTTGTACACATACACGAACAGACACGCGCGCGCACATGCATACACACGGACCTTTTTCTATAAATGCGTTTTTTAGATTCAGGGAGACCAAAAACTTGTATTTCCGGTGAAATCCTGGTACCGAATTTTTAATGGAATGCAATACCTTCTCTATACACTATGTTTCAGATTTAAAATTCTATTCTCACACTTTTCTCTTGGCCATGAATAGAAACGGATTTCAATCACATGACAACCAAGTTTAAAAGAGTTGACTATCACTTTAACCTAGTGTAATAACTTATTTTCCTTCAACTTAAAACTTCAATTATTTTTGAGAAAATAAAAATTTTCGAAACATTTTCCATAGTGGAGTGTTGTTGCATTCTTGAAATATTACTAAGTTCGGTATTTAATCGACTTTACGTTTTTGAGTTATTTTGTCCACAGATACACGCACACGAAAGAAAAACACTGACCTTTTTTTTTCTAAAAATTGTGTTTTATTTTGCATTCAGGGGTTCTCAAAACATTCATTTCCGGTTAAATCTCGTTGTCGAATTTTTTGTGAAATACAATATTTTGTTCATCTTCTATGCACATTGTATATGCGTACTAGAGAAAGTACAAGTCGAGTCAGTTGGGAAATTTAATGTGAATTGGCATGTTGCCATAATAGCTTAGTTGCTTACAGCAGTCGGATGGAAACTGGGAGTTAAAATAAATTATAATTACTTATCAGTGAATGATGATATACTATGAATCTCGGTATATAAAGTATATTAATAGATATAGTATGAATCCCGTTACAAAATAATTTGTGATCTCTTGTGGTTTACCGGAAAAGATGTCATTCACTTGGGGAATTTTAATGTTGTGCCGCCATTTTGCCATGGCAGCTCATTTAGAGCAACAAGATGGAAACCAGGAGATTTATTGTTCAAATGTCTGCTATGGCATTGCCTTTTTCTACCTTTCCAATACTGTCCTTCACACGGCGTGGGTGAAAGAGCAATTAATTATAAAAAGATTAGACGCTAATGAAATATTTTCCCTACATCGATGTTATAAGAATCTGCGCGCAAGACTCACCAAAGATCAGTTACACCAATATTACATGTAGCGAAGAGAAAATCGACCACAGGTACGTTTCGTTTACATCACACTGGTTCTTGTCTCCAAGAAAAAAATTGAAAGATAACATTTGCACATTTTGCTTTCTCGACACGTATATACAATGAACATATGAGGTAGAGAAGGTATTTTATTCCACCTAATATTCGATACAGATATTTGACTGGAAAATGCGTGTTTTGACTTTTCGTGAATAGATTTTTTTTTAGAAAAAGAACCGTGTGTGTGCGTGTCTGTGCGTGTGCGTGTACTACATAACTCAAAAATATAAAGCCAGTTCAGTAGTTTCCAAAGATGCGACAGGAAGATTTTCAGGAAAATATCTACCCCAACTACCTTTTACATGGAACATTTTTCGAAAATTTTAATTTGACCAAAAATGGCTGTAACGATTATTTATTAAAAATTTCAGATATTTTCATGACAAACGAAATGTATATCTTGAATTTTCTGGGAATAGCCTTTGAAGACTTCTTCATTCTGGATGGCTTTTGTGTAACTGGTAAACTCAAGAAATAGATAAAAACTTATTACACAGCATATGTAGATCTCTTTAAAACATAATTTATGTCGTATAACTTTATTTTGTAGTTAAACATTTCCGGTATATTCCTTGTTATTGGTTTCACGTTTAGATTACTTAAAATTTTAGAAGTAGTAATTTTTCGCTCCATATCTCTCTATCTGGCCATACAAAGAGAAGAAAATCAATTGCTTCACATAGCCAGCAGCTTTTAAAAGATTCAACAGTTGCTGTAGCCTAGTTTCAGTTTAGTCATATTCATATTGAAAATGTAGTTTGCGTGCAGATTCTTGGCTCCGCCATGTAAGAGCTGTTTGCCTTGCCCGCAACTAAACTTCAGGCTTCAGGGCATATACCTATGCACGAGAGGGCAGTCACATGAAGGTACCTGAATCACAGTGCTATAAGGAAAACCATTGGTCGCAAGTGGAATGAGAGAAATTTGAGACCACTCTATCTCACGTTAACAAGTTAAATCCCAGTAGACCACTAATGAGGATAATAATGGGCTTCTTTATAGGTCACCGCAGACTAAGGAAACACCTTTATATAATGGATATCCTTAAGGAAAATCCATTTTGTAGGTTATGTGCTGAGGAGGAAACTGCCTTGGACTCCATAGCACTAGCCAGAGGAACATATGAACCCCCAGGAATTAGTGGTTCAACAGATCTCCCAGGAGAGAGTCTAATTAAGGTGATGCATCAAATTTCCACAATTTGCAATATATCTTATTGAAATTTATGCCAGTTATTATAGGTACACAATAATAATAATAATAATAATAATAATAATAATAATAATAATAATATTTTTATCATGTAAACATTCTGGTTTGCATGGTTATTTAAATAATAATATTCTATTGTCTAAAAGATCTACTTTACATTCTCTACTCCGTATGTAAAATGTACATAGTGGATAGAGAAGGTATTGTATTCCATCCATAAATTTGATATGGATATTTCATGCAAGTTTTGAGACCCTCTTAATAAAATAAAGGCTTTTTGAAAACACGTCCGTGTGTGTGTGTGTGTCTGTGAGCAGCTTAGCTAAAAAAACGAAGAGACTATTAAATAACAAAGCTGGTATTTTAAGGTAAGTATCTTCTTAGGATGCGACACGAAGATTTTCAAGAAAACACCCCCTCCCCAACTTCATTATAAATATAATACGTTGCGATAATTTTGATTTTCTCAAAAATAGATCTAACGATTTTATTAAAATTTCACGTATTTAAGATGTTTTTATGACAAACGAAATGTATATCTTGAATTTTCTGGGAGTAGCCTGTGAAGACACCTTCATTCTGGATGACGTTTGTATAATTTTAATATAAGTGGTAAACCGTAAGATATAGACAAAAACTTACTCCCAAAAGTATAGATCACATTAAAACAAACACTTTATGCTATATCATTTTTTTCAGAGTTAACGATTTTCGAGGTATTCCGAGTTATTAATTTCAGCTTTACGGTACTCTCAAACGGGAGACATCTTTCTTTTAGTCTTTACTCCTAGCAGGCAAAGAGAACCGAATTTCAATTGTTTCGCTTAGCGACCGATGTTTATCTTGACCAGCATTAAGTAGATAAAAGAGTAATCTTTTGTAAGGAAAGTTGTTTGTGTAACAGCTAGAAAAAGTCATGTGACTGAAACACAGCATTTTTTTTGAGGTAGGTCTTTTAACGGCTAACGCTATGTGAAACAATGGAATTCGGTTTTTTTTAGGTAGCTAGGAATGAAACAAAAGAAGTAGGAAACGAAAGAGGATATCCCGTTTGAGAAAAGCTTTAAGTTGTTTAAAATCGATCAGGAATATCTTGGAAACGGTAAACTCTTAAAAAACTTTGTGTAGTAACTTTTGAATCTCATACACATTTGCAGAAAATTCAACATATACATTTGTTTGTCATGTAAACATCTTTAACATATGTTTGATTTAATCAAAATCGTTAGAGATGTTTTGAGAAAATCAAATTTTCGAATAATGCTTCATGTAAAGGATAGTTAGTTGTGGACGTTTTTATTTGAAAATCTTCGAGTCTCATCCATGGAAGATTCTGAATTTAAATACCAGGATTGGTATTTAACGAACTTTTTGTTTTTGAGCTATACTGTTCACAGACACACACATAAACTTTTTTCTAAAAGTGTTTTCAGGGTATCTTGGAACATTTATTTCTGGTGAAATCCCGGTATCGAATTTTTGTGGATTACTATACCTTCTCTATCTGTTATGAGTAAATGCTAGAGAAAGTAAAAACATGCACATAGCACACACACGCTTTGAGAGAGAGGGAGAGAGAGAGAGAGAGAGAGAGAGAGAGAGAGAGAGAGAGAAGAACCTCGACAATTAAGGTAAAAATAGACTTAGTTGCAATTTCTCCTAATTTAAAATACACGATTTTGAAACTGAATGTAAGAGCATGTCTCATACTAATTAGAAGACCTAATGTAAATAGTCTTAAGAAACTGTGTCAGAGAATTAACTTCGTGGAAGACTATAATACATCTTCAATGGGTCATATGTGGAAACCAAGGCTAATAGAAGAAAGTCCTTCCCAGAAACATAAATAGCTTTTGCAATCTGTGAGCGCATCATTGGTGTGAATAACTTAGAGACAAAATTGTAATACATGTGCACAGCCTAACAAGTCAAATTTGCACTTATTCATTTGAGTTCAAGTTTTACTTTCTCTGAATCTAATATGCACATATTGTATAGAGAAGGTATTATTGTATTGTACCCAAAGATTCGATACTGAGATTTCATAGGAAATGTACGAGGGCTTTTTTTTTCAACATCCGATAGGCTATAAATAAAAGACAAGTTCATAGAAAACAATTATTTTATTACTAAAAGTTTTGTACACTTATGGTTACTTTTCAACATAGCCACCGAAAACATTGAGGCAAGCTTTGCAATACCCGCTTCAACAAATGTTGCCGCCAATGATTTCAAATGAGCATTGACGTTGTTTTGAAAATCTTCGTACTTTACGACGTTTACAGAGAGCCATTCAAAGCAAACGAAGAAGAATGTTGACTTCAGGAATTGTGTTGATCCATGACAACGCTCATTCACACACTGCTGGCACAACCCATCGGCTCCTTTCACAATTTCAATGGGACATTTCCGATCATCCGCCGTATAGTCCTGACCTGGCACCCAGCGTCTTTCACAAATTCCCTGAACTGAAGACGTGCCTAAGAGGGCAGTACTTTCAAACCAACGATCTTCAAAACAACGTCAATGCATATATCTTAAATTTTCTGGAAATAGCCTCTGAAGATCTCTTTATTCTCGATGAATATTGCATAACTGGTAAACCGTAATAGAGAGACAAAACCTTACTACACAAGATAAGTAAATCTTGTTAAAACACAAATTATGTCATATACGTTTTTATAGAGCTGTCTGTTTCTGAGATATTCCTTGTTTTTAACTATAGATTTAAATTACTTATACTTTTCTCATATCGAATTTGTTAACTCCTAGCCATACAAACAAAGGAATTTAAGTTGTATAGCAACCAGCTTTTAAAATATTTGACTATCGCTCCAATTGTGCTCTTATTACACTTCTACTTACAAGGAAACAAATAATAAGACCATTTCTGCTGTTTAGAGTAGATAGAAGAATAAGCTTTTTTTAAAAATAATTTGTAACAGATGTAGAGAAAGTCATGTGAATGGAACAATCAACTTTTTTCTTCTCTGCTACACATGTATAGTAAGTAGTAGAAAAATACTGAATTAAAAAAAAAATGTTGTGAGTATTTACGTACCTCTTTGGCGCACGGGAAACTATTGCAAATTATGTTTAGTTTCATGGCAGAGAAAATATAAATTGGAACATAATAAAATACTCCAAATATTGAGAATCCATCTCTATGTTTAACACATTGTTTAATGATGCATAACTTATTCAATTTGCATCCTTGCATACGATTGTTATCAGAATGTATATTATTATTATTATTATTATTATTATTATTATTATTATTATTATTAGTTTGCTTTCTAACATATGATTTAATTTATGTTTTAAAGCTTACTGTCTTTGGCAATCCTTAAATTGGATCATCCGCCCAAAATTCAAAGTAGAGATTTCACTGCAAATATATGTTTTAAGGTGAACTGTAGAATATTCAGAAAAAATTCTATGTGTGTGGGGGCTTGCATACGTGTGTGTGGGCGTGTATGTATCTGTGTATATGACAGATGGTACAAAAATGAAATGTCAGTTAAATACCAAATTTGATATTTAAGTTCACGATCTTCCAAGAATGCAATTAAAAGTTTTTCAAGAAAATTGCCCCATTCAAACTAACCATTACATGGCATTTTTTCAAAATTTATGCTTTCTTAAAAATTGGCTCCAACGATTTTGATTATAATACCATGTGTTTTCAGATATTTTGATAACAAATAAAATATTTTGAAATTTTGGGGAACGGCCTTTATGTCTCTTTATTTTTGATAATTTTTATATAGTTGGTAAACAGCAATAGGTGGAAAAATCGACAAATCTGGTTAAACATGATGGATTTTTTTGTGGAGAATACCATTTTTGAGATACTTATTGTTAATTATTTAAATATTACAGTGCTTATTATTTTCTCAAATCGAATAGTCGTTTTTATTATTTTTTTCACTTCTGGCGTTGCGAATAAAACCGAAATTAATGCGATAATTTCTGTCATTGTTTATATCGAGTGGCATTAAGTACATAGAAGAGCGTTTTTAAGAATAGTTTGTCGCAGGATTGATAGAGAATGTTATGTGAATATAACACCCAGATCTTTTATCATATAAATATATGATAAGAAATTTATATAAAAGGGTGACAAAATGATTCTTGAGAAAATATATATGTTGCATCTGCACAGCTTGTCGCAGAAACTGTCCTCTGCGAAGACCCAAGTTCAAATCTTTGTTTGGATCAATTACTCGCCTCAAAAACAGATTCAACACACCTTAAGGTAAAATAAATTAAATTTGAATCAAAGAAATAAAATAAAAGATAAGATGCCAATAGATATTTAGATGAAACAGAGAAAACAGTCCAAACAGCCTAATTTGCATGTTTCTGTACAGTGAACAAGTTTCACTTTGTAACCTATGAGCGTATTTGGAGAATTCATTAACGACTGAGTTATTTATTGAAGGAAAGATACTTGGCAATTTGCCCTTCGCCTTGCTACAAAGCGTAAATTCTTGTTCAGTCCTAACTTTGTAATCAGAAGATGGTCTCTGTCTACAAAAAAGCTTGGCTGAGAATAAAAGCTTCTACTTTTTGTCGTTAAGTCAGAAATTCGGAATAATTTTACAGGTAGCAGAAATATCCTGCTATACAATGTTTGAAAATTAATCTTTTATAATGCTCAATTGTTGGGAAGGATAAACTCCCGAATCTATGGTGTGTGATCACGATACGGAGAGTGATTCCACACTATATCCGTGGGCTGATTGTACATCAGACCCTTGGAGGAAGGATAAGATGAGTGCAATTTCAGAGAGCGGCCGACATCAGAACAGGGAGAGAGCCGTCATGGAGAGTTCACAAGCAGTTATTCACTTCGACGCGGGGAGCGCCAGGGGAGACTCAGTCCCGGAGAGGCCATCTGAGTCCGCAGAGAACCGCTAACGCCATCCAGAGTGCAGTTTCCTCCATGAAATGGTGCCTCTACCGCAGTCATCATCGACACCTATAACCCTGCGGTTGAAAGGAGCGGACAAGAGGTTTGGGGGGAATGAAGAATCCCCTTTAGCATTCTCCTAAGGACCCGGGTAAACTCCCGAAAAAACACATGAGTGGGAAAGGTTGGCCACGGAGAATCGATCCCACAACCTCCCGAATGCCAGTCCCAAACGAAACGTTGAGCCATTTGGCTCTGTGAATCTAGGGAATACTACAAATCATTATTTTCATCAAATTACTTACTACGAGTATTTCAATACCAAAGTGTTAAGAATACACACTAATGACAGATGTTCAACTATTATTCCCTTATATTTTTCACTTATAACGTATTTATAATCATAACTTTTTCGCTTTTGTCACTTCTGCTTCACTTTCTTTCATAAACGAAACGGCGGTCCTACCCGAGGCATCATGGCAACATTCCCTCTTCTTCCATGTCTCTCCGCGTGTTGCCAACATTCACAATATGAACATAACGGAAGAAGACGGGATTTGTGAAGCTAACCCGTAATGAATCATGGCACAGCCATACGGTGTATGAGGAAACCCACCCGAATTACCAAAAATTCCGGATTTTCATACGCTGGCAACATTGATTTACTACCATTTTTGGCGCTCACAGCAGGCCATATAGTTGATAATGGCGTTAATATGCCGTTTATAAGTAAGTTCGGAAATATGGTCGGGTGGGTGGTTAAAGGCTTCATCCGAGCAACATCATCTAACACGCTTCTTGCTCCAGGATTACTCTGGATATAAGAATCACCGGGATTCGTAAGTTCTTAACAAGAAACAGATCACCTCTTAGTTCTGAAGTAAAATAGTTGGTTATAGTGTTACGCCCCTAAATATATAATGTGTGGCAAATGGAGTTTTATTTATCGACGCTCTTTAACTGCGGTTCTCAGCGTCCCATTCTATACAGGACATGAACTACCGCTTAATTTTGCTCTGAGATCTCTTTATCAGGCTTGAGGTTCTTTTACGTGCCGTAAATCTACGACATAAAACCAACGGCTTTACTCCCCTTCCAAAGCCATGCTAAGAATTTTTACCCCACAAAAGTCCATCATCCTCCGCCACCTTGTTCAGCTTTAAAAAAGTATACTTTTCTCACACAGGACTTTGTCAACTCCTGTCCATACAAACAAAGGAACTTCAGTCACATAGCAACCAGTTTTGACTAAAACTTTAACCTATAGTACTCCCTTATTTCGTTTCTACTTACAAGGAAGCAAGTAATAGGAGTATTTCTGCTAATTTTTTCTCGATTAGCATAAAGTAAATAGAAGCATATGCTTTTAAACAATAATTTGTTGCAGATGTGTAGAGAAAGTCATGTGAATGGAACACTTCAGATTTTTGAAACCTGTTCCATCTATTCTGGTACGCTTTCTCAGATAATTAATATAGTTTAAGAAAAATTTCCTGCTTGCACCAGAAATTGAGCATAGTACTTCAGAAGGAAGCATTTAAGTAGTTTTGCCTCGGAGACAACCACTTAGAATTGCCTAAAACCTAAGGATAGGAAAATAATTCAGGAATCAACAAAGGAATACTACATAGTAATAATGTTCAGAAAATGAAAAGTTAGCAAACCAGGAGATAGAAATATTGAAGTTAACTTCCTCCTATGTCCCCGTTATCAATTCATTCCATTTCTACTGGTTTTGCGTAGGGTATACATCTGAAAACATGGATATTACATTGGAAACATTAAAACAAAATTAAATAAAGGACGTGAAACAAAAGCATTTCAGGCAGCACATGCTAACTAAGCCTTAAAATACTGCTCATGACATTGGCATCTATCTGCCTGATTACAAATTGCTGTGTTTCATAACTTAAAACGCGCTCGTTTTGCCCAGAACTGGGTTAGATTGATTTGTTTGAAAACTGTCCCTCAATTATACGTGTGTAATTAATGTTCTTTTTAATTGCAAGATAGCAAATGGACAACATAAAACAGATATCCAATATTATTATACGATAATGCGTACCTATAGTTTAATAATTAACGAAGTAACAGAGTAGAGTAATTAATATCGTATGCTGATTCATTATTATGCGTTTATATTTGAAGTAGATATAATGGTACAATAATACAATATCAGAATAATATTGGTTGCTTTTTAAATTGTAGGGAAATTAGCTTCATTAAGCCTTCGAAGGGCGCAATGTATCCGAGATTTACCTCTCCTTTTTTTTCTTTCTTTTTTTTTTTCCTATACAGACATGCTCGTTTATGCGAAGATTTTATAACCCCTTATAGCTTTCTGAATCACATTGTAGTGCTTCCTGGTTCATTATTGACCAGTTGCTTGCCTTTTTACTTTCTCTAGCCCTTATGTGAAATGTACATGGCAGATAGAAAAGGTATTGTATTCTACCCAAAAATTCGATGTCCAGATTTCACCGGAAATATATTTTGAGATCCACTGAGTCCGAAAAAACTATTTTTAGAAAAAAATCCACGTATGGCTGTGAACAACGAAGAGTTCGTTGGTATTTAAGTTTAATATCTTCCAAGGCTGCGACACGAAACTTTTCAATAGAATTCCCTCACTCCCAATTACCCTTTACATGGAATTTTTTGTTTTCTCAAAAATGACTCCAAAGGTTTTGAATAAAATGCCGTATATTAAAGATATTTACATGACAAATAAAATGTATATCTTGGATTTTCTGAGAATAGTCTCTGAAGAGCTCTTTATTCTGGATGAATTTTGCTGGGTTTTGCATAACTGGTAAACCGTAAGAGATAGACAAAATCTAACTTAACAGAAAATATAGAGCTCGTTTAAACACACAATTTATGTTATATACTTTTTTTTTCGTGGTTGACCATTTTTGTCATTATATTATGATATCCCTTGTTATTTGTTTCAGGTTTAAAATACTTTTACTTTTCTCTACAGGAATTTATCAACTCCTGGCCATTCAAACAAAGAAATTGCAATCAAATATCAATCAGCTTTTGAAAGATTTGATTATCGTTATTGCCATTAGTATTCTCTTATTTCTCTTCTACTTATAAGGAAGTAAGTAATAAAATCATTTCTGCTAATTTTATCCCGATTAGCATGGCGTAGAGAGAATAAGCTTTTTAATAATTTGTTACAGAGATATAGAGAAAGTCATGAGAATGAAGAATGCCATTTTTCTTGTTTCATTACTAAGCAAAGGTACATTGCGCTCGCAAACGCACCTCATTGTTTATGTGGCCTTCTTTCCTATCGAACACATGTATACATAGTGCATAGAAAGTATTGTATTGCACCCAAAAATTTGATACCGAGATTTCAGTGGAATACATGTATTTAGTAAACAGTGATAGTGAATTAAAGTATCAAAGTAAAGAGTAAGTCCATTGTGGCATTTAGTAAAAACAGTGATAGTGAATTATACAGTTAAAATAGATATTATATCCTTAGTGGCATTTAGTAAAATGAATATAGTGAAAAAGTGTTAAATTAAGGAAGTATATATATTTAGTAAACAGTGATAGTGAATTAAAGTGTCCAAGTAAAGAGTAAATCCCTTGTGGCAAATAGTACAAATAGTGCTAGTGACCTTTAAGTGTCATAGAAAAGTTTATTGATTAATGGAGAAAGAAACTGTTAGGGGTATTAGAGTGTAAAGATATAGAATAAGTTTATTTTAAGAATAGCTGATGATATTAAAATGCTAAATTAAAGAGTAAGTTGTGCAGGCAATATTAACAAACTGTTAGGTGTAAATGTAAAAGAAAGAAGGAAAATAATAGTAGATAAGTATTAAGTAATATATATATATATATATATATATATATATAATTATTAATATTTAGTTAGTAGTAACAAAAATCTTATATGTTCCATTCACATGACTTTCTCTACATTTCTATTAAAATTATTTTTAAAAAGCATATTCTTCTCTAACTTATGATAATCGATATAAACATTAGCAGAAATTGTCTTAATTACTTGCTTCCTTGTAAGAGAAGGAAAATACCGGAATACTCTAGGCTAAAACGATAGCCAAATCTTTTAAAAGCGGTCGTGTGTGGTTGCAATCCGTTTCTATGCGGGTCAGGAGTTTATAACTTTAAATATGAAACAAATAACAAGAAATATCTCAGAAATGGTCAATTCAACGAAAAAAAAACACATATGTCATAAATTGTGTGTTTTAACGTGATCTACATTTTTGTGGAGTAGGTTTTTCTCTATCTCTTACGATTTACCGGTTACGCAATATTCAGAAAAAAATCATTCAGAATAAAAAGGCATTCATAGGTTATTCCCAGAAAATTCAAGATAAACATTTTATTTGCTGTATAAATATCTTTAATATACAGTATTTTAATCAAAATCGTTAGACATTTTTGAGAAAATCAAAATTTACAAAATTTTTTCCATGTTTAAGAGTAGTTTGGGGTGGAGGATTTTTCTCAAAATCTTCGTATTGCATCTTTGATTTAAGACATTTACATGACAAATAAAATGTATTTCTTGAATTTTCTCGGAATAGCCTCTGAAGACCTTATTCTGGATGACTTTTATTGAATTTTGCATAGCTGGTAAAAGTAAGATATAGACAAAAACTCATTACACAAAAGATGTAGATCTCGATAAAACACACAATTTATGGCATTTACATTTTTTTCGTGGAGTTGGCTGTTTTCGAGATATTCCTTGATATTGATTTCTGTTTCAAAATACTTAAACGCTTGGTCACGCAAAAAATTGGATTTCAATCCCATAGCAACCACATTTTCAAGCATTTGATTTCCGGTTTAGCCTTATTTCCCTTCTACTTACAAGGAACTACATAATAAGACCGTTTCTGCTAATGTTTTAGCATGAAATAGATGAATAAACTTATTAATAATTCATTACACAGATGTAGAAAATCACGTGAATGGAATACATAAGATTTTTCGTTGGCCCAAAGTTCACATGTGACCACCAGCTACATTTTCGGTAGTTTCAGCAATACATAGATCATTAGCAAGGCAATGTCAGGCTTGTGGACTTCATACTTGCTATCTAATTGAGGTTCAAGGTTCAACATGGTATAAAGTACCTTTAAAAGAATGGGCCTTAATGGCAGACATACCTAATAGCAGTTTTGCCCTGTAACGGGTTAAAGAATGCGATAAATGTTCTCTCACAGCCCCTTTCTTTTATTTCCAGTTGCCAGTAGCAAGAGTATCGTGAATTTTTCTAAGCTCTCGTGTCTGTAAACGATGCCGCCTAAATATAAGAGATTTTCATCTAGTGTTGAATTCAAATTAGGATTTGAGCAATATACAAAAGAGCACGATAATAGAGTAGTAGAAAATCATTTTAGGTCCCACCAACTGAGAAAATGATCCGCAGAAAGTGAACATTCAGGTATGAGTGATAGTGAAAATTTAGTTTAAAGAATACGAGGGGCATACTGAAAGTCACGAGCAACCCATTGTAAAAATTTAAATTTCAACAATGTAACGAAACGAATTGCAGGATCGTAATCTACAGACCTTAAGCCACATGTTGCCATATTGTGACGTCATTAGCTTCTATCACGTGACCACAAACGGTGTTTGAAAAATGGCTGACATTGATGTTTCGTTTCGACAGCGAGCTGTCATTGAATTCCTTGTGAAAGAAGGAAAATCTGCTCCTGAAATTCATCTCAGACTTCAACGGGCGCATGGAGGTGTCTGCATGGGTGCCAGCAGTGTTAGAAGATGGGCGAAACATTTCAAAGATGGAAACACGAGTCTGCAAAATGCGCCTCGTAGCGGGCGTCCTCGAACTGCCTCTACAGAACGCAACAAGGAAAGAGTTGATGAGCTCATTACAGGAGATAGGCGTTTCACTGTGAATGAAATTGCTGCGCAACTTGGAATAGGACATAGTGCAGTGCAAGAAATGATCCACAGCTTGGGTTATCGAAAGGTCTGTGCCCGTTGCGTCCCCCGTTTATTGACTGAAGACCCACAAACTTCAGAGAAGAACCATTGCACAAAACCTTCTTCAGAGATTTCATAATGAAGGTGATGAATTTTTGACGTGTATTGTGACTGGAGATGAGAGCTGGTTCCATCACTATGAGCCAGAAAAGAAACGTCAGAGCCAGAAGAAGAAAGCGAAGACAGTGCAGTCTGTAGGAAAAGTTATGGGAAGTGTCTTTTGGGATGCACAAGGTGCATTCTGGTTGACTTTCTTGAACCTGGACAAACCATAAATTCTGCCCGCTACATCAAGACACTTCAGGCTTTGCGTGATAAACGCCCTGGAAAGAGGATCATCCTTCAACAGGGTAATGCGCGTCCGCATACTGCCCGTGCCACTATGGAGAAGATCAGGGCATTAGGGTGGGAAACTCTTCCACATCCTCCCTACAGTACCGACTTGGAACCCTCCGACTACCATCTTTTCGGTTCTGTGAAGGAGCAGATGCGTGGCCAACGCTACGAGACGCTGGAGGATATTCGGAAAGCAGTGCGTTCATCAGGGTCTGCGGGCAGCTGGAACGGAGTTCTATCACAAGAGCATTTTCAAACTTGTAGAACGATGGGGAAAATGATGGAGACTATGTCGAAAAGTGAAAGAATGTCTGTAGATTATGATGATGTATTTGGTTTGGCTTAAAAATAAATATTAAGATTGTAAAACAGTGTTGCTCCTGACTTTCAGTATGCCCCTCGTACTTTTTGTTGTGCTTCAAAACAGAGTGAAATGTATGGGGTACCTACTTCATGTAAGTAATAGAGAATAAATCTTTATTATTTTTATTTTAAAATTTTCTTAACAAAATGATGACTGCGTCTTAGGATGAAAATAGGTAAGTACTAAAGGACGGCGGCGTTATGGATGGCCGAGAAAGATGGAATGACCAATTTGATACATTCAATCGACTATCGGAAATGGAACAGTCTGAATAGCCTAGCTCGTGATGTGCATGATGATAACCAGAGATCGGAACTTTAGCAAAACCCCTTTTTAAATGCGTCAAATATGTCTTAAACTTAAAAGTGCATTTTTATGAATTATACCTTTGTGATTGAAACGGAAGTTTTATGTTGCCTTTTTCTGCCTTATAAATATAAATGTGTACTTTCGAAATAAATACTTTTTGTTGCCTTTATTTGATATCTATCAATTATTTATTAATGATTTATATTTTATTTCTATAACCACTACAAAGAAAGTGACTTTACCATATTATATTATTGTCTTTCAGTCGTTCATTATTATTCTCTTTGCAACAATGAGTGTTGTCCTGCATATAAATTCATAAATAACAGAAAGCGTTATAATATCGCTTGTGTTTATTTGAAAAGGTAATAATGAGTTCGTGTCTAACATTATTTTTCTTTCAGTTTACATTGGAATGTTGCAATGAAAACATTAAAAATTAAATTATTATTTCTATATCCGTTACAATGAAAGTCACTTCACTCAATGTATATTATTGCCTTTTATTCAACACATTAATATTCTCTTTGCAACAATGAGCGCTGCCGTGTATAAAATTGTATAAATAACGGAAAGTGTTTTAATTATCAACTGTGCCTTTTTTGAAAAGGCAACAATGAGTTTGGATATAACTTTATTACTTTTAGAAAACCGGGCTTGTAGGCTGTGGTCCACTGGGCTTCTCCCCTCGTTCCCCAGACGTTTCGCCTGCGTCTGCGGCAGGCATCATCAGTGGCGTGTACATCTCCGTGTGTGCCCGTGTGTCTGTGAACACGATAAATCAAAAACGAAAATACCAAACTTGGTATTTAAGTTTTGTATGTTCCAGGGATACGACACGAAGATTTTGAGAAACACCCCCACTCCATACTACCCTTTACATGGAACTTTTTTCGAAAATTTTGATTTTCTCAAAACTGACTCTAACGATTTTGATTAAAATATCATATATTAAAGATATTTGGCAAATAATATGTATATCTTGAATTTTCTGGGAATAGTCTCTGAAGACTGCTTTATTGTGGACGAATTTCACGGAATTTTGCATAACTGCTAAACCATAAGAGATTGACAAAAACCTACCACATAAAAATGTAGAGCACGTTAAAACACACAATTTATGTTATATACATTTTCTTCGTGGAGTTGATCGTTTTTTAGATATTCCTTTATTTTGGTTTCGGCTTTGAAAAACTTATACTTTTCTCATACCGGAATTTGTCAACTCCTGTCCATACACACAAAGGAACTTTTGTCACATAGAAACCAGCTTTTGACTATCACTTTAACCTATGGTATCCCTTATTTCGTTTCTACTTACAATAAAGCAAGAAATAAGACTATTTCTGCTAATTTTTCACGATTAGCATGAAATAAATAAAAGATAAGCTTATTAACAATAATAATTTACAGAGATATAGAGAAAGTCATGTGAATGGAACACATCAGATTGTTTCTTTAAACATCATATAATTAATAATAATTAACTTAATCATTTAAGCAGTAGTAGCTCAGCACACTACACTTTAATCATTGTTGTCACACACACAGTATACAGTTCAACTGATGCGTCGAATCTGAATTATAAGTCAAGTGAGTCACAACTCACACCGAATTGCACTCGTCAATTATCTACTCTCTGTCAGGCAACTTTTTAACTAACTGTCCAATCGTCCTTATACAGGGTGAGTCATAATAACACCAATTAATTTTAAGTCGAGAGTCAGGGGTTATAATTAAGTATGCAACACGAAGATATTCAAGAAAATTTTCCCACCACAAACTAACCTTTACATGTAAAAAATTCGAACATTTTCATTTTCTCAAAAATGTCTCTTAACTATTTTGATTAAAATACTGTATATTAAAGATATTCACAAGTCAAATAAAATGTGTATCTTGAATTTTCTGGGAATAGCCTCCTAAGACCTCTTTATTCTGGATGAATTTTGCCGAATTTTGCTCAACTGCTAAAATCTAAGAGATATACATATTTTATGTAGTAAACTTTTGTCTATCTCGTTTAAACACACAATTTAGGTCCTATATATTTTTTTTTCGTGGAGTTGACCATTTTTGAGATATTCCTTGTTATTGATTTCAGTTTTAAAAACTTTTCTCACGTGGTAGGTTGTAAACTCCTGGCTCTGTATAGAAAAGGAAGAGAGAATACTTTTCAACATAGTATAGGAATTAGTGTATCCCACTCAACATTCTATGCCGATATTTCACCGGAAATATTGTTTCCTGAATAAATAAAAAACAATCTAATATGTTCCATTCACACGATTTTCTTTACATCTTTGTTACAAAGTATTATCTACTTCATTTTAATCGAGATAAAATTAGCAGAAATATAGCTTGCCTCCTTGTAAGTAGAAGGGAAATAAGTTCCTAAGTTCGATGGTCAAATATTTTAAAATCTGGTTGCTATATGCTTTTAATTCCTTTGGTTGTGTGTCAGGAGTACACAAATTGCCGTATGAGAAAAAGTATTTTAAAGTTGAAACCAATAACAAGGAATATCTCAGAAACAGTTCTACAAAAAAAAAAAAAAAAAGTATTTGATATAAGCTAAGCTACCCATGTGTTTTAACGAGATCTACATTTTTTGTGTAATAAGCTTTTATCATCTCTAACGGTTTACTAGTTATGCAAAATTCAGCAAACTTCATCCGAATAAAAAGGTCCTCAAAGGATATTCCCACAAAATTCAAGATATATATTTTATTTGTCATGTAAATATCTTAAATATACGATATTTTAATCAATTCCATTAGTCATTTTTGAGAAAATCAAAATTTGTGAAAAAAAATCCATGTAAAGGATAGTTTTTTCCTCAAAATAGCATCAATGACCTCGTTGCTGCGAAACCTTAGTCCTCCAATACATTTTTTGAGGTTTGGGAACAGATGGTAGTCACTGGGTGCTAGATCTGGTGAATAGGGTGGATGTTTAAGCAATTTGAACTTTAATTCGCACATTTTTCTCATTGCTATGACTGAACGATGGGTCGGAGCATTATAGTGATGAAAAAAAAAAAAATTCTCCTTTTTCTCAAATGAAGTCTCTCTTTCTTTTCACCTCATCACTCAAACGTTGCAGTAAGCTTGCGTAGTAGTCCCCACTGATGCTTTTATCCTTTTCCAACTAATCAATAAAAATAATTCCCTGTGCATCCCAGAAAACACTCGCCATAACAAAGTTGACTGCCTTTTTTGGAGATGGTTCACCTGGCGCAATCCACTGTTTTGACTGTGATTTACTTTCTGAAGTGTAGTGATGTATCCAAGTTTCATCCATGGTAATAAGCTATCTTACTGGTATTTTTACGGTAGAGCTCCACATTCTTAACAGAAACAGCTTGTCTTTGCAACTTTGATCAGGTGTCAACAAACGCGTCATCCATCTCGCACAGACCTTGTGAAAGCACAAAACATTATTTAAAATATTAGCTGCACGTTCTTTTGATATGTTTACAGCCTCTGCTATCTCAAACAACTTTAATCTGTGGCCTTCCAGTACTAAACGATGCATTTTTTCAATGGTTTCTGGAGTTGTCACTTCTATAGGACCTCCAGAGCGAGGCTCATTGCTAGTGCTCGTACGTTCCATTTTAACCCACTTTTTAACCATTGAATATGAAGAAGCCGAGTCTTTTAATGTACTGTCTATTTCCTGCTTGATTTCTTTAGGCGTTAAGCCTTTCAAATGGAAGTATTTAATCACTGCTCATTTTTCCAAATCCTCCATTTTCGTGAAAACTCTAAAGTTGTCCTGTTTAACATGATATCATTCGGAAACTAAACAAGCTATTGACCTGTAACTATGGATACAAACTAGAGTTAAATTATACGATGCTACCGTCTAACTGGCCTAGTGGTGCCACATATGTGTAAGGCCCGGGACTTATCAGCCGACCCTACCACATTTTCTGTGTGAAGTTAGCTATTTTTTAGATATTAATTGTTATTATTTTCAATTTTAAAATACCTAAGCATTTATAAAACGGGAATTTGTCATTCATGTTTATTTTACTCTTGGCTATGCAAAGACAACCGAATTTCAATCACGTAGCAACAACTTTTAATTGCTCTAGACTATCGTGTTGTCTTATTTTCTTACTGATTATAAGGAAATAAATAATAAGACTATTTTAATGTATATCTCAATTACCAAGAAGTGGATAGAATAGTAAGCTTTCGTAAGACTAATCTGTGCTGAATAGATAAAGACATATTAATGGAATAAATTCGTTTTTTCAGAGGATTAAAACCCATTTACATCTTAATTATTCATATAGTTTAAATAAAACATTGCATTTCCACTGTAAAAATGAAAGTATAGTTTTATAGATATATTCAACAAGAATTATATTTGCAATAATTGGATTCATTAACTATTCTTATGAATTTAATGACAAAATTATATGTATAGAAACATGTGAAATTTCAATATTTTGGTTGAAATATATTTGGTAGAGAAAGTAAACATATGAATATCAAATGAAAGTATCTCGGGATGGTTCTGATTATTAAATTACCCTCCTCCTGCTTTTCTCCTGGTTCATTTAGGTTGCGCCAGCATCCAATGCTTGACTTGTCTCCATTCTTTGCTAGCTGTAATTTGACTAACAGCTGAAAATTAATTTGGCTTGGTGTTCCTGCAAGGGACGGCGCTGTGACGTAATTATACCCCAAGAGATAGTTATGTTCCACTCCCTTGTGATGATCGCTTGCAATTTTTATCTCTTAATGTATGTAAGTACCTCCTGATAAAGGCTTAGCACCATACTATTTAGTACAGGAAATTACTTATTTATTACTGTAATATTTAGGCCAAATGATAGATAATTAACAGTTGCATCAAGAATAATGTCTTACTTTAATGCAGAGTCAACTTCTTGCACAGTAATAAATGAAAGAAAGCGGGCAAAATGAGGTAACCGCGAAATAATAGTTGCAACTCATTTGCTTTAGCGCTTTATTCCATTTCACTTTGGGGTCAGAATTTGCATGGGATAATTTTTCTACCAGTTGTAAGCTACATTCCAGTGGTAAAGAAGAAAAATTGATTTCTACTTTCTTTAGGACCTATGTACAAAAATTTGATGTGTACAATTCACATGACTTTCTCTATATCCCTGCAACAAATTATTCTTAAAAAGCTTATACCTCTATTAACTTCATGCTAATCAGTAAAACATTAGCAGAAATAGCCATATTACTTGCTTCCTTGTAAGTAGAGGTGAAATAAGGGAGTACCATAGGTTAAAGTGATAATCAAAAGCTGGTTGCTATGTCAGTGGAGTTCCTTTGTTTGTATGGACGGCAGTTGACAAATTCCTGCATGAGAAATGTATAAGTTTTTCATAGCAGAAACCAAAAATAAGGCATGACACAAAAACGACGAACTCCAAGAAAAAAATGTATACAACATAAATTGTGTGTTGTAATGTGCTCCACATTTTTTGTGTGATAAGTTTTGTCTATCTCTTACGGTTTAGCAGTTATAGAAAATTCCGTAAAATTCACTCAGAATAAAGTAGTCTTCAGAGGCAATTCCCAGAAAATTCAAAAAATACATTTTATTTGTCGGTAAATATCTTTAATATACGATATTTTAATCAAAAGGCTCTAAACTTAAATACCAAGTTTGGTATTTTACCGACTTTTCGTTTTTGAGTTATCGTGTTCACGGACACACACACACACACATCCGGACCTTTTTCCGAAAATGCTTTTTTTTAGATAAAGGCGACCCTAAAACATATATTTCCGGTGAAATCTCGGTATCGAATTTTTTGGTGGAGTGCAATACATTCTCTATACACTATGTACATAGTGCCTATTAGAGAAAGTAAAAATGGAAATGGTGTTTTATTTATGGACGCTCTTTAACTGCTATGGTTATCAGGCTTGAAGTATTTTTACGTACCGTAAACCTATGGCACGGGACTCACCGAAGAAAGCCATGCTAAGGATTTTTACGCCGGAAAAAATCCATCGTCCTCCGTCGGGTTTGACGCGACCTTGGGTATATGAAGTTAACATGGTAACCATTACACCACCGAGGGTGCCAATGTATCTACAATGAACATAGTGGGTTAGTAGAAAAGGTAATTATATCGATACCGAAATTTCACCGGAAAAGTCATGCTTTGAAGATCTCTAAATCCAGAAAAAAACATTTTTAGAAAAATGTCAGTATGTGTGTCTGTAGACAGCATTATTCAAAAAGGAAACACACTTAAATAGCACGTTTGGTATTGAAGTCCAATATCTTATAAGGATGGGACTCGAAGATTTTCAAGAACTCCCCCGACCTAAACTACAGTTCACACGGAATAGGTGTGTTTCGAAATTTTCAAATGGCTCCAACGATTTTGATTAACATGCCTTTTATTAAAGATAAACACATGGGAAATAAAATGTATATCGTGAATTTCTAGGAAATAGGCCCTCAGGTCCACTTCATTCTGAATGTCTTTTGCAAAACTGATAAACTGTAATAAATAAACAAAAACCTGCTACACAAAAAATATAGATCTTGCTAAGACACACAATTTACGTCATATCCTTTTTTTTTATTTATTTGGCGGCACGGTAGCCGTGTGGTTAGACCGCTCGCCTCCATCTAGGCGGCCCGAATTCCCCAGCCACCCATTCCAACAATTGCTTCATCACCTCCTTTCCAATCATCAGTTTTGCTTGCATTTCACATCATCCACTTCCTTCATGTTTATGCCTGGCCAGGTCGACCCCTCGTAACAGGCTCTCCACTCTGTGGTTTCGTGCCTTAGGCTCCCCGACAGGCTTCTGACACCTAGGCATTGGATTGTAACTTCTAGGAGGCGTCAGTCCTACAGTTACGGGGAGGGTAAGCCGATTACGAAACAAAAGAATCTTCTATAGATGAGACTCAAAGATTTTTAAAAAAACTCTTCCGCCCTAAACTACAATTTACATAGAATATTTTTCGAAATGTTCGACTTTCTAAAATTGCTGTAACGATTTTGATTAAAATGCCTTATATTAAAGATATTTATATGGGAATAAAGTTTATATCCTGAATTTTTTCGAAAAAGCTCAAGTTCTCATCATTCTGAATGACTTTTACACAACTGGAAAACCGTAAAGATTGACAAAACTTAATACTAAAAACTATAGATCCTGTTAAAGCACACAATTTATATCATACACTTTTTGTAGGAGTAACCATTTCCGAATATATTCTCTGTTATTGGTTTCAGTTTTATAATAATTCAAATGTTTCTCACATGGAAAGCCCTCATCGTTTAAACTCTCTTTTGTCTTACTCCTGAAAAGAAAAACCAAGCAAAGGGAACCCCGTTTCAGTGACAATTATTAAGATTTGACTGTCGCTTTAGCCTGGTGTATTCGCTTATTTCCCTTATACTCGTAAGGAACTAAGCAACAAGACCATTTCTGGTGATGTTTATCTTGATTAGCATGATATAGATAAAAGAATTATCGTTTGCAAAATAGTGTATTTGCAGAACAGATAGAAAAGTCATGTGAATGGAACACATCCGAATTTTAATAGTAGACTGTCGTTAGAAATAAGCTTTCAATTAAATTGAGAATTGAAATCATAATTAATGGATTAAATTCCCTTAGTAAATTTTATTTACCTAATTAAACCTTTAAAAGAAAAACAAAATGATCCTGATGTGTTCCATTCAAATAGCTTTAACTGTTGCAAATACAAACTATTCTTACAAAAATGTATTTATTCTTGTATCTACATCATGCTAATCGAGATAAACATAGGCAGCATTGGTCTCATACATTGTGCTGAAGCGATAGCCAAATGTTTTAAAATAATTGAGGTCCGCATCGCTTTGTATGGTTCCCTTTGAGAAAAGTTAGGGAGTTTAAAGCTGAAACTAATAACAAAGAATATCTCAAAAACGGTCAACTCTACAAGAAAAGCGTATATGTCATAAAGTGTGTGTTATAAAGAGATCTACATTCTTGATGTATTAGGTTTCATCTATCTCTTACGCTTTAACCGTTATGAAAAATTCTGCAAAACTCGTCTAGAATAAAGAGGTATCTGGAGGCCATTCTCAGAAAATTCAAAATAATAAGTTCAAATTTTATTTTGTGATGTAAATATCTTCTATATACAGTATTTTAAGCCGTTTTTGAAAAAAATTACATTTTAAAACATTTTCTTATGTAAGTAGTAAATTGGGGTGGATAAGTTTTGTTGAAAATCTTCATGTCGCATCCTGGAACGTACTAAACTTATATACTAAGTTTGGTATTTAAAGGTCTTTTTAGTTTTCGAGTTATGTGATCACAGAAACACACACACACACACACACACACGGATCTTTTTCTAGTAATGCTTTTTTGGACTCAGGAGATTTCAAAATATATTTCCGGCGAAATCTCGACATCGAAATTTTGGATGGAACACTTACTATACCTCATAGCACGTGTGGAGAAAGTAAACAGGTACAACGCACCGCTACGGTAAAGGAAAACGAAATGACGTGAAAACTGGACTTAATCCCATTAGGGAAATGACAGTGAAAACTGAACAGAATCAATTTAAGAAAATTTTGACGCATGAACAATATAACTTTACGTAAACGTTTTTCTCCTCATAAGTGCCAGTAGAAGACTGGATATTGAATTTTTAGTTCACAAATGAAGTAAGTCGTCCATTTTGTTTATGCTCATTGTTGTTTCCAGGGGAGTAGGATTGTCTATCCCATTATTAAAGCTGTAAGCTGTAATTTTCTATCTTGATTACCTTCACGGAAAGTGTGCTATAATTTTCATAGAATTGCAGTACAATGGTTTACATTGGCGAATTAATAGCACATCCCTTAGATTTCCAGGAAAATAATGATACAATCCGTTTGTTTTTACAGGGTTACACATTTATATCTGGGCATTTCCCTTTCTATCTTAACAGCCTCTTTTCTTCTCTTATTATTATTTTTTTGTTTCATTTGTATAGCCCCCTTTAACTTCAATGGTCATATCGGGGGCTGTGACTTGTGAAACAACTCGTATTACTGTAGGTTAGAACATTAGGTTAATCATTATTATATTACTAAATACACACGCACATTCACTCTCACATTCATACTTCCAGACTCTGTGGGGGATAGGGAATAAATCTGGTTAAAGAAAAATTCCCTGCCCCAGCCGGGAATCGAACCCGGGAGGTAGTCTTCTCTGATTATTAGATGTTTAGCAATTATATTTTACTAGCTGCCCGCCCAGACTTCGCACGCGTGGTATATCTAATGAAAAAACTTGAGACAAAATCTTTCGTTTACAAGACACCATGAAATGAAATACAATTACAGTTAAATATTTTGACAATACTTTATTGGAATGCCTTGTAATGTACAATTTTCCTTCCGGAGAGAAGATAGATAGCGCCGATGGTTTGCCGACTCTTGAGCACGCAATGTACAACTGCCCATGTGAAAAACACGGTAGTTCAAGGTATATTTCACACATTTCTTACGATTGACCCGGTAAGGTGCACGGAAAGTTGAACACACTTAAATTCAAAAGAAAAGTCGATTGGCATTAGTGGTATTCTTGGAATAAGCACATCCTCGCCTTTGAGCTTCCCTATGATTATAGCAGCTTAAATCAATATTTTAAGAATTTTTTAACAGCGAGTCTTATTCCGTTGCACAATTTCGGCTGATTGCATTTAAGACAGTACATGTCTTGTCCCGGGGCAAAATTATATTCTTAGAAGAGAAAATATGAATGAAAATGGGAAGGGTAGAAATACTTTTAACACGTATAAGTCACGAGCCCAGGGTACAAGATCCTGTTACCTGCCGTGCATTAAACCGAAGGGGTGAATATGAATGGACCCTGCCCGAGGTAACTAACGGGACACAGCAAAACAATGCTCTCCGCTGGTCAGGCGACAGTGTAAGGCACTTGGTGAAGGACCTCCGAACAACAAAGATGTAAAATTTAGAATTCGTGGTGGAGCCAAACAGGTGACATTTTAAGGCACTTTACGAAGAACCCCCGCACGACCAAGATGTGGCAATTGAGCGCGTGGTGTAATCATTAGTTGTGATGGAAGTAAGTGATTTTAAGACCGATCACAGTACGTAATAAATCACCACCTCAACACTAATTAACAATAACATTAACGGGCGAGTAAAGTGTAACGTCACAGTAAAAAAACTAAGAAGTGTACGCGTGTGTTCTCGGCGGAAAAAGGCCGGACTCAATAAAGCACTTGTGTCTCAGCACAACCTGAAAAAGTCTCCATGCTAATAAAAAAAAACCTGAGCTAAGCCAATCAAATATCCACACAATTCCCCTACTGCCATAACCTCCACCCGGGATACGAACCCAGTACCCACACACATTGCATAGCATAATTATTACCGAACCAACCTTGAGTTGTAAATTATGTGGCGGAATCCTGGCAAATCCGATTATAATGATAATTTCTTTCACCATTTCGTATACATACAATGCAATAGATTTCGTCAGCAAGTCATTAAAATGCATCTATACTTAAATATTCTTGTATGTTGTAAAAATTAGGTCGCTTAATTCTAAACACTAATTTTAAAAGAATTTGCTTACACACTTTGTCTTATATTTAAAAGTAGATTATAGTAATAATAGTAAAAATAATATTAATAATAATAATAATAATAATAATAATGACGACGTTAACAACGGTGCAATGTGAAAAGTTTAAAGTCACGGCTCGGAAGCTTCGGGGTGAAAAAACAAACAAAAGCAGAGCGCGCGTGGTAAACATTGCGCACCAAAGATTTTTGAATGTGAGCACATTCACTAAAGGGTAAACATGAATAGTAATTTTCCACAATGTGGAGAAGGGATCCAAGCGTGCGCGGTATTGGAAGGGGGCCCAGTGCTGGTCGGCTCGGCGAGGAAGGGCGGGAGAGGGGGGGTCATTCAAGAGGGGCCGACTGAGATGCTTTGGCTCAGTGGTCGCTGAACAGCGACGGGTCGCGAACGTGGTAGCTTGGGTGTCGTGTGTGTCATTTGTTTCATCTTGAGACTACTCTGCGTTCCGGTAGGTCCATCATTCACAATCTTTGTTATATAAATGTGCTTCAAATTTTGGCTTTGACTTCGCAATTTACACATTTGCAGTAATTTAATTTTTGTGTAATTGTGTTTTAATGCCTGTTAAAGTTTTCTTTTTTGAACAGTATATAATCTACTCCATTAAATTACAAAATAAGTATCCAAATAAACTCGTTCATTCAATAATAAAAAAAATTCTGATATGTACCATTCACATGACTTTCTCTATATCCCTGCAACAAATTATTCTTAAAAAGCTTATACTTTTATTTACTTTATGCTAATCAGAAAAAAATAGCAGAAATAGTCTTATTACTTGCTTCCTTGTAAGTAGAAGCGAAATAAGGGACTAACATAGGTTAAAGTGATAGTAAACAGCGGGTTGCTATGTCAATGAAGTTCCTTTATTTATATGGATAGGAGTTGACAAGTTCCTGTATGAGAAAAGTATACGTTTTTCATAGCAGAAACCAAAAATAAGGAATGTCTCAAAAATGACGAACTCCACGAAAAAATGTATGTAACATAAATTGTGTGTTTTAATGTGCTCTACATTTTTGGTGTAGTAAGTTTTTGTCCATCTCTTACGGTTTAGCAGTTATCCACAATTCAGTAAAATTCATCCAGAATAAACTACTCTTCAGAGGCTATTCCCAGAAAATTCAAGATATACATTTCATTTGTCAGGTAAATATCTTTAATATACGAAATTTTAATCAAAATCGTTAGAGCCATCTTTGAGAAAATCAAAATTTTCGAAAAAAAGTTCCATGTAAAGGGTAGTTGGGGTGGGGGGATTTTTCTCGAAATCTTCGTGTTGCATCCCTGGAAGATACTAAGCTTAAATACCAAGTTTGGTATTTTACCGACTTCTCGTTTTTGAGTTATCGTGTTCACAGACACACACACACGGACCTTTTTGTGAAAATGCTTTTTTTTGGATATTGGGGACCCTAAAACATATATTTCCGGTGAAATCTCGGTATCGAATTTTTGGGTGGAGTGCAATACCTTCTCTATACATTATGTACATAGTGCGTATAGAGAAAGTAAAAATATTAATTTTTATCAATGAGATGAAACTAATATTTATTTATTCATTGGCTGGTCAATTCTTAAAGACGTCTGGTGTCGAATTCTTGAAATAGTGTTGCGCTTCTGAACGCTATTACGCACTTAAACATATTTTAGAATATAGAGTACAAAAATAATTACTTTTTAGTTTAATACAAATCACAATTGTTAAATGCCTTCTAACAAATTCAACGTATATCGACAATACACTAAATGTTTGTTTGCAATACTTTATTTTTGATAAAAAGTAATGAGCGATGGATCTCTGTTTGTTACTTTATAACTAAAGGGTTTAATCCATTGCTTACAGCTTTGTGTGTAGTGTTTATTAGGTGTTGCTTAGGCAAGTTGTCGGAAGTACTTTGTTTACTTTCCATAAAGCAGATTTTAGGGGATATTGAAATATCTTCCTTACTGTAAATATAACTTAAATATTTACTAAAAATTTATTTTATTATAAATATATTAATAAGATCCACATGTAAGGGGTGCTAATTTGTCATTTTTGGTCGTACGTATTCAACGTGAATAATCGATGTGGTTTGAGTTGTTTACTCTTTGATGTTGAGTTAAATATATTCACTTTTGGGATCTTTTAGTTTTCAAGAGTTTTGTAGTTACTAAAAATTGCATGTATTCTCTGCAAAGTAATTCTTAATGTTATACTAAATCTTATGTGTTCCATTCACATGACTTTCTCTACATTTCTGCAACAAATTATTGATAAAACGCTTATTCTTTTTTCTACTTAATGCTAATCAAGATAAACATTAGCAGAATTCGTCTTCGTAGAAGGGAAATAAGGAAATACACTAAGATAAATATATATAATTTAAAAACTGGTTGCTATGTGCTTGAAATTCATTTCTTTACCTGGCCAGGCAAATTCCCATATGTGAAAAGTATTTTAAAACTGAAAACACATCAACTCCACGAAAAAAAATGTATACGGCATAAATTGCGTGTTTTAACGAGATCTACATTTTATGTAGTAAGCGTTTGTTTATCACTTACAGTTTACCATTACGCAAAAGCCACTCAATATGAATAGATATTCAGAGGCCATTCTCAAAAAACTCAAGATATATATTTTATTTGTTGTGTAAATATATTTAAAATACGGTATTTTGAGTCAAACTCGTTAGAGCCATGTTTGAGAAAATCAAAATTTTCGAAAAGAGTTTAAAGGGTAGTTTGCGGTGGGGGAATTTTTCTCAAAATCTTCGTGTCGCATCCCTGGAAGATACTAAACTTAAATACCAAATTTGGTATTTACTGATTTTTCGTTTTTGAGTTATCGTGTTCACGGACACACACACACACACACACACACACACACACGGACCTTTTTCTGGAAATACCTTTTTTGGATACAAGGGACCCTAAAACATATTTCCAGTGAAATCTCGGTATCGAATTTTTTGGTGGAGTGCAATACCTTCTCTATACACTATGTGCATAGTGTAGAGAAAGTAAAAATCGGCAGTCATTACCTCCCAAAGAAATTTAATTTTCTTTATTTCATGAATATTTTAAACCAATGTTTTGTTTATCATATTCTAACGTTAAAGATAGACAAAATGGCATCTATTACACAGAAACTGATAATTAGTTTAAAACACACAATATTTCAAACAAATTTTATGTGTCATATAGCATTTCCGATATATTCCGCTGATGCTGGTTTCGATTGTTAAATGCCTTGTAATTATTTTAATGCCATGTGTGTATTCACTTGTTTCACTCAGTGTCATGTAAAGAGTATGGAATTTCAAAGCCAGAGCGAAACTTTCAAGCACCTGATTATTGACTAGGTTTTCTGTTTCCTGTTGTAACCACAACGAAATATATAATGGAGCTATATTTGCAAAATTTTAGCTCGATTAACGTGAAGTAGATGGAAATACATTTCACAAGAGAGTTTTTCAAAGCGGTATAAAAACAATGGATAGCGGGTAAAGAACCTTGTTGGGCACAGACATAGACATACTTTTTTTTTTTTTAAGATGACATTGGCCGTGAAAGAGTTTGACCTTGCGGGACGTAAACATTTTTACATAAGCTCATGGAGTTTTAAATTTGTGCTTTGGACATGTATTTAATAACGAAAACACTTTAGTAATTGAAAAAAAACATCAGATTCGTTACCTAGCCTCTAAGTTCTGTACTAAAGTTATATAAAATACATATTAACATTATTATTATTATTATTATTATTATTATTATTATTATTATTCTATAATTCCAAAAATATATCAAGTACTGAAATTGTTAACTATTAGGCTTTCACTTTTTACTTTTTCTCCCGAGTTCTATTCCACTTAGTTTGATACCGAGATCCCACTGGATACACATGTTTTGAGAACCCCTGGATAATAATATGTCGAAACTTGGTAGTTTCAAATGGATGGGACTCAAATGTTTAAAAAGTCCTCAACCGATACTATCCTTTATTAGGAAACGTTTTCAAATTTTTTTCCCAAAAATACCCTAAACGATTTTGATTAAAGTACCGTATCTTATAGATATTTTCATGATGAATTATCAGTATATCTTAAATTTTTTTGGAGTAGCCCCTCGGGACCTCTTCATTCTAGATGACTTTTGCATAATTGGAAAACCGTAAGAAATAGACCAAAACTAATACATAAAATTATTTCTTTATTTTATTGTTTCATTTATATAGCCTCCTTTAACATCTAAGGGCATATCAGGGGTGTTTGCATTAAAAACAACTCGTTGTATGTAGGTTCTTTATTTTGGGTTTAAATCGTTTTATTTTCCTCAAATACACACACACACAGACCCACACACACACATTCACTCCCACATACATACGTCCAGACTTGGTGGGAAATACGGAATAATTCTGGTTAAAGAAAAATTACGCTCCCTATCCGGGAATCGAACTCGGGTCCTCCGTGTGAGAAATCAGCTTCCTATCACTCGATCACGGAGGAAGTTACACAAAAATTGGTGACCTCATTAAAATACACAACTTATGTCATATACATTTTTATGAAGTTTGCCATTTCGGAGATATTACTTGTCATTGATTTAAATTTGCAAATACTTTCAGCTTTTCTCAGGCGAGGATTTGATATTTATTTTTCTTTTGTTTTACTTCGAGCCATGTAAAAATAGCTGCACTTAATGCATAGTAACCAGCTATCGCTTTAGACTAGAGTCCCTTATTTCCCACCTACTTATAAGGAACTAGTGATAATACCATTTTTTTCTCTATTTAAACTTCAAGAAAATATTGGAGATACAATAGGAATAACGGAATAGAGTAGGCTAAAACGACAGTCAATTTTTTAAGACTTGGCCATTATGTCATAGTGTAACAGAGAGGGGGAAGCAAATGCAAAAACAAAACGAACCCCCCCCCCAAAAAAAAAAAACATTTGAAAAAGTGTATTGCAAACCAATAACAAAGAATAACTCGGAAATTGTTTATTCTCACCACAAAAAAAAACAAAAAACAAAAAAAAAAAACTATTTGACATCTATTGTGTGCATTAACGAGAAGAAGATGCATTTTTACGTAGTAATATTTAGGGTATTTCTTACGGTTTATCGTTATAAATTAAGAGGGCTTCAGAGGTTTTTCCTAAAAAATTTAAGGTATACATTTTACTTGCCATGAAAGCAATTTAACAAATAGTAATGAAAATCATTAAATTAGTTTTTAAGAAACTAAAGTGTAGGAATTCCTTGAACATTTTATCATCGCATCCATTAATTATGCTGTTCACTTACATACACACAACATGGACATATTTCTGTAAAAAAAAATAAAAAAAAGCAACGTTTTTAAAGGTTCAGAGGCCTCAAACTATTTCCAATGAAATCTCGACATCCAATTTTTGAATGGAATAAAAAAATATACTTAGCCCCCTCTGAAGTGTAGGAGTAGCACGACATCCAAGAGGTCCCGAGTTCGAATCAAGCTTAGTGTGTGCTACCCGGATAAGTTTTCCTTCGGGGTTTTTCCTTATTTTGAGAAGACGACTGTCCAATAATTTTAAGGTCCATGGACCTCTCTCCGCGCATTATCTACGCCCATATCCCGGTCCCATATAGCATTTTATTTTCCATCGTATAAATTTTGTCAAGCTATGTTACATATATTATTATTATTATTATTATTATTATTATTACACATAACTGTAACATTTATGGCCATTTTTACTTTCTCTACACGTACTATGTGCATAGTTTATAGAGCAGGTATTTTCCTTTTACTATACACATCTTTTTTCTATTGGTTATTCCAGCTCCCATTGGAGTCTAATCTCCATGTAATTAATGATATTTCCTTACAGCCTCTATTTCTCTTCCAGTAATCTGCTATCACTCTTCCTTGCGTAATATGTGCTCTTTTTATTTCCTCTACATGTGCATGGCGCATATGTAGAGAAGGCATTGCACTCCACCAAAAAAATTGATAATAGGATTTCACCACAAATACAGTTTTAGGGTCCCCTGTATCAAAAAAAAATCTGATGTGTACCATTCACATGACTTTCTCTATATCTCTGCAACGAATTATTTTTAAAAAGCTTATACTTCTATTAACTTCATGCTAATCAGTAAAACATTAGCAGAAATAGTCATATTACTTGCTTCCTTGTAAGTAGAGGTGAAATAAGGGAGTACCATAGGTTAAAGCGATAATCAAAGGCTGGTTGCTATGTCACTGATGTTCCTTTGTTTGTATGGACAGCAGTTGACAAATTCCTGTATGAAAAATGTATAAGTTTTTCATAGCAGAAACAAAAAAATAAGGAATGTCACAAAAACTACGAACTCCACGAAAAAATGTATATAACATAAATTGTGTGTTTTAACGTGCTCTACATGTTTATGTAGCAAGTGTTTGTCCATCTCTTACGGTTTAGCAGTTATTCAAAATTTAGTAAAATTCATTCAGAATAAGAGGCTATTCCCAGAAAATTCAAGATTTTCATTTTATTTGTCAGGTAAATATCTTTAATACACGAAATTTTAATCAAAATCGTTAGAGCCATTTTTGAGAAAATCAAAATTTTCGAAAAATGTTCCATGTAAAGGGTAGTTTGGGGTTGGGGGATTTTTCTCAAACTCTTCGTGTCGCATCCCTGGAAGATACTAAACTTAAATACCAAGTTTGGTATTTTACCTACTTTTCGTTTTTGAGTTATCGTGTTCACGGACACACACACACACACGCGGACCTTTTTCCGAAAATGCTTTTTTTAGATAAAGGGGACCCTAAAACATATATTTCCGGTGAAATCCCGGTATCGAATTTTTTGGTGGAGTGCAATACATTCTCTATACACTATGTACATAGTGCATATAGAGAAAGTAAAAAACAAAACAAAAAAGAAACATTGTTTTAAAAAAGATCGATGTTTGTGTGTCCGTGTGTCTGTGACCACAATAACTCAAAAACGGAAAGCCATATTTAGTATTTAAGCTATCTTCCAGGATTGCGACACGAAGATTGGTAAATCTCCCCACCACAAACTACCCTCTACATGGGAACATATTCAAAAATTTTGATTTTTTCAAAAATGCTCTAGCGATTTTAATTAATATACCGTATTTTGAATATATTTACATGACAAATAAAATGTATATCTTAAATTTTCTGAAGTTGGTATCTGAAGAGCCCTTCATTTTGAGTGCATTTTGCATAACTGGCAAACCATAAGAGATAAACACATACTTACTACACAAAAATGTAATTCTCATTAAAACACACAATTTATGAACGATACATTTTTTTCATGGATTTGATCACAAATTCTTTTCAGAGGGACTTTTAAAACCTGGTTGCCATGTGGTTGAAATTCAGTTCTTTACATGGTCCGCAGTAGCCAAATGTATTCCCTTATTTCCTTTCTGCTCACAAGGAACCAAGTAATAAAGACAATTTCTGCTAATGTTTATCTCGATTAGCACGAAGATAGAATAACAAGTTTTTATAAATAATTTTCTGCAAAAGCGAAGAGAAAGGCATATGAATAAAACATCAGATTTTTAAAAACCAAGATCCTAATTTTCTTTTCATTTATTCTCAGCCCCCATTTTACACAAAACTTATTTACCGCCTCTTTCTTCCTTAACCTTGCACACGATATGGGTCCAACTACCAAGTCATCCGCAAACTGGAATTTCTTAGCAAACGTTACATACATAACGTTACATACTGCATTTTTACTTTCTCTATACTCACTATGTAATAGTGAATAGAGAATGTATTGCACTCCACCAAAAAATTCGATACCGAGATTTCACCGGAAATATATGTTTTAGGGTCCCCTGTATCAAAAAAAAAAAGTATTTTCAAAAAAAAGGTCCGCGTGTGTGTGTCCGTGTGCCTGTGAACACGACAACTCAAAAACGAAAAGTCAGTAAAATACCAAACTTGGTAATTAAGTTTAGTATCTTCCAGGGATGCGACACGAAGATTTTGAGAAAAATCCTCCCACCCCAAACTACCCTTTACATGGAACTTTTTTCGAAAATTTTGATTTTCTAAAAAATGGCTCTACCGATTTTGATTAAAGTATCGTATATTAAAGATATTTACCTGACAAATAAAATGTATATTCTGAAATTCCTGGGAATAGCCTCTGAAGACTACTTTATTCTGGATGAATTTTTCATAACTACTAAACCGTAAGAGATGGACAAAAACTTAACCCATAAAAATGTAGAGCACGTTAAAACACACAATTTATGTTATATACATTTTTTTCGTGGAGTTGATGGTTTTTGAGATATTCCTTTTTATTGGTTTCAGCTTTGAAAAACTTACACTTTTCTCATACAGGAATTTGTCAACTCCTGTCAATACAAACAAAGGAACATCAGTCACATAGCAACCAGCTTTTGGCTTTCACTTTAACCTATGGTACTCCCTTATTTCGGTTCTACTTACTGTAAAGCAAGAAATAAGATTATTTCTGCTATTTTTTCTCGATTAGCATGAAATAAATAAAAGATAAGCTTATTAACAATAATAATTTACAGAGATATAGAGAAAGTCATGTGAGTGTAACACATCAGAATTTTACTTTCTCTATACGCACTATGTACATAGTGTATAGAGAAGATATTGCACTCCACCAAAAAATTCGATACCGAGATTTTATGGAAATATATGTTTTAGGGTCCCCTGTATCCAAAAAAAAGCATTTTCACAAAAAGGTGTGTGTGTGTGTGTGTGTGTGTGTGTGTGTGTGTGTGTGTGTGTGTGTGTGTGTGTGTGTGTGTCAGTCTGTCCGTGTGTCTGTGAACACGATAACTCAAAAACGAATAGTCGGTAAAATACCAAACTTGGTATTTAAGTTTAGTATCTCCCAGGGATGCGACACGAACATTTTGAGAAAAATCCCCCTACCCCAGACTACCCTTTACATGGAACTTTTTTCGAAAATGTTGATTTTCTTAAAAATGGCTCTAACGATTTGGATTAAAATTTCGTATATTAAAGATATTTACCTGACAAATAAAATGTATATCTTGAATTTTCTGGGAATAGCCTCTGAAGACTACCTTATTCTGGATGAATTTTACGGAATTTTGAATAACTGTTAAACCGTAAGAGATGGACAAAAACTTACTTTACGAAAAATGTAGAGCACTTTAAATCACACAATTTATGTTATATGCATTTTTTTCGTGGAGTTCGTCGTTTTTTGAGACATTCCGTGTTTTTGGTTTCTGCTATGGAGACATACTTTTCTCATATAGGAATTTGTCAACTGCTTCCATACAAAGGAACTTCAATGACATAGCAACCAGCAAGGAACAAAGCAAACATAGCATCTAGGAACCAAGTAATAAGACTATTTCTGCTATTTTAGTCTGATTAACATGAAGTAAATAGATGTATAAGCTTTTTAAGAGTAATTTGTTGCAGAGATGTAGAGAAAGTTTTGTGAATGGTACACATAAGATTTTTTTAAATACTGGATATATAAGTTAATCATTCAGAATGCTTATTTGGTAAAGTAAGATAAGCTTACAACTCATTTATTAATTACCATGTCAACAATTACTGTAAGTACTTACAGTAAGAGTTTGAGAAGTCATTAACACTTACAGTCCAATTAGGAAATGACATAATATCAAGACATGTTCTACTTCATGTAAAGAATCTATTGCAAAATTCATTAACAAAAGATTATATAAGAAGGTTTTGTCAATATAATTTAGATGTAGCCTTTCATTTGTTCACATCGAAAATTCATTTTTTCTTAGTGTTCAATAAAATATTGAAGAGCAATTTTGATTTATTATCATTTTTTACTGCTTTTTTCAAGTATTTCAAAAAGTAACTGGCTAATCTCGAAATGTAAGTTACCTAGATCTCGAAAACTCGGCCCTGCGGACCTTGTATTCCCAATATACATTCTCTACCTGATAAGTATAGCTTACAGTTCTTGGTACGCAATATACTATTGGTATATACAAACTCTGCAAGCATCTTTACAAATAGGATAAAGGCTAGCGAAAACTTTATGCTGATTTCGTTGCAAACGCCTGTAGTGTATGATAGAAATCCATTGCCTGCAAATACTACAGTTATAGATCGCTTTTCGTTCCGCTGTCTCTTGTTTACTTAAGCATTTTTCCAAAGCTTAGGTACAAGGTGGCCATTCATGTATATTGCTCGGAATACAATATAATCGGCTTTTGTTTTTACACGCCTTCTCCGTGAGGTAATAACGCTGAAAAGTCAAAGCCATTCACAGTAAGTATATTTTATTATATTGGTTACTGCAAATCCTCTTTTAGCTTTGTATTACTTTCTCTGGCTCGTACGCACATTCAAAGACATTAAAAATACGCCTGGTGTTGCTGAAAATGTGAACGTTTGCCGGGAACTTGGGTCTAACCCAGATTTTCTTTGGTGCCATTTTGTTACAATCCATCCCTTCATCCCTCAACCCCGCTTGACGCTCCCTCAGAACAAATTAACTTGTGTAAGCAGTGTGCTAATTTAGGACACCACATGCGCATTAGAACTTCAATATGTAGCGCAGAGAAAAGAGTAATCTGATTTGTAACACCCAGTGAGAGGCGGATTGTTGTCCAACCAGAAAATTAGAGATCACTAGTTCGCAACTCAGAAGTTAATTTGTCACAAGTTATGTTTCATGTTTATCCCCTTCCCTTCGGTAACGCGGCCTGCCCAATACGCTTTTAAGAACGTAGCAAACAGGTGGAAGGCATAAGCGGAGTAAGCCAAAAATCTCTGTCTTAATATAAGTAATTCCAGGTGTATTTTAATAGTAAAATAGTTGGTAGAGAAGGCTTAGCATTCCACTCAAATATTCAATACCGAGATTTCACCTCAAATACAAGTTTTGAGTTCCTGAGTCTAAAAACGACGTTTTTAGAAAAAGATCCACCTTGTATATGTATACGTGTGTGATCATAGCTCAAAAACAAAAAGATCATTAAATACCAAAATTGATGTTTAATTTTAGTGTGTTTCAAGGATGTGACAAAGATTTTAAAGAAAGTTCTCCCATTCCAAAATACCCTTTGCATGGACAATTTTTAAAATTTTTATTTTTCTCAAAAATGGCACTAACGATTTTAGTTAAAATACCGTATATTAAAGATATTTATATCAAAATAAAATTTATATTTTTAAATTTGTGGAAATAGTCTCTGAAGAGCTCCTCATTCAGAATGAATTTTGCTGAATTTTGCTTAACTAGTAAACTGTAAGAGATGAACAAAAATTACTGCAGTAAAATGTAGATGCGTTGAAACACACAATTTGTCATATTTATTTATTGTGAAGTGGTTCGTTTCTGAGATATTCCTTGTTATTGGTTTCAATTTTAAACTGCCTAACTTAAATAAAACGGGAAGTCACATTTCATTTCATCTCTATTTTGCATTACTGCTAGCACTGCAAAGCAAACCGTACTCCAGTTGTTCACATAGCGACCAGCTTTTAAAAGATTTCACTACTACTTTAGCCGAGAGTATCTCATTTCCCTTCTGCTTAAAAGGAAGTTTATCTAGATTTACATGATATACAAAAAATAATCTTTTGCAGGAATAGTTTGTTTGCAGAAGAGGCAGAAAAAGTCATGTGAATGGAACACCTCAGTTTTTTTTTTAATCTGGCCACTTTGTAAACAATGGAAGTTTGGTTCTCTTTGCACGGTTAGGAGTAAAATGAAAGATAGATGAAAGGAAAAAAGAAAAATCTAAGTAGTTTAAAACTGAAACCAGTAACACGGAATATCTCCGAAACGGTTAACTGTACAAAAATGTTTATGACATAAATAATTATTTTTTAATCTACATTTTCTGTGTTGTAAGTTTTTGTCTATCTTTTACGATCTACCTTTTATGCAAAACTCATTCAGAATAAAGACGTCGTCAGAGGATGTTCCCAGAACATTCAAGATTTACTATTTATTTTTCATATAAATATTTATAATATTTATGGCATTTGAAAATTCAAGATTTACTATTTATTTTTCATATAAATACTTATATAATATTTATGGCATTTGAACTAAAGTCGTTACAGCCCATTCTGAGGAAATAAAAATGTTAAATATTTTTCCATATAAAGAGTTTTTTGAAGTGGGATATTTTCTTTAAAATCTTTGTGTTGCATCCTTGGAAGATGTTGAATTTAATTATAAAATTTGGTATTTAACTGAGTTTTTGTTTTTTTCGATATCATTTTCACAGACACACGGTCACACTCTCTTACAAACACGCACCTTTTCCTAAAAATAACTCTAAAACGTGTGTTAATTAGTGTCGAAATTTGGATGGAATTGAATATCTTCTCTATTATGTGCTGTGTGCCGAGTAGAAAATAAAGAAATTATTTCTGTAAACAATATTCTCATTTAACGTGAAATAGATAGGAGAATTAGCTTTTTAAAGAATAACTTATTGAAAAATAACTTATGAATTTATCATATCACATTTTACTTTTGTAGTAATCTGTTTCTGATCCTTACTGCTTGCAGCCGACATTAGGCAGAATTTCAGACTTAAGAACTAAGCGCCATGTGATGACATAATTTTTTTCTTTATATTGATAACGGAGTTCAGATACATTAATCTGCAGTATCAGGAAGATGACCTAATGTAAACAAATAAAACTATTTGCTGTTAAGTCCCAGGCTCGCAGCCAATGGATTACGTCATCAATTTTTACTAGGAACTTAATACTTGGACCGCCGAGCTAAGTTATTACACACATTTTTCATCGGCTATCAGAAATGGCTCTTGCAAAAATAAACACATATATAACAAGCTGAAATGCTTCTTCAAGGTTATATAACTAGATGTTTCTAACGCAACATATTCACACAGCTTTTGTTGAATGCCAGCACAATCCAGACTGTTTTCAGCGAATCATACCTGGTAAGACTTGGGACACTGAGAGGGACATGTTGAGACAGTCGGACAAAACGTCGAGCTTTTTATTAAAAATTGTTATTGAAGCCTTTAGGCATCCATGGAGAATCAACGTTTAGCTGAATTTCCCTTGGTTCGGGCTCTATAGCCATTTAAAGAGCGTATTATGCACCTGTTTCCACTGTTTTATAAAACGGAGTTTTTCTCAATACTACATTTTCATTTTCAAAAGTTCCAGGTCTTATTTTTTTGTTTAAATTCAACTAAAATTTCCCATAATGTGCAGAAGTAGATATCTTTTGTAATATTCCCAACAACATATGTATCCTAACCCAAAGGTAATTTAAATAACTTATATAACTTATATTAATTTTAGAGATTAAGATATTTAAATATTTTAAAAATTAAAATAATTCAGTAATAAAGTTATTAAAATATTACAATTTAAAGTTTTTGGGGGTGCCTCAAAGCTACAATTCAGGAAATACCAACCAATGTTCCCAAATTGTGTGTCGCGTAGGACATTTTACTGTGCAATATATTTATATAATAAAATGTATGAAATAATATACCTTGCAAAGAAGATAACCAATTTGAATTAAATTTTGTATTCATATTAATAAAATAAAAATCTTATGTGTTCCATTCACATGCATTTCTCTACATCTCTGAAACAAATGATTTTATTTACTTCATCTAATCGAGAAAAAAATAGCAGAAATAGTCTTATTACTTGCTTCCTTGTTAGTAGAAGCAAAATAAGGGGGCACCAAAGGTTAAAGTGATAGTCAAAAGTTGGTTGCTATGTGACTGAAGTTCCTTTGTTTGTATGGACACGAGTTCACAAAGTCCTGTGTGAGAAAAGTATAAGTTTTTCATAGCTGAAACAAAAAACAAGGAATATCTAAAAAACAATCAAATCTACGAAAAAATGTATATATCATAAATTGTGTGTTTTAAAGTGCTCTACATTTGTTGTGTGGTAAGTTTTTGTCCATCTCTTACGGTTTAGCAGTCATGCTAAATATCGTAAAATTGACCCAGAATAAACTTATTCCCAGAAAATTCAAAATATACATTTTATTTGCGAGGTAAATATCTTTAATATACGATATTTTAATCAAAATCGTTAGAGCCATTTTTCAGAAAATCAAAAATTTCGAAAAAAGTTCTATGTATAGAGTAGTTTGGGGAGGGTTTTTTTTTTCCTCAAAATTTTTGCCGCATCCCTGGAAGATACTAAACTTAAATACCAAGTTTGGTGTTTTACCGATTTTTCGTTTTTGAGTTATCGTGTTCACAGACACACGAGACACTGTCTCACGGACACACGGACACACACACGGACCTTTTTCTGAAAATACATTTTTTGGATACAGGGGATCCCAAAACACTTATTTCTGGTGAAATCTCGGTGGAGTGCAATACCCTCCCTATACACTATGTACATAGTACGTATAGAGAAAGTAAAAATGCAACCACGGTAAAGGTTTCAGAAAAATGTATGCAGATATATAAAACAATTCAAATTTCATTTCCAGTGTTCCTTAATGGTGCTAATGCAACATTCTTTTGATCAACAGACCCTAGTAGTGTAGCATAGTATACGGGAGGGGCTTCCGCACTTCAGCCAGTGATAGGATTTTTGTACACCAGACCCCTCAAGGAGAGGATGAGATGAGAGCAATTACAGAGGGCAGTCGGAACCAGACTACGGCAGGGAGCCATCGTGGAGAGTCCGTAACAGTTCTGAACCAGTTCTTCATCTTGACGCGGTGAGCACTGGGAATTCGCCGCCAGGAATGGAGTCTTCTAAGCAGCTCCCGAGAGGGCACCACCACCGCAGTCCTTGCCGACATTTACAACCCTGAAAGAAAGATTAGACGAATGAAATGGATATAAAAAATAGACGGACAGGAAATTCGGGGGAATGAAGAATCCTCTCCAGCATTCACCTAGTGACAAGGAACCCCCCCCCCAAAATCCATGGATCAGAGAGGTCGGCCGCGGGGAACCGATCCCACAGCTGCTCGAATGCCAGTCCCAGACGAAATTCCTGAGCTACTTCGCTCGGAACAGACCGTATATAATAAAACCATTGCTAATCTTCTTTAATTTGGTTAGCTGCGTAGCTGGCATACCGTTCCGTATATTAAGATTGACACCCCCCCCCCCTAAGACCTACAAGCGGATGTCTAGGGGTCAAATTCCTGTCGATGAGCCAACGGCACGAAACCATAAAATGGAGACCATGGAACGAGCTGTCTGCCCGTAGCCGGGCATGAAGTGAGGAAGTGGATGATATGAAATGCAGGTGAAATGAATGATAGGACAGGTGATGTTGGAGTAATTGGTTGAATGAGTGATAAGGAAAACCGGAGGACCCGAATGCAATATATTTATATAATAAAATGTATGAAATAACATATTTTTCAAGGAAATTATCCAATTTTAGTTAAATATGCTATTCATATTAGTATAATAGCAATGCAATCTTAGTCAAAATTTCTGTATTTATATATAATTTCAAATTTCAGTTCCTAGTTTCTTAACGCCTCTAGTGCAACACTTTTGATCAACAGACCCTAGTAGTATAGCATAATATACAGAGGGGGTTCCGCACCTCAGCCAGTGACACTTTTTGTACTACGTCAGACCGCGGAGGAGAGGATAAGATGAGAGCAATAACAGAGGGCAGCCGGAACCAGACTGCGGCAGGGAGCTATCGTGGAAAGTCCCTAACAGTTGTGAACCAGTTCTTTATCTTGACGCGGTGAGCACTGGGAATTCGCGAATAAACTAAGACCTTATGCGCCATCCTGCCGCCAGGGACTGAGTCTTCTAAACAGCTCCCGAGAGGGCATCACCACCGCAGTCCTTCCAGATACTTACAACCCTGAAAGAAAGATAAGACGGATGAAATGATATGAAATAGAGAGACAGAAAATTCGGGGGAATGAAGAATCCTCTTAGTATTCGCCGAATGATCAGGGAAATCCCGAAAAAAAAAGCATTGGGTCAGAGAGGTGGGCCGGGGGAATAGATTCCAGACCACCTGAATGCCAATCCCAGACGAAACGCCTAAGCTAGTTGGCTTGGTAACAAACCGTATCTAATAAAATCATTGCTAGCACGAAGTAAATGAAGCAATAATAATTATAATAATGATAATAATTATTATTATTATTATTATTATTATTAGTAGTAGTAGTAGTAGTAGTAGTAGTAGTAGTAGTAGTAGTAGTAGTAGTAGTAGTAGTAGTAGTAGTGGTGGTGGTGGTGGTGGTGGTGGTGGTGGTGGTGGTGGTTTGCTACAGTAAACCTAGAGAAAGTGGTGTAAATTTAACACATCAGAGATTTTAATAAACAAGAAAGATCGAAATCGTATTAATAATAATAAAATATAATATTAGTATTATAAGAACAAACGTTTGTTACAGAAAAGCTATGGAAAGTCGTATAAATTTAACTTATCGGTGTTTTTATATAACCAAGCAATATCAAAATCGTGATAGTTTCAAAAGGAATCTAATTAAAATTTTAATGTGTTTTAAACATTACGTGGTGAGACAAGTTTATCAAATATAGTCGCATGAAATTTGAGACTGTTTATTAACTTTCCTCTGTCATTAGTTTTTCTAGAATAAGCCAAGTCACTATTTAATTCGGGAAGTTCTAATCCAGGTGTCTGGCAGAAAAGAAGTTGAAGAGCGACGGAGCGCAAAGCCGCCCAATTTATTATCGGCTCGCAGCTGAAGTTTTACAAATGTGGCGGCCTAACCTAAGGCAACCCAGAACTAAATGCTGACCCTTTCGCTGTCTTTGAGAGAGCTAGAAAAATCTGTAGAATTGCTCACCTGCAGAATTTACAAAGCCACCGACCAACAGATGCCAAGACTTGTAAACCAACAATTAAATTAACCTTGTTTTAAAGATAAACCTTAGTACAGTTTCCAACGGCTAAGGGAATGAAATTACTTAGGGTGCATTCGTATCCAACGCGTAGCATTAGCTTCGCTTTGTCCATTTATCTCTCTCCTTATGATAAAATCTCTCTCTCTCTCTCTCTCTCTCTCTCACACACACACACACACACACACATACATACACACGCACACACACATGGGAATATAGGGTCATTTGAATATGTATATAGGGTCTTTCAAAAGTCACTTTAAATTTTAAACTGTTATAATTATTACAATATTTCAGATAGGAAAAAAAAATCTGATGTGTTCCATTCACATCACTTTTTCTACATTTCGGTAAAAATTATTGTTAACAAGCTTATTCTTCTATCTATTTAATGCTAAAACATTAGCAGAAACGTTCTTATTACTTAGTTCCTTTATAAGTAGATGGGAAATTAGGGAATAAACTAGGCTAAACCGAGAGTCAGATGTTTTAAAATGCGGTTGCTATGGTATTGAAATTCGATTCTTTGCGTGGCCAAGCGTTGAAAAGTTCCTGTATGGGAAATGTTTAAGTATTTTAAAACTGAAATCAATAACAAGGAATATCTCGAAAATGACCAAACGCACGTAAAAAAAAAACTATATGACATAAATTGTGTGTTTTAATGTGATTTATGGTATTCCCAGAAAGCTCAAAATATACCTTTTAGTTGCCATATAAATATCTTTAATATACCGTATTTAAATCAAAATCGTTACAACCATTTTGGAAATAATATTTATGAAAAATTTTACATGTAAAGGATAGTTTGGAGTGAGGGGATTTTTCTGAAAACTTCGTGTTGCATCCCTGGAAGATACTAAACTTAAATAGTATTTTATCGACTTTAACGACTTATTTGGTATTTTATTGGCTTTTCGTTTTTGAGCTATGCTGTCCAAAGATACACACACAGACACATACACGGACCTTTGTCTAAAAATGATTTTTTCAGACTCAGGAGACCCTAAAACATATATTTCCAGGAAAATTTCGACATGTAATGCGGACTAGAGAAAGTAATAATGACAGATAGAAAAGATTTTTTAAATAGCAACACATTATATTTTTTCTAAAAAGCTATTCATTAGGGTTCTCATGGAGAAACGTTTCACACATGACATAAAGAACTCTATAAGAAAGAACAATCATTTTCTTTGTTCTTTTAGCAAAGAGCAGTTCGATTGATCTGTCCCGTATCAGGTCGGTGAGGTTATAAGCCACTCCTGGCGAAGATACCGCTGATAAGGGTCGTGTGTGGGAGACTTTAACGAAGGAAACTAGGAACAAAGAGATCCAGCTCGTCATAAGGATCAACCTGCATCAGCGAAAAAATCCTCTCGGTGGTTCGGAACACAACGTCGGCTAGTTCGATAGTAGCTATCGACAGTCGAGAAAAAAGAGTGGCGGTGTTGATGCCCGAGTCTTTGATAGGAAACTAACGTCCTTTACAAATCCCTTTTTACTTTATCTACCACGTACGTATAAATAGAGAAAACATTGAATTCCAACCAAAAATGTAATACAGAAATTCTATTAAGATGAAGTTTTGAGGTCTCCTGAACTGTAAATAAACATGTAAATATATCAACAGTAAATAAATAATGTAATTTTTTCTTCATGCAGGCTGCCTGTAGGACAGGAATTGGATAAGTAGAGTCAGACTGGATTTCCCGGTCTCTAGCCGATAGCTCTATCACTGAGCCACCATGGCATCTAACTAGCATAAGCTCGCCTAAATAAATAAGTTTTTTAAAAAAGATTTCCTGTATGTGTGTGTGTGTGTGTGTGCTCGTGCAACAGCATAACTAAAAATGATAAGCCGGATAAATACCAAGCCTTTTTACTTTCTCTAGCATGATTGTACATACAGTATACATAGTAGCTAGAGAAGGTATTGAATTCCACCCAAATATTCTATGTTGAAATTTCAACGGAAGTATATGTTTTGGGTCCCCTTAATTAAAAAAAAAACCGTTTTTGAAAAAGGTCCGTGTGTGTGTATGTGTGTGTGTGTGTAGCTGTGGATAACATAGCTCAAAAACGAAAAGACCGAAAAATATCAAACTTGGTGTTTAAGTTTGATATCTTCCAAGGATGCTACATGAAGATTTTCAAGAAAACCCCCCACCTCCGGATACCCTTTACGTGGAACTTTTTTTCGAAAATGGCTCTAACGATTTTCATTAAAATATCGTACATTACAGATATTTACCTGAAAAATAAAATGTACATCTTGAATTTTCTGGGAATAGCTTCTGAAGACTACTTTATTCTGGATGTATTTTACGGAATTTTGCATAACTGGTATACCGCGACATACAGTTTATGTCAAATTCATTTTTGTAGCGTTAACCGTTTTCTAGATATTCCTTGTTATTAGTTTCAGGCTTAAACTACTTAACTTTTCCCAAACGGGGTTGGTTATCTTTCCTTACATCTCGCTTTTGTTTACTACTGGCCTTGCAAAGTGTTACGAATTGAATTGTTCAATTAGCGACCAGACTTTAAAAGATACGACTATCGCTTTGGCCATATTTTTGCTTACAAAGAACCAAGTAGTAAACCATTTCTGCTAATACGTTTCTATATTAGCATGATGTAGATAAAATAATCTCTTGTGTAAGAATGGTTTGTTTGCAGAATGGTTGGACAGATTCAGGTGAGAGGAGATAATCAGATTTTTCCTTTTTGTTTGCGAAATTTCAAAGTGTCCTTCGGGTAAAATTTGTATTTTCGATATCGAATTTCTACGTTAAATACAATACTATTATGTCGATACATTAGCCAAGCGATAAAGAAGTGAAACTACAAATGCATGCTTTAAGTTACCTGGATAAAAAGTCTGATGTGTTCCATTCACATGACTTTCTCTACATCTCTGGAACTTATTATTGTTAAAAAGCTCATGCTTCTTTTTACTTCATGCTAATCGAGAAAAGTTAGCAGAAATAGTCTTGTATGGACAAGAGTTGACAAATTCCTGTACGAGAAAAGTATTAAGTTTTCAAAGCAGAAAACAATAACAAGGAATATCTAAAAATTTATCAATTATACCAAAAAAATCTGATGTGTTCCATTCACATAACTTTCTCTATATCACTGCAACAGATTATTATATTTAATTCATCTAATTGAGCAAACATTAGCAGAAATGGTCTTATTACTTGCTTCCTTGTTAGTAGAAACGAAATAAGGGGGTACCATAGGCTAAAGTGATAGTCAAAAGCTGGTTGCTCTGCAACTGAAGTTCCTTTGTTTGTATGGACACGAGTTCACAAAAGCCTGTATGAGAAAAGTATGTCTTTATAGCTGAAACCAATAACAAGGAATATCCCCAAAACAATCAACTACACGAAAAAATGTATATAAAATAAATTGTGTGTTTTAAGGTGCTCTACATTTGTTGTGTGGTAAGTTTTTGTCCATCCCTTAAGGTTTAGCAGTTATGCAAAATTTAGTAAAATTCATCCAGAATGAACTACTCTTCAGAGGCTATTCCCAGAAAATTCAAGATATACATTTCATTTGTCAGGTAAATATGTTTAATATCCGAAATTTTAATCAAAATCGTTAGAGCCATTTTTGAGAAAATCAAAATTTTCGAAAAAAGTTCCATGTAAAGGGTAGTTTGGGGTGGGGGATTTTTCTCAAAATCTTCGTGTCGTATCCCTGGAAAATACTAAGCTTAAATACCAAGTTTGGTATTTTACTGACTTTTCGTTTTTGAGTTATCGTGTTCATAGACACACGGACACCACTGACACACGGACACACACAAACTTTTTTTGGATACAGGGGACCGTAAAACATATATTTCCCGTGAAATCTCGGTATCTAATTTTTTGGTGGAGTGCAATATATTTTCTATACACTATATACATAGCACGTATAGAGAAAGTAAAAATGTATATAACGTAATGTGTGTTTTATCGTGATCTATATTTTTTGTGTGTAAGTTTTTGTCTCTCTCTTACGGTTTACCAGTTATGCAAAATGCTATAAAAATCAGCCAGAATAAAGTGATATTTAGAGGCTATTCCCAGAAAAAGCAAGATATACATTTTATTTGTCATATAAATATATTTAACATATGGGATTATATTCAAAATCGTTACAGCCATTTTTGAGAAAATCAAAAATTTTAGAATTTTTTATATATAAAGGGTAGTTTGGGGTGGGGGAATTTTTCTTCAAATCTTCGTTATATCAAGTTTTTCTTAAATATCAAGTTTGATATTTTACCGACTTTTCGTTTTTGAGTTATCGTGTACACTCTGTATTGAATTTTTGCGTGGAATGCAATACTTTCTCTATATCCTACGTACATACTACGTGTAGAGAAAGTAAAAAAATCTAAGTAATAAGACCATTTCTAGTAATTTTTATCTTGATTGACATGACTAAGCTTTTTAAGAGATGTAGAGAAAGTCTAGGAGATGGATCACATTAGATTTTTCCTTTTTGTTTGCGAAATTTCAACGTGTCCTTCGAGTGAAGTTTGTATTCTAGTTATTGAATTTCTACGTTGAATACAATACTATTATGTCGTATATATTAGAACAGAGATAAACAAGTGAAAGTAAAAAGGATATTTTATCAGTTGCCTGAATAAAAAAGCCGTGGCCGAGCAAAGATATCACATGACTCAGTAGTGTAACAAATGCAATCACAACTGGTGGCAATCAAATTAGCACTTGATGGTGGGAATTTCGTTTTTCTTCCGCTCTTCTTATGTCTCGGACAAACATTTCGTCGCCGTATGCTAAATTGGCGCCAGCAACTTGACACATGTAGTCTGAAGTTAATATTTAGTGTCGCACACATGATTCACTGTGGGGGAGAATGTTTTCCCTTCTTGTCAACCCTGTGCAGCCCTACAACTATACAACATGCATATTTATGACATCATTCCTTACGTTTAGAATATATTCACTTGCTTTGTTTCCAAAAATGTATATTAAAATAGTTTATACAATATAACACACCTGCATTTCAATCCGAGTAATATATTTTAAAACAAGACATAAAGCCATCTTTAAATTTAACTATGCATTGTTTCTATGCTTATAAATGTTGCTTTCATGTAAATTAATAGCTTTACCTGTATGAGAAGATGAAATGTAAAACTCGTTTTATCCAGGTGAAGAATTTACAAAACAACAAAAATCTAATGTGTTCCATTAACTTGGCCTTCTCTACATCTGTGTGACAAAGTATTCTTACGAGGGTCCGCTGATAAGTAACAGACCTCAAATAGGTGTGGCGCCACTAGGCCAGTTAGACGGTAGTGTCGTATAGTCTAACTCTAGACTAGCTTGTATCCATAGTTACAGGTCAACAGCTTGTTTAGTTTTCGAATTACAGCATTTTAAACAAGATAAATTTAGAGGATTTGGAAAAACGAGCAGTGATTGAATACTTCCGTATGAAAGGCTTAACGCCCAAAGATATTAAAGAGAAAATGGACAGTACATGATTAAAAGGTGGGTTGCAAAGTTTAAAATGGGACGTACGAGCACTAGTGATGAGCCTCGCTCTGGAGGTCCTGTAGAAGCGACAACTCCAGGGATTCACTGAAAAAATTCAGCGTTTAGTACTGGAAGACGGCAGATTAAAGTAGTTTGAGATAGCAGAGACTGTGAACATATAAAAAAACTTGAAGATAATATTTTAAATAATGTTTTGGACTTTCACAAGGTTTGTGCAAGATGGGAGCCGCGTTTGTTAACACCGGATCAAAAGTTGCAAAGGAAAACTATTTCTGTTAAGAATGTGGAGCTCTACCCAGTGAATCTTTGAGACGTATTATTGCCATGGATGAAACTTGGATACATCACTACACTACAGAAAGTAAATCATAGTCAAAACAGTGGATTTTCCCAGGTGAACCAACTCCAAAAAAAAAAGCAGTTAAGTTTTTTAGCTAACAAGGTTATGGAATGCACAGGGAAGTATTTTTATTGATTACTTGGAAAAGGGTAAAAATATCACTGGTGACTACTACACAAGCTTACTGCAACGTTTGAGGGATGATGTGACAAGAAAAAGACCTCATTTGGCAAAAAACAAATATATCTTGTTTTACCACGACAATGCTTCGGCCCATCGTTAAGTCATTGCATGCGAATTAAAGTTGGAATTGGTTGAACATCCACCCTACTCGCCAGATCTATCACCCAGTGTCTACCACCTGTTCCCTCAAATATTTTCTTGGAGGAAGATGATTCACAGCAACTAGGAGGTCGTTGATACAGTAAACAGCTATTTTGAGGACCTTGATAACACATTACAGAGATGGTTTAATTAAATTAGAACACGATATGACAAATGTATTAGCATTTCTGGATATTATGTAGCGAAATAAGGAAGAGAAATTAATATCTGTTTTCATTAAGAGGCCAATAGCTTATCAGCCGACACTAGTAAAAAGCTTATTCTATTATCTACTTCAGGCTGCACCAGGGATTTTAAAGCGCGGCTTATTAGCGGCAGTTGTGTGCAATGACTCTGCCTACCCGGGTCTAGATCAGTCGATAGAGCACTTCTTGAGAATCACTTGTACTCAGGGTACGTGCATGGTGCAGGGATTTACTGGTTGAAAGGAACAACATTTTCGTTTCTTTGAAACAAAGCTCACCTTTATTCAAATCTTTTCAACACAGTTTCAAATTTGAAAGATACTCTTCTATGTGTTTTCTTTCTAGCTTGAACTAAGATGTTCTGAACAATGACTTCCTCAATTCCCCGGAAAAATCAACTATCTCGCCGAAAATTATATCTGATCTATTCTCCGACGTAATATTACTTCGAAACACAAATTCTTTTATAATATTAATCTTCTTGCTTAACCAGGAATGGTATCCTTCAGATTTAGTCTCTCTAGGACCTCCTTCCCCGACGAAATCAGAAGAAGTGTAAAAAGCTTTCAAAATTTTCCTTGGTTACAGCAATACATTTTCCGTTGCTAAAACAGGTTATTGACTCAAAATTAAACAGCTCTTTGCCATAATGAAAAATCAACTGACGAAAACAAAACCGCAACGAAATTCTATCTTCTGAAAAATGTAAGCAGGAGTAATAACATAAAAGACTTAAAATGTCGAAAAATAAAAAACGTATTCTTACAAATAAGGCTATCAAAAATACAAATAAAACATGAAATAAACATGGCTATTGGCCCACAATGCTAGATCTTGCTTCAAGGTTAATTGAGATAAACATTATCGATATCGTCTTTTACTCGCTTCCTTGTAGGTAGAAGGAAGGAAGAAGTAGATGTAGTGTAATCTTTTAAAAACCGGTTGCTATGTGATTGAAATTATTTGCTTGCACTGCCTAAAGTTGACAAATTTCCCGTATTTGAAACGTTTTAAGTATATAAACCTGAAACCAATAACAATGAATATCTCAGAAATAGTTAACTTCACAAAAACAAGTGCATGATTTAAACTGTGTTTTAATGAAATGTTTTCCCTTTTTATATCAACTACAACAGTACCCCATGCATCTTTTTGACACCATTCCTTACGTTTAGAATATATCCACTTGCCTTGTTTCCATAACTGTGTCTTAAAATAATGTATACAATGTAACAGACGTGCATTTAAATCCGAGTAGTGTATTTTAAAACAGACAAAAAGACATGTTTAAATTTAGCTGTGCATTGTTTCTGTACTTATAAATGGAACTTTCATGTAAATTAATAGCTTTTCTTGTATAAGAAGATTAAATCTAAAACTCGTTTTATCCAGTTGATGCATTTACGAATCAACAACCATCTGAAGTGTTCCATTTACCATCACTTCCTCTATAACTCTGTAACAAATTATTCTTAAAAAGTGATTCTTTTATCTACTTCAGGCTAATCGCTATAACCATTAGCAGAAATGGTATTATTATTCGCTTTACTGCAAGTAGAAGAAAGGGAGTATAACAGCCTAAAGCGGTAGAGAAATCTTATAAAAGCTGGTTGCTATGTAATTGAAATTAGTTTCTTTGCACTACCAGAAGATGACAAATTTCCCGTATTTGAAAAGTTTTAAGTATTTAAAAAAAAACATTAAGAGGAAATTCTGGGAAATGGTCAACTTTATGAAAAGAAAATACTATATGACATAATCTGTGTGTTTTATCGAGATCTACCGGTTTTGTGTAGTTCATTTTTGTTTGTCTATTATGGTTTATCAGATATTCAAAATTCAACAAACTTCATCCAGAATGAAAAGATCTTTCTAGGAAATTCAAGATACACATTTTATTTGCTCTGTAAATATCTTTAATATACGGCATTTTAACCAAAATCGTTAAAGCCATTTTCGATAAAAGCAAAATTTCAAAAAAGTTTCTATGAAAACGGTAGTTTTTAGGGCATTTTCTTGGAAATTTTAATGTCACATTGGAAAAAAAAAACTCAAGATACAGCTTCAATTGTCATAAAAATTGCTTAAGCATATGGTATTTAACTAAAAGCATTATACATTTAGAAAAGATCTAAATTTTAGAAAAATCTTCCACGTAAAGGGCAGTTATGGATGGGGGATTTGGTTGAAAATATTTGGTTGTTGAGTTTTGCTTTAGTGGATTTAGAGATTCTCAAAACATGTATTTGCAGTGAAACCTCGGTATTGACTTTCGGATGGAATGCAATCCTTCTCTACCAACTATGTAAATTGTAGTGGCATATAACATAAAAAAATCAGATGTGTTCCATTCATATGACTTTTTCTACATCGCTGTAACAAATTTTTGTTAAAAACACATTCTTCTATCTAATTTTATGATAGTCAAGATAAACATTAGCAGAAAGTGTCTGTCTTACTTGTTTCCTTGTAAGTTGAAGGGAGATAAGGGAATACACTTGGCTGAAAAGATAGTCAAATATTTCAAAGGCTGGTTGTCTTGTGGATAAAATCCGTTTCTATGCAGGGTCAGGAGTTTACAACTTTCCGTGTGAGAAAAGTATACTAAATCTGAAACCAATAACACGGAATATCTTAAAAACTGTCAACTCCACGAAAAAAATGTATATAACATAAATTGTGTGTTTTAACGAACTCTACATTTTTTGTGTTGTAAGTTTTCGTCTATCTCTTACGGTTTACCACTTACGCAAAATTCAGCAAAATCCATTGAGAATAAAGCGGTCTTTAGCTGCTATTCCCAGAAAATTCGAGATATATATTTTATTTTCCATATAAATATCTTTAATATACGGCATTTTAATGAAAATCCTTGGAGCCATTTTTGAGAAAATCAAAATTTTCGAATTTTTCTCAGAATGTTCGTGTCGCATCCTTGCAAGATACTAAACTTATAGACCAAGTTTGGCATTTTACTGACTTTTCGTTTTTATGTAATCCTGTTCACAGACACAAACGGATTTTTTCTTAAAATGCACCTTTTTGGATACAGGGGACCCTAAAACGTCTGTTTTCGGTGGGTAGAATGCAATACTTGTTCTATATTCTGTGTACATAGTACGTATAGAGAAAATAAAAAGAAATAGTCATGCTGGGATATATTTACTGGAGAGATTACTGGCTCTAGCATTGGGAATTATCTGTCTGTATGATGTTGAGCCTTTGAAATACCCGAGAGCTACAGAATTACATACTTCCCTAGGGGTCCCAGAAGCTCTCTAGTGCAATAATGTGCGACTTGATAGAGTTCCATTCCGTCCCGTGACTTTGACGTAATTGTAATTACCTCAACTAACGACGTCATGCATCTCGAATGCGCATACCCATATCTCTATGCTACTCCGGAATCATAGCTTAAATAGACAGCTAGGGAATTGCAATATATTAGCCATTTGGAAATTCAACTTAAATGCATGCGTTTTGTTTCTTCTCTGGCCTACTTTAGCTTAACGATATAAATAGCAATTAAGTTGATGAATCTGTAAAGTTTAATACAAAATCTGATGTGTTGCACTTAAATAACTTTTTATAGCTGTTCCACGAGCAAACTTTCCTTATAAAAGAAATATCTACTCCATAAAATTAAATTAATTTGAATGACGTTTTATTTATGGACAATCTTTAACTGCTGTGGTTCTCAGCGTCCCATTCTATCCTGAGCATCAAAGACTGCTTAACAGTCTTGAGGCTCTTTTACGTGACGTAAAACTACGACACGGACTAACGGCTTTACTTCCCTTCCGATGTAATCCATATTAAGGATTTTTGCGCCCGAAAAAATCTATCGTCCTCCGCTGGGTTTGAACCAGTGACCTTGGGTGTATGAAGTTAGCATGGGTAACCATTACACCAGGGAGGGCCACTATTTACTCCATGCTGATCGAGATAAGCATTAACAGCAATGTTTTTATTTGTAGGAGAGAAATAAAGAAATGCAATAGGTTAAAGCGATAGTCAAATCTTTTAAGCCCCTTCGTATCTTATCAATGTTAGATTGGCCAAATTTGGTGCTCTTTTGCTAGGAACTTTTGTAACTATATGAATGATATTTTAAAATGGGGATTTTGTATTTAGTAAAATATTTATTTAAATATTTTTTTCTCAAAAGTCAAATTTTTATTGCAAAAAATTAACATTTTCTACTATAGCTGACATTAAAATTTCAAAACTACAAAAATACCATGTTAAAATATTAGTAAATACCCATGCTATACGCTCTAAAAATAATTTCCCTGTTTATAATAGTTTCTTAGAAAATGTATATCAAATTTGGCCAATTTAACCTTGATAAGATAGGAGGGCCTGGTCCTGCTAAAAGCTATCGCTAGGAGAAACAATTGAAATTTGGTTCTCTTTTTGCATTCTCGGGAGTAAAACAAGAGAGACAAAACAAAAATTGACTTCTCGCTTGAGAAAGATCAAACATTTTAAAATTGAAACCAATGAAACGGTAATCTCTACAAAATGTATATGCCATAAAGTGTATGTTCCATTTTTTGTGTGGTAGGTAAATTTTTGTCTATCTCTTTTGGTTAACGAGTAATACGAAAGTCTTCCGAATGAAAAGTTCTTCAGAGGTTATTTACAGAAAATTCAAGATATATGTTTCGTCTGTCATGTAAATATCTAAAGAAATCTGATATGTTCCATTCACATGACTTTCTCTACATCTCTGTAAAAAATTAGTTTTAGAAAGCTCATGCTCCTATTTACTTCATGCTAATCGAGAACAAATTAACAGAAAGTCTTTATTACTTCCTTCCTTGTAAGTAGAAGCGGAATAAGAGAGTACCATAGGATAAAGTGATAGTCAGAAGCTGGTTGCTAGGTGACTAATGTTCTTTGTTTGTACTTACAGGAGTTGACAAATTCCTGCATGAGAAAAGTATAAGTTTTTCAAAGCTGAAACCAATAACAAGGAATATCTTTAAAACGATCAAATCCACAACATAATGTATATAACATAAATTGTATGTTTTAATGTGCTCTATATTTTTGTGTGATAAGTTTTGTCCATCTCTTATGGTTTAGTAGTTAGGCAAAATTCCGTAAAATTCATCCAGAATAAAGTAGTTTTCAGAGGCTATTCCCAAAAAATTTAAAATATACATTTTATTTGTCAGGTAAATATCTTTAATATACAACATTTTAATCAAAACCGTTTGAGCCATTTTTGAGAAAATCAAAATTTTCGAAATTTTTTCAATGTAAAGTGTAGTTTGGGGTGGGGGATTTTTCTCAAATTCTTCGTGTCGCATCCCCGGAAGATAGTAAACTTAAATACCAAGTTTGGTATTTTACCAACTTTTCGTTTTTGAGTTATCGTATTCACGGACACACGGACTCGCATACACACGGACCTTTTTCTGAAAATACTTTTTTTTTATACAGGGGACCCTAAAACGTATATTTCAGGTGAAATCTCGGTATCGAATTTTTGGATGGAGTGCAATACTTTCTCTACACACTATGCACATAGTACGTGTAGAGAAAGTAAAATATATATGGCATTTTAATTAAAGTCGTTAGAATCATTTTTGAGATAATAAACATTTTCGAAAAATGTTTCATGCAAAGGGTAGTTTTGGCTGCGGATAGTTTCGGGTGGGAATATTTTCTTGAAAGTCTTCGTGTCATATCCTTAGAAGATATTGGACTTAAATTCCAAATTTGGTATTTAACCGACTTTTCGTTTTGGAGCTATGCTGCCCTCAGACACACACACACACACTCATACATGTACGAAATTCTAAAAATGTAATTTTAGTTTTAGAGGATCTCAAAACATGTGTTTCCGTGAAATCTCGGTATGGAAATTTTGTGGAATACAAAACCTTCCCTATCTACCATATTGTACATACGTCTAGAGAATACAATAATTATGAAAAATTAAAGAAAAAGTGTTTTTAATATTAATTCATGAGTATTATACTCTTTAAGAAAACATATTGTGTTTTCCACTACCACTTGAACTAATTGGAGCTATAAATGCACAGACACATAGTTATTAATAGACACGCTCGACTTAGAAGCTTGTTTTCTCAAAAAGTTTATTTAACATTTTTCCGTACCTATTCAAACGCTGCTTCCAGAACCTCAATTGTTTCACAGAGAGACTAGCCTTTAAACCATTTGACTCTTGCTTTAGCCTAGTTTATTCCCTTATTTCCGCTCTACTTACAAGGAAGCAAGTAGAGAGATAATTTCTGCTAATGTGCATCTTGATTAGCATAGAGTATATAAAATAATAAGCTTTTGTAAGTATAGTTTTATGTGGAACAGCTAGAGAAAGTTATGTGAATGGAACACACCAGGTTTCTTACAATAAGTTATGAACTCCACTCATCACTCCTTAGTTATTTGAAGAAAGAAAAGAAACAACAAATGCATTCGTGTACTTTTCCACATACCTCCCTTCAGCAGCGCAGCACGATATTCTCTCCCTGATGTATTTATTCATTCAGAACTCTTCCACTCGTTAGTTCATCTCTGCCACAGTCATTTGTCATTGCTACTGCCTGTCCATTCAGCCGTGAATCTCGGTTCGCCTATTTGCTGCTGCGGCTGCAGTCACACGGCCTCCATTGTGTACATCTCTAGATGTAGTCACCAGAAATTTACATTTACTCTTTGGTTTTACTGATTAGATGGGTTTCCATCAATTATTTATGATTGCTTTCTTACTGAGTAAGTTCGTGTCTTTATTCTGCCCGGTCTTCGCTCAAAAATGTTTGTCATTCACTTGTTCTCATTCATTCGATGCTTGTTTTGGCTACCAACTAGGTGGTATACTTGTTTTGGTACATGCAAGCCTACGCGTATACTGACTCACTGGTTGTGGTTTTCTTTGTTCACACTCCTTGCTTTAATGTTTATTATTTTCTGTGCCACTTTGACCCTAAAGTTCAATTAATACATTTCACCGGAAAAAATCTATGCTCTATTCACCAACTTTCTCTGCATCTTGTAGTAGTAGTCTTAGGCAAAAATAATGTACAGAAACCCCAAAGGGAATCTTTAAATAAACAAGTTTCCTAAATGCCTGGGAAAAACTGTTTAGCAAACTGCATAAGCCTTGACAGAATTCCACAATATTTATTAAAATAAGTTTTTTTTTTCAGCAATCATTGAATATATACCTGATTTTAGCGTTCATTACATCCATACATTTTTACTTTCTCCATACGCACTATGTACATAGTGTATAGAGAAAGTATTGCACTCCACCAACAATTCGATACCGAGATTTCACCGGAAATATATGTTTCAGGGTCCCCAATGTCCAAAAAAAAGCATTTTCACAAAAAGGTCCGTGTGTGTGTGTGTGTGTGTCCGTGTGTCCGTATATCTGTGAACACGATAACTCAAAAACGACAAGTCTTGGTATTTAAGTTTAGTATCTTTCAGGGATGCGACACGAAGATTTTGAGAAAAATCCCCCCACCCCTAACTACCCTTTACATGGAAGTTTTTTTCGAAAACTTTGATTTTCTCAAAAATGGCTCTAACGATTTTTATTAAAATTTCGGATATTAAACATATTTACCTGACAAATGAAATGTATATCTTGAATTTTCTGGGAATAGCCTCTGAAGACTAGTTCATTCTGGATGAATTTTACTAAATTTTGAATAACTGCTAAACCGTAAGAGATGGACAAAAACTTACTACACAAAAATGTAGAGCACATTAAAACACACAATTTATGTTATATACATTTTTTCGTGGAGTTCGTCGTTTTTGTAACATTCCTTATTTTTGGTTTCTGCTATGAAAAACTTATACCTTTTTCATACTGGAACTTGTCAACTCCTATCCATATAAACGAAGGAAGTTCATTGACAAAGCAACCAGCTTTTGACTATCACTTTAACCAACGGTTGTCCCTTATTTCGCTTCTACTTACAAGGATGCGAGTTATAAGACTATTTCTGCTAATTTTTTTGATTAGCATAAAGTAAATAGAAGTATAAGCTTTTTAAGAATTATTTGTTGCAGGGATATGGAAAAAGTCATGTGAATGGCACACATCAGATTTTTATGTTACAGTTTCTAAATTCCATAAATTACAAGCAATGAAACAGAATTCGAACAGGATTTAGTGCAAAAATAAACGCTTAAGCTTCAAACCCGGCGGAGGACAATTGATTTTTTCGGGTATAAAAAGCCTTAGCATGGCTTCTTTCGGCAAGGAAGTAAAGCCGTTGGTCCCGTGTTGTAGATTTACGGCACATTAAAGAACCTCAAGCCTGACAAAAGAGGCCTCTAAGCAAATAAAAACCTATTTCCATTTTATGCAGAGAGCTTCGCTGTTCTTTATTAAAGATGGTCTATCCCATGTCGAGTTTTCCAGCTGACTGACTGGCTTCACCCCACAAGGGCTTGCTGGGTCAGCGGAGGAATTATAGTTCTGTGATTTTGGTTTCAAACATTACAAATACATTGAGAAGAAGGTTAATATGTCCGTTAATGTGGAACAATTGCAAGAAAAACAAATAAAATTCTTTAAGTATTGCCTACTTTGGTATATGGTTCCGAATCATTGACAATAACATGAAAAAGAAGGATAATGTGTACAAGCAGCAGAGATAAAGTTCATGATTTATGTAAGTAGATGCACTAAATTGGAGAAAATAAGGAATGAAACAGTAAGATCATATTTAAAATTGGTTTCAATTATAAGATAGATGAAAATAAAATGAAATGGAAGCAGCATGAATTAATTAATTAACGGCTTATTGGAAAGAGCGATTACGTGACTGGATGCTAAAGATGGAACAGGTGAATAACATCTAATCCTTGAAAGAAGGAAGAGGAAGAGGAGGAGAAGAAGAACTATGAATTTCTAGTGCTTTTAGTTCCAAAACCTCACTAACTTTGCATTATTATCGAGTCATCAATACACTTTTCTTTCATGCACTAGACTAATTCATTCAGCTTGACAACTGGCACAGTGAACCACTTTCCTGTTGTCCTTTTCGCTTATTAAACTTCACTATATCATATTGTCTCCATTATATCATGTCGCCTGTTTCTCTGATTGGGGCATTAGGAACCTACTGATCAAGAGGCCAGCATCTGGCACTTCTAAACAAATGGTCAAACCACTGAAGGTCGATTTCGTTACCCTTCATCTGTCAGTAGGGTTGTATGATTTACGCACCAAATGCAATTTTTTCGTAAGAACAGGTTGTGCCAAATAGTGTGCCATATTTTTCTCTATACACACTATGTACATAGTGTATAGAGAAGGTATTGCACTCCACCCAAAAATTCGATACCGAGATTTCACCGGATTTATATGTTTTAGGGTCCCCTTTATCTAAAAAAGCATTTTCACAAAAAGATCCGTGTGTATGTGTGTGTGTTCGTGTGTCAGTGAGTCAGTGTGTCTGTGAACACGATAACTCAAAAACGAAAAGTCTGTAAAATATCAAACTTGGTATTTAAGTTTAATATCTTCCAGGGATGCGACACGAAGATTTTCAAGAAAATCCCCCCACTCAAAACTACCCTTTACGTGGAACTTTTTTCGAAAATTTCAATTTGCTCAAAAATGGCTCTAACGATTTTGATTAAAATTTCGTATATTAAAGATATTTACCTGGCAAATAAAATGTATATCTTGAATTTTCTAGGAATAGCCTCTGAAGAGTAGTTTATTCTGGATGAATATTACTGAATTTTGAATAACTGCTAAACCATACCAGATGGACAAAAACTTACTACACAAACGTAGAACACGTTAAAACACACAAGTTATGTTATATACATTTTTTCGTGGAGTTCGTCGTTTTTGAGACATTCCTTATTTTTTGTTTCTGCTATGAAAAGCTTATACTTTTCTCATACAGGAATTTGTCAACTGCGGTCCATACAAACAAAGGAACTTCATTGACATAGCAACCAATTTTTGATTATCACTTTAACCTATGGTACTGCCTTATTTCGCTTCTACTTACAAGGAAGCAAGTAATATGGCTATTTCTGCTATTTTTTTACTGATTAGCATGAAGTAAATAGAAGTATATGCTTTTAAGAAGAATTTTTTACAGAAATGTAGAGAAAGTCATGTGAATGGTACACATCAGATTGTTGTGGCTTTGGGTCAAAATACGACTACTGCAAAAATGGCTTTTTTGTGCTAAGATTGTAGTGGTATGAAAAATTCCTCTATCGTAGATATCAGGGCTTCACCAAATGATAAAGGATTGTTATTGACCTTCGCAAACGATTTGTGCGTAATCTACCATCTCTAATATTATTAGCTAAGAAAACGCCACTCATTTGCTCCATTCACATGACTTTTTCTACATCTCTGTAACAAATTGTTGTGAATAAGCTTGTTCTGCTATCTACGTACTTCATGCTAATCGAGTTGAAAATTAGCAGAAACGGTCTTATAAGTATAAGGGAAATAAGGGAATACACTAGGCTAAAGCAACAGTCAAATATTATAAAATATGGTTGCTATGGGATTGAAACCCGTTTCTTTCCGTGGCCAGGATTTGACAAGTTCCTGTATGAAAATGGTTAAAACATTTTAAAACTGAATTTAATAACAAGGAATATTTTGAAAATGGTCAACTCTACCAAAAAAAAAGGTATATGACATAAACTGTGTTTTTTTAACGAGATCTCTATAGTTTATGTAGTAAGTTTTAGTATCTCTTACGGTTTACCAGTTATACAAAATTAAAAATAATTCATCCAGAATAAAGAGGCCCAGAAGATTCAAGTATACAGTTTATTTATCATAAAATATCTTAAATATTAGAGGTTTTAATCAAAATCTTTAGAGCCATTTTTAATAAACCAAATTCTTTTATTTCTTTTCGTGCAAGGGTATTTGCAGGAGGAGGCTTTCTTGAATATCTTCCTGTGTCGCATCCTTGGAAGTTATGGGACTTAAACATCAAGTTTGGTATTTAACGGACTTTCCGTTTTTGAGTTATTTTGCCCACAGACACACCAATAGGCTTAAGTGTTAATGTGAGTTTAATAATTTCATCAATTAAATAAAGAATTCGAACGGACATTTTTCTAAAAATGCTTTTCTGTGTTTTGGGGATCTCAAAACATATATTTCCAGTAAAATTTCGGTATAAATTTTTTGGATGCAAATACCTTCTCTAAACTACATGTACATAGTACGTGTAGAGAAAGTAAAAATCGCAAAACACAAAACAATGAGATAAGCTAATTCTACTAAGGTCGGCTGGAAGTCCCGGGCCTCTCAATGAAAACAGCATTTAAACAATTTTATTTCTCAACATAATCTCCAAAAAGGCTAATACATTTGTCATATCGGTGTTCTAATTTAATTAAATCATCTCTGTAGTGCGATTTATCAAGGTCCTCAAAATAGCTGTTTACTGCATCAATAACCTCCTCGTTGCTGTGAAATCTTCGCCCTCCAAGAAGTTTTTTTTGATATTTGGGAACTGCGTGCTAGATCTGGCAAATAGGGTGGATGTTCAGGCAATATGAACTTTTAAGTCGTACATTTTTCCCATTGCAATGACTAAACGATGGGCTGGAGCAGTGTCCTGATGAAACAAGTTTTTTATCTTTTCACCTCATCACTCAAACGTTGCAGTAACCTTGCGTAGTAGTCACCAGTGGTACTTTTACAGTTTTCCAAGTAATCAATAAACATAATTACCTGTGCATCTCGCCATAACCTTGTTAGCTAACAAAATTAACTTTGCCTTTTTTGGAGTTGGTTCACCTGGTGCAATCCACTGCTTTGACTGTGATTTACTTTCTGAAGTGTACTAACTTTGTTTCACACCAAGCAGGTGGAGTTAGGATGGCATCCAGACTAGCTGTGTTTTGTACTCAGCTGGTGACATTTTTATTCAGACGAAATCATCCAAGACTTTGAGGTCTCATCCCTTTACACCATACTACTTTGAGTAGTATGCGACAAGGAGATGGTGTTGAGGCACCTCCTTATTAGCTACTTTTAGTATCTGTGGATAAATGACAGCGGAATCGCAATTAACATCAGTTTTCAGTTTTACTATTGTTTTAGACTGAAGGTGGAATTTTTTGTCGTGATATTAAATATACAACTCGGTATATTTGGTGACTGAGGGAAACCATGAAAGAAACCATCTAGATTGGTCGTTCCAAGGGTCTTTTTATTATTTGTTTCATTTACGTAGCCGCCGTTAACGTTTTGGGCCTAGAGCAACTCGTTGACTGTAGATTCTCTAGAAATAACCCTTAATTGCGTGATTTATTTTGCTGCATATGCCGTTGAATACTGAATAGCCGTGATCGTTAGTGCGATACGTAATGCATTGGCCATACATTCAAAGGCGATACATTCAAATGTGTCTGTGGCAACGGATGGGGAGAGTCCAAGTGAAATAACCGGTGTGATGGCATATTTGGATACTGACGGGGTTACATTTGACTGCTACTGCATGGATTTTGCTTTTTGGTTTCATTGCAATAATATTAATATTTTATAATAGGCTAATTTTATTGCTGAAGGTTTATTGTAATACGAAATTAGAAAAAAAAAATCATTAAAATACTAAAACCTTTGATTAATTATTTTTGTTGCATATGTGCAACACGATGCAATTTTCGTGTGTACAACGTACATAAGAGGTAGAGAAGAAGTACTCCATCTAAAAGATGGATACTAAGATTTTTACCCGAAATAGGTGTTTCGAGAACCCCTGAATCCCCCCTCAAAAAAAATTATTGAAAACAAGATTTGTGTGTATATGAACAGGTTAACTCAAAATCGAACATGTTAAATATCAAACTTCATAATTAAGTTCATCTTCCAAGGATGCTACAAGAAGATTTTTAGAAAAATCTCCTCACCGCAAACTACATGGAAATTTTTTGGAATTTTTGATTTTCTCAATAATAGCTGTAGTGAGTTTGATTAAAATACCGTTTATTAAATACATTTATATGACAAATAACATTTATTTCCTACTTTTCTGGAAAATTGCTTCCAAAGTCCTCTTCATTCCGAATGACTTTTGCATAACTGGTAAACGGTAAAACATAGGCAAAACTTATTACAAAAAACAATTCGCATATCTATTTCCGACATGTTCCTTGTTGACTGGTTTTAAAATTGCCAGTACTTCTCAAATTGAAAGTCACTTATTTGCCCCTTGTCTTGCAAAGATAAGGGTATTTCAATGTCATTACATAGCGATCGGCTTTTAAAATATTATCGATTTAGCCTTATGTACTCTTCCTTTTTCTAGTTAGAATGAACTAAGTAATAAAACTATTTCTACTAATGTTTGTCTTTATGAGTATGAAGAACATGGATAAAAGAAAAATCATTTGTAAGAAAAACTTATTTCAGAACAAGTAGAGAAAGCCATGTAAACGGAGCGTGTTAGATTTATTATGGAATTTTCAATAACATACATACTTCTCGTTCCAGCCGAGAATCGAACTCACGAAGCTCCAGGTGAAAAGTTAGCTTGCTGACCATTCTTTGCTGCAGAGTTTTCCAAACATAAAAGAACAAAAAGTTATTATGAATACAGAGGAAATCTCTACTGGAATCGATAGTAAATAAATGCCATATCTCAAAATTTCCACCAGTTAAGCGAAAGATGTCAGATAAAATATGTTTGTAATTTATTGCCTCGTTCATATTTATTATTTTTCCAAGGTTAAGTTAAGAAATTTATTATTACACCAAGAAATGATTTAGCTTGGTTATTACTGTCAAGCAGGGATTTATAGATGCTTTCCGTATGTTTCTATGCATTTTTATGAAAAAAGTATTTTATTATAATAATTTATGAGCTAAAACTAAGCAAGAAAGAACTAAATCCTAGAATATGAAGTATGATCAAAAAATAATGAGAATTATTTAATTTTGCGGGTTTTCAACAACCGAATTTCAAAACCTTTTTAATATCTTATAGGTACATACGTTCCTGATGTATGTTTGCATTTTCAGTTTTTTTTTAATTGCTTCATTTGTATAGCCTCCTTTAACATCAATGATCATATCGGGGGCTTTTACTTGTGAAACTGTAGGTTCAGAACATTAGGTTAAACTTTATATTACTAAACACACGCACATTCACTCTCACATTCATACTTCCAGACTCTATGGGGGATAGGGAATAATTCCGGTTAAAGAAAAATTCGCCGCCCCAGCCGGGAATCGAACCCGGGACCTCCGGGTGAGAAGTCAGCTCGCTGACCACTCGACCACGGAGGCAGTCTTCAGCTATTTTAAATAGTTTATTTCTGACAGTTAAAAGGGTTATAAGTGTTTTCGAAGGCTCAACGAATTTACATTAATTTTTGCTTTAAAAATGTAGTAAAGTGTTCAAAATGTTGGCTGTGGCTTTTGGCAAATCTACTATGAGTAAGACAAGAGGTTTCGAGTGGTATCGACGTTTCAAAGAGGGTCCAGAAGACTCTGAAGAAGACGAAGATCCCCTGGACGTCCTAACACGTCAATTACTGACGACAATGTGCAAGATACAAAAAAATAGTTCTGCCATATGGTTATACAGTCAATAAGGAATACTACCTAGAAGTTATGCACCGTTTGTATGAAGTAATCCGAAGAAAACGATCAGAATTTTCGCAAAATCACTCGTGGAAGTGCTCCTGCTCAACGCTTGTTCGTTATTTTTTGGCAAAAACCAGAAGCGTTGTGTTGCTTTAGCCACTTTATTTGCCGGACATGGCCCCCTGCGACTTCTCTGGTGAGCTAAACACAGAATCGCTGAAGTATCAATTAGGGAAAACTGAGTTCCAGAGTTTCTTCCAAGATTGGAAAAAAGCTGGCACAAGTGTATTATACGTGAAGAAGTTTATTTTGAAGGGCACAAAGTTGATGTAGATGCATAAATAAAGATTGCTTAAGAAAGACAAAAATTCAAGTTATTTTTTTATTACACCTTGTAAATACTTCGAAAAGCAACCGTAGTCAAAATAAGCAAGTAAGGAATGCTATCGTTGATAATTGAGGATAAAATCTAAAAGATGCGTAAACCAATATAATTATTATGAAAGGCAAGGACGTATTGCAAATTGCCAACATCAAGGTTGCATTAATCACTCTTCTTGTTAGACAGCGATAGACATGAAATGTTGAAACATGTTACAAAAGTAAGTTCTAATCTTCTGAGGTCTTAGGTTAAACTTCTAAAAATGGTGTTTATTTTTATTAGCTCGTACGTCTATTGAAGATTATCTTCCTGTAGAAGCGGACATCTTTTTTTGTGTGTAAACGAAGGTATAATAATATGAATTTGGGTTGGAACGTAATGTTCACCAGGCATCCCTTCGAAGCAATTTTCTATTTTCTTTCTATTTACAACTGACCATTCACCCAAATCTTTAAGTTATGAACTTTTTCAAGTACCTGTTTTGAGTCCTTTTTATTTATTGTTGCAGTAAACGATTTGACCTATTGGTTAAATGAAAAATCTGTGTTCCACTCACATGTCTTTCTCTCATATCTGTGGTCCATGTAGCTTAAAATTACTCGACATTCGTCTTCTTAGGATAAGGGAAAACCCCGAAAAAAACCTTATCCGGGTAACTCACCCTGAGCGAGATTTCGAACTCACGACCTTTGGAATGTGAAGCAGACATGCTACCACCTCACTACCTAGGCAGGCAACAAATTATTGTTAAAAAGTTATTCTTCTATTTCATGCTAATCGAGATAAACATAAAAAATGCTTTCTTGTAAGTGGAAAAAAATAATGGGATACAATAGGCTAAAACGACAGTCAAAGCTTCTAAAAATGGATGTCATGTGGATAAAATCAGTTTCTTTACATTTTCAGGATTTGACAAATTCCCGTAAGTATTTTAAAACTAAAGCTAATAACAAGGAATGTCTCAAAAATAGTCTACTCTACATAAAAATGTATATTGCATAAATTGTGTGTTTTAACCAGGTCTAATTTTTTGTATAGTAAGATTTTGTCTGTCTCTTACGGTTAATTAGTTATGCAAATTCATCCAGAATAAATTAGACTTCAGGGGTTCACAAAACATGTATTTCCGGTGAAATACCGGTATCAAAATTTTAGGTGGAATACAATATCTACTATGTATTATATAGTACTTGCTAGAGAGTGTAAAACTAGCGAAAGATTTTCAAGGTAAAGAATGCTGTCGGGTACAAAGCTATTGTTAAAATAAGAACTGAAGCTTTCCTGGCGACGTATTAATTCAAAATCTTCTCGGGCTTCTAACCAGGTAAAAACTTGGCTTGATACCAATCAGATGTTAGCTTCATTCTAGCTCTTATAAATACCAGTCTCCGCAAGCTCAATCCATCAGTTCACCCTGAAGACGAGGAAGATGCACTTGTTCGAAACGTCGGTACCAAGCCAAGTTTTTACCTGGTTAGAAGCCTGAGAAGATTTTGAATTAAAGCTATTGTTGTAAACCTTCGTGTTTCAAATTTAAGGTCTCTTTCTCTCTCTCTCTCTCCCCCCCTCTCCCTCTCTGTATCTTTCTCAAACACAGAACATTAATCTACAAGCGCATTTTACTTTATATAGGTAGAGAAGGTATTGCACTCCACCCAAAAATTACCTACCGAGATTTCAGCGGAAATACAGGTTTTAGGGTTTCCTGTATATAAAAAACATTTTTAGAAAAAACTCCTGTGTGGGTGAGTGTGTGTGTCAGTGGACAGCATAGCTCAAAAATGAAGAAAAGTCCGTTAAAATATCAAACTTGGTATTAATGTTAAGTGTCTCCCAAGAATGCGACACGAAGATTTCTTCCCACCCAAACTATTCCTTACATTGAAATATTTTCGAAAGTTTGATTTTATCAAAAGTCACTGTAGCGATTTTGATTAAAATATCGTGTATTAAAGATATTTACATAACATAATCTTGAATTTTTGGCAGGAGCCTCTGAAGATTTTTTTATTCTTGATGAATTTTGCTGCATTTTGCATACCTGGTGAGTCGCAAGAGATAGACTAAATCTTATTATACAAAAATGTGAACCTCGGGGGCAAAACAACAACAACAAAACGTAATTTAAGTCATTTTTTGTGTGGAGCTTGCCGTTTCAAGGTATTCCTTGTTATTGACTTCAGCTTATACTTTTCTCATACGGGAATTGTCAACTCTTGGAACAAAGGAATTTGAATCACATAGCAACCAGCTTTTAAACGATTTTGACTATCGCTTTAGCATAACGTATTTCTTTATTTCCCTTCTACTTACAAGGAAGCAAGTAATAAGATAATTTCTACTAATTTTATCTCGATTATCATGAACTAGATAGAAGAATAATCTTTCTAACAATAATGTGTTGAGAGATGTGGAGAAAGTCATGTGAATGGAGCAATTCCGATATTTTTGTTTGTTTCAGGAAATCTCAAAATCTGTGATGTAATATCGATATCGAATTTTTGTGATCGAATACAGTACTTTCGATACTCACGAGAGAAAAGGAAAGCTTTGTGTAAAGAAAAGCAATTAGGACATTTTTGTTACCTCATAATTATAATTGTGCTGTGATTCAATATGTGTAAACGTCAGGTAGAGCAAAATAAACAAAAGCTCCTGAAGAAGCCGAGTAATTGGCTTTATACAAGACCCCACACTGCGCAACGTAAATAAAATTGCCTAACAGAGAGGAGCGAAATTGTGAGCCTTCATTGTGTACATTTTATTTACGAGCTAAAGCACCACATTAGCAATAATTATTACGTTCTCTAGCACGTTTGTATAATGTACATGGTAGGTAGAGAAGGTAGTGTCTTTTGCCCTAAAACTCGATCATGAGAATTCACCCCTCGCCAACCAAAACGAGTTTTAGATGGGAGAAAATTTGTATTTAACTTTCCCTCACGAACTATGTGCATAGTGTATACAGAAGGTATTGTATTCCACCAAAAATTTCATACCGAGATTTCACCAAAAATTTTAAGAATGAATTAAAAGAATGCATTTTTAGCAAAAAGATCAGTGTGTATCTTTGGACAGCATACCTTAAAAAACAAAAATTACGTTAAATACCAAACTTGGTATTTAAGTTTAGTATCACTCAAGGATACGGGGCCAAGTGGTTAGACCAAGAGCCTGCATGTGGGATTTGTAGTACATGAAATGTCGTCTGGGCGGGTTTTCTCCGGTCCTCTGGTTTCTCCTGCCACTCATTCCATTAATTGCTCCATCATCACCTTTTTTATTCATCTCGCTGGCATGACAATCATCCTCTTCCTCACGATCACGCCTGGCTACGGGCCGACTACTCATTCCAAGTTCTCCATTCTGTGGTTACGTGTCAGTCCCCGACAGGCTTTTGACCCCTATACAGCAGCGGTTTGTAAGTCGACTTTAAAAAAATTAAAAATATATCTTGCAAGGATCGACACGAACATTTTGAAGAAAAACAAAGGAAACATTTCGAAAATATTGATTTTCTCAAAAATGGCTCTAATGATTTCCACTAAAATGTCGTATTTTAAAGATGCTGAATAAAATGTATACCTTAAATTTTCTGCAAATAGGCTCTGAAGACCTGTTCATTCTGGATAAAATTTGCATAGCTGATAAAATGTAAGAAATAGACGAAAGTTTATGCACAAAAAATATAGATATCATTAAAACACACAACTTATGTCATACATATTTTTCCTGGAGTTGATCATTTCCAAGATATTCCTTGTTATTGATTTCTGCTTTAAAATGCTTTAATTTTTCTCATACGAGAATTTGTTGAATCCTGTCCATGCAAAAGAAACTAATTTGAATCGCACAGAAACCAGCTTTTAAATAATTTGGCTATCGCTTTTGCCTAGTGTATTCCCTCATTTCCTCCTATTTACAAGAAAGCAAGTAATACGTGATTTCTGCTAAAATTTTTCTGGACTAACATGGAGTAGATAGAACAACACGCTTTTCAATATTAATTTCTTATAGAGGTGTATAAAATGTAGGTGAATAGAACATATCAGATTTTTAGGTTTATGTGTTTGTAGACAGCATAACTAAAAGGGGAAAATTCGGTAAAATACTATACTTGGTATTTAACTGCGTAGTAGCTTCCAAGAACACCACAGAAGATTTTAATATTTAATATCCCCAACCACAACTACCCTACAACCAAGTTTTTCGAAATATTTTATTTTCTCAAAACATTTATGATTTTAATTAAAAACCGGTACATTAAAGATATCTTTACCTGTCAAAAACGTATATCCTGAATTTCTTGGCAATAGTGTCTAAAGTCTTCTCTATTTTCAATAATGTTTATATAGCTGTTAAACTATAAGAGGAAGTCAAAAAACGTCCTACACAAATAATGTAGATCTATTAAAATACAATTTGTGTCATATACTTTTCTGTAGAGTTATCGATTTCCGAGATATTCCTTTTTATTTGCTTAAAAAACACTCATGCTTTTCTGAAACGGTCAGTTGCTATTCGTTTACCCTTATTATTATTATTTATTTTTTATTTCTAGCCACACAAAGAGAACCGAATTGCATTTGCACCGACCAGGTTTTAAAAGATCTGACTGTGGATTTAGCCAGTGATGTTTCCTTATTTTCTTTCTACTTACTAGGAAGTAAGTAACATGCCTTTGCTGCTAATATTTTTCTAGATTAGAATTAAGTACATAAAAGAGTAATCTCCTGAAAAATAATTTTACAGAGGAGGTAGAGAAATGGAATAATCAGATGTTTAGACAAAGGTCCATGTGTGTGTGCGTGCGTGCGTTTGTGCCTCTGTCACCTGTAGGCAGCATGACCCAAAACCAAAAAATCCTTAAATACTAAACCTGATGTCTTCCAATGATGCAACTCGGAGGTTTACAGGAAAATCCCCGACCACAAACTACCCCTTATATGGAGGATTATTCTAAATTGCTGATTTTCTCAAAATTGTCTCGACTATTTTGATTAAAAGCCATATATTAAATATAAGATCAATAACATTCTTTTAACACATTTGAAATAGTGTTTGAAGTCCTCTTCATTTTTTCACAACTGGTAAACCTTAAGATATAGACAAAAGCTTACAACATAAGAATATAAATATATTTAAAATACACAATTTGTCATATACATATGTTTTGGTTTTGAAGAGCTAACCCTATTTGGAGATATTGCTTGCTATTGATTTCAAAATGTCCAATACCTAATTTTTTCTCAAAAGCGAATCGTTATTCACTTTTTTCATCCCAGTCAATTGCATTCATAGCTTACTTAGTGTATGCCTTAATACGTTTCTACATAGAAGTAAATAAATCACCCATTTCTGTTACTGTTTATCTCGATTAGTACCTACGAGGTAGAGAAAAGAGTAAGTTTTATTAGTATAATTTGTTGCAGAATACGTAGAGAAAGTCATGCGAATGGAGCAAATCAGATTTTTTCTGACCAATTTTCACTCTGGAATTTAGAGTACATGCATGAGTAACAGACATATAAATAACAACTTGAAAGTTTTCTCAGTCTGTATGTATTAATAATAGCACAAGTATAAATCTTTCTGCATTCATTTACACATCATTTCCTTTGGTTCCTTTCCACCGTGACACACTTGGCAATAGCGTAAGACATTTAAAGGAACTGTTGGAAACGAGTTTATGAATCCACTCAACGCTTTCGTTGTATTAGCAGTGGCTTGTTTAACGGTCTTGGGTTGTCTTTGGTATTAGCAACATTCGGCATCTTGAAGTTGGTACATCACCTACATCAGTATTTTTACTTTCTCTACACGTACCATATACATAGTTTATAGAAAAGGTATTGCATTCCACCCAACAATTCGATACCGAGATTTCACAAAACCTGAAATACAGGTTTTGGGTCCCCCTGAGTCCAAAAAAAAAAACATTTTTGGAAAAAAGTCCATGTGTGTGTGTGTGTGGACAGCATGGTTCACAAACTAAAAGACCGTTGAATACTAAAAGTTTGATATCTTCCAAGAATGTGACAGGAAGATTTTCAAGAAAATCCCCCCACCTCTAACAAGCCACTACATGGAAAATGTTTCGAAAAGTTTGATTTTCACAGAAATGGCTCTAACGATTTTAATTAAAATATCGTATAATAAACCTATTTACCTGACAAAAAAAGATGTATATCTTGAATTTTCTGGAATAGCCTCTGAAGACTTTTATTCTGGATGAATTTTACGGAATTCTGCACAACTGCTAAACGGTAAGAGATGGACAAAAATTTACCACACAAAAAATGTAGAGCACGCTAAAACACACACTTTATATTTTATACATTTTTTTCGTGGAGTTGGTCGTCTTTGTGATATTCCTTGTTTTTGGTTTCACCTATAAAAACGCTTTTCTGATACAGAAATTTGTCAGCTCCTGTCCATACAAACAAAGGAACTTCAGTCACATAGCAACCAGCTTTTGACTATCACTTGAACCTATGGTACTCCCTCATTTCGCTTCTACTTACAAGGAAGGAAGTAATAAGACTATTTCTGCTATTTTTTTCTCGATTAACATAGAGTAAATAGAGGCATAAGCTTTTTAAGAATAATTTGTTGCAGAGATGTAGAGATAGTCATGTGAATTGAACACAGATGTTTTATGTTTGTAAGAAAGACGAACCGACATCACTGCAGAAGTTATTGGACACTTTCAGAATGAGAAAACAAAATGCCATAGCACATGCAGCCATTTTTCATTTTTTTCATTAAACTCGCTCTGCAGCTTATTTATTGCTCACGTATGCACTTCCGTGACTCGCATAATCTGGAGCAAATGCATGGAAGTAGGCTATTAGGCGCGTTTCCATCATCTTGTTGGTTTGTTCCGCGCGCAATTAAACACGCCACATCTGTTGTAAATGAGCTACAAGGGTTTCCCGACACTGAGTAATGGCTTGATTAGGTTTCACACGGCACCAAAGAAAAGGCGCGCTTACCCTAAACTTGTATGGATCGTGCCCCAATTAGTTGTGGGCCCACGATAACAATGGCATACAAAAACCTATGTTGGCGGCACATGTTTGTTCGAGAGCGCCACGCAGCGCATGGGTTTCACAGATATTCATCTGTCTTGAAGGTTTCCAGCATCCCTTAGGAGATAATCGGAGATTTTTTTGTGGCCCATAGATCATAAGGGAGTATAAAAGGTCTAAAATATGAAATGTTTAGTTTTTTTTTGTTACCTTTTATATTACTTGAAGTATATACATAAAGTTTCATGGGATATATATCCTCGATATAAAGATTTAATATATGATATGAAGCCTCCTGAATCAAAAATAAAAAAAGTTTTAGAGAAAATCTTCGAGCGAGTGTGTTCTTGTGTCTACAATCAATATGATTCAACGAGAAAATATCAATTAAAAACTAAATTGTTGTTTAAATTCAGCACCTTCCAGGAGTGCTACACGAAGATTAAAAAAAAAAAAGTCTCCTATCAAAAACTACACTTTACATGAAACATTTTTCTAAATATTTATTTCCTTAAAAATGACTTAACGATTTTAATTAAAGCACCATAGGTATAATATATATATAGATATAGAGTATATGCAGGTTAAAATTTAAGATAAGTATTACATTTGGGATATTAAACCTGATAAAAAAATTAGGTGCCAAGGAATAGTTTACTGATTTGATTTGATTATTTGATTTTTACTATATAAATATTTCAGTCTGATATTAAATATATTATATTCTACTGTTTGTAGATTAAATTGAAGACCGATATTTAAAATAATTTTAATAAATATTGAATTCTAGTTATAATAAACTATTTTCTTTTTAAGAATGTCGCTCATGAATGTGAACATTTAATATTATACAGATGGGCCTTGAAATCTTTCTTGAACTCTGATTTTCCCTTGAATTGCTTTAATAAATATTTTCAGTCAAAAGTCTGTGGGAGAGAAAGTATGAATGGATGAAAGAATGAATGAATGAATGAATAAGTGTATTTATTAACATAGCAATATCATACATAGAATTTCAAAACAGAGTGTCCGAGAGCTGCCGAAGCTATAGGGGAGTGACGCAGGGTTGTATTTTATCTCCCTTGCTATTTAATCTCTTTGTGGATGATATTACTGATACAATGATAGCAGAGAATATTCAAGCGACAGTAGTAGCGGATTTGCAGATCCTAACACTTTTATACGCAGACGATTTAGTATTGTGCTGTACGACAGTAAACGGATTGCAACGAGGACTGGACAAACTTAAGAACTATTGCGATGAATGGCTACTTACAGTTAATGTTGGAGAAAGTAATTATTAAACCAATTTTTTTTTGTAGCTAGTATTTAAAAACTCTGATGTGTTCCATTCACATGACTTTCTCTATATCTCTATAACAAATTATTGTTACAAGCTTAGTCTTATATCTACTTCATGTCAATGGAGATAAACATTAGCTGTCTTATTACTTGTTACTTTATCAGTAGAAGGGAAATAAGAACATTAGGTTACAGCGACAGTCAACTCTTTTAAACGCTGGTTACTATGTGACTGAAATTTGTTTCTTAGCATGGCCAGCAGAAGACAAATTCTCGTATGAGAATCGCTTAAGTATTTAAAAACTGAAAACAATAACAGGAATATATCGGAAATTACATAAATTGTGTGTTTTAACGAGATCTAGCTTTCTGTGTAGTAAGTTTTTGTCTGGCTTTCCAGCCGTGCAAAATTCATCCAGAATCAACAGTTAATCAGAGGCTATTCCCACAAAATATGATATATACATTTTATTTGTCATTTAAATATATCTAATACACGGAATTTAATCAAATTCGTTAGAATCATTTTTAAGAAAATAACTTTTTGAAATTTGTTCATGTGAAGGGTAGTTTGGAGTGGAGAGATTTTTTTTCAATTTCTTTGTGTCACATCCTTGGAAGATACTAAACTTAAATACCAACTTTTGGTATTTTACAGACGGTTTCGTTTTTGAGTTGTGTTCACACACACACGGGCCTTTTTCTAAAAATGCTCTTTTTTCGGTATCGAATTTTTTGGTGGTATACAATATCCTACCTGCCTACTATGTACATTGTAGCTACGTACTAGAGAAAGTAAAAATGAGACATTAAAATGGTCATGTGCGAGTGTATCTTAAAAATCTGATGTGTTCCATTCACATGGTTTTCTCTATATCTCTGCAACAAATTATTGTTAAAAAGCTTATACTTCTGTTTACTTCATGCTAATTGAGAAACATTAGCACAAATAGTCTATTATTTGCGTCCTTGTAAGTAGAAGCGAAATAAGAAAGTACCATAAGTTAAGGTGATAGTCAAAAGCTGGTTGCTATGTGACTGAAGTCCCTTTGTTATGGACACGAGTTGACAAATTCCGGTATGAGAAAAGTATTTGTTTTTTAAGCTGAAACCAATAAAAGGAATATATCCACGATACAAATGCATATGACATAAATTGTGTGTTTTATCGTGATCTACATTTTTTGTGTAAGGTTTTTGTCTATCTCTTACGGTTTAGCAGTTATGCAAAATTTCGAAAATTCATCCAGAATAAAGTAGTCTTCAGAGTCTATTATCAGAAAATTCAAGATATACATTTTAATTGTCAGTAAATATCTTTAATATACGACATTTTAATCAAAATCGTTACAGCCATTTTTGAGTAAATCAAAATTTTCGAAAAAAGTTCCATGTAAAGGGTAGTTTTGGGTGGGAGGATTTTTATGAAAATCTCCGTGTCGCATCCCTGGAAGATACCAAACTTAAATACCAAGTTCGGTATTTTACTGACTTTTCATTTTTGAGTTATCGTGTTCACAGACACACGGACACACACGGGCCTTTTTTGAAAATGCGTTTTTTGGATATAGGGGACTCTAAAACATATATTTCCGGTGAAATAACGGTATTGCATTTTTGGTAAGGAGTGCAATACCTTCTCTATACATTATGTACATAGGACGTGTAGAGAAAGTAAAAAGGCCTTCAGTTTTTCCACATTTTCATCTATCCCACCATAGCCCCCTTCACATTATGGAGTTAGTATATTGTTTTCTCATTCTTGCTGAGACCTACATCCCCACTTCCCCCCTTCCCCGATTCTCCCAGTTTTTGTTCTTATGGCTTTGAACATTTCTCATAAACAAAAAGTAAAATAAATACCAAACTTATTACTTGAGTCAGACATCTCGCAAGGATTCCAGAAAAAAAGTTTTCCAAGAAAACTCCTCAATTCCCCGCTACCCTTTAAATGGATAAAGTTTGCTATTTCTTATTTTCTCAGGAAGGGCTTCAATGAATTGAATTATAATATTCTGTATATGAAATTTCTGTATGGTCATTTAAATGTATATAATGAATTATTAATTACCTACGAATTTCTTTTCATTCTTATTGCTTTATATAATACTGGAAAATCGTAAGAGATAAAAGAGACAAATATGAAAATATTTATAATATACAATTTTTGTACATTAGCAGTCCATAAAACATCAATTGTCCACGCTGATTAATTTGTAGTATGCAGTTTATGTCGTGTGTTGGAAAAGGCACAATTTTTCCTTTTACCTTCTTTACTTTTTTTCCAAAATTACAAAATTGTATCTAACATTTTAATAAAAAAACTAAATAAAAATTAAAAATTAAAACAAAACAAGAATTAAATTTTAACATCCTTAAAATAATAACAAATTCTAAATTTCTTATTTGCTTATGACATTTTACGATCAATTCCTAATAAATTAGGAAGTGTAATTGCTGCGTACACAGTAGATTTACACCCAAAAAAGCATACCGAGATTTTAACTGAAATGAATGCTTTCAAGACCCCTTACTTTCTCTACTACATGTTTTAAGTACAGATTAGGTATTGTATTCCATTAAAAATTCGATGTTGAGGCACGAAATGTGTCTTTTGAGGCATACCAATCCATAAAAGCGTCTTTTTTTTTTTTTTTTTTTTTTTTTTTTTAGAAATAGGTCCATATCTTTGTGTTTTTATAGTGTTAACGCCCATTTTTTACTAAATATGGCGATGACACTGATGATACATGGGATGAAGATGGAGCACCGATGGAATGCGATGGCGGGGGAATCCGAAGAATCCGGAGAAATCCTGACTCTGCGCCGCTTTGTCCATCACAAATCCCATATGCGGTCATTTAGGATCAAACTCGGGGGCTGCCTGGATGAGAGGCGGATGGTCTAACAACCTGCACGTGTGTGTGTGTGTGTGAACAGTATCATTCAGAAACAAAAAGTAAGTTAAATACCAAGCTTGACTTTTAGGTTCAGTATCTTCTAAAAATGCAACCCGAAGATTTCCAGAAAACCGCACACACCAAGCGATTCTTTATATGGAACATTTTCAATTTTTTTTCTTAAAAATGTTTCTTACTATTTTGATTAAATTTCCACTTCTTTAAAGGATTTTTATAACATACGATTAATATACCTATCGTAATTTTTTGGGAACATCTTCTGGTACCCTTTTCATTTTGGATGACTTAATAACTAGTAAATTGTAAGGGATAGATGAGATCTTATTTCATAAACAAATCAGATCTCTTAAAGTACACAATTTCCCATTTTAAAACATTTCTACCATTCTTAATTCATTTCCCCTTAATGTAGTAGTCCTAATATTATTAAATAGGAAATCGTTATTCGTGTTTGTTTCTCCTGACCATGCAAAGTGAACGGAATTTCAAAGTAATCACATAATGACGAGCTCTTAAAAGAACCAGACTATCGTTAAGAGTCTACTATTCTCCAACTAAACATTTTTATCTACCAGGAAATGTGCAATAAGGCAACTTTTGCAAACGTTTATATAGATTAACACGAAGCAGCTACAGAATATGCGTTTGTAAGGATATTTTGGGATATACTTCTAATCCTGGAACCACTCGAAATCGCTGTATACATTACACATATGTAATATTTTATTAACAAAATGTGTGGAATACACACAAATAATAACACATATTCAACAATATATTTCATATTTTAATGAGTTTATAAGCACAACTTTTCATACTTACCACCTCTATGTCACTCTTGTTTCTCAAACACAACGGATACAGTATGACATTATCACACGTGCCACCCAAGGAATAATTTCCTTGTCACTCTGTATGTTGGCAATATTCATTATCTAAATATGGCGGAAGAAGTCGCATAACGTAATCGAGTGTAGAGGTTAGAAGTCAGAGCATGTGAGCGTCGCGGGACACCTCGGCAACTGCGACCAACTACTGATCTATTGCGGCCTACCATCCCCCGGGGAAAGGTTTCAGAGAAGGGAAAGTCACTGTCCAGCACTCAGGATACGACGAAGCTAAGCTCAGAGATGCACGGAAGTCCATAGCATTCACTATATGGCAGCGTGGCAAGTCACAGAGGCTATACAGGTGCCGGGAGGCCGCAAGGAGGTCTCTACCACAGCACTTAGCCTCAACCTGAGCAACCAGGGGGAAGCGTTTCAAGCAACCAGGCCAGTTTCCAATTAAAAAGGCTATAATACCATAGAATAAATAATTCAAGTTGTAACCTCTATATCGCATTAACAATTTCCTTTATCGTAATAATACTAATTTCCTATAAAAATTATTGAACACCATGAAAACAATTCCTCTTTTGAATGTGAATTCGCCGACCTGAAAGATGAAGAAGGGAAATGAAATGAAGTAATGAAAGGGCCCCAGGAACACTACGACACAGTTTGCGATACCGGAGATAAATACTGTAGAACAATAGAAATGTAAGCGGAAAAAGAAGATAATTTCAAAATAGCTCTCATTGCAGAAGAGGCAGTAGTAACAGTAAACTGTAAATAATAGCTTCTACCCCTAACGACAACGAAGCCATATAACTGTGTAAAGTGCAGTAATAAAACACGACGAGACCAACTTTACGCTTAAAGGTCCAGAGATATGATTATCTTGAATCCGTGACCTTTACCGAGGGTAATGCTGATGACAGCCATTCTGATAACACAAATGATGTTATTAAGATTAAATCTTGGTTGACATGCAGTGACGCTGTCATGTGATAACACCGGCACATTAATTCACTTCTTAGGGCGACGGTCGCACTCACACTTCCGGTTTTTGTACGAGGACCTTCGGATCCCTGAACAATTTCAGTGGAACATCCGTCGTACAGTCCTGACCTTGCACCCAGCGACTTTCACCTTTTCCCTGAACTGAGGACGTGGCTAGGAGGGCAGCACTTTCAAACCAACGAAGATCTTCAAAACGACGTCAGTGATCATTTGAAATCATTAATAATTTCAATGACAATTGCATAACAATAGCTTTTAAAACATTTAATTATCGCTTTAGCTTAGCGTATTCTTTAGTTCCCTTCTACTTATAAGGAACTAAAAAATAAGAACATTCTGCTAATGCTTATCTCGATTACCATTGTGTAGAAAGAAGAAGTCTTTTGTTAGAAGTCTGTAGAACAGTTAGAGAAATTCATATGAGTGTAACATCAGATTTTTAAATTGATATTTTTTTCATTTCTTACTTATATACTACGCATTCTGAAATTGTTGTTAAAACTGATAGTTTTTCAGTTAAGAAATAGTTAATTTTATATGCCTGTGCTGTTTTTTTAATGTCTAAGGTTGGCAATTTTGCTTAGCTAGCACCAAAGGTTTCCTGTCTTCACTTCGTAACGTCCCATCAAATGCCATAAGTCACTTAAGATAAAGGATCGAAATAAATGATGTAATGAAGGCCTTAATGAGAAGCCAAGTTCATCGACGTGGCGCCTGAAGTCACATGTAATTCGTCATTGCGAGATAAGGAAAAGTTCAGGAAGAAATTGTTGTCTAACAGTCGCGAGACCTCACTTGTCCTTTAGCATTCAACAGATGTCCCAGATAAAGGTCATTCTCCTGTTGATTTAAGCGCGATAAACATCTGCCTAGAAAGGTTTTATATTACATAATTTGCGGTAGAGGTTCTGATAGAATTAATTTCAATTTAAGGGAAAATAGGAGACTAAAGTCTCTAAAAACAGTTTTTAAACTGAAATTTGTAATGCTATCTGAACAGAATTATACAGGATGCTACCGAAATCAGTGTGGTGGTAGGGATCATTCATACAAATGTTTTAACACAATGAACTTTGGGTTGGAAATACATTGTTATGGGTCTGCAGAGTAAAAACGCATGGCAAATTGTTGAACATACATTGTTGTTTCTTTATGAATTTTAAGAAAATTGAAAGGCATTACATGTAATTCTACAGTAATTTTTGGAAATGGTGACCTTTAATCTGGATGCAGAGCTCCCTGCGCCTCACCTCGAACTGACTAACTCTAAAAAGCTCCCTGATTTCCGTAGCCACTACCACGATCCTTACTACAAGCTCTGCTTCTGTGTTCACGGGAGTCTCGAAGATAAGACACCTCACTTGCTCAAACAAAAATAAATCCAATGGTGTGAGGTCTGGGAACCTCGGTGGCCATCAAACGGGTCCACCTCGACCATTCCATCATTCTGAAAGTCTTCTTTCCAAGAAAATATCTTTATCTTTGTTAATAGAGCCTCTCGGATAACGCAGTGATTATTCCGGGAAGTCGCCGACGTTTTGCAGTGCACCAATGACTGAGTCACTTCAGCCAAAGAATGAATAGAAATCACAAATGACAATCGTTTACTACACGTGGAGTAAAACAAGCGTTGCATCGTCTTCGCTGTTTTCTCTCTCATTCATCTCATTTGTGTAATTTCCTTGTGAACTTTACAGGTGCAATGAGTGTGTACTGCGTATTTTTAAATATGTGCAGTATTGGGACGTATCTAGCTTTGATGCTAGAAATAATAGTAAAAATAATTTTTCTTTAAAAACTGATGTGTTCCGCTTACATGACTTTCTCTACATTTCTGTAACAAATTATTGTTAAAATGCTTATTCTTCTGTGTACTTCACGCTAATCGATATAACCATTGTAAATAGAAGCGAGATAATGGAATATACCTACTAGACTAAAACGATAGTCAAATATTTTAAAAGCTGTTTGTTATGTGGATAAACCCGTTTCTTTGCATTGCCAGGAGTTGAAAAATTCCCATATGTGAAAAAATTCAAGTATTTTAAAACTGAAACCAATAATAAGAAATGTCTCCAAAATGCTCAACTCCAGGGAAAAAAGGTATACGACATAAACTGTGTGTTTGAACGAGATCTATAGTATTTGTGTATTGAGTTATTGCATATCTCTAAAGGTTTACAAGTTATGCAAAATCCAGCAAAATTCATCGAGAATGAAGAGGTCTTCAGAGGCTATTCCCAGAAAATTCAAGATATACATTTTTTTGTCAAGTAAATATCTTTAATATACGGTATTTTAATCAAAATCGTTAGAGCCATTTTTTAAGAAAATCAAAAATTTCGAAAATTTATGTAAAAAGTAGTTTGGGTTTGGAGAATTTTTCTCAAAATCTTCTGTTGCATCCTTGGAAGATACTAAACTTATATACCAAGTTTAATATTTTACCGACGTGTTCACAGACACATGGACACACACGCACACGTACCTTTTCCCCCCCCCCCAAAAAAAATTGGATTGAGGGGGATCCAATACATGTATTTGCGGTGAAATTTCCGTATCGAATTTTTGGGGGAATACAGTACCTTCTCCATACACTATGTATATAGTACGTTTAGAGAAAGTAAAAAGTCAAAGCCGAGTAGACGGCCGTTGAGAATCGAATCTGTGACCTCGCAAAGCGAACCTCTCATGTTACTGGTTCGGTAGAAAAAAAAATGGTTTTAGAGACATTGGGAATAACATTTTGAAGTACTGTATTTATATATGGATTTTTTCTGAAGCTTTTATTTCGATTGCATGCTCTTATGTTAATACAAATACCAAATTTCAATCAAATTACATAAATGCTTTGAAAGAAATACATTATTTCAGATGTATATATATTATTAATCAAAATGTTCCTCACGCCTCAAAAATTGATTGGCACTTTTTAAATTGTGGCTTTGAACCAAAGCCAAAATATTTACGCGTTGATATCTCAATAACTTTTATTACTGAATTATGATAATTGTTTTAATACCTTAGAGATTTAAAGGTGTAAAATTAATCATTTTACATAAAAAATCTATTTTGGTTAATTACTGTTGGTGTTACGCTAATTTTACCACCTGAAATTTGAAGATAGATATTTCTGTATATTTTGGAAAATTTCAGTTATATTTAAACAAAAACTGAGACGCGTGTAAGATTTTGAATGTATAAAAATGTACGTAGTTCAAGAAAAACGTGTTTAGAACTATTTTTTATATTATTTTAAATGGTTCTAGAGCCCGAAGCACATGGGAAGATTAAAAGGTTATTCTCTATGGATGCTTTAAGTTTCCAGCATTTATTGTAAAAGACCTATGTTCGTCAAAATTTCACTCCCTGTGTCCCTCAGCTCTCTATATATGGGTTCATTTGAACAATAATTTCATATATGCATTCATAGTACGATATGACCTCACTGGTTATGTAGAAGGAGGATAAATAAACTTTCTGTCTATTTAAGAATATCCAAAGCGTTGCTTTTATTTAACATGCCAATCTCCAACTTCGATGCCTTACTTAAAATCATAATAATACCTTTGGGAATATAAGAATTAACAGAAAAAATGCTGGCTATTCCATAAACAAACTTTCCTTACAAAATATTATTCTATGTCATGTTAAACGAGATAAAGATGACCAGAATATTACACTTGCTTCTTTGTAAATAGAAGGGAAATAAGGGAGTACACTAGGCTAAAGCAATAGTCAAATTATTTAAAAGTTATCGCTTATTGAAATCATTTATTTTTGTATTACCTAGAGTAAAACAAGAGATATATCTTATCTCTTATAACTAAGTTTTTATACTAACATCTACTAATAATATAATTGTATTTCTATATTACTTTTATTTTCATAATTAACTTATTTGCATGATTAATTATTTACACCTTCTTGAAGTCATTAGTACTCCTCAGCTGTTTCTTTCATACTCAGTGGCTCACAAAACTGAGCCTACACCAAGAAGATTTTTGGGAGTCTTCTTTGGAATACAAAAATCTTAGAAGTAATCGTCGAATGAGAAAAACGCAAGCCTATTGTAACATGTTTGGAATTGTCCTTTGTCTACTCTGCTTTCTGGATGAACAGAAGAGCACCAACGTTTTCTTTCTACCTACAAAAATCGTGTAACAAAATTTGTAAGGTTTAAAGAATGTACACCAAGAGATGTATGTTTAGAAATTTTAATTCCTCATCCTGCTATAAAATGAGGCATTTAGAATATGCTGAGTATTCCTTTGTGATTCGACTGAGACTTTATACCTGACCTAACAAGTCGCTTGTTGGAACCTGAGTCCTGCAGCTCAGTTACTAGATTTATTGCCATCTTGCTGTAAAACTGATAATAAATTCTCAACTGTCTCTAGTGCATAGCTCTACAGCTTGGTTTGAGAAACGATTATTTAGCCAAGCTGCGAGTCTACTGCACTGAGGTAAGAAGAATATGCCACAAGACATTCACGAGATCTGACAGCGGAATGTGGATACTTAGAGTCAAATACCTGTTTACAGATTACCTACTGTTCAGTATAGTAGCACAAGTGTAGCCACGTCGGCGTGAATCACTTATGCTGTCAAAGGGAAACTTGAATCCCTCTTCAGTCTAGGTATGCTTCGCCACTCGCTTTGAAAATCTGATTTGACATCTCCGTTCAAATTATTGTTAAAAGCTTATTATTCTGTCTGTTTTGTGCTAATCGAGGTAAACTTAGCAGACATTGTGGTATTACTTTCCTCCTTGTAAGTTGAAGTCACATATTTTAAAGGTTCGTTGCTATGTTTCTTTGCATGCCTAGGAGTCAAAGATTTTGGGTAGAGAAAAGTTCTAGTATTTTAAAACTGAAACCAATAACAAGGAATATCTTGAAAACCATTAACTCTACAAAAAATATATGACATAAATTGTTTATTTTAACGTGATCTACATTGTTTTCTGTCGTAAGTTTTTTTCGCTCTTACGGCTTAATAGTTACAAAAGTCATCCAGAATGAAGAGGGCTTCAGAGGCTATTCTCAGAAAATTCAAGATATATATTTTATTCGCCATGTAAATATCTTTAATATACGCTATTTAAATTAAAGATCGTCTGCTTACGCGGAGGTATTGCGGCTGCCAAGCGAGGTATTGCCAAGCGGGAGACCTGGGAGATCTGGACTGGGGTACACTCAGCCTCGTGAGGTTCCTGGGGGGTCAATTGAGGAGCTACTTGATTAAGAAGTAACGGCTCCAGATCGTGAAGACCGCATCAACCGGCCGGGAGGGACTCGAGGTGCTGATTACGTCTCACCTCCAGCGCTACACCACATTCATGACGCCTTCGGGCTGAGATGGGGAATGCAGCGGCCGGGCGGTCAGCCAAGGTCCCTTGTGGACTATCGTACCATGGAGAGTTTAGACTCAAACCCATTTTTGATAAAATAAAAAAAAAATTCGAAAATATTTCCATGTAAAGGGTACTTTGGAGTGGGGGATGTTCCGCATAGAAAAAAAAATATTCGTGTCGCATCTTTGGGATATAACGACTTCCCATCTGAGAAAAATATAACCATTGCAAATTTTAAAGAAATTTCTCTGATATGGTGAACTATAAAATGATTATTTGACATAAATTCTGTTCTGTAACGAAAGCTACATTTTATGTGGTAATATATTATCTATTATCATGAACTTCAGAATATAGACCTTCGCGGTGGCATAAGTAGTAAAAGCGGGTATTAAACACTACCAAAAAAAGAATCTATACCCAGAATGTTCAAGGTATATGTTATGCAGATAAATTAAACATTTGATACTTAAAAAAATACTACCCATTTTCTTTTTATTTCTCTTTTTTTTTTTTTTTAGAAAACCAAAGCTTCGAAAAAATGGTGTATGTAGGAATAGTCTGGGTGAGGAGATTTTCTCGAAAATCTTCGTGTCGTATCCTTAAATACCAAGCTTGGTATTTAAACGGCTTCTATGTTTTTTGCTGTTCACACACACACACACACACACACACACACACACACACGGACCTTTGTCTAAAAATTTGATGTGTTCCAATACATGACTTTCTCTACATCTTTACAATAAATTAATGTTAAAAAGCTTATTGTTCTATTTACTTAATGCTAATCGAGAAAACATTAGCAGAAAGGTTCTTTACGTGCTTCCTTGTAAGTAGAAGCGAAATAAGGGAGTACCATAAATTAAAGTGATAGTCAACAGCTGGTTGCTATGTAACGTAAGTTCCTTCGTTTGTATGGACAGGAGTTGACAAATTCCTGTATGAAAACAGTATACATTTTTAAAAGCTGAAACCAATAAGGAATATCTCAAAAACGATCAACTCCACGAAAAAAATGTACATGATATCAATTGCGTGTTTTTTCGTGATCTACATTTTTTGTGTAGTAAGTTTTTTAGTATACCTCTTACGGTTTACCAGTTAGGCAAAATTCAATAAAAATTATCCAGAATAAAAAGGTCTTTAGAGGCTATTCCCAGAAAATTCAAGATATATATTTTATTTTTCAGGGAAATATCTTTAATATGCAACATTTTAATCCACATTGTTACATCTATTTTTGAGTAAATAAAATTTTTCGGGAATTTTTTCCATGTAAAGAGTAGTTGGGGGTGGGGGGACTTGCTTTAAAATCTTCGTGCCGTATTCTTTGAAGATACTGAACTTAAATACCAAGTTTGCTATTTAAGTTTCTTTTCGTTTTTGAACTATGCTGTTCAATCACACACACACACACACACACACACACACACTCTCTCTCTGACCTTTTTCATATATTGCTTTATTATTGGATTCAGGGAGAATCCAATACTTCTCAATACACTATGTACATAGTACGTGTAGACCAACTGAGCAGAAATTTAAATATTTGATGTTAAAGTAGAAAAGGGTAGGAAGAAGTTACGTTGGTTACCAACGGTGTGCCGACGGTTCCGAAGGCAAATTATAGAGTTGTGAAGTTTGTAGTTTTTATTATTAATTTAAGTTTAAGTTTAGGAGTTATTTTTTTCTTTTTAAAGTTATTTTAATTTGTAATTTAAATGATAATAACTGATTAGCTGTTATTTATTTACTGGTTACCAGTAATATTTTAACATTTTTAATTTCAATAATGGTTTAACTTATTTAACTATAGAAATGTAGAAACAAGAATGTGGGATAAGGTAATAAAATATATAAACTAATTAAACTAATAATAATAAATATAAAATTAATAATAGTATAATTACAATAAATATTAAAGAATTTTATATATAATTATAATAATAAATAATAAAATAAATTATAATAGATAGTGATTAAAATAATAAATAGATAATCCATTAAAATAAAATAAATTATAAAACGATAATAATAAATACCTAACTAAATATATTAATTATAGTACAGTAAAGTGATAATTAACATTAATTAATAATAATACTTTAAAATAATAACCTAAATTTTAAATGCATATAATTTTAAATTTTTTAGGTAATTAATTCAGATGTATTTAAGCTATTTAGGTTACGTTATTAATCTAACAATTCTACATTTGTTTTATTTTGTAAAAGTTTAAAAAAATTATTATTAATAAATAAAATAAGGTGCAAGCAATTAGTTACCGGAGTATAGTATACAAAGTTTACTTTTTATGTGTATTTCTTTAGTACGTATAGAGAAAGTAAAAATACAGTACTGTCCCTCTTTACCATAGACAGCAGAGAAGATAAATGTAGGAGATTTTAGTAACGATATTTTTACAAATTTATTTACAGATACATTAGTTGAGAAAGTTAGGTGTGTTGGATTCCATCTTATCACACAAGTCAGACATCTTATACTACACTTTTGTCTGCTCTATCTTCAGCTTCACGGTCCATTAAGCAATATTAGAAAATGTTTTCACTATCATGCGTTGATGGTCTTGCTCTCTAAAGACGTTTCTTGATTCTAGATTATGATTATCTGCCAAAACTGTTTTGTGTGGTATTTCAAATGTAGCGTGCTGAGCGTGAAACGATTCTTAAAGTTCGATATCTCGAGAGCCGACGCCCGTGCCCAACACCTTTAATAGGTCGATTACTGCAAGCAAAAATGTTTAGATAAAATCCCTATGTGCCGTACTCGCTTGAAGAATATGTAAGTAGACTTAGGCAAGAGATAACTGCTGGGATGTGACAAGTTTTAATCTACTTCTCTAGAACCACCGGCATCCGAACTATTTTTGCTTTAAGTTTTTATTGCCTTTACTATCTCGGTATCATAAGGTAAAGCTTTTATTTTTAAATTTTAAAAAAGCACTTTATCCCTTAGAAGTAGTTTGTAAAGTACCTCTTCGTAATGCCTGATGTTAATAATTCCACGTTCTTTTAGAAAATGAACCACTTCAGCTTCTTCAACTTTATGGCTTGGGAACTTTCGAAAGCCTTCTGTCCTTTTCTTTGTGTAGCAACATTTCTTTTACATGAGAAGTTATTATCAGATTTGTACCGTTGTTAAAACCCGGGGAATAACATTGAAATTTTCTCTATACGCACTATGTACATAGTGTATAGAGAAGGTATTGCACTCCACCCAAAAATTCGATACCTAGATTTCATCGGAAATATATGTTTTAGGGTCCCTTTTATCTAAAAAAAAAAAAAATTCGGAAAAAGGTCCGTGTGTGTGTGTCTGTGAACACGATAGCTCAAAAACGAAAAGTCGGTAAAATATCAATCTTGGTATTTAAGTTTAGTATCTTCCAGGGATGCGACACGAAAATTTTGAGAAAAATCCCCCCACCTCCAACTACCCATTACATGGAACTTTTTTCGAAAAAATTGATTTTTTTCAAAAACGTCTCTAACGATTTTGATTAAAATATCGTATAATAAACCTATTTACCTAACAAAAAAAATGTATATCTTGAATTTTCTGGGAATAGCCTCTGAAGAGTACTTTATTCTGCATGAATTTTACGGAATTTTGAATAACTGCTAAACCGTAAGGGATGCACAAAAACTTACTACACGAAAAATGTATAGCACGTTAAAACACACAATTTATGTTACATACATTTTTTTCGTGGAGTTCATCGTTTTTGAGAAATTCCTTGTTTTTGGTTTCTGTTTTGAAAAACTTATGCTTTTCTCATACAGAAGTTGTCAACTGCTGTCCACGCCAACAAAGGAACTTCAGTCACATAGCAACCATCTTTTGACTATCACTTTAACCTATGGTACTCCCTTATTTCGTTTCTACTTACAAGGAAGCAAGGAATAAGACTATTTCTGCTAATTTTTTCTTGATTAGCAGGAAGTAAATAGAAGCATAAGCTTTTTTAAAAATACTTTATTGCAGAGATACAGTGAAAGTCTTGTGAATGTAACACATCAGATTTTTACTTTCTCTATACGCACTATGTACATAGTGTATGGAGAAGGTATTGCACTACACCCAAACATTCGATACCGAGATTTCACCGGACATATATGTTTTAGGGTCCCCTTTCTCTAAAAAAACATTTTCGGAAAAAGGTCCGTGTGTGTGTGTGTGTCCATGTGTCTGTGAACACGATAACTCTAAAACGAAAAGTCGGTAAAATACCAAACTTGGTATTTAAGTTTAGTATCTTCCAGGGATGCGGCACCCTTTACATGGAACTTTTTTCGAAAATGTTGATTTTCTCAAAGATTGCTCTAACGATTTTGATTAAAATTTCTTATATTAAAGCTATTTACCTGACAAATAAAATGTTTATCTTGAATTTTCTGGGAATAGCCTCTGAAGAGTACTTTATTCAGGATGAATTTTACGGAATTTTGAATAACTGCTAAACCGTAAGAGATGGACAAAAACTTACTACATGAAAAATGTATAGCACGTTAAAACACACAATTTATGTTATATACATTTTTTTTCGTGGAGTTCATCGTTTTTGAGATATTCCTTGTTTTTGGTTTCTGCTTTGAAAAACTTATACTTTTCTCATACAGAAATTTGTCAACTGCTGCCCATACAAACAAAGGGACTTCAGTGACATAGCAACCAGCTTTTGACTATCAGTTGATCCTATGATACTGCCTTATTTCACTTCTACTTACAAGGAAGCAAGTAATAAGATTATCTCTGCTAATTTTCTCTGATTAGCATAAAGCAAATAGAGGTATAAGCTTTTTAAGAATAATTTGTTGCAGAGATGTGGAGAAAGTCATGAGAATGGTACACATCAGATTTTTCCAATTGTTTCCTACCACTGATTGTGTAAAAGAACTATTAATTACCTACCATTTTTACTTTCTATACACTACTATGCACTATGTCGCACTACGTGGTGTAATCGTTACCATGGTTACTTCATATATCCAAGATCGCGGGTTCAAACCCGGCGGAGGCCGATTGAGTTTTTTGGGCCTGAAAATCCTTAGCGTAGCTTCCTTCGGAAGGGAAGTAAAATCGTTGGTCCCATGTCGTAGATTTACGGCACGTAAAAAAACCTCAAGCCGTATAAAAGAGGCCTCTAAGCAAAATTAAGCGGTCTTTCACCCAGTATAGAATGGGACTTGAGAACCACAGCAGTTAAAGAGGGTCCGTAAATAAAACTCCATTTCCATTGTCTATGTACACAGTGTATAGAGTCAATACTGTATTCCACCACAAAACTCGAGACCAACATTTCGCCAAAAATACATATTTTGAGATCCTCTTAACCAAAAAAAAAGCATATTTAGAGAAACGTCAGTGTGTGTTTGACTGTGTGAATCCGCGCCCGTGTGTATCTGTGGACAGCATAGGTAAAAAGTAAAAGTCCGTTAAATACCAAAATTTGTATTTAAGTTTGGTAGGTATTTCCAAAAGTTTTCAAGAAAATCTCCTCACCCCAAATTAGCCTTTACATGGGTATTTTTTTCCAAAATTTTGATTTTCCCAAAAATAGCTGTAGCAATTTTGCTTAAAATGTCCTGTATTTGAGATGTTTACATGACAAACTGTGACTCTTGAATTTTCTGGAAATAGTCTCTAAAGACCTCTTTATTCTGGATGTGGTTTGCAGAATATTACTTAGTTGTTAAACCGTAGTATAAATATAAAAGCGTAAAACAAAAAATATGTAGATCATGTTAAAGCATAATGTCATATATGTCATATACGATATTCCTTGTTATTTGTTTCAGTTTTAAACTAATTAACTTTTCTCAAAAGGGACCTTGCAAAGCGAACCGAACCTCAATTGTTTCACATAGCAACCAGCATTTAAAAAATAATGAATCGCTTTAGCCTAAGTATTCGCTTATTTCCCTTCTATTTACTGAGAGCAAGTAATAAGGCGAACTCTGCTGATGTTTATCTCCATTTGCATGATGTAGATTAAAGAATAATCTTTTATAAGAATATTTGGTATTTGGAACAGCTAGAGAAAGTTGTGTGGATGGAACACATCAACTTTTTTTCTCTTATTGATTTGATTCAGCTAATTCCTGAAAATCCATGTTGTGAAACCAATATTTTATGACATTTATTGGCTCATGTTAAACTATTAAACGTTGTTTCAAGAAATATTTGTCTAAGAATGACTTTGCAGCAAACAAATGTTAAAACTTGTAATGTGTCACCTTCATTGATTTTCTCTACCCACTTCTTCTTTTGATTTTCAAATTTTGCATTGATTTGCAGAAATTCTCAATTCTGATCTTCTCTCTGACTTTAAAACTTAACCAAAGTCATTAAAATAGTTTAAGTTGACGTTTTTTAAATCAAGTGTAAATTTTATGAAACGAGGCATAGTAGTACTGTATTCCCCTAATCCCTCTTTATCTTCAAGGAAATGTTAACATACTTTCGGCAAATGTTTGTCTCGCTTAAACATTAAGTAGCTATAATGATAACACTTTGCAAGAATTGTTTGTACAATAGTGTGACAACTGTCTTTATTAACTCAAAATGTAGTTACAAATGAAGTATTTTATTCACTGCTACAAATGCTTCACTCGACATTAGACAGTTTGCGGCTGTATATCATCCAGGGCTCGCGTACAGTTCACAACACCACAGAACATCACTACACAGCAATCCTTCCTCCTTTTATAGCTAGAAAATTACGTGAAAACATTTCTGGAAGCTTGTCGAAGATACTGGAAGCCGAAGCTTTGAGAAACATCTCGAATATCGAGTACAATTATGATGACGCGAAAAAGTCTCACTTTCCGAAAGATCCTGTTACGTGGCGCACTCTTCCGTGTTGGTTACGTATCCCAGCTGCGATGAGACTCATTCCAGCTCTTTCGCCGCATACCAGAGTGAGCATAAGTTCGATCACATACACAAACGGCATTGTCACAATCATATGGATATAGGACATCAGAAAAATGTTTATTTATAATTTTTGGAAATGGACAAATACACAATCGTGTAACAAACAGAGCGCAATGCATGTATGAAATATATAACAATCTTGATAGCAGAACTAACCCTTGATTTGAAAATAATGAACTTTCCACATTCATATCGCAATACACTATTAGACCACCTTAGATTGTTTACATCCTAATACCATGCCCATTTTATTTTGTTTTATAATGCTTTGCTTCACAGTAGCTGAAAGATAATCTTGGTTAAAGAAACGGTACAGCTGTTTTAAAACTAAGATAATGATCGATTTCTATATAACATTCGTGACAGAATAAGTGAATATCAGTGACCCGAAGTAAACATCTATAAAATATACTGATACGTTTCATAGCTTTCAGATAAGCACTATAATATTACAATCTGGTTTTCATGAAGTAGGGGTCAGAAATGCTGCATTAATATATGTAATGCGATCACTAAAGATCCAATATTAGAGAGACTTCTATTTATTTTATGAATATTATGTAATTAATATAATTGCAACAATGTTTAACTCTCTTATATATTATAATAAACTTGTGTACTAATGGACTGTACAACAAATAAAATTCTGATGTGTTATAGCCATCACACTTTCTTCACAGATTACAAATTTGCAGGCATGCGTTATACACTACGTTTCAATATGCTACATATTTTCTGTTATTGCTAAATGCAATTGTTTTTCGAAACGCTGGAACACATCAAACAGTATATTTTAAAAGCTGACCCCTATATGTATACATGTTTGTTTTATATACTATTTCAAAATTGTATTAATTATATATGTTCCAGCTATAAAGTTTTTATACCACAAACGTTGAGGTGGTAAGTAAATAAATAATTCAATTTCCTGGCATTATTAATGCAGTTTATTTGTCGAAATTAATATTAGCGATGTAATAGTTCGGTTCACAAACCAATTTAATAAAGGTTTTCTTTCAATTATTTATTTTTACCATAGCATAAATAATTGATAGCTTGTACAGTCCCACACAATAAAATATTTTAAACTGTATACAAAAAAAAATCTGATGTGTTCCATTCCCATGACTTCCTCTACCTCTGTGCAACAAATTATTGTTAAAAAGTTTATGCTTCTATTTACTTCATGCTAATCGAGAAAACGTAGCAGAAATAGTCTTATTACTCGCTTTTTTGTAAGCAGAAGGGAAATAATGGAATACTACTAACTAAACTAATATTCAAAAGCTGGTTGCTATGTGACTGAAGTTCCTTTGTTTGTATGGACAGGAGTTGACAAATTCCTGTATGATAAAAGTATGTTTTTCATAGCTGAAACCAAAATACAAGGAATACGTCAAAAACGATCAACACCTTGAAAAAAATTTATATAACATAAATTTTGTGTTTTAATGTGCTCTACATTTTTTGTGTGGTAAGATTTTGCCCATTTCTTACGGTTTGGTAGTTATGCAAATTTCTGTGAAATGCATTCAGAATAAAGTAGTCTTCAGAGGCTATTCCCAGAAAATTCAAGATATACATTTTATTTGTCAAGTAAATATCTTTAATATACGATATTTTAATCAAAATCGTTAGAGCCATTTTTATGAAAATCAAAATTTTCGAAAAAATTTCCATGTAAAGGGTAGTTGGTGGCGGGGGGATTTTCTTGAAAACCGTCGTGTCGCATCCAAGTTTAGTATTCAACACTCTTTTCGTTTTTGAGCTATGCTGTCCACAGACACAGACACACACACACACATGCACACACGGACCTTTTTCCCAAAAATCCTTTTTTAGGATTCAGGGGGGCCCAAAACATCTATTTCCGGTGAAATCTCGGTATCAAATTTTTGGGTGGAATGCAACACCTTCTCTATACACTCTGTACATATTACATATAGAGAAAGTAAAAAGTTGAGGTTTTAAATTAATGTTTTTATTTACACTAAATAACGCCACCTGCCAACACTGGATGACTGGTACATCTATCAAATAATAGCGACCTCTTCGGTAGTATTGCCAATATAAAAGGACATTTACAACAAATGGCGGGGGGCCTATTCCCGAGCACACCACCGCATATTTATATTTGTTGCTTGGTATTTGATACGGTATTCTTTAGTATATTCATATTTATGAAATTGCGTGCTGTTTGTGGTTAACCGGAAAAAATGTGAATTTGAATTTTAATGTCGTACAAATATATTGTCAGTTAGAACAACAGCACGAAAAGCCGCAGATCCCGGCGATGGCATACCGCTTCCTTAATTATAAATGCTAAAGGAGCAATATATCCAGAAAGCCATCCAGAAAGTGAGAGACGATTTGGCATTACTGAATAAAAACGAAAATTAACAACACATAACTTTATTTACAAAGTTACATTACTCTATTTTTTAACGTAATCGTCATTGCTATCAAGGTGTTATTGTCACTGATACCGGTTTTTCAATGCAGATGTTATCTTTACTCTTCCACCTCTAAAGATATGAGACAAGATATCATTGTCCCTTTGACGTCTTCATCCATTGGGAAATCTTTTCTATCCAAAATGTAGATGTCCAAAGTAAAACACCAGGTTTTCTTAATTCTTCTATCAATATTTGCTTTCAACTCCTCCATAACGATTGATTAAATTCCACTCCGTTCTCTATCGTACACACTAGTTTTTCCTTGATTACTCTAAATTATATTTTCTCACTGAAGACTCGTTCATTGCATTATCACTATACACTTCCGTTATTTGTCTATAAAATTCGATTGGCCGAACATTTTGTGGATTCAAAAAACGAATAACTTCTTTGGCGGTGGGAAAGTAGAACATCAGCAATGAAGTCTGGTACAACTTGGCAATAAATATCTTGACAGAATGGAGATTACGTCGAGAAATAGGGTAAGGTACTGTAATTTTGTAAACGAAGTTCTGCGTTGATATCTTTCATTATCATTTAGTTATGCCAATTCATGTCATTTTCTGGGTGGCCCTCGTATTTGCCATTGTTATGTCATGAAGTAATCGAATGTGCTGTCATTGGTAGAATTTAAAGTGAATTTCCATATAATTTTGTACTCAATCACACAGATGTTTTCTGGTGTAATGTCTATTGTTTTCATATCATCTGGCAGTAACTCACGTACCATCAGCAGTTCACATACCATAGGTAAGAACCCTTGATCTACACCGTCAGAAATAATCAATTCTATCCAATACTGCGCATTATACTAAGCACAGCATGACACATGATTCATCCCCTAGGTATTCTGTCCAGTTAGCTTTGTATGTCAGCAGGTAAACTAAGATACCCTTGGAAGCAGGGTTGGTTACACGTGTCAAACGTATTGCCCGCTTGGAAATCATACAGCACTACATAACGGGATATCTCTGTTTCAACAGAATTACTTCAATACAAGCAAGCCTGCTGTAAACTGTTTCCCCTACTATCCTTGTCATACAACTTAGGCCATGGGATATGCCAACCAGGTAGCAGCGCATTGTTGCACATTCTTTCGTCGGAACACAAACGCAACGTATCAAGCGAAAATACTGTAATAGCTAATAAATATTGTAAGTAATACTTTAACCATAGCATTAGTCAGCTGATTACTACAAAGAAACAGCAATAATTTGACCATTAACGTTACCACAGGATTTATATTCTGTGACACCATCTTTGTGTTCGTCATTGTCGCTATCGCCAGTCATTAGCTTCTAAAAACTATAAACACAATGTCATGCCTAACTGCAAATTACTTGAAATGACGTTCATCTCTGTTTTCGTTATAGGGCTAAGTTTTGTTGCTGGCGTTTTGGTACTGGACTCTTTAAAATGTCCATAAACCTGCACAAAGTATGGAAACTTTACAGTTTTTTTAATAACAAAATACAGTTCCGGAGGCTTGTCAGGACTCCGGCGCTGTATTCCTTTTTTAGTTTCTCTAGCCCCGTATGTACAATGTACATAGGGATAGAGAAGTATTGCATTCCACCCAAAAATTCGATGTCGAGATTTCACCGGAAATACATGTTTTAGGACCCCCTGAATCCAAAAAACGCATTTCCAGAAAAAGGTCCGTGTGTGTGTCCGTGTGCCTGTGAACTCGATAACTCAAAAAGGAAAGGTAGCTAAAATACCAAACTTTGTATTTAAGTTCAGTATCTTCCAGGGATGCGACACGAAGATTTTGAGAAAAATCCCTCCACCCCAAACTACCCTTTACATGGAACTTTCGAAAATTTTGATTTTCTTAAAAATGGCTCTAACGATTTTGATTAAAATATCGTATATTAAAGATATTTACCAGACAGATAAAATGTATATCTTGAATTTTCTGGGAATAGCTTCTAAAGACCTGTTTATTCTGGATGAATTTTGCTTAATTTGTCATAACTAATAAACCGTAAGAGACAGACGAAAATTTACTATACAAAAAATGTAGGCCCTGTTAGAATACATAATTTACGTCAGTTACATTTTTTTCGTGGAGCTTACCGTTTTCGAGGTATTCATTGTTATTGGTTTCAGTTGTGAAGTACTTATACTTTTCTCAGACGGGAGTGTCCGTTTTTCTTTTGTTCTTCTCCTGGCTAAGAAACGAAGCGGTTTGTAATGACAATTGCATAACGACAGCTTTTAAAACATTTAACTATCGATTCAGCCTAGTGTATTCCCTTTTTTTCTTCCTACTTATAAGGAACTAAGTAATAAGAACATTGTTCTGAATACCTCGATTAACAAGGTGCAGAAAGAAGAATAATCTTATGTAAGACGTTTGTGGAACGGCTAGAGATAGTCATGTGAGTGTAACACATCATATTTTTCTCCATTTTATCCAGTTTCCTATATTTCCTTAGTAGACCTTATTATTCTTAACGTTTTCCCAATCCTATCGGTATTACTGGTATATCACGAAATGTTAAACACAAAACACTCCACTGCAAGACTAAATTATTGTTACGTACTGCTTTACATTCAGGACTGATTCTGATTGAATGACTACAAGCCAACTAAGACTGATGTGTTTACTGTATCAGGTGGTGATATCTGGTATTTAAGTTTACTATCTTCCAAAGATGTGACACGAAGATTTTCAAGAAAGTCTTCCCACCTCAAATCTTTCTTCAAACTATCCTCTAAGCAAGATATTTTTGAAAATTTGTATTATCTCAAAAATGGCTGAAACGATTTTAATTAAAATTACTTACGTAAAATAATTATAGTGGCGGTGCAATGGCGGAGTGGTTAGACCACTCGTCTCCCACCTAGGCGCCCGAGTTCAATCCCAAGTATGTGGGATTGTGGTGGACGAATCGGCGTCTGAAGGGTTTTCTCCTGGTCCTCCGGTTTCCCCAGCTTTCATTTCACCAATTGCTCCATCGACACCTTTCCTATCATCCATTTCGCTTGCATTTCATATCATCTACTTCCTCACACTCACGCCTGGCTAAGAGCCAACCACTCGCTTCAAGTTCTCCATTCTGTGGTTTCTGCGTTGGCTCCCCGACAGGCTTCTAGGCATTCGCTTGTAAGTCCTAGGGGATATCAGTCCAGTCATACATAAGGGGAGGGTAAATCAACCCCGGAAAACAAATAATTAAAGATATTTATATAAAATGTCCTGACACATGTCTTACGACACAAAAAGAAAACAATGAACATACAATTTATATAAAATACATTTTTTGTGTAGTTACCATTTCAGAGTTATCCCTAGCTATTTTTTTCAATTTTAAAATTCCTTTTTTTATTGTTGTCTTAAGACAAGCAATTTTTCTTCTTTCTCTGGTAAAGAAGGAATTTCAAATGAAACATATGAGATTTGATAGATTAGATTTTTTCAAAAGTACCCTGGCTTTGTCAATCACAATAGAATGAACTTGAAATACAAGTGATAGATTCGAGAATTCCAGGCGAATAGGCTCCCAACGCACCAGCCAATAACCATTGAGACAGTATTTTATGCATCACGCTCTGTTATTATGTTTGCTGTTAATGTAATACGGATTTACATCACCTGCCACAACATCCGTATAGCAAGCAATCAGCCACCTAGGATTGGAGCCATACAGACCCATTTAATACTTCCGTTTAACGCTTTATAATTACTAATTTTATTATTAACCAAATGAGGTTCCGCATCACTCAATTTCCGGACAGTCTGTGATGATGATCGTTGACATTTACTGTATATGTATTAGATCCATTACAACTGCATTTCCAACGCCACATTGAGGGTAAATTAGGATAGTGTTTTGTGTAAATAACGTGTTTCCGTGTAACACAGTAACGCAACCACCAATTAAACGGATTTCACTCCTATGTTATGTTGGTAATTGTGCGATAACAGCAAAAGGGCATGCTTTTCTACCACAACACGCATATTTTCATACATTTTGGTCTTGAAGAAAAGGAGTTACCAGGGCGGGTGCGGTGGGTTAATTCAAGTCTGGGGCTTATGAGCTGGTGGACGTACCTGGTGGGGCTGGGCTGCGCAGCGACGACTGCTCCTCTCTCCGGCGTTGCAGCTGCTCAAGTCGATTCTCGATGCTCCTCGGCTATTGGTGGGCTCAGCGACGAGCAATTGAGAACTATTTATATCTAGCTTTGGTATTTAGCTATGGTGATCTCCAGGGTGTAAATTAACTTAAAATAACGTTGGCACTTTTCGTTCAGTCAAGGCTTATTTCTCTTTTACAAGCGTTCCCGAGAAGTTCCTGGCGCGATTGTGTTTCGATAATTTCCCTCGAATAAGAGCGTAGCGCGCATAAAGGTAACTAAACTTTACGCGGCGACGAGTGCAACGGTTACGTGCAGAATAATTGTAGATACTTTAAATTTCCGCCGTGGCTTCCTTACGCGTGACATTTATTTCAACTGTGTGAATCACTGTAATAACTTTGCTATATATACGAGGATTCTTGTTTCGAGCATCACAGTCTACGTGTAGTTACATTCCAACTGCCTCAATCACTTTAATAACTCTGCTAATTCGCGCGTTCACTCGTTTTGGGTGTCATAGATCTCCCCTTGGAGTTACATCTCAACTGCCTCACTCACTATAATTACTCTGCTAATTCGCGCATACTTCTTGTTTTGGGCTTCGCAGGTTCCCCTTTGGGATTACATCTCAACTGCCTGCAAATTGCGGCGAATATTCTATATTTATAGCATATTCTACCCACGCGCAAAACCCTCAACTCGAAATCTCATTAGGCCATTTTTGGCTTGGGTTGCGCTTCTGTCGTCACATGATTAATTCTAATTGGTCAATGCGTCTTTCACGTGATTCTTGACCTAGATTTCCTCGTGGTTCCCCGGTTTATATGTCACCTTCTTTCTCTTGCGGAGAAGTGACCACACAATAGCGTATTTCCCCTCTTGCAATATACAAAGAAACAGCGTAAACAACTGAATTCGTCGCGTGAGAACTCTGGGGTTGAAGTTAGAAACGCTTTCTAGGAACAATCTCTCTGAACATCCAATGTACAATAAATACACGACATCTTACTTACTAATTAACCTAAATAATTTAATCAACTAAAATATATGCTATGCACTTATTCACCTGGGCGATAATCCGTCTCAAGTCGTAAGGTAAAACATCCTTGGTTCTAGATGCTCCGCAATGGATGATAAGATTTATTTCAGTTTTTAAATGCCTGGGGCAGCATGTGAGATTACATTAGTAGTGGTAGTCGTCGTCGTAGTATCATTTTTTTTAAACAGGGGAAAAACCCTCATGGGCATCAGGGAAAATAACCCCGATGTGCCGGACTCTTACCGACTAAAACCCCTCTTTTCCGTTGGAATCCTACTTGGAACTACCTAAAAATAAGTAAACATCAATTAGGAAACCTGAGACCTTATAGTGTATTATATCTTTGTCTTTCATTTCTCTCTGCTTCCTTTATACTCATTATCTCTGTGACCATTGATTGTATTAATTTCCAATTGTGCTGGCTCTGAGCCATAATATCAATCATATTATGTGTATGTAGCTCAACAATCCAACTCATGTATGTGAGTAGTAGTAGTAGCAGTAGCTGCTTAAGTTTACAATAATACAATATTTTCGTCACACAGTCGCATAGGTTGAGTGTGCATACACACTGTCGAAAAATACTTGAGTTTAAAACATTACCTACATTTATATTTTCTTAACAACATTGGAAATACACACATACATACGCTCGCGCGCTGCGACAACAGAACCATAGAACAATAAAAGAAAGAACACTCTGATATCACTCACAACTACACCACGTATTAATACATACAGACTATACAAGTAAGTCTATACAATATTTACACAATATTTTATCTCTTAGTGCACGTACTTCCATTAAGTATGTGCCCAGGCTTGGCCAGCTTTGGATGTTTAGAATCAAATCCCAGAATGCTGTTCTTCGTCTGATTGAACCTAAAAATGCTTCCGGCAATAATTTTTTCCTGGAATCATCCATCTGCATGCAATCTGCCCCAAAATATGCATCCAGTCTTCCTGATCCCCGCATACTGTGCAAATCTGCGTACCAGCTTCATCAACTACCTTAAGAGTTCAGTTTTAGACAGGCTTTTTCTTGAGCCTTTCCTATTGGTTAGGAAGGCAATATGTCTACGTGACAGGTGAACGACAGGTTTCGAAATTTCGTCGAGGTTAGGTTACGTTAGGTTAGGTTTATGTAAATGCACTAGGTCGAAATAAGGGGTATAAATGGACTTTCTGAAAATCGGTTCTGCTTTCCAATGTGAAATGCATAGTCTTCCGTTCGTTCTGTCTGCTTGCACATGGGCAGCCATGTTGGTCAATTGACCAATGGCAGAGTAAAATCTAAAACTGAACTAGAATCGGCAATGTCGCGGACAGCATGAGGTGTTGTCATTTTAAAATTTATATTTAGTTTCTGATCTTGTATTACTCACTAAAATGAGTCAAACACATCTAACGGAGGTTATTTTATTTAATATACATAATAAAACACCTCTAAATGCTATTTGGGATATCTTTACCATTTTTAGGTCTGGTTATTTAGAAATCATATCTGAAGTGCCACAGTGACATTGTTCAGCAAATTTATATTTAAAATAACGATTCTTTTGTATACTTCTATTATTGGAGGTTATATGAAGGCTTCGAAATGTTGCTCTATTTGCTTGACCAGAAAAAAATGCCAATAACGATTTTCCATTTGAGAATATACGAGTTTGGGGAAATTGAACCAACAACAGCTATACCTCGCAAATTGTTAACTTCACAAGATATTACTGGACATTAATTGTTTTGACAAGAGAGGTCTACATGTTTTGTGTAACCGTTTTCAAAAGTCATCCAGACTGAAGATCAGAATGATAATTCATATTATGCATTTAATTTGTCAAGAAAATTTGTGACGTAAATTTTGTCATGAAAATATCCTTAATGTACGGTATTTTAATAAAAATTAAACATCATCGTGTCTCATTCCTAGAGTATGCAGAGCTTAAATATAAAATTTGTTATTTAACAAACTTTTAATTTATTATGCTGTTTGCACACGCGCGCTCACACACATAATAGGGATGTTTTCCTAGATATATTTTGGGATTTGAGGAACTCATAACAAGTATAATCTTGGTATCATATTTTGAGTTGAATATGGCACCTTCTCTACTTACTATGTGCATTGTACGTGGTATAAGAAATAAAACTTGCGGATAAATCTGATTTTGAAAATTATTTTCACTTACACTTATTCTACAAACATTAATTCAAATAAACACTTCTTCATTTTGTAAAAACTTTCTTCTGGTATCCTAAATACTTACTGGGATATGAGTCATGAATTTAACAGATTTATCATTGATGGTATAGAGCTCTTCATCTTCTCTTAACCTAATCTCTTCCTTTCTTCAGTTTGCTATCACTTGGGCAGTAAGTACAGGATCTTTCAAAAGTGACTTCAATGTTCAAACTGTTATAAATAGTATTATGTTTGAAATAGGAAAAAAACTTCTTTCTGCAACTTCAGGAAAAGCATTTTGCAGATAATATCTTGGAATATCAGGAATTTCTTCAGTTGTCGGGTTGTTAGATGTGTTAGGAAAACTAATTCTTTAAGGTAACCCGGCAACCAAAATCTGTCTTATTCAGATCTGAAGATCAAGGTGGCCACTTTGTTGACACCATCTCCAAAGATTTGAGTAATTAATTGTTTTACAGGGGTGTAGAAATGGGGCAGAGCATGAATATACTAGAATCGACTTGGCCATAGTGTTCTTTCATTTAGTGACTGAGCCATAATTTGGAACTTCTTATAGCAGTAAGAATAATATTACTAATGTTACTGTACCAAAGTCTATTGCTTGACTTTTGTTTTATCCTATCTCAAATATTATAATATTTATAGCGGTTTAAATTTTAAAGTGACTTTTTAAAGAAGGGATATTTCGTAGCAAGAAAGAGTGTGCTCACATACAAACTCGTACTTTTAAGCAACAGATGTAAAGAAAAACAAAAGAAGTAACAAAAAGAATAAAAAGTCGATAGCTTCTTTCTTGAGAGAACATTAAGTTCTTTGTAGTAGCAGTGTAGCAACAGATGCAACTGTCACTGAAACAAGCTTAAATGAAATTTCGCATTATATTATTCTGGGTGGAGAAACTCTGAAGATCATTGCTGCAGTAGCAAACAAGTTTCAGATACAAATAAGAAAAAGTCTCGCCATGTACAGCGCCTGTCGTAAGAGACAAATGCGTCTGACTTCGTCCACTTCTCCTAATTGAAACCATACTTCATTATACATTACTGAATTTCAAGTGAAACTTGTTGGAATATTTGGATTTATATAAATATCTATGCATATGATACCTCAATCTGCGTTTCTGCAGTTCATTACCTATATTTGATATTATCGGCGGAGCGGTCTTTTTAACTTTATCTTTCATTAAAAGAAGAAGAAGAAAAGAAGATTTTATATGAATTATTATAATGGTTGAAAGTATGAAAAACATTTCCTTTCCAATAAAAAAATGTGAAATAAATGAAATAAAAAAAAAATAAAAACGAAAACCATAGGAAATATTTGAAATAATGTGCAATAAATGCACATTTATTATTATAGATTGCTATGTAGACAGTTTTAAAATTTTACGTAGAAGTGATAAAAAAGTATACCGGAATATAATAATGTAAACAGAATTCAAATTTCTATCATGATATTAATAGCATTTTAAAAATCTTTGTAAAATGTAATTAAACATGTTGAATCCCTATAAATAAGTGCATCAAATTTCAGTGAGATTTGACAAAAAAAATTGATGTGTTCCATTCACCTGACTTTCTCTACATCTCTGCAATAAATTATTGTTAAAAAGCTTATTTTTCTATTTACTTAATGCTAATAGAGAAAAAAATTAACAGAAAGGGTCTTATTACTTGCTTTCTTGTAAGTAGACGGGAAATAAGAAAGTACCATAGGCTGAAGCGAAAGGCAAATCTTTTAAAATCTAGTTGTTATGTCCTTTGCTTGTATGGACAGGTGTTTGCAAATTCCCGTGTGAGAAAAGTATTTTAAAGCTGAAACCATTAACAAGGAATATCTCAAAAATGGACTACTCTATGAAACAAATGTATACAACATAAATTGTGTGTTTTATCAAGCTCTACATTTTTTTGTGAAGTAAGTTTTTGTCTATCTCTTACGGATTATCAGTTATGCAAAATTCCGCAAAATTCATCCAGAATAAAAGTGTCTTCAGAGGCTATTCCCATAAAATTGAAGATATACATTTTAGTTGTCACGTAAACATCTTTAATATACGACATTTTAATCAAAATCGTTACAGCAATTTTTGAAAAAATACATTTTTCCATTTAAAGGGTATTTGGTGGTGGAGGATTTTTTGAAAATCTTTGTGACACATCCTTGGAAGATACTGAACTTAAATAATGAATACACACACCCACGGAAATTTTTCTAAAACTGATTTTTTGGATTCAGAGGTCGTAAAACATGTATTTCCAGTGAAATCTCAGTATCGAATTTTAAGTGTAATGCAATAACTTCTCTATACACTATGTGCATAGTACGTGTAGAGAAAGTATAACTGCAAGAGATACGAATTTCAAATATATCAGTACCAAGTGTACCACCATGTCCCCTTAACCTACAAACATTTTATATCCTAGATTACTGCTCTTGATACTTTCGAGCTCTGGTATCTGCACCAGGATTAACGCCATAAACTAATATGAAACCACAGTTGCATAAAGCTGAGGTTTTAAAGGATTTTAAGGTACATGATAAATCTGCATGTTTGGTTTTTGATCACGCGTGTGGATGCATAAATTCGTTAAACTTGTCATGTACACAATGTAAATATGAGTTTAAACAAAGAGTCGGTGGTCCTGGCATCATCACCTCAATTACCATCAATAACAGAAAACACCTTCTCATTTACATTCTTGAAACAAGCCTGTCCACACACACACACACACACACACACACACACACACACACACTGATTATGTGAATTTTCTAATGGAAAAGTTCGCATGTATAAGACATGAGCTAATTTAAATGAGAACTAATGAAGCAAATTAATTTCTGTAATCGATATTTGCACGAAGGCCATCTGTGTTCGCTTTCTGCATAAATGGAGAAGTGAACAAGTGTTATCTGTATTGTTAGTTTTTACTAAATGAGACTTTGTTGCACCATTTCTTGTATCTTCGCTTGGTTTATTGCAATGTTAAGATATATTTTATATTTAGTTATTACCTCTTTATGTTTTATAAAGGGAGGATAATTTTTAATTCAGCTTTTATTCTTTTTTGTGTTCTTGATATTTTTAACTAGTATGGGTTATTTTTTGTTGAAGATTAAGTTACTAGTTATAGGTATACAAGATGGACCAACTGATCCATATTTGACGTCTCTTTGTGCCTTAAAGAAGTTGCAGAACTCAATGGGGCTATTTCAAGTTAAAACCTGCAATTGGAGATCTGGCGAGAGTAACTTTTTGTACAAACTCAAATTTTACCAGAATGTATAGAAGTCACTATTGTAAAATTACATGGACAAAATTATCTTGATCAATAGTATTTTTTTTCGAAAAAATATATTTTATGAAAAAAGTGTTAATACAATTGTAGAGATTAAAATTTCTTAGATATTTTTTAAAAAATATATAATAATTGAATAATCAAAGTTATTGAAATATCACCGTTTAATTTTTTTTTTTGTGGTTCAAAACTTCAACTCAATTCTACCGAATTTCTCAATTTTGAGATGCATGAAACGTTTTGACTATGCCACACTATTACATAATACAATTTATGAATTGATTTACATCTTGCAAATTATTTATCTGGTTGAAAGCAATGCAATCACAGTAAAAATTTCAGAAAAATCTGTACAGAAATATATACATTTGAATTTTCACTGCGTGCTTTAAATTACTTAAAGGATAAATTAGATTATAGTTTCACTGTATGGAAATATTAAGGCTTTTAAATTAAAGCTACGACTTTGGGAAGGGCAGATGAATGATTGCAGCTTAATTCATTTTTCTATCTTCCAGGATTTTAAGATGACCCAAAATTATTATGATTGTATTCTTGTTTTTCACATAAGGATTTTAATTAACGACTTTGAAAATAAGCTGATGATTTCAATTCGTAAGAAAATAATTTCTCTTGTTTGCTGCTCCATTTTCCTTTGATGTTCATATGGAAAGAATTGAAATTCAGTGCAATTCTGTGTTTCAAGACAATTACGAGAGTCATCCAGAAAATACGAACCATTTGGCATAACTAAATAATAATGAAATATTTGAACACAAAAACTTCATTTACAAAATTACAGTACTTTAATCTATTTTACAAATAATCGTCATTGCTATCAAGCTATTTAATACACGTGATACCGGTTTTTCAATGTAGATGTTATCCTTTTCCACCGCTACAGATCTTAGCCAAGATGTCACTGACACTTTGAGTTCTACATCGATTAGGAAATTTTTCCCACCTAAAAAGTCAAAGTGAAACACCATTTTTTTTTTAATTATTTACCAACATTTGCTCTCAACTACTTCATAGTTATTGATGAACTTCCATTCTTATCTTTGTCATGCACATTGATTCTTCCTTGATTACTTGTAAACTATGCGCCATTCCCTCGTGCATTGCATTATAACCATACAGTTGCGTTATTTGCGCATAACATTTTATTGGTCGACATTTTGTGCGTAAAAAAACGAATAGGTTCTTTGGCGGAAGAAAAAATATAATATCGGTACTGAAAAATTGGTACCACGGGACAATAATTGTATTACCAGAATGGAGACCATGTTGAGGCATAGAGTAAGATACTGTAAATAAAGTTTCGGGTTTATATCTTTCGTTATTATTTAGTTATGCCAAATCGTTACTTCCTCAATAGCCCTCGTACAGCGAAACAGGGATCTCTCAATTCTTTACTTATTTACCAAATCAATACCCTGCAATGCCTCAGTTTGTTGTGAGAATACTGACGGATTTTGGTTCCGCGTATCTCTGTGAATATTTGCCTGAAATTCACTCATCATGCCCAAACGTATCTTTGTGTGTTTTAGAAATAACTTAACAAACCCTACTATATTTATAACTACAAGAATTTTCCGGGCTGAGAAACCGTGGTCTACTGGAGTTTTCAGATCCAGACGTTTCGTTCACGACTGCAGTGATCATCTTCAATGGTGTGGTGAAGATTTGGTCGCAACTGACTCGTTTGCTTTTTTTTTTTTTTTTTTTTTTTTTTTTTTTTCGAGTGGAGTGGAAAAACCCAATCTACAGGCAACAGAGGGGATAACTCTGTCAAGTGTGGGGGTCGCCCTAAACTGGCAATATCCACTAAAAAACCACTCCACCGGAGAGAATTCGGGTGTAGGAATGCTGCAGTACCGCTTGTTGCACCTGCGGATTCAAGGAGCGGGTGTTATGGCTGGCCATAGGCCATAGCCAGGAGAGAGTGAGGGCCAGGACGCAAATATGACCGGAGCCCTGATTGCGCCCTTGGAAGATTTTTGGTGAGGAATAAGTACATATTGCATGTGTATATATGTGCAGCCCTGTAACAAAAAGGATATAGTCAGTATAACATTTGTTGCTCTTTCGGGTAAAGTCGTTGGTGTATTTCGTTTGTCTGCAGCCCTGTAACATAAGGATATAGTCATTTAAATATTTCATTTTGGTATATATTCTAAGCTAGTTATATTTTTACAACTACTGCTGCCCTGTCTGGCGAAGTCATTAGTTATTAGTTGTGTTCAGCCCTTTTAATAGAAAGGGCGTAGTCATCTAGTAGAGACATCATTGGTTTCTCATGGCCTATCTTAATGGTCACCCATCCAAGTGATGGCCATGCCCAATACTGCTTTACCTATAATAAAACACTTATTCTTATCACTTATTAGTTACGACTCGTTTGCTAAAATAGCGGCAGTATTTATACTCAGGCTGCTCTCACGCGATTGGTCCGGCTGGAGCTGCATATGCGGGGTGATGGAGGGAGGGAGTTAGCCACTCAGGTGCTTTTGATTCCTGATTGGTTAGGATGATCTCGTTGGGTTTGTTCCTGTTTGATGTTCTCAAGTAGCGGATGTCAGTTTTTGCTGTCTCTTCTTTCCTATTAAAGTTATTGGGATGTTTATTAATTTCAATTGCTTAATATTGTAATCTAGCAAGGTAATAAGGCATAGATGAGAGAACGGCCGTGAAAATTTACGCCTACTGTATTTACTGAAAATCTCCTCTCACCCGCTTCACCGACACAACAACCAGCTTCACCGGCCGACCACATGCCGCGGCATGCATTGCAGATTCTAGTTGTTTCACATTTGACTCTGCCCATGCGCAAGGAGACAGAACGAACGGAAGACTGTGCATTTTGCATTTGAAAGCAGAACCGATTTTCAGAAAGTCAATGTTTACCCCTTATTACTTTCTCTATGTGCACTATGTACATAGTGTATAGAGAAGGTATTGCACTCCACTCAAAAATTCGATACAGAGATTTCACCGGAAATATATGTTTTAGGGTCCCCTGTAACCAAAAAAAGCATTTTCAGAAAAAGGTCCGTGTGTGTCCGTGTGCCTGTGAACGCGATAACTCAAAAACGAAAAGTCGGTAAAATACCAAACTTAATATTTAAGTTTAGTATCTTCCAGGGATGCAACACGAAAATTTTTAGAAAAATCTCCCCACACCAAACTCCTCTTTACATGGAACTTTTTTTCAAAAATTTTTATTTTCTTAAAAATGGCTCCAGCGATTTTGATTAAAATACTGGATATTAAAGATATTTACCTAAAAAATAGAATGTATATCTCGAATTTTCTGGGAATAATCTCTGAAGACTACTTTATTCTGAATGAATTTTACGGAATTCTGCATAACTACTAAACGGTAAGAGATGGTCAAAAACTTAACACACACAAAATGTAGAGGAAGTTAAAGCACACAATTTATGTGATATATATAGATATATATTCGTAGAGTTGGTTGTTTTTGTGATATTCCTATTTTTGGGTTTTACCTTAAAAAAACACTTTTCTCATACAGGAATTTGTCAACTCCTGTCCATACAAACAAAGGAACTTCAGTCACATAGCAACCAGCTTTTGACTACCACTTTAACCTGTGGTACTCCCTTATTTCGCTTCTACTTACAAGAAAGCAAGTAATAAGACTATTTCTGCTAATTTTTTTCTCGATTAGCATGAAGTAAATAGAGGCACAAGCTTTTTAACAATAATTTGTTGAAGAGATTTGAGAAAGTCATGTGCATGGAACACATCAGATTTTTGACCCAGTTCATTTACATACACCTAACCTAACCTAACCTAACCTAACCTCGACGAAATTTCGAAACCTGTCGTTCACCTACCACGTAACCATATTGTCTTCGTAACCAATAGGAAATGCTCAGGAAAGAGCCTTAGTCTAAAACTGAATTAGAATCTGCAATCTCGCCCGCGAACAGGTCCCGCTAAAGATTGTTCACCCCGTATAAATACGTAGGAGAGCAACTTGCATATGAACTAATATGCACTTGGGCGTGTATCATTTCTTTCTGTGTATGGAATAAAGATATCATTGAGGTTGAACTGTCAAAATGTAAATACAGGTAGTTTACTGGGTTGGTTTCTAAATTAGTATATTACATCCTAGAGTATCTTAAAACTCAGCATATACAAGTTAATGCAAATCTAAGAAGTTGTTTTCAACAACATTCTTGAACTAGTAAGTCGTCAAATTAAAAAAAAAAAGTGAATATAAATACCTTGACTAATGCCAAGGTTTATGTGTACATGATTATGGTCCTAATCCAAAGTTATGAAATACGTGATTTTGCACGTTACAAGGATCGGCAATGTCAGAGGTTATTGCTGCATAAATCTGCATTTTAATGTGAATTTTTGCATACATTTGCATTTTTATAAAGTGCTACATCTAATAAGTGTTTTTTTTTCTCCCGTATATCTTGGCTTTCTGAACATAAAGGCAGAGTTTGTGTGTATAGGAATTTTGCAAACTCCTTCTTGAAATACGCTCTTTCATATTGCTCATGACGCGTTTCTTTTAGCCAGTTTGAGGGTTTCATTTTTACGTATTTTTACTTATTGCTATTGTTATTCTTTTTTGTTGAATGAATAACCTAGGGACGGAAGGTAGAGTTCGCTCCTTGACCCCATACGGATATGTTGTGCTTACCAGGAAGAAAGATAAGTTGCTATAGGCTGCAGGCAGGCCGGTCAAGGCTTAGGTCCTTAACGTTTTTGACTTTGATGAACATTTATATAGTTTAAAATTTATATAGTTTATATAGGTTAAATAAAAATGTATAGATGTACTTATAAAACAATATGTTTTCCAAAATTGGATCAAAGTAACCCTGTAAGGGCCAACTTAGCTCCGGTTTATGGAAAAACGTTCAGTACTGTACTGTAATCATTTCTGGCTATACATTTATCATATAAGAACGACCCTGAATCATTTTCGAGTGTAATATCCAAATTTGAAAGCCAGTTTAACAAGAATGTGTCCAGAATTAATGCCACTGCTGTAGTATGGTGTATAAGTCATGAGACCTAGAAGGCTGACTGTATTCCGTCTGAGTACAGATGGTGAAAAAGCAGCTAGGCTGGATGACATCGTGGCACCGTCTGCTTGGCGTGAAACAAACGTGAAAGAGAGTGCCTCCGTGGTCGAGTAGCCTGCGAGTTGACTTCTCACCCGGAGGTCCCAGATTCAATTCTCGGCTGAAAATGGGAAATTTCTTTAACCGGAATATTCCCTATTCCCCATAGAGTCTAGAAATCTCAATATGAGGGTGAATTTGTGTGCATATAATGATATAAAATGATTAACCTATTCTCAATAACCTACAGATAATATAGAGTTATATCCCGATATCACATTGGAGTTGTAACAAGGGGCTATACAACAAAAAAAAAAGTTCGAGGAAAAGATCATAATGGCTATTGTCCACCATCTAGCTCAAACGATTATCACGAACTGAATAATCGTAATATGACCAAGCAGTTAATTAAAAAAATATCTGATGTGTTACACTCACATGACTTTCTCTAGCTGCTTTACAAACCTCCTACAAAGGATTATTCTTCTTTGTACACAATGTTAATCGAGATAAACATTAGCAGAATGTTTCTAATACTTAGGGAATAGGGGAATGCGCTATGCTAAAGTGAATGTCAAATGTTTTAAAAGCTATCGTTATGCGATTGTCATTGGAAATCACTACTTTGCTTGGCCAGAAGTAGAAAAAAGAAACACGAACACTTCTTGTCTGAGAAAAGATTAAGTACTTCACAATTGAAACCAATAATAAGGAATATCTCGGAAACGGTTACCTCCACAACAAAAACGTAAAGGACATAAAATGTGTGTTTTGTCGTGATGTACATATTTTGTGTAGTGCGTTTTTTTTTTTCTATTTCGTACGGTTTAGTAGTTAAGCAAAATTCGGTAAAATTCATCCAGAATAAAGAGGTCTTCAGAGGCTATTACCAAAAATTCGAGATATACATTTTATTTCGGACATTAAATAGTTTTCATATACGGGATTTTAATCAAAATCGTTAGAGCCATTTTTAAGAAAATAAAAATTTTCGAAAATTTTTCCATGTAAATGGTAGTTTGTGGTGGAGGGATTCTTTTTTCGAAAATCCTCGTCTCGCTTAGAAGATGCTAAACCTAAATACCAAGATTGGTATTTAACGGTCTTTTCGTTTAGGGGCTATGCTGTCAACAGACACCTACAGACACGCACACACACGGACCTTTTTTTTTAAAAATGCTTTTTCCGGACTCAGGGGACACCAAAATATATATTTCCGGTGAAATCTCGGTATCGAATTTTTGGGTGCATTACAATACCTTCTCTATCCCTATGTAAATTGTACATATGGGGCTAGAGAAAATAAAAAGTGAAGTATACACTGCTACCACTGGATAATTCTGGATTTAACTGGCATAAAAAAGATTATTTAAATTTGGCAGGTCCAAAAGTTGCCACTACTAACTGCACTGTGAATTCTCTTCTTCACAGATGAGCCAACATAAACATTAAGCCTTAGTGACGTGTGTTAGGAAAATTTTGCCAATTTGCATTCACGCTTCCAAAGCAACTGCTAAATAAACCTGTTTTGATGACATGCAGCACGTAAGTGGTCATAAAGTAAGAAGATATAATACCTTGACTCTCACGGAAGTTCCTTCTATACTAGACAGGCTTAATACTCGTACCTAGCTAGCTGGCATCTCATAGCTCACTCACGAAAACGGGCGAAGCACGTTAACAGATATCTGAAGAACTTACAAGGACATATTTAATTATTCATTACTCCGTTAGGTGTTATGTAATGTAAATAAACCAAACTTTCTTAAACCACAAATCCTTGCATATACGTGCAAGTACAAGAACCTTTTAATTTGGTCTTCTAGAAAACTGGTACAGTTGTGTTTAAAGGATTAAGGATTCATACGCCGTGGCATTTAAATGCGCTGCCTCATCATTACGCGTGTCGTGCTCGCTCCATTTATTCTCCATTTCTCACCTTCTCCACTGGTTTTTCCTCTATTTATTTAATAAAACGAGGAGCACACTATTTAAACGTGGGAGATACCATTGGAAAGATAGATACGGACTGAAAAAATATGATTATTCCTAAGGGGATTGAAGGGGATATTAATATATATTTTAGAGAGAAGTTAGAGGAAGAAATAAGGTTGGAGGTGGCGAGATTATAGGAGAGTAAATGGAAGATTGAGAAAGGAGATGGAGAATTGAGATGAGAGAAGAAGGTGCCGGTGTAGTGAACAGCACCACCATTGCTGAATTGACAGTTATGATAGTGAGCGAGGGAGGAGCTGAAGAATAGAAATGAGGGAAAAGTAGGTGCCATTGTAATAAGTAGGGCTAAATTTGCAGCCACAATAACAAGGAAGTATCTATATAATAGTTAAAAGAACATTTAAGGAGAATAAATTGGAGGATAGGAGTCTTGAGTGAGTGATAGGAAGTAAAGTGAACAGTGATTGTTTAAATGAGATAAATGTGAGGTAAAAGGTCTTAAGTGTCCCATATTAAAATAAAGGTGGGATTATAGTCTTTAATGGAAGGAAATGTTAAAGGTGAAAATGGAAGTAGTGTTTTAAAATACTTAAAATGGAAGCAAGTAATAGAGTATTACTAAGTGAATAAGAGAGAAGAATTAATGTAAATATTATATAAGCATTGAAGTAATATGATTGTTATTGTGCATTGACTATTAAATGCTTAGACATAGAACATCTATTTGAGTAAAGTGTGTGTGTTTAATAAGATCTACACATTTATTTGTAGCACATATCTGTCTATCTGTTATGCTTTACCGGTTTTGTAAAAGTTACTCAAAATGAAGAAGACTTCAGAGATTATTCTCCAGAAAATTCACACTATAATATTATCATAAAATGACTTGAATATATGGTATTTTAATTATAACCGTTGTTCATTTCAAGAAAAAGAAAAGTTTCAAAACATTTTCCCTTTAATGGTTAGTTTGAAGTAGGGTGATTTTCTTGAAAATGTATGTCATAACTTTGTAAGATAAAATTAAATATCAAATTTAGTATTTAAAGGGCTTTTCGTTCCTGAGTTATGCTGTTCACGGATACACACATGTATAAGGGCCTCAAAACATCTACTTCCGATGAAATCTTGACTTAGAATTTTCGTTGAAGTACTTTTTCCTGCATTAACGTATGGAATGTATTACCTGCTGTGCATGTGATAGAGAAAGCAGAAAAGTAACAGTGCGACGGATTTTAAAACACTACCCCATTCAATTAAATTTTATTATACTTGAAGCATTTGACAGCCATCGAAGAAGAAAATGTGTATAGTTTTTTAGAACTGTTGAATATATTGCTAGATAAATGCTACTCCTAAGATCAAACGAATTACAAAATATGATTTTTTATTCGAAATGAAGACATCAAACGTCCGAAGATGACATGAAGTTCAGCTGAAGAAGGTTCCAGTGGAACAATGGCCGCTGAAAATGCAGTGGCACATTCCTGGATGACTGCACGCAGAGCTGTCAAATAAACACTGTTTCTTAGGAGACAGAGCTTGGCAAGTGCATTGAACAACGACCGTAATCTGAGAATGAGCCAGAATTGATCGTGAAGAAGTTTCAAACTACCGTTAAAGACATTAAGGAAAACCCTTGCACTGTATTTGTTGTTCTCTACAATATGTGAGTACTTACCAAGTCTAATCTCATTTCACAAGCAGGAACATGCTTCCTCTCAATTTGCTAAACATACACAGCTGTTTCTTAAATGTGTATAAAGGTGGAGTGTAGTGCAATATCTACTTATTTACTATATGTAGTAGAGAAAGTAAACGTATTTACCACATTAAGGTGAATTTCTTTATCATTCTTAATTAAAGCCCCTCGTAGATAGTATAAGTCCTCAGAAAAATATAGAAAATACATTATTTTTTGATAGATAATATTTATCTCCTTTTAGCTCGATACACTTTTCGCAGCCTTCCAAAAAGTAGAATATCGGAAGGTCCTCAAAGTAGGTATCTGTTTGGGAGATGACCTCTTTCTTAGAGGTGAATCTTTTCCGCTGAGACACTTTTTTAAGTTTGGAAATAAAAAAAAGTCTCTGGGGCCCAAATCTGGTGAATACGGTGGATGTTGCAGTAATTCTGCAATTTTCGCCATTGAAACTGCGCAGGTGTGCACCCTTGCAGTGTCTTGATGGAAGGGAATACTTTTCTTTGCCAGATGGAGGCGTTTTTCTTGATTTCTCCGTTCAACCGGTGTAATAATGATGCATAATACTCTTCATTTATCGCCCTTCCTTTGAGTAATCGATGTAGATGGTTCTGCGTCCATCCCAAAACATCAAGGCTATCAACTTGTCTGCAGATTTCATCAGCCTTGCCTTCTTCGGTACCGCTTCGTCTTTAAAACCCCACTGTTTCGAAAGTACTTTTGCCTCTGAAGTGTAGTATGCATTGCGACGAGAAAATGTCAAAACAGCTTCCGAATTGATCTCACGATTGCATTTATTCTCCATTGAGAGCAAATATGGCATCCATCTTGCCGAGACCTTTGTCACACCTAATTTTTGTTGCAAAATTGAAGATATTAGACTTAATTACCAAGTTTGGCTGTCAACGGTCTTGTCGTTTTTGAGTTACACTGACCTTTTTCTAAAAATTCTTTTTTCGGACTCATGAGATCCCAAAACGTTTATTTCCGGTGAAATCTTGACATCGAATTATGGTCAGAATACAATACCTTCACTATCTGCTATGCACATTGCACATATGGGCTAGACAGAATAAAAAATGTGATGTGTTCCATTCACAAGACTTTCTCTACATCTCTGAAACAAATTATTGTTAAGAAGCTTATGATTTTATTTACTTCATGCTAATCGAGAAAAAATTAGCAGAAATAGTCTTATTTCTTGCTTCCTTGTAAATAAAAGCGAAATAAGGGAGTACGATAGTCAAAAGCTGGTTGCTATGTGACTGAAGTTGCTTGTTTGTATGGACATGAGTTGACAAATTCCTGTATGAAAAAGTATGTTTTTCAAAGCTGAAACCAAAAACAAGGAATATCTAAAAATCGATCAACCCCCCCACGAAAAAAAATATATAACATAAATTGCGTGTTTTAACGTGCTCTACATTTTTTGTGTGATAAGTATTTGTCCATCTCTTACGGTTTAGCAGTTAAGCAAAATCCACCAAAGTCCAATAGTCTTCAGAGGCTATTCCCAGAAAATTCAAAATATAAATTTTATTTGTGATGTAAATATATTTTATGTACGGTATTTTAATCAAACTCGTTTGAGCCATTTTTGAGAAAAAAACATTTTCAAAAAATTGACACGTAAAAGGTAATTTGGAGTGCGGGGATTTTATTTAAAATCTTTTGTGTTCATCTATGGAAGGTACTAAACTTAATATAACGTTTGGTTGTTAACGATATTTTCGTTTTGAGTTATACTGACTAAGGACACATACGGGCTTTTTTCTAAAGCATATATTTCCGGTGAAATCTTGACATCCAATTTTTGGATGGAATACAATAGCTCTCTATCCACTAGTTTGTACATACTGGCTAGATAAAATAAAAGAAAACAATCAAGTATCCTATAATGGAGCTGAATTTAGCGCGGAACGTAAAGAGGAAAAAAAGAAGACAAAACAATATTCTAGTTTGTTGAAAAGCACGTCTGGAATCGGCGAGTAACCTGCGCTTTGAACGATGAACTCCTGTGGTTGAGATACAACAGTCTTTAGTGTTGTACATTATTAAAACCCTTGTAAATGGGCGGATTAATAGCGTGTAGTTCATGTAGGTCCCATGCGGGCTGGGCTTTGAACCCTTGAAATCAAAGGGTCGGGGGCTCGAAGGTAAAGCATACAGACCCACATTCACCAACCTCCCCATCTCTCTTTGTGCCTCTCTGTCTTCCACATGCACACATACAAGTTCGCAGACACACACATAGAGCTCTTTTCCCACACAAACTGAGGCATCTAGAGCCTTTATTGTTTCACAGTATATAGAATCTTGTAGGTCTCACATGATCAAAATCTGGCGTGTTCCATTCACATGACTTTATCTACATCTCTGCAACAAATTATTGTTAAAAAGCTTATGCTTCTAATTACTTCATGATACTCGAGAAAAAATAGCAGAAATAGTCTTATTACTTGCTTCCATGACAGTAGGAGGGAAATAAGGGAGTAGCATCAAAAGCTGGTTGCTATGTGACTGAATTTCCTTTGTTTGTATGGACAGGAGTAGACAAATTCCTGTATGAGAAAAGTAAGTATTTTAAAGCTGAAACCAATAACAAGGAATGTCTTAAAAACTATCCATTCCTCGATAATGTATATAATATAAAGTGTGTGTTTTAACGAGTTCTACATTTGTTTAAGTAAACTTTTGTCTATCTCTTCCGGTTTGCCAGATATATAAACTCTGTAAAATTCATCCATAATAAAGTAGTCTTCAGAGACGACAAGATCTACGTTTTATTTGTCAGGTACATATCTTAAGTATACGATACTGTAATCAAAATCTTTTGAGCCACTTTCGATAAAATCAATATTTTAGAAATTTTTCCCATGTAAAAAGGAGTAGGAGGTGAAGGATTTTCTTGAAAATCTTCCAGTCGCATCCTTGCAAGATACTCAACTTAAGTATCAAGTTTGGTATTTAACCGACTTTTCGCTTTTGAGCTATGCTGCCCAGACTCACACAGACTCACTCACACACAAGCAGATGAACCTTTTTCTAAAAGTTATGTTTTTGGATTCAGGGGGTCCCTAAACATGTATTTCCGCTAAAATCTCGGTGTCGAATTTTTGAAAGCAATACAATACCTATACAGCATGTGTATGGTACGTGTAATGAAAGTTTACTCAATATTTGAATAGGTCCAAGATGTATATATCCAGCTGAAAAGCATGTTTGCAATTACGAGATACGTCCAGAAAGTAAGTTCCGTTTCAATTTATCTCCGCTCCAGCGCTGCGATGGCAGATCCGCTCATGTGCGGTAGACGCTCTGTATCAAGGAGAAGAAACGTGCGCCATTCTGAGATCGCTGTAGGCCACATACACTTTGTTGTGCTTGTTTACAATGTCGGTGTTGATTAACGATCACGCCGCTTGTGAAATCAGATCTGTGATTCGTTTTCTGAATGCTAGGAAAGTGAAACCAATTGAAATTTATCGGCAAATTTGCGAAGTTTATGGACACAATGCGATGAGTGATTCAATGGTGATAAGATGGGTCTTTGGTTACAGACCTCACACTGCAAATGTGACGAAACACCTCCTACAAAGATTTGGCTGGGACGTGTTTGACCATCCTCCGTACAGCCCTGACCTCGCTCCTGTTCTTACATCTCAAGTCTTTCCTTGGCGGTCAACACTTCAACAATGACGAAGAGCTGAAAGAAAATGGTTCCAACTTTTTGAAGACACAGGCAGCAAACTTCTAGGAAGAATGTATACAAAAACTTGTGCCACGCTGTGACAAATGCCTGCAAAATTTCGGCAGTTATGTGGATAAGTAGTTTAAGAGTTGTAGAATTTTCTGCAATAAATAATTATTGTGTATCTGTACACAATTTAATTTTATTACCAAACGGAACTTACTTTCTGGACGTTCCTCGTATATTGTTTTCTGTACCATATATCTGAAACCAATAAGTAATGTATACAACAATTTAGGATTATTTAAGAACTTGTAGTATTAGTCAAGTCCTCCCCCTCCTCTGTGAAACATAGGACATTAATGAACGAACACCAGCGTATTCTGTTTTTTGATAATGCCTAATTTCCTGCTTTCCTGAAACTTCTGCCTCTTTCTTAACTCTGCTGGTCATGTACTTTTTGGTCTATGATCTCCTAGTTGATCTTTGAAGGTTCCAATATAAGCGTTTTATCTACACTACCATCTTCTCTCATCATCACGTGCCTGGTCCATTTCCATTTCCTATATTTCCTATCCTTTCCAATTTCCTGTTGGTTAGTTATTTTCCACAGGTCCTTATTTGAAACGGCTGGCCAGCATATTCCCATGATTAATCTCTGACATCTATTATTAAACACTTATAATTTGTTAGCAATTGAGCTAGTAACTTTCCAAGCCTCACATTCATATAGTAAGACAGATTTCATATTCGTATTAAACATTCTAACTTTCAATTTTAAGGATATTTGTTTTGATTTCCAAAGGGAGGATAACTGTGCAAAAACAGATCTTGCTTTTCTAATTCTAGCATTGATATCTTCGTCTGATCCTCCGTTTTTTAGATATGACACTACTCAAACTGGAAAATTCACAAAACTCTTCCATCTCCACATTTCATAGTTTGATTTTAGTGTCTATTTTACTGTGTGTACTCATAGTTTTAGGTTTTTCTGTGTGTATGTGTAATCCTGCCGCGGATGCAAATCTGTCTAGATCTTATGCTTTACCATTACTGAAGATCTTGTAGTACTATATACTATGTAGTGATGCATGTATAGAATATACAATATAAATAATAATAATACTACTTGCAGTATTGTTTCAATACACAGACATAGATGACTAAGCATTTTTTTAATTATTCTTTACTTTAGGTCGCAGAACTACAAGGTCTTATAGCGACCACATTAAAAATCTGGTTTACAGTTTTACATCCATTAAACAATGAAAATTTTGAACATAAGTAAATCATTATGTACTCAGGGATTAAAATATACCTTTAATGCTTATTGACATATAAAAACAATAATTTAAATATAAAAAAGTATAACAATATTAAAATTATATTACAACAAAGAGTGACAATTAAATTAGGTATAAATGTTAGTAATTATATTTCTGAGAGTTATATACAGATATATAGATTAATTTCTTTGAGTATTATTCTATTTATTCTTCAGAAGAAATCTGTACGTATCATATTTGGAGCTTCACCAAGAACTCACTGTAAACCACTTTTTATGCAACTTGGTATACTGACATTACCTTCAATGTTTGTTTTGGATTCCCTCCTATATGTTAAAAGAAATATCAACCTTTTCTCAATATGTTCTTCTGTCCATAATTATTCCACTCGAAAATGCTCTGATATTTATATTAACAAATGCAAATATAGTAAAACCCTTAACAGTTTCTCTGTTAAAATTTTCAACACCTTACCTCAGAACATTAAGACTCTTCCACTGTTAAACTTTAAGAGGAGGATCAAAACAATCTTGAAGGCAAATCCTCTTTATAGCATTTCAGAAATTTACGACCTGAAATGGGATTAATCTTGTCTATTTTTAAATGTATTGTTGTAACATTATTGTATGTAGAATGTTTCATTAATTTGTATTCTCATGACGCAGGCTATGTATGTCTCATACTTAATGACTGAAAATAAACCACCTATCTATATATTAATACACTGACTAAACTTTTTGTGTCTGTAAATGTCGATGCAGTTTTCTGACATGACCGTATTTTGGACACTGAAATATATGTTTAACTGTAAGAGGACTTATACACAAATCACAATGTGGTGGTGCTTCTTTTGTCAGTAAAGCGGAAAGCATTTTCTAGTGTCGATAAATCGAAAGCTGCATGTGGCTTAGAGCATTTGGAGAAAAGAGTGAATATTATGACATCATGCTATGAGAAATATAAACATAGACACGTCAAATTACATCATACTTGGGCGTCAGCAAATAATGGCGTTATCTTTGCGGCGAGGCGTAGGAGTATTTGCAGTTCAGAAGACGACAAAGCGCGCAAGCCTACATACTAATATTTCATTAGAGTAAGCCACGTGATGCACCAACAAAAGTATCTCCTACGTGTGTAAATAGCAGCTGCAGCGGTACAGGAGGTCGAGATTGGCAAACCTCTTCTACACAGCGCCGTTAAGTGCGTTTTATTTACCGCCAATAAATCTAATGTTGTCAGGTTTCGATAAGAGCGTAGGCGTGTAAAGTCACTAAATGCACGAATAATGTTCCTTTGTTCACACTAATGCGTAATAAATTACGGCGAATAAGGAGCACCAAAGGTCACAAGATCTTACAATGTATACGGTGTCGCAGATAATACTAAAGTGTCTCGATGTTGGCAACGGCATGAGGAATATTGGACATTTTACTGTAAGGAATTTGCAACTAGAAGGGCAACACTCTCACCAATGCGGCCCGAGTTCGATCCCCGGCAACCGCATGTGGGATTTGTGGTGGGTAAAACGGCGTAAAGGCGGGTTTTCCGGCTTCCCCCGCCATCGCATTCCACCTTCATTCCCTAGATCATCAAAGTCATCACCTACGGTGCCATATGTAATAGTTTAACACTCCAAAATGCGATAACACTTATTTGAGGAAAGTATAGGTAATGAAACTTAATAATAATATTAATTAAATATCTCGGAAATGATTACATCCATAAAAAAGATATGTATTTGGCATAGTGTGAGTATTTTAACTACATCTACATTTTTGTGTAGTAAGTTTTTGTTTATGATATACCACTTATGCAAAAGCCATCTTGAATGAAGATAGCTTATTCACAGAAAATTCTAGATACATATTTTACTTTTAATATAAATAGCTTTCAACATATGGTATTTTAATCAAAACTGCTGGAGCCAATTTTAAGAAAACAAAACATTTCGAAAAATGTGCCATGCATATGGTAATTTGGGATGAGGGATTTTCCTGAAAATCGTCGTATTGCATTCTTGTCATTTCGGCAGTTATGTGGAAAAGTAGTTTAAGAGTTGTAGAATTTTGTGCAATAAATAATTATTGTGTATCTGTACACAATTTAATTTTATTACCAAACGGAACTTACTTGCTGGACTACCTCGTATACACTTACGACCTTTTTCGAAACATGTTTTTTTTGTATTCAGGGATCCTCAAACATTAAATTTGGTAGCCTCGGTATGGAACTTTTAGATGGAATAAAATACATTCTCCACCTGCTATGTACATTCAGCGCCAAAGAAAATTTTCGGCAGATTTGTTATCGTTTTTTGAGGTCTTTTGAGGCGTATCCTGCACTAGCCCATAAGATATGGCTACGAATCATGATAAGAGGCCAGTATGACAAACTGAATGCACTCTACCTCTTTCTATTTCAGCCAATACGATCGTTGGCGTAAACATATATTACGCTCTACGCCATTTTGTAACCATTGTTGTGGTTATTGGTGTAGCTATTTAGCAGGTAGCTATTTACAAGGGTACCGTAGTCTAAAGCAAACAACCATGGCTATGCAAGGCCACGTGCAACGATAAATCATGTGATGTTGAAGCAAGGTGCAGTGAGAATTTCTTTGGCGCTCCTTTTGTACCTTTGATTGTACATGGTAAAGCAATTAACAAAGATTGTGTCTATTAATAAGCATGCTCCTGCTCATTTCTAGCTAGAGATATACTTTATTTAAGTCTTTATTATGAAATAAAACAATACTTTAATTTTCACATCTGTTTACCAATTTCAGAGAAACATATATCTTAAATAGTATTAATGTAATATCACCTGCTGGTAACAAAAGAAGTTCTAGTAATGTTGAATGCACGTCTAAAACATATGCTCTCCGCCTTTTAAAGTTCCTTTGCCCTAGAAACGGTGTTACTTGTATAAGTAAGGTTTTAGCCGAAGGCAGAAGGAAAAAGTTTTATGGCGACTAACTCCTAAAACTTCTGCAGGTAGAATTGAGTAGTGGGAATTATAAAAAGTGGAGAGGAACCATTAAAGTAACTAATGAGCATCCAGGATTTGCAAAAGAGAAAGTTGCAGCTCTGCATAAGAGGAATTAAGTAGCCATTTTCTGACTTCGAATATCAAAGAATAAAATTCAATGGCCATCAGAATAATTCAAGACTATGGAAATATTCGTAGGAATTTATTGCAACTTTTATTGCGGTTTAGTAATTTAGTTTCATTTCTCTCTCTCTGCAGCAATATTGCAATAGAAACTTTAGGATTCAGAGAGATGTAAAAACTTTTCAGTGGTTTATAGCAAGAAGGCTGATTATAAAAAGAAACGTTCTCGCTGTCTGTATTAAGAAATAACAGGAAAGCATTTTATGTTCTTTCGCAGTAATTTCGTTACAGAATGTAGTAAACTACACTTTAAGGGAAGAAAATATCAAACAGAAAGATGCCTGTGCTATATTCTGTCAAGTTTAAGACATTTAAATTTGGGATAAAACACTCAAAGTTTATAATTACAAGCTGAAAGAGGCTGGCTGCTGTGTAAGGGGTTCCGGATTTGATTCCCGGCTGGAGGGGGTGGGGTTGGGAATTTTTCTCCAGCCCAGATTATTCCTTATCTTTCCCAAAGTCTGAAAGTATGGATGAGTGTGAATACGCACGCGCGTGTGTGTGGTCTAATGCACATTATTTAAATACAACCTTGCAGTTAAGAACAGAGTATAAAGGAAAATAAAAAAAAAAAATATGTTGGAAAAGTACAAAGCAAACTAAAAATTAATATTAAATATAAGTATATCTTTAAAAATGTTAGAGGAAGGGATGAAAGGATAAAGTGAAGAAACCAATTAGGCTACAGGACGCATGCAGACAGCTGGCAGAGACGCGCGGAAGTCTCTCACTGCTCCAGGCTCGAAGACCCGTCCCATTACTGGAACTAACCAGAAAGGGCGAAGACCAGCAGCCATGTAGTGCCTAAGGGGTAAAAACCAATGTCAGAATGGGCAGTTAACGGGATCGAACACGGTACCTCCCGAATGCGAACCAAAACACGTTACCGCGGAACTTATGCACTCGGAGAGGAATATCAAACTTTATCTGCGTGTTAGGACCCAAAGGGGCACACTCATTGGGCAAACTTCTATCCCTCCTTGGAAATCTGCATGCTAGTAAATTTTGATTCCAAAGAACTCCGGATAAAGGAGATGACGACATGAGAATATGTACATGCATTCGTTAAATTTTGCAGGAGTAAAAATACAAGTATACGAACAATGGGGATACACATAATGGAAACAAAATATTCATGTATAAGAAAAGAAAAATAAGAATTGAAATTTGACAATGACAAGAAATTGAATTATATGCTAAAATCATATATTTGGGTACAAGAATATATCATTCAAGGAACCGTAAAACACAAATTAAAAAATGCTGAGGCGTTCCGTTCAAGGGACTTCTCTACCTATTTGTAGCAAATTATAATTGCGAAAGCCAGATAGAGAATAGCAACAATGCTCTTATTATTTAGTTCCTTATATACAAGCTAAATAAGAGAATACACTAGGCTAAATCGATTGTCAAATCTTTTAAGAACTGGTTCATATGTGATTGAAATTCAGTTCTCTTGTAGGCCATAAATAAAACAAAAGAAACAAGAATGGCAAAGTCCCTTTTTAGAAAAGCTTACATATTTTAGAATTGAAACCAATAACAAGGAATATCTCTACAATAAAAGATGTATGACATAAAGTGTATGATAACCATAAATATATTGTATGTGTAGTAAGTTTTGTCAACCTCTAAAGGTTTACTAGTTATGCAAAAGTCATCCAGAATGAAGAGATATTCAGAGAATACTCCCAGTAATTTCAAGAGCTATAGCTATTTTTGAGAAAATCAAAATTTTCGAAAATATCCCAAGTAAAGTGTAGTTGGGAAGGTATATTTTCTTGAAAATGTTTGTGTCATATACTTGGAGGATATTGAAATTAATTATCAAATTTGGTACTTAATTCACTTTTTTGTTTCTGAGTAATTTTTGCACACACGCATACACATTCCAATACACACAAATGCATTTTTTGTACAAGGTAACCAAAAAGTGCATTTGCAGTGAAATCTCAGTCTCAAATTTTTGGGTAGAATGTGATACTTTCTCTACTTATGTGCTATATATGAAGTAGAGAAAGTAAATATATAATTATATAAAAATTTTAGTACATTTTTCAGAAAAACAGCATTTTCGAACTTTTTGCTATGTAGAGAGGAATTTTGTGTTAGGGGATTTTCTTAAAAGTCTTCGTGGCGCAACCTTGGAAGATACTGAGCTTAAATGCAAAGTTTGGAGTTTAACTGACCTCCGTTTTTGAGATATGCTTTTCAGAAACACGTACACAAACGTATTTTACTTTCTCTACACGTACTAAGTATATATGCAGATAAAGTATTGCATTCCACCCAAAATTGGATACAAAGATTTCACCGGAAATACACGTTTTAAGTTCCCTTGTATAAACATTAGAAAAAGGTGCGTTTGTGTGTATGTGTGTGTCCATATATCCGTGTGTCTGTGAACACGATCACTCAACTCGGTAAAATACCAAACTTAGTATTTAAATTTTGTGTCTTTAGAAATGCGACACGAAGATTTTGAGAAAAATACCCATACCTCAAACTACATTTTACTTGGAAAAAAAAATTAAATTATTGGTTTTCTCAAAAAAATATGCTCTAATGTTTTTGATTAAAGTACCCCATATCAAAGATATTTATATATCAAATAAAATGTATAGTTTGAATTTTCTGGGAATAGCTTCTAAAGGCCTCTTAATTCTGGATGAATTTTGCTGAATATTGCATAACTCCTAAACCGGAAGAGATATACAACAACTTAATACACAAAAAATGTAAATCTCGTTAAAATACACAATTTATGTTATACATATTTTTTTCGTGGAGTTGAAAATTTTTGAGATACTCCTTATTTGTTTCAGATTTAAAATACTTAAATCTTTCTTGCACGGAAATTTATAAACTACTCGTCACGCATAGAAAAAGCTTTCAGCCACAAGCTTTTAAAATACTTTACTGTCATTTTAGTCTAGTGTATTTCCTTATTTACTTTTTGTTTGCAAGAAAGCAAGTAACTAAGACCATTTCTGCTAATGTTTATCTCGATTATCATAAAGTATATAGAAGAACAAACTGTTTAACAATAATTTGTTACAGCGATATAGAGAAAGTCGTACGAATGTAACATATAAGTTTTTTTAAAACAGCTTATTTGTGGAATATAATTATGTGGTAAATAAAATGAAAATGTTGGGCTTATAAAGTAGTTGGTGTTTCGTAGATACTGACGTCGGACACACTGGCAGCTTTTGTCTGTTTTTCTCGTCGAAGCTACTTTGAAATATGAATTATTATAACAATGAAACGACGGCTACCTTGTAGCATATAATTCGTCCAATCTTCACTTCAGTACAACAGACAACAATACCACCTCCACCTGCGGCAGAAATCGAACCCGTAATCTAGATCATGCGAGTCGGCACACTCAAGAGGGGTAGAGGTGATTTCCCAAGTGTTAAGATGCTTGGAGCGGTCGCATTCACTTTTTTATGTCTTGTAAACTAGCCATCAGAGAGTAGCAACGGCAGTAACTGAGATGTGCATTTCTGAAAAAGGCATTTCCTGAGGCCATATGCTAATTTCAAATCACAAGATAACCAATCAACGTGCGTTTCAAAAACTGAATCACTATTCACATAGTCCAGATATGGGCAGTGCATTGTTCCAGTAAAACTTTAAAAATCTGATGTTTTCCAGTCTACTCAATGCTAATCAAGATAAACATTAACAGAAATGCTGTCTTTTAAGTAGAAGGGAAATAATGGAATACACTAGGTTAAAACGATAGTCAAATGTTTTAAAAGCTGGTTACCATGAGGATGAAATACACATCTTTGCATGACGAGGAGTTGACAAATTCCCGTATCAAAACAGTTGAAAACATTTTAAAACTGAAATTAATAACAAGAAGGACAATTAACGACAACAATGTATTTGACCTAAATTGTGTTTTAACGAACTCTACATTTTTTGTGCAGTAAGTTTTTGTCTATCTGTTACGGTTTACCGGTAATGCAAAATTCAGCGAAATTCATCCAAAATGAAGAGTTCTTTAGAGGCTGTTCCCAAAGAATTTAAAAAAATGAATTTTATTTGTCATGTTAATATCTTTAATATAGGATATTTTAATCAAAATCTTTAGTAAAATTTTTGAAAAAATTCAAAATTACGAAAATCTGTCCTTGTAAAGGGTAGTTTGGGGTGGGAGGATTTTCCTCAAAATCTTCGTGTCGCATCTTTGGTATTTTACAGATTTTTCGTTTTTGAGTTATTGTATTCACGGACACAGTGACACAGAGACACATAGGACATTTTTTACTAAAAATGCGCTTTTTTGGATAAACGGGACCTTATAACGTGTAGTTTCGGTGAAATATCGATATTGAATTTTTGAGTGGAGTGCAATATCTTCTCTAACGTGTATTATGTGGAGAAAGTAAAGAGTAAGGCTTGATTAATTATGACTCGCCCTAAATGTATTGGTCCTTGAAGAGGCTGGTAACCGCCGTAACCATAGCAGCCACCCCTCCCTTAACCTTTGAAGTCAACTATCAGGCTAGTAACTAATTTAAGTTCTGTTAATAATAGGAAAATACAAGAAACAATAGTTAGCAAATCTATTAAGAGCTGTTCACTTTAAATCATTTGTTTGAAATCAGTGATTAAATCCTCTTACTTTCATGTTAAAACAAAATATAAATTATTGAAACTCAGTTCTCTTAAATGACCAGAATAAAAATGACTTCCTTTTGGGAAAAGTATAATTTAAACAAATAAAAATACATGTCAGCAACTGATAAATATTCCTGACATGAATTGTGTGCGTTAACGAGAACTACATTTTTTTGTGTAGTAAGTTTTTGTCTATCGCTTAAGTTTTATCAAATATGCAAAAGTTGTCTAGAATGAAAAGGACTTCAGAGGCTATTCCCAGTAAATTCAAGATATACATTTTATTTGTCATCAAAATATGTTAACATATAATACTTAAATCAAGAACTATTTTTGAGAAAATAGGTAAAAAGTAGTTTTGAGTTGGGGAAATTTTCTTTAAAATGTTCATGTTGCAATACTTAGAAGATGCAGATCTTAAATATCGAGTTTGGTATTTTATCCCACCTTTATGTAGTTGTTGAGTAATGCAATTCTCAGAAACACACTTGGACACACACACACACACACACACACACATACACTACAGTTTTCCTAAGTTCGTGTATTATAGGAAAATAAGATAATATTTGCTTAAAAGGCTTTACCGTGACATTTAAAAAATTGCCAACCCATTTAACAGGACTATATTTAACAATATTGATTACATTATACATTTTTATAGTCAATATGTATCTAATTGTAGATATCGCCTATCTCTGAAGGTGAAAGGCGTAGTCGTTACATTTACAAAAGTTTGTACGTATTTTAAATAATTCGTAACATACGTAAATGATTTATACACTAAAATCACAACCGGCTTAAAGATTCAAAAATACAACAGAATTCACAAAAAAATAATTTGTATTTAAACATGATATGTGGTACAACATGGCTTGATGTAAAATTAGGCCGATTCAACAACACTTTAAAAAAGTATACTAGATTAGAGTTATTCCAGAGAGAGAGAGAGAGAGAGAGAGAGAGAGAGAGAGAGAGAGAGCTTGTCATAAAGATTGAACATTTTACCAAAGTACATAAATGTTGAAACTCCGTAAAGTGTCTCCCTCACCACCGGCCCTTCCGACTCTAATTCTCTAAGCTGATCTTTTCTACAGTGACTTTCCCGGCGATGAGGTGCTGGATACAGATAGTTCTCAAGGGCCTTCTGCCATTGCGCATTCACACTGCGCAATCTCTATTCCAAATTCACTCCAACATTGAAATTTCTTGGTAGTAGTACAGATACATGATTGCTACCAAAGAGGTTTATCGCCGCCATATTAGGGGTACGTCGAAGACTGATGATCTACAGAAAGCAATACGCCGTAACAACATGTGCCCATATACAACGGAAGGCCTCAAAACATATATTTCTGATGAAGTCTCGACATCAATTTTTTTGGGTAAAATATAATACTGCAGTAGAGAAATAAAATGTTATATAGACGGAACAGCCTTGCACATTAAATTTATATCGTTATACTAGCATATAATACGGTAAAGAGCATTCCTTGATGGAACATTTTTGTATTACTGTGTACAGTTTTATTATTTCTTCCATGCAGGAATTGTGAACCCTTATTTGTTTATCAAAACGTGTAGTTGTTGACTCCAACTCCTCTATTTTGAGGAACTGTGTAAGGGCGTTATTCTGCCCGACCAACTTCATTAATGCGCAGAGAGATACTAACTAGATCGTTAGCTTTCAAACTGTACTAAATCTTTTGTTTGTTGCTGCAATTAATGTCAATTAATGTCTTAATTAGCAATTGCAGTCGATTAAATCACCTTTACTAAGACTTAACTGCGCTACCAGGTGGCGGAGTTAATCCGTGCTCTACGAGAAGCAGACTATCCCGCAAAGCATTCAGACGTAAAGGTTTGCCTAAATGTGCTTTAGAGGGATCGTTAGTGAGAAACAAATTAAAAGTTAAACGAATGTGAGTGTGTAACAACAAAAATATATACAGAGTGGTATACTTGAACTAAAAATGTAATGTTTTCCATTTGCATACAGTTTTATATTTGTTCTACAATCAGATTATTCTTATAAAAGATTATTCTTCTATCTACGCCGTGCTAATTGAAATAAATATTAGTAGAAATGATCTTGTTACTTAGTTCCATATAAGTAGAAGGGAACTAAGGAAGTATACTAGATTAAAGCGATAATCAACTATTTTAAAAACTGTCGCTATGCATTGAGTTTGAAATTCGGTATTGTTTGAATAAGTATTTTAAAATTGAAACAAACAACAAGGAATATCTCGAAAATCGTTAACTCTACAAAATAAAATAAAAAATGATATAATATAAATTATTTATTTCAACGAGATCTACGTTTTGTTGTGCAATAATTTTATGTCTATTTCTTACGGTTTACCAGTTATGCAAAAGTCATTCAGAAAGAACAGGACTTCAGAGACCATTTTCAAGAAATTTAAGATATAAACATTATTTGTCATGTAAATACTTTTAATATATGGAATTTTATTCAACATTGTTTGTCATTTTTTGCAAAATCAAAATTTTACAAAATTGATCCATATAATGGTAGTTTGGTGTTGTGGCATTTTCCTCAAAATATTCGGTCCCATCCTTAGAAGATACTAAACCTAAATACCAACTTTTCGTTTATGAATTATAGTGTTCTCATTTACACACACGGACTAAATGTTTGTAAATAAAAATGTTAAATTCAGTTTTCTATATTTCTCTCTGCATGTTTGGAGTAGCATACCCTCATCAACTGCGATTTCAATTTTAGTGTGAAGCACACAGCTCAGGTCAGATACATTTTATAAATAGCAAAGAATGTATTCCTAATCCGTTAGTTGTTCGTATTTTAGCTTATTGTTACGGCATAAAATAGACTTCTTGCGATAAAACTCCATTTTGTTCTCAAAGTATGTAGCCTGTTTTGTCAGGCGGAAGTGGCAAACCTCGAGATACACCTCTCGGGTATTAATAAGCCTAGCCGATGAATCTCGAAAACACCCGAAGCTAACCGTTATGCCTAGTGATTTTTGAAAAAACATTATTTTATAATTCTTTCATTTATATAGTCCCCTTAAACATCAATGGTCATTTCGTTGTCTAGGCTCTTTAACGTTGTTTCTTTTTTAAAAAAAAAGTATATTTGATTTTTTTTTCTTTAGTTATTTTTATCGCTGGAGATAGGGAATACACAAAATCAGAAAATAGACGGAGGTTATTATTTTTCACCTTGTTTTTCATTTAAAAAAGTTAAAAGCATAGTAAATGGGTATTTACAATTGTTATATCCTTCTTCTTCTTATTGTATATGCATTTTATTGAAATTAGATACATTGTTACAGATAAATTTCATTAATCCTGAACAAAAGCGTACACATGATTTGTCACGCAAAATAAGAAAGGCTCACAAAATTGCACGAGTACTTACTCTTCTATATTTGGTGAGTTATTCTGTTCATGTGGGGTTAATCATTAAGAAGCATGAACCATCTCGCATTCGGAAGGACTCGGGTTTAAATAGCATAGGGCGATTAATTTTATTGATATTTTCCGGGGTTTACCTCAGTCGCCAAGGTAAATAACAGATTGGGTATTTAATATCACGATCAAAAGTTTCACCTTACGTCTACAATAACAATAAAAATGAAAGTAGGTGGTTATAATGCATGCCCTGCCATCTATCCACAGGTAATGAAAGCAGGTAGAATGGAGACCACCCGTATAGAGGAACCGTGTTACCTGGTATTAATATCCCTCTTATGTTTAATTTGTAAGTTTAAATAAAACATATTTTCATTGTGACTCCAAGACTCGTGCTGTTACAAAACACTGTGGCCATCACCTACCCGGAAGATGGCGTCTTTGGAGCGGAGGTTTATTTGCTCTTCATAGACTACCGCTTATTGCTGGGTGTACAGTGGCTGTTCCATGTTTCCTCATCCGTGGAGAACCGTTGCAAAATTTGCAGACCTGCCCCATGCGCTTCTCCTTGTGTTGGATTTCGTGGAGGCCATCGGAAACTAACTTTCTGGTACAGCAGAATATCATGAACAACATGATGAAGCTTCCAAAAACACGTTCCCAGTTCTACCGCCATATGTCGTAACGTAATCTTCCTGTTGTCCTGAATCAGCTCTTCCACGTGCTGCATCCTATTGCGATCCTCGTTGGTGACGTTTTCTGTGCCGCCGCAAACTTTTGACATCATTCTGCGACATGTTGGCGAGGCATTATAGCTTCTCCATAACTTTCGCCACCTGTCGGTGAATGTCAGCCGCGGTTACATGTTTTGCTCACAGAGATAGAATAACTGAGCAGATTTCTTCGTGAGACCAATTTTCCAACCAGTCGCCATTTTTGTTTACCTTGCAGGCTTGCAGTGGCGCTGTAGGTTAAAGTTGCTTGAAACTCTGCATAGTTGCCAACCGCATGGGTTAGAATTACAGAACACTGCAAGTTCGTTGTGAAAGACGTAACATCAAGAATATGGGGATTGTGACCTTAGTTTCTGATCATCTTTCGTACAGAAAGAAAGAAATAAAGAAAGAAAAAGAGGGAAGGAAAGAGTAATAACTCTGGATTGGACCCGCCGAACTCCTATAGATACTTTTACTGGGGATGTAAATACTTGTAAATAACCTATCCAGCATTTGCCTGGCGACCCCAGAAAACCCCCGGTAAACCATGGGTTAGTAAGGCCGGGATCGAGACCACGACCTCCAGATTGCGAATCACACATATTATCACGGTATTACTTCACTCGGTTGCGAAGCTAATACTTCTGGTGTGCCCTTCTTTCTTTCTGTTTTACTTTCTCTACACGTACTATTTATATAGTGTATAGAGAAAGTATTGCATTCCAACCAAAAATTTGATAGCGAGATTTCCCCGGAAATACATGTTTTAGGGTCCCCTGAAACCAAAAAAAGTAATTTTGAAAAAAGGTCCATGTGTATGTGTATGTGTGTGGGTGTGTGGGTGTGTGTATGTGTGTGGGTGTGTATGTGTGTAGTGGGTGTGTATGCGAGTGTGGGGGTGGGTGGGGTTGGGGTTGCGTGTGGGTGTGTGGGTGGGTGGGTGTGGGTGTGTGGGTGGGGGTGTGTGTGGGGTTGTGGGTGTGTGGGTGGGTGTGTGGGTGTGTGGGTGTGTGTGGTTGTGGTTGTGGGTGTGTGGGTGGGGGTGGGGGTGGGGGTGTGTGGGTGGGTGTGTGGGGGATGTGGGTGTGTGTGGGTGTGTGGTTGTGGTTGTGTGTGGGTGTGTGGTGGTGGGTGTGTGGGTGTGGGTGTCTGGGTGGGGGTGTGTGTGGGTGTCTGGGTGGGGGTGTGTGGGTGGGTGTCTGGGTGTGTGGGTGTGAGTGTGTGTCTGGGTGGGGGTGTGGGGGTGGGGGTGTGGGTGTGTGGGTGGGTGTGTGGGGGATGTGGGTGTGTGGTTGTGTGTGGGGGTGTGGGGGTGGGGGTGTGGGGGTGGGTGTCTGGGTGGGGGTGTGTGGGTGGATGTCTGGGTGTGTGTGGGTGTGTGGGTGTGAGTGTGTGTGGGTGTGTGTGTCTGGGTGGGGGTGTGTGGGTGTGGGTGGGTGTGTGTGGGGGTGTCTGGGTGGGGGTGTGTGGGTGTGTGTGGGTGTGTGTGGGTGTGGGTGTCTGGGTGTGTGTGTGGGTGTGTGTGGGTGTGTGGATGTGTCCTCGGATCCGTGTACCTGTGAACACAATAACTTAGAAACGAAAAGTCGGTAAAATACCAAACTTAGTATCAAAGTTTAATATCTTCCAGGGATGTGACACAAAGATTTTGAAGAAAAGTCCACCATCTCGAATTACCCTTTATATGGATAAAACTTTGAACATTTTTATTTTCCCGAAAATATTTCTAACGATTTTGATTAAAATTACCGTATATTAAAGATATTTATCGGCAAATAAAATGCATGTCTTGAATTTTCTGAGAATAGCCTCTGAAGACCTCTTTATTCTGAATGAATTTTGCGTAACTGGTAAACCGTAAGAAATAGGCAAAAACTTACTCTACAAAATATGTAGCTCATGTTAAAACACACAATTTATCTCTTATACGCTTTTTTCGTGGAACTGACTATTTCTGAGATATCCCTTATTATTTGATTCAGATTTAAAATACTTAAAACTTGTTTCACTCGGAAAGTTATGGAAAGAAATGGATTTCAACCTCATGGCAACCAGCTTTTAAAAATGTTGACTATCACTTTAGCCTAGAGTATTCCCTTATTTCTCTCCTACTTACTACATTTTTAACTCGATTATAATAACTTAGATAGAAGAATATGCTAAAAATAATTTCTTACAGTGATGTAGAGAAAGTCATATGAATGGAATACATCAGATTTTTTCCTGTTTCTTTCTTTCACATATTGGACTTCAAGTGTAACCTAAGGGGAGAGAGAATGAGTTACGTAGAATACAAACACAGAACACTAAACATCCGAACCCGCGGCCCTTTCGCGGGGCAGCGTCAACATCAAATGCACGAACGACCTCGGCTACCGGGACTGTCCGACGTGTCCTTGGAAGTGACCTACTTGACAGCCGGAAAAACTTCACTAGCAATCGTGAATAATTCGTGAAATGAAGGGCAAACCTCTGCCACACCATCAATCGCTATATATCTGACCTTCCGAGGGAGGAAACAAAAAAACGCCGACTGTTGCTCTGGGCAAAATGATGAATGGTTCAGCCTCTTTCATTCACGATCCTTGCGGTAGTGAAAGTATTTCTGCTCACATAATAAAAAGAATGCTCAGCGCGGCCCAAAGGAAAAACATATATGTAGTAGCCATACATTTGTCACACATAAACTGTTGCCAACTGACGTATACGGCTCGTTGTCTGCAGTTTATGGCGCCCATCAGCGACTAAAACACGCGACTTCGAATGGGATGGGGTGATGAGTGTGTTTCTTGGTCCAAAATATTCCTCTAGACTAGCTAAAAACGTAGTACGAGGGCCGTTTTCTTCATCCTCCGATAGGCTATAAATAAAAGACAAGTTCATAGAAAACAATTTTATTACTAAAAATTTTGAACACTTACGCTTTCTTTTCAACATAAACACCAAAAAGATTGAGACAGTCATCGTGCCTGTGCACAAGCTTTGCAATACCCGCTTCAAAAAATGCTGCCATCAATGATTTCAAATGAGCATTGACGTTGTTTTGAAGATCTTCGTACTTTACGAGGTTTGCGGAGAGCCATTCAAAACAAACGAAGAGGAATGCTGACTTCAGGAATTGTGTTGATCCATGGCAACGCTCGTCCACACACACACTGCTGGCACAGCCCATCGGCTCCTTGAACAATTTCAATAGGGTATTTTCGATCATCCGCCGTACAGTCCTGACCTGGCACCCAGCGATACACTTTTTCCCTGAACTGAAGAAGAGGCTAGGAAGGCAGCACTTTCAAACCAACGAAGATCTTCAAAACAACGTCAATGCTCATTTGACGGCAACATTTTTTGAAGCGGGTATTGCAAAGCTTGTGCACAGGGACGATAAATGTCTCAATCTTTTCGATGATTATGTTGAAAAATAACCACAAGTGTACAAAAATTTTAGTAATAAAATAATTGTTTTCTATGTACTTGTCTTTATTTATAGCCTATCGGGCGTTGAAAGGAAACGACCCTCGTAGATTCCTTTTGGATACCTTGGAGCACAAATAAAATAATGGTATTCCTAAATATCAGCGCACCTCTGGACATCTATCGTAAATGAGACAATCGGCTGAAATGCAACTACACCTTTTGCAACGATTATTACACAGTGTTCGAATTCATTTGCTTTTTACTTTCTCTAGCACGGATGTACATGTCAATAAGTACCAAACTTGTATTTAAATTCTGTATCTTTCAAGGGTGCGAGACGAATGTTTTCAATACAATCTCTCCATCCCCAATAATTCTTTGCTTGGAACTTTTTTGAAAAAATCTCAAAACTGGCTCTAACGATTTTTATTAATATGCCGTATATGTAAGGTACTTTTAAGACAAACGAAATGTATTTGTTGAACTTTTTGGGAGAAGCCTATGAAGACCTCTTTATTCTGGATGAATTTTGCATAATTGGTAAACCGTAAGAGATAGTCAAAAACTTACTGCACAAAAAATATAGATCTTCTTAAAACACATAATTTATGTCATAAGTTTTTGGTAGGACTGACCTTTCTGAGGTGATCTTCGTTATTAGTTTCAGTTTTAAATATTTATAGTTTTCTGATACCCCTGAGCAAACAAACAAAGGAATCATATAGCAACTAGGTTTTAAATGGTATGGTTATCGATTTAGCCTATGGCACTCCCTTATTTCCTTTCTACTTACAAGGGAGCAAGTAATGTCATTAGCATGCAGTAGAGAGAAGAACAAGCTTTTTAGCAATAATTTGTAACAGAGATGTAGAGGAAGACATGTGAATGGAACATGTCAGAATAATTGTTTCATGGAGCTGACAATTTCCTTCTTATTGGTTTAAATTTTAAAATATTTATCCTTTTCTCATGCTGGAATTAATCAACTCCTAACCATGCAAAGAATGAAATTCAATCACGTAGCAACCAGTTTTTAAAACATTTGACTATCGCCTTAGCATAGCATATTCCCTATGAATGGAACGCATCAGAAGTTTTTATTTAAGGAGCCTCAACATGTATTTCAGGTGAAATCTTGATATCGAATTTTTAGGAAAGAGAGCTTATCTTCACATACGTACGTGGTGAACGAAGAAGAAACTCTGATGTTTTCCATTCACATGACTTTCTCTACATCCCTGCAAAAATATTATTAAAGAGCTTATGCTTCTATTTACTTCCTGGTAATTGAGAAAAAAATAGCAGAAATACTCTTATTACTTGCTTCGTTGTAAGTAGAAGCGAAATAAGGGAATGCCATAGGTTAAAGTGATAGTCAAAAGCTGGTTGCTATGAGACTGAAGTTCCTTTGTTTGCATGGACAGGAGTTGACAAATTCCTGTATGAGAAAAATATAAGTTCGCCAAAGCTGAAACCTACAACAAGGAATATCTCAAAAGCAGTCAGTTCTACGAATAAAACGTGCATGACATAAATTGTGTCTTTTAACGTGCTCTACATTTTTTGTGTGTAGAGACATTTTTGAGAAAATCAACATTTTTGAAAAATGTTCCATGTTGTTGGGGTGGGGGTATTTGCTTGAATATCTTCGTGTCGCATCCTTGGAAGATCCCAAACATAAATTCCAAGATTACTTTTTAACGGACTTTTCGTTTTTGAGCTATGCTGCCCACAAACACACACACACATGGACATTTTTCCAAAAGTGTTTTTTTTGGGTGGGGGGGGGATTCAGGAGGTCTCAAACCTTGTATTTCCGGTGAAATCTCGGTATCGAATTTTTGGGTGCATTACAATACCTTCTCTATACACTATGTGCATAGCACGTGTAGAGAAAGTAAAAATGTGCGAGTCCATTTATAAACTGTTTAGAGTTTCACTACTTCTTCTATTGTCTTTAAATGAGAAACAAAATATAACATTAATTATTTATTTGATGTGAGATAAAGTGAGCAGAAGTTTCAAGAAGACATGTTAACGAATCTAAGGATTTAGCCCCACTAAGAAGCGATTTCTAGGGCGTGTAGAACAAAGAGAAATGGAAATGATTCTTGTCGTCTTTATGGTCTCTTCGTTCTGGCTTTTAACAAGCACAGACCGAAATTTATGAGACTCTCAAGAGGAAAACAAGATTATTGCGTTCCCTTATTTGATGACCATCTTATCCTGTGCTTTAATGAAACATAGTGTACAAATGCAGATGGAAGTAATTTACATAACTGATTTGCGAATTTCTGATATTTAGAACCCATCTCATTCAAATTACTAAAGCTATGCTTCCATTTAATTCGCTCATCAATATTCATAAGACATCCTTAGATGGTTTCTCAGCCGGGAATACAAAAACAGATTTTAATAATGAATACAAATGCAGAGGAATAATATATTTATCCAAATTAAACGCTTTACCACCTATATATTAGGTAGAGACGTTATTGCATTGACCCAAAAATTTTATATCGAAATTTCATTGGTAATACCCCTGAATAAAAAAAATTTACGTATTCCATTCACATGTCTTTCTCTACTGCTCTGTTAACAAATGTTTTTAATGAGATAATTCTTCTATTTCATGCAAATCGAGATAAACATTAATATAAACGGTCGTATTACTTAGCTTCTTATAAGTAGACGTGAATATGGGAATACACTAGACTAAACGACAGTCAAATGTTATAAAGTGAATGTGATGTGAATGGACACATCAGGTTTTATAAAGAGAAGCCGTTCAAGGGTTCACAACATGATAAGTCTATAATCCAATTTATTGCTACAAACATCTCATGAATCTAAGTGGTGGCATGCTTTTATTAGTATTAGTGGTAAACGTGAAGCATAGAACCGCGGTCTAAAGCATAAAATATCTGGAATTTGAAACTGTTTGACAACGGGATTGCAAGACTGTTTGGCATTTGTTAAATCTTCCATTTTGTGGCATTCTCTAGCTAGGATAAGAACAACGGTTCTTGAATACCAAGATCTAATTATTTCTTAAATAAGTTCGTTAAAATCTATGAATATAACACAATTTGTAAAATCCATAGTCTGTATGATATATTGTTGAAGTTTATATCAGTTATTACCACAATATCTACAATGTTTTTACCACGTTTCAAAATTGTAACCTGCATGATTACCTAAATAACTTGAATCTCTCTATTACGTATATACAAAGTGTATAGTAGACGGAGAAATTATTGTACTTCACCCAAAATTTCGATACCGAGATTTCACCGAAAATGCTTGATTTCTAAAGCAAAAAGAGAAAAAAAAGAATTTTTAGAAAAAGGTCCGTTAGTGTATATGTGGCCATCATAACTCAAAAACGAAAATTTGTTAAATACCAAACTACACTTTACATTAAACATTTTTCGAACAAATTTCGAAAATGGCTCTAACGATTTTGATTAAAATGTCCTATAATATATAAATATGTTTACATACCAAATACATTGTATGTCCTGAATTTCTTGGGAATGGTATCTGAAGTCTTCTTCATTTTGAATGACTTTTGCACGCTTACTCGTTTACTTACTGGTAAAATATAGAAAAAAATTGCACATCTCCTTAAAACACACAATTTATGTAATATACTTTTTTGTAGAACTAACTCTTTCAGTATTATTCCGTGTTATTGGCTTCAATGTTAAAATATTTAAATTTATCTCATGTGGAAAGTACTCATCTGTTTCATATCACTTTTATTTTATTCGTGGTTAAGGCAATAGGTCTAAATTTCAATGACAATTGCATAGCGACAGCTTTTAAAGATCTGACTGACACTTTAGATTAGTGTATTCCCTTATTTCCCTTCTATTAAGAAGTAACATCATTTCTGGTAATATTTGTTTTTATTAGCTTGAAGTAAATAAAGGAATAAACTTTTGTAGTAATAGTTTGTTTGCAGAACAGATAGAAATATCCATTTGAATAGAACACATAGATTCTTATAAACATCCATAGTTTTTGAGGGATGTGTTAAGTAAAAAAGAGTGGAAGAAAAGACGAATTTGCAATCGCAAAATTGAAGTGATAGAAAACTGAACTGAATTACATTAGCAAAGTGATGATGCGAATGAAGATAATTCTGTCATTACCTTTTAATATATGGCATACTTTTTTTTTTTTTTTTTTGGTAGTGTTTAACGCCCGCTTTAACTACTTATGGCACCGCAGGCGGATATGGCATACGTTTTGTAATTCAAGGTTATTTGCTTATGTATATGAACTGAAGTGCATCACATTAATGAAGTGGCAGTGAGAACTAAAGCGAATCCTATTAATGAAGCGACAATGAGAAGTGAACTTCATCACATTAGTGAAACTGAATTGCATCACATACGTGGCGGTGAGAACTGAACTACATCGCGTTAGTGAACTGGCAGTGAGAACTGAATTGGACCGTATTAGTGAAGTTACAATGAAAAGTGAACTATATCAAATTAGTGATGTGACAGTGAAACTGAACTGAACCACATTAGTGAAATGATAATGAAAAGTTGACAAAGTGACAGTATGTTGATGACTTTTCTCTACATATTTTCGTATATCTGTCAGGTATGGTACATGTGATTATATCTAATAAGGTCAGAATTGTCATTATTCGATATATCCAAAGAACTATTATGAAAATATCGGGTTATATTAATGCTCTAACCTCCATGTCGTTAGCAATGTGCTTTAAAATTTCCAAAAAATATAAATGGTAATGAGGATAATGGCTAACTGGATAGCTTTTCAGCAATTTCAGACTTACGTTGGATATAACAAAGCGAGAAGGGACCCAACAACGCAGGTGGATATATCACTTACGCGTGTCAACCCCGAGGGGGAGGCTACCCAAGCTGGTGGAGGCGCCTTTACCAGCTAGCTTTCCAAATTAGTGCCGGAGGATATTAAGGTGTCTCACTGCCCAGGCGTCACTGCCCAGACGTAATCAATCACCCACGAGTATTGGGTCACTGCCACGTCGAGTCGAACCCAATCCGAACTGCTCCCTTACAGGAGGGGCTGCGGAATAATGAGGGAATTCGGAGCACATATTGAAACGATATAGTACAGTTAAATATTGGATGAGAATCGTTCACGGAAACCAATCTCTAATTAGGGTAGTCTGCTACCGTGAACAGTTGCAAATGGAAGGTAATTCGGCGTGGGCATCAAAATTAAAGAAAGGGTTGGAAACCATTGGGATGGGATATATTTGGATGGCGGGGCAGGCAAACAGGCGGAGTATTTGGAGGAAATTTAAGAACCGCCTCTGTGATATTGACAGCAAATAATTGCGCAATGCACAGAGAAGGTTTCATTAGAAGTACAGTCTGGGCTAAAATTGGAGTGGGGTATGGAGCAATACATCAAGACAGGTACCAAACTCATTAGAGAGGGGCTCGCGTGGATTAGACTAGGAGTGTGGAGGAGCACAAAAATTTCGTACGAGAATGGTACGAAAATCTGTCCCATTTGCGACTCACATCTTGGAAAGATGTAGGGGTAGGGAGGAATGGCGGGAAAAATATTTACCGCGATTCTTTACCACCGCGAATGTAGGGCTAGAAGCATGTTGGACGCTACTGGCAGGCGTGGAACACATGGACGGGCTAGGTAAATTTATACTTAAGGCAAGACAGCTGAGACCTGAGGAGGCTACCAATAGAGAAGGGAGCGGGGAGGAATAAGTTCAAATAGGTTCAACTAAACAAAAGTGACTACAATATTCTACATACATATATATTATGTCATACTTAGGTCACTGTTGTGTTGTGGTTTTTATATATTTTATATATATTATGTGTATATATTTCTTTTAAGTGTAATTATCGATTATAAGAGGGTGCATTTATGAAAGTGTACTATTTGCTGTAAATTTAAATTGCTATAATTGAATACTTTTTGTATTTTTATTTTTTCGGGTTTACCCTTAACTCTTTATTGTTGTTTTAATATTGCTTTTGATTGTGGATTACCTTTTTCTTTTTATTTTCGCGTTTACTCTTAATTATCTGTTGTTGTTTTAATATTGTTTTTAGTGTGTATTACAAAAATACGTACAGTCTGTGGACCCGTACGAACGTTAAAATTCTATGTACATATGATATTGTTATGTCAATAAATACACTTATTCATTCATTCATACAGGAGGGGCTTAGATGCTCGGCTAGTAACGTCAGAAGTATTAAAGTTACTCAGGATCCGCACCGGGGCAGCTGAAGAGGTTGAAACCGTGACAACCTCCTCACTGTCCGGTGTTGCAGTTTAATTCTAGTAAATGTATGTTTATTTATGCTGCCAATTTGAAAGCAAAAGTTTCCAATCAAAGAAAGAATTAAATTCTGTAGTGTGAAGTGATGCATCTGTGAAATGTATACCAAAATTATGAAAAATTAAAAAACATACTTCTTCATAGTAAAATCCATGAGCTCTAAATTTTAAGAAAATACATAGTTTTTTCCACTTGGCGCAATTTACGCTAAATGGGCAGGCGCATGCAGACTTCAAACCTTGTTTTCTTGCAAAATTTTCAACACTCTTCATTACTAAAAATGCTTTACACGGTGCAACTTTTTGCTAATTTGTTTCAAAATTGTATACTGGAACTGTAATTTACATTAAAAATGGTCATATATGATTTCGAAGTAATGCTTCAATTTTGAGTAATGAACTATTACATTTTGAAAAGAAAACAGGAGTTTTGGAGGGTTAAAATTGTATATATGTTTCTACAAACTTTGCGGTAAATATAAAAAAAAATTATGTGTTCCATTCACATGGCTTTCTCTACATCTATGTGCAAATTATTATTTTTATTTTTAAGTGCTTATTCTTCTGTCTTCTTCATGCTGATCGAGTTAAACCTTAGCAGAAATTATTTCTTGTAAGTAGAAGGGAATAGCGGAATATACAAGGCTAAAACGATAGGGAACTCTTTTAAAGCTAGTTGCCATGTTTTCTCTGCATTGCAAAGAGTTGACAAGTTCCCGTATGTTAAATGTTTTAAGTATTTTAAAACTGAAACTAAAAATAAGGAATATCTCAAAAATGAACAACCCCACTAAAAAATGTATATGACATAAATTGTATGTTTCAACAGAATCTACATTTTTTTTTTACTAAATTGTTATATGTCTCTTACGGTTTACTAGTTATGCAAAATTCCACAAAATTCATCGAGAATAAATATGTTCAGATGCTATTCGCAGAATATTGAAGATATACATTTTATTTTTAATTTATATATCTTAAATATAAGAGATTTTAATCAAAATCGTTACAGCCAATTTTGAGAAAATAAAAAATTTCGAATTTTTTCCATGTAAATGTTAGTTGGGTTGGGAGGGATTTTCTTGAAAAATCTTCGTGTCACACCCTTGGAAGACCGTAAACTTGTATATTAAGTTTAGTATTTTCCCGACTTTTCGTTTTTGTGTTATCGTGTTCACAGTAACGGACATACGGATATCTTCCCAAAATACCTTCTCTATACACTATATATATATATAGTGTATAATTCAAGTTATATATACGTATAGAGAACGTAACATTTTTGATATTACAGATGCATTTGTAAAGTCGTTTGCTGTATAAATTGAATTTATTATGTGAATATTTTTAAAATGCGGTCCATTTTTATTAGAACAATGAAATTAGATAATAAAATTTATTTTTTAAATAATCATGGAAGCTAGAATGGTTATATGGGACAGAAATATCATTATACTTATATATAATAACTGATATAACTTTCAATAGGATGTCTTATATAATCTGGATTGTCCAAATTTCAATGTATCACCTTAAGGTAAATTTGGAAAATCCACAGCATGTAAGAAATCTTATTGAAATGTATACCAGTCATTATACACACTAATAGAAATATTTGTGCCACATATCAAAATTCTAGCTCACATGCTTCTTTACATAATACTTTTTTGCTGTCTCAATTCATTGTTCTAATAAAAATGAACTACATGATGCATTTTTAAAAATATTAACATTCAAAAATCTATAAATGCATAAAATGAGTTTAAAAAGAGTTCGTCATGTTATATATTTATATATTATTCCAATTAATGGTGGAAAAATTATTTTTTTTATGCTCCCCAAAATGCTTAATTTTTCAAAATGTATTTAACAAAATTGGAGCATTTTTTCAAAAAATTAATATGATAATTTACTTTAATGTGGTTTTGAAAATCATTACTAGCATTTTGAAACAAATTAGTGAAAATTTCCATCGTGTGGAACATTTTGGGTATGGAAAAGTGTTGGAAAATAGTTTGCGAGAAAATAAGGTTTAAATTTGGGAGTGCATCATCTATATCTTCAGCTAGTTAGTAGTTTTAATTGTTCACTATTTTTGGTAAAATGTCACAGATGTATTACCTTAAGTATATATTTTATACTTAATTTATATGCTAATTGCTGTGTCGTCTATATTTTAAAGCATACAAGAAGGGTTTTATTACTCAAGGCACTGTCATGAAAAGGTAATCTTCTAAAGTAACTGTTATAAAACTCCACAGAGTTACTCGGTATATTTTACAGATCTTCTTTCTTTAATAGACCATGAAATTCAGCAAGCCTTTTAGGAGCCTTGTCGTGGATGTTCATATCTCTTGGTTCAAACAAATCCATTTATAATGAAGCATTTAGCTTTTAAATCACCTGATTTTGTGCCCCATAATTTTAAAACTATGCAAATTAACAGAGTATTCTCTATGTTACTCCTCTACGGAATCCACAGCTGATCGAGCCAAACCCAAAAATTTATTACCATGGTTTGAAAATCCTAACACTGTAGCTTGAATGCAAATTTTAAGGTCCACACAGAGGAACAATTTTAAGCGGGTGTTTGGAACCAGCTGAAACCAGAATAACATTTAGGTGCTGTCCGCACGTGTCAAGATTTGGGATTCAACATATTTCACATTTTGCTTCTGCTTTACATATGTATAGCAAAACGCATCAAGCTTTAACTGCTTGATGTCTTGAAACATGAAACATGAAACACAAAACAGATGTCACTTACTTTTTGGATGTCAGATGTTTAAAATTGTTTGCTAAATAATGTTTCTCTTCCGTCCACTCGGTAATTTTGTCATGGAGATAAACGAAATATGCCAGATTATTTTGCAATAGCGAACAAATCGTTAGAAACTCTGTAAGTTTCTAAGGAGCAAAGCGGAATGTCACATCAAGTGTAATTATTTTGTACATACCTAACCTATAAAAATCTTATATGTGCATTCACATGACTTTCTTTGCCCTCTTTCACTTGTCAGCGGCTATACAATTATTCTTATGAAAGCTTATTTTACTACTTCAGTTTAATCGAGATAAACCTTGGTATAAATAGATGTCTTTAACCGAAATTGAAAGAGTCTAATGTTTAAGAACTATAAATATGCTTGCTTCAATACCTTTGCGAGAAACAAGTGAAGATCAGCTGGACTTTAAAAGAATTACGAATTATTCTACAAATCGAATTGTTGATAACGAACGGAAATGGCTTATGACACAAAAATGCGGCCTCGAATAAACTGGATGTTTTAAAGATATCTACATTCTTTGTGAAATTAGTCTTTGTTTATTGCTTAACGTAGGCGCTGCTCATAAAATTATACAAAATTCCCTCAGAATAAATCGGATTTCATAGGCTTTTCCCAGTAAGTACATTCATTGTATGTATCATGTAGATGCTTTAATGCATGGTGTTTTAAAAAAAGTCGTTACATTTTTAGTAAATCAAAAAATACAAAAAATGTTCCATGAGTTGGGCTGGGAGAATATCGTCAAAATCTTGTGTTTTCTTAGGGATTGGAGTGTTATAAATTATAACACTGGGTGACAGAGTTTTCTACTTTTCACACTACTGACATCTGGTAAAAGTCCTACTTTTAGCATCAACTGTCTAAAAAATAATATATCTCTATTCGCATTGGCGGTTAGTGTAACTATTGGATGTTAAAATGAGCATGTTTTATTTTATTCTCGAAATGCCAACTTCTATATCGCGTGTATGGATTTATAGTCATATAAATCAAACCTCGTATATTTACTCTAATTTTTCTTTTAATTTAATCTTAGCTGAAGTAAAGTATAATTTAAAAGAAGCAGAAGTGATGCGGAAGTGATGAAGACAGGTTCAGAAATTCTGCGGCACGTTATATTAGAGCATTTAACAAAATCACTACGTTTAGAATACTGCTTAAGGCGTGCCGGTCCCCATGGCCACACTCGCTAAAGCGTCTCGCTTTTTTTTTTTTCTTTTTTTCTTTAAAAACAGTACCGGAGTCTGATCAGGACTGCTGTATCCCCATTTACATTTCCCCCCCATAGGTTTTACTGTTTATTACTGTTTTTTTTTTTTACTGTTTTTACTGTTCCTTTTACAAACATAGACACGTTGCACAAACATATAACACCCATGCCCAAGGCGGGACTCGAACCCACAATCCCCTGCCCACGAAGCACCAAAGCGAGCGCGGCCATGGGGACCGGCCGCTTTGGTGCTTCGTGGGCAGGGGATCGTGGGTTCGAGTCCCGCCTTGGGCATGGGTGTTATATGTTTGTGCAATGTGTATATGTTTGTAAAAGAAACAGTAAAACCAGTAAACCAGTAATCAGTAAAAACCTACGGGGGGAAATGTAAATAGGGATACAGTGCCGGAGTCCTGATCAGACTCCGTTACTGTTTTAAAAAAAAAAAAAAAAAGGCGTTAACAGCTACAAAGGTGACATTACATCGCACGTTAGTGGTGCCCTCTGGTGAGAAAGGAAAAATCAAACAAAAAAAGATCAACATGCTTCAGATCCAGTTATTAACTAGTTGCGACTATAATCATGATGATTATACTGACAGCGCTATGCAGAGAATAAATTTTCGTTAAATATACATTGACATTTTCCCTCCATAAGTTATTCCTTCATAATAAGGAATTGCTTTCTCTACACGTACTATGTACATAGTGTATAGAGAAGGCATTGTAAGGCAATCGAAAATTCGATACCAAGATTTAACCGAAAATACATGTATTTTGGTCCCCTTGAATCCAAAAAAAACATTTTTGGAAAAAGGTCCGTGTGTCTATGTGTATGTGAGACTGGCTGCGGACAGCATTGCTCTAAAACGGAGTCCTTTAAATACCAATACGACGCTTAAGTTCAGTATCTTCCAAGGATGCGAAACCCCACCCCAAACTACCCTTTACATGGAAAAAATTTCGAAAACTGTGATTTTCTCAAAAATGTCTCTTAACGATTTTGATTAAAGTCTCTTATATTTAAGATATTTACATGCCAAATAAACTGTATATCTTGAATTTTCTGTGAATATCTGCTGAAGATCTCTTTATTCTGGATGATTTTTATAGGATGTTGCATCACTGGTAAACCTTCAGAGATAGACCAACACTTAGTACATAAAATGTAGATGTGGATAAAACACGTCATATACGCCGTTTTCGAGATATTCCTTGTTATTGACTTCAGGAACTTATCAGTGCTTGGCCACACAAAGAAACGGTTTCCAATCATAGCGACCATATTTAACAACATTTGATTGTCAATTTATCCTACTGAATTCCTTTAGTTCCCTTCTACTCACAGGGAACTAAGTAATAAGACCGTTTCTGTTAATGTTTTAGCATAAAATAATAGAAGAATAGGCTTATTACTAATAATTTGTTTCAGAAATGTAGAGAAAGTCATGTGAATGGAGTATATTTTTTTTCTGTTGTAGTATACTGCATTGATAGCGTAAGTTTTGTACAAGTTACTACATCTGAGTAATGAGAATTATATCATCATTACAGTGCTGAAAAATATGCAGACGAAGCATACTTTTTTACTTTCTCTACTTAGTGCTTACCCTACACAGTAATAGGTAGAGAGAGCATTGCTTTCTCAAAAGTCGCTACCGAGATTTTACTGAAAATACAGTTTTAGGGTCCCCTGTATTGAAGAAAGGTCTCTGTGTACGTATGCAGCATTTTCCATGGTTTTCAAGATTTTCAAGAAAATACTCCTGCCCAAGACTGCTCTTTACATTATGAATATTCAGATTTTTCAGATGTTAAATTTGATTTATATATAACTCTCCAAAATTCTTATGACCATTTTAACATAGAAGTGATTATAAATTTTTGTTTATCTCGAATTTAAAAGATGTAATTTAATTGAAAAATGTCAACCTGGAGCTTTAATTGGAGACAAATTATTTGTTTAATTGATGAAAGTTCCAAACATTATACTCAATTAAAAGTAATTTTATTAATTGTATCTTGTGTATTGTATATTGAGTTACTCTGTTGTTCCAAATAAATTTTACAATAAAAGATTTTATTTATAATTCTGATATTATTAATTATTTTATATTTCACTTTTCGTAGATTAAAGAAGAAATGATTATAAATTGAATAAAGTAGTTGTTATTTAGTACCTTATTATACTAAATAAATACTTTATATACAAAAAAGAAGATGGTGACCTCGATATTGACTAAGATTGGTTTTGGGTGCCAATGAACAAAAAATTCTTAAAACGAAAAAAAAAAAATTACAATATGGAAAAAAATGTTCCACATTTTATTTTCTCAAAAATGACTAGGGGAGGATCTTGATGGATATGCCGTATATTAAAGATATTTAAATGACTAATACAATTTATATTTTGAATTTTCTTGGAAACCTCCTTTATTCTGGATGATGTTTGAAATAACGTAAGTGATAGACAAAAACTAAGTATACAAAAAACGTATTTCTCGTTAAAACATAAAAACTTTTGAATGGCCCCGTGGTGAGTGCAACGAAACAACGGAAACCCACAACTGTTTTGAAATCAACGTGAAGAAAATATCGATAGCAATCGCTTCCTTTTGACCATATTTATTGATAATTATATGCAACTGTAATCCGTTTCTGGTGAGTGCCCATTTGGTCACCTAGAAGACATATTGCAGGATGTCCTTTTTATTCTTTCTAACGAGTACTATGTACGTTCTTAGTAAGTAGAGAAGGTATTGTATTCCACGTTAAAATTCCATATTGAGATTGAAGGGTAAATACATGTTTTGAAGAATCCAAAAAGCAACTACACTCTATACACTATGTACATAGTGTATAGAGAAGGCATTGTATTACACCAAAACATCCGATATCGAGATTTCACTAAAAATACAGGTTTTGACACCTCCTGAATCTAAAAAAAGCATTTTAAAAAAACTTTCCGTGTTATTGTGTGTGTATGTGCGTGTGTCTGTGTGTGTGTTTGTATCTGTTGGCAGCATGGCTCAAAAACCGTTAAATTCCAAATTGAGGATTTTATCTTCCAAGGATGCGACACAAAGATTTAAAAAAAAATTCCCATACCCCAAACCACATTTTTGAAAATGTTTATCTTAAAACTGGCTGTAACGATTTTTATTATAATGTAGATATTTACATAGCAAATAAAATATATATCTTGAATTTTCTTGGAATATTCCCTGAAGACATCTTTATTCTGGATGAATTTTGCGGAATTTTGCATAACTGATAAACCGTAAGAGATAAACAAAAACTTACTGAAAGGAAAATGTAGAGCTCGTTAAAACACACAATTTATGTTGTATACTTTTTTCGTGATCGCTTTTGAGATACCCCTTTTTATTGGTTTCAGCTCTAAAGTCTTACTTTTCTCATATGGGAATTTGTCACCTCCTGTCCACACAAACAAAAGAACTTCAATCACATAGCAACCAGCTTTTGACTATCACTTTAGCCTATGGTACTTCCTTATTTCCCTTGTGCTTACACTGCAGCAAGTAATAAGACGATTTCTGCTAATTTTTTTCTCGATTAGCGTGAAGTAAATAGAAGAATAAGCTTATTAACAATAATGTGTTGCAGAGATGAGAAAAAGTCATGTGAATGGAACATATCGTATTTTTTTTTAAAAATACCCTTGCAAAACAAGGAAAAGTCAATTAAATAAATATTTGTTATTTAAGTTTTGTACTTTGCAAGGATACGACGCGAAGACTTTCAAGATACGTCTTTGCACATTTTCTCCATAGTGAATACGACCAATTGTTGTTACGACCTGAAATATAGATTGAGTACCAAAATAGCTAACTTATTTTTATAGTTTCTCCACTTGCTTTAGGTACCAGACTTATTTCATATTTCGGGCGTTGATAACCAAGTAATTCAGCGCCTTAAACCCCAATCATCACCATCATCATATTGACTTTCTCCACCCCAAAATAGCCTTTTCATGTAAATATTTCTAAAATGTTGTTTTTCTCAAAATGACTAACGGTTCTAATTAAAATTCCGTATATTAAAGATACTTACACAATCAAAAATATGTATATCTTAAATTTTCTGGATGACTTTTGCAAGACTGGTAAACCGTAAACGATAAAAAAATTTATAACACAAAAAATGTAGTTTTTGTTAAAACACACAATTTAAGACCCATACATTTTTCTTTGTGGAGTTAACCATTAACAAGATATTTTTGTAGTTTTTCATTTTTCAAATCTTTAAAATTTTTCAAATCAAATTTGTCTTTCCTATATATTTTGCTTTATTCCTGGCCGTGCAAAGAGACCCGAATTTCAATCACAGCAACCAGCTATTAGAAGGTTTGACTTTAGTTGAGCCTAGTGTTTTCTCTTAGTTCTCTTCTGCTTATAATAAACGATTAGCATGAAGTAGATAGAAGAATAAACTTTTGTAACATTAGTTGTTTTATCATAGGTAGAGAAAATCATATGAATAGTAACACGTCAGATTTTTTCTTTACATTTAGGCAGTCTGCAATGTAAGTCAACTAATTACCAAGATTGGGTACGCTGGCAAGTCTTGTTTATGACAGCTTTACTTAAATTTGATAACACTAGATTAAAAATGATGTCCCAGACGCAAGCTACATTATATTCTACTTGGTATTAAGGTTAAAAGTCCAACAAACCCGAGCAATGTGTTATTTGACCTAAAAATCCGTCGCAATATGACCACGCGATTAAAGCGATGTAAAATAAAATCGATAGGGCAATGGTAGCAAACGAATTGCTCGTGCCCAGACCTGTTACGTGGGGCGGCACCTTGCTATAGCTGACGTCCTTATTTCCCCCATCCACTGTCTCAAAATACGCCGATAAAAGTATAGGATCTTTCAAAAGTCACTTCAGACTTTAATCCACTAACTTATTATATTTTATATAGGATAAAAACAAAAGAAGTCTCATACCTGGAAAGCACTGGTTTTCTTTTGGTTTTTTCAGTACACTTCAACAGTTTTGTTGAACAAAACATTAGTAATTTTATTTATACTGCTATAAAAGTTTGTAAGTTACAAATCATTCACTATGACCAAATGATAGATTACAGCTCATACAATGCTATTATGAAAGCACTAGCTGCCTATGTTTCATTCGAAATTATGGGGATTTAAACTGGGAGTGTGAGGAAACCGGAAGAACAAGGGTATTCAGTGATGTCGTTGTTGCTGAGGTGCTTCATATCTACACCCCTGGCATTCGTGTCATCAGTGGACACTTTCCAACAAAATGGCCGCCGCGATCTGCAGATCTCTATCCGACCGAATTTTGGTTGTTGGGTTACCGCAAATAACAAGTTTTCCTGACTAATCAACAACCCGACAGCAATTGAAAGATACTGCATCGCAAGAAATTGCTAATATTGCAATACACCATCTCCAAAATGCCGTGCAAGGAGTCGCAGAAGGAATGGCGTACTTTGCACAAGAAAACGAAGGACTTCTACATAGTGTTTTACAAAACCTATTGTTTACCCAGTATGTGACTTCTTTTCACTTTTTACATCTCAAATACGAGGCCATCCAGAAGGTGACAGACCATTTGGCATAACTAAATGATAATAAAATATATGAACACATAACTTTATTTAAAAATCTGATGTGTTACATTCACATGACTTTCTCTATATCTCCGCAACAAATGTTTGCTAAAAAGCTTATGTTTCTATTTACTTCGTGCTAATTGAGAAAAACTAGCAGAAATAGTCTTATTACTTGCTTCATTGTAAGTAGAAGCAAAATAAGGGAGTATCATAGGTTAAAGTGACAGTCAAAAGCTGGTTGCTATGTGACTCAAGTTCATTTGTTTGTATGGACAGGAGCTGACAAATTCCTGTATGAGAAAAGTGTGTTTTTTAAAGCTGAAACCAATAACAAGGAATACCTAAAAAAAAAAAAAACAAACATGAACTCTGCGAAAAAAAAACGTATATGACATAAATTGTGTGTTTTATCTTGATCTACATTTTCTGTCAAGTAGTTTTTGTCTATCTCTTATGGTATACCAATTATGCAAAATTCAATAAAATCATCAAGAATAAAGAGGTCTTTAGAGGCTACCCCAGAAAATTCAAGATTTACATTTTATTTGGCATGTAAAAATCTTAAATATAAGAGATTTTAATCAAAATCGTGAGAGGTTTTTTTGAGAAAATCAAAATTATCGAAATTTTTTCCATGTAAAGGGTAGTTTGCGGTGGGGGAATTTTCTTGAAAATCTTCGTGTTGCATCCTTGGAAGATACAGAACTTAAATAGAAAGTTTGGTATTTAACGGTCTATTCATTTTTAAGCTATTCTGTCCACAGACACACACACACGCACACGGACCTTCTTCCAAAAATGCTTTCTTTTTGGATTCAGGAGGACCCAAAACATGTATTTCCAGTGAAATCTTGGTATTGAATTTTTGGGTGTAATACCAATACCTTCTCTATACACTGTGTACCTAGTACTGTAGAGAAAGTAAAAATTACAGTACCTTACTCTATTTCTGAACGTAATCTCCATATTGTCAAGATATTTAGTGTCACGAAGTACCAATTTTTCAATGCTAATGTTATACTTTTCTACTACCAAAGAACTTATTCGGTTTTTGAATGCACAAAAAGTTCGGCTAATCGAATTTTACTGGCAAATAACGCAAGGTATGATGATAATGCAATAAACGAGTCTTCAGTGAGGAAATGGTGCATAGTTTACAAATAATCAAGAAAGAACCAGTGTGCATGACAAAGCCCGAAGTGGAAGATCATCAATCGTTATGGAGGAGTTGATAGAAAATGTTTAAAAATGAATTAAGAAAAACTGGTATTTCACTTTGAACACCGTACATGACTTTTTGGATGGAAAAGACTTGCCAACCGATGAAGGCCTCAAAGTGACAGTGACATCTTGGCTCATATCTTTAGAGCTGGAAGAGTATAACATGTGCATTTAAAAACCGGTACCACATGGCAGTAGATACCTTGATAGCAATGACGATTACTTCGAAAAACAGCGTAACCTACTGTATCTTTGTAAATCAAGTTTTGTGTAGAAAACTTTCGTTATTGTTTAGTTATACCAAATCGTCTGTCATTTTCTGGATGACCCTCGTATTATATATTTATAACGGTCTAAAGCTTGAAGTGATATTTGAAAGACTATCTATTTTTAGCACAATGTATTTTTATCCATTTATAATATAGAGGCTTAAATTCAAAGCGTTCTCTACTATTTCTCTACGCCTCCTTTTGATTTCCAGAAACGGGATTTACGATGATTCTGCGAAAGCCAGCATTTCCTTATAAACCGTTAAGCTAATGGCTAATTTTAACCCGGTAATCAGACATGCTAATTTTGCATTTCTTGCCTGCTTTCTAAGAATTGTTCGCATTTCATAAACTGCACAGTGTAAGCCCGGTTTTTATCAGTTAATGTTATCTTGTTATAATATAAACCTTGGCTTCCCTGCAAAGCCTACGTAATTACAAGGAAAAACCAGAAAGAAGAATCATCTCTGTGGTAGAGAAGAAGGAGGGTGGAATGAGTCTGGATGTTTCTTTCTTTTTATCTGTTTTAATTAGCTTTTAAGAAAAAACAGAAGATACAATCTGGTACTTAACATGAAACAATGGTCCCACATTTAAACTTTTGTTTCAGTTCTTGATAAGTGAATATTGTTGTATGATACTCCCTGTATTTTAGGGCTGACACTCCTAGGTCCTTCAAGCGGATGCATAAGGGTCGGGGATCCAATGACACGAAACCACAGAATGGAGAACCTGGAATGAGTGGTCGACTCGTAGCCAGGCATGAGTGTGAGGAAGTGGATGATCTGAAATGTAAGCGAAATGAATAATAGGAAAGGTGATGATGGAGCAATTGGTGGAATGAATGGCGGGGTAAACAGGAGAAAACCACCCAGACGCCGCTTCCTCAACCACAAATCCCAAATGCGGGCGCCTAAGTGGGAAACGAATGTGTTTTGTAGATAAATTAGGAATAAATCGATTGTATTTCAAATCCTGTAAGGCAAAGGAAAAAAGCACTGTACTATACACCTAATTTTATTTGTTCTACTATGTACAATAAGTAGAGTAAGTATTGCACTCTATCCAAAAATTTGATATCGCGATTTAACCAGAAATGTATGTTTTGCGGTCCTAAAATAAGAAAGCATTTTGAAAATGGTCCTCTATTTGCATGGACAGTACTGTCTTCAGTCAAGCACATGGTTGAGCGAAAGATCATATAGCTTTATTTTTTTTATTTTATTTATTTTTACTTTCTCTATATGCACTATACACATAGTGTATAGAGAAGATATTGCACTCCACCAAAAATTCCACACCGAGATTTCACCGGAAATATATGTTTTAGGGTCCCCTGTATCCAAAAAAAGTATTTTCAGGAAAAGGTGGTACTTGGTATTTAAGTTTAGTATCTTCCAGGAATGCGACACGAAGATTTTAAGAAAAATCCCCCCACCCCAAGCTACCCTTTACATGGAACTTTTTTCGAAAATTTTGATTTTCTAAAAAATGGCTCTAACGATTTTGATTAAAATATTGTATATTAAAGATATTTACCTGACAAGCAAAATGTATGTTTTGAATTTTCTGGAAATAGTCTCTGAAGATTACTTTATTCTGAGGGAGTTTCACGTAATTTTGCTGGGCCGCGCCGTGGCCGAGTGGTTAGACCACTCGCCTCTCACCTGCGGTGCCATAAGTAATTAAAGCGGGAGTTAAACACTACAAAAAAAAAAGAATTTTGCATAACTACTAAACCGTAAGAGATAGACAAAATTTTACTACACAAAAATATAGAGCACATTAAAACACACAATTTATGTTCTATACATTTTTTCGTGGAGTTGATCGTTTTTGAGATATTCCTTGTTTTTGTTTTCAGGTTCGAAAAACTTAAATTTTCTCATACAGAAATTTGTCAACTCCTGTTCATACAAACAAAGGAACTTCAATCACATAGCAGCGAGCTTTTGATTATCACTTTAACCTATACTACTCCCTTATTTCCCTCCTAGTTCCAAGAAAGCAAGTAATAAGACTATTTCTGCTAATTTTTTGTCGATTAGCATGAAGTAAATAGAAGCATGAGATTTTTAAAACTAATTTGTTACAGAGATGTAGAGAAAGCCATGTGAATGGAACATATCAGATTTTTTTAAACACAATTCCGGCGTTTTGTCGGGACTCCGGCGCTGTATACCCCTTTTCCTCTTTTTGCATTTTCCTAACATTTACTTTGTTGTCTGTTGTTTGTTTGATTATCCCTTCTCCCTCCCTGACTTCAAATTGAAACTGCCGGCACACAAATCAAAAGACTACTATTCCTTCTAAACACTGCCAACCCTTGTATATAAGAGATGAAATACTTATATTTTATAAAAATATAGTATATAAATAATAATAATAATCATAATGATAATTAATAAGGGAATAAGGAGATATCATATAATTCCGGGAGATTTAATTTCAGTTCCGGGAGCCGGAAGATTCCATTCAATTCCAGGAGATTCCCGACCACTCCGGGAGAGTTGGCTAACCTAATTTTACTCATTTTTATGTCACTGCTTGCTAGTTTCTTGTATATTCCAATAGATTTGTGTCAAGATATAACGACTGTTTTGTTCTTACAAACCCTGATATTAATGCGCTGTTTATCTGTATCAATAACGTTTTTACTTTCTCTTTACGCACTATGTACATAGTGTATAGAGAAGGTATTGCACTCCACCAAAAATTCGATACCGAGATTTCACCGGAAATATATGTTTTAGGGTCCCCTCTATCAAAAAAAAAAGTATTTTCAGAAAAAGGTCCGTGTGTCTGTGAACACGATAACTCAAAAACGAAAAGTCGGTATTTAAGTTTAATATCTTCCAGGGATGTGACACGAATATTTTGAGAATATACCCCACACCCCAACTACCATTTACATGGAACTTTTTTCGAAAATTTTGGTTTTCTCAAAAATGGCTTTAAAGATTTTGATTAAAATATCGTATATTAAAGATATTTACCTGAAAAATAAAATGTATATTTTGAATTTTCTGGGAATAGCCTCTGAAGACTACTTTATTCTGGGTCAATTTTACGGAATTTTCCACAACTGCTAAACCGTAAGAGATGGACAAAATCATACCAACAACAAATTTAGAGCACTTTAAAACACACAATTTATGGTGGAATTGATTGTTTTTGAGATATTCCTTTTTTTTTTTTTTTTTTTTTTTTGGTTTTAGCTATATAAACATAACAGCATTTGACTGGGTAGATGTGTATGGTACAGGGAAGCAAGTAATAAGACTATTTCTGCTAATTTTTTCTCGATTAGCAGGAAGTAAATAGAAGCATAAGCTTTTTAACAATAGTTTATTGCAGAGTTGCAGAGAAAGTCATGTGAATGGAACACATCATATCTTTTTTATCTGTTACAGGTTGAGAAGATTCTCCCCAAACAATGCACCAGAAAGAGTAACTACAAACTAGAATTGCAACGTTACTTCATTATGGATATTCTCTTGTTTTTGCTTCAAGCTATCGCCACAGTTTCCGCTGCAAGTGAGTACAATTTTCTTCATTGCTAGTAGGTATTTAACTGAAACTACAGGTCTCTTCGGCAAGGCACGCACAGAATTTGCCCTTGAGAGGAGTCTGTTTTGCCATGCCTCATCATTCTTAAATGGTGTTCCTAAACGTAAAGCAGCTAATGAAAATACGAGGGTCATCTAGAAAGTAATAAACGATTTGGCATAACTAAATAATAACGAAAGACATCAACAAAAAACTTTATTCACCAAGTTACAGTACCTTACTCTACTTCTCAATGTAATCTCCATTCTGCCAATATGTTTATTGTCACGTGGTGCTAGTTTTTCAATGTCAATGTAATACTTTTCTACCGCCAAATAACTTTTTTTAATGCAGAAAATGCTCGGCCAATCGAATTTTATATATGGAAGAGCATAGTGATAATGCAATAAACGAGTCTTCAGTGAGGAAATGAAGCATAATTTTTGAGTAATTGACTTTCAACAACAATGTACCTATTCACAATATTGTGTTTAAATCCTTGTAGAACTTGATTTCCTAATGTAATTATAATTCACAGACCTTTGTTTAATGTGTAAATCATTTCGTTATAATATTATGAATTCAATTGTTATAAATATTGTAAAGCGACCTGAAATAAATAAGTTTAATAAAAAAAGGACCATTGTACATCAAACAGCTGAGTGGAAGTTAATAAATTATTATGGAGGAGCTGAAAGCAAATGTTTACAAAAGAACTCAAAAATCACACATGACTTTTTGGGTAGAAAAGGTTTCCCAACCGATAAAGACCTCTTGGCGGTGGAAGAGTATAACATCTCTAATGAAAAATTGGTACCGCGTGACAATAAATACCTTGAGAGCAATGACGATTACTTTTAGAAATAGAGTAAGATACTGTAACTTTGAGGTTTTGTGTTGATATCTTTCGTTATTTATTTAATTTAATTATTCCAAATCGTTCTCTACTTTCTGGATGGCCGTCGTATGTACTGGTGAAGGAAAGTTTTCGTTTAGTGGACACTTGCCCAGTGAGGCAGGAGGCTATCGAACCAGGAATGGATGCTTAATTTGTTATGGAATATCAATTGTATTCAACACCTTAACTTTTATTGAAGTACTTTCATTAAAGTATAGGATTGAAGTTTAGTTACAATGGATTGTGAAACACGCGGTAAAATATTACAGAGTTTCGAGTATCCTGCGTGGAATCTGCTTGTTTAAAATAATAAATGCTTTGAATTCTTGGCAAAAGTGAAAATATAAAATATTAGCTTTCGCAAAATGTGGAGAATGGTATAGAACACAAGAAAAACTAAAGTAAAACTCGTATGTTGAGTCATGAATTAAACTATTAATGCAGTACATGTCACTATTATCAAGTGTACACTTCATGTAGCATATACTAAGATGTTGGTGAATACTTAAACCGAAGGCTGTCCTCCGTGGTCTTGGAGTAACATGCTAGATTTTTATTCCCAGACTCGACGAGAACAATGGATTTTTTCGGCACGTAAAAGAGCTTCAAACCTGATAGGCCTCTGAACAAAATTAAGCGGTGTTTCACGCCGAAGACGCTAAGAACCGCAGAGTTAAAGAGCGTCTATAACTAAAACTTAATTGCATTTTATTCAACCCGAAGGAATAGTAAAGTAAGTTAAAATAAATCTGGTAATAAATTAATTATAAAACTTCTGTTCAGTTTTTAACTTTACAAATGTCAGTAATAAAATATCTTGTAGGTATTTGGCTGTTTTCATGCGCCCATCCATTGCAGATGTAACACTATATAGGGTATCCAAACTTGATCAAATGACTCTCCACAAATGGTGCAGCGGATCTTAATTTGTTTTTCTTTTTGCTGATATTAGGTTAGAATTCATTGATTTACTTTTTCTAGCTTGTTGATTACTACTGCCATCATCTGTTTTTATATAGCTTTTATTTGTTACTTTCTGCATTTCCTTTTGTTCCCGGAGTTTCCGCTTTAATTTGCTAATCACATCTTGACCTGTTTTCTTGATATCTCTCTTTTGGAATTACTTTGTCAATACATTGTCGCCTTCATATTCGCTTCTTCTATACCTTTTGCTTTCTTTATGTGTAAGTGTTTCGATTTTCTCTCTGCTATTTTGTTCGTTTGTAAATAAGCATCGTGGTAACATGTTGATTTTCTTGATTATGAAGTCAGTCATTATAAAAGAGGCTATTCACAAACAAGGAGAAGAGCTTTCGGAGACTGTTAATGGTCGAGTGTGATCGACTGTGAATTCCCTGATACTACTGCTGCAGTAAAGTTTCCGCGTTGAGTTAAAAACGCGTAAATACTTGCAGCGGGATTGCTAATTAATTTCCGCGCATTTTATTGGAAACTGATTTAATTAAGAATTAGAATTGCGAGAGATATTATTTTCGCGTTCAAGTAAAGCATTGAATTGCACTGAATGATTAAAATGTTGTGTTGATTGTAAAAATCAATCGAGAATAAATCACAATTCTAAACAGATAATTCGAGTAAGAATTGTTTAAGAAATTATCAACCAACTTCGATAGCTTGAATCTAAAGAGCCCATTAAACCCAGTATTAACGCTCTGAGATAATTTAAATTGAAATTAATTATTGCTTCAACCTCGCACCCATCTCGCCTTCTTCTCACTGTTTAACATTGCGTAACATGTTCCTGACCATTACACTAATATTAGTTTTCTTAATTTTGTTGTGTTTTTGTATCAGGTTAAAAAGTTCTTTTGCCCTGAGAAGTGTCTTTACTCCATTTATGTGGTTATAGCCCTGTCAGCTATGTGCATTAGGATTTCTTTTGGTAGTGTTTAACGCCCGCTTTAACTACTTATGGCACCGCAGGCGGTGACACTGGTGATACATGAATGAATGGAATGCGATGGCGGGGGAAACCGGAGAAAACCCGCCCCAGCGCCGCTTTGTCCAACACAAATCTCACATGCGGTCGCGTGGGATCGAACCCGGGCCATCTAGATGAGAGGCGAGTGGCCTAACCACTCGGCCACGGCGCGGCCATGCGCGTTTATTATGAGAATTTACAAAGATTTATACAAATATTAATGGATATTTAATCATTCCTAAAATATGCAAATATTCGCATCCAAAAGAATAACTGAGCGTATTCGGAAAACTAAAAAAAAATAAAAAATCTGATGTGTTCCATTCACAGAATTTCTTTATATCTCTGCAACAAATTATTGTTAAAAATCTCATTCTTCTACAACATGCTAACCGAGAAAAAATTAGCAAAAAATGATCTTATTACTTGCTTACTTTTAAGTGGAAGGGAAATAAGGGAGTAAAATAGGTAAAGCGATTAGCATATGTTTTAAAGGCTTGTTGCCATGTGATTGGAAGTTCCTTTGTTTCTATGGCCAGCAGTTGACAAATCCACGTATGAGAAAAGTGTAAGTATTTTAAAACTGAAACCAATAACAAAGACATCTAAAAGATCTCATAATTGTTATATGCATTTTTTTCGTTGAGTTGACCACGTGTGTTTTAACGAGCTCTACATTTTTTTGTAAAGTATGCTTTTGTCTATAACGGTTTTCCAGTTATGCAGAGTTCACAGAAAATTCAAAATATGCATTTTATTTGTCATGTAAAAATCTTTAATATACGATATTTTAATCAAAATTGTTAGAGCCATTTTTAAGAAAATAAAAATTTTCGAAAATTTTTCCATATAAAGGATAGTTGGGAGTGGGGGAAATTTTCTTGAAACTCTTCGTGCCACATCCTTGGAAGATACCGAACTTAAACACCAAGTTTGGTATTTAACAGACTTTTAGTTTTTGAGCTATGGTCCCACAAAAATACACAGACACATACACACACACCCACACACTAACACACACTTGGACATTTTTCGAAAAATGTTTTTTTTTTTTACTTCGAGGGGTCTCAAAACATATTTCGAGTTTAATCTCTGATCGAATTTTTGGGTGCAATACAATAACTTCTCTATGCACTATGTGCATAGTTCGTGTAGAGAAAGTAAAAATAAAGTAATTGTAGACGTGAAGCGCTTTAAATATTATACTCTGCTTGAGAATATTTTGAAGATAATAAATTAAAGGAGGGGGGGGGTTATTCCAAATCCCAATGTGCCTCGCATGCTGTAAAAATCCTTAAAATAGAACCGTTATTAATACAGCGAAAATAAAGTATATGGAGGAAAATCGGCCATCATTGTCAAGATTAGAAATTCCTGGAAAGATGAGGAAAGGATATAAACATGTCACAAACTTAGATCCTTTCCAGCAGGATACTAAACGAACACATGTTTATTGTTATATAGGAAAAGAAAACATCCTTAAAGGAAGCCGCACCATTTCAAGTAACCAACACTTCTTTGCTTAAAGTAGTGTAGAACTTAGATTTTCGCTAAACAAAAACTCTGATGTGTTCCATTCACATGATTTTCTCAACATATCTATAACAAATTATTGTTAAAAAGCTTCTTCTATCTACTTGAATGAATGAATGAAGGAGTGTATTTATTGACATAACAATATCATAATAGAATTTCAACAATCGCACGGGTCCACACCCGTACGTGTTTTTGTAATACACACTAAAAAGCAATATTAAAACAAAAACAACAACAAAGAATTAAAAGAGTAAACACGAAAATAAAAAGACAAAAATATTCAAATATAGCAATTTAAATTTGTAGCACAGTGTACAATTTCTAAAATACACCCTCTTATAATAAATAATTACACTTAAAAGAAATATATACACATAATATATACACAATATGTAAAATCATAACACAACAGTGACCTAAGAGTGACATAAAAAAAAAAATATATATATATATATATATATATATATATATATATATATATATATGTGTGTGTGTGTGTGTGTGTGTGTGTGTGTGTGTGTAAAACATTGTAATCACTTTTGTTTAGTTGTTCTTATTCTCCCCCCCCCCCCACTTCTCTATTGGCAGCTAATTCAGATCTCAGCTGTCTTGCCTTAAGTGTAAATTTACCTAGCCCGTCCACGTCTTCCGTACCTGTCAGTAGCCTCCAACATGCTTCTAGCTCTACATTCGCGGTGGTAAAGAATTGCGGTAAATATTTTTCCCGCCATTCCTCCGTACCCCTACATCTTTCTATCTACTTCATATTAATCGAGATAAGAATTAGCAGAAATCATCTTTATTACTTGCTTTCTTGTAAGAAGAAGGGAATTATAGGATTATATCAGGCTAAATTGATAGTCAAATCCTTTAAAAGCTGGTTGACATGTGGTTAAAACCGTTTCTTTCATGACCAGCAGTATAGGTATCCCCGTGTGGAAAAGTTTTAATACTGAAACCAATAATAAGGAACATCTCGGAAATGGTAAATCACATGCAAAAAATATATATATGGCATAACTTGTATGTTTTAACGTGATCTACATTTTTACCAGTTATGCAAAAATCAGCAAAATTCATCGAAAATGAAGAGGACCAGAGGCTATTCCCAGAATATTCAAAAGAAATATTTTATTTGCCATGTTAATATCTTAAATACATGGCATTATAATCAAAATCCTTAGAGCCATTTTTGAGAAAATCTAATTTTTTGATAATTTTTCCAAGTTAAGGGTAGTTTGGGGTGGGTGATTTTTCTTTAAAATCTTGGTGTCGCATCTTATGAAGATACTGCATTTAAATACTAAATTGGTATTTTACTTACTTTTAATTTTTGAGTTATCGTGTTCACACACACACACACATACACACACACCACACCACTCACGGTCGTTTTTCCAAGAATACATTTTTTAATATAGGGGACCCGAAAACGTGTATTTACGGTGAAATCTCAGTATTAAAATTGTCGGTGGAGTGTAATACCATTTCTACTATGTAACATGTACTATGCAGAGAAAATAAAAAGGTAAATGGCAGAAGATTGCTGACTTTGACTATCATGCCAGGCATAACAGCAGCAATACTCAATACTGATGATGAAAGTGACTTGGGAATCAGCAGCATTTTCGCAATAAGAAAAAAATAATCCATTTTTCACAGCCGACACCCACTGCAATATTCTAATAATTGTTTCAAAAATGTTTTACTAAATTTCAGGCTGTGCATCAAAGAAGAAGATAATTGCTCCAGTTTTGAGAAATAAGTTATTAACTTTTGAAAACTGAAGGGTTTTGGAGAGTACAAAATTAATAATTTCCATCAAAAAGTTTTCAGAATAATACAGAAACCAGTATCATAAAACAATCCACACAAATTTCTTTCAAAATAGTTCCGCGGTGACAAACTTCTGCCACCGCATGTAAAGAGGCTGGAAGCCCTCCAAGAAGCCATTTTCAGATACCTGTTATAGCACCCTTATCACATGTGGAGTCATTTCTTCAGCGTTCGAAAATCTTGACTGAAACGTTTATGCCATTCATACACTTGAATTTTATTCATTGCTGCTTCACCATAAGCTTCTTCCATCATTCTCAACGCCTCTGTAGAAGATTTATTTAATAAAACATAAAAGGTTATGTTCGAACGTGCACCGTTGCCGACATTATGTAATGCGATAAATGAATATGCATACGCAACGAAAGATAGTTGCCAAGCAAAGAGACAATCATTATTAACAAGAAAATTGAAATGAAATGTCGTCATGGACGTTGCCAACACCTAAAAATAAAATATCCTTTACGTTCGCATACATTAAAGAGAAAATAAACGATTTCGGGGACTTTTTGAATTTAGGTTTATAAAAAGATAATAGGATAGATACATCTGTAAACTCATTTTCTGTAGAACTTCAAATTTTAATCTGAATATTCTTTAAGAATACATCATATGGAAAAGTTGTATTAGAACAATGAATTCGGTCAGTAAAAGCTATTTATTCACTTAACCATGCAAACCAGAATTTGAAAGGTAGTGAAAATATTGCTGTTATTCTGTGTAATAAATAGTATAAATTCAAATATTTCGGACTTTCCACATTTCACAGAATTAGAATACATTATTGCAATAAGGTTATATTTTGAATTATTTAATTATTATTATTCTCCTGTTAGTTTAACTAAATTACTTACCCTAATGTACAATTAGGTTTGAGTACCGCTTAGGCGCTACATCTCTCAGCTGCCTGGATGTTAGTAAGTGCAGCTTCGCATTTGTTTGTGGTATCTATTCCATCCGTTCCTCTTGTGTGTTTCCTGGTGTTCTTTCGCTCTCCTCTTAACTACTTTTCTTTTGCCTCACCCAAATATTGTCCAATTTTTTCAATTATTTTATTCCTCTTGATATTCAACATTTTCATTTCCCATTTGTGCTCCCAAATTTTCTTCCTCCAATTTCTTACCTCTTTACATTCCGTCAAGCACTGAACAACACTATCCTGCTCCCTGCATAAAATACATCTTTCTAATTCATTGGCTCTAACCCCTTGCAAAATAATGATCCTGCCTTCATCCATGTTAATTCTTCTCTGTCTTATATATTACATATACCTATATACACCCCTCTCTTAACCACTTTCATTCTTTAATTACTATCTCTACTAGTTCATAGGTGCACAAGGTATTGCATTCCACCCAAAAATTCGATACCGAGTTTTCACCCGATGCACTCGTTATAGGGGTCCTTTAATAAAAAAAATGCATTTTTAGAACAAAGTCTGGTGTTCGTGTGTGTGTGTGTGTGTGTCCCTGTGAAGAGCTTAACTCAAAAAACGGAATATGAGTCTAAACACAACACTTTATGTTTAAGTTATAGTATCTTCAAGGTTGCAACACGAACATTTTCAAGAAAATTCCCCCACCCCAACTATCTACCGTTTACAAGGAAAAGATTTCAAAATGTTTGATTTTCTCGAAAATGGCTTAACAATTTTAATTAAACTGCGGTATGTTAAATATACTTATATGGCAAATAAAATATATATCCTGAATTTTTTGAAAATAGCCTCTGATGACCTCTTCATGACTGATAAACAGCAAGAGAAAAGAAAATGTAGATCCCTTTAAAACACATAATTTATGATGTCATCTTCTGGCCATACAAAGAAACTAATTTCAATCACATAGCATCCAACTTTTAAAATATTTTAACTCCCCTTCACCCTTATTTCCCTTGCTTAAAAGGTGCTATGCTAATATGTATTTTGATTAGCATGAAGTGGATAGAAGAGTGAGCATTTTAACAATAATTTGGCACAGATGATGTAGAGATGACTCTCATTCCTTAAGAACCATTGAGTAGAGTTTTCTTGAAGCAAGTTTTACACACGAATGTCGAAGCCCTGTGTATGAAAGCTGTTAGCAGAAAGATTTAGCGAGACAGAATTATCGTTCTGAGGAGAGTCAATTGGCAATAAGGAAACAAGAAGCGTCTAAAGCACTGCTTCTCGCACATCAGTGAGGATATTTTCGGCTACACATGAGCGAAATAGGAGGCGTATGCTCGTGGAAAGCCGGTTCGACGAGTTTTTTGCACTTTACATTCTCTGCTTTAAGAGTTGCGTATCCTTAAAACAGAATGGTGTAAGCAGAACTCTTGAGAAGATTTAGTATACTCCAGGATGCGAATAGAAAAAGAAAGAAACGGCCGGCGTTGCGTGCAGCCTTGTGGAGAAGGAAAGGTTGTTCCGAATACAGTAAAGAAACTTAATATTACCTTCCAGAGGATAAACCGGAGGTAGAAGGAAGCAGCAATTCTGGTTTCACATTTGTTTGCCTGGGGTTACATTTGAACGGCTTTAAGGTTGTGTTTCTTGAGCAAATGCTTAGCCAAGATATCGCTTTCTTAAATGCTACATATTTCTGTAACGGTCGGCTGCTAAGTCCCAGGCCTCTCAATGAAAACCGATTTAATTTTGTTTTTGCTTTATTTCTCAACATAGTCTACAGAAAGGCTATTGGTCATATCGGTGTTCTAATTTAACTTAACCATCTCTGTAGTGCGATTTATCAAAGTCCTCAAAATAGCTGTTTACCGCCAAAAGATCTCGTTGCTGTGAAATCTTCGTCCTCCAAGAACCTTTTTGAGATTTGGAAACAGGTGGTAGTCACTGGGTTCTAGATCTGGTGAACAGGATGGATGTTCAAGCAATTCCAACTTTAATTCGCACATTTTCCCCATTGCAATGACTCTCCTTAGCGCGGTGGTAGCGCAGCTGCTTACCAAGCGGGAGACCTGGGTTCGATCCCCAGTACCGGCGTGGGGATTTTCTCCCCGCTGGGAGACCTGGCCCGGGTTGCACTCAGCCTCGTAAGGTCCCTGGGGGGGGGCCAATTGAGGAGCTACTTGATGGAGAAGTAGCGGCTCCAGGTCATGAGGACCGCATTAACCGGCCGGGAGGGACTCGAGGCGCTGACCACGTCTCACCCTCCAATACTGCACCCCATCCGTGACGTCTGTAGAGGACCGAGATGGGGGACGCAGCGGCCGGGCGGTAGGCCAAGGTTCCCCGTGAGTTGTCGTGCCATGGAGTTATAATGACTCAACGATGGGCTGGAGCATTGTCGTGATGAAACAAGATTTTTTTTGCCAAATGAGGTTCTTTTTCTTTTCACCTCATCACTCAAACGTTGCAGTAAGCTTACCCAATAGTCACCAGTGATACTTTTACCCTTTTCCAAGTAATCATCGCAGAAAACACTCGCCGTAGCCTTGTTAGCTGACAAAATTGACTATGTTTTTTTTTGGAGTTGGTTCACCTGGCGCAATCAACTGTTTGACTATGACTTACTTTCTTGAGTATTATTTATTATGTAGACGTTTTTAATATACAGCATTTTAATAAAAATGTTAGAATCATTTTATAGAAAATGGAAATTTCTGAAAAATATTCCATGTAAAGAGTAGTTTGGGGTTGTGGAATTTTGGTAAAAATATTCGTATCACATCCTTGAAGGATGCTGAACTTAAAATTGTCAAGTTTGTTATTCAACCGACTTTTCGTGTTTGAATTATTTTGTTCATATTTGGTCAAACGGAATGCTATACGTTCTCTACCCACTATGTACATTGTACGTGGATCATTTCATAAGTCATTGCAACTATTTTATATATTCTTAATAACCGAATTTGTGCTTATTGCAATATATACATCTAAAAACATGTATGCGTACTTTTTTGTACATATGTAATACGAATAAAACAGTGATCAATATTTACCATTTTTCAGTGCCCCGTACCTATAGCCCCTTGTACCCGGATTCCAATTTAGTACCAGCATTGCAGAAAAGATTCCAGCGACTTTGATCTTATATCCTGAGTTTTGTTTCCTGCAGTTTTATTGACTAAGAGAAATGCTAGAGAAAGTACAAATGAGTAGAAAGGGCATGGGTAGTAATATAGATTGTTTTTAAAAAACATGGCATTGTGACTGCCAGTAGGTAGAATGCTTAGCTTCTCATCTCCGCAGTTACGCTGAAAATATATATCTCGCTCTCGATGACACCGCATTAAAAATTAGGAATGTCTTTGGCCAACACAGCAGCTGGTGAACAATAATGTTCGCATTTTCCGTGTTCAACACCCAATATATTGTGCGAATCATTCTACTGCTTTGTGTTAACGAAACGAGCAGTTGGCAGGTTAAGGACAATCCGAAAGGTGGGTTAGTCGTGCAAGAATTTCACCACGCACTGACGGGAATGTGGGGTTTGCAGGATGGCGGGTGTATATGAGGCTGGGGAGTGACAGGAGGTGGCAAGTGTGCTCCTCAACGGTTGCCAGTAATGGTGCAATGGCCCTTGTGCACCTCCGGTGTAATTAATTTACAAAATATTTATTTTGGGGTTGACATTTTGAAGTCCAAGCAACTCTTGAAGGATTATAAGGAGCTTAGCCGTAGCAGCTGTTGAAGCTGCTCCTTCGTTACCGGGGATGTCCGCAAGCCATGCGGGGAAGCCGGTATTGCCTGAAGCGGCGGTGTTTACCACGTTATTCCGCTCTTTTATAGCCTGTTCCAAGTAACAGTCAAGTATGCGAGAGTGAATTATGATGCAGTGAATGCATGAGAGTCAAGGTGATGAGTTAGCTGCTTCTTATCTGTTGTAAACTTTGAAGAAAAAAAATAGACAAAACTAAAAATATGATAGTGTTTCTAAAATTTGGATTGGAATCCTGGGACCTGAATCACATGTTTACAAGATTTGTTAGCTGTAAATTTTGTTTGTAGTTTTATTTTTTCTAGCACGTATGTGCATAGTATCTAGAGAAGGTATTGTATTCCATCCAAAATTCGATGTTGTGATTCCACCGAAAATGCGTGTGTATGTGTGTGGACAGAATAGCACAAAAACGAAAGAACCGTTTAATATCAAACTTGGTATCTTCCAAGGATATGATCGTTTTTTAAAAGAAAACCCTGCAACCCAAACTACCGTTTACATTTAAATATTTTTGAAAATTTTGTTTTTTCTCAAAAATGGCTCCTACGATTTTAATTATAATACCGTATATTAAAGACATTTGCATCATAAATAACATTTATATTTTGAATTTTCTGGGAATAGCCTCTGAGGACCTCATCATTCTGGATAAATGTTGCTGAAATTTGCATAACTAGTAAACAGTAAGAGATAGACAAAAACTTACTATACAAAAATTTAGATATCATTAAAACACATAATTTAGGTTATTTTCCGACTTTTTATAGAGTTGACCGTTTCAGTGATATTCATTTTATTTGTTTCGATTTTAAACTACATAACGTTTGTCTAACGAGAAGTTACTTTTAGCTTCATCTCTCATGTTTTACTTCTAGCTATGAAAAGTCAACCGATCGTCCTCAGTGGTGTAATGGTTATCGTGCTAACTTCATATACCCAAGATTGCGGGTTCAAACCTGGCGGAGGACGATGTATTTTTTTGGGCGAAGTAAAGGGGAAGGGAAGTAAAGCCGTTGGTCCCGTGTCGTAGATTTACGGCACGTAAAAGAACCTCAAGCCTGATAGAGAGGCCTCTGAGCAAAATTAAGCGGTCTTTCACGCCCAGTATAGAATGGGATGCTGAGAACCACAGTAATAAAAGCTCGTCCATAAATAACACGCTATTTACATTTTTTTATCTAAAGCCAACCGAACTTCAATTATTTCACATAGCGACCAGTTTTTAAAAGATATATAATATATATATCCCCTTATTTCCCTTCTACTTACAAAGAAGCAAGTAATAAGGCCATTTCTGCTAATGTTAATATGGATTGGCATGATTGGCCGTATAATCTTTTGTAAGAATAATTTGTAAGTGGAAGTAGTAAAGAAAGTCATGTGAATCGAACAAATTAGATTTTTGAAGATCTGTTTCACAATGGGTGTTTTAAAGTGGAATTTTACAGAAGTTTTATAGAGTTTGCAAGTGTTTTGTTTTATAATAAAATGGCAATTCTACACATTCGTAATTTATATTTGTAAAAAGAATAGCTTATCTAAAAATAGCTTATGGTTTAGACTAATCTATATTTTAATATTTGTGAGCAAAAAACTCATAGAAATGTATAGAAATAAGTACACTACAATATATCTGAAAACTACATAAAATGCTATTTGGTAGCAGTTCTAGATCATGATGAAGTTGATGCAAGGGAAAGTAGGCTCAGAATTATTAATGACTTTACTTCTCTTTGAATACAATGAGAGGTTTTAGATGCTCCTTGTAATTGTTATTGCAAGATACAGAACATCACGTACACCAAGCAAGAGGCAAAAGAGAAGCCCTAACCTCAAAATAGTAACTGTGTATTGTTTTGCGCTGAATGGGTACTGGCTATCAATTTCATGCAGTTGCAGCCATGCATGGATTTTCTAAGACTTCAATATGTAGAAGTGTACATAGAGTATCGCCTTTATGTAAATCTACACAACACACACCGTAATGATGCCCATTCTGGAAACAACCAATCAAATCACAGTTCATCTGCGCTGCGAGAATTTGTAATTGCGTGTTTGTAATATTTGATATCTTTGGATTTTAAATACGATTAACAGCTTTATACAGTATTTTTCATATTAAATGCACACTTAAACTTATAGATTGTGCCTATAGAGAATAACTTAGCTTTTGACTATTTTTGTAACGCATGCTTAGCGTGTTTCATAGAGTAGCCAACTATTAAGGTTAATTAGTGTCAATTAACACTAGGGAACACGACATTGAGAATGTTGTCTCCAAATAAATTGAGATCATCTTGAGGTATACCGGGAAACATGCGAGTCAGCTAAGGAATTTAATGATGCGTCGGCATGTTGTCATAGTAGCGTAGTGGTAGAGTAACCGGCTAGAGACAGGGAGATCTGCGATTCAAATCTCGACCAAAAAAAAAAAAAAGGTATTTTAATCAAAATTGTTAGTCATTTATGATAAAATCAAAACTTTCGAATGTTTTTCGAAGTAAAGGGTATTTTGGAGTGTATATGCTTTTATCAAAACTTCGTGTCGCATCCTTGGAAGATATTAAACTTAAATATCAAGTTTGATATTTTTCCGAATTTTCGTTTTTAAGTTATCTGTTCACAGACACACTGACACACACGAATCTTTTTCTAAATATGGTCTTCTTGGATATAGAGGACCCTAAAACACATATTCCCGGTGAGATCTCGGTATCAAATTTTAAGTGGAGTGCAATATCTTCTCTACCTATGTACCATGTAGAAAAAGTAAAAGAGTTTGCAGCACAACGGAATACTGGTGCATTTGTCGAATACTTGAATTGGAACAGGCGTGATCACGCACAAACGGCGTGTGACTGCACTATTAGTGAGGTAACAAGGAAAAAGGAAAACGATATAGTTTCTCTTCTGTGAATTCTGGTTGCAGTTATTTTACAAATTACACGAATTTCACATTATTGACTAAACAAACGAACTTATAATATACCTAATAATTATTGTAACAACAATGATTGCTTCCCAACAACAACTCGATATTCCTTCCACAAACTCATTATACTCACAATCCGCTCACAAATACCTGTCTTTCTTCAATGTTTTTGTAATCATAGTTTCTTTTCGAAGTTCGCTGCGGCGACGATTACTACTTTCTACGAAATTCTCGTCAAATTCGCTCAACGCGCATTCCTAGTGAAATCTAAATCAAAGCAGGACTTCGCTCTTCTTTTTATATCTGTTGATCACACAGCAAGTAATTTCCAAAAATAGTCGCGCGTGCCAAACCACCGCTGGTGTCACAATGTGTAACTATGTAATGCGTAACAATGCAGATTTCAAGAATACGTGTGTCTACTAACACAGTATATACTTATATTGGATATCAACAATCCGCTATCACTTACGAAACAAGCCGTGTACACGTTCGGCGATTATTGCCGTAGATCGCAGTCCCGCATTCAATGCACGCGCTTGTTCCTTGCCAGCCCGTAATCCCCGCACGTGTTAGAATGGCTAGGTTTTGATTCTTTGGAAAGTGTGCGGTCGGCTTGCTTTACGTAGCCGCACTCATTGAGACAATGTTGGTAAATTTGACACGTGAAGAACGGCCGCAATATCATAAAGCCTTGGAATGGCCCTTCTGGGTGTAATGGATACGTGCTAAATGATCTCTACCTCTAGAAATGTCTTGCCACATCATCGAAACTATAAACGTTAGAGAAAGGAGCCGCGTGAGTTAGTTTTGCCAAGTTCTGAGCGACATATCAAGCAAATGTAGTAACGATAAAAGAATAAATTGAACGCAGGACTGCAATAAAACTAACTATGTGTAACCAATTTTGAATGAAAAGTAGAGATTTTTATTCAAATGTATATAAATGGAAATTAAATTATGGAAAATATAAAATATATTTTCAAATACATTTAAAATTATTGTCATGGTTTAAGAAGCAGCCCAAAAATTCCTAATCGCCTCAATTAATAATCTAATATGTTCTATTCACATAAATTTCTCTGTCTATTTTGCAACCAAACTATTATTACAAAAGATAATTTTATTTTATTGTAACAAATGTCTTTACTGGCTCCAAAATGTTTACAAATAGTTTTATTTTCATTGCTACAAATGAGAAACTCAATGTTAGTTTACGGCTGAACGCCATCCATGGCACGCGCACCAGTGCGCTAACACTCCAGTCAATCACGGCGCAGTACAATCCATAACACAACTCACTGCAATTCTTCCTCCTTTTATAGCGAGAAAATGACTTTCTGGAAACCAGCAGAATATACTGGAAGTCGAAGCTTGGAGAAACATCGAGTGTAGTTTTCTCGAAAGTTCCTTTCATCTCGTCGCTGTTCCATGTTGTTTACGCACCCAACTGCGATGTCTCACATTCCAACTCCATCGGCGCATACCAGAGTGAACCTGGGAGCGATCACGTTCACGGACGGCATTGCCACAATATCATGCTAATCGAAGTAAATATTTGCAAAAATTCTTTTACTACTTGCTTCCTTTAAAGGAGAAAATAAATAAGGCGATAAAGCGGTTGCTATGTGAGCAATGGAAGTTCGGTTCGCTTTACAGTAAAACAAAAGGGAGATGAAAGAAGTTACAGATATAAAAATTGAATAATTTCCTACAAAACTAATGTCTTGAAATATTTTTACATTATGAATAACTATTTCCGCACAGTTACATAATAAAACCTTAAATAAAATATGAGCCAATAAATGAAAAAACTAAAAGGCGACTTCTCGTTACAGGAAAAGGTATGCAGTTTAAAACTAAAACCAATAACAAGGTATATCTCGGAAATGGCCACTCTAAAAAAATGGGATATAAATTGTGTGTTTTAACGATATCTACATTTTTTGTGTAATAACTTTCTATCTCCCTCTTACGTTAAGTCACCTAGAATGAAGAGTTCTTCAGAGAAAATTTAAGATATACATTTTATTTATGATATAAATATCTTTAACATAGTATTTTAATAGAAATCGTTAGAGCCATTTTCGAGAGAGAAAGTTAATTTCGAAAACATTTCCAATTAAAGGGTAGATGGAAGTTGCAGGAAAATCTTCGTGTCCCATCCTTAGAAGTTACTAAACTTGAATATCAAGTTTAGTGTTTAACGATATTTTCATTTTTGAGCTATTCTATATTTTTCTAGTTTTTATAAAGGGGACCTCAAAACGCAGTTTCGCTAAAATCTAAGTGTAGAACATTTGGGTGAATGCAACATTTTTATAGGCTATGTACATAGTACGTGTTGAGAAAATTGAATAATAAAATAATAATAATAATAATAATATATAAAATAAATCAAAACTGAATAACTAATAAATGATTTATAACTATAAGTATATATACATATATATTAATTAATTAAATAGTAAAATGTAATAAGTTGAAAATTAAATACGTTAAAGAAATAATTTAAAAATTAAGAAACAAATTGTAATATTAATTATTGATATATTAATTATTATATAAATATATAAATGATAAACAAGAGGTAAGAGATTAATTATGATTTATTATATTTTAGTAAAAATGAAATTTATAAATAAATAATTTTGCTAATTTGAGTTTATATATTTATTATTGCTGTTTAGAAGTAGTAATAATAATCGTTTGTTTTAATTATGTATTGTTTATTATATTTTAGAAATGTTATCAGTGTTTTATTTTTATTTACGTAAGTTATATGTTTACTTTTATATTTATAATTATATTTATCTGTAGACGATATATGTATAAATGCGAAGTTTAATAAATATTAAAATTCTGGCATATTAACCTTGGTTTGAATATTTAGGTACCAGTGTTATTATACAGATTATTATTTTATTTTAGTACGTGTTGAGAAAGTAAAAAATAGTGACTTTTCGCCCAATCTGGCAAAGTTTTGTTTTTGGTATAGTTAGTGATTCTTAATTCAGTTTAGAACAGGTGTATAGTAGATGTGGATACAAGGTTACAGTGGCGCTTTTTGAGAAAATGAGGAACTAAGTTACAGGGATCGTGTGGGTGGATACAGAGACAGTATCGACATAGCAGGTGCTGCGTCAAGGCATTCTACCGAAATGGTGCCGTAAACATATTGGTCAATGACCGGCTTATGGGACGGCTGTGAGCGCCAACTCAACCTACGTACGTGGGCATTGCGCTTTTGTTATTTAATGACATTTCCACAATGAATCACGTAAGCGCAAACACCCTGCAGCTATCATCAAATACTGCAGACTTCTAATATTCACGCTTGTAATTTTCATCAACATTTCTGCTACGAAGTAACAGCACCTTACAAGTTTCAAAAGTGCTTATGGCATTTTTACCTTCTCTATAAAGTAGTATGTATACACAGTAATCAGAAATACACGTTTTAGGATACCCGAAAAAAGAATATAAAAAGATCCGTGTATGTGAGTGTGTGTGTATGTGAACAGGATGCTCAAAAACGAAAAATCGGTAAAACTGGGTGTGTAAGTTTGAAGATTTTCAAGAAAATTCCCCCATTCCAAACTACTCTTTACATGGAAATATGTTTAAACATTTTATTTTTCTCAAAAAGGGCTTTAATGATTTTGATTAAATTGCCGCATATTAAAGATACTTATATGACAAATAATATGTATATCTTGAATTTTCTGGAAATAGCTTCTAAAGTCCTCTTTATTCTGAATGAATGTTTATGAAGTTTCTGTAACTGGTAAACTGTAAGAGATAGAAACTTGTTGCAACAAAAACTGTAGATCACATTAAAACACATAATTTATTTCATTTGCGTTTTTTGCGTGGCATTGACAATTTCTGAGATATTCCTTGTTATTTGTTTGAGATTTAAAATACTTAAACTTTTCTCACACGGAAAGTTTAAAACTCCTGGCGATGCATAGAAATGGATTTCAACCACATGGCAACCAGCTTTTAAAAGATTTGACCAGCATTTCCCTATTTACCTTCTATTTACAGGGAAGAAAGTAATTAAGGCAATTTCTGCTAATGTTTATCTCAATTATATAAAGCAGATAGAAGAATATAATTTTTAACAATAATATGTTACAACTATGTAGAGAAAGTCATGGTCGTGTGTGTGTGTGTGTGTGTGTGTGTGTGTGTCCGTGTGCCTGTGAACACGATAACTCGAAAACGAAGTGGTAAAATACCAAATTTGGTATTTAAGTTTAGTATCTTCTAGAGAAGCGATACGAAGAAAATCCTCCACAACAAAATACCCTTTACATGGAACAATTTCCGAAAATTTTGATTTTCTCAAAAGTGACTAACGATTTCGATTAAAATCCCACACATTAAAGATATTTATATTCTAAATAAAATGTATATCTTGAATTTTCTGGCAATAGCCTCTGAAGACCTCTTTACTCTGGATGAATTATGCCGAATTTTGTTTAACCGCTAAACTGCAAGAGATAGACAAGAACTTACTGCACAAAAATGCAATCTCATTAAAACACACAATTTAAGTCCTTCACATTTTTCTTGTGAAAGTAGCCGTTTCCGAGATATTCCTCAGATAAGAAGTGTTCGTTTTCTTTTGTTCTACTCCTGGCCAAGCAAAGAAGCGATTTGAAATGACAGTCGCATAACGATAGTTTTTAAAACATTTGACTATCACTTTAGCCTAGTGAATTTCCTTAGTTCCCTTCTACTTATTAGGAACTAAGCAAAAAGAATATTCTGCTAATGTTTATCTCGATTAGCAAGGTGTAGAAAGATACATAATTTATGTAAGAAGTTTATTTGTAGAGCAGCTAGAGAAAGTCATGTGAGTGTAACATATCAGATTTTTTCTTTATGTACGGTTCTAGCTAGAGAAAGAAAAAAAGAAAGATGTTCAACTTACACTTAGAGGCCGCTCGTGGTGTGAGATTAGCGTGTCTGCCTCACTCTGAAGAATACATTCCGAGTTCAAATTTCGTTCAATGTGAATGGCCTGGATAAGATTTCTCCGGGTTTTTCCCTTATTACAAGAAGACAAATGTCGGGTAATTTGCTCACAAGATAAGAATTTAGGAGAGAGTTAAATGCTTTAAATATAAATGAAATTAATGATCGGTATAGAGATAATTCTTATGTATTACAGTTCCAAATCTTCTCTATCTATAGTGCAATGACATATAAAACTTTAATTGTCCTTCTGCTTCAACTTATTAAGATAAACATTAGCAGAAATAGTGTTATTATTATATTATTTAATTGTACAAAGGGAATAAGGAAACAAAGGAATAGGCTAAAGTAATGGTCAACTCTTGCAAAAGCTGCTCGCTATGTAATGGTTTTGGAAGTCCTTTATCTTTGCTAGAGCAGGATAAAAATTATGAATAACAACTGCCTATTTGAGAAAATGGAAGTATTAGAATATTTAAACTTATACAAAGCAATTATCGGCAGCAGCTTCACTACACAAATGTATTTGACATAAATTGTGTGTTTTAACAAGATCTACAGTTTTGCTATCAGCGGAGACGGTGAGAGGGTCGCATTCTTTGAGAGGGATAAAACAAAGGTCGTTCAGACCAGTTACGCAATGAGGAGTTTTCTTGAAATAGCCCCGTTGATTTCTGCAACTCTTTCAACGCTCTAAGGAATATTTCCACACGTCATTTAAGGGGCAGTTAGACTACCAGGTACATACATAGTGAAAGTAAAAGTCTGTTGCTTTCCATTCGTATTACTTTCTCTATCTATTCTGTAACAAATATTCTTACAAAAGCTTATCTTCTAAACCTATCTGTGTATTCGAATAATAATCAAGATTTGGCTTTTTACTTAGTTTCTTATAAGTAGAAACGAAATAGATCACACTAGGATAAAGCGATAGTCAACTCCTTTAAAAGCTGTAGCCTTACAATTGACCTTGAAATTCGGTTGTCTTTACATGGTCAGGAGTAAAACAAAATAAAAATGAATAAGATATTCCCGTTTGATATTTTTAATTTTTAAATATTTTAAAATTGAATAACATATTCCCGTTTGAGAAAACTTTTTTTAATATTTTTAATTTTTAAATATTTTAAAATTGAAACCAATAACAAGGAATATTTCGGAAATAGTCATAAATTGTTTTAAATAGATGTACATTTTGTGTGTGTCCTTAGCGCAGTGGTAGCGCCGCTGCTTACCAAGCGGAAGACCTGGGTTCGATTTCCCCACTGGGAGACCTGATCCGGGGTGCACTCAGCCTCATGAGGTTTCTGGGGGCAATTGAGGAGCTTCTTGATGGAGAAATAGCGACTCCAGGTCATGAGGACCGCATTAACCGGCCGCTGAGGTGGCTGACCACGTCTCACCTTCCAATACTGCACCCCATCCATGACGACTGTCATGAACCGAGATGATGGCGTTAGGCCAAGGTTGCTTGTCAGCTGTCGAGACATGGAGTTATTATTAAGTTTTTTCTATCCCTTACAGTTTATCAGCTATTCAAAAAACATCTAGAAAAAGAGGTTTTCAGAGAACCTATTTCCAGAAATTTCAAGCCACGACACACACACACATGGTACTTTTCTAAAGGTTTTTTTTTTTTTATTCAGAGCACCCTAAAAGGTGTATTACCAGTGAAATCTTGGTATCTTATTTTTGGGCGGAATGCAATGCCTTCTTTACCTATGTAATATGTACGAAGTAGAGATGGTAAAAATGGAAAAGCATTTATTAAGAATGTCCTAAGAGACAATAATCAGATTTATTAATTTCTCTAGCATATATGTATATACAGTATACATAGTAGCTAGAGAATGTATAATTCGATGTATAAATTTCACCGGAAATATATGTTTTTATTTCTCCTGAGTCCAAAAAGGCATTTTTAGAGCAAAAAATACCACGTGTGTGCCTGTGGACAGCATAGCTCAAAAATGAAACAACCGTTTAAAACAAACTTTGTATTTATATTTAATATCTAATAAGTATGCGACACGAAGATCTTTAAAAAAATCCCTCCACAACTACTCTTTACATGGAAAAGAATTTGAACATTTTGTTTTTCTCAAACTGGCTAGCGATTTTGATTCAAACACCGCATATTAAAGATATTTACATCACAAATAAAATGTATATTTTGAAATTTCTGGAAAAGTCTCTAAAGCCTCTTTATTCTGGATGAGTTTTGCATAATTTTGCATGACGAGTAAACCGTTAGTGTTTGACAAAAACTTAAACAAAAAAAAAGTATAGATCTCATTACAAAATACATACATTATGTCATATAATTTTTTTCTTGTAGAGTTAACTTTTTGAGATCCTTGTTATTGTTTTCAGTTTTAATGTAACTTTTCCCATACGGAATCATGCAAAGCGAACCGAACCTCAATTGTTTCACATAGCTAACATATTTAAAAGATTAGGCTTTAACCTTATATAAGGTTTGCCTTGAAAGTAATAAGACAAATTCCGCTAATGCCTCTCTGCAGATAATTTTTGTAGAATATTTTGTTAGAATAATTCGTATTTCAAATGATAGAGAAAGTTATGGGAATGGAGCACAAAACGAAAAGAAAGGTGTGAAGACAACTAAGAAGATGAAATGAAACATTTTTAGAAACTAGAACAGTTAGAAAAGTCTGATTCTTGCAGTTGATGATGATGAATAATTAATGTTAATAATAATTCCCAAGTTAGACACATCATTTGACCTAGCGCAGAGTAAAATTAAGGCAGGTGGAGTAGAGAATCCACCTTTAAATAACGATTACATGAGACACTTAGAGATGCGGAGAGCGAGGCCTTTCCAACCATGTGGCAGTTTTAAATGATCTCGAGAACGAGAGATTATTTTTATCTAAATTGAGATTTGGATGTGCGGCGTTATAAATTGAAAATTGGTTTAATTAAAAAGCAGTGCCAGCTAAAAACTGACTGCACGGAACGTTAGACTTTGTATACAACCTCTGTGTATTTTATAAATTGACTTACACTACAGGTGCAGTCTTCAGGGGGAATATCTTAGTTACAGAATGACAAATCTACAAAATTCAGAACGGTATGTTTCCTCAAATAATTCTGTGATGCAGTAGCTCTCGAGAGTATATATTTTGAAAGTTCACAAAACCTTGAGGGTCGGTTAGCTTTGGAAATGTGAACTAGCATCTGCTCCATACGAGGGTGTACATAAATGAATATCGGGGTTTTAACTCTTTATAATATTTATTACATTCAACTTACAGTTATAAATGATATGTCAAATGAAAAAGCAACTCAAACAATTTTGTTTGTTGACACAAGTGCGCATGTGCGTGCAATGTTCCTGCCGCAATCCGCTAGACAGCGGTAGTAGCAAAGATGGCGACTAGTAAACAGAAAGCGTTTTGTGTTTTGCAGTTTGCAAAGACCGAATCTGTAGTTACTGTGCAACGTGCGTTCTGTAGTAAGTGGGGTTGTGATCCTGCTAGTGATAAAAGCATTCGTAGATGGTGTAATCAGTATGAAGATACCGGCTGCCTTTGTAAAGGGAAGAGCACGGGACGAACAGGAGTAAGTGAAGAGACTGTTGAGCGAGTGAGAGAGTCGTTCACTCGTAGCCCAAAGAAATCAGTCTGGAAGACTAGTCGTGAATTACAAGTTCCTGTGTCGACTGTTTGGAAAGTTGTAAGAAAACGCTTACAGCTACGTCCTTACCGCAGTTATTACAGGCTCTAAAGCCGACAGACCACGGATTACGTGCCAAATTCGCAAACGACATGTTGCTTCATGACGATTTTGTGGATCGTGTTGTCTTCAGTGATGAATTGACCTTTCACCTTAGTGGAAATGTTAACACTCATAATGTGCGCATCTGGGGCTCAGAAAATCCTCACGAGATGGAACAAATGCAACGAGATTCCCCTAAAGTGAATGTTTTTTGCGCCGTATATCGGCGAAAAGTGTATGGGCCTTTCGTTTTTGGTGAACCTACTGTAACTGGCACTTCTTACCTTGATACACCAGAGCAATTACTCTTCCCTCAGTTGGAAGAAAATGAGCCAGAGAACTTCATTTTTCAGCAGGATGGTGCGCCACCTCACTGGCATAACGAAGTATGCGATTGGTTGAACGTCACTGTACCCGAGCGCTGGATAGGCCGCAAGGGCCCCAATGACAGGGCTTGCTATGCATGGCCTCCACGTTCTCCTAACTTAACGCCATGCGATTTTTACCTTTGGGGCTTCATCAAGGATCGTGTGTACGTGCCTCCGCTACCAGCTGACCTCCCTGAATTAAGAAACCGGATTGAAGCAGCTGTTGCTACAATTACTGAATACACACTTTTCAACGTCTGTGAAGAACTCGGCTCAGACTTGATGTGTGCCGTGTGACAAAGGGTAGTCTCATTGAACATCTATAAGTTTCTTGGTAAAACTGTTTGAGTTGCTTTTTCATTTGACATATCATTCATAACTGTAAGTTGAATGCAATAAATATTATAAAGAGTTAAAACCCCGAAATTCATTTATATACTCCCTGTATTTTGAGCCTAAAATAAAAAAGTCTGAATTATTCCATTTTTATACTAATTATTCGTTCAAAAGATTATTCTTTTATCGTACATTATGCTAATTGAAATAAATATTAGTAGAATTGGTATTATTACTTACTTTCTTGTAAGTAAAAAGGAAACAAGAGAATATATTAGGCTAAAGCGATACTGAAATCTTTTAAAAGCTGGTCGCTATGTGAAACAATTGAGGTTCGGTTCGCTTAGAATGGTCCCGTTTGAGAATAGTTTAGGTAGTTTAAAATTGAAACTAATAACAAGGAATATCTCTAAAACGGTCATCTACAAGAAAAACATATGACATAAAACATGTGTATTAACGAGATCTACATGTTTACGTTCTCTACACCATGTACATAGTGTATAGAACCTATACGGCCCGGGTTCGATCCCAAGCGACCACATGTGAGACTTGTGGTGGACAAAGCGGTGTATGGGGCGGGTTTTCTCCGGGTTCTCCGGTTTCCCCCGCCATCGCATTTCCCGGTGCTCCATCTCCATTTCATGCATCACCAGTGTCACTGCCTGCGGTGCCATGGTAATAAAAGTGCGAGTTAAACACTATCAAAAAATAGTGTATAGAGATGTTAGTGTAATGTACCCAAAAATACATTCACCGGAAACACATGTTTTGGGACCCTCTGAGTGCAATAAAAGCATTTTTAGAAAAAAGGTGTGATTTTGCGTGTTTGTGTGTGTGTGTGTGTGTGTGTGTGTGTGTGGGTGTGTCTGTAGGCAGCATGGTTCAAAAACGAAACCGTTAAATACCACACTTAGTATTTAAGTTTGATATCTTTCAAGGATGCAGTACGAAGATTTTAAAGAAAAACCCGACCCCAAACTATCTTTTACATGGAATATTTTTCGAAAATTTTGATTTTCTCAAAAATGGCTCTAATGATTTTGATTAAAATGCCTTATGTATGAGATATTTTTATGATAAATGAAATGTATATCTTGAGGTTTCTGGGAATAGCCTCTGAAGACCTCTTCATTCTAGATGACTTTTGTATAACTGACAAACAGTAAGAAATATACAAAAACTTACTTCACAAAAAATGTAGATCTCATTAAAACACACATTTTATATGATATACATTTTTTTCCATTACTGGTTTTAATATTTGCCACTTAAACTTTTCTCAAACGGGAATACATCTTTTTTCTCGTTTCTCGTTTGTTTACCGAACCTCAATGGTTTTACATAGCGACCGGCTTTTAAAGGGAGAGACTATCGCTTTAACCTGTGCATTTTCTTGTTACTTAAACTTACAAGAAAGCTAGTAAAAAGATTAAATCTGCTTATTTTTAACTTGATTAGCATGATGTAGATAACAGATTAATATTTTGAATAAAAAGTTTCCTTACTTAAAGCTAGAGGACATCATGTAGTTGGAACACATTAGATTTTTTTCCCCTTCTACTTACAAGGAACCAAGTAAAAGGACAATTTCTGCTAATGTTTATGTGATTATGATGAATTAGATAGAAGAATAAACTTTTTTAACTCAGAGAGGTAGAGAAAGTCATATTTTTAGTAAGTTTTTGTCTACCTCTTACGGTTTAATTGTTATGCAAAAACGGACATTCGCGTACATGTAGATACGACACACGCACAACTTCCTCTACTAATATAAATGCTAGAGAAAGTAAAATTTAAAATAAGGTGTCAAAATCTTATTTTGTTTAAAACAGTTGTTCTGTGGCATGTGCTCCTATTCCACTAGCCAACCCAGTTAAGCACTGTTCGCATTCAAAGAAGTATAAAGTTATTTCATAGTTGCCTCTCGCTATAAGTTGGAAGACCGTGGTGTGTAAAGTTTACTAATTTCTCCGGTAACATGCTCCTCTGATGTAAAGGGAGATTAAGTACCTTCTCAACGAGCTCTTTGACTTTCAGAAATAATATTGAGCCCTGAGTTACAAGGAAGGCGTTGTCAAGGCAACAGACACTTGTCTATCATGTAACAAAATTTGCCAGTCATTAGCCTCTTGACACTTTGATCTTCCCCTACACAATATACACTTTGTCCACGTTACGCCCCCGCTGCTGAACATCTTTGATGTCCGTTTCGGGCCGAACGGACTTCATAAATAATGAATGTAGTTAGGACCCCGTATAACCACAAAACTGATCCTCCCCAGAAGCTGTCGCGTATACCTGTTTTGCGTCTATCATTCACACTTTGTTAGAAATTATTCAGATACAAAGGGCGCTCAGTAAGTTCTTAGAAAATCCAAGAAATTACCTCGAAGTATTGAAAAAAAGTTTGTATTTAGTAACCGTCGGCTCTTACTAGATGGCAGTTAAAGTTTCAGCTATATCCATCACGTGGTTTCGTTCCCATAGGCGATTGAATCAACAATCTTGTGCTTCTTTGGAAAGACGGGGGGAAAAAAAAACGCGTTGCGTGTGGTGATTAAACACTTATATTTAAAAGGTTTAACACCGAAAGAGATAGAAACCGATTAGAATGAAGTTCATGGCATACCTGCTCCTGCGTTTACTACCACATTCACTAGATTTAGCCCCTATTATATCTTTCTCTATACGTACTATGTACATAGTGTATAGAGAAGGTATTGCACTCGATACCGAGATTTCACCGGAAATATATGTTTTAGGGTCCCCTGTGTTCAAAAAAAGTATTTTCAGAAAAAGGTCCGTGTGTGTGTGTCCGTGTGTCTGTGCACACGATAAGTCAAACACGAAAAGTAGCTAAAATACCAAACTTGGTATTTAAGTTCAGTATCTTCCAGGGATGCGACACGGAGATTTTGAGAAAAATTCCCCACCCCAAACTACCCTTTACATGGAACTTTTTTCGAAAATTTTGATGTTCTTAAAAATGGCTCTAACGATTTTGATTAAAATATCGATATTAAAGATATTTACCAGACAGATAAAATGTATATCTTGAATTTTCTGGGAATAGCTTCTAAAGACCTGTTTATTTATATGAATTTTGCTTAATTTGGCATAACTAATAAACCGTAAGAGATAGACAAAAACTTAAACCGCAAAAAATGTAGGCCTTGTTAGAATACATAATTTACGTCATATACATTTTTTTCGTGGAGTTTACCGTTTTCGAGGTATTCATTGTTATTGGTTTCAGATTTGAAAAACATAAGTTTTCTCATACAGGAATTTGTCAACTCCTGTCCATACAAACAAAGGAACATCAGTCACATAGCAACCAGGTTTTGGCTTTCACTTTAACCTATGGTATTCCCTTATTTCGCTTCTACTTACAATAAAGCAAGAAATACAACTATTTCTGCTAATTTTTCTCGATTAGCATGAAATAAATAAAAGATAAGCTTTAACAAAAATTTGTTGCAGAGATATAGAGAAAATCATGTGAATGGAACACACTAGATTCTTTTTTATTTCCAACTTCTGAAATTCTACTTTTTGGAAGGCTAAAAACAGTTGGAAAAACGCTTGGAAATGTATATCGAGCTAAAAGGATATTATGTTGAAAAAAAAGAAGAAAAAATCTACCAAAACTAATTTGTTTTTTTATCTTTTTCTAAGGGCTTATTGGCCACCCCTCGTAAAGCTTCTGGGATAGTAATTCATAACGTAAAGCATTTTCAGGATATTCGTTTTATGGGAAATTTATCAATTGTTATACCTTTAACTTCTGCATATTTTATAGCACCAAATTTTGCTTTATGTAGTATAAGTTTCTAGCAAGTTTGTATTCTAAGTGTGTGCACTCACGTCCAAGAATTAGATTAAATATTCACTTTATTTTTTCAACTTTACTAGTCGAAGAAGCAAGCCATTCATCTTGGTTTGCAGTATCTTGAAGTCATATAGTATTTGTTTCACTGTTCTGGCGCACAAATGTTTATTTTGCTACAGAGAAAAATTCACTTTTTATTTTTCTAGCCCGCATGTATAATCTACATAGTGGAAAAGTATTGTATTCCACCCAAAAATTCGATACCGAGATTTCAGCAGAAGTACTATATATTTTGGGACCCCCTATATAAAAAAAAATTTTTAGAAAAATGTCAGGGTGTGTGAGGGCAGAATAGCTCAAAACAAAAATCCGTCAAATACCAAACTTGATATATAAGTTCAGTATCTTCCAAGGATGCGACAAGATCTCCCCACCCCAACTACCCCTCACGTGGGAAATTTTAAAAAAAAATTGGTTTTCTCAAAAATAGCTCTAACGATTTTGATCCAAATATCGTATATTAAAGATATTTACATGAAAAACAAAATGTATATCTTGAATTTTCTGGGAATAGCCTCTCAAGACCTCTTTATCCTGGTAGCGTTTTGTAGAATTTTGCATAACGGTTAAATCACATAATTTATGTCAAATACATTTTACTAGTATAGTGACCGTTTTCGAGATTTTCATTGTTGTTGGTTTCAGTTTTAAGTTAATTAGCTTTTCTTAAACGGGACTATGCAAAGCGAACCGAACCTCAATTGTTTCGCATAGTGACCAGTTTTTAAAAGATATGACTATCGTTTTAGCCTAATGAATTCCCTTATTTCCCTTCCACTGAAAAGGAAGCAAGTAATGGGACCAATTCTGCTAATACTCTTTTGTAAGAAAAATGCGTTTCTATGAGAGCTAGAGAAACTTATATGAATGAAACGTATTCTATTTTTATAACTTTAACTTCTGAATGTTTTTAATATCAAATGTTGTTTTATGTTATATATTTTTAGTATGTTTTTATTTTAAATGCATTCACACACATCTAAATGTTACATTAATTATTCACTTTATTTTGTCAACTTTACTAGACGAAACATAAAGTCATTCTTCTTGGTTTGCAACATCTTGAAGTTACAGAATATTTGTTTGACTGTTGTAGCTCACAAATTTGTTTTTACTACAGAGAAAATTTTACTTTTTCTTTCTCTATCTTTCTCTACGACCTATATGTAAATTGATAAATAGGGTAGTGTATTACACCCAAAAATTCGATACCGAGAATTCACCGTAAATAGATATTTTCAGGACACATGAATACAGAAAATAAAAGCATGTTTACTTTATCTAACGCGTACTATACAAAATAATCTGCAATTTTGCTGAAAATGTGAAAGTTTAACGGGGACTCGGATCTTACGACGATGTTCATTGGTGGCATTCTAGTTTCAGATATCACTGAATAAGAAAATGAAAACCGGTTTGGGCAATGCACCCCTTCATCTCTTAATCCCGCTCGACGCTCCATCAGAACAGCTATATCTGTATGAATAGTGTGCTAATTTTTTCCCCACGTGTGTGAATTACCTTGACATTAGAACTTTAGTTAAAAGCGTAGAGAAAGAAATAATCTAATTTCGCATCACTCGGTGAGAGCTGTGCATTATTTTCCGGCCAGAAAGTTTAGGGATCAGTAGTTCGCAAATCAGGACTTCATTTTCGTAGGTTACGTTTATTGTCATCCCCTTCACTTCGGTAACGTAGCCTGTCCAATGCGCTTTTAAGAGCATAGCAAACGGGTGAAAGGCATGGGTGGAGTCAGCGAAAGACGATGTCTTACGATAAATATTTCCAGGCATCTTTGACTGTACGTCAAATAGGTAGAGGGAGCGAGAGAGAGAGAGAGAGAGAGAGTGTGTGTGTGTGTGTGTGTGTGTGTGTGTGTGTGTGTGTGTGTGTGTGTGTGTGTGTGCAGCATTACTCAAAAACGAAAAGTTTCTTTAAATGCCAAATCTCCCAACCTAACTACCCTTTCGAAATTTTCGATGTTTTAAAAAGGGTTCTCGTGATTTTGATTTAACCGCCGTAATGAAAAATATCTTCATGACAAATAAAATGTGTACCTTGAATTTTCTAGAAATATTCCTCTGAAACTCTCTTCATTCTGGAGGGCTTTTGCATAACCAGTAAACCATAAGAGATAAACACAATATTATTATTATTATTATTATTATTATTATTATTATTATTATTATTACACAAGAAATGCGGAATTTCTGAAAATTTATATTATATCCATTTTAGTAGGAAATTAACCATTTCCGAGATATTCCTTTTTAGTTTTTAACATGCGCAATACCCAGACTTTTCTCAAATGGGAAGTACTTATTCACATTTTATTCCGGTCATGCAAAGGAGAGGAGAATTTCAGTTTAACCATATGGCGATATCTTTGCTTCAGCCTAGTGCATTCCCTTATTTATTTTCTACTTATAAGGAAATAAGTAATAAAACCATTTTGCTAATGTTTATCTCTATCAAAATGAAGTAGATAGAAAGATAATCTTTTTTTAACAATAATTTGTTGAAAAATAAGTAGGGAAGCCATGTAAATTGAACATACCATGTTTTTCTTTCTACCATGTACCCTAACGTGCATAAAAAGTGGTCAGTTTCCCTATATCGTAATGGTGTTTTTCCTTCAATAAAGTTTCCGTCTTCAGGTAGTCATTCATTTATGGATGCTATCTTTGACTTCGCGTCTCTGTGCACTGTTCGCCTGCGGCCTGTCGCCTTCTGCGGTTCCTTCACTCCCTCAATTGCTCTTGGCGTGGTAGGTGCAATTGATATCCCTAGATCGACGAGCACGAGATGCTCCTCTCCATTGTATACTATGCCCTATAGTAACACATTTAAAAGTTATTGAATGTACCAAACAGTAACCGCTACGGCCCGCATTCGGTCCTTAGCGACCATCCACTCTGACCTATGAGATTTCGTTGCTTTCCACACTCGGCAGGAGAATGCTGGAGGGGTTTATCTGCTACTACTACTTTACTTATTTCCTGTACCTCTCACTTCCTTGTCATTTATTTCAGGTTTGCAGGATCAGGCGATCGTGTTTTGCAAGTTGCAGTTGCGCAGTGGATTGCGGTCTATAAAGATTTCTGCTTTGAGTCCTTTTATCAGTATCTGCTTCTGATTCTTGGGGTGAGGAGCTTCTACGGAATGACACCGGAGGTTCAGGGGGATGTGGGAGTGAGCTTGGATACGTTAGGAACTCTGAACATGTTCGTGCCCCTCAACATCCGGGTCTTGTCTCCCTAAGAACCTTCCTACTCAACCCTCCCACCCAGAGGTCACGGTAAAATGAAAAAGAGCCGGTAATCTACTTTGCTTACTCCCTATGCCTTTGCCTTTAATAAGGCACTGCAATAAGTTCTTTATAGCAATATATCAATAATAATAATAATATAATAATAATAATAATAATAATTTATTGTACTTAAGCTGCATTATCAATTCCTTTCAGTCATAATCATACTTACTGCAGTTTTACTTTCGCTAGCACGTATATGTGTATGTAGCTATTATAGTCACCGAAACATTCGATACCGAGATTTTAACGAAAATGTTTTAGGACCCCCTGAATCCAAAAAAAGAAAAAAAAGTATTTTTAATAAAATGTGTGTGTGTCTGTGGACAGCATAGCTCAAAAACGAAAATACCACTAAATACCAAACTTAATATTTAAGTTTGGTATCTTTCAAGGATGCGTCACGAATATTTTAAAGAAAACCCCCCACCCCAAACTATATTTTACATGGAACATTTTTCGAAAATGCTGATTTTCTCAAAAATGGCTCTAATGATTTTGTATAAAATATCGTATATTAAAGATATTTACTGACAAATAAAACGTATACCTTGAATTTTCTGGGAATAGTCTTTGAAGACTACTTTATTCTGGATGAATTTTACGGAATTTTGCATAACTGCTAAACCATAAGAGATGGACAAAAACTTACAAAAACTTCAGTCACAAGGCAACCAGCTTTTGACTATCACTTTAAGCTATGGTACTCTCTTATTTCGCTTCTGCTTACAAGGAAACAAGTAATAAAACTATTTGTTATTTTTTTTTTCTCGAATAGCATGAAGTAAATAGAAGCATAATCTTTTTAACAATAATTTGTTGCCCGCCTGGGTAGTGTGGTGGTAGCGTGTCTGCTCCACATTCAACAGGTCGTGATTTCGAATCTCACTTGTGGTGAGTTGCCCGAATAAGGTTTTTTCGGGGTTTCTCTTATCCTGAAAATACGAATGTCGAGTAACTCTAAGCTCCATGGACCCCGAGAGCATTTGAGCATCATTTCACCAATTTCACTCATCGTCCGATATGACCAACCAGGTTAAAGGACGTTAAGTTAAAAAAAATTGTTGCAAAGATGTAGAGAAGGTCATTTGAATGGAACAATCAGATGTTTTTATCACTATCCCGTCTTCTGGCATACTATGCCATTTTTCTTACCAAATTTCTTTACTCCAACTTGTTAACTCTGAAACTGAGCTTTATTTATGGACGCTCTTTATCAGGTCTGAGGTTCTTTTACGTAAATATTCGTCACTGGACCAGCAGCTTCACTTCTCTTCCGAAGGAAGCCCAGGTAAAGATGTTTACTTTACGCCCGAGAAAAAAATCCACCTCCCTATACCGGGTTTGAACCAGCTACTTTGGGAACTAGAGGCTAGCATGTCACCTCTAGATCACGGAGGATGACAGAGCCTCTGATCTCTTTACGCTCAGTTAAACACTGAAAAATACGATCCTGCTCCCCGCACAAAATATATCATTCTAATTCAGTGCCTCTCATCCGTTTCAAAAGAAATTCTTCAGCCTTATCCACGCCAATCCTTCTCTCTTTTTTACTTTCTCTATACGCAATATGTACATAGTGTATATAGAAGGTGTTGCACTCCACCAAAAAATTTGATTCCGAGATTTCATCGGAAATATATGTTTTAGGGTCCCCTGTATCCAAAAAAAGTATTTTCAGAAAAAGGTCCGTGTGTGTGTGTGTCCGTGTGTCTGTGAACACGATAACTCAAAAGCGAAAAGTCGGTAAGAAAACCTAACTTGGTATTTAAGTTTAGTATCTTCCAGGGATGCGACACGAAGATTTTGAGAAAAATCCCCCCACCCCAAACTACCCTTTAAATGGAACTTTTTTTCGAAAATTTTGATTTTCTAAAAATGGCTCTAACGATTTTGATTAAAATATCGTTTATTAAAGATATTTACCTGAAAAAAATAAAATGTATATTTTGAATTTTCTGGGAATAGCCTCTGAAGACTACTTTATTCTGGGTCAATTTTACGGAATTTTGCACAACTGCTACACCGTAAGAGATGGACAGAAACTTACCACACAACAAATGTAGAGCACTTTAAAACACACAATTTATGTTATACACATTTTTTCATGGAGTTGATTGTTTTTGAGATACTCCTTGTTTTTTGTTTCAGCTATAAAAACATACTTTTCTCATACAGGACTTTGTGAACTCGTGTCCATACTAACAAAGGAACTTCAGTCACATTGCAACCAGCTTTTGACCACCACTTTAACCTATGGTACTCCCTTATTGCAGAGTTGTAGAGAAAGTCATGTGAATGGAACACATAAGATTTTTAATACGTATATCAAAGTAAGATAGTTCCATGTTTGCTCAATAAAAGGTAAACCAACTAAATGTTGAATCGCACTTTAGTGCAGTTAGTATTCCCAAAAACTGTCCTGCTGTTTTGCACTCAACCCTCGTTGCTTCAAACGTTATAATTCCGAGTTATAAACACTGGATAAAAGCCAGGAGAAATGTAGGCCTGACATACATACTCCAAAACTGTTTTCTGAAAATAAATAGCAAGCTCTGAACATCAATATCGTAATTTTTAGTTAAAAGACACTTATATGGCGAACCATCTTTTCTTTTTTATAGCATCGCAAGAACTATGCAGGAGTATGAAAACAAATCTCAACATCCTCTGATAGTAATAATGACAGATGTTAGCGATATTTAAAGGCGAATAAATAATTATGTGATGATTAAAAATGTATGTATTCTATTCTCAAACTCTCTATAGCTATTCTATATACAGCTATTCGTACAAAAGACTATTCTTTTATCTAAATCATGCTACTCATTAGCAGAATTTGTCTTATTACATGCTCCTTGTAAGTAGAAGGAAAATAAGGGAGTACATTAGACTAAAGGGATATTCAAATATTTTAAACCTATTCGCTATGTGAAGTAATTGAGGTTCGGTTTCTTTGCTTTGTCGCTTTTGAGAAAAGTTAAGGCAGTTTAAAATTGAAACCTATAATGACTATCTCGAAAACGGTTAACTTTACAAGAAAATCCTGCATGACATAATAGATGTGTTTTAACGAGATCTACATGTTTTGAATACTAAGCTTTCGTTTATCTTTCTTCTGCAAAATTTATCCATAATGAAGAGGTATTCAGAGGTATTCCCAGAAAATTAAAAATATGCATTTTATTTCCAATGTGAATATCTTATACATACGGTATTTTAATCAAAGCCGCTAGCCATTGTTTAGAAAAACATGTTCAAACACTTTTCAATGTAAAGTGTAGTATGTTGGGGGTTATTTTCTTAAAAAATCTTCGTATCACATCCTTGGAAAGCACTAAACATAAACAGCAACTTTGGTGTTTAACGGTTTTTCGTTTTTGAGCTATGATGTCCACCCACACACATATGGTGCTTTTTCGGACTCGGAGAACCTCAAAACATATATATCTGGTGAAATATTGACACAAAAATGTTGGGTGGAATACAATACTTTCTCTTCATACAAGATAGATAGTGTAAAAATATATTTAATTTGTGCGTTTTGTTAAAACTATACATATCCTTATGTTTAAAGGGTGGTAAATATAGGGATATCAGATTTTAATAATAATAATAATTACAATAACAATTAAATATATAAATATATATATATATATATCAATTTTAAGCTTCAGACGTTCGCAAAAGTCTCAGAATTATTTTTAAAAACATAGAAAGCAGTTAATCAACGTAATGTTTGAAATAATTACAGTGTAAAATTCCCAAATAATTTCTAAGTGCAGTAGCTGTTACGATAGATAACCATGGAAAACAAGTTAAATCTAACGATAAAAAGAATTAGGATGTATCGTAAGAAGATGCAGGAAATGATGCTTAACCTGTTTACTACTAGCTGCAGTCAAGAGTATCAAAGACAGTTCCCCATTTCCGCCTTTAAACCTTTCTTAACAATAAGACAGAATTTTGCTGACCTGCCCAATATTGAGGAAAACCTCCTGCCTATGCTTAGGTTGGTTTGCTGGAATCCTACCTATTGGAACATGCAGGCGCAGGCAGTAAAAATCACAGAAATGTACACCTTGAGTGTAAACTTGCAAATCCAGCATTATGATTTCTTGTTTTAAATGAACCATAATCAACTAGATTTTAAATCTTTAGGCAAATGTGAATAAACAACACAATTCTCCTTCCAGCTTACTCCTTACAACCGTTATAACATTTATTTATTGCTGTTACTAATACTAGCAAAACTCAGTAATATTGAGTTTATTCCAACTGACTTTGCGCCTCGTTTCTGCAGCACTCTTTACTGATCGCTTTCCATGCAATAATTGCTCATTCATGCATTTTACAATTTACGAGGTACGTCCAGAAAGTAAGTTCCGTTTCAATTTATTTCCGCTGCAGCGCTGCGATCGCAGTTCCGCACGTGCGAGGTAGACGCTCTGTATCAAGGAGAAGAAACATGCGCCATTTTGAGATCGCTGTCAGCCACATACGCTTTGTTGTGCTTGTTTACAATGTCGGTGTTGATTGAAAATCCCGCCGCTTGTGAAATCAGATCTGTGATTCGTTTCCTAAATGCTAGGAAAGTGAAACCAATTGAAATTTATCGGCAAATTTGCGAAGTTTACGGACAAAATGCGATGAGTGATTCAATGGTGAGAAGATGGGTCCGACTGTTCAATGAAGGACGTAGTGAAGTGCACGATGAAGAACGAAGTGGGCGTCCATCTTTGGTTACAGAAGAACTGGTTCACGCCATTGATGACAAGATCCAGGAAAACAGCAAGTTTACAATTAGTGCTGTCGCTATGGAGCTTCCCCAAAGCTCACGATCACTAATTCATGAAATTGTTACCGAAAAACTGAAATTTCGTAAACTTTGCTCACGTTGGGTACCAAAGATTCTTACTGAGCAACACAAAACAAAACGGATGGGTAGTGCACTTCAGTTTTTAACCCGTTATGATGAAGACGGTGAAGAATTTCTGACACAGATAGTCACAGGAGATGAGACTTGGGTTTCTTACGACACCCCTGAAAGTAAGCGGCAATCAATGGAATGGAGGCACACTTCATCACCAGCAAAGGTTAAGCCGAAACAAATCTTGACACCTCGAAAAACGATGTGCACAGTGTTCTGGGACTGGAAAGGCATCTTACTCATTGATTTCTTACCGCGTGGTCAAACAATCAAAGCAGATGTTTATTGCGAGACACTTAGGAAATTGCGCCGCACAATACAGAATAAGCGCCGAGGATTACTGTCAAAAGGTGTTGTTTTTCTTCACGACAACGCACGACCACACACTGCAAATGTGACGAAAAACCTCCTACAGGGATTTGGCTGGGATGTGTTTGACCATCCTCCGTACAGCCCTGACCTCGCTCCTAGCGACTTTCATCTGTTCTTACATCCCAAGTCTTTCCTTGGCGGTCAACACTTCAACAATGACGAAGAGCTGAAAGAAAATGTTTCCAACTTTTTGAAGACACAGGCGGCAAACTTCTATGAAGAAGGTATACAAAAACTTGTGCCACGCTATGACAAATGCCTGCGAAATTTCGGCAGTTATGTGGAAAAGTAGTTTAAGATTTGTAGAATGTTGTGTAGTAAATAATTATTCTGTATCTGTACACAGTTTAATTTTATTACCAAACGGAACTTACTTTCAGGACGTATCTCGTATACTAGTAACAGCATCTTAGTTGACGTTCTCAGATCCCATTTCAGGATATATTGGCCTCTCGAAGCATTTTGGGCTGGGGAGGGGAAGGTTCTTCTCTTTAAGACACACTAATACATCCAAGAATGTGATCAGAGAATGAGCTTTCCAGTGTTGTGTGTGTTTGTGTGTATGTATTAATCACACACGTTCAAGTTCATGGCGTTTGTTTATGGTCCCTGTGGTTTATCGAACTTAAACCCTATTTCTTATAAACTTACTCCGCGCTCTTTTTCCTTTTCCGTTACCCTTATTGGCTAATGTACAGTACTAAATGGCGATGCACAAGCCCTGTACAGCTGTTGCTAATATGTTTTATTCATGTGACTATGAAAATGCAAATTTGATTATTATTTTCCTGTATGTAAAGATAAATGATCAGGTTGTATAGTTAATTAGTCTGTACCGCACAACTTGCTATTCCACGGTAGGCTGCTACAGGCTGCTCGGTCCTTCTAGATGAATGACCTTTAAGGAAGGTACAGTGAACTAGCCTATCTTTGATAACCAGGCCAGTAACTTATGATACACAGCGTACAGTTGACTGCAAAGTGTCGTGCGTTATCGGATTATGTCATTGGCAGTGTTTTAACGAGAGATGCTTAGTTAATGAAAATAGCAATAATTCAGAAGAAGATGAGGAAAAATGTCAGGAATGGAGGAACTACAAGAAAATTAGTTGTAAAGTGTAGTGTAAGCAGTAACCGAGGTTGAGAGTAAATACATGTGACTGACGTCACTGGAAGTGTGATATTTGCTGCTGCTCAGAAACAAGAGAATAGCGTGCACACATCTGATTGCCGTTCCTGCTTCTGTGTACCAATGCTCCAGTAAAGGTGAGTAGGTGACTCGCATCTAACTTCTCATTTGAAAATGGCATTCGACAAGAACTGGCGCGCGATCTATGAGAGGTAACTGTCGCACGTGTCGGTTAAGAGATAACTTACATCGAGCAAGGTTTGGCGTGGGACGTCCTTCTTCGAATAGACGGTCATTAAGGTTAACATAGTCCCTTTAGGTTCAGGAATCATATATTCGTATAGATAAATGCTTTCTATTTTAGCCATTCCACCTCATCTGCGCTGGGCTTATAGGCTACTCAGTTTGAGAGTCGTGAATATCATGGGTGCTACCGAATAATAATACAAAAAATCTGATGTGTTCCATTCACATAAGTTTCTCTATATCACTGTAACAAATTATTGTTAATAAGCTTATTCTTTTATTTATTTCATGCTAATCGAGAAAAATTAGCAGAAATAGTCTTATTTCTTGCTTTATTGTAAGTAGAAGCGAAATAAGGGAGTACCATAAGTTAAAGTGAAAGCCAAAAGCTGGTTGTTGTGTGACTGAAGCTCGTTTGTTTGTATGGACACAAGTTGACAAATTCCTGTATGAGAAAAGTAGTATAAGTTTTTCAAAGCTGAAATCAAAAACAAGGAATATCTCAAAAACGATCAACTCCAAGATAAAAATGTATATAACATTGTGTGTTTTAACGTGCTCTAAATTTTTTGTGTGTTAAGTTTTTGTCCATCTCTTACGGTTTAGTAGTTCTGCAAAATTCATCCAGAATAAAGTAGTCTTCAGAGGCTGTTTGCAAAAAATTCAAGATATACATTTTATTTGTCAGTTAAATATCTTTTATATACGATATTTTGATCAAAATCGTTAGAGCAAGTTTTTAAAAAATAAAACATTTCGAAAAAAGTTTCATGTAAAGGGTAGTTGGGAGTGGGGGGATTTTCTTGAAAATCTTCGTGTCGCATCCTTGGAAGATACCAAACCTAAATACCAAGTTTTGTTTTTAACGGACTGTTCGTTTGAGCTATGCTACCCACACAGACACACACACAGACAGACAGACAAACACGGACATTTTTTAAAGATGATTTTTTTATTCAGGAGGTCTCAAAACATGTATATCAGGTGAAATCTCGGTATCGAATTTTTGGGTGTATTACAATACCTTCTCTATACACTATGTACATAGCACGTATAGAGAAAGTAAACAATCTGGTGTGTTCCATTTAAGTGACTTTCTCTACATTTCTGAAACAAATTATTATTAAAAAGCTTATTCTTCGGTCTACTTCGTTATAATCGAGATAAACATTAAAAGAAATTGTCCTTATTACTTGGTTCCTTGTAAGTAGAAGGGAAAAAAAATCTAATGTGTTTCATTCACATGATGTCCTCTAGCTGTTCAGCAAACAAAACTTTTATTCAAAACATTAATCTGTTATCTACATCATGATAATCAAGATAAATATAAATATAAGTATAATTAGCTCCCTTGCAAGCAAAAGGAAAATAAGAAAATACGCTAAAGCGACAGTCAAGCCCTTTAAAACAGGTCGCTATGTGAAATTGTATTTCCATCTCTTTGCTTGCCAGGTATAAACAAACGAGAAACGAGAAGAAAGATGTTTTCCAGTTCGAGAAAAATTTAAGTGGTTTAAAATTGAATAATCCGGAATATTTCGAAAACAGTTTACTAAACGACAACAATATTAATTGTGTGTTACATTTTTTGTGTAGTATGTTTTTGTCTATCTCTAATGGTTTGTCAGTTATACAAAAGTCATCCAAAACGAAGAGGGCTTCAGAGGCTATTCCCAGAAAATTTAAGATATACATAAAATATTTTAAACATAAGGTGTTTTAATTAAAATCGTTAGAGCCATTTTTGAGAAAATCAAAATTTTCGAAAAATGTTCCAGTTAAAGGGTAGTTGGGGATGTGGGATTTTCTTTAACATATTCTTTAGAAGATATTCTTAGAAGATACTCAAGTTAAATTCTAAGGTTGATATTTAATCAACTTTTCGTTTTTGAGCTATGCTGTCCACAGACACACACACACACACAGACCTTTTTCTGAAAATGCTATTTTTGGTATCAGGGCACCTCAAAACATATATTTCCGGTGACATCTCGATATAGAATTTTTGGGTGGAATACAATAACTTATCTACCCACTAGGTATATTGTACATGGCTAGAGAAAGTAATAAGTAGTTTTACAATACGTTTTTACAGATTTGTAGAGAAAGTAGACGTCAGATGTTTTCTATTCATAACTCACATGACGTAACATATGCTGACAATGCCATGGTGATGACGATATAGTTTATGAACTAATGATAAGTAATAGCGGAAGTGTTGCCAGCATAATTTTGTTGATGGACACAGTATTTACATGGCATCCTGCTGATGGAGAGTCCCGGCCAAGCTGGTCTATTCCTGTATTTGCCCTTGGCCACCCACCGACCGCCACGTGACAATGAGATTTACTTTCATGGATAATCAAAACCAGTTGTGAAAAAGCGCACCATTACAGAGAGAACAAAACAAATGAATGCTGCTGTAATTAGTACAAATAAGAAGCGCATATCAAAAGACGATCACATCAGAAACTGCGCGCACTTAAAATGGTGGCCATATCTTGTCTCGTCAACGCTTCAGAGTTTTTATTTTTCCTTTCGTTTTGCCGTGTATATTCCTTCAAATTAGTGATGCTATCATTAATGGGTAGGGCAAAGAATAAGGTTAGAGAAAATAAAAGAGCACATTATAAAATTAACGATCTTTCAAATATGTACAAAAAAGTAGTAGTATTGCCATCATTCGTATTAATGTTCTTATTAATACTATACGGTTAGTAGAATTAATGAAAACGTGAAAGCAGTGTACGAAAAAAATCCAAATACAATAACACACGGTGTTTTGATGTACTATTATCAATTAATAATATACCCTTAAAATAAATTAAAACATGAAAACATCTTAACGAAAACATATAAACAGGTGAGCACATGCTGTCTCTTTCACTGTATTATTATTAATATTATTACGCAAATTAAGCTTTCCAGAATAAAACAGCACATGAAAACAACATAACGAAAAGCATCATAATACGATGTATTTCGCTATATTATTCTTAATATCATACATACACTTAGCATAATAAATCAAAACATGAATACGTCGTAACGAAAATCATATAAACATAAGAGAACGTGGTGTTTCTTTCAGTGTATTATTATTGATATTTTTTACGCACATTAAGCTTCACAGAATAACAAAACATGAAAACATCGTAACAAAAAGCATCATAACACTATAGCACGTAGTATACCACTATATAATTATCAGTAATGTAATTAATAGTATACACTTAGCAGAATAAATGAAAACATGAATGCACCGTAATAAAAACACACAAACACGAGAGAAATGTAGTGTTTTGCTGTAGGTATTATCTGTAATATTATTATACAGTATAAGTTTATGCGAATAGAACAAAAAATGAAAACATTGTAACGAAAAGCGTAATAACACTAGAGCAAATAGCGTCCACTGTATTATTTTCATTAATATTATTTCACAGTTTACACTTATCAGGATAAAAACAAAACATGAAAATATGATAACAGAAAACATCATATCACGATTTCACTAGTGTTTCACTGTATTATCATTAATAATATACACTTAGCAGAATAAATTAAGACATAAGTGCTCTGTAACGAAAAACATATGAACACGGGAGAACCTAAGCTGTTACGCAGTATATGCTTATCACAATATAACAAAACATGCAAACATCATAACGATGCATCATGTTTCACTGTGTTATTTTCTAATATTATTCGCAGTATAAGTTTAGCAGAATAAAGCAAAACATACAACACGTAGTGTTTTAGTATATAATAATAAAATTTATAATAATTATTATAATAATAATTATTATTATTATTATTATTATTATTATTATAATTACTATTATTATAATAACTATAAAGTTATACAGAAGTCATCCAGAATGAAAAGGCTATTCCTCTGGAATAATTGGTTCCCATAAAATTCAAGATATACATTTCGTTTGTTATAAAAATATCTTAAGCATATGGTATTCTAAGCAAAATTCGTTAGTCATTTTTGAGAAAATCAAAGTTTTCGAAAAATGTTCCACGTAAAAGGGAGTTGGAATGAGGGATTCCTTGAAAATGTTAGTGTCGCATCTATGAAAACTACTTAACTTAAATACCACGTCGGTATTCAAACTACTTTTCGTTTTTGAGCTATACTGCCCACAGAAACACACACAAAGACTCAAAGACAACGACGGACATGCTTTTCTTTCTTTTTTTTTTTTTGGATTTAGGGGGGTCCCAAAACATGTGTTTACGGTGAAATCTGGGTATCGAATTTTTGGGTGGAATGCAATTCTTCTCTATCTATTCTCTCGTACATTGTACACACGTACCTCACAATTCTAATTAAACAAGAGTAAACTTGCAAAAACAAATTCATTTTGGCCATGACGCATTGCCCTAAGGCAGGCGCCCACGTCAACGGATGTGATAAAAGCTGATGCCAACCAAACAGTTTGTTTCGGACTAAGCAAATTGAAAACCCTACCAGGGGACAATATTTCTCTTCCGGTAGGTGTCTGGCTGTGATTTGCTGTTTAAATATCCGCTTATTTCAATAGTGTAGAGCATGTTTCTCGTTTTGCTTTTCAATTGCAGGTGCTTGTTTGAAGCTTTGTTTCTAAAAGGAGCCAAGTGAGTAATGCTTTTCAAACCTCAGTATGTCTATTTAAAACGTATTAATATCAGAAACTGGAAACTCTGTCCATGAATTAAAACGAAGTTATACAGCCACCGACTCTTAAAATATTTGTCTATCGCTTAAGTAATGTACTCCATATTCTCAATCTACCCAAAAGAAAATTTGTAATAAACAACTTTCTACAAATTTGTATCTGTAGTAACGTGAAGATGCCGGGATAAACTTTTGTAAGAATATTTGGTTCAATAATGGGTGGAGAAGATTATGTAAATGTTATGGAACACATATTTTTATTTAAAAGAGTCTCAAAACCTGTATTTCTGTTGAAAGCTCGATATCTAAATCAACTTCCTCTAATTATAGTGAGTAGTATTGAAATAAAGTGCATTGTAAGACAGCGAGCGAGAATGATGACTGAAAAAATCGGATATGTTACACTGACATGACTTTTTTTAGCGGTTCTACATATAAACTTCTTACAAAAGAGTATTCTTATTTGTAAACCATGCTTATCGAGCTGCATTAGCACAATGTGCTTATTACTTAGTTCCTTTAAAGTAGAAGGCAAATAAAGAACTATCCTAGGCTAGTGCGATAGGCAAATGTTTTAAAAGCTGTCGTTCAGCGATTATCATTGCTGTTAGCTTCTTTGCTTGACTAGGAATAGAACAAAAGAAAAGCGAACACTTCCTGTCTGAAAAAAGTATATCTTAAAATTCTAACCAATAACAAGAAATATCTTGGAAACGATCAACTCTACAACAAAAATGCATGTGAGAAAATCCTGTGTTTTAATAAGATCTAAATTTTTGTGTAGTAAGTTTTTGTCTATATCTTACGGTTTACTAGTTATATAAAATTGAGAAAAATTTGTCCTGAAAATTTGTCTTTAGAAACTAGTCTCAGAAAATTCAAGATATACATTTTATTTGTCATGTAAATATATATAATATACGGTATTTATAGCTATATATCGTTAGAGCCATTTTTGAGAAAAACAAATTTGTCCAAACATTTTCCATGTAAAGGGTAGTTTGGAGTGGAGGGATATTTTTGAAAATCTTCGTTTCGCATCCTTGGAAGATAATAAACTTAAACACCAAGTTTGAAACTTAACGATCTTTTAGTTTTTGAGCTATGCTGTCCACAGACACACACACACGCGGACGTTTTTTCTAAAAATTCTTTATTTTGGATTCAGGGGTCACAAAATGTATATTTCCGGTGAAATCTCGGTATCGAATTTTTGGGTGTAATACAATACCTTCTCTATAGACTATGTACAGAGTACGTGTAGATAAAATAAAAATCAAATCTATTATATTTTCTCATATTCTTAGTTTCCTCTTTTGTGGCTTTTATCAAAAGCACCATGTCGTAGTTTCACAGTGCCACTCCTCACTCTCACATATTTGCACTTTATTAATCATCAAAATCTTTAGATAAGTTTTCGTAGTCATGAATGTAATCAGACTAAAGTTTATTAGAAAATTCTTTAAGGGTTGCAGTGTCGTTATGTGAGTTCCTGTAAACGTTAACAGAGATGGCTGGGAGCCAGATGGGATTTGAGCGGATTCAACAGAGGTAATGGTAGATTAATCACGTCTATCCAGTAGCTTGCAGACAGACAGGGCTGATACAGATGAGAGTTGGCAAGATTAGAACGTACTTGAGCTTCAGCATCAACACATCTCAGCCAATTTATTTGCTTTCCGATCAAGATGAACAGAACAGGCTTTCAAGTGATGACGTTGCCGAGCTCTCGGGTTTCTAAATGATGCCCTCTTTAGAGTAATACGTTTCTTTTTTCTCAAGGCGTATACCTTCAAAGCGTTTTCAACAAATAGATACATGAACTAATTTACTTTCGTGTTCTCTTCAAAGATACCGCATGTCTTAATTCTCTTTCTTCTAATTCCATAAAATTCTTCTTGGTGATCCTTGGCTTCGCGAGAGTCGCTGCGCTTATGTACCTCATGTTAATCTCTATGTACCATTCTGGTTGCGTATACATCTCTCTCTCTCAAACTTTGATCTTAAGGCAGGTATGTGCATTCTTAACCCCGCAGGTCAACGCGTGTCACTTGACCTTCAGCCCCTTCCCTTTGGGTTGCCGCAAATTGTCTTCAAAGTAGAGCAATGTAGGAATAGAGATGCATTCCACAAATGAATGGATACAGGGATTTAGGGATTTTTACCCAGGCTGTTTCAGAAGTGTTTCCTCTTCAGCCAAGTTATTAATGTTTAGTCAGCTAATTTGCATTAGACAGCTCGTTATTGCGACCGGAAGACATTTTTTTCTTTTTCTCCTTTATTTATTTTGATTAAAATACTATACAATTTGGGGAGGAGATATTTTAGTGTCATGTTTTGGATTTATTTTTGGACATTTCTTTGAGATGTTCATTTATTACATTGAGATATTTGATTACTTCGTTGAACGCTTTGGTATTGTGTGTGTGTATTTCTGTGATTATCACTGCATGTTCCTTGCGCGGAATTTCGTCATTTAATCTGCAAGTACTGCGGGAAATTCTTGATGACGTTTGTAGGGTCTTTAATACTATTTTGTATGTCAATACCTTCTGTATGTCTTTTAAGTAATAATCGTCAAAATCTATTGTAGATTGTGCTTATTTTGTGCTGGAGTGACGTTTCTGAAATTGTAGTTGTATATGATTTCCGATTTGTTGTGGTTCCTGCGAAGCTGATGGTGATTGGTTCGTTTGAAGAGATGTTCTTCTTGCGGTGCTTGTTCTCGGTTGTGGTAGTGTTCTTGTGGATGTACATCTCTGCTTGTTCTTTGTAGTAGTTGCCAGTTGGTGTTACTTAGTGAAGGTTCTGCAGAGTTGTGTGTGACTTCTCTGGGGCAGCATTTCTGGTCAGTGAAATAGTCGTGTCTTCAACATATTGCACGGTATTGGCGCGTCTGGAAAGGTCGTTCTGCCTGCAAACCGATGTTAAATTTGGAGCTCCAAAATAGTGGCAACGTGGCACTGAGAATCAGTTTTCTGTGGTGTGTACATATTAGTAGCATCTTCTGCACGGCGGTGTCCATATTGTGTGGTTTTTCTCTATTGTACTACTTTTCCGAAGTATGTAATTCCGGTGTGGACAGCTGCGGTGTACTGTTTTCTGTCCTGAAAGATTAGTTCAAAGAGCGTCTTCTATTGATGTAGATTCTAACAGGATTCACCAAGGTAGTTCACATACACTGAGCCGATGCATTCTACAATAATAAGTCATACATTTCCGGAAGAATTGCCTCTTTCATATTACGCAGTTACTCAGATTTTACATTGTGTGTATGTGTGTGTATGTGTACCAATAGAACTCAAAAACAAAAAGACGTTAAACATCAAATCTAGTATTAAAGTTTGGTGTCTTCGAATAATGCGATACGTAGATTTTCAAGAAAATCCTCCACCCGAAATGCACTGGAGTGATCTATGCAAGTTAGTTGAAAATATGCGTGATTTATTATGTGTGTAGAGATCGAACTCTAATACGATTTTGTTATGAAAAATAGACATTCACAGTTACAATTCTCTGTATTTTGCGTTCAAGTCTTCTTGATTCAAGTCTTCCTGGATATTTAAATAGGCAAATTGCTTTCATTTTATAATTTTAGCACACCTGCTAATTATTGTATACGTAGCTGCTGGTCTAATGTAATGGTGGTGTAATGGTTACCTGCTGACTTTATATACCCCAGGTGGCGGGTTCAAACCCGGTGGAGGACGTTGGATTTTTTCGGGTGTAAAAATCCTTAGCATGGCTTCCTTCGGAAGGGAGGTAAGTAGATTTACGGCATGTAAAAGAACCTCAAGCCTGATAGAGAGGCCTCTGAGCAAAATTAAGCGGTCTTTCACGCCCAATTTAGAATAGGACGCTGAGAACCACAGCAGTTAAAGAGCGTCTATAAATAACACGTCATTTTTACATTTTTTTTTTATCTATACGATGTGTACGCTTTGAAAGAAAATGGAGTAGTGTCGAAACTTTTTACTCACCGAAATCAATAATCTTTCTCGTATCCATGACGAAAAACATAACTTCTCCCTAAGTAGAATGCATCTGATTTCAACGGTTGTCTATCTCCGTGTATAACAAATAATATGATGTGTTAGATACACATGAATTTTTCTACATCCCTGTAACAAATTAATGCTAAAAAGTTTATTCTTCTATGTGTTTCATGTTAATCAAGATAAAATTGCAGAAGTAGTCTCATTATTTGCTTCCTTTCAAGTAGGTTGAAAATAAGGGAATACACCAAGCTAAAACGATAGTCAAATCTTTAAAAGCTGGTTGCCATGTAATTGAAATTCCTTTGTTTTATGGCCAGAAGTTAGCATATTTCCGCATGAGAAATGTAAAAGTATTTTAAAGCTGAACCCAATAACAAGAACTGTCTCAGCTGTACAACAAGTGTATATGAGATAAATTATGTGTTTTAACGAAATCTACTTTTTTGAGAAGAAGTTTTTGTCTATCTCTGACACTTTAGTACTTATGCAAAATTCAGCAGAATTCATCCAGAATAAAAAGGTTTTCAAAGGCTATTCCCAGAAAATGCATGATATTTTTGTCCTGCAAACATATCTAATATACATTATTTTAATCAAAATTTTAGAGACTTTTTGAGAAGAATAACATTTTTAAAAAGTGTCCCTTGTAAAGAGTAGATTAAGGGGGAGGATTTTCTTGATAATCTGCGTGTCGCATCCTTGAAAGATACTTATCTTAAATACTAACTTTGGTGTTTAACGGCCTTTTCGTTTTGAGCTATATTGTCCATAAACATAGATGCTCAGGGGACTTAAAACATATATTTCCGTGAAATCTGGACATCGAATTTTGGGTGGAATACAATACTTTCTTATGCACTACGTACATAGTATGTACGTGCAGAGAAAAAAAAATAAATTCAAATTATTTAAATTATAAATTCACTATTTACCTACAATATTTTACTCGTGAAAAAATTATAAGCATTTAAATGTAATTCCTATAATTCATAATCTGATATTTTAGGATCTTATATTTAAAATCTGTTTTATGCTACGAGGATTGCAACGAATAAATAGATAAACATTCATTCCCAATTCCAATAACATTCATTCCAACAAGGATAGAAAGCGTATTATTTATAATTGACAATTTTAAAACAAAATTGCCTCTTCGAATATGCATATTTTCACTTTAATTATAATTCTTAATTTGTTTGGGCTGTATGTTTATTCCCGTTACACCTTTTACTTATAAGGAACTAAGAAATAAGGCTAATTCTAGAGATCGGGATATCCATGGTTCAAATCCTGGCTATGGCATTGAATTTTTCAATCTGGCTCCATCTATCCAACTCCTGTCCTACACATGGTTTGAGTGAAAAAACAATTACATTAATACCAACGACCTAATAGTGGGCTAAAGTATGAAGCTCAAGTCTTAAAGTGCTTACGATATTGTAAGTTGCCATTGGGGTATATCATCTCAAAATAATTTGAAATCACCTTGTGGTTTACCGAGAAAATGTGTCAGTTGAGACATTTAGTGCCGTGCCGGCATGTTGCCATGGTAGTTCAGTGGTAGAGCAACCGGCTAGAGACCGGGAGATCTCTGGTTTAAATCCCGGCTATGGCATTGGAATTTTCAGTCTGACTATCTATCCAACTTCTGCCCTAGAAACGGCATGTGTGAAAAAACCATTATAGACCATTTCTGTTTATATTTGTCTTCATTAGTATGGAGTAGTTAGAAGAATAAGCTTTTTAAGAATAGTTTGTTTGAATGGTTTGTTTGCAGAACAGGTGAAGAAAGTCTTGTGAATGGAACTTATCATACATTTTAAAAACAGTACTATAACCTCGTTCAATGTCACAAAGCTGTACTGGTTATTTAAGGAAAAATCGTGATCACAGGATAAGTAACCTTGGATCTGCAGTTTCCTGTAAAAGCATTGTTCAAGTACTATAAATCATTTCTGCAAGAGACTGGTCATAACAAATATATGTGTTCCATAACAAGTTGCTGACTACGACCGATTGATGTGCTTCTTGCACGAAATGGAATACTATATTGTGTTTCCCTGATGTATGTATATAGCCTCAACGACCATAAAACTTTCTTCTCTCCAATTACATGCAGATTACTCTTCTCTCTTGCACAGTTGCTATAATGTATATTCCTTATTTTTTAATAAACCTATATCTTTTTATTTAGTCTTCAGCCCTTGAAATAATTTACGATTCTCCATTATGATTTTTTCTTGCCTTCTTCAGACGTTCCACAGTTCATGTCCTTCTTACTTTGTTCTATGCACTGTAGTATTGCTCTTCTTTTGTTATTCTTGCCTTCAGTTGTGCTTTCCATTATAATTTTGAAAACACTTTGGTGTTTTGATAACTGTTCCTCGAATTTTAATCCTATTTTCTTGTTTTGTATTAAACGTATCTTTTGATTTTGCTTCATCATAAACTTCTTCATTCGAAATGTTATCTGTCCAACTAATATTCATCATTTTCTTATATCGCCCTCCGTGGTGTAATGGTTACCATGCTAACTTCATATACTCAAGGTCGCGGGTTCAAACCCGGTGGAGGACGATGGATTTTTTCGGGCGTAAAAATTCTTAGCATGGCTTCCTTCGGAAGGAAAGTAAAGCTGTGGGTCCCGTGTCGTAGATTTACGGCACGTAAAAGAACCTCAAGCCTAATAAGAGAGGCCTCTGAGCAAAATTAAGCGATCTTTCACGCCCAATATAGAATGGGACGCTGAGAACCTCAGCAGTTAAAGAGCGTCCATAAATAACAGGTCATTTAATTTAATTTCATTTTCTTATAGCATCATCTTTCAAATGCTTCCCTTCTACTTTCTGGTTTTAGGATTGACTAAGTTTATCGATTACCAAGTTTACGATCAAGTTAATACGTATATGCTTCGATGCAAGTTACTCCAAACTAAATTTATTTTATTTATTATTAACTAAAAAAAAGGCAAGATATTTAGGTTTGGAGTTGGACCGAACCAAGAAAGATTGTTGCGTTTTTATTACTCTCTCTTCCGTATAAAATTATCAAATTCTGTAAGCGCATAAACATTTACATACTATTATTATTATTAATAATATTATTATTATTACTATTAATATTATTATTATTAATATTATTATTAATAGTATTAATATTATTATTAATAGTATTAATATTATTATTAATATTATTATTAATAATATTATTATTATTATATTTTATTAGTTTTAGATCTCCGTTTTGTTTAATAACTTTTCAAGCCTATGATTGTACAATTTGATGTTGAATTGAAACAAAGAATTTGGTAGTTTTTTAAATAGCTTTATTCATTCACATGTTCCATTAGATTAATAATACTACATGTTGATTTCCTGTGTTTAACATTTGTTTTTCCTTTCATATTTTTTGCGAATCTGACTATTCTTTTGTCTGTTTGTGTGGTTAGGTCACTGTTTTGTTTTGGATATTATATACTTTGTAGGTTAATAGCATTCACGTATTCACATAAATATTATAGAAACTCTCCAACTAGCTCTGGTTTACTTTCGGGCCATTTACCTCCTTTCTTTCGTATTTGTTCCTTAATTTTGTCCTTTGGTTGTTCAACATGTTGCTGTCGTATAATGAGATCTGTTGTTTGGTCCCCTCTTCTACATGTGCAAGTAGGATCGTCGATTATGTGGAATCTACAATATCTTTCGATATGATAATATCGTTTCGAACCTCCTTTTGTTATGTTTTCCTATTCTATTGGGGTCGGCTGATAAATCCGGGCTTCTCAGTGAAACCAGCATTTAAAAATATTTGTTTTTGGTTTATTTCTCAAGATAATCTCCAGAAAGTCACATACATTTGTCATAGCGGTGTTCTAATTTAATTAATCATCTTTGTGATACGATTTATCAAGTTCCTCAAAATACCTGTTCACCACATCAATGACCTCCTCGTTGCTCTGAAATCGTCGTCCTCCAAGAATTTTTTAAGGTTTGGGAACAGGTGCTAGATCTGGTGAATAGGGTGGATATTCAAGCAATTCCAACTTTAATTCGCACATTTTTCCCATTGCAATGGCTGAACGATGGGCCGGAGCATTGTTGTGATGAAACAAGATATTTTTTGCCAAATGAGGTCTTTTTCTTTTCACCTCATTACTCAGACGTTGCAGTAAGCATGCGTAGTAGTCACCAATGATACTTTTACCATAATATAATTCCTTGTACATCCCAGAAAACACTCGCCATAACCTTGTTAGCTGACAAAATTGACTTTGACCTGGCGCAATCCACTGTTTTGACTGTGATTTGCTTTGTGGAGTGTAGAGATGAATCCAAGTTTCATTCATGGTAATAAGCCGTCTCAAAAAATCACTGGGAGTTTACGGTAGAGCTCCACATTCTTGACAAACAGTTTTTCTTTGCAACTTTTGATCAGGTGTCAACAAACGCCGCACCCATCTTGTGAAAGCCCAAAGTATTGCTTAAAATATTACCTGCACGTTCTTTTGATATGTTTATAGCCTCTACTATCTCAAATAACTTTAATCTGCGGTCTTCCAATACTAAATGATGAATTTTTTCAATGATCTCTGGAATTGTCATTTCTACAGGGCTTCCAGAGCGAGGCTCATCACTAGTGGTCATACGTCCCATTTTAAACTTCTTAAATCATTGAATATAAAGAGGCAGAGTCATTCAACGTACTGTCCATTCCCTCCTTGATTTTTTTAGGCGTTAGCCGTTCAGATGGAAGTATTTAATCACTGCTCGTTTTTCCATATCCTCCATTTTCGTGAAAACTCTAAAGTTGTCTTGTTTAAATTGTTGTCATTCGAAAATTAAACGAACTATTGACCTGCAACTATGCATACAAGCTAGTCTAGAGTTAAATTATACGATGCTACCGGCTAACTGGCCCAGTAGTGCCATATCTGTATGAGGCCCGAGACTTCTCAGCCGACCCTCGTATTTCCCATTTTCTTAATGTTTCTTATTTGCGCTTTTTGAATATCTGTTATAGCCTTCTATTCTGTCATTTGTTGTTGCTTGTTTTGCAAGTTTATCTGCAATTTCAGTGAAGGATGTAAAAAGAAAGAGCAAGAGCATGTCTCCAAACTAAACGCTTCATGTCAATCTGTAATGCCAATGCATTAACAGTCTAGCTCAAGGTTATTTCTTTGCATTATGAGCAAAAACCCTTTGGGACAGTTTTACCTATATTGTACATGGAAAATTGAAAGAAAGTTTAAAACGTAACACATTTGGAAGTGCATAAAATATAGATGTGGAGTAAAACGGATTTTACTCTAGTTTTATATAAAATTTTAACCTTCCTAAGACCAGCTCGAAGTCACGGAACCTCGATATCCGGGGCTCTACTGTATTTCATGTGATGTGTAGGAACATAGATTTACTTCGTTCCCATGATTTCTAGGTTATTGAATGAATTATATGAAGGTTATATTTAATTGCATCAGTTGCTTGAACTTTTCCTTTCCAGTGCAAGCAATTAATGACCTGCATATAAGGAAAACCATAAATCATTTGAAGTCACGTGTTTTTATGTGAATGAAGCAAGCTAATTACTTCTTTGACTGCAGAAGAATAATGAATGGCTAACATTTGTAATGCGGATTTCCTCTATGGCTAATCTAGTTTTTTCATCAAGTATGTTTGCTATCAACGGCGCAATTGTTTTGTTTCAAACCAAATGAAGAATAATTTGTTTCGTTAAACACACCATTACCACCAGAGGAGTGTTCTGTGGTGTCACTCAGTGTTGCCAACTTGTAGATGTAAACGCATCGTAATGCGCCTCAGAATTATGAATTTACGCTTTAAAGAGTGGTACATCTACACATTTAATAGGTAATACTGAAATACCGCTGGCGTAATAATTTATTTTTACTTTCTATACTAGCATAGTAAGTAGTGGAAATATTGTATTCTACACAAAATTCGATATCGAGATTTTACCGAACATATATTTTGAGTTCCCTGAATCGAGAGAAAAGTGTTTTTAAAAACAGATCACTGTGTCTGTTAGTGTATCAGTGGACAGCATAATTCAAAAACTAAAATCATTTAAGTACCAAACTTTCAAAGATGAGACAGGAAGACTTTAAAGAAATTCGCACCCAAAAATTAGACCTCACATGTAAAAGCTTTCGAAGTCTGATTTTCTAAAGAAATCCTCTAAGGATTTCAATAAATATCATGTTTAAATTAATTATATGAAAATAAGATTAAGAGTTTTAATTTTATAGAAATAACTTCTGAAGTCTGATTCTCTTTTTTTATGATTGCTAAACCGTAAGACAGGGAAACAAAATCTTACTGCTCAAGGTAGATTTCGTTGAAGTACACATCTGTCTGTTTTTAGTGAAATTAACTAATTACGACATATTCCTTTTTATTGGTTTTAATTTTTGAAAAATGTATGATTTTCTTAAATGAAAAATCCTATTCAATGTTTTCTCTTAGCCATACAAAGGGAACTGAATTTCAAGGCATCACTTTGCAATTAGCAAATGGTAACGTTTAAGGCTACTGTATTTTCCTAGTGCCTTGTATCTAAAAAAAAATGTATAATAAAAGCATTGATACAAATGTTTATCTGGATTAACGTGAAAAAAATAAAAGGATGAGCATTTTTAAAAATAGCTTGTTTCAAATGGGTACAGGAAGTCATTGAATATAACATATCAGATATTAATAGTACTTATAATATTGACGAGCGCACACGCCTTTCTCTCTCAAATGCTGCACCTTCATACAAATTTGCTATCGTCATACAGTTAAACATCTCGATGACCTCGAAGTTTTCACACCTACCACATTCTTTCTCAAAATGGGATGACATAATCAGCCCATTTAGTGTAGGTACATTAGGTCATTCGAATTTGAGTTGTTATTATATTCACTGTAAAAAGAACACGCACACAAGAGTTGTTAAGAGGGCATTGAAATCACTGTCAGCGGTAATTCTTTGAAATCATCACTTCCATCAAGAGCGCAAATGTGTTTAATAGCACCCCAGAAGCTATCAGGTATATACTTTATCTCACTAAGAATGTCAGTTAAATTTTCTACAGTGATGTTCAATTTACTGGAAAGTATTATTTTGTTAATTGTTTCATTTGTATAGCCCCCTTTGACTTCAATGTCCATATCGGGGGCTTTGACCTGTGAAACAACTCGTATTACTATAGGTCGAGTACATTAGGTTAAACTTTATATTACTAAACACACGCACATTCACTCTCACATTCATACTTCCAAACTCTGGGGATAAGGAATAATTCTGGTTAAAGAAAAATTACCGGCCCCAGCCGGGAATCTAACTCCGGCCTTCCGGGTGAGATGGACAGTATTATGTTGGCTAGGATTAACAATTCTAGACACAATGGCAACGATTAAACTTGTAAACTCACATGCATTTCTCTACCCATTCTTCAACAAATCATTATTAAGAATACCTAGGCTAACGTGATAGCCTAGGTATCCTTTGAAATTGCACACCTTCTCTTCACCAATAGAAAGAAAAATGAACGAGTTACCATTTGAGAAAACTAGAAGTATTTTGAAACTGAAATAAGCAACAAGGAATATTTTGAAAATGGTTAACTCCACGTAAAAATTCTCATATAAAGTGTGTGCTTTAACGATTTTTCTGCTTTCTGCAAAAGTCATCCAGAATGAAGAGAAATTCAGAGGCTACTCCCAGAAAATTCCAGATATATATTTCATTTGACGACGTGAATATTTCTAAAATATGTATTTTGGATAGGTAGAAAAATTCAGTGCAATGACCTGGAATTAAACTAAGGGTCTTCCGATCTCCGTCCGGTCACTCTAACCTTAGCTACTATGGCAACTCGTGTACCAACATAGCATTAAATTCCCCAAATGATTTGTATTTCCCCGGAAACGACAAGAAATCCTCAAATTATTCGAAGTCGCAATGGGGTATATTGTGCGCGCGCGTGTATGTGTCTGAATAGCATAACTCAAAAAGTACGTTAAATACCAAACGCTGTTTAGTTATGTTTTTCCCAAGGATTCAACATGAAGATTTTTAAGAAGATCCCTCTACCCCGGATTACCTTTACGTGGTCATTTTTCGGAAGCTTCTATTGTCAAAAATATTTGTAACGATTGTGATTACGTTTATAGTATGGCAAATGAAATGTTTATCTTGAATTTTTTGGGAGTTATCTCAGAAGTATATTCTGAACGACTTTTTATAACTAGTAAACCGTAAAAGATAAAAATGTAGATCTGGTTAAAACACACTGTGTCACATATTTTTTGTGGAGTTAACCATTTCTGATATATTATATTTTATAAGTTTAATGTTTTCATAACTATACTTTTCTCTTATGGAATGTCACTATCCGTTTTATTCTGCTGAACAAGCAAAGGGAAAGACATTTCAAATGTTTCACAGAGGGATCAGTTTAAGCTCTAATTCCAATGTATCTAATATGTAATAAGAGTATTCTCTGTAGAAGAATAATTGTTTTTAAATATAAGATAAGAGGGTAGAGAAAGACATGTGAATGACACCAGATTGTTTAGTTTTGTTGTTCACAAAAATACACAAACGAATGGAGAATTTTATAAAAATTCCTATTTTGGAATGAAGGAGCTTCGTATATTTCCTGTGAAATCTCGACATCGAAATTTTGAGTAGAATACAATGCTTTCCCTACTTGTTATACGTAGTAGACAAGAAAGTTTTATGGGATATGTGTTAGATGCTTTAGAGGGTTGGAGATATATAATAACAGCAAAAATGCAGATAGGAGCCAGGTTTGGTTGCATCATCACCACCATCAGAAGGTAACGTTGCCAGACTTTGTTTCCGTTCGCTGTTATGACAATACGACAGGTATATGATCGGTATAATACAACATACTATTGCATAAACTTAAAAATACAATGCACCCCATAACTATACCAGCTGGCAACACTGCTTCCATATTATGTTGATTTTCAATCGCCAAATGAACGACTCGGTCACATTCCGCGCTGAAGAGCCAAGCCGTGGTTGATGGTGCTGAAAGGATTTCGGAAGATACAGCGTCCAGAATTTTTCACAAGTCTTCCTTGAAGTAGCCAAGGAGAATATTTCTTTGAAGCTGAACATCTATTCTAGGTGAAGGTCAAAGTTGACTATTCCTTTGATGACATGCCTGGGATTTGGTGCAAATGGACTGGATCGTGACATCTGCAGGCTTTCTCTTTACATCGTGAGATAGCAGATTGGTCAACACTGGCACTAATGTGAGTTGTATGCACAGAAATTGCATGCTGCACTGACCAAGTCAAAATGAAACACATTACTAATGGTAAGTTATGGTGTATTTTCTGAGAAACTGCTCAGAAGAAAGCATAAAGATTCTATGAGGGACTAGCTTTTCCTGTGTCATTCCCAGTCTTGAGTTCCAAGATTGCAACAAAAGGTTATTATGCTGCTAGAAGATCTAATGCCATATTCTTTTGTTGCATGTTTTAGAAATCAGAATTTTATTATTTTATTTTCTGTACCATGTATGTAAAAATTATACAGTATTGCATTTCACCCAAAATTTTGATACCGAGATTGCGCTGGAAATACACATATAGAGGTCAGTTGATCTCTTTACTGCACAATTTTCTAACCTATACTGTATGATGTATTCATAAACCTACATTGTATGTATGACGGTATAGAGAAAAAATATTTTTAATAATGAATATATTATACACTTACATCATCAACGGTACCCTCCAGTAAGTTTCCCTACACCAACTTTTTATTCTTTCACAAATTGATTACAATTAGAGTCTGTTCACAAACATCTGTATTTCTTCTATCCTTCTGCAACAATTCTGTCGTGTAGTTAGTTTCCTTTCAATGTTCGCTATGGCAACGACTAATACTGCTCGCTATGAATTTCGCGTCGAAACGTGGTCAACTGCTGCTCGTTATGCACTCCCAGTTGAAGCTGACTCCGGCCAGGGCTTTGATCCCCTTTTTATATCTATGGATCATGTGGGAGGACATTTCCAGAAGCAGTCGCAAGGTGCAAACTACCGCAGGTGTCACAAAGCTTCGACGTCAAAGAACCTTCCGACAGCACACGTGTAAGAATAGATGCCAACCATCAGCTATGACTTACTAAACAAGCCGTACACACACTTTCGGCGATTATGGCCACAGGGCGTAGTCACAGTCCCAATTTATTTTGAAGTCTTCAAGTTCAAAATAGCTTTAAACCTATTTCCACAGATCGAACTACAAAACCACTATCTAGAAAACAGCATCTGATGTTACATTCTCATGACTTTCTTCACTTATTTTGTAATATATTATACTTAAAAAAGTTTATTCTTCTCTCTACTTGATGCTAATAAATATAAACATTAATTCGTTCCTTATAAGTAGAAGGGGAAATTAAGAAATACACTAGGCTAAAGCGGTAGTAAAATTTTTCGAAAAATGCAACTATGCGATTGAAATTCGGTTCTCTTTACATATCCGGGAATAACACAAAAAGAAATTATTACAATTACAGAAAATATTTTAAAATTGAAACTAATAACAGAAAATATCTCGAAAATTGTTAACTGTTTAGAAAAAAACGTAAATTATGTATTTTAATGAGTTCTACGTTCTTTGTGAAGTAACTTTTTGTCTCTTTCTTACAGTTTCCCCTTCTGCAAAAGTCATTCAGAATGAAAAGAACTTGAGATGTTATTCCCATAAAATTCAGGATAAACGTTTCATTTTTCATGTAATAGTTATGTGTAATATACAGTATTTTAATAAAAATCGTTAGAGCCACTTTCGAAAACGTTTCCATGTAAAGGGTAGTTTGAGGTGGGGTATTTTCTTGAAAATCTTTGAGTCGCATCCTTGGAAGACATTGAACTTAAGTATAAAGTTTGGTGCTTATCCGACACACACATGACGGCACACATACACGTAACATAGAAAAACAAACACATACGTACACAATCAAATATAAACAAGAGAAGTACCCTCTCTAATATCTTAGAATAATAATCTACAGATGCGTCATTGCTTGAAAGGAAAGTAATTTGAGTGAAATACTCTAACGCAGAGAGTAAATTATTATATTAAATAAGGAACTAGTTTCTACGGCAGTTATAAGGCCATCATCCAATAAGAGAGGACTATAAGTATGTCATACTGTTGACAGGCGGGGTAAGGTAAGGACTGTTCAACTGTCGTTCGCGTGCTTCCATCGCCGTTTCGCTCCCGCTTCTGCTCATGCGCAATATCTACTATTGGAATGAATTCCAGGGATTTTACGTCTGGTACATTCAAGTGGTATGCACATACATTTTTAAGCAAACTTCACACAACGTAAACATATAAAACCATAAATTTGTAGCACTTATATTCATCCAAACTTAAAGTTGATGATAATAAATCATTAGGAACGAATGTTCCTGCAAGCAAATGTCAAATTAGCACTCTAACATACGGTAAATGTGCAAAGCACGTAGTACAAAACCAAGCCACAGTTAAGTTTTAAATGGGTCACGTCAAGAATTTATGTACTCGGCCCACCTTGGTTAGTAAATCACCGCAGAAATGGTTCAGCCTTCAGCAATAAGCGGGGTTTAGTACCTAGTCCTTTTATTCCCACCAAGACTTATGTGTTTTTTCTGACTACTTTACCCGGCATTACACAGTCGAGCTGTTAGCTGTGCCATAGATATTAAGGAATGAGATTTGCAACTTCTTCTATGAACTCTGAGGTTAGACATCGTAATAAATACTTATAGTCCAAATGTCTCCTCTGCTTTTCAACTGTCTCAGAGAGAAACATCTGATGTGTTCCATTCACATGACTTTCTCTATATCTCTGTAACAAATTTTTGTTAATAAGCTTATCTGTTATTTATTTCATGCTAATCGAGAAAAATTAGCAGAAATAGTTTTTTTTTTTTTTTTTTTTTTTTTTTTTGCTTCATTTGTATAACCCCCTTTAACATATCGGGGGCTTTCACTTGTGAAACTGTAGGTTCAGAACGTTAGGTTAAACTTTATATTACTAAACACATGCACATTCACTCTCGCATTCATACTTCCAGACTCTATGGGTGATAGGGAATAATTCCGGTTAAAGAAAAATTCTCCGCCCCAGCCGGGAATCGAACCCGGGAGTCAGTTCGCTGACCACTCGACCACGGAGGCAGTCAGAAATAGTCTTATTTCTTGCTTTATTGTAAGTAGAAGCGAAATAAGGGAGTAACATAGATTAAAGGGAAAGCCAAAAGCTGGTTGCTATGTGACTGATGTTCCTTTGTTTGTATGGGTAGGAGTTGACAAATTCCTGTATGAGAAAAGTATGTTTTTCAAAGCTGAAACCAAGAAAAAGGAATATCTCAAAAACGATCAACTCCACGCAAAAATGTATTTAACATAAATTGTGTATTTTAACGTGATCTACATTTTGTGTGTGCTTTTGTCCATCTCTTACGGTTTAGTACTTATGCAAAATCCATCCAGAATAAAGTAGTCTTTAGAGGCTATTCCCAGAAAATTCAAAATATACATTTTATTTGTCAGGTAAATATCTTTAATATATGATATTTAATCAAAATCATTAGAGCCATTTTTTAGAAAATCATAATTTTCTAAAAAAGTTCCATATAAAGGGTAGTTTGGGATCGGGTGATTTTTCTCAAAATTTTCGTGTCGCATCCCTGGAAGATGCTAAACTTAAATATCAAATTTGGTATTTTACCGACTTTTCGTTTTTGAGTTATCGTGTTTATAAACACACACACACGCGCACGCGCGTGCGCGCGCGCACGGACCTTTTAATGAAAGTGTTTTTTTTTTCTATATTGGGAATCCTAAAGCATATATTTCCGGTGAAATCTCGGTATCGAATTTTTGGGTGGAATACAATACTTCTCTATCCCTATGTACATAGTACATATGGGGCTAGAGAAAGTAAAACTGTGATGTGTACCATTCACATGACTTTCTCCATATCCCTGCAACAAGTAATTCTTAAAAAGCTTATACTTTTATTTACTTTATGCTAATCAGAAAAAAATAGTAGAAATAGTCTATTTACTCGCTTCCTTGTAAGTAGAAGCGAAATAAGGGACAACCGTAAGTTAAAGTGATAGTCAAAAGCTGGTTGCTATGTCAATGAAGTTCCTTTGTTTATATGGATAGGAGTTGGCAAGTTCCTGTATGAGAAAAGTATACGTTTTTCATAGCAGAAACCAAAAATAAGGAATGTCACAAAAACGACGAACTCCACGAAAAAAATGTATATAACATAAATTGTGTGTTTTAATGTGCTCTACATTTTTGTGGAGTAAGTTTTTGTCAATCTCTTACGGTTTAGCAGTTATTCAGACTTTAGTAAAATTCATCCAGAATAAACTACTCTTCAGAGGCTATTCCCAGAAAATTCAAGATAAACATTTTATTTGTCAGGTAAATATGTTTAATATACGAAATTTTAATCAAAATCGTTAGAGCCATTTTTGAGAAAATCAAAATTTTCCATGTAAAGGGTAGTTGGGGGCGGGGGGATTTTTCTCAAAATCTTCGTGTCGCATCCCTGGAAGATACTAAACTTAAATACCAAGTTTGGTATTTTACCGACTTTTCGTTTTTGAATTATCGTGTTCACAGATACACACACACACACACACACACACACTCACTCACACACACGGACCTTTTTGTGAAAATGCTTTTTTGGATATTGGGGACCCTAAAACTTATATTTCCGGTGAAATCTCGGAATCGAATTTTTTGGTGGAGTGCAATACTTTCTCTATACACTACATAGTGCGTATGGAGAAAGTAAAAATAGGACATTACTTTTAACCCCTGTGTTTTAATGTACCCTTATACTCATTTTCACACGTTTCAGCGTATTTGGTTTACAAATATATAATTTCTCACAGCGTGTATAAGAGCATCTTCAGTCCAGCGCTCCGTTGCAAGCTTGTTATGCAGGACAGCATATGGAGAAGCATATTATCAATATAATCAACTGCCAGTTTATAACATAAATTGATTTAGCTTGGCCATTTAGTGCTCGGTCATTCCCATTATGGAATAAATGTTTTTCAATAACGCATTCTCCAACGCTTATAATTACCAAGTTAATTAAAAGAGCGCCGTTTTTGCTTTCAATTTGCTCGTTAGACTGATATTTTAATTAATGTTGTTATCTGGAAGCACCCACTAAAATGACCCAATATAATTGAGTGAATGCTTTCATGTTCAGCACTTTTGTTTTTGTCTTCTAAATGTTCACAGACCCCTGCAGACTGAGGCATACTATCTGCCGAAGCTAAGTATACACAGAGATAAATGAAAAGATAAGTATCCGTTTCTTTTTTACTTTCTCTACACGTACTATGTACTTAGTGTATGGAGAAGGTATTGTAATGCACCCAAAAATTTGATACCGAAATTTCACCGGCAATACATATTTTAGGTCCCCCCTTAAACCAAAAAAAGCATTTTTAGAAGACGGTCCATGTGTGTGTGAGTGCCTGTGAGCATGTTAACTCAAAAATGTGATGTGTACCATTCACATGACTTTCTCCATATCCCTGCAGCAAATAATTCTTAAAAAGCTTATACTTCTATTTACTTTATGCTAATCAGAAGAAATTAGCAGAAATAGTCTTATTACTCGCTTCCTTGTAAGTAGAAGCGAAATAAGGGACAACCGTAAGTTAAAGTGATAGTCAAAAGCTGGTTGCTATGTCAATGAAGTTCCTTTGTTTATATGGATAGGAGTTAACAAGTTCCTGTATGAGAAAAGTATACGTTTTTCATAGCAGAAACCAATAATAAGGAATGTCACAAAAACGACGAAGGCCACGAAAAAAATGTATACAACATAAATTGTGTGTTTTAAAGTGCTCTACATTTTTGTGTAGTAAGTTTTTGTCCATCTCTTACGGTTTAGCAGTCATTCAAAATTTAGTAAAATGCATCCAGAATAAACTACTCTTCAGAGGTTATTCCCAGAAAATTCAAGATATACATTTCATTTGTCAGGTAAATATGTTTAATATCCGAAATTTTAATCAAAATCGTTAGAGCCATTTTTGAGAAAATCAAAATTTTCGAAAAAAGTTCCATGTAAAGGTAGTTGGGGGTGGGGGATTTTTCTCAAAATCTTCGTGTCGCATCCCTGAAAGATACTAAACTTAAATACCAAGTTTGGTATTTTACCGACTTTTCGTTTTTGAGTTATCGTGTTCACAGACACACAGACACACGGACACACACACACACACGGACCTTTTTGTGAAAATGCTTTTTTTGGATATTGGGGACCCTAAAACATATATTTCCGGTGAAATCTCGGTATCGAATTTTTTGGTGGAGTGCAATACTTTCTCTATACACTATGTACATAGTGCGTATGTAGAAAGTAAAAATGAAAAGTTCGTTAAATACCAAACTTGTATAAAAGTTTATCTTCCAATGGCCGTAACGATTTTGATTAAAATGACGTATATTAAAGACATCTACACCACAAATATAATGTGTATCTTGAATTTTCAGGAAATAGCTAATAAAAACCTTTTTATTGTGGATGAATTTTGCTGAATTTTGCATAGCTGGTAAACCGTAAGAGATAGACAAAACATTGACTGCATTTAAAATGTAGATCTCGTTAAAACACACAATTTACGTAATATACATTGTTTCCTACAAATGACCTACTTGAAATTTTTCTCATACGGGAATTTGTCAATTCCTGACCACGCAAAGAAACGGATTTCAATCCCACAGCAACCACATTTTAAAGCATTTCGGTTTAGCCTAGTGTATGCCCTTATTGGCCCTCTGCTTGTAAGGAATTAAGTAATAAGATTAAAGTTCTGCTAATGTTACGAAGTTTATTAACAGTAATTTGTAACAGAGATGTAGAAACAGTCATGTGAATTGAACGCATAAGGTTTTTTTCTATTTGTATCCCTCTTTTGTTTAAGAAGTTCGTTACACTCACAGTTTTCAAACCTGTGCTGGATAGACTGTTCCATACTCACTGAAGGCTAAAATTAGTTATATTCTTAGTTTTATTACTTTCTCTAACACTGATGTGCAATATGCATAGAAAAGGTATTGAAATTCCAACCAAATATTCGATACTTAGATTTTACCGGAAATATATTTTTTGAAAACCACTGAATCCAAAAAGCAATTTTTAGAAAGCTGTCCGCGCGCACGCACATGTGTTTGTGTAGACCTGTAGGCAGCATAGATAAAAAACCAGATCAATTAAATATCAAACTTGCTATTTAGGTTAAATATCTTCCAAGGATGCTACAGGAAAATTTTCAGGAAAATCCGACCACCCCAACTTCCCTTTACATGGAACGTTTTCCGAAAATCTTTATTTTCTCAAAATGGTTCTATCAATTTATATTAAAATACCACATGTTTAAGTTATTCCCATGACAAACGAAATGCATTTATTGAATGTTCTGGGAATAACCTCTGAAGACCACTTCATTCGGGATGACTTTTACATAAATCGTAAGCCTTAAGTGATACACAAAACCTTTTTACATAAAAATATAGATCTCACTAAAACATACTGTTTATTTTATATATTTGATTTAAAGAGTCAACCATTTCCGATATTTTTGTAATTGTTATTTACGTAAATTTGGCAGTACTTATACTTTATCTCACACTCCCCTCACAAACCAATCCAACGTCCACTAACAGACTAGTATAACACTCGCCTCACAAACCAATCCAATACTCCCCTCACAACCAATCCAACACTATCCTCGGAAACCAATCCAACACTCCCCTAACAAACACTACAACACTCCCCAATCAATCCAATACTCCTTTTGTGGATCAGTCCAACACTCACCTCACGAACTAATTCATCAATCGCCTCAGAAACCAATGCAACACTCCTCTCAGAAATCAATCCATCTTTCCCCTCACAAACAAATCCAACAATCTCCTTACTAACCAATCCAACACTCCCCTCACAGACAAATCCATCACTCTCCCCACCGCTATCCAAACTCTCCTTACTAACAAATTCCGCGCTCCTCTCACAAACGAATCCAACACTCTCCTCACAAACCAAACCAACACTCTCTTTACAAACCAATCCATCACTTCCCCTCACAAACCAATTCAGCTCTCCCCTTACAAACCAATCCAACACCCCATTCACAAACTAAACCATCAATCACCTCACACCAATCCCTCACACCTCTCACAAACCAATCCAACTCTCCGCTCACAGACCAATCCAAAACGCTCCTCACAGACCATCCAACACTCTCCTCAAAAACTAATCCAACACTCCCCTCATGACCTAATGCAACACCCCCCCTCAAAAACCAATCAATACTTCCTTCACAAACCAATCCAACACTTTTTTCACAATCCAATCCAACACTCCCTTCATAGAACAATCCATCTCTTTCATCACAAACCAATCCAACACTCTCCTTATAGACCAATCCCATACACCTCTCACAAACCAATCCAAAACTTCCCTCACAGATCAATCCAACATTCCTTTCACATCTAACACTCCCTTCACAATCCAATCCAACTTACTTTCATAGATAATCCAACATACTTGTCACAAATAATCCAAAACTCCCCTCACAATCAATCCAATATTCCTCTCATAACCAATCCCACACATCTCTCACAAACCAATCAACACTCTCTTCACAAACCAATTCAACACTCCCCTCAAAAAACCAGTCCATCACTCCTCTTTGCGCTTTGGGTCACAGCCCTCATCCCTTCCTGGAGTTAGTCTTTTACAAAGGGTCCCAATATTTTAGATGTGTTGCTGAACCCCAGTGTCCGTGATCCTATCCATGAGTAATATCGATCCTAGTCCTTTTTCACAAGTTCTTTCTTTCTCTTTTATCTCTTGTAATTCATCTGTATATACACTTATTCACAAATTGAGTAATACAATTTGATATAGAGTTAAGCTTCACTACTTCTCTTGTTATCATTAGATCCAATTAGATATATTTATAGCGGCTTTTTAGTGGAACAAGACAGGCAAAGATGTGAGATTCAGTGTAAAGAGACAAATAAAATAGCGGAATTACTAGGAAAGGAAGGTTGATTGTATAATTAATCTCAGGAAGCAAAATGGCCGTGAAAGTGATGGATGTCGATTAGCCCCTTACATTCCACGCCTACTATAATACAATGCGCGCTATCATTTGCAACATCACCGCTGGTCACGCTCCGGTAATTCCGGTATCCTTGTGCACACCTTACGAGCAACCTGATGTGTGGCAAAACATCAACTCATTCATCAGCGTCAGCCTTTATCATTACAGAAGAGTATATTTGTCATTATAAGGAAAGACAACAGCGCAAATGATGTAAAGGAAAGAAGGAAAAATATCGAAGCCAGCCGTCCTAAAGATCCAAGACAAACAATGAACATAGCTAACAAATTCAAGTATTTAGGAATCACTTTATAAACAACCGCATCATCATTTTAAAGTAATAGTCAAATCTTATGAAAGGGCGGTTGCTATGTGAGACATTTGAAATTCGATTTGCTCTGCACGGCTAGAGTACAACAAAAAAGAGATGAAACAAAGGAACCTCCCGTCAGAGAAAAGTTTAAGTGACTTAAAACTAAAACCCTCATAGGTAATAAGAATATCTCGGAAAAAATGCTTATGATATTAAATTGTGTATTTTAACGAAGAGCTATATTTTTTTCTGTTGTATTTTTTTTTTTTTTTTTTATATCTCTTATGCAAACTGATTTACCAGTTATACAAAATTCATCCAGAGGTCATCAGAGGCTATTCCTAGAAAATTCAAGATATATATTTTACTTGCCATGCAAAATATCTTTATTATGCGGTATTTTAGTTAAAAGGCGTTCGAGTAATTTTTGAGAAAAACAAAATTTTCAAACAATTTCCATACAAAGGGTATCTTGGAGTCGGCGGATTTTCTTGAAAAGTTTCGTGTCGCATACTTGAAAGATACTAATCGTATATACCAAATTTGGTATACTTAACGGTATTTTCGTTTTGGAGATATGCTGTCCACAGACTCAGATATACACATTCATGAAACCTTTTTCTAAAAATGCTGTTTTTGGACTCAAGAGACCTCAATCATTTTCGGTGAAATTTCGATATCGAATATTTGGGTAGATGCAACTTCTCTCTGCTATGTCGCCCTTCGTGACGTAATGGTTACCCAAGTTTGTGGGTTCAAATCCGGTGGAGGACGATGGATTTTTTCGGGCGTAAAAATCCTTAACTTTGGTTCCTTTGAAAGGGGAATAAAGCCATTGGTAAATTTAACCTGATGAGGAGATCTCTGAACAAATTTAAGTGGTCTTTCACGCCCTGTACACAATGGAACGCTGAAGGCCACAGTAGTTAAAAGTGTGCATAAATAAAACTGAATTCCATTTCTATTCCTCTACCAACTATATGCATAGTACGTATAGAGAAGTAGAACGTTTCTGTAAGAATAGTTTGTTACAAAATAGGTAGAGTAAGTCATGTGGATAGAATGCATCCGGTTTTTAAATAAGGAAAGTAATATCGGTTAAACGATAAGGGATTATGTTTATTAAAACTTGGGTAAGCCGGTGAGACATACTAACATATTACGTTATCCAGATTACAAGCAGTTCAGTGAACTAGCTGAGGCATTCTGAAGGAGCTATACTTAATCAAGCATAATTTATTGGCTTTGGATAGGTGCCCATGCAACTCGACAAATCGGCGACTTCCTCCATAGTTAAACTGGGAACATGCGAAGCTATAATTTTTGCACTGCCCATAACAAGGATCCACCTAGCTGGCACAAGTAGTTAGGGCGTAGGTCTTGGTCCATTGCTTATAAGGAGGACTTGCTTTGAAAACTTGACTGAGTCAACCTTACTAGCACCAAGCGAGTTGGCGCCGCAATCTGCAACTCAGATTTGGGAGGTCTCCGTTGACCTCCCACTTTGAACGGAATTGCCAGGCTTAGAGATGCATAATGAATCCTGACAGTTGCCTTACCTCGTGGCTGCTCCGTCACACTGTTGCCACTTCATCCCCGTGACCACCCACTTTGACCGGGGTCGCCAGGCGAAGAGATCCATAGCGATCCTTGACAGTTGCCTTACCTCGTGGCTGCTCCGTCACACTGTTGCCATTTCGTCCCCTGACCTCCCACTTTCATCGGGATCGCCAGGCGAAGAGATGCTTATTGATCCCTGACAGTTGCTTGACCACGTGGCCGCTCCGTCACACTGTTGCCACTTCGTCCCTTCCAATTTGACCGGGGTCGCCAGGCGAAGAAATACATAATGATCCATGACAGTCGCTTTACTCGTAGCCACTCTATCACACTGTTGCCCCTTCGCCCCCATGACCTCCCACTTTGACCGGGGTCAAAGATGTTCTACATGATGCGGAAAAATAAGTATGGACAAATAAAAATACAAATAAAACCGGTTCCTTTTCTAGCTGTTCCAGAAACGAAAATGTTAAACTTGTTAGCATGATTTAACCAGATCATGGATGATTAACTTTATTTTATAACATCTTGAGGTACAGTAAAAGTTATATCAGCTTTTATGCTTTCCACCACACTCACCACTTCCAATGGCAGTCATCTCTAGAACTTACATCGCCTTCCCATGCGCAAACTGTTAACATGTTTAATTATGCTGCGTGCACAGTAGTAGATAAGTTGGTTAACCACGTTGGGTTTTTATGCTGTTATCACTTTACCTTATCGGGTGCCGCTTAAGCATGCCGATTAGTCTATGAGTACTAGTGGATGCTGGCATACAGAATGTATCCTGTAGTCTGCGGGTTGCATAGGCATGGATACTTAAAACGGTCGATTCGTCTGTTATGTATTAGAGATAGATATTAATGAATATTCTCCCTCTCATATTCTTTTTTAACAATAAAACTGATGTGTAAAGTTCACATGACCAACTTATTCTGCCACAAGCTGTTCTTATAAAAGATTGTTCTTCTATGTAGTGCATACTAATCAAAATAAACATCAACAGATAAAAAAAAATAGGTTTTCCATTTGAGAAACGTTAAGTGACTGCCTCCATGGTTGAGGGTCAGCGAGCTGTCTTCTCAGCCGGGGTACCCGGGTTAGATTCCCGGCTGAGCGGGGAACTTTTCTATAAAGAATTATTCCCTATCTGCCACAGAGACTGGAAGTGTGAATGTGAAGGGAATGTGCGTGTATTTAAGTATTTAAACATGATTAAGCCAATGTAATAACTGTAGCAGTATGAGTTGTTTCACAAGTCAAAGCCCCCGATATGGCCATTGAAGTTAAAGGTGGCTATACAAATGAAACAATAGAAAAAAGGTTAAGTATTGGAAAAATTAAAGCAATAACAAGGAAAATCTCGGAAATGGTTAACTCTACACAAAAAGTATCTCACATAATTGTTCTGCTTTAAATATATCTACATACTACCTTAAGGTGGATTACCACAACTTTTGGCGTATTTCTCAAAATGAATTGTAATTAAATTTGAGGCTCAAAATTGAATAATTTTTACGTCTACTGTTCTACTTATACACTCATTACTAACTTATATATTACTCTATGCGAATAGTATATACAACAAAATACAATAATTACAAACTCCGAAATCTTCATATCTATATTTTTGAGTAGTAAAGATTTTTATCTTTCTTACAAATTACCAGTTATGCAATCGAAATTTTAGAAAAATATTTCATGTGAAGGGTGGTTTTGGGTGGTTTTCTTTAAAAATCTTCGTGTCGCATCCTTTTAAGATAATGAACATAAATATCAAATTAGGTATTTCACCCTTTCATTCTTGAGTACTGCAGTTCATACACATGCATAGAATTTTTTTTTTTGCTTTCTCTATACGTACTATGTACATAGTGTATAGAGAAAGTATCGTATTACACCCAAAAAATTCGATACCGATATTTCACGGTAAATATAGGTTTTGAGACCCCAGAATCTAAAAAAAGCATTATTACAAGAATGTCCGTGTGTGTCTGTCTGTCCGTCTGTCCGTCTGTCCGTCTGTGTGTGTGTGTATGTGAATGTGACTGTGGGCAGTATAGCCCAAAAATGAAAAGACCGTTAAAAACCAAACTTGATATTTAAGTTTGGTAACTTCCAAGGATGCGACACGAAGATTTTCAAGAAATTACCCCCACCCCAAACTATCCTTTACATGGAAAACATTTCAAAATGTTTTATTTTCTTAAAAAAAAGATTAAGATCTCGTATATTTAAGATATTTACTTGACAAATAAAATGTATATCTTGAATTTTCTGGGAATAGCCTCTGAAGACTACTTTATTCTGGATAAATTCTACGGATTTTTGCATAACTGCTAAGCCGTAAGAGATGGACAAAAACTTAGCACACAGAAAATGTAGAACACATTAAGACACACAATTTATGTTGTATACATTTTTTTCTGGAGTTGATCGTTTTTAAGATATTTCTTGTTTTTAGTTTCAGCTTTGAAAACTTATACTTTTCTTATACAGAAATTTGTCAACTCGAGTCCATACAACAAAGGTACTTCAGTCACATAGAACCAGCTTTTGACCTATCACTTTAACCTATAGTACTCCCTTATTTCGCTTCTACTTACAAGGAAGCAAGTAATAAGGCTATTTCTGTTAATATTTTTCCAATTAGCATGAAGTAAATAGAAGCCTAAGCTTTTTGACAATAATTTGTTACAGAGATGTAGGGAAAGTCATGTGAATGGAACACATCAGATTTTTTTAAACCATTTTTGTATTCAGGGAGTCTGAAATTGTTAATTTCTAGCGAATCTCAGCATAGAATTTACTGTGTGGGATACAACACTCCCCTACTTATTGTACATAGTATAGGAAGTAAACATCAATTAACATATTTTAATAATTCCAATCATTTAACTTAGTGTTGAAAACGATAAAGGTTCATCAAGAATGGCAACATGTGTAAAATATTTAACTTGTATGTTTAGTCTTTCTTCCGCAACATTCCAAGAAGGAAGCCTTTAAATACTTGACCAGAGATTACAAAATGTTTAACAACATATCGAAGCGCAGTACTAGTGCAGTTTTGAAAATAGACTGTAAGAAGGCCTTCACACTTCTGGCAAGGCTAACTTCCCGCTTGTGCATTTGCAAATAAACATTCTAGTAGATGCCATCGTAAGTGCAATGAAAATAGATGCTGATGCAACCAATGTAAACATTAACATGTCACTCACAAATGCATCAGATATACCTCTAGGGCTTATACAAGAAGTGTCCTGAAGTTCCCCTTAATCTTACATTAATTTACGTCATTTACAGTGTTTTTGTAACTCTAGGAAGTTTACATTTCATAACAATGTTTACGAAAACCTTGAGTAGAGAATATGTTGATACAGTTTCATGTGCTGCATGCTTAAGGCAAAGCAATTTTTTCCTTCAGAGATTATTTGATTGCCAAACTGTTATAGTTTGTCTCAGATTGACGCCATAGTGATAAGTTGATGACATAAGCTTTGCAATACTAATTGCAGGAGCACTAACTTCTTGGCAATAAGACATTGTTAGAAACTTGTTAAATCTTGCATAATATTGTGACAAAACTATTTTTCTCCAACAACTCTTTTTTTCATCAAAAACTGATTACAATTCGCTCACAAATAATTGTCTTTCGTAACAATTCTGCTGTATAGTTTATTTTCGACGTCGGCTCTGGCTACAATATAGCGCGCTACAAAAATAACGTCGAACTCGCTCACTGTTGCATGCTATACATTCCTGTTTTTTTTTTTTTTTTTTTTTTTTTATTATGTTTAACATCCGCTTTTGCTACATATGGCTACGCAGGCGATGACACTGACAATACGTGGTATGAAGATGGAGCACCGTTGGAATGCAATGGCGGGGGAAACCTTAGAACCCGGAGGAAAACCGTCCCTGCACCGCTTTGTCCCCCAACAAATCCCACATGCGATCGTGGCGAGAGGCGAGTGGTGCACCCGGACACGGCGCGGGCCACACATTCCCGATGACAATTGCACACCCGGCAGGGCTTAGTTGCTTTTTATATATGTTGGTTACGTCACTAGAAACTTCTAGAAACAGCCACACTGCAAAACCACCACAGAAGCGCACACTCAGCCAGACTTACACAGGGGTAACAATCACAGTTCGAAATGAAATGAAATGGCCAGTTGGCCAGCTCTTTAACTACTGCGACTCTCAGTGTTCCATTCTAAATTGGGGTGATATACCGCTTAATTTTGCTCAGAGGCCTCTATCAGGCTTGAGGTTCTTTTACTCCCGAAAAAATCCATCGTCCTCCGCCGGGTTTGAACCCGGCAGCATGGGTATATGAATTACATCTCGGAGGGCGACAGATGTTCCTATAACACGTGTGTAACAATAGATGCCAATAATAAACTTCTTCTTCTTCTTCCCAACAAGGATTAGGCCAAAGACCTGTTCCGAAGCTACACAAACTGATCGCTCCATCTTTTTAATTGTCTTCCAATATTTCTTCGTCCAGTAGGTTGATAAAACAGTGCTTGCCGTGGATATCTCGAGCGGGGCATCCTTAAAACATGGTCCTTCCATTCCTTCTGGTAGCGTTGAATCTCTTCAATCATATTTTCTTCCATAAGTCTTGCTCTTATATCTGTGTTCCTCATTCGGTCTGGTCTTGTGACTCCCAGTAGTGGTCGTAGGAACCTCATCTGAGCTGCTTCTCCTCTGGATTTTTCTCTGGATCCCAGGACCCAGGTTTCGCAAGCGTACTTTAATGCTGGTTTTGAGACAATATTATGTAGTCTCACTTCTCTTCTCATGCTTTTGCCGAAGTGTCTTTTTATGCAACCATTTAATTTGTTATAGGTCTCTATATTCTCGTCGATATCTGCTTTTGTATTCCCAATTGATATTTTCGCCCCTAAGTATTTAAATGTTGATACTTGCGCAATAATATCATCGTCTATGACTATTTTTATTCTCTTTTGTTCTCTTCCGACCATTTCCATTGCTTTCGTTTTCTTTCCAGAAATGTTCATATTATATTCTTTTCCTATTTCATTTAAATGTTTGACTGCTTTTTGTAATTCTATTTCATTTTCTGCCAGTAACACTTGATCATCTGCAAACTCTATGGTGTCTATACTAGCATTCTTCAGAGCTAAACCTTTTGGTTTATATTTTGTTCTCCAGTCTGCAATTATCTTATTTAGATATAAATCGTATAATATTGGTGATAATCCACATCCTTGTCTTAGTCCTTTATTAACATGTGCTCTTTCCTTATCAATTTGTATTATTGTTCTATTATATAATGATTTAATAGCATTAGGTGCTATTTTATATTCTTCTAGGATCTCCCATAATTTATTTCTTTGTACTCTATCATATGCTTTGTTATAGTCTATAAACAGCAAACAGCTTTTTAAGTTGTATTCAGATCTTTTTTCTAAGATCTGTTTTATGGTAAAAATAGCATCTATACACGATCTTCCCTTCCTAAAACCATTCTGTTCCTCTCCTAGTATATTCTCCGCCATAGGATATAGTTTCTTTTTTAATATTGCAGGGTACAACTTATATGCTGTAGGTAGTAGAGAGATACCTCTATAATTTTCACAATCCTTTCTACTTCCTTTCTTATGTATGTTTATTATGTTGGCCGTACACCACTCTTCTGGTATTCTTCCTTCCTTCCATACTAGACTAAACAGTTGTATTAATCTAATTTTTAACTTCTTCCCTCCATATTTCCATAGTTCCATGTTGATATTATCACATCCGGGAGCTTTTCTATTTTTTCCTTGTTTCAGAGCCTCTTCTAACTCTTTCATTGTTATTTCATGTTGTTCCTCTGTTCTTTGTGTTATTGTTGCCTCTTCCTCTTGATCATATAACAGATCTGGCTAGAAGCCCGAGAAGATTTTGAATTCTATCCATTGTTTCCCAGTTATGGTGTTGATTTTGGCTCGATCGTTTTCCTCCTCTCTTAGGTTTTTAAACACCTTAAACCCAAATCGTTTAGCTCCCGTTTTATCACGTTCAATTCGACTTACAAATTGGTTCCAGCTTTCCCTTTTACTTTGTCTAGTTAGTTTCCTAACTGTTGCTCTCTGTTTCTTATAATTAATATGATCTTCAATCCTCCTAGTATCCAACCTTATCTTATATAATCTCTTTTTCTGTTGAATTTCATATTTTAGTTCTTCATTCCACAATTTTAATCTTTTGGGGTTTCTCTTTTGTTGCTTTCCCAATACGTCTTCAGCGGCACCATTCACAGCATTTTTTAACTTGTCCCAATCTTTATTTATATCTCCACATCTTCCTCTAATCTTCTGATCAAGTCCTTGCTGGTATAGATTCCTAATACTATCTTCCTCCAACAATTGTATTTTCCATCTTTTCATCGTTGTTCCTCCTATGCTTGTCTTCTTCTTAATGTATCTTTTTGGGATTCGTATTTTTGTCTTAACCAAGTAATGGTCACTGTCTATTTCCATACCTCTGTACACTCTCGTATCAGTTATCTGTAGCCAGATTTTCTCATTTGCTATCACATAGTCTATAATTGACTTTGTACCCCGAGTTTCCCATGTATATTTGTGAATGTCTTTGTGTCTAAAAAAGGTGTTTGTCATCCTTAATCTATTGAAAATACACCAATCTCTTAATATTCTCCCATTATTGTTAAATGTATTTTCTCCATTATTTCCGACAGTATTTTGAGTCGGGATTTTCCCCACTCTAGCGTTCATGTCTCCCGCTACAATGACATATTCATTTTTTCCTGTCTTATTTATGCAATCTTGTAACTGTTTATAGAAAATCTCTGTATTGTGTTTATCTCCTTCTACTGGTGCATATGTCCCTATGATCTAGCAATAAGATCTTTTATAACTCCATAGCACGACAGCTCACGGGGAACCTTGGCCTACCGCCCGGCCGCTGCGTCCCCCATCTCGGTCCACTACAGACGTCATGGATGGGGTGCAGTATTGGAGGGTGAGACGTGGTCAGCGCCTCGAGTCCCCCCGGCCGGTTAATGCGGTCCTCACGACCTGGAGCCGCTACTTCTCCATCAAGTAGCTTCTCAATTGGCCCCCCAGGGACCTTACGAGGCTGAGTGCACCCCGGGCCAGGTCTCCCAGTGGGGGAAAAATCCCCACGCTGGTACTGGGGATCGAACCCAGGTCTCCCGCTTGAATAAGATCTTTTGGTATTTACTTTTAGGGTGATTATTCTTTCGTTCACCCAAGCGTAGGATATTATTTGCTTTCTTAAATTATTATTGATTATTATTCCCACTCCGGCTCTAGCTCGTTCTTTTTCAACTCCTGAATACAGAAAAGTACTCTTGCCAATTTTGACCGATCCTCTACCTTTTTTTTTTTTTTTTTTGTCTCTGTAATAACTGTAATATCTATTTTTTTACTTTCCAACTCTTCCACTAGTTCCTCAATTTGTTGCCCCAATCCCTCGACATTCCATGTAGCAATTGTCATATAGTCCAAATCTTTTGTCCTTACACGTTTGCTGTTGTTGTCAACATATGGATCCGTCCGTGTTATTTTCTTTTTAGCCTTCTGAGTGATAATGAATTCCCGTGAAGGGGTACCAAGCTCTTGCACGGTAGATTTTCTGTCGGGGTTTCTTCCCTTAGGTAGGTTGCTGCCATCGTAGCTTTGGAGTCCTACCCACCCCCCACATTCCTATGAATGGATTAATAAACTATGACTTACAAAGCAAGCCGTACACACATATTCGGTGATTACGGCAGCAGGGCATTGTTACAGTATATTCATGCAGTTGCTTCGGGATTTTCTTGTTAAGGAAATTTGTGAAATATGGCCAAAACTGTGAAAACTTAAAAAAGTTATTTTTATAATAAATTAATAGAATTCAAAACTTTAAGAAAATGTATTATTTTTCCTACTTGATGCACTTTAACCAATTAACTGAAATTTTAAATGTTCAGGTAGCTTTAATAAGGAAAGATAGTCCCAAATTTAAACCTTTTTTTCTCGCAAACCTTTTTCCAACACTTTTCCATATCCAAAACGCTTATCACGATGCAGTTTGTTATTAAGTTGTTTCAACTGTTAGTTCTGAATGTTATTTACTGAACGTACATATCGACCTTAATTTTATGAATCGTTTTGAATGACAGAATGCACGAAACAGTTGAATTTTGTTTGTAAATGTAATAAGTTTTTGGACACCGTTTATAAAATGGCGTCCGAAGGTGCGCTGTTCACGTTTACAGAAACATAAAAGTGTCACATTATAAAAACAACTGTTATTTTAAAATGTAGTCTCTAATATAACCCACAGTGATTTGGCAAACAGTAAGAATGTACTTTATTATAAGTTACGGTACAAGCAACAAGGTACACAAACGTTTGAAAGAATTTAGAGAGGGTTTCATAATTTTGCGAAGGAAAACATATTTGCAGTATAGTTTAAATTACTTTATTTCAAACAAATATTATGCCTACTTTGTAAACACGTTTTGCTAAAAGAATCTTGCGAAATATTTAGCTAATTAAAAATGTGGAACTTAATAGTATTTGTTCTGCAAGGCTCAATTACTTTGGGAAAATGGTACATTCCAATGTGTTTGTTGGCTATCAAGCCCACCCAAGTCTATGTTTAAAGTAAGTTATAAATTAATAATAATAATAACAACAACAATAATAATGTGGTGGCGCCATGGTTGAATAGTTAGACCGTTCGCCTCCCATCTAGGCGGCCCGGTTCGATCCCAAGCGCCCGCATGTGGGCTTTGTGGTGGACGAAGTTGCATCTGGGTGGGTTTCCTCCGGTTTCCCCGCCAATCATTCCAACAATTGCTCCATCATCACCTTTCCCATCATCAATTCCGCTTACATTTCATATCGTCCACTTCATGTTCATGCCGACCCCTCGTTCCAGATTCTCATTCTGTGGTTTCGTGCCTTGGCTCCCCGACAGGCTTCTGACCCCTAGGCATTAGCTTGTAAGTCCTAGGGGGGTGTGACTCCTACAAATACGGGGAAAATAAGCCGATTACGAAACGAATAATGATTCCACAATCAACCAGTTGGAGAAATAGGGCGTTGTGGGAGTAATATCGATCCTAGGGGACAACCAAGCTTCGGATGCTTGAAGCTGCAGCGCTATAGTTTTCTCTAAAACATGATGGCCCTCAAACGGGAAAGCTCCCCCTATCCACTGGACAATAACCATTAACAAACAAAAGACAACCTGTACTAGGGGGCGAGAGGCAGCGCAGTAAAACCTTTTTCCTGGAGACACTGCTTGCAAGTCGAGAATCGCGTCTCAGTTAAGGGATTACTAGTGGAAAACTTGACAACAGCGAGGGTGGTTTCCAACAGCACACACTCTAATTCCAAACTTTAAAGGCCAACTTTGGAACAAGAGTGGGGCAGGGCCATCATGATCTGAAAAATACTGCAATATCGAACCTAGGGGACAACCAAGTTTTGGATGGTTGAAGCTGCAGCCCTGTAGTTTCTCCAAAACAAGATAGCCCTGAAACGGGAACGCTTCCGCGCATTGAGCATTAACAAACAAAAGGCTGCCATGTACTACGCGCCAGAGGCAACCTACTACACGAAAAATGTAGCTCTCATTAAAACACATAATATATATCATATACATTTTGTTTTGTTTTGTATAGTTGACCGTTTTAGAGATATTCCGAGTTGTAGGTTCCACTTCAAGACACTTAAACTCTTCTCAAACGTGAAGTAATTCCTATTAAGCAAAGAGAACCGAGTTTCAATTATCCCGCATAGCGACCGGCTTTTAAAAAAGTTGACTTGTGCTATACAGTTTCTTATTTCCCTTCTACTTACAAAGGAGCAAGTAATAAGACCAGTAGTAATGTTTATCTTGATTATAATAATATAGATAAAAGAATTATCTTTCGCAAGAAGAGCTTTTTGTGGAACAGACAGAGAAACCCATGTGAATGGAACATGTCAGAGCTTTGAGACTGCTTTGTTTGCTACTCATATCTGCAAAACAAACCTAGCGACGTGCAATTATGTTTTGGAAAATATTTACATAGGAATAAATAACCAAGTGATACAATGGGCTGCTAAGTCTTATTTAATAAAAGAATAAAAAAGCTTAAGACATTGAATCAGAATGGCTAGTAAATATTGAGTAAACAAAATGAACGAGTCGTGTCATACACAAAAATAAATAAATATGCAAAACTGAAACTTGATACATACACATGATAAATCATATTACTATCTTTAGAAGAGACATTCCAGATTTCCATACTATGTGTTATACTTTCTTTAATAATTCTTGTCAACCCATAAAACAAATAAATAATGCAAAATGGAAGCTTGATGCAGACCGTATTTGCAATTGAATTTTTTTTTTTTTACATTGGCCACCTTTTCTCTTACTACTGCTAATTTTTTTTTTTTTTTTTAAATACAGTAGCGGCGTCTGATCAGGACTCCGGCACTGTATACCCTACTTTTATTTACCTTTTTTTCTTTTTACTTTGTTTTGCCGTATTATTACTGTTTATTACTGCTTTCTTACTTTTACAACACACACATATTAACACCCATGCCCAAGACGGGACTCGAACCCACGATCCCTAGGCTACGAAGCACCAAAGCGGGACGCCTTAGCGAGCGCGGCCATGGGGAGCGGCATTATAAGAGCAATAAAGCTTTTGGAGTCAAAAAATATTAAGCTCAGCAGCTAAAATACACAATTAATAACATTAACAAAATGTATATTATAAAGTGTGTAACTTCAACGGAAGAATTTGCGCATGCGCACTGAATTTTGGCGCGCGGATTACAGTCGAGTTTCCTTTCTGTGTCTTCGTGTCGCATCCTTGGAAGATATTAAACTTAAATATCAAGTTTGATATTTAATGGATTTTTCGTTATTCAGCTACGATGCCCACAGACAGACAGAACCCGGACATTTTTCTAAAAATATTTTATTTGGATTCAGGGAGTCCCAAAACATGTATTTCCGGTGAAATTTCGTATCAAATTTTTTAGTATAATACAATATATTTTCTATACCGTATGTGCAGAGAAAGTAATAATAACTCTTACAAAATGTATTTAATGTAAACATCCACGTAACTATGTGCTAATGCAAGTGAACAAACTTTAATTCTGGCCATGTTTGCAATAGAGAAAACGCTCTGAAATAAGAATTTCGTAAATATAGCGTATTTGATCACAGCACTAGTTAAATATAAGAGATCAACAACGCCTATAAAAGAACATTTAATGAGCAATCCATTTTATTGTCGAATAGGCCTAGTGATAGCATACGTCATATTGGGCTGCAATTTCTATGTTAAGTCTTTCGCATTTACAAAAAAACACAATAAATAAATGACTTTCTTGGAGTTCAAAGTACTCTTAGATCTCAATAGCACTCAAATATATAAAACAGGATTTCTGGAGGTCAACTGGATCGTAGAATTGTAGTGCAAATTAAAGTGAAAATGGGCATAGAAGTGGGCGTATTTTAAAGGTTGTGTAACTGGAAAGCATTCGATAACCATTTCACTTATCAAAAAGGCAATGAGGAAGAAAGAGACCTGCGAAAATGCAGAATAAACAGGTACGAACGCGACTAGCCTACATGATTACAAACAGCGATCATTATCGTTAAGACATTCTATCAAGAGGATGTAATGCATTTATTTAGATAATATTTTTCTTAAAACGTTGGAAAATGAAATGGCTGACTGGAATTAAGAACAGCAATGGCATATTTCAAATGAATGTTTATCATCCTATGTAAAACGTAACTGCATGGCACGACAATCCACAAGGGACCTTGACCTACCACCTGACCGCTGCATCCCCCATCTCGGCCCGAAGGCGTCATGAATTGGATGCAGTGCTGGAGGGTGAGACGTGATCAGCACCTTGAGTCCCTCCTGACTGGTTGATGCGGTATTCTCGACCTGGAGCCGCTACTTCTCAATCAAGTAGGTCCTCCAGGGACCTCACAAGGTTGAGTGCACTCCGGATCAGGTCTCCCAGAGGGGAAAATTCCCTACGCCGAACCATGGGAATCGAACCCAGGCCTCGCGCTTGGCAAGCAGCTGCGCTATCACCACGCTAAGGAGACGGCCGTCTTCCTATGTACATCAATGATATTTCCTTTTCTCAGTGGTAGCAGAGTATTTCCTGTATCTCCTAAGTGGAGCAAAGGCCATACAGTTCAAGTTACCAGAGTTGCAAAAACTAAGTATAAGGGTGATAAAACAGGATGAAGCAATACTCATATCTTTAAGAATCTGATGTGTTCCATTCATATGACTTTCTCTACACCTCTGCAACAAATTACTTTTAAAAAGCTTATTGTTCTGTTTGCATCATGCTGGTTGAGAAAAAAATTAGCAGAAATAATCTTATTACTTGCTTCCTTGTAAGTAGGAGCGAAATAAGGGTCAAAAGCTGGTTCCTATGTGACTGAAGTTCCTTTGTTTGTATGGATATGAGTTGACAAATTCCTGTATGAGAAAAGTATGTTTTTCAAAGCTGAAACCAAAATCAAGAAATATCTAAAAAATGATCAACTCCACGAAAAAAATGTATATAATATAAATTGTGTGCTTTAACGTGCTCTACATTTTTATATGATAAGTTTTTTTTTTCCATCTCTTATGGTTTAGCAGTTAGCCAAGATTCCGTAAAATGCATCTAGAATAAAGTACTCTTCAGATGTTATTCCCAGAATATTCAAAATATACATTTTATTTGTTAGGTAAATATCTTTAATATACGATATTTTAATCAAAATCGTTAGAGCCATTTTTTAGAAAATCAAAATGTTCGAAAAAAGTTCCATGTAAAGGGTAGTTTGTGGTGGGGGGATTATTCTCAAAATCTTCGTGTCGCATCCCTGGAAGATACTAAACTTAAATACCAGGTTTGGTATTTTACCGACTTTTCGTTTTTGAGTTATCGTGTTCACACACACACACACACACACACACACACACATGCGCGCGCACGCGCGCGGACCCTTTTTCTCAAAATACTCCTTTTAGTTACAGGGGACTCTAAAACATATTTCCGGTGAAATCACGGTATCGAATTTTTTGGTGGAGTGCAATACTTTCTCTATACACTATGTACATAATACGTGTAGAGAAAGTAAAAAGTGGAACTGTATATAGTGTTTTGAAAGTCTGTATTTTATGAGAGATATGACGAGAAATGAAACAGCAGCGACTTAGAACTTCAAAAACTTACAACTTGTTAGTAAATTCAAATGAAATACAATGAATGTCTCAGTGATGCTTAAGCCATAAACAAGTGCATTTTCTATAAATTCTGTGTGTAAAAGGGATCTAAATTATGTTGCAAACGCTTGTGTTATCTCGTATATTTAACAATTCAGTCAGATTCATTAGAACTTCACAGGCTGTTCGCAATGAACCAAATATCCTCAGTTGAGTATAACAGATCAGCTCTTGCAAATAATGGAGAATTCCTATGTTAGGTGTTAATTTAACTGTTGTTTCACACAAGCCGTGTGTACGAAGGGAGTTGGATAGGTTCAGTAAGACTGTAAAAATCCAATGTCACAACCGGGATTTGAACCACAGATCTCCCGGTCTCTTCGCCGGATGCTGTACCACTGAGCTACCATGGCAATATGCCGGCACGGTATCCAACACCTATCTTACACAACCGGATAGAGACCGGGAGATCCGTGGTTCAAATTTCAGCTATGGCATTGAATTAAATTATCATTCATTGCCTCAATAGTTGGATAAAACATGAAGCCAGGGACTTTACAACATTGTAAGCCGCTATTGGAGTATGTCATCTAAAAATAGTTGCCAGTGCAGCTCAGTGGTGGAGTAACCGACTATAAATCTGTTCAAATTCCAGCTATAGCATTGAATGTTGTAGTTTGATTTTACCTATCCGATAGGGAATTCCGTTTTAAATTCACAGATCTCGGCAGTTCTTTTCACTATATTGAAGTACTTTTGTAGTTCAAAATTTTAAACAGTCTATACTGTTATTAAGATACCTAGATTGTGTGTGTGAGTTGGTGGGGAAGTAATCGTGTAATATCCTGCAGATTTATACAGAGTGGCAGGTGATAAATGTAAATATTTGTATCAGTCTTTGAGGAAGGCGTAATGATCTGTATTTGTTGTTTTTTTCACTCCCTATTTTCTAAAGTTATGTTTATGAGCATAATGTTACGATGTTTTTAAGAAGGCTATTATTCCCTATCTTAGACGTTCAGTTATTTAGTAACAGATCACACGTTGGCCCCTTCTGCCCCCTTCCTGCCTTGCCCTACTATAGGTGGTGTGATGTACGTAAACACCACAGAGAGAATAGCTAAGGGCCGTTCAAAACATATTAGACACTGAAATGTGTGCTTCATCTATGACATTGCTATTAATAAGCGTACCATGGCACACTTATGTGTTGTACATATTGTTCTCTACTAAATATAAAAGTATTTGTATTTATTCACCTCCCAGCCGTGTATAATATTTTATGTTGAAAGTCTCTGTTTTTATGCACAGATAAAACATACGAAATATTTATTTAAAACGAGCGAGTTGGTGGGATTTCATTTTCTTGTCGCCAGTTCCAATCACGTATATTTGAATAGAACTATATTTGGACTCATAAAAAGTGGAGGAGCTTTAATTGCTCTCAGTCCAAATGAATAAATGGAAGCCTTAAGATGAATAAACAATTATTAATTAGAGGAAAGTCATTGCATATTATCGTGTTCACATCAAATATCCTTTAGAGTTCGCTGAACTGTGTTTTCTTGATTTGATTTTCACAAAACTTTCTACCTTATAAAAATTAGCTATCTCACAAAACTTAAAAATATCGTTATTGTTAATTTCAATTCTTATTTTAATCTCTGAGATAACGCTTTATCCGTCGAGAGAAAATATACAAAAATAGAAAATATAACCTAGCTTGCAATCTTTAAAATATCGGATTTCTTCCATTCACAAGGCTTTCTCTATATCTCTTCGACAAGTTATTGTAAAAAGCTAATTCTTTTATTTGCTTAATACCGACAAGAAAAACGTTAGCAGAAAAGGTCTTATAACTTAGTTCCTTGTAAGTAGAAAGGAAATAAGGACGTAAATCAGCCCAAAGCGATTGCCAAATCTTTTAAGAGACGGTTGCCATTTGATTTAAATTCATTCCTTTGCTTAGCCAAGAATGGACACATTCTCGTATGAGGAAATTTTAAACATTTTAAAACTGAAAGCAATTATAAGAAATATATCTGGAATGGTCAACTCCACAACAATGTGTTTATGATAAATTGTAACAAAATCTATTTTTTGTAAGTTTTTGTCTATCTCTTACGGTTTACCAGTTATGGCAAAGTCATCCACCATTAAGAGGCCTTCAGAAAATTCCCAGAATATCCAAGATACGGCATTTTAATCAAAACCGTTAGAGCCATTTTTGAGAGAATAAAAATTTTAAAATGTTTTTCCATTTAAATGGTAGTTTGAAGAGGAGAGATTTTTCCTCAAAATCTTTGTGTCGTATCCTCGTTAAAATACCAAGTTTGGTATGTTACCGACATTTTGAGTTATGGTGCTCATAAAAACACGGACACGGACACACACATACTAATAAAGAACTTTTTCTAAAAATGCCTTTTTAGATACCGGTGAAATCACGCTATGAAATTTTTGGATGTGGTGCAATAGCTTCACTGCTTATGTATGTGCGGTAAGTCGAGAAAGTAAAATTTTAGAAGTCACTGACCTTTCCAACGTATTCTAAACAAACTATTCATAGAAAAGGTTACTCTTTTATCCTATTCTTGCTAATCAGAATAAACATTAGCAGAAATTGTCATAATATGTATTTCATTATGGATACAAGAGGAACTATTCTTGAGAACATCTTCTTATATAGGGTAATTGTAGTAGAAGATTTTCTCGAAAATCCTCATGTAGCACCTTGGTAAGGTTTCGTTTCGGTTTCATAATCGGCTTAACCTTCCCATATTTGTAGGACTCAATTAGCTCTTATAAACTAATGCCTAGAGGTCAGGAGCCTGTCAGGGAGCCTAACATCACGAAACCACAGAATGGAGAACCTGTTACAAAGGGTCAACACGTAGCGAGACGTGAAAATGAGTGACCTTTATAAAGTACTGATCTTAAACACCAATCACTTATAGAAAACAAAACCGGGCTTGTAGGCCGTGGTCCACTGGGCTTCTCCCTTAAACACCAAGTTTGTCATTTATCCCAATTTTCGTTTCTGAGCTGTGCTGTTCACAGACACACATACACACACATACACACACACGCAGATCGTTTTCTAAAAGGACTTTTTACTTTCTCTAGCCCCATATGTGCAATGCAATGCAATGCACCCAAAAATTCGATATTTTTTTTATTTCTCCGGAAATATATGTTTTGGGGTCCCCTGAGTCCGAAAAAAGCATTTTTAAAAAAAGGTCCGTGTCCGTGTCTGTGTGTGTGTGTGTCTGTGGACAGCATAGCCCCAAAACAAAAATACCGTTAAATACCAAACTTGGTATTTAGGTTTAGTATCTTCCAATGATGCAACACGAAGATTTAAAAAAAAAAAAAAATCCGCCCCACTACAAACTACCCTTTACACGGAAATAATTCGAAAATTTTGATTTTCTTAAAGATGGCTCTAACGATTTTGATTAAAATCCCGTATATTAAAGCTATTTATGTCTGAAATAAAATGTATATCTTGAATTTTTGTGAATAGCCTGTGATGACCTCTTTACTCTGGATGAATTTTGCCGAATTTTGCTTAACTGCTAAACCGTAAGAAATAGAAAAAAAAACGTACTACACAAAAATGTACCTCATGACGAAACACACGGTTTTTGTCCTTTACGTTTTTGTTGTGGAGGTAACCGTTTTCGAGATATTCCTTGTTATTGGTTTCAATTGTGAAGTACTTAAACTTTTCTCACATAGGAAGTGTCTCTTTTTCTTTTGTTCTACTCCTGGCCAAGCAAAGAAGTGATTTGCAATGACAATCGCATAAGTAATAACATTCTGCTAACATTTATCTTGATTAGCATTGTGTACAAAGAAGAATAATCTTTTGTAGGTTTTGTAGAGCAGCTAGAGAAAGTCATGTGAGTGTAACACATCAGATTTTTTGTATAACCGGTGATATCTCATATAGAATTTTTGGGTGGAAAGTAACAAATTGCTTCGTTACCTTCTATGTATGTGGTAGAGAAAATAGTCATTGTCAAATAACGGCGCTGACATTGAATTTTCCAGATTTTTTATGTGGTCTGTTTTAAAATTCAACATAATCATGGCCACCGAGTAGTATTGCATAAATGTATTATTTTCTGCGCACACATTTGTATTACTTTTTACTTTCTCTAGCCCCATATGTACAATGTACTTAGGGATAGAGAAATATTGTATTCCACCCAAAAATTCGATACCAAGATTTCACCGGAAATACATGCTTTAGGACCCCCTGTTTCCAAAAAAAAGCATTTTCAGAAAAAGGTCCGTGTGTGTGTGTCCGTGTGTCTGTGAACACGACAACTCAAAAACGAAAATTAGCTAAAATACCAAACTTGGTATTTAAGTTTAGTATATTCTAGGGATGCGACATGAAGATTTTGAGAAAAATTCCCCCACCCCAAACTACCCTTTACATGGAACTTTTTTCGAAAATTTTGATGTTCTTAAAAATGGTTCTAACGATTTTGATTAAAATATCATACATTAAAGATATTTACGTAACAAATAAAATGTATAGCTTGAATTTTCTGGGAATAGCTTCTGAAGACCTGTTTGTTCTGGATGAATTTTACTTAATTTGGCATAGCTAGTAAACCGTAAGAGATAGACAAAAACTTACTGTACAAAAAATGTAGGTCTTGTTAAAACAGACAAGTTATGTCATATACATTTTTCTCGTGGATGTTACCGTTTTCGAGGTATTCATGTTTATTAGTTTCAGTTGTGAAGTAGTTATACTTTTCTCAGACGGGATTATCCGTTTTCTTTTGTTCTACTCCTGGCCAAGAAAAGAAGCGATTTGTAATGACAATCGCATAACGACAGCTTTTAAAACATTTGACTATTGGTTTAGCCTAGTGTATTCCCGTATTTTCTTCCTACTTATATGAAACTAAATTTTTGTGCTGAGTACCACGATTAGCAAGGTGCAAAAAGAAGAAGAATCTTATGTATGAAGTTTGTAGAACAGCTAGAGAAAGTCATGTGAATGTAACACATCATATTTTTTTTCTATGGGAGTTTTCTATCTTGAATCTAACTTTGGTAAGAATTGTGCTCCACATTCCTGGCTTTTAAATATATTTAAAATACACAGCACGAAAAGGACAAGAATGCTATGATAATGTGAGGATGCATGTGAAACAATGCAGGAAAAGAGCCACAGTTGAGATATGTACGCTGTTTGAAAGACAGCTCTGCTTTAGATTACCAAGTCACGTTTGCTTACGTTACGTCAATGACAGATATATGGGGTTGTTAGCCGACCTGTATTTCTAAAAATACCGCCATTGAAAGTTGTTCCTCGTACGGACAGAATTGTTTACCTGCCAACAAGAAGCACTTACATCATTGTCGAGACAACAAAACTCGCGTTTATTTCTGTCTCGCAAAAATTGATTAACTGGCATTCGTCACACGACACAGTACGGTTAATTTTGGTCTTTCATTTGCCGAATATAAATTATGGATAATGGTTTGCATTTACCGAGTTCAAAATTCTAATTATACCACAAGCGTTGCACCCACCAGCATCAGCGAGAATTGAGTATGTAGATAGGGTTGCCAATTGTACGGGTTTAAATAAAAATTATGACGTCAAAAATCCGGTTTTCGGGCTCACTTAAATTAGACTAAACTCATATTTAGTAATTTCATTTTTACTTTCTCTACACGTAATATGTACATAGTGCATGGAGAAGATATTGTAATGCACCCAAGAAATTCGGTACCGAAATTTTACCGGAAATACATGTTTTGAGTCCCCCTGAATCCAAGAAAAGTATTTTCAGAAAAAGGTCCGAGTGCGAGGACGAAATGACTGTTAAATACTAAAATTAGTATTTAAGTCTTGTATATCCCAAGGATACAATTTTAAAAAAATCCCCCACCCCAACTACTCTTTAATTTGAAAAAAAAATTGAAATTTTTGATTTTCTCAAAAATGGCTCTAACGATTTTGATTAAAATCGCTTATATTTAAGATACTTACATGACAAATAAAATGTATATCTTGGAATTTTCTGGGAACAACCTCTGAAGACCTCTTTATTCTGGGTGATTTTTATAACTGGTAAAACATAAGAGATAGACAAAAACTTATTTATTATTCAAAAAAATGTAGATCACATCAAAACACACCTTTATGTCATATACGTTTTTCGTGGAATTTGCCGCTTTCGAGATATTCCTTGTTATTGATTTTCAGTTTTAAAATACTTTTCTCATACGGGAAACTTGTCAACTTCTGGCCACGCAAAGAAACGGATTTCAATCCCATAGCAGTTACATTTTAAAACATTTGATCGTCGGTTTAGCCTAGTGTGTTCTCTTATTTCCCTTCTACTTACAAAGAAACTAAGTAATAAGACCGTTTCTTCTAATGTTTTAGCATTAAATAGAAGAAAAAACTTAACAATAATTTCTTACAAAGATGTAGAAAAACCCTTGTGAATGCAGATTTGTTTTTTATACAAGCCAAACAAGGAAAATGGGTCAGTTAAACTTTTCATTGTTTGGCATTTATGAGCATTATGGATTTGTCGCAAGGAATTCTAATGTATTTTAGCATAAGTTAGCGCGCTCAGTTGTTCAACAGCGGTATTCATTTTAAGGGTACAGCGTAGTCCGAACATACGGAAATTACGCCTTAAGTGAGTTGAATTATCACTGCTCTTAAAGTGTTCAATTGTTTTTCCAGAAGTTTGTATAAATTATTCTATAGATCATGAAAACGATTTCACGTAATTGTTTGCATTAATAACTTATGTGGTTGAGTCTATAAAAAGTATTTCATTCAGCAGAAAAGTAATAAAATATAGTCTTAAAACATGTGAATTCATGTACCTTTTTCTCTTACACTACTACAATACATAATCGCACTTTTGCACGCTTGTTCTTAGTATAATCAGATATCCTCTGAATCTCTGTTATTTAGCTATGATACAATTTCAGTAGAAATTAAAAGAGAAGTATATTTGCAAATTCAAAAAAGTAAAAAAAAATTGGAAAATTTGAAATGTTGTTGCTTTCTTAATAAGGTCAATGTATAACAATACGAGGTAGAGAAAGTTTAACCATGTGTTGTATATGTGCTGAAAATTTAAGCTTTCCAGCTCTCATATTTTTTAAGAAAAATGTACATACGTATTCAAAAATACTAGTTTGAGGAAACTTAATTTAAAGATACAACTGTTATAAAAAGGAGCATTGCATAATTGTTTTAAATAAGTTAAAATTTATTAAAATCCTGTTAAGCCCCCAGAAGTATACAGTTTCTGAAACTAGAAATAATAAGGGTTTTATTAGTGTGTAAAACAAACAAATGTCCCCTAAAAATGTATTGAATACCGATAATAAAATGAAAAGAAAACATTGTCATGGCTTGTTTCTAGGTTTTTTTTGTTTTTTTTTTTTTTTTTTTGTTTTGCCGCTATATAATATAAATGTACAGAAGAACAAATAGACATAATAGACATAAACCGATATTTTAAGGACTATAGCGGATTTTCAGTGTGATGCTAAATATCTGGAGCAATGAAAGAAACAGACTAAAAGTGGAAATGGTGAAATCCGTACTATTTGTGAATTTTAACTACCGTATGAAATGTGCTGAATTTGACATATGTGTCAAGTCTGTCAATGAAAAAGACCTTGTTGAAGCTATGAAGTCAGGAAAGAAGCATAACTAGCAAAGAAACTAGAGGCTCGCAGAAATTACTGGATTCGCAGTATTAACTGTGAGAATCGTGTTAAATAAATGTATGTTTCCATTGCAGCAGCTATAATGCATGTTATAATAATAATAATAATACATTTTGAGATCTCTGGTTTTGGCTCCAATTAAAGTTGGCAACCCTACATATAGAGGAGATTAACAGTGATTTTACTTACTGTACAACTTGCATTTCCTTTGGTAAAGAAATAAGTTAATTTGTGATTAGGTAGATTTTTTTAATTCATTTTGACAGGAGAATTTTTTTCTACAGCCACCGTGGTGCTACAGAGCTAGACTTACCATTTTCTAAGATTAAACCCAGGGCAAATGTTTTTTCCTTTGCTCTTTGAACACCCAGAAATAAAATTAAATTGAGATGTTATTTATAGACTCTCTTTAACTGCTGTGATTCAGTCTCCCATTCTATATTAACTTAACTTTGCTCAGAGATCTTTTTATCAGGTTTGAGATTCTTTTCCGTGCCGTAAATCTATGACATGGGACAAACGGCTTTACTTCCCTTCCGAAGTAAGCCATACTAAGGATTTTTATGTCCGAAAAGAATCCATCGTTCTCCACCGGATTTGAATCTCCGACCTTTGGTACATGAAGTAAGCATGTGAACCTTTACACCACGGAGGGTGACTAAAACACTCAGAATATTGCTGTAGTGTTGTTTTTACTTTCTCTATACGTACTATTACCAAAACATTTGATACCGAGATTTCACCGGAAATATATATTTTAGGGTCCCCTGTATCCAAAAAAAAGTATTATCAGAAAAAGGTCCATGTGTGTGTCAGTGTGTCCGTGTGTCGTGTGTCTGTGAACACGAACAACGAAAAGTCCAGGGATGAGACACGAAGATTTTGAGAAAAATCCTCCTACCCCAAACTACCCTTTATATGGAACGTTTTTCGAAAATTTTGATTTTCTAAAAAATGCATGTAACGATTTTGATTAAAATATCATATATTAAAGATATTTACCTGACAAATAACATGTATATTTTGAATTTTCTGAGAATAGCCTCTGAAGACTACTTTATTCTGCGTCAATTTTACGGAATTTTGCATAACTGCTAAACCGTAAGAGATGGACAAAAACTTACCACACGACAAATGTAGAGCACTTTAAAACACACAATTTAAGATATACATTTTTTTCGTGGAGTTGATTGTTTTTTATATATTCCTTGTTTTTGGTTTCAGCTATAAAAAAACGTAGTTTTCTCATACAGGGCTTTGTGAATTTGTGTCCATACAAACAAAGAAACTTCAGTCACATAGCAAATAGCTTTTCACTATCAGTTTAACCTATAAACGACCCTTTATTCGTTTATACTTACAAGAAAGCAACTAATAAGAATATTTCTGCTAAACAGCATGAAATAAATGGAAGCATAAGTTTTTTAACAATAATTTCTTGCATTGATATAGAGAAAGTCATGTGAATAGAACACATCAGATCTTTCAACTGGTTGCCTCTTTTGTGTTTCCCAGAAATAACTCATTTCGCGCTTTATAGTGTTCGAATGCACTTTAATATTGAATGTTATGTATTTATATGTATGAGTGTAATGTACGTTATACGTGTAATTCATGTGTTTGAAACGATCTAAAGATTGTTTTAAGATGAATAATAATTAACTTCTGAATCTAAGCACGAAGAATTATAATTGCGTCTATTAAACCTGCGAAATTCTAAAGTATCAGGAGATTAGTAGAAAAATTTTGTTCCCGTCATAAATAAGTACTAAACGGCGAATCCCTTTGTAATCACCGCTAAATGAGCGATGGGCCTAGCGTTGACCTACGATCAGTGAAACCCAAGCAAATGCCACTTGTCACGCTAGAGGCTACAGAGTAACTACATTTTCGAAATACTAATTAACTTACGTCCCACCTACATGAAACCATAACATCATACTTCCTAGATTTTACGTTGCCAAATATACGTTCATATTAGTATCTGAGAAATATTTTTAATTGCGTGCTGAATTTCAGGAGTTATTCACTGTGCTTATTCTCAAAATGAAGAAAGTTATTTTTTAACAACATTTTAAGCATCCCTTAGAGTTGTCAACACACTAATTCGATGAACTGAACCTTGAGGCAAATAGATTTTATAATTACTATGATTTTGAGCTAATTGCTTCATCCGACATAGCTTACCATTACTGCTGAATTCTTACGTTACCTAACAATATATTCTATAAATTGTACTCACTAATGTCTTACCTACAACATAAGTATAACGTATGCATTTTTCAGTATTCGTAGAGTTTAATACATAGACTTATTGCCAAGGCTGCGGATCACGCGAATGCGTATTTTCCGTTCGTAACTCCCCTCGTTACTTATTCAGGAGTGTTACTTGTAGTAACATATATGTAATGAGTACCAACCTTGCTATAGGGTTTTTGAAAGTGATACGTATACATCTTCGCGATGACTCCTTAAGCATAAGTTTTTCTTGCGTAATTTCATAATTTCTACACTATAGTCACACAGTGGTCGTCTCCTTAGCGTTGTGGTAGCGCAGCTGCCTACCAAGCGGGAGACCTGGGTTCGATCCCCAGTACCGGCGTGGGGATTTTTCCCCCGCTGGGAGACCTGGACCGGGGTGCACTCAGCCTCGTGAGGTCCCTGGGGGGCCAATTGAGGAGCTACTTGATGGAGAAGTAGCGGCTCCAGGTCGTGAGGACCGCATTAACCGGCCGGGAGGGGCTCGAGGCGCTGACCACGTCTCACCCTCCAATACTGCACCCCATCTATGACGTTTGTAGTGGACCGAGATGGGGGACGCAGCGGCCGGGCGGTAGGCCAAGGTTCCCCGTGAGCTGTCGTGCCATGGAGTTATTGTGTTAGTCACACAGTAGGGTTTAAATTTTAAAAGTTCAATAGCTCTATGAAGAGAGGTTTGTGAAACACTCACTTGCTTTGCAACATGGCTGGGAGACTTCTTAGAAACAACTCCAATTTCGTCAAGCTTTTCTTCCGCTAGAACATGTCGCATTCATTTCTATGGTTTAGTATTTAGCGATCCCGTTGTTCAAACATCGCACAGTATCTCTACTCGGATGTAGATCACCAGAAAATTTCTGATGAAAGTGTTTGCACACCTGTCTATTGATTTAGTTTACACGTATGAATCGCATACAAAAGTACGCTGTTCAAGCGTGAATTTATTTGTAAAAATTTCCGTGGACGAATAAACAACAAATAATACCACTAAGAGAATCTCACACAAAAACACTTCATAACACGAAGACTAAGACAGCTCGCAGTTGGTAAACGTAGCCTTGTCACGTCCTGCGCCGCTTCTGCGTAGTGGCATAATACCAAGGTAATTACCATCTCAGTAGATACCTATATAAGCCTTAGTGTAAAACGAAGGCAACTATTTGTCACAATTATTGCTCTATTTCTCCATTATTTCTTTATAAAATAATTATTAATTTAGTACGACCGTAATTCCGGTATCAAATGTAAAATTTCTCCAAGATAAAAGTAAAGTTATCCAGCAGAAAATATAGGTACCTACTCTGTTCTTTCACTATAACATTAAAGCAACTTTTGTAACGCCTTTTGCTAGCGTATTATCAGAAATACAAAGAGATTTGACGATTTAGGTATTTAGGTGCATGGCTAAATGCATATGCTGATGACATCATGTGGATTGTATGCCTTTTGTACTTCGTAAAGACATAAATGTCACGTTACGGAAGAGGTTCCTCAGTGACGTATAGGTCTTCTGAGAAAAACCCGCAGAAGCCTCATTTAGATTCGCTGAGAATAGTCTCATTCAAATTATACTCTCCACTGCCTCCTGAATTTATAAATTTGTCACAGCTTTGGTGACTTTGACCTGCTTTCATCTTGCGCAATATCAGCCATCCGGGGTGTCTTAAAGAAACAGACTGAAGCTGCATGTAACGAAAATCTTTATAATAACACGGTCTATTGTCTTTTAGATCTTTACTTTCTCTATACGTGCTATGTACATAGTGTATAGAGAAGATATGTGCACCAAAAAATTCGATACCGAGATTTCACCGGAAATACATGTTTTGAGACCTACTGAACCCAAAAAAAAGATTTTTTAGAAAAATGTCTGTGTTTGTGTCTGTCTGTCTATCTGTGTGTCTGTGGGTAGCGTAGCTTAAAAACTAGAAGTCCGTTAAAAACCAAACTTGGTATTTACGTATGGTATCTTCCAAGGTTGCGACACGAAGATTTTCAAGAAAATCCGCCCACTCCCAACTACCCTTTACATGAAACTTTTTTCGAAAATTTTGATTTTCTAAAAAATGCCTCTAACGATTTTGATTAAAGTATCGTATATTAAAGATATTTACCTGACAAATAAAATATATATCTTGAATTTTCTGGGAATAGCCTCTGAAGACTACTTTATTCTGGATGAATTTTGCATAACTACTATACCATAAAATATGGAGAAAAACGTAACACACAAAAAATGTAGAGCACGTTAAAACACAGAATTTATGTTATATATATTTTTTTCGTGGAGTTGATCGTTTTTGAGATATTCCTTTTTTTTTTTTTTTTTGGTTTCAGCTTTGAAAAACATATTTTTCTCATACAGCAATTTGCCAACATGTGTCCATACAAACAAACGAACTTCAGTCACATAGCAACCAGCTTTTGGCTTTCACTTTAGCCTATGGTACTCCCTTATTTCACTTCTACTTACAATAAAGCAAGAAATAATATTTCTGCTAATTTTTCTCGGTTAGGATGAAATAAATAAAAGAACAAGCTTATTAAGAATAATTTGTTACAGAGATATAGAGAAAGTCATGTGAATGGAACACATCAGATGCTTTTCTTTATATATGTAGAGTAAACTGCTGTTTATTTTTCTTCTGATTTCAATTTAGATACAGATCTTAATGTTGATTGCTTGTGGTAGGGGTCGGTGTTTAAGCCATAATGTCGATTTCATCTGGATAATACGTTTTTACTTTCTCTATCGCGTACAATGTATATAGTAGCTAGAGAGGTTATTGGACTCCACACAAAATTCTATAGGATATTTCACTGGAAATATAAGTTAATACGGTCTGAACCCAAAATAAAGCACTTTTAGTAACAGGTCCGCGCCCGCGTATGTGTAGTTGAAGCATCCTCCAAGGATGTGTTACGAAGTTTTTAAAGAGGTGGAAGTAAAATGGAAGTAATGTGCTAAAGATAAGATTCAAATGAAAAAGTAGTCAAAAGATAACAATTCTTTCGTTTTCTTTTAATAAACTAAAGGTTTGTGACACATATAAGTTAAATGAAAATATAATACAGATGGTATAAGTAGATAAGAAAACATATCAACCATAAGTTTGATGCCCTGACTGCTAACTACCCTGTACATGAAGAACTTTTCGAAAATGTTGATTTTCTTAAATATGGTTCTAACGATTTTAATTAAAAGTCCATATTTTCTTCATAAATAAAATATATATCCTAAGTTTTTATAAGTCAGTTTAGTCTATGAAATCCTCTTCATTTTGAATGACTTTTTCATAACTGGTAAGCTGCAAGGAATGGACGAACATTTACTGCAGAAAAAATGTAGATCTCATAAAAACATACAATTTATGTCAAAAACAAATTTTTGTGGAATTAACCGTTATTAAAATATTAAGCCTAATACATCAGCTAGCCCCGTAGTGCCCTATTTCACATTCTCTTCGAGTGTTAAAATAATTAGGTACAAAACCCAATAGGGTAATTCCAAGGAAAATGTGATTTCGTGATTTTTACGGTGCTATGTTTGTAGTGCGTAATAATCATACAATGAAACATAATGTGTTTTTGTGTTTGCGTGGTTTTCGTTAATCTCTGAATTTAATCTATAGAAGGCCTACTTGTTATTTTTCAATCCAAAAGTTGCCTTTATTCCGTCGAAAATAATAGCTCTGTAACTGAATTTGAAAAGATTCTAATACATTTTTAGTCTGTTTATACTGTTCTTATATACCATGAACAGCACATTCTAGTGTAAGATTGGGAACTGCCTTTCACAGAGAACTATTCGCTACTGTCTCCGCTGATAAGCAAGAGAGGTAGAACGAAGGTCATTCGCGCTATTTGGGGCAGTTCAGCTCTGATCTGTGTTTCCTTGGAATTACCCGTTTAGTCCTGTAACTCTTTTAACGCACGAAGGGTTATCTTCCAACGTGAAATACGCCGCTGTTAGTCACCTGGTATTTCTCTATTCACATGAATCCACAAGGAATTATGTGAGGGGGATATCATTCTGGAGGGGGTTCCACACTACAGCCGCCGTGGTTATGCGTCAGACGCCAGGAAGATAGAATATGAGAGTAGTATTGGTTGACAGTCGAAACCGGACATAGAACATAGAACATAGTCCAAGCAGTTCATCCTGGCGCGGGAAGCACTAGGAGCCCACCTCAGATCTGACCGAACCTTTTGGATCCTACAGACGACTCCAACTCCATCCCGCCTCCGAGAGTTGTACTTCCAAAGCTCATTCACCCCTCGGAAAGGCGGGATCACCGCAGCCCTCACCCAGATTTACAACGCTGAAAGAGACCGGTTGGATGAAATGGAGGTGAAATTAAGGGACACGAAATTTGGGAGGATAAAGAAATCTACCAGCATTCGGCAAAACCCCCGAAAAACACCTTAGGTATTAGAGGGTGGCCACGGGAATCGAACCCGCGACCTCAGAATGCTATTCCCAAATGAAATGCCAGAGCCACAGAAATATGTAATAAAAGCATTTATTCAAAAGCATTGTTTATCTTGATTAATGCGAGGTAGACATCATATTAAAGCTTTTAAGTATATTTTTGTAAAATGGGAAGAAAAAGGATTATGACTGTACTACATGGGCAATTTTTTTTTTAATAATTTTCCAACCGGGTTAATATAAATTTAAATTTAGTTTGTTTCGTAATCGGCTTACCCTCCCCGAATTTGTAGGACTGACAACCCCCTAGGACTTACAAGCCAATCCCTGAAGCCAGAAGCCTGTCGAGGAGCAAACGGCATGAAGCCACAGTATGAAGAACCTATTACGAGGGGTTGCTAGTAGCCTACGGTGAAATATCGACATCGAATTTTGGGTGGAGTTCAATACCTTCTCTTCCTATAATGTAAGTGTTTTGGAGAAAGCAAAAGTTGGAACACATGCTGTTCGAGTGGGTCAAGGAATGAATACACCTCAAGGACATCTTGAAAGAAGGCGGTAGTGGAGAAATGCTTATTAACGTGTAATTTTTGCAAAGTAACGTGTACTTTTTGGAAATGTGTAAATAACTGTGTAAATATAAGTATTTTTAGTGTATGAGACCTGTAATATTCAATGTCAAAAGGTTAGAAATAAAGACATTACCTACTACTAATACTACTGCTGCTGCTATTAAAATGAATTGAGATGACACTGTGAAAACATGTCTCTGCATTATTCAGGCAACAACTACTAATTCTGATGAGCCACGTGCTTTCTGTAGACCAATATTTGCTTGTGAATCAATGAAATATTGAAGACAAGGAAAGCACTATAGAATAACCAAGACATGTTTATGTAAACTGTAATGTTTAGTGAATGTTTTCTTTCAAGAGTGGCTGTTTAGTTCTCACCGAGAAAAGCCTCTGACCAGCTGCCACTTGTTGGAACGCGAGATACACACAGCTGTCATGGATCTGTCATCTACCGCTCAGCAAATGGACCATCTCTTGAGCAAGTCTTTATCTGAAAGGTTATTATTAGTTAGATGCAGCATCAAGTGCAAGCAAAACACAATGGCGGAACCATTTCGTTGCCAACAGAAGTGACTACTTCTGCTTTAAATAGGCACTGACGGTGACAGCCTTGCCTCTATCGTCCTCGTGGCTGGACCCAGACGTTTGGTGGTCAGCCAGTCTACTGCCTGACGAGCCGAGTAATTCGTCTTATGTCTGACGGACGCGAACACGAAAAACAAACATTAAGAACTCTGCCTGTGGACATTACAGATATTAAAGTGCTGGGGAAGATGTAACATCTACTAAGAGTGGTGTTCAAAATATATACCATGTTTATTATGAAATAAATTATTAAAGCTATTACACAAACACTTGATGCATTGGTCGTTGACGGTGTAAGAATATCTCAGATTCAGTTTAAAGGTGACAAAAAGAAACTAAAAACAAAAGTAAAGATAAAAAACATATAAATAAGTTGAGTAACTGAACGAAACTGGTCTGACTTCGTGCACTTTATCTAGGAAATTGTCCATGTTTCTTTTATCAGCCAGTAGATCCAAACATGCCAACTTCTTTTATTAGGACTTGAACATTTTTCTTCTAGTTTAATTGTTTGCTTGTTTTCCCACAAAGCACATTCCCTCAAAATATGTAACCAGTCTTCATCCAAACCACAGCATGGAGGCAGCCTTCATGCAAAGTACTTCATTTCCTGTGTCCAACCTCCCAGCCTTAACCTTGTCATTTCTAAGTGCCTCTTTACCCCAATTTAGTTTTATTTCGTTTGCTAGAACCAGAGGACTTTTAATTTTACAACTGAAATCTGGAACAATTCCCTGCAGCATTTCAAAGCATTTTTATAAGCGATGTGTTTGTGGACACTATAACTCAACAACGAAAAGTTTGTTAAACACCAAACTTGGTATTTGAGTTCAGAATCTCTGAAGTATGGGACGCGAAGCTTTTCAGGAGAGTCCCACAATTCTCAGCTACATTTTTCAAAAAAGGCTCTAAAGATTTTGATTAAAATACAATATGTTTAAGATATTTTCATGGCAAACGAAATATCTATCTAGAATTTTCTGGAAATAGCATCTGAAGACCTCTTAGTAGCTACTGATAAACCGCAAGACATAGACAAAGAAGTACAGCACCAGAAATGTAGATCTCGTTAAAGCATACAATTCATATCATATAGGTACCTTTTGTGGTACTAACCGTTTCTGAGATCTTCCTAAATATATAATAACAAAATGAATCCATAAGTTGTGCAAAATTAAAAAAAAATAAGTAAATAAAATAAAAAATAAAAACATTTAAAAAATAGTGAACCAATATACTATAATTATAGCAAAGCTTATACTTTTTGGTATAAACAAATTCTGGTCAGTAATTTTTATCACCCGCCATGCTCCTAGTCCAATCCATGCGAGCCCCTCTCTAATAGTACCTGTTTTGATGAATTGTTCCATACCCCACTCCAATTTTAATCCAGACTGTACTTCCAATGAAACCTTCTCCGTGCATTGTGCAATTATATATATTATTTGTTTCAGTTGAAACGACTTAAACTTATTTCCAACGGGAAGTCGTCTTACTACTGGCCTTGCAAAGAGAACCGAATTTCAATTGTTTCAAATTGCGACCAGCTGTTAAAAGATTTTTGACTCTCGCTTAGCCAAGTGCACTCTATGATTTGCCCTTTACTTGCAAGAAAAGCAAGTAATAAGATATATTCTGCTGATGTTTATCTCGATTAATATGTTGTAGACAAAAGGGTCGTCTTTTGTAAGAATATTTTGTTTGTAGAACAGCTATGAATGGAACACATCAGAGTTTTTGTCTCTCTCTCTCTCTCTCTCTCTCTCTCTCTCTCTCTCTCTCTCTCTTTGAAATCCTTAATCACTCCAACTTATGTAACTTTTCAACCGGAGTTCTTCTTTACAATGCAGTGAGACACAAGATTGACAAACACTGTCGAGGAAAACATTTTATGACGAAATCAGGGAGCTCTTCACCAAAAATATGTGGGCGACAAGGGGACTGACTGCAAGCACCAATTAATAAAAATCAGCTTTAAAACAGTAATTTAGCCCTAGGCTTGTGTTGTGTGGGAATTAGAGGCTGACTTGCTAACAGATGCTGGCCAAATAAAGCAAGAAATTATTTAATGGCGCGTGTTAGAGCAGTTGTAAACATTCCTCGTCAAACAAGACACGCGTCCAAAAGCACCGCCCCCTTGATTTACTATTTCCAACATATGGGTGGCACATTCAAGGGGATGTAAATCAACGGAGCCACTCATTATACAATTTACTACTAGCTCTTTTCGCCCAACTTTTCTTGAACAAAAACGCTGTAAAACTGGAAGGTCTGTCAAGCCCAGAAAATAATAAAATGGAAACAAATAACGAAAGGCTGGCGTTTACACGGCCATTATTTTAGTGTTGTTATTCAAACAAGAGTGTGAAAACTGTTATGGGTATTGTATATTTTGAGCTTTACAGCTGGATAACTTGCTAACAACGCAAACTGTAAATTCGAACTTTGTTTACATTGAACGCGTTTGTGCTGGCATTTGTTTAGCTCGTAATTCAGTATTGGGCGTATGTTTCTTAAACTTGTGTTAAAATTTGATGAATTGTATCACTTCACTCTGAATTTGTTATAGAGAGAGAGAGAGAGAGAGAGAGAGAGAGAGAGAGAGAGAGAGAGGAGAGAGAGAGAGAGAGAGAGAGAGAGAGAGAGAGAGGTTTTGTAACTCATTTTAGACGAATTGTAAAGCAAAACATTTTATTGCTCCATTCATATTACTTTCTCTACCTATTCTGCAAACAAACTATTCCTATAATGGATTATTCCCTTTTACATATCATGCTAATCGAGATAAACATTAGCAGAATTTTTTTTATTACTTGCTTCTTTGTAAGCAGAAGTGAAATAAGGGATAATGCACTAGGTTAAAACGATAATCAAATCCTTTAAAACCTAGTGGCTAAATGATTAAATTAAAATTCGGTTCTCTTTGCATAGCCAGGAGTAAAACAGAAGAGATATGAAACAAATGGCAAATACCCGTTAGGTAAACTTAAATTATTTTAAAATTCAAACTGAGGAATTTCACAAAAAATGTGTATAGCATAAATTGTATGTTTTAACGAGTGGTATGTACATCTTTTGTCTGGTAAGTTTTTGTCTATCTCTCACATTTACAGTAATGCAAAAGTCATTCAGAATATACGGGATTTAACAGGGTGTTTCAAAACATACATTTTATTTTTCATGTAAGTATCTTTATTTATACGTATTTTAATAAACATCGTTAGCAATTTTTAAGAAAATTAACATTTTCGAAAGGTTCTCCATATAAAGGTTAGTTTTGGGTGTGGATAAATTCTTGAAAATTTACCTGCCTGACTATTTTCCATGATAAGATTACCTTTGTTTTCTTTATGGAGATTCATAGATTTTAACCCATGCATACCTCTTTTAATTTTAATTTATATATAGATGGTGGTTGTTTAAGTTCATTATCGTGTATTAATGTAATGTTATCAGCTAATGGCAATATATTTATTTTTAACTTTATTATTTATTGTTAAGCTAAATTTTAGTTCCCTTTCCACTTTTTACTTTCTCTGCTCTTACTATTATGTATCTATTGCATACCACTGAAATATGCAATACCGAGACTTCACTGGAAATATAATATGTTTTGAGAAACCAAGAGTCCAAAAAGAATATTTTTAGAAAGAGTTCCTATGCATAGCTCAAAACCTAAAAGAACGTTAAATACCAAACTTTTATATGCCTGACAATTAAAGGTATATCTTGAATTTTCTGGGAATAACCTCTGAAGATTACTTTATTCTGGATAAATTTTATGGAATTTTATGTAACTGGCAAACCGTAAGAGATAGACAAAAACTTACCTAAAATAATATGTAGAGCACATTAAAACACACAATTTATGTTATGTGCATGTTTTTCGTGGAGAGGATCGATTTTGAGGTATTCCTTCTTATTGGTTTCAGCTTTAAAAACAAACTTTTCTCATACGGGAATTTGTCAATTCCTGTCCATACAAACAAAGGAACTTCAGTAACATAGTAACCAGCTTTCGACTGATACTTTAGCTTATTCTACTCTCTTATTTCCCTTCTACGTGGATGGAGGGAAACAATAAGACTATTTCTGCTAATTTTTCTCGATTAGCATTAAGTAAAAAGACGCATAAGCTTTTTAACAATTTGTTGCAGAGATGTAGTGAAAGTCATGTGATTGGAACACATCAGATTTTTATATCATCTAAAAGGACCTTTCAAAAGTAACCTGAAACTTTAAACCGCTATAAATATTATCATATTTGAGATGGAATAAAAACCAAGAACGTCATACCCTGAGTAAGCAATGGGGTTTAATTTTTTATTTTGATGTTTTATTTTTCAGTTCGCCGTCATCGTGCATATAGTTTGTTGAATTAAACACTTGTAATTTTATTCATACTGCTATATTCATATTTGTGGGTTAAAAATCCTGCCTCTGTTACTAAAATATAGAACACCTACTGCTGAGACAATCCTATTATGAAAGTAATAGTTTTTCCTAAGGTGTAAGAAAATATAGAACTGCCAATCATTTAAGATCAGGCCCATGTCTCATTCGTAAAGTTCCAATAAGTGACCGCCACGATCTCCAGATTTCAATCCAATCGACTTTTGGTATAGGGGTTACCTTAATGAACGAGTTTTCCTGACACATTTAACAGCCACACAGCAATTGAAAGATGCTATCTTATAGGAAATTGCTAATATTCCAAGACATCATCTGCAAAATTCTGTATATGGAGATGCAGAAAGAATGATGTGCGTTAAACAAGAGAAAGGAGGACATCTTCCCAGTATTTTATAAAAAATCTGATGTGTAGCATTCACATGACTTTCTCTACATCTCTGCGACAAATTACTCTTATAAAACTTATACTTCTATTTACTTCATATTAATCCGACTAAAATGGCAGAAATAGTCTTATTACTTGGCTTCTTGTTGCTATGTTTGCTTTATTCCTTGCTGGTTGCTATGTCACCGAAGTTCCTTTGTTTGTATGGAAGCAGTTGACAAATTCCTATATGAAAAAAGTATGTTTTCATAGCAGAAACCAAAAACAAGGAATGACTCAAAAAGGATGACTCCACGAAAAAATGTATGTAACATAAATTGTGTGTTTTAACGAGCTCTACATTTTTCATGTGGTAAGTTTTTGTCCATCTCTTACGGTTTAGCAGTTATTCAAAATTCCATAAAATTCATCCAGAATAAAGTAGTCTTCAGATGCTATTCCCAGAAAATTCAAAATATACATTTTATTTGTCAGGTAAATAACTTTAATATACGATATTTTAATCAAAATCGTTAGAGCCATTTTTTAGAAAATCAAAATTTTCGAAAAAAGTACCATGTAAAGGGTAGTTTGGGGTGGGGGGATTTTTCTCAAAATCTTCGTGTCGCATCCCTGGAAGATACTAAACTTAAATGCTAAGTTTGGTATTTTATCGACTTTTCGTTTTTGAGTTATCATGTTCACAAACACACGGACTCACGGACACACACACACGGACCTTTTTCCGAAAATGCTTTTTTTTGGATATTGGGGACCCTAAAACATATATTTCCGGTGAAATCTCGGTATCGAATTTTTTGGTGGAGTGCAATGCATTCTGTATACGCTATGTACATAGTATAGAGAAAATAAAAATGTATTGCTTTTCCAGTATATGACTTCTTTTGTATACATTTTCTTATCTCAAATATTATAATAGTTATAATGTTTTATAGTTGGAAGTATATTTTGAAATATTTATATATTAAATCGGATTGGCGAGAGATTGTATCCTTTCCTTACCCTTTGGTTGTTTCCATTTCTATTGCCTCACTTATCCCTGTTTAATATTATTTTTGTACCTTAATGCAAACCTTTTACTGCTTGTATAAGATGAGAAGTGTATCATTGATTCGTCGTTACAATCCATAATTGTATTGTAATACTCGTATATCATCATCAAAGTTATCGACTTTGATTTATCTATTTCATTTTTCTTAGCAAAATACTCAAATGATGCTCTTTTGTTGCACACAGAATCTTGTATATCAATTGTATGTATAAGTGCAGCTACGTAAGACGAACTGGAATATTTAAAATTATAAATCAAAGGAATCGCCAATATAAGTAACTGCGCTATTGTTTGCTCCTTGGTCGAATCGAAAAAGACTTGATGCAATAAAACAAATTGATATATGAGAAAAAATTAATTATTTGTTTTAAGCCTCAAGGTATTGATGACTATCAGAATAACTTAATTGTTATTTGTCAATCAAGTAGCTAGACTTGCTGAAAGCCACTCTCATATAATTATCATAGCGCCCTTGTCCAACTTTTTTTTTAACTAAGTTGTTCTCATGTTCTCTCTCCCTCTCTCTCCTTTCTCTGCCTCACCCCCCTCTCTCTCTTACACACACATATGCATTCCTTGCAATGTTTTTATATATTCAGGAGACATAATTGTGAGGCAGTGGTGTATTTAATTTGTAGAAAAATTATGAAATAATCGAGGGGGAAAGCATATGACATTCTTTATTCCAAAAGATCTAATGTATTACACACATATTTTTCGCTACCGGTATCCTTTATTTTTATATAGATACTATGTCATGCAATGTTTAAACTTGAAGCGGAAGCTAAGGAGCGACAACGTGAGCCTAGCTGCATATGCAACCACGACAACTTATGAGAATAGCGTGTAGCCTAAAATGCCTGACGATCAAGTTCGTTCGAAGGGGGACGTTTAAAGAGATATTTGCTAACTGGAATAGATGGCCTTGTTTGATTTATTGACTTCCCAGCGATGTAGTTCATTCAGGCCTGAGTAAACCCTCGTTAACAAAATATAGCAAAGGTAAGGAATTTATTGGCATATAAGTACCAAGGATTGGTATAATTCAGATCAAGTCAATAAGTTTTTTATTAATTCATAACATTATAATAATGCTAATGTTTGCCTTTGTTGGCTTCTCCATTTTTCAACGGTCACCCTGTACTCCTGTTTTCCATTCTTCACAATCAATCCAGTCATCCTCCTCCAGACACCAATCATGCACTAATTTAATCTATGGATCTCTCAACTTCAAGTTGCTCTTCGTTCTACCTTCTGGTGATCATTATATAATGATTTTGGCCACCTAACCTCATTCATTCCTCTAACATAGTCATTCGATCCTTTCCACCACTCCCTCCTCCATAGCCATCATCTGTCTCATCTCTCCATTTCTCCTACTTTACAACCTGGAATCCCTGGCACTTCGTCTTATTTCGTCCATCTCTACTGCCAAAATTTTAGATCTTTTAATATGTACAAAATACATTATGATAATCAGTAGTTAAATTGTAGTTATTTCTCTATTCTATTTTATTTCTTTAGTTTACCGAGCAAACAGGGTTTATTTTATTAATGTTGCAATGTTTAGTGTAATTTATGCTATAACCACTTATAATGTGGATCGTCCTTATTCTTCGATCAGAGTATTTTGAAACAACAAAGGACAAAGGTAGGAAACCGATTGCCTGTTTCCAGGTCAGCGTATTGAGACTTTGTGTTAGACACTGTACGCCACGTGATTTTCTTACCTCTTCCTTCCACTGTCTCAAAAGACTGACCAAATTATTTCAGAGTTTAAAAACGAAGTTTCATTCATTTATGCGTGTGTTTATATGAAAGACCTATTTAGTAAGGCCAGTAGGGAAATGTATGACATATATGTGTGTGTGAGGGCGACTTAATCATTTTTAGTATACAGGAACAATAAAGTCAGTTGTGCCCAAAAGTATGCATGGCAGCCGTGAGCTTGATTGTCTATTTCTCTGACATCGTACTTCTACCAATGAGCTTGTGTAAACAGTGGGCAAAGCCAACGAATTTAGCTTGCCTCCTCTCTACGAAGCAAACTTCGGTAGTTGCCACACTTGATGGCAGTAATAGCTACCACAAGTTCTTCCTACGAAGCTTATTTTTCTATCTACATCACGTTATCATGTTTACAGAAATAGCTACACTTCACGTTATAGTTAGATACAGAAAACATAAATACTATAAGACTAATTTTAATTCCTTTATATTCCACCCAAAAATTCGATAGCGAGATTTCACCGAAAATACATGTTTTGGGTCCCGCTGAATCCAAAACAAAACCATTTTTGGAAAAATGTCAGTGTGTGTGTGTGTGAGTGTGTGCGCGCGCATGTGTGTGTGTGTGTGTCTGTGGACAGCGTAGCTCAAAAACGAAAAAACCTATAAATACCTAACGTGATATTTAACTTTGATATATTCCAAGGATGCGTCACGAAGATTCTCAAGAACATTCCCCCACATCAAACTACCCTTTAAGTGGAAAAATTTTCAAAAATGTTTGATTTTCTCAAAAATGCTCTAACGATTATGATTAAAATCTCTTATATTTAAGATATTTACTCGTAAATGCGAAATAAAATGTATATCTTGTATTTTCTGGGACTAGACTCTAAAGACCTCTTTATTTTGGATGATTTTTATTGAATTTTGCTTAACTAGTAAACAGTAAGATACAGACAAAAAATTACTACACATAAGATGTTTATCATGATAAAATACACAATTTATGTTATATACATTTTTTCTTGGAGTTTCAGCTTTAAGGAACACACTTTTCTCAAACTGGAATTTTTTAACTGCTGTCCAGATACAAACAAAGGAACTTCAGTCACATAGCAACTAGCTTTTGACTATCACTTTAGCCTATGCTACTCCCTTATTTCGCTTCTTCTTACAAGGAAGCAAAAATAAGAGCTAAGTTTTTCTCGATTAGCATGAATTAAATAGAAACATAAGCTTTTTAACCACAACTTGTTGCAGAGATGTAGAGAAAGTCATGTGACTGGAACACATCAGATCTGTTACTTTCTGTAGAATGTACATAGTAGGTGAAAAGATAGGTATTGTATTTCACCGAAAAATTGGATATCGAGATTTCACTGGAAGTATTTTCAGGATCGCTGAATCTAAGAAGGTTTTTTTACGGAAAGGTCGGTATGTATGAATGTATGTAATGTATGTATGTATGTAGGTAGGTAGGTAGGTAGGTAGGTAGGTAGGTAGGTGGGTGGGTGGGTGGGTAGGTAGGTAGGTGGGTGGGTGGGTGGGTAGGTACGTATGTGTGTGTGTATGTAAAGAGTGTGTGTGTATATATATACACACACATTATTTATATATATATATATATATATATATATTGCTGGATGACTTTTCTTTCCTTTTCTTTCTCTTAATAGAACTAACCATTTCAGAGATATTGCCTGTTTCAATTTTCAAAAGATTGCATTTCATAACTCTCTTGTTTTAACCTGACCATTGAAATAGAACAGAATTTCAATTAAAATGCATAACGACAACTTTTATAGGATATTACTGTGACTTTGGCCCAGTGTATTTCCTTATTTACCTTCGACTTAAAAGGAACTAAGTAATAAGACATTTTTGGTAGTATTTATCTTGATTTCACAATTAGACAAAAGAATCACCTTTTCTAACAGTTTGTTTGCAGAACAAATAGATAAAATTATGTGAATGTCACTTATAACATTTGTTTAAAATCAAGGTGCCTCAGAACGTATATTTTCGGGTGAAATATTGTCAACTTCAAAGTAAATACGAGAATTTTTTCATCTTTGTTAGTCAGCTAGTAGTGTGACCTATATTTTTCAAAGTAAATGAAATGCAGTATTGGATTTCTTGCGTTAACACAAAGTCAGGATAAGAATAATGACCGAAAGGATGAATTATGCCGAGGAGTTTATAGGTTTCCCATCCAACAGCTGCTAATGAACCCAATGATTTGCTGCTGCGTCACCAGAAACCTTATTGTTGCATTTTACGTAATTAACGAATGTGGGATGAGTTAATAATCAATAACTTTATTACGAACGCTACAGGCTAGAAAAATGGCAATATGCTGTCAGCAAGTGTAATTAGCGCAGAAAATAATTAGTGTATCTCTAAAAATATGTAAATTGAATTTAAAACAAGCTATGGAGTAGCAAAACAGGTGCACATAAACAAACCTTTCAGCTTGACGTCATACTTCTCTTCCAATTTGTTTCAGTCGATAGTGCCATGCTGTGGTAAAACGTTTCCCCTTTTCGAACACCTATTTCTAACGCTTGTTTTTGAAAACCCTAAAGGAAGGCATGCAAAAAGATTAAATTACTTTATTAGCATATAATAACACAAAGCTGTTCACAATTAAGCTATAAACAGCAAATGTAGAAAGGGAAAAAATCTGATGGGTCCTATTCACATGACTTTCTCTACATTTCTGTAACAAATAATTTCAAAAACATTATTCTTCTTCCTACTAAGCTAATCGAGATAAAATTATCATAAATGGATTAAAGACGTGCTACTTTGTAAGTAGAAGGGAAACAAAGGAGTATACAAAGCTAAAGCGTTAGTCAATCTTTTAAAAGCTGTTGCTATATGATTGAAATTCTTTTGTTTGTAGGTCAGAAGTTGAGAAGCTCCTGTATGAGAAAAGTGTAGTATTTAAAAAAAATCAAATGAAAAGGAATATCTTAGAAACAGTTCTACTAAAAAGGTGTTTTAAAGAGATCCACATTTTTACTTTCTCTATACGTGCTATGTACATAGTGTATACAGAAGGTATTGCATTGTACCCAAAAATTGGATACCGAGATTTCACCGGAAATACATGTTTTGAGACCACCTGAATTCCAAAAAAGCATTTTTTAGAAAAATGTCCGTGTGTGTCTGTCTGTTTGTATGTGTGTGTCTGTGGGCAGCATAGCTCAAAAACGAAAAGACCGTTAAAGCCCAAACTTGGTATTTAAGTTTGGTATCTTCCAAGGATGAGACACGAAGATTTTCAAGAAAATCCCCTCACCCCCAACTACCCTTCACATGGAAAAAATTTCGAAAATTTTTATTTTCTAAAAAATGCCTCTAATGAGTTTGATTAAAATATCATATACCTATTAAAAATATATACTTGACAAATAATAGGTAAATCTTGAACTTTCTGGGAATAGCCTCTAAAGACTACTTTATTCTGGATGAATTTTACGGAATTTTGTATATCTGGTAAACCGTAAGAGATAGACAAAAACTTACCACACACATTAAAACACACAATTTATGTCATATACATTTTCGTGGAATTGGTCGTTTTTTAGATATTCCTTGTTTTTTGTTTCAGCCTTAAAAAACTTATACTTTTGCAGGAGTTTGTCAACTCCTGTCCATACAAACAAAGGAACTTCAGTCACATAGCAACCATCTTTTGCTATCACTTTAACTTACGTTACTTCCTTATTTCGCTTTTACTTACAAGGAAGTATGTAATAAGACTATTTCTGCTAATTTTTTCTCACTTAGCATGAAGTAAATAGAAGCATAAACTTTTTAACAACAATTTGTTGCAGAGATATAAAGTCATGTGAATGAAACACATCAAATTATTTGTATAGTAAGGATTTGTCTATCTCTTGAGGTTTATCAGTCATGCAAAATTCATCCGGAATAAAGAGGTCTTCAGAAGCTATTCGCAGAAAACTCAAGATGTGTACCAAACTTTGTATTCAAATTTAATTTCTTCCAAGGATGCGGCATGAATACTATGAAATAAATCCCGACACTCCAAACTACCCTTTATATGGAAAAAAAAATCGAAAAACGTTGGTTTTCTCAAAAACAGCTCTAACAGTTTTTATTAAAACCTCTTATATTTAAAATATTTACATGAAATAATGTACATAAAATGTATATCGTGAGTTTACTGGCAATAGCCTCTGAAGACCTTTTCCTAAAATTGTTCAACTGGTAACCCGAAAGTGATAGACAAAAACTTACTACACAAAAATGCAGATCTCGCTAAAACACACAGTTTATGTCATATACAAATTTTTATTGGAGTTAACGTTTTCAAGATATTCCTTGTTATTGGTTTCAGTTTTAAAATACTTAAACTTTTCTAATACGGGAACTCCTGGTCACGCAAAGAAACACCTTCAGTCCCATAGTAACATTTTAAAACATTTGACTGTCGGTTTAGCCTAATGTATTTTCTTATTTTCCTTCTACTTATAAGGAACTAAGTAATAAGACCGTTTCTGCCAATGTTTTAGCAGAATAAGCTTATTAACAATCTGTTACAGATATGTAGAGAAAGTCATGTGAATGGAGCACATCAGATTTTTTGTTATTGGAACCAGTTGAAGAACTCGGTGCCACAGCCGGGATTTGAACACGGTTCTCTCGCTCTCCGTGCTGTTGCTCTAACCATTGAGCTTCTGTGAGAAATTGCCGGTATGCCATTCAATTTTTGAACTGATTATACGAGGTACGTCCAGAAAGTAAGTTCCGTTTCAATTTATCTCCGCTGCAGCGCTGCGATCGCAGTTCCGCACATGCGCGGTAGACGCTCTGTATCAAGGAGAAGAAACGCGCGCCATTTTAAGATCGCTGTCAGTCACATACGCTTCGTTGTGCTTGTTTACAATGTCGGTGTTGATTGAAAATCCCGCTGCTTGTGAAATCAGATCTGTGATTCGTTTTCTGAATGCTAGGAAAGTGAAACCAATTGAAATTTATCGGCAAATTTGCGAAGTTTACGGACTAAATGTGATGAGTGATTCAATGGTGAGAAGATGGGTCCGACAGTTCAATGAAGGACGTAGTGAAGTGTACGATGAAGAACGAAGTGGGCGTCCATCTTTGGTTACAGAAGAACCTCCTACAGGATTTGGCTGGGACGTGTTTGACCATCCTCCGTACAGCCCTGACCTCGCTCCTAGCGACTTTCATCTGTTCTTACATCTCAAGTCTTTCCTTGGCGGTCAACACTTCAAGAATGACGAAGAGCGGAAATAAAATGGTTCCAACTTTTTGAAGATACAGGCGGCAAACTTCTATGAAGAAGGTAAAAACCTGTGCCACGCTATGACAAATGCCTGCAAAATTTCGGCAGTTATGTGGAATAGCAGTTTAAGAGTTGTAGAATTATTCTGTATCTGTACACAATTTAATTTCATTACCAAACGGAACTTACTTTCTGGACGTACCTCGTAATTAAGCAACCGCACTGAGGGCAGGAGAACCGTATTCAAATCCCGGCTGTGACATTGAATTTGTCAACTGGTTCCAATAACTATAAGCTTTGCTTTTTCTGATGAAATGCTCTTTCCGAAAGCGCCAGTGAAACTTCCACTTTCACACGTATCCGAGAGACAAAAGACAAAAGACTGCAGTAACAGCGAAATCATTAGTGTGTTCGGGTGTTTATCTGGTGATGCTGGGCTCCTACTCCATGCAATCGTTTCAACTCTTATTTTTAAAACTGATGAATGGTTTACGATTATAATAAACCCAATTTTAATTTATCTGTTTCTTTCAAAGTTTATATTACGGCGGTATTCGCTTGGAATGTTTGATTAGCCACGAAAACCTCAGGTAGCAACAAATCAAGGAAATGTTAACAGTAATGTTAATCAAATTAGGGTTCCTGAAGCTCATAAGTAGAGTATAGGGTATTGTTAAGGTGTTTTCTTAATCAGATTTGAATTTCTATTCGTAAATGCGCCATTTTGACGAGGGTTCTGCTTGTCGCTTACAGATGGCACCTAGGGACAAAATCAGGACTTGCGGAGGAAAATGGCGGAATTTTACCCAGAAACCATCTTCTTTCAAGGGTAGAGTTCTTGTATGTGCAAATAAACATTACACGGGACCATCGGCTTTACTTCCCTTCTGAATAAAGCTATGCTAAGGATTTTTGCGTCAGAAAACGTACATCACCTTCCACCAGATTTGCACCTACAATCTTAGTTTCTATAGGCTAGCATATTAACCACTACACCACGGAGGGTGACCTTAATAATAATGTGCTAGCTCGTTTTTAATTTTGATCTGATGCAAATAAACATGTCCTCGGAGACATATAGTATACTATATTAAAATGCTCCCTTGATACTCCTCTGCAATTCTTAAAGGAAGTCATAATTTTTTTTCCGTTTTCATGTTTTAATTGCATATGAAATTTTTGAATCTCCCGCTCATTTTTGTATAACTTTCAAAGGGGCACACAATTGTAAATAGTTTAAAAATATTGTTGAAAATAATCCTACGCAATAGTTTTTTTAGAACATTTTGGTCCACTTACTTGGTAAAACATCAGTAACTTTGTAAATATTAGTGTTAGAGCAGAGATTTTATTAAAATTCTGATTGGGAAGTTTTACTTTAGCTATTCGCAGCATAGATATCCCTCTCATATTTCCTTCACGTGAGAGTTTTGAAGCACTGCGAAGTTGTGTTTGGAAAGTTAGGTTACTTATTTTTTAATGCTATGTTTGAAAGCAATAATTTCTGAAGAAGTAAAATTGTCTACACAACTGCTGCATTATCTCAGAAAGTAATTGACACTAAGGACTGAAATTTTTACCACATATTTGTACCTAAATATGTTATATTTTGACAAAAAAGTTTATATGTATATGGATTAGTTATTCTTTCACAATTTAAAAATCTTCATTTTTCAATAAAATTTTAATAGCATTTTTTAAAAATCATACCCTGCTTTGTAACCAACAGAAGCATTCTATTTTTCGCCAATCAACAGTAAAGGTATTGTTGAATACACCTTGAAAATTTAGCTCATTATCTTAAATAGTTGCTGAGATAATGGGTCGAACTTTAACATTGTCAAGATTTTGTCTCTCCTTAAGGTTTGTCGGTTGAATATTTAACATCCTGTATATTACAACAATAATAACGACAAGAATAGGTCATCTGATTGAGGAAGGACTACGAATAATACCTTGTCACCAAGTAGATCTATAAAATGACTGTGTTGAATGCATATAATGTTATTATATTTCAGTATGCTATAATCTTTTTTTAACGTAATTTGTTTCGCGTTTATAATTTTAATATTTTCCAAAAATGTGCTGTTAATTCTCTCCGAAAGTTTCCCTAGATACACCCATGTACACAGCTGTGGCGTGAAGTTTTCGGATGTTACATCCCGCTTTATGTCTTCCAAAATGATATGCTGTCAAAACCACGTGGGACGAGATATATGTGTGTCTAGCACGAGTTTTAACAACTTACAACACCATGTTGGACGATGAGAGATGATACACCACCAGAAAAGACAAATACATGGTAAAACCTTTGAGATATGCCTACGTTAGCTTCTCTAAAATGTTCATGGGGCGTTCTAACAAATGAGGTACTGTTCCTGAAAGTTTAATGATGTGAAAATGGTGTCTGAGCTGATTGGGTCCATAATTCTCTTAATGATACTCGTTGTGCAGGTATTTCATCTGGCTGTCGAAGATTTCTCTTTTCCTAAAGAACATTGTTTGCTAAAATGTAGTGGTAGTATAAAGTGGATAGAAGTATAAGCTTTTGTCAGATTAATTTACTGCAGAATCGGTTATTAAATCACATTTATGCAACTGTATATACTACACATGCCGTTTTCCCTTTAATTCAAATTTAAAACTGGAGTTCTAGTAAAAATATTTGGGAATAAACCTATAACATTATTATATAAATAATAGAGAAAATAGAAACGAAAATAACTGTAGATCCTTTATTAATATTTTTCGTCCCTATTAAAAGTTTAAATTCTTCTAAACCAGTTTTCATAATGTTGCCAAAGGCACTACCAAAATAGTAGTTCAAATGGCCATGAGTGTTAGGTAACAGGTAATGGACTGGCCATCCATTCAAAGCCAAATGTTGTAAGTCCAAATCCCAGTGATTGAATTTTTTGCCCAAAATTCAAACTTTTAGGAATAAAGAAAAACATTGGTCCTATTTATATTATTCAACTTATATATAACTGCACCTTGACTTGAAATACTAATTAATAATATTTCCAGAAAATTATCATATTTACAGATTCTAAATCTGTTACACTCTTTCTGCCAAAACAATCGCGCAGGCACGCGCGACCAATGTTAGGACTGCCACAATAGTTTTGCGCAAATGTGTAACGTATCACAATGATTATTCTAATGAGTGCTATTAATAGAAAGAAAAATCTGATGTGTTCCATTCACAGAACTTTCTCTAATGGTCCATATACAAACAATTCTTATATCTACATCATGTTGATCGAGATAAATATTAGCAGAAATTGTCTTATTACTTGCTTCCTTGTAAGCAGAAGGGAAATAAAGGAATACGCTAGGCTATGGCGATGGTAAAAGCTTTTAAAAGCTAGTCGCTATATGAAATAATTGAGGTTCGCTTTGCATACTCCCGTTTGAGAAAAGTTTAGGTAAATTAAAATTGAGCTCAATAAAAAGAAATATCTCCAAAACGGTAAATTCTACAAGAATAATATATATTTGACATAAATTATGTGTTTTAACGAGATCTATTTTTTGCAACTTTTTATCTATTTCGTTATGCAGAGTTCTGTAAAGCTTATCAAAGTAAAGAGGTTTTTTAAAGATTATTCCAAGAAAATGCAAACTAGAGACATTTTGGAGAAAAATAAGACTTTTAAAACTTTTTCCGTGTAAAGGGTAATTTGTGATCGAGATATTTTCTTAAAAATCTACGAGTAGCATCCTATTTTTTTTTTTTTTTTTTTCCCAATTTACATTTCCCCTCGTAGGTTTTACTGTTCCTTTGTAAACATAGACACATTGCACAAACATATAACAACCATGCCCAAGGCGGGACTCGAACCCACGATCCCCTGCCCACGAAACACCAAAGCGAGCGTGGCCATGGGGACCGGCAATTTGATACCGAGACATCACCAGAAATATGTTTTGAAGTCCCTGGAAAAGTGTTTTCCTTGAAAGATACCTAACATAAATACTAAGTTTGGTATTTAGCAGTCTTTTCGTTTTGACCTATGCAGTCCACAGACATTCACACGGGCATTTTTCTAAAAACACTTTTTCAGGGACTTCAAAACATATTTCTAGTGCAGTCTCAGTATCAAATTTTGGATGGAATAAAATATATATATTCTCAAGCACCTTCTGTACCTTCTCATTGTAGGTACATACATGCTAGAGAAAGTAAAAAGGATGCTCATAATTTCACAGATTAGCTGCCTAAAATCTATTCAGAAACCAAATTCCAAATTATCCAGTTCTCTTGGTATTGAAACATTTCATAGAGTGTTCATATATAGGAAAGCTTTCCTTTGATTAAGATATCTATATAAAGTAACGTAGCTCCCCCACAAGGGATCATGAGCTACCGCCCGGTCGGCTGCATCCCCCAATTCGCCCCGAAGGCGCCATGAATGGGATGCAGTGCTAGAGAGTGAGACGTGATGCGGCCGGTTAATGTGTGTTTTATAGTGTTTAACGCCCGTTTTTACTACCATATCACCGCAGGAAATGACACTGGTCATACGTGGAATGAAGATGGAGCACCGGTGGAATGCGATGGCGGGGGAAACCGGAGAACAAGGCGCCGCTTTGTCCACCCAGATCTCACATGCGGTCGCTTGGGATCAAACCCAGGTGAGAGCCGAATGGTCTAATTACTCGACCACGGTATAGCCCAGATGCGGTCTCCTCGATCTGGAGCCGCTACTTCTCAAGTAGTTGCTCACGAGGCTGAGTGCACCCCGGACCAAGTCTCCCAGCGGGGGAAAATATCCTTATGAGGAGCTAAATAGTAACTAATGTATTATCAGCTATCCCTTATTTAGGTATTGATGTGATACAATATTTCATGAGGTATAAGCATCTGGATAAACTGAATATCGTCGGGGTATAGCAACCGGGAATCGAACCCAGGTCTCCCGTGTGGCAAGCAGCCGCGCTACCACGAGCTAAGGAGACGACCTCTATATAAGGTAAGTTGTACTTAAATATTTTTCATAGTTTGTACAAATATTCCGTGTGGAACAGAGAAGGAGGTGAATCTATTTGTTACGGTTAAGTAGCGCTTGTTAACGCCACTTACTGCCCAAGTGCATCTTGACTGTAGCGTCACGCTGCATCATCAGTCACCCGGTGCTCATTACCGAAGGAACAAGGAGGGGTTTTGGGGGAAGGAATGTTTGGCACCAGCCTTTAATCAGTCCACTTTCCGCTGCATGTCGAACGTTCTTTTGTAATCAAGTCATCACGGGCTGGATCAATCTGTCATGCCTTCTGACTAGATGAAAACCCCATTGTTAGGAAGAAGTGATTTTAGAGGTAATGATAGACCTCACTAGTCGCAACTGCTAACATTATTTGAGAAACATAAATCACTTAAGATTTTGTGTGCGCAAAGTTAGGTTAGTGTGCAACTTTCTTCTTTGTGGCCATCTGCATCCCAAGAACAAACTTCCTCTGTCGTATTGATTTTCCTTAAAAAAGATTAAAATGTTTCTATTCCTTGAATTAGAAGCGTTATCTCTGTTTTATTAATTTCTCAACAAAATACTATTACGTACATAGTTTGTAGAGAAGGTATTATACTCCGCCCAAAAATTCGATAAAGAAATTTCAAAGGATTTACATATTTTGAGGACCCCTGAATAAAAAACCTTATATGTTCCATTCACATGACTTTCTCTACATCTCTGCAACAAAAAAAGCTAATGCTTCTATTTACTTCATGCTAATCCAGAAAAAATAGGCAGAAACAGTCTTATAACTGGCTTCCTTGTAAGTAGAAGCTAAATAAGGGAGTACCATAGGTTAAAGTGATAGCCAAAACATGGTTGCTATGTGATTGAAGTTCCTTTGTTTGTATGGATAGGAGTAGACAAAGTTCTGTGTGAGAGAAGTATAGTTTTTTAAAGCTGAAACCAAAACACGGAATATCTCAAAAACGATCAACTCCATGAAAAAAATACATATGACATGAATTATGTGATTTAAAGTGGTCTACATTTTCTGTGTGGTAAGTTTTTGACCATCTCTTACGGTTTAGCAGTTTTGCAAAATTCCGTAAAATTCTTCCAGAATAAAGTAATCTTCTGAGGCTATTCCCAGAAAATTCAAAATATACATTTTATTTGTCAGTAAAATATAACTAATATTGATCTTTTAATTGAAATCGTTAGAGCCATTTTTAATAAAATCAAAATTTTCGAAAAAAGTTCCATGTAAAGGGCAGTTTGGGGTGGGGGATTTTTTTTTTCTAAATCTTCGTGTCGCATCCCTGTAACATACTAAACTTAAATACCAAGTTTGGTATTTTACCAACTTTTCGTTTTTGAGTTAAGGTGTTCACAGACATACGGACACACACATACACACACGAACCTTTTTCCGAAAATTATTTTTTTAGATAAAGGGGGCCCTAAAACATATATTTCCGGTGTAATCTCGGTATCGAATTTTTGGATGGAGTGCAATACCTACTTTATACACTATTTACATAGTACGTATAGAGAAAGTAAAAATCTGATGTAATCTATTTGATCTGCAAACACACTATTTTTGGAAAAGATTATTGCTTTATGTGCATCATGCTTATCAAGTAAACATTACCATAAATAGTGTTTATACTTAGTAACTTCTAAGCAGAAGGGAATTAATGAATACACTAGGCTAAAGGGTGAGGCAATTTTTAAGAACGGTCACTATGCGATTGTCATTGAAATTTACTTCTTTTTCCATGGTAAAGAGTAAAACAAAAGGGAGATAAAATGGTATTTCCGTCTGAGAAAAGTTTGAGTCATTTAAAATTGTAATGAAATTGTTAGTTCTGCAGAAAAAAAGTATATGGCATAAATTGTGGTTTTAATGATATCTACGGGCCGCGCAGTGGCCGAGTGGTTAGACCACTCGCCTCACCTAGACTGCCCGGGTTCAATCCCTGGCAACCGTATGTGAGATTTGCGGTGGATAAAGCGGCGCAGGAGCAGGTTTTTACACGGGTTCTCCAGTTTCCCCCGCTATCGCATTCCACCGGTGATCCATCATCATTCATATATCACCAGTGTCATCACCTGCGGGGCCATAAGTAATAAAAGCAAGCGTTAAACACTACAAACAAGTATCAGACTAATCTTTGAATAAAAGGTTGTTTGCCAAACAGCTATATCATGTGAATGGAACACATTAGAATTTTTCCCTTCAACTTACAAGGGAGCAAGCAACAAGGACAATTTCTTTTAATGTTTATTTCGATTAGCATGATGTAGATAGAGGAATACGATTTTTAACACTGATTTGTTACATATATGTACAGAAAGTCATGAAAATGGAACAGTTCAGATTCTTACTTTCTCTACACGTACTATGTACATAGTGTATAGAGAAGGTATTATAATGTACCCAAAAATTCTATACCGAGATTTCACCGAAAATATATGTTTTATGACACTCTGAATACAAAGAAAAGCATTTTTAGAAAAATGTGTGTGTGTATCTGTCTGTGGGCAGCATAGCTCAAAAACGAAAAAACCGTTAAAAACCAAACCTGGTATCTTTCAGGGATGCAACACGAACATTTTGCTTTCTTTAAAAATGATTTTGATTAAAATATTTATTAAGATATCTATCAGAAATAAAATGTATATCTTGAATTTTCTGGGAATATCTTCTAAAGACCTGTTTATTCTGAATTAATTTTGCTGAATTTGGCATAACTAGTAAACCGTAAAAGATAGACAAAAATCTAGTGTTCAAAAAATGTAAATCTTGTTAAAATACACAAGTTGTGTCATATTCATTTTTTTCGTGGAGCTTACTGTTTTCGAGGTATTCCTTGTTATTAGTTTCAGTTGTGAAATACCTATACCTTTCTCAGGTGTCCGTTTTTCTTTTGTTCTACTCCTGGCCAAGCAAAGAAGCGATTTGCAATGACAATCGAATAACGACAGTTTTTAAAACATTTGATTATCACTTTAGCCTAGTGCATTCCCTTAGTTCCATTCTACTTACAAGGAATTAAGTATTACAATTCTGCTAATGTTTATCTCGATTAGCATGGTGTTGAAAGAATAATTATCTTTTGTAAGAAGTTTGTTTGCAGAGTAGCTAGAGAAAGTCATGAAGGTCATTATTAATTAATTCTTCAATGAAGCCCTTATTCTTCCCTGTGTGAGTTTTTGACATATATGGCCTATAAATAAAATGTTTAACAGAGAGGTGCAGTTTCATTGTTCCCCGTTATTGATTTTGATACATGTGCTCTAACAACACCATATATTGTGTCTACGTAAGCAACTTCATCTTGTAAAGTCGACGGTCTTCTGCTTCCGAAAGTTTAAAGACCTGTTTCTAATAGAAGTTTAACGTGCAGCAAGCATGGGAACGAACAAGCTGTTTACAAAGCTTTCAATTTCACATGTCCTGTTATTTAGCAAACTCTCTCATCGTAACTTTCCGCAACTTCTGTTGTGCCATATTAAAATTCACTTTCGTGCTTATAAGTTTCTTACTTTCAGCAGAACAGCGTGTAACAAGCGTCGTCCAAGTTGCTTAGAATTCTGAAACTTTGCCCGAGTGAGAATAGGCCAGGGTGAGCTTTATGAGACAGCCATAAAGTTTGTATCAAACGTGAAGAAAAATGATAACAGTATTGCATTCTCTGAATGTCATACTGTGCTACTCCGAATAAAATCTGATGTGCCACATTCATAAACATTTTTTAGCTGTACCACACACAAACTATTTTTACTAAAGAGTTTTACTTTCTCTAGCCCGTATGTACATATTCAATAGAGAAGGTAATGTATGCCATCCAAAAATTCGGTGTCTAGATTTCACCGGAATTATATGATTTGGGATCCCCTGAGTCTGACAAAATCATTTTTAGAAAAAGTTCCAAAACGAGAAGACCGTTAAATACCAAACTTGGTATTTGGGTTTAGTATCTTACAAGGGTGCGACACAAAAATCCCCCCAACCAAAAACTACCCTTTACATGGACAAAGTTTCAACATTTTGTTTTCTCTAAAATGGCTTTAACTATTTTGATTAAAATGCCGAATATTAAAGATATTTACATCCCAAATAAAATGTATATCTTGAATTTTCTGGGAATAGCACTAAAGATCTCTTTATTCTGGATGAATTTTACTGAGTTTCGCTTAACTCCTAAGTTTTTCTCAAAAACTTCGCGTCGCATCCTGGAAGATACTGAGTTTGGTATTTTACCCACTTTTCGTGTTTGAATTATCGTGTTCACAGACACGCGAACACACAGACCTTTTTCTGAAAATGGACACAGGGGACCCTAAAACATATATTTCCGATGAAATCTCGGTATGGAATTTTTGGGTGGAGTGCAACACCTTCTCTGTATACTGTGTTCATAGTACGTGTAGAGAAAGTAAAAAACTATAGCATTCTAGGGAACAGAAATGCATTGCCTGAATGACACATTGCGCTACAACAAGAATAATATTAACCTGAATTCTCATAAAGAAAGAATCGGGTTATATCCAGCTCAAAGACTGATTAAACCTAAAAAATCTCATGTGCTACACTTACATAACTTTTTCTAGCTGTTCCATACACAAACTACGAGGGTTGTCCCAGAAGAACCCGACCTAACAAAGAAAGCGCAATAATTTGGGGGAAAAACATCTTTATTTCTCTACATAGTTTCCTTTCGGCTCGATACATTTTCCCAACGGTGTTCAATAGCTTCGATATCCTGTTTATAGTGACAAATATTGAGGTCTGCAAAATAGCCATCAAATGCAGACACCACTTCTTCATTATTGGCAAATATTCTGCCACCAAACCATTTCTTCAAGTTTGGAAGCAGAAAATAATCAGAGGGGGCTAAATCTGGCGAATGAGGAAGCAATTCGAAATTTAACTGATTGATTTTGACCATGGCGATAATGGACGTGTAAACTGGTGCATTGTCTTGATGAAACAAAGCATTCTTTCAAAATCTTCTCGGGCTTCTAGCCAGGTAAAAACCTGGCATCAGTTGGTGATCAGTTCACCCTGAAGACGAGGAAGATGCACTTCTTCGAAACGTTGGTGTCAAGCCAAGTTTTTACCTGGCTAGAAGCCCGAGAAGATTTTGAATTAATACGTCGCCAGGAAAGCTTCAGTTCTTATTTTAAAGCATTCTTTTTCGCTAAGTGCGGCCATTTTGCTCGATTTCATCACTCAAACGCTGTAACAAGTAGGCATAATATTCGCCATTGATTAATTTTCCTTTTTTGAAATAATCAATGAAAATTATCCCGCATGCGTCTCAAAAAACTAACACCATGACCTTGCCTGCAGATAGAACTATCTTCGCCTATTTTGGAGTCGATTCTCTCCTTCCAATACAATGTTTTGATTATTCCTTCGTCTCAGGTGTGAAGTGATGGACCTGAGCTCCATCCATTTATGAATCGACGCAATGACTCAGCTTTATTGCAGCGAAACATTCTCGACTGAAACATCCTCACAACGATGTTTTTGTTCTATTGTGAGAAAGCGCGACACACACCTTGCACACAGCTTTCTGATATCCAAATTTTCAGTTAGTATGTGATTTACAGAACTTTTTAAAATGCCTGCAATGTCACACTTTCAGTCGACGGGCATTCAATACCATCTTGTGGAATTTCTTTACAATTTCTGGACTGGTAACCTCACTTGGAGGAACACTGCGATGTTCGTCTTGGCAGTTCGTTCGGCCGAGCTTACTTAAACTCTGCCACCCAATATTTCACTGTTGTAAACGAATGAGCAGACTCACCCAAAATAGAATCTAGCTCAGCTTTAATGTTAGTTGGTCTAAGAGCTTTCAAATGAAAGTATTGTATCACATAATGATGTCCAGTTTGATCCATGTTTACAAATTCGCTGAGAGCATTCACTAATGATGGCTGACAAACAAATGCTAAACAATGTAAAATCGTCAAGCTTCAAATCTAAGCTTTCTAAAATTGGTACTTTTACCATTGTTGTTTTTTGAAACAACAATCGCTATCTATACACCAGATCGGATACTTCTGGGACAACTACTGTAATCTTAGTAAAGATTTTTATTTTATATAAATCATTCTAATCGAGATAAACATTAGCAGAATTTATTACTTGCTCCTTGTAAGTATAGGGGAAATGCATTAGGCTAAAGCGATAATCAAATCATTTAAAAGCTGGTTGCTCTGTAATTACAGTTCCTTTGTATGTATGGCCAGTAGTTAACAAATTCCCATATGAGAGAAGTATAAGTATTTTAAAACTGAAACCAGCAACAAGGAATATCTCAAAAATGTAGACTCAACGAAAAAAATGTGTATTACGTAAATTGTGGGTTTTAACGAGCTCTACATGTTGTGTGTAGTAAGTTTTTGTAAATCTCTAACGGTTTTCCAGTTGTGCAAAACTAAGCAAAATCCATCCAGAATAAACTTCTTCAGAGGTTATTTGGGAGGTTCTGGTTGGGTTCTTTATGTGGTTTTCCTCAGTCGTCAAGGTAAATGGCGGATCGGATATTTAATACCACGACCCAAAGTTCCACTTGAGTCGAAAACAATAGTAAAACTAAAAACAGATGGCGACGCTGCTTCTGTTTACAGATAGCGTAAACAATAAACTTGACGGTATTCTACCCAATCTGCTAGTCACGGAGCTAAGTGGTAGATATGATATGAAGAGATGAGATCTTAAAAGACTAGCTACACTTTTCTATCTGTCTACGGATTGCACCATTTGACACAGACGCTAGAATAACTGGCCTAGATGGCACCTGCCCCCATCGGTCATTGCATAGCTAAGTAGTAGGTATGATGTGAGGAGATGATGCTGCACTTTGCCGTCTGACTTTGGATGGTAGAACAGCTAAACTGGACATCCCTCAAACAACATTTGCTTGGCGCTAAGCGAAGGTGGTATAGTTCGGGAGCAAGACCTGAATAGGCTGCAGTCCACCAGATAACATCAAAGTGATATATTACATGTCCTCGCGATTTTTAAAGATAGCTAAATAAAACATAATTTAAAAAATAAATGAAAAATAAAAATGATACATGTAACATATTTTGCTGAGGACGATGGTTTTTTCGGCGTAAAAATTCTTAGCATGGCTTCCTTCTGAAGCGAAGTAAGGCTTTGGTTCCATGTTATAGTTTACGGCACATAAAAGAACCTCAAACTGATAAAGAGACCTCTGAGCAAATTAAGCGTTCTTTCACGCCCAACAAACAATGGAACTCTGAGAACCAGCGTATATAAATAAAACTCCTTTTGCATTTGTAACATGTTTGCAACATAATGTTTTATAGCTTCTCTGGCCATGAAAATGTAAACTTCAGCTCTAACCGAATCCTGTACTCGATTAGAAAGGAAAAGTGGAACTTCGTGCCCACATTTTATAACGCACACCGTCTACCATTAACACATTATCATCATTTTAACCGGGAAAGCTCGGGAGGTTTTAACGGGAACGTGCGTCCGTTTTCATTTGAAGGATGCTTGAAACCCTCATTTTTGCGCGTCACAAAATGGCAGAGCAAGAAACGCTCTTAAACAACACGTCCATGTGACCTTTGCAGAAAGAATGCCGCCTCACTGAGCACTCAGGATTGCTCCATTAAGCAGAATTTCCCCTGAAGGACCTGGACCACTTTACAGCAGACAACCGTGGCTAATTCATCCTTGCAAGTTTAACTCTTCCTCCTCCAAGGTGCAATAAAGCGTTTCAAAATGCTCCGAGCTATCAGCGGCTTTTCTTTGCTAAAAATAACTACCAGCGTGGACTTCTAACACTCACATAAATTATTAGAATATTACTTTCAAACACTCCAGTGTGAGAATGAGGTGAGTTAATAACCTGCAACAGAAAGATGATCTGGGAACAAATGTTACAACCTGTTCGTTCTTGTGCGCATGCGTACACAGTTACTGGACACTATACAGTTACTAGTCCATACTTAAGGCCCCCCCAATGAAGGTAAAGTGGTCCAGGAGTTCAAGAAAATACACTCAAAAGAATAATAATTGCTCGTAGTATTATAATATACATCAAGAGCCCCAGAGAAACGTTTAAAATATTTATAGAGGAGGTAATGTGTAATAAAGGAAGAAATATTGTGATCAACTTAATATTTTTTATCCAATTATTCTCTTTTTACTTTCTCTACACGTATATATAAAATATTTCTAGAGAAAGATCAGTGTATGTGCGTTCTTCTAGCTCCGGAACGAAAAGACCGTTGAATACCAAACTCACGACAAGAAAATTTTCAAGAAAATCCTCCCACCCCAACTACCCTTTACACGGATTATTTCTCGAAATTTTTGAGTTTCTCAAAATTAGTTCTAACGATTTTGATTAAAATATCGTATATTAAAGATATTTACCTGACAAATAACATGTATATCCTGAATTTTCTGGGAATGTCCCCTGAAGACTACTTTGTTCTGGAGGAATTTTGCACAACTGCTAAACCGTAAGAAATGGACAAAAACTTACCACACAAAAAATGTATAGCACATTAAAACACACACTTTATGTTATATGATTTTTTTTTGAGGAGTTGATCGTTTTTGAGATATTCCTGGCTTTTGATTTCAGCGTTGAAAAACTTTTAACATACAGGAATTTGTCAATTCGTGTCCATTCAAACAAAGGAACTTCAGTCACCTAGTAACCAGCTTTTGACTTCACTTTAACCTATGATACTCCCATATTTCGCTTCTACTTACAAGGAAGCAAGTAATAAGACTATTTCTGCTAATGTTTCTTTTTGATTAGCTTGAAATAAATAGATTAATAAAGCTTATTAACAATAATTTGTTACACAGAAGCAGAGAAAGTCATGTGAATGGAACACATCAGATTTTTTTTTGTATTCTGGGGACCTAAACACGCATATTTCCGATGAAACCTGGCCATCGAATTTTTGAGTGGAATAGAATACCTTTTCTATATGTATAGTAGATGTAGAGAAAGTAAAGAAGGATTCTGAGTTTTATTCTGTTTTCCTAATTCAAAATAGATAGCTATTCCTGATGTAAAAGTGCTTGCATATGTTATTCTATGAGATAGAAGGTACACAAGGTGCTAACGAATTGATGCTCACTGCTTGACAGCGTTTTTGTAGCATTACCAAAATATTCCCAGTGCTAGTAACATGACATGATGCCCCTTTCAGTCTTTTTCTTGATATACTACACAGCTTGTCTAAATTTGTATTCATTTTCCAGAATTTATTTACATACCAGAAGGGGAGTTCTTCCCATTAGCTTCAACATTAATACATGCTCTCTCTATGCCTTTCTCTCTGTGTATCTCCCATCCTTCTCTCCTTCCCTCTCTCTTTCTTTCTTTCTTTCTCCAATAGTGTTTTTAAAATAAGCACATCTCATGACAGATGTCACACCTTCCATGCTAGGATTTTTATTTTTATTTTTCCTAGTAATTAAGGCAAGTACTGTGTTTAACTCAAGTATTCGATGTGAGATTTAATTCTCATTAAAATATATTAAATACGTGGTATTTGAATATAAATCATTATTACCACTTTATAGAAAAATTTAGCAAAAATGTTTCTATGTATAGGCTAGTTTGCGGTGGGGAGACTTTCTTAAGGGAAGTGCAAATGGGATATTCGTAATTTTTTACAATTTCAAACTTTAATTGCATGTAAATATTTCCCGCTCATTTTTGTATAATTTTCATTGAGATGTGTAAATTATAAATAGTTTAAAAATATTGTTGAAAATAATCCTGCGTGGTAAAATATAAATAGATTTTGTAAATATTAATATTTATATATTAATCGTTGGGAAAAGTGTATCGAGCAGAAAGCAGATTATGTGAGAAATAAAGATGTTTTTCCCCAACATTTTTGTGCTTTCTTTGTTAGGTCAGGTACTTTTGGAACAGCCCTCGTATTCATAATATTTTATTATAAAATAAAGCAATGTATAAATTTTTCATAATCTTTTTTCAAATTTCACATATGCATCGACTTCTTCCCCGAGGAGTGAACAGGATTCCACTATGCTCCTGCTGTAATATTTTTACTTTCTCTAGCGCGTATGTACATACAATGTAAGTAGTAGCTAGAGAAGGTATTGTATTCCACCAAAAAATTTAATATAGAGATCTTACGGGAGATTTGTGTTTTATGGTCCCCTGGATTCGAAAAAAAAATATTTTTAGAAAAAGGTCCGTATGAGTGTTTCTGGACAGCAAAGCTTAAAAACATAATACCAAAGTTAGTATTTATGTATAGTATGTTCCAAGGATGTGACACAAAGATTTTCAAGAAAATCCCTCCCCCACAACTTTTACATGGAAAATGTTTGAAAATGTGTTCTTTTTTTTCAATTTTGATTAAAATACTGTATATTGAATATATTTGTCTTACTCACAAAAAAAAGATTCGTTAAAACACACAATTTATGTCTCACACATGTTTTTCGTTGAGTTGGGCCATTTCCGAGATATTCCTTGTTATTGTTATCAGTTTTAAAACACATCATAAGGGAATTTGTAAACTTTTGCCATTACAAGAAATGGTTTTCAATCACGTGGCTACCAGCTTTTAAAGTATTTAACTATCACTTTAGCCTAGCGTATCCGCTTTATTTCCCTTTTACTTACAAGAAAGCAAGTAATAAGACAATTTCTGCTAATGTTTATCTCTATTGTATGAAGTATATAGAGGAATACGCTTTTTAACAACAATTTGTTACAGAGATGTAGAGAAAGTCATGTGAATGGAACACATCAGATTTTTCGTTTACTTTTTCAAAACCTAATAAATATTATCAGAACGTGTTCTAATATATAAGGTGTAATACTATTGTATAATACCTACGTATTATTTAGTTTTCCCATTTTAGAATATGTTCCTGCAAATCTTTGGACTTCAAAATTTAAATTTTTAAAAAAAAAAAATTTAAGAGCCCCCCCCCCCCGAGAGATACCTGAATCCTCCCATACATGTTGTTTGCACCGTTCTTTTTCAGTTTCAGCTGGTACTGTACACTCAAAGACATTAAAAATACGCCTGGAAATACTTATCTTAAGAAGGGATCTTTTCACAGACTTCGCCCATTTCTTTCACCTATTTGCTATGCTTACCGAAATTGAAACGTAACTTGCGACAAATGAAGTTCCGAGTTGCGAACTGGTGATCCCTAAACTTTCTAGTTGGACAATAATCCACCCGTCTCACCGGGTGATACAAAATGAGGTTAATCTTTTTCTGCATTCCATACTGAAGTTCTAATGCCCAGGTAATGCATACACGTGGTAGTCTAAATTAATATACGCTTATACAAGTCAACTGTTCGGAGGGAGTGTCGAGCGGGACTGAATGGTGAAGTGCTAAACCGTAAGAGATGTATTAAAACATACCACACAGAAAACGTAGAGCACGTTAAAACACACAATTTATGTAATATATATTTTTTTCGCGGAGTTGATCGTTTTTGAGATATTCCTTGTTTTTGGTTTCAGCTTTATAAAATTTATACTTTTCTCATACAGGAATTTGTCAACTCGTATCCATACAAACAAAGGAACTTCGGTCACATAGCAACTAGCTTTTGACTATCACTTTAACCTATGGTACTCCCTTATTTCTCTTCTACTTACAAGGAAGCAAGTAATAAGAATATATCTGTTAATTTTGTCTCGATTAGCATGAAGTAAATAGAAGCATAAACTTTCTAACAATAATTTGTAGCAGAGATGTAGAGAAAGTCATGGGAATTGAACACATCAGATTTTTAATGTCTTTGAGTGTACATTTTACATCCCAATGCTGCTGAAATAGTCTTCTAGAGCCATTGTTCTTGACGCAAATTGGCATCCGCCTGCCTTTAACACCTCTTACGTGCAATAGATTAATCTCACGCTCGCAAATTATATGGTTGGAGTGAATGTGCTAAACTTATCCTCCTTAAATCAACACTTTCCTCTCGTAACAAGGCCATGCTTCCTTTGCTTTTGTGAGTTTTGTGTTATCCCTTTAAAGGGATCTTATAACTTCGTGTAATATTTAAGAGCAGAACAAAGAAACTGAATTTTTGACAGCGTTAGCTATTCTAGAGAATGGAAATTATTGTTATAAATTTAATTTAGTATACTGGCAAAATTAACTCATAAACCTTATTAAACTCTTGCTTGCAAATACTACATTCCTGATTTATAACATAACTAAATAAATTATGCAATTGAGAAATCCTACATATTCTACAAAGTAAATTTTTCAACAGAGACCTTTCTACTCACATGACTTTCTCTACCTCTCTGTAACAAATTATTGTTAAAAAGTTTATTCTTCTATCTATTTCATGATAATGGAGATAAAATTGTCTTATTACTTACTGTCTTCTAAGCTGAAATAAAATAAGGGAATACACTAGGCTAAAGCGTTTTTCAAACCTTCCAAAACCTGGTTGCTATGTGATTGAGATTCATATCTTTGCATGGCCAGGAGTTGACAAATTCGAGTATGAGAACATTTTAAAGCTGGAACCAATAACAAGGGATATCTCTGAAGTATATATGACATAAATTGTGTGTAGTAAGTTTTTGTCTATTATACAAACTTCAGTAAAATTCCTGCAGAATGAAGAATTCTTCAGAGACATTTCCCAGAAAAGTCGTTATATATTTTATTATTTGTCATGTAAAAATAAAAAACGTTGGTAATTTTTTGAGAAAATTAAAATTTTCGAAAGTTTTTCCAGGTAAAAGGTTTGAGGTGAGGGGACATTTTTCAATATCTTCGTGTCATATCTTTGGAAATACCAATTTGGTATTTAACGGACTTCTCCTTTTTGAGCTGTGCTATTCACACACACACACACACACACAGACACACACACAGAGGGAATCTCGCATCTATTTCCCGTGAAATCTCGGTACGGAATATTTGGATGGAATACAATATCTTCTCTATACACTCTGAACATAACACGTTTAGAGAAAGTAGAAATAGTGTATGCCACTCGTGTTCAAAGCACTTATTTTACTTTCTCTACCCGTATTATGTACATAGTGTATAGAGAAGGTATTGTATTCCACCCAAAATTTGATACCGAGATTTCACCGGGCATGTGAATCGAAAAAAACAATTTTTGGAAAAAGGTCCGTGTGTGCTTGTGTGTGTGTGTCTGTGGACAGTATAGCTCAAAAACGAAGAGACCGTTAAATACCAAACTTGCCAAATAAAATGTATATCTGGAATTTTCTGGGAAAGCCTCCAAAGACTTCTTTATTCTGGATTACTGTTATTGAATTTTGCATAACTGGTAAACTAACAGAAATAAATAAACGTACTTAACAAAAAATGTAGAGCTTGTTAAAACACACAAATTATGTTATATCCTTTTCACGTGGAGTTCACCGTTTTCAGATATTCCTTGTTATTGGGTTTCAGTTTTAAAATACTTTAATTTATCTCATACGGGAAGTTGTCAACTCCACACAAGGAAGATATTTTAATCATATAGCAACCAGATTTTAAATATACTAACGAGCTTTAGCCTAGTTCACTTCTACTTGAAACTAAGTAATAATAGCATTTCTGCTAACTTTTCTCGATTTACATGAAGTTAATAGATGCAAGCTTTTTAACATTAGTTTGTTGCAGAGATAGAGAAAGTCATATGAATCGAACACATCCACCTGTATCATAAATAACTATTAAAGTGACATAACTATGAAAGAGTAGCCAAATGGCATCTCCTGGCCATTCAAACAAAGGAACCTCAACAGCTTTTAAAACATTTGACTATCGCTTTAGACCATGGCACTCTCTTATTTCAGTCTCGCCGTGGCCGTAAGGTTAGACCACTCGCCTCTCACCTAGACGACCCGGGTTAGATCCCAAGCGACCGCTGTGTGAGATTTGTGGTGGACAAAGCGGTGCTGGCCTGGGTTTTCTCCGGGCTCTCCGGTTTCCTCGGCCATCGCATTCCACCGGTGCTCCATCTTCATCCATGTATCACCTGTGTCACCACCTGCGGTGCCATGAGTAGTTAAAGCGGGCGTTAAACACTACAAAAAAACCTCTCTTATTTCCTTTCGGCTTACAAGGAAGGAAGTAATAAGACCATTTCTGATAATTTAATAGAAGAATAATTTGACCCGCCTGTGTAGTGTGGTGGTAGCGTGTCTGCCTCACATCACTTAGGGTGAGTTACCCGGATAAGGTCTTTTTTTCGGCGTTTTCCCCTATCCTGAGAAGACGAATGTCGAGTAACTTTAAGCTCCATGGACCCCGAGATCATTTGAGCATCGTTTCACCAATTTCATTCATCGTCCGATATGACCAACCAGGTTAAAGGACGTTAAACTATACAAAGAAGAAATTGTTGCAGAGATGTGTCATAAAAACGATTACGACGTAAAACTATGAAAATGTAACCAAATTTCAGTTACAAAATTAATACACAATAATTTATACAAATTACTCAAATTTTCACCGTGCGGCGGAGAAGGGCAAGGGTGGAAAATAACACTTTTGAGACCACGATATTTTGAGCAATAAAAAGTTCATGTTAGCTTGGTGTGTTGTTGAATTCTCATAGCATTTAATTGCTAACACAAGAACTTCCCTCGGTCTAGACTCGACATCATTCATGTTAATTCGTGCGTCAGCGACAAAGAACTTTGCACGTCCCTTGTTAAGTCTAGAAATAAACGGTGCGGAATGTGACTTCAGTAGCAGACCAAGGGACGCCCGCACCTGCAGGCGGCGCGACGCCTCTAATTAGCGTCCAGGTTACTGAACCGGAAACGTATAATGCTCGTTAAATATTCAAGTCGAAAGAAAGTTGTTTAAGCGATGTCGAGGACCACACAGAAAGCAGCGAGGTAAACGTTATAATCTTCTAGCCTGATGAGCTAATTTACGGTCTCGTGACACGTGTAAGCTAGAAGATAAATCATGTATCTGTTTCATAACTTATATTGTTTTCATTGGCCTATTCAATAACGAGGATTATCAACGAAATACAAACCTACAATTACTATTTCTTCTTTCCTCTTTTTTTCCCCTCCCTTTTTCACTTTCTCTAGCCCAATATGTGCAATGCACATAGGGATAGAGAAGTATTGTATTCCACCCAAAAATTCGATACCGAGATTTCTCGGAAATACATGTTTTAGGACCCCCTGTATCCAAAAACATCCGTGTGTGTCCGTGTGTCTGTGAACACGATAACTCAAAAACGAAAAGTAGCTAAAATATCAAACTTGGTATTTAAGTTTAGTATCTTCCAGGGATGCGCCACGAATATTTTGAGAAAAATCCCCCAACACCAAACTACCCTTTGCATGGAACTTTTTTAGAAAATTTTGATTTTCTTAAAAATAGTTCTAACGATTTTGATTAAAATATCATATATTAAAGATATTTACCTAACAAATAAAATGTATATCTTGAATTTTCTGGGAATAGCTTCTGAAGACCTGTTTATTCTGGATGAATTTTCCTTAATTTGGCATAGCTAGTAAACCGATAGAGATAGACAAAAACTTCCTATACAAAAATTTAGGTTTTATTAAAATACACAAGTTATGTCATACATTTTTCTCGTGGAGCTTACCGTTTTCGAGGTATTCATTGTTATTAGTTTCAGTTGTGAAGTACTTATACTTTTCTCAGAAGGGAGTGTCCGTTTTTCTTTTGTTCTACTCCTGGCCAAGAAAGAAGCGATTTGTAATGACAATCGCATAACGACAGCTTTTGACTATTGGTTTAGCCTAGTGTATTCCCTTATTTTCTTCCTACTTATACGGAACTAAATAATAAGAACATTGTGCTAATGAGAACCACGATTAGCAAGGTGCAGAAAGAAGAAGAATTTTATGTATGACGTTTGTAGAACAGCTAGAGAAAGTCATGTGAGTGTAACACATCAGATTTTTTTTTAGAGTTAACCGTTTTCGAGATATTCTAGGATAATGGTATCAATTTTAAGGCACTTAAACTTTTCAGGAATGGGAAAACATCTTTCATCTCGTTTCTCTTCGCAAGAAAATTGTTTCTCATAGCGACCGGTTTTTAAAGGACTTTACTAACGCTTTAACCTGTGCCTTCCCTTATTTACCTTTACTTACAAGAAGGAAAGTAATAACACAATTTCTGCTAATATTTATCTCGATTACGATGATGTAGATAAAGCAATAATTTTTTGTAACATTAGTTTGTAGAGAAAGTCATTTGAGTGTAAATCGTCAGATATTTTGGTTTCACTCCTGCAGAGGGGAATTATTAATGAATCTGGGTCAGAGTATATCCAAATTAATTTTTAAGTACGTAATAAGAAATGCACTAAGCAGTTGAAAACAAGCAACTAAATTGAGTTTTATTTATGGACGCTCTTTAATAGTGTGGTTATCCGCGTAATTTGCTAGGAGATCTCTGACAGAGTTAAGATTTCTTTTCTTCTAAGTAGAAGGGAAATAATATAACACACCAGGCTGAAGCGATAGTCAAATATTTTAGAAACAATTGAAATTCTGTTCGCTTTGCATGGTCAGGAGTCAAACAAATACGAGATGGAACCAAAACTGACTTCCCATTTGAGACAAGTTAAAGTAGATCAAAATTGAAACAAATAATAAGGAATATTTCGGAAACGGTTAACTCTACAAAAATGTATATGACATGTATTGTGTGTTTTAACGAGATCCACATTTTTGCACAGTAACTTTTACAGTTTCCCAGTTATACAGAAGTCATCCAGAATGAAGAAGTCTTCAGGGGCTACTCCCAGAAGTTTAAAGATATACAGTTTATGTATGGTATTTAAATAAAAATAGTTTGAGCCATTTTTAATAAAAACAAACTTTTCAAAATATTAAATTTAGTATTTAACGGACATTTTCTTTTGGAGCTATGCTGTCTACACAAAAACACACAGACATGAGATTTAAAACAGAGATTTCCGGTGTGGAATACAATACCTTCTCTACATACTATATGCATAGTACGTTTAGAGAAAGTAAAAGTCTGTTTTTATATAACTTACTAGCAAATTCTGTTTCGTATAACAATTAAAATATTGCTGTATCGTATCCTATAAGCTTTTATTTCGAAATGCAAACAATCGTCAAGTTGCAGCGGCGTTTTGGACACCCTTGCTTACTTGACACGTGCACAAAAACGAAGACTATTAAACGAATATTGTTGCACCAGTCATTTAATAATGCATGGCTGCCTTTGATATGAATCTGAGCCGCCTTTTTGCTATGTCAAGAAGCGGTGTAAAAACCGGAGGTGGCTGAAAGATTTAGATTCAGATAGTTTCAGGACGATTCAAGTTATGCCTTAGTTGTGTAGTGTTCTGTGGCAGTCGGAATGTCTTAAACAATAGCGCATCGTTAAGCGGCCAGTTCGCTTGAGTACACGCTTATAAATGCAGCTGTTGAAGAGGTAAATGTGAACTTTTAGATCTCTGTGTTTTCTTGACTCAACGGATCTATTAAGATTGGGAATAACTGTGTAATTACAGACGGGAATAAATGTTAATTTAATTGTTTTTTTCACACAGGCTGTGTGTAGTATGGAGTTGGAAAGGTAGAGACAAAAAATGCATTGCCATAGCCGAGATTTAAACCACGGGTCTTGCGATCTCTAGGCGGTTACTCACTCACTCACTCGCATGTTTCCCGGTAAACCACAAGGAAATATCAAATTATTTTGAGATGACATACCCCTATGGCGTCTTATAAAGTCGTAAGTACTTTAAGTCCTGGAGTTTATACTTTAGCCAACTATTAGGTCAATTAGTATTAATTTAATTGTATTTTTTTCACACAAGCCGTGTGTAGGGCAGGAGTTGGATAGGTAGAGTCAGACTTAAAAATACAATAGCCGGGATTTACTACGGATTTTCTGATTTCTAGCCGGTGTTCTAACTACTGAGCTACCATGGCAACATACCGGCACGGATTTAAATTCCCCAAATGATTCGTAAACCCGTAAACTACAAGTCTTATGTGTTTCATTCAGATGTCTTTTTCGAGCTGTTCCACGAACACTTTCCTTACAAAAGTTTATTCTTTTATCTACATAATGTTGATTGAGATAAAATTAACCGAATTGGTCCTATTGCTTGTTTCCTTGTATGTAGAACAAAAATACTCACATACACTAGGTTAAAGCAATAGTGAAATCCTTTAAAAGCTTGTTGCTATGTGAAACAATTGAAATTCACTATGACTACAAGATAGTAGGAAATATTTTCAATATCAATACTAATGATACCTGACTGTAGAAGGCTAAACTTTGGATATTTGCATCTGAAAGCATAACAAATCACGTAGGCCACAGTTAATGACAAACGATACATCAAAATACTCATATCGGAATTATTAAAATAAAATTCTGACTTTTTTAGGCAATTCATGTTTGTAGTTTGTTTTAAAATAATAATCTTGGCAAATAGAAAACAGAACTTTTAATTTATGTATTTATTTCCAAAAATTCAGTCTTAAAACTTTGCCAAAAAAGTTGTTGACATTCACAATTAATTCATGCAGAACGCTCGCCAACAGTAAATATATTATTGCACATACTTGTGCTACATATATAACATATTTTAGGAAAACAACCTATAACTTTTCCTAAAGTATAAGTTTTACTAGGAGTAATATTTCTCATATTTTACTCTCTTAATATCACTGTGCCCTGATTTTAAGACATCTTGCAGAAAATCAAGAATAAGATGATGAAGTTCTGCCACAGTATGATTCAAATGCATAAAATATTCATTTCTCATTATTTTAACATTTAAAATATACTTTGGGTAATTTCGGCACGGAATTACTGTTATTTTAACTCTATGATATAGTTGATTATGTTCAAGTAGTAGCTGTGAAAGCTATATGAAGAATAGTCAGTTATTTTTAATACAATAAATATGTAGAGCAAATTTAAAACCATTTGTCCCAAAAGGTTTGTCGTGATATAATTTCAAGTGCTGATATCTCGGGATGTAGGGAGATGGCATACTCCAATGGTGGCTTATAATGTCGTAAGTACTTTAATAGTTTAGCTAACGGACGGGCTTCATAGTAGATGGATAGGTAGAGTCAGACTGAAAAGTTCAATGCCTAAGCCTGGATTTGAACGACGGATCTACCAGGCTCTAATCGGTTCCTCCAACCACTGAGTCAGTTTAGGAATTTAATGCTGTGCCGGCATGTTCCCGTGGTATCTCAGCGGTTAGAGCAACCTGCTTTAGACTGGGAGATCCAAGGTTCAAATCCCAGCTATGACATTGTATTTTTAGACTAAGCCTACCTGTCCAACTTATTTTTCAACCAATTTAATGTAATTAAATATTTAAATTTGAAGAAAATAAAAGCATATACTTCATTTTAATATAATTTAATACACAATATATAATAATAAATAAAATAACTTTTATGCAATTATAATACTTCTTAGGGTAATTAATATCTATTTTTTTCACGATCTGGTATATCTATTCTTATTCGAGGAAAATAAAATTATATAATTCATTTCAACATAATCTAGTACACAATATACAATAAATAAAATCACCTTTATGTAATTATAATAATTTATACCAGTAATATTTAATTTTTTTGCGATTTTGTATCCTCTTATTTATTGTTGTGAAATAAAGAAGAGCTCAAAGAAAAAAGTTAAGTGTGAGAAGAAACAAAATGATCCAAGCAGATCTAGAAAGCCTGTCAGAAATAATTCCTGTACACTAGCACCCTCTGTTCTGAAAAAGATGAAGTGTCACTACCAATGAGCTCGGCTCGAAGGACCGGACACGCGATGGAAGTGGCATGCCCCTTGTGCCACCAACATAATCACATTATGTATCTATCTGCTTGAGGTCCGAGGAAACAAGATTTCGATCTGGACCAAACAACTTTAAATTAAAATACCGTGTGGGTTCATAATTAAAACGCCATACGTGCTTAGGAGGCTTAAATCTTATCCTGGCCAGGCAGCAGAAAATATTACGCATAATTGCGTAGGAACGTGAAACCGTCCTAAACCAATCAACAACTTCCATTTCATTCTTCCATCATCAGAACTTGGCTGCTCTCCTAGAACTTACCCTGCGAGCTAAAATATTATACTAATAAACTCCTGCTGTTCCCGACGGCTGAATATTTTTGTACCTCTCCACCGTTCTTATATTCAGGCATCTTAATTTTCCAGTCGTAATAGATTTATTTAGAACCAACTTTAATAGGAAGTAACCATCTCAGAATTTTCAATTTCTCTAGCACGTATGCACATACAATATACATAATGGTTAAAGAAGGTATTGTATTTCTCCCAAAAATTCGATGTCGAGATTGCACCGGAAATACATGTTTTGGGACACTCTGAAACCAAAAAGAGCATTTTTACTTTGTCTATACGTACTATGCACATAGTGTATATACCAAGATTTCACCAGAATACATATGTTGAGGCCACCCTGAATCCCCCCCCCAAAAAAAACATTTTTAGAAAAATGTCCATGTGTATGTCTGTTTGTATGCCAGTTAGTGTGCATGCCTCTGTCTGTCTGTCTGTCTGTGTGTGTGCGTGCGCGCGCGCGCGCGCGTGCAGCATAACTCAAAAACGAAGAGACTATTAAATACTAAACTTGGTATTTAAGTTTGGTGTCTTCCAAGGATGCGAGATGAATAATTTCAAGGAAATCCCCCCCCAACTACCCTTTATATGGAAAAAATTTCGAACATTTTGATTTTCTCAAAAATGGCTCTAACGATTTTGATTAAAATCTCTTATATTTAAGATATTTACATGAAAATAAAATGTATATCTTGAATTTTATGGGAATAGCCTATGAAGACCTCTTTATTCTGGATGATTTTTATTGAATGTTGCCTAACTGGTAAACCGTAAAAGAGAGAGAGAGAGAGAGAGAGAGACAGACAGAGAGAGAGAGAGAGAGAGAGAGAGACAAAAACTTACTACTCAAAAAATGTACATCGCTATAAAAAACAATTTATGTCATATACTTTTTTTCATGTAGTTGGTCGTTTTCGAGATATTCCTTGTTATTGATTTCAGTTTTAAAATACTTAAACTTTTCTCATACAGGAACTTCTTAACACTTGGCCAAGACAAGACACGGATTTCTATCCCATAGCAACCACATTTTAAAAGCTTAGTGTATTCCCTTATTTCCCTTCTACTTATAAAATAAATAAGTAATAAGACCGTTTCTGCTAATGTTTTAGCATAAAACCATAGAAGAATAAGCCTATTAACAATAATTTGTTTCAGAGATGTGGAGAAAGTTATGTAAATGGAGCACATCGATTTTTTTTAGTATGTGTGTGTGTGTGTGTGTGTGTGTGTCTGTGTGTGTGTGGGCAACATAGCTCAAAAACGAACAGTCCGTTAAATACCAAAATTGGTATTTAAGTTCAGATCTTCCAAGAATGCCATATAAAGATTTTCAAGAAAATCACCCCACTCACAACTAGCCTTTGCATGAAAACTTTTCGAAAATTTTGATTTTCGCAAAAATGGCTCTAACGATTTTAAAATCTCGTATATTTAAGACAAGGCAACGCCGTGGTTGAGTGGTTAGACCGCTCGCTTCCCATCTAGGCGGCCCGGGTTCGATCCTATGTGAGATTTGTGGTGAACGAAGCGGTGTCTGGGCGTGTTTTCTCCGGGTCCTCCGGTTCCCCCCGCCACTCATTTCAATTGCTCATCACCTTTCCTATCATCCACGTCCTCATGTTCATGCCTGGCTACGGGGGCCGACCCTTCGTAACAGGTTTTTATTCTGTGGTTTCGTGCCGTTGACTCCCCGACAGGCTTCTGACCCCCATTGGCTTATAAGTCCTAGGAGGTTGTCCTCTGGATGAATAAACAAAATAGCTGACATAACTGGTATACCATAAGAGATAGACAAAAGCTTACTAAACAAGAAATGTAGATCTCCTTAAAATACACAGTTAATGTCATATTCATTTTTTTTTTCGTGGAGTTGACTGTTTTCGAGATATTTTTTGTTATTGGTTTCAGTTTTCAAATACTTAGTTTCCTCATACGCGAACTTGTCAACTCCTGGCCTCGCAAAGAAACGGATTTCAATGCCATATCAACCACATTTTAAAACATTTTACTGTCGGTTTAGCTTAGTGTATATACTTATAAGGAACTAAGTAACAAAACCATTTCTGGTAATGTCTATCTCAATTAGCATGAAGTAGAAGAATACGCTTATTAGCAGTAATTTGTTGCAGACATGTAGAGAAAGTCATGTGAATGGAACAAATCAATTTTTTTCCTTCTGTTCCTGAAGAAACATTATTTCATTTGCTTACATAAACCATAAACGTTTCCAAAGCTAATCTGTAAACCGTGTAAACCAGCACTTTCAATTTAACGTCATCTTAAGCCTGAAGATTACAGAAAGTTAATGGCTGTGTGAGAGGAGGTGATACAAATCGGATCTTAACATCTTTTCTAATGAAAGTCGCTCATCTTGAAACACGTATGTAGCAGGGAAGAAGATGGCACGATACGAGTATCTCTGGCGCCAGATAGATTTAAACAAACATTAATCTCAGCAGGTTGTTACTAGCTCTTACATTTTCTTGTCCAACTTTAAAGAATGACCAACCTAAGTTTGTCAGCGTTAGAATGTCTTTAACTTCAGACTTTATTTATTGTTAGTGTAACATTAGGTATTAATAGCTAATACGCACGTTAAACGAAATCACTGGCTTAAAACTAATGTACAACAGAAATGCAACAATGCAGATCCACTAAAGCACCAATGGAATGGCCGAGACTAGGCAATTTCAACCAATCGCGGCCATCCAACTGGATCGATATTGTCGAAAAATCTTATCGCAGTTGATGTTCATTTCTTAGAAATGTGAATATCCAGGCAGCCAACCTTCACTTTTAATAACTGTCAGTCCCATAATTGTACGTTCAATTATTTCAGTTACAATGCTCATTTAAAACGGAGTGAAAATAATCATTATTTGTATTTCTTATGTATGAAATGAGTGCAATAACCTCAAATAAAATAACGTTTGTTTCCATTTCATGTATTATCCGATTAAAAGCTGAAATAAAATAATTGTTCTCTATGTCTGTTGTTGCTATCGACATTGGGTGTAAACACGGTCAGCCATATCATTATTCAGGAGGCAGTGAAGAAAGAGAAAAGAAAAACATTTGATGAATAAATTACAATCATAACCTGATTAAATCCCCCTTATTATATATTATACATTATTAATAGTCTATTTCGCTGAATTGTCTTATCAAATACAACTCGTGTTTTCATCTCTTAGAACAATTGACTCCCGTCTCTTCGCTCCAGTCGTGAATTATTTATCGACAAGATGAAAACACTCTGGTATTACTTATTATGTTGCACAAGAATGCTTCGAAATCGCCGATATTTAAATCTTGGTGGATGTGCTTTCTCAATGTATTACTAATTTTCTCTACTTAGTATATTCTACATAGATAGAGATTTTGTATTCCATTAAAAAATTAGATACCGAGATTTAAATGTAAATACACGTTTAAGACCCCCTGAATCAAAAAATATAATTTTAGGAAAAAGGTCCCGTGTATGTGTTACTGTGAACAGAACTCAAAAACGAAAAATCTGTTAAATACCAAACTTAGTATTTCAGTTTTGTATCCTCCAATGATGCGACATGAGGATTTTCAGAATAATTCCCTGCAAGATATAGAAGATATTGCATTCCACCCAAAAATTAGATATCGAGATTTCAATGGAATAAAAAAGCACTTTCGGAAAAAGAAAAAAACGAAAAATCGGTGAAGTACCAAACTTAGTATTTAAATGAAATATCTTCCAAGGATAAGACATGAAGATTTTCAGAAAAATGTCCTATCCCAAACTACCTTTTACATGGAAAATGTTTCTAAATGCTCGAAATTATCAAAAATGACTTAATAATTTTGAGTAAGACTGCCTCCGTGGACGCAGGTCCCGGGTTCCTATCCCTGCTGGGGTGGATCATTTTTCTTTAAGCGGAATCATTCCCTATTCCACACAGAGTCTGGGAGTGTGAATGTTTGAGTGAATATGCATGTATTTTAAAAATTGAAAAATGATTAAAACCCAAAAATCACGAACTCTTTAAATCAAGGCTCCGGATATGATCTACATTGTCAAAGAGGGCTATATAAATGACAATAAAGCATTTTTATTAAAATACTATATATCAAAGATGTTTACACGTCACATAAAATGTATACCCTGAATTTTTGGAATACGCTCTGTAGACTCCTTCATTCTGGATGACTTTTACAAAGCTGGTATACCGTAAGAGATGTAAATCTGATGTATTCCATTCACATGACTTTCTCTCAATTTTCTGCAAACAAACTATTCTAATAAAAGATAACTCTTTTATCTATATAATGCTATCAAGTTAAAGATAAGCAGAAACTATTTTATTACTTGCTTCTTTAGAAGGGAAAAAGGTATACTTTAGCCTAACGCGATAGTCAACAATTTTAAAATTTGAAATTCGCTTCTCTTAACGGTTAACGCAACAAAAAACGTATATGACATAAGCTGTATGTTGTATGAGATCTCTATTTTTTGTGCAGTACGTTTCTGTTTATCTCTTCTGGTTTACTAGTTACAAGAGGTCATCCAGAATGAAGACTCTTCAAAGACTCTTGGGAAATTTAAGTTTTACATTTAGAGCCATTTTTGAGAAAATCTAAATTTTCAAAAAATGTTCTATGCAAAGGATAGTTGTGGGTGGGGGATTTTCCTGAAAATATTCGTGCTGCATCCTTGCAAAATACTGACCTTAATTAATATCGAGTTGGGCATTTAAACAATTTTCGTTTTGGAATTATTGTGTTCTTAGACACACACACACGAACATATATAGAAACACACCCGGACATTTAATAAAAAATGCTTTTTTGTTCCCAGAGTACCTTAAAACATATATTTTCAGTGAAATCTCGACATTAAATTATTTAGTGGAATACAATACCTTCTCCGCCTACTATGCGTATAGCAAGTATACAGAAAGTAAAAAAATGCGTATTATGTATAAATTATGTTAAAATACAGAAGTACGTAATGCATTTAATAACACGTACTTATGCCTTTCTTAAATGAGTTAGACATGCCTGCTTCTTTTGTTTTACTCCTAGCCATGTAAGAATGCCGAAATGAAATGGAGTTTTATTTATGGACGCTCTTTAACTGATGTGGTTCTCAGCGTCCCATTCCATATACTCGGCGTGAAAGATCGCTTAATTTTGCTCAGAAGCCTCTTTTTCAAGCTTGAGGATCTTTTACATACCTTAAATCGGCGACACGGAACCAACGGCTTTACTTCACTTCCGAAGGAAGCCATTCTAAGAATTTTTACGTTCGAAAAACTCCATCCTCCTCCGCTGGGTTTGAAGTTAGCGGATGGCGGGGTAAGAATACCGAATTTCAAAAGATTTGGTTATTCCTTTAGCCCAGAATGTTCCCTCATATCCCTTCTACTTATAACCAAAATAAAAGACCGTTTCTGCTAATGTTTGGCTACTGCGTGAAGTAGATAGAAACATAAACTTTTGTAAGAATAATTTGTTACCGAACAGGTAGAGAAAGTCATGTGATTTTTTTACAAATATTCGCTACTCTTATTATTAATTTCACATTTTAGTACAGTCTACTCTCGATTATCCGGGATAATGTGGGGGAGAAGAAGCACGAATAATCGAGAAACCCGTAATTTAATGCTACAATCTACATATTATGTACTCGTAAATAGAAAATTACGTTTAAAAGCTTATTCTTTGTTCTAGAGTTTATTCTACTTCTGAGCATAGGTATTGTTTTTCTTTTGTTTTTCTTTCATGTCCGTTGTTTAAACGATCACTAAGTGACAACAGAGTACCGTTTCTATTGTTATCGGCTTGCCTGTTCTGTGTAAATTAAAAACAAATCTGATGTGTTCCATTCACATGACTTTCTCTATACCTCTGTAACAAATTATTGTTAATAAGTTTATTCTTTTATTTATTTCATGCTAATCAAGAAAAATTAGCAGAAATAGTCTTATTTGTTGCTTCCTTGTAAGTAGAAGCGAAATAAGGGAGTACCATAGGCTAAAGTGATAGCCAAAAGCTGGTTGCTATGTGACTGAAAAGTTGGCAAATTCCTGTATGAGAAAAGTACAAGTTTTTCAAAGCTGAAAACAAAAACCAGGAATATCTAAGAAACGATCAACCCCACGAAAAAAATGTATATAACATAAATTGTGTTTTAACGTGCTCTACATTATTTGTGTGTTAAGCTTTTGCCCATCTCTTACGGTTTAGCTGTTATGCAAAATTCCGTAAAATGTATCCAGAATAAAGTCGTCTTCAGAGGCTAGTCCCAGAATATTCAAGATATACATTTTACTTGTCAGGTAAATATCTTTAATATACGACATTTTAATCAAAATCGTTAGAGCCATTTTTTAGAAAATCAAAATTTTCCAAAAACGTTCCATGTAAAGGATAGTTGGGGGTGGGGGGTGGGGGGATTTTCTTGAAAATCTTCGTGTCGCATCCTTGGAAGATAGCAAACCTAAATACCAAGTTTGGTTTTTAACGGACTTTTCGTTTTTGAAATATGCTGCCCACAGAACTCAGTATCGAATTCTTAGGTGCATTACAATACCTTCTCTATACACTATGTACATAGCACGTATAGAGAAAGTAAAAAATCGTTTTTCTGATGCTAATCAGCGTGCGTCAACAAAGTATGTTAAAATATGCTTAAAAAACAACACAAAAACAACATAAGTGTGTGGATATTAAAACAATTTGGGGCGGGGGGATGGGCAGATGCACGGATATTCCGCAAACCGGATAATCCGAACACGTGATTACAAGTTATTTATGAAAATCATTCGTGCTCGTATGCAAAACATACTCCCACATATGATTAGTGAGTTCCAGGTTGCATTACATAAAGGAGCGACCATTCACCATACGTTGGCTGCTGTGAGAGACTGTATATTGCATTGTACACAGGACGAGAAGTCTGCTGCTATCATAAACTTAGATATCGAAAAAGCCTTTGACAGTGTTGTTCACGAGGGGCTATGGAAACGATTGGAGGTTTTGAACATGCCTCAAAAGCTAAAAGCCTTCGACAGTGTTGTTCACGAGGGGCTATGGAAACGATTGGAGGTTTTGAACATGCCTCAAAAGCTTGTAAACCTAGTTAGAGCCCTGTATGGTGTTGCGTCCTCCAAAGTACTCTGCAATGGATTTTTAACGGCGGCTATTCCCGTTAAACGCCCCGTGCGCCAAGGTTGTCCCATGTCGATGATATTGTTCGCCCTGTATGTTGATCCGTTGCTTCGACGGCTGCAATCTACTCTTACTGGAATTGATGTGTATGGTCAGAGTCTTGCGGTGCGAGCATATGCAGATGATGTTACTGTGATGGTTACCACACACCAAGATGTTCTTCGATTGAGGGATTGTATACAGTACTATAAGAATAGTACTGGCATGAGCTTTAATTTGCGGAAGTTTGAAATATTAAAGGTTGGAATACGGCCTCCCGATACCTCAGCTTTAGGTATTCCTGTTGTGCAGCGAACTAAGATTTTGTGGATCTACTTCAGTGACAACGTGGCAGACATGAGGGAGTACAATTGGACCTCTCGCATTAATGTCTTACGTGCTGTCATGTATAATCAGAAAACTCGGTTGTTGAATTTGGTACAGCGGATATGGTTCTGTAACTGCTTTGCGTTGAGCAGAATTTGGTTCCTTGCTCATGTTTTACCTCCGACGAAACGTCATTGCCAAAGAATTGAACAGGTAATGGGTTATTTTATTTGGACTGGGAAGCTCTACCGCATTGCGCATACCCAACTGCGTCTCCCTAAGGGCCAGGGCGGCTGGAGATTACTGGATGTGGCTCTACAGTCCCAGGCATTGATCCTTAAACTACTTCTGTTTGCCCTGGATGATAAAGGTGACCCTGTGGATGTCGTATTACAACAACAGTATGCATCATTTTGGACTCAGGGAGAACGTGACAAGATTCCCCAGCTGTTTCATGCAACGTACCATGCATTCAGTGCGTTACCACCGGAGAAGGTCGCTCGTGGTGATTTTAGTTCTGTGAAAAATGTTTATGCTTCTCTTCGGAGACCTGTTGCTGTTACCCCACATGTCCAAGAGAAATATCCTCATTTGCCTTGGAAATGTATTTGGAGCTGTTTTAGCATTCCGCACATTAATGTGGAATGGATAGCGGTAACATATGAAGTGGTCAATGAAGTTCTTCCTACGGCAGACAAATATATCGTTACCGGATGACCATTTCCAGCAATTGCCCAATTTGCCAAGCAGCGGATTCCCTTCCACATCGCTTGCTCGAATGTTCCGGTAAAGCAGCCATATGGACTTGGGTTTTGGGAAAATGTCGCAATTGGATACCTGGCGGTTGGAACTCTTCACCAATCGACATGTTACATCTGAATCTGCCGAAGCTGCATCCCACATTGTATAATTCCCTTATTTGGCTGTTAATGGGCACCTTTACATGGTTACAGACGATGGACAACCCCGCTGATTGTACCCTGACCCAACTCAGGCAATTTTTCTACACTGAGAGATGGAAACTGATCCAGAAACGCCAGACCGCGCCTTTCCAACCATGGCTCCTAAAAATAATGCACACTTGAAATATTCCTGCATCAAATCTTTCCTTACCGATTAAATAAACACTTAAGAAAAAAAAAAAAAAAAAAACTTAGATGCATTATTGTTAATTCCATTAGGAAGTATGCTTGATTGAATAATTGCAAAATAATAAGTAAAAAAAGACCTTAGCTTAATATAATTGGTCCCTAAGGACAAAAAAAAGAAAAAAAAAAAGAAATAGATTATAAAAAAAACAAAAAAACAAAAAAACAAAAAAAAAACTCTCCTTGACCGTGTTATAGTGTAGGACTGCCGCTTCAGGCATCCCAATCTCTATTCTACGCTCGGTAGAAAGTATAAAAAAAAAAAAAATACATCCAAGAGGAAATGTATTTTAGGACCAAAAAAATAAGCCCAATATTTACTTAATTATTTTATTAATTTATTTATATATAATTACAAATTGGTAATTATCAATTTATTTATATGTGCCAAGCTATTACAAATTATGGTTATGACTTGTCATCCAGGGCCACGCCCAATTTACACAACATATTATCAATTTGTAATTATATCTTAGAGTTTAAAAATATTAATTTTCCCATATATATATTACACAACGGAGAGGGACACCTCACCCACTGTGACTTTCTTTTGTAGCTAAAATTCCTCAGGGACAAGGGATAAGCGATAGGATACCTCAAGCCGCAAGAAAGCATCCACAGCGCGGAAATCTCAAACATTTCCAACCTCAATGACCCGTCCCCCTGCATAAAAGAAATAAGGGGGGGTGGGAAGAAAGGTAAAACAAAACCAATAATAATAAAAAAAAATCTGATGTGTTCCATTTACAAAAAAAAACCACGAATAATCAGGAGTTTACTGTATTTTGTTTATTTAAAGCTTTGCAATTTTATAATATGTTTCTGAGGAGGTTATCAATAGCACAAGAACATACTTTAAATGCATGAGGGGATATAGAACATTTAAAAATTAATGTGAACATTAACACACTATCACACCGTGAGCCATTTGCTTTTATGTGTATCAGAGGAAATGCGGCCCGTTTATTATTCCATTGTCTCTTGATGTATAATGAGAAATAATTTATTAGAACACCTGAGTACCAACACAGTGAGTCTGTTTGGCTGAAGTCCAGGCCATCGAGATTTATAATTCACGACACTGTTGTCAAAACAGTTCTGAAGAGTTCGTCCCATTTTTATAGCCAAAAATTGTTCAATAAACTTTAGGAGTTTACGATTAATAAACGGCAATAAATATAGTTATAAAAGGTTTCTTAATGTTTTGGATGTATACGACTTTATATCTGAAAGCACATCTAGATGCTAAAATATTTCTGAAATTACTCCAATAACTTACATGTATATTACGTTAAAAGCTCATGGCACTAATAGAATTTACTTCGAAAACTTATATTTGTATTACGATAAAGGCTAACTGAATTTACTTCAAAAGCTTATATTTATATTAGGTTTAAAGCTCGCATGGCACATACTGACTGAATTTACTTCCAGAACTTACATTTATATTATGTCAAAAGCTGGCATGACACATACTGACTGGATTTACTTCCAAAACTCATATTTATATTACATCAAAAGCGTACATGGCGCATACTGACAGAATTTACTTTGAAATCTTATATTTATAATATGTCAAAAGCTCGCATCTCGCATACTGACTGGATTTACTTTGAAACCTTATATTTATATTGCGTCAAAAGCTCGTATGTCACATACTGACTGAACTTTCTTCCAAAACATATTTATATTACGTCAAAATCTCGCGTAGTAAATACTGACTGAATTTACTTTGAAACCTTATATTTATATTACGCCTAAAGCTCGCATGGCACATACTGACTGAATTTACTTTGAAACCTTATATTTATATTACGCCTAAATCTCGCATGGCACATACTGACTGAATTTATTTTGAAACCTTATATTTATATTACGCCTAAAGCTCGCATGGCACATACTGACTGAATTTACTTTGAAACCTTATATTTATATTACGCCTAAAGCTCGCATGGCACATACTGACTGAATTTACTTTGAAACCTTATGTTTATATTACGCCTAAAGCTCGCATGGCACATACTGACTGAATTTACTTTGAAACCTTATATCTATAATACGTCAAAAGTTCGCATGGCACATACTGACTGAATTTACTTTGAAACCTTATATCTATAATACGTCAAAAGTTCGCATGGCACATACCGACTGAATTTACTTTGAAGCCTTATATCTATAATACGTCAAAAGTTCGCATAGCACATACTGACTGAATTTACTTTGAAACCTTATATCTATAATACGTCAAAAGTTCGCATGGCACATACTGACTGAATTTACGTTGAAACCTTATATCTATAATACGTCAAAAGTTCGCATGGCACATACTGACTGAATTTACTTTGAAGCCTTATATCTATAATACGTCAAAAGTTCGCATGGCACATACTGACTGAATTTACTTTGAAACCTTATATCTATAATACGTCAAAAGTTCGCATGACACATACTGACTGAATTTACTTTGAAACCTTATATCTATAATACGTCAAAAGTTCGCATGGCACATACTGACTGAATTTACTTTGAAACCTTATATCTATAATACGTCAAAAGTTCGCATGGCACATACTGACTGAATTTACTTTGAAACCTTATATCTATAATACGTCAAAAGTTCGCATGGCACATACTGACTGAATTTATTTTGTAACCTTTTTTTCCCTCATAGTCAAATCTTGGGAGTAAGGATTTGATTTTATGTCTTTATTACTTTCTCCAAATCATGCACAGTAAATAGGTAGAGAAGATATAGCTGCACACCAAAATCAATTCCAAGATTACACTGACATTTTTTTGGGATCCCCTAATAAAAAGGAATTTTTAGAAAACAGTGTATGCATGTGTATGTGTATATCCGAACAACACAACTTTAAAACAAAAACTCGGTTAAACATCAAACTTAATATTTAATTCAGCATTTTTCTAAGACGCAACACGAAGATTTTCAAGAAAATCCCACTACCCTAAACTACCCTTTACAAAAACTTCCTTGACAATAAATACCTTGACAGCAATGAAGATTACGTTGTAAAATAGAATAAGGTACTACAACTTTGTTAATAAAGCTTTATATTGACAATTTTTGTTGTTATTATTTCGTTATCGTCTGTCATTTTCTGGATGGCCCTTGTAGATAGAAGCAAAAGGTTTTTAACAATAATTGTTTACAGAGATGTATAGAAAGTTCTGTGAATATGAAACACATCAGATTTTTACTTTCTCCGCATATATATACACTGTATAATTTATATAGTGTATAGGGAGGGTATTGCATTCCATCAAAAAATTCTATACCGAGATTTCGCCGAAAATACACGTTTTAGGGTCCCCTGAATCCAAAAAAGAAGCATTTTTGTAAATAGGTCCGTGTGTGTGTTCGTGTGTCTGTGAACTCGATAACTTAAAAACGAAAAGTCGTTAAAATAGCAAATATCTTCCAAGGATGCGACACGAAGATTTTCAAGACAATCCAGCCACCCCCAACTACTCTTTAGATACATGGTGAAAATGTCAAAAATGTTTATTTTCTTAAAAATGGCTCTAACGGTTTTAATTAAAATGTATATTAAATATATTTACATGACAAATAAAACGTATATCTTAATTTTCTGGGAATAGCCTCTTTATTCTGAAGGAATTTTGTATAACTGCTAAACGGTTAGAGATATATAAAAACTTATCACACAAAAATTTAAAGCTACTTAAAACACACAATTTAAGTTATATCCATTTTTTTGTAAAGTTGACCGTTTTTGAGGTATTCCTTTTTCTATCGGTTTCAGCTATAAAATTCGTATACTTTTCTCACACGTAAATTTGTTAACTCCTGCCCATACAAACAAAGGAACCTCAATCACATGGTAACCAGCTTTTGATTATCAGTTTAGCTATGGTACTCCCTTATTTCCCTTCTACTTGCAAGGAAGCAAGTAATAAGACTATTTCTGCTAATTTGTTCTCATTTAGCATGAAGTAAATAGAAGAATTAGCTTTTTAACAATAATTTGTTGTAGAGATGTAGAGAAAGTCGTTGAATGTAATATATCAGATGTTTTACTTATGAATACGCGAAAATGTATTTCGACGTGATATATCTCGGGTTATTTGTATTTACAGCATCACTGCGCCTCGTGATTCACTGTTCCATGAAATAGCTTATATTAGGTATAATTTCCAGAATTTCTATCACCGTAACTCCGGTCCAGAATCAGTTTAGGAAGTTAATGGATAAATTTCACGGAATGAACAGCAAAATGGGATGATGTGCGTATATGTAACTCACTCCACTGGATTTATGAATGACATTAAAGAACGAGTTGAGGGAATCTGAGCGTTGTGCGTAATTAGTGCTCTCTCTCTCTGCACCGAATTAAACAAGAGAGAATTAATATTATTTAGCCCTCACTGAGTAGTAGCTATGCTAACGCCATGAGGAATCGATTCTGTTACACCTTGTTTAGCAAATTATGATAGGTGTAACAGAAATACGTCATGCAAGAAGCGAGTATTTTCCTCTCCGTTGCTTTTTACTTTAAAGCTCTTAGCTCTTAGCATAATAAATATCATTTTACAACTAAAAAACTTTATTTGGCTTGCTGGAACTGTTCTCACATTGAGATCAAGTTACATTTAAATTGTTTTTTGAATAAGAACTGCAAATGTGTAGTATATTCACGGTTAAAAGGGTAAACAGAACTTAGTAAGTTATAGTGATTATTTTAAAACAGCTCATATTCTCCTTTATGATCGATGCACTTCTGCATGTGTTCGAATCGTTTTTCATAGCATAGACACTTCCAAAACATAGTTTATGAACGCATCAGCAGCTTCTTCTGTCGACGAAAATCGTTGTCCAAGCATTTTATTCTTGATGTTCGGGAACAAAGGAAATCATTTGGTGCCAAATCCGGACTATACGGCGGATGAGTCAACTCGATTTTTTTAGTGTTCAAATAGTCGGTTATGAGCGCTCGCATTGTCTTGATGAAGAACAATCCGACGGCAGTAGTTTGTTTTCCTTATTTCACCGAAGATTTTCAGTAAACAAATGGTTGTGTACTATTCAGAATTGACCGTTTTACGTTCCTCTGAAGGCACTGGACACGAGACCAGTTACCTAACCGACTGCTTGTGAGATTTGTGATGGACAAAGAGGCGCAGGGGCGAGTTTTCTCCGGGTTCTTCGGTTTACCCCGCCATTATTTATTGTGTTATATTTGTCCTATTTTTTCTTTATTTTTATCTTTGATTTTATGAAGCTTAATACCTTATATAAGAGGATTATACACTTTTAATTTAGGATTGTTTTTTTTTTTGGTTTGTACAAGTATAGGAGTATATTCGCATTCCACTGGTGCTCCATCTTCATTCATGTATCATCAGTATCATCGCCTGCGATGCCACAAGTAGTAGAAGCGGGCGTTATACACTATCAAAAAAATAAGGGCCAGTTTTTCCTGAAAGAACAGGCGACCATTTGTTTCGAAGAGCTTCGAGTTCGAAAAGCTTTTGTTGGATTTGGTTCATCTTGAAACATCCATACAGTCGACTGCTATCACCTGCTACAATCTTATATACACATTTTGAAGCATACCATTGTGTTTCTTAAGAATTTGTGAGCACCAATCGACACGAGCATACTTTAGAGATTGTGTCAAATTATGTGTGAACCAACGAGAGCAAACCTTATTCACGGCTAAATGATAAGGCAAATTTTTAATTAATCTGTTGGTGAAACTAATGGCAAGGGTAGTCTCTATCTCACAGTATGTGGCATGACGGTTTTGCACTATCAGTTTTTGCGCAGCATCAATGTTTTCTGGCACAACTGATTTTGGACGGCCTACACGAATTCATCAATGAGCGAACGGCGGCCAAGATTAAACTCGTTATACCAGCGTTTCACAATGGCAAAGAATGGAGTTTCATCGCTAAATGTAGAAGTAAGTTGCACTTTTGTTTTGATAATCCACATCGAAAATCAATAAATCCTCGCACGAACATTTTCATGAGTTCCATCTTTTCGCAGATATACAATTTTAAAGTATCTGTAAACAACACAAAAACGCTCTATTGACAAAATATTGAAGTAGGTTAAGGTCAATAATGCCAAACTTTCCAGTGAAAACACCAGGCCAAACCAGTGTTGCCAAGACTCAAAATACCTATAAATAGTTGCCCTCGTGTACTAAAGGAATAATGGAATACACTAGGCTGCGGTAGTCAAATATTTGAAGAGTCGGTAGCTAGGTGATGAAAGATGATGATGACTTCCCATCTGAGAAAAACATTTAAATAGGTACTGAAAAACTGAACGCAATAGCTTGGAATGTCTTGGAAATTGCTAAGTCTACAAAATTTGACATAAATTATGTGCTTTAACAGGATCACTATCTTATAGGTTATTAAAAGATTTGAAATAAGCTTTAGCCGTGATATCTGCCTGAAGAGCCTTACACTTTCGTCGACCTGAAAGTTGAAGAAGGGAATGAAACGAAGGAATGAAAGGGAAAGGAACCGTGGTACATATACAGCACCCGTAAGCAGCCCCAGGAAAACCACGGAAAAACCCAGGGTCAGAGTGATCGATCAACGGGGAGCCAACCCAGACCTCCCGAATGTCACTTCAGACGAAACGTCTGGGCCGCTTATATCGGTGTTACGGATGGCCTTCAGCTATTTAGGGCCTGAGGTATTACTTAATGGAAACGTAATGACCTTTAGGGTCGAGGTAGCGCGCATAAGTAGCTGAAGGACTCAGTATTCTGACCAGATGCAGCTCCCATTACCTACTGCACTTTCCAGATGAGATCCTGCTTGATGGAGGCTTTCATGCGGTTGGCCTTGGCTCGCAGTGAGTCGTCACGCAGGAGTAACTGCAGTTACTAAAAATCTGATGTGTTACATTCACATTACTTACTCTACCCTCATCGTTTATTCGTGGTATACAATCTAAGGTTACGAAACCTAATTACTTTCTCTACACGTACTATGTACGAGAGCCATGGTATTGCTAAATAATAACGAAAGATATCAGCACAAAGCTTTATCAGTAAAGTTGCAATGCCTTACTCACTTTCTCAACCTAAGCTCCATTCCGTTAGTATATTTATTGTCACGTGGTACCAATTTTTCAATTACTATGTTATACTTTTCTATCACCATAGAACATATCCGTTTTTTGAATGCACAAAATGCTCGGTCAATCGAATTTTATAGGCAAATAGCGCAAGTGTATGGTGATAATACAATGAACGAGTCTTCAGCGACCTGTACTGTTTCAGCTAACTCTTCTTTCTTATAGCAAAGCTTATGCAAATATCTTCTAATAATGTCATCTCACTTCCATATTACTTATATTTATTTACATTATCTTGCTTATTAATTATTTACATCTTGCATTCATTAGTACTGTCTCAACTAATAACTAAAAAATCTTATGTGTTCCATTCACATGACTTTCTCTACATTATTGTTTAAAAGCTTCAGCCTCCACTTCATACTAATTGAGATAAACATTAGCACAAATGTTTTCTTATAAGTAGGAGAGAAATAAGGGAATGCACTAGGCTAAACAATAGTCAAATCGACTTCCTCCGTGCTCGAGTGGTCTACGAGCTGACTTCTCACCCGGAGGTCCCTCGTTCGATTCCCGGCTGGGGTGGGGAATTTTTCTTTAGCCAGATTTATTCCCTATCCCCCACAGAGTCTGGAAGTATGTGTGTGAGACTGAATGTGTGTGTATTTGGGAAAAATAAAATGATTTAAACCAACTTAAAGAACCTACAGACAACGAGTTGTTTCAAATGCAAAGCCCCCGATATGACCTTAGATGTTAAAGGGGGCTACATAAATGAAACAGTAAAAAAATAGTCAAATCTTTTAAAAGCTGGTTGTTTTGCACTTCCAGGAATTGAGAAGTTCCCATATGAAAAATGTTTAAGTATTTTTAAACTAAAACCAATAACAAGGAATATCTCAAATGTTCAGCTCCACGAAAAAAATACCTATGACCTAAATCGTGTGTTTTAACAAAATCTACATTTTTTGTGTAGCAAGTTTTATCTATTTGTTACGGTTTACTAGTTAAACAAATTCCAGCAAAATTCATCCAGAATAAAGATGTCTTCAGAGGATATTTCGAGCAAATTCAAGATATTCATTTTATTTTATATATAATATACGATATTTTAATCAAAATCGTCAGAGCCATTTTTGAGAAATTCAAATTTTCGACATTTTTCCATATAAAGGATAGTTTTAGGTGGGGAATTTTCCAAAAAATCTTAGAATTGCACCCTTGGAAGATACGTACTAAACATAAATACTAAGTTTGGTATTTTTCTAACTTTTTGTTTTTGATACACGGACATAATCACGAACTATTTCTACAAATCTGATGTGTTCCATTCACATGTCTATCTACATGCTGTAATAAATTAGATATTATTAATAAGCTATTCTATCTACTCCATGATACTCGAGATAAACATCAGCTGAAGTTGTCTTAATTACTTGCTTCCTTGTAAATAGAAGGAAAATAAAGGAATACGCTAAGCTAAGACGTTGTCATGTGGTTGAAATCCGTTTCTATGCGGGCCAGGAGTTTACAACTTTCTTTGTGAAAAAGAATTAAATAACAAGGAATATTTCGGAAATGGTCAATTCCAAGAAAAAATGCGTATAACATAAATTACGTGTTTTAACGAGTTCTCCATTTTTATGTAATAAATTCTTGTATCTCTTATAGTTTCCGCAAAATTCATTCACAATAAAGAGGTCTTTAGAGGCTATTCTAAGAAAATTAAAAGTAAGCATTTTATTTGTCTTATAAATACCTTTAGTATACGATATTTAAATGAAAATCGTTAGAGCCATTTGTGAGAAAATCAACATTTTTTTAAATTTTGTTCATATAAAGAATAGTTTTGATTAAGGAGATTTTCCTCAAAATCTTTGCGTCACAACCTTGAAAGATACGTACTTAAATACCAAGTGTGGTATTTTACTAACATTCGTTTTTGAATTGTCGTGTTTAGACTCACGAACACACACACACACGGACCTTTTCTAAAAATGCTTTTTTGGATACAGGGGACCATTAAAAACGTGTATATTCGTTGGCATTCCGGTATCGAATTTTTGGCTGGAATGCAATACCTTCTCTATATACATTACGTATACTGAATGTAAAAACTTCTGAAACTTTAGCGTTGAAACTTCAATGGGTTTATCCATTGACCGAGCAGCATATGAAAAGAAATCTGATTTGCTCCATTCACATGACTTTCTCTACCTCTCTGTAACAAATTATTATTAAAAAGCTTATTGTTCTATCTACTTAATGCTAATCGAGATAAATATTAGCAGAAACGGATTTATTACTCAAGTCCTTATAGGTAGAAGACAAATAAGGCGTTACTCTAGGCTAAACGGACACTAAAATGTTTTAAAATGTGGTTGCTATCGTATAGAAATTCGATTCTTTGCGTGGTCAGGTGTTGACAAGCCCGAATGAAGAAAATATTAAGTATTTTAAACGGAAATTAATAACAAGGAATATCTTAAAAACGGTCAACTCCAGGAAAAGTGTTTTCACGGGCTCTACTTTTTTGTGCAATATCTTTTCGTCTATATCCTACGGTTTACTAGTTTCGCAAATTCCGCAAAATTCATCCAGAGCATATTGTCAGAAATTTCAAGATATGCGTTTTATTTGGCATGTAAATATCTTTAATGTACGACATTTTAATCAAAATCGTTAGAGCCATTTTTGAGAAAATCAAAAATTTTCGAAAATTTTCTCATGCAAAGGGTAGTTTGAAGTGAAGGGATTTTCTTCAAAATCATTGTGTAGCGTCCTTGGAAGATACTAAACTTAAATATCCAGTTTGGCATTTTACTGACTTTTCGTTTTTGATACACGGACACACACACGAACCTTTTCTAAAAATCTGTCGTTTTCCGTTCACATGACTTTCTCTACATGCTGTAACAAATTATTACTAAAAATATACATTTTATTTGTCATATAAATATCTTGAATATACGACATTTTAATCAAAATCGTTAGCGCTATCTTTAAGAAAATCAAAAATTTCCAAAATGTTTCCATGTAAAGTGGGGTGGGAGATTCACCACAAAATCTTCGTGTTGCATCGCTGGATGATACTGAACTTAAATACCAAGTTTGGTATTTTACTGACTTTTCGTTTTTGAGTTTTCGTGTTCAGACACACGGACATAAACACGTACCTTTTCTAAAAATGCTTTTTTTTAAATACAAGAGACCCTAAAACGTATATTTCCGGTGGAACCTCGGTATCAAATTTTTGGGTGGAATGCAATATCTTCTCTATATATAGTACATTTACAGAATATAAAAACTTAGAAAACTTCAATGAGTTTATACATAGGCCGAGCAGCATATAACAACAAATTTAGTTTCTATGTATCGAACTATTTTGAGAAAATCAACATTTTCGAATTTTATTCTATATAAAGGGTAGTTTGGAGTGGGGGGATTTTCTTCAAAATCTTCATGTCGAATCCTTGAAAGATATGTATTTTCGTTTTTGGGCTATGCTGTCCAAAGACATACACGCACACGGACCTTTTTCTAAAAATATTTCCGGTGTGTATGTTGTGTGGAATGCAATAACTTCTCTATATATGTACAGAATGTAAAAATGACTAAAACTTTGGCTTTGAAACTTCAATGGGCCAGGCAACATATGACAAAAATTGAAGGGCTGAGAACCATAGTAGGCCATCTCCTTGTGAGGTCAAAATCGAGCTGTTGCCATCTGTCGGTATAGTTTATGGTTATACATCTTATATTGCAGTGGGCCATGCCCAGCATTTCCCGTTTACAAACAGTAGAGCATCAAAATATCGGTCTAAATAAAACTACAAATTCTGTTAATCAGAGTGGTCCAAATCCATGCAGCAAACCGCACTACCGCATATGATGATCTTATGTCCATGCTACCATTTATTCCCCCAGTGAATCATGATTTTTACAAGAGTTTGCGTGTGCAAATCAATAATGATGATCAGCAAGACATTCATTAGATGTATGGAAATGACACAGTTACATTTCTTTAGGCTGAGCCAAATCCCAGCAAAGGAAAATAGCTTCCAATAAATAACTGTAAAACCTAATTTTGCATGAAGCTACATTAATGTTGTACTAGTATAAGACAGAAAATATATTCTAGATTGTTGTGGCATTTAGTTATTATGTATAACTTGACTCAATAAATCATGATATTGAAAAAATTTCTATTTCTCCATTTTTACTTTTTCTAGCCCCATATGTACAATGTACCTAGGGATAGAGAAATATTGTATTCCACCCACAAATTCGATACCGAGATTTCACCGGAAATACATGTTTTAGGACGCCCTGTATCCATAGAAAGCATTTCCAGAAAAAGGTTCGTGTGTGTGTGTCCGTGTGTCTGTGAACACGATAACTCAAAAACGAAAAGTAGCTAAAATACCAAACTTAGTACATGGAACTTTTTTCGAAAATTTTTATTTTCTTAAAAATGGCCCTAACGAGTTTGATTAAAATATTATATATTAAAGATATTTACCTAACAAATAAAATGTATATCTTGAATTTTCTGGGAATAGCTTCTGAAGACCTGTTTATTCTGGATGAATTTTGCTTAATTTGGCATAGCTAGTAAACCGTAAGACAAAAACTTACTATACAAAAAATATAGGTCTTGTTAAAATACACAAGTTATGTCATATACATTATTCTCGTGGAGCTTACCGTTTTCGAGGTATTCATTGTTATTAGTTTCAGTTGAGAAGTACTTATACTTTTCCTAGACCGGAGTGTCCGTTCATCTTTTGTTCTACTCCTGGCCAAGAAAATAAGCGATTTGTGATGACAATCGAATAACGACAGCTTTTAAAACATTTGACTATTGGTTTAGCCTAGTGCATTCCCTTATTTTCTTCCTACTTATACGGAACTAAATAATAAGAACATTGTGCTAATGAGTACCACGATTAGCAAGGTGCAGAAAGAAGAAGAATCTTATGTATGAAGTTTGTAGAACAGTTAGAGAAAGTCATGTGAGTGTAATACATCAGATTTTTAAAAACTGGTGCTTGGCCCACTATGGTTCTCAACCCTTCAATTTTAGTTCCAATCTCTAGATTTCTAAATAGATTTCAAAACTATTCTCTCTCTTAAAGGTAATCAGAGAAGCAATGTAACTGCTGAGCGTATCGAGAAAAAGTTTCCTGTATAAAAGCAATAGGTGTTTTATTCCTGGTTGACATTTATAAAAGAATGACACTCACCTGCCCATTATTATGTAAAAGAGGCAGAATTTTTAATAAAAGATGTAAAGATGTGAAAGGTGTTCGCAGCAGTAAAGGCTGTGATTAATTTCCTGAGGATCCTTGAAGTATCTGTTTTATTTGGCAAGAGCCGTTATCGCTGGTTGCAAACTCCCGCTCGTTCAAAGGTGCCAGTTTTTTGTAATTTATAACCCTTCACCCTGTTATCTAAGCTCCCAGGTGAATCTCTCTGCGCCGTATCTCACAACGCAGACGTGAGCCACGTCAGTTTCACTTAGTGGGTTAACCAGTGGAGAATTTAATGTATTCTCTGCCGCAGGGGCCCTGATCTCCCATCCCGTCTAGACAAAGCTTTGTTTAACGAGCCAATGAACCACTTCCAACAAAGTCTCTTGCTCTGGAATAATACAAGTAGCTTCTCAAATATTTCATCCAGAATATACTACATAAATAAGCAATTTAGAATAATTATTTATTTCTATAAAAGTTACTTTAATGCAGATATGATATATTATACAGACTGATTCACAGAAAGTTCAAGATATACATTTTATTAATCAGGTAAATATCTTTAATATACGATATTTTAATCAAAATCGTCAGAGCCATTTTTGAGAAAATAAAAATTTTCGAAAAAAGTTCCAGGTAAAGGGTAGTTGAGGGTGGGGGGATTTTGTTTAAAATATTCGTGTCGTATCCTTAGAAAATACCAATCCTAAATACCAAGTTTGGTATTTAACGAACTTTTCGTTTTTGAGCTATGCTGCCCAAGACACACACATACATACAGACAGACGCATACACGGACATTTTTATAATTTTTTTTTTTTTTATCCAGGAGGTCTCAAAACATGTGAAATCTCGATATCGAATTTTTGGTTTGCATTACAATACAGTCTCTATATACTATGTACATAGTACGTGTAGAGAAAGTAAAAATGCTGATATAAACATATATCCCAAAACCCTTCCTTCTCTATTTATTGAAGTTCAAAGCATTTTAAAGTGATACATTCTATTTGTGACTCCAGCTTGTTAGGAGCTGTTCCACACAAGCATCACTAGGGATAGCATCTTGGGGACCGAAAGCGAGACGCATGCGAATACTGGTTAATCTACAGAGTAGAGACCGACCTGCAATGACGACTGCACAAGCCGCATGTAAACAACTTGTAAAAACGTGGCCCAACGCAGTAGTATACTATGCTGTATATTAAAATACTGGTTTACAGGTAATTAATGACTTTGATGATAGTGTGTGCTCTTTAATCAAGATTGGAAAATATCTTGCTTCAAGTAGATTGCATGAAGATTTGCAATTAATACAGAAGAGCTCTGTAAATATATCTACGACAATAATACATATTTGGAAATATCAATCCCTGAAAGTTGTTGATGAACTTGCATAAGCATTTAATCAGAGACCCGTGACACCTGCTTTAGACCATGTGGAAAAGAAAGTGTAGAATGTTTGGAAAAAATGTCGGAATTTCAATAATGCGTGAAATATGAAAGTCGATGATGTGTCCCATTTCGACAACTTGTGATGTGGAGCGAAGTTTTTCACTTTATAAAGCCTATTTGCCTGCCCAATGGAGACGATTCATTTTTGAGACGTTACGAATCCATGTTGTGTACATTATAATCAGTATCTTGAGAGAAAATGAAATGGATTATGATGTTGAATATATATAAATATTAAAATTAATAGTTTCCGTAAATCAGTGATATTTATGTTTACCACCCACACTTCCTCGATCGCCTTCCACTGCTAGTCATCACAGTCTATCAAGCAACTGCTGCCCCATTTTCCGTCATTAGTACCACTACGTACACACTGCACTGTCAACACATCACAACTATATACCATGTTGCGCTAACTTCGATACTGTCTTGCTATCGGTCCCCAAGTTGCTGTCCCTAAGCATCACTTATAGCAAATGATCCAAGTATCCTCCTAGCGCATTCACTCGTCGAAGCATGGAATGTCTAATACTCCCAGTCGATGTCATACAATTTCGTACGCTTAAATGACAGGTAGATTAAGAGTTTCTTCATCTAGCATGACTGCTGCATAAACCAATGCTTTAAGGTGACTCCAAAGCTGGTCCCCCTCTACCTATCCATTTATTATGCTAGATACCAGCCAGTGCATCTCGAACAATGAGACTAAAATGTGCTGGAGCATCCTGCAGAAACCACATTTTCTTCTTATAGGCAGAGGCACATTTTCTAATAAGTCTGGGAGAGTGTTCTGAATAAAGTCCCTGTAGACAGCATTTGTAAGGCGTACTGGGGGAATCATCTAAAGTCGCCCTCCGTGGTGTAATGGTTACCACGCTAAATTCAAACCCGGCGGAGGATGATGTATTTTGTCGGGTGTAAAACTCCTTAGCATGGCTTCCTTCGGAAGGGAAGTAAAGCCGTTGGTCCCGTGTCGTAGATTTACGGTACGTAAAAGAACCTCAAACCTGATAGAGAGGCCTCTGAGCAAAATTAAGCGGGTCTTTCATGCCCAGTTTAGAAAGGGATGCTCAGAACCACAGTAGTTAAAGAGCGTCCATAAATAACACGCCATTTACATTTTACACGTCTAATAAATGCCGAATGTTAACAAGCAGCCACGAAAACACAAGGCCAACTCTGCAGGGTAAAATGGAAGGCCGCGCTGTGGCTGAGTGGTTAGACCACTTACCTCTCATCTAGACGGCCACGGTTGGATCCCAAGCGACTGCATGTGGGATTCGTGGTGGACAAAACGGCGCTGGGCGGGTTTTCTCCAGGTACTCCGGTTTCCGCCGCCATCGCATTCCACCGGTGCTCCATCATAATTCATGTATCATCAGTGTCACTGCCTGCGGTGCCATAAGTAGTCAAAGTGGGCGTTAAACACTACCAAAGTCCTCTATGAATGAGTGCATAAATAAATGAAGTTATTGGGTTGAACCCGGAAAGCCGTTGAAGGTGACTTTTATTAATGTATTGATAACGCGAAAACGAAGCATTTTAGATTATATGTTTACGTGAGCATATTTTCTTGTTTCGATGTCAGAAATGCATCCCCAAACGTTTTAAAATTATTTTTGAATCTTCCTATATATTATACTTCATTATGTAATAAGTCGTAAGATATAAAAATTCTTAAGTGTTTCGTTCACGTAACTTCCTCTAGCTGTTCCAAATGCAAACTATAAGTATCAATAATTAGTTTTCTATCTACTCCATGCTAATCGAGATAAACATTGGTAGAATAGGTCTTATTACTTGCTTCCTTCTAAGTAGAAGGAAATTAAGGGAATACATTACATAAAGCGATACTCAAATCTTTTAAAAGTTGGTCGCTATGTGAGGCTCGGTTAGCTTTGCATGGTCCCGGATGAGAAAAGTTAGGCAGTTTAAAAGTGAAACCAATAATAAGCAATATCTAAAAAACGGTCAACTATACAAGAAAAACGTAAATGACATATTTTATGTATTTTTGCAATATCTACATTTTTGTGCAGTAAATTTTTGTCGATCTCTTACGGTTTTACCATTATGCAAAAATTCTGTAAAATTCATCCAAAATTAAGAGGTCTTCAGAGGCTGTTCCCAGAAAATTCAAGATATACATTTTTATTTATAATGTAACTATCTTTAATATAGAGTATTTTGACCAAAATTGTTAGACATATTTTTGAAAAATACAAAATTTTCAAAAATGTTTCCATGCAAAGGGTAGTTTGTGTTGAGATTTTTTTTTTAAAAATGTTCATGCTGCATCCTTGGAGACACTAAACATAAATGCAAATTTTGCTTTTTAACGGTGTTTTCGTTTATGAACTATGCTTCCACTGCCACAACCTCCCCGCCGCACACACACACATACAAACTCGCATATGGGTCTTTTTCTAATTTTTTTTCGACACAGGGACCTCAAAACATATATTTTCGGTGAACAAAATACCTTTTCTAGATACCATGTACTTTGTATATTTATACGTGCTAAAGAAAGTAAAATATTTGTGTTCCACTCGCATAACTTTCTCCACTCACTTTTGTACAAAATATGCTTAGGCTTTTGTAGGCTTAGATTGCGTTTAAAAGACATTGAGTCATTCGTTTTTCTTTTCAGGATCATAGCAATAAATCCAAGATTCATCACCAGTAATGATTTTCCAAACCAAATATGAATTACTGCTTTGGAAGTTTTCCACAGTTTTTCTCCCGGTTATTCTATATCGTTATATGGTAATCTAGCTAGAATGTTCAAAAACCTAATGTTACCACTATATTACTTACATGACATACTTGCAAAGAACCAAATATGTGGTCCAATTCTAGTAATGTTTATCTTGATTAGCAGATGTAGATGAAAGAATAATCTTTTGTAAGACAGTTGATGCTAAGAGTAGGCCTTTTACCAGATGTCAGTAGTTTTAAAAGTAGAAAATTCACTCACTCAGTGTTATAAAATTATAACACTCCAATGTAGAAAACTTTGGTGTATGCGTCCACGGCCACATTCATATAGGTTATGTTTGAAAGCTCGTATTGACTCATAAAATGGCGGATGATTTGAATGTCGGGAACCCGGAATCTGTTGAACTAGACGAAATCATGCAAGCAGCGGAGAGAGCAAAATTACAACTGCTGCACTGCCTAGGTTGTATAGAATGTTTTCGTTCTGTACGAGCAAGTCATCATGTTGATGCTAAGCAAGGCAACAACTGAATATCGCAGACAACTCCGTGAAATAAGTAAACAAATATATTTATAATTATAATATGTCAATAAATATTGAGAACTTTCTACAAAATCGAATGTGTTCTATTCATATGGCTTTCTCTACATCGCTGTCATAAATTATTGGTAAAAAATCATATACTAAAAAGCATATTCTTCTATTTACTTTAGGATAGTCAAGATAAACATTAACAGAAATTGTCTTCATTTCTTGCTACAATGTATGTTGAAGGAAAGCAAGGGAATAAACTAGCCTAAAACAATACTTAGAGGCTAGTTGTCTTGTGGATGAAATCCGTTTCTATGCAGGGCCAGAAGATTACTAGTTTCCGTGGGAGAAAAGTTTAAGTATTTTAAATCTGAAACAGGAATTCTCGGAAATGGTCAATTCAACGAAAATAACGAATATGAAACAAAAACTGTGGGTTTTAACGTGATCTACATTTTTTGTGTAGTAAGTTTTTTTCTATCTCTTACGGTTTATTAGTTACGCAAAATTCAGAAAAATTCATTCAGAATACACAGGTCTTCAGAGGTTATTCCCAGAAAATTCAAGACATACATTTTATTTTTCATATAAATATCTTTAATATACTGTGTTTTAATCAAAATCGTTTTTGAGAAAATCAAAACTTTAGAATTTTTTTTTCCATGCAGTTTGGGTTAGGAGGATTTTTCTCAAAATCTTCGTGTCTCATCCATGGAAGATACTTAACTTGAATACCAAGTTTGGTATTTTGCAGACTTTTCGTTTTTGAGTTGACACACGGACACACACAAGGATCTTTTTCTAAAAATACTTTTTTAATACAGTGTACCCTAAAACATCTGTTTCTGGTGAAATCTCGACATCGAATTTTTGGGTGGAATGCAATCCCTTCTCTATACACTATGCACATAGTACGTATAGTGAAAAAACAATATAAAACACCACTTTTACCAGTTGTATCATAAATAACTATTTTAAGTATAGTTAAAAGCCTTAGATTTAGGCCGGGTTCGATTAAATTACCCCAGTAGCATTAAACGTATTTATGTATGCAAAACTTACAATTCTAAACAAAGCAACAAAATAGACAAACTCCGAGCTCTAATGATCAGTTTAAAATAGAACCCTCCTATTTCCTCTTTGAGTCTGAAAGGTCTGATGGACCGTTGCCCTTTGATCTATGTCCGGTAAAGGCATTTAGGTTTATTGGCTAGCGAAGCGCTTCCAGAGTCTGTGTAGATGCTGCGTTTTAAGAAATTATACAATTCTATTCCCAACATCATTATAAATTACGTACTACAAAACTGGTCTTTGAAGACCGTAATTTTGTGCGTTTCCACTTCTACAGCAATGAACTAGACATTCACTGGCTTAAGCTGCAAATACGGTTAAGTTTAGAGAGTTTACCGTCGGATATTTGCAAATTCTGTGTGTTCCTAAGTTGGTATTGCAGCTCAAAGCAAATCAATTAATCTCTACGTACGTTCATGGTATAATCAGATATTTTCTTCCCTTTCAGCCTAATTTATTACCCAAAAAACCTCTAGGCGGAGATATATAGGCAGAATTATTACCTAAATGATGCTACTCCCTTTATACCTGATCTACTGCCCATCATAAGCAAATTATTGCTATTTTCAATTCCACGAAGGGTATGTATATTATCACGTTAGCTTGACCAAGATGCTTCTCAGCTGTTTCTTTACAATGGAATAAACTCTTGTTTCATTAATAGTGAAGCCAATGATTATGGGGTTGAAATAAACTTAAGTTGCACTTCTGGGGGACTTTTAGAAAGCATTCATTGCTAATTAATTACTTTCTCTTCGCGTACTATGTATGCATTGCACCTAAAACTTCGATAGCCTGATTTCACCGGAAACACACGTTTTAGGTTCCCCTGAATCCAAAAGATATCTGTGAACAATAACTCAAAAACGATATGCCGGTAAAATACCAAACTTCGTATTTAAGTTTTTTCCTAGGTTGCGACACGAAAATTTTGAGAGAAATTCCCTCATCTCAAACTACCCTTTACATGGAAAAGGTTTAAAAAAGTATAATTTTCTCAAAAATGGCTCTAACGGTTTTAATTAAAATACAATACATTAAAAATATTTACAATATTTATATATATTGAATTTTCTGGGAATAACCTCTGAAGATCTCTTTATTCTGGATGAATTTTGCTGAATTTTATATAACTAATAAACCAAAAGAGATGGACAAATACTTAATACACAAAAATGTAGATCTGGTTAAAACACACAATTTACTCGATCACCTGGAGATTCCGGGTTCGGTTCCCGGCTGGAGCGGGGGATTTTTCTAACCAGAATTATTCCCTATCTCCCACAGAGTCGGGAAGTATGCATGTGAGAGTGAATGTGTGTGTGTGAGTGGGTAGGTGGGTGAATGTGTTTGAAAAATAAGACAATTTAAACTCAAGTAAAGAACTTACTGACAACGAGTTGTTTCTAATACAAAACTCCCAATATGACCTTGAAAAGGGGGCTATATAAATGAAACAATAAAAAACTCGTATATCATGTACATGTTTTCGTGGAGTTGACCAGTTTTGAGGTATTCCATGTTATTGGTTTCAGTTCTAAAATATTTAAAAACTTTTCTCATACGGGAATTTGTTTGGTCATGTAAAGAAACGGATTTCAACCACATAGTAACCAGTTTTAAAAGATTTCCCTTCTACTTACAAGGAAACAAGTAATAAGACAATTTTTTGTAATCGATTAGCATAAAGTAGATAGAAGGATAAGTTATTTAACAAGAATATGTTACAGATATGTAGAGAAAGTCATATAGATGGAAACCAGTGTCTATTATCACGTGACACTTTGGTAGGGGTTATTAGAATAATTGATTACTAATTAATTACCTTCTCTATTCGTAATATATGCATTTTATGTACAGAAGATACTGTATTTCACACAAAATTCTATCTCGAAATTTCAGTAGAAATACATGTTTTGAGGACTCCTGAATCCAAAAAGAGAAATCTTTAGTAACAAATCAGTATGTCTGTGTGTATGTAGCATATGTGTGTCCAGGATCAGTATAACACAAAATGAAATCTCTTTTAAATATCAAACCTGAAATATAAGTTCAATATCTTCCAAGGTTACCATATGAATGTTTTCAGGAAAATCTCCTCTCCCCAAACTACCCTCTCATGGATTTTCTAAAGCTCTAGTGTATGAAAAATGGCTCTAATGATTTTGATTAAAATGTCGTATATTAAAGATATTTACATGGCAAATAAAACAATATATTTATGCTGCATTTTCTGGGTATAGCCTATGAAGTTCTCTTCATTTTTATTTTCTTCTGCATAACTGGTAAACGTAAGAGATAGACAAAATGTTACTATTCAAATAACATAGATCTCGTTAAAACACACAATTTATGTCATATAGATTAGAGTTAACCATTTCCGAGGTATTCCTGGTTGTTGGATTCAATTTTTTCTCAAACGCAAAGTCCGCATTCGATCCATACCTCTTTTGTTTTACGCCTGTCTATGAAAAGAGAACCTAATAGCAATAACACTCGCATAGTGAGAGCTTATAAAATATTTGACTGTCGCTTTAGCCTAGCGAATTCCCATATCTCCCTTATACTTATGAGGATCTAAATAATAAGTCCATTTCTGCTAATGTTTACATAGATTAGCATGTATATAAAAGAATAATCTCTTGTAAAAAAGTTTTTTTTTTCGCAGAACAGATGTAGAAAGCTATGTGAATGGAGTACTTTTTTTTCCTTTCTTGTCGTTTTTATGGACGTAGTCATTAATGGAAAAGTCACCACGTCGGGACAGATTTCTAAAAGTTCCTATGTTTCCGGAGTTAATTAGTGAAGTCCAGTGTAGAGCCGCTTTTATAAAGGAAAAGATATCGACAAAATTAATCTGGCTTCTGTAGATTAAGCGAACTTTTAATGAGAGCAGAACTGTGTTCTCAAATGCGTATTATGTCAATGGCTGAAATGATTACTTGCTCTTTGTCCACTAGAGAATATATTTATATCTTAAATGCAAATTAAAAGTTCTATCTCCACAAACATCGACTGTGATAAACCATTCTATAAGGCAAAACGATACAAATTATGGAATACATTACGGATAAGAGGATATCATAAAGTAGAATATCATCAAGAAGAAGCTTATCGCAATCGTGTTGATAAACGATATCGATTAAAAGACAGGTATGAAAATTTGGTCGGAGGATTAAGACAAGATTATTTTCCACTCTTAGGGCTTATTTAGATAAAGCCATTGATATATGAGAGAATATTTTAGAGTTAGATAAAATGAACTGTTTTTATTTGCTAATAAAACAAGCTGTTATCACAGAAGTGAAATTAATTTGTTTATAAAATCTTATGCGTTCTGTTCATATGACTTTCATATGACTAAATCTCTGTAACAAGTTATTCTTAAAAAAATCTGATGTGTACCATTCACATGACTTTCTCTACATCTCTACAACAAATTACTCTTAAAAAACTTATACATCTATTTACTTCATGTTAGACTAAAATAGCAGAAATAGTCTTATTATTTGGTTCCTTGTTGCTATGTTTGCTTTGTTCCTTGCTGGTTGCTATATCACTGAAGTTCCTTTGTAAGGAAGCAGTTGACAAATTCCTATATGAGGAAAGTATGTCTTTATAGCAGAATCCAAAAACAAGGAATGACTAAAAAACGATGACTCCACGAAAAAAATGTATATAACATAAATTGTGTGTTTTAACGTGCTCTACATTTTTCGTGCAGTAAGTTTTTATCAATCTCTTACGGTTTAGCAGTTATTCAAAATTCCGTAAAATTCATCCTGAATAAAGAAGTCTTCAGAGGCTATTCCTAGAAAATTCAAGATATACATTTTATTTGTCAGGTAAATATCTTTAATATACGATATTTTAATCAAAATCGTTAGCCATTTTTAAGACATTCAACATTTTCGAAAAAAGCTTCATGTAAAGGGTAGTTTGGGGTGGGGGGATTTTTCTCAAAATCTTCGTGTCGCATCCCTGGAAGATATTGAACTTAAATACCAAGTTTGGAATTTTAGCTACTTTTCGTTTTTGAGTTATCGCGTTCACAGACACACGGACACACACACACGGACCTTTTTCTAGAAATGTTTTTTTTGGATTCAGAGGGTCCTAACACATGTACTTCCGGTGAAATCTCGACATCGAATTTTTGGGTGGAATGCAATACTTCTCTATCCCTATGTACATTGTACATATGGGGCTAAAGAAAGTAAAAAAGCATTCCTCTGTCTACTTCATGCTAATCAATATAACAAAATTTGATGTGGTCCATTCACATAACTTTCTCTGGTTTTTCCAAATACAAACTGTTCTTACAAAAGAGTATCGATTAGCATAATTGGCCTTATTACTTGCTTCCTTTTAAGCAGAAGGGAAATAAGGGAATACATAAGCTTAAAGCGATAATCAAATCGTTTAAAAGCTCTCCCTATGTGAAACAATTGAGGTTCCGTTAGCTTTGTATGGTCCCGTTTGAGAAAAGTGTAAGTATTTTAAAGCTGAAACCAATAAAAAATAATACCTCAGAAACGATCAGTTCTACAAAAACGCATAAATGTCATAAAATGTATTTTAACAAGATCTATGTTTTTGTATGATAAGCTTTTCTCTATCTCTTACAGTTCACCAGATATGCAAAATTCAGCAAAATTCATTCAGGATAAAAAGGTCTTTAGAGGCTATTCCCAGAAAATTTAAAATGTACATATTACTTATTATGTAAATATCTTTAATATACGGTATTTTAATAATAATCGTTAGTCATTTTTAAGAAAATCAAGATTTTCGAAAATTTTTCTATATAAAGGATAGTTGGGGTGGGGATTTTATTGGAAATCTTCGTGTCACATTGTTGGGAGATACTTAAGTACCTAGTTTGGTATTTAACGGACCTTTCATATTTGAGCTATGATGTCCAGATACACACACACACACACACACACACACACACACACACACACGGGCGGTTTTCTAAAAAGGCTTTAGTAGACCTCAAAATATATATTTCCGGTGAAATCTCCAATCGAATATCTTCTCTGTCCACTATATATATATATTGTACATTCGGGCTAGAGAAAGTAACTAGCAAAAAAAGACCATATGACTTAGTTTCTTATAAGTATAAGGGAAATAAGGGAATTCACTTGTCTAATACGATAGTCAAATATTTCAAAAGCTTTATATGTGACTGAAACTCGCTCTCTTTGTATGGTGAAAGTGGACCAATTCCCGTATTGGAAAAGGTTAAGTATTTTAAAATTGGGTGTTGTTTTCATCACGTTTGGGACGCCATATGCGGTAGACTTATGCGTAAGACGTCATATGCGGTGAGCTCAGACGTTGGGTGCCCTGTGCGCTGGTCTTATCCCCACACTCAAGACACCAGCTGCTGAGTTCTCGACTTCGAGCCCAGATTGGTGACGTTGGCAAGACTCACTCCACTACCTATGAGTAGACCCACATAGCTGGTAAGGTGAATCTACTACCATTGAATTTGCCTCGGTGTTGCTCAGCCTGCACGATGATTGACTCTCTCGGGGTGGTGCAGCTAATGGGTGTAGTTCAGGGAGTGATCTTATAATAATTAAGACTTGCGTAACTTTCCGGAAGTGTATTTCTTACTAGGAGAAGCGAGATAAGCACTTTTGCTTTACACTTCTGCTAACTTGAACACTTGTTATGAACTTTAATACTTGGCTGATCACACTAATTATATTTACTTCTTCTTCCTTAATTCTGCGCTATACAATATACTGACTTTAAATATACTTAGAGCGCCGGAGACTACTAAGCTTTTGTTACAAGTTACCGTGTTTAGCTTTATGTGAAAAAGTTACGTTCAGCCCGACAACCGACAGCATGACAGCGACAGACAGATATCAACAGACAGCACCGATGTGTTTTCTTGGGCTCTTTATATACTAAAAATACCGTCATGGCAGCCTCTTTCTGATTTGACAGAAAGGCCTCGCGATTGACGTATATATTACCCAATTTTCTCATCCCAGAGTGCACTGCGAACCTCACTTGACATGTCTTGTACATGTCTTCCGAATTTTAAGGTTTACCCCCGTTGTAACTCGATTGTACGTGACTGGACAAAAGCAACCTTTCTAACAAAAGCGCTTCTCACCCCCTTCTACTCTCTTGGGATCAGCTTTCTATTTCTGCTCCAAGCTGAATTTACTCTATTAAATACATACATTTGTACTCTTTTAGCTTTACATTGATAAATAATTAATAACTAATAATAGTTTTCATAGGGAAGCTAATTAACGGTCTCAAAACTTAAATCAATAACAAGGAATATTTCAGAAATGGGTAACCCTAAAATAATTCTAAGGGACATTTTTATGCAGTAATTTTTGGTGTACTACTTAAGGTTTAACAGTTTCCAAAAGACTTTCAGAATGAAAAAGATTTCATTGACTATTCTCCCCAAAATTTAAAATATGAATTTTATTTGTGTTTTAAATATCTTTAATATATGGAATCTTAATCGAAATCATTAAAGCCATTTATAAGAAAATCAAAATGTATGGCATTTTTTCCATGTAGAAGCTAGGTTGGGACGAGGCATTTTATTTAAAATCTTCGTGTCGCATCTTTGTAAGAAGCTCAATTTATTTATAAAAAATAAACCGAATTTTAGTTTGAGTTATCTTGTTCACAGATGCACGTGCGCGCGAACCACTTGTTACTGTAGATAAGTTCGGTATCTTCTAAGGATTCGACACAAAGATATTTAGAAAAATTTCCCCCACCCAAATTACCCTTTACATGTAATAATTTTCGAAAAGTTTGATTTTCTCAAAAATGACTCTAAAGATTTGATTAAAATGCCGTTTTTAACACAGTTTATGATAAATGAAATCTAAATCCACAATTTTATGAAAACCTCTTCATTTTGGATGAATTTTACTGAAGTTTGTTAACTGGTGAATCGCAAGAGATACACAAAATTGTACTAAAAAAAATGTAGATCTCTTAAAACGCACAACTTATGCCGATTACATTCTTTGTAGAGTTAACTGTTTCTGAGATATTCCTTGTTATTTTTTTCAATTTTAATTGACTTTAATGTTCCTCAAACAGAAAGTCTAATTTCGTTTCATACCTCTTTGGTCTTACTCCTGGCCATGCGAATTGAACCGAAATTGAATTGTTTCACACAGCAACAAGCTTTTAAAAGATTTGACTATCGTGTTTGTCTAGTGTTTTCCCTTTACTTAGAAGGAATCAAGTAATAAAACAGTTTTGTATTACTGGTGAACCGTAAGAGATAGACAAAAGTGTGCTGCAGAAAAATGTAGATCTCGTTATATCACACAATTTATGCCGTATTCATTTTTGTAGAGTTAACCGTTTCAGAGATATTCCTTGTTATGGTTATAACTTAAACTTTCCTCAAACAGAAAGTCATCTTTTATTTCGTACTCCTTTGGTTTTACTCCTGCGAAGTAAACCGAAATTGAATTGTTTCACACAGCATCCAGCTTTTAAAAGATTTGAATATCGCTTTAGCCCAATGTATTTCCTTATTTCTCTTTGCTTAGAAGCAAACAAGTAATACAACACTTTCAGCTAATGTTTATCGCGATAGAATAGTGTAGATAGAATTGTAAGAACGGTTTGTTTGCAGAACAGGCAGAGAAAATCATGTGAATGGAACACGTCACATTTTTCTGCTTCGTGTCAGCATACTCGCACATACATAGTTTGCAAGAAGCGTGATAATTCTCTATGGAGGGTTCTTGCGTGCAGCTTCCCTCAACCTCATAAAAATTAATCGTAAATTTAGACGCAAATTGACTCGTAAATCATTTCCAGCAACATTATTTCATTTCTTTCTTTATCTCGGCGAGTAACCTAAACTCTTATAAAAACAAGGAGTAAAACTGCACCTAAGGGTGTGAAACGAAAACAAGAGCTTAAGTGTTAGCAAACCGTCTTCTGTCTTTCTCATGCCTGAGCTTTTGTAATGAGGGCGTGGTTGAGGCTCGTGCAATTTCCAAGGCTCCCAAAAGTTTGCTTACGAATGAACAATGCCTTCCAGAAGGCCATATTTGCAAACGCATTTCACTTGAAGTAGTATCTGAATAATTCATTAATAATAAGCTTGGCTTTAAACAGGTTCTGTGGAGCAAAGAACAAAAAGTTTGTTAGAACCTAACCTCACAGTAGCCTACAAGGTAATTGCAATGTAACATGAGAACAGGGGTGACATAATGAACCAAAACTACTGGTGCCTGATGAACTGAATACATATGTAGGTTCATCCAAGCTGATAGAAACCGGATCGTTATTGAGAACAGCTGTTTTTAGAATATATTATATGTAACTTAACATTCGAAAGGCCTTGGTATATATAGCCACAAATGATTTACATTAACCTCAAAATTATCGAATTTTACTTTCAATATTTAGCATTTCACTAATTTACTTTTTACTTTCTCTACACGCATTATGCTGTAGTAGGTAGAGAACATTCCACCCAAAAATTCCATGTTGAGACTTCAACAGAAATATGTTTTGAGATCCGCTGATTCCGAAAAAAAGAACATTTTTCAAAAATAGTCCGCGCGCGCGCGTGTGTGTGTGTGTGGACAACATAGCTCAAACTTGGTACTTGTCTTTAATATCTTTCAAGGATGCGACACGAATATTTTCAAGAAAATCCCCCACCACAAACTACCCCTTACATGAAAAGAGTATGGCTCTAACGGTTTTGAACAAAATAAGGAATATTAAAGATATTTATATCAGAAATAAAATGTATATTTTGAATTTTTTGGGAATATTCTGAAGATCTCTTCATTCTGGGTAAACTTTGCATAACTGGTAAACCGTAAGAAATAGACAAAGCTTACTACACAAAAAATGTAAATCTGTTAAAACACAATTTGCAATATATATTATTTCTTTTCTTCCTTCTTTCTTTTTGCTGTAGAGTTAACCATTTCCGAGATATTCCTTCTTATTAGTTTCAATTTTAAGCTACTTAAACATTTCTCAAACGGGAGGTCCTCTTTTGTTTCATCTGTTTTTTTTTTTTATTCCTGGCCGTGCAAATCGTACCGAATTTAAATTGTTTCACACATCGACTATCTTTTTAAGAGATTTAACTATCGCTTGGGCCTAGTGTATTATTTTTCTATAAAGAGCCAATATAACCATTTCTGTTAAGTTTTATCTCGAGTACCGACGTAAAAGAATGATTTGTAACAATAGTTAGTAGAGAAAGTCATGTGAATGGAACACATTAGAGTTTTACCAGTATATTCACTATTCTTCATTCGGAAGAAGAGTAAAGCAATTTGTTTCATTCTTTTCCTACGTTTCTGTTATTTTTCTACTTGTCTTCTGTTTTTACCTATAGATACATACACACATGTACAAGCACACAAACTTCCATGGTCAAGGCGGGACTCGAACCGGCAGCCTCATCGGCCACGAAACACCAAAGCTAGGCTAGAGAATACATGGTCATGTGAGCCAGCCCACATTGGGACATAAAGTACTCTATATACCACCCTCCCTTTAGGGGGCAGATTCCGACCTCTTCAGCTGCACCTGTACGAGGGCTACGGACCCGAGCACCCGTGGTACTTCTGACGTTATTAGAAGTAATCAGGCGGAACATCTGAACCCCTCCCGTAAGGGAGCTTTCCGGATTGGGTTGGACTCGACGAGGCAGTGGCCCATATCCAGGGAAGATTGGGTACGTCTGGGCGGGATTGTAGAAAGTTAGTTGACCTGAACTGGTAACGGTCGGCTTTATCATGGTTTTCGGTAGTCTTCCCTTCAGGGTTGATGCGTGCAAATGCCGTATCCACTTCCCTCCCTGTATGCAAGTGCTTCGGTGCTTGCACGCGGGGGGTGAGGGGTTCTGTGTATAAAATAGGTACTGGCCTAACAGAAAGAACCCACTGACTTGTCTCTGGATTGGCACGCGTCCCTGTGTGGTCAGGTTATGAACGCTTGTTTCTACATGCCCTGACACTTAGTGATTTCAATGCTAAGGTTCCATTCTGCACGTGCGCTGTGTTTCGTTTAATAATTCAGATAGTTCGCGTTACATTAGATAATCTATTCACCTATAATGACTGAAGTCCTAAAAAAAAACCAAAAAATTCTTTGACTGACAACAGTGCGGAAAGACAGGCGGGGGGGGGGGTTCCACCTTGCCTACCCCTCGTCTCGCTGCCCCGTAAAATCAGCACCATTCCTGAAACATAGATGCTTGAAAACACTACAGTTTTACTGAAAAATCTAACATGATCCATTCAAATTATTTTCTCTACCTATTTTGCAATAAATTATTCTTACAAAAGCGTATTATTTTATGCTAATCAAGATAAACATTAACAGAGATGTTTTTATTACTTATTTTCTTATAGGTACAAGAAAATAATTGAATACATTAGGCTAAAATGATATTCGACTCCATTTGCAAATATATAAGTACTGAAAGGCAGCGCCGTAGCCGAGTGGATAGACCGCTCGCCTCATACCTAGTCAAGAGTCGATCCCAGAGGACCGCATATGTGGTTTGTGGTGGACGAAGTGACACCTGGACGAGTTTTCTTCTGGTTCTCAGGTTTCCCCCGCCAAACGTCCACCATTTCCTTCATGATCTTTCTTGTCATTCATTGCACCGTCATTTAATATCTGCTTTCTCACTTTCTTACCACGCACCGGCTGAACACCCATCCTGACTTCTAACTGACCCAGAGCTCTGCTCCTCAATATGTGTCGCAAAAGACTTGTAAGTTTATGGGGTGTACGTCTTACTTACGGGAAGGCGAACAGTGAAAGGAAGAACAAATAAAAAAGAAGTAGGAAAGTTTAAACCAATAAAAAGGAATATTTCGGAAGCGGTTAACTCTACCACAAAAAAGAAAAAAACAAAACATAAATGGAGTTAGTTTATTTGCGGTAAATCTATAGCTATACTTCCATGTGTGTTTGTAAATGTGTATATGTGTGCAGTTAGAAGCAGAAAGCAAACCGGTAATCAAATGGAAAAATGGGAAAAAGGGAAAAATAGGAAAAATAAAAAAGGGATACCGGGCCGGAGTACAGACAAGGCTCCGGATTTAAAGAAAAAGCCTCTAAATAGTCCCGTTGAGTTCCGCAACTCTTTTAACACTCGAATGGTTATCTGAACACTCAAGTACGGGACATTTGGGCGACCCGGTATAGGCATTATAATTCCATTCTATTTTCATTTGCTCCTGGTACAGCAACAATAATAAGCAATGTACAGGTATATAAAACTGTTCATTACAATTACTGCAGATGTAGCTGAAAATGCTTAAGCATTATTCTTTATTGCCAATATTTTCCGTTTAAAACTTTATAAAACTGTTTACAATTCTTCTTTCTGCTGTAAGCAAGCAATTAATTTTACATTATTACTTCGCTGGCAGTAGCTCGGGATTGTCAATCAGGAGATTGAATTTTTTCCCCTGAAGGAATAAGATGCCTAGGGCAAATTTACTCATAATTTTCCCTCGCCTGAAAGGTCGTCGTATACATCGTGTTTTTCACGTATCACCATGCACACCTCTAAGCATCATCAAGTGTATTAAAAGCTTATTGATTAAAAAACGCAAGAGAAAATAGAAAGATTTGATGTGCTCCAACTACATGAATTCTCTACCTGTTTTGCAAACAAAATATTCTTAGAAAAGAGTTAACATTACCAGAAATTCTTTTATTACTTGATTCATTCTAAGTAGAAGGGAAATACACTAGGCTAAAGCGATTTTCAAGCCTTTTAAAACCCCGTCGCTATGTCAAACGATTGAAATTCAGTTCACCTTGCATGGCCAGCAGTAAACAAAAGAAACTGAAACGAAAAGTGAATTTATGTTTGAGAAACGTTTAAGAACCTACCTTAACCCTTTGTTGCCTGTCGCTACCTATAAGTTCCGCTCGTTTTAAGCGTAAATATACAAATAGGGTTGTCCTCTAGGATTAATTTCAGGTTATACTAATCTTTCAACCATAAACCACAAGTAATCAAGGCTTTTATAAAAATATATACAATTTTGCCTAAAATTACAGCAATTTTTTTAAATAAATAAAATAGAAATACATAACTACAGGCAAATGCAGCTCCGTTAACTTCCCAAGCACCACACTGATTATTTTACTTGGGCTCTCCCCGTCATTTACCACAATCTCTGGTATTTGAACTTGCAACATTTGGCTTTGAATGGAAGGCGAGTCCATTACCTATCACCTAACCTCATGGCCATTTGAATTACTTTTTTGATAATGCCTTTGGCAGCATTATGAAAACTGGTTTAGAAGAATTTAGACTTTTAATTGGGAAGAAAAATATTAATAAGGCTCTACATTAATTTTCATTTCTATTTTTTATTATTTTATATAATACTTTTATAGGTTCATTCCCAAATATTTTACTAGAACTCCAGTTTTAAACTTGAATTAAAGGGAAAACGGCATAGGTAGTATACTAGTGTAGGCAACTAATGGTTAAAACTGAAATCAATTACTCGGAAAATCTCGAAAATAGTTGCCTGGCATTACAAAAAATGTATATGATATAAATGATGTAATTTAATGAGATCTATATTTTTTGTGTAGCCTCTTACGGTTTACCAGTTATACAAAAGTTATACAAAAGTCATCCAGAATGAAGCGGTCCTCAGAGGTTATTCCCAAAAAGTTCAAGATATATATTCCGTTTGTCATAAGAGTATCTTAAACATATGACATTTTAATAAAAATCGTTGGAGCCATTTTTAAGAAAATTTTTCATCAAATATGCATGTAAAGGGCAGTTGTGATGGGAGAAGTTTCTTGAAAATCTTCGTGTCGCATCTTTGGAAGTTTCTGAACTTAAAAACAAAATTTTGAATGAATGAATGAATAAGTGTATTTATTAACATAGCAATATCATACATAGAATTTCAACAGTCGCACAGGTCCACAGACCGTACGTGCTTTTGTAATACACATTACAAGCAATATTAAAACAACAATCACAACAAAGAATTAGAAGAGTAAACACGAAAATAAAAAGACAAAGGAAATACACAGTCAAAAGCAATATTAAACAACAATAAAATTAAGAGTGAATCCGAAAATAAAGATACAAAGATATTAAAATATAGCAATTTAAATTTACACCTTCATAAATGCACCCTCTTATAATAGATAATTACACTTAAAAGACATATATATACACATAATATATACAACCCTAGCACAACAGTGACCTAAGTATGACATAATATATATGTATGTAGAACATTGTAGTCACTTTTGTTTAGTTGATCTTATCCCCCCCCCCTTCTCTATTGGCAGCCTCCTCAGATCTCAGCTGTCTTGCCTTAAGTATAAATCCTAAAAACAAAATTTAGTGTTTAGCTGACTTTTCGTTTTTGAGCTATGCTACCCACAAACGCACACATACAGACATGTGGGCATGTTTCTAAAAATGTTTATTTGGAATACACTAACTTCTCTAACTACAATGTGCTTAGTACGTGTAGAGAAAATACTTTCGTAGTAATAAAGCCTATTTTCGCACCTCTGTAGTTGTAATCTTTTGAATAATTGAAAGTAATTTTCAGAATGAGCAAGTCATTTGCAAAAATGAGTTCTAAACAAGCCCATACCTGTAGTTATCCAATAGCCTTCAGCATCGTTATAACTATTCTACTCTACCTGTAATACCTTGCAATTCTGTTCAAGGCGAAACCCCGCTCTAATGTGCTGAAGCGATGCAGTAAATCAGCTAAAATGGCTGCAGCGATTATGTAAATCATTATTATGGTAATAAAATGACGTGGGAAATGAGATAGAGCAACTGCAGGAACATCAGGTAATTCTCATTATCACATAACCATCACCAAAATCAGCATCCAAATAGGACTTTCGGAGAAGATATAAAGGCTTATTTTCTCTAACAGCTTTCTGTCGGTAGGAAATACGTGAGAGAAATAATGAAAACAAAATATCGTTATACTTCAAAGTAAAAATTGTGTAACTTTATAATTATAGCAGCCTCTTACATATTATTTTACTTTCTCTACACGTACTATGTACATTTTTGGAAAAAGGTCCGTGTATGTTTGTGTGTGTGTGTGTCTGTGGACAACATAGCTCAAAAACGAAAAGACCGTTAAATACCAAACTTGGTATTTAAGTTTGGTATCTTCCAAGGAAGCAACACGAAGATTTTCAAGAAAATCCCCCCCACAACTACCCTTTACATGGAACTTTTTTCGAAAATTTTGATTTTCTCAAAAGTGGCTCTAACTATTTTGATTAAAATGTCGTATATTAAAGATATTTACCTGACAAATAATATGTATATCTTCAATTTTCTGGGAATAGCCTCTGAAGACTGCTTTATTCTGGATGAATTTTACTAAATTTTGCATAACTGCTAAACCGCAAGAAATAGACAAAACTTACCACACAGAAAATGTAGAGCACATTTAAACACACAAATTATGTTATATACATTTTTTTCGAGGAGCTGATCGTTTTTGAAATATTCCTTGTTTTTGGTTTCAGGTTTAAAAAACTTGTACTTTTCTCATACAGGAATTTGTCAACTCGTGTCCATACAAAGAAACTTCAGTCACATAGTATCCAGCTTTTGACTATCACTTTAACCTATGGTACTCCCTTATTTCGCTTCTACTTACAAGGAAGCAAGTAATAAGACTATTTCTGCTAATTTTTTCTCGATTAGCAGGAAGTAAATAGAAGAATAAGTTTATTAACAACAATTTGTTACACAGAAGTAGAGAAAATCATGTGAATGGAACACATCAGAGTTTTCTTTTTATGGGAGAGTAGCAGTTAAAAGGTTATGAAGTATCTTTTGGACTACATGCTTAATAGATAATTAAAATTATTAAAAGGGGATATTGACATATAAAATTGTTTATTGTGGATTAATGTACTCATACTTGACTTATGGCATAACAATATAGGAACAAAACTCATCTAAAAACTCAATTAGAATTTTAATTTCACAGAAAGGGCATTTAGAAATTATTCTGGGGTTAAAACAATCTGAGTCATGTAGAGGAGCTTTCAAAAGTTAAAAATCTTAACAGTAAATTCATTATACATATTTGAAACAATAAAGGTTAGTGAAACAAAATTTATGAATTGCATAACTAACAACCAAACCCGAATTAGCAGACATTTTCACGTACAGGCACATAGGATCAAACTATATAAGATTAAACCGAACTTTGTAGCATGCTACCTCTATAATAAATTACACGAGAAGGTAAAAAATATTCAAGAGACAAATCAATTCTGGGGAAAAAACTTAAGACATTTTGTATTGAGGGAAGTTTTTAAACACTAGAGGAATTCTTAAATAAATAATAATGTTTTATTTTGAGCCAGTAAAATATGATATATTAAATATTTTAAATTATAATTTTAAGATAGTTGGATAGTTTTATATACTACAAAATCTGGCTGTTTTAATTCTTCATTATTATGTATTATACCAGGATTAAGTTCAAAGTCAATAATAGTTATAAGCACTATTGTAATTATAGTTACAAATTGTATCCACGTTTTCTCTGACGTAGTCCAAATCATGTACTAATCTACGGGTTGAATAAATGAAATGAAATGAAAGATGTTACAGATCGAGTAGCAATTTTTCAGTGAAAGTAGTTCGAAATTGAACATACTCGAGTGTGTATCTTCTCTCTATAGACCAAATTTGACAAGAAAAACAGTATTTAAAAAGCTGATGTGTTCCCTTCACATGACTTCTCTAGTTGTACCACAAACAAACTGTTATTACAAAATATTATTATTTTATCTACATCGGGATACACATTACCATAGTTGGCCTTAATACTTCTTTCTCGTAAGTATTCTAAAGCGATAGTAAAAGCTTAAAAGCTATCGCGATGTGATACAAATGAAATTCGGTTCCCTTTGCATTCCTGGGATTAAAACAAAGGAGATGAAACGAAAGTTGACTTTCCGCTTGGGAAAAGTTTAAGTAGTTTAAAACTGAAACCAATAAATATATGACATACATTGTGTGTTTTAATGAGACCTACATTTTTGTCTATCCTTTACGGTTTTTGAGATGTACAACATCATCTAGAATGAAGACGTCTTCAGAGCCTATTCGCAGAAAAACAAACATATACATTTCGTAATGAAAATGTGTTAAACATATGGCATTTTAATCAAAATTATTAGAACCACTTTTGCGGAAAATAACATTTTCGAAAAATGTTCCATATAAAGGGTAGTTATGGGTACGGGTATTTTCTTGAAAATCTTGGTGTCGCATCTTTGGAAGGCGTTGAACTTAAATACCAAGTTTGGTATAACGGACTGTTCGTTTTTGAGCTGTACTGCCTAAAGACACACAGACGCACATGGACATTTTTCTAAATTGTTTTTAATTCAGGGGTTCTCAAAGCATGTATTCTCGGTTAAATTTCTGTCTTGAATTTTTGGGTGGAATATAATACCTTATCTATCTAGTTTTAGAGAAAGTAAGATTTGGAATGATCCACTGATTATATTATTCCTCGCATTTAACGGCGAGTATTAGAGAACTTACAAAATTACAAGTTTTATCTCTTTAAGTTTTGCTTTCTCTACCCAGTATTCTGTACGTACATGGCCCTTCACTGGTTCTATGCATGAATCTAAAACTCCGCAACCTCATAGATAACCTCTAACTTATGCACATTTAGTGTCCGAAAACTAGAACACTATGATTCAGCCCATTAAACCACTGCATAAGAATATGGGGTATGAATATCGAACGAAAATCAGTCAGCGTACTAGCAGCATTATTAACATTGAATAAGTGTTAATCCCGAAGTTGGGCTATCAACCCTACGTTCAATATTCTGAGTGAAAGGAAATCGAACCCAGGATCTCCTGAATGCGAGTTGCACACGTTACCGAGGGACCAAAGGTTTTTTTATTTATTTTAGAACATTTTCAATATTATACTTTTTATTCGTATGAATTTTTCACTTTTTTAAAATCGGAAGCCTTTTTACTTTGTCTAGCACCTATATAGTACATAGGTAAATAAAGTACTGCACTTCACCCAAAAATTGTATACCGAGATTTCAATATAAATAAGAAAAACATTTTCAGAAAAAGGCCACAGAGAGAGAGAGACTGAGTATGTGTGTGTGTGTTTGTGTATGTGACTGTAAACAACATAACTCAAAAAGAAGACAAAAATCGTTAAATATCAAATTTGGTATTTAAGCAAGCGACCCAAAGATATTCGGGAAAATCGTCTAAACTACGCTTTACATACATAAATTTTAAAAAATGTTGATTCCTCAGAAAATGCCTGTAACGATTTTCATTAAAATATCGTATATTAAAGACATGTGTATGATAAGTAAAATGTATATCATGAATTTACTGGGAATAGCCTCTGAAGACCTGTACATTTTGGATGACTTTTGTTTAACTGGTAAACTTTAAGAAATAGACAAAACCTTACTATCTAAAAAATGTAGGTACCGTTAAAACATACAATTGGTGCCATATACATTTTTATATTTATGTTAACTATTTCCGAGATATTCCTTGTTATTGGTTTCAATTTTAAAATACATAAAAATGTTCTGAAATAGGAGTTTGTCATTCCCGTTTCTTTTGTTTTACTTCTGGCCATGTATAGAGAATCAAATTTAATTGCATAGCAACCGGCTTTTAAAAGATTTGACTATCACTCCAGTCTAGTGCATTCCCTTATCGCGCTTCTACTTTTAAGAAACTAAATTACTAGACCATTTTTGTTAACTTTTATCTTGATTAGCATGAAGTAGAGTAGAAAAAACAGCTTTTATAAGAATAGTTTGTCTTATAATAGGTAGAGAAAGCTATGTGAATGCAACATAATTAGTATTTTTTTCTACTGGTGATGCAAAGGGAATCGAAAGATCAAAGCATTGGATAACTATCGTTGTTCTAAAGTTGTAGATGAATGGTTTGTTCAATGAATAAAGAGAGTCATCTGAATTTAATTCATCAGAAATTTGTTGTTTTGTTATTTTAGAGGTTTTTTTTTACTGTAAGCTTTAACCATTTCATTTATTAATGTAATATAATGCTAAGCATGGATTAATAATTTGTTATTGGGAACTTATTTTTGCCGTAGTTTGTTTCAAAGACTATGCAGCAGTTTAGTATTTGATTTCGCCGTATAAAAGTGGAAGCAGCACTCGTCTAATAAAACGCAAAAGGTTGGGAGAAAGGTCGCATATTCCGAAGATATCGCAGAAGAAAGAAGCGCTGCTTGTGATTTCTGAATATCATTTCAAATGTAAATAGGTCACAGAGAGGAAGATGCGTGATTTTTCAGCTCTCTCCATTCCCCAGGATATTCGGGAAAGTGTGGAATAGAATAGAATAACGCAGGGTAACAGAGTAGAATGTAGTAGCGTGCAATGTTCCAACTTGAGACGAGAAATCAGCAACGGGGAATATGAGCCTTGCTGCGTATGTAACCATCAAAACGTATGAGAGAGCATGTAATCTAAAATGTACGAGTGCAGACAATTCGTTCGAAGAGGCATATTTATTATTATTATTATTATTATTATTATTATTATTATTATTATTATTATTATTATTATTATTACCACTACCTGTACCACAACCACTACAACCATTATCATTATTGTTATTGTTGTTATTATTACTATTATTATTGTTATTGTTGTCATTGTTATTGCTGTTGCTGCTGTTATTGATTTTTCTACTGTTGCTGTTATTGTTGATGTTATTCTTTTTTGTTATTTTTATATTATTATTATTGAATTTCCAAAATATTACTATGTTACAATTGTATATTACGACTATATTTATAAGCATACATAATAACAGTTAATATTAAGTATAACTGCCACAAAAAAGAATTAACATTAATGTAAATAGACAAATAATAAAAATCTGATTTTCTCAACATCTCTGTAACAAATTATTGTTAAAAAGCTTATGCTTCTGTTTACTTCATGTTAATTGAGAACAAATTAGCAGAAATATTCTTATTACGTAAATAGAAATAGAAGAAGCGGAATAAGGAAGTACCATAGGTTAAAGTGATAGTCAAAAGCTGGTTGCTATGTGACTAAAGTTCCTTTGTTTGTATGGACAGGACCTGTATGAGAAAAATACAAGATTTTCAAAGTGAAACCAAAAACAAGGAATATCTAAAAAACGATCAACTCCACGAAAAATATATATAAAATAAATTGTGTGTTTTAACGTGCTCCACATTTTTCGTGTTAAGTTTTTGTCCGTCTCTTACAGTTTGGCAGTTATGCAAAATTCCGTAAAATTGATCCAGAATAAAGTGGTCTTCAGAGGCTATTCTCAGAAAATTCAAGATATAAATTTTATTTGTCTGGTAAATATCTTAATATACCATATTTTAATCAAAATCGTTAGAGCCATTTTTAAGAAAATCAAAATTTTCGAAAAAAGTTTCATGTAAAGGGTAGTTGGGGGTGGGTGGATTTTCTTGAAAATCTTCGTGTCGCATCCTTGGAAGATGCCAAACTTAAATACCAAGTTTGGTATCCAACGGTCTTTTTGTTTTTGAGCTATGCTGTCCACAGACACACACACGGACATTTTTCCAAAAATGCTTTTTTTTGGATTCAGGGGTACCCAAAACATGTATTTCCGGTGAAATCTCGGTATCGAATTTTTGGGTGCAATACAATACCTTTTCTATACACTGTGTACATAGTACGTGTAGAGGAAGTAAAAATATGAACATATTCATTGGAAATATAAAATAGTTATTTACGTAGCTGTATTAAGTAATTTCAATATATGGGCAAATATAGGTAATTATTTATAATGAATTAAATATATTATTAACAGATATTTTAAATTCTGAGTAGAAACACTATTTTCTGATAAAGTGTTGTAATGGTGGAGTGAAAGATTTATTACAGAAGTCTACGTGCATTATTAATCTGAGTAAGTGATTAACATTTTTCGAAGCAATATTTGCTCGCTGGAATAAGAACCAGCGGAAAATAAAATTAAAAGAAAATATTTTAGTCATTCTATAAGAAAATTAGTATGTAGGAATCTACTGGTAGGCCGGAGAATCTTTCAAAACATGGGCAATTTCCTGGCTAAAATGCGTAAAACCAGATCAAACTTATTCATTTAGAGTAATTTATCTCTACTTTTCTCTTTCCATTTTTTTACTCTTCCCTTTTGTTTCTATTGGTCACCTTTACCTTAGATTTGAAATACACATGCACACTCAACGACCCAGAACAACGCAGTGAGTGTTTATGTGAAAACCGTAATAAGTTGACAGAAAAGCATACCCAGTCATACATCCTGTCCATCCGTCCGTCCGTCCGTCTTTCCACCCAACCATTCCAACCATCCCATCCATTCCATCCGACCGCCCGTCGAAATTTTTCCACGTAAAGGCCAGTTTAGGGTGGCGGATTTTCTCTTGCAAGATACTAAATATCAAGTTTGGTATTTAACGTCTATTAGTTTTTAGCTGTCTACAGACACACACACGCGGACCTTTTTCATAAAAGCTGGCGTGTTGCATTCACATAACTTTTTCTGGTGTTGCATATACAAACTTTTCTTACAAAAGATTAATTTTTTATCTACTTCGTGACAATCGAGATAAACATTAGCAGAATGTTTTTATTATTTGCTTCCTTGTAAGTATAAGAGAAATAAGGGAATACACTAGGCTAAAACGATAGTCAAATCTTTTAAAAGCTGGTTGCTATAAGATTAAAATTCGTTTTCCTTGCATGCCAGGAGTTGACAAGTTACATGTGAGAAAAGTTTTACGTATTTTAACATTGAAACCAATAACAAGGAAGACCTAAGAAATGATTACTTCTCGGAAAACTGTATATGACATAACTGTGTTTTAACAAAATCTACATGTTTTGTGCAGTAAGTTTTTTCCTATATCTTACGGTTCACTAGTTATATAAAATTCATCCAGAATTAAGACGTATTAAGCGGTTATTCCTAGAAAATTCAAGATATACGTTTTATTTCTTATGGAAGTATCTTTAATATACGGTATTTTATCCATAATCATAAGAGTCGTTTTTGAGAAAATCAAAATTTACTATTTTTTTCCATATAAACTGTAATTGGGTGGGGCTTTTTTATCAAAATCTTCGTATCACATCCTTGGAAGATACTAAACTTAAATACGAAGTTTGATATTTTAACGACTTTTCGTTTTTGAGTTATCGTGTCCACAGGCACACGAAAACACACACGCGCGTGCCGACCTTTTTTATAAATGCTTTGTTGGGTACAAAGGACTCTAAAACGTGTTTTTCCGTTGAAATCTGGACATCGAAGTTTTGTGTGGAATACAATATCTTCTCCTCCTGCTATATGCTTAATATGGTTCGTGTAGAGAAAGTAAACATCATATAAAAGCATATATTGATCATATAAGATCCTAAAAATTCCTTATACATTGATAAAATCTAATTTTAACTTTTTTGGAACCTAAAAATAAATCGGGTTGTTTATGATAAACAAGGCACACTTGAAATATAGAGATCTGCTAGAGTGTGACATTGTATAATGCCCGTATAGCTAGAGGAGAAGTCGTGAAAGGGCACAAATCAATTGGAAGAACGACCGCAGTAAGAGGGTGTGAACTCGGTAATGTCGGTTTCATGTCAAGTGTTACTTAGGGGCGTCAACAAGTTGGGGTTCATGCTGTTGACCTTTTCTTGGCGTCACCCTCCAAGTCAACCAATACATCTTAAGTCTCTGCCCGCTCGTGTAGCAGTACCTCCAGTTCTAAGCTAAAATATACAATGGTATTTGGAAACGAATAATGAACGCGTTTTACTATTAGAACCCACTGTAAAATCTAATGCTACAGCCGGTATTTGAAAGTGGTTCTCGTGCTCTCCGTGCGGTTGTTCTAAACATTGAACTACCATAAAAACGCGGGTATGATATTCAATTCTCCAATTATTAAAAATGTCCCTTCAAAATCGTTTTATAAATTTCCTGTTGAATGAAATGTATACTGGAGTGGTGGCTTCTAATTGCCTCTAAGTTTGTTAGTTGTTGAGGTGAAGTTTATCTTTGTGATGTATGACTGACACGTACCTTTAATAAAGATGCTGCCCTCTCGCTGCTGATGTTGCCTGTGAGTCGCTGGTTCTTGCCTGACTGCTGTCGTCGTGTAGGGCAAATTCGACCAATGGGATTTGTGTATGAATGTAAATAAAAAACGCTTCTGGTTTTTCTATTCAAATACCTCAAGATCTTTTATGATTTTAATAGCGATGATAAAATGTTAACGCTGATTGTACAAACACAAATTCACAAAATAAACACATCACTTAAAATAACGTGGTTTCAGAGCTCACGTGTGTGAACTTAACACACAAATGTTACATCACAGAGAGTGCTGCAATACAAGTTTCATCCTCTTATATATCTAAGAGCTCGGGGTCAATGACCTGTTCTGTTATTGGCGTCATAGCGCCATACACTCCTGCATTTGTACCTTATTGGTTGCTATTACACACGTGATATGGAAAATACCCTGCTTACTAAAGTTTAGGGAATATCTTTGGACTTGCAGTGACTTTGTTGCACGAAACCAAATACAGTGGCTGAGCCCTTAATTCCAGCCCTTGCTTGCTTGGTCTTTCCTGTTTTCATCAGAAATGTGCGTCTTTTTAACCCAGCAAACCTTGCCTTGCTTTGTATCTTACAAATATATACAATAAATCTGCATATGGATATTTACGTTACAATATTAATAACAGCATAATAATAATTGTTAATTAATATCCCAATACATAATTATATGTTTGCCTGGTATTCATCTACGTATTGGTTTGAATAGTTCATAGTGTTTTCAAATTTGCCATTAATTGTAAATGTTTCACGATATAATTAGGCTGGAGAGGGAGGGGGGGGAGTTTTTTTCATACTGATGCTAGTTTACGCTTTTGTGCTATCCACCCAGGCGGCCTCTACTATTTTTATAAAAACGATTTGTCTGGACTTCAGGGAGGCTTCAAAGCTAGTATGATATCTTGATATTAGATGTCTGATGCAAAAAGGTGCAATAATTGCTCCTTCAGGGTGGATAAAAAGTCCGTATCTCCCTACATTAAATTTAATCGAAAGTCCACATGCACACTTTTTATTTATTTTAAGATTTTCCGTTATATCTTAATCCTCGAAAACAACCTATGTACCCCTCTGGCATCTGCATATGCGCATCTATGTTCTCCTATTCATTTTGAGCGACATCCTTTGGGTGCTGCATTTTCTGGAGCTTCATTTGTTGAATACCAGCCCTTGATGAAACCCCAGATTTTTCCATATCAGCACAAAATCCAGGCATGGTGGATGGTATCCTACTCCTCGGCGCATCTCGAGTATGACATAAAAGGGAAATAACTAGAGTAGAGATACTACTTCCAAATGGGAACGAATTACAAATTAATTCTTAAATTTTCGTCGTCAGGAAGGCTTCAGCTCATATTTTTAATTGCAAATTAATTACTGACTATCATAATGCTATAAATTACTAAATATATCCATGATTTAGTCTTGGTTAGACCTATCCTTGCCCTTCTATACCAACAAATTCCTGAATTTTGCTATATTTTGTAACCAAGGGTTTACTCAGTTCTGCATTAACTGCATCGTTTGAAACATCAATAAATCAAGTAAGACCATTCATTCTGATCAGCAGTTGTCACTTCGAATAAACCCATGCGAACAAACTGGACTCGATGCGCTCAGGCATTATAGATTACACGCTTTACTCCTATGTTTTGATGGTTGCATATGAGCAAGGCTCACGTTGCCACGTCTTGGTTTCTCGTCTCAAGTTGGAACAGTGCACGATACTACTCCCGACTGCCTGTCCCAACTAGTTCGGTTATCTATGATTAAAAATTTTGTGTGTTTTATTGACGTGACTTTCTATATATGTTACTCAAAAAAGTTATCGTTACAAAAGATTGCTCTTTTATCTTTATAATACGATTTGAGAGGAACCTTAACAAAAATGGTATTATAACTTGTTTCCTTGTAAGTAGAAGGAAAATAAGTGAATACAATAGCCTAAAGCGACAACCAGATCTTTTACAAACTAGCGATATGCAATTGGCATTGACATTTGGTTCTCTTTTTATGGCCAGGAGTAAAACAAACGATTCATGAAACGGATGAGGAACTTCTTGTGTAAGGAAAGTTCAACTATTTTAAAATTGAAACCAATATCAAGGAATATATTGGAAATCATTAACTCTACAAAAAAGTGTATGTGATATAAATTGATTCTTTTATCGAAATCTACATTTAATGTAATACAAGTTATCTCTTACAGTTTACTAGTTATGCAGAGACTATTCCTAGAAAATTAAAGATATATATTTTATTTTTCATGTAATTATCTTTAATATCCGGTATTTTATTCAGAATGACTGGAGCTAATTTTGAGAAAACCAAAATGTTAAAAAATGTCCATGTAAAGTCTAGTTTGGAGTTAGGGGATTTTCTTCAAAATCTTCGTGAAACATCCTTAAAAGATGCTTAACTTTAAATGTCAAGTTTGGTACTTAAGCGACTTTTTGTTTTTGAGTTATCGCGTTCACGAAGGCACGCACTCTGGCTTTTTCGAAACAATATTTGTTTTTTTGGACTTGATCTTATAACATATGTTTCCGGTGAAATCTCGACATCGAAGATTTGGAGAATACAGTAGCTTCTCTACCTATTATGTAAAGTAATTGAATAGAAAGTAAAAATACCAAGGAAAGCAGGAGAATATGTACCATCCTCGGCAACAAAAACGGAGCATATCTACTCAATCCGTATAACTAATAGGTATGTATGGACCTTGTGAGCACAGTATACTTCAGGCAGATGATAAGCAGCAATATGTTTTTATAATAACTCCACTGCACGACAGCTCCATGACAGAATGGGGTGCAGTGTTGGAGGGTGAGACGTGGTTAGCACCCAAACCTCCCACCCCGGCCGGTTAATACGGTCCCCATGACCTGGAGCCACTACTTCTCCATCAAATATCTCCTTAGGGACCTCACGAGGCTGAGTGCACCCCGGTCCAGGTCTCCCAGCGGGGGAAAAAATCCCCACGCCGGTACTGGGAATCTAACCCAGGTCTCCCACTTGGCAGGCAGTAACGCTACCACCGCGCTAAGGAGAGGACCTCAAGATGTTTTTGGATGAATAAATTGTTGGTCAACCATGAAAGTATATCAGACAATTTATAGAAGTATTTGTTTGATTGCTACACAGTCATATATTTAAATGTGCTTCCTCTTCACCTGTTTCCTTTCAATCAAAGTGATCTAAAACACATAGAGAGTAATCTTTTACGACAGTTGTTTAATAGCAAGGGAAGCTCTCGAGTGGGAGGAAAAAAATCCATCGTCGCTACGCTTCAGTTGTTTTTCTTGTGTGACGCGCCATTACGTCTTAGAACCAACGAGATGGAACCGAAGTAGACATTTCTATTTCTCTACAAGTTCATATATCACGGTCAGAAAGCAGCCAAGAGCACCTTGTCCTGCATCCCACAAAGTAAACAGCACTGCCACAGCTGCTTCTCTGACAGCACCAGCTTGTGACAGCAGTCAGATGTTCAGCACTTTATCTTCAACGTCGATATCTTGCTTCGCCAACCATGACCCTCTGCAGTACATCATCTGAAGAAAAAAAAACACATCTCTTTTACTATTTGCTCCCTTGTAACCACAAATACTATAAACCATAATATTCGTTTTATTATTATTCATTTTTCTTCTCTTAACGTGTATAATGGTACTAAATTAGGTTTGATAGGTGAGTGAGGGGTGAATTGGCCTGGTTGGTTAGAGGTGGATTGAGTAAAATAAATAAAGGCCCTTCCTCTCTAAAGAAAATAATTTTCCCCAAAATTTAATTAAAAACATTGGTTTATGAACAATACTTTTATTTTTTTTATTCCCAAAAATTCCATTTTTCCTCTTACAAAAATGGAATCTGTATAATTTTTTCCCACAGAAAAAAATAATAAAATAAACGAAAGAAAGAACAAACTTTTAACCTCTAGAAAAAAAGTGTAAAAATCTTATGTATTCTATTCACATACTTTCTCTAGCTGTGCCATACACAAACTACTTTTACAAAAGGATTGGAACCATGGATCTCCCGGTCTCTAGCCGGTTGCTCTACCACAGAGCTACTATGGCAACATGCCGGTATAGCATTCAATTTCTCAACTGACTCGCATCTTTCCCGGTAAACCACAAGGTGATCTCAAATTATTTTGAGATGACAACCCCAATGGTGACTTACAATGCTGTAAGTACTTTAAGTCCCAGGATTCATAATATAGCCAACTATTATGGTCAAATGGTATTGATTTAATTGTTTTTTCACACAAGCCGTGTGTGGGACAGGAGTTGGATAGATAGAGTCAGACTGCTCAGTGGTAGAGAAACCGGCTAGAGACCGGGAGATTTGTGGTTCAAATCCCAGCTATGGCTTTGAATTTGTTCGTCTGACTCTACCTATCCAACTCCTGTCCTACACAGCTTGTGTGAAAAAACAATTAAATCAAAACTTTTACAAAAGATGTTGTTTTATCTACTTCATGTTAATCGGTATAAACATTAGCAGAATTGGTCTTATTATTTGCTTCCTTATAAGTAGAAGGGAAATAAGGGAATACATTAGGCTAAAGCGATAGTCAAATCTTTTAAAAGAGCTGGTCGTCATGTGAAACAATTGAGGTTAAATTCGCTTTGTATTTGTCGCGTTTGAAAAAAGTTAGGTACTTTAAAATTGTAACCAAAAACAAGGAATATCTCGCAAATAGTCATTTGCCATACAAACGAATACCTTCAGTAGCTCATGGTCTCTTATCAATAATTTCCCTATCGAAACAAAAGGTTGCTTAACTATTGTTAATTTTCATAGACTTAGATTTTAAAAAGCTCTAAAGAAAACTACAAGAAAAATGCATATGACGTAAATTGTGTATTTTAACGAGATCTACAATCTTGTGTAGTAAGTTTTTGTCTATTTTTACTTTCTCTATAGGCACTATGTACATAGTGTATAGAGAATGTATTGCACTCCACCAAAAAATTCGATACCGAGATTTCACCGGAAATATATGTTTTAGGGTCCCCTGTATCCAAAAAAAGTATTTTCAGAAAAAGGTCCGTGTGTGTCCGTCTGTCTGCGAACACGATAACTCAAATCGAAAAGTCGTAAAGTACCAAACTTGGTATTTAAGTTTAGTATCTTCCAGGGATGCGACACGAAGATTTTGAGAAAAATCCCTCCACCCCAAACTACCCTTTACATGGAAACTTTTTTCGAAAATTTTGATAAATGGCTCTAACGATTTTGATTAAAATATCGTATATTAAAGATATTTACATGACAAATAAAATGTATATTTTGAATTTTCTGGGGATAGTCTCTGAAGAGTAGCTTATTCTGGATGAACTTTACGGTATTTTGAATAACTGCTAAACCATAAGAAATGGACAAAAACTTACTGCACAAAAAATGTAGAGCACGTTAAAACACACAATTTATGTTATATACATTTTTTTCGTGGAGTTGATAGTTTTTTAGACATTCCTTGTTTTTGGTTTCTGCTATGAAAAACTTACTTTTCTCATACAGGAATTTGTCAACTACTGTCCATACAAACAAAGGAACTTTAGTGACATAGCAACCAGATTTGATTATCACTTTAACCTATGGCACTCCCTATTTCGCTTCTACTTATAAGGAAGCACGTAATATGGCTATTTTTGCTAATTTTATACTGATTAGCATGAAGTAAATAGAAGAATAAGCTTTTTAAGAATAATTTCTTGCTGAGGTATAGAGAAATATATGTGAATGGAACACATCAGATTTTTTACAATTAAATCGTTGTACAAAATTGTGCAAAACTCATCCAGAATAAGCTGGTTTTCAGAGATGTTCCCAGGAAGTTACAAATATACATTTTATTTGCAAAGTAAATACCTTTAATATATTGTATTTTAATCAAAATAGTTTGAGACTTTTGAGAAAACCAAATCTTCAAATCTTTTCCCATAAAAAGTGTAGTTTTTGGTGCAAGGATTTCTTATAAATTTTCGTCTCGGATTCTTGGAAGATGTTAAAAGTAAATACAAAATTTTGTATTTAAGGGTATTTACGTTTTTGAGCTAAGCTGTCCATAAATACACTAACCTTTTACTAAAAATGTTTTTTTTGTGAGGCGGGGGGGGGGGGCTCAGCGGACCTGAACACACATATTTACAATGAAATCTCGACATCGAACTTTTGGGTGGAAGACAATACGTTCTCTATTATATACATTATATTATACATAAGTTTAAATGTCTTAAAGAAACCTCTTCCAACTGTATGACTTCCTATCTGGTGATTCCAGATAACCTTTCCATTAATATTTACATATTTTGCTACCGGAATAACTGGTAAAATTTAGTCAGATTATTAAAAAACGTACACTCTGTGATTGCTTTGAAATCCCATGTCTTTTGCACGACCACGAGAAAAACATAAATACCGGCTTATCATTTAAAAAACCGAGGGATATGTTTCAGACGGTTTCGTCTGTAGGCCGTATATCTGGAGGTCGTGAGTTCCCTTCCGCGGCCGACCTACTTGACCCATGGTGACACGAAGAAAATCCCCCACCACCAAACTACCCTTTACATGGAAAAATTTTCAATTTTTTTTTTAAAAATGGCTATAACGATTTCTATTAAAATATCTTATATTTAAGATATTTACATGACAAACAAAATGTAAATCTTGAACTTTCTAGGAATATCCTCTGAAGGTTCTCTTTATTCTACATGCATTTTACCAAACGTTGCATTACTAGTACACCATAAGAGAGACAAAAACTTACTACACCAAAAATGTAGAGCTGCTTAAAACAAACAATTTATGACATACACATTTTTTCCCTGGAGTTGACGGATTTCGAGATATTCCTTGTTATTGGTTTCAGTTTTAAAGTTTTCTCATACAGGAACTTCTCAATTCCTAGCCAAGCAAAGAAACTAATTTCAATCCCAAGGCAACCACATTTTAAAACATGTGACTGTCTGTTTAGCCTAGTGTATTCCCGTATTCCCCTTCTACTTATAAGGAACTAAGTCATAATACCGTTTTTGCTAACGTTTATCTCGATTAGCAGGAAGTGGATAAAAGAATAAGCTTATTAACAATAATTTATTACGGAGATGTAGAGAAAGTCATGTGAATGCAATACTTCGGAAAAAATGTATATATTCGTGGAGGTATTCGCTTCTGAAATATTCCTTTGTATATATTTTTTTCTATTTATTTATTTATGCAAAGCTCTATACAGGTGAATATGATCGGTGCTCAGCCCTGGCTCTTTACCGGTCATCCTCATATTTTACAATAGTTTATTAATTCTAGTTTATTACACAATTTTGTCTATTTACTGTCCATACCCATTTATTTTTCACTTTGTATAAGAATTGTCCAATCTTCTTACTATATGTTTGAAACATTTCAACTACTGCTATATTTCTATCTATTTTAAACCATTTCTTATTGATATACCCTTTTCTCCAAATTTCACTCCCTTTACATTTAAATAATATATATGTATATATATCTGATTATTGCATTCACATGACTTTCTCTATATTTCTGTAACAAATTATTGTTAAAAAGCTTATTCTTCTATTTACGTCATTAGCAGAAATAGTGTCATCACTTGCTTCCTTGTACATATAAGGGAAATAAGGATGTATACTAAGCTAAAATAATAGTCAACTTTTTTAGTAGCTGGTTTCCGTATAGTTGAAATTCGGAATCAGTTTTTAAAAGATTTGATTATCGGTTTACCTAGTTCTTATTTCCCTTCTATTTACAAGGAATGACACAGTTCATGTCGTGACACGGGGCTAAAGGTGATTTAAAAGGGGGATATAAATTATAGCTAATATAATATAAATTATACTATCAGGGGACAAATGTACATTGACAATGGCCAGAGAAGAAATATTGCAAAATACGAGGACAAAGAGTTGTCACGAGTAGACAAGCAATCCAAGTAGGATAGTACCGTTAAGGGAAGGACATTGAACTGAAGGGGTGAGGTTACACTGCCCTAGAGTGGACATAAAAAAGCAAGATATACGGTTCTCATGTTGGTCAAGCGACACTTTTTGGCACTTGGTATGGAACATCCGAGGAGCTAAGATGTGATTTTTGGGTGTGAGGTGGAGCCTAACGGGTTGTGACGGAAATAGAGTTGATTTAATACGGAGAAGAATACGGACGAAATCACTGCACCAAAAGACTGTCAAAGTCGAAAATTTAGAAGGAATAAGTGTGTGTTCGACGGCTGAACAGGCTGAACCAAATGAATAAATGAGTTCAATAATATTATCGAAGATTATTACTTGTATCTTACCACACCTGAGAAAGATTCCATGCTAACAAAATCTCACATGTCCACACCATTCCTAATAGCCCAAAACCTGCACCCGGGATACGAACCCGGTATCCCTAAGTAACCGCCGCAGGAAGCAAGTGATGACACTATGTCTGCTAATGTTTATCTAGAGTAGCATGAAGTAGATAGAATAATAAGGCTTTTAACAATAATTTGTTACAGAAATGTAGAGTTATGTGAATGGAACACAATTTCTGTCTTCAAGAAGAGTAGTAAAGATTGGGACAGGCTGGAAGGTTAGGAACGTCAAGTTCAACTTAAAGCAGGACCAGATCATATTTTCATCACAGAATCATCCTCGTATGGAGGAAAGGTCATTTCGTGTGAAGCTGAATGTCAAGGTGAAGTTTGTTTGACCCGTGTCTCTGCACAAACTTAAATAACTGTGGCGTCATAGTTGAAACTGCAGTAGGCGGTGGTTGTGAGCTTGCAAATATGCACTTAGTCATTTTCCGTCCTGTTTTGTTTTTCCTTTCTGTCGTTCTTTAGTGCAGCACACGGCCAATGTGCATAAACTGCTGAGGAGTGCAAAAACTGTGAAACAGTGACGCACTGTAATGTAATTCTATACGAAATATGTATCGCACTGCTGAGAGGAATTTCTTCCTCCCACTTTAGAAATAAACATTTGAATATTGTGATAGTTTTAATTGTTTTTTTTTCACACAAACCGTATGTAGGACAGGGCTACCACAGGATTTGAACCCCGGATCTCCCGGTCTCTAGCTTTTTTTTTGTAGTGTTTAACGCCCGCTTTAACTATTTATGGCACCGCAGGCTGTGACACTGATGACACATGAATGATGATGGAGTACCGGTAGAATGCGATGGTGGAGGAAATCGGAGTACCCGGAGAAAACCCGCCCCAGCGCCGCTTTGTCCACCACAAATCTCACATGCTTGGGATTAAACCCCGGCCGTCTAGGTGAGAGGCAAGTGGTCTAACCACTCGGCCATGGCGCGGCCCTTTCCCTCTAGCCGGCATTGAAGCCAGTGTTAGCTGAGAAATGTAATGCTATACCGGCATGTTGACATGATAGCTCAGTGGTAGAGTAACCGGCTAGAGACCGGGAGATCTGTGGTTCAAATACCGGCTGTGACATTGAATTTTCCAGTCTGAATCTACCTATCCAAACATTTGAATATTATTTCCCTACTATATGTGACTAGCACTGCTCTTTATTACTTTCTCTATACGCACTATGCACATAGTGTATAGAGAAGGTATTTCACTCCGCCCAAAAATTCGATACAGAGATTTCACCGGAAATATACGTTTTAGGGTCCCCAATATCCAAAAAAAGCATTTTCACAATAAGTTCCGTGTGTGTGTGTGTGTGTGTGTGTGTGTGTGTCCGTGAACACGATAACTCAAAAACGAAAAGTCGGTAAATTATCAAATTTGGTATTTAAGTTTAGTATCTTCCAGGGATGCGACACGAAGATTTTGAGAAAAATCCCCCCACCCCCAACTACCCTTTGCATGGAACTTCTTTGGAAAAATTTTATTTTTTCAAAAATGGCTCTAACGATTTTGAATAAAATTTCGTATATTAAAGATATTTACCTGACAAATAAAATGTATATCTTTAATTTTCTGGGAATAGCCTCTGAAGAGTAGTTTATTCTGGATGAATTTTACTGAATTTTGAATAACTGCTAAACCGTAAGAGATGGACACAAACTTACTGCACGAAAAAATGTAGAGCACGTTAAAACACACAATTTATGTTATATACATTTTTTTCGTGGAGTTGATCGTTTTTGAGACATTCCTTGTTTTTGGTTTCTGCTTTGAAAAACTTTTCTCATACAGGAATTTGTCAACTGCTGTTCATACAGACAAAGGAACTTCAGTCACATAGCAACCAGTTTTTGACTATCACTTTAACCTATGATACTCCCTTATTTTGCTTCTACTTACAAGGAAATAAGTGATAAGACAATATCTGCTATTTTTTTCTGATTAGCATGAACTAAATAGAAGTACTATAAGCTTTTCAAGAATGATTTGTTGCAGGGATATAGAGAAAGTCATGTGAATGGTACACATCAGATTTTTATATAGTTATCAAGAAATATCTATAGTAATTAACGTAATATACATTGGAATGCATGAAATGGTACCGCAGCGATTTATGTTGGAATGGAAATACAGGCACGGAACGGATTTTAAATTATATTTATTATACTATTATAGTAGTAGTGGTTGGTAGTAGAGAGTAGTGGTAGTAGCAGTTCTTTTTACTTTCTCTAGCCCGTATGTACAATGTGTGTGTGTCTATGGACAGCATAGCTCAAAAATTAAAAGACCGTGAAGAAACCAAACTTGGTATTTAAGTACCTATAGTACCTTTAGTACCTTTCAAGGGTGCGACACGAAGATTTTCAAGAAAATTGCTCTACCTCAAACTACTCTTTACATGGAAAAATGTTTGAAGATGTTGTTTTCCTCAATAGTGGCTCTAACGATTTTGATTAAAATACTGCTTATTGAAGACATTTATATCGCAAATAATGTATGTCTTGAATTTTCTGGGAACAGCCCCTGAAGTGCTCTCTATGAGTTTTGCAGAATTTTGCATATCGATTAAATCGTAAGAGATAGACAAAAACTTACTACACAGAATATGTAGATCTCCTAAAAACGTAATATATGTCATATGCTGTTTGTTGTTGTTTTCTTTTTGTAGAGTTGGCGTTTCTGAGATATTCCTTGTTATTGGTTTTAATTTTGAACTCAATTTCAAACCTTTCATCTTTCTTCTTTTATTGTATAAGCTTTTTAACAATAATTTGTTACCTAGATATAGAGAAAGTCATGTAAATGGTACAAATTTGATGCCAGATATTTTACTGTCTCTACCAGGTTATTGTTCTCTACTGCTAGTAGAGAAGGAATTGTGTTCCATCCAAAAACAAGCAGATTTAGAAAAATATCCACGTGTGCATTTATGTTTGTGTATGTATGTCTCTGTGTGTGCGTCTGTGAGCAAAGTAATTCAAAAACGAATATTTCGTTAATCACCGAACTAGTAAGTAATTTTATTGGCATTAAATTAGTTAAATTTAGTGAATATTACAAATTTTGGTAAAGGCTGTGCCAGTATTCGTAGTATTTTAGTAACTTCCAAGGATGTAACAAGAAGAACTGCAGGAAAATCACTCTCTCCCAAACTATTCAACCCTTTACATGGAACATTCTTCGATATTTTTGATTTTGTGAAAATAGTTCTTACGATTATGATTAAAATCTGTATATTAAAATTGGTTACATGACAAATAAAATGTTTAATTTATTGTTAATAACCCTCTTAATTCTGATTGACTTTTGAATAACTGGTAAACCGTAATTTACAGACAAAACTTCCTACACAATAGATACAGATCTCGTTAAAACAACTTGTGTCGTATCCATTTTTAGAGCAAATATGCTCTATCCACGGAGCTACCGACCGGCATTACATTACACACTGCTAGTGTGGAAAAACAATTATTTCACAATAATTAACCTCATAGTTGGTTAAACTATGAAGCCCAGGAGTTAAAGTACTTACAACATTGTAAATCGACATTGGGGATGTCATCTCAAAATGAATTTGAGATCTCCCTGTGGTTTACTTGAAAAATCTTATGTGTACCATTCACATGACTTTCTCTATATCCCTGCAACAAATTATTTTTAAAAAGCTTATACTTCTATTTACTTTATGCTAATCAGAAAAAATGAGCAGAAATAGTCTTATTACTTGCCTCTTTGTAAGTAGAAGCGAAATAAGGGAGTACCATAGGTTAAAGTGAAAATCAAAATCTGGTTGCAATGTCACCGAAGTTCCTTTGTTTGTATGGACAGGAGGTGACAAATTCCTGTATGAGAAAGTATAAGTTTTTCAAAGCTGAAACCAAGAAAAAGGAATATCTCAAAAACGATAAAATCCACGAAAAAAAATGTATGTAACATAAATTGTGTGTTTTAACGTGCTCTACATTTTTGTGTAGTAAGTTTTTGTCCATCTTTTACGGTTTAGCAGTTGTTCCAAATTCAGTAAAATTCATCCAGAATAAACTACTCTTCAGAGGCTATTCCCAGAAAATTCAAGATATACCTTTTATTTGTCAGGTAAATATCTTTAATATACGAAATTTTAATCAAAATCGTTAGAGGCATTTTTGAGAAAATCAAAATTTTCGAAAAAAGTTCCATGTAAAGGGTAGTTGGGGGTGGGGGGATTTTTCTCAAAATCTTCGTGTTGCATCCCTGGAAGATACAAACTTAAATACCAAGTTTGGTATTTTACCGACTTTTCGTTTTTGAGGTATCGTGTTCACAGACACACGGAGACACACACAGACACACATATACACACACGGACCTTTTTGTGAAAATGCTTTTTTTTTTTTGGTTACAGGGGACCCTAAAACATATATTTCCGGTGAAATCTCGGTTTCGAATTTTTCGGTGGAGTGCAATACATTCTCTATACACTATGTACATAGTGAGTATAGAGAAAGTAAAATGCACGAATCAGTTGGAGAATTTAATGCTGTGTCGGCTTGTTGCCATGGTAATTCTGTGGTTGGAGCAATTGAACGAGAACCAGAAGATTCGTGTCCAAATCCCGGCTATTACATTGAAGTTTTCAACCTGACTTTATTTTTATTTCTTTCTATCTTTTAATATAAATTCAAAACGTGTTAAGCTTTAATGCTATGAACATACACAAACGTCAGTTCCCATTTTTATACATGGGACCACCCCATCCTTTACCATACACTTGATAACACATTTGCAGGGCCTCGAAATACTATCTAGTAAAATGCATTGCTGAGCTACAAATCCGAGATTAAGGCAGGATCTATGACACAAGTATCCAGCAGTACCATCAGATTTTAAAAACCGGTTTCAGCCGAAAATAAATTAGACAGGAAATGGTTGAGACGACATTTAAATAAACAACAATAAGATTAACACTAAGTTTTCTTAAAGCAAATGAATGTCGAGTTCTCGTAAGTTAAACTCGTGAATAAGAATCAATTCTTTATACTAAGTTACTGGGTTTTGCCCTAAAAGGATATGACAAGACTATTTTACTACTGTATATTATCGTGTAGCGAAGAGCCAGCAACCAAATCTACGTCACAAATTATCTTAGATTTGATTTCCACAAAGATATGGTAATATGTTGCCAACGACTGGCTTCGCCATTGGCTTGAAAATTTGATTAGATCAAACATTTATTATATTCCTTATTAATACGCTGGATTATTATAATCAAGGTTCTGGGAAAGATGTTTATCACTGATTCAGATCAAGATATCGCTCGATATCATATTATTACAAATTATGAACTTCGAATAGGATTTTAATTTGCCAGAAGGAAATTATTCTAAGTGTAACAAAAAATGTAATCATAAGAACAGTGTAATTATGTAGATAATTTGGAAGTTACGCTCAATTAGAAATAAACAAAACCAGAAACATGGTATGTTCCGTTATAGCTTACAGCATAACATTTAGGCGTGGCACACACAACGGACATCCGCTGAAGTTGGAATAATAACATTCAACAAGTAGGCCTTGATGTCGAAAATTATTCGCCACTAAATACTAATAGCCGAAGTGTACGAACTTTCATAACTCGAGAACAATTATTATTATTATTATTATTATTATTATTATTATTATTATTATTATTATCATTATTATTATTATTATTATCATTATTATTATTATTACCATTACCATAATCATCATTATTGTTTCTATAGCTAAATTTACACAATGCGCAACAGTTACCAAGCTCACATAAATGTACAAGTTCTTTATAAAGTTGATGAATATACTAGAACTGCACTGTTTAGGTGATGCAGGGGCTGTGGGCTGAGCTTCAGAATGTTGATGCCCGACATAAGATAAACAAAGATAAGTGGCGTTCTCACCCAATGTAAACACCAAAAGGTAACTAGAATGTTCTGGATGTTTCTCTTCCCAATCGCCAGAACGTTCTAGAAGGTTCTATGGAGATATCAGCTCTTATATAGAGTGCATCAGTCAGTGGGTGAGTGTAACATGTTTTTGGTGAGACGTAATATGCGTTCTCCGAATGAGTTTGTAACATACAATGAGTGTTGACACTGCGAGATATTGAGATAGGACTTGTGACTCCTCAGTGAATGAAGCGTCAAAAGAAAAGGTTGCGAGGTGCTTATTTTTTCGCGGAAGAAAGTAAAGTGGCATGGGGAAAGTGAACTAGTTCACGGTGAGTGAAGTGAGCATGTAAACCAAGTGAAATGATTGTGAGAACTTAGTGAAATTAAAAGGCTCAACGAGATAGGAAGGAAACCACCATCGAGTAGAATGTTAAGGGCATATTGGGCGCTACTGATAAGCAGAGAACACGAAAAGGCTTAGATATATTTTTGGTTAAGGTGATCAGCTGAGTCAAGTATGTTAATATTAAGGGAGAAGGATGTAAAGAGAACTAAAAGTTAATTTATGTTATATATTCAGCCAAGTTAATGTGTTGTATTTACCTTTTTTTTGAATGATTTTTAAGTCATATAGTAGGCCACAACAGTACATCATAATAAGTTGTACCAATATTTCGTATTTTATTATTTTAACTCCTATATTTCACTATTTTATTGAACTATTTTAGTGGTATTTTATCCAAGTGAATCTCTGTCCTGTGCATTCCTAATTATCTTACCTGTTATAAAAACAAGTAAGGTGTGTTATGACAATACTTATGCTCAACAATATACGTATAGTTAAATAAAACGCTTATGCATTTGTTCTTTAAATGCCAAGAAATCTACTAGCATGAAACTATCACGTTAAATTGCGCTGTGGCGCGATCGAAGTAGCAGTTTTGAGTAAAAAATCAAGCTTTCAAATGCGCTATCTCATAAATAGCGGCTTCAAATTATCCACAGAACATATAAAGAACGTAAACACCAGCGGGAAAGCATCACTGACGGCAGGTAAAACATACTCTAGTGAGTGCAAACGCTAACAGACTAAAGAGAGACAGGAATGATTTGTTATGTGCGACGTCACTGTGTAAAGTCCTGTAACAGTTCAACTTTATTTCCTTTCGTTTTAATGCCTTAAAATTCCTGTGGGTAGTAATAATACAAGGAAACCCATCGCTCCTGAAATAATATACGGCAACTGCAGAACAAAATACAATAAACATGGATCATATTACCATCAGACTATTGCCTCTACAGTAGATAGATGAAGACAGATGACAGCTTAAGCTATTGTTTTGTTTACCTGTGAACATTTCTAAATCAAACGTATTTCATTTCGTATACATCATGAATTGCAGCATTTCAAGGAAATTGTGAATTTCGAATATTTCAAAGTTTTCTTTGTGTAATTAACCCGAAATAGAGCTCATTTTTAATTTCTCTAGCACATATGTACATACAATGTACATAATTGCTAGAAAATATATTGTATTTCACCCAAAGATTCGAGTTGATATTTCACCAGAAGTATGCTGTGAGGTCCCCCGAGTCCGAAAAAGCATGTGCAGAAAACGGCATGTGTGTGTATTTGTGCGTGTGCGCGCGCGCTTATGTGAACAGCATACCTCAAAAACGTAAGGCCGTTAAAAACCAAACTTGGAATTTATGTTTAGTATCTTCCAAGGATGCCATACGAAGATGTTCAAGAAAATTCCCCCACCGCAAACTATCTTTACATGGAAAATGTTTTGAAAATGTTTTTTTTTCAAAAATGGCTCTTTGATTAAGATACGTGTATTAAATATAAACTGCACATTTTTAATTTTCTGGGAAAGCCTCAGAAGACCTCTCTTATTCCGGATGAGCTTTACAGAATTTTACATGACATTAAACCGTAAGAGATTAACAAAAACTTACCCCACAAGAATGTTGTCAACACCAATCATTTATATCATATACGTTTTTCTTGTCCGGGTCCTCCGATTCCCTCCCCCCAACCACTCGTTCCACCAATTACTCTATCATCACCTCTTCTATTATCCATTTCGTTTGCATTTCATATCTACTTCCTCACGCTCATGCCGGGCTACGGGCGAACCACTCCTTCCAGGTTATTCATTCTGTGGTTTCGTGCCGTTGGCTCCTCGACAGGCTTCTGACCCCTAGGCATCATCTTGTAAGTCCTTTCCTAACTACGGGGAGGGTAAGCAGACCGAAAGAACGTTTTTCTTGTAGAGTGTACCGTTTTCGAGATATTCCTTGCTATTGGTTTCAATTTGAAACTACCTAACTCTTTTCAAATGGGACCATAAAACAGACTTCAACTTCTTCAATAGCTACCAGATCTTATTTGGCTGCCAAATTACCACAATGTGCTTCCTTATTTATTTTTTACTTACAAGGAAGCAAGAAATAAGACCATTATATTAGTAATGATTATCTCGATTTACATGATGTAGGTAAAATAATAAATGTTTTGTAAGATAATGTTTTGTATATGGCACAGTTTATCCTGTCCTCAACTTTACTTTCTTGCATCTATTGATTCTGCAGAGGTTTAAAGTACAATACAGACCTGCTTATGTTATGGCTTGACGTGGCATTAGCTAACTCATAATTATAATTCATACTAATTACTTAAAATTGTATAAAATATGTTTGTAAAAATGTTTATTTTAGTTTTAAAATAAAAAAGAAACATATGTACTGAAAACGCCCTGTGACGTCATCAAAGGCGTAATGTAATGTAAACATTTGTGTTATGGTTCTATGTAGCTGTATTCCTAGTGGATTACATAAGACCAAAAAAGAATGTCAATAAAACAGCAACTAAATGAGCTTAGCTAAATATGTTTAGCTTTATTAATTCTTCCAAAAAGTATAAAACGTAATGGATACAAAGAATTGCTAAATGCATATCTATAAGAAATTGTGTAACAAACAATTGCAAGTATAATGTTCAAAACCGCATTTTAGCTAGAGTGTCCTGCAAAACCATGAGCTTGATAAATTTTAAGCAAATTAATTTTTTAGAATTTAAAACATAAGGTAATGGTATTTAAAAACATATGTTATTTTCAGTTAAGATTTTTAATAAAATTTGCAGCGCCGTCATAGCAACGGCAGGTGACAAACATTGATATTCATATTAGTACAAAAAATAATTTGTCTTCATTCTTCCTGAATAGATAGCGTCTGGAGAAGACTTGAAAAGAGACTTTGAGAGTAATATCTCGTAAATCGAGGATGTATAATCAAATATATGTTATAATTGTACAATAATGATATTGTAAAGGATCGATACTCCTGCAAGTATTAGTTGCCCTCCGTGGTGTAACGCTAACTTCATATACCCAAGGTCACGGGTTCAAACACGGCGGAGGACGATGGATTTTTTCGGGCATAAAAATCCTTAGCATGGCTTCCTTCGGAAGGGAAGTAAAGCCTCAAGCCTGATAGAGAGGCTTCCGAGCAAAATTAAGCGGTCTTTCACGCCCAGTATTGAATGGGACGCTGAGAACCATAGTAGTTAAAGAGCGTCCACAAATAACACGTCATTTTTTGTAAGTATTATTTCTTTTAAACAGAATTTTTTCTTGTCATACTGCTATGGAATTATTTAAATAAAGGAGGTTTAATTCTAAATATTTTCTAATTTTATTTTCTCAAACCTCTGTTCTATGAAACGAAGCACTGAGGTACAGTTTAATACTCACACTCAGCGAACTGGAGTTAGCAGATTTTGGTATGCACTATATCTTCCAGGACAAACAAAATTATGCACATTTTAATCCACTATGAAACCTGTTAATGACTGCTAGCTTCAATACTACTAAAAAGTGAACCGGTCGACTAAGTAGTTGCTCCGATAGTTTTATTTGGCGGTATAAAATTCGCAAGTAAAGTAAATTACCAACCCAACTGTTCTAGCTACAAAATCAGCAATAAGGGTACAACAAAGCAGCATTCGCAGGATCAACAGGCAAAATCTCGTAGCAGCTACGAGCAGAAGGCCGCCAACCGATGATCCAAACAAAGGCTGTATGTACAAATTAAATGGAATCCTGATGAGAGAATAAGCGATTTGTTATTGTATGTTTAACAAAATAATCGTAATCGTAAAATCATGACAACATAAAATATAAGGTGATAAAGCAAACGTACTCCTGAGGATCGAGGTAACAGTTCTCAACCTGTTCCATTAACGAATAAAAACTGGTCTCAATAAAGATAATGGCTTTCAAATGGTAATTTGATATCGTTTTAATGAAACTTGCCACCTATCAGGATAATTAGTGGTAAGTCTAATAATGCCTTCCACTTCACAAGCTATGGTTTCGAAATAAGCAATACAACATTTACTGCTTACTAAAGCTCTCTGCTGTAGGATCCAACATTTACGAAACAATACTTTAATATCCTCTTTGTTTACTATCTGAAATCTTTTATCTGATAACATGCATATTAAGATCAAGATCAGATTTTATCAACTACCGCCACAATGTTAGCTGCTTTGGAGCTCTTTCTAATTACTTATGAATTTAGGTGAAATACTATGCTTGTTTTAAATATGTAGTACAATTTTTATTCCATAATTTCTGTTATTTCACTAACATTTTTTCTTTGGAATATGGAAATCAAACTCTTCTTAATTGCTAGCACCAATAAAAAAAAATAATCTGATGTTTCATTCACATAATGTTCTCTACCTATGTTGTTTCAAATCATTCTTATAAAAGCTTATTCCCCGATTTACTTCAGGATAATCGAATTAATATTAGTAGGAATTGTGTTATTGTTTAGTTCCTTATAAATAAGACGGAAATAAGGGAATACACTATGCTAAAATCATAACCAAATCTCTTAAAAGCTGGTTACTTTGTGATTAAATTCAGTTATCTTTTCATGGTCAGGAGTAAATGAAAAGAACCAGAAATGACAGATTCCCGTTTGAGAAAACTTTAAATATTTTCAACTCCACAAAAAAATGTATATAACATAAATTTCGAATTTTAATGATATCTACATTTTTTGTGTAGTAATTATTCTTCTTATGGTTTGCCACTTATTCAAAATGAAGAAGTCTTCAGTGGTTATTCTTATAAAATACTAAATATTAATTAAATAAGTAAAATATTAATTAAAACACTTAAAGAAAACGTTTTAGACCATTCGTGACGGATTTGATGTTATTCTGCAATAATTCTTGCTAGCGATCATTGTCGTTCGAATCTGATCGCCCTTCGTCCTTTCCTCCCAGAGGTTAGGTACATCGCAAAGGAGTTACAATAGCCTATATGTGGCATCGACTTCTAGTCGCTAGGTTCACTCCACTGTAATTACTGAATTGTTTTGATGGAATAGTGTGTACTGGATCTTCCATTCTATTATATATAGATACTATTCAGTATGAACTGTTTATTATTATTTCTCTGAGTTTACCTACATCAGGTGGTAAAGGCTAACGCAGAGAACAGTATATAGATGGCTGCACATAACGTACGCAAAATAACAAAAGAACAAGATCTTAAAATTTTGCAAAATAAAACTATAACAGTGACATTTATCGGATCTCAGCTTAAAATATCTAAAATTGCAACTGAAGCTCAAATTATTGAACAAGTTCTAATCAAGTAAACATGGTAGAAATCTTGCTCCCTTGTAAGCTGAAGGGACATAAGGGAATACGCTAGGCTAAAGCGACAGTCAAATATTTTAAAAGCCGTCTCTATGCGATTGACATTGAAATTTGGTTGTCTTTCGGTAGACAGAAGTAAAACAAAAATGGCCAGCTGTACAACAAAACTCTATATAACATAATTTCTGCTTTTAACGAGATCTACATTTTAGTGCAGTATTTTTATCCATCTTTTAGGGTTTACCAGTTATGCAAAAGCCATTCGCAATGAAGAGCTCTTTAGAAGTTATTCCCAGAAAATTTAAGATATATATTTCGTTTATCATGAAAATATCTTTACATATGGTGTTTAAATCAAAATTGTTAGAGCCATTTTTGAAGAAATAAAAAAATTTCCGAAAATTTGTATTTAACCTATTTATGTTTTACGTTATGCTGACAACACACACATGGACCTTTTTCTAACAATGTTTGCGTAATTGAAGCAATTGACTCAAATTCACTCTCTTTTATAATTAGTCATATCTTGAAATACAGGCTCAATTTTGAGAAAATTTTAAGTATTTTAAAATTGAAACCAATAATAAGGAATATCTCTAGATGAAAAACGTATACAACATAAATTATGTATTTTAATGTTAGTTTTAAGTGAGGGGATTTTCTTGAAAATCTTAGTGTCACATCCTTGGAAGGTACTAAACTTATAAATAGGAAGTTTGGTTTTTAACGGCAATTTCGCTTTTGAGCTATACTGTCCAAAGACACACACCTACACACGGACATTTTTCTAGATTTTTTGTTTAGGGGTTCTCAAAACATGTATTTTTCGGTAACATCTAATTTTTGGCTGCTCTGTATACCATGTGTACGGAGAAAGTAAAACTGTTTCTTTTGGATTCAGAGGATCCTATAACTTATTTTCTAGGAAATCTCGGTATCGAAATTTTGGGTAGAATGCAATACCTTCTCTATCTACTATGCACGTTATACACACGTGATAAAGAAAGTAAAAACGCGTCTAATGGATGATTAATATTGCAGTAATTGAAGCAATTGACTCAAATTCGCTCACTTCTAGAATTAGTCATATGTTGAAATACAGGCTCTCGAAAAAATATATGATAATTACCGGTTTTTTTCGTGTTATGGAGATCACACACTTGGAATGGTGAAATGTCAGATAGTTTCTCAGAAGGTAAATGAATGGTGGCGCCGCTTCCATGGAGGCCATTCATTATCTGAGAGAGAGGAAAAAAAGAGGAAAGAGCCAAGGAAGGAACTTGTTAGAATATTTATATTTGCCTTGACTCACCAAGGACGAATGGAAAGATGTGCGCAAGATAAGGTATAGAACCGGAATCTGCAAGAACAGGTGCCAACTGAGATATAACCTAGCGATTTGCAACAGGATGGTAAACACCTACTTTGATCACTTCCATGGTGAGATGAAGCTGCTTTTGGTGATGAAAAATGTGTTGTTTTCATTTCACGATTAATGCATTCAAGATCAAGGTAAGAGATGCGTGCTGAAGAACAAATATATTCGATACAACAGCTAGTCTAAATGGAATTTGAAATGTAAGGCACCCAATTACATAATTTTACTGTGTGGTTTGTTTCTGATACATTAGCATGCCAGGTGACCCAAGCGCTTCGTCTGAGACTGGCATCCGGGAGGTCGTGGGATCGGTTACCCGCGGCCGATCTCTCTAACCCATGGGTTATTTCGCGGGTTTTCCTGGAACACTAGACGAACTGGGGAGGTTTCTTCATTCCCCTGAACTTCCTATCCCTTCACTTCATCTCCATTTCATATTTCAGGGTTGTAAATGACAACGACGATGTCCTCTCGTGGAGGTTTGGTCAGACATGATACGTGGGTACCCAGCACTCCCCGAGTCGAGTTGAAGACCTGCTTGGAAACTGTTAGGGATCCACCACAGTGCCTCCCTCCCACCGTCCGGTTCCGTCTGCCGCTGTAATTACTCTCATTCTATTTTATCCTTCTGGGGTATGACGTACAAAACCCCTATCATTTTCTGGAGTTTGGAATCACCTTTAGTACACTCACACTACTGGTACATTGTATTGATTTATCAAAGTAAAACATGGGAAATACAGTACTTTGAGATCATCTAAAGTCATTGAATGATATTCTACTTCTACAAAAGAAAGCCATGAGAATTTTATGTCATACTTCTTACAAGGCTCCATGTAGACCCCTTTTTAAGCAACACAAAAATTTTAATAGTGTACAATTGCTATATATTACAATTATTATATGTACACAGGAATTTAAATCTATTTAAACTGAACAGATATGTACACGCATTAAATACCAGAAATATTGATAAATTGCATGTTCCATACACTAGACTAAAGAAAGTTAAAGATAGTTATTTGATAACCAGCATTATAGCCTATAATAAGCTTCCTGACCACATGAGAGATATAAATGTAATACAGTTTAAGGATAAAGTAAAAAAAAGTGATTGATGGACAGTATATTTTAGAATTTGGATGGTTTTTTTAATACTAGAATTGTTATATGACTGACTCTTATTGTATATATTATTTTGACCATGTCTATTGTACTAATGTAGCTAATGACTAAACAAATAAATACTAAATAAAAAAAACAGTGGAAGAATGTATGGAAGAAAACTATACAATTGCAGTCCTACCTTTTATTGGAAAAGATTAAAATGCTACATCCTCTCAAATTGATACATATTTTTCTTTTAGGTATAAGGAGGTACTTGTGGGTAAGGGAGGGAGTGGTGTAGGTAGAGTTTTCAATTCTGAGTGGTGCGAAAGTTTTGTCTGGATATCTCTTGAGCTCCATAACCTGTTATGTCATAGTAACGAATACCGGCTAGCAGTGGCGTAGGGTGTCATAGACTAGAATATGCATTTCGAAGTTTAATACTTAAAACCCTAAGGTGTTCCATGACTTTCTCTACATCTCTAAAACAAATTATTGTTAAGAAGCGTATTATTCTATCTACTTCATGCTAACCGAGATAAACATTAGCAGAAATTAGCTTATTACTTGCCTCCTTGTAAATAGAAGGGAAATAAGTGAATACACTAGGCTTAAGCGAAAGTCAACTCATAAAATCTCGTTGGTATGTGATTGAGATTCTTTTCAGTGGCAAAAGTTGACAAAAAAATTTAAATATTTTAAAACTGAAACGTATTACAAGGAACACTTCGCAAATAGTCAACTCCATAAAAAAAGATATCACATAAATCGTGTGTTTTAACGAGATCTATATTAGTTATTAAACAAATCTTTGTCTCTTTCTTACAGTTTACCAGTTATGCAAAACTCAGCAAAATTCATCCAAAATAAAGAGGCCTTTAGAGGCTAATTTAGAAACTTTTATTTGGCATTTAAAAATATATTTAATGTACAGTATTTTAATAAAAGTCGTTAGAGCCATTTTTGAAAAAAAAAATGTTCGAAATGTTTCCATATAAAGGGTAGTTTGGGGTGGAGGATTTTTCTCAAAATATTCATGTACCATCCTTGAAAGATACTAAACTTAAATACCAAGTTTGGTATTTTGCCAACTTTTCGTTTTTTAGTTATTTTTTTCACAGACACACGAACATACTTTTTTATAAAAATGTTTTATTTGGATATAGGAGACCTTAAAACATGTATTTCCGGTGAAATCGCGGTATTGAATTTTTGGGTGGAACACAATATCTTCTCTATATTATGTACATAGTAATGTAGAGGAAGTAAAAAGATATTCCTTACACATCAACGTATAAAAAACTGCAAAATAAGGGCATAACAATACTAATTATTTATTTTCAAAACGTGGTAGAAAAAGTAATTAATGCTTAGAAGATAATAACATCATTGTCACCTCAATGCCATAAGGTCGAAATCGTATTCATTATTTGAAAGTATACAGGAAGCGTAAAATAGCTGTAAAAATTCAGTTTTAATATAAAGTTGAAACTTACATTAATCTTCAATTGTTTACATGCAGCTTTTCAGCAATACTGATGTTGAAAAATATGTTTCATAAATATAGCATAAGCCAAAATCGGAGAAAACTTGTCATATGACACTAAGGTGACAAAAATGTAACGGAAACTTACTACAGAGTATAACTTAGGGATTTATTCCAAACAATACAATTTGTATGGATGTTAAAGCTGTGAGGAAATTAATCTGAGCACAGAATGGTGGCCTAATATCCTGATCGATGCAATTATTTCCACTCAACTGCATTCTGGTTTGTTTGAGTAATGTATATCCCTGTTAAACTCTATATAAACAGCTGATTAAATATAAAAGCTAATAGTGGTAAAGCATTTGTTTTAAACATTAGCTGAGCTTTTGTATTTGCGTTATTCTTTTATTTGCAGCACGTAACACTGCATTGGTGAAACAGAGATATGTGCCCTATCTCGAGGAAATTCAGTACAGTGTAACTTAATGGCATTGAAATTGATTCCGTGCTTTCCTTGTATATATAGTGAGTTTTTTTATTTATTTATATTTTTGGTAGCTTAACGTCCTTTAACCTGGTTGTAATATCGAACGATGATCGACATTCGTCTTCTCAGAATAAGGGAAAACCCCGAAAAAAACCTTATCCGGGTAACTCGCCCTAAGCGAGATTCGAGCTCGCGACCTATCGAATGTGAAGCAGACACGCTACCACCACACTATCCAGGCGGGCTTCGGAAGCAACCAAAAAAGAAAACTCCTTTGTTCAATCGGACCGTTGTTTTTCGTGGTTCCTTTGGTCGTCAGGTAATCAAGGATATTGTAATAACATGGTCCATAATACCGCCAATAAAATCGCCCAGAAAATACAATAATTTAAAGAATCCTGACATATTACATTCACGTTATTTTCTCTACCTACTATTCCATATTTTAGTTCGTTTTTGGGCATTAGACCACCGGATTAGCCTTTGTTTTTATTTCTCTGGTTTTGTATGGCTCTAATGACCAAAGTCTGAACAAGAAAAACGTGAAAACTATTTAACCTTGGAATTCCAACAGGCAAACAGGCAGCTGTCAGATGTTTGGATCATATTTGCCAAATATAATTGGATTCTGCTGGTTGGAGACGCGGCACAACTATCAGATTTTCAGATTTTTATCCGGGAATAATGCTGGAAATTGGAAAAACGGACCTCTCTGTCGCTGGATCTTCCGCATTTAAAGAGACTAGGTGTCGAACTGTGACAGAATCAGCAATTATCCTCCCTAATTAAAAAGAATAACTTATAAACTAAAAATAAATAAATAAAGCAAAAATTAAAGAAGAGAAAGAATTAAAACACAAACAAAATAAAAAAAAAAATAATAATGCACTAATAAAGTGTGTACAACTTCTTTAATAATGCATTAACAAATAACTGTGTACACTGATTTATTAAAAAGAGTTTAAAAGGAACTATATATTAAATAATACAATCAGTAGTGCAATTTAAAAACATACCACCAACACCACCTTCAACACCACCACCCCAACCGCCGCTGCTGCTGCTACTAATCTACTCACTATGGTCTATTACTTTCTCAGGCACGTATATACAATGAGTAAATAGTGTATTCTACTCCAAAATTCGATACCGAAATCTCACTGGAATAAACATGTTTTGAGACCCCTGAACCCCAAAACATTTTAAAACATGTACATGTGTCTAAGTATGTAAATTTAGTTATCTTCCAAGGATACCACACGAAGATTTTTCAAGAAAATTCCCCAACTCACAACTACCCTTTACATTGAACATGTTTCGAAAACTTTATTTTCTAAAAATCTTATTTCTTTATTATTAGTTTTGATTAAAATGCCATTGTATTTAAGATATTTTTATGTATATATATTGAATTTTCCGGGAATAGCCTAAAGACCTCTTTATTCTGGATGACTTTTGTATAACTCTTGTAAGAGATAGACAACAACTAATATTCAGAAAATGTAGATCTCGTTAAACACACAATTTATGTCAGATATATTTTTTGTAGAATTTGCCGTTTTCGAGATATTCGGAGTTGTTGGTTTCAGTTTTGAGCTAGTTAAACTTTTCTCAAATTGGAAAACATCTTTCTTTTCTTTACTGCTAGCAAACAAAGAGAACCGAATCTCAATTGTTTCACATAGCGACCGGCTTTTAAAAGATTTGACTATTGCTTTTGCCTAGTGTATTCCCTTATTTCCCTCTACTTACAAAAAAGCAAGTAGTAAGAACAATTCTGGTAATGTTTATCTCGATTAATATAACTAAGATAAAAGAATAATCTTTTTTTAAGAAAAGCTGTTTGCACAACAGCTAGAGAAAGCCAGGGAATGGAACACACCAGATTTTCTTTATATTACTTCTACAACCTATTCTCCAGAAATATTGTTTTTCTGTTTACTTCATGTTGATGATACATTTTATTTGTCAGGTAAATATCTTTAATATACGATATTTTAATCATTTTAATCAAAATCCTTAGAGCCATTTTTTAGAAAATCAAAATTTTCGAAAAATATTCCATGTAAAGGGTAATTTGGGGTGGGGGGATTTCTCTCAAAATCTTTGTTCGCATCTCTGGAAGATACTAAACTTTAATACCAAGTTTGGTATTTTACCGACTTTTCGTTTTTGAGTTATCGTGTTCACAGACACACGGACGGACACACGGACACACACACGATCCTTTTTCTGAAAATACTTTTTTTTTGGATACAGGGCACCCTAAAACATATATTTCCGGTGAAATCTCGGAATTCCTTCTCTATACACTATGTACATAGTACGTATCGAGAAAGTAAAAATGCCAACGACCAAACAATTCATAGGGCATCAGCCCAGCCAATATATTAAAATGTGACGTTTTATGTTAGCTGTTTTTTACGATTAAATAGCTTTATATCGTATATTTCAGTTTAAAGACAAACCTAAAACTTTCAATGCGTTAGATGTATGGATAAAAAATAATATTTTTAGACAATTGAGGCTAAAATTAGGCCTTTTATCAAATGTCAGTAGTGTTAAGAGTATAAAATTCTGTCACTCAATGTTAAAAAATCTGATGTGTACCATTCACATGACTTTCTCTATATCTCTCCAACAAATTATTCTTAAAAAGCTTATACTACTATTTACTTCCTGCTAATCAGAATAAAATAGCAGACATAGTCTTATTACTTGCTGCCTTGTAAGTAGAACCGAAATAATGGAGTACCATAGGTTAAAGTGATAGTCAAAAGCTGGTTGCTATGTCACTGAAGTTCCTTTGTTTGTATGGACAGCAGTTGACAAATTCCTGTATGAGAAAAGTATGTTTTTCATAGAAGAAACCAGAAACAAGCAATGTCTCAAAAACGATGAACTCCATGAAAAAAATGTATATAACAAATTATCTGTTTTAACGTGCTCTACATTTTGTGTGTGATAAGTTTTCGTCCATCTCTTACAGTTTAGCGGTTATTCAAAATTCTGTAAAATTCGTCCAGAATAAAGTACTCTTCAGAGGCTATTCCCAGAAAATTCAAGATATATATTTTATTTGTCAGATAAATAGCATTAATATACGATATTTTAATCAAAGTCATTAGAGCCATTTTTAAGAAAATCAAAATTTTCGAAAATAGTTCCATGTAAAGGGTTTTTGGAGTTGGAGGGATTTTTCTCAAAATCTATGTGTCGCATCCCTGAAAGATACTAAACTTAAATACCAAGTTTGGTATTTTACCGACTTTTCGTTTTTGAGTTATCGTGTTCATAGATACACGGACACACGGACACACACACACGGACTTTTTCTGAAAATACTTTTTTTGGATACAGGGGGCCCTAAAACATATATTTCCGGTGAAATCTTGGTATCGAATTTTTGGGTGGAGTGCAATACCTTCTCTATACACTATTACATAGTAAGTATAGAGAAAGTAAAAATCTGATGTGTTACACTCACATGGCTTTCTCTAGCTGCTCTACAAACCTCCTACAAAAGATTATTCTTTTTTGTACACAATGATAATCGAGATAAATATTTGCAGAATGTTCTTATTACTTAGTTCCTTATAATTAGAAGGAAATATGGGAATGCGCTATGCTAAAGTGATTGTCAAATGTTTTAAAAGCTATTGTTATGCGATTGTCATTGCAAATCACCTCTTTCCTTGGCCTGGAGTAGAACAAAAGAAAAACGGACACTCCCTGTCTGAGAAAAGTTCACAATTGAAACCAATATCTAGGAATATCTCGGAAACGGTTACCTCTACAACAGAAACGTAAAGGATATAAATTGTGTGTTTGCCGTGATGTACGTGTGTGTAGTGAGTGTTTACCTATCTCTTACGGTTTAACAGTTAAGCAAAATTCGGCAAAATTCATCCAGAATAAAGAGTTCTCAGAAGCTATTCCCAAAAAATTCGAGATATACGTTCTATTTCTGACATAAATAGCTTTAATATACGGGATTTTAATCAAAATCGTTAGAGCCATATTTAAGAAAATCAAAATTTTCGAAATTTTTTCCATGTAAAGTATAAAGTATATTTGATATCTGTATAATAAACTTTGTCTTTGAAGAATTATTGTAGTAGATTCCTATTACGTGAATGTATTTTTATGAAGAAAACATACTGTAGAATATTTTCCAGGTTTTGTCTACGTTCTTTATTTGAAACACAGTCAGTGAGGTTGACCTTCTAGCTACATATCCTCTTTATTTTCACCCTGCTCTTCGCTAAAAAAGTACAGGTGTAAACCACAGCTGTGGTCTTCACACGAGGCAATTAGTGGCACATTGGAGGTATCCCAACATATATAATGAATCACACACAAGGTTCGCCACTCAGCACGCTCAATTTGTAAGTGTCGGCGCCATTATGGCTCGTGTTCCTACTATAATAGTCTCTCATTCATTTATTTGTGCGTATCAGAATATTATGTAAGTTCCCTTTGTCTTTTCAAAGCTCAGTTGAAAGTTTCTAGTAGCCTGCTCATGTATTTGGAAGTGGGGAAAAATAAGTAATGTGTCAAATTTTGATATAACTCAGAATCTCTGTGTTATTTCTACTTTCTTTAGAGCGTGTGTGCAATGCACAGAGTAGATAGAGAAGGTATTGTAATCCATTCAAAATTTGAGACCGAGATTTCACCGGAAATACATGTTTTCAATAAAAGCATTTTTAGAGAAATATCCGTGTGGTTTTGTTATGTGTATGTGTGACAGTCACCCTCCGTGGTGTAATGGTTACCATGCTGACTTCATATACCCAAGGTCGCGGGTTCAAACCCGGCGGAGGACGATAGATTTTTTCGGGTGTAAAAAATCCTTAGCATGGCTTCCTTCGAAAGGGAAGTAAAGCCGTTGGTCCCGTGTCGTAGATTTACGGCACGTAAAAGAACCTCAAGCCTGATTGAGAGGCCTCTGAGCAAAATTAAGCGGTCTTTCACGCCCAATTTGGAATGGGACGCTGAGAACCACAGCAGTTAAAGAGCGTCCATAAATAACACGACATTTACATTTATTTTTGTATATGTGACAGAGAGAGATAGACAGACACAGACAGACTGTAAATAGCATAGCTCAAAAACGAAAAATCCTTTAAATACCAAATTTGGCATTTTATTTCATTGTCTTCAAAACATGCGACATGAAGATTTTCAAGAAAATGCACCCACCCCTTGGAAATGTTGATTTACTCAACATTTGGTTAAAATACCATATATTAAAATTTTGCAATTCAAATGAAATGTATATCTTGAATTTTCTGGGCGGAGCCTCTGAAGGCCGCTTCATTCCGGAGATTTTATGTAACTGCTAAAACCATATGTCCTCGTTTGTGAACAAATATTTTAAAATAGTTGTATTTTAACAAATGAACCTTTTGATAGGTCAAAAAGAAGATCAACAATGTGAGATACAGCATTGTAAACTATTCTAAACATTCAATCAGCGCAAACCATTTTTCTTAACTGGTAGAATCCAACAGTTACCAAGTTTCTACTTCAAAGAGATGAATTAAGTTCAAATAACAGTCCTGGGTTCGCTAATGAGGAATTAAAAATAAGGTTTTCAGTGCAGTACTTACACTTGATGGTGTTATGTTTAAGATATCAAATTTCTTTATGCATTTCTTTAAACAATTTCTATTGTTTAAAATACTATATATTTTAATGAACTCTTCAGATTAAAGTATTTTTTGTTTAGAAAAGTATAGTTACATATGGTTATTAGAAAATAAAAATGGACGATAATTGAGAGAGATAGTCCTGTGAAAGTAACATTAGATGTTTTTGTTTGTATGATGCAACACTGATTTTCATTTCTGCTCTTTTTCAGGTAAGTGTCCTCAACAAACTTTTCAGTCCCAATTTTCGGTGGGTGAGTTGATTAGATCTCCAATTTCTTCTTCTTTTATTTACTCTAGCATCTATGTGCAAAGAAGGTACTATATTGAACCCAAATATTCGATATTGACAATTCACCGGAAGTACATGTTTTGAGGACAACTCAATAAAAAAACCAAAATTTAAAAAAAAAACAAAAAAAGTGTTCGTGTGTGTATGTGTGTGTGTGTGTGTGTCTGCGCGCGCGCTTGATCAGCAAAACTCATAAAGGAAAAATCGGTTGAGTATCAAACTGGATATTTAGGGTTGTAATTTTTCAAGTATTCGACCTGACGATTTTCAGGAAAATCTCTCCACCCCAAATTATTCTTTATATAGGGTAATTTTAAAACTTTTCAATTTTCTCAAACATGCTCCAACAATTGGCATTTAATTAAAGAAATTTGCAAGACAAATAAAGTGAATATGTTGAATTTTCTGGTAATAGTCTCCCGCCCCTTCATTCTCTAGGACTTTTGCATATTGGTAAACCATAAGAGATAGACATCTTATTACACAAAGAATGAAGATTTCGTTAAATCACGCGTTTATGTCAGTTATATATTTTCTTACGTTAATCAATTCCGAGATATTCCATGTTATTGGTTTCAGTTTTCACATACAGTATTCTAAAACGGGATATTGACGATCGTTTTTCTATTGTGTTATTCTTGGTCATGTAAAGAGAACTGAATTCCAATGGCATTGCGTAGCAACAGATTTGAAGTGATTTGACTATTGCTTTAGCTTATTTCTTTACTACCTATAGTAAGAAGTAATAAAGCAATGAGCCTGAGGTAGAACAATAATCTTTTGTAAGAAATGTTTGTTTGTAGAACAGCTATAGAAAATACTGTAAATGGAATACATCAGATTTTTCTTTCTTTTTTAATCAATCCTTTTTAATAAGGTAGAAAGCATATAAAAACTGATCTCGTCAAATAATACTAACATACCATTTTAAATGCTGTTTTATTTACAAATAATTTTATATTTTAATGTTAAAGATAATATACATTTTATATCCAAAATATCTTAACAATCTCTGCAGTGTCTGCCTCACATTCAACAGGTCACGAGTTCGTATCACAAATGAAATGGCGTGTTATTTATGGACGCTCTTTAACTGCTGTGGTTCTCAGCGTCCGTTCTAAATTGGGCGTGAAAGACCGCTTAATTTTGCTCAGAGGCCTCTCAATCAGGCTTGAGGTTCTTTTACGTGCCGTAAATCTACGACACGGGACCAACGGCTTTACTTTCCTTCCGAAGGAAGCCATGCTAAGGATTTTTACGATTTTTAGTATCACACATAGGGTGAGTTATCTGGATAAGGTTTTTCCGTGAATTTCCGTATCTTTACGAAAAAAAGACGAATATCAAGTAGCTTTATGTTTCTTGGATCACGATATCATTTTTTGGATTTAGGGAGTCTCAAAACATGTACTTCCGTTTACGTAAATTATTATAAAAAATAAACATTTTCAGTGTAACTATTTATAGTTATATTTATATATGATCATTTTTACTTTCTCTATACGCACTATGTACATAGGGACTAGAGAAAGTATTGCAGTCCACCAAAAAATTCGATACCTAAATTTCACCGGAAATATATGTTTTAGGGTCTCCTCTATCCAAAAAAAAAGTATTTTCGGAAAAAGGTCCGTGTGTGTGTGTGTGTGTGTGTCCGTGTGTCTGTGAACACGATAACTCAAAAATGAAAAGTCGGTAAAATACCAAACTTGGTATTTAAGTTTAGTATCTTCCAGAGATGCGACACGAAGATTTTGAGAAAAATCCCCCCACCCCAAACTACCCCTTACATGGAACTTTTTTCGAAAATTTTGATTTTCTAAAAAATGGTTCTAACGATTTTGATTAAAATATCGGATATTAAAGTTATTTACCTGACAAATAAGATGTATATTTTGAATTTTCTGGGAATAGCCTCTGAAGACTACTTTATTCTGGATGCATTTTTCATAACTACTAAACCGTAAGAGATGGACAAAAACTTAACCCACAAAAAATGTAGAGCACGTTAAAACACACAATTTATGTTATATACATTTTTTTCGTGGAGTTGATCGTTTTTGGGATATTCCTTTTTCTTGGTTTCAGCTTTGAAAAACTTATACTTTTCTCATACAGGAATTTGTCAACTCCTGTCCATACAAACAAACGAACATCAGTCACATAGTAACCAGCTTTTGGCTTTCACTTTAACCTATGGTACTCCCTTATTTCGCTTCTACTTACAATAAAGCAAGAAATACGACTATTTCTGCTAATTTTTCTCGATTAGCAGAAATAAATAAAAGATAAGCTTATTAACAATAATAATTTACAGAGATATAGAGAAAGTCATGTGAATGGAATACATCAGATTTCTCATTTACTGGTCAGTTTTAGCGTCTCCGATTCGTGCTATCAAGCGGGCAAATTACAATAAGGAATCCCTCGGACTTTCTAATGTAAAAATCTGATGGGTTACACTCACATGACTTTCTCTAGCCGTTCTACAAACTTCTTACATAAGATTATTCTTCTTTCTGCAACTTGCTAAACGAGGTATTCAGCACAATGTTCTTATTACTTAGTTTCTTATAAGTAGGAAAAAAATAAGGGAATACACTAGGCTAAATCGATAGTCAAATGTTTTAAAAGCTGTCGTTATGCGATTATCATTACAAATCGCTTTTCTTGGCCAGGAGTAGAACAAAGAAAAACGGACACTCACGTCTGAGAAAAGTAAAAGTACTTCACAACTGAAACTTATAGCAATGAATTTCTTGAAAACGGTAAGATCCACGAAAAAAATGTATATGACGTTAGTTGCGTATTTTAACATGGCCTAGATTTTTTGTATAGTATGTTTTTGTCTATCTCTTGCGGTTTACTAGTTATACTAAATTAAGCAAAATTCATCCAGAATAAATAGGTCTTTAGAAACTATTCCCAGAAAATTCAAGATATACATTTTATTTGTCAGGTAAATATCTTTAATATACGATATTTTAATCAAAATTGTTAGAGCCATGTTTAAGAAAATCAAACTTTTCGAAAAAAATTCCATGTAAAGGGTAGTTTGGGGTGGGGGGATTTTTCTCAAAATCTTCATGTCGCATCCCTGGAAGATACTGAACTTAAATATCACGTTTGATATTTTAGCTACTTTTCGTTTTTGAGCTATCGTTTTCACAGACACATGGACACACACACACGGACCTTTTTCTGGAAATGCTTTTTTTTTTATTCAGGGGGTCCTAAAACATGTATTTCCGGTGAAATCTCGACATCGAATTTTTGGGTGGAATACAATACTTCTCTATCCCTATGTACATTGTACATACGGGGCTAGAGAAGGTAAAAAGGGTGACAACTAGGAGAATGTACCACACAGGAGCTATGAAGACGGCCCCAACAAGAGTCCAAAACATTGGTATAATAAATGATCACGTGACATCAACCAGAAGCCAGCAATTCCATTAATGATACTAGTCATGGAAACTACGAGAATACATATGCAACGATTAAAAACCTTGTAATCAAGCTGATTGGCTAGTAGCCAAAGCGTTCTTAAATCCTATTCATCCATGTGTGGCTATATATAGTGAAGAAATAATCAGGTATATTTGGTGATCTTAATTCTGAGTTGTCAGTCCATGCTTCTCAACTAAATATCGTGGTCAAATGGATTACTACTTATCGCTATTTCATAATCGATTATGACCTTCCTTTCACTGAAATGCATATGTGCAGGGCCGCGTGCTAAGTCTGAACTTGCCTACGGAAGATACTGGTCAGATCTTTTCCTCTTTATGAAGGACAAATGTTGTACTGCTTCAGGCGCTTTTAACCTCTTCCCAGAATCGTACATATCCATTGGCGTCAACAGTCATAGGTGTTTTGTGCCCGCCTAACTTACAAAACCAGGTATTTCGCCCCCCAAATTCAAAATTCAAGGATGCTCATAAAGCAATTTTCATCTGTGCAATTTGGAAAATCCCTAGGATGTAAGCTATACTATTGAAATTTATACCAATAAAGTGGATTTTTTGACATGTATTAAAATGTTACCTTACATGGTTAGTTAAAAAATACTTTTTATTGTGAAAACTTATTGTTCTATTAAAATGAACCACGTGATGAGTTTTCTAAAATATTCACCAAAAAATCCAAGTTTTACAGTAAATGTATAGATATTTCATATTTTAATTTTTATTTAACTCTTGTTGAAAAAGTATTACTCTTTGTTTTTCACATAATGCTTAATTATTCAAAATTTAATAACTTATGTCTCAAAATTTGAACTCTATTTTTAAAAAGTATATGGACATTTGCTCCCCATCCCCCAAACAAAAAGAATTCAAAATTCAAGGATGCTAATTAAGACGATACATCCGTGAAATTTGGAAAAATATGTAAGATATAGCATTGACATTTATTCCACTTATTGTATAATAATATTTTCGCCATGTGTCAAAATTCTAACTTGCATGGTTATTTAAATAATATTTTTACTGTAAAATTAGTAGCTCAAAAAATGAGCCACATGATGCATTTCTAAAACTATTCATCCAAAAGATCAACTTGTACAGCAAATAGATCTTTCATGTTATAATTGTTATATTACCTAACTCTAGTCGTTGTAAAAAGACTGTTACATCTAGTATGATCCATAACTCTTAATTTTTCAAAATTTAATAATTTATTTGTCAAAATTTTAGTCTGTACAGATAACCCTTCGGGATTATAAAATTGCAGAATTCCAAGAGTAAATCCCACGAAACGCCGGTCACTGGCGTTAGAGAGAGCGACTCTCGTTTTCTCCTGTTACATATCAGCGTAAACGGCGGAGAAATCCACGCTCGTTGAGAGACTGTACTAGAGTCCGTGATGATATACAAGAACAGTTTTAACATACGGAGAAATTTTACATGCCTTTCATTTTAATTACAGAGCCTTTATTTCTTAGAGAATAAAGTCAGCTTTTAGATTCACAATTAGTTAAAAAGTCTATTTCACTTACATCCGCCAACAACTAGTTTGTAATGGCGTTGTTTTTTGTTCTGGTTTAAAATTAAAGACTATACCCACTGAATAATTAAATGAAAACATATAGGGGCCGTAACATAAACTGTGCACATGAGCATATAGTGTTTCACTCTACTACTACTTATTGCTACTATTTATTATTGTTGTTATTATAAATAAAAAATAATAATACGCACCATGCGCATAAACTGTGTAAACAAAAGACAAAAGTGTGCAACAATAACGCGAGAGCACGAAGTATTTCGCTGTATAATATATTTATTATTATTATTATTATTATTGTTACCATCATTATTTTACTCGGCAGAATAAAAATAAAAAATGTAATATTCATAACGAAAAACATGCAATTATGGGAGCAAGTAATACAGTGAAATTGTGTCTCTTCGTGTTTGCATGTTTTCTTTACCACGCTTTGATGTTTTAATTTTGTGCTAGGATATAATGTGTAATAATAGTGATGATGATAATAATAATAACCATAATAATCATAATAATAGTAATAGTAATAATAGTAATAATAATCATCGTAATAATAATAATAATAATAATAATAGTTAATAATAATACAGCTGTCGTTTTCCAGATTTTTCGTTATGACGCTTTTCTGTTTTGATTTACTCTGCTAACTCCATACCGAGTAATAATATTAATGATCATAATACAGCATAACACTGCGCGCTCTCGTTGGATGTTTTTGTTTACGACGGTTTTAAGTTTTGGTCTGCTACTGCATAGTAATAGTAATACACTGAAACACCTCGTGCTTTCAGGTTTGCAAGAAATCTTTTTCATGTTTTAACTTGCTCTGCTATCGTATATATTATTAGTTACTCTGCTATACGATACCAAATTAGTAGTAGTGGTGGTGGTGGTGGTGGTGGTGGTCGTAGTAGTAGTAATAATAATAATAATAATAATAATAATAATAATAATAATAATAATAATAATAATAATAATAATAATAATAATAATACAGGGAAATGCTATGAGTCCTCGCATTGACACATGTAAGATGTCTTATTGAAATTTATACCATAATTTATACCATATATCACTTATGGACAATAAGTGATATATTTGCTATGTATCAAAATTCTAGCTTGCATGGCTATTAAATAATAATTTTACTGTCTAAATTTATTTTTCTAATAAAAAAGTGAACAAAATTATGCATTTTAAAACTATTCACATTAAAAATTAAAGTTTTAGAGTAAATGAGTTTACAAATAGATCTGTCATATTATATTTTGTTTTACTGACCATAATATACCTATCGCTTTCTCCAAAATTCTTGATTTTCCAAAATATAAATATTTATTTCTCTAAATTGGAGCATTATTTCGGAAAACTATATGAAATATCTTTAGTGTAGTCTTCAGAGATGGTATGAACATTGTGAAGCAAATTAGTTAAAATTTGCAATTTGTGGAGGATTTTAAATATGAAGCTGTTGGAAAAAGGTTTGCGAGAGAACAGGGCTTAAAGTTGGGACTGCATGTTAATATATAAGCACCTGCACATTTAAGCTTCATTAATTAGTAGTTGAAGAGTACGCCAAGTGGGAAAAAACTATATATTTCCTGAAAGTTAGGATTAACATTATAAGTACAATGCACATAGGCGATAGAGAAAGTATTGTACTCCACCCAAAAATTCGAATCCGAGATTTCACCGGAAATACATGTTTTAGGTGAATCCAAAAAAAAAACATTTTCTAAAGAAGGTCCGTGTGTGTATGTCTCTTATACGAGGTACGTCCAGAAAGTAAGTTCCGTTTGGTAATAAAATTAAATTGTGTACAGATACAGAATAAATTATTTATTGCACAAAATTCTACAACTCTTAAACTAATTTTCCACATAACTGCCGAAATTTTGCAGGCATTTGTCATAGCGTGGCACAAGTTTTTGTATACCTTCTTCATAGAAGTTTGCCGCCTGTGTCTTCAAAAAGTTGGAAACATTTTCTTTCAGCTCTTCGTCATTGTTGAAGTGTTGACCGCCAAGGAAAGACTTGAGATGTAAGAACAGATGAAAGTCGCTAGGAGCGAGGTCAGGGCTGTACGGAGGATGGTCAAACACGTCCCAGCCAAATCCCTGTAGGAGGTTTTTCGTCACATTTGCAGGGTGTGGTCATGCGTTGTGAAGAAAAACAACACCTTTTGACAGCAATCCTCGACGCTTATTCTGTATTGCGCGGCGCAATTTCCTAAGTGTCTCGAAATAAAAATGCTTTGATTGTTTGACCACGCGGTAAGAAATCAATGAGTAAGATGCCTTTCAGTCCCAGAACACTGTGCACATCATTTTTCGAGGTGTCAAGATTTGTTTCGGCTTAACCTTTGCTGGGGATGAAGTGTGCCTCCATTCCATTGATTGCCGCTTACTTTCAGGGATGTCGTAAGAAACGCAAGTCTCATCTCCGGTGACTGTCTGGGTCAGAAATTCTTCGCCGTCTTCATCATAACGGGTTAAAAACTGAAGTGCACTACCCATCCGTTTTGTTTTGTGTTGCTCAGTAAGAATCTTTGGTACCCAAACGTGAGAAAAGTTTACGAAATTTCAGTTTTTCGGTAATAATTTCATGAATTACTGATCGTGAGCTTTGGGGAAATTTCACAGCGAGAGAATTAATTGTAAACTTGCAGTTTTCCTGGATCTTGTCATCAATCGCGTGAACCAGTTCTTCGGTAACAAAAAATGGACGCCCACTTCGTTCTTCATCGTGCACTTCACTACGTCCTTCATTGAACTGTCGGACCCATCTTTTCACCATTGAATCACCGATCGCATTTTGTCCGTAAACTTCGCAAATTTGCCGATAAATTTCAATTGGTTTCACTTTCCTAGCATTCAGAAAACGAATCACAGATCTGATTTCACAAGCGGCGGGATTTTTAATCAAAACCGACATTGTAAACAAGCACAACAAAGCGTATGCGGTTGACAGCGATCTCAAAATGGTGCACGTTTCTTCTCCTTGATGCAGAGCGACTACCGCGCATGTACGGAACTGCGATCGCAGCGCTGAGCGGGGATAAATTGAAACGGAACTTACTTTCAGGACGTACCTCGTATATCAAAAACGAAAATACCAACTTGGTATTTAAGTTTGGTATCTCCCAAGGATGCGACACGAAGATTTTCAAGAAAATCTCACACCCCCTAACTACACTTTATATGAAACGAAAATCGAAAATTTTGTTTTTCTTAAAAATGGCTCCACCGATTTTGATTAAAATGCCACATATTAAAGCCATTTCCGTCACAATTTAAATGTATATCTTGAATTTTCTGGGAATAGCTTCTGAAGATCTGTATATTCTGGATGAATTTTGCTGAATTTTGCATAATAGTTAGCCGTAAGAGATAGACAAATATCACACCAAAATTTTATATCTTGTTAAAATACACAATTTATGTCATGTACATTTTTTTCGTGGAGTTTACTGTTTTCAGATATCCCTCGCTATTATTTTCAATTGTAAAGTACTTATACTTTTCTCAGACAGGAAATTGTCCGTTTTTCTTTTGTTCTACGCCTGACCAAGCACAGAAGTGCTTTGCAATAACTAACGCATAACCACAGCTTTTAAAACATTTGACTTTCACTTTAGCATAGCGCATTCCTTTAGTTCCCTTCTACTTATAAGGACCTAAGCAACAATAATATTCTGTTAATTTTATCTCGATTAGCATTGTGTAGAAAGAAGAATAATCTTTTGTAAGAAGTTTGTTTGTAGAGCAGCTAGAGAAAGTCATGTAAGTGTAACACAGATATTTTACTATGACATAAATAGATTTTGATTTTTTCTGATTTTTGATCAAATTTTACTGAAGCATCGCCTTAATATTACGCAGTCCTGGAGCTCCCCCTCGCAAATTTAGAATAAGTCACTATGTGTACAAAAAAATCTGATGTGTTACACTCACATGACTTCCTCTAGCTGTTCTACAAACTTTATACATAAGATCCTTCTTCTTTCTGCACCTTGCTAATCGTGGTACTCATTAGCACAATGTCCTTATTATGTAGTTCCGTATAAGTAGGAAGAAAATAAGGGACTACACTAGGCTAAACCAATAGTCAAAAGCTGTCGTTATGCGATTGTCATTACAAATCGCTTCTTTTCTAGGCCAGGAGTAGAACAAAAGGAAAACGGACACTCCCGTCTGAGAAAAGTATAAGTACTTCACAACTGAAACTAATAACAATGAATACCTCGAAAACGGCAAGCTCCACGAGAAAAATAACTATGACATAACTTGTGTATTTTAACAAGACCTATATTTTTTGTACAGTAAGTTTTTGTCTATCTCTTACGGTTTACTAGCTATGCCAAATTAAGCAAAATTCATCCAGAATAACCAGGTCTTCAGAAGCTATTCCCAGAAAATTCAAGATATACATTTTATTTGTTAGGTAAATATCTTTAATATATGATATTTTAATCAAAATCGTTAGAGCCATTTTTAAGAAAATCAAAATTTTCGAAAAAAGCTCCATGTAGAGGGTAGTTTGGGGTAGGAGGATTTTTCTCAAAATATTCGTGTCACATCCCTGGAAGATACTAAACTTAAATACCAAGTTTGGTATTTTAGCTACTTTTAGTTTTTGAGTTATCGTGTTCACGGACACGTGGACACACGGACACACACACACACACACACACACACACACACACACACACACACACTCACGGACCTTTTTCTCAAAATATTTTTTTTTTGGATACATGGGATCCTAAAACGTTTTTCCGGTGAAATCTCGGTATCGAATTTTTGGGTGGAATACAATACTTCTCTATCCCCTATGTACATTGTACATACGGGACTAGAGAATGTAAAAAATCTTATGTGTTCCATTCACATTACTTTCTCTATATCTCTGTAAATTGTTATTGTTAATAAGCTTGTCTTTTATTTATTTCATGCTATTCGAGAAAAAATTGGCACAAATAGTCTTATTTCTTGCTTTATTGTAAGTAGAAGCGAAATAAGGGAGTACCATAGGTTAAAGTGAAAGCCAAAAGCTGGTTACTATGTGACTGATGTTCCTTTGTTTGTATGGACAGGAGTTGACAAATTCCTGTATGAGAAAAGTATAAGTTTTTGAAATATGAAACAAAGAAAAAAGAATATCTCAAAAACGACTAACTCCACGAAAAAAATGAATATAACATAAATTGTGTGTTTTAACGTGCTCTACATTTTTTGTGGGTTAAGTTTTTGTCCATCTCTTACGGTTTAGTAGTTATGAAAAATTCATCCAGAATAAAGTAATTTCAAAATCTTCTCGGGCTTCTAGCCAGGTAATAACTTGGCTTGACACCAACGTTTCGAAGAAGTGCATCTTCCTCGTCTTCAGGGTGAACCGAGATTTCACCGGAAATATATGTTTTAGGGTCTCCTGTATCCAAAAAAAAAGTATTTTCAGAAAAAGGTCCGTGTGTGTGTCCGTGTGTCTGTGAACACGATAACTCTAAAACAAAAAGGCGGTAAAATACCAAACTTGGTATTTAAGTTTAGAAACTTCCAGGGATGCGACACGAAGATTTTGAGAAAAATCGCCCCACGCCAAACTACTCTTTACATAGAACTTTTTTCGAAAACTTTAATTTTCTAAAAAATGGCTCTAACAATTTTGATTAAAATATCGTATATTAAAGATATTTACCTGACAAATAAAATATATATTTTGAATTTTCTGGGAATAGCCTCTGAAGACTACTTTATTCTGGGTCAATTTTACGGAATGTTGCATAACTGCTAAACCGTAAAAGAAGGACAAAAACTTACCACACAACAAACGTAGAGAATTTTAAAACACACAATTTATGTTATATACCTTTTTTGCGTGGAGTTGATTGTTTTTGAGATATTCCTTGTTTTTGGTTTCAGCCATAAAAAATATTATATAGGACTTGTGAACTCATGTCCATACAAACAAAGGAACTTCAGTCACATAGTAACCAGCTTGACTATCACTTTAAGCTATGGTATTCCCTTATTTCGCTTCTACTTACAAGGAAGCAAGTAATAACACCATTTCTGCTAATTTTTTCTCAATTAGCAGGAAGTAAATGGAATAAAAAGATAATTTATTGCAGACATGTAGAGAAAATCATGTGAATGGAACACATCGCATTTTTCATACAAGCAGTGCGTAGGGCAGAAGGTGGACAGGTAGAGTCAGACTGTTTTTTTTTTTTTTTTTTTCTCCCAAATTTCACAGCTGCATTGCCTTAAATTTAAAAACAATAATAAAAATCTGATATGTTCTATTCACATGAACTTCTCTACCTACTCTGCGAAAAAAAATTCTTAAAAAGATTCTTCTTTATACTTCATGCTAATAGTGATAAACATTATCTGAATGGTGTTATCACTTTTCTGTAGAAGTAGAAAGAACCTATGGAAATACTATGCTATAGCTGTCAAATGTAAAAACTGTCGCTACGCGATTGTCATTAAAAATCGCTGCTTTGCATACCCAGGATTAAAACAAAAGAAACACAGACGACTTCCTGTTTGAGGAAAATATAACTATTTTAAAATTGAAACCAATAACAAGACATTTCCCGGAAATGCTTAGCTCCATTCCAAAAATGTGTTCTTAATTATAGTTCTCTTTTGTTTTCAGAAATTCAATAAGTATTATTTTTAAATCTTTGTTCATATTTAACAAAAATGAACTTATTTTCCAATTCTGTACCTACATTGTGTTTTACACATTCACGTTTTACTTTAACTGTACTTTAAGAATTTTCTTCATGATATTTCATAACAATATAATTGTGTTTGTTAAATTATTTTGCCTCCTTCATTTTGCTAGTAATCTTATATTTCGAAGAAACTATTTCCTCTCCTGATTACGATACTTACTTCGTGGTACTTTCTACTTGCTAATAATATTATCCTTTATATACTGTATTTTATACCAAACGCCTTAATTAACTTCAAACATTTTTCTTCCAAATTAATGTAATTTCTTTATCCATTTCAAAACAAATCCCTCATACTATACATACGTAAAACATATACATACACATTTGCCAACTTGTATGGCTTGCAATAAAATACACCGCAGAGATGATTTTACGACTTTATGACAAAAGATTTTTTATGGCTTTGTGTTACAGCTTTTCACCACGAGCATGACGAAGTTTTAAAATTCTTCCACATTGTAGTATAGCTTAATACTACTCTACATTTATTTTTATTTCTATAATCTCTGCAGCCCATCTTATATAACAACTAAATATATTTTATGTGTTCCATTCACATAGCTTTCTCTAGCTGTTCCACGTGGTTTTTCTTGCAAAAGTGTTTCTTTTATCTACGTCATGTTAATCTATATGACTTTACAGAAATGATCTTATTACTTGCTTCTTTGTAAGTAGAAGGGAAATAAGGGAATAGATTACGCTAAAGCGATAATTAAATCCTTTAAAAGCTGGTCGCTATGTGAAGCTATTCAGGTTCGGTTCACTTTGCATGGTCCCTTTTAAGAAGTTAGTTTAAAAAATGAATATCTCGAAGAGGGTCAACACCACAAAAAAACATGTACTACACAAATCTGCATTTTCGTGTATTAAGTTTTTTTCTATCTCTTATGGTTTAACCGTTATGCAAAATTCTGCAAAACTCAATAAGAATAAATAGCTTTTCGGTGGCTATTCCCAAAATATTAAAAATATTCATTTTATTTGTGATGTGGGTTTCTTTAAAATACGGTATTTTAATCCACCAAGTTTGGTATTTAAGTTTTTGTTTTTGAGCTATGCTGTTCACAGACACACACACATACACACACGCCACACACAGGGACCTTTTCTAAAAATGCTTTTTCTGACTCAGGTGATGTGGATATCGAATATTTTGGTGGAACACAATAACTTTTCTATCCACTACATACATACATACGGGCTAGAGAAAGTAATAACATCTACACACGCAATAAAACGTGAAACTACCTCCGTGGTCGAGTGGTCAGCGAGAGGACTTCTCACCCGGGGCTCCCGGGTTCCATTCCCAGCTGGGGCGGGGAATTTTTCTCTAGCCAGAATTTTCCCTATCCCCCTCAGAGTCTGGAAGTTTGTATGTGAGTGTGAATGTGTGCGTGTTTGAGTAAAACAAAATGATTTAAACTAACGTAAAAGTGCCTACAGACAACGAGTTGTTTCTAGTACAAAGCCCCCGATATGACCTTAGATGTTAAAGGGGGCTATATAAATGAAACAATAAATAAATAAAATGTGAAGAAATTTTAGTAAATAAACGTGTACGGCGGTGCACAATGCCACCTACATTTTTAATATTTATATTAATCATATTAAAAAGAAGAGGAAGATACTAGAAAATCCAGATATAAAAATAAATCTCAATTTAAATTTAAACATTTCATTGTACGTCGAATATATAGTCTTATCCAAAGTAATGAATGTGATCTACATTTATTTTATTTAAATGTTATTTGCAAATGTTATTATTTTATTATTTCTGACAAGAAAACTAAAATCCAAGAATTTTGGAGAACATCACAAATAAGTTTAAAGATTTCTTTAAAAGGAAACCACTGGAACAAGTTTCAAACTTTAACAATATAGGTATTTATATTATTTTAAGAAATGATTCTGAAAATAATGTCAATAAAAGAACCATCAACATTCTAAATGATGGGTGGCAACATCTATCGGACTATAAAGAATAAAACAAGAAAACAGACTAGAATTAAATTTTTAAAACAATAGCTGCACCACTCTCCTTTACGAAATCATGGGTAAATTTAAAGAAAATTCAAACTAAAATATAAAGTGCTGACATTGCGTATTTAAGGAGAACAAAAGGATACACAAGATTAATTTGATAATTAATGATGATTAAATTATATTATAAAATAACTGAAATAATTTAGCATGATTGAGAAAATAAGTCATAAGTGGCTCCAAGACATAAATAAAACGGAAGATAGAAGTGTATTGAAGTGCGGCTACCAGATATATAGTTACTATATTTAGGCACGGTCGAGATAATATTTTTAAAATCTATGTTATAACGTTAAATTTTGGTACACTTTGCATGACTAGAAGCACGAAAAATCGAATGACGACTTCCCAATTGAGAAAAGTGTAAAGTTTTGAAAAATGTAATTCAATAACAAAGAATATCTCGGAAATAGTTAACTCCACAAAAATACTTGATAAACATCTTGTTCTTTAATGAGATCTATAGTTTCTGTAAATTCGTAGGCTTCCCCGGCCACTGTGTAATATACTGATGGCTGCTTCCGGTTTAATAAATTCTCCTGAAACCACAAAAAATAAATTGTTACAGTGTTATTCTTATCATTACTTAACAACTTTGAAAACAACGTGTATTTTGAGTTGTACTCGTCAAATGAGAATTTTCCTCCAGAAGACTTAATTGACGAGCCTAGTTACTCATTCATAATTTAACCAAATTTCGAGAAAATTCAGGGTCTTTAAAAAGTAAGAATTAATGAAAATAAAACCATAATCACGGCAGCCTTATTATCTACACAAGAACTGTACCTAGATCTCACTGGAAATACACGTTTTGAATCATATATTTAAAAAAAAATTCGTATGTGTTTATGAACAACATAACCCAAAACCGTAGAGTCCATCAAATATCAAACTTGATATTTAGCATCTTCCCAAAACCAAAGCAGCCACCGATTTACATTGATTTTGTTTAATAGAGTTTGTTCAGCTCTTACGGCTTATCAGTTATGCAAAAGTCATCGAAAATGAACAGGACTTTAAAGAGTATTTTCGAAAATCCAATATATACATTATATTTGTTGCTACATCTTTAATATGTAACATCTCCAGAGTCTTTTTGGAGAAAATCAAAATGTTGAAAAATGTGTATGTAAACGGTAGGTTGAGGTGTGAATTTTCTTGAAAATCTTCATGTTACATTCTTGGAAGATGTGGAAATAATATTTTTGAGTTATGCTGTTTATAGACACACACAGAACTTTTGTTTTTAAAAAAAATATGATTCAAAACATGTATTTCCGGTGAGATATAGGTATTCAATTTTTTGTGGATATACAACACCTATCGAGGTACAGAAAGTAAAAATGCTTTAATTATAGTTTTATTTCTATTAATTCTTACTTTTAAAAAGCCCTGAATGTTCTCAAAATGTGGTTAAATGATGAATATGAAACTAGAAATATGTCGATTGATTGTTCTGGAGCAAAATTCACAATTGGCTTACAAACCAAAATACTCGAGATTGTTTACAATGCTGTCAAATAAAGAACCATATACTACCGATAAAGTTTATTTTGGTGACTTCAGGAGAATTTATTAAATTAAAATAGATATTGCTTCTGCTCATAAAATAAAAGTTCCACTGATACTTATCTAAACCAGCATGCGAATCGTTCCGCCTTTGCTGATCTTGTCCTCGACCCATCCTCGGGTTCAGTGCCAATGTTTGTCTTACTTTATTTCCAATTTGTCTCCCTTTAGAGACATTTCGTGCCCCTTTCCTTCCTAATGAAACGTCAGCGCTGCTAGTTCATTAATCGAAATTTAGTGCTTTTACATTTTTTACAGTCGAGGAGTGCAGGACCATAGGAGTTTGATTTATGGACAATGTTCAGCAAACCCTGCGTGATACGAGAGAACGTTTTATTGCTGTCCATAAAATAGAACGGGAGATATCGTAGGGCTCCCGAAATGGAAAACACTATTCTCTTACTAAGAGCTCATAAATGTTAATGAAGTTATCAAACCTCAAAACTGCTTATAAATTATACAAAAATGAGATAATTACAAAAGTGGAATAATGAGTTCAACTTGCTTCTGTTAAGTGTTTCTCTTTATATGCTGCTCTCATACGGGAAAGGTTGGACTTCAACGAAAATTAAAAATCGGATGTTTACCTTCACATTATTACTTTCTCTATACGTACTATGTACATTGTGTATAGAGAAGGTATTGTAATGCACCCAAAAATTCGATACCGTGATTTCACCGGAAATACATGTTTCGGGTCCCCCTGAATCCAAAAAAAAAACATTTTTAAAAAATGTCCGAGTGTGAGTGTGTGTGTTTGTGTGTGTGTGTGTGTGTGTGTGTGTGTGTGTGTCTTTGGGCAGCATAGCTCAAAAATAAAAAGATCGTTAAATACCAAACTTGGTATTTAAGTTAAGTATCTTCCAGGGATGCGACACGAAGATTTTGAGAAAAATCCCCCCACACCAAACTACCCTTTACATGGAAATTTTTTCGAAAATTTTGATTTTTTCAAAAATAGCTCTAACGATTTTGATTAAAACATCGTATTTTAAAGATATTTACCTGACAAATAATATTTATATCTTGAATTTTCTGGGAATAGCCTCTGAAGACTACTTTGTCCTGGATTAATTTTACGGAATTTTGCATAACTGCTAAACCGTAAGAGATAGACAAGAACTTACCACACAAAAAATGTAGAGCACAATAAAACACACAATTCATCTTATACACATTTTTTTCGTGGAGTTGGTCGTTGATATACCTTGTTATTATTTTCAGCTTTAAAAAACTTATACTTTTCTCATACAAGAATTTTTCAACTCCTGTCCATGCAAACAAAGAAACTTCAGTCACACAGCAACCAGCTTTTGACTATCACTTTAACCTATGGTACTCCCTTAATCCGCTTCTACTTACAAGGGAGCAATTTCTGCTAATTTTTTCTCGATTAGAATGAAGTAAATAGATGCATAAGTTTTTTTAACAATAATTTGTTGCAGAGATATAGAGAAAGTCACGTGAATGGAACACATCAGTTTTTTTTTTTTTTTTTTTTTTATTATTTTAATTTTTTCCACACAAGTTGTGTGTAGAACAGGAGTTGGACAGGTAGAATCAGAGTGAAATATTCAGGGCCATAGATGGGATTTGAACCATGGATCTCCCGGTGTCTAGTCAATAACTCTAACCAGTGAGTTACCATGGCAACCGATACTGCATTAAATTCTCCAACTGACTCGCATGTGCTAGATTGTTTAATATGTTGCTATAGTTACTAAAACGTACGAAAATATTAAAAAGGAAACATATTTTGAAATAACATTAAAAAGCAGAAGCGGGCATATATGACCAAAATAAGCATTCCTCCAAACTAGGAAAATTTAGGTAACCTAAAAATATGTAGCTCTATATGTAGATTCCAAATTACATAAGGCGTATACATTTATTATAGTTCATTTTATTCAGACTTTCTCTAGCTGTCCCTCAAACAAATGTTCCTTATAAAAGATTGTTCTTTTATCTACATCATGCTAATCGAGAAAAACAGTAGCACAATTGGACTTATTACTTTCTCAATCCACGATCATGGATTACTTTCTCTACTACGTACATATAATAGCATTTATTGTACTTAGATTACATTAGAATTGTTTACAAAATAATAACTATAATATAACTATAAAATAACTATAGTAATAGTTAGTTGGTTAGTTTGTTTGTTGGTTGGTTAAGTAGTAAGCAGTATTAGCAGTAGGAGCAGGGGAAAATGTTATAAAGAAGCCCATGGCGAGTTGGATTTACACCATCTAAAAAACCCCTGCTGGCAATCAGAAAGTAGCAGCAGCAGTAGCAGTAAATTGTAATAGTAAATGGTAAGTTGTAAGTTTTAGTAAGTTGTAAGAAATAGTAAGTAGCAGCGGCGGTAGCAGTAGTGGTAGTGGTAGTGGTGATGGTGGTGGTGGTGGTGGTGGCGCCAAGCATTTTCAGTATATACTAAGAAACATAGAATAATGGCAAGGGCCTCTAGCCGTACATGCTTTTCCTGTCCTTGGATATTTACAGTAACATTTTTGTTAAATGTTAAATATATACTATAATTATTTGAAAATAATAATAATAATAATAATAATAGACAAATAGAAAAAATACACACAAAAGGATGAGAAAGAATTAAATGAATTTATAAACTTAGGCTTTCACAGCCAGCATCTAGACTAATATAACTACTTTCATTTACCGGGCTTGTAGGCCGTGGTCTAGAAAGCATAGAGGATACCGATGTTTCGTCAAGTACTGCGCAGGCATCCTCAGGGTGAAGTGATCTCATTTGAGCTCTGACCAGCACAGACCACGGATCACTTCACCCTGAGGATGCCAAGCACAGTACATCGGTATCTTCGATGCTTTCTAGACCACGGCCTACAAGCTCGGTAAATGAAATTAGTTAAATTAAAATGAAATTCAAAAATAAAATTAACATTCATATAATATATACAGTGGTCTGACGATTAAGAATAGTCACACACTGATTCTCATGTACCCTGTCCCCTCTCCCGTTCTTCAAGGTTACATTTTTGTAAAATAGTAAAGATATACATTTAGTTACTGCGTAATAACGTTAAACTATATTACTTATCCTAATGTACGTAGGTTTGAGTACCACTTAGACAATATCTGCATAGCTCCCTGACTATAGCCCTTTAGTTTGTGCTACCTACTCCATCCCAATCTCTGCGTTTCTTTGCTTTTCTCTCTCCCTCTTTGCTCTTATCCACTTTTATTTTACCTTTCCGATATATTCTATTTGTTTAATTCTTCTCTTTCACTGACATTCAATATTTCCGTTGCTACCATCTCTCCAGCGCTACAATCCCATTTGTGTTTCCAAAATTCTTTCCTCCAATTTCTTACCTCTTTACATTATGTTAAACAGTTCTCCCCGCATAAAATACAACATACTGGTTCATTGTCGCTCATCCCTTTCAAACGTATTATATATGCTTACCCCTCTCATGACGATTTTTTCTTTCTTTTCTGCAAAAACAAAGACACTTTTTATTCTCTAGTTCAGCCAAAATTTCGTGTTTATCTATCCCTTCTATCCTATTTTTCACTGACTTCCAGAATCCTTATAAGTAGGGGAAATATTGCATTCCATCAAAGTTTGATGTCGAAATTTCACCAGAAATAATATGCTTTGAGGTTCTCAGAGGGCAAAAAAAGGATATTTATAAGAAAAAATGTGTATGTGTGCGTGTCTATGAATGACCCAAAGTCTGTTAAATACCAGGATGCAAACTGAATATTTTCAAGAAGCTTTATAACATCATATATTAAATATATTATAACATGATTAAAATATATATTAAAGATATTACACCACGATTAAAAAAAAATATATATATATACATCTTATTTTCTGCGAATAGCTTTAGATACCCCTTAAATCTGAACGAATTTTACATAACTTGTAAACCGTAAGAGATAGACAAAGTGTAACTACAAAAAATTAGATCTCGTCAGAAGACTAAATTTATTCCTAACACACCTTTTTAGTTAACCATTTCCGAGATATTCCTTCATTTTAGTTTAAAGGTCCTTTTCTAAAATGAGAAGTCGTCATTCGCTTCAATTTTTTTTCAACTCTGATAACAAATGGAACCGAATTGTAAGGAAATCATATAGCAACCAGCTCTTGAAAGCTTTGACTATCGTTTTAATTAATATATAGCATTATTGTCCTTGAGGCAATAACAAAAATAAGACCATCCTCAAATATTTATCTTGATTAGCTTGAAGTAGATAGAAGAATAGTTTTCTGTATGAATAATTTGTTGCAGAAGAGAAAGTCATGTGAACATAACACGTCAGGTATTTTATGTCTGTCTTACCACGCGTTGCTGTGATTGAAATTGTTTATTAATTAATGTTTTGTGTGTCTATTTATGCAAATTGCAGATTTCTCACAAAATAATCAACCCAAATGTGACGTAAAAGGTTGCATGACACAAAAAAAAAATTGAAAAATGTCATCGCCGATATGACGTAAATGTTGCTATGGTGATTTTCTACGATGTGTTGCCGTGCTGTATCATGAAATGGATGATTTGTAGAAACAAAACTGAACTTTTATTTTAATTTTGATATGTAATAAAATTAATTAAAACATTATTTCATTAATATAATTACTTTTAACCTTGTTGTCTATTTCGAAATTTTAATTTAGAAAGAATGTGTTAGTATAATCACGTTAATGTTCCTTTCCCTGCTAATGATGGATATAATTATGGAAACTGCCTTCTTTCGTTTCTCTCTGTATCTTGAATGCACAATTTTCTTTGGAATTATGTTCATGATTTTAGCTCTTTCAGATTTCTCATTATGTACAATGTACAAGGGGGGGAGAACTTATACTATCCTATCAAAAAATTCAAATCCGAGATTTCACCGGAAATAAATATTTTCAAGTTCTCTAAGTTATAAAACATCTTAGAAGCATTTTACACATCCGAGATTTATTTAAAAATGTATTGGTGGAAATTCTGAATTCATGTTTACTTTCGCTGTTACAGCAGATCTTGCTCTGCGGATCTTTTTGCTTACCCAAAATTAGTTTTGCAAATTATTCTCATCATTATTCGCCATAATGAAAATAAAGATCGAGGAGAAATGAAATTTAATGAGAAACCTGCTTCATAGATTACATTTTAAAATGCTGATTGAGTGTCCGTATGGACATGGAAGGTTTACGAATGTATGAGCTCCGTGCACAATAGTTCGTTAATAGGAGATGCTGAATGTAAGTGAAATGTGTGTGTGTGTGTTTATGTAATTTAGCAAATTGATATTAACCGGATTCCAGATGTTGTGGATGCTGGTTTGCAGTATTAATGCTAGTTTACTAACATTTTGTTGTGTTAATGTTTAATTAATTTGTTTTAATGTATTTAAATGTAGCTAGTGAAATTGTTACAATATTACATGAGGAAAATAAATAGCGAAGTCTGTTTACACGGCCTGTAATGCGCAACTAAATGGCATGGCAGAGGAATACAAATTTTATTTTATTACTTTCTTTACACATACTATGTATATAGTGATTAGAGAAGGTATTGCATTCTACCAAAAAATTCGATGTTTCCCCAGAAATAGGGTCCCCTGCATCCAAAAAAGCATGGTTTACTTTCTCTACACGTAGTATGTACATAGTGTATAGAGAAGGTTTTGTTTTCCACCCAAAAATACAATACCGAGATTTCACCGGAAATATATGTTTTGGGTTCCCCTGAATCAAAAAAATCATGGCCCATGTGTGTGTGTGTCTGTGAACAGCATAGCTCAAAAACGAAAAGACCGTTAATTACCAAACTTGATATTTAAGTTTGGTATCTTCCAAGGATGCGACACGAAGATTTTTAATAAAACCTACCCACCCCCAACTACATTATGCATAGAAAAATGTTGGCAAATTTTTATTTTCTCCAAAATGGCTCTAACAATTTTGATTAAAATGTCATGTATTTAAAATATTTACCTACAAATAACATGTATATCTTGAATTTTCTGTGAATAGTCTCTTTATTCTGGATGATTTTTTATTAATTTTGCATAACTGGTAAACCGTAAGAGATAGACAAAAACTTACTACACAGTATAAAACACACAACTTATGTCATATACATTTTATGTGGGGTTGATGTTTTTAGGTATTCCTTGTTCAGCTTTAAAAAGCTTACACTTTTCACATACAGGAACTTGTCAACTCCTGTCTATACAAGCAAAGAAACTTCATTCACATAGCAGCCAGGTTTTGACTATCGCTTGAACCTATGGTACTCCCTTATTTCGCATCTGCTTACAAGGAAGCAAGTAATAAGACTATTTCTGCTAATTTTTCTCAACAGAGAGAAAAGGGATATTTACACACCCACAATCCCATACTTCAAGACAAAATACGATCTACATATCATAGAGGTATTTGGTCTGATGGGCGGAGCTCGGGGCATCATTCCTTTACATTTTTTCAAAATCTGGAAGAAGTTTGGACTGAAGAAGGGAAAAATAAAGGAAATTACCATATCTGCAATAAGAGGTTCACTTTCTCTTCTTCGAAATCATTTGTATAATAACCATTTTAGTAGAAACTACCCTTTACATGGAACTTTTTTCGAAAATTTTGATTTTCGCAAAAATGGCTCTAACGATTTTCATTAAAATATCAAATATTAAAAATATTTACCTGACAAACAAAATGTATCTTGAATTTTCTGGGAATAGCCTCTGAAGACTATTCTGGACAAATTTTACGGAATTTTGCATAACTGCTAAACCGTAAGACTTAGATAAAAACTTACTATACAAGAAATGTAGAGCAAGTTAAAACACACAATTTATGTTATATACATTTTTTTCGTGGAGTTGATCGTTTTTGAGACATTCATTGTTTTTGGTTTCAGCTATGAAAAACTTATTTTTCTCATATAGGAATTTGTCAACTCCTGTCCATGTAAACAAAGAAACCTGTCACATAGCAACCAGCTTTTGACCATCACTTTAGTGTATGGTACTCCCTTATTTCGCTTCTACTTACAAGGAAACAAATAATAAGACTATTTCTGCTAATTTGTTCTCGAGTAGCGTGAAGTAAATAGAGGCATAAGCTTTTTAACAATAATTTGTTGCAGAGATGTAGAGAAAGTCATGTGAATGAAACACATCACATATTTTTCTAAGACAGTTACCAAGGTCTGATCTCTTAAATCTGTTCCAGGCATATGACCTATTATTATGTTGAGGTTCGGAGAAGATGTGGAAACCGCCAGCACTGCTAATAACCAACGTTTAACTCGCAACTCATCGATAATAGGCATTAGTCTGTAAATTGGAAGGGGGAGGATGTAATTCCTACATAATTAATTATAAGAACTACACTAAGTGTAAGACAGAAAACCTCTGGAATTTTAAAGGCTAAAGAAAACCATGTGACTTGCGAAAGATTAATGTTATGCGCTCACCGAGTGCTAAACTGCTTGTCAAGCTACTTATTTGCTCATGCCTATAATCCAGAACAAGTGATGGCGGTGTTATTGTCTCTCCTGTGAAGTCACGCAAGCCTAATGCAGACTTCAAAGTGCTAAATGCCGACGAAAAGAGGTATTTATGCAAATCGCCGAATGTATGCATAAGGCTTGAGTTTATGACCACAAGCTACTAATTTTGTTCAGATTACGTGCGTAATTGTTATGAAGCGAATTTTATTATTACATAGTTTATGAGCTATTATATGCTAAACAGTGCATATACTAGTTTACATAGGGAATTTCTGTGAAACAGATTGGATGCTATTAATTAATTTACACTTAATGATACGAACCTATGGTTTTCCTTTACGGATTGCCGCTTCATTAAACCTTTAGTACTCGCGTCGGGTCTATGACTCGAGCGGTATTTCTTACCCTTATATTCTTTGATACATGTGTAATTCCTTACATTGTTGAGATATTTTAATTTATCTGGTTGCAACCATTATTGTTAATATTGTGCTAGTGCCGTCTTTTCAGCAGTGATTCTAACGTTCGCTTTGGTATGTGAGTCTGCTATGACTCACGCAAACGCAAACAACAGGAAGGGTGGTGCGACGTAACAGGGATCTTCGGAACGCGAGACTCCTCACCTAGAATTTCATGATTCTTCTCGATTTCCGAGGTATTTCTCCAATCTTCGGCTTTCAGAAGCTTCCAGGAAGTTCTGTGACATTGTTTTCTAGCTATAGAAGGAGGAAGGATTGAAGTGCAGAGTTATGTTCTGAATTGCACTGAGTCGTGCGTGACTGAAGTGTTAGCGCGAGACAAGGATGGTGTGCAGCGTCGAAACGTCGAGTGAGTTAGATTTGGAGCAGTCAATTTAAGAGTCTATTTGTGAACAATTTTGGAGTCAATGAAGTCATTTGTTACATTATTGTTTTCCGTTACTGAGCATTTGACCTGCCGCGGGTGTGTGCGTTCCATTTGAAGAAAGAGTCTACAGTAACAACAAACAAAGTGGTTTTTCACTTTTTGCATTAGTAAATATGATGATTGGTGTATTCTTTTCATAGTGTCTTTGAATTTCTCAATCAAAAGCCATAGATAAGGCATTATTGCATTTTTCCACGTGTTATTGAATGTTGTTTCTTATCGCAATTAATTAATGTCTTGCAGCAAAAATCTGTATTAGGTTATTATGTTTATCCTATATGTTGATTTACTCTCGGAAATCAACAGCAGATTTTTAAATACAAATAGTTATTCTCATGGACATTCGCAAATATAAGTGATAAGCTGGTGGAAAACTGCAAGTCATTTGGTCCGAGTCGAGCTGCACTCTGCTATTATGATAGTGGGGAATGGGGAGGCCGCCGGGTTCTCTCTCTCTCTTTCTCTCTCTCTCTCTCTCTCTCTCTCTCTCTCTCTCTCTCTCTCGCTTGTGTGTTAGAATAGGGAGGGTCCAGATTAAATAAACGGTAGTGCGACACGCCTGGATGATGGCAGGGCAGGTAAGAGCACCCAATGTGGGACCTGTTTTGCATATTTTCGAAACGCATTACTGTAATCACCTTATAAGGTATTTCTTTATATTTTAAACATATATTCACACATATGTAACACACAATAATGCTTTGTAGGTAGAAGAATGCATATATATTTACACTAAGATCAAATTGACCTGAGGCGACTACCTATACTTTTTTTTTTTTTTTTTTTGCTACATGAGTACTCGACGGTTATCAGAATTATCAACTAATTTTTTGCAGGCAAAAAATTCAAGAGTAAAAATAGTGTAAACGTACGCAACAAAGCATGTTAGGAAGGGTGTTAGGTCGCTATTAGCCGTTTATAATCACAATTTTTTCGCCTTCAAGTTGATCCGTGCCAAAACAAAACCCAGATGGCCAGCGCACCGTTAAAATGTAGCCTTCCGCCATTCGTGCTTGAACCACTGTTACACTTTCCGACCACGTGGCGACTCCATGCGGTATGTAATGTAAAATGAACACAGCAATTATAGCATTTTTTATCTATTTTGACAAAGTTTATAAAGAGTGTTTTTTTTTTTATTAGGCAAATCTGGATCGGCATTAACCGTTGGCGGCTCATTTTTAAAAAGAAATTGTGCAGTGTTACGCGAATTCTATTCTTCATAAATCGTCACATTTAATGCTCTATTCACACTATTTAAAACTTGGAACTTTCGCGGCGAATAAAGTTGAGTATAGCTTCACAGCTGATCACCCATGAAGCTATACTCAGTTCATACTATTGTTTTTTCATCACTAGTCAATGGTTTATGCTTTCGGTACGTGAGTAGACGAGGACGCAATGGCAAATTCACGGCGACCGTCCCCCATGTTACAAACAGCAACTATTGTAAACAATATTCCGGGTGTTAATTGTTGTTTACACACAAGTGTGTGTAGAATAGTAGGTGAATAGATAGAATCAGAATGAAAAATTCAGTTCCAAAGCCGGGATATAACTATGGATCTCCCGGTGCCTAGTCGATTTTTCTACCACTGAGCTACCGATACGGCATTAAATTCTCGTATGTTTCCAGGTAAACCGCAAGGTGATTTAAAATTATTTTGAGATAGCATGCTCCAATGGCAGTTTACAATGTCGTAAACTGTAAGTGCTATTCAACTCCTGTATACTGTTGTGTTGAAATTACTGAGTACGTTATCTTGCAGTTGTATTTTAAACCATTCAATCTTAGCTCAGCCACCAAGGAGATAAAATCCTGAACCGTCGCTCAATCAATTGTGCGAGGATGTTTAATATGATGCTATAGCTACTAAAATGTAATAAAATATTAAAAAAGAAACATATTTGAAAAAAAAACAACATAAAAACGCAGAAAGGGGCATATATGACTAAAATAGGCATTACCCAAAAACAGGCAACCTAAAAGTGTGTATACAGGTTGTTAATGATCTATACCGAAATATTTTCACAGAATATGTAGATTACTTAAATAAGTAATTTGAGATAGGAGACTTATGGTCCGTTTATTGAAGTGTCGAAGTAACGGCTATAAGTTTCTGAAGTGCCAGTACGCCACTGGCTAATTTATCAACCATTCGAGAGTATAACACGAAAAACGAAGGAACGTACCTCTCTGGCGTAGTGGTTATGATACTGGCTTTCAAGTGAAAGATAATTTCCGAGTTCGGGTCTCGTTCACGTATCGCGGCACTTCGTCTAGAATGAAAATAATAATAATAAACAAAATTTACTCAATGACAGGAATCGAACTCGTGACCTTTTGGATAGCAGCTTCCCCCGTTACGCATTAAGCCACCAGAGCAGTTGAAAAAATGCCTCTAGGCTACATAACTCAAGAATGTAGTTAATGAAGTTCAGGGTCGCACTGTCAAGTCATTAGTTGCAGATTTTACAGATTTTTGCGACATTAAATCTTGAGAACGCTAGGAACGAGCTGCTAAAAATCGATATTTATAACTTGATCAGCAGTTTTAAAGACATTCTAAGCAATTTTTTCAATCTGTTTTGTTTTTAACACCGACTTATAGGCACCTGATACCCACACGTTTAACGCTATGTAGCTTCGTTATGCCTATGCGGGGACCATGCATCGTCGATCTCAAATTATTTATATCAGTCACGTGCACAATCTCTCAAATTATTTCGGTGTAGTTCATTAACACCCTGTATATTGATTTCAAATTACATAGGGCGTATAAATATGTATTATTGTTCATTTTAAGCCAAAAGAAGAAACATAATATGTATGTTCTCATGACTTTCTTTAGCTGTCCCACAAACAAACGTTCCTTATAAAAGATTATTATTTTATCTACATTATGCTAATCGACATAAACATTAGCACAATTGTAATACATTGGCTAAAATGATAGTCGAATCCTTTAAAAGACGGTCGCTATGTGAAAAAATTGAGATTTCATTCTCTTTTCTTGTCAGGAATAAACAAAAGAGAGACGAAAAGAAAACTGACCTCCCGTCTGCGAAAAATTGAAATAACTTAAAATTGGAACTAATAACCCGGAATATCACGTAAATGGTTAATTCTACAAAATATGCATAGGACATAAATTGTGTGCATAAACGAGATTTACAATGTTGTGTATTAAATTTGTGTCTATCTCTTACGGTTTACCGCTTCTACAAAAGTTCTCGGAAAATTCAGGATATAAATTTTGTTTTTCATAAAAATGTTTTAAACATGTGGTATTTTAATAAACTCGTTACAGCTATTTTTGAGAAAATCACTATTTTCCAAAATATCCCATGTAAATGATAGCTGTGGGTAGGGGGATTTTCCTGAAAATCTTCGTGTCGCATCTTTGAAAAACACGGAACTTAAATACCAAGTTTAGTATTTAACCAACTGATCGTTAAACTAATGAAAGTAAAAATAGGCATAATAGGAAAAATCCTCAGCCTATTTAGTGCTCAGCTGGACACATTTATGTTATGGACCTCAGTAAGGAAAGGCCAAACGATTTAAAATAGAACGATACAAGGTAATAACCCCATCAAAGACGTGGTGGGGAGATGTAGCATATATCGTAAATGTAAATGTTAATAAAATGAGGATTTTTTGTTTTTACAATAACCTCAGAGAACCAACAGATTTACCGAAAGAAAGACATGTATGTCTAGAGAATTATTTTCTTAGTGTCTTTGCTGATAGACGACAGAATATAGGTAGCGGTGTAAAAAGAAACATTCTGTGAAACAATGTGTTTGTTATGAAAATCGTATATTTTTCATACACATGAACTTTTTCTACCTCTCAGTAACAAATTATTGTTAAAACGCTTATTATTCTTTTTACTTCGTGTCAATCGAGATAAACATTATCAGAAATGGTCTTATTATTTGTTTCCTTTTAAGTAGAAGGGAAATAAGGGAATGCACTAGCCTAAAGCGATTGTCAGATGTTTTAAAAGCTAGTGGCCATGTGGCTGAAGTCCATTTCTTTGCATTGCTGGGAGTTGACAAATTTCCATATGAGAAAAGTGATTATTTTAAAATTGAAACCAATAACAATGATAAAAGTAGTCAACTTCACGAAGAAAATGTAGAACCCAGATCTACATTTTATGTCTATCTCTTATGGTTTACCAGCTATTCAAAATTTAGAAAAAAATCATCCAGAATGAAGAGCCTTCAGACGCTATTCCTAGAAAATTCATACTATACTTTTATCTATTTTAATCAAAATCGTTTGATCCATTTTTGAGAAAATCAAATTTTTTGAAATATTTTCCATGTAAAGGTAGTCTAGGGTGGGGGAATTTTCCTCAAAATCTTCGCATCGCATCTTTGGAGGATACTAAATTTAAATACCAAGTTTGGTATTTTACCGACTTTTCGTTTTTGAGTTATCGTGCTCATTGACATACGGAAACACACACGGATCTTTTTCTAAAAATGTTTTTTTCTAGATACAGGGGACCCTAAAACGTGTATTTCTGGTGAAATAACGGTAACTAACTTTTGGTTGAAGTACAATGCGTTCTCTATCTACGAACAATGTACTACTAGGTAGAGAAAGTAAAAATAAGGAGCATTTATAATTTAGGGTATATTTGTGTCAATAAATCAGAAAGGCTATTTCATTTTTTTTATCATACAACAATACCAGGTGGTACAACTACCCCGTAATTGAGGTGTGCAAGTTATCCCTTCGTACGTTAAAAGCTCAATGGGATCATTTCAAGTTAAAACCCGCAAGAGGGGACGATAAGCGGATCGCCCTCATTGCAAGGGGTACAGTACATAGTGGTATTGCATTGTATTTCACCCAAAAATTTACTATAGGGATTTAACCGGAAATACGTGTTTTGAGGATCTCTTGATAAAAAAAATCTGATGTGTACCATTCACATGACTGAAACAAATTAATCTTAAATGGTTTATACTTCTATTTACTTCATACTAATCAGAAAAAAATAGCAGAAATAGTCTTATTACTTGCTTCCTTGTAAGTAGAAGCGAAATAAGAGAGTACTATAGGTTAAAGTGACAGTCAAAAGCTGGTTGCTATGTCCCTGAAGTTCCTTTGTTTCTATGGACAGCAGTTGACAAATTCCTTTATGAGAAAAGTATTTTCAAATTAGAAACCAAAAACAAGGAATGTCTCAAAAACGATGAACTCCCCGAAAAAATGTATATATCATAAATTGTGTGTTTTAACGTGCTCTACATTTTTCGTGTAGTAAGTTTTTGTCCATCTCTTACGGTTTAGTAGTTATTCAAATTCCGTAAAATTCATCCATAATAAAGTACTCTTCAGAGGCTATTCCCAGAAAATTCAAGATATACATTTCATTTGTCAGGTAAATATCTTTAATATACGAAATTTTAATCAAAATCGTTAGAGCCATTTTTGAGAAAATCAACATTTTCGAAAAAAGTTCAATGTAAAGGGTAGTTGGCAGTGGGGAGGTTTTTCTCAAAATCTTCGGGTCGCATCTCTGGAAGATATTAAAATTAAATACCATGTTTGGTATTTTACCGACTTTTCGTTTTTGAGTTATCGTGTTCACAGACACATGGACACTCGGTTATTTGGAGACACACACACACGGACCTTTTTCCGAAAATGTTTTATTTCAGATAAAGGGGACCCTAAAGCTTATATTTCCGGTGAAATCTCGGTATCGAATTTTTGGGTGGAGTGCAATACCTTCTCTACACACTATGTACATAGAAGAAAGTAAAAAAAATCATTGTACCTTGTGTGTGTGTGTGTGTGTGTGTGTGAATCCACAAATACACACACAGACACATACACACGCGGACCTTTTTTTAAAATTCTTTTTTCGGACTCAGGGGACCCCAAAACATATATTTCCGGTGAAATTTCGGTATCGAATTTTTGGGTGCATTACAATACCTTCTCTATCCCATGTACATTGTACATATGGGGCTAGAGAAAGTAAATGTATGACATAAATTGTCTACTTTAAGGAGATCTACTTTTTTCTGAATTAAAATTTTGTTCATATGTTACGTTTACGTTATGCAAAAATGTTACCGTTTTACACTTCTCGTTCCCCTTAACTTGTCTGCTTTAATATAGAATTTCACATTACAACGGTGGTAAAATAATCACATATATCTCACTGCTCTGAATTTACATACTCGACATACTATGAAAGTTCATAATTTCAATCGACACATATTATCGATCTTTAGCCTCTATATAATCAATATTCTAGGTTATGTACGTTATGATTTCTGTTTATCTCCCATCATTGAAGACAGACACGCCTCTGAAAAACGGCCCTGAGTCATGCAAACACAAATATGCAGGTATATATTTGTTAAAAACAATCACAATGCAAACGTTTGCTCTATCATTACAGGAAAATTGCTCAGAGGTTTATTGAAATGGGCGAAAATGCAGCAAATGTCAGCAGGAGCAAAATAAATTTAGCCTCGGGAAAACCAACCCGTATTCAATGTGTAAACGCGCCGCAATTTGAATTGCAAAAGCGTCTTACAGTCTGGTGTCAGCCGTCAGTCTGCCAGGCCTCAGAGGTGTTTTAATTCAGCTACATGGTACTTCATGCTGATGAAAATGTATTGGACGGTTTTATGATTTATTATGGGTTCAAACGCCAAACACATCCGTCAATTAGGATGCTAACTTAATCTATAAAATTAGCTTTGTCAAATACTACCTGTAAAAATGTCTATTGAAATCTTCGTCATTTTTCTTTCAATTACACAATCAGTTTCGGCGGACCACTTTTATATCTCATTATGTTTGGGTACTTTGACCTCGATTAAGAACCGCTGTTTCTAAACAACTTTGATTGTACGAGCTGGTTAATTTTTCTACTTACATAGTAGATAGGGAAGGTATTATTTTGCTCATACACTTTGATACCGAGATTTCACCGAAAGTATATATTTTGAGGTCCCTTAATCCAAAAACGTATTTTAGAAAAAGTTCTGTGGGTGTGCGTGTCTGTGTCTGTGACAAGCATAATTAAAAGAAAATACCAAATTTTAAAAGTCCGTTAAATACCAAACGTGTTATTTAAGTTCAGCAACTTCCCCACTCTTTATGCGGAACATTTTTCGAAAATGTAGATTTTCTCAAAAATGGCACTAACGTTTTGATTAAAATGTCATATTTAGGCTATTTTTATGATAAATTAAATGTATAACTTAAGTTTTTGGAAATAGTTTTTGAAGTTATCTTCATTTTGACGACTTTTGTATAATTAGTAAATCCTATGAGGTGCACAAATTCTTAATACACAAAAAATGTAGATCTCGTTAAAGCTCACTTTAATGTCAGATATCTTGTGTATATATGTATGTATGTGTGTGTGTGCGCGCGCGCGTTTATCTTGATTAGTATATAGAAGAATAAGCTTTGGTAGCAATCGTTTGTTGTAGAATAGGTAGAGAAAGTCTTGTGAATGGAATACATGTGAATGTAATGACGATTATTATTTAATACACTTTAGTTTTCAATTGACTATATTTATATTGTACAACCAACACTGTCACAGACTGGCTGAACACACTGTACATAATCACATGGCTTTCATAGTATGAGAATGTGGTGAACCACACAGAAACAAATGATTTTCCCCATATGGAAAATTAATAGAATGGCTCAGGTGGTAACTCTGGCCCTGGGCCGCATTCGGGAGGTCCTGGTGAGCCGACCAATCTGTTTGGAGGTTTATAAGGATCAAGATTAAACATTAGCAGTAATTATCTTAATTACTTGCTTCCTTGTAAGTAGGTGGAAAATAAGGGAATACACTAGTCTAATGGCCGCGCCGTGGCCGAGTGGTTAGATCACTCGACTCTCACCTAGACGGCCGGGGTTCGATCCCAAGCGACCGCATGTGAGATTTGTGGTGGACAAAACGGCGCTGGGACGGGTTTTCTCCGGGTACTCCGGTTTCCCCCGCCATCGCATTCCACCGGTGCTCCATTATCATTCATGTATCATCAGTGTCACCGCCTGCGGTGCCATTAGTAGTTAAAGCGGGCGTTAAACACTACAAAAAAAAAACACTAGTCTAAAACGATAGCCAAATATTTTAAAAGCCGGCTGCCATGTGGATTAAATCCGTTTCTATGCAGGGCCAGGAGTTTACGACTTTCCGTGTAATTTAAATCTGAAACATGTACGTACATACATACAGACAAAAACACACACGGACATTTTTTTGTATTCAGGAGGTGTCAAAACATGTATTTCCGGTGAAATCTCGGTATTGAATTTTTGGGTGCAATACAATACATTCTCTATACACTATATACATAGTACGTGTAGAGAAAGTAAAAATAGTAACAATGAAGTAGGTGATTATTAAGATTGTGCTGCCATCAATCCACAGATGGTGAAACCACTAGACTAGACGTACTCTAACGCACCATTTTGTCTCAGAGCTAAATGGATTGGTTCACGAACGAGACCTATAAGGCTCACTGTCTATAATACACCGATCAACGAAGTATTTTACCTATCAGAGCCGTTGTGATATGATTACACAGTTAAAGCGACGTAAAATAAAACAATTTTAAAAAAAGAAATTATTCACGATTGCGAAATTAATAGAGACAATAAAACAATGACTTTGGCAGATACAGAAACTGATATAGTATATGTATGCTTATACTTATTTTCCTCAAATTACGACCTTTACCTTTATCAGTAAGCGGAAATCTTCTGATGTTCCGAGAGTGTTACAAACCAGTTTACATAAATTGCAAAATCGTGCACTGCCAAACCTAGGCAAAACTTGTCTCTGGGGCATACATTTACAGTCCAGTCCATTTATTTTGTTGATGCTTTAAGATGGGCTCCCTAAGGGAAGGGCAAATATTCACGAAAATAGCAACCCACTCCGATATTTATTATCTGGTTCCGTTTGGTTGACTGGTTGGGTTGGTATTAATGAAGCAAGCAGGCTTAAGGAAGCCGTCTGTACTGTGGTATACAAAATCTTCATTACAAACGTTTCAGCAGGGATATAATCATATTGACAATAAAAAGTATGCTCAATAAACGAAGTGTCCACAAAATAAGTAACTATTTCGTGATTGAGGTATCTTACGAATGTTTTTTCGTTACAGAGTATTTTTGTTGTCAGATGGTGTCTATAGAATGTTCTTTGCGGTGAGCTGCGACTCGGAAACTTAGAAATGATGGACCAACGAAGAAAACCATATAAAAACTGTTGAATAAGTTTCAACGAATAGTTAGTCTCCACCAGGTTGACATTCCACAAGCGCAGCTGACATTTCATAGATTTGATGTAACACTTGTAAATGATATGCACGCTTCTTCGCGGTGAATTTCAGCACTTTGAACACTGATGATTTCGGAATTTGCAACTGATGTGAAAGGCAACGTACAGATTTAGAACTCAGTTCAATTAACACCTTTATTGCGTCAATGTCAGCTGCGCTCGTCAGCTGGTCCAGACTCGTCAGCAACAGTGTCTGTTAGTTGAAACTTATTTTACAGTTTCTATATGGTTTTATTCGTTGGTCCATACTTTCTAATTTCCGTCGAAACAGTCGTCGCAGCTCATCGCACGCAACACTCTGTAAACACCATGTGACAGCGGTAATACATTCAGGACTAGTCACCATACTGCTCAGTAATCAAATTGTAACAAAAAGTCATTGGTAAGTTACCATGACACGAAATTTTGTGGACAACCTGTATAATTCATCATCATTCTCTGTAACCATAATCAATATCAATTCGGTAAACCAGATAACTAGGTGTATACAAATGTATCTGACTTATGTGGAAAATATTTGAGGAATGCCAAAGAAGGTTAAAAAATCTGATGTGTTCCATTCACATGACTTTCTCTATATCTTTGACATAATTTTTTTTTTAAAAAGCTTATGCTTCTATTTACTTCCTGCTAATCGAGAAAAAATTAGCAGAAATAGTCTTATTTCTTGCTTCCTTGTAAGTAGAAGCAAAATAAGGGAGTACCATAGGTTAAAGTGATAGTCAAAAGCTGGTTGCTATGTAACTGAAGTTCTTTTGTTTGTATGGACACGAGTTCACAAAGTCCTGTATGAGAAAAATATAAGTTTTTATAGCTTAAACCAAAAACAAGGAATATCTCAAAAACAATCAACTCCACAAAAAAATGTATACAACATAAATTGTGTGTTCTAATGTGCTCTACGTTTTTTGTGTAGTAAGTTTTTGTCTCTAACGGTTTAGCACTAATGCAAAATTTCGTAAAATTCACTCAGAATAAAATAGTCTTCAGAGGCTATTTCCAGAAAATTCAAAATATACATTTTATTTGTCAGCTAAATATCTTTAATATACGATATTTATTCAAAATCATTAGTCATTTTTTAGAAAATCAAAATTTTAGAAAAAAGTTCCATGTAAAGGGTAGTTTGGAGTGAGGGGATTTTTCTCAAAATCTTCGTGTCGTATCCCTGGAAGATGCTAAACTTAAATACCAAGTTTGTATTTTACCGACTTTTACTTTTTGAGTTATCGTGTTCACAGACACACGGACACACACGGACCTTTTTCTGAAAATGCTTTTTTTTTTTTTTTTTTTTTTTTTGGATACAGGAGACCCTAAAACATATATTTCCGATGAAATCTCGGTACAGAATTTTTTGGTGGAGTGCAATACCTTGTCTATACACTATGTACATAGTACGTATAGAGAAATAAAAAAAGATCATTGAACAAAGCATCCTCATACAGTCGCTCTTGAAAATCTATGCAGAATTCTTACAGTGCTTGTAAGCATTGCTAACATTTGTATAATAAGCCAGATGGCTCAGCTAGGGATTGCATTAGAAAGGTCGTGGGTTTGCTTCCCTCTGCCGACCTCTCTGCCCCATTGATTTTTATCGTAGGTTTTATCGGGTCACCAGGTGAATGCTAGGAGGGGGGAGATTTCTACATGCCCTTAAATTTACTGTCTCTTCATTTCATCTTCACTTAATTCCACTTCAGGTTTGTGTAGGTGAGACTGCGATGACTGCGCCCCACCCCCCGTGGTGGTGAATGCAGCCTTCGGAGGTTAGGTGGCGCGGGAGTCTCTAACAGGACATGGGGAGTTCAGTCAGGACCAGGGCGTGGCCTCCTAGCGCTCCTTGCATTGAGATGAACTGTTTAGACTATATTATTAGCCCACCGCAGTGGTTCATTTCACGCGGTCAGTTTCGGTTGCCCGTTGGATACTTTCATTTCGTCCTGTCCTTCTAGACCGTCATGCACAATAAATCTATGGTTGCTGCAATGTGGAATCTCCCTCGGAATGAATCTACCAACCAACCAAGCAAATCAGATATCTGTTATGTTTGTCTGTTTTGCTTTTTAATATTTTTAGACAGAAGTTATTCTGAGCTGTTCTCTAAAGTTATTCTGAACTGTTCAGGAAAGTTACTATGAGCTACTAAAAGTTTAAGGAAAACGAAATCATCGTCACAGACGGTCAAAGAGCTTTAAAAACGTACTCTTCAAGTCACGTAAAATCAAAATTGGTAATGGGAATGCCTAAAAGCCCTGATTGCATTGTCAACTCCCTCGGCGGCTGGTGCTGGGGCATCAGGGCACCTATGGAAATGACAAAGCTCATCTGTTGGCTAAAAAGGATACAGAGATACCCAAAACTAAACCATGGTTAGGGAAAAACCTCAATTCAGTGGGAAACCTATTCTGTAAAAATCTGATGTGTTCCATTCACATGAATTTCTCTATATCTCTGTAAATTATTATTGTTAATAAGCTTATATTTTATTTATTTCGTGCTAATCGAGAAAAATTAGCAGAAATAGTCTTATTTCTTGCTTTATTGTAAGTAGGAGCGAAATAAGGGAGTACCATAGGTTAAAGAGAAAGCCAAAAGCTGGTTGCTATGTGACTGATGTTCCTTTGTTTGTATGGACAGCAGTTGACAAATTCCTATATGAGAAAAGTATAAATTTTTCAAAGGAATATCTCAAAAACGATCAACTCCACGAACAAAAAATCTGATGTGTACCATTCACATGACTTTCTCCATATCCCTGCAACAAATAATTCTTAAAAAGCTTATTCTTCTATTTACTTTATGCTAATCAGAAAAAATTAGCAGAAATAGTCTTATTACTCGCATCCTTGTAAGTAGAAGCGAAATAAGGGACAACCGTAGGTTAAAGTGATAGTCAAAAGCTGGTTGCTATGTCAATGAAGTTCCTTTGTTTATATGGATAGGAGTTGACAAGTTCCAGTATGAGAAAAGTATACGTTTTTCATAGCAGAAACCAAAAATAAGGAATGTCACAAAAACGACGAACTCCACGAAAAAAATTTATATAACATAAATTGTGTGTTTTAATGTGCTCTACATTTTTTGTGTAGTACGCTTTTGTCCATCTCTTACGGTTTAGCAGTTATTCAAAATTTAGTAAAATTCATCCAGAATAAACTACTCTTCAGAGGCTATTCCCAGAAAATTCTAGATATACAATGCATTTGTCAGGTAGATATGTTTAATATCCGAAATTTTAATCAAAATCGTTAGAGCCATTTTTGAGAAAATCAAAATTTTCGAAAAAAGTTCCATGTAAAGGGTAGTTGGGGGTGTGGGGATTTTTCTCAAAATCTTCGTGTCGCATCCTTGGAAGATACTAAACTTAAATACCAAGTTTGGTATTTTACCGACTTTTCGTTTTTGAGTTATCTTGTTCACAGACATACGGACATACACACACACACACACACACACACACACACACACACACACACACACACACGGACCTTTTTGTGAAAATTCTTTTTTTGGATATTGGGGACCCTGAAACATATATTTCCGGTGAAATCTCGGTATCGAATTTTTGGTGGAGTGCAATACTTTCTCTATACACTATGTACATAGTGCGTATGGAGAAAGTAAAAAGGTATATAACACAAATTGTGTGTTTTAACGTGCTCTACATTTTTGTGCGTTAATTTTTTGTCCATCTCTTACGGTTTAGTAGTTATGAAAATCCCATCCACAATAAAGTAGTCTTCAGAGGCTATTCCCAGAAAATTCAAAATATACATTTTGTTTGTCAGGTAAATATCTTTAATATACGATATTTTAATCAAAATCGTTAAGAGCCATTTTTTATAAAATCAAAATTTCCGAAAAACGTTCCATGTAAAGGGTAGTTTGGGGTGGGGGGGTTTTTCTCAAAATCTTCGTGTCGCATCCCTGGAAGATACCAAACTTAAATACCAAGTTTGGTACTTCACCGACTTTTCGTTTTTGAGTTATCGTGTTCACAGACATACGGACACACGGACACACACACGGACCTTTTTCTGAAAATACTTTTTTTTGGATACAGGGGACCATAAATCATATATTACCGGTGAAATCTCGGTATCAAATTTTTTGGTGGAGTGCAATACATTCTCTATACACTATGTACATAGTGCGTATAGAGACAGTAAAAAGACAATCCAAGAAACTGTTAGGTCGATACACTATTCTTTCCTCATCTCTGATAAGCTAGAATACAACAGTAATAACAGAGATAGTTGTATTGATTACTGAACATTTTCATTTCAGGAAACATTTACGTAAAAGATTCCATTCGTAGAAAATGAAGAGAGCAAGAGGAAAGTATTCACCCTCTGTGGTGTAGTGGTTATCTTTAAATTCCAATATTACTGAATCAAACCCGGCGGAGGGTGTTGGATTTTTTCAGTCTCAAATATCCTTAGCATGGCTTTCTTATTTGTTATAACTTTATAATAAATCATTTTATTTATAAAGTTAATATTGGTAATTATATTATATTTTACTTTTTGTAAATATTTGATGGGCTCAAACTACAAAACCTAAGAAGCCAATAGCTGATATAGCTCAAATTATATACTTTTCCAAATGCTTTCATTTCCAACTCTTTCATGGAAAATGACATGGGGAATTATACCAAATTCTGCAAAAGAACCCCGTAATTGAAAGAAGATTATTCTTGGGGAAAATGTTCCGCCATTTCGAGACCGCAAGTTATTTCGACCTACAGTGCCATCTGTTGGCGACGAGCTGATCCTTCGTCAGTATGGCGCATATTAGCGAATTCACGAACTAGACATTCAACTCCGATCATGGAAGCATCGTATGGATGCTCTTTGGTTAGGAGATACAGGAAATAGTATCACTACTAAAATGAAAGTGCTTCCCATATCCTATTTGAGTGTTCTTTCCTGATAAGAAAGAGATCTACGCTCTCAATAACCAGGAAAGACCTAGAATAGAATGCTGAAACTGAAATGAAAATATTACAACTTGTGTAGGGAGCATATACTGAAAGAATCTACATTGGAAAATGTGGCTGTAAAAGCTTTTTAGGCTGACATGAAGGAGCTCAACAAAACTCTAATAACCTCCCCTCCCTTTATCTAATCTAATCGTATTATGAGGTAAAGCTAGTTGACGTTAGAATAGAAGGAATATTATTTAATATTTCTCTAAGAGAAAAAACATAAAAAATCAGTGGAAATCTACGCCCACAAAACTGCAACTGGTTAGGAAATCTATTACAGAACCGGCAATATCACACCTTAAATTCCGAAGAAAACAAAAAGTCCTACTTATCAGGTTGCGCATCGGCCACTTCAACCTCAGCAATGGTTATCTGATGAAAACAATCAAAGATCCATGACCGAAATGTTCAGCTCCAGAAGTCGTATCAACATCTCACCTTATCCTCGAGTACCCTGTTTTACTCAACGACAGAAGGAACTTTAACCTCAAGAATGATCTATATTCCATCTTTAACACCACCGAAGGATGCAGAAAAGTTATCAAGTTAATAGAGATATCACAAATGTTGTCTTTTATATAATGTGATTTAATTGTTATAACCACAGTTTGATACTATTATAATTGTTTGCCAATTTACATGTACTATACTTTACTGTTACCAATGTTCAATTAGTTAAGTTCATGACCATATATTTATTTATATTAAATTTTGTATATACATTAATCTTGTAAGAATACTGTGGTTGCTGATGACGTCTGTTGTTATAAAGTGACCTTAAATAAATAAATAAATTAAAAACAAAAAAAAAAAAACATGAACTTGTGTGATAGAATGTTCAGAAGAATGAAACGAAGAAGGATACTTCTGTAACAATAACGAGGACTATTCCTCATCTTAGTCCTGTTATTGCTTCTGTAGCTTGTCATCCTTGATATGTTCTTTCTCGAACTACATCTCATCATTGAATGATAGTTAATGTCGAAAATCACTCCTTTTCCTTTAAATAGGATTTGCGCCCGCTCCTTGACAGCGTTCAATTTTTTACTTTCTCTATACGCACTATGTACATAGTGTATAGAGAAGGTATTGCACTCCACCCAAAAATTCGATACCGAGATTTCACCGGAAATATATGTTTTAGGGTCCACTGTATCCAAAAAAGTATTTTCAGAAAAAGGTCCGTGTGTGTCTGTGTGTCCGTGTGTCAGTGTATCCGTGTGTCTGTGAACACGATAACTCAAAAACAAAAAGTTAGTAAAATACCAAACTTGGTATTTAAGTTAAGTATTTTCCAGGGATGCGACACGAAGATTTTGAGAAAAATCCTCCCACCCCAAACTACCCTTTACATGGAACTTTTTTCGAAAATTTTGATTTTCTAAAAAATGGCCCTAACAATTTTGATTAAAATATCGTATATTAAAGTTATTTACCAGACAAATAAAATGTATATCTTAAGTTATCTGGGAATAGCCTCTGAAGACTAATTTATTCTGGATGAATTTTTCATAACTACTAAGCCGTAAGAGATGGACAAAAACTTAACCCACAAAAAACGTAGAGCACCTTAAAACACACAATTTATGTTATATACATTTTTTTCGTGGAGTTGATCGTTTTTCAGATATTCCTTTTTCTTGGTTTCAGCTTTGAAAAACATACTTTTCTCATACAGTCAACTCCCGTCCATACAAACAAAGGAACATCAGTCACATAGTAACCAGCTTTTGGCTTTCCTTTAACCTATGGTACTAGCTTATTTAGCTTCTACTTACAATAAAGCAAGAAATAAGACTATTTCTGCTAATTTTTCTCGATTATCATGAAATAAATAAAAAATAAACTTATTAACAATAATAATTTACAGAGATATAGAGAAAATCATGTGAATAGAACACATCAGATTTTTTGAAAATGTGTGTCTATGGAGCACAAAAATGAAAAGTCCATTAAATACAAAACTTGGTATTTAAATTTAGTATCTTCCAAGGATGCAACACGAAAATTTTCAAGAAAATTTCCCATGCCAAACTACCGTTTATGTGGAACTATTTTCGGAAATTTTATTTGATTAAAATATTGTATATTAAAGATATTTACTTCAAAAATAAAATGTATATCTTGAATTTTCTGGGAATAGACTCTGTTTACCTCTTTATTCTGGTTGAATTTTGCTGAATTATGCGTAACTGGTAAACCGTAAGAATACCAAAAATGTACATCTCATTAAAATACATGTTTTATGTCAAACATTTTTGGTAGAGATGACCGTTTCTGAGATATTCCTTGTTATGGGTTTCATCTTTAAAATACTTATACTTTTCTCATCCGGAAATGTTTCAACTCCTGTCCACATAAAGAAAGGAATTTCATTCACATAGCAACTAGCTTTTTAAAGTATTAAGTAGGCTTTAGGCTAGTGTGTTTTTTTTTTTATTTCCCTTTTACTTATAAGGAAGAAAGTAATAAGAATATTCCTGTTAATTTTATTACTATTAGCATGAAGTAGATAGAAGAATAAGCGTTTTAACAATACTAATTTGTTACAGAGATGTAGAGAAAGTTATGTGAATGGAACACATGAGTTTTTTTCTTCTTTTTGTAGTTAGTGTTCTTTAATCTGATAATTCATATCTGACAATAACTGAATAAAATCAGTGAAATAATGCCCAAATTAGCTGGGGTCTGTGGAGCTTAAAGTTCCTCGACATTCGTCTAAGGGACAACCCCGGAAAAATTTATCCAGGTAATTTACACCACTCGGGACCTCTTGAATGCGAAGCAAACAAATGCTACCCCGCACTACAGACACGGGCATTTAAACCTTTTGTTTTTATGCAACAGGAATGAAATATCTTACGACACGTAAACAGTGTATATGGTTTTGAATGTTTGTACTCCTGTGCTATTGTTATTGGGAACTATCATGTCCACTAACCGAGAAGTCGTGTTACCAATTTCCGGCGGCGACCCTCTGACTCGTGGGTTTTTCGGGGTTTTCCCGGGTCACTAAGCGATTGCTGCGGAGATTTCTTCATTCCCCGACCTTCCTGTCCCTTCATTTCATTCCAATCGGTTTCTTTCAGGGTTGTAAGCGTCAACGAGTCCTGCGGCAGAGACGCCATCTCGTGGAGGTGACTGCGCTCTGGAAATTCAGCTCTCGGCGGCGGGATAGCGCTGGTGGTTGCCTAAGGCCTCGGGTGATATAACCGAGACTGAGCCACGGACTCACGCTCTCCGCGTCGAGATACAGAACTGCTCGTGAACCTCCACAGCGGCTCTTTACCTGTCCAAATGTCGGTCGCCTTTTGAAAGTACATTCATCATATCTCATTCTCTCCTCCATCTGACCTACAAAAATAAATAAATAAATAAATAAATAAAAATAAAACGTGTATACTATACCACGGTATCTAATTGCATACACCGGGGCAAATATCTCTACTTGTTTTATTTAGTAACATTTGTTTTTTTTTTTTAGTTTTTATAAAACAAAATAAATATACAATTGTCAGATTAATAACTTAACCTAAATAACTTAAATTAAATTATATATATATGAGCCTACATTTTTGTAGGTACAAATTAAATTTATATATTTATTTATTATATTAATAATTATTAATTACCCAAAACTTTAAAACTATATATTAATTATCACTATTATTCTATAATTAATATATTTAATTATTTTATATTATTCTTTTAAAATTTTATTTTATTTTAATTTATTATTATTATTTATTTGCTATTTTAATTAATATTTATATAATTTATTTTAGTATTTATTATACTTATATAAAATTCTTTAATTTTATTCTAATTTACTATTATTTATTTTATATTTATTATAATAATTCGACTACAATAAGCCAACAGTTGCAGGCAGAATACTCCTTCGTAATACACATACACACTATGCCCACTATGTGGGCATTGCTTAAAATTTGCCTGAAAAACACGAAAACATAAAGTAAGCATAAATTAAATGAAGGAGGTAGGCTATTCATTTTACCATTTTACTCTCCATGTTGAAGCAGTAAGCAGAATGATTTAAATTTTTACAGCAGAGATGATTGCCTTTAACTGCCTCGTCATTAGCATTTTATTATGTGGTAAAGTAGCCTTAATGACGGTTTTCTCCTGGTCGTCATTTGTCCGAACAGAGGAACTTCGCGAGCATATAACAGTTCAACATTATTCACTTATTTACTGTCGGAGACTGGCTAGGCACGCGCGGTATACCTTAGTACTGCTGTGTCCCACATTTGGCTATGTAACACGCCGCATGTTCATCAGCATTAATATTATTGTCAAAACCTAACATATCCATACTTTCAGGTTTTGAGAAAACATTGAAAGATATATATATAGCTAGAGAAGTTATTGTATTCCAGCCAAAAATTCGATGTCTAGATTTCACCGGAAATATATCTTTTGAGATTTCTGCGTCCAAAAAAAAAAAAAAAAAAAATTGTTTAGTCGAAGCTTTGTATGTGTGTGATGTCTGTGTCTATGTCTATTTGCGGCATAGCTCAGAAACGAAAAGACCATTGAACTTGATATGTTTAGTATCTTCCAAGGCTGCCACATAAAACTTTTCAAGAAACTCCCCCTCCACAAACTACTCTTTATGTGGATAAATAATTATATATAAATAGTTAGAGACATTACATAATGATATTTAGTGGTTTCAATCCAAAGGCTTCATTCTGAGTGTAGATCCCAGATTTCACACACACGTACGTGCGCTGTGCTAGCAAATTAGATAATCTATTTACTATAACGGCTGAGGGCTTCAAAGAAATAAACTTTGTTTGGTTGACAACTCTGCGCAAAGACAGGCGGGCGGCCTCTTTCTTCTTCCTGAGTCTCCTCAAGTAACTACTTGACAATTGACTCCCGTATTGCGTCAATATTAGCTGCGCTTGTGTAAGGCTGAGATTCAGAAATCAACAGTGCCTATTTGTTGAAACTTATTTAAGAGTTTCCATTTGGTTTTATTTGTTGGTCCATACTTATTAAATTTTCGTTGAAACCGTCGTCTCAGCTCATCGCACGGAACATCCTATAAATGTCATGTGATAACTGCTACATACATATTTTTTGTAGTGTTTAACGCCCTCTTTTATTACTATGGCACCGCAGGCGATGACAATGATGATACATGGAATGAAGATGGAGCACCGGTGGAATGTGATGGCAAGGGAAACCTGAGAACCCGGAGAAAGCCCGCCCCTGCACCGCTTTGTCTACCAAAATTCCCACATGCGTTCACTTGGGATCGCACCCGTGCCGCCTAGGTGAGAGGCAAGTAGTCTAACCACTCGGCCACGGCGCTGCCCACAACTGCAATAGATTCAGGAATAGTCAATCTACTGCTCAATAATATCAACCTGTAACAAAAAGACATTCTAATTTACTTACTTTGTGAACGCCCTGTATAATTTATCATTTGTGCCACCAGAACTAATATCAGTTCAATAAACAAGATAACTTGGTGTATATAAATGTAACTAACTTATGTGGAAAATATTTTAAGAGTGCCAAAGAAATCATAATAAATCTGATATGTCTGCAACAAATTATTATTAAAAAGCTTATGCTTCCATTTATTTCATTCTAATCATGGAAAAATTAGCAGAAATAGTCTTATCAGTTGCTTCCTTGTAAATAGAAACGAAATAAGGGAGAACCATAGGTTAAAGTGATAGTCAAAAGCTGGTTGCTATGTGACTGAAGATTCATTGTTTGTATGGACAGGAGTTAAAAAATTCCTGTATGAAAAAAGTATAAGATTTTCAAAGCTGAAACTAAATACAAGGAATATCTCAAAAAGTATCAACTCCACAAAAAAAAAAAAAAAAAAAAAATAACATAAATTGTGTGTTTTAATGTGCTGTACATGTTTTGTGTGGTAAGTTTATGTCTATCTCTTACGGTTTAGCAGTTATGCAAAATTCCATAAAATTCATCCAGAATAAACATGTCTTCACAGGCTATTTCCAGAAAATTCAAGATATATTATTTGTCAGATAAATATCTTTAATACCTGATATTTTAATCAAAATCGTTAGAGCCATTTTTGAGAAAATCAAAATTTTCGAAAAAAATTCCACGTAAAGAGTAGTTTGAGGTGGGGGGGATTTTCTTGAAAATCTTCTTGTCGCATCCTTGGAAGACACCAAAGCTAAATAACGGTGTTTAACGGTCTTTTGTTTTTCGCTATGCTGTCCACAGACACACACACACACACACGCACACACACACACACACACGGAAGTCGCTCTTGAAAATCTACACAGAACAGCAACTGGCAACCGGGATATTCTATTCAGAATCTGCAAACGCCCCAAAGTCAACAATTTGGTATCATTGGGTTGAGTGTTGCATAAAATCTTCTACATTGAGCCTCGACAAGCATTTCTGCATCTGATGACCTTTGCTCAATAGACACGGCGGTCAAGCTGCCTGCTTTTGGCTGTCACCCTCTTGATCAGGAATCTGAAAACAATGTAAAACGTGTCAATGTACCTCAAAATGAATTTGAATTATTGTAACATGCCACGTCTTCTATCAAGATCATGCTTACTGAAAAGCTTTTCTTTAGCATGGAGTCATCGGTAAGTAATTTCTCGATATCCTTGTGCTCCTATACGAGGTCTAGGTTGTAAGTTAGGGACGGAGGAGAATTTCGACACTGCAATGAGTACTTGACCTATTGCACCTACGTCTCTGGTAGGAATGAATGAGATGAGAGATTACCAAAACCGGCCGAATATGGTGGGGGGTATCTCAAATACTGCATCCCTGCAAAGTGCTCCTTCAAACGTCCTCCCGTTACTAGTAGGGAAGTATAAATTAAAGTACTGATACGCTATTTACACAAAATCTACTTTAATCTATTATCCATCCATCCATCCATCGGCAATATAAACATCTTATGTGCTACATTCACAGGACCTTCTCTAGCTGTTCTACATACAAATTATTCTTACTAAAGCATATTATTTTATCAATGTCATGCTAATCGAGATAAACATTAGCAGAATTGGTCTAATTACTTGCTTTCTTGTAAGTAGAAGGTAACTAAGGGAATACACTAGGCTAAAGCGATAGTCACATGTTTTAAAATCTAGTCGCTATGTGAAACAATTGAGGTTCGGTTCGCTTTGCATGGTACCGTTTGAGAAATGCTAGGTAGTTTAAAACTGAAATCAATTAGAAGAAATCGGTCAACTCCACGAAAAAAATGTATATAACATAAATTGTGTATTTCAACGAGCTCTACATCTCTTGTGTAGTAAGTTTTGTCTATCTCTTACGATTAACCAGTTATGCAAAATTTGTAAAATTTATTCAGAATAAAAATATCTTCAGAGGCTATTCTCAGAAAAGTCAAGATCTACATTTTATTTGTCATGTAAATGTCTATTTTAATCAAAATCTTTAAAGCCATTTTTGTGAAAATCAAAATTTTCGAAAATGTTTCCATGTAAAGGGTAGTTGGGGTGGGGGGATTTTCTTGAAAATCTTCGTGTCATATCCTTAGAAGATATTAAACTTGATATTTAAGTTTGTATTAAACGAACTTTTCGTTTTTGAACTATGCTGCCCACAAACACACACTCACGCACACACACGCACACATTGACAGATACACACGCCGAAATGTTTCTTAAAATTATATTTTTAGATTCAGGGGGTCCAAAAATATGTATTTCCGGTGAAATCTCGGTATAGAATTTATATTGCAATACCGTCTCTATATTCTATGTACAAAGTCCGTGTAGAGGAAGTAAAAGTAGTGTATAGCGTTTTGAGTATAGAAAATATGTTGAAAAGTGTTTATGGAAAACAAACTTTGTAGCTGAGAGTGTTTATTCATTTAAGCATGAGCCTATACATTTACATTAATTGGTGGTTCAAATTCAGCAAGTGGAAAAATCATATAATTTCTTAAAGTTCATAATTCATATTATCATATAATGAAAAAATAGTTTTTTTCAATTTTTGTTCAAAATTCACATTTACACAAAAAAATTGAGATGAATTTAACTCCAGAACTTGCGATCCGTTTGAAAAGCTGCCAGTAGTTTTCCATAAATAATTATGTATTTAAAATAAGTTGTGTTGAAAATAATGTCGGTTTTATTTGATTGTATATTCGGTGAGATAATTATAAGACTGGATATTTATTTATTAGTCCAACTCATAAATGAGTTTACTAGTGACACTCATAAGTCAGTTTACATTTAGGACTTTTAACAAAAACTGTAATAAGTATTACAGAAAATATTTTACCATACCTTATAATAGTTATATACAAATCTGATGTGTTCCATTCACACGACTTTCTCCACATCTCTGCAACAAATTATTGTTAAAAAGCTTATGCTTCTATTTACTTCATGCTAATCAAGAAAAAAAAATTGCAGAAATAGTCTTATTACTTGTTTCCTTGTAAGTAGAAGCGAAATAAGGGAGTACCATAGGTTAAAGTGATAGTCAAAATCTGGTTGCTATGTGACTGACGTTCCTTTGTTTGTATGGACAGGAGTTGGCAAATTTCTGTATAAGTTTTTCAATGCTGAAACCAAACACAAGGAATATCTCATAAACGGTGAATTCCACGAAAAAAATGTGTATAACATAAATGGTGTGTTTTAACGTGTTCTACATTTTGTGTGGTAAGATTTTGTCCATCTCATACGGTTTAGCAGTTATGCAAAACTCCGTAAAATTCATCCAGAATAAAGAAGTCTTCAGAGGCTATTCCCAGAAAATTCAAGATATACATTTCACTCGTATTTGTCAGGCAAATATCCTTAATACATGACATTTTAATTAAAATCGCTAGAGCCATTTTTGAAAAAATCAAATTTTTTGAAAAAAGTTTCATGTAAAGGTAGTTGGATATGGAGGGATTTTCTTGAAAATCTTCGTGTCGCATCCTTGAAAGATACCAATTGGTATTTAACGGTCTTTTCATTTTTGGGCTATTCTGTCCACAGACAGACACATACAGACACGAGACACACACACACACGGACCTTTTTCCAAAAATGTTTTTTTTTTTTGTATTTAGGGGGACCCAAAACATTTATTTCCTATGAAATCTTGGTATCGAATGTTTGGGTGGAATGCAAAACCTTCTCTACACACTATGTACATAGTACGTGTAGAGAAAGTAAAAATTAAGTTATAAGAACAAATTGTAACAAATTTATAAAATATGCGCAACAACAATAAAAGTTATAACAATAAAAGGTAAAACTTTCAAAAATAAAACGATTTCTAAACCATAATACATTTTACATTCTGTTTAAACCATACAATTGATTTCGAATGGTTTATGAGTTCTGTGTGATTGCTTGTTCAACACTTCTATTAATTTTAACTTCGCCCTCCATTTCACAAACATATTTGTGATTGTTCCTCGAGATCCCAAAAATAGGCCTACTGTACTTTAAAATATGGTATTTATTCATCAGCAACATTAATAATTGTATTTTGTAGTATCTTAAAAGACATTTTACTTCGGACATGAGAATTTTCTCTGAAGTAACTAATGTAGATTAGCAATTATTATCTCTCATGGTTGACAGCGACAGTCATTTACTATTTAGAGCCGCCAGTCCTGAAATGGTTTAATCGCATCACAAAACTACTGCGTAAAATATGTATATTATACTTCCATTATTAAACTGCAGCTATAAAATAGAACATTTTGGATAGATGAATAACGACATAACGGATTAACTACCCTTAGGTCATTAATCTCAGCGTACCTGGATAAAATGCTCACTACTTATCTAAATGTACACATTATTGCTTCCAGCTGCAGCGTGGTGGTAGTTTGATATTAATAATGAGAAAATGACAACCATTTTTTAAACGTAATCACCTCCGTTTAAGGAAAATATTAATGGAAACCTCATAACCATAGTTCAAAAATGTAATTGATTGGAAACAATTATGGCGGCTTTCACATGGAAGTCCATTCCGGGTTCATCAGTCATGATTATATCCAAACTTCAGTGTTTAGAGAGTGAAATATGAAAGTAAATTTCTGACGTTTTACACTCTACATATTCTTCAACGAAATATTCATAGAAAAGCTTATTCTTCTACCTCATTTGTGATGGGATAAACATTTACAGAAATGATTTTATTACGTATTTCCTTGTAGTTACAATGGGAGTAAGGCGTAATTGATAGTCAAATCTTTTAAGAGTTGGATGCTTTCTAATGGTATTGAAATCAATATCTTTGCATGGTGGATGAAAAATAGAATAACGACTTCCCATCAGAGAAAAGTGTGAGCACATAAACTGTGTGCTTTAACGAGATCTATATTTTATTTCCTCTAAAGTGCATAGTGTTGCTATAGAAAATGTAGATTTCATTGGAAATATATGCTTTCAAGCTCTCGGAATCAAAAATAGCATTTTTGGAAAATTGTGCATGTGAAAAATGAAAAGTTCGCTAAATGCCAAACTTGGTATTTAAGGATGCGGCACGAGTTACATGGAAAATTTTTTGTAATTTTTTTTTCTCAAAAAACGGCTGTAACGATTTTGATTAAAATACCATTATGTTTAAGATATTTTTATCAGAAATGAAATGTATATCTTGAATTTTCTGAGAATAGCCTCTGAAGACTTCTTCATTCTGGAGGAATTTTGCAATACTGGTAAACCGTAAAAGATGGACAAATTATTAGTACACAGCAAATGTAGATCTTGTTAAAATATATTTATGACAAAGACATGTATCTGTCTGCTGGATTTAATATTTCCGGGATATTAATTGTTTTTTAGCGTTAAAACATTCATACTTTTCTCAAACGGGACGTCGTCATTCCTTTCATACCTCTTTTGTTTTACTCCGAATTTACAATCGAATTTAAATTGTATCACATAACGAGCAGCTTTTAAAGGATTCAACTATCGCTTAGCCTAGTGCATTCCCTTATTTCTCTTCTATTTATAAGAAACTAGGTAATAAGACCGTTTCTGCTAACGTTTATCTCGATTAGCATGACGTAGATAAAAGAAAAACTTGAAGCGTAGCCTACTTGGCCATCAGAACAGAATGACTTACATTGTACACAAACACAAAAGCAGACAACACTAAACATCCATGCCTATAGCCGGATTCGAATCCGCGACTCTTTCGCGGCAGAACTTAACACCAAACGTGCCAACGCTCATGGTTAGGGGAGGGCAGAGTAAAAGGCGTATTACTATAGTTATGCAAAGGTCATCTAGAATAAAGAGGAACTTCAGAAGCTATTCTCAGAAAATTCAAGATATACATTTCATTTGTCATTAAAATGTCTTAGACATATGTATATCATATTAATCAAATCTTAGAGCCATTTTGAGAAAATAATTTTTTTTAAATGTTCCATGTAAAGGGTAGGCTGGTGTGCAGAGTTTTCTTGAAATTCTTCGTGTCACTCCTTGGAAGATTCGTTTTTAAGCTATTATGTTACAGACACACGTACATACACACTCACACACATACCGATCTTCTTTTTAAATTTATTTTATTCTAGATAGTCTCAAAACATATATTCCCGTGAAATTTCAAAATCGAACTTTTGGGTATATTGCGATACCTACTTACTATGTAGTAGAGAAAGTAAAAACAGGATATACGGCACTTACATGACTTTTTCACAATGTTTCTATATATTTAATGTTAATTCAAAAATAAGAACTCTGTAACTGAAGTGGAAATCAGATTTACCCCTTCGATCTGTTTGCACTGTCTAATATATGACATCAGGGACTAGTACAAACTTGGGAGTTCTTCTCAATGAGTGAGATTCCCTCGCCGTTTAATACCGCCATTGGCTTGTTTTTACTTGAATTTATCCCGTTGAGCTCTGCCATTCTTTAAACGCATGAAAGGTTATCTGCAGACGTGAAATACGGCGCTATTGGGCCACCTGGTATAAAAGTGCCTCAGAATAAAGAGCGCTTCTTCATCTTACGCTATTAAAAGGCATCTACTGTAGTATTAAAATTGTGTTTTTACGAATTTTGCTGCTCACACACAACCATACATAAATCTCTTTATGAAAAAGCCATTTTGGATTCAGAAGACAAAGCTTTTATCTGTGAAGAAGACTGATAGTCAACTTTTAGACAGAATGGATACCTCTACAAGGCAAAAAAAAGTACAAACTTTATTTCCATTCCTAATGCTGAATTTCCTGTTTGTTTCAGATAGCGCCAATGGTTACTGGGGTGCAGATAATAGGTATGTGCTAATTTTTCTATTTTCTTCAACTTGGTATAAAAGCTTATATTTAGTATATAATTTTCTGAGATTTTTTACCCAAATATGTATTCTTTCTTTGAAAGATTAATCAGTTTTAAGTTCGAATGACAAAATGAAACATAAAATCTTAAAATTCATTACTTTTAACTGGTCTTTAACCAGTCGTCTATGCTATAATAAGCCTCATTAATTTAAAAACTAAAAAGCAGGCTAAAGATGAACTATGGGTACTTGAGGTAAAACACTAAATAAGAAATCTCTTAGAATGCCCAGCTTTAGATTTTCTACAATCTTTAGACCTCAACTTATCAATCGTTCTTTAATATAGGGTAAGCAATCATATATACTCTAAACATACCAGGAAAATATATTATAATTATATTTATATATTATAAAGAATATTCTATATGAAAATCCCAACTGACATCAAATGATTTTGAGATGTATGTTATTTTTTATACTTTAAGAATATAATGAATCGCCTTTAAAAGTTAGTTTGAATTTCGTACTTGTATATTTCCTCCCATTTGTGCCATGGTTCTGAAAACATTTTACTCTACACATAACGTACCTTTTGCTTATAACTGATCTATTTAACATAGTGCTTCAAATAAGTACAGCTCACCTAGTAATAATTATTTTGAAGAGTCAGATTTGTGATCTAAAACCGTAATTTATCGATAGCTTCTCCGTTTTAAGGTACAGCAGGCTGATCTATTCTTCTCAAAGTGAAAGCTGACAATCGATAACATAACGCACCAATAGGATAGATACTCCTGCATTGCAGTTAAAGCAGAGAAGTTGCCAGCATATCAGGAGTTTAGACACCTCTGTCATTGCTTTACTCAACACAAGTAACCTGCAGTGGCTCGCCTCACACCAAGGCGGGCCGAATTCAATCCCAAGCGCCCGCTTGTGGGAATTGTGCTGGACGAAGCGGCGTCTGGGCGGTTTTCTCCGTGTCCTCCGGTTTACCTCGCCACTCATTTCACCAATTTTTTTAATCTTTTTTTTTTAAAAATACAGTACCGGAGTCTGATCGGGACTCCGGTATACCCTACTTTTATTTACCTTTCTTTTTTTACCTTGTTTTGCCGTATTATTACTGGATTGCTGTTTTCTTACTTTTAAAACACACGCACATATACACAAACATATAACACTCATGCCCAAGGCGGGACTCGAACCCACGATCCCCAGCGCTACGAAGCACCAAAGCGGGACGCCTTGGCGAGCGCGGCCATGGGGACCGGCACCAATTGCTCCATTAACATCTTCCTATCATCCATTTCGCTTACACTTTATATCATCCACTTCCTCGGCTATGGGCCGATCCCTCGTTACAGGCTCTCCATTCTGTGGCTTCATGTCGTTGGTTCTCCAACTCTGACCCCTTGGTATCCGCTTGAAATTCCTAAGGGGGGTGTCAGTCCTACATGCGGGGAGGATAAGCCGACTACGAAAAAAAAATCTGATATGTTCCATTCACATGACTTTCTCCATATCCCTGCAACAAATTATTCTTAAAAAGCTTATACTTCTATTTACTTTATGCTAATCAGAAAACATTAGCAGAAATAGTGTTATTACTCGCTTCCTTGTAAGTAGAAGCGAAATAAGGGACAACCGTAGGTTAAGGTGATAGTCAAAAGCTGGTTGCTATGTCAATGAAGTTCCTTTGTTTATATGGATAGGAGTTGACAAGTTCCTGTATGAGAAAAGTATACGTTTTTCATAGCAGAAAACAAAAATAAGGAATGTCACAAAAACTACGAATTCCACGAAAAAAATGTATATAACATAAATTGTGTGTTTTAATGTGCTCTACATTTTTTGTTTAGTAAGTTTTTGTCCATCTCTTATGGTTTGGCAGTTATTCAAAATTTAGTAAAATTCATCCAGAATAAACTATTCTTCAGAGGCTATTCCCAGAAAATCCAAGATATACATTTCATTTGTCAGGTAAATATGTTTAATATCCGAAATGTTAATCAAAATCGTTAGAGCCATTTTGAGAAAATCAAAATTTTCGAAAAAAGTTCCATGTAAAGGGTAGTTGGGGGTGGGGGATTTTTTCAAAATCTTCGTGTCGCATCCCTGGAAGATACTAAACTTAAATACCAAGTTTGGTATTTTACCGACTTTTCGTTTTTGAGTTATCGTGTTCAAAGACACACGGACACACACACACACGGACGTTTTTGTGAAAATGCTTTTTTTGGATATTGGGGACCCTAAAACATATATTTCCGGTGAAATCTCGGTATCGAATTTTTTGGTGGAGTGCAATACTTTCTCTATACACTATGTGCATAGTGCGTATGGAGAAAGTAAAAAAGGTGTCCATTAAAGAGTGGCCAGTATTGTTCTTAAATTCGTGTATCTACCTTGGAAGATACTCAGCTTAAATATCAAGTTTATGTTTAACCTGCTTTTCTTTTTTCAGTCATGCTATTCACAACACAAACACACGCACATTCACTCTCATCTCCGTGGCGCAATAGCCTGAAATCGGGACAAGGTGTACTTCCCAACCGCTGCAACCCCCACCTCTGCCCATTATAGGTGTCATGTTTGCGGTTCTTTACTGGAGGGTATGACGTGGTTAGCGCTTCGAGTCCCTTCCAGCCGTTAATATGGTCCACGCAACCTTGCTACACACACGTACGCACACATAAAGATTTTTTTTTTTTTTAATATTCATTTTATTTTTATGCAGGTAGTCTTCAAACATGCATTTCTGGCAAAATCTCGTTAACGAATTTTTGCTAACAATGCAATACTTTTTCTACTATAGGAAGTAGAATTATGTGTATAAACTCTTGCAAAACTTTTGTGCTTTTTCAGTTTCTATGAGAAGCTACCCGGCGTGCTTCTCAGAAAATGAAAAGGTTTTGTCCCTAAGTTATGAGCCATTTCCGAGCGTTGAGTTCCGAGTACATTAGGCCATTCACCAGAGCGCTAGACTTTCGTTCTTCTCTCTCTCTCTCTCTCTCTCTCCCTCTCTCCCTCTCTCCCTCTCTCCCTCTCTCCCTCTCTCTCTCACACACTCTCTCTCTCTCCCTCTCTCCCTATCTCCCTATCTCCCTCTCTCCCTCTCTCTCTCTCTCCCTCTCTCCCTCTCTCTTTCTCTCTCTCTCTCTCTCTCTCTCTCATGTAGCGGTCTTCATCCTCTTACATTTATTCCCCACACCCAGCATAAGGCCGACCGCTCGAAACTTCAACGTCTAAAACAGCCGTAATCTTACGCTGAGCAAAAAAAATGCTTCGGTATATGAGAAGCTACCGTAAAACGAAATTTTGACGAGTAAATTGTTCAATATTAGCAAATACAGGCTATACTTATAGCACAGAGCAAATAATAAGGTTACCTGGGTGTCTCGGAACTTGTTTGATTCATTTCTGGTATGTCTATCTTTATTCTATGAGGCCATGCGAACGCGCTCTCACACAATACAGCCTATAAATACGTGAAACACTCTAATTGGCTAATTTAGCAAGCAGATTATCCTCTTGGTCAATGTTTACGCGCATCTAAGGGTGCAAATTGCTGTAAAATTTGTTCACAAAAGCATTTAAACGGCATGCTGGCGTCCGCCAGTGCTTAACTGTTTTTGTTTTATTATAATAGCAAATTACAAGGAACGTACAGTTCCAACCAAAAGTGAGGCACTAAACGATCGTATACACATGTTTCTTTGCTTCCTTGTTAGCTAAGATGAATATAACCTCCTGTCTATATAATTTCTCAGATAGTATCCCCATCAGAAGTAGAAAAATCTTATATGTTACATTCACATGACTTTCTCTTTATTCTGTAACACATTATTGTTAAAAAGCTTATTCTTCTATCAACTCCATTCTAATTGACTAGCAGAAATAGTACTCGGTTTCTTATAAGTAGAAGGCAAACAAGGTAATACACTTGACTAAAGCGATAGTCAAATGTTTTAAAAGCTGATTGCCATGTGGTTGAAATCCGTTTCTTTGCATTGCTAAGAGTAGGCAAATTTCCGTATAGAAAAGTTTAAGTACTTTAAAAATGAAACCAATAATAATGAATGTCTCAAATATGGTCAACTCCACGAAAAAAATGTATATGACATAAATTGTGTGCTTTAATGAGATCTACATTTTTATGCAGTAAATTTTAGTCTATCACTTACGGTTTGCTAGTTAAGCAAAATTCAACAAAATTCTCAAGAATAAAAATGTCTTCAGAGGCAATTCCCAGAAAATTAAGGGTTTTCATTTTATTTGTCGTAATTATATCTTTAATATATGATATTTTAAATAAAATCATTACATTCATTTTTGAGAAAATCAAAATTTTCTATTTTTTTTTTCCGTGTAAAGAGTAGTTTGGGTTGAGAGGTACTTCCTTCGTGTCGCATCCTTGAAAGGTACTAAACTTGGTATTGGTATTTTACGATTTTTCATTTTCAGTAATCGTGTTCACAGACACACGGCATGCACACACAGAGACATTTTTCTAAAACTGTTCTTTACTTTCTCTATACGTACTATGTGCATAGTGTATAGAGAGGTATTGTATTCCACCCAAAATTTCCATACCGAGATTTCACCGGAAATTCATATTTTGAGACCACCTGGATCCAAAAAAAAAAAAGATTTCTAGAAAAATGTCCGTGTGTGTGTGTGTGTGTGTGTGTGTCTGTGGGCAGCATAGCTCAAAAACGAAAAGACTGTTAAGTACCAAACTTGGTATTTAAGTTCAGTATCTTCCAAGGATGCGACACAAAGATTTTCAAGAAAATCCCCCCACCCCTAACTACCCTTCACATGGAAAATGTTTCAAAAATTTTGATTTTCTAAAAAATGACTAACGATTTTGATTAAAATATCGTTTATTAAAGATATTTACCTCACAAATAATATGTATATCTTTAATTTTCTGGGAATAGCCTCTGAAGACTACTTTATTCTGGATGAATTTTACGGAATTTTGTGTAACTGGTAAACCATAAGATATAGACAAAAACTTACCCAACAAAAAATGTAGAGCACATTAAAACACACAATTTTGTTACATACATTTTTTTCATGGAGTTAGTCGTTTTATAGATATTTCTGGTTTTTGATTTCAGCCTTAAAAAGCTTATACTTTTCTCATACAGGAATTTGTCAACTCCTGTCTATACAAACAAAGGAGCTTCAGTCACATACCAACCAGCTTTTGGCTATCACTTTAACCTATGGTACTCCCTTTTTTCGCTTCTACTTACAAGGAAGCAAGTAATAAGACTGCTAATGGTTTCTCACTTAGCATGAAGTAAATAGAAGCATAAGCTTTTTAGCATAAATTTGTTGCAGAGATGTAGACAAAGTCATGTGAATGGAACACATAAGATTTTTTATACAGGGGATCCTAAAATGTGCATATCCTGTGAAATATCGTATCGAATAAAAATTTGGAGTGCAATTCCTTCTGCACCTACGTATCATAAACTATTTACAAAAAATAAAAATACCTGTCCTCCCTCCGGGCACATGTTGCTGAGATTTTCTTTAACAGCGCTAGAATAATGGGATACCATTGTGCTGCATCCAGTGATTTAGGGATTATTAAAGTTTGTTCTCTTCTAGAATATTTCTCAATATTTAGCTATTCTCGAGAAACCCTAGGAGCTAAATAAACTAGTATAATTATGCTGTCTCCCAGGCAAATGCCACATCGAAAAACTTTCAGAATACAACCTTCGAGCATAGCCACATTTTGGTGCGTTTTCCCATAAATTATAACAGTATCCGTTTGTTTTGTTTGTTGTTAGTGAGCATGTTACCTGTTACCCTAAATGACCTGGCTCGAACTGCAAGCATGCGATCACGCGACGTCTATTGGTACGAAACCATGAAGTAAACACCTGAAGAGAGGAAACACTACATCAATGACCTTTCGCTTTGTACCTTCAATGCCCCTTTGAAAATCAGTAAGGTGGTAACTTCTTTTGTACTTATGTAAGCGGGAGTCATAAACCTGACAAGAACCTGGTATTGTCATAGGTAACTAAAACTGTAATTCCTGCGTTTTTGTCTTATGTTTTGGAGCAGGTCTGGCGAACATTTCTCCGAAAGTGTGAACATAGTTCGCCCTCCCGTCCTTACCTGAGTGGTGACGTGACACTTGCATACACACGCGCCAGGTGGACCCAGTTTTCTCTCGCAGCGGCGGGCTCGGTCTTTAGTCAAGCTGCTACGGCAACTCCACGCCTAATTCGTAAGGGAGGAGAAATACGAGAAGGGATTCACACTTTGGGAGCAACGTTTGTCAGGCCTGTTTGGAGGGTGCGGATAAGCCGGAGTTTTTCGTGTTTTTTTTGTTTTTTGTTTTTTTATTTGTTATTTATTTTATTTTTATTTTTTATTTTTTTAGTGTTTAATGCCCTACTTTTACTACTTGTGGCACCGCAGGCGATAGCCAGAGTTTACCTTTTTCTATTGGAATGTATGTTAAGTTCAAAAATGAGAAGTGTTACGAAAGATTAAGGCCATTATTGGATCTGACTACATTATTTACCGAGAAAAGGAAATACGACCTCGGCTGCAGTGTCAGTTTTGAGTGGAATCCCGGCAAATTGGAATGTACTTTTATGTCTATGCCGCTTAGCAAAGGTAGTGCAGGAAGTATTTATTATATTCCAAATTTGTTATGTGTGTGAGTATGTGTATGTTAGCTTATCTTTCGGTTAACAGCATAGCTCAAAGCAAGAATTCAAATACCACCAATGGCAGCATCACAAGTGCATGCTTCAGACAAACCTCCAATTAACCGCAATGACTACTGACCATGGAAGATTTGGGAAATGCTTTCACAAGTTTAGGTCGTCTCCTTAGCGCGGTGGTAGCGCAGCTGCTTACCAAGCGGGAGACCTGGGTTCGATCCCCAGTATACCGGCGAGGGGATTTTTCCCCCGCTGGGAGACCTGGCCCGCGGTGCACTCAGCCTCCTAAGGTCCCTGGGAGGCCAATTGAGGAGCTACTTGATGGAGAAGTAGCGGCTCCAAGTCATGAGGACCGCATTAACCGGCCGGGGGACTCGAGGCGCTGACCACGTCTCACCCTCCATGAGTGGACTGTCAGTAGTGGACCGAGATGGGGACGCAGCGGCCGGGCGGTAGACCAAGGCTCCCAGTGAGCTGTTGTGCCATGGAGATATTATTCCACAAGTTTGAGACAACCCAGTATGCACGTCAGGGGAAAACTCGCACTTGGACTGCGGATTATTCCAGCCTGATGAATTTCACAGATAAATTAAACAGTTGGGACGCATAGCCACCAAGTGACCTTTTGAAAATGTTATAAACTTTGATATTTTAAAAATTAATACTACCTAAATAAGTTCAAAGTAGGAGATGCTATGGCCTAGTGGTTAGACCGCTCGCCTTTCACCTATACGGCCCGCGTTCGATTTCAGGGGACCGTATGTAGGATAGATGAGGCGGACTCTGGGCGGTTTTTTTTCGGGTTCTCCAGTTTCCCCGCCATTCACTTTCCATTTTTCCTACCATTCACTTCACTATCATTTCATATCATCTATTTCCTCACTTTCATACCAAGCATCGTACTGATCAACCATTCTGACTTTAAATACAGAGCCTCTGCTGCTTAACAGATGTCTGACTCCAGGCGCTGGCTTTAAGCATTGGGGGATGCAAGTCCTATATACGAGGAGGGTAAATAGAGAAAGAAATAAAGAAGGAAGGAAAGAGAGTGAAGGTCACAGAAAAACGTGCAATTTCTGGGAAAACAAAATCATGAAGAAAATTTGGCAAATTATTGTAACCTTGAAATTTCAAAAAACTATAGCTTAAATCAGGTTCAATGTCACAGTGAAAATGACTACTTCTATATCATAGAGACAATGAAAGTAACAAACTATCAGTACAGAACAGTGAAACTATCAGTTATATACCAGGTGACCCAACAGCCCGTATTTAACAGTGTAGATATCCCTCGGTGCGATAAAGAGTTGCAAAACTGAACGGGTCTATTCAAGTTCAAATTAGCCATTGGGGAACAGGTGTGCGCAACATTTATTATATCCCTCTCAATAGGTGTGGCCCACTCAACGTCTACGTAAAACGAAGGCCGCTCGCGTCAGTTCCCCACTAATCAGTTTTAACCTGAAATAGCCCCGCTTATTTATGCAACTCTTTTAACGCACGAAGAAATATCTGTACACATCAAATACAGTGCTGTTGGGCCACCTGATATTAGAAATTATAAACAACAAACGATAGAGAAATATGTAAGAAAACTGTTAAAAATTTACTCACAAGTGCAGTTAATTATGTGTACACTTGTAATGGAGCATGCAGTAATAAACTAGTTCAGTTCAAAAAATTAGTATATGCGTAGACGCTCGTGATCTTGAGACTTATAATTATTTTATAAACATTTGTAATATAGTGAAAGCTTAACAAGAAAAACTTGTGTTTATATTATTATTATTATTATTATTATTGCCTCCCACTAGACGTATAATAAAATAAATTTTAATATATATATATATATATGGATAATTAAAATCATGAGGCTACTTCAAAGAAAAGCTTTCAACAAACATGTTTTTACTTTCTCTATACGTACTTTGTATATGGTGTATAGAAAATATAAAACTCGATACTGAGATTTCACCGGAAATATATGTTTTGATATCCCCTAAATCCAAAAAAAAGTATTTTTAGAAAAAGGACCGTGTGTGGGTGTGAGTGCCTGCGGACAGCGTAGCTAAAAAACTAAAAGACCGTTAAATACCAAACTTGGTAATTATGATTAATATGTTCCAAGGATGCGACACGAAGATTTTGAAGAAAATCCAACTACCCCAAACAACCCTTTGCAAGAAAACCTTTCGAAAATTTTGATTTTCTCAAAAATGGCCCTAATGATTATTATTCAATTACCGTATATAAAAAATAATTACATGACAAATAGAATATATGTTTTGAATTTTTTGGCAATAGCTTCAGAACGCCTCTTCATTCTGGGGAACTTTTGCTGAATTTTGCATAACTGGTAGCCATAAGAGATGGACATAAGCTTGCTACATAAACATATAGCTTTTATTAAAACACACAAGTTGTGTCATTAAATATTTTTTCTCGGAATTCACATTTTGGAGGTATTTCACCTTATTGGTTCCAGTTTTAAAATATCTGGGACGTTGTCAACTCCTAGTCATGCAAAGAAATGCATTTCAATCAAATGGCAACCGGTTTTTAAAATATTTAATTATCGCTTTAGCTAGTGCACTCAATTATTTCCCTTCTACTTACAAGGAAGCACATATCATAGACAATTTCTGAAAATGTTTATCTCGATTAGCATGAAGTAAATAGAAAAATAAGCTTTATAACAATAATTACGTACAGAGATGTAGAGAAAGTCATGTGATGGAATACATCAGATTTTATTTTTCACTTCTGTTCTCCTCCTTTTCCACTGAAATTTCTCCAGTTTCGTAGTCAAATTTGATTTCTCCATATCTTTGTTTGATCACAATATAAATATACAAAGAAAATCTGTGTCTACTTCTTCATACATTGGACAATCTCCTTTGCGGACTAAATCCTTGTGATTACTTCTCCATTCAACTTCTTCCATTTTCGTTTCCAAATTTGATTTCTCCATATCTTTGTTATAGCACAATATAAAAATCTGCGTCTACTTCTGTTTATATTGGACAATCTCCTTTTGCGGACAAAATCCTCCTGATTACTGCTTCTCCATTATACTTATCCCATTTTCAATCCCAAATTTGATTTCTCCGTATCTTTGTTTGATTACAAAATAAATATACAAGGATATCTATATCTATATCTCCGTACATTGGTTCATTTTCTTACATCCTCATCATGTCATGAAAAAGCATTACAAACCTAAATTGTTTTCTGAAATCCTTGAAGAATACCAATTTTAATTTTCAGTGAGCTTACTGTGCAGTGTTTTGTTTTCAGGGAACTGATATGATTGCTAAATTCGCGATGAATGTGCACAAACTTTTGTACGAGATTCTACATTGGATCATTATACAAGAAAACATTTAAACGCCAACGTTGTATGCAAAACTGCGCTTGTTAGATCTCTGATCAGACACGTGATTTGGCTAGCAATTCTATCGCTGCATCTGAAGTGCAAATTAATTTTCTTACTCGTTGTAATCACAGCTATTTGCACTAAAGTGAAGGTTTTTACATTATCAACATGTGCAACTACACTGAGGAGCATTATAAATTCATATTTAGATAGATTACAAGTTGCTTTACTTGAACCGGAAAGCACCATTTTAAAAACGCCAATGGGCGTTATTTGAAGATAATCTAAGTCTGCCTCAACGCCCTTTACGTGTTCTGTATGAAATAATGCATTATAATGTTTACAAGGTCGGTAAGTGGAGTTTTAAAATTAAAGGAGGATTTTTTTTACATTCCCTACCACTTACAATGTACATAGTAGTTAGAGAAGCTATTATATTCCACTCAAAAATTCGATATCAAGATATTAAAAATACGCGTTTTGCGGTACCCTTGAGAAAACATCTGATGTGTTCCAATCACATCACTTTCTCAATCTGATTTTACAAAACATTTTTATCTACATCATATTAATTGGTATAAACTTGTGACAATATTAAGGCCTAAAGTTAAAAGGTTTTTATTTTTAATTGTATTAATAACGTTAAAATTTATTTGGGCGAAATAAGAGCTTAAAACATACATTTATCTATTGATTTGTGTGTGAGTTGCTATTGCTGAATAGTTTTATTTGTGTTATTGATATATTTGAAAGACGTGTTCATTCTAATGCAAAAAGGTGTAAGTAAAGGAGTTTTTAATGTGATGGCTGGAAGCATGACCAACAATCGCAACAATGATAGAAAGAGATGGAAAAGGTTATGTGTATGTGCATTTCTAAAACTCTCATACATTACACGGCCTTGGAATGAACATACGGCAACAAAAATATTTCAGTTTATAATTTCTTAAAAGAAAAAGGAATATGGATTTTGCTTATCAACGAAACAAGCAGAAGTAGAACGTTCTATTCTTCAGATAATACGTTATAACTTGATTTTGTGTGAATATATTGTAACTTCAATTATTTAAATTAAATTCAAAAGAATTTAATAACAAGTAATATTTAAAATAAGAACTGAAGCTTTCCTGGCGACGTGTTAATTCAAAATCTTCTCGGGCTTCTAGCCAGGTAAAAACTTGGCTTGGCAAGTTTTTACCTGGCTAGAAGCCCGAGAAGATTTTGAATTAAGTAATATTTATTTAAGGTAGTTGAAACCAAAATACAGAACGCGTATATTACAGCCCATGAGAAGAGAGAAGTATATAATTAAGAAAATTAAATTTATACGAACAAGTAATTTCGTTGCAAACTTTACTAAAATTGTCTTATTACTTGTTTCCTTGTATGTAAAAGGAAAATATGGAAATACTCTGGCCTAAAGCGATAGTCAAGTCCTTTAAAAGCTAGTTGCTATGTGAAACAATTGAAAATCGGTTCTCTTTGCATGATCAGAAGTAAAACAAAAGAGATATGAAGCAGAAACATAGGGAAAACTGAAGTAGTCAAATCTCAGAAAAAATATTTAAAAAACTCTACAAAACATATATATGTTTTAACGAGATCTTTATTTTGTGTAGTATTTGTCTAGAGACGGCGCCGTGGTGGAGTGATTAGACCACTCACCTCATTTAGACGGCCTGAGTTCGATCCCAAGCGACCGCATGTGAGATTTGTGGTAGACAAAGCGGCGCAGAGGCGGGTTTTTTATCCAGGTTCTCCGGAGCTCCCTCTTCATTCTCTTATCAGTGACATCGCCTGCGGTGCCAAAGTAATAAAAGCGGACGTTAAACACTACCAAAAAAATAATCGATATAAACATTAACAGAAATAAAATTATCTTATTACTTGCTTCCTTGTAAGTAGAAGGTAAATAGGGGTGACTGAAGTTCGTTTGTTTGTATGGACACAAGTTGGCAAATTCCTGTATGAGAAAAGTATAAGTTTTTCAAAGCTGAAACCAAAAACAAGGAATATCTCAAAAACGATCAACTCCACGAAAAAAATGTATATAACATAAATTGTGTGTTTTAAAGTGATCTACATTTTTAGTGTGTTAAGTTTATGTCCATCTCTTACGGTTTAGTAGTTAAGCAAAATTCATCCAGAATAAAGTAGTCTTCAGAGGCTATTCCCAGAAAATTCAAGATATACATTTTATTTGTCAGTAAATATCTTTAATATACGATATTTTAATCAAAATCTTTAGGGCCATTTTTTAGAAAATCAAAATTTTTTAAAAAAGTTCCATGTAAAGGGTAGTTGGGGGTGAAGAATTTTCTTGAAAATCTTCGTGTCGCATGCTTGGAATATGCCAAACCTAAATACCAAGCTTGGTTTTTAATGGACTTTACGTTTTTGAGCTATGCTGCTCACAGACACACACACATACACACACAGACAGACAGACAGACAGACAGACAGACAGACACACACACACACATGGACATTTTTCTAAATTTTTTTTTTTTTTAAGATTCAGGAGGTCTCAAAACATGTATTTCCGGTGAAACCTCGGTATCGAATTTTTGGGTGCATTACAATACCTTCTCTATACACTGTGTATATAGCACGCATAGAGAAAGTATAAAAGGCCTACAGAAACGTATATCTCATGTATATTCTGTGTTTTAACAAGATTTATATGTTGTGTAGTAATTATTTGTTTATCTCTCTAACTAAAATATTTGTCTATATTACTGATAAAATAAATAATGTGCTTTAAAAGCGATTCACAGTTGTTGTTTAGTGCATTTTCGTCTATCGTTAATGCTTATCAGTTATGCAATATTCCAAATAAGATGGACTTCAAAGGATATTCCCATAAAATTCAATATTGACATTGTATTTGTCATGTAAATAGCTTTAATACACGGTATTTTAATAAAATCGGTAGAGCAGTTTTGAGATAATCCGAGATTTCGGAAATCTTTGAAGAAAGGATACATTGGGGTAGGGGAATATTATTGAAAATTCATGACTAATCTTTAGAATATATTGAACTTAATATTATTTTTGATTTATACTGCTTACATCACAAAAGGACCTTTTTTTCTTCTTTTTGGATTCGGGAAGTCTCAAAACGTCTATTTTCGGTGGAATTTCATAATTCAATTTTTGGGTGGAACATAATACTACTTTTACCTACTTTACCTAGCAAATAAAATAAAACTAATACCAATGTAAATTCATTAAATGGGAATTTTTGAACTTCTTTTTTATTTTTTTTTATTTTTTAACTTTAACCTGGTTGTTCATATCGAACGAGGAATGAAATAGGTGGAATGATGCTCAAATAGTCTCGGGGTCTCTAGGCTTAAAGTTACCCGACATTCGACTTCTCAGGATAAAGGAAAACCCTGAAAAAACAGCATCCGGCCAAATCATCCTAAACGAGAGTCGAACTCGTGACCTCCTGAATGTGAGCAGAAACACAAACTTCACAGTGCCAAGGCGAGCTGACGAGACCATTATAATACCAAACTATAGCAATTTTATTTATAGATATTTTGTTGATAGATTGTACCTGTAAAAATTGCTAAAAACATTGAAAAATACAGTTTTGTCGAGTAATAAGTTGATTTTAAGAGGGATTGTAAATAATGACGCAGATACCAAGCGGAAAGATTCAGGTGGTTTTGTCAATGCCCGCATTCGGGAGGTCGCGGGTTCAATCCCCGTCAACCGCCCCTATGATTTGGGTTTTGTATGGTTATCAACAGTAGAATGCTATTTATGTAATAATTAGTCTGACTCATAAATGAGTTTGCCTACTGACACAGAATAAAATATACATTTAAGGGTTTTCACAAAAAATATTTTACCATAGGTTATAATAGTTACATAAAAATTAAATTATGAGAACAAATTGTAGCAAAGATTTTAAATATGTGCAACAACAATAAAAGAGAAAATATACAAAAATAAAGTGATTTGTAAACCATAATACATTTTCTTTCTGTTTAAACTATACAAATAATTTCGAAAAATGACAACGAATATTTTATGACATTTTCTGTGATTGCTTGTTCAAACACTTCTATTGATTTTATACTTCGCCCTCCATTTCACAAATATGTTTGTGATTGTTCCTCGAGATCCAAAAAATAGGCGTACTATTGTTATTTCTCTGAGGTTGTATTGTTAAGTATGGTATGGTGGGTTCATATATTTTTTGTTTCTCCAGATGAACTTCTTGAGATTGATCTTTATTCAGTTCAAAGCGGATGGTTTCTGATTCTGATTTTCTTCAGCATCAGCTAGGTAAATTTGTAGTACCTCGTACCCCTTCATTTCAAATCACCTTTCCTGTTAAGAGGCTTAACTGAGTGGTAAATACCCCAAGTTAGAGTATTCAGATCACCATGAATCGAACCCGGGACCCCTCAAATGCGAGTCGCACGGGCTACAGTTCAAAGCCTATTTAGACACCGAGAAAAAGTTTCAGCTCAATCAACACTCTGAATCCCACTCGGTAGATTAATTCATAATTAATTTATTTTCTGATTGCTTTATCTACAATGTTCACGAAATGCCCTTCATGACCCCAAACTGGTCTAATTGTGTGTTGTTCGAGGTGAAGGAACAATGGAGCTCATAATTATGTAATTATGGCCAATAACCAACGAAATAGCTTCTGTCGCTCATGGTCAAAATGTCGCACATTATGGCAGCAGCCATTTCATTTCGGTTCATAGGTTCAAGAATACTCTAATGTCATTATAATAAAGGCAACTGGTTCCTTGAAAGTGTTATCTAATAATGAATATTAGCAAAACTATTTGATTACTTCACCCAAGCACGAAAAGCAGATTTCCGTTGCATTGGTTCTTAGATATTAGTAGTCACGCGATCTTTAATTACCAATAAAATAGAGTAACAACTTTCGTTTTGACCCACTTTTTGTTTGTTAAATACTTAGAGAATTTTTAAGAAAAACAAGGGCATTTTGGTATACCTAATGCCAACCTCCCTAAACATAGTGCTACGAAAATATTGATTTTTACTTTCTTTGTTTCGTATTTAGAATATAGGTAGAGAAGGCATTCGATACCGAGATTTCACTGCAAATACACGGTTAAAAGTCCCGTGTATCAAAATATGCTGAGAGAAGGGTCTGTGTGTGTGTGAGTGTGTGTGTGTGGTATGTGAACATGATAAGTCAAAAACGATAAGTCGGTTAAATACCAAAGTTCATATTTAAGTTCAGCATCTTCCAAGTATGTGACACAAGCTTTTCATAACTCGAGTGCTTTCATTTCGTCCATAATTCTATGAGATGAAAACTGGGTTGTATTTGATAAGACAACTCAGCGAAATAGACTATTAATAATTTATAATGTATAGTATGGGAGATTTTATCAGGTTATGATTGTAATACATTAGTTCTCAAATGGTAGATGACGCATTCAACCATGTTTACGAGTTATTGCACTCATCTCAGATATAAAAAATACAAATGATGATTATTTTTACTCCTTTTTTTTAAATAAATACATTATGAAGTGGATAAAACTTTAAATAAACATTGCAACTGGATTAACTGAAAGTACAGTTTTGGAAGTGACAGCTATTAAAGTGAGGGTTGACTGCCTAGATTTGTAATCAATAACCAAGACAGGAAGTTAAACATACGAACGTCAGGTGCGACAAGATTGTTCTACAATATCGCTCCAGTCAGATGACCGCGATTGATTGAAATTGCCTAATCGCGGTCGTTCCATTGGCGCTTTAATACTAGGGCTGAATTGTCATGAAAATACTCCACCCTAAACTACCCTTTGTCGCCCTCCGTGGTGTAGTGGTTACCATACTAGCCTCTAAAATTCAAGTTTGCAGGTTCAAACCTGGCGGATGGATTTTTGCTAGTCTATTGTATTTCCTTATTTCCCTTCCACTTACAAGAAAACAAGTAATAAGACTATTTCTGGTGAGTTAATTCGATTCGCATGAAGTAGATAGAAGAATAAGCGTTTTAGCGATAATTTGTTACAGAGATGTAGAGAAAGTCATGTGAATGGCACACATCAGATTTGTATCTAATTATAATTGAACTGACAATTTCATTATGGAAAAAATTATACTAGAGGACAGAGAAAGAGAAGAAACCTGAGACTGGAATGTTCTACATTAATTCTGGAGAAGTCAAAACAAAGAAAAAATGGCTCAACGAAAAAGGTACGCAGATTAACGAAAAGAATTTATTGGTGTACTTTGTTCTGAGGAGTGACAGATTAAAGTCTGCAGGCAGTTTCTGGCCAGAGTATTCAATGCTGAAAGCTATTATAAAGTTGAATTATGGTATTGACATTTCGTAATAACATTCAATAATTCTAATAATTTTACTTTCGCATTCATATATGAAAATAAATATTCTAAATGTTTTACGGGTGCTGCTTTTTGAGCCCATATCAATATTACGATATATTTTGTTTCTATAGCAACCAGGTTATATGTGGGAATGTTAACTTACGACCAGTAACAACAGTATCGGTAAATAGCAGAAATTAGTCATATTGTCCAAAAATATTATACTTTATGTTGAATATTTCGTTCGTTATATATGATCGTAGAGAGTGGCCAACCCGGTACATTGGCGCGTAGAATTCCAAACAATCGAAACCCATTTATCTCTGCATTTTAATAGTTTTTTACTTTCTCTATACGCCCTATGTATGTTGTGTATAGAGAAGGTATTGCACTCCACTCAAAAATTCGATACCGAGATTTCACCGGAAATATATGTTTTAGGGTCCCCTTTATCTAAAAAAAAAGCATTTTCGGAAAAAGATCCGTGTGTATGTGTGTGTGTTTCCGTGTGTCTGCGAACACGATAACTCAAAAGCGAAAAGTAGGTAAAATACCAAACTTGGTATTTAGTTTAGTATCTTCAACACGAAGATTTTGAGAAAAATCCCCCCACCCCAACTACCTTTTACATGGAACTTTTTTCGAAAATGTTTATTTTCTCAAAAATGGCTCTAACGATTTCAATTAAAATTTCGTATATTAATGATATTTACCTGACAAATAAAATGTATATCTTGAATTTTCTGGGAATAGCCTCTGAAGAGTGGTTTATTCTGGATGAATTTTACTGAATTTTGAATAACTGCTAAACCGTAAGAGATTGACAAAAACTTACCATACAACAAATGTAGAGCACCTTAAAACACACAATATATGTTATATACATTTTTTTCGTGGAGTTCGTCGTTTTTGAGACATTCCTTATTTTCAGTTTCTGCTAAGAGAAACTTATACATTTCTCATGCAGGAATTTGTCAATTGCTGTCCATACAAACAAAGGAATTTCAGTGACATAGCAACCAGCTTTTGATTATCACTTTAAACTATGGTACTCCCTTATTTCGCTTCTACTTACAAGGAAGCAAGTAATATGGCCATTTCTGATAATTTTTTACTGATTAGCACGAATTAAATAGAAGTATAAGATTTTTAAGAATAACTTGTTGCAGAGATGTAAAGAAAGTCATGTGAATGGTAGACATCAGATTTTTTTAATCACACCCATGTGCAATCATTTTTATAAATCTATCGGACTCACTTGCATTTGTTTTCTCTCTGAACTAATGTTCGTCTCATAATAATAGTAGTAGAGTGCAGTGATATTCCGCACATAATAGCGGAAGTTCTAAAACTTTTTGAGGAAAGGTCTATCGCTAAAGTAGGCATATTGATTGAAAACTCAAAGCCGCAGAATATTAAAAACAGAGAGAGTGTGTGGAACCAGTTCAACGAATTCTATAAGCGAGGCCATGATTTATGATTTGGAAATCTAGTTGCAGTGATTTCGGTGGAAATACACGTCAAGACAAATGGGATTTTAGGAATATTATTCTTCGTAACCATTATTATTTTATTCATGAAAAAGTCTTATTATATACAAATCAAGCTACAACTTTTATCTATGGATATATTCCTGTTTGGAACCATTAATTGCTTAGGCGTCTTCTTAGTGCGGTTGCTTACCAAACTGGAGGCCCGACTTGGATTCCCGGTATCGGCCTGGGAATTTTCTCCCGCTGAGAGACCTTGCCCGAGGTGCACTCGACCTTCCTGGTGAAGTCCCTGGAGGGGAGGGCAAATTGAGGAGCTACTTGAGGGAAAAGTAGCAGCTCCAGGTTCCCTGGACCGCATTAACCGGCCCGGAGGGACTTGGAGCACTATCCACGTCCCAACATCCAGTACTGCCTCACTCAGGACGCCTCTGATAGCCAGAGGTGGGTAATTTAGCGGTTTGGTGGTAAACTTTGGTCCGACTTCGGGGTGTTACGACACGTAGTTTAGTTTGTAATTTATTTAGTGTTTTATTGCTGAAGAATTTAATATTTTAAATTTTAAAGAGGACTAATTTTTAAAATATAATTTGGTCATTTTATTTGGGGTTTTCCAAGTTTAATAACATTTATACGGATATAGCTTTACAATCAGCAATGCCTTAAGTGAAGATAGGTACTACATATGCAATAATTTCTGATGAATATGATAAGCAATTGTATTTAGTTCTGAAAAATTGAATGTTTCAATTCCACATGAGTTTCTCTCCGCTCTACACGTCTGATTCATGTTTGCTGTGTGGTTATTGTTGATATCTCTCTAAACCAAATACAGGTCTTCGGATGTATTGTCATCCTAGGTAAAATAACTAATTTACAAAAACCAAAGGGAGTCGTTAAAAAAAAGGTTTCCTTAAAGGCCTTGGGAGAAAGATTCCTGGGAACTGCAAACAAACACTGGCAGAGGTTTACAATTTATTAGCTTTATAGCTTTTAACAAGCAGCCATTAAATATATAACTGATTTTACTGTTAATGCTTATCACTTAGAATAAGTTTTACATTCGTTACATTTGTAAGTTATATGTCTTGAATTAACAATTTGAAACATAAATCTTGTTATCAAAGAAAGACCTGATTGATTAGCTATGGATTTTCACAATTAACATGTTAACCCCCGAATTTTGTCCAAGTTGAAAGCAAACCTATTTTTGCCTGCCCTTGGCGGCTTCGCAGTGAAACTTTGCTGTGCTCTTAAAGACGATCTGTCCTTCGGCGAATTTCCAGCTGGTCTGAATGCCACCCTCTCCCACGAAGGCCCACCGAAGAGCGGAGGAATGAGCTAGTTCAAACTTATCCCACCAGGTCGCAATGAATCTCACACCGTCACTCTGAATATCTTCCACAACGTCTGTTGTGTATGCTTCTCGATGTCTTTCACCGAGAAGTAAGAAAATATACTAGGTGTAAGAGTATTTACTGTCGGAGTATAGGATCTCCTCATCCAAATTTGTTTCGATATTAACTTAATGGTATCGGAATACCCAATTATCTCTATTTTAACTAAATTTCTGCATTTGAATATGATTCTCTTATCTATCGACCATTTACTAATTACACTGGTGCTATCTCTAGCCTCATCCACTACACCATAAACATATGATAATCTCTCCCATAAATGCGTGACGTCAGTGGATATAACTGCATCTGGTTCCAAACTTGTGGAAGGGGGCAGGCAAGCAGCTCAAAACCTGACCGCCCATGCGATGTTTTGCATTTGGTAGTACAATATGCTAGAGTCCGCAGTGGAAGCCCTTCGTCTTTGCGTCTTAAAGCTGTATTTTGTAGCAATTTGTTTTTCTGTATAAAGTAATAAAATAAATTCCTTTCTCATACCAAATACTAGAAATGTCGTCCTTCCACCGCTTAATAAGCATTGTACCACACTTAAATGACGCGAGTTAGACGGACATTTTAATGTTTCGTATTTCAAATCGTATGTTTTAAGTTAATCCAAGTGTGAGTGACTTCCCTGAAAACATTTAAGATTTCCCCTATTTTTACTTTCTCTACACATATTATGTGCATAGTGTATATAGAATCTATTGCATTCCACCCAAAAATTCAATACCGAGATTTCACCGGAAATACATGTTTTGAGCCCCCTGAATAAAAAAAAAATTTTACAAAAAGGTCGGCGTGTGTGTGTCTGTGGGCAGAATAGCTCAAAAACGAAAAGACGGTTTAAAACCAAACTTGGTATTTCAGTTTGGTATCTTCCAAAGATGCGACACGAGGATTTTCAAGAAAATCCCCCTATCCCCAACTACCCTTTACATGATTTTCACAAAAAATGGCTCTAACAATTTTGATTAAAGTATCGTATATTAGAGATATTTACCTAGCAAATAATAATTATACCTTGAATTTTCTGGGAATAGCCTCTGTACGTTACTTTATTCTAGATGAATTTTAAGGAATTTTTAATAACAGCTAAACCAAAAGAGATGGACAAGAATTTACCACACAAAAAATGTAGAGAACATTAAAACACACAATTTCTGATTTATAATATTTTTTCTTGCAGTTGATCGTTTTTGAGATATTCCATGTTTTTGGTTTCAGCTTTCAACCTTTCTCATACAGGAATTTGTCAACTCGAGTCCACACAAACAAAAGAACTCTAGTCGCATAGCAACCAGCTTTTGACTATCATTTTAACCTATGGTACTCCCTTATTTCGCCTCTACTTATAAGGAAGCAAGTAATAAGACTATTTCTGCTAATTTTTTTCTCGATTAACATGAAGTAAATAGAAGCATAAGCTTTTTAACATAATTTGTTGCAGAGATGTAGAGAAAGTCATGTGAATGGAACACATCAGATTTTTTTCTTCTGCCATAACTTTACCCCTTCGCGTATATATCTACTTTTGCACTGAAACAATTGTTTCAAACTTATTCACAAAATCGCGAATTTAACGGAAGCAATAAATGTGTAGGGAACTTCAACATGAATTCTTCACGAACACGATGAGCCGATTCATATTTAAAGCATGTGCATACAGTTATGCCTTATTCTAAAGATATTATCTTCCCATCTTCGCAAATGAAATTGGTGTACCGGCACTAGTGACTAGAACTCAGTTGTGGGTTCCGAGTCGCACACAGTTACGAGCACACAGAGCAGTCAACGATATAAAGAGAGGGTACTGGAGAGGGGTTTGTATTATAATCATGCACACGTTGAAGTATGATCTGTTCTAAAAGTAGCTCATTACATGTATTGGCATTATATGTTCGTTCTAATACATAAAGTAGCATGATTAGCAAATAAAAACAAATAAAAGTATAAAGCTTGATACAAAAAAATCAAGATAAAAGTAGAGCTTTGAAAAGACAATGAATATAAATCAACAAAACTCATTCATAATTCATTGCAATGAATTACAAATAAATATTTACTGTATCGAAAGAAAAGGCTCTTTTCCTGTCATTCAAAATATGTTTAAATAATCCACGAATTTGTTCAGTGTCGAATGTCTACCCTTTCGTAATTTCGACATTTTTAATCTGTGCTCTCTTTCAGTGTTCGCCGGTTTATCTACTGGCAGGAACTGAACGAGGCCAGGCAGTGAGCAATGTTAGAGAGTGCAACTGTTTTGGAAAGGGCTGTAGAGACTAGCCTACTACATCATGTCATAGTTATACCTTGTGTGCACCTTATCTCAATATTTCAATTATGTGTTCTGGGCCGAGCTTTACTAATGATTCCTTGGCAACTGAAAGAGAGAAGACCTATCGCAACTGTATAGTGTGGGGATTGGATAAGCGAGCTGCTATTGGCTCTGAAGCACATCATCGTACGAGCGGTTAGGTTTTATACCGAAGACCCGTATATGTTTTCTCAATCACTGTAGATAGTTGCTACCTTTTCCTTTTTACTTTCTCTACATGTACTATGTACATAGTGATAGAGAAGGTATTGTATTCCATTCAAATATTCGATATCGAGACTTTACCGGAAATACATATTTTAGGGTCACCTGAATAAAAAAAACCGGAAAAAATTAGAAAAAAATCCGTGTTGTATGTCTGTGACTGTGAACAGCACAATTCAAAAAAGAAAAGTCGGCTAAATACCAAACTTAGTATTTAAGTTCGGTATCTTCCAAAGATGGGACACAAAGATTTTCAAGGAAATCTTCCCATCCCAACATTTGGGAACATTTTTAGATATTTTTGGTTTTCTCAAAAATTACTTAAATGATTTTGATTAAAATGATATATTTTGCAGTAATTTTCAAGTCAAGCGAAATGTATACCCTGAATTTTCTGAGAATAGCCTATGAAGACCTTTTCATTCTTAATGACTTTTGTTTATAACTTTGTATAACTGGTAATGCTTAGAGATAGATAAAACTTGCTACACCATTTATGGCATATATATTTTTTTGTGTAGATGTAACCGTTTCCGAGATATTCCATGTTATTGGTTTTAGTTTAAAACTGCTTAAACTTTTCTCAAACAGGAAGTCATTTTTATTTTTGTCCCTCTTGTTTATTCATAGCAAGCAAAGGGAACCAAATTTCAATTGTTTCACATAGCGACGGATATAAATATTTGGCTAGTTTTGACTTAGTGCATTCCCTTATTTCCTTTCTACACATGTACATAGAAGCAAGCAATAAGATCAATTCTGCTAATGTTTTAATTGATTAGCATGATGTAGATAACAGATTAATATTTTGAATAAAAGGTTTGTTTACCGAACAGCTAGAGGACATCATGTGAATGGAACACATTAGATTTTTTCTCTTCTACTTACAAGGAACCAAGTAATAAAGACAATTTCTGCTAATGCTCATCTCGATTATCGCGAAGTAGATAGAAGAATAGGCTGTTTTAACAATAATTTGTTACAGAGATGTAGAGCAAGTCATGTGAGTGGAACACATCAGATTGTTTTCCCTTTCCACTTACGACGCAAGATTTCTTCCACTTAGGTATTTGCTCTGTGCATAACAGAATATTTCCAAAGGTTGTATTTAACTAATATTGCAGAAAAAGACATACAAACTTATTAAAACCTGACTAAACGGTTATAATGGCCTTAAATTATACCTACATAGCTTAATATAACATCAACTGACTCGAAGATTAGCGAAAGTATACGCTTCAAGCGTAGACTTGATGACCAAAGAATGCCAGTTATAATAAATTACTCTAGTAAAGTATAGTAAATTACCTACAAGGCAGAAACACGTGCTTACTGAGCCCTAATTTGTCCTAAATAGCACATACCTTAAATCCATAGCTCCAAAGGGACATTTGTTTCGAAATCACTTACTATTCATGCAAAAGCGGCTAGAATATTTATTTTAATGATTTCTTTTACTTTCTCCAGCACGTATGTGCAATGTACATAGTGGATAGAGAAGATATTGTATTCCGCCTAAAAATTAGATACCGAAATTTCACCGTAAATGCATGGTTTGAGACCCTCTGAATCCCAAAAGGAAAGATTTTTAGAAACATGTATGTGCCTGTGGGCAGCATGACCCAAAAACGAAAAGTCGATTAAATACTAAACTTGACATTTAAATTCAGTATCTTCCACGGATGCGAAGACTTTTAAGAAAATTCCCCCACCCCAGATTAATCCTCACATGGAACATTTTTCGACATTTTTTATTTTCTCGAAAACGGCTCCAATCATTTTTAATAAACTGCCATGTGATTAAGATATTTTCGGTACAAAAGAAATGTATATCAGATTGCCTCCGTGGTCCCGGGTTCGATTTCCGGCTGGGGCGGGGATTTTTCTCTAGCCAGAATTATTCCCTATCCCCCACAGAGTTTGGAAGTTTGTACGTGAGTGTGAAAGTGTGCGTGTTTGAGTAAAACAAAATGATTTAAAAACTAACGTAAAAGAACCTAAAGGCAACGAGTTGTTTCAAGTGGAAAGCCCCGATATGACCTTAGATGTTAAAGTGGGCGATATAAATGAAACAATTAAAAAAAAAGTATATCTTCATTCGGATGATTTTATATATTTTTTATAACTGGTAAACCGTAAGTGATGTACAAAACTTACTGCACAAAAAATGTTAGATCTCGTTAAAATACACAATTTGTCATATACATTTTTACTTTCTCTACTATGTACATAGTATATAGTGTATTCCACTCCCATTCTCACCACCCTAAACCCCTTTATATGGAACATTTTTCGATTTTTTTTTTATCTTCTCAAAAATGGCTCTAACGATTTTGATTAAAATGCCTTATGTATAAGATAGTTTTATGACTATGTATATCTTGAATTTTCTGGGAATAGCTTCTGAAGATGTCTTTCTTAGGATGACTTTTATATATATTTTGTATAACTGGTAAACCGTAAGACACGCTTACTATACAAAAAATGTAGATTTCGTTAAAAACACACAATATAAAATATACATGTTTATCTGGAGTTAATCTTTTCAAGATATCCCGACTTATTGATTTCCATTTTAAGTTACCAAAACTCTTCTCAAACGGAAAGTCGATCTTTGTTTTCATCTCTCTTTTGTTTGCTCCTGGCAAACAAAGAAAACCGAATTTCAATTAGTTTACATAGTGGCTGGCTTTTAAAATACTTTACTGTCGCTTTAGTCTGTGCATTCCCTTTTTCCTTCAATTTACAAAGAAGCAAGCAATAAGATAAATTCTGATAATGTTTATCTTGATTAGCATGATGTAGGAATAATCTTTTGTAAGAAAATTTGTCTGTGGCACAGCTAGAGAAGTCATGTTAAAAGAACACATCAGATGTTTCATTTTTAAGCATAATTGTTGTATCAAAACTATTTAATTCCGGGATTTGTGGCACTGGTCCGTGAGTGCGATAGACTCTGCCTCCCTTTTTTTTTTTGGTAGTGTTTAACGCCCACTTTAACTACGTATAACACCGCAGGGGGTGACACTGATGATACATGAATGATGATGGAACACCGGTGGAATGCGATGGCGGGGGAAAACCGGATTACCCGGTGAAAACCCACCCCAGCGTCGTTTTGTCCACCACAAATCTCACATGCGGTCGCTTGGGATCGAACCCCGGCCGTCTAGGTACTGCCTCCCTTTACATTTAACTCTGTTATTAAATGATTAGCAATATAAACCATGCAATCTTCTAGAAAATTTACAGATGTATAAAAGAACAAATACACAAAATATTGTATTCCCTAAGTTCTGCTCGAAGCTTAAAAAAGTTATTGCTCCCTTTTTACAAAATCAACTTCAATTTTATAATAATTAACAATAGATGAAATATTTTCGATGACAGATATAAAGACTAGACTTCTAATTATTTATTCCAAAGCATTAGGCTTTTATTTGTTATAGGGCCTAAATATCTGCCCCGTCTCAAAATTACTATCTAGAAGATCTTAAATATTTTAGAATCAGCAAGAGAATACATATTTTTGACCGTGCGAGCCGCAGCCGAGCGCATGTGTAGGTATCATATACCTGGCCATCTGGCCGTAGCTATTTTACCGATCGGTCGTTCTTGACAATTGCTCGTAACGAACATAATAACCGAACAAACAAAGCCTATTAAGTCACTTCAGCAGTTTGGTTAAAACAGTTCGGTTTTGCAGTATCTCGTACCTTCGACAGCTAGAAGATTCGCTCTGGGACATATATAAGGGGCCGAAAAGTGCAATTCAGTTGTGCGTTGTTGCTCGATTCAGTTGTGTTGTAGTGCTCCAAGGGTAAGTTGTTGTGTTATATTGAGTTTTTTAGTGGTTCAGTAGAAATAAATTCTATTGCTACGAATTCAGTCACTCATTAATCCCATCAGTGCTATTTGGAACATAGAGCTCTCAGAAAACTTCTCCATTTGACTGTTTTTGGACAACTCCTTGATCTCACTACATGTTTCCCCATCTTTTGACTTCTGTGAATGAAATCAAATATAATTAATTTTTATTTACTATACAATCCAATTGAAAATATAACTTTTTGAGTTTACTTATTAATTCGTTTTAGTAAGGCTTTTCCGAGATAATTATTAAAATTATTGTTAGTAATTTCTGTTTTAACAAACTGTACCGTTCGCTTCCATGTTATTCTGGGTCTATCAATTCCTGTGCTGCCCTGCGGGTTCCAATCCAGTGTTTTCCTGGTAGGATCATCTGGAGGTCCGTGAAGTGGATGTCCCAGCCCTCCCCACTTTCTCTGCCGAATTTCAAGTTCAACTGGCTTTTCTTTGGTTTTTAACCATAAGTGTTCATCGAAGATCTGTGCTGGCCAGTATATTTGTATATGTTTCGTAACCTCTTTTAATAATGACAACTTGAAGTTGATTAATACTCGTTTCACAGTCATATAAAAGCATGGATTTTACGTTTGTGTTAATAATTCTCAATTTTAATATATTGTATGAGCAGGTCTCTTCCATATAGGCTTTAGCAGTCCAAAGGAATATCGTGCCTTCGTTAGTCTTACTCTCATATCGCTATCTATGCCACCTTGCTGGGAGACTATATGAAACTTCCTTCACACTTTTAATTGTTTCATTACTTAATGTTAGTACCTATGCACAATTCTTTAGTTTTATTAATATTGATTTGAATGCCCAACTTCTATGCTTCCGTTCTCAATTGCTGTATTTTAGCTTTCATTGAAGGAATGATCTAACAAAGTTCGAATTCACAGGACAATTATGGCGAAATGTCCATTAACAAGCAAAGTAAAACTCCAAGCTGTAACATAGCAAAAGTCACGGATGACGTTTCATTCATCCCTTGAAATATTAAATGCATCATGTGTGAAGGATTTAATGACGTCATTAAAGACATCTGCGTGCTAACTGTCCATTTGTTTTCTGTGATGACGTCCAAGCCTTCAATAAAACCAGACGACAGGTGCCGTTGCAGACTACGTGGGGGCACATTCTTGGCTTAGCAAATGGCATATCATTCCAATGGCATTTGATCCCCGCATGTTATTCAAAGGATGTTTCATAAACATGTAGACTGTAAAATCAGGATTTAAGATGTGCCGATATCGCTTCGTGCGCGTTGCAATGTTTAGAACGTTAGAAAAAGATCACTGAAGGCCGATTTAATCAAGTTTCTTTAAATAAAAGAGTTACTCCAGTTTAGACAGTCCGAAATAGTTAAAACCTGAAATTCTTGGAATTATTGAGATAGCACCTTATTTTGAGTCCTCTAAAGTCGAGAAGATCCATAGTGATCCTTGACAGCCAAGCGCATCGTCTCGTGTCTGCTAATAAACGCATGCTACGTAAGTAATGATGCCATCCTTGTTGCAAGATGTAACAAATATTCCTCAATGCAGTTTCAGTTGACATGAATATCCGCTTGTTCTGCGCTATTTTACTTTACTACAGACTTTTTCTACGTGTTGTATTATACTATTGTACTGTACTTCCGGTGAAATCTCGGTACCAAATTTTTGGGTGGAATTCAACCTTGTATACGTGCTAGAGAAAATAATTATGGAGTATATTATACATGTTTTGACAGTATAAATGCACGCATATGTTGGATATTTTAGTGCACACAAAATGATGCTTACTAATAAATAATATAGATGTGTTTATTGTGTCATCCCAGTTCTGCTGTGCGTACTGCATGGATATCGCTTCAATTCTCCGCTTCTTTCCCCCACTTCTCTGCTCTCTTCTACTGACAAGGATAATAAAAAAGACCTGTTCTGCTAGCGAGATTGCAAATTCTAGTTCAGTTTTTACTGAGTCTTTCCTATTGGTTACTGAGACAATATGGGTGTGACAGGTTCCGAGATTTCGTCGAGGTTAGGTGTGTGTTAATGAACTAGATCGAAATAAGGGCTAAAAATGGAGTTTCTGAAAATCGGCTCTTCATTCCAGTGCGAAATGTCTGCTTGGGCATCCTCAGCCAAGTTGGTCAATCGCCCAATGGCAGAACTCCAGTTTAAAACTGAACTAGAATCTGCAGTCTCCCGTTATGCTAATGTTTATCTTGGTTAGTATGATGTAGACAAAAGAATAATGTTTTGTAAGAAAAGTTTGTTTACGGAACATTAGAGAAAGCCATGCGAATGGAACACATCAGATTATTTTAAAATATTAAGCGCGTTTGTCTTACGGCGTCACCCTTCTTCAGTAAACATAGAACTGCTTGAATCATGTTATCTATTTAAACGCGTCACTAAGCGATTTAACGCCAGGAAGAAGTGTGAAGTCAGTGACCCGTTCAGGGACGGGTTAGACATTACGATGTATGGTGAAACACAAAATATGACTTTAACGAAGCTTTAATTTTCTTCAGAAGGCATTAGCACGGCAATGAAAATCTATGTATTATGCCTCTTATGCAATAACATAGATAAAGGATTGTATAAAGCTCGAACCACTGACAAAATAAGCCAAAATATCCAGAAATAAAACAAACCTTGTTGGTGCATTGCTAACGTAATTCTATGGGATATTAAGTGCTAAATGTATGAGCGTTGTGTAAGATTATGTTGGTGTTCTGGAAGATAAGTTTCAGCTTTCACAAAGGCAGTGGATGATAAGCATCAGTGTGATTTCTGTGTTCCATATGTTTTCTGTTTTAGTGTTCCTACCACTACATGAGTTTTATGATTTCAATCAGTACAAATCATGTTGCACTAAAAGGTGTTATCAACATGTCATCACGGATAAGGAATTTATCCTATTTCGGCCTCACGTTTTTTGCCCTCTTCACCTCTTCTCCCAATTGGCTGGTACTTCCAACATAGTTTAGGGAGCCAACTTTCATTCAGTCTTTGTTTCTATAAATTCTATACTCACTTATTACTCTGTCTACTGAGTACTATGTACAGACATAGTAAAAAGAGAAGGTAGTGTATTGGCCAAAATATTTGATACCAAAATTTCACAGGAAATACATATTTTGAAATCGTAATATATTTTAGAAAAAGGGTTCGTATATGCGACTGTGTATATATGTGTGTAGATATGTGTGTACAACGACTCAAAAATAAAATGTCTCTTAAATACAAAACTTAGTGTACAGGTTCAGTATCTTCTAAAAGATGCGACACTAATATTTTCAAGAAGATCTCCCCACCCCAAAGTACTCTTTGTTTGGAAAATAATCATACCTTTTTGTTTTTCTCAAAAAAGACTGCAATCATTTTGATTAAAATGTCGTATTTTAATATACTTTATGAAAAATGAAATGTACATCTTGAATTTTCTCTGAATAGCCTCTGAAGATATCTTCTTCTAGTTGACTCTTGCATTACTGATAAACATTCCGGGATAGGCAAAATCTTAGTACACAAAAAGTAGATGTCGTTAGAACACACAATTGATGTCATATACTTTTTTTGTGAAGTTAACTGATTCCAAGATATTTCTTGTTATTGGTTGCAATAAACTTCTCTCAAACGGGAATTGGTCTTTTATACTTCCTTTTTTTTTTTTTACTTTCTCTATACGAACCGCGTACATAGTGTATAGAGAAGGTATTGAATTGTACCCAAAAATTCGATACCGAGATTTCACCGGCACTACATGTTTTGAGAGTCCCTGAAAAAAAAAAAAAAAGCATTTTTAGAAAAATGTGCGTGTTGTGTGTCTGTGTGTATGTTGGTGTGCCTGTGTGCCTGTGGGCAGCATAGCTCAAAAACTAAAAGACCGTTAAATACCAAACTTGGTATTTAAGTTCAATATCTTCCAGGATGCAACACGAAGATTTTCAAGAAAATCCCCCCATCCCAAACTACCCTTTACATGGAAAAGATTTCGAAAATTTTGATTTCCTTAAAAATGGCTCTAACGATTTTGATTAAAATATCGTATATTAAAGATATTTACCTGAAATTAAATGTATTTCTTGAATTTTCTGGGAATAGCCTCTGAAGACTACTTTATTCTGGATGAATTTTACGGAATTGTGCATAACTGCTAAACTGTAAGAGATGGACAAAAACCTACTGTACGGAAAATGTGGCTCGCGATAAGACACACAATTTATGTCATATACATTTTTTTCGTGGAGTTGATCATTTTAAGATATTCTTGGTTTCTCGTTTCTGCCTTGAAAAACATACTTTTCTCATACAGGAATTTGTTAACTCCTGTCCATACAAACAAAGGAACTTCAGTTACATAGCAACCAGCTTCTACTTACAAGGAAGCAAATAATAAGACTATTTCTGCTAATATTTCTCGATTAGTATGAAGTAAATAGAAGCATGCATAAGCTTTTTAACTAAAATTTATTTCAGAGATGTAGAGAAAGTCATGTGAATAGAACACTCAGATTTTTTTTTCAATTTCAGTCGCATAGCTTTTAAAATATATGATTGTAGCTTTAGCCTTGTGTATTTCCTTATTTCCTTTCACTTGTATGGAACTAAGTAATAGGCCACTTCTCCTAATACCTATCTGATTAGCATGAAGAAATAGAAAAATAAATTTTTGTTGGAATTAGTAGAGAAATTCAGTTTTTTAAAATTAGACATCTTGAAATTTTAGGGGGCAATTGTTGAGTTAGGGCGATAGTATTTGCCATGCCCCCCCCCCCTAAGTGGGCGCTTTAGGATAGTTGTGTACACTGTTTTAAAATTACATTGTTATTCTCATGAAGTTTGTGTATGCACGTTTTGGAAGTTTGTTGAAAGCAGAAAAATATATTTGAAAAATCTGAGCTGATCCATTCATATGACTTACTCCTACGTCTAGTAACAATTTATTCTTTAAAAAAAAAAACAAAAAAAAACTTATTCTCCTACCCTCTTCATGCTAATAAAGGTAAACATTAGCAAACACGTAGAAGGGAAATAAGTGAATATACTAGGTTATGCGATAGTCAAATCTTTTAAAAATTGTATGCTATGTGGATGAAATTCGTTCTCTTTGTTGGCCAAGAATTGACAAATTATCGTATAAGTTTTTTTTTTTATCAACTGAAACCAATTTTTATATGTATTTAATTGGAAGCAATGTTTTATCGAGCTCTACAGTTTTACTTTCTCTACACGTGCGCACTATGTACATTGTGTATAGAGAAAGTATTGTATTGCACCCAAAAATTCGATACCAAAATTTCACGGAATCCAAAAAAGCATTTTTAGAAAATGTCCTGTGTGTCTGTCAGTATGTGTGTGAGTAGTATAGCTCAAAAAAGAAAAGTCCGTTAAATACCAAACTTGGTATTAAGTCCAGTATCTTCCAGGGACGCGACACGAAGATTTTCAAGATAATCTCTCCACCACAAACTACCCTTTACGTGGAACAATTTTAGGACTTGTGGTACTCATTTATTTCCTTTCTACTTACATGGAAGCAAGTAATAAGACCATTTTTTGCCCATGTCTTCTTGATCAGCATGAAGGAAATAGAATAATAAGCTTTTTAACAATTTGTTGCACAGCTGTAGAGAAAGTCATGTGAATGCAATACACAAGATTTGTTATCTTCTCTTACGATTTACCATCTATACAAAAGTCTTTCGAATGAAGAGGACGTTAGAGGCTATTCCTAGAGAATTCAAAATACACAGTTTATGTATCTTTAATATACGGTATTTTAACCAAAATCGTTACAGCCGTTTGTCAGAAAATCAAATTTTTTCAATTGTTTACCAAGTTTGGTATTTAACCACCTTTTGTGTTTTATGTATCGTGTTCACGGATCACACATATACATACAACCACAACACATATGGACTTTTTCCCAACAATTCCTTTTGGAGTACTAAGAAGAAAAAGTAAAAATCTGATGTGTACCATTCACATGACTTTCTCTATATCCCTGCAACAAATTATTCTTTAAAAGCTTGTACTACTATTTACTTCATGCTTATCAGAAAAAATTAGCAGAAATAGTCGTATTACTTGCTTCCTAGTAAGTAGAAGCGAAATAACGGACTACCATATGTTAAAGTGCTAGTCAAAAGATGGTTACTGTGTCACTGAAGTTCCTTTGTTTGACAAATTCCTGTATGAGAAAAGTATAAGTTTTTCAAAGCAGAAACCAAAAATAAGGAATGTCTCAAAAACGATGTACTCCAGTAAAAAATGTATATAACATAAATTGTGTGTTTTAATGTGCTCTACATTTTTCGTGTAGTAAGTTTTTGTCCATCTCTTACGGTTTAACAGTTATTCAAAATTTAGTAAAATTCATCCAGAATAAACTACTCTTCAGAGGCTATTCCCAGAAAATTCCAGACATACATTTCATTTGTCAGGTAAATATGTTTAATATCCGAAATTTTAATCAAAATCGTTAGAGCCATTTTTGAGAAAGTCAAAATTTTCGAAAAAAGTTCCATGTAAAGGGTAGTTGGGGGTGGGAGGATTTTTCTCAAAATCTTCGTGTCGCATTCCTGGAAGATACTAAACTTAAATACCAAGTTTGGTATTTTACCGACTTTTCGTTTTTAAGTTATCGTGTTCACGGACACACGGACATACACACACACACGGACCTTTTTGTGAAAATGCTTTTTTTGGATATTGGGGACCCTAAAACATATATTTCCGGTGAAATCTCGGTATCGAATTTTTGGGTGGAGTGCAATACCTTCTCTATACACTATGCACATAGTGCTTATAGAGAAAGTAAAAAGTAATATATTTCCAACTCTGGTAAATCTATTAAGTAAATGTTTAATTAATAGAACTTAGAACTTAAAAGATCCCTTGTATTTGTGATATTTTATATAACAGTAGGAATAAACGTTGTGCAGCAAATCCTGTACAGATACACAATCCAGGGCTCAAATTTTATTTATGTTACTGTAGTGTATGTTGAATAATTCAGAATTTGGGGTTGCGGTCAGAATTTAACAAGCCACCAGTATGAAATAGCATCTGGACCAGGCCATTTTTGGAAACGTTGAATTATTCAAAAGGACCTTAGAAGCTGAACTCTTGCAGGGTTATAGTAAAAGGTTTTTGGCTGCGTATTGCTTACCAAAAGTTGTTATTTTTAATAATAATTCCATTTTTAGAGCTGCTTACACTTATATTTATATTCTTTACAGTTGTTAAAATTATTAATTATTACAAAGAACCTCTATGACAAATGAAGTAATGTATAAGCCCCTACGTAAAATTCATCCCTTAATTAAAATGTTCAATAACGATTTAATTGATTTACCTTTGATGTTCTCTCTTAGTTTATAAAAAACATCTGATGTGTTCCATTCACATGACTTTCTGTATATCTCTGCAACAAATTATTATTAAAATGCTTAGGCTTCTATTTAATTTATGCTAATTGAGAAAAAAATTAGCAGAACTAATCTTATTACTTTCTTCCTTGTAAGTAGAAGCGAAATAAGGGAGTACCATAGGTTAAAGTGATAGTCAAAAGCTGGTTGCTATGTGACGAAGTTCCTTTGTTTGTATGGACAGGAGTTCACAAATTCCTATATGAGAAAAGTATGTTTCTTAAAGGTGAAATCAAAAACAAAGGAATAACTCAAAAACAACCAAATCCACGAAAAAAATGTATGTAACGTAAATTATGTGTTTTAACGTGCTCTACATTTTATGTATGACAAGTTTTTGTCTATCTCTTACGCTTTAGCAGTTATGCAAAATTCCGTAAAATTGATCCAGAATGAAGTAGTCTTCATAGGCTATTCCCAGAAAATTCAAAACATACATTTTATTTGTCAGGTAAATATCTTTAATATACGATATTTTAATCAAAATCGTTAGAGCCGTTTTTTAGAAAATCAGAATTTTCGAAAAAAGTTCCATGTAAAGGGTAGTTGGGGGTGGGGGGATTTTTCTCAAAATCTTCGTGTCGCATCCCTGGAAGATACTAAACTTAAATACCAAGTTTGGTATTTTAACGACTTTTCGTTTTTGAACTATGATGTTCACAGACACACGGACACACTGACACACACACATACACACATACACACACGGACCTTTTTCTGAAAATATTTTTTTTGGATACAGGGGACCCTAAAACATATATTTCCGGTGAAATCTCGGTATCGAATTTTTGGGTGGAGTGCAATACCTTCTCTATACACTATGTACACAGTACGTATAGAGAAAGTAATAATACTGCGCAGTATTATAAAAGAAACGACAATCTAACATGAAATTCATAGAAGGATCATACTTCCTTGACAGTGATGAAGATCATTATAAATTTAAGAACATTACGGGGAGTTAATTTAATACTGTAATGGCCGAAATAATAAAAAAACATGTGTTTAAATATGTACGAAGGCTTTCACGGCCGGAGTTTTACCCTTATACCACGGACATACTGTCCGGTGAATTTCAATGTTTTATGAAATATTTTTTTTAACGACGCTGTCAATTGTCAGGATCATATCAGTGTTACCGGCATGCCGGAATTTCGTCCCGCAAGAGTTCTTTTACATGCAAGTAAATTGTGTAGCCAATTGTTTTTATATTTTATGATTGTTATTATTTTTCAAGGATAAATTTTGAGTTTTTTACTTTCTCTACCGCATACAATATATACAATATACACAATAGAATAAGAAGGTATTGCATTTCATCCAAAAATTCGACAGCAAGCTTTCATCGGAAATACGTGTTTTGAGGACTTCTGCATCAAAAAAAGCAGTTGAGAAAATTGTCCTTGATTTTATCTGTGTATGTGACTGTGAAACGATTAGTCGATTATTTCCCAAACTGGTATTTAATCTCAGTATCTTCCAAGGATGCGACACTAAGATTTTCAGGAAAATTCTCCACGCCAAACTTCTTTACATGTGACATTTTTCGGAATTGTTTATCTACAAGTTTTAATAAAATAGCTATGTAAAGAAGTGAATTTCAATGAGTTTCGCATTGCGACAGCTTTTAAAATATGTTATTACCGCTTTAGCGTAAAATATTCCCTTAGTTCCCTTAATCTTATAAAGAACTAAGTAATAAGATCATTCAGCTAATGTTCATCTTGATTAGCAGAAGTAGAAAGAAAAAGAATATTTTGTAAGAAGTGTGTATAATATGTAGAGAAAATCGTGTGAATGGAACACATCAGATTTTTGTTTTCTCTAGCACATATGCACATATTAGGTAGAGAAGGTATTGTGTTACAGAGTTTTCAACGGAAATACTTTTTGAGACACCCTGAAACAAAGATTATGTTAAAACAAAAAATTTATGTCATATACAGTTTTGTAGAGTTAGCTATTTCAGAGATATTCCGTGTTATGGCTTCAATTATGTAATACTTAAGTTTTTCCCAAATGGGAAGTCCTCGTCCGTTTCACATCTCTCTTGTTTTATCCTGCTATGGCATTCGCATAGATACTGAATGAAAGATTTGCATGTCGCTTTAGACTAATACGTTTTCTTATTTCCTTCTACTTATAATGAACTAAGTACTAAGAATATTTCTGCAAATGTTTATCTTTATTAGCATTATCCAGATAAAAGAATTATCTTTAGTAAGACCAGTTTTTTTTTTTTTTTTTTTTTTTTTTTTTTTTTTTTTTTTTTTGCATAACAAATAGACTAAATCATATGAATGGAACTTATCAATTTTTATGTTATGCATTTCAGACACACAAAAACACACATACACACACATGGACTGTTTCTAACAAGAACTTTCAAAAGCAGTGAGCATTAACGTGCATCTTGGTGGTGAATTAGCATCCAACACAATTTTATAAAAAATACAGATGTTTTTTTCCATGGCATTCTCAACATATTCTGCAACACTGTGCTCAGAATGAGAGGCAAGAACCTACAGAACTACGGTGACAGTTCCCTTGCATTCCTATTAGTGGGTGCAATGTTCAAACTTGAGACGGGAAAAAAATACGAAGCAACATGAACCTTTCTGCATATGCAACCATCAAAACGTATGAATGCAACGTGAGATCTAACAAGTCCGAATGAGGTCAAATTCCTTAAATGAGGCATTTTCTGACTGGAAAGGATAGTCTTGCTTGATTTAATGATGTTCCAAGCGATTTAGTTCATTCAAACTGAGTAAGCCATTGTTTACAAAATATAGCACACGTTGGGAATTTGCTGATGGATAAAAATCATGGATTCATTTAACCCAGACCAAGGCAACGACCTTTTAATTAATTCATAACAATATGATAATTTGTAATTAATTTGTAATTCGTTCCCATTTGCAGGTAGCATCTCTAATCCATTTATTTCCCTTTGGATAAGAACACTTTTCTTTTTTATTAATTTTGAGACGTTTATGTTTATGCGTTATAACGACTTGATATTCGCATCGTCATTATTTCACGGTTCATGATTAGCTTTAATTTTTCATAAACTTTCTTTTATTAGTTTATGCATATGATTGTATAAGACACATTTTTAATAAGGTCAGTAGTGAAATGTATATCTTATACATATACGTGAACAGCCTAATAATTTGTATTTATTTTCCGTATACAGGAACAACAGTGTGTTAAATATCCATTAGCATCATTACCCATTTCTCCGTACAGAACTTCTACCTGTGACTGAGTTATTGTGAAAGAGAGAAAGAGAGAGAGATACAGCCAAGGAAACGAACGTAACTTTCCTGGTCTCTAAGAAACGAACTTCGGTAGTGGTCACACACGAAAACATGAACTAAAAATAGAGCACACAACATAAATCAAACACATGTTTTGCATGACACTAATGCACACAAGTGCTGCAAAATTTAGAAACGATTTAAAAGATATGCCGCTTGAATGAAGTGATAAAAATTCCCTTCTTTACTGACTGTACAAATTTATGAGGGTTATTTTGACTTCAGTCCAACCAATTGCAACAAAGACAAAGCCTCTAACAAAGAAGCGGCATGACACAGCGTTTATGGACATATTGTTTATATTGTTTGTATCTTTTTCTAAATTTTACGAGAAGCATTTCTTGTGAATTTCAGTGCCAATATACAGCAACCGTGCTATTTACATAGTGCATACAGAAGGTATTGCACTCCACCGATAAAGTCGATACCGAGATTTCACCGGAAATATATGTTTTAGAGTCCCCTATATCCAAAAAAATTTCAGAAAAAGGTCCGTGTGTCTGTGAACACAACTCAAAAACGAAAAGTCGGGAAAATACCGAACTTGGTATTTATCTTCCAGGGATGCGACACGAAGATTTTGAGAAAAATTCCCCCACCTCAAACTACCCTTTACATGAAACGTTTTTCAATTTTGTTTTATTTTCTCAAAAATGGCTAACGATTTTGATTAAAATATCGTATATTAAAGATATTTAGCTGACTAATAAAATGTATATATTGAATGTTCTGGGAATAGTCTCTGAAGACTACTTTATTCTAGATAAATTTTGCATAACTGCTAAACTGTAAGAAATGAACAAAAACATACCACACAAAAATGTAGAGCATATTAAAACACACAATTTATGTTATATACATTTTTTCCGTGGAGTTGGTCGTTTTTGAGATATTCCTTGTGTTTGGTTTCACCCTTAAATAACGTATACCTTTCTCATACAGGAATTTGTCAACTCCTGTCCATACAAAGAAAGGAACTTCAGTCACATAGCAACCAACTTTTGACTATCACTTTAACCTATGGTACTCCCTTATTTCGCTTGTACTTACAAGGAAGCAAGTAATAAGACTATTTCTGCTAATTTTTTCTGGATTATCATGAAATATATAGAAGCATAAGCTTTTTAACAATAATTTGTTTCAGAGATGTAGAGAAAGTAATGTGAATGGAACACATAAGATTTTTTAAGAACTGGACGTTATTTACAGACTTTAAAATTCCATACTCTTTCCATGCAATTGCGATAGACAACTGAATGTCAGAATTTAAAAGGTTTGACTATTGCTTTGGCTTATTGTAAAAAAATTTGATGTGGAGATTTCACCGGAAATGCATATATGTGTTGGTAATCCCTGAGTTCGAAAACAAAGGCATTTTTAAAAATAGCTCCGTGTATGTGTGCCTGTGAACAGCGTTACTTAAAAGCGAAAATACCGTTCAATACCAAACCTAGTATTTGGTTTAGTATCTTCCAATCATGCGATTGAAGATTCTCCCCCCTCACATGGAAAAAGTTTCGAAAATTTTGATTTTATAAAAAAGAGTTTAAAATGCCGTATATTAAACATATTTACATCCCAAATAAAATGTATACCTTGAATTTTCTGGGAATAGCCTCTGAAGAACTCTTCATTCTAGATGAATTTTGCCGAATTTTGCTTAACTGCTAAACCGTAAGAGATAGACAAAACCTTAAAGCACAAAAAATGTAGATCTCGTCGATGTGCACAATTTATCTCCTTTACATTTTTGTTGTGTAGGTAACCGTTTCCGAGATATTTCATGTTATTGGTTTCAATTGTAGTATTTATATTTTTCTCAGACAGGAAGTCTTGTTTGTCTGTCATTGAATAACGACATATTTTAAAATATTTTGACTATCGTTTTAGCCTAGTGTATTCCTATAGTTCCCTTCTACTTATAAGGGTCTACGTAATGAGAACATTCTGCTAATGTTTATCTAGAATGGCATTGTGTAGAAAGAAGAATAATATTTTGTAAAAAGTTTGTAGAACAGCTAGAGAGAGTATTTGAATGTAACGCATCTAGATTGATTTTTCCCTTGTACAAGGATATAATATGATAATAAAACCACGTCTGCTAATGTGTATTTTGATGAGCATGAAGTAGATAGACGAATAAGACTTTGAAAGAATAGCTTGCTACAATATAAGTAGAGAATGTTATGTGAACTGCCGTAAGATCTTTACAATATATTTCACTGCAATACGCCTGTGATAGAAGTGTTGCCTGCTAATACGGTAACACCAGTTGCCTTTAATGGATTTCATTTAAATTATATGAGAGCAAATATGCTGTTTTTAGCCAGTTATCAAATTATCATCCATAGTGAACAAATACAAAAAATCTCCAAGTTCGATGGACTAACGTAATCAAAATCTCAACGTAAATTAGAAACTTCTTCAAAGAATAATTTAAAAATCCAGCCACACAGTTTTATGCTAAGGTTGTCAGACCACTCTATAAACAAAAGCAAAACAAAGAAAAGCACACAAAGATTTAGAGAGAAAGTAAATGAGTAAATAAATCTCAATCAAGAATACAGACAGTGTTTGAACATTTACGAGATTTATCAATTTCACTAACAAACCGGTGGTTGTCTTCTTGCATTATTCATAATACCAAAATTACGTCTCCAAAAATTCCGACAGTGTAATTTTTAATAAACAATTGTTAAAATGTACGCTCATGATTAAAAGGGACAAGAATTGTACGCTTTTATGATTCGTATAATATGTATGCATTTATGCTTGGAAAGCTTTCATAATATATACAAAGGTATAACCATTAGAAATCATTAAGATATCACATTGACATAAAATAATCATTTACGGGAATTTGTATGATTTCTCCGTCGATAAAACGACTATGAAAACAATGTGAATTAATTAAATCTCAAAAGAAAAATTGCGAACTTGATATTTTCGAACTAGAATACTCTGGTTGCAAAACATAAGGACAAGATGTATAAATTCACATAATATATGAACTATTTCTTGAAATGAATGAAAGTGTGGGAGCACGTTGCCAGAGGTCTCTCACACGTACATAGAAACCTTGGCGCAACGCTCTGGTTGCTATATGATTGAAGTTCCTTTATTTGTATGGATAGCAGTTGACAAATTCCCGCATGAGAAAACTATAAGTATTTTAAAGCTGAAACCAATAACAATGAATATCTCAAAAACGATCAATTCATGAAAAAAATGTGTATAACGTAAATTGTTTGTTTTAACGAACTCTACATTTTCTATCATGTACGTTTTTGTCTATCTCTTACGGTTTATCAGTTATGCAAAATTCACCCACAATAAACATGTCTTCAGAGGCTATTCCCAGAAAATTGAAGATATACATTTTATTTGTCACGTAAACATCTTTAATATACGATATTTTAATCAAAATCTTTAAGAGTCATTTAGAAGAAAATCAAAATTTTCGAAATTTTTTCCACGTAAAGGGTAGTTTGGGGTGGGGTAATTTTCTTGAAAATTTTCGTGTCGCATCCTTGGAAGATACCAAACTTAATACCAAGTTTGGTATTTAACGGTATTTTCGTTTTTGAGCTATGCCACAGACACACACATATTATAGAAATGTTTAGTTGTTTTTTTGTTTTTTTGTGTTTTTTGTTTTTGTTTTTTGTTTTTTTTTTTGTTTTTTATTCAGGAGGTCTCAAACCGGTAAAAACTCGGTATCGAATTTTTTGGTACAATACAATACCTTCTCTATACACTAAGTACGTACTAGTCTAGAGAAAGTAAAAATATGTGTCCATTCACATGACTTTCCCTAACTGTTCCGCAAACAAATTAATCTTATAAAGGGTTTATCTACATAGCTGGGCACACACATGGAATACTGAATAGAGCTGTTATGTTTTACACCCGGAACAGCCCAGCACTGAACACTTCATAATTAATAATAGTGAAATCGTGCATAATGTTTAATTACACTTACATGTTTTCTGTTTAATATAGTCGAAGTATCGCATGAAGAAGTACTTCACGTGAATTGTTAAGTAGTTAAGTGCAATTTAACCTCAGCTGTCTGTGCTAGGTACCGGACATACCAGGGTGACAGTTGCGATATATTGCAACAGCTGTGGCTCGCCGAATATTCACGATTTTTGCCAAGAGTCGGCGACACTGGATTGCCAATACTACAACGTGTCTACAAAGTTATGCTTTAATTTCACCAACGTTTAACAGAGAAGATTTTGTAAGGGTTTGTGAAAGAGCTGAACATAAATTTAAAGAGAAATACTAATTAATCACACTAGCATTGCAAAAACGCGAAAGAAGCAATGTTTTAACCCAAAATAGTTAAGTACATAAGGTCGCCACATGGAACATAAATAAAAGGTATTTATGTGCTCGCTTTATTTCCTTTAGATCCAAAGCTTTCTGTGACAGCGAAATCCTGGCACAAATCCCATTACATAATTATAAATAGACTGGAAAAATACTCTACCTTGGGAAGGCTGAATCAGATTTAAACAATTCAGGGCACCGCTAGGATTTGAACCATGAGTTTTCGGTGTTGACACTCTAACTGAGCTACCGCGTAACATAACCTTTACTGCAAGTGAATATTATTTCTGAAGTTATTGACTATCTAGATACAACAATTTCCAGTAATATTGTAATAGATAATGAAGTAAATAATAGAGTAAATAATGCAAGTGAAGTCTAACATCAGATCTACAATACATTAATCGGAAAGAAATAAATATCAAAAAGAATAATAATATATAAAACAGTATATTTACCCACTTTATTATGATAATGCTAGACAAAATTAAAAGTAGAGTAACATCATTAGAAATGAAATATTTGAGGAAAGTGGATGGGAAAACAAGGAAAGAGTTGGAAATTAAATTATTAGGGAAAATCCAAAAATGGAACCTTTAGTATAAGAGATAGAATAAATAAATTTAAAATGACATATTTTTTAATGAACAGATTAAACTTAAAGTTAAGCTTTTCAGTTACACTGAAACTGCTAATCGTACAATTCGATGTAATCTGAAATTAATAGAATTGTTTCATTATAACATTTTATAAACGTATATTATTCATTGGAATAGATTGTAACTTTTATAAGTTGATTTTTTTGGTTAGGTAGATTTAAGTAAAAATAGTGTTTAATGCCCGCTTTTATTGTTTGTGGCACCGCAGCCGATGACACTGGTGATACATGAATGAAGATGGAGCACCGGTGGAATGCGATGGCGGGGGAGACAGGAGAACCCGGAGAAAACCCGCCCATGCGAAGCTTTGTCCTCCACAAATCTCACATGCGGTCGCTAGGGCTCGAACCAGGGCCGTCTAGGTGAAAGGCGAGTGGTTTAACCACTCGGCCACGGCACGGACAATAAAATGGTATGGGCAGAATTAGAATGGATGATCAGCGAAAAACAAAACATGTATTTGAGGCAAGATCAGAAGGAAATAAAAGACGGGAAAGACCGAGAAGGGAATGGGTACAATATATTGGAGAAATAGCGGGAAAAAAGGGATGGAAATGACAGTTGAAGAGGATGGTATAGGCTAGAGAACAGTACAGAAATTAAAATGTAAATGGCGTGTTATCTATGGACGCTCCTTAACTACTGTGGTTTTCAGCGTCCGAGTCTAAATTGGGCGTGAAAGACCGCTTGATTTTGCTCAGAGGCCTCTCTATCAGGCTTGAGGTTCTTTTCCGTGCCGTAAATCAACGACACGGGACCAACGGCCTTACTTCCCTTCCCAAGGAAGCCATGCTAAGGATTTTTACACCTGAAAAAATCTATCACCTCCGCAGGGTTTGAACCCGTGACCTTGGGTATATGAAGTTAGCATAAAAAGTACAGAAAATGGATAGAAGGCCCGACGCTGAAAGGCAGAAGGGGAAGGTGAAAAAGAAGAAGTTATTGTACAGGAAGCAGTCAGAACTAACGTGGACTGGAATTATTTTGTGCATTAGGACTGTGTCCGTCACGTTAGCGCAGTGGTAGCGCACCTGACTCTGACGCGGGGGAAGGGGGGTATCAGCGTGGAAATTTTCTCCCCCGCTGGGAGGACTAGGTGTGTGTCCCTTCATTATTAGTATCCTTCAGAAGAGAAATGGCACCAAACCGCTATAACACCCTTTCTGGTCTCTCCCACAATTCCGTCCAGCCACTGATGACCTTCAGGTTGAGTGCTCGTCACCATTTGGAGTACCACAAGGAACTGCTTTCTTCGATGCCTTCTCTTTAGAAATAATGAATGGCAAGTACGGTGAGGATCGAGAGGGAGAACTCACTTTCATAAATGAAAATGGGGGTAGTGTAATAGATTTTATTTTAATAAGTCAGGGTTTAATTGGCAGAATTAGAAATTTTTTTTTGGGGGGGGGGGAACGTATCGAGTCGCACCACTGCCCGGTTGCCCTGGAACTGAATATAGAGACGGCCATGGCGGCGCTAGCACCTGAAGAGGGGCAGGAGGACGAAGGGAGATTCATTAGTAAATTTATATGGAAACCGGTAGAAAAAGAAGTATTTGTTGATAAATTAGAAAGAAGATTAGGGGAAAGGAACGCAGACACAGCGGAGGAACTAACGCATATAATAGCAACGGCTGCGGGGACAATGAAAGTCCAAATGCATGGTAAGTTAAAACGATTCAGTGGTTGGTATGACCAGCAATGCAGAGCTGTAAAGAAACAAGCAGAGGAGGCTCTGTCAAAATTCAGAAGGGAGGGGGGAGATGACATTAGGAAATTTTTTTACAAAAAAGCGAAGGGAGTATAAACAGCTCTTACGGGAAAAGAGAACTACGTGGCAAGACAAAAATACTCAGAAAATTAGTAATATTTTAACGCGGGGGGATAACGCTGAGATGTGGCAAGTAGTAAAACATTTAAGAGGCAACCGTCAGGCACCCAACTAAATTTCTCCCAGAAAATGGGCAATGCATTTTATGGGAATATTCGGGAAAGGTGAAAGGGAAGGAATTTTTATAAAGGAAGTGCAAATTTTGGGAAATCTTGAGATCCCAATACTGGACGAGGAAATATCAGCACGAGAAATAGCACAGGCGCTGAGGAGTCTGAAGGGAGGCAAAGCTCCAGGGTTGGATGGGCTGCCCCCGGAAGTTTTTAAAGCCGCAGCCAATGTTAATGAGTTTGGTAGGAGTATGCTCCAGATATGTAACAGATTGTTTATTGAGGGGAATTACCCTACCTGTTGGGGAAAGGGCATTATTCATCCCATTTATAAAGGGAAGGAAACTATTGGAAATCCGGATAACTATAGAGGGTTACTCTTTTGCCAATTATGGAGAAAATTTATTGAAGAGTGTTATATAACCGGATAAAGGACTGGGAATCTAAATTTGGCAAACTTTCAAAATTTCAAATGGGTTTCAGAGAAGGACACAGTACCATAGATGCCGCTTTTATATTAGACACTTTAAGGACGAAGCAACTGTTAATTAAGCGGGGAAAGCTTCATTGTGCTTTTGTGGACTTTAAGAAGGCATTTGACTTTATCAATCGAAATGCATTATGGTACAAACTAGGTAGAAAGGGGTTATCAAGTAAAATGGTTAGAGCATTGCAGGCAATGTATCAAAATGTCGAATTCTGTGTGAAGTACGACAGAAACAGTGTCCGAGAGCTGCCGAAGCTATAGGGAAATGAAGCAGGGTTGTATTTTATCTTCCTTGCTATTTAATCTCTTTGTGGATGATATTACTCATACAATGATAGCAGAGAATATCCAAGCACCAGTAGTAACGGATTTGCAGATCAACACTTTTATACGCAGACGATTTAGTATTGTGCTCTACGACAGTAAACGGATTGCAACGAGGACTGGACAAACTTAAGAATTATTGCGATGAATGGCTACTTACAGTTAATGTGAATAAGACTAAGGCAATGACTTTCAAAAAGGGTTGTGTTTATAGCAGGGAGGAGACTTGGACATATGCAGACAGATACTGGACAATGTTAAATCTTTTGTGTACTTAGGACTCACATTCACAATGAACGTAAAATGGTCAAAACACATTGACATCACGAAACACAAGGCAAGGGTGAAAGCGGCGGAAGCTCTCCGGATACGCTACAGAATACCGAATATATCCATAACCTTAATGGAAACTGTATACGGAGCGACAGTTAGATCCACGATGACATACGGAGGAGAAATATGGGGGTGGGAACAAACAGGGAATCTGGATCAAGTGAGGACCCAATTTTTGAAAGAAATTCTGGGTGTAGGGAGGGGTACGGCAAACTGCGGAATAATGAGGGAATTCGGGGCACATAGTGAAACGATAGAGTGCAAAATCAGAGCAGTTAAATATTGGCTGAGAATCGTTCACGGAAACCAATCTCTAATTAGGGCAGTCTGCTACCGTGAACAGTTGCGAATGGAAGGTAATTCGACGTGGGCATCAAAATTAAAGAAAGGGTTGGAAACCATTGGGATGGGAGACATTTGGATGGCGGGGCAGGAAAACAGGCGAAGTATTTGGAGACAAATTAAGAACCGCCTCTGTGATATTGACAGACAGCAAATAATTGCACAATGCACAGAGAAGGTGTCATTAGAAGTGTAATCTGGGCTGAAATCGGAGTGGGGTATGGAGCAATACATCAAAACAGGTACTTAACTCATTAGAGAGGGGCTCGCGTGGATTAGACTAGGAGCATGGAGGAGCACGAAAATTTCTGACGAGAATGGTACGAGAATCTGTCCCATTTGCGAGGAGGAAGGGTCGTGGACTCACATCTTGGCAAGATTTAGGGGTACGGAGGAATGGCGGGAAAAATATTTGCCGCGAGTTTTTACCACTGCGAATGTAGGGCTAGAAGCATGTTGGACGCTACTGGCAGGCACGGAAAACATGGACGGGCTAGGTAAATTTATACTTAAGGCAAGACAGCTGAGATCTGAGGAGGCTGCCAATAGAGAAGGGGGGGGGATAAGATCAACTAAACAAAAGTGACTACATTGTCCTACATACATATATATTATGTCATACTTAGGTCACTGTTGTGCTATGGTTTTATATATGTTGTATATATTATGTGTATATATGTCTTTTAAGTGTAATTTTCTATTATAAGAGGGTGCATTTATGAAGGTGTACTCTGTGCTGTAAATTTAAATTGCTATATTTGAATATCTTTGTATTTTTATTTTCGGGTTCACTATTAATTCTTTATTGTTGTTTAATAATGCTTTGGACTGTGCATTTCCTTTGTCCTTTTATTTTCGTGTTTACTCTTTTAATTCTTTGTTGTTGTTGTTGTTTTAATATTGCTTGTAATGTGTATTACAAAAGCACGTACGGTCTGTGGACCCGTGCGATTGTTGAAATTCTATGTATGATATTGCTATGTCAATAAATACACTTATTCATTCATTCATCTTAGGACCATTTCTATTTCTCATCACTTTCTCTGCACGTACTATGTACAGTGTATAGAGAAGGTGTTGTATTCCACCAAAAAATTCGATAGCGAGATTTCACCGGAAATATACTGAATCCAAAAAAAAAAAAAAAAAAAAGTGTTTTCAGAAAAAGACCGTGTACCTCTGTGTCTGAGAACACGATAACTCAAAAACAAAAAGTCAGTAAAACACCAAGCTTGGTATTTAAGTTTAGTATCTTCCAGGGATGCGACACGAAGATTTTGAGAAAAATTCCCCGACCCCAAACTAACCTTTACAAGGAAAACATTTAGTACATTTTGATTTTATAAAAAATTGCTCTAACAATTTTGATTAAAATGTCGCATATTAAAGATATTTATATGGTAAATAAAATTTATATCTCGAATTTTCTGGGAATAGCCTCTAAACACCTCTTTATTCTGAATGATTTTGCTGAATTTTGCGTAACTGGTAACCGTAAGAGCTAGTTGAATTGACCATTACTGTTATTTATTTCAGATGTAAAATACTTAACTCCTGGCCCTGCATAGAAACGGGTTTTATCCACGTGGCAACCAGCTTTTAAAAGATTTGACTAACGTTGTAGCCTAGAGTATTCCCTTACTTTCCTTCTACTTACAAGGAAGCAAGTAATTAAAACAATTTCTACTAATGTTAATCTGGATTATTATAAAGTAGATAGAAGAATATGCTTTCTAACAATAATTACAATAAATACCTGCTAAGAGATTCTATATGCTGATGATTCAACTTTTATTTTTACACCTAATGAAGTTGCTGTTTTAAATAATATGTGTTAGGACATAATTCAGGGTACTACTAAATGGTTCTCAAGCTATGGTTTTTTAACTACCTGTGACAAAATTCAAAAACTTATTTTTATTCTTAGAAAAGGCTTAAGTAATGCTGAAAACACTAGGGCAAAGCTTTTTGGGAATGATTTTAGACCCAAAATTAAACTGGTATCCACATGTTAAAATGGTCTGTAAAAAGTTATCTAAAGTTGTGTATTTACTAAGAACCATTTATAACAAAGTACTATGTAGCTATTTAAAGCAAATATATCTTGCTTTGTTTGAAAGTGTCTTTAGCATATGGAAAATGTAAATTAAATGAGATTCTGTAAAAGAAAGCCATAAGAATTTTATGGCATACTTCTTACTATGCTCCATGTAGACCACTTTTTAAGCAACAGAAATTTTAACAGTCTACAATTGCTATATATTACAATTATTATTAAATGTGCACAAGAATGTAAATCAATTTAAACTGAACAGACATGTACACACTTTAAATCCCAGAAATATTGATAAATTTTATATCTCATTCACCAGACTGAAGAAAGTTAAAGGTATTTGGTAACCAGCATTAAAGTCCATAATAAGCTTCCTGGTTGATGGAAAATGTATTTTACAGTTTGGATGAATGTTTTAATACTAAAATTATTATATGACTGACTTTATATGAGTATCTTACACGTATATATTATTTTGACCATGTCTATTGTACCAATGTACCTAATGACTGAAGAAATAAATGAATTATACGGAATGTGAATGTTTGTTTCAATATTGTCGTTAAGAGAGTAGACTATTTTCAATAAGCAAACAGATATGGGATGAATTCATTTATTTTACCACTTAAACAAGCATCTATCTTCTCGACTAAAAGAAAATGAAACAAATGACACGGCACTGATTATACTTTCGAATGTTGCCGAGCGAAGTGGCGACGCCTAACCGTTCATTCGGAAGGGCCAGATTTCGATTTCCGGCGACCGCCCACGGATTCTCAAGCAAATGTGACTGATTTCTCTCATCCTCCAAACGTCCTGTCCCTTCATATTATTCCATTAATAATTTCATTCAGTCTCCACCCTTGTGTGGACTGTTTCAGGGTTGAAACAATGGTGTCTTGGTACAGTGTGGCAAGGAATTGTCTACGTCCCTCGGTTTTCAGCTAGATGCTGGGGTATATGGATCGCCCCTATGGGAACGTTGTCCTTCTGGGTGGGGCGGGGGTACCCGGTCTGCAGAGGCCCTGTCACTGCTGTGCTATCACACCTGGTTTTGTTCGCTCGGTGTCTCCTTCCACCTCATCTATCCCTTCCATAACCATACTTCGTACAATATTCTGCCTGGATCGGTCCTAAGCTCTCCAAACACGCTCTTGTCCTTTCGAATATTCCTCGATAATTGCCAATACGCATACAATTATTACGGTTGCATACGCTTGAAATTTTTAAAAGCTATATGTGTTTCATTCAGATGGTTTTCCTTTTGCCTATTCTGCAACAATTTTTTTCTAAAAATGCTCAGTGTTATATCTACCTAAATGAACATATCTACAAAAATGAACATTAAGATAAATCGTCTTATTGCTTATTTCTTGCAAATAGCAAGGAAATAGGGTATAGGATAGTCAAATCTTTTAAAAACTGATCGCTATATGATAACAGAAATTAGATTATTTTCCATGACTAGGAGTAAGAAAAGAAAAAAAAAGGACTTCCCATTTGAGAAAAGCATTAAAATGTTTTAAATCAATGGGGAAAGAATACTTCGGAAATGATATGTTTCAGTGAAATCTACATCTCTGTATAATAAGAGTTTGTGTATCTCTTACGATTTACCAGTTATGGAAAAGTCATCTAGAATAAAGAGACTATTCCAAGAAAATACAATACACGTGTGTATATATCCCTTGGTGCGTTAAAAGAGTTACAGAACTCAACGGGGAAATTTCAAGTTAAAAACGGCGAGTGGGGAACTGTAGAAGTCGACTTTCACCTCGCAGTAAGCGCGACCTGCTTACCGTCTCCGCTCTTTAGGTTCACTGCAGCTCGTTACGGCCTGATGGACTCCGCTCGTTTCCTACTCATTTCAAAGTTAAAATAGGCAGTTTACACCAGCGCATTTCTAGTATATAAGTGTGCACGCCCACATTAACATACAAGTATTAACCAGAAAGTTTAGTTCAGCCAGCATCTCATCTGTCTGAGTAAGCGACTTGAAAAGTGTGATGTAAAATACCGAGAGAGCATTTCGAATATCGATTCACTGGTAAACTCGCCCAAAGCCAAACTCAGAACTTCAAATTCTGTCACTTCCGGACGTGGAAGTTGATGAGAGCTAACCTGAAATTAAATAAATTATTTGCCTCTTCGACAGGTTATTTGCTCAGGCGTAAATCATCCGGTTTCCAAAAATAACCTACAGTCAGTTGCTTGTGTTTTAATTAAACACTTATACTTCGTTGAATATGTTATCTAACTCCAGATGAAATAAAAATCTGTATGCCAACGACGCAATGAATGAAAATAATGTTCAGTTCTTCGGAATTTCGTTCTGGTTCCCTCTCTCTCCGTCTCAGAATACATAAAAAAAGAGAGCCAGAAAGAGTAAAAATAAGGAAGTTGACCATTCGGCATAATATAAGTATTCTACACTTCAGTCTTAATTTAATATACACGTAATTCTATTATTATTACTATTATTATAATTATTATTATTATTATTATTTAGTAGTGGTGGTGTTGGTAGTAGCAGTAGTATTTTTGGAATGACAAATATTAACATACTTATATAGTCATTGAACATATTATATGATATATGACAATATACAGGATGATTCCAAAATATGTTTACAAAGATTGGGGACTGGTTGGTTACAGTCAAACAAACAAAAAAAACATGTTCATACATATAGATGTATCAAAACCCTTCATTTTCAATTTATTAAGATTCAAAATGTTATTAGTAAAATATTTTAAAGTCAAACATTATACTATTTTGATGTCAGTTTATTAGGAGGTTTTCAACACAAACATCACTCATAAATGCTCAAAATGCCCTGCTCTTGTGTTTAGACACGCATATATATATATATATTATCTTGGTCCAGAGTTTCCGGTGTAGACCGCGTCTTAAGGCTAAAATCTGCCTTAAGACGCGGTCTACATTGGAAACTCTGGACCAAGATAATTTTAACATTGGCCGTGGAAGTTTACGAAAACATTTGATTTTAATCAAAATCATTGAACAATTTTGAGAAAATCAACGTTTTTTTTTAACTCTTTCCTATGTTAAGAGTTAAAAAAACGTTAAGGGTAGTTTGGGGTGGCGAGATATTCCTCAAAAACTTCGGGTCACATCTTTGGAAGATTCTAAACTTAAATGCCAAGTTTCGTATTTTATCGATTTTTTCAGTTATCGTGTTCAAAGACACATGTGTCCACACACACACACACACACACACACACACACACACACACATCACATTTACACATACGGGCCTTTTTCCGAATAAAAAATCTGATGTGTTCCATTCACATGACTTTCTTTACATTTCTACAACAAATTATTATTAAAAGACTTAGGCTTCTATTTACTCCATGCTAATCAGTAAAAAATTAGCAGAAATAGTCTTATTACTTGCTTTCTTGTAAGCAGAAGCGCAATAAGGTAGTACCATAGGTTAAAGTAATAGTCAAAAGCTGGTTGCCATGTGACTGAATCTTCCTTGTTTGTATGGGCAGAAGTTGACAAATTCCTGTATGAGAAAAGTATAAGTTTTTTAAAACTGAAACTAAAATCAAGGAATGTCTCAAAAACGATCAACTCCACGAAAAAAAAATGTATATACTATAAAGTGTGTGTTTTAATGTGCTCTACATTTTTGTGTGGTAAAGTTTTGTCCATCTATTACGATTTAGCAGTTATCCAAAATTCCGTAAAATTCATCCAGAATAAAGTAGTCTTCAGAAGCTTTTCCCAGAAAATTCAAGATATACCCTTTATATGGAACATTTTCGACATTGTTGGTTTTCTCAAAAATGACTCTAACGTCAGAGGATTTTCTTGAAAATCTTCGTGTCGCATCCTTACAAGATACCAAGTTTGGTATTTAACAGACTTTTCGTTTTTGAGCTATGCTTTCTGCAGGCACACACACACACACACACGAACCTTTTCCTAATTTGTTTTATTCAGGGGATCTCAAAACATATATTTCTGTTGAAATATCGACATGGAATTTGGGTGCATTACAATGCATTTTCTATACACTATGTACATAGTACGTGTAGAGAAACTAAAAATGTGCAGAGTAATTATGAAAAATGTTTATGATGGTTAGAGACAGTCATGTGATTTAACACATAAAGATATCGTTTCATCTCCTGCTTATATGCAGAAGTGCAAATGCCGGAAATGGCCATGAATGTTCATATAGCAAGCCGGAACGTATTTATTTGTTATTTTGTCTATTACCAAAACTTCATTTAAACATTAACTTTGTTATGAATCCCAACCAAATCGCAGCCAATTTTCTGTTCGTAAAGTAAACTAATTAAACCTAAACAAGAGGTTTCTTTCTGAAGTGGATGCTCAGCAGTGAACGCGTTAACCTTCTTTTTGGCAAAAACACAAACGTACCCTTCATTACATAACGCCTGGCATCTGTTCTTGGTGACATCACTGCAACAGCTCGTGTGGGGTTGGAGACCTAACACGGGTACTTCCAGAAACAAAACAAACTGTAGACTACCTCCGTGGTCGAGTGGTCAGCGAGATGACTTCTCACCAGGAGATCCCGGGTTTGATTCCCGAGAGGGGCGGGAAATTTTTCTTTAACCAGAATTATTCCCTATTCCCCACGGAGTCTGGAAGTATGTATGTGAGAGTGTGTGTTTGAGGAAAATAAAACGATTTAAACCCAATGTAAAGAACCGACACAGATGTTTCTAATGCAAAGCCCCCTGTACGTATTTAGATGTTAAAGGGGGCTATATAAATGAAACAATAATAAAAACAACTGTGTGCTGAATTGCATATTTTAAATCTATTTGCATCAGATAAACAGCGTCTTTATTTCTTTTTCTGGTGATAACTACTCAATTAAAAATAAAATAAAGGTTATTATTATTGTTTTTACCACTATTACTTTCTCTATCATATACATATCATAGAGAAGGTATTCATTCGACCCAAAATTCGATACCGACTTTCAGTAAAAATACATATTTAGAATCTCCCTGAAATGAAATAATATTGTGTGTTCCATTCACATGTATCTCTACAATGCTGTAACAAATTATTGTTGTTAAAAAGCTTCTTCTTCGAACTAAATCATGCTAATCGAGATAAATATTAGTAAAGGGGAAATATAATCACTAGACTAAAGTTATAGCTAAATATTTTAAAAGTTGATTGTCATGTGTTTAAAATCTGTTGTTGTATTTTCTTTATTTTTGCATGGTCAGGAGTTTACAGATTATGTCAAAATATTTTTAAAACTTTAATCAAATTACTAGGAATATCTCAAGAATGGTTAACTCCACGTAAAAATGTCTATGACATGAATTATGTGATTTAACAAGATTTATATTTTTTGTGTAGTAACTTTTTGTCTAGCTCTTGCATAGCCCGCCAGCTATGCGAAATTCATCCAGAACGAACAGGTCTTCAGAAACTATTCCCAGAACATTTAAGACATTAATTTTATTTGTGATATAAATATGTGTAAATAAAGTATTTTAATCGAAGTCGTTAAAGTCATTTTTGAGAAAAACAAACTTTTCTAAAATGTTTCCATGTAAAGGGTAGTTTGTGGTGGGGATATTTTCTTGAAAATCTTCGTGTCGCATCCTTGGAAAATAAACTTTACTAGATACAAAGTTTGGTATTTAATAGCCTTTAGTTTTTGAGCTATGCTGTCCACAAACGCACACCTTTTTCTAATTTTTTTTGGCTCCTGATAAATGTAAATTAAGTTTTATTATGGGAGCTCTCTAACTGCTATAGTTCTCAGTGTCCCATTCTATACTGGGCGTGAAAGACCACTTAATTTTGCTCACAGGCCCCTTTCATCGGGTTTGAGGCTCTTTTATGTGCCGTAAATCTACGACGCGGGACCGACGGCTTTACTTCCCTTCCTAAGGAAGCCATGATAAGGATTTTTACTCCCGCAAAAATCCATCGTCCTCCGCCGATTTTTAACCTGTGACCTTGGGTATATGGACTCAGGGGACCTCAAAACATATATTTTGGATGAAATCTTGGTATTGAATTTTTGGGTGGAATACAATACCTCCTCTAAACACCATGTATATAATACGTGTAGAGAAAGTATAAACTACTTTTTATTTTTTATATATATATATATATATATATATATATATATATATATATCGGTATCAAATTTTTGGGAAGCCTGTACTAATTGGAGAAAGTGAACTTTTTTTTTTTTTTTTTCTGAATTTTGACGGTCCCCAAGGCCGCGCTCGCCAAGGCGTCTCGCTTTGGTGCTTCGTAGCGCAGGGGATCGTGGGTTTGTGCTTCGCCTTGGGCATGGGTGTTACATATTTGTGCATATATGTGTGTGTGTGTAAAAAAAAAAGACTACAGCAATTCGGTAATCATACAGCAAACAAAGTCGAAGAAAAATTAGGTAAATAAAAGTAGGGTATACAGCGACCAGACTCGGAAACTTATTAATAAAAAAAATGGCTATAGAGGCCCTCAAAATATGCATTTCCGTGAAATCTCGGTACCTAGTGTTCTGGTGGAACGCAAATATACTCTATACTATGTATGTTGTAGTTGTAGAGAAAGTAAAAACGTTGCCCGTTGAAAAAAGAAAGCAAGAGTAGCACCGCAGATCATCAACCGTGTGTTTAGGCCAGCGAAACAGGTGTGCCAGCAATAAGTTAAACTCATGCAGGCATATAATACACCGTAAACAAAAGAGGTTTCTGCTGAATGAACATATAAACAAAACACAAGCAGCTGTGCTGCGTTGCATTGGCAGCTATAATAAATATTGTTGCCACCATATTTATCTGTGTTCTGTAGGGTCACTGACAATATTTGCCTTCCATTTGTACCAGAGATGCTCTATGTAAATATTGAAATATCCTGCAAGTTTTATGTGTGTAACTTTTGTAGAAAAGAATTTATGATGATTCACTACAAATGCAGCGGTTAACAAAACATTCAATTTCCATTTTCGTATGTTTTTTCCTTTATTATAGGTTTGTGCTTAATGAAATACTCGTAGTTATGATGATTTAACGTGTATTATTAGTGAAATTTCATTCCGATAAAAGTGCTAATAGTACTTCGAATGTAGCACATAAAGTAAATAGAAGGTACATATAAACGATTCGTTATTGTTTCTGATGTACAGAAAGTATACTGCCTTAACAACCGCAGTATGTTTCTACGGGCATGCCTGAGGGTTTGGGACCCCAACAATTCTTAGCTTTTGTGAAGACTCCGGAGAAAAATGAAATGGCGTGTTATTAATGGACGCTCTTTAACTGCTGAGGTTCTCAGCGTCCCATTCTAAATTGGGCGTGAAAGACCGCTTAATTTTGCTCAGAGGCCTCTCTATCAGGCTTGAGGTTCTTTTACGTGCCGTTATCTACGACATGGGTCCAACGGCTTTACTTCCCTTCCGAAGGAAGCCATGTTAAGGAAAAAATCCATCGTCCTCCGCCAGGTTTGAACCCGCGATCTTGGGTAAGACTCCGGAGATATATTCCTTTTTCTTTTTCCTCTGTTGGTCTTCCCCCCCCCCCCCCGAGTTTCCTACATTTCTTTCGTTGACCTATTTGTTAACAGTTTTCGTTTTGCTTACAGATACACATACCTATACTTTAAAAACGCACAAACACCCATGCCAAGGCGGGACTCGAACCCACGATCCCCTGCGCCACGAAGTACCAAAATTAGGCACTTTAGCAAGCGTGGCTACGGAGATCGTATTTGAAGCTTTTGCCATCTACGATTTCAAGTTATTATTTTGGATTCATAATCTACTTTCTCTAGCACGTATGTACAATATACATAATAGGTAGAGAAGATGTGCATTCCACTCAAAAATTCGATTCGGAGATTTCATCATTTGATTATTTACATTACAAATAGAATGTATAGCTTGCATTTTCTGGGAATAGCTTCTGAAGACCTGTTCATTCTGGATAGTGTTGCTAAATTTTGCGTAAATTGTAAACCGTAAGAGATGCAAAAAAATTTACTCACAAAAAATGTAGATCTCAATAAAATACATAATTTACGTCATACATATTTTTTTATGTAGAGTCGACCGCTTCTAAGATATTCTTTGTTATTAGTTTCAATTTTAAACCACCAAAACTTTTTTCAAATAGGAAATTACGTTTCATCTCTTTTGTTTTACTGTGGGCCATGAAAAATGAACTGAACTTACATAGGACTAGCTTTTAAAAGATTTTACTATCGATTTTCCCTTAGAAGGAAGTAGGCAATTAGACCATTTCTGATCATTTTTACCTTGATTGGCATGTCGTAGATAAAAGAATAGTCTTTTGTAAGGAAAGCTGTTTGTGTAACAGCAAGAGAAAGTCATGTGAATGGATTTTTTCAGTCTGGCTTTATCTATCCCATATATGTTCATCGTTCCATAATGGTGGAAAAAATGGCAATTGCACTTTATTCTCGTATACTGCGACCCCTATGTTACTGATTCATTCTGTATATTCTCTCTCCTTGTAAGCATAACAAAACAAATGAGCAATGTCAGTGTTGAATCTTCCTTCAACAAATAAGCAAGTTCAGCAAATAACGTTTGCTAAAACTAGTGTAGTTTTATAGAACTGAAATTGCTATTCATGTTAATACTGTTAGCCGAATTCAGGCTTTGCTGCACGTTGGAAAGCAGAACATTTAATGAAACTTCCCTATGTTTTATGGGGTTCCCTCCGTTTGCTGCACTAGCGCTGTAACAAAACCGGCAAACTTGGTTCCTAGCTTATTTATTGCCTCATTTTAAAGCACGCCAGTAAGTAATGAATACTTGATTGTTTGTTGCAGGGTGGTACCAGCGACCTACAACGGTAATGGAAGATTCTATCAGCATGAAGTAGTTCACGAACCTGAATATTACTATCCTGGTAAGTTCTCTTATTACATTTTCATATTAAACAGCAAAGTTACAACGAATCAGAGAGTGTAGTTTAAATTGTGTATTACTTATTTGCTAATCGTAATGGCAGTTATTGGCGAATATGTAATCTAAAATTTCCATTAAAAAACACATGTATTAAGAAACTTGAATATATTTATATATGTTTTATATATTTGTTTTTCCTACAAGAAGCACTTGTGTGATAATAAGTAAAGGTAGAATATATATTATTATTGTTCTATCTTTTTTAATAAATTGATTTAATTCATGTAATATAAATTATTTTTTATTTAATTATAGACATATTTAACATTTGTTCAATTCACACGACTTTCTCTGCCTGTTCTACAAACAATCTATTTTTACAAAAGAATATTGCTTTCTCTACACTTACTATGTATATAGTGCATAGAGAAGATATTGTGTTCCACCCAAAAAATCGATACCAAAATTTCGCCGGAAATCATGTTTTGAGACTCTCTGAATCCAAAATAGTGTTTTACTTTCTCTAGCATGTATGTACATACAATGTACATAGTAGCTAGAGAAAGTATTGTAGTCCATCCAAAAGTATCATGTCGAAATTTCACCGGAAATATAGGTTTTAAAATCTCCTGAGTCCGAAAAAGGCATATTAAGAAAAAGGTCCGTGTGTGTTGTAGATCTCGTTAAAAACACGCAAATTATGCCATATACGTTTTTACTTTCTCTACACGTACTATGTACATAGTGTAAAGAGAAGGTATTGTATTCTACCCAAAATTCGATACCGAGATATAATCGCAAATACATGTTTTGGGTTCCCCTGTGTGTGTATGTGTGTGTATGTGTACCTGTGGTCAGCATATCTCAAAAACAAAAAGACCGTTAAATACCAAATTTGGTATTTAAGTTTGGTATCTTCCTAGGATGCGACGCACCATTTCTCATAGGAGAATGTATCAACTCCTGTCCATACAAACAGAGGAAGTTCAGTCACGTAGCAACCAGTTTTTGACTATTACTTTAACCTATAGTACTCCCTTATTTCGCTTCTACTTACAAGGAAGCAAGTAATAAGACCATTTCTGCTAATTTTTTCTAGGTTAGAATGAAGTAAATAGAAGCATAAGCTAATTTGTTGCAGAAATGTAAAGAAAGTCATGTGAATGGAACACACAAGATTTTAATGTACTTTTAAGAGACAGTATAACAATTTTGAAGCAGATTGTTTAAAAATTTGCATCATTTTGAGCATTATAAGTATGGAAAAGTATTAGAAAAATGTTTGTGAGTAAACAAGTTTAAAGTTGGAAACTTACGCTCGCACATTTAAAACTCAAATAATTAGTAAAATGGAAAAAAATTAAATTTGTCATATTTATTTATCAAAGTAGAAGACTCTGCAGAAATACTGCTGTTGAAGATGTATTTATGACGATTTTAGTGCGTATTTTCTTCTTTAAAAACAGATGAGGACTACAGCAACCAGATAGGGCGGTATCCAGTACCAGAAGCTCCGGTGTACCATCCTTCAACCAGGTGAGTGTTAAGCATTAGATGACAAATAAATTAGAAACAATGGAGTACGAAAGCTCAGTTTCCCTTAAGGTTACTACGCATGTGAACATTACCTCCTATTCGTCTCTTATTGGTTGTTGGACACAGAATTCTCAAAGCAAAGTACAGCTGGACTAAAACTAAAACCTTCAACAGAAGATGTAGGAATTAAAAGTTGTACTTACGCCATTTCATTTTTGCAACTTTCTTTTTTTCTCTCAAGGATCATATTTAATAAATTAACTTACTTAATTGGCTTTTACATTTCATTGTCTTTTTACATGCATAATTGTTCATGGCGGTCGCATTATCCCGTCGTAAATTAAATCGTCAAACTTCAGATTATCGAATGCGTTGTTCAGTTCTTCTTAAGTCCAATTAACCTGTTTTTTGTGTTAGTAGCATTTTATTTTTTTATCCGAATCGTTATTACGTTACTTATGATCTGAATACTCGATAAAATGGCGGCAGGTACGAATATAAATAACATTTACCTGCAAGAACCGGAGAAATTCTGAAAGCTACCTAATTGTAATTGTAATTTATTAGCAGCCTATAGACTCTTTTCGAATATCGAGCATTGTCAGTTTACAGTATACAAAATTAGCATTAAATAAACTTAAGTCTACATAAATTATAAAAATACATTAATATATACAGAATGTTTGGTTTAACAAAGTATTAATATAGTCTACATAAATTATTTTAAAAATTCATTGATATCATACACAGGATTGTTCAGTAAATACGTCTTAAGACATTGTTTAAATTAACAGCATTTTCATTTTTTGAAAAGGTACGAAAGAAAATTCAGAAAACATTGACATCGGTACATTGACTGGTGTAACGTACGCACTGCTAGTGAATCAACAAAACATCAAAACATCTAGATCAGCTTTAAGGGACAGTGGGAATGAAATTTCTATAATATAATTCTACATTTCTGTATATATAATTCTGAAACATTTACTGTGGTTACAAAGCTGTTATATTAATATGCATGTAAAATTTCATTCAAATTGAATAAAAAGCGCATGATATAAATTACATCATAAATTTTATTGTGTATATATATATATTATATAACCAAAATGTTCCACGGGCCTTTAAATTTGAAAGAAAGAAAAAAAAAAAAAAAGGTTGGAATGTTTTAACTATAGCTTTGAATTGGCATACTTTTTAAAGCAGTTAGAAATTTTAATCATAAAATTAATAATTTTTCATAAAATATATTTTGTAAAATTACTTTTGATGTTACGATAATTTTATCTTTATAATATTACAATAAATGCTTCTACAATTTTTGGAACATATAGGAGTGAAACATGTGAAAATGTTTTGAGAAAAATTGTATTATTAAATAGTATACTAGGTAACAGATGTATTGTACGATCTTTAATGACTGTAGAGCCGGAAGCGAGGGGAGGACAGTTAAATGTGATTCTCTACGGATACACAAAGGTTCCAATAACTTTTCTTGTTTAAAAAAGGTATTTTCGATATTTTGATCGATTGTAGTCAAAATTTCACTCCCAGGTTCCCTTGAGAAACACTTGTATTATTCCGCGGAACACGCGCACATCCTATACAAACGATATGTGGTAACTACTCTGTTTCAATAAATGTTTGGTTTCTATTTCCAAATAATAGTGAAAATATAAGATATTGCAATGAAGTCAATAAACATATCCACTACCACATTTTAAAAATGATAACACAAGGGAAAGATAAGGGCTATTTTTTACTTTTAGGCTAATGTTGCGGCTAGGGGTCAATGAAAACATTCACTGTGGTGCGTGCTTTGGACTGCCTCTCGCATATGTTTATCTCAAGTGTGTTTCTTATTTCGCGAAGCGCATACATTCTTATTGCAGCCGCCGGAAATCTAGTGATCTCACTCTAGGTGCCATTTCTCTTTGTGGCATATACATTTGGAACCAATTTTGTATTATTGTATTGATACTTTACGAATGTCTGGACTATCTAAATCATAGTGTATGACACACGTGTTAAAATTGATCTAATACATATAAATGTTTCTCCATCAACATGAACTCAATAAGTATGTTGATGCACCGATCAAAGTGTAGATTACACATCGCAGTAATTTGTAATAAGTGATAAGTTTTCTGCCAAGTTTGAACTTAATTTATGTTAATGAAAGCGCATTCGATTTTATTATTACTATCGCTTGATACAGGAATTACGGTCATATTAAATTAATAATTATTTTATAGCGAAAGAATGGTAAACTAGAGCCATAATTACGACAAATAAATTTATATATCATCGAATAATGTAAATGTATAAGTGCAAAATTTGTTGCTAGTTAATGTCATTGTTAAGAGTTACGTTGAAAGAAGCAATTAGCTCGCAGTCACAGTAGTGAAGGTTTTTAAATTCTGAGGATCTCAGTAAACGAGGAAATACATTTGGCTTAAAGCTCAATTCCTGAGAGGTCAACTCAGAAATAGCACTTAAGCTGTTTCTAAAAATTGCCGATGAGAAAGAATACTGAAGATTAACAAGTCAAAGCGAATGAAAATTATCTCAGGTTCTAATATGAAGTGTAAAATTTGGCAACGTAGATTACAGAAACTATGGTGGAGTAGCCTGATGTAGGCAGGATTTAGGTTAATATTCTTAATTAAGTTAATATACCACCCTGATCTAAATATAACGTTTAATGTTGAGTAAAAGTGGTATATATTTCAAATACCTATACTTTTTTCAAAGCAAATTTTAACAGCATGTACATATTATAGTACCGTAGAAATAGAATTACTGCGCATACAGCACCTCAGGCGATGACGCTGATGATACAGGGAATGAAGATGGAGCACCGGTGAAATGCGATGGCGGGAAAAACCTGAGAACCCTGAGAAAACCCTCCCCTGCGTCACTTTGTCCACCACAAATCTCATATGCGATCGCTTAGGATCGAACCTAGATGCGGTCTAGATGAGAGGCGAGTGGTCTAGCAGCGTCAAGTCACTGGACTGGGCACAGAAATTTAGTACCTGATCTTGGAAATTACTTTTATTTATACGCCTCGCCCAATAGTATTTGCGTACTAAGAACTGTAAGTTGTAATTATCAGGTCGAGAATGCATATTGGGGATACGAGACCCGCAGAGTCCAGCATTCGAGATCTGATAAGTAACTTGGTTAGCCAATTATTTTTTTAAATACTTTAAAAAAAAACTGTAATAAAACACTAATAGATCAAAATGTTTTTCAATATGTTATTGAACATTAAGAAAAAAAATTGATGTGTTCCATTCACATGACTTTCTCTATATCTATCCAACAAATTATTCTTAAAAAGCTTATAGTACTTCTATTTACTTCATGCTAATCAGAAAAAAATTAGCAGAAATTGTCCTATTACTTGCTTCCTTGTAAGTAGAAGCAAAAAAGGGAGTACCATAGGTTAAAGTGATAGTCAAAAACTGGTTGCTATGTGACTGCAGTTCCTTTGTTTGTATGAACAGCAAATTCCTGTATGAAAAAAGTAAAAGTTTTTCAAAGCAGAAACCAAAAACAATGTCTCAAAAACGATCAACTCCACGAAAAAAATGTATATAACATAAATTGTGTGTCTTAACGTCCTCTACATTTTTCGTGCCGTAAGTTTTTGTCCATCTCTTACGGTTTAGCAGTTATTAAAATTTCGTAAAATTCATCCAGAATAAAGTACTCTTCAGAGGCTATTCCCAGAAAATTCAAAATATACATTTTATTTGTCAGGTAAATGTCTTTAATATACGACATTTTAATCAAAATCGTTAGACATTTTTGAGAAAATCAAGATTTTCGAAAAAAGTTCCATGTAATGGGTAGTTGGGAGTGGGGGGATTTTTCTCAAAACCTTCGTGTCGCACCCCTGGAAGATACTAAACTTAAATACCAAGTTTGGTATTTTAGCGACTTTTCGTTTTTGAGTTATCGTGTTCACGGACACACACACACGTGCGCGCGCGGACCTTTTTGTGAATATGCTTTTTTTGGATACAGGGGGCCCTAAAACATATATTTCCGGTGAAAACTTAGTATCGAATTTTTGGGTGAGTGCAATACCTTCTCTATACACTATGTACATAGTACGTGTAGAGAAAGTAATAAAATAAAGGATTTTTAAAACCAACTTGTAACATGTATCAACACATTGCATTTTGGTTGTTATTTCAGACATCGAAATCATCACGGTACAAGCCCTTACGTTAGCCCCAACTGGAGGCGGCGAGTTCATGGTGGTTCGGGGCATGGAAGAAATACCCAGCATCAGTATTACCAGGATGTAAGTTCGCAGAATCATAGAGGAAGCCATCAGAAAGGATCACATCACCAAGTTGCGGCCGCAACTCCTCCCAAATCCCAGCACGTGCCTCGTATTACAACTGGCTTGTATCGCTCTTCTCAGTGGGGATCTGCAACCATCCCCTACAAGGGCGCAAAAGTGCACGTGCCGGTGCTTTCTGGCAGCAAGAAAGTGAGTATTGCTATTTGAAAATGCTGTAAAGTAAGACAATATCAAGCTAATTTTTTTTGAGGGGCGGGTCTGTGATTTTCAAAAGTCAAGTGTGGGTGGAAAATTTAATATTCTTACTTTACAATTAATGTTTACTGCTGATATGTTATGCTTAAATAGGATTAAGACATTAAAAATGCCACGATAGAAGAAAAAAACTCACGAGAGGCCACTACTGGTTGATGCTACTGATAAAACTTAGGACCTTTTTTGTGTGTGTGAAATGAGATCGAAAATAAAAATACCTGTAACTGCCTCAGTGGTCAGCGAGCTAAATTCTCACCTGGAAGTCCCGGGTTCGATTCCCGGCTGGGGCGGGGAATTTTTCTTTAACCAGAATTATTCCTTGTCCCCCACAGAGTCTGGAAGTATGCGAGAGCGAATGTGTGTACGTGTGTTTGAGGAAAATAAAACGATTTAAACCTAACGTAAAGAATCTATAGATACGAGTTGTTTCTAATGCAAAGCCCCCGATATGACTTTAGATGTTAAAGGGGGCTACATAAATGAAACAATAAAAAAAAAAAAAAACTGTGTTTGACAAGAAAAAAATTATTTACAACTTAAAATGATCCACTAGTAAAATCTTCTTATCCTATAGACTTAATATATTCTAGGAAACAACAAAAATGAGTCTTTATTTCATCGTGAAATAAAATACGTTATTTCATTGCAAATTATTTTAACTCCCAGCTCCCCATTCTTTAAATAAAGAAAATTCCTTGCCATATAAGACCTTCTACTTGTCGGGTAACACACTAAATACAGTTTTTTTTTTTTTGGCATACTCTAAAACTTCTTCGGGAATATCCATTTTCATTCATTTATTGATTTATTTGGTGCAGTTTAAACAATCAGAATCGAAATTGTTTATTCCGGCGTGGTTACGCAGCAACGAACAAAGCACTATGTCACAACTAAAATTCAATTCCTTGTAATGACGACTGTAATAATATTAATAAATATAACAATATTTCAGTTAACATTTGGATAGGATAAAACGTTATATACCCTCATATGGCTTATTAAACTATTATTTGCTCATGAGAAATTAGAACACTCGCGCTCGTGTATTAAATATCTCACTCACAAATGTCTACTTAAGCCTCTTATAATATACATAAATATTCCTTACACATATCGGTGATTAATCATTATTAAATGAAATAGCTTACATAAATAAGCTAGTTTTATATCTCCACTTCTGCCGGCAGTTGCTTACTCCTTGTTCGCTGTAATCTTCAAGTAGATATAAATACAAGAACATAGCGCAAATGAATTTCATTGACTGGTTGGTTTTAGTACTTCGTTATTCTTCCACAACAGGGTTCGAATTAACGTGGGGGATGGAGAGATTTCCTCTCTCATTAAAGAATTTCCTTGGCTCTTAAAGAAGAGATCCTTTCCTGCTAGGGAAGTAGTTTTTGCTTTTTATAAGCACTATTACTACTCTCTTTGAAAATACTGAATGCCTTCGATGCGGACTGTAGATGTTACGATTGCGAGCCTTGAGCCAGGAAAACTATCGTAACACTAATACCAAGCTACACAATAACCATTTCTTAGTTTGATTAGCTGAGTTGGCATTCAGGTCATAGCTCCAGCAGTTTGCACAGCAATAATGATTGTAGCTTAAAGTATTCAGTTCAATGTTTTTTTTTTTTTGCATCAGTGAGTGATTTTCAGTTCTATTATGGTTAGCATGAGACTTGTTACCAGGAGGCGGGAATTTACAGAAAGTAATGAAAATGGTGTATTCCAGTTCGAATTTCAGGCTTCAACTTCAGGTAAAATTAATATTCAGTTAAAAACCTCAGCATTGGAAGTGACATTGTAGAGTGAAAATAGTGAAAGTGTACTACCACCTTTAATAACATTAATAATAATGTTCAATGTATATAACACCTCAATACTGTTGCTACTGGCATTATCACTATTACTGGTATAAATATAAAAAATACTGCTTCCTAGGTTCCTCACCCCTCGTCAGAAAGTGTGATTCGAACTTGTTCCACAACATAGTTCCATGCTTTATAAAATATCAACTTTTTTGCATTCTGTAAAGCACTCAAGTTGTTCTTATAATACAATATACAGTATAGGGTAATTAAATTATAAGGTAAACCCTCCCGCGGCCTCTCTCCACTGCGCGAGAGATCCGAGAGTCCTTACTTTAAATAAATGCTGAAAATATTAACCATCTACTCCCAAACAGGCAGTATAACAAGTTAAAGATTTTCTCGTGTATTCACCTAAGCTCCGCAGCAGAAATTCCTGGTAATCTACAGCAACTTAGAGATAAAACGATTATTGCTGCTAAGCTTAGACGAATGAGCGGGAATATTTTCACAGATTGTGCTGCCCGTATGTGAGCAGAAGGTCAACATTTCCGTAATTTATCTTAAGATACGTATTTAGTGCCAGCACCACTTTCCCGGCGACTCTCGGATATCTGGCGCAGTAGAGAGAGGCGGTACAATATAAGGTAACCCCTGTTACCTTACAATTTAACGACCCTAAATGCAGTATTTACACTGTAAGTTTATCACAAAATATTGAAAATATGATCAGCTGCTTATCTTCCCAGGATCTTAACGTGCATCATGGAAATAAGTTTGAATTTCGGTGAAATTTTAAAACACCAATTTATATTAAATAGTATTTCTTAAGCTCGTAACGCGTTATATGTGATTAATGCAAATTGGACCGGTTTTCAGTATAATAATGCAACGGTTAGTTGTTTAACAACAAAAATAAAAATGTGAATTGCGTTTATCTGAGCGAGGAAGCGACGGCGATATTATTGTTCCTGAGTTGGGTTAATGTGAGTTCGGGTAAACTAGGCCAATGCAGAAGGCGGATCAAAGTCCGGAATGCGAAGGAATACATTACTTTCAGTTTACAGCAAACAAAGCAAAAAATTCCAAACACTATTGCCCTATGCAAATGGAGCTTCAATATCTTTATTTGTATTTATTTACATATTAGTATATATTATGGTTCCTAAAAGTTTTATTATACACGGTGCATCTCTATTATGTAACGATTGAGTTATTTTCAGGTTAACTCGTACAATTACATTAAATTTGTGGTTATCAGTAACAATTAGCTGTATAGTTTTCTCCAAAATATGATGACCCTTAAATGGGACTACTCTTATAGAGAATGAATAAATACATACATACATCTAATAAGTATATACCCTATATCTGACTTTTTCACAGGCATATCGGGGCACAATCACCACTACAGTTTTCAGTCCTCAGCAAGCTTCCTCAGGAGCTGCTCAGAACTCTCTGCAACCTCAGGCATCAGCTACAAGAGTTGATCCAGGTATGCACAGCATCAACAACTTAATGGTAATGATTAAAAAATGAGTTTTATTATGGATGCTCTTTAACTGCTGCGGTTCTGACATCTTGTGCTAAATTCAGCATGAAAAGACCTCTTAATTTTGCTCAAAGGCCTCTTTATCAAACTTAGGTTCTATTATGTGCTGTAAACCTACATCATGGGACCCCCAGCTTTACTTCCCTTGGCTGTTAAGGATTTTTACGCCCCAAAAAATCCATCTCTCTCCACTGGGTTTGAACCAGCAACCTTGGGCACCAAGGACATGGAGCATAACTGTAATCATATGTTTTGTCAACTTTTACTCAAAGCAACTTGGTATCTTCAGTCTTCAAAGTGTGGACACTCAAATTTAATGTATAAATATAAGCAGCATTATTACATTTTAAGTTAAGTAATACATATAAATATAAAACAAATGAAGCTAAAAGAAAGGAAGAAAACTCAAAATGATTAAACTAGAATTGGCATAAAACAAATATTTCATCACCAGAATCATATCACCACCGCCAGTGTGCCAGAATTTCATCCCATTGGAGTTCTTTGATATACCAATATTGAGAAACTGTTGCTTTTAAGCACATTTAAAAACCATCAGTCTGGGCTGATTTGAACCCATAATATATGGATCAGAAGACCAGTGCCAATCAACTGAGCCACCCAAACAGGCTGCACTGATTCATAGGTTTGCAATACTTACATATCCACATTGCCTTCTCTTTTGGAAGTCTGAAAAACAACTTTGAACTGGACTCATTTTCATAATATTTGCAATGATATGAGGCATAAACTTTACCCAAAGACAAGAAAAGGAGGAGGTGAAGCTCAACTGTTAATGATGTTGGAATACACATTTTGAAAACGCAGTCTAAGAACACAATTTTGTATCTGGGCAGCAGAAAAAAAGTTCACATATAAATATTGAAGAAAAAAAAATTGCACTCAATCCATCTCCATTGAAGTACATCCCTTATAAATTTATTTGTAAAACCACGCATGTAGTTTTCAAATGTACTCCTTTATACCTTAAAATCAAAGCAGATGAATGAAAAAAAAAAAAAAAAAAAAAAAGGTTCTAAATAAAGTAATTACTGATTAGTAGTTTTCTAAAGCCTCACTCTATGGGGTGATCAAGCAACACAGAAAAGAATATACTCATTAATTTATTTTACATCAAAATTTAAACATACATTTTGAATGACAGATATTAGCCATAAAAGCTTAAGGATATCAAACATTTTTTCATCTAATAGCTTGTCTGATTAACAGTTATTTACAGTTTGATATTAATTTGGATGTTGGTGTTGGATGTTCCAAGGTATGAAAGAGGTTCATGATGCACCAGATTTCTCATCTCAAAAGCTTTGTGTACGCTGTCCTGGAGACAGAGCTGTGGTGGCTGCCAGGGGCACAAGTTTCGTGTTAGTGGAGACACCAGCGGTTAAGCCTTGTCACAACAGTGCAACAGCAAGGTGAGTGCTTTTAGAATTTATCTGATTGTTGAGCATGATCATGTTAAAATAAACAGTGTGTATCTTGTGAGTTACAAAGTATAAATGTGGATAATAGTAGTAATGTTTTAGCAGCATAAAGCATTTATGTATTTGAAAAGACAAAATATAACTCCTGTGGCTGGCTCCATAGTTCAGTGGTTAGAGCACCTGCATGCTGTGTAAGGGGGGGGCTTGTTTTAATTCCTGGCTGGGGTAAAAAATGTAAATGGCGTTTTATTTATGGACGCTCTTTAACTGTTGTGGTTCTCAGCATCCCATTCTATACTGGGCATAAAAGACTGCTTAAATTTGCTCAGAGACCTCTCTATCAGGCTTGAGGTTCTTTTACATGCCGTAAATCTACAACACGGGACCAACGGCTTTACTTCCCTTCCGAAGGAAGCCATGCTAAGGATTTTTACGCCCAAAAAATCCATTGTCCTCCGCTGGGTTTGAACTTGCAACCTTCGGTATATGAAGTCAGCATGGTAACCACTACACCACTGAGGGTGATTAAGGCTGGGGTATGAATGTGAGTGTGATCTAATGAATAAAATTAAAGAAAACAGAAACATGAAGACAACAAATAGAACACAATTGGATAGGTAGAGTCAGACTGAAAAATTCAATGCCATAGCTGGGATTTGAACCACGGATCTCCCGATCTCTAGCCAGTTGCTCTGCCACTGAGCTAATAATGGCGACATGCTGGCATGGCATTAAATTTCTCAACTGACTCACAAGTTTCCCAGTAAAGCACAAGGTGTTCTCAAATTATTTTGAAACGACAACCCCAATGCAAATCCCGGCTATGGCATTGAATTTTTCAGTCTGACTCTACTTATCTAACTTCTGTCCTACACACAGCTTGTGTGAAAAAACGATTAATCCAAATAGAACACAAGTTAACACTCTTGCCGATTGACAGTATGTTCCACAGGGAAATACTGCCAATATAATGATACAGTTAAAGGCAGAGTATCAATAGAACAAACAAAAAAATAAATAAACAAATAAAAAAGGAAACTTACTCCATATTCATTTTATGCACTTTGTAAATACACTTTAGAAGGAGGTTGTTATTGTTATTATTGTTGTCGACGATGATGATGATGATGATGAACAATAGTGGTGGTGGTTGTGGTGCTGCTGCTTTAGACTCCAATGTGCCACTATTACATAATTCATATTATAATGAAATTCTCTTTGTGTGTGAACTAACTATATATTAGATGTAATTCTTCCTGAGTAAATTGCATGCACTAAGGGTAGAGTTTCAGGACTGGTATAACTTTATCACCTGGACAGATCTTTATGTAGCAAATGCCTCTTGCTTGCCTTCTTCTTGTGGTCAAACATAGCTCTGAGTCACTTTTTACAAAAATAATATATTAATTGCCTCAAAAGAGTAATAATAAAAATGGTGGGAGCAGTAGTAATGGTAATGGGGATAAGAAGAACAGCAAACTGCATTAATATTGTAAAATTAGAATGAGACTGCAAAATTCAATGATCTAGCAGGGATTTGAACTACCTCTTCAGCTTACAGTGCATCTGATCTGACCAACTGAGCTACCTAGCAACAGCAATAAACTCAGCTACTGACTCACAGCAACTGAAGGAACAGATGTAACATTACAATAAAATCCCAAAAAGTATATAACAGCAAAAAAAAAGGAAGAAAGACATTGAAAAGTTGCAACAAGAATGGTTAAATTTAACTAAGACAGCAATTACCAATTAGTCTAAGACAGATTTAACACAAACATTGCATTAACAGTAAATCTCATTCCATTTAGAAGTATGTGTAATAAAGGTGACCAAACAATAGATAGTTTTTTAAGGATATGCATTTTCAAACTGGAATCCAACTTGATTGGCCAATAAATTACAATGATATGATTAAGAAATATTTAATGCTATTTATGGGCTTTACCAACAGTATAAACTTTGATCAGTTATAAAATCATAGACAGAATTTATAAAACTAATATGCATATGTAAGTTCCAGATTGAAATTTAGAAACTATCTAAAATATTTATGTTAAATATATATATATAAATAAAAAAATATGAAATTTGACACATTGTAATGGGGCATAGGTAGTGCTGTGGAGAGGTTAGACTGCTCACCTCCCAGGTTTCCACATCTGGGATTTGTGGAGCACAAAAGGGCATCTGGGCAGGTTTTCTTTGGGTCCTCCAGTTTCCCCTACCAACTGCTCCATCATTACCTTTCCTATCACCTATTTTGCTTTCATTTCATATCATCCATTTCCTCATGCTCATGTCTGGCTGTGGGCCAACCACTGATTCCAGGTTCTTCATTCTGCGGTTATGTGTCATTGGCTCCCTTAGGCACCCACTTGAAAGTCCTAGGGGGTGTGTAAGCCGACTACATAATGTAATGGGACATTGTTAAGTTGATATACTAACTATTCTACCAAAGTTTATATTTTTATATACTTTAATTGAGATAAACCTTTCCAGAAATAGCTACAGTACACATTTTGTACTACATAAGTACTGTGCTTATGGTATAATGGGCTTATATTTCTTTATTTTGTTCATTTATTTACATAGAATGTCCCATGAGCACATTGCTCTAGGTAGGGCGGTAAGCAAAATACAAAAAATAAGATAAATGCATATAAAAAGGAGTGCACAAGTTTGTTTTTTTTTTAAACCAATTTTATGCAATATTTCCACAAACACCATGAGAATTTTCTATTATCAAATTATTAGGAATTATAATATTGCTCAAGTAGGTATTTGAAGAATTTGTTTTGAAATTGGGATAAGTTGAATGATTCTTTGGTGTTAAGTGGGAGACTGTTGTATGTTTTGGTGACACTATGCAATATACTTTTTAACTGATTCTATGGAGATGTGATTGGCTGATCTTGTTCTGTAGGAGTGAATATTTTTTTTGTGTTTGATTATCAAGCATGGTTAACATAAGAGGTTATTTTCAGAATAAAGATAAAGAATAGAGATAAAGAGGGAAGAGACACGAAGGGGGAAGTAACTACAACAAACCTCTCAGGTCTTCTTTCTCGCCATGCAAAACCTATCGAGTCTCGAGGACAGTTAAAGCAAGTTGATGTGTGTTGTATAGCCAGCCTGGTGATTTTTATTACTGAAGATTCTTAATTTGCGTAATGAACACAAAATCAGAAGTTAAACATTTCAAAAATAGATGGAGGTGATTATTTTTAATTTTTTTTTTACTTTAGAGGTCTAATTAATGAGTACCGAATTACAATGGTCACATTCTTCTTCAAGCTATTATCGCCATCCTTGTCATCATCATTATTGTTATCATTATTAGCTGTATGTAATTATTTACATTGTTAAGGATAAGTTTAATTAAATCCTGAGCAAAAAAGCATACATAATTTGTGAGGTAAGAAAAAAGAGATAGCCCAAAGTTTGGTTACATGTCTCTGCTACCAAAAGAAGCAGCCACAAAAAAGTAGGAAGACAGAACAGAAGATGGGTAAGTGACCTAAAATTCTACTTTGGGACCAACTGTACAACAAAAACTAACGATTGAAATGAGTGGAAAATACTGGTAGAAGTAGCAATGGAGGAATGAGGATCTTCCCACACTGCTAAGCAGGACCACAAAACAGCCAACTTGCCAGTCAAAAAGCCTTTTCCCTCCAGGGATTATATGGGCTAATTCTAATCCACAAGGTTCAATTATTGTGTAAAAGTGAGTGCTAACTATAGCATTGAATGTTGCATGTTCTTTTAAAACAAATCTTTGACAATATTGTCAATTTTTATGAAATACAAAGTTAATTAAGGCAGTAATTGTTTAAAACTATTCAGTATGGAAAATTAAAGAAGTTCTTGTTAGTTAATTGTATAGTATGAAAAAGTAATTACATATTTAGGTATTTCTAATAAATGCTGTATAATATGGACATTTTTCATATACTTGTATTCTTTTCAATAAAGCTATTTATACTTTATCAAAAATGAAATTGTTTTCCTTTGTTTTGTTTTTCTTCAGGGCAAAGCTATCAGAGATCCGAGTGGAATCCCTTTTTGGTCCTCAGCCTGGTACTACAGTGCAAGAGGGTAGCTACAGTATGCTAATTCGACTCATTCACGACCATGAACAGCTTCAGATGTGCAAATACAGAATCACTGTGATAGGTAATAACTCAATATCTCCTTACTAATTGTGATTTAGTAGTTTGAAAGCAAAGTCATAATCAGACATCATTTCTATGTGTCACAAGTAATATAAGTCGTTTGATAAGTTCTCAGAATGAAACCCAAAATAACAGCTGGTCTGATTCAAACAATTTTTATTTTTTAATGTAGTCTCCCCATACTCTAATGCACTTGGTCCCATGCTTTTAATCCATTCTGAAAATGAGATTCCTCCAGAGCTGCTAACTCCGGTTATCAGTTCTTCATTTGAAGAAAATCTCCAAGCCTGAGGAAACTTTTGAGCTTAGGGAAGAAATGAAATTCTGAAGCAGCCATATCCGATGAATAAGATGGGTGCAACAACAAATTGCACCTCAGCTTGTGTATTGATTGCACGTGGGTGCACATTGTTCTGATGGAAGAGACTCCTTGCTAAACCTGGCTCTTTTTGGTATACTTTTTGCTGTAGTTGTCCCAGAGGTTAGCATAGTATTCTCTCTTAATTGTTTGACCATTGGAAAGATAATTTGTCAACAGAATCCCTTTTGCATCCCAGAAAACTGATGCTATGGCCTTTCTAGCTGACTATATTGCCTTGGCTTTCTTTGGAGGTGGAGAATCAGCATGCTTTCGCTGATTCAATTGTTTTTTTGTTTCTGGTTTATAGTAGTGAACCCATAAGTTTATCTGAGGTCATGAACCAGCGCAAAAAATATTGTGGGTTTTTTTTTAAAATGAGGTAAACATTGTTTACACCCTGATGTGTTTTTAACCTTGTTAACAGTTGCTGCACCTATTTGGTCTCCTAACCAAATTTAAATTCATAAGTCCACTTGTACACTTGGATATGAAGAAGCAGTCTCTTCCAATGTGTTCAGCAAATTGGCATGAATTTAATTTTCTTCTATAGGTACCTTTCTATACAAATTACATACTTTATCACTGTTCAATTTTTTTTTTTTTCAATCTTCAAAATTTCTTACATGGAAGCAACAACAATAAGCCATCCGCAAAACTGCTCTCCACCCAGAGCACCAAGATGCACTCATAAAGGATGGCCAATCAGTGCATCACTACCATTTTGCGCTAGTGAAGACTATTGTTGGCATTTCCAAGAACTTATCAAATGACCCTCATAGTACATTATGCAATGAGAGTATAGTGGTAGTCATTAAGATGTGACTGTTTATGAAACTCATTTCACTTGTTTCATTATTTTCATAGAAGCTTCATACAACAATTTATGCTCGACTATGTATCTAAGTTTAAAAGATATATAAATTATTTTTAATATTCTACACTTATCTGAATCAATAAGTACATTGACCTTACCTTAAAGAGTGAAACAATTGGCAGGTTGTAATATCTGTGCAGATGTGAAAGTATTGAGTTTGTTCTGATCTCGACCTTAACACAATACTTGATGCTTAATATTGAATGTTGAGTTCAAAATAGAGAAGTGAGTCCACAAGGTCCATGGTTTCATATTTTGCGACAATTTTTAGAAGCAGGCACACCAGAAATTTTCTGAACATTTTTGTACAATCTCATTTTCTGAAAATGAGGTTATGCATTTTGACTTTCTCCAATCCATGAATTTTGCATAGAATTTTTCATACATGTTTCTTAATTTTTGTGGCAATTAGTCATATTGTGTCCCTTTGCAGAAATTTCCAGCAGAATAAGTCGCATCTCATTGTCACTTATGTCTGGCATTTTTACTGTTTCTAAACTTGTGCTAGTAATTGAACTGAATATACAAGAACAATTGTTGCACTTTCAGCATTCGGTGCCTTATAACATTACAAGAAGTGCGCAAATTCGAAAGAATTGACTGTTACCTGTAGATCATCTGATTGGTGGAAACTTGTACTTTAATGAAGCGGTATACTTTAATGAGGTCCATAAAATTGCAGCTATCAGACATGTAGGTACCACATTTAGGCATGGTCAAGCATAAAATATGCATGTACATATGCTGCGGCAATCCATAAAATATGCATAACAGCCGTATAAATGTTTCTTTATATATTTTCCTGGGACTATAATTTAATCTTCAGTATAGAATGATTTCTCTAAATGTTGAGGGCTAATTTATTATGTAATTTTAATAATTATAACTTGAAAATAATTACTAATGCCATTGCATATTAAGCCTTTAAAAGTTTTAGTATACACTAATGCAGGAGAAAATGATAAATTATAAACTTAATAAATGAAAAGAGATGAGCTAAAATAAGCTTCACCTGTTTCCATATCATTTGTAAAAGCACAGGGGCTATTTTTAATGCCTATATATAAATCTGAATTATAATTATGAATTATAATACACTTAACATAAAATCTGAACGTAGATTTGTAATGATTCATTAATTTGTTTTACATAAATTATTAATTACAAACTTACATTTTCTGCCCACAGGTATATGCAGGAATAGATTAGAGTCAAGATAGTGGATCAGAAGTTCATTTGTTATATTATAATATACCAAAAGAAATTGCTGAACTAAAAGTATATGCAGGACATTTTAATGAACAATGAAAGGCTACAAATATAACTCTAATAATACATTATACACTTACAGTATTCTTCTTTTTTCAGTTCGCAAATGTTCACCACTTCATCTAGCACCTCATCTTCGTGTTCAGTGTTCCCTAAACAATGTATGGGGCTCAAAATGCTCATTTGCTTGCCATCAAGGGTATCAGTTACTAGGAAACAATTCTACAGAATGTGGGGACAGGCTCAAGTGGACTAACTCACCACCTCGTTGTGTAGGTAAGGTAAAAAGGCAAATACAACTGTTATATTTTATTACAAAATATGCCCTTTACAGTTTTTATATTGCAATAATGCAATGGCTTTTCGGTGTCTGTTGTAAATATTCAAAATAAATTCTCCACTTTTGAAAGGGTAGGTTTTGCTCTGTATTAAAAATCTTATTTACTTTCAAAAGAATGCCCCATTATGGCATATTATGTTATTGATAATCCATTTTAATGTAGAGTTTGAGTAAAAAGGATAGATGGTCCAAGTACAAAGCTTATACAGGCTGTTCCTAAATGTCACCAAACAAATGTAATGTATCATGAAAATAAACAGGTTTATCCTTGTATGTTATCAGCAAACTTTCCTACTTTTCAGGTAAAGGGGAAAAGGGCAGTTACCTACTAAAAAGACTATTATGAATCAGTTAGATTCAAAATTGCTATTGAATATGAAGCATACATATTTTGCCCTACCTTGAGTATCCTTTACTTCATAGCAACTTACTATGAATATCTACAAAACTTGCTGTTAAATTACAAATGTTTCATTTAGTTCTATGAGTTATAGACAGAAAAGTAAACTTCTTGTCTCACTACAAAATGGATTTAGTTTTATTTAACTATATCAGTAATCCTTTCGTACCTAGTATTTTGGATTCTGTTCCTTTATCAGTTCTTTGGCCCCATCTTCAAGATCACTAAGTTGATCTGGGTGGCTCAGTTAAGTTCTGGCATATGTGGGTTCAAACTCAGCCCAAAGTGATGGTTTTTAAGTGTGCTTAAAGCTGCCACTCCCATGTCAGAAGATTTACTGGCATGTTAAACAACTCCTGTGAATTAAAATTCTAACACACAGCACTGCTGATGATCCTACCAATTGTCAGCATTGCTAACAAGTAAATACTTTAGATCACTAATGCTAAATTGCCTCTATAGGATACCTTTAGCAGCACATATATCCCAGCTTATTTAGTCATTTTCTTTCATTCATTGTCTATTACGTTGAATTTGTGTTGGAAGAATATACAAATAACTAAAGGTAAAGTTCTTTAGCAGGGTTTTATAAGACAAAGAATCCCTTAATGTAAGCTAACCAGTGCAGCATGTTGTTATGTTTATGAAAACACTGATAAAACATGTGACTTTGTGCTTCACAAACCTGCATTACTTCCAAGAACATGCACCAAGCGTATAGCTTTGTTTCTGGATAACTGCCTAATCCACATTGATCTCGACATGTTTTGTTGATGTACCTCTATTGGGGTTGAAAACTATATTTTTATATCACATAGGATCTGAGCAACATCGTTCCCATCTTGGTTTGGTGTCATTTTGAAACATCCCGCATTAGTTTTGGGATAATAACTTTCAATGAAATTTTGAATTTAAATGGAAGTCAACCTGGCCATAAAAAATGTTCTATAAATACCTGAAGTTTGGGTAATTGATACTAGGAATTTCTTTTCCAGGATTTAGAGATAACTTTTTATCTAAAACCCCCGTTGCATAAGTGCACATGAGCTTCAATTTTCTCTTAGTTTTTGTTAAATGTTGTTATACCAGTATCAAAGGGAACAAAGTTATTATGCTCAAACTCAAGGAGAGGTCATTAGTTTGCTAATTTGCAAGTAAGAAGACTTGTGTTCTAAGAAATGCTCAAAAAGTACTTCAACTATGCAAATTTTATACTAATTTTATGCTTCAAATTTCACAACTGCACTATGTATTTTAAAGCAACTTAAAATAAATTGATGATTACATTAAAAAGAAAAATTTGATGTTATTCTAAGATTTTCTTTTATTACCAGCTGTGAGAGCCTGCCCATTGCCAATGAGTCCAGAGCATGGTCATCTCAGCTGTGAAACTCCTGGAAGTCCTGCCAGCCAAAAGACAGACTTGCTTGAAGAAGGAAGTATTTGCCGATATGAATGTGACAGTGGTTATACTATTCCAGGCTTTCAGGCTCATCTGTCATCAATAAAATGTTGGTCTGGTTCATGGAACAGTACTGTTGACCCAAGTTGTCAGGGTAAGTGTAATTTATGAATGAAACACTTAGTGCAACAGTAACTAAGAAAAGTTAGTCCCAAAAAATCTATACTACTGAGGTTGAGAGGTTGGAAACCTCTAAGATAGTTGATAATGCTGATAGGAGGATTTGCCCATTATGCGAGGAACAGGAAAACTGGACATATTTTGGCAGATTGCATGCAGATGAGGATGTTAGGAAAGCATTATTTTTAGCTTCAGAACCGAATGCTGTGGCTTGATTCTAAACAAACATTGGCCATGCTTGGGCACATACCTACTTAATAGAAGTACACGTGCTAAGAGATTAGGTGTTTGCGTAAATTTAGTATATGTGAATACATGGGTGTAGGTGTGAGTATGAGTGTGTGTGTGTGTGTTTTTTTTATCATTTTGCAAATATAAGTACGGTTAGGTAATATTGTCAATTCATGTAACACTATGCACATAAATACTAATACTACTGCTGACTGAATAGATATTCATCAAACCTAAAAGGAAACTTTTCATAAAAATGACATTCTCCCAAATACTGTAACAGTATACTGTAGCTCTCTGTCCCACGACTTTGGCTAGTTGCCAGGATGAGGATGCTGTCTACCTGTCCGACTGATGGGATGCCTTGGGACCTTGTCATTGCTCCTGGTTCTGGCCACCTGGTGTATCCTCTCAACTTATCCCTCCCTCATTGGGGTACCTCCTCATTGGACATTGAAGTTCGAGTACCCTCCGCCTGTATCCTAACCTATTTCATCTCTTAACCGACAAATACAGCATTAATTAATGCATTATCAATGATCACAAAAATATGGCAAATTAGATTAATTAATAAATATTTTAGTAAATATAGCTAAAGCATATAATATTTGGTAAGCACATAAAATCCTAAGTAATATAACTGCTTCACTATGTTCACGAATAGAGTTGATAACTGATTGTATTCTCCATATGGGTGCATAAGTGACACCCTCTCAATGTTTTTTTTTCTATTGAGCACTTTTGTTTGACATTTTTTTTTTTTTTTATTTTGACACTCATCATTTTAGAATAAAAGAAAACTTCATATACTTCACCTCAACCAGATTCAAATTCAAGACCTACGGAAAATAAGTAGTCAAGACACTGCTCCCACAAAATGGACTGTTATGTATTATTAAACCTGTAAAAATAAAGCATTGCAATTTACTAGCAAAAGTTTATATTGCCATATAAAATTAACATAACAGTATTTTTAAGCATCCAAGTAATAGTTAATGAAATCAGAAGTTGCATCTGTATTATTTATAATTATTAAAAGAACTAGAACAATGTGTTAACAATTCCCAAAGAAACTGAACAGAAAGGTTTCAAGAATTCAATTCTGATCTGTCCTGACCAAGTCATAATCAGTATTATATTAATAAATAATAATTACTTAACAGCAATGGTAAAGTAGACAATAGTTTTATTGTTGTATAACTAAGCAGTTTATTTCTGCATTATTTATCAATTATTTTTATTTTCTGAAGATATTTTATCTATTAAACATAACAAGGTAAACAGAAATGAGCAACATTGTCAACTGGTGTGAGATTGATCCTGAAGGATGATATTGTTCCATCTGGAGTAATGTTAATTACATTTTTCCCCCTCAATATAAATGGATTAAGTGGGATTTCATGTATTTTAGGATATATGTTGTCCACACTGAGGCAACTGCTTGAGCTTCATTTGATTTGTTTTGACTTGCTACTGTTTGGATGCAAAAAAATCTTGTAACTTTTCATGAGTGTCTATGTGAGCATTCCACTCTGTCTCTCTTGCTTTTATAAATTTTCTAACATTCATATTGTTACAAGTTGTGTCCCATTTTCATTTGTTACTCTGTCTAATCTTGTTTTTCCCAGTATGGCTTGTAAGTAAGGTGTTCATTTCTGCAGTACTCATGATCTGTTCAGAGTTCGGATGTTTTTGTCTTTGTACAGGTTTCTACACCATATGTTATATAAAACCATCTTGTGATTTTATAAACTTTTTATTTTAATTTCAGTATTAAGATATTTATTTTTCCAATGAATCCCTTCAGCAACCTGATAATCTGGAGCCTTAGAAACTTGGAGTCTTACGAAGGGGGCTGACAAGTCCGGGCCTCACATAGATATGGCACCACTAGGCCAGTTAGATGGTAGCACTGTATAGTTTAACTCTAGACTAGCTTGTATCCACAATTACAGGTCAAGAGCTTGTTTAGTTTTCGAATGACAGCATTTTAAACAAGACAACTTTAGAGTTTTCACGAAAATGGAGGATTTGGAAAAATGATCAGTGATTAAATACTTCTTTGAAAGGCTTAACGCCTAAAGAAATCAAGAAGGAAATGGACAGTACATTCGAAGACTCTGCCCCTTCATATTCAATGATTAAAAGGTGGGTTGCGGAGTTTAAAATGGGATGCACAAGCACTAGTGATGAGCCTTGCTCTGGACTTCCTGTAAAAGTGACTACTCCAGAGATCATTGAAAAAATTCAGCATTTAATACTGAAAGACTGCAGATTAAAGTTGTTTGAGATAGAGGCTGTAAACATATCAAAAGAACACGTAGGTAATATTTTAAGTAATGTTTTGGGCTTTCACAAAGTCTGTGCAAGATGGGTGCCGCGTTTGTTGATGCCTGATCAGAAGTTGCAAAGAAAAACTGTTTCTGTTAAGAATGAGGAGCTCTACCGTAAAAATCCCAGAACATTTTTGAGACGGCTTATTACCATGGATGAAACTTGGATACATCACTACATCCAGAAAGTAAATCACAGTCAAACAGTGGACTGCGCCAGGTGAACCAACTCCAAAAAAGGTAAAGTCAATTTTGTCAGCTAACAAGGTTATGGTAAGTGTTTTCTGGGATGCACAGGGAATTATTTTTATTGATTACTTGGAAATGGGTAAAAGTATCACTGTGACTACTACACAAGCTTATTGCAACATTTGAGTGATGAGGTGAAAAGAAAGACCTCATTTGGTGGGGGAAAAAAAATCTTGTTTCATTACAAAAATGCTTCGGTCCATCATTCAGTCATTACAATGGGAAAAATGTGCGAATTAAAGTTTTAATTGCTTGAACATCCACCCTATTTGCCAGATCTAGCACCCAGTGACTACCACCTGTTCCCAAACCTCAAAAAATGTCTTGGAGGACGAAGATTTCACAGCAACGAGGTCATTTATGTGGTAAACAGCTATTTTGAGGACTTGATAAATTGGACCACAGAGATGGTTTAATTAAATTAGAACACTGATATGACAAATGTATTAGCCCTTAATTTGGCATACCTATGGTTTGGTGAAACTCTTGGAACCATGTAACAAATTGTTATTTCTGTTTGGTAGATATAAAAGGATATACTTCAAAATCCAAAGGGCAGACCCAGTACCCTAATTTAGCTTCAGGCATCTGACCAGTACCTCACAGTGAACATCTTCCTGTGCCTAAGCCTCCACAGCAACCATTTCAGAAGAAGACATACCCCAAAGTCTCAGGCTGTAGTAGTTCTATTCGAGATCTATTAGCTATTAGTGATGAACATGGTGAGGGGTTTCACCAAGAAATATCAGCCTTTGAAAACCAATTCAATGGAAGATAGCATGCAAGTCGCTTGGTGGCTATTGCTGGTCAACCATCAGAGATAGCCCAAAAGCTAGTCCATAAGCGCATATGATTCAAGAAAGACTTTTTATTTTGGTGTTCTTTGCAATTATTATGTTTTTCATTATAACTAGTACAATTAAAAACTGTCATTAAAAATTAGTTCACGATAGAAAATTTTGGATTTCAGAAATAAAGTTTAAATTTGTATTTTTACAGCACAATCTACAGCTGTTTCTTATGGAACACAAGCTGATGCTGGCCAAAGGCGTCGGTCCATTAGGCACAAGCATCATCGACTAAGAACTTCCTGCAAGAATAATCCTTGTGAAGGTGGAGGAACATGTTTCAATGGTCCTCATCCTAACAGACCTACATTGTGTATCTGCCCTCCAAACAGAGAAGGTGAGTACATTCAAAGTAAATCTATATTATCTATTGTGTTTTAATATATACAATTTTTTGGTTAAAAAACATGGATTGACAAAAGATATTACTTACAAAAAGTTACAATAGTTTATTTTACTTTTTTTTCTTTTTTTTCATTTGTATAGCCCCCTTTAACATCTAAGGTCATGTCGGGGGCTTTGCACTTGAAACAACTCGTATGTTTCTTTTACGTTTGGTTTAAATAGTTTTATTTTCCTCAAACACACACATACATACACTCTCACATACATACTTCCAGACTCTGTAGGGGATAGGGAATAATTCTGGCCAAAGAAAAATTCCCCACCCCAGCCGGGAATCGAACCTGGGACCTCCGAGTGAGAAGTCAGCTCGCTGACCACACGATGGAGCAAAATGCATAGCACATTTATATAATGTAACTTTTTGCAATGGTTGCATAGCTATGGTGGCTTTTGATTTGCTTATTTATTATAAGTTAGCATTTCTATTGCAATAGAACAGTGACTCATACAAATTCAAGCTGTGAAGCTTTTATTCACTGAAATAGTGTAATTGCTGTTCAGCAATTCTTACATCTAGGAAATCATCATCATTGTTGTATTACTGACAGATTGACAATTTTGCAATGGACAGGTCAAGTCTAAGAGGGAACATGGAAAAGTGGAAAATAAGAAATCATTAGATAAGGCAAGAACCATCTTAACATCTGAGAATGTCAATCATGTTAGAGCACAAATTAAGCGAAGTCCACAGCCCATAGACATTTGCTGACAGTGCAAATCAGCAGACGATCGCTTTACTACATATTGAAAATAGAATTGAAATTCCATCCTTGCAAGTTGTTCATAAGATACATCCAATTGACTGATAGATGAGAATGTAACTTCAGGAAATGATTATAAAGAACAAAATTCTGCCTAATCTGCTTATGTCACATGAAGCACATTTCCATCTAAATGGATTTGTGAGCAAGCAAAACTTCCAATACTGTTTAGACAATCACCTTAAGTTGCTTCATGAAACCCTGCTGCACAGCCCTAAACTTACACTGTGATGTGGTGTAGCGAAATTTAGAATTATTGGCCCATATTTTTTGCAGAATTCTCAGGGAAAAATCATTCTGTTAACTCTGAAAGATATATTTGAAAGATCATCTTTCTGGTACCTGTATTAAGAAGGATTAGGCATCTTGACACTACATTGTTCCAGCAAGATGGGACTATTGCCAACACAAATATCAGCATGACCAGATTGCAGCAGCTGTTTCCAGGCCGACCAATTTCTAGCTTTTGTGACATCCAGTGGTCATCCAGATCCCCTGACTTATCAATTCTAAATTTCTTTCTTTGGGGGTACTTTGCAAGAACACAATTTCAGAATTAAAGGCTTCCATTCATCACGAAATTGCATACACTATGCACGATATGCTGACAAGTGTGTGGATAGCTTCCTGAGTCAACTGCATTCTTATGAAGAGATGAGGGAGGACATTGAAGGGATGTAATTTTAAGAAAGTAATCATCAAATGTTAAAGTGTGGATACTGTTTTAAAATAAACTGGAATTTAAGTATAGTCATTCTTGCTTAATTCATTGTTCTTTTTGTACTGAACATTTCCCTTCATCCTGTAAACATATGTAATTGGTGGATTATTAAAAAAAAATTGTTATAAAAAAATATTATTAATTCTGTTTTAAAATTAAGCAGAATTATGCTACAAACCAACCTATTAAAATGAGATAACAGTATAACTGCAGCCTCATTTCAGAAAGTTTTCTAGAGAATGTTTCTGTTTGCAGTAAAAAACGCCCTGAATCCAATTTTTGTTCTCAAGCAAAATCAATGAGGTTAAATTGGGACACCTTAATGGTGTTTTCTTGATCAAGAAAATTTCTAGCTTACAAGTTCACCATTATGCGCACATAGTGACAAGGGATCATCTCATCATCTATGGATGGCACTATAAGATGAAATCACAACTTAACTTCCAAATGTGAAAAGGATAAATTTACCTTAGGGGGAGGGGACCCAAGGTATGGGATTCTTTTAACATGCAAATAAAGATTACATGTGATCACCCTCTGAAGGAAGCATGCTAAAAATTTTTAAGTCAGAAAAAATCCATCACCTTCTTCTGGGTTTGAACCCATAACTTTGGGTATTAGAGACTACTATGGTAATCACAACATGGAGGTCAACTAAAATCATTGAGAAACTAAGTAAAACTTATCTTTTAACATTTTAATATAGAAAGTGTGAATATATACTTCAAAATATGTGCTGTGTTTCTTGGTTTGAAGGTGATTTCTGTGAGAGAGCCAAATGTGAGGAAGAGCTCTGCAAGAATGGTGGGCGCTGTGTAGTTATGGGCAACAGCAGTTTTTGTTACTGTCCTCCAGGGTTTACAGGACCTACATGCCAACAGCCAATAGAGCATTCAAATGCAACACAGCAAGCTGATTCTAAGGAGTAAAACTGATTGAGGTAAGATGGCGTTAAATGAGAATGAAAGAGCTAACTTTAATGTGTATAATACAACACAAGAAAAATGTGATGTGTTGCATTCACATGACTTTCTCTATATCTCTGTAACAAATCGTTGTTAATAATCTTATTCTTCTATCTCTTCATGCTAATCAAGATAAGCATTAGCAGAAATGGTTGTATTAAGTTTCTTATAAATAGAAGGGAAATAAGGGAATACACTAGTCTAAACCAACCGTCAAAGGTTTTAAAATGTGTTGAATTCCATTTCTTTGCATGGCCAGAAGTTGACTAGTTCCTGTATGAGAAAAGTTTACGTATTTTAAAACTGAAACCAATTACAAGGAATATCTAGAAAACGGCCAACTCCACGAAAAAAATGTATATAACAAATTGTGTGTTTTAATGACATCTGTGTAGTAAGTTTTTGTCTATCTCTTACACTTTACCCATTATACAAAAGACTAGTCTTCAGACTATTCCCAGAAAATTCAAGATACATTTTATTTGTCATGTAAATATCTTAAATGTAAGGTTTGGTATTTAATGGACACTCACACCATAAACACACAGATTTTTCTAACAAAATTGTTTGGATTCAGAGGTCCCAAAACATGTATTTCTGGTGAAATCTTGGTATCAAACTTTTGGATGCAATCAAAACAGTTGGAAGGGTGGCTAGAAAAATGGAGAAGATAGGAATGGGTTAGAAGAAAAATTATTATGGTTTTTGGAAAGAAGTCAAAAATAGATTGCAAGATACAAAAAGACAGATATGGAGAAGTAAAGGAAAGAAGAAAACTTATAAAACTTAATTTTTTGCAAACAAATAAAACTGGAATAGGGGAGAGAAAATTACATAGATTATTGTAGGGAAGAAAGTGAGAATGGGAGTGGTTTATTTGAAGGGACTAAAGAGTCAGAGAGAAGACTGTGTGCAAATTGTGTGGAGAGAAAGAGAATACAGCACAATGTTACATTACATTGCACTCTGTGGTTCCTATTTTGAGATAGGTCACGAAGTCCCACTCTAGGATGCAAGATCAAGTCAGAAATTACACTTATTATTAATGCATTTATTTACAAAGATTAGCTCTGATATTGAATTTTTCAGAGGTGTCAATTTTGCATAATTTACTATTATATGTCTATTACCAAAAACTAATTCGTACTGTATGAATTCTTAGAATATTCATCTATATTACATTTACAACACTGCATCAATTATTCTTGTATTTTTTGATTGAATGAAATCCTCTCTGTATAGGTGTAAGTAATGAAGTATCTTTTTAATTCTCACCTAAATTTTTTTTGTTCATATGCAATTCCCTTATAGAAAGAAGTGAATTAAATAAAACTATATCATTGTAGTTAACCTTTTTAGTATATGTGAAATTATTTGTTGGTTTGTCTTTGTTATGTATATCTGCATTTTTTGAAAACTTTTCTGGGTTGGGCATTCACTAATATCTTCAAGTGTCTCTATAGCAAGAAATCCAAAGGATTTAGGTCCAGTGAAAAAGGCCATTCTACTGGATCTCCTTGACCAATCCATTGTCCATTAAAAGTTTGGTTTAACTATTTCCCAAGATGTGTAAAACATGAGGTAGTACCCTATCATGCATTGTCCTTCTACAAGCACAGCAGTCTCCAAAAGTGTGGTAATTCATCAGGATTGGGGGGAGGGGGGATGGGATCAATGACATACAGCACCTGTTAATCTGGTTGGTAAAATGCATGGCCCTAGAAATCTGTCATCCATAATCCCTGCCCAAACATTGATACTAAATAGATCCTGATATCATGCCTCCATGACTGCTTAAGGATTTGCATCTGTCCACATGTATAAGTTATAATTTACTATGCCATTGCTGCCTTATCTATAAATAAAATATAGGCTTTTGGATCTGCAGGACTCTGGCAGAGAAGCCATTGACAGAATTGTGATCTGGGCATGATGGTCACGTAGCCTAAGAGCTTGCACACGTTGAGCATGGCATGTTTACAGTAACTGCACATGCAGAACCAACCATGCAAGTTAATGGTTGATACCTTTAGTAGCTGCAATTCTTTGTACACTTGTCTCAGCAATTCATTCTACCTATTGCAACACCCATTCCTCCACTTCTGGTGTGTGAAAGTAGAGGTCTACCATGTGCCATAACCCTGGCTTAGAATGATCCTGTCGCTGGAATAGCCTGTGGATGTAATGTTGCCTTGCGGTTGTCTTTCAGCATACAGGATATGGATTGTCATTACCTAACTCATAGGGAAAGAAAAAAGAAAAAAGAAAAAGAAAAAAAAATGTCTGCCAATTCCCTTGCAAAATAGTATGACTCCATTTCACCCTTGACATCCACTCAGCATTGAACCACTCTCATTTGGGTACCTTACATCAAGAGCAATGACATTCAACAGAAAGATAGTCTCAACAGTTGTTTCTGGGCATACATTTATAGGAATGTTTATTCTACTTTTGGACATATTTTTAAACCCCGGTATATTAGGAGTTTCCCTGCTTCCAAAAAAAAAAAAACTATTTTCAGAAGTGTGTGTGTGTATGTGTGCGTGCAATGCACGTGAGCACAACATAACTTAAAAATGAAACATCCATTTAATACCAAAATTGGTATTTTAAGTTCAAATTAATGCTCTTTTTGGCACAGACAGTTTCTCCTTGACTGAGTAAACTAAAGCTTTCAGCTAAAATTGAAGTGGTTTAATTTATCTTGTTATGCAGTACTATCTACTCACTAATGGAAGTATTTTGTAAAGTGTAGAAAAAGCATTTAATTTTTGTTCTTGTTTCCAGAATACTCAAGTGGCAACAATCAAGAAGAGGTATGAACCTTCTTCAGAAAACAAAAGCTGAACCATCCAACCTAAAGTTTTACACAACAAAATAGAAATACGTTTAATTCCATAGATTCAAGCACAAGCAATATTTCATGTAAGGTCTTCAAAGTCGCCATCTACAAGATACTGAACCAAACCACAGTAATGCTAAGCAGGGAGTTAACTTCACTACCAAAAATATATTTTATAGACTTACAAGCTGCTTTAGTTGTGCCATTTAGCTGCAATAAGAAAGTGATTTAGGTGTTATTTCTAATCAATGATTATTTTTATAAAAATCTTGCTTTCTTTATGCATTTTTTAAGAATGTATCCTTTGACAGTTTGATAATTATGAATTCACTTCTATGATTGGAAGAATGACTTAGGCCTGTATTATTATTATTATTATTATTATTATTATTATTATTATTATTATTATTATTATGCAATGTTTGTTAATCAAATCACTTTTGTATTCACTTTTTAAGTTAATTTGTAACTTAACTTTCACTTGTTTTTTAAGTGATTTAGTAGGTTCATACTGTTGGAGGTGTATTTCCAATTTGAAAATAATTTACAGTACAAAGCCACAAAGTGAAATTTTAGGAATGGTTAATTTGCATTCTAAGGCATTCAAATGAAGAATCAGAATATGTGACTGTGATATACAATATCAAACTGCATATGTATTAGTGAGTATGTGTGTGTGTGTGTGTGTGTGTGTGTGTATAAACAAGTATGTCTTTGTGGAAGAAAACTGTGAATCTCTCTGTGCCATGATGGACACTGATTTTAGACACCTATTTGTGTACAGATATGAACGACATAAACAATGAGTTATGTATTCACAGCATGTTGTAAAGTGATGTGGAAGTGTTTCATTATATTATCTTCATCAAAACAGATGAAGCTTAACCTAGTCGTAACATAATAGAAGTATTCTCTTAGTCTCTGAGTTTATGTTCTGTTTTAAATAACACATATTTAAAACTGTGCTGTACCTAATCTTTAGTTACTGTTTTATTGATATTTGAAGCCAAAGAGACTTCTGTAAATAATATCAATTATTCTGTTCTGAGTAACATTAACAGTAAGATGTATTTAGTAATGCATTCATTTACTACTTTATATGAAAATGTTTTAATCCTTGTACAGGTCATGAAACAATAATGCTTAGGAGTAAATGTACCATTTGTTGTTATTGTTGATGTGGCAAATACTTTTGTATATGTAATTTACTTCAGGCATGCTCTCATCTTTAGTGGTGTCTGTATATTTGCATCTTTGAGGTGTAGGTCATGATATTTTTCCCTCTTTATATCATTTGTTCACTTTGCATCCTATACTATAGCTGACAGAAATGCTAAAGATTCCTTTACAGTTGCAGCAAACTCCAATAAAAACAATTTTCACCCTACAGTTTTCTTAAAATACTCTCTCAACAACAAGCATTGTATTTCTTCTATAAGAAGGGGAATATGAGAATTATATTTTTTCATGTTTCACAGGAAGTATAACTTATGTTTATTATACGACATGGTAATCTTCTAAAATTCCAGGTTTAACTGAAGCAGGATGAAATCTATCTGATGGAGAAATATTAGCATCATTATTGTACTGATATTTTGTCCTGCAGTTCTTTCATATGCCAGTATAATTTTATATGAAATTGCTGCATTTAAGAGCACTTCAAGTGCCATTGCCCTAGGCAATGAAATACATTACTGAATTGTGACATCCAGGGCCAGAGGCATAGATGAGGTGGGGGAGTTTGGAACCTACCCTTGTATTAAAAAAAAAATAAAAAAATTATATAATAGCAAAATATAACTTTAATTTCAATTGCTGCGCTTAATATGAATATGAAATAGATTTTAAAGATTCAAGATTAATTCATATTTATTATTTGACTTTATACAATTGTTTAAAAAAAATTTATCCTTGTATATAACCCCCCCTAATGTTTTTCTGGCTATGCAATGACCAGCGCCAAAACTCTTTAAGATTCAGACAATTCAAAGGCAGACATAAAGAGAATGACTTTTATAAAGATGAACAACATAAGAAAATGCTCCTCTATGACTGATTTCATTGATATAGGTTTCAATTTTCTTATCCACTCAAATACCCCTTTCAGTAAGGAACTTCCTTGAATATACACACACTTCCCTCCTTTTAAATTCTAATTTCTTCTGAATCTACTGTTGATTATTTTAACAAATTGCATAAATATTTTTCTCCGTGACCTCCATAATGCACAATGAATATTTGCAATTGTTTTCCCTTATATTTAGGTTTCATACATTTCATAGATTTGAACTGTGGCAATTTGGCCAACAAAAAAAAAAAGTGGTGCAATATTTGTTGCAAGTGTAAAGGAACCATAAATTTTCTCTATAAGTAGTTTTATAATACTCGGGACAACAGCTAATTTCAGGTGATTTAGACAAATCTGGCTACTTATCCAAATTTTGGAAATGTTTTTAATTTCAGCACACAGCATTCATAGCATCAACACACTGGAATGAACTTTGGGCATAAGTAATCTGAGTGTTGTAATATGTATAGTTTGCCATAGATGATGTAAAATAATAACTACAAACAAAATAAATTTTATTGCAATTTTACTACTTGGCCTAAAGAATTATCAATTTCTACCACTTTCTGAAATAGCACATAATTATTTTTATTACTAGTTATTTATATGCAAGAATTTTTATGTATGACATCTTCATGCTTTAAATCGCAACGCTAAATGCACGATAAGGCCTCAAGCTCCGATATTAGCCTGCAGAAGAAACCAGCAGCAACTAAAATATGGTAGTATAGTATTTTATGAACCTATCTTGAAAACATGTCTTATGTAAATATAAATGAACTAGCTGAAACATATGGCTTTGCCCATGGTTTGATGTTTTATGCCTACAACCAACCCCAAATTTACACATAGGTCCAGGGACTCTGGCCCAGGGTGGCAAATTCACAAATTAATTTCGTGAAACACACTCATACTTTTTCTTATTATTCTTTATTTTCCTGCAAAATATAAGTTTGGTATATTAATAGAAACTCTTTCTGACAAAACTCTTCCTCTCAGCAAATTACATGGTTAATTGTATTTTTTCCAGTGAAATATTAATTTGCAATGCTGCAACAGGATGGAAATTTTATAACTGAATACTTTATAAAACATAAATTGTAAATGCTGAAATAAGTTAAGTGTCAAACATTCTTCCCAAGATCAATATTTTCCTTTAAACAGCCACATTCAAATGCATCTGACTATAATATTCAAATACTATTATCAGGTTAAAGGATATATTTCAGCCATGCATTGTTAATGTTTATATGAGCTTACAATGGATATAAGGAAGCATTTACCTCCCTTTCATGTTTGGAAAGCCTCGACAGATAAAGAGGAAATTAAAATGTTATAGGTACAAAAACAAAATTATCTTTAGAAATGTTTAGTGAATTCAGCATGATTACATCCCTCTACAGTTAATTATGTAGCAATATGACATAAATACAAATGCTATGTGAGAATAGGACACTAAAGTATCAAAGGATATTAATTTAATATCTACTGCACAGTATTGATGGTTATAAAATTCATTGTAAAAAGTAGCCGATGCCAACAAATCAATCAATCACTGACATATTAAACAGAGTACAATAGTCATGGATCACTTGAACACAAAGCAACCTTTACACCTAGCAGCATTGCCATTTTCCTTATTTGCAGCAGTATACAGTGTTGCCATGTCCCCATTAACTGACTGTTTAAAAGCATACCTTTATCCTGATGACATGATAATCTCAAGGAAATAAAAACATTTGTTAATGTTCCATTTCAAAATAAGTATGTGGGAGTTGAGCATTGAACCGCCACATGCTGGCACTTTTGAATTTACAGATAACAACGCAGCAACCTCTGCTATTTCTCAGGTGGGAGAATGCGCTCTATTCACCTAATATACACTGTTACTAACTTTGCAACAAATTTCCTTGCAAGTTATACGTTCATAGTACCCTGAGAAATGATATAAATATTTTGTTTTTGTTTTGAGATGAGTACATTTATGGATGAAAAGAGAAGGATACCTAGAACGAACATGAATATCACAGTTTTCAGTATGGGGTATAAGTTCCTTTAGTCGTTTTTGTTAATGATAGACAAATGGTGAAGAAATTATTAAACTGCTGTAATAATTTCAAGGTGATTTAAAAATAAGGGTATTCAAAGTAAAATTCATACACAATTCACATTAATATTTTCTCCCTTTATCATCATAAAGTGTTAAATGTGCATGCATGAAACATCATTCCCATTATTCCCATTCTTAGTCATTTGTTGCAGGCATTGTCCACGTGGTTGCGAGTTGACAGCAAAAAAAAAAGGGGGGGGGGGTGAATCATAACTCAATAAAATTCTCGCGTGTCAGTGATTCCAGATCTCTAGAGAACTTGCACTTACAAAACACAGGTTCAACACAACATACAGTTCTATTACTTATATTCACTATTGAATTGAATATAATAATCCCAATAGTTTTGTTTATTTTAATATTGTACAGTTGCTTAACTTATTATTCTACTCGAATGAGACACAATGGAACCCCGAAAAAACACAATTATCTGTTCATTACAAACAAGATTTCAGTTTGATCTCTAGTTTGCCAAGCATCACTCTGCTGCTACATCAAGGCCTCTGTTTGATTATGAAGTTCATATTATTAAGCTATAAAACTTATTAGGTATATCATATATTTAAGTTATCAATGATGCCTTTAAATCACCATGTATTCAGTATTCATCATCCCTCACACATGAACATGAATCTGAAGAGTAATATTTGCACACAGTTTTTTTCCCATACAAGCCATCAAGGGACTGGATCTACCTGTCAAACATTTTCAAATGCTTATCAACAGAGACATATAATGATTATATCATAAAAGAGAGATAAATGCTTCCTTATATCCATTGTAACATAATATAAACATTAATGAATGGCCAAAATATATCCTATTTGAATATTATAGTCAGATGCATTTGAATATAAGTGTTTAAAGGAAAATATTGATTTTGGGAGGAATGTATACCAGTTGAGGTATGCATATTTTCCTGTTTTATTTACAGCATTTACAGTTTATGTTTTATAAAGCATTCAGTTGTAAAATTTCAATCATGGTGCAGCATTTGTAAGTTGGAAAATTAATATTTTGCTAGGCAAAATAAAACTAACCATGTAATTTGCAGAGAGGAGAAGTTTTATCAGAAAGAGTTTCCATTAATATGTCAAATTTATACTTCACACAGGTCAGGAAAATAAAGATTAAGAAAAAGAAAGAAAAAAAAAAGTGGTTATTTTAAGACTTTTCTGGTATTCAACAGAAACTCCTTTTAACCACTTCAGCTATTCTAGTCACAGGCATGACTGCTGCTGATTAAACTTACCATTATAAGCAAAGCATTCAACATTACAGATCCGCTACTTAATTGAAACACAGTAATAACACATTTTTTGCAAGTGCATTGAAGTTGAATTTGCAATATTTTCCCATTAGTTTACAATGATTGCTGAAATATTGGTTTTCAAAACTGTGAGGTGAGCGAATGGTTGCCACGCCCTCTTACACACACAAGGAAGGGAGGCATATGGCAATTTCATTTTCATACCGCCTATGTAGGAACGCACACTCAAACAGAAAGAGGGCATTTAGTTTTGTAAAAGAAGTACATATTAGACAATACAAATAATTGGTCACTTTGTTAGAAGCTAGCCATACATAAAATGGAAAAATAGTCATGCATACCTCGTTTTGTATATAATGTATTATGTCTATGCACATACATTTGCCTAGTATCTAACTAAAAATGGCATGTTTCACTTGCATCCATAAATATATAGGTAATACATACAGTATCCATTCTATGCAGCTTATTGCCTCACGTACTTTGCAGAAATAAAGTTTCAGCTATCTGCATCCAAACATACTATTTGCTATTCCATATGATACAATGCATTTCAGGTAAACTGCAGAGGAGAGGAATTTAAATTATCATTGGGATTTCTCATTTCTATAACTCACATTATGTCAGTAAAAAAATAGTAACACAAACATACTGCATAAACCTAAAAGCAATCACAGCCACAAAAACAACAAAGAAATAGCAAGTTCCCATCTTCATTGATCCTCTCTGACATTGATCATGGAGTTATAACACAATTATATTACTAGAGCAGCAATGCCACCTGTATTGCATTTGGTTGAGAAAATAACAACATGTTGAACTGTATTATATAACAGTATCAACCCAGGCTAAATACTACTTCTGCTCCTCCTCTGTTAGTTTTGGCTTTTATTCTGTTTTGTCTTTTGCATTAGTTTGATAACTGAGAATACACAAGGTTACATTGACATTAAAATATATAAATTTCTCATAAAATGAATGTCCTGAAGAATTAAAATATAAACTTCAAGATGTCCAAAAACAAAGTAAAATAACGTATATTCATACAATGATGTTAGAATGCAATTCTAATGAAAACAAAAGGCTGCTTGATTTAATCATTCTCACACTGCTTATTGTTCCACAGTTATTTCTTTTTTACACCTTTCTTTGATAGGCAATGACACTGATGATATATGGAATGAAAATGGAGCACCAGTGGAATGCGATGGTGGGAGAAACTGGAGAAAACCCACCCCTGCGCTGCTTCGTCCACTAAAAATCCCACATGCAGTTGTCTGGGATCAAACCTGGGCCATCTTGGTGAGAGGTGAGTGGGCCATGGTGCGGCCTTTGTTCCCCAGTGAATTTTTTTCTACAAATAGAGATAAGACAGCTCAAATATGACACCATGGTGGTTCTTCAATGTTTCTGTCTAGTTTTCATATTTTATCTTTTTCTTTTGGGTACCAGAGGATAGCATGTTACCCCTTGGATCTTGGCTTCTATTTCACTGATGTGGACTGATGAACTTCAACAAGATCAAATTCACAAGTCTTTGTTTTGAACTTCCATATAAGTATATTATTTCCCCAAGTGTCCAAAACCATGTCTCAGATGCCTCACCTACATCTGACAGTCGTTATGCAGATGATGATATAGGAAAGACCTTATGATACTGGTTCTATGAAAGTACAGTTTTGATAATGCTTTGTGTAAAAAAAAAAACTCATTAGCTCATTACTGATTTAACTGAAGCTACTAGTGTATCACTTCTAAATTTGTTATTAATATCTCTATAATTTATTTGCAACTCAACAATAACAAAAATGAAACAGAACAGCAAGAACCAGTACCAGAGAATAACAAATAACTATTGATAATGGAACAATGCTTGGTACAACTACAGGAATTGGAAGTATTCACGAATCTGCATTTCAGAATGTTTAGGCCCCATAGCTCAGTTGATAAGGCAGCTGCCTGCTGTGTGAGAGATCTTGGTTTGATTCCCTGCTGGCATGCTGGGATTTTTTCTCTAGCCAAGATTATTTTCTAATCGCAATAGAGTCTGGATGTATAAATGAGTCTGTGATCTATGATTAAAACTCAAAGAAATAAAAATTCAATGACCACTATATATGAGTCAGCATTGCCAATAAGCAACATTTTTCAAAGGTAAAAGGCCACCAATATGATCATAGAGTTAAAGGCAGGATATAAATGGGGAAAAACGGATAAAAATTGACTGACTAGCCTGCATTATGTTAGATGAACTAGAAGGACATAAAAAAATATAATTGGTTTGTTACATACAAATGCTGTCTTAATGCACAAAATCTACTTTCTACTTTGTTATTAATATAGTCCTCTAAAGTCTCTTAAAATACACATGACAATGACAAGCAAGGGTTGCTGAATGGTAAAGGGGGAAGGCACTTGTTATGGAAACATACACAAACACTGCCACACTAGTTACACCAATGAATCATTTACTCCTCAGTGAATTTGAACTCCTGGAAAAGAGATAAAGAGTATTATCCCCAATCACACAAATGAACAGTTTTCAATTAGATGCCATAAGACATGCTTATGACTATTACATCCAAAAGGAGCATTCTATCAAATGAAAGCTTATTTCTTTTCTTAAATAACAAAGCTGTTTCAGGAAAGCCCAAAGGAAAGACTTTGATAAAGCCCTCCACTGGGATTACGTTCCAAACAATATGAGAAATATTTTGCTGCAATGTATAATCTCTAAAGTGAGATTCAATTGTATATGCAGCTATTCACTATTTACAAGAGCATTTTGTACTCAAATCCCACCTGTCAAGACATAACACAGTAAACTCATATTGAGAACAAATATTTCTTTTATTTGACGAGTCAATTAATTACATTAAACAACACTTACTTGGTATTTTTGCTGGAACATGTTTCAAAGAGTAGTTTCCTTCATTTTCAACTGAACTTTTGACTTTTTCCTTGTGGTGAGGCTGGCGATGTTAGTGCTGTCTCCTCAGCACATTCCACAAAAGGATGCGCTTAGCAAGTTCATTGAACCACCACCACAGGAGATTGCACTGACATTTCAGCTTCACCACAAGGAATCAGTCAATGTCTGTTTGAAAATGAAGGAAACTACTACTTTGAAACATGTTTAGGCAAAAATCCCAAGTGTGTTTACTGTAATTAATTGATTCTTCAAATAAATGATTATAAAATTGAATTAATTAAAGTGGTATTGTTAACACACACTTCACTTACTTTTATTGAGTAGGACAATTGTTTCGTGGACCGTTACCCACATCCTCAGCTGTTGAACCACTACTGCTTGGGTTTGGGTTCCAAATTGTGGTTGTGGTTGTGTTGGGTGGGCGATGAGACTTGTTAAGCAATCCTTAGGGGGGAACTCCATGTTCATCAATGTGTGGCGGTATTTATGAATATAGATTTTTTCCCAAGCTGATAATTGAAACAGATTTGAAAGTTCTTTCAATAGTTTGATGTTCAGATTTATTTCATGGTGAGTTTTCCAAAAATGATGTGCTACTGCAGATTTGTCCAGCTGTTTTGACTTGATGTGTCTTCTGTGTTCTTTATTGCGTGTTTTCAAGGTTTCTTATTGTCTTTCCAATGAATTTCCTGTTGCAGTCTTGACAATCAATGGCATATACTCCTGATTTTTTCTCCTTGGGTATTTTGTCCTTCAGGGAGGAGCCCAGGAGGTTTTTTATGCTGTATTTGTTAATCGGTGCTAGTTTGATACTGAATTTCTTGAATACTTTCTTGAACTTGTTGTAGAGTTGTGAGTTGTATGTGATTTTGTGAAATTTGGGAGGTTTTTCTTTATGGGTTAAGGTGGTAATTTCTTTGACGTGTTTCATTCTTTTGTATTTATCTTTTTGATGATGGTGGATGTATTGAAACCATTGTCTACTGCTGTGCTCAGAATGTGTTTATATTCTTTTTTATATTCAGAGGGATTGAGTGGGATATTAACTAGTCTGAAAGCTAGACTATTGAACACTGCAAATTGGTGTGGAATGGGGTTGAAGCTATTTCTTTTTATGTAGTTGTTGGTGTGTGTAGTTTTCCTGTGTATTCCAAATTCTATTTTGTTATTCTTTATGAAAATTTTGAGATCTAGAAATGGGTTGTAGTCATCATTTTCTCTTTCTATGGTAAATTTTATTTTGGGTTCCTGTAGGTTGAGAAGTTTTAAGGTGTCTTGTGCTAGCTTTCCTGGGATTATGGCGAAAATGTCGTCTACGTATCTGTACCAAATTTTGAAAATTTGTGGAAAGGCTTTGGTAATGTGAGTTTCAAAAGCACCCATGTACAGTTCTACCAAGAATGGGGAAAGTGGGTTTCCCATAGCTAGGCCTATGACTTGTTGGTATATGTGGTTATTAAAGCTGAAAGCTGACTGTTTTATGCATAGGTTGGCGAGTTTGATCAAGTCTTCTATTTCAGTACTGTGTAGGTCTATGGTGTGTAGACATCAATAAAAGTAAGTGAAGTGTGTGTTAACAATACCACTTTAATTAATTCAATTTGATTATGCCTTCACTGTAAGCAGCTTCAAAATTATACATTTATAAAATGATTATAACACTGTTTTCAAACTTTTATGACAAGAAATGTGAAATATTTCTTATTTTAAAGTATGCTAATATAGGCTACATCTGGAATGCTATTGCTGATGTGGGAGGTATTTAAATGCTTGTTCCCAGTACTGGAACTCAGAGGGATAAGGAGGGAGAGAGATAGGAATGCACTTGCTATATGTGACACCACTCCACATCTCCACGTGGACAGTCACAGCTGTCAGCTAACTTTTAAAAATCAAGTATGTAATTCCATTCTCATTCTCAGTATACCGTGAAGCAAAATGTTGTATGTTGTTTTGCTTTCCATTTCTACTCTGAGGTGACTGTGAAGCAGACTTAATGGAAGCCATCTCATGACAAATGGAATCCCAGCTCAGTGATTTGTCAAAAGAGAGGAGAGAGGTCAAAATTTATGATGTAAATGCTGATGTATAAAATGTACACGACATTCTATTCATGCCAAATGAAGTTGGTAAAACTCAGAAAATCACACAATCGTTCTAATAGAGCACTGTAGAATTCTCACATATATTTGATCTTCTGTCCAACCTTACATTACTTACAAATTATTTAACATCAGTAGTTGCTATTACTACAAAATTACAGTTGACACAAATGCCATAGAAATATGTTATTGCTATGAAAATAACAAAGCTCATAATTTCATACTTGATAAAATCAAACACTTGCCTATAAAACAAAACAGGACTTGAAATGGAGTTGTTTACAAAGTGGAATGATAAGCTATGGATGATTTAACTAAAATTACAACCAAATTAATATCTTAATATACAAGCAGTTGAAGTGCTTTCCACAAAAAGTTACATAATTATTATTTACCTTGAGTTGCATACAAGATGCAGAAATATTACTTATCCAAAGCAACATTATGTTACAGTTGATAATGATTTGGAATAACTGTATCCTATCTAAAAAAAAAATGATTTTGCTATTGGGATGGCAGGAACAGTTTTGTCCTGAACTCTAAACTAAACAAACTTAATGCAAGCAAAAAATGACTAGCTAAAATTGATGATTGAAGGGTAAGTAAAATATACAGAAGTCTGTTACTTTAAAATTCCCTGCCGCTGAAAAATTACAAGGGAGTAATTTGTTTTTCATTGCTGTGTAATATCTATAAATTTTATCAATATATATTAGAAATATTATTAATAGACAATTGTGTTCAGTTAATTTTATACTTTCAATAATGCAAGTTTTGTACCTCTATTTAGTAGAGAACTCTCAATTACAATCTGAAACATGGTGGTGTGCACCAGCAATGTGTCAGTGTACCTGACATAGCATACTGTGATAAGATTTTTACCAGAAGAAACTGTAAATTGGCATTCATCGGAGATTGAAGCTGTTTATGGTGCTCAATGTGTCAACATTAGCACTGTGAGACGTTGGTCTTCTCATACTCATAATGAACCTTGTGCAACTACAAACTTGTGTGACAAGGATGCAGTGGAAGACTTACATAATTGATGACGTTCATCTGAATTGTGTGAATGAAGTTGTTAGAGAAAATTGTAGGAAAACCTTTCAATCCAACTTGGCACATCAACGGAGCATGAGCAGGTGACCACTGCAGAACTGGATCAAAAGACACATGATGAATGCCTTGAATGCTTCTTCCTGCCATGAAATAGAAGAGAGTAAGCATTGCCTATAATTGCTTATACCTAATATTGCCATAAATACTGTCTCAAATTTATGGCCTGGACTGTAGAACTGGCTTTGCATGCGGCAAGGAATACTTGTGCCAGGTCAGTACAGCTCAGTGTGTGTTCGACAGTGAAGGAGATAGAGTGGGTCTGCTTCGCTTAAGCTTGGAATGGGGTGATCACGAAAAGTGTAGCGGTGATTACCTTGTACAAGGTTAGAAAGTTATCAAGTAAGTTCCTACTCACGAAAAAGCTGAAAATCAACAAAAGGTTTGTTTACAAGACTGAGACCAGCAGTGTAAGTGATCACACAAGAGATGGTCGTTCACTGGCTAAATCCAATTTGGAAGCAGAAGATAATGACACAGAAATATCCAGGGTACTCTTTGAAGACTTAGGAGTCAGAACTTGTTGACACTTTAACACCACAGCTGAAGCAGCAGAGGAAACTGAAATGAAGACAACTCCTGCAGTGGTATGCCAATAATGGGCATCGGAGAATTCGCTTTGCCAATGAGAACATTTTTACCAATGAAGAGTGCTTTAACTGCCAAAGTGATAGAGTCTATGCGGCAAGCTCTCAGGAGTTCCATAAGTCCAGAGAAGCTCATAAGAGAGTTCCAAAAGTCCAGAGAAATCACCACCCCTCCTCAGTCATGGTTTGGTGGAGTCCCCCCACTCCACTATGAAGGCCCCACAAAGAAATCATTTTTGTGAAAATGGAGTGCCAGGGAATATGGAAACTGTTCTGGACCATATTGTGCAGGAACACTAATTTGCATAACTGATAAACAAAAACCTACCACTCAAAAACGTAGATCTTGTTAAAACACATAATTTATGTTATACATTTTCTTGTAGATTTAGTTTCAATTTTAAACTATGCTAACTCTTCTCAAACAGCAAGCCACTTTTCATTTTCTCTCTCTTGTTTTACTGCTCACCATGCAAAATGAATCAAACTTCTTTTGTTTCACATAGTGACTAGCTTTTAAAGATTTGACTATCGCTTTAGTCTAGTGAATTCTCTTATTTACCTTCTACTTACAAGGAAGCAAGTAATAAGACATATTCTGCTAATATTTATCTCAATTAGCATGATGTAGATAAAAGAATAAGTTAAGAATAGTTTATATATGGAATAGCTAGAGAAAGTCATGTAAATGGAACACACAAGATTTTTGGATGTAAAAATCCTTAGCATGGCTTCCTTCTGAAGAGAAGTAATGCAGTTGGTTCCATGTAATGTTTATTGCACATAAAAAGAATCCCATGCCTTAAAAGAAATGGTCTTTGGGTTAAATTCTGACATTTTCATGTCTGCAACTTGTGATTTCCTCCTGTGATGCCATATATGGGCTACTAATTGACCAATCACATAGTACTTAGTGGTGAAATTTCAAATTAAAAATTTTACTCCATGAAAGCAACACTCGAAGTCCCTATGCCACAAATAAAAATTATAGACTTTTCAGCACATCCTCATAATAAATAAGATTATGCAACATTTTGTGGCAGGATCTTCAACTCTACATTAATAGTATTATTGTACCCAGTCCAGTATCAGTTGTTTGAACTTAAAGTATATGTTCTTTTTTGTATGTTACCTATTCTGGCATAAGCAAGAGCAGTTGACTCTTCATTTATTAAATAGTTGATTCATTCATAATTACTATTCATTCACTGCTTTTTGAGAAGTGAACTGTGTAGGTGCACAACTTGATCACTGTATTTGTGAAAAAGGATTGAACAGGCAAACAAAACTGTAGATAGTGGTCTCATATTTTTGCTTCAAATATTTTTTACTCTTTTTTGAAGTTTATACTACATTAAACTATCTGCTTAACTATTCAACTAAATGATTAGTTACTACATTATTTATCAAAAGCATTACTTATGCAGAAAATATTTTTCATTTTCTTTTTAAAAGTCATAATGAAACAGAAACTAAACAATAGTAAAGCTTTTGTTTTCATACGATGGAGCACTATATCCTTAGTGTTTAAAGCTGGAATGCTGTTCTGGTTTGCTTATTATTTAATAGTATTTTAATAGTGTGTAATGCCTCTTCTTTATAAAGCATCACATGCACTGTGTTTGTTGCATTCCATTTCAAGCCCTGAGCATAAATCTTATATTAGTTACTATGGAATGTTACAAAAGTAAACATCAACCAATTTCCCCTCTTTTACAGAATAGCTAGTTACAATTTACAATTTTAAAATAGATTTATCAGAAAGACAGTTTCACAGTCATTATTTCATTTCTAAGCTCTTATTTTTGTATTACTGTTTGGTTTCCTACTGCTTCAAAGCACCTACACAGTGCATTAACCCCTTATGGCTTATAAACTTAAATGACAGTTTGACCAATACTTGTATCAAAGCATCACAAAGACAAAAGATCTTTACTGAGCAATAAAAATAAAAAAAAAAATTCTTAATGTTTTAAAAATGTTCTTAAAACTTGCCTCATAATTTATTCATGGGTTTCAAATATGCATAAAATGATTATTTTGGCACACTTCTGGTCCGCAAATCCAGTCACCAAAAAGGTGTTGGTCATAAGCAGATTTCCAATTTTATTTTACATTAATGTTTGTCTACATTGATTCAGAAATCTTTCCTGATTATATATGGTGAGAATAATTCAACAAAAGCCCAATTCTAAGTTTTAAAAGCCTTTTATATTAACGCCGTGTTTGTTAAGTTATAGTTCCGAATGTAAAGTTCTTGATAACCAAAGCAGTACAACATTATCTGTTGGGAACACAAAACATCTGTGAGCATTGGTTTATCTAATACATGCTATCCAAGATGCAGTGTTGCCACTTAGCATTCTACAAATATTGTTATAAATTGAGCTTTTAATTAGTTAGGGTTAAGGGATAATACTGTAAATAATATCAATGTACAATGTACAAATTCGGCTCTTATAGAAAGTACATAATGAAAATGAGCTACAACATAATAGGTATAATGAAGAATAAGGCATTGTGACAGAGACAATACTATGCATGCAAACTTTCTTGGGTGCTTGACTCCCTAGTGTCTATTTGATAGGTTTCATGTAATTTCATAAGAGCAAGGTGACCACATTGAGACATGAAGTATGCTATGCCCCTGAGGCTTCAATGCCAAGTTTTCATTCTGTCTGTAGGGGGGCTTAAGAGGGGATTATAAAATTAATATATGCTCAATGTGTGGAGAAAATGAAGTACTGCATTGTGTTCTTAAGCGATATAGAGATATAGAGAAATGAATTGAAATTTGATGAATGGAATAAAATAGGGATGGAGGAATTACAAAAAAGAATGTTTAACAATAATAGAAGAGATTTATTATAATGTGTGGAAAATACACGAAAGTACACGAGACAGTACAGAATTATAAGGCAGTGCAAGCAGGAAATGAGTAGAAGAGAGAATGGGATTATCTAATATCAGTTAAACAGAATTCTTACACAGCAATAACCAGGATGTTAGTGTGTATAAGGTTCAAAGGAACAAATAACTCAAGGATAGAAACTTTGCTATATGTTTTAAGGAAAAAAGAAAGGAAGAAAAGTATATTGTGGTATGAAATGTGTGTATTGTGATTTAAAATAAATAAATACATTCATTTGATTACATTTGTAATTCTGGTATGCCCTAAGGTATTAGGGTTGTAGTAGTTCAAGTTTAGGTTCAGCTGATAAGCCCACAACAGCACTCCCTTTGATAAATCAATAGGAGGCTAGTTGAGTTCCATTGTGGCTGATGGGCTATTTTTCACTGGCTCTTTTATAAATACAAAGGTTGGTCCAACTTTGAACACTTCAAAGTTTACTAACTGCAGGCCAACATAACAGGTGAGTCAAAAAGTACGAACCGGCTGCGCAGTGGTTTGCCTGTCCACATCCTTGGCACTTGTTGCCATCTGCCACTATCATATAACAGTGTGGGTGAAACCATACAATATTTTTAAAACTACTTTTAAAGGTTTTACTTACCAGCTTTATGAAAGGAAATGCTGAAACTGGCTACCGTTTTCTTTAGGAAACTATCCATCAATCACCATAGTTCATCTCGAGAAATGCTGGCAACTTCCAGTTATTTTGTTTTCATTTTTCCAGAGTGTGTGAGTTTGTCTTGTACATTTTTCGTTTTAAGTTACCCCAGAAATAGAAATCACAGGTTGTTAATTCAGGGGACCGGGGGGGGGGGGGGGGGGGGGAATTACAAATCTCTACATTTCTCATTGAAAGATTGGCCTATGGCTGTTGCAGTCTCTTGTTAAAAAAAAAAAAAAAAAAAAAAGGCAAAGTCATACACCCTGTCTGTTAATTCTCACACACACACACATACACACAAAAAAAAAGGGGGGGGGGGGGAATTGCATTCATGTATGTACAGGCATCAACAGTTGGCTTGAAAAAACGTGGGCTGCACAACACGTTCTCAACTAATGGCGCACCATTAACTAACTTTTTTGTCATGAAAGGGTACTCCATGAACAATATTAGGTTTCTCAGAGCTCCACACATATTCATGAAAGTGAAACCAAGCCTTGTCCATGAAAAATATTATGCTGAGCCATAATAAACTGTGATTAAAGTACAGGACAAAATAATAAATCACTTGTAATAACTGATCTACACCGTAACACTATCAACTCGATACTGCACCTCCAGAGCAGAGCAAAACGGCATCAGAAGTGTGATCTTGTTTACAACAGCAGAGCAGAATCGTGTATCCACATGCCCAGGGGAAAAACACTGCACAGCCGGTTCTGGGGATTTTTGCTCACTCTGTACAAGAAACTGGGAGAAACGTGGTTCAAATCCCAACTTGACATTGAATTTCTCAGTCTGATTCTATCTTTCCAACCTTATCCTACCCAGGGCTTGTGTGAAAGAACAATGAATCACTTCTGCAGAAATAGTTTCATTACACAATTTTTGGTTGGAATAAAATTCCTCTATTTTTATAAGTGCACAGTAAGAAAGTAATTTACTCTACCAATTTACCGCATTCACTCTACCAATATAATCAGGAATTCAAAATACTAACATATACTTGATTACAAAATGGAAATCAATAATTATACAGATCAGAGAATGTGAGTGCCATTTGGTCTTATGTACATGAATGCACATTTGGAAGTATTTTCACCTCACCTATAGTACCACTGCTGTATCTCCAGTTCTGACATTTTGCACAACCGAGAGACAGTGTTGCCATGTCTTGTCACTACTGTGTTTACATGTGCTAACTCTCTGTAAGTGCAAACAATGAAAACTGTAACCTTAATAATAACAATAACTATAGATTCTATAGCCTTCAGATTTATTTGGCTTATACCGCCAGTCTTTTGTCCATACATGATGCCAATACTAGGTAGCGAGTTTATCACAATGCCTTCTGCAGCATAGTGAATGATGAGGTGAATGTCAACAGTTTTGAGGTCACTTTAGTGAAATATATTTACATTTGGAACATTGTGAGTTTATGAGAGGCAAATAATCATCTTAGCATTTATGCTGATTGGCAACTAAAATAATTGGACGGTTATGGTAACAGAGGGCTTTAATGGCACAACTTCCCCATTCAATAAATGCTTGTTCATTCTCTTTACAGCTGTAAATGAAAACTGACCTATACAGAACAAATTAAGAAATAACACAACAGCTAAGGAATGCACAAAATGTCCTGGTAAAAACAGTTCTGCACCATCCAGCACATCAACCTATTTACAAAATTGGATATGCATGCAGTCTAAGTTTCAATTCCACACCTCTCCTTTGAGACAAGTGGCTCACTGAATAATAATGACGTCATGTATTTAAACCCACAGGTGCTAAAGGCCAATTAACTCTGAAGACCCAGTATAGCAAGGATAACCCTGTAAATTGCATGAACACATGACACACACATACACCTACAAAAAATCAGCTTCCTCTGGCCTAATTCAAACAACTACTGACAGCACATGCTCCTCTTTCGAGAGAATTGGCAACTCAGTTGACAGTATGATACAAGAACTTGGGAGGAAGCATATAAATTGGTTCCTAGCAGTCCATCCTTTGCTGTGTGGGTCAACCAGCACAGCAAACCTTTCCTGATTTTCATTTATTTTCTTTCACGTTGAGTCTTGCACATAGCAAAGCTCTAAGCAACAACCAGTAAACTACATTTATTAAAATATTACAGGAAATCAAATGAGAATGCTGATGCATTTGTAGAAACAAATCAGAATAACTTCCTTTACTATGGAAGGTGACCATTTTTATATATACCTATCTCTTTCTTTACCCTCATGAAAAGTCAGGGCCAGAGATACAGCGATGGTATAATAGATGCTATTATTAGGAAAACTTATTTCAAGACATATAAGATAAGAAACTTCAACAACAGTTTACTTACCAATTGAGTTACTCACCGAGCCACATTATTTTTATTTATAATATAGTTAGGCTACTTAACAATTAAAATTTAGTTGAGTCGATTTTGTAACACTAGTGTAGTGTTACAAAATCGACTCAACTAAATTTTAATTGTTAAAACACATCACTGTCTCAAAGTCCACCATATATCAGGATAGTTAGGCTAACTTCTACAGTTTACATATGAGGGTAAATGTAACCTGTGTATCACTTCTTATTTTAATCCTCTTGCAATAAGGTGTTAAACCTATTAATAATTTCTCAATTAATAATAAATTGAATGCTTTGTGTAGTTATTTGAAAATAACATTTCTTTACAGTAGATCACCATTATACAAAGGTTACTAGCGGTATTAATTACTCATTTGTATTCTTATACAATTAAAAATAATACATGGGCCACCTAATTGCAGCATTCTATGAAATATTCTTTCATCCATTCTCTTAAGCATAATAACCCTTAGCATTTACTTTAGTTAATAAATCTCATTCTTTATAGTGTATTATTTACTGTGAAACAGTTATACATGGGCCTTATAATATTTATACTGATATAATTTGGAGCATCTCAAATGCACAGAAATAAATGGATCTATTCAAACACATTCAAATATTTTTACTGCCCAACACAAGATTCATGTGATATCATATAACAATAAAGTTGGTGACACTATATTGGCTTTGTGCGTGTTGCATTGCAACTGTCTTTCGTAAATAATATGACACAATTAAATTTTCATGACTCCATAGCAATTTTCATGGCAAGCTTAAAATACTTATTTTAGTAACCTCTTGATAAGGAAAATGAATGTGATTGGGGCTTTATCTATCACCTCCCACATAGTTTAAAGTTGGTGCCCATGATTAGACTAATAAATTGTTTGTCACAAAATGATATAGATGCAATGCAACTTGTAAGCTTCTTTTATTGTAATACATGTTTGAGATATGGTTTTAAAAACTCCAGGAAGAAATTAGAAAAGTAATATGCCCAAATTCTAAATATTATAATAGCTCTTATTTCCAACCACTAAGACAGAACATCTCACCAGCAGGGACGTTGAAATGCTTCCAGTGATATTGTACGGTGCCATCAGGTTAAGCGGCCACTCTCTTATTGGTACTAGGGAGCATGCTGCCTGCCTGCTGAGATTGCATCACATGATGTGACCTTCTGACTCATGCTATGTATATGACATGCAAGAAAACTTTTTTGGTGTTTTCAGTTGTATGTTAGTGCAGCCATGATCCAATACATATAAGAATTTTCATCTGTTGCAACTTTATTAAACACGAATCTCAGTTTCTGTATGGTAGAGCATTTCAGGAACATTTTTCTAATATTGATCCCCCTAACAGAAGTAAAATACAAACAAATTTTAAAGTATGAAATCAATGTTAGCACAGGAAAAAAAACCCATTGAAAACACAATTTAATGGAGGAAAATATTGACGATGAGAGGTTAGAACATTTGCCAAGAAACTTCTCTCAAAGTTAATGCAGTAAGTAGGAGAGAACTAAGGATCAGCACAGAAAGCAAAAGTGTACATATCTAATCCCTGAACATTACAAGAACTATAAAATAATATAGAAATTACCAACATATCCCAAGAAGAATTGCAATGCCTCTCCTTGAGCACCAGGAGAAGGATATTCTTTACAACACTTGATGCAAGACGTACAAGAACTATAAAATAATATAGAAATTATCAACATATGACATGAAGAATTGCAATGCCTCTCTTAGAGCACAATATGTGATGCAAAACAATGAGAAATTTTTTTAAGTTCAATGGTTCAGCAATGCATATGCGCAAGCAGATAGAACCAACTGAAGACTGCAAGCCATGTTGCATCTTGCATAGCGGCCAACCTGTTTATCATTTCTACAATCCTAACCAACTTCTGCAAATAATCCCCAGACATCTGCATAACAAACTTGTAGCACTATCTGGAAGCAATAAACAACCGGTCCTGACCATTCTTTCTCTTGGGTTGTGTTACTTTACAAACATGGGGATGGGATTGAGCAGAATTTACTTTAGTGCGAGAAGGGAAGATTGGCAATATTCTTACAGATTCTAATAGTTTTAGAAATGGCTCATCCAATTAATAAGGCAGATCTATCAGTTTACCTCAATGATTTGGAGGCCTGTCTTCAACTATTATTTAACGAGGATATGGGGATACTTAGCATGTGATGTGGGATGGCGAGTAAAACTCATTCTGTGCAATTTGTACATACAGTGACAAATTTGCATTGGAATAATATTGAATCTCACTGGTGAGCTCTACAGCATCACCTATTCAGATTGTGGCATTCAACGGGAACATTTAGGTCTCACATATGTGGGTATTTGTGGCATACTGAGCCAAAAATTGTTTTGCATACCCTTTTCAGGAACTTGTGGAAGACATTATGTAGGTGTACCTTGTGATGGAGATTAGGTTTAGGCTAGACTTAGTTAACGAGCGAGTTAAGTGTTTAGTGTATATGTCTAGTAATTTAGGGACATACAATACTGGTTATAAAGTTTGCAATAGCAAGTCATCTCAATTTAGTGACAAACTGCACAGTTAGTGTAATTTATGGACAATAAATGACTGTTGTCTACCTTGTGTTATGCGATTCAAAATGGATAATTTGGCTGCAATGCATTCTTTAGAATGCCTACATAAAAGAATAAAGAATTATAAACCTTAAATTATGTTAAAATGTTTTCTGGCATTAAATCATAGTAAACAGTAATTTTAAATCCATATTAGATAGTAAGATGAAAAGCTGTACTTATATTGTAATTTGTGAAATAATAATGATTCTAACTGGGCATGTTCTGTTCGTCCTATTCGTTTCAATGTATAAGATGATACATACAGGGAAAAAGTTTTGGGAGGGAAGCAGCACGCAACTGCTATCCAGATACCGTTAAAAGCAATGCCACTTAATCTGATGACCCTGTATCATGCTTGCGCAATGAAGAAGTATTAACAATTTTAGCAGTGTTGTAATGCTTGTGTCAGCAGTTGGCTTGCAATAGGTGATGTGTCAACCAATGTAAAATGCTCTTATTTTATCACAACTTAGCACTCTGCCTAAATACACATGTTTCCTTATAAGGGGAGTATACGTTTTCATTATTTAATTTTAGCTCTAATAAACACTAAGGATGTACAACACAACATAAGATAGCTGCTGAGATAAGCTAAAATATTATTAGAATTAATACAATAGAATTTAGCCACTTTTTGGATATTAAGAGCCCATAAAAAGGCAAAGCTTGAAAACACGAGTATTTATGACTGCACAAAGAATAATCCTTGTAATTTATCTGAAAAGTGCAACATATTAAAGTATATTAAAAAAAATAATAATAAAAAATATCCTGAAAAAACATACGGTGGTTAAATGAAAAATTACTGCTCAGTCACTTCTATGATTTGTATTAATAATCATAACACCAATGATCAAGAATTCATTCAATGTTTTAAAGCATTTTGACTGAACTCACAAGAAAAGAATCATATCAAAGTCATTAAGTCAAACACTCCTTTGGAAGTTTTCTTAAAAACCTGAAACCAAAGACTAAGCTTTCAGAAATATGTTCCTAATAATGTTATTCTAGTTCTCAATGATTATGACAAGAAAAAATGAAAAACTATATCTAAACAAAATTGTTAACTTTTGTTTATTATTTAATTATATAACAGACTCGATTACTTACAGGTAATGAATTATCTGGGGCTGTTTTAGGGTTTTCTTAAATACCATTGCCACATTGTATAGTTTGCATTCACTACAATTTCTATATCTTATGAAGTATTTTAGTCAACTGATATTCAATAACAAAACTAAGTAAAAAGCAAATTAATTGTAAACAACGTAATAATACTTGTTAAATATCCATATTTATTATCATGTAAGAGATCTTTACCTTTATATATTTTTTATTTATTTGTGATTAAAGATGTTCTTTTAAAGGTTTAATTCGGAAGAAATGAACTTAATGATAATGACTTTAAGATTGATTTCATTGATTGGAATTATATCCACACATACAGAGCAAAACAATTAAGCTAGTGTGCTGTAGTGAATTGCTTAAGAGTAAACAATCCAAGAATACAATTTGATGTGCAGCACACCAGTACTATGCAATGTTCCTATCAGTCATTTATCTTTATGTCATCCAATATTTCCTGCATATGGAGAAAACATCCTAGCCACCTAATTGACAACACCTAACTATTGTCATATTTTTCATCCATCATTTGAACTGAATGATTTATTTAAGAAGCATGGTTAGCCATCATTTGAACTGAATGATTTATTTAAGAAGCATGGTTAGAACTGAAGAATATCACTCAAGTGACAATAATGCAGCATCTGAGAACTTGCTTATGAATACAGGTATATTTTTAATTAGCAAAAGCATTAATCAGTGATTGCAGTATTTGAGAACTTGACTCAAGTAAAAGTTTTGCTTCTTCAAAGTATTTGAATACAGAATATTCGATTCTGCCCATCATTAATTACCATTGTCAGGTAATTTGATCCATCCTTTATGGGGCATTCAAGGCATTCATATGTAAAGAACATTTATCAGTCAGGATATGAATTTGAAAGTACGTGCTTGAGCCTATATAGTAAGAGAAAGCACCAGTGGTTTAAAATACTGATTTCTAATCGAGAACATTTATCACTATAGATTAATACATACGAGGGCTGATCAACAAAGACAGACTGATTTTTTACTGTAGTTTCCATGATAGATTTCTACCTGGACCATGAATATTTGAAAGTAGCAGGCTTTTATGTACAATGTCCATAAGCAACAGTACACTCGTATCAGTATTTTTTTTGGATGCAAATATCCTTATCATGGCTTCCTTTGTAAGGGAAGTAAAACTGGTGGTCCCATGTAATGTTTATTTGCCTGTTTAAGAACCCCATACCTTTTAAAGAAGATGGTTCCTTAGGCAAAATTCTGCCATATCTTGTCTGCAAGTAATGATTTTATCTTACAGTGCCATCTGTGGGCAACGGGCTGTTCCTCATCGCCATGGTGCATAACAGCAAACTTACAGTACAGGGTGGCATGTAATGTATCTACCAATCTTGTTCAACTTGAGGTGCGCATCAGATATGATTATATGGCTACAATGTTCGTAATTGGTATGACACGGGTTGTTGGCTCATACAGACAAGGATTGCAGTTGTAGAAGTCCTTCATTGTTATATGTTCCCTAACTGAAATGCAGCTCTACCTGTATCATCACTGGCACAGATGGCTGCTTAACCAACTGTTCAAGTCAGATGAAGCGAGCCGCTTCTTCAGAGAGTTTGAGAACAAACAAAACCAAAATTCTTGCATAGTTTATAAGCCAGGATGTTGTGGTGTGGTGTGCAATTGAAATGTGTGGAATTATTGGTCCATATTTTTCCAAAGGTTGTGTTGGACATGCGCTAGCTGTAAATTATGACCCCCATGTTGAAATTTGTAAAATTTTGTCATACCAGAACTCCAGGAACGACAGTTGAAAAACATTTTGATTTTAGCAGCATGGTGCTATGCCACACACTGCACTTCAAATTATGGGTTTTTCTCTGAGTGTTCCCCAATTGACTGATTTCCTGCTTTGGAGATTTAACTTGGCCATTCAGATTTAACAGTTCCAAGTAATTTCCGTGGGGATAATTGAATGGAAAACTATCATCACACTGTTTACAAACCATTAGGAGGTAAAAGAAACCATCGGCCAGGAAATCAATGCCATTCCACAGGAGATGGGGTGACATACCATGGAAACATTTCTGCGCAATTTTCAAGAATGCATAAATGCAGATGGGGACCACTGAACTGACTTTGTATTTGCATCGTATTTGATGCAAGTGTAATATCCATAAATGCAAACATATATTGTTTAATTTTTTGCAAATAAAGTAGTTTCACTTCTATTAAGAAGTTCTATTTCTCAACTGAAATTGCTAGATACAATACATGCCACCCTGTAGAAATTCAAATCCAACGAAGCCGTATGCTCCACTTGAGATTTACAGAAAATAATTACTTGCACTAAGCATATCACAAAATGGAGGTGATGCAAGAGGAGCAGTACAGCACAATACAATTTTGTTTTCATTTAAATCATACGGTCACTGAAACTTATGACAAGCTGTAGCAAGCATAAGGTGAATATACACTACCTCATGCAACAGATTTTAAGTGGTACAAGGACTACAAAAAGGCCAACTTGTGTGTGTTAAGCAAGGTGGGCCTTGTGTTTTGATTCTGCTGTGACTGAGGCCAACAACAACACAGCTGCTGTAATGGTCCATGAGGATCGGCAGATAACGTAACCTCAGTCATCCCATATAACCATGGTTGGATGCCATATCTGTTAACTGCTGAACAAAAAAGCTGTATGAATGGAGACAAGCCATGAGGTGCTGCATCTCTTTGGTGATAGAAGGGATGCACTTTTAGAATTGATTATCTTGGATGAGTCATTCTTTTTTTATGGATAATGTTTAACGCCTGCTCTTACTACAACAGCACCACAGACGATGACACTGATGATACATTTAATGAAGATGGAGCACCGGTGGAATGCGATAGCAGGGGAAATTGAAGAACCTGGAGGAAACCCCCCTGCACCACTTTGTCCACCACAAATCCCACATGCAATCACCTGGGATTGAACCCAGGCTGCCTCGATGAGAGGCTAATGGTCTAACTACTCAGTCGTGGTGCAGCCTGGATGAGTTATGGCTGCATTATTATGATCCTGAAGGAAAAAAGCCAGCACAATATGGAAGTTGGCAGGCTCTCCAAAACGAAAAAGAAGGTGGTTTCATCTGGAGGGAAAGTGATGGTAATCTCATTATTTGACTGCCTCGGAATAATTCACCAGCATGCAGTTCCCCCTCACACTACTGTTACTGCAGCATACAGCACATCAGTATTTGCTAAACCGAAGAAGCACATTGCAAAGAAACAACCAGAATTTTCTCAGACTTCATTATGACAATACAAGGCCTTATATTGCAAATCAAGTCATGCAGATTTTGGGTCAATTCAATATTAAATACCTGTATACCACATATGCCTTACAGCCCTGATCTTACAAACTGTGATATGTTTTTACTTTCTCTACACGTAGTATGTACATAGTGTATACAGAAGCTATTGTATTGCACCCAAAAATTTGATACTGAGATTTCAACAGAAATCCAGGTTTTGAAAGCTCCTGATACCAAAAAAAAAGCATTTTTAGAAAAATGTCTGTGTGTGTGTCTGTGGGCAGCATAACTCAAAAACGAAAAATCTTGTTAAATACCAAACTTGGTATTTAAGTTCAGTATTTCCAAGGATGTGACATGAAGATTTTCAAGAAAATTGCCCCAACCCCAACTATCCTTTACATAGAAAAATTTTCAAAAATGTTGATTTTCTCAAAAATGTCTTAACGATTTTGAATAAAATATCATATATTAAAGATATTTACATGACGAATAATATGTATCTATTGAATTTTCTGGAAATAGACATATTTATTCTGAATGAATTTTGTGAAATTCTGCTTAACTGGTAAGAGATAGACAAAACCTTACTTAACAAAAAATGTAGAGCTCATTAAAACACACAATTTAAGTTATATACATTTTTTTCATGGATTTGACCGTTTTTGAGATATTCTTTGTTATTGATTTCCATTTTAAAATATTTACACAAACTCATATGGGAATTTGTCAACACCTGACCATGCAAAGAAATGCATTTCTATATCATAGCATCCACATTTTAAAACATTTGGCTGTTGGTTTAGCCTGTGTATTCCCTTATTTCCCTTCTACTTATAAGGAATTAAGTAATAAAACCATTTCTGCTAATGTTTATCTCAATTAGCATAAAATAGATGAATAAACGTAGTAACAATAATTTGTCACAGAGATGTAGAGAAAGTTATGTGAATGGAGCACATCAGTTCTTTTTTTTAATTCCCATCAATATTGACAAAGCTTCAGAGCATTTGAATTGAGAACTCTGAAGCAGTAGGAGAGGACTGCTTTGAAAAAGGTCATGTAATCATTGAAGCGGAATAATAAACATATATACAAAAAATCAGTTTGTGTTTGCTGATTAGCCCTCATAAAACTGAACCATATTTAACAGTAAACAAAGACAACTTATGAGTCCATAGCATTGCTTTGAGTTTTCTGCAGTACATGAACATCAAAGTGGAAGAATCACTTTTATCAGGTACAATATTAGTCATGTAAAAGTACGTTAACATTTAACAATTGCATTTCTATGCAAAGACAATGAGTTATTTTACAACATATATACACATTCTAGGCTTCTAAGTAAGTGCAACATAATGTAATAATCTCGGCACCTTTACAAACCAACCAACTTGTGACTGGTTATAGCAGAGGATGTCAGTATTATTTTATTTAACAGAAACAGCTGAAATTCTGGGTACATACTAACCAAGTGAGGATAGGTGGACATCGCACACACAATGTTAATTTGACAGGGTGAACCAGTCAGCCTTCATGCAGAGGTGGAGAGGTGAGGAATGATGACACAAGGCTTCCTGTGCTTGTACCCTGTTGCCGGACAGCCTTATTCACTGCTAGTACCTGTATTCATTAAAAATGCTTTAGGTTTCATGCAGTTACAACGTAGCTGAGTTGAAGCACTGTTTTTAATTCAAAGGACAGTTCTTTATTGGACACACATGAGTAAAACTAAAGATTTGAATGAGGAAAGGACATTTTCTGAGAGCATGCTTGTCAGTTTAGATATGTCTAATTCGGACAGGACATGCTAATTTTGTCTCTAAACAGTGTATCTGCAGAACATTTTTGAAAGTCAGAATGTATACTTTTAAAGTGATTATTAATAATAATAATAATAACAACAACTTATGGGCCATTCAGAAAGCGACAGATTTGGCAAACTAAATAATAACAAAAGATATCAACACAAAACTTATTTACATAAGCACAGTATTTTACTCTATTTTTCAACGTAATCTTCTTTCTGTGAAGAAATTTATTTACAAACTGAGGCTTTCACAGCCGGCGTCTTGAATAGAGAAAGTATTTTCCGGGCTTGTAGGCCGTGGTTCATTGGGTTTTGAAGTTACCGACGTTTCGCCAAGGGCGACGTTTTGCCAATATAAATATACAAACATGGAAATAACTTTAATCACAAGGAAGAACCTATGCGCCTTAGCAAGGCCTGGATACCTGTGTTGGAAAGCAAACGTAATGGCAAAAACAAAAGCAAAACACAAGACAGCCCACAAATGCATGCGGGCCAATCACAGCACAGAGAGTAACAGGCTCCACCCACTGGCCATGTATAAAAACGTGCTCTCAGCGGCAAAAATTCATTCGAGCTCTGACCAGCCACCGGATCACCTATGAAGATGCTAAGCGCAGCCCTTGGCGAAACATCGAGAACTTCAAAACCAATGGACCACGTCCTACAAGCCTGGAAAATACTTTCTTAATTCAAGAAATTTACTGTCACATGGTATCAGTTTTTTAATACCGATGTTATACTTTTCTACCACGAAAGAACTTATTTGTGCTTTTGAATGCACAAAATGTTCGGCCAACTGAATTTTATATGCAAATAACACAAGTGCATGGTATAATGCAATGAATGAATCTTCAGTGAGGAAAAGGCACATTATTTACGAGTAATGGAAGAACCAGTGTATACGATAAAGACAGAGTTGAAGTTAAACAATCGTTATGGAGGATTTGAAAGCAAATGTTAATAAAAAATTAAGAATAACTGGTGCTTCACTTTGGACATGTACATGACTTTTTGGATGGTATAAGTTTAAGTTTCCCAACTGATGAAGACCTCAAAGTAACAGTGACATCTTGGTTCATATAATTAGCAGGGCAAGATTATAACATCTACATTGAAAAACTGGTACCATGCGACAATAACTACCTTGATAGCAATGATGATTGCATTGAAAAATAGAATAAGGTGCTTTAACTTTGTAAATGAAGTTTTGTGTTAATAACTTTCATTATTGTTAGTTATGCCAAATTGTCAGTCACTTTCTGGTTGGCCCTCATAATAAATAATAATAATAATAATAATAATTCCATTACTATTCCTTTTTTTTTGCCCCTTTACCTGTCTCTCAGTTGCATAGGGTAATCCTAAAATTTCCCTGCAGAACATCCTATGAACAGCATCTATAACTTCGCACTCTCCATCCATGCTTTTATCCCATCTAGCATTTTGGCCTCTACCACCATGTTATAGACCTCTCAAGCCATTTGACCTCTATATAAGGCATTCTCTTTCTACCATAGCTCTTTTCCCGTTTACTAATGTTAATTTTGTTTGTTTACTCCATTAACTTCCAACATCAATTTTTAACTCCTAGGTACATGCACTCTCATACAACCTTATACTCTAGACTGTTTTTCTTCCACTGTTTGCTGTTTGCTAATTTGCCCACTTTCTTAAATACCACAATTTGAGTCTTGGCTTGGTTCATTTTAGTTTCCACGTTTCACAATGTTTATCTATTGCGTGCAAAGATTGTTTTAGACCGTTGGTTATGTTCAAGTTATCAAGAACAATAACCTGGGAATCTGTAAATTGTTTATGACTGGCATAAAGTTATTGTATTTTCCAATCTCTGCTAATACAGAGCTGGGCTTAATTTCAATAATGATTAATTCTTCTTCATCAGATTCTTCTGCTTTCATATTACACCAAACATTTCAGCTCAGTAAATGCTAAATAAATATGTGGTTCCATTGTACTTAAATAAAAAAATCACTATAGTTTTTAAAACATGTTTAATTAATCTTAAATGAATTTGTTATAAAACATACACTCACTATCAAAATCATATTGTATAAAATGTAAAGGTTTTAAAACAGCAAATATAAAACATATAAAACACTTATTTTAATACCAATAAATACATAATTCATCTTTCTCTTATATGACTAGTATACTGGAAACAAAGTCAATGCTATTAGCATATCTTTGAAAATTATTTCTTTTTTTCCTTCTTTTTTTATTTTTTGTTTTGTTTGTTTTTCTGTTTTTTTCCACTCCGTTTTAACTAACACTTTATAAATACATATATAAAGTAGTTTTATTACCTTTACAACAGAGCGATGTTAGAATTGATATATACATACAAGAAATGACCCAAGTAATAAATGTTAACCAATTGCATAAAATGGCAAAAGCCTCAAAAGCATTTCTCCTCTCACTGTTTTAGAAAATGCTACTTATGATGCACTACTTCTTACTATATTTTGGCTCTTCATTAATACTATATCTAAAACATTTAATTTGCAGAAAATTAAAGTATAACACAAATATTTAAAACTGGAAAAGTATATGCACAACAAATGCAATTATAAAACTACTGAGCAGTCAGAGAATGTTTGTGTTGGTAGAGCGTAGAATCTCACATGGGGCTGATTCAATGATTTGGGATTATCCTTGGAATGGCAGAGTACTAGAACTGATGCAGTGGCTTAAGGAGCTGCTGCACATTACATACATGTAGTTTTTATAACCAATTAGTTCAAATTGACTGTTTCTATTGCGCAATTTTGTTTAAAAAAAGTGCAGACAAAATTGTCATTGTTCTTGATTTCTATATAATTTTCATTCATGGGGATTATCCCATTGAGGTGCAGGACAAAAAATGTTATTTAGAGCAAAGGATTTTATGTATAAAAAATTTCAAGAAATGAGTAGGGAGTTTACACAAAAATTTTCTGGTTATTCATGTATATTACAAAAGCTCAGTAGTACATAAATGGCTGCCATGTGATTACATTTTATTGACAAATACATTTCAGAAATGCTTTATTTATGTGGTAGGGTCTCTGAAGCATTGAGGACATGGCAGCATGGATCACAAAACATAAGATAAAAAAAATTAAAATACTGTAAGTAAACAGCAATATTATTTTAATAAATTTTGAGATGCTTGAAGTGGTAGCCAATTTGTGCACTGCCTAGTTATATCACGTCAAACTCCTGGAAAAATTGAAATTAATTAGCAATCGATTTTGTAACACTATATCACTTACTTGGTCGTCTCCTTAGCGTGGTGGTAGCACAGCTGCTTACCAAGCGAGAGACCTGGGTTCGATCCCCAGTACTGGCGTGGGGATTTTCCCCCCGCTGAGAGACCTGGACAGGGGTGCACTCAGCCTCCTAAGGTCCCTGGGGGGCCAATTGAGGAGCTACTTGATGGAAAAATAGCGGCTCCAAGTCATGAGGACTGCATTAACCAGCTGGGAGGGGCTTGAAGCGCTGACCACGTCTCACCCTCCAATACTGCACCCCATCCATGATGTCTGAAGTGGACAAGATGGGGGACGCAGCAGCCGGGAGGTAGGCCAAGGTTCCCCGTGAGCTGTCGTGCCATGGAGTTATTATATCACTTACTTTTATTATTGGAAAACATGTTTCAGAAGCCATGTGCTTCTATTGTCAATTCCTTTAGTTGACTGCCAGCATTGCTTGCTGTGATGGTGTCACTGTCTCTAGTGGTTGTTTGATGAACCTCTGCATCAGTAGGTCTCCTGGCAGAATTTTGAAATTGAAAATATTTTCCCAAACTTTTAATTCTATCTTCCTAGTGATCTTTTTTAGTATTTTTGGACTTCTATTTATGGTGTGTTGCTCTTTCCAAAAATGTCAAGCTACCGCAAAATTGTTTTCTTGTTTAAGTTTAACATTTGTGGTGCTCATTTGCTCTTGTTTTTGTTTCTTTTTGTTTGAGCAATGCAGATTTTTCATAGTCGTTGCAGCTGAACTGATGCATTCCTGGTTTGTTTTCTTGTGAATATCATCTTTTAATTTAGAATTTAATATGTTTTATGGAGTAATTATTTTTTGGGGCCAGAATCATGTATGTTTTTAGGGTGTAAACTACATGTTTCACTTAAATGCCTCTCTCCAATCTTTAAAATATGGTGTGGGCCAGGTGAGGCTGCTGGAGTAATGTTGTTGATAAGGGTCAGCAAGCCTCTCTTGCATCCCCTGTGAACTCTAAGATGACTATTGTTCATTCCCAGTTGTTGATAGTCATACAAATGAACAGTTGAAGTATAAAACTACTGAACAGAATAATAATATAAACACTATCTTTAGTTGTAGGTATATGAAGGACTTCTGTGCATCACAGGACAATGATGCAGTACTATTGATAAGCAACGCTTAACTACTGAATGCAATGTTTGCTGCTTGTCTTGGAATCTATGGTTTGTTTACCTACAGTTTTGGAGGCTCGGGTGTTTAAACAAATTGTTTCTGGATATCAGCTTATAAACAAAATATGATACATGGTTAATGTCTAACACCAAGCCTTGTAATAGTCTGTCCTCCCTCTGCCCCTTTCTCTCTATGAAAACATACAAAATATTATATTAAACATGTCAGCAAAAAATAGTCATATATATTCATATAAGAATCAGTCAAGGTTTTAGAACACCCCTTCAAGGAACATCAAACAATCATGATGCTAAGAAGTGTAAGTACAGAAATGTTCAACAGCTAAGAGAATCAAAGCCATTAACAGCACTATTTAATTCAAAATGCCTTTTATAATATAGAATATAAGAAAATCATTTAAACCAATTTATAAATATGTAAATGCATGTAAATATTGACATTTCTTTTAATGATGTACTTAAAAGATGGACAAAATGAACTGCAAATTATCAAAAATGAGCTGAAGAACAATAAAAACAGAATTTAATAGAATTATATAGCAATTCTGTGAAGTTATGTACCCTCATGTACCAGTAGTAGTGAATCAAGATGGTTATCACATTCAAAAACTCTTAAAAATCAGGTGAGTTCTGAAAAAGCAATAAATTACATTGTTGGCACATTACAGTGATTCTTCCAGGAGCTCATTACAACCATCTGCATACATCTCTCACCAGTAGCAGCTCATGAGTACACATTCTGGATGTTCACTAAAGTTTGAGTGTCAGAAAGCCCTAGGAATAGCATCTGCTGCATAATAATTATGATTACAAACAAGTTGATACAACTACAGTCACTCCCAACTGCAACAATAACACCAAGATGATGTCGATGATGATACTAATGCATAGTTATCTTATAAAATAAAGGGGGCTTTATGATGGTTTGTTGTGCACATTAACCACTGCATTCTAAGGTAAGAACAAAGTAATAAGTAAATCGAATTGCAATTGAAAATATGGATAATCTGAAATATACGGCTCCACACACATGTACCTAACCTACTTCAGCCAAAGCTTCAGTATGGCAGGATTAATTCACTATTTTAGTCAGTGTACTAAGATATTGCTCCCCTCTAGCAACCTCACTTCTACCGCAGTGAGCTACCATCTAGTGTTATTATTACTGTAAAGTTATATCAACAGAGGATGGAAAAAGAACCTTCATCTGAGCACGCTTTGAACTGTGCATACTGCATATGAATTTAGCCCATAAGGCAATTACATCATACCAGTCATGCATGCACAAAAGCTACTTAAAACATGTACAAGCTAAGATGTGCTACAATATTTCATCTAGTTTAGTGGACTAGTGCAGCAGATTCAAACATCATATATTTTAAATTACTGCGCATGTGTTACATTTAATGGCTTTCAAAGAAAAAATATTTAATAAATCCACATGGTGTCAAAAGTTAGGGTGATCATGTACTTTTATATAGCAGCCGTCACTGTCTCTCACGCTCACCTGGCTAAAACATAATCTGACTGCTTTGTAAAATGGATGCCTTTGAGAAATGGCTGATAACAATACCTATTCAAAAACACATTTACAAACAATAAATACATGCATACCTACCTCAAAACATAATTCAGCCAGAAACTTACTGTTGTATTAATTCTATAAGTATTATAGGTGTTGGGCATGTCCTCAAACTTTATACAATACTTTTAAGTTTTGCTTACAATCTGATAATCAATATTACATTTGAATATAAGCGTTGTTAGGTAATTCTAATTATAAAATAGCCCTTTTTTACTGTATGACAAATTAGAATGTTACTAGCCCATGAGTAATAGAAACTTGTTGGATACAGGAGCAAATAAATATTCCACTGTTAGGGGAAAAAAAAACAGAACCTATGAAAGAAAGCTTGTTTGTAAAACGGGCAGTATTTTCATCTATGTGTTGTGTGATGCAAATATGTAAGGGTAGCTGATTCTATTGGTATTTCACAACTAATTTAGACCTTCAAGCCTTTACACTTTTATTCAACTACTAGAAATCTTCAATTCTGATATGAAAATCAAAATAATCAGATCCAAGTACCAAACAGCTACTTTTAAAGTTGTGTAGTGACACATAGCGCATTATATATTAAAGTATCACTAAAAACCATAATTCAAGAGAAGGTTCTGTAATCATCACAATTATACAAAACAAAACATAGAAATAATTGAATTTTGGTATTCTTACACATAATGCAAAAATTCAAAATATCCCACACAGGAACAAAAACTGCTAAAATAAAATAATTTTGAATTAAAAAGTTAAATTTTAAGTAAACCAAAAATTGCACATTACTTTGCAAATTTAAAATATTTTGTCCTACAGGGCTTTTGTTTTACGCACAAAATAACCAAATTTTGTGAATCCATCACTCATGAAAACTAGTTCCTTAATTGTATTTTAAAAAACTCTGTAGTGAAAAACAAACATTCAAAATTATGCACATACACTTTAATGTTTTACACACACAATCATTTTCAGTAGATTGGAAAAAACAATGTTAAAAGAGCTTACTACTCTAGGGTCATCTCTTTACAAAGGTTTACATCTTATCCATTGTGTACGTCATTTCTTCTAAGCCAACCAGTAAGAGCTTGGTATATGAATAGCCCAACAGTGCTATATACTGTTCTATCTTGAGAAAAATCAAACTCACCAGCAACCTTTTCTTTTCCCAGTTCTGCAACCACAAACTCACGAAGTTGGGTGTATGCCTTGTCCAAAGTATTATTCTCCACAACCAAATCAAAATTTCCTGATGTTTCACCTGAAAATAAAAAAATCTGGTGTGTTCCATTCACGTGACTTTCTCTACATCCCTAACAAATTATTGTTAGTAAGCTTATTCTTCCATCTACATTTTTCTAATTGAGATCAACAGAAGGAACGGTCCTATTACTTACTTCCTTATAAGTAGAAGGGAAATAAGGGAATACACTAGACTAAACAGACACTCAAATGTTTTAAAATGTGGTTAGTATGGGATTGGAATTCATTTCTTTGCATGGCCAAAAGTTGACAAGTTCCTGCATGAGAAAAGTTTTAATTATTTTAAAATTGAAACCAATAACAAGAAATCTCTCAAAAATAGTCGACTCCAAGGAAAAAATGCATATGACAAATTGTGTGTTTTAAGGAGCTCTACATTTTTGTGCAGTAAATTTTGTCTATCTCTTATAGTTCACTAGTTCAAAAAAATTCATCCAGAATAAAGAGGTCTTTAGTGGCTATTCCCAGAAAATTCAAAATATACATTTTATTTGTCAGGTAAATATCTTTAATATATAATATTTTAATCAAAATTGTTATGCCATTTTTGAGAAAATCAAAACTTTTGAAAAAAGTTCCACGTAAAGGGTAGTTGGGGGTGGGGAGATTTTCTTGAAAATCTTTGTGTCGCATCCTTGGAAGATACCAAACTTAAATACCAAGTTTGCTATTTAACAGCCTTTTCGTTTTTGGGCTATGTTCTCCACAGACACACACACACACAGACCTTTTTCCAAAAATGCTTTTTTTGGATTCAGGGGGACCCAAAACATGTATTTCCAGTGAAATCTCGGTATCAAATTTTTGGATGGAATACAATACCTTCTCTATACACTATGTACATAGTATGTGTAGAGAAAGTAAAACTTTAAAAGAAGACAGCTTGAATCACGTATCAAACAAATGTTTTGTAGCATTAACCATTTCGTGTTGATAGCAAAGTGTTTTTAAAACCTGTTACAAAATCTGAATTAATATAATTACTCAACTAAAAACTCAAGTGGGTGGGATGAAGTATACACAAACATTCTGAGACATTATAAGGAAGAACTGGTTGTCTTAGTCCATTTAATAAATGCTGGTATTTCTGAAGGGACTTTCCCAGACTGCTTAAACAAGGATGTTATTAAGCCACTATATAAAAAGGGTGATGTTACTAATGTAAGCAATTACTTTGACTTCAACTTTTGCTGAACTTGAAAAAAAGTTATAAAGAATGGAATTATAGGTTTCTTGTATAAAAATAAAGTTTTATCTAACTCTCAGCATGGATTTCGAAAGGGTTATTCCACGATTACAGCAGTTGTAGAATTTATAGAAGAATTAATTACCAAAATGGAAAGTGATAATCATGTAATGGGGTTCCTTTTGGATTTATCCAAGGCTTTCAATAGTGTTGACCATCAATTGTTATTACAAAAATTGTGGTATTACGGTATAAGGGGAACTGCAGGACAATTAATTAAATTTTATTTGCAAGGCAGGGTACAAACTACTAAAATATTATTTAAAACTAATGAATTAGAAACATATTATGAATCAACATTAGCAATCGCAAAACATGGAGTTCCACAAGGGTCTGTGCTAAGACTTTTATTATTTACGCCATATACAAATGATTTATCTGATGATAATTATGTAAAAACTGTCTCGTATGCTGATGACACTTCAATTTTATATTGGGGAAAAAAACCAGGACAGATTAATTATAAATGCGCAGATAGGTACAGCTGTAATACTAAAATTTTATGTTAATAATAATCTAGTTAATAATCTAAATAAGGCAAGAGTGATGTATTTTAAATTAATAAATTACACAATTATTATATGAGAATTAATATTGGAAATGAAGTGGTAACAACTGATGATCACTAATTTCTTGGTCTGTATATTAATAAAACTTTGTCATGGACAACACATGTAATTATGTATGTAATAAAATTAGTAAGGGTATCTATTTGTTGAAATATATGACACGCATTTGGATAAACACAGCCTGAAATTGATATACTATGGAATTATACATTCTCAATTGAATTATGGGGTACAACGTGTAAAGACAATTTAAAACAAATTATTAATATTACAAAAGAGGTGTATAAGAATTATGTGTTCATTTCAATTCAGGGATTCCTGTAGGGAAGTTTTTAAAACTGAAAGAATTTTAACTGTGGTCTCATTATATACTTTTAGGATTATTATATTAGTAAGAAGTAAATCACAAATAAAATCCAATAGCAATATACATGGACGTGATATGAGAGCTAAAGATAATATGTATAGGGATGGAAAAAGAAAGAAGTTTTTTGATAAAAATCCATAGGGATGGAAAAAGAAAGAAGTTTTTTGATAAAAATCCATTAGTAATTGGAAAAACATGTTATACTAAATTACCAGCTGCAATTAAGCAAGAAGCTATAAAACTATTTAATTAATTGTGCTTTTTATGATATAGACAAATACTTGTAAAGATACATTTTTATTGTAAAGATTAAGTATAATTTTTTTTTATTAGTCATTATTTATATGTAACTCGTATGTATATAACTCCTATTTATTATATGATTTAAATATAAGCTGTCAATGCCAGATAATATTTGTAATAGTCTAATGGATGCAATAAAATTGAATTGAAAAATGACTTCAAACAGTTAGTACATACCATATTCCAGTTCCAATTTAGCTGTATCAAGTCTACGCTGAAGACTTTCCTCTGTCTCAGTACCTCGTGCTCTAAGACGCCGTTCTAATTCCTCCAAGGAAGGTGGTTTGATAAATACATATATGGGATTTAGATCTGTTTGCTTAACTTGCTTCACCCCTTGCATCTCTATATCCAAAACACAGATTTTTCCGTCTCTAAGAACAGCCTGGACTGCTGCTTTACTGAAACAAGAAATGAAGATAAAGAGAAACCATCTCTATAGTGTGTGCCTCACATTCAAGAGGTTCCAACTTTGATTTTCGGTTAGGGTGAGTTACTTAGATAATGTTTCTTGGGGTTTCCCCTTATCCTGATAAAATGAATGTGAGGAACTTTAACCTCCATGGACTCAAAGCTCATTTGAGCATCATTTCACTGATTTCATTCATTGGCCAACATGACCAATGGGTTAAAGGGCATTAAACTACAAAAAAAAAAAAGATTAAGCTTTTCTGCAAAATTGATAATCTTTTAAAATTAAGAAATAATGTAGCAGACAATGACTGAAAATAGTGAAATATTGCATTAGATTTTAGCAATTCACTATTTTTGGAACATAAGTTTGCTGCTTACCTTGTGCCATACATGTTTTTCGAGAACTCTGCAGACTCCAAAAATTCTCCTCGAGCAATGGCTGCTGTCATTGCTTCTCTTGTAGTGAAGTGATAATGTTTGCCATCTACCTCTCCAGATCGAGGATTTCTGGTTGTATGAGACACTGAGAAGCCAAATGTTGTGGGAAACTCCGCAAACAATCGCTGAAGCAGAGTTGATTTGCCTGAACCAGATGGTCCACAAATTACCAGAGGACGTGGACCTTGATGTACCATTCTGAAAATCCCTAAGAGAAATCATTCAAAATGCAAATGAACATCTGAAGTTATATGCTTTCAATTATTGTGTCAGTGCATAAATACATGCCATTCTTTATTGGAGATTACATAACAGATTCCTCTAAATAGATTATAATACCGTCAAATTGTCTAAGTTTAAAGATCCTAACTAATCCAAATTTCCTTTAGAGATTTAAAAATTCATAAATTTACATATAGATCAATGCATAAATGAACAATCCAAAGCAAGAATAAAGCTCATTTCAGTTTGGCACCACTGCATTGTAAAGCCTTCAACTGTTTTGCTTCAATTGGAATCTGACTGTTGCAAACAGCAGTTCTTAGTTTTTAAAACTCATTTTGGTCATCTTTGAGTGCAAATCAGTATGGAACGTCACTTCCAGCACATTTTACTCTTCAAATAATAACGAATCTTGTGCTACAGAAGTGGTGATAGCAGTTCACCAGCCAGCTCCGAGCAATCGGGACAACTACAAAATGAATTGATTAGCAGACCTGACACTTAAGTGAGCAGATACAATGGAATTAGTAAACTGCAAAGTGTTCACTCCAAAGAGCAACAGGGGAAAGACAGTGTTCACTCCAAAGAGCAACAGGGGAAAGACTATCGTAAAATTGAAAATTGTAATAAATATGCATTTAAACAAAAAATGAACTTGAATAGGCTTTTAAAACTAAAAGAACATTAAAATTTTAAAACATTTAAATAAAGGTAGTTATTTACTTAAAAATAATCCAATTCAAGTAAAAACAATACAACATTTAATTTACTCCATGAATTAAAAATTTCTTGTAACGAAAAATGCTTCTCCTTGTATGCAACATTAACATTATTGGAGAAAAGATTAAGGCAATGCATCTGTGAAAATTTAAAAGTCCAGTTTCCTTCTGATTGATTTGAATTTTTTTCCAAACAACCAGAACTTAAAACATACAGTTTACACAAAATATTAATAAGCCATGTTCCGATATTTTTATTCATAAATAAATTAATCAGTTTTGATATATGAAATTCCTCTTGGATACTAAGGTTAATTATATTATCGCTCCCAAATCTTTAATTTGAGCTTAATATAAAGATATCAAAAATATGTTGTGCAGACACTTTTTAATTTTAATTAGTTTATTCAAAACTTTTTTTTTTCTTTTTCTTTTTGTTCAAATGCTATTGAATTTTTCAACTTTTTGAATTTGAGTTATGGTAAATAACTCCTTTTAGCTCAATTATTCATATTTTTCAACTAGTGCACAGCAATTTTTAAATCCATAGTTCCTGAAGCTCTCTTGAAAATATCAAGCTAATAAGATATAAACTGTGGTCCAAGGAACATGTTTGGAAAGTGAAAAATGCTTAAAGGTGAGAAAATTAGAGTTTAAAGTGAAAGTGATGCTTTAGCTAAATGGTACAGGGATCAATGCAATATACATTTGTAGTTTAAATGTTTAATATTAAAAAAACTAATTGTGTAGCATGAAAGTATACAGAGACCATTAGAATTTTTCTAACAGGATGGTCTGTGTGTGTAAAATCTCAATTACTACAGAAAAAAGCAGGTAATTATTTCAAAATTGCTAAACTCTGAATTCTTTGCACTTCATAGGCACTGTAATGATGCAATTGCAATTTGTATATCATATTACAAAGAAGAAATACCTGTTAATTGCTTAAGATACAAAAATTTTCTCATTAATATTTTTCAGAAGGAGGAGTTTATCCACGCAAGGCTTGCTTTGCGCTTGTTATGCGCTGTGCAGAGAGGCCCCAGTTAGTGTCTTTCTATGAAGAAAGCAAACACAAGCATTCATAAGTGAAATGGGACACAGAGGAAAGAATAGAACATTTGAATAAAGACAATTATGTTTCACAACAAAAAAGGAAAAGCATTTCAACAAATTGCACATTTGCTGAACATTAAAAAAAGTATGGTTAACAACATTATCTGCCGAAACAAATTTCATGATAGAATTGAGAACTTGTCACAGACAGGTTACCTGAAGGTCCTTACTAGGAGAGAAGAAAGGGCAGCAAAAAGAAAAATGAACAGAAAGCCTTGTCTTACTGCAACCACTATTGATGCTGAGGCTGAGAACGAGTTTAGAAAGAACATCAGTCAAGTACAATCTGTAGGTGCTGCAAGAAGAAAGTCCTACATCAGTAAAATAAATAGGATCAAAAGGCAACGATTTGCAAAAGAATATCTCAGCAAAGGCATGGACTGGTGGCAGACTGTAATCTTCTGCAATGAATTTAAATTCAACGTTTCTGGCTCAGTTGGGCACATCCTAGTTTGGAGACAGCCCAATAAGGAGTTTGAAGAAAGAAATATGCAGCCACAGTAAAACATGCAGGGCAACATGTTTGGGGCTGTATGTCGGCTCAAGGAGTAAGTGAGCTCGTTTTTATAGAAGGAAACATGGACTATCACCAGTATCTTCAGATTTTAGAAAATAACCTGAAGAAAAGTGCAGAAAATATGGGTACAATGGACTGTTTTACACAATGGACAATTGCATCAGGACAATGACCCCAAACATACGGCCTACAATGTAAGGCTATGGTTGTTATGCAACTGTCCTAAAGTTGTGAATCCTCCCCCACAGAGCCCAGACATTAACCCGATGGGATATACTGGAAAGTAACATAAAAAACTTCCCATACATTCTAAAGCTGATGTGAAGACATGACTGCAAGAATGGAACAAAGAGCATACCGAATCGACTGACTTGAGGTGCTTCGAAGGAAGGGAAGAAACACGAAGTACTAATATTCCTTTGTGGACTCCATTCTTTCTATTTTTGTTGTACCTATATTATTTGTCCAAATAGTTTTAAATAGGAAATTTTGGATTAATTTTGTATTATTGCATAAGTTTTACATTTTGTGTATTATGGAATTAAGTGCATTTTTATTTTTGGTATCTGTATGTGTACATTTCGATCTGGAGTAAGCAAAATGAAAAAATATATATTTATTATTAGTCCTCATATTAAATACAGTAGCTATATACCCAAAAAATTCTGCTATACCCAAAACAAAAAATAAAAATGTTCACATTTTTATTAAATTTTACTGAACCATTTGCTTAATGAACCAAAATATCTTGATTATCAATTTTTTTTCTCTCTCTGATTCTTATGCAGTAACATTTTAAGAACAAGATTCTGAAGACTCAACTCGGAACTACCACTAGAGTTGCCATGTTGAAGTTAAAGCCATCTTCCCAAGCCAACAAAGAATACAGATGTTCAGTTTGCCAAGTTCTGCTCTAGTTCCCTCAGGCACTTAATGGTGAAGGGGTGTGCTTCAGTCAATCAAGCCAGATTGTTGATATCAGTAGAGGTTCTCTAACAATTTGGAACCCAAAATGTAGCACAGCAGAGTGTAATGACAGTAGTGCCAACTGAACATATAAACCATGCTGATAGCAATGATGTCAACTCTGGCAAATATAACTTATGAACACAGTCTGCCATACAACTTCCAAATATACAACAGAAGGATTTTCAATAGAATCACCCACCAAAATCTTTGATAAACATGTTTTGTTATTTTTATTTCTCAAAAATAGTGAATGATTTGGAGTTTCAGACACACTAGAAAACTTTTCCCTTTAAGGAAAGAAATTAATATATTGTAGAGCAAATTTTCTCCATGTGATCTAAAATGTTGATGTATCAGTTTTAAAACAATTTTGTTTGTTTATTTTGGGTGATAAAAGAACATGCTGCACACATTTAAATGACTTTCTACTTCTCTGCAAAGTATTCTTTCAAAATTTATTCTTTATCTGTTTGAGAATCAAGATACGTACTTTCATTGAACATTTACACATGTTTTAAGTATAAGAAACATATAGGCTAAATCAACCGATTTTTAAAAAGTAGGCCGATATTTGATGTCTTTGAAATTGTCAGCTCATAAGAAAAACCAAATGGCAATTTACCACTTGTACAATGTACAAGTATTTCAATATTTAACCAATAACAAAGAATATCTCAGAAATTATTAATGCTATAAAAATATTATTTGTAAATTGAAGGTTTTTATAGGACCTTAATTTTCTCATTCTCTTAAGGCTTACCAATTATACAAAAGTCATTCAGAATGAAGACTTCACAGGGTACGGCCACAAAATTAATGCATTTTGTCATGCAAATGATTTACACATATGGTATTTTAATAAAAACAAATCAATAATAATGAAAATGTTTCCATGTAAAGGGTAGTTCTTAAAAATCCTTGTGGCAAGCCAAACTTGAAAAAGTATATAACCAACTTTTTATTTTTGAGCTATTCTGCGCGCACACACACACACACTCACATTTTTCTGAAGTGCTTTTAGAGGGTTTAGATGATTAATATAATTCCCAAATTGCATTTATGCTGGAATAAAGTAATTCTACTTAACAATTAAAATTTAGTTGAGTCGATATTTTGTAACACTACATCACTTACTTTTTTATTTCGGAAAACATGTTTCAGAAGCAATGTGCTTCCATTGTCAATTCCTTTGGTCGACTACCGGCATTGCTTGCTGTGGTGGTTGTCTGTCCCTGGTGGTGGTTTGATGAACTTCTGGATGAGTAGATTGCCTGGCGGGATTTCAAAATTGAAAACCCGGTTCTTGTTTTTCCAAATATATATGTTTTCCCAAACTTTTAATTCTGTCTTCCTTGTGATGATTTTGAGGATTTTTGGGCTTCTATTTATAGTGTTTTTCTCTTTCCAAAAATGCCAAGCTACTGCAGATTTTTCTTCTTGTTTGAGTTTAATATTTCTGTGGTGTTCTTTTGCCCTGGTTTTTATATTTCTTTTTGTTTGGCCGATGTAGATTTTTTCACAGTCATTACAGCTGAACTGATATATTCCTGGTTTGTTTTCTTGTGGGATATCATCTTTTAATTTAGAATTTAAAAGGTTTTTTATAGAGTAATTGTTTTTAGGGGCTAGAATGATGTTATGTCGTTTGAAGATCCTCTGGAATTTGTAGAAAGTTGTAGGGTGGTATGTAAACTTCTTGTAGATCTTGTTTTCTTTCTGGTTTTGAGTGAGTGTGCTGACTTCTTTAATTCTCTTTCTATTTTTGGCTTTATTAACTTTTTTGTACACCAGTTCTGCCCGAAATCCATTCTCTGTAGCTATGTCCAATATTTTAGTAAGTTCACATTGGTATTCTGTTTTTCCCATTGGTACATTTACCAATCTGTGTATAAGGCTGTTGAGTAAAGCATGCTGATGGGGAATGGGATTGTAACTCTTTTGTTTTATACAGCTGTTGGTGTGGGTAGGTTTTCTGTAGATGCCAAATGTAAGGTGATTATTAGTTTTTATGATTTTTAGGTCGAGGAATGGTAGTTGTCCATCACATTCCTTCTCCATTGTGAACTTTATAGACTTTTCTTGCATATTTAGGAGTATTAGTGCATCTTCTAGGTGTCTTTCTGGGACTATTGTAAAGATGTCGTCTACATAGCGGTACCATATTTTGAACATCCAGGGGAATGCCTTTTTAATCCTAGTTTCCATAGTGCTCATGAAGAGATCTGCTAATATAGGTGACAGCGGGCTGCCCATAGCTAAACCAGATGTTTGTTTGTAATATTTCCCGTTAAATGTGAAAAAATGTTGATTTATGCACAGCTTCGTTAATATGATGTATTCTTGCACTTTTTCTGTTGTTTTTCCTATTGCAAGTAACCAGTTTTTGATGTGGGATTGTATACTTTCTGTGGGTATGCTTGGAAACAGAGCAGTAACATCAAAGGAAACTAACATATCGGTTTTTTCCAATTTTATGTCTTTAATTTTATCGATCAGATCTAGAGAGTTTTTTATACTTGCTGTTTCAAATTTAGGGAAGGTAGAGAATCTGTTTGTTAACCATTTTGCTAGATTATAAGTAGGTGCACTTATATTGTTTATAATTGGTCTCATTGCATTTCCCGGCTTGTGTATTTTTGGAAGGCCATAAATTCTGGGCAGAACTGGATTATCAACTTTAATTTTGTATCTTTCTTTTTCTTTAATTCTAAATTAAAAGATGATATCCCACAAGAAAACAAACCAGGAATATATCAGTTCAGCTGTAATGACTGTGAAAAAATCTACATCGGCCAAACAAAAAGAAATACAAAAACCAGGGCAAAAGAACACCACAGAAATATTAAACTCAAACAAGAAGGAAAATCTGCAGTAGCTTGGCATTTTTGGAAAGAGAAACACACTATAAATAGAAGCCCAAAAAATCCTCAAAAACATCACAAGGAAGACAGAATTAAAAGTTTGGGAAAACATATATATTTGGAAAAACAAGAACCGGGTTTTCAATTTTGAAATCCTGCCAGGCGATCTACTCATCCAGAAGTTCATCAAACCACCACCAGGGACAGAGTCAACCACCACAGCAAGCAATGCCGGTAGTCGACCAAAGGAATTGACAATGGAAGCACATGGCTTCTGAAACATGTTTTCCAAAATAAAAAAGTAAGTGATGTAGTGTTACAAAATATCGACTCAACTAAATTTTAATTGTTAAAACACATCACTGTCTCAAAGTCCACCATATATCAGGTAAAATAATTCTACTTAATAACTTTTTACACGCTTAAACCCAAAAATTTATTGTTTTGTCCAGTAGCACTTTATGGGGGTTCTGTTCATATGCAAGTACTGCCAACATATGAACAAAAACAGAACAAGCCCCTGCGCCACAAAGCATACACCAGTGTTGAAGGCCTGAAGCAGAATAACAGGCAAGCATAGCTAAATTCCAATGATCCTAAAAAGTTAAAATCTAAACTAGCAGGTTTTGCACCCTCCTTTCTATTTGCCACCATGTATACACAACAGCTGTAAGTTGGCATAGTTTGCATTATGCCAAACTTTCATATAAAAGATAGAGTCTTTACAAGGGTGATTTGCTACATTCCAAATCATTCACACCTCAACAGTAAAAAATAGGCATTATCTTTCTTCCAGATTTTAATTTGGAGGTAATTATGGAACCCTTACCCTACTTACTGCAAGCAATAGTGAAAGTAAAAATATAAGCATTAGCTGCTTAAAAATACAAGTTTTGGCTTTAGTAACTTATCATACATCTTAGTACCAATTTATCCATCCAAAATTGAAATTTACCAGAAAATGCTTTAAGTTGCAAATCTCCTCCAACTGAGCTATTAACTGCACGGTATTGGAGAATATGCAAAACAGTATAAAGCATGTGGAATGATGATTTTAAAAGAACCAATATCTATGCTGTATATAACCCACAGAGAAATATCTGCTTTTGTAGCTCAGTGGTGTGTGTGTGTGTGTGTGTGTGTGTGTGTGTGTGTGTGTGTGTCGCCCTCCATGGTGTAATGGTTACCATGCTAACTTAATATACCCAAGGTCACGGGTTCAAACCTGGCAGAGGACGATAGATTTTTTTGGGCGTAAAAATCCTTAGCAAGAATTCCTTTGGAAGGGAAGTAAAGCTGTTGGTCCCGTGTCATAGATTTACAGCACGTAAAAGAACCTCAGGTCTGATAGAGAGGCCTCTGAGCAAAATTAATTGGTCTTTTACACCTAGTATAGAATGAGATGCTGAGAACCACAATAGTTAACGAGCGCCCATAAATAACACTCCATTTACATTTTGTGTGTGTGTAAAAATAAAATGGGGTTTTATTTATGGACGCTCTTTAACTGCTATGGTTCTCAGTGTCCCATTTTATATTGGGAGTGAAATTTGGCTTAATTTTGCTCAGAGGCCTCTTTATCAGGCTTGAGGCACCTACGATATGGGACAAATGGCTTTATATCCCTTCCGAAGGAAGTCATGTTAAGGATTTTTTCACCCGGAAAAATCCATCATCTTCCGCCAGGTTTGTGTATGTGGTGTGTGCAATGTCAGAGGGCATTCTGTACTATAATTGCTGGTTTTATTGTTTGTCAGACCCCAAGAGGATATTATGAGATGAGAGTAATTTCAAAGGGCAGCCAAAAATGGACAGGAGAGAAGAGCCACTGTTAAGGGTCTCTAACATATTCCAAGCAGTTCATCTTGATGTGGAGAGCGCTTAAAGGCCTGTGCCCCAGGTCTGACCAAACTGAGTCTATAGATGACTTTCAGTGACATCCTGCCACCAAGAGCTGTATTTCCAGAGCAGTCACCACCACAGGAGGGCACCATCACTGTAGTCCTTGACACACTTGCAACCCTGAAAGAAACCAGTTGGATAAAACAAAGGGACAGGAAATTTGGGGAATGAAGAAACCTCGCTAGCATTTGCCTAGTGACCCAGGAAAACCCCTAAAAAAACTCATGGGTCAGAAAGGTTGGCTGCAGGAATCGATACCATCATCTCCCTAATGAGTGGCAGATGAAACACCTGAGCCAACTTGCTCAGTTAGCTCAGTGGTAAAACTCAAATTATTTCAAGTGTGCTAAGGGTTCCCAGTTTGAAACTCAGCACATAGTCATACTTTTTATTCCAACTTTTTTACTTCATAAGATGCAATAGCAAACCAATTTACGGTTCTCTTACAGCTAAGTTATTATTACACGATTTTGAAGAGAATGCTAGGAGGTGGAATGATAATTTTAATGGAGCTAACCTCTAAATGTTTTATACCATCCATCAGATTGCAAACAATCAGATCAGTCGTGAATGAGAATGCACATGCAAATTCCATTGAGCCCATAGATGTTCCAATGCCAATGACATGATCTGACATTTATGTCTTCTTACACTATGATTGTCAGAAGCTTGACGAACCCTGCCAGCAGATGACACACCCTACATGTGTCAATCACAAGGAAATTTCTCACCAATCATAGACACATCCCTCTGCTTATCATTGGAGCAGAATCTTCAGGAAGAAGTGCAGCACATTTCAGGGCCTAGACAGCATCAAGCCCAGGGGAGTTAAATCAAGTGCCAGAACAAATGACAAGTGCAGTCAATGTAATTAATCTCAAAAACACTTTGCTGCCATCACTTTGTGCTAGGTTCCCAGAACAAGTTTGTATTTATGCACAACAAGAGTGGTGTGCATACCTCAAATATCATCCAGATTAGGCAACAGGCATCCACAAATAATCTGCATAGACTGGCATTCAAAACCTCTCAATCTGAACCCATTGAACATGTATGAGCCTTCATGTTAAAGCAATGGGATGAACATCAGCCAGACAGGGTGCAAGAGTTGCTCATGTGATGAAGCTATGGCAATTATCAGAACCCATAACGACATTGTACACTGGCTGCAAACATGCATGAAAGAATAAATAATGTAATCACACCTGGGGATGATATAACAGGATCTAAAAAACAAGATTTCAGTTTTCTTCTTCATACTTGGTTTCAACAAGTTACTTGTTCCATGAGAAATACATAATTTATAAATCTGAAATGTTTCAGAAATTATTTTATTTCTTAATATAATGGCTGCATCTTTAATACTTTAGGCTGAAAATTAGTTTGCTCTTTAAGCACCATTATCCTTGGCTAGCATCTTCTTTTTGTTATATTTAATAAATTGAACACTATATTGTAACTAGTAGTTACACAAAACTTACCTTTTCCATTTTATATTTTATATATATGCTTAATTGGATTAGCACAATAATTATATTTTGCTTGCTTTTTCTCAAGATAGAATTTATCGTTTCATTAGCTATTATGATCAGATGGATTGTTGGCAGTATATATGAGGTGGGCTCCATTAAAATTATCATTAACCTTGTAACTCTCTGAAATCATATAGTAATAGCTTAGCTGCAAGAGATGTTGGTTCTTTTAAAATCATTCCACACATTTTCCAATTTTTTACATATTCTGCAATGCCATGTAGTTATTAACTCAGCGGAAGAGAACTGCAACTGTAGATTGAGTTTCATGATCAAGCAACGAAATATGTCTTGTGCTATAAATTTAAATTCGTTGAACTTTCATACATTAGCAAATAATATTGGGTGTATTTATCCAATGCTTTGTTTACCAACAAAGACATTCTCATTTTTGCTTCCAATACTCAAGGCTATTCTGTAACAGGCCAACCAGAGAATCATACTAAAAGAATTTACAATACACTAAAAGAAGCATCTAGCAGAAAGCTATTTACCAGCTTCTCATAACCATATAAATCGGAATGAGTAACAATGCAACTGGGAACAGCATATAAAAGGCAGTCAGTTTGGTTTTTATTTACAGATGTAATAAATTTGTATACGAATATAGTAGCAGCAGCAGCAACATTACAGAGATTATAGAACCAGCGAAACTAACCTTTCTTTTCGCTATGATCTTCTGCTTAACGAATACTTAAAATAATATGGTTATTTATCAGATAAGAATATTGATTTTCATTCAAAAATGCAAGAATATAACCACAGAAATAAACCAAGGTTGAACATTGCAAATTCATGAATAAAAAAAATAGGTGCCTACTTAGTTATGCTTACTGGTATATATTATACTTTCAGAAAAGTCTGCATGAAAAATTTGTTCAGTCATATGTATATTTTTCCCATTACATATGTACTTTTTTGAGGTTGCTTCCTGTCTAAACAATGGGTGCAAATTTTAAAAGTCCACACACTTCATTATATTTTATATTTTTTTGCGCAAAATTGTCACATCATGCTTTCTCTCCGTCTCAACAGAGTAAAGTAACAAAAATCATAGCCAGTATTCTGGCACTGTTGAAAGACAGGGGGGGGAAAAAAACACATTCACAGAATGCACAAATTTTTGATTAATCACTCCAGGTATAACAAACCGAAACCAAACATTGCAGTAACAAATAAGTTACAGAATCAACTTTGTTAAGAGCCATACTTTAAATTTAACAAATAATTGTAGTCGCTTTCTTATCAACGAAGTTACTGTGTAACCCTGATTTTGAGGTCAAGTCTGGATATGTTTTAAATTGCTTACAAAATAATAGATGATCCATATTTGTTTCTTCTTTCTTATGGTATTACAAATAATTTGGAGATGGTGGTAATCCAATTTTATACATCTGTTTGCTGGGCAGTCATGTCCATCTGAAGAAAATAATTAAATGATGGAACATGAATAATTGTTTAGATTTCTACAAAACAGAAGAAACTAAGCACAGGAATAAAAGAACACTATGTTCAGATACAAACAGATAAATCAACTGCAGCTATTTCTTCTGAGAAAAAAATCACAATATAGAGCAAATTGTCAAGTTTTTAAAATTAGTGCATAATGCTATAGAACTGACCTTATGCGAAAGAACATGTAATAAAAGTTTAAATATAAACTTTGAAATTCCAACAGATCTTGGTTTAATCTCCAAATTCACCAATCCCAAACCAAATAACACACAGTTCAGTTGGAGGAAAATTGGGGAATCACTGATTAGTCAACCAGCAGCTACATTTACTGCCAATAAATTGGTTAGTGGAGCAATAAGAGTGTTTTGTACTGATTCATTTAACATCATTTAATCCAATGATTTAACATCATTAATTTATGACCAGGTGATCTTATGTCCACTAAGATTAGCAAAAACGCTAGCACACACCAAGAGAGCCAAGGAAACTTTGTCCAAGTGTAACTATACTGGGTCGTAGAGACTCGTGTTAAAGTATTTTATATCACAGTTTTTTAGTTTTTATTTTTAAAATAAAGTTTCCTTGAGTTCACAGAGTATACCTAAAAATTCAAAGTTAAAGCTATCACACAAATGAATTGTCATTAATCATCATTGAAAACTCTCTTGTAAATTCATTTGTGGTGTTTCACAATAGAAATTGCATGTGTAAAATGACAAACTTCTCCCAAATGGCAACAAAAATCCATTGTGTACACAAATTAACTCATAACTTTAACTGTCGGTTACTTTATCAACTAAAGGGCTCAGTGATTCTGTACAACTTGCTAAGGCTTGATGGCAGGTCTTCTTTCAAACATGTGAAGTACAATTTTTTTCCGAGAATATTTTTTTGAAGTACAGCTTTAAATTTTTTTTTATCTAATATGTACTTAAAATCAATCTTTACTACGATTTCATGCTAGAGAACATTTTCTTAACATAAATTAATGTTTAAAATTCTTTATTTAGTTACTTTCTACTCATGTAGCCATAATGAAGAATGCAGTGAGCCAAAGTATCATCTTGCATCACAAAGTATTGCTGCTGGCAGTCTTTTTCCGTCAATAAATTATGTACATGTCTAGCCTTAAATTACGACTAGCTATGTTAACTAAATACAAATTCACTCGTTAGCTAAATTAATGCTATCCTACAGGATTGTGCTGCCAAATGTCTTCTACAGGTTCCCAGAAAGAGTCTGCTGATCAATTTTTTTCACTATGCCACAAATACTTACAAATGTGAGCATCTAAATACTGCCATAAAATGAAGCCCCCAGATAGATGATATCGTAGAGCTTACTAGCAAGACTCAGTATTTCAGAGAAATTGCTTGTCTCCTCGAATCACATATTCAAAAGTATTTCCCCTGATGACCACCTACTTATTTTAAGGCTATAAAATACTATCAAGAATAACATAAATGTTAAGAGCAAAAATTAAAAAAACATACCAGAAAAAGAATCAATTGCACCTTCTGTTGTTACCCAGTAACATTTAACAAACTCTTCTGATCACATCCAATAGAGAAGTCTGTATATGCTGGACAAGTATAGACATTAGTAATTTAGGAAAATACATGCAGATGTGACATTTAGAATGCATAATCATTAATTATACATATTAAAATACAATAATTTTACTTAGGCTATTAATCTTGTATTTTCATTTTTGGGGAAAAAAAAAAACAAAAAAACATGTACCATATTTGCAGATATGTTACGGCTGTAAACATTTCTGGACATTACAAATCTAAGGCGTTTGGGCAGAACTTGACAACTCCAAAGCTGCCCTTTTTGTACCAACACAGTCATGATATAAAAGGAGCAATCTTCTATAGTGATCGCAATGGAGATCTTTACACTTTAAATGCAAGGAAAATCTTTACATAGACAATGTGCTCTTCTCACACCACTATATAAAATAGGCAGGTGGAGCTGCAAATTATGTGATTCTCTGGTGCACAGCAGCAAATTGCATACATTAGTAATTCAGGTCTCAGTCTGCCTCTGGTATTTGCTGTACAGCGATTTATTTGCTGTATGTTGTTTTCATTCAATTTTTAATCTAAGTGCTGATTTTGAAGGGATATATTTCTGCATCTAATACACAAAATGGGATGCAAGAGCTCACTTATGAGGAGAAGACTCGTGCTTTAACTCTGTTAGAGGTAGGTACCTCCGTAATTTGTGAAGCTGCCGATCTAAAGGTTTCAAGACAAGTTATTTATGACCTAAAAAAGTAACAGCACCTTTGCCATGTGGCACTACACCAAAATCGAAAAAAAAGCTGAGCTAGTAAAAGAAGACTTCACCAAGGACTGATGAGCTTCTAAAACGTGAAGTGATGGCTACTTCATGAATTACAGTGGCCGTGTTAAAGAAGAATGATCCAGACCTGCTCAACAGTGTTGCAAAAAGACCTAGGTTTACCAATTCAGTGTGCTGCCAAGAAGACTCTTCTAACTGAAGCTATGATGAAGAAAAGAGTAAATTTCTACAAAGCATATCAGCACTGGACAACTGAGGACTAGCACAAAGTAATGTTTTCTGATGAAAGCACTTTCAAATTGGTCAACCTTAAGTCCAAAAAGGTGAGAAGGCCAAAAAATGTGTCACAGTTTGATCCAAAGTTTACCATCAAAATTGTTAAACATCCAGAAAGTGTGATGGTATGGGGTGCTTTTAGTGGTAATTATGTTAGAGGTGGCTTGTACTTTCTCCTTAAGAACATAACAACAAAGGAAAGTAATTATTTAGAAGTGTTACAACAGCATTTGGTCACATTTTGGCCAATTTTAGGGTACGTACTTTATGCATGATGATGCCCCTGCTTATAGAACAAAGATGGTTCAGAAGTTCCTAAAAGACAATGTACCTGTACTTGACTGGCCTGGTAACTCTGACCTAAATCCAATAGAAAATGCTTAGGATCAAAAGAAAGATAAAATAGAAGAGCTGCAACCTCAAATATTAAGGAGCTGCAGGAGGTGTTGAAGATATAGGTGGAAATGGACAAAAACTATTTTCAAAATCTATCAGACTCGAAGCCTAGGAGACGCATGAAAGTGATACAAGTTGAGGGAAATATGACTAAGTACTAATTGTACAGAGAAATTAAAAATAAAACCATGTAAAGTCTGTGTTTGTTGTTTTTATTACCAAGTAAAGAATTCCATTGTGGCAACTGTATAGTTAGGTGAAGCCCTGGAGATATCAGGGCTTCAGAAAATGATAAAGAGGACTATTTCTGGAGAAATGAGGGCTTCTCCAAATGATAGAGGATTGTTTCTTTTATATCACTATTGTCTTAGTACAAATAGGCCAGTTTTGGAGTTATCATGATCTGTCCAAATGCCACAGAATTCCCAATTACCTATTTACATTGAATTCTCTGTGAAATGTTAAAGAAATTCTACAAAATTAAACAGTGGATGGTGAATGGAAGATACACTAATCTCTCTGCTTGGTATAGGTTTTAACCATAGGTTTCTATTATGTAATAAATTGTTATATAATGTTAATGGCGTGACAGCATATGTTATGGGTGTGATACTGTATAATCTCAAGGCTTCGGGACATAACTCTTAAGATGATTTTATTTGCAACAAACAGATAGAATAACATATTATAAAATTATATTAAATAATCAATACAATTTTAAAGTTATAACACAATATAATTTAATGTTAACAGGATACTATTTGTAGAAGAATATAGTCATAAAACTATAAGTCTTATTCACAAATAATAGTATAATCTCATAACAATGATGGGCCATTCCATGTATACAGATATGTCATTTGGACTGCATTTTCAAAGCAAAATCATTATTTACACATATTGAAATACAATAATTTTATTCAGGTGTATATACATAAATACTTCTACATCTGAGCTATTAATCCTATATTTTCATTTTTGGAAAAAATGTATGTACCATATTTGCAGACCTTTAAAAGTGTGTTATGGGTGTGACAATATATATTTGGACTTTAAATTCACAATTACCTATTTATGTTGAATTCTCTGTGAAGTATTAAAGAAATTCTACAAAATTAAACAGTGGATGGTGAACGGAAGATATACTGATGCCACTGCTGGGTATATGTCTTAAAGCATTTGTTTCTATCGTTTATGTAATAAATTATTGCATAATTTTATGGGTGTGAAAACGTATGTTATGGGTATGATACTGTCTCAAGGCTTAGGGACGTAACTCTTAAGAATGTATTATAAAATTATATTAAATAATCAATACAACAATTTTATTGTTAATACAGAACATATGTTATCTTAATGTTAACAGCAACCTATTTAAAGAGGAACAATAAGTCTTACTCAGGAATAATAGTATATCATTTCATAATAATGATAGGCCATTCCATGCATGCAGATATGACGTTTGGACTGCATTTACAAAGCAAAATCATTATTTACATATATTGCAATACAATAATTTTATTCAGGTGCATATGCATAAATTAATCTACACCTGGGCTATTAATTTTGTATTTTCATTTTTGAAAAATATGTATGTACCATATTTGCAGACCTTTGAAAATATGTTATGGGTCTGACAATATTTGGACATTACAATTCACAATTACCTATTTATGTTGAATTCTTTAAGTGTTACAGAAATTCTGAAAAATTGAACAGTGGATAGTAAATATAAGGTAATCTCTGTGCTGGGTAAGTGCTTTAAAGCACATATTTTTATCTTTTACAATAACTTCTTGTATAATGTTATAGATGTGACACTGTACAATCTAAATGGCCTAGGCACATAAATCAAAGATGATTTTATTTGCAACAAAGACATAGATTATTAAGGTATAAAAGTATACCAAATAATCAAAATAATTTTATGGTTAATACAGAACGTATCTTAATTTGGGAGATGCTTTAAAATGTATGGTAAAGCTATACAATAGTTGCATATCTCTCTATCTTCTCTCCCTCCCCCTCTCCCACACCCACATAAATTCTCTTAAGAAATAGTTTAAGAGGCGGGTAAACTTCAACCGTGATCTATATTTGAAAGTGTTGAAAACATTTGTTGTTCAAGTGTGAAAGTTGCCAGATTGCCGAAGTTTTGACTTTTTCTTGGGAATTACTGGGGTTTTAGCTTCACAGATTCCTCGGCTATGCTCTGTTGTCATTCCCCAGTTGTGGCCCGTAGGGCCATAAACGTTTATAACAAGACTAGTAAGTAACTACAAAGATTCGCCAATGACAGAATAGCAAAAATGCCCATTGAAGTAATGCCAAATGGTGTAGCCAACATATAGAAATAACAAATTGCTTTATAAAGACAAAGTATATGTCCTTTTCATTCATTTTAAAAATGTTCTTATTATTGTATCTAGGTAAGTTTCAAAAATATAATCTCAATTTTCCTTCTATCAAGCTCACTTTGACACATCTCTACATGCATTAATTCTGTTTCCCTTCATATTCTACTAATGCATATTTTCCTGCCTTGTGTTCATCCTTGGAAACAGAAAGGATGGTTTTCATTTCCAGAATCATCACTCGATTTCTTCTGGATAAATGGCAAACTCCACTTATCTTCAGGCAGATTCTGCTTTTGTCCCTCAAAGAATCTCGATGGACCCCTACATTAAAAAGTGATATTTAAAAGCAGAAACTTTTCCGTATAAGATTGAGTATATCCTCTATTGAACCTGTACTTTCAATGACTTTTGAGAATGACACACTGCACTGTCTAAGCATAATAGTTGCTATAAATTAGTTTGTAAATGTCAAAGATGTCCAGTATTACCTCCAAATGCATTGCAGTTTCCTATCATGTTTCTTTTTCAACATTAGTTATTTTTAGTAAATCACAGTATTTTGGAGAAAATAATGGTAAGAATTTCAGTGATCCTAAAAGGAAATTTAAGTTTGCATGGTAGCAAATGATGCAAATGTTATGAGAGAGTTTGTTGAAGTACATGCTGTGGTCTGACTCATCAAATTGGGACATTCCAAGGATAAAATCCGGATTTTCCTTCATAAAATTCTGTATTTGTGATGACACACTTCTGATGGGGGATTGCACTTTCCAGTAATCTTAGACTTGGTGATTTTTATGTGATGACTTACAAGCTACTATCATCTCTTAAATAATTTGAAATAACCTTCAGTATTACTTCCATACATGATGTGGATTTGGTATTCTTTTGTTATCCTGCCATTAAAGCTGATTTGTGGTTAGTTAAGCTTTTAGAACCATAAACCACAAAGCATAGCTCAAGGTGAAGGGCTCTAGGCTGCAAAGGAATGTTTTTAAAAGTAAAGGAGTGGAGCAGTTGCCCCCCCCCCCACATCTGCAGAGTGATGTCAGGGAGCAGCCAAGAGATCTGTGAAGCTAAAACACCTATAATCATGGTAAGAAGTCAAAGCTTAAGCAATCTTGCAGATTTCAAATCTAAACATAAATATTTTCAACGCAATGTGAGAGCATTGTTTTTTTGACTTGGACTTTTTAGAAGAGACTTCCTTAACCACAGGACAGCTTTGCCCAATGTTTGTGGTTATTTGTGCAAGCTTAGAGGTGATGACTACATACTAGACTTAGCTCTTTCTTCTCTATTATCTTGTTTCTTTTGTCATTCTATATTCTTTAAGTGTTTTAATCACATTTCATTTTGCTGTTTGAGGTACATATCTTCATAACATGTCTCCCTCTTGTTCACTATTTAGGTTCTGCTTCTATTTTAAAAGATCACCTATCAGCCGCTTTTGCTATTTACAACCATTTGATACTTTCATTATTAAATAATATTAAATCTACAATATTACAGATATCAGTTAAAGCTTAAAAAAATATTGTTTTAGAGGCTTAACATATTTAAAGAATTATCTACTACTCAAACAATTCTTCACTTGAACTAAGAAATATATGTAATTTGATGTTATGGGTGTGACAAATTTAAGCAGTTACTTTTATGACACTGAGGAATATTGCAACCAATTACTGTATAGTTACAATCAATGTACCTATGCACAACTTAACCTTACATACATATGTGGAAATCATATTCAGCTCAATATTTAATAAAGTTGGTAATTTTTACCCTTATTTTGTTCTGGGTGTGATGGACACCACCTAGCTATGCATAGGTATAAACAAAATGAACTCACATGGAGACTATATTCTATATTATAGTCTTGGTGCTATGGACACTACTTTATTCATGACTTAAAACTTTTTGGAACAATAAATATGGCTATCAGCAGATCCTGATTGAAAAATTACTCATGTGTGCAGTTTTCTCTACCATTAGAAGTATCAATTTTAAAATATAAAATCTTATTTTTTTTCAACAGGACAAATATTAAATACAGCGGTGAAACAATTATAAAAGGGAACAAAATATATTAATTTAGCTATATTTTTACAAATGCTAGTATATACCCAATTCTGAAGGAATGGCCCCATTGCAAATGTCATTAAATTTTCTCTGAATCAACTGTTTAACCTACATCAGTAACTGAGTTACTGAGCAAACATTGACAGCTGTGTACAGAAGTTCAGCACTGGTATAAAAAAATTGCAAAAACATACCTAAATACACAGGAACCATACTTTTATCACAGCAATACACGGATACTGAATTTCTGTTAAGACTTCTGAAAGATGCAAGAAGGTTTGTAAATAGTAAATCAGTCAGTTGCAGTAATATGAAGCTGTATTTTTATTACTTTCTCTTATGTATACACATGTGCCATGTGAGAATCTATGTTCTGGTGTTTTCTTTTGCACCACTTATAACTGTATGAGCAGCAGCTCGTTACTGATTTGGGGCATCTACAAAATAATTCGTAGTGCTATTTCTCTTGCTTTACTTATAGTACTTCCGAGCTGGAATTAAAAGGCACAACACATTGCAACGACATAACAAAACCAATTAACCCTATCTCATTCTTTACTTCCGTTCCCAAAGTCAGGTTAACTTTTTCATAAAGAAATACTTGCGTGACATTATTGATTTCGCATTTGCTGACCTTCTTCCTTTCCGGGGCTGACCGGTTGGTTTCGTATTACACATGTGTAAAAAGTACTCACGATTTTCTCACCTTTAGCAATGTGAAGAATATTGAACTTCACTGCTGTATCCTCGTATATCTCACACTTATATTTCACAACACGTGCTTATAAAAAAAAATGAAATCACCACAGTATATTAATAGAGCGTAGCGCGAACAAAATTTTTTCTCGACACTTAATGCGCCGAGAACGTGCTATGCTTTCAGCGCCACCATTTGCTGCATACGGGAAGTAAATGCCGGTAAATAAATGACTGTAGCTGCTCGCAGTACAGTCGCCTAAAAAAATTTGACTCCCTGGTTGTCTTCCAACGTGATGATTTCTGCCTTCCCTCTTCCTTCCAATTTTTGTAACGCCTTTACAAGGACTTCTTTGTCGAGCCCATAAAAATCTGCAACAGAAATGGGAGCATACGTTAAAACATATCTATATTCTAAAGGTCAATACACAAAGAAAGGTTGCATTGGCTGTACAATTAATATTCATTTAACACACCACTCAGCCCAGCAATAAGTAGAATTTGATTCAATTTATTCGAAAATTCTATTGTTCTCCCGTTTAAGAGTGTAAAACTATTCTAAAAAGGTTCTCATTTTAATGAAAGAATTAAATACAAATCTATGGAAAATTTCAAACTTTATCTTGCGATATGGCAATATTAAAGGGTAGCTCTCTTCGACCCTCGGTACATTATTTATTAGCCTTTTCCGTTACCTTTCCTGACGTCATGTGTTCCCTGGGATGACTTTACAGCCGTTTCTTGAGGGTAGTTCCATATAGCTCGATTAGGTTAACCCGAGCCATGGGGATTAAAAATGAATGCGAAAATAACACGCCTTGACTTTAAACTTAACCTTGAAAGGTGGTTACCGTTATGCATATCGTCCTACCCTCAACATGTCAAAGAAGACTTACATGCACTAAGGCATAGCAAAGTATACAATACTTTTCAAACGTGTGGCATATTTTCCATCACGGCTAAATATAAAACTGTTTTTCTTTCTTTCAAAAAAAACCTTCGGACACATCACCTATACACTCGATTATCCGGGGTAATGTGGGGGAGAAGCACGAATAATCGAGAAATCCGCAATTTAATGCTTGAGGTGCGACTTGCATATTTTTCAACGTGTATTTTTGTTCAAAAGCTTATACCACTTAAGCACAGCTATTGTTTGTCTTTAGGAAACAGCAATAAAGGACCCGCCGCGTGACAGCGAGCAATTTCCATTGTTTAAACGATCACCCCCCTGACGACAGAGTACCGTTTCCATTGTTACTGCCCTGCCTGTTCTGTGTACATTAAAAACAAAGTCAATTTTTCAGGTATTAATCAGTGTGTAAAGTGACAAAGAAGTTAAGTTATTTGCAAAAGAGACGGCGGAGAAACGAAAAAAAGGTGTGTTGACATCAAAACAATTTTTTTTTTTTTTTTTTTGCCGGGGGAATGTACGGATAATCCGCATAAATCTTCATAAATCATTCTCTTTCATAAATCATTCTTTGTGTGTGTGTGTGTGTGTGTGTAAAGGCATAATTCAAACATGAAAAGTATTCTTTGATATTTGATATTTAAGTTCAGAATCTTTCAAGGACGTGACACAAGATTTTCATGAAAATCCCCCCATCCTAAACTACCCTTTACATAAAATGTTTCTTGAAAATGTTTATTTTCTCCAAAATGGATGTAACAAGTTTGGTTGAAGCTTAAGATATTTTAATGATAAATGAAATGTACATCTTAAATTTTCTGGAAATAGCCTCTTTAAAGTCCTATTCTCTCTGGATGACTATTGCGAAAAGCATAAGAAAAAAATAAAATCTTACTTTCCAAAAGCTGTAGATCTCATTTAAGTACGCAATTTATGTCAAATAACTTTTCTTCTTAAATGAGATGCCATCAATTTTTTTGTATTTATTTATTTTTTTTTTTTTTGTCATTTTCATTTTTTACTCCTAGACATGCAAACAACACCAAATTTCAGTGACAACATAGCAACCAGCTCAGTGTATTACATTATTTCCCTTGTGCCTACCTATAAGGAAATAAGTAATAACCATTTCTGCTACTGTTTATCTTGATTAGCATGGAGTTGATAGTAGAGTATGCTTTTGTATACAGTTTGCTGCAGAATAGGAAGAGAAACTATGAATGTTACACATCAGACTTTTTCGAATGTTGTCCTCTATGGTTTAGGGTAACCTCTAGTTCCCAGGTTCAAACCCAGCAGAGGGCAATGGATTTTTTCGAGAGTAAAAATCCTTAGTACGACTTCCTTCGGAAGGGAAGTAAGGCTGTTGGTCACTTATCATAGATTTATGGCACGTAAGAGAACCTCAAGCCTAATAAAGAGGCCTCTGAGCAAAATTAAGCCATCTATCATGCCCCATATAGGATGGGAAACAGAACCACAACAGTTAAAGAGTGTCCATAAATAAATCTCAATTTATTTTATTTTTTTTAATACTGACTCACAGAACTTATTATTGTGCATTACTCTACAAGCTTTCAGTTATTAAATACACAAATTTTGCCAAAGAAATTGTTGAATGGCAATCTTTAATTTGTATGCCAACCGAAAAAAATCTGATGAGTTCCATTCACATGACTTTCTCTACATCTCTAACAAATTATAGTTAAAAAGCTTATTCTTCCATTTACTTTCTGAATCGAGATAGAATTAGCAGAAATTGTCTCATTACTTGCTTCCCTGTAAGTAGAAGGTAAATAAGGGAGTACCATACGCTTAAACGATAGTGAAATCGCTTTAAAGCTGGTTGCAATGAGATTGAAGTTCCTTTGTTTATATGGTCAGGAATTGACAAATAATACAAGTTTGGTATTTAACAGACTTCTCGTTTTTGAGCTATGCTGTCCACAGATGCACATACAGACACACACACTCACAGACATTTTTCTAAAAATTCTGTTTTTTTTTTTTTTTATTCAGGGAGTCTCAAAACATATATTTCTGGTGAAATCATGATGTAGAATTTTTGGGTGCAACACAATACTTTCTCTATACACTATGTACAGAGTATGTGTAGAGAAAGTACATTTCTTGCATCCAAAGCAAAAGAAAGTACATGTTTTGCACCTTCAGTCTCAGACAGCTTAAGAAGTACAAACTATAATGTTTTTCAAATGGGAAGAGTTCTATGCTGCAGCGAATAAGATGTGTTATAGTGCTCTGCATTTCCAGGTCACTACCCCCACTCTTTTCATATTATCCCTAACGCACACACTGAGCATGCAAATCTGTCTATGTTTATTCATGTATATTATGAAAACTATTTGAGCTATAAATTTGTGGTTCTTACGGTTCTGCTATGAACATTACTCCGTATTTCCTTGTGAATTTTTTTGCAAAATTTGAATATTTTGTCTTAACGCAAGTGGTATTTATTTATGAGAAGAATCACTTAGTGCGTTACTCCCCAGTTAAGTGTGACTGCAATATGTCAAAACAGCAGCACTCTGATTGGCTGCCGACCTGGTAACGCTCAAGGACATGCCTCATACCATTTGAAAATTCTAATTCATTCCCACAATCACTACTAATTAAAACTAGGGATATAAGGGTTTATATAATCTGCATATTATTTCTAATAAATGCAATAATTATGTGTCAGGCAGGTTTAAACTCAAAAATTCATTTGGCACTTTCTTCTTTTGGCTGTTGATGCAATATTTATGAAGATTCAGAGTGGTATTTGAATTAAAAGTTAACAATTTTAGCACATGTTTAGCGCATATTTTTACTTTCTCTATCATGTGCACAAAGATAGAGAAGATATTGTATTCCATCCAAAAATATGAAATATTACTTTGAAAATGCGTTTTGAAGTCCCCTGAGTAAAAAAGTAACATTTTTAGAAAAAATATTTAGAATAACATTGTATGAAAAATGAACAAACATGTTAGAATGGCATCACCATGTAAATAGAATGACTCCCAATCGTATTACCAAAATAATAAATTAATATAAATCAATAGGCAAATGGGATATAGATGAACCCAAAAGAGATTGAAAGATCAGTTCCAACAGGAATTGTCAATAATGTGAAGACAGAACAGCCCTATAGTCTAAACTATATTTGTTGATGATAAATAACTTCAATAACTTTTTCTGAGGTAGTTTGACTTTCCCTGACCTTCTTGATCTGTGTGAACCATGTCGCCATCATTTTTCTGCCCAATGAGGTCATCTTGCCTTCTTTGGAAGCAACCCATTGTTTTAATTCAATCATTTTTTTTTTCACACAAGCCAATGCCATAGCCAGGATTTCAACCACAAATCTTCTGGACTCTAGCCTGTTGTTCTAACCACTGAGCACCATGGCAACATGCCTGCACAGCATTAAATTCAATTGGTGCACATGTTTCTCGGCAAACAACAAGTAAATCTCAGTGGTTAGAGCAATTGGCCTGAGACCAGGAGATCTGTAGTTCAAATCCCAGCAATGACATTGAATTTTTTTAGTCTGACTGTATCTATCCAACTTCTGGTCTACAGACAGCTTGTGTAAAAAACAAAAAAAAAACTTACACTAATTGACCTCATAGTTGGCTTAACTATAAAGCCCGGGACTTACAAGTACTTGCAACATTATAAGTCACCATTGGGGTATGTCATCTCAAAATAATTTGAGATCTACTTGTGGTTTACCAGGAAACATGTGAGTCAGTTGGGGAATTTAATGCTAGGCTGGAATGTTGCCATGGTAGCTCAGTGATTGGTGTAACCTGCTAAGACCAAGAGATCTGTGGTTCAAATCCCTGTAATGGCACTGAATTTTTCAGTCTGACTCTACTTATCCAACCAATGTTTTTATTTGTTGCTTGGTTTCTAATCCAGTTCTCACTAATGACCTGATAGTAAGATAAATAATTATCCTTATTTAGTTGAAACCAAAATAGAGGTTTATCACTGTTAATGATAAAATTGAATTAATTATTCCAATTAAGAAGATGTGTTGATCGAATAAAAGCTGCTAACTTATAATATAAAAAGCCCTTCACATTTTGCTTAAATAGCTCCAAACACAAGTTTTGAAATTGATAGCTGCACCTGCTTGTTGTCTACCATGAGCATTCCTAGGATCCATCGGGCTGACAACTTTTACATCAACTTATCATGAAAATAAATATGAAATGCCTCTGCCACTTTGCGAACTTTCATTCAGTGATCAGCAAGAACCAAATCATGGACTTTTTCAATGATTTCTATGGTAACCACATCTGCTGAGAGTTCTGGTCATTTAACAAACAAAATAGATGTTCAGTGTTTAAAGTTTTTGAACCAATATCCAACTGTTGTAATAGATTTGAAAGATCACTTTAAACAGCATCCAATTTGGCTTTTACCTCCTCACAAGGTTTCTCATCTAAAAGTAAAAAGCAAATCAATGATAATGCACTTTTTTCATTTTAGTAAAAACTTATTGAATGATTAATTGAAATACCTACAAAAGCCAAAACTAAGTAAAGAATAAGCACCAAATTTGTTTTGGGGACATGTAACAAATGATAGTACACAATGGCAACACCAATTTGCACTATCAACATCATCTATTTTGAAACACGGGAACTAACTGTTTTATATAACATGAACGCCGGATTGAACCCCGGCCATGGTGAGAGAAAGTGGTCACTCAGCCACAGCTTTTGGAAACAATAGAAAATAATTTCTTAAAACAATTGGACAAATATATAGGGAAGTTAAAGGAGAAGTGATGGAGAAAAGTCAGGAAAGAAAGGTAAAAAAAAAAAACAAAAGTTATATGTAGGGAATCTATAGAGGCGTAAATAAGTATGAATTTATTAGAGTATACATAGATGAATGAAGGATGCATACTTATACATTAACAACCAGGGTATTAGATAATAAAGTTACTAATTTTAAGTAAGTCTTAAAACATAAATTAATGTAAATAAATTGTAAAATTTTGATAAGAAATTTATTCATTACTAACATTAAAATATTATCACTAACATAAACATTGCTAGACAATGTGTTTGAAACACTCATTGGGAGTGCACACAGGCTAATAGTGAATTTAGAAATGTATCTGAATTTAAATATTCATAAACATAGAGCAGTCATCTTTGTGTGCTGTAAATTGAATTGGAACTCATATGTGGAAGTATTACTAACTTTACTGTTCCACGGAGATGTTCAACTCAGTTACGAGGTACATCCAGAGTTGGGCAGGAATGCGCATACACAGGAGTAGAGAAGAAATATGTGGGAATAAAGCAAAGTTTCAGTCTTGTGATGACATTGATTACCATGCTGTGCTAGGAGAAAATGGCTGCTCTCATATTGTCTCCTACCACTGAGAGGTTCGTGCAATCATCCAAATTTTGCACGCTCAAAAGCAATCTCCAGCACAGATCCATCGCCAATTGTGTCATGTGTATAAACATAACATTATGTGCAACAGTATGGTAAGACGATGGTGCAGGCAATTCATTGAAGGACAAACCAATATTCACGACGAGGACCGTAGTGGCCGACCATTCCTGTAAAGTGTTGAGAAGTGTGCGATAAGCAATTATGCAGATCCAGCACTTCACCTCTTGTCAATTTCCCCAGATGTCTTGCTTGCTTTTGCACGATTGTCTCCAAAGTGTGTTCAGTTGACGATAAACACAAAACCAAATGTCTGACCACAGCATTGACATTCCTACAGCAGTATGCAGAGAAAGATGATGAGTTTCTCAACAATTTTGTCATTGAGGATGAAACATGTGTGTTGCATATCACACCAGAAACAATAATCACAATCAATGCATTGGCAGCATAGCGGTTCACCTGTGAAGACCAAATTCAAACAATCTCTGTCAAAAAAATCATGTGCACTGTCTTCTGGATCAAAGTAGTCTTCTCTTGTTCAAGTTTTTACTGCAAGAGGAGACCATAAATATTGATGATGAGATGTGGAATATTGACAAGAGGCATTATGCTACTGCATGACAATGCATAACCCCATACAGCCAACACCACAGAAAATGTGTTGAATAACTTTGGATTGGAGATCTTTGACCATCCACCCTATAGCCCTGTCCTTGCCCCAAGTGATTTTCATTTCTTCCATCTCATGAAGCATTTTCTGACAGGAAAATGTTTCCATAATGACGAGGTGCAGAATGAAGTGACTTCGTGGCTCCAGACATTGGTTACAGACTCCTATAACTTGGGCATACAATTGATGGTGCACCATTATGATAAATGCATCAACAATGGTGGTAACTATGTTGAAAAGTAGCCAGTGAATCTATGTAATTATTCCAATATTTCTTACTTAGTGATGTTTTTGTCTTCTTTATCCGTCATCAAGACTTACTTTCTGGATGCACCTCATAAGTCCAATGAGGTTGCTCTACTGTGAAACTCACAAAATTTAAATTAAAGTGTAAGCCTAACTTAGGCATGGTCCATTGCTTACTAGAGCTATGGTATTTTAATTAAAATTGTCATTGGCAGTTTTGGAAAGATTAATTAAAAAAAAAAAAGGTGATGTTGCATTCTGTTCAGTCTTCTGCAAACTAACGATTATTCTTTTGTCATATTTCTGGTTAATTGGTACAAACTTTCAATACACTTTTCATTATATGTATAGGATGAAAACGGTAAAGCAATATTCAGATTTTTAAAGAACATGTTCAAGTATTTGAAAAGTCAAATCAATAACAAAGCATATATCAGAAATGGTTAAAGTCACAATTTTTGTAAAATAAAATATTGTGCTTTCAATGTCTGTATTTTTATGTAGTAGGATTTTGCTTATCTCTTATGATTTACCATCAAGAGCCATTCAGAACGAAGAGAATATAACAGGCTATTCTCATAAAATTCAAAATTTACATATGTTTAATGAAAAACACAATGTACTAAATTTATTTTCTCAGTAGCAGATAATATTTGAAAGAAAATGGTATTGAATTTACCAATATAAATGCATTTATCATTAAAATATGTCAACTTTCATTAAATATTCGAAGGAAAATATCTTTCAGGATATAATATGTTCCTTGATATAGGAATGAAACTTCATGTCATATATATGCTATTGATTGCAAGGGTCTTGCTGTTTGTCAGGCATATAGTCAATCCTCAGCTAGCCTTTTTACATGACTAAACAGATTAGACCTGGTTTAATATGGTTGACCTACCACACTTATGATGCACTGACCAGTTGAACCACAATGATGGCCCACATCATTGGACAATACATTTCCGATGGATTAAGGCCCATATAAGAATAAAGGGTAACTTAGCTGACAAGCTTGCTAAAGAAGCAGCCGAGGATGAAACCTTGCACATAATTTATAACAGGATACCCATAACAACAGTTTCAACTGAGCTCAAAAAGAAAACACCTACTGGCAACAGCATTGGGAACATACAAGTAAAAGCGCAACCTGCCAAATATTCTTTCCCAATATTCAACAACATTTAAAACTAAAATTCTGAACTTTACCACAGCTTGCAGCTAGAGTCACAGGACATAGAATAACAAAATCATACCTACACAGATTTAAATTAACAGAAAGTCCAACCTGCTGTTGCAAGGAGGGAGAACAAACCACGGAGCACTTAATTCATCAATGCAAAATCCTGGAAAATAAGCAGAAAATTTTGAAACAGTACATAACAGCCCGAATACTGAACTAGTTAAAAAATTCTTAGATGCATTTCGCACTTTCATCAATTCTATTGACTTCACACGACTTCAAATACCTATAAATACTTATGTACATGTTAGTTTTGTAAATATTGTACACATGTTTAGATATCTTTTAGAAACATATTTCAAAACAAAAATATAAATTATAATTCTTAAAAAAAAAAAATAAATACCAATTAAATTTACACTTAAGTCATCCTATACAAACTCTCTTTATTCGCTAGTAAATAAATATAAGAGAACCTAAATGAAAACTAAAACCATGTAATATTATTTTGTGTTGGGGCATTTATTAATAAATTAAAAATAATCAAAATGTCCCTATGATGGAGAGAACAAACATATTCATGTGAATAAATTGTTCCTTCCACACCAGTTGTGTGTAAGACAGAAGTTGGAGAGGTAGACTGAAAAATTCACTGCCAAAGCTAGGATTCAAACCACAGATCTCCTGCTTTCTCTCCATTACTCTGACCACTAAGCTATGATAGCAACTTGCTGGCATGGCACTAAATGAATTGATCTAGTTGGTCAACTATAAAGCTGGGACTTAAGGACTTATAGTGTTTGTAAGTCGCCATTAAGTTTATCTCAAGATGATTTGAGATCTCCTTGTGATTTACTGGGAAAAACCTGAGTTTAAGTGCTGTTCCAGCATGTTACCACAGTAGCTCAGGGTCAGAGCAACTGGACAGAAACCAGAAGATCCATGGTTCAAATTCCAGCTAGAGCAGTGAACTTTTCAGTCTGACTCTACCATGTGATAAGAATCTAAAAGTTATTTCATTAAATTTGTAAATTCAGTAAACCTTTAAAATATGCTGTAAAGTAAATAATGAATGTAAAATCAAGACAGCATATACCGTAAGATGGGGAAATATCGGACAGGAGCAGTATATTTCATTTCTTAGGGGTATCACTTAATGGCAGCTGTTATACAGCACGCACATTTTGCTGCTTACACAGTGCACAATGTCAAGCAGATTTACACATACATTGTCGCACTTGGAAGTTTAGATTGAGGTGTAGAACACAATTGTATACTACACTGAAAACTGCTAGTTATCCTTACATGAAAACTTTTGTCATTGTACTAGCAGATAAAAAAGAAGTGAGCATAATTTCCTTATTTAATTGTTAAGAAGGAAATGTGAACATAGTTTTTCCATGTATCTAACATGTGCTAATGTCAAGTAAAGTAATTACAGTTATCTACATACGTTGGGGGAATATCGGACAATGCCGCAGATTTAATAAAAGAGACTTGGTGCTCTTCCGAGGTGTAATTATGACCCTCAAAATCTTCAAAGAGCAGTTGCTGCTATAAGATCAGGAAAACTGTCGTACAGAAAGGTATGAAGCAAATTTAACATTCCAGGTTCAACATTAAGAAATAAAATTAATAATGCAAACCCTGAAATGATTGGAAGACTGTCTTAAGCGCCACTGAAGAGAGAACATATTTGCCCATGGTATTCTAAGGGCTGCTCATCTTTTACCTCCGATGATTTGAGATGCATAGTGAAAGGATATCTTGATAAAGGTGGACGAAGAAAAAAACTTTTCTCATAACATGCCAGGAATAGAGGGGTCACGTTAAATCATATTTTCAGAATGTTAGTGAAAAAATCTGATATGTACCATTCACTTGACTTTATCTATATCCCTGCAACAAATTATTCTTAAAAAGCTTATATTTCTATTTACTTTATGCTAATCAGAAAAAATGAGCAGAAATAGTCTTATTACTTGCTTCCTTGTAAGTAGAAGCGAAATAAGGAACTACCATAGGTTAAAATGATAGTCAAAAGCTGGTTGCTATGTCAATAAAGTTCCTTTGTTTATATGGATAGGAGATGACAAGTTCCTGTATGAGAAAAGTACAAGTTTTTCATAGCAGAAACAAAAAATAAGGAATGTCTAAAAAACAACGAACTCACGAAAAGAATGTATACAACATAAATTGTGTGTTTTAACGTGCTCTACATTTTTTGTGTAGTAAGTTTTTGCCCATCTCTTACGGTTTAGCAGTTATTCAAAATTCAGTAAAATTCATCCAGAATAAACTGCTCTTCAGAAGCTATTCCAAGAAAATTCAAGATATACATTTTATTTGTCAGGTAAATATCTTTAATATACAAAATTTTAATCAAAATCGTTAAGAGCCATTTTTGAGAAAATCAAAATTTTCGAAAAAAGTTCCATGTAAAGGGTAGTTTGGGGTGGGGTTTTTTTTCTCAGAATCTTCGTGTCGCATCCCTGGAACATACTAAACTTAAATACTAAGTTTGGTATTTTACCAACTTTTCGTTTGAGTTATCGTGTTCACGGACACACACGGACCTTTTTGTGAAAATGCTTTTTTTGGATATTGGGGACCATAAAACATATATTTCCGGTGACGTCTCGGTATCGAATTTTTGGGTGGAGTGCAATACCTTCTCTATACACTATGTACATAGTGCGTATAGAGAAAGTAAAATGGAAAATATCCCCCCCCCACCACAAAATGTAAATAATTATGACAAGACCAATCTCTGTGATGAACCTGGTAGGAAGCATATGATAGAAACATCCAGAAAGAATCTTAGATTCTTCTAAGGGTAGTATTTCAGTAATGATGGCATTATCTGGGGACAGAAAATAATTGCCTCCATATGTGCTCTACAAATCGGATACTTGGAGGAGGGAGGCCCAAAGGGAACCTGCTATAACCGCAATAAAAGTGGATGGTTTGATCTTCCTACATTTGAAGACTGGTTTATTACTATTGCATTGCCTTACTTGAAGTCAATGGAGGGGGAGAAAGTAATGATACGAGACAACCTCTCAAGTCACATTTCACTGAGTGACTGATGAGTGCAAAAAGAATAAAATCTCTTTCATTTTGTTGCCGCCAAACAGCACTCATCTTTTGCAGCCATTAGATGTAGGTTTCTTCAGACCTTTGAAAGTTGCATGGAGGGCAATGCTTACCCAATGGAAGAAATGCCCTCATGGGCCAATATCAAAAGATGCATTCATTCCCCTTGCTTTTGAAGGAAACCTTCAAAAAACATCAGCAACTGAAGAGGACAATATAAAATAGCATTCCGTACAGTGGGATTAATTCTGTTTGACCTGAAAGAGTCCTCAGAAAATTACTTGATGCAGAAAACTCTCAAAAGAATTCTCTGGAGGCCTGGTCTTTGAGTTTTGAAGAGATGCTTCAAAATGTTTGATATGGAACAAAAAATAAAGCAAATGTGCAACAAAAACGAAAATTAGACGTTGCTCCAGGAAAATGCATTTTGGGTATTGATATGGGAAATAGAGACAATGCTGAATCTGTGCCTGAATTGCCCGTGAATAATGATGTCTCACTAACTGGTGAAGAATCAGTCAAAAAACAGAAATCAGTTCCAGAGGTGGGGGCTTTTGTTCTTGTTGATTATCCACACATGATTGGAAGGAAACAGCTAAACAGGCAGTTTGTCGAAATCGTAACAGAAGTGAGTGCAACAGAAGTAGAAGTCAGACTTCTAAGTTCATATCAAGGCAGTAAATCCGTGTTTATTTTTCCTGAGTTTCCAGATGATGATACTGTAGAAAAACACCAAATTGTAAGTGTTTCGCTGAACCCTAGACAAAAAAAGGGGAGGTTTTCGTTCACTGAGAACATCTTGTAGATTTAAGATTTATACTATGAGTAGATTGGCATTTTCAATCAAATATTTTCTGAATATGTGTCAAAGTTTTTCTAAACATGTGTCATGTTTTCTGAGCTGTAAATTTTGTAGGCATGTGTAAATTTTTTTATAAATATGTAAAAATAATTTCTACACATGTTTATTTTTTTAAAAAGATGACGTGTGTCCGAAATCACCCCATTAGAGGGAAATACAAATTCTTGAAACTTGGAATAGAAATTCAATGAGCATCCAAAATTACCTATCACAGGGGGTAGTTCGGTAGGGGGATTTACAGATTTACCCTTGGCTGCTTCTGGGATTTGTAACATCGGACAGTTTTATTCGTTGCTTACATTATATTTTCGGCTTGTGTTCTTGATAAGATTATTCTTCAATGTCATCTCCAATATCTCTTGCTTTTTGTTGTATGAATTAAATATTCTTTGCAAAGCTACCTTAAAGAACATAAAAATTCCATCCAATGTTACCCCATCTTATGGTATATTATACATCATCTTGTGTGAAATAAACAATTAAATTAACATCACTATAATATATTAACATTATGGTTCTGATAGTATTTTTGTATACTATTACTTGTACATAGTTTTCAAAAAGTATTATGTTTAATTAAAATCAAATGAAACCATATACATTGATGCAAATAAGTTATTAGAATAGCATAAGGAAGTGTCAAGAATTCACCTAATGTTCTAAAGGCAATGATTCATCTTGAATAACTTTAAATGTAATGGAGCATACTGTATTAAAATAAAATAAAATGCACACACAACAAAAAGAAATACCTACCTTCATCTGTTGCACTGTCTCCTTCAACAAGCTCATAAAATGTACAAACAGTGTTTACCATTCCACTATTTTGGGCCCAAGTATAAATTAAACTGGCCCATTCATCCAAGGTATGCCAATAAACATACCACCTGAAATTAACAAAAACAAGCTTACATTACATATAGATTACATTTACATGAAGCACATAGAGTGCACATCAAAAAACATTCTTATTAATTCTTAAATAACTTTTCTTAAGCAGTTTAGTTCATTGACTGCTGGCAGCAGTATTAATACTCCAAATCGCTGCATTTTCATATATGCAGCATTCTTTAATTCAAACTGAAAGCAATTTATAAAGTTAATAAAATGTTTTATGCTATATAAACATACATCACAAAAACTTATTTTGACTAATTAAAATGATTTTATTCACAGATTTCGTATTCATATATGTTCAAATTAAATCTGTCTAAATTCTAAGATGCATGCTAAATTAAAAGTAGAAAGTTTAGTCTAAGGAAAGAGAAAGATGCAAGATGCCTGGCCCAATTGAAGTCTGGCGAGTATTCAACCTGAAGGTCGACCAATAGTTGGGATGGAACTGTGGGAGTTCAGGCAAGAATGTTACTGGGGGTGGTATTGCCATTTTCCTTCTGTGGAATGGTGATAATGATAATGAAAGGACACACACCAGTCCTCCCAGTGGGGAAGAAAATCCCCTTGCTGGTACCAGCAATCAATCCCAAGTCAACTGTGCCAGAGGCAAATATGCTAACAGGACACATATCCTATAAATAATAATCTACAATCATTTTTTAGAGAAATAACATGTAGTATGTGGTACTTATAGCCCTGGAAAAGGCATCTGACAAAATGGAGAAATTTATGGGAGATTCTAAAGAAAACCAGGTGTACTAAAAAGAGAGACTGATAACTAATCTCTTCTGTAAAAAGCAATCAACAGAATCAGCATAAGAATATACCTCAAAACTGGAGAAAGAGAGACAACCAGCAGACATTTACCTTATTATCCAACCAAAATGCATGGTGAATTTGGAAAGGAATGTGAACAGAGTACAACGTATGAGATCTTCTAATAAAATAGCATTCCTTACAGAAGAAATGCAAAGAAAGATATAAAAGATGCTATGAAACATGCTATTGGGGATAAGCACTAGAGGAGTAAAGGATGAATATAGATATTAAAAAAATTAGATTATGGTTGAAAATCATAGATTAAGATACACTTGAATTTTGAAATAATTAAGTGGGTCAAATGACAACTTTGAATACAAGGTGCATCCAATAAGTCCTTAGAAAAAAAAAATAGAAAAATAAATTATTTTAGGTACATGTTTTTTTTTTTTTTTTTTTTTTTTTTTTTCCAATATAATCTCCAAAATCTCGACACACTTTTCCCAGCATTTCTCCCACTATTTTAAGCTTTCCAAAAGGTACGATTTTGGAAGGACTTAAAATAGACAGATTTTTTTTTGTTTAACGTCCTTTAATCCAGTTGGTCATATCGGATGATGAATGACATTGGTGAAATGATACATAAATGATCTCAGGGTCCATGGAGCTTAAAGTTACTTGACATTTGTCTACTCAGGATAGGGAGAAAAGTATGTATTTTAAAACTGAAACCAATAACAAAGAATATCTTGGAAATTGTTCACATCATAAAAAACTGCATCTGACATAAATTGTGTAATAAAATCTAAATTTTTGTGTAGTAAGATTTCTGTCTTTCTTTCACAGGATACCGGTTATGCAAAAGTTCTCCAAAATGATGACTTTATAGACTATTCCCAGAAAATTCAAGATATACATTCTATTTATATTTTAATCAAAATCATTAGAAACTATTTTTGAGAAAATCAAAACTTTCATAGAAGTTTCCATGTTGTTTGGCATGGCGGGGATTTTCTTGAAAAAGCTTTGTGTCGCATCCTTGAAAGGTGTTGAATATAAATACAAGTTTAGTATTTAAAATGCATGGTGAGATATGCTGTTAACAAACACACACACAGGAGCATATTGATCTTTTTCCAAAAAAAATTTTTTTTTATTCAGGAGACCTCAAAACATATTTTCAGTGGCATGTTGACATTAAATTTTTGGGTGGGATACAATACCTGCTCTACTTACTATGTATATAGTACATGTACAGAAAGTAAAAAACACGCCATTTTGCCCATGATGTCTGCACCATCAATTTGTTGTCAATTCAAATGAAGTATTCAATTCTGCTCAATTAACTAAAATCTGCTAGATATGGGGGAATGTAAACTAGTCTTTTTTCCTTATTATTCACATTGTTAAGTCATTTATTAAGTACAGTGGAACTGAATAATTTGAACTTTTGTAATTCAAAATCATTGTTAATTTGAAGATTTTTCTTGGTCCTTTGAATTTCATATTAAAGCAACCTAAAAAAAGAAAATTGTATGTCATTCAAATATAATGTTCAAAAATGTCAGTCAAAATTTAATTTAATACAAAAATTTAATATGATAACTTCATGTGTTTCTACAAAAGAGGTCATCCATCTGGGATTGTTTATTTTGTTGGAATATAGATGGAATGCAGTTTGGGGGTTGGAATAGCTTTCCTAGCTGCCGGGTTTTAGCTTCTATACCGGTTCCCACATCTCCTTGTTTAAAACATGTGCGCCTTCAGCTATTGCTTGAGCTTCCTACTGTTCAGTGTGTTGCAAATCAATGTCACTATGTCTCTTAATAAACTGAATGTCCAGTACAAGACTTTTAACTCTTGCAGAAAATGTTGCCATCATTCAAGAAGTTGAAAAGATTGAAGATAAAATCTGAAGTCACAAAGAACGTGGGATACCACCAAACACATCAGAGGCACTTCCATCATTCTGTGTAAAATTCATCAGTACCTCGAGGGGACAGGCCAGCATAAGTGAGTTGTTTTTCAGTCACTAAACATGCTTGATGAGTTTGCAAACCTTAAGACTAAATTCTGCAAAACAATCAAATATTTCAAGATGCTTTCTAAATTTGTAATTAGGCCTACACAAAAAAAAAATGTACTAGTTTAGAATATAAGGTAAAAGTGCTATCACTGTAAGCCTACAGTATATTATTTTGAGTTGTACTACTTTACTGCATTATTCTTAATGTAAAACTAACAAGAATTATTTATAAAAATTTATAAAGAACAGAATAAATATTTAAATAAATAATAGATATAATATATAAATAATAAATATTTATTCTTTACTTTATAGATTTAATTAGGAACGGATATACGAGGGCCGTTCAGAAAGTAACCTCCGATCGGTCACAGTGCGGATAGTGGGGGGAGTAGCGACGCCATCTGTGCATTCACGCACTCAGCAGGTCAGTCGGCATCAAGCCGTGGTCGAGTGAAAGTCGTACTTGCGCTAGTTTAGTGTTTGTGGCCGTTTGAAATGTGTACTGCAATAGAAAACCCCGCCAAATGTGAAGTGCGTGCTGTTATAAGGTTTTTTACAGCCAAAGGATATTCTGCAGCAGCTATTCATCGTGAGCTTTGTGCCGTGTACGGACCAAGAGTTATGAGTGAAGGAGTGGTCCGTGAATGGGTACGTTTATTTAAAAGTGGACGAGAAAACGTTCATGATGAAGAGAGGAGTGGTAGACCATCATTGGTCACGGACGAACTCGTTCAGACAGTTGATGCAAAAGTTCGTGAAAACCGACGTTTCACAATGTCGGAGTTGTCTACTGATTTTCCACAGATTTCTAAGACTCTCTTGTACGAGATAGTGACAACAAGATTGGGTTACCGTAAGTTCTGTGCACGATGGGTGCCCAAAATTCTTACCGACCACCACAAAACTCAAAGAATGGCCTCTGCATTAGACTTTCTGTCACGTTATGAGGCCGAAGGTGAACCATTGTTAAACAGAATCGTGACCGGGGACGAAACCTGGATTAAGTACGTGAACCCTGAGGCAAAAGAACAATCAAAGATGTGGGCACATTCAAATTCGCCTACCAAACCAATAAAAGCCCGGCAAGATTTTTCTGCCCGAAAATTGATGGCAACGGTGTTTTGGGATGCAAAAGGGGTGTTGTTGGTACAATTCATGGAACGTGGGACGACCATTAATCAAGACGTGTACTGTGAAACACTAAAACAATTACGACGGGCTATACAGAACAAACGCCGTGGTATGCTGACTTCCGGTATCGTTTTTTTGCACGATAACGCCCGTCCTCACTCTGCTCGCAGAACAACAGCCCTTCTTGAGTCCTTCAAGTGGGACGTTGTCAACCATCCACCTTACAGCCCAGATCTGGCGCCAAGCGATTATCACCTCTTCATGCATATGAAGAAATGGCTCGGGTCCCAGCGGTTTGATGACGACGAAGAGCTCAAAGATGCGGTCACAGGCTGGCTCCAGGCACAAGCGGGTGATTTTTATGCAGAAGGAATTTCAAAGCTTGTGAACAGATACGATAAGTGCCTCAATCGTTATGGAAACTATGTAGAAAAATAGTGCAAAGATGTAGTTGTAAGATGTATATATTAAAATATTTTTATTTAACTTGGTGAATTTCTTGCAAACAACCGGAGGCTACTTTCTGAACGGCCCTCGTATGTTCCTGTATTGCTAAAATGTCAATTTTAGACATAATTTTGTAATTCAAATATTTTGAATTTTTTTCTTAACCTTTCAGCTTTTAATTATCCAAGTTCCATTGTAAAAGAATTGTTAGTTGTCATACTGGTTTTGTAATGTTTTCTCTAGATCCTTGTTCCTTGGAGGGTTTGATGTTCACAGATCACTTGACCACACAAGGATCATTGGGGTTTGCTCTTCACAGATGCCTTGGTTATGCCTTACAGCTTAGGGCCCAGCATATTAGCAGCACCATCACCAGCTGGGATTTCTAAGACATATATTGGCAAATGACGTCACCAGTGGAGTCATACCTGGTGCGTCTGCATATGTTTGCATTCCAAAATTGTCTCCCCATGGGAACATTTACCCTAACTTTTACAGTGGCAACTGATTATGTATATTTAATTGTATCTAGTTTTAAACAGCTAAACTATTTTGGTTCTGTATTTTAAAGGGAAAATTAATTTTCTATGAACTTTATTAGCACTACAAAAATATACAGTTGTCAACATACCTTCGTTTTTGCTTGTCCAAAGGTTCTGCATTGCCTGTTTGAGCTAAGTCCACAAGAATCATCAAAATTCCTTCTTGAGATAACTTTCCTGTGCATAATTAAGGAATACATCTCATGTGAAATACATTGAAAGAAATGCTAATGTTTTCTAGGGAGGTTAGCAAGGGAAATTCCCAGGTGAAAATCCTCCAATAAAAGTGAAGCAAACAAGCACTATTTGTCTCAGCAAGTAGCCACATTGTAAAAATTCTATTTGAGAGACAAAAGCCTGTTAATATCAGATGGTGCACCACAAAATGTTTGCCACAAGTGTTAAATGAACTTATGCACAGGAGTCATGAATCAGATATTTGTCTCATCCCCTCTACAGTTCAGATCTGGCTCCATATGACTTTTTTCAATACCCTAAAATGAAAGAAAAAATTTGAGGCCAACAATTTGAGTCACCTGGCTCTGCAGTAGTTGCTTAAGAATGTGTTTACACTCTCTCCAAAGAAGAATAGCATTCAGCATTTGAAAAATGGCTTGAAAGGATGAAACTGTATATAGAATGCAATGGAGGTCTAATTTTTACTTTCTCTACATAGTACATGGTACATTGGTAGAGAAGGCAAGGCACTGATACTAAGATTTCTCCATAAATTCACGTTTTAAGGTTCCCTGTATTCAAGTAAAAGGGTCATGTGTCTGTGTGTCTACAAATACGATAACCCAAAAACAAAAAGTCAATAAAATACCAAATTTGGTATTTAATTTCAGTATCTTCCAAGGATGTGACATGTAAATTTTGAGGAAAGTCCCCCTCCCCAAACTACCCTTTACATGGGAAAAATTTTGAAAATTTTTAATTTTTAGAAAATGGCTGTAACGATTTTGATTAAAATACCATATATTAAAGGTATTTACATGACAAAATGTATATCTTGAATTTTCTGGGAATAGCCTCAGAAGACCTCTTTATTCTGGATGAATTTTGCATAACTGGTAAACCATAAAAAGTAGACAGAAACTTGCCAACAAAAAATGTAAATCTCATTAAAGCACACAATCTATATCATTTACATTTTTTTTGTGGAGTTGACAATTTCCTTGTTATTGATTTGTTTTAAAATATTTACTTTTCTATACAGGAGTTTTTAAACTCCTGGATATGCAAAGGAACAGATTTCAACCACATGGCAACCAGATTTTAAAAGATTTAACTATCAGTAAGGTTAAAGGATTTGATAAACACTATCATGTTTATTTAACTAAAACATTAATGGGAATGCACAGTGAAGTAACTAATTAAATAGGAGTAAAAACATAGATTATACTCAAACTTCACTCTAAGTAAGTTACTTTATTTCAAGAGTGAAGTTTGAGTGTAATCTATGTTTTTACTCCTATTTGACTATCATGTTTATCTTGATTTATCTTGAGTAGATAAAAGATTAAACTTCTTGTTACATAGATGTACAGAAAGTCATTTGAATGGAATACATCAGATTTTTTAATATTTTATCCCGTCCATTCCCAGTATCTTTGGAGTGACCCTCATAAAAGAGCGCATGAACACACTAACTTTTGACAGCTTGTGGATTTACTTGTTACTTTTCTTTAAATGCTATTAAGCATAACATAAATGTAGTAATTTAAAGCCTAGGATGTACTACTCCTTTAAACTCGTTAAAATATGACAATAAGACCAGTATCACATCTTGACTTGTGCACATTTTAAGATCTTTAGTACATGTGCAACTGATATTATATAAATTACCTCACAGACAAATGCATATGAATCATGCACTCTCAAAAATTAAACTGAGTTTTATTTATGGATGCTTTTTAACTACTATGGTTATCAGCAACCTATTCTATCTTGGGCATGAAAAATTGCTTAATTTTGCTTAAAGGCCTGTTTATTTAAATTTCTTGGTAAAGCTATGACGGTTCCACCACCCATATACTGACATGCGCACAGCACGCACACACGCACTAAGTTGTTCAGATGTGAAAGTTGCCAGATTGCCAAAATTTTTACTTCTTCTTGGGAACATTGGGGTTTTAGCTTCACAGATTCATTGTCTACACCCTGTCACCTTCAGCCGCAACTGCTACACTCCTCAACTTATAAAAAATATCCCTTGGCTACGCATTGCGGCTTAGGGCCCTCCACGTTGGGCTATGCTTTGCAGCTTAGGGCCCTAAATGTTTATAACAGACCAGTAAGTAATTACAATGTGGCTCTAATGACGAAATAACAAAAGTACCCGTGTATAGAAGTAATGCCAAGTGGTGGAACCATTGTATACTAATAATAATTTCTTTTATGTACCATAAATATACCACGTGGGACCAATGGCTTTAATTACCTTTCAAAGGAAGCCTTGCTAAGCATTTTTACACCCAAAAAATTCATCGGCAGGTCTTAACCCACTGGAACCCTTATTACTTTTGTGTATCTGAATATAAATCACATATTTCACTGAACTTTAAAGACAAAAATATGCCTGAGAAATTCCTAAAATGTTGTAGTGGTATCACATTATGGCAAGCACCAGTCAAGTAATAACGCATTCATATATTTACAAGTAGTTTTAATAATGGAACAGTTGTGGAGTAGGAATTAGGAAAGATCATTACATTATGTTTTGATTGCTTTTTATCCCTGTCAATACTGTTAAGGTAAAACATTAATATTTGCATGAAGACATTGATAAAACATATTCTGCAAAGAAATAAAAACAAAGATACCTTAAACATCATTTAGGACATTACTGGCCTCAAAAGTGCAATCAAAACAGATGAGTGAGTGAAAAAGTGTGATTGCAAGTTTTTGTGTGCGAGCATTACCTTACGATGAGCTTCAGTTGACACTCGGAAGTATAATTCTTCAACATAATCAGCAATTTTTCAAAGGTTTTTATTATTTTAAGCTAAATAACACATTATATTTGACATCACTGTTGGAACTGAATAATGGAAACCTCTGACACTTGTTGCGCTTTTAGACAAGCACTTGAGCATAGACTAATGTTGAGGGTGCTAAGCTACAAAATTTAGCTAAGGAGTGGAGCAGTTGTGGCCATATGCCGCAAATGCAGAACAACAATAAAGCAATAGCCTAGGAATCAGACCATCTAAAACCAAATCATCTGTGAGATGTATAGGAAAAACTTCCTTAATAATTCTTGTATTCTCAAATCAGATCCCCAGAAAAGAAGTAATGTTTGAAAACAACAAAGTGTATGAAAGAAACTTTGTTATTTGTTTCAATTCACTGCCTCATAATAAAATAAAAACAATAAAAATTTGTATTTCTCAAACAACTGTTATATACCAAAAATTTTAATGTGCAAACTATGCAATGAAGGTCTATTTTAGGCAGTACTAAAACAAATAATGGTTTGTTGATTTGAGCACTTCAAATTCATGAAAAAGGAAAAGGATTTAACTCCCATCTGGGAACAAATGTTTAACTTACAAAATACTTAACGAATTCCAGTAATTATTACATCCAGAGAAATCCTAAAGGAACAAGGTATATATGAAGCAGATGATATTGCTCTAGCAAGCTGTTGCTAAATTGAAAATTGGCTATTTGTGGTAATTCAGGCCTCACAAACTATGCTGTTGTTTATTGGGATGTAGCTTCACAGATCCCTTGGTTACACTTTGCAGCTTAGAACCCTCGACCCCTTAGCTACATTTTGTAGGTTAGCACCTTCTGCTCTTAGCTACACTATGGGCTTCTTCAGCTGTGTTCAGATTATGAATTTTGGCTACACATCTCCAAAGACAGAAGAAATAATATTCCCACAATGCCTGTGGGATGTCCATCTCATTTGTGCTTATAAATGCATTAAGTGAACTAAGTATTATTAGTAAGCATTTTCCATAGTTTAGCAGTTAAAGAGTAAGTATGTGCCAGATATAGCTTCCTGAATCGGGAGTTCATCCAGAAAAGGAATATGTAGGACCAATACTTAAATTCGGAGTTTCTCCTATATTTGCGGCCGCAAATGCTTCACCCCTCTCGTTCTAATAACATCCCTCGGCTACGCTTTGCGGCTTTGGGCCCCCAATATTGGATTACGATTATGTGCGTGCCAAAGAGCTCGATAGTATCGAAGTTTAAACTTATATTGTGCAGAGCGGTTGCTCAGACACCGCGTTTGGTATTAACAGTAGAAGCCTTCCTCATTTCTGCTCCGGACATTAAGCAAAACCAATGTTGTAATTTTTGAGGTTATGTTGCACTACCTGCCAACATTTTCACCCGCTTGTGCTATTCTTTATCGGCTTGAAAATCATACATTTTGTTTTAAATGTCATTATATTTTCTCATGTTCACTCCTTTACCAGCAGAGTAAAAGGATACGTTTTATTGAACTGTTATTGAAAAGTTCACTGCGCTGGGCCTCCGTAACATCTATGATGCATTGCTTTTTCGCCTTGCAATAATCAAGCACAAGGCTCCTCCAAGCAGCTATTTGTTTGGTTCTTGTTTCATCATTCGGCTGTATTCTGTAATAAAATATTTAATACATTTAATTTAAAACCATACATACCGGTCTTGTCATTCTATATTGTGATCGCAGTTTTCTAATACAGTATATTTAAATAATAAAAACTATTTAAATGTCAAAACAAAATGCAAAAGTCTACATTTTTATCGTCGTATCTTCGCAAAGTAACACAATAATTCACACTTACGTGAAAAAAGGTGGAAATGAGTACTGCCACGGCCACTCCACTTCCGCCATTTTTTCCAAACATGTTGCATACAACATGAAGTTAAAAGATATTTTTCTTTGCTCATATTTATGTATGTTATCCCATTTGTCTAGCTTTTGGAATCGTTTAGTATTCTCATATGTTAAAACCAGTGAAGAATGCGTTAATTATTAAATAATGTAGTCAAATGATGCGAACCTTACAGAAAAAGCACAATGAGCTTAGCCTCTAAAGTGCATTATCTCCACAAATTTACATCTTTGCCTTGTTTCCAATGTCAAGGACTATGGAACTTCCTGATACGGTTAAAACACAACACGCATTGTAAGCAATCAATGTTTCCTAATGATGTTACCAAATAATAAGTAAGGTATATCACGCAAACACCCTCCTCAGTGGCGTTTCTTCATAGAATTTCCATTAGATTCCATCTAGCTTATATTTCCACAAAACTCAGATTGCGAGATTACATTGGAAATATGTTTTGAGGTCCTCGTTTACACGGATAGATGGATTTATTTTATCCAGAAGATAGCATAAATATACTTTTTGGTGCTCCCTGAACGAAACAACAAAATTATTATAAAAAATGTCATATTACTTTCTCTACCTGTTCTGCAAACAAACTTGTTACAACATTTATTGTTATTATTATTATTATTATTATTATTATTATTATTATTATTATTATTATTCTACTTCATGTAAATCGAAATAAACATTAACAGAATGATCTTATTACTCAGAAGAATGGAACTAAAAAGCAATAATCAAATTTTAAAAGATGTCACTATACAATTGTCATTGAAGTTCGCTTCTATTTGCATCGCCAGGAGTAAAACAAAAGAAACACGGACCACTTTCTGTTTGAGAAGTGTGTTTTAAAATTGAAACCAATTACAAATAATATCTAGAAATTGCTTAGTTCAACAAAAATATATAAGACCTAAACGGTATGTTTTGACGGGGTCTACATTTTTGTGTAGTAAGTTTTTTTATATCTCTTACGGTTTACCAGTTATGCAAAAATCGTTCAGAATGAAAAGGACTACAGAGGTTATTCCCAGGAAATTCAAGATATGCATGTTGTTTGTCATGTAAATATCTTTAATATATGATATGATATTTTTATGTAATCGTTTGGGCAATTTTTGAGAAAATCAACATTTTGAAAATTTGTCTATGAAAGGGTAGTTTGCGTGGGGGATTTTCTTGAAAATTTTCGGGAGGCATCCTTGGGAGATACAAAATTTAAATACCAAGTTTGGTATTTAAAGGTCTTTTCGTTTCTGAGTACGCTGCTTACAAACGTTCATCTATACAACACTTAAGTAAAAAAAAAAAAAAATCTGACGTGTTCCATTCACATGACATTCTTTACATTTCTGTATCAAATTATTTTTAAAAAGCTTAGTCTTCCATTTCATGATAATCGAGATAAACATTAGCAGAAATTGTCATTACTTGGTCCTTTGCAAGTAGGAGGGAAAAATCTTATGTATTTCATTCTCATGTCCTCTAGCTGTTCGGTAAACAAACATTTTATTCAAAACATTAATATGTTATCTACATTATACTAAACAAAATAAACATAAGCAGAATTAGTCTCATTACCAGCATTCTTGTAAGTAGAAGGGAAATAAAATACACAGATAAGGCGATAGTCTCGTCCTTTAAAAGCCGGTCGCGGTGTGAAACAAACGATTGAAACTTCAATCTCTTTGCTTTCCACGAGAAACGAGAAGATAGATATCTTCCCGTTTGAGAAAAATGTAAGTGCTAAAATTGAAACTAATAATCCAGAATATCTCGAAAACAGTTAACTCTACAAAAAATGTGGGATATAACTAAATTGTGTGTTTTAATGAAATCTACATTTTTGGTGTAGTAAGTTTTTGTATATTTCTTACGGTTTGCCAGTTATACAAAAGTCATCCAGGATGAAGAGGTCTTCAGAGGCTATTCCGAGAAAATCCAAGATATACACTTCGTTTGTAATAAAAATATCTTAAACATACGGTATTATAATCAAAATCGTTAGAGCCATTTTTGAGAAAATCAAATTTTCGAAAAATGTTCCATGTAAAGGGTAGTTTGCGGTGGGGAATTTTCTTGAAAATCTTCGTGTCGTATCCTCTTTGTTTTTGAGACCCCCCCCCACACATACACACGCACGCACACACACAGACACACACACTCACTCACACAGACAGACAGACACACAAGGACATTTTTCTGAAAATGCTTTTTTTTTATCCAGGGGGTCTCAAAATATGTATTTCCGGTGAAATCTCGAATTTTGGGTGGAATGCAATACCTTCTCTATACACTATGGGCATAGAACGTGTAGAGAAAGTAAAAAATATATGGTAATGGTAAGGATCGTGAGTCGTGTTCACAGTGTAATGGAGCATTTTCTGTTGTTGCCAAAGTTAAGGGAAACAATGAAGATCACCTAATAAAAATAAATAAATAAATAAAAAAAACCAAGCATATAAGCTGCTTCATAATCAAATATTGTGGCTTCACAAAACTACAGATTCTGTTGTTCTAAACTTTCCTGCTCCTTGATAATAATACGGAATAACGAATAACTTCTTCCGTTTAGTTTAGGTTAGTCTTTATTTTACAGATTTATGAAATATCCGATCCAAACATTAAGGCGCGAAATCAGTTATTTCTTGGAAACACAAAAATAATAACCAGTGGAAAATTATCATCCTCCAGCAAGTATCCTGGGTTTGTAGCAAAGAAAACCAGCATTTGTCCTGGTTTTACCTTAAAAATGGTAAGGCTAAGCATAATTAGAAAACGAAAAATGGATGTACAACCAAGTATAATCTGAAATTAATAAAATTGTTTAATTATGAAGCTTGTATTATATGTTTAAATTAAATAAATGATATGTTTTTGTAAAATTAATTGATGAGATTGTTTTTACTATCTTGCAAATTAAGTTTAGTATCTTACAAGATGTTCAAGACAAACCTCCCAAACCCAGACTACTTTAAACGGAAAGATATTTAATTGAACGGATAGAGAAAGTCGTGTGAATGTAGCACGTCAGATTTTTCATATATGTAGTCACTTAATTCTGATTAGTGTGAAATTCTACAAGTTTTTATCACACCTAAGCTCAATATCCTGGAAACATGGGTGGTTTCGTTCATGGCCGTCCTTTAGTCGTTTCCCGGCTTGGGGTGGCGATTTTAAGTCATTCTATCCTTCACCTCTGATAGCTCATGCCGAGTATCCCCAAGGCTAAATGTGGTTCGGAGTCCACAATAACCGTTGTAGGTCCTCTCATTCCACCGCCATCCTCCTCTTTATCATCACATCTATTGGAGGTAATGCACACTGGCCGTTGGTTGTCTCCAAATCAGAAATGGCTCCGTCAAAACTTGAAGGTCAGGGTCATTTTAGGAGCGTTAGTAATGGACGATATGTTGGAAGCAAAACGTCGGGTAGTTGTTAACCAATATTTTGCTTTGAGTCTAATAATTTTCACGGTGTTTATTTCTTTGGCTCTCTGGCTGAAGCTTTAACTTGTATAACCAATTTTTACTTTCTCTACACGTACTATGTAGATAGTGTACAGAGAAGCTATTGTATTTCACAAAAAATTTCGATACCGAGATTTCACCGGAAATAAAAATGTTTTGAGATCCCTGAATCCAAAAAAAAATCATTTTTAGAAAAATGTCCGTGCCTGTCAGTGTATGTGTGTGCGTGTGTGTGTGTGTGTGTGCAGCATAGCTCAAAAACTAAAAGTCCGTTAACTATCAAACTTGGTATTTAAGTTCAGTATCTTGGAAAATGTTTCGAAAACTTTGATTTTCTCAAAAATGACTCTAACGATTTTTATTAAAATGTCGTATATTAAAGATAATTACAATACAAATAAAATGTATATCTTGGATTATCTGGAAATAGCCTCTGAAGACATCTTTATTCTGGATGAATTTTGCATAAACTAGTAAACCGTAAGAAATAGACAAAAACTTACTTAACTAAAGATGTAGAGTTTCTTGAGATATTCCTTGTTATGGAGTTCAGTTTAATATACTTTTTTCATATGGGAACTTGTGAACACCTGACCACGCAAAGAAACGGATTGCTGTGCCATAACAACCACATTTTAAAACATTTGACTGTCGGTTTGTACTCCCTTATTTCGCTTGTACTTATAAGAACTAAGTAATAAAACCCTAATGTTTATTTCGATTAGCATGAAGTAGATAGAAGAATAAGCTTTTTAATAATCATGTGTTACAGAGATCTAGAGAAAGTCATGTGAATGGAGCACACCCTTTTTTTATGAATAGCTTGAGCACTCGTTTTTGAACACGGGGCTTGCTCCAGAAAACAGCGAGCCAGGATCTATCATTCTCTCTCCTGTATTCCAGGAACTTACGGCTCGTGTTACTGATACATGCGTATTATGAATCGATTTCCCTTGAGTACAGGTGCATGTATTGTTGTTCACTGATGTTATTGTGTTTTCAAATTTTAGATAGCTTTGTGATAATGTCTTCTTTAATTCCAACGTTAAAAGCAAACATGAGCTGATTGCTTTCGTTTATGAAGAAAAAAGAGGCAAAGCACACAATTGGTTCTTTATTTGGCTTTTGAAAAAGATACAGAAACCATAAGAAAACGTTACTGTAACCACTGTTGCCTCACACAGTTCTGTCCCCAGAGTTTTAAAAGAAAAGTAAATACAGTAGCATAAGAAGCATCTTTTCATATTCCTACAAAAACGAATGCACGAGTTACCTATACTCAAGACAGGTAAGTTACAGTTAACAGACAATGCTCCCTTTTAAAGCTTCTTTGGCAAACTACCTGTCGATTCGAGTATAACCCTTTAGTGCCAAGTACGATCAAATCGTGATCAAAAAATTCAGCGAGAATTGCCAATCACAATCTAATATGATGCCATTTTCATATGTTTTAACTCTCTTCAGCGCAAAAGTCTGTGTACTTTCTACGTCATAGCAAAGAGAAAAGTTTTCTGGAGCGTTTCAGGTCATTAGCTTTACACTCCAAAGCACTAAATTAGCTCCAAATTTAATTTCTCTAGTCAGTGTTAGTGTTGGTTGAAAAATGGTGTTGGCAAGCAAAATGTTACGAACCGAAGGGGAAATAAGAGCTCCAGTTCACGATGAACTAGAAGAAAACGAGTGATTTAAAGCATTTTTGACATCGACGTAAGAGACGATAGGTATATATATATATATATATATATACTAGCTTCAGCGATAGAAGTGCATGAGATAACGATGGTCCTCGTACACATGCAAATAATCAGTGTACTTATCAAAATGGATTTACAGAGGGTGTAGACAGTGTGAACCAACCTAAATTGTACAGTAATCTACGCTGCATCTGTATCCTATTGCTTTATGCTATTTTAATTATTAGCTGTATTACACCGATGAGTGTGTTTTTTGCTTTTTGTTTTTTTTTTGTGATTTTTTTCAGATGCAGGTTATATGCATTCATTTTTTGTATTTTAAAAAATAAAACACCAGTTCAAAACAGATTGCTGTTTTAATAAAGCAATATTTTTAATTTCATTCCATTAGCCTGAACTTTTTGTATAGTAAGGTTTTGTATGCCTAATTATTGATTATTTTGGGATATTTTTATTTTATTTTCAAAATTTTTTTATGTTTTTATTTTTTTAAAAATAATTAAGAGACTTCTTATCCATATAATACATTTTATGGGATAGATAAACGGATTTCCTAAACATTAAAAAAAGATTCAGCTTCTTATTTGGTACTCATTTTATTACTAATAAATTAAAACCCTACATTCTGCTCTAAAATTGCTTGCCACTTTTCAGACACCATTTTGTTATCCGGACTGGCATTAAAAGCGCTAAAATGGATGAAAATGAGTCCCTTTACAAGCTTCCAGCAATGTATGGGGTACACCTCTAATCACAAAAGCATCCAAACCTTCATTTAAATGTTTCAGTGCTCAAGAACCATTGCGCGAGCTATGATTGAGAGCAACCTCGAAATAAAATCCAATCAGATCATTTTATATATGGGATTTGAACCTGCTACCTTTCGAATGCGGGCCACAGACATTACAGTATGAGCTATCTCCATTCTAAAAGCACACACATTTCAATATCTCACCAGCGCGCGTGAACATGACAGTCGACACATGTTTATGTATAAATGTTGTCGGATATGTTAAAGGCAGATGTACATTTGCAACAAGACCTTTGCGGCTTGGCGCACTTTGGCGAGTGCCGAGGGCAACAGAAATAATTATTAGTTTGGGGTGGGGAGGAACGGCCGTCAGTTTGAACATGCTGAATGAAATGTCGCTAGTAATTTAAAAGTCGGTGGGAGGTCTGTCGGTGTCATACTTCACCACAAGTCTTCTTGATGCTAATGCAGCATTTAACTTCCTGCACGAGGCAGGTGGTCTCCCACTCACCACTATGTTGCAGAAATCAGCTCAGCAAACTGAAATTGATATGACGTTTCTTCTGTTTACGGGATTATAATTATCTTGTCTTCGGTGCTGATAATCCGCAGAAAAGTTGCTTGGTGAGCTGGGGATATTAAAAACTGGTTGTAATAAAAACTTGGTATAACTTCAAGACGTGATGTTTTGATACTGGATTACGACTAAATGTGTATTTAAATATTTTAACAACTTTCTGGGCGATAATTTTTATTGCCGATCACGAATATTTTATGCAGAAAGAGCTCATTTCATGCTAGTTTAAAGGACTTTGAGACCGATTTTCTAACTGTTTTATTTTAAAGCTATTTACTTGAAAATTGACACACTTATCCCATTTACAGGAATGCAAATATTACTGGAATTAGTTAATCTCTGATCAATTTGAGGTTTCGATGGGTTATACAAACGCCAATCGTCCAATCACCAATCTGTGAGTCTTTATCAACTAATTGTTGACATATACTTGGCAACAGTGGTTTTAGAACCAGTTATAAAACAATGCATATTTTTTAAGCTTCTTGGGCGAAATACCTGTTGATTACGAGTTTAAAATGGGTGAAAATGAATCACTTTAGAAGCTTCCAACAATTTCATGGGCTACACTTCTAATCGCACAACAAACCGTTGTCTTGTGGACCTTACTAAGATCATTCAATGCTTGAAAGATCTCAAAAATATTAAATCTCTGTTCAAGTTATATAGGTATATAAACTGTTACGGGTATGAGTGCGCAGGCTTAAATGGCAATTTTCTGACGTTAAGCTGAAATATAACTTCCTGTACCATTCTCCTCTATAGTGCATGGCTGCATAAATAAAAAATGAAATTCTTCAAATGTTTGATTGCGAATATGGATCACTCTTTTATCGTTTACTTCTGCAATTCGAGTAGCGAGGTAGAGCTACAAAAGATGAGTTATCTGAGGAAAAAATGTTAAATTAACTCCTACAAATATTGTTAAAACTTGAGCTTTTAGTCAGTTTGGATTAAAGGATAATCCTGTAAATGGAAAGAAATTCTTATCATTAATTCCCAAAACTAATATTTTACTTTAAACTACCCTTTGATATTATATATATATATATACATATATATATATATATATATTATTATTATTATTATTATTATTAAGAATGATATTAACTCTAAGAATTATATTTTTACCACTTGCGCTAAAATTAGTCGTTTAGCCACAAAGTGATAGTAAAGAATTGGATTCCAGCGTGTCTATTAGAATAAAGTCGTGGTGATACGCTTGGCAACTATGTCATATAGAGCGGAAGGTCAGAAATATTGACAGTAATGTTGTCCCTCGATGCCTTGCACAACAGTTGATTCTGTCAGTGTTTCAAGATGCGTTAAACGCATACAGAACTATGGCAGTCTTTACAATCAAGGATATCTAGATATGCTTATCCCTAACCTCAATCCTTTACATTATTATTTCTGGGGACATTTGAAGAATAAACAGTAGCGTGATGAAGTTGCTACCATTAATGATCTCCACTCACGTTATTCTGCCATAGAGATTGGGCAGAACGCAGAAGCTCTAACGGAGGTATGGCAAAACTGGCTAAGAAGATGCGATGCCTGCATAGATTATAACGGAGCACATTTTGAACATCTATTGTAAATCTACACATCATATCATATGTGTTACAGTTATTAATCATTAACCTGTTTAGCAAATATGTGATTTTGATTTAATTATTCCACGATAGATCTGAATGAGGCACTTCCATAATTCACATTTAAATTTGCTTTATATTTAATCATCAGACTAAATATTATGTGTAGCTTCTTATGCAGCTTTTAGTTAAATTCTCGCGAATACCATCGGATAGTTTGAAAGAAAACCACCGCGCCCCTCGATAGTGGCAGTAGCTGCTAATAAACACACAGGTACGTGGCAAAATGGATTTCAATTACAAACCAAAACAAAACCTTCGGCTCTTAAGTCCTACTCTGTTACCAGACTGTGCAGATAATGTATTCAATAATGTTATCTGCGTTACTTTTCAATATACATGAAATTGTTATTGGATTTTATAATTTGTCATATTTGAATCTCTCAGCACATGACATATGCGCACTCATTCCCGCAAATCCTGTATATACGAAACATTAACTCATATTTTTACTTTCTCTATACGCACTATGTACATAGTGAATAGAGAAAGTATTGCACTCCACTAAAAAATCCGATACCGAGATTTCACCGGAAATATATGTTTTAGGGTCCCCTTTATCTAAAAAAAGCATTTCACAAAAAGGTCCGTGTGTGTCTGTGTGTGTGTGTGTCAGTGTGTCCGTGTGTCTGTGAACATAACTCAAAAACGAAAAGTCGGTAAAATACCACACTTGGTATTTAAGTTTAGTATCTTTCAGGGATGCGACACGAAGATTTTGAGAAAAATCCCCCAACCCAAACTACCCTTTAGATGGAACTTTTTTCGAAAATTTTGATTTTCTAAAAAACGGCTCTAACGAATTTGATTAAAATATCGTATATTAAAGTTATTTACCTGACAAATAAAATGTATATTTTGAATTTTCTGGGAATAGCCTCTGAAGACTATTTTATTCTGGATGAATTTTTCATAACTACTAAACGGTAAGAGATGGACAAAAACTTAACCCACAAAAAATGTAGAGCACGTTAAAACACACAATTTATGTTATATACATTTTTTTCGTGGAGTTGGTCGTTTTTGAGATATTCCTTTTTTTTTTTTCAGTTTTGAAAAACTTATACTTTTCTCATACAGGAATTTGTCAACTCCTGTCCATACAAACAAAGGAACAGCAGTCACATAGCAACCAGCTTTTGGCTTTCACTTTAACCTATGGTACTCCCTTATTTCGCTTCTACTTACAATAAAGCATGAAATAAGACTCTTTCTGCTAATTTGTCTCGATTAGCATGAAATAAAAGATAAGCTTACTAGCAATAATACTTTACAGAGATATAGAGAAAGTCATGTGAATGGAACACATCAGATTTTTTAACATTTGTTTAGAAAAAGTATCTTCGAAATGATTTTAAATATTTATAGACCCCACTAGGTCCACTCGATATAGCTGAAAGATCCCTAAACTATATGCGAATAATTAATTCACATCTTAAACATTTGCTTAGAAAACATGCATTGCCCTCCTGGGTAGTGTGGTGGTAGCGTGTCTGCCTCACATTCAAAAGGTCGTGAGTTCGAATCTCGCTAAGGGTGAGTTACCCGGATAAGGCTTTTTTCGGGGTTTTCCCTTATCCTGAGAAGACGAATGTCGAATAACATTAAGCTCTGTGGACCCCGAACACATTTGAGCATCATTTCACCAATTTCATTCATCGTCCGATATGACCAACTAGGTTAAATGACGTTAAGCTACAAAAAAAGAAAAAAAAAAAACATGCATTTTCCTAATCCTTTAAATATTTCAAAGTGAATCCAATGATTAAAAGATAGTAAATCAAACTTAGAGAAGTATAGTCCGATAAGTACAACGCCGCGATGTAAAACACTTTTTAAATGCAGATAAACAAATCACACCTTTTTTTAACATTGTAAAATGTTCTTAAACCAGAATGGTTTTAGACTTCTCATAGTACCTACTATTGAAGCACTTACTAAATTTGTTGAAGAACGCTTTGAAGCACTAGATTTTTTGTGGTTGTTTTCACTACTTTACAAAACCCTTTGATACCATCTTTCTTGACATCCTACCACATAATGCAAACTGTTAATAATACTTATATTATCTTCTTTGGGTTCTATTTAAGGGATAGGTGTCAGTCGGTTTCTTTAAATGCTCAAATATCGCGCTTTAAATCCTTAAACACTGTGTCCTGTGTTCAATTTTTGGACCTGCTTTATTTATTATCTAAATTGATGACCTTCCGGCATCACATAATGAATTTTGTGAGATATGTTTGCTGATGCTGTGGCGCGTGGAGTAATACATCAGGATGAAATTGCTTTGAAAGAAAAAACTTGAAAAACAACAAAACGATCGATATTGTTATTTTAATCGAGTATCAAATAACTCCGCCCAGAAAGTTCCCTGGTATTTATTTTAAGGTAGGGCATATTACATCACCTTTTGCTGTATAAAAAATTTGCAGTGTTAACTTCACGTGACGTTTTTACTCTCTACCGCTTCTTTGTGTCTATATGTAGGTGTTATTCTTCAGAAAGTTTACTTTCCTGTGTACTTCATTTAATGCACTTTCAAATGAACCTTTGCGGAGATAGCTGCAATAAAATGACGTTGTAGATACAATGGGAATAGCGACAGTAAAATGTTTTAGAATTGGGCGCTATACGCTGGCCTTAAAATTCCATGACGTCGCGAGAAACACATGAAAATTGACAGTACTTTAAAAGAATTACTGATTTAAGTGTTGATTGATTGGAACCATTAATAACGGATACTTCGAAATGGCTGAAACAATAATGTACACCAGATCTTCAATTTATGTATCATCTATCTTTACGTTTACCAGTACGTCAGATTATAGAACTTCACAAGCTGTTCTCAGACAGTTTAAGATTATATATTTTATTTGTCATGTAAACATCTTTAATACCACTGCATTGAATAAGTACTCATGTAAATTATTTTATTTGGTTAATAAGGTAATTGTGCCCGCATGGGTAGCGTGGTGGGAGCGTGTCATCTGCCTCACATTCAACAGGTCGCGAGTTCGAATCTCACTTAGGGTGAGTTACTCGAACGAGGTTTTTTCCTCATCCGAGGGTATTCCTTTATCCTGAAAAGACGAATGTCAAGTAACTTTGAGCTCCATGGACCCCACGATCATTTGAGCATAATTTCACCAATGTCATCCATCGTGCGATATAACCAAACAGGTTAAATGACGTTAAGATAAAAAAAATAAGGAAACGGTGGAATATTTAAGTTAAACATTCTTAAAAGTGCATTATCAAGAACATGTTTAGTTGTGGTTTACTTTGGTATAATGGGGCCCTTCTGTGGGGAAGTCGTGCATCAGTATATTGATTATTAATACTTCCAAAAGAGCCCAGAGGATTATCTGTAGAATCCAAATCACAACTCAATGTAAACCACTTTCTGTACAACTCGGAACATATACTGCTTACTTACAATGTACAAACTGACTGCCTCCTACACCCATGTTAAATCAAATCCAAATACTCTTGTCACATGTTCTAATATGCACGACCATCTCTCTCAGAATATATCTATAATATACAAATTATACGTGTGTGTGTGTGTGTGTGTGTGTGTGTGTGTCCATGCGTCTGAGAACACGATAACTCAAAAACGAAAAATCCATAAACTACCACACTTGGCGTTTAAGTTTAGTATCTTCCAAGGATGCGACTCGAAGATTTTAAGAAAAATTCGAAAATGTTGTTTTCCTCGAAACTGGCTCTAACGATTTTTGATTAAAGTACGGTGTCTACATTTTTTGTAAACTAGTAATATTTGTATATCTCTTACGGTTTACCAGTCATACAGACGTTATGCAGAAGTCATCCAGCATGTAGAGGTCTTCAGAGACTATTCCCAGAGAATTCAAGATATGCTTTTAATTTGTCGTGAAAATATCTTAACCACAGGTTGTTTTAATCAAAATTATTAGAGCCATTTTTGAGAAAATAAAAATTTCCGAAAAATGTAAAGGATTATTGGAGGTGGGACGATTTTTATTGAAAATCTTCGTGTCGCATCCTTGAAAAGTATTCAATTTAAATACCAAGTTTGGTATTTAACCGACTTTTCGTTTTTAACAAAGCTGCCCCCCCCCTACACGCACATGCCCATAAAACTGATAACTTTTGTACGTATGTAATTCTATTTATGCTCATTGGAAAATACAAATAGCTGATTTATTTCCGGCAATTCCAATTATATGCAATACACATTACATTGGCGTAATATAGCAGTGGAAAAAAATAAAACTTTCTTGGGATGGATCGCCCTGTAATATTTACATAATGTTTTATAACAATACAAGTATCAACCTTTTATTACTTCCTCTTGCGCAAGGAGTAGATAGAGGACTGAATTCGATATTACATACTTGGAGATACACTGAATCCATAAAGCATTTTAGAAACAATTTTGTGTGTGTGTATGTGTGTGTGTGAAAGATACGACACAGAATTCTCAATTAAATCCTCCCCCCAAACTTTACATGGAACTCTTCCGAAATGTCATTTAAAATAACTGTAATAGTTTGATTAAAATACTATATAGTGGCATTAAAGATGTTTACATGACAAATAAAATATATACCTTAAATTTTCTGAGAATAGTTTGTGAATTCTTATAATCTGGCGTACTGGTAAACGTTAAGCCATAGATGATACACAAATTGAAGATATGAAGTAGATCATTGCTTCAGCCATTTCGAGGTATCCGTTATTAATGGTTCCAATTAATCAACACTTAAACCAGTAATTATTTTAAAGTACTGTCAATTTTCATGTGTTTCTCGCGACGTCATGGAATTTTAAGTCCAGCGTATAGCGTCCATTTCTAAAACATTTTACTGTCGCTATTTCCTTTGCATCTATAACGACATTTTATTGCAGCTATCTGCAGAAAAGTTAATGTGATTAAAATGAAATATATAGGAAACTAAATTTACGGAAGAATAATACGTATAGACACAAAGAGAGTACAAAATGTCACGTGAATGTAACACTGCAGATTTTTTAATACAAATCGAATTTAGAATCAACAAAAGGTGATCAATCATTTATCAACATCATTAACATGAAATATATAAATAATATCTGAAAGGTCATTTGATAAAGTTTTATGGAGTATTTGAGCGCCTCTATGTGCGAAAATTGGCAATATGAGCAACTCGTTGACGCCTATGTTTCAGCTTGTAGTATCTAATAAGCACAGAGGTAAGAGTTTATGTGTTTTTTTTTTCTTTCTCTAGTACATAGGCACATACAATGCACATAGTAGCTAGATGAGGTATTGTATTCCACTAAAACGTTCGATTTCACCGACAATACATGTTTTGAGGTTCCACGAGTCCGAAAAAATAAATTTTAGAAAAAGGTCTGTGTGTTTGTGGACAGTATACTCGTAGCACAAAAACGAAAAGACCGCTAAATACCAAACTTCGTATTTATGTTTAGTAGATATCTTTCAAGGATGTGACACGAAGATTTGCAGGAAAGTTCCCCCACCACAAACTACCCTTTACATGGGACAAGTTTTGAAAGATTTGTTTTCCTCAAAAATAACTCTAAGGATTTTGATTAAAATACCGTATATTAAAAGATATTTATATGGCATAATGTAAATTTTGAGTTTTCCGGGATATCCTCTGAAGACCTCTTTATTCTGGATGAGTTTTGCAGAATTTTGCATGACGGTTAAACTGTTACATTTAAGTCACATACATTTTTCTTGCAAAGTGGACCGTTTTTAAATATTCCTTGTTATTGATTTCAGTTTCAAACTACCTAACTTTTCTCAAACGGGACCATACAAACCATACCGAACCTCAATTGTTTCACATTTTAAAAGATTTGACTATCGCTTTAGCCTAATGCATTCCATTCTACTTATAAGGAAGCAAATAATAAGATAAATTCTGCTAACGTTTATCCGATTAGCATGATGTAGATAAAATAATAATGCTTTGTAAGAATAGTTTCTATATGGAACAGCTAGAGAAAGTTATATGAATGGAACACATCAGATTTTTATCCTTTAAATGTGTATTACTTAAGATTAAGTGTGTTTTAGCCTGTGCTATATTTCCTTTTCAATTTTCCTCGTCATCAGTTCTTTTTAGCTCTTCTTTTATTGCCCTTTTTTAGTTTCTCTACACTTACAATGTGCATACTGTATAGAGAAGGTATTGCATTCCACCCAAAAATTCGACACCAAGATTTCACCGGAAATAGACGTTTTAGGGTCCTTTGTATCCAAAAAAAAAAAAAAAGTTTTAGAAAAAAGTCCATGAACACGATAACTCAAAAAGCCGGTAAAAACCAAACTTGATATATAAGTTTAGTATCTTCCAAGCAATCCGCAAGTTTCAAATTGAATAACATAACCAACAATACCACATAAGAAAATTCACTCAATGTTTTACAAATAGATATGTTATAAAACTTACATACTAACACCTGATGTGTTATTATGTAATGGCAGTGACGTCATAATAATTGCTCATTGTAAATTATTGAATATAGTACAAGCATAGAGACTGCAGAAAGTGATAAAGCTACACATTTAATGAACTAAGAATTATTTCTATGCGCCTTCGATTTATGAGAGCCAAGAAATCTAGATACAGATTATAGTTACATTCATTAAATAAAAAAATAAATAAATAAAAAATAAGGATCTGCAAGGAAAATGTCATTACCTCTTGAGGGATATTAGACATGGCGCAGCAAAATTGCAGATTCTAGTTCAGTTTTAGACTAAGGTTCTTTTCTGAGCCTTTCCTATTGGTTACGGAGACAATATGGCTACGTGACAGGTGAACGACAGTTTTCGAGATTTCGTCGAGGTTAGGCTACGTTGGTGTATATAAATGAACTGGATCGAAATAAGGGGTAAAAATGGACTTTATGAAAGTCGGTTCTGCTTCCCAATGCGAAATGCACAAATTTTCAGTTCGTTTTGTGTGCTTGCGCACGGGCAGCCATGTTGGTCAAACGACCAATGGTAGAGTCAAATCTAAAACTGAACTAGAATCTGCAATGTCGTTGTCATATTGTCTCAATAACCAATAGGAAAGGTTCAGGAAGAGCCCTAGTCTAAAATTGAACTAGAATCTGCAATCTCGCGTACAGCAGGCCCTGTAAAATGTTGCAGTGCGATTGTCTGTTGTTGAATTCATAGGCGATGCATAGAGAAAAGAAGCAGAATTCCTCCTCTTTGCACGCAACGCAAGAGTTTGCAAACTCTTGCGTTGCGTTGCGTTGCGTTGCGTTGCGTGTTCCTATGTGAATGCTAACATTAAATAATATAAGTCCAAACTCTTGTGCTTACCTTACGTCTGCTCTTGCATCTCATTGTGAATGTTTTACTGTATAATGATAACAAATTATATGTGTTTTAATCGTTTATATACGTATCACTTAGATTAAGTGTGTTTTTAGCCTGTGCTTTATTTCCTTTTCATTTTTCCTCATCATCAGTTCCTTCTAACTCTTCTTTTATTGCCTTTTTTACCTTTTCTACACGCACTTTGTACATAGTGTATAAAGAAGGCATTGTATTCCACCCAAAAATTCGATACCCAGAATTCACCGGAAATACATGTTTTGGGTCCCACTGAATAAAAAAAAAGCATTTTTAGAAAAAGGTCCGTGTGTGTGCTAAGATATGTGTGTCTGTGGTCAGCAAAGCTCAAAAACTTAAACTTGGTATTTAAGCTTGGTATCTTCCAAGGTTGCGACACGAAGATTTTCAGGAAAATCCTCCCACCCAACTACTATTTACATGCAACTTTTTTCGAAAATTTTAATTTTCTTAAAAATGACTAACGATTTTGATTAAAATATCGTATATTAAAGTTATTTACCTGACAAATAAAATGTATATCTTGATTTTTCTGGGAATAACCTCTGAAGACTACTTTATTCTGGATGAATTTTACAGAATTTTGCATAACTGCTAAACCGTAAGAGATGGACAAAAAGTTACTGCACAAAAAATGTAGAGCATATTAAAACACACAATTTAAGTTGTATACATTTTTTGTGGAGTTGATCGTTTTTAGATATTCCTTGTTTTTGGTTTCAGCTTTGAAAAACTTAACTTTTCTCATACAGGAATTTGTCAACTCGTGTCCATACAAATAAAGGAACCTCCGTCATATAACAAACAGCCAGCTTTTAACTATCACTTTAAGGTATGGTACTCCATTATTTCTCTTCTACTTACAAGGAAGCAAGTAATAAGACTATCTCTGGTAATTTTTTGTCAATTATCATGAAGTAAATAGAAGCATAAGCTTTTTAACAATAATTTGTTGCAGAAATGTAGAATGGAACACATCAGATTTTTATCGTTTATATACGTATCACTTAGATTAAGTGTGTTTTTAGTCTGTGCCTTATTTCCTTTTCAGTTTTCCTCGTCATCAGTTCCTTTTAGCTCTTCTTTTATTGCCTTTTTTATTCTTGTTTCCTCTGCTTGGTTTCTCCTCCCAAATATCCTGCAGCAAGCACGAAGTGGAACAAATGAGAGCTCGACTAGGTTGAGGTGAAATTTCGCAAGCCTGGCCCGGGCATTTCCGCTGCCATTCACAGCCAATTCGCCACAAGCTGTCAAAGGTAAAGAAGGCAAGCTCGATAGATGCTCTTCTTGATCTCTGCCCTCTCCCCACACGGTTAATTGTCTGTCATGTCCTGGGCTCTCTCTTTCTCTCTCTTTCTTTAGAAATCTCCAATGCACATATATCTTGTGTCCAGTGAAATTAATAACCGATAGATGTCGAAGTACCTCCCAGGTAGCAACTCCGCTGATGTCCTTAATATGATATGGCACAGAAAATAATAATAAAAAAGTAGCATGTAGTAGCCTATTGTTTCCAACCCGCCATTTACTTTGCTGACATATGTTGGGACTGAGAGCCAACCAGATTCAGCTTTCATTTCTTGGTAATAATAAATAGCTTCTGCTGTTTAAGGAAGGACAAACAACAAATGACAAATATGAAGTCGTTAATCATTCATTCGAATTTACAATGCAGCAATCAGAAAATTAAAATACTGCGTTGCAAATCAGTCCTTTCGAACTTCAAGATGGTCTGTTTAATTAAGATATTCAACTCAGGAATTTGTTAACAAAATTAAAATAAATATGCACGGTTTGAGGTAATTTGAATCCAGAATCCTTATTACTTTCTCTGTACGTGCTATGTACATAGTGTATAGAGAATGTATTGCACTCCACCCAAAAATTCGATACCAAGATTTCACCGGAAATATATATTTTAGGGTCACTTATATCCAAAAACAGCATTTTCATAAAAAGGTCCGTGTGTGTGTGTGTCCGTGTGTCTGAACACGATAACTCAAAAACGAAAAATCGGTAAAATACCAAACTCGGTATTTAAGTTTAGTATCTTCCAGGGATGCGACACGAAGGTTTTGAGAAAAATCCCTCCACCCCAAACTACCCTTTAAGTGGAACTTTTTTCGAAAATCTCCAACGATTTTGATTAAAATATCAAATATTAAAGATATTTACCTGACAAATAAAATGTATATCTTGAATTTTCTAGGAATAGCCTCTGAAGAGTACTTTATTCTGGATGCATTTTACGGAATTTTGAATAACTGCTAAACCGTAAGGGATGGACAAAAGCTTAACACACAAAAAATGTAGAGCACGTTAAACCACACAATTTATGTTATACACATTTTTTTCGTGGAGCTCGTCGTTTTTGGGACATTCCTTGTTTGTGTTTTCTGCTATGAAAAACTTATACTTTTCTCATACAGGAATTTGCCAACTGCTGTCCACACAAACAAAGGAAATTCAGTGACATAGCAACCAGCATTTGACTATCACTTCAGCCAATGGTACTCTCTTATTTCCCTTCTACTTACAAGGGAGCAAGTAATAAGATTATTTCTTTTAATTTTTTCTGATTAGCAGGAAGTAAATAGGAGTATAAGCTTTTTAAGAATAATTTGTTGCAGGGATGTAGAGAAAGTCATGTGAATGGTACACATCAGATTTTTTTATTTATAATTCTAATATTTACAATACATATTAAACAAAATCATTAGGGAAAAAATCTGATTTGTTCTATTCACATAGGTGTTGCGCAAACAATCCTTTTATTGAAAAGATTAATCTTTAAGCAATATCATATTAATCAAGATAAACATAAGCAGAATTAGTCTATTACTTGTTTACTTGTAAGTAGAAGGGGAATAAGAGGATGCACAAACAAAAGTGATAGCCAAATTCTTTAAAAGCTGGTCGCTATGTGAAACAATTGAAATTCCATTCTCTTTTCTTGCCAGGAGTAAGGTGTCTTTCCGTTCGAGAAAAGTTTGAGTGCTTCAAAATTGATACCAATAATCCGGAATATCTCGAAAACGGTTAACTCTACAAATAAATTGTATGTAACATATGTTTTAATGAGATCTACAGTTTTTGCCTAGTAAGCGTTTATCTACTCTTATGGTTTTCCAGTAATACAAAAGTCATCGAGAATGAAGAGGTCTTCAGAGGCTATTTCAAGAAAAGTTAAGATATACATTTCATTTGTCATAAAAATATCTTAAACATAAAGCACGTTAATCAAAATCGTTAGTCATTATTGAGAAAATAAAAATGTTTGACAAATGTTCCATGCAAAGAGTAGTTGGGGGTGGGGGAATTTTCTCGAAAATCTTCGTGTCTCATCCTTGAAGATACCTAAATTAAATATCAAGTTTGGTATTTAAAGGATTTCTAGTTTTGAACTATGCTGTTCACAGACAGACAGACAAACACACACACAAACATGGAGGTTTTTCTAAAAATGTTGTTTTTTTTTTTTTTTATTCAGGGGGTCCCAAATGTGTGTTTCCGATGAAATCTCGGTATCAAATTTTTGGGTGCATTGAAATACCTTCTCTACCATGTAAATAGTTCGTGTAAACAAAGTAATAAGATATAAAAGTCGTCCGATATGACCAAACCAAGTTAAAGGACGTTAAACTACCAAAATATATATAAAACATTTCCCATCCAAAAATGTGCAGAGGAAATGTTCTGAAAATCTTTTCCTTAAAAGTGATCTGAATTAAGTATGCAATGGGGTACTTGTCCTAATTGCCATGGATAATTTACCGACGGACGGATAGATAAATAAAAAGGTTACAGTTAATCGACATAGTTTTATAACAAACATGGAAATTCATAACATTAATACTAGACAAAAGGGATTGATTCGTCGTCCCAATGCCAATCTTCGTTGCTTTCAGAAAGGTGTATATTATGAAACAATCAAGATATTTAATGCTCTTCCCAGTAAGCTCAAAGAAAATGTTGGGGAATTTCAGGGCTTTTAAGGCCTCTCTTAAGGAGGACCTTTGCAATAAATCATTTTACTCTATAGTAGAATATTTAAGTGACAAATCTGTCTGTACAATACCGTTAATAATCATTGTATTTATAAATATTACAATGTATTGCATTTTGTGTATATTAGTGTGTGTGTTTTATATTAAAATTAAACTGATTTATACTTTGACTTGCACGATGTGTCAAATGAATTCTTTTAGTATTTAGCAATGACACAAGGTCTGTAAAGCCTGATGTTTTGATATTTTACACTCTAGTACATAATTGTAAATCTTTGCATTGGAAATTCTATAACATATTTGTAAATATGTATTGTAATTTGTTGATATTTATGAAGAGTACATAGTACAATAATCGTGTTTTAGTTTATATAATTACTACTAGTAACTATTATATCGACAATTTGAAAACTATCATCTGACATAACATTAGTTTTACATATAATGACATTTTATTTATTTATACATTTTACACTATATTTTGATACTCTTTGTTTTTATGTGCATGTAAAAAAAAAAGAAGGTATTCTGTTGGTTTTGTAACCTATGCTTTTAGCACTAGAGCTTTGTACATTTTTTTTTTCATAGCTTATAGTATATAAACATATGCATGCATGTATATGCCTTGACAAGTTCTATGTTCAGTGGCTTTCTGGCCTAAACGAACCTACAGAATGCTTTCTTATCTAATCTAATCTAATCACAAAGTAGAAGTTATATAAAAATATAAAAGTATGAAATTGGGCAATTATCCAATTTTATGTTTAATTCGTATATTATATATATATATATATATATATATATATATATATATATATATAAGCTTCCATGTTTATATTTTTTAAGTCTTCTTGAAATCAACATCTGCGGTTACACACAAGATGCTTAGATATATTTTACTTAACGTGTATTAGTTGTTTGCTTGGGGTGACTATTTCAATCTAATGATATAAGCATAGTATTGGTTATTTACTGTTAACTTCTAAGTGGAGCACAGGGCATCATTACGATGTTTCCGTGATCGGATTTGAAGTTTAGTTCGTGAGTTCGTTGCTATGCGCCATGGTGACGAGGGATCAGCTTGTCACCCACAGATTATTTTATAGTGTTTAACGCCCGCTTTTACTATTTGTGGCACCGCAGGCAATGACACTGATGATACAGACAATGAGATGCAGACTCGGTGGAATGCGAATGCAGGGGAAACCGGAGAAAACCCGCCCTTGCGCCGCTTTGTCCACCACAAATCTCACATGTGGTCGCTTGGGAACCCGGGTGAGAGGCGGCGTGGCCTCTGCCCACAGATGGTACTGTAGGACGAAATCACAACCCTCCGCGTATTTAGGACTAACTAGGGGTCAGAAGCCTATCGGGGAGACAACGGAACACCACAGAATGAGGAACCGGAACGAGTGGTCGACCCATAGCTAGGCCTGAGCGTGAGGAAGTGGATGATACGAAATGCAAGCAAAATGGATGATAGGAAAGGTAATTATGGAGCAATGGTGGAATGAGTGGTGGGGGAAACCGGCGAAAACCCGCTCAGACGCCGCTTCGTCCACCACAAATTCCACATGCGGGCGCTTGGGATCGAACCTGGGCCCCTAGGTGGGAGGCGAGCGGTTTAACCATTCGGTCATGGCGCCGCCCTGTCAATTTGATATTACACAAAAATCTGGGCTCTAGTTATGATACGCTACGCCTAGAAGGTGTTTATTTATTTACAACTAACGAGTTTAACCTAAGTTGTAAAAGTTGGACCGTTGCGTGTATTACAGGGGAAGGTAAACCTTTGGGGATGTCGCAATATTCTCCGAAACGGAACATTAATTTTAATGGCTGTTTCACTGTTTTAGTGCCGGCGTGCCGAAGGGATGGGGAAGTAGGAAACCCGGAGAGATACAAGGAAGGTCTCCAGCTACATAAAAACATTTTATGGTTTACTGTGAAAAGAGTGTAAATGTGTGTGTTTTATTATCACGGACGCTCACGACCATTTCTGTTTTGGTCTTGACTTTGGTGCTGTGGTGTTGCTTCTTCATCCTGCTGACTTATTTCACTCTCTTCTTCTCACCCCCTTTTCTTTTTTCGGATTTATGCCTCTTTTTTACTTTCTCCATACGCACTATGTATGTAGTGTATAGAGAAAGTATTGCACTCCACCAAAAAATTCGATACCGAGATTTCACCGGAAATATATGTTTTAGGAGGGTCCCCAATATCCAAAAAAAGCATTTTCACAAAAAGGTCCGTGTGTGTGTGTCCGTGTGTCTGTGAACACGATAACTCAAAACGAAAAGTCGGTAAAATACCAAACTTGGTATTTAAGTTTAGTATCTTCCAGGGATGCGACACGAAAATTTTGAGAAAAATCCCCCCAACCCCAACTACCCTTTACATGGAACTTTTTTCGAAAATTTTGATTTTCTCAAAAATGGCTCTAACGATTTTGATTAAAATTTCGTATATTGAACATATTTTCCTGACAAATAAAATGTATATCTTGAATTTTCTGGGAATAGCCTCTGAAAGTAGTTTATTCTGGATAAATTGTACTAAATTTTGAATAACTGCTAAACCGTAAGAGATGGACAAAAATTTACTGCACAAAAAATGTAGAGCACATTAAAACACACAATTTATGATATATACATTTTTTCGTGGAGTTCGTCGTTTTTGTGACATTCCTTATTTTTGGTTTCTGCTATGAAAAACGTATACTTTTCTCATAATGGAACTTGTCAACTCCTATCCATATAGACAAAGGAACTTCATTGACATAGCAACCAGCTTTTGACTATCATTTTAACCTACGGTTGTCCCTTATTTCGCTTCTACTTACAAGGAAGCGAGTAATTAGACTATTTCTGCTATTTTTGTCTGATTAGCATAAAGTAAATAGAAGTATAAGCTTTTTAAGAATTATTTGTTGCAGAGATATGGAGAAAGTCATGTGAATGGTACACATCAGATTTTTACTTTCTCTATACGTACTATGTTCATGGTGTATAGAGAAGGTATTGCACTCCACCCAAAATCGATACCGAGATTTCATCGGAAATATATGTTTTAGGGTCCCCAATATCCAAAAAAAGCATATTCACAAAAAGGCCAGTGTGTGTGTGTGTGTGTGTGTGTGTGTCCGTGTGTCTTTGAACACGATAACTCAAAAATGAAAAGTCGGTAAAATACCAAACTTGGTATTTGAGTTTAGTATTTTCCAGGGATGCGACACGAAGATTTTGAGAAAAATCCCCCCACCCCAAACTACCCTTTACATGGAACTTTTTTCGAAAATTTCGATTTTCTCAAAAATGGCTCTAACGATTTTGATTAAAATATCGTACATTAAAGACATTAATCTGACAAATAAAATGTATATCTTGACTTTTCTGGGAATAGCCTCTGAAGAGTAGTTTATTCTGTATGAATTTTACGGAATTTTGAATAACTGCTAAACCATAAGAGATAGACAAAAGCTTACTACACAAAAAACTGTAGAGCACGTTAAAACACACAATGTATGCTATACGCATTTTTTTCGTGGAGTTCATCGTTTTTGAGACATTCCTACCTTGTTTTTGGTTTCAGCCATGAAAAACTTATACTTTTCTCATACAGGAATATGTCAACTGCTGTCCATACAAACAAAGGAACTTCAGTGGCAGAGCAACCAGCTTTTGACCACCACTTTAACCTATGGTACCCCCTTATTTCGCTTCTACTAACAAGGAAGCAAGTAATAAGACTATTTCTGCTAATTTTTTCTCCATTAGACGAAGTAAATAGAATAATCTGTTGCAGTGATATAGAGAAAGTCATGTGAATGGAACACATCAGATTTTTATTCAAGTGTGCGGAATATGCCTTTGAAGGATTCTGTAACTGTGTTGAAATGAGCCTTCAGAACCATTGTCAGTGGAAGTGAGCGTAAAACAGTCGTTCGATCTCTCGAATAGTTGCTGCATTCAGTCATCAAGTGTAGGGTCGTCTGTGGAAGTTTTCCAGAACAGCTGCAGAGTGGTGAAGCTTTTATTTTCATTTTGTGGAGGTAGGACTGAAAGCGGCTATGATTTATAGGAATTGGGTAATAGTTACCCACTTTATTGCATGTATCAAAAATATGGGTAATGCTAGACAAACATAAAAGTAGAGTAACACCCTCAGAAATAAAATATTTGAGGAAAATGGAGGGGAAAACAAGGAAAGATAGAGTTAGAAGTAATACTATTAGGGAACATTTAAAATTGATCCATTAGTGGAAGAGATAGAGAAAATAAATTTAAAATGGTATGTAAACCTAATTAGCAATGATGATCAGCGGAAAACAAAACAAACATTTGAGGCAAGATTAGAAGGAAATATAAGACGGGGATGACCAAGAAAGGAATGGGAACAATATATTGGAGAAATAGCAAGAAAAATCTGATGTGTTCCATTCACATGAATTTCTCATAATGTAGATCACTGCTACAAATTATTGTTAAAAAAAAAACTTATTCTGTTATTTACCTACTTCATGCTAATCGAGAAAAAATATTAGAAATAGTATTATTACGTGTCTCCATTTATGTAGAAGAGAAATAAGGGAGTACCATAGCTAAAGCGATAGTCAAAAGCTGTTGCTTGAAGTTCCTATGTTTGTATGGACAGGAGTTGAAAAATCCCCGTATGAGAAAAGTATAAGAATTTTCAAGATGAAATCAATAACAAGGAATATCTAAAAAAAAATTATCAACTCCGCGAAAAAAAAAGTATATAACATAAATTGTGTGTTTTAACGAGATCTACATTTTCTATTAAATAAGTTGTTGTCTATCTCTTACGGTTTACCAGCTATGCATAATTCCGCAAAATTCTTCCAGAATAAAGATGTCTTCAGAGGTATTCCGAGAAAATTCAAAATATACATTACGCTTGTCCTGTAAATATTTTTAATATACGATATTTTAATCGAAGTCATCAGAGCCATTTTGAGAAAATCAAAACTGTTGAACATTTTTCCATGTAAAGGGTAGTTGGGGGTGGGGATTTTCTTGAAAATCTTCGTGACGCATCCTTGGAAGATACTGAACTTAAATACCAAGTTTGGTATTTAACGGATTTTTCGTTTTTGAGCTGTGCTGACCCAAAGACACACACAAATAGACATACCTACTGATACATGGACTTTTTCTAAAAATGCTCTTTTTCTGGTTCAGGGGTACTCAAAACATATTTCCGGTGAAATCTCGATATCGAGTTACCTTCTCTATCCATTATGTGTAAATTTTACACTCGTGCTAGAGAAAGTAAAATCCGCAGGTTAGCTATAATAAAACCAGATAACATGTGCCCCCTTCTTGTGCTGATATACGCAGAATTCAAACCCCAACCCAATGAGTGTAGTTATAAAAAAGGAGAAAATTATAATATATAAAACAGTATATTTACCCACTTTATTCTATGGATCAGAAACGTGGGTACTACTCGACAAACATAAACGTCCTCAGAAATGAAATATTTGAGGAAAATGGAAGGGAAAACAAATAAATGGCGTGTTATTTATGGACGCTTTTTAACTGCTGAGGTTCTCAGCGTCCCATTCTATATTGGGCATGAAAGACCGCTTAATTTTGCTCAGAGGCCTCTCTATCAGGCTTGAGGTTCTTTTACGTGCCGTAAATCTACGACACGGGACCCACGGCTTTACTTCCCTTCCGAAGGAAGCCAAGCTAAGGTTTTTTACACCCGAAAAAATCCATCGTCCTCCGCCGGTTTTGAACCCGCGACCTTGGGTATACGAAGTCAGCATAGTAACCATTACACCACGGAGGTCGACGAAGGGAAAACAAGCAAAGATAGAGTCAGAAGTGACATTATTAGTAAAAATCTAAAAAAAAAAAAAAAAAAATGGATCCATTAGTGGAAGAGATAGAGGAAAGAAATTTAAAATGGCATGGACACCTAATTAGAATGGATGATCGGCGGAAAACAAAACAAACATTTGAAGCAAGATCAGAAGGAAGTAGAAGACAGGGATGGGAACAATAGATTGGAAAAATAGCAAGAAAAAGAGGGATGGAAATGACTGAGTTAAAGAGGAAGGCACAGGATAGAGAACGGTACAGAAAATGGATAGAAGGGGAAGGAGAACAAGAAGAAGAAGAAGAAAAATATGATGAAAAAGAAGAAGGGAGTAGTATCCTAGTTGTAACCCAATAATTTTCACCATGATGCACTACACCCTTGCTCTGCACAGTCACTGAATTGCTTTCTTCGGAATATGGGCGCAGTTATTTTAATTTCCAGGAAAATAGCTGTTCTTTAAGCATGTAAATGCGGGGCTTGCAACCACATTTCTCCCTGTAATGAAAGACTTTGAAAATAGTTGAGGGGGGATTAAACTGCGATAAGAGTTCGCCTGACTTGTTGGTAATGAAGACTGTCATAATGCCAATTCATAGCGTATAATAATACATTTTAAAATAATGACCAGCGTGCTGCGTGACTTCCTGCAGATTAATTTAGATTAAACAAATTAGGTGTCATTTACATTCTTAATTATTTCCGGGGTTCCAGCAAAGTTGCATGCCTACATCACGAGTCATTCTGCAGTCCTTGAGTATGAGAAAGTTACCGAGCAGTTTCGCCTCTGGTCCGGATTCGGGAGGCCACGGGTTCCATCCGCGTGGTCAACCTGATTTGCTTCATTATTTTATCAATTAATGAAGTTATTTATTCATGAGAGTCCTTCAACTACTGAAGGTAATCATCAATGAAAAGGCGCAAAGCGATTTTTTGTTAAAATTGGGATTAATTAAATTAAGTTATTTCAAGTTCTACTCTTTGTAGAATAAAACATTTTATAAAATTACTTTTTAGAAGGATTAAAAATAATATATATATATATAATTATAATTTGCTTAAAAAGACTTGAGTTCGGCTTAATAATGGCTTGCCTCACAACTTAGCTGAAACCTATCTGTGTAAATATGCATTTGGTTAGCTTAAGGTGACAAATATGTGGAATTTGACCAAAATTGAAAAAAAAATTAAAAATATTATTTTAATAATAAATTAATATGAATTATAAACTTTAATAAAAGGTATATTTTTCTCCACTTGGCGCATTTTGACTACCAATTAACTGAAACTATAAATGGACAAAAGCATGGTTGTTTATAAAGACGTATCTTTAAACCTCGTTTTCTCGCAACATTTTTCCATACTCAAAATGCGCCACAAGTTGCATTGTATTACTTAATTGTTTCAAAAGTGTTATACTGCCTCTCAAACTACGTCAAATAAAAAGTTCATAAACGTTTCGAAATTATGTTATAATTTAATTTTGAGAAACAAATTATAATATTTTCGAAAATACCTAAAATTGGAAAGTACGAAAAGTAATAACTTTTATACAGTAATTAGGGCTAGTATAACAAATCTGATATGTAGATCTATTTGTAAATTCATTTACAGTAAAACTTCAACTTTTAGTCTGGAGGGTTAAACCCGACGCAGACCGTTTGTTTTTTTAAGCATTTTTTAATCTGACTGTGCCTTTTCAACTCCTGTCCTTTACATAGTTTCTGAGAGAAAACAATTACAATTATCTCATTCTTCAGAAAGCTGATTACTTTCTATGTATAGTATATGGTTCGTAGTTAGAGAAATACACGTTTTAGGATCCAATATAAGCATTTTTAGAAAAAAGTCCGAGTGTATATGTGTATGTCTTTGTGTCTGTGAACACGATGACTCAAAAACGAAAAGACGGTAAAATATCAAACTTGGTATTTAAATTTAATATCTTCCAAGGATGCGACAAGAAATTTTTGAGGAAAATTGCCCCACCCCAAACTGACCTTTACATGGAAAAAAATTCGAAAATTTTGATTTTCTCAAAAATGACACAAACGAATTTGATTAAAATATCGTATATTAAAGATATTTACATGACAAATAAAATGTATATCTTGAATTTTCTGGGAATAGCCTCTGAAGACCTCTTAATTCTGGATGCATTTTGCTGAATTTTGCATAACTGGTAAACCGTAAGAGATAGACAAAACTTACCACACGAAAATTGTAGATGTTGTTAAAACACACAATATATTTATTTATCGTGAATTTGACTATTTTTTAGATATTTCTTTTTATTGGTTTCAGTTTTAAAATACATACTTAAAACTTTTCACATGCGGGAATTTTACAACTCCTGGAAATGCAAAGAAACCATTTTCAATCACAGGGCAAACAGCTTTTAAAACATTTGGCTATCGCTTTAGCGCAATGTATTCTCTTGTTTACTTATAAAACAACAAGTAACTCTATTAGCATGAAGTAGATAGAAGAATAAACCTTTTAACAATAATTAGTTAGATGTAAAGAAAGCCTTGTGAGTGAAATATATCAGATTTTTTTTTATTCACACATTATCCGTTTTACTATAGATACAAACAGAATCGCGATATTCAAATATTTAAGAACTAAGCGCTGTAGGTATCTGGCATTAATATTTCACTTACCTTTGCTAGAAACAAAATAAGAAAAATCTGACGCGTTCCATTCATATAAATTTCTCTAGCTGTTCTGCAACAAATTATTTTTACAAAAACCGATCCTTCTCTTTACTTCGTGAAGATAAACAGAAGATAACAGAAATGACCGTATTACTTCCTTATAAGTAGAAGCCTACAGAAGCCTAAAACGATAGTCAAATAGTTTCAAAGTCGCTAGGTAATTGAAACGTTTTTTTTTGTTTTTTTTTTTTTTGTTTTTTTTTGTGCTGGAGGAAATTTCATATTTCACATTTATTTGCCTTTTGTACGTCAGACTTCAGGAGAATAGGATGACTAATTATAGCGGGCTTCCGGAACCGGATGGCGGGAGGGAACCACTGTGGAGGGTTGGTAACACTTTCCAAACAGTTCTTCATTTCGATGCGGGGAGCGCTAGGAGCCTACACCTGAGGTCTGACCAAACGCCCCTGATTCTACAGACGACTTCCAACTCTATCCCGCTACCGAGAGCAGTCACCTACCAAAGTGCAATCACCTCCACGAGAGGGCGCCACCACCGCAGTACTCGCCGACATTTAAGAGACCAGTTGGATGAAATGAAAATAAAATGAAGCGACAGAGAGTTCAGGGGAATGAAAAAATCTCCCCAACATTCTCTTAGTGACCCGTGAAAGCCCTGAACCCCAAGGGTCAGAGAGTTGGATGCGGGGAACCGATTCCTAGATCTCCCGTATGCCAGTTCCAGATGAAACACCTGGTTCAGTTTAGAGTATTTTAAAACGGAACCCAATAACAGAAATATCTCTAAAATGGTCAACTCCACAAAAAAAATGTATATGACAAATTGTGTGTTTTAACGATATCTACATTTTTGTGCAGTAAGCTTTTGTCTAACACTTACGGTTTACCAGCTATCCAAGTCAACCAAAATAAAGAAGTCTTCAGAGGCTATCCCAAGAAAATTCAAGATATACATTTTATATGTCATGTAAATATATTTAATACACAGTATTTTAATCAAAATCGTTAAAGCCATGTTTTAGAAAATAAACAAATTCGAATCCACGTAAAGGGTTGTATGGGGCGGGGGAAATTTCTTCAAAATATTCGTGTCGCTTTCTTGGAAGATACCAAGCTTAGTATTTTACCGACTTTTCGTTTTTGAGTTAAATTTTCACAGACACATGGACACACGCATGCCGCTTTTTTTTAATGCCCCTAAAACGTGTATTTCCACGAAATCTCAGTATCAAATTTTTGGGTGGAATACAATATCTTCTCTACATACTATGTACATTATGGACACGTGCTAGAGAAAGTAAAAACTAAAGCTATAGCTTAATACTTTATACAATCACTTTTATCACTTCGTTGTCCTATTAGCTCACTCTAACCGAGATTCGAACTCGTGATCTCTTGAGTGTGTGGCACACGCTATCACCTCACTACAGAGGCGGGTTGAGAAGGATTTGTGCTCAAGAGAGTAAACCATTGTATCTCCATTAATGATTTCGCTTTAAATTAACACACCTAGGTTTTTTATTTATCCCCTCTCTTTTATTCCAGTTTCCTATTTGTCCTATTTATTTACCGTTTTCGTTTTACTTCTACATACATATACACATTTACAAACACAAACACCGATGCCCAAGGCGGTACTTGAATCCACGATCCCCTGCGCCACGAAGCATCAAAGTTAGCATTTTGGCAAGCGCTGCCGCGGTGACCGGCAAAGGTTTTATCTGTATGTTAGTAATACGACGTTTAACCACTAGAGTTTATATGTAGCTTACGGCATATCGGCCATAACATTCTGAGGAAGAAGACGCTGTAGTTCAGACCTAGCAGAGGCGATTAACGCTGCTTAAAACCGTGCAAATGATACCACTTCCGTTTCCGTTTCCATCTTCCCAGGCTTGCGGCTTCAGATAAGAAGCACGAGATGAAATAGTACTTCGGAAACTGGATAAAGATGTCTTAATGCTTCTCAGTCTGTTTTTGTGATAGGTTTACTAGATTATCTAACAACATAAGCCACTTCCTGAGCGTGCTATTCTCTAACCTGGTTTTGTAGCGCTATAATAGACAGAAAAGAGAGAGAGAACTTGGTTATTCCGGGAGTCGAGGTAGTAATTACTCAAGAGTGTGAAGACATAGAGCTTATGTTTAGAAAATTACTGGAAGAACGTGATAAATGAAATCTGAAAACAATTGTAAAAACATATGACTTTGCCTACTCTCGCTTGCAATCTTACAAAAGCTTATTCCTTTTTCTTATCGTACTAACCTAGACAAACATTAGCAAAAATGGTCTTACTACTTACTTCCTTCTAAACAAAAGGGTAATAAGGGAATACACTAGTCTAAAGCGATAGTCAAATATTTTAAAAGCGAGTGAACAAAAGGTAACTCTGGATAGGTAGAGTCAGACTGAAAAATGCAATGGCATAGCCGAGACTATTGGTTATACTATGACTTCTGGGTCTAAAGTACTTACAACACTGTAAGTTGCCATTGGGGTTGTCATCTCAAAATAATTTGAGATCACCTTGTGGTTTGCCTGGAAACATGCGAGTCAGTTGAGAAATTCAATGCTATGCCGCCATGTTGTCATGGTAGTTCAGTGGCAGAGCAAACGGCTAGAGATCGGGAGATCCGTGGTTCAAATCCCGCCTATGGCATTGAATTTTTCAGTGTGACTCTACCTATCCAACTACTGTCCTGCACACGGCTTGTGTGGAGAAAATAAAAACAATTGTTCCAAAGGTGACTCTGTTTGAGAAGATATATAGGTTAAAACTGAAATCAATAAAAAGGAATATATTGGAAAAGATAACTCTACAACAATATTTTATATGACATTAATGTGTTTTAAAGTGATCTCCATATTTTTGCGGTAAGTTTTTGTCTGTCTCTTTCGGTTTATCAGTTATGCAAAATTCATGCAGAATGAACCAATAACATAAGCTATTCCCAGGAAATTCAATACATAAATTTTATTTTTCATCTAAATTGCTTTAATATAGGGTATTTTAATCAAAACTAGTAAGGCTGCTTTTGAGAAAGAACAATTTTTAAAAATATTTCTACGCAAAGGGTGGTTTGGGAGAAGGTATTTTCTTGAACATATTTGTGTCGTATCTTTGAAAGATACCAAACTTAAATACCATGTTTGGCATTTAACGGTATTTTAGTTATTGAGATATACTCTCCACAGACACACCAAATACACACACAGACATTTTTCTGTTTTTTTACTTAAGGGACCTCAAAACATATCTTTCCGGTGAAATCTCGCATCAATTTTTTGCTGCAATGCCATGCCTTCTCTATACACTAAGTACAAAGTACGTGAATAGAAAAAAATAATATAAAGATCTGCAACTCTCCATTCCGGCGACTTGATACCCACACCGGTGTGTGTATTGCCAAATTTTATCAGTTTATTACGTCAGTCCTTCATACATTATTATTGTGAGGATAATTAGCTGTAGCTCAAACAAACAAATAAAGAAAATAAGACAAAAAAAAAAACAAAATAAACAAAAAAGTTCTCACTCAGAGGTCCCGGGTTCGATTCTAGGCTGGGGCGGGTAACTTTTCTTCAACCAGAATTATTCCCTATCCCCCACAGAGTATGGAAGTATGTATGAGCGAGTGAATGTGTGTGTATTTGTTTGAGGAAAAGAAAAGTATTTAAACCCAACGTAAAGAACCTACAGTCAACGAGTTGTTTCTAATGCTAAAGCTCCTGATATAACCTTAAATGTTGAAGGGGGTATATAAATGAAACAGTAAGAAGAATTAAAAAAAATAAAACAAAAAATAAACAACTTTCACCTATAAATTCAAAATAAGCATTTCATAATTTAACTTCAACTGATAGCTATCTAACTATACAAATTATATAAAAAACAAGTATACCTACGTCGGAAACCAACATATTAGGCATTAGTAGGCGCACCTCTATTACAAAACAATCGCTAAAAGAAAAGTAAAACATGAGGAGAAATAACTGAAAAGCCACAGGACTTTGAAATAATGCCTAAATATTGAACAATTCGAACCATTAATAAGGGATATTTCGAAAATGACGTACCTATGGCACAAAAACAGGTTATTTGAAATAAATTATGATTTTAAAAATATCTACATTTGTTTTATTTATTTCGTTTTCATCTATCGCTTAACGCAAACAAGTTATATAGGATTATACAGAATTCCTTCCGAATGAAGCGGACGTGCAAAAACTCTTTTGGGCGTTAAAAGAGTTGCAGAACTCAACTTTCAAGTTAAAAAACAAAGTTCTTGATTATCAGCAGAGACGGTGAGCGGGGTAAAAGTAACGCCATCCCTAGTTTCTCACTAGTTGATTTTAAGTTGAAACAGCCCGTTGAATTCTGCAACTCTTAATGCAGGAAGGGATATCTGAACACGTCAATAAGGGGCAGTTGAGCCACCTGAGGTGAGACAAGAACAAAACATTAAGTTGCGCAGTGGCAACTCTTTGCCTGAAGGGCTGATGATAGGAGAAGTTGCGCCAACAGGTGTGCGCAGAAATCATTAGGTTTCTGTCCACGAAGGAGTGAAGTATGCTAGTGCTGTTTTATTGCGGAATTATTTAGTGTTTCTGTAAATAAACACAAGCTGATTATTGTTAACTTGGAAAAAGACAGTGTTACCGACGATATCAATAGCATTCTGGTTATGATTAAGAAGATGATGATGCATGAGCGGAAACATGAGGTGAATACAGTAATATTGACTATGTTCATGGTTGCCAACTCATTGTGTGATTGGCTGGATCGCAAAAATAAACATGTCGACATTCCTTCATTAGCTTTATAAGAAACAAAGTGATTTCATTATATGAATTTGTACCAACAATTATTTTCATGTGAACTACATCAATTGTTTAACGCTGCATGCTGTTGTGGTTGTGTTATTCCCGCCAAACTGACATCTGTATTACCCCTCTCAGTCGCTGCAGAGATTTGTTCATGCCTCGCCTTTATAGCATTCTTAGCAAAAGCATTAAGGCCATTTTTGAGAAAATAAGGTATTGAAAAATGTTTCATGTTAAGGTCAGTTTGCGTTGGGGATTCTTTTTTTTTTTTTTTTTCCTCTCTCTCTTTTATTGCCTTACTAAGCACATAATGAACTTATACGCCACTTTCGGTATTTATTACGTTTTCGAGTTAGAAAAACTAACTTATGCTTTTGTCATGCATGCAAAAATATTCAGCTACAATAAATATTCAACCTCTCTGTTTTAGATATAAAAAGGATAAGAAAAACAACAGTAACTACCTCTTTGTGTTCTTCACAGAGATTATGGAACTGTTTGTTCCGTGTTCTGCCTGCCACTAGAGGCTTTTTATGACTATCCCACATCCCCGCATGCTACGGGTTTATATAGCTGCAGCTTCTGGTATTATGGCTTCTTGTCTTCTTTAAACAAGAAACCAGTTTTTAAGGCAGCATTATTCTTTCAAAACATATGTATGCGTCCAGATATGAACCACACACATAGTTATGATTCTATATTTCTACAAAGCAGAGTAAAGTCGGCTGACTTAATATGAAAATGGAAATATTCTGAATGTTTTTCAAACAATTTGTGTAATCTTGGCTTCAAGGTAGACCAATATTAGGTTGAGTATTTCATTCAAAATTGAAAAATTATATATAGCTTTAGAGAATCTTTCAAAAGTAGGTAATTATGCAAACAAAACTTATACTAACTCAGGTTTTAAATATATGTAATGACTTTCTCTACCACATATAGCTAAATAATCGGTGAAAAAAAACTAATCTTTTCAAAGTTTATATTTCTATCCGCTTCAACAGAGATAAATCTTTGCAGAAATAGCTATATTACACAATTCGTATTGGATATAAAAAGATAGATGGACCCTATTTATACTGCTCTTAAAATTCACCAATCTTTCCATTGCAATCGTGAGAAACAACTGAACAGTATAACAACTTCATCTGTGAAAAATTAAAGAATTATTTTATCTTCTCTAGCACATATGTCAATGTGCAGAGTGGATAGAGAAGGTATTGTATTCCACTCAAAAATCGGTACAGAGATTTCGACATAAATCATATTTTGAGATCCCTGAATTCAAAATAAAATAATTTTTAGAAATATATTCCTCTCTGAGTGTGATAGAATTTTTAAGAAAATTCTCCCAACTCAACTATCCTTTAAATGGAGCATTTTTTGAAAATGTTTATTTTCTCAAAAACACTAACGATTTTGATTAAAATGCAATATATTAAAATATTTTCATGACAAACGAAATCTAAAACGTTGAATATTCAGTGAATAGTTTCTGAAGACTTCTTCATTCTGGATGACTTGTATAATGGTAAACTGTAAAAGATAAACAGTAACGTACTACACGAAAAATGTAGATCGCATTAAAGCACACAATTTATGTTATATACATTTTTATTGTATAGTTAACCGGCTTCTAAATATTCCGAGCTATTGGTTTCTGTTTTAAGCTATTTAAAACTTTTCTCAAACGGGAAGACATCTCTTTTCAAGTCTTCTTTTGTTTACCCCTTCCAAGCAAAGAGAACCAAATTTCAATTGTTTCACTTAGCGACCGACTTTTAAACGATTTGACTATCGCCTTAGCCTAGTGTATTCCTTTATTTGCCTTATACTTTCAAAGAAGCAAGCAATAAGGCATTTTCTAGTAATGTAGAAATTAAGAAATGCTGAGGTCGGAACAGGTCGAAGATCTTAATCCTTGAAAGAAGAAGAAGAAGATAAAGATTACTAGAAATGATATTAATGCTTACTTCCTTATAACTAGAAAGAAAAAAGGGAATACACTAGGCTAAAGCGACATCATATATTTTAAAATCTGTCGCTCTGCGTTTGTCATTGAATTTGTTTCCCTTTCCATGTGCAAGGAGTAAAATAAAATATATATCAAATGGATGAAGAGCTCCCGTTTGAATTGAGAAAAGTTTAAGTATCTAAAAATTGAAACCTCTGATATAGTTGGCTCCACACATAAAAAATATTAAAAAAAAATTAAAAAAACTACAACAAAAGCAACTGTATGGTATAAATTGAATATTTTAACGAGACCTACATGTTCAATTTCCGTACATGTACTATGTACATAGTGACTAGATAAGGTATTACATGCATCCAAATATTTGACACCGAGATTTCACAGGAAATACTCGTTTTTAGATCCCCTAAATAAAAAAAAAAACAATTTTAGAAAAATGTCAGAGTGTGTGTGTGTGTGTGTGTGTGTCTGTGAACAGCATAGCTCTATAACGAAAGGTCCATTAAATGACAAACTTAGTATTTAAGTTTAGTATCCTACAAGGATCGAAAGTTTTGAGAAATTCCCCCCCCCCCCAAGCACACACACAAAACTACCCTTTACATGGAAAACATTTCAAATTTTTATTTTCTCAAGGATGTTTCTAACGATTTTGATTAAAGTATTGCACATTAAAATATTTGCATGCCAAATAAAATATATATTTGGAATTTTCTGGAAAGAGCCTCTGAATACCTCTTCATTCTGGACGAACTTTGCTGAATTTTGAATAACTGGAAACCGTAAAAGCAGTTCTCACTAAAACACACAGTTTATGTGTATACTTTTTTTCGTGGAGGTAACCATTTTTTAATATTTCTTGTTATTGGTTCGAGTTTTAAAATTTTTAAAACTTTTCTCATGTGGGGCTTTGACAATTTCTGACCTTGCAAAGAAACGGATCTCCTCCACATGGCAACCAACTTTTAAAAGATTTGACTATCGCTTTAGCCTAGGGTATTCCCTTGTGCCCTTACAAGGAAGAAAGTAACAAAGGCAACTGCTGCTGTTTATCTCGATTATCATGAAGTAGATATAAAAATAAGCTTTTTAGCAGTACTTTACTACAGAACTGTAGAGAAAGTAGTGTGAATTGAAGACATCTTTTACGGTTTGCCAATTGTGAAAAAGTAATCCAGAATGACGATATCTTCAGAGGCTATTCCCAGAAAATTCAATATACACATTTTGTCATGTAAATAAATATGTTTAATATACGAAATTTTTATCAAAATCGCTAGAGCTATTTTTTAAAAATAAATGTTTTCGAAAACTATCCATTTAAAGGATAGTTTGGGGTGAGAAGTTTCTTTAAAATCTTATGTTGCATCCTTGGGAGATATTAAACGTAAATACCAAGTTTGGTATTTAATGAACTTTTCTTTTTAAGTTATGGCACACACTGAATTTTTTCTAACAAGTGTTGCGTGGAACACAATACCCTTTCTTCCTACTATGTACATTGCACATACGTGCTAGAGAAAGTAAAATACAACACTTGTTAAAAACCTGACTGATAGTTTCCTAAAAGCTATGACACAGGTTTCGAATCCTACTGAATACTATTAAAATAATAACCTCTAGAAAATACTGAAATAAACAAGCTTTTAACTTGAATGCTTATCTCCACAGTCAGTATTTAAAGATATGTAAAACTGTTAAGATATCTTTTCCTACTCACTCGTGCGTTTGGGTCTGCCTCTTTAGCATTATGATCAAGACAATCAATCGTATTCTCTTCTGGGAAAGAATGTGATACACTCTTCTCACTGCCAAACTCTACATTTTCACCTTCAATACTTGGAGGTACTATTGGGCAATAATGGTTAGGAAAATGTAACTAATACGGTTGGCAACAACATATCTTTAAGCTATTTTTCTTTTGGTTAAACGTCCGCTTTTACTACTCTGGCACCGCAGGCGATGACAGTGATAATATATGAAACTATGATGGAGCACCGGTGGAATGCGATGGCGGAGTAAACCAGAGAAAATCCGCCTCTGCGCCGCTTTGTCCACCACAAATCCCACATGCGGTCACTTAGGATCGAACCCAAGGTCTATCTTAGTGAAAGGCGAGTGGTGTAACCACTCGGCCACGGCGCGGCCCGTTAAAGCTATTCAAAATATGTGTAAGTGAGAGTTTAAATTCCATAGTCATACAGTCTGTTGATATCAGCCCTGTGCCAATAGCTGGTGAAAAATCATGATGTTTCTAAAGAGAGCGTTACACTTGACATTAAAACCTGAAACTAATTCAGATTCCCCTTCAGCAAAATCAAATGGGCTACAATTTGTCTCAGCAAGACAATTTACAATTAAACAATTTTATTAATTTCAGATTACATCGACTTGCACAAATTTTTTGTAAAGTAAGTTTTTGCCCATCTCTTACGGTTTACCAGGTATGCAAAATTCCGGAAAATTCATCCAGAATAAACATAACATCAGAGACTGTTCCCAGAAAATTCAAGAAATAATTTTATTTTTCATGTAAATATATTATATATAAGAGATTTTAATCAAAATCTTTACAGCCATTTTTCAAAAAATCAAAAATTTCGTATTTTTTTCCATGTAAAGGGTAATTGATTGTGGGGGCATTTTCTTGGAAATCTTCGTGTCGCATCCTTGGATGATACCAAATTTAAATACCAAGTTTGATATTTAACGGTATTTTCGTTTTTGAGCTCTGCTGCCCACAACACACACACACACACACACATATACACATTGACACACAGACACACACACTGACATTTTTCTTTTTTTGGATTCATAGGGTTTCAAAACATGTATTTCCAGTGAAATCTCGGTATCGAATTTTTGGGTGCAATACAATACCCTCTCTATACACTATATAGTACGCGTAGAGAAAGAAAATGCTTTTTTTAATTCAAAGAGCCCTAGATCGTGTATTCCCGGTGAAATCTCGGTATCGAATTTGTGGGTTGTATGCAATCTACAACTATGTACGCACATAATATTTGGAAGAGAAAGTAAAAAATGGGCTGGAAAGTCGTGATAGAAGAGAAGGCTCTACAAGTTTACGCTGCCTGGGTAGTGTGTTGGTAGCGTGTCTGCTTCACATTCGAAAGGTCGTAAGTTCGAATCTCGCTTAGGGTGAATTGCCTGGATAAGGTTTTTTTTCGGGTTTACCCTTATTCTGCGAAGACGAATGTCGACTAACTTAAAGCTCCATGGACCCCGAAATTATTTGAGCATCATTTCACCAATTTCATTCATCGTCCGATATAACTAACTAGGTTAAAGAACGTTAAGCTACAAGTCTTTCCGGGGAAACCACGAAAAATTCATGTGCCCTGGAAAACGGACGCAGGGATCGTAACGGTACCTCCGGTCCAGAACAGCACGCGTTATACGGCGCTACCTGGCTCTGCTAGCAGCTGCGTAAATAATTTATCGAAGTTTGTTTCTGAAGCAGTAGCTGAATATCTGAAAATTGCCAGGCATGAAACAATCCTTGAGCTGTTAAAGAAGAGTTGAAAATCTTTTACTGGGAGGTCAATAGGATAGTAGGTCTGGCGTGATGCAGAGAGTAAGAGAAGCATCATGAAAATAAAACAAAAGCGAAACAAAGCACTATAATCATTTGAGCAAAGTCGTGCAGCTCTTTGTAGCAAAACTGGCAAAAAGCTTTGAATGAAAACGGCTTCGTGCGGCTTGGATATCAAGGTCACCGCGTGCTTTGCCTAAGAGAGGAAAAAAAGAGAGAGAGGTAGAGGGACAGAGAAATATTTCGAAATAACATTTTAAAATTCGGAAAGTCATTCGAATATTATTCACATTCGTTCTGTTTCTGGTATTTTTCATTCCACCTAAAAATTAGATTACGAGATTTCACAGGAAATACATATTTTAAGGTCAAAAAAGTATGTTTAGACTAATGTCCGCGTGTGTATATGTGTATCTGAGGGCAACATAACACAAAAACGAAAAGTCAGTTTTATACCAAACTTGACATTTAAGTTTAGTATCTCAAAAGGGTGCGACATTTAAGATTTTCAAGAAAATCCCCCAGCCCCAACTGCTAACAGAAAAGGATTTTCTAAAAGTTTGATTTTATCAAAAATGGCTCTAATACTTTGATTAAAATACCATTAATTTGCAGCATAAAATAATATTTTAAGTATATCAAGTATTTTTGAGGGTTTCCCGGAATAAATTATATACTTTTTTTACTTTAAAATTAAGTTTAACATTTTAATATATAAATTAAATAAAATTAAAAAAAACAAGAATTCAATTCATTTTAATAATTGAAGGATTCAAAATATAATAAAGAAAATATAAAATTGTAAAGATTTCTCTTTCTATGTATGGATGACCTACACACAACTGGTAATCCATAAGAGACAGACAAAAACTTACTATACAATAAACGTAATCTCGTCAAAATACGCAATGTATGTCATATACAGTTTTTTGTACAGTTAATTATTTCAGAAATATTACCTGTTATAGGTGTCTATTTTAAAATGCTTGAAACTTTTCTCAAACTGAAGGTTCTTGTATTTTGTTTTACTGGTTGCATAGGTAAGTAGGACCGATATCGAATGACAACGCATAGTGATAGGTTTTAAAATATTTGACTGTCGTTTTAGCTTAATGTATAAGGAACTAAGTAATAAGATCATTTCTGTTAATGTTTATCTTGGTTAGCTTGCTGTAGTTTAAATAATACTTTGTAAACAGTTAGTTTACACAACAGACAGAGAAAAAAAATATGAATGGAATAAATCGATTTTTCTAATCTTTATTTTATAAAATTGGGGTTTTCATTATTTTCTTCTGTTGGGCTAGATGTGACCTCTTTCCTTTCATCACGTTTTCTTTCTGATCCTAGCGAGATCTTCTGATATGCTGGCCTGTATACAAGCGTTCTTACTTCTACTACTATACACAGTAAGTACGAGAAGTTTTGTACCAACCCAAAAATTCGATTCCGGTTTTTGACATACATAACTTTATGTTTTAACGAGATCTACCTTCTTTGTGTAGTAAGATGTCTATTCCATTGCCAGTTATCCAATAGTTATTCAGGTGAACTCTTCAGAAGATATCCCTAAAATACATGTATATGTATGTGCACCCAGACGGCCTGAGTTCAATCCCAAGCGACCGCATGTAAGATTTATGGTGAACAAAGCGGCGCAGGGTCGGGTTTTCTCCGGGTTCTCCGGTTTCTCCCACCATCGCATTCCACCGGTGCTCCATATTCATTCCATGTATCACCTGTATCATCACCTGCAGTACCACAAGTAGTAAAAGCAGGCTTTAAACACTATCAAAAAATAATATACACTCACGCATATGTAAGTGGTGTGTCGAACACATATTTTGAGTTAAACATTTCCAGAGATACCTTCTATTTCGATTATACTTTTTCTCAAACATAAAGTCATTCGTTTTCTACTTTCTCTACACGTACTATGTTAATAGTGTATAGAGAAGGTATTGCATTCCACCCACAAATTCGATACCGACATTTCACCGGAAATACATGTTTTGGGTCCCCCTGAATCCAAAAAAAAGCATTTTCAAAAAAGGTACATGTGTGTTTGTGTATCTTTGGACAGCATAGCTCAAAAACGAAAAGACCATTGAATACCAAACTTGGTATCTTGCAAGGATGAGACACGAAGATTTTCAAGAAAATTTCCTAACCCTAAACTACCCTTTACATGAAAAATAAAATGAATAAATTGAATTGCCTGAGATAGACTCTAAAGTCCTCTTCAATCTGAAACACTTTTGCCTAATTGGTAAGCCGTAAGAGACAAACAAAATAGTACACGCAAGGAAAAAAAAAAAAAAAAAAAAAGAAGAGAGATCTCGTTAAAACACACGATTTATGTCATTTACAATTTTTTTACTTGTAATTGACAATTCCCGAGATATTTATTTTTATTTGTTTCAGTTTTAAAATAGGTACTTCAACTTCTGGCCATGCAAAGAGAAACCATTTCAATACATAGTAACCAGCTTTTAACAAATTTGACTATAGCTTTAGCCAAGTGCAGTCCCTTATTTCCCTTCTACTTACAAGGAATTAAGTAATAAGACCGTTTCTGCTAATGTTTATTTCGATTAACATGGAGCAGATAGAAAAATAATCTTTTAAACAATAAATTGTTACAGAAATGTAGAGAAAGTAATTGAATAGGACAAATCAAATACCATTCAAAGAGATGTAACTGAACATTTGAGTAATCAAAAACTCATTGTATAGGCAATCTATTAGTTTTAAAAGAGTAATTGTAATGCTTCATGACAAGGGAGAAAATCAGACCAATTATTGTTTTTTTTTTTTTTTTATTATTTTTGAATGGGTGTATCTCAGTGAGTGTGAGTGTGTATATGTATATGTGGGTTATGCCGGAGGGGATTCCACACAACCACCATTGGATTATTGAACGTCACAATCCAGGAGTATGAGATGAGAGTTATATCAACGGGCGGCCGAAATTGAATGGCGGGGGAAGAGCCACCGTGGAGGATCCCTAACATATTCCAAGCAGCTCTTCATCTCAACGCACGCAGCCCCCAGGTCTGACCGAACTTCCTGAGTCGACAGACGACTTCCAACGCTATCCTGCCGCCGAGAGCTGTATCTCCAGAGTGCATCCACCTTCATGGAAGGGCGCCACCTCCAGAGTATTCACTGACACTTACAGCCCTGAAAGAGATCGGCCGCGAAAATCGAACTCATGACATCCCAAATGCCAGTCCCAGACAAAACGCCTGAGCCACCTCGTGTGCGTCTCAGTAACTACCACTTTTTAAAAACTCTTTTGAGCAAAATAAAAATCAGATACTTTCTCGCTATCATCTCTAACTTACAAGACAAGGTTTATTTAAGAAAATATAACATATTCCCCTGTGAGTGGGTATAGGTTTTTAATGATATTTTGGAATCAACACCTTACACCTAACTAAATATAGAATATAATTGTTTTATGAGGTTACTCTCCATAATATAGAGTTCTGTACCGGGTAAGTTTTTGGTGAAAGAAGTGGCAAGCAAATATATTTTGGATTTCAGAAGCTATCTCTGAACATACATCAATAAAACCCAAAAGTGAAAGAATTAAATTTTCAATTACTGATTATTTTTGCTTCATCTATTCCCCTGAAAGAAAGGGTTACATCAAGGGGTATTCTACAGCAATTGGTCTAATATCCATACTTTCTTCACGAGTCTTAGTTCAAAGACACCATCACCATCGTACCCTTTTGGAAAAACTTCCAATAATGAAGTAAAGATTGAAGACGTGAAAATCGAAACCTATATTCCTCTAGGATACAAGGATTTCTACTAAAAATCATCCTTGGCCAACTGACATAAAAAGACACAGAATTAGAACTATGAAAACACTTAATATAAATGATAACAGATTTCTGCTATATTATTTACTAATTATTATGATTTTAAACATAAACAATAGCCCTTAATAATATCTTGTATGCCTTTGAAAACTCCTTATATGATATTAAAAAGAGAGAAAAAGAATCTGATGTGTTCCATTCACACCTTCTCTAGCTGTTCCACAAACAAACTTTTCTTACAAAATATTATTCTTTAATCTTCTATATCATGCTAATCGAGATAAACATTGCCGGATTGGTCTTATTACTTGCCGCTTTGTAAGTAGAAGGAAAATAAGGGAAGACACTAGTAAAATCTTTTAAAAGCTATCACTATGTGAAATAATTGAAATTGATTATCTTTAGCTGCTCGGAGTAAACAAAAGAGAGACGAAAAGAAAGATGCCTTCCCGTTTGAAAAAAAGTTTAAGTAGTTAAAACAGAAACCAATAACTCCGAATATGTCGAAAACCATTAAATCTACAAAAAAAAAATGTATAAGACTTTATTTCTGTGTTTTAATGAGTTCTACGTTTTCTGTTTAGTAAGCATTTGTCTATCTCTTACGGTTTACCAGTTATAAAAAAGTTATCAAGAATGAAAATTCAAGATATACATTTTGTTTGTCATGAGAAAATCCTAAACATATAGTACTTTAATCAAAATCGTTTGAGCCATTTTTGAGAAAATTAGAATTTTCGAAATTGTTTCCATATAAAGGGTAGTTTGGGATGGGGGATTTTTCTCAAAATCTTCGTGTCGCATTTCTGCAAGATACTAGACATTCGTTTGGTATTTTACCGACTTTTCGTTCTTGAGTTATCGTGATCACACACACACACACACACACACACACACACACACGGATCTTTTCCCAAACATGCTTTTTTTTTTTTTTTTTGGAGACAGGGGAACCTAAAATATGCATTTTCGGTGAAATCTCGGTATCGAATTTTTGGGTGGAATGCAATAACTTCTCTATACACTTATGTACATATTACATGTAGAGAAAGCAGAAAAAAATATCTTCAGTGGACTCAAAGATAAAATCTTGAAAGTGCTAAATTGGTGAATTAGCACATTCTGACTCTTTTTAGAGTATGTTAGAGTATTTAGATTATTTTAGGCCGCCGAGATACAATCTGATTTGAAGACTGAAGGTGTGCTAGCGAATCTAGTTCGAACCGAGAGCTAAACAAGGAGCACTAATGGAAGACCGTGTTAAAGGCAGTGTTGTTTTACTGGGTAAAGGATTCCTAAAAAGTGCACACTATCTCTTACGGGCTATCTAGTGAATGCTATTTCCTTCTGTATGTCCATCAAACCGTCACACTTCCCCTTCCACGGCGCGGACCACCCACGATGGCGGAAATCCTAGGGTTTGTGGGCGCGAAGTTAAAAAAGAGATCTTCTCTCTCTGTCTGCACTGAGCTGTCATTCCAGAGGACCACCCAAGGAGTCTCATGTTTGGAGCAGTGAGGGACCACACAAGACGCTGCTCAGGAGGTTCACGGCTTTGCTCCCGGCACTCTGGCATTTTATACATGCTTACTTACGTTTACACATATGTAGCACGCACTTCTCTGTCTTTAAATTCCTATTCTCTAACTAAATTTGATAATATTTGTAAACTAGAACCTAACTCTTTCACACGATTCGTGCTACTGCGTTTAGCAGCTCTGTATTTATCATACCCGAATATTTGTTACCACAAATAGCCTTTATATTACTATGAAATAAAGTTTAAGCTAAAATAAATGACATAAAGAAACAAGAAATAATATGTAGCATGCACTTTTCGGCCTTTAAATTCTTAATCTCTCACTAAATTTGATAATATTTGTAAACTAGAACCTAACTCATTCCAGCTGCTGAGATTAGCAGCTTCTATATTTATTATCAGATCCGAATATTTGTTACCACAAATTACTATGGAATAAAGTGAAAGCTAGGATAAACGACATAAAGAAACAAGAAATAGTTGGTAGTGTGCACTTCTCTGCCTTTTAATTCCTGTTCTATCACTAAATTTAAATTTGTAAACTAGAACCTATCTAATACACACGATTCCAGCTGCTGAGATTACCACAAATAGCTTTTATATTACTATGGAATAAAGTTTTTTTTTGGTAGTGTTTAACGCTCACTTTAACTATGTATGGCGCCGCAGGCGGTGACACTGATGATACATGAATGATGATGGAGCACCGGTGGAATGCGACGGCGGGGGAAACTGGAGTACCCGGAGAAAACCCGCCCCCGCGCCGCTTTGTCCACCACAAATCTCACATGCGGTCGCTTGGGATCGAGCCCCGGCCGTCTAAGTGAGAGGCGAGTGGTCTAAACACTCTGCCACGGCGCGGCCATGGAATAAAGTGAAAGCTAGGGTAAACGACATAAAGAAACAAGAAATAATAAATAGCACGCACCTCTCTGCCTTTAAATTCCTATTTTCTCACTAACTTTGATATTTGTAAACTAGAACCTAACTCATTCACACGATTCGTGCAGCTTACTTAAGCAGCTTCTGTATTTATTATCATATCTCAATACTGATTTCCACAAATAGCCTTTATATTACTGGAATAAACTAAAAGCTAGGATAAACGACATAAAGAAACAATAGGTAGCATGCACTTCCCGGATTTTAAATTCCCGTTCTCTCACTAAATTTGATATTTGTAAACTATAACCTAACTCCTTTACACGATTCGTATTTATATATACGATGTATTTATTATCAGATCTGAATACTTATTTCCACAAATAGTCTTTATATTACATTATATGTAGCTAAGAATCTGATGTATTCCATTCACATAGCGTTCTCTACATCTCTGTAACAAATAATTGTTAAAAAGTTTATTTTTCTGTCTACTCCATGCTAATCGAGATAAATATTAGCAGCGATGCTTTCTTTTAAGTAGAAGGGAAATCATGGAATACCCTAGGCTAAAACGGTAGACAAATATTTTAAAATCTGTTGCCATGTGGATGTAATCCATTTCTTTGTATTACCAGGAGTTGACAAATTCCCGTATGTGAAAAGTTTCAATCTTTTAAAACTGAAACAAATAACAAGGAATATCTCAAAATTGGTCAACTCCGCGAAAAAAATGTATACGACATAAATTCTGTGTTTCAACCAGATCTATACATATTTTGTGCAGGAAGCTTTTGTCTATCTCTGACGGTTTACCAATTATGCAAAATCCAACAAAATTCATCCAGAATAAAGAGGTCTTTAGAGGCTATTCTCAGAAAATTCAAGATATACATTTTATTTGCCGTGTAAATATCTTCAATGTACGACATTTTAATCAAAATCGTTAGAGCCACTTTTGATAAAATCAAAGTTTTCGAATTTTTTTTTTCATGTAAAGGGTAGTTTCGGGTAGAAGGATTTTCCTCAAAATCTTCGTGACGCATTCTTGGAAGATACTAAACTAATACACCAAGTTTTCGTTTTTGAGTGTACGTGTTCACAGACATATGCACATACGGACACACACGACACTTTTTCTAAAATTTTTTTTTTTTTTTTTGGATACAAGGGGACCCTAAAAAGTCTACTTGCGGTGAAATCTCGGTATCGAATTTTTGGGTGGTATGCAATACCTTCTGTATACACTATGTACATAATACGTGTAGAGAAAGTAAAAAAAAAAACAGATCGAAGATAGTGTTAAATAACAAATTGATTGAACAGGTGGGCAAATTTAATTATTTGGGCTTTAATGGAAATAAGTAATAGTTCCAGTATGTTTGCGGAATAATAGCTCGTAGCTTGAAAAGAAAACCAGAAAGGATACAAATATAGAATGCTATAAGACGATGGCTGTTCCGGTTTTACTAAATGGTTCGGATACATGGAAACTTAAAATGAAAGATTGGAGCCAAATGCAAGCAGCAGAAATAAAAATCTTCGAGCGGTAAAACGATGTACTGGACAAATTCATATTAGAAACGAAGATATAAGGAGAGAATTAGACATATTTTAGTTAAAAGAAAATATACAAATAAATAGAGAAAAAACTGATGTGTACCATTCACACGACTTTCTCTATATCTCTGCAACAAATTGTAGTTAAACAGCTTATGCTTCTATTGACTTCATGCTAATCGAGAAACATTAGCAGAAATAGTCTTTTTATTTGCTTCCTTGTGAGTAGAAGCGAAATGAGGGAGTACCATAGCTAAAATGATAGCCAAAAGCTGGTTGTTATGTAACTGAAGTACCTTTGTTTGTATGGGCAGGGGTTAACAAATTCCTGTATGAGAAAAGCATGTTTTTCAAAGCAGAAACGAAAAACCAAGAATACTCCACGAAAAAAATATGTATGACATAAATTGTGTGTTTTAACGTGCTCTACAGTTTTCATGCAGTAAGTTTTTGTCCATCTCTTACAGTTTAGCATATATGCACAATACCGTAAAATTCATCCAGAATAAAGTAGTCTTCAGAGGCCATTCCCAGAAAATTCAAGATATATATTTTATTTGTCAGGTAAATATCTTTAATATACGATATTTTAATCAAAAGTGTTAGAGCCATTTTTAAGAAAATCCAAATTTTCGAAATTTTTCCATGTAAAGGGTAGTTTGGAGTGGGGGTTTTTCTCAAAAGCTTCGTGTCGCATCCCTGGAAGATACTAAACTTAAATACCAAGTTTGGTATTTTACCGACTTTTCGTTTTTGAGTTATCGTGTTCACAGACACACGGACACACACGGACCTTTTTCTGAAAATGATTGTTTTGGATACAGCCCTAAAACATATACTTCCGGTGAAATCTCGGTATCGAATTTTTGGTGGAGTGCAAAACCTTCTCTAGAGAAAGTAAAAATGGAAAAGTAATTTACAAAGAACTGATAACTCTCGCATTCCATTACAGTCATACAAATATAAACCTTTAGACTATAGAGCAATAGGATGACCACTAAAAAGATGGGACGAAATATGAGGACGTAACAGGAGAATTCTCCTAAAGCGTGAAGAGTTGATGATAATGATGATGATGATGATGATAATGATGATGTTGATATGTAACTATGGAATAAAGTGAAAGTTAGGATTCACGACATAGAGAACCAAGAAATTGAGGAATAAGAGTACTTCAATATTATATAGGAGTGTTAAGAAGGAATGGGGAAGAGAAAAATCTGATGTGTTCCATTCAGATGACTTTCTCTACATCTCGGTAACATATTATTGATAAAACAATTATTTTCCTATTTACTTCATGCTAATCGAGATCATCATTAGCAGAAATCGTCTTAATACCTGCTTTCTTGTTAAGCAGGAGAGAAATAAGGGAATAAACTCAGCTGAAGTAATAGTCAAATCTTTTAAAAGCTGGTGGCCATGTGGATAAAAGCCGTTTCTTTTGCATAGTCAGGAGTTGAAAAATTCCCGTTTGTGAATGGCTTAAGTATTTTAAAACTGAAACCAAAATCAAGAAATATCTCAAAATGGCTAACAACGTGAAAAAGTATATGGTGTAAATTGTGTGTTTTAATGAGATCTACACCTTTTGTGCAGTAATTTTTTATCTATCTCTTACGGTTTAACAGTTACGCGAATTTCAGCAAAATTCATCCAGAATAAAGAGGCCTTTAGAGGCTATTCCCAGAAAATTGAAGGTATACATTTTGCTATCCATGTAAATATCTTTAATCAAAATCGTTAGAGCCATTTTTGAGAAGATAAAAATTTTCGAAATTTTCTCCATGTGAAGGGTAGTTTGGGATGGGGGGATTTTTTTTCAAATTCTTTGTGTCACATCCCTGGGAGATACAAAATTTAATTACCAAGATTGATATTTTACCGACTTTTCATTTTTGAGCTGTGTTCCCAGACACACGGGCATAAACGGACCTTTTTCTAAATATGTTTTTTTTATACAGCGGGCCCTAAAACGTGTATTTCCGATGAAATCTCAGTATCGAATTATAATGTGGAATCAAATACCTTCTCTATACACTATCCACATAGTACGTGTAGATCCTTAAAATACACAATTTATGCCATATACTTATTTTTTATATATGAATATGAAAGGTATATTAAAGGTATTTACCTGGCAAATAAAATGTATATCTTGAATTTTCTGTGATAGCCTCTGAAGAGTTCTTTATTCTGGATGAATTTTACTAAATTTTGAATAACTGCTAAACCGTAAGAGATGGACAAAAACTTACTCCACAAAAAATGTAGAACACTTTAAAACGCACAATGTATATTATATACATTTTTTTCGTGGAGTTCGTCGTTTTTGTGACATTCCTTATTTTTGATTTCTGCTATGAAAAACTTATACATTTCTCATACAGGAATTTGTCAACTCCTGTCCATACAAACAAAGGAACTTCAGTCGCATAGCAACCAACTTTAACCAATGGTACTCCCTTATTTCACCTCTACTTACAAGGAAGCAAGTAATATGGTTATTTCTGCTAATGTTTTAGTCATTAGCATGAAGTTAATAGAAATATAAGCTTTTTAAGAATAATTTGTTGCAGGGATATAGAGAAAGTCATGTGAATTGTACACATCAGATTTTTATTAATTATGTTTGTAGTATATTATGCACATTTAAGCAATTATCTCTTAACAAGGCGTGGACGGTAAAATGCGCTATTTCAGAGATAACACTTTTGTAACTTTTAACTTGAGTATTTTATTTAAACTGTTATCAATAATATTTACAATTTATATACATTTTATAATTCTCTGTGTTCCTAGCTGAAACTGTATTACACGTGTTCACTTACAAATGAAACCTAGATGTCGCGTATCACATTTTTACATTCTCTACACGTACTATGTACATAGTGTATAGAGAAGGTATTGCATTCTACCCAAAAATTCGATACCGAGATTTCACCGGAAATACACGTTTTAGGGTCCCCTGTATCCAAAAAAAATTCAAAAAAAGGTCCGTGTGTGTACGTGTGTCTGTGAACATGATAACTCGAAAACGAAAAGTCGGTAAAATAGCAAACTTAGTATTTAAGTTTAGTATCTTCCAGGGATGCGACACAAACATTTTGAGAACTACCCTTTACATGGAACTTTTCTCGAAAATTTTGATTTATTCAAAAATGACTTTAATGGTTTTGATTAAACTAGAGTATATTAAAGGTATTTATGTGGCAAATAAAATGTATATCTTGAATTTTCTGGGAATAGCCTCTAAGGACATCTTTGTTCTAGGTGAATTTTGCTGAATCTTACCTAACTGATAGGAGATAGACGAAGACTTACTACATAAAATCACATGTAGATCACATTAAAACACACAATTGATGCTACATTAATTTTTTTTCGTGGAGTGAATCGTTTTTTAAATATTCCTTGTTATTGGTTTCAGCTTTAAAAACCTTACACTTTTCTCATACGGGAACTTGTTCATACCTGACCGCGCAAATAATTGGATTTCTCTACCATGGCAACCACATTTTAAAACATGTGACTGTCCACATTTTAAAACATAGACTGTCAATTTAACCTATTGTATCCCCTTATTTCCCTTCTATGTATAAGGAACTGAGTAATAAAACCGTTTTTGCTAAGGTTTATCTGGATCAGCATGAAGTAGATAGAATAATAAACTTTTTACTATAATTTATTACATAGATGTAGAGAAAGTGAGGTGAATGGAACACATCTGATTTTACTGTGGAGAACAACTATGTACTGCTACCTAAAGACGAACTGAAATGTGCAGTAAATAATGACGAACTTATCAGAACACTCTTGTTTTGCGTAAATATTAAAACTGTGCTCTAATTGGCTTGTTTTTCCCGCTCCCAATAGCGTCTCTTTTCATGTCAATAGAAACTATCCTACTATTTAATTTAAGCTGCTTACCCTTACTAACTTTCCAGAAGCTTTCACAATCTCATCACCCCCCCCTCAAGCTTACGTTTCTTTTTTAGCTGAAGGACATTATTTTATACATTTCACCCCAACTCCCTGGCAATTGTCCACAAAAACCTTGCGAAACATTTCTCTTTTATGACTCGTGTACAGTTTCAGGTAACGCGTCTGTGTTATAACTAAGCTCTATTATAACGGCCTCTAATAATATAATCTCATTTTTATTATTACATATATTTATTTACATTATATTGCTTATTATTTACATCTTCTTGCAGTCGTTAGTACTACCTCAGTGTGTAACATTAATTTTGAGCATTATCTGTTTTTGTTTCGAAAATATTGATATATTCGGAGTCAAAGTTTAATTTTAGTATGTTAAATAGTTTTTAAGAAATTTAAATTTGGCGGCCAAGCAGTGGTCCCAAGCTTGACTTACGACCGCATAGTGTTATTAAAGTAAAAGACATTGTCACATAGGTAAGGAAATGTTAACAAAATATAAAGCGCTGTTTGTTAGCAAACCGCAAATTTTTATCCGTTATCTTATTCGAGTATTATTAATAAAGAATGTTTTTCGCATTCTTACAGAGAGTTATGGAAGTTCGCTGACAGTTGAAAAATATTGCAAACAAGAGTTGTGTTCCAGCAAGACTTTTGCTGTTGTACAGAAAGTCAGTAGACTTTATGACCCCTTTGACATATAAAGAGGTCCTTTCACCATTCCTTTAGGAGTGCAGCACACCATGATGATTAGTTCCTGTTCAAGTTGTTCTTAGAGTGGATCTAACAGTATTATTTACGACTCCCTACATGTCTACTGGCCCGTGTGACGTGCCAAAGTATCACTAAGGGTTCTTTGAGCATTTTTTACCAACAGACAAATGCCTACATTTCAGTTCCAAGAAAACAAAACCCTTATAAGAAAGCGGCATCATAATCGCAAAAAATAGTATAGAAGGTTTTATTATTTGCTTTCTTGTAAACAGAAGGGAAATACGGAGATAGCCAAATCTTTTAAAAGCTGATTGCCATGTCGTTGAATCTGTTTCTTTGCAATGCCAGGAGTTGACAAATTCACATATAAGAAAAGTTTAATATTTCAAAACTGAAACAAATAAAAGAAATATCACAAAATGGTCAACTACACTAAAATAATGTATATAACATAAATAGTGTGGTTTACCAGTTGTGCAAAATTCATCTAGAATAAAAAGGTCTTAAGAGGCTATTACCAGTAAATTCAAGATATACTTGTCATATCTTTTTGTAAACATCTTTAATATATGATATTTTAGTGAAAATCGTTAGAGCCATTTTTGAGAAAATCAAATTTTTCGAAAATGTTTCCATATTACGGTAGTTTGGGATGGGGACTTTTTCTCAAAATATTCATGTAGTATCCTTTGAAGATATTAAACTTAAGTACTAAGTTTGGCATTTTACCAAGTTTTTGTTTTTGAATTATCGTGTTCATAGACACATGGACACACACCACACACCAGCTTTTTCTAAAAATGTTTGTTTATACACCGGACCCTAAAACGTGTATTTCCGGTGAAATCCCGGTATCGAAGTTTTGGGTGGAATGCAGTACCTTCTCTACTTGCATACCATTTTATGTGTAGAAAAAGTAAAAAGTGACTGTGAAAAAGACCAAAAACCCATTTCTAAATGTAAAGCTTGTTTAATTGCAAACTTAGTTTGTAATTTATAAAAGTCTGTGTTCCATTCACATAACTTTCTCTAGCTTTCCAGATACGCACTATTCTTACAAAAGGTTATTCTTTGATTTACATCATGCTAATCGAGATAAAAATTAGCAGAGTTTGTCTTATTTGCTTCTTTTTAAGTAGAAGATAAATACGAGAGTACATTATGTAAATCGATTGTCAGATATTTTAAAAACTGGTCGCTATGTGAAACAATTGAGGTTCGATTCGCTTTGCACAGTCCCGTTTCAGAAAGGTTAGATAGTTTAAAACTGAAACAAATAAACTCTACAAAAAATATGTATGATTTAAAGTATGTGCTTTAACGAGATCTACATTTTTTGTGTTTTAAGATTTTGTCTATAGCTTACAGTTTAACCATTATGCAAAATTCTGCAAAATCCACCCAGAATAAAGAGGTCTTGTGGTTGAGTGGTCAGCGAGCTGACTTCTCACCCGGAAGTCCCGGATTCGATTCCCGGCTGGGGCGGGGAATTTTTCTTTAGCCAGAATTATTCCCTATCCCCCCAGAGAGTCTGGAAGTATGTATGTGAGAGTGTGTGTACGAGTTTTTTCAAATGCAAAGCCCCCGATATGACCTTAGATGTTAAAGGGGGCTACATAAATGAAACAATAAAAAAAGAGGTTTCCAGAAAATTCAAAATACACATTTTGTTTCTGATGTAAACATCTTTAATATACAGCATTGAAATCAAAATCGTTAGCTATGTTTAGAAAAAAAAGTTTCAAACATTGTTCTATGTAATGTTTAGGCAGAGCGTAATCAAAATATTTAAGTTTGTTTGTAAAGACGGACTTTAGTCTATTGTGAAACAATATTTTACTTTCTCTAGCACGCGTGTACATAAAATATACATAGTGTATAGAGAAAGTATTGTATTCTACCCAAAAATTCGATGTCCATATTTAACCGTAAATATATGTTTTGAGGTGCCCTGGGTCCCCAAAAAAGCATTTTTAGAAAAAGGTCCGTGTGGTCTGTATATGTGTGTGGAGTGTCTGTGGGCAGCATAATTCAAAAACGAAACGACCGTTAAAAACCAAATTTGGTGATTATTTCAGGCATCTTCCAAGGATGCGACACAAAGATTTTAAAGAAAATCCCCAAATTACCCTTTACATATAAAATGTTTAGAAAATGTTTTTTTAAAAAATGGCTCTAACGATTTTGATTAAAATACTGTAGATTAAAGACATTTACATGATAAACAAAATGTATATCTAGAATTGTTTGGGAACAGCCTCTGAAGACCTCTTTATTCTTAATCAGTTTTGCAGAATTTTGCATAACGGTTAAACCGCAAGAGATAAACAAAAACTTACAACACAGAAAATGTAGCTCTCGTTAAAACACATAATTTATGTCATATACGTTTTTCTTGTAGAGTTAACTGTTTTAGAGATATTCCTTGTTATTGGTTTCAGTTTTAAACTACCCTCAAACGCGACCATGCAAAGCGCACCGAACCTCAATTGTTTCCACAACGACCAGCTTTTAAAAACTTCGAACATTGTAAGCAATAAGACCAATTCTGCTAGTCTTTATCTCAATTAGCATGATTTAGATAAAAGAATAATATTTGTAAGAATAGTTTATATTTGGAATAGCTAGAGAAAGTTATGTGAATGGAGCTCATCAGAATTTTTTTTGTTTTATTTTGAGTGGAGGGCAAAAATCCACCAGAAGCCCGGTGTCGGGGTCTGTCAACTAGCCTACCACGCCTGCGGTGCCATACATAATTAAAGCGGGCGTTAAACACTACTCAAGAAAAAAAAAAAAAAAAACTAGCATTACTCCACCGGTAATAGAAGGGAAAATGGAGCCATATGATTACACCCGGGGATTCGAATGTGAGAAATTACTGGATCGGAAATAGCGATCAGGAGGAGTGCGACTGAGGCCTCGAGAGACAGACTTGACCAAGGCCCAGCCGTCCCCCGCAGCGGATTCAGGGTAAGGGAAATGGGTTTGAATGTGAAGTTGTGTCTTAATACCACCCCTACGGCGTTTCGCTTTGGTGCTTCGTGGGCAGGGGATCGTAGGTCCGAGTCCCGCCTTGGGCATGGGTGTTATATGTTTGTGTAAAGAAACAGTAAATCCAGTGATCATACTATAATTTTAGGGAGGAAATGTAAACAGGGGACACAGCGCTGCATACTGTTTAAAAAAAATACCTATACTGACGTGGGCGATGAAGATGTAGTTCGCTGTTTGTCGCCTGGAAGACTCACTCCTTCCGACGATGTTCCGAATGTTGGAGCTGAGCATGAGACGGATTATCGCCCAGGTGAATAAGCGATAACCAATAGTTGTAATTGATTAAATTGTTTAGGTTAATTATTAAGTAAGATATAATGTATTTATTGTATATTGGATGTTCAGAGAGATTGTTCCTGGAAAGCGTTTCTAACTGCAACCCCAGAGTTTTCAAGCGACGAATTCAGTTGTTTGCGCTATTTCTTTGTCTATTGCAAGAGGGGAAAGACGCTATTGTGTGGTCACGTCTCCGCAAGAGAAAGTGAAAATGACATATAAACCGGGGAACCACGAGGAAATTTAGGCCAAGAATCACGTGAAAGACGCATTGACCAATTACAATTAATCACGTCACGGCAGAAGCGCACCCCAAGCCATTTTCGGCGCCAAAAATGGGTCAATAAGATTACCAGTTGAGGGTTTTGCGCGTGGGTAGAAGTTGTTATAAATATAGAGTGTTTGCCGTAATTTGCACGCAGTTGAGATGTAACTCCAAGGGGAAACCTGCGACGCACAAAGCCAGAGGATGAGCGAATTAGCCGGGTTATTATAATGGTTGAGGCAGTTGAGATGTAACTCCAAGGGGAAATCTGTGACACCCACGACGAGTGAACGCGCGAATTAGCAGAATTATTATAGTGATGAGGCAGTTGGAATATAACTTCACGTAGACTATGTGATGCCCGAAACAAGAATCCTCGTAAATATAGTAAAGCTATTACAGTGATTCACACAGTTGAAATAAATGTCACGCGTAAGGAAGCCACGGCGGAAATTTAAAGTGTCTACAATTATTCTGCACGTAACCGTTGCACTCGTCGCCGCGTAAAGTTTAGTTGCCTTTATGCGCGTTACGCTCTTGTTCGAGGGAAATTATCGAAATTCAATCGCGCCAGGAACATTCTCGGGAACGCTTGTAAAAGAGAAATAAACCTGGACTGAACAAAAAGTGCCGACGTTATTTTAAGTTAATTTCCGTACCACAACCTGGAGATCACCGTCGCTAAATACTAAAGCTAGATATAAATAGGTCTCAATTGCTCGTCGCTAAGCCCACCAATAGCCGACGAGCATCGAGAATCGACTTTAGCAGCTGCAACGCCGGAGAGCGGACCAGTCGTCGCTGCGCAGCCCAGCCCCACCAGATACGTCCACCAGTTTCCGCCTCAAGCAGTAGTTCGGCTTTCGAGAGCTTGTGCTGGATCTGGAGTTAATCGTGATGTGTCTAGAGTATTCGATGTGGTGTAGCCGATCCTCTAGGGCCGTTGGCGTCAGAAGCTCCGAATGGTCCTGAGGTTTCATTTAGGCTCTAGATTTCTGGCAGCAAGTTCTTGCTGATCGGCGATGATGGCGCTGCTGTCCGGGTTAGCTACGGTGATGATTTATCTTCAACTTGGATAAGAAGGGCACTGAGTTTGCCATAGGTGGCAGAGAACCAGCGTCTGCTGTAAAGATCGTGCCCAGTGCACTCCACACAGCGGCGTCGATAGAGCCGGTAGCCTCCTGTCGACTAACATCGACGCACAGGTGTCACCCTGACGCCGAGGCAACTGCAAGGTCAGCGCGGACCTACAGTTCCACCCTCACGAGAGAGGTGGTTGCCCGGTCGCAAATGATCACAAGCAAGAAGGCCACTGCGACTATGCTGCGGCAAGGAACTGCCGGATGGAAAGGTTCCTAGGGACTCCCCGAACCATGGCATTGCACCAGGGCGGCAGCATGATCCTCAGTGGTGTTGGCGGCAATGGCGACGATCTTCGCTAAAGCTGCAGCTCTACATTGATTTTCCTTTCACCATCCCAAGGACTCGTTCTCCTTTTATACCTGTCGTTCAAGTGGCAGTAAACTTTCAGAAGCAGTCACAGGAGTCACAAGCTCACTCAGGTGCGGCAATTACGGGGACAAGGCGTGCTCACAATAATTAAAGAAATAATTTGTGATTTTACAAGTGTTTTGTTTGACAATTACACAACAGAATTAAATATTAACAATAGAGATTTGTAATTTTGTTTTTAAAATAAGCAGTTTATCTACAAAATCCTTAAGGTTTGTGAAGTGATCTACATTTCAATATTTGTGAGCAAAACACGCAAGAGAAGTATACAATTAAGTACACAGCAATTGAGGTAGTACTAATGAATACAAGAAGATGTAAATAATTAAAGAGCTAGATAATGAAAATAAATATATCTAATAAAATAAATAAGATTATTAGAGGATTTGGCATAAGCTTAGTTATAACAGAGAAGAAATGGCTGAAACTGTATAAGAGTCATAAAAAAGAATTCTTTCGCAAGGTTTCTGGGGACAATAGCCAATATATAATAGTCAATACATCCTTGAGCTAGAGAGAAAGAGAGAGATGGGGGGAGGGAGGGAGGGAGAATGTGAAAAAATACTGGGAGCTAACAAACTAAGTGAAAGAGTAAGACAGTTTCCATTGGATCATAAAAAGAGACGCTACTGGTAGCGGGAAAGACAAGCCATTTAGAGCACAGCTTAATGCTTATACAGAACAAGGATTTTCAAATATATTTACGGAGATGCAGTTCTTATTTACAGTGCAGTTTGTTTAGGTAGAACTACATTTAATTGTTCTGCCCCAGTATTTCGGTACTATAGATTCTTTACGTAAGAAAGGTGATTGCGAAATTTAAGTTTCACGTATAAGTGAACGCGCAATACAGTTATGACTTCATAGAAATATAACGTGTGCATAAATTATGAAGTATCTTGGAAATAGTTTAAATAAATTGCTTAAACTAAAAATTGCAAATATTTTCTGAAATAGTTCCTTTTACCGTTCACGCCCGGTTACGGGAGAATTCCTCAACTGAGGAACCCAACTACCTGGAGCAAATATGAATAATATGTGAAAAACATAATTTACAATATCGAAATAACCAAAGATAACGAGGCGCTGAGGGGAACGCCGTACAATATATCGGAAAATTGTAGAAAATGCTATTTAGTAACAATTCCAGTCATTCGCATAATGATGAAGTTCATGTAAGAGGAAGTTAGACGACATAAATATTATAGATTCAGAATTAGCAGTGACTTTAAACCTCTTTAAACATTCAAGAGGTAGCGAGTTCGAATCTCGTGAGTTACCCGGATAAGGGTTTCTTCAGGGTTTTCTCTTATCCTAAGAAGACGAATTTCGAGTAACTTTAAGCTCCATGGACCCCGATGTCATTTTAGCGTCATTTTACCAGTTTTAATCATCGTCCATGTGACCAACTACGTTAAAGGGCGTTAGGCTAAATAAAAAAAACTTATATGTTCCATGCATATGATTTTCTTTACCCGTTATGCAAAAAAATATTATAACAAGAGATTATTTTATCTACAAGCTAATTCGATATTAGCATTAGCTGAAATTCTCTTATTAGTTTCTTACTTTTAAGCTGAAGAGAAATAAGGGGACACGCTTAGCTAAAGCAAATCTGTTTAAAGCTGATCGCCGTGTGAAGAATTGAAGTTCCGTTCGCTTTGCACCGTCAACAGTAAAACTAGCGAGACATGAAACAAAAAGTGATTCCCTGTTTGAGAAAAGTTACGTAGTTTAAAACTGAAACAAATAACGTGGAACGTCTTGGGAAAATTTGCAATATTGATAGCTTTAAATTCTATATAGTTTATCTTCTTCGTTCAAAGGGGAAAAAAAGATATCATTGTCGTACATAGGCTGATAAATATACAGCATGTCCTAGAATTCAACCTGACAAATTGGAGAGATTGTAGAGGGATCCTAGACAAACACTTTGAGAGAGAGAACCTAATATCCCTTTTGCCAAATATAAAAGTTATGGTATGTTTCCTGGGTTGCACATCACTGCCCGTAATTCAAAAGAACGTGGACGTGTATGTCCTATTTTCATTTGTACGCCAGCAGTCGAAGGAATGCAGTATTGGTGCACAATCAATACGTATTTATAACTATTTGATTTGGCAAATTTTGGTAAAATTTCCTGTTCTTTGAGGTATGGACGCCACTGATAACCGTTAGGTTGATTTCAGATCATGTGCTGTAAGCTATAGCGGGGAGATATAGCATGCTGGTGGGTGAATTGGTGTAGCACTGGGCTTTGAATCCTCTGACAGTATGGTCGCACTGCTCTCTGAAGTTTCTGTTATTTAGTTTTTTAATTCTGTTTGTTTTTCTGAAAGAGGTACACAATTTGCCCGGCACTAATACGCTCAAGACACATTGCTTTCAAAAGACTGAATGAAATCTACATAGCGTTCAAAATGCAATGTAGTATCTTTTGTCAAGGCACCAATGTAGATCACTAAAACAATTAGGTTTGTGGAAAATATTTAGGCGGCGCCGTGGCTGAGTGGTTAAACCGCTCGCATCCCACCTAGGTGGCCCGGGTTCGATCCCAAGCGCCCGCTAGTGGGATTTGTGGTGGACGAAACGGTTTCTCCCGCCACTAATTGCACCAATTCCTCCATCATCTTTCTTCTTGCATTTTAAATCATCCACTTCCGCACGGCCATGCCTGGTTGCGGGCCGACCACGTTCCAGGTTATTCATTTTGTGGTTTCGTGCCGTTGGCTCCCAGACAGGCTTCAAGCCCCCTAGGCATCCGTTTGTAAGTTCTAGGGTGGTATCAGTCCTAAAATATGGGGAGTTTAAGCCGACTACGAAACGAAACGAAACTAAAACATATATGTAATGTGTTCTTTGAAACGTAGAAATTAAACTATGATTTTAGCGGTGGAATAAAATGTACAACCTCTACTATTGCTAGGATTCGATCAGCAATACTTCGGTTTGTCTTATGTAGGTAGTTTTCATTTTAACCACTTCAGCTTCTGTGTTTCTACGGCGTTGTACTTCATGTGTGTAATCTCTGCAGGGAGGATGCAGGTCGTCGCATCGAACAGTTCTGCTAACTTGTATTTTGTAATTCGGATATTGATATGTATCTCAAAGTATTTTCTTTTTTTCTTTTCATGCAGACAGAAAAGGTAGAACATACTTTCCTTTCTAATACATAGTTCTTAACTTGTTTTAAGTAGGTTTTACTATAGAGATGGTTATTCATTTTGTATTTCATTTGAGCTCATTTGATTCAATGATGATATTTTTTGGTAAAGTATGAACTGTGCCTACAATTGTAATGTGTATATACATAACATGTCAATGTGAGATACACTGTACTTTAAAAACTCCTTCGACAGGTGCGGAAAAATGTACCCCTTCACATGTTTAATGCTGTTGAAATGCTCACCTTTGCACCTAGATGCTTATCGTAGGTTACATTTATTCTATTTGTCCGCACGAATAAATTATATTGAGTAACAACAAAATATTAACGGCTCATAGTTAAATTCAAACAAAGGAGATAATATAAAAATAAAAATCTGATGTGTTACACTCACATGACTTTCTCTAGCTGCTCTATAAAGCTCCTACAAAAGCTTATTCTTCTTTGTACACAATGCTAATCAAGATAAGTGTTAGCAGAATGTTATTACTTAGTTCCTTATAAGTATAAGGGAATAAGGGAATGCACTATGCTAAAGTGATTGTCAAATGTTTTCAAAGCTATCGATATGCGATTGTCATTACAAATCACTTTTTACTTGGCCAGGAGTAGAACAAAAGAAAAGTGGATACTTCCTGAGTTTAAGTACTTCACAATTGAAACCAATAACAAGGAATATCTCGAAAACGGTTACCTCCACAACAAAAACATAAAGGACAAAACTTGTATGTTTTGTCATGAGGTACATTTTTTGTGCTGTACGTTTTTTCCTATCTGTTACGGTTTAGCAGTTAAGCAAAATTCAGCAAAATTCATCCAGAATAAAGAGGTTTTCAGAGGCTATTCCCAAAAAATTCGAGATGTACATTTTATTTCGGACGTAAATAGCTTTAATATACGGGATTTTAATCAAAATCGTTAGAACCATTTTTAAGAAAATCAATATTTTCGAATTTTTTTCCATGTAAAGGGTAGTTTCTGGTGGGGGGATTATTTTGAAAATCTTCATGTCGCATCCTTGGAAGATACTAAACCTAAATACCAAGTTTGTTATTTAACGGTCTTTTTGTTTTGGGGCTATGCTGTCCACACACACACACACACACACCGACAGACAGACAGACACACACACACGCCCGGATATTTTTTTAAAAATGTTTTTTTCGGACTCAGGGGACCCCAAAACATATATTTCCGGTGAAATCTCGGTATCGAATTTTGGGTGCATTACAATACCTTCTCTATCCCTATGTGCATTGTACATATGGGGCTAGAGAAAGTAAAAATACTTAGGAAGATCTGAACCTGCGACTCTCTCAAACTATTAAGCCAATGCCCACACACTAACCCTAGCGCCAAGTAATACATCTATACCTACGGTCTGCGTAATTGAATGTTGAGGTCACCGTCCATGGTGGTTTTATCAATGGCATGCTAACCCTAAATATATTTTATGCTGTAGTATATAAATTAAGGTAATTATGCAGAACTTTGGCCGTACTAAAAATCGAATAAAACTAACTGTGATTGATTGACTTCATATTTCTGATGAAGATTTCAAAGGTTTTATTTGTCGGAAAGCCTGTTTTTTTTTATTATAGAACAAATTCGTGTGCATGCTGGAACGGTTGGTATTTTGGTTATATGACGGATATCTAGCAAATGATTATATATAAACGGGTAGTATATAAATAATAAATGGTTTTATAATAAGAACTGAAGCTTTCCTGGCGACGTATTAATTCAAAATCTTCTCGGGCTTCTAACCAGGTAAAAACTTGGTTTGACACCAACGTTTCGAAGAAGTGCATCTTCCTCGTCTTCAGGATGAACAGTTTTACCTGGTTAGAAGCCCAAGAAGATTTTGAATTATGGTTTTATAATGTTTTGAAACATATTTTTCCGCCAAGTACTACCACAATAGAAAATTAGAAATATAAATGTATATATACACACTAACCTAAACGGATTCGAACCTAACCTCGCACTAAATTTGAAAACCACCGGAATCAGTGGTTTCGCGTATACAAACAGATAAACGAATAAAAGAAACCTTCACACACTCCTCCACCCACTACTATAGTCATGCTAATCGGGAATTATTCCTACGGGTTCTCACGACGTGGTAATCCTGCCAAGAGCGACATATGACCTTCTTGCATAGTTACACAGTCTTCCGCTGGCAACGAAACCAAGCGTTTTCATTATAAACCTAGCATTTCAGCATTAACCAACACATTATAAACCATTTATCATTCCTATATTACTCGTTTATGTATCATTATTTGGTAAATATCTGTCATATACGCAAAATACCAACCGTTCCATCATGCACACGAATTCGTCTATAAGAAAAAATCTGATGTGTGTCATTCACATGACTTTCTCTATATCTCTGCAACAAATTATTGTTTAAAAGCGTATACTGGCATTTACTTCCTGTTAATCAGAAAAAAATTAGCAGAAATAGTCGTATTACTTGCTTCCTTGTAAGTAGAACCAAAATAAAGGTTAAAGTAATAGTCAAAAGTTGGTTGCTATGTCACTGAAGTTCCTTTATTTGTATGGACAGCAGTTGACAAATTCCTGTATGAGAAAAGTATAAGTTTTTCATAACAGAAACCAAAAACAAGGAGCGTCTCAAAAACGATGAACTCCAGGGACAAAATGTACATAACATAAATTGTGTGTTTTAACGGGTTCTACATTTTTTGTGTAGTAACTTTTTGTCCATCTCTAACGGTTTAGGAGTTATTCAAAATTTAGTCAAATTCGTCCAGAATAAAGTACTCTTCAGAGGCTATTCCCAGAAAATTCAAGATATACATTTTATTTGTCAGGTAAATAGCTTTAATATTCTACATTTTAATCAAAATCATTAGAGCAATTTTTGAGAAAATCAAATTTTTCGAAAAAAGTTCCATGTAAAGGGTAGTTGGGGGTGGGGGGATTTTTCTCAAAATCTTCGTGTCGCATCCCTGGAAGATACTAAACTTAAATACCAAGTTTGGTATTTTACCGACTTTTCGTTTTTGAGTTATCGTGTTCACAGACACACTGACACACGGACACACACTTACACACACACGGACCTTTTTCCGAAAATGTTTTTTTTTGGATACAGGAGACCCTAAAACATATATTTCCGGTGAAATCTCGGTATCGAATTTTTGGGTGGAGTGCAATACCTTCTCTATACACTATGTACATAGTGCGTATAGAGAAACAAGCTTTTCCGACAAATAAAACCTTTGAAATCATCATCAGAAATACAAATTCAATCAATCACACTTGGTTTCACTGGATTTTCAGAGCGGCCGAAGTTCTGCATAATAACCCAATTTAGAATCCATAGTCCATAGATTCTCTATCCTAAACTATTTATCTTGGAGTCCTTTACAGTCCTGTACATTTGTGCCGTTGAATCATGGAACTTTCTGTATATACATACATGTATTCTGTTTTACAACTTATGGCATTTTACAGTAACGTATATTATGCACCAAATTTAATTTTCATTCACCATTTGTGTATATGTGTCCATGCATCTTCTTCAGTAATTCCTGTCTAGATAGCCCTGCAGACCATCTCCTAAAGTCCATCTCAGTTGCCATAAACATTTCTCTAAACGTGCTACGCATATAGTAGGTAGAGAATATATTGTATTCTACCCATAAATTCGATATTGAGTTCATCGGAAGTATTTGTTTTGAGGTCCCCTAAGTCCAAAAAAGCATTTTAGGAAAAGGGCTCTAAAATGTTTGATTAAAATACCGTATATTAAAGATGTTTACATGACAAAAATGTATATCTGAATTTTCTGGGAAATGCCTCTGAAAACCTCTTCATTTAGATGAATTTTGCCTAATTGGTAAATTGTAAAGATATAAAAAAACTTAGTACACAAAAAATGTAAAAACACACAATTTATGTCATATATTTTTCGTGGAGTTGGCCGTTTTCGAGATTTTCTTTGTTATTGGTTTTTGTTCGAAAAGACTTTAAATGTTTCCCATACTGGAACTTGTCAACGCCTGGGCATGCAAAGAGATGGATTTCAATCTTACGGCAACCAACTTTTAAAAGATTTGACTATCGCTTTAGCCTAGTGTATTCCCCTCTACTTACGAGGAAGCAAATAATAAGACCATTTCTGCTAATGTTTCTCTCGATTAGCATAAAGTATAAGCTTTTTAACAATAATTTGTTTCAGAGATGTAGAGTAAGTCACGTGAATGCCACACATATTTTTATTAATTGCAACAAATTGTATTGTTCATACTTGTTCTTACTGAATAACCAAAAATGCGGATTGCGAGTGATATATGTATATCGTGTTTAGGTGGAAAGTATTGCTTCCACTAGCAATAGACAAGCAATGGTGAGACCTAGAATGAAGGATAAAAATCTGATGTGTACTACATGACTTTCTCTACATGTCTGTAAAAAAAGTATTGTTAAAAAGCTTATGCTTCTATTTACTTCATGCTACTCGAGAACAAATTAGCAGAAGTACACTTATTACTTGTTTCCTTGTAAGTAGAAGCGAAAGGGAGTACCATAGGTTAAAGTGATAGTCAAAAGCTGGTTGCTCTGTGACAAGTCCCCTTGTTTATATGGACGGGAATTGACAAATTCCTATATGAGAAAAGTAAGTTTTTCATTGCTGAAACCAAAAACAATGAATGTCTCAAAAACGATCAATTCCACGAAAAAAATGTATATAGCATCAATTGTGTGTTTTAACGTGCTCTACATTTCTTGTGTAGTAAGTTTTTGTCCATCTTTTACGGTTTAGCAGTTATTCAAAATTTAGTAAAATTCGTCCAGAATAAAGTCGTCTTCAGAGGCTATTTCCAGAAAATTCAAGATATACATTTTGTTTGTCAGGTAAATATCTTTAATACTTGATATTTTAATCAAAATCGTTAGAGCCATTTTTTCGAAAATAAAAATCTTCGAAAACAGTTCCATGTAAAGGATAGTTTGGGGTGGGGGAATTTTTCTCAAATCCTTCGTGTCGCATCCCTGGAAGGTACTAATCTTAAATACCAAGTTTGGTATTTTACCAACTTTTCGTTTTTGAGTTATCGTGTTCACAGACACACAGACACACGGACCTTTTTGTGAAAATGCTTTTTGTGGATATAAGGGACCCTAAAACATATACTTCCGGTGAAATCTCGGTATCGAATTTTTGGGTGGAGTTAGTGCGTGTAGAGAAAGTAAAAATGACATATTTTTGGGTAATGAAGACGAAGGGGATAATTTTCCTCCCTTGTACAGTTTCTAAGACGTCACTGGTCCTAAATCTCATTAAAAACAATTTAAAAAACGTCGAGACCATTTGAGTGACAGTCACATGTGGTAAGAAACGTCTGTTCTTGTTATGAACAACATTAACTAGTGGTTGTCTGCTATAGCCTGTCACATTATTCAGCAATGAACGGGAGTTTCAACTTGATCTTCATTAACATTCTTTTCTCTCTTCAAGAGTAATGTGTTTAAACTTCTGTTGAGACGAGTGTCAGCCTACCTACATATCTGGCTACGTGAACTCCAGTTCTGGCATTTAACTTTTCAAGCATTTTCTAATGGTCAGCAAACTTAAATTATGGAACTAACGCACCGACATTTAAAAATCTCATGTGTTCCATCCACATGATGTGTTCCCTAGCTGTTCGCTAATCAAACGTTTTATTCAAAACATTAATAAGTAATCTACATCATGCTAATCAAGATAAACATAAGCAGAATTAGACTAGTTACTAGTAAGAAAATGCACAGACTAAAGCGATAGTCTCGGTCTTTAAAAGCCGGTCAATATGTAAAACAATTGAAATTCAAATCTCTCTGCTTATCAGGAGTAAACAAACGAGAAACGGAAATAAAGATGTCATACTATTCAAGAAAAGTTTAAGTGGCTTAAAATTGAAACCAATAATCGAAATATTTCAAAAACAGTTAACACTACAAAAAAAAAAAAAAAAGAATCCATAGTGTTCAGAGGCTATTCCCAGAAAATTAAAGAAATAAATTTCGTTTCTCATAAAAATGTTTTATACTCAAGGTATTTTAATCAGAATCGTTAGCCATTTTTGAAAAAAATATCAAAATTTTCGAAAAATATTCCATTAAAAATCTGATGTGTACCATTCACTTAACTTTCTCTATATCCCTGCAACAAATATCTTAAAAAGCTTATACTTCTATTTACTTCATGCTAATCAGTAAAACATTAGCAGAAATAGCCATATTACTTGCTTCCTTGTAAGTAGAGGTGAAATAAGGGAGTACCATAGGTTAAAGTGATAGGCAAAAGCTGGTTGCTATGTCTCTGAATTTCCTTTGTTTGTATGGACAGCAGTTGACAAATTCCTGTATGAAAAATGGATTTTTTCATAGCAGAAACCAAAAATAAGGAATGTCACAAAAACGACGAACTCCACGAAAAAATTGTATATAACATAAATTGTGTGTTTTAACGTGCTCTACATTTTTTGTGCAGTAAGTTCTTGTCCATCTCTTACGGTTTAGCAGTTATTCAAAATTCAGTAAAATTCATCCAGAGGCTATTCCCAGAAAATTCAAGATATACATTTTATTCGTCAGCTAAATATCTTTAATAAACGAAATTTTAATCAAAATCGTTAGACCCATTTTTGAGAAAATCAAAAATTTCGAAAAAAGTTCCATGTAAAGGGTAGTTGGGGGAGGGGGGATTTTTCTCAAAATCTTCGTGTCGCATCCCTGGAAGATACTAAACTTAAATACCACGTTTGGTATTTTACCTACTTTTCGTTTTTGAGTTATCGTGTTCACAGACACACACACACGCACGGACCTTTTTCCGAAAATGCTTTTTTTAGATAAAGGGGATCCTAAAACATATATTTCCGGTGAAATCTCGGTTTCCAATTTTTTGGTGGAGTGCAAAACCTTCTATGTACACTATGTACATAGTGCGTATAGAGAAAGTAAAAATGAGTTAGGGGTGGGGGGATTTCATGAAAATCTTCGTGTCGCATCCTTAAATACAAAGTTTGATATTTAACGGTCTAACCACTCAGCCACAGCTCGTTTCAGGGAATGCTTATCTCTTAAGCTACTAAACAAAGTTTGTTTTTTCAAGATCCTCAATATGTGCTTTCACTTCTATCCAGAAACCCTTTCTCTACCCATGTTACCGTGTCAATCATTTCCCATTCCCATTTCTCCCAACATTTGCCCCTTTTTGAATTCCAACTGAACTTCTTGAGTTAACAAACACTGACAATGTTTTCACCCTCCAACGTTTCCACTCTAATATTTTAATCCTCTTTCATTCATTTTTCCCTTACTTCCTGCTCTACCCAAAGTAAGTAGTGCTAATGCATTTGGTGATTCTCTTGGCAAACCCAACTTAATTTGCAAAATTCCATATAAATCTTAGCTACTCAATGCTAATCAAGATGGGTATTAACATAAATAGTCGTATTACTTATTTCCTTATAAGCAGAATGGAAATAAGGTAATGCTTACACTAGTTTAAAGCCACGTTAAACTATTTTAACAGCTGTCACTGTTAAAAAGTTGTTAAGTGATGCCATTATAATTCGGATATATTTGCTTGGCCAGCACTAAAAAGAAAAACGAATGATGACTTCCCATTTGAAAAAGGTGTTAAGAATTAAAAAATTACACAACTAACCAAAATATCTTGTACATGGTTAACACCATAAAATATATCTGATATAAACTGTGTGCTCTAACATGTATGTCTCCTTAAGAACACGATCTATGGCATTGCATTTTTTGTAGAGTTAACCTTTTACGGACATGTTTGTTATTGGTTTTAAAATTTACAATACTATATTTTTTTCAAATGGAAAGTCTTATTCAGTTTTTCGTCCTGGTCATGCAAATAGAAGGAAGTTTGAATTGCATTACATAGTGACCAGCTTTTAAAATATTTGAATATCGCTTTAACCTCGTGCATTTTCTTGTTTATTTATCTTCTCTTTAGATGGAACTAAGTAATAGTGCTTATCTTGATTAACACGAAGTAGAGAGAAGAATAAATGTTGTAAGAATATTGTAACATACCCTGTGTGGAGTAGATTTCACCCATACACTGCGTATACTAGAGGTAGTAACTTCAGCGGTAGAACTGTTTGCGCATGCGAGAGAAAATTGGGTAACCTCAGGGTTATTGGTGCAGGAGGTTGTACGCTTTTGGTTAGAAAGATTAGGGACCATAAATAAATATGCAGGGTGTGAAGAGACAAAGGGCTTTTACTGTTAAGCAGATAATGTATGGTTAGGAGATGAGAAAACCCAAGGGTTACCCAAGCTCTATTCTGCTCTCACCTGTTACATTATGAATCTTGTAGTTCACACTTTAATATAAAACTCGTCTTTCTTGGTGTAATAATTACCATGCTAACTTCATATACGCGGGTTCAAACCTGGCGGAGGATGATGGATTTTTTCGGGCGTAAAAATCTTTACCTTGGCTTCCTTTGGAAGGGAAATAAAGTCGTTGATCCTGTATCGTAGATTTACGGCACGTAAAAGAAGCTCAAGCATAATAAAAGAGGCTTTTGAGAAACATTAAAGGGGACGCTGAGAACCACTGCAGTTAAAGAGCTGTATAAGTAAAACTTCAGTTTCCATTTCCTTAAAATAAAAACTATGCTGTCAGACTGTACGTCTCCCAATGTCAGTAGATGAGATGAACAAGACTAAACAAGGCTCTTCTGACCTAGTTACTAAAGGTTTTATAATAAAACCCATGTTATGCCAGCATTGCTTTAGGAGAACACAGCTATGTCAGCATTTAGAAATCTTGCAACTAATATCGATCTGAAATTGGGGCAACATTACTTCTTACTAAATGAAATATAATTTACTCAAAATGACCATATTATACCCTACAATATCTTGTTGCATAACAGGAAGAGAAAGGTCTGTTAAAGTAGATTTGTATCCAGAGGTCCTCAAAACGTGAATTCACAGTGAAATCTCGGTAGAGCATTTTTTATACAATACAATACTTACCGCGTATTAGAAAACGATAATTGACAAGAAACATATTTCAAGTCAAAGGGGGATGAGGATTCTCATATCATTAGACCGGAACAGATGCAGACACTCAAGAAATGGAAGAACAAGAAGAGGAAATTATTAGAGTTGACAGACACGTCATCTTAGTGCCTTGCATTTCCTGTCTTCCCTAATATAGTAGGCGACATTTGTTTTCCTATGGATTCGTGTCTCAGTCCACCTCGTCCCAGCAATATACCGTACTGCTACAATAATAAGTTTGCTAAAACCTCCCACGTCATGAGGGTGGGGGAATAGATTTTTATGATATAAGTGGAAAAATCTTATGTGTTCCATTTACATGACTTTCTCTATATCTCTGCAACAAATTATTTTCTAGAAAGCTTATGCTTCCATTAACTTCATGCTAATCGAGAAAAAAGTAGTCTTATAACTTGCTTCCTTAAAAGTAGAAGCGAAATAAGGGAGTACCATAGATTAAAGTGATAGTCAAAATCTGGTTGCTATGTGACTGAAGTTCCTTAGTTTGTGGACAGGAGTTGACAAATTCCTGTATGAGAAAAGTTTGTTTTTTAAAGCTGAAACCAAAAACAAGGAATATCTAAAAAACGATCAACTCCACGAAAAAAATGTATACAACATAATTTGTGTGTTTTAACGTGCTCTACATTTTTTGTTAAGTAAGTTTTTATCTATCTCCTACGGTTTAGGAGCTATGCAAAATTCTGTAAATTTCATCCTGAATAAAGTAAGCTTCCGAGCTTATTCCCAGAAAATTCAAGATATACATTTTATTTGTCAGGTAAATATCTTTTAATATACGATATTTTAATCAAAATCGTTAGAGCCATTTTTAAGAAAATCAACATTTTCGAAAAAAGTTCCATGTAAAGTGTAGTTTGGGCTGGGGGAATTTTTCTCAAAATCTTCGTGTCGCATCTCTGGAATATACTAAACTTAATTACTAAGTTTGGTACTTTACTGACTTTTTATTTTTGAGTTATCGTGTTCACGGACACACACACACATACAGGGTGCTTTTTTGAAAATGCTTTTTTTGGATACAGAGGACCCTAAAACATAAATTTCCGGTGAAATCTCGGTATCGATTTTTTGGGTGGAGTGCAATAACTTCTCTATACACTATGTACATATTACGCATAGAGAAAGTAAAATTCTGATGTGTTCCTTCACATAACTTTCTCTGTATCTCTGTAACAAATTATTGTTGAAAAGCTTCATCTTCTCTTTATTCCAAGCTAATCGAGATAAACATCAGCTGAAATTGACTTATTACACTCTTTTTGTGAGTAGAAGAGAAATGAGTGAGTACATTAGGCTGAAACAGTAGTGAAATAGTTTAAAAGATGTGCTTGCTATACGATTAAAATTCGTTTATTTGCATGGTCAGGAGATGACAAATTCTTGTATGAGAAAAGTAAATATTTATAAAAATGAAAGAAATGTATATGACGTAAATTGTATGTATGTTTTAATGAGACCTACATTGTTGGTGTAACAAGTTTTTTTCTGTCTCTTACGGTTTAGTAAGTAATAAATGTGTGCGTTAAACACTATCAAAAACAAATTTGTGGGAGTTGGATTAGTTCGTCCCAAACAAGAATGGCAAGTTGCAATGTGTTGTGTGCATTCAAAGAAATCTGCTTTAAAGAATACAATGTTAAATAGACATTATAATACTTTACATGAAAAACCAATAAAGAAATATGAGGGGGCTCAGTAACTACAAGTTTACAAGATTATAAGAAACAACTTAAAACAGACTGCCTCCGAGGTCGAGTGGTCAGCGAGCTGACTTCTCACCCGGAGGTCGCGGGTTTGATTCCCGGCTGGGGCGGGGAATTTTTCTTTAACCGGAATTATTCCCTATCCCCATAGAGTCTGGAAGTATGAATGTGAGAGTGAATGTGCGTGTGTTTAGTAATATAAAGTTTAACCTAATGTTCTGGATCTACAGTTTCACAAGTGAAAGCCCCCGATATGACCATTGATGTTAAAGAGGCTATACAAATGAAGCAAAAAAAAAAAAAAAATTGAAACAACATGTGTACAAAAATGTCGTGTATGTACAACACTGTATGAACTGCTTCTTACAGTGTGAATTTGGAACTTATACAGTTTTCAGGAGAAATTTAAGATGTAATTTTACTACTTTTGTAAAAATATTGGAGCTATTATTTTCAGTGAGCCTTTGAATGTAGATATTGATTCAGCCATCTAAATATCAAGTGCAACTCTGCGATTATCATGCTGATCCTTTTCTTCAAACCAGAACTGAGAGATGGCTCAATATTTTCAAGCTATTTTCAGAGAGCAAAACAGTAAATAGCTGCAATTCTTCAGGTGCAAAACTATCTTGTCCTTGCACCTTAAAAATTAACACACTATAAAGCATATAACATTGTAGCTTCTAGAAAATTCGACAGTGGATAATAATGTCTGTGCCATTTCTTAAATGAGATGTATAAAGCATTTATCCTTTCATCGCACAATTCCTTTAAAATAAATGCATTAAAATCTCCCTTTTTTACATCCAAAACTATCCGACCCTTGTTCCTTTAAAATTGATACATTGCAAAACATATTAGAACATCGTGGCTTCCACATACATAAATATGTATGCTATTATTAACATATCTAATATTCCTAGTTTTGAAACGGACCAGTGGATAATAAGATGACTTTTACTTCTGAAATGCGTTATGCCAGCTGTGTAACCAATAAAAACTGTTACTTTAGGTGTATGCAAAAGAACTTTAATAATCCCAAATACTATAGTTTGTAATGACATTTTAGCTCAACTATTAAAGCGCCAATGGAGTGGCCGAGATTAGGCAATTTCAACCAATCGCGGTCATCTGACTGGAGCGATATTGTCGAAAAATCTTATCGCAGCGAATGTTCATTTCCTTGAAATCTTGTCACACCTGAGTTTGTATGCTTAATCTCCTCTCTTGGTTATTGGCAAAAAGATGACAGTCCAGGCAGCCAACCTTCACTTTTAATAACTGTAAGTTCCACAGCTATATTTTCAATTCATTCAGTTTCAATGTTTATTTAAAGTTTTGTCCAGTTCATAATGTATTTGGTTAAAAAAAGGAGTGAAAATAATCATTATTTTTATTTCTTATGTATCAGATTGGGCAATAACCTCAAACAAAATAAAGTTTGTTTCTATTTCATTAAAATTAAAAGCTGAAATAAAATAAATAAAATAATTGTTCCCTATATCTATTTTTTCTATCGATATTCGTACATTGGGTGTAGACACGGTCGGCCATATCAAATTCAGGAGCAGAAAAGAAAAAGAAAAAATCAGTAAATAAACATGGTCAAACACGTCATCTACCATTTGAGAACCAATGTAAGTATTATCATAACCTGATAAAATATCCCTGCCTATATATTATAAATAATCGAATAATCGATAAGGTGAAAACACTCCTATTACTTATGACCAGAGCCCGGATTTGTATGCAAAAACGAATGCCAAAATATGCATGCAAATATGCTCTAAAAGCTCGTAAAATATGCATAAACGTTATGAGAAAAAAACTGGTATGCTTGATAACTGTTCTCATAAGTTCACCATTTAATTATAGTTTAAAGTATTAATTATTGTTAAGTAATTTTTAAGTTATTAATTAATAATAACTTAGTTATTACATTTTATTATTACTTATTTGTATTACGCTGTATTTGAATAAAAAAAAACATTTTTAGAAAAAGTTCTGTGTGTGTGACTGTAGGCAAAATAGCTCAAAAACTAAAAGTCCGTTAAAATTATCAAACTTTATATTTAAGTTCAGTATCTCCCAAGGAAGCGACACGAAGATTTTCAAGAAAATCTCCCACTACCCTTTACATGGAAAAATTTCGAAAATGTTAATTTTCTCAAAAATGCCTCTTAACGATTTTGATTAAAATACCGTATATTAAAGTTATTCACAGCACAAATAAAATGTATATTTTGAATTTTCTGGAAATAGCCTCTGAAGAGCACTCTAATCTGGTTGATTTTTGCAGAATTTTGCATAATGGTTAAACCATATGAGAAGGACAAAAACTTACTGCACAAAAATGTAGATCTCATTAAAATATACAATTTATGTTATTTGCATTTTTGTTGTAGAGTTGACCGTTTCTAAGATATTCCTTGTTATTGTTTTCAATTTTAAAATACTTATACTTTTCTCAGACAGAAAGTGTCCGTTTTTCTTTTGTTCTACTCCTGGCTAAGTAAAGAAGCCAATTTCAATGGCAATCGTATAACGATAGTTTTTAAAACATTTGATTATCGCTTTAGCATAGCGCATTCCTTTATTTACCTTCTACTTAAAAGGGGTAGTAATAAGTACATTCTGCTAATGCTTATCTCGATTAGCATGGTGTAGAAAGAAGAAGAATCTTTGGTAAGAATTCTGTTTGTAGAACAGTTAGAGAAAGTCATGTGAATATGTTTAAATTTATTAAAATAGGGATTATAAAGTTTTATTTGTTTGGATTTTCTCATGGCCATCGTTTCGCGAATGGGTCTTTGGTCGTGAATAACCTCAATTATCATTTCCTATGTTTACATAAAGACTATCTTTATAGTGGCGTATTAGATATATTAATAGCTGCTGTGTTAAACCTCTTATGGGTAATCTGATATATGACTGAATATATAAACTCAGAAGTAAAATCCTGTCATTAAGTATTTCATGGTTCTAAACTTCCCTAGCTAGGTTTTTACATTTCAGAAAACAAAATAAACAAATGCCACAACATATGCGGTCACAGCTCGACGAGTTAATCTCGGAGATCCACATGTGAACAAATTGGAGGTGCTCCAAAGTTTTACCTAGGTACTTCCAATAGAGCATCTGTAGGCCATCATTCACAAATACCCTAATGCAATATAATTATCATTCATGAGCATGAAGAGAGTTTTCACGGCTTAATGGAATAATAATGTACTTCCATGGAACAGGTTTCACCGATTTATTTTGCCGGTGGCTGCTTACTAAAGCACAAATACTGTAAAGTAAAAATATCTGATGTGTTCCATTCACATAACTGTCGCTACCTGTTGCGCGAACAAAGTTCTTACAAAATATTATTCTTTTATTTACATCATGCTAATCGAGATAAACATTACCAGAAATTGTATGATTACTTGCTTCCTTCTATGCAGAAGGCTAAAGCGATAATCAAATGTTTTAAAAATCTGATGTGTACCATTCACATGACTTTCTCTATATCCCTGCAACAAATTATTCTTAAAAAACGAAAGATGACTTGAGAAAAGCTTAAGTCTTTTAAAATTGAAAACAATAACAAGGTAAATCTCGGTTAAGGAAAACTGGGAGTGAAACTCCAAATTTCTACATTTCATTGCAGATTTTTTTGAAAGTTAAACTGTGATTACATTGCTGTTATGTTAATATAAATTCCAAAAGTCATTGAAATTGGATTCATACTTCGGAAGATATCAATTATTCCATAAATGTTATTATGTAAATATGTTGCTTAATCAAAATCTGAGAAAATTTGTTGGCATCTTCTGAATTGGAGCTTTGAACACCTTTAATGAGCCATATTTCAACAAGCATGATTATTTAATATGTATATATTAAAAGAGCTAGACATGTTAATAATTTTTTCATGCAAATATATTTTCCAATAATTACCCTTTATAATATTACAATAGATACTTCTGAATATTGCGGGAAATGTTAGTTGTATTTAAACAAAGCTCAGACGTGTGAAACAGTTTGAAAGCGTGAAAATGAGTTTTGAGAAAAATGCTATTTAATGAAATAGTAGGCTTGGAAATAGATATATTTGTACGATCTTTCAATGAAATGAAATTGCGTTTCATTTATGGATGCTTTTTAACTGCTGTGGTTCTTAGCGTCCTATTCTATACTGAAAGACCGCTTAATTTTGTTCAGAGGCCTCTTTATCAGGTTTGAGCTTCTTTTACGTGCCGTAAATCTACAACACGGGACCAACGGCTTCACTTCCCTTCCGAAGGAAGCCATGCTCAAGATTTCTACGCCCGAAAAGACCCATCGTCCTCCGCCGAGTTTGAACCCGCGACCTTGGGTATATGAAGTTAGCATGGTAACCATTACATCACGGAGGGTGACCACGATCTTTAAATGGCTGTAGAGTCCGAATCAAGGGGAGGACAGATATACATTGATTTTCTATAAATACACAAAGCTTCCAAGAACTATTTTTACTTTCTCTATACGTGCTATGTATTTAGTGTATAGAGAAGCTATTGCACTCCACCAAAAAATTCGATACCGAGATTTCACCGGAAATATATGTTTTAGGGTCCCCTGTATCCAAAACAAAGTACTTTCAGAAAAAGGTCCGTGTGTGTGTCCGTGTGCCTGTGAACACGGTAACTCAAAAACAAAAAGTCGGTAAAATACCAAATTTGGTATTTAAGTTTAGTATCTTCCAGGGATGCGACACGAAGATTTTGAGAAAAATCCCCCCACCCTTTACATGGAACTTTGATTTTCTAAAAAATGGCTCTAACGATTTTGATTAAAATAACCTGTATTAAAGATATTTACATGACAAATAAAATATATATTTTGAATTTTCTGGGAATAGCCTCTGAAGACTACTTTATTCTCGGTCAATTTTACGGAGTTTTGCATAACTGCTAAACCGTAAGAGATGGACAAAAACTTACCGCACAACAAGTGTAGAGCATCTTAAAACACACAATTTATGTTATATACATTTTTTACGCAGAGTTGATTGTTTTTTTATATATTCCTTGTTGTTTTTTTCAGCTATAAAGACTATGCTTTTCGCATACAGGACTTTGTGAACTCGAGTCCATACAAACAAAGGAACTTCAGTCGCAGAGCAACCAGCTTTTGACTATCACTTTAACTTATGGTATCCCCTTATTTCTCTTCTACTAACAATAAAGCAAGTAATAAGACTATTTCTGCTAATTTTTGCGCCATTAAATAGAATAATTTTTTGCAGTGATATAGAGAAAGTCATGTGAATGGAACACATCAGATTTTTAACAGACTATTTTCGATTTTTTGACCCATTGTAGTCAAAATTTCATTCCCAGGGTCCCTTAACTCTACGGATAGACTGTATATGGCATAAAATGCATGAGCTGTATTGTTTGTACAGTTAGTTTTTGTCATCAATTGATAGAGGAATAATGAAGCGTAAATGGACATGGATTGGACATTTACTGAGAAAGGATCGTGAAAATGTAGCCAGACAGGTATTAGAATGGAATCACAGGGAGAAGAGGATTGGAAAACCATGAATAGATAATGGAAGGAGATACAAGTCTTGTCAAGGAATAGAGTTCAATGGTGAAGATTGGTTACGGCCCTATGTTCCATTTAGGAATCAAAGGAAATAATAATAATAATAATAATAATAATAATAATAATAATAATAATAATAATAATAATAATAATATAGTTTTGTCTATCTCTTACCAGTTATGCAAAACTCATTCAGAATAAGCAGGACTTTAGGAGCTATTCCCAATAAATTCAGGATATACATTTTATTTGTCATGCAAACATCTTTTTACTTTCTCTATAGGCACTATGTACATAGTGTATAGAGAATGTATTGCACTCCACCAAAAAGTCGATACCGAGATTTCACCGGAAATATATTTATCTAAAAAAAGCATTTTCGAAAAAAGGTTAAATACCAAGTTTGGTGTATATACTACAGAGACGCAATTTCTCACGCAGTTAGTCCTCATTTACTGTACTAGTTAGTTCGTCTTTAGATAGCAGTACAGTTAGTTGAGCTCCTCAATACTTCGGTTCTACATTGTCATTTTTGGAAACAAAAAAAAATCTGATGTGTGCCATTCACACGACTTTCTCTACATCTCTGCAACAAATTATTCTTAAAAAGCTTATACTTCTATTTACTTCATTCTAATGAGAAAAAAATAGCAGAAATAGTCTTATTACTTGCTTCCTTGTAAGTAGAAAAGAAATAAGGGAGTACCACAGGTTAAAGTGAAAGTCAAAAACTGGTTGCTATGTCACTGAAGTTCCTTTGTTTGTATTGACAACAGTTGACAAATTCCTGAATGAGAAAACTGTAAGTTTTTCAAAGCAGAAACCAAAAACAAGGAATGTCTCAAAAACGACCAACTCCACGAAAAAAATGTATATAACATAAATTGTGTGTTTTTGTGTAGTAAGTCTTTGTCCATCTCTTATGTTTTAGCAGTTATTCAGAATTCCGTAAAATTCATCCAGAATAAACTACTCTTCAGAGGCTATTCCCGGAAAATTCAAGATATACATTTTATTTATCAGGTAAATGTCTTTAATATATGATATTTTAATCAAAATCGTTAGAGCCATTTTTGAGAAAATCGAAAGTTTCGAAAAAAGTTGCATGAAAAGGGTAGTTTTGGGTGGGGAGATATTTCTCAAAGCCTTCGTGCCACATCCCTGGAAGATACTAAACTTAAATACCAAGTTTGGTTTTTGAGTTATCGTGTTCAAAGACACACGGACACACACATGGACCTTTTTCTGAAAATACTTTTTTTTGGATACAGGGGACCCTAAAACATATATTTCCGGTGAAATCTCGGTATCGAATTTTTTGGTGTACATAATGTCTATAGAAAAAGTAATAAGTACATTTGCGGAGCACATGGATCGACATACAACATAAGGTAATTTAAAAGTCTGCTGCCCTATGACTTGGTACAAATTGGATTCCATTATAGTAAAGAAATTAATTATATAATAGCAACAAAAGCTTGATAACATTTGCTTGAGTCTTCAAAATTACCTACTGAATGAAGTACAGGTAACTTGAATAATGTAGTGTCAGTATTTAATCAACTACTCATAAATGCATTTAAAACCACTTGTATTAATCCTAATTTGTTTCTTTCTTACAAAGTACTTTGTGTCATTGCTGAAAAGCTAAGTAATGGTGATTACGATAAAAATTGTGATAAGTTTCATTCACATAATTTTCTCTACCTGTTCTACAATCTTCTTACGCGGTCGCTGATGACCTTTGTTGTTATACAGGTTAAATACATTAATTAAAAAAACGTCTTACAAAATATTATCCCTCTTTCTACTCCATGCTAATCGAGATAATTATTAGCATAATGGTCTTATTACTTAGTTCCATATAAGAAAGACAACTAAGAGAGTACATTATCTATGCTAAAGCGATAATCGGATCCTTTACAAGCTTTCGGTTCTTTGCATGGCTTGGAGTAAAACAAAATAAACACGGACAACCTCCTGTTTGAGGAAAGTATAAGTATTTTAAAAGAGAAACAAATAACAAGGAGAATCAAAAAAATCAGAACGCTCTTTAACTGCTGTGGTTCTCAGCGTCCCATTCTATACTGGGTGTGAAAGACCGGTTAATTTTGCTCAGAGGCTATCAGGCTTGAGGTTCTTTTACGACACGGGACCCACAGCTTTACTTCCCTTCCGAAGGTAGCCATGCTAACGAATTTTACGCCTGAAAACATCCATCGTCCTACGCCGGGTTTGAACCCGCAACCTTGGGTATATGAAGTCAGCATGGTAACCATTACACCCTGTTATTTGATGAAACATCTGCAGACAATTGGAAACCTTAAAGAGGTACTCATTAGCACAATGTTCTTATTACTTAGTTCCATATAAGTAGGAAGAAAATAAGGGAATACACTAGGCTAAACAATAGTCAAATGTTTTAAAAGCTGTCGTTATGCGACTGTCATTACAAATCGCTTCTTTTCTTGGCCAGGAGTAGAACAAAAGAAAAACAGACACTCCCGTCTGAGAAAAGTTTAAGTACTTCACAACTGAAACTAATAACAATGAGTACCTCCAAAACAGAAAGCTCCACGAGAAAAATGTATATGACATAACTTGTGTATTTTAAAAAAAACTGCATTTTTTGTATAGTAGGTTTTTGTCTATCTCTTACGGTTTACTAGTTATGCCAAATTGAGCAAAATTCATCCAGAATAAACAGGTCTTCAGAAGATATTCCCAGAAAATTCAAGATATACATTTTATTTGTCAGGTAAATATCTTTAATATACGATATTTTAATCAAAATCGTTACAGCCATTTTTAAGAAAATCAACATTTTCGAAAAAATTTCCATGTAAAGGGTAGTTTGGGGTGAGGAGATTTTTTCTCAAAATCTTCGTGTCGTATCCCTGGAAGATTCTAAACTTAAATACCAAGTTTGGTATTTTAGCTACTATTCGTTTTTAAGTTATCGTGTTCACAGACACACGGACACACAGACACACACACACGGACCTTTTTCTGAAAATGCTTTTTATGGATTCAGGGGTTCCTAAAACATGTATTTCCGGTGAAATCTCGGTATCGAATTGTACATTGCACATACGGGGATAGAGAAAGTAAAAACAATAGTCATTGAAATTCGGTTCTTTGTATGGTTTGGAGTGAAACAAAAGAAACACGGAAAACCTCCTGTTTGAGAAAAGTATACGTATTTTAAAACTGAAACAAATAGCAAGGAAAATAAAAAACAGTTGTCATTGAAATTGGGTTCCTTGCATGGCTTGGAGTAAAAAAAAATAAAAATGCACAACCTCCTGTTTGAGAAAAGTATAAGTATTTTAAAAATGTAACAAGTAACAAGGAAAAGGACATAAATAATGTGCCACTAGGTTTTTGTCCTACGGTTTACCAGTAAGGAAGCAGTCACCTAGAATGAAGGACTTCAGAGGCTATTTCCAGAAATTTACATTTTATTTTCCTGTAAATATCTTTAATATACAGTATTTTCATAAAGTTCGTCACAGACAGTTTTGAAAAAATGAAAATTTTTGAAAAATTTTGCATGTAAAGTGTAGTTTGAGATGGGGAAGGGGAATTTATTAGAAATCTTCATGTCGCATCCCTGGGGATATAAAACTTAAATACCAAGGGTGGTGTTTAACGGACTTTTCGTTATTCAGTTGTGCTGTCCATAAACACACACACACACACACAGAGTATTTTCTAAAAATTGTTTTTTGGACTCAGGGGACCTCAAAACATTTTCCGGCGATATCTCTATATCAATTTTGGGTGGAATACAATATATTCTCTACCTACTATATTCATAGTACTCGTAAGAAAAGAAAATAGATATAGTAAGAGCACTTTGGCAATGAAAGGAAAAGATGAGTGACACCATATTTCCTGTGAAAATTTCATCATAATATTTGGTTACCGATATCAAATGCTGGCAGCTACAGAATTTTCTTGTTTGGATATGTCTGATGTGATGTTTGACTCTATTAATGATATTCATTTGGAATAAAAGATTTGCATTTGGAAATAAGCGGCTTTAAGATTAATGTTACTTTAATAATCTATTAATTTTAATATGTCATGTCATTAGTAATTAATTCTGAAATTAGCCGAAATTAGCATGAAATTAATGCGAATTTATGCTAAAATATTCGACAGAAAACACCACCAGTTAAACTTATTAATGCAAAATTTTAAAATAATTATCAACACAAAATACTGCGTCTACTTATGGACATGCCATTCAAAGTTTACATGTGTGAATGACTCTTCCTTTTTTTTCTTTCCTTACATAGAACGTGATACACAGGTAGAGAAGATACTGTACTCCACCCTAAAATTCGATACCGAGAGTTAACCGGAAATGCACGTTTTAGTCTGCCCGTATATCCCAAAAAAATCTGATGCGTACCATTCACATGACTTTCTCTACACCTCTGTAACAAATTATTGTTAAAAAGCTTATGCCTCTATTTACTTCATGCTACTCGAGAACAAATTAGCAGAAATAGTCTTATTACTTGTTTCCTTGTAAGTAGAAGCGAAATAAGGGAGTACCATAGGTAAAAGTGATAGTCAAAAGCTGGTTGCTATGTGACAAGTTTCTTTGTTTATATGGACAGGAGTTGACAAATTCCTATATGAGAAAAGTAAATTTTTCATAGCTGAAACCAAAAATAATGAATGTCTCAAAAACGATCAACTCCACGAAAAAAATGCATATAACATTAATTGTGTGTTTTAACGTGCTCTTCATTTCTTGTGCAGTAAGTTTTTATCTAAGTCTTACGGTTTAGCAGTTATGCAAAATTCCGTAAAATTCGTCCAGAATACAGTAGTCTTCAGAGGCTATTCACAGAAAATTCAAGATATACATTTTGTTTGTCAGGTAAATATCTTTAATATTTTATATTTTAATCAAAATCGTTAGAGCCATTTTTGCGAAAATCAAAATTTTCGACACACGGACACACACACACGCGGACCTTTTTCCGAAAATGTTTTTTTTTGGATTCAGGAGACCCTAAAACATATATTTCCGGTGAAATCTCGGTATCGAATTTTTGGGTGGAGTGCAATACCTTCTCTATACACTACGCACATAGTGCGTGTAGAGAAAGTAAAAAACACTTATAAAAATATCCGTGTGAGTGTATGTGCGTCCTTGTTCGGTAACTCGAAAGCAAAAAGACGGTAAAATACCAAACTTGGTATTTAAGTTGGGGGGGGATATTTATCAAAATCTTCGCGTCGCATCCTTAGAAGATACTTACTTTACTCATACGGGAATTTATAATGCTAGTCATGCAAAGAAACATATTTCAAACACAAGACAATCAGCTTTTAAAATATTCGACTATTGCTTTTATCTAGTGCATTATTTTATTTCCCTCATTTACATGAAAGCAAGTAATGAGGCTATTTTTGCTAATCTTTATCTCGATTAGTATGAAATAGATAGAAGAATTAGATTTTTAACAATAATTTGTTATAGAGATGCAGAGAAGTTCTGGTGAAACACATCACATTTTTATTATATAGTCTTCACTTGGATTCATCTTTAAGGGTTCCAATTGTCTGCAGATGTTTCACCAAATAACAGGGTGTAATGGTTACCATGCTGACTTCATATACCCAAGGTCGCGGGTTCAAACCCGGAGTAGGACGATGGATGTTTTCGGGCGTAAAATTCGTTAGCATGGCTTCCTTCGGAAGGGAAGTAAAGCTGTGGGTCCCGTGTCGTGGATTTACGGCACGTAAAAGAACCTCAAACCTGATAGAGAGGCCTCTTAGCAAAATTAAGCGGTTTTCACGCCCAGTATAGAATGGGACGCTGAGAACCACAGCAGTTAAAGAGCGTTCACAAATAAAATGCAATTTCATTCTCATTTATCAAAAAACAGGTCCAGTTAATAGTGTAACTATATATCTGATTTGATTTATCCTTAAGTGCAATAAGCCAGCACTGAGCTAGGAGGCTCAGAGAGATATTTTAGGGTGTTAGTAAATCTACTAAAGCATTATTGGAAAATTTAATTACAGGATAAATTTTACGTAAGGGTTTATATATTAATTTATTTGTCGTAGAGGTCCTTTATAAATGTTAATAATTTTAACATTTCGTCTGGGAGGTTCGGGTTTGATACCCGTCACCAGCACACTCTAGCCCTGGGATTTTCCGTGATTTTTCTGGGACCGCTTAGCCGAATGCTGGGGTGCTGTGTATCTCTTCATTTCATTTCCCTTCTTCAACTTTCAGATAGGCGTAGGTGTGGCTTTACAGGCAGATAACACGGTTGCTTGCTTCGAGTGAAACTCTCCGTCTTCCGGTTGCGCTGGTTGACGCTAGGTGCTGTTGTAAATACATCCTTCCGGCTTCCCGGCGCCTTTATAGCCTCCGTGGTGCGCCAAGGCTGTCATCTAGTGACTTAAGCACTTCCGTGCGTCTCTGCACTTAGCTACATCCTTTCCTGTGTGCTAGCCTGTGGTTTCCCCTCCTACCATCCCTTCCCCCAGGGGGGGTGGTAGGCAGTATGTTAACATACTCTAACCTCTAACAATAAGCCAGCAGCTAGTGAAGGAGAAATCTCCTACATCATTGTGTCGTCCATCAGTAGGATGCATTGTCTTGGTGTTTTTCAATTATCCACCTATATGCGATCCATTATATCCAAATACTGGTTCAGGTCAAGTTAATGATTTACTGTTAGAACCAGCTAAAAAATTCAATATCACAGCCGGAATTTGAACACAGTTCTTCCGCTCTCCGTGTGGTTGCTCTAACCTTGAACTACTGTGATAGCATGCCGGTATGACATGCAGTCGTCCAACTGATTCATGTTTTTACTTTCTCTACACGTACTATGTACATAGTGTATAGAGAAGGTATTGTATTGCACCCAAAAATTCGATACTGAGATTTCACCGGAAATACATGTTTTGGGTCCCCCTGACTCAAAAAAAAAGCATTTTCAGAAAAAGGTCCGTCTGTATGTCTGTGTGACTGTGGACAGCATAGCTCAAAAACGAAAAGACCGTTGAATACCAAACTTGGTATTTAAGTTTGGTATCTTCCAAGGATGCGACACGAAGATTTTCAAGAAAATCCCCCACCCCAACCACCCTTTATATGGAACTTTTTTCGAAAATTTTGATTTTATAAAAAATGGCTCTAACGATTTTGATTAAAATATCGTATATTAAACATATTTACCCGATAAATAAAATGTATATTTTGAATTTTCTGGGAATAGCCTCTGAAGATTACTTTTTTGTGGGTCAATTTTACGGAATGTTGCATAACTGCTAAACCGTAAGAGATGGACAAAAACTTACCACACAACAAATGTAGAGCACTTTAAAACATAATTTATGTTATGTACATTTTTTTCGTGGAGTTGATTGTTTTTTAGATATTGCTTGTTTTTGGTTTCAGCTATAAAAAACATACTTTTCTCATACAGGACTTTGTGAACTCGTGTCCACACAAACAAAGGAACTTCAGTCACATAGCAACCGGCCTTTGACTATCACTTTAACCTATGATACTCCCTTATTTCGCTTCTACTTACAAAGAAGCAAGTAATAAGACTATTTCTGCTAATTTTTTCTCGATTAGCAGGAAGTAAATAGAAGCATAAGCTTTTTAACAATAATTTATTGCAGAGTTGTAGAGAAAATCATGTGAATGGAACACATCAGATTTTTTCATTATTTATCTATAATTTTGAACTTTACTAGTTTTTATTTACAGCGAATTGTTATATTTAGTTCAACTATTACTTTTTACGTTTTGAAATTTTAATTTGATGGTTAACATTAATTTAAAACCTAATTTTGTTTTCTTTCATTTAGTTTACGTCACTGCAATGCTTTCAAAATATACCCTCTTAATAGGTAATTACCTTAGAAATATTACTTATACTCCTAAATATATATATATATATATATATACATATATACATACGCTCGTATATATGTATATTTACAGGGAAGCAAGTAATAAGACGTATTCCGCTAATGTTTATCTCAATTATGTAGGTATAAGAATACTATTTTATAAGGATAGTTTATTTGTGAAACAGGTAGGAGAAGTCATGGGAGTGGAAAACATTAGGTTTTTTGAACCTACTAATTTGCCGCTTTATTTATGTCTGATACTAATTCGGGGAAGGGAGAATTATCTTTAGAAGAATTGTGCACACTTAAGTGAAAATACTCCTCTAGCAATAAATGATCTATCAATGCAAAAAAATGCCGCATTACCCTATTTTTTTATCGATTTAAAACCTTTATTGAGTCGGCTGTTAGTGGAATCTCTTTATGTTTTTGCAAGTCTATGTTACATAATTTAGGAATACATTTTAATAAAGGCAGATTCCGTATAGTGATGAATCACACCGATTAGCCTGTGAAAGAGAGACTGCATTTGTCTTGCGACAGAGTGGATTGTGGTCTGGTTTCTGTTCTGTAACATCGATCCCTCTTCTACCTTTAACAAGGCAGTATGTTCTAAGAGACTTTGTTGAACGCCGTCACTATAAATCATGACAAAATATGAAGACAGAGCCCCTTAACTAAAATGACTGGCGTAAGAAACACCTATAGCAATGGGCAAAGATTTTAACGAGCAAATAAAATCAGTGTACAACTGGGCACAAACTTTAAAGGCAAAGAAACAGCATCAACTGAATTTACCTACCTCCTGTACATAAATACCACATTTCCATTGGGAATTGAAATCGATTCGAGTCCAATTTCACCTCAAATACGATTCATGTTTCACACGTTAAATTCAATATGAATTGAGACCATTTTGAATACGCAATTTTGGAGAGTAAATTTATTCAACCTTCTATGTTGGTCAATTGGGAATTGCGTTGGCAAACCTGTTAAGCATATTAGTTTCTTGTCTATGTATTGTTAGCAGCTTTTGAAGTTAAATAATTATATTTGAGGATGCCTGCAAACTATACAAGCCATAAAAGTGGTTCTGTATAATCTACCACAGAGCAATAAACAAACTAGAAAAGGAGTTTTATTTATGAACGCTCTTTAATTGATATGGTTTTCAACGTCCCATTCTATACTGGGGGTGAAAAGCCGCTTAATTTTGTTCAAAGGCGTCTTTTATCAGACCGAAAATCTACGGCCGTAAATCTATGACACGGGACCAATGGCTTCACTTCCCTTATGAAGGAAACCATACTAAGGGTTTTACGCCCGAAAAAAAAAAACCCTTCGCCCTCCAGCGAGCAACCTTGGGTATAGAATTTGGTATGGTAACCATTACACCACAGAAGGCGATGTTTTCTATTCACGTGACTTTATCTACATCTCTATTACAAATTATTGTTAAAAACTTTCTTCTATTTACTTGATGCTAATCTAATTAAGCATTAGCAGAAATGGTCTTATTACTTGTTTTCATGTAGGTAAGTAAAAGTGAAATAAAAGAATGCTAGGATAAACCGATAGTCAAATGTTTTAAAAAAATTATTGCCATGTAACTCATACCCGTTTGTTGCATTGCCATCCGTTTGTTGAATTAAAACTTTTCTCATACGGGAATTTTTTAAGTATTTTAAAACTGAAATCAGTAATAACGAATATCTCAAAAATAGTGAAATTTACGAAAAAATATGTGTGGCATAAATTGTGCATTTTAGCAACGTCTGCCTCTTTTGTGTAGTAACATGTTGTGCAAAATCCAGCAAAATTCATCTAGAATAAAGAGTTCTTCAGAGACTATTCCCAGAAAATTAACATTATACATTTTATTTGTCTTGTAATAGACAAGAAGATATTAAACTTAAATACCAAGTTAGGCATTTTAGAGACATTTCGTTTTTGAGTTATCGTGTTCATAGGCAAACAGACACGCACATACGTGCGCGCATCTTTTCCTACAGATGCTGTTTTTGGATGCAGAGGACTCAAATCTTGTATTTCTGGTGAAATCTCGGTATTGAATTGTTGATTGGTTAGAGTGACCGGCTAGAGAACAGGAGATCCATGTTTATTTCTGAATTTTTCAATCTGATTCAACCTATCCAAATCACAGCTAATTGTTGGCATTAATGGACAAGTTTGGGGCTCCTTTGGAAGTTTGTATGAGTGTCTGTTTCTGGAAGTTTCCTGCCATGTGATCGACAGGTATAAAAGGGGGATGAAATCCTGTCCAGAGATCAGTTTTCAACTGGGAAGCAGCAGTTCCCTGAGTTTCGATGCGAAATACATAGAGAGCAGTAGTAGTCGTCACCGCAGCGAACGTCGAAAATAAACTATTCGTCAACATTGTTACAGAAGGATCGAAGAAAGCAGAAATAAAGAGCAGTTTGTTGGAGAAATAAAAGGGGTTTTGTTACTTTTGTAAGAACTTTGGTTGCAGAATAAGTACAGAAAGTTCACGTGAATGGAACACATCAGCTTTTCTGAACATTTCCGGCAGTATTGTCACCAAGGTGGTGGCGTTGACGTCATAATGATAGAAGGTGTTGTCGCACATCTTTAACGGTAGCTGTGCATCCGATTAAGAAGCAAATCACGTTCTTGCAAGCGTCAACAAGCTACTCACGCCTTGCACAAGAAAACAATGTAACTGTTGCGAAAGTGCTACACCCAGATCGTGTTGTATTCCATGATCCAAAGCCAAGCAGGCACAGTTCCTATGTTAACGTGCTGTGATTTATTGTAACAGCGTGTATAAATAAAACATTTATTTCTGGCAACTGTTATTTACAACACATGGTTTTATGAGAATGCAGTGTGAGTATAGATCACCAGACACGCTTGAAATATGTTGGGTTCCTTAAAACATTGCTTTGGAATGGGAGTTTGGACTTAGGATGGGACCAAAAATCGTGAAAAAAAATCATAACATAATATTAGGGAAAAGGTAATTAAAAATCTTAAATGTTCCATTCACATGACTTCCTCTACATCTCTGCAACAAATTGTTAGAAAGCTTTTTCTTCTATTTATTTAATGCAAATCGAGAAAAAATTAGCAGAAATGATCTTATTACTTGCTCCCTTATAACTAGAAGGGAAATAAGGGAGTACCATAGCCTAAGGAGATAGTCAAATATTTTAAAAGCTGGTTGCTATGTGAGTGTAGTTTCTTTGTTTATGTGGACTGGTGCTGACAAATTCCTGTATGAGAAAAGTATAAGTATTTTAAAACTGAAACCAATAAAAAGAATACCTCGAAAATGGTCAACTCCACGAAGAAAAAATGTGTTTAACATAAATTGTGTGTTTTAAAAATGCAAGTTTTTATTTTTTGTGCAGTAAATCTTTTATCTATCTCTTACGGTTTACCAGTTATACAAAACTGAGCAAAATACATCCAGAATAAAAATGTCTTCAGAGGGTATTCCCAGAAAATTCAAAATATAATTTTATTTGTCGTGCAAAGAGCTTTAATATACGACATTTTAAACTAAATCGTTAAAGCCATTTTTGAGAAAACTAAAATGTTCGAAAATGTTTCTATGTAAAGAGTAGTTGGGGTGGGGGGATTTTCTTGAAAATCTTCGTGTCGCATTCTTGGAACATACTGAACTTAAATACCAAGTTTGCTATTTAACGGACTTTTCATTTTTGAGCTGTGCTGCCCACAGACATACACACACTCACACAAACACACACACAGATACACACACGCACACACATACTGAGAGAACGAAAGACACACACACACGGACATTTTTCTAATTTTTTTTCTTGATTCAGGAGGTCTCAAAACATATATTTTCAGTGAAATCTCGGTATCAAAATTTTGAGTGCAATACAATGACTTCTCTATACACTATGTACATAGTACGTATAGAGACAGTAAACATCTGATGTGTTCCATTCACATGTGTTTTTCTACATCTCTGCAACAAATAATTGATAAAAAAACTTAATTCTTCTATTTACTTCATGCTAATCGAGAAAAAATTAGCAGAAATGGTCTTATTATTTGCTTCCATGTAAGTAGAAGTGAAATAAGAGAGTACCATAGGCTAAAGTAATAGACAAAAGCTGGTTGCTATGTAATTGGAGTTCCTTTGTTTGTATTGACACCATTGGGCAAGAATGAGAAAAGTATAAGCATTTAAAGCTGAAACCAAATAACAAGGATATCTATAAAAAAAAAAAAAAAAAAGATCATCTCTGCGAAAAAAAATGTATATAATATAAAATTGTATTTTAACGAGCGCTACACTTTCTACTAGGTGCGTTTTTGTCTATCCCTTACGGTTTACCAGTCATGCAAACTTCCGCAAAATTGATCCAGAATAAGGATGCCTTCTGAGACTATTCCTTGAAAATTCAAGATATACATTTTATCTATCATGCAAATATCTTTAATATGCGATATTTTAATGAAAATCGTTAGAGCCATTTTTGAGAAAATCAAAATTTTCGAAAATGTTTTCATGTAAACAGTAGGTTGGGTGGGGAATTTTCTTAAAACTCTTCTTGTCGCATCCTTGGAGGATACTGAACTTAAATACCTGCAAAGTTTGGTATTTAACGGTATTTTCGTTTTTGAGCTATCTGTCCACACACACTTACACACACACGCGCGGTAATTCTTCTAAAAATCTGATGTGTTCCATTCACAAGACTTTCTCTACATCTCTGCAACAAATTATTGTTAAAAGCTTGTGCTTCTATTTACTTCATGCTAATCGAGTAAAGATTAGCAGGATTAGCCTTATTACTTGTTTCCTTGTAAGCAGAAGCGAAATAAGGGAGTACCAAAGGTTAAAGGGATACTCAAAAACTGGTTGCCCTGTGACTGAGGTTCCTTTATTTATATGGACAGAAGTTCACAAATTCCTGTATGAGAAAGGTATGTTTTTAAAGCTGAAACCAAAAATAAGGAATGTCTCAAAAACGATGAATTCCATGAAAAAATGTATATGACATAAAATGTGTGTTTTAACGTGCTCTACATTTTTTGTGTGGTAAGTTTTTGTCTATCTCTTACGGTTTAGTAGTTATGCAAAATTTCGTAAAACTCACCTAGAATAAAGTAGTCTTCACAGGTTATTCCCAGAAAATTCAAGATATACACCTTATTTGTCAAGTAAATATACATTATTTTAATCAAAATCGTTATAGCCATTTTTGAGAAAATTAAGCATTTAAAAAAAAAGTTCCATGCAAAGGGTAGTTTGGGGTCAAGGATTTTTCTCAAAAGCTTCGTGTCGCATCCCTGGAAGATACTAAACTTAAATACCAATTTTGGTATTTTACCGACTTTTCGTTTTTGAGTTATCGTGCTCATAGACACACGGACATTTTTCTGAAAATGCTTTTTTTTTGGATACAGGGGACTCTAAAACATATATTTCCGGTGAAATCTTGGTATCGAATTTTTGGGTGGAGTGCAATACCTTCTCTATACACTATGTGCATAGTACCTGTAGAAAAAGTAAAAAATGTTGTACAATAATTAGAGTTAATATGAAAAATCTGATGTGTTCTAATCACCTGACTTTCTCTAGCTGTTCCACAAACAAATTATCCGTACAAAAGATTATTCCTATATCTACGTCATGCTAATCAAGATAAACATTTTCAGAATTGGTCTTATTAGTTGCTTCTCTGTAAATAGAAGGGAAATGAGGGAATACAGTAGACTAAAGCCTTAACTGTATGTTTCAAAAGCCGCTTGAAATTTGGTACTCTCTGCTTGCTAGAAGTAAACAATAGAGAGACGAAAAGAAATGCCTATGTCTTCAGTTTAAGGGGGAAAAAAAAAATGAAATCAATGACAATTTCAAATTTTTCCTCCTGTAAAGACTAGTTTTTAAGGTGGGGAAGATGCTGAACTTAAATGTTAACCTTGATATTTGACAGGCTTTTTGTTTTGAGTTGTGCTGTTCACAAACACATGGATACACACGCACATACAAGGACCGTTTTCTAAAAATCCTTTTCGGCTACAGGGCACCCTAAAACGCGTACTTTTAGTGAACTCTCGGCATCGAATGGTTGGACTGAATGTAATATCTTCTCTATCTATGTACACAGAGCACAAATAGAAATAGGCATCGAATTTCTGATTGTCTGCAGGGGCTCTATAGGGCGTGTCTTCTGATTTCTGCTGGCCCCTCCGACACTAATTGGGGAAGGAGGAGGGGTTGTAGCTTGCATGTTGTAGTAAATTGTAATTTCATACTTTTTCTATTGTTCTTGGTGACAGACATCAATGCCTTACACAAGCGAGGTGATCTGTGGCCAAATTGTGGGTCTATGGGAAGCAGGGCGCACGATAAAACAAATAGTAAATGCTGTGCAAATGAATAGAATCTGTTGTGCAGTATTGGATTAAACGTTTCCAGGAGCGCGGTGAAGATGGATTAAAGACGCGTCCAAAATCAGGAAAGCCAAGGAAAAAAATCCGATGTGTTCCATTCACATGACTTTCTCTACATCTCTGCAAAAAAATTGTTGTTAAAAAGCTTAGGCTTCCTTTTACTTCATACTAATTGAGAAAACATTAGCAAAATAGTCTTATTGCTTGCTTCCTTGTAAGTAGAAGTGAAATAAGGGAATACCTTTAGGTTAAAAGACAGTCAAAATCTAGTTGTTATGTGACTAAACTTTGCTTATATGGACAGGAGTTGACAAATTACTGTATGAGAATTCACAGCTGAAAACAAAAACAAGGAATATGTTAAAAACGATCAACTCTACGAAAAAATGTATAGGATATAAATTGTGTGTTTTAATGTGCTCTACATGTTCTCTGTGGTAAGTTTTTGTCCATCTCTTACGGTTTAGCAGTTATTCAAAAATCCGTAAAATTCATCCAGAATAAAGTAGTCTTCAGAGGCTAATCCCAGAAAATTCAAGATATACATTTTATTTGTCAAGTAAATATCTTAAATATACGAGATTTTAATCAAAATCGTTAGATCCATTTTTAAGAAAATCAAAATTTTCGAAATTTTTTCTAAGTAAATGTGTCGCATCCTTGAAGATACCAAACTTAAATACCAAGCTTTGTTTTAAACGGTCTTTTCATTTATGAGCTATGCTGCCCACAGACACAGACAGACAAACACACGGACATTTTTATAAAAATGATTTTTTTGTATTCAGGGGGTCTCAAAGCATATATTTCCGGTGAAATCTCGGTATCGAATATTTGGGTACAATACAACACCTTCTCTATACACTATGTACATAGTACGTATAGAGAAAGTAACAAAGGCGGAAGTCGATGCTAAGATTATGAATGCAAGCAAAGATGAACCACTTAACCGCCGCGATCTGAAGCTATCTTGCCCCCTTACTACGGTGAGCAACCGCCTCCATAAAGCTGGCGTCCATCATCGAAAGGCAGCAAAGAAAATAGACTTGACTGACCAGCACCACAACAGTCGAGTGGGGTTTGCACTTGAATGCTTGGTCAAACCAGACAGATTTCGGCAGCTAGTGATTTTCTTAGATAAAAAGTTTTTTTTTTTTTTTTTTGCGAGGATGGGCGAATGTATTTGTGGTGACCAGACAATACTCGCTATGTTCCAGAACACGTAGTTGCCAAGAAAAGAAATGGCCGCATAAGTGTGGGATTTTGGTTTTGGAGGTTCATGAACAAAAAGGATTACTACCTACTTCACAGTTCAATTTTCCATTAGATCAAACCCCATCCTCGCCCTGACTTGAGGCATTTTACTAAAAGCAAAATGCTCTACCAGGCGCACATAAAACAATTCTGCAAACTCTAAACATCTCGAGATCCTGCTTTTATTCATGTAAATTTCGAAACATGCATTTTCTCTGTAGTCCCGATTAACCATGCGAAAGATCGGTCTCCACCATTTTAAAAGGAGCCACGTTACCTAACCTCACTTTCAGTTGAGGGAGGTATGAAGTAATAAAGTACCCTACAAACGGTAAGAAATGCGGTGTACGGAAACAACACTGTGCTGATTTATTTTTGTGCCTTCTTTACAAGATACGCAATAGTGCAAGTAAAAGGAATGCAATGTTAGTAAAATAAATTTAAACTAAAATTGATTAGCTCATGGTAAGTAAAAAGTATATACTATACCTAATCTGCTTGCCCAACGTGAGTTAACTTTATGTTTGCTGAGCCGTGAGGGATGGCGGGGAGTGAGACGAGAGGCGCACGCGTAGTAGTGACAGTTAAAACAATGTTATAATTCTGACCTTTGTGTTATTCCGCCATTATGTGTCAGTTACTTTTTTTATGTAGGTTATGTCTACAAAAATGATCCTTTCAAATTAAGGCGAAAAGATTAAATAAGGATTTTTCTCCACATAAAGAGCTAAGGAATTAAACGTCTGCGACTTTAGTGCAAGATGAGACTATGTACTGCTATCGTCATCGCATTATAAATAGATATGGTACAAAAACACATAAGGTAACTTTCAAATTTAAGCAAAACTGTATGGAGAAAGAAGTTATTTTCATTCTTTACTTGGATGCTGTTTTTGTTTGCATAAGTTAAGTAGCGTTTTAGTATTTAAATAAAAATATTATAATTTTACTAGCCCATTGCTTCCTTCACAACTATGTAGGAGCACATACCACATGCTCACAAAGTATATAAAAAGAGAAAATGTACATAATCTTATTAGCTTATAGAAAGCTAGGGAAAATAATTGTAAATATTCCAGAGTAGAAATATGCATAAATTTAAGTTTTTAACTGAGGTAATTAGGCGAGGCGGGCTAGCTTAATTCCAGGTATAAGTTCACCAAATACCACCTGCTAATGAGCACAGGGTTTAGGATGAAGGATGCATGATAGAAAAGAACAGACATATAAAGAAGTGAGACAGGAATAGTGACTTGTCTTCCAAGTAGCACAGGCAGTTGGAAAAACAGACAAAGAAAGCATAATATTAAAGTGAGAAGGAACTACTGTGTATTTCCAAACGTCTCATGTGCAGGCTATGACATTAGAACTTGGCGCAATTTATTCTCATAACTTGTGAGGTGATGCTAATTCAGAACCAATAACAGATGCTGTTACATTTTATGGCGCGAAAGTTGGAGTCACCCAGGTTTACTATTTAAGGCAAGGCAGATCTCTTGTGTGGTTACTCTTACTCTGAATTACTTACTCGCTTGAGCTTGTATTCACGTCACGTTGAGTTGTGTGCACGTGGTGGGGGAGCGATGTACAGAGGGTTAAATTAGGCTCCTCATTAGTAATCAAATGGTGGGATGGTATTTATTATAACATATTTGTAAGGAACAAGCTAGCCGCCGTTTAAAATCTATGTTACAATAGATAAATGTCATAAGGGAATATGCAGTGTTTTTAATATATTAGCATCACCCACATACCCCTGAGATTAAAGTGTAAATAGGAGATTAGCAGTGGAACCTATATCAACACCGGCACTGCAGGTATGAGACGCTGATCCCGCGACAACTATTTTAGTGCATTTTCCTTTTTTTTTTTTTTTTTTTTTTAATTCTTCAAAACACTTAAATATTGTTAATGTCAGATGTTTTATTTATTTTGCATCTTTTACCTTTTAGAATATATTCTGCCTCAAAGTCTATTTTTTTTTAAAAATATTTCGAAAAAGAGTCCCAAACCACCGGGGCACCACTCCCTCATTAAATCCTGGATCCAACCTTCATCTGTCTCTATTCCATCTCATTCTGTTTTAGGTGTGTCCTTAATTTTTAGACCTGCCAGTTTCAACTACTTGTTCTTTTTCTTAATCCCATGGTGTTACAGCCCGCGTGGGTCCTAGATCTGCCAACCCGTATGCCGACCTCACGCCCACGTCCGCACCGCAGAAGTGTGCATTCATCCAACCGTTTACGGGCAGATGAGATGATCAGCATCATGTATTTCTAGTCGGAAAGTCGGCTCTTTTTTCCGGAGCCGCTGTCTATTGCAGTTCCTCATTTTCCTCGAGATTTTGAGTGGGCAGAATGAAACAATGAACCAAGAGTGGGATCGAACCCGGACGTATTCTGTGACCCTAATCTTATTGCATCACGCTCTCTGCCACCAGCTATTTGTTGTTTGAAAAAAATAGGTTGTGTTACTTTCTCATGTCTTTCACTTCCCATTATTCAATAAAATATTCTTACTTTTAACTGCTTAATCGAGATAAATACTTGTAGAAATATTTAAATGCTTATTTCAGGAAAAGAGGAATACAGTAGGCTTGAGTCACACGTATGACTTAAGAGTTGGCTTCTATGTGATTACTTTGAAATTCCGCGCCCTTTCCACAAACAGGGGAAAGAATCTGATCTGTTACTTTCACAAGACTATCGTTTTGGTGATAGCTTTGTCGTTTTTAGTGAATATACACACTATACTTACGAAAATTTATATTTCCATGTTCACTTTAATCGGGTAAAAATTAGAGAAATAGAAATAATATATATTTCGTTACAATACCAAAGGAATACTAGTCAAATGTTTAAGAGTTGGATGCTAAATGCGGGCCTTAAAATTCCATTTTCTTTGCATGCAATCGCAAGAAACTGACCACGAAGATACTTGAAAAGAATCACAAATTACTGAATGACGGAAACTCATTAATAATTAATGGATGTCTTGGAATGGCTTATTATAAATATATGGTAGGTATGCTTTAAACAGATCTCTATTACTTTCTCTGACACGTATGTACAATGTACACAATAGAAAGAGAAGGTTCTGTATTCCAATCAAATTCTCGATAGCGAGATTTCACAAAAATTCATGTTTTGAGGGCCCCTGAATCCCCCCAAAGCAGTTTTAGAAGAAGGTCCGTGGTTGTCTGTAGACAATATGGTAACTCAAAAACGGAGAATCCATTAATTAGCAAATCTGTATTTAATTACAGTGTCTTCCAAGAATAAGACATGAAGATTTTCAAGAAAATCCCTCACCCCAAACTACCCTTTAAATTGAACATTTTTCGAAATGTTATATTTTCCAACATAAAACAGGTTCTAATGGTTTTGATTGAAATGCCGTAGGTATATTAATGATCTTTGCCTAGCAAATAAAACGTATATGCTGAATTTCTTGGGAATAGCCCCTGAAATCCTCTTCACTCAGAGTGATTTTTGCTTAATTGGTAAACCACATAACTGGTAAGACACAAAATCTTACCGCACAAAAAATGTAGATCTCGTTAAAACACCAAGTTATGTCATATGCAGTTTTTGTGTAGAATTAACCATTTCAGGATACTTCCTGTTATTGGTTTCAATTTTAAAATGCTTAAAAATTTCTCAAACGGGAATTTCTCATACGTTTCATATCTTTTTTGTTTTACTTCTGTCCAGTAAAGACAACCGAATTTCGGTGACAATCGCGTAGCGATACTTTTAAAAGATTTGACTATCGCTATAGCCTAACGTATTCCCTTATTTCCCTCCTACTTATAAGGAACTAATAAGATAATAAGACCAATTCTGCTAATGTTTACCTTGTTGGGTATGATGTATATAAAAGATCAATGAAAATACGATAGAAAAAGTCTTGTGAATAGAACAAGACTTCGTCCCCCCCCCCCTTTTTTAAATATGTTTTCGTCTATCGTTTAATATTTGCCGTATTCAAGATAGTACAAAGTTACTTTCAAATAAAAACAGGCTATTCATATAAAATTTAAGATATACATTTTCATACGTTTTAACCAAAACTGTTTGAACCATTTTGTATAAAATCAAACATTTGATTAATGTTTCATGTGCAGGGTAGTTTGTGGCGAGATATGTTCTTGAAAATATTTGTGTGGCATCCTTAGAAAAATATTTCAAAAATATTTCATGTATAAGGTGGTTTGCGGTGGGCGTGTTCTCGAAAATGTTTGTGTAGCACCCTTAGAAGATTTAGAGTAAAATTACCTTCTGTATTTTCTTTTAGCAAGGGGGTTTCAATCAGCAAACTTCACCTGGCATCTCTGCTTTGTAGAGAACCAAAATAAAATAAATGTTAATACGTATGGAAGGCTGTGTATGTATTACTTATCAAGCTTTTCTAACAAAGAACACCTTGGATGTGTTGATATATGTGTACCGTTAGGCAGTAAACATGTCTTTTTGCACATTCTTCAGAGGAAGCATCTTTGTAACCCGAAACTGCACTAAATTTTGATCTGTACAACTCACACAAACATGTTGATTGTGGAACATGAGCCTCGAATGCCAGTCGGACCACACACCGACTTTGTTAGAGTGACTTACCGCCTCTGTTCACAATAGACACTTACTGAACGGTTATGGCGTTGAGTATTCGCGCCATGTTTCCCCCAGCATCGTAAATCGATCCTTAGGAAGACATCGATTATTGTTCTTCACCAAAGAGTTTACCTTCACTCTGTATTCAGTCAATGTCCATGTTGTTGCTAAGATATGAGGGAGGTGTTCAAATAAACATCAGAAGAACATGCAGGAAGAAAGACTTATAAGCAGAAACATCAACTTCCTGTCCTCTAAAATTAGATGAGAGAACATTTAAATAGAAGTTCTCCAAAGCCACTAGGGAAGTAAGTATGTTTTATTACGGCATTTCTAATCCAATTGGCATAGATGACGTGATCTTGCGGCCATTTGCGATTTGAAACACCACTCAACTGTTTAAACAAGATAGGTAATCATACTAGATAGGCATACAGTATTATGTTGGTATTTTTCCATCTGCCCACAAAATTACGCATTTTATCCAAACTCGTTCGAGCCATTATTTAGAAATTCAAACAATTCGAAAAATGTTTTACATAAAGGGTAGTTTGGGGTGAAGGGATTTTCTTGAAAGTCTTCGTGTGACATTCTAGGAAAATATTAAACTCAAATACCAAGTTTGGTATTTAAACGACTATTCGTTTTATAGCTATGCCGTGCGCGCGCACATACAAACACCCACACACACACACTCTCTCTCTCTGGCCTTTTTCTAAAAATCTGATGTGTGTCATTCATATGACTTAATCTAACTTTTGCAAAGAAAGTATTATTGCAAGAGATTGTTCATTTATGTATACAGCATACTAATCGAGACAAACATTAGCAGAAATTATCTTATTCCTTGCTTCCATGTAAGCAGAAGGAATTAATGAATACATTAGACTAACGCGAGTGTATCTTTTAAATGTTGTGTCAAACAGTTGAAATTGGGTTCTCTTTACGTGGCTAGGAGTATAACAAAAGAGGTGTAAAACGAAAGATAACTTCTCGTTTGAGAAAATTGAAAATTGAAAACAAAAAAATGAAATATCTTGGAAACGGTTTACTCTACAGATATATATGTACGGCATAGATTGTGTGATTTAACAAGATTTATATTTTTTGTATAAGTGTTTCCTCTATCTGTTAGGTTTACCAGTTATGTAACAGTCATCCAAAAGGAAGAGGTCTTCGAAGGCAATTCCCACAAAATGAAAGATATGCATTTCAATCGTCATGAAAATATCTTAAACAGATTATATTTTAATCAAAACCGCTAGTGCCATTTTTTTTAGAAAATCGAAAAGTTCGAACAAATTTTCTTGTAAAGAGCAGTTGGGGGTGGAAGTAGTTTCCTGAAAATATTCGTGTGGCATTCTTGGAAGATACTAAACTTAAATACCAAGTCTGGTATTTACTTATCGACTTTTCGTTTTTGAATTATCGTGTTTTCAGGCACATGGACACACATGGAAATATTTGCATTGGATACAAGGAACTCTAAAATGTATATTTCCGTAGAAATCTCAGTATTGATTTTTTGTTTTGTTTTTTTTTTTGGAGTGCAATACGTTCTCTACCTATACTATCTGCTTTTTTGGGGATTCAAAATACATATTTCCGCTGAATTTCCGTATCAGCTTTTGAGTTGAATACAATATCTTCTGTAGCTTCTGTGTACGTTGAGCATGTGTGCTAAAGAAAGTAAAAAGTGTCTCTTGATTTTAACGTGTGTAATAAGCCTAAATAAGTTAGAGAAACCTCTCCAACGTGTGTGGCTATTAACATTATTTGAACCAGAATACTAAGAAGTAATAGATCAGAAATAACCGTAAAGTTTCCACGTTATCTGCATAACAGAAGCAATCGACACCCTCACTAATGTAAGCTATCGAGTAGAGAAGAGGAATGTTGAAATAGGCGCTGTGTCATGCCTTGGAGCGGTAATTGATATTCCCATCCCACATACAAATTAGTGAACTACACGGTTCGGCGTTCTGTTGAAATTACATTCAATTTGTTTCAATAGAAGGGTAAGATGCCCTCGGCCAGATTACAATCTCTCTCTCAAAAGAAGCCCTCTCCGTGTATTCGCTTACTCGATCTGTGTGGACTACGATAATGAGCAAACGAAAATCATTTCCTCGAGGGGCGTGGACATAACGATCCAAGATGCCGTGATCACCGCAATCATTATCTTAAATCTTGGGAATTAGCCAGATACTGTTGAAGACGCTTGATATTCGAAAAAGCGACACTCAAAATCCTCAGAATGTTATGGTTTCACAGAATGGAGGGAGAATATTGGCTAATTCCGCTTCTACCACGAATATTCTGTTCATCATTTCCTGTTCAATTATTTCTCTTGATCTGATTTAGGGTTGTAGGACCAGGCGACGGCGGTTGGAGTGTTGCAGCAGGGAAAGACGTCTCCCTGGCACAAGACAGGACTATTCCCGCGACCCCCAAATTGTATATAGTATCGTGCTACTGAAAAGGTTAACATGCGTGTTATCTTTGTTAATAGAAACCTCCGAGATAACGCATTGATTGTTCTGGAAACTCGCCGACATGCACCGATGAGCACGTCACTTATGCCAATGAATGCGCAGAAATCACAAATGTCAGAAATACGTTAACTACACGTGGAGTAAAACATTTGCACCGATTTCGCGATTTTCTCTCATTCATGTAGTTTTTTTGTGAACTTCACAGGTGAAGTGGTGTTTACAGTGTATTCTTAAATATCTGGAGGCATTGGGACGTATCTAGCTTTAATGCTAGAAATAATAGTAATAATGCCAATAATTCAGCTAGGTTTCCTTACAAAATGGATTCGTCTGGACAGTCGTTAGTGAACTTAGGATTTCGCTTTTGCACGTTAAATAAGATTATGGAATCGGCAAGGATTTTGGCGTGGGGATATCGGTACTTGAGTAGACTTAGTTTCAGGAAGGAGGGGTACCATATAGTTTATTTAGATGAATCTTGATGTAAGAAAAGGTTGGGATGACGGCAGTAGCTCTTGCTGTCTTCTAGCCCGTGTGTCACATGATCAGCTAGGGTTGGATTGAGGGCTGCTTATATCTGTCTTCTAAAAATATTGGGGAATCCTTGACTGACTCACATTACGAGATGAATGCTGAAGTATTTGAAGCTTGGTTCAGAACAGATTTTTGAAAAGCATTCCTCCTAAAAAAGTTACTGTGTTAGATAATACTTGTTATCATTCCCGGCTAAAGATCAAACTCCTCAACATGTCCAGTAGAAGACGGAATAATCAGATTTATGGAAGAACATAATTTAGATTTACTCCAGTCCAATTCTTATAAAAAAACCGCGTTTTTATCAATTTGGGAAGCCAGTATGCAGAAAGTGTATGTAATATACGAAATGGCAAAACAACATGGGCACGAGGTCGTCAGGTTACCACCGTTTCACTATACCCCGCTGCTAAATCCTTGCACTTGACAGTTGGGAGTTAAGTTGGTAACCATGCAAAAAAAAGTCGAAAAGCTTTACCCGTTTGATATCTGAACCAATCATAAAGCAGCATTCTGGTCGGTCGGTCTGACAACGGAATCTAGATGGCGCACCGTTGCGATTTCTGGCTATTTCCAACCACGTGCTCAGTTTGTGAACTCCTAACACGTGTGTTAAACTGTTCTGTGCAAGCTATGTATTGTTGATAGTGTTTTTTGGTGTTTGTACGTGAGGGAACATAACGAGACTTTCACAATTATAGAAGTGGATAGACTTTTGCGGGAAGGTGTGGCGAGGGTGGATGCGGCTTCATGGAGGAAGAAAGTGAATCATGCGCACAAAATAATACGAAAAGCACAGGAATTAGACGGAATCATCAGTGAACGTGAACCACTAATGGTGACAATGAGGATGATGTTTCCTAGAATGACGACTGAGTCTTGGATGGAATTGAGCCATTAAAATTCTAAACCGGTATAAAGCACTTTGTTATACCTTTCTCTCATTGTAACAAGCTATTTTGCATTAATTTGTTCTATATTGTCGTAAATACGTAATGCAGGATACGTACGTTATAGTATCGCTGTTATTTTCAATGAACATCAATAATAACGAATTAGTTTCATTATTCATCGGCATTCATTTACTATGTACACTGTTTATGTTCGTCTAGAGAGATTTGTAATCAGCTGGTGTTGTTTACTAGTTACTCTGGCAACGCCGCAAAGGCAGCATAGCCAACCTAACGCGTATGCGTGCGTGCGAGATCAGGTAGGCTTGTGCTGAGCCTAGGTGTAGTTGCTGTATACCTACCCTGGTAAGGGTTTAACCACAAGAATGAGGTGAAGGTTAAGGTTTATTTTTTGAGGTTTCGAGTGATGACGTTAAGGAGGTAGCGCTAGATAGGTTCCTCAAGCGGTTGCATTTTTCATGAGCAGCATCCTTGAAAATTGTTTCTGTTGGTTAATTTTGATAGACCACTCCCAAAGGGAGGGGGTAGTACTTAGTTCAGTTATTTCGCTGTTTGCTGGTGGAAGCCGATGTTACCTGGGGTACCCGCAAGCCATGCGCGGAACCCGAAACTGCTTCTTTCGGCGTCCAGTGGGTAAGTACTCCTCCAGCGGTCTGACAAGTGCGTTCTCATGTTCGCCCAATCTGGCGTAAAATTTCTGAGCCCGGCGCCTAATGACATCTTTCACATATGGGAGGGCCGAAGCTTCATGAAGTAGCCTCAAAGGGAAACGTCGACATACAGAATATATGGATTGAAGTCCTCTATTCTGTACCCGCTGTAACCATATCCCACACTTCGCAGGCATAGAGCTTCGAAACCACCCGAACTGTCAAGAGCAAGGATTCAGCGACAGGGGTATATGTCTCAATCCGATTGAGCAGATATGGGCACGCCTTAAACACGCCGTAAGAAAGCGGAATGTGATTCCTTCTATAAGCGACAGTTTGTTTAGATTCCAGTGTATTGGGAAGATGTGTTTAGCACACCATGCAACAACAGCAAACATTTCTACTGAGGTAGTTTCAAACAACAATGCTTCGTTTATGATACATGTGAGTGAAAATAACAGTGACAAGGAAGGTGAAGACTAAGTGTAATTAAGCAAAAAATGTGATTAGATATTATTAACACTGTGCAGTACTCTCGTTGCACTTAAGGACCTTGTTAAATTTTATTTATTCACTCGGGACTCTAATAAATAAATGTCCATGCGTGTAACCCGAATTTACTTGGAGAAAACGTGTTTTAACTTTGTCTTCAGTTCTGTGCTAAGTTTTGTCTATATCTTACGATTCACCAGTAAATCATGAAGAATGAAGGAGTCTTCAGAGGCCATTTCAAGAAAATTCAAGATATACATTTTAGTTTTCGTGTAAATATCTTTAATATAAATATTTTAATCAAAATCGTTAGGCTTTTTTGAGAAAAACAAAATCTCTATTAAGAGCAGTGTGGAGTGAAAGGACTTTCTTGAAAATCTCCTTGGAAGATGCTGAATTTAAACAAGTGTTATATTTAATTGACTTTTCTTTTGTGAGTTACCGTATTCACACACATACATATAAGTACCTTTTTCTAAAAATGCTTCTTTTTACTTTCTCTACACATACTATGTACATAGAGTGTAAGGAAGTTATTGTAATGTACCCAATAATTCGATACCGAGATTTCACTGGAAATATATGTTTTGAAACACACTGAATCAAAAAAAAAGAGTCTTTTTAGAAAAATGTCCGTGTGTGTTTGTGTGCAGCATAGCTCAAAAATAAAAATATCCTTTGAATATCAAACTTGGTACTTAAGTACAGTATCTTCCAAGGATGCGACACGAAGATTTTCAAGAAAATCTCTCCACCGCCACACTCTGAGGCGTTTGGAGCTGGTGGACGTACCTGGTGGGGCTGGGCTGCGTAGCGACGACTGGTCCTGTCTCCGGCGTTGCAGCTGCTATAGTCGATTCTCGATGCTCCTCCGCTATTGGTGGGCTCTCAGCGACGGGCAATTGAGACCTATTTATATCTAGCTCTGGTATTTAGCTACGGTGATCTCCAGGGAGTGGTACGGGAATTAACTTAAATAACGTCGGCACTTTTCGTTCAATCAAGGTTTATTTCTCTTTTTCAAGCGTTCCCGAGAATGTTCCTGGCACGATTGGTTTTCGATAATTTCCCCTCGAACAAGAGCATAACGCACAAAGGTAACTTTACGCGGCGACGAGAGCAACGGTTACGTGCAGAATAATTGTAGACACTTTAAAGTTTTACGTGTGACATTTATTTCAACTGTGTGAATCACTGTAATAACTTTATTATATTTACGAGGGTTCTTGTTTCGGGCATCACAGAGTCTACGTGGAGTGCGTAGCAAGTTTCCCCTTGGAGTTACATCTCAACTGCCTAAAATTTGCGGCGAATACTCTATATTTATAGCAAATTCTACCCACACGCAAAACCCTCAATTCGTAATCTCATTGGCCCATTTTTGGCGCCGAAAGTGACTTGGGGTGCGCTTCTGCCGTAACGTGATTAATTGTAATTGGTCAATGCGTCTTTCACGTGATTCTTGGCCTAAATTTCCTCGTCGTTCCCCGGTTTATGTCGCCTTCGCTTTCTCTTGTGGAGACGTGACCACACAATAGCGTCTTTCCCCTCTTGCAATAGACAAAGAAATTGCGTAAACAACTGAATTCGTCTCTTGAGAACTCTGGGGTTGAAGATAGAAACGCTTTCCAGGAACAATCTCTCTGAACATCCAATATACAATAAATACATTATATCTTACTTACTAATTAACCTAAACAATTTAACCAATTGCAAGTATTGGTTATGCGCTTATTCATATGGGCGATAATCCGTCTCAACCCCAACCTACTCCTTACATGGAAAAATTTTCAAAAATATCCATTTTCTCCAAAATAGGTCTAACGATTTTCAATAAAATATATATTAATGATATTTATATGACAAACTGTATATCTCGAATTTTCCGGGAAATCTTTATTCTGAATGAATTTTGTGGTATTTTGCGAACTGGTAAAGCGTAAGAAATAGTCAAAAATGTACTTAACAAAAAATGTAGAGCTCATTAAAAACGCAACTTATGATATATAAATTGTTCGTGAAATTTGTCGTGTTTGAGATATTCCTTGTTATTGGTTTCAGTTTTAAAATATACTTTTCTCATACGGGAATTTGGTTAACTCCTATCCATACAAACAAATGTATTTCTATCACATAGCAACCAGCTTTTAAAAGCTTTAGCTATCGATTTAACCTATGGTATTCTCTTGTTTCCCTTCTACTCACAAGGAAGCATTTTTTTTTTCTCGATTAGCTTTAGCAAATAGAAGAATACGCTTTTTAATGATAATTTATTGTAGAGGTGTAGAGAAGATCATGTGAATGGAACACGTTAGATTTTTTTACTAAGGGGGTCACCTGTATTTCCATTGGAATCTCAGTATCGAAATTTTTGTGAACGTACCGTAATATCCTGTCTACCTGTCTAATCGTATGTACGATGATAAGAATGGTTGGGGATGGTTAGTAATGGCTGTATAAAAATACACCATAGTGAGTAGGGAAGCATGTGACTGTAATATAACAGATTTTTAAAAATATCCTCACGAAAAAATGATCGACAAGTGAACTGTTCATCCCAGGGGGATATAGTCGTGGCGTCATAGCACGAAACAAACATGGTTGTGCGTTTTAGGCTGGCATTTCTACTGCCTTACGTCATTTCCTCAAAAGCTGCGGTTACACCAACATCCAAATTTTTGCGCAATCATCAGCACTAATTTTTGCCCAGGAACACTGCTTCATCCACTTTTTCCTCTATCGAAAGCTACAATATATATGCTCTGTTATATCCACAGGCATGATTTTGTGTTGACTATTTTGTTCATGACACGTGATCGTAAGAAATGACCAATCCAGTACATTGGCGCGTAAAATTCCAACCAATCGGAATTCATTATCTCTGCATTTTAATCGGATTTTTATCACACGCACGTGCAATTATTTTTCTAAATTTATGCACCCATGTGCATTTGTTTTCTCTCTGAATATCAGTGTGCAGTGATATTCCCGTACATAATGGCGGAGGTTCCAATAGACATATTAATTGCAATCATGCTTTACTAACCAAAATATTAGAATGTAGCAATACAGAGAGATCCGAATTTATGATTTGGATATCATGTTGCAGTAATTTCGGTGCTAATATACGTCAAGACAAATGGGACTTTAGGAATATTATTCTTCTTGTCCATATAGACTAATCATTGTTATTTTATTTACGAAATAGTCTTATTAAATACAACTCGAGCTACAACTTTTCTCTCGATAAATTCACGCGCAACAAGTTTCTCACGAATTTATCGATAAAATTCGGAGCTCTCGTGACATTATTATAAATAACTTTCTTTAGATTTTCTATCAAAAAATATTCTTTTTTATACTTCATGCTAATCGAGATGAACGTTAGGAGAAATTGCCTTATTACTTGCTTCCTTGTAAATGGAAGGGAAATAAGGTTTTAAGCTAGGCTAAAGCGTATCTTTTAAAAGCCGGTCGCTGCGTGAAACATTTAAAATTCGGTTCTCTGTACTTGCCAGGAGTAAAACAAAAGAGAGATGAAAAGAAAGATGACATACCGTTTGAGAAAAGTTCAAGTAGCTTAAAATTGAAAACAACAATAAAGAGTACGCCTGACTAGTATGGAGGTAGCGTGACTGTCTCATTCCACAGGTCGCGAGTTCGAATCTTGCTTAGGGTGAGTTACCCGGGCAAGGTATTTTTCGGGGTTTTTCCTTATCCTGAGAAGACAATTGTCGAGTAACTTTAAGCTCCATGAGATCATTTGAGCATCATTTCACCAATTTCATTCATGACCAACTAGGTTAAAGGATAGTTTTTAAAATAGGCGTTTTTAAACGCAAATATAGTAACTGAAAAAAACTATTAAAGTTACAGAGTTGGAACTTCAAGGGCTTATACATAGGTTATGTAGCGTATGTATACACAAATTTAAGTTCCTGAAAAACCTATTCTTGCCTCAACAGACTTGCATGTTTTACGTTTTATACAGTAAACAATTACGTACACAATATTAATCGATTTAGGTCTTTGTTTCCTAATTTACAGCTCTTGTAGATCTGAATTACTTGGTGGAAAGGTTAAAGGGTACTTTATACAGCTGTCCTGGAATCCACTCTCTGAAAGTAGAATTTGCTTCGACTAATCGTTCTGAATGGCCGAGTAATGAGAGCAGGACCACCCACGAAGCGGCCCTGCTGACACCTACCGGACGACACACAAGTTTACGACCTCCTACGAGGAAAAATAAATAATAGTGAAGCGCTGAGCACTACCAGCACCTCCAGGATCGGCACTTGGCCCCCTCCCCCCAAGGGCCTGCAGTTTATAGTCTCATTAGTCCATTGTGTATAGTTCAGCAACTGAACAAATATATTTTATGAGATATGGCAATAACTGTTTCCTGTAACAGAATGATTTTGAGAATAACAGTTTTACTTCCTATATACAATGTGCATAGTAGACAGAGAAGGTATTGTATTCCACCCAAAATTTCGATGCCGAGACATTACCGGAAATACATGTTTTGAGAATAGCATTTATTTTAGAAAAAGGTCATTGTCTGTGTCTGTAACTCAAAAACAAAAAGTTGCCTAAATGCCAAACTTGACAAATAAAATGTATATTCTGAATTTCTTAGGAATAGCCTCTGAAGTCCTCTTCATTCTCAATAAAGTCTCTGTAACTGGCAAACCGTAAGAGATGGGCAAAAAGCAAAACCTGTACCTCTCGTTAAAATACTTTTTTTTGGGGGAAGGGGCAAATCTAACCTATCGTATTTCTTCTTTACTTATAAGGAACTAAGGAATAAGAGCTTTCTAGTAATATTTATCTTGATTAGCATGATGTAGATAAAAGTATAATATTTTGTAAACATAATATGTTTGCAGAATAGATAGATTTCAACTCAGTTTCAATATGATGTACATGTAAATATTAAAATATCTCGTGCATTACACTCACATGACTTTCTATATCCATTCTTCAGCAAGCCAGTTTGGTCGGGGTGGCTCATTTGGTTAGGCGCTGGCCGTCTGACCCTAAGGACATGGTTTCAAACGCGACAAAGCCATTATTTTTTAAGTGTGCTTACAAGCGATAGCTCAATGTCAGTAGATTAACTACGGGACAAAATTCCATCACACTGGCGGCATTTATATGTAGATATCCGGCAGCTGACAGCGTCAACAAACAAATAATTATTTAATTTTATATCAACAAGCCATTCTTACAAAAGCTTATTCTTCCAGGTACTTGTTAAGTGAAATGACCATTAAATTTTGTATAAATGCTTTATTACACACTCTTTGTAGGTAAAATGGGAATAGGAGAAGGCACAGGTTAATGCGACAGTGAAATCTTTTAAGAACAATCGCTGCGTGATGACTTCGAAATTCCGTTCTCTTTGCATGACCAGGAGGAAAAAGAAGAGAAACCAAATAAGATTTCCCATTTGAGAAATATATGTATAAATAATTGAATATTAAAGCCAATAACAAAGTATATCTTGGAAAAGATTAGTTCAAAAAATCTTATGTGTTCCATTCACATGACTCTGCAAAAAATATTATTAAAAAGCTTATGCTTCTATTTACTTTATGCTAATCGAGAAAAAATTAGCAGAAATAGTCTTATTACTTGCTTCCTTGTAAGTAGAAGTGAAATAAGGGAGTACCATAGGTTAAAGTGATAGTCAAAAATGGGTTACTACGCGACTGAACTTTCTTTATTTTATGGACAGGAGTTGACAAATTCCTATATAAGAAAAGTGTAAGTTTTTCAGAGCTGAAAAAAAGGACAGGGAATATCTCAAAAACGATCAACTCCACGAAAAAATGTATATAACATAAAATGTGTGTTTTAACGTGCCCTACATTTTTGTATGGTAAGTTTTTGTCCGTCTCTTACGGTTTAGCAGTTATGCAAAATTCCGTAACATTCATCCAGAATAAAGTAGTGTTGAGGCTATTCCCAGAAAATTCAAGATATACATTTTTATTTGTCAGGTAAATGTCTTTAATATACGATATTTTAATCAAAAGTCGTTAGAGCCATTTTTGAAAAATCAAAATTTTCGAAAACAGTTCTATATAAAGGGTAGTTGGAAGAGGGAGGATTTTCTGGAAATCTACGCGTTGTATCCTTGGAAGATACCAAACCTAAATACCAAGTTTGGTTTTTAATGGACTTTTCGATTTTTGAGCTATGCTGCCCACAGACACACACATACACACAGTCAAACAGACGAACATTCTTCTAAAAACAACTTTTTTTTGGATTCAGGGAGTCTCAAAACATGTATTTCCGGTGAAATCTCGGTATCGAATTGTTTGGTGCATTACAATACCTTCTCTATACACTATGTACATAGTAGATACGTGTAGAGAAAGTAAAAAAAGTTATTTTGCATACATGGGGGCTTTAACGAGATCCACATTTTATAGGTAGAAAGAATTTTCTATGCTTACCAATTACGTAAAATTTTTTTTGAATGAAAAGGACTCCGGAGACTATTCCCAGATTTGGAGACATGCATTTCAGCGGTCATGAAAGTATTTTAAAGTTTAGTATTTTACTCAAAACCGTTAAGAGCCATATTTCGAGAAAATCAAAATTTGGGGAAAATGTTTCATATAGTTTGGATTGGGGAATTATTGTTATTAATCTTTGTCGCATCCTTAGAAGATGCTGGACAAATACCAAATTTGGTTTTAATCGACTTTTCGATTTTGAGCTATTCACAAAGACAGACAGCACGCACATACACACACATAGGTATGTACTAGAAACTCAGTGACCTTTTTCAAAAAATGCTTTGGATTCAGGGGCCTCAAAACATATATTTCCAGAGAAATCTTGATATAAAATTTCTGGAAGATAGTATTTTTTTTTTTTTTTTTTTTTTGGCACCGCAGAGTAGTAAACTCTATAGCAAATGTGATGACTATCGATGGTGGGGGAAACCGGAGAATCCGGAGAGAAAACCCGCCGCTGCGCCGCTTTGGAATATGTACTTACTACATATAGTACAGAGGTAAAAATGCAAGACAATCATGGCTAGAGCTCGGTCCGAGGTCCCGAAATTGCCGGATTGAGGTTCGGTGCGCACAGAGTATAACTGATGGAGTAAGATGTTGTCTATCTCTTACAGTTTACTAGTTATGCCAAATTAAGCAAAATTCATCCAGAATAAACAAGTCTTCAGAAGCTATTGCCAGAAAATTCAAGATATACACTTTATTTGTTAGGTAAATATCTTTAATATATGATATTTTAATCAAAAGCGTTAGAGCCATTTTTAAGAAAATAAAAATTTTCGAAAAAAGTTCCATGTAAAGGGTAGTTTAGGGTGGGGGATTTTTCTCAAAATCTTCGTGTCGCATCCCTGGAAGATACTAAACTTAAATACCAAATTTGGTAGTTTAGCTACTTTTCCTTTTTGAGTTATAGTGTTCACAGACACGCGGACACACACACACACACGGACCTCTTTTTTTGAAAATGCTTTTTTTGGATACAGGGGGTCCTAAAACATGTATTTCCAGTGAAATCTCGGTACCTAATTTTTGGGTGGAATACAGTAAAAATGGCTAAGAATGTCTTTAAAACTGCTGCCCGAGTATGGAAATGTCGATTTTTAGCAGCTCGTTAGTAGCGTTCTCAAGATTTAAGGTCTCAAAAATCTGTAGAAGCTCGAACTAATCACTTGGCAGTGCAACTACGTTCCTGAGTTATGTAGCCTACTCTGGAGGCTTAATGCGTAACGCGGGAAGCTGCTATAACAAAAGTCATGAGTTCGATTCCTGTCAGAGAGTAAATGCTTTTTATTATTATTTTTTTTTTTTCATTCCAGACGAAGTGCCGTGGAAAGTGGCGTACTGGCACTCCAGAAACTTTTAGCCGTTACTTCGAAATTTCAATAAACAGGACATAAGTCTCCTATGTCAAATTACTCATTTAAATAATCTACATATTCTATGAAAATATTTCGGTATAGTTCGTTAACATCCTGTGTTTAATTTGTTGTATTCTCAAGTAGCCAAATAACCAGTTGCGAATATATCTGTGAAGGAAGAAGGAAGGGCTGGGAACCGCTTGTCTTCTGGTCTTGAAGAGGGATAAAAGAAATGGAGGGAATGACAAAAATCTGTGGTTTACAACCACTTTTTACTTTCTCTAGCCTCGTATGTACAATGACCGAGATTCCACCGGAGATATATGTTTTAGGGTCCCCTGTATCCAAAAAAAGCATTTTCAGAAGAAGGTCCTTGTGTGTGTCCGTGTGTCGTGTCAGTGTGTCCGTGTGTCTGTGAACACGATAGCTCAAAAACGAAAAGTCGGTAAAATACCAAACTTGGTATTTAAATTTAGTATTTTCCAGGGATGCGACACGTAGATTTTCAGAAAAATCCCCCCACCCCAAACTACCCTTTACATGGAATAAATTTCGAAAATATCGTATATTAAAGATATTAATCTGACAAATAAAATGTATATCTTGAATTTTCTGGAAATGGCCTCTGAAGACTACTTTATTCTGGATGAATTTTACGGCATTGTGCATAACTGCTAAACCGTAAGAGATGGACAAAAACTTACTTCATGAAAAATGTAGAGCACATTAAAACGCACAATTTATGTCATACTTTTTTTTCGTGGAGTTGATCATTTTTAAGATATTCATGGTTTTTCGCTTCTGCTTTGAAAAACATAACTTTTCTCATACAGGAATTTGTCAACTCCTACCCATACAAACAAAGGAATTTCAGTCACATAGCAACCAACTTTTGACTACCACTTTAACCAATGGTACTCCCTTATTGCGTTTCTACTTTCAAGGAAGCAAGTAATAAGACTATTTCTGCTAATTTTTTTTTTTTTTTTTCAATTAGCATGAAGTAAATAAATGCACAATCTTTCTAACAATAATTAGTTGCAGATATGTAGAGAAAGTCATGTGAATGATACACATTAGACTTTTATCTATGGATATGCAGCTGTATATTTATATTTAACCCTTTGCCATGACAACGAAACAGAACTTACGGCTCCATGCATTACCAAAAAAGACCTGTTTTGAGGCTACGGTGCAGCTAACAGTACAAGCATTTAGAGAACAATAGACAGGTGCTTGCACAGGTAACCTGCCGGTTTATTGACCTCATGATAGAAAAACAACCTTGGGTAGTCTCCCCTTCCCTGGGTAGATATATTTCTGGCTTCTCCTAGAAGCAAACAATTACTTCAAGTCTAAAAATATTGTTCGCATAAAATGGTTGACTATATGAAAAGTCGTTGTCCGTTGTGTTCTTTTATTTTACTGAAGTTAGCTATGCTGTAACTTTTTATTTGTTTTCTTCAGTTTAAGTTAGCGAAAAGATGAATCCGCAAAACGATTGGTGTGTAGTATATTACTCACGCCATTTTCCTGGTGAAATGAATGGGATTACAGAGGAGACTAAATCTATTCTTGACTTTTTGGCACAAAAGATGGAACATAAATATGTGAAATGTTACAAAACTCATTTAAATGTTCGTGACACAATGAATACAAGTAGCTGTGTGGCCTTTTCAGCACGACATAACTGATAAATACACTACAAGAAGGGATAGAAGAGTTAACTTAATATATAAGAAATAGGTATGTTGCATATGATTTTTTGTGATAAGTGCTTCACCTATACTTTAGGCCACGAACTATGTAACTTCAAGGATTAAAGACAGAAATGTGTGAGAGGGCGAGTACACACACACAAGTTGGTAGGCTGGTGACAACCCGAAGAAGTGTTATAAACTGTACCTATTAGGTCATGCAAAACAGTGTGTTCGGTTTATGCTTGTCGAGTGACCCCTACCGAACCTCACTTCTTATAAACAGGGCAACTTTGCCTCCGTTTTTATTTTCTCTATTCGTACTATGTATATAGTGTACAGAGAAGGTATTGTAATGCACCCAAAAATTCGATACCGAGGTTTCATTAGAAATACATGTTTTGGATCCCCCTGAATTAAAAAAAAAGCATTTCTGGAAAAAGGTCTCTGGGTGGGTGTGTGTGTGTGTGTGTGTGTGTGTGTGTGTGTGTCGACAGCATAGCTCAAAAACGAAAAGACCATTAAATACCAAACTTGGTATTTAAGTTTTGTACTTGCAAGGATGCGACACGAAGATTTTCAAGAAAATCCCCCCACCCCAAACGACCCTTTACATGGAACGCTTTTCGAAAACTTTCATTTTCCCAAAAATGGCTCTAAATGATTAAAATATTGTATATTAAAGATATTTACGTGACAAATAAAATGTATATCTTGAACTGTCTGAGAATAGCCTCTGAAGACTACTTTATTCTGGATGAATTTTACGGAATTTTGCATAAGTGCTAAACCGTAAGAGATAGACAAAAGCTTACCACACAAAAATGTAGGGCACATTAAAACAAACAGTTTATGTTATGTAATTTTTTTTCGTGGAGTTGATCGTTTTTGAGAAATGCCTTGTGTTTGGTTTTCAGCTTTAAAAAACTTATACTTTTCTTATACAGGAATTTGTCAACTCCTGTCTGTACAAACAAAGGAACTTCACTCACATAGCAACCAGCTTTTGACTATCACTTTTACCTATTGAACTCATTTATTTCGTTTCTGCTTAGAAGGAAGCAAGTAATAAGACTATTTCTGCTAAGTTTTTCTCCATTAGCATTAAGTAAATAAAAACATTAGCTTTTTAAGAATAATTTGTTACAGAGATGTAGAGAAAATCAGGTGAATGGAACACAATTTTGCCCCCTTTTTCTGGATGGGTTCCTCTATCCTTTACATGATAACTCAGTTGCAGGTAGAAGTTCTGTACAGCTTTTAGATAAATTTGTAATCAGCTTAGGGACTGCCACGTAAATCCCTCCCCTAATACAGTTTATAGTTCCTTTGTACGAGAATAAATACAAAATATTAGATTGTTCTCACACAGAGTGGAGGTGAATAAGTGAAAATATTTGTATTAGCCCTTGAGGCCGATGTGGTGTACCAATACTTGCAGCTTTTTTCTCGCTAATTCTAAAGTTATGTTTATGAGGAAAATTTCACGAAGTTTTTAGAATAATTTTATTCCCTGTCTCAGAAGTTAGGTGATAGTTCACGTAACAAGGCACACGGTTAACTTCTTTGCTTTTTGCCCTCCCCGAGTATGGGTGGTGTGTTGTGAGGGAAAATATTGATCGCAATGAAACTTCATCCTGTGTAACCATACATTTTTTTTCGTACAATATTATCTCTTTAGGACTCACAATGTATACAGTTTTCAATTAAAAATAATAAACACAATAACTGGTTTATTTATATTTGGTTCACTAAACAAACACATAAACATTTGCACTTCCACTATTTAAACAACAAAAGCATCCGCATTGCTTTCACAAAGATGAGAAAATAAAGTTAAACTTCAACACTTAAAACAGCATCAAATTGGGAATTAAGGGAACCCGAATCACAGATCTTTTGATATACTGTAGTGAACGTTCGTTTTTTGGCAAGATGATTTGAAATCACCGATGATCCAGTCTCTCGCGGCATTGGCAGATTCCTCAGTTGCGGCGTAAACTAAATGATTATCTGCTAATTCAGCATATGTAAAGCCATTCATTGTGTAAAGGAAAGTTTGCGACTAAACCTGTCAATTATTTCCTCACTGTGAATAAATACAAGATGTCGGTGTTGTACTAAACACAGTAGCTGGCCGTTGCGTGATATATTAAACGCAGGAGAGACATAGAGAGACTTTAGACCCTGAAAGTTATGCTTTATTTATGAGAAGTTTATTAGTAAGATAAAATGAGATAAACTTATGCGTTATGCACAATTCTCTCCATAAGGACAGCTTTAAAAACATTTGACTTTTGGATAGGTAGAGTCAGACTGAAAAATTCAATGCCATGGCCGGGATTTGAACCACGGATTTCTGGAAGAGCAACCGGCTAGAGACCGTGAGATTCGTGGTTCAAATCCCGGCTGTCATTGAATTTTTCAGATTGACTCTACCTATCCGAGTTCTATCCTACACACGGCTTATGTGAAAAAACAATTAATCCAATACCAATTGACCATAATAGTTGGCTATACTATGAATCCTGGGACTTAAAGTAATTACAACATTGTAAGTCGCCATTGGGGTTGTCATCTCAAAATAATTTGAGATCATCTTGTGGTTTATCGGGAAACAAGCGAGTCGGTTGAGAAATTCAATGCTATGCCGGCATGTTGCCACGGTAGCTCAGTGGAAGAGCTACCAGCTAGAGACCGTGAGATCTGGTTCAAATCCCGGCCATGGCATTGCATTTTTCAGTCTGACTCTACCTATCCTACACACGGCTTGTGAAAAAAAAACAATAAATACAACACCAATTTGACTATTGGTTTAGCCTAGTGTATTCCCTTAGATACTCACTACACACAAGAATAACAGAGCATTCTGCTAATGTTTATCTCGATTAGTATGGTGTAGAAAGGAGAAGTTTGTAGAACAGCTAGAGAGAGTCATCTGAGTGTAACACATCAGATTTTCATTTTCGTTTCACCTCTTATTTTACTGATCATGCAAAGCAAACCGAATTCAATTGTTTTACATAGTGACAGCGTTTAAAATTTTTACTATCGCTTTAGTGTAGTGCATTCTTTTACTTTCCTTCTGCTTATGAGGAACTAAGCAAGGACATTTCTGGTTAATATTTATCTCGAAAGCACATAGAAGAGTAATGTTAAGTAAGAATAGTTTATTTTTATTACAGGAAGAAAAAGCCGTGTGAATCGATCATATTAGATTTTTCTAGGAATCGCGATTATATTTGAGGAGTAACAGACCTTTAAAATATGTTGGGTAACGCAATACGAGCTGCACCATTTTCCAATACGGAGGTAGAACTAATTGCAGTCACAGGCCATGCATGGCTCGTGACCCCCAAGCAGAACTTTACGACATGTTAATAGCACTGCAGCATAAGATAGCGGAATGAATAAAAGTAACACGTAGCGTTTATAATTTCAGCTAATGGTTCTAATTTAAAAGCCCACACGTGTTGAATCTAATACTGTCTTCGCACGTCGTATTATAACACCATTAATGGCGTCGTCTGGAAAAGAACAGAATATTCACATCGATATCATTATCCACTTCAAAAATATTCTAAGTTTTTATTATCTTCTCTAGCACGTACAATGCACATAGTAGATAGAGAAAGTATCGTATACCGCACAAAATTTCAATACCGAGACTTCAGCCCTGAAAAATAAATTTACTTTCTCTACACGTACTATGTACATAGAGTAAAGAGAAGGTATTGCACTCTACCCAAAAATTTAATACCGAGATTTCACCAGAAATGTATGTTTTAGGGTCCCCTATATCCAAAATAAGCATTTTCAGAAAAAGGTCCGTGTCCGTGTGTCAGTGTTTACGAAAAGTCGGTAAAATACCAAACTTAGTTTTTAAGTTTAGTAGCTCCCAGAGATGCCACACGGAGATTTTGAGAAAAATCCCCCACCCCAAACTACCCTTTACGTGTAACTTTTTTCGAACATTTTGATTTTTTCAAAAATGGCTCTAACGATTTTCATTAAAATATTGTATATTAAGGATATTTACCTGACAAATAAAATGTATATCTTTAATCTTCTGGAATAGCCTCTGAAGACTACTTTATTTTGGATAAATTTTACGGAATTTGGCATAACTGCTAAACTCTAAGAGATGAACAAAAACTTACCACACAAAAATGTAGAGCACGTTAAAACATACAATTTATGCTATATACATTTTATTCGCGGAGTTGATCGTTTTCGATATATTCCTTGTTTTTGGTTTCATCTTTGAAAAAACCTTATCCGGGTAACTCACACTAAGTGAGATTCGAACTCGCAACCTGTTGAATGTGAGGCAGACACGCTACCACCACACTACCCAGGCCCCAGGCGGGCCAAAAATGTATTGTATTCCACCCAAAAATTCGAATTCAATATTTCACCGGAAATATAGGTTTCGAGGTCCCCTGAGTCCACAAAAACATCTTTTTGTGTATGTGTGAGTGAGAGTGTCTGTGTCTATGGACAGCATAGCTCAAAAACGAAAACACTGTTAAATACCAACCTTAGTATTTATCCTTAGTATCTTCTAGAATGCGATACGAAGAATTTTAAGAAAATTTAGTTTTTCTCAATAATGACTGTAAAGATTTTGTTTAAAATTCCGTATATTAAAGATATTTACGTCAGAAATTACATATATTTAAATTTTCTGGGTATTTTTACTCTAGACGAGTTTTGCAGAATTTTGCAAAAGGGTTAAACCTTAAGAGAGAAACAAAAACTTTTCAAACAAAAAATTTAGACTGGTTAAAACACACTTTATGTCATATATATTTTTTTCGTGGAGTGGATCGCTTTTTAGATATTCCCTGTTATTGATTTCAGCCTTAAAAACGTATACTTTTCTCATACCTGAGTTGACAAATTTGTCAAATCCTCCATGCAAACAAATGATTTTCAATCACATAGCAACCAGCTTTTAAAATATCTGTTTCTCAATTTATTATTTGATTGCTATATAAGCTAGTGATAAATTAGATTAACAGTTATTCATATAACAAATTCAGGACATGTGCAAAAGATAACAAGAAAATACAGTAATAATGGGTAACGGTTATAAGTATATGCTATTAACAATTCAATTACCATGGGTAAATTAACCAGTTTAACAAAGTTAACAATGTATTCAGTTGATCAGAATCAGTAATTGAGAGTAGAGTATGGATGAGTGAAGCTAATAATTAGACTGCGAAAGCACTGTCTTCGGAATCACTGAAGAGGAAGTCTTGAGGCAGTTTTCTTTTTAATCTTCTCTTCTGAGGGTATCCAAGTCCAATGTGAAATGCTTTAAATTCCTAGAACTTTATAAGGAAGCAAGTAATAAGACCATTTCTGCTAATTTTATCTCGATTATCATGAAGTAGCGAAAAGAATAAGATTTTTTACAATAGTTTGTAACAGAGATGTAGAGAAAGTCATGCGAATGATACACACCTAAAAAAAAATGGTATTTTTTTTCAATCTCACCAAACCTCACAATAACCTTAATTGAACACGGCCAACTAAGAACATATTATTATATATTCAGGATCACGGATTACCCAGGATGCCCCTGCGGATGCAGATGGGGATCAAACGGTTGAATATCTATGTGGCAGTATCAGCAGTGAAATATCTTCAAGGAGACAATAAAAAGTGCAGGAAATTGGCTACAGTGACATAAAAAAATCTGATGTGTTTCATTGACATGACTTTCTCTACATCTTAGTAACAAAGTAACATTAAAAAGCATATTCTTCTATCTACTTAAGATGAAGGAGAAAAACATTAGCAGAAATTTTTTTAATTACTTGCTTCCTTGTAAGTATAAGGAAAATAAGGGAATACACTAGACCAAAACGATAGTCAAATTCCTTAAAAACTGGATGACATATGATAGAAATCTGTTTTATGCAGGGCCAGGAGTTTACAACTTTCCGTGTGAGAAAAGTAAGTATTTGAATCTGAAACAAATAAAAATGAATATCTCAGAAATAGTCAATTTTACAACAACAATATATGACATAAATTGTGTGTTTCAACGTGATCTACATTTTTTGTGTACTAAGTCTTGGTCTATCTCGTACGGTTTACCAGTTATGCAAAATTCAGTAAAAATCATCCAGAATAAAAAGGTCTTCAGAGGCAATTCACAGAAAATTGAAGATATACGTTTTATTTGGCGTGCAAATATCTTAAATGTAAGACATTTTAGTAGATAAAATCAAAATGTTTGCAAATATTTACGTCTAAAGGGTAGTTTCGGGTAGGGGGATTTTCTTGAAAGTCTTTGTGTCGCATCCTCGGTAGATACCAAACTTAAATACCAAACTTGGTATTTAACGGTATTTTCGTTTTTGAGCTATGCTGTCCACAGACACACACACGGACCTTTTTCCAAAAATATTTTTTTGGAATCCAGGGGGACCCAAAACATGCATCTCCGGTGATATCTCTGTATCGAATTTTTGGGTGCATTACAATACGTTCTCTATACATAGTACGTGTAGAGAAAGTAAAAAAAGATAATTTTCACAATTTATAGGTCTTCAACTTACTGTCCCTACTGATAAGAATGCGGATGGTGGTGATGGTCTCTTCAGAAGGCTTTTATTTCTAATTTCAAGTCTTGTTTACTCTGAAGTATATCAAGTAACTAATCTATGCAATACACACGTGAGGATGTTTCTCTTATGTGTGTGGTCTTCACGCATCGATCAATCAGATTTCTGGTGTTGATATCTTGTGCAGACTGCGTGGAACCTACCAAAGAAGGTTCCTTGAATTCAAGATTGGCACAGGTCCAACCAATTTCAGGAACAGACTCGCTTGTCCGTACTTCCGTCCTTTTCGCTTCATCGCTTCATAGAATCAGCCTGTCAGAAACACTTCCCTTCTACACATTTCTCTGGGAATAATGTTTCACCTTTCGTTAAAAGATATAACCGCTGACATTTATGGCTACATAAAAATGATAGAAGATCAAAACTGAATATTCAACAGCTTTTCAAATGGTTTAAGAGAACATTGACGTGCTTTTAAGCAATGTTGGTAAAAATGTCGATGTATATGTACTTTTAAACACATATTCACATATTTGATTTTCTTAGCAGTATGCATCACATATCATGGAAGTAACCTATCTTTCCCCTTTAAAACGCAGTTTTCTAAACCTGAAAATCTTTCCCAAAGCAATCCAAAATGCGTGAAATAAAATATAAGTTTGGAATTTTGATTTTTATAATAGATTAGTTTTAAAAATGAATTAGTTTAATTACGCTGTTTTTGTTGTTTTTCTTTTTTTAATTTTTGCAGTCTTTGTGATGTAAAAGTACTATCCCCTTTAAAAAATCTGATGTGTTCCATTTACATGACTTTCTCTATATCTCTGTAATAAAGTATTGTTAATAAGCCTATTCTTTTATTTGTTTCATGCTAATCGAGAAAAAATATCAGAAATAGTCTTATTTCTTGCTTTATTGTAAGTAGAACCGAAATAAGGGAGTACCATAGGTTAAAGTGAAAGCCAAAAGCTGGTTGCTATGTGACTGAAGTTCGTTTGTTAGTATGGACACGAGTTGGAAAATTTCTGTATGAGAAAAGTATAAGTTTTTCAAAACTAAAACCAAAAACAAGGAATATCTCAAAAACGATCAACTCCACGAAAAAAATGTATTTAACAAACCGTGTGTTTTAACGTGCTCTACAGTTTTTGTGTGTTAAGTTTTTGTGCATCTCTTACGGTTTACTAGTTATGAAAAATTCATCCAGAATAAAGTAAGTCTTCAGAGGCTATTCCCAGAAAATTCAAGATATACATTTTATTTGTCAGGTAAATATCTTTAATATACGATATTTTAATAAAATCGTTAGAGCAATTTTATAGAAAATCAAAATTTTCGTAAAAAGTTCCATGTAAAGGGTGGTTGGGAGTGGGGGGATTTTCTTGAAAATCTTCGTGTCGCATCCTTGGAAGATACGAAACCTAAATACCAAGTTTGGTTTTTAACGGACTTTTCGTTTTTGAGCTATGCTGCCCACAGACACACACACACACGGACATTTTTCTAAAAAAATTTCTTTTTTTTTGGATTCAGGAGGTCTCAAAACATGTATTTACGGAGAAATTTCGGTATCGAATTTTTGGGTGCATTACAATACCTTCTCTATACACTATGTACGTAGCACGTATAGAGAAAGAAAAAATGGAGATATGTCACAAAGCTATTAAGAAATGCTATTTTAAAAACCTGACGTGTTCCATTCACATGGCTTTCTCTAGATTTCTGTAACAAATTATTGTAAAAACTCTTATTCTTTTATTTACTTCATGGTAATCGAGATAAACATTAGCAGAAATAGTTTCATTACTTGCTTTCTTATAAGTAGAAGGGAAATAAGGAACACACTAGGCTAAAACGATAGTCATATCCTTTAAAAACTGGTTGATATGTGGTTGAAGATCGTTTCTTTGCTTTGCCAGAAGCTGACAAATTCCCGTATGAAACAAGTTGAAGTATTTTAAAACTGAAATCAATAACAAAGACTATCTAAAAATGGTCAATTCTACTGTATTATACATAAATTGGGTGTTTAAATGAGATCTACATTTTCTATTGGATTTGATAAAACAGTTAATACTCCAGCATTATAAGACTTAAGATTCTGATAATAAATAACTAAACAATTTAAGACATAGGTTTATTCTTGAAATTTATAGCTTAATTTTATTGTTCGGATTACCAGTTATACAAAATTCAGCAAAATTCATCCAGAATGAAGAGCTCTTCAGAGGATATTCCCAGAAAATTCAAAATATACATTTTATTTGTGATGTAAATATCTTTAATATACGGCACTTTGATCAAAATCGTTAAGAGTCATTTTTGAGAAAAACAAAATTTTCAATTTTTTTCCCATGTTAGTTTGGGGTGGAGAATTTTCTTCAAAATCTTCGTATCCCATCTTTGGAAGATATCAAAGATAAAATCCAAGTATTTTTGTTTTTAAGCTATGCTGTTCATACACACAGACACACGCGGACGTTTTTCTAAAAATGTGTTTTTTAATTTATCTTGCATGTTGCAAATATGAGTTAGTTTTCTACTTTCTATACAAGTACTATGTACACGGTGTGTGGAGAATGTATTGCATTTCACCCAAAAATTTGATTTCCAGATTCAACGGAAGTATATGTCTTGAGGTCTTCTGAGCCCAAAAACAGCATTTTTAGAAAAAGGTCCGTGTGTGTCTGTCATTTAAATATGGTATCTTCCAAGGATGCGATACGAAGATTTTCAAGAAAATCCCCCCCCACACCAAACTATAGCTTACATGGAAAAATGTTTGAAAACTGTTTTTCTCAAAAATGGTTCTAACGATTTTCATTAAAATACCATATATTAAGGACATTTACATCACAAATAAAATGTATATTTTGCATTTCATATGAATAGCCTCTGAAGAGCTCTTTATTCTGGAAGAGTTTTGCAGAATTTTACATAACAGTTAAACCATAAGAGATACACAAAAGTTAACGCACAAACACTTTAGGTCTTCTTAAAACACATAATTTATGTCATGTAGGTTTTTCTCATAGAGTTGATCGTTTTTTGTTTTAGATATTTCTTGTTATTGGTATCAGTTTTAAACTATTTAACCTTTCTAAAACGAGAAAGCGAACCGAACCTCAATTGTTTCATACAACGACCAGTTTTTAAAAGATTTAACTATAATTTTAGACTAATGTATTTCCTTATTTTCCTTCTGCTTCCAAAGAAGAGAGTAATAAAACTAATTCTGTTAATGTTTATCTCAATTAGCAAGATGTGGATAAAAGAATAATATTTTGTAAGAATTGTTTGTATTTGTAACAGTTGGAGAAAGTTAATTGAATGGAACACATCAGATTTTGTTTCTAAAAAAAAATGTGGATATTCAATTTTTGATGGAGTAAGCGTTTCCTCTACCCTTCATAAGTACAGAAGGTAAAATTGGCCTAGTGGATTATCAAATCACCCCAGAGATAATGCAACAATGAACGTAAGTCAGAGCTATCGTGAGTTTACAAATTCTCCAGAAGCTGGATGGAAATGCTGAGGCGCCATGCGGATATCATTTCTGACTTCCTGGTGTAGGTAGTCTGTGAGAAAAAAGTTGCCCTGCGCCCCAACCCCAAGCCAGGACACTGCCACCCAAATAGAGACCCTGTAACGTTCCACTTAATTATACCACAACATAAATATTTCTCAATCTCGGAGCGATATGGCAGCGTCATTAACCAACCAACCATCCATCAATCAAACCAACAACAGGAAGGTAAATAAAAGCAAGCTTGTCATCTATCTTAAAGGAGAGAGATAGACGTCGGCGTCAATCTGAGGTAGGGTGTGCCAGAATTTGGTGTCATGGCACAACAGCGTGATAATCACCGTGCTGCGGATTTATAGTCACTAGAAATCTTGAAAATGTGCAAGCAAATATACTAGACAAATTAAGAAAGTATGCATTACAGCTTGAAAATGTAGTTTAAAGTATGTACTAATGGTTTCATGGCTAGCGTGTCGCTCTCCGTGCTGTAGTGGTTACCATGCCAATTTCATATACTAAAGGTCGCGATGGATTTTATGCTTTCCTTCGGAAGGGAAGTATAGCCGTTGGTCCCGTGTCGTAGCTTTATGGCACGCCAAAGAATCTCAAGAATGATGAAGAGGCCTCTGAACAAAATTAAGCGGTCTTTCGTGCTCAATATAAAATGGCACACTGAGAACCACAGTAGTTAAAGAGCGTCCCTAAATAATACTCAATTTCCATTTGAAGTAAAATTTTCTTCCAGGCTTATAGGGCGTGGTTGGAAAGTAGAATTTACTCCTGACGTTGCGCTCAACACAGTTTTGAGCGAAACGTCAGGAGTAAATCCTACTTTTCGACCACGGCCTGCAAGCCCGGAAGAAAATTTTATTTCAAGTAGTTTTAAAGTGGATTATTTTACACTTAGTTATTTACTTTAGCTCCTAAGTGGAGCATTGAATACTGTTACAATGTTTCCATGATCAAATTTCAATTTCTAGTACGTCAGTTCGCCGTTATGCGCCATGTTGACTAGAGATCAGCTCGTCGACCACAGATGGCAGTGTGGGACGAAATCACGACTTGCGGGAGCAAAATGTAGTAATTTTACCCAGAAGTCTTCCTCTTTCTTATTATGGGGTTCTTTTATGTACAAATAAACTTTACATGGGACCACCAAGTTTACTTCCTTGCGAAGGATCTTCGGTTTTTGAGGCTAGCATGGTAGCCACTACACCACGGAGGACGATGTTTACTTTACACATATAACGGGTTAATTCAATAAGTTTCTCTACATATTGGATGCACATTATTTGCATTTATTACGTATTGTGACAATGATGTCAGTGTGTGGCCGCTCTCACGTTTGTTTTGATGTGAGTTGCGGAGTTTGAGAACCCTGAAATGCATAATCAGGAAGCGACGCACCGGTAATCGAAAGTCTTGTGAAGTGGCGACTTGTAATTGCTTTCAAGTTGGTTGGTCATTATAGTGAGCTCATATTTGTGATATGCAGCAGTGTGACAGTTTTCCACGCTCCACATAACTTTAATGGAGATGCCGCCCTCGCGCTGCTGATGTTGCCTGTGAGTCATTGGTTCTTGCCTCGATTGCTGTCGTCTTGTAGAGCAAATTTGACTAATCAGGGGGGATATGAATGTAAATAAAAAAATAAAGGGTAGGTAGTTGGATGGTGTTAAGATTTTATTGAAACGTTCATGTAGCATACTTGAAATACAGTGAACTTAAATACCAAGTTTGGTGTTAACCGACTTTTAGTTTTGAATTATGCTGCTAATAGACAGGCAGACAGACAGACACACACTCACACACAGAAACAAAACAGACATACACACTGATCTGTTTCTAAAATGGATATCTCGGAAACGGTTACCTCCACAACAAAAAATATAAATTATAAATTGTGTGTTTTGACAAGATCTACATTTTTTGTGAAGTAGGTTCTGGTCTATCTCTTACGGTTTACCAGTTATGCAAAATTCATTAAGAAGACTTTAGAGGCTCTTCCTGGAAAATGCAATATATACATTTTATTTGTCATATAAATATCTTTAATACACGGTATCTAAATCAAAACCATTAAAGCCATTTTTGAGAAAATTAAAATGTTCGAAAGTTTTTCATGTAAAGGATAGTTTGTAGTGAGGGATTTTCTTGAAAATCCTCGTGTCTATCCTTGGAACATGCTGAGCTTAAATATAAGTTTGGCTTAACTGTCTTTTCGCTTCTGAGTTATCGTGTTTACAGATAAAACAATAAATTCAATTAAAGTTCTTAAAAAGAGAATTTTTGTCGAATTATTGGGCATTAGAAAAGAGAGATTAACACTATAGATGGGGTCTGAACCAATTAAATACACACAATTGCAGGAAGGAATAAATAAATCCTATAAATAAAGGCTGAATTAAAAATAGAAACACGGACACACACACACATACATACACGCGCGCACACTTCTAAATGATTTTTTTTCTATCATTTATAAGTCGCTAAAACGTGTATTTACAGTGAAATCTAGGTATAGAAATTTTGGGAAGAATGCAATGGTACTGTGTACTTAGTAGAGAAAATAAAAACGTTGCATAGTGACAAAGGCTAATTATAATCCATGCTGTGCCCCTAAAATTTCACAAAGACAGCTGAAAGAGGACCTGAAATCCCGAGCACGCTTTGTAGGTATAATAGAATCCATGTGAACCCTAGTTGGCCCAATGCTTTACATTCATCCATCAAACTCCTGTCTATGCATGGCGACATCTCCCAGACTATAGTAAAAATGCCATCTTTTACTCCACTGGGGACAATCGTATATCTTATCACGACACCTTCTATTTTGTCCTCTTAAAACAATCAGAATCATAATCTAGTTATTTCACTAACAAGGAGCAATATAATTCTTCAAGAAGTATTTTTTGACCCACTTCCAATGATGCTGTCAATGGAAAGTTGAATTTCATGTATTCCCTTCTCCTAAACCTACGTGGTTTTTACTTTCTCCAGCGCATATGCACAAACAAATTAATAAAAATCTAAAAATACTCCATCCCAGAGTTAATTTTTAAAACCGGGACCTGATTTTCAAATGCTTATATGTATTATTCGAAATATACTTTCCAAACTTGATTACATTTTTCAGATAAATTAACTTATACCTACCTATAGAAAAAAAAATAAATAAAAAATAAAACAAAACAGTAAAAACTACTAACCGCAATTTAAAGGTAATTAAACTACTACATCTAATAACTAATACTGGAAACCAGTATTTAGCTGGTAACCCATATAGCACGTATGTAAAATGTACATAGTGGATAGAGAAGTTATTGAACTCCATCCAAAAATTCAAAACCGGAAATAAATGATTTGAGACCCCTGAATCCAAAAAAAAAAAAAAAGTGTTTTTAAAACGTTCACTAGGATGCTAGGAAACAGGTGTGTTTTAAGATCTTTAAATGGTTATAGAGCCGGAAATTAATTGTATTTTCTATAGTTATGCAATGATTCCAACAACTATTTGCTATAAAAACGCAATTTTCTATTTTTTGACGATTATAGTCTAAATTTCACTCCCAGTATCAACAACTAGGTTCACCACCATGGTTAATGTTGGTAATCTTGCTACTGAAGCCAATGTTAAACAGCTGGTAGTGTGGGCATGAGGGGTTCCACACTGCTGTCCCTATGAGCTTATTGTGCATCACAGCCCAGCAGGATAGGGTGATATGAGAGTATCCAATGGGCAGCCGAATCCGACAGCGGTAAGAGCCCCTGTAGGGAGTTCCTAATATAGTTCAAGCACTTTTTCATCTCAACGCGAGGAGCGCTGGTAGCTCGCAACCTGGGCCTGATTTAAGTCTTCAGAGGACTCCAACTCCACCCTGCCGCCAGAGTGTATTTGCAATGCGCATTCATCACTATGCCATCACCGCAATCGACACATAACCTTAAAATGCAAAGATGAGATGAAGGGACAGGAAGTTCAGGGAAATGAAGATACCTCTGCAGTATTCGCCTGAGTCCTGGGAAACACCACGAAAAAAAAAACAAAAAAAAAAAAAACATGGGACAGAGGTCGGCCGCGGGAATCGAATCCACGACCTCCCAAAGCCAGTGATAGGTGAAATGCCTGAGCAACCTGGCTCAGTACACAGCTTGTAGTACTTAATTTTCTTTTCGTGTGAAGACATACTATTTCTGTTATTCGCTATTGTCGAACAAATCTGATGTGTTCCTTTCATTTGTTCTGCAAACAAACTAATCTTATAGAAGATTCTTTTATCTGTATCTTGCTATTCGAGACAAGAGCAGAAAATCTCTTATTACTTGCCTCCTTCTAGGGAGACGGGAAATAAGGGAATAAACTAGGCTAAAGCGATAGTCAAATCTTTTAAAAGCTGGTCGCTATGTGAACAATTTCAGTTCGGTTCGCTTTCAGGCCAGTAGTTAAACAAAAGTAAGATGAAATGGAAGGTGACCTACCGTTTGAGAAAAGCTAGGTAGTTTAAAAGTGTAGCCACTAGCAGGAAATATCTCAGAAACTATCAACTCTGCAAACAAAAACAAAAAAATGATAAGGTCATAATTTGTGTTTTTTGACGAGATCTAAATGTTTTGTGGAATAAGTTTTTGTCTATCTCTTAGTGTTTACCAGTTATGGAAAATTCAGCCAAATTTATCCAAAATGAAGACGCCTTCAGATGTTATTTATAAATCTTTTATTTATGATTTAAATATATTTAATATGCGCTACTTTATCAAAAACGTTAGTCTTTTTTGAGAAAATCAACATTTTCAAAACTTTTTCTATGTAAAGGATTTTTGTGGAGATCTTCGTGTCACATCCTTGAAACATACCAAATTTGGTGTTTAACTGTTATTTCGTTTTGGAGTTATGCTGTCCACAGGCACACACACCCGGACATTTTTCTAAAAAAATTGTTTGGACTCAGGGGGTCTCAAAGCATGTTTTACGGTGAAATCCTGGTATCGAATTTTTGGATGGAATACATACTTACTCTATGTACATAATACGTGTAGGGGAAGAAAAATAGTGAAGCTCCATATAACTGATAAGTTATCAATTTATAAAAATGAAACGTTGAAACATGAATAAATGAACAAAGGCAAGATAACGGTGTAATAATATGATGAGTGAACAAGCGACAGACGTAAAAGTAACGTAATGTTAAAATTGTGTCGAAGACCGAAAGCAAGTTATTGACAACACATCTGTTATACACATGCTGCAATAAATACTCACTTTGTCGGACATTTAGGGAGGACTGAATAATTAACTGACTAATGAGGATAGCGTGCCACGATCCATGGGAGGCCTCAGAGCTAACGTATTCTTCGAGCATGGGAAATGGTAGCTGACCCCTGCTGCGGACCAGAAAGTGCTAAGCAGATGTGTGTTATTCCTAGAGAAACTAAAAACAAAGGCCCCCAGATGAGACATCTATGGACATACAAGTAAGACGAGGTTAGTTATTTTTAATTTCTCAACAATGTATCACAAGTAGTACTTAAAAGGTAGAACAAGCATTGTATTACACCCAAAAATGTGATACCAGGATTTCACAGGTGCACGTTTTCCCCTGAATCCCCCTAAAAAAAACATTATTAGAAAAAGGTCCGTGTACATGTGTGCATGTGTTTGGGTATGTGTGTGTGTGTGTGTGTGTGTGTGTGTGTGTGTGTGGACAGCATAGCTCAAAAACGAAAAGATCGTTAAATGCCAAACTTGACATTTATGTTGGGTATCTTCCAAGGATGCGACACGAATATTTTCAAGAAAATAGAAAAATTTTTGAAAATGTTATTTGTTTACAAAAGGACTATTGTGGTTTTAATTAAAACACCACATGTTAGAGATATTTACATCACAAATTAAATGTATATCTTGAATTTTCTTGGAATAGCCTCTGAAGATTTCTTTATTTTTGATGAATTTTGCATAACTGGCAAACCGTAAGAGATGGATAAAAACTTGCTACACAGAAAATGTATATCTCGTTAAAACACTTAATTTAGTCTTACACTTTTAGAGTAAACCGTTTCCGAATATTTCTTGTTAATGGTTTCAGCTTTAAACTATGAAGCTTTTCTCAAACGGAAAGCACCTTTCTTGTTTCACTGCTGACCATGCAAAGCAAACCGAACTGAACTTTAAATTTTGCACATAGCGATCGGCTTTTAAAGTATCTGACTATTGCTTAAGCCTAGTAAATTATGTTATTTCCGTTCTACTGCACGGAGTCAAGTAAGAAGGCCAATTCTACTAATTTATCTCTAAGCAGGCAGTAGATAAAAGAATAATCTCGTGTCAATTGTTTGTGGTAAGTCGTATGAATGGAACACGTGTTTTTTTTTTCTTTCTTTCTTTTTTTCTTGCGTTCTCTAGCAGGTATGTACATGCAATGTGCACAGTAGCTACAGCAGATATTGCACTCCACTAAAAATTCTTTACCAAGATTTCACAGGAAATACATGTTTTATGGTCCCCTAAATAAAAAAAACGATTTTAGACAAAGATCTCTGGACAGCATAATTCAAAAACGAAAAGTCCGTTAAATACCAATCTTGGAATTTAAGTTCAGTATCTTCCAAGAATACGTCACGAATATATTCAAAACAATCCCCATCCATATACGCTTTAAATGTCAAAATTTTCAATCATTTAGATTTCTTGAAAAATGACTTTAACGATTTTGATTAAAATACCGTAAATTAAGGATATTTACATAGCAAATAGAATGTATATCTAGCATTTGCTACGAATAGCCTCTCAGATCCTCTTCATTCTAAATTACCTTTGCATAAATGGTAAAAAACAAAAGATAGACAAAAACTTACTACACAAAAATGTAGATCTCGTCCAACATTCAATACACGTCCTTTGCAGTTTTGTTGTAGAGGTAACCGTTTCCGAAATATTCCTTGCTATTTATTTGGTTTCACTTTTAAAATAGGAATACAGATAGGAATTCGCGCGTGGATTTTTTTTTATTTATTTATTTTTTTTTTTTTACTCCTGGCCAAGTAAAGAAACAAATTTCAATGACAGAATCTCTATCTGGAATTAGAATATAACCATCAATTTTTACTTTCTCTAAACGTACTATGTACATAGTGTATAGAGAAGCTATTGCACTCCACCCAAAAATTCGATACCAAGATTTCAACGGAAATATATGTTCTAGGGTCCCCTGTATGCAAAAAAAGCATTTTCAGAAAAAGGTCCGTGTATGTGTGCGTGTGTTCGTGTGTCTGTGAACACGATAACTCAAAAACGAAACGTCGGTAAAATACCAAACTTGGCATTTAAGTTCAGTATCTTGCAGGAATGCGACGCGAAGATTTTGAGAAAAATCCCCCCACACCAAACTACCCTTTATATAAAACTTTTTCGAAAATTTTGATTTTCTCAAAAATGGCTCTAACAATGTTTATTAAAATGTATGTTAAAGATATTTAAGTGACAAAAATGTATATCTTGAATTTTCTGGGAATAGCCTCTGAAGACTACTTTATTCTAGATGAATTTTACGGAATTTTGCATAATTGCTAAACCTTAAGTGATGGAAAAAAAACTTACACACAAAAAATGTAGAGCACGTTAAAACACACAATTTATGTTATATTCATTTTTTTCGTGGATCTGATCGTTTTTGAGATATTCCTTGTTTTTGGTTTCACCCTAAAAAAAATTATGCTTTTCTCATACAGTAATTTGTAAAAACCTACCCAAACAAACAAAGAAACTTCAGTCACATAGCAACCAGCTTTTGACTATCACTTTAACCTATGGTATTCCCTTATTTCGCTTCTACTTACAAGGAAGCAAGTAATAAGACTATTTCTGCTAATTTTTTCTCGATTAGCATGAAGTAAATAGAAGCATAAGCTTTTTAGCAATACATTGACGCAGAGATATAGAGAAAGTCATGTGAATGGAACTCAGATTTTTTTTGTCCCTAATATAGGTTATCTTGTCTACATGCAGAAACAGTGTTAGGTTCTCAAATAGACTCGTGATGCTTGTTTCTTTTGTCTCTTCTAGTTAGACGTCTTAATACCTTCCGACAACAAATTTCACGGGCAAAACAAGGACGATAGTAAGTTCTTTTGTCAATGTGTCACGCATATGGGTCTTGGCTTTCTGCAGGTCTTGTACCGGAATAATAAAAACAGGACCGTAGCATTAGTAGCAGCAAAAAGAAACGGGCTTCCCATTTTACGATATAGTTCCGCCTTTTTCTTGTAATAGGTACTCTACGTCTGTTACTTTGAGTAGCAAAGCCAGACGCGATGGCTTTCAGATTGATCAGCCAACAGCAACCCCTTAACACGATAACGTGTAGAGAAAGTAAAAAAAAACAAAAAACGGTGAAATACTGGTCGAGACTGATGCAAGAAGATAATTGCACTCTACGTTCCATATGTTATACGAGGGCCGTTTTTTTCAACCACCGATAGGCTATAAATAAAAGACAAGTTCATAGAAAACAATTATTTTATTACTAAAAGTTTTGTACACTTATGGTTACTTTTCAACATAATCACGAAAAGATTGAGACATTTATCGTACCTGTGCACAAGCTTTGCAATACCCGCTTCAAAACATGTTGCCGCTAATGATTTCAAATGAGCCTTGAAGATCTTCGTTGGTTTGAAAGTGCTGCCCTCCTAGCCACGACTTCAGTTCAGGGAAAAGGTGAAAGTCGCTGGGTGCCAGGTCAGGATTGTATGGCGGATGATCGAAAATGTCCCATTTAACTTGTGCAAGGAGCCGAGGGTTGTGCCAGTAGTGTGTGGATAAGCGTTGTCAAGGATCAACACAATTCCTGAAGTCACTCCTCTTCGTTTGTTTTGAATGGCTCTCCGCGTAAAGTACGAAGTGTTACAAAACTTTTAGTATTAAAATAATTGTTTTCTATGAACTTGTATTTTATTTATAACCTGTCAGAGGTTGGAAGAAAATCCGACCCTCATAAATAACAACGGGAAAACTTGTCTCCCAAGTCTTGGGATGTTGAACTAGAAAGAGCATTAAGAAGAACAGACTTGGGGTCAGTAAGGCAGAGGCGAAACAAATGACAAAAACCTAAGGTAAAATGAAGATTAACAGACATCAGCAGGCAGAAAATCGAATCGAGTTATAAAATTAAACCCTCTCTAGCTCTAGCAAATGAAATAAAACTGGATTGAGGTAAATACTTCCATTTAGGAAGAAAGGAAAGATCAGGAAATCGCATGGCTTAGGCTGGGAGGTTGGAGGACACAGATGACGACAGCTCTGGTAGGAGAATCTGCCCACTCTGTAGTTTTGGATGAAGACTGGGTAAATATTTTGCCAGTGGGAGAGCCAGTGAACAAATAAACTTAAAGAAAAATGTTTAAGCCCTCCTAGAAGGAGATTGGCATGTTGGGATCTATTAGCTGAGCAGAGGAACTGGAAAAGCATGGTCTATTTCCTGACTAAACTCTGCGAAGCCAGATCTATTTTGTTCAGTTAGTCAATTTGTCCTGTTTTCTCCTTGTTGCTACTTTCTCTAGACGTACTATGTACATATTGTATAGAGAAAATATTGTAGTGCATTAAAAAACTCCATACAGAGATTTCACCGGAAATATTTGTTTTGAGAACCCGTGAATCCAAAATAATCAATTTTAGAAAAATATCCTATGCATGTGTGTATGTGGGGGGGGGCAGCATAGCTCATAAAAGAAAAGTCCATTAAATACCAAACTTGGTATATAGGTTCAGTACCTTCCAAGGATGCGACACGAAGATTTGAATGGAAAAAATTTCGAACAGTTTTATTTTCTCAAAAATGTTTAACAAATTTGATTAAAATGTCGTAAATTAAAGGTATTTACATGAAAATAAAACGTATATTTTGAATTTTCTGGAAATAACCTCAGAAAACTTGTTTACCCTGGATGAATTTTGCTGGATTTTGTAAAACTAGGATGTAATTCGTAAAAACATATCATTTATGTCATTAACTTTTTTTTTGCTCTCTCGAGCAGTTGACCATTTTTGAGATATTCCTTGTTATTGATTTCAGTTTTAAAGTACTTAGAAACTTTTTACATTCCGGAATTTTTCAAATTCCTTCAAGGTTTGAATCACCTGGTAACCAGCTTTTAGAAGATTTGAATATACTTTCAGCCTAGTGCATTCCCTTGTTTTCCTTCTACTTATAAGGAACAAAGTAAAAAGACGGTTTCTACTAATGTTGATTGCAATTAGCATGAATAAGTAGAAGAATATGCTTATTAACAATATAGTGCTACAGAAATATAGAGGAAGTCATGTGAATGGAACACATCAGATTATTTATTTCAAACTCTTCTCGGGCTTCTAGCCAGGTAAAAACTTGGCTTGACACCAACGTTTCGAAGAAGTGCATCTTCCTCGTCTTCAGGGTGAACTGATGGTTTGAGCTAAAAAGTGCATCTTCCTCGTCTTCAGTTCACCACGTCGCCAGGAAAGCTTCAGTTCTTATTTCAGATTATTTTTGTTTACTTTTCTCTTTTATTTCTTTTTGTTACGTTTAACTTATTTATGAAGTATGTGTACACGAACGACCCATGCAACAAGTGTTTATGTAATAACTATATAATATATTGACATCAATAAAGGTACCTGTTTATCAAGTAAAGAGAAGAATACTGAGGTTATATGTAAAGAAACTTTTTTGTGGCTTAACGTCCTTTAACCTGGTTGGTCATATCGGACAATGAATGAAATTGGTGAAATGATGCTCAAATGATCTCGGGGTCCATGGAGCCTAAAGTTACTCGGCATTCGTCTTCTCAGGATGAGGGAAAACCCCGAAAAAACCCTAAGCGAGATTCGAACTCACGACCTTTTGAATGTGAGGCAGACACTCTACCACCACGCTACCTAGGCGGGCTGCAAGAAACTTATTTGACCATCTGTCAACATAGCACCTGTTAGATCGTTACTGGTTGCTGTCGGCTGATAAGGAACCCAAATCACTCTGAAAGTCATCGCGTCGGTCTTTGCTACTCAAAGTAACAGACGTAGTGTACCTACTACAAGAAAAAGGCGGAACTATATCGTAAAATGGGAAGCCCCTTTCTTTTTGCTGCTACTAATGCTACGGTCCTGTTTTTATTATTCCGGTACAAGACCTGCAGAAAGCCAAGACCCATAAACGTGACACATTGACTGAAAAGCTTACTATCGCTCCTTGTTTTGCCCGTGAAATTTGTTGTCGGAAGGTATAATGACGTTTAACTACAAGAGACAAAAGAAACTACCATCACAAGTCTTTTTGAGAACTTGAACATCGTTTGTGCATGTAGGCAAGATAACCTATATTAGCAAAAAATGTTGATGGTTAAATTCTAGTTCCAGGTAGAGATTCTGTCATTGAAATTCTGTTCCCTTAACCAGGAGTAAAACAAAAGAGACACGACTGCCTCCGTGGTCGAGCTGACTTCTCACCGTTCGATTCCTGGCTGGGGCGGGGAATATTTCTTTAACCAGAATTATTCCCTACCCCCCACAGAGTCTGGAAGTATGTATGCGAGAGTGAATGTGTGACTGTTTGAGGAAAATAAAACGATTTAAACCCAACGTAAAGAACTTATAGACAACGAGTTGTTTCTAATGCAAAGCCCCCGATATGACCTTAGATGTTAAAGGAGGCTATATAAATGAAAAAATCTGATGTGTTCACTCACATGACTTTCTCTAGCTGTTCTACAAACTTCGTACACAAGATTTTCTTCTTTCTGGACCTTGCTAATCATGGTACTCATTAGCACAATGTTGTTATTATTTAGTTCCGTATAAGTAGGAAGAAAATAAGGGAATACACTTGGCTAAACCAATAGTCAAATGTTTTAAAAGCTGTCGTTTTGCGATTGTCATTACAAATCGCTTCTTTTCTTGTCCAGGAGTAGAACAAAAGAAAAACAGACACTCCCGTCTAAGAAAAGTGTAAGTGCTTCACAACCGAAACTAATAACAAGGAATACCTCGAAAACGGTAAGCTCCACGAAAAAAAAATGTAATTGACATAACTTGTGCATGTTAACAAAACCTACATTTTTTGTACAGTAAGTGTTTGTCTATCTCTTACGGTTTACTGGTTATGCCAAATTAAGCAAAATTCATCCAGAATAAACAGGTTTTTAGAAGCTATTCCCAGAAAATTCAAGATATACATTTTATTTGTCAGGTAAATATCTTTAATATACGATATTTTAATCAAAATCGTTAGAGCCATTTTTAAGAAAATCAAAAATTTCGAAAAAAAGTTCCATGTAAAGGGTAGTTTGGGGTGGGGAATTTTTCCCAAAATCTTCGTATCGCGTACCTGAAAGATACTAAATTTAAATACCAAGTTTGGTACTTTAGCTACTTTTCGTTTTTGAGTTATCGTGTTCACGGACACACACGGACCTTTTTCTAAAAAATGTTTTTTTTTTTTATACAGGGGGTCCTAAAACATTGTACATATGGGGCTAGAGAAAGTAAAAAGGACACATGGTTGATTTCCTTTCACCAGCACCACAACTTAAACGTTTTGAATAGCAGTGTTCGTTAGTGCGATACAAAGTGGACTGGTATCCATTCAAAACTGAACATCGCGAGTTTGACTCCCAGCGACTGTAGTAATGGATGGAGAGGACGCAAGTAAAATAACCGGTGTAATGACACGCTTGGATGCTGACGTGGTGACATAGGGTATAGAGAAGGTATTGTATTCCACCCAAAATTCGATTTCGAGATTTCACCGGAAATACACGTTTTGAGACCACCTGAATCCAAAAAATAGATTTTTAGAAAAATCTCTGTCTATGTACAGCATAATTAAAAAACGAAAAGTCCGTTAAGTAACAAACTTATTTAGGATCAGTACCTTCTAAAATGCAACATGAAAGTTTTCAAAAAATCCCCCTACTAACCTTTACATGGAAAAAAGTTCGAACATTTTGATTTTCTCAAAAATACCTTTAAGGATTTGGGTTAAAATCTCATATTTAATATATTTACATGACAAACAAATGTATAACTTGAATTTCTGGAAATAGCCTTTGAAGACCTCTTTATTCTGGATGAATTTAACTGAATTTTGCACAACTAGTTAAGCATAAGAGACAAAAACTTACTGTATAAGAAATAAAAATATCGTTAAAACACACAATTTATATAATATATAATTTTTTCATGGATTTGCAAGACATTCATTGTTATTGGCTTCAGTTTTAAAATACTTCAAACTTTTCTCGTACGGGAACTTGTCAACTCTTGACCACACAAAAAACTGATTTCAATCCACATTTTAAAACATTTGACTGTAGGTTTAGTCTAGTGTATTCCCTTATTTCCCTCCTACTTATAAGGAACTAAGTGATAAGACCGTTTCTGCTAATTTTTATCTCGATTAGCATTAGAAGTATTAAAAAGATAGAAGAATCAGCTTATTAACAATAGAGAAAATCATGTGACTCGAACACATCAGATTTTTATTTTCTCTATACGTACTACGTACATAGTGCATAAAGAAGGTATTGTATTGCACCCAAAAATTCGATACCGGCAATATATGTTTTGAGACCTCCTGAAATCAAAAAAGATTCGAAATTTTTGTGTTTTCAAAAATGGCACTAAGTATTTTGATTAAAATCTGTTTTATTTAAGCTATTTATGCGTCATTTAATGTATATCTTCAATTTTGTGGGAATAGCCTGTGAATAGTTATTTATTCTGGATGAATTATGCGGAATTTTGAAAAACTGGTAAGAAAGAGACGAAAACGTACCACACAAAAAATGTAGAGTTCGTTAAAACACTCAATTTATGTTGTATACATTTTTTCGTGGAATTAACCATTTTTGAGATATTCCTTGTTATTACTTATAGCTTTAAAATACTTATACTTTTCTCATGTGGGAATTTGTCAAATTCTGTCCATACCAACAAAGATAATCCAATTACATAGCAACCAGTTTTTAAAACATTTGACTGTCGATTTAATCTATGGTACGTTCTTATTTTCCGTCTACTTACAAGGAAGCATTAAGTAAATAGAAGAATAAACGTTTCAATAATAATTAATTGCAGAGATCTAGAGAGGCATGTGAATGGAACACATCAGATTTTATTTACAGTGCACTCTGTCTTCGTGCATCATAAGATATACCTTGTGACACTCCAAGAACTTTTTTCTAAAATACTATCTACTTTTTGTTTACATGCTCTGTGGTTTCCTTCCCCAAATTTCACTTACGTATAACAAAATCGGTCTTATTATGGAGTTATAGATATTTTCTAATGTATTTACTGGCAAATGAGGTATTCGCATGCTTTATAATTATCTCTTTAGTAATAGGAAGGTTCGGTTCTGCAATGCATTCGATAAACAAACAGTTTCTGTAAAGCCTATGAAGATTGTTTTGAATTAACCAAATCAAAAGTTTAACCGCTAGCGCTGTTTTATAACCTTCTGGTCAAGTTAACCGCAGTCGAGTGCTGCTGGAATATCTGAAGGCTGCCGGTCCCCACGCGCTCGCTAAAGTGCCTAGCTTTGGGCTTCGTGGCGCAGGGGATCGTGAGTTGGAGTCCCGCCTTGAGCATGGGTGTTTGTGTGTTTGTAAACGTGTATATGTTTGTGTATGTGTAAGTAAAAAGAAAACGGTCAATAAATAGGTAGGCAAAGGAGATTAAGAAACTGGTGGGAAAATGGAAAAAGAAAAAGGAATAAAACGTCGAGGTCCTGACAATACTCCGGAACTGTATTTTGTTATTTAAAAAAGAAAAGGATGAGAAAAGCAGGCCATAGCTAACATTCTTCTTCTACTTCTTCTTCCACCGCAACTAGGCGTGCCACCTTACGTAAAAGATGATAGATCATGTTTGTTTATTTCTTAAATGTGGATGCAATGATGTTATAATTTTGCTTTTTGTAGAGCGATGATGATAAAACCAATAAATAATAATAATAATAATAATAATAATAATAATAATAGTAATCAGTAGGCTTGCCCAATCCCCGCCCGCTAAATGTCGACCCTGGAAGGCTACCTACCAATCACAGCGAAAAAATATCATCGGATGTGCGAAATACCTTTTTACTTTCTCTATACGTACTATGTACATAGTGTATAGAGAAGGTATTGCACTCCACCAAAAAATCGATACGGAGATTTCACTGGAAATATATGTTTTACGGTTCCCTGTATCCAAAAAAAAAAGGATTTTCAGAAAAAGGTCCTTGTGTGTGTGTGTGTCCGTGAACACGATTAACTCAAAAACGAAAAGTCGTAAAATACCAAACTTGGTATTTAAGTTTAGTATCTTCCAGGGATGCGACACGAAGATTTTGAGAAAAATCTCTCCACCCTAAACTACCCTTTACATGGAACTTTTTTCGAAAATTTTGATTTTCTAAAAAATGGCTCTAACGATTTTGATTAAAATATCATATATTTAAAGATATGACAAATAGACAAATAAAATGTATATTTTGAATTTTCTGGGAATAGCCTTTGAAGACTACTTTATTATGAATGAATTTTGCATAACTACTAAACCGTAAGAGATGGACAAAAACTTAACTAAAAATGTAGAGCACGTTAAAACACACAATTTGTTACATACATTTTTTCCTGGAGTTGATCGTTTTTGAGATATTCCTTTTTCTTGGTTTCAGCTTTGAAAAGCTTATACTTTTCTCATATAGGAATTTGTCAACTGCTGTCCATACAAACAAAGGAACATCAGTCACATAGCAACCAGCTTTTGGCTTTCACTTTACCCTATGGTACTCCCTTATTTCGCTTCTACTTACAATAAAGCAAGAAATAAGACTATTTCTGCTATTTTTTCCAGATATTCCTAGTTATTGGTTTTAATTTTAAAACACTGAAAAACTTCTAAAACGAGAATTAATTATTGCTCCTTTTGTTTTACTACTGGTCAAGTAAAAATAAGCGAAATTCACCGCAAATACTTGTATGAGGACACCTAAATCCAATAAAAAATTAGAAAAAGGTCCGTGTATGTCTGCGTGTCTGCGGTGGTAGGATGAAAGAGGGGTGTGTGTCTGTGGACAGCATAACTGCAGATCAAAAAGTCCTTGGTATTTAAGCTCAGTATCTTCCAAGGATGCGACACAAAGATTTTCAGGAAAATCCCCTCCAAACTACTCTTTACTTAGAACATTTTCCGAAAACTTTCGATTTTCTAAAAAAAAAAAAAACCAAAAAAAATACCCCTAAGGATTTTAATAAAATGCCGTATATTAAAAATATTTACATAGCAAATGAAATATATATCCTGAATTTCTTGGGAATTTCCCCTGAAGTACTCTTCATTCTGAATGACTTTTGCATAACTTGTAAACCGTAAGAGATGGAAAAAAAACTTGCTGCACAGAACATGTTAAAACACAAAAGTAGCTGCTAACAATCTCCGAAATGTTCCCTATTTTAAAATACTCAATCTTTTCCTAAACGGGAATATCTCTTTAGTTTTACTCCTGGCCATGGAAAGAGAGTACTTTTTGGTAGTGCTATGACAGCGCAGGCGATGACACTGATCATACTTGTAGATGAAGCCCCGGTGAAATATAATGGTGGAGGAAACCGGAGAAAACCAGCCACTGCGCCGCTTTGTCCACCACAAATCTCACATGCGTTCGCTTGGGTTCGAACTGGGGTGGTGTAGGCGAGATGCGAGTGGTCTGACCATTCGGCCACGGCGCGGCCTGGAAAGAGAACTGAATTTCAATGACAATCGCATAGTGACAGCTTATGAAAGATTTCTCTGTCGCTTTAATCTAATGTATGCCCTTATTTTCCTTCTACTTGTAAGACCATTTCTGGTAATGTTTATCTCGATTAGTGTGGTATAGATTACGTAGTCGGCTTACCCTCCCCCCTTATGTAGCAATGTATGTAGGACTGACAGTCCCCTAAGACTTACAAATGCTGCCTAGGAGCCAGAAGTCTTTCGGTGAGCCAAGGGCAGAATGAAGAGTGGTCGGCCCGCATGAGTGTGAGGAAGCGGATGATATTAAATGAAAACAAAATGTGAGGATGGACCAATTGGAGGAATGAATGGCGGGGAAAACCGGAGGACCCGGAGAAAACCCATAGACGCCGTTTCGTCCACTACAAATAGCACATGTGGGCGATTGGGATCGAATCCGGGCCGCATATGTGGGAGGCAAGCGGTCTAAACATTCATTCACGGTGCCGCTATGATATACATAAAATAATAATCTTTTGTAACAAGTTTTTTTAAGAACATACAGAGAAAGTCATGTGAAAGGAACACCTCAGATTTTTACGTCCTCTATACCTACTATGTATGTAGTGTACAGAGAAGGTATTGTATTGTACTCAAAAATTCGTTACCGAGACTCAGAATCCGAAAAATTTTTTTTTAGGAAAAATCAGTTTGTATGTGTGTGTGTGTGTGTGTGTGTGTGTGTGTGTGTGTGTGTGGGCAGCATAGCTCAAACACGAACATGCCTTTAAGTGTGCTGTTTAAGTTTGGTATCTTCAAGATTTTCAAGAAAATCCCCCGACTCCCAACTACCCTTTACATGGAACATTTTTTGAAAATTTTGAATTTCTCAAAAATGGCTCCAACGATTTTGATTAAAATTCCATATGTTAAAGATACTTTCATAGCAAACGAAATTTATATCTTGACTTTTCTGGGAATAGCCTGTGAAGACCTCTTCATTCAGGATGATTTTTATTGAATTTTGCATAACTGGTAAACCGTAAAAAACGTATTGCACAAAAATGTAGATCGCGTTAAAGCACACAAATTATGTCCTTTTCATTTTTATTGTGGAGATAATCGTTTCCGAGATATTCCTTGTTATTGTTTTCAATTGTAAAATACTTACACTTTTCGCAAGCAGGAAGCAAATTTCAAAGATAATTGGATAGTAACAATGTTTAAAACATTTGACTATCGTTTAGCCTAGTGTATTCCCTTAGTGCCCTTCTACCTATAAGGAACTTAGTAATAAGAACATTCTGCTAATGTTCATCTCGATTAGCATTGTGTAGAAAGAAGAATAATCTTTTGTGAGAACTTTCTTTGTAGAGCAACTAGAGAAAGCCGTGTGGGTGTAACACATCAGATTTTTTCTTTCTCTACACGTACTATGTGCAGTGTCTACACGTATTATGTACATAGTGTATAGAGAAGGTGTTGCACTCCACCCAAAAAATTCGATACCGAGATTTCATCGGAAATATATGTTTGAGGGTTTTCAGAAAAAGGTCCGTGTATGTGTGTATGTGTGTGTGTGCGTATCCGTGTGTCCGTGAACACGATAACTCAAAAACGAAATGTCGGTAAAATACCAATCTTGGTATTTAAGTTGAGTATCTTCCAGGGATGCGACACGAAGGTTTTGAGAAAAATTTCCCCCTTCCCAAATTACCCTTTACATGGAACTTTTTTCGAAAAGTTTGACTTTCTAAAAAATGGCTCTAATGATTTTGATTAAAATATCGTATATTAAAGATATTTACCTGACAAACAAAATGTATATTTTGAATTTTCTGGGAATAGCCTCTGAAGACTACTTTATTCTGAGCGAATTTTACGGAATTTTGCATAACTGCTAAACCATAAGAGATAGATAAAAACTTACCCCACAAAAAATGTAGAGCACATTAAAACACACAATGTATGTTGTATAAATTTTTTTCGTTGAGTTGATCGTTTTTTTAGATATTCCTCGTTTTTGTTTTCAGGTTCGAAAAACTTAACTTTTCTCATACAGGAATTTGTCAACTCCGGTCCATACAAACAAAGGAGCTTCAGTCACATAGCAACCAGCTTTTAACTATCGCTTTAACCTATACTACTCCCCTCATTTCCCTTCTACTTACAAGGAAGCAAGTAATAAGACTATTTCCACTATTTTTTTTTTTTTTTTTTTTTTTGTCGATTAGCATGAAGTAAATAGAATCATGAGCTTTTTAAAACTAATTTCTCACAGAAATGTAGAGAAAGTCATGTGAATGGAACACATCAGATTTTTAAGTGTGTATTTTCAACGTTTTGAGTGCATATTGTAAACATATTTTGGGCAGTTTTATTGCGTAAGTCCTCAGTTTATCTATCGCGATACTTGGGTTCGTTCCCAGTGCTGGAGCGCTACAATATAAGCAATATCCTTTTGCTACTCTACCGGTTTTCCGCGGCGTATTTTACTCGATCGAGATCCTTCGGTCTTTAAGAATACGATACATGACCTTGAGGAACATCATGAAAAGAGTGTGTATGGGAGAGGCCTATAAGCCTCTGACACAGACAAAATGTTCTTGTTTGGTTAAAAAGTATTTATAAAACAATGTCGGTTTCCATTTAATATACTTGGACATGAACACGAGATCTAAACCGACGATAAACGTTTCCTCCAGCATGAGAACTAACTATTAAACCAAAGCACTTCGTAAAAACAGCAATATGGAAGACAGAAAAATAATACAAAAAAATGTTGCAAGAAACCAACAGACTGGATAATATATGCGTGGAATGTAGTCTGTTTTTGAGATAATCAAGCTAACCGCCTTCCTTGTCGGACGTCAGCCAACCCAGTGTACTTCATGTTGCAAATTAAAAAAAAACAACAAAAAAACAACAGTTTTCATAAAACTGATTCTTTCTGTTTCTGCAAGATAGTATCACGCACATTCTAACAATGATATGCAAACCTCTATTGTCCCCAAGGCTTTGAAATAAAAGTATTAAGAAAAGTTTCATCATTTATGTGCAGGAAATTCACTATCCTAAAGGCATAGCCTATGAATGCTTATTAGCAGCCATCAAACTTGATTAGCGATTTGATTTCCATAATTAAGAAAACTATTGATAATCTACTCAGCTCATCTATTTGCATACCAGATTTCTGTAGTATAAATCAATTAGTGTCAAAATTTCTTCGGATAGCAAAAGTCACATGATTTTTCTACCGTTCTACAAACAATTTCAAGCTAATCGAGAAAAGCATTAGCAGAATGATCTTATTACTTAGTTCCTTATAAATAGAAAGGGACTAAGGGAATATATTATGCTAAAGCGATAGTCAAATATTTTAAACGCTGTTGCTATCCGATTGCTTCTATGCGTATTCAGGAGTAAAATAAGAGAAATAGAAACGATACCGTGTTTGAGAGGAGTATAACTATTTTAAAAAATAAATCAATAACAAGGATTATCTTGGAAAGCGTTAACTCTACAAAAATGTACATACAAAAGTTGTGTGTTTTAACAGGATCTACGTTTTTTTATGTGGCAAGATTTTGTCTCTCTCTTAGTTATACAAAAGTTATCCTGAATGAAAACGACTTCGGAATTATTAGATTGTCATTGAACTATTAGATTGTCATTGAAAAAATTCTGACAAAAGTGTATTTTAAAAGTGAAACCAATAATTGAGAATCATAATTTTCATTCGATGTCGAGAGTTCACCGGAAAAATATGGTTCCCTGAGTCCAAAAGAAGCATTTTTAGAAAAACGCCTGTGTGTGTGGACAACAAAGCTCAAAAGCAAAAAGGCCGTTAAATACCACAATTGGTATTTAAGTTTACTATTTTCTAAGGATGCGACACGAAGATTTTCAAGAAAATCTCCCCACCTCAAACTACCCTTTACATGGAATAGTTTTTGAAAATGTTTTTTTTTTCCTTAAATATGACTAACATTTTGATTAAAATGCCGTATATTAAAGTTATTTTCAATAAAAATAAAATGTATATTTTGAGTTTTCTGGGAATAGCCTCTGAAGAGCACTTTATTCTGGTTGATTTTTGCAGAATTTTGCATAATGGTTAAACCGTAAGAGATAGGTAAAAACTTACTATACAGAAAATGTGTATCTTAATAATACACACAATTTATGTCATATGCATTTTTGTTGTAGAGTTGACTGTTTCCAAGATATTCCTTGTTATTGGTTTGAATTTTAAAATACTAATCTTTTCTCAGACAGGATGTGTCCGGTTTTCTTTTGTTCGAAGCCAATTTCAGTGGCAATCGCATACCGATAGCCTTTAAAATATTTGACTACCACTTTAGCATAGGCAGTCTTTTAGTTCCTTTCGTAGTTATAGGAAACTAAGTAATAAGCAAATTCTGCTAATGCTTATCTCGATTAGCATGGTGTAGAAAGAAGACTGTCGAACAGTTAGAGAAAACCATGTGAGTGTAAAGCATCATTTTTACTTTCTGTGCACGTACTATGTACATAGTGTATAGAGAAGGTGTTGCACTCCACCCAAAAATTAGATACCGAGATTTCACCGGAAAAATATGTTTTACGGTCCCAAAAAAAGGATTTTCAGAAAAAGGTCCGTGTGTGTGTCCATGTGTCCGTGAACACGATAACTCAAAAACGAAAAGTCGGTAAAATACCAAACTTGGTATTTAAGTTTAGTATCTTCCAGGGATGCGACACGAAGATTTTGAGAAAAATCCCCCCACCCCAAACTACCCTTTACATGGAACTTTTTTCGAAAATTTTGATTTTCTAAAAATTGGCTAACGATTTTGATTAAAATGTCGTATATCAAAGATATTTACCTGACAAATAAAATGTATATTTTGAACTTTCTGGGAATAGCCTCTGAAGACTACTTTATTGTTATTGAATTTTACGGAATTTCGCATAACTACTTAACCGTAAGAAATGGGGAAAAACTTACCACACAAAAAATGTAGAGCACATTAAAACACACAACTTATGTTATATACATTTTTTTTCGTGCAGTTGGTCATTTTTGAGGTATTCTTTGTTTTTGGTTTCAGCTTTGAAAAACATACTTTTCTCATACAGGAATTTGTCAACTCCTGTCCATACAAACAAAAGAGCTTCAGTCACAGAGCAACCAGCTTTTGACTATCAATTTTATCTATGGTACTCCCTTATTTCGCTTCTACTTACAATTAAGCAAGTAATAAGACGATTTTTGCCAATTTTTTTCTCGATTAGCATGAAGTAGATAGCAGCATTAGCTTTTTAACAATAATTTGTTGCAGAGATGTAGAGAAAGTCATGTGAATGGAACACATCAGAGTTTTCTATAAATATTAAGAGATTAATATAGAAATATATGGCTAATAGATCTCAACTCATTTACTAGTGTAGAGTTTTTAATAGAAAAATCTAATGTTTTACACTCGCATGACTTTCTCTAGCTCTACAAACTTCTTACATTTGATTAATCTTCTTTCTGCACATGCTAATCGAGATGATCATTAGCATAATGTTATTATTTAGTTCTTTGTGAATAGAAAGGAACTAATGACATACACTAGGCTAAACCGATAGTCAAATGTTTTAAAAACTGTCATTGCAAGTCGCTTCTTTGCTTGACCAGGAGAAGAACGAAAGAAAAACGGACACTTCCTGTCTGAGAAAAGTATAAGTACTTTACAATTGAAACCAATAACAAGGGATAACGTTACCTCCACAACAAAAATGTAAAGGATATAAATTGTGTGTTTGGATGAGATTTATATTTTGTGTATTGTCTATCTTTTACAATTTACCTGCTAACCAAAATTCCACAAAATTCATATAGAATAAAGAAATCTTCAGGGGTTATTCCCAGAAAATTTAATATATAAATTTAGTTTGTCATAAAATTATCTTAAACATATACTGTTTTAATCAAAATCGCTAATACCAATTTTGAGAAATTCAAAATTTTCAAAAAATCTTCCACATAAAGGATAGTTTGGGGTGGGGGAATTTTCTTGAAAACCTTCATGTAGCATCCATCTCGTTAAAATACATAATTTATGCCATACACGTTTCTCTTGTAGAATGGATAGTTTTCTAGATATTCCATTTGTTGGTTTCAATTTTTAACTACATAACTTTTTTCAAACGGGAAGACAATTCGTTTCGTCTCTCCTATTTTACTGGCTATGCAAAACAAACCAAGCTTCAATTGTTTCACATGCGACCAGCTGTTAAAATATTTTACTATCGCTTTATCTTAGTATATTCCCTTATTTCCCATATATAAAGAAGTAATTAATAAGACCAACTCAGCTTACGTTTAGCTCGTTCACTGTGATGTAGTTAAAAGCATTTTTGAGAAATAAATTAATAAATTTTCAAAAATCAAGAGCTATGCAAAGAATAATACGAAACATCTGACTAACACATCTAAACTCATTTACGCAAAATTCGTTGCATCTACTGGAAAATGTTTAATATAAAAATCTGATGTGTTCCATTCACATGACTTTCTCTATATCACTGCAACAAATTATTCTATTTACTGCAATGGAGCAAAAATTAGCAGAAATAGTCTTATTACTTGCTTCCTTGTTAGTAGAAGCGAAATAAGGGGATACCATAGGATAAAGTGATAGTCAAAAGCTGGTTGCTCTGCGACTGAAGTTCCTTTGTTTGTATGGACACGGGTTCACAAAGTCCTGTATGAGAAAAGTATGTCTTTATAGCTGAAAAAAAGAACAAGGAATATCTAAAAAGAATCAACTCCACGAAAAAAATGTATATAACATAAATTGTGTGTTTTAAGGTGCTCTACATTTATTGTGGGGTAAGTTTTTGTCCATCTTTTACGGTTTAGCAGTTATACAAAATTCCGTAAAATTGATTGAGAATAAAATAGTCTTCAGAGGCTATTCCCATAAAATTCAAAAGATACATTTTATTTGTCATGTAAATATCTTTAATATACGATATTTTAATCAAAATCGTTAGAGCCATTTTTTAGAAAATCAAAATTTTCGAAATAAGTTCCATGTAAAGGGTAGTTTGGGGTGGGGGGATTTTATTCAAAATCTTCGTGTCGCATCCCTGGAGGATACTAAACTTAAATACCAAGTTTGTTATTTTACCGACTTTTCGTTTTTTAGTTATCATGTTCACAGACACACGGACCTTTTTCTGAAAATACTCTTTTTTGATACAGGGACCCTAAAACATATATTTCCGGTGAAATCTCGGTATCGAATTTTTTGGTGGAGTGCAATACCTTCTCTATACACGATGTACATAGCACGTATAGAGAAAGTAAAAATGAAATAAAGAGAGTAAAGAGTTTTGTTTAAATAAAAGTGTAAGCTATAATTTCAAAACATGGAAAAATATTACTGTTATGTGTGTAATAACTGGTATGGATTTTTCAAATTTCACAGAACTTTCATGAATTCTACAGCACGTACGAAATGTAAAGCAAAGAAGTTCCCGGTGCGAGAGGAATTTTTGTGATGGTCCAAGCGCCAGCAGACAGGGCGCCACATTTTGAGAAGCAGGGTGCGGCTGATGATAGATATCAACAGCACCCGCTCGGTGACCCGACGCTGATCGTTCATCACCAGTTGTCCCAAGAAGGAGCCTCACCATAACGATGATGAATGTTCCGGACGATGTATGTTAATCGATAGGGAAACAGCTCCGGTAGAAAAATTTGAGAGCGGGGGGAGGAGAGAAAGGACGCCCCCGGTGCCATGTTGCCGCCCCCGGCAGGCTGGGGATTCGTCGTGTGTGGTCCACCATCGTGAAGCTCCTCTGTCGCCTTCTAGTGTTATGGGGCGACATGCTGGAAAACTCTCATAAACAAGCCCAAGCACACATACTTAAAACCTTGGTCTATTTGCTTACGCCGGAAGCTTTGCTTTTGTTTTATGTTACGTCGTTTCTTCACATGACTAAAACTTAAATCTTGTTGACAGTTTTAAAAATTTAATTTACTTAAAACATGCACAGTGTTCAAAAGCGCAACAAAAAAGGTTCGCTCTCTTCTATCTACCAATAAGAAGCGGTTAAAACACACACACACACACACACACACACACACACACACACACACACACACACACGAGAGTGGGATGACAAGTACTGGGCCTCTCAATAAAAGCAGCATTTAATTGTTTGTTTTTTTTTGCTTTATTTCTCAACATAATCACTTGTCATATTGTTGTTCTAAATTAATTAAACAATCTCTGTAGTGCGATTTTTCAAAGTCCTCTAAATACCTATTTACCGCATCTATGACTTCCTCGTTGCTGTGAAATCTTCGTCCTCCAAGAAAATTTTTGAGGTTTGGAAACAGGTGGTAGTCACTGGGTGCTAGATCTGGCGAATAGGACGGATGTTCAAGCGATTCGAATTTAATTTGCACATTTTTCCATTGCAATGACTGAACGATGGGCCGGAGCATTGTCGCGATGAAACGAGAGTTTTTTTTTTTCTTTTTTTTTTTGCCATTTGACCATTTTTAAATATTCCTTGTTAATGGCTTCAGTTTTAAACTGTATGAATTGTTCACATACGGGAATTTTGAACTCCTTACCGAGATGTAGAGAAAGTCAGGTAAATGGAACAAATCAAAATTTTACTTTCTCTAGCCCCGTATGTACAATGTACATAGTGGATAGAGAAGGTACTGAAGTACACCCATAAATTCAATGTCGATATTTCACCGGAAATTATGTTTTAAGGCCCACTGAGTCCGAAAAAGGCATTTTTAGAAAAAGGTCCCTGTGTGTGTGGGGGGGGGGCAGCATAGCTGAAAAAATGAAAGACCGTTAAATTCCAAACTTGATATCTTCCACGAAGATTTTCAAGAAAATCTCCCAACGCCCAACTACCTTTTACATGGAACTTTTTTCGAAAATTTTCTTAAAAATGGATCTAACGAATTTGATTAAAATTTCGTGTATTAAAGATATTTATCTCAAAAATAAAATTATATCTTTAATTTTCTGGGAATGGCCTCTGAATGAATTTTGCGGTATTTTACTTAAGTGGTAAACCATAAGAGAGAAACATTTTCTCAAAAATGGTTTCAACAATTTTGATTAAAATATCATATATTAAAGATATTTTTGGGCAAATAAAATGTGTATCTTGAATTTTCTGGGAAAAACCTCTGAAGACTAATATATTCTGGATGAATTTTACGGAATCTTGCGTAGCCGTAAGAGATAGACAAAAGCTAACTTAATAGAAAATGTATAGCTCAATTTCTGTCGTATACACTGCAGCATGAGAGGTGTAAACTCCAGATCAGTCGGTAGAGCTTTGCTTAGACCGTTGGTTCTCAGGAAGCGCTTATTTGTAGAAAAGGACATTTCCTTTTTCTTTGAAACAAAACTCGCCTTTATTTATAACTTTACAGTCTCAAAATAGTTCCAAATTGAACGATAGCCTTCTTTCTTTTAAACAAATTGAATTGTCTATAATTTAAGATTGTATTTCCGACGAAATTTATTTGTTATCGTCGAAATATTAACTTTATTTCGTATCTTTCTCTTTCAGGCAATGAATGCTTTCTTCCTCGCTTGAACTAAAATGTGCCGGGCAATGACTTCAACAATTCCCGGAAATGCAATTATCTTGCCGACGATTGTTACTGCTCTATTCTCCGACGCACAAGTTCTTTTATATAATTAATCTTCTCGTCTGACCAGAAATATTATCTCTCAGACTTAATCTTCCTCCCTTACACAATCGGCAGGAAGAAAATCAACGCAGGACCTTCTTCTCCGACAAAGTTAGAAGGAGAAGTGTAAACTTTAATCATTTTCTTTGGTTACTGCAAACATTTCCGTTGCTAAAACAGATTGTCGGCACAAAATTAAACAACTCGTCGCCATATGAAAAATCTGATGTGTTCCATTCACATGACTTTCTCCATATCACTGCAACAAATTATTCTATTTACTTCATTTAATGGAGCAAAACTTAGCAGAAATAGTCTTATTACTTGCTTCCTTGTTAGTAGAAGCGAAATAAGGGGGTACCATAGGTTAAAGTGATAGTCAAAAGCTGGTTGCTCTGTGACTGAAGTTCCATTGTTTGTATGGACACGAGTTCAGAAAGTCCTGTATGAGAAAAGTATAAGTCTTTATAGCTGAAAAAAAAAACAAGGAATATCTCAAAAACAATGAACTCCACGAAGAAAATGTATATAACATAAATTGTGTGTGTTTAAGGTGCTCTACATTTGTTGTGTGGTAAGCTTTTGTCCATCTCTTACGGTATAGCAGTTATGCAAAGTTCCATAAAATTGACCGAGAATAAAAACAGTCTTCTGAGGCTATTCCCAGAAAATTCAAAATATACATTTTATTTGTCATGCAGCTATCTTTAATATACGATATTTTAATCAAAATCGTTAGAGCTATTTGTTAGAAAATGAAAATTTTCGAAAAAAGTTCCAAAGGGTAGTTTGGGGTGGGAGAATTTTTCTCAAAATTTTCGTGTCGCATCCCTGGAAGATACTAAACTTAAATACCGAGTTTGGTACTTCACCGACTTTTCGTTTTTGAGTTATGTTCACAGACACACGGACACACACACACGGACCTTTTTCTGAAAATACATTTTTTGTATACAGGGGACCCTAAAACATATATTTCCGGTGAAATGTCTTCTCTATACACTATATACATAGCACGTATAGAGAACGTAAAAATAGACTGATGAGAAAATAAAACCGCAACGAAATTCTATTTTCTCAAAAAGTAACCAAGAAGTAATAACTTAAAAACATAAAAATGGCGGGAAAAAGACGTTTTTTACAATGAAAGCTATCGATCACAAGAAAAACATGGAATAAACATGGCAATTGGTTCGAAATGCTAGATATTGCTTCAACACTTTTAAGGAAGTTTGCCATTTTAGAGATATCAAAGTACATAAATATTTCACATACCGAATTTGTCAATTCCTTACCAAGATGTAGAGAAAGCCATGTAAATGGAACACATCAAATGTCTATGCCAGTTTCATGCATCCTGAATTAAAGAATGATTCAGAAATAAACTGTTTGTGGTCCGTTTTTCGCACGCTCTCTAACGTGTATGTGTTTTGTATTTTGACGAAGCTGAAAATCTTGTTATGAATAATGCATCACGTAATCCACTGAAAAAAGGAAATCTTTAGTAGAAGTCTGCAAGAACAGTTAACACTATGAACTGGGGAGATTGATGGGTTGATGTATGAACGTACTGTTATTTCTGTGGCTCTCAGTGTGTGGGCAGAATCAGAAATGTAGATGACCCGCAGAAGAAAATCAACATAGTGTCGCTTTCTCTTTATTTTATATCCATCTCTATAATATCTATGGTTTTCAACAATTGTACTGAGCAAGACATGTAGACTCACATTTGGATGGTGCCGGGTTTCATCGCTGGCGACCGCCCACTCTGATTCATGTGATTTTTGGGGGTTTATCCGTAGAAGTCTTGCTCCTGTTATTGATGTTGGATCATTCTGACTTCCTATAAAAAGTATTCCCTTTAATGCTCTCTAGGTCTCTTTACTAAATACTGTAAGGAAGCAAATAAAACATAAAACAAATAAACACCAGTTTGTAAACGCTTCAAATATTGGAGTAGTTTCTTTCAATCCACAAATTCCCTGTCCATGTCGTTCCATGTTCATCTTTCGCCATGTTGGTCTTGTCAGAGTTCAAAGGTACCGGGTTCAAATCCGGCGGAGTACAGTGGATTTTTTCGGGCATAAATGAAGACGCCGTTAGGCAAAATTGAGGGCCCTTGTACCCCCAAAATAGAATGGAACGCCAAGAACCGCAGCAGTTAAGGGTGTCCGTAAATAAACTCAATAATTTGAATTTAATTGAGTCAGATTGTGATGCTTCTGCGCGGCGTGGCAGGGAAACAGATGCTCTGTGCAACACTCACCGCGGATGGTTGCCGCGGTAAGGGCGCATTTGACCATAAGCAGAGCAGGGCCCCCAGTTTACATGTCAGACAGTTTCAATCTAGTAAACTGTAGGTGCCCTGCTGTTGCTGTACAGTTATTCCTGGTTCCGACCTTCCGGTGTCTCATCCAACCTAATCCTTCTTTCCCGGGGCACTCCCACGTAGCACACCGGTACAAAAAGCGCACTGGTTTGCTGTAGAGTCCCCAGCATACATATCCTATCTTATGCTATCAACAATTCTTGTTAAGAATTTTAAAATGTGAACAACGCTATTATAAAAAGTTAAGTAAGAACACAATACTTTCTCTACCCATTCTTGAAAATCTATTGTTGCAATAGCTTATTATATTCCCTACTTAAATAGTGCATGGTACATAGTAGAGAAGATATTGCACTCCTCCCAAAAATTTGATCTCAAGATTTCACCTGAAATATAAGTTTTAGGGTCCCCTATATCCCCCCCCCCCAAAATTAGAAAAGGTTCGTGTATGTGTGTGTGTGTGTGAACACGACAACTCAAAACAAAAACTTGGTACTTAAGTTTAGTTTATTCCAAGGTGCGACACGAAGATTTTGAGGAAAACCCCATCGCAAGAACATAGAATATTTTTCGGAAAGTTTACTTTCTTAAAAATATCTAACGAATTTGATTAAAATATCTTATATTAAAGATATTTACATGATAAATAAAACGTATATTTTGAGTTCTCTGGCAATAGCCTTTGAAGGCTCTTCATTCTGTATGGCTTTAGCTAACTGGTAAACCGCAAGAAATAGACAAAACCGTAATGCATAAAACATACATCTCGTTAAAACATACAATTTATTTCATATACAACATAGTTCACTTTTTCGTGGAGTTGAGCGTTTCCGAGATATTCCCTGTTATTGTTTTCAGATTTAAAATACTTAAACTTTTCTTTACGGAAATTTGTAGACTCCTGACCATGCAAAAGAATGGATTTCAACCACATGACAACCAGCTTTTAAAAGATTTATCTATTGCTTCAGCCTAATGTATTCCTTTATTTCCTTTCTTCTTACAAGAAAGCAAGTAATAAGACAATTGCTGCTAATATTTATTTCGATAAGCGTGAAGTAAATAGAAAAATAAGATTTTTAACAATTTTTACACAGTTGAAGACAAAGTCATATGAATGGAGCACATCGGATTTTGTTCTGTTCGAGATTTATTACATAACAGGTGGTTCAACTGCCACGTATTTGACGTGTGCAGATATCCCTTCATGCGTTAAGAGTTACAGAACTCAACGGGGCTGTTTCAAGTTAGACTTAGACACAGACACAGGCACGCACGCGCGCACACACACACACACACACACACACACACACACAAGGAGCTTTCTTAAGCTTTTTTTTTTATACAGGGGCCACTAAAACGTTTATTTCCAGTGAAATCTCTATTCCGAATTTTTGGGAAAAATGCGATGCCTTCTCTATCCTCTTATGTACATTGTACATATATGCTAGAGAAAGAAAAAGCAAGTCATAAACCTAAATAACATGTCCTAATGCTAAGGATATGTGTGTTAAATTCAATATCCTTCATGCTGATCTCGAAGAAACCTCTGTGTGATTTGAACAGACTTTAGTGAGTATCTTCTTTTTTCTGTCCATGCGATATGGTCACCCTAGTTTAGGTATGAGGTGTAAGTCTACTAGCAGCGGGGGTAACTGCGACCAAGTATTGATCTATTGCAGCCAACCACCTCTGCGGGAAGGGATGAGAAGAGGGTAAACCACAGGCCAGCACACAGGAACCACGCGTAGAGACACACAGAAGTCCGTAAGTGTCATTAGATGAGAGCCCAGGCGCGCCATGGAGGCAATTCAGGCGCCGGGAGCGAGATTGACCAACATGGCTGCCCATGCGCAAGCAGAACGAACGGAAGACTGTATATTTCGCATTGGAAAGCGGAACCGATTTTCAGAAAATCGATTCAGTTCATTTACACACACACTTAATCTAACCTAACGTATCCTAACCTCGATGAAATCGAAATATGTCGCAGCCATATTGTTTCAGTAACCAATAGGAAAGATTCAGTCTAAAACTGAACTAGAATCAGTTCTAGACTAAGGCTCCTTCCTATTGGTTACGGAGATCATGTGGCTACGTGACAGGTGAACGGCAGATTTCGAGATTTCGTCGAGATTAGGCTACGATAGGTTAGGTGCATGAAAATGAACTGGATCGAAATGAGGGGTAAAAATCGACTTTCTGAAAGTCGGTTCTGCTTTCCATTGCGAAATGCACAGTCTTCCATTCGTTCTGTATGTTTGCGCATGGGCAGCCACGTTGGTCAATCGAGCTAGAATCTAAAACTGAGCTAGAATCTGTAATGTCTCCGCCAGGAGGCCGTCGGAAGAATGCCACTACAACGGCACCCCTCAACCGGCGCAAGGGGAAGAGAGTTTTACTCACAGCAAACAACTTGTAAAGCTTCGAGCCACACGTACCGCCGACCTGAAATTTGAAGAACGGAAATGAAATGAAGGAAAACAGAACCGTGGTAGATATAGAGCACACCAGCAAGCGGCCCAAGGAAAATCACGGAAGAACCCAGCTCCGTAGTGTGGGTCGACGGGTAGTGAATACTGACTTCCCGAAGCCAGTTAGAGATGAAACCGCCTGAGCCACCTGTAAGTCATGAATACCTACTCTGGTTCTATGTTAATTAGTTCCCGTGGGAGTGAATCGTAACAAAAGCACATATTATGATCCTGTGTTTGTAATTAGGAAGTTCAATACTGAAAATTGTAGGATGATATATGATTATGTAAATAGAAGATTTTGGTTTACGTCCGCAAGAACGCTATTAAAAACCTAGCCTGAGAAACTTAGAGCTCAAAGAGTACACTTAACCTCCTCTTCGTTGTTGGTTCCTAGTATTAAGGAGGCAATTAAATTTCGCAGACATTAGTCAGAAATATTTGTGTTTTTTGTGAGAGCTGGTCATTATTTGATCACTTTGTAGGAGCACGCAAGCCTAATAACTGTGCTCGGGACGGACCAGCCTTCATTTCCTCTAAATAACATGACAGAGAGTAACAATTAGACGTTGTCTCGACTGGATAACTGAAATTGTAGCGCTCGGGGCTGTCATGAATGAGACCTGGGTTCGACTCGTGCAATATCTTTCCTCGAGCTGTCGTGTGTTTAGCTGCTAAACTGATCCTTACCTGACCCTCCTTTACTCTAACTCGGAAACTAAGACAAAATAGATTAGTATGATAAAAACGAAAAAAAAAAAAAAATCTCTTCCACTCACATAACTTTCTCTAGCTGTTCCATATATAACATGTTGTTACAAAAGATTATTCTTTTATCTACACCATGCTAATCGAGATAAACATTAAAAGAATTCATAGTAAGTAGAAGGGAAATAAGGACTGCCTCCGTGTTCGAGTGGTCAGCGAGCTGACTTCTCACCCGCAGGTCCCGGGTTCGATTCCCGGCTGGGGCGGGGAATTTTTCTTAGAGTCTGGAAAAATGCGTGTGAGAGTGAATGTGTGCATGTTTGAGGAAATAAACTGGTTTAAACCCAACGAGTTGTTTCTAATTCGAAGCCCCCGATATGACCTTAGATGTTAAAGGGGGCTATATAAATGAAACATCAACAAAAAGGGGGGGGGGATAAGGGAATGCATTAGTCCGAAGCGATAGTCAAATATTTTAAACCTGGTCGCTATGTGGTTCGTTTGGCTAAGCATGGTCCCGTTTGAGAAACGTTAAATAATTGAATTGTTTTTGTTTTTTTTAACACAAAGCGTGTGTAGGACAAGAGTTGGATAAGTAAGTCAGACTGAAAAATTCAATGCCATAGTCGGGATTTGTACCACGTATGTCCCGAGTTCTAGCCGGTTGCTCTAACACCGTGGCAACATGACTTGATCCTATTAAATTCTCTAACGGCTATACTATAAAGCCCGGAAATTAAAATATTCATGTCGCCATTAGGATATGTCATCTCAAAATAATTTAACACCATTTTGTGTTTTACCGGGAAACTTGAGAGTCAGTTTAGAACTGTAATGTTCTTCCGGCATTTTGCCATGGTAGCTCAGTGGTAGAGCTAGAGAGCGGGAGATCTGTCATTCAAATCCCCGCTATATCATTGAATTTTTCAGTCTGGCTAGTTTAAAATTGAAAACAATAAAAAGATATAACTCGAAATTGGCCAACTCTATAAGAAAAACGTATATGACGAATATGTGTTTTAACCAGATCTAAATTTTTTGTGAAGTAAATTTTAGTCTATATCTTAAGGTTCGTCGTTATGCAAAATTCTGCAAAACTCAGCCAGAATAAAGCACTCTTTAGAGGCTATCCCCAGAAAATTCAAAAGATACATTTTTATGTAATGTAAAATCGTTGATATAAGGTATATTATTCAGCATCGTTACAGCCATTTTTGAGAAAAATAGAACTTAAAACTTTTTTCATGTAAAGGATAGTTTGTGATGTTAGAATTTTCTTGAAAATATTCGTGTCGCATCCTTGAAAGATGCCTAATGTAAATACCAAGTATTTAACAGTCTTTTTGAGCTATGCTGTCCACAGACACACACGAACAATTTTTCTAAAAGTGCTCTTTCTGGATTCAGGGGGTCACAAAACATGTATTTTCCGGTGAAATTTCGGTATCAAATGTTGGGTGGAATACAATACCTTCTCTATACTGTGTAGACAGTTCGTATATAGAAAGTAACATTTTATTTGTATTCATGCTACTGCAAGTTTAGAGCTTCCTACGAGGAAAAAAAATTGCTAAAACAAATGAAATGCTTAGTTTTTTACTTTCTATATACGCACTATGTACATAGTGTATAGAGAAGGTATTGCACTCCACCAAAAAATTCGATACCGAGATTTCACTGGAAATATATGTTTTAGGGTCCCCTGTATCAAAAAAACGTATTTTCAGAAAAGGTCCGTGAATGTGTGTGTGTGTCCGTGTGTCTGTGAACACGATAACTCAAAAACGAAAAGTCGGTAAAATACCAAACTTGGTATTTAAGTTAAGTATCTTCCAGGGATGCGAAACGAAGGTTTTGAGAAAAATCCCCCCACCCCAAACTACCCTTTACATGGATTTTTTTCGAAAATTTTGATTTTCTAAAAAATGGCTCTAACGATTTTGATTAAAATATCGTATATTAAAGATATTTACCTGACAAACAAAATTTACATTTTGAATTTTCTGGGAATAGCCTCTGAAGACTACTTTATTCTGAGAGAATTTTACGGAATTTTTGCATAAAAGCTAAACCGTAAGAGATAGACAAAAACCTACCACACAAAACATGTAGAGCACATTAAAACACACAATTTATGTTTTATAATTTTTTTTCGTGCAGTTGCTCGTTTTTGAGATATTCCTCGTTTTTGTTTTCAGTTTCGAAAAACTTAGCTTTTCTCATACAGGAATTTGTCAACTGCTGTCCATACAAACAAAGGAACTTCAGTCACATAGCAACCAGCTTTTGACTATCACTTTAATCTATGTGTACCCCCTTATTTCGCTTCTAACAAGGAAGCAAGTAATAAGACTATTTCTGCTATTTTTTTCTCGATTAGATGAAGTAAATAGAAACGGTTGTTGCAGTGATGTAGGGAAAGTCATGTGAATGGAACACATCAGCTTTTTTACTTCCTCTAGCACGTATTACAATGTACATTGTAGGTAGAGAACGAAATTATATTGCATCCAAAAATTCAGTAATGAGATTTCACTGGAAACAAATGTTTTGGCAGTCCTTGAATTGGAAAAAAAAAAAAAAAAAAGTATTATAGATAAATGTTCGCGTATCTGTTGACAGTATAATTCAAAAACGAAAAGTCGCCTAACTTAGTATTTAAGTGCACTATCTTCCAAGGATGAGACACATATTTTCAGCCTAATCCTCCCACTCCAAACTACCTTTTATGTAGAAAATTTTTCGAAATTTTAAATCAAAATTAAAACGTTTGCCAATTATTCAAAATTCACCCAGAATGAAGAGGTCTTCAGAGGCTATTCCCAGAAAATTCAAGTCATATATGTTATTTATCATACCTATAACTATTTTCAATGTAGGGCATTTTAATAGAACTCGTTAGAGTTTTGAGTAAAGAAACACTTTCACAAAATTTTCCATATAAAGAATAGTTTGGGACGGGAGAATTTTCTTGAAAACATTGGTGTCGCGTCTTTGGAACATACTTGAACCTAAATACCAAGTTTGGCATTTAACGGACATTTTATTGCTTATGACACACGACATACAGGCTGACATTTCCCCCCCCCCAAGAAATTGGAATTAGGAGACCTCAAAACATGTATTTCCGGTGAAATCTTGGTATCGAATTCTTGGGTGGAATAGGATATCCTCTCTACCTACTATGCACATAGTACGTATAGAGAAAGTAAAAATGTATCCTTTATAGCAAAATCGTTTACGCAGATACACATACGCCTGCGTTGTTTGTTTTTGTTTTGTTTTTTAGAAAAAGCATTTTTATTCGGGGACTCTTCAAAACTAGTATTTCCATTAAATTCTAAATCGAATTACATGCTGGAATGGAATAGTTTCTTTACTTACTATAGGCAAGGAATAGAAAAATCTGATGTGTTCCATTCACATGAGTTTCTCTACATCTGACAAATTATTGTTACTTCATGCTAATCCAGAAAGAATTAGCAGAAATAGTCTTATTACTTGCTTCCTTGTAAGTAGAAGCGAAATAAGGGAGTAGCATAGGTTAAAGTGATAGTGACTGAAGTTCCTTTTTATGGACAGGAGTTGACAAATTCCTGTATGAGGAAAGTATAAGTTTTTCAAAGCTGAAACCAAAGACAAAGAATATCTAAAAATCGATCAATTCCACGAAAAAATGTATATTACATAAATTGTATGTTTTAACGTGCTCTACATTTTTGTGTGGTAAGTTTTTGTCCATCTCTTTCGGTTTAGCAGTTATGCAAAATTCCGTAAAATTGATCCAGAACAAAGCAGTCTTCAGAGGTTATTCCCAGAAAATTCAAAATATACATTTTGTCGGGTAAATATCTTTAATATACGATATTTTAATCAAAATCGTTAGAGCCATTTTTAAGAAAATCAAAATTTTTGGCTTAAATGCCAAGTTTGGTATTTAACGGTCTTTTCGTTTTTGAGCTATGCTGTCCACACACGGACCTTTTCCTGAAAATACTTCTTTTGTATTTCCGGTGAAATCTCGGTATCGAATTTTTGGGTGGAATGCAATACTTTCTCTATACACTATGTAGATAATACGTGTAGAGAAAGTAAAAAGTAAAGCGTTGTGGAAAATGAAGATAGTTTCCAAATGCACACTCTCTGTTGCAGAGGAATGAAACATTCGATGCTAGAAGGGAGCTTCACGCCTATAGTAGATTACTGTTTAGTCTCCGAAGAGGGCCGCAAATAGCATTCCGTAACGCAGTTGTTTTTACACACTGCCGCAGAGTGATGTAGCGTGTGTTGCATACTTGGCGACTCGCGGAAATACGATGTTTTAAGACTATCCTGTGCGGTGTAGTATATTCCACGTAATTGCCCATATAAGGAAGAAGAAATATATATGTCACCCAAAAATTCGATATCAAGATTCTATTGGAAATACACGTTTAGAGATTCTCTGCATTAAAAAATCTTATGTGTACCATTCACATGACGTTCTCCACATCTCTGCAACAAATTATTGTCAACAAGCTTATTCTTCTATTTATGTCATGCGAATTAAAAAATTTACTCGACATTAGTCTTCTCAGAATAAAGGAAACCCCCTAAAAAGAACTTATTCGAGTAACTCACCCTAAGCTGGATTCGAATTAGCGACCACACTATCCAGGCGGGCTGATAATTATTATTAGTGTAAATAATATAACGAGAGTTACAATTTTTATTGATAAATTTGCGAGCAACTTATAGCTCGAGTTGTATTTAATAAGTCTATTTCGTGAATAAAATAAAAATAATTAGCCTATATGGACTCAAAGAATAATATTCCTAAAATCCCATTTGTCTTGATGTATATTTGCACCGAAATTACTGCACCATATCATACATTTCAGATGTCTTTATATTGCTACATTCTATTATTTTGGTAAGAAATAAACACATGTTGCAACTTCCGCCATTATGTGTAGGAATACCACTGCACACTGATACTATTATTATGAGATGATCATTATTCAAAGAGAAAACAAATTCACTTGGGTGCGACAAATTTAGAAAAACAATTGCACGTGGGTGTGATTAAAAGGAGTAAAATGCAGAGATAACGAGTTCCGATTGGATGAAAGTTTACGCGCCAATGTACTGGATTGGCCACTTGCTAAGATCACGTGTCATGAACGAAATAGTCATTATTATTATATTATTCAGGGGGTTTTAAAACATATATTTCCGGTGAAATCTCCAATTTTGTTATGGCATGCAATGCATTCTCTGTTTTATATACACTGTGTACACGTAGTAGAGAATGTTTATTGTAAAAAATCATGTGAATGGAACACGTCAGATTTCTTTTTACGTTTTTGGATAGCCAGTAGTTATGAAAGAGCTCGTTTCTGGGTCGGAAATAATTGAAAATGAACGGGTAGTTCCTATAAGACAGAGGTAAATAAATGACTGTGGGCTGGAACCCTCGAACCCCACGTTCGACTATTTATATGACATATATAAAGCGGGTGCGAACTGAAATACGAGGAGGGAGAGGACAAAAGGAGGTGGAGGGAGGCTCCTCGGACCACCCACGTTGCCCATGTTGTCGAGGTTGCACCGAATTACACGGTACAACTCAAGATAGCATATCCCTGCAGCTCGACGATTACTACCGTGTTGTTTCAGACAACAGCATCTTGTCTAAATATTTCACTTATACACTAATCTAAAATGCTAAACATTTACTCACGTTTGCCTTGCTTAATGCATTTTGGGTGTACACTTCAGTAACATTAAGAAATCTTGACGGTAGCTAGAAGGGTTGTCCAAGCAAACAAAAACCTAATCCTTGTTTCTTTTAAGCTTGCCCCGCTGATATATAAAACCATCTGAGCACAATTCCCTTCCCCTGATTTGCTAAGTACACTTTATTTTTTTTATTTGTAGTTTAATGTCCTTTAACCTGGATGGTCATATCGGACGACGAATGAAATTGATGAAATGATGCGCAAATGATCTCGGGGTCCATGGAGCTTAAAGTTACTCGGCATTCGTCTTCTCAGGATAAAGGAAAACCCCGAAAAATATCTTATCCGGGTAACTCACCCTAAGCGAGATTCGAACTCGCGACCTTTTGAATGTGAGGCAGACACGCTACCACCACACTACCCAGGTGGGCTACATTATTACTTTCTCTACACTACTTGTACATAGTGTATAGAGAAAGTATTGCATTCCACCCAAAAATTCGAACTCGAGATTTCACGGGAAATACATGTTTTAGGGTCCCCTGTATCAAACAGACATATTCAGAAAAAGGTCTGTGTGTGTTTCTGTGAACAGGAAGATCAAAATGGAAAAGTCGATAAAATACCAAACTTGTATTTAAGTTTAGTGTCTTCCAGGGATATGACACGAAGATTTTGAGTAAAATCTTCCCTCCCCAAACTACCATGTACATGGAAAAAATTTACGTAATTTAGAGGTTTCCTTTCTCTATAAGTACTATGTACTAAGTGTATAGAGAAGGTATTGTATTGCACTCAAAATTCGATACGGAGATCTCACTGGAAAATACAAGTTTTGAGACCCCCCTGAATCCAGTATTGGAGAAGGAGAATCGTGTCCGCATTATCGTCACATGGGACGTAAAAACTGCTATATTTATATGCCTAAAGATGGCACTTTTAAGTGTGCGCATGTACATTCGGTACATGGTTTTGGTAACTATTGACAAATAGTTGCCTTATCCGCGTAACTCACCCTAACCGAGATTCAAACTCGAGACACTACTCACACACTACAGAGGCGGATTACAAAGTTTCTAGGGACACGAAACTTCAGATATACTTAAAACAAGGTTTATAGACTTTATTTTTGCAGGAACAAAAAAATAAACGGTTTTTTAATCATAAATTGACACTCATTACCCCCTTACCTGATCAGTGGTATTTTTTCACCTTCCTCCATTTCAGCCAAGTCAACAGCTACGATTAGAATGAGCTCCAGCGGTTGTTTCATGTCACGTTTGCTAGAGTTATCTCTACAGCGAAGAGTCACATTATCGATCTAATACGCCGTGCCTAGGAACGAGAACGAGAACGAGAAAGATTAATCCTGGGAAAGTCTTTTACCATTCTTGCGTCCTGTTCGCATTAATTGAGGACGCTCCTTAATAAATCCTACATATAGTTAAATTTTGTTGTTCTCGCTCTGGTTGCCGTTCTCGATATTTGTGAACTAGCCTTTAATGCAGAAATATTCCGTTCCCATTTTACGGAGGGAAGGCGATTCACGTGCAACACTGTCCATCTACTCGTATTCTGATAACGAAAAGCACATTCCAGCAGCAATGGAATGAAATCTTATTATTAGCATGGAGCACGCTGTCTGCGCAGTTCTGGACTCACGTTTCTGCTACCGGGACTCGTGAAAGTAATAAACTATGATGCATCGAGATATGCATCATATTCCTGTCATGTGCGGTAGTGAAATAATAAAAAAATCAATCGACGCCGACAGCGACATCTCCGCAAAGATCTCTACATCCTTTCTCCTCCGTGGCTTTACTGGAGCCTTGCATTCATAATTCTTCCATTCTCGTGTAATCTGTGCCTCGGAATGCAAAATGATTCAGAGTTAACAGTGGCGCGTGCTAGTTTGAGGATTAATAATAATAATAAAATTAATATAATTCAAATAAATAGTACACCTGCAAGGTGTAATGGGAAAATAGTTAAGTCAACTCCAGGTCCTGCACGAGCATTACTTGCTGAAAGAGTTCATCCTGTTTCAGTTCCTCTTTCAATATTTTAATTCATTTGTTTGCAATTACTGATTAAATCCTCTTAACTTTGTAAAACCAAAATATGTATTCTGTGCATTAAAACATTCCTTTTTGCTTCATTTGTATAACCCCCCTTAACTTCTCTGGTCATATTCGGGGGCAACTCATCTGATCACAATAGGTTATTGTCATTAGGTTTATCATTTTATATCATTAAACACACGCATATTCACTCTCATTTTTTTTGTAATGTTTAACGCCCGCTTTTACTGCTCTGGCACCGCAGGCGATGACACTGATGATACATGAAGATGGAGCCCCGGTGGAATGAGATGGCGAGGGAAACCGGAGAACCCGGAGAAAGCCCATCCCTGCTCGCTGACCACTCGACCACGCAGGCAATCTGACAGTAAGTTAGTAAGGTGGTAGGTGGTAAGCAGCAGCAGCAGCAGCAGCAGCAGCGGTGGCGATGGTGGTGGTGGTGATAATCTATTTTCAGTTTTACTATTCTTGTATAAGAAATATGTAACTTTCAAAATATTCAAATCAACTGAGGAAAAATCACGGATAAAATAGCTCAATCACTTGGTCGCCCTCAAATTTAAGACAGGGCCTCCTAATAAACATCGAAGTTATTGTATATTAATATTGACTATTAAATAAGGTAAAAAAGGTATTACAGAAGGATTAATATTAAGGAATAAATAAAAGTTAAAAATTCTGTGGTAAAGTACGTCTCGTAAGATTAACTAAAATCAGGAGAATACCCAGAAAATTTTGCGAATGATGCCCACCTCGGAGATGTGCTAAGTTTTGGCACTTCCCACCCTCCCTTTGCATTTCCATTTTGGTAGTCTAGTTAGCACATTTAAACCGAATCCAATTGACACGGTTATGCCGCATTGCTGTACAGAAGCCAGGAGAGAGTTACCCTGTGCTCTGTTATGTTTAATGGCTCGCTGGAAATAGTCCTTGAATTCATCATCTCCCTCCGAGTGAGTGGTGCCGACGTCTACATGGAACGAGAAAAGCGAATAGTCGGTTACTTCTGGCGACATCATGGTTGAAACAGCATATGTCAAGTCCCGGGTCAGCGATGTACAATACTTTCTGCGTTATAAAAATTCATCTATCATTGTTTTGGCTTTAAGAATAAACAAAATTTGTATTTTGGCTACTGTTATGAAATTCGTCAGTATAAAAACAAGGAATTAGGAGGAATAGTAAAATGTTGTCACTTATTAATACTGTGCGAGATACATTGTTTCATTAACAAATCATTATCATGCTATTTTCCAGACATTTTAAATCAGATCAAACAACCGTTTAAAACGATTCTAGTTATTGTTCACATCTTTGAATTTTTTTATATAAATTACCCGTGAAGTGAACATTGCTATTTTATTTTATTTTGCTCCTCCATTAGATCTTTAAGAATCAAAAAATTATGAATATTGACTCCTCTAGGCAGAAAGATAGACGTACAACAACGTTACAAAATGGTAGCAGAGCGTGGTTTCGATCCATGGACTTGTAGAACATGGGCCTTGTAGGCTTTCATTTCAATTGGAGTGTGGCTTAACTATAATTTACCTTTTAGTAACCACTAGAAGGCAAGATCTCATTACCTGCTACCTACTCCTGGAGTATTGTTTTGTTTGCGCAGTTTTCTTGAAGTGATTATGGATAAGGCGTGCATGTGTGTGTGATAGGGAAGGAAAAATGTCTCCAGTTAAAGACAGAAATGTTTGCTGGTAGAGGTAAGGCAAATCTGTTTATCTAAAATAAGATGCTCTTAAAATGGAAACTACCTGAAAAAAAAAAAAAAAGTGTCGAAAGAGTAGCTTAAAATCATTTAGAAACAATATGTCTAATATTCATTTCTACATCGGAGATCTCTTGCTTGTTGAAAGGGAAATGTCCTTTCCGATTTTGGTAAAATTTGCCTTTCTCACCAGATGGACATAAAATAGGAACATTAGTGCAATAGATTTTATCCTCAATGTGTGGAAAACTTGCGCAAGTGGCATTAAGATTTTTTTTATTGTTTCATTTATATAACCCCTTTTAACATCTAAGGTCATATCGGGGGCTTTCCACTTGAAACAACTCGTCTGTAGGTTCTTTTTAAGTTGGTTTTAAATCGTTTTACTTAAACACGAACACATTCACACTCGCATACAAATTTCCAGACTCTGTGGGCGGTAGGGAATAATTCTGGCTAGAGAAAAATTCCCCGCCCCAGCCGGGAATCGAAGCCGGGACCCCCGGGTGAGAAATTTTTTTTCCTCATAGCTTTGGCCCGTGTCTTTTAAGTGTTACATGACTAGTCATCTCTCTTTGGTTACACTTCCCTAGCCTCACGAATGAAATATATTATGTAACAAGAGTTTATGCATTTAAAATAGTCGTACTGTTTTATCAACAAATACATATAGAAGGATCCTTTGTTTTACACCTGCCTCTCGGATAATTTATAAGGAATAACAATTAGGACTACTCAAAGAAGGGGTTCCCTGGTACTGGGGCAGTGCACCGCAAGCAGGCTTCTGAAAGCCTTTTATGGCTTATATGAAGGAGGGATTAGCTAAAGGAGAAACTCGAAAGGCGACCAGTACCGCACTACGATGGGGGCAAGCATTGATAGTGTCGCTAAAGGTACTAGATTGAGCGCTCTGGCGCCCCCTGGGTCAACCCAGATACCCCTAGCTTCCGGGAGTTCCCAGAAGGCTAAACAACGGAGACGGTTCCCGCAAGGAATTAAACTCTACAGTAGGCGAGACATCATCCAGCCGCAACGCACCGAACAACGTCGGTTAGTTCTTCAACCCTGAAACTGACAAGGAAGTGATTAGAGCAGGAAATTATGAACGTGAAAATTCGAGGGATGTAATGAGTCTTCCCAGCATTTTCCCGACAAACCGGGGGAAAAAAACACGGATCAAGAAGACCGTCCACAGAAATCGCACTCACCACCTTCCGAATGTGAGTCACACACGTTACAAGGGCGCCATCTAGGTTGTGCGAAGGTGAAGAAGAATTAAAGATTGACTTTCTTAACAATAATTTATGGGCATGTTTATTTAACCTAAAAAACTCAATGAAAGATACGACAATGAAGTTTGAAATTGTTATGCACCCTGAAAGTGTTTGTATACATTTAAATTTGGGTGATGCAGCTGATTTTCTGTCTGACTTCGGCTGTAAAAGCTCTCCAAATAGGTTCAAAAGGAATGTAAAAGGTCCTTTCCTAATACCGCAACGTTCCTTGATTTCTCTCTTAATGTGTTGACTATCATGAATCTCGCCTTTACCGTACTATATATACACAGACTACCACATTCCCGCTATTTTCCTCATCAAGATAATCAATGTAATCTAAATTATTTATAAATATATGAAAACATCTTCCTCCAAATCCGAAATGGTTCAGTCAAAATGTGAGTTGTTCCAACCAAGTTACAAAGATAAATTCTAACCTACATTTTCTCTCTGTTATGCTTGCTCTATTAAATGGAATATGTAAATGTTTTCTATATTAAATGAAATCTGAGTAGTATGAAATAATACTAGAAGTATTTTTAAGCAAACCAGTGTTTTGAAACACTCTTAATATTAAATTTGATTATTTGGGAGGATAGAACTTTGCTCTTTTTACTTTCTCTAGCCCCATATGTACAATGTACATAGGGATAGAGAAGTATTGTATTCCACCCAAAAATTCGATACCGAGATTTCACCGGAAATATATGTTTTAGGGTTCCCTGTATCCAATAAAAGTATTTTCAGAAAAACGTCCTGTGTGTGTGTGTGTGTGTGTGTGTGTGTGTGTGTGTGTGTGTGTGTGTGTGTGTGTATCTGTGAACACGATAACTCAAAAACGAAAAGTCGGTAAAATACCAAACTTGGTATTTAAGTTTAGTATCTCCCAGGGATGCGACACGAAGATTGAGAAAAATCCCCCCACCCCAAACTACCCTTTACACGGAACTTTTTCCGAAAATTCTGATTTTCTAAAAAATGACTCAAACGATTTTGATTAAAATATCGTATATTAAAGATATTTATCTGAAAAATAAAATGCATATTTTGAATTTTCTGGGAATAGCCTCTGAAGTTTACTTTATTCTGGGTCAATTTTACGGAATTTTGCATAACTGCTAAACCGTAAGAGATGGACAAAAACTTACCGCACAACAAATGTAGAGCACTTTAATACACACAATTTATGTTATATACATTTTTTTCATGGAGGTGATTGTTTTTGAGCTATAAAAAACTTATAACTTTCTCATACAGGACTTTGTGAACTTGTGTCCATACAAACAAAGGAACTTCAGCCACATAGCAACCAGCCTTTGATCATCACTTTCACTTATGGTACCTCCTTATTTCGCTTCTACTTACAAGGAAGCAAGTAATAAGTCTATTTCTGCTAATTTTTTCTTGATTAGCAGGAAGTAAATAGAAGCATAGCTTTTTTAAAAATAATTTATTGCAGAGATGTAGAGAAAGTCATGTGAATATAACACATCAGTTTTTTTTAATTAACACCCCTTACATACTCATCCAAAACACATATCACATGATAGTGTTCTCAAACATTTATTTCTACTGCAATATCGGAAAGGAAAAAAATACAGATATTCTCGAATATATGGGTAATATGATGATAGAAGAAGCACAAATGGTCGAGAAACCCGTAATTTAATACTTTTAAGATACAACATACACATGTAAATAGGAAATTACGTTTCAAAGCTTTTATCAACATGTATTCTTTGTTCAAAAGTTTATTATACTTCTGTGCATAAGTATAGTTTTTCTGTAGGAAACAGCAATAAAGGACCCGCCTAGTGACAATAAGTGCCATTTCCATTGTTTAAACGATCACCGCGAGTCAATAGATTAAAAACAAATTCAGTTTTTCTGATGTTAATCAGCGTGCAAGTTAACAAGGTGTTAACTTTAAAACAAAATATTTTTTTAGGAGGGATGCGCGGATAATGCGCACGCGAATAGTCGGGAATATACTGTACTTCAGAACCACTAAAATACAGGATACAGGATGGTGCACGAAAAACCTAGTACTAGACAGCTCATTGTTGCTAGCCGATTTTCATTTATTGTTGTGAAGCTGTTGCAGCTAGTATACGTTTGTATTGTAAACTCGTTGCAACTTAATTTCCATTTCATGTATTAGTTATTAGAAGTTGAAATAAAATAATTGTTCCCTATTTCTATTGTTGCTATCGATATTCGTACATTGGGTGTAGGCACGGGGGGCGATATCATAATTCAGGAGACAGTAAAGAAAGAAAAAAAAATAGTAAATAAACATGGTCGAATGCGTCATCTACCATTTGAGAACTAATGTAAGTATTACAATCATAACTGAAATAAATATCTTAGCGAGATGTATCCTCTACCAGAAAGAATCGCAATAGTGGAGGCGCACGTATCTACGGATTCATTTAAGGAAATGTAGAACATTTTAGTAAGAATTTCCTGGCATTCTTATGCCAGCAAAGACCAGTATACTGTACAGGATTTTGTGACAAAATGGCGTACTACAGAGTCAGTTGCAAACGCAAAAGGAATCGAGCCCCGTCAGTTCATACACCTACTGTGATCGCGGATATTCGAGCACGAATGATCCAGGATCCAAAGTAGTCGACACGTTCACATTTCGCGTAGACCTTATTAATGTGTTTTATACCATATAGGGATAAAGTCCTGCAAAATGACATGTGGCCAAGAACTGAAGGAGGAATATAAGGTAACGGGTGAGTTACAGTGCGTGGTTATGTCAAATAGAATGTTGGATCCGCTGCTGTATATCATGAACAGGCCCCGGATTCTTAGGTTCTGACCTATTTTATTCCTGACCACTTACACTCCAAACTTCCGTTTATTTTAATTTTTTAGTTACCAACGAGTGATATACTTCAATTTTATAGAGCCTAAATTGACATAGTTTTACGTTAGGACCTAATAAAATTTATTTTTCGTGATAGAACCTAAAAGTGCCTAACTCGGTTATTTAAGCAAATAAGAGTAGATTTATGAATATAAAAGTATTTTTAAAACGAAGGGAGACCGTTCGAATAAGGAAACTATTAAATAATTATACGAGGTACGTCCAGAAAGTAAGTTTCGTTTCAATTTATCTCCGCTGCAGCGCTGCGTACGCAGTTCCGCACATGCGCGGTAGACGCTCTGTATCAAAGAGAAGAAAGTGCGCCATTTTGAGATCGCTGTCAGCCACATACGCTTTGTTGTGCTTGTTTACAATGTCGGTGTTGATTGAAAATCCCGCCGCTTGTGAAATCAGATCTGTGATTCGTTTTCTGAATGCTAGGAAAGTGAAACCAATTGAAATTTATCGGCAAATTTGCGAAGTTTACGGAAAAAATGCGATGAGCGATTCAATGGTGAGAAAATGGGTCAGACAGTTCAATGAAGGACGTAGTGAAGTGCACGATGAAGAACGAAGTGGGCGTCCATCTTTGGTTACAGAAGAACTGGTTCACGGATTGATGACAAGATCCAGGAAAGCCGCAAGTTTACAATTAGTGCTCTCGCTATGGAATTTCCCCAAAGCTCACGATCACTAATTCATGAAATTGTTACCGAAAAACTGAAATTTCGTAAACTTTGCTCGCGTTGGGTACCAAAGATTCTTACTGAGCAACACAAAACAAAACGGATGGGTAGTGCACTTCAGTTTTTAACCCGTTATAATTAAGACGGCGAAGAATTTCTGACTCAGATAGTCACAAGAGATGAGATTTGGGTTTCTTACGACACCCCTAAAAGTAAGCGGAAATTAATGGAATTGAGGCACACTTCATCCCCAGCAAAGGTTAAGCCGAAACAAGTCTTGGCACCTCGAAAAATAATGTGCACAGTGTTCTGGAACTGGAAAGGCATCTTACTCATTGATTTCTTACCGCGTGGTCAAACAATCAAAGCAGATGTTTATTGCGAGACACTTAGGAAATTGCGCCGCGCAATACAGAATAAGCGCCGAGGATTGCTATCAAAAGGTGTTGTTTTTCTTCACGACAACCACGACCACACACTGCAAATGTGACGAAAAACCTCCTACAGGGATTTAGCTGGGAAAGAAAATGTTTCCAACCTTTTGAAGACACAGGCGGCAAACTTCTATGAAGAAGGTATACAAAAACTTGTGCCACGGAACTTACTTTCTGGATGTACCTCGTATTATGGAATTTTGCGCAATACCTTACAATAATAAACTAATTAAAATGTCCGCCACCTTCAGTTATCATTTTCTAGTTATTGTCGAAAGAGGTGGTCAGTGGCACGCGGCAGTTCTGAAACTTGTGATGTTTACATGTCGCAACAATAGTTGAAAACTAGAGACAAACATTTGATGTATGCCAAAGATCCTACAAGTTCCTAAATTCAACATATAAGATCCTATAAATTCCTAATACACTGATACATAGAACCAAATTTTAACTTTTTAGAGCCTAAAAAACCGGGGCTTTATCATGAGTGATGAAGTTCCATCTGACAAAACAAGTGAACTCGAACATCAGATACTGGTCAACAAATAATCCCTATACATTATTGAGGAATCTTTTCACGGTGAAAATTATGAGTGTGGTGAAATTACCTTATGAAATTTGAAAAATTGAGTTTTGTTTATGGACGTTTATATATATATCGGGCATGAAAGACAGCTTAATTTTCTATACAAATCTCTTTATAAGGTTTATCAGGCGAGCAGACTATACTCCGGGTCTGTTTTTCGTGCGCTATAATGAAGTAGTCTGCTTTTGAAGTAGAACTTACTCTAAGTTGTTGCATGCCGCCCACAATGCTGGAGAATGAGGGAATGGCGGTAGGTTAAGCAGTAAAGATCATATAACTAAGTTTATCTTATATCAAGGTTCATTTTCTTAACAAATAGAAATAAATATATATTCTATAGTGTTAAATTATTTAAAAAAACTGAAAAATATAAAGATAAAATGTTATAAAAATTAGAGCAACTACTTCTACCGGTATTCTCCAACCCTTGGGGTAATGCCGGTAGATTTCCTTCCATATACTTTAAATGGGTGAAATGCCTATATGTTGATACATTTTCTATGAAACACGAAATTAATTAAAGCAATGATGCAGGTTGAATCAAAGCTTTTTTCATAAACAATTTTGGTCAATTTGTTTTAAAAAGGTAGTGATGAAATAACAGAATGATAATTCTAAATTGAGTAATAATGAATATTCTTCAGTCTGTTACTATTGAATGAAGTGCAATCGAATTCATTTAATTAACAAACACTATACCACAAAGAATAGAAAAAGGATAAAGAAGTATTAGTGAAAGTCATTAGGTAAGACACTTATCGACTTCACTACACAGAGAATAAATCCAAATTCCACAGCTGGTGCAACGATACCATTCCTCATCATCCTGACCAAACTCTCCGCAGAAGAAACATGTCTTTTCATTTTTCAAGCCTGGAAAATCATTCATCTCATTGTCATCCATCATTTAATTGACTTTCATGACCGGATTTATCTTCATCAGAGTCTGTAGATATTTTCGTGCAGAGGCTGATTTCTTGTTTTTAACTCCACCTCTGTTCACTATTTTTATGTCAGATTTAGATGACTCTTTAAATAATTTCTTTGCACTTACTTTCAACAATGTATTTTCTTCTTTGAGGTCGCTTGCTAATTTTTTCAACTGCCAGTTGTAGTTCAACTTTTTTAGGTAGGGATGTCAGAATTTCTGACTTCTGCTTCTCTCTTTGCTTCCTAAAATTTGTTAGTGTGCCTTGATTCAAAATAAACATTTAAATATGTGTAGGGTAGCGCCGGTAGGTACTGCCATTGTTTAATCATTACCTACTGGGGCTATCAGTTTTTGTCATTTTGTAAGATTTGTCTTTGAAACTTAAAAACATTTAAAACAATTACAAAATAGAGTAAAACAAAGCTTATGAAACGCACTAATCATGGCATGCGACTTCTTAAAAAGCATGCTAAAGGGAAGGGTACTTACAATGGTTAGAAAACGTGTGGAAATTAGAACAGAGCCAAATTAAAGCATTATCACAAACACAGCAACACAACAGATGATTCAATAATGGCGATGCTTGAGAAATTAGTTCATGAACCTTCTGTGAAGAGCGCAGCACTAACCAGTGGCCTAGCAGAAGGAAATAAAGCACAGTATCTCTGTTTCTTGCCCTAACTTTTAACGACCCTCATTTAATTTTGTAGCTAAAATATTTACCCCCTTTTTTGTGAACGTTATAGATCACATTTTTTTTTCTATGAAACGTTTCCTTTAATTAGTTACTTCCTGTACACCTAGGTAGAGCATAGGATATCGATACAATGTTTCTGTAATCGGATTTGAATTTCTAGTTCGTGAGTTCGCCGTTATGCGGCAAGGTGACGAGTGATCCACTCGTTGCCCACAGATGTCACTGTAGGACGAAATCACGACTCGGGCGTAAAATTGTGGAATTTTGCCGAAGAACTTTCTTCTTTCAAGGTATGGGGTTCTTTTACGTGCAAATAAATATTACACGTAGCCACCGGCTTTACTTCTCTTCCAAAGGAAGCCATACTAAGGATTTTTGCGTCCGAAAAACCCCGTCCCCCTTCCACTAGGTTTGAATCTGCAACCTCAGGTTTTGGTAACCTAGTATGGTAACCACTGGACCATGGAGGCGAGTTTAATGTCTAGTGGGGTTTCGTTGTTTGTTCCTGGAATCCTACTTTATAAAACATCTTCACTTTTATTGACGCAGTTAATAGGAGGAAGCGGTGTTTCCATCTCACTTTCTAGAGGAGTAATTTGCTCAAACGTTTTACTGCCAACACCATTAAAATGGATCGAGTCCTCGAATTCTATACCAGCAAAACCTGAAGTTATTTGTGCATTCAGAGAATTTCGAGGTCTCTATTTCTGCGAACTATGTTGAAACATCCGTAAAATTCAGCGAACAATGGGTGGTAAGGAAACGCAGCGATTTGTGGAGATAAACAGCGAGGAAACTTGACGCGTATGAGGAAGGTGTGCTCCCTGGGCGGTCGAGAGGTTTCTCCCACGCATTGCCGCTTCAAGTGATTGATATGTCACCCAGCATTCCCTTCAAGCTGACAATGTCGACCTCACAGCAACAAGCAACCAAGTAACACCTCCCAAGTATGGCATAACGAGACATGGTTACTTTGTTGCTTTTGCTGGCCACTTATCTCATTCTGCTTCTTGGCGTTATAGGTACTTAAGGTGACGGAATAGTGAGGTTAATATCAGGAGTGTCAATTCGATTTTTACACCAGGGGGGGGGGTCAATATTGCCTGAAACTTACTCTTAATTAAAGCTCCATTTGCAATACTTTTTCTTTTGGTACTGAGGCAGAAGAAGTAAATAGTTAATAAGCAAGATAATGTAAATAAATATATGCAATATAGAAATGAGATTATAATATTAGAGAATGTTAGCACATGTTTAGTTACAAGAGAGACGAGAGAACTGAAACTGCACACGGATCCTAAAATAGAAATCTTTAGCAAGGTTTTTGCGGACAATAGCCATGGAGTTGGGGTGTAAAGAAAGTCCTTAAACTATAAAGATAATGTAAGCTTTAAAGGGTGGCGAGATTGTGAAAATTACTAGAAGCTAGCTGCCTAAGTGATAGCAAGTTAGACTGATGAAAAGAGACGCTACTGGGAGCGGGAAAAACAAGCCAATTAGAGCACAGTTTTACTGCTTAGACAGCACAAGGGTGTTAAGTTATTAATTTATACGAACAATTTAAATAAATCTTACTTGACAAGATTTTAATATAAATCAAATAAATACATTTAATTAAGTAGTTATATTATGAGTGCTTCACCTTTAATAGAACGACTTATATACTTTCATGATATTCAATATATATTCTGATTCAGTTCGTCCTCATTTACTGAACAGATCAGATCGTCTTAGGTAGCAGTGCAGTCAGATGTTTTCCACAGTACTTCGGTGCTACATACTATTTACGTAAGAAATGCGAATCGCGACATATAAGTTTCACATATATAATTTAAATTAATTATTCAAACTGAAAGTTACAAATGTGTTATCTCTGAAATAGTTTCTTTTACCGTCCACGCCATTTTAAGAGATACTTGCTGGATCTAAGAACCCAACTACCGGAGCAAATAAGAATAATATATTAAAAACATACTTAATAAAAAATAACCAGAGATGACCAGAAGTATACCTGGCCATCGATGAGGAGCAATAATAACTATCAAGAGATCCCTAATCTTATGGGGTTTGCCCTTATTCTGGAAAGACGAATGCCGAGATCATTTGAGCATCATTTCGCCGATTTCATTCATAGTCCGATTTACAAGATTAAAGGACGTTAAAATAAATAATAACTACTAGCCAAATTATTTCTAACAACTTAAGGGAGCAATCGACCCCCTGAACCCATAAATGACATCCCTGATTTATATTTTGCACAGTTTTAATGAAAACTCTGAATGCTCCACTAATATACCAGTGTTGACCTTTATTTTGATTAGTTTTAAGGGACACTCGGATTAAGTGCATAGCCAAAAAATGGCAAGATTGTCTTTTTTTTTAACAATATTATATAAGTAAATAATCTGCAGACACCTATGAATCATTTTTAACGAAAATATTTTAAGATTCGCTATTTTTCAAAGTTCAGCAACGTTATTTACATCAGCCATGCGCTGCCCTTTAACCCTAAGTCTGCTTTATGGATTTTTCTCTCTTACATTTTTGGGCATGAAATGTATTCCTTGCCTTTCAGTTTTGCTCGTGGTATTACTTATGATAATTAACATATCATTACCATAAGTAATACCAAGGGTGTTTTCATATTGTCGATAATTCACGAAAGGAGCGAAGCGACGGGAGTGAATTTTTAAGAGATGAAAACACGAGTTGTATTTGATAAGACAATTCAGCGAAGTAGACAATTAATAATTTGTAGTATACAAGAAGGGAGCTTTTATAGGTTGTGATTGTAATGCTTACATTGGTTCTCAAATGGTAGATGACGCATTCGACCGCTGTTTTTTTTTTTTTTTCTTTCTTTCTTCCCTGCCTCCTAAAGTATGGTATGGCCGACCGTGCCTACACCCAATGTACGAATATCGATAGCAACAATAGAAATATGGAACAATTATTTTATTTTAGCTTCTTATATCTAATACATGAAATGGAAACAAGCGTTAATTTATTTGAGGTTATTGCACTCAACTTATACATAAGAAATATAAATAATGATTACTTTCACTCCTTTTTTGAACTAAATACATTATGAACTGAACAAAACTTTAAACAAACATTGTAATTAATTAATTTAAAGTAAAATTGTGGAACTGACAGTTATTAGAAGTGAAAGTTGGCTGACTGGATTGTCATTATGTAAACAATAACCAAAACAGGAGATTAAACAAACGAGCGTCAGGTGCGACAAAATTTCAAAGAAATGAATATCAGCTGCAATAAAATTTTTCGACAATATCGCTCCAATCATAGGACCGCGATTGGTTGAAATTGCCTAATCTCGGTCATTCCATTGGCTTTAATAGAAGAGCTGAATTGTCGCCCTCCGTGGTGTAATGGTTACCATGCTAACTTCATACATCCAAGGTCGCGGGTTCAAACCCGGCGGAGGACGATGGATTTTTTAGGGCGTAAAAATCCTCAGCACGTAAAAGAACCTCAAGCCTGATAGAGAGGCCTCTGAGCCAAATTAAGCGGTCTTTCACGCCCAATTTAGAATGGGACGCCGAGAACCGCAGCAGTTACAAGAGCATCCATAAATAATGCGCCATTTCATTTTTTGAATTGTCATAAGTAATACCACGAGTGTTTTCATCTTGTCGATAATTCACTATCGAAACGAAGCAACGGGAGTGAATTGTTCTAAGAGATGAAGACACGAGTTGTATTTGATAAGACAATTCAGCGAAATATACTATTAGTAATTTATAATATATAGGAGGGGAAATTTAATCAGGTTATGATTTTAATACTTACGTTAGTTCTCAAATGGCAGATGATGCATTCGGCCATGTTTATTTACCGATTTGTTCTTTTTCGTCACCGCCTCCTGAATTAGGAAATGGTCAACCGTGCCTACACGCAATGTACGAATATCGATAGCAACAATAGCAACAGGGAAAACTTATTTTATTTCAGCTTTTAATAACTAATACCAGAAATGGAAACAAACGTTATTTTATTTGAGGTTATTGCACCCATCTCATACAGAAGAAGCACAAATAAGAAATATGAACTGGATAAAACTTTAAATAAACATTGTAACTGCATTAATTGAAAGCACAACAGTCAGATGACTGCCATTGGTTGAAACTGCCTAATCACGGTCATTGCATTGACGCTTTAAAGTTAAGTTGTCATTGTAACTATGAAATTGTGAGCGGTTGTGCGGATATTAAAACTGTTTAGGCGGGAGTCAGAATGCGAAACCCGGCGAGCGAGGCGTTGTATGCCGGCCATGGTTTGAAAAAAAAAAACACTGTATATCTTGTTTCTATGTAATAAATTAGGTAATCGGTAATATAAAACAGGGCATCACTTCACAGATGGTTTTAAATTAGTTTCAACGTTGAAATGAAACACGTGGATAGTTTTAATTCACTCCTGCAAGTAAACAGTTTTATTGATAAACAGGATCAGGATAATTAATGGATGCCAGCTTTAGAACATTAAACCCTTGCCTGATTGGAAACGGAAGAACCCTGCAGGCATAAATCGTGGTGTTAATGATAATGGCTATGATCATTAGCATAATAAAAGCTTCGAAAAGTAATTTCCACAGAAAACAGAACTTTGGCCTGGGGTTAAAAGTTAATTTTGTTCTGAACTAATATATGCAGAACATAATATGCTGGCTGCAATTATGTAAGTAGGTACATATTTGTATAGCTATTTATTTCTCATCATAGGTACATTAGTACAATAGTTTGATGGCATAATGTAATATTGAAAATAAGATATAACAGTTCTTATTTTGATACTTAATATTCTTCTGTCGATGCTTGTCTTCATTTATTGGCCATATACATGAAAATTTAAGTTTTTAGTGTCCTGATGATCTTAGTCAAGTTTACAATATCATCCTGTCTGTACTTTCCAATTTTCTACCCAATTATTCTTACCCATGCTTATCGATTCTGATCTTACTTGACCCAAATAATGCCCTAAAATGTCTACTTTCTTGGCATATATGTACAATAAATAAATAAATAAAAATCCTAATTTTAAAACTGGGAAATGCTTTCTAAATTCTTACATTTATTTCTACATTCCATTATTTTAGAGAAAATATTTACATAAATACCACTATACTAATATTAAACCCTAATTGCCAAAATGAATTACTAATCATATAATAATTTTTTTTAATTTTTATATTATATTTAAATCACTTTAAATTAAATTAATAAATGTTTATTTTAACGATTTCAAATTAACTTATAATATTTCTATTATTTCATATTTTAATCAACACTCCTCACATTTCTATTTTTAATTTTCACTTTATTCGTTTTAATTTAGAGAAGGCTGCATCCATCCAAAAATCCGATATAGTGATTTCATCAGAAATATATGTCTCGAGTCTCTCTGAATTTAAAAAAAATTAAAAAAAAACATTTTTAGAAAAGCACCATGCACAAAGGATAAAGTATAATGTGCTAAGTTTTTATAGTTTGTGAATAATAATCATAAATATTATTCGATTTTGAATGTAATAGGAATGTAGTTACAATATTATGAAGAACAGTGTGTGTGTGTGTGTGTGTGTGTGTGTGTGTGTGTGTGTTTGTGTTAATATAACTCAACATCGAAAAGACCTTTTATTCACCAAACTTGGGTTTAAGTTTAGTATCTTCCAGGATGCGACACGATTTCCAAGAAAATCCCCCACCACAAACTACCCTTTACATGTAAAATGTTTTGAAAATTTTGTTTTTCTCAAAATGGCTGTAACGATTTTGATTAACATACTACATATTAAATATATTTACATTTTAAATAAAATGTATATTTTGAATTTCTAGGCATAGCCTCTGAAGACCCCTTTATTCTGGATGAGTTTAGCAGAATTTTGCATTAACGGTTAAACGTAAGCGATAGACGAAAATTGCCGCACAGAACTTGTAGATTTCGTTAAAATACAAATTTACACCACATACGCATTCTTATAGAGTTGACGGTTTTCGAGATATTCCTTCTATTGGTTTCAATTTTAAACTACCTCTCTATACTTAAACAGGACCATGCAGAGCAAAAGAACATCAATTGTTTCACATGGCGATAAGCTTCTAAAGGTTGGCTAGTTTTAGCTTAATGTATTCCGTTATTTCCCTTCTTCTTACAAGGAAGCAAGGATAAGACCAATTCTGCTAATGTTTATCTCGATTGGTATGGCGTAGATAAAAGAATAATCTTTCGTAAAAATGATTTGTATATGGAACAGCTAGACAAAGTTATGTGAATGAAATACATCAGATTTTGCGGACTCCATAACTCAAAAACGAAAACTAAGTTGAATTCAAAATTCAGTATTTGACTTCAGTTATCTTCCACTGAAGGAACACGAAGAGTTTCGGAAAAATTCCCCCCTCCAAACTACCCTTTACATGGAATATGTTTAAAAAATGTTTGTTTTCTCAAAAAACACTACGATTTTGATTAAAATGCCGCATATTTAAGATATCTTCATGACAAATTAAATGTATTTTATGGGAATAAATGCATTCTGGGTTACTTTTGTGTAACTGATAAACCGTAGGAGAGAAAACCTTCCTACACAAAATATGTAGATCTCGTTAAAACATAGAATTTATGCCATATTTTCTGTAGAGTTAATCGTTTGTTGTTAGTTTCAATTTTAAAATTATTGAACTTTTCTCAAACGGGAAATTATCTTTGTTTTCTCTCTTTTGTTTTACTATTGGCCACACAGAATTTCTATTATTGCACAGAGCGGCCAGCTTTTTAAAAAAATGACTATCGTTTTAGCCTAGTGAACTCCCTGTATTTCCCTTCTACTTACAAGAGAGAAAGACAACTTCTGATAATGTTTATCTCGATTAGCATGACATAGATAAAGTTGGTTTGTAGAACAGCTAAAGAAAGTCACTTGAATGGAACACAACATTTTTATTAGAGGTATTAATCCTTTTAATTATGCAGTGCCCACCTGTGTCTTTCGAACAGTAATTCCTTGAGGAATTTCAACGGATTCTTTCGAAGATGTTTCCGTTAATTGTTTCTAGAAGATAGTACTCGTCTCTTCCGACATTTGCATTTTCTACCGTAATTTTCTTATTGATAACAAGCCCACTAAACTAACTCCTAAACATGTCTGATCAAATTTAGAGAAACATTTTTCAATCCGTTCATTTGGTATTCAACAACTCTCTCTTTCATGAGATACTTCGTAGTATGCACTGAAGCGAATCTTTGAACCTGGTTTCTTTTCTTCGCTAGTAGAATAATTGCAAATTTTCTGCTCCATGAAGTGAGACCGAAACGCATCTATTTTTCATGTCGAGGAAATCCAACTACAGGTTCAATAGCTAATAATTCAATTACTGACAATCATCGAGTGAAAGCTGGAAGGAATAATTGCATGATCTGAGGATATAAATTAAGAGTATAAACTAATGTGTCCATCACAAGTTTATCATTAATCTGACAAATATTTTCAACCATGTTTTGTTTGGACAGCAGTTATTTTAACATAATAATTAAAGAGTGCCTATCAGGCCTCAAATAAATTAGTGTCATAAAATTCACTTATCAAAAGGTTTATTAACCCATTGTTATTACTATAATTGTTTCATTTCTAAGATGACACGCATGGATAATCCCTCTGCTGCAAGAAAGAGACTTTCTCTACATCTCTGCAACAAACTATTCCATTTACTTCATCTAATCGAAAAAGAATTAGCAGAAATAGTCCTATTACTTGCTTCCTTGTAAGTAGAAGCGAAATAAGGGACTACCATAGGTTAAAGTGATAGTCAAAAGCTGGTTGCTATGTGACTGAAGTTCCTTTGTTTGTATGGACAGGAGTTGACCAATTCAAAAAAAAATGTTTTTCAAAGCTGAAACTAAAAAACAAGGAATATCTTAAAAACGATCTACTCGACGAAAAAATGTATATAATATAAATTGTGGGTTTTAATGTACTCTACATTTTTGTGTGTTATGTTTTTGTCCATCTCTTACGGTTTAGCAGTTGTGCAAACATCCGTTAAATTCATCCAGAATAAAGTAGTCTTCGAAAGCTATTCCCGGAAAATTCAAGATATACGTCTTATTTGTCAAGTAAATATCTTAAATATACGAGATTTTAATCAAAATCGTTGGAGCCAATTTTAAGAAAATCAAAATTTTCGAAAAAATTCCATGTAAAGGGTAGTTTGGGGTGGGGGGGTTGTCTTGAAAATCTTCGTGTAGCATCCTTGGAAGATACCAAACTTAAATACCAAGTTTGGTTTTTAACAGTCTATTCATTTTTGAGCTAAGCTGTCCACACACACACACACACACACACACACACACACACACACACACACACGAGCATTTTTCTAAAAATGCTTTTTTTGGGGGGGGATTCAGGGGGTTTCAAAACATATTTCCGGTGAAATCTCGGTACCTATCGAATTTTTGGGTACAATACAATACTTTCTCTATACACTATGTACATAGTACGTGTAGAGGAAGTAAAAGGGGGAATGTCATGTTTTTTACGGGACGAATGTCAGGCTTAAGCTAAGGACAGCTGCTGCTGATCTACAGGAAGGCTTCCCTTAAGCGGGAAGTTAGTTGTTGCATTAGGTGCAATGGAGACGCCCTGGGACACACAACAATCGGATCCCCGGATGACCTGTTGTGCTTCCTGAAGTCAAAAGGGAAGCTACTCCATCAGGTAGCCGAGCGAGGAGTCAAACTGTGCAGGCGATAATGACAATGACGGCGACGTTCAGCGACAAGGGTGGCATGCCACTCCCCCTCGCCTTTGTTCCCCTGCGATACATATTCCCTTTTGTTGCAGTGTAGCGCTAATCGCTTTTAGCCTGTCATTTCTTAACCGCCGGCTATTTTTTCTCTTTCTTCGGTTTATTTTTCCTCCAGTGTTCGAACAATTCTTCTCTTGGTTCCGCATTACATTCCTTTGCTTTTCCTTTTTGTAGTTCTTTCAAGACATAACCTATGCGATCTCAGAAAACTCTTTTCAGAGCCTAACAAAACCGATAGTGGCTTCTGCCTTAATAAACTGAGGCAACAAAAACCGGGTGAAAATTATCCTCTGGACGTCAAGAGAGATTATACCATGTGAGGTTTCAATGGCTCACGTGAGCCCAGGCGGATGTTCTAAAGAACATCAGCGTTGCATAAAGGATAAAGTGGCATTTCGGATAATAGGGACTGATTTGGGTTTGAATACGTGATATACTCACATTCCCGTAGCATTTTTATAAAAAAGTATCGAATTACAAACTTCGTTGAGATGCTCAGCTACCCAACCGATTTTGGCATGCGAAATACACGTTGTGGAAAAACAATCTGATGTGTTCCATTCACATGACCTTATCTACATCTCTGTAACAAATTATTGTTAAAAAGTTTATTCTTCTACTTCATGATAATCGAGATAAACATTAACAGAAATTGTCCTTATTACTTGGTTCCTTGTAAGTAGAAGCGGAAAAAATCTGTTCAATTCACATGTTGTCCACTAGCTGTTCGGTAAACAAACTGTTATTCAAAACATTAATTTATCTACATCATGCAAACATAAGCAGAATTATGTCTTGTTAGCTTGCTTGTAAGTGGAAGGGCAATAAGAAAACGAACAGGTAAAGTGAAAGTCTCGTCCTTTAAAAGCCGGTCGTCATGTGAAACAATTGAAATTCCATTTTCTTTTCTTGCCAGGAGTAAACAAACTTCCTGTTTGAGAAAAGTTTAAGTGCCTTAAAATTTATACTATTAATCCGGAATATCTCGAAAACGGTTAACTCTATAAAAATTGTATATAACATTAATTGTGTGCTTTAATGAGATTTACATGTTTTCTATGTCTTATGGTTTGCCAGTTATACAAAAGCCATCCAGAATGAAGAGGTCTTCAGAGGCCAGAAAATTCAAGATATACGTTTTTGTTTGTCATAAAAGTAGCTTAAACATCAAGTACCTATTTTAATCAAAGTCGTTAGAGCCATTTTTGAAAATTTTCGGAAAATGTTCCACGTAAAGAGTACATACAACATATTTGGGAGTGGGGAGATTTTCTTAAAAATCTTCGTGTCGTATCCTTGGAAGATACTCAATTTAAATACCAATGTATTTTTGTCCTTGAACAACATAATTTAGAAAATAAAGGCCAAATACATAGAATAAACTATTATTTTAATCTATTTAAATATTATGGATTAATTATTTTTTTCTATATGACGTATGCCTTTAATTTAATTTTATTAGGATGGGATGGTTTAGGATTGCTTTCCTATTGTTTAGTTATTTATTATCAGCATGTAAAATCTTATAATGCTGGTATATTAACTGCTTTATAATAAATAAATACCAACTTTGGTATTTAAGCACACTATTTTAAAATGTTACCACACAGAGGTGTTCAATAAAATTTGTCCCTCTGTAAACTACACTTCACATGTAACATACTTCATCCCTTACTTATATTCTCAAATTTGGTGTCAACTGTGATAACAATAGCATATACACTGCCTTTTGCAAAAATTGTAACATCAAGAAGGAAAGTCCTGAATACAATTAATTTAATACCACAGATTAGATGTATGACAAGTAACAAATGATAAACTTTTCAAATCTATACATGATCTTTGAACCCTCATATTCAGGGTTTAGTGTGGCCTTCATGCGCTGCAATTAGAGCTGCTGTACGCCGTGGCGTTGAAGTAAAAAGGTTCTGAATAAGTTCTTGTGGGTTTTCCCTCCACACAGTTTGTATTGGAGCCCATAAATCCGTGACACAGGTTACCGGAGGACTGCGCCGCACCAGGTACCGACCAACCATATCCCAGTCAAGTTCAATAGCAGGCCAGGGAAGCGATGATATCCGTCGCTCTTCGAAGAAGGATTGTACATCACTCGCAACATGTGGCCGGGCATTGTCCTGCTGAAATGTGACCTGAAGAGATGCCTGAAGCAGGGGGTACCGATTGCTGTTCAAAGTGGCCTCAATTCGTAGGAGGCGAGATTGGTTGTTGTAACCAATGGCGTCCCAAACCATCACACCCAGTGTTTGTCCGCTATGCCGCTCAACAGTGCAGCTCACCAGGTTGCGATCACCACGGTACCGCCGGTCACGTATGCAGCCAATACTGTAGGACACGTTGAAGCGGTACTCATCCGAAGAGACTACATTTTGCCACTCAGCGCCCCAGTGACAGTGTTTACGTGCTCATTGCAATCGGAGGAGCTTGTGGTTTCTGGACGATGGAAGCCGACGTAATGGCATGTGTGCAAACAATCCAACCTGCAGCAGACGGCGACGAATCGTTGATGCATACACGTCACACCTATTGCAGTGCTCCAGCATCGAGCCAACGCTGTGGATGAAGCTGTACGATCAGTAATGACCATGCGGCAAGATGGCGGTCATCCCGTGTTGTAGTCATCTTCCGTAGTCCAGTACCCGCTCTTCGCTGCATGCGACCTTCATCTATCCACTGCTTCCACATACGTATCACTGTCATAGCAGCATGCTCTGTACGAGTCGAAATGTCACAGTATGACAAACCTGCTACCCGGAGACCGATCATTTTGCCCCGTTCGAACTCACTCACATGCCGATATGACTTCCTTTGACAGATCTGCACTGCACTGACCTTGTCAGACCGACACGACAGGGCTTTCCTCGGCCTAAGTGTATCCCATCTCTCTCTGCAAACCTATCATTCATTGCTTGCACTCTCTTCTACATTTCTACTAAGTTTGGAGTTATTCGGGAAATTCTTTCTTGGTGTTGCAATTTTCACAAACGGCAATGTATTTATAAAATGTTTCTGGATAACATCATGAATATCTTAAATCTTATGTGATTAGTCTGTGATTTTTTCGTAATTTTGATTGAATTTTAAAAAAATTGAATAAATGGAAAATAATAAACGATAGACAAAAACTTGTAGAACAATGTACAGCTCATTGAAATACACAATTAATATCAAATCAAAATATGCATTTGCTTCAACCGTTTTCGTAATACACAACTTTAAATGTTTGCGATGTTCGAAATACTCGTACGTCAGAAACATACATGTTTAATAGCAATTATCTTTGTCACTGCATATCATGATTTATATAAAGAAATATAAATAGAAGAATAATTACTTTTCCTACCAAGTACTATGTACGTGGTATTCAAGTTTATATCTTCGAAGGATGTGACGATTTTCGAGACAATATTCCCATTCAAACTATCCTTAAAAGGGGGAAAAAAAAAACTTTTTTTTTCTGGAAAACGGCACTAACGATTTTGATTAAAATACCACATACTAAAGATATGTACGTGACAAACACAATGTAAGTTTTAATTTTATAGGAAATAGCCTCTGAAGACCTCTTCATTCTGGATGACTTGATTAACTGTAAACCATAAGAGATGGATAAAACCTTACTACATATAAAATATAGATCTTATTAAACATACACTTTATTTCATTTGCATTTTTTGTATAGTTAATCATTTCCGAGATACTCCTTGTTACTCGTTTTAATTTTAAAATACTGAACTTTTCCCAAACGGGAAATGTCATTCCTTATATATATATATATTTTAACTCTCTGCTAAGAGAAGTAGATAACAACGAATTTTTAAAATATATGACTATCGCTTTAGCCTAGTGTATTTCCTTATTTCCCTTTAATTTATATGACAGCAAATAACCAGACCATGTTTGCTAATGTTTAACCTCGATTAGCTTGATGTGGATAAACGAATAACTTTAAGAATAGTTTGTTTGCAAAACAGGTAAAAATGTAAATGGCGTGTTATTTATGGACGCTCTTTAACTGCTGTGGTTCTCAGCGTCCCATTCTATATTGGGCGTGAAATACTGCTTAATTTTGCTCAGAGGCCTCTTTATCAGGCTTGAGGTTCTTTTACGTGCCGTAAATCTACGACACGGGACCCACGGCTTTACTTCCCTTCCGAAGGAAGCCATGCTAATGATTTTTGCGCCCGAAAAAATCCATCGTCCTCCGCCGGGTTTGAACCCGCGACCTTGGGTATATGAAGTCGGCATGGTAACCATTACAGCACGTAGGTACAAAACAGGTACAGATAGTCAGATGGAACAAACACATTTTTAAAAATTTAGCTACCTGGAACATTCATTACATGAATATTTGTTAAGTTATTGCTTTTTTAAATGAACCTATTTAAAATACGCCTTTCTGCTGTCTTTTTCTAGATTGTTTCAATCGTTATTTCACGTAAACACGTTGCTCACAATGGCAATATAGTGCTTAATTTGGAATTTGCCCACTAGCCTATCAGTTACTAACTTACAAAAATCTGATGTGTTTTTTTCACATGACTTTCTATATATCCAGGTAACAAATTATTGTTAAAATACTCATTTTTCCTACTTAATGTTAATCAAGATAAACATTAGCAGAAATGGTTTGTATTACTTGCTTCCTTGTAAGTAGAAGGGAAATAAGGGAATACACTAGGCTAACGCGATAATCAAATCTTTTAAAAACTGTTTGTTGTGATTAAAATTCGTTTTTCATGACCAAGAGTTGACAAATTCCCGTATGAGAAAAATTTAAAAAATTTTAAAACTGAAACCAAAAACAAGGAATACCTCGGAAATGATCAACTCCACGAAAAAGTATATGAAATAAATTCTTTGCTTTAACGAGGTCTACAGTTTTAAGTATTAAGTTTTTGTCTATCTCTTATGGTTTTCCAGTTGTGCAAAATTCATCTGAATAAAGAGGCCTCAGAGACTATTCTCAGAAAATAAAAAATGTATATTTTATTTGTCATAAGTGTATTTTTAATATGCAGTATTTTAATGAACATCGTTAGTCATTTTTGAGAAAATCAAAATGTTCGATTTTTTTTCCATGTAAAGGGTAGTGTGGGATGGGGGGGGGTTTCCTCAATATCTTCGTGTCGCATTCCTGTAAGATACTGAACTTAAATACCATGTTTGGGACTTTACTGGCTTTTCGTTTTTTGAGTTATCCTATTCACAGACACACGAGCACACACAGACCTTTTCATATACCTTCATTTTGGAGGAATTCCAGTGAAATCTCGGCATTAGAATTTTGGGTGGAATGCCTGCAAGCCAGAGCATTTTGCAACATCATGCCGCCGCAGCGTGCACGTTATAGACGAGCAATGAGCAAAAATATCGATATCAGAACACATGTAATTCAAAATGGATTACAAACAGACACATCACTGCATAAAGCTATGGCAGGCATTAGAATCCCAAACTCTTTTTTGGTGGAAGCTACATCTTGATTTGTTACAAACAAATGAGTGGTGGCATTGTTGGAACCATATAATTATAATAAGAAGAATACTAGGCGAAGCACATAGTACGTTTAGAGAAAGTAAAAATCTTATGTGTTCCATTCACATGACTTTCTCTACATATCTGCAACAAATTATTGTTAACAAGCTTATGCTTCCACTTACTTCATTCTAATCGAGAAAACAATAGCAGAAATAGTCTTATTGCTTGCTTCTTTGCAAGTAGAAGCGAAATAACGGAGTACCCTAGTTTAAAGTGGTTGCTATGTGACTGAAGTTCCTTTATTTGTTTGGACAGGAGTTGACAAATTCCTGCATGAGAAAAGTATAAGTTTTTCAAAGCTGAAACAAAAAATAAGGTATATCTTAAAAACGACTAATTCCACGAAAACATGCACGTAACATAAATTGTGTATTTTAATGTGCTCTACATTTTTTGTGTGGTAAGTTTTTGTCCATCTCTTATGGTTTAGCAGTTAGGCAACATTCTGTAAAATTCATCCAGAGTAAAATAGTCTTCAGAGGCTATTCCCAGAAAATTCAAGATATACATTTTATTTGTCAGGTAAATATCTTTAATATACGAAATTTTAATCAAAGTCATTAGAGCTATTTTTGAGAAAATCAAAATTTTCGAAGTTTATTCAATCTAAAGGGTAGTTTGGGGTGGGGGGGATTTTTCTCAAAATCTTCGTGTCGCATCCCTGGAAGATACTAAAATTAAATACCAAGTTTGGTATTTTACCAACTTTTCGTTGTTGAGTTATCGTGTTCACAGACACACGGACACGCACGTACCTTTTTCTGAAAATACTTTTTATACAGGGGACCCTAAAACGTGTATTTCCGGTGAAATCTCGATATAAAATTTTTGGGTGGATTGCAATACCTTCTCTATAGACTATGTAAATAGTACGTATAGAAAAAGTAAAAATAGCTTTAAGGGGAATTGTATGTTTGTTGTTATGATCTATATGAAAACAAACTCAAAGTTCATATTTGGTCAAATCCTATTCAGGATGCAGTGCAAGTTGGGTAAGCTAACGTTTAGTTGCTCTATTTTCGACCTCTAATCAATACCTCTATTACTACCTGTATTATTAGTAAAGCTATGTAGTATTAATTCTTATGTGGGGCGCTTTCAGAACTCTCATGGAAATAAACTGTTTAAACTATTTCCATATTTCGTTCGAAACATCGATGTTTTTGTGATTATACACACAAGTGTAGAGCTGTTCAGAAAGCTGATGAAATTGCGTGATAATACCTAATTATGGTCGCGTTTTTGTGGTCTCAAGCTATAATGTGGCCTCAAATGAGCTCTTTTTATTTTATTATTCCGAATGAATTTACCGCAGGTGTTACGCTTTTTAAAGATGGAGGCTACAAAGCTGCCCCGGCAGATATTTTCTTTCTTTTCAGAGCAACGATGCCATAAAACCTAATATGGTCGGATCGGTTAGTTCAGGGCCCTTCCTTGTCATCTAAATTAGTTTTATAGCTGGTAATTAACTTAGGACCAAATGCGGACAAAGGGCACCAAAAAGAGCGTAAAGTCACCTATAGCTTTCACTTCTTGTGTAACTTTTGAAAATAATGTTTATTTTCTCTACACGTATTTAGTGTTGTATTCCACTCAAAAATTCTATGTCAAAATTTTAGCGGAAATATATTTTTTGAAGTTCCCCCGAGTTCAAAAAATCATTTTTAAAGAGTGTCTGTAAAGAGTATGTCTGTGTTTGTTGACAGATAGCTCAAAAACTAAAAGACCGTTAAATACCAAACCTGGTATCAAGTTTAGCATCTTCAAAGATTTCAAATGATAAGTGGAACAATACATAGAACAATGAGAATTAAAACAAGAAAGGAAACTAGATTAAACAATGGCGGTCCCTACAGTATTATATGGAAATGAAATATGGGACACCGCAAAGAAAATGAAAAGCCAATTAACAAAGTACAGAAATGAACTTTTTAAGGCAAACAAAAGAATGTACAAAATTAGATCAAATCTCGAATGAAGATATAAGATCAGAACTTAATAAAGAATCAATAAATTCCAAAATTGAAAAATAACAGAATCAGTGGATACAACATGCTCAGAGAATGGCAGATTCAAGACTGCCTAGGATAGCATTTGAATATGAACCAAAAGGAAGGAGAGATGTCGGTCGACCCAGAAAAAGGTGGAGGGAACAACTGTGAGACGGAACGGGCAATCTGCCCATAACGTGAAGTGAAGAAAAAGAAGAAAAAGAAGATCTTCAAAGAATGAGACAAGAAAATTTTCCCACCCCAGACCAGCCTTTACATGGAAACATTTTCAAAAAAATTGATTTTCTCAAAAATGACTAACAACTTTAATTTAAAATAACATATATTAAAGATATTTACATGATAAATAAAGTTTATGTATTGAATTTTCTGAGAATATCCTCTGAATATCTATTTATTCTGGATGAATTTTTCTGAATTTTGCATAACTGGTAAACCGAAAGATACAGACAAAAACTTACTATACAAAAAATATATATTATTGAACTGACCAATTCCGAGATATTCCTTGTTATTGGATTCAGTTTTAAAATAGTTTTAACTTTTCTCATAAAGGAATTTGTTAACTTCTGGCAATGTAGAGAAACGGATTTCAATCAAATGGCGATTTAAAATATTTGACTATCGCTTTAGCCTAATATATCCCCTTATTTCCCTTCTATTTACAAGGCAGAACTTTTTAACAATAATTTGTTTCAGAGATGTAAAGAAAGTCGTGCGAATTCAAACATCAGTTTTTATAAAAAGGCGTCTGTGAACAGCATAATTTGAAAACACGAAAAGTCGGTTAAATTCCAAACTTTGTATTTAAGTTCAGAATCTTCCAAGATGCGCCACAAAGATTTTCATGACAGTCCCTCTCATCCCCAACTACCCTTTATATGGAACATATTTTTCGAACATTTTTATTTTTTCAAAAATGACCAACGATTTGCATTAAAATATCAGATGTTTAAGATATTTTTATGAGAAACGAAATGTTCTGAGAACATCCTCTTTTTGAATTTTGTAACTGGTAAACCGTAAGAACTTGATACAAAGAATGTAGATCTCGTTAATACACAATTTATATCATATGCATTTTTTTTCAGATTAAATTGTTTCCGACATATTCTTCCGTTATTGGTTTTAGTTTTAAACTCAGTACTTAAATTCTCTCAAACGGCAAGTCAACCTTCGTTTCATCTCTTTTGTGTTACATTTGGCAAGCAAAAGAGAACCGAATTTCAATTGTATCACATAGCGATCAGCTTTTAAAAATGTTGACTATCGGTTTGGCCAAGTACATTTCCATTCTTACAAAGAAGTAAGCAATAAAACCAATTGTACTTATGTTTATCTTATTATCATGATGCTGATATAATGTGACTTAAAACTAGGCCCGGATTTTTTAAAAAAAAATTATTGAAAGTTATGATTTGTGGATTATTACAGGTACCAATATTTTTTTCGTTTTTCTTAATTTTGTGAGATTTATTTCTGAACTATTTTCACAAAACTGCGCAACCCAATTTTCTGCCATAAACGATTTTCTATTATCACGTAGCATATTTTTGTATGAGGAGATAGTTTTTCAATGGAAAATGAGTTTATTGTAGCGTACGGAGGCATATACGTATACTAATGCAGCAGATTCTAGATGTGTGTATGTGGTGCGGGGTAAGGGGTTTCACATTGCAGCTTATTGTGGATTAGACCTCAAGAGGATAGGATGATATGTGAATATTATCTGCCGAAACAGAACCGCGGGGAAAGAGCCACCCTGGATGGTCAATAACATAATCCAAGCAGTTCATCTCAACGCTGGGAGTGCTAGGAATACTCGCCTAGGGCTTGATGGAATCCTATAGGTCCTACAGATGACCCAATGTCCCCTCGGCGCCAAGAGCTGTATTTTCAAAGCGCAGTCACCACCACAGAAGGGCGCCACCACCACAGTCCTCGTCGACACTTGCAAATCTAAAAGAGACCGGTTGGATGAAATGTAGATTAAATGAAGCGACAGAAGTTCGGGGAATGAAGAAACCTCCCCAGCATTCGCCTAATGACCCTGGAAAACAAAAAAAAATATCCCATGAGTGAAGAGGATTGGCGGGCGTGAAATTTTCTGGATCTTATAAAATATAAAGTTATATTAAATATAATAAAGTGATAGATCCTAAAATGTCTTTAAATATAAAATATTTGTACTTATAAAGAGGCTCGGTTTCTGTATATTCTTCTCAGTGCAATACTAAATTGATGACTTTCACGTCTTAAAAAGCACGATTAGTTGAAGAAACTTCAGCAGCTTTGAATTATATTCAAAGACTTTTTGTCTAGGCATTTCTTTTCTGTAAATATCGCCAATGATATTCAGAGCACTTTCATATTGGTCAATAGCTTGTGTCTCTTAATATACACATATGCAAGGGAAGCGACAAAATTGGAACACATTTAGAATGCGAGTTTTAGCATGGCTTTAGACTTCCGTTTTAATCATCTTTTAGTTTCACATTCAAAATATAGAATCACTGTATACAGTAAAAAAAATACGATATTGGTATTGAATTAGAAATAATGTTAGCAAAAACCTCAAATTCCCGAATTAAAATAACAAAAGAGTAAATAAACATTTACAGAAAAACGTGCACCTAAGTGAGAATAAGAATTTAAACGTAGAATTTCTACACCTATCACCAATGTTAGATAACGAAACCGAGGTCATGGGATCGGTTCCCTACAACCGACCTTTCAGACTCATGGATTTTTTCGGGATTTTCCCTGGTTACTAGACAAATGTTGGGGAGGATTCTTCATTCCCCGAATTTCCTGTCCCTCCATTTCATCCGGTGGTGGTGCCCTCTCGTGGAGTTGATTGCACTTTGGAAACTCAGCTCTCGGCGACAGGATGGTGGTCTCTTATACTCAGGGGCGTTTAGACGGGGTTACTAGCGCTCACTGCGTGAGGATGAATAACTGCTTGGGAACTGTTAGGGACTCGCCACGATGGCTCCTGTCGCATTCTGATTCCGGCTGCCCTTTGTAATTGCTCATCACATCCTGTCTTCCCAGGATCTGTGTACAAAAAGCTGGCTGAGGTGCGCAATCCCCACTACTACACTGTTAGATAACGGAGGATATGGATCGTTCACTGCGACCTAAACAAATCCATTTCCTTTTACGGGAAAGCGAGGGCCGCGAGTAAGAAGAGAGAGCTCCCCGACCGTCTTTCCACAGTGTTGTCAACCAAAGAAGGTTTCTTTTTGCGAGATCCTCAGTTATTATAGTTAATAGGTTATGTGCTTTAACGTGAATTAGTTGCATTCTTAAACGAAAAATAGCGCGCGAGTATTTGTAGTATTTGGGGGAAGATTATTAAATTGAACATTTTAACTCATTTTATTTGCTTACCATTTATTATAAAAGTAATTCCTATTTTAGGGAGAATTATTTAAATATAGATTAAATTACTACTTTAATTTATTTATTTATATGTGCGTGAACTCTTGGGATCTACAGACAGAATGAAATCTTAGGAATGAACCCACTTGATGTCAGGGAGTATAGGGTAATTCATACCTCAATGTTATAGCTTTGCTCTACTTCCGAAATTAACGAAACCTACCGAATGAAGACTAGGGAGCTGAGCGCCCAAGAAAATGTGCGCATATGGTATTGTGGCTACCACAACCACAGAAGAAAGGAATGAAGTGAAGGAACCACAGAGACAGACCGCAGAGACGTGCGGATATGGTCTAACATTCCCAGGTTCGCAGGCAAGGCACAGTACTGGAACTGTACAGAAAGGACGATTAGCACACGAACGTTCAGCACTTTAGTGTCCACGGAAAGCACCTTTTCTTTGAGGGAACATCCACGCCATCTGTCCTGCACCGCCATACTCACCTAGAAACACGTCTGAAAACTGAGACTGCAGTGAAATGAAGAGGAAATTATAGAAAGAAAATCTTGACGAATGAGAAACCTCCCCAGAATTCGGCTACTTATCCTTGGAAAACCACGAAAAACCCATAGTTCAGATGGGTGGTCTCCGGGGATTGAACCAGGGATCTCCATATTGCGAATAAGCGACACCTCAGTTATTGTGTAATAATAAGGAATGGTGTGGCACCGTGGTCGAGTATTTAGAAAGAAATGAAATGAGTTTTATTTATAGACTAACTTTAACTACATGGTTCGCCGCGTCTCATTCTATATTGGGCGTGAAATACCGCTTAATTTAATCCGAGGCATCTTTATCAGGCCTGAGGTTCTTTTACGTGCCGTAATTCTACGACACGGGACCAACACCTTTACTTCCCCTCCGAAAGAAACCATGCTAAGGATTTTTATGCCGAGTGGTTAGACCCTTCGAAGTTCAATCACAGGAAAACCGCATGTGAAATTTTTGGTGGGTAAAGCGCTGTTTGGGCGGGTTCCATGGTTTCCCCCGCCATTTATTTTACTACCTGCTTCAAAAGTACCTCACCTTTCATCTATTTTACGATCATTTCGTAAACCCTTCTTCCTCACTCTCATACCAGTCACCAGCTGATCAACCATCCTGAGAATCCCTCTCATACCGAGCCTGTCTCCTCCTCAAAAGGCATCTGACCGAAGGCGTTGGTTCGTAACTCTTCCACGAGAGGACAGATAGTAGAAGTAATGAATGAACGGTGTCATGGCGCATGTGGCAATAAAAGCAAGAATGCCCAAACAAGTTGGCCTCCATTACCATGCTGCATTTGTCATGTTTAATGTACCTACTCTTGTGTCTTTGCAAAATTTAATGTCTACTATTATTCCCATTAGAAGTTTAACAACTAGACTTTTTTTTATTACGAATGCATTCTGTGTATATAAATGGTGTTTTGATGGCTACAGAAACATTAATCTCAAGGGTATTTTTTATCCTAGTGAACAATTACACAGCCACTTAAAGTACATTTATAAGCATTAGTCGAGAAAATGTAAATTTCGAATAACGTTTGTGCGATTGTGGTGACCAAAGTAGTCATTTCCAAGTTTTACTTTCTCTACACGAACTATGTACATAGTGTATAGAGGAGGTATTGTATTGCACTCTAAAAGTCGATGTCGAAATTTCACCGGAAATACACGTTTTAAAGTGCCCTCTGATGTATTCAATTCGCATGACTTTCTCTACATCTCTGTAACAAATTGTTATTAAAAAGCTTATTCTTCTCTCTACATGATGCTAATCCAGATAAACATTAGTAGAAATTGTCCTTATTACTTGGTACCTTGTAAGTAGAAGGAAAAAAATCTAACGTGTTCCATTCACATGATGTCCTCTAGCTGTTCAGCAAACAAACCTTTTATTGAATAGATTATTCTTATATCTACATCATGCTAATCTACATCAGTCGTGTTACTAGCTTCCTTGTAAGTAGAAGGGAAATAAGAAAATACCCAGGCTAAAGCGATAGTCTCGTTGCTAAAAGCCGGTCGCTTTGTGAAACAATGAAATATCAATCTCTTTCCCTGACAGGAGTAAACAAACGAGAAACGAGAAGAAAGATGTCTTCCCGTTTGAGAAAAGTTTAAGTAGCTTAAAATTGAAACCAATAATTTGGAATATCTCGAAATGTTTATCTCTACAAAAATAACTAAATAAATAAATAAAAATGTACATATATGATAAAAATTGTGATTTCTAATGAGATCTACATTTCTTGTGTAGTAAGATTTAGTATATCTTTTACGATTTTCCAGTTATACAAAAGTCATCCAGAATAAAGAAGTCTTTAAAGGTTATCCACAGAAAATTCAAGATATACGTTTCGTTTATCATTAAAATATCTTAAAATATATCATTTTAATCAAAATCGTTAGAGCCGTTTTTGTGTAAATCAAAATGCTTGAAACATGTTTCATGTAAAGGGTAGTTGGAGTAGGAGGCTTTTCTTAAAAATCTTCATGTCGTATTCTTGAAAGATACTTAACGTAAATACCACGTTTGGTACATATGCGTGTTTTCGTTTTTGATCTATGCTGCCCAGAGACACACACTCATGCAGCACATGTTTTTAGAAATGTTTTTCTAGATCCAGGGGGTATCAAAACATGTATTGCTGGTGAAACCTCGATATCAAATTTTTGGGTGAAATATATTCCCTTCCATACCCATTATGTTCATTGTACATACGGGCTAGAGAAAGTAAAAAGAGTAAACAAAAGAAGTTGGAAGCTTCGCTGACAAGGCAAGCAAATAACTAATCGGAAGCCTAACTTTGTAGAAGGGGTATTGCCTCCTTGGAAGTAAACATTCCGACGTGTATAGCTACCTCGTTCCAAGGAGATACAAAACTCATTGCTGCACGTTCCAATGCTATCCTCAATTACAGAAGAAAATTGCCTCATGCAGGCAGGCCCTTATGTTTACAGTCTGTTGTAAATACCTTGAGAGTAGATTAGTATCTGTTCAAGAAAACTCAAATTACTGCCAACATTTATATCAACTTTAATTTCTTTTCCATTGTCATAATGTTCGTTTACTCTATGTTATTACAACAGATAATTAGACATAAATACAATAAGGCGTTTTGTCAGTCTCTACTAATTGTAAGGATGGGTGGTCTCAAGTTCGATTCTCGCCTGGGAGAGAGATTTTTACTTTCTCTACATGTACTATGTGCATAGTTTATAGAGAAGGTATTATATTTCACCCAAAATTTCGATACCGAGATTTCACAGGAAATACTGTTTTGAGACCTCCTGAACCCAAAAAAATTATTTTTAGAAAAAGGTCCGTGTGCACATACTTGTGTCTGTGTATGTGTGTCTGTGGACAGCATAGCTCAAAACGAAAAGACCATTGAATACCAAACTTGGTATTTAAGTTTGGTTTCTTCCAAGGATGCGACACGAAGATTTTCAAGAAAATCACCCCACCCCAACTACCCTTTACATGGAACTTTTTTTCGAAAATTTTGATTTTCTAAAAAAGAACCCTAACGATTTTGATTAAAATGTCGTATGTATACATATATACACACACATATATATACACACACATATATATATATATACACACACACACATATATACACACACATACATATATACACACACATACATATATATATATACACACATATATATACACACATATATATATACACACACATATATATACACACATATATATATACACACACATATATAGATATATACACACATATGTAGATATATACACACACATATATACACACACATATATTGTGGCGGGAATTTTATGATTTATTACTTTAGGATTTGGAAGCATAAGAAGGGATTAAAAGTAGGATCTCTTTTAGGGATTTTCTCAGGGCGTGTGTGAAGAAAAAAATAACACTATTTTTTTTGGATTACCCCAGTTTATCCATTTCACACACACACACACACAATAAATTATTTGTCCCCTCTGACTTCCGTTTTCTCATTTACAATGTTACTCCCCAACACTGAATAAGTTCCTTACAATTAAACTTTCACAAATTTATCCAGATTATTTTCCAACTATTCCCTGCTCAAATTCCCATGTGAACTCGGAGAAATGACTCCTTGTCCAACACTCGCTTTCCTAAAATAGAGACACATACTTTATATCGCAGCACTGAAGTTAATATATGCAACACGTCTGGTCAGCACCATTGATAGTTTTTAAGTAACTTCTTCCCCTCTACAATTCGTGACCGTAACCTCCCTTCGGGCCTAGACAATTTCTTCTAAAATTCTTCATATTTTCTATGATCGGACACGAATTGATCCGAAGTTAAACATTTCTTAATTTCTATTGGTCAGTATTTTCAATGGTTTTTCCAAATGGTCTCCTCTCACCGAATAAGTTTCGCACCACAGCAAAAGCATTAGACTACAGTTTGCTCCCTTCAGGTCCAAAGTACCCTTGGTCATCAATGTTTAATGTTTCTTCTTTGTAACACTCGGAACACAAAATTTCCACAATTCTATTGTATATACATTCTGCTAATGACTTTCTGGCCCACATTACCAAATAAACCTTGCAGCTAATATTCCTAAATCTCTGGTATTTCCTTTCAGCAGTAACTTCCTTTCGTATACAGAATAAATACTCTTTACAATTTGTTTTTAACATTTATTGCTTATTCTAATGTATTACCTTTTAATATCTTTAATCGTCTTTTTATTTGTTACTGCAATCTCTTTCCCCCCGTTCTTTTATATTCATTTGCTTATTAGTTTCATTTTCTTTATTATATTTAAATGTTTCTTATTCCTCAGAAATGAGTATTCTACATTAATACATACACACACATACATACATACACACATACATACATACACATACATACATACATACATACATACATACATACATATGCATACATACATATACATATACATGTACATATACATACATATACATACATATACATACATATACATACATATACATACATATACATATATATATATAAGACATAAAAGACGATTGAAAACCAAACTAAGGATGCGACACGAAGATTTTCAAGAAAATCACCCCACCCCAACTACCCTTTACATGGACCTTTTTTTCGAAAATTTTGATTTTTTAAAAAATAACCCTAACGATTTTGATTAAAATATCGTATGTATGTATGTGTATATATACACATACATACACATATATACACATACATATATACACACACATACATGTATATATACACACATACATGTATATATACACACACACATACATGTATATATACACACACACATACATATATATACACACACACATATATCTTGGATTTTCTGTGAATAGCCTCTGAAGACTACTTTATTCTGGATGAATTTTACGGAATTTTGCATAACTGCTATACCTTATCAGATACGCAATAACTTGCCATACTAAAAATGCAGATCACATTAAAACACACAATTTATGTTACATAAAGTTTTTTCGTAGAGTTGATCATTTTTGAGATATTCCTTATTTTTTGTTTCAGCTTTAAAAAGCATACTTTTCTTATACAGGAATTTGTCAACTGGTGTCCATACAAACAAAGGAACGGCAGCTTTTGACTATCACTTTAACCTATGGTACTCCATTATTTCGCTTCTACTTACAAGGAAGCAAATAATAAGACCTTCTGCTAATTTTTTTTCGATTGGCCTGAAGTAAATAGTAGTATTAGCTTTTTAACAATAATTTGCTGCAGAGAAGTAGAGAAAGTCATGTGAATGGAACACATCAGATGTTTATTTCAGAAAAAATGTCAATATATCTGCCTGTGCATCTACATACGTGTGTATGTAAACACGATAACTCAAAAACGAAAAGTGTGTAAAATACTAAACTTGACAAAAAAAAACAATAGATTTCAGAAATTTTGTGGCTTAACAAGACCTGAATTTTCTGTGTCTATCTATTACGATTTACTAGTCCATACCTGTTCATTTTGAATGAATTTTGCATACTGGTAAACCGTAAGCACCGTCCTTCATAGTGTAGTGGTTATCATACTAGCCTTTAAAACCGAAGAATGCAGGTTCAAACCTGGCGGAAGGTGATGGTGGTCCCGTATGTTTATTTGCATGTAAAAGAACCTTATACCTTGAAATAAGAAGGTTACTGGGCAAACTGCCAGTCGTGATTTACTCCTACAGTGCCATCTGTGGGTGATGAGTCGACCCTTCCTCACCATGGCGCATAGCGGCCTACTCATGAACTAGAAATTCAAATCTGATCATCGAAACATCATAATGATGCCCTGTGCTGTACTTAGGAGTTACAGGAAATTAACTAATTAAACCGTAAGAGATAGAGAAAACTCTTAGTACAAAAAATATAGTTATCGTTAAAACACGAAATTTATGACTAATACATCTTTATGGAATTAATCAATATACAGATATTTGTCAATGATTTAAATTTTTAAAACTTATACACTTCTCAAATGGAAAATCATTATGTTATTTCTCTTGGGCAAGCAAAGAGAATGGAATGTTAGTGCATCATATAGTGACCAGCTCTTGAAATATTTGTCTAGCGCTTTAATCTAATGCATTTGCGTGTTCCTGCATATCAGCAAAGAAATATATATAATAAAATTATTTTTGCCAATGTTTATTTAGATATGTGTCAAGCAGATACAAAAATCTACTGTGTTCCATTAACACGACTTTCTCTATCACAACCTATTCTTACAATTTGCTTTATCCACATCATGCTAATCGAGATAAATATTAATGAGGGAATACGATAATCAAATATTTTAAAAGCTGGCCGCTGTGTGTACAATTGAAGTTCGATTCACTTCTCATGGCCAGGAGATGAAACGAAAGGCGACTTTCCATTTGAGAAAGTTTAAGTACCTAGTTTAAAAATAAAGCCAACAAGGGTTATCTCGGAAATAATTAAATTTACAAAATATATGCATATGTCAATTGTGTTAAAACAATTAAATCTAAATTTTTATGTAGAACGTTTTTGTGGATTTCTTACTCTTTACCAGTTATACAAAAGTGATCCAGAATGAACAGGTCATAGAAAAATAAAGATATACATTTCGTTTGTAATAACAATATCTTAAACATATGATATTTTAATCATATTAGAGTTAATTTGAAACAATTAAAAATTTAAAAATATCGTCCATGTAAATGGTAGATGGGGATGGGTGGATTTTCCTGAAAATCTTCGTCTGGTATCCTTTAAAGATGCTGAACTTAAATAATTAGTTTGTTATTTAACTGACTTTTCTATTTGGGTTATGTTGCCCACAGACACATCCACACAAACATGGACCGTCTTCTAAAAATGCTGTATTTTAATACAGGGATTTTCAAAATATATATTTCCGAGAAATCTCGATTTCGAAATTTTAGATGCAATATAATAGATCCTCTCTATGTTCTCATACTATGTACATTATAAATACATTCGTGATAGAGAAAGTAATACGCTTTCGTAAGAATATTTTATTAAAGAATATGAAGGAAAGGTAATGTGGATGTAATATAGAATTGTTTCTCCCTAAAAACAAGCTTGTAAGCAATTATAGAGGGAGTATTATATGCTTCCTGCTCCGGTATCGTGCAAATCAATTTTTGTGACGTGCATACCCCCTGAAGCTTATGTGCTTTGCAAAACGTCAGTTTGGGATACGCCTATGTAGCTTTATAGGAGGGCGGAGATATTACGTGACAAACGCATTAAATGTGTCCATTAAATCCAAGAGAGATTAATGTCACATTGGGCACCTAACCCAATAAAAGCGTGCTTATTATACAGGATGTTACAAAAGCCCCGTTATAACGACATTAATAGTGTCCATTAAAGCTTGTGAAATTAGGGCAACATGACGTTTACGAAATGCTTTATAGCACTAGCGTGTTAACACCAATGGCATTTAGCAATAAAATATCTCCTACCAGCGGAATGATATATTGAAGTAGAAAAACAAACAAAACATGGAAACATTAAATGCATGTCTAGGGAGAATGTATTCCATTCTAACAAAAAAATTCAATACCGAGATTTCATTGGAAATATATATTTTGAGCCTCCTGAATAAAAAAAAAAAAAAACAACTCATTTTTACTTTTACTTTCTCTATATGCACTATGTACATAGTGTATAGAGAATGTATTGCACTCCACCAAAATATTCGATACTGAGATTTCACCGGAAATATATGTTTTAGGGTCACCTGTATCCAAAAAAAAGTATTTCAGAAAAAGGTCCGTGTATGTGTCCGTGTGTCCGTGAACACGATACCTCAAAAACGAAAAGTTGGTAAAATACCAAACTTCGTATTTAAGTTTAGTATCTTCCAGGGATGCGACACGAGATTTTGAGAAAAATCTCCCCACCCAAAACTACCCTTTACATGGAACTTTTTTCGAAAATTTTGATTTTCTCTAAATGGCTCTAACGATTTTGATTAAAATATCATATATTAAAGATATTTACCTGACAAATAAAATGTATATTTTGAATTTTCTGGGAATAGCCTCTAAAGACTACTTTATTCTGGATGAATTTTGCATAACTGCTAAACCGTAAGAGATGGACAAAAACTTAACATAAATGTAGATCACGTTAAAACACACAATTTATGTTATATACATTTTTTTCGTGAAGTTGATCATTTTTGAGATATTCCTTTTTCTTGGTTTCAGCTTTGAAAAACATACTTTTCTCATACAGGAATTTGTCAACTCCTGTCCATACAAACAAAGGAACATCAGTCACATAGTAACCAGCTTTTGGCTTTCACTTTAACCTGGTACTCTCTTATTTCGCTTCTACTTACAATAAAGCAAGAAATAAGACTATTTCTGCTAATTTTTCTCGATTAGCATGAAATAAATAAAAGATAAGCTTATTAACAATAATTTTTTACAGAGATATAGAGAAAGTCATGTGAATGGAACACATCAGATTTTTCTCCTTAGTACATAGAACATTAGAGAAGTTGTATACCTCACCCAAAATTTCGATACCGAGATTACATTGGAAATGCACGGTGCCCTTTGTCCAAAAAAAGAGCATTTTTTTTTTAAAAATAGATCCGTAAGTATGTGCATGAGATACTCAAAAACGAAAAGTTGGTAAAATAGCAAAGCTGGTATTTTAGTCAAGTATCTTCCAAGAGGCTTTGAGGAAAATCCCCCCACCTATTTTTATGACAAATAACATGTATGTATTGAATTTTGGGTGAATAGTCCTAGAAGACCTTTTGGTTCTGGAAGACTCTTGCATAACTAATAAACCGTAAGAGACAAAACCTTTTTACACAGAAAATGTAGATATAATTAAAATACACAATTCATGTCATATACTTGTTTTTTGTAGAGTTAATCTTTTCCGATTTTATATTATTTCAATTTAAACTACTTAAAATTGTCTCAAGCTGAAAGTGAACTTTCGATTCTTATCTTTTGTTTTACCTCCGAAGAATCCAAATTTCAAATTTTTATCACAGAGTGATAGCTTTTAAAAGATTTGACTACCGCTTTAGCATAGTGTATTTATAGTGTTAAACGCCCTCTTTTACTACTGTAGCACCGCAGGCGATGACACTGATGATACCTAGAATAAAGATGGAGCACCGGTGGAATGTGATGGAGAGGGAAACCGGAGAACCCGAAGAAAACCCGGCCTGCACCTCTTTATGCACCACAAATCCGACAGGCGTTGTTTAGGATCGAACTCGGGCCGCCTAGATCAGAGGCGAGTAGTCTAACCACTAGTCCAGTGTGTTCCCTTATTCCCCTTCTGATTACAGGGAAGCAAATAATAATACAATGTTTGCTAATGTTTATCTCGATTAACATGGCGTAGACAAAAAAAATAATCTTTTGCAAGGAAGTTTGTTAGTGGAAAAGCTAGAGTAAATCATCAGAATGAAAAACATAAATGTTTGCATATTACTTTCTCTACACGTACGTAGGTATTGAATGTGTTGCATTCTACCCGAAAATTCGATATTGAGGTTTCACTGGAAACATATTTTGATGCATCCTGATCACTGCGTGTATGTGTGTGTGAGTGAGGGAGAGAGGGGGCACTACTTTGGCATCTATGAAAAACATAACTCAAAAAGGAAAAACTGCATATGTAACAAACATAGTATTTTAGTTCAATATCTTCCAAAGAGCAACACGAAGATTTGAAAGAAAATCTTGCCACTCCAAACTACTCTTTAAATGAAACATTTTTCGAAATTATTGATTCTGAAAAAAAAACCTATTTTGATTAATATATTAGAGATACAGTAAACCTTTTGTAACCTGAGCAGCAAAGGTTCAATAAAAAATGTCTAACCAAACGGAATGTCCAATGATTTTACTTCCTCTAGCACGTGGTTAAAATGTAACATAGTAGGTAGACATGGTGTTTTTTTTTTTTTTTTTTTTTTTTTTTTAATTCTTTCATTTGTATAGCCCCCTTTAACTTCAATGGTCATATTGTAGGTCGAGTACATTAGGTTAATATAATATCACTAAACACACGCACATTCACTCTCACATTCATACTTCCAGACTCTGGTGATAGGGAATAAATCTGGTTAAAGAAAAAGTTCCCACCCCAGCCGGGAATCGAACCGGGACCTCCGGGTGAAAAGTCAGCTCGCTGACCACTCGACCACGGAGGCAGTCACAAAGTGTTTTGTTCCACCCAAAAATTCGATACCTAGATTTCATCAGAATTAAACATTTTGAGGATCCCTGAACCCTAAAAAACATTTAGAAAAAGGTCCGTGTGTGCCTGTGTGTGAGAGATACCGACAGAGAGGGAGGGAGAGACACACAGATAGAGATAAACCGTTTGTCTCTCTGAGGACAGCAAAATTCTAAAACGAAAAATTCGTTAGACACTAAACTTGATATATAAATCCAGTATCTCCCAAGGATCCGACACGAAGATTTTTAGGAAAATCCACCCGACCCCAAACTACTCTTTACATGGAGAATTTTTCAAAATGATCAATTTTTACTTCCTCTACACATACTATGTACATAATGGATAGAGAAGGTATTGTATTGCACCCAAAAATTTGAAGTAGAGTTTTAACCGGAAATATACTATATTGAGGTCCCCTGAGTCCGTAAAAATAGTTTTAGAAAAAGGTGTGTGTGTGTGTGTGTGTGTGTGAATTTCCCCACACCAAACTACCCTTTATATGGAAGAATTTTTGAAAATGTTTATCTCAAAAATGGCACTAACGGTTTTAATTAAGATACCGTAAATTAAAGATATTTAGATCATAAATAAAATATTTATTTTCAGTTTTCTGGGAATAGCCTTAGAGAACCCTTTATTCTGAATGGGTTTTGCCGAATTTTGCATAACGGTTAATCCGTAACAGATAGATAAAAACGTAGTACACAAAAATTTTAGATCTCGTTAAAACACACAATTTATGTAACACCTTTTTATGTACAGCTGGCCGTTTCTGAGATATTCCTTGTTATTTGTTTCAATTTTAAACTACTAAAACGTTTCTCAAACGGGAAGTGTCGTTTCGATTCATCTCTTTTTTTACTGCAGGCCATACAAAACGAGCCGAACTTCAGTTGTTTCGCATAGGACCAGCTTTTAAAAGATTTGACCATCCCTTTAGCCTATGGTACTCCCTGTCCCTTTTACTTATAAGGAAACAAGTAATAAGGAAATTTCTGCTAATGTGCATCTTGATTAGATGACGTATATAAAAGATTAGTCTTTTGTAAGGAAAGTTTTTTGTGAAACAGCTAGAGAAGGTCATATGAATGGAACACATAAGATTTGTTTAAAAATGGCTCTTTTAGTTTTTATTAAAATTCTGTATATTATTCTGAAGCTCGTGGAAATGAAAAAAAGCTTCGTTAGCATTTGTCTGTGACCCGGGAAACCCTTCGGAAAAACCCATGGGTCAGAGAGATCGGCTTCAGGAATACCAGTCACAGACGAAGCGCCTGCGCCACCTGGCTCGGTATACATCTATTATCTTTTCATCTTTACATCACGTCGAATGTATTCTTCCGCAAACACACATGCACACACCACACAATTGTAAAACCACGTACCTATATTCGGCAGGAACAGAAATAGCTACCTACTTTCACTGTTCACAGCTAATGATAACTCTATTAAATGTATAATAAATAAAACACAATAAAACAGGTAGGCGAGTAATTATATATTCAGTGCAAAATGTAAAATTATCCCATAAAATTATGACATGTTTCGAGCGTTTGCTGAAGTATTGCATACGTACATCACTCAAACAAATTTTTGCGAATTTTAACATTCAGATATGCACTACCATATAGTGTACATTTCTTTAATATATTGCCATTATGCAGTGAAAGAGCTAATCTGAATGTATAACTGGTCCCACTCAAGATACGGGTCTTTGTTGTAGTTTGCAATCGAACAGTATGAATCATCACAGAGATTAATAATTAGCGACTTAAAGATAAAGGCCACCATCCACCATTCCCTCCAAATCTTACTTTGTTTACTCTTCAGCGTATGATACACATTCACTGCATTTCTCGGCTGTCACTTGTTGAACAGTTGCTTGCACAAGATGTCGCCCCTCTACTAATTTAAAAGTTATACACACTTTATACGGCTTTTAGAAACATCAGTTCATCCTGTCATTAAGTTGAGAATATTTTTTAATGAAAAGTTAATGTACTTTTCACAAAACTTATTATATTCACTAGGAATAATTTTTTCTTTGTTTATGTTTCACTATATTGTTACATGTTTTCGCTATTATTTGCCGACTAGAAGCAACCGTTGAACTGCACAACGGATATGCATTGTTATACAAAGAAATAATGATAAAATGATCAGTAAATTTTGTTTAATCATTCATGCTATATTAGTTATACAACATTACATCTTTCTTTACTTACTCGGCAATTTAAGAGGAACTATTTTGTGATAAAGAAAAGCGGTAAAACGTACAGCAACCAATCATCGCCTTTGCAGCCTGTTTCTTTTGTTTATATTATGGTGAAATAAGAATAGTGTACTTTAGATTTGAAAATCTGGAGTTAAGAGTGAGCAAATGTCTCTAAAGAGGCACAGCCATCTAATTGAGGTAGAGGATTGCTCCCTATAATTGCTGGCACAGAGACTTCCTTTCACAGAACTCCTGCCTTTTGGCTCTAGACTCCCAACATAAATCTTTCTTCATCCTGCCCTGTAACTAAAACACCTGTCTACCTCTTCGTAATAAATGTCGTGGATACGGCAATTAGAAGCGGAATGGCTTCAGTTTAAGAAAAAATCAGTGCTGGTCTTCATACAGAAATATATGAGGCAAAGGCAATCGTTCACATAGATAATATTTTCAAATAGAACATGTGTGGGTTTCAAGTCAAAAATAATTAAAATCATAACATATTATATTTATAAACAGTAACAAAAACGTCTCTGTATTATTCAAACAAGTAAGTCTTTATTTATTCTAACTACTAGGAAATTACAGAAATTACACTAGCATCGAAAAAAGTCTGTATTTAGTAACTGTCGTTTCTTACTACATGGCAGTTAAAGTTTAAGTCTTTCAGGTGGTTTCATTGCCATAGGCCATTGAACATACAATCTTATGCATCTTTAGAAAGATGGGAAACAAGTGTTTCATGCGGTAAGTAAACACTTCTGTTTAAAAGACTTAACACCGAAAGAGATAAAAACTGAGTTGAATAAAGTTCATGGCACATCTGCTCCTGCGTTTGGAACAATTTACAATTGGATAACTGAATTAAACGTGGCCGAACATCCACCAACGATGAACATTTTCCAGTAGAAGTGACTTCCCCAGAAATGGTTGACAAAATCCAGGATATGGTTTTGATTGATCGAGGAATAAAAGTTCGCGAAATAGTAGAGGCTACAGGCATATTACAAGGTACAGTATTCTCAATTTTGCAACTTAAATTAGGTCTAACAAAGGTCTCGGCAAGATGGGTGCCGCGTTTGCTCTCAATGGAGAAACGCAATTTCCCGGCAGTCCTGACGAGTTTTTGCGTTGATACATAACTGAGGACGAAGCAGATACACTAGTACACTACAGAGACACAAGTACAGTCGAAACAGTGGGTTTTTAAAGATGAACCGCAAATGAGACAAAATCTGCAGACAAGGTGATGGCATTGGTTTTTGGGATGCATGCGGAATCATCTACATTGATTACTTGCAGAAAGAAAGAACGATAAATGCAGAGTATTATGCATCGTTATTGCGCCGGTTGAACAGAGGAATTCAGAAAAAAAAAAGCGCCCTCATCTGGCAAAGAAAAGGATTCGCTTATTCAGACAATGCGCAGTTTCGATGGTGAAATTTCATGCTATATGTGAAAATTGTAGAATTGAGGTTCGCATTACCACAACATCCAAAGTAAACACCAAATTTGGCCCCCAGTGACTTTATTTTCAAATCTGAAAAAGCTGCTCAACGGAGAACGATTCATGACTAAGAGGTCATCTGAATAGATGCCAATTTTGAGGACCTTCCAAAATCCTACTTTTTGGAAGGCTTAAAACAGTCGATGAAACACTGGAAACAGTGTATCGAGATAAAAGGAGATTAGGTTGAAAATCAAAAAAAAAAAAAAAAAAATCTACCAAAAATATTTGATTATCCTTTCTGAGGACTTATTGAACGCCTCTCGTAATTATAATAAAATTATAAATCTTACCAGTATTCCTCTTGGTTTCGCAACAATTCTGTCCTACAGTTGTCTTTCAAATAATCTCTGCGATACGAAGAATTTTAAGGAAATCCCTCTACACAAACTACCCTTTACATTTTTCGAAACCTTCCAAGTGTAGGTTCCAATAATTTTGAATAAAATGCCATATATTAAAGATATTTACACGCCAAATAAAATTTATATTCTGAATTCCTTGAAAATAGCCCTCGAAATCCACTTCATTCTGGGCCACATTAAGTAACTGGTAAACAGTAAGGAATACACAAAAAGGTGCTACAGAAGAATTAATATTTTGTTAAAACTCACAATTTATGTCACATAACTAGTGTTTTTTATGTTATTGATTTCAGTTATAAAATACTTAAACTTTTCTCAAACGAGGAGTCTTCATCAGTTTATTATCTTTGTTGTTTTACTCCTGGCCATAGAAAGATATCCGAATTTCAACGGCAGTTGCATAGCGACAGATTTTTAGAAATTTGAGTAACGCTTTAGCATAGTGCATTTCCTTATTTCCCATATACTTACAAGGAATAAATATGACCATTTCTACAAAAGTTTAGATATAGATACATAAAAGAATAATCTAATTGTTTTTTCACACAACCCACCTGTAGGACAGTAGTTGGATAGGTAGTCAGACTGAACAATTCAATGCCCTAGCCGGGATTTGATCGATTTCTGTAGCCGGTTACTCTAACCACTGAGCTAGCATGGCAACATACCGGCAAGCCTTTAAATGTCTCAACTGACTCGCTTGTTTCCTGGTAAACCACAAGGTGATCTCAAATTATTTTGAAATGCCATACCCCAATGGCGACTTTCAATGTCGTGTAAGTACTTTAAGTCCCGGGTTTCACAGTGTAGCCAACTATTAGGTCAATTATTGTTAATTTAATTGCTATTTTTCACATGACAGGAATTGGATAGGTAGAGCTAGATTGTAAAATGCAATTACATAGCTGGGATTTGAACCACAGATCTCCCGGGCTCTAGCTGGTTCCTCTAACCACTGAGCTACCAGTATAGAGTTGTGAAGTTAACTGTTTTCGAAATATTCTGTTTTACTAGCTTCAGTTTCAAACCACTTAAATATTTCTCAAACGGAAGCTATCTTTCGTTTCGTACCTCTTTTGTTTCACTCTTGGCCTTGGAAACGGAACTGAAATTTCGACGATTTTGATTGAAATACAGTATCTACATTAAAGAGATTTATATGAAAAATAAAACGTATAGCCTGAATATCTTGGCAATAGCCTCTGAAGTTCTCTTTATTCTGGATGACTTTTGTGTAAGTGGTAAACCGTAAGAAACAGACAACTTGCAGATCTCATTAAAACACACAATACGACACATACATTTTTGCACAGCTAATAATTGTAGATATATATATATATATATATATATATATATATATATTTTGGTAGCTTAACGTCTTTTAGCCTGGTTAGTCGTATTGGATAATAAATGAAATTGGTGAAATGATGCTCAATTGATCTCGGGATCCATGGAGCTTAAACTTAATGGATATTAGTCTTCTCAGGATAAGGGAAACCCCGAATAAAACCTCATCCAGGTAACTCACCCTAAGGGACCTGTTGAATGTGAGGCAGACACGCTACCACCACTCTACCCGGGGGGCAGATATTTCTTTAAAACTTATGGTACTAGAATTTTCTCAAATTGAAAGTTTATATTAATTTTTTTTTATTCCATCATGCAAAAATAAAGGAATTTCAACATTACATAGTGACGGTTTTTGAATGATTTAAACTCTCTTTAGTCTTATTTCCCTTCTGCTTACAAGGAAGAAGTAATAAAGTAATAACTGTAAATATTATCGCGATTAGCATGATATACACATGAGAATAGGCTTTGAAGAATAGTTGATTGCAGAAAAATTTGAGAAAGTCATGTGAATCAGATTTGTTTATCTCCGTACCTATAAGCATTCAACATCGAACCTAAGGTCTAACGAGAGCAACTAAATGAGCTTTGAAAAGAAGTTTCTAGTGTTCTTAATTGGGGGAAATGAAAGGATTTGTGTTCCATTCTTTTGTGTACAATGATACTTGATGAAGACGTCTTAATTCGCTTAAAGATTCTATTGTATGTACTGTCTAGATTCTTAAAGTCTTTGGTTTACAGCCAAATTCCAACAACTGAAGCATAACTCCATTGTTTGTTTTCTTTCAGCTGTCAACTGAGAATTTGCCTCTAAATAAAAGATCTTTGGATACAAAATGGAGACACTGAAGTCGTTGAACCTAATACATTGAGTTTATTGCTAATAATACGTGCTAAAAAAAATATTGATTAAATGTTTACAAAATGAGTTTTGCATATTTTCCATTGTAAAATTAAGTACATAAATTAAGAACACTAATGTGCTATATTATACTTTCACTCATTCATGAATTCTTAAAATAAAAGTAATGATGAATTGCTGATAATGACAGAGGTAAACCAACCAACACATTGTAAATCGCTTATTAATTGGAATTATAATCAAGATGCATTTGATTCGTAGAGACATGCAAAAGTTTTATTAAAGCTTCAGACACACATAGCAAACATACCAGATACATGGAGTACCTACATACACATTCCTAAAATGACATTCCTTAAATATAATAATCATTTACATAATTCATTTATATCATCTATAAAGGAGCTACATACTAGTAAAGGATCGGATGTGTTCCATTTACTTTCTCTACTTATTCTGCAAACAAATTATTCTTACAAAATGTTGTTCTTTTATCTTCATCAGGCTAAGCAAGATAAACATTACCAGAAATGGTTGTATTACTTAATTTCTTATAAGTAGAAGGGAAATAAAGGAATACAATAGACTAAAGTGACAGTCAAAGTTTTAAAACCTTTTGCTCTACGATTGTTCATTGATTCGGTTCTCTTGCCATGGCCAAGATTAAAACTAAAGGGATATGAAAAGTATTTTAAAATTAAACCAATGAGGGGGAATATCTCGGAAATGGTTAGATTTAAAAATAAAAATAATAATAATAATAATAATAAAACTGTATGACAAATTATGTGTCTTAAAGTGATCTACAATTTTTGTGTACTACGCTTTGTTCTGTCTCTTAACGGTTTACCAGTTATGACTTTAGAAGCTATCACAAAGAATTCAGGATGTACATTTTATTTCTGATCTAAGCATATTTTATATACGGAATTTTAATCAAAATCGTTAGAGCTATTTTAGAAAATCGAAAATATTGAAAAATGCTTCATGTAAAGGATAATTTGGAATGGAGGAATTTTCTTGAAAATCGTGTCGCAGTGTCAAGTTTGGTATATAACCGATTTTTCGTTTTTAAGTTATGCTGTTCACAGACATACAGACACACGGGGATCTTTTTATTTATTTTTATTCAGGAATATTCAAAACGTGTATTTCTAATGAAATCTCAGTATCGATTTTTTTGGGTGGAATACAATACCTTCTCTTCCAATATGTACATTGTATATACGTGCTAAAGGTATTAAGCTAGGACTGCATAATGGTACCGCATCACTCACAGCTTCTACTGAGGCCAGACAGGTCCAACTTTATGATTTTAATCTCCTGTAACTAGGCCGGGAAGCAGGTTTTCTCAATGTTGGGCAGGTCAGGAAAAACCTGGTTTACAGTGTCTCCATTTTATACCAAGGCCGGAATAATGCGCATCTGCTAGACCGCGGGGTTTTCCGTTCCATAAACTCCTGCCTACTAAAATGAGGTAAAAATGAGACAAACATGTGTTTTACACAGCTAAAATCTATATTAAATCTATATTCTATTATTGAGCTATAAAAACATATGTGAAATCGTCACACACCAGAAATAGGGAACTACAAGAAGCTGCTATATTTCAAGACTTTTTTTTTTTTTTGTAACAGTACCGGAGTCTGATCAGGACGTGGCGCTGTATCCCCGTTTACATTTCCCCTCTAAGTTTACTGTATGATTACTGGTTTTACTGTTCCTTTACACAAACACATACACATTGCACAAACATATAACACCCATGCCCAAGGCGGAACTCGAACCCACGATCCCCTGCGCACGAAGCACCAAAGCGAGACGCCTTAGCGAGCGTGGCCTTGGGGACCAGCAAGACATTGAGCATCTCTAATTTTTACTTTCTCCTCACGCACTATGTACATAGTGTATAGGGAAGGTACCTATTACATTCCACCCAAAAATTCGATACTGAGATTTCACCGGAAATAGACGTTTTAGGGTCCCCAGTATCCAAAAGAAGTAGTTTCAGAAAAATCTCAGTGTATGTAATGTACGTATGTGTGTTGATTTTTTCAAAAATGGTTCTAATGATTTTGATTTAAATACCGTATGTTAAAGAAATCTATATGGCAAATTAAATATATATCTTGCATTTTCTGGGAATAGCCTTTGAACACCTCTTTATTCTGAATGAATTTTGCTAAATTTGGCATAACTGGTAAGCCGCAAGATATAGACAAAGACTTACTACACAAAAAATGTAGAGTAAAGCACACAATTTGTCATATACGTTTTTTTTTCTCGTGGAATTGACTATTTCTGAGATATTCCTTGTTACTTGTTTCAGATTTAAAATACTTAAATCTTTTTTTCACACGGAAAGCTGTGAACTCCTGGCTCAGCCTAGAAATGGATTTCAACCCAATGATAACCGGCTCGTTTTAATTAGGGTATTCACTTATTTTCCTTCTAATTACAAGGAAGCAAGTAACTAACACAATTTCTGTTTATGAAAAGTAGATGCTTTTTAACAACAAACATCTGATTTTTATTTTTAAAAATAAGTGACAAATTCCTCAACGCTGAAGACTAGACTCAAGTTTGTCTTTGGTAAAACCCTCTAACTGGTCCCTCACTGAAGTAAAAATATCCAATTAGTTATCCCCCCCTCCCCCGTGATCTTGTTCTTCCAAGAATATTTAGTATCTGTAGTCAGGTACTTGTAACTATGAACACAAAATAGTTCTGTCTGCAAATAATACTTTTTCCGGTAGCAGAAGTTGTTGTATCGAATTTTTTGTTGGAATACAATATCTTCTCTACCTACCAAGCACACCCGTCGCCAAAAAAAAAAAAATAAATAAATAAATGAGTCGTGTCTGGAACGCCAAATTCGTCCACGGCACAGCGCCTTGTGTACACCATTCGCAATGCATTATGTAACGGCAGCAAGTTGTCACAAGTAACCCATATGATCAATAATTATGATCAAATAAATAACTTAAGCTTCTTTAACAACAAACTATATGACAAAGTATTGACACAAAACATGATACAGTTTGAATTGTAAAACCCGGCAGTGCTGTAGCGCTGTCACAAAACGTAGGGTTTTTTTTTGTTTTTTTTTTTTGCTTCTCTTTAAGGGGAGGCATCTGTGAAAGTTGCTAAAATCCATAACTTTTGTCACAGAAATTTAAAATTTTGTAACTATCTGTGCCAAAGAGTTTATAGTAAATATACCAAACTTTATGATTGTCATTAAGATGTTTTTTCTGCAATTTTTATGCTACATAAGAAATGCTCCTTGCAAAACAATATTTGTTATAAATAAACTAAACTCTGGCTGTAAATTCCTTAGGACTATGTATACAAAACTTGGCATTTTTATTAAGCTATGCAAAATATTTTTGGAGAAAAAAAATATTGAATGCATAGATGACCTGTTTTTTCCAAATTTTTAATAATTTTCAACATCAAAATTCAATAACAGTTAACCCTTTACATCTAGAACATAAAAAATGCCAAGTTTTATGCATCAACTATCTAAGAATGTGTGAAAAGTTTCAAAGCGATTCATTAAGAATTGCACTGGAAGGGGCATTTTGTACATTGAAAAATGTTGAAAAACAGAAAGCGAAGAAAAATGATTTTAAAGTCTTAAATATGTAACAACATATAATTAATGCTACAAAACTCCCCTGAACCATATGAAGGTCCTTCAGCTAACTATTTAGCTACCTCTTCTTTAAACGTTGCTACTCTTAACTCTTTTTACTGTTTTGAATGTACCTAATGTACTTAGAGCACTTTGTTTTAATCTTCGCCTATCCCTAAGGTTACTAATTCTTTTGCTGACAGGACTTATTTTAGTAGCTGAAAGTTTATTATTTAATTTCACAAGCACTGGTGATATTAGAAAAAAATCTGATAAGTACCACATACATGATTTTCTCTACATCTCTGCAACAAATTATTCTTAAAACGCTTATACTTCTATTTACTTCCTGCTAATCGAGAAAAAATTAGCAGAAATAGTCTTATTACTAGCTTCCTTGTAAGTAGAAGCGAAATAAGGGAGTATCATAGGTTATAGTGATGGTCAAAAGCTGGTTGCTATGTAACTGAAGTTCCTTTGTTTGCATGGACACGAGTTCACAAAGTCCTGTATGAGAAAAGTGTGTTTTTTATAGTTGAAACCAAAAACAAGGAATATCTCAAAAACAATCAACCCTGCGAAAAAAATGTATATAACATAAATTGTGTGTCTTAAAGTGTTCTACATTTGTTGTGTGGTAAGTTTTTGTCCATCTCTTACGGTTTAGCAGTTATGCAAAATTCCGTAAAATTTATCCAGAATAAAGTAGTCTTCAGAGGCTATTCGCAGAAAATTCAAAATATACATTTTGTCATGTAAATATCTTTAACATACGATATTTTAATCAAAATCGTTAGTCATTTTTTAGAAAATCAAAATTTTCGAAAAAAGTTTCATTTAAAGGGTAGTTTGGGGGGGGGGATTTTTCTCAAAGTCTTCGTGTCGCATCCATGGAAGATACTAAACTTAAATACCAAGTTTGGTATTTTACCGACTTTTCGTTTTTGAGTTATCGTGTTCACAGACACACGGACACACACACGGACCTTTTTCTGAAAATACGTTTTTTTTTTTTGGATACAGGGGACCCTAAAACATATATTTCCGGTGAAATCTCGGTATCGAATTTTTTGGTGGAGTGCAATACATTCTCTATACACTATGTACATAGTACGTATAGAGAAAGTTAAAAAGGCAAATAAATCGATCAAGAGTTGCCTAATACGGTGTATCACTTTACTACGCAATGCTGATGACGGACACTGAAATACAGGCACCACCAGATAATGTGCCCCAAAATAGGCCCTAGGGAGGTTCAAAATCCTAAGGATGTCATCCTGCGCATGGGCCCAAGAAGTCGAGGACGGGCAGGTTTCGAAGGGATGTCGCAGGGTTTCTGGTCGTCCACAGAGATCACAGTCCGGCGAGACTTCATACCAATATGGAACAGCCGTTAATTGACGAGGATGGTGTTGGTCTCTACTTGCTACCAATTGCTGCGTTGTAGAGTGGTGAGAACTGGGTGGTGCAAATTGCGTCACACTCAGCGCCAAGGGTTGAATATCAAGGGACGGTCTAGGTGTGCTATGGCAGCTTGACGATTCAATGAACAGTGTATAATACACAGTAATACTCGATAATATTTTGATTCCTTCTGTTGAGAATGTGTCCTCTATTGAGAATGTGTGGGCTGAGGTAAAAAGGGAGCTGCTCTCCAATTACCTGTAAATGGCGAAGGACAAAAGTTGGCTTCTGGGCACAAATTCAAGAAGCGTTTCGTCCACATTATTGTAGACATTTATTTGCTCTGAAGACTTAGGGCAATATTACGGGCTGAAGGATCATACACTCGAGGTTAATTATGTTTACATTTTGTGTTTTAGTTTTATAAGATAATAAATAGTTGATGCATATTCTTTAAGTTATTTAACACGAGTGTTAGTAGAATTATGGTTTTCTTTTGCATAGATAGGCCCACAACTTCAGATGCCGAATTTATATTAATACACTATTATGTTCTACATATCCAATCATAAAAATAACAAAAATTAAAAAAAATTGGATGTGTTACACTCACATGACTTTTTCTAGCCGTTCTACACACATCTTACATAAGATTATCTTCTTTCTGCACCTTGCTAATCGAGGTACCCATTAGCACGATGTTCTTATTACTTAGTTCCTTATAAGTAGGAAGAAAAGGGAATACACTAGGCTAAATCGATAGTCAAATATTTTAAAAGCTGTCGTTATGCGATTGTCATTACAAATCACTTCTTTTCTTGGCCAGGAGTAGAACAAAAGAAAAACGGACACTCCCATCTGAGAAAAGTATAAGTACTTCACAACTGAAACTAATAACAATGAATTACTCGAAAACGATAAGATCCACGAAAAAAATGTATATGACGTAAGGTGTATATTTCAACAAAACCTACATTTTTTGTATTGTAAGTTTTTATCTATCTCTTACGGTTTACTAATTATGCCAAATTAAGCAAAATTCATCCAGAATAAACAGGTCTTTAGAAGTATTCCCAGAAAATTCAAGATATACATTTTATCTGTCAGATAAATATCTTTAATACACGATATTTTAATCAAAATCGTTAGAGCCATTTTTAAGTAAATCAAAAGTTTCGAAAAAAAGGGGAGATTTTTCTCAAAATCTTCGTGTTGCATCCCTGGAAGATACTGAACTTAAATACCAAGTTTGGTATTTCAGCTACTTTTCGTTTTTGAGTTATCGTGTTCACATACACACGGACACATACACGGACCTTTTTCTGGAAATGCGTTTTTTGGATTCAGGGTGTCGTAAAAGATGTATTTCCGGTGAAATCTCGATGTCGAATTTTTGGGTGGAATACAATACTTCTCTATCCCTATGTACATTGTACATACGGGGCTAGAGAAGGTAAAAATCACAAGCAGCGCGAGATATGAACTGAGGAACTTATGAGTGGAAGCAAGGTCTTCTTAACCTCTCGGTCACGGTAACGAGTTTAGTGATATGTTCTCAGTATCAGAAGTTAACCATTGCGCTGTCAGTCATAGACCACTGTACAGTTATTTCGTGTGCGTTGTGAACACAGCTTTTAAGAAGATACTCGAAACTCTTCGATCGACACATGAAATCTGGGGATGACTCATTTTTTGATGTACATACATGCTAGAGAAAGTAAAAATGAATACTAAGAACTCAATATTAGATTATGTAAGATACAAACAGCTGAGTTGGTACGGACATATCAGAAGAATGAATGAAGAAAGATAGCTGAGAATGTGTTTTAATGTAGTCCACCTGGAAGAAGAGGAAAATAGACCTTGGAACTCAAGGATGCGGGAAATAAGAACTGGAGTGTGAGCAAGAAGACTAGTAGATAATAAAGATGTAATAATATTCAAACTCCCCATGTAAAAATAAATAAAAATATTATTATCATGATTTAAAAGCTAACTTAAAAGAATATTAAACTGCAGGCCCGAAGGTATAAATAAACCAACACGCAGAAGAACCTGTCACTCAGTGGAACATATTTTGCAAACGTTCATCTCTGCTGCATTATGTAAATGTTTATCACAGCACGCACTAGAAAGAGGAGGCATCATTAATTTCGCATTAACCACTCGGTTGTGCCACAAGTTTCAGAGCGAGGCAAAGATTCTAGACTGCATTTTTTAATCATCAACTCATGCACTCTGTGCATGTTATTAAATATACTGTTTGACCGAGCTTATGAAAGCTCACAGCATGCTACAGTAATTACATACAACATGACACAGGAGAGGGGGTCCTAAACATGAATGTGAATACATTTACATGGCCCCCCAGGACACCCTAACGACACTATAATGATCTGTTTTACCAAGAGGTACGCGGTCGTTCTCTTCATCAGCTGAAACAGGCTTGCCAGATTTATTTCACATAATATCGCCTCAATTATTTTAAAAATCGCAAAATTCATAATGAAGTCGCCCAATTAATTTCACGTTTTCTGTGTAGGGGGTTGAAAAACGTCTCTAAGATTTGTTGTAGGGACTATTGCTGCTAATTTTCTTTTTTTTTGGGGGGGGGGGGCCGCTTGTTTCTTAAGGTCAGCCTATTGGACTCTTCAGCCCCCCCCCCAAAGTATTATTTGGGAACCTTCTAAAGCCATTTATTTAGTTCAGGTTCACAAAGCAACTCCACTTTTTATTAAGGTTTCATTTATAGCTCGCCTTTAACTGCACGGTCATATCTGCGGCATTTTTCTTTGGAACATACTGCCAATTGGTAACTCGTGTGTTATCATTGGGTTTCAGTTTTTCTTTGAATGCAATTAAATATCTTATACACACATTCATACTCTCATGAATAATTCCAGACACTGGGGAATATAGGAAAAATTTTGGCTTGATAAAAATTCTCAATTCCAGTCGGGAATCGAACCCTAGACACTTTGCAAAGCAGGAACGTCAGCTCTTTTTAAATGTTTTGTCACGTTTTCCCTACTTACCCATTATTAATAGTGTTATTTACTCACATTACTGTATAAGCACTGTTTTAAATTGTATTTATAATAGCAATATGTTATTCAAACATCAACACCACTAAATAAAATATTAAGATGTATTTGCACTGATCTGCTCCATTGATTAAAAAATCTCTTGAAATTGTGTGATTGCGGCAAAAACAATATAAAGGGGGGAAGCAAGGAAAACAGTGTAGAATCTTGTTTCTCTTCTGTGATTGTAGATTGCAGGTATTTTACAACTAGCACTATTTTCATAGCAGTGACTAAACGAATATACTATAATTATACATTTTAATGTATTATTTAATTTGTGGAACAATACATCCTATTCAGGAATAAGTTTAAAGTATTTTCATGATTAAAGATCCAGCCCAAAAATTCGCAAATCGCCCCAAATAAAAATCAGTCGCAAAGACATTAATTTAGTAGCCCAATCCGCGATTTTTCGCCCAATCTGGCAACCCTGAGCTGAAATGCTCTCGCTTACTCGATTGTGATCATGCGCAGTATCGTGGTGTGGGTTGCGACTAAGTTCAGGAGGCTTAATTGGCACATTCGAGAACTGTGTATCTAGGGATCGAAGGTAAAATTCTGGTACTTTTAAAGAAATGTATTTTATTTCATCCATTCGCACGAGTGACTATCTATTCTACAACAAGCTATTCTTGCAATAACTTATTCTTCAATTTACTCCATGCTAATCGACGACATTAATGGTGGAAACAGCCTTCATTGCTTATTTCCTTGTAGGTAGAAAGAAAACAGGGGAATAAACTAGACTAAAGCCATAGTCTACATTTTTAAGAGTTGATCTAAATGAAAGGACATTGAAGTTTGGTTCACTTGAGAATGATTAACTGATTCATCTGTACATTTTTTTTACATTCTACATTTTTATAGTCGGCTTACTATTCCCTTACGTTGGGCTGAAGCCCCCCTAGGACTTTACAAGTGGGTACTGTCAAGGAGCTAGCGATACCTAACCACAGAATGGAGAACCTGGAACGAGTGGCCGACCCGTAGCCAGGCATGAGCGTGAGGAAATGAAATGCAAGCGAGATGGGTGATAAGAAAAGTGACGGTGGAATGGTGGCTTTCTTGAAGCACAAGTCCCACATATGGGCGCTTAGGATCGAACGCAAGCCGCCTAGATGGGAGTCAAACGGTATAACAACTCGACCCCGGCGCTGCCACACTCACACACACACACAGATATACATTCCATTTGTTTTATATATATATATATATATATATATATATATATATATATATATATATATGTACATACGGTATTTTAGTCAAAATCGTCAAGAGTCATTTTTGATAAAACTACATTTTTCGATATTTTGTCCATGTAAAGGTACTTTGGTTTGCAATTTTAAGTTTGATATTTATGCCACAATTTGTTTTGAGTTATTGTGTTCACAGACCCACAACCTTCCACACACAAATACAAAAATGTCCGATTTATATACGAGGGCTGTAAATAAAGTAGTGGCAACATTGATAGAACACAATATATACCCTTTGCCAAATGTAGGGCAGCCATTGGGGACCGTTGGCAAGGCGATGTTTTTTTTGTTTTTGTTTTTGTTTTTTTTTTTTTGGTAGTGTTTAATGCCCGCTTTAACTACTTGTGGCACCGCAGGCGATCGATCTCTGTTGATGACTGCGACGGAGCGCCCTACTGCGCGGACTCAACTTCGGAAACAGGTCGAAGTCAAAAGGACTCGTGTCTAGTGAGTACGGAGGATGTTCCAAAACCTCCCAATGCCACCGTTGCAATAAGAGCTGGACATTGTTTGCGACATGACAACGTGCTATGGGGTGATCGTCTCGCAATAAACTTGGACGTTTGTGCCGCATAGCCGGACGAAGATGTCGCTCCAGTAATCGGCAATAGTAGTCACTGTATACAGTTTGTCCCTCAGGTACAGCTTGCGTAAGAATAACCCCCTCGTAGTCGTATGCTTCACCCGACTGGGTTCCTGTCGAACTTTCTGTGGACGTTGTGAACCTGGGTGACGCCATTCATTCAACTGACGCTTCAATTCCGGCTCATAGGCTCGTGCCCACGTCTCATCAATGGCGACAATACGCTGCAGAAATGCGTCTCCTCCGTTGCGGTATCTGTCCAGGTGGATGCCAGCCAGTGCATACTGGTGCCATTAGTGAGTCGATGTGGAACCCAACGGGACGCAATTTTCCTCAGGTGAAGACATTTCGTCAGGATATGCCACACAGTTTGATGACTGTGACCAACCTCTGCGGATAACTCCCGGACAGTCCATCGATGGTCCGTGGCAACGAGACCACTCACGATGTGCGTTGCAAATCCGCAGTCTCAGTCCGACCTGTGGCCGAGTGGTTAGACCACTAGCCTCTCACCTAGACGGCTGGGGTTCGATCCCAAGCGACCGTATGCGAGATTTGTGGTAGACAAAGCGGCGCTGGGGCAGGTTTTCTCCGGGTACTCCGGTTTCCCCCGCCATTGCATTCCACCGGTGCTCCATCATCATTCATGTATCATCAGTGTCACCACCTGCTGTGCCATAACTAGTTAAAGCGGACGTTCAACACTAACCACAAAAACAAAAACAAAAACAAAAAAAAAAAAAAAAAAAACAGTCCGACCTGCACGAAACTCCTTGACCCAACGTGCAGCCGTCCTGTGTGGCAATGCATTCCCGCCACAGGCTTCATGTAATCCTCGATAACATGCCGATGCATTTTTTTCCACGGGCAACCTCGATTTTAATCCACGAACGCTGATCGCCTTTGGTAAACATGCTTTAGAGCGGTGCACTTGACACTTCACCTCAACGCTACCCAGCAACAACTGGCAGCCCGACCAATGCACACCATACACCGACACTAGTCACCTAATCGCTCCCATATCCTATTGGATCATACCCACTTTCCTGTGAATGTGGGGACCATGTTGCCACTACTTTCTTTACAGCTGTGTATGTGTGTATATAAATCGGACATTTTTCTAAAAATTCTTTTTTAATACAGATACACTAACTCCTATTTTCAGTGAAATTTTCGTATCGAATTTTTGGATGAAATGCACTACCTATGTACTATGTACACAGCAGAGAAAGTAAAAATGGTACCAGTTTAGACAGTTTGATGAAGTCGCTCGCGTTTAGTGTCGTAGGATTAATGTTACCGTCAACCATGTCAGAAAAGAAAGTACTATAAATGCATTCCCAATTTAAACCCAGTTTTTCCCTTTCGCTACTGACTACAGAGTACTCAGGTAGAGAAGGCATTGTATTCCACCTACAAATTGATACTGAAATCTCGCTGGAAATACAGGTGTTAGCGTCTCCAGTAAGCAAAAAAAGCATCTTTGGAATAGCCGCGCGTCTGATTGTCTCAGAAACGAAAATTCGGTTACACACTGAACTTGATAATTAAGTTCAACATCTTCCAAGGATGTGACACAAAGATCTTCTAGAAAAACCTCCATTTAAAACTACCCTTTACATTTCTTGAATTTCTCAAAAGTGGTTGTAAGGATTTTGATTGAGTAAAATACGGCATATTAAAGATATTTCCGTGGTCGAGTGGTCAGCGAGCTGACTTCTCACCCGAGGGTCCTGGGTTCGATCCCCAGCTGGGAATCTCTAGCCAGAATTATTCCCTATCCCCCACAGAGTCTGGAAGTTGTATGCGAGTGCGAATGTGTGCGTGTTTGAGTAACAAAATTATTTAAACCAACATAAAAAACCTATAGACAACGAGTTGTTTCAAATGGAAAGCTCCCGGTATGACCTTAGATGTTAAAGGGGGCTATATAAATGAAACAATATATATATATATATTTACATGACAAATAAAATGTATATCTTGAATTTTCTGCAGATAACTTCTGAAGACTTCCTCAATTTGCATAACTGATAAAGTGGTTGGGGGGGGGTAGACACAAAAAATGTAATTCTTGCTGAAAAGAGCAAATCACATACATGTTTTTCTGGGATTAACATTTTCCTAGATATTCCTTTGTTATTCCTTTTTCTTTTGTTTTAGTCCTGGCCATCCAAAGAACTGAATTTCAATCACATAGTAACCACCTTTTAAAAGATTTGACTTATTTTAGCCTAATGCATTCGCTTATTTCTCTTCTACTAATTAATAATAATAATAATAATAATAATAATAATAATAATAAGGAACTAAGTAATAGGACCATTTATGCCAATGTTTATCTTAATTAGCATGAATTAGATATAAAAGTAAACCTTTTTAAGGATATCTTGTTACGAAATAGGTAGAGAAAGAAATGTGAAAGTAACACATCAAATCTTTATAATAAACACAATTTTAAACTTAGGCATATATAAAAATGTCCGGTAAGAGAGATTAAGTACTGAAAATTTAGGTTGAGACGACAGCATTTTTTGAGTATCTAGGTATTTGGTAAAGCATTGTGTAGACGAGAGGGTAAATATTTTAGGATAGAAGTAGTGAAATTTGGTTCTTGTAAATATATTTTTAAGTAACGGAAACCTCTTACTGAACTTTTATTACTACTGATGCATAAAAATGGTAAGAGACCCGTTTTCAACCACATTTGATTTCTTTTAACCAGCAGTCGTAAGACCTGCAGAAAGGTCATCCGTTTCACTTTCTTGCTCGATATTGTGCGAAAATTGCTTATGGGTATTGGCATTGAACTGTTTGTTATTACTGTTGTATACTGGCAAATATTTGTGCGGAACTTGCCCATGTAAATGCGGAATATATCCATGCCCTAATGCATGGAGGTAAGGAGAATGGGATCCATTTTAATACCAGCTATGTGCATTAAAATTGATGTTCCGCTCCCAGAGAGGTCACAGTAAGTAAAGAAAATATTGCATTCCATTCAAAATTCCATATCGAGATTTCAGCGGAAATATAGATTTTTAGGATCCCTGAATTCTAAATTCTACCTTCTCTAGCACATATGTACTATGTACAAATAGAAAAAGAGGGTATTGTGTTGCACCAAAAATTCTCTACCGAATTCTCTATTCTAGAAATACACGTTTTAAAACCTCTTGAATAAAAATAAGTAATTTTAGAAAAATGTCCTTGGTTGTGCGTTTGTGTTGACAGCATAACTCAAAAACAAGTATTGGTATTTAAGTACAGTATCTTCTAAGGCACTTACAGTTTACGAATTATATTAAATCATCCAGAATGAAGAGGTCTTCAAAGGCTATTCCCAGAAAATTTGAGATATATAACTCTTTTGTCATGAGGGCCATCCAAAAAATAACGAATGATTTAACATACCTAAATAACCACGAAACGTATCAACACAAAACTTTGTAAGTAAAGTTATAGTACCTTACTCTATTTCTCAATGTAATCTCCATTCTGTTAAGACATTTATTGCCACTTTTTACTTTCTCTATAGGCTCTATGTACATAGTGTATAGAGAATGTATTGCACTCCACCAAAAAATTCGATACCGAGATTTCACCGGAAATATATGTTTTAAGGTCCCCTTTATCTAAAAAAAGCATTTTCGGAAAAAGGTCCGTGTGTGTATGTGTGTCCGTGTGTCCGTGAACACGATAACTCAAAAACGAAAAATAGGTAAAATACCAAACTTGGTATTTAAGTTTAGTATCTTCCAGGGATGCGACACGAAGCTTTTGAGAAAAATTCCCCACCCCCAACTACCCTTTACATGGAACTTTTTTCGAAAATTTTGATTTTTTCAAAATGGCTCTAACGATTTTGATTAAAATTTCAAATATTAAAGATATTTACCTGACAAATAAAATGTATATCTTGAATAGCCTCTGAAGAGTACTTTATTCCGGATGAATTTTACTGAATTTTGAATAACTGCTTAACTGTAAGTGATGGACAAAAACTTACTGCACAAAAAATGTAGAGCACATTAAAACACACAATTTATGTTATATACATTTTTTTCGTGGAGTTGTCGTTTTTGAGACATTCCTTATTTTTGGTTTCTGCTATGAAAAACGTATACTTTTCTCATACAGGAACTTGTCAACTCCAATCCATATAAACAACGGAACTTCATTGACATAGCAACCAGCTTTTGACTATCTCTTTAACCTATGGTAGTCCCTTATTTCGCTTCTACTTACAAGGAAGCAAGTAATAAGACTATTTCTGCTAATTTTTTTCTGTTTAGCATAAAGAAAATAGAAGTATAAGCTTTTTAAGAGTAATTTGTTACAGGGATATAGAGAAAGTCATGTGAATGGTACACATCATATTTTTAATGCTGATATTATATTTTCTATCGCCAAAGACCTTATCTTTTTTATGAATGCACAAAATGTTCGGTCAATCTAATTTTATAGGCAAATAACCCAAGTGCATTGTGATAATGTAATGCATGCAATGAACGACTCTTCGGTGAGGAAATGGCACATAATTTACGAGTAATCAAGGAAGAACCAGTGTGCCCGACACTAAAGAATGCCGCTAACGTAAAAAACAAGACTATCCCTGCCCGCCTGGGTAGTGTGGTGGTAGCGTGTCTGCCTCACATTCAAAAGGTCGTGAGTTCGAATCTCGCTTGGGGCGAGTTACCCGGATAAGGTATTTTTCGGGGTTTTCCCTTATCCTGAGAAGACGAATGTCAAGTAACTTAAAGCTTCATGAACCCCGAGATCATTTGAGCATCATTTCACCAATTGTTCATTCATCGTCTGATATGACCAAACAGGTTAAAGAACGTTAAGCTAGCGCTAGTATATTTCACGTTATGACACATGTTGGCGCAATTTCTCCATTGTTTTTACACAAGCATGTGTAGAACAGTAGTTGGATATGTAGAATCAGACTGAAAGTTCAATACCGTAGCCGGAATTTGAACCACGGATTTCGTGGTCTCTAGCTGGTTTATCTAACCATTGAGCTACCTAGGCTATATGCCGGTATGGCATTAAATTCCTCAACTGACTCGCACGTTTCCCGGTAAACCACAAGGTGATCTCAAAGTATTTTGAATTGTCATACCCCAAAGGCCCGTGTTCGATCCCAAGGGACCGCTTGCGAGATTTGTGGTGGACAAAGCGGCGCTGGGGCGGGTTTTCTCCGGATTCTCCAGTTTCCCCCGCCATCGCATTCCACCGGTGCTCCATCTTCATTCATGTATCATCATGTCACAAAAGAATACCCCAATGGTAGCTTATAACGTTGTTAGATCTTAAAGTTCCTGGCTTTATAGTTTAGCCAACTATTAAATAATTCCAATTAGTGTTAATTTAATTATTTTTTCACACAAGCCGTGTATAGGACAGGAGTTCAGACGTAAAAACTACTGGGAAACATGCGAGCCAGTTGAGGAATTTAATTTCGTGTCGGCATATTGCCACTGTAGCTCAGTGGTCAGAGCAACCGCCTAGTGATCCGTGGTTCACATCCCAACTATGATCTGTTAATCCTGCGATTTCTTCGAGGAAGATTTCAAGACAGCCAAAGTATGGCATTTTATTAATGTTTCTTTAAAACTCGGAAACGTTTCTGTACCTACCACATTTCACAAAACCAGGGGGAAGGGATGACGTGTCTATTAACGCAGCTTTGAGGAAGAACGTCAGTGAAAACACCTGTAGGAAAACACAGTAGATGTCCACGTCGCTCGCGGAGAAAAGAAGGCTCTTGTGTGTGTGGCGTAATTCATTAGCTAAATTACCGGCCGCTTGGCTGGGATCTCTGGCGGCAAACTTCAAAGGCTTCGGCCGCCACACCTCACCTCATTTCGCCACGGTAACCTCCCCACAAAGCTCGAGGCGAGACCCCGCAACCATTTTCATTTTATTATAATGAGTATTAATCGATACGGCAACTGTAAATTAATGTAGGGGTTTGTACTGCCCTGTGGACATTATCTCCCATCTACCGAATGCGTGGGTTTCAATTACCATGCATTCTTTGCACGAGAATATCGTTTGTTTGTATGCTCTCCCAGCTCCGGGCCTACATTCGGCCTATTCACGGTAATAAATTATCTTTCAAGAAGCAGGGCGTACTCGGGTTGCATGAAGGGGTTTCTGGTAGCTAATTAAATGAGAAATCGATATGCGACCACGAGAATTTCCACATTTAAAATTCCACCTAAACTTTCAGTGCAAAACTCAGTCTTAATTAAAACGTTTTTAAAACCATTTACAAGAAATGTATGGACTGCCTTCGTGGTCGAAAGGTCGCAAGTTCACCCGGAGGTCCCCTTTTTTTTGTTGTTGTAATATTTAACGCCCGCTTTTGCTTATTGTGGCGTTACACTGGTAATAGATGGAATGAAGATGGAGCACCGGTTGAATGCAATGGCGGGAGAAACCGGTGAAAACCCGCCCCTACGCCGTTTTGTCCACCACACATCTCACATGCGGTCACTTGGTATCAAAGATGAGAGACGAGTAGTCTAACCACACGGTCACGGCGCGGCCCAAAGTCCCGGGTTCAATTCCCGGCTGAAGCGGGGAATTTTTCTTCAACCAAAATTATTCCCTGTCCCCCATAGAGTCTGGAAGTATGTATGTGAGAGAATATGTGCGGTTTTTTTTTTGTTTTGTTTTTTTTTAAGAAAATAAAATGATTTAAACCCAAATTAAAGAACCTACAAACGAGTTGTTTCTAGTGCTTGCACCGTTTTGCTCCTTCGCAAAATCCAAACTATTATGCCCGCACATAACTAGAACTAGCGACTCGAAGTACTACAGACAGCTTTGCACAGGTGTGACTCGCTCCAGGCTTTCAGCATTATATGCTGTCCGAAACGCATTCCGGCATTGAAGGTTTCTTGTCAACTTAGAGCAGCAAGAGAAGATCTGCAAATACATAAGAGTCTCTCATTGCAGTCGGCAACAGCCCTAAGAACATCTCATTTTGCCACCATCTTACTGCGCAGGCTTAGTTAAAAAAAAAACTCAAATGAATTCATAAATACATAATAAGAATTATATATACATAAAAATGTTCCATTCAGATGATTTTCTCTACAACTCTGCAATGAATTATAGTTAAAAAGCTTATGCTTCTATTTACTTCCTGCTAATCAAGAAAAAGTTAGCAGAAATAGTCTTATTACTTGCTTCCTTGTAAGTAGAAGCGAAATAAGGGAGTACCATAGGTTAAAGTGATAGTCAAAAGCTGGTTGCTATGTGACTGAAGTTCCTTTGTTTGTATGAACACGAGTTCACAAAGTCCTGTATGAGAAAAGTATAAGTCTTTATAGCTGAAAAAAAAACAAGGAATATCTCAAACACAATCAACTCTACCAAGAAAATGTATATAACATAAATTGTGTGTTTTAAGATGCTCTACATTTGTTGTGTGGTAAGTTTTTGTCCATCTCTTACGGTTTAGCAGTTATGCAAAATTCCGTAAAATTTACCCAGAATGAAGTAGTCTTCAGAGGCTATTATCAGAAAATTCAAGATATACATTTTATTTGTCAGGTAAATAACTTTGCTATACAACATTTTAATCAAAATCGTTAGAGCCATTTTTGAGAAAATCAAAATTTTCGAAAAAGTTCCATGTAAAGGGTAGTTGGGGGTGGGGGAATTTTTCTCAAAATCTTCGTGTCGCGTCCCTGGAAGATACTAAACTTAAATACCAAGTTTGGTATTTTACCGACTTTTCGTTTTTGAGTTATCGAGTTCACAGACACACGGACACACACAAGGACCTTTTTGTGAAAATTGCTTTTGGATATTGGGGATCCTAAAACATATATTTCCGATGAAATCTCGGTATCGAATTTTTTGGTGGAGTGCAATACCTTCTCTATACACTATGTACATGGTGCACATAGAGAAAGTAAAAAGAGCAAAGCCCCTGATATGACCTTAGATGTTAAAGGGAGCTATATAAATGGAAAAAAAACATGTATATTCCCTAGATTTTTAAGTATTAATAATACCAATTATTATCAGCAAACACAATATAAGTGACAAAAGTAAGTTTACATAAAAGGAAAAAAAATCACGCAAAAGACTTAACCTTTGAGAGTAAAAGATCAAAGGTTCAAAGTCATCACCAAAAACGAAAAAAAAAAAAAAAATGTATTAAATTTACTAAGGTTATTAATACATACTGCATATAACAGGAATTGAAAAGCATGTGTTTTTATGTAAATAGTGAAGCATGTAGAAACTTTAAGAAATAAAAAAAAAATTACTAAAGTAAACCTAAAGCCAAACTAACATCTCTCCCTAAAATTGATACATTTAAAGATAATCAATGTAATATAAATAATATATCCACACAATAACCCCTTACTCTTCAATCAATTCCAGAATAATTAATCATTGGCTATTAAGAATATAATATAATTTGCCCGCCATGGTAGTGTGGGCCTTTGTGGCTGCCTTATATTCCAGAGATCGTGAATTCGGAGCTCGCTTATGGTGAATTACCCGGATAGGCTTCCCCTCCCACGTGATTTTTCTTTTAACCTGGGCAGACGATGTCGAGTAACTTTAAGCTCCAAGGACCCCGAAATTATTCGAGCGTAATTTCACCAATTTAATTCATCGTCGATATGACCAAACAGGTTAAAGAATATCAAGCTAAAAAAAAACCAGAAATCTTCATGGTGGATGGGAAGTAAATAATGCAAATATTGGAATCATCACTTGAAGATGTGATAAGTAAGAAACCACTATAAAGTGGCCCAAAATACGTCGACAAGGCAGACTACCTATTAAGTACAAAATATTGTATTTTGCTCAAGATTTCATCGGAGGCTTACTGTTTTGAAGCTAACTGAACCCCAAGAAATGTGTGTGTGTGTGTGTGTGAACAGCATTAACTCGAAAACAACGATTCGGTTAAATACCAAACCTAGCCTTTCTATATTCTTCCAAAAATGTGACACAAACACTTTCAAGAAAATCCTCCCACTCTAAAGCCTTTACATAGGAAACAGTCATTAATTTTGATTTCCTCAAAATGGCTCTAAAATACCATGTGCTCATTTTTAAGATATTTTCATTAAAATAAAATGTATGTCTTGAATGTTCTGGGAGTAGCCTCTGAAGTTATCTTCATTCTAATTGGCTTTTTCATAAACCATATAATAAGTGGTAAATCATGAGAAATCTTAGTATGTAAACAAAAAGTTTTGTTGTTACGAATTTTAGACTTTTACACTTCTCTCAAACGAGAAGTCATTTTCGCTTTCTTCTATTGGTTATGTAAATAGAACGATATTTGAAAACCATCATACAGGAGAGAAATTTTAAAAGTGTTTTAATTCTATTTTGTTTTATATCGCCTTAACAACTCGATCATATGATGACAGACCAGCTCTGCAAGACAACCTAGTTGGCATTGTATAGTGGAGAGTAGCCTTCAGGGCTTATCTCCGTACCATACTACAATGACATTGTTTTTTATATTGTTTAACGCCCGCTTTTACTACGATAGGCGATGATACTGAAATACATGAAATCAAGATGGAGCAGTTGAATGCAGTGGCGGGGGAAACCGGAGAACCCGTAGAAAACTCGCCCCTGCGCCGCTTTGTCCACCACAAGTCCAACATGCGGTCACCTGGGAGTGAGAGGCGAATAGCCTAACCACTCGGCCAAGCAGATGGTGTCAGAAATTCTGTCCTGTTTAGCTTTTTGCCATTTGTAGCATTTTGAGGTTTCTCCTCTCTCTACCATTTGGCTCAGCGACAAGAAAATGGAGTTAAGGTGACGTCCAGACTAATACTTTCATTACCTGTGAATAAATGACAGTGAAATCGCAATTACCGTTTATTTTCACCACTATTGTTTTAGACAAATGGTGGAACTTGTGTCCAAGTTTGCGAGTTCAAACAGAGCGAAGGATGATGGATGTTTTTTCGGATGTAGGAATCCTTAGCATGGCTTCGTTTGGTGGGATAGTAAGGTCTTTGGTCCCGTGTAACGTTTATTTGCCCTAAAGAACCCCATACATTGAAAGAAAAGGTCCCTGGGCTAAATTCGCCACGTTTCACGTCCGTATGTCCTACATTTATGGGCGAAGAGTTGATTTCTCGTCACAATATAGTGAACTAGAAACTCCCTGAACAAGAAATTACTGTAAAAGTGACCCAATATACGCTGGCATAGCGTGATAGAACTTGAATTGGTTTAATAATATTTACCTTGGCGACTGAGGAAATAAAAAAAAAAAAAAAAAAGATTGCTTGGCCCACAGAATGGGGCCATAGATGTTACCGCTTGAGCCATCTGGCTTAGTTTGAAGGTTTGAGTATCGCTTAAGTCTATTGTATTCCCCTAATGCCCTTTTGAGTGTGTGTGTGTCATTCCGGTTACACATTGCAGTCACCGTAGGATTATTATGCACGATTCTCCAGGGAAGATAGGCTGGTAAGTGTTTCTACGTGCGGCCGAAACCGGGCCTCGGAGAAAGAGCCACCGTAGATGGTCCCTAACATGGGCCAGGCAGTTCATCTCCGAGGGGAGCGCTAGGAGACCGCACCCCAAGTCTGGCCGAAGTCCCTGGGTCCTACAGACGACTCCAATGCCATCACTGAAGGCCGCGCCATGGCCGAATTTTTTAACCACTCGCCTCTCACCCAGCGTACTCGGGTTCTATCCCAGCACCCTTATGATGGACAAAGTGGCGTAGGGGCGGGTTTTCTACGGATTCTCCGTTTCCCCCGTTACCGCATTCCACAGGTGCTCTATCATCAGTGTCATCGCCTGCGGTGCCATATGTAGCAAAAGCGAACGTTAAACACTATAAAATATGCCATCCCGCCGCCGAGAGCTGTATTTCCAAAGTGCGTTCACCATCACGGTAGGGCGCCACCACCGCAGTCCTCGCCGACATTTACAATCCGGTTAGATAAAATGGATATGAAACGAAGAGACAGAAAGTTCGGGGGAATGAAGAAATGAAAACTCCCAAAAATCCCGTCCCGGAAATCCAACCCACTACCTTCCGAATACCAGTCCCAGCCGAAACGTCTGGCTCTGTTATCTCCATGAACCAACAAGGAAGCAGGCAATAAAGCAATTTTTGTAGATGTTTATCTCCATTACTATGAAGTAAAAAGAAGAATAAGTGTTTGTAAAAATGGTTTGTACGGGAGTGAATAGAGAATGTGAGTGCAACACATCAGATTTTACTTTCTCTAACATGTATGTACAATGTATACGCTCGATAGAGAAAATATTGTGTTCCACCCAAAAATTCGACACTGAGATTTCATCGGAAATATATGTTCTGAGAACCCCTAGATAAAACAAATATTTAAGAAAATGCCAGAGTGTGTGAGTGTGTATGTGTGGATAGCATAACTCAAAAATGAAAAATATTTTAATCATCAAACCTGGTATTTAAGAACAGTATCTTTCAAGGATACGGCTCGAAGATATTCAGAAAAATCCCCGATCCTAAACTACCCTTTACATGCAATACGCTCCATCGATTCTGATTAAAATGCTTATTATATTAAACATGTTTATATAGCAAATAAAATATATACCTATTGTCCTGAATTTTTTTGGTAATAGCTCTGAAGTCCTCTCGATTCTAAATGACTTTAGGATAACCAGTAAACTTTAAGATAAACAAAAATTACTACAAAAAATGTATATCTTGTTAATACACACAATTTAGCCATGTACAGTCCTTTTGTAGAGATAATTCCTGTTATTGGTTTCAATTTAAAAAAAACAACTCATTTTTCTGTCTAATAGGAAGCCCTTATGTGTTTCATCTCTCTTTTGCTTTACTCCTGGACATGGAAATAGAAAGTAATTTCAATGACAATCGCTTAGCGGCACCTTGTAAAATATTTTCCTGTCGCTTTAGCCTAGTGTATTACCTTATTTTTCTTCTTCCTGTAAGAAACTAAATAATAAGACCATTTCTGGTAATTTTTACTTTCTCTATCCCGTATTCCATACAATGTAAAAAGTAGTTGAGAAGGTATTGTATTCTTCCCAATAATTCCATGTCGGAATTTCGCCAGAAATATATGTTTTGAGGTCCCCTGAGTCCAAAAATTATTTTAGACTAAGGTCTGTTTCTGTGGACAGCATAGCTCAAAAACAAAAATATCGCTATATATCAAATTTGGTATTTATGTTTGGTAGCTTCCAATGTTGTGATACGAAGATTTTCAAGAAAATCCCCTCATAACAAAACACCTTTACATAGAAAGTTTTTGATAGTTTTTTTTTTTTTTAAATAGATCTAACGATATGATTAAAATGCCATATATTAAATATATTTACATCACAAATAGAATGTATATTTTGAAGTCCTTATTCTAGATGGGTTTTGCAAAATTTTTCATAACGGTTAAACCGTAGGCAACAAACAAAAACTAATCATAAAAATGTACATCTCGTTAAAACACACAATTTATGTTATACCTATATGTTTTTACTGTAGAGTTGATCGTTTTCGAAATATTCCTCATTATTGGTTTCAATTTTAAACTACCCAACTTTTCTCAAATGGGACCATGCAAAGCGTACCAAAATGTTTCAATTAAAACACTTGACTATCGCCTTAGTCTAATGAATTCCCTTATTTCGCTCCTACTTACAACGAAGCAAGTAATAAGACTAATTCTGCTAATGTTTATCTGGATTAGCAAGAAGTAAATAAAATAATATTTTCTAAGAACAGTTTGTACATGGTCCAGTTAGAGAAAGCTATGTGAATATAATATATTAGACGTTTTCCTTGAATAACATCAGGAGATAAAAGGATAGTCTTTTGCAAGAATAATTTCTTTGCAGAGCAGAAATGTGAATGAAAATATGAGGTTTTTCTTTTTTACTTTAATCACAAGTAATTCTGATGTTTTACTACTATTCCTAAGGATCAGGAAATTTCGGAATGGTTGGCAATATGTTTAATCTTCTTTGCTGATTGATTTAATCTATGATTATTGCTAGCATAATCATTTTTGCTTGTCTTGCAGTCAGTGTGCAGAAGCTTTAAAACCTGGTATACTTGTTTTTCAAACTGCTATCTCTTTCTGGATCCTGTTTATACAGATCTCTATATAATTCCTGTTTTCCGTTTTTGGAAAAATAAAATTAATTATAACTACCTGCTTTATTCACTGCAGACTGCTGTAGGTCTAGAAGCAGACCAAATAATTCTCGATATTTTTATGCTCTAACTAAGGCTGTCTGCAGAATTATATGCGAGGTTTGGTTTCCTTTTTCGTTTACCTCTTTAAGGTGAAATTAAGTTTCTCTATATGGCATTCTTTTTTTTCGACTGATTTGGTCACAAACTGGATGGCGCTGTCAAGTTCTAAAACGTAAAGTCTCTCTCAAATTAAAATTAGAAAGAGCGGACGCAGTAACATTTGAAGGATTGCAAGTTAACAGCGTCAGAGATAGAAGTCGGGTCAGTATACTCATTGTCCGCTCAAGACGATTAGTCAGGCGACATTACATAACTTGGTTTTGCTTTCTTTTCAACTGTAAGCAGAACTATTGGTAAGATATTTTGCCGAAAGCATCGAAGGTGCGGCATCTGCAAATGCAGTAATATGTAAAAGATTTTTTTTTATACAGCCTTAACGCCCGATTTCAATAGTTGTGGCACCGCAGGCGATGACACTGATAACACATGGAGTGAATATGGAGCACCGGTGAAATGCGATCACAGGGGAAACCGGAGAATCCGTAGAAAATCCACCCCTGCGCCGCCTTGTCCACCACAAGTCTCACATGCTGTCGCTTAGGATTGAACCCGGGCCGTCTAGAGTGATGATATGGGGGGGTGGAGATTTCTTAGTATAAACAACGTAGGGCTTCATCCCAAAATCTCAAATGCATATTGTTCTCCATTCCACTAAATGTGACAATGAAGAAAGAGACTATAGTAGTAAAACAGATTAACTATTATATCTACAAAGCACATGCTTGCAAACAAATATAGGATGTCCAAAAACTATCTTCACAATTAAGACTTTAATAACTTTAAAACTACAATAGTTATAGCAAATGGTTTTCAGCGGTACCGAAGCCTCCCGCGGTCAGAAAAATAGCCCCGAAGCCTCCCGGACCCTTAAAGGTCCCCAATATATTTTTTTTATAGTGGTTAACGCCCGCAGGTGGTGACACTGATGATACATGAATGATGAGGGAGCATCGGTGGAATGCGATGGCGGGGGAAACCGGAGTACCCGGAGGAAACCCGCCCCAGCGTCACTTTGTCCACCGCAAATCTCACATGCGGTCGCTTGGGATCGAACTCCGGCAGTCTAGGTGAGAGGCGAGTGGTCTAACCACGGCGCGGCTGGTCCCTAATTACATAGCCCCCAAGCCTCCCCAAAGCAGATAGTCTCTCGGTCGAAATAGGTAACAGTTGCAGTTTGGCGTTTATAATATTTGATGAAGCATTACATACTTCTAGTGGAAGATGTTACATTTTTTGTATTTATGATTAATAACAAAGAAATACGGCTCTAGTACCAAAAGAAAATGGACCTCAAATGCTTAAATTTGAAATTTCGTTTAGCGTTACCTAGGGTACACCACGAGGAGGCGAATTGGTTCGCACCCCAAAAGATTCCACATTTGTCAGCTTCGTCATTATGTCTTTATTTTCGTAATTTACTCACAATGGATCCGCAATTAGATTCTTAGTTATTTTGACATTCTAAACCTATATCATACTGTAATATATATATATATATATATATATATATATATATTATTATTATTATTATTATTATTATTATTTTCGTCTTCAAAATAAGAGGTATTTTTGCCTTTTAGATCTTTTTTCCATTATTTCCAGGTTCGGTTCTATAAAAAATGGACTTCACGTAGTCCATTCTTGAAAGTTTTCCAGCTTTGAAATGTTCTATTTGCTGCATCACGAGTTTCAAGTGTGGATAAGACCTTCACTTTTTTATTTGTTGATGAATTAATTGCAATTTTAGTATCCAACTGAATTTGCTTCAGTACTTCAAGAAATCTATACCGATCTGGGCTACAGGAATAAAACTGATTGTTGTATTTGTTGTGGAAACTTTCGCAAACGTTGGTAGTTCTCTGTCTATGGCAACTTAGTTCTGCCCACATGGAAGGAGGAAAGACTGCATTTTCATCGATGAAAGTTTCCACTAAATAGTCGCAAAACATCTGTAGTTTTTTCGAGACAGGCATCACTGTTATGAAGTCTTCAGCAAAACAGACACCAACCATAACTTTGGCAACTTTTAACATTGCAAGTCCATCGCGCTATTCTACTTTGTAAACACTTCTGGAAGCCGACGGTGTAACCGCTCCGAAGTAGACTTTACCTCACTGAACTGCTCAAAGTAATTGCAGTCTCATCGGTAAACATGTCAACTGTGAGCTTATTTGCCGTACACAAAGATATCAAGGAAAAAATTAAGCATACTCATCCACCCCAACTGCTGGTTAATTACACCGGTTTCGCGGGAGGTTGTTACCTGCTAAGCTTACCTGGGTACGGGAGGCTTCGGTCCTGCGCCCGATAAGATAACTCATAAGTTTGTCAACAGTTGGTTTTCAAAATGTGATTTTCTTTCTTTCTAGGTGACGCTATTTTGACAGAAAATAGAGCTTGAAAACTTGATAAAATAAGGACGCTAAAGGAGAAAGTTCAGGGTATGGTTTGGTTCATATAGACCACGTCCGATTTCCAAGTGCAACGAAACATTCGAAGTATGGAAGGCGACCACCGTCCGGACCATTATTCGGTTGGCATAATTCATTTGTAGAAACAGGTAGTGTTCTCTATAAAAAAAGGGGGCGGGTTGCCCATCTATTTCTTTTCTCTCTTTTCTTTTTCCCCTAAGTTTCCTGTTTGTTTTCCGTTTGTTACATATATACATACATACACACACACACACATTTACAAGAACACAGCACCTATGCCCAAGGCGGGACCTGAACCCGCGATTCCCTGCCCCATGGAGCATGAGAGCTAGACACTTTAGGGTGTTTTAGACGTCAACGTGGAGAAGGTATGGTAGGCGTTGCAAGGAGTACAACAAAGTCGGTGCATAAGGTGCCCAGAGAGTTTGAAATGAGACGATTATGCACAATTCTTGCAAAAGAGGATACGGCTATATCCCTACAAGGTGCACTGCATCAGAGATTAAAGCCCACGGACAAACCTCAGCGTGAGCATTTTGCAGTGGATATGCAAACAATGACTTTTTGTAAAAGATTTGTTTCTCTTACCTCATTATCATCATCAGTATTAGTAACTATTGTTCATTATTTTACTTAGAAATGTAATAACTCCGAATATGTGTAGAAAGTTAGCTTAAAGCAAGCTCAGATTAGAGTGTTTATGAAACTTGGTCGCTGTATGAGGAGAATCTACTCCTTTCTGTATGTGCATGTAATAGAGCAATAAGTGAAGGCGAGCTGGGGGAAATCTCTACTGCACAAGAAATAGATTTTTTGTCATCGTATAAACGTAGTCTCGAGGTATTTATAGTACATTATGGATAATATGAACTCCACTATGGGACACATAGACGCCAAGTTCGCGGGCTTTGTAACCAAATAAAGCCGCCATGATACCATAATGTGCTATATAAGCAGCAGTTCTGTGCACTTAGACACACAATTTGTCACGCTATTGTCGTGGTGGTCCGCGGCCTGGGTCACCAGAAAGAATTAGAACCAAGCGAAGTATTCTGAATTATGTTGCGAGGTGATATTGTAAAAGTGGAGAAAGTGTTAAGCGAAACAAAGTAACACGGTATTAGTGTAGGCAAAGGTACTTGCCGCGATATCTCCATGTTTTTCGCCACAAATAAATTTAGTTCAAGTTAAAAAGGTGTGTTGTGATATTTATAAGTATATCGCCTACCTACCCGGTGTTATACCACCCTGAGAAAGTCATTTGAGTGTAAACCGACCGACGTCAACGGAGATTTTGAGCTGAGCCGAGGAGACGTACATGAGAGTGTAATATGCTAAGTAATTAGGTAGGGGAGTACACACACACTCATCAATACATACCGTGAACGTCACACTCAGATGAGGCAATGTTTCATGTATCCGCACACTGTATCGTGATAACGTTCGTATATGGATTCATAGCATCCACATGTTACTCTTAAATGTAAAGAGACAGTCCCAAGGTCAATGTTGGGTGCGGGCTTATGCACAATTGCATCATTAGTCCATTCCTTTAAATCGAGTCTGACGTCAACGATGGTGTTTTCCACTACATGTTACAAGAGCTTGCTGTGCCACATTTGGAACATCTGTAACCTGATGTCATATTCCGATAGATTGGGGTACTATTCCGCTTGTCCCTAAATGTCTGTTAATTTCTAGACGAAACTTTTCCGGAGAGGTGGATTGGCTGAGATAGCCCAATTTGATGGCCGCCACGTCCCCTGAACTCGCACCACTGGACTACTACTTCTGGGTTTTTGTAAAGGATATGGATACCGAACCCAGGTTAGACATCTACAGCACCTGAAGACACATGTTTTCAATGAATGAGTAAGCAAAACTTTGAGTTATCTTATCACATATCCAAAATCATCTGTCAGAAATCTTAATGAGTTATCTTATTACACATTGAAAAAGATTTATTAGTATCTAGTATAATTTTAAAGTTGTTAAACTCTTACGCTGTAAAGACAATTGATATATTGTAAATATGATTATACGCATTAATATAACCTTACATCATACAGCTGTAGTGCTTTAGATTAGATTGAGTGTAAATAAACATGCAAATACAATTTACATGTTTATTTGTAAATTTTTACATGAGCATAAAATGCAATCATGATACACTCGCTCTGCAAAGACTGTACTGTTCCGTCTGCCTTTGTAGTTTTCTTTCTTGATGAACAGTCACTTCGGAGAGCACGTTCTGCTTGCGTCTCTAGGTAAATGTGCAGTGAACTTCAGGCTTCACTATCCCCAAAGCGTTCTGTACTAATAATATATGGATGGAACGCTATAATGTCAAACAAACAAAATCTCTATAAATATTTCCATAGATATATTGAAGTTTAGGAACATTTAGATCTATTTTCGTAGATTTGTAGAAACATGTTTTGGAATATAAAGAGTTTTCTCTTGCAGATGGGCAGTAACATTACACCACCCACTGCACCAATTAGGGCCGCTGCAGAATAGAATGCAGGCTCTTTCCGATACCGCTGCAAAGTTGTTACTTATTACTGGAGCGATATTAAGTTTGTTAATGTTTTAATTCCCAAGACATTTCTTTTATATACTCTCAGCTAAAGCCGAAATACGTTTCTTTGGACCTGAATGAAGCAATATAAGAAAATAAACCTTTTAAGTTAAATATTTGCTTATTATACACTAATGTAAATACCAGGTAGTTAAATCACTTTGTAATTACTAGAATTGAAGTAGTTCATATGTGTCAGCTGATGCTGAGGTATTCAATAAAAGTAAATAAAACAATTTACAATGTGACAATCATGTTTATTCGGAAACAACATATCAATGACTGATACAGAATGGCCGAAGAAAAGTGTGTAGAGTCATCGATATTTATTAAATTTTTATAAGAAAGTGTTTAAAAGAACAAACCATGTTATTAACTCCGAAGTAACTTTATTTATAACAAATGCCATTCACAGGAAAACAACGTTAAAAGCAAAGGAGGAAAAACTAGCAAATGCATCCACAGAAAGAAACAATTTTGCTTGGGTACATGGAATCTACCAAATTTAAAGGGTAGCAACAAGTTAGAGAGCAAAACTTCCATAATGATGAGATAAAATAGTTGTAGGAATTATAACTTTTACTTTCTCTACAAGTATATGCAATGTATATAGTAGATTGAGAAGGTAATGCATTTCCAACCAAAATTGGATACCGAGATTTCATCGGAAATACATGTTTTGAAAACACCTGAATAAAATAAAAATATATTTAGAAAAAATCCGTGTGTGTGTGTGTGAACAGTTTAACTCTAAAACAAACAGTCGGTTAAATACCAAACTTAGTATTTAAGTTCAGTATCTTCCAAAGTTCCGACACACATTTTCAATAAGATCCCCGCACCCCGAACTACCCTTTACATGGAGGATTTTTTTTTCAAAATTTTCAAATTTCTAAAAATGGTTCTAAAGATTTCGACTTATACCATATATTACATGGATTTCCTGGGAATAACCACTGTTGATAAGTTTTGCATAACTGGTCAACTTTAAGAGGTAGACAAAATGACAACATACCAAACATTTAGATCTCATTAAAATGCACATTTTATGTCACAAAGATGTTTTGAGGAACTAACCACTTCGGAAATATTTCCTGTTATTGGTTTCAATTTTAAAACATGTTTTTCTTAAAAGGGAAATTACCATTTGTCTTATTTTGTTTTACTCCAGCACCAGTTAAGGTTTAACTATCGCTTCAGTCTCTTATCTCTCTTCTATATAATTGCCAGAAATTTCTGTAAATGTTTCTCTTGATTATATAAGAATAATCTTTTATAAGAATTGTTTGCAGTATAGGGAGAGAAAGTCATATGAATGTACACATCACAATTGTAATCCTATCTCGAAAATGAAGCGTTGCGCCTTACTACTGCTGCTACTACTCCTACTCCTACTACATGCCTATCAAGGCAGAGCCATGGTCGAATGGTTAGACCGCTCGCTTCCCATCTAGACGGCTCGGGTTCGATCCCACGTGGGATTTGTGGTGGACGAAGCGGTGTCTGGGCGGGTTTTCTCCGGATCCTACGGTTTCCCCCGCCACTCATTCCACCAATTGCTCCATTATCACCTTTTCTATCATCCATTTCGCTGCATTTCATATCATCCACTTCTTCACGCTACGCCTGGCTAGAGTCGACCACTCGTTCCAGGTTCTCCATTCTGTTGTTTCGTGACGTTGGCTCCCCAACAGGCTTCTGTGTGTTAATATACGAGTGTAATTAAAAAATAACGGGAATGTTTTAAGTTCCATGGGGTTTATACAACCGGCTTTCAAAACTTCTTTTTTATCTTGTAGGTACACATGTTCCTGGTGTACTTTACATTTTCAGGTGTTTAAATACTTAGTTTATAGTTGACAGCTACGTGTTTTCAAAGGTTCAGCGAATTTGCATTGGGTTTTGCTTGAAAATGGAATAAAATGTTCCAAATGTTGGCTGACTTTTGGCAAATCTACTATGAGTAAAATAGGGGGTTTCGAGTGGTATCGACGTTTCAAAAGGTGTTGAGAAGACCCTGGAGATGACGATCCCCTGACGTCCTAACACATCATTACTGACGACAAAGATGGAACATGCAAAGAAATGGTTCTGCCATATGGTCAATTAGGAATACTACCTAGAATTTACGCGCCGTTTGCATGAAGTAGTCCGAAGAAAAGTCCAGGCAAAACCACTCCTGGATAGTGCTCCTGCTCACACCTCAACGTTTGTTTGTGATTTTTTTTTTAGCAAAAACCAGAAACGTTATGTTGCCTCAGTCAATTTATTGGTCGGACATGACCCACTGCAACATCTTTCTATTCCCGAAGCTGAAGAGAACATGAAATGACTCTTTTAGCCACTATTGGTGAGCTAAAATGATTCGCTGAAGCAGCTGAAAACACAAGGAAAAGCGAGTTCTAGAATTACGTCCAAGATTGGAAAAAGTACTGGCACAAGTGTATTATATCTGAGGGAGTTTATTTTGGAGAGTACAAAGTTGAAGACTGTTTAAGAATAACAGAAGTTTCCGTTATTGTTTTATCACACATCAGACATATTAAATTAACGAGAAAATTCCCCGATCTGAGTTAATACGAAAGATTCGCTACAACGAAAAAACGACGCACTACATGACCATGCCTATGGTACAAACTAAAAGGTTTCAATCACTAACGGTGAGCAGTAGCAAAGCTAGACTGTTTACTGCCTCAGACAAGTTTATTTCGATGTAAAAGCCAAGTATATGGCCTCATAACACGGCAATCAAATGCTCCAATAACGATGATAAAATAGGGAATAGAACAACGTTCCATTTCAACGAGAGGGAGAAAGAATAAAAAACCTAAAAGCTTTATCCTTAACGGAGTAGAATCTTAGGTGGAAAACAGGCATACAAATTCAGGCAAAGATAATTCATTACTTGTGCATTTGTTTATCGTACGCTTTTTACTTTCTCTACACGTACTATGTGCATAGTGTGTAGAGAAGGTATTGTACTCCACCCAAAATGTTGATAGATTTCACCGGAAATATATGTTTTAGTGCCCCTGTATCCAAAAACAGCATTTTCAGAAAACGGTCCGTATGTGTGTGTAAGTGTGTGTGTGTGTGTGTGTGTGTGTGTGTGTGTGTGTGTGTGTGAGAACACGATACTCAAAAACGAAAAATCGGTAAAACACCAAAGTTGGTATTTAAGTTTAGTATCTTCCAGAGATGCGACACGAAGATTTTGAGAAAAATCCCCCCACTCCAAACTACTCTTTACATGGAAATTTTTTCGAAAATTTTATTTTCTAAAAATGGCTAACGATTTTGATTAAAATTACGTATATTAAAGATATTTACCCGACAAATAAAATGTAGGTATCTCTTGAATTTTCTGGGAATAGCTTCTAAAGACTACTTCAATCTGAATGAATTTTACGGAATTTTGCATAACTGCTAAACCGTAAGAGATGGACAAAAACTTGCTGCACAAAAAATGTCAAGCACCTTAAAACACACAATTTATGTTATTTAAATTTTTTTCGTAGAGTTGATCGTTTTTTAGTTATTCCTTGTTTTTTATTTCACCTTTAAAAAACTTATACTTTTCTGATACAGGAACTTGCCAACGCCTGTCCATAGAAACAAAGGAAGTCCAGTCACATAGCAACCAGCTTTTGACTCTCACTTTAACCTATGGTACTCTGTTATTTCGCTTCTACTTACAAGGGAGCAAGTAAGACTAGTTCTGCTATTTTCTTCTCGAATAGCATGAAGTAAATAGAAACCTAAGCATTCTAACAATCTGTTTCAGAGATGTAGAGAAAGTCATGTGAATGGAACACTTCGGATTTTTTTTAAAGTAACTAATTTGTCTTTCGAGATCAGCAACACGCTTGAGCGGAGCGAAACTATTCACAAAACAGCCTGAAAATGTATGTATGAAGCTGCATGAATGAATTTCTAATCCAGGTTTTATTACGAGCAAGGCTATGTGTAATTTTTAGAGCCCATAAGGGGAAATCTGCCCGGAAAGATATTAATAAGCGATTATTATTAAAGTCATTATACTGTGCAAGAAATGATCACTCGAAAAAAAAGATAAGAAATAGGAAACATAAATGACATAGGTAAACTTTCCTTCGCACATAGAACAATTAACGAATGGAACAAAATACATGCTGAGTTTACTGGAGACTTTGCCTCAAAGTGAAAATAGTTTTAAAGGGATGCTAAAAAAGAGCGACTTTTACTCGGGATAGCAAATATAAATATGCATTATCACTACTATTATTATTACTACTACTATTACTATTTTGGTAGTAGACTATGATATATTGTCATTCTGACAAGGTATTATACTACCCATATTATTTATTTATTTTAATTATTTACTACATTATATCATTAATTTGACAGCACTGCCACCGGGCCATGCTCTAAGCTGTGAAATAAGGTATCTATCTATATAATAAAAATCTTTAATATAATGTCAATTTTAGTTGCATCTAGAAGGTCGCAATATCGACCATTATTAAATATTGCATATTTGTGATTCTCTGTCAACAGTAAATACCAAGGTGGATATTCAAAATCATTACATCGCTATCATTCGCATCCCTAAAAAAATCGTCGCCATCACTTCCGCAAGTCGTGATTTCGTCCAACAGGGCAATCTGTGGGCGCTGCTCCCCAGTTATCATGCCGCATAGCGGCGAACTTGCGAACTAGAAATTTAAATCCGATCACGAAAACTGTTAACGATCCCATATGTTTCACTTAGGAGATACTGGAAAATAATTAATTCAATTTAATAAAAATTAGTTATATCTTTGCGGATGGGCAAATTTAAAGGTAATTCAAAATAAGCAAAAAGTGCTGAAATGGCATAGTTAAGGAGAACAAAATGATGTAGAAGAATAACTAAGAAACGATAATATTAGAAAAGAACTAAAAAATCTGATGTGTTCCATTCACGTGACATTTTATTCTGCAAACAAACTATTCTTACAAACGATGCTTTTAACTATATCATGCTAATCGGGATAAACTTAGCATAAACTCTCTTTCTCTCCTTCTAAGAAAAAGAGAAATAAGGAGATACGCTAGGCTAAAGCAATAGTCAAATCATTGTGAACAACTGAAGAGCGGTTTATTTGCACGGCTGGCAGTAAAACAAAAGATATATGAAAAGAAAAATTTCCCAGATTATATTGAATAAATAATTATTTACGGACGCTCTTAGCTTTTTTGGAAAAAGGTCCGTGTGTGTGTGTGTGTGTGTGTGTGTGTGAACAGCATAGCTGAAAAACGAAAAGTCCTTTAAATACCAAAGTTGGTGTTTTAAGTTCAGTATCTTCAAAGGATGCGACACGAAGATTTTCAAGAAAATCCCCCCACCCCCAACTAACCTTTACATGGAAAATGTTTCGAAATATTTTGATTTTCTCAAAAATGGCTCTAACGATTTTGATTAAAATATTTCATATTAAAGACATTTACCTGACAACAAAAGGTATATCTTGAACTTTCTGGGAATAGCCTCTGAAGACTAGTTTATTCTGAATCAATTTTATAGAATTTTGCATAATTGTTAAACTGTAAGAGATGGACAAAAACTTACTACACAAAAAATGTAGAGCATTTTAAACATACAATTTATGTTATGTACATTTGCTTCGTGGAGTTTATTGTTTTTGAGATATTCCTTCTTATTAACTTCAACTTTAAAATACTTGAACGTTTCTTATACGGGAATCAGTCAACTCCTGTCCATACAAACAAAGGAATTTCAGTCACATAGCAACCAGATTTTGACTAATACTTTAGCTTATTTCGCTTCTACTTGCATGGAGGCAAGTAATAAGACTATTTCTGATAATTTTTTCTCGATTAGCATGAAATAAAAATAAGTATAACACATATTTTCTTATTTACCGTATATTTCGAATTTTTGGGTGAATAAAATATCTCTTCTATTCCCTACGCTCATAGTGGGAGTAGAGAAAGCACTAAGAGAACATCGAGACAACTGGTTCCAACACATATGTAAATTAGAATGACGACAGAAGACTTCCAAAAAGTGTACCCAATTATAAGGAGACTGGCACTAGAAATATAGGAAGGCTTAAAGCCCGATGGAAAAACAAATCAGGCGAATTCGCCTACTCCATCTGGTGAAGAAGATGAAGATTTAGTTCCTCTTGAGGTAAACTTGCATACTTTAGGTAGTCAATGTGCTTGCATCGCTCTAGCAGTGAATCGACCATCAAGCCCGTCACATTTGTCGAAAGACAAACCGCCACATTAAAACCGCAAGAAGACTACCGCGTTTATACCGCGGCACATAACATTCGTAGCTAAGAACAGCTTTTTTACTGCACTTAAAGAACCCCCAAATCGAGAGCAGTTCATTAAAGTTAGAAAAAAAAACAGTGGCGGCTGGTTTCTTCACTTCGTAAATTCAAATGCCCATTTCCTTTATTGTTTTCTCTCCATTTACCTTTATTAGAAGGTAATTTTTGTCTCCTTTACACATTGAAACATCCAGAATCCAAAATAAATTTTAAAAATTTAAAATACATTTAAATGCATTACTTTGTTTCTTGTAAGTGGAAGGGACTAAGCTAAAGCGATCTTCAAATCTTTTAAAAGCTGTTAAGTATTTACGCGATGAACAATCCAAAATACATTTTAAAATCTGATGTGTTCCATTCACGAGACTTTCTCTACATATTCGGTAACAAAGTACTCTTACAAAAGCTTATTCTTCCATCTGCTACATGCTAATCGAGATAAGCAAAGGTTTTATTACTTCGTCCTTGTAAGCAGAAAGGAAATAAGGGAATGCACTGGGCTAAAGCGATCTTAAAATCTTTTAAAATCTGTTACACATTTAAACACCTAGAATCCAAAATAAATTTTAAAAATTAATGTGTTATATTCACATTTTTCTCTATCTATTCGGCAACAAATTGTTCTTACAAAAGCGTATTCTTATAACTGCTATATGCTAATCCAGATAAATATTAACAGAAATTCTTAGTTTACTCCATTCTTTGTAAGTAGAAGGGGAATAACGAGATACACTAAGCTAAAGCGAACTTCATGTCTCAAAACATGTATTTCCGGTGAAATCTCGATATCGAATTTTTGGTGGAATAATAAAACCTTCTCTACCCACTATGTACATTCTATATACGAGCTAGAGAGTAAAAGTGCGTGACTTCATGCTGTAATTATACTCCTCGTATAAGCAGGATCAAATCCTAAATCCCCATGCTAAAGTTACAGTGGATGCTTATGTGGAACCTGACTAACCTTATTGCAGGAACCCAATGCCAATACTGCACTTGAAATTAAATGGATTTATACGAGATGTGGTTTTTGGAGATTATCATTAGAGGATGCAGCCATAGGAGAAAACCCGCTCATCAGCTAGTCTTCAATAGTTCATTTAAATTGGTCTAACCAAAGAGTTTGAATGAGTGAAGTAGTTCACAAAAATGAACAGCATCCACCTTCACTAATCCACAAACCGCCACTGCAGCAACACTCTCTAAATGATTCACACCATTTCTAAACCTGTTGCGATCTTGGGTTATTTCCTGCTTACTTATAAGGCGAGAGATTCGGCAAGAGAGTAAAATACCTAGCCATATAGACAAGAAAAATGACATTCATGCTGCCGGACCACCAAGGAGCTTCATTTGTACTCCAGACTTTCCAAATCTAGGTTCTTCTTAAGTAAAGGATTTAAATGGAAAGGTGAGGCAAAAAAGTTTGTTAGAGACATTCTGGGTCTCTAATTATCTGTCGGCGACTGTTATAAATACAATAAAACGGGCATTACGTATAGAGGTGACTAGATATTCAGACAGAAATATATTCCTACTACCAAAACAACATTAATGATCTTGTACGGTCGATTTCCATGACATCTGTAATCTCGCCGCAAGGAAACCGGTGAAGCAATTATTTGTAGGCTTGTCTAATTCACCAACGTTTCGCCATTCCTTCTGCTTCAACATCTGCTGAAGTGTCCAATTGTAATGAAAATGACATTAATAATGTCTTCAGCTACTCTTTCAGAATCTGATTTAAAATATATATATATATAATAAAAAAGAAACATTGAATATGTATAGATCATATTCTCCATTTACAAAAAAAAAAAAAAATAAAAGTAAAACCTTTCATAATCCTATAAATTATATTACGTGTATTTATTTCTCTACCACATGTATAGCAGGTAGAGCATATGCATTACACCAAAAAAAATTTTAAGTGTTCCATTTACATGACTTTCTCTAAATCTTTATGACAAATTCTTGTTAATAAGCTTATTCTTCTATCTGCTTCATGTTAATCGAGAGTATTATCAGAATTTGTCTTAATACTTAGTTCCTTGTAAGTAGAAGGGAAATAAGTGAATACACTAGGTTAAACCGACATGCAAATGTTTTAAAATGTGGTCGATATCGAACTGCAATTCGTTTTTTTTTTTTTTTTTTTTTTTTTTTTTTTGCGTGGGCAGAAGTGAAAAGTTCCCGCGTGAGAAATGTGTATTTTAAAACAAACTAATAACAAGGGATATCTTGAAAACAGTCGAATCCACAAAAAAAATATATATGACAAATTGTGTATTTTAACGAGATCTACATTTCTGTGTAATAGGATTTTGTGTATTTCTTACGGTTTACCAGTTATACAAAATTCAGCAAAATTCATCCAGAATAAGCAGGTCTTCAGAAGCTATTCCCAGAAAATTCAAGATATACATTAGCTCTTAATAAGTATAAAAATAAGGGATTACACTAAACTAAAATGATAGTCAAATCTTTTAAAAGCTGGTTGCTATGTGGTGGAAATTTATTTCTATACATGGCCAGGAGTTGACAAATTCCCGTATGAGAAAAGTTTTAGTATTTTAAAACTGAAACCAATAACAAGAAATATCTTAAAAATGGTCAACTCCACGAAAAAAATGTGTAGGAGATAACTTGTGTGTTTCAACGAGATATATATTTTTTGAGGAGCAGGAAAGCCATGGCATTGGTCCTCCCCTACCAATCAATCGTTCAGTAAAGCTGCGTGTTAGCTGTTGCCTAACCCTATAATGAAAATGGGCCTGCACAGTGTATGTTAGGTAGTTCTTCTGCAGATTTAACCAACTGTAAAAATTTCAGTTTGATATGTTAAACAGTTCCTAAATTAATGGTCACGGATTTAATATATTTTACTGGTGGAATAAATCTTTTATGGCCCCTTAAAACGGGAAGCTCTTAATGCATGCAGCCTCCGGGAATTTCTTCTGTTTCAATACAGATTCCCAATATTTCTCCGGGCGTACTTGAGCCTAAAGTTTGCTGTGCTACCTGTATTAAGACCAACCCGCTACATCTGCATTCTAAAAATGAATACAGTCTTCTATGGATGCTACTTTTTTTAGTTCTATAAACATTTCCCCCAAAAGCATTGCATCTCCTGTGAGATGAGCTGTTTCTTTACTGCACAATCCGTCGTCTAAGTTACCTTGACACACCTCTATTATTATAAGACACTTTTTCACAGGAGCTTGCCTAGTGAGAAAATCAGTAGTTGTTCTCAACGGAATTCTATTAAATTTTAATAGGCTTTCAGATCGTTTCTTACAATGTCTTTTCTGTTCTCTTTTGGACCAGTTCTTAGTAGTATCTCTAACTGAACATCTAGAGTTTTGTTTTGGTAGTGTTTAACGCCCGCTTTTACCATTTGTGGCACCACAGGCGATGACACTGGTGATACATGGAATGATGATGGAGCACCGGTGGAATGTGATGGCGGGGGAAACCGGAGAACCCGGAGAAAATCCGCCCCTGCGCCACTTTGTCCAACACACATCTGACATGCGGTCGCTTGGGCTCGAACCCGGGCCGTCTAGGTGAGAGGTGAGTAGCCTAACCACTCGGCCACGGCGCGGCCCTTCTAGAGGTTCCTACAGCCGACTTTGGTTCAATAATTTGTAAAGCTTCTTGTCCACCAAGTTCAGATTTTTCAAGCCCTCAATTGACCTATGACTCAGCACCCAGATGAGTTTAACTCAATTCTGTTCTGCCAGATCATTGAAAATAGATCGGCAATTTAGGACCAGTCCTGAAGTAACCTTATGACTACTTAGACCACAAATGCAGGCAGCCTGGCTATCTCGAAGGAGACTTGGCCCGAAGCAATCGAAGGCGGGTCTCAAACGAGCGGTACCGTGACGCTGCCAGGAACGCAGAGTAATCCTCACAGTGCGCAAACCACCATCATCCAGCCGCAACCCACCGAACATCGTCGCCTGATCCCTCAACCCTAAACAGTTGGATTAGAGAGAGCAACCAGGATGGGTGATCACCCCAAAGCCCGGGAACATGATGGTATGAAAGGATTGTCAAATGGATGTAAGCAAAGTTGATTATGGAGTACGTGATGGAATGAAGGGTGGGAAACCCGGAAAAACCCCGCCCAGACTCCGCTTTGTTCACCACAAATCGCTTTGTTCTGCCACAAACCATTCTTACATCATATTTCTACTCTTTACTCCATATTATGTTTGCAGAAATATTTTATTACACATTTCGTTGTAGCTACAAGAGGGATTCAGAGCGATAGTCAGAACTTTGAAAAGTTGGTCGCTATGTGATGGATTTTGCATGGCATGGGGAAACAAATTAATAGCGGTATAACCTTCGCCTTCATGACTTCCTTTCCCTTTTTACTTTATCATATTTCAGCTGTGAGTGCCACTGGGCTTCATGCGAGTGTTGTTTTCGGCGTTGGGGCGACGTTGTGGTAGCTTTCCAAGTTCCCCCCGCTTGCCCCCCCCCCCCAACACCAGGAACCCATGGTGTTGGTGGCTGGGTTGCGCTCTTGGCGTCAAGATGAACAACTAGTTAAACAGTAGGGACTTCCGCTGGATTACGGCCTGTCGTACCTAGGCATTGGCCGCCTGTGGTTCCCTCACTTCATCTACATAAGTCGCGGTGCTCGAGGTTGCTGCCATTGTCTAATCTTTCCCTTTAAGCCTTTGTCTAAAAGGTTGCCGCAGAAGGTGAAAGTGATTTAACGTACAGTGGCTCTAGTCTCTAATGTAAAATAAGAACAGCGTATAACACAATTACATGTTGATAGATGAAATAGACTTTTTAATTACTTGTGAATCTAAAAGGTGACTATTCGGTAAAAAGAATCTGATGTGTTCTATTTACATGACTCATTACATCTCTGTAACAAATTATTGTTAAAGATTATTCTTCTATTTACTTCATGTTAATCGAGACAAAAATAGCAGAAATGATCTTATTACTTACTTTCATGTAAGTAGAAAGGAATTTAGGGAGTACAATAAGCTAAAGCAATAGTCAAAATCTCGTTGCTATGTGATTGAAGATCCTTTGTTTATATGGACACGAGTTGACAAATTTACGTATGAGAAAATTATATGTACTTTACAGCTGAAACCAATAATAAGCAATATCTCAAAAACGATATAACATAAATTGTGCGTTTTAACGAGCTCTACATTTTTGTGAAGTAAGTTTTTATATATCTCTTACGGTTCACCAGCTATGCAAAATTCCGCAAAAAGCATCCAGAATAAAAATATCTTCAGAAGCTATTCCCAGAAAATTCAAGATATACATTTTATTTGTCGTGTAAATATATTTAATATACGATATTTTAATTAAAATCGTTAGAGCCACTTTGAGCAAATCAAAAATTTCTAAATTTGTTCCATGTAATGGGTAGTTGGGGATGGGGGAGTTTCTTGAAAATCTTCGAGTTGCATCCTTGGAAGATACTGAACTTAAATACCAACTTTTGTGTTTAACGAATTTTTCGTTTTTGAGTCATGCTGACCAGGCACACAAACACACACCATACACACGGTCATTTCTCTAAAAATGCCTGTTTTTTTGGATCCAAGGGGTCTCAAAACATATTTCTTGTGAAATCTCGGTATCGAATTTTTGAGTGCAATACAATACCTTCTCCATACACTATGTACATAGTATGTGTAGAGAAAGTAATAAAGGCTCTGTAATTGAAGTGGAAAACATGTTACATTTTTCCGTAAGTTTATACTGTTCTTGTATATCATTACGATCTCTAGTACAAGACTCATTTAGCGCGATTCCTTCACCGTTTACACTGATATACGAGAGAAGAATGAAGGTCGCAATGGCTTACTAGTGACTGGCGTATGCTTGGAGTTCAGCAATTTTTATAACGCACGATGGGTTATCTGTATACTCGAAATACGGGGCTGTTGGGCCACCTGGATTACACCTGAAATTAATAATGTCTTAGTTGTTTTTATAAATATATAAATTAAGTAAATTTACGTTATTGTAAGATAAATTGGTAAAATTACTTTTACCGTAGTATATGAGTACTGTGAAGGACATTTTAAACAATTGTAGTAATTGATTAAAGGGGAATTTACTAATTGTTACTATTTAAATGTTTTTCGATGATGTCTCAGTCTGTTTACGATAATGCTGAAAATGTCTGTTCCTTTATGTAAATTTTTCATTTCAAAATATTAAATATGATGTTTCCGAGCATTTTTTAAAGAATAAATTAATTTTAATTGTATTTACTTATGGAAGACCATGTATATGTATCCTTTGCTGCCTGGTCGTTATCTATCTATATTAGGCAAGTTTAATTTATTCTCCCGTGTGTGAACATCTGCCGGTTTTCAAAGAGTACAGCTATAGCACGTCGATGTACTGTTTACCTGGAAGACAAGGAAGGTGTCTTAGCACTTTTTTTATTATTGCTTCATTTGTATATCCCCTTTTAACATTAATGGTCACTTGTGAAACTGTAGGTTCAGAACATTAGGTTAAACTTTTATATTACTAAACATACGTACATTTCCTCTCAAATTCATTACTTCCAGATTCTATGGAGGATAGGGAATAATTCCGGTTAAAAAAAAAATTCCCCGCCCCAGCCGGGAATCGAACTCGGGACCTCCGAGTGAGAACTCAGCTCGCTGACCACTCGACTAGAAAATTAAATTAAGATGCATACTGCTTATTGAAAACTGAAGAGAATGTTGTTTGTTTTCTCTAGCACGTATGTACGTAGTATGTACTTTATACACAGTAGCTAGAAAAGATATCATGCTCCACCCAAAAATTTGATGTCGAGATTTTACCAGAAATATATGTTTTGAGGTCCCTGAGTCCGAAAAAAACAATTTATGAAAACATCCGTATGTGTGTGTGTGTGTGTGTGTGTGTGTGTGTAGACAGCATAGCTCAAAAACGACAAGACCGTTAAATATCAAACTTGGAATTTATTTTTAGTATCCTCAGGAAGATTTCCAGAAAAATTCACCCACCACAAACTACCCTTTATATGGAAAAATATTAGACAATTTTATTTCTCTCAAAATTACTCTAACGATTTTGATTTTCATCTCTGAAGATCTGTTTATTTTGCAGAATTTTGCATAAAGATTAAACCGTAAGAGATAGACAAAAACTTATCACACAAAAATGAAGATCTCGTTTAAACATAGTTTATGTAATGTACATTTTTCTTGTAGAGTTGACCGTTTTTAAGATATTTCCTGTTATTGGTTTCAGTTTTAAACAACCTTTTCTCAAACGAGACCAGGCAAAGCGAACCGAACCTCAATTGTTTCTTATAGCGAACAGTTTTTAAAACATTTGATTATCGCCTTAGTCTTTTGAACTCCCTTATTTCTCACCTACTTACAAGTTAGCAAGAAAGTCTGCTAATGTTTATTTCGATTAGCATGATGTAGATAAAATAATATCCTTTTGTAGGAATAGTTTGTATTTGAAACATCTAGAGAAAGTTGTGTGAATGGAACACACCAAATGTTTTGTTCCATTTATACCCGCATGGCATTTACCTGCGTAACATGTTGCCTGAAGTCAATGGTGTTAACTAGTTTTATTTGTTAGGTCACACACAATTTACACTCATATTCATTCTTCCAGACTCTGGGGAAGAGACAAATTCCCCGCGAATCGAAATCGGGAACCCTACCGCAGCAGGCAGAAGTTTTACCGAATGAGCCACGGGGCCAAAACTTTTTTTTTTTTTTTTAATTGTTTCATTTATATAGCCCCCTTTAACATCTAAGGTCATATTTGGTTTAAATCATTTTGTTTGACACTCGCATACAAACTTCCAGACTCTGTGGGGGATAGGGAATAATTCTAGCTAAAGAAAAATTCCCCGCCCCAGCCGGGAATCGAACCCGGGACTCCCGGGTGAGAAGTCAGCTCGCTGACCACTCGACCACGGAGGCTTTCCTTATTTTATTTTAGGCTCTATAGAATTAAAATCCTAATGTGTTCCCTCACACGCCTTTCTCTAAGTATTCTGTAACAAACTATTGTTACAAATGCTTATTCTTCTATTTACCGTGCCAGGTGACTCAGGGGTATCGTCTGGGACAGGTATTCGGTGGTCGTGGGATCGGTTTCCTGAGGTCGAACTCTCTCTGAACCATGGGTTTTTATTCAGGGGTTTTCCCGAGGAAGATTCTTCATTCCCCCGAATTTCTGTCCCTCCAATTCATTCGTCTGGTCTTTCTTTCAGGGTTGCAAGTGTCGGCGAGGACTGCGGTGGTGGTACCCTCTCGTAGAGATGGCTGCGCTTTGGAGACAGCTCTCGCAGCAGGGTGGCTCTGGGGGTCGTCGGCACATCCAGGGGCGTTTATTCAAATCCGAGGCGCGGGCCCCTTGCGCTCATCTCGTCGAGATTAAGAACTGCTTGGGAGCTTTTAGGTACTCTCCACGATGGCTCCTTCACAGTCTGGTTCCGTCTGCCCTCTGTAATTGTTCTCATCCCATCCTCTCCTCCCTGGGTCTGACGTATTAAGATTCTATCACTGGCTGAAGTGCGGAATCGCCTCCGGTACACTGCACTACTCTTCTGTTTGCTTTATGCTAATAGAAATAAACATTAGTAGAAATGTCCATGTTGTTTGTTCCTTGTAATTAGAAGGGAAATAAGAGAATCCACTAGGCTAAAGCGATAGTCAAATCGCCCTGTCATGTAATTGAAATTCTGTTCTCTTTGCTTCACCGGGATGTAAAAAAATAAAATAACGACTTCCCATTGAGAAAAGTATATTGTTTTAAAGATAGTCTCCTTATCGCGTGGTAGCGCAGCTGCTTATCAAATGGGAGACGTAGGTTCGTGGAATTTTTTTTCCCCCTCGTTGGGAGCCTTTTTTTTTTTATAGTGTTCAACACCCGCTTTACCTACCACGGCACCACAGGCGATGACTCCGCTGATACATGAAATGAAGCTGGAGAACCTTTTGAATGTGATGTACGGGGAAACCGGAGAACCCAGAGAAAACCCGCCCCTGCGCCGCTTTGTCCACCACAAATCTCACTTGCGGTCGTCGCTAGGGATCGCCTGTCTAGGTGAGAGGCGAGTGGTCAAACCACTTGGCCTCGGCGCGGCCGACTGGGAGATCTGGTCCGGGGTGCACTCAGCCTCGTGAGGTCTCGGGGGGGGGGGGGCAATTGAGAAGCTCCTTGATGGAGAAGTAGCGGCTCCAGGCCATGAGGACGCATTAACTGGCTGGGAGGTTCGAGGCGCTGGCCACGTCTTACCCTCCAATACTGCACCCCATCAAAGACGTCTGTCATGGAACGAGATGGGGGGCACAGAGGCCGGGCGGTAGACCAAGGTTCCTTGTGAGCTGTCGTGCCATGGAGATATTGTATATATATGTATTGTATTGTATATTGTATTGTATATTATTATTATTACTGTTATTTTAAAATTGCACATTTCAAGGAATATTTCTGAAATAATTTTCTACAAAAAAAAAAAAAAAAAAAAAAAAAAATGTGCGATAAAATGTGTGTTTTAACGAGATCAACATGTTTATGTAATAGCCTTTTACTTGCGGCGCCACGGACCATTGGTCCACCAACACCTTTCATATCATCTATCTCGCTTGCATTTTATATCATTCACTTCCTCATGCTTATGCCTGGCTACGGACCGACAATCCGTTCTAGATTCTCCATTGTGTAGTTAGTCACTAGCTCCCCACAGGCTTCTGACCCCTAGGCACCAGTCCTACGTAAGAGGGGGGGGGGGTAAATCGACTATAAAAATAACTTTTTACCTATCGCTTACAATTTACCAGTTGTCCAAAAGGCATTCAGAATGAGAAGGGCTGTAAAAGGGTATCCCCAGAAAATTCAAGATACACTTTTTATGTGCCATGTAAATATCTTAAGTATCTAAAAAAAAAAAAATCACTTAAGCGAATTTCATCAAGTCAATTTTTTCTTTTTAAATTTTCCATGTAAAGATGGTTGGTGTGGGGAATTTTCCTGAATATCTTCGTGTCGCATCCTTGGAAGAATGCTGAACTTAAATACTAAATGATCTTTAACCGACCGCATACGGACCTTTTTCTAAAAGTGTTTTTTTTTAATTCAGGGTGACTCAAAACGTTTATTGAGTAGAGTACAATACCTTATCTACTGTACACATTGTACATACGTGTTAGAGAAAGTAAAGAAGCACATGTTTGTATAATACTGTTTAACATTTTGTTTATATTTTATTGTTTTAAAACTAGAAATATCAGTTTTATCAACCACTTTCAAAACATTACTATATATACATTAGTAGAAAGAGGGAGAGGCAGAAAAGTGGGAAATAATGGGAAAATCAGAGAAAGAGTAGAAGAGGAATAAAGACGCATCGGAGAAATAAATGGAGGAAACAGTAGCTTGGATTTAACTCAATAAGGTGAAAACAGCTGAAGGTTCTCTAGTCGTAAAAATCTTATAAAAGCAGGCGAAGTTCCACCAAATCATTTCTTTTCGAACTCCGCGTACAACTTGGAGGTTAGTTTTTTTTTTTTTTTCTGTACATAGTATATAGAGAAGGTATTGTATTCCACCCAAAAATTTGATACCGAGATTTCACCGGAAATATATTATGTTTGAGACCCCCTGAGTCCAAAAAAAAAGTCATTTTTAGAAAAAAGGTCCTTGTGTGTGTCTGTGGACAGCATAGGGCAAAAACTAGAACACCATTTAATTCCAAACTTGGTATTTGAGTTTATCATCTTCCAAGAATGCAACACAAAGGTTTATTAAAAAAAAATTCCCGCACCCCAAATTACTCTTTACATGGAAAAAAAAATTGGAGATATTTTTCCCTCAAAAATTGCTCCAACTATTTTGATTGAAATGCCGTTTATTATAGACATGCCAAATAAAATGTATATTTTGAATTTTCTGGGAATAGCTTCTGGACAAATTTTTCCGAATTTTGAATAATTAGTAAACCGTAGGAAATAGACAAAAACTTTCTATACAAAAAATGTAGATCTTGTTAAGAGACACGATTTATCTCACATGCATTTTGTTGTAGAGTTTACCGTTTCCTAGATATTCCTGTTAATTGGTTTCAATTTTAAAATACTTGTACATTTTTCAGCCAGGAAGTGTCCGTTTTTCTTTTGTTCTACTCCTGGTCAAGTGAAGAAGCGAATTGCAATGAGAACCGCATAATGACAGTTTTTAAAACATTTGCCTATTGTTTTAGCCTAGTGCATTCCTTTAGTTTCGATTCTACTTAAAAGGAACTAAATATTAAATACACTCTGCTAATGGAGTTCGATTAGTGTGGTTTAGAACGAAGAATAATCTTTTTTAAGAACTTATTTTTCAATAGCAGCTAAGGGTAGTTGGAGGTTGGGGTTTTTCTTGAAAATCTTCGTGTCGCATCCTTGGAAGACGCTGAACCTAAATACCACAAAAAATACTTTTTAAAAATGCTTTTTTTGGAACAAGGGGTCTCCGATGGAATCTCGGTATCGAACTTTTGGGTGCAATATAATACCTTCTCTATACACAGTGTGCATAGTACGAATACTGAAAGATAGTCCCGTGATGAGTGGATTCTTAGTTGCTGGAGATCCAACTCGTTGTATGCTCTTTGAAATATTTTTCCCTGCTAAACAAAGAAAAAAAACAAAAAACAAAAAACAAAAAACAAAAAACAAAAAAAACAAGCAAACAAAAAAGCAACAATATCAAACAAAATCTGATGACTTTCTCTACATCTCTGTAACAAATTGTTAAAAAAACTTATAATTTTAGTTCATGTTAATAGAGATAAATATTAGCAGAAATGCTTTCTTATAAGTAGAAGGGAAATAATGGAATACACTAGGCTAAACGAATACCCAATTGTTTAAAAGCTGGTGGATGATATCCGTTTTCTTACATTGCATATGTGAAATATCTAAACATGTTGAATATCTAAAAATTGGTCAACTCCACGACAAAAATCTATATGAATAAAGTGTGTGTATCAACACACATATTTTGTATAGTAAGTTTTTGTCTATCTCTTATAGTTTAGTAGTTGTGCAGAATCGAGCAAAATTCACGCGGAATAAAGATATCCTCAGAGATTACTCCCAGAAAATTCAAAATATATATTTTATTTGTCGTGTAAGTATTTTTTTTTTTTAATACAGTTCCGGAGTATTTTCAGGACTCCGGCGTGTATTCCTTTTTATTTTTCCTCTTTTTGCCTTTTTTCTATTTTCCAAACATTTCCTTTGTTTTTCTATTTGATTACCGTTTTCTTTTTGGCTTCTTACACACACACATCTATAAATTTACAAACACACAAACATCCATGCCCAAGGCGGGATTTGAACCCAAGCCACGAGGCACCAAAGTTTAGCGAGTGCGGCCATGTGGATCGGCAGTATCTTTGATGTATCTACGGCATTTTAATCAAAATCATTAGCCATTTTTGAGAAAATCAACATTTTCGAAAATTTCTCTATGTAAAGGTAGTTTGGGGTGAGGGCTTTTTTCTCAAAATCTTCGTGTCGCATCCTTGGAAGATACTAAACTTATATACCAAGTTTGGTATTTTATCGACTTTTCGTTTTTGAGTAATCGTGTTCACAGACACACGGACAAACTTACCTTTTTTCTAAAAATGCTTTGTTTGGTTACAGGGGACCCTAAAACCTCTATTTCCAGTGAAATCTAGATATCAAATTTTTGGTGGAATACCTTCTCTATACACTATGTACATAATACATGTAGAGAAAGTAAAACACATGAAGATGGAGTGACGGTGGAATGCGATGGCAGGGGAAATTCGATATCCCAGAGAAAACCTGCCCCTATCACAAATTCCACATGCGGTCGCCTGGGAATGAACCCGGCCTGCCTTGATGAGAGTCGAGTGGGCTGACCACTCGGCCACCGAAGAGCGTAGTAACTGCCCATTTTGGGCTGAAATTTTAATGCACCGTGTAAACATAGGGATAGTAAAGCAACTCGCATTCGTTGCTTTAATCCACCTTGAAGCTTTAAGGAGGCCACTCCGTTTCAACCTCCTTGATTCTCAGCGCCTCAGGCATCCCTTCTTACCTCTCCTTCCCTCGAAAACCACGTGTGTGGTCCAGCTAGAGTCGCTGGGGAAAGGAGATGGAGGAGACTCCGTTGCTAAGCAACGCGTGCCGCTCGACGACCAATAGAAACTCACAACTGGCCACGATCGGCAGTCCTCGGACGGGTTCGTGAGGTGGAAGGGGGAAAACTCCACGAAGACCGTGTTCAGTTATGGCTGATGTTTCACTTGAAGGCACGGATGGCAAAGAACGTTGGAGAAAGGATGTTGAATGTATTAGTTGTGTGCCAAGCTTGGATGCGAACACATGTGTCGTCCAGTGTTTGTACGATGTGCGAGACGGAGAGATAGGAAAGGTGCTCCGCGACGCCGCGAGGTGTTCCGTGCTTCTGTGTTGTGTTGTTTTTGTATGTGGTGTTCCAAGAGTAAGGCGTTCGTTCACTAAACACCACGGCTATCGCAAACGTAACAAGTGTATACATTTTAGTAAGAAAAAAGATGTCAAACATATGCGCGCGATGTTTGAAAAAACTAGGTTTTAAGCTTAAAAGAGAGAGAACTCTGTTTCTGCGATGCTTATGAAAGTGTTGCACTGGTGTTGCGAGTCAAAATAACTGTACTCAAGATTAGTAGATTAGATTTGGTAGTATTTCCAAAAGAGTAATTAAATAAGCTTTATCAGTCCAGCATTTATTAGACATAAACAAAGAAGTAATAGAAACAAAAAGTAAATATTTGGAAGTGTGTGTTTTGATTGCTGAAGAGCAAGTACGATTGAGAAGGCCGTGGACTACTCTCAGCGCGCCTGGTTCAAAAACATTCTGGGCTCTTTAAAGGCCTGTATCCATAACACGTGTTTCGTTGTGTCTCATTTCTTAAAGATTGTCAGCAACAGAGACAAAAAACTGTCACTGAGTGGACATTAACGATATTTTAGAATCACAAACACTAAGTTATCTCGTTCGTACATATTCCTTAATTTAATAACCTCAAAGTAATTATATTATTAAAGGTGCACAAGCGTATTTATGTATTAGATACAAGAAAGAAAAAAAAAACGTGTTAATGCTGTGGCACCAAGAGGGGATGAAAATCCCAGCGTTTCCATTCTAAATGTGGATATTTTGGATACTGAGTTTAATGGTGCACAAGTGGTGGGATAAATACAACGAACAAGTGGACCAATATGGTGGCTGCGACTGCCAACACAATATCATCAGCACCGTCTCATCACATAACCTTGTCACCTGCTGCAGGTCCTCATAAGCTAGGCAAACAACGTCCTCCTAGCAATTATAACGACGATATCTTCATTCGGACAAGCTGGGCCGACGCCGCCGTTGCCTTAGCCCAGATCGACAAGGTAAGACAATATTCATAAAAAGCCAGTAATTTTACGTACGTTTCTATAGTGAATTAACCCTCTGTTGCCTGTCGGTACAAGTTCTGCTTGTTTTAAGCCTAACTATATAAATAGGGCTGTACTCTAGGATTAATTTCATGATATACTAACCTTCAACCACAAAGATAGGTAATTTAGACTCTTTATATTGTAAAAATATATACAATTTTTACCTTGAAATTGCAGTGATTTTTTTAAATAAAAGAGAAAATTAACTACCAAGCATCACACCCATTATTTTACTTGGCCTCTCCCCATCATTTACCACAATCACTGGGATTTGAAGTTGCAACATTTGGCTTTGAATGGATGGCCAGTCCATTACCTATCACCTAACACTCATGGCCATTTGAACTACTTTTTGGTAGTGCCTTTGGCAACATTATGGACACTGGTTTAGAAGAATTTAAACTTGTAATTGGGAAGAAAAATATTAATAAAAGATCTACATTTATTTTCATTTCTATTTCCTCTATTATTCTATATAATAATTTTAAAGGTTTATTCCCAAATATTTTTGCTATAACTCCAGTTTTAAACTTGAATTAAAGAAAAACCGGCATATGTAGTATATTAGTGCAGGCAACTAAGGGTTAAAATCGATTTGAGAGTACACATCGTGTAGAGTACTGCATGGAAACGCAGTATTCAAATCGTATTGAATCTTGTATCCAATCCTCTTAAACAGTAGGATTAAAATGAGATCGGATCGAAATGTGTTGCATGGAAACGCTTCCGTATTCAAATGTTTTCAATATGGTAAAGAGCTTCTTCTTCTGCTATACTCGTTGCACGCAATAGTCATTTGTTGTTATATATTTTTTTAATTGTTCTGTGGTAGATAACAGAATCACTTGTATGGTTTCTATAGTTTGAAATGTAACCTCAAATATAACTATTTAACTTCAAAAACTACAAGTAATATACAGATAAATAATATATGTTTAACAGGTTCACCAACGTAAATAGAAGTTGACCAACATGAATAGATGAATAAAATTATTCTCGCAGCTTACGTGTTCAAAACAACTTCTATTCTTTTTTTTTTAATTTAACATGTGAAACGCGAATCGTATTGAGATGGAATTGGGCTCAAATCGATTTTAATTCCTCGTGGAAAAGTGGTAATAGTGAAATTAAATGTAATTCTGCTAATATTTAAATACAAGCACAGTAGAAGTACAATCCTGAACGTCAAGTATCCGAACTGCAATTCGTTTATCAGATACCTAAATATAGCAAAACTGTAGGACTGGAGCCTCTAAAATATTAATGTCATACCGTAATGCATAAATAGCACCACGTTTCCATGGGGAATTGAATTTCATTGTTGGGGTGTGATCAGACTTACCTTTTCATTGTTTATTATTTATGTATTGAATATGACTTATTTCTCATCCCCCCCTCTGTTTTCGAATATATTCTAATTTGTTAATTTTAAATAGAGGTACAACGGAAGGATACTCTTCCCGGGAAAGGAATATACTTTTATTTATTTGTTCATTCATTTAAATAATTTATAATTTGCACTTGAAGGGGATATGTTTTTGTTTATTATTCATTTAAAGGAATGGATATGAATGTAGGAGAGGCAGTAAATGGCTTGCCTAGTGCAGGGACCCCACCAGTTCACTCTTAATGAATCCCTTTCCAAATGAATACGATTTGTGCTTCACATGTTAAATTCAATACGAATTGAGTTCGTTTAGAATACACAAGGCTTGAGAATAAATAATTCGGGCTTTTATGTAGCTCGCGTAAGGGAACCTGTTAACATATTTGTTTTGAGGTTAGTGAATGTTTTTGTTATGGAACGATTAAAATATGCGTTTCGTTACATCAGTTTCCGGCCAGTATATTGAAGAAAACAAAATGAGAGTGTGCATCGTGTTGCAAAGGGTACATTAGAAGATAGCTTCTTTGGCGTATTTAATATGATTCGAATAAGGTATTTCAATACAACACTATTTATATCCAAGATTCAATACGATTCTAGGCCGTGTTTTCATTCTGTATTTAATTTCAATTCTCTATGGAAACGTAGTAATAAATTGTGCAATGGATACAATGTACATTAGGCAGAAATGTTTCATGAAAGTAGAAATTAGTATGCTAAAATGAGAAACTATTTTGCGATTTATGAAGATCGTTACATATAATAAGTAGTGTAATCTTAATAGCTAATGTAAACGTAGCTTAGTGTATAATATTCGTAGTTAAAAAAAAAAAGAAAAAAAGAAAAAGGAAACCAAAAACTCTTGCTCGATATTCTATTTTAACATATTTGTGTGAAATTTTTCGTTAAAATTGGGAATTGCTAAGTTAATGACCAGCACAATTACACAAAATTATGAAATTGTTATAGCATATAAATATTTTAATTTATTGCAGCAATATTTTGAGTAAATTCTAATTGCAATAATATTAATGTAACCGATTTTAAGATGAATACACATTAAATGAATGAATGCTAATATTCCACAAAGAATATTTGTATTGTATTTTTTATAATGGGTTAAATGTCTAGAAATAGGTATAATATATCATTATGGTGTCTTTATGAATGAAAAATATTATATAAGCCGCAACGTTTGTACCAATATAATTGGGTATTTCTAAACCTGGCAATTGAAAGCTAATAGTTGCATGAAGTACCGGTTAAAATGGCAGAAAATTGTATTTTATGAAAATAGCATACAACCTTATGTTGCTAAAGCCATAAATAAATCTCTGTCTAAATTAATTAATTTGCTCAGATCAATCATTTTAAACAGGAGATGGGAAACAAGAAAAACAAACAAAGTACTTTCTACAGGAAAGGGAAATTCGTAACATTTTTATTTTTATTTCTTTCTGCATATCGCAAACATAGCATCCAATATCAGTTGGTATGGATAACTGCAATTCTGCAACGTTTCAAGTGTGTACTTATTGGTTAATTTAGGGAGTCGAGTATACGAATTTCATGTTTTACACAATAAGCATACAATTTATTGAAACTTCATTATATTTTATTAAATAGCATCTTAATAAACTTCCAATTTGTTCATTGTTTCTTCTAATTTGAAGTTATTTTACTGCAAATTATTTTATCTTTTGAGTCTACAATTTTTTTTATTGTTTGCATGCTTTAGTAAATTAATAAACACATTTTTAATAGCGTACTACGAAATGAGTTTCGGAAAAAGAGTTTTCCAGAACCAATTGATTATTTTTAGGTTATCTGAAATACTTCACAAACACAAGATCTTGTATGAAAAGGCGTATATTTCCTAGGATTCAAGTGACGAAGCTCATGTAGATACAGTAATGATACTTTTACGTTTAAGGTGGGGAATTCATTCAACCTCCTTCACTCTTCCTTTTTTCACTTTCCTCTCTGTATCCGCAGGCAAAACATTATCTTTATATTATCTCTCTCATATCTTTTGCCCCGCTCCGTCTCAGCAAGCAATTTCCTCTTCCCGATTAGCCTTAGCATTGTTTTTTCTCGCATTTTATTTTTCAAACAAGTGCATTATTTATTTTGTCTGTATCTTCACATACACCATCCTATTTCTAAATGCATATCAAATGCTTTAGGTAATTTCTTCACTTCGTAACAATGTTATATTCTTCCTTAGATTTTTTCAAGGCTCCATTAACACGTTTCTGGTTAGATAAAAGTTTTCCTCTAATTTTAACACAAATAATTAATGTTATCATTTAAATTATAGCCCAAGAATTCAAACCGTCCACGTATCATCTGAACTAAAATTCATACTGTACTCTTCTTCCGAACTTAAAATAATGAACGATATTATAGCATCTTTATAGTAGCTAGGTATTCGCAAGGCCATGAAAAACTACGCTCGAGGAAAACTGCGTTAACGGAACAATTCTTTCCTGCCCATTGTATTCTTCTCATTGAGGCCACCAGCAACCCAAGGGCCCGGGAATACCGTCCATCCTTTGAAGTTTTCCGACCTATTGAGGAGTTTTGAATACAGCACTTTAGGCTTGCATATATAGCAGCTTAAACAGCGAATAGCATGCACAATTTTACTTTACGTCGCATTTTTAGAGGATAGTTTTAGATATCATTTAAAATAGTTATAAATTTGATAAAATTCGTAACCATATAAATACATTTCGTGATTCCGAAACATGCATTTTCTAAAAATGTATTGCTGGAAAACTCCAAAACTTTCTAGTATTTTACTACTTATACAGCTAAATGTCAATGCACAGATTAAGAAATAATGGTTTGTTTTAATTTTCTCTTATATTATTTCACTTTTTAAACACTACATCTGCATATTTTAGTCATGAGTATCAACCTTTTTAAAACTTTCTTTGTGTGTAACTTTCATCTCTTGGTTGATTATCATGTTAAATATCACTTCATACATCTCCCTCGGTAATTTAATTCATGATGCAGATGCTATACCGAAAAGACGACGTTTCGTCTAAATTACTTGTATCATATAAATCGTAATAATCCTGTATTAAATGAGCAGAGAAATTTGAAAAGGAGTTTCTGCTTAACTTTTCGCGCGGCTGATTGGGGTTTTAGATGGGCCGATCCCTCGGCTGCGCTTTATCGTCATTCCAGACCTCTCTTTCTGAAAAGCATCCCTTGGATACGCCTTGCGCCTTAAGGACCTCAAAAATGGGATACGTTTAAGTACTCGCTAAAAAAAGCGACAAGTATGGCAGTTTATCAGCAAAAAGAAAGATCATGTGATACACATATGCCATCCCCTCTTTATTCTGATAATTGTGCACGTTATAGCTGTTTAGGCATAATTCTAAGTATTTTTATTAGTAAACTTTGTATATATGAACAACCCGAAAGGGTAGGCCACTTTCACGTTAAATGATAGCAAAAAATTCAAATTTTATACAGGCATATATAAAAATACATATTTATGTGATATTGTGGACCCCTTTTATCAGGTGGCTCAGCTGCCTTGTATTTCACTTCATGCGTTAAAAGTATTGTAGAACTCAACACACTATTTAAAGTTAAAAGCCGCCAGTGGAGAACTGGCGAGAGTTACCTCTTCCCTCATGAATGAGAGCCGGTTCCCATGGCCACGCTCGCTAAAGCGTCTCGCTTTGGTGCTTCGTGGGCAGAGGATCGTGGGTTCGAGTCCCGCCTTGGGCATGGGTGTTATATGTTTGTGCAATGTGTATATGTTTGTAAAAGAAACAATAAAACCAGTAAACCAGTAATCAGTAAAACCTACGGGGGGGAAAAGTAAATAGGGATACAGTACAAAAATAAAAAAAAAAAAAAAAAAAATGAGCGCGTCGCGCTAACTGCGAGGGATAAAACAAAGGTCGGTCTCGCCAACTTGAAATAACCCCGTTGGGTGCTGCAACACTTAACGTACAAAGGGATATCTGCACTCCGAGCAATTAGGCTAATTGATATTTCAAGAAAGTATTTCCTTTGAAATTAAAGGTCATTCAAATGATGTGGAATATGTAGAATAAGACCTAATCAGAATAACCCTGCGGCCGAGAGGTCAGCGTTCGATTCCCGGCTGTAGCGGGGAATTTTTCTCTAACTAGAATCATTCCTTATCCCTTCACACGAGTCTACAAGTATTAATGTGGGAATGAATGGTTTTGCTCTATAGTAACATATTGAAAAAAAAAAAAGCAACATTAATTAACTCTACAGTTGTTTTTACAGCAAAGCCCTCGATATGACTGTAGGAGTTAAAAGGGGCTATTTAAAATCCTCAAGTCACGCATTTTGAATACTAATCCTATTTAGTTTTCAGCTTAACGACAAATACATTCATTATTTTAGGCACATGTATTTTCGATGACGCAATGAAAATGTTCGCAAAACGTGTCTTGTTTGCAAATTTCGTTCCAGCAAATAAAAACCTCAACGGCGCCAGCGTGCTGTGCGCCCAATTCTGAGCGAACACAATAGTGGCGCCACTAGTTTGCATTTTTGCAAAGGTGGCCCGTCGAGAACATTCCAGCAAAGGTCATTTGCTTCATGAAAACAATCGGCGCTTTTATTTTCTGCCTTAGGAGTCTATACATCGGCAACTTCTTCGGCACGTTCGCTTTGCGGGTTGTCCGAAACAATTACTGCAGGCGTTTGTACAATGCTCTAGTTTAAAGCTTTTGGCATAATTGATTTCAGCAAGTTAATTACGCATATCCAGATGTTAAAATGAGCTGTCTTAATTATAATTATTCTTAAATGATGTATTAAATGACATTAGTCTCTGGAAAAGACTACTTGCGGCTTTGGTACGTCATCTATTGAAAACTATAGAAATATGTATTTAACTTTATATTTTGTACGCCGTATTAATTAAAGAACTTTAACTTAACGTTCTTTAACCTGCTTGGTCATACCGGACAATGAATGAAATTGGGAAATAATGTTCAAATAATCTCGGGGTCCATGGAGATCAGTTATTCGACATCCATCTTCTTAGGATAATGAAGAAAAAAAAAAAAAAAAACCTAAAAAATATTTATCCGTGTAACTCACCCTAAGCGCGACTCAAACTCGCGACCTCTTGAGTGTAAGGCAGACACTACAAGATGGTGGGCGGAAACATTTCTGCTTGCACATGGCGTTTTACAAGGTTGACAAGCCATTGTATAAAAATAAACTGTTTAACAAGGTATCCAACTAGACAGGAACGGAATCCAGGAGTACGAGATTTGTTGCGTTTGCATTTCTGTTAATTAAATTACATTATAATTTTCGAAAGCTGCTAAAATATAATCTTATTCTAATGGCATTTCAGAAAATGTCCATAGTTATATACGTCTACTGTATAAAAAAAACACTTTCTCTACCCTTTCTTCAATAATTTAAAACGGAATTTCTATTCTATATTTCTTTAAAGTATAATGGTAATGGGAGAATACACTAGCTTAAGCGATAGTCAAATTTCTCTCTTTGTTATGGTTCTGAATAAAATCCTTTACTGAAAAAAATTCGCTAACATTCAACACAAGCAGTGCTCTACCCATCCACTGTTGTCACTACAACACGCCAGTCCTCTCTCTCGCACAACGTAAGGCGCGACAGACTTTACCCATCAATTGTAGCTGCCATTCTAGCATTTGCTTTGAACCGGCTTGCTCTAGTCACTGACTTCTTGAATAATTTTTTCTTTCTCTAGCGCGCATGTACAAAGTATATATTAGGTAGAGAAAGTATTGCAAAACACCCAAAAATTCGATACTAGATTTCACCGTTAATGCATGTTTTAAGGCCCCTTGATTCCAAAAAGCAGCGTTTTGTGTATGTGTGTGTGTATCTGGGTAGCATTGCACAAACTCGAAATGTTCGTTAAATAACTTGGTATTCTTATTTTATTCCAGTATCTTACAAGGATGAAGCACAAAGACTTTCAAGAAAATTGCCCTTTACATTCAAAAACTTTTGAAAATGTTTTTCTTAAAAATGCCTCCTAAAATTTTCATTAAAATATCGTGTATTAAAGATATTTACATTATAGTTAAAATGCATATTTTGAATTTTCAGGGAATGGCCTCTGAAGGCCTCTAATTTGGATAAGTTTACACTGTAAGAAACATACAAAAACTTACCACTCAAAAAATGTTGATCTCTTAAAATACACATATATTTATTTCATATACGGGTTTATAATTGATTTTAATTTTAAACTACCTAAATTGTTTCAAACGGGACCATGTAAAGTGAACCGAACCTCAATTGTTTCACATAGAGACTAGCTTTTATTAGGTTTACTTCTACTTACAAGGAAGCAAGTAATAAGACCAATTCTGCTAATGTTTATCTCGATTAGCATGAAGTAAATAAAAGAAGAAGAGTTTGTTTGTGGAACAACTAGAGAAAGTCATGGGAATGGAGTACATCATATATATATTTTATAAAGAAGAGTCACAATATATTTTTCTAATTCCCTTCCTTTAATCTTTCCTTTAACGAAAAGGTTGAAACGTGCCCAAGTATTCTTTTCTATTCCCAGAATCTGAAAAGCTTCCCGTTAATTGTGAATCTGCACATTCATATATTAACAGTGTCGATCTAGTTCTATTTCCCATTCCCGGTTATTATAAACTAGCCTTCTCTCTTTGTCTAATAGCAAGCGACAAAAACTTTCAAATATTGGCTCTTTCAGCAGTATTTAATTCTCTCTTTTCCCTTAATGAGACTGAATGGCTCTATCTGAGAGAAACAAATGTATGCCTGGATTCATATAGCGAAATACCACAATAAAAAAAATCTGATGTGTTCCATTCAAACGACTTTCTCTACATCTCTGTAACAAATTGTTGTTAAAAAGCTTATGCTTCTATTTACTTCATGCTAATCAAAAAAAAAAAATAATAGAAATAGTTTTATTATTTGCTACCTTGTAAATAGACGCAAAATAAGGGAAAGCTGGTTGCTATGTGACTGAAGTTCATTTGTTTGTATGGATAGGAGTAGACAAATTCCTGTATGAGAAAAGTACAAGTTTTTCAAAGCTGAAACTAAAAACAACGAATACCTTAAAAACGATCACCTCCACAGAAAAAAAAAATGTAAAAACATAACTTGTGTGTTTTAATGTGCTCTACATTTTCTGTGTAGTAAGTTTTTATACATCTCTTACGGTTTAGCAGTTATGCAGAATTCCGTAAAATTCATTCAGAATAAAGTAGTCTTCAGAGGCTATTCCCAGAAAATTCAAGATATACATTTTATTTGTCAGGTAAATATCTGTAATATAAGACATTTTAATCAAAATCGTTGGAGCCATTTTTTTAGAAAATCAAATTTTCAAAAAAAGTTCCATGTAAAGGGTAGTTGGGGGTGGGGAGATATTCTTGAAAATCTTCGTGTTGCATCCTTGGAAGATACCAAACCTACATACCAAGTTTGGTTTTTAACGGACTTTTCGTTTTTTGAGCTATGCTGTCCACAGACACACACACGCGCACACACACACACACACACACACACACACACACACACACACGGACCTTCTTGTAAAAATGATTTTTTTTTCATTCAGGGAGACCCAAAACATGTATTTCTGGTGAAATCTCGGTATTGAATTTTTCTCTATACACTATGTACATAGTTCGTATAGAGAAAGCAATAACAAACGAGACTTTCTGACCTGTAATATATATATATGATGTGTGTGTGTGTAATGTGACAGGTAAGTGTTGTACAAATTGTTCGGAATTTGAACCAGATTGAACCTGCTTTGTGCTCCAGATTCACTCGCATTACCCCGATTGATAGAGTAGCATATAGGTATAATTTATTATTGAACCGGTTTGGTTCAATATTAATTTATACCTATATGCTACTCTATCGATCGTCAATTACTTCACTGGATTAATCCTATAGTTAAATGATAATAACAACCACAACTCAGTTCTGACTATGCGTCACAGCATCCAAGTGCATGGCATTGTGGGTTCTTTTGTTCGAAGTTCTTTATTGCATTGCATTTCCTTCTTACTTGCATTACTTACTAAAGGTAGCAGAGAATGTAAAACTGGTATCTTCCATTCTACTGAGTGTCTAGACCTTTTGTGCAAACAAAAAAACTCTTATAAAAGATTATTCTTTTACCTAAAAAATGCTAATCAAGATAAACATCACCAAAATGGCCTTATTATTTATAAATAGAAGAGAAATATGGAAATATACGTAGGATAAATCGCTATGCGATTGTCTTTTAAATTCGTTTCTTTGCATGACCTGGAGTAAAACAAAGAAACACGGACGATTTCCTGTTTGATATAACAATGAGCGTTTTAAAATTTAAACAAATAACAAGGAATATCTCGGAAACTTAACTCCACATCACAAAGGTCCATTTTTGGTAAAGTTAGATTTTGTCTATCTCTTACGGGTTATGCAAAAGTCATCCAGAATGAAGAGGATTTCAGAGACTACTCCAAAGAAATTTAAAATAAATATTTACTTGTCATGTAATTATCTTATATACTGTATTTTAATAAAAATCTTTAGTTACGAGTACTTTTAAAAAAATCTTGTGTGTTCCATTTACATGACTTTCTCTACGTCTCTGCAATAAATTATTGTTAGAAAGATTGTGCATCTATTTACTTCATGTTAATTGAGAAAAAATTAGCAGAAATAGTCTTTATTACTTGCTTCCTTGTAAATAGAAGCGCAATAAGGGAGTACCATAGGTTAAAGTGGTAGTCAATAGTTGGTTGCTATGTGACTGAAGTTCCTTTGTTTGTGTGGACAGGAGTTGACAAATTCCTGTATGAGAAAAGTATGTTTATTAAAGCTGAAACAAAAAAAAAAGGATAACTAAAAAACGATCAACTCCACGAAAAAAATTTATAAAACATAAATTGTGTATTTTAACCTGCTCTACATTTTTTGTGTAGTAAGTTTTATCTATCTCTTACAGTTTAGCAGTTATACAAAATTCCGTAAATTTCATCCAGAATAAAGTATGCTTCAGAGGCTATTCCTAGAAAATTGAAGATATACATTTTATTTGTCAAGTAAATATCTTTAATATACGATATTTTTATCAAAATCGTTAGAGCCATTTTTGAAAAAATCTCAAAATTTTGTCCATGTAAAGGGTAGTTTGGGGTGGGGGGGGACTTTTCTGAAAATCTTCGTATCGTATCAATGGAAGATACTGAACTTAAATACCAAATTTGGTATTTTACCGACTTTTCGTTTTTTAGTTTTCGTGTTCACAGACACACTGATACACGTACACACACACGGACCTTTTTCTGAAAATGCTTTATTTGGATACAAGGGACCCTAAAACATATATTTCCGGTAAAATCTTGGTATCAAATTTTTGGGTGGAGTGCAATACCTTCTCTATACATTATGCACATAGTGCGTATAGAGAAAGTAAAAAACAAAAGTTCGAGAATGTTTCCATGTAAAGGGTAGTCAGGGGTGGCGGAATTTCCTTAAAATCTTCATATCGCATCCTTGGAGATATTAAGCTTAAATAATACCAAGTTCGGTATTTAACCAACTTTTTTCTTTTTTGAATTATGTTGTCCATAGACGCACACATACCTTTTTCTAGATATTGATATCTTAAAGATATTGTTGTTGGAGAACCACAATTTCTATTTAATCAATTACCATGATTATTATGGTTAGATAATGTATACATACGGATATTAATATAGATGAATATATTTAGATAAAAACAGTACCACTTTCTGGGATACACGAAAAGCAGTGACTCGTGCAGAAAAAGAATCTGATGTGTTCCATTCACATGACTTTCTCTACATCGATGTAACTAATTATTGTTAAAATCCATATTCTTCCAATCTATGATAATCGAGATAAACACTGGCCGACTTAACTACACGTTTCCTTGTAAGTAGGAGGAAACTAAGGGAATACGTACACTAGGCTAGACGATACACAAATCTTTTAAAAGCTGGTTACCATGTGATCGAGAGCCAGGAGTTTACAACTTTCCGTGTGAGAATTTTTTTTTTAAACATAAAACAAATAACAAGGAATATCTCAGAAATTATAAATTCCACGAAAAAAGGTATATGACCTAAATTGTGTGCTTCAAAGAGATCTACATATTTTGTGTAGTAAGATTTTGCTTTATCTCCTCCGGTTTACTAATTATGCAAAATTCATCCAGAATAAAGAGGTCTTCAGAGCCTGGCTATTCCCAGAAAATTCAACATACAGTTTAATTGTCGTGTAAATGTCTTTAATGTATGTGTATGTTAATTAAAATCGTTTAAGACATTTTTATGAAAAACAACATTTTAAAAATGTTTTCCATGTAACTGGTAGTTTGGGATGGGGAAATTTTCTTCAAAATTTTCGTGTCGTATCCTTGGAAGATACTAAACTTAAATACCAAGTTTGGTGTATTGCCGACTCTTCATTTTTGAGTTATCGTGTTCACAGACACACACACACGTACTTTTTCTAAAAAAGTTTTTTTTTTTTTTTATTCAGGAGGTCTCAAACCATATTTCTCTGTACAGAATTCTTGGATGATGGTTCTGATGATTACTCTTCTTCAGACATATTAGTAATTCAGATAATGAAATCATTAGCAGTAGTAGATTCAAATGAATCTGTGGTTTGCACCACAGATGTCTGAGCATTGTATATAAAATATTCCAGGACGATTAAACCAAGCACCTTTTGAATTAATCATTCTGGTGAAATGCAATCTCTACCTACCATATATATTGCACATACGTGCTAGAGAAAGTAAAAAAAAAAGATTGCGTATAAAATATTCAATGGAATTAGTGTGGCGAGTGTAATAGTCTCAGTTCAGTAATCTCATATGAGCTTACGCTTCAAGCTTGGAAAACACAATTTGTATTTAATTAATCCGCTCCCATGAGTTATGGTTAGGTAATGTATGCCTACCGATATTAATAAAAGTTAAATATCGGTAGATAAAACCTGCACCACTTTCTGCGATACACGAATAGTAGTGACTCATCCAGAAAAACAAGCGAATGTACCGAGAGACCATCAATAACGCTACCGTAATACGGAGCAACAAATCCTTGGCATTCACTCGCCGTTCCAAACAGCTCACTGACCCAAGGAAGGAGAACAACAGCAGGCAACCAGCTGACGGACCTCTCTCTCCCTCTCGACCCAGAACCAAGGCCGGCCTCCCGCCTACACACTTACGTACACACGTACATACACGCTGTCAGTCTTCCGGCTTGTTGCAGCAGCCCAGTTCCTGCTTTGCCGGCTAGAACCCACATTTCTGAACTCGTCCGCGGAGTAAGCTACCTCGACCGTAAACAAGAATAACAAATTATGTAAAGGCGTAGCACAGAGAAACAAATCACAATATGAATCACTTGTCACATGCACGGGTGGTCAAAAGATTTCTACCCGCGAGCTACAAGACGTGAATATTGTAGGTGTAACAATCACACTACTGCTACCAAGGGCGTAACTTGGGTCATAACGAAGCGCAGTATAAAAAAAAACAGGATGTACTCCATTCACATGCCTTTCTCTACAGCTTTACAACAAATTGTTAAAAAGCTTCTATTTACTTCATGCTAATCGATAAAAAATTAACAGAAATCGTCTTATTATTTGCTTGCATATATAAGGGAGTACCATAGGCTAAAGTGATAGTCAAAAGCTGATTGCTATGTGACTGAAGTTCCTTTTCTCGTATGGCCAGGAGCTGACAAATTCCCGTATGAAAAAGTATAAGTATTTTATAGCTGAAACTAATAACAAGGAATATTTCAAAAAGACCAACTCCACAAAAAAAAAAAAAAAAAATTAACATGAATTGTGTGTTTAAACGAGCTGTACATTTTATATTACGTAAGTTTTTGTCTACCTTTTATGGTATACCATTTATGCAAAATTCCGCAAAATTCATCCAGAATAAATATATTCAGAGGCTACTCCCAGGAAATTCAAGATATACTTTTCATTTGTCATACAAATATCTTAAACATAAAGTATTTTAATCAAAATCGTTAGTCATTTGTGAGAAATTCAAAATTTTCGAAAATGTTTCCACATAAAGGGTAATTGGGAATGGGGGAGTTTTCTTCAGAATATTTTTGTCGCATTCTTGGAAGAAACTGAACTTAAATACCAAGTTTGGTGTTTAACGGTCTTTTCGTTTTTGAGCTGTGCTGCGCTGAGCGCGCATGGAAGTGTTTCTTAAATCTCTTTTTGGATTTAAGAGGTCTCAAAATATGTTACAGTATCTTCTCTATCTACTATGCACAGTGTACATACGTGCTGGAGAAAGAATACGTTTAATAATGGGTTACATCGAGGAAGGGCATGGAAGAGTACCGTGACGTAATAATGCACGGCTCATGCTTAAATAAATACATGTTAAATAGAGCACATTGTTGCCACATATACTATAAGTACTCTTAACTTTGGCACTCAGCTGCGTTCGCTCTACGAATTTAATGTCATCTTATGAATTATACACACCAATAGTGAAAATAAGTGCACTGTTATTTAAGGTCATTGTAAGACATTTATTTTTCATTTGCACTTCCTCTTTATAATGTTAGTACTTCGAAATACAATTTTACAAGATACTGCATCAAATATGGAGATATTAAATAATAAAAGCTCTCATTTTGTAATGCACCAACATTGTTTTTTCTTGGAAAAATTGTATTCAGATGGACGAACGTCTTGAAATAGCAAAGAATGAACGATGCATCGCACTATGGTTTGAACTATTCCATTATATTGGGTTAACCTAGCGTGATTTTGTTTCCCTCACTAATTTTTTATTTTCTCTACACTTCCTATGTGCATAGTGTACATAGAAGGTATTGTATTGCACCCAAAAATTCGATAACGAGATTTTTATCAGTTTTGATTAATATATCCTGTATGTATAAATTGCATTGTCGAGGTCTCTGAAGACCCCATCTTTCTAATTCAGTCTTGTACAACTTCGTACAACGGGAAACACACAAGAAAGCCAAAAATCTAGTTAAGAAAAATGCAGATCCTGTTAAAATACATAATTTTTGTCAAATAACTTTCTTCCTAATGTTGGAAATTTCTGAAATCCCCATTATTTAACTTCTAGCAACATGTTTGAGTGTCATTCCTTTGTCTCCCCTGAGCACATACTCAAGAGTATGTAAATCCTATTCCTTATAACTACATCTCGGATTTTAGGCAAAATTCCTCACGAAATACATGTAAATAATGTAGTACATACACAATTCATGTAACATGGCTAAAATTGATAAATTTATAGTACCTAAAATGATGTTAAAGCTTATTTTTAACTGCTTAACCATTTACTAGCGAATAATATATTGGAGGCCCAGTGTGGGTAGAAGTTACCCCTACACAGTGCATCAATAGGGGGTCGTAGGGTTATAGTGCATACTCGCGCATGCGTGAGGAAAGCTCATGGACTCACGGTTTAAGGTGCAGGAGGATGTACAATTGCAAAGAGATCGGGAGCCATAAATAAATACACCAAGGGTGTGAGGAGGGACAGTGCTTTTACTATTGATTGGATGAATGCATGATTAGGGAGAAAACCCAAGGAGTTGCCCAAATTCAACTCTAATCTCACATTATATTTGATGTTCTTGAAGTTAACACTGTTAAATGATACTTGCCCTTTCTGTTGACGTTAATTCGAGTCCGTCTACAGTTTAGTGTTTAACGCCCGCTTTTACTTGTGTGGCGTCAGTATGTCACTGTCGTGTTAGTCTACCTCGGAGTTGGTCAAGGATTAGCACCCGTTAAATACTCTATAAGTAAACGTGTACATACCTCTAAAAGTCCTTTACAGCGCCGGCTAGGCTCGTCCCTGTAGAACACTAGTTGACTCTCCTCAGGGGGGAAAAGAATAACTACGGTATGTAACACGGGGTATACTCAAGAAAAGAAATATTTCATTTAACTTCACTAAATGAAAACTTTTAATTTTCTTTGTTGCTGGTTGAGGCAACCTACGAGCGTCTCCCGACATAAAAATTCTTGAAAACGTTGACATAATAATACTTCGTTGCAACAGCAACATTAATCACCATCACCTTCAGAATCGTAGTAAAAGTAACACTAAGAGTAACATTCGCAATCGCAGGAACAGTAACATTAAGCTTCACAGCCAGAGTAACATTCACGATAATTTGATTTCTTTTACAGGCATCGCTTAAATACCTAATATTTCCAATATTACACTCCTTCCTGATTGGCTAAAAAGAAGCGCGAAAAATAGTGTTGTCACGTGACTAACTTGGTAAGTTCTTTGTAACCCACCCACGTGACCGCTCTTTATAATGAAAAAGTCCCGGGTTCTAGGGCATTTGGGAATAAACCTTTAACATTCAGCCTGTTACTTGAGTCTCTGGTGCTCTAAAAATCTTGCTCTACAAAGGCAATTGTGTCTCTAGCATAATAGAAGCTTGGCGAGCATAATAGAAACTTCTACGCCTTAAGGTTCTGCGTTCTACTCTCTGCTCCGCGTTGACTACTGAAGCAGATATTTATTTTATTAAACCTATGCAAAACTAATAATTAAACTAATAACATACACAACGGGCTAATATAGTGTCGCATTCTTCATATGGCACCGCAGGCGATGACACTGATACATGGAAAGAATGTGGAACACCAGTGGAATGCGAGGCGGAGGCAATCGGATAATCTGGATAAAACCCATCCCTGAGCTTTTTTACACCTCCTATCCCACATGCGGTCGCCTGGGATACAACCCAGGCCACCTTGGTGAGAGTCGAGTGGTCTAATGGTCCGTCCTACAGTGCCAACAGCTCAGATCTAAGGCAGTTTGTGACCTAGTTATCGGATCTTTTATACCCATGCTTCTGCCAGCATTGCTTTATGAGAGCACCGCTATGTCAGCAGTATGAAATCTTGCCACACATATCGATTACTGAAACTGAGGCAACCTCAATGAAATACAACTTATTCAAAATGACCATGTGGCACCCTACATGTTACATTATATACAGAGTATTCTTTAAAACCAATTTTAGGTGCCTAAAATGAGATTTTAAACACCTTAAAATCTAATATTTACATATAAATTTGGGCCGTATCTCTTTACTGTCACATGCACTAGTCACCTCCCATTGGTTGTTGCAGTACAAACTCGTTAGTTACGTATTTGGCATGATCATTTATCTTAATATATTCGAAGATAATTGCCAAATTTACATTTTCATAACCGTATAATCAAATATATTACGTAACAGAGTTAATATATCTGGAATGCATATAAATTCTGATCGACAAACAGGTAGGAGGATCCTTCTGTTTAAGTCTGCCCTCAGGAAGACCAAAACGCGTGTAGCCATTATGACGTGCGTTTTTATCGCTTTCCACGCCCGATCTTACAATGGAAATGGCTTGTCTTGTCATTGCCATTCTAAGGTTATATTAGCTAAACAGGGGAAGGAAAGTGACCGCGGAAGAATACATGTCATTGGAGCAAAGTATAAGAAACAGGGTTTACTATCATGGCAGGCATGCACAAAACGTTTCATCTTGCTGAGCCTACGCCTCACATAGGCCGGCCGATTTCAGGAGACATTATGTGGGATCTGTGATGGACGTTGCGGCGTCTGGTTTTCTCCGGGTTCTCTAATTTCCCCCATCATTCAAGTCACCAGTTTCTCCAGCATCAGCTTTTCTGTCATCACTTTACTGTCGCTTCATAACACCCACTTCCTCATTTTCATACCACGCATCGGACTGACCAACCATCCCTATTTCTCTCTGATCAAGAGATCCTCAACAGGCGTCTGACCCCAGGCGCTGGCTTGTAAGTCCTGAGGCGGGTGCAAGTTCCTACATACGAGAAGAGTAAACAGAGAAATAAAGAAAGAAAAAGAGTCATTAACCGGAATGTATTGTATTCCACCCAAATATTTGAGTTATTTGTAGGAAATTTTGTATTTGAAATGTTTCTTTTCTTTAGAGATAACCTTGGTGTACAAAATATGAGCTACATGTAAATAGAAACATTTGATCATCACTTCTAATACTAATATTACAGCAGTATTAATAGAACGTAAATGGAAGGATTTACGTAGCTGTTTTTCCTGATGAAATTTTCCTCACAAAGAGAAAAATATCTTCCGTTCTTTTGAGTAGAAATTGGATTTTCTTTTGTGATTTTTGGAAATATTTGACCCAATCACCTGGAGAGCACTCCGCATTCACTCTGATCGAATGAATCTCTCTATGAAGACAATGTTCAGATCACTTGGCAGCATGGTATGATATACTTTTGTTGTTTTTTTTAATTATATTTTACTTTACCAACTTGGGCATATCGCGACGGAACTGTTCGGTAAGCTTCCTGTTGACGGTATTTGATGGAATGCAGAGCCTTTTAAGGTCTCATCCCCGAACCATACTACCTTCGCTTAGCGCCAAGCAGATGCTGTTTGTGGCGGTACTGTTCGAATCCGGGGGTGCAGGTTATGGTTATAAGCATGGTGTGGAATTATGGTTGGCTTAGCTCAGGGGTTTTATTAGCATGGAAACTCTTTCAGGTGGTGCTGAGACACAAGTGCTTTATTAACTGAGTCCGTCCTTTTTCCACCGTAGAACACACGCATATACTTCTTAATTTTCTGCTGTGACGTCACACTTTACCCGCACGCGACTACTGTTTATTCGTTTGATACAGCGATATGTCTGTACTATGATCGGTCTTAAAATCACTAGCTTCCGTTACAACTAAGGGTTACACCACGCGCTCAAATACCACATCTTGGTTGTGCGGGGGTTCTTCGTCAAGTGCCTCACGATTAAAAGGTAGCCTGTTCGGCTCCATCACGAATTCTAAATTTCACATCTTGGTTGTTCGGAGGTCCTTCACCAATGCCTTACACTGTCGCCTGCTCAGCGAGAATCATTGTCTTGTGTCCCGTTAGTTTTCCTTGGGCAAGGACTTCTCACCCCTTTCCCTTGGGTCAATGCACGTAGCGGTATATTGTACCCCGAGCTCGTGACTTATACATGTTAAAAGTCTTTCTACCCTTCCCATTTTCATTATACATTTATATTTTCTCTTCTAAAAATATAATTTTGCCCCGGGCCAAGACATGTACTGTCTCATGTTAGAAGGCCGCCCAGTCTAGCGCACTTAGATAGTGTCATCTGCCGTCAGATGGCAAAGTGTAGCTAGTCTTCTGAGGTCTATCTCCTTACACTACTTAGCTCTGCAACAGGCAGGTGGTCCAGTCTACTAATTGTACTATATGTGAATATATGGCAGTACAATCCCAATTACCGCCTTTTTCAGTTTTGCTATTGTTTTACACTGAAATTGGAACTTAAAAAAACTCAGATTGGTCAGCCTTTGGGATTTGAAGCCAGGAGCTCTCGAATACGACAAAAATCCAAATTCTCAAATATTTCACTCTACATGTTTTACTGCCCAATCCCTCAATTTATGCACATGTTTGTCACAATTAAAATTAAATAGAAAGCTAGGCGTTTTCAGGGAGAGGATGTGCACGTTACAGAAGGGTATTCCATACTGCAGCTGTGGGCTTATTGTACTTCAGACCCCTGGATAAACAATGAGATGTGTGTAATTTCACAGGGCGGCCGATATCTGTAAAGAAAGAGCCGTCATGGAGGGTCCTTAATAGTTCACAAGCAGATCATCTCGACGCGGGGAGCACCAGGAGCCCGTGGTTCAGTCTTGGATAGACCACTTGAGTCCACAGACAACCACTAGCGCCATCGAGCCGCCGAGAGCTGTATTTCCAGAGCGCAGTCACCTGCACGAAATGGCGCTTCTGCCGCAGTTATCGTCGACACTTACAAAAGAGACCGGTTGGGGAGTGATGAAAGGACAGGAATTTCGGGGAAATGAAGAATCCTCTCGAGCATTCACCTAGTGACTCAGGAAAACCCCGAAAAATTCATGGGTTAGTGAGGTTAGCCGCTGGTTACCGATACCGAACTCCCGAATGCCAGTCCTAGAAGAAACGCCTGAACCACCTGCCTCGGTAGGAATTGGATTACAAGAGTTACCCTCCCCCTATGTAGGACTGACACCTCCCTAGGACTTACAAGCGAGAGCCTAGGGGTCAGAAGTCTGTCCGCGAGCCAACGACACGTAACTACAGAATGGAGAACCGGGAATGAGTGGTCGGCACATAGCCAGGCAAGAAGTGGAGGATATAAAATGAAAGCGAAATGAATGATAGGAAACGTAATATGGAACAATCGGTGGAATGAGTGGCTGGGGAAACCTGAGGACCCGGAGAAAACACGCCCAGACCACAAACCCCACAAGTGGGCCCCCTAGGTGCGAGGCAGCGGTCTAACCACTCTGCCACGGCACCGCCAAGTACTAGAATGAGTAAATAAAGTCGTGCGAATACAACATATCAATTGTTTCGCATTGCAGCTTTTCCTTTACTTGTTTTGTTATGTTACCCAATAGACAAAGAGTTTCAGACTATCTCGCTAGGAAACAGACTAGAGGATGGTGCTTCATTAACTGCCTGTACATTAAGGGTATCGACGTTCACATAAATCGTAAAGAAGGACAGAAGGCTCGACTTAAGTTTCATCATAACAGTGCTCGTTAAAGAAACAATATACTTTAAGCAGGTAGACTGCATGCCATTCGGTTATATCGGTTTGTTTACTAGCAGCGCCCACACGCGTTGCCTTATAAATAAAAACTCAATCCCATTCAGAACCCGCGTCGTCTCGAGAGTGGTTGTCCTTTTTTCTTGCTGGTGATGCATTGTCACTTAACGGGTACTTACACTTGATTTTCTTGCTCGACGGCGACAGCAGCTGCTCGCAGTCTAGATATCCAGTACTGGAACAGGAAATGAAGAAAAAACAATCTTACGGTTTTCCTAATGCTTTGAATATGATTTATTTTCTCTACACGTACTATGTACATAGTATATAGAGGAAGTATTGTACTCCAACAAAAAATTCGATACCGAGATTTCACCGGAAATACATGTTTCAGGATCCATGAATCCAAAAAAAGCATTTTCAGAAAAAGGTCCAATTATGTGTCTGTACAGCATAGCTCAAAAACAAAAAGACCATTGAATACCAAACTTGGCATTTAAGTTTGGTATCATCCAAGGATACGACACGAAGATTTCCAAGAAAATTCCCACACCCCAAACTACCCTTTACATGGAACTTTTTTCGAAAATGTTTATTTTCTTAAAAATGGCTCTAACGATTTTGATTAAAATATCGTATATTACCTGAAAAATAAAATATATATCGAATTTTCTGGGAATAGCCTCTGAAGACTACTTTATTCTGGATGAATTTTACGGAATGTTGCATAACTGCTAAACTGTAAGAGATGGACAAAAACTTACCCTACAAAAAATGTAGAGCACGTTAAAACACAATTTATCTAATATAGATTTTTTTCGTGGAGTTGACCGTTTTTTAGATATTCTTGTTTTTAGTTTCAACTTTCTTATACAGGAATTTGTCAACTACTGTTCATTCAAAGGAACTTCAGTCACGTAGCAACCAGCTTTTGACTATCACCTTAACCTATGGTAGACCCTTATTACGCTTCTACTTACAAGGAAGCAAGTAATAAGACTATTTCTGCTAATTACTTCTCGATTAGCATGAAGTAAATAGAAGCATAAGCTTATTTGTTAGAGAGATGTAGAGAAATTAATGTGAATGGAACACAGAGTTTTTCTTTATATGTTACATCACGTTTAGCAATACGTATTCTGCTATGCACATTGTTTGATGATGCAGTATAGATATCTAGCTTAACAGCGGTGTAGCGGGGAATATGAACCTAAGTATACTCCTTGTTAATCGCGATAAGGGAATATCTATCTACACAATGCTAAAGCGATAGTCAAATGTTTTGAAAGTCATTTCCATTGAAATTTACTTCTTTGCATGACCATGAGTAAAACAAAAACACGGAAGATTTCCTGTTTGAGAAAAGTATGTGTACTTAAAAATTGAAACCAATGATAGGGAATATCTCGGAAACGGTTAGCTCCACAACGAAAATGTAAATGACATAATACGAGATTTACTTTTTTGTACAATAAGTTTCTTTTTCTATCTCTTGCGTTTTACCAGTTAGGTAGAAGTCATTCAGCATGATGAGAACTTCAGAGGCTTTCCCAAGAAATTCAAAATATTTTATTTTTCATGTAAATATTTTAATGCACAGTATTTTAATCTAAATTGTTAGCCATTTTTGGGAAAATCAAAATCTCTTAACCAAGACGCATATCATCACTGACTATCGTTAATCTCTGTATATATAAACTTATCGAAAGAACTGGAATGTTATATATCCGGTGGTTAAGAAGTTTTTTTTATTTTTTTTTTATTGTTTCATTTATATAGCCCCCTTTAACATCTAAGATCATATCGGGGGCTTTGCACTTGAAACAACTCGTCTGTAGGCTCTTACGTTTGATTTAAATCATTTTATTTTCGTCAAACACACACACACACACACACACACACACACACACACGCGCGTTCACTCTCACATACATATTTCCAGACTCTGTGGGGGATAGGGAATAATTTTGGCTAAAGAAATATTCCCTGCCCTAGCCGGGAATCAAACCCGGGATCCGGGTTAATATTTCATATTTAGTAGAGAACATTGCGTATAACACATTTTGACCGCTTACTAATTGCGTTGTCACATTTCAGAATCTAATGTATTTTGAATAGTCCGTAGCTGCGTCTGCTGTGTTTACATACATCACTCCATCTATGTCATCCTCCGTGTATAGGGGTAACATGCTAGCCTCTGGACTGACAGCCCCCCTAGGACTTACAAGCCAATGCCTAAGGGTCAGGAGCCTGTCGGGAAGTCAACGGCACTAAGAATCTATTACGAGAGGTCGGCCCGTAGCCAAGCATGAACATGAAGAAGTGGATGATATGAAATGTAAGCGAAATTGATGATAGGAAAGCTGATGGTGGAGCTATTGGTGGAAGAGTGGCGGGGAAACCGGATGACCCGGAGAAAACCCGCCCAGACGCCGCTTCGTCCACCACAAATCACACATGCGGAGCTTGGGATCGAATCCAGGCCTCTTAAACACGGCGCCACCGTCGTAGATATATGGCACGTAAAAGAGGCCCTGAGCAAAATTAAGTGGTCTTTTACATCTAATATAGAATTGGACGCTGATAACTGTAGCATCCATTAAACAAACAAAAACTCCACCTATGGCCGAGCAGGGCAGAGGACCGAGGACAGAGGAGGGTCAAACAACCAAAAGTGTGAGAAGGAATTAGTCATCCTAAAAACATCGTGACATTTTCCTCGTGAACATGACTTTAGAAAATAGCGAAAAAAACTGCAAATACTAAATCATCGCATCGTCCTTAAAAGCTGATACAAATATTTGTTACTTGTTCACCTGCCACACTCTATCACCATAATTACATATTTCAGCACGCATTTTATCATGTTTTACTACATATTTCTCAGTTTGAAATTACATAAATATCAGCTCTAGTCATTACTGCAGCTTTTACGTCCAATTTGTGTACAGCTGTCATTATGTCCATATATGTTCCCGACGGCAGCTTCATCATTAATGTGATTTTCAGACCCTCCTCCGTAGCTTTAGAAGAAACTAGGTTCGACATTGATTTAGTTCAACAGTCATTTTACAGAAGTGCTCTTCTTATTAGAGGCATAAATCCTGTTTAATGTCTGTGCTGTCTGTTTATTTTTGCTGCTAGTATTGTGTTAACCAGGCGATATTTTCCCATTAACCGAGTATGCTGTCATGATGCAGGACATTAGCGTTTGACCTCTTCTACACTGCGGATATGAGCACATGAGCTGACAGCGTAAAGCTTCAACATGTTAGCAGATCGACAGTACACTTCAGTTCTGCAAACTGAAAAGATTTACCTTCCACAATCTTTTGATGCTACTAGCGATCGTGTACTGATGAAACCTGCCACCTTTCCCCAAAAGTCAGTGATACTAGTCGGCTGAAAAGTCCCTGGCCTCTCAATGAAAACAGCATTTAAATTTTTTTTTTTGCTTTATTTCTCAACATAATCTCCAGAAAGGATAATACATTTGTCATATCGGTGTTCTAATTTAATTAAACCATCTCTGTAGTGCGATTTATCAAGGTCCTCAAAATAGCTGTTTACCGCATCAATAACCTCCTCGTTGCTGTGAAATCTCCGTTCTCCAAGGCATGTTTTGAGGTTTGGGACAGGTGGTAGCCACAGGGTGCTAGATCTGGCGAATAGGGTGGATGTTCAAGCAATTCGAACTTTAATTCACACATCTTTCCTATTGTAATGACTGAACGATGGGCCGGGCATTGTGATGAAACAAGATTTTGTTTTCTGCCAAATGAGGTCTTTTTCTTTTCACCTTATCACTCAAACGTTGCAGTAAGCTTGCGTAGTAGTCACCAGTGATACTTTTGCCCTTTTCCAAGTAATCAATCAAAATAATTCCCTGCGCATCCTAGAAAACACTCGCCATAACCTTGATAGCTGACAAAATTGACTTTGCCTTTTTTGGAGTTGGTTCACCTGGCGCAATCCACTGTTTTGACTGATTTACTTTCTGCAGTGTAGTGATGTATCCAAGTTTCATCCATGGTAATAAACTATCTCAAAAGTTCGCTGGGATTTTTACAGTAGAGCTCCGCATTCTTAACAGAAACAGTTTTTGTTTGCAACCTTTGATCAGGTGTCAACAAATGCGGCACACCATCTTGCACAGACCTTGTGAAAACCCAAAACATTACTTAAAATATTACCTGCACGTTCTTTTGATATCTTTACAGCCTCTGCTCAAACAACTTTAATTTACGGAGTTCCAGTACTAGACGATGATTTTTTTCAATGATCTCTGGAGTTGTCACTTCTACAGAGCGTCCAGAGCGAGGCTCATCACTAGTGCTCGTACGTCCCACTTTAAACTCTGCAACCCACCTTTTAATCATTGAATATGAAGGGACAGAGTCTTTCAATACACTGTCCATTTCCTCCTTGATTTCTTTAGGCGTTAAGCCTTTCAAATGGAAGTATTTAATTTCTGCTAGTTTTCCAAATCCTCCATTTTCGTAAAAACTTTAAAATGTTTAAAATGCTTTCGAAAACTAAACAAGCTATTGACCTGTAACTATGGATACGAGCTAGTCTAGAATTAAAGTATACGATGCTACCGTCTAACTGGCCTAGTGGCGCCATATCTGTGTGAGGCCCGGGGCTTATCAGCCGACCCTAGTATAGGCCTATTGAAGCCATATAAATAATGTGAAGGAAAGGTTTTAATAAGTTAGCAGTAAAAGGATTAATTTCGTCACGCCAACTATGTGTGATTCGTAGAACAGTGTATCATCTGTCCATCCTTACTTCACCGGCGATGTAAACAAACCAGAATGTATTCTTCCGCGAACGCACGTGCACACATCACGTGCTGCTGAGCTATGTTCGTCTGTCGTACAATTGTAAAACTGCATACCTACGTTTAGCAGGAAAAGAAGTATCTAGTTGTTATATATGCAGCACAAAATGTAAAATTCTCGCGCAAAATTATAAAATGCAGACATGTTTGGAATGTTTGCTGAAGTATTGCATACGTACATCATTCCTACAGTTTTTTTTTTTGTGAATTTTAGCATTCACACATGAACAACCATACACTGCACATTTTTTTAATATAATATAATGCAGTGGCTTACCCAGAAGAGCTAATTTGAAAGTGGAACTGGTTCCACTCCTTCAAAATACGAGTCATTTGTTGCAGTTCAAACGAACCGTATGAATCATCATAGAGCTTGATAATTAGTAGGCCAACGACAATGTGCATGATTTCCTCCAAATCTTACTTTGTTTATTCTTCCCGAACAATATATGATGCACATTTCGGCTGTCACTTGTTGAAAAGCTGCTTATACAATATATCTCACCTCGGCTAATTCATAAGTTTTGCACACTTTATGCAGCTTTCGGACTTTATGCATTCTGCCATTAAGCTAAGAATATTATTTAATGAAAAAGCAAGGTGCTTTTCACAAAGCTTATTATATACAGTAGGAATGAACCTTTCCTTGCAGACTAGAAGCAGCTATTGAACTGCACAACGGACGTGCATTGTTATATAAAAAAATAATGGTTAAATGACCAGAAAATGTTACTTAATTATTCATTTTATAGTTGTTAGACAACATTGCATAGTTTAATATGATATTTCTGTAATCACTCGGAAATTTAAGAGGAACTATTTTATGATACAGAAAAGCAGTAAAACGTTCAGCAACCAATCACAGCCGTTGCAACATGTTGCTTTTGTTTACATTACCGGTGAAGTAACGCTGGACGAAAAATAGTAAGAAAGAGGCTTGAGAATAGGGAAAGTGACACAGCATCTCACAAAGTCCCTCCAAAAAGTATAACAATTTTGATAGCAACAAATTAGAAATTGGTGAGAATTTATAATGTAGATATATGGACTATTTTGTGTATATTATTGTGCAGGTCGCGCTGTGGCCGAGTGTTTAGACGCTCGCCTCCCATCTAGGTGGCCCGGGTTGGATCCCAAGCGCCCGCATGTGGGATTTGTGGCGGAGAAGCGGTGTCTGAGCGGGTTTTCTCAGGTTTCCCTGACACTCGTTCCACCAATTGCTCCATTATCACCTTTCCCATCCAGTTTTGCTTGCATTTTATATCATCTATTTCCTCACGTTCATGCCTGGCTATGGGCCGACCACTCGTTCCAGATTCTCCCCAACAGGCTTCTGATCCACAAGACATCCGCTTGTAAGTCCAAGGTGGGTGTCAGTCCTAAAATACGCGAGGGTAAGCCGACTTCGAAAAAACATTGTTGTGCAATATTTAATAATAAAAAAAATTAAGTAAATATTCTGTTAAGGAATTTAAATAGAAAAGATGCTCAGATTTATTAAAAGGTTGGTAATGCTGACGTTAAGCATTACATGTTTTTTCTTGTTAGTTATGTGTGTCGGAGTATGCGTACTTATGAATACAGATCATACCAACTTTCTTTTCGCTTGGGCGTTGAATAATCGTAAGAATAATGGTTTCAGTGATTACTATATGTAAAATACGCCATCCGTGTAAATAATTATATGAGTTATAAAAATATAGGTAGTTCAGATTGGTAGAATCAGACTGAGAAATCCAATGCATAGCCGGGATTTAAACCTCGGATATCCCGGTCTCCAACCAGTTGCTCTAACCACTGAGCTACTATAGCAACATGCCGTCACGAATTTAAATTCCTCAACTAACTCGCATGTTTCACGGTAAACCGCAAAGTGGTCTAAAATTATTTTGAGAAGTCATACCCCAAGTTGAGTTTATTTCTAGCTCGAAGTTGTCAAATTTCATATTAAAGCTAGTTCACACAAACACACTCAGAAATAGACTACTGCTGATTGGCTAGAAAGCACTGAATATGACTTTCGGATGTTTTATTACTATGCAACCGCCTACATTCTGACAAATTAATTAGCAGTCATGTGTCTTCCGAATCCACATCAGTTTTTTTTTTTTTTTTTTTCTGCAGACTATTCTAATGTACATTATAAAATGTCTTTGTAAAAATTTGTAATAAAAACCAGGGGCAATGAGAATGATATTCCCGATTACATTTTTAATTCCGTGGCATTCACTTTATTCCACGTGCTGCCCAATAAAGCTATGTTTATTGCTCTCTTATGACTCGGGGGGGGAACGTTTTTGTCACCTTTTCGCTAGCAAATATTGACTAAACATATAGCTACTGTCCATGTTCTTGAAATCATTGAAAACAGAAAAAAAGAACTAGGATAGTTTTATCAGCATGAAAGTTACAGTACACTTGTATTGTAGCAGAAGTTAGCATGAAAATGGAAATTTGGCAACGTCTCATCGTTTTCTCTCCGTGCTCAGCATCTTCCGTGTTGGTTGTAATAACTCGATGACGTCACTGAAAGCGACCACCCAGGGAGATGCTGCGGCGGCGTTCTTGTTTTGTTGTGATGTTTACAGGTGTAAAGTGCTTTACTGCGCGGTCGTACCTTGCCAACGCGTGACCAGAATTACCTTCACTTCTCTTTGCACAAATTTGTTTTCTGCATTCGAAATGTTAAACCAAAGCTGCTTGTAGGGAATGGTGGATCAGTGATAGATTTATGTTTACGAGAAATGCATGATATACAGATTCTTTGAAATATCACTTCAAACCGCTAAAAATATATTTGAGATGGGATGAAAACAAAAGTCATAGTGAGCATGCAATGGTTTTCTTTTGTTTTTGTTCAGCTCACCGTTATCATGTATACAGTTTTGCTGAATGAAAAATGTGTAATTCATACGCTATAAGAATGTGTTCGTTACAAATCATAGCTCTGTCACTAAATGGTAGAACACAATTGATACAATGCTATTATGAAAGCAATAGGAGTGTTTCTCAAGGTATGAGAAAATTTAGAACTCTTTAACAATTTAAGAGCACGCTCATGTTTCATTCATAAAAGTCTAATATAGTGGCCACCACGATCTGCAGATCTACAACCCGGTAGCAACTGAAATATGCTATCTTGCAAACATTGGTAATATACCAAGACCGCATCTTATGTTCTCATTAACAGCAAATACAGTAATTCCCATTTGAAATAACACAATTAGAGACGGATACTTTTACTTTCTCTACTACGGATAGTAAGAACTAGAAGTATTCATTTCACTCAAAAATTCGATTCCACGATTTGACCGCAAATACATGTTTTGAGAATTCCGAATAAATGAAGAAAGTGATTTTTAAAAAAAGTGTCAGAATCGGTTAGCAGCATAACTAAAAATCTAAAGTGGGTTATGTAAACACTTAATACTTAAGCTCTGCATCTTCCAAGGATGCGACAATAAGATTTTAGAGAAAATCGCCTACTTACTCCCGTTTACAGTGAATATTTTTCTAAAATGTTTTTTTTTTTCTCAAAAATGGCTCTAATGATTATGATTAAAATAAAGATATGTTCATGGAAAATAAGATGTACATCTTAAGATTTTGTGGGAGTAGCCTCCGAAGTTTTCTTTTTCTGGATGAATTTTATATGACTGGTAAACCGTAAGAGATAGGCAAAAACATAATTAAAGGTAAATCTAGTCAACATACATAACTAATATCATCAATGTTGTAGTTAACAATTTCAGAGATATTCCTTGTTATTCGTTTCAGTTTTTGTACACTTATACTTTTCTCAAATGGAAAGACGTTAATAGTTTTCCTTTCTGCTGGATAAGTAAAGAGAATGAAATTTTAAATCCAACACGTTGCGATCAGCTCTTTGAAAATTTGAATATCGCTTAATCCTACTATACTCACCTAATCCCATATAGTGTATACAAAGGAATATCTAATAAAAGTATTTCCGAAGATGTTTTTCTCAGTATTCGTAAAATATATAGAAAAATAAGCTCTGTTAAGATGAGCTTGCTGAGCAGTGGATGGAGAAAGTCATGTGAATATACCGTATTTGTCACCCATTTGTGAGCACAGGTTAACGTTGCGAGTTGCAGTGAAATACGGCGCAGCACATGATTAAGTGTTGTTACCCGCTCTTAGAACCAAACCAGGTGTAAACAAAGACATTTTTTTTCTTTCATTTTTACCTTGTTTTTCTGTATTATTACTGGATTGCTGTTTTCTTACTTTTACAACACACACATAAACACATACACATAACACCCATGCCCAAAGCGGGACTCGAACCCACGATCCCCAGCGCTACGAAGCACCAAAGCGGGACGCCTTGGCGAGCGCGGCCATGGGGACCGGCTCATTAAGTGTGATAATCGATGCGCGGGATACCAAAGCACAAAATAACAACGCCATCTTAGGATACTTGAGATTATCTGCGAGCTTTCGAGAAGTATGCTAATCCAAAATTGGGAAAATTTTTAATGACATATATTCAAACCTAAAGTTGGATGTCACTCACCCCTTATCTGCATTCAAGCAATAACGATGGAGCAGTCTCTAAGACTGCTTCTGCTGTTGCTAGAAATAGGGAAGTTTTCTAAAGACAAGATGCTAAAAACAGCCAAAACGAATTATAAGGAATGCTCTTAGTGCAGGGAACAACTGTGGTTGTGAATAGCATTGGTACAAGTTCCAAGTGGACATATGAAGCAGAAATTTGGGGAATCGAGAGTGGGTTTAATGTTGAGAACATTTTGCAAACTAATTTTAGGAGCTCACAGTGTGCAATTAATGCAGGAGCAATGGCAGAATAGGGGGCTTTAGTTTCAGATGTCAGATAGTGAAGTCACCTAAGTACTTATTTCGCATTCAGCAAATGCCAGAATCAAATATCCTGAAAGATTGTTTAAGGTTTCAAGGAAATACAGTGGAAAGCAATAAATTTGGGTAAATTTAAGGAACAATTAATCAAGAATGGTTTAGGAAATGTTTGATACAGAAGGAATAATTTTAACAAGGGAGGTTTGGAAAGAAATGAGACAATAGAGGATATGGATAGACAATATGTAGGCACAGACGACAAAGAAAAAATCGTTGTAATGGTATAGCAAGGTGTAGGAACGTGTAGAAATTGAAGAATATCTTTAAGCTTGCAATTGAAATGAGAGATCGGAAGTGGCGTGGTTCCGACTAGTAATATGAAAGCTGAAAGGTTTGAGAGGAGTGAGGCAGAGACTATATCCAATTAATATAAGGAGGAGGATGACCTCCACACGGTGTTTAAATGTGGCCGCGCTCGCTAAAGTGTCATGCTTTGGCACTTCGTGGTGCACAGGATCTGGGTTTGAGTCCCGTCTTGGGCATGGGTGTTTCTGTGTTTGTAAATGTGACTATGTTTGTATATGTAAAAGGAAAACGTTAAGAATAATAAGGTCTACTAAGGAAATATAGGAAACTGGAAAAAATGGAGAAAAAGGGAATACAGTGCCGGAGTCCTGTCAAGCCTCCAGAATTGTATTTTTTGTTGTAAAGGGACGAATGAATGGAGAATAGAGTTGATTAAGCAGAAGTGGTTAGGGAGAAATAATGAGGTAGTGATAAAGAAGACCTTCAAGGATCTAAGATGGCTAAGAGATTTAGAGGAATTCTTATGGAAAGTTAAGATAAAATAGACAAGGTTTACTTAGTAAGAGCACATTGTAAACTAATTTTACTGTACAGATAATATAACGATCAAATACATATGCAAAATGTAGGTAGTGGCATATCCATATAATGACCTGGGACACAAGACATATCGAACCCAACACTCAAATTATTATTATTATTATTATTATTATTATTATTATTATTATTATTATTACTATTATTATTAACTGCAGGCTACTATGGGTGTTTCTGAGTGGAGCGTTCGTGTGCTTGCAAAGAACTTGGAACACAAAGGAAGAAAAACAGCTGTAAGCCAGATTAGAAAAAGTAACCGAAATTCTGTTCGTAGGAAAATACATGTTTTTCTTTAATAAGAATTGCAACGTTAAACAAATTCCTAAATTCTCTTAACAATGATCCTACGTTTTATTTCATAAGTTTTTATAAAGTAGTGTTATAACTTGTGTTTATGTTTGCAAAGTAAAGTGAATATAGTTTTTAACAGATAGGGCATCGGGTGATGGAGAACCAGATATTACACTACCTTCCAATAGTGATGCAGCTACAGCTTAATGTTTTATTTTAATTAATCTGTATTTAATTTCAACTTAATCTTATTTCAGTGTTAATTATTATATTATAATTGTTATTACTATTATTCGAATAAAGAGCAGTTCTATTACATTATAAACATGAGGTATGAGTAGTTTGCGGCCGCGTAGCCGAGTGGTTAGATCACTCACCTCACGATCCTAAGCGACCGCATGTGGGATTTACAATGGGCAAAACGACAGTGGCGGGTTTTCTCCGAATTCTCCGGTTTGCCCCCGCCATCATATTACACCGGTGCTCCATCTTCGCTCTATGTATCATCTGTGTGATCGCCTGTTGTGTCACAGTAGCAAAAATCTGATGTAATCCATTCACATGGCTTTCTCTATATCTCTGCAACAAATTTTTGTTAAAAAAAATTATGCTTCTATTTACCTCATGCTAAGTTAGAAAAAATTAGCAGAAATAGTCTTATTACTTGCTTTCCTGTAAGTAGTAGCGAAATAAGGGAGTAACATAGGTTAGTAATAGCAAAACATGGTTGCTATGTGACTGAAGTTCCTTTGTTTGTATGTATGGACAGGAGTTGACAAATTCCTGCATGAGAAAAGTATAAGTTTTTTTTTAAGGCTGAAACAAAAACCAAGGAATATCTAAAAAACGATCAACTCCACGAAAAAAATGTATATAACATAAATTGTGTGTTTTAATATGCTCTACATTTTTTGTATGGTAAGTTTTTGTGTATCGCTTACGGTTTACCAGTTACACAAAATTCCGTAAAATTCAGAATAAAGTAGTCTTCAAGGCTATGCCCAGAAAATTCAAGATATACATATTATTTGTCAAGTATATATCTTTAATATATGATATTTTTAGCAAAATCGTTAGCCATTTTCTAGAAAATCAAAATTTTCGAAATTTTTTCCATGTGAAGGGTAGTTGGGGGTGCGGGGATTTTCTTGAAAATCTTAGTGTCGCATCCTTGGAAGATACTGAATTTAAATACCAAGTTTGGTATTTAACGGTCTTTTCGTTTTTGAGCTATGCTGCCCACAGACATTTACACATACACACAGACAATCACACACACGGATATTTTTCTAAAAATGCTTTTTTTTTTTGGATTCAGGTGGTCTCAAAACGTATTTCCAGTGAAATCTCGGTATCGAATTTTTGGGTACAACGCAATACCTTCTCTATACACTATCTACATAATACGTATTTCTGTATAAAACAAAAACGAGTATTCTGTTTCCTCCTCGCAGTTGTATGAGCGCGAGGTTAAGGGGATACAGCTCTTTTAACGATAATAGTTAAAAATAAAAACAAAACTGAAAAACAGTAAAATATTGACACTAAAAATGCACCATTACAATGGTTGGTTCTCGGGAAGATATAACACTTATTTTGGACACCGTTTAAAGCGTTGCTTAAATGACTATGTCAAGCTTTAAAGCCATTTTTCTCGAGTTCACTTTTTTATTATTTTCCCCATGTTCAAAATCTATCTTTTCGCACAAAAACACGACTAAAATTCTGAAAATTTTCCACAAAGCATTGCAGAATGTCTGTAATGTGGTGTTTGGCTGGAGTTTTGATATCTGCAGTTTTTTCACTGCATAAAACAATTATAAAAATATCCATTATAGGACAATTTCAACTAGAAAAACTTTTATAAAGGTCTTAAGTAATGCAATTTTAAAAATATTGCATACATATCAATGCTTATGGATAAGATAGATTTTGAGTTTAGCTAACTAAATCGAATAAATTAATGTATTCAAAATGAAAATACTTATTTGCATGAAATTTTGTATGAATGTGTTTTGGTTGCCAGAAATTTATGTACAAGAATTAAAGCTCTAGCTATAATACTTTAGAAATTCACATTTATCACCCTTGATGCAGTGGAATACAAAATGTGTTGTTTACATCAAATATGGTTCTAATGCTGGATCGAGTGTACATCATCTCAAATGGTCATCCTATTTAGGAGTACGCAGACAGTAACTGGAGAAGAGCACTGAGCTCTGTAATTAGATCATAGTGAATAACAATTTTTCTTTCATTTTACAGGGAAAAGCGTCAGGAGAGCGCGCTGCTCTGTGGCTGAGGGCGCGTCTTCAGGCGCAGTTGTTCCAGCTGGGCTGTTTCTTACATCGCCACCCCGGTAAGGTCCTTTTTGTGGCCCTACTGTTGCTATCTATCTTCTGTGTTGGCCTCAAGTCTGCCCAGATCCACACTCGCGTCGATCAGCTCTGGGTCGAAGGTAAGACAAGAAACTTTTTGTTATAAATTGAGTCTTTAGTCATTCTCTTTGTATTTTAGAATGTCTTGAGAGAGTGGATTGGACAAAGGTAGGAAGTAGGTTGCTCGTGCCCAGACTGTTTGATTTTGTTGTGTAACCGCGGATGCTGGCACAGGCGTTACTAAACTTGTCAACATTCACGAAATCTAAACTAATTTAATATCTAAGTTATCTACTATGATATTTCTTCTAAAATCCAAAATTCCTTTTAGAAACTTTAAAATTCATAAACTTACATATATAATAATGTAATAATGAACAATTTTAATCAAGAATAAAACTAGTTTTGGTTGGTGGGGGTTGAATTGGTTTGGTTGGTGAGAGGTGAACTGAGTAAAATTAAACAAAGACCCGTTTTCCCAAAAAGAAAGAATTTTGCCCAAAATTCGAATTCTTAAAATAAAAAAAAAATATTGGTTCTTTAGTTTATTTTTATCCTCCCAGATTCCATTTTTTTTTTCCTTTAGAGAGTGAAAATGTGACTATAAAAATAATGCTGTATATAATAAAAATTATTAAAAATGTATAATTTAGTGGAGTGGCACTGTTATAGCCGCTGAAGTAGCAACGTGACACTATTTCCCCCTTCCACTGTCTCAATTTTTTTTTTTACCAATTCCGTAAATATTGTTTATTTCTTTCGAAATACTCGAGTATGGTTGATTACGAGCACTAAACTCTAAATCTATACTCCCGTTATATCCTAACACTTGAAGATCTAGGAAAAGCAGCGGCAACATAGAGAGACAAAGTATAAAGAAAATATCGCAAAATGTTATAAACTATATTTTAAAGCCAAAATATTTATAGTTTAAGAGTTTGGAACAGATTCATTCCATTAGCGTAAAAAAAAAACTTGTAGACTTCAGTCCACGTGTAACAATAAAATAACAAATGAAGTACAAAAAAAATTGCATGGAGTTATAAGATGATATTCATTGTAAAACCCTTAAACGTAAGGGGAAAAGTTATAAATTACTTTATCCTTGCTTAATACTAACTGCAATATAGCAAAAGTAAAATCTTTTCAAGAACAGAGCACTCTTAATTTCACAAGTAGAGCAAATGATGCATTTTCTGAACTGTGCCTGATGTTTGGAAAATTGAATTTTCCTAGGCACATTTCCTGTAAGATTTGGCTTTGGTTTTCTAGGTTTGTTTCAGTGAAAATTCCCGAATAAAATACCTGAAGAACTCGCCTCGTTTATAATGCGAAATATGTTAAGAGCAAATAAGCTGTAAACCTTACACTGAAATATGGTTTTACCAAAATATCAAGAAATATTACTCCTTTTATGTCACGTATATTGCATACTATGTACAGCAAATTATAAACATACTTGTGTTGTTCATGATCGCAAGCATGGTTTAGAATATAAATGTTCAGTTTTTGCCTATCTTCACACTGTGAAGGTAGTATAGGTTAAACGGAGAACATTTGCCACATGCACTATACCAAGTAGTCCAACTACCCATATTTGATATGTGCAGATCTTAAGAGTTATTGAACTCAACGGGGCTATTTCAAGTTAAAATCCGCCAGTGGAGAACTGGCGAAGGGACATTCGTTTTACCCATCTTGACTATCAGTGGAGACAGTGAGCGAGTCGAAGGTTAAAACTAAAGGTCTCTTCACTGGCAGGTTTTAACTTGAAATAGCCCCGTTGAGTTCTGCAAGTCTTTTAATTGATATCTGCATGCGTCAAATTCGGGGCAGTCGGGCCCCTGGTATTAAGCTCCTAGCTGCGATTGGTCATCTACATCACCAAATAGTACATAGAATATGTACAAAGTATGTAACAATATGTATCAACATTCTAACATGCATGATTCATTAAATTTCACGTTTTACTGTCTAAATTCATAATTGTAATCAAAATGAACCATGTGATGCAGTTTTAAAAATTCTCACATAACAAATTCAGTTGTATATTGAATGAATTTACATTTTATATTAACTCTAACTATTGTAGAATAATTATTACTTTTCGAACTGTTCAAAACGCTTTATTTCCCAAAATATAGTTATTTATCAAAACCGGAACATATTTTTAAAAAGATTAATTAAAACCGTCAGTCATTTTTGAGAAAAGATAACATTTTCAAAACTTTTTCCAGTTTGGGGTGAGAGTTTCTTGGAAAATCTTAGTGCTGCATCTTTAGAAGACGCAATATTGTATATGCTTTAGTTGAGCTATGCTGTTCACAGACACACACGGAATTTTTTCAAAAAATGCTTTTTTGAACTCAAGGGAGGCCTCACAGAACACATTTCCGGTGAAATCTCGGCATCAAATTTTGGGTGGAATACAATACTTCCTCTATACAGTATGTACATAGTACGTAAGGAGAAAGTAAAATGCCTTAGTATTGAGGCCTATTTTGCAGTATTAAGACGTAGACTTCTCACAAGGAAACACTCAGCAGGTTATTTAGACTTAAGACAACTTTGTCTTGGACCACACGCACCTCACAGTGGTATAGTGACCAAAGACAGCATATATCAAATTCTTGGGCCAGCTCCTAACAGAAGCACAGCTGGATATTCAAGACATTTCACTTTATTTGATCCAGCTGTTCCCTTTTGTGGACCAAATCTTTTGTTCCTTACCACATAAACCGTGCAATAGGGGAGTTACACAATACATCACGGTTTGAGGTTATCGTATTCCACCGTGCTTTGTTGATTTCTAAAGAACAAATCCTCAAGCAAGCCTGTCTAACCTTTTGGCATATTTCTTGTGAGCAGTTGAGATGTTCTCTTGACGTGGATGAATATGTTTTGACAATGCCATAAGCTTCAATAGGGCACAAACTGTGAGAAATTGAGGAAGAATTTAATTCCTGAATCCATCGACCACGAAAAGATCTTGGTCATCGAATTTGAATGCCAGAAAAGAGTATTATTTACAGAGGAATGAGTTTCTGGAAGCATGGTACTGTGTGTTCAGGACAGTATCGATAAATTAAGTGCTTAATTTTAATATATCAGTAGATTAATGTGATACAACAAAGTTGAATCATTAATAGAAGCCCAAGATTCATCAGAATCCTCTTCATTTCCAGCTCTTATCTTCTTTATGACACCTCTTTTGATCTGATTTGCTTGATTTAAGATATTATTAAGCTTATTTTTACAAACCTAAGTCTCTCTTTGTATGGGAATATAAATTATTTTTAGTTTAAAATAAAAATAACACATTAATATACTGGAATATTCTCTTAAAAATTAATGCCAAATATTAAAGCCAAAGTAACGAGTTTTGAATTATATGGCGAGTGTGAATTGAGTACAATTAAACAAAGGCCCTTCCTCCCAACAGAAAGAAATTGCACAAAATTCGATTTCTTAAAAAAAATTATAAACATTGATTCCATAAACAATACTTTTGTTTATTTTTACACTCACAAATTCCCTTTTTTACTTTCTCTATACGAACTATATACATAGTGTACAGAGAAGTATTGCATTGTACCCAAAAATTCGATACCGAGATTTCACCGGAAATATATGTTTTGAGACTCCCCGAGTCCAAAAAAAGCATTTTTAAAATAATGTCCGTGTGTGTGTGTCTGTGGGCAGCATAGGCAAAAAACGAAGACCGTTTAATACCAAACTTGGTATTTAAGTTCATTATCTTCCAAGAATGCGACACGAAGATTTTCAAGAAAATCCCCCCACCCCAAACTATCCTTCACATGGAAAAAATTTCGAAAACTTTTATTTTCTTAAAAATGGCTCTAACGATTTGATTAAAATATCGTATATTCAAAATATTTACCTATCAAATAAAATGTATATATTGAATTTTCTAGGAATAGCCTCTGAAGACTACTTTATTCTGGATGAATATTACGGAATTGTGCATAACTGCTAAACCGTAAGAGATGGATAAAAACTTACTCTACAGAAAATGTTAACTCGCGATAAAACACACGATTTATGTCATACATTTTTTTTTCGTGGAGTTGATCATTTTTAAGATATTCTTGGTTTTTCGTTTCTGCTTTGAAAAACATACCTTTCTCATACAGGAATGTGTTAACTCCTGTACATACAAACAAAGGAACTTCAGTTACATAGCAACCAGCTTTTGGCTATCATTTTAACCTATGGTAATCCCTCATTTCGCTTTACTTACAAGGAAGCAAATAATAAGACTAATTCTGCTAATATTTCTCGATTAGCATGAAGTAAATAGAAGCATAAGCTTTTTAACTAAAATTTGTTGCAGAGGTGTAGAGAAAGTTATGTGAATGGAACACATCAGATATTTTTTAATTAAAGCGAGTTTATTATGGGCGCAAAAGTTTTTCAAAAAGTAGAATAGTTTTTAATTTTTTTTCTAGTGTCAATGTTTTCGCTACCTTTTAGAGTACATATTTGTTAAAAATGTCGCCAAATGTTATTTCAGTGCAATCAAAATACCAACACATGAAACTCCTAAAAATTTCAGATCAAAATATTAACATCTTAAGAAAATGTTCCTTATGTGAGGAAAATTCCGGAAAATGAGCCCCTATAATCGATGAACGAAGTTTGAAAAATTACATTTTATGTGGACTTGAAGTCCGGAGCTTTAGAACGGTGCGGATTTAGACTCCGCATTCCTTTCATTTAGAGTTGTGCATTTAAACATTAATGGACAGCAATCAAATTTATAACGCCACGTCGTAATATTAAGCAATTCCAAGCGCAAGTTTTTACTTTCTCTACATAGTACCTATATTTACATAGGTAAAAAAGGTAATTACACTCCTCCCAAAAATTAGATACCGAGATTTCACCGGAAATACACGTTTTAGAATCCCCTGAATCTAACAAAGAAATCAGTTTTAGAAAATGGTCCTGGTGTGTGTATCAGTGTGTCTCCGTGTGAGAACACGATAACTCAAAAACGAAAATTTGGTAACATACCAAACTGGGCATTTAAATTTTCTACCTTTCAAGAATATGACAAGAAGATTTTCATTAAAATACCGCACCTATAACTACCCTTTACATGGAAATATTTGCGAAAATTTTGATTATCTAAAAATTGACTAACGATTTTGATTAAAATACCGTGTATTAAATATATTTACATGGCAAATAAAATGTATATTTGAAGACCTCTTCATTCTGGATGGCTTTTGCATAACTGGTAAATCGTAGAGATCTCGTTAAAATGCACAATGTGGGGTAGACATTTCCGATATTTTCCTTGTTGTTGGTTTTAGTTTTAAAATAATTTAACTTTTCCCATACGGGAATTTTTTAAGCATGAGGCGTTTAAATATCAAAAAGATTGGGTGTTTACTACAGCTAAGTGTTAGAGAAAATACAAACTTTCTATTTTAGAAAGCCTGAGGTGTCTGTGCTTTTCCCTAGTTATTTCTCCGGATCCTGTGTTACAGTTTCATAATATAGAAAGATATCTAGGAAATTTTTGTTTGAGTAATTTGGATACGGAAAAAAAAAATCGGTGAAAACATTAATTTTTGGATTATTGTGTTGCATGAATGAGTGAAGTTTTTTCTTCAATTCCGTGTTTGAATTACCTTGATATCTATCTTAAAAATCTGATGTGTTCCATTCACATGACTTTCTCTATATCACTGCAACAAATTATTCTATTTACTTCATCTAATGGAGCAAAAATTAGCAGAAATAGTCTTATTACTTGCTTCCTTGTTAGTAGAGGCGAAATAAGGTGGTACCATAGGTTAAAGTGATAGTCAAAAGCTGGTTTCTCTGCGACTGAAGTTCCTTTGTATCTATGGACACGAGTTCACAAAATCCTGTAGAAAAAAGTACAAGTTTTTATAGCTGAAACCAAAAACATGGAATATCTCAAGAACAATCAACACCACGAAAAAATGTATATAACATAAAGTGTGTGTTTTAAGGTGCTCTACATTTGTTGTGTGGTAAGTTTTTGTCCATCTCTTACGGTTTAGCAGTTATGCAAAAACTCGGTAAAATTGACCCAGAATAAAGTAGTCTTCTGAGGCTATTCCCATAAAATTCAAACTATACATTTTGTCAGGTAAATATCTTTAATATACGATATTTTAATCAAAATCGTTAGGGCCATTTTTTAGAAAATCCAAAGGGTAGTTTGGGGTGGGGGAATTTCTCTCAAAATCTTCGTGTCACATCCCTGGAAGATACTAAACAAATACCCAGTTTGGTATTTTACCGACTTTTCGTTTTTGAGTTATCGTGTTCACGGACACACGGACACACACACACACACACACACACACACACACACACACACACACACACACACACACACACGGACCTTTTTTTTCTGAAAATACTTTTTTTGAATACAGGGTACCCTAAAACATGTTTCCGGTGAAATCTCGGTATCGAATTTTTCGGTGGAGTGCAATACCTTCTCTATACACTATATACATAGCACGTAAAGAGAAAGTAAAAATAGGTTAATTATTGAAATATAGAAATTGTTGCACAGAATGTCATCTGCTTTGCTTGAATAATATCATCTGCTAACTGTTAAGCCGTCATTAAATTCTTCTGTTTCATACTTTTCAAATCTGCCCTGTTTCCGGGAGCACGGAGGACGATAAAAGAGTCTAGAGGTAACATGCTTGCCCCTGGTTCCCAAGTTCGCGGGTTCATAACTCGGCGGAGGGCGATGCATTTTTTCGGCCGTAAAAATCCTTAGTAAAACCGTTGTTCCAGTGTCGAAGATTTGCAGCACGTAAAAGAAGCTCAATGCTAATAAAGAGGCCTCTGAGCAAAATTCAGCTGTCTTTCATGCCCAATATACGTTAATATTTTTATCTGAAATTTTTATGACGTTTTAGGAATTCCTTTTGTTGAAAGTTGGAAAGTGTACTCTAAAATGTGGGGAAAACATTGTCCTAAGGAAAACATATATTTTCAATTAAACTTTTTTGGAAAAAAAAAATGTTATTTCAGCTATTATAAGGATTTTACACCTACAGACTAAAAGTTTCAACTATAGTTTAATGGTCGTCTTACACTCCTCGTATTTAGGACTTAGAAGCGGGTGCCTAGGGGTTCGAAGCCTGTCGGGAGCCAAAAGCAAGAAACCACAGAATGAAGATCCTGGAACAAGTGGTCGGCCCAAAGCGAGGCATGAGCGTGAGGAAGTGGATGATATGAAATGAAACGAAATGGATAATGGAGCAATTGGTGGAATGAGTGGCGGGTAAAGCCAGAGGACCCGGAGAAAACCCGCCCCGACGCCGCTTTGTCCATCATAAATCCCACATGCGGCGCTTGGGATCGAACCCAAGCCACCTAGATGGGAGACGAGCGGTCTAACCACTCGGCCAGCGCCGCCTTTAGCTGCAGTTACCGAGAAAATTATCCTAAAAGGTAGGACACCTTTTAACATTGTCCGTACCCTCTTAAGAAATCGTCTGCAAATGTTAAGAGACACAAGCAACAGGCGTCGTACAGGAAGACGTTCGTCTAGACAAAAACAAAGCCCTGCCTCTCAGGAAATTGAGATCTCCATTGAGAAGCAGTTCGAGATGAACGGAAACTGGCCCGCGGTTAGACGTTCGTTTGCTAGCTTTCCATTCAGGAGACTAGCCAGGTAAGTTTGACCTACACCTGGCGTGTAATTATCGGGTTTACAGCGGCGGTCCCAGTCTGCGGGCCCCCGGAGGGGCCTCGGCCATTAATTACCCATTACTGCAGCCCACAGAGCTGAACGGCAATTACCCAAAACTTTATTACTGCGCCAAGATGTGCTCCTCTTTAATTCCATTTTTTTTAATTCCCTCCGGTGTATTCAAGTATGTTCACTATTACACGCCCATTTGCTTCTTTTCACTGCTTCATTTATTTGTTTTCCTGTGTATCTTCTGTAAGAAATGGATGTAATTTTGTCCTCCATTCGGACACACCCTTACTTGAGACGTAATATGGCGTAACTGAGTCGTCAACTGACGAACTCAGGACCACCGGCGATCGGACAAGTTGTAGAAACCTCCCAGACCGGATGTTCTTCCTAAACTCGCTGATAATAGCAGCAAGGCATTTGCGTTTTTGATTATTATAGGTTATACTCAGAATGCCCTTTGGCGTGAATATCATAATACCTTTTTTATCCACCAAAGCTACTGGTCTTCCTTTCTAGGAACACGGATAATAGCTTTCTTTTGTGATAATATTGTATGTTTCATTCTTGGCCTGCGAAGAAATCGGCTTGGTTTGTTTTCTTCCTGTACACAACAGCACATCAAAATTTGTAGCAGAAAAGTTTTGGTTTCGGCATTATTAGATAACTCCAGTTTCCAAAAATTGAGTTTCTTCGCAGATATAATGCCAATGTATTGTGCAATCACCTTAGACATTTTCAGACTGAGCCTTATATTCTGTAGCTGGCATAATTGTTCGACGTGAATCCTTGAAAGCTAAACAAATGCTTTCTCTACGGCAATAGCCAATATGGCTTTGTTATAAGATATAGTAGCTAAGCTGCCCAATATTTTAGCCTGTAGAACACCTACCTGCTGTGGGAGGAGACCCGGGTTTGATTCCCGACTGGTGAGTAAGAATTTCTCTAGCCAACAGTATTCCCTATTCTTTCCAGAGTCTGGAAGCATGACTGAGGGTCTGAATGTGCGAGATCTGATGATGAAAAATCTTATGAATTCCATTTACATTACTGTTTCTAAATCTGTTATTGTTAAAAAGCTTATTCTTTCTTTCTTCATACTAATCGAAATAAAATTAGCAGAAATGGTCTTGTTACTTGCTTCCTTGTAAGCAGAAGGGAATGGGCACACTAGGGTAAAGTGATAGTCAAATCTTTTAAAAAGCTGGTTGCCAAAACCAATAACAAGGAATATCTCATTAATGGTTAGCTCTACAAACACACACACACACACACACACACACACACACACACACACACACACACACAAGGTTTACCAGTAATGCAAAATGCATCCAGGTAAAGAGGTGCGTCCAGAAAATTCAAGAATACATTTAATTTGTCATGTAGATATCTTTAATATACAATATTTTAATCAAAATCTTTATATCCATTTTTGAGAAATCAACATTTTTGAAAATTTCCCCATGTAAAAGGTAAATTTTCTTGAAAATGTTCGTGTCGCTTCCTGGGACATATTAAACTTAAATACTAAGTTTTACGGCAGCATGAAATACCGTCTGCTTCAAAAGCAAAATTTTACCGTATTGGGGCTAAATTTAGACTTTCATTTCCCGATCCTAACATAAAAATTGTAATTCATTGATTTCATATCGATACGACGAAGAAAGCGTTTTAAAGGGAAGCAAAAAGGAGAAAAAAAATAAAAAAAATCTGTAAAATTTCTTTGGGATCCTGAATTTCTTGAGAATAGCCCATGAAATCCTCATCATTTTAAATGGATTTTGCATAGATAGTAAACCGTAAGAGATAGACAAAAGCTTCCTATCCAAAAAATGTAGCTCTCGTTAAAACACCCAATACATGTTTGTAGATATATTCCCTCTTATTGCTTTAAATATTAAAATACATACTTAAGCTTTTCTTAAACGGGAAGTCGTCGTCCATTTCATATATCTTTCGTTTTACTCCTGACCTTGGAAAGAGAACCAAATTTCAATGACAATCGCAATGGTGACAGTTTTTAAAAGACTTGGCTGTCCTTTAGTCTAGTATAATCCCTTATTTGCCTTCTACTTATAAGGATCTAAACAATACGACAATTTCTGCTTAAGTTTATCTCGATTAGCATTATGTAGATAAAAGAATATTCTTTTGCAAGAATAGTTTGTTTGCAGAACAGATGTGAATGGAACACTTAAGATTTTTTAAACAATAGATCGAAGTTTTTGCATGGTTTATTCATGAGCATGTTCCTGATGAGTTGCATTGTATTTTTTGAAGTGCCGGCCATTTGAGGTACACATTTATTTTAGGACCTCATATAAATTCTTCGGGATGTAGCTTTTTTATCACTCCTTTCTTCTTTTGAAACTCGTTAAACGCTGAGTTATGACGTTCCCATCCATAAAATCGGCTCCGTTTTTCACCGCACGAGAAGAAAATCATGCAAAGAATCTTAAACGGCGGGCGGGCGAGCATTTCTTCGGGCAAGCTTCTTTCCTTTCTGTCAGAGGTAGTGACAAGAGGACCCCACGCGTTTTCGGACTCTAATTAGGGAAACTGTCTCAGAATAGCAAAAGAATATAATACAACTTGTTCAAGACAAAAGCATTTGTACCACCCAGGAACTTTTCCGTCTGCAGGTTGCTTTATGTAGAAAGCATGCTGAAGCACCTGGCAGAACTGACAGTGGAGACTAGACTATAACTTTTGAACAAATGCAATCCTATAGCCTGCTGTGTGTGTTGTACTCGTTTCTTCATATCTATGATCATTACATTACAACTTAATCATTTGATGATGAATCTTTGCGGCTGCAATAATGACCTAATTCATTTTCAAAATATAATTGTGACATCTACAAATATTTCTCATCATATTGGCCTGAAGAATTCTAGATGCAGAAGCAATCGTGGCCTTTTCTCCAGATATCAACGATTCAATTTTTATTTTCTCTACCACGTACATAGTAGACAGAGAAGGGTATTGCATCCACCAAAAAATTATATTGTGTAGCTGTGTGCAGCATATCTCAAAAATGAAAAGTGGTCAAATAAACTTGATATTTAGGTTCAGTATCTTCCAAGATCCAACACGAAGATTTTCAAGAAAATACCCTCACCCCAAACTATTCTTTACATGGAACTTTTCAAAAAAGATTTAGACTTTCTCAAGAATGGCTTTAACGATTTTGATTAAAATACCATATTAAAGAGGTTTGCATGACAAACAAACGTGTATATTGAATTTTCAGGCACTAGCCTCTGAAGTCCTCTTCATTCCGGTTGGTTTTTGCATAATTGGTAAACCGTAAGAGACATACAAAGTCTTACTACACAAAAAATGGACTGCAATATCCTATCCGATGAATTTAGTCCCCTTACGGAGTAAACGGTTGGGCCAGTCCGGCCTTGTTCTGCAATTCGTATATTGTATAACTTTATTATTGGATGGAATATTTTTATAATTTCTGAGTTTTGTAATATTAATTTCTTTAAGCTTAATTAAAATATTTTAATTCAACCTATTGCATCCTCATCTTCATTATTCTTAATCCTTTTAAAAACTAATTATACACGCACTCTATTGTTACCTTTCTGTGTAATGAGCAATTCAGAATGGCGTGACATAGCTACGATATACAGTACATTGCTCCTCATATACTGGGTGTTCATTTTTATCCATATTTCCCGCGCGTCGATAGGAAGAATGACGTCAGAATTGACTGGTAAGCCTAAATTGTTGCCAACAGCGCTCTCTGTCGAGGAGCAGTGGTCATTTGCAGAAAAGAAAACTATCACAGTGACCTCTTGCCTAGAAAGAACGGTGATGGTTTACAGAAGGGGAAACATACCACAATCCTCTGAATATGGTTGTGTTGTTAATAATTACAACCAGCCTGCTCATGCCTCCTCCCGGAACAATAATGAATAACATTCAAAGTTTGCTCTATTCTTTGTTCACAAACAATGCACCTTGTGTCTATAGTTCTGTAGTTGCTCTGATATCAAGATAGGATTGTCTTATGAATATCATTTATATCACTACGTAGATGTGATACCTACTCCAAACCATCAAGTATGAACTCCTGCCTATAGAGGGGCAGTTTCCATTTCGCCCCATCAGGATGGTATCAAATTAAATATGTACTTTTGTCATCAGAAAGGCATCATATTAAGTACAATTTTCTGTCACTAGACAGACAGTGCATAAACGAGCTTCATTCTCGATGACGGTATTTCTTCCGATATGCTCCTACATACTAAAATTCAAATGTCAACTTATGCAGATAACACCGTTATTCTCCATTCTCATACTTCTGCTGTTCATTTGGATCGTGAGCTACATGGTTCTTATCCGTTTCAATAATTTTTTTCTTCGCATCTTTCTTACAAAACCAAATATTTGAGGTTGTATTGATTTCCGGCTCAGTCAAATTCAACATGTTTGTAAGAAAATTCAGACTTTTGAGTACTTCGCTTGTTGTTCATTTCTGAATATATCTCTCTACGGATAAAGTTTGTGTTCTACACTGCTGAAATTCTGCAACAATGTTGTATGGAACTACTGCGTGGAGGGATGTTTCCTACACAACCTTACAATAATTTGCTAGTAAACACGTGTTCTTTCTTAGACTTGCTTATCAACACGGTTACAACCAATTCCTGCTATTCTTCATTCACTGGATCACCAATGGTAAAAGGCTTGGCTCGCATTGATGTCAAGGCTATTCTTAATTTTCATATCAATGAAGCGGCAATGGCATTATTTTCAACAATTCTAGACTATTTCACTTGCATTATTCTTATTCAGTGATTCATCTGTAACATTGAACCGTGTGAAGGTCCGTAAAGAGCCTGGAATGGATGACATTCACCCTACTGTCTTTCTGTCATCGTCAACATTTCTTGCGCAGGAAATCGTGGATAAAAATTACACCCTAGCATACAGTTCACAAAGAGGCGATACAGTTAAACATTGTTGCGCGAAATACACCTTTTAATTTTTGTAGGGTACAACTCGGAAACTCTGAAAAACGAAGTCAATGCAATCGCATGTTAACTTTTAGAGTGAGTGTTCACGTTGAAGTGGATTGTTTTGGGAGGCTAGATGATCAGCTTCCTCAACTCTCGCTGTCCTGTTGCTTGAAACGATGAACGAGATAGGTTATTCCTGCTGTTTGTCCTGGCTTTGCCGTGTGGCGGAAGTTGGAATCGGACCAGGAAAACGTTCCGGAGCAATTATTGTTATTATTGGTTTTCCGGTACACGTGGCCAAGTTCTGAGTGTGTGGCTTGCTCGCCACATCAGACTGTAGTTGCATGACTCATCATCGCACCTCAGGGAATATAACCTACCAGAACTTGAGGAATGCTACCACAGCAGCCGCGCCCAGCAGGCAGCCACTAAGGAAATGTCTGAATACCAATTTCATACAAACTTAATGAAGAACAAACCAACTAATCTATGCTTCATTGTCAGATTTGAGCTTGCCTATTTTCCTGAGATCAGGAGAAATGTTGGAAGTGCCATAAGAGTAGGCTTACCATGCATCTAAAAATCGAGATAGGTACTGAATTGTGTACCAATAAGTGTCCCGTCAGAACTGTCAAAATAAGAACCATCCTGAATAGACAACAGGATCTTAAATCTGATAATGTTCGCTTATTAATGTTTCGTAGTCTGTTGGGGAGCCATTGAATGGAGAACCTGAAACGAGTGGTAGGCCCGTAGCCAGGCATGAGCTTCAGGAAGAGGATGATATGAAATGCAAGCAAAATGGATGATAGGAAAGCTGATGGAGCAGTTGGTAGAATAAGTGCGGGGGAAACCGGAGAAAACCCGTCTAGACACCGCTTTGACCACCACAAATCCCACATGCGGGCACTTGGAATCAAACTTGGGCCACCTAGATGGGAGGTCTAACCACTCAGCCACGGCGCCGCCTTCGCTTATTAATGTTCTACATAATGCATGATATAAAATAATTTTACTTCTTTCAAAATGAATTATGAAAGTCTTTCCATAGGCTGCCTTAAGTAAACCATTTTTATTGGTAAAAGTCTATTCAATTAATATTTTAGCACAGGACATCAGAATAATGATTCTTATTTAAGTCTATACTCGTACACTTCCCTCAAATCGGAAATTTATCATTTTTTACTTTTTCTACATGTACAATGTACATAGTAGAAAATGTACCTACTACATTCCATCCAAAAATTTGATATCCAGTTTTCACCGGAAATATATGTATTGAGGTCCTCAGAATCTAAAGAAAGCTACACTTTATGGAATTTTTAAAAATTTTGATTTTCTTGATTAAATCTTTATTAAAATATTGTATATTAAAGATATTTACATGAGAAATAAAGTGTATACATTTAATTTTCTGGTAATAGCCTCTGAAGCCCTCTTCATTTTGGATTATTTGTGTGTAACTGGTAAACAATATGAGTTAGACAAAAATGTATTACTTGAAAACTTAGATCTCGTTAAAAACACAATTTATGCATACACAGTTTTTAATAGGGACAACGATTTCTGAGACATTCCCTGTTATTGGTTTCAATTTTGAAATGAACTTTTCTTAAATGAGAAGTCTTTTCATCTCACTCTTGTTTTACTTCCGGCCATGGAAAGAGAACCGCATCACATAGTCTTAACTATTGTTTTCAGCATCCCATTCTATATTATGTTGAAAGACCACTTATTTTGCTCAGAGGCCTCTTCAGGTTTGAGGTTCTTTTACGTGCCGAAAATCTGACATGGGACCAACGGCTTTACGTCCCTTCCGAAGGAAATCATGCTTAATATTTTTAGGATCGAAAATGACAATCGGCCTCCGCATATTACTCAGATCATGGAGGTCGAAAAACAGTTTTTAAAAGATTTGTCTATCGTTTTAGCATAGTGTACCCCCTTACTACTCTTATTCTTAGACGGAAGCAAGTGATAAGACAAGTTCTGCTAAAGTTTATCTCCATTATCGTGAATTAGATAAAAATTGTTTACAAAATGAAATGGCGTGTTATTTATCGACGTTCTTTAACTACTGTGGTTCTCAGCGTCCCATTCTAAATTGGGAGTGAAAGACCGCTTAATTTTGCTCAGAGGCCTCTCAATCAGGCCTTCTTTTACGTGCCGGGACCCACGGCTTTACTTCCCTTCCGAAGGAAGAGGATTTTTACACCCGAAAAAAATCCATCGTCCTCCGCGGGTTTGAACCCGCGACCTTGGGCACATGAAGTCAGCGTGGTAACCATTACACCACGGAGGGCGACTATATTGGGCGTGAAAGACCGCTTAAGTTTGCAAGAATAGAGAGAGTCATGTGAATGGAACACACCAGAATGTTTTTCTGGTCATGCAAAGAGAACAGAATTCCAAAGCTTCCACATTATCTTGTGCGAGTGTCGCTACAGCTGGGGGTCAACAAGTTCACTTTTTATGGACCACAGGACATGTAGGAATAACCTTCAACGAGGATGTTAATCAGCTGGTTATACACAGCATTACACGGCAGAATTCCAAGACATCAAACTTCCATATAAGGAGTTTTTATTAGCCTTGCGCAGTGATAAATTTCAGCGCTTCTGGAATGACCAATGGTCTTTTACGAAAGTTTCAAAATTCAGAAATTTGGCGGACCATTCAAGAAGACATCGAGAGATTCATCGTTTAATGACCCAGAAAGTAACGACGATTTCGTATAAATAAACAAAAACGAAAGATGTCAATATAAAACTATTTACAAAGCCTCAGTACCTTACTCTATTTCTCAACGCAATCTCCATTCTGTTAAGACATTCATTGTCATGTAGTGAGTCAGACTGAAAAATTAAATGCCATGGTCGGGATTTGAATCACGTACCTCTTAGGCGATATGTTTTAGGGTCCCCAATAAAAAAAAAATCAAATACGAAAAGTCAGTAAAATACCAAACTTGGTATTTAAGTTTAGTATCTTCCAGGGATGCGACACGAAGATTTTGAGAAAAATCTCCCCACCCCCAACTACCCTTTACATGGAACTTTTTTCGAAAATTCTGACTTTCTTTAAAATGGCTAACGATTTTGATTAAAATTTCGTATATTAAAGATATTTACCTGACAAATAAAACGTATATCTTGAATTTTCTGGGAATAGTCTCTGAAGAGTAGTTTAATCTGGATGAATTTTACTGAATTTTGAATAATTGCTAAACCGTAAGAGATGGACAAAAACTTACTACACAAAAAGGGGGCTATATAAATGAAACAATAAAAAGAATGAATAAATGTTTAATGAACAAAGATATTTAAAAATAGCTATATATTGTTTTAATTTAATTTTAAAACATTTGTGTGCCATGTGCAATCGTTTTCAAGTTTCAAAAACCTAAGTTACATTTTAAAGACATTTTCCAATACAGTATTTTTCTGAAAGGATGGTATGCTCTGTATAATTGACATGCGGTCCTAATTAGTGAAGGGTCGACAGACCAATCGGTACCTGTCAATCCGTAAAAGAATTGCATTAATAGTCTGAGACCAAGGTTATTTCTGTGTGGAGCAGTTTGCCCGTATTGTAAATGGAAAATTGAAAGTAAGTTCATAATGTAACACATTCGAAGTGCGTAAAACGTACATGCGGACAACGTATAAAACGGGATTTTGCTTTAGTTTTATATAACATTTTAATTTTCTTAAGACCGGAACCACGAAATACTGGGGCTCTACTGTAGTTCAGAAAATATATTTTACCGATAGTATCGGGTGTGCCAGATTATACATTCAACTGTTCGAGAAATGAGAACACAAAAGCCGCAGAAACGGGATGCATCCAATGAGAAATTAGTGTTCAGTAACCAGGTGAACATGAGGTGGAATGTTTAGCAATAGCCGCAGTACGCAATTCGATCTCAGGTCGCCTCCCTAGGAAGTGTAATTTGGTGGAGGGAAGGTTGGTTTTCTTGGAAGCCGGGGCCCACCCACGGAGTGGCTAAGCCTGCAGGACGGGACCACACGGAGCATGGGCTCCGATGAATGGAGGCAACGGGGCCACACAAACAAATTAAACAACCATGATGGATCGTTATTGGGTGGTGGACGCAACAACAATGGGAAATACACCCCGCGTCATCTCGCCGAAATGGCCAACCGAGATGAATGTATATCTGCACACGTGTCTTCCATTCCTTTCATTTGCATACTCGTTTCAAGGTACGAAAATCAGGCCGTCAACACTGATATACAGTCGGGGTCATTTCCTTCCCCCATTTCCGTGGCGCCAGCAGTCTAAGGGAGGTGCCCGCCCTCCGGAACCAACGTGTTCCGATGAGGAAATTAGAGACCCCAAACCAAGAAGGGAACATTGCAGTTCTTACGCATACTCAGATTCCCAAGCTGTCTTACCATCAATTGAGGATAAAATATGTAATTTTCATCCAATAGCCACAGAAATTAGATTAAAACTTGCAGTACGAGAGTCGGCTGATAAGTCCCGGGCCTCTCAATGAAAACCGAATTTAATTATTTTTTTTTTTTATTGCCTTAGTTCTCAACATAATCTCTAGAAAGGCTAATACATTTGTTATATCGGTTAATTAAATAGTCTCTGTAGTGTGATTTATCAAGGTCCTCAAAATAGCTGTTTACCGCATCAATGAACTCGTTGCTGTGAAATCTTCGTCCTCCAAGAAATTGTTTGACTTTTGGGAACAGGTGGTATTCATGGATGCTAGATCTAGCGAATAGGGTGAATGTTCAAGCAATTCCAACTTTAATTCGCACATTTTTCCTGCAATGAAAGGATATGAGGGCACGTTGAGAATGAGCGAGCGGATATTCTAGCTAAAGAAGCAACTTGTAACAATGCGAATTATGCCTACAACAAATGTTCAGTATAAAAGAAATCTAATATGTTCCGTTCACATTATTTTCTCCACATCTCTGCAAAAATATATTATTAAAATGCTTATGCTTTTATTTACTTCATGCTAATCGACGAAAAGTTAGCAGAAATGGTATTATTACTTGTTTCCTTGTAAGTAGAAGCGAAATAAAGGAGTACCATAGATTAAAGTGACAGTCAAAAACTGGTTGCTGTGTGACTGAAGTTCCTTTGTATGGACAGAAGTAGACAAATTCCTGTATATCATCTCAAAAAACGATCAACTGCACGAAAAAAAATGTATATTACATAAATTGTGTGTTTTAATGTGCTCTACATTTTTTGTGTGGTAAGTTTTTGTCCATCTCTTATAGTTTAGCAGTTATGCAAAATTCCGTAAAATTCACCCAGAATAAAGTGACCTTCAGAGGTTATTCCCAGAAAATTGAAAATGTACATTTTAATTGTCAGTGAATATCTTTAATATACGATATTTGAATCAAAATCGTTAGCCATTTTTTTAGAAAATCAAAATTTTCGAAAAAAGCTCCATGTAAAGGGTAGTATGTGGTGGGGGGAGTTTTCTCAAAAGTTTTGTGTCGCATCCTTGGAAGATATTAATCTTAAATACCAAGTTGGTATTTTACCGATTTTTCGTTTTTGAGTTATCGTGTTCACAGACACACTGACACACACGGACCTTTTTTCTGAAAACACTTTTTTTGGATGCAGGATATCCTAAAACATATATTTCCAGTGAAATCTCGATATCTAATTTTTTGGTGGAGTGCAATACCTTCTCTATACACTGTGCACGTAGAGAAAGTAAAAATGTAGCTCTTAAATAGTTGCTGAGATAATGGGCCGAACATTGGCAAGATGGGGCACTTCGACTCCCCTTAAAAAAAAATCTGATGTGTTACACTCGCATGACTTTCTCTAGCCGTTCTACAAACTTCTTACATAAGTTTATTCTTATTTCTGCACCTTGTTAATCGAGGTATTCAGCACAATGTTCTTAGTACTTAGTTCCTAATAAGTAGGCAGAAAATAAGGGAATACACTAGGCTAAATCGATAGTCAAATGTTTTAAAAGCTGTAGTTATGCGATTGTCATTACAAATCGCTTCTTTTCTTGGCCAGGAGTAGAACAAAAGAAAAACGGATACTCCCGTCTGAGAAAAGTATAAGTACCTCGCAATTGAAATTAATAACAATGAATACCTCGAAAAGGGTAAGCTCCACGAAAAAAATGTATATTACGTAAATTGTGTATTTTAACAAGGCCTACATTTTTTGTATAGTAAGTTTTTGTCTATCTCTTACGGTTTATTAGTTATGCCAAATTAAGCAAAATTCATCCAGAATAAACAGGTCTTTAGAAGCTATTCCCAGAAAATTCAAGGTATACATTTTATTTGTCAGGTAAATATCTTTAATATACGACATTTTAATCAAAATCGTTAGTCTTTTTTTAGAAAATCAAAATTTTCGAAAAAAAGTTCCATGTAAAGGGTAGTTTGGGGTAGGGGGAGTTCTCAAAATCTTCGTGTCGCATCCCTGGAAGATGCTGAACTTAAATACCAAGTTTGGTACTTTAGCTACTTTTAGTTTTTGAATTATCGTGTTCACGGACACGGACACACACACACACACACACACACACACACACACACACACACACACACACACACACATACGGACCTTTTTCTCGAAGTTCTTTTTTTGGATTCAGGGGGTCCTAAAACATATATTTCCGGTGAAATCTCGACATCGAATTTTTGGGTGGAATGCAATACTTCTCTATTCCTATGTACATTGTACATACGGGGCTAGAGAAAGTAACAATGTTTCGGAGGAAGGAACAAACAGACTATGTATTGCATTGCTGAAGATTTGGTGGTGGCAACAGCATCATTAGCTGAAGTCAGCTATCGAAGTCATGATTGCTGGAGGCTGCAGCTGTTCCCAACTCGGCCGTTACATTCAAGGCAACCTTTCTCCTAGCTATTGTCCTGCACTCTGATGGAGAAGTCAACCCTGACGTGCGGCAATTGTTAACTCTCCTGACGTCCAGTTATACAAACCCAAGGGCTGAAATATGGCTCTTTGAACAAGAATTCAAGCCAATTGAAAGTGATACGACGTTTAGGAAGCATCTTAGACCAGGAGTGAAAAGAAAGGTACCACGAAAAAGAATGTTTACGGGGGAAAAAGGAAAAGAAAAGGTATTGGAGGTTTTTGTGTGGTAGAGGTAACGTCTTAACCAATGTGTGAGGTATTCCTTCCATTTAGGGTAGTCTCACGGTCAACGTGGTGGTTCTGCTGCGATGTTGCCAAACTATATCAGCAACTTAGCCAGCCACCCATGTTTACATTTTTGGCTATTCCATCCTCAGACTATATCTCTTCCATGAGAAAGAGAACTATTTGAACCGAGTTCCATCCGAATACAATTCGCATTTACATGTTAAAGTCAGTTCGAATTCACATCGATATGGATACGCAAAGTTTAGGGGTAAATAATTCAAGCTTTTACATTGGTCGATTTGGATCCAAAAATTTTGATTTTCGTAAACAATGGCTTTAACGATTTTGATTAATACAAAAGTTTTCATGACAAATACATTTGTGTTTGTGGAGTTAACTACTTCTAAAATATTTCTTGTTATTAACTTAACGTTTCAAGTACTTACATTTTACTCAAATATTAAGTCGTTTATATATATATATATATATATATATATATATATATATCAGCCATGCAAAGAGAGCGTAATTTCAAAATTAACATAATATCAGTAGCTAAATTAGCTAAAGCTACAGTTGTTAAACCTCTATTGTGACGAGAAAAATAAAACCCCAAACATTTGTATTTTTACTTTCTCTATACGTAGTATGTACATAGTGTATAGAGAAGGTATTGCACTCCACCAAAAAATTCGATACCGAGATTTCACCGGAAATATATGTTTTAGGGTCCCCTGTATCCAAAAAAAGTATTTTCAGAAAAAGGTCCGTGTGTGTGTGGTCTCAATGTGTCAGTATGGACGTGTGTCTGTGAACACGATAACTCAAAAACGAAAAGTCCGTAAAATACCAAACTTGGTATTTAAGTTAAGTATCTTCCAGGGATGCGACATGAAGATTTTGAGAAAAATCCCCTCACCCCAAACTACCCTTTACGTGGAACTTTTTTGGAAATTTTTGATTTTCTAAAACATGCTCTAACGATTTTGATTAAAATCATCTTATATTTAAGATATTCACCTGACAAATAATGTATATTTTGAATTTTCTGGGAATAGCCTCTGAAGACTACTTAATTCTGGATGAATTTTGCATAAATACTAAACCGTAAGAGATGGACAAAAACTTAACACACAAAAAATGTAGAGCACGTTAAAACACACAATTTATGTTCTGTACGTTTTTTCGTGGAGTTGATCGTTTTTGAGATATTCCTTTTTCTTGGTTTCAGCTTTGAAAAAAACTTTTCTCATACAGGAATTTGTCAACTCCTGTCCATATAAACAAAGGAACATCAGTCACATAGCAACCAGCTTTTGGCTTCTCCTTTAACCTATGGTACTCGCTTATTTCGCTTCTACTTACAATAAAGCAAGAAATAAGACTATTTCTGCTAATTTTTCACGATTAGCATGAAATAAATAAAAGATGAGCTTATTAACAATAATTTGTTACAGAGATATAGAGAAAGTCATGTGAATGGAACACATCAGATTTTTTAAAATAAAATTAAGACGATTTAATCAGCGATTTCAAACTGATTATTTTGGGAGCACAGGCCTTCGTTCTTTTTTACTTAACACACTCCTCAGATACCGAACCAATATATGTGCACAGAACCAGCTCTTAAAAACTATGCTATCGCTTTGTACATACCAGGAAATATGTAATAAAGGCATTTCCATAAACACTTTTCTCGATTAACATGCACCTGTGTCCGAGCCAGGTGGCTCAAGTATTTCGTCAGGTACTGATATTCGGAAGGTCGTGGGTTCGATTTCGGCGTCGATCTCTCAGACTCGTGGGAGTTTCGGAGTTTTCCCGAGTCACTAGGCGAATATTAGAGAAGTTTCTTTATTCCCCCAAAATTCTGTCTTTATTTCATCTTCATTTCATTCTCACCTGTCTCTTTCAGAGTAGTAAGTGTCGGTGAAAACTGCGGTAGTGGTGCCCTTCCGTGAAGCTGAATACGCTTAGGAAATAGAGCTCTCGACGGCAGGGTGGCGTTGGAGTCATTTCTGGGGCCAAGGGTGTTTGTTCATCACTCCGAAGATGTGATTGGGCTCTGTTAGGGACCCACCACGGCGGCTCTTTCCCCATGGGTCGGTTTTGGCTGCCCGTCGATAATACTCTCATATCACCTATCTTGAGGTCTAACACACAATAAGTCCATAGGTGACTGCAGTGGGGAACACCCTGCGAAATGTACCAACCAATTATAGTTTGTTGAAAATGGGTAGAGAAATAATGCGTATGTAAGACACAAACTTTTTTTAATATTGTATATTGATTGCAGAAATTATTAGATATTAGTAATTACTAGTTAGCTAAAGTGAAAGAGTATTCAAGAACAACGTGTATTTTTGTGTTGCAAAATCTAATTTAAAAATCTAATGTGTTGCATTTACTTGAATTTCTCTGACAGTTCTGCAAACAAGCTATTCTTACAAAATATTTTTCTTCTATCTATATCATGCTAAACGAGATAAACACTAATACAATTGTTGTTAAGAATTAGTTACTTATAAGCAAAGAGGAAATAAGGGATTTCACCAGACTAAAGCGATAGTCAAATCCTTTAAATACCCATCGATATGAGAACAATTAATGAAGTCCGGTTCGATTTACATTTCCAGAAAAACAAAAGATAGAAGAAACGACAAGTAGACACTACTTGAAAAGATGCATTTACAATTGAAGCCAATAAAAAGAAATATTTCGGAAACGGCCAACTCTAAAACAAAATGTATATAACAAATTGTGTGTTTTAAAGAGATCCACATTTTTATGTGTAGTAAGTTTTTGTCTATCTCTTACGGATTACCAGTTATGCAAAATTCAGAGGTCTTCGGAGGCTATTCCCAGAAAATTAAAAATATGCATTTTATTTGTCATGTAAATATCTTAAGGAGAAGAGATTTTAATCAAAACCGTTTGAGCCATTTTAGAGCAGACCAAAATTTCCAATTCTTTTCATCATGTAAAGGGTAGTGTGGGAAAATCATGAAAATCTATGTGTCGTATCCTTAGGAGATACTTAACTTAAATATCAAGTTTCATTTTTAACGACTTTTCGTTTTTGAGCTATGCTGCCCAGACACACAAACACATACAAATAAACACACACAGAGGATCCCAAAACATGTATTTCCGGTGAAATCTTGGTATGAAATTTTTGGGTGTAAGACAATACCTTCATTCTGTTTACACTATGTGCATGATAAGCTTAACGCGTATTTTCGGTGAAATCTCGATATCGAATTTTTTGGACGGAATATAGTACTTCCTCTGTACACTATGTATATAGTACCTGTAGAGAAAGTAAAAATTAATTTTCCTTTTGAAATGTCTATTTATATATACTATGTGCATAGTACGTGTAGAGAAAGTAAAAATGTTTTTTATTGGACACAGGGGACCCCAAAACGTGTAATGTCGGTGAAATCCGGTATAGAATTTTTTTTGGTGGAACATAATAATTGAGAGGGTCAGTGCAACAGTGGTGTAACCCATCTTTTATAAAAAAAAATGGAGACAAACTCGGTTAAAGTTAAACACACCTGGTTTTTTTAAGAATAAGGAAAACCTTATTTTATTCGGACTGATGTTCAATAACACTTTTCCAGAATGTTACACAACATATTGAGTACTGTTAAAATATTGTTGAAATATAACAACTTTTATTAGTGTGGTGCAAATATTTTTCTGGGTTAGACCACTGTTGCGCTGATCCCCTCAATTGCTCTTTCACTAAGTATATAATAGTATAGAGAAAGTAAAAATTAATTTTCCCTTTGAAATGTTCATGTATATTCATAATCAAACCCTAATCAAATGGTCTCTAGTGTGACTTAACTGCAAACCTTTTAATATAATAAGCCAGTATATGCAATTATATCCGGTTTCTAGTAATTATCATTCGTTTTCTTGAAGATTGAACGGACCACCAACGAGATGCACGATTGAGTTGTTAAAACTTTAATACGAGATACTTCCGGAAACGTCGAGCGCGTTATCTGAAGGCCAGTATCGCGAGCGAATGAGGGACAGCATTCAGATGCAAAGCGCTGGCAGGCAAGAGACAATGCTACGTGGTTTGGCTTTCAACAAAGGCGGTACCTTCTGATGTAGGTGAAACAATGGTACCTAGGAGAAATTATCGAGGCGAAACACGCACCTTGGTAAAGTGGACAGACTCCGCGTCGGCCAACACCTCATTTACTGCACATTCGCATAACCATTTGCATGGGCAGGCATCCCAATGACTGGACGCTTCATTTGTTCCATTCTCAGTGACTGCCAACTGATTCAGACTGAAAATGAGCAGAATGTTCAGTGATGAATGTTCTCTTATCCTTCTAAATCCAAGGCTATCACACTAATTAAAAATATGATGTGTTCAATTTACATGACTTTCTCTACATCAATGCCACAAATTATTATTAACAAACTTATTCTTCTATTTACTTCATGCTAATCGAGAAAAAATAACAGAAATTGTCTTATTACTTGTTTCCAATTTAAGTAGAAGAGAAATAAGGGAGTACCATAGGCTAAAGAGATAGTTAAAAGCTGAAGTTCCTTCCAAATTCCCGTATGAGAAAAGTATAAGTATTTTGAAGCTGAAATCAATAACAAGGAATATCTCAAAAATGACCAACTCTACGAAAAAAACCGTATATAACAAATTGCATGTTTTAATGACACCTACAGTTTCTATTAAGTTTTTGTCTATCTCTTACGGTTTGCCAGTTATGCAAAAATTAGCAAAATTCATTCAGAATAAACAGATCTTCAGAATCTACTCCCAGGAAATTCAAGATATACATTTCAATTGTCGTGTAAATATCTTTAATATGCAAAATTTTAATCAAAATCGTTAGAGCCATTTTTTAGAAAATAACATTTTTCGAAAAAAGTTCCATGTAAAGGGTAGTTTGGAGTGGGGGGATTTTTCTAAAAATCTTCGTGTCGCATCCCCGGAAGATACTAAACTTAAATTCCAAGTTTGGTATTTTACCGACTTTTCGTTCTTGAGTTATCGTGTTCACAGACACACGGACACACTGACACACACATGGACTTTTTTCTGAAAATACTTTTTTTGGATACAGGGGACCCTAAAACATATATTTCTCCGGTGAAATCGGGTATCGAATTTTTTGGTGGAGTGCAATACATACTCTATACACTATGTACATAGTGCGTTTAGAGAAAGTAAAAAACAACATTTTCAAAACATTTTACATGTAAAGATTGTCTGGAACAGGGGAATTTTCTTGAAAAACTTCGTGTTGGCATTTAATGTTCTTTTCGTTTTTGTTGTGTGCTGTCCACAAACACACATGGACCTTTGTAAAACTGCTTTTCTTGGTATCACAGATCCCAAAACATACATTGCATGAAATCTCGACATCGACCTACTGCATGCATAGTATGTGAAGAGAAAATAAAAAGGAATAATCAAGTTACATGCGAGCTCTAATGAGAATTTTATCAGCATTGGTAACTTCTGGTGATAACTTGATGATTACAGATTTGTATTGGAGCTATGATCTGAAGATGATGATGCAGTATCTTAGCGGTACCCAGCGAATCACAATGGCAACCCAATTTATTGTACTGGTTATTTACTGTTCGCTGCTAGACAGGTAGAGTGCTAATTGCGTTCTGCTCTGTTTGTTGTATGCATGTACATTGTCCCAGATAAAGAATGAAAGACTTTTTAACCCAACATCAAACCAACAATAGCTCATTTACTAATATTGAGGTATTTTAGATATGTCATAAAATGTCATAAAAACATCTGATGTATTTAAGTTCACGTGAACATAAACCATTATTCAACAAATTATTAAAAACGTTTATTCTTCTTTGTACTTCATGTTAATAGAGATAACATTTTTCATAAAAGACGTATTACATATTTCCTTGTTAGGGGATATGTAGGCTTAAGAGAGCTAAGCATCTTCTTAAGAAAATATCTTCGAAAATTCAAAACATATCTCGGAAATGGTTAAAGCCTAAAAAAAAAATCCACAAATTGTGTTCCCTAATGAGTTTTGTATATTAAGATTTTGTATATATTTACTGTTTCATTCAGAATTATGAGGATTTCAGACGCTATTCTCAAAAAATGAGATACGCGTTTTAATTGTCATGTAAAATATCTTAAACCAATGATATTTAAAATTGTTGGAGTCATTTTTCATATAATCAAAACTTTTGAAAACTGTTCTATGTTTAAAATATTTACGATGATCACACAACTTGTGCAACAATGATATTAAGGACGGTTTATTTCTGTAAAAAAAGAAAAGCGCTTTAAAATACCTTGTTCGTGGCGTTCGAGCGTGTTTAAAAACCATTTCCAGTTATCTGTCAGAAAATGTGTGGGATGTTTTAAATGCACTGTAGGATATACCTACCTTAACGTTTCCCCCCTTTTTTTTTTAGTTAGAATTCAGTATATTTCGTGCATTTATGATTACCCAATGCACATGTTGAAGCTGCTGAATCAGGTTCAATAATTTTAGCAGGAGTTTTACTTAAATTAGGAGGATATATTAATTAGGAGTACAATAAAATATATTCCTTAATACTGCAAAAGTTAAACGAAAACTTATCTAACATTTACCTATGGTTTTCTAATGATGTAAAAATAATTAAGAATGAGGAGTACTTCAGCCTATTTACAAAAAATTCTATATACATTCCATTTTTCATATTAATATATCATACATAGTAAGGTATGCTTGAGACAATTTTAAAAAATATCAAAATATATCAAATAAAGTTTGAAGTTTATACTATGTTTCCTTTTTGTTATCACACACACCATTGTTTAAAACTTTGTACAGTAGAAGAGTATACGTTTTTTAAACATTTGGGTTGTAATGTTGATATCGAATTTTTGGAAGGAGCTCAATATTCCATGGGTATCCGGCAGAGAAAATATGAGTTGTTTGGGGCATAACATAATTCAATCTGGGAAGCAGCATGTCATTATTCAATCTCTGTCTTGTTCTGAAATGTGGTTGTGTTTTGTTTATCCAAGCCAATTTAAAGTTAGGGTGGAAGTTATTTAGAATAATTTTTACTTTCTCTATACTCACTATGTACATAGTGTATAGAGAATGTATTGCACTCCACCAAAAAATTCGATACCGAGATTTCACCGGAAATATATGTTTTAGGGCCCCCTGTATCCAAAAAAAGTATTTCCAGAAAAAGGTCCGTGTGTCTGTGAACACGATAACTCAAAAACGAAAAGTCGGTAAAATACCAAACTTCGTATTTAAGTTTAGTATCCTCCAGGGATGCGACACGAAGATTTTGAGAAAAATCTCCCCACCCCAAACTACCCTTTACATGGAACTTTTTTCGAAAATTTCGATTTTCTCAAAAATTGCTCTAACGATTTTGATTAAAATATCGTATATTAAAGTTATTTACCTGACAAATAAAATGTATATTTTGAATTTTCTGGGAATAGCCTCTGAAGACTACTTTATTCTGGACGAATTTTTCATAACTACTAAACCGTAAGAGATGGACAAAAACTTAACCTACAAAAAATGTAGAGCACGTTAAAACACACAATTTATGTTACATACATTTTTTCGTGGAGTTGATCGTTTTTGAGATATTCCTTTTTCTTGGTTTCATATTTGAAAAACTTATGCTTTTCTCATACAGGAATTTGTCAACTCCTGTTAATGCAAACAAAGGAACATCAGTCACATAGCAACCAGCTTTTGGCTTTCATTTTAACCTATGGTACTCCCTTATTTCGCTTCTACTTACAATAAAGCAAGAAATAAGACTACTTCTGCTAATTTTTCTCGATTAGCATGAAATAAATAAAAGATAAGCTTATTAACAATAATAATTTACAAGATATAGAGAAAGTCATGTGAATGGAACACATCAGATTTTTCTTCGGTTTTAAACCACCTTAATCTCCTGCTCACAACAACTTGAGAAGTATGTTACGTTATATGGCAAGCTTGTTTTCTAAACGTCTGTTGAAACATTGCCAGGGAATTCGGAAATAATGTTTTACGAGACTTTTCAAGGCGACTGCAAAGGAAGAAGGCAACAAGACTTGTATTTTCGGTGAAAGTATTGCTGCGACAAATTCGTGATCAACAAAACACAGAAGGGCCACCCAGACTGCTGTCCAAAAACTCACACACGGGCCCTTCTCTAAAAATGCTTTTTTCAGACTTCGGTAACCTCAAAACACACACACACACACACACACACACACACATATCCACACACACATATCCACACACACATAGGTTTTCAAGGAAATCTATCACTTCAAACTACTCTTTATATGGAAATATTTTTGAAAATGTTAATTTTTTCAAAAATTACTGTAACGATTTTGATTAAAATACTGCATATTAAAGATATTTACATAAAAATAAAATGTATATTTTGAATTTTCATGGAATAGCCTCTGATGATCTCTTCACTCTGGATGAATTTTTCTGAATTTTGAACAACTGGTAAACCGTAACAGATAGACAAAAACGTACTAGTCCAGAAATGTAGATCTCGTAAAAACACACAATCATATACATTTTCTTCGTGTAATTAACCATTTCCGGGATATTTCTTGCTTAAAATACTTAGAATTTTATGTGGAAATGTGTAAACTCCTGGTAATGCAAAGAAACTTAATTCAATCACTATTGCTTGAAGAAAGTAATAAAAACATTGTTGTTAATGTAGGTCTCGATTAGCATGAAATAGAAGAATAAGCTTTTCAATATTTATTTCCTACAGAGTTATAGAGAAAATCATGTGAATGGAACACATCAGTTTTATATTAAATAATTAATCAGACTTAATATATTATGCTTGAGAAAAGTATATATTGAAAGAGCATATCAATCGCTGTCTTGTTCTGAAATTTGGTCGAGTTTTGTTTATCCAGGCTGATTTAAAGTCAGGAAGGAAGTTATTTATGATAATTTTTCTTCGGTTTTAAAGCACCTTGATCTTCAGCTCAGAACAGTTTGAGAAGAATGTTACGTTATAGGCCAAGATCGCTTTCTAAACGTCTGTTGAAATATTGCCAGGGAATTCGGAAATAATGTTTTACGAGACTTTTCAAGGCAACTGCAAGGAAAGAAGGCAACAAGACTGTTGTATTTTCGGTGAAAGTATTGCTGCGACAAATTCGTGAGCAGCATAACACAGAAGGGGCCACCCAGAAGCAAACGCTCTTTGTGACCCGGACGGTACACTACAGACGAGATTTCTTCTTGGCGCGTGTGTGCAGAGGCACTCCCTTGAATGGCGCCCGATCTACCTGCAGGCTAGCAGGTAGAAGGGAATCAATTGCTGGACAGTTGGTAAACCTGTAATAATAGCCATAATGTATGAGCAGTCCCTTATGCCGGTCATGCAGGCGAAAGTTACACGGCTAATAGAGCTGTTTGGAACTGGCGGGCGGCACTGGCATGCGGGGCGAATCTGGGGCCGCGTCCCAATGTCACGACGTGTCGGGTTCATTGACGTTTTTCTTTCTTTGTTTCCTTCTGCCAGAGTCTTAGTTTTCTGCTTACATTATTGTAGCCGGTGGAATTCGCTGACCTCCCGTACTGTTTCTGTGCCTCAAGAGAGCACACTGACCACACCTGGTTTGGTGCCTGGTACTTAGTTTCCAAATACAGAGGTCCCGGTTCAAGATTCCCGGGTAGAGAATGGTAATTTTTCTTTGGCCATGATTATTTCCCTCCTAAAGTCGGGGAGATCTATAGTGATCCCTGCCAGCCAGAGCTATGTCTCAGCTGATAAGAGGTGCCAGCTTCTCTGCCAATAGATTCATGCTACGAAAGCAATGATGCCATCCTTGTTGCGAGATGTAACGAACATTGCTCAATGCAGTTTCAGTTGGCGCGAGTATTCGCTTGTATTGCGCTATTTTGCTTTGCTACATACTTTTTTTACCCTGGTGTTTTACTTTGTTTGAATATGGTGCAGCCGTGGACGGGACGAAGTGGCAACCGTGTGATATAGCGGCCACGGGATAAGGCAACTGTCAGGGATCACTATGGATCTCTCCGATTTTAGGTCCAGTAGTTTTCAGAACATGATAAGCCTGCCCCACTCTTCCTCCAAAGAGAAAAGTTTGGGATTAGTATGTGTGCGGCTGGAAACCAAACCTCGCTGTTGCCAAGTCTTCCATTCTTTACTGAGGTACGATTCTCGACTTGCAAGCAGAGCCTCCAGGAAAGAGATTTTACTACGTTGCCTCTCGCTCGCAGTACAGGATCGTCTTTTGTTTGCTAATGGTTACTGCCCATTTGAAGACCATCAAATTTTTGAGAAAATTTGAGAGCATGGAGCTCTGCTTCCCGACCACAAAATGTGCTCAGGTTCGATTTCACCCGGCCGGGTGCAGAACCGTCGGCCACTCAACATTGTGCGGAAACCAAGGAACTACAATAGGCTGTAATTCTGGCCACTACAACCAATATTCCGGCTGGAGGATGAGTGATCCGGATCATATCACCTCCCTATATCGGTTGGACTATCATGCACTTTTACCAGCGTAACAAAAGTGGGCGTGAGGTCGGCAGTCGGGTTGGCAGATTCAGGCCTTTAAGGGCTGCAGCGGCATGGGATATCTATATTATAATTATCATTATTATTATTATTATTATTATTATTATTATTACATCTTCAATATGTCGAAGGTGGCTAAATTAATGGTCTTTGACAAACAAATTCTATGCTATATTCACATAGCTGTTTCTACCCTGTTATCCTTTATTAATGGGTTTACACATTACTCTTACGAAAACTTATTTTCTATTTAATTTTAATGGAGATAAGCCTTGCAAAAATAGCTGCATCTCTTATTTCGTTTGGATGCTGTATGCTGGCGTTAAAATTCCGCACATAATGTTACTATGCAATCTCGAGAAACAGCTGAAAATTGACAGGACTTAAAATTATGTCAAAAACTATCTACCCCGCTTCTGTACGGGGACATAACGTGTCTATCTCACATTCAATGGGTCCCAGGTTTAATTCTCTGTGTTATTGGATAAGGTTTCTTCTCAGGTTTTCTCCCACATGCTGAGAAGACGAATTTCAGGTAACTATGTTCTGTGGACCCCGGGCTCATTTGAGCACTCTTTCACCCATTTAATTCATTCCTGATTCGAAACTAAATTACATTTAAATTATTTATTTGTTAATGGTGCTATCAATTACCAGGATCATATCAGCGCGGCAGCAAACAAATCCGCAACCTTGAAATCAAAAGGTCAGACCGACCTTGATCGTCCGATATGACCTACCAGTTTAAAGCAAATCAAACCGCTAATAAATATCTCAGAAACGGCTTACCCACAAAAAGTTACCCGAATTAAATGTGTATTTTAATCAGAGCTACATTTTTTTTTCTTCTGTAGTGTATGTTAAACTATCGCTTAACGTTTGCTAGTTATACATTTTTGTACAAAATTCTTTCCGTGACGAGGACTTCACAGGTTATTCCTAGAAACTCCAATATATACCTACATTTTGTATTTCATGTAACTATCTTTAATATATTGTATTTTAGTGAAAAATTTTAGAGCAATTTCTTAGAAAACTAAACATTTTGAAACTTTTCCTATCTAAAAACAGTTTAGGATGGGAGGATTTTCCGTAAACTCTTTGTGTCGCATCTTTGTAAAATACTAAACTTACCCCATACTTCCACAATTTCATATTTATCCAATTATTCAATATTTATCTTATTGATCACCCCTGGAGTTTTACTATTTTTGTCTCCACCAATAGGGACATGAATGTCAAATAATCGCAGAGATTATTGGAAAACAGGAGTGCAGGAGTTATAGACAAACGCATTTTCAATTGTAAGATCTCACTTCTTGTATAATTTATTGGGAAGCAGACTTTTCACCATCAAGATGGCTCCAGCAATCAAACTCCTCTCCATCTCCGCCTTGGTCTTTCTATATTCTGTTTCTTAATAGTTCTTATTCTGTTTATATAAGGGGCATAAACACCTGATGGTTTTTAAGAAAAAGGAGCATTATATGCTTGGTTGAATGCGTATTTTAATAAAGTTGCAATGTACAAAATGTCATTAAGTTGGTTGATGTTTTGATTTTAGTTATTAGGTTGATAACACAATTATGGTTATAGTCTGGCAGTACAGAGCTTCCAGTTCAGTTGCGTTGGAGCGTTGGCCTGTTTATCAGAACAAACTTAGTCTACTGAAGTATCTCCGAAACTTACGATGAACTACGGGTGCTAACATTATGGAAGATGGGAAATTTGCTAGATCATTGATTTAGCTTCACAAACCAATCGTGCCAACTGAAACTCCATATAATTGTGTACATCAATATGACTGAACCATGTGTTCCGTTTGGTTTTAAAACAAATACACTTGTTCCTTTTTGGTTTAAAAACCGTCACGTGTCCATGCCCCACTCTATAGTTTCGGTAATCATCTCTTGTTATCCTTTATAACAAGGATCTCAACTGTTTATTTTGGAAAATCCTTTTATTTTTGCGGGATTTTTCTATAATACTGTAGTTATCTTTCAAACCAAAGAAAATGTATTTCTCCTTGTTTCACAGCCTTCCCTTTCCTTCTACCTCCCTCCACCTTTCACTTCAGTATTATTTTTGGAATTCTGCGTTTCTCTTTACAAGTTTAAAACTATTCATTCTGATTATTGCTCTAGCACGTACGTAAAGATAGGCAGCCAAAAATTAGACACCAAGATTTCAGCGGAAACGCATGTTTCCCTGAATCCAAAAAAAGCATTTTATTAAAAAAAAATGTGGTCAGCATAACTCAAAATCGAAAAGCTGGTCAAATGCTAATCTTGGTATTTAAGTTCAGTTTCTTCCAAGGATACAACACGAAGATTTTTAATAAAATCCCCCACCCAAACTATCCTTTACGTGGAAAAAAATTTAGAAAAGTTTTGTTTTCTCAAAAATGGCTAACTATTTTAATTAAAATGCCGTATATTAAAGATATTTGCATAAGAAATAAAGTGTATATTTTGAATTTTCTGAGAAGAGCCTCTAAAGAGCTCTTTATTCTGGTTGAGTTTTACAGAACTTTGCATAATGGTTAAACCGTAAGATATAGACAAAAACTTACCACACAAAAAAAGTAGATCTCGTTAAAACACAAATATAGTTGACCGTTTTTGAGATGTTCATTGTTATTGGTTTCAGTTTAAACCTCAATTGTTTCTCTTAGCGACCAACTCAAGTAATAAGATCAATTCTGCTAATGTTTATCTAGATTAGCATGACGTAGATAAAAGAATAATCTTTTGTAAGAAAAATTTGTTGGGAACAGCTAGAGAAGGTTATGTGAATGGAACACATCAGATTTTTTGTATCTGTAAAGATATCCGAGAATAAGGAACGCAAAACTCTTCAGTGCTCTTAAAGTTTGCTGACATAAGTTCATGGTAACATCATTTTATCTTGACACAGAGAAGAAAAACTAATTAAAACTGTACGCGTTGTCCGGCAGGAATTTAGGGCACTCACACAGAGGTTCACGTTTCTCTTGGACTGGCGAGACAGGTTGGATGAACATACCCAGTAGCCGTGTTCATCTCTGGCCGCACCTGCCACCGTTAGCTCATTAAGTTCTGTGTTAGCGAGTAGGACCCTGAGGGCTCGTTCATTGTCTGAACATTGCTTCACGTTCGGATGTCGTGGAAACCCGCCAACAAAATACCCAAACTCGCCTAACACGCAACATAGTTCAAGAAAGAAACCTGCTAGCCATCCGGCGAATTCAACCTTATTTCCCAAATGTAAAGTTATGTTTGTTCGATCTGTCAAACATTCCTTACGGTGATTCATCTATGCAATTTTACCAAGAACTTGGTATTTTTTACTCTCTCTCTCTCTCTCTTTCTGAGAGAGTACATAATACATCTCTGTAGAGTAGAGAGAATACATATATTGTATTACACCCTAAAATTCGTTGCCGAGATTTCACCAGATATATATATTTTGAGACCTCTGAATCCAAAAACAAAGCATTTTTAGAAAAAAGTTCAGGTATGTGTGTCTGTCATTATATGTCTGAACACTATAGCTCAAAAACGAAAAGTCAGTAAAGTACCAAACTTGTATTTAAGTTTAGTATATTCCAAGGATGCGTACGAAGATTTTGAGGAAAATCTTCCCCAACCCCAAATACACTGGCATGGAAAAAATGTTAATTTTCTCTCCTTTTTTTTTTTTTTTTTTCTGAAAACCGGTTTTGATTAAAATACAACATTAAAGATATTTACATGAAAAATAAAATGTACATCTTAAATTTTAAGGGAATAACCTTGGAAGACCTCTTCACTCTAGATAATTGGTAATCCGTAAGAGATAGACAAAAACTTACTGCACAAAAATGTAGATCACGTTAATTTATGTCGCATACATTTTGTTCGTGGAGCTGACCATTTTCGAGACATTCTTTGTTATTAGTTTTCATTTCAAAACATTTACATTTTGTCATACGGGAATTTTTCAACTCCTAGCCACGCAAAGAAACGAATTTCCATCACATAGAAACCAATTTTTCAAAGATTTGACTATCGCTTTAGCCTAGTACATTCCATTATTTCCCTTCTACTTACAAGGAAGCCAGCTATAAGACATTCCTGCAAATGTTTATCTCGATTAGGAAGTGGCTAGAAAAATGAGCTTTTTAAGAATAATTTGTTACAGAGATGTAGAGAAAGGCATGTGAATGGTACACATTAGATTTTTTAAGAATTTGTTTAAAATGTTGTGTACTGTCTCTCAAAAGTATAGTAAAGAAAATTACCATATTTTTTTTAAACAATGTTGCAGTTTTGAGAAATAAATAATATCAATTTGAAAATTCAAGAGTCTTGGAGAGTATAAAAAGTAATGCATTTCATACAATAATTAGAGGTTAAAAAGCATAATATGCAGATCTATTCTACTATAAATTTTTAGTTTGTATGTGAATATATTTAAAACTGCATTGTGTGGTGCATTTTTATTAGAACAATTAATTTATAGAATAAAAGCTCTCAGCAGGTGTCTTCCATATTGTAGACTTTCCAAAGTTCACAGATGTATTATGTTAAATAGCTATTAACAGGAATGTGAAGGGAAAGTATTACATAGGTACAAGGTCAGAAAAAGTCATCCTGATGAATTAAGTGCGGATACAAATATGAAGACAAAATATAGCAAAGCCTTTATCGTGTTTTCAATTCACAGAGATTCCTATGTGAAGTTTTATGTCATCTTTTATGCGTACGATCTTTAAAACATATCGGTGCTTTCAGCTGCCTTTTTAGCTATAGCGTAACAGCTTAAGAATATTTGCGAGGTTGGGTCTTCCTATTAATTTTGTTCTTCTCTATTCTAAACTTGTTTTAGTATTGGGTATTGTAGCTGGCTTACAGTTCCTATTCTTTCCATCTATTTGGAAGTCGTTTGCTACCTGTAAAGTGTTTTCTATTTTTAATTCATTGTGAAAATTCTACAAAATTATGCATCTACAAACACTGGTTCATTAATCGTTGTAATGAACACCGCAAAGATTAAAACGAAATTTGAGTCAACTGAGCATTCACGAAAAATAAAAATAACAGGTATGATATGTAACGGGTAGAGAATTGTAAATATATCAAAGTAGCTTTGCACCTTAAACTATTTGTACATAATACATTATTCAGTCTAGTAGAAGACAACTGAACCTGAATCAGTGAACCGAATCTTTGATACATTTTGAAGATGAGGCGACGACATCAACAAGTATGCCAACCTTTTATCTGTTAATTGTTTTATCTTCTATCATTTGACGCCGTAAGAGATCAAAATTAACTACTATTTACGATATATTGGGAGAGTTGGAGGGTTCTAAGACCCTCGCACCTCGACCTATGAAACGTTGTGCCCCTTTATCCTCTAATAGGAATTCGAGTTCCTTGTCGTAAATTAGCACAGAACTTCCCTTCCTAAGATTAAGTTTTTTTTAAACCTGTCCAAAGATGAAGCTCCGAAGAGATAATATTGTCTTTTCCTCACCGTCTCGCTGGCCTGTTTCTTCCAGCCTATTACAGAATTGCAGCTGGTATCCCCTTGGAGGATACTTATGATCTGCAAATTCTTTTTAAAGAATCCATGCCTTGTAAGTAAACCTTCTGCTTTCCTGATTCTTACATTTCCAAGGTTGAGGGGAGATCCAAAATTAACTATTTTTAGCTAAAACATTCTAATAATACATTCACGTAATTTTACCCGAATCTAGACTACAAGCCTGAAGACATTCATTCTACCCTTTCTCACTGAAAATTAAAGATTCAGGTTAGGTTTATTCTCTAAAAGACATTTCTAGGTACGAGAAATGGGATAATCTCTCATGACCAACCAGGCAGGACTTTGAACGTGTGGGAACGCCGAATATCAACAATCTCATGAACCACTTGGTGTTTGTGGCGGCAAAATACACAGAAATAATTATGCGTAACATCATCTGCATATCGTATGAACACTATTGGTTGAATGCCAATTGAAGTCAACTCTTTGAAATAGAGTAGAAAACGTTAAGCATATAATTTTTACTTTCTCTATACTCACTATGTACATAGTGTATAGAGAATGTATTGTACTCCACCAACAAATTCGAAACCGAAATTTCATCGGAAATATGTTTTAGGATCACCTGTATCACAAAAAAAAAAGAATTTTCAGAAAAAGGTCCGTGTGTGTGTGTGTGTGTGTGTGTGTGTGTGTGTGAGAGAGAGTGTGAACACGATAACTCAAAAACGAAAAGTAGCTAAAATACCAAACTTGGTATTTAAGTTTAGCATGTTCCAGGGATGGTCGTCTCCTTAGCGCGGTGGTAGCGCAGCTGCTTACCAAGCGGGAGACCTGGGTTCGATCCCCAGTACCGGCGTGGGGATTTTTCCCCCGCTGGGAGACCTGGCCCGGGGTGCACTCAGCCTCGTAAGGTCCCTGGGGGGCCAATTGAGGAGCTACTTGATGGAGAAGTAGCGGCTCCAGGTCATGAGGACCGCATTAACCTGCCGGGAGGGACTCGAGGAGCTGACCACGTCTCACCCTCCAATACTGCACCCCATCCATGACGTCTGTAGTGGACCGAGATGGGGGACGCAGCGGCCGGGCGGTAGGCCAAGGTTCCCCGTGAGCTGTCGTGCCATGGAGTTATTATCTTCCAGGGATGCGACACGAAGATTTTGAGAAAAATCCCCCACCCCAAACTACGCTTTATATAGAACCTTTTTCGAAAATTTTGATTTTCTTAAAAATGGCTAACGATTTTGATTAAAATAACGTATACTAAATATATTTACCTGACAAATAAAATGTATATCTTGAATTTTCTGGGAATAGCTTCTAAAGACCTGTTTATTCTGAATGAATTTTGCTTAGTTTGGCATAACTAGTAAACCGTAAGAGATAGACAAAAACTTACTGTACAAGAAATGTAGGTCTTTTTAAAATACACAAGTTATGCCATATAAATTTTTTTTCGTGGAGCTTACCATTTTCGTGGTATTCATTGGTATTTCAGTTCTGAAGTACTTATACTTTTCTCAGAAGGGAGTGTCCGTTTTTCTTTTCTTTTACTCCTGGCCAAGAAAAGAAGCGATTTGTAATGACAATCACATAACGACAGCTTTTAAAACATTTGACGATTGGTTTAGCCTAGTGTATTCCCTTATTTTCTTCCTACATTATAAGGAACTAAGTAATAAGAACATTGTGCTAATGAGTACCTCGATTAGCAAGGTGGAGAAAGAATAATCTTATGTAAGAAGTTTGTAGAATAGCTAGAGAAAGTCATGCGAGTGTAAAACATCAGATTTTTCAACATCAACTACATCTGTTGCTGAATCTATTATGAAACACCGAATGCTTCACGCAAGTTTACCCATATGCCATAAAGTGAAGCAGCGGTTAATAAAAATGTACACTTCTATTGTCTGTAGACAATTAGTTCATCTATAGGATCATTTCTGTATTGTAAAAAATTAATAGGGAAACACATTGTGCTAATACATAAAAGAACGCTTCCATCTGGCTAAACCCACCCTTCGAAATCTTATAACTCAACTCATTCTCAGCAGCCGCAAAACCGATTAAAACATCTGATGTATTATGTTCACATGACCTTCTCTATCTAAGCCGCAACAAACTATTCTTCTTCCTGCTAATCAAATGGTTTTAATACTTATTTCTTTATACAACAGGAAAAGGAAATCAATTAGCTCCAGTCCAGTGTGATTGGCAGGCTGAGGGCAGCCCGAGGTGTGTTAGATGTGTCCCTGTTCTCAGAGAGAACTTAACCACGTTCTGACGGGATTGTGGGTTTTGTAGGATGGCGGGTGTGTATTGGGGTTGTGGAGTGACAGGAGGAGGCGAATATTGCTCCTCGACGGTTGCCTTGATGGTGCAACGGCCCTTGTGCACCGCTGGTGTGTTTTTATCAAAACGTTTCTTGAGATTAAATTTTGAATCCAAGCAACTCTTGAAGGATAGTAAGGAGCTTAGCCGTAGCAGCTGTTGGTGGTGCTCCTTCGTTACCGGGGATGCCCGCAAGCCATGCGGGGAAGCCGGTATCGCCTGAAGCGGCGGTTTGTGGGATCGTAATCCCCAAGAGACCTAACGAGGGCGCTCCGATGGAATGGTAACCCTTCGTTGAATTTTGCTAAAGCAACAGCCAACCCATTTATGAGCCGATCGTCATGTAATCGTTTTGAGATTCCGTTCTCTTTGCCTGACTAGGATGAAAACTAACAACATTTCATTTGAAAAGTAGGAATATTTCAATAAAAACAAGGAATATTTCGGAAATGGTTAACTCCACAAATGACAAATTGTATGTTTTAATGAGATCTATATATTTTGTGTAGTAGTTTATCTCTTGTGGTTTGCCAGTTATAGACAATTCATCAGAATGAAGAGGTCTTCAGATGCTATTTCCAAAAAATTTCAAATATACATTTTATTTTAATGTAAATATCTGTAATATACAGGTTTTAATTAAAATTATTAGAGCTATTTTGAGAAAATCAAAATTTTCAATATATTTCCATATAAAGGGCAATTTTGGATAGTGGATATTTTTTTTGTCTCTGCCACGTCACTGCAGCTTGGTGTATGACAGTCATTACCCGATGATACCGCCCAGTACTGTTTCGACCCTATACCCACCAGCATGACACTGTTTGCTGATATATTTATACTGCTGCCACGTGGTGCCATAGTCTAGGTACAAGTTATATTACGGTGAGTGTAGCTCACTTGTTATGTTTGTATTTATAAAATTGCTTACTTTCCCTACATAGAAGAGAAGCTATTGCACTCTACTACAAAAATCTCTAGGTACCGGGGGTTTCAGCGGGAACACACGTTTTAGGGTCCCTGTATAAAAAAAATAGAAAGAGATCCATGTATGCATCCGTGTGTCTGTGAACACGATGACAAAAACTAAAACTCGGTAAAATATCAAGCTTGGTGTTCAAGTTTCATGTCTTCCAAGAATACGAAACGAATATTTTAGGAAAATCCCCATACCCAAACCTTCATGTAAATACCCTTTACATCCAAAACAATTCGAAGATTTTATCAAAAATGACTGTAGCGAGTTTGATTAAAATACTTTATGTTAAAGATATTTAAATGACAAATAAAATGTATATCTTGAATTTTCTGGAAATATCCTCTGAAGACCTCTTTATTCTGGATGAATTTTGCTGAATTTTTCATAACTGGTAAACAGTAGGAGATAGCCAAAACCTTGCTAAACAAATTATGTGAATCTCTTAAAATATACAATTTATGTGATATACAATTGGAGTTGACCATTTCCGAGACAGATTTGGTTATTTGGTTCAGTTTTAAAACGCCTAATTTGAAGCACAAAACAACCAGCTTTTAAAATATTTGACTATCGCATTAGCCTTATTTCCCTTCCACTTACAAGGAAGCAAGTAATAAGGACAGTTTCTGCTAATGCCTTTCTCGATTAGTAAGCAATATAAGAGTAACTTCCTAACAATAATTTGGTACAGACATATAGAGAAAGTCGTGTGAATGGAATACATCAAATATTTTCTTTTGATGTTGTTATTCAAAGGTAGTGTGTGTGTGTCTCTCTCTCTCTCTCTCTCTCTCTCTCAGTCTTTTATCAGGGAAGTCCAATGAAATCTCTTTGTCAGATTCAGTGTACAATGCAATACTTCATTTACCTTGGGTATCTGAGAGGTAAAAAACTAAAAAAAAATCTGATGTGTATCATTCACATGACTTTCTCTATATCCCTGCCACAAATTATTCTTAAAAAGCTTATACTTCTATTTACTTTATGCTAATCAGAGAAAATTAGCAGAAATAGTTTTATTACTTGCTTCCTTGTACGTAGAAGCGAAATAAGAGACTATCATAGATTAAAGTGATAGTCAAAAGCTGGTTGCCATGTCAATAAAGTTCCTTTGTTTATATGGATAGGAGTTGACAAGCTCCTGTATGAGAAAAGTGTAAGTTTTTCATAGCAGAAACCAAAAATAAGGAATGTTTCAAAAACGACGAACTCCACGAAAAAAATATATATAACAAATTGTGTGTTTTAATGTGATCTACATTTTTTTGTGTAATAAGTTTTGTCCATCTCTTAAGGTTTAGCAGTTATTCAAAATTCTGTAAAAGTCATGCAGAGCAAACTACTCTTCAGAGGCTATTCCCAGAAAATTCAAGATATACATTTTATTTGTCAGGTAAATATGTTTTAATCAAAATCGTTAGAGCCATTTTTGAGAAAATCAAAATTTCCATGTCACACGGACACACACACGGACCTTTTGTGAAAATGCTTTTTTTGGATATTGGGGACCCTAAAACATATATTTCCGGTGAAATCTCGGTATCGAATTTTTGGATGGAGTGCAATACCTTCTCTATACACTATGTACATAGTGCGTATAGAGAAAGTAAAAATTAAATAACAAAATTCGGGCTTCATTCAATCTTCCGATCATCTTCAGACAAGACTGAACAAGTCAGACATTGGGTCTGCTAAACATGTAACGTACAAATTAGACCAACCCTTGAAGAGATCACGCAATCCGAAAGGAAAACCTTCCTCAAAATGTAGACTGCACCAAGCTGTTCCTTTCTTCAGGGTCTAAATGTAACCGCTGCATTGCATGTATGATTTTTTTAAGATAAGCAAGAAAGGGAGCTTTTCTCTTTTTACAAAGTCAGAGATATGCCCTAAGGTGTTCGCAGGCGCAACATGCAAGAAGAATCACGGGGCGGCTCAAGTCGGAGCCAAAGCAACACCGACCGCTCCCCGTTTAAGTAGCAACTGCTGCATTTTTGTAAATCTTTTTCAGGATGTCGTGTCGTGTTTTACGGACTACTGGATTTCACTTATAGCTTCACTCACACCGTAACCTTGACGATGAGGAGGTGTATACTCACCAAATGACGTGTATGTTACATACGCGAACAGATGGCGCGGAAGCAAGTTCAATGAGCGTAAGAATGCCGCGTACCTCAGAGAAATACAAATAGAATATCCATATTGAGAGTAAAAAGTATAGAATATAGTATATATACTGGCTCCAACTCACACTGTTATAATCCTTTACCGAGATAGCGAACTGAGCACATTGCCTCTGAAGATGTCTCTCACAGACGGGGACGAAACGTTAGGAAGAAATATATTAAACAAAAATACTTTAACCTACAGACCAAAACAGCCCGGAAATTTTAAATTTTAAAACTATTCCGTGAAAGCATACATATAAACTATAGAAACTTCGTAGCAGTAAAAATTTGATTTGTTCCATTCACATGACTTTTGGTCCATCTGTAACAGATTATTGTTAGTAAGCCTGTTCTATCTACAACATGCTAATCGAGATAAACATAGCAGGAACGGTCTTATTACTTAGTTCCTTATAAGCAGAAGGGAAATAAGGGAATGTATTATGCAAAACCGACATTCAAATGTTTTAAAATGTGGCTGCTATGGGACTGAAATCCCTTTCTTTGTGTGGCCAGGAGTTGGTGAATTCTCGTATGTGAAATGTTTTAAGTATTTTAATAACTCAAAAATGGCCAACTCCTTGAAAAAAAATTGATGTGTTACACTCACATGACTTTCTCTAGCTGTTCTACAAACTTCATACATAAGATTCTTCCTCTCTGCATCTTGCTAATCGTGGTACTCATTAGCACAATGTTATTATTTAGTTGCGTATAAGTAGGAAGAAAATAAGGGAATACACTAGGCTAAACCAATAGTCAAATGTTTTAAAAGCTGTCGTAATGCGATTGTCATGACAAATCGCTTCTTTTCTTGGCCAGGATTAGAACAAAAGAAAAACGGACACTCCCGTCTGAGAAAAGTATAAGTACCTCACTGAAACTAATAACTATGAATAGCTCGAAAACGGTAAGCTCCACGAGAAAAAAGTATGACATAACTTGTGTATTTTAACAAGACCTACATTTTTTGTATAGTAAGTTTTTGTCTATCTCTTACGGTTTACTAGGCATGCCAAATTAAGCAAAATTCATTCAGAATAAACAGGTCTTCAGAAGCTATTTCCAGAAAATTCAAGATATACATTTTCTTTGTCAGGTAAATATCTTTAATATATGATATTTTTAATCAAAATTAAGAACCATTTTTAAGAAAATAAAAATTTTCGAAAAAAGTTCCATGTAAAGGGTAGTTTGGGGTGGGGGTATTTTTCTCAAAATCTTCGTGTCGCATCCCTGGAAGATACTAAACTTAATTACCGAGTTTGGTATTTTAGGTACTTTTCGTTTTTGAGTTATCGTGTTCACAGACACACGGACACACACGGACACACACACACACACACACACCTTTTTCTCAAAATGCTTTTTTTGGATACGGGGGACCTAAAACATGTATTTCCGGTGAAATCTCGGTATCGAATTTTTGGGTGGAATATAATACTTCTCTATCCCTATGTCAGACGCTATTTCTATAAAATTCAAGATATACATTTTATTTGGCGTGTAAATGTCTTTAATATACGGTATTTTAATCAAAATCGTTAAAGCCATTTTTGGGGAAATCAAAATTTTCGAAAAGTTTTCTATGTAAAGGATAGTTTGGGGTGGGATGACTTTCCCCAAAGCTTCGTGTAGCATCCTTAAAAGATACTAAACTTGTTTATAACACTTCGTTTTTGAGTTATCGTTTTCTCAGACGCACACACACACGAACCTTTTTCTAAATATTCTTATTTTAGATACAGGGGACCCTAAAAAACCTGTGTATGTGTGTGTGTAGATAGCATAGTTAAAGAATCAAAAAAAAAACAAACAAAACGTTTTAAGAAAAGTGTCTGTGTGTGTGTGTGTGGGGGGGGGGCAGAATAGCTCAAAAACGAAAAGTGCGTTAAATACTAAATTTGGTATTTAGTTCAGTATCTTCCAAGGATGCGACACGAAGATTTTGAAGAAAATCCCCCCACCCTAAACTACCCTTTACATGGAAAACATTTCAACAATTTTGATGTTCTGAAAAATTGCTCTAACAGTTTTGATTAAAATACCGTATATTAAGACATTTACACGACAAATAAAATGTATATCTTGAATTTTCTGGGAATAGTCTCTGAAGGTTACTTTATTCTGGTTGAATTTTGTTCGATTTTGCATAACTAGTTAACCGTAAGAGATACACAAAAACTTACTGCACAAAATATGTAGATCTCGTTGAAACACACAATTTATGGTCTATATATTTTGTTGTGTAATTTACCATTTTTGCGATATTCCTCGTTATTGTTTCAGTTTTAAAATACTTGAAACTTTTCACATACGGGAATTTGTCAACACCTGGCAACGCAAAGAAACGGATTTCATCCACATGGCAACCAGCTTTATAAAGATTTGAATCATGGCTAGAACGTATTCCATGATTTCCCTTCTACTTACAAGAAAGCATTTCTGCTAATCGAGATAAAGATTAGCGTGTTGTAGACAGAAGAACAAGCATTTTAAAAATAATTTTATGACAGACATGTAGAGAGTTGTGTGAATGGAATACACCAGATTTTTATGGAATACAACTCTTCCCATAGTTACCATAGGCAGTAAAGAGAGCAAAAAAAAATCTAATGTGTTCCATTCACATGACTTCCTCTACATCTCTGCAACAAAGTTTTGTTAAAAAACTTATGCTTCTATTTACTTCATGCACATCGAGAAAAAATTAGCAGAAATAGTCTTATTGCTTGCTTCCTTGTAAGTAGAAGCAAAATAAGGAAGTACCATAGATTAAAGTGAGTCAAAATCTGGTTGCTATGTGACAAGTTCCTTTGCTTGATGGACAGGAGTTGACAAATTTCTTTATGAGAAAAGTATAAGTTTCTTTAAAGATGAAACCAAAAAAACAATCAACTCCGCAAAAAATGTATATGACAAAGGGTGTGTTTTATTGTGCTCTACATTTTTATGTAGTAAGTTTTTGTCTATCTCTTACGGTTTAGCAGTTAGGCAAAATTCTGTAAAATTCATCCAAAATGAAGTAGTCTTCAGAGGTTATTCCCAGAAAATTCAAGATATACATTTTATTTGTCAGGTAAATATCTTTAATATACGACATTTTAATCAAAATCGTTAGCCATTTTTGAGAAAATAAAAATTTTCGAAAAAAGTTCCATGTAAAGGGTAGTTTGGGGTGGAAGATACTAAACTTAAATACCAAGTTTGGTATTTTACCAACTTTTCGTTTTTGAGTTATCGTGTTCACATACACACACACACACACACACACACACACACACACACACACACACACCTTTTTGTGAAAATGCTTTTTTTTAATAAAGGGGACCCTAAAACATATATTTCCGGTGAAATCTCGGTATCGAAAATTTTTGGGTGGAGTGTAATGCCTTGTCTATACACTATGTACATAGTAAGTGAAGAGAAAGTAAAAATGGGATTAGAAGTTGTGAAAGTGTGCGAGGTCGCCATCGCAAAGAAAGGAGGAATGGTTACTGGAAGCAAATCACACACTGAAGTAGAATTAAGTCATCTGTGAAAGGATACAGCTGCCGTTAACCCCTTCTACCGTCCATAACCCGGGGGGCCGCCTTGTCCATGATTTATGGGTATCCTTGCCCATAAGCCTTTATTACTTTTTGGCTTGCTCTAAGTATCTCAATTTCTGCTGGAGTTTCCAAGACAACAGACCACCATTATTGTGAGCAAGGTCTATAGCCCAGAGCTTCTGCTCCCCCCCCCTCAACAACTTGCCACTCGATGGCGCGGTGTTATTACACTAATTTCATTCGTTTAATTAATGGAACAACAAAAACCTATTGTTCACTGGCACCGGAATAATCACTTGCCAAAGGATAACTTATTTGGTGAGCTATATCCATATATTGCACTTAAGTGTATTTTATACCATAGCTGAACACCTATAATCGGTACGATGTAAATTAAAAACTCTTGTATGAGTAATATAGGGTATTTAAAACTTTAAACCGCTATAAATATTACAATATTTGAAATAGAAATAAAAGAAAAGAAGTCAACATACTGGGCAAGCTATGGAATTTGATTTTCTTTTTTACCTATTACTTTCTCTACACGTATAGTGTATAGAGAATGTATTGAACTCCATCCAAAAATTCGATACCAAGATTTCACCGGAAATGTTGTGAGGTCCCCTGACTCCAAAACAAGCCTTTTTAAAAAAAAGGTTCGTGTATGTGAACAGCATAGCTCAAAAATTAAAGGACCATTAAACTAAACTTGGTATCTTTCAAGAAAATCTCCCTATACCAAACTACCCTTTACATGGAAACATTTTCGAAAACTTTGTTTTCCTCAGAAATGGCTCTAACGATTTTGATAAAATTGCCGTATATTATAGATATTTACATCGGAAATAAAATGTGTATCTTGAATTTTCTGGGAACAGCCTCTAAAGCCTTCTCTATTCTGGATGATTTTTCTTAATTTTGCATAACTAGTAAACCGTATAAGAGATAGACAAAAACTCACAACATGAAAAATGTAGCGCTACTTAAAAGACACAATTTATGTCATATTTCTTTTCTTGGAGTTAGTCATTTCCGAGATATTTCGTGTTATTGATTTCAGTCTTAAACTACATTAACTTTTCTCAAATGGGGTTATCTTCCGTTGCATTTATCTTGTTTTATTGACAATGCAAAGCGAACCGAACTTCAATTGTTCACATAGTGACCAACGTTTTAAAAATGTTACAATCGCTTTAGCCTAGTGTATTTTCTTCTGCTAATGTTTATCGATGATATAGATCAAAGAATAATCTTTTGTAAGAACATTTCAAACATGCGACTGAAAAGCAAGTTTGCCGCTAAACCGCAGATTAGCGAGGGACAACGTTTTGGGGGTTAGAACACCCCTTGCTAAAAATGTATAAAAATCTCTGTTTAATTCCAATTGCTGCGCCTTAATATATTGCAACACAATTGCTACTATTTCTCTTAAAAACAGCTGTTTTTCCACCGATTACAAATAAAATCTGTTAACAAATGATGTCTTTATTGATGCTTCGGCAACTATTCTACCGTACAGTTTCCGTTCGACCTTCGTGCGGTGACTACTACTGCACGCCACGAATGCCCCGTCAAAACTGACTCAATTGCTGCATGCTATGCCTTCCCAGTTGAAATTGAACTCGACATAGCTCATTCTCTCCTTTTCATACCTGTCGATGACGTGACAAACTTCCAGATGGAGTCGCACGTACAAACCACCGAAGTTGTCACAAACTCGTATAGTAGCAACAATGCAGACTTTGATGTCAAAGAAATGCCGACGATACACTTGTCTACTTATGCAGGAGTAAGAATTGCAGCTTCTATTTAAAAAACAAAACAAAAACAAAAAAACTCGCTGTCGGCACACGTGTGCATTCACGCAGCCTTAACAATGCTGGGCAACAATCAGGCAAGACTTCCGAAGCAGGCCACTCACACACGTGGGGCGATTACGGCCGCAAGGCGTAGTCACTTTATGAATATAAAACCATCTTTAAAAAACAACAACTGAAGATTAATTCATATTTGAGTTTATATATTTTCTTTTTTTTTGAAAATGGAATCCCTATACATATCTCCTGTCATGTACTGCGTAAACTAGGTAAGTTACAAATTTGGTATAACATTTATGTCTTTTCATAAATCAGATATTTCTCAACTTTCGACTCTTAATCATAATGAAAAAGAATTATAATGAGGAATTCCTTAACGTCAATTTTTCGTAAAGCTGCCAGGTATTGAAAGTGTTGATTTTTTTATAGTGTTTAACGCCCGCTTTTACTACTTGTGGCACCGCAGGTGATGACAATGTTACATGGAATGAAAATAGAGCACCGGTGGAATGCGATGGCGGGAGAAACCGGAGAAAACTCGCCTCTGCGCCGCTTTGTCCACCACAAATCTCACATTCGGTCGTCTGGGATCGAACCCTAATAATTATAATGAAAAGGAATTATAATGAGGAATTCCTTAACCTCAATTTTTTTGTAAAGCTGCCAGCGCTTGTGCTACTACTGTTGGAAGTGTTGGTTTTCTTTTTGGTAGTGTTCAACGTCTGTTTTTACTGCTTGTGGCAGTGCAGGCAATGATACTGGTGATACATGGAATGAAGATGGAGCACCGGTGGAATGTGATGGCGGGAGAGACCGCAGAAGCCGGGGGAAACCCGCTCCTGCGCCGCTTTCTCCGCTACAAATCCTACATGCGGTCGCTTGGGATCGAACCCCGAACCCGGAAGTGTTGATGGCGAGGAGTTTCTATAGTCTTTATTCTGAAGTACATAAAAATCGTGTGATGAAAATTACAAGCCGTCTAATAGTATAAGTAAGTCAATACATAAGGAGCTGCTCATTCAGAAACCACGTCATATTCCCTTTTGGCAGGAACATGGTCAGGAACGTGCTGACATTGAAGATGGTAATACAAAGTGGGCCTCATTACACCGTCGCATCAAACGTGATCAAACGTAATTATGTTGATTGCGTATGGCTGGCAATGCCAGAACAGTGAAATCCACATACTGCAGTCGATGTACAATATGATCAGCTAAGAAACCTCTGGATGATAAATACACAGAAAATTGTGAATGCACGCCACTGATTACAAGGGGGCGTATCCGAATCTGATTATCGTTTTGTTTAGGTTCCTACTTAATAATGATTGTTAGTAAAAATCAAGAAAAAGAGTGAGTTGAAAACAGTTAAATACTTCATTAGTAGAAGGTGGTCCAACAGCTTCAAAAATCTTGTTGTGACCCTCCAAACGGCAGACAACTTACTCGACTTCCACATCCAGATCAGATTAGCAACAACTAAGAATATTTAGACAAACTACCTTATGAAATAGTAATAGTGTTTAGGCTGGATCATAAACGGTAGTGGTGACCAGTCTGAGAACGGGATTTCAATGGGGGCTTCACAAATGACGGAAAGTCTTCCCGGGCACGGTATGCATGAACCATATTGTGCATATCAGACTCTCTTGTTCTTCACCTTATAAACTTTTATTCCATGCGGCTGTGACAAAAAAACGGCCGCTAGAGCTGTTAAAGAGTGTCTATAAATATGAATTGTAATTTCCCCTTAACTCAGCATAGACCAGTCTACCAATCTACATTGTACAATAGAGAAAATAACAATTGCTTGTGTTTTTGGACAAGCTTCGTCCAGATTTCCTTTATTTATTCACTAAGCAGGAGATTTGTATATTTATTTTAATCACCAGTTTTTACTTGTATAGAAACGTATGCCAAAAAAAATCTGATGTGTTACATTCACATGACTTTCTCTACAACTCTGCAATAAAATATGGTTAAAAAATTATTCTTCTATTTACTTCATGCTAATTGAGAAAAAATTAGCAAAAAGTGTCTTATTACTTGAGAGCACCTTAGGCTAAATCGATAGGCAAATCTTTTAAAGTCTGGTTGCTATGTGGTTGAAGTTCCTTTGTTTTTATGTATGGACAGGAGTTGACAAATACTCGATGAGCATTTTAAAGCTGAAACAAATAAGAAGGAATATCTCAAAAACGGCCAATTCTACGAGAAAAGTTTATATAACAAATTGTGTGTTTTAACAAACTCTACATTTTTTATGAAGTAAGTTTTTGTCTATCTTTTACTGTTTACCGGTTATGCAAATTTCCACAAGATTCATCCAGAATAAACATGTCTTCAGAGGCTATTCCCAGGGAATTGAAGATATACATTCTGTCATATAAACATATTTAATATAATATTTTAATCTAAATCATTAGAGCCATTTTTGAGAGTATCAAAATTATCGAAAGTTTTTCCATGTAAAGGGTAGTTGGGAATGGAAGGATTTTCTTTAAAATCTTCGTGTCCCATCCTTGGAATATACTGAACTTAAGTACCAAATTGGTATTTAACGGGTTTTTCGTGTTTGAGCTATGCTGCCCCCAGATACACACACACACACACACACACACACACACACATACGGGCCTTTTTCTAAAAATGCTTTTTTTTTAATTCAGGAGGTCTTAAAATATGTATTTCCGGTGAAATGTCGGTATCGAATTTTTAGGTGCAATACAATAGATACCTCCTCTGTAAACTATATACATAGTACGTGTAGAGAAAGTAATAAAGGTGGGAAAATGTGCTGAAAATGAAACAAGCTGCAAAAAGTGCTGACACCGGAAACGAGGTGCAAAAAAAAATGAAACTAAAGTGCAGTTAGGAATGTTTATTTCATGTTTTCTTTCGCAAGACAAATCATCTTAATATTAAGGTGCCTAAAATTTCAAGCTCTACAGATTATACAGTTTTCAACCATGTAACGCCACTAAAGAATACCTTCCTACCATGAATCTAAAGCAAATTCGTTTCGTCTCTTTTTAGGACCGTATCCAATTATTTAACTAACTTAGCACTACGAATATATTGCTGTCTCGGACACCGTACACAACACATAACAAACCATTTCTTTTCATCTCTTAACGCCCCGTGACATTGGCGTAGTTATGCAATTTACAAAACCTACTGTAGATGCGGGAACCGGAAAGAATTCCACGAGATACAAAACACCGCGTCCAGAGTAATACCGTTCGCAACTTTTTCTTTGTTCCTGCGTTGTCTTATTTGCATACCCGTACGGACCACACAGCGAGGTTTGGCCCCCACACCCGCCATTTGTATGCACTAAACATGTATAAAATGCTTAAACATTCCTTATTTTATAACCACCCTCCCTTCATATCTCCGGTAGCAATAGCTTTAATAAATGCGAACATCAACTGGTTGCCATTGTGTTGCTTTCTATTTCAGGCTTGCCTGACAGGTTATAACGTAACCGCTGGACGAGAGATTGCTGCAGTTTTTCTTCTGATGTTATCTCCTATATTAAGTTTGCGGTGATTCCTGGGCGCGTTCGTAATAGAGCTGTTTGTTTTCTTAATGTCTGTCGATTTTTTTTTTTTCTTCTCAGGAACATCGAGTTTATTCTTGACAACAGCCGGTTCCCACATTGTTTGTTTTAAAACTTGTTTCTTCGGCATCTTTAATAACTTAATTACGCACAAAAGATTGCATTTGAGACCTGTCTAAACGAAAGTTAACTATGATTAATAACCATAAATGATTTTAAAAGGTACAGAAATTAAAAGTTCGTGCAATACATAACATTAATCTATATGGTGCCTCAGTGTGCCTCGCGCATTACGGGGGTCATGGGTTCGATTCCCAATTGTATTAAACAATTTATTTTGTTTTACTCTTGGTCATGCAGAGAGAATAGAATTAAAATCACATAGCAACCAGCTTTTAAAATATTTGACTATCGCTTTAGCCTAGTGTAGTCCCTTATTTCCCTTCTACTTATAAGTAAATAAATAATAAGACCAGTTCTGCTATAGTTTATCTAGATTAGCATAAAGTAGAAAGAAAAAAAAATAGTATGTGTTCCATTCACATGACTTCCTCTACATCTCTGTAACAAAATATTGTTAAAAAGCTCATTATTCTATCTACTACGCTAAAGTGGTAATCAAATATTATAAAAGATGTCTGCCATGTTGTTGAAAACCGTTTCTTTGCATGGCCAGGAGTTAAATTCTGGTATGAGGAAAGTTTGAAGTATTTTAAAATTTAAACCAATACAAGGAATATCTCCAAAACAGCCAACTTCACGAAAAATTATGTATATGACATAAATTGTGTGTGTTAAAGAAATATTTCTTTTTGTATAGTACATTTTTGTACACTTTTTTCCATCTCTTTCGGTCTACCAGTTATACAAATTCAGCAAAATCCATCCAAAATAAACAGTTCTTCAAAAGCTAGTCCCATAAAATGTCATGTAAATATTTTTATATACGTTATTTTAATCAAAATCGTTAAGAGCCACTTTTTGTGAAGATCAGCACTTTCAAATTTTTTTTTTTTTCGTGTAAAGGATAGTTTGGGGTCGGAGGATTTTTCTAAAAATCTTCGTGTCAAAATAAATACCACTTTTGGTATTTTACCAACTTTTCGTTTGAGTTATCGTCTTCGCAAACACACGGACACAATGATACGCACGGATCTTTTTTTTTTCATGCAGTGGAGCCTAAAACGTGTATTTCTAATGAAATCTCCGTATCGATTTTTTGGGTGGAGTGGAAATCCTTCTCTACCTATATATCATGTAGTGTGTAAGGAGATTATAAAGCTTTTTAAGACTACGAATAGGTAGAGAAAGGCATGTGAATGGAACTCATCTGATTTTTACTTTCTCTACACGCACTCTGTGCATAGTGTATAGAGAAGGTATTGCACTCCACCAAAAAATTCGATACCGAGATTTCACCGGAAATATATGTTTTTGGGTCCCCTGTATCTAAAAAAAGTACTTTCAGAAAAAGCTCCGTGTGTCTGTGAACATAACTCAAAAACGAAAAGCCAGTAAAATATCAAACTTGGTATTTAAGTTTAGTATCTTCCAGAGATACGACACCAAGATTTTGAGAAAAATCCCCCCACCCCAAACCACCCTTTACATGGAAACAATTTCGAAAATGTTGATTTTCTTAAAAATGATTCTAACGAATTTGATTAAAATATCGTATATTAAAGATATAAATGACAAATAAAATGTATATCTTGAGTTTTCCGGGAATATTCTCTGAAGACTACTTTATTCGGGATCAATTTTACGGAATTTTGCGTAACTACTAAATCGTAAGAGATGGACAAAAACTTAACCACACATTAAAACACACAATTTATGTTATATACACTTTTTGGTGGAGTTGATCGTTTTTAAGATACTTCTTGTTTTTAGTTTCAGCTTTGAAAATCGTACAGGATTTTTTCAACTACTGTCCATAAAAAGGAACTTCAGTCACATAGCAACCAGTTTTTGCCTATCACTTTAACCTATGGTACTCCCTTATTTCGCTTCTACTTACAAGGAAACAAGTAATAAGACTGTTTTGGCTAATCTTTTGTCGATTAGCGTGAAGTAAATAGAGGCATAAGCTTTTTAACAATAATTTGTTGCAGAGATGTAGAGAAAGTCATGTGAATGGAACTCATCTGATGTTTATACTTACACCAGAACGCCCATTAGCCAGTACCAACCAAGTTTGGAGTGGACATTCAACTTGACAGGACTAAGATTCATTTTTTGCAGAGAAAATACATTTGATTTTAATGGTTCACTCAAACAAAGTTCTACCACACATTATTAAGCGGATGTTACCAGTAATAAGCATAAAAAACACTGACAAATGCGCATTAAGGACGCGAGCTCTGCAGTGATTCATTGGACACCAAGAAATGTGGAGGATGATATATCATAACGGAGGAACCGTTTAGTGCTCCGGAGCAAACGAAACAAAGAAATTGCGGCATTACATATGTTAACATTTACAGCAGTTTTATTCATTTACTAACAAAACCCTCACGTTATTTGTCGCCCTCTGTGGTGTAGTGGTTCATATACCCAAGGTCACAGGTTCAAACCCGGCGGAGGACGATGGATTTTTTGGGCGTAAAAATCCTTAGCCTGACTTCCTTCGGAAGAGAAATAATGCCGTTGGGCCCGTGTCGTAGATTTTCGTAGTCGGCTTACCCACTCCCGTTTAGGACTTACAAGCAGCTGCATAGGGGTCAGAAGCCTCCCGGTGAGCCAACGGTACAAAACCACAGAATGGAGCACCTAGAAAGAGTGGTTGGCCCGTAGCCAGGTATGGTGTGATATGATGTGAAAGGCAAGCGTTATGGATGGTAGGAAAGGTGATGAAGCAATATTGGAATGAGTGGCGGGGGAAACCGAAGGACCTGGAAAAACCCGCCCAGGCGCCGATGCCCCACAAATCCCACATGTGGGAGCTTGGGTTCGAACCAGGGCCGCCTAGATGGGACGCGAGTGGTCTAACCTCAAGCCTGATAAAGAGACCTCTGAGCAAAATTAATTCTTCTTTTACGCCCAATATAGAATAGGACACTGAGAACATAATATTTAGAGAGTGTACATAAATAAAACTCCATTTCCATTTTTCACGTTATTAAGTGCGATTCTTCTTTTTCACTTTCACCGGCTTTGTCCGTTAGCACGTTTCCATGGGGAATTGAAATCGATTTGAGTCCAATATCATCTCAATACGATCCGCGTTTCATTTGTTAAGTTCAATACGGATTGAGATTGTTTTGAATACGCAAGAGAATAAGGTTATCTTTTTATGTTAATCAACTTGGAATTACGTTGGAGAACCTGTTAAATATACATTTATCTGTGTATTGTAAGCAGGTTTTCGAAGTTAAATAATTGAGAATACATTACGAACTATAGAAATCATAAAAGTGGTTCTGTTAAAATCTATTATACAGTTATAAACAAAAAGCATTAACACATGACTCCCGCGTGCAACGTGTATAGAAGAAGAGGTGTGCAACATATTTCGATCCAATCTCATTCCGATCCCACTTTCTAAGATGATCGGATCCGTGTTTCCATTCAGTATTCATTACGGTAAGTGTACTCAAATCGACTTCAATGCCCCAGATCTGCCAACAAATTCAATTAAAAACTTACAGATTGACCTTAGAAGCCGCCAAAATTACAAAACTTTCTGCAGAAAAACATCAACATAAAACTATTCACCTGCTCTTACAGTAGGATAGCCAAGATTTCGTTCTGGGGAAGGGTGTTTATTTTTTTAATAATTGTTTAATTTATTAATTCTAATCTAGACGTGTCCTCTGCTATCGTAAAATCTTAGATCACTCAATGTTACAACATTATAAAGTAAGGAAAAAAACATAACGGTTTAGTAAATGTAATAGCAAATTTCCTAAGGGGCTCTGGAGGAGTTTAACCCCGAATTAATAACTCATCTCTGCACGTTGATGTTTACAGAGTTTATTAGATATCTGAGCAATGACATAGTTGAAATGTAGGTTCGTTACTCAACAGGGAAGAAATCCAAACGCGTTCTTTACCTTGCAGTATTCACTATGGAATTTTGTGTGCCATAATTATGTTTAATGTAGTTAGTCAAATGAAAAGTATAAATACTTAGCCCATTTTTGTAGATTTACTTTTAAAAATAATACAATCTTTGACTTTATAGGAAATCTGGAAGCTCAAATATGGGCGATCCTTCATAAAAAGTTGCAAATTTACAAATTAAAGATTTCTGCAATTTTATTTTAAAATTGCGGCAAGTTGTCAGTGATAGAGCAATCGGCTAGAGACCGGGAGATCCGTGGTTCAAATCCTGGCTATGGCATTGAATTTTACAGCTAGACTCTATCCAACTCCTGTCCTACACACGGTTTCTGTGAAAAAACAATTAAATAATCTCAAACTCTAGATTTCCCGCTTACTACTGACAGAGAAAATTTCCCGCAGCGAAGTTCAGAAACTGGAGGATTTGACGGAAAACTGCTGCCGTTGGCAACCCTGTCTCCCACTCCCCACACTCTACATCTCAATCTCTCGCTCTCCCTTCCCCCCCCCCTCACTGCGCTTCCTCTTGTACAACTTACATACAATGTAGTGATTTAAAAATCAGTAATGAATGACAGTGTTTTTTTTTCTGGAATATCAATAAACTATAGTAAATAAACAGATTAAGCTTGCACTAACAGCTTTCAATGCGACCGGAACTAAATCGTTTCTCATGATAACCGGTTTATGTATTATAGGTAACGAAAACTAGTTATAAATTCATAAATATTCATCCTATTGTTAGCAAGAAATCTAGTTAGAAACATTGTGACTGCAAAATATTTATGCAGCAATTTATAAGCAAAACTTTATGCAGCAATTTGTGAACAAGTTCATAAATATCTAATGTATTTTCTTCACACATCAAACTGCTCTGCAAACAAACTTCTTATAAAATATTGTTCGCTTTTCTACTTCACACTAATCTAAATAAACATTAACAGAATGGACTTATTACTTGTTCCCTATAAGTAGGAGGGAATTAAGGGATTACACTAAAGATAGTTAAATGTTTTAAAAGCTGGCGGTATGCGATTGTCATTGAAATTCGCTTCTTAGCATGGTGGAGCAAAACAAAGAAACAGTAGAAGACTTCCTGTTTGAGAAAAGTATAAGTATTTTAAAATTGACACCAATAACAATAAATATTTCGGAAATGATTAACTCCACACAAAAAATGTATAAGACATAAGATGTAAGTTTTGACGGGATGTATATTTGTTTGTGTATCTCTAATGGTTATGTAGAATGAAGAGAATTTCAGGGGCTATTCCCATGAAATTCAGCACATATATTTTATTTTTCATGTAAATAGCTTTCATATTATTTTAATCAAAAACGTTAAGAGCTATTTTTTTATAAAATCGAAAATTTCGAAAACATTTCACGTAAAGGGTAGTTTGGGACGGGGTAATTTTCCTGAAAATTTTGTGTCGTATCCTTAAAAGACTTGAACTAAATACCAAGTTTGATATTTAACCACTTTTCGATTTTGAGTTATACTATCCACCCCACACATACGACACATGCACGTTCATCTGGGCTCCAACATCGCCATAAAAGTTTGAATTTTGGGCAATTTTTTTTTTTTTTTGCAGGAAGGGCCTTTATTTAATTTTACTCAATTCATCCCTCACTTATCTGAGCAGAATGTACTCTTAGAAACAATTGCACTTCATCTCCTTCGAATAAGTTACGCTCGTCAAGTTTATTTACAGACTTGCAAGATCACAGGCAGAGACGAACGACAAAGTTTGTGTCACAAAGACAAACACATCCTTGAACCGAGTTTTGTAACTTTCTGCCAAAGGTGTCTTCTATCCGAAAGAGCCGACAGCAATGCATGACGCGGCTGACAGCTGACGATCATTTTAGATAAATTTCTTTCACGTGTTACTAAGAGACAAGTGACAAACATAAACGTGCATGCTTAACTTACAGTTTAATGCCTAGTGACTCCGAAAGAGGGTTACATTTATACACGATAGACACTCGCCATCCATCTTTCAGCAAGAGCGAATCCAGGACTTCTGTAAGAAGGGAGCTCTGCGTGGTTTGGGGATCCTACCCAGAATCAGAATATTTACAAAAAAAATGTAGTTTCCAACATTTTGACTTTGAGATAGAAAAAAATCTGCTGTGTTCCACTCACATGACTCTCTACCAGTACTAAAAATAATGTTTTTTTCCACACCATACTAATCTAGATAAACATTAGCAAAATGTTTTTGTAACCTAGTTCCTTATAAGTAGAAGGCACTATGCTAAAGCGTTAATCAAATGTTTTAAAGGCTATCGCTATGTCATTTAATTTGCTTCTTTGCTTGACTAAGAGCAAAACAAAGTAAACACTGCCCGCCTGGGTAGTAGGAAGTAGCGTGTCTGCCTCATGTTCAACAGGTCGTGAGTTCGAATCTCGCTTAGGGTGAGTTACCCGGATAAGGTTTTTTTTATCCTGAGAAGACGAATGTCGAGCAACTTTGAGGTCCATGGACCCCGAGATCATTTGAGCATCATTTCACCAATTTCATTCATCGTCCAATATGACCAACCAGGTTAAAGGACGTTAAGCTAAAAGAAAAAGAAAAACACTGCGACTTCCAGTCTGAGAAAGGTATTAGTACTATTTTAAAACAAACCAATAACAATGAGTATCTCCGAAACGGTTAACTCTACAAAAAATGTATGTGCCATAAATTGTGTGTTTTAACGAGATCTACATCTTTTTTGTAGTAAGTCTTGTCTTCTCTTACGGTTTACCAGTTATGCAAAAATCATTCACAATGAAGATGACTTCAGAGGTTATTCCCAGGAAATTCAGGTTATACATTTTATTTTTCATGTAAATATCTTTAAATCGTTCAGAAAATCAACATCTTTGAAAACATTTCTAGTAAAGGGTAGTTAGTGTGGGAGACCCTCAATTATCCTTTACATGAAACACTTTTACGAAAAAATTTTATTTTCTAAAACAAATGGCACTTAACGATTTTGTATAAATGTTTAAGATATTTTCATGGCAAATTAAATGCATATTTTGAATTTTCTGAGAATAGCCTTAGAAGAACTTTCCATTCTAGAGATTTTTGTATAACTGGTAAACCGTAAGAGATAGACAAAAACTTAGAACACAAAAATGTAGATATTGTTAAAACCCACAATTTACGTCAAATACTTGTTTCCTATAGAAAACCATTTAATTCCTTGTAATTTTTTAAATTAATATACGTATACTTTTTCAAAGATGAAGTCGTTCGTGTTTCTTTTAGTTTAGAAGCTAGTTTCAGCGACAATCGTACAGCGAGGTTTAAAACATTTGACTATCGCATTAGCCTAGCCCTAGTTATTCCCTTCTACTTATAAGACCATTCTGCTTATGGTTATCTCGATGGTATGAAGTAGAAAGAAGAATAAACTTTTGTAAGATGCAGAGAAAGGCATGTGTATGGAAGACAGATTTGGTATTAATGTTATGCAAGATGAGGACACCTCTGGATCTGCCCGTGCACTCATATACAGAGTGTTAATGAACTACACCGAAATATTTTCACGGAATATGTAGGTTACTTAAGTAATTTGAGATAGGAGACTTATAGCCTATTTATTGAAATGTCGAAGTTACGGCTATAAGTTTCTGAAGTGCCAGTATGCCACTGGCTAATTTATCAACAATTCGAGAGCATAACACGAAAAACGAAGGAACATATAACAGCGTACCTCTCTAGCGTAGAGATTATGATACTGGCTTTCAAGTGAAAGATAGTTTCCGAGTTCGGGTCTCGTTCACGTATCGTGGCACTTCGTCAGGAATGAAAAAAAATAATAAAAATATTTACTCTATGACAGGATTCGAGCTCACGACCTTTGGGATAGCAGCTTCTCGCGTCACGCATTAAACCACCAAAGCAGTTAAAACGCGTCCAGTGTAGGTTCAACGCTATGCAGCTGCGTTATGTTTATCCGGCGACCATGCATCGCCGATCTCAAATTACTTATATCAGTCACGTGCACAATCTCCCAAATTATTTCGGTGTAGTTCATTAACATCCTGTATGTCTTAATTGCCACACCTTAACCTCAAAATGGCGCTCTTCCGTTCAGCTGTTTCTTCCATAGAGTACATAAGCATTACATCACGAGTTTGTAACGCCACATAGCTGTGTGCTAGTAGTTGCTGCAGCTGCATATCCTTGACAAGGCCAGCACGGTTATGTACATACATACGTATCAACATGTAGACCAGCGTACCTATAAGACCAATGATCTCAGTTGAGTGGAAAACAAAGAATGTATTTTAAATTAAAAGTAAAAAATACGAGTGTTCTTCCTGCGTATGTTTAATGTAAACAAATGCTATGCACATCTTTATACTGACTGCAAAACCCTAACTTTATAATTTCATGATTAATATCTTAATTTTGATTCCTGAAACAGCAAATTTGTAACCATAAATGCAAATTTTTCTTTATTTGTGTACATGAATTGCTGAAATTCATTCTTTTATTTTTCTTAAGATTGGATTCAGTGAAATAATGTATTTTAATGTTTATTATATTAATGAAGTGAAAATATCCATATTAGGGTAAAACTGACATAAAATGTACTATGTTAAAAAGTATCATGATTTATTCAACTTTCTATCGCTAGTTGAATAACTATTAAGAATCAAGTATTGGAAACTAGTCTAATTTTTGTTGTAATTCGTGTGAATGAATGCAGTTATTTTTCAATCTAGAAGCCTGTCGTATAACATTTATTTTACTCTGTTTAGGATTTAATAACATACAAGAATATATTTACAAAAATGTCATACCAAAGCAATTTGAGAATTTTTTTTTTATTGTTTAACGCCCTCTTTTACTACTAAGGCACCGCAGGCGAATGACACTGATGATACATGGAATGAAGATGAAGCACTAGTGGAATGCGATGGCGGGGGACACTTGAGAACCCCGAGAAAAACCCGCCCTGCGCCGCTTTGGCCACCACAAGTCCAACATCCGGTCGCCTGGAATCGAACCCGGGGCGCCAATTTGAGAAGGGTCGATATTCAGTTCCCTTTTTTACTACCTCTGCGGTCTAATGGTCAACATTTTTCATCCAGAAGTTCCGGGTTTGATTCCCGGCTGGGCGGGGAATTTTTCTTTAACCCCACAGATGCAGGAGGTATGAATATGTGTTTAATAGTATAAAACTAAAACAACCAAGGCTAAGAAACCCTACACTTCAGCGAATAAAACACCAGCAGCTGTTTCCCAAGTCAAAGTCCCCAATATGACCATAAAGGTATCCATTAATAATGGATTGATTTACTCACTCATAAAACAGTCTGCTGTAGAGCAAATATACGACTGCAAGGAAATAATCATAAAACACTACGAAGAATAAAATATGACCGTAATGGATTCGCAACAAATGGCGTCAGACATTCCATGAAATGTATGCAGACTTTCGAACTCATCAGACGTGATGTTTTTGTAATGTTCTGTAAGTCTACCAAGAAACACATAACTACACAAAATGATCACCAGAATTGCCAACATTAGTTTTTTTTCCAACCCACTCGCTAGATAAAGCCTTTGTTGGCGTGCTGTGGGACGTATTATTTTCTCTCTGTCCATGCCATTCCTTCTCTTTTGCGTTATTTCTTATCCTGCAGCAGACACGAGACAAAATGTTTCACTTAAGGAGCTTTATCTTCCGACCTCCCATGAGGCGTTTTGCTTGAATTAAATCCCCGCAATGCCTGTCTGGGTTCTCCATAAGCATGCATTCAGAGTCCTTTATAAACTATTTACTTTCTCTAGCACGTATGTACATAGCAGCTAATGAAGCCAAAAATTCGATAGCGAAATTTCACCTGAAATGTTTTGAGATCCCCTGAGTCCGAAAAAGACATTTTTAGAAAAAAGTTCGTGTGTGGTCTGGACAACACAGATCAAAAACTAAAAGACCGTGAAATACTAAACTTGGTGTTCAAGTTTAGCATCTTCCAAGGAAAATCTCCCACCCCAAACTACCCTATACATGGAAAACTTTTCGAAAGTTTTGTTTTTCTCAAAGATGGCTCTAACAATTTTAATAAAATGTATATCTTGGATTTTCTGTAGCCTCTGATGTCCTCTTTATTCCGGAGGAATTGTTCTGAATTTTGCATAACTAGTAAACCGTAAGGGATAGACAACAGCTTAATACAAAAAAAAAATGTAGATCTCATTAAAACATACAATTTATTTTATATACATTTTTTGGTAGAGTTGGCATTTCTGGGATATCCTTGTTATTTGTTTCAATTTGAAATACTTAATTTTTTCTCACCCGGAAATCTTATAAACTCCTGGCATTGCATAGAAACAGCTTTCAACCCATGGCAACTAGTTTTTAAAAGCTTTTACTATCGTTTTAGCCTAGTGTATTCTCTTATTTTCCTTCTACTTACAAGGAAGGAAGTAATTGAGGCAATTTCTGCTAATCTCGATTATCATAATGTAGATAGAAGAATAAACTTTTTAGGAATAATTTGTTACAGCGATGTAGAGAACGTCATGTGAATGGTACACATCAGATTTTTAGAAAAAGATCCGTGAATGTGTCTGTGGATAGCATAGCTAAATACGAAAAGACCGTTAAAAACCAAACTTGGCAACTAGGCTTAGTATCTTCCAAGGATGCGACATGACAATCCCCCAACCACAAACTAACCTTTACATGGACCAATGTTTGAAAATGCCCGTTTTCTCAAAAATAGCTAACAATTTTGATTAAAATACCACATATTAAAGATGTTTACATCGCAAATATAGTCTTTATTTTGAATTTTCTGGGAGTAGCCTCTGAAGACCTCTTTATTCTGGACGAGTTTTGCAGAATCTTTCATAACCGTTAAACCGTAAGAGAGAAAACAAAAATTTACTGCACAAAAATTTTAGATCTCGTTAAAACACATCATTTATGTCATATACGTTTTTCTTGTAGAGTTGATCGTTTTCGAGATATTTGTTGTAATTGATTTAAATTTTAAACCACCTTAACTTTTCTCAAACGGGGCCCTGCAAAGCAAACCGAACCTCAATTGTATCACTTAGCGACCTGCTTTTAAAATATTTGATTATCACATCAGTCATATTTGCCTTCTACTTACAAAGAAGTAAGTAATAAGACCAATTCTGCTAATGTTTAACTTGATTAGCACATTATAGATAATATAATAATAATTTGTAATAGTTTCTATTTGGAACATTAGAGAAAGTTGTGTGAATATAACACCACAGTTTTTTGTAGATTTTCTGGTCAAGAACACAGTATTTGTGCATTGAACCTCTAACAAATACAGTTACGGATAATAGTTTTCCAAATACCAAGCATATTTTCCTAAGGTGGGTTAGAAATTGTTAGAAATGAGAGAACTGATCAAATTGCAAATCTTTTTATCAAACCCAACCTAAAATGTAGCTATTGTTTATGTCAAAATTTATATTTAAAGTATTTTCTGAGTGAAGAAATAGTATACATTTAGACTAACCTTTTAATAAGCAGCTTAAATGAACAGCTGACAAGAAATTAATTTTTACTTTCTCTACAAAAAATAAAATAAAATCTATAATACAGGACCCTGGTATCTAATCTCATATATCAGGACGTAGATTGCAAACTTTGTGCCTATTTTACCATATTACATTTTTTCTTGGATTATTATTTTACATATATAACTTAAATTAAATTAGAAAAATTAGAAATAAATTAGAAATTCAATAACAAGGAATAAAAGTAAGCTTATAAATTATTCCTAAGAAATGTTAAGCAATTTTCATTAACACTAAACTAATTGGTATTAATTACTGAAATCCAGCTGTTGCCGTTTAAACTACTAAAATTAAAAAAGTTTAATAAAAACTAATAACCTGCTCTACTGGTTTCCAGCAGAACATGCACTGTAAGCCAACACAATTTAATGTTTACATAATTTCTCAATGTAACTATCATTATAGTGAATTACTATCAAGAACATCTAATCCCAGTTATTTATTATACTAATATCTAACACTTCTCTGAAATATATAATACTTAAAACCCCTTATATAAATTCTCTATTCCTAGTTTCCAAGATTATGAAAAATATATTTCTAGTAACACTTTATAACATTTAACTTCTACTATTTTAACATATAAAATCGTTTCCTAATTCTATACATTATAGGTAATTCACTTCACTCTTATCTTTTTAATCATATTTCTAATTTCATTAGTTATTAACTGAATTAATTGGTTTGCTTTAGTACGTATATACTATATATATATATATATATATATATATATAGAGAGAGAGAGAGAGAGAGAGAGAGAGAGAAAGAGAGAAGGCATTGTATTCCATCCAAAAATTCGATACAGAGATTTCACCGGAAATATATATTCTAGAGTCTTCTGACTCCCCCCCCCCCCCAAAAAGAAGTTTTAGAAAAAGGTCAGTATTTATGTGAACCAAAAGTAGAATAAATATCAAACTTTATATTAAAGTTCAGCACCTTCCGAGGATGGAAGGAAACATGTTCGAAAAGTGGAAAAATGTTCGAAATTTCTAATTCTTTCAGATATGGCTGTAGCAATGTAGATTAAAATACCACATACGAAAGCTAGTTTCATGACAAATATAATTATATCTTGAATTTACTGAAATACCCTCTGAAATCCTGGTCATTCTGAATTACTTTTCGTAACTGGTAAGAGATAGACAAAAACTTACCATACAAAACATGTAAATCCCGCCAAAACACAGTTGATGTCAAATACATTTTTGCTATGGAGCTAACCATTTCCGAGATGTTCCTTGCTGATGGTTTCAGTTTTAAAATGTTTATACTTTTACTACATTTCTTTTATTCCAAGCCATGCAAGAAAACCGAATTTTAATGTCAATCTTGTAGCGAATTTTATCAGATTTGACTATCGCCTTAGCTTAGTGTATTTCTTTTATCTCTTACTTTCAAGGAGCTAGTAATAAGACAATTTCTACTAGGTTTATCTCGATTACATGGAGTTGATAGAAGAATAAACTTTTGTAAGGGTAGCTTGTTTGCAGAACAGGTAAAGAAAGTCACGTGTTGGAACACATCAGATTTCCTTTTGTAGTGTTCATCTGTAAATCATCGTTGTCCGATGGAATTGAGCAACAGCAGTAAAATATGTAGTCGAAGGAAGGTTGAATTTAGAAAAAAATCCTTTAAGAGCCAAAAAAGGCTAAATAAGCAAACAAAAAGGGCAAAAACGCACCAATAAAACTCAATATTTTACGGCCTACAGTGACTCAAAATAAACATATTTTATGGTGGCCCTCGTCTCCGGACAGTCGTAAAGGAAAGAATTTTTCCTAAACCTTCCTAAACTTCAGTCTTAGTCCATAAGCTTCAGCTCGCGAGATCAGTGGATTACACAGCGCATTGGTGGGCATAGTATCAATGGCTGTGGATGACATATTACTAGGGGTGGTGATTTTTCGCAAATGCGACATAGCGTGTTCATTAAGTCTTGTACTCTTGTATTTTCATTTTTCGCGTATTTGACAACGTGATAAAATGCAAAATTGACTCAAAATGCGAAAAGTATACTAAAATGCGATATAAATGTGAAATCGCCGATTTTTACTTTCTCTATACGCACTATGTACTCCACCAAAAAATTCGATATCGAGATTTCACCGGAAATATATGTTTTAGGGTCCCCTGTATCCAAAAAAAGTATTTTCAGAAAAAGGTCCATGTGTGATACCGAACTTGGTATTTAAGTTTAGTATCTTCCAGGGATGCGACAAGAAGATTTTGAGAAACATCCCCCCACCCCAAACTACCCTTTACATGTAACTTATTTCGAAAATTATGATTTTCTAAAAAATGGCTAACGATTTTGATTAAAATATCATATATTTAAGTTATTTACCTGACAAATAAAATGTATATTTTGAATTTTCTGGGAATAGCCTCTGAAGACTACTTTATTCTGGATGAATTTTGCATAACTACTAAACCGTAAGAGATGGACAAAAACATAACTCACAAAAAATGTAGAGCACGTTAAAACACACAATTTATGTCCGATACATTTTTTCGTGGAGTTGATCGTTTTTGAGATATTCCTTTTTCTTGGTTTCAGCTTTGAAAAACTTATCTCGTACAGGAATTTGTCAACTCCTGTCCATACAAAGGAACATCAGTCACATAGCAACCAGATTTTGGCTTTCACTTTAATCTATGGTACTCTTATTTCGCTTCTTCTTACAATAAAGCAAGAAATAAGACTATTTCTGCTAATTTTTCTCGATTAGCATGAAATAAATAAAAGATAAGCTAATTAACAATAATTTGTTACAGAGATATAAAGAAAGTCATGTGAATGGAATACATCCGATTTTTTAAAAATGTTCTTTATTTATTTATTTTCTTACAGAAATTGCATCGAGTTTGTGCACCCTTGGAGTGTTTACGATTCTGACACACTTGTCCACTGTATTAATCTGGAATGCGGAACTAATTACATAAAATACATATTATAAATCTGAACTTGGTATAAAGAAATAAATCAATTTCATAATTATCAAATTTAAGTAAGCATATTTTCTTGTTAACAAATATTAAAGAAATGGACTATTTACAAGGATGTGTGCATAAATTTGAATACAAAAATGAGAATAAAAATCATGTCCTCAAATGAGGACAGTAGCCTTATATATACATTATTGACACATGATTTTTATCACATATGCTTACTGTTTATTTAGTCTAGACGGCCCGAGTTCGATCCCAGACGACCGCATGTGAGATTTGTGGTGGACAAAGCTGAAAAGGGTCGGATTTTCTCCGGCTTCCCCCGTATTCCACCGGTGCTCCATCTTCATTCCATGCATCGTCAATGTCATTGCCTGCGGTACCACAAGTAGTAAAAGCAGGCGTTAAACACTATAAAAAAAAAACAGACGAAATGCCTGAGCCACCTGGTTCGGTCTACTAAATCTGTAATTTGCGTATTCCGGATATTTGCCTACGTTAAAATATCACTGCGAGCCGCCACTGAAGTACGCTAATATCGTCCAGTGCTTGAAGATCCAAAAGCTTGAAAAGGTTTTCGTTAAACGTAGCTGTGCTTTAAGTAGGGCAAGAATATTTCTGCGACGTGATGCAACATTTCCAGAGTATCTAATGATTCGCATGCTTGTGTGTGGGGGGCCGGGAACACCATTGTTAGGCCTACGGTAAAATTATAGTAGAGAGAGGAACCGTCCCCTCCTCTCCCCACTTTCCCCGCTATTCCACAGTCCGACGGTCTCTCCATTCACCGGAACCTCCTTCCTCCGATACGTACCCTACAAACGATAGTGTAGCATGAGTGGAAGGCCAACTCAGCCGGTTTCTGGAGGATTCACTGGCAGACCTCCACATTGCTTTCGCACATCTATGCTCGGCTGTTTCCTGCTTTTGGCAGCGGGAATACTAGATTTTTCGATAGAGCAAACGTGTTTAAATCGAGATCATTAGTCAAAATGTAACCAAACAAAATATTACTTTAGCTATAGTAACGAAGTTAAACCAAGGTACCAAACAAATTTTAAACATACAAGGAGGTTAAATTTGTGAACAATTTATTTGTGATGGCGAATAAATGTCGTCGAGTTTTGTTACGATGACGAGTTTTCCTTATTTGGGATTTTATCAGGGGTGAATTTGTTTGGTTGGGTGAACCGAGTAAAATTAAACTTTTAAAAACAACAAAATATTGTTCTATAAACAATACTTTCAGCATATTTTATACTCACAGGTTCTATAACTTTTATATTTATAAAAAGTTATTTTAGAATGAAAATGCAATTTGCTTCTTACTCAATTCCAACTAAATAAGGATAATTAATTATCTTCTAGTTTGCAGTAGTAACAGCTGTTACCCTAAAACTACCTTTAAACTTATATTTCTATTACTTATAACTTTTACTCACTATGTGTTGCTACAACGCTTTAATAATTTTTCAGGTCTATTTTTGGCATTAAGGTTCAATAAAACTATTCCTTTAGGTACAAAACTATCCTTCCCTTGCTCGTTTAATGTTAATGCATTACGAAACATATTATAATATCGTGTTTTAGACGCTCCGCAGTGGATAATAACGTCGGTATTCAAGAGGTTCCAAGTTTTAATCTATTAGGGTGAGTTTTTTTGTTGTTTTTTTTTTTTTTCCCCTTCCTTATCTTGAGAAGACAAAAGTCAGGTAACTTTTAAGCTCTATGGATCCCGGATTCATAGGGGCTTCATTTTGATCCATTTCATTTGTTCACCTCTAACATGACCTCCAGGTTAAAGGACGTTAAACTTGAACCGTGCCTGTCCCCATTTTACCCCAAAAGGCATATATGTGGATCGTCACTCAAGGTTGTGTACAAAGGAAAAGGTTCCCTTAATGGATATTAAGAAATCAATTGAATTTCAATTCTCAAAGGTGGGGGATTGGCATAGCTGATACAACCAATTACCCCAGTTAAATTTTAGTAAAATCCTTTCCTGAATAAAACTTCAGGCCTATGTCGGCTGAGAAATTATTTTGCATAGAGACAACTCTGAAATAATTTTCGCTGCGCCGTAATTGTTAAAAAAACAAATACTCACATCGAGTTAAACTAATAGCAGGGAACCCGGACTCCAACCTCCAGCTGATTTGCTCACGCTTCTGCATTTCGCAAACGACTGACTCCGCAAGATGCACAGGAAACACCAACCCTGACCACACAGCAGAGACGGGCTAACGTCACAAGACAAAGCCTTTAATAGAGGAAAAACTTTCAATCGTGCCGGAATCGAAGCAAAGAGATTCGTAACAAAGATACTCCCGTACAAAAAAAGAAGAAAGAAAAAAAAAAACATGTTTCACTTCTGATATCCATGATATCAAACATCCTCTCATAAATCACTCTTTTAAAATAAATACATTAAAATGCGTTCATTTCATTCCGCAAACTATCCCAGCCTTGCACCTTTAAAACTAATGCATTGCAAAACGTATTATAACATCGAAGCCGCTAGACGCTTCGTGGTTTCACTTCTTAAATGTGTTTTATTAGTAAACTGCATAATGCTAGCAGTACTGCAAACGTTGTAATTACGTGTTCTCATAAGAAGAAACAATAAAGGAAAAATTGCCCCATATATTTTAAAGGTTTTGTTTTTTTATTATTGTTTACATTATTATTTCCTTTCCAAGGATTCAGAATTTTGCGCCAAGTAAACAAATAACAAATAATTTTAAATTTTAACCAAAAGTTTATTTTGTTCTGAAGTATCAACTTAGTTTTTCTTTGTTATTTTAAACAAAAAACAAAAGCTATAGTGCCATATAACTAAATTCTGGACTAAGAACAACCAACAGAAATGTGAGAGTTTTAAAATTGCATATCGGAGAACGATTTTGACACTATTTCCTGTAAATTGTTTTAAAAGGCATTAAAACAAAAGCTATTAAATGTGTTGTTTTATATATACAAATCATCATCATCAACTCTTCTGGTTTAGGAGAATTATCCTGTTCCAACTTCATATTTCTCCCCATCTTTTTACTGGTCTTCCTATTGTTCTATAACCTAAAGTTTATACAATTTGTATGACTATAATGGAATGCGAGAGTTATTCATTCTTTGTAAATTGATTTCCCATTTTTCTCTATTTATTTATATATTTTCTTTTAATTATCTCCTTACGTCTAATGTGATCTTGTGTGGTACATCCTTTTACTGTTCAGAGATATTGCATCTCTGCCGGTTGTATTTGGCTCCAATCTTTCTTTTTTGAGTGTCAATGTAGTAAAACCGGAACAGACATTGTCTTATAAAATTTAAGATTTGTATCCTTTTGGGTTTTTCTTTTCAAGATATAAAAAAGTCAAGCAAATTATGAAATATCTAATATTTTATTTCGCGTTAACTTAAAGCAACATATTCAAACAGTTTTTTTTTAATATAAATATAAAAACATCCTTTAACCTGGTTGGTTATATCGGACGATGAAGTCGCCCTCCGTGGTATAATGGTTACCATGCTGACTTCTTATACCCAAGGTCGCGGGTTCAAACCCGGGGATGGATTTTTTCGGGTGTAAAAATCCTTAGCATGGCTTCCTTCGGAAGGGAAGTAAAGCCGTTGGTCCCGTGTCGTAGATTTACGGCACGTAAAAGAACCTCAAGCCTGATAGAGAGGCCTCTGAGCAAAATTAACCGGTCTTTCACGCCCAATTTAGAATGGGACGCTGAGAACCACGGCAGTTAAAGAACGTCCATAAATAACACGCAATTTCCTTTCGGACGATGAATGAAGTTGGTGAAATGATGCTCAAATGATCTCGGGGTCCATGGAGCTTAAAGTTACTCGACATTCGTCTTCTCAGGATAAGGAAATACCCCGAAAAAGACCTTATCCGGATAACTCACCATACATGAGATTCGAACTCACGACCTTTTGAATGTGAGGCAGACACGCTATCACCACACTACCCACACTTCTCATTTTAAGCGCCAATGGGGTAGTTTATGAACTGTCATTTGGACGTGTAGAGACATATTTAAAGTAATTATGTTTCTGTTAAAACGTGTGGCTGGTAAAATAGCAAACAATGTATGATAAATTGATATAGGAACTACGAGAAGATACTCACATGACAAAAAATCACACATCTGGTACTTTTCCATCGTCAAAGAAAGACTATAGGCTAGATAGAGTCATTACCGACTGTAGGGGCCCGATATCGCGGCTAATGAAGACATAACCATCACCATCACTACGGACAGTTGCCTCTCGCCGTGGAGGATCTAGTGAACCTAGAGACTCGGACCGCTATACACGGGGAGAGGACCCACTATCGCTAGCATGGAGGTTGTCTTAGGAGGGGACAGCTTGGCTTCCGCATGAAGCCTCCGCAGAGTAAACTTTGGAAATATGGAGCAAATATTACCATCTAAATAAGATGAAGCTCCATCATTTTACCGTACTCATTTAAAAGCACAGCAGAATACGGTCGTGCCGTGGTCGAGTGGTTAGACCCTCTCACCAAAGCGGCCCAGGTTCGATCCTAGGAGACTGCATGAGGGGTTTGTGGTGGACAAAGCGGAGTAGAAAGAAAAAAATAAGTTAATACTTCAGAACAAAATATACTTTAACTTCAAATTTAGAACGAATTTGGTTTATATATGGCACAAATTCTGAATCTTTGGAAAGGAAAAATAATACAAAAAATTCAAAATATAGCTGTTTTTCTCCGGGTCCTCCGGTTTCCCCCGTCATCGCATTCCACCGGTGCTCCGTCTTCATTCCATGTGCCATCAGTATCATGTAGTGAATACGGGCGTTAAACACTATCAAAAAGAACAGCAGAACGCTCACAGCACAGTCGTTTATTTTCATTTCTCTGCTACATAATATGTATCATGCTCTGAAGAAGATTGTAGACACACGAACCTTTAATGTTTCTTTGGAGTTAAGGGGCCCTCAAAACAATTTTTGGTGAAACCTCGACACGAAATTTTCAGAGGAATACAATACGTCCTCTACTTAATGTATAACTATGTTTTGAGGGCCCCTTAACCCCAAAGCAACATTAAAGGTTCGTGTGTGTACAATTTTTTTCAGAGCATGATAACCCTCTGCCAAAGGCAGAGTTTGGGATTAGGAGGTTAGCGGTTAGAAACCTATCTCGCAGTTGCCAAGTCTTCCACTTACTGGTCCCTTAACTGAGGAAAATATTTCGGAAAGTTTGTTTTCCTCAAGAGCCGCTCTTTCTTTTAATTGAAATGGCATATTTTTATGATGGGTATTTTCATAGCAAGTAAAATCTATATTTGATTTTTTCTTAGAGATGCCTCTGAAGCCCTCTTAATATTGAATGACTTTTGAATAACTGGCAGCTATAAGAGATAGACAAAATCTGTCTTTCTTTAAGGGAGTACCCTCTTCTTGTAGAACTTACACCCCCAAGGAGAAATTAGTCTATTTAAGGGGAGACAGACCCAAAATGTTTTAAAAAATCTTATGTGTTCCATTCACATGACTTTCTCTATATCTCTGCAACAAATTTTTGTTAAAAAGTTTATGCTTCTATTTACTTCATGCTAAGTCAGAACAAAATAGCAGAAATAGTCTTATTACTTGCTTCCCTGTAATTAGAAGCGAAATAAGGGAGTAACATAAGTTAAAGTGATAGCAAAAGATGGTTGCTATGTGACTGAAGTTCCTTTGTTTGTATGGACAGGAGTTGACAAATTCCTCTATGAGAAAAGTATACGTTTTTTTTTTTTTTTTTTTTTTTTTTTTTTTTTTTTTTTAAAGGCTGAAACAAAAAACATGGGATATCTAAAAAGTGATCAACTCCACGAAAAAAATGTATATAACATAAATTGTGTGTATTAATGTGCTCTACATTTTTGTGTGGTAAGTTTTTGTCTATCTCTTACAGTTTACCAGTTACACAGAATTCAGTAAAATTCGTCCAGAATAAAGTAGTCTTCAGAGGCTATTCCCAGAAAATTCAAGATATACATATTATTTGTCAAGTATATATCTTTAATATATGATATTTTAATCAAAATCGTTAGAGCCATTTTGTATAAAATCAAAATTTCCGAAAATGTTTCCATGTGAAGGGTAATTGGGGGTGGGAGGATTTTCTTGAAAATATTCGTGTCGCATCCTTGGAAGATACTGAACTTAAGTACCAAGTTTTGTATTTAACGGTCTTTTCGTTTTTGAGCTATGCTGCCCACAGACACACACATGGACATTTTTCTAAAAATGCTTTTTTTTGGATTCAGGTGGTCTCAAAATATGTATTTCCGGTGAAATCTCGGTATCGAATTTTTGGGTGTAATGCAATACCTTCTCTATACACTATGTACCTACATAATACGTATACAGAAAGTAAAAATTGAAGAAAAAAATATTACTTTAATAAGTAGATACTCTTGTGCTCAGTATACTATATTTTGCTTTTGAAAGGTTCGTAACTGACATTTAAAATTGAAACACTAAAGCTTAGTGCATGAAGACTGCCCTACATTTTAATCTTTAAACTGTGTTTTTCTGAACATACAATTTAGAATTATTATTAAATAATAATATCAATACAAACATAACATTTTACACACTTTTATAATGCTAATATCTTTAATTCTTTGCAAATGGAATTTTGCCCGCCTGGGTAGTGTGGTGATAGCGTGTCTGCTTCACATTCAAAAGGTCATGAGTTCGAATCTCGCTTAGGGTGAGTTACCCGGATAAGGTTTTTTTCGGGATTTTCCCTTATCCTAGAAGACGAATGTCGAGCAACTTTAAGCTCCATGGTCCCCGAGATCATTTGAGCATCATTTCACCAATTTCATTCATCGTCCGATATGACCAACCAGGTTAAAGGACGTTAAGCTACAAAAAAAAAATGCAATTTCAAAATATACATTTTTATGTGTCTGAATTTTGGGGGGAAAGGGATGTTAAAATTTGCTATATATTTTATATTTTTAAATAAAATAAAAAATAAACTAAAATAAATAACTGCCGCTAATTGTTGTTTTATATATGCTTAGTACACATACAGAAAAAGATACATTATTATTTTTAAAAAATTGGAAATCTATAAATTATTAACTTGAAGAAGTTAATCAAAAAATTCTGAAAAAAAATACACAAAATAAGTATAATTTTGCCAAAAGTGACTGCTTACTTAAAAGTATTAAACCGTGGGTGGCATTTATGTATACCTACAAAGCCTATGATTCTCAACAAATGAGCTCTAGTGATAATAATCCAGAAGATGCCGGGCCGATGACAAGCAAAGCACGAGCGGCTTCCAGACCACTGGCACGTGAACATATAAGACCAGTTTCCAGGACCCGGTAATTGTTGACAGGCGTGCGGTAGGTAGACTCTCTCCAGTACACGTGTTATTCCTATAATTGATTTCATTGGTAACAAACAGCAGCCTCAAGGCCGCCCTCCTCCGTGGCTCGGCCGACCCGGCTTCGCATCTCATTTTGTAGAGTTCCGTCACTAAGGTTAGGATCTTCACTTTAAGTTCAAAGAAGATGTAAACAAAACCACGTGACAAGGGAGCGTTTCATTGGTTGGTGGGCGTACTATAAACTTTCCCGCTTTAGTTGTTGTCTTTTCCTCTACATAAAACAGTTCAGTTCAGTTTAGTTCGTAATACTTTGTGGTTATTCATGATCAGGCACACTTAAAATACTCAATTTATAAAATAAAATAAAATAAGTAGCAATGAAATGTATTTATGACACTATACTGATGTACTTCATTTCCGATTTCCGTTTCAGCAATCAGTTGACACATTTACCACGTTTCCATGAGGAATTGAAATCGATTTGAGTCAACTCCATCTCAATAAGATCCGCATTTCACTGTTAAATTTAAAACGAATTGAGATAGTTCGAAAATAATTTAACATCCATTTCTGTTGGTCAACTTGGAATTGCGTTGGCGAACCTGCTAAACATATATTTATTATTTGTGTATTATAAGCAGGTTTTGAAGTTAAATCATTATATTTGATATACATTTCAAACTGTAGAAACCATAAAAGCATTAACATAAGACTACCGCGTGCAACGAGTATAGCAGAAGAAGACTTTGTTTACCGTACTCAAAACAATTGGAATACGGAAGTGTCTTCATGCAACATATTTCGATTCGATCTCATTCCGATTCCAATTTTTAAGAGGAGCTGATGTAAAACTCAATACGGTTTCAATTCCCCATGGAAACGTGATAATTGTTAGCGCGTTGTGAAGATATTGCTTTCGATAGTGACGTGGCCAGGGATTAATAGTCATGGTTCAGGAAAATCCTGGTCTTTGTGGAGAAACAAAAACTCGTAAACGTTAAAAAGTGGAGAAAAGACAATTGTCTAAATGTGTTTAACATATTCTGTGAAAAGCACCTTTCTCTCGTGATAGAAGACGAGGCAAACTTTGTATTATCTAAAAAGAAAAATCTAGAATGCGAAATGTATCCGAAGAAAGGCTTATCCTTGTATATACTTTATGTTAATCAGCAGAAATGCTATTATTAATTGCTTCCTTGTAAGTAGAAGGGGAATACACTAGGCTAAAGCAAGAGTCAAATCGTTTAAAAACCGGTTGTCATGTGATTGAAATCCATTTCTTTGCATGACAAGGATTTGATAAATTCCCATATGAGAAAAGTTTAAATATTTTAAAACAAACCAATAACAAAGAATATCTCTGAAATGACCAATTCTACGAAAAAATGTATGTGACATATGTGGTGTATTTTAACGAGATCGGCATATTTTGTGTAGTAAGTTTTTGTTTTACGGTTTACCAATTATACAAAAATCAGCAAAATTCATTCAGAATGAAGAGCTCTTCAGGGGCTATTCCCAGAAAGTCCAAGATATACCATTAAAATATGTTAAACATATGGTATTTTAATCAAAATCATTAGAGCCATTTTTGAAAAAAATCAAATCTTGAAAAATGTTCCATGTAAAGGATGATTTGCACTGGGGGGGATCGCCCTGAAAATCTTCGTGTCGTATCCTTAGAATATACTGAACTTAAATACTAAGTTTGGTATTTAATCGGCTTTTCGTTTTTGAGTTAGCTATGATTCCCACAGATAGCCACACACACACACAAACACACACACACACACACAAACACACACACACACACACACACACACACACTCTCTCTCTCTCTCTGACTTTTTCTGAAAATGCTTTTGTAGGACTCAGGGTCTCAAAACATACCTATATCTCCGATGAAGTCTAGGTGTCGAAATTTTAGGTGGAATAATAGTTATTTATATTATAAGTGGATTAAATAGACTGTTATTTGTGAATGGGATGTTTAGTACATGAGCGCGTAAGCGAAGGTGCTCTAATTTCTCATCAGCAAATAATTGTCTAATAAGCCACGTGTAATATCATTTTATCCTATCCTTATATTAACTGACATATTCTTATATTTATTAATATTATTAGAGTCGTCATTACGAGGAATTGAATTTTAGTCGTGACGTAAGTAGTACTTTGTTCGTTGCTGCAGTTTTGATCATAGTTTTAATTCTGGTTATTTAAACTGTAGTACCAAATAAATAAATAAATGAATGAAAATGGATATTCCCGAAGAAGTTTTAGATTATGCTAAAAAAGCTGTACTTAATTTGTTACCCGGTAAGTCGAAGAACTCATTTCATTATTTAAAGAATGGGGAACTGTCAAAGGAGTTAAAATAAATTGCAATGAAATAAAGTACTTTATTTTTACGATGAAATAAAGACTCAGTTTTGTTGTTTCCTAGGATACAGTCTGTAGCATAGGATAAAATATCTTCTCTTTCTACTACGTGCATTGTACATATGTGCTAGAGAAAGTAAAAAACCACTTCTGTGCCCATCACTTTTATCTCAGCTGTAGCTCTGTTCTGGGATGGTTGGTGTACTTGGATGGTTGAAATAGAAATGCAGACAGTTTCAACGTTTTACCTAATCCTTTTATCCTCTTTATCTCCATTTTCACATCTTGGAATGTCTGAGAAACAGAATCCTTGACAGGTAGGTATATACTACTACTGCGCTGGTAGGTATTGGGAAAGCCTGTTGTGATGTAAGATGAAGCCTCCGGGCCGCTATACAGGTAGGTAGGTAGGTTTGGTTTCCAACAGGCAGGCGAAGGCACCGGACCACACATCGAGCAAGCCACAACAATAACAATATGCGGCAACGTCGCACGTTGCAATGGGGGCTTTTATAATATATAGCACGGTAAATAGTAACTGCACCCATTTCCGTCTCAATCTGGGACACCTAACATAAATATCTGGCAGTGTTTACTTAACACAAAGAGGACTAGGACTTTTGTACTACTAGATAGACCAAGTATTTTTGATCGGTTCGAATATCATATCTTCATAATTTTCAATTTTTACTTTCTTTATAGGCACTATGTACATAGTGTATAGAGAATGTATTGCACTCCACCAAAAAATTCGATACCGAGATTTCACTGGAAATATATGTTTTAGGGTCCCCTGTAACCAAAAAAAGTATTTTCAGAAAAAGGTCCGCGTGTGTGTGTCCGTGTGTCCATGTGTCTGTGAACACGATAACTCAAAAACGAAAAGTAGGTAAAATACCAAACTTGGTATTTAAGTTTAGTATCTTCCAGGGATGCGACACGAAGATTTTGAAAAAAATCCCCCCACCCCCAACTACCCTTTACATGGAACTTTTTTCGAAAATTTTGATTTTCTCAAAAATGGCTCTAACAATTTTGATTAAAATTTCGTATATTTAAGATATTTACCTGACAAATAAAATGTATATCTTGAATTTTCTAGAAATAGCCTCTGAAGAGTAGTTTATTCTGAATGAATTTTACTAAATTTTTAATAACTGCTAAACCGTAAGAGATGAACAAAAACTTACTACACAAAAAATGTAGAGCACGTTAAAACACAGAATTTATGTTTTTCGTGGAGTTCGTCGTTTTTGTGACATTCCATATTTTTGGTTTCTGCTATGAAAAACTTACATTTCTCATACAGGAATTTGTCAACTGCTGTCCATACAAAGGAACTTCAGTGACATAGCAACCAGCTTTTGATTATCACTTTAACCTATGGTACTCCCTTATTTCACCTCTACATACAAGGAAGCAAGTAATATGGCTATTTCTGCTAATGTTTTACTGATTAGCATGAAATAAATAGAAGTATAAGCTTTTTAAGAATAATTTGTTGCAGGGATATAGAGAAAGTCATGTGAATGGTAAACATAAGATTTTTACTTCCTCTACACGTACTATATACATAGTGTACAGAGAAGGTAATATATTCCGTCCAAAACTTCGATTCCGAGGTTTCACCGGAAAGTTTTAGGGTCCCATCCATCCAAAAAAAGTATTTTTGCAAAAAGGTCCGTGAGTGTATAAACACGATAACTCAAAAATGAAAAGTATCGGTAAATTTGGTATTTAAGTTTAGTATCTTCCAGGGATACGACACGAAGCTTTTGAGAAAAGTCCTCCCACCCCAAACTATATGTTTTGGGATTCCCTGAGTTCGAAAAAAGCAATTTTAGAAAAAAGTCCATGTGTGTGTGTGTCTGTGGAAAGCATAGCTCAAAAGCGAAAAGACCATTAAATACCAAACTTAGTATTTAAGTTTAATATCTTCCAAGAATGCGACACGAAGAATTTGAGAAAAATCCTGCCACCCCAAACTACCCTTTATATGGAAAAAAATTTGAAAATGTTCATTTTCTGAAAAATGGCTCTAACGATTTTGTTTAAAATACCGTGTATTAAAGATATTTGTATGTAAATAAAATATAAATATTGCATTTTCTGAGAATAGCCTCTTTATTCTGGATGAATTTTGCATAGCTGGTAAACCGTAAGAGACAGGCAAAAAGTTACTTAAAAAAAAAACGTAGGTCTCTTTAAAACACAATTTTTCGTTGCCTTAACCATTTTTATTAAAAGTATCATTTATTTTCCTTCTGCTAACAAGGAAGCGAGTAATTTCTGTTAATATTTATCTCCAATAGCATGAAGCAGATGGCAGAATAAGCTTTTTCACAACAATTTGTTACTGAGATTTCAAGAAAGTCATTTGAATGGAGTATGTCAGAATTTTACTTCCATGTACATAGTTGGGAGAAGGCATTGTATTGCAGCCAAAAATTCGATACCGTAATTTCATCAGAATTTTTTTAAAAACTGTCGCTATGTAATGCAATTGAAATTCCCTCCGCTTCGCATAACCAGGATGAAAAATCTGATGTGTTGCATCACATCACTTTCTGTAGCTGTTGCACAAACTAAATTTTCTTATAAATAATTATTCACATCATGCTAATCAGGATAATCTCTACCAGGATTGGTCTTATTACTTGCTTCCTTGTAAGTAGAAAGGAAATAAGGGAATGCATTAGGCTAAAGCGATAGTCAAATCCTTTAAAATCCGGTCGCTCAGTGAAACAATTGAAATTCGGTGCTCTTAGCTTGCTAGGAGTAAACAAAACAGAGACGAGAAGAAAAATATCTCCCGTTTGAAAAAGTTGAAGTGCATTAAAATTGAAACCAATAACTCGGAATGTCGCCCTGCGTGGTGTGATGGTTACCATACTAACTTCATATACCCAAGGTGCGGGTTCAAACCCGGTGGAGGACGATGGATTTTTTCGGATGTAAAAATCCTTAGCATGGCTTCTTTCTGAAGGGAAGTAAAGCCGTTGGTTCCGTGATGTAGATTTACGGCTCGTAATAGAACCTCAAGCCTGTTAGAGAGGCCTCTGAGTAAAATTAAGCGGTCTTTCACGCCCAATTTAGAATGGGATGCTGAGAACCACAGTAGTTAAAGAGCGTCCATAAATAACACGTCATTTATATTTTTTTATATTTTAACTCGGAATATCTCGAAAACGATTAACCTATTTTGTTTTAAAAAAAAGTATATGACATAAATTGTATATTTTAATGATATCTAAATTTTTATAGTCAGTTTTTGTCTATCTCTTACGGTTTACGCTACACAAAAATTATACAAAAGTCATCCAGAATGAAGGTCTGCAGAAGCTATTTCCAGAAAATTTTGTTTGTCATGAAAATATCTTAAACATATGCCATTTTAATAGAATCATTAGAGCTATTTTTGAGAAAAGTGAATAAAACGGTTAAAGAATGTTTCATGTAAAAGGCAGTTGAGGGTGGGGGGGATTCTCTTGAAAATCTTCGTGTCACATCCTTAGAAGATAGTGAACTTAAACACCAATGTTGGTATTTAACCGACTTTTCGTTTCTGAAGTATACTGCCCACATACACACACCCACACACAACATGCACGGACATATTTCTAAAAATGCTTTTTTAATTCAGGGGTGTCAAAATATATATTTGTGATGAAATCTCGATATCGAATTTTTGGGTGGAATACAATACCTTCTCTATTCACTATGGACATTATACATACGGGCTAGAGAAAGTAAAAAAAATGAATAATGACTTCCCATTTGAGACAATTTTAAGTGTTGAAAATTTTAAAAGTGCAGTCTCCTCCAATGAGAACATGGGAACCATTATATAAACAATATCCAAATAAATGGAGTAAGATCAACCAGGCTGATACTTTATTTTTTGCCCGACAGTTCTGCTTCTTTGATAGGACAAGCAGCATCTCGGAAACGGTTAGCTATACAGAAAATAAATAAATAAATAAATATATTGTGTGTTTCAACGAAATATAAATGTTTATTTTTTCTACATGCACTGTGCACATAGTAAACAGAGAAGGTACTGTATTCCGTCCATAATTCTATATTGATAATTCATCGGGCATATGTTTTGATGTCCCCGGTCCGTGAGTGTGTGTGGAGAGAATGGGGAGAGAAAGCCATATGAAGGCAACACATACTTTCGTTTTTATTTTCTATACCACATACTATTTACAACCAAAATTTCGATTTGATACTTCACTGGCAATATATGTTTTCAGGTCCCCTGAATAAAAAGAATCGTGTTTAGGAAAAGGTCTGTGTGTGGGTCCGTGTATGTGTGTCTGCGAGCAGCGTAACTCAAAAACGAAAAGTCGGTTAAATGCTCAGTATCTTCCAAGGATACATGGAGATTTTCAAGAAAATCCTTCCACCCATAATGAAAATTTTTGATTTTCTTAAAAATGGTTAACGAGTTTGATTAAAACACCATAGGTTTGTTTAAAGCACTTAAAACACAAATAAAATGTATATCTTAAGTTTTCTGGGAATAGCCTCTGAAGCCCTTTCATTCTGGATGACTTTTGCATAACTGGTAATCCGTGAGAGATAGACAAAATGTTACTAAACAAACATTTAAAAAATGCAAATCTCGTTAAAACATAATTTATGCGCGATGCAGTTTGGAGTGGGGGTTAATCATTTTCGAGAATTCTTTGTTATTGGTTTAAATTTTCTAACAGTTATACGAGGTCCATCTAGAACGTAACAGACGATTTGGCATAACTAAATAATAACGAAGGATATCAACACAAAACTTTGTAAACAAAGTCACAGTGCCTTCTTCTATTTCTCAAAGTAATCGGCATTGCTATCAAGGTATTTATTTCCACGTGGTACTGGTTTTTCAATGCAGATGTAATCTTCCAGCTCTAGAAAGATCTAGCCAAGATGTCACTGTCACTTTGATGTCTTCATCGGTTGGGAAATCTTTTCCACCCAAAACTTAATGTATAGTGTCCAAAGTGAAACCCGGTTTTTATGAATTCTTTTATCAATATTTCCTTTCACTCCTCCATAACGGGGTTGATGAACTTCTACTCCGGTCTTTGTCGTGCATACTAGCTCTTCCTTGATTACTCGTAAATTATGCACTATTTCCTCTTTGAAGGCTTGTTCATTGCAGTATTGATACACTTGCGCTGTCTACCTATAACATTCGATTGGCCGAACATTTTGTGCATTAAACAAACAACAAAACAAAATGAATAAGTCCTATGGCTGTAGAAAAGTCGTCATTGAAAAACTGATACCTCGTGACAGTAAATGTCTTAACAGAATGGAGATTACGTTGAGAAGTACAGGAAGGTATTATACCTTTATAAATAAAGTTTTGTGTTGATATATTTTGTTATTATTTAGTTATGCCAAATCGGTCGTTACTTTCTGGGAGGTGTCATTCATTTTTCTTTCTTTCAAGACAACAACCTTTGATGCAGATGAGGAAAGACCTTTTGTTTATAAACGTTCCATTACGTCATACAGAGGAATGCGTCAATACTTTATATGCCTTCTCCTCTGTTCCTTCAATTCGGACATGTCTGTTCTAGAGCATGTAGGACAAACAGGATAAAAACTTGCCATCAAGAAAAGTTGGTGAGATTCATGGTAATTATACGCAAGAAGTGGTGTGTATGGTGTGCCCCGAAGAAGAAGAGCAGGCAATCTGAGAGGTGGACTTGATCCGGAAGTGGAGTGAGAATCGACCCCGCACATGCGGGTTCCTAAGGACCTCTCCTCACACCCTACACAAAACTCCACTTTCCTTGTGAGCAGCTGACGCAGCCTTCGAGCTGGGGGGAGAATTTCGTGCCCGACACTCGCCGTACGTGAGACGGAAAAGCAATACCAGTTTTCTTCTTTCAATTATGCCTTGATTTATCCGTGCACTTAGAGGCGAGGCACGAGTGTGCAAGAAACCGTGGAAAAAGAATTATTACTATTATTCAGAGTGGGACTCCAACGGCAGTGACTGAAGAGTGACAATGCCGCAGTCTTGGTGATGTGCAAATAAGCATAAGAAAGCTCGCCAACCGTTAGATAATTTTGAAACAAATGTTTTTTTTAAATATAAATTATATACTATCTGCACAGTTAATTTTGTTTAAATCTGTAGTTTTTTTAAACTGTACATAGTAGATAGAGAAGGATTGTATACCACCCAAAAATTCGATACCGAGATATCACTGGATATACATTTTTTGAAACTCCATGAATTCAAAATTTCCGTGTGTATGTCTGTGGGTAGTATAGTTCAAAAACGAAAAGTCGTGAAATACTGGTATTTAAGTTTAATATCTCCCAAAGATGTGACAGGAGGATTTTTAAGAAAATCCCCACCCCCAAACTACCTACCCTTTACATGGAAAATTTTTCGAATATGTTTTTCTGAAAAATGATTAGCAATTTTGGTTATACACACATGACAAATAAAATGCATAGCTTGAGTTTTCTGGGAATAGCCTCTGAAGACCTCTTCATCCTGGATGACATTTGTATAAATTAAGTGATAGACAAAAACTTACTGCACAAAACAATGTAAATCTCGTCAAAACATACAATTTATGTCCTTAATATTTTGTTTATAGTCGCGGGTTCAAACCCGGTAAAGGACGATGGATTTTTTTCGGGCATGGTTTCCTTCGGATGGGAAGTAAAGCCGTTGGTCCTGTGTCGTAGATTTACGGCACGTAAATTAACCTCAAGCCTGATAAAATATACCTATGAGCAAAATTAAGCGGTCTTTCACGCCCAGTATAGAATGGGACGCTGAGATCCACAGCAGTTAAAGGGCGTCCATAAATAAAACTACATGCTTCCTTTTCATTTTTATATTTTTGTTGTAGAGCTAACCGTTTCCGAGATATTCTTTGTTATTGTTTTGAATTTTAAAATACTAATACTGTTTTCAAATAGGAAGTTGTCTGTGTTTATTTTGTTTTACTCGGGTCATGCAAAGAAGTGAATTTCAGTCGCAGTCGCATAGCTTTTAAAACATTTGGCTATTGCTGAAACTTATTGTATTCCCCTTATTTACCTTCTACTTGTAAGGAAGCAAGTAATAAGACCATTTCTGCCAATGTTTATCCCGATTAGCATGACACATATAAAAGAATAATTTTTGTGGAAACAACTAGAGAAAGCCATGTGAATGGAACACATCAGTTTTTTTTTTTTTTTTTTTTTTTTTTTTTTTTTTTTTTTTTTTATACTTTTCGTTTATTTTATTATGTTTTATGAGGAGATACTAATTTGGTACCAATATATAAGTTAAGAGAAGAAAGATGAATAATAATTTATGGAATATTAGGATTAATAGTTTTTGCAGTTGATTTTTAAATTGATTATTTTTAACTCCTTACTTGATTTGTTTACTATATATTATAAAAATAATGTTTAATTTAAAGGACTGGCAAAGGAGTAATTACAATTGTTATATTACTAACTTATTATTAAATGTCATTAAAATATGTATTGTTATAGATAACTTTCATTAAATCCAGAACAAAAATATGAGCATAGTTTTCTAAAACACTCCCTCCCTCCAAAAACAGAGCTTGGAAGCAGCTTACGTCTCTGAAGAAGATCTACACATTGCAACATGAAGACAAAACTCTTGGTAATCCCGTTCCTTGACCAAACCTAAGGAAAGGACCAAGAAGACATAAGGGAGTCTGTGTCTGCTCACCACGCAGACCAAAATGCAGCAGGTGGCAGCAATGGAATGGAACGCGGCCAGCCTGCAGTAAGCAAGGCAATCTCAAACATCTGACGGTTCCTTGACATGCGGATAGCGGGAAGAAACCCGTCCTTCCATAACCCATATACTACAGCTGCCCAATTGCCGTATATATCAACCGGTGTGATGTAGCAAAAGCTCATTGCAAAGTAAATCTCACATGACATGGTTGCGATTTATTTCAGGAAATTATTCATTATTGCTTAACTTTTCTGAAGCCACAGAGCGATCAATAAGTCCTTAGAAAATCTCAGAAATTACACTCATAGCTTAGAAAAAGGTTTCTATTTAGTAACCGACTCTCTTACTAGATGGCAGTTAAAGTTTCAGCTACATCCATCTTGTGATTTTGTTGTCATAGACAACAGAATCAACAATCTTGTGCTTCTTTAGAAAGATGGAGGAAAAAAAGTGAATTAAGTGCGGTAATTAAACGCTTCTATTTTAAACGCTTCTTAAGATCGAAAGAGGTAAAAGCGAGTTGAATGAAGCTCATGGCACATCTCTTATTTTTTTTTTTGTACATAGTGTTTAATTCCGCTTTTATACAAATGGCACCGCAGAAGAAACCGGAGAGCCCAAAGAACACCCGACCCTGCGCCTCTTTGTCCACCACAAATTCCACATGCGGTCATTTGGGATCGAACCCGGTCCGACCAGGTGAGAGGCGAGTTGTCTAACCACTCGGTCACGACGCGGCCACAAGTGCTCCTGCGTTTGCAACAATTTACAATTGGATAAATGAATTTAAACGTGGTACATCCACAAATGATGAACATCGTTCCGGACGTCCAGTAGAAGTGACTTCTTCTGAAATAATTGACAAAATCCAGGATATGGTTTTGAGTGATCGACGAATCAAAGTTCGCGAAGGCATATCACAAGGTACCTTTTTCTCAAATGTTCCACCAAAATTTAGACCTTACAAAGGTCTCGGTAAGATGGGTGCTGCGTTTTCTCTCAATGGAGAGTAAACGCAATCGTGTGATCGATTCCGAGGCTGGTTTGACACCTTTCCGTCGCAGTCTTGACGAGTTTCTGCGTCGATATATAGTTATGGATGAAACATGGAAACACTACTACACGCCAGAAACAAAAGTACAATCGAAATAGTGGATTTTTAAAGGCTCCGAAGGCAAAGGTGGTAAAATCTGCAGACACAGTGATGGCCTCGGTGTTTTGGGATGCACGCGGAATCATCTACGTTGATTAGTTGCAGAAGGGAAGAACGATAATTGGAGAATAGTATGTGTCATTATTGCACCAGTTTAACGGTGAAATCAAGAAAAAAACTCTCGTCTGGCAAAGAAAAATATTCTCTTCCATCAAGACAATACAAGGGTGCACACCTGCGCAGTTTCGATGGCGAAAATTGTAGAATAAAGGTTGGAATTACTACAACATCCACCGTATTCGCCAGATTTGGTCCCGAGTGACATTTTTTACTTTCTCCATACGCACTATGTACATAGTGTATAGAGAAAGTATTGCACTCCACCAAAAAATTCGATACCGAGATTTCACCGGAAATATATGTTTTAGGGTCCCCAATATCCAAAAAAAAGCATTTTCACAAAAAGGTCCGTGTGTGTGTGTGTGTGTATGTGTATGTGTGTGTGTCCGTGTGTCTGTGAACACAATAACTCAAAAACGAAAAGTCGGTAAAATACCAAACTTGATATTTAAGTTTAGTATCTTCCAGGGATGCGACACGAAGATTTTGAGAAAAATACCCCCACCCCCAACTACCCTTTACATGGAACTTTTTTCGAAAATTTTGATTTTCTCAAAAATGGCTCTAACGATTTTGAATAAAATTTCGTATATTAAACATATTTACCTGACAAATAAAATGTATATCTTGAATTTTCTGGGAATAGCCTCTGATGAGTAGTTTATTCTGAATGAATTTTACTAAATTTTGAATAACTGCTAAACCGTAAGAGATGGATAAAAACTTACTGCATAAAAAATGTAGAGCACATTAAAACACACAATTTATGTTATATACATTTTTTTCGTGGAGTTCGTCGTTTTTGTGACATTCCTTGTTTTTGGTTTCTGCCATGAAAAACGTATACTTTTCTCATACAGGAACTTGTCAACTCCTATCCATTTAGACAAAGGAACTCCATTGACATAGCAACCAGCTTTTGACTATCATTTTAACCTACAGTTGTCCCTTATTTCGCTTCTACTTACAAGGAAGCGAGTAATTAGACTATTTCTGCTATTTTTTTCTGATTAGCAGAAAGTAAATAAAAGTATAAGCTTTTTATGAATAATTTGTTGCAGGGATATGGAGAAAGTCATGTGAATGGTACACATCAGATTTTTAAAATAATAGTTTCTATTCAGGGAACCGCAAAACATATAGTTTCTTTGAAATCTCGTATCGAATTATTTATTGTCAAACTTGAAGCAATGACTCGGCAGAAAACGATTCGTCATCTCCCAAACAGATGGCTATTTTGAGGATCTTCAGAAATCCTACTTTTTCGAAAGCTTAAAACAGTTTGAGAAACGCTGGAAAAGTGTATCGAGTGAAAAGGAGATTATGTTGAAAATTAAAAAAAATCGATCAAATAGTTTTTTCTAAGGACTTATTGAGCACCCCTCGTACCTCGCGCAGTAACCAGCCGTTTGATACCGCGCCGACCTTGTTCGCTCCAAGCTGAATTCTTTCCGCGCGAGCGCGCGATTTTATACCGCTAGTTGCCTGTTTCTTTCATGTTTGCCGATAAGCCCAAGGATGCGAGCCATTCTAGTGGTGCTTAAAACCATTCAAAACGTTTTAATTCATTATAGTGAATTATAAGAATCATAATAATGCCCTTCGTGGTGTAGTGGTTACCATGCTAACCTCTGATACCCAGGTTGCGGGTTCAAAACCGGGAGAAAGCAATGGATTTTTTCAGACGTCAAAATCTCTAGCATGGCTTCCTTCGGAAGGGAAGTAAAGCATTTGGTCTCGTAATGTTTATTTGCACGTAAAAGAACTTCATACCTTGAAAGAAAATATCCCACATACTCAATTGTCTTTGCTTTATTCATTATTTAGGGGGTCCAAAAGCATACATTTCCGGTGAAATATCGGTATCAATATATCAATATATATCGGTATCAATATCGGTATTGGTATCAATATATATATATATATATATATATATATATATATATATATACATATTGGTCATATCTGCTAGAGAAAGTAAAGACAAAGACAATATATATAATAGGTAGAGAAGCTATTGTATTCCACACAAAATTTGATACCGATATTTCACTGGAAATGTGTTTCTGGATCCACTAAATAATAAATAAAGCATTTTCAGAAAAAAATCTGATATGTTCCATTCACATGAATTTCTGTACATCTCTGCAATAAATTATTGTTGAAAAGCTTGTTCTTCTATTAACTTAATACTAATCGAGAAAAAATTAGTAGAAGGGTCTTCCTTGCCTGCTTCCTTGTAAGTACAAGGGAAATAAGGAAGTACCATAGGCTAAATCGATGGCCAATTAAAGCTGGTTGTTATATGATTGGGGCCCTCCGAGTCCGAAAAAAATAGTTTTTGAACAACGTCCGTGTGTGTGTGTGAGTGACTCTGTGTGTGTGGTCCTCTCTCTCTCTCTCTCTCTCTCTCTCTCTCTGTCAAAAACAAATTGACCGTTAAATACCAAACTGGTATTTAGGTTTGGTATCTTCCAAGGACGCGACACGAAGAATTTCAAGAAAATCCCCCTCAGCACAAACTACCCTTTATATGGAAAATTTTTCGAAAATTTTGATTTTGTCAAAAATGGCTCTAACGATTTTGATTAAAATGTCATATATTACAGACACCACAAATAAAATGTATATCTTGAAAATTCTGGGAGTAGCCTCTGAAGACATGTTTATTCTGGATGAATTTTGTGAAATTTTGCATAACTGATAAACCGTAAGAAATAGAGAAATATATACCACACAAAAATGTTTTTGAAATACCCCTTGTTTTTAATTTCAGTTTTAAAATACTTTTACTTTTCTGGTATGGAACTTGCCAACACCTGGCCACGCAAAGAATCGAATTTCAATACCATAGCAACCACATTGTTTAAAACATTTTACTATCGGTTTAGCCTAGTATATTCTGATATTCCCCTTCTACTTACAAGGAAGCAAGTAATAAGACCGTATCTGCTAATGTTGTTAAGCTTATTAACAATAATTTGTTACAGAGATATAGAGAAAGTCATGTGAATGGAGCACGTCAGTTTTTTTCTTCTAAGTCCGTCTTCAGAAATGTCGGAGTGCCACACAAAACCAACCAATCAAACAAATGAATGCCGAAATGATCTATTTTGCTTTAATGTGATTGTTTAGATTTTAGACAGCCATACATGACCATTTTAGGCAAACCAAACATAAGCAGAACATGCAACACCAGATGCCAATGTGGAGTGTGGCATCTGCTGCAGCACGACGAAGCTGAAAGCTTTACTTGTGGCACTTGCAAAGATCAAATTTCTGTGCAAGAGCAATAAGTTTGGCTCCTAGTTTATTAAATTGCAATTTCAAAGCTGTATATCGAGAAGATTATGGGCATTGTTGCTTTTATCGCTTCTTAGACCCACCAGAGTCACTTCCGCTCTGAGAGGTTAACCACTGTTGACAACTTCGTTCCTGACGACCATCTGCACTGTGTATCGCCTTACCTGTTGCTGCACAACAGATATTATCTTCGATATGCATCAAGCAGGGGCAAGAAAGTGAATGTTTCTTTCAAGCTTAAAGCGAACCGTTACAATATACCTAGGTCTTTTAAATCTCTCTGCCGGCATCTTAAGAAGCAATCCACTACTGATTTCTGCTGGTAAGGGATATGGCGTCTAAAACATCCCAAAACCAATAGTGTATATGCCGATTTTTTACAGACACCCACGTTTGTTTCTCGTACCCCCTCAAAATACAAACTGTACCTTATAGTTTTATTATATACCAGTGTGTTTAGATTTTTATACAAAGCCCTAGTATGGACATGAAGAGAAAACAAATTAACATAAAAATATTCTAATAAAAAACTTGATATGATCCATTCACTTGACTTTGTCTATCTATTATGTAAACAAACTTCTTAAAAAAGAAAATGCAAATGGAGTTTTTTATTTCCTCACGATTTTTAACTGCTGTGGTTCTCGGCATCTGGGTGTGAAAGATCGCTTGATTTTGTTCAGAGGCCTCTTTATCAGGCTTGAGGCTCTTTTACGTGTTGAAAATCTGCAACCAACAAGGAACCAACGACTTTACTTCTCTTCCGAAGGAAGCCATGCTAAGGATTTTTACGCCCGAAAAAATCCATCGCCCTCCGCCGCGTTTGAACCTGCCACCTTGGGAACCAGAGCCTAGCGTGTTACTTCTAGACCACGGAGGGCGTCGAAATATTACTAAACTAGATATGACAGCAGATATGACTTGAGCAAACAGCAAGTATAAAGTCCAAACTGCAGAAGTACAATGATCGTCGGAATGGCTGCCAGATGGTAAGGAATATAGCTTCGTTCACTGACATGCCTTTTGGAAGCAACCTCATAGCATGCCAGGGATTATCTACACACACGGAGCTATTTTCTATATGGTGTAATCTCTTTTGGAAGAAAAGGGTCTGTCTTTACAGGGCTTAAGGGCAATCAGAGCCGTTATGCTTAAAAGCCCTCTCTAGCTAAAACACTAGTGAATGAACATACAGTAAAGCTTTATTTCCTATCTAGCCCAATGTATTGTCGATTGAAATTGCTCTTTGAAAACTGATGTCATAGGATGTATGTTTGACTTTAAAAGTTGATCTTTCCTGAATGGCAGCTCAGTTGTCTAAACTTCTAAAACACTGAACACCAGTCATCAAGCTTTCAATGTCACAGGTTAAACTATATTAAATCCCCGCTAAATGCTACTGTACGATAAAGGAAGGGATGGGCCCATTTATGGACTTGTTTAAGTGCTGGTAGAATTGCAGTGGAGCAAAGTTCTGTATTTATCAGAAAAAGGTGTCCTTAAAAGGGATTTTATTTTCGCCTTTGCTTGTTCAAAGCCGCGTTCATAACAATAAATGTAAAGAAAATACCTAAATATACACAGTGAAGCTAGAGAATTATTGAGCGTATTATCTATCCATCTAAATCAACAAATACAAATAAAGATTCTGTATGGCACCGTTGGGCTAGAAAAAGTTAAGGAACTTTTCCCAGTAAGCAAACGATCTTAAGACCGCTTTAGAAACTTAAGGAAATTCCAAATGCCCTATATTGCCAATGTTAAAGTTTGACCCATTATCTCAGCAACTATTTAAGAAAAGTAGCTAAAATTTTCAAGTTATATTCATCAACACTTTCTCTGTTGATTGATGAAAAATAGAGTACTTCTGTTGATTAGAAGGAAAGGTATGATATTTTTAAACAAAGATCTTAAAAATGTATTGAAAAAATATGTTTTTTAAATTTAAAAAAAAATAATCCATATATATAAAAACTTTTTCGTTAAAATAAAGCCTATTTATATGCAAATGTGTGATAAAATGTTCAGCCCTAGTGTCGATTAGTTTCCGAGGTAATGGGGCATTTGTATAGACAATTTTACCTCTTCAGAAATTGCTTTCAAACATAACATGTTAAAAGACATAAATAAAATGTAACCTAATTTTCCAAACACTTTGCAGTACTTTGAAACTCCCACATGAAGGAAATATGAGTGAGATGCCATTGCTGCCAATAGTTAAAATAAAACCTTCCGATCAAACTAATACACAAATATTTGTTTTTAATATTAATATTTACAAAGTTATTGATGTTTTACCAAGTGAGCGTACCAAAATTTTCTAAAATGCTACTGCGCAGGATTATTATCAACAACATTTTTAAACTATTTAGAATTGGCGTACTTCTATAAAAGTTATACCAAAATGAGCGAGTGATTCGAAATATTCACATGCAATTAAAAGATGAACATGGAAAAGTATCTGATGTATTCCATTCACATGACTTTCTATACATCTCTGTAAAAAAAGTATTGTTAAAAACCTTAGGCTTCTATTTACTTCATGCTAATCGAGAAAAAGTATTATTACTTGCTTCCTTGTAAGTAGAAGCGAAATAAGGGAGTACCTTGGGTTAAAGTGATAGTCAAAAGATGGTTGCTATGTGACTGAAGTTGCTTTGTTTGTATGGACAGTTGACAAATTCCTGTATGAGAAAATTACAAATTTTTCAAAGCTGAAACTAAAAACAAGGAATATCTTAAAAATGATCAACTCCACGAGAAAAAATGTATATAACATAAATTGTGTGTTTTAATGTGCTGTACATTTTCTGTGTGGTAAGTTTTTGTCCATCTCTTACGGTTTAGCAGTTATGCAAAATTCCGTTAAATGCATCCAGTATAAAGTAGTCTTCAGAGGCTATTCCCAGAAAATTCAAGATATACATTTTATTTGTCAAGTAAATATCTTAAATATACGAGATTTTAATCAAAATCGTTAGAGTCATTTTTAAGAAAATCAAAATTTTCGAATTTTTTTTCCATGTAAAGGGTAGTTGTCGCATCCTTGGAAGATACCAAACTTAAATACCAAGTTTAGTCTTTTCATTTTTGAGCTATGTTGCCCCCCCCCCACACACACACAAACACGGACACTTTTCTAAAAATGCTTTTTTTGGTTTCGGGTGGTCTCGAAACAGGTATTTCCAGTGAAATCTCGGTATCGAATTTTTGGGTACAATGCAATACCTTCTCTATACACCATGTACATAGCACGTATAGAGAAAGTAATTATGAAAATTCAGTTTTGACTCCCCTTAAGACTAGAAATCAGCATCCCAGAGACATTATGTTGATCGTTGATTCTGTAATTACTTGCATTTAAATTTGCTATGCACTCATTATAAAATGAATTTGTTTTTGTTGCAGAGGGAGGTCGACTGGAACGCGAGCTCCGGTATATAAAGGGATCGCTTGGAGAGCTGGACTCCAACACTCACCAAATGGTTATACAGACGCCACGCGACCCTGAGGCGTCACTCTTGCATCCTGCAGCTCTGCTCGCGCATCTGGACACCCTCAAAATCGCCACTGCAGTCACGGTGCAGATGTTCGATATGTAAGTCAATCCAATGTTTACGTAAAAGGAGAGTTGCAATATTGTGACTCAGCAGTGATGTAGGTTAAAAGTAGGGGCAAGATTTTGTGTTTAAAAATTAGCAGAAATAGTTTTATTACTTGCTTCCTTGTAAGTAGAAGCGAAATAAGGGGAGTGTTTAAAGCCTTCTTTAACTACTTATAGCACCGCAGGTGGTGACACTGAAGATACATGAACGAAGATGGAACACCGGTGGAATGCAATGGCGGGGGAAACCCGAGAAAACCCGCCCTAGCGCCGCTTTGTCCACCACAAATCTCACATGCGGTCGCTTGGGATCGAACCCGGACCGTCTAGGTGAGAGGTGAGTGGCCGCGAAATAAGGGAGTACCATACATTAAAGTGATAGTCAAAAGCTGGTTGCTATGTGACTGAAGTTCCTTTGTTTGTATGGACAGGAGTTGACAAAGTCCTGTGTGAGAAAAGTATACTTTTTTAAATCTGAAAAAAAAGGATTATCAAAAAAAGATCAACTCCATGAAAAAAATGCATATAACATAAAGTATGTGTTTTAAAGTGCTCTACATTTTTGTGTGGTAAGTTTTTGTCTCTCTCTTACGATTTAGCACTTATGCAAAATTCCGTAAAATTCACTCAGAATAAAGTAGTCTTCAGAGGCTATTCCCAGAAAAGTCAAAATATACATTTTATTTGTCAGGTAAATATCTTTAATATACGATATTTTAATCAAAATCGTTAGAGCCATTTTTTAGAAAATCAAAATTTTCGAAAAAAGTTCTATGTAGGGTAGTTTGGAGTGGGGGGGATTTTTCTCAAAATCTTCGTGTCGCATCCCTGGAAGATACTAAACTTAAATACCAGTTTGGTATTTTAGCGACTTTTCGTTTTTGAGTTATCGTTTCTACAGACACACGGACACACACATGGACCTTTTTCTGAAAATACTTTTTTGGATACAGGGGACTATAAAACATACATTTCCGTTGAAATCTCGGTATCGAATTTTTTGGTGGAGTGCAATACCTTCTCTATACACTATGTACATAGTGCGTATAGAGAAAGTAAAAATGCTTCTGGATACAGGCTGCCCTAAAACATCTATTTTTTGTAGTGTTTAACGCCCGCTTTTACTACTTGTGATACATGACACCGGTGATACATGGAATGAAGATGGAGCACCAGTGGCATGCAATGGCGGGGGAAACCGGAGAACCCGGAGAAAACCGCCCCAGCGCCCCTTTATCCCCCACAAATCTCACATGCGGTCGCTTGGGATCGAACTCGGGCCATCTAGGTGAGAGGCGAGAGGTCTTACCACTCGGCCTAGGTGAGACCCTATTTCCGGCGAAATCTTGGAATCGAATTTTTGGGTGGAATGAAATGCCTTCTCTATAGACAATGTACACAGTACGTGTAGAGAAAGTAAGATTCGCTGCTATTGCTATTGGCGGTGCCGTAACAGTGGAACGCTTCAAATATCAGGAGGAACTGTATAAGCCGCCACTGACACACATGTAAACCGAAAGACTTCCCACGTGGAATCTGTCATTTCTTGCGCTTCTCATGCGCTGTTCCCTCTTGAGATGACTAATTTTAAAGCCACGTTTTATTTTAGTGTCCCTGTGCTTTCTAAACTTCATTTTACTTTCGTTTATTTCTTTTTAGAACCTTTATTCTCTCTGAAAGCCTCCCCCTTAAACACGCACACGCGCACGCACGCACTATGCACCAATGTTCTATTTACGGTTAGCGCCTAGCTCGTTAGGCAAGCTGGATTACATGCAATCTTGCCTCTCCGGTGTTCATATAACATCGCAGGATGTTTGGAAAACTAATTTCAGCTCTATGTTTCGATCAGAACTTCTCTTTCTTCTTCTTCTTCTCGTTATTATTATTAACATCATCATCACTTATTACTTTCTCTGCTTCGTACATAGGTAGAGAAGTTATTTCATTCCAGAATTGCATCTCTTACTACATTCGAGGTGTAGTACGATGACATACAGCAGAAGTAATAACAGGACTACGATGAGGAATAATCCTTTTTATTGTTCCAGAAGTATTTTTCTTGTATCATTCTTTTGAACATTTTATCACATTGCTATGGATCATTATGCAAAAAAATCTGATATGTACCATGCTAACAGAAAAAAATTAGCAGAAATAGTCTTATTACTTGCTTCCTTGTAAGTAGGAGATAAATAAGGGAGTACAGCTGGTTGCTATGTCACTGAAGTTCCTTTGTTTGTATGGACAGCAGTTGACAAATTCCTGTATGAGAAAAGTATAAGTTTTTCATAGCAGAAACCAAAAACAAGGAATGTCTCAAAAACGATGAACTCCACGAAAAAAATGTATATAACATAAGTTGTGTGTTTTAACGTGCTCTACATTTTTTGTGTAGTAAGTGTTTTTCTATCTCTTACGGTTTAGCAGTTATTCAAAATTCCGTAAAATTCATCTAGAATAAACTACTCTGCAGAGGTTATTCCCAGAAAATTCAAGATATACATGTTATTTGCCAGGTAAATGTCTTTAATATTTGATATTTTAATCAAAATCGTTAGAGCCATTTTTGAGAAAATCGAAATTTTCGAAAAAAGTTCCATGTAAAGAGTAGTTTGGGGTGGGGGGATTTCTCTCAAAATCTTCGTGTCGCATCCCTGGAAGACACTAAACTTAAATACCAAGTTTGCTACTTTACCGACTTTTCGTTTTTGAGTTATCGTGTTCACAGACACACGGACACACGGACCTTTTTCTGAAAATGCTTCTTTTGGATATAGAGGACCCTAAAACATATATTTCCGGTGAAATCTCGGTATCCAATTTTTGGGTGGAGAGCAATACCTTCTCTTTACACTATGTACATAGTAAGTGTAGAGAAAGTAATCAGATACCGAGATTTCACTGGGAATACGTGTTTTGGATCCCCACTTATAGAAAAACGTATTTTTAGAAAAAAATGTTCGTGTCGTGTCTGTATATTTGTGAGTATGTGTGTGTGAACAGGATAACGCAAAACCAAAAGTCGATTAAATACCAAAATAGATATTTAAATTCAACATGTTTCAAGGATCCGATTCGAAGAAGATTTTCAAGAAAATTTTCGTCCCAAATTACTCTTTACATGGAAAAATTTTCGAAAGTTATTTTGTCAAAAATAACAGATGATTTTCATTAAAATATCGTATAGTAAAATTTTTATTTTGAATTTTCTGGGAATAGCCTCTGAAGTCCTCTCCATTCCATTGCATAACAGATAAACCATAAGATATAGACAAAAACTTACTGCACAAAAATCTCAAAATTATTGTCTACATTTTTGTTGGTACCGTGGCCGAGTGGTTAGACCGCTGGCCTCCCACCTAGGCAGCCGGGGTTCGATCCGAAGTGCCTGCATATGGGATTTGTAATGGATGAATCAGTGTCTGGGCGGGTAGTATCCGGATCCTCCGGGTTTCCCCCGCCATTCATTACACCAATTGCTCCATCATCACCTTTCCTATCATCCATTTCGCTTGCATTTGATATCATCAACTTCCTCACGCCCACGGCCAGCTACGGTCTGATCACTCGTTCCAGGTTCTCCATTCTGCAGTTTCGTGGCGTTGGCTCCCCGATAGGCTTCTAATCCCTAGGCATCTGCTTTTAAGTCCTAGGGGATGTCGGTCCTAAATACGGGGAGGCTAAGTCAACTACGGGGGGGGGGGAGTGCACTTTTGTTTTGGAGCTATTTCCGATATATTCCTTGTTACCTGTACCTACTTTTCTCAAACAGGAAGTTGCCATCTGTTTTCTTTTGTTCTACTTCTGGCCATGCAAAGAAAACCGAATCTCCATATTGAAGCTTTTGAAAGATTTGACATCGCTTTAGCCTACAGTATTCACCTACTTATAAGGAACTAACGTTTATCTTGATTAGCATGCTGTAGATTAATTTTTTTAAACATTAATTTGTGTGCAAAACAGCTGGAGAAAGCCATGTAACTGGAACACATCAGATGTTTACTTTCTCTAGAACGTATGTACATACAATATACATAGATACTAAAGAAGGTATTTTATTCCACCCAAAAATTGGATTTCGAAATTTCACGAGTAATATGTGTTTGGAGGTCCCCTAAGTCCAAAAAAAGCATTTTTAGAAAAAGGCATAGCTCAAAAATGAAATTACTGTTAAATACCAAACTTGGTATTTATGTTTAGTACCTTCCAAGAATCCAACACAATGGTTTAAAAAAAATCCCGCCACCACAAACTACATTTTGCATGGAAACATTTTTGAAAATTGTGTTTTTCTCAAAACTAGCTCTAACGATTTTGTTTAAAATGCCGTATATTAAAGTTATTTATATTTACAAATAAAATGCATATTTTGAATTTTCTGGAAATAGCCTCAGGATAGCTCTTTATTTGGATGAGTTTTGCAGAATTTTGCACAGCGATTAAACCGTAAAAGATAGACAAAAACTTAATACAAAAAAATGTAGATCTCATTAAAACACAATTTATATCACATATGTTGTTTTTGTAAAATTAACGTGTTCGTTGTTCCAGTTTTAATTACCCAACTTTTCTCAAACGGGACTATGCAAAGCGAACCGAACGTCAATTGTTTCACATAGCAACCAGCTTTTTAAAGGTTTAAATAGCACTTTAGCCTAATGTATTTCCTTATTTCTCTTCTATTCATAAGGAAGGAAGTAATATTGTGCTAATGTTTATCTTAATTAGCCGATAAAAGAATAATTTTTGTAAGAATAGCTTGTATAGAACAGATAGAGGAAGTTATGTGAATGGAAAACGTCAGACTTTTTTTGTATTTGAGTTCAAAAGATTTCAATCAACGTTTATTTTTTTGCTTTCAGAACTTGGAGACTGAAGGACATGTGTTATCGGCTTAGCATCCCAAGCTTCGACGAGCATTACATAGACCAAGTAAGTGAACGTGTGCACTTTAAAGAGAAGCATACCTTTCATTCATTGAAAGCAACAGAATATAATTTATTCTTCTATTCGTTTTCAGATATTCGAAAAGATTGTTCCGTGTGCCATTATAACTCCTTTAGACTGCTTCTGGGAAGGCTCAAAGCTGCTAGGACCAGAATATCCTGTGCATATACCGTAAGTATTGCTTCAAACTCTTTGGGATAAATTATGTTCTATAAACTAGTGTATGTATATTGCTTATTTCTTGAAATGTCCTTGCAGGGGGCAGTGTAGAATAAGCTTAAGACATTACTTGTACATAGTTTTGAAATGGCTGTCTCGCATTTTCGAAAATTGCTGTCTTCCTAACCTCAATGGACTAACGGGTGGGGGGGTCATTTACGATTATGTTTTTAAAAACGATTAGTTAAAATGCGACAACCGTTAATATTCCATTTTATAGTGTTTAACGCCCTCTTTAACTATATATGACTCCGTAGGCGTTGACACTGATGACACATCGAAGGAAGATGGAGCATCGGTGTAATGTGATAGCGGGGGAAATCCGGAGAACACCCCTTTATTCACCACAAATCCCACATACGGTCGCCTGGCATAGAACCCGGCTAACATCTTCAAACAACCTCTCTCACTAGGGTTTTTTTTTTAATTTTTTTTTTTTTATCGTGGTTTCCCCCAATCGCTAAGGTAAATACATGATTGGAGGATTTAATACCACGACTCAAAGTTCCGTTTTAAGTCTAAAGCAATAGTATATATAGCAATTACTTCTGATGAAAAGGAAGTTAGTTAAAAAATAGCATTAATGTCACATTAAAATTATTAATAATTTAATACTGCTTTATTCCTCGAATAGCATCTAAATTATTTATATTATTTTCATTTTTCCCAATTATATTAATTTGGTTTAAAGCAATAATAAAACTAAATAGTATAAGCAATTGTGCTGCATGTATGCAGATATAATAAAATCAGGTGGTCTGGTCTGCCCTTAAAGTCATCTGCCCGGCGCATGTAGAAGCAGAGATACGCATGCCTGATACTAAGATCTTTGTGAACACGCTAACACCTATCTTTACGTATAGAAGCAGAGGTATAGTTGCTGAAAATTGGCTAATTGCAGAAATGGGGCTTGTGCGTACGCAAAGTATCTTCATTCACAACTCAATTAACGCTGCATTTTACATTAGTACCTCTACTCCCATTATTTTAGATGTTTTAATTTAGGGACAGGAGTCTATAGAATGTTACATTCACCCACAGGAAGCCTAGTGAAGGTCTATCGATAACTATAGTTCAGCAACTCTTTGGGAACACGTGCGAAGCAATACCTCGACTTCTTTCGTTCCGTGTCTGGCAAAATGTTAAACGATGAACTTTCAGTATAGCAAATGTTAAACATTCAAAATAAGTATTGAAAGTTATCTCAAAGTAGATATACTTCGATATCACCGAGCATCGAGAGTATCGAGGTCCCATCCCGTCGAGGTATGTACTTCCGGAAGACTACTAACAGGAAGTGAAGATCAACTGTCAGCTCACGGAAGATGAAGGAAACTTATTTACATCTATTCTCGTGCCTTCGCCGGTGAAGAGTTTGAAAGAAGAAAACAACAAGAGACAGATGAAGTAAGACTTCAAGATCCTGGGGGGTAACGAAAGCTCTCGAGGCAAACATTTTGAAGATGGAACTCGACCCCATACAGGAAAGGGTACGCCGCACTTTCGCTAAGGTTAAGTGCTGAACTTCCTCGAAAGGCCGGCGGATCAAAGGAGCTCCATTAGCTAGAAAGACTCGATGCAGTATAAGCTCATTAGTTAGGGAATGCAGACTGTTGGGTTTTTGGCTATTCGAAGAAGGCAATGGGGTACCCTGAAGACGCTCTTCTTTTATTTTTCACAGGAACGTCGGCTCAAAGGCGCGCTGGACGAACCTTAACCCGCAGAAACTCATCCAACAGATGAAGGCCTACGATTTCTCGTTTCCCTTCGAAACGCTTGAAGACTACATGAAAAGGGTAAGTTATAAAATAACAAATCAATTAATTAATCCAATCACTTGTGTCGAAAAGGTTTCTGGAAGCATTGGTCGAAAACATTACTAGATTTTCTGTAGTAATCCGATCCAAACATAATAGGAAATGTTAATGAGTTAACATAATAAGATAAAGGTAATCTTTTAAATTGTATTCTATATATATTAAAATTAATTGTAATATATTTTTCTCTCTTGAACTGCGTGTTTAAAATCGACAAGCGTGAATTTTTAATTTTTTTTTAAAAGATGTTTCTCCTAATGGAAATTGTGTGTCATTCCTTTCAGATTTTCAGATGTTTTATTTAAAAGTAGACATGCATCCAAAAATTCGGCATTGAGATTTCACCGAGAATACATGTTTTGGGTCCCCCTAAATTAAAAAAAGGTACTTTTAGAAAAAGGTCCGTGTGTGTATGTCTGTGGACAGCTAGCTCAAAAACGAAAACACCATTAAATACCAAGAAAATCTTCCCACTCCAAACTACCCTTTACATGGATTTTTTTTCGAAAATGTTTATTTTCTCAAAATGACTTAATGATTTTGATTAAAGTACCTTATGTTTAAGATATTTTTTTTATGACAAACGAAATGTATTTTTCTTGAATTTTCTGGGAATAGCCTCTGCAGACCTGTTCATTCTGGATGACTTTTATATAACTAGCAAATCGAAAAGATATGCAAAAACTTACTACACAAAAAATGCAGATCTCATTACCTTTTTCGAGATATTTTGGATTATTAGCTTCAATTTTAGCCACTTAAACTTTTCTCAACGGGAAGACATCTTTCTTCTCGTTTCTTTATTCCTTGCAAGCAAAGAGATTGGAATTTCAGGGACGAGACTATTGCTTTTAGCCTTTGCGTTTTCTTATTTTCCTTCTACTTACCAGGAAGCTAGTAATAAGACTAATTCTGCTTATGTTTATCTTGATTAGCATGATGTAGATAACAGATTACGGTTTTGAATAAAAGGTTTGTTTACCGAAAAGCTAGAGCACATCATGTGAGTGGAACACATTAGATTTTTACTTTCTCCATACGCACTATGTACATAGTGTATAGAGAAAATATTGCACTCCACCAAAAATTCGATACCGAGATTTCACCGGAAATATATGTTTTAGGGTCCCCAATATCCAAAAAAAGCATTTTCACAAAAAGGTCCGTGTGCGTGTGTGTGTGTGTGTGTGTGTGTGTGTCCGTGTGTCTGTGAACACGATAACTCAAAAACGAAAAGTCGGTAAAATACCAAACTTGATATTTAAGTTTAGTATCTTCCAGGGATGCGACACGAAGATTTTGAGAAAAATCCCCCCATCCCCATGGAACTTTTTTCGAAAATTTTGATTTTCTCAAAAATTATTCTAACGATTTTGATTAAAATTTCATATATTAAACATATTTACCTGACAAATAAAATGTATATCTTGAATTTTCTGGGAATAGCCTCTGAAGAGTAGTTTATTCTGAATGAATTTTACTAAATTTTGAATAACTTCTAAACCGTAAGAAATGGACAAAAACTTACTACACAAAAAATGTAGAGCACATTATAACACACAATTTATGTTGTATACATATTTTCATGGAGTTCGTCGTTTTTGTGACATGCCTTATTTTTGGTTTCTGCTATGAAAAACGTATACTTTTCTCATACAGGTACTTGTCAACTCCTATCCATATAGACAAAGGAACTTCATTGACATAGCAACCAGCTTTTGACTATCACTTTAACCTACAGTTGTCCCTTATTTCGCTTCTACTTACAAGGGCGCGAGTAATTACACTATTTCTGCTATTTTTTTTTCTGATTAGCATAAAGTAAATAGAAGTATAAGCTTTTTAAGAATAATTTGTTGCAGGGATATGGAGAAAGTCATGTGAATGGTACACATCAGATTTTTTCACTTCTACTTACAAGGAGCCAAGTAATATGGACAATTTCTGTTTGTCTCGATTATCATGAAGTATATAGAAGCATAAGCTTTTTAACAATAATTTGTCGCCCGCCTGGGAAATGTGGTGGTAGCGTGTCTGCGTCACATTCAAAAGTCGTGAGTTCGAATCTCGCTTAGGGTGAGTTACCCGGATAAGGTTTTTTCAGGGTTTTCCCTTGTCCTGAGAAGACGAATGTCGAGTAACTTTAAGCTCCATGGACCATGGACGTTAAACTACAAATAAATAAATAAATAAATTGTTACAGAGATATAGAGACAGTCATGTGAATAGTTTTTTTCCATCAGTTATCTCTGGGGGAAAGTTCTCGTTTGCAGTATAAAATTAGTGAAGGACGCCCGAGAGAGGGAGAGAGACAGACGGCCACCCCTGAATTTCGCAGTCGGGTAAGGTAGCCGCGCCGCTTGGTGGACCACCCAGCACGCCAGGCAGACAGCTGCAGACACAAACAAGCCTGGTGTTGTCCGGCCGACACCCACACCTTACCTTCATCTTATCTCCGCCAATAACATCCCATACAAACCGCATTTAACTGCCATTCAAATGTGCCGTAAAATCTCCATCAGAATCGTAATCCTACGTTATAGATAAGGGAAACTTTCCTGTTAGCGATAGAGTCTTCTTGCGACTTTATTCCTAACCAAAAACAGCATTCCAGTTTTTACTGGATTTTTCTTTCTTTTTCTTTTTTATGTAGCTTAACGTCCTTTAACCTGGTTGGCCATGTCGGACGATGAATGAAATTGATGCTCAATGATCTCAGGGTCCATTCTTCTTCTCAGGATAAGGGAAACCCCCGAAAAACACCTTATCCTGGTAACACACCCTAAGCGAGATTCGAACTCGCGACCTGTTGAATGTGAGACAGACATACTATCCAGGCGGGTCTTACCGGAATTGCCAGCTTCTACGAATCATTATATAGATTTTTTTCAACATAATCACAATAGAAGTAGAATCTTGGTGATAACTTTCCAAATGATGAAATTGAAGTCACACCTGTATTTTTTTTTTTTTTTTTCGTAGTCGGGATACCCTCGGGGTATTTTAGGACTGACCATTTCCCCTAGGACTTACAAGAAGAAGTCTAGGAGTTAGTTTTCATTGTTGTGCTATGCTGCCCATAGACACACACATGCTTTTTTTTTATTCAGACGATCTCAAAATATTTATTTCTGGTGAAATCTCGGTATTGATTTTTGGGTAGAATACAATAAATACTTTCTCTCTCCTATGTATTGTACATACATGCTAGAGAAAGTAAGAAACAAACAAAACCTATGTGTGTAATGAAACTATTTCCACAGCGAACTTGAAGTAGATAGAAAAATAAAAAAGAAAGACAGGAAGAAATAACCTGTAAAAATAGTTAGCATAAGTTGCATAAAATGTAAGAATAAATGATGTGTAGAGAAAGTTATGTGAATGTTTTCTGAGGTGTTCTTGTTATTACAGGCGGGGATAAGTACGGGATACCAGGAGAAACCATGCCTGGACCCAAGTGATCCTGAGTGTCCTTCAACAGCCCCCAACAAACTCTCCGGACGGGTAAGTAGATCATCACATTTCATTCAGCAGGCTCTGACGTTGCAGTCTTAGAGTTTTATGCGCATATACGAAGGCCAACTAGAAAGTGACAGACGATTTTGCATAACTAAATAATGACGAAAGTTATCAACTTAAAACTTAATTTACAAAGTTACAGTACCTTACTCTATTTCTCAACGTAATCGTCATTGCTATCAATGTATTTATTGTCTCGTGGTACCGGTTTTTCAATGCGGATACTATACTTTTCTATCGCCAGAGAATATATTCGTTTTTTGAATGCACAAAATGGTCGGGCAATCGAATTTTATAGGAAAGTGTATACTGATAATGCAATGAACAAGTCTTCAGTGAGGAAATGGTGCATAATTTACGAGCAATCAAGGATGAACCAGTGTGTACGAAAAAGACCGGAGTGGAAGTTCATCGATCGTTATGGAGGAGTTGAAAGCAAATGTTGATAAAAGAATTCAGAAAAACCGATGTTTCACTTTGGACTCCTACATGACTTTTTGGACGGAAAATATTTTCCCAACCATGAAGACCTCACAGTGACATCTTGGCTCAGATCTTTAGTGGTGAAAGAATACATCTGAAAAACCGGTACCACGTGACAATAAATACCTTGATAGCAATGACGATTACGTTTTAAACTAGAGTAAGGTACTATGACTTTTTAAATAACGTTTTGTGTTAATAACTTTCGTTATTATTTAGTTATGCCAAATCGTCTGTCTTTTTGGATGGCCCTCGTATAGTTCCCTTTTCAAAAAATTAAATTTATCCTAAAAGATTTGGTATTAATTTAGTTGGGTTTTCACAATAAAAATACTTCTTGACTCTTCACTATGACGCACTTGCTGTAAGTCAGGGTGGCCATTTTGTTAATAAGCCAAATCGCCATTTTGAGTAGCCACTGCAGCTCACTGTCGCCAGTTCCTGAACTTCCATATTCTCTTCTCCTTGTGGCATAACGAATAAACGTAATAATACAGCACGTAATGAAGTATTACATGCACATAAATATCTCTAGCTGTTCCATATACAAACCATTCTTACTAAAGATTATTATTTTACCTACATCATGCTAATCGAGATAAAGATTAGCAGAATTGGTATTTTTACTTGCTTCCTTATAAGTAGAACATTTAAGTTAAACATCTTCCAAGGACGTTTCCTACCCCAAACTACCCTTTACATGAAAAAAATGTTCGAAATGTTTATTTTCTAAAAAATGTTCAATTAATTTTATTAAAATATTGAATTTTAAAGATTGTCATCACAAATAGAATGTATCGTATATCTTGAATTTTCTGGGAATAGCCTCTGTAGACTCTTCGTTCTGAATGACTTTTGCCTAACTGATAAACCATAAGAGATAGACAAAACCTTACTTCACAAAAAATGTAGATATCTTTAAAACACACAATTTAGGTTATATACATTTCTTTTGTAGAGAAGTTGGCAATACCTTTTATATAAGTTTTTTTTTTTTTTTTTGGGTGGGGGGTGTTTATCTTATATTTATCATTGCTGCATATTATGTGTGCGAGGTTTTCAATAGAGCTAAGAATGAAATAGACTGATCGCCCAGAAATCGGTTCTTCGGGAGAAATATCCTCTATACGGTAATTTTTGTTTTTCTTGCACAATCTTTATTTATGCATCTGCATCAACTTTGCGCCCTTCAAAATAAACTCCCTCAGATATAATACACTTGTGCCAGCACTTTTTCCAATCTTGGAAGTAACTCTAGAATTCACGTTTCCTTATAGTGTTCAGCTACTTCAGCGATTCTATTTTTAGCTTACCAATAGTGACTAAACAACGTTCTTTCATGTTCTCTTCAGCCTCGGGAATAGAAAGAAATCGCAGGGAGCGAATAAGGTGTCTGAGGCAACATAACGTTTCTGGTTTTTACCCAAAAAATCACGAACAAGTGTTGAGGTGTGAACAGGAGCACTATCCATGAGTGGTTTTGCGAAAATTCTGGTCATTTTCTTCGGATTACTTCATGCAAACGGCACACAACTTCTAGGTAGTATTCCTTATTGACTGTATAACCATATGGCAGAACCATTTCTTTGCATCTTCTACCACTCGAAACCCCTTGTCTTACTCATAGTAGATTTGCCAAAAGCCACAACCAACATTTTGAACACTTTACTCCATTTTCAAGCAAAATTTAATGCAAATTCGCTGAGCTTTCGAAAATAGATATAACCCTTTTAACTGTCAGCAATAAATTATTTAAAACAGTTGAAAATGGAAGCATATATCAGGAACATGTGTACCTACAAGATAAAAAAGAAGTTTTGAAAATCGGTTGTATAGAGCCCAAGAAATTAAAAAATGCCCGTTATTTTTGTTATCACACTTCGTATGGCGATAGTCGTATTTATCTAAAAACCGTCGGAAACTTTTATTTGAAGACTACACGTCCCTAATCTGGTCACCCTGCTGTAGTGTGATTGTTCATCAGACACTAGCAGCAGTCTGTGAAGTATGGTGCTAAAGTTTAGCTCAAGGGTTGTTTCTAACGATCACCATCTGAGGGGGCTGGCTGGCATAGACAAGCCCCTACCGTTGCGCTTTTGTGTCGAGAGAGTGCGAAGAGATGGTCCAGATAACAGAAGCCTTCTCACATGTCAGAGCATAACGGCTCTGCTTGCTTTTTAACGCCCTGCTCTCTGCAGCAGTGCTTTTTTCTACAGCCAAGCCAGTTGCTGCGTTAAAACTCCACGTTTCCAATCGAATTTTATCGATATCAAATTGGTCTTTTTTCGCCGCGTCGCTTTCTCCGCTTCTATGTCTGAAACAACCCTGAATAGTGCAGCAAGAGGCGTGTGCTGCAACAAAATTCTGGGCTAGAGAATATGTTGTAATGCACCAAAATTCGATACAGAGATTTCACCGGAAATACTGTTTAGGACCCCTGAATCCCCCCCCCCCCAATTTAGAAAAATGTACCCGCGCGCGCGCGTGTGTGCCTATGGGCAGCATAGCTAAAAAAAGAAAAATTCAAGTCTAGTATCTTCCAAGGATGCGACACGAAAACTTTCAAGAAAATCCCCCACCCCCAACTACACCTTACATGGAAACATTTTTGAAAATTTTGATTTTCTCAAAAATGGCTCTATCATATATTAAAGATGCTTACATGACACATAAAATACATTATCTTCAATTTTCTGGGAATAGCCTCTGAAGACTGCTTTATTCTGGATGAATTTTACGGAAATTTGCATAACTGACAAACTGTAAGAGATATACAAAAACGTACTTAAAAGAAAATGTAGATTACATTAAAACATACCATTCATGTTATATACATTTTTTTCGTGGAGTGGATCGTTTTTTAGATATTTCTTGTTATTGGTTTCAGCTTTGAAAAACATACTTTTCACATACATGGATTTGTCAACTCCTGTCCATACAAACAAAGGAACTTCAGTCACATAGCTTTTGACTATCATTTTAACCTATGGCACTCCCTTATTTTGCTTCTACTTACAAGGAAGCAAGTAATAAGACTATTTCTGTTAATTTTTTTCTCAAATGAATACAAAGTATATAGAAGCAGTAGCTTTTTAACAATAATTTGTTGCAGAGATGTAAAGAAAGTCATGTGAATGGAGCATATCAGATTTTTTCTTTTCTTTTTTTTTTTTTTCAAATGTATCCATGAAATACACATATAAATATTAGTAACTTGTAAAACTTTAAACTATGGTCGTAGATGATTGTCACTTTTAATTTTATTTGAGCAAAACAAAACTAGTTTAATAGTGGAAATAAAATTATTGTGTTATCCCCAATTATACCTTATTAATACAACGTTCTGTCCAAATAAATTAATTTTACTTTCTGTGTACTTACTTTATTTTGTGACAGTACAAAGATAACCTTCTACATGGAAAACTGTTAATTATTTTTCATTTTCTCAAAAGCGGTTCTAATGCTTCTCATTAAAGTATCATTTTTGACATTTTGCACAACTAATAAAATATATATCTTAATTTTGTATTATTAGAAAATCAAAGAAATAGAAATCATACAGTGCCTAACAACAATTTAGAGCAGTAGCCATTTTCAAAATATTTAAGGTGTTTGTATGAAATGGCAGTTGCTTGAAAGTTTCTGTTTCTTCTTTTTATAGTTTCCTTTGCAAGAGGTCATTACTATTACTTCTAAGTTGATTCCAATATGGTTCAATAAAAATTTGAATGTTATTTCCCCTTGTATTTAAGTATTTATTAATTTAATTTAAACATTATCTCTATACTAAAATGTAGATAACAAAATGTGGCAGAAAAGTTATTTTTCATTGAATACTAAGGTATGTAGAGAAACTTGTGTGCCTTTTAATATATCAAATATTTTGCTGTTATGAAGTATATCTAATAAATAAACCACTATTTATATTTTACAAAAGTTAATGTCTTTCAAATAAAATTAAAATTATAAAACTTTAGAATAAGATTGCAGACACAAAGTCTGAATTACTGACCAGATAATCACTGACAAACATATTTATTTATGATGTTTAAAATATGAGTAATAAACAGAGTATAATGGTAAGAATGAATGAATGAATGGCAAAATGCTATCTGAAGTAAACTCAGTTTGCAAACATTTTTTGGCAGATACCAGATATTGGAGCTGAGTTAACAGGAGGTTGTTATGGATTTGCAGCGAAGTACATGCATTGGCCAGAGGACTTGGTTGTTGGTGGCACCACACGTGATAAATTGGAGCACTTACAGAGGTAAAGTTAACTCAAATTATCTTGGATTATCTCTGTTTTCAGTAAACAACATACTCTAAGCTTTTTCTTTTAAAGAAAGGACCACATTCTTTGCTATGTGACATTGTAATATAACATTTGTCATATTATGCTAAATAAGTTACAATTATTCCAGCGCTTTGGGCTAGACCTGAAGCTCTGTTTCCTGGGTACAGAACTAGTACACACTTAGCATTGTGAGGAAAGTAAGGAGCTGTGAAGGGTCCTGTCCTCATGTGCCAACTTTCTGGCTGAAAGATGCAAGATATACTGCATAACTTCCTCATATTAGTCAACAGTAGGGTTGGCAGACCCTTCATGGATTAAATCTTATTTTGCTGAGATGTGAATAATATATTAATCTGTGGCCCACAATCGGAATGTCCCATGGACCAATCAATCTGGGTGCATTTTTTTGTGGTTTCCCTCAGTTGCCAAGGTAATACCAGATTGAATATTTAATACCATGACCCAAAGTTCCAGCTTCAATCTAAAACAATAATAAAACGGAAAATAGATAGTAATAGTGCCTGCACTGCCATCTATCCACTAAATGGTACCCTAACTCCATCTGCTTGTTGCAAAGCAAAGTAGGATACATATGGAGTTGTGCCTGAAAGGGTTGACTGAACTTTACTATCTGACTATGGGTGGTAGAAAGCAGCTAGACTTAGAGGCCACAATGCCTGGTTGCCATCTGACTGCAGATGTAAAAGCAACTAGATTGTGGCACTCAATCACCATCTGCTTGCCACAAAGTGAAATTTGTTGCAAAAAAAATAGCCTAGAAGTTAAAGTGATGTAAAATAGATTATATATATATATATATATATATATATATATATATAGGTAAAAGCAAAAAAGCTTCAGTATAATTATTTAATTACCTATCAATATGATGTATCTTAACATTTTTTTCTGTACAGCACTGTCCTTAGTATACTCTTTGCTTTGATCGGTATGCCAGTTTGCAGTGCAATAATGATACAAACATGCACTTGCTTTTAGGGAAGTATAAATAGTTACTATGAACTAGTATTAATAGATTTTCTGATCAAAGATTACACATAACAAAAATCAATAATATTAATAATAGCAATTCTTTGTACAGAGCACATGCATTGCAGACGGTTGTACAGCTAATGGGAGAGCGAGAGATGTATGAGTACTGGTCAAAGACTTACAAAGTACATCATGTTGAATGGACGCAAGAAAAAGCAGGTCTTGTCCTTGAAACATGGCAGAGGCGCTTTTCGGATGTAAGTTATTAATTGATTTTATAGTTAATATTAAATACTAAATAACTGATCAGAAGGAGTAAACTGAACTGGCCTTTGATTTATATTAAACAAGAAACATTTTGATTTGTTTGTTACAGGAAGTAAGGAAACAATTAAATGCTGTTCAGAACACCACCACACCATATAAAGTATACGCCTTCTCAACAGCAACTCTTAATGATATTCTAAGTCAGTTTTCTAAACTCAGTGTGATCAAAGTCGTTGTTGGATACTTATTTATGGTATGTAAAATTTCATATTTTTATATAAAGATATAGATTATTTGATTTTCCTCCAAAAATATTTTTTTTTTTTTATGTAACAGCAAAATTTAAATTTTAAATTTAGTTAAAAACTTGAAAAATTCAATCCCACTCAACCAAGATCAATTGTGCCAGCTGCTTTATTCCTCTTTACCTACAAGGAAGTGTGCAATGAAACCATCTCTGCAAACATCTATCTGATTAGGAAGAAATAGATAGAATAACTTTTTATAAGAATAATTTATACAGGGTGTTAATGAACTGTAATATTTTCACAGAACATGTAGGTTACTTACATAAGTAATTTAAGGTAGGAGACTTATGGCCTGTTTATTGAAATTTTGAAGTAACGACTATAAGTTTTTGAAGTGACAGTATGCCACTGGCTTATTTATCAACTATTCGAGAGCATAACATAAAAAACGAAGGGACATATTACAGGTACCTCTCTAGCGTAGTGTTTATGATACTGGCTTTCAAGTGAAAGATAGTTTCCGAGTTCGGGTCTCATTCATGTATTGCAGCACTTCGTCTGGAATGAAAAATAATAATTAAAAACATTTACTCTAAGATAGGAATCGAACTCATCACTTTTGAGATAGCAGCTTCCCGCATTATGCATTAAGCCATCAGAGCAGTTGAAAAAATGTCTCCAGAGTAGGCTACATAACTCAAGAACGTAGTTAATGAATGCTCAGTGTCGCACTGTTTGAGGTTTTACAGCTTTTTGCGACATTAAATCTTGAGAATGCTACTAACGAGCTGCTAAAAATTGATATTTGTATACTTGAGCAGCAGTTTTAAAGACATTCTAAGCCATTTTTGCAACCTACTTTGCTATAACACCAACTTAACAGTACCTGATACCCACACATTTAATGCTATGTAGCTGCGTTATGTTTATCCGGGGACCATTCATTGCCTGTCTCAAATTACTTATATTAGTTACATGCATAATCTCGAAAATTATTTCGGTGTAGTTCATTAACATTCTGTATAAGAGTAGGTGGAGAAAGTCATGCAAATATAATATATCGGATAAATCCTTTAATTTTTTTTTCTTTCTTCAAATTTCATTATGTTGCTTGATATGTTTAAATGACATTTTTTTTTTAATATTTGCTTGATTACTAACATTTTAATACTTTTGCAGCTGGCTTATGCAGGAATATCCTTATTGAGGTGGCAGGATCCTGTTAGATCCCAAGCAGCTATTGGCATTGTAGGTGTCATCCTCGTTTCATTCACAGTAGGAGCAGGATTGGGTGTTTGTGCTGTGTTAGGAATTGCTTTTAATGCATCTACAACACAGGTATGTTCCTGAATCTCTTACAGTTTACCAGTTATAGAAACATCATCCAGAATGAACAGTCTTTAGTGGCTATTCACAGAAAATTCAAGATGTACATTTTATTTGCCATGAAAATATCTTAAATATACGGTATTTTTATCAAAATTGTTAGAACCATTTTTGAGAAAATAAAAATGTTAGAAAAAGAAAAATCTTCTGTTAAAGGGGTAGTTTGCGATGGGGGGATTTTTTATGAAAAACCTTCGTGTTACATTGGAAAATGCTGAACTTAAATAACATGTTTGATATATAACCATACACGCATGCATGCACATCCACATGTCCCCCCGCTTTTATAAAATGCTTATTTTTATTCATAGGACCTCAAAACATGTTTTGGTACGTCTTGACATCAAATTTTTGGGTGGAATACAATACTTTCTCTACCAACTATATACATTAAAGAAAGTAAAAATGTTGATGTAATATACAGATTACAATTAGTGACATTTTGTATTTCTATCAATTTACTCTCAGTTTTAATAGCAATAGCAATTGTATTAAGATCATTCTTATTATGAAATGGAATATTAAAACTAATTATGATAAAGCAGTTAAAGAAACAATATTGCTTTACTTCCCTTAGGCAGTTAAAATGTAAGTCAAATCTTGCTCTGAATGAAATCTTTGGTTACAGATTGTGCCATTTCTTGCACTGGGTCTTGGAGTGGATGATATGTTCCTATTAACACATACATATGCAGAGCAGGAGCAAAGTCAAACAAGTCCACATAGTCAATATGAGTCTCACGTAAGTATTATTTATTAATCATAGCTTTTCACAGCATAAGTAACTAATTTAATTTACTTGGTTATAATATGAATTTTTATTTTAAAGTGTTAGTTTTGGAATATTGGGTCTTTGGTTAGATCGCTGTCTCTCCCCAAGGCAGTTCAACACAGCAGGACTCCGTATTAATTTGTGGTGTACAAAAGGCATCCAGGCAGATTTTCTAGGGGTTCTCCAGTTTCCCCCACTATTCATTACACCAATTACTCCATCATCACCTTTTCTAATATCCACTTTGTCTTCATTTCATATCATCTACTTCCTCATTCTCATGGGCTGATCCTTTGTTCTGGGTTGTTCAGTCTATGATTATATTAATTAAATGTCATTAGCACCTAAGCACCCACGTGTAAATATTAGAGGGTTTAAGTCCACAATATGGGGAGAATAAGTCAAATAAGTTAAGTAGTTTTGGAATTGCATCACCTTTAGCCTTTAAATTTTCTAGCTAAAATTGACATGTGTACTGACATCCTAAAATTGTATTTCAATGCAGGAACTGACAGGAGTGGTACTTAAGAAGACTGGTCTCAGTATTTTGATGACTTCATTGTGCAATGTGTGTGCTTTCTTTGCTGCTGCCATCATCCCCATCCCTGCTCTGCGCGTATTTTCCCTTCAGGTAAGAACTTGAGCTGTTATAGAGCTAATTTTTCCACACAATTGCTACATCTTCCTTCAGAAAGATTCTGGTTGCAGATGTGTGAACTCTTATACAATCCTACCAGATATGCTATCAAAATATGTGACAAATTTATTTCAAAGTGTGTGTACATAAAGAGGAACAATATTTTCTCAAGAATTAAAGTCAACAACAGTTTTGTTCTCACCAACGACAAATTCCGAGTTTCATTTCATACATGTTAATTTTATCATAATGTCCTGTTACTGTTTAAAAAATTGAGTTGCCTGTGAAATAGAACAACTTTTTTTTATAGAAAATAAGAATTTCTGAAAGTTTTTTGTGGTATATTGATACCTTACTATAATTTTTAAAACTGGATCATGAATTAGATAAATTATTGGTTACATTACAAAAATAGTAGTTGAAATACCTATTACTTATAAGATATAGTTAGTACCTATTAAGTACTATTAATCATAGCAAAGAAATTTATACAAATTAACTAGTGAAATAAGCACCAAATAATTTAAGTCCTTATTAATAAACTAATTTGGATCTAAATTAACAGAACTGTGATAATGAAAAGTCCATACAGATTTCACATTTAACTTACTTTAATATTAATACTTTAAAAAAAATAATTCCTTATATTATATTTTCTATAATATGGCCTATGTCTTCATTAATGCCATAATTTAAATCTTCTCCTCAGTGTCATCCCATAGATCTGACATGGGAAAGGGGTTGAAAAGAATGCAGTCGAGCATTTACTCTTTCCACTACCTCCATACCATATATGTGTATATATATATATATATGTGTGTGTATGTATGTACGTATGTCTTTGTTGTATTGATTAAAATGATACAATTTGCACAGTTGATATAAACATGTCCAGTTTACAAAGGAATATTACACACTATCTACAAACATTATAAAAACAATACTCTAATAAATACTGTTTAGTCTTTGCTTTAAAAGGTTTCATCATTTCTTGAGCTTTAACTTAATTTGGCAATGCATTGAACATTTTTATGGCTGCATGAAGTAGTTCACTTTCCATTAGTTTTGTACAGGGTCATTATTTATATAGTAACCCACACATACGCTCTCTAACAATGTGCAAGAGCGCTGGCAGTTGCTAGGAAAATGATGCGGGCAGAGGCAGACTAACATCCTTACCTTATAGTAGATGCTGGAAATGTTCACCTTCTGTTCTCAAACAAACATCGCATCTCTTGAAATTGTTGTCACTCACTCGCTGGAGCCCAGTATCGACTGTTGTGAGTATTCACATGCCTATTTAAGTAAAACCAAGATTTGTCAGCAAAAAATAAAAGCTATGGGTCAATGAAACCTCTTTCTTCAGATTGGAAAAACCACTTGCCAGAGTCATTTGCTTTTAATACCTGCACTCATGTGTATAATGATAAGTTTTTAGTTTCAACAGACTTTAAGCATTTCTAACAGAAGATGGAGAAACACCTGCTTGTTGTACTAATTTGTTTAGCATTTTCGAGGCGAATGCTCCAAAATGGCGCTGATTTCGCCCAGTTTATTTTCTGTCACTGACTTTCTCTTAGAATGTTTCTTGTCCAACACTGAATCTGAAACTTTAAATTTATTGACAACCGCATGTATAGTTTTTCTACAAGTGGTATAGAGTTTGTAAACTTTTTAGTAAACTCTCCATGCACATGGCAAGCAGATTCATGCTTAAAGTAAACTTTATAAATAAACATGTGTTCTTCCACAGTTAAGTAATGCACCATGTTTCCTGGCAATGACCTGACTCAGCACTGAAATGTATTTTCGAGCAGTAATTGACAATCCAAAGTCCCGGCAGATGGTGCGGGAGTAGCAAAGGAGAGAAAGGCCACAAATGGGTTACCATATAATATAATGACCCTATATTTGCTGATAGAGTATACATAATTTTTTAAGAATTTGGTGTTATTATTATATATTTTATTTATTTTACAGGCTGCAGTATTAGTCATGTTCAACCTTGGATGCACTCTGCTTGTGTTCCCTGCCATTGTAAGCCTAGATTTGAGAAGGCGGAAAGCCGGACGTGTAGATATTCTATGTTGCTGTCTTCCTGGTGGAAAATCAGGAAATGAATGGCCGTGTTTCACACATGTTCCTAAGCATGCTGTTATACGGAGATGTACAGGACAGGTGATGCCTGAACCCATTAAGAAGTTGCAGGCTATCACAAGAGCTTTACCACCAGACAGACAGCAGACTGTCACTATGTTGGCTGCTCCAACGCAACCTCAGACACCGGTGAGTATCTTTAATCTGGTGCACTACAATAGACATCATTTCACAGATTGCAGTCTCATATGGAGCATATTTTGTGTACCAACTCCTTCAATAATTAGAATATTTTAATTTTTAAAAACTTCTAATAATGCTTAAATCCTCCCCTACTAATTGATGTTTTGAAAACCACTTTTGGATTAAATTTTTATCATAAATTTGGAATTGCACTACTTAATCTGTAAATAGAGTTGACAAAAATGACAGTTTGCTACGAAATGTTTATGAATAAATAATTATTATTGTCAACTTCTTGGCATAGGCCTTCTGGCCATAAGATCTCTTGCTTACATGTGGATATTTCTAGACTCTTTTGGGTATTCAACTCTCTTCCATTCTATCTAAATATTAAATCCATTTCTTTTATTACTAATTGTTTCATTTTTAGAGCCCCCTTTAACTGCTAGGTCATATCAGGGGCTTTTAACTTTGGAAAAATTCTATTTTAACATTAGGTCAATAATTTTATATAATTAAACACATGCACACTCACTTTCATATTCATACTTCCAGAATCTGTGAAGATAGGGAATAATTCCATTTAAAGAAAAATTCCCCGCCCCAGTCCAGTATCGAACCTGGGACTTCTGTGTGAGAAGTCACCTTGGTGACCACTCGACCACAGAGGCAGTCAAATCCATTTTGTTCAACAAATATTTGATTTATCTAGGAAGGGTACAATTTGCAATTCTTTATGTATATCTTCAGTTCTAATGCAGTCTTTTAATGAGTATTATGAATAAATGTTTTATATAAATTTGGTCTTAGACTGTACTTTTTTGTGATCATTTTAATCCTGTGAGTTGCAAAGAAATTAGTGTGCAGAAGTTAGTAGCTGTATGTCTATATGAAGTGGAAATTACTGAACTGGAATAACACAGAAAGCATCACTAAAGGTAATTTTGCAAAGACATGTTTTGAAGTATGTGTGCTTCATTTTCAACAGGCTGAAACTGACATGGTATATCTCCCATGGTATTTGAAGTGGGAAGTGGGAAGCTTTGATGTCATTGGTGCTCTTGTTATGTGTGGTGGAAAATTAAAATTCATTATAAAACACAGATACTTGGAAGAAAAAATCATAAAAAAATCATAAAAAATTGAGATGATGTTTCTTGTATTACGATTCCAACTCAGTAATTTCTAATTTGTATAGCAATCTCCTTATGCAGGTCAAACAGGTTTATCTGTAAAAATGTATTGTGAATGCCAGTCTGTTATCTGTGGAATTGCATTATTGCTGGTTTAAATTTTCCATTACTTAGGCATTTTTGAAATAGGAAATCATTATTTGTGGTCCCATCCCCTTCATTCTGGTAAACAAAGATAATGAAATTTCAAAGCCATCACATAGTAAGTTGTCCTCCATGGTCTGGAGGTAGCATGGTCCAGCCTCTGGTTTCCAAGGTCATGGAATCAAACCTTGGATAGTATAGTAGCATTTCCTGCAGTTCATAAGTGAAGCATAGAGCATCGTTATGATGTTTCCTTGATCAGATTTGATATGAATTTCTAGTTTGTGAATTCACCTCTGTGTGCCAAAGTGATGAGGAATAACCTCATCACTCAAGTTGGCATTGTAGGACAAAATCACAACTTGCAGATGGAAAATGGCAGAATTTTGCCTCGAAGTCTTCTTCTTTCAAGGTATGGGGTTCTTTTACATGCAAATAAATATTACATGGCTTCCTTCAGAAGGGAAGTAAAACTGTTGGTCCTGTATTGTAGAGTTACAGCATATAAAAGAATCTCAAACCTGATAAAGAAGCCTCTGAGCAAAATTAAGCTCTCAATACAGAATGGGATGTTAAGAGCTGTAGCATTTAAAAAGCATGCATTAATAAAACTCAATTTACATAGTGACTGGCTCTTAAAATAGTTTTTTTTAATTTATTTAGTTAAAGTCGCTTTAACTGCAAGGCTATATCGCGGCTTCTCACTAGGGTTACAATACATTAGCTCAATACATTCACAATACAAATTAAATAAACATATACAAGGTATGCATAAAACAAGTAAACTCAATGCAGTATTATACAAGTAAGAGAACAGTTTATTTTATGATTTGTTGTGAACAATGGTGTGTATTAGCTTTTAAATTAAAATATTTGACCATTGTTTTAACCTAGTGTATTTCTTTTTTCTTCTAAAACCTACAAGGAAATGTGTTATAAAACCATTTCTGCTAAGGTTTATCTCAATTAACATAAACGAAATAGAAGAATAAGCTTTTGTAAGAACAGTTTGTTGCAAAATAGAGAAAGTCATGTGAATGTAACACATCAGCATTTATCTATTTTTGTTTAGGAATGCTGGGTTGGATCAACACGAGAGCTGCTCACTCTTGATGATGCTGAGAAGGGTCGGGGAGACACAGGAGGTTGTGGAGGGCATAATATGGTGCATGAATGTTGGAGCTGGTCTCTCACAAGGCTTGCCGCGCAGCATTATGCTCCATTTATTTCTAAGTCAGCAGTCAAGGTAAATCAATCCCAATATAAACTATTGTATTTATTCACACCAAAAGATATCAATTACTATATTTATTCAAATGCAGGACAATGTCTTTTTGTTTTTTTGGTTTTTTTGTTTTTTTTTTGCCCGTCTGGGTAATGTGGTGGTAGCGTGTCTGCCTCACATTCAAAAGGTTGTGAGTTCAAATCTCGCTAAGGGTGAGTTACCTGGATAAGATTTTTTTCAGGGTTTTCCCTTATCCTGAGAAGACAAATGTCGAGTAACTTTAAGCTCCGTGGACCCCGAGAACATTGAGCATCATTTCACCAATTTCATTCATCATCCGATATGACCAACTAGGTTAAGGGATGTTAAGCTAATCACAAAAAAATGTTTGTTTTTTTTCCAAAATATTAATGTCACAGTAGTGGTTCATGAGTATACATTCACAAAAGTTTTAGAGTCAGATAGCCCCAGAAATATGAATATCATCTGCTGCATAATACTTATGATTATGAAGAGAAGTTTAGTTATGCATTTCACACCAGACATTCGGGTACATAAATTTCTATGCAATTTTGAATAACATACAGCTTTTGCATTAAGTATGTTGTCTAGATAAAAAAATTTATTTATCATTGTCATTGCAGGGCACTGTCATTACCACCATCACCTTTCGCATACAAAGCAATACATATCTGTTCTCCCCTCTTCCGAAATTACAAGAATTCCTGCAGAAATTCTAATTAGGTAAAACTATTATATAACTAATTTGAGTCAAATATGGACACTGTAGGTTTACTTATTCAGCTTTTTCCCCAGATGCATTTCAAAGATCTTCATCTCATTGTCAGTGTGTGTTTGACCAGCTTCAGAAGGGGAGGTTCTTATCGTAATTCCATCTGTGCTGCCAACAGGTTTCCTTGGGGTAATCTTAATATGTTACCTGCCGGTGGTATTTCAAAATTCATAACTTTGTGTTCACTTTTTCCTAATGTGTATCCTTTCCCAAATTGGTACATCCATTGTAGTTTTTACATGTTAATAAGATTGATATCTGGTTTGATGTGTTGTGATGTCCAGAAGTGATGTGATACTGTAGATTTGTCTGTTTGAGTTTTAAGTTTCTGAGGTGTTCTTTAAATCTTGTTAAGGTTTCTTTTAGTCTGTCCAATTTAAAATGTTGAACAATCTTTACAGTTTATTTGGTATATGCCACATTTTGATTTGTTTGGTATGGTGTCTAATGGGTGATTTAATAGGTTCCTGAGGCGAAAAAACTAAGTAAGTTAAATTATAGTGTCCATATTTGACTCAAACTAGTTATGTAATAATTTAAAAGTTTCAATGTATAAATCACTTAATATTCATCACTTTGTCGATTAGGTAAAACTGTTTACAATGATGTGTTATATTACGTATATTGTCCTTCATTATCATTGAAGCTCCACTGCCTTTGCAGTCATCTTCTGCATACTGATACCCTTCCATTCTCCTCCTTTTTTCCTGCCATTATATGAATTTCCGTGCAATTCCAGAAGTGTCCTTTAGTTTTATCAAAGTGTATGTACAAAATACGTATTTATAAATTAAGTTATCATGTCTTCTTTATATACAGACGATGCGCTAAATTTCAAAATTAAGTTCTGAAAATAGTAGGTATTCTTGTATTTATATATTTACAGAAATTTAAAAAAAAAAAAACTGCCAAGTCTGTAATAAATAGAGTAATCTATGGGTAAAAGTGGTCAATATTTCTTTTGCAGAAATAAAATAGCAAAAAAAGAACAATAGAAAACAAAACTTTTCTTTTGTTACAGGTTGTGGCAATGGTTGTGTTAATAGCAGTTTTGGCTGCCAGTATCTGGGGTATAACAAAAGTATCAGATGGTCTTGACCTCACTGATATTGTACCTCAGAATACTGACGAGCATGCATTTCTTAGCGCGCAGAGTCGTTACTTTGGCTTCTACAACATGTATGCAGTAACGAAGGGGGATTTTGAATATCCTACTAATCAAAAATTGTTATACGAATACCATGAGGCATTCATGAGGGTTCCATATATCATTAAAAATGATGATGGAGGCCTGCCAGAGTTTTGGTTAAGCCTATTTCGAGACTGGCTTATAGGTAAGCAACATTAAAATATGTCCTGATATATGGTGGACTTTGAGACAGTGATGTGTTTTAACAATTAAAATTTAGTTGAGTCGATTTTGTAACACTACATCACTTACTTTTTAATTTCGGAAAACATGTTTCAGAAGCCATGTGCTTCCATTGTCAATTCCTTTGGTCGACCAAAGGAATTGACAATGGAAGCACATGGCTTCTGAAACATGTTTTCCGAAATTAAAAAGTAAGTGATGTAGTGTTACAAAATCGACTCAACTAAATTTTAATTATTAAAATATGTATTAAAGTGACTTCACCTTTAGTATAAATGTGACTTTTTTAATAACCAATAAACAGCATTTTCACAATTTAACATTATTATAGTTTTCAAAATTTCAGACTACACATTAATAGTAGCTACACCACTGCAATGGTGTAAAGATAAATGGTGTAAATCAATCCACTATCCATTTCAGTATGTTAAAATGTTTCTCTGTTTATTGTCACTTCTACTAGAGAAACAAAATTATGATGTTTTTTTTTTTTTTTTTCCGTGGTTTTTCCCTTATCCTGAGAAGACAAATATCAAGTAACTAAGATCCACGAACCCTGAGATCATTTGAGCATCATTTCACCAAGATATTAAGCATTAAAAAAAAATATTATTAATCTATTTTCTTCCTAGTGTCACAAGCTTTGCAGAACAATTCAATGATTTATGTAACATTTTGAAACTTTTAAGCCCTAACATTAACTCTGAAACCTTTGACCGTGAATTCCTTAATTATACTTACTTGTGCAACTCCTCTGCATATGAAGCAAATATTTCAATGTTGTTTGTTAATAGTTTCGTGTAGCAAATTATTAAACTTTTTTCATTAATTTCTGAGATTACAAACAAAAGAGAAACTATATTGAAAGGAAATTGTATTTACCAGATCAACAGACAGAAATAAACTACTTTTTATTGTTCTGCATTTTTGCAATAAACACATAAATATACTAACAACTAAATTTTAATTAGAAAGAATTATTGAATCAGACTGTGACACTAACTCCACTTAAAGTTGGTTTTGGAAGCAATTGCTTCCATGATCCAAAAGGTAACACTGGATATATCATCACTAGTGTTTATTGCAGAGGTGACACCATCTGTTTTCCTAATGATGAAACTGCTAAGGCTATTTAATGGCACAATTTCAAATTTTGTTATAAGGAAGTTAGTGCTACTGTCCAACTCAACAGTTCTTTCTAATTATTATTCATTTCACTGTTATCAATTTCTAAATTTCCAATTTAACTAAATTTTACTTTATGCACCTTCATTTAGCAACATAGCATAAGACTATTTTTGGCATTTTAAATGAAGAAATATCCTTGAAAAGAATTTACTCTGACTCTTCAAGAAGTGGATGTATTTAAAATTGTTGTTCAATGACCTGTTTATAAATAATTTACCTCTGAATTGTTTATTTTAGAACTAAGGAAAAAATACTTTTAACTTGGTTTCCTGTGTGAAACCTAACTCCCTACAATATATTATATTGCTTTTTAAAATAAAATTTATAATTTTGCATATTTTATTCATAATTAAAATAATTGTTTTGGCTTTATGCAACAGGTTTACAGAAGGCTTTTGACAAAGACTGGACACGTGGGACCATAACTCAGGAGGGGTGGTTTGGAAATGCATCTGATGAGGGTGTCCTTGCCTATAAGCTGCTGGTTCAGACAGGGCATGTTGATAATCCAGTTGACAAATCTCTGGTCACACAGGTAAGTGTTACTCAACACTACAAAGTTTAGTAATGTATTTACATTAGAGCAGAAACAGGATCATACCATTTTTCCTGGGAAAGTAAAAACCCCCAAAAAAACCTATCCATGTAACTTGTCCTAAGCAAGATTCGAACTCGTGACCTGTTGAATGTGAGTCACACATGCTATCACTACACTACCCAGGTGGGCACAAAATTATTGTGCTTTACTGGACAAGGAAAGTTTCATAGGTTTCAATTTCAGGAAGTTGGCAAATATGATATCAAATGAAAGCTTAGTTCAAAAATGGCTAAAGATATTTGTATTCCTTATTAAGTACTGTTGCAAGAGAGTTGTATATTGATTCTTTTCCAGGTGCGGCTTGTGGATGATGAAGGCATCATCAATCCAAAAGCATTCTATAACTACCTGAGTGCTTGGGCACATAATGATGCTCTAGCATATGGCGCCTCACAAGCAAACTTGCGACCAGAACCAAAACCCTGGTATCATGTGGCAAAAGACTATGATCTGAAGATCCCCAAGTCAGCACCTTTGGTGTACACACAAGTGCCATTTTATCTTCGTGGCTTAGGAGATACCCAGCAAATTACAAATCTTATATCTCGGGTATGTGTAAATTAATTAAGATTATATGTTATTATATATTTAATGTAGAATAATTCTGACTCAAGTACATTCTATACTACCCTATTAATTCACTGTTCAAAGAGCTGTAGCTTTAGGTGTAGCACTTGAAAAGCTATGTTGACACGATGAAGAAAAAATCATTTTGGCACCTTTTCATAGGCAATTTATTTCACTGTTCAATAGTAACGGTGAGTTCATTTTGTCATATTCATACAACATTTTTTACTTTGAAAATTTGTTTCTAGAAATTTGTGATTTTTTAAATTTATGAGAACATCAGTAAAAGCTTTCCCAAGTACGATTAGAGCCTTCTTTCATTTAAAAATGGTGGTTACAGCCTTGCTGTTGGTGGCTATTTAATTGTTCAGTAATTAAAATTAGAAATTAGTCACATAGCTTTTTATTGTTCTGAATTGAATTAACTGAAATATTTGTTAAAGTGGTATTAGACTGTATTTGGAAGTAAGAGCATAAAATGGAAAAGCAGGTTATAAACCTTCAAATCTGAGGCTAGCATTACTTGAGTGATGTTATTTTTGTTTCTTGTTCTGAAATTTTTAATCCATATTTGATTGATATAGTGAAATACTTTCTTCTTCTTCTTCTTCTTCTTCTTCTTCTTCTTCTTCTTCTTCTTCTTCTTCTTCAATTATTATTATTATTAATTATTATTATTAATTATTTATTATTATTATTATTTTTATTAACTTGATAATTGGATAGGTAGAGGTGAGACTGAAAAATCCAATGTCATTGCTGGGATTTGAACCACAGATCTCCTGTCCAACACATGGCTTGTGTGAAAAAACAATTAAATTACTTGGTAATATGTATGATGTAAAAGTTAAACACTGCTAATGAGGAAGATACTTCCAATATTATCACTGTTATTTCAAAACTTATTTGTACCTATTCTAATATGACTTCCTAAAGAAAACAGTAATTTTATATATAAAAGAATTAAGGATATTATTTTTTCATGTTCTTTTAGCTTATGTATTTTGCAGACATTTAAAATTGTCATTTTCTTTTTGTGACAGGTCCGTGCAGTATGTGAAAAGTTTGAGGAACGGGGCTTACCAAACTTCCCCTCAGGAATTCCATTCCTTTTCTGGGAGCAGTACTTGGGATTGAGGCAGTCTCTTGGGCTGGCCCTTCTCTGTGCCTTGGCCGCAGTATTTCTGGTAGTCACAGTGATGTTGCTCAACATTTGGGCAGCTATTCTTATAGTTGTAACCCTTGCAGCCATGGTTATGCAACTCCTAGGAATAATGGGCTTTCTCAGCATTAAGCTCAGTGCTATCCCTGCAGTGCTGCTAATTGTGGCTGTTGGTATTGGTGTCCACTTCACTATGCACATTTGTCTGGTAAGTTATCACTTTAATTTTATTGGCATGCTTTTCATTTATTTACATATTATGGAGTGTTCGAGTCATGCTTGAACCAAGAAAGTAGTAGGGATAAAACCAACAGAGCACAAAGTAAACACCAGTATTCTGCATAATTTGGGTTCAGATGTTAGTAACTGTGATTATTTGAATTAGAAGTTATATTGAGTTGGATCATAGTAACAGTATAGCATCACTAACAGATAATTTTTACCTGGACATGTTTTAAAGCGTGTGTGTGCTTTATCTTCAATAGACTCCAACTGACGCAGTATTTCCTCTGGTAGTTTTTTTAAGTGTTCAGCTATGACCCAATTGGTGCTCCTGCTATGAATTTCCACAGAGTGCTGTCTTTGTAGTTATTACATTTCAGTCAAGTGGTTAATAAATTTTAAGTATCTTAAAGAAGTAAAAAAATATTTTTCTTTCAAAAGAATTAAATGTAACAAAAGTATCAAGGTCATTTGAATTCATCAATTGGACAATTTTATTTAAGCTAGCATGCAATGTTATACTATGTTTGAAACTTATTATGGCATGAAAGCTAATTTAAATACCATACTTTTCTACTTTGCAGGGATTTCTGACGAGTATTGGAAACAAAAATCGTAGAATATGTCTGGCACTGGAGCAGACATTTGCCCCAGTTACACATGGTGCATTCACAACATTGATAGGCATTTTCATGCTTGCGTTTTCCGAATTTGATTTCATTGTTAGGTGAGTAACATTAATGATTTCAACATTTTTACATTCCTCTAACTTTCCAACTTCTAAGATCAGTTTTGCTCCTTAAGGTTTATTTTATTTTATTTATTTAGTGCTAAGAAATTTACAGTATATAAGGTTGCTTATTCACTAGCTGTGGTCATGGTCATACATTCAGGAGACATTCAGTGCATATACAATATTTATATAGTATTATTTGTACAAACTTGTTTCTTCTGTTTGCCCTGTCCATTTCTATTTAATTTTAACTTTAAATAAATATTGTCCCACACTGATGCTCTCCTTTATGAATATTCTCTTCAACAATACTCTTTTGTCTCTTTTTTTAATTAAAATATTAATAAAAATTAAAAACGAGTTCATTTCTCCGGTTTTCAGTTTTCTTACAATCAAACAGTGTTCTAAATCTTCTTTTCCTCAACATAATAGGCATTCCCTTGGGTAAAGCCGTCTCTTTCACCCTTTTAACTTTCCAATGCCTGTTCTCATCCATTATATACTTTCTTTTTCATGCTTATTAGTTTTATGTGTATAATTTTCCCCTTTGCATGCCCATTTTATCTTCAAGTGATATCTTTCCAAACTAATTTTTGTATCATTTTTTCCTCCATATCCTTTAATTCATTACTCAGCCACCTCTTAGTTAAATATAAGTCTTGACATATTAAACATTACTTCACTAGGCTAACCATTTAAAATCCTACACCAATATTTTAAAACTCTCTCCCTTCATAATCAAAGATTTTCTTCTTTTGAATTTTAATTTATTTCCACTTAACAATAGACAAGTTTGTATATTATTATTTTACAGTCAATGACAATGAAAAACAGAAATACCAGATGTGACTCCCATCAAGTTGCTTCCGAGTTTCAACTTGTGGTTATTCAACTGTTTTCTTTTAACCTTGCCCAGCTAATGCCCAAACTCTTAAGATTTCATGACTAGCTTTCATATTCATCAATTATTGTTTCCTCCATATCTCTATTGGAAAATTAGTTCACTTCTTTTCCTAAGTTTTATTCTCATAGCTTTAGTTTCTTCATATTCCAAGATTGCATACAATATTGTCTTGCATTCTATACATCAGGTGTTCCTCTACTTTTAAACCTCCTCTTGATCCTTTCAATTTCACTATCCCTGTGGATGCATGCAGATTCTTCTGTTCTTCAATTGTCATCTTTATCTATATAGTTCTTTTTACCCAATGCTTTCTTTATCTCCCTGTATACCCTCAGTGACCTTCTGTTGCTGAAACTGCCTAATATCTTCAGAATTTTTCAAGTCATCATTTCTCTGTTTAACTTCTTTCCTAAAGTCACTTTTTTTGCTCCCTCTATCGTGCTACACCATGCCCAAACCAATTTTATCCATCATCTTGTTAATTCTATTAACACAGGTGTTTCTCCCTCTCTCTTTCTCTTATGTCATTAGACAATGTTTCAAAATGTCATTCTCTTCTAAATTCTTGATTCTAAACCAATATTTCATGGTTCTTGTCACCATTTTTTTTTTTTTTTTTTTACTCCCTATTTTGTCTAGTTCAGCTTGAACATTTTCTTGGAATTACTCCCATTTCTATTTGTGTAACTTCTTTTGTAGCTGGAATTGGTGAGCTAGGATTGATAAGCAAAGAAATAAAAGGAGTACTTTATTCACAATTTCCTGAGACTTTTTCATCCTCCAAATATCAATACCATAAAGCATTTGTTTATTATATATTCTTTCCAGTCATTTAGCTGTAAGCTTTTATAGAGTTCATTAGCTTGAAGGAATGAAGCCTGTAGTATGAACTTCCTTCCTTCCACACCACACATTGACATATCCTCTTACTGCGTGGGAAACTACTTACCATCCTGCCATTAAAGCGCACTTCCTCACTCTGAAGGGTATCAGAATTTCATGAAACCTCTCAGTTTCCTTGATAGGATACTAGATACAGTACTGTGTATCATTTAATACAGAAACACCCTCCGCTAATATGTTTTACCACAAAACTAAACTTCCTCTTTCTTAGGTAACAGATGAAGTTCAAAAAGTGTTAAGTGTAATCTAGACATGATATCCTCCTAAAACTATATAGATCAATTTCAAGCAAAGCACCTGTTTAATCTTTTAAACCACAGCAAATGGAGGGTTTCTTCCTGCAGTGATTTAGAAGCCTTGTAATATTTGAAATAAGATCCAGCAGTTTCACTGCATTGGTTACTTATTCATGGGACATAATCACATTTGTATTATTTATATTTTCAGAAACAGTAAACATTTTATATGCAACCTGTTCTTATTTTAGTAGGGCTCCTGAAGACTTTTTTCCAGGGTTCCACATAGATGGGTTTTATAGATTACAGATGTATTTACTAATATAAAAAAGTTTTAATTAAATAAATAATCCCTATTTCATATTTCTCCAAATATGATGACTGGTATCTAATGTCTAGCAGTTGGCAATGAAGACCTTCACTCTATTGCATTCCAGATTTTGATGTTTCAAACTTGGTTATAAGCATTTAAAGTTAGGCATCATAATTGGTAATTACGTCACCCAAGTAGAGAGAAGTATGGACATGAAAGAAAACTAAATGATCACCTAGGCCTCTAATACTCTAATACTATTGAGGTCAAAGAAAACAAGAGTTGATTTCTCCAAATATGAGATGATCCAAAATGCTGGAAAATTCCTTCTTTTTTTTTTCCCCAGAACTAGATTTAGAAATTTAGTATGTTATATAAGAAGAGAAAAAAAAAGACACAATAACTTCCTTTTTTAAACACAAAACATTAAAACAGCTTCATACCACTACTGTAAAATTGAGACAAATTAAGGTGCTGCAAAGATGGACGTCCTCTGTTTATGAGGGGATAATTAAGTAAAAAGAAATAAAAGCCCATTCTTCCAATTAAATAAACCTTTAACCCAAAATTTGATTTATACAATCTTCTAAGCATTGATTTACTTCAGTATTATTTACAACTGTATAGATTCCATTTTATAGTTTGTGGGTACACTGCAAATTGACTAGGTTACATTCATTATAATTATTCTTTACTGCAATAAAATACTTAGCTCATACAGTTGTCCTGTTTGCTTTCCATCTTTTCATGAATTCATTTCTAACATAGGAATCAGAAAAAGACAATTTGGGTGTGGTGAGAGAAGAATCATTGACTGTAAATTAATATAATCAATGTAATATTTTTGTGCAATGGGAATCTTATAATCCAAATATTATTTGACATCTGATGTTAATTGCTTTACCTACCAATACAAAATTAATCCTACAGAAACTGGGGTCTTGATGGTAGCCTTTTCATTTCCTGCATGCATCTCATTACCAACCATACCATCCATGAATTTTTAAGCTTATTTCTTTCTACACTTTTCTTCTTCTTCTTCACCTTCCCCTTCTGCATTTCAGCATCGGACCTTCTATCCATTTTCTGTACTGTTCTCTGTCCTGTGCCTTCCTGTTCAGCTCAGTCATTTCTATCCCTCTTTTTCTTGCTAATTCTCCAATATATTGTTCCCATTCCTTTCTCAATCTTCCCCGTCTTCTACTTCCTTCTGATCTTGCCTCAAATACTTGTTTTGTTTTCCGCTGATCATCCATTTTAATTAGGTGTCCATACCATTTTAAATTTCTCTTCTCTATCTCTTCCTCTAATGGGTCCATTTTTAAATTTCTTTCTACACACTATTCTGAAACTATAGTACTTCTTAGAGAGTGCTAATGGGATAACTGTTACCTGCCAATCTGTGAATATGATGCGACAACCTTCAATTTCATGTACCCAAGTACTCGGTAGAAATTCTACACAGGAGATTAAATATTATTCTTCCTTTTCATAGAAGATGCTGGAAGTGTTGGGCCATCTTGTCTTACATATTTCACATCTCATGAAATGTTATTTTATTTATTTATTTATTTATGTTAAGCTATATCCAAGTGAATATGATTGGTGTTCAGCCCTGGCTCTTTACCAGTCATCATTCTCATGTTTTACCATAATTGCTTTACAACAAATCCTTAATACTGGTTTGTTGTCTCACTTGCACTTTACTCTTTAACTCTGTTTACTGTGCATATCTGTTTGTTTTTCACTTTGTTTAAGTATTATCCAACTTTCTTACAATCTTTATGCAACATTTCAGTTACAGCCGTATTTCTCTTTAATCTAAACCATTTCTTATTGATGTATTCTTTTTTCCAAATTTCAGTTCCTACGCTTTCAAATATTATGTTTTTCAGATCTTCATTTCCACCACATAGCACATTGTTTTTGTAGGATACCTTTTAGCCTCCATACTTCTGTTCTCACTCATACAATGCCTTTTCGCTCCTCTGTCACGTCTATATATTTTTCCCTTCTCCACAAACCGTTTCTTAGTATATAGAAGACTACTTTTTTCGGATATCTCACTATTTTTTGTATTCTATATCTTCAAATCTCTTTCTTGGTGATTTCCAGAAATTAATCACATTGTTTTTCTTCTCTCCATATCTCATGAAATTATCATTCACAAGAACCACTAATGGATCTAGCTTCTGTTAGAAGTTTTGTTTTCTACCATGAGATGATCTGTCAGGAAATTTTTGTCAAGTTATTCCACTCAAATTCTTATTTCTTAAAAATAGTTTTAACACATACACCAGCTTTATTTAATTTGTTTAATCATACAAATACACAGAAAATAGTATTATCGCAGAGTATGTCAAAAGTGATACAGTATCTATTTTAAAAAGGAAATTACGTATAAAGACATATTAACCCTAACTACATAATATACAAACATAAAAAATAAATTATATGCACAGAATTACAATTATACAAAGCATATAATACATTATAATAATTACAAAAGGAAAGAACAAAAGTGTCTCATAAAATACATATGAAAGTATCATATAATTATGCAAATTTGAAATTAGCTTGTGTTATGGTATATAAAATTCTTGTAGATTATAAAAGCAGTGGTAATGAACACTTTCTGAGTCTTTTTTTAAACTTGCATATATATATTTAAGAAAACAGTCATTTAGTCTAAGAGTAGAGTATCTATGTATATCTTTATCTAGCTGAGAGGATTCGCTAGACTGCCTTTGGGTATACAAAATAACATAATTTACATATATATATAAAATAATGGTAATATTTTAAATTGTCTAAAGAAGTATCATTTCAATTCATTTTTCCAGACTGTGGGGAAGACGGAGAATAATCTAAATAAAATTCCCATTCTCTAGCCTGGAATCAAACCCAGGGCCTCTGGATTTAGAGATTAGCATGCTAATCACTAGATCACAGAGGCAGTTTTTGTTCCATTACAGGGTATAATACTGAAAATATTTCTTTGATTTGTATTCTCATGTTAGCAATGGTCTTATTGGTTACTCTACTTCTACTCAGAACAAAAGAAAGTAAAAAATAAAGCTGAGCTGTTGCAGTTTTGGTTGCTGCCCTTTTTAAGTTGGTGATTAACTTTGGTGGAACATTCTGCACTTGTCACTATTGTTAGACCTCCCACAATCACTTCGCATCTGGTGTGTGGCTTGTGTTACAATTATAGAGTTAGGTTACTGGACCACATAGAACTTGTTCTACCAGTTTTGTTGGCTTCTTGTCTTCCTCATTCATGAATTCCTCCCTTCCTTCTTTCTTAAGAAGCTCACCTTTGTGGAAGTAAATAAAGGACCAGTTGAACCTCACAGTTTGTTATGCAAGATTTAGTTTCAGGACAGAAAAAAAATTGCATAGGCTGTAGACACTTTTATCATTAAAATTTAAATAATTAAAAAACACCTGTTACTTGAATATATTCTTTAATTAGAAGTGTTCAATCCATGATTAACTAAAACTATTAGAAGTACAATTTAAAGTATGTGATATATAATATTTCAAAAGAAGTTACACAAATTCAAATTATGCTAACACATTTTTTAAAAATTTAAATGCTCTATTCCATTGTTTTATTAATTTTATAGAAACTAAATGAAAGTAGCCTTTGGATTTAAAAGCATTTAAATACAAAGCTTTAAGCTATAACCAGACTTTTACTCCTAAGTTTTTTAAAGCAAAACTATGCTTTCCTCCATTTGCTTTTGAACATTTAAAAGTATCCACAGGCAAAATCTTGCAGTTTTTAACTAAATGTTCTCAAATGTTTACACATATTGCTCAGCCTCAATTATAAACCTGTTTTAAACTTCATACAGATATCTTAATATTTTATGAGAAAAAAATATGTTGCTTTAATTATGCTAGTTAATTTGGTGTTGCAGAAATAATAATTTTGAAAAATAAAAAAGTCACCATACTATTCAAATGCTAATGTATAAAGTGGCATAGGATACAACAAATTTTGAAACAGTTAAATATATTTCTTTTTAATGTGTTTATCTTCAGTGTTTGAATTAATTATATCCTATCTTGAGGCATTGTAAAAGTGTAGCAAAAATCATATACTCATATGGGACATTGCTGTTTTTATGATTGTACTCTGGATCCATGTGGCAAGATGTAAATATCAACCAAATGTTCTATATTTTTGGAAATAAATAAAATAGTCATTATGTTATACATTCTTGGGTTTTTAAATGGTAACATTTTGAAGCTTCAGAGAACTCGGAGAACAAAAGCTGTGGCATGAAATTGAAACTAAAGGTTCAATGTATTTTTTGGACATAAAACTAATTTTTTAATTTTTTGAAAATGTTTTTCAAATTTTAGTTGTGGGTACTACTTAGAAATAGCACATACCTCAATGAGTGACCTCTACCTACATTTTTTTTTATTGTGTGTCAAATTAAGATGTTTGTTACAAGAAATAAATGGCACAGGAAAGATATTTGGTTTAGAATTATTTTCTCAATTTTCCACTAGGTGTTCTTATATACAGAATATTTTTCTTAAAAATGCAGCAGTATAATAAAAATGTTCAATTTTTTTTACTTTATAAGAATGTAATTTGATGCTTTCATATGCAAACATTTTCAAACAATTCCAGCCCCCACATTTACTTAACAAGTTGTAAGATTATAAACAAAAAGAAAAGAAATAAATAAATAAAAATAATCCTGAATAAACAATGTCCCCAGGCATTTTTATCAATATATTAAAAGGCAACTATTTCAATTTCAAACTGTTAAGCAATAAATTTGTTCAAATTTTTGTTTTGAAATTCTATCTTTTAAATATGCTAGAGAGCTGTTACTAAATTAACTTGAATTGAAAATTATGTAAATTGTTTCAAATGTATTGCAATTTGAATCAGTAAAAGTGTGACAGCTGGGAATGAAAATGCACTGTAATAAACAATTTATTTTAAGTATAATAGTTGAGTTTTAGTATAATAGTTAAACATGAGTCGGAATAGTGACACTCTCCTCGGACCTCAACTGAAGAAGTGGGCAATGGCCCTTGAAACATAAGTCTTGAAAATTCTTTTTAAGTGAGGTGAGTGATCGCAACAGCAACAACAGCTCATTTTTGCTCCTTTTCATAAATTATTCTGTGGTACTTTTTGTACTTTATGTGTATCCAAAATCAATCATTTGAAAAGATGTATTTATATACCAAATTGTTATATCATTAAGAATATATTACACTATGACATTCCTGTGTCACAGAAATGTGATTACATAGATGTGATAAAACCTTTTACACTGTAATATAGCATTTTTGATCACATCAAGCTGGGACATACTTCTGTAATAAAAGTTATGCCCACTATCGCTCCTTTATCACATATGTGATGAGAAAATAAAATGGCAGACAGGTATACTTAATCGATGGCCACAACCAAAATATTCATTTCATATTATTAATCGCATTAACTGTTGTATAATTTAAAACATAAAGATTATAAAAACACAAACAAAAGACTGCAAATGTATTAAAACTTAGAAGAAGCCATTAGTGAAGCATATGAAGTTATACTGCGAATGGTGTAAGGAATAAAGTAAATGCATTGAGAAGCCAATATAAAGAAGAAGAAAATTAATGTAATTATTACATCCATTAAGTACTACTTGACTGCTTTCTTTGTTATAATACTCATCAATGCAGTATTAAGTCTTTAGGAAATTGTCTTTTTGAGGTTAATTTTTAGGTTAGGCTATGTGAAACGGTTGCACATGGATTTAATAAAACCCTATTATAATAAAATGATTTATAAATATGCAATATACACAATACACATTCTAAACAGAAGGATGAGAACCATTATTACAGTTAATGGTGTCAAATTTTGGATATCCTTTTCAAACATGGATAAAAGATGTAATAAATTATTTGACATAGTGTAATATACACAACAGCTTTAAATGTGTTCACCTCATGTGATCAAAGGTTTCATCACATTTTGTGACACAGAAATGTGATAGTATAATATAGGCCTAAGGAACACAAACTTTGGTGAAGTTTAGCAGCAAAGGAGCTTGTCCCGTCTGGTTTTTGTAAGATATTGGCATCAAGTACCAAAGCTTGATATTTTACCACCCAGAAGTGAAGCTGAAAGGAAGTTGTTGACAAGGTATGCAAAGTGTTCACTGATGCCAAAAGCAAACCATGAATGGTGAAGCACCTTATTTGTGAAACACGATAGCTCTTCCTTTGCCAAGCTAGGAGGCTAGAGTAGCTAAATATGAGATGCTTCCCTAAAAGGCATGTTGGTGAAAGATGAGACCTTGTGAAAATTCTGCTACACTTTTAAGGTTTACATTGAGATACTGTTAACATGTTGCAAAATTTATCTGATATGCCCATATCTTGTAAAGTGATACAACAAAGTCTCTCCTTACCTGTCCCATCCTCAGAAGCTGAAACCAATTGTAATTTAAAACGGTCTAATGAAGTTGTTATTCTTTGCAGATATTTCTTTTACGTTTTACTGGCCTTGCTTGGAGTGGGACTTCTCAATGGACTAGTCTTCTTCCCAGTGTTACTCTCACTCATTGGGCCTGCAGCTGAGGTGAGTTTTATTGGTGAAAATAGGAAATAAAATAATCATAAGCAAGGAATATAGTTCAACTGCAAAAAATATGTTTTTTTACAGTTTCTTGTTTAGTTGGTACTTGACACTCCCAATGCGTTATCTTTCATGTTTATCTTTATTTAAGTCCATTACAAGCAAACACATAGGTAGAGAAGGTATTGCATTCTTCTGTGTGTGTGTGTGTGAGTGGGTTTGTGTGTTAAATATTGTTAAATATCAAGTTAACACAAAGATTTTCAAGAAAATCTCCCCACCCCAAACTACGTGGAACATCTTTTGAAAATTTTGATTTTCTCAAAAAAGGCTCTAACAATTTTGATTAAAACATCTTATGTTTAAGATATTTTTATGACAAACAAAATGTATATCTTGAATTTTCTGGGAATAGCCTCTGAAGACTTCTTCATTCTGGATGATTTTTGTATAACTGGTAAACCGTAAGATATATAAAAAAAACATACTGCACAAAAAATATAGATCTCATTAAAACACGTGTTATATAAATTTTTTTTTGTGGAGTTAACTGTTTTCAAGATATTCCGGATTATTGGTTCAATTTTAGCCATTTAAACTTTTCTCAAACAGAACAACATCTTTCTTCTTGTTTCTTGTTTGTTTATTCCTGCAAGCAAAGAAATTGGAATTTCAATTGTTTCACATAGCAACGGTTTTTAAAGGATGAGACTATTGCTTTAGCCTGTCTATTTTCTTATTTCGCTTCTACTTACAAGGAAGCTAGTAATAAAACTAATTCTGCTTATGTTTATCTTAATTAGCATATGTAGATGATTGATTAATGTTTTGAATAAAAGGTTTGTTTACCGAGCAGCTAAGATTTTTTGGCCTTCTACTTACATGGAGCCAAGCCAAGTAATAAGAACAATTTATGCTAATTTTTATCTCAATTAGCATGATGTAAATAGAAGAATAACCTTTTTAACAATAATTTGTTACAGAGATACAGCGAAAATCATGTGAATGGAGCACATCAGATTTTTATAGCATAATAAGTTAAATGTGTTTTTCAGGTAATACCCCATGACTATCCTGACCGTATTTCAACGCCTTCACCCCCTCCTTCACCAGTAAGGACTAGAGTAGGGTCCTGTCGAGTGGGGAAGGCACCCCCCAATCCAAGAAGGGGGCATGGGGTTCAGTGTAATCGTGTTCATGCAGAACCTTCTCTGACTACAATAACAGAAGAGGGTAACTCCTGGCATGAGATTGTGGTGCAACCAGAAGTTGTAGTGGAAACTACCACTTATGGTGGTCAACAGGTAGGTACATTATATTTCTGTTCTTTCTCCCCCCCCCCTCCCAATTATAGAGACCCTGTTTAGCCTCTATAATCATATTAGTTGATTGACTTGAAACAATGGTGATTTACTCAAACTGTAGGTTTTACTTACATTGGATTTAATTGTATATACTGTAAATATAACTTTTAATTAACAATAATTTTACTTTCTCTAATACATATGTACAATGTGGCATTGTAGATACAGAAGATATTGCATTCCATCCAAGAATTTCATATTGAGATTTTAATACATGCTTTGAAGACACCTGAATAAATAAACAATAATAAAAGGTCTGTGCATGTATGTGTGTGTGATCAGCATAGCTTAGTCAGTTAAGTACTAAACTTGGTATTTAAGCATAATAGGAATCTTCTAAGGATGAGACAACATTTTCAAGAAAACACCCCCACCTCAAACTACCCTTTGCATGAAACATTTTTAAAAATTTTTGAATTTCCCAGAAATTATTTTGATTAAAATGCCATATAGTAAAGTTATTTACATGGAAAATAAAATGTACATCTTGAATTTTCTGGGAATAGCCTTTGAAGCCCTCTTCATTCTGGTGATATGTTGCATAATTGGTAAACTGTAAGAGATAGGCAAAATTTTACTTCACAAAAAATATAGATCTCGTTAAAGCATAATTTATCTCAAGATATATATTTTTTTTTTTTTGTGGAGTTAACCATTTCAGTTATATTCCTTGTTATTCGTTTCAACTTTTCTGAAAGATAAGTTGTCATTCATTTTTACCTTGTCTTATTCCTTGCCATGCAAAGAAAACCAAATTTCAATCATATCACATGGTGATGATTTTTAAATGATTTGACTATCCCTTTAGCCTTGTGTATTCCCTTATTTCTTTTCTATTTACAAGAAACTAAGTAATAAGATGAATTCTGCTAATGTTTATCTTGATTAGCATGAAATAGATAGAAGAACAATCTTTAGTAAGAATAATTTGTTTGCAGCAAGGTATTGTGAATAATTAGATTTTTGATATTAAATACACTTTCTTTCACTCCCACCTTCATACTCCCTGATATTGGTTAAAGAGAAAGATACCCCATTCTGGCTGGGAATCTGGTTTAAGGCCAGAATGCTGTTCACTTCACCACAGAGGCAGTCCACAATCTGTGGTTTTTCAATTATTATCTTTCCAATCTTAGCCTAATATTCAAAGTGAAATAAATTTGCAAATAGTAAATGAATGTGTTTCTCTTTCAGAACACAAATCAAACTGGTGGTGGAGATGGAGAGGGTTCTACAAGAATACAGACTTCATCTTCTACGTCTCCTCAGGGATCTCAATCCCACGTCACCACTAAAGTCACTGCCACTGCTCACGTCAAAGTCGAAGTACACACACCACTACCAGGTAAATTCCAGAACTTAGCAAACTGTATCCCAACTATATGTGCTGGATACTTCCCTGCAAGACGTACTTAACCCATTAACCATTAAAAGGAGTCCCATCCATTTTAAATATCTATTGCCAATGCACAGTGTTTTAAAGCTATATTAAGGCAAGTTTTTTATCCTGATTTAATTGTAAAGTATTCAATAAAATAGCAATTAGGATTGTTTCAGAATTTTATACCAATTCCAAATTTCTTAAGAATGTGTTAGTAAATGATTTTAACACATTTTGCAGTAAAATTAAATAACATGAGCTGAGTTTCATTATACAGCATAATTTAAAAGCAAAACATCACTTTAAGTTTAGTATCTTCCAAAGATTTAAAGATTTTCAAGAAAATCCTTACAACCTAAACTACCCATTATTTTCTCAAAAGGCTTACTTTGATTATAATATCATAATGTGCAAGATATTTTGATGACAAATGAAATGTATATTTTGAATTTTCTGGGAAAAGTCCTTTATTCTGAATGAATTTTCTGTATTAATTGGTAAGAGATTGTAAGAGAGCCTTCTGTAAGCCATATTTCAAAAACATTGCAAATCCTGACATTACCATGCATTATAAATACATAATGCATCTAAAATTAGCTCTAGCAGTGAAAACCAACTATTCACTACCAACGATAATATACATAATTACAAAACAAGACAAAAACAGACATAGATGTACAAAAAATAAACACAAAAAAAGTATCAGGACAATTTTACTACATGGCAGTTAAATTTTTCAATAAATTACCAGAAAATATTAAGAATAGACAAAACTGAAAGCATTTAAATCAGAAATAATGTCATACCTGTTGAGTCACCAGTTCTACATAATAGATGAATAATTTATGATACCTTAAGTACTTTTATTTAATTATTTAATTTTTATTTAATTTTAGTTTATACTTTAGTTTTAAGATCTTTGATATATCAGCTGTTTATGAGCATTGCTCAATACTTTAAACATATGTGATGAATAAATAAATAAATAAACCATAAGGGACAGATTAAATCCTACTACACAACAAATGTAGATCTTGTTAACGCAAACAATTTATATCGAATAACATGGCATTAACCTTTTCTGAGATATTCTTTGTTGTCTACTTTTCTCAATAGGAAAAATAGCTATCCTTTTTCTCTCTTGGTCATGCAAAGAGAACAAAATTTAACGTCATCACATAGCAATTCACTCTTAAGGCTGGTTCACAATAACATGAGAATGTTAACCATAACGAAAATAAGAACAAGAAGTGTTGCAGCTTACAAGATTTTAGTTCACAATAGCATGGTAATGGAACAGACTGCATATTGATAGCCATATTGATCTCGAAGTGGAAAGTTATTTTACATATTGGAATATCATTTGTTTTTAACTGACAATATCTTTTCACTTTCTTCCAATTCAGCCGATATAATGTAGGTAGTTAACATAAAAATTTAAAAGAATTTTAACTAAAATAAGCTACTTCATGCATAACCATCTGGAATAATTTCTACAGCAAAAAATCTAATATGCCCAATATCATTAAAACTTGGAGGTCTTCTTTCGCATTTCTGGGAAAGCTTCTTGTAATTGTGAACACTTCCATTAAAATACCTGTATTTCAACTTTGTATTCTCATTCAGGTTACTATTTTCAGTTGCTGTAAACTACCTTTAAAGGACTTTATTATCTCTTAAAGCTCACTGTATTTACCCGATTCCTTTGTACACGGAAATAAGAAATAAGACCATTTCTGCAAATGTTTGTTTTGATGACATGAAGTAGATAAAAGAATAAAAAGAATATTTTGTTTTAATATCAAAACATATATTTTTTTTTTCTTCAATTCTTTGCAATCTCTTTTATAAATTTCTTTTAACTTCCTTCGTTGACACTTACACCCTGATTAACATCAGAAAAACTGAAATGGTTTTTAATTTACATGGAACAGGCAGGCTGATAACGATAGACATGGCACTCTGTTGTCACACAGAGATCGTTTAAACGATTGTTTAAATGTTGTCATGTGGCGGGTTCTTTATTGCTGTTTTCTAAAGAAAACAATACCTATGCACAGAAGTAGAATAAACTTTTGAAAACAAAGAATACATGTTAAAAAAAGCTTTTAAATAGAACTTCCTATTTACATATGTATGTTGTACCTTAAAAGTACAGGGTTACTACAAAAGAAATAGACAACTTCAACTGCATGTAAAACAAACACTATTAGAGATAGCAACCTAATTATTTTGGAGGTATGTTGTTCTAAAATGTCGTTGGACAACAGTTGCTGATTGTGTTCTAGCAAATTCCAACACGCAATATGCCTTTTCCACAGGATTTTCCGCCATTTCAGCTTCTGCAACAACAAACAAAACACTACAGCGTTACCAATAGTAACAAACGAAACTTTGAGAGTTTCTCAACATACCTCTAAAATAATTAGGTTGCTATCTCTAATAGTTTTTGTTTTACAGGCAGTTGAAGTTGTCTATTTCTTTTGTAGTAACCCTGTATTAAATTATGGATTTCTCGATTATTTGTGTTTTTTGATTATTTGTGGTTCTTTTCCCCCTCATTACTCCGGATAATCGAGAGTATACTGTAGTTTGTTGAAGCATGGATATAGAGAGTCATAATAAAGAAAACAGCTTCTCTGAATTCTAAATCACTAGGACATAATAATGTTTCATTTACCTGACATATATATATTTTTGAGTCTTTATGTTTAACTTTATTAAATAACAAATTAAAAATTAACTGATATTTTGGTTGAACAGGAGCTGTGGAACGTGACTTGGGAAGCAGCAGTAGTAGCAACAAAAGCCGCTCTAGTCGAAGGAGAGACACCAGTCAAGATTCAGCATCATCATCATCGTCATCATCATCTTCAGAAAATAAGAACAATAATGATGGTGCATCTTAGCATTCAACGCTTTTAAATGATACCAAACAAGATTACTGCCTGGAAAGATTCACTTCCTCTCATTATTTCACGCTGTAAATACAAACGAAAAAAGTGTATAAAGTATTCCTTACATTTCATCACACATCCTTATACAAACTACTACTCTGAGAGCAACAGGGTATCAATAAATAAACTTCCCACAGCAGAGGAAGCAGTTTAAAAATCTCCTCTTGCATTTCAATAACTGAACTGATAGTGACTGAAATCATTAACTTTGAAAAATAAAGAAAGAAAGATATGAAAAGTGTCAATTCTTTTGCTTTAAAAACACACTAATGGGTTTCCATTAAATGTATCTTGCAAAAAAATTAACACTAACTACATAAAATCAGAAATGAAAAGTGAAAAATTAATCAAAATATTTTATTTGATGTCCTGCAACTTAGGGGGAAGTTCAGCAGAGTTTATAAAATTGTATTTTTCAGTACATTTCATGTTAAATGCTTAAAAAAGTTTTCACTTAATAATATTTTGTTACACATACTCTGTAGCCAAGATCAGGTAAAAATTAACAGAAGTCAAAGTCATGGCGTATCCAAGCATTACTTCATCTGTTTTATTCCATGTCTAATATGACCGACCCAGTTAAAGGATGCTAAACTTAGAATAAAATTAATTAATTAATAATAAATAATATAAATAACATCCCATTATTTTAAATTCAAACATATACAGCAAACATTTTGGAAATTTCTAATGGTACAAAAATGTTTTTATAAATTGTATAAGTTAAAGTGTCTATATATGTTTCATCATTTGTGGGTTGTTTTTTTTTTTTGTTTTTTTTTTGTGCTGTATGAAACCAAATAGGAAATTCTTCCTAATAAAATGTGCATTTGACGTGCTAATGTTGGAAGCAAAGATTGCTAGTGGTGTTTTTAAGAAAATAAAAAAATTTTGCTACATAAAAGATGAGATAAATTCTATAAGAATTGCATGCACATGTGGAGACACTCGCCATATTAATTCTTTTCTAAAATTCAAAAGAATTTAGTTTAGGATCATAAAAACATACTTCATACTTCTGTTGAAATCTCAGTTACATATTTTTAGGGCAAATGCTGAGTTGCTTATTTTAAGACTGTCACTTAATTTTGCTTAGAAGAACTATTGAGTTCTCAAAAGGTCAATTGAGCATGCACATTGCAGTATATCATATAAAACTTTCACACAGAAATTACCCTGACTTTCCATAAATTTTATATTAATTTTCCTCACTTTCCCTGACTCTTTAAGCTGACAAGCATGAACACTATTCTGAGCATACTTTTTGTTTTATATCAGTTTTTAATTGATAACACAGATTTTAAAATATACATATAAGTGTAGTCTCCAGCATTCCCACAGCCATCCAATGCTTTTCTTTAACTCTTGATTTCATCTCTATGTTTAATAAATTATTATAGATATGCAAACAACATAATTAGGCAATATAAAAAACAAAATTATAAAAGCATCTTTAAAAAAACTACTGGCATATAAAATCATTTTAACGATAACATTTCTAGTTATGTATATAAAGCAATTAGAATGAGCCAATACAAGAAAATTTCAGTACAAAAGTTTAATTTTTCTTTCTCTGAATGACTCTGAGAACTATTAAATCCTCGACTTTTGTGGCAACTGGAATTAATTTCCCTGACTTTTATGATACTGTAAATAATTTCCCTGATTTTCTCTGAACTTCCAGGTGTATGAACCATGTATAAATAAATATATGTAATGTATTATAACATTAGAAAAATGCATTGTTTAATGCTTTCAGTCATGATCAATTCATTTCTCAGTCTCCAAAGTAAAGCAGAGTACCTGAAATCACAAAGCTCTTTAATGTTTTTTTCTTTCCTTTCCAATTGTAATACGGGTTCACAAAGTGTGAAGAAGATTCTTAAAACTAGTTCCTGAAGTAGTGCACAAACTATTCATAAACTTTGTTTTAAAAGTGTTGAGTGCATGAAGAACAGTGCTGCATGCTATGGATTGTGGCTGTTGCATTTTCCATTGTGGCATTGGCATAACGAGAACATAGTTGTGGTGGAGGAATAAATAAATAATATGCAACTCACAGGCTTACATGTTACCAATGCCTCAAAAACTCATTTTGAGAAAAGGCATCAGATTTTTAATCTAAACCAATCAGTATATAAATATATAAATATTTTTTATTTTATTATGCATAATATATATATTTTGAACAGCTGTTGATAAATGACTAATAAACATACTTTTTTTATTTAATGAGCTGGTCACTGACTATAGTACTGTACCTGGAATGTATGCATGCATATTCACCATTTAATTAATGCACATGAGCATGAACATACATTCCCAATGTTGGTACTCATACATAAACATATGTGCTACACAATTATCTTTTTAGGCCTACAGAAATATTAGTTAAGTTAACAAAGAATCAATGTACAACCTTTCATTAAAAGCCTAATGAAAATCCAACAGAGCTTTTAAGTTTATTTTATTTTACTTTTTTTATACTGTCAGTATTAACTACAAATGTAAATAAATACCATTTTAATCCTTACAGAGTACAAATTTATGAAGTCAAGGATAAAAGGCGTTATTACTCATGAAATATGTAGTGCACGTCAGCACTTAATAAAAAGGCACAAGAATCTGCTTAAAGTCATCAAGTGAAGTGCCATTATCTTTGTACAAGTTCCTTCAAGCTCAGGGATTGACTGTCTATAGCAGCTGGTAAAAACAAACTAATTGCTCTGTTATATTGTTCCTTGAGTTTCTTAAAAAAAAAAAAAAAAAAAAAAAAAGCTTAATAGCTAAGAAAGGTACATTTCAGATTTAAATCAAAGTAAACCAGATGATGTCATTACTTCCGGTCATGTGTAGTTCATTAAATGACATGTGTCTCAATACCAGAAAAAGTTAAATTTAGCAATAGCAGCAATATATTCTTGAAGTCATCTTTTTAGGAAAGAGCATTTAGGAGATCCTTTCAAACCATATTATGTCCATTTGATGGCAAAATTGTATTTCATATAATTTCATAATTTAATTAAAACTTGCTTAGAGTAAGGATCCATGTATTTTTGTATGCTTGTCTCACACCCAGAAATTTTCAACACTACACACCCCTAGCACTATAATACTTCTGATGCTACAAGAGCATCAGACAATAGCCTGATGAACACAATTCCATAAGGGAGGGGTTCCAACCTTTTCAGTTGCTGAGGTGCAGATGGTACTCCTGACATTACTAGAAGTACACTGAGTCCTTCCCAAAAGGGAGCTGTTCAGATTGGGTTGGACTTGGCAGGACTGGTTCCTGATACCCATGGGAGATTGGGTACATCTCATCAGTGATGCTCAGGCGGAGCAGTGAGATACCTCAATATCCTCCAGCACTAATCTGAAGAGCTAGTAGACGATAGCTACACACTGTCGATCCTACCAAGAGTTTTGGTAGTCTTCCCTTCAGAGTTGACATGTATAAGTGGCATATCCCTTTTACCCCTGTGTGCTTGAATAAAAGGGGAAGGAGGGCTTTTTAAAGTAAGGGAATTACCCAAATGGAAAGATCCATAAAGTGGCCCTCATACCTTTGTTCCCTGGTTCCAAGGGGGAGTTTTGGATCCTTTCAAATGTCTCACTCTATATTATGTCCATACTAAATTAGTCGCCCATGGTAACACCCATGCTGAGGGTTATTTTTTTTTTTTCTGACGTAAAAATCCTTATCATGGCTTTCTTCAGAAGGGAAATAAAGCTGTTGATCCCATATAATGTTATTTGCACGAAAAAGAACCCCATACCTTGAAAGAAAAGATCCCTGGGCTAAATTCCAGTTTTATGTCCACAGGTTGTAATTTCATCCTATTGTGTCATCTGTGGGTGGATGAATTGTGGTGATGAACTCACAAACTAGAAATTCCCTTGATCAAGAAACCACAGTAAAAGGTAGCCTAATATGCTCAAATGGTGCAACAGAACTTGAACTGAAATTGAATTAAGTAATACTTCACCATATTAAAATGAAAATTTCAGACAATTTCAAACTTTGCATTTATCCTCTCTTTTAGATATTTAATTATATATTTAAACTTAGTCCTGCACTGCTAATAAAGGACATACCATGGCCAAGTGGTTAGACCACTCGTCTCTCACCTAAGTGGCCCAGTTTTGAATCCAAGTGATTGCAGGTGGGATTTGTGTTGGACAAAGCAGGGCAGGAATAGGTTTTCTCCGAGTTCTCCCACCATCACATTCCACTAGTGTTCCACTATCATTGCATGCATCATCAGTGTAATCGCCTGTGGTAACATAGTAGTAAAAGCGGGCATTAAGCTCCATTTAAAAAAAACTGCAAATAAAAGGAAAAGATAAACAGAAAGTTTGTCTTGGGTGTAGGGCATAGGAAAGCCAGCCAGCAATGGCTCTGATATGCCACACATGTGAAAAGTGAGGTTTTATACCAAACTTCCTGTAAATAAATAAGATTGGACATAATATAATTTGCTATAATGCTCCTAACTTTACAAAGCTCATTTTTGCTAGCATTTACTGAAAATGATTTGCATTGAATTATTGCTTTAAAGGATATAGCTATATCAATTAAGTAGCTAGCATGCATATCACTTCAATTAAATAATTTCACAGAAACTCTTCACATACGATTATGTAAAGGAAGGTACCAACATTGGAAGAGCTATTTTGTTGCAAATGCATTTATACCATCACCAAATAAATTAAACCACAACAAATATTTTTACGAACGAAATACCATTTAATGTAATGAATTTGAGCCAGTGAGCCAGCAGAGCAAGAGAGAGAGTATGTAAGAGTGAGAGAGAGTATACGCATGCATGTAAGAATGGGAGATTTCTAAACTTCATGCAAATAATTGTACACTTGTAATGGTAAAAGAGTGATTGCATAAACAAATGAAACTTCTCCTGATAAACAGGTAGTAGCACAAAATAAAGTTGTAATTTAAAATGAATGTAGCTCACTAACTTTTAAATTTAATGGAAGTTTCATGTGGCCCTGAGGAAATAGTGGAGGCATAACTTTTTGCAAACATATAAAAGTATTGGCCTTTTTTTTTTTTTTTAAATCAAACATCAATGGTATATTCAAAACAAAACTTCTGTTTGACATGACAAGTGCCTTAAAAGGGAAAGACTGATTTGCCAAAGAAAACCTTCCTGTACAGATACTGGTTTTAAAACAAATATCCCTTCTCAGAACATTTTCATGTAAAATAGAGCCTCAAAATATCAGTATTTCCTTTTCATTAAGGGAGACCCATTCCAAATTAGCAATTATTTTTGCATAAAAATGTTTTTCTGAAATATTTAACTGCAAAAATAGCTTTCCCAAATCTAATTGTTCAATGCATTTCTAAGTTAATCATGAGGTATCAGCTTCAAAATGTATTAAAAAAAAACAAAAAAACATCAAATTGTCCAGCTATGGTGCTTAACATTTATTTTCATCTGTACACAGAACAATTTAAGTATTTGAAATACTACACAGCATAACTATATTTTTTATGAATATTTTAAGTTTATAGTCTGAGTAAGACCCAGTTTTCATTACTTACATATTCAGATAAAAAAAAATTATTCATATTGATTTAACTGTTTATGATTCATACTATGTGAGCACCTTTTCTTGGGTGCTAGCTTTATGAGGGCCAGGTGTGGTGGGGGAGGGCAGTGTTGTCAACCGAAGAAAGTTTCTTTCTTTAAGACCTTCAGCCATTATGGTGAATAGGTTATCTAATTTACCATGAATAAATAAGCAAAACTCTGCAATACCATATCGCGGTATCTATTTCTAAAGGCAGTGCCATCTAGATGGCTCAGGTTCGATCCCAAGCGCTCACATGTGGGATTTGTGGTGGACAAAGTGGCATCTGGGTAGGTTTTCTCCAGGTCCTCTGGTTTCCCTTGCCACTCATTCCACCAAATGTTCCATCATCACCTTTCCAATTATCTATTTCACTTGCATTTCATATCATCTACTTCCTCATGCTCATGCCTGGCTACAGGCTGATCACTTGTTCCAGGTTCTCCATTTTGTGGGTCTTGGCCGTTGGCTCCGTGATATGCTTCTGATCCCTAGGCATTCACTTGTAAGTCCTAGGGGGTGTCAGTCCTAATTAGGAGGAGGGTAATCCGACTACAAAAAAAAACATCCATATAAAATTATTTCACATATATTAATTAAACTAAACAAAACCATCAAAGAACTATACATTTCATATTGTTTTCTTTCTTTTTTCAAGTTTTAAAAAATTTATCTTTATTTATTATCCTTAATTACCATGAACTATCTGAATTATTAAACAAAATGCACACACGAAAAACTCTGGGATCTATAGACAGAATGAAACCTTACCATTGAAGCCACTATATGTCAATGTGTAAACATACAGGTCTCAATGATGTTACTCTGTTTTACCTCCAAAATTGCATGAAACCCACCAAATGAAGACAAGGGAGTCGAAATACATGTATAGTATATAATACAAAGAAATGTATGGCTATCTTTTCCCTACAGATTTTAACGAATTTGCTTCATACCAAAACATACATTATCTGTCATTTTTTGCTAAAAATATTTTTAAATCTGATATCAAGTATACAAAACTAAAAATAAATATTATAAAATTGTTCTTGGAATTTTTACTTTAAATGGGATTTTTTAAAGTCCTCTTTTGTTTATTTGCAATGAAGGCACAGAGGTTTCATTGTATTTTGTAAGCATTAACTGTGACAAGGAAGGGCTTTTATCATTTTAAATGATTTCAGAAATCAACTCAGGGCACACAATCATAAGATTATCAAACTTTTCTACTCAGGATGGGAGAAAAATATTAGCTCTCAAGCAATAATGTAATATGATTGTAAATATGCAGAATAGCTGAACCGTTTAGCTATGCAAATTCCTCAACTGATGTACAGACTAAACATTCTGGTTCTCAGAATGTACCTTTCTCATGCAAGTTTATGATGCAGTTTTGCAGAAAACAACAGCATATATCAAATAATACCATTTTATTTTCATTATTTATAAACATCAAAAATACTATTTTATATATTCTGTAATTTTGTATGTAACAAATATGTATACCAATTAATGTCATATTTTATTTTCTCACTTTAAGATAGTGCCAGTTTTCTTGTGTATTTTGTATAATAAATATTGTGATCATATTTCATTGTAATATTATAATTATTTATAAAATCAAGCATTGTTAATTCTATCAAATTTGTGCATATCACTGAAAAGTAGGCAAGTTTTATTTTCTATTCATCTAATATGGTCACAACACAGAAATCAACAAAGAAACGTGAAATGGAGGGTAGAATAAATATCAACAGCTGAGAATAGATGTAAATGAGTTTGGAAACATTTCTAGAAATTATAGGTAAATGACATATAGCATAAACAATAAATTCAAATTTATTAATTCCAGTAACTTGATTTCTTATTGATATTAACTTTTTGAAACACCTAACCTTAAAAGATATGACAAGAAATGCATAGTACCAAAGCAATAGTTTAGGGACTTAAAAAATGGGGAGGAATAAATATTGTACTGGCATTATGCTAAATGTGGCATATTTTAGTCGAGTTCTTGTATGCTTTTCTGATAAGCACACTATTTTGTATATACTTTCATTTACTAGCATGTTTTGCTCAAACTTGAGTATTTTCAAGCAATCAATGCTTTTCTGTATGTTAGCATACAGAAAGTTATTTTAATACAAAAGTTCCAAATACTTCAACCATTTGTAAAAGTACAAAAGAATTTTAAAACTTGCCTATTTTGCTTGAAAAGCTGTATTAATAATAGTGCACTTTATGTAAAATGTTGTACAAAAGAATCCAGATAATGTAAGTATATATTTGAAAATAGTACTTTCAGGTAAATAAAACATGTTTTATTAAAGTCGTAGATTGCAGTTTATAGTTGTTAATATAAATAAATTGATAATGATTCTGCTAAGCTCTTGTGGAGCATAGTATGTATGCTTGTGTGTGGAATAAATCAGTGGTCAATTTCACTGCACATAATTATTGTTTTTATTTGTTTCTAAAGATACTTTATTTCCCTTCACACTGAAATGGCATCCTGTTTTCTAATACTAAGGGAGAACACGCAAAGAAGTGCAAAAATAAAGAACCCAGAGGTCCTGGGTGTGATTCCTTACATCATATGTCAATTTGAACACATGGCAGCTGCAGTATTATCTGATCTTATAATCTCAAAAGATTATAATGATATGAGTGAATTTTATTCTTTCTTGCATAATAAAAGGTAAAATGTGTGTTTCTGCATCCAACCATGCAAACACACCAATTGTTTTAGTTGGGCCCTCCCCATCCCTTACCACAGCTTCTCTTGAATGCAGAACATACATTTTGACTACATTTAATCCTGTGATCCTTGGTTTGATAGGTTAACCACTCCTATTGTGCCTTAGACCGCATGGCCATAAATCCAGAATTCAAGGTTATATTATTTAATGAAGTTATAAGATATCATCCATTAGTAAAATGAGTTATTTAATAATTATGCAAAAGACGTCATATAATGCCCATATTACTGAAAGGGTTACAAGTCAGAAATAATAAAAACCAACATTAAGAAACCATTCAGTGAATTGTTTTCCAAGTCAGCTTCCAATATACCATAAAACTTAAAACAAAGGTTATACAAATAAAGTCTCCCAAAAAAGAAAACCCCAAAGCATTCAATTTAATTTATTAAGGTTTTATATCTATCATGTTAAATTTGAACATCTGTGAGGGACAGTCAAATACAAAACGAACACCTGCTACAAAGGAATTTGTTTTATTCAAAAGTAATTGCCATAAGTATTAATACATTTAGCCCGCTGGGAGAGGAAATGATCAATTCCAATTTTGTCACTTATGGATCCAAAAACCTCATCCAATCTTGCACTTCCTTGCTCAAATGAAACCAATGTCTATGAATGTCTTTCTTCAGATTGGCAAAAATGTGGAAATCACAAGGGAATCTGGGCTGTACAGAGGAGGATGTTTAAGTGTTTTCCAACCAAATTTCTGAGGCTTAAGATTGTTTCACTCTGGGACACTGGTGATGATCACTGATAGAGATATATTCATTTGAATCTGAGACACTACACTGCCTCACCGAGACACTGTGATGCTGCAGGTCTCTCCGTCGCCACAAGTGACAGACAAGGTCACTGCATTCAGAGCAGTCACTGCCGGACATGCATTAGTTTGAATTGGAGTGTTTGCACTGGGACACAGACACAGCATTGTAGATTTGCCAACAGACAGTCAGTGATTTCTGAGCACAGTGATACAGTGAAATATTCTTATATATTATACTGTACACATTGTAACCATGAGTTTAGATTTGATTAACACGGAAGATTTTATAAGTGAAGTAGAAAGTCATCCTGCTATTTGAGATATCAAAAGTGATGATTAGAGCATCTTATCTCATATTGTCATGAAAAGGACTGCAACAGAAAAGTGCCATACCAGCTTTCGAATCGATTACACGATTGCATTTATTTTTCATTGAGAGCAAATGCAGCACCCATCTTGCCAAGACCTTTGTCAGACTTAATTTTTGGTGCAAAATTGAAAACACTCTCTCTTGTGATATGCATCCTGTGGCCTCTACTATTTTGCAAACTTTGATTGTTGATAACCCACAACCATATCCTGGATTTTGTCAAAAGTCACTCCTACTGAAACTTCGTAACAATTTTCAGCATATGTGGATATATGACCACATTTAAATTCGCTTATCCAATTGTAAAATGTTGCAAACGCAGGAGTGGATGTGCCATGAATTTCATCCAACTTGGCTTTTATCTCTTTCGGTGTTAAGCTTTTTAAATAGAAGCCTTTAATCACCACATGAAACTCGTTTTTCTCCCTCAAGAGAAGCATAAGATTGTTGATTCAATCGCCTATGACAATGAAACCACATGATAGATATAACTGAAATTTTAACTGTCATCTAGTAAGAGATGAAGGTTTTTGATGCTAAAAGTGTAATTTGTTGGTTTTTCTAAGGAGTTATTGAACGCCCCTCGTAATAAGACTATTTTAATAATGCTTATCTTGATTAGCATGAAATAGAAAAAAGCATCATTTTTTGTAAGAAGTTTGTTTGCAGAGCAGGTAGAGAAAGTCATGTGAATGGAACATATTACATTTTTAAAATATAATAATATACTTATAACATAATAATTATTTATTTATTTTTGAGTTATACATCTAAAAGATATATACGTCGATAGATTTCATTCTTTCATTACAGGGTATTACAGAAAGCTATCAACATTTACATGCTTATTCTTTAATAATAACCGAGTTGCTTGAATATTTTTAAGCAAAAAATGCCACACACTGCACAGATATGATGGAGTATACCAAAACATTAGACTCAGATCATGCAGAGTGTAGAATTCTTTGGCTTGGAAAATACTTGAGCCATTCATTATGGCTCTCTCTGTGCACACATCATCAGTTTTAAGGAAAGTCAGTAACTGATTGCTTTTCTTTTTCAAAAGAGATTCTTTTTACTCTTGGGCTGGATTGATTCTAAAGTTTGCAAAAAAGATTAAATTCATATAATTTTTAGCATAAAAATATTTTTCTTAGAATTGCGATAGCAGTTGGTGACTTTTTCCTTAATAGTAATAATAGCACGAGAAATTTTGTTTTCTACTGAGCTTACCATGCACTAATACACCTAACTTCAAAATATCTTACAGTGAGAAATAGAAATGGCAACAGTAATCATTTATATAACTAGATACATGTAAAAAAACTTTCCAATATTAATTGCTATTATTTATACCATAAAAGTATATAAAGATTTGCTAAAGATTGTTTATTATTCCAAGCTTTATATCTTACCAATTTATACAAAAATGCTTTTAGTTCCATTGAAATACAGTTTGTAACATGAAATAATCTAAATCACCAAATATGCATGACATGAATATGAAAATAATGAGTATGATCAGTCTTTATTTATAGGAACATTTTTAATATGCTAAAGCTATATTATTATTCTTTCTTATATAACAAAACTTTTTCAAAATATTTTTCCTTTCACAACTACCAAACACTGACCTGGCCAGATCACAATCATTCTTAAATTTTCTCTAATTGCATAACAAACAATTACGAGTGATCTGCAAAAAGGTCTTTTTTTCTTCCTTCTTCTTGTAAACATAAGGGATTTATTATGAACAATGTTTCAGAATGGGAAAATATGAAACACAAGCCACCAGGAGAAGCATGCAGCTGACATTGATCCAAGAAAGAATTCAAGACATGCACGAATCAAAAGAAGAGAGGAGGAGAGGTGATTTACAGCACAAAGAACGCTTACTCAGCAAACAATGAAAAATGGGAAACTAATGGCAGAAGTGGAATTAAGTGAAGTGCTGGAGGGGGAATGGACAGTGTAACAGAGTGGGAAGTGAAAGTAAGGAAAAGGGGAGACGTGAGCTTAAGAAAGTGAGTAAGGAGGGATACAAAAGTGAGCAAAATGGAAAAAGGTAAGATGTGCTAAGAAGAAAGAAATAGTAAGAAAAGAATCCAAAGTAAAGAAAGAAGTAAAAATAGTGAGAACTGTCCACAGATAACAGAGAGAAGGGACAAGGAACTCCCATACACATAAACTTGGTGTTCTGTTTTATGGGGCCCAAGGAGGGAACAAATGCATAGATTAACAATGAATGGAGAAAGGAAAAATAAATACATTAATTCTATAAAATAAACTCTCATGTTCTTTCTTTATAGCTTTCAGAATTGTAGGAAAACTATAAAAAGCAGATTTTATCATGTCTACAATTCAAACCATCTGAATAATATGTAACAACAATGATGGAACAAGTAGTGGGGACTAGTTCTTAACACCAAAATAAGAGCAGTGTTTGAAAATTATTTACAATTTTGTTATTTTAAAAATACTGCTCAACCTACAGGCATGTCCTCTTGTAGGATGATAAACTGATATACTGATTAGTACACAACACAGACCTAGACAGCAGCTGTCAACAGTATAGTGAAAGGACAGCACTTGTTTGTTGTTAATTACAGAAAGTCACGTACAAGATGGAAGGCAACTACCAAGTGAGTCAAAACTGGCTGCACAGTGTGGAACATTATTCAGCTCTGCTGCTATAAAGAAGGTCATGCTTCTGACGCAGTTTTTCTCTGCTCTGGAAGTGCAGTATTGAATTGACAGTGATATGGTGTAGTTCAGTTATTACAACTGATTTATTATTTTGTCCTGTACTTATACACAAAGAGTATTATGGCTTTGCATAAATTTTCTACTGTACAGCATGTATTTATTTATGATTCATATGTATTAACTTGGTCAGCTTGTCAAGTGAAAGTATGATTTGCAGAGAAAGAGTTATAAGGTCAATTTTTTTCAAGTCAATAGTTTTCGCCCTACATGCATGAATACAATTTTGCCCTGAACTTTTAGAGAAGTAAAGACAGGGAGCATGATTTTATCTTCTTTCAACAAGACTCTGCAACAGTTCATACATCCAATCTTTTGATGAGAACAATTTAAAGTATATTTCAGGACAGAATTATTAGTAGAGATTTGTGGTCCCCTTGGTTCCCCAATACAACCCACTGCGATTTCTATCTCTGAGGTAAATTAAACCATAGTGTACAAGACAAACCCACACACCCACGAAGAATTAAAACAAAATATCTGCCAGGAAAGTACCAGCATTTCTCAAGGTGAACTATGATGAGTTAATGGATAGTTTCCTAAAGAGGTACCAAAAATTTATGGACAATGACATAAAAAATTCTTTCATAAAGTTTGTAAGTAGAGCCTTTAAAAGTAGTTTTAAAAATGTTATATGGTTTCATCCATGCCGAGGACATAAATAGGAAAAACAAGCACAGCCGGTTTGTTCTTTTATGATTCACAAGTTATCATGGACAAAGATGGACTGCATGGTTTTTATGGGAGGAAGGAGTCAAAACAGCAAACCATCACATACCTGAGAAGAAATGAATGAATTATAGTGCTGTTCCATCTGTGGTAAGCAAATGATGTCCATCTTTTGGGACACTTGTTACATAATGCTAATGGACCAGCTTTACATGACTTAGATACACGATTCAACAACAGGGAAATTCGTTGAAATGCAGCATGACAATGAATGACCACACATCAGTAATGCAAAAAACTGCAAGGCTGATATCAATGAGATTCATTGTTGTGCCACACACAATTCACTAGATCTTGTTCCAATCGAAAACATGAAGGACACTTTTTGAGGTACTATGTGCTCATCTTTTCTTGGGTGCTAGATTTACAGTTAACCAAGGGCTGGGAAGAAGAACACCTGCCTGTCTTTTTGCAGTATTTCAACCAAAGAAAGTGAAACCTACCAAATGAAGACTAGGGAGCCATGCATGCAAGAAAAGGTGCGTGCATTGTAAAAGATTTATCAAGAGTGAGAAGTCAGGCAGCTTTCAAAGGTAGGTGCATAGTGACCTCAATGGTTCCGTGATGCTATCAGGAATTTGCCAATGTATCAACGTCAGTGAGGTGTATATAGCGAGATCTCATGTACACTGCATAATGGGTTTCACTCCCAAACCCTGTAATAGTTGTTTTACTGTCTAAAAACTTAAAAGATTCCAGTGATTCTTAATCCTAAAGCAGCAAGGAACATATTAGGTAGATAATGTTGCTCAAATACCCACCATCTACCCATGTTTGTGGGTTTACTTATATTCGTTAAAGTAACACCATTATCAACTCAAAGGTTGAAAAGAGTGCCAAAAGTAGATATGGCTACAGCAATGTGCAAATGATGCTGAAAATCTAGGATATAAAGCTTGGGGGTGATAACCAAAATGCTGTAGTAATTCACTAAGCTGCACCATTAGTGAGTTAAGCAATGAATGTGAGCACAAAATTTCAACCTTTCTCCCTGCACTTTGGGGAAATGAGGAAGCATTGGTATAATTATTATTTGATGCACAAAGTATTGTGAAGGTCCATTTTTTGTGAAAGATGCGGAAACAAGGCAATAATTAGAAAATGAATACAAGGATGGGTGCTGCCGCTATCAGGGGAACAGGCTTACTTGCAAATTCAGGTACCTGGAGCCTGTTGCTCTCCAGTCCATGGCATAAAGCTGTAATAATGGACTTAAAATGCAGAAATTCAACAGTACCGAAATGGTCAATGTTCAACCACGAAGTTTGTATGACTGGATGGTGAATAACAGAAGAGCAATTGGCGAAGAAATGAGGCTGTAGAAATAGAAAAATCCAAATTTGGTCACAGAAAGTACAATAGAGGCCACCTTTTGAAAGGGCAATGGGTAGTTGGCAGCATGGAATTTGAGGACAAAAGCCACTTTTTTCTTGTACCAGTGGAGCACAGAAACCGTGAAACCCTCCTGCAAATAATAACTTTTTGAATATTGCTTGGATGAATGATCAAGTTAGGTATTTAACTACTTTTTGTTTTTGAGCTATGCAGCACATGCATGTATGCGCGCACACACACACATAGGGGTCTCAAAGCAGGTGTTTCTGTAAAATCTTGTAATCAAATTTGTGGGTGGAATACAATACCTTCTTTATTCGCTATGTACATTGTACATGCATATTTCAGAAAGTAAAAATGCAAATGTGGGAAAGCTATCTTGTTTTTATTTTCTCTGCTCTTTTAACTATGCTAAATATTGTATTCCTTCCAAGAACTGATTATCTCGATATGTTTTTCTGGGTCTAAAAACAGTGTAACTTATCCCAAACTGCCCAATACATGCAACACTTTTTAATATCTTTTATTTTCCCAAAAGCATCTTCTAGAAGGCAACTTTTCACACATAAAAAAATAGCAAATAAATAAATAGCCTGGGCCATATTTGAACCAAGGTGTCCATTCAGCAAGACAGCACTTAACCATCTCGAGCTATTTCAACTGACAACAAATTTTATGTACTAAGTTATTGGAAACTATTTAATTCAAGTGAACAATCCTAGGTAATATAGTGTGTCTAACATACATATTGAAACTTGATTGACAGTATATGTTTCTTTATGTAGCCACAAAGGAAGATTGTCAGAAGGTCTGAAGATATAACTTAATTTTTTTAATCATATAACTGAGAAGAGGTCATTATTATTTTATGCTACAGTGAAAAACAATTGGGAAAGAGAAAGATATATAGACAATACCAATTAGGAAGAAAGAGGAGGATATCATGGTTAGAATTAGGACTAAAAGGGAGGCGAAATGACTATCTGCAAGGTGACAGTCCATTAGCTGGAGACAAAGAAGACAAATACATTTTATTCAAATGCAGAGAAACAGAGATTTGGAAAAAGATATACTATTGTATAGAGTAAGTTTTTACTAATATAAATAAAATTTTAGCCAAAATTGTAAGAACATAGGGCAATATATGAAATAAAAAGAAGTATTTTAGACAGTGGAGCGCCATAATTTAAATAAATTGAGTCACCTTTTTTACACTTTTTCTCCACCGTTGATATCATCCTGTTGACAAGAGTAGAGGGCAACGTAACACCAAGCTGCACACAACCATCTGTTGTATGTCATGTCAGTCATCCCCGGAACTGAAGTTACGGTTAAAGTACCCTGAAACCGGTATTCCCAAACGAAGGCAAAGTTGGAACAAAAAATGTAAGAAAAGGTGACTCAATTTATTTAAAACATAGGGCAATATTTGGAGAAAGTAAAAAGCACATGGAAATGAGTTGCAAAAAAGGAAAGGAACAATAATTAATAACAATAAAATAAATTTATTATTATTATTATTATAGAGCGCCTAATAGCTTCAATATTTATGAAACAATTACATGCTGCCACAATATTTTTGCAGGAATTACTTTCGGCTTTAATTTCCTTTCTATGCATACTCTGACCTTTTGGACACAAATGTAGCACATTTCATAACTCTTCTTTTTTCCACACAGGCAGAAAGGAACAAAAAGGACAGAAAAAAGTTAACTTAACAGACTCTTCCATTATAACACCAACTTCCAAATAGTCTTTTCTATGTTAAATGTAGAAACTATGCTTACTGAATTCATTTTCTTTTGTATAATAATGAATCTGCCTGCTTAGTTTTTTCAATATTTTTATTACAATGTAAATAAATAACAAATAGCAATTTCTGAAGTGACAATGAAAAATAATTAAAAATTCTGCAGCAGCTAATGTGTGAGACATATCATCTTGTAATTGATGTTGGCTTTGGACAAAAAATGGCTAATCTGATGTGATCAATCTCTTCTGAATGTCACTAAACAGTTTGCTGTTTGATGCAATCAGTGTATCAACAGCATACATCTTTACAGATGTTTTGTATAGAAGCAGGAGCCAACTTCCCATGCTGGAAGTTCTATAAATTGGTTCTATTAAAGCACAGATTTGCAGAAAGGAGGCATTAGGATTAAAATTCATGTTCCAAGCAAAATTCTTTTCCCTCACTGTTTTCAAAGTGAATGCTGGTTTGGTTTACACTACATCCAAAAGTGCATGTAACACTGAAAAAGCAAGATGATTTAAATAGTAGACAATAATATAAAAGTAAATTAAAATAAATAATCACACAGAGTGTATTAAGGTGTTTAAGACAAATTAAATCAGAGAACAAGAGAGGGAGGCAGAAGGTGTGTGTGTGTGTATATGAAAGCGAGAGAGAGAGAGAGAGAGAGAGAGAGAGAGAGAGAGAGAGAGAGAGAGTGAGTGAGTGAGTGTTGTTTTTTTCTAGTTTACATTATCTTTTGCACTGGCTGGCAAATGACATGTGTACTGGAGTAACAGTGCTAAAACATAAATGTCAGTTACAGGATTTTTTCCTCATTTATGGTAACAATTGTAAGATGCTATGTGCATTTTTTACTCTGCCACTTATCTAAAGTAGAGAAATAAACATTTGATATCTAGTTTCACCACACATTCTATGCAGCACTTAATCTAAATAATAATACTAATAAGTAATAAGTGAAAAGGGTTTGCTGTCTATTTATGAACAGTAAAACTTAAAAATGAAACCACTGATAAATAAACAAAATGTGATTCTTTAATGGGTGCCAAGATTTCAAGGAAACATGCCTATCCCAAACAAATATTGATTATTTTAGTTTTCTTAATGAGTGTATTAAACAAATTACCTTTTTTAAAGGTTTGTTAAAACATATAAATTCAAGTCAAACCTTTTATGGCAACAATCATTTCTGAAGTAGTGGCTGCTTTAGCTTTTCACAATATCATGCTTGAAAGAAATAAAATGGAGTTTTATTTATGGATGTTCTTTAACTCTGCGGTTCTCAATATCACATTTTATATTGAGTGTGAAAGAATGCTTAATTTTGTTCAGAGCCCCTTTACCAGGCTTAAGGTTCTTTTATGTGCCATAAATCTATGACACAGGACATCATGCTAAAACTTTTTATGCCTGAAAAGAATCCAACACCCTCTGCCAGGTTGAACCTGTGACCTTGAATACAAGAGACTAGCATAGTAAGTATTACACAATGAAGGTGACAAACCACACTTGAAAATGCTCTTCTTTTATCCACTAAAGCTTGTTACCAACTAAAGTTGTGATGCAGACAGTTGAGCATAATATATGCATTTGACCAAGGCCTTATTGTATAATTTCTAATTACATCTATGCAAGCCTTTACCATTATTCAGTATTATGTATACAAAGTTTATTTATAAGTATAGTATGGTTGGTTTCTAATGTTTGACAGTTGATACAGTGAAGCCATTTGCTCTTGCATATCATTTTCAATGAAAAATTGACAAACTACCAGAGGCTGGGCAGTGGAGTTATTTTGCTTCATTTCTTCTCTGAATAAAAGCATATATACTCTACTATGCCAATGTTTGTTAATATTTAAACATTGCTAATGAGGAATTTGCTGACCAACTATTACATATATCTGTAACTTATGCTGTAAGTTTATTTTTGTAAGTTAAAACAATTATTCTTGACAGAGTGATAGGGCACAGGGCAGACTTTTATATCTTTTAGCTACCTTTCTTGGCTGTTTGATTACCCTCTAAACTGTGGTATCCATTAAAATACAATTTTTCTAATTAATTAAATGTTTTATTATTTTGCAACATCCTGTGCAATTAAGGTCTTTGGCTGTTGCATCAGATGCTATGGCTTGTATAGCCACTTTGGAATTATAGTATTATGATTTTCTTAAATTTGTTTATTTAATATACAGAATGGAAGGTGATGTATTATCATAAAATAATAGTAAAAATGAAATGGAAATGGAATTTTATTTATGGACGCTCTTTAACTACTGTGGTTCTCAGCGTCCCATTCTATGTGGCGTGAAAGACCAATTAATTTAGCTCAGAGGCCTCTCTATCAGGCTTGAGGTTCTTTTACGTGCCGTAAATCTATAACACAGGACCAACAGCTTTACTTCCCTTCCGAAGGAAGCCATGCTAAGGATTTTTACGCCCGAAAAAATCCATCGTCCTCCGCCGGGTTTGAACCCGCGACCTTGGGTATATGAAGTTAGCATAGTAACCATTACACCACGGAGGGTGATAAAAAAATAATAGTAAAAAGTGATTTTAAATCCATATTAGATAATAAAATGTAATGCCATACTTCAAAAAAATGTTCCCCTTATGTTGGGCTTAGAAAAAATCCTGCATCATATATTGGATAAAGAAGAGCCAAAAATAGGATTTTAAGATATCCAGCATTAGTAAAGTGAATAATTTTGCAACTGATAATCTGCCGTTTCAAAACAAGCTATAAGAGCAATTAAGCACAGCTAAAATGAGTTTCATTACAAACACTGAAGTACATTAATATAAAAATAATAGTTGCAACAAATCTTCACTTATCTTTTGGAATCCTTGCCTGGACTAGTTTCGCAACGATTTCATTGCATTTTTACTGAAACTAAGGAATGCTTCAAAACAAATAAACTTATAAATGTAAAAAGAAGCTAGTAACAGTGAAGAATAACACAAATATTAATATAAAAATAATAGTTGCAACAAATCTTCACTTATCTTTTGGAAGCCTTGCCTGGACTAGTTTCGCAACGATATTGTTTCTGACCTTACATGTTGTGATATTGTGTAATCTTCTGCCTAAAAATGTAGATTCAATTGAGACAAATTTCAAAAACTTTAGCAGTAAGAGTATGAATTGTTTTAATTCAAAGTGTATTTAGATATATAGAATATTTATCTTTTAATCTCCTCTCAGAAATATTTGAAAAAGTGTAAGTTTCATAAAATTTTCATTTAAATTAGAGTTAAAGTTAAGCAATTTTTGCTTTTTTTCTAAAACACTAATTTAAGAACAGCCAAAATGATCAAGATTATTTGTTTTATTCATTACAGAGAGTCTTCCAATAAAGGATGATCAAAGCTCACCTCCCATTCTGTATAGGAATGCTAAAATTTCATCAAAATTGACAAAACAAATCAATCTTCTAGGACAGAAAAAGAGTAACCATACTTTACCAAGTCCAATATCACATTATCCAGTAAGCTAGATGCAGCAGAGAAAATATGTAGACATTCATTAGCAGGATATTTAAAATTTATTATTTCCAGTGATATTTGCTTCAAAACAGAGGGAGTAGTTTTAGATCTTTTGGATATTTAGATATTTAGAATCAAATTGGTCTACAGATTGATTTTTGTTTATGTTTTGTTTTAAACACTGTCTTTGGCTTTAACTTTACTTATTAATCTTTCATATTGTATGATAGCAGATTTTTCAAGGTAAAAATTGAGTTTTAAATTATTTATTAAAATCTGTAGAACAAACACTGGGCTGGTTTCAAAAGCCTGTTATTAAATGAAAAATTTGGTTTTATAATATACAAGCAATAACTATAAATTGGTAATGGCTTTGGGCCATCCCGTGAAATATTGGAAGGAAACATTTTTGTAGGATAACAGGCCTCCACAGGCTTAATACTTGGAAGGATGATGGTAATGGCTGGATAAAGTAATATGACAATTAGACATTAAATTCTTATATAAAAAATAAGTTGTCATAAATAATGCAAATATATGGTGAGCAGAAATATTATTTACAGGAATTGCAGTAGGAATAAACTATTAAAAAACATGACTTTTTCACTTGGTACAGAAGAAAATATGATTACAGGATATTCAAAATCAAGTCCAGCTTTGAACATGCATTCCCACTATGAGGGGAGAAGTAAGAAGGAAAATAATTTTAATGTCAAATCCCTGAGCATTACATAAACACATATTTGTAAAGAATAAAAAGAATTGTTAAAATGCACATAACAGCTTATAGTTTTTAAATGAATCTGAAAAATGCTTAACTTGCACTTAAATATGTTGATAGAATCTTCTGTAACTGCAAAAATTGCATACATCAGAGTCATGTTACAGGTCTTAAAGTGGTAAAATACTAGTATGTATGGCTTGTTTGCAAAATACATCTGATTAAAACCAAAAAAGCTTAATGGAAAACAATCCTTTTTCCTTAAGGAAACGTATAAATGCACTGTTCTGAACAAATATGGTAAATAATATAGTGTCTGACTAACACTGCACCTCACATCACCATAATTGGGCCTATTGAGTGGTTTAAAGCTTCCCTCTTCTAAGGAATTCAGATTTGCAGAAAATCTTTTGCATAAGCCTTATCTCCAATAAATTCTCCTAATCTCAGGATTGCATCAGGCTGAGGCTCGACAATAATTTTGTTTTCATCTTCTGTTCCATCTGAGGGATCTAGCAATGAAAAACACAATTATCATTTATTAATTTTTTAATCATACATTATACACAGAAAACAGTATTATCATAGATTATATCAAAAGTGATACAGTATTTTACAAAATAGATTGCAAATAGAAAATAATATGTCAAATCTAACCACATAATACACACACAGTAAAAATAAATTACACGCACAGGATTATGCTTATAAAAAGTATATAATACATTATATGTAATAATTTAAAAACAAAAGAACATAAATGTCTCATAATATACATTATATAAAAGTGCCATTGTAATAGTGCTTTCTATTAAAAGTTTTGTGTTAATAAATACTTTTCGAGCCAGTTTTTAAACTTATGTTTAGATCTGTTGACAATGAATTGAAATATTTAGAATCTGCATGAATTATATTTTTATTTCCATAAGCACCCTTTAAAATTTACGAATAAAGTCATTTTTTCTAAGAGTAGAGCACCTAAGTACATCTTTAGTTGAGGGGATTTGTTAGATTGCTTTTAGTATAACATGATTTACATATATAAAAAGAGTAGTGGTAATATTAGAATAGTTGAATTTGATTTGTAACACTTTTAGAATCACTTACGTGTTGTTTTGCCAGACCGATTTAGAAACCACATGGGCTTCATTGTCGTGGTTTCCAGTGTTACAAATCTACTAAACTATTCCACTAATACTGCTCCAAAACACCCTTTCATAAAAATTGTTGGTAGTGGTAATATTTTAAGTTGTTTAAAGAAGTGACTACAGGACTCCAATCAAATAATTTTAGTAAGACTCTAATTGCTCTTTTCTTTAATATAAAGATTTCCATGAAATAATTATTTGATCATTCATATTCTAAATGGGAATGAAATAAGGCAAAGTACACTATATGGACCATTTGAAAAGGTGAAATGTGAATTAACTGATGCAAAAGAAAAATGGTCTATTCATTAACCGCCTGAGCGATAGCCGTTTAAACACTGCACTGCCAGTAATGGATACCCAATAAATAATTCAAGGCATTTAAATTGTTAAATGTAGGTAAATATGCTTCGAGCATAAACATTCATATCTTTGGTATTTATTAAGATATTTTAATGAAACAAAAACTGGTTTAAAGCTCATTGAAGGCACTATACATCTATTATAGCAACAAAAGAGAGATTATATTAACAAAAGTTTAAATATCACTAATTTTTCTGTGTAGTAAAAGTCATTCTGTATGTCGAACGCACCTAATTTGTGAGTCAGGCTTGTGCTATGCATGTACAAATGTATATACGTAGAGCTAGCTAAGCACAATGTTCTCGGCTTCAAGGCTTTATCATTCTGTTTATTGCTATGACCAAATTACGTGTGTGTGTTTGTGAAGAATACCCAAGCTGCAAAGAAATCAAACCTCTCTGTCAGCGTTTCTATTTATGCCTTAGAATAAATACACCAGGGATTTATGGTAGAGCCATGTAGCTACGGGGTTCACAGATTTTTGTTTTAGCTATCAGAAAAGCACATTTGAAAATGTTATATCTCAGTTCTAACCATGGCTTCAACTAGCAATGTAGCTAACAAATTAGCCGTGTAGGCAGTGTACGGACTTCAGAAATAACTTCAGATAATGTGGAGGACTTTTTGTTATATGACAGTGACTCTGATATTGACGGTGAGTTTTCAGATTTTGAGGGAGGCGTCGAGGATATAGGTAGCAGTAAGGAAGAAAGTGACTCTTCCTTCAGTGTTAGTGAAGAAGCAACATCGTGGGGTAGTCAAAATGACTCCAAAACAAAAAGACATATCTTCACAAGCACAGCCTCTGGTGTACAGCCCCAAGCTCAGCTGATTTCTGACGGCCAACCAATTGGCATTTTCACAACATTTTTTTACTGCTGACTTAGTGCCTCTCATTGTTATAGAAACAAATGCATATGCGAGTAAGGTGAAGGAAGACCTGAATTCTAAAGGCAATTCAGAATCGAGTAGAATTCAGAAGTGGACAGAAGTAACACTGAATGGGATTTACAGGCTAATTGGTCTAATTACGCTCATGGGTGTTATTCGTAAACCAACTTTAGACATATACTGGTCTACAGATGACATGCTAGCTACTCCATTTTTTGTGAAATGCATGTCAAATAACAGGTTTACTTCCATTTTGCGGTTCCTTCATTTCACTGGCACAGAAAATGTAAACGATAAACTACACAAAATTAGGTCAGTTTTGGAATATGTTATTTCAAAATTAAAAGAAAATTACGTGCCTGGTGATAAGGTCACTGTAGATGAAAGCTTGATGCTTTGGAAGGACCGCATAGGCTGGAAGCAATACATCAAAACAAAGAGGGCCAGATTTGGCATGGAGAGTTTTGATCTTTGTGAAAGTAAAACAGGATGCTTTACAATAGCTGCATTTACACTGGTCAAGGAACTGATAATACTGGAGACAAAAATTTGGGGTTATCTGGCTCCACAATAATGCACCTGATGAAACCTATATTTGACCAGGGTAGGACTGTATATTAGATAATTGGTACAGCTCCTCTAAATTATACATGGCCTTATACAAAAGGAATGCAATTGGAACAGTACTTTCAAATTGTATTGGTTTGCCGAAGAATGTGAATACAAAGACTCTAAGGAGAGGAGAAATGCAGGTACATCAGCTCCCACCCTTGACCTAATTTACTTGGCAAGATAGGAAGGTGGTTACAGCATTGTCCAATTGAAGCCCTAAGCTTTTGATGATTGACACTGGAAAAATAGATGCCCACACTAACAAGTCAATTTTCAAGCCTGATGTTATCCAGGAATAATATGCGTATGGGTGGTATGGATCTAGTAGATCAGGTATTGCAATCATATCCTTCTTTACGAAAAACAGTTAAATGGTATAAAAAGGTAATTTTGCACCAGCTGGATATCACCATATACAATTGTTCAGTAATTTGGAGAACTCTAAACCCATGCAAGACAATGACCCACCTGGACTTCGGCATATCAATAGCTTGCAGTCTAATTGAGCACTATACCATTCAGAGGCCTCTTCATACAGGGGGTAAGAAATCTACTACCTCTGTACCCCTAAGACTTGAAAAAATGTAAATGGTGTTTTATTTATGGACGCTCTTTAACTGCTGTGGTTCTCAGCATCCCATTCTATACTGGGCATGAAAGACCACTTAATTTTGCTCAGAGGCCTCTCTATCTGGCTTGAGGTTCTTTTACGTGCCGTAAATCGACACGGGACCAACAGCTTTACTTCCCTTCCGAAGGAAGCCATGCTAAGGATTTTTACACCCGAAAAAATTCATCGTCCTCCGCCAGATTTGAACCCGCGACCTTGGGTATATGAAGTCAGCATGGTAACCATTACACCATGGAGGGCGATCAGACTTGAAGGAAAACACTTTCCTAAAAGGATACCACCGACAGCAAAAAAATTGCGTCCCTTTCGAAGGTGTTTGTGTGCCGTAAAAAGGAATTCGTAAAGAGACTAACATGATATGCCATGAATGTGGAGATGTGCCCTTACATGTCTATCCATGTTTTGAGATGTACCATTCAAAAAGGAACCTTTAAAGGTAAGACTTTATTTATTCTAGAATTTATTTAAATTTATTATAAAAGATAAAAATTAAAATTATTAGGGTTAAATGAGCATTAAATGCATGCATGCACAGGATGCCATATGATGGCCATATTGATTTTCCTGCATTTTAAAACTGACATCATATGACGTCCATATGCGCAAAAAGGTTAACTAATAGATTACAAAAGATTAACTCTTGGCATGTCCAGAAGTTGGGTTTACAATGAAGGTGCTCACATCATGTTTAATTAATGCAGTAACATAAAAAGTGATGTCGAGACCTTGGACTTCATTGAGTGCCTTCTCAAGTTATATGTTTCCATAGTTCTATTAAAATAAAAAAGTAAATTAAAAAAAACTGGCACGTTCCTTTCAATCTACTATGTGTCTTCTTAGCTTCTGGAGAAGGCCGCGTTATCTTGCATGGGAATGCCGACGTTTCGCTCATCTTGCCGTGAGTTCTTCTGGGCTCCCATGCAAGATAACGCAGCCTTCTCCAGAAGCTAAGAAGACACATCGAGACACAGGTCGTGGAAGCCTACGCATCCATTATTCTTAAAAAAGATTTTTTTTTCTCTAAAACATGCTAATCGAGGTAAACATTAGCAGAAATGGCCTTATTACTTGCTTTCTTGTAAGTAGAAGGGAAATAAGGGAATACACTAGGCTAAAGTGATAGCCAAATCTTTTAAAAGTTGGTCACTATGTGATAGAATTGAAATTTGGTTCTCTTGTATGGTCAAGAGTAAAACAAAATGAATGACTTTCAATTTGAGAAAAACTTTTTAGTAAAATAGGAGATGAAGCTTTCCTGATGAGGTGAAGAGCATGCATCTCTCCCATCATTCTGAAATTATGGCTCCTTTTATTCCAGAGTGCATGTTAGGGTGAATTGCTTGGCTAAGGCCTTTATTTCCCCTGAGGTTTTACCTTATCCTAAGAAGACAAATATGGCCTAATTTTAAGCTCTATGGACCCCAGTGACATTTAAACATCATTTACCATTTCATTCACCATCCAGTAAGATCTGTGTTTAAACGACAGAGCAAAAATCATACCACAGTATGTATTCCTCAAGATATGTTCTGCAGAAGAACCTGGAGAAAAGTTGTCGAATTCTGTAGAGCAAAATGTATTAAGATCTTATAGCATAGTGGTTATTCCCCTTGTTAGTGTACTCCTTTTAAACAGTTGATCACAGAGTAACTCTCTGGATAATTTCTTTCAAGATCAACCTGCTCTTTACTTATTTTCCATTACCGAGGAAGAAAATCTGTTAATTCAGTACAGATAAGCTTAGCATAGCCAAAAATACCACTAAAGGCCAACTGCCACAATTTATTGCAACATCTATGTGGTGCACATTTTGTCTAACACATCCACTCCAAATTTTCTTTCATTGTAAAATGTAATCATCTGTGCTTTTCACTGAAGTCCTGATCAGCAACACTGTCAAAATGTTGACTGGATATCACAAGCACATTCCTGCCTTTCTTAGGAATATAGGCCACAAAGATAGCCTCTTCTTTAAATACAAACATACTGGGATGTCAAAGTCTTCTATGATATATTAAATATTTTGGCTTAATAGAATTGGCTTAATTTAAATATTTTGGCATCCATAATTGTCGTTACAACTATGCTGCTGCTGCCACCGCTGCCGCCACCTATCTAATCACATATATTCCATACTCTCCATACTCCCCTCTCAGTTTCTCTCCCAATCAAAAAATGAATTTATGCGCAAATTCAAATTAGGTAAAATGATTCACAATATATTATATTAAATATGTTTTCTTAATGGAAAATCGCATCCATGATTGCGGTTACACTAAGTTGCCGCTGTCACCACCAAACACAGACATATTGGTACATTTCCATTCTCCCTTCTTCGTCGCTGTTCAGCTGACAGTATGAATTTCTGATCAAGTTCAAATTAGGTTAAAATTTTTACGCGTTACATTAAGTATGCTTGTCTAAATAGAAAATAGAAAATCATCATTGATACAGTTATGATCCTGCAGATGCCACCATCACCGTGTCATGTTCTACCATTCACACATTTCTGTACTCCTCTCTGCATTTCTCTGCCACTCAAAATGTGAATTTTCGTGCAAATTCGTATGATTAATTTGGGTAAAACCTTTTACAATAGATTGTTTTATTAGGTAATGTTACCTAAATAGAAAATCTTATCAATTATCATTGTTTCAACTTATTTGATCACATGCAAATCGCTACATTATTTCCGTTCTCCTCTTTCCCACTCTCAGCAGAAATAGTCTTATTACTTGCTTCCTTGTAAGTAGAAGCGAAATAAGGGATTACCATATGTTAAAGTGATAGTCAAAAGCTGGTTGCTATGTCACTGAAGTTCCTTTGTTTGTATGAACAGGAGTTGACAAATTCCTGTTTGAGAAAAGTGTAAGTTTTTCAAAGCAGAAACCAAAAACAAGGATCTCAAAAACGATGAACTCCACGAAAAAACTGTATATAACATAAATTGTGTGTTTTAACGTGCTCTACATTTTTTGTGTGATACGTTTTTGTCCCTCTTATGGTTTAGCAGTTATTCAAAATTCTGTAACATTTATCCAGAATAAAGTACTCTTCAGAGGCTATTCCCACAAAATTCAAAATATACATTTTATTTGTCAGGTAAATAGCTTTAATATACAATATTTTAATCAAAATCGCTAGAGCCATTTTTTAAAAAATCACAATTTTTTAAAAAAGTTTGGTATTTTACTGACTTCGTTTTTGAGTTATCGTGTACGCGCACGCATGCACACCCACCTCACACGTGCACACCACACACAGACCTTTTTCCGAAAATGCTTTTTTTGGTTAAAAGGGGCACTAAAACATATATTTCCGGTGAAATCTCGGAACCAAATTTTTGGGTGGAGTGAAATACCTTCTCTATACACTATGTACATAGTGTGTATAGAGAAAGTAAAAAGGGGGCACTTAATCAGCTTTAATGTCTTTTAATTGGCTCAAAATATATGGCAAAACTTTAAATTTCATTTAAAAATTATCATGTCTTCTTTTTATATAGCTGATATATTAAATTCAAACTTAAGTGCTAAAAAAAGGGAGTTGTCTTGCATTTGGATAAATACAGTAACTCAAGGCAGAGGAGTGATCTAGTGCTTCTCCACTGCAGAGGTCTCATCTTCTTCCATTTAGAGACCCCATCTTTCCAGTAAACGTAGGAGAAACATCTATGGTTCTATGCCTTTATCTCTGTAATTCTGAGAGGAATGAGAATCCTCTCCATGGGTCTCTGTCATTGGTTCTCAATCTGTGTTGGCTTCATCATCAAAAACTTCATCATTGTCTTCATTTTCATCAACAGTATTACTAGGGTTTTTTGTAAGTCGTTTCAGTTAAATACATTGTACACTTCTTGTTTCCTTGGCATTATGTGCACAAAAATGTGACCAATAGAAAAGAAGGCCACAAGAACAATTAAGTATGTGAGTGGGTGCAATGTATCTCAAAACACCTTTGCTTGGAAAAAAAAACAACCAAACAGCTGGCCAATAATGAATCCAGAAGCACTACAATGTGTTTTAGGAAGCTCTAATGGATTGCAACATCTTCACGTAAATGTTATGTTTGTATGTTAAAGCACACCAGAAAGGTATTCTTCTGATGGAGGGTTAACAGAAAATATTGCTACAAAGAGCCATTTGCCTATGAGACAATTGACTAACAGACTGACTGATTGAAAAATAACTTTTTAGGGCAAGTTTACTTGTGTAAAGAAATTTACATTACAACATGCTTCAGGTGTAGGTGTTTGCAGAGGTAAAGGCAAACTGCGCTAAGGTATCTCTAATGCACACACACACCCACCTACACAAAATTTTTCCAACTCAAGCTGTGATATTTACAGCCCACCTACAGTTGTATTTTCTCAAAATAGGATAATCAAGCATTACAAATGCCTTATGAATTTTATTTATTTATATACATGGTAACAATCACATACTAAAAATGTCTCCTTTTAGGAAACACCCTGGTTATTTGTATATAGGTATCCCAACACCATGTACATTTCCTCAATTTAGTGCTTAATTTGTTTCCACTTTTACAAACTGCCTTCCTATCATTTATGTTAAGCTCCTCTCTCTTTTTTTGATGGTTTTCTTCAACCACTATTCTTTTACTTTCTGTACATATTTTCCTAATTGTTTAAAAAAGGTTATCCTATTATTTCCAAAAAACTTTAAAACCAAATTTTGTTCCAGATCTCCTCTCTCCATTCTTTGGTTTCTGAATATTCTAGATATAGTGCAAATTCTTTACTGCACCTCCACATAGCAGGCACCTTCAACCGCTATAAACCATTTAATAAATAGGTATAGAGTCATTAAATTATAAGGTAATCCCTCTTGTGGCCTCTGCACTGTGCAAGAGATCCAATAGTCACCGAGAAAGTGGTGCTGGCAAAAGCGCACTGGAGTCCTCACCTTAAATAAATGTTGAAAATATTGACTATCTGCTCCCAAACAGAGAGTATAACAAGTTAAAGATGTTCACCTCTGATCAGCAGCAAAAATCCCTATTTGATTAGGGATAGAAACTAGAACCTTAGTGATATCATGCAAGAAATTACAAGGATTCCTGCTGCTAGGCTTAGACAAGTGAGAGAGAATATTTTTTGCAAATTGTGCTGCCTGTATGTGTACAGTAGGTCAACATTTCCATAGTTTATCTTAAATGCAGCACCACTTTCCTGGCGACACTTGGATCTCTCATTCAGTGGAGAGAGGCCGCGACAGGGTTACCTTATAATTTAATGACCCTATATTTATCTATAATTGTTTTTATAAAAATTTTGTCTATCATGCATTTCTCTTTTTTAAATTCTCCCATTGAAATTCCAACAGTTTTATTTCTCTTTTTACCCACTCTTGTTATAGTGAGCACCCCATCCTGCAAAGACTTTGCCTATCACTAATAAAGGATTAATGTCTTACAATTAAGATATCTCAGAAATTTATGCTACACACAATGTCAGATGTTGTATTTCCAAGACTAACCCAGTTAACATGTAACTTTTGCTGATTAAATTAAATATAAGGCAAGGACTGCTACAACATTTCAAAATCACAACTGAATCAATCCAATTTTAATCTCAAAATAATTTACCATGAACATACTTACAGAATTTCACTTGAGATGGCTTAGAATACAATGTTGTTCTGCAGGACTGCTTAACGACCAGCAACTTTACACAGCCAAGCTTTCCAAGTATCTGCAAAAATGTTATTGCAAATTAATCATAAATCTGCTTCTATATCAGCTATAATTAATTGTGACCAAAACTGTTTTTATAATTTTTTATTTTGGACAATTAAGCAATGTTACCATATTCATCCGAATACAAGACAATGTTTTTTTTTCAAAATGAGATGTTTTCCAAAATGGTGAGAACTAAGAATCGTCTTGCATTTGTGATACAGTGAAATTCAGATAATTCTAACATCTATAATTTGAAATTCTCGTTAATTCAAAGATTTTTCTTCAATTTTGTATTAAAGCAATATAAAAAAGTCACATTTGAAAGGGTTAGCTATGACATAATTGATGCTCTTATTATGTACTTCTAGAGGATATTGTATGATGGCAAATCAAAATCACTATATCGTTTTTGTGTTTCATTATCTGGATTTTTCCCAAATATCATATTTATCTGGATACGAGATCATGTTATTTCCCAAAATAATGAAGTTCAGAACTGGAGGGTGTCTTGCATTCATGATATATGTTTTCCAAATATCATACAGGGATAAAGTAAGTTTCAAACTTTGTACTTCTAGAGGATATTGTATGATGGCAAATCAAAATCACTATATCGTTTTTGTGTTTCATTATCTGGATTTTTCCCAAATATCATATTTATCTGGATACGAGATCATGTTATTTCCCAAAATAATGAAGTTCAGAACTGGAGGGTGTCTTGCATTCATGATATATGTTTTCCAAATATCATACAGGGATAAAGTAAGTTTCAAACTTTGCAGGTACGAGAGTGGAGAAACCCCGGAGAAATGGTATTACTGCCAAGGTCATGATGTGTGTGGCAGGTTTTGAGCATTTCATTTCGGGCCAAAAATGATCTGTTAAGGAGTCTATGAGCATTCTCATTGGAAAAAATATTTCTTCCCAAAACTAAAATAAAATTACAGACTTCCTTTCACATCAGTGGTTGCATGTAATGTTGTATTGGAGGTCAACAGCCAACTCCAAATAATACATAATTACATACATAATACATAATAATTTTTGTGATTAAGAATACAATCCAAAATTAATATTTGATTTAATATTACATTTATCTAAATTTAAATTAATACATAAGAGATGTACCTCTACAAGTTCTCTAACTTGAAATGGTTGCAGTGCTGGAACAAATCGATTGGCAAGATCTTTGACAGATAATCCTGGAGCATTCATTGAGTAACCCAGTACAGATCCAAGGAGACGATCCAAAACTCTTCGGTTCAGAGAACCATTCACTTTGACCCATGGACGAATTGCAACTTGGATTTTCTCAGATCCACTGTAAAGTGATAATTTTTAGTAACTTTGATAAACATCACTGATGTTCAAAACCTGCTGCTGAAACCAGTGAAGGAGAAATTTTAAATAGTTACATTTGATTGTTATTTAGAATTTAAACTAAAACTTTCCTTTGTTTACTTTATATTTTGTAATAACAAATCATTACTACCATCATCATCAGGGTTAGGGTCAGTTTGTGGATTTTAAAATTTCAGTTACTGAGTATGTTTTTATTTTCTTTGCCATTTACATAAGATGAGGGAACCTTTAGATATGAGGCGTGTACCAAAATACACCAAATTTTTGCTACTCATCTTTGTTGTTTATTGCACAAAGGAGTACCCTCTACTGGCAATACAACATTCTGTTTCTTCGATTTTTATAAAGCCTACTGGAATGCAAATTTCTAGGATGATGATCAGATCTCTTGTCGCAATGTCCTGAATCTCCTCTACAGATTGGATATAACATTCTTTTAATGTGCTTCTTAGTTAGGGAAACAGGGAAAAGTCTGCTGGGGCTAAGTTTAGAGAATAGTGTGGATGGAGCACAACTGGAGTCTGGTGCTTTGTCACATAGCCACAGATAAGAAAATATCTGATGTATTCCATTCACATGACTTTCTCTACTATGTAACACATTACTGTTCAAAACCATAAACAATAGTATAAATGATCTTATTATTTGCTTTTTTGTAAGAAGAAGAGAAATAAGGGAATATACTAAGCTAAAGCAATAAATTCCTTAAAAGCTGGCTGCCATCTGTTTCTTTGATTGGCCAGCAGTTTACAAATTCCCATATGAGCAAAGTTGTATTTTAAAAATGAAATCAATAACAAAGAATATATTGGAAATAGTCAACTCCACGAAAAAAGTATATGACATAAATTGTGTGGTTTAAAGAGATCTTTATTTTAGTGTAGTAAATTTTTGTCTATCTCTTACGGTTTATCAGTTATGCAAAATTCAGCAAAGTTCATTCAAAATAAAGAAGTCTTCAGAGACTATTCACAGAAAATTCAAGATATACATTTTGTTTGCCATGTAAATATCTTTAACATATGGTATTTTAGTTAAAATTGTTAGAGCCATTTTTGAGAAAATCAAAATTTTCAAAATTTTTCCTATGTAAATGATAGTTTCAAGTGGGATTTTTCTCAAAATCTTAGTTTTGCATTCCTGGAAGATAATAAGCTTAAATACCAAGTTTGGTAATTTTGAGTTATTGTGCACACGCACACACACAGACACACATGGACCTTTGTCTAAAAGTGCTTTTTAGGATACAGGGGACCCTAAAACGTGTATTGCTGGTGCAATTTTGGTATCAAATTTTTGGGTAATGGTTACCTCATATACCAAGTCATGGGTTAAAACCTAATGGAGAACAATGGATTTTTTGGGGCATAAAAATCCTTAGCATGGTTCTTTAGGAAGGGAAGTTGGTCCTGTGTCATAGATTTATGGCACATAAAAGAACTTCAAGTCTTATAAAGAGGCCTCTGAGCAAAATTAAGCAGTGTGTCGCACCCAGTATAGAATGAGATGCTGAGAACGACAGTAGTTAAAGAGCATCTATCCATAAATAAAAATTCCATTCCATTTCATTTCGTATACTTTTGCTTCAGCCTTCTTAGAATTTGTGTATGGGATTTTTCTTTAAGCATGAGTTGATAGCTTGCATTGTACATGACTATCGCACATCCTTTTTCCAGGCTTCGAAGACGATCATTCCCTAAACACTACATTATTCATCTTTTGGTGATAGTTAACTTTTTGATTGAAAAACTAATCCTGCCCTTCTTTAAAATCATATTTAGCTGATACAGCATGATAGATTATCAGACATGATCCTTTACCTAGTGGGGCCTTTAGACCAGCATTTCTTTTAGAATCCTGCAAGATAAAACTTTTATTATGGTTTTCATTTGTTCAAGTTTTGACAATGTAAATGAAAGGGCAAGGATGCTCTTCTTTCTTTAGCACATGTACTCTTATTAAAAATGTGGCTCTCTCTGCAACAATATCTTTTCTCTCCATCAAAAATAGTCGACCATCATTACATTTTCTGTACCTAAGTTCAAATCTTCTCAAAATGTTGTGTAAAGAAGTACAACCCCCTGCATGGACTATTTCGTCTTCTAAAACAGCTAAGTTTTTTAAGTGTAAGATATTCCTCACGATAATAGAACTCTGTCCTGAGCAACAGATTACATTTTCCTGAAAATCATCCAACTTTGTCACAGATTTTTGATGTGTGATGTTCTTTCTTGGAGAGCAAAAACATGCACCTTAGCTTCTACATTTTCAATCACACTTTTATGGGCTTCCTCACATATGCGCTACACTGTTCTTACAGACACATGACAAGGTTCCGCTTGTTTTTTGTGTACCTCTAAAAAAATCACAAACCCTTTCTTGGCAATTTTCCAGGACTTTAAAAAAGTTATATACTTTGTACATGATGTCATTATATGTCTAATTCCACTAAAACTTGATGTCATTATGCGCGAGAAAAATACAAACTTATGCAAGTACTTAAATTACAATCGCACAAACTACAGAATGTTGAAATTTTTAAACTGAGAGAGGGGAAAAGACAGTGTAGTGGAAGGGGCCAAGTGCGGTGCATGACGAATAACCTTGATTCGTCTGATTGGAGAGAAAATGTTATAATTATAACTGATATGTATGAGTTTATAATTTGTTGCACATTCCAAAAAAAAACAAAAAACAATACTGTTAGTTTGCTGCACTACTCACCTTAAATCCAAACTCTGGACAGCATGTTCAACATCCTTTTTTGTTGCCAAAAGCTTCCGGCGTTTCCATGCTCTTATTTTCTCTTGAGTCTTGCCAGATGGCTCAGTTATTTTAGATGAAACCTCTGAAATACCCACTGCTGAATGTTGTGCAGGACTCATTTTCTCTCTATCTAACCTCAACAATTTATAGGAGTGAACTAACCATGGTTTCATATATGTCTGATGAACATAACGCACTGACACAACACCTGTTCGGTAAATTATGCGACATTTGGTAAGCAAACCAAGTAACTCTGCTAAAGACATAGCTGTTCTAGGCTTCTTATATTCTTTCTGTAATGAAAAACAAAGGTTGGTATCATTAGCACATGTTTTTGGGCATAAAACTTTAAAAAAAAAATGTTAACCATAATGTATACTGTGGGAAGCCTTCAATCGGAGCTACATATTCTGCCAGCAGAATTTGAAATGTAATTCTTTCACCACCAAACACCACTGCTGGCACAGATATTTATGTTAAGTTTCCCAATGGCCATTTTACAAGATTTTAGCATTAAGAAATAAGGATTAATCACTGTTATCTCACACAATGCATTAACCTTTTCACTGCTATGGTCGAGATAACTTGATCATGGAAAAACATCCCAGCCGAGCTACGGTTGAGTTAACTCAACCAGAGGTTTAAGTGACTGTAGTCTTAGAATTTCATATGTGAAAGCATTTGAACTGCACGGACATAATGGTACATCTGTTAGGATTCAAAAGAACTCTTAACCATGTCCCTGCATGGTTACACATCTGAAAGGAAATAAAGCAAACTGGTGCAGGAAAACTACTTCTTGTAGCTCTGCATGCTACTAATCACGTGATCCACGTGACGTAATCAGGGTATTCTAAAAGCAGTAAAATAATGGCTTCATTTTGTTGCTGATGATGAGTTACTAGAATTTTTTGAAGCTTTATCATCAGATGTTTTGGAATTCACAGATAATGACAGTGATATTTACGTTCCATTGTATGTGTTGCATATGCTATATAAAAATATTTTCAAAATGAAAATTTGGAACTTCTAGAACATCTAAAGCAGCCTACATCATTTCTGGTGAGTTTATATTTCATTTTCAATAGTTTTGCATGATTTTCTGAGAGTTTTAAGATTTGGAAAAATTCTGAATTAATTCAGCAAGGAGATGTTTCTCACCTAAAAATATATTAGCAGTGAAAAGGTTAACAACATGAATGTATTAACTGTTGCTATTTATTGGAATTTAATCACGTTTATGGTGTTATGAGTCACCTTACAATACAGACACAGAATTCATGCAGCATTGGTTCAATTGGCAATATGTAATGGGTGTCTCAAATGTTTCTTCGCAGTGAGGTGAATGTGCTAACACGTTCACTCATGACTTTTCAGTTGATCCCACCAATTATTGTTGGGAATGAAGATGAGCTGAACTGAAATTAAGAATAATTATTTACCACTACCACAAAAGATGATGGAAATGCTTTCCTCATCCCTGTAGGGTTTCCTGTTTAATTGTGTATACATAATTTGTGATTTCTTCCTTTTGTTCATTTTGTTTTTTGGGATAATTTACATTTATAGGGATGAAATTTCATTTCCTTCTAACAGCTCTGTATGCACAGAAACAGTTGTTTCCTGTGCTGATTTCCACACTCATTTAGTGGGGCTTCTTAATATTACATCTAAAATTTCACCCAGTTTAACCTCTGTTAAAAGTTTAGGCCTACCACTTTTCAAAGCACCATGTACAGTCTCAGTTTCATGGAATTTAGTAATTAAAACCAAATTAAAACTGAATGTGCAAAACATTATAGAAAGTTACCTTTTACATTTTCTGAAATCTTATCACCATCAAAGAATATGTCTCTCTTCAATGTTTAACATTTTGACTTTGTTTCACAAGCAAATACATACAGTATTGACTTCAGGCACATAGTTTTTACAGTATTATTCAAGTAGGATAAAGGAGAACAAAACTTCTCAAAGTAATACTGCCCCTCATAGTTTCATTACCAACATAACCATAATTACAACCATCCAAGTTCACTGCAGACACTCTTTTGAGACATCCAATATTTTAACATTCATTATGTAATTTCTATTGTTTATGATAAGAATGATAATGTGTCATCAATATGAAAAATTCATATACTTGTGGATTTGCTTTACTTTTACTAGCTTCAACGTCTACTTCTTACTAGAATAACAGCTTTAGTTCCTACCACCAATTCCTTCAAAGTGGCACCTATGTCCTTCTTCGTGAACACAAATTCAATGATATCCTCAGCTTTTCTCCAATCGGCTTCACTTGCTCCAGCCTCCATAAAAGTGTCATGAACTTCTGTTTCTGAAGTTGACTCCTCAGGGACAATGAGATTGCTAAGACAGTAACATATTATTAAAAATTGTTTTTCATTTTAAAGGTTAAATCTTATGAAAATTTTTATAAATTTACATCTATTAAACAATTCATTTTTAGAACCTCCTTTTTTTGCTCCCAGGAGTGTTTAATGCTCAATCTTACTGCATAGGGAACCACAGAAGACACTAATGATACATGCAGTGAAATGATAAGTGGAAAAGTAAACATCGCAGGCCTCCCAAACATTTGCCAGGTATGAGCATTCTGCAAAACTAGGAAAACCCCTCAAAATCTATGTCAGGAAGGATAGTCCTGATAAGATTTGAACTAAATACCTTCTGAATGCAATTTTAATTATTACTGTAGAGCCATCTTGCTCAGCTTTTTGGAATCTGAATAATAAATAATAAATTTCTGTTATAAGATCAATCAATCAAGTATAATTAATCGATTAATCAAGTCGATTAAAATTAATGAGCAAAATTCTTAAGCAGCTGCTATTTTATTTCTTTATGGACGACACAGAATTGAAAATGCAGCCTTAGCTTTTCTCTCTTCTGGAGACCCTGTCATATGAGCTTAAATGCTTGTGTACTACATTCCTCATGTGTGTTTTTGCTCCCAGAGAAGTTAATATGATTCTCTGAATTATCAGGAAATGCTTCCTAACAGTATAATAATAATAATAATAATAATATTCCTCACACATGTTTTTACTCCCAGAGAAGTTAATGATTCTCTGAATTATGAGGAAATGCTTCCTAACAGTATAATAAACAATAGTCAAGGAAGAGCAATTGCACTTCTGCATGTGCTTAATTCTGCTGTTTTGACTCCTGCGCTATTACAACTCATAGTAGCTTTACCGAGTTTGTGCATGAAACCTGTGTGTTTAGTTTGCTATATTTCTGTTGTTCCATTAGTAACTAAAACAGTATTTTTGGTATTATAAAGAATATGTACATACAGCTATATATTTTACTATCAAGAAACATAAATAAAATAAACAGTAATAAACTATTTCAGCATATTTTTCCCAACTCGCTCGAAACTCTATAGTTAAGGATTAAAATTGTTTATTGATCTACAGCACTAGTTTTTACACTTATACTTTTTTTGTTGAGGTCCGAAGAATTCCTATAGTTGCCACTAAATCTTAATTCATTTATATGTTTTCTACCTTTATGCTTTTTGTGCATATATGGATGGTCCTTTGAAGCACTGTTAATGTGCTTAAGGCTGGTTACACAATTTAAGAATACCCTGAAACTTTTAATAAACAACTGAATGCTGCTAAGCTAGCCCTACACTAGATTTACACTGTGTGAGTCATATTCGTCTTCACTGATTGTGAGCTGAACAATTTCACAGAACTGAGAGCTTTGATAATGCTTAAGCATGAATTGCATATGAATTCCCATCGTTTAAGACAACAATGTTCCTGAAATTTGCTTTTGCAGGTTCTCTAGCAACATATATTTAAAATGACAGGAAAAATCACCAAAATGTAGGGAAAATTTGCAACATGATGGGTAGATTAGAGCAGTGTAAGACAATTTTGATAGCTCTGGATACTGTAGATTTTGAGATATTCAAAAAATGTTATTTGTTGCTAAAATATGTATTACGTAAATTACAGTATGAATACAACAAAGTATTCAATAAAAGTTTTATGTTAAACTGCATAATTAATCTCTGGTACCACAATTGTCGCCTATTTACTTAATTTAAGTCTTGTGCATAATTTATGGTCATTTCCATACGTGAGAATGGTTTGGACTCATTCTACATTGTCTCTATTTTAGTTTGCTACAAATCTTGCAACTAAAAACTTTGAAACAGGGTATATTGCTTTCCACCAGGAAACTGGTTGTGCAAGATGGTTTGCCTTTAATTCTTGTAAATGAACAGACACTGTATTGCATTATTTATTCCCATAGCTATAAACTATGTGTGCTCTGTGGCCCGAGTTACAAACATTGTGGTCGACATCACTTTAAATATGCTGAAAGAACAAAGACCCTTATGGAATACTGCAAATTCTGCGCAGTTCATTCTACTTTAGTTACTGTTTATTACAGCAGCATAATAACAACACGGTCCACATTTATTTATTAACTTCATGTCATTCATCCAACCACTGAAGGTTTCTATGGATTTTAATGATGCCATAAATGCTGTAGACAGTCAAATGCTTTCTGATGCATTATATCTGAGAGGAGGGGATGGTGAAGTTATGCGATCCCAAAATTGAAAATTAATCAAAGGCTCCCAAAACACTCTCATAAATTAATGTAGTAATTGATGTATTAAAGGGAATAATAAAAAAAAAAGACTCCACAAATATACTTGTACAAGGTTCACAGGGAGTGGATTTAGGAAATTGCTTCTTATCATGATCCTTGTATTGTTCTGATGCAGCGAGAGATGTTTTGTTTTAAAATTATTTGTGTCTGATCTACACTTTTTGTTTTATGGCATTCGTTTCTGTGTTTTTGAACACAATCATGCCATAGGTTAGTTTATGAACATTTTACTTTTATTTCCCCGTGTAGAGAACACATACCTGTTTAACATTAATGATGTTACATAGCAGCTGGCATCCAGCAAAGACACTATTCTGAAGTTGCTATTTAGTGTTATGCACAGGCATGATAATCATCGCACAGAATCCAAAATTTGTTGGATTTTTTATATAGTGCATTATAGTATTTTGTTTAGTACAAGCTTGTGTAATTGTTTCTTCTGCACCCATCCCTTTTTCCTTGCTTAGTCATTGTACAGAATCCAGAATTTGTTGGATTTCTTAAATAGTGCATTATATTTTTTCTAATACAAATTTGTGTGATTTTGTTTCCTCTCCACCCACCCCTTTTTCCTTGCCTAATTTATGCTTTCATTAGGGATTTTTAAATTTTTTTCCTAAGACCCCCGAAGAATGTAGAAACAAAGTTTTTTTTTTTTTTTTTACTTAGCCCGCCTGGGTAGTGTGGTGGTAACGTGTCTGCCTCACATTCAAAAGGTCATGAGTTCGAATCTCGCTTAGGGTGAGTTACCCGGATAAGGTTTTTTTCGACCCTGAGATCATTTGAGCATCATTTCACCAATTTCATTCATCGTCCGATATGACCAATCAGTTAAAGGACGTTAAATTACGGGGAAAAAAAAAGTTTTACTGTAAGTCACTGTTTAGAGCCACTAGTGCTGCCTAATATCACCAACTCCTGAATTTCCATATTGTCTTCTCCTTTGACTGCATAATTATGATAATGCAATAAATGTGTGATGTGCATGCACACACACCTTTTGAAGGCAAAGATAGTCAAGCAGCTTAAGTCAACTGTTAGTGGGATAACATATTTTACATTATTAGACAATAGAAATACCAACTAAAGCAAATCTTAAAGCAAATGTGGCATAATAGAAATGTTTTGTTACTTGCTACAATGAATAAAATTATGGTATGTGTAGCATAATTATACTATTGTTAGCATCGCTGTTCCTAATATAGAAATGTCATTGGTTAGCCAGTTGCCTTTTATCATACAATATTCTTACTAGAAATCACAATAAGAGAAGCTGGCTGACATTTTCTTTGAATTTGTTATAGGTATTATAAAGTTAGTATATTTTACTCCAGTAAGCATGAAACACATACAAAGCCTATGATTCTAAACAAAGAAAAACAAAACAGACAAATGCCAAGCTCCATATAAGAGAAATATCTTTAGACTCACCTGTTTATTTCTTTCAGCACTTCTTGGATCTGTCTATTGCTGAGAGATTTAATCTTTCCTAGAACATCTTCTAATGAAACCTCCTTCACAAACTTCTTGGAACTTTCAATGGTTTTCTTCACAGTCAAATTAACTGCACCAGAACTATCAGAATATTTACTTACTGCCATTCCCTGTTTATCTGTCAAGGCACTTGGATGAGGAACTGTACAATCTTTCTTAGATTTGTTGCTTTCTATTGAAGATAGATGCGTTGTTGCAACAGTCCTAGTTGCAATGTCTTCAGACTGCATAAGAACTGTAGAATCAGTGCCTATTTGCTTGGGTAAAACAGCACTCTCTAGGTTTTTGTTCCCACTTATTGTACCAGCTTCAGAAGCTGTAACAGTTCTTTTGGTGTCTTCCTGACTCCTAGATGGCACACTACATGCATTATGACTCACTTGAAGTGATAATTTACAAAATACTTTACAAGAGTTCACCACAAAAAAGTCATGTGCATGCTGTGTTTCAGCCAATGACTCTCCCAACTCTTCTCTCATCATGTACAGTGCTATTCTTGAAGCTGCACGAGCAATAGCAGCCTGTTGTGATAAAGCACATGGAGGTTCATCACTCATGTTGTTTAACTCCTCCAGATCATCTTCATCTTCTCCATCACCAAGATCATCATCTAAGTCCATATCCGCATTTTTCTTGGCAAGTTCTTCAAGCCTCATATATGATTGATTGAAGATGGCTGAAGTTGATGCTGAATCTCCTGAAGGTTTACATGATCGCAGAAGTTCACGGTATCTCTAAAAATTAAGATAAAAGGGTTTGCTACAATACAATATGTAATTATCAAGCCCCAGATTTTTAGGTTAATAATGAAAGGATTTAAAATATGGATAAATTTAAATTAAACAGTATTATCAATTTCAGATTACATCAAGTTGCATGATAAATAAATTACAATTTAATATTCCAGTATTCGAATATATTAAAATACATTATAAATTTTGTTTATCTCAAATTTAAAAGATTTAATTTGATTTAAATTCATTTATATTTTATTTAAAATTAATTTTTATTACTTTTTTGTATGTTTATTTTATTCCTGACCTCTTACTCTGCAAATTTCTGTTTATTTTAATACTATAGATACCAAATATTTTAGATCAATCTTATAGAGCCTAAATTAACCTACATATGTTGATAAGGTAAATAGCAAACAAAGGAAGGGAACAGCATGGTTAAGAACAAGCATTTGGAGTTTTAGAAGGATAAGGAAAGACATCCTACACAGTCAATTTCCCATTTGCGCAGGGAAGGAAGATCTACAGCATATAGAATTTGAATACCTAGGAATGGAATGGAATTCCTGGAACAAAAGTGGGATAAGATGGATACGAGAACAGTGTTAAGTCAAGTTTTAGTAAGGTTAGCAGAAGCTTAGGTCAGTTTTTAAGCAAAGTTAGGAAATAATGGTTAAAAATCTGGTTTGTGTAAATGAAATTAAGAGTTAACACAGTTTTCTGTTATTAATGTTTTGATAGTTTCCAGTACACTCATTTTGTTTTAGTGTAATAGCGAAAAACACACAATTAATAGTTTTAAGGAACTAAAATGTTATACATGCAATTATATGGATGGATATGATGAGCTAAAAGTTTGGGCTGAATGCCCATCATACTGAAATATGTATTAGCTTAACACAAATAAAAAATTAAATATATACATATAAAAAAATTAAATATGTACATATAAAAAAATCTAATTTTGCATTAGGATATAATAAGGGCTATTTTTTGTGATAGTACCTAAAAATATTTAATCCAGTTAGTTAAACAAATAGAGTACATTTATATAACAATTATACTTGTTCAAATAAGGATAATACTAATTGCAATTATGATCTTACGAAATCTTGCAGAAAGAAATTAGAATCCTACTGAAATTTATTTATTTATTTATTTATTTATTTATGCTAAGCATTATACAGGTGAATATGATCGGTGTTCAGCCCTGGCTCTTTACCGGTCATACTCATATTTTACAATAGTTTATTAATTCTAGTTTATTACACCATTTTGTCTATTTACTGTCCATATCCATTTATTTTTCACTTTGCATAAGAATTGTCCAATCTTCTTACTATCTTTTTGAAACATTTCAACTACTACTACATTTCTATCTATTTTAAACCATTTCTTATTAATATACTTTTTTCTCCAAATTTCAGTTCCTTTACATTTAAATAAAATGTGTTCTATATCTTCATTTCCGCCACATATAGGACATTGATTTTGTGGAATACCTTTCCTTAGACCTTTTAATCTCCATACTCCTGCTTTCAGCCATGCAATACCTTCTCGCTCCTCTTTATTTGTCACATCAATGTACTTTTCCCTTCCCCATGAGACTTTCATTGGTATATAGAAAACTAAAGATCTCTTTTCAGTTATTTCACTAAATATTTTTTGTATTTCTATATCCTCAAATCTTTTCCTTGCCAACTTCCAGAAGTTATTCACATTATTTTCTCTTCTTCTCCACATTTCCCCTAACCCACTACTTTCCAGGTTATTTCGAAGACAGTCTACCCATCCCTTGTTCTTTAAACTTTTCTCTTGATATACTAAACACTGTTTTAACAAATTCCTTTCTTCCAATTTCAATATCCTATGCCAAAATTTCAATGCCCTTTCCATAATCTTTCCCTTACTTGCCACTCTACCCAGCTCTATTTGTGCTACCTGCCTAACAGTTGCATTTGGTAACCCCAGTATTTCTTTGCAAAATTTCCTATGCACCTCATCTATGCCTTCCCATCCTCCTTCTAATCCCCATACTTCTATCCCATATAGCATTTTTGTACTGAAATTTATAACTGTAAATTACATCATATTCTCTGATTATCCCTTTTCTTTCATTTATTTCTATGAAAAATATTCTTACCTGTACAATCCTTGCATACGTCTTATCTTTCTCTGATACCCTTGGATCTAATATTATTATCTGGTCTGGAATATCTAATTCAAAACAAATCTATAGAAACAGAAGAAAAAATAAAAAAGGCTTAGCATCACATTTTGTCCCAATATAAGGTACCAATAGCTAAACTAGAATTATTGAAAATACAAAATTTCTTTGTAGAATAGTGCAAAAATCAGGTTAACAGATAAATTTATTTTCACAAAAGAACATTAAACTTAGCATTATGCACTAAAATCTTTATATTTTGTAAATATGCATATTATTAAATTTTAATTATGAACTTAAAATTTTCTCATATGTTCAGCAAAGTAGACGAGAATATTTTGTAATGACTTGGTGACTAGAGAAATTCAGTGCTCTACATTTATGTCAGGGGCCAGTTTAGCAGTTGGGCACTTGGCTTGGCTTAGGTCAATCATTGTCAATTAACTGATTCTTTTACACTAGCTATGAGTAGGAAACAACTGGAATGATCGAGTCAGACTGAAAAATTCAATGCTATAGCTCGGATTTGAACCATGGATTTTCTGGCCTTCATTCAGTTGCTCTGACCACTGAGCTACCATGGCAATATGCTGTCATGACATTAAATTCCCAACTGACACATTTTACCGGTAAACCACAAGGAGATTTCATTTTATTTTGAGATGACATAACCCAATGGTGACTTATCTTTCCAACTCCTATCCTACAGTTGTCCTCTGTGGAGTAGGGTTGACATCTAGACTCTGGTTCCCTAGATCGCAGGTTCAAACCCAGCAGAAGGCGAAGGATTTTTTTGGGCATAAAAGTTCTTAGCATGGCCGTTGGAACCCATGTCATAGATTTACGACAAGTAAAAGAACCTCAAGCCTGATAAAGAGGCCTCTAAGCAAAATTAAGCCAAATATAGAATGGGAGGCTGAGAATCACAGCAGTTAAAGAGCATCTATAAATAAAACTCCATTTCATTTTCTAGCCTACACATAGCTAGTGTGGAAGAAATAATTATTTGAACAATGACTGCCCTAATAGTTGGTTAAGCTAAGAGACCCAAGACTTAAAGCTATATAAGCTTTTATATAATCTATCTTGGGTTTTGTATTCTAAATATGATTTTGTTTCTGTTACAGAAAATTTTGATCAGTTATATGTGGAACTGTTTTTCTCTTTTATGCCTTCTCATTATATAAATAAAAGCTATAATAATCAAATAAACACAGAGAACATTCTCTACTGTATCATCTATTGGATGCCTGGCAAGCAAAATGCTAGAGGTGTGAACTTACCCTATCTCTTGTCCCCACTACTCTCTGTCAACAGTCATGTAGAGCCAAAGAAACCGGTTTATTCTGTTATTAGCCCTGTGGCGGCCTTATCAGTGCAGTGGTGGCTTATATATGCAGTATGAGTGAACAGTGAATGTTTAATTGGGACTGGGAGAATAAGTATTTTTTTTGTTCTTCAAGATGGTCATTCTCTAGCTGCCATTACCTACCTTTGTGCTTTCCTAACAAACTCTTGGCATTTGATTACGTTGCAAAGGACAAGACATCCAAATCCTAAACAACCATCTCTGTTCCACACATAATCTCCCTGCTTCTCATCCAGAAGGAAGGAAAAAGGAAGGAGTGATTGTAGGGTAGAGCATTTCTCACTGTGGGTGTTTATCTAACTGGCCCTAATCTATTATATCAAATGTTCTGACAAATTGTAACAAACATGTCTGTAATTTCAGGCATGTACTTTATAATGCTATAAATGTATAATATTGCTTCACTATTATTAGACTTTCACAGAATTTGACCTGCTTTATGTTTAGTTATGCCACCGACACAATTCAAGAGATGTGTTGGGACTCGCAGAAAACAGCAAGCAAGAACATTGCTCAATTAGGAAAATCCTGCCAGTGTCTGTGCTACTCCTTTCTGAATAACCTTGAGAATTGTAAATTGTGCCAATACTTAAAGGTAGATAAAACACTGTGTAACAATTTCTTTAGAAGCAACAATAAGCTAGTTTTTCATCATAACCCACAATGATGGTTGAACTATGATATTTTTCCTCTCAAAATAAAATTGAACTTTATATTCAGACTTACCTGACCTTTGGTGAAAAGCTCCACCAATGCAGCTGCAGTACCACCATTTGGAGTAGCTACCTCAAAGCCTTTGGAAATATTCTTTTTTGAGTAGAATGTACTTATATTCTTCAACATTAGATAGCTTTCATGGAAAATTTCATGTTGATATTTCGTCTGTAGTATGTGCAAATAGCTGAAGCGAGAAAGAAAGACAGAAAAAAAATATGTTATTTTCACATTGTATTCTCTACCCATTCTACAAAAAAATGTTTTTTACTATCTACTTAACATTAATCAAGATAAACATCTGCCTTGTTGATACAATAAGATTAGGGGAATACAGCATGATTATGTGGTAATGAAATCTTTAAAAGCTGGCTGCTATGTGACAGTTTGTAATTTTGTTCTCTTTGATTAACCAGCAGAAAGAAAAACAAATAATAACTTACCATTTGAGAAAAACGAGTCCAGGATAATTTAAGCCAATAAAAAGGAATGTCTCAGAAATGGTTAATAATATTATATTGGACACAAACTGTGTGTTTTGACAAGATATACATTTTTTTGTGTAGTTAAGTTTTTATCTCTTAGGGTTTACCAGTTATGTGAAAGTGATTCCAGAATGAAGAGAGCTTCTGAACTTTTCCCAGAAAATTCAAGATATACATTTTGTACCTTCAATTTTTTTTTTTCTCAATATATTGTATCTTATAAAAATTGTTAGACATTTTTCAGAAAATCAAACTTTTTGAACATTTTTCCATGTAAAGGCAAGTTTGGGAAGGAGGGATTTCCCTGAAAATCTTTGGGATGCATCCTTAAAAAATACTAAATCAAGTTTGGTATTCAAGCAACTTTTTGTTTTTGAGTTAAGCTGTCCATGCATGCATGGATCTTTTTTTAAATTTTTTTTGGATTCAAAGGTCCTCAAAACATGTATTTTTGCTGAAATCTCAGCACCAAATTTAATATCTTCTTATTTAATGTATGTATATTGTACATATATGCTAGAGAAAATAAAAAGGCATCCTTTTACTATTAATATTGTCTTCACTGGAGAGAATTGCTTCTTTTTCTGGAAAAAGTTGTTTCTCAAACTGTTTTGGTTAAATGGCAAAAAATGTATATGATATAAATGTTCCTTAATGAGTTCCAGATTTTTGTAGAGTAAGTTTTTTGTATATCTCTTACAATTTACCAGTTGTGCAAATATATATACACAGGGCAGTGGCATAATTTCTAATTTTTGAACCATTCTTTACAACATTCTTTTTTTCAGATTCATCATAGTTCTAACTGCCCTTTTCTGCATCTTAAATACTCTGATCATACCACTATTATTTCTCCATACTGTTATGCCATAAAAATGTTCTATAGATGATGCTAGTCAATGCATTCTATTATTTGAAAAATGTAATCAACTAATCACATTATTAAAGTCTGTTTGTGTCATGTAAAATAATAAAATGATCTAGGATGCCAAATTTATTGCATACCTTTAATCAAATGACTATATGAAATCAATACAAACCTGACAGAGAGCTGGTAAGGTGAAGAAGATACTGGTAAATAGTTTCCAGTCTTCTGTTTCAGGCGTAGATAGGTTTTCTTCAATGAAACCATCTGATCAGCACGAATCTTTGCCATTGCAGAACGAAGGAGAGTATCAGGGTACTGCTGATACACTTGAAACAACTGGTATGTGTAAGATGTTTTGTCTGTTGTACTACACAGTGAACTCTGTAATTTATATAAAGTTCATTTGAGCTAATAAAATGTTATGAGTCACCATTTTCACATGCTTTACATAGAATATTACAAAGTGGAATCAAATAAAGCTTAGATATTGTTATTCATTTAAAACCCAATTGGAATTAACACTAATAATTTATAAAATAATACAAATTGAGTCAACTATTCTATGGCTTCACATACATAAACTTTATTCCTGACTCGTTTCACCTTCATTTGAAGGCATCATGAAGGTTTCGATTGGTTGGAACTCAGGTGCTCCTGTGGATCTTCCTTCTCTTGGTGGAGGTTTTACGAGGCTTTGTAGTGAGTTAACTTCTGAAGGAATGACAAAGTTCTTAGGATAAGCACAGTGTTTTTTTTTATACCTTTACACAGATATTTAATTCTGAAGTAAAAAGAAGGGTTTTAACAGATGAGTCTTTTTCTCTATGCTGTGATGGTCATTCCAAAAGTGTGCTGCCACTGCAAATTTGTTGATTTCTTTATTTTTGATGTTACCAAAATGTTCCTTTAATCTACTACTGATGTTCCTTTTGGTCTTGCCGATGTATACTTTTTGTAGTCAGAACAGTTGATTTTATATATGCTGGACTTCTTTTTGGGGGGGAATTCTATCAGTTGTTGGTTTCTTTAGGATATTTCTGACACTGATAGAATTCCCCCTGAAAAGAAGTCCAGCACTTATAAAAATCAACTGTTCTGACTGCAAAAAAAGTATTCATCAGCAAGACCAAAAGGATCATTGGAACTAGATTAAAGGAACATTTTGATAACATCAAGAATAAAGAAACCAATAAATCTGCAATGACAGCATTCTGGAATGACCTTCATTACATAGAAAAAAAGACTCATCTGTTAAAACAGTCCTTTTTACTTCAGAAGTAAATATCTAGGAAAATATTTAAATAAAATCATGGTGCTTAACTGATGAACTTTGACTTTCCTCCAGAAATTAACTTGCTACTAAGCCTTATAAAACCTCCACAGATGTCTCCACCCCAGTGAAGCAAGATCCACAGGAGCACCTGAATTCCAGCCAGTTGACACCTTGATGATGCCTTCAACTGAAGGTGAAATGTGTCGGAAATAAAGTTTAGGTATGTGAAGCCATAAAGTATCTAATCAACTCAATCTGTATTATTTTATAAATTATTTTTGTTCATGCCATACCTGCTACAAATAAGTAATTTTAATCACTAAAAATGTACCTTTAAAAATTCTTGTGTTACATTCACGTGACTTTCTCTCCTTATTCTGCAAATTATTCATACAAAAGCTTATTCTTTTATCTACTCTCTGCTAAACAAGATAAAACATTACTTAAATTGTCCATTACTTATTTTCTAATAGATATAAGATAATTAATGAAATTCACTAGGGTAAAGTGATAGTCAAATCTTTAAAGATCTAGTTGCTAAGTGATGAGATTTGCAATTTAGTCTATTTACACAGTCAAAAGAGACGTGCGTGTGTGCACCCACCCATCCACACCCACACTCACACACTGTATAACTGGTAAACCATAAGAGATAGAAAACAGCTTTCTAGACTTATTAAAAAACACAATTTATGTCCTATCTATATTTCTTGTGGAACTAATCATTTCTGTGATAGTACTTGTTATTGGTTTCAATTTTAAAATATTTAAACTTTTCTCAAACAGGAAGTCATCTGTGTTTCTTTTGTTTTATTCCTGACCACCCAAAGAAGTGAATTTCAATGAAAATTGCTCCATGACAGCTTTTAAAAGATTTGACTAATACTTTAGTCTACTGTATTCCCTTAGTTCCCATCTATTTATAAGGAACCAACTGCTCTCATTCTCATATTTAGTTACAAAGACAAAAACAATAAGCACTCACATAACAACTGCCCATTATTTTTTAATGTGCAGTGTGAATTACTTCTGGGATCACAATTTTGCTTTCAAGAACCCACTTGTAATTTTTAATTATATAAGAATCATATCTGTAATAACAGTATATACATCAAAACTGGAGTAAAATAAGGCAAAACACCATATTTATCCAACCCTTTTTATCAGAATTTAATTTTAGAATTTAAGGACTTAATTTTGAAACACATACTTTCATCAAACTAAGGGACACTAAGCTGATTAAATCTTTTTCTTTTTCTTTTTTTGTTGGAATTGTGCAGAAATTCACATGGGCAGGTGAGAGAGGGGGGAAAAATGGAAATGTATCAGTGGTGACAGCAAAGGTAACGGAAGTGAAGGTTCAGTGATGATGGATAAGATTTTCTATTTACGCAAGTGCCTAACAGAACACACAATTGTAAGTAGTGTTACTAATTCAAATTTGTGCAAGAATTTTTGTAATGGGCAGGAGACCACTCATGCCAGGCCACTTGTTTTGCACATTTTTGACATGAAACACGTAGCAGTAAAGTTTGTTCCAAAATTGTTGAATTTTGATAAAAAAACGACTTTGCGTACAGATTGCTCAGGAATTGTTCAATGAAGTCGACAATGATCCAGATTCTACAGAAGGTTCTAACAGGTGACAAAACATGGGTTTATGGGTATGGCATTGAAACCAAGGCCCAATTGTCCCAATGGAAAGGGCAACAACCAAAGAGTCAAGACCAAAAACAATTTGACAAGTTCAATCACATGTGAAGGTTCTTTTCACTTTTTTCTTGATTACGAAGGAATAGCACATGAGTTTCTGCCTTATGATCATACAGTCAGTAAGGAAGTTAGTGCCATGCACCATTTGCATAAAACAATCTGAAAAAAAAAAAGAAGAAAAAGACCAGAATTGTGGCAAAACCTCAATGTTGGAAATTGCATCACAATAATGCTCCTGTTCACACCTCAATACTTGTTAACTGTATGTACCAGACATGGCCCCCTGAGACTTTTTTCTATTCCTAAGGCTGAAGAGAACAATGAAAGAATGTTGTTTTGTCACCATTGATGGATTAAAAACAAATGCGCTGAAGGAGCTGAACAACATAACAAAAAGGGAGTTCCAAAACTGTTTCCAAATTTGGAAAAAGCGCCACCACAACTGTACTATATCTGAGGGGAGTTACTTTGAAGGGGACACAGATGTTGATGAATAAGTACAGATTCTTTAAGAAAAATAAAACTTCCCATTAGTCTGCCTGGGTAGTATGGTGGTAGCAAGTCTGGCTCACATTCAACAGGTTGCGAGTTTGAATCTCGCTTAGGGTGAGTTGCCCCGATAAGGTTTTTATTTGGGGTTTTCGATTATCCTGAGAAGACGAATGTCAGTAAATTTAAGCTCCATGGATCCTGAGATCATATGAGCATCACTTCACCAATTTCATTCATCATCCAATATGGCCCACTAGGTTAAAGGATGTGAAGCTACTAAAAAACAAACAAACAAACTTGAATATAATGCAAATCAAGATGACCTGTAGTTTTCAATAAGTACAGTTTATAAAAAAAGAAAAAAAAGGTAGTTGTATTATTAGAAATACTACATATTAGGTATATCTTTCCTTGAATTAAAAATTAGGTAGATTTGCTTAATACATACATGAATTATTGTGTTGACAATAGCACAGTAAATATCAACAATATTTTTGACCTCTTGAAAGCAGCCTCTATGTTTCAGTGATGAAGCAGGATACACAATTTCGTACTGGACACTGTAAGATGAATTGAGCATCTGTAGTAATTATTACATTTACTATAACTTAACAAAGATTATCCAGAAAATATTTAATATTCACACATAAACACCATACATTTTTCCTTCCCTAGTCTATCTCTTCTTTTACTGATTAAGGCTTTAAGATATTACAAATGAAAATAAAGTTAAAAAACAAAAACAAATCTTGCATACTTTTTCAAAATTTTATGCAAACAATTACATTTTCCATGTATTTTACTGATACCAGTGAATTTTTATGGTAATAATAGCCGAGTTACCTGGTTGTTTTATGGCTTAGAAATGAGATCAATTTGGGTTATATGAAGATTATAAGAATCTGTAGGCATTACAAGAAATCAAGTACTTAATGCTGAGAAATGGTGAAGAATTTTGAATTCTAGGCTAAACAGTAATTTTCGTTTGTCATAAAAATATCCGAAAAATATGATTATTTTAGTCAAAATCATTATAGTCATTTTTGAAGAACTCAACAATTTTCAAAATATTTGCATCTAAAGAGTAATTTGGGGTGAGGGGATTTTCTTGATAGACTGTGTTGGATCCTTGGAAAATGGAGAATTTAAATGATCTGTGAAGAGTAAATCCCAATGAACCATGGCATAGCTGAGGGGTTAGCAACATTCGTTTAGCATAGTTTTGGTGATGTTTGCCCTATTTAAAAGGGGAGGGGGATGGATGGGCAATGTGACTTCGCATGAGCAACATCTTGTGCTTTATATATTGCTTATTACTTCAGGATTATGTTGGATATACTCTTTATCGGATTCCATAAATAATGACCCCCTGCCCCCCTCCAAAAACAAACAAACAAAAAACTCGAACATTGGTAGCTGTCGGCATATGTGAAACAAATCTGAAATATATCTAACGGTCAGTTCAGTTTACCTTCTGCAAAAATATAATCTCTCAAAGGTATGCCATCATGAGACATCTAGGATTATATCCTGCTCTTTAGTAGAGGCACTATGTGTTATTGCAGCATGATTGGAAAGAATTCGAAGCAGATTGTATTTACATCAGCTGTAAATGTACTCATATGATGTGGTATTAATAATAATAATAGTTTATTTACCATTTAATAATTACAATAGGCTTTGCCACAGCTTATACATACATATATGTACGTGAAGAAATGGTAATATTACATATCTTTTACATGTCATGTTTACTTATATCTAGGAATTCTTGTATGTTATAGAATAGAATTTTTATTAGTGTTTAGTGTTTATTTTGTGGTTAATCTGCAAAGAATTTAGAACCCTTAGCCCACAGGTTCCTATCTCAAACGTTTATCTTGGATCCCTCTAGAATGCTGCCAATTTGTGCAGTTGAATTCTGGGACACCTGTATATTAAGAATTACATTTTTTTCAAAATGGTACCTGAAGATAGTTAAAGTTAACATTGTAACCTTATGGCAAATCCTTAGTGACCTAACCCTTAAGCCATGTTGTAATCAAGAATTTCAAATACATAACTGTAAAAGCTTCCAGCTATTTTAGGACCAGAGGGATGTAGCGACAGTAAAATTATGTGGAATCAGTCCAGAACAAACATGATAAAAAAGTCCTATAATATCCACCATGAGTAACAACTCATAATAATATGGAAAATAAACCCTATACCATAAGGTGTAGTAGCGGAATAGTGGATAACACATAATTTTGCAATTGACTCTGCTGGTTTAGAGTATTAAAACAAGTTCAATGAATATAGATCCATAAAAAATTTTATTTTACTAACACACTAAGCAAATGTAAATACCTTAGTTCAGGTAATGTATCTGGAATCAGCTCGTGGATTTCATCTTCACTCAATTGTGGGCTGAACTTCTGTTGCAGAATAACAATTAATTCCCTGAATATTTCATTTGCTTGCTTCTCAAGTTGCTCTGTACTTTCTGCTTTTGCTCTCAGTTTATCTATTACATTCTATTAACAAAACAGAAAAATATATCTATAAGCAATACGCAAAACAGACAATTAAGAAAAGAATATGCAACATGTATAAGCCATGTTTAGAGAGAATCACATGCCTTTGATTTCTTAGGAAATAAAACTTAAGTGTAACAGTAAAGTTCTTGGATTGAAAAGGAACATTTTAGTACTTAATGTTTCACATTGATGCTTAAAATCTGATGTGTTCCTCCGAAATAAATTTATTGTTAAAATGATTCTACTTCATGCTAATCATGATAAACATTAGCAGAAATGGTCTTATTACTTACTTCCTTGTAAGTATTAGGGAAATACATTAATATACTAGGCTAGCGCGATAGTCAAATCTTTTAAAAGCTGGTTGCCATGAGGTTGAACTCTGCTTCTTTGCATGGCTCGGATGAGAAACGTTTAAGCATTTTAAAACTGAAACCAAAGCAAGAAATATCCCATAAACGGTCACCTTCACAAAATATATATATGGCATAAATTGTTTTAACAAGTTCTACAGTTTCTGTATAATAAAATTTTTCCCATCTCTTACGGTTCACCAGTTATGCAAAAGTCATCCAGAATGAAGAGGTCTTTAGAGGCTATTCCCAGAAAATTTAATATATGCATTTTATTGGCCATGTAAATATTTTTAATAAGTAGTATTTAACCAAAATCGTTAAGAGCCATTTTTGAGAAAATCAAAATTTTCAAAATTTGTTACATGTATAGGGTAGTTTGGGGTGAGATGATTTTTCTCAAAATTTTCAAGCCGCATCCTTGAAAGATGCTAAATTTCAATACTAAGTTTGGAGTTTTACTGACTTTTAGTTTTTGAGTTATCATGTTCAGAGACACATGCACACTTATAAAACCTTTTTTGGATAGGAGACCCTAAAACATGTGTTTGCGGAGAAATCATGACTCAAGTTTTTGGGTGGATTACAATATCTTCTCTCTACTACATGCTTAACATTGCACATGTAGAGAAAGTAAAAAAGATATTATCTTATGCCTCCAAAACACCTATGCAAATTAGATTATTAGCATTGGATTACTTTGCTATATGCATTGCTGCTGTGTTGTATCACACTGCACTGGCCATTGTGGATCAACGTAAGAGTGAATCAGGATTCCAATGATTTCTGAACATTTAGTATGTCAATATACGTAAATAAACTACAACTGAATTAAACTATGTATTTCCCTCTAGTTTCTACTTACTCTACACGTACTACGTACATATTGTATAGTGAAGGTATTGTGTTGCACCCAAAAATGTAATATCAAGATTTCAACGGAAATATATATTTTAACGTCCCTGAATCCAAAAAACAGAAGTTTTTTTTAGAAAAAGGTCTGTGTGTATCTGTGGACAGCATAGCTCAAAAACTAAAAGGCCCTTATACACCATACTTGGTATCTTTCAAGAATGTGACAAAGATTTTCACGAAAATCCCCCCCACCCCAAACTACCCTTTACAGGAAAATATTTTTGAAATCTTTTATTTTCTTAAAAGTGGCTCAAACAATTTTGATTAAAATCTCTTATATTTAAGAATTTACATGACAAATAAAATGTACATCTTGAATTTTCTGGGAATAGCCTCCGAAGACCCCTTTAGAATTGAATATTGCACATTGGTAAACCATAACAGATACACATAAGCTTACTACACAAAATTGTAGATCTCATTAAAACACACAATATATGCTATATACTTTTTTTATGTGGCATGGACCATTTTCAAGATATTCCAGTTATTAGTTTCAGTTTTAAAATACTTAAACCTTTCACATACGGAACTTGTTAACTCCTGACCACAGATCTCAATCCCATAGCAATCACATTTTAAAAAATTTGACTGTTGGATTAGCCTAGTGTATTCCCTTATTTCATTTCTACTGATTAGGAACTAAGTAATAAGACTGTTTCTTCTAATGTTTATCTCGATTAGCATAAAGTAGATAGAACAAAAGCTTTTTAATTATTTAATTGTTGCTGTTTTCATATGCCATGAAATATGAATATTCCTATTTACACAAATTTGCTTGGCATCATATTGGTTCAATAATGAATCAGGAATATGGCAGGAGTATAAATTTCAGTGACATTAACCACTTTTAACAAACAGCATTTTTCAAAGCATAAACAAATCCAAAAATACTTACATCAAATTGTGAGATGATTCTATGATCCTGACGTACATCTTCCAGATGTAAGGCAACACTATGGGCAGTTGCGGCATTTTTCATCATGTATAAAATACGTCGTTGGCAAGCACGAGAGGTCTTGTTCTTAGCTGTCTGTGAACAGATGAAGGGTGGTATAATAAGTGGAACATGTGCTTCCAGAAAAATGTTACACCTCCACAACTAGAAAAAAAAAGGAGAGCAAAGAAAGAAGAGTTTACAGTTGTCATCCAAATGTACATAGTATTGCCAAAGTTCTGTCAGTAACATTTAACACATTGAAGCCTGGGCGTTTCAGTAGTTGAAGTGCCAAGAAACCCAGGGTTTTTATGCCTATTTTGAGTTATTATTTACAGTACATCAATTAAATCTGCCGAAAAGTATTGGAACAATCTAAAAGTATGGCATTCAAGAATTTCTCAACAAGTATCAAATATGAGTTTGAAAAAAACTGCGTAAAGCTGCTTACACTCCATTTATTCAAAGTTCGAAAAACTCTCCCTTGGAATCAGAATTTTCCACAGCTTCATTTGTATCCTGAATTTCAGCTTCAGTTCACAGAAATCGAGAAAAATGCAGCATTTTAACATTTAAGAGCACAAACACAACAAACAAAGAAAATTATGCGACTACCCGAGAGCAACCAATATTACTAAATCTTCTAAAATTCCTAATAGTTGACTAAAGCAAGGACAGATGGCAGCACATATCAGACTACTAAACGATAACTGATGATGTTCTTTGCCGCATAGCCCAAGACCGAGTTAAGGTCGTGGAATTGCATTAAAAGCGTTAGAAATACCTGCCCAAACTATGCTCGGGCGTGGGCTCCAATGTGTTAAACACACTGTAGTATGGTATTTGTGAATGAAAAAACGCAGCAATGTTGTATATTATCATCCACAAAGTCACCTTTATTACTCCATGAGTATCCGGCTTGCAATAAGTCAGCAACAGGCAAGAGAGAAAGATGGAGTGGGGAGTGTACGAAAATTATATTATTGTATTGGCATTATTTTTTTGTGGAAAGCAAAATAAGGATTTTTTTTACACTGAAACCTCTTGGCATTAATTAACGATTTGTGTTTTGTATAATAGCATAGTTTAAAGAAACAGTTGCAATTATTGATCACATCAGATCTGGTTGTCCCAGATGTGTACACGCAAAAGAAGTTGTGAACACTGTTCATACAAGGATTCAAAGCAATCCTTTGTGTGAACAAATCATTTTGGTTCATGAACTGAACATCTCTTCACAAATAATGTCAGTATTTTGAAGGATAATTTACATATTAATGCATATAAAAGACACACAAGGCATTTGCTAACTAAAAAATTATAGAAGATATGCTGGGTTCGATTTCAAGCTTTGTTATCAACATATGGGGAGAGCAAAAACACAAAGCAAAAATCACACAGCAGTGGTTCATTACTGCTGTTGACTGGCCTAGCGGAAGTCCAGACCTCAATCCATTGGATTATTCTCTGTCAAGGCAATAATGATAAAAAAATAAATCAAGTAGCTGTCAAGAAAATTCCACTGAAAATTTGAGCAGCTATTGATAAGTAGGCTCAACATCTTTACTGCTGAGTTGCCGCTCTTGGCTATCATTTCAAATGAGAGTATTTTCATTTCTAGCATTTTTGTGTTCTTTCAGAATAAATGAATATTAATGGATTTGCATAGTTTTATTTAGTAGAATATGTATTGAAAGCATTGGCAGAACTTATGACAGTACTTTGTATAATCCCAATGTTAGTCTGGCTGTATTCTCAAGCATCATTAATAAATATTGCAATAATTTTGTTTTACTGACAAATGTTCAATGTAACCCTTAAGTCCCATTCACAATGAAGAATGTGGGCAAATATAGCTTAATTGCAAGACTTTGAATCCATGTTATCTAATGGAAACATTCACAAACTCTGCTAAGCAATGTCTCAAAACTTGCTAAGCAATGTAAGATGTTGCAAATTCCAAACTTTATGCTTGTATTTTCCGTATGTGTTGTATGTACAGAGTATGAATTCTATTTCTTTCCTACTGTACTAACAGCTTCTCAGCAGCACATGATTGCACTGTAAAATTTTACATCTACTTTAAAATTATAGTGTTCTTCCATTTGTCCAAACCATGTTGTTTTGCATGCTTACACAATACCAATGTGCTGTTATTTGCTTGGATAACATTTTTTATGTTCTATTAATTTATAAGCAGATGAATTTTCTTGATGGATATTATTTGTTATAGTATCCAGTTTGAAACTTGTTATACACTCTTGAAAATTTCTGTTTATGGATCAAGAAATCCTCGCTACTTTCTTGATTAAGCATCTAGTTGCATTGCACTGGTCCCTTTTCATTGTGAATTGGCGCCTTACATTTCTATGAGGGTTGCATATCAATCAGGATTGTGTAACACAACAAAATAAATAAATTCTGAGTAAGTAAACTTCTAATATCGACATTTACAGGGTTACTCTAAATCATTGTTGGGGTTTGTTAAAATTTTTTTAAAAAATGTGGAAAACATACCATTTTTACTGCTGCACTAACGGTTGGACAAACACTTAGAGTTTTGTTCTGCATCAATTGTAATGACATACCACCAAATGGCAGTAACAGCAGTGTTTAACAAAATGGCGGTTAACAGCAAGGAGAAAGCTTTTTGTACTCTTGAATATCATCAATGTGAATTCATGTGAATGGAAAAGTGAACAAACAAAAAGTTTGTATTTGGGGTACCCCGAGCCCCCATTGTTATGTGGAACATGTGCGAGACTCCCCTAAAGTAAATGTGTTTTGTGCTGTTTCAAATAGGAAGGTCTGTTCTTCAATGAACGATAGTGACAGGGCTGACCTGGATGGGGCACCACCTTATTTCCACAGGGAGGACAGAGCATTTTTAAACCAAGAACTTCCACAACGATGGATGGGACATGGAACAGAAGATGATCTAATGTTGTTACCCTTTCCACCAAGTTCACCAGATCTTACAACATGCGATTTCTTCCTGTGGGGATATGTTAAAGATCAGGTATTTGTTCCTCCTCTATCGGTGGATATTCAGGAACTGAAGCAGCACATCCGAGTTGCCTTTGAAACCATTACCATTGCAATGTTGACTCATGTGTGGGAAGAGATGGAGTATCAAGGAGATATGTGAAGAGTGACAAAAGGCACACTAACAAGCATTTGTAATATATGTAAAAAACTTTATGAGTTACAGTACACAATAAAAAAAGATTAATATTCCTTTGTCAATTGCACTGTGAGTTATGAATTTTTGTAACCGTGACAATAATTTACAATAACCCTGTATAATCTGTCATATTCTTTATTATGATTGAATAATTCAAAAGAAAGTAATATAGTCTGAAGCTGCAGAGTCTATCTGTACTTCTCATTACACTTAATAACATAAGTTATTCACAGTTTTCTGTAAACTACTATTAATTTTTGGCCATACATTAGAATAGATGAGGATTGTGACTATTAAGTGACATCAAAAGACATCTTTGCACATACTTACAGGATACCATTCATGCAGAATATCTCTGATTATTTGAAAGCCAATAACCTGCCTTCGTGGATTTGGGCAAAGATACATGCATGCAACCTTGCAGAGTAGAAGGAAATTATCCTCTGATGAAGACCACTCAACACGTCTGTAAAATAATGCAATATATTTTTGTTAGATAAGATAACAAACCCTTACATCCCTTTAAGTCAATTGCCTCCTACTATAGTTAGAGTAGCTCATGCAAGGTGAGTTAGTCCATGGGAAAATTAACCCTTTACTAGTCTTTTGGATTAAAAATTATATATTCAGTATTATTTTGCACAAATACAAATTAGTTTTACAGACTTCTTGTGCAGTGGTTTTATAGTCCCAAGTGATGGTTGCCAAGTATGAAGCTGACAGAACGCACTACGTTGTATATGCAAAGTATACTGCATTATTTAATACCCCGTTGAAGAGCCAAGCATGAAGTTGGTGTTGCTCTTGGGTTGACGGGTGCCTCTAGACTCACTCTACTATCAAAAGAGTAGATCTCCACGTACCTTGTTCAGAAGATCCACTACTGGTGGTTTGCCGCTGGCTCAGCTCAGTCTGCATGTAGATTTGACTCTCAGGTGGAAGCAATGAGGGTAGCTTGGGAGTGAGCTTATGAAATAGTTAGCACCGCTTTTATTTTACCTATTCGTTTATTCCTGACTAGAAGACAGGTCGTCAAGCCCTTTGCTTTACAATCTAACTAGGAGCTTTCCTTCTTTAACGATGTACATTAACTTAACTTATTAAACTTATTATTTGTTTACTTATTACTCTCAAACCGTATTAACAATCTTATAACAAGTATGCACCTTGAACTTAACGGTTACGCATACAGAGCGATTTAGTGTATTTGAATGCCTTGATATATGTAACTGACTGCCTAAATGTCCATAATTGAGTGCCCTGAGATCCTACAATCTCTTACCTTATATAGTAGATTATCTGTCATGGCTGCTTCTTTCTGATTGGTCAGAAAGACTGCGAACTTGGCATTGATTTGGCCCACAATGCATCATTTTCTACCCAGAATGCATCATAATACCCATGTGACCAACATCACACAGTGGAAAAAGACTCATTTCAGTACAATTTGGGTCTTCACCATCACTTATTTCTCTATTGCACGCACCTGCACCATGTACGTGACTAACAAGATAGAAATTTCTCATTAAGAGCCTCCCCTTTCCTATAGCCAAGTTTGGTAAACAACTCTGAGCTGTGCTTACTATTATCTGTCCAGCCATAGTTCATCAGTAATGTAAACAAAAGCAACAGGTCGTAACAGTTCCGATTGGTTGCTGAACGTTTTACTGCTTTTCTCCATAAAAAATAGTTCCTCTTAATTTTCTGAAAGAAGTACACAAATTTCACATTAAACTATGCAATGTTGTCAAAATAATATAGTAAGAATTACTATTAAACGGAAATTGGTTGAATTTTAATCATTATTCCCTTACACAACAAAGCACGAGTGCTATGCCGCTCATTGCAAGGGATGACTTTCAGTTACCACGTGGAGAGCATATGTTTGTGATGTACGCTTGTAAGCAATGGCGGAGGCGTGTGATACCATTGTAGCAAATCAAAAGCAAAAAAAGACCTTTAAAAAGTGTCGAGAAAACAATTGTTCTTAACCTATACAATAAGTTTTGTGAAAAATATCCTACTCTTGCATTAGATAATATCCTCAAATTAATGGCCGAATTTACTGGTGTTTCTGTAGGCAGCATAAAGTGTGTAAGAAAAGAGTGGTCAACTACGGAAACGTCTTCGACACCCGGGAAAAAGAGGAAATGCTGCAGACGTGTTCTGGACGTACAGTGTGACGAGTTTATTCTTGGAGAAAAGAACATATTAAAGTGACTTCAAGACAAACATATAAATTTAGGAGCGTGTACAGTTAAATCTGAGCTGCTGGAAATAGTGCGGTCATGTAAAACTCAGAAGTTTGTTGTAGACGATTTGGCCAAGAAAGCGGGTCATGTAGTATTGAGATTACCTCCTTATCATTGTTATCGCAATTCAATTGAGCTTGTTTGGAGTCAAATAAAGGGATATATAGCTAGAAAGAACAAAACTTTTAAATTAGCGGAGGTGCGACATCTGGTGCAAACAACATTTCAGCATGTGACAATCGAAAAATGGAGCGAATGTGTATCACACATTGTTCGGGAAGAGCAGACAATGTGGGATTTGGAGGGAATGGTGGACATTGTCGTTGACCGATTAATTATCAATCCTGGTGATAATTCAGACAGTTCCATTGAGTTTACAACAGATGACTCGGATCTTGAAGGAGAGGACCCACTACCCACTTCCATCTTCAGATTAACTCTTCTGGGTGAGTCATTGTATTATTGCAGTATATCAAAGGATTGTGCAGTATATGGTTGTTCACACACACACACACACACACAAAATATTGGCATTTGGAGCAATGAACATATGCAATACACAAACGAACAGCATGCCTGTATTTTATAATTTTACCCAAGTATTTCATCTTTCGTTGTGAATATCAACTGGTCTGCTTGTTTTATTTTCTTTGATTTATTATGTATCTCATAGCTTTAATTAACATCTGCGAAGAGTGAACGAGATTGGTATTTATTTCCTACTATTAGTGCATAGATGTGCACTTTGTAATTGTGTAAGAGACGAACACAGCTATGCTTCACATGGTCTGTCCACGTGTGTTCGCGGAATAATACATTCTGGATTGTTTACATCGCCGGTGAACTAAGTCTGGACAGATAATAGAAGCTATCTTTACACTTCTAAATATATGAAATAATTGATTAACACTCTTAAATAAATTAGCTAATTAACAATTCATGGAAATAACAATAATCATAGTAGCGAGGCCGACTAACGGTCTCACTTGGTTTATATATTGGGGTTTATACAAACACAACATACTTGCAAAACACAGAGTGTATAAATGTGCGTAAACAGATTAAGTTAAAATATTAATATTTTTATATTTAACTGCACAAAAGCAAAAATCATCTTAATTCCTCTCTGTAAATTTAAATATTAGGAATTTTTAATTCTGAGCAGTAAATCAAATCCTTAGATTGGTAATGTGTTCGAATAAACAATAATCATGGTACGCTAAGTAAATACATGCTTTGTCTGCTTTTCTGTCTTTTGTTGTACCAGCACAGTCCAATTGTACCTTTCTGCACATTTCTGTAAGGTTCAAAATAAGAACATTGCCTACTTCTAAAACACTCTATACACTGGTAACTACACATATCAATGCTTATAATTCTAACTTGGTTTGCTGTAAATGAAGCACTTCCTTTTATTCTTGCTGTCAAGCAAGAGTCTACCAATGTGGCACCATATTGCTATACTACAAACTTTGACATAACTTTCATTTGATATCAACACAAGATTAGAACTTAAAACTGTTTTGCTATTACTACACAGAATTTTATGGCTTGAGGACTGTTAAAATAAATGCACAAGGTAGTGAAAGCAGATTTTTTTTAACAAACAAATTAGATATGAGTGAATGTAGAAGAACACAGAATGCATATTTGCTCACTTAGAGAAACAACCAGTAACACAAAATTAAAGGAATTACACACACTTCTTCAACTAAAGTATACTTTTTCTAAAACAAGATTGAAGTTTTTAATTTTAAGAATACTTAGTATGTATAAACAATTTCTCCTTTAAATTTCTAAGTATTGGTAACTTTAGAGCTTTTAAATATTTCATATATTGTAGTAAAAGTGCAAAAATAAAAAGCAAGAGCCAAAGATATGGATTTTGAGAGATTGGCAGTTAAGAAATCAAAATGGAAAAAGAAAGAAGAAATAAGAGAAACAAGTTTAGGAAAAGATATACATAGTTGAACTTATAAATGAAAAATTATTTAAATGGTATACTTATATAATAAGGATGAATAATGAACGATGCTGGGAATCAGAAGAAAGAAATAGGAAAGGATGATCCAGTGAAAACTGGATTGTGGGATTGAAAGGACTGAAAGATGCAGATAAATTGGATAGCAAACAAATGAAAAGCTTAAATAACAATTTATATCACATGTTCTATTGAAGCAAATTACAATATAAAAAAACCACATTAAAATAAATGTTTAATTCTTACTTTATGGTCATTCAAGAGTACACTTTTGTTTTAAACTTTGTGTTACCAGGCTGCTATACTTTGTTGAAACATAACGATACTTACAATTTACTCATTAACTGTAGTGCTTTCTTGTCCACTTCATCATAGTAAGGCTTGCTGCGCTTCATTTTCTTCCGAGGCAATACATGCCGTACAATGTTTTTCTTTTTAGATCTCCTTCCATTTTCATGTTCTTTCTTTTTCACGACTTTGGTCTCTTTAGTCTTAGAATCTTTGGCCTTAGGTTCTTTTGGTTTAATTGCTCTTTTTCTTTTTCTGGTGACTATTGATCCAGACTTATTCTGTATTTCTTGAGAGTTCTGAAAGAACAATACTTCATAAATAAAAATTGTTTCTATTATTTACTATCAGATTTTTCTTGGTGTTTATGATCTAAACTATAATTCTTTGAAGACAAAAAGCAATTAATTTACTAGGAAGTTGTGAGTGAGCAAGCAACACCATACTAAGTTGACTGATACTTGTTTAAAAAGTACACAAATTAATACTAAAATATGACACTACTTTAATTATTTTAGTTTGAAAGCAATCATTGAAGGATAAAGTTTTGCTACGACCAAAATTTTTGAACACGTTCTGTATATCAGAAAAGCTAAAGATATTGCCTTCTGCGGCACAAATTACTCTGCATCTCTGAGTACTGAAGGTACCCCATTTTTATCATGGAACACTTTCAATGCCTTATTGCTCATCTTCTTTATGAAGAATTGGAAAAATTACAGATACTTTCAAAAGCATAGACCATGCTGTCCTTTTCAGTGCCACAACAATGCACTTGTATCTCTTAGCAGCAAACAAATAGATATAGTTAAAGCCTTCTTAAAGCAGGTTGGTTCAAAAAAGTTACTGAAATTCAATCTGCTACATCACAAGATCCAGCAAGAAACATTTTTAAAAAGCTTGTAAACTACATTTCAAAATTATTTTGCCAAAAGAAATAAATCTATAGTTTGAAAAACCAATTGGCATTAACAGTGTGAAGCATTAATATAATTTATAAAATAATTCAGATTCAGTCGACTCAATCTGTATTATTTTATAAATAAATCCATCTTTGCTGACAATTTAAGCAAACTTCCTTTTACTCAAGCAACTGGGTCATGATAAATTAATTTCAGATCTTGCTGAAATGAGGGGCTGCATAGTTGAATGTACTCAAGTTGTGAATTTGATATAAAGACTGTGTTGAAAACTGTGTATTGAAATCCTACCTTGAAAAGTCCATGCTGATATGGCTATGCAAATGGGACTCAAGCGTGTTTTTTTTTCTTTTTCTTTTTCTTTTTGTCTTGCTAAAATGTCTTGATAGATATGCAGAAAAATGCAGTTGAAAGCTAAGTATAATGGATGCGCCAAAGGGTAGCAATAAAGGTGCAAATAAGCCATTTGAAAGTAACCTATCAATTTGGTAAAAATAATCTCACTTTTGGGTTAAAACTATCAAGACTTTTACCCAGAAAATAACATATACCATAATCGAAATGATTTTTGGATTGATAAATAAGAATTTAAGTGAGAAAAGAGAAGAAAGGACCAGGGTTCTAGGTAACTGTTATCTGCATGTATTTATCCGAATACAAGACAACCTCTACTGCAAGACAACTCCCATTTTTCAGAACTTAATTTTGGAATTTAGATCATCTATATAAAAAGGAAACATAAATTAATGTTTAAATGAAATTTAAAGGCTTGCCATATATTTTCAGCAAAATAATGGACACTTAAGCTATTAAGTCACTTTTTTGTTATTATTATTATTATTATTATTATTACTATTATTATATTTTTGCTGTATTTTATTTTAATTTGTGCGGAAAATCACATTTTTAATGGTTGACGCACAGTGCAGTATGGAAATGTATGGCATAGGTGCAATAGTACATCATGATGGCAACAGTGGCAGCAGCATAATAATGATGGATATAATTTGTATTTAGACAACTTATTTAATATTATATATCATAAATGATTTTACACATTGAGAGCAGGAGAAACGGAGAAGGCAGGGCAGAAATGCACAGTATGTGTCAATGATAGAATGTGACATCAGCAGTGGCAGCAGCGTAGCTGTAACAATGAAGATGGATATGATTTTCTATTTAGACAATATACTTAATATAACACATAAATTTGTTTACATAATCTTTATTTATGCAAAAATTCATATTGCGAGAGGGAGAGAAAGGAGAATGGAAATGTACCAGTATGTTTGTGTTTGGCAGTCATGGCGGCAGTTTAGCTCTAACAACGATTTTGGATACGATTTACAAGACAACATACTTAATATAATATATTGTAAAACCTTTCACCTAATTTGAATTTATGCGTTAATTCATGTTTTGAGATGGAGAGGGGAGGGAAGAGATGTGCAGAATGTGTGCCATGGCAGGTGGTAGCATAGATTAGCTATTACGGATGGCAGATCGTGAAGTTGGTGATGGTGGCGGGAGAGTCGCTTAATGACAATTACTAATCATATTTTCTTTTATGACAATATAGGTCCATTAACAGCTGAAGATGTAATTCATTCATGAACAATCCCTAACCTTGGGGTAAAAGCTGATGCTACCCCAGGATGATTAAATCAAGCAACCTTTTGATTTAATCGTCCTGGGGTATTTTATGGACAATGCTCAGAAATCTGTGGTGCTAATCACAGATTTATACCTATTGTAATTGAATCTACTTCTGCTAATGATTTTATCAACTGAATTTCTAATTTATCTGAAGAATAAACATCAGATGACTGAAAAGCAAGTAATGGTCTGTGAAATGAAATGCACAAAATCTGCTGCATTCGTCAAGATCTTGGCAGTAACATATGCCATTTCCTGCAGGTTTTGCCTCTGCAAATTTTGAAACTTACTTTTTTCCCCACATGATATTCGGAAAACATATATCGCAAATGCAAGACAACCCCCCCAGTTCTGAATATTAATTTTTTGGAAAAAGCATCGTCTTGTATTCGGATAAATTCAGTACATGTAGAAACATGCCCAAGAACTCTTGCTACAAAACAACTTTCATTCGTCTATCTTTATTTATATCAAATTGCATTCCAGATAATTTCAATGATTTCTAGAGAACTGAAAAATGATAGAAAACATAACTTAAAATACTATAAACGTTTACTTACTGGATACATTTCATTCAGTTTAATAGGCTGCTTTTTGAGGCTGGCTAGCCGAGCTTTTCTTTGGTCTTGTATTGGTGTTGTTTGTTTAACCTACAAAAAAGATAATATTATTAGCAGTGCAAAAGGAAATTTGATTATTAAATATTCTTCTCTTTTAGTGCAGACACAAGTCGCTAATACATTATATAGAAAACTATCTAAACTTTCTATATATATATATATATACATAGATATGAAACATACAAGAGGTATTCAATAAGTCCTTAGAAAAACCAATTGTATTTGTAGCATCGAAAAAAGTTTGTATTTAGTAAACATCGTCTCTTACTAGATGACAGTATAACATTTCACCTATATCACCATAGGCAATTGAATCAACAATCTTGTAGTTATTTAGAAAGAGGAAAAAAAAAACAAGTTTCGTGCAGTGATTATACACACTTCTATTTAAAAGGTTTAACACTGAAAAGATAAAAGTCGAGTTGGATGAAGCACATCTGCTCCTTCATTTGCAACAATTTACACTTGGATAAATGAGTTTAAACGTGGCCCTACATCCACAAATGATGTCCAGTATAAGTGACTTCCTCCAAAATGGTTGACAAAATCCAGGATATGGTTTTGAGTGATCAACGAATTAAAGTTTGCAAAATAGTAGAGGTTGCAGGCATATCACAAGGTACAATTTCTCAATTTTGCACCAAAAATTAGGTGTGATAAAGGTCTCAGCAAGATGGATGTCGCGTTTGCTCTCAATGGAGAATAAATACAATTGTGTGATTGATTCGGAAGCTGATTTGGCACGCTTATGTCACAATTTTTCTTTTTTGGTAGTGTTTAACGCCTGCTTTTACTACTTGAGGCACCACAGGTGATGACACTGATGATATATGAATTGAAGATGGAGCACCAGTGGAATGCGATGGCCGGGGAAACCTGAGAGAAAACCCGCCCCTGCGCTGCTTTGTCCACTACAAATCTCACATGTGGTCACCAGGCCATCTAGGTGAGAGGTGAGTGGTCTAACCACTCGGCCATAGCGCAGCCTTACCTCACAATGCTGACGAGTTTCTGTGTCAATACATAACTGTGGATGAAACATGGATACACTACTAGAAACAAAAGTACAGTCAAAACAGTGTGTTTTTAAAGATGAACCAGATCCAAAGAAGGCAAAGGTGGTGAAATCTGCAGGCAAGGTATTGGCCTTGGCTTTTTGGGATGCATGTGGAGTCATCTACATTGATTACTTGCAGAAAGTAAGAACGATAAATGGAGAGTAGTATGCATTGTTATTGCACCACTTGAACGGGAAAATAAAAAAAAAGCACCCTCATCTGTCAAAGAAAAAGATACTCCATCAAGACAATGCAAGGGTGCACACCTGCGCAGTTTCCAAGATGAAAATTGTAGAATTAAGGTTCAAATTACAACAACTTGAACCATATTCACCAGATTTGGCCCCCAGTGACTTTTTTTTTTTTTTTTTCCAAATTTGAAACAGTGGCTTGGCAGTAAACTATTCACATCTCAAAGAGGTCATCTCCCAAACATATGCACATCCTTTCTAAATCCTACTTTTTGGAAGGCTTAATAGTTGGAGAAATGCTGGGAAAAATTTATTGAATTAAAAATGGATTATGCTGAAAAATGAAAAAAATTTACCAAAAATAATTTGTTTTTCTACCCTTTTCTAAGGACTTATTGTACGCCCCTCATACTTCCAGAACTTTATTTATTTTCTTAGAGAAATAATGTATTGTCAATGGTAATTTCATTATTTTGAATATGGTAAAACTATTCAAATGTGTGATAAATTAAAATTTTGTTAATTAACTTGCCATTGGTTTTGATGTATCGCTCAATGCAGATGGTGTGTTGGACCAATTCCAGTTTCTTTTCAAATGCCTGCAAAAGTACAAAATGGATTAAAACCCTATTATCACTTGATTCAAAGCATAAAAGTAATTATTCTCATTATCAGAAAAAAAAATGTTCATTGTACATATGCACTAGAGAAAGTAAAAAGTATGTCTTATAATTCATAAAATATGGTACCTTTCATATTGGTGATTCAAAGAAGCTTATTTCAATAATCAAAAGGGAAAAGGGTACTGTACAAGTCCACTCACGCAAAAATGGCTGAATCTAATCCTGCTGCTCCTTTTTTATCGCCAGGAATTTCTCCTAAATCCAAAACTGCAGCATCTTGTGGCAGGACTGGCTGAACAGCGTCTATCATTGATTGCTTATTTGTCAATATCTCAAGTACAATGTCCTTCCCTGTGACACACATACGACCACCTGGAACATCGTCAATGCATGTGATTTAGTAGCCAGAAAATTTAATTACTTTCTCTACATGTACTATGTACATAGTGTATAGAGAAGGTGTTGTATTTCACCCTAAAATTTGACACCAAGATTTCACAGGAAATATATGTTTTGAAGCCCCTAGAGTCCAAAAAAAGCATTTTAGAAAAGGTCCAAGTGTGGCGTGTGGCGCATGCATGTGCATGTCCATGAGCGTGTGCGTGTGTGTGTGGACAGCATAGTTCAAAAACTAAAAGCCATTTAATACCAAACTTGGTGTTTATGTTTGATATATTCCAAGGATGCAACACGAAGATTTTCAAGAAAATCCCCCCCCCCCCCCCCGAAACTATCCTTTACATAGAAAAAGTTTTGAAAATTTTGTTTTTCTCAAAAATGGCTCTAACATTTTGATTAAAATCTACATCACAAATAAAATATATATCTTGACTTTTCTAGGAATAGCTTCTGAAGACCTGTTCATTCTGGATGAATTTTGCATAACTGGCAAACCGTAAGATACAAAACTTACTAGCTGGTTGTTATGTGATTGAAGTTCTTTTTTTTTGTATTGCCAGTGATTGACAAATTCCAGTCTGAGAAGAGTATGAATTTTTAAAACTAAAACCAATAACAAGGAATATCTCAAAAATGCCAACCACACGAAGAAAAAAAACAGCATATAACATAAACTGTGTGTTTTAACCAGCTCTACATTTTTTGTTAAGTAAATTTTTGTCTATCTCTTACAGTTTACCAGTTATGTAAAATTCCACAAAATTCATCCAGAACAAAGATGCCTTCAGAGGCTAGGCCCAGAAAATTCAATACATACATTTTATTTATCATGCAAATATCTTTAATATATATTTTAATCAAAATCGTTTGAGTCATTTTTGAGAATTCAATATATACATTTATTTGTCATGCAAATATCTTCAACACACTATATTTTAATCAAAATCATTAAGCCACTTTTATAAAATCAAAATTTTCGAAAAATTTTCCATGTAAAGGGTAGTTAAAAATCTTTGTGTCGCATCCTTGGAAGATACTAAACTTAAATATCAAGTTTGGTATTTGGTATTTTGTTTTTGAGCTATGCTGCCCACAGACACCCACTGACAAACAGGCAGACACACAGACATTTTTTTAAAAATGCTTCTTTTGTTTTCAGGGGTCCCAAAACATAAATTTCCAGTGAAATCTCGGTATCAAATTTTTGGTTGCAATACAATACCTTCTCTATACACTATGTACATAGTACATGTAGAGAAAGTAAAAAGAGGAAAAGAAACTTACATTTATGAAAGCTTCTCCATCTTTAAATTGAAATTACTAAATTCTTGCTCACCTAACTGTGTGTGAATACAGAAGTTCCACATCTCATACCAGTAATTTTCTATATCACTAAGATTGCGAAACTCATATCTGTGCCGGACATAATTGATGCCATCAGAAATCTGGTGGTACCCTTGCTTTGATGTTGTAGTATCCAAAAGTGATGCTTTGCTGTTTACATACACAAAAACCTGAAATAAAATTATACGAAATGATATAAGGAGCACATATGGAAACCAAGGACGGATTTAGAGGCAGAGCTCGGGGGGTGCACACCCTCCTCCTCATCAAGCAAGCATTAATACAAACATACAGCCTAGAATATAAAAAATCTCAAATAAAGGATTAAAACACTGTACACAATATTAGTAAAATAAAGAAACTTAAACAAACCAACAATTTTTATGAAAGTTTGGGAACAGTGATACATATGAATAGAATATTCTTGAGTTGTATTTGTAACACTTTAGTATCTCTTATGTATTGCTTTGCCAGATCGGTTTAGAAGCCATATGGGCTTCATTGTCGATGGTTTACAACTGAATTTCTACAGGATGTTCTATTTGATTGATGTTTGGAGGAATTTAGTAACAGTGACGGTCAAATTATATGTGGTATTAATTTGTTGAGTTGGTTTTTTAACACATCACTTACAGTTTTATTATGAGGGACTAGTTTTGAAAGCCTATGCCAGTTGGACCTGTGAGGTAGAAAATGGAAGCATAGGCTTTCGAAACTAATCCCTCATAATAAAAATGTAAGTGACGTAGTGTCAAAAAACCAACTCAACAAATTAATACCACATAGGATGTTCTATGTTGACATGTGTGGTCTTGGGTGACTGATTGATGAACTTTCACAGTGTGTTTTGTGGCAGCAAGGCAAAGTCTGTGGCATTGGTTTTTAATAATGTGGATTTTCTCCTAGACATCAAGTTCTGCTGCATATCTGGCAGGTTTTATAAGGTATATGTTTGGTGCTATTTCATGGTTAGTAGACCAAAAGTGGTGTGCAAAGGCTGATTTGTCAGTTTATTTATATTTTACTGCTCTCAAGTGTTCTTTTAGTCTAGTTTCAAGGTGTCTCTTTGTTTTTCCAACGTAAAATTGGTTGCAATCTGCGCAATTAATTCTGTAGGTTCCTGATTTTTTGAGTTTGGGAGACAAGTGTGATTTTATGTTTTTTGAATATTTTTTTAAACTTGTGGTGTAGTTTTGGATGATAAGTGAACTTTTTGAAGCAAGGTTTATCTATTGGTGGGCTCAATTTTATGATGTCTATGTTTCCGTTGTTTAAATTTTTTAATTTTTTTAATCTATTAATTTTTGGTTAAAGTCATTTTTTTGCTGTAGATATTATGTATTTGTATTCATACATAAAGTGTTACAAATCCAACCCAAAAATATTCTAAACTTACAAGATTAAATTTTGTGGAGATGGAGTCGACTGAACACTCCCAAGTTTCCACACAACTACAATAAATGCAGGAACATGTTTTTGTAGGCTTTTGTCTATATTATCAACTGCTGTCAAGTAGCTCGAGTATCTAGTAACAGTAAGGCTTGGTTGGTGGTGTATCACCTGGCAGCATAGATTGGAAACACTTTAATAAAAAGCTTATGTCATTCGGAATCTCAAAGTTCATGCTCGTGTTTTATTCTTCTTAATGAGGATCTTCTCCCACAGCTCCAGCTCTTTAAAATGTTCTGAGGTTTTTAACATCAGTGAAAATATCAAACTCTTAAAAACCTCAAGAAATTTTAAGCAAGTTCAACATTCCTGGGAATTTACTGATTGTAATACATCCATCTTTGCTCTGCTTATTCCTTCATTGTTCTTAGAACTATGCTTCAATTAATATTTTATTTATTTATTTATGCTAAGCTTTATACAGGTGAATATGACCGGTGTTCAGCCCTGGCTCTTTACCGGTCATACTCATATTTTACAATAGTTTATTAATTCTAGTTTATTACACCATTTTGTCTATTTACTGTCCATATCCATTTATTTTTCACTTTGCATAAGAATTGTCCAATCTTCTTACTATCTTTTTGAAACATTTCAACTACTGCTACATTTCTATCTATTTTAAACCATTTCTTATTAATATACTCTTTTCTCCAAATTTCAGTCCCTTTACATTTAAATAAAATGTGTTCCATATCTTCATTTCCGCCACATATAGGACATTAATTTTGTGGAATACCTTTCCTTAAACCTTTTAATCTCCATACTCCTGCTTTCAGCCATGCAATACCTTCTTGCTCCTCTTTATTTGTCACATCAATGTTCTTTTCCCTTCCCCATGAGACTTTCATTGGTATATAGAAAACTAAAGATTTCTTTTCAGTTATTTCACTAAATATTTTTTGTATTTCTATATCCTCAAATCTTTTCCTTGCCAACTTCCAGAAGTTTTCACATTATTTTCTCTTCTTCTCCACATTTCCCCTAACCCACTACTTTCCAGGTTATTTCTGAGACAGTCTACCCATCCCTTGTTCTTTAAACTTTTCTCTTGATATACTAAACACCGCTTTAACAAATTCCTTTCTTCCAATTTCAATATTCTATGCCAAAATTTCAATGCCCTTTCCATAATCTTTCCCTTACTTGCCACTCTACCCAGCTCTATTTGTGCTACCTGCCTAACAATTGCATTTGGTAACCCTAGTATTTCTTTGCAAAATTTCCTATGCACCTCATCTATGACTTCCCATCCTCCTCTAATCCCCATACTTCTATCCCATATAGCATTTTTGCCTCAACCACCATATTGTACACTTTTTCTAACCATCTAATATTTATATTAGGTGCTTTGTATTTGCAACTTCTAATAGCTGATAAAGCTCCTTTTCCTTTTGCCAATGCAAATTTCTTTTGTTTTTCCCAATTGCCACCACTATCAATTTTAACTCCTAGATAAATACATTCTCTCACTACCCTGTACTCCTTTTCATTCTCATTCTTCCATTTTTCATACTTCCTCAATTTCCCCCCTTTTTTGAACACTACAATCTGCGTCTTGTCCTGGTTCACTTTTAAACTCCACTCTTTACAGTAATTATTTAATGCTTGCAAGGATTGTTTCAAGCCATTCGCTGTAATTGCACCTATAGCTAGATCATCTGCAAACAGTAATCCTGGAATCTGAATATTATTAATTACTGGCATCGAGTTATTATTTCTCCCAATTTCTGTTAATACATCATCTATATATAAATTGAATAGGACTGGACTTAACTTACATCCCTGTCTAAGGCCTTTCTCTTGTTGGATTTCTCTTGTTACAACCCCTTCCTCCACTCTTATACAAAAAGTATTTTCCTTATATAATGCTCTAAGAGTGTCCACCATTTGTTTACTCAATCCTTTAGTCAACAACTTATGCCACAGCAATTGAAGCTCTATCCTATCGTATGCTTTCTCTAAATCCACAAAAGCCATATATAACTTTCCTCTTTTGTCTTTCAAGTATTTATCTACCAGTGTTTTTATAATAAATAAATTATCAACTGTCCTCCTCCCTTTTCTAAAGCCCATCTGAAGTTCCGAGAGGATATTATATTCTTCAACCCATGTTTGTATCCTGCTTGCCATAATACCAGTAAAATTTTTTCCTACATTTGATAATAATGCAATGCCTCTATAGTTGTTTGGTTTGTCAACACTACCCTTGCCTTTGTATATTGGATGTATGATTGCTTTCCTCCACTTATCTTGTATATAACCCTTCACTTTAATTGTGTTAAATAAGTCTACTAAAACCTTAACTCTGTTTATTTCAGTGCATCATTCCTTAAGGAACTCTGTCAGGATTCCATCTATTCCCGTTGCTTTATTTCTCATTATTTTCACCTGTTGAATCATTTCTTCACTTATTATATCATCGAGGATATCTACATAGTTATTATCTATTTCCCAATTTCCTATCTCATTTTTACTCTTTTTCTCCCCATACAAATTGTTAAAATATTCCATCCATTCTCCTGGTTTTATACTTGGTTTTGTTACATATTTATTATACATTGATTACATAACCTTCCATATCTCATTTGCATTATTTTCATTTAGGATTCGTATCAAATTACTTTCATATTTTTTCATCCAGCTTGTTTTCTTTTGTTCCAGTAATGAATTATATAAATCCCTCCCTCTCATATACTCTTTCTTTAATTCTATGTATCCTAATTCCCTCCACTTTATGAGCAGCTGTTTGACTTGTCTTTTAGTTACTCTATATTCTTCATTAACCAGCCCTCATCTCTTTTGTAAACCTTCTTTCTCATTTTCATTTCCTCCCCAGCCCTTAGCATAATGATATTTAAGATATCCATAGTACTTTCAATTTCTTGTTACTTTATCATAAAACTTATTCCACACTGACATATCTGGCCATAATTAGAGTTTAGTGTCTGCCTAAATTTATTGCAATACTCTTCCTTCCATTTGTATCTACTGTATTCTTCTATGTTACACTTTTCCTCCCTTAAATTATAGACTATTTGCTCTGTGTGTGTTTTTATGTCTACTATCAATGGAAAATGCCCACTGTTGGAACTTAAATTTAGTACCTTAAAATTACTTAAAATATACCCCATATTAATTGGCCATAATACATAATCAATCACACTTTGACCATTATTACTAACATAGGTATATTCTCCATTCACATCTTCTCCATCCAGATGCGATGTCTTTTCTCCGTCAATCCACAATTGGAAATTTCTAATATAAGCTCTTCTTCCCTGGGCTCTTGGTTCTTTCATTTTTTGTACCAAATTTCTTTGCAGAGCTCTCTTCTTAGGTGATAAATCTTTATTAATAAAAATGTCTGTTCCTTTTAATTTCTTGGCTCTTTTAAGTACTTCATGTACTAATTGGGCTGTTGCAAATTTCACTATAATTGCTCTCTTGCCAAGTTGTCTTCCAACTCGATAAGCTTCAATAATTTCCCATCTATACAATTCCAAATCCAGCTTTTCCTTCGTTATTTCTAATATTTCTTCTGCTGGCCATTTATACCTTCTTTCCTTAACTCCTATGAACACTAAATTAAATCTTCTCTCCCTTTATTCCAATCTTTCCATTCTTTCCTTAACCATTTCAACTTCCCTTCTTGCTTCCTGTACCTCAACTCTAACATCTTCTTTGATATCTGTTGCCATCTTTTCCAATTGTTTACCTATTCGTTGTTCCATGCCTTCTATTTTGTTCATTTTCTCAGTCAGGTTTTCCAGCATTGTTATTATATCTGCACGGCCAGGGTTTACCTCAATTCCTCCAATCAGTAACAACAAAGTTATAACACTTGCTAAAACCAATATGTTTGTCATCTTCTCTCCAAAACTGTTTTTACTATTCACCAATTTTACTTTTCTAAACTGTCCAATTCTTGCTCTATACACTGTAATGTCCACTCCCATCGTGACTTAGATCCTTCTTCCTTCACCACAGGAGCACCTCTCAAAACACAACCTTCCTCTATCACTGCTGGCTTAGCACTCTCTCAATTAATATAATTATGATATGTAATGCATAACAGGGTGAATTTTTGTTTATTTTTGGTCAAGATACAAGAACCCATTGCATAAAAGGCCTTAAAACATTAAAAACTATAAAGCACCAGACACATCGTGACTTTATCAGGTTGCATTATTTGGCAAAAATGGGGTATTTCTTTTGATTGGGAACCAACTTTTATGGAGGGCTGTTTGCGATCTATGGTAACAAATTAAGACATCACGTATATTATGAAAAACCAAGCTTCCAACAACTGTGATTTCCTATCTGGTGGCCCTAAGCTCAGACTATTGTGCTGTAGTGCAGCTTCCACTGGAGCAAACTGCTATGAAGTATAGGGAGGTCCAATTTATTCCACTCTTCCTGGCAGGCTTTTCAGGGACCATCCATAGTTTGATGTCATCTGTTTCCAAGGGCCCTTTTCAGCAACCCAAATGCACAATAATCCATTGGTGATGCATCAAGTGACTTAACAGGGATGCTGCTGAAAGATACGGAATGTATTCCCATTTCTCTCCCTATATTCTCCAAGAATTTGGTGTTGAAGCAGATGTATGGCTGATGCTTTATCTGATGAAGCCAGACTTTATTTGCAGGAATTTTTGTGTGGAAAATTAGTGTCAGAACATTAGTCTGATATTATTCCGAGTTGGTTTTCATATTTTTATGTAATGGCTAATTTGCCATTATAATGTTCCCTACTACTACCATGAAACCCTTGGGAAAACTTTCCTTTATTTCCATATATATCAACTTTCAAAATGTTGATCCCCTCTAGGTTGGTAATATATAGCCCAGACTTTCTTGCAGTCACATAGATAAACATATGCCTCATCTCAAGTGGCAGCTTTTCACCAGTTAGATATCGTTCATAGAGCTTTTTGATGTTAGTGGCAGTTCTGCAATGTGTTTAGGCAATAGCTTATGTACCCGGCTCTTATGGCACTTTTCTAGACACAAATCCCTGTTGATTGTGGTGTTCACAGTACTAATAGAGATTCCTAATTTAAATGCAATAGCCCTCTGAACAGCATGATTTGGTCCAGAAACCAGTAGCACTCTGGAAATAAATTGAAAGGTGGCCAAACTTGGATTTGTCTGTTTCTTGCCCTTTGGAATAAGTCCTGATCTCACCTTACCTTTTTTTTGTTATGAACCAGGAGATCCCTGTCTTGAATACTTCACAGTAAAGTCACACCTCCTGCACTTTGTAATAATCTCGGAATACAAGTATTTTGCATCAGAAAGTAAAGTACCCTTCCCAGAATGGTTCTATTTCCAGCGCCATCTGATGCAGCAGGAATAGAGCTGATACAGCCAACACAGTGATACACTTACACTGCTGCACTTTCATATATTTTCATGCACAGCTAGAATACTTGTCTAAACTTGTCACCATTTATTGCAAACAGCCCTCTGAACTGTTCCTGCATTTTAACATTACAACACAAAGTCATGTGGGATAATTGACAAAACTGGTCCATCAGATTTAACCACAGTAAAATCCTTGATACTCTTTAAATATTAATATACTACAAATGACCATGAATTATGGTAAAGCCAATATTTTACCACGGTAAAACCTTGATCAAATGTTGCACATGGTCATTAATTATTTATCACAGCTTGCTTACCTGATCTTTCTCCTTTAGCCTCTGAGGCCCAAACTGTATCAGTCCAACAAAACAGAGGCGCTGCACTGTCTCATGGATAGTGAATATATAGCGCCTGGCTATCATCAGCACATTGCGCAAACGAGCTGGCAGATTGCGTACCAATAGAAAACGCTTGACTGGATGCAGAAGATACTCTTCTAACTCAGGTACTACGTATGATATATTTACAAGCTTCACAAATATAGAAAGAGGAAGCCGTAACAAAATATCAGACATAATAGCCCAGCCTCTGGGCCAACCTAATAACAGAAATAAAACTTTAATTCAAAACAAATGCATCAGTGTTATTCCAATCTAAACTAGAAATAACTACTAGAGTGCTTTGTTTACATTTAGCATATTCATGTATAATAATCATGATTATTATTATTGTTATTATTATTACTATTATTATTATTATTATTGTTATTATTATTGTGTACCGGTTTGTCAATGCCAATGTTATACTTTTTTATAGCAACAGAACTTATTTGTTTTCTGAATGCACAAAATATTCGGCCAATCAAATTTTATAGGCAAATAATACAATAATACAATGAATGAATCTTCAGTGAAAAAATGGTGCATAATTTGAGTAATCAAGGAAGAACTAGTGTGCACTACAGAAAACAACAAAGACTTCACTTCGATAATGGAAACCTTGGAAATATTTGTTTGTCAATGACTAAGGAGGAAAGACTGATTTTTATTGCACTAGAGTACATGCCCTTGTTTCAAAGTGGACCAAATTAGCGGAAAAAGTCTGAGACTACATTGAAAACTGACAAATTAAGCCTGAAAGTATGCTACATAATTGGTATTTAATTTTCTTCAAAATTAAAAGATATGAAAAGTATAAGGAATTACTGACTAATCCTCGTATTATCATCTCCAGAATAATATAGTAAGGATATACTATTTCTGAATGAACATTAACTTCTTAGAAACTAAAATGTTATCAATGGGGAAAAACAACTCTGACAACTTTCTCAATTTACACTCTTTACAACAGTCTCAAATTAAAAATGTAAATGTTACATTATAAGACACAAAATTTAGCTTCTGGAATCTATGGATTTAAGTAATATGATTTTATATTCATGTAACTCAGAACATAAATGTATCCCAAAACATTGCAATAACACTGGTACATTTTCCATTTTTTGGTCCACTTAAAGAAGAAATGACCCCCCGAACATTATAAAGCCTAATCATCAATAAGCATTTTTATAAAAACTTTTATGAAACAAATTACTGAAGAGAGCTGTGGGTTTTTTCAAAAAAATAATGGTCAACTTACCTTCATGCTTTGGTAAAGGGGGTACAAACATTTTCCAGCTAACCTCAGGAACAAATATTGTTGACATTTCAGCTATCTCATCAGCAGTGAAATTATGTCCTTTAGTTTTGAGTTTTTTAATGGTAGTATCTTGGTTCAAACCTCTGATGCCCTCATAGCAATACACCAAATAAAACAGAAAATGGTGCATTGTTTGCATTCTCACAAATTTAGGTGCAAATCCATATTTCTTGCCAACTCTCTGTAAAGAAAAATATTATGATTAGCATATGCCATTGACAATAACAGGAGCAAACATTAAATATTGAGAGAGTCCTATAATGCTCAAACCATCTGAGCCACCATCATTCCTACCAGTTTCATAAAAGGTTCATTTTACATCAGCGTCACTGTTTTACTCAAGGATTGGAAATAACGATCAGCTTTCACTCATACACATTTCCACTTGACATTGACTGCAAAATCAATGATTTCCACTCTCATTCTGTTGTAAATTCCCTGCATTCATTAGGTTAACATGCAACATAACTCTTTCGGTCATGGTTATGCTGTAAAGTTAGATAGCTGCAGAAAATATTCTTCCTTATACATTCAAATCCACACAGGAGTTGGGAACTTTTATGAATTGAATTGAATTTATTTACACTTAATTATACATTTAGTTTTATAATAATATTTTACAATTCTTTGGCCATAATAAGAAAATATAGCAATACTAAATACTAGACCAGTTTCACTGAATGAATAGATACTCATGTAAACAGAGACATGTGCACAAAAACAAGTCAAGTGTACATTTATTGGCTAATGTTGCGTATTACAAGGCATATCTGCAAAATAGTTTGCTGAGTACTAACAAACACTACAATCTCCTCTATATTATGTAACAATGGTATGTTTAATGAGTTACTATGTAGAATTGAATCTAAAATAAGCAATCAAATTGGACTTAATTAGAAATTAAGTGAACTGCCTTCTGCTGGTGTGCTTTATAAGCGGGAAGGTGAGACTATTAGTACTTAAACCATCATGGCCGAACAAATGCAGTTTTTAAAACATCACAGAGGTAGGACTTGAATGAGTGGTGAGAAAGTTGAATTGTTTGTAAGAAATATCCTTCATTGACCATCTGGGATGTTGTTAATGTGACAGCAGAGTTTACAGGTGTATGCATTAAGTATACATTCTGTGCGCTGTGAAAGATTAAAAAGTATAAGTTAACCACACTTGGAAAATCAAGGAAACATAAGAGGCCAGGGATAGAAGTTTAGTGTGACAAATTTCTTAGGAGTGCAGCGCGTCATATTAATGAGTCAACATACAGTTAAGCAATACATTTGTGAACGGTGTCTCCAACCTTCCTATGTTCAAGCAAACATATTTTTATAAGCTATTACTTGACACTGATTTTGAATTCCAGAAAAAAAACTTAAGAATATCATTGTTGATTGTGAAGATGTATTGTTAAATTCCTGCATTCAGACAGGAAGGTCAGAAGTGTGTTTTCTCAACAAAACATGTAAATGAAGAAAGAAATCTGAGTGTTTATGTGAGCTTTTTTTTAATGTACACACAAGAACAGTGAGAGAGAAGAAAAAGAGGTTAAGTCTAACTCTGAACTGAAAAACATCTGTTGGTGAAATTATTTTCCCAAAAATAAAATGTATCTTGAAGTTTCTGTGAAGACTGGAAGTTGGTTTATTAAATAGAATAGTTGGTTGAATATTAATATTCTTATAATAATTTCATTTTTTAGAACTGCTTATACATTATATTTATATTCTTATAGTCAACATGGTATTTATTATTCTGGAATTTACTCAATTCAGAAGGCATTTTGCAAACTCTTGTAGGTTAAGCGATAGAAAAAAAAAACATACTGCACAAGGCATGTAGAGATCTTTAAAACACAATTTATTCCAAACATCCTTTTTGGGCATAGACCATTTCCGAGATATCTGTTATTACTGGTTTGAATTGTTTAATACTTTGTCATTTTAAAGAGCCTGTCATTTTCAGTTGTTTCTTGTGGAAAGAGAATGGAATTTTAAGGCCAGCCTATAGTATCCAGTTCTTAAACATTTGACTATAGCTATTTTCTTTGTATTTATAATAAAATGTGTAATGTAACTATTTCTGTAAAAATTTATTTTGATTAAAATGAAGTAAATAAGAAAATCAGCTTTCATATAAATAGTTTGTATAGGTAGCCATATAATGTTAAAGGGTAGAGAAAGTAATGTGAATTTAAGACACTCAATTTAGTTTCTTTTATTCTTGTGGTTGTTTTACAAAGCACGCATTGTTACCACAAACACGACACTTGATACTATGAATCAATGCGATTATTGATGTTAACAAATTCAAAGTGTTTAGCCTCACTTAGAGATTTTATGGATAGCAATTCCAGCTACACTCAAAGTATTTTGCATTACATCTTTTTCAAGTTGTGTATGTTTAGTGCTGAGTGTTGATTGTTGAACCACGGAGACCCAGCTTAAGAATCATTAAAGTACTTACATTATTGTACACATAATTAGGAATGGTCTTTTCTTCAACAGATGCTTTGGCCTTAGCTTCCTTCAAGTTCTTACTTGCTGGTTCATTGGAGACTTGGTCTGCATCTTTAACAGTTTTAGCTGTTTTTGTAGGCACAAACATTTTCAACTTTGCTTGCTCAATTGCAGATTGAATCACTGTATGATCTGTATAGAAAAAATTCAAGTAGTGCTTTAGTGGAACCAAACATTCATGATGTATCAATGAGAGAATGGGAAGGAAGAAAAAGGGGCAGGAGGAGGGGAGGGTAGGTAGGAAAAATGGAAAAAGAGAGCAGTACAATGAAATATGCAAAGAAATATACCTAAAGTCTGATTTTTCCTCATCTTACCTCGCATTGCAACAGCATGACATGCCCAAAGTCCTCTCTTATCAACTACTGGACTTATAACGGTTTACCATCATAGAACTTAGTTCTCTAGTTAAAATAATAATTTACTCTCTGCATTCAGAGTATTTCAGTCATATTATTATTATTATTATTATTATTATTATTCTAAGATATCAGGGAGGTTACCTTTCTTGTTTAAACTAGATTACTTATGATAGCAGTACATGTGATGTCATTACCGCATCTTCACTGACCAACCTTCAGTTCATTAATGGTCATTGATAGTCACAGACGGTATAAAGTATGTATTTCCTATTACATGAGACAAATTGTACATAATAGCAGAAAAAGGAAATAATCCGCACTCTACATGTGTGAGATTGACTGAGTGATGTGATGAGTTTGTAAAAACTGCTACATGGCAAGAAATGACAGCAAACTCAAACTGCTAGAGGTTAGGGCACTACTTAGTATAGCTCTGCTGCAGATTAACGACATCAATTGTTAAGGAGCAATTATTCTCGTGCTCAAAAGGGCAACAAAACGAGGGACTTGGATGGCAATATGAGCAATATTATTGAATGTATCATCATTAAGCTATCAACTGACAGCAAAACTGACATCACAGAATCAGATTTTGGTAAGGAAGGGATTACTCCATTTCTAGATATTCCATAATTGTGAGTTAAATGTTCTTTATACATTTGTTGCATGCTTAATTTACATGAGTCATACAAGTTTTCTATTTTTTTCATTTAAGTTATGTCGTTTGTTCATTCCACATATTATAAACACCAAAATTAAGGCAGAAACATCAATCAATGAGGAGGCATTGTGGATGGATACATTTAGGTGTGTTTAAATGTGGGGTGAGGTTATAACAAACAAAGATTAGATGATATTTATATTTCAAATGCACTCACCACTAGTGATGCCTGGCTCACAGACAAAGTGTAGAAGTTTCTCTCTTTCACCACTTTTCAACACTGTTTTAAGAATCTTTAAGTGACCATCAATACTCAATCTATGCAGAAGGCGAAGAAGAGACTTTTTATCAATCTTGGTCACACAACCTTCTTTTGACTCTTCTTCCTTGATATACTTTTAAAAAAAGAAGAGAAAAAAAAGGTCAAACATAAAAGCACTCTTCAAACATCTGAAAATTAGGTCTGGGCTTGTATATTCCATATCCACAAGGTAGAGATAACAAAAACCAGCCCAGGTTCTAACCCTAATATGTGACAAGTAAATATTGTGCCAAGCTGCTTTCAATATGGTTCTAAATTAACCAAATGAAGAATGGAAATCCACACAATGAAGCTCGAAAATTAAACTAAAAAAAGAGTCAAACTTTACACTCTTTAGCTTTTTACCTAGAACATGTTTCACAAGATGTTCCTCGCATCCTCAGCTAGAGCTGACTTGAGCTCAGTGAGAAACTGGGTTTCTCTGGTGATGGTTTGATAAACCTCCAGTTAGATTTTCTTCCATATTACTTTGAAGTTCATTAATCGCTTTTCATACTTCATATAGATTTTTTTTCCCAGGTTTTCAACTGAATGTGGCGATGCAACTTTTTAACAAATATAGTTCAACATTATGGTGATTTTTCCAACAATGATAAGCAACAGCACGCTTGACCATTGCCTTATTATGCAAATTTCTGAAATGCTCTTTTAACCTGGTGCTTATTTTTCTCTTTGTCAAAAGTGACTAATGAACTTTGAAGAAAATATGGGAGAAAATCCTAACTATAGGTTTGTAAACCACCATCAGAGGAGGGCATAACTTACAACCCTGTTTCTCACTAGGCTCAGCCAACTTTAGCTGAAGCTGCAGGAAACATCCTTTGAAACATGTTCTAGGTAAATATTTAATAAATGAAGCTTAAGAGTGTAAAGTTCAACTCATTTTTAGTTTAAAATTCTTCTACTTTACATTCTATAGGATGCTTAGAAAAAGAACATAATTCTTATTTGCTATTTATTTAAAAGCGAAACAAAAAAGCTAAAATTGAAAACATTTATAGGTGTAAAAATATTTGAGTGTTTCAAATCCAATGAGCATTTCATGTAAAATTAGAATGCACTTATACATTTATTTAAATCTTCAGTAGCTTTAAATGAAAACAGCTAAATAAACTTAATATAGAAGTTACTAACCTTTTTGCAAAGAATTATGCAATTGATGACAAGCATTTTTGAACAAGATAATTACAGTAAAATGTATTACTTCTAAATGTCTTGTGTACCATCTATTATTTTACTTTAAATGATAATTACTTGCATTGACTTTCAACTACTAAGTTGCCTGCTTTATCCATTATTTTATTCTGAAGATAATATGCACTGCATTTTAATATGTTATTAAAAAGTATTTTGGGGATTTAACAGCAACAAAGCAGATGGCAAAATGTTGGTCTTTTCACTTAAAGCTGTTATACTAGAGTAGCACATTTTCACACATTTAACCCCAAACAAAAAAAGGAATACATGACATAAGATGTTCTTAAAACATGTAAAATCCTGTTTTTATAATTTTCCTTATGTTCATATTATGTTCTGCTGGTCTCTAATGCAAATTACTACAGGATATTGTTTTCCTTCATAATATAGTTAGCATTTCCTTGAACATATTGGATATCATTTTTTCAGGTGACACAATGTTTTTCTCAAAATTCATAGCATGAGTTATATGCAGCAGAATTTAATGCTTTCTACAAAAATGGAAATGTTTTCCCACTTCTAGTTTGGTTTTAATAAATGAAAGTCAATATCACTTTGCAGTTTGTAGATTGCATCATCATCAAAACAATAGATCAAAAGCAGAGAGAATTGCTCTCCTTTTAGACCCCACAAAGACATTCAGCATAATCATAATACTTGTGGTTAAATTAGGGAAAAGTGGCATTGCTGCCATTTAATATAAGTAACTGTTTTGGGGCCGAAATAAAGTGTCATTTAAAGAACCTCTGAAATTTGTAGAAAGTTGTTGGGTGGTATGAAAACTCTTTAGTATGGTGGATTTGTGACAGTGATGTGTTCTAATCATTCCAAATTAAAAGGAGAAGAATATATTGGTTCAGCTGCAATACCCATAACAAAATTTACATTGGAAAAATCAAAATAGCATAACAAGAGCAAAAAAAGAAACATAAAACATAGCAAGACGACACATCAGCAGTAACTTGGCATTTTTGGAAAGACCAACACATCATAAAAAACCCGAAAGTATTAAAGAACATAGCAAAGCAAACAGAGCTAACACTTTGGGAAAACAGATATGGAATAACACGAACCACCTTTTCAATTTTGAAATCCTGCCAGGTGACCTATTGATGTAGAGGTTCATCCAAACACCCAGGGACAAGGCCAATCACGACAATGGATGATGACAACAGACTAATTGGAACTGAAGATAGAAGCTTCAAAAACATATCTTCCAATAAAAATGGCTAAGTGATGCAGTGTTAGAAAAATTAGCTCGCCAATTAATCTCAATGATTAGAACATATCACTGTCACAAAGTTCATTACAGTAAATTGCAATTTTAAGTTAAATTTATGTTGCACAAGCTTGTGAAGTTGTTGGATGCTTCATACAGATGTGTAAAAAATATTACACATCTGTACTGCGGCAATTCAGTTAGAACTGGGAGGGCATTCCAACAAGGTCAAAATTATCACAAGAGCTATGAAATATCTGTACAGACTTTCCAATCTAGAGGATAGGGAATGCTTTAACATTCAGAAAAAAAGTAAATGGGAAGGGTAATGCAGGGATTTATGGAGAAAATAGGCATGGAAAGTTCATGGTTAAATGCAGAACATAACAATCAAGAATTTGGAAAGTAGTAGAATCAAGGCTATAGGATATAGATAAACAAGATCTTTTTAGCAGTATAAGAGAGAAAATATCCTTGAGGAATAAAAACAGTTGGGAGAGGGAAAAAGTACAGAGAAATATGCAATAAACTAAGTTCAGAAGGATTTGCATGGTCAAGAATGGGGGTTAAAAACTTGTAAGGCAGAAGGCATGACTTTGATGTAAGAAAATGTCCAATGTGTGGAGTAGTTGACACAGATTTTCATTGTATTTTATGTTGTAATCATACAAAGAGATCAAATTTGGCAACCAAAAAGGTAAAAATTGGATGGAGAAAGAGTAATCAAGAGCATTTTGTTTAGAAAAGGAGAGAAAAATGTAGAAGTTATAATAAGCTTCTTGATTAAGGTCAGAGAGATGTGGTTAAAAATGATCAAAAGAGGATGGATGAAGAAAAAGGTTAGAAAATAAGAAACACGCAGAAAAAAATATATGCTTAATGTAGGGCAAGGTCCACTATACATATATAACTGTGGTGTTAAGGTGTATGGTGCACTAAAGGTCAGTTCTACAATGTCCCGATAAGATTGCCTATAGTTATTCACCAAATAAATTTGTCTGGCTGATAAGCAACACTTTCGTTCCACAATCGCACACCTTCCTCTGGATAGCAACCCTATAGGATAGTTTGTATAGTTAAGTTTGCCATTCTGAGTTTGATGGAAGTGCTACAGCTGGGAAATTCGTAAACCAGATAACAATCTACAATTGCCTTGCAAAGCAGGTCATGGCCGGTCACACAATCAAAAGGGGAATTGTTTTGCCATGGTTTTAAAATAAAATAGAAGAGACAAAGCGAGGAAAGGCTCTAAACTTCACTAATGACAACTGCAAAAGTCTACTAAACCTTGTAGAAGCATGCAAGATTGCACGGGAATATAAAGCCTGAAGCCCTAATCTAGGGGTGGGAGGATACTAATAATTACCGAAGAATTCACACAACCTTACTTTTGTTGGTCACTATTTGCTGATATAGGTATTTCTTGTTTCCTTTTTATCCTTCTCCTATGCCAAAATTTATACATACTAAATGTGTAAATAAGTGTATCTTAAAAACTACAACAGATTTTGATGATTATTTCACCATTGAAAATTCCAAGATTTTGAATCTGGCATAGGCTATAAAAAGCCTTATAATTTCAATTAATAAAGTGCTGAAGTACTAATAAATGCTTGCAAAGCCTATGTATTAGAATACGACCACACTGAATTTATAAAAGAACATACTGGGAAGACTGTCGGGGTAGAGGCTAAGAAGTCTGGCTTCTCTTAACATCAGCACTTTTTATGTTATTTGTAATTCCAGAACAGTTCAAAATTTCAATCATAAGGGATAAAGGGAGAGGATATACCAAACATCTGCTAGATTGTACACTGATTTTATAAATGCCAGCAGGAGATACAGGAAATTAAAACATTTGGCATACTCCCATACTTGTCCCGCTTTTTTTGGCATTAAGTGTTCCTTAATTTTGAGGGTCATACTTGTAAGCCACAAAACACAGCTGAGAGTTCGACCCATCAAAAACTCCAATCATCTGCATGGTAGATAGTAGGAGAAACTTCAAAACAGCATTTCAGTTTTAAAAGTTACCCCTGAAAAGTATCAAGTCCAGTATTTGGAAATAATTTTGCCTCCTTCTTATGACCTTAGGTTTTCTCCTCATTATACTTATTTCCTCGCCATCATCCAATAAATGCAATTTTTTTTCATGATTACTATTTACTATTGTTAGTGATAACTGTCAAAGGTGAATGTAAAAACTAATTTGTTGGATAACAGACATCTTCTACTCCAACTAGTCGAAAACTTATGGGCAAAGACATTTTCCGAATAGTGCTATCCAGATCATAGAACAACCAATTGCATAGAAATTGAATACACAGCTGAATCAATAAGTTATCAGCAGATTGTAGAACCGGCCCTAAGGGACAAATAAAAAATAGAAACTCTAAGTATAGTAAAGCATAAGAAAATTGCAAAAATGTATGTACAGTATCATTATTAATAAAATATTATACCATACAAATATATTGTGAGATAAACACTAATATGTACCCCAGCATTAGAAATAAAAAGCTTATATTTTTTTAACAAGAAGCATTAACAGCAAGAATTGTGAATATTACCTTCATGAGCTTTGTGTAGTCATGGATTACTTTGTGTTTACGAACACTTTCTATAATCAGATTTGCACGCCGCAGAAGCCTATATGTTACATTCGGAGTAATCATCCTTTTAGAAGAATGGAAAACATCAGCAGTGAATCCTGAGGTATTCCTGTTTCACACAAAAAAGATAAAGCTTCAGCTTCAGATTAAGTGACAAGGAAACATCAAATATATATGTATACACATAAAATAAAAAATAATGAAGCCAGAAACAGCATTTATACTTTCTCTAGAATGTATGTACAACATCAGATACAGAAGGTATTGTATTGCACCCAAAAATTTGATACCAAGATTTCACCAGAAATACATCTTTTAAGACCACTTGAAACAAAAAAAAAGCATTTTTAGAAACACCCCCTGTGTGGGTGTGTGTATGTGCGCGGGTGCATGTGTGTGTGTGTATGCATGCGCGCGCATGTGTGGGGAAGGGGCAACATTTTTATTTCTCTTCCAAAGGAAGCCATATTAAGGATATTTATATCTGAAAAAATCCATCACCCTTTGTCAGATTTGAACCCACAACCTTGGGTATTATAGGCTTGCATAAAAGTGGTAAAAATGTTCAATTAAAGTGACAAATAAAGTTTGGTGCCATAAAAAAACAAACTGAGGAAAAAGAGAGATTAAAAGAAAATAGTTTTGTGTTGCCTATTTTCAGAGTATCTTTAATTTCATACATATATATATAGCTCAAGCATTTTTTAATTTAAGCTTTAATCTCTGTTTTTTTTTTTATATTATTATCCTTCATGATATAGGGATACCTGGGCTAGCTTAGGTCCACAGGTCACTTATCCAAACCTGGAAGAGTGCAATGGATTATTTTGAAGTGTAAAAATCCTTAAAGTAAAGCCTGTGGTACACTGTAGTAAATTTATGGCACATAAAAGAACTTAAAGCCTGATAAATTGGCCTCTGAGCAAAATTTTCAGACTTTCACTCCTAATATAGAATGGGACATTAAGGATCACAAAAAATGTATTTAAACATCACAAAACTTGTTTGATAATCCAGAAGCAAACAGCTTGTAAAATGCATATACTATTTAAACCAAGAAATAACATTATATACAGACATTATGTATCTTAAATTTCAAAAGGGATTAGTTTTTAGCCATTTTATTAAAATCTAGCATTTTGTAAAATCTTTCATGTACAGGGGAATTTGGAGTGGAGGGATTTTTCTGAAAATAGTGTCGCATTCTTGGAAGATACCAAGTTTGGTATTTAACCAACCTTTCATTTTTGATTTTCACACACAATAGACCTTTTTATAAAAATGCTTTTTGGGGGGTTCGAGAGACCTCAAAACATGTATTTCTGGTGACATGCAGTTTGGGATTTTTTGGTTGAATACAATCTCTTCTCTACCTACTATGTCATTGTACATATGTGGTCAAGAAAGTGAACATTTTTCACTGCACTTGTGGATAATCTGCACTGCAGATAATCAGGACTTTACTGTACTTAATAAAGCAAGTGTACAGTTTGTACATTTTTTGGGAAGGAGAGAAGAAGGGGATCAAAACATCTCTGGTGACATCTCAGTATGAAAGTTTTTGGTGGAATACAATATCTTCTCTACCTACTAAATAAATCATACATATGTGGTCGAGAAAGTGCAATTTTTTTGCCACACACACACGGATAATCTGCACCACAGATAATCATGGCTTTACTGTGTGTAATAAACCCAGTATAAAGCAAGTTTAAAGTTGTGATAATGAGACTAAATACCAATCTATGGAGCTCATACAGATAACACACAGTAAAGCTGTATAAAAGAGGAGCAGATATACTTACTTCTTAATTTCAGGTACATTCTTAAATAAATGGATGACTTCTGTGTGAATACTATCCAAAGCTCTTTTTTCGTTCTTTGGCTTTTCTAAGGGTAGTGGTTTAGGTTTCTTGAATTCTGGCTCATTTTCATCAGGTTCAACTTCAAGTGGAAGTTTACATACAATCCTTGGTTTTTTCACTTCAGGCTTTTTCTGTTTGTTAATCCATACAGATTTTATCTTGAGAGATAAAGCGTTTGCTGATTTTCCAAGTTTTGATCTATGCTTGTGAACAATTTTGCTTTTCTTATTGGGTGGACCAGAGTCTTTTTTTCCAAAAATTGCACGACGTTTTAGTCGTTTTGCATGTGCTGTACTACTGTTGCTTTTAGATGAGTGAAGTGGATTCAGAGGTTTAGCTTGTTCCTTTTTATTTTCTACTGCACCATTAACAGAATCATCAGATTTAACATCAGAATTGGTTTTATCTGAAGTAGGAGGCTTAACAGGTTCACTTACGTCTATCTGGGGTGATGGACCGTTGTCTAGTCTACATGAATTGTCTAAAGCTCCTAGTATTGTCTGTAAAACAGTGTTCACATTTTTAGGACCCTTTTGAAGAGCTTCTTGGACACAAGCTGATTTAAGTCTTTCAAAAGCTTCCCTTGAAATCTTAATAACAGTTTTTCCATTTGTTTTGAATGCTTTTTGTAAGACTTGTTCCATATTTGATGCATTATCTTTTTCACTCTCTTCCACATTAATCTTATCTCTTGTTTGTTTTTCAGCTACTTCTACATTGATTTTATTTTCTTTGTTCTCATTTTCATCATTTCCTTGTATTTCTCTAATTTGATTTTCATCTGCTGCTTTATTACTTTCATTTTGGCCATCTCCACATTCTCCATTTTCCTCCACTTCTTTCTCATTACTTCCTAGATTTTCCTTATTTCCTTTGCCTTTTTCAGTTTTTCCACTTGTTTCTGTTGTAGGCAGGTTCCCACCAACTAGCTTCATCATTTTTTCCTTTTCTCTTTGGAATTTCATACTGAATTTGCCATCTTTATCATATATCTTGGATATATATCTATAAAGTAAAAAAGTACCAGTGTTAGAATCATAATAAATATGTACATTGTCTACAATATAAAAACTTTCAGTAGATTTTCTTAGAAATAACTTGGAAAGAGATATGGAGAAAAATAGAAAATAATTTCCGGATTAACAAGAAAGAAAAACCAGGATATATTTACTGAGGTAGCCGACTAGAGATCTTTGGTCTTCTATATATCAATGAAAGGTTCATGGGGATGGGGACAATACTTAAGATATGACAAACAAAGAGGAGCAAGAAGGCATTGCATAGGTGAGAACAGGGGTATGGAGTCTTAATGGAGTCTACACAAACTCAATGTCTCATATGGGTAGAAATAAAGATGTGGAACATATAATATTTAAGTATAAAGGAAATGAAATTTGGAGAAAATGAGTATATCAATAAGAAATGGTTTTAGATAGAAATATTATTATAATTGAAATGTTTCATAAAGATAGTAGGAAGATAGGACAATGCTTAAATAAAGTGAGAAATTAATAGGTATGGACAATAAACAGATTCAACAACAAAGCAGAAATGCTATAACAAACTAGAATTAAGGAATTATTGTAAGATATGAATATGACTGGTAAAGAGAACACTGGTCATATTAACTTGTACAAGGTATCCACAAAATAAGTAATTATTTCGTGACTGAGGTAACTTACAATGTCTTTTTATTACAGCTGATTATTGAGCAGCATTTTGACTATTCCTGAACATATTGCCATTGTCACATGGCATCTACAGAGTGGTGCGATGACAGTTTCAACGGAAATTTAGAAAGGATGTACCAATGAATAAAACCATATGGAAACAGTTAAATAAGTTTCACTGAATAGGCACTGTTGCTGACGAGTCTCGACCAGATCGACCTTCCACAAGTGCAGCTGACATTGATGCAATATGAGAGTCAATTGAATGGAGTCCCAAATATGTACTTTGTCTTTCACGTCAATTGCAAATTCCATCATGGAGTTGGTGTAACACATGCAATTATACGAGGTATGTCCAGAAAGTAAGCTCCGTTTGGTAATAAAATTAAATTGTGTACAGATACAGAATAATTATTTATTGCACAAAATTCTACAACTCCTAAACTACTTTTCCACATAACAGCCGAAATTTTGCAGGCATTTGTCATAGCATGGCACAAGTTTTTGTATACCTTCTTCATAGAAGTTTGCCGCCATGTCTTCGAAAAGTTGGTATCCAATGTGAGCAAAGTTTACGAAATTTCAGTTTTTCGGTAACAATTTCATGAATTAGTCATTGTGAGCTTTGAGGAAATTCCATAGCGAGAGCACTAATTGTAAACTTGCGGTTTTCCTGGATCTTGTCATCAATCGCGTGAACCAGTTCTTCTATAACCAAAGATGGACGCGCACTTCGTTTTTCATCGTGCACTTCATTACGTCCTTCATTGAAGTGTCAGACTCATCTTCTCACCATTGAATCACTCATCGCATTTTTTCCGTAAACTTCGCAAATTTGCCGATAAATTTCAATTGGTTTCACTTTCCTAGCATTCAGAAAACGAATCACAGATATGATTTCACAAGCGGCAGGATTTTCAATCAACGTCAACATTGTAAACAAGCACAGCAAAGCGTATGTGGCTGACAGCGATCTCAAAATGGCGCACGTTTCTCCTTGATACAGAGCGTCTACCGTGCATGTGCGGAACTGTGATCGCAGCGCTGCAGCAGAGATAAATTGAAACGGAACTTACTTTCTGGACGTACCTCGTATGCATGCTTCAAGACAAATTTCAGCACTTTGTACACTAATGATTTTGGAATTTGCAATTCACGTGAAAGACAACTTACAGATTAAAGACTCTGTTTAATTGACTCAGCAACAGTACGTATTCGTTGAAACTTATTTAACAGTTTCCATATGGTTTTCTTCGTTGGTCCATCCTTTCTAAATTTTCATTGAAACGGTCAGCACAGCTCATTGCACTGAACACACTATATTTTACTTCATTTGAATTTGCACAAAAATTCATGTAAGGGATAGAAGAGAAAGGGGAGAATGGAAATGCAGTGTATCTGCAGTGGAACACAGAACTACTCTTTCTGTTTGACCATTGATTAGGCACAACTTATTTTAATCTCGGAGAGAAATCTTTTTTCCCATAAGAATGCTTACAATCCTGTGTTAGTTAACAGCTAAATTTACGGGCAAATAAAAGGAACAAAACTGCAGCATATGTCACAACCGCAGCAGTAATTTTTATCACTACCCCCAGGCTTTGCCACTGCTACACCTGCAAAATTTGAAACTTACTTTCTTAACTCATGCTATCAGACAACATATATCCCAAATGTAAGAAGACTCCCCAGTTCTCAACGTTAAGATTTTGTTAAAAAAAACGTGGTCTTGTATTTGGATAAATATGGTACATAAAATGTACATAGTAACTGAAAACTATATATACTCCCATAAACAATTTAATTATTTTACACTGTTTTTTCTTTGGACCTAGTTAAACTAATAATCACTTTATCCAGAAATAAGTTTCAGTACAGGTGCATAATTAACTAAAATGAAAATCAAACACTGCATGTAAACTTTTGCATAGTACCACTTTATCTGAGGCCTATTTCATTTGGGTGCATGGAAATTTTCTTACTTCCTTAGTTGTAACACATACAATATGTCAAAAATCTTTCGTGGTACTTTCACATGACTATCTCTACCCTCTATCTATTCTTACTAGTTTGTTTGTTTGTATGTTTTTTTTTCCCCTTCATTTTAATCAAATAAAGTTTAGCACAAAATAGCTGCACTACATATTTTGTTATAGACATAAAGAAAATAGTGATGGTCAAATGTTTAAAAATGAACACTATATGCTATCCTTAAAATACCATGCAATGGTGAGAAACAACTGATAATTGACAGGACTTTAAACAAATAAAAAAAAAATTGAACAATTTGAACCATTAATGACAGTTATCTCAGAAATGTCTTATGCCATAAAAAATATATGTTATAACATGGTATTTGAATCAAAATCATTATAGTCATTTTTAAAAAATTAAAAAAATTCTGAAAAATATTCCAAACAAAGTGTAGCTTGGAGTGGGGAGATTTTCTTGAAAATCTCTACATTGCATCTTTGGAAGACACTTAATTTTAAATACCAACTTTGGTATTTATTTGTGTTTACATTTTTGAGTTATGCACTTATGAGACACATTTTGAGTTATGAAGTTACATTTATAGACTCTACAACACGAATCCTTGCTTGTTACAGATTACACCATGCATAGAAAATATTATGTGTTTTACGACACAACTTTGCACAAGAATGTCTAACATCACTATTTTCTAAGCATACATGTACTCTGTGTTCAAAAAGCAAAGTATGATAACATAATCACTGTGAGACAATTTATATGCTTACTATAATTTGTGGTTTGTCCATATTTCATACCCCAGTAACTGGAAAGGGATGTCACGGAGTATAAAAGTATTACCCGGCTTGTAGGCCATGGTCTAGTAGGTTTTCAAGTTCAAGACATTTAATCAAGGTTTGCACTTGGCATCTTCACAGGTGAACCGAACCCACTAGACCATGACCTACAAATTTGGGAAAGAATTTTATTTAAGACACTGGCCAGAATGTTCAGCTTGTATAAACCTCATGGAATTTGAATTGAAAAGATCTACCCAATCCCATCCTCCACCAAGAAGGAGGGCATTTGTCTGAATTTCAGAACCCCCCCCCCCCAGAGGTTTTCTGTTTTATTAAAGTGATTCTATAGTCATCCCAAGAAAACTGTTTTTTTTACTTTCTCTAGCAAGTACGTACAACATACATAGTAGGTAGAGAAAGTATTGTATTTCACCCACAAATTTATACAGTGATTTCAGTGGAAATATATGTTTTGGTATCCCTGGATCTAAAAAACAGCATTTCGTGCGTACGTGTGAGTGGACAGCATAACTCAAAAACGAAAAGTCCATTAAATAATGTAGAATATTGCAATGTTAACATAAATATATTTATTATTTGGGGGGGGCATTAATAGATAAGCTTATAGAAAAGTTCATTAAAGACAGTTTGTAAAAAAGTTTTTAGTGACAGTTAATATTTAATAATTAGATCAGTTAAAACAATAAACATCACATTAAGCATTCAATCATTGGCCTGGTTTGGCTCCTTCTAGTACTGTGCTCACATGAGACGAGTGCAGCAATAGAGGAAACTAGCCTCATTGAGTGTGTTTGAGTCAAATAGTCATTGGGAGTCCCAGCTAGGAAGGGACATATGGCTGAATGCTAGGTACTAGATGTCTTATTAAGGGTAATAAGTTGTACTAATTTTATTTTAAAAACAAAGATATGCTGTGATCCTTTTTAATAATCCGTCAATAACAGGAAAAGATTTTTCTACAAATCCAGCACATGTTTAATGGTGGGCAACTCGCTAGGAGATTAAGATGTTCTAAGTTTAACTGGTTGTCATAAAAAGTAATAAAAAGTTATGCTAGAATTATGCTAAAAACTGGTAAATGCAAAAGTTACAACATTATAAATTAAAGTAAATACAATTTTTTACCCTTAACAAGGCATCCTAAATGATGGTCACTGACCATGTAGCACCTTGAGTTCAGCTGTATGTCTGCTTCCTTGCAGAGACTCCCAATAACTACTTGACTCAAACACACTGACTTGAGGCTAGGTTCCTCTATTGCCACACTTGCCTCATGTGAGCATGGCACTAGAAGCTGCTAAACCAGGCCAATGATTGAACACTTAATCTGACGAGTATTGTTTTAACCGACCTAAGTATCAAATATTAATGATCACTAACAAACTATTCTACAAACTATCTTTAAAAAATGTATATAAACAATGTTTATCTGTTAACCCCCCCTCTCAAAACAATATATATATTTATACTAACCAACCCTCATATGCTACAATATCAAACTTGGCATTTAAGTTTAGTATCTCCAAGGGTGTTAAAGATTTCCAATAAAATCTTCGTATTACAAACTACCCTTTACATGAAAAACTTTTTGAACATTTTTATTTTCTCAAAAATGGCTATACGATTTTCATTAAAATCCATATATTAAAGATATTTACATGAAAAATAAAATGTATATGTAGAATTTCCTGAGAATGACCTCTGAAGTCGTTTTCATTCTGAATGACTTTTGCATAACTGGTGAACCATAAGAGATAGACGAAAACTTACTACACAAAATGTGTAGATCTCGTCATAAATACAATTTATGTCCTTTACATTTTTGTTCTTTTGCTTTACTCCTGACCATGCAAAGAAGCAAATTTCAATGACAATCGAACAAAGCAATTGTTTTTAAAACCTTTGACTATCGCTTTAGCATAGTGTATTCCCTTACTTCCCTTCTACTCATAAAGAACTAAGAAATAAGACAATTCTGCTAATGCTTATCTCGATTAACATGGAGTGGGAAGAATCATCTTTGGTAAGAAGTTTGTAGAACAGACACAGAAAGTCATTTGAATAGAACACATTAGATTTTTTTTATTCTTTGTTGTTTCTGCTAATTCAACATTTTATTCATTTACACCACCTCAGCCTGTATTAGACTGATTTTACCACATTAATTAAAGATTTTACAATACTATTTGGAAAATGTTGCAAGAATATACAGAAATGTTATACTTTTAGCTCCACAAAAACTGAAGAGGGAGGTTAGGTGAAATAAATTAGTAAATTCTGGAAAAATAGAAAACTTCTACATATTTTAGCTTGACTCCAAATGAAACCAAAACTACAGCAACAACAATAGCAATAACAATACTAACCTGCAAACCCTTTGTCTTCCAACATCATTCATGTAAGTGGCTACAACACCTTTCTTCAGTAAATTGCGACAAATAGTCCTGGACTGAAGTTTGGTAACACCTAATGTTCTACTTAGCTCCATCTGGCTAAGACCTTCTGGACCTGCATCATCCAGAATTTTGATAGCTTGACTCATTAAGGATCGATCCAGAAGCAACCTCCGTGTATCCAAAACACCTAAAAATAAAAATTTCTGTAAGAATACAACAAGCAGCAATCCTATAACAACATTATCTGGTTACAAATTTACTTTTCAATTATAAACTTGCTGAAATCAAGTTACAGCCTTCAGCTCTAGATTTATTTTTTATTTATTTTATTTAGTTTAATCCATTCAGGGATACCCAATAATGGAGGTGATATGTTAAAATAAATAAAGAAAGAAAAAAAAAAATTAAATATGCTTTGGTACTTTGGCGTGCGAACCACCAACCATACCAGTATAGTGAACTTTCACAAACCAAGCCTTAGACTGTGGAACCATTTGCCACATGATAACTGCAGTATTATCCGATCTTATAATGCTGCATAATAACAGTTAATTTTTTTTACAAAAAAAAGTTGTAAAATGCATGTATCTGCATTCAATTGAAACTGGTCCATACCATCACACCAATTGATTTAGTTGGGCCTTCCCCATCCTTTTCCACAGTTTCTCCTGAATGCAGAACATACATTTTGACTTTGATTAGATCCCGAGATCCTTGGTTTGATAGGTTAGCTACTCCTATCTTGCCTTACAAGGCAAGGCATAGATCCAGACGTCCAGTTTTGTATTATTTTTTCATGGATTTATGCTATGTTACATAACATCTTGCAATCTTAAGATGTAAATTAATTATTTTGTCATTAACAAAGTCATAACTTTGAATTTTATTTTCTACACTTCTCATGCATTGAAATTGCTACTCCCGAGATTGCTTGACAATTTTGAGGTACTCCATCATAATATAAAGCATAGCAAATATTTAGTTCTCTTTAATTTTCTTACCCGAAATATAGGACTTTATGCACCAACGAAGGGAAAGAAAGCATTTTAGCATTTTTCAATACTCTTTAGAAACATATGGATTCACAAAATAAAAATGAATACTACACAGGAGGAGACCAATGCAAAATTTGGAAACAAACCAGTAGAAGACTTAATTCTGTAAATAGGAATGATACTTTAAATGAAAATGTATCTCAATCACTTTAATTTGATAAATGTTACAATTCATATTATACAGTATGGTGTTCTTAAGTCAATAATTTCTTCAAACTGACTTTTCTTTGTGGAGCCATCTTATATATTAGCTTTGAAAAATGTTTTCTAAATTTTTAAAAGCCCAAGGGGATATGACAATTTCTTATATTTCCAATTTATATCCTCTATTTTCTTTATACTAATTGGAGTCCCTTGTAAATAGAAGGGACTGGACTAAATCAAGTCATATCTTTTAAAAATGGTCTTATGTGAAACAACCGAAGTTCAGTTCCCTTTGCATGGCCTACAGTAAAACAATAGAGATGAATCAAAATGTCACTTAACTTTGAGAAAAGTTAAATATATGAGATTTTAATCAAAATCGTTAAGAGCAATTTTTGAGAAAATTAACATTTTCAAAAATTTTTCCATGTGAAGAGTAGTTTGGGGTGGGGGATATTTTTAAAAATCTTTGTGTCGCATCCTTGGAAGATACCAAACTTAAATACCAAGTTTGTTCCACTGGGTAATAAAAACTAACAATGAACTGCATTTCATTCAATAGGTACTTAGATAGGGAAGAAGAAGAATCCAAGGAGCCTCCTCTTTCCCTGCATGGCTCTAGCATTGTCTTACTCATCAAGTAACCCATTTATAATAGTTAAACATGAGTCAGAATAGAGACATTCACCTCACTTAAAATGAAATTTTCAAGACATATGTTTCAAGGTGCGACGGTTTATCGCCTCACGTTATGGGCTACAAATATGCAAGGTATTTATTTATCACATGTGATGGAAGTCAAGTATGCGACTGTCATAACACCAAGTTAAAGAGTCAAGTATGAAGGTGGTTTTGCTCTTATGTTGACTGGTGTCTCTGGACTCACTCCACTACCAAGAGAGTAGATCTCCCACGTACCTGGTTTTGAAGATCCACTACCGATGGTGTTGCCTCTGGCGTAGCTCGGCCTGCACGAAGATTGACTCACTCAGGTGGTAACATCAATGAGGGTAGTTTGGGAGTGGTCTTGTGAAATAGTTAGCACATACTGTTACTTTATCTATTTGTTTTATTCTTGACTAGATGTATGACATGTAGACAAGCACTTTGCTTTACAAGTTAACTGATTCTGATTATTTCTAGGAGCTTTCCTGCTTTAATGACGTAACATAACTTCCACTTATTGAGTTGATTACCTTCTCACTTATTACTTTCACATCATATAATAATCTGAAGACGAGTATGCACCTTGAACTTAGCGGTGAGTGTTCTCAACTGTAATTATGCGTACATACCTTAACTGACTGACTGCCCAACAGCGATTACGCGTACATAGAGACTGGTGCAAGAGTATCTTGACATCCTACAATCTGCTACTTATATACTAGAGTTACTATTATGGCTGCCTCATTCTGATTGGTCAGAAAGACCGCAAACTTGGCATTGAGGTAGCCCATAATGCATCTTTATTTACCCACAATGCATCATAACTCCCTCATGATCATCATCATACAATGGAGAAAAACTCATTTCTCTGCAATTCGGGTCTTCACCTGATTGTGTCCTCACTTATTTCTCTATTGCACGCACATGCGCCATAGTACGTGACCAACAATAGAGTTCTTGTTCACAAAGAGCCTTCCCCTTTCCAATAGCCAAGTTAGGTAAACAACTTTGAGGTGTGCTTGCTAGAAGCTAGCTTTACACTTTTAAATACATTAAATGATTAACAATTAACACTCTTAAATATAATAAATAATTGACAATTCATGGAAATAATAATACTCATAGTAGCAAGGCCAACTAACAGTCTCAAAGGGCATTTGCCATCTTCTTCAGTTGAGGTGCAAGTGAGAGTCACTATTCTGACTCATGTTTAACTATTAAACTTGAACTACTTCACTTGTCTCAAACTTCTGAGTTATTTAATAATAAAGTAACCCATAATTTCACAACATGAATAGTTCTTCTACAAGCATCATTAAAGTACAACCGTGTAAGATTGCAAGCAAGACTGCTTCCATTCCTATAAGCTTCATTTAAATCATACACAAAACACAGATAAAAACAAAATATAGAAATGTGCTGATATGCACCGAAGATACTATACCTGGCATATGATCATTTTCCTCATCTAATTCATCATCTTTTGACCAGAGATCTCTAACATCAATTTCTGGATTAACCAGCTTAAGAACTCTAATGACCCTTTCTTTATCACTACCCTTATGCTTCCATTCTGCTTTAGTTGCTTCAGGATATAAATCTCTGTATGGCAGTTTCTGGAAGGAAAAAAAAAAGTGTTACATTTACATGATGTTTATTACCTATCAAATGTTTGGGTGGAATACAATACTTTTCCTATTTACCATACATAGTGGAGAAAGTGATAACTAGTGCTCATATTTGAAGATTTTAATCTCCTTTTTCCCTGGCTTCTTAATTAGAACATTTCTGTCTCATGCCCTTTACTTCCTATACAACCTAAAAGATACTAAATTGGACTGAATGCTTTAAAAGGGGCTAAAGAATACTTTTGTTGAAAAACTAGGGACAAGGAGAAGTTTTGCAGGATAATATGGTTTTTAAATAGATTTTCCAAATTAATACAAACTAAAATGAATATCTGTACTTGCGTATTTTAAAGAAATATATAATAAAAATAAATTTATACACCACACTGGAATTAACCATTGTTGCTAGTCCCTATAATATGAAATTGTGTCAACACACCATGTCAGCATTGTATAGCTTTGTTTCACTGCTGATAAGCTGTCAGAGGAAATGAAATACTTTGAAATCTGCAACTATCCATTGTTGCCACTAGACTAAAAGAAATAAGAACAAATTTGTTGCACCTAAACAGAAATCTTCTAAAAGAGGAGAACTTTTCTCGCAATGATTAAATTTCACACCAATTTCACAACTGCTTGTCAAGTAATTTTCTGCCAAGCCTCAAAATCAAGCAATATGTATACACTTTTTCTCGGGCGGTCTGCTACTTAGTCTGTAACAATTATTTTGTGCAATTTTGGAAGCAGAGCAGAGCAACAACTTTGAGACATGAAGTATGCTATACATTCTGATAACTAGTTGCTTCCATTATAAGGTTTCATTTGTATGTTAATCCCACAGTTCATACATATGCACGTACACTGTGCATCTTCTAATAATTCTGCCAGTTTGTGGAAAATTAGATAACCTATTCACCATAATGGCTGACGGCCTCAAAGGCCAATATATTGCCATGGTAGCAACCGGTTAGAGACCAAAAGAAATACTGAATTCTGATGAATATTGTAAGGAATTGGAAGTAATGCCATTGCCATAGCTCAGTCTAAATACTCCCAAAGCTCGCCCAGTCACTTACAAAGTGAATTGATTTAACAGGTCCTCCATCCAAAAAACCTAACATATTAGAAGTGTTACGTGCAACACTCACAGTTAACATTTTAAGCCAATTCTGCTATCAAAATTCAGCCAACATGCAAAATGCTAATATGTTGACAAGTAGAAACTCAGCTTAAATACAAAAATTTGCCAGTTCCATGTCATATATTTCAGTAATATTACAGCTTCACTGTAACAATTTCTGTAAATAGTTTCTGAAACATCTATAGTAAAATTAAAGCTCAATGGACTGGTAAATAGAACCAATTGCCAAATAAATACAAGTTTTAAAATACCCTGCTAGTGCCTTTCCACCATGAAAGGTTCTACTGAGGAATGATGTGGCAGAATTTCAAATAATTAACACGTAAAATAATAAATATTTTGTTAATAATACATTCAAATGGAATAGTATTTTCTTTTTTATATAGTGGAAACAGCAGCTACCTGTTTTATATCTCAAGATTGTATTATCATCATCATTATTATTGCAAACAAAAGAATAAGTGCGCATTTTTAATGCTTTAACTTTTAAGGAAATGCTGCCTGGAAAAATTTAAACAACACTATTTATGGTTTTTAATAGTTTTAACAATTGATATTGACTCAGCTTTTTATTTAAATCCATTATTTCTGGTCTTTAATGTGTACATATCTCACTTGTTGAAAATCTTCATGTTTTTCCAGTAGAGTGACTGATATGTCAGCATGAATGTAATGTTTATGAAAAAACCTCATGTAGCTCTACACCTCTGTGAATGGGTAGTATGTCTGCCTCACATTCAAAAGGTTGCAAGTTCAAATCTCACTTAAGGTTGAGTTACCCAGATAAGTTTTTGGGGGCTTTCCTTTAACCTGAGAATATGAATGTTGAGTAACTTTAAGCTCCATGGACTCTGAAATCATTTGAACATCATTTCACCAATTTAATTCATAGTCCGATATGACCAACCACAACATTAAAAATAAAACCTCACCTGTTTGACAATATTTTAAATAATTATTTATGCAACGATCCTATAATGGTAGTTATTGGGAGGAATCGGTAGGATACAGTGAGAAAAAAGTGAAAATATTTTCCACAGATGAAATTAAAACCTTCATTGATGAAGCACATGACAATACGTATTTACTGATAAAATAAACAAAAAATAAAATAAATATTTTGGTTAGAAGTAGAGCTAGCGCGCATGCCCTGGGTTATTGATTTCCTTGTCTGTGATGCCAATGTCATGACCTACTTTACATTGCTTATGTAATATTATGAGTTTAGATTCGGGAAATAATTATATATTCTTATAATTCTTATATATAATTAAATATTCTTGGAGGTTATTGCACATGTAAGATGTTTCTGTAATTTTATGCAGATTAGCAGGCACTGAACAGACATTAGTAGGGCAGCGCGCAAGCATGAAAATCTATATCAAAATGAAAATCTGTATGGAAATGGCTTTCATTTCGATACAGATTTTGAACAGTAATGAACACATTTCAGTATACGAGTATAAAAAAATTAGTTAATAATGGTTCAGTGCAGAAGATGTTAAAACACCATCTGTTAATTTTAAATGTATACATACCAAATCTGTTTTTATGAGGCGTTGAAAATCACTTGTCTTGCACAGCTTTTTCAGCACATTGGGCAATCCTATCGCTTTGCGAATTTCTTCATACTCAGCTAAGTGATTTGGACGTTGCTTAAGCATTGCTATTATTTGTTCCGTGAAATAGATTGCCTTTGGTTTCCTTTCAACAAAAAACCTTGGGAGCTGAAGTAAGCTTCCACTGCAGTTTTGAAACCCTGTTTTCAAATGGTGTACCTGTGGTGTTAAAAGGTGTTATCATTAAAGTTAAAATTAATATGAATTTTAATTGAATTTACTTTTAAAATATGAAGTCAATGCTCACACAGTATATAATCTAAAATCTTTAATGTTTTCAGAGACATTTGTCTTCATCCTCAACACGGTGGCATCTAATAGTTATTATTCTTCCTCTTTCCTCGGTAGGAGTATCTAACTGCTGCCATCTAGCAGTAAACTTTACATTACTGACTGATGGTATTTCAAAATTTAATAATCTCTTGAAATATGTTTAAAATGAAGATCTCTTTTCCCAAATGATGAGGTTTAGCGTGGTTATCAACTGAAACCATAGGAAGCGAATTGTTCAATAAACTACCAAATGAAATAAAGAATATAAATCAAACAATAAAAATTATGAAAACCATAAAAACATACTTAATTGAAAATACATTTTACAATATAGAAGAGTTTAAACATAGAAAAATAATGTATAAATTTGTATATAATGTAAATAGGTAAATAGATTATATTGACGTGTCCTTTAAACATATGTAAAAAGGATGAAAATAAATTGAATGGAATTTTAATAATTAATTTAATTTCCAATATTGTGATTGCCTGCCCAAAAATGATATACTAAAGCTGAGTTGTTTATTTCATTAAGTGTGAAGACCAACTCATTAATATTTTAAAAGTAACTTAAACTAAACAAAATAACTTCATAGTTAATTAATGATTTTGTTATTAAGAAATGAATTTATTTTTGCAACTTATTTTACAAGATTTACTACTATATTTCTCCTAAAACTTACTTATGTATAATGTTATTGTATGATCATCTAAGCATATTACTGCTAAAATTAAAAACAGAAGCATTATGTACAGCAACATTTTCATCATGTCAAATTTAGAATGAGCTGTTCTATTTTAATACAAACATTCACTTGCTAAGCTTCTAAATCAGGAATGTTCTAAGGGACATCCATCAGTTTGGTGACTAGTTTGTTCTTCTCCCCTCTTTTTCCGCTCCTGGCTGGGTTAGATCCTCCTGCAATCTATAGATAGAGTGACAAAGCTCTTACAAACTACTCATTGGCAGAATTTGTTTATATATAATTATTTTTTGTTTTTACAATGAAAATGTAATGTTTTATTTAAACTATATAAATAATTAAGATGTAAATGGGTTTTAACCACTTGAATAATAAGTTAGCAGCTTTTATTCGATCAACACATCTTCTTAATTGGAATAATTTATTCAATTTTATCATTAACAGTGATAAACCTCTGTTTTGGTTTATATTATTGAGAGTGAATATTTTTCTCTTAAATAATCAGTTCTAAGAGAAGGCAACTGATTTTAAGAAATTAAGAAAGCTTGAGTTGATAAATTGAAATTGAGTTTATATTTATCTTTATTTATTTTTTGGTTCTTAGCATCCCATTCTATATTGAGCATGACAGCTTTACTTTGCTCCAAGGCCTCTTTAGGGTTTAACATGCCATTCAATTTATGACAGAGGACCAATAGTTTTACTTCCCTTTTCTTTATGCTGTGGATTTTTACGCCCGAAAAAATCTATTGCCCTTTGTTGGGCTTGAACCACGATCTTGGGAACCACAGGCTAGCATGTTACCCCCGAAACACAGAGGACAACAAATTTTGTGTTGATAGAAAGACTTTATGTATGTCACTTACAATTTTACGTGTTTGACCAGTTTCAAGACCTATTTGCTCTATCCTCAGAAGAGATCACCTGGCTCCTGGTGTTGGTATCCATTGCATGGGGTTGTTTGTGTTAACATATAGCGGTGGATACTGTACTTCCATAGCTGATTCAGTGGCAGCAATTCAAAATTTGTTAAGCAGTATTTGTGCTTTATTATTATTAAAATCTTTTTCCAAGTGAAATACCCTACTGTGTATTTTGTAGAGTGTAATGTTTAATGTGATGTAATTGGTAGTCCAGAAGTGGTGTGAAACTGCAGATTTACCAACCTGTTTGATGTGTCTCAATGTTCCTTTAATCTATTTCTATTTTTCTTGTCATTTCTCCTATAAATTCTGAGCAATCGATTTGATAAACTCCTGCTCTTTTGTTCTGAGGTCCTTCAAATTGTTGCACAGTAATTTTTCTAAACTGCATTTATTTTGTGAAGCTTGTTATTTTAAGATGATGTGGAATTTGTAGTTAGTATTCAGGTGAACTGTAAATTTTCTAAAGATTATTTTGGTGTTTAGCTGGGTGAGTTTTGTGGTACCCTTAACATTTCCAATTTTTGAAATTTTGATATTTTCTTGACAATGATTTATTTGGTGAAACTTGTTTATTGCCTGTGCTGATTATAGTGTTAACAATTTTATGGTTTACCCAATCTACAACAATTTACGGATACTGACTAATGTGGATAATTACATAAAACATCTGATGTGTTACATTCACATGACTTTCTCTACATCTCTGTAACAAATTAGTGTGAAAAAGCTTATGCTTCTACCTACTTCAGGCTAATTGAGATACACATTAGCAGAAATGGTCTTGTTACTTGCTTCCTTGTAAGTAGAAAGGAACTAAAGGAATACACTACGTTAAAGTGATAATTAAATCTTTTAAAAGCTAGTTGCTATGGGATTGAAATCCATTTCTTTGCCTGGCCAGGGGTTGACAAATTTCTGTATGAGAAAAGTTTAAGTATTTTAAAACTGAAACCAATAACAAGGAATATCTCAGAAATAGTCAACTCCACGAAAAAAATGTATATAGCAAATTGTGTGTTTTAATGAGATCTACACTTTTTGTGCAGTAAGTTTTTGTCCATCTCATGGCTTACCAGCTATACTAAAGTCATCCAGAATGAAGAGACCTTCAAAAAGGAATATGAAGACACCCAGAAAATTTAAGATATATCTACATTTTATTTGTTGTGTAAATATATTTAAAATACAGTATTTTAATCAAAATTATTAGTCATTTTTGAGAAAATCAAAATGTTTGAAATTTTTTCCATGTAAAAGGTAGTTTGGGGTGGTGGAATTTACTTGAATGTCATATCCTTGGAAGATACTAAACTTAAATACCAAGTTTAGTATTTTACAGTTTTTTTTTTTTTTTGAGCTATGTTGCACACCACACATGCACAGACATAGTTTTTTATTCAAGGGGTTTCAAAACATGTATTTCTGTGAAACCTCAACAAATTTTTGGGTGGAATCAATACCTTATCTATACACTATGTATAGAGAACACAGAGTCCATGTACAGAAAGTAAAAAGTCTACTGTATTTGTAAAGACTTACTGAATAAGCATGCATTCAGAGATGCCATCCATGCCTTCAATATTTTCATAATACATGAACCAATTGTTTTACAAAATGTGTGACAAAACTAATGCTTACACAACAAGGCTGTTGAAGAATCCTGACAGAAAAACTGTTGAAAGATGATGAAAAATGATTTAACACTACAGCTGAGGAAATTAGGCATGCAATGCCCTAATTATTTTAATGTTTTAAGTATGAAAATCAATTAATCAATTGTACTAGAGCAACAAGCAATCCCTTGACATCCCCATTTTTTTGTAATGTATAAAGTATGAAGTCCAACGTGAGTGGAATATTTTTTCAAAGTACAGCTTTAGATTTTTTTATCTGTATTTAAGATTACTTTTTACTATGATTTTATGTCAGAGAACATTTTCTTAACATATTTTATGGTTTATAATTTTTTAATTGTTTAGTTTCGCTCATGTAGATATGCTGAACAATGCAGTACAGTCAAACTATCTATCTTGCATCACTTAATGCAATGCTGCTAACAGTTTTTTTTCTCAATAAATTACATTAACTGCATAACTAAGCTCACTCACCAACTAAGTTAACCTAAACCAAATTGCTAAACAACAGCAAGAAGAACAATAACAATAATAACAATAATTATTATTATCATTATTATTATTAAGATATACCATTATCTGCACCTCATTTGTATGAATATTTTTCATTCCAAGAATCCAGTTGCCCTCTATGATAATGACCCCTGATGTAATTTGCATTGTCCTATTTTACATTTGTCAAATGGAACAACATAGCCAGGACTGCTAATTTTCACTCTTGCAGTGTATTTGATATTGCTGGAGACCATACATGCTTCAGGTAAGTAAATAAACCAGTCAAATACTGTCTGCGAGTTCACGCATTGGTCTCAAACTATACCATCCATTACCTCATATGACTGCTTGTAAGCAAAGTAGTGGATGAGGAAAAGAATTTGCCTGGACAAGAGCTTTTTCATATCCAGTATTAAAATAAATAATAAATATAACTCATTACTAGATAATTACTCATACCAAAAGTCATGAGAGTAGGGTTTTATTTTAACATTCTCCTATGTGCAGCAAAACTCGTGATTTTGCGGTCCCATCTTAATGGGATGCAGGACAACATTACATTCAGAACATAACATTCTTGTTTTTAGCAGACTTTCATAAAATAATAGTTGAAGAAAGGTTTGTGCTACTACTCAAACAAGCAACTTTCTAAAGCTGTTATAAACTGTAAGAATATCACAAAGAAGATACAACTATCACTTCTAGCACAACACAAATTCACAACTGTCCATAAAATAATCCACGATGGTTAAATCAAAAGGTTGCTTGATTTAATCATCCTGGATAGCTTCGTTCAGCTTTTACTCCAATACTAGGGATTTTCATAAATGAATTACACCTTCTGATGTAATTAGAATTAGCATTAATACGTTTATTGGTAAAGCTGTTCGATTATCAACTTCAGTTGCATCCCATGTTTGTATACTAATAAAGCTCAAGAGCAAGCTCGGTCAGGACTTTCCAAAAAATAACTAGCTGTTAATCACTTTCATGTTATTTGTTGCTCAGATGTCTAGGGATTATTTGTAGAGGTTGGCTACTATTGTGAAAAATAATGTGCAATTGGCTGCTATGGGAGAAGCTATAGGGCTTGTAGTCATCAGGTTTCTGTGTGCTTGCGCATGTGCATTACTGAATCTTTGGACTTAGAAAAATTGCTCACCCGCTCACATCATATGCAGTACATGCTTTAACATCATGCACGTAAATTTTCAGCAAAAAATACTCATTGGTTGATTTCAAATCATTTATGAGTATTAAGCTGTTATTACCTCACTGGTAAGAAATTTAAATTTGATTTTTGGTTGTTGAAAAGGCATTTAAATACAATGTGAATGGGTTAAGTTTATATTTATTTTTCTAATATTGTGTCCAGTTTTTAAACCTTTATTTGAGATTTATATTGTAGCCTGTAAGAGGAGAAAACAAAGAACAAGCTTCAGTTACCAAACTGCTGATGATGAGGATAAATGCCCTTAAGATTCCACGCCAAAAAACCTAGTGAAGGTTTGTGTAAAAATAGTGTGACTCATCCTAAATTCAACATTATGTGCTAGAGGTCATGAGGCAGCACAAGAGCAAAACATTAAGTTGCACCAACAGAAGTCTTAATGTTTCTGTCCATGAAGGAGTGAAATTTTTAGTGCAGCATTCTTTAATGCTCATGTATATAAACACCAGCAGATTATTGTTAATTTGGAAGAAAACAGTGATGTTGATGATATCAATAGCAATACTGGTTTTGAGGATGAAGATGGAGCATAAAAGCAGGATTGCGGTGCTGTAGAAACATGGTTGCCAACTCAATGTGTGATAAATTGGATCACAACCAAAAATAAACATATCGACATTCCTTGAAGCACAATACTCTGTCTCACGCTCCATGCATTATTAATGACATATTATATATATATATGTATAAAAATTAGCTTTATAACAACAAAGTGATTTTGCTAATGGATATGTGTCAACAATTAATAATTTTATGCAAACTGCAATAATTGCTTAACACTGCATGCTGCTGTGGTTGCGTTATTCACGCCAAGCTGGTATCTCCAGTTCCCCTCTCAGCCATTGCAGAAAGGGAGGGGAAGGAAGGAAAGCAACCTCTCCTATGCAAAGATTTGTTCATGTCTTGCCTCATGACCTATACTTAAGTTTGCTTAGATACTTGGCCTAATTAAATTTACAAGTAATTAGTAATATTTTAATTTCCCCTTAGTTATTATGTCTTTCAGAAACATACCTGTTTTGTAACAAGCTTATACTTGCTGAGGTATTTTCGATGATAAAATAGTGCTTTAGGACTCTCTCCTAAAAGCTGTAGGCTGACTTTCCCTTGTGTTACCTCTCCCAAGTAGCGTGCTCTTCCTATTCGTTCTAGGACACAATACTGTAGTTCAGTGAGCTCTAGATTAGGATTAATATTTTTACCCATAAGAGAATTTTCCCTTGCTTCTTGTGAGCCAACCAAAACAAGCTTATTCTCCCACCTGCAAATCAAAATTGACATCCTTTTATTTACTATTTTATCTGTCATTTGAGCAGGGCCCCTGTTTCACATTATTTACAATTACGAATACCATATTTATCCAAATTCAAGATGACCTCAAATGCAAGATTATTCCCATTTTTCAGAACTTAATTCTGGAATTTAGTACATCAGCTCTAAAAAAAGACGATATAACTTAATTATTAATGAAATTTAAATTTTTGTCATATATTTTGAACAAACTAAGGGACACAAACTGATTAAGTCCCATCCTTTTTTTTAAGTAATTTGAATTTGTACAGAAATTCATGTGGTGGGTAGGATAGTGGGGACAGGAAAACAGAAATTATTACCGATATATGTGTGATCAAAGACTGATAGTGGTAACGACAGCACAGCTGAAGCAAAGATAATTGATAAGATTTTTTATTTAGAAAACATCCCTAATAAAACACTCTGTTGCAAAATATTTTACCGAAATAGTTTGAATTTGTTCAGAAATTTGCATTTTGAGCGACTGAGAGATGGAGAGGGGAGTATTGAAATGTATGGTATGTGTATGATGGTAGAACATGATGGCAGCAGCAACAGCATGGCAACATAGCTACTAACGACAATTCTGGATATGACTTTCTGTTTGGACAACATACCTAATATAAAGGCGGCAGCTAGGGTGAGAAGATAGACCACTCACCTCCCATCTAGGCAGCCTGGGTTTGGTCCCAAGTGCCACATGTGGGATTTGTGGTGGGCAAAGCAGCGCCTGGGCAGGTTTTCTCCAGGTCCTCTGGCTTCCTGTCACTCATTCAACCAATTGCTCCAAAATCACCTTTTCAATCATCAATTTTGCTTACATTTCATATCATCCACTTCCTCGTGTTCATGCCTGGCTATGGGGCAACCCCTCGTAACAGGTTCACCATTCTGTGGTTTTGTGCAGTTGGCTCTCCAACAACTTCTGACCCTTAGGCATTGGCTTGAAAGTCCTAGAGGGTGTCAGTTCTACAAATACGGGAAGGGTAAGCCGATTACAAAATGAAACAAAACTAAAATATAACACATCATAAAATTTTAAATCCATTTTGAATTTACACAGAAATTTTCATTGTGAGCAGAAGAGAGACGGAAAAGGGAGAATAGTAATGTACCAATATGTCAGCGCTCGGTGATGATGCCACTAGCTTAGAGTAACGACGATTATGGATGCAATTTTCTATTAAGACAACATACTTAATATCTTATGAAACATTTTACCTAATTCAAATTTGCGCGTAAATTCATGTTTTGAGTGGGAGAGAGATGGAGATGTACAAAATGTATGCAATGATAGAAACATGGCGGCAGTGGTAGCAGCATAACTGAAATGACGATTATGTATGTGATTTTTTATTAAGACAACAAAGTTAAAAATATACATGGTAAAACATTTCACCAAATTTAAGCAAATTTTTACCAAATTATGTTTTGAGCGGGAAAGAGACTAGAGGGGAGTAACGAGACATATGGAATGTGTGTGATTAAATACACAATGGTGGCAGCAGCTATGGCTACCCAATGTAAAATTACACATAACCATTAATGTGAGACATCTAAATTTATTTTACTCTCAGAAAGAAATTTTTGTTCCAATGAGATTGCTTAATCACACAGCCAATTTTTGGTACGAAATAAAATGTACAAAATCTGCTGCATACCTGCAACCTTGCCAGGAATCTTTATAATTTCCCCCAGGTTTTGCTACTGCTGCACCTGCGAAGTTTGAAACTTATATTTTCCCCACATGGTATTTGGAAAACATACATCGCCAAAGCAGGATGACCCCAATTCTGAATATTACTATTTTGGAAAAAAAACATTGTCTTGTATTCGGATAAATATGGTAATTGATTTATAATAACAAGCAAAAGATTATAAGTGTAGGTAAACTCTACATCACAGTAAAATATTTGTTAATTGTTAAGTTTGAGAAACTTCAAAAATCCAGATAAACAACTGAAAACCATAAATATCATGTGCATTTTGTCATATTCCCATTTTGAAGCAGATGCGCATCTTGAAATGCATCCTGTAAAAAATTAAGTGACTGGCATTAACTTTGTAATAAAGTAAAATCATTACAGTGGTATATACACAATTAACATTTCTTCCTAGCTATGGATAATAGAAATGTTAACATACCTTTCTAAAGCTTCATCCAACTTCATTTTGCGTGCCTCCAACGTGACATTTTTGCGTGTCTTGTATGTAGAACAGGAACCTCTTATACCATTTTCATCATTAACTGGACAATGAGGATATGGGTCCTTTGGTACCACTTTCTGTTGGCAAAATATGCTTATTGTTTAATCTTCTATGAATAGGAAAATTATTACTACATACTCAGCCATAAAAATTAAAAGTAAAAAAGAAACAAGATAAACAATATGCTAAAGATGGTGAACTACACTAACAAGAAACATATTTGAATGTGGAATACACAAGCCTTGTGAAAGACGGAAAGAAAGCTGAGAAATCATATTTAAAAATGCATATAGAGAAAGGTAGTAAAAACTATTTTAATAATTCAATGTCATTTTTCCTCGTTAAGAAACTCAAACCATTATATTCCAATGCTCTAGCACTAAGCTAAAGTAAATCATTTAAATATACATCTCATATCTCTCATTTGATTTAAGCATCACATTGAAACTCATGGTAAATTCAATTAGCCTGAAGTATTATACCTGAAGGATATTTCTAAATTAATTGCAGAAATACACCATTTTCATTTATTTATTCTTTACTGGTTTTTAAAATTGCTCCATGTGATGCAATTACTTTTTAAACAAAATAATATTTTATAGGTGAGCACTTTAACAATATATAAATAAATAATAATCATTAATTAATAAATGCAATTAAACATTCATTTCTTACAATCAATTTTGTAAATCCTGGACATTTTTCCCACAATTGAAGCTCTAGAGTGATCAAATATTCCTCTAGCAAGTTCTGGTTTATTAAGTATAGCAAGAGTACTTGTACTTGACATAAATTGTGTGGTTTAGGGAGATCTATATTTTTTTTTGCAGTAAGTTTCTGTATATCTCTTTACAATTTACCAGTTAATATAAAAGTCATTCAGAATGAAGAGGTCTCCGGAGATTATTCCCAGAAAATTCAAGATACACATTTCATTTGTTATGAAAATATCTTAAACATAGTATTTAACATTGTTAGAGCCATTTTTGAAAAAATCAAAAATTTTGAAAAATTTTCTACATAAAGGGTAGTTGGGAATGGGGAGATTTTCCTATAAATCTTCATACATCCTTGGAAAATACTGAACTTAAATACCATGTTTGGTATTTAGTTTTTTAATTATACTGTCCTCAGACACACACACACACACATATATACATAGGCCTTTTTCTAAAACAGCCTTTTTTTTTGTTGGATTCATGGGGTCACAAAGCATGTATTTCTGGAAATCTTGATATCAAAATTTTGGGTGGAATACAATACCTTCTCTGCCTACTATGTACATTGTACATAAGTGGTCAAGAAAGTAAAATGCACTACAGAAGTATTGAAATAAATTAATATTTTTACAAATAAAATAGCTACTTTATTTTTATAAAAGGTAGTATAATGAAATTAACAAAAATCGCTATTCAAATGTTCTAAAATAATGACTAAACATCTTTGTTTACTCTAGGTAACACTTTGGAATAGAGGATTAATTTATATGCAATAAGGTAATAATAATTACATTAAATCAAATTAATAGAACTGAGACAACATAAATACTATTAATTTAAAGGTATTATTTGAGAAATACAATGATATTAGGGCAGTGCCATGGCTGAGTGGATAGAACTGCTTGCCTCTCATCTAGACGGCCCAATAAGGTAATAATAATTACATTAAATCAAATTAATAGAACTGAGACAACATAAATACTATTAATTTAAAGGTATTATTTGAGAAATACAATGATATTAGGGCAGTGCCATGGCTGAGTGGATAGAACTGCTTGCCTCTCATCTAGACGGCCCAGGTTTGATCGCAAGTGCCCGCATGTGGGATTTGTGGTGGACGAAGCACAGTGGACAGGTTTTATCTGGGTCCACTGGCTTCCCCTGCCACTCATTCCACCAATTGCTCTATTATCCATTTCACAGCATTTCATATCATCCACTTCCTCATGCTCATGCTTGGCTACAGGCCGACCACTTGTTCCAGGTTTCTCCATTCTGTGGCTTCATGCCTTTGGCTCCCCAACAGGCTTCTAATCCCTAGGTATCCGCCTGTAAGTCCTACGGGGTGTCAGTCCTAAATATAGGGAGGGTAAGCTGACTACGAAACAAAACAAAGGTATTAGCTAAATTGTATGCACTGAGAAATTTAGTTGTATTCTGATTTTCAAAATAATTTGTCCTACTCTTCATGTATGACTGGTAACCTCGTTATTCAGTTTAATAAAATACAATTATACGGTTATTTGGTATTGCAGCAAAAGGGTGTGTAACTAGCATAATTTAATATGCAATAAAGTCCCAGTTCTAGTTCTTATCAATAATAAAATTCAATTGTATATATTCATGACCGGGTTTAAGGTTTTCTACATAATCCCAATATAAGAAAGTGCACTTACTGGTTCCAAAACAACACCCAACTCTTGATCAACATAATCATATCGATTATATATCACAAGAGGTATTCTTGCTTTAGGCAACTCAAACATCTCCACATGTTTTATGTGAACTATTACGTTCCACAGGAAATTAACACTATGCGTATCAATGGTTATTGGGAAACCAGGCCTCTGCTTCAGCCTGGTCCATAATCCTGTAAATCATAAATTGTATGTTAGCATAAAAACAACATACAACTAACAAGTATATTATCCAGACAATAAAGCCATACTTTCAGACTATGAAAACCAACACAGAAAACACTTTTTAAGCTCCATAAAATAATTAATACATTCTAACATATCAATTAACAAAAATGTATCTGTGACATTCCAAGGTGACTTTAAAAATATGTAGATAATAAAAGTCTTGTAAACATTTTTCTCTAAGCACTATTTTATTCTTAGTAAACTATAATTTTTTTAATAAAAGGGCAAAAGACATATTATACCTTCTACAGTAATACCATCCAGTCCTTCCAAACTGATTTCATCCAGGACACCATCCACATAATCATGCCTCGGGAGATACATGATGACAAAATAACACTTTCTCTTAATAAATCTGCAAAAAAGCAATATTTAAGATTTAGAAATACATTATCCACTAGCCTTAGGTTTTTATTGCTACAGTTGGTATACATATAGCATCTAGAATTGAAGTTTTACTCTGCTGATTTGCAATTACGGCTTCTTGGGAGGACAGCTTAGATGTATGCATCACAACCTACTAACTTTGAATCAATTCTTTACAACTGATAGTAATGGAGTAATGTGAGGCTGAACGCTTCCCACTAATAATTTGACATACAACCGACCTCTCAAGAAGTCATAATTACATGTAGTACTCACTTCCCACTTTTGAATACAAAAGCAAGTTCAAATATATTAGGTTTTCATTAGTTTAAGTTTCCAGAATTCTGGAACAAAGGCTGGAATGAATGCACCTGTTATGTGCGAAACAGTTGATATGATGTACAAACTCTGGACACAAAAAATACATTGAGTGCAAGAGGAAATTAAAAGCTTAAAAAATGGAAAATACACTAAAAACAGAAGTGCAGATCATACAGGAATAAGTGTCTCATTCCACAGTTAAGAAAAATCATGAGAAGAATGTTATTCTTGACATTGAAGTATCAAATAAATATGGAATACTACAAAGACCAGTTGTAATAACTGAGCTGGTGTATGGTGCACCATTGGCGGAGAAAGAATTATAGGGCCAATTTTTTTCAAGTCAACAGTTGATGCCCCTACATACATGAATACCATTTTGCCCCCCTGTTTTAGAAATTAACAGACAGGGAGCCTGATTTTGCCGTTTTCCAACAAGACTCTGCACAGTCAATACAGATGTGGCCCCCTCAGTACCGCAACCTAACCCCCTGTGATTTCTATCTCTGGAGTAACTTAAAGTGTACAAGACAAACCCATACACCCTGGAAGAATCAAAACAAAATATCCGTCAGGAAATTGCCAGCATTTCTCAAGGTGAACTACGGCGAGTGATGGATAGTTTCCTGAAGCAGTGCCAAAAGTGTACGATGGTGGCCAGTTTCAGCACTTCCTTTCATAGAGTTGTTAAGTAAACCCTTTAAAAGTATGTTTTATTAATTTGACCTTCACTGTCACTAAATTCCTCCAAACATCAATCAACCTTTAAAAGTAGTTTTAAAAATATTGTATGGTTTCATCTGCACCTCTCTATAATAGCAACAAGTGACTATTCTATGAGCTCTGAAGAGACACGGACGGGTAAAATACTGCACAACCAGTTTTTAGTTTTTGACTCACTTTTTAGGATATCTAAAACATTGTTTATATATTTATTATAAATATAAAGCATAATTATGAGAATGCTGAACATATTACATTAAAGGTAATTATTTACTATGCACAACATATGCCACTACAAATACTATAAGTATAAAAACTAAATAATCATGGAAACAGAGTTAAAATGACAAAAATTGCACACCATAGTTGACATTTGAAACACGGATCTCCTTGTCTCCATCCAGTTGTTCTAACCACTGAGCTACCATGGCAACATGCTGATAATAGTATTAAATTCCCCAACTGACTCGTGTTCTTCTGATAAACCACACAAGGAATCTCTAATTTAAGAAGAAACAATTATTTCACTCAATAATAACGTTATATGACTCAAAGTAGTTAGGTGGCTTACTGGCCGTATTTTTGAAGAATGGATTTTCTTCAGAAGTTACTCATTTTGCTTCAATATAGCTACTGTATTCAGCATTATCTAGCAAAGCATGGAGAATAAATGTTATTTTCTTAACAAAAACAGGACAGACAGGTATCCCGTCAAACACAAGGACAACACATTTAAACATGTTCCATTCAGAGCAGGACCTCTGGCCAATTTATGACCAGATATATAAATCTATAATTATTACCATAGGTTTCTGAACATTGTCCACACATTATTATCCAATTAACCAATTTATATTCAGGTCAAGAAAACATTGCTAAAGAGTGCAACTCCCAACCTATCTGCTTTACCTCTGATATTGTGGCACAAATATGTGGCTTTGTTCTGGGTAACTGTCAAATGCATGTTAACCATGAGCATTTTGTAAATTTACTTTTATTGGCATTCAAAATTATATTTTTGTTACATAGGATATGACCAAGAATGTCCACATCTTGCTTTGGTGTCATTTTGAAACACCCAGTATGAGCACAAATTTTTTATGTATGAAAGTCCTAGCTTAACGTGAAATTCTGAATGGGAAAATCCAAAATTAATTTCAGTGAATGTGAAACAAAGTTCAGTGAGGAGGTACAACAATTCAGGCTCGGAGAAAAGGTGAGTGGTATAAGTCTAATTAAGCTATGTTTACACGATGTATTTATGCCTCTTGCAATATTAGCTGTTTTTTCAGCAATTAAATCATGCCAATTACACAAAAATTTTAGAAGTATATTCACAAAACAGCTGTTATCAGTGAAATGTAGTCATATTTCAAATTTACAAATAAAATCGTAATTTGGGTATCCAAATGAGCCCGGGGTGAAAATGCTGAAAAACATATTGCCTAGTTGAACCTTTTAAGATGAGCGAAGAAAAAGAAGTTATTTAGAATCATGCCCCCAATGTGAATCTAAGCTCTAGAGGATTTCTTGATTGACCACTAACCGCTTCGCAACGCATATTTGCAGTAGCATGCATAATGTATTGCACTTTACCAGTTCAATCGTAATTATTGGTTTTTGATAGCATTTGAAACATTTAATTCTTGATGCTAAAAGTAATGCTCGAACATCACTAATGACAGTTTAACGATTACATGGAGGGTAAACATAACCCATCTCATTTAATTTACTTTGCTGTGAATGCACTTCGATGTGATTAAAATAGTACACTTACCTGCATCGCTTAGTGGCGAAACAAAACCCATATCAAAGTCCTAAACTACCAAAATTGGCACAATCCATCTGCCCAACTGTAGCAGAAGCTCTGAAAAACAAGCACAACACGTGCGCATTCTCCGCAATGCATGATAGCACTCAGCATCAAAGTTGCCAAATCTATTTCACATAATACGCTAGAATTAATTCAAAAATCGCAATATTCATATTGAAATCGCCCAATTTCACAGGGACGTTTTCTTTGGGGGGTTGGAAAAGGTCTCTTAAAATTGGTTTGGAAATTACTGCTGCCAAACTTTCTTTTGTGATTTTTGGTTCATGTTTCTTAAGGTGAGGCCATTGGACCCTTAGTTGCCAACTTTACATAAACAAATAAGTAAACAATGTGATGTAACTGGAAACCTTCTAATTTGTTTGTTTGTTTGTTTTTTTAATTAATGTACTATTTACACCCTTTAATTGCACAGTTCTATCGGCGACATTTCCCTTTGGAACGAAGGTTTGGGTTTCTCTTTCTCTTTAGATTTTATTCATTAGATTACACGAGCACGCGCGCGCGCGCACACACACACACACACACACACACACACACGCGCATCCGTACTTCCAAGGTTCTATCGAGGATTAGGGAATGACCTTGGCTAGAGAAAAAATCCAACCCCAGACGGTAATCGAACCCGGGACCCCTCGCAAAGAAAAAAAAAAACAACTCTTGTTAAGCGTTTGTCACATTTCTCCACTTACCCATTATTAATACTATTAGATGCTCAAATTACTGCACATACTGTATTTAAACTCCACTCTCAGTAAGAATGTATTATTTAAACACTAACACCACTACATAAAACATTAAGATTATATTTTCACTTAACTGTTGCATTTTATTCAAAATGTTTTCTTCAAATCGGCACGACTCACTTACAGCGACGTAACAAAGAAAAGGGAATCAAGAATACAGTTTAGCAGCTAATTTCTCTTCTGTGAATGCTGACTGCAAATATTTTACAACTAGCATTATTTTCATAACAGTGACTAAAACGAATATACTACCGCTATATGCATTAATACATTATTTAATTTAGAAACAATATAAAAATATTTTTCAAAGAATAAATTCAAATTATGTTCTTGATTTCAGAAGAAGCCCAAAAATTCGCAAATCGCATCAATTGAAAATCGGTCGCAAAGTTGATCTTTTAGTAGCCCAATCCGCGACTTTTCGCCCAATCTGGCAACTCTGTTCAGCATCAAGATTCCCATATTGCCAACACATGTTGGTAGTTAAAGCACTAAAAAGTTCTTTCAATACAACTAAATAAGAATCTGATAGTTCATAACATAATAATGGATCATAAATATTTCAAGCTTTCTTGGTGTTGGTTATTATGGGATATAAACATAGATATCTAATAATGAATAACAACCGAGTTAAATTTGAGTCGTAAAAATACAAGCTGCTGTTATCTTGGTCCAGAGTTTCCGGTGTAGACCGCGTCTTAAGGCTAAAATCTGCCGACGTTTCGCCCATCTTATGATAAGGCTTCCTCAGGGCTAACTGCGTCTGGTCCGGCTGGCGTACCTTCTTTTATACTGTAGTTGGGACATGCCAAGTACCGCCCTCCTTTGCTTCGTTTTACTGAAATGGGGTGGTGGGATGTGGCATCTATGTATCTGTCTGTATGTGTAGCCTTTCGGTAAACTGAACAATGCACTGTTTTGCTTGCTGAATTTCGCTCTACTAGAACGTCTAAAAATGGTAATTTTTGGTTATGTTCTAGTTCCATAGTAAATTGTATATTTTGATGAAGACTGTTTAGATGTTCAAGGAACTCTGGGATATTGTTCAATCCATGTGGCCATACCACGAAAGTGTCATCCACATATCTTAACCACATATCCGGTTTGAGTCGGCAAGTGTCCAAGGCCGTGTTTTCAAAATCTTCAAGGAAGATATTAGCCACAATCGGCGAGATAGGAGATCCCATGGCTGCACCTTCTTGTTGTTGGTAGATGTCTTCTTGGTATGAGAAATACGTATTGGTTATACAGTGGGCAACAAGGTCGGTCCAGTCTTCTGGGAGATGGTTAATGCTGATTCTTTGTTGTACGGATCTAAGAGCTTGTTGGCATGTCCCAACTACAGTATAAAAGAAGGTACGCCAGCCGGACCAGACGCAGTTAGCCCTGAGGAAGCCTTATCATAAGATGGGCGAAACGTCGGCAGATTTTAGCCTTAAGACGCGGTCTACACCGGAAACTCTGGACCAAGATAATTTTAATATTGGCCGTGGAAGTTACGAAAACATATACAAGCTGCTGTGTTCGGTAACAGAGATGGTCCAAAGCTTGGACTGTTATGACTCCAGATTAGCTCGCTTGTTATCCCGGAAAATCATCATTCTTTGCTCATCAATTCTTTAAAAGTTTCTTTTTCCTCCTCCATTTTATTTCCATTTCCTCTGGCAGCTGAAATAGAAGTAACTGATGAAGTTGGTAGGTATAAACAAGCCTTTGTGACATCGTTGAAGGAAACTTGCGGAAAGTTTGTATGTTCGTTTGATCGTTCTATTAAGTACAATGCACAAGTAAGATACGAATTAATATTTGTGTCGATATTCTGCCTCTATTAAGCTTACATTTAATAACGATCACTCGAATAAATTGATGTTCAACGTCAGTATTTGCAGTATGGTAAATTCGACTTGGCTGCTTGCCGGCATGAGAACCGCTGCTGGCGGAAGCGTTGAACCTTGTATGGGGCAGAGGCCCCCGTCTGCCTTTACGATTGTCGGGGTGTTTCAATTTGGAAAATGTAGACCCTCGTGGGGCGTAGGTGAGGTTCAGTGCTGAGTCCCCGAAGACCGTATCCATCTTTTGGTAAATTCGTATACGAAATGCTAAAGAAATCAGTTCCTGGAATAGTTTTTTTTAAATAGTTTTTGATGCCCGCTTTTACTATATATGGCACCGCAGGCGATGACACTGATGATACATGGGATGAAGATGGAGCACCAGGGAATGTGATGGCGGGGGAAACCGGAGTCCCTGGAGAAAGCCCGCCCTTGCGCCGCTTTGTCTACCACAAAGCCTTCATGTGGTTACCTAGGATGAAAAAGCTTGTCATTGCTATCACTTCGAATTATAATCACTATGATATTAAGAAACTAAAACTCAAGCGCAAAAGCACTATTGATGTTTCAGGGTTTTGGAGTTTTCCCACAGAAAGCAAAATCTTCAGAAGTTTTAGATTATGAGAAGGTGTGAACGGAGTCATTTTGAAAGTTTTGGGAAATATTTTGCTTTTCACTGTTACGCTGTACGCAGCGAGTACGATCCAAGCCTCACAATATCGCCACCGGGCATTTGAAGAGATAAATAGCGATAGGTAGAGCTCTCGCCCAATGTGCTTAACGTCAGAAGCGCTTTGTCAGATAACCAAAATTTCTGGAAACTTTCCTTCTGCCCGTCTCGAGAACACTTCAGAATATTCTGTGGAAATTCCCAACGGCTGTGTGCTAACCTCTCAGGATTGAGCACTAAGAACGATTAATGAGTTGGTGAGTGCATTTCTTGTGGGACAAAATGCTGGCTATTTCACTGCGTTCTCCGAACGAATTTTGACGACTGTTCGACTTGATCGTACTCCGTGCATACTTCATTACGCCGTCTTATAAGTCGCGAAGAAACTGAAGCGGCAGTGAGAACTAACAGAAGTGTCAGGCACTAAAAATTTGAACTAGAACACTTAATGAAGTGGCAGTGACAACTTTGTGAGGTGAAAAGAACAAATGTCCTTTATTTAAATAGCTGATTGTGACAATTCTTATAGTTCGTGCTTCGACGTTCGTTCACGCTATTGTCCACTATTACAGCTGTCTCTAATGTAACTATACTGTCCTGCATTGACCTCCTTCAGGCCTGATTGCTGACCTTTTTGAAGCTCCCGATTGCGCAGCAAGGAGCTTCAAGAGCTACGGAAAGGTGTATACAATGGGTTTTCCCCATGGGGCTGATATAACTCGCGTATGCGTACAATTTATACAGGTGTCGACACTTGTGACAATGCAGGAGTTATGTAAAGCAGACGACCGCGCACCTACCACAATTCAGGATAAGGTAGGTGCGTGCCTTGAGCACGTAGTCATACTGCTCCATACTCAGTACTGGTCATCCCTGCTCAGTGCTGATCACCAACCTCTTTCCTTGGGGAAGGCTCTGGTTGCGGTAGACGCCGTTAATCCTTTTCACCACGAGGTAGGCCTTTACCATGGTTGTTGAGACTTGGGGCAGTGTCCCTTGGTCCGGGTAGGGCGATATAGCTACACTCTATCACCCTTCTGAAAACCTCGGCTGTTGGCCTACCGGTCGTAACGGGTTCTCCTCCAATCACTTATGCGTTGACAAACTATGTCATTCATGTCTGGGAGATTCTCCTTGTAGTTGACTGCTGGTTGTTCTGCCCCCAGAGGGACTACCAAATATTAGGTCACATGGTAGATGCAGTTACCTAAAGAGCAAACTGGCTGTGGCAAACCGGGCTGTTGTAAATTATACAGCAGTAGGCCAGAGATAAAAGTGCCCCCCCCCCCCATCTCAATCTCTCTAGTGATTGGCCACGATCTTCCTCAAATATTCTTCTAGACTTGGAGTCTGATATACCGCTCAACCATTGGAGAAGCATTGTGCATTCCAAGTCACTGTTTTTCTCATCAGGTTGTCTCAAGCTGTTGCTCTGATTGCTGCACAGCTCAGTACTCCAAAGTAGAAGAACAGTTGGTGAAGAAATCCATGACTATTTACAGGTAGTTATTACCCCTGTCTGACAGGGAATGGTCCAACTATGTTGATGGTGATAGGCTCAAAGGGTGCTCCTTAGTTACACTGCTGCATGCGACCCCAGCTCCTCCTCATTGCTACAGATACATGACACTGGCAGCATCACTTCTGACCGGCCAACCATAGTCTCAAACAGTAGTAACATTGTCGGGACTTACAACAGGTCGCAAGTTCAAATCTCACTTAGGGTGAGTTACCCAGATAAGGTTTTTTTTGGGGGGTTTTCCCTTATCCTGAGAAGACGAATATCGAGTAACTTTAAGCTTCATGGACCCTGAGATCATTTGAGCATCATTTCGCCAATTTCATTCATCATCCGATGTGACCATCCAGGTTAAAGGATGTTAAGCTTAAAAAAACAAAACAAAAAAACTTACAATTCAAACATAAAATCAACTTTTGACTTACATGTTCTACAGCATTAATGAATTTATGTCTAATTCATTTTCTTAAACTTATACCAATCCTTGTATAAATAATTTGTAATCTGTTTAAGTTGTTGTTAAACATACATATTAGTTGTAGGTTGTATACTAGAGAAGTGTAATTTGTTATAACAAAGCATTTGAATTCCTGTAATTTTTTTGGTGAATAAAGCTCTTAATCTTTTTAATTTATTGATTCTGAATTTGGCTACACAAATAATAATGGTAATGATTTTTACATTTTGAATATTCTTGTGGAATAGGATCATGCGTTCCTATCACTTCTATTAGCCCTAAGAAATGTTCATTCTTCCCCTAAGAATGAACATTTCTTCAGGCTAATGGAAGTGAGTTTTTGCAATGTGTTGCTACCTCAAAATTCCATGTTATGTGCTTCAATACATCTGAATGCTGCTTCTCTTGAAGCATTAAGGCATGCTTATTTTCATAAATAGTTCCATTCTAAGTTCATATTATGCCTCTCTTTTGATGCACTTAGTATGGTGTGTTGAATGTTCATGTAACACCCAAATGTCTCCAGTTCAAACTGTATTAAGAATCATAAAATCCATTCCCACTTTCATTTCAATATAGCTTGCAATAGTAGCACTTAGTACCAACTTCACTTAAAAGGCATATGGGCATGCCAAAGTAAAAAATACTGGTGGCAGGGGGTGGGGTTCTAGTGATTTTCAGTCAAGTGTGTGGGAAATTTATCTTTTACTATATATTTAATATTACTATATTAAACTTTTATTTTCTTTACACATACTATGTACATAGTTTATAGAGGAAGTATTATATTCCACCCGAAAATTTGATACTAAGATTTTACTGTAAATATATGTTTTGAGGTCCCCTGAATCCAAAAAAAGAATTTTTAGAAAAAGGTCCATGTGTGTTTGTGGACAGCATAGCTCAAAAACTAAAACACTGTTAAATACCAAACTTGATATTTAAAAGCAAAGCACAAGTTAACAATTAGGGTTTCACTTGCTTTCACAGCTAAGAACTGTATGATATCTGCAGAATTTGGAAGACTATCAGGTGACCAAGAACGTGAGAAATGTGATATTTGCTGAAGTTTTCTATTTTGCTGTTAGTCACCCTGGGTGAATATTAACAGGGAACTGTAAGCTTAGATGTGGCAGGGAAAGAAGCCAGGTATTAATAATAATTCACAGGGTTACAAAAAGATACAATGTTACTGGGAGGTCATTATAGTAATTTCTAAGTACTTGAAATATCAGACATAGATACCTGTGTAATTTTCAGAGATCTTGATGTACACTAAATACAAGACTTAGGCCTGACAAGGATTCTGGCATCAACATAATGTTTTGCAGTAGAAAGATCCTCTTGACCTTATTACTCTGGCTTTAAATATAATTCTGTTCTTTCTTTGGGGAATCAGATATTTCTGTACTATTTAGGTGGCCTGGCCCAGTTTCAACATATTTTCACCTATTGAGTCATCCAAGTGGTCTGTGTTCATTATAGATAGTTGATCTACATCACTGTAAATTCAAACAGTCATATTAAATTAAATCATTAAACCATATATATATATATATATATATATATATATATATAGCCATTATTGAATCATGTAACTTATGCAATAAGAGTGTTAAGCAAAGTTTGTAGTAAAGAGGTAATGAGAGTGGTATTGGATATGTACACTTAATAATTTCATATGGTATACCCTTTTCCCTTTTGGAGAGGTTCTAACCAACCAATTGCCATATTCAAAATACAAAAGAAAATCTTAAGAATAATGAAGTACATATTGCCTCATACTTTAAGTAAGCCTGTTTTTGATGAGTTTAATATACTCCCACTACCATGTGTATATATATATATATATATATATATATATATATATATATATATATATATATATATATATATATTGAAACAGTCTCATTTATTCATAGCAAAATGCAATACTTTAAAAGAAATAAAGATTATCATCCCTATAATACTCAAACAACTGAGGCAATACACCTACAATGTCATAGACTTAATAAAACCGCAATAGTGTATCCCATAAAGGAATAATTCTATATAATAAGATATTGATAAAATTCCCTTTCATCCTTATTTCACATTTAAAGACATTCTAGGATTTATTATTCTATCTTTATTATCCTTAAAAGAACCATATATTTTAGGAGATCCAGACAACTTTACACCTGCAAATCCACTAGTTACACCAGTTCATATTCAACCAGAATGATCCTTCTTATTTGCTTACGCTATTTTATGATCCATTCCTAACAAATTAGAAATTTTTAAATTTAAAGTGTATAAATTATTATTAAAACACAAATTTTATAACATTAATGATTTTCTTAACTCTGTTATTTAGCATCTATTGTATTAGGATTACTGTATTATATTACACCTGTATATTTCTTGTACTTGCCATGTGTACAAATTGTATATCTGCGGTGAATAAAAATTGAATTGAAATCATTTGACTATTTTGAATTTCAAAATCCACTTTACAATACTAGCTGGCATTTAATTTTCTCTCTATTGAGATTTCTGACTTTCATTGTTAGGTAGATATAGTCTGCCTGGCTTATGTTAGACATGGAAATTAGAGTGAGCACTGTTACTCACTCTATTGTAGGTAACCCTTGACTGCCTATTGCTAAGCTGTAAATGCAACTTTCTGAGTGACTTCCTGTGACAAAGTTATTGATTACATGATTTCTTTTTTATTATCAAATGGGAACTTGGCTTTTACTTTTATGTTTACACAAAAATTAAGAGCATAAATCATATAGAACCTGAAAAAATAATCACTTCATAATACTTACATAAATTAAAATAATAATTAAATATATACTTAAATAAAATTATTCCTGTAACCCTTTTAAATGTAGCACTTTGCACACATTGGTAGATGGTGGTAATTAGTGGTTTCTTGGAGTTTAAAGTGGGAGATACTCCAGTATCTACAGCAGTTCTTTTCATGTATCATGTAATGGATATTGTTGGTTTTCCAAATTTTAACCCTTTCATTAAGCAGCAAAGAACTTATACCATTTCCCTTGCATTAGATTGCAGAAGTTTCTCTCATCTTCCAATATCAGCTCAGAGCAATACAAAAGCCAACAAAAGAAACAGAGCTGAGCACATCATAAACATTTCCATATTTTCCTGATCACTGTATCTAAATCAGCAGATCTAGAACTGTCAAATATGTTTTGCTGTCTGAGACAATCAATAAAATATATCAATCAATAGCATCAATAAAATAGCTGTGTATGACATTTTCTACCTCCCCTCTTACAAAGAGTCACCCTCCGTGGTGTAGTGGTTACCATGCTAACTTCATATATCCAAGGTCGCGGGTTCAAACCTGGCGGAGGACGATGGATTTTTTCGGGTGTAAAAATCCTTAGCATGGCTTCCTTCGGAAGGGAAGTAAAGTCGTGGGTCCTGTGTCGTAGATTTACGGCACGTAAAAGAACCTCAAGCCTGATAGAAAGGCCTCTGAGCAAAATTAAGCGGTATTTCACGCCCAATTTAGAATGGGACGCTGAGAACCACAGCAGTTAAAGAGCGTCCATAAATAACACGCCATTTCCATTTCTTACAAAGGGAGATAGCACTGTGGCCAAGTGATTAGACCCCTCGCCTCTCACCTAGGCAGCCTGGATTCGATTCCAAGCAACCACATGTGGGATTTGTGGTGGAAAAAGTGGTACAGGAGTGGGTTTTCTCCAAGTTCTTCCACCATCACATTCCACCAGTGCTCCATTTTCATTCCCTATATTACCAGTGTCATCGCCATAGTAGTAAAAGCAGGTATTAAACACTAAAAAAAAGCAAAAATGAGGAGCAGTGCCACAAGGATTTGTTTCTTTGGGTGAGCATCGAAAGACAGCCTAATGTAAATGGCTCATGTGGAGACATGCATGGTGGGGAGCGAAAAACATACCATTGAAAAGTTGCTCATGTAAAAAGGACCTTATTGTAGCTTGCCAGTACATGTGGAATAAGTTTGCTGTCAGATACAAATTATAATCTATAAAGAAACAAAAGTGCTCAGATTTTTTAATGCTACAGGCTCTCTCTTCACTATGTGACAGAACTGAGAGTCACTGGGAAAGTGGTGTAAGTAAAGTGCAATAAAATCCTTAGCTTAAGGTATATGCCAAAAATGCTGACCATCTACTCCAAAACAGGTAGCACATCTTATACAAATGTTCTCGTTCACTCACAGCAGAAATCCTTGTGATTTCTTACATGATGTTCTAAGTTCCTGTAGATTACACAAGGATTCCCACTCCTAAGCTTAGGCGAGTGAGTGAGAACATTTTTACTGATATGCTACCTGTTTGACAGCAACAGTCACCATATTCTTGCTATTTTTATATATCAGTCTACTTCACTTTGCAGTCACTTGCGATGCCACAAGTAGTAAAAGCGGGCATTAAACACTATTAAAAAAACAACTTTGCAGAAACAGCTACAGTGCACATTTCACATAACTATTGAAGTGTCTCAAAAACTAACAACAATTATAGAGTAATATATTGTGGTTTAAAATAGAATAAAAATACAATTACTAAAATTCAAAAATGTAATTATTTCAGTAGAATTTAGAACCCTAATCATGACCACATATTATACATGCAATTTTTCTTGGGCACTTGGCTCTCTACTCTTCATTCGTTAAGTTTCGTGGAATTTCGGAAGCAGGGCAGAGCTACAACACTGAGACATGAAATAAGCTATACAGCCTGATATCTAGTGGCTTCATTCTGTCTGTAGATCTTCCAAGTTCATGCACATGCGCTGTGTTTCATTTAATAATGCAGCTATCTTGCAGTAAAATAATCTAATGACTGAAAGTCCTAAGAGAGAGTGCAGAAAGACAGATGGGAGAGAGCTCACTTCTTCCCCCCAGCCCTCACTTCCCTGTAAAACTAGCACCAAGAAAAGTTACATGCATACAAAAATATACCATTAGATAAATGACTCCCAACAAAAGGAGAAAGGAAAACTACCACTTCTAGTTCTATATTAAGTTTTTTTTTTTTTTTTTTTTGGTAGTGTTTAATGCCTACTTTAACTACTTAAGGCACCGCAGGCGATGACACTGATGATACATGAATGAAGATGGAGCACCAGTGGAATGCGATGGTGGGGGAAACTGGAGAACCTGGAGAAAACCTGCCCCAGCGCTGCTTTGTCCACCACAAGTCTCACATGCGGTCACTTGGAATCAAACCCGGGCCGTCTAGGTGAGAGGTGAGCGGTCTAACCACTCAGCCATGGCACGGCCTCTATATTCAGTGGCTTGCTGGTCAAAACAAACCTACAGAATGCTTTCTAATCTAATACATATCATGGTTAAAAAATCATATCCTATACCTTGCATAGCCTGTTGGCATGTGGAAACCCAATTGCAAAACCATGTTTTACCTGCAGTTAGTGACTCATGGTCACTGTTGTATGTTTTGTGTATTGATATGTTTTGAGTTTAGCTAACTTGAAGCCAACTGCTTAAGAATCACTGGGCCTTCTTAACATTCCTATTCAATACCTACTGGTGAATAAAATGAAAAAATCAAAAGGGTGTTCTAAAGCAGGTATGGGCAAACCCTGAAACATTTCACATGCATACCCACAAAGTCAGCAAACACCACATAGTTTGAAATAACAGTAGCGGAGGAAATAAAACAGATGAATGCAGTGGCAGATGCTGATTCTTATACAAATATTAGTGATCTTTTGTGTATGGTTTAAACAACAGTAAAGCAAACAACAATATTTTAATTAAATGTTTTACATTTGCAATTACTTCGCTAAAATCTGGATAACCTACAATAGAGAGATTTTCAGCTGCAACAGGTGTTCATCAGTCAAATCAGATCTTATTTAGACTTAGTATAATTCAACTGTGAAAACACAGCCTACATTTTAGGTTTAAAGAATCTTAAATGTAGATTTTGCAACTCATAATTGTTTAAATAGATCAATACCATATTTACTGTGAAAAATATTATAAAAAACTAATTTTTCATGGTTAGTAATTACAGCTGTAAATCCAGCCTTACCCTTGCAGGTTCAAACATTCACTGGATTTACAAAAAGCTCAAAATCATTTCTGAGTAAGTCATTTAGTCTTTAGATTTTCAAGTGAGGGAATACATGAGGAGTGTCTATAAAGTAAACAACAATTTGGCATAACTAAATAACATAAGATATCAACCCAAAACTTTATTTACAAAATTATAATACCTTAATTTATTTCTAAACTTTATCACCATTTGTATCAAGACATTTATTGTACTATGATACCAATTTTTCAATGTCAAAGTTATATTCTACCACTTTGACATTGGTTGGGAATTCTTTTGCACCCAAAAAGTTGTTTAAGATGTTCAAAGTGTAATGCTGATTTCCTGAATTCTTTCAACATCATTTGCTTTCAACTCTTCCATACTGAGTGATGAACTCCCACTCTGTATTTTCTCATGCACACTGGTTCTTCTTTGATTAAACATTATGCACCATTTCCTTCCTGAAGACATGTTCATTGTGTTCATTGCATTAACACATGTTATTTGCCTATAAAATTTGATGACCAAACATTTTGTGGTATCAGAAAACTAATCAGGTCTTTGGCAGTAAAAAAGTGACAGTAAATATTCCTACCTTGAAAGTCAATGGCAATTATGTTGAGAAATAGAGTAAGGTATTTTAACTTTGTAAATAAAGTTTTCTGATGATATCTTTTATTTGTTATACCAAGCCATTCTTTACTTTCTGGACGACCCTTGTACATATTAATTTCTTGTTCATTTCTATTTTTGAGAGGTTGCAAACAGGAGTGATACAGCTATCCTTCTTGCACCTGTCCCTTCCACAGTTCCAAACCACATATTTTAACAGCACCATACCATTTTATTATATTTTCATTTTTTTCTTATTGGTTATTAGGTATTTATTGATTTATTCCCTTTCAACAGGATGCCAAATCTTTATAAAGGCTTATAATCTGCTATGACTACTTTCCAACCACTTCTGGTTCCTGAACCAGTAAATATTTAACATAAAGATTTAACTGTACACCACAGTAATATTTTCCCCTTTTCAGAAAATGAGCATCAATGCACTATAATAATGTAAAAGTGGAACTGTTCAATTCCATTACCTACTATGGGTTTGTCTGGAAATCTGGAAATATTTATTGAATCTAAATTACAAGAAAGTTCAGACAACACCATGGTTATTTGGTTAGACCACTCACTCGTCTCTCATCAACGCAGCCTGGGTTCGATCCCAAGCAACAGCATGTGGGGTTTGTGGTGTACAAAGTGGTGCAGGGCAGGTGTTCTGGTTCTCTGGATTCCCCCTTCATCACATTCCACCAGTGCTCCATCTTCATTCCATATAGCATCAGTGTCATTGCCTGCAGTGCCATACATAGTAAAAGCAGGCATTTAACACCATACAAAAAAAAGGACAAAGTTCAGCTCAACTGTATATGTGTACTCTCTAAAATCCAGTACTCAAACCTGTTCTGCCCATATTTACCAATTTTATTAGCTAATAGGCACTACACACATTATTACTGTACTTATCCAAATACAAGGCAATGATAATTTCCAAAATAAAAATATTGAGAACTGGGGATCATTTTGCATTCACAATGTGTTTTCCGAATAGCATGCAGAAAAAAATTTAAAGCTGCTGCTGCTGCTGCTACTGCTACCGCCGTCGCCGCAACATCAAATCCAGTAATATTAGAAACAATGATAGTGCATAATAACAAGAATTATTAATTTGTTACACAAATCATCACCCATCCAGTATTGTAAAGATGTTGAATTTTCCGAGAGTTAACATCAATATGAGGTGATGGAGGGGGGAAGTCCTTTGATGCAGTTCATGTGAAGAATGGTATTCACAGTGAATAATATTTACATTGTTTGAATTACGTAATTAACACAAAATTTATTTGACAGAAATTCCATGCGCCAGTTTTTCAAATGTGCAAACTTTTCTATCACTCGGTGATTAGTCTTTTATGCTGTTGGCCAGTTTGTTCTCAATATCAAGCATTGCCAGTGCTTAAAGTCGATTCTTTTTATTGTGGAAAAGCATATTTCTGGTTCTCATGTAGTCATGGTCATAGTGATAAAATCTTCAGTTGCTCGGTTAATTGCAGAAATGTTTCTTCGTTGAGGTTGTTTTCTGTTTTGAACTGCTTAACTCTCCCATAAAATGCAAATTACTAAGAAAAATAGTGCATCTCACAAAGACTGCAGTTGCACTTCCAGATAGTTTCAACTAAATCTCAAAGATAGCAGCACCTCCCACTGATAAACAGAACCCTGGAAGTGTTAATGTGCACGGTTGCACTGTGCTCATTTCTGGCTGTAAAATTCCGAGCTGTTATGTTGGCTGTGCAAGCGCAAAGCTGCTAAAAGTTAGATATACGCTAGCACATGAGGCCTGTGCTAAAAGCGTTGTTGCCACATACTTGGGTTCTCGGCTGTGTTCAATCTGAAGAGCAGAGCGCAGCATATTTAAACAAGTGGCACCGGATAGCACATTTTATTAAATGTTTCCTGAAAGAGAAAAAGAAGATCCATTAAGAAACATTGGAGGTTCACGTGCTCCTATAAGGCAGCCACTACTGGCCATAGACTTGGTGTGTTTCATTGCAGGCAGCTATTAAACAGAGCATTCTCATTAGAAAAAAAATATCTCGGTGAGACAGAAATAAAAACTAGAGGATTTCCTTCTACACCAGAGATTGTGCCTAATGCTGGGAATGAAAGGCCAAATAGGAGGAGAGGTTTAGCATGGGTTTAGCTGTGCATTTCCCTCCTCTCACCACACATACTGGTACACTCAAAGACATTAAAAATCTGATGCCTTCCATTCACACGACTTTCTCTACTTCTCTGCAACAAATTAACACTAAAAAGCTTATGCTTCTTTTTACTTCATACTGGTAAAAAAAAAAAAAAAACACTGCAGAAATAGTCTTATTACTTGCTTCCATGCAAGTAGAAAGGAAATAAGGGAGTAGCATAGGCTAAAGTATTAGTCAAAAGCTGGTTTCTATGTGACTGAAGTTCCATTGTTTCTATGGACATGAGCTGACAAATTCCCATATGAGAAAAGTATGTTTTTAAATCTGAAACCAATAACAAGGAATATCTCAAAAATGATCCACTCTAGGAAAAAAATGTATATAACAAATTGTGTGCTTTAACGTGCTCTATATTTTCTGTTCAGTAAATTTTTCTCTCTCTATTACGATTTGCCAGTTATACAAAATTTCGTAAAATTTATCCAGATTAAAGTAGTCTTCAGAGGCTATTCCCAGAAAATTCAAGATATACATTTTATTTGTCAAGTAAATATACAATATTTAATCAAAATAATTAGAGCCATTTTTGGGAAAAACAAAATTTTCAAAAAATTCCTTGTAAAGGATAGTTGAGGGTGGGGGGATTTTTTTTGAAAATCATGTTGCATCCTTGGAAGAATCATTTTTGAGCTATGCTATCCACAGACACACACATGTCGAGTTTTTTTTTCCAAAAATGCTTTTTTTGGATTCAGGGGGACCCAGACATGTGTTTTTGGTAAAATCTCAGCATCGAATTTTTGGGTGCATTACAATACCTTCTCTATACACATAGTATATGTAGAGAAAGTAAAAATATACCTATAATTACTTATCATGTGTTGCTTACTCTGCCCAGGTCTTTCACCTGTTTGCTATGCTCACAAGCATATTGGACAGGACATTACCAAAGATAAGAGGTTGGACATGTTGCATAACTTAAAGTTCTGAGTTGCAAACTGGTGATCCCTAAACTTTCTGTTTGGACAATGATCGATCCCTCTCACCAAGTGATATAAAATTAGATTAACCTTTTCTCTGTGCTTCATGCTGAAATTCTAATGTCAAGGTAATTCACACACTGCTTATTCTGTTGATGATGATGGTTAGTGTTTATGGGCGCTCATCTGCAAGGTCATCAGCACCCTTATTAAACAAATCATGGCAAAAGCCAGAGAAAAAGCTCAATAAGAAATATTATTAATAAGAACGAAAGATTAGTCTAAAAATTAAGGTAAAAAGTTTATCATAGCAAAAGAAAAAAGAAAGGATAAAAACAACTAAATCCGAAATTTGAAGGGTATCTTCGATAAAAATTCAAAAATCAGCTACCACTCGACTATCGTCTGCCAGGACATCTGCAAGACTGACCGGCAGTTGCAGTGATTCCCGAATATGTGCTAGATTAACACAATCTAGCAACACATGACGGACAGACAAATCTTCTCCACAAAGCGGACACAATGGAGTAGATTCACTCTTAAAAAGAAAACTATGTGTAAAATTGCAATGGCCAATACGCAAACGAGCCAAAATTACTTCCTCCCGTCGAGAATGACGAGAGGAAGTTACCCAGTTTGTTGGAAGGTATTTCACTACTCTAAGCTTGTTTCCGCAGAGAGCTGACCACTCATCGTGCCAGCACGAAAGTATCGCCCTGCGCACAACAAGCTTAAAGTCTTCCGATGTTATACAAGAAATTTTTATACTGGGCTCGGTGGTTGCCGTCTTTGCTGCAAAATCTGCCATTTCATTCCCCAGCAAGCCAATGTGACTAGGAATCCATGCACACTCCAAATTAACCCCGGAAGTATATAAAACGTGGAGGGCATCCTGGATACGCTGCACGATAGGATGATAGTTGTACAGATCACCAAGGCTCTGAAGTGCACTCAGGGAATCACTCAATATAAGGCAGTCACTTAAATTTCGACGGCCAATGTGCAGAATGGCTCGATATATTGCGTATAGCTCCGCACTATAAATAGATGTGCCACTATGAAAACCGAATGTATATTGTTCGGTATCATAAACCAAGGCGCACCCAACACCAACGGTACACTTACTTCCGTCAGTATATATACAAGTTCGGTCATTGTAGTTTGACAAAAATTCTAAAAAACATCAACGGATACTAGAAAAGGGCATTGTAGACTTTCGGTATGCCGTCATCCCGAGGTTTACGTGGGATATTGTAAGTAACCAAGGTGGGTGCACCCTTTCTCCTTTGGGAAACATTCTAGGCATTACGATATCATGCTTATGAAGAAGCATTCGGAAGTGAACACCTGGGGGCCATGGACTAATTGAGATATTTCTATAACGTTCGTCCAGCTCGGTGTTAAAAAAAAAAAAGGAGTGAACGTTGGATGCGAAGGCATGCACTTTAGCCCACATCCATAATTTGTTAATAGAATATCTTGTCTACACTGCAGAGGGGGTTCCGCCGATTCAGCATAAAGGCTGGCTACTGGACTGGTTGGAAAAGCTCCAACACCCAGGCGTATACCCTGGTTATAGACAGTGTCTAATCTTCTAAGCACAGATGGTCTTGCCGAAGAATAAACTATGCTTCCAAAATCTAACTTAGCTCGGATCAGTGAGCGATAAAGTCGCAGCAAGGCTGTCCGATCCGCTCCCCAAGATTTGCCACTTAGTATCCGTAGAATATTCAGAGAATGGTTACAGCGCACTTTCAGCTGTGCTATATGTGGTGACCAACACAGTTTTCTATCGAATATCAACCCAAGGAATCTCGTCTCATCCGCGAATGGTAGTAAAACTGTGCCAAACCGCAGCAAAGGTGGTAATCGCCTCCTGCGGCGCCAGAAGTTCAGGCAGAGTGATTTCTCAGCAGAGAAGCAAAAGCCATTTTTAGAGCTCCAATCTGAGAGGTTGTCTAAACACCGCTGCAGAAGGTGCTCCAAAAAAGGTGTGCGCTGAGAAGTACAATAGATGGCAAAGTCATCTACGAATAAGCAGGACGATACTCCTGGGAGAATACATTTTGAGATAGAATTAATTGCTATAGCAAACAGCGTGACGCTTAGTACCGATCCCTGTGGCACTCCGTTCTCTTGAACAAAAATATTTGATAAAACAGAGCTGACCCTTACTCGGAAAACGCAGTCCTCATAAACTCCTGAATGAATAACAGAAGGCGTCCACGTTATACTGCTGACAAGAGCATCGAGCAGGGTGAGGGTTGAAGGGGTGGATTGCCCAATCATTTTGCCTTTTCTTACTGGCATGGAATGTTGTGCCAGAATGGTACTGATGAAAGTTGTCTAAAGGCCAAGTCCCCATCAAACGTTTCATTTTCTGCAAAATCACAGTGCCAGGCATATTTTTACTGTCTTTTAAGTATACATTTACTTTCTTCTCTTTCCCTTTCACCCACCACATGGATTTCTGAGCAAATTTAAAGTAGGTAAAACTTTTTACAATGATGTATTATGTTAGGTGTGTTGTCTAAGCAGAACATCTTATTCATCATTGCAACTGAGCTGCTGCTGCCTTTGCTGCTGTCATTTTCTCCTTCTACACAATCTCAATACATTTCCATTCTCCTCTCTCTAGGAATTAATCAATCTGTGTGTCCCCAGTCTGTTTAAAGTATTTGTGCAGCACTTTAATCTTACATTGGTCACCCGAGGCTAGAGTCCCCTAATATTATTTGTATGTAATAATTTTCTAATGAACACACCTAGGTACAGTCTGGCTAGGACACCTTACATTACCTAATTGCTTGCTACAGTGGCAACATAATCTTTTATTTGTTTGACTAAGAATGATTAATCAGCAGTTACATGATGTCCAGATCAATCAGACCCCACATGTTGATTCTCATTGTGTATCTTGATATTTGTTATTGTAATTCTTTTATGATTTCTTGAGTATTGCAGGATTATTTCTAGGGTTATCGTTTGAAACCAAATGCAATATTCCACAATGCAAGGAGATTAAAAACACTGGCCTTAGCTTTGAAAGGAGAGCAACATTATCACATCTACCCAGGGATTGACAAAATATAAACCTAAAGAGCCCACAAAAGATGATTTGCCAAATACACACCATTCAGATTGAAAAGGAAATACTGTGAAAGCTGCAATAAAAACAAAAAGGACTGCATAACTAGATGATATTGTGATAAGTGCATCCCCCCTCTGTTTGAGCAAACATTCTAAACTTATTTTCAATTGTTGCTCAGTTGCAGAAAAAACAAAAAAGGTACTAGCCATCCCATCTCATGTTACCAGTGGTGAATGTTCGCACTAACTGTTATATTATAAACTGGACAGGCACTGTGGAAAATTAATGTGCAATAATGAGTGCTCTATTAGGCCCTGCACGACCAACTGCTCTACCAAAGCTCATGCCTAAAAGAAGGATAAATGTGGTATAAAATTAAGTAATTATATCTTTTTATGTAGATATGTTAAATTTCAAACCTAAGTTCTGAAAAAAAGAGTCTTCTTGTATTTAAATAAAGGTTAACTTATTGACTTGGTAAATTTCTTGCTTGGATTTGTGTACTCAGCACACCTATAACTATCTTGCATGCAAGAACCATGTCAGCTTGAAAGTTTAAAAGGAGTTTTGGGGATGAGGAAAAATGAAAGGGCTTTAATAATAAAAAAGCTTTATTTATTTAGTTAACGTCTTTTTATTAATTTTATTCGCCTTGTTTATTCAAACAGTGGAACTGATAACTGCTTCATACTTCGGGAATGGTATTCATATCTTGTGCATCATATGATCACTTTGTCCAACATGACAATCTCAGTTTCTGTTCGACAAATGGCAAAAACAGAAGAAAAAAAAAATATATTAAAATTTTACAATTAAGGACTAGAAGCATGAAAATAGCTGAATTCTCACAAACCTTGGAAACAAATAGGAGCTCACCTTAGTGTATTATAACATACAATGTGATGACATGAAACCAAGTGAAAATATCAGATTGGGAGCGAAGGTACAGCAAAATGAAGAAAGCACAGTTTCTGAATTTCTAACTATCCAAAAACCATTGCCACAAAAGCTATTTGAGCTTAATCCAATTAAGTATAAAGCACATCCAGTTATGCCAACACAACCACTAGAGCTCAAGCAAAGGAATTACCTATGATAGCAACATGTCTTAACATTTAATTGTGAAAATATCTGAACAAACAGATGAAATTATTTGAAAGTTACAATTTTTTCAAACTATCATTAACCTTCCACTCCCTTCTAGCTAAAATCAAAAGCAACAGTATATACTTTGTTTTACAGAGATTTGATTTATTCAGCTATTGCGATCTACTTTTGAACACATCTCGCCCCCACATCCTTTTTAATAATTAAATGAACTAGAACCATTTACAGAAAGGCTCCATTCTTCAAATTAGTGCTTTGAAAAATATTCTATGGTGCAAGTTTTAATAACAAAAAATACTGTTTGGAACAATACATAGTATGCAAAACTTCATCAGAAGATGCTAACAGTCTTAATTACACACCATAAAAGTGCGGCTAGCTTGTTTCCAAATAGGAAACTCATTGATACTGGTGGTAGTCAAATACTTGTTTCACGTCACCCAAATGACAAAAGGGTTTCCAGCTTTCATTGTACTATCCTTTTAAAAAATACTGATAAGTTTCAGTGTTTTGTTACTGTCACTAGTCCTTGATTGGTTTTTATTGAGCTCATATGTTACACATTTTCGTACGCCATCTCTTTAAAACAATACTGTAAACAAATTTGTGTAAAAGAAAGAATCTGTTACAAATCTTAGGTAAAATGAAGAGAAATAACAATTGGTAAGCAGGATATGGGCAGCAGATTGATTTTTGTGTGAATTGTGTTGTTTTTTTTTTTCCCATTAGGCTTTCCTTGACTCAAGAAAAACCTAATTTATGATTATAATAATTATTACAATATATTAATGGTGTATTGGTCCACAGTTTAAAGAGACTGTTCAATCTTGATGAGCTCAGCAATGCCATCATGCATCTCCTTGACAGCATCATATTCAGTCAGACCCATGCGCCTCTTGTTGGAGATATCATACACACCACCTTCAGCTTCTGTGTGCTCACCACGTGTGCCACGCACCTGTTAACAATGGAAATAATTCCTCATGGATAACCTGTTTCATCACAGATTAGAAAATCCTATTATCAGATACAGTGAAGCAAACTGTACTAGAAATATTCATCTACATTAATAACACTGACTCTTAGAAACCAAGTATATATTGTTGAATGTATTAAACACAAAACATTGTAATACAGGATGCTCCATTTGAAAAGATATTAAAAAAGAACCAGCTGAAAGATTCCAATAGTAAGATTTGAATATGGTTCTCCGGTTCCACCGATTTTGTGTTTCTATCTGGTCAATCTCGTATGTCTCAATTTCAAGGAACACTTTAATGGCAACTTACATATTGTACGTACTTAGTAACTGGGTAATATTCACATAGTTATGCCAAATATTGGCAATTTTATTATTATATTGGTAATTTTATATCAATGCCTCACCAAGACTAAGAACAAACTAAAAAATTCAAATCCTGGCTGTGGTGTTGAATTTTTCAGCTGGTTCAAACATTAAAACACAAGACCCTTGGTAGAGCATCAAAATAACATTACCAATATAATAATGAAAAAGAGACTCGTAACAAGATAATTCTCATTTGTTTTTCTGGAATTTATAAAAGCACTTCAGGTCAGAAGTTTTTGTTGCACAAGAACAAAAATTGTTTAGCAGTGACTAAAACTAAACAAAATGCTAGTTACATCTTGGCAACTATGCTGTCAAATCTGAAAGTTCAACTTCATTTCAATGGATATTTGAGTTAATTTTATGTTAGTCTACCAGTAGTGTGAGGGTAATGTGCCTGCCTCACATTCAAGAAGTCAGGAGTTCAAATCTAGTTTAGGGTGAGTTACCTGGATAAGGTTTTTTCTTGGGGTTTTCCTTTAGCCTGAGAAGACAAAGGTTCAGTAACTTTAAGCTCCATGGAACTTGAGATCATTTAAGCATCATTTCATCAATTTCATTCATCATCTGATATGACCTACCAGACTGAAGGACATTAAGCTAAATAAAAAAAAAATTGCTTATGAAGTGCAGTTCTAAGGATTGATTGATTACAATGGTCATCATCGTCCATTAGTGTCATTAATTCACATTCAGCAACTACTAATCAGCATTAATGTCCAAAGCGTAGCAATTAACAGTTGAACACACACCTGCAGGTTGAACTTGCCAGCAACTTCCTCCAGTTTTGCCTTGTTGGAGGCCAGTTTGGGCAACTTAATGTGTACAGAGGCTCGCACCGTGGTTCCCAAGTTGGTTGGGCAGAAGGTGAGGAAGCCCAGGCGGTCGTCATGTGAGAAGGGAATGCGCTTCTCAATGTCATTAACAGCAGTTACCAGACGGCGGTAAACCTAAAACATTGTATCACAAGACTTAGTCTTTTGTATAATCCATATATAAACTAGTTATATTTACTAAATTTTTACTTTATCTTAGTACATTTTTTAATGTTCTAAAACGGTAATGTGGTTCTGCTTTGAAGAATTTTGATTAAGCACATAATAGCTGATAACCCTGAAAGCCTTAACTTATGAGAAAGTAATGTTGCACATTGAGTTTCCAAAATGTTCAAATTTACCTAAAATGTATTGAAGGAAATAAATACCACTTTACATGATCATTAGCATTTTAGATAGTGTTGAACATTTACCTGTCCCAGATCACCACCCATTTGCATGGAGATGATTCGGAGGTGATCTTCCTCATTGCACCATACCAAGAAAGTCTTAGTGTCATTGTGGTAGATGCCTCGGCCAGTGGGCCAGAAACGGCATGCATTAGCAGCCTAGAAAAGAAAAAAACACAATTTTACTATCTTTATATTGCCCTTTCTTTCCCTAGTAACATTTATTTTTTACCATACAAATAGTTAAAACTGAAGTTTTTAAAACCACAATTTTATTGATCAAGATAAACAATGGAAATATGAATGCCCTGAATGATGCAAGGAACTAAATCTAATGGAGAGAGAGAGAGAGAGAGAGAGAGAGAGATAGAGAGAGAGAGTTGATGAAAAGCAGCACTAAAAGCAGTTCAAAATTTTCTCTCTTTAGGCTAAAAGCAATGATTTTAAAGGTTTAGTTATTACTTGCACCATGATCCAAAGCTGGTTTGAATTCAAGGCATGAATAAAAATTCACCCGTTTTAATGTTTTCCTACATAAATTTTGCACATACTAGTTCAAACAACTATATAACATTTCCATGTAGATAAAAAAATTATTTTGTAAAAGAACAGAAACTGTCAGTGTTGGGTATTTACTCACATAATATTCCAGAAAGCAATTGCAACACTACCTCTTTGGTGGGAATGATTTGATGACTAGTCAAGGTGTTACGTGATAATCCTTGTATGCAAATGAACTGCCAAGAATTTAGTTATATTTAATGAAAAATTGAGTTTTCTATGGATGCTCTTTTAACTGGTTCTCAGTGTCCCATTCCTATTGGGAGTGAAGCCCACTTATTTTGCTCAGAGGCATCTTTATCAAGCTTGAAGTTCTTTTATGCCGTAAATCTGTAACATTGACCACCATCTTTACTTCCCTTCCAAAGGAAACCTTGCTAAGGATTGTTAAACCTGAAAAAAATCCATTGTCCTCCTCCAGATTTGAACCAACGACCTTGGGAACCAGATGTTAGCATGTTATAATTAGGCCACGGAGGATAACAATTGCGTTTAATGCCTACAAGATTGGTATTTAACCATTTCATTTGGCAATTAAGTTTTCATTTGCATGTTCAGACAGAATTTTATATAAAAATGCTTACTATAGTTAGAGAGTAAAAATTAATTTTTAAAGAGTGTGTGTGTGAGTGTGTGTGTGCGTGCGCGCGCATATATCAAAGTATTATTGCAGATTTTGTTGACTATAAATATTACCATGCTCTCAATATTTACATATCAGACACATCCTTATTACCAACACAGAGTATACACATTTTATGCTTTGAAGCTAAGCACCGCTTTGGAAATTTTGCATTTTAAAATCTCATTCTCATCCTACCATCAGAAATAAATGCTAATCACTGGGTGCATTCAGCTAATAAATGAGTAGGCATTATTGGATGGGAGAAGGTTCCCCCTAAAGGTTGTAGTAGCTCATAGGAGCATTAAAAGCAACATTTTCAAATTAAACATTCTTAGCAACATACCTGCAGGAAGCGATCACCCTCCTTGAAGAGGAAGTGGTCATCAATCAGCTTCTGCTGCACCTCCTTTGTCATACCAGTCAGGGGGTAGAACTGACCCTTCAGTTCACCTTCCAGACCAGAGAGAGTTGAGCTCACTTTATCTTCCATCTCCTTGTACTGGGCTTCTGTCAAGCAGGGGTTGAATGGGTAGCCCTGCATGGAGCGACCGCAACGGACTCGGGTAGAGATGATGTACTCACCCTGGAATCAATCCGCAAACCATCACATAAATACTTAAAAATCATTTTTTATGATAACATGTAATCAATTCAGTTAATGGTAACAACATTCTATGAAACTGAGCAATAAAATTATATGACAAATGTACCAAAGCAATATGCAATTAAGGTACAGTTGAAATTCACATATTTACTTGTATGGTTTCCACACATATAAATTACATTTTTAGGTACCAAACTTAGACATTAACATTTAGCTCAATTATGTATTTTTTCATTAAACATTTTCTCACCAATTAGTCATATTTTTCTGGATTTATTTACCTATATATAGATTAAGCTATATTATGCTTAATTTGTGTATACTGTATTCCTCCTAACACAGCACAAAACAGTAAACATGTTGGAAGGCACTAATATTTTCAAAACATATTATTAGTGTTAATGTACTCAGAGAAAGCCATTCTTCAAAAGGTTCTATCTGATATGGTGAAGTACGCCTATATAATGAAAGACATCCTATGAGCAAGAGGCAAATCATGCTCTAGAAATTACACAATGATTTTTAGCATTGTAAAGGCTAAATGATAACAGTATCTCTGGGATTATTGGATATACTGACTAGTGTAGGACTGTGTGGAAAAATCAAAGCAGCAATGAAAAAACTGACAATTTTTTTTAACAAATTTAAAATAAGAGCATACTTAATCTCAATCTCTTGGTTCAAATTATGAGTAACAGTACTACAGATAAATGCTCTAAATAGGTTATTTACACTGTTTCTTTTACTGCTTTCATGAATTCAAAATTAATACATAATTATTTTGAATAATAATCCAATAAAACCGTTTCAGTTTGATAAGAAAATTAACCTGTTTATTTTCTCAATTATACAATATTTTATCTGTCTCACTTTGAAAACCTGCTAAATACATAATTATTTTTTATTTTGCTATAGAGATTTCAACTTCCACATTGAGCTATAACTGTTTAATATTTCAAATAATCATATTTTGAAGTTCAGTATAACTTCTCTTCTTGTAAATTATTGACTCTCTATCTGAGCTGTCAATGTAGAAAGATCCCATATAAAATTTTTGTTTCTCGAATATCTTCTCTGAAACCACTAACAGTTTATCTAAAGAGTAGCTCTATGCTTTTTGGCATTAAATCCCAAAAATATACATTTTTACTTTGTCTTGCACATATGGGCAATTCACATAGTAGATAGAGAAGGTAATGTATTCCACCCAAAAAGTCAATACTGAGACTTCACTAGAAATACATGCTTTAGGGTCCTCTAAATCCATAAAACAATTTTTAGAAAAAGATCCACAAGTATGTGTGTCTGTGGACAGCATAACTCAAAAATGAAAGGTTTGTTAAATACCAAAATTGGTATTTAAGTTCAGTATCTTCTAAGAATGCAACCCCCAATTACCCTTTACATGGAACATTTTTAAAAAAAAATCTATTTTCTCAAAAATGGCTCCTAGGATTTTTATTAAAATAGCATATGCTTAATATATTTTTATGACAAACAAAATGTATATCTGAATTTTCTGGCTATAGCCTCTGAAGATCTTTTATTCTGGATGGATTTTGTATAACTTTTGTAAAACTGGTAAACTGTAAGAGTCAGACAAATACTTACTATACAAAAAATGAAGACCTCATTAAAACACACAATTTATGTTATATACATTTTATTTTAAGTTAATTGAGATACACCAAGTTATTGGATTCAGTTTTAAGATACTTATATGTTTATCAAATGGGAAGACATCTTTCTTTTCGTCTCCTTTGTTTACTCCTAGCAAGCAAACGAACCTAATTTTAATTTTCACTTAGCGACCAGCTTTTAAAGGATTTGACTATCATTTTAGCCTAGTGTTCTCCCTTATTCCACTTCTACTTACAAAGAAGCAAGTATTAAGACCAATTCTGGTAATGTTTATCTTGATTAGTATGATGTAGATAAAATAATATTTTGTAAAAAAAGTTTGTTTGTGAAACAGCTAGAGAAAGGCATGTAACTGGAAGACATCAGATTTATTTTAAGACAATAAACTAATAAAAAATGTAGCAAGCAATTCTTCTATCCCATAACTGTTATTAAAGTGTGTTAAAGAGTGTTTTATTATCACATGTATCTGGTAGGAGGGAAAGAATGGCAAAGGAAGAATATATTTGAACAAGTAAAAAAGAAAGCCAAAGTTATTATTGCAGTCTTGCAAGTTCACCAAACTTACAGCAGGGTCCAGGTTGCCAAGGGTGTCCACATCACCCCAGTCCTTAGGTGGGTGCTTGTCTGTCTTCTTGAAACCACCATGGTAGTCCTCAATGATGGGGTCGAACAGGTCAGCGAACACAGAGTAGGCTTCTGCATCAGGGGCATAGATACCAACTCCAGAGTCAGGATTTTCAACACCTGAAACACAAAGAATGGCTCAATCAGCTTTTGGAACACATTTGCTTGCAATTATCAGATACTGTTTGCATTAAATTTTATCACAGTGAGAATTACAATCATATTCTGTTATTCTGGAAGGAGTGAAGAAACAAAAGGTTATTAGAGTAGAATTGTACAATAGCAGGTGAGCAGAGACTGACAGTGCTTGTATATGTAATTTGATATTGTTTTCTGACTAATTTTACTCTTTATTTCAAAGCAACCCATTAAGGAAAAATATATAAAAATGAACAAAAATATTAATATTCAAAACTAAATATAAACTTTATTATATCTCATATCAAACTGTAAAATTACTTTCATTTTGTTAAAGAAGAGAGAGAGAGAGAGAGAGAGAGAGAGAGAGAGAGAGAGAGAGAGAGAGAGAGAGAGAGAGAGAGAGAGAGACACCATGTGTGCATATGCATGTCTGTAGTATTTTACATGTGAGCAATCAGAAGAAATGCAAGTCTGCATGAGGAAGAGATAGAAATGGTGTGTTATTTATGGAAGCCCTTTAACTACTGTGGTTTTCAGCTTCCCATTCTAAATTTGGTGTGGAAGACCACTTAATTTTGCTCAGAGGCCTCTCTATCAGGCTTGAGGTTTTTTTACGTGCTGTAAATCTATGACACGGGACCAACAGTTTTACTTTCCTTCCAAAGGAAGCCATGCTAAGGATTTTTACACCCGAAAAAATCCATCGTCCTCTGCCGGGTTTGAGCCTGAGGAAGATTATTTCTAAACATTTACACACAGACTGACTATATTGCCAAGTAAATGGTAGAGGAATCAGCCACTCTACTTGGCTCTTTATTCAGCAGGAGAATCTATGAAAGTTTTGCAGCACTAATACATATGTCATTCATGTCACTATCAATAATTGCTGAGGCTGTCAAAATTATATAGAAGACACTTCACAGTGATGTAATATGGCATGGGAATTTCATAGACCTGTGTTGCTGGTTGGAGTCTTATTCGCAGACAATAGTGTACAGAATTATACAGATAAAAATAATTACATAAACCAATAAAAGCACTTTTGAAACTTTCATGTTATTGTTCTTAAAACTTTTTAATTCAGTAAAATAATTTTGATTTAATCACTTAATGCATGTAAACCCTAAAAAAAAATAGAATGTTCTCTGTAACACAGTACAATAAGGAAAATGCTTCAATGGTAAATTCACAAACCAAGTTTGGGTAAAGAGAAACACCTGCATTTGCTGTTGAACCTACTAGCAAATAATCCCCATCATAGTTTCACCATGGCACCCACGCTTGGGGATTTTGACTTTGAAGCATTGAGGCAACACAATGAGAACATGGAAACATTGATTGGTATAATACCAATGAAATTCTATGGTGTTTGGTGGCAAACATATGTAATTACAGGAAGGTGGTGGATAACTGACAGAATATATGAACTATTGTATAATAAAAAAATAAGAACTAAAGCTTTCCTGGCGACGTGTTAATTCAAAATCTTCTCGGGCTTCTAGCCAGGTAAAAACTTGGCTTGACACCAACGTTTCGAAGAAGTGCATCTTCCTCGTCTTCAGGGTGAACTGATCACTGAAGACGAGGAAGATGCACTTCTTCGAAACGTTGGTGTCAAGCCAAGTTTTTACCTGGCTAGAAGCCCGAGAAGATTTTGAATTATTGTATAATAATATATACATGTAATTTCTATTTTTAATTTTTTGTGTGTGTCCCTGGTGGCAACACCGATAATAGACACCACACCCTTAGTGCTTCAGTTCCTTTTTCCACTTCTATCCTTCATATTTGAGCTCTGTACTCCTACAATCCTTTCCAGGTATCAGTAAGGTGCTGCTGTCGTAATGTGTAACTTGCATTGTGTTCAATTCATGTGGGCAGCCTTCCTGAGCCAAGTTTTTTTTAAGGGGGTGGAGGGGGGGGGTTCCATGCAGGGATGCTGTTGGATAGCAACTTCTGCACTGTAGAGTTATATTTCTGGTGCCGTAGCAGTACCTCTCTATCAAGATCTTGTCTTCAGGTGCTTTCAGACTAGGATCCTTTGAGGAACCCTCAGAGACTTTGGTGTTTGTGGGATGGGCCTGGGAGGTTTTCAATCTGGAACCATACGACCATGCTTGAACCATTGTTATCGGTGGATCTAGTCGCCCTTCGGGTCTCTCCCCTCATCCCTCCCTCTCGTCCGTAAGTCGCAAACAGCATACGTGTGGTGCTCTGCCATTTTCATAACACATTAGATCGCACTTTCCCAGAGAACATTTGAGATTTCTGACACTCAAGATTTCAAATAACACGTTTTAAACAGAATTCCTCCTATATTTCGCATTTTAAAATCGCGAATAACGTCCCCACAAGAACGTCTATTTTGTCCGACCATGCTTGAAAATTTAAAAATGATACCAACTTTGCTTAGAAAATGGTGAATTACTCAGCTGTTTGATGATCCTGAGACAAAAGCCCAGCACTTTTGCTGTGTGGCCCAAACTTCTTGTCGTGAATGTTTCACATTTTTAAAATAACTGCACTTTGGCACACTAAATGTCTTCTATTGTTTCAACGACGAAGCCCCAGGGCACTCTCGGTTTTACTCCATTTAGCAGCCCGCTGACAAGTGACTCTTTTTTTTTTCCTTTCTTTATCTTGACCTCAACGCTTAAGGCGCCAAATGGATTAAAAACTTTTGCTCACTCCAGCTAGCTGTGCCTTTACTGAGTTTTTAGCTTACGGAATCTGAATAGTCACTGCAGGTTTAAATAAACAGGATGAAACACTATTTACTAAATATCAATTTGGACGGTGCCTGCAACGTTTGAAATTGTCGATTTTGACGACTCCTCAATGGCGTGTTACAAAAGCTCAAAAGACTTTCCGCAACCTACGGAGCTGTGGCCGAGTGGTTAGACCACTCCCTCTCACCTAGGCGACTCTGCGATCGCATGTGGGATCTGTGGTGGACAAAGCGGCGCAGGGGCGGGTTTCCCCGCCATCACATTCCACCGATACTGCAACTTCATTCCACGTATCATCACTGTCATTGCTTGCGGTGCTATAGTAGTAAAAGCGGGAGGTAAACACTATTCTCTTAATAAATAGAAGGAAAAAAAAAACAAACAACAACAACAACCAGAGGATATGGTTCTATGAACTGGGAATTGCAAAGAAAGAAGTCAAATGCACATATTTTAAATATAATCTGGGTGTAATATTCCCATAACTTTCTCTACCTATCCTGCAGCAAACTATTCTTATAAAAGCTTATTCTACCTACTTCAAGTTAATCGCTATAAACATTAGTAGAAATGACTGATTACTTATTTCCTAGTAGATACAAGAGGAATAATACTAGGCTAAAGTGATAGTAAACTCTCTTAAGAGCTGGTCGCTATGTGATGACATTGAAATTATCCTCTTTGCATGGCCTGGAATAAGAAAAGGAATTACTACTTTTTGTATATTATATTTTATTTTAGTTGCTTTAACTACTTGGTTATAACGCGACCAATCTCTTAGGCGAGATACTCGTCGATCGGTATGTGGCCTTCAGTAGCCTTCAATGTCTCACCCCTGTACTATACCACTTGCGTTTCTTGCCAAACTGGTGGCGTTAGAGTGACGTCCAGTAGCAAGATGGAGCATAACTAGCTTCGAGGTGTCATCCCTTTATGCCATACCAGTTTTCTCCGCGACAAACAGATGAACTAAGAGATACGTCCAATCTAGCTGCTTTATCTGCGGATACATGGCAGAGCAATAGCAATTACCACCTATTGTCAGTTTTACTATTGCTTTATACCAATGTGGAATTTTGTTTTGTATATTAGACATCAAATCCGGTATTTGCCTTGGCGACTAAAGGAAATCACGGAAAAACTCAACCAGATTGGTCGGCCCATGGGATTTGAACCAATGACTTCGCGAATGTGGGTCACAGACCATTACCGCCAGAGCCATTCCGCTCGATGAATGACGATTTCTCAATTGAGAGAAGTATTGCAAGGTTGAAACCAATAATTAGGAATATCTCGCTAACGGTTGACTCCGCAGAAAAAAAAAATTGTATCCGACATACATTTTGCGCTTTAACGAGATTACATTTTTACTTTCTCTATACGCACTCTGTACATAATGTATAGAGAAGGTATTGCACTCCACCTGAAAAGTCGATACCGAGATTTCACCGGAAATATATGTTTTAGGGTCCCCTGTATCTAAAAAAAGCATTTTCGGAAAAAGATCCGTGTGTGTGTGTCCTTGAACATAACTCAAAAACGAAAAGTCGGTAAAATACAAAACTTGGTATTTAAGTTTAGTTTCTTCCAGGGATGCGACACGAAGATTTTGAGAAAAATTCCCCCCCCCACCCCCAACTACCCTTTACATGGAACTTTTTTCGAAATTTTTGATTTTCTCAAAAATGACTAACGATTTTGAATAAAATTGTGTATATTAAAGACATTTACATGACAAATAAAATGTATATCTTGAATTTTCTGGGAATAGCCTCTGAAGACTACTTTATTCTGGATGAATTTTACGGAATTTTGCATAACTGCTAAACCGTAAAAGATGGACAAAAGCTTACTACACGAAAAATGTAAAGCACGTTAAAACACACAATTTATTTTATATAAACTTTTTTCGAGGAGTTCATAGTTTTTTAGACATTCCTTGTTTTTGGTTTCTGCTTTGAAAACTTATACTTTTCTCATACAAGAATTTGTCAAATGCTGTCCATATAAACAAAGGAACTTCAGTGACATAGCAACCAGCTTTTGACTATCACTTTAAACTATGGTACTCTCTTATTTCGGTTCTACTTACAAGGAAGCAAGTAATAAAACTATTTCTGCTATGTTTTTCTGATTAACATGAAGTAAATAGAAGTATAAGTTTTTTTTTAAGAATGATTTGCTGCAGAGATGTAGAGAAAGTCATGTGAATGGTACACATCAGATTTTTCTGTAATATTTTGTCTATCTCTTAAGGTTATCACTTATGCAAAAGTGATCCGGAATGAATATGAGGCTACTTCCAGAAAATTAAAAATATACCTGCACATAATTTGTCAGAAAAAATTTAAACTTGTGGTATTTTAATCAAACTTGTTTTTCTGTTTTTTGTACATTTTATTTGTTATTTTTTCGGAAAGTCAAAATTTTCAAAATGTTTTCCGTTTAAAGGGTAAAATGAGATAGGGGGATTTTTCTCAAAAGCTTCATTGTCGCAGCCTTGGAAAATATTCACTTAAATACCAAATACTTTTCGTGTTCGAGTTATCGAGTTCCCAGTCACAGTAAGAACTTTTTTTTTAATTTGTACAGGGGACCTTAAAACATGTATTTCCGCCGATGAAATCTCAGTATCGAATTTTTGGGTGCAGTGCAACGCTTTCTCTATGTATTATGCACTAAATAGAGAAAATGTCTATTCCAGGAAAGTGACTGCAATGGCGAGCTTCCTTGCTCGCCAACTAGGGTTTCAGCCTTGAAAATCGCTGTAGGCATATGCATTCAATTTCCTGGGCTATGTAATGCAGCGGATCTCCGCTGGTCGGCTGGTGCAAGAGTGGAATATCCGGTTTGCAGTGACTCACGACTTTGGAATCGAGGGGGAGGGCAAAAACTGCTGGTTCGTGACTAGGCAGGACAACGACCTACAACATTTTAAATGAGAATTAATTTGTTTCTTGTCTGTTAGAAGTCGTCCATATCTGTGGCATGCATTTTAAACAAGTCGCATTGCTTCACGTTCCTTCTAGCTTAATTAGTTGCTGGTTCTAGTTCATATAAGGCGCTGGCATGAAATTCATTTTACATATAAGGGAAACCTGTGACAACTTCTGAGTCATCGGCAGACAGGTTTTATGCAGCAAGGCAGCCTAGTCTGGTGCTGGTAAACGGAGGGGAAGTGTGACGTCTCTTAATAACAATTCCAGGAGGAATGAAGAGTTATTCGGCATGCCAAGCACAGCAGTGGAAAAAAACAAGCCAGTTTTAAAACCGAGTGAGCAAACATGTCTTGCAGTCTTTATTGCTCAAGTGGGCTTTACAAACCTTTTTTACTTTTTCTACACGTACCATGTACATAATGTATGGAATACTTTGTATTCCACCTAAAATTTATTTCGATGCCGAGATTTCACAGTAAATGTATTTTCAGGTTATTTTTAGAAAAAGATCCGCGAGCGGTGTGTGTGTCTGCGGACAGCAAATCTCAAAAAACAAGAAGACCGTTGAAAAACAAACTTGGTATTTAAGTTTTATGTCTTCCAGGGGGCGATACGAAGATTTTCAAGAAAACCCCCCACCACAAACTACCCTTTACAATTTTTGCAATTGCATCGGCAATATTACATAGTTCATGGTATCCATTATTTTTCTATAAAAGATTTTGTAGTTTCGCAGATATTCTTTTTCACCATGCTATGTTCCATAGCATTCAGATTGTCGACAATTCCTTTCATCACGGTCATTTGTTTTACCAGTTCTCCAGACTTTTCTAAAGCTTGAATTGCAGAGAGAATAAATCCAAAATTTGAGGTAATGTATGACAATTGACGTTTAATATCAGGGTTACATAAAACAGTTTGGGCTGTATTTATTGCAGTTGCAGAGTCACTGTCAAACATGTTCCCCGTATTGCAATATATACTTTTGTAACCTTGTGGACATTCATAAGTCATAACCTTTCCTTTGGCACTGCGTCAGAGTGCGATGACGTACTGTGACTCAACCGTACAGGTAATCCTCTCATTGTAAACAGTCGATTACCGGGCGCCTTTCCACAAACGCTGCGACTCCAACGTCGCTTCCCTACTTATGACGTATTTGCTATCATACTCCCCTCCGGCCGGGCTCCTAAACTGCGCTTTAGTTAGCACTCGCACCCAGACAGTCGAGTCGGTTTGAAACAGCCTGATGTAACGGAATTTTTTTTAATTTCGCGGGCTCTATACAACCGATTTTCAAAAAAATATTTTTTTTATCTTGTAGGTACACATGTTCCTGATCTATGTTTGCATTTTCAGATGTTTTAAATACTTAATTTATTGTTGACATTTAAAAGGATTATACGTTTTTTCGAAGGATCAGTGAATTTGCATTAAATTTTGTTTGAAAAAATGGAGTCAAGTGTTCGAAATGTTGGCTTTTGGCAAATCTACAATGAGTAAGACAAGGGGTTTTGAGTGGTATCTGCATTTGAAAGAGGGTCAAGAAGACTCTGAAGACGACGATCCCCTGCAAGTCCTAACTCTTCAATTACTGCCGACAATGTGGAAGAAGCGAAGAAATGAGGACAGTCAATAAGGAGTACTACCTAGAAGTTGTGCGCAGTTTGATGACGTAATCCGAAGAAAATGACCGGAATTTTCGCAAGGATGGTGCTCCTGCTCACACCTCAACGCTTGTTCGTGATTTTTGGCAAAAACCAGAAACGTTATGTTATTCGCCGGACATGGCCTCTTGCGACTTCTTTCTAGTCTCGAGGCTGAAGAGAACATGAAAGAACATCGTTAGTCACTATTGGCGAGCTAAAACATAATCGCTGAAGTAGCTGGACACCATAAGGAAAAGAGTTCCACAGTCTCTTTCAGGATTGGAAAATAGTGCTGGTACAAGTGTCTTGTATCGGAGGAAGTTTATATGGAAGGGCACAAAGTTGATGTAGATGAATAAATAAAGATTTTTTAAGAAAAACAAAAATTGCCGTTATTTTTTTATCACACTTCCTATGTAGACAGTTGCACAGTAAAACGCGAAAAGATTGCATTGTCGAGACAGTGAAGACAGTTATGGGCAAGAGTGCCCGTGTGTAATTTATTACTGCTAGCTTTCCCCTCTTCTTCCATTAAGATTACGTTCCCCTATCGCTTCTCCCTTATACAGCCGTGTGTGAATAAGAAAGGTCAAGTGCAGCCTCGCTTGGCAAATCACATTCAACCAATGAAACATGTGCCTCGTTTCAACATGTCGCACCAAAAGCTTTCAAACTTCTAAGTAAGAGTATGTTATTTTGGTCCTCGGCGCTCTGAAGTTGCGGGGAAAAGTGTGCAAATTACATAATTGAGTGTCTACTGATTCCCAATCAAACAAAATTCATAACCTTTTTCATTATCTTTACATTTAAATTCATAATCATTCAACAATGACAGCCGCCATAGGCCTAAAATCATTTGTACGCTTACACTTAAAATTAATTAAGTGTAGAAATTCGTTTTAAAATGAGTCTGAAATATCTCCGCTGATAAAATGGCAATAGAAAACTTGAATTTGTCTCAGAGTACTTTCGGGAGAAAACAATTTCATCAAACTTATATCCACTGTTCCAATATATTTTTCAGTATTTTCGTGACCTTTACGCCACCCAGTGCAGCCTATCAATTTATGTAGGAGATATTAAACACAAAAATATACTCTGTTTCTCCGTTATTTTTCTGAGGGACAAAATTTCAGAGCAATGTAAATTTATATAGTTTATGCCAATACAACCTAATGTTTTCTAGGTATTTGATGTGTTCCACCGACAAAATACACATATTAGGCCGACGACAGAAATAGATGATGTTTTGTCTTCTCTGAAATCCAGCCTATTCGAGTTAAATCAAGATGAACTCTGGACTATACGATTTCTTGATTAAGTTTTGGATCGTATTCTTACAAAAAACACAAACAACCGGGGCGTTTATTCTAAATGGAAATGAAGGCACAACTATTTCAGGAGTGATAGAGATATTCTCCCAGTGGATTAAAGCAATCCGCACTATTGTAGGACATATAGTGATGTTTCCAAGTACACCGGCGTAAAAATCCTTGACGTGGCTTCCTTTGGAAGGAAGTAAAGCCGTTGGTCCCGTGTCTTAGATTTACCGCACGTAAAAGAACCTCAAGCCTGATAAATAGATCTTTGCTTGGCCAGAAGTAGAACAAAAGAAAAACGGACACTTCCTGCCTGAGAAAAGTACAAGTGTTTTAAATTTTGAACTAATAACAAGGAATATCTTGCAAAAGTTAATTCTACAACAAAAATGTATATGACACAAATTGTGCGTATTAACAAGATCTACATTTTTTGTGTGGTAAGTTTTTGTCTGTCTCTTGCGGTTTAACTGTTATGCAAAATTCTGCAAAAATCAACCATGCTCTTCAGAGTCTATTCCCAGAAAATTCAAAATATACATATTATTCGTGATGTGAATAACTTCAATATACGGTATTTTAATCGCAAGCGTTGGACATTTTTGAGAAACAATTTTTTCACAAATATTTCCATGTAAAGGGTAATTTGGGGAGGGGGGATTTTCCTCAAAATCTTCGTGTAGCACATTTGGAAGATATTAAACTTAAATGCAAAGTTTAGTATTTTACCGATTCGTTTTCGAGTTATCGTGTTCACATACATTCTAAAAATAGTTTTTGGATTCAAACGTGTATTTTCGGTGAAATCTTGGTATCGAATTTTTGGGAGGAATACAATACCTTCTCTATACGCTATGTACATAGTACCTGAAGAGAAAGTAAAACTAAAAAATAACCAGTTTTCACTATTTGTAGCAAACTGTTTCACCTGCAGATTTGTATGAGTTTAGAAGTTACAGCTATTTATTTAATTATACCTATAAGCGGAGCATGCTGTATTCCTTTGCTCCCAATTATTATTATAAACACTAAACACTACGTTTTGAACGAGGTTTGCCCTTTAGATCTGACTTTAGCACTGGTTTTACTATCAGACCTAACCTACAGTAAACTACATTACTGGCGAGTCTGGCCTGCTGTCGACAAAAGGAAATGTCAGCTGCATTTCACTGACTGGCTGTTCGTGAGGAACAGCTGCACGAAAATAACCTACTTCAGGAGCACACCCTCTACAGTTAAGTGGTATCGCATGCGATGAACGGGGGTCTCAACTCCCTGCACCGATAATCTTAGCTTTGACATTCGCCGTCACAGATAACAAATGTCCTCTGTAAATGCATGGGTCGTCACATAAGATGCTCCACCCAGGTTATCAGATCAAAACTTTTCGAGTCGCATTAAACTGCCATAAATATGGGAATCGTAAATTCACGCTTTGCGTCGGTTTAGTAGATTGGAACTAAATTTTTTAATATTCTTGTGGATAAATCAAATTTCAGCCCCGTACATGCAGCGGTTTAACTAGCCTAAATTTATTGAAGGCTTTCTAAATAGCTACCCTTTATTATCCACCGAGTGTATTGGCAAAACTTTTCCAACTTTTAAATGTAACATTTTAACTTCGTATATTATGTAATGATTCACGAGTGCTTTGGTGTATGTCGATGGACAGAGCGCTATGGGTATTCCGAAGTTTGCAGAGTCTAAACAGAGAGTATTTAGAGCAAATGATTAACTTTTGTATAGTGTGAGATAAAACCTAAAAAATACACGATATGTACTCTAGGCATCATTAATGGCAAACATAAGCATATTTTCGTGACGAGTGCGCTAAAGATTAACTGCATTTAGCAGAAGACTACAGTCTGTTCAGAGACGTTTTAGCTAGGGGTGGGGTAAAACTTTAGATATTGGGAGGGCTATACAGTATTACTCAACTTGTGCCGCGCGTGGTTACGCTAAATAAACACTAACTCTTTCCACTAGCTATCCATCCCCTAATTAAAACATAAGTGAACAGATAGTTGCAATATTTCATTCGGCGGACCAAGTGATAAACTTTGTGTCGTTCTTCAAGAAGGTGTTCAAGATGGAGTGAAGTTCCAAAAACATAATATGAAAAGGTAAATAATAGATCCAATGGCAGAGGTTTAGAGCGAATCTGGTAAGTGAACACCGAGAGGAGACTGTTGCGGCCGGTGTTTCAATATGATGACGGTATGAACTTTAATACAATGTTCTACTCTGATAAAACCCCTAAAGCAAAATATAATTTTATTTGACCATTAGGTCATTTTATGAAACATTATTTTTTATTAGCAAAACTTGCAATTTAGATGCAAAATCACTCCAAAATTTCGAAAATATTTGAATGGTATAACAAACTTTGTACATACAACACTGAACATTCCGAAATGATGCAATGGAAATTCCTCAGACACAAGTTAAAATTAAGTAATTTCACACACTATACACAGGAGCAAGTTCTGTTCTCTGTTTAGTCATTTTTGCATGAAACGCTTATGTTTTTAAATGTATTTCGGTAGATTATACTTTTATGAGTCGTGCCCTTTTAATGCGTTATTTACTTTGCACACATTTATGAGTCGTGCCCTTTTAATGCGATATTTACTTTGCACACATACGTTATTCTGTATCAACAAATGGTCAGTGAATATAGAGGGGCCATTTGACTTTCGATACTAAATGATTTTGGTGCGAACCTCTTGTTTCCCGGCCATGGAACTTGCCCGGTTCGATCTTACTTATCGGGTACGGATTTCAAGTGTCGGGCATAGAACCGGTGCTCACTCAGCATTGGGAGGAAGGTGAGGTGCTACGATAGACAACGGGCCGGACCAGGAGAACCAACTTGACAGCTGTGAGGTTGGGTGATCGCCTACATCTGCCGTGCATGCGTGAGCGTGAGGCCGGCAATCAGGTTGGCAGGCCCAGGGCCCACATGCACTATATTGCCACAGTATTTATTCATTTGTACACTGGAGAACGGTAACCGTGGTAAAAACCACCAGTAAAGTTAAATCGACAAACGTTCCATATGGAAAAGAATCAAGCAAACATGCAAAAAGGGCACAGCTAGGAGTATGCTTAAGGTGTCTAAACATTTAATAATGAAATAAACTTAAACCTGAGGGAAATCTGACTCAAATTTATTACTAAGAGCATTTTTGTGTATTTTGTTTTTAACTGTGACGCCTGTTCTTACATATATGGCACCACAGGCGGCAGACTGATACATAAAATGACATGAAAATGAAACGTTCCAGACCTACGCCTCGTCGATATTTGCCAGATATGAGGACGGAGGAAAACCTGAAAACGAAACCTCAAATTGATCCTGGCAAGACTTGAATCGCAGATTCCTCGTTCAACGACCTCGACTATCCGTATAGGCACGGAAATCATTGGAATTAATCCGTCAAAACCACAACATTTCTAAACAAAACCACGCAGTATTTGCATTTTTGCAGAAATCTATTCACACCGAAATGTGCAGGGCGTATATGCATCATTCCTAATGAAGGCTTGCTGCATGTATGCATCACAGATTTCCAATACAACAAAATTTGTTTTCTAGGGGCACATTTCTTGGTTCTCAGAATCTGGTCTAAATACACCCGCCTACTAAAACTTATACTCTGCCGGCTGTTGTGTAACAAAAGAACGAAGCGAAGTTCACATGCTTCTCGAGAGGTCGCGAGCTGGTGACTTTAAGCAACAGGGAAAGGTCCCACGCTCAGAAATACCACATTGTTGCATCGTGAGAAGCGCAGTATGTAAACATATACTTGCACATCGTACACAAGATTCTCACCCGGGAGTGAAAAGTAGCAGAATGGCTCACCACGCTTCGTTAATTACGGAATCATTTGTCCAATGGTAAATTATTACCCATATTTTGACTAACGTTTAATATCATATAGACTGATAAAAGTACTTGGTGTAAATAAAAGTTGTTTTCAATGAACTGTAGGCAAGTGTAGTTATATCATCTAGATGCGCAAATAAGAAAAATCTGCTGTGCTCCATGCACATGACTTTCTCTACATCTCTGCAACAAATTATTGTTAAAAAGCTTATGCTTCAATTTACTTCATGCGAATCGAGAAAAAATTAGCATAAATAGTCTTATTACTTGCTTCCTTGTGAGTAGAAGCGAAATAAGGGAGTACCATAGGTTAAAGTGATACTCAAAAGCTGGTTGCAAGGTGACTGAAGTTCCTTTGTTTGTATGGACACGAGTTGACAAATCCCTGTATAAGGGAAGTACAAGTTTTTCAAAGATGAAACCAAAACAAGGAATATCTCAAAAACGATCAACTCCCACGAAAAACATTTATATAAAATAAATGATATGTTTTAATATACTCTACATTTTTTGTGTGGTAGGTTTTTGTCCATCTCTTACGGTTTAGCAGTTATGCAAAATTTCGTAAAATTCATCCAGAATAAAGAAAAACATTTTCGAAAAAAGTTCCATGTAAAGGGTAGTTTGGGGTGGGGGGATTTTTCTCAAAATCTTCGTGTCGCATCCCTGGAAGATACTAAACTTAAATACCAAGTTTGGTATTTAACGGTCTTTTCGTTTTTGAGCTATGCTGCCCATAGGCATGCGCGCGTGCGCGCGCACACACACACACACACACACACACTTTTCTAAAAATGCTGTTTTGGATTCAGAGTGTCTCAAAACATATATTTCCAGTGAAATCTCGCTATCGAATTTTTGGGTGCAATACAACACCTTCTCTATACACTATGTACATAGTACGTATAGAGAAAATAAAAATATGAAATTTCTATACCATATTTAATATTATGGAAGCTACACATTTTTTACGCTATGGAGTGTATAGAGTTCAATACACCGACAAAAATAGCACATAATAGGTAGAGGAGGTATTGTATTCCTCCAAAAAATTCATAATGAGATTTCATCAGAATTTGCAAATGAAAATTGAGTCTTAAGAGATCTGCATTTTTTGTGTAGTACGCTTTTGTCGGTCTCTAGAATGAGAAGGGCTATTCCCAGAAAAGTAAATATATACGTTTTATTTGTGATGGAAACATCAAACATGGTGTTTGTGTCAAAGTCATCAGCCAGCATGTTTGGAGATGATCAACATTTTCGAAACATCTGCATGTAAAGAGTGATTTGGAGTGGGTGGATTTTCTTGAAAATCGTGTGGCTTCCTTGAAAGGTGCATTTAAATGCATGGACCTTTTTCTAAAAATGCTCTTTTTGATTCAAGGAACCTCAAAAGATATATTTCTTGTGTAATCTTGACATAATTTTTGGGTGGAATATAAAAACCTCTACCTACTATGTACAGAGAGAGTATTATGATAAAGGAAGTAAAATGGCTGTGCTATTCTTTGGAAATCAATAATCAACCAGAATGTCATCCAACTAAATATGCTTTCTGGAATCGTCTCAATCTTCTGTTCCAGTTTTAAAGTTACATTCCGTGTCAATAATGTTAGTAAATAGGCCTATCTCCTCCAGATAAGATATACTTCTTTTTCTACTTCAGAGACTTTTTCTGTCAAAGTTTGTAGACATTGGGATTTCTAAGAAAATAATGTATTGTTTTATTTGTTGTTACAGCCTTTAATTTCTATGTTCACATCGGAGGCTTGGGTTTAGAAATACCTGATAGTGTTCCTAATCCTTACTATAGTTTAAGCATTAGATTTAATCATTTTCAGCATGAAACATTCGCTGTCACGTTTGTATCTGTGCTTCTGCGAAGGACAAGCATAACTTTTAATTAAATAAAACTTCCCTCAACTCAGGTGGAATAGAATCCGCGATTCCAGGTTCAGATGTCAAAACATACTAGTCATTCAATCAACGAGGCAGTCAGAAACTTACGTCATGTTAATATAAGAAAATGGTCATTATAATTAAATATATGTCCAAAAATATCTTCTACTTCTTATACAAATAAAAAATAATCTTTAATAGTAAGAAAATGGCTTTAATGGAAAACTCCATGCAAACTTTAAAAGTTTTACTGTCAGAAAATAAGTAATAACGGAAGCAGTACAAATATTGTGATGGGAGAGGAAATCTCAAGTTTACCATTATTCTGATTCACTTTATTTTTACTTTCTTTACATAGTACATACAGTAGCGACGGTATAACACTCCATCCAAAAAAGCATTTTTAGAGAAAAAAAAGCCCGTGTATCTATGAACATGATAACGATAACTCAAAAACGAACATTCGGTAAAATGCAAAACTTGGTATTTAACTTTAGGATCTTCCAAAGATGCAACAGGAAGATTTTTAAGAAAATCGCCCCCCAAAACTACCCTTCACATGGAAAAAATCTCGAAAATGTTGATTTTCTCAAAAATGGTTTTACTATTTTGATTAGAATACCGAAAATTAAAGTTACATTCATATAACAAGTATATCTTGAATTTTCTGGGAATAGCTCTGAAGACCTCTTTATTCTGGATGCATTTTGTTGAATTTTTCATAAATAATTAGCAGTAAGAGATAGACAAAAACCTTCTACCAAAAAAAGACAGATGCTTAAAACGCACAGTTTGTGCCACATACCTTTTTTTTTTTTTTTCATGGAGTTACAATGTTTGAGATATTCCTTGTTTATTGATTTCAGTTTTAAAATGCTTAACTTTTCTCATACGGGAATTTGGCAATTCCTGGTCAGATTTCAACCAGATGGCAACAGGCTTTTAAAAGATTTGATTATCGCTTTAGCACAGGGTATTGCGTTATTGCCCTTCTACTTGCAAGGAAACAAGTAATAAGATAATTTCTGCTAATCGATTAGGATTGAGTAGATAGAAGATTAAGCGCTTTAGCAATAATTTACTAATAAATAAGGAACGATAAATTTTTAATTAAAAGTTTTATGAATAATTTTGTATTAATTTTTAGTTATTTCCATTTATTGTATTTCCTAATTGATACATAAGAGCAAACTCGAATAGTTAACGTAATATTTAATGGTAAATGACGGTTCATCATAAGAAAAATACAGAATTCAATAATTTGCGAGCTCAGTGGTTAAATATTTCATTCTTCTTTTGTGCGAGTCAAGTATCCAGAATCGAATAATTTTTAACATCTTGGGAACCTCGTGCAAATCGTCTTGTTTTACCTAGAATTCACTTTGTTAATAGCTACCGATTCCATCACATCTCTCATTGTCAACACGAAATCTTCTAAAGTATGCAATATGCTACACAAATGGGCAAGTTCCAAAAGATGAGCCAAGACTGTGCTGTGCAAATGAAAGCAGGCAAGTTGGTCGCAAAGCAGAACATTTGAGAGGCCTTGAAGAGTACGAACCACACAAAGGTGCCATAAACTTCCGTGAGTAGCAGCAGCTGACACGGTCGTGACTGTGGTGATGAAACAACACGCAAACACAGTAAAAAGCTCTGGTAAATTAACTTCATAGCCTTAATAAGCTGTGTACATAAGTTTTAGTTAAAACCGGGCTGAGTCTCAATAACATTCTCTGGTAATTTGAAGAACTATTATAAGACATCTGTTACTAGGTTGTACGCACTGAATCAACATTTTCAATCTTATCCACTGTGCAGCGAATGGTGGGGGAATTCTCGTTACATTCACATGACTTTCCCTAGCGCCATTCTTCGGCAAACTATTCTTTTATAAAACCTTATTCAATTATCTACTTTGCATTAATCGAGATAAACATATTTATCGCATATTTCCTTGCAGGTACAAAGGCTTTGAAATTCTATCCTCTTTTCTTGACTAGGAGAAGAAAAACTAATGATTTCCCATTTGAGAAAATTACAAGTACTGGAAAATTAAACAATTGACAGGGCATTTCTTGAATATGTTTAACTCTACCACAAAAATGCATTTTACAAACTTTGGATTTAAATATTCTTTTATCTCTTATGGTGGCTAGTTAATAAAAGTCATCCAGAATGAACATCAGAAAAGCAATTCCCAGAAATGTCAATATATATTTGACTGCATGAGAATATCTCAAAACACCTGGTTATTTTAATCAACATCGTTAGAACCATTTTTTTCGGAAAATGTTCCATGTAAAGGATAGTTTAGAGTGGAGAGATTTTCTTTAAAGCCATTGATATCACTCTTCATGGTACTTATCATGTTGTAGCTCATTTCCACTATGTACTTTCTAGGAACTTATTTAAGTTTAGTTATTAATCTGAATTTTCATTTTTGAAAAAGGTGTTCACACACGACTTTATTCTAAACACACATTATTCAGGTGCCACAAAACAAGAATTTCACGTGGAATCTCAGCATCGATGTTTTGGGTGGAATATAGTACTTTCCCAACTTGCTATAAGTAGCAGAATAAGTGAAAAGAGACTAGTCAGATCCGTCGTGGACTAATGTGTTTCGTAAGAGATTGATGGCTAATCATAGCACATGTGCAGAAATCTTTGGTTGTGGCAAGAGACTGTCATGTAGTTTTGGTCAATGTGCCATTGTAGTCTAGACAGAAGTGTGTGTTAATGGCTAGCACACGAGTGATGTCTTGCGGGTAGTCAAGCCAAAGCCTTGGAGTGAATGAAGTCAAAACTTGTCTAGGAGAGCCAGAACTCCCTCATGAATCTGGGTGAACATGTAAGTGACACTGTTAATGGGCGCCGAGACATATGGGAACTCGTGCAATGAAAATGCAGATGATTAGACCAAGAAAGGTTTAGATACTTCTTTTATATTGTACCGGATTCCATTTCCGGATTTCCTATGGGTAAGTTTCTGTGGTTTTCGGTGGTAAAGATTAAGTACTGGGAGTGAATTGCAGGACATAGATTCTCAAAAATAGCAATGTCCAATTCATATGAAGGAGAACTTGTGATCAGATTTCTATGAACAGATAACAGGACACGGCTATCTTAAGAAACACTTATAGAGGACAGTTAAAGAAGTGCATTCAACTCTTATGAGATAAGGCGATCGAAAGGGCGAGTCATCTATCGTGTTATACAATTGCATAAACTAATAAAGTATCAATAGGAAAGTCAACCTCTTTATAAAGGATGCAGGTATTCTGAGAGATTAAGAAATAAAGAAGTAATAATTCGAGTGGTTCATAATCCACTCCCCTAAACCTAGGTTGAATGCATTTGTTGCTTACGTCTTCAGGGTAAACTGCCCCCCTGTACATCCAAAACGTTCAAGTTGCCAACATTTTAGGGATTTAGATTGAATGCATGCGAGAGCCGCTGGTACATTAGGCAATCCAACTTACTGCACAGTATGAATGTGCTAAGCGCAAATTAAGACCGCCAATCACCTTTTTCAAAAGAGTTGAATTCACAAGGATAGGGCCAGCTGTTTCGTTCTATGCGCTCTGAATAGTCCATTAGAGGATCTCTCAACTATAATTTGTTGATCCATATTAGCATGTGCACTTCAAGTCTAACCTCAACACCAGTATTCCTTAAAAAACTGTACCCAGTAACAGTTCAATTTACTGAATATTTTCGTAAGTTCTTTTTTATCATAGTGTGCGTCGACAAAATTAGGTAAAAATAACGGAAATTCATTTTAAAATTATGCTTTTACCCTCTACCCTATTATTTACTTGGCATTCTGAACGTTCCATTCAGCGATTTTAAAGGGCCAACTCCATTTAGATGAAATGTAGCAAAAGACCTGAAACCAGCTTTGCTAGTTACGTATTTTATTTTTCAGAGTGCTCCCATATACGAGTCAAAATTATTTTGTAATAAATTACTTAGCAGTTTATTTTCAATTAAATAATTTCCATAACTTTATTGCTAAAATTGAGGTAGTTACTCCATAAAAACTAATCATAGTACAACAATTTTGTTCTAGTACACCAGTTGATCTTTATACTGAAGTTCAAAATAAAAGTCTAGGCGAATTATAATTAGCCATTTGGTACACGGCGCAATTTGTATTAGAATATAAAACGATTAAATTAATATAAGATTAAGATTTCTAAAACAGCTTGACTTAAATTTATGTTTCATATGTTTATGTTCAGGTCGTCTCCTTAGCGCGGTGGTAGCGCAGCTGCCTACCAAGCGGGAGACCTGGGTTCGATTCCCAGTACCGGCGTGGGGATTTTTCCCCCGCTGGGAGACCTGGACCGGGGTGCACTCAGCCTCGTGAGGTCCCTGGGGGGGGGGCCAATTGAGGAGCTACTTGATGGAGAAGTAGCGGCTCCAGGTCGTGAGGACCGCATTAACCGGCCGGGAGGGGCTCGAGGCGCTGACCACGTCTCACCCTCCAATACTGCACCCCATCCATGACGTCTGTAGTGGACCGAGATGGGGGACGCAGCGGCCGGGCGGTAGGCCAAGGTTCCCCGTGAGCCGTCGTGCCATGGAGTTATGTTTATGTTCAGCATACATTTTAAAATGTAAGTTGATTAAAAGAAAATGGTTTAAAATAAAGGGATATAATTCTGTCGGAGAATACATAGGTTATGATCGAAACAAACTAACCTTGCCAATCTTCCACTTGTAAAAGCAAATGCGTTTGAATGATGACTAAGATAACCTTACGCACACCTAATGATAATGAAACTATCTTAACAGAAAGGTAATTTATGGTAGTACATTTAAACTTACAAGAGACAAACAAGCGTTTTATTGCATTAGTAACAAAATTCTTTCAGGGATTTAATTGACATATTTCTTGTAAGTTTTAAATGCATATACCTATGAAGAACGTGATATTCGTGAAGTGCAATCCAAAATTTCAATACCAATTTAACTGGGAACTCGACTTGAAAACATTCTGCGTATTTCTATAACGCTGGGAATTCGCTACAAAGCAACCATGTCAAGGTTGTACGTGATAAAAGGCAATATGATACATCACCGTATCTCCGGATCCATGAAGTGCGTGCTTTCCAAGGCCAAAAAATGTGATGTATTCTATTCACATGATTTTCTCTAGTTGTTCCACAAACATGTATTATTACTATACGATGGTTACACCATTTGGCATTACTTCAGTACGTGGGTACTTTATTCTGTCATTAGAGCGCTTTGTAGCGGCTTACTGGTTTGTTATAAACATTTAGGGCCTTAAGCCGCAAAGCGTAGCAGAGGGATCTGTAAAGCTACAACCCCAATGAACCCAAGAAGAAGTCAAAACTTCGAAAATCTGGTGATATTCACATCTGAACACTTTCAAATATGGATTGCCAGTAGAGGTCACTTAACCTTGTATATGTGTGTCTGTTCATGTGTGTCTACCACAACTTTTCTTACAAAACATTCTTTTAGTTACATCATGCTAAACAAGAAATTATGTTATTACTTTTTTCTTTGTACGTTAAAGGGAAATAAGGGAATCAAAGGCTAAATCGATGGCCAAATTTTTTAAAAGCTATGTGAAATAATTGAAATTAGGTTCTCTTTGCTTGCTGGGAATAAACATAAGAGGCGAAAAGAAAGATCGACTTCCCTTTTGAGAAATGTTTAAGTAGCTCTACACTGAAACCAATAACTTAATATCTCGAAAACGGTTATCTCTACGAAGTTTCTTACAGAAAGGAGAGAAAACCATGTAATTGGGACACAACAGACTATAATTGCTATTGAAACTGTGCGGTAGACTTCTAACAAACAATATGGATATGTATTGTAATTTTACTCACTCTGTTTTGGGTTGTCATATTCGGAAGAACTCGGAAATACGTATGGCGGGAAAGAAATTACAACCTAACACGTATTTAAAACGCTCTTGAGATGAGCAAGCAGGGACGCCTACTCGAAACTCCCACTACAGAAGGAAACAGAGCGGAAGAGTTGACAAAAAGAACTCGAGATCGAGACCGGAGCGGCAGCATGTTGATGAATAGGGGACCTTCTGATATTGATCCCCTCTGCTCGGGCCTACCCCAATCTCTAAACATGAGATCTGCCGCTTTAGGCGAATTAATTCGCCATCAGACCACAGTTTGCTTACGAGGTTGAGATTGACGTAGCAATTCGGTGGTAGTTTTACTGACAAAATCTCTTCTTGTTCCAAGGAAGATTTTCAAGAATATTTCTACACCTCAAACTACTCTACATGGAAAATGAACTTTACTTTACTTTCCTCAAAAATGGCTCTAATGATATGGATTAAGATACGCATATTTACATGACAAATAAAATGTCTTGGATTTCTGGGAATAACCTCTTAAAATCTCCCTTCTGCATAAATATTGCCGGACTGGTAAACTCTTACGACAGACAAAAACTTATTATGCAAAAAAAAAAATGTAGGTATTGTTAAAAACAATTTATGCCATTTTTTTTTTTTTTTTTTTTTTTTTTTTTTTTTTGAGTTGACCGTTTCCGAAATATTCCTTGTTACTGGTTTCAGTTTTAAACTACGTAACTTTTCTCAAAAGAGAAGTCACCCTTCGTTTCATCTCTGGCCCTTTACAAAGCGAATTGAACCTCAATTGTTCATATTGCGACCAACCTTACTATCGCTTTACCCTATCGTATCCACTTGTTTCCCTTTTGCTTAGAAGGTAGCAAGTAATAAGAGAATTTCTGCTAATGCTTATCTCGATTAGTATAATACATAAAAGAAACTTTTGTAAGAATGTTTTGCACAACGGATAGAAAAAGCCGTGTGAATGGAACAGGTATTTTTGTGAAATTAACAATATCAGACCCTTATTTGTTTTAATTGTAAAACACTTGTTACTTTATAAAATGATAAATCGTTATTTGTTCATTCCTCCTGGTCAAGCAAAATGAATATTTCAAAGACATAATTTAGTGACCAGCTCTTAAGACTGGGCTATCACTTAAGCATATTGTATTCCCTTATTCCCATTGCACCTACTAGGATAATTGTAATAAAGCCATTTCTATAAATAGTAAAATCGATTAAATAAATAGAAGAATACGCTTTTTCTAAGAATAGATTGTTGAAGAATGGGAGAAAGACAAGCGAGGATATCAGATAACCCAGATATGCGTTGAACGTATACATTATTTTTGAGTCACAGTGTCCAACCATTTAGGAACATTAAATTTGTGACGAAAAACACTATATTTATGTAACATGACTTTATGAATCGAGGAACGTAAATTTAAATTATCCCAAGTTTGTAAGTACAGGAACTGAAATTAAATTACCTGCCCGAGATTCTAGTTTGACATCGCATGACTGCCACGATGTACTTGGTTATCTCTGCGGTTTTGTTTTGTAACATGTTCATGCAATGCAGATATTAAATTTGTCGTATTCCAGGTCGGTACTGTGTGGTACTTATGTAACTTATGGTATGGGAGGGGTAACTTAAACATGCATGCTGTGTTTCTAATAATCTTACTACAAGTTCAAAATTAATCATGGTTTAGGTAGATATTCAAATATTGCAAGCCCATATTAAAGGTCAAATTTTTAATACGTTCACTATTTAGAACACGTACATAAGTATGGAAGGTACTGAATTCCACCTAAATAATCCGATACCGTGTTTTACCTAAAAATGCACATTTTAGAATCCCCTGAACCTAAAAAAAAAATATATATTTAGAAGAAGAAAAACAGAAGCTGTAAACTTTTTTTCTTTTCTTTTTTTTTTTTTTTTCATTTTTTTAATCCTGGGCATGAAAAGATAAACGAATTTCAAGCTCAATCACATTGCGAGAGCTTTTAAAAGATTTTACTACGCTTTTGCCTAGTGCATTCCCTATTTCCCTTCTACTTACAAGGAACTAGTAGCAAGACCATTTCTGCTAATGTTTATTTCGATTAGCAGAAAGGAGATAGAATAGAACAATATTTATTACTAGAGTTAAGAATAACAAACTTAGTATTTTTATACTGCTCTTTTTGGATAAAGCAACGATCTCTTCAGTGCACCATTCCTTTAAAATAAATACATTATAAAAATTACATTAATAAATGCAGAACTAACCTTTCCTTGCAGGTTTAAAATTACTGCATTAAAATAGTATTATATCATCGTAATTTCTAGACGCTCCATAGTGGATAAGACTATAGTTTTGGAGCTTGAGGCCAAAGACCGCGGTTGCGGAGTGGCATCAGGGAGCAAACCCCAGTTGGATGTGAAACAAGGAGCTTCGTGAGTAGTGCGAACATGGAGAGTGCGGGAAGCTTCTCAACTCAGTCTTCGACGATCGAGGCGCCAACAGTCTCGCATTTTAAACATCAATCGAAAAGGCTTATTCCGAATGCTCAAGAATATCAGATTTCATCCTTTCTTATTGCAAGTTGTCAAAAACGTTAACTCCAGAGACAAGGAAGCACGAGTTAACTTCTGCACTGATATAGTGGAATTCCTACGCGAAAATCCCTATATTTTGAATTATTTGTTTATGTCCGACGAAGTCCATTTTCATCCTTCGGGCTTCGTCAACAAACGGAATTTGCAATACTGGTCTCCTGTGAACACTCAAGAGCTACATGAAATGACGCTGCACTCTTGCAAGACGACAGTTTGATGTAGAGTAAGTGTTTTCAGAATTATAGGCCCATGTTTCCCCCCCCCCCCAAAGTGTCACAGTTACAGTAACAATAGAACGTTATGTCACCATGATGCAAAACTTTGTTGAACATTCCAACAACTTGGAACTGACGAAGGGCCAACAGCCCACACTGCACGAGCATGACCGTTGTTCGTAGACTGATCGGAAGGGTCATCTCTCATTTTGGAGACATCCCTTGGCATGCTAGATCACCCAATCTTACTATCTCAGATTTTTCTATGGAATTTTTAAAGGAATGTGTGTTCAATAATCATATATGCACCATTAAACAAGCCATCTTGGCAGAGTTGCGAACAGTTGCGGAGTCGGGTGTTCAGCAGCTACCAGAAGCGTTTACAAGACTGCACGGAGACCATCTTTCCGACACTATTTACAATAAATAAACTTTTGAATGTTAGTAGGTAAAGGGTAGACTGCACGGAGACCATCTTTCCGACACTATTTACAATAAATAAACTTTTGAATGTTGGTAGGTAAAGGGTAGACTGCACGGAGACCATCTTTCCGACACTATTTACAATAAATAAACTTTTGAATGTTGGTAGGTAAAGGGTATGTTTCAGTGTATTAATACACTATGCCACTTACTATCTATGAAAAGTATCAATTGGCATGGCGCCCACCCTATAAACAATGTCGCAAAAAAAGACAATGCGACTTCGATTAACATATTGTGCTTAATGCCTTCTGGATTACGTTGGATATATACCGCATTCCGTAAGTAATTAACAAGTATAACATTGACTCACATATACGGTATTGAAAGAAAGTAACTTACCGGATTGGATGACGTCAAGGAGGGATGAACCAAATGATGGAGTCTTCTTGGTCTTGAGGTTGTCGAAGACCTCCTTGGTCAGGAATTTCTTGAGCAAGGATTTGCTGTCGGATGCGGCCAGCTTGGTAAAGCCAGCCTCCAGCTTCTCCAGCACAGCAGCGTCCACCATGCTGTCACTGAAAACACAACCCATTTTTAATATCTTCTTTATTTTACGAATACGTGGCTTTTTGCAGTACAGATATGTTTGTTTTAAAGAAAATAAAAACAAAAGAAAGAGAAAAAAAATTGAATAAGAATCAGGGAATATCCAGTTCCAATCTGTAACGAAGGAACAAATTTAATTTATTCCTCGGTGCACTGAGCCGCTCCGGAGTATCTATATTCTATACTCTCTGAGCAAGATTTTCTCGGAGTCTAGAGCGTAATTTTATTAAATTCGGCATTTCTACAACAAATCTTTGTTTGAGTGAACTACCTCTCACATAAACCAGGTTTAGGACAAGGTAGAATCAGACTGAAAATTCAATCTCTAATTCGGGATTTGAACTACGGATCTTCTGGTTTCTGTCCGGTTGCTCTAACCCACTCTAACCAGCTGAGCTACCACGACAACTTGCCAGTGACAGATTCCCTAACAGACTCGCATTTTTCCCCGTTCAACAACAAGTATATCAAAAGCTAACATCTCGTTTGCGACTTAGCCTAAAATATAATTAATTTTAAAGTGATCAACGTAATACTAAGAGAAATTTGATAAACTTGATTATGCAGCACAAAGAAATATGACTGAGGTAACGCTTGAGTATGGCATTCGTTCTTCTAGGCGAATTTTAAGAACTGCCGAAAACTGAATTATGAAACGATAAAGCGCAACTATATCGATAACATTTGAGAGTAACGTGGCATAGCTATATGTATCTTATGAAGTTAATTTCAGATTTTTTTTAATGTTCAAATTCTAGCATTTTTTAAAAGGGGAGTTTTTACCTATATTTCCCGCCTTCTTTAAATTGTTAATCTATTTTATTTTACGTCACTAACTTCTGGTCTTGTCGCGACAATCGCCAAGATTCCTGTTGACGGTAGTTGGAGAGCCACAAGTTGATGACGTTAGGGTGCTATTCAGTCTAGCTACTTTATCTATGGATAAATGGCAGACGCCATTAACTCTTAATAGTCAAAGGGTGACTTTGAATTATGATATTAAATATGCAGTCCGATATTTACATTGGCGACAGAGGGAAATCACGAAAAAACCTCAATCAGATTGGTCGGTCCATGGGAGTTGAACCCGGGATGTCCAAAATGCGGGACACATTCGTTGCCGCCTGATCCATTCCACTCGGTTTAAATGATTTGACTTGTTTAAGCCATCTTTTTTTTTAACGCCCGCTTTTACTACTATGGCACCGCAGGCGAGGACACTGATGATGCATGGAATGAAGATGGAGCACCGGTAGAATGTGATGGCGGGGAAAATCGGAGAAAACCCGCCACTGCGCCGCTTTCCGCAACAAATCCTAGATGCGGTCGCTTGGGATTGAACTCTCGGTGAGAGGCGAGTGATCTAACCACTCGGCCACAATGCGGCCCCTTAAGCCCTCCAATTCCCATATTCCCACACACAGCAAAATATGTAATAAAGCAATTTATTCGATATCTTTATCTTGCTTAACATCAAGTAGATAGAAGACCAAGTTTTTGTAAAAATAGTTTGTTAAAGAATAGGTAAAGAAGAAGTTATGTGAATATAACATCAGATTTCCCCCCTTCTTTTTCTACTTTTATACACTTGCTAAGAAGAATCCCAAAACCCAGGTAATTCGAAAAATTTTATCTCACCCCTACAGATAAGCTAAACATGCAAAATGCAACAAGAACAGGTTCAGGCTGTTCCGAGAACGCTCACTTATCGTGTATATTATTTGCATGCTCTGTCCACCTTGCGTGACGAGCAGACGAGGAGCGAGACTAATCGTGATAATACAACAGCTTCCCTGCTGCGTCAACATGATTTTTCAAGTATATTCGTCCAAATACGTGTGTTTTATTAATCTCTCTTTCTCGCATCCCACTTGTAACGTTAGTCAACTCATCCGCAACACACATGACCCGCACGATCCACATATATCAAGAGGAGATAAATATAGGGAGTCAAATTATAAGGTAACCCCTGACGCGGCCTCTCTCCATTGCGCAAGAGATCAGAGAGTCGCCGGGAAAATGGTGCCGGCAAAGACGCACCAAATTACGTATCTAGATAACTTACGGTAATTTTGATCTTCTGTTCACATACGAGCAGCACAATTTGCGAAAATATTCTCCCTCGTCTGAGCTTAGCAGCAGGATCCTTCTTGCATAATATTACCGAGTTACGTAGATTACACAGGAAATTCTGCTGCTGAACTTAGGTGAATGAGCGAGGTGAATGAACTTCTTATACTGCCTTTTTGGGAGCAGATGGTCAATATTTTCAGCTTTTATTTAAGGTAAGAATTCCAGTGTGCCTATATTTAATGACCCTATATAATTAACATTGCTCTAAATGAAACCACCTCACTCTGGTTGACGATATCACTTTTTTGGTCGGAATACAATTCTTCCTTTACTTACTGTAAGCAGTAGTGAAAATAAAAAAGGTGCATTCGGCTCTGAAAAGCTACTATCAACTTCAATTATTTTATACTTTTTATAAATGAACGGGAAAAGGGTGATATTTACGGATGTCTACATAAGTCTATACTTAGAGCAACACCATTCACCTGCCAACGCTTAAGTGTGAAACCTTCATCAAGGAGAAACAAAAGAACAATTGCGCAACACTTCAAGACTACTGTCTCGTTAGGACTGTATTCTAACGTTTTGTTTCCAGTGACCTTTTCACGTGTCTCTTTGGTAATACCGCCCAGCATATGAATTAACTAGGCTTCAGGCTGGTGCTTACATGATCGTTAAACCATTCATAATTCATTCGTTCTGGCAACAACATGACGTCAATGCGTTTTAAAGGATGTGCTAATTGATCGATTAGTCATAGGAAAGCCTAATTGTTTCCTTTCCCTTCCAGGTGTGAAATAGCAATAATTTCATTTATTTTTTCATGTTGATTACTCAATAACTCTTACTTTAAATACTAACGATTTAATGTATTCGAAATGTGGTCTTATTTCGTCGATTTCTTCGTGTGTTCCGAAATTGTTGATGTAACACGACTTCTACTGGTTTTCTGTGACTGCAGAGCGGAACAAGCAGAACCCACGGAAAACGAGATTGCAGAGGCCAATTCAGCACACGCTGGGTGTAAGGTGTTGAGTGGAATGGCTGGATCAAAAATGGGGTTACCGCGACACATTTTGGGGGCAAGAGAAAAGTACTTAAATTAGCATACTAAATATATGTAGCTGAATGTAATTTAATGATAATGCTTTACTTTGTACATAAAAATGTTAGGAATACATTGCAAAGTTTAGGATTGACCAGTGCCTTGTTTATTTGGAAAATCTGGTGAAACTCAAATCTTTAGGAAGCAATCAGGAACATATTAGCATTTTGGGAGCATTTTTTCACTTGTTTGAAGCCCTTAATAGAGAATGTATTACAAAACTAAAATGTTTAGTCACATAAATTACCTTTTCTCTTAATGTTTCTCAGATTTACCATTTAGTGTTACGTCACCTAGACAATGACTATTCAGCGCTATTTAACGCAACAGAAACCCAAATAAATTGCCTTTTACTTTCTCTATCAGGTATTTAGGTAAAGTATTACATTCGAGGTGCGAAAATTCAACACCAAGATTTCATCAAACATGTTTTGAGGACCCCTGAATTTAAAAAAAGCTGTGCGAGCGAGCGCGCGCGCAGCATAACTAAAAAGTAGTATTTTCCAAAGATGTGACAAGCGAAATTTCAGGGAATTAATGTGGCGGAGCTATTGTTATTTTGTTCCTATCCTCAGGTACCCTTTCTCGAAATGTTCATTTCTCATAAATGGCTAACGTTTTTCTACCGCCAAAAAACTTATTCTGTTTTTGAATGCACAAAATGTTCGAACAATTGAATTTAAAAGGCAAATAACGCAAGTGTATGGTGCTAATCAATGAACGAATCTTCAGTGAGGAAATGACGCATAATTTACGAGTAATTAAGGATGAACCAGTGTGTACGACAAATACCAGAGTGGAAGTCCATCAAACGTTATGGAGGAGTTGAAAGCAAATGTTGGTAAAAGAATTAAGAAAAAACAGGTGTTTCACTTTGGACACCATGCTTGACGGTTTGGATGGAAAAGATTTCCCAACCAATGAAGATTTCCCAACCTCAAAGACAGGGAAATATTGGTTCATATCTTTAGCGGTGGAAGAGTATAACATCTGCATTAAAAAACCGGTACCACGTGACAAATGCCTTAATAGCAATGACGATTACGTAAAAAACTGAGTAAGGTACTGTAACTTTGTAAATAAGGGTTTGTGTTGATTCTCGTCATTGTTTAGTTATGCCAAATCGTCTGTCGCTGTCTGGATGCTTCTCGTATTGATTAATCTAGCGACCAATTCATTATGGTCTTTTTCAAAATACACGTCAGCAGGCATTGCGTCCGAGTCATTCTTGCATCCTATAATTTATGTTTAATCATGTGAACCCCAAAACAAAAGCAATTTGGAGCTGAGCAAGCGTGTCCACGCTTATGATGACAAAGTGAACGCCTTATCTTTCTCATGCAGCTCTTCCTATCCCAAAGAGGGTAGAGGAATTCAACAGTTGCCCTTGAAAGTTATAACACGCTATAAACAATGTATATCTGAAGGTTCTTTAATTTTATGTTTTAGAAACACGTCAAGTTTCATATTTTTCAAAGGAAGATAGAATTTCAGAATCCTTCCCACCCATTTAAAAGAAATAAAGAAAAATTGTTATATTATTTTTTCTAAAAATTATAGTCAACTCCCACCAACCCAGAATACTCTGTAAACATGAAGGAGGCACAAGGTAACTTCTGAACCAGTTCAAACCCACTTAGAAAACAGTTGCATCTGTCGTTTATGTCAACGTGTACCAACAAACGCGTCTGGAGAACGCCTTTCTCAACCCTCCGACATGCCACATGTGCTTCCACGTTCTCTCGCTATTTTTAACATCAAGTTTTGCTAATAAAGGAGCATTCTATTCCGAATACTTGTTCCCTTCCTGTTGCTTATATAAATACCAAGTGTGCTTTTCACTCGTGTACTTTCTGGCTATTGTAAAAATGAAAGCACATACTGCACTACAATTGCGGTGGATTGGTCAGAAGTAGGTGGGACTTAAGCTGTTAAAGCACGTGCATGGCTAAATTTAATACTCTCTTGCTTTTCAAGTTATTCTGCTACAGTATTTACAAATTATGGGAAGTGTTACTGCGATTGTACACTCTAAGAAAATTTAACTGGTGGTGTTCATTCTCGTCGCACTCACACATCCCTTGAGAATCAGTCAGCCTACCACTGAAGCTGGTAGCAGAAAAACGAGTATATCCATTAAATTGCGTGAAAACTACTACAGCAACATTTTCGAATCATTTTCAACAACTCTAGAATGTGCGCAAGGAAGAAAAGTAAGCATACGTTATCAGATTTTCTAGTAATCAATTAACGTCATTTCGAAGGCATTTTTTTTCTTTACAAAGCTATTGCTCGGGCTGATAAGGTTTATCGCCTGTGAAGTGTTCCCAGAGATAGCGCAACGCGATAAGGAACCAAACTTATAACTAACGGTGAATCATAAATGCATCATGATACTTCCAAGTACCCGTAAAACTCTAATAAACAAAATTTAATGCAAAGTATAGTAATAGTAAAGAAAAATATGAATAAATTAAGATCTTTTGAGCTGTTTACTTCGTTTTTAGAACATCTCTACATAAGCAAGTTTACTAGTGATTCGCCTTTAATAAAATAACTTTTATACTTTCATGATCAGTAAATGTTTATTACTACTATAATAATCTCAGTAGGTTATATAAAGTTATTTCCCCGCACAGAAACTGGTCCACCTTACAATGTTATGAAAATGTATTATGTTGCATCATAAAAACAAAATTGGCATGTGAATAGAATGGTTGAATTAAAGGATTCGAGCTTGAAAAATGTTTAAAATATATTTTATACTCTTAAGTTTTAAATGCGTAATTTAGTTAATATAAATTTAGTAATATTAGATTAATAAAACATTAGATTAATAAAACGCTTTAAAACGAGGATTATGTAAATTTTTGGTTGGTGAAAAATAAAGTATAACATTTGGGGCGATACATTCTAGTATTGATTAGGGAGCCAGGAAGTTGAATAACAAGAGTTTTATATTTTTATTATTACTTTTTCTTTAATGCCAATATATAAAAATTTGCTGCAGAATATGGTAATAGATTCTTTCAAAGAAACTATATTCAGAGCCTTTAAAATGCTAACAGCTCCAGAAGCTTCATACATGGATGTATTTTCTACATATATAATACCTTTGTTTAGAAAATGAACTCCACAAGCATTGTCAGTTATTTTCTTCCAAACTAGCCGTGTGCAGAAAAGCAGTTGGAAAGGTAGTCAGACTGAAAATTCAATACCATAGCTGGGGTTTGCTTCACGGACCTCCTGGTCTCCGCTGTTGCTTTAACTACTGAGCTATCGTGGCAACACGGGTATGGCATTGCATTTATCGGTCTGACTCTTACCTTTCCAACTTCGAGGCACTTTATTTCTAGTTCTTTACCTTCCAAGGAATGTGTACATACTTGAGTAAATAACACATGCGAGAGTAAATAACACTAAATTTTATCTCTAGTTGCTATGTGAATAACAAGGTTATGCTGTAACAGAGTGGAAAATCACGTCTGTAAATCACTTATGTCATAATTACATCATCTAAGAAATATCTAATGTATTACGTTCACATTCTTACGAAATATATTTTTAACTTCACCTTAACGGAGTTAAACTGTTGCTAAATAGCTACATTGTATATCTCGTTAAAAATATAAAGGGAATCAATAAGAAACAAATCGTGTGTTTTAAAGAGTGCGTTTTCGTCTATTGTTTCCTTAAATGTATACCCATTATATGGCAATATTCAAAATTACTTCCAAACGACTTCACACGCTATTTCCAGAAAATTCAAGACATTTCTTTTTACTTTCTCTATATGTATTGTGTACAGTGTATAGACAAAGTATTGTATTCCACCCAAAATTTCGATATCGAGATTTCACCGGAAATAAACGGTTTAGGTCCTCTGTGTAAAAAAAATAGAAACAGAGCGATAACTCAAAAACGAAAAGGCAATAAAATACCAAACTTGGTATTGGTATCTTACAAGAATGCGACCGGAAGATTTTGACGGATTTCACCCAAAAAATGTGATATACAGATTTCACCGGAAATATGGCTTTTGAGTGTATTATTGTAAATGGCCTGTATAGATTTTAGCTGGTCGTCAAAATAATAATAAAATCACTGTATCCAAAAAAAAAAAAAAAAAAAAAAAATAAAAAAAATTAAAAATTGCATTTTTAGAAAAAATAAAAAAAGACGTGTTTGTACGTAAGCAGCATCGTTTAAAAAGGGAATTCGGTTGGCATTTTAGTATCCTTAGATGCCACACATTTTAATCAAAATCGTTGGCCATTTTTGAGAAAAACATTTCGAATATTTTTCCATGAAAAGGATAGTTTGGGGTGAGGGATGTTTTGAATCTTTGTGGCGCATCCTTGGAAAATACTAAAGTTTATTACTTTGTTTGGAATTATATTTACCCCCCCCCAAACAGATTTTTTCTAAGATTTTTGTTGGATTTAGGGGTTACAAAAAGTGCATTTCCGGTGAAATCTCAGTATATATTTTGTATGAAATACAAGCCCTTCTCTACCTACTATGTACATTGTACGTGCGTGCTACAGAGAGTAATTTATCGGTTTGACAACAGCAGACTATGTAGGCTTTCCTTCAAAAGATGAATTTCCATCTGCTAACAGAAAAAATGCGTCTTCTTGCCAAGGCGCAATTTTGCTCATCTTCACTGTTCTGTCTGGCAATCTTTCAACACTTTCTCCAACTTTCAGCGAGGCAATGACCTAAGTCTCAAACGCCGGCGGTAGACAATTGTCGGCCGGCATTTAAATTCGTCGAAGGCACCATTTCGTGCAATTGATTAACGTAATAGGACAGGGAATGCAATGGTGCGCAAACTCCTTCTGGCAAAAAGGGAGCGGCTCGTCCCACAGCCTCCTAGATCAATGATGTACAAAATACGCGGGAAAAACCGGGACTATGTGCGTACGCATCGAGCCGGCTTCGGGTTCTTTTCTTCAGCCCTTTCTATGGAGACAATGAAAGTGAAATTGCATTTCAAAATGGAAACAACGGTACGTTTTGTTTTATATGAGTGATGGTAGCACTGTCCTGAAATATATTTTGCATATATTCTTGGCAAAGATAAAGAACCGCTAAAGCATGAAGCATTTAGACAGGCATTGGCTTATTGGCACATGTTACAAATATACGAATTACACAAAAACTGTATCGCAGAGTCAGACTGCAAAACCCAATGCCGGGATTGGATTTAAGCTACGGATCTTCTGTCTGTCCGATTCCTCTAATCACTGATCTTCCATGGCAGACTGCCAACACGACATTCAATTCCACAACTGACTCGCATTTTTTGGTGGTAAACCACAAGATCTCATATTTTGAGATGACATACCTCAATGCCAACTTAGAATATAGTAAGTGCTGTGTAAAACACAATTACAAACATGCTTTTCTTTCACCTAAAACATCGTTTTAATCTTGTGCGTTTCGTTCACCTTCAACAAGCCATTTTAAATCTGTAAATTGTCAACAGATATCAAAATTTAATAATCTGAATATCTTCCTATATTATTTCAGACATAAAAATGCATAACAAAGATAAAACAAAGGTACATGGAAGAGAGGATTTATGTGTGTCCATAATAGCTTTGCTTAACTGTTTTAATAAATATAACAGCTTCATTGCAAAAGCTTACTGTAGAAGAGAAGAGTGTATTTTATCAATTTTATTATTAATTAAAAAAATAAAATTAAAAAATTAAAATATTTCAAAGTACTATTAAGGGGAGAAGTGAGACTGAAGCTTTAAAAATCCCTTTTCTTTTCTTATCTGAATGGCTGGGATACTATCTAATGAATGACTATTAAATTGGGCAGAGTGCCCTTTAATACCTGCCATGCTTACACTTTAAATTGATTTTTCTCAAAACCACATTTTCTTTGCAGGAGCATGTAAACATGTCTGCTTATTTTGGCAATCATTTGTGCATTTTAATATTAGTGAATATTATTTTTAAAAAATCTGATGTATTTCATTCACGTAATTTTCTTTACCTATTCTGCCATAAATGATTCTTGCAAAAGAATATGCTTCTATCTACATCATGCTAATCACAAAAACATTGCCAGAAATGATCTTACTACGTTTATTACAAGAAGAATAAGGGTATACATTAAGCCATGAGTAGGATGAAGAAAATTGTATAACGACTTCCCAAGAGAAACATCTAAGTAATGGAGTTTTAAAAACCAATAGCAAGAAATATCTCGGAAATGGTTAACTATATAAAAAAAAGTATCATTTGTGGTTTTTTTTTACCGAAATCTGCAGTTTTCCTGTATTAAGATTTCGTTTCTCTTATGGTTTACGAGTTACGTAAAAGTTATCCAGAATCAAAAGGGCTTCAGAAGCTATTCCCAGAAAATTCAAGATATACAATTTCATTTGCCACAAAATACCTTAAAACATTTGGTATTTTAATCAATTTCGTAGGAGCCAATTTTTGAGAAAATCAATATTCGAAAAAAGTTCCATGTATAGTTTCGGGTAGGAGAATCTTAGAAGATGTTGAAGTTAAATAGCAACCTTGGTATTTAACGGATATTTCGTTTTGAGACCTCTTTCTAATATTTTTCTTTCTTTCATTTATTTATTTTCTCTCTCCACAAATCTGAAAATATATTTCCGGTGAAATTTCGACATCGAATTTTTGGATGGAATACAATACCTTCTCTACCTCACATTGTGTTTGTAGATAAATAAACCATTTTTTGTGATTATAATTTTTGTGAAAGCTGTAATTAAAGCCAATACTTTTTTTTTTGTTTTTTTTAACGTTATAACATTAAAGAACATATTGCAGTGAGTAGGTAGCTGCACTATATTTCAAAGTTGTATCATTGATCGTTTCTGCTTAAAAGAACATGTTTTATTATATATGTATAATCTCAAGATAAAAAAAGATGGTTCATGAAAGATACTAACCGACACTAATAAATACATATGAAATTTGGTTACATATTCTGCAATAGCTTGAGGAACACTGGAAAAGAAATTTGAAGTTTCTATATTTTGTATATATTTTTCTGAACAATTTTTCTGGTTGTATTCATGTTACCTATATTAATATGAATGCCACATTTCAGTCAAATTAGATAATTTTAAATATATTTCATAAATTTTACTATATAAATATATTGCATAATCAAAATGTTCAACAATCCTCAAAATTTGAGAAAATTGTTTGGATTTTTTTTAACTGGGCCTTTGAATCACATTAAAAAAAGTTTTATGCAATTTAATTACTGAATTTGATAATTGTTTAAAAATTAGGATTTTAATCTCTAAAATTAATAATTTTTTCATACTATTTTATTTGAAAAAGTATCTACTATTTTTATCGCTTGCAAATAATATTACGATATATACTTATGCGTATTCTGTCAAAATTTAATTTTATTTAAACAAAAACCGAAACGCGTGGAACATTTTGAAAGTGTGAAATTGTAGTTTTGAGAAAAACTGTGTTTTGTAAAATAGTAAGCTAGGAAACAAGGCTCTTGTAGATTTTTATTTAGTGGTAGAGCTCGAAGCAAATGGGGATAACTAAATGTTCGGTACACTACCGATTCCCAAAGTTCCAACAACCATTGCTGTTAAAAACGACTTTCGATTTTTGATCGATTGTAGCCAAAATTTAACTTCCATTATCCCTTAAGAATTGGTTATTTTAGTCGCCTATTCCCCCTTAAATGGTATCTTGGAACATTCCCTTCAATCAAATAAAAAACCGTGCAATTGTGTAGTAATATTAACCAGCATAGCTACCAGTTACCGACTTTCCAGTAACGAGTCTGGGAGGTTATTTATTAAGCTTCTTTTTCTTTTCTATCAACTGACCTTCCTCATAAGCAGGCCAAATTAACAAAAAATCTTTTTATTAGGTATTGTTTGCAAACCACGTCTTTCGACAGTGCATCGAGTAACCGCGTGCTATATATCTGAAGTGTACAGTTTCAGAGCACGAGGTTTCCTGGACGCCAGCCAAGAAGGCGGTGACAGAGGGATTTCACCGAGCGTGCTACAGGGTTGCCAAAAGTAAATCTCCACGCGATAAAACGCTTTCCAAAATCACTGACAATATGGATGTGCCATTGTTTCTAGAATCTATTAATAAAATGATAAAATATGCGAGAGTAAAATTAAAACAAATTGACTAGGAAATTCTAGATTTACAAAAAATACATGTGGTAAACTGTAAAAGTGTGAATTAGCATAGTATTTTTTTTTCTCTCCTTTTAAAAAAACTAACCTCAGATTCTCTGAAATGTTTAGCAGACATAAATATAAAATGAATTCATGCAACCATTACTACCCCTTTGGTAACAGCAAAAATTTTGCAGCAAACTCTCTGAAATGAGAGTTAAAATGCACAAAACTATTCTTTCACTTTTAATTTAAGCAACAGCTTACAGAAATCTTCAAGTTTGGATCTGACTGACAAGCTTAAATTACCATATGGCAGCTGTGCATTTTGCGACCCCTCCCATTTTTGGGCAAAACTATAATGGTTCAGACCAGATTTTATCATCAAAATCGGTTTTAGCTCTTAGCTAAGGATAGTTTTCTCAAATTAAGATTTAACCACAGCCATTGTTTTATGACAAGGAGAAAAGTGAACATTATGTGGGTGGCACTTAAGGCGGGATTCCCAAACAACCCCTTGATGGCCAGACAACAGGGCGGGATCCAGGCGCCATGTCAGAAATCGATAGTGGTGCCGCCAGTTGCTCGGAGTAAATTTCCCCATTACATCTGCCGGCCCATGTGCCCCTCCCTTCCAAACACATTTTTTACTTGAGTTTTCTCTTTAAGCAACAAATGAGTAACAACCTAAATTCTTGAAATATGTGCTCAAATTTTAAGGAAATGATTTTACCTTCAGCTAAAGATTTCATTAATTGTTTACAAATGAAATGTTGAATGAAAAACCTAAAAGGAGCATACATTACCAGCAAAATGTTGTAAAATAGTTTCAATATTCAACAAATCATGATTTTACTGACGAAAAAGACTTAGTATTTAGATGAGAAAGATATAAAAATAGCTTTTCTTTTTCTAAAAAAAAAGGTGTGGTTTACCTGTTATTAACTTCCTCCTCTGTTTTGGCAGGGGCCGGTGTGCTGGAGCCATTTGCGCCTGGCGTTTCCGTTTTGGGCTTATCTTTCGATGCACATCCACCCATTTTACTTTACAAAATATTACAATTACGAAATATATATAAAATTATAAAAATAATCGTTGTATACAAAAGAGCTTTTATACTTTATATATAAATATCGATGTTAGAAACTTATGTATCGATATTTGTGCAGAAAACAGATAGCTAGAAGTATTGTCCTACTCAACTACTGAACGGAGACTAGTAGTCGCCCGAAGATGAGAAGAGAAAAGAGTGAAGACCGAAGGAAATTAGGTGTGTGCGTGCGAAGCAGAAGAGAAAAGAGTGCGAAGGAAAAAATGTGATGGTGGTGGGGGAGAAAGAGGTGGTAAAATTTGTGCGTAAAAAATTGGTCGTTGTGCTTGTTGCTGGTCTTCAAGAAGTCAAATTGGGCACGGCCATATCCCACTCGCCCACACTACACTAACAGCTACACTACACAGTAGGAACCCCAAAAAGGTAAACGCCACGCTCGTGGATGTTCGCCACTGCTTTGCTCTGCTACTACTGATGAGGGGAGAGACGCGCCTATTGTATGTACGCACAGACAGTCAAAGGGAGTCCCCACCATGCACACACACACACGCACCCCTCTCTCTCTAAAATGCGATCGATAAGGAAGCACACGCTGCCACAACCCAGACGGGCGGGAACCAATGGCCAAACACTTGACTCTCCCAGACTCTCCAATCACAAGTCGTCTTGCCAAGATAATTCCCTTAACTATCTCTCAACATATCCTCGAGATTAAACTTAAATCTTATCTCGAACTCAATTTCCCGGGATGAATTCAAAAGAAAATCCATTAAGCTAATCTACCAATGCAATATCATTAACTGGAACCATACATTTGTCATTCAGATAAAAGTACCTATAAATTAAATGGTATAATTAAGAAGAATGCATTTTACCTTATAATAAACCTTAGTGCATCGACTGAAGGCTAATTTTCAGGGAGAGCACAGAACATAAAAATCCTATTGCACCCCTTAATTAATTTCATGTTGGGCCGCGAGTCTGTTGCATTCTGGATCAACGAACCTCTTGAATATGCGGCTCATGAACGAGGCAAAACTCTTCAACTTACTGAAACGTTCAAGACCTTTTGAGGAAATCTGGCTCCAACAGGTTAAAGGATCACCCACGATATATTCAGAGCTCGATGCATTCGAAGTGGATCCAAAGATCAAAATCTTGGATCCCAATCTTGCATCTTGTGATGAAATTTCGGTGTTTCAAAAATGAAGTGGATTCGAATGCATTGGAATAACGAATTTAAATCGCAGCTGCAGATGCGAGTTTCTCCATGAGAATACTAATTCAGGGCATTTCCTTTCCGAGATTATTTGGATATTATTTTGGTAACTCCTCCATACTCCTAGATACTAACGAGGAGGCAGCTATACTTATTTCAAGCCTGATAAAAGAGGCCTCTGAGTAAAATTAAGCGGTCTTTCGCGATCAGTGTAGAATGGAACGCTGAGAACCATAGCAGTTAAAGAGCGTCCATAAATAAAACTCCATTAATTTAATATTTTCTCCCTCAGCCTTTGCTGATCAAACTGGAGATACAATCTTTAGACGTGATTATGCCATATGGCCAGTTTCGCACGTACCTGAAAAGATTTCGAGAACGTTGTCAAGAAATTTGCATGGGAAGTACTTCAGCACTTTAACTCTATTTCTGACTTTAATCTATGGCATTTGATCCGCTTCTAACCCGAAGAAACCAACAGGTGATCTGAATTCAACCATTTCCCCTTTCCATTCTCCTCTTAACAGACTCTTGGTAGATTCAAGTAGATCAAGAATAATCTGACAAGATGATCTTGCTTTTCGCTTATATTTTTTTTAGCTGTTAAAACACTATTTAATCGAAATGTATAATGTTTATATAACTATTACAGAGTTCAGAATTATGTAACTCATTCTTCACATGTTCTTTTACAGAATGGATGGTTGAATACATTACCTTCATTATACAAATAGTTGAGACATTCTGTAGCAATATTTCACCCGAAATGTTTGGAGATCCCTTAAATAAAACATCTTTTAAAATAGACTCGTGTGTACATTTTATAGCATAACTGAAATGTCCGATGTATGACATACGATCTATCTAGGATTTGACACGACGGTTCAAAAAAATCGATCACTACAAACAATCTTTTAAATTTCGTTATTTTCTATTTTCGAAACAGCTCTAAAAATATGGATTATATCTTGAATGTTCCACAAATAGCTTCTGAAGCCCTCTTAATTCTGAGTGAATTTTGTATAAATGGTAAACCGATACTTTAAAAAAAAAGTATTTTTTGTGCTAACAACAATTTTCGAAATATTCGTTAATGGTTTGAATTTTTCAATGTCATTTTTGGACTGTGTTAACCATTCAGACGTTTCTCGCGATGACATAAGGTTTATGACATTAAAAATTGCTACTTTCTTTTTTCAAGATTCGACTTATTTCATCAGCCTCCTGTAGTCCCCTCGTATCTATAATGAAATGTGTAATAAAAGTATATAGAAACGTATGATAGTGGCTAGGTTGTTTTGTTTTGTTTAGCTGCTCCTACGGAGTTAACATATGCAACTCAGCACAATCTTTCGGGAGGAAAAAAGGCAAAAGGAAGCATGAATAAAATACCAATAGCTCCGCCATATTAATTTTTGATGTACTAAAAAGGAAATAAAATTATAGTTTTTCTCAAATAATTTTTCCGCAGAAAAAGCTATCGATGTAACAGCATGTTCAAAACATAAAAGTATAGAAATGAAAGCTTCAATAAATCTCCAATATATATCAGAGATGAGTTCTTAGGAAACCCCTTGCGTCATCAACAATTTTACTGATGGCATACTGCGCAGCTGCCGGGTAGCATTAAGCCTCATAACTGGCATAAGACAGCATCCTAGTATACTCTATACTTCCTGCACAGCGGTATGTTTTATGCAAAGAATTGTCTTTTACGTCTATTGTCAAATCCAACTATGCAATAGGTAATGTAATTAACACTATATGGAAATAATTTTTCACTCAGCTTCTTTAAAAAAAGGTGTCTGCGCATGCTTCTGTGTATTTGTGTGTGAGCATTTAAGGGAGGGAGAGGGAGAGAGAGAGAGAGAAGAACCGAAACTCGGGTAAATATCAAATTTGATATTTTAAGTAGAACAGCACTTTCCAAGCATGCGACACGAAGATTTTCAAGGTTTAATTCCCCCACACCAAATTACTTTTTATATGGAAAAGTTTACGAGAATTTTTATTTCTTCAAAAGTGCCTAATTATTTTTAGTAAAATACCATATGTGTAAAATATTTTCAATATCTAGAAATAGCCTCTGAATCCTTTTCATTCTGAATGGCACTTGCATTATTGGTAAACAGTAAAACATAGAAAAAGATCTAGATTTTGTTAAAACACAAATAATACTTCTATTGCTAAAGAGTTAATAAATTGAATTGAAATTAATTTGGGGGAAAAATTCCTGAAATTGTGGTAATTCACCTAGAGATAGTATTGAAATAAATAATAGGGTTTAATAATTTTTTATCGCTTAGTGAATTAAATCTTTCTTCTGTTACAATTTACAATTTTCGGAAGTTATTCATTTTTCTTTCTGCTGGTCAAGCAAACAACGGAATTTCAAAGTCATCTCATCGTGACCAGTTCTTAAAATTTGTCTATCGCTTAAGCCTAGTATATTTCCATATTTTTGTTGTATCTACAAGCAAAAATGCAACAAAAGCATTTCAGCAAATGTTTATCTCCATTAATACGAAATAAAAGAATCAGCGTTTTAAGAGTAGTCTTTGAAGAATACGAGGAATGCGAATGTAACTGTCAACTGTCACTAGCTTTGAAAAACTTTAAACCTAATGCTAAGCGAGTTGAATATAAAGTGTAACGCACTAAGCTTAAACCATATACTTGGGTAGGTTAGGCTTGTGAATGCTTTATCGTGCCATTTCCTCTACAGTTATTTACAAGATTGAAGTTATGCACCCAAAATGCAAGAATGTTGAAGGTTGAACTTCTCTTCTACTGGCACTTAACACTACGTATATCGAGTTTTCCGAAAAGTCAAGTCAAATAAATTACAACCTTAAACACCCTAAAAAGTTATTTCAAATGACCATTTCTTAAGAAAAAAACTTCGTTCTTTGCAAATCTACAGGTCATCTATTGTGGAGGTAATCTTCTACAACTGTTCAATTTATCTATTCGGAAAAGGATTTCACTGCTTCTGACAGCTCATGAAACAATATTAGCGGTGGCAGAAAGCAACAACGTGTATTCGCTTTAACCCTCCTTACTGTATTTTGAAAATGCCTCCACAATATACACATTTAAATGTTGAATTCTTCAGACTTCATAACTTTCATGTAAAATATAAAACTATTGCTTAATATTTAGTCTTTTCCACTATAAATTCTGGTAAGTCTAAAATATGCAGTATGTTTTTACTTTCTCTACTACGCACATAATAGGTAGAGACGGTATTTACATTCAACCCAAACATTCGGTACAGAGATTTTACCAGAAATACATATATGCTTTAAGGACCTCTGAATCCCAAAATAAAAGGACTTTTTTTCCTTACAGAAAAAGGTACTTGTGTGTCTGTAAGTGAACAAAAGAAAAGCCTGGTATATACCAAACTTGGTATACTTGGGAACCACACGAAGATTTTTCAACAAAATTCCCCCACATTTTTTATTTTCGAATAATGGCTATTAATTTTATTTAAAATATCAAAGGCGTTGATATGAAAAATTAAATCTATATATTGCATTATTTGAAAATAACCTGTTACTTTCCTTGGAAGGAATTTTGTATAACTGCTACATAACCTGTGCACATTAAGCGATAGACAAACTTTACTACAAAAAGTGTAGAGTTCTCTAAAAGGTGCAATTTATTGCAAATGTCCTTTTTTTGTGACACAAGGTTTTTCCAAAATATCAGTTATAACCAACGGTTCTAATTGTTCAGCAGTTTGTCATTCGTTTCAACTACTTATCAATGTTTCTTGTGATTCATGGAAAGAGAATGGGAATTTAAAATCAGCATATAGCGTCCAGTTCTTAGTCATATGACTATCGTCATTCCTTTTAGCTGCATTTCGTTATACTCTATAAGAAATGCAGCCGTTTTGCTAAGGCTTTTCGTAAGAATAGTTTTCATATCCACTAATACATCAGAGTGGTAGTGAAAGTTATATGAATGTTAACATCAGATTTTATGAAAGCATCCTTAAATTTTAGTACAAGTACGCTTTGACACGAAATTTTATATACTTAAAACTCATTCCCGCGCAGCACTTTCTCCAACTATGGAGCCACTCACCAGCAAATTGCATTGCGCGCATATCGGCTTTGTTAAGGCGCATGATCATGTAGCACAAGGCATAGCTCAAGTTCGAATAATGCTCAACAGATGGCGAAGTAGTCAAAACCGGAGCATGTCCTTGCTGTCGGCGCCGGACTTGTTTCATAATGAGTAATGTCACCCACTGTCACCACTTATCTGTCGTCACTTGTTTCTATGCACTTCAAGTTTACGTCATCCATGTATAAATAGAGATGTGTGCTTAATGATATAAGTGTGTATTCTATGAAACGATGTAAATACCCGAAGAACTCGGGCGATAAACAACTAAAGTAACACCATTATTAAAGCAACTGTTTTTCACTGTATATGGCATTAGAATGCCACTTTGTTAATCTGCAGTTAGATGCATTTCACGTTGTAACTGGTTCACTGCTCCAGCTTTTGTTCCTTTTTAATTCGTTGCTATCTATCCTTTCTACATCATTACAGCGATATACCTAAGTTCTACATTTTTACATTTTTAAAGGACTAAATGAAGATATGTACGAATTAACACAAATATAAGTCTATGCTATAGACAAAACTGTTTTTCAAAAATTTAAAAATTAGATTTTATAGTCAAAGACTACTTGCAACTTTAGCTTCAATTACGTACAATGTTTTTGCTTCAGAGCCTTTATGGCTTCCTCTGAAAATTTAAATTTTAAAGAGCATGTGATCTACATTTATTTCGAACGCCTTTCACGCTGTATTAATTTTTCTTACACGTTTCCACATTATAGTTGCCAACGAACCTCTTTCAAATGTTCAACAGAAAATCAGGGAGAATGAACTTTAAAAAATGAAGATGTTTCTGATACACTTAAATTGCCCAAGAAATAATATACTTAATTCGATACTTAGGATAAATTACCAAGAGAAATATTAAAAGGTTTTGAAACGTTTTCTGAAACGACCAGAAGAATGAAAAAATTCACTTCATTATCTAACATAATAGAAACAAATTAAAATATATGCACGAAACTGCAGATACCCTAGTCATTGTGGTAAAGTAGTATATGAAGGAAAATGTATTGTATAGTATATAGAGTAAAATGGATAATCCTTATACATGTATCCCGACAATGCTAAATTTGTAAACTCACGGCCATGATGTAAGACTGCATTTTTACAGAATGAATATGCCTACCTTATAAATTCACTGATTTAATCTTACACAATAACTAAGTTTAATAAAGATGATTGCAACATTTTTCTTTTGATTATACATTTTTGGATTAAACATAATTACAGTTATGAAAATTAGATGAAAAACACCGAAGCGTTGTTTACATAATCTCGAAATTTAATTTGAGTATCTACAATCTCTAAGTATTCAGAAATGTAAGTCATTTATACGATAAAATGGTATCTACATTATAGATATAATTTGAAAGAAAAAAAAAAAACTCGCGCGTAAATACATTAACTTTGCTTGGACATACAGAAGCTTCATAATTTCTAGAAAACAAATTTCCCCTAATAGTTAAGCAGAAATGCACCTCTCTACTCTACAGAATACAGGAAAGTGCTGCAAAATTCATATTATAGAATACACATAAAATTATTATATATAAATATTGGGCCTAAAAATTCAAGCAGAAATTCTAATTTAAAAAAACAAAACAAAAACTGTTGTTTTTTTTTTTTTGGAATGTTTACCATTTAAAATTCCCTTATTTTAAAGCCGGTATTAGTACCCGAATTAATTTTTCTAACACTTCCACTTGGTTAATTAGGTGTTATTTTAATTCTTTAATATTTAGTTTATCGAAATACTTTAACCATTATATGAAGGGCTTTCTAATAGCTTTGTATCACAGGAAATATTTTCCTTGTGAGAACAAAGAAAATCACGGTAAAGAGCCTTATCCAGGTCACTCATTCAACAGAGATCAGAATTGAGATTGCACATGCATATTGATAAGATAGATATAGAGTTAGCACTTATTGCAAGTTCTGCCTTAGTACTACAGAAGTGCCAACATCTGCAGAAAATTAAGTACTACAATCAACTTCCAAATATTAAAATAATATATTGCTTCTATTGGTTTGTTGGGGTAAACGTTTTCGAAATTACGAAAATGTAGTGTATAAAGTAATAGAATTTTCTAGGAAAAATGTATTACATTTACTAAGCCTATAAAATAAAACATTACAAGTCAACTGAAAACAGTAATCAAGCCAAAGTATGAGAAATGGAAGTTATGTAACATTTAGAAACCGCATATTAACCAAATTTCACAAGTATTACAAATATATCTCAATGGGCGTTAGCGAAAGATTTCTAGTAATTAATTTCATTAATATTTATCAGCATCTTTACTAAGATAGTTTTATTTTGAGAACGTCCTTGCATTCAAGAACACTTGAATTCCAACTAATGAAATAAAACATATCGTAATATATTAAGGACATTTTATAAATATATCCCTTTCTGTCTACTAGCACATGTGTTTCAATTAAAGTTATGCAGACCTCTTCTAAGTTAAAAGCAAGCAGCTCATTAAATTTGCTTTTGCTGTTCAGCTGTTTAGTAAATTCCGGTAGTGAAAAGGAACTCTCTGGTTTTAATTATGAGATAAAATGTACGTTTGGTGTCCTTTTAGTTTTAAGAGCGTAGCACAATGACGAGCGTCAATAAACATGAACTGCTGCGCTTAAAATACCGTGTTTTCATTAAAATGTGTTGATAGAAGAGTACATTCACCACCTTCAGTATGGTGAATCAAACGAGTTGCTAGTTCCCCTTACTGCTTAGGCAACTTCTCTGACATCAATGTGTTGCAAGGAGATCGTAGATTAAAGGCAACCTGATAACAGGCGATGCTTATACCCAGTTACCTATTTCTTTTAGATGTATTTGCTGTACTGAGACCCATCAGCCTCCCTGCAACCTGTCCGTCCGTGCGCATGAAATAACTCGCGAACCGCTGCAAGGATGAAGCTAACATTGAGTTAAAAGAAAATTTGCCGAAACATTTCAAATTTGCTCAAAAATTACATGAAAAGCTTCTCAAACTATTTAATGAAAATATTATGACATGTTTCAAAACTGGTTGAAGAAGTTTATATGAAAAAAATCTATAAACATATACTGCTTAACCAAATCACTGGACGTGAGCAGCTTAAATTTTTATGCATTAGAAAATAGCCTGTTTCAGATATGGTTAAAAATTGTGTAAAAATATACTCGTATTGCGTTGGTTCTAAACATTTTTTTTTTTTTTTTTTTTTTTTTGGCGAATCTTCTGATAAGTAGTTGAACTTTAAAGAAAATATTTATGCATACATATCACATTTGGATGAAATCACAACGCAATATAATGCTTTGTGATGAGAACCCTCTAACTCCTCGACTCGTCTCAGAGTGCTCGCGCGTACTCAGCTACACTTCTGGAGCCCGGCTGGAATAGCGCTAGTCAGTAAACCAATGGGTGAAAGTCATAGCACAGTGCTTAACTCCCGCCACTTCACTTCTAATTCAGCCGTGACGATAGCTTACTCTCAACGCTGCGTGTATTTATTTATTTTAAAGGTTGTGAATAACCCGCTGCTCTTATGGCTCGCACCTAAGCTGGATCAACATGCTCTAAACTTTTATAAAGGGAACGAGTATACTGACAACCCACCATTTAAAAACAGAAAAGAAAAAAATACGCATAGTAATGTAAGGATATGTATCAATTCATTATATTGTTTTTCTGGCCAACTTTTAGTTTTGATTTCTTCGATATTCTTGCGTATATTATCGGTAGCTACAGATTATTTAGTTTTCCTCCCATCCACAAAAATAGCTTTTCATACATTCCCAGCTGGTTTTTAATTAATAGCATAAATCAGTAAAGTTATTCTCTTGAAGTTAAATTCTCATTGAAAACAAGCTTGTAATAAAAATCATAATATTAACCTTGGTGATACAAAGATTTCACTGAGAATTATAATTTTGTCACATACAAATTATAAACATTTTGGAAATAAATATGCAAATAAAATATATTTATTGAATACACCGACGGCTAAATTCACATACCATTTCAGAGCGCGCCACATTTAAAATAGCTAATAGCGCTTAATTATATTAAAATTCATATACGTTTAAACCGTTTACGCCTTTTAAATTGATTTAGTTACGTAGTAAAACCTTGCAGATTCCCATAATTTGGTTGAGTAAAGAAAACACTTGATTTCAAAATTTAAGAAACAACCTAACAAGTTTACTGCAACTGGATGTAAATAAGATGAACGTGTACTGACCCACTTTTAAAGGCTCAGTGGCGTGACCTTGAGTAGAAGTGAAGGAAGTTTAAAAGGGCGAAACCCGTTACGCCCAGTTCAAAATTTGAAAGCTGGAGGAAGCAACAATGGTACTGAAAGAGAAAATGAGATTGTTTGACGTTTCATTGCCAATTGAATTTACTAAGCTTGTGTTAATGATTTCTTACGGAGATGTTCTTTGAAAAATAGTCATACTTTGTTGCCTTATGCTACTTTAAGTTAAAGGTTCAGGAGATTGAAGTTTCTTAACTTGGGAAGTGAAATTATTCAACAAATTTAAAGGGCATAAAAGTTATATGCTGCAGTTAATAAAAAGAACTGGAATAAATGTTACTTTTCTTAAAACTAATCCACATAAAGTCACTGAATTCACGTTATTTGTTACCAAAGAGGGAAGTTATATCTTCTATCAACTATGTAATCTAAGCTGTAAGGTATGCAACACGTACATCTCCCTCGGCTCAATCGATCTTTGTTAACGATGCCCTATACTGTAGTGCTTCCTTCTATTGTTATTTACCTTCCTCTTTGTTTGAAACAAAACATACATCAACCGGTCAAGGCTTCTATGCACCGAGAAGGCTTCAGTTATACAATCAATGGTCCCTTGATACCTGATACTTTGCTTCATAATTCAGAAATATACCTTTCCGTTTAAACAAAGCATTGAAAGGGGCAGTTCACTTCTTCCTCAAGCGTAGCGACTTTGCTATGTTTGTTCTTGGCACTATTGTTTCCTCAAATAATTACTTTCTCTACACGTACTGTATATGTAGTGTGTAGAGAAGGTATTGTAATTTCACCCAAAAATTCGATACTGAGATTTCACCGGAAATATATGTTTAGGACCCCTTGAATAAAAAAAAAAAAAAAAACATATTTAGAAAAATGTTCGTGTGTATGTGTGTGTGTGTGTGTGTGTGTGTGCGCAGATAGCTCAAAAACGAAAAGTCGTTAAATACCAAACTTGGTATTTAGTTTAGCATCTTCCAAGGATGCGACACGAAGCTTTTCAAGAAAACACCACGCCCCCAACTATACTTTACATGGAAAATTTTTCGAAATTTTCGATTTTCTCAAAACTGGCTCAATTTCTAATAAAATTTTCATATATTATAGATGTTTGCATGGCAAATAAAATGTAGATCTCCAATTTTCTGCAAATAGCCTCGGAAGACATCTGGATGAATTTTCCGTAATTTTGCACAACTGGTAAACCGTAAGATATAGACAAAAATTTACTTAAAAATGTAGAGCTACTCGTTAAAACACACATCTTCGTGACACAACCTTGGAAGATATTAAACTTAAATATCAGGTTTGTTATTTTACCGACTTTTCGCGTTCACAGACACACGGACACACACACACACACACACACAGACAATTTCCTATAAAGTCTTAATACAGGGGACTCAAACATGTATTTTCGATGAAATCTCGGTGTCGAATTTTTGGGTGAAGTGCAATACCTTCTCTTCCTACGTGTCTTGTATTATGCAGAGAAAGTAAAAACTATTACAGTGAATCTTGTCGTCTTGTTTGTTTTTGTCCCCGCCTTTATCGGCATTTCCCCACGGAACGAGGAAAGTCCCTCACCCCAAACTACGCTTTACATGAAAAAATGTTTTGATTTTCTCAAAAATGAGTTATTTTAATTAAAATGCATTACATTAAACATTTACATCAAAATAAAAATCTATATCCTTCATAGTTTGAGGCTTAAATATCTCTTTTAACCAAGTTCCAAGGTCGTGCAATGAAGCTGCGTCTTGGTAAGCACACTTCCTGGACCTACAAATTCTGTTTCGCTGTCAAGAGCATTCCAAGTCAGTTTTCCGAGAAAATGGTCTTATTACTTGCTTCCTTGCACGTAGACGGGAAATAGGGAACACCATAGGCTAAAGTGATAGGAAAATCTTTTAAAATCTGATTGCTATGTGATTTAAGTTCCTTTGTTTGTATGTCTGGACAGGAGTCAACAAATTCCCGTATGAGAAAAGTATAAATATTTTAAAGCTGAAACCAATAACAAGGAATATCTCAAAACGGCCAGTTCCACGAAAAAATATATATAACAAATTGTGAGAATTGTGTGTTTTAACGAGTAGCTCTACATTTTTAAGTAAATTTTTGTCTATATCTTACGGTTTACCAGTTGTGCAAAATTACGGAAAATTCATCCAGAATGTCTTCCGAGGCTATTTGCAGAAAATGGGAGATCTACATTTTATTTGCCATGTAAACATCTATAATAAATGACAATTTTAATAGAAATTGAGCCAGTTTTGAGAAAATCGAAAATTTCGAAAAAATTTATTTAAAGCTGTCATCTTCCCTCCAATAATGAAAGCAGCACGAATTACGCAAGCAGCTACATTCGTCCTGTTTAGTCACGCTCTGCGGTTTAGAAAGCGTCAGTATTTTATTGGCTGCAACGAACAGTAAGTTAAAATGACGTAAATTTTCCGCGGTTAACGTGCTTTCAAGTGCATTATGACTATGCAATTTCATTGCAGTAATTTCTGCTATATTTCACAGTGTCCACTTTGTTAATCCTGTGGAGTACTTGTGGAAAATTTCTAAGTTTACATTTCTATTTTATGCTATTAAAAGATATTAATTCCATCAAGCAGCAACTTAAGAAAATTTATCATTTATTAAACAGTATAAAACTGTACTTACAAAATTCTGTGTGGCTACTTATTTCATTTTAATCGAGACAATTCTTTGCAGAAATAGTTATTGTAAACTTTCTTTATAGATACAAGGGTAACAGCGACTGTCAAATATTAAACAGACGCTGTATTCTGGTCTTAAAACGTCTACTCTTTCCATACTTCGTGAAAAACAACTGGAAATCGACAGGACTTTAAAAGAATGGCAAAGTATTGAACAATTCAAACCATAATCGATTATTCCATAAAAGTTATTTAAAATTGTACTTTAAAGAGATTCCCTCCTTCCCCATAGTGCGTTTTCGTCTTTCGCTTGATTGTTGCCAGTTATACAAGCTTATGAAAAAGGGACTTTACATACTATTCAATAATTTAAAATATAAATTTTATTCATTTAAATACCTTTAATATATTATATACTTATACAATTTTATTTGCATCCTAATTTTTGTTTTTGAGTCATTAATCAGCATTTTCAAAAAACTATTTTATTTGGGTACCTCAAAACATGCATTTCCCTGGAATCTAGATATAATTTATGGGTATAATGCAGTACCTTCTCTACCTATTAGCTATATTAAGTTTTAAACTGTAAAGAAAACAAAAACATGCGAATGGAAGTCACACATCACAAAACTGAAATTGTGCTAGGATCATTTATATTAAAACGCTTTAAAAATATGTAGCCTTTAAAACTATTGGTATTTGGGAAGTCGCTACAATCTTCTTTGGAAGTTTGATCAGAGAATAGAGTTTATCAGTTTATAACCCTAAAATCGTTCATACTTTCTCTAGCCCGTACGTACAATGAACATAGTGAATAGAAAAGGTATCTATTGTATTGCACCCGAAAATTTCACACAATATTTCAACGGAAATACGTATTTTCGGACCATTGAATAAAAAAAAATTAGAAAAACTTTATAGAAACTTATCTGTGGATGTGGTGTGTGTGTGTGTGTGTGCGTGCGCGCGCGCGCGCGCATCATAACTAAAAACGAAAAGTCTGTTAATACCAAAGGTGCAGTATCTTCCAAGGTTGCGACAAGAAGACTTTCAAGAAAATCCCTCACCCCCAATTTCGCTTTACATGGAATTTTTTTCGAAAATTTTGATTTTCTCAAAAATAGCCCTAACGATTTTGATTACAATGTCACATGTTGAAGACATTTTCATGACAAATTAACTGTATATCTGTAATTTTCTGGGAATAGCCTCTAAAGATCTCTTCATTCTGGATGATTATGTAGCCTTTGTAAAACAGTCAATTCATGTCATACACATGTTTTGTAGAGCTGACCGTTTTAGAAATATTCCAAGTTATTGGTTTCAGTTTCAGATATATTAACTTTTCTTAAACGGGAAGTCATTCATAGCAAGCAAAGAACCGAATTTCAATTGCTTCATGTAGCGACCAGCTTTTGAAAGAGTTGACTGTCGCTTTAGCCCTCGTATTTTCCTTCTACTTACAAAGAAGCAATTAATACAAATTCTGTTTGTCTAGATTAACATGATGTAGATAAATATATCTTTCGTAAGAAAAGGTTTGTGGAACTAGAGAAAGTCATATGAATGGAGCACTTTTTTTTTTCACAAGGGCAGAAACGAAAGCAACATCTCCACATAGTGGATAACCGTAAAGCCCGTTGGAATGTGTTTGTGTTCTCGGATACGCAGGGTAGGTACGGCGGAACCGACCTTGACCTCCAAAAAAGGAGACCAAGGTACTACTACAACTCGCTTTCGCGCAGTACGTGATCTTACATACACACACACACATCCCACGTCATCTCCATTCATTTGTTTCGCGCAGGACATCGAGTAGGTCTGCCAAATATCGCGGTTCAGAACTTTACTCCAACAAAATCTTGTGGATATGAATATTGTCATCCTTATTTTTGAAGTTCCAGAGAAAAAAGTATTTAACATAAGGTATCTGTAAAATTTGACTAAAAAATCTTGTGTTCCATTCACATGACTTTCTCTACGTAGCTAAATCAAATTATTATTTAAAAACATATTCTTCTATCTACTTTATGATAATAGAGATTAAACATTAGCAGACATTGTCTTAAATACTTGTTTTCTTGTAAGTAAAAGGAAGATAAGGTAATTCACTAAGCTAAAACTATAGTCAAAACTTTTAAAAGCCGTTTGCCGTTGTGGATAGAATCCGTTTCTATGCAGGGCCAAGAGTTTACAACTTTCAGTGTGAAAAACAGTTTAAGTATTTTAAATTTGAAACAAATAAGCAATATTTCAGAAACGGTCAATTCAACGAAAAAAAAAAAACGTATATGACAAATTGTGTGTTTTAATGTGATCTAGATTTTTTGTGTAGTTAAGTTTTTGTCTATTTCTTACGGTTTGACAGTTACGTAAAATTCAGCAAAATTCATTCAGAATAAAGAGGTCTTGAGAGGCTATTCCCAGAAAATTCGAGATATACATTTTATTTGACATGTAAATATATTTAATATACGGTATTTTAATCAAAATCGTTAGAACCATTTTTTAGAAAATCAAACTTTTCTAATTATTTTTTCCCACGTAAAGAGTAGTTAAGAGTGGTGGGATTTTTCTTAAAATCTTCGTGACGCATCCCTGGAAGATGCTAAACTTAAATACCAAGTTTGGTATTTTATCGATTTTTAGTTTTTGAGTTATCGTGTTCACATACACACGCCGACCTTTTTCTAGGAATGGTTTTTGATACACGAGATCCTAAAACGTGTATTTCAGGTGAAATCTCAGTATGGAATTTTAGGGTGGAGTGCAATACCTTCTCTACCTATATACTATGCGCTGTGTCTGAGGAAAGAAATGTTTCTCTGTATAAACGCTGCTGAACAAAATATCGCAGCAATTTCACTCCAAAATCTTTCAAAATATATATCGTTGTCCAGTTCATTAAATGTGACCAGTGTAAGAGACTAATAACTACTGTATTTACAAACCACAAGTTTACGTACAAATATTATAAATGTGCATATGCATTAATATACAAGCGTTACATTGTACTGCTGTAATACCATAAATTACATGAATTATAAATAATATATAAATAGCAATTCTATGATTGTACAAATCTTTACTATAATATAAAATGAATTCGTGAAATATTTTATTCTGAAAAGAGTATGAAAGGTTGGATGAGGTGAATTCTGTTTATTAAACTGAATTTAGATTTTAAGTAAAAAGATGTAAATGTTATTAAGGGACGAGAAAACCTTATAAACGTGTAAATTGTTTGGGTTAATAAGTAATTTAAATTATTGTAAAGTGTATTTGATTGGGGAAATTTAAAAAAGATATAAGTACACCTTTTTAGAATTTAATATTATAAGTTTTTTTTATAGTGCTTAAACACCCACTTTTACTACTTGTGACACCGCAGGCGATGACACTGGGGATACATGGAATGAAGATGAAGTACCGGTGGAATGCAATGGCGGGGGAAACCCGCCTCTGCGCCGCTTTGAAAGACAGTAATAATAGACTGACTTAAATTTGAAGTTTGGTATTTAACAGACTTTTCGTTTTAAAATAATATTGTTCTTACATAAACGTTCGGGAGATCCAAAACTTCTCTAGACATCGAATTTGTGTGTGTGTGGGTTTTAAATACTTCCACACACACACCTACTATAGATGGGTGCTATAGAGAAGACAAAAGACTGCCGCAGATTTAAATTTAAAGTATAAAACTGGCGGCAGCTTGATCAGAGCATGCATTATTCAACTTGTTCACGATTTAAAAAAATAAAATAATATATATATATATATATATATATATAATAAAACAAAAAAGCGATTTTAAAACAAAACTCCAGTGGCGATTAAAAGAAGGTATATAAAGATTACAAAAAAATAGATCAGTAAAATATTAACTTACAAGCAATTGATGGAAATGCTTTCATATACTATTTTTGTTTGTTGTCTGCCATTATGGTGAAGCTAACGTTGAATATCTACGTGGTAAACAAATGACGATCGAAACAAATTAACAGATGCTTGGGAGGAGATAAACATGTGACATAATATGTATGATTGGTTGAAACTCATTCTTTCGTTACGTATTATTGGTCAAAGGTTGTATGACGTATTAATAGTGGGGTAGTCGCTGTAACGATCAGTTGCGACTTATGTGTAAGGAAATAATGAAGCGCATCACACACCTGTACACCTTATTTACAATTAAATGTAAATGACTGTAATCTCTTGAAATGAATACCAGTAAACAAAGCTTTGATATCGAAGCGAGCTTCTATTTCCGGCCTGATTTAAAACGCAGCTGGGAAGCATGTGAATGGCGGTTTCTTTTTCGTTCAGATGGCTCCCACATAGGGAAGTTCCGGATACAGATCATTACCACGCTCGCTCCAGACAAGAGGTCCATTTGCCCTCTTCCACCATGTCATTGACTAAACGCGCCATATAACTTAATTGCCAAAGAGAGGGCACTCCCCCTACGTATTATACGCGCACACACAGTAGGCCCTATTTCTCTAAGCAGAACTTTTCATCTTTGTTTTTGATAATCTCTACCTGTGATACATTGCTAGAAGATGGGAGAGACTCGTTTTTGCTTTCTTCTATTTTACCTTTAATAAGTAGAGGAAGTATTGCATTCCACCCAAAACTATGATACCGAAATTTTACAGGAAATACGAGTTTTAAGTTAACTGAATACATGGAAAAAGTTCCATTCACATGACTTTCTCTACCTCTCTGTAGCAAATTAGCGTTAGTAACATTAGCAGAAACATTAGCAGAAACGGTCTTATTGCTTAGTTCTTTTATGTAGAAAGGAAAGAAGGGAACACACTACGCTAAAGCGACAGTAAAATGTTTTAAAATGTGGTTGCTATGGAATTGAAATTGATTCTTTGCGTGGCCAGCATTTGACAACTTCCCGAATTAGAAAAGTTTAAGTATTTTAAAACTGAAATCAATAACAAGAAATATCTAAAAAAAAAAAGGTCAACTCCACCAAAAAACATATATGATAAATTTTGTGTTTTAAATAGATCAACAGTTTTTGTGTAGTAAGTTTTTGTTTATCTCTTACCGTTTACCAAATATGTAAAATTCAGAAAAATTCATCCAGAATAAACAGGTCTTCAGAGGCTATTCCCAGAAAATTCAAAATACACATTTCATTTATGTAAATATCTTATATAAGAGATTTTAATCAAAATCGTTGTAGCCATTTTTGAGAAAATCAAAAGTTTCTAAATTTTTTCATTTAAAGAGTACTTGAGGTTGGAGAGATTTTCTTGAAAGTCTTCGTGTCGCATGCTTGGAAGATACTGAACTTAGATATCATGTTTGGTATATAACGGACTTTTCGTTTTTGAGCTATACTGCGCGCGCGCGCGCGCGCACGCACACACACACACACACACACACACACACACACACACACACACACGCTTCTAAAATGCTTTTTTTCTTCCTTTTTAAATTCAGGGGGTCACAAAACAAGTATTTTGGTGAAATCCCGGTATCGAATTTTTGGATGCAATACAATACCTTCTCTATACACTATGTACATAATATTCTACTAGAGAAAGTAAAAAACAAACAAAAATCGCATATGCTCCATCCATACGACTTTCCCTACCTGTTCTTCACGCATATTATTCTTACGAAAGATTATTCTTGTATCTACACATGCTAATCGAGATAAACCTTAGTAGAAATAGGTAGTCTTGCTATTTGCTTCCTTTTAAGCAGAACGGAATAAGGGAATACCCTATGCTAAAGCGATATTTAAATCCTTTAAAAGCTGGTCGCTGTGTGAAACAATTGCAATTCGTTTCTCTTTGCATGTCAAGAGGGAAACAAAACCCCGGTTACCGGTTACGCAAAAGTCATCCAGCATGAAAAACATTATGCCCAGAAAATGTAAACTATATACTTTATTTGGCACAAAATTTCTGAAATGCATGGTATTTTAATCAGTCGTTGAGAGCCATTTGAGAAAATCAATTACTTTCATTTTTTATATATGTTGACCTTTATCTAAAATTCTTTTTATCTTTATTCAGGAGACTTCAAAACATTATCGTGAAATTTAAACGTAATTTTAGGGTGGAATAACATTTTCCCTGCTTACTACACTAATAAAGAAGGCATTGTTTTTATTCAGGAGTATCTAAAACACATTCGGTGAAATCTGGAAATAAGAATTTTTGGGTGAAATACAATTCTTCCCCTACTTATTAGTAGAGAAAATAATATGCTGGCATTTAATCTTTGTCGACGACGTCACATCTGTATAATAAATAATGTCTGAACATTTTTTTTTTTTTTTTTTTTTTTTTTTTGTAGCACAGCTATCAAAATAAAAGGGTATGTTAGACAAGTATAACTGAGCAGACACGTTTTAGCGCCATAATTACACAATCCGATTACTCACCATATTCCATGACAATGACTGTCATGTACAGTCGGTTTCATACAAAGTTACGAGATGTTACTAAGCTAGACACGAACGTTTCTGCACATGTGAAGAATGTCAAGACAGTTCAAGCTCTTGGCTAACATCCTCACGTTTTACTTTCTATAGCACGTATGGGCATACAATGTACATAGCTAAAGAAGGTACTGTATTCTACCCAAAAATTCGAAGACGGGATTTCACCGGAAATATGTTAAAGAGTCCGAAAAAAGCATTTTAAAAACATGTCCGCGCGCGCGTGTGCAGCATAGCTCAAAAACAAAAATAGCGTTGAATACTAAACTTGGTACTTATGTTCAGTATCTTCCTAGGATACGACCCGAAGATTTTCATGAACATTCCCTCGCCACAAACTATTCTTTACATGGAAAATACTTGAAAATTTTTTGTTTTTCTCAAAAATGACAACGATTTTGTTTAAAATGCTGTATATTATGCGATATTCAATCACAAATAAAATTTATATCTTGAACTTTCTGGGAATTGCCTCTGAAGAACTTTTTATTCTGGAGGAATTTTGCATAACGGTTAGACCATAAGATATGGAAAAAAAACTTTGTACACAAAAAAATTTAGATCTCGTTAAAACACCTAACTTGTGCGATATGCGTTTTAATTGTAGGATTGACCGGAAGACTCCGTTTGAGAAAAGTTAAACTACCTAACTTTTCTGAAACGAGGCCACGCAAAGCTAACAGAATCTGAATATTTTACAATGTGACCAGAAATTTCAAATATGTTACTATCGCTTTAGCCTAGTGTACTCCATTATATCCCTTCTACTTATAAGAAAGCGAGTAATGAGACGAAGTCTGCAAATATTTAGAAACAAATCGATTAGCAATGATGTAGATAAAGAAGGAATCTTTTGTAAGCATAGTTTATACGTGGAACAGCTAGAGAAAGTTACGTGGATAGAACACGTAAGATTTTATGTATTTATATTTATTTATAAATGTAATTTTTGCGACCAATGCGCGGAGTGGAGAGACCGGAAACATAACGTTATGGATGGATAAGGCAGGAAAAGCTGATTGAGTATTACAGAGAGCGTTGCTTAGTCTACACAGAAACCGGTTATTCCACAGCAAAGGCTCCTTTGTCAGGGACGATGGTTGCATCAGCATCACCTGCCGATGTTCCCCCTCTTGGAATGACGTGGCGGCGTTGCGCCTCACCTGGTTCCGCAACATTGCAAATCTCTTCCTCAGCCAAATTTTCCAGTTGCTAGCTTCGCAAGAAACAATACATTTGGAATTTTCCACAACGAACTGCTACGTTTTATTGGGCAATTAAATTTAGAGAAGCATGCTTAAGACCTTTTTCCGGTATAAGAAAATAATAATTATAGCCCATGTTAAATTTATAAAAGTCAGGTGCCCGTTTAATATTTACACGTTCTTCAAATAATTGGAGTTTGTTTTACACATCTTAAAACTGCTTCCTGTTATTAGATGTGCTCTTAGTTTTTAATTCATACAATTTTGGTAAATGCAGGTTAATATTGATATTAAGAGAATAAAATTTAATATATGGAGTTACAAAAGACTTCATATAATAATTACTATGTAAGATTTATACGGAAAGTATTTCCCGGGGAGCCAACTTTAACGTATAAGATTCTGAATGGTCTACAAAATCTGCTTGTTTGGTTTCATACACTGCTTCGTCCTATCAATTATCCCGCTATATCTTAATACCTCTAAGCAAAATCCCATAACTAGGATGGTAAACCCAGAACATTGACCAAAATAGTCATACTTTTTGGTCAATATGCACTAACATACCAGTCTCAGAGTTTATTTTAATGAAGTAATAAAATATACAATTTTGAAACACAAAGAGGTTTATGCAGTTCCGATTGTTAGGCGAGTGTAATTCAGGAAACGACGACCGTTTGCGCATTGCCGCTGTGTAGATCTCTGTTAGGCTATTCATTAAGTGTGAATGTTTTCCTAGAGTTGTGCAAGCGACAGTCGAACCAAGTTTCTGCGCATTCTGGGATTGTTCAAATTTATCTGTCATGTAAAAGGGTGTGAAATGTTCAACAATGAACATATGTGCATGACAATAGTATCCAGATATGAGCTCATTCATCAAAGATGATTTTGAGAATCGAATGAAAAAAATTTGCAGCACTAGACGAGTTAAATACTTCTATCCCAAAACATTTCTCGTTATCTCCTTGGTGAAATTGTGTCCGAACATCTTGATTTAATGGACTGGCGACAGCCAACCACAATACAGGAGTTCTGAAGCTCGTGGACTGATAAGATTGTGGGAAAATAAAGCAATATTAAATTTTGTAAGTGATAAGTATTTTTCTAATACATTTTTTCTTTCTTTCTTCAGAATACATTAAACCCTTACAATGTTACTCCCTCGATTACGCTTGTAAATACAATCACTCAGCCAGAAATATAAAAGCTGCTGCATTAAGACTTTGCATTTCTCTCTTTTAGTAGTTGATTTACTCTCTATGGAATTAAAACTAATTTTATATTGGCTATGTTACTCTGTGATCAGTTTCGGTCTATAACGAATCTAATTTAAAACCTGTTCCAAACCATAACTCAACTAGGGACCTATAATTTAGAATCCAATACGCTGACAACTAGACTGCACAGACAATCTAATCTAATTTCTCATCTAGTTGAGTATTCCCTGGATATAACCGATTACCGCAGTGAAAAATGACAAAACCTGCCACAATGGCGCTGTTTCGCATGACCTAATTTCGGGATGTCTATTCAGCAAGAAGAGCCTACAGCTGTGCCTCCTCAACTTGGCCCTGAGCAAAATCCATATCGCTGCAGATTCGGGCTTGCGTGTTCTTGGCTATTCATCACTGCAAATACTGCCCCTTCAGGAAATTAAGCAGTATTTATATTCATGGCGTGCTCTATCGGGATCAAAAGCTGATATCGAATTCCTGCATGCCACTGATTGATCACTGTCATTAAGTTGTTCGGTTGGTGAAATACAAGCTAGGTTGTACTAGGTCAAGGAAATGTAACTACCTCACGATATGTTTGGTTGTATCGCTACCATGGATTGTCCGCACAATAAAGACACACGGTCCAAATTTGAAAGAATGAAGCACTTTCATAGCTGCTTCCGAATATTTGAAACCAAGGATGTGGCATGGAACAAAATCTTCAAATTATAATAATGAACTTATTAATAAGTTATCTATTTGCAAAAACTTCTCGCAAAATAATACTTTTCGAGTTTGTAGTTTTGCAGTGTCTGGTAAGCCTAAACATTTGTTATTTTAAACTAACCTCTAAAGACGTAGAAAAACTTAAATATTGCAAAACTTGATATTTTTAAGTATCTGTATAATCATGTGTGAGGCATCCCGAGGCACTGAATTAGTTTTTAAAATGGGAACCCAAACATTAAAATAACGCGATAGTCACATAAAAATATTTCTGCTTTCTAATCACTTCTAATGTTTCTGCTAAACAACAAAGAAAATCATTTTATAATCATAATACTATTCTTTTTGGAAACTAATCAGAAGTAGTTGTACAGTAAAGGGGACAAAATTGGGAGGAGAGTGCTGCAGCTTCCCCATGGCTGAAAAGCAAATATCCGCCCCCCCCCCCTTCTTCCCCAACCAGCTACTGAATTACGATTATGTATCTAGCACTTTCACTCTGCTATTATGTCATTAGATCTTCATTCAGATTAACGAAATTTATTTATTATCTTTGCTGTCTTACTATTTGACTATGTCCTATCAGATAAATAAGCGTCGGATGTTCGGGAACTGAAAAATCTGATAATTGGCCAAGAATATTTGTGCAGTGAATTGTATTGGCTGCCGTCAGACGATGCAACTATTGCTTCTCACGAAGCAGAGAAGAACTTTATATACTTGATTTAATAGGCAACCCTTTTCTGCGATATATTTGAGGAAATCCTTATTTTTGCAAGTGCTTTTTAGGGTTTAATGCCTGATTCAAGCTGCTGCTTTGCCTGCTTGTCTCGCCGTGTTTAACAGCCCAAAATTCATGGCGTCGTAAACCCTAACTAGTACGTAATTGAATATGCATTGTTCAGGCAGCTATAAAAAGGATCATAAAACAGGTTATTGAGTAACCGGTTCTTCGGGGCACTTTTTATGGCATTCCAGAAGAGGCATCCCTGATGTAACCTATGCTGCTAAAGGTTGTCTGATATGTCGGCAACTCCAAATGAGGAATGAATTCAAAATGTCACTGTGACTTCTAAGAGCAAAGCTAAATGGAGCATCTAACCTTTCATTCTTTATTAGCGACGGAGAAATGTTTCATCCAGTTTCATAGGTCCACAAATCGTTTAGTAATTGACAATATGGAGCATTTCTGTTACCAATTCAGCAGTATAATGAGAAAAATAGTCCAAGTATTTCTTTAGAATGTGTCAAAAAGCAACCAAAAAGTATCATTTATGCTTGACAGCCGTTTCTTCCACAACTTTTTTGTTGTTGTTGCACATTTGAGAACAACAGGAAGAGATTTGAGGAAAATTTATACTTTGGTAATTAACTATTTCAAAGATTATTTATATCCACAAGGTTTTAAGTAAAAATAAAATTTCATTAATTTAATATTCAAATCTGAGCCTCAGATAATTCTATACTCATGAAAAAAATTAGATTATGATCTTTTATTTACTCTTTTAGTCTAATTTCGAAATATCTTTAATGATGCACATTTTCTGTTGAAAGTTTTAATTTAAAAATAGGTTTGGTTAAATTCTTGTTCCTCGTGCAAATGCACATTAGTTCATCTTAGACGTCCACCATTTTGAAGTTTAATCTCTGTGTAACGCACATTTAGATGTTCACCAGTATGAGGATACCTAAGTCTAAAGTTTTGCAAGTCATCATCCATTAGAAGTCGCAAATACTTTAGGTTCAATGCCAATTTAATAATCTACTGGGTATTGAACATGGAGTAACATTTTTGTAGTCCTAGGCAGCCATGTCTGAAATAATAGACAATGTGGAAACATCATAATGAATCTCAGAAACTCTGAGCTAATCTACGTACGTAAAATTGAAGTCTGTTAGTAAGAAACACCTGTTGGATTAAAAAAATTACAAATTGTAAAAAGAAGTGCATGTCTACACTAGGCTATCCGCTTTAAAATGCATTTCAAATGGAACGTTCGGATTCAACTGCAGGCGTTCGAATCGATAAAATCGAAATATTTAATGGGTAGTTTTATACCAAAAAAGTTTTCTTTTGATAAGCACAACCCAAAACCCTGCTTTTATTGGACTTGAGCTACAAAATCTAAGATTATGATGATCCGCAAATATATTTTTTAGCCTAACGTCCTTTAAAATGGTTGGTAATATCGGACGATCAACGAAATCGGAGAAATTATAGTCAAATGATCTCGAGGCCCACGGAGCTTAAAATTTACTCGACATTAGGTTTCTCAGGTTATAGAAACCCCCAAAAACTCATCCGGATAACTCATCCTAAACGAGATTCGAACTCGCGACCTTTTGAATATGAGGCACACACGCTACTGGTACAGTTAAACAACTGTAATAGATTTAGGAGTTACCGCTAAGATATTACAGGGCAGTCTCAATATTTGAACATTTTAAAATTGTCTTTATTCATGCACTTTCCAAAAATCTTCCTTACTGCCAGCAGAACTAACTTCTTATAATAGCACAGCAATTAGACGAATGAAATATATGTTTAAATATTTCATTTTTACCAAATGCCTTGTGAAGTTCATGGAATGAACTACATTTGACTTTTTTAAAATAAAAATAATATTTAAAACACAACAAATGACTCCACGTATTCATACACAAAAACCATTTAATTTCTTGTTGCATTTTTACAGCTCCATAGAGTAGATGTAACAATGAGTTACACCAAATACATCAACGAATAACAGAGACGTTATATTCCTTGAAAATCATCGGTCAAGTTTCAATGTAATCATTCTGACGACGTCTAAGTCTATGAATAGCTGCAAAGTTACTGTAGAAAAAGCACTCTCCAATTTTTTAATCTGTTGCAAACGCATTTGTCTAAGATACGCCATTTAGCAAATTAAACTTTCAACGGCTCTAGATGCTATGCTTCGAGAATCGTCATGCATCAGAAAATAAGGCTTCTGGTTTCATCTCCTGATGAAGCCATTACTTCCTATGAAATCAATACCGAAATTCGCAATATCCTGCATGACCTAAATATCTTGGCGATTAAAAGAATAAGAAATCAATAGCAGACTGTGATCTGGAGTAAGTTATCGCCAGAATTTAACAATGCAGAATCCAGCGGAGGTTCAACTTCAGAGAACAAGATTAAAAGCTTTCCATAGCCTAACAGCTCTACATCAGTTTTTTTTTTTACACTGTTGCAACATCCTGCTTTTTTCTTCACTAGCTCTCGCAAATGTGTTTGCAGCTGCTTCATTTGTTTAGTTCTTTTTCCACTGGCAAACATGTATCCAACGGTTATGGATTTAACATTAATTACTTTCTATATAAGTAAAGGAAGTAATGCATTCCACCACAAAATTCGTTATCGAAATTTCACGGGAAATAACGCTCTGAGACTCCCTGCAGGGGATCCAAAGAAATATTACTTTTAGAAAGTAGGTGTGTGTGTGTGTGTGTAAACGGCCTAACTCAAACGATATACCAAACTTGATATTTAGGTTCAGGATCTTCCCAGTTCGCAACTCCCAAGATTAAAAAAAAAAGAAAAAAAGCTAACGATATTGATTATTATGCCATATGTTAAAGGCATTTACATGAAATGAATAAAAATCCTACTAAAAAATAATTTAAGCATACAATTTTGTCAAAATATTTCCCCCCCCCTCTTTTTATCCTTTCTTCACTGAGATATTCCTAGTCATTCGTTTGAATTTTCAAACAATGTCCCCCCTTCCTCCCAAACGGGAAGTTGCAATTCGCGATAATGCCACAGACATAGGATTTCAAAGTTAACACATAGCGACACGCTCTTTTAAAATATTCTATTGAGCATTACTTCCATAAGTGATCTGGATTAGGTATTTCTATTAGAGATGCTTTGTAGTTACTTACTGGTCTATTATAAACTTATAGGTCCCTAAGCCGCAAAGCGTAGTCCAAGGTGGAGGACCCTAAGCTTCAAAGCGTAGCCGAGGAGTTTTTTTTAATAAGTGGAGGAGTGCAGCAGTTACGCCCGAAGGCGCAACTTGAATATATGTGAAGCTGAAACCCCAATGATCCCAAAAGAAGTAAAAAACTAGACAATTAAGCAGATTTAAAATCTGAACATGTGGAAGCTTTACCCTCTATTGCATCATATGATGTAAATTTATCTCGAATTAACAAGAATTTAGTAGAATAATAAGCGTTTGTAAGAACTGGCTGTAGAACAGTGAACAGAAAAGGTTCTTCCAGTACAAGTTTCAGATTTTCTGAGTTGCAAGAGTCCGTGTCTGGAGTTTCGCTGGATATTATGAATTGGAATGAGAAAAGCAGGACCAGGTGTCTCAAATGAATAAACCATGGCAATACAAGCCCATGTTCAAAGCACTTCGATTGAGGGTATGACGCAGCTATAGCTTTTTATTATATTTTTTTCCTCCCACACTCCTATAGGTTCCTGACCTGGCTGTTCAAAACTGTGACCGAGGTTTTCAATGGGTGTCTCCGTAGTTAATATCATGCTTTAATTAATAGATAGCTTTATGAGCTTGATTTTCTTTTGTTAATCCAACGTATAATATGGTCTCTCCCTTTAAACATGGTTAACATTTAAAACAAATAACCATTAAAATGTTTTAGAACGTCGAACAGCAACTAGGGGGAAGTAAAAGCTATTTACTAAAACGTGCACACAAAAATTCTTAGTAACTATTACCACGTTTCCATGGGGAATTGAAATCGATTTGAGTCCAATTCCATCAAGATGATCCGTGTTTCATATGTTAAATTCAATACGAGTTTAAATCGTTTTGAATACGTAAGCTTTGAGAATAATTTTATTCATCCATTCATGTTGGTCAACTTTAATTGAATTGGCGAACCTGTTAAAACATATATTTGTTATCTGTATATTACTTGCAGGTTTTGAAGTTAAATAATTATATTTGAGAACACATTGCAAACTATAGAAACCATAAAAGTGGTTCTATCACTATCTACCACAAAGCAATTTAAAACAAATATATTACAAATGATTACCGGGTGCAACGATATAGCAGAAGAGTTTCTTTGCCGTATTCAAAATGATTTGAATACGGAGGTGTTACCTTGCAATGTATTTCGATCGGATCTCATGCCAATCCCATTTTTAAGAGGATCGGATCCAAGATTCAATACGATTTGAATCCGCGTAATCAAATAAATTTCCGTTCCCCATGGAAATGTGATATATGACTGGGTGAACTAATGAAAATCTCTGCTGTACATGAACAACTCTGAACAATATTTGAAGTTCCAGCTACTCAAATTTAAATATATCCATAGGTATATTAAATCAAAGTTTGAATATGCTTTTAAGAGTATTTGTTTAGGCAACATTAAAACTGCTTAAAGCAGGATTTTCCACTCCAGAAAAGCTAAACTCGTTAATAAAATAAGACGCGGGACTGAACACAACCCACCCCCTAAAAAGTTTCATCGTTGCGCGTTGCGGAGTTGAAGTTGGCAAAGCGTAAAATAGGACACGACCTCGCTAGGCTTTTGTTTTAATATCACCAGACTTCTGGGTAGTTTAAACAGCAACTCTTGTTACAATGAAATGAGATTATAACAGTGTTCTTTTGAAAATATTTCATTTTAGTTCTATATTATGAGTTCGGGGTTTCCTTTCAGAAAGTTCTGGGAATTCAAATACCATTTGTTCATACTATTTCCATCGGCTCCGAGAACAGTTATTCTGAGAAAAAAATTGCATATAAAACGCAAAAGTTTTAATTTGTAGTATGCACATCAATATTTAGGTTAAAACAAGACAGCATAGAATTTTAAAATTTATGAACTAATGCTTATGCTACTCAAGGTAAAGATTCAGTATACTCCAGTTATGTTACCAAGGAAATATAGGACTAAATTTAGTCACATGAGTGATGAAACATTCCCATTTCTCTATATACATATATTCACTAACTCTGGAAATGTATCTGCTTTTTCGCTCTTCACTTAATGCTAGGGTACTCGCATTATCTAATAGGACAGAGCTGATAAGCCATCTGTATATTCCTAATACAAACTAAATAATCTCACCACTGTACAGCTGTTGCGTAATATTTCCATTTTTCGGTCTTGGCATTGGCCGTGAACCAAATTCTCACATCCCATTTCCTTGCATTCCTCCAAAGAAAAGCACTACCTTCCCCATAGCAATTGAACATGCGTTTCGCTATTACCGACATGTTACACTGCTGCCAAATTCACGACAAAACCTTCTCGCTCGAACAACTCTGAATTTGTTTCACGAAAGTTTAATGCACAGAAGGAAAGGTTACCGCAGGAAAGGCTTATTTCCGTTTCAAAATGGTAATCTTGTGTAATAGAAATTAAGATTCCAAAACATGTTTGATTACGTCATTTATGCAGCTTATGAAATTTTAAAATCTAGCCTCATATTGAAGTTGAATCACTGATTAGTTGAAGTTGAGGTTATATTACGTATTTCGCTGAAGCTTAAAAGTTCATTCGATAAAATCCAAGTTAATCAGCATTGAGAAGTGATAAATTTAGTTAAATGGACCGTAACTTTAATGTGAATTTTCATGGATTAAATGCAATTATGTGCAAGTTTATTATGGGTTTAAAATTAGATAATTAGATCGACTTAAATAGCTTTCGATAACTTACGACTTTCAATCGACTTTTGGTTCAGCTAGAACACGACAAACACCATCCGCAAGAAAATTACTACCGGCGTAGTACATGGAATGCATCCTAATATGCAAAACGAAAACTATTTCATATATTTTATATTTAAACAACGACTGTACTACACAAGAAAATTAAAGTTTATAACTTTGCAATTTGAATTTTGGTGAAATAGGCCACATTCCTTGGTTTGGTACTTCCGGCGCTTCGCGTGTTGAATTGTTAATGACGCTTATCGGAGTTCTCGCATCACCAATAAACTATTAGAATATTAGCAAGCGAAGAGTTGCTAAAGTTTTTGCATTGTTAACACAAATGAAGTTCAAAGTATGTTTTCAAGGATCGTTGCTTGGTGTTGAACAATAGGGCAGTATACAACGTGGCACCACAAAGTTACGAAGCGAGAGTTTAAGTCTGTGACACCACTGACATACATCGCGGCATTGAACTTCTAAATTGTAATCAGAATCTCAGACACCGAGAAAATCTGAATGAGGCACGTAAAATATTTGAAGTAGGCACTTGCGACTCACCTCTAAGCTCCAAACAATGAGTAGTAGAACGAGGATTGGTGAGGAAATGTGTTGCTGTCCGCTCACGCTGCCGACCCCTTCAAGTCCACAGAAAGCAGTGAGGAACCAAGCGTGTTTGTGAAGGTTCCCGGTCCCGCTGCAACTTGTGACGTAATGCGCTCGGCCCGGTAACATTGCCCGTCCCACCAATCAGCATTCAGAACCCGGTTACTCCTCCACGCAATAACCGCACAAGTGACTTTCCTCAGGAGCCCCCCTCCCAACATCCGAAAAAAAACACTAAATTGTTCATCCGGTCGTGGTAGTTGTGAAGAAGGGTTACATTCAATCATCAGCTTGGGCTACGTATTGAAATGAAGCACAACGGCGTTATGAGTCTCTGTGATTATACCAAACCTGCTAAACAGGTGTTAATACTGACAATCATGTTCATACATTCATGTTAACAAAACTCGCACCACCAAGCGAAAACTAAGACTGCGTTTCGACGGCAACCGGAATCTTTTCGATCTTGTATAACGCCTCTGGTGAACTGCTTCCGTTAAATTCCCTTTGTGTAGCATACTGGATCGTTTCTGTTGTCAGAAAGAATAAAGATTTTACGTGGTCGCTACAAGACCTTGTAGTTCTGCGACCTATACACGATATAAGAGAAAAAAAAAGCTATATGTTGCATTCACATGGCTTTTTCTACCTGCTCTGCAAACAAACTGTACATACAAAAGATTATTCTTCTATCTGCACCATGTTAAACGAGAAAAACATTAACACACTTCTTAGTTCCTTATAAGCAGAAGGGAAATACGGGAATACACTGGGCTAAAACGATATCTCTTAAAAGCCGATCGATGTGTGAAAATTGAAGTTCGTTACGCTTTGCATTTCCAGTAAAACAAAAGAGATATGAAACGAAAGGTGAGTTCGTTTGAGAAGATGGTTAGTTTAAAATTGAAACCAATAATAAGGAATATCTCGGAAACGGTCACTTCTGCAACAAAAATGTATACCCTTGACGTAAATTGTGTGTTTTGTGTATCTATTACGTTTACCAATTATGCAAAATTCATTCAGAATGAACAGGTCTTCAGAAGCTACTCCCAGAGAATTCCAGATATATATTTTATTTGTGATGCAAATAGTTTTAATATACGGTATTTTAATTAAATACGTTTGAGCTATTTTTGAGGAAAACAAAATGTTACAAAAAGGTTTCCATGTAAAGGGTAGTTTGGTGTGGGGGGATTATCTTAAAAATCTTCGTGTCGCCTTCTTGAAAGATACAAAACATAAATACTAAATTTGGTATTTAATGGTGTTTTAGTTTCGGAGCTATGCTGTCCAAAGACACACACACACACACACACACACACACACACACACACACACACCACACATTGGCCTTTTTCTAAAAATACCTTTTTGAACTCAGGAGACCTCAAAGCATATTTCTGGTGAAATCGCGGTATCGATTTTGGGCGTAATACAATACTTCCTCTATACACTGTGTACATAGTACGTGTAGATAAAGTAAAAATGAAACCTGATGTATTGCACCCACATGCCTTTCTCCGTTTACCCTGTACAAAACATACTTTCAAACCTTAATCTTCTATTTACTTCACGTTAATCGAATTAAACGTTATAGAAATTATCTTATATCTCTGAAGGAATAATGGGCGAAGCTTTAAGGACAGCGAGTGTGAATTTTTGACAATAATAGATTAAAACATCGAAAACTGATTTTTATAGCAAATAGTTGGAACCTATGGGGGTCTATAGAAAATCAACTTTTACCTCTCCTCCTCTTGCTTCAGGCGCTACGGCCATTTGAAGATCGCACTATAAATTATATCATAAAATAGCAATTCAATATTGTGTAATGTATTCACACTTTCAAAGTGCTCAACGCGTCTCAGATTTTGTTTAAATTCAATTAAAATTTTCCAGAACACCAATAGTAATATTTTAAAATATATGCTTATGAAAAAGTTTAGATTAAAATGTGTAACCTTTTTAAAATATTATAATAACCGATTAATCAAAGTTACTGAAATATTACCGTTTAAAGTTGTGTGTAACTCAAAGCTTCAATTCAGAGAATGCTAATCTCGAATTTGGAGATGCGTAGAAAGTTTTGATTATTCAATATATTTATGTAATATAATATTTTGCAAAATATTTATCTCATTTGAATGAATTTAATATTCATATTAACATAAGTGACGCAATCACAGTAACTTTTTCAAAAAAAATATTTATATACAGAAATATAGACATTTGAAATTTCGCTCCCAATGTCCCTTAAGCGAGTCAATGTTTTAAGAGCGAGTCGCTATCTGATGACTTTGAAATTGAGTTTTCTTTGCACGAAAGAGAGAGAGAACCTATTTGGCAAAATTTTGGAACATTCAAACCAATAAAAGTTATTGCCAAAAAAGTTGCTTGGCATAAATTATGTGCTGTAACGAGAGCTACATTCCTTTCTCTACACCTTTGTAAGTAGGGAAAGTCCTAATGTATTCCACTCAAAAATTCGATGTCGATATTTCACTGAAAATATAGGTTTTGAGATCTAGGTTTATTCTGTGAAAATAAAAAATAAACGCCAATTTTTCCGTGTGGAGTTCCTGCCTCATTAAAGAGGTCCCAAGTTCAAATTTCAGTTTGTGTTACCCGGATACTTATTTTTTACAGCGTTTTCCCTTATCTTGAGAAGACGAATGTTGAGTAACTTTAACTCCATCGACTCCGAGCTCATTTGAGCATCACGTCAACGATTTCATTCATCGTCTGATATGACCTACCAGTTTAAAGGTCGTTCAACAACAATAATATCAATAATAATAAAAATTAAAATGAATAAAAAAAAAAGAAAGAAAACCGGTTAAATATCAAACTTGTCATTTCCAGGGATGCGACATGAAGATCTAGAATGGAAATCCCCCAGCCCCAAACTACCCTTTGCATCGAACATTTTTACTTGCTCTAGCTCATATACTTGCAATATACATAGTAACAAGAGAAGGTATTATATTCCACACAAAAATCGATGTCGAGATTTCACCGGAAACATGCTTTGAGGTCCCCTGAGTCTGAAAAGTTTTTTTTAAAAAAAAAAAAAAAAAAAAGAAGGAACAAAATCCTTGGGTGTATGAGTCTGTGGACAGCATGGCTCAAAAATGAAAACAGTATTAAATACCAAACTTGGTATTTAGGTTTAGTTATCTTAAGAATGAGACACAAAGATGTTCAAGAAAATCTCCCCTACCACAAACTACCCTTTACATGGACAAATTTTTGAACATGTTTTTCACAAAAATGGCTTTTAACGATTTTGATTAAAATACCGTATAATGAAGATATTTACATCACAAATAAAATATTCATTTTGAATTTTCTGGGAATAGCCTCTGAACACCCCTTTATTCTTGATGCGTTTTTCAGAATTTTGAATAACTGTTAAATCGTAAGAGATAGACAAAATTATACTACTCCAAAAATGTAAATTCGTTAAAACACGTAATTTATTACATAAACATTTTTACTGTAGAGTTTTCGAAATATTACATGTTAATGGCTTCAATGTAAATTACTTTTCTCAAATGGCACCATATGAAGCGAACCGAAATTCAATAGTTTCAGATAGCTACCAGCTTTTAAAAGTTTTGACTATCGCTTTAGTCTAATGAAAGTTAGTAATAAAATCAGTTCTAATATTTATCTCGATTAGCATTATGCAGATAAAATAATAATCTTTTGTAAGAATAGTTTGTATATTCAACAGCTTGAGAAGGTTATGTGAATGCAACACATAAGATTTTTTTTAAATTTTATTTGTATTGTTTTAATTTTCTCAAAATGTCTCTAACAACTTTAATTAAAATGCTATATATTTTATATATTTCCACATTGTGCTTAAAACGTTTTTATTTCATGATCGCGCAAAATTTATTGTTTAATACAAACTATAATATTAATGGCTGCTTCATAGGTAATGTCTGAACTGAGAGTATTTTGAGTATCGTGTTTCACAGAAGCACGCCTGGGGTTATACTCTTAAGCACGTGCATCAAACGATACCATTACACGAAGCCATATAAGCAAGGATGATGCACCGCCGAAACAGGGTAGAGGAAGCCATTGGATTGCGTTAGGTTTGGCTACCATCATGACCTCAGCAATGAGGTATCTGTGGTCTTGAGGTACTGCACTGGGTGATGTGTTCCATTCACATGACTTTCTCTACATCTCTGTAACAAATGATTGTTAAAAAGCTAATGTTATTTACTTCATGCTAAACAAGAAAAAAGTAACAGAAATAATCTTATACTTACTTGCTTGAAAGTAGAAGTGAAATAAGGGAGTCCCATAAGTTAAAGTGATATTTGACTATCACTGGTTGCTATGTGTCTGAATTTCCTTTGTATGTATGGACAGGAGTTGACAAATTCCTGTATGAGAAAAGTATGTTTTTTAAAGCTGAAACCAAAAACAAGGAATATCTCAAAAACGACCAACTCCACGAAATAATGTATGACATAAATTATGTGTTTTAACGTGCTCTACATTTTTGTGTGGTAAGTTTTTGTGCATGTCTTACGGTTTAGCAGTTATGCAAAAAACAGCAAAATTCGTCCAGAGTAAAGTAGTCTTCAGAGACTCTTCCCAGAAAATTCAAGATATACATTTTATTTGTCATATAGCTTTAATAAACGATGTTTTAATCAAAATCGTTAGAGCCATTTTTGAGAAAATAATTTTTTTGAAAAAAACTTCCATGTAAAGGATAGTTTGGTGTGGGGTTTTTTTTTTCTCAAAGTTTGAGTCGTATCCCTGGAAGATACTAAACCTAAATACCAAGTTAGGTATTTACCGACTTTTCATTTTTGAGTTATCGTGTTTACAGACACATGGTCACACACACACGCGCGCGCGGACCTTTTTTCTGAAAATGCTTTTTTTGGATATAGGAGACCCTAAAACATATATTTCCGGTGAAATCTTGGTATCGACTTTTTGGGTGGAGTGCAATACCTTCTCTATACATTATGTACATAGTACGTATAGAGAAAGTAAAAAGTGTTACCACATTAAGAAACAGAATCGTAATGCATGCGAATAATATGTATTATGTTATGCTAATTTCAGCGACGGCGAAAAACTAGAAACCTCATAAAGTCACGTCTGACCAAAGACCTTGGAACTATGGCAGTCTGACAGTTAAGTTCCGCGAACTGCAATAAGCTGCCGTAAGCAAAAGCTTTCTAGAGCACAAAACAAATACAAAGAGACAAAGCGCACACATTTTCTTGAACGCTAGCTTTAAGGGTTGTCGGTCACTGTGGCCGCGCTCGTTTTAAGTGCCTATCTTTGGTGCTGCGCAGGGTATCATAGGTTCGAGCCCCGCCTTGAGCATGAATATTCGTGTGTTTGTAATTAATGTAAATAGCTATAGTTTTTTTTTCTTCTTTTTTAATGGAAAATGAATACAGCGCCGGAGTCGTATATATATATTTATGATGTGCTTCATTCACATGACTTTCTCTAGCTGTTGCACAAAGAACTTTCCGTATCTACGACATGCAAAAAAGGTAAATATAACAGAAATTGTCTTATTACTTGCTTCCCATCAAGTATAAAGGACTTAAGGGAATACACTAGGCTAAATCGGTAGCCAAATCTTTTAAAAGCTGGTCCTATGGGAAACAACTGAAGTTCGGGTAGCTTTGCACGGCTTGCAGTAAAACAAGAGAGATGAAACGAAACGTCACTTCCTGTTTGAGAAAAGACATTTTAAAATTAAAAACAATAATAAGGAATATCTCGGAACGGTCAACTCTGCAACAGAAAAGTATATGACGTAGGTAAATTGTGTCTGTTAACGAGATCTACATTTTTGTGTGGTAGCTTTTTGAATATTTCTTATGGTTTATCGATTAAACAAAATTCGGCAAAATGCATCCAGAATGAAGAAATCTTCAGAGGCTATTCCCAGAAAATTCAAGATAATACATTTTATTTGGAATGTAAATATCTTTAATATACGGTATTTTGATCAAAATTGTTAAGAGCCATGTTTGAGAAAATCAAAACTTTCGCCGTGTACTACCTGAATTTTTAAACAAAACACAGCACACGTGTAGGTGCGTGATCTCTGGTATCTACAGACAGAACGGTACCGTAGCATTGAAACTACTAGAAGCATGAATAGCGTATTTCATATATCAATGTTGTCGCTCTGCTTCAGAAATTGCGCGAAACCTACAAAATATGCCCAAAAATAAGTTGCACATAGTACTCATACGTTTATGTTCGTTACTACCGAGCAGGATGGCTCAGGCGAATGGTTGCAGCTCGCATACAGGAGATCCCGGGTTTAATCTCCGGCGACTATCCGCTGTAAACCCATAGGTTTTTCATGGTTTCTTCGGGTCAGCGAGCGATTACTGCGGCAGTTCACTTCTACTAGGACTTTCCTGTTCATCATGTTTCGGTTGAAGGGCCACCAGACGGTGTTAGGCGGAATGCTACTGGGGGAAATCTGTGCTCTCAGCACCTAAAGGTTTTTAACTAGGTTCTGTGTTAAAACCGGTCTTCACGTGTTTTCGGGTGAGCGCCTTTCGGGGGACCCCGAAGGCTTTGGCTTTTGCGTAGGACCTGGGCGGTGTCGGATGCGTTCGGTTTGGAAACGCCAAGGAGCCCAACCATGCTTCATCCGGATGTGGTCACCCTTCGGGTCGTTTCCCCTCATTCTTTCCTCCCAGGAGTTACCTACATCGCAAAGGGCCACATCCACAAAGGCCTTCGTATGGTGCTCTGCCCCAGTGATTAAAAACCCTTAGTATGACTTCCTTCGGAAGGTAAGAAAAGCCGTTGGTCCCGTGTCGTAGATTTACGGCACGTAAAAGAACCTCAAGCCTGATAAATATGCCTCTGAGCAAAACGAAGAGGTCTTTCACGCCCAGTATAGAATGGAACGCTGAGAACCACAGCAGTTAAAGAGCGTGCATAAATAAAAGTACATTTCATTAGCCCCAGTGACTTGGGACCCTTCCACGATAATGCTAATCCCAATGCACGCAACCGGGAGAGACGGCGCCGATTGTTACTGGTGTGTTTGAAAGTGCCTGTTTCTATTTCCACAATAATACTACCGACCGGTAACAATCGATGCGAGAACTCGTGCTTTGCCTGCATGTCCAAAAAAGATGAAGTTACTCTCTTCACTAACTTCTCTTGTCTTCTGTAAACATTTACGTTCAAGTAGAACAGAAAACAGACATTAGCATTCTACGGTAATGTATCGCATATGTCAAGTATAAGACGCTGTTTAAAATCTGATGTGTTCCATTCAATGGCTTTCTCGACAAACTATAGTTACAACATATTGTTCATCTATCTACATCGCAATAATCGAGACAAACATTACCAGAAATGGTTGTGTTGGTTCCTTCTAAATAGAAACACACTAAGCTAGATAGTCTACTCTCATAAAATGCCGCTCGCTATGAGAAACAATTGAAATTCAATTAGCTTTGCACACCCAGAAATGAAACGAGATGACTTCCCAAAGTTACATAGTTTAAAAATATGTGTTCCATTCACATGACTTTCTCTTCATCTCTGCATCAATTATTGTTAAAAAGCTTATGCTTCTATTTACTTCATGCTAATCGAGAGAAAAAAAAAAAAAACTAGCAGAAATAGTCTTGTTACTTGCTTCCTTGTAAGTAGAAGCGAAATAAGGGAGTACCATAGGTTAAAATGATAGTCAAAATCTGGTTGCTATGTGCTCGCATCGATTCCATTGAAGCGCTGGAAGCGGCAGCCATGGCTTTCTCCCGACAAATCCTGAATGTGGTACGCGCGCATACCTACATCACCCCATCTGACAAACCTAACCCGAAAACCATACCTAACGAACTCCGACAGCTGCTAAAAGCCAAGGCAACCGTACGGAAGCTATGGCAGCGCTTCCGCCATCCCAAGATCCAAGCAGTCTACCAGCGGTTCAAATCCCTGGCAAGGCGCCTGCTTCGCGCGCACCGCAAAGCGGCCTGGGAACACACAATGGCAAATGTAAACCTGGAAGAGAAACAACCCTGGAGGATCATCCGATCCCTCAGGAAAAATAAAAGTCAGTTTCAGCATCCCATCCATGGCACCCGTGGGAGAATCTCTTTTGAGCCCCAGGATAAAGCCACGGATTTTGCAGACTATCTGGAGTCTCAATTCGAACCCCGCGAAGACCCCCAGGACGAGGACTTTACTGAACTCGTGGAAGCGACGGTAGACTACCTCTACGAGGAGCCCCCGCCGCCCCACGATGAGATCCGCATTCCTTTAGTCACCCCGAAAGAGGTGGCCTCCCAACTCAAAAACCTAAAGCCTAACAAAGCCCCTGGACATGACGGCGTCACGGCGCCTATGCTCCAGCACCTACCCCGAAAGGCCGTAATCCACCTGACGCGGATTTACAATGCATGCCTACACCTACGTCACTTTCCAACGTGTTGGAAGGAGGCGAGGGTAGTATGCGTTTTGAAACCCGGCAAGGACGCGGTCTTCCCGTCAAGCTATAGATCTATTAGCTTACTTCCGATCGTCTCGAAAGTATTTGAGCGGTTACTCCTACCTCGCATCACCCCTCTCTTCGAGGAGAGACTCCTACTCCCGGATCACCAGTTTGGTTTCCCTATTGGACATTCCACAACCCTGCAGTTGCTGCGACTGGCTGAGAAGGCTGCCCTGGGCTTCCAGGACAACTTCAAAACAGTCGCGGTGCTCTTGGACGTGGAAAAGGCCTTCGCCACCACGTGGCATCAGGGACTCTTATACAAACTCAAGAACGCAGAAATCCCTCCCCCCTACCTTCACCTGCTTAGTAGCTTCCTTCGGGTCCGCACTTTCAGGGTGAGGGTGGAGGGGAGGCATTCCACAGTCAGACCCATAGCGGCGGGAGTGCCGGAAGGCAGCGTGCTGTCGCCGTTACTCTTTGCCGCCTACATGTCCGACTTCCCCACAGAACCCAGTACTGTTACGTGCCAGTATGCCGACGATGTCCTCATAATGGCACGTAACAAGAACGCCCGTTATTGCTCCCCCCCCTCCCCTCTACAGAGACAGCTCCAGGCCATAGGCAGATGGAGTGAACAGTGGCGGATGACCATCAGCCCGCAGAAGAGCTCAGCTCTACTGCTAGCTAAAGTCCGTGGCTGGCGGCCGGAGAGGTCCCTGAGGTTGCGGCGTCAGCGGATCCCCTGGGTCCGCACCGCCAAATACCTCGTAGTCCTCCTCGACCGCGGCCTTACTTTCACTCCACATGTCAGGGAGAAGGTCGGTATGGGACATGCTGCCCTCCGGCAGTTGTTTCCCATCTTCCGCTCCACCATGCCTACACACCTAAAACTACGGCTGTACCGCGCGGTCATCCCGCCCCTGATGCTGTACGGCTGCGAGGTCTGGGGTTCGGTGGCTCGTTCCACCATCCGCAAACTTCAGACCGTGCAGAACAGGGCACTGAGGATGATATATGGCACAGACCGTAGATTCCCGTCCCACATTCTCCATTCCCATCCCGGAATCCCTTACATAGTGGACGTTATGCGAGAAAGAGCTCGCACAATATACACTAAACTTGCTCCTCACCCAAATCCTCAGGTGAACACTCTCGGTCTTTACGACCACACGCTGCCTAGGAGACGCGTAAGCTACCGCCTTCCCAAGGACGCCTTAGGATGGTAGTTTTCGGCCGCCTCTCCCTTCTTTACAGTATTACCCGCTAAGTTAAGCAGCATCGGGCCCGGTCACAACTCGGATGGGTGACCGTCCAGTTGCTCTCCGACCGGATTCTGCAACACTGGCTTTCCCCCACCCTGTACCTACATCCTTTTAGTTCTCCCCGCTAGCTGGCACTGCTCTCCTTGACAGCCCGCAAGCGGCTGGCCAAGTTAAGCAGCACCGGGCCTGGTCCCTCTCTGGGTGGGTGACCACTCCGGTAGGTAAGCCAGCCTGCGCCGGCTGCACAAAGGGAAACACCCTGCCCACATTACTTTGACAGACATAAACGCTTGCACAAGACTACATCTTTTATATCACACGGGTAAATCCGCGAGAAAAGCGGATAGGTACCGTGGTGATTTGCCCCTGCCCGAGTACACTCGGGCGACTAGTTCCTGCTCCTAGCTGCTATGTGACTAAAGTTCCTTTGGAGTTGACAAATTCCTGTATGAGAAAAGTATAAGTTTTTCATAGTTGAAACCAAAAACAAGGAATATCTCAAAAACAATCAACTCCACGAAAAAATGTATATAACATAAATTGTGTGTTTTAAAGTGCTCTACATTTGTTGTGCAGTAAGTTTTTGTCCATCTCTTACGGTTTAGCAGTTATGCAAAATTCCGTAACCAAAATAAAGTAGTCTTCAGAGGCTATTCCCAGAAAATTCAAAATATACATTTTATTTGTCAGGTAAATATCTTTAATACACGATATTTTAATCAAAATCGTTAAAGCCATTTTTAGAAAATCAAAATTTTCGAAAAATTTCCATGTAAAGGGTAGTTTGTGATTGGGGGATTTTTCTCAATATCTTCGTGTCGCATCCCTGGAAGATACTAAACTTAAATACCAAGTATGGTACTTTACCGACCTTTCGTTTTTGTGTTATCGTGTTCACGGACACACTGACACACACACGCGGACTTTTTTCTGAAAATACTTTTTTTGTATATAGGGGACCCTAAAACATATATTTCGGTATCGAATTTTTTGGTGGAGTGCAATACTTTCTCTATACACTGTGTACATAGTACGTGTAGAGAAAGTAAAAATGAAAATGAAATTTTAAAAGGAATGTCTCAGAAACGGTCAAAGCTACAAACAAAAAAATCTTATGTGTTCCATTCGCATGACTTTCTTTAGATCTCTATAACAAATTATTAGCAATAAGCTTATTCTTCTATCTACTTCATGCTAATCCAGATAAACAGTAGAAACGGTCTTATAAACGTCTTATAAGTAGAAAGGCTAAAAACCCTCACTCAAATGTTTTAAAGTGTGACTATTATGGGATTGAAATCCGTTTCTTTGTTTGGCCAGGAGTTGACAAGTTCACATATGAGAAAAGTTTAAGTATTTCAAAAGTGAAACCAATAACAAGGATGTATATAACCAAAAAGTATGTTTTAACGAGCTCTACATTTTCTGTTAAGTTAGCTTTTGTCTATCTCTTACGGTTATCAGTTATGCAAAATTCCGTAATATTCATTCAGAATAAAGCAGTCCTCAGAGGCTATTCCCAGAAAATTGAAGAATTACATTTTATTTTTCGTGTAAGCATGTAATATACCGTATTTTAATCAAAGCGTAAGAGCCATTTGAGAAAAACAACACTTTCAAATTTTTTTCTATGTAAAGAGTAATTTAGGGAGAGGGAATTTCCTTGAAAAATCTTGTTGCATTTTGGAAGGTATTAAACTTAAACACAAAATTTGGTATTAAACGGTATTTTCGTTTTTGAACTATAATCCATGCCCGCACCTTTTTCTAAAAATGCTTTTTTGGGATTCAGGGGGTGTCAAACATGTATTTCTGATATCACGGTACCGAATATTTGGGTGGAATACATTCCCGTCTCTACCTTACTATATGCATAGTACTTATAGAGAAAGTAATAACGTTATATTTCTTATCGGTTTAGATAAGATATGTGGTTTTATTGCAGTGAATTGCAGTGAAGCTTACCTTGATTATTTGGAACTCATTTTGATACTGAGATCTCCCATGGCAAGATATAATACCTGCTTACAGTCTTTTGTTTTAGATATTTTTACTCTCTCTCTCCCACGTACATAATAGGTAGAGATGACATTGCATTCTACACAACATTGTGTGTGTGTGTGCTTACCATAAATGCGCTTAAAAACTCCTGGCGAAACACCCCTACCGCCCGGCCACTACGTTGCCCATCTCAGCCCAAGACAGGCGCCATGGATGGGAGTATTGGAGGGTGAGACGTGGTCAGCGACTCGAGCCCTTCCGGCCGGTTAATACGGTCCTCTCAACCTGGAGCCTCTACTTCTCCATCAAGTAGCACCTCAATGGGCCCCCCCTCCCCGCCCAGGGACCTCACGAGGCTGAGTGCACTCCGGACCAGGTCTCCCAGCGGAGGAAATATCCCCATGCGGGTACCGGGAATCGAAACCAGGTCTCCCGATTGGCAAGCAGCCGCGCTAAGCAGACGACCTTCCTTAATGCGTCAGTATATAAAGAAATGAAGGAAACTGATGTAATCTATTCATATGATAAATTTTAGCAGAGTGGTCTAATTATTTAGTTCCCTATAAGCAGAAGGGAACTAAGGAAGTACACTAGACTAAAGCAATAGTTAAATCCTTTCAAAGCTGGTCGCTATGTAATATGGAAATTTCTCTTCGTATGGCTAGGAGCAAAACAAGAGATGGCAACTTGAAATGAATGGCTTCTTTCCGTAAAGTTAAGTATTGCGAAGTTGAAATCAATAACAAGGGATATATCGGAAATGCTTAACTCTACAATAAATATGACATAAATTATATGCTTTAATGATATCTTAATCTTTCGCCTAGCTCTTACGGTTTACCAGTTATGCAAAAGTCAATCAGAATGAAGAAAATTTCAGAGGCTATCTCCAAGAATATCAGGATATACATTTTATTTGTAATAATATGTATAATAAGGCATTTTAATCAAAATAGTTACAGCCATTTTTTAGTAAATTGAAAATTTCGAAAAATCTTCCATGCTGTTTGGGTGGGGGGATTTCCCCAAATATCTTCGTGTCGCATCCTTGGATGATACTAAACTTAAATACCAAATTTGGTATTCAACCAATTTTTTTGTTTTTGAGTTATACTGTCCACACAAATACACACACACACACATCTTTCTGAAAATGCATTTTTCGGACTCAGGTGACCTCTAAACATATATTTCCGGTGAAATATCGACATTGAATTTTTGTACGATAGGTGCCTTCTTTAGTAATGTACATACGTGGTAGAGAAAGTAATTTTTTGGACTCAGGGGACCTCAAAATATATTTCGGATGAAATTTTAGTATTGAATGGAAAGCAGTATCTTCTCTATACATTATGTACAAATACGTGTACAGAAAGTAAAAAATCTGATGTGTTATACTCACATGACTTTCTCTAGCTGCTCTACAAAACTCCTACAAAAGATTATTCTTCTTTGTACACAATGCTAATCAAGATAAATGTTAGCAGAATGTTATTACTTAGTTCCTTATAAGTAGAAGGGAATACGGGAATGCACTATGCTAAAGTGATTGTCAAATGTTTTAAAGCTATCGTAATGCGATTGGCATTGCAACTTCTTTGCTTGGCCAGGAGTAGAGCAAAAGAAAAATAGACACTTCCTGTGTGAGAAAAGTACTTCACAATTGAAACCAATAACAAGGAATATCTCGAAAACGGTTACCTCCACAACAAAAACGTAAAGGACAAACATTGTGGGTTTTGTCATGAGGTACATTTTTTGTGCATTATGTTTTTTTTTTTCATCTCTTACGGTTTAGCAGTTAAACAAAATTCAGCAAAATTCATCCAGAATAAAGAAGTCATCAGAGGCTATTCCCAAAAAATTCGAGATATACATTTTATTTCGGACATAAATAGCTTTAATGTACAGGATTTTAATCAAAATCGTTAGAGCCATTTTTAAGAAAATCAAAATTTTCGAAAATTTTTCCATGTAAAGGGTAGTTTGTGGTGGGGGGATTTTTTTTTTAAAATGTTCGTGTCGCATCCTTGGAAGATACTAAACCTAAATACCAAGTTTAGTATTTAACGGTCTTTTTGTTTTGGGGCTATGCTGTCCACAGACACACACACCTTTTTTTTAAAAATGTTCGGACTCAAGGGACCCCAAAACATATATTTCCGGTGAAATCTCGGTATCAAATTTTGGGTGCATTATAATACCTTCTCTATCCCTATGTACATTGTATATATGGGGCTAGAGAAAGTAAAAAACTATATAGTAGTATGTTTCTCGTAAATAAGTTTTCGGGCAATATCTCTGGTTATCATATATCTGGTGACTCAAATCGTTGGCCGCCCTGACATGCAACAATCTTTGTGTTTTGATAACCAAATAAGATTGTATTTCCTATCACTGCTAATGATCCGTCCACCCTGAAGTAGTGAAACCACATTACGACTGTTTTGAGTTTAGCATTATTATTGTCTGGAAATCTAGGAAAACTGAAAGCTACCAGGGCAATAGCTGGTGGATGCACTTGAAGGATTGATCTGAACATCCAACATACCCCGAATCGTCTTACCGCGTCAGTGATTAATAAGGCAAAGCTGTTCTACTGAGCATTGCGGCAAGATCTAGGTCAACCAGAAACTTTATGGAAACCTCCAATACCAATAAATTCGGTCTTATTGCTCTCGAAGTGTTTCCTCCCCAACGAGTTTCTATGTGGACTGACCCATTCAATGAATACAGCTCACACTGCACCCACGTTCTAGAGGCTCTTGAAATATATACTCTTCAAAGGTCTTGATCGGCGCTATAGGAACTGCTCTAGGGTAACAAGCACGTTTTCCTCCTTGTGGTTTTAAACAGAAAGTTTTATGGTGCTTCATCAGACTACAGAGCAAGTGAACAGAAGCTCTGATGACGCAACCTTCAGTGCAGAATTATTTACGTACAATGTCGATGCATTTCTGCATACTTTTTGAATCAGATAAAGAGAGCAAAGTATAGGAAAACAATATCTTGGGAAATGTTCGACATCTTGCCGTCTTCATCTGCAACAGCTGAAAACAGAATGTCATTGTTTTTAATAATGCTTCATAATTCGCGACAGTAATGTGACATTGAACTGAGAAAAAAAGCATGTGGGAACTCCAACCACGGAGTTAGTCAGTGGATTTTATAGTAAACCTGCAAGGCAATCTCAAACACTCCAGATATGATACCTAAGTCTAATTGGTATGTTCCAATTTTTACTTTCTCTAAACGTACTATGTACATAGTGTATAGAGAAGGTATTGCACTCCACCCAAATATTCGATACCGAGATTTTGCCGGAAATATGTTTTAGGGTCCCCCTGTATCCAAAAAAGCATTTTCAGAAAAAGGTCCGTGTGCGTGTGTCAGTGTCCGTGTGTCTGTGATCACGATAACTCAAAAACGAAAAATCGGTAAAGTACCAACCTTGATATTTAAGTTTAGTTTCTTCCAAGAATGCGACACGAAGATTTTCAAGAAAATCCCCCCACCCCCACCTACACTTTACATGGAACTTTTTTCGAAAATTTTGATTTTCTCAAAAATGGCTCTAACGATTTTGAGTAAAATGTCACATTTTAAAGATATTTACACGACAAATAAAATGTATATGTTGAGTTTTCTGGGAACAGTTTCTGAAGACTACTTTATTCAGGATAAATTTTACGGAATTTTGCATAACTGCTAAACCGTAAGAGATGGACAAAATCTTGCGACACAGAAAATATAAGGCACATAAAAACACACAATTTATGATATATGCATTTTTTTGAGTTAATCGTTTTTAAGATATTATATATTTAGTTTCAGCTTTGAAAAACTTATACTTTTCTCATACAGAAATTTGTCAACTCGTGTCCATACAAATAAAGGAACTTCAGTCACATAGCAAACAGCTTTTGACTGTCACTTTAACCTATGATTCTCCCTTATTTCTCTTCTACTTACAAGGAAGCAAGGTATTTCTGCTAATTTTTTCTCAATTAGCATGAAATAAATAGAAGCTTGCTTTTTAACAGTAATTTGTTGCAGAAATGTAGAGAAAGTCATATGAATGGAACACATCAGATTTTTTCTTTTACTTTCTCTACACGTACTATATACATTTTGTGTAGAGGTGTTGTAATGAACCCAAAATTTGGATACCGAGACTTCATTGGAAATACATGTTTTGAGACTCCCCGAATCCCTCCAGAAATCATTTATAGAAAAAGGTCAGTGTGTCTGTGTGGATAGCACAGTTCAAAAACTAAAATACTGTCAAATATCAAACTTGATATTTAAGTTTAGTATCTTCCAAGGGTGCGACACAAAGATTTTCAAGAAGCTGCCCCGACCTTTACATGGAAACATTTTTGAACATTTTATTTTTCTCAAAAATCACTGACTATTTTGCTTAAAATACCGTATATTATTGTAGATATTTATATGACAAATAAATATATATTCCTAATTTTTTGGGAACAGTTTCTGAAGACCTATTCATTCTGAATGAATTTTGCTGAATTTTTGCATAATTAGTAAACCGTAAGAAATAGACAAAAGCTCAATATACCAAAAATGTATATATCATTAAAACACAATTTATGTCACACGCATTTTTTTCAAAGGACCGTTTCTGAGATATTCCTTGTTATTTAGTTTCACTTTAAAATACTTGTACTTTTCTCATGCAGGAATTTGTAAACTCCTGGCCATACAAACAAAGGCATTTCAATATATAGCAATCAGCTTTAAAATATTTGACAATCGCTTTAGCCTAGTGTATTCCCTTATTTCTCCTCTTCTTTACAAGAAAGCAAATAAGACTATTTCTGCTAATTCTATCTCGATTACCATGAAGTAGATAGAATAAGCTTTTTAACAATAATTGGTTACAGAGATGTAGAGAAAGTCATGTGAATGGAACATAGATATCAGTTATGTTTTTAATGGTATAAAGTTAACCTCAATTAGGATTCTTCTTCTTTAAGCATCCAAGGAAGCCACTATGACCTGTTCCGAACCTCAGTTCTATCTTATCTTTAGCCTGCCCATATTTATATTTCTCACTGACCAGGTATCCCAACTGATGTGTGCAGTGCGTTAAAAGAGTTGCAGAACTCAACGGGGCTTTCAAGTTAAAACCGGCCTGAGGGAAACTGGTGAGGGCGATCTTCGTTTTGCCCCTCATTAAGCGCGATCGTCTCCGCTGATAAGCAAGAGCATACACCTACCCACACACTAACACGGTTTTTTTTTTTCTTCTTCTAAAATGGATACAGCAGACCCTAAAACATGAATCTTCGGTGAAATCTTGGTATCGAATTTTTGGGTGGAATGCAACACCTTCTCTACCTGTGTACTGTGTGCTAAGCAGAGAAAGTAACAATGTACATCTCATTAAAGCATGCAATTTATATCAAATACATTTTGTGAAGTTAAGCATTTCTGAGATATTCCTTATTGGTTTAAAATTTCCAATATTTATACTTTTCTCAAACTTATTTTCAATTCCTGGCCATGCAAAGAGAGCCGAATTTCATTGTAATCACAGTGACCAGCTCTTAAAATATTTGCCTATCGCTTTAGCTTAATGTATTAGCTTATTTCCATTGCACCTACAAGGCATCATATAGGAATTAGTATAGAGTAGGTAGAAGAATGGACTTTTGTAATATACTTTATTGCAGAATAGGCACTGAAACTTGAGTAGCACATTTGATTTTTAAATTAAAATGCTATAAACTGTCTATTATCGTTTTCTGTGTAACTAAGGGAAAATGCAGTATCGAAAGCTTAAAAGGCATTAGGAACAGGCAACACTTATTTATTACCGGCAGGACAATAAAAGCGTTCTCTACCACCTAACTATAGTAATCAAGAGACTACAATAATCTCATTATACTTGAGTGGAGTTCTTCCAAAACTAAAAGGTGCATTTCGGGATAATAGGTTTATAACGTTAAATTACCTGAGTGCTGCTGTATGACATCATATCGGAGAGCTAAGCTTTAGAGGAAAATTAAATGGTACTTAAAAGTTTCTACAATCTAAGGGAACGGTCATTTAGCTCCAAAAAGATACTTTTTTTTTTTTTTGGTAGTTTAACGTTTTTTAACCTGGTTGGTCATATCGACGATGATTGAAATTGGTGAAATGATGCTCAAATGATCTCGGGGTCCATGGAGCTTAAAGTTACTCAACAATCGTCTTCTCAGGATAAGGGAAAACCCGAAAAAAACCTTATCCAGGTAACTCACCCTAAGCGAGATTCGAACTCACGACCTTTTGAATGTGAGGCAGACACGCTACCACCACATTACCCAGGTGGGCTCCAAAAAGATTTAATTTTGTACTAAGATGTCAAAACTTAGTGACAGTTAAATGACTTTTTTTTTGAGGGGGGGGGGGCTTCAGGTGTAAACTGTTTGACCATCAGGAAAGAGAAGGAACTTAATGCAGTGAGGGAGTCTGTTTGTTTAAATTGCAGTCTTTAAGGGGACAAGGTAGTCTGAACATACGGAAATTACAGCTTAAGTGAGTTGAATTACCACTGCTCTTAAAGTATTCTTAGTCCTATTGTGATGAGTTACGGGGAGATAGGTGACTGAAATATGCAAAAATGTATCCTTTGACTAAAATACTAATTTCTGTTAAACTATTACAGATAAGCTCAACAAATTTCATGTGCATGTATGTACATTGGTGTCCGCTACACATACACACAGTACACATTCACACGTTTTAAAACTTTTTACTGCTTTTCTGCTGAATGAAATACATTCACAGTACATTTTGTATATATTTGATAAGTGGCTTTATGAATCAGCTGTTTTATCCTTAGGATATACATATTAATTTTGCTAGAAATTTATGTTCCCTTTTAGCAAAAAGTATCTATGATACAACTTTGAACTTTACTACAAAAGTTCTTAGTATTAAGTTCTTTAATGTGACCTAGAATAAATCTAATAGGTCAATTACAGCTTCCAGAAAAAATATGATTCACGAAAAAATGTGGTGAAAAAAATACATAATTTTTCTACTAATTATAACAACTAGTGTCCATATTATTCAAGATACACAGATGATTGTAGGTTGCATTAAAAAACTTATTACTGCGAGTCTCTGTACTAAATTTCAAAGTTGAATCATGGATAATTTTTGCAAAAATGGAACATAGCATTTTAGTAAAAATAATATTTAACCTCAGGATATAAACAACTGATTCATGAAAGTTATCAATCAAATATATACAACATTTGTATTACTGTGTTTGTAGCAGATACCAATGTCCAAGTACATGAAATTTGTTGAACTTATCTGTAATCGTTTAAGAGAAATTGGTATTTTAGTAAAAGGATGCACTATTGCATACTCCAGTCACTTATTTCCTCTTAATCCCTCGTCACTATGCATACATAGTGGAGAGTTAGAAATTACCTGATCACAAAATCAGTGTAAAAGTGGCCGAATGTACGCCAACATGGAACTTGAATTGAATATTATATCTAAAAGCGATTTGCAATACTGCAAGTACTTTTAAATTTCGAGCTACTATTAGCCGTACTAATAGTGAATTACCTGATAGTTGTATAAATTAATGGGTGAGATGGCCCAGACGGTAACCTTGTGTCTAAGGTTAAAATTACCTTGAATCTTCCAAAATGACTGAAGGTTCTTTTGCGGTTTTCCTTGTTTGCTAAGAGAATACCGTTTTGTTGCCTTTCCGCGAACTATCCTCGCACCCATTTCTTCATAGTGTGACTACACCTTGCGGTCGTAATCGCCGAACGAGAGAGTTTGTGTTACCTAGAGTGGTTTGCAAGTGCGATTGCTTCTGGAAGTTTCCTGCCATGTGACCGACAGGTATAAAAGGAGGAACAAAGCCTGCAGAGAGCTTGGACGACAAAATTTACATGTATGAAATCCCCAAATTAAACAACATTTTGCAATGACATAACACCAGCGGTGCTCTGTTGAACTATGTCAACCGTTGAGAATCAATCTTGCTATCTCCTTTCAATCTCCAGCCTCACATACACCAGTCATCCTGAAAGTTCACATTCTCGTTAGAACGCGGTAAAATTCTAGCAATAATGGTGTTGAAATTATGAATGAGATGAAAGTTGAATATCAATTGGTAGATCTTGTATATGCCAGTAGAGTGTGGTGCAAAAAGTATAGCTGGGATAGCCCAAAGGGATTTTAAAATCAATTTCTTTCATATACTGAAGATTTAAAAGGCCTGCTGTCGTACTCAATGGGTACACGTTAAACATACCTTCCGGCTGCCCTCGACCCGTCAACTCCTGCTCGTCGACGCAAAGGATTTAGTTTCAACTAAGAGTGCATACTGAGCAGCAGTTGAAATTCGGAGCGTGCAGTAGTAGCCGTAGCAGCGAGCATTGAAATATTGCGAAAACATTGAAGAAAGACAGTGATTTGTGAAGAGGTTTTAATTTGTAATCAGAGACAGATTTAAAAGTAGTTTGATGGAGAGAAAAAACAGAGTTTTTGTTACAACATTTATCCCTATGTCGTATTGATCACTTACTTATACAGGGATTCTGTTATTCAGATAGATCTATAGATCTTACCCGATGCAAAGGCTTGAAAGACGATAAAGTTAGAGGTTTGGCTGAATTAGAGAAGAGGCACAGATAATTTACCCAGAAGAAAAAGAGAATATGAGATCTGATAAACCGAGAAAGCAACAATATCTTAGGAATGTTTTTTTTTTTTTTTTTTTTTTTATACCACTGACTATATATAAACATAAGTTTATTAAATTTTAAATGCATGTTAGATGCAAATATAAATGTTCTCAGAAATGTTTTCCCCTTTCTCTACATGTACTATATATCTGCATAGCGTATAGAGAAGATATTGTATTCCACCCAAAAATTCGATACCGAAACTTCACCAGAAATAGGTCACCCAAGTAAAAAAAATAGAAATTGGATTGTGCGTGTGTGTGTCTGTGCACAGCATAGCTCAAAAACTAAAAGACCGTTAAATACCAGTTATGCAAAAGTCATCCAGAATGAAGAGGACTCCAGACTCTATTATTCCCAGAAAATTCAAAATATGCATTTCGTTTGCCATGAATGCATCTTTAACAAAGGCCATTTTAATCAAAATCGTTAGAACCATTCTTGAGAAAATCAAAATTTTCAAAAAATGTTTCATGTAAAGGATAGTTGGGGGTGGGGGAATTTTCTTGAAAATCTTCGTGTCACATTCTTAGAAGGTACTAAACTTAAATACCAGTTTGATGTTTAACTTACTTTTCGTTTTTGGGCTATGCCGCAGAAACAACACACACACACACGGACATGTTTCTAAAACTCTGAAGTGTTCCATTCACATGACTTTCTCTACATCTCAGTAACAAATTATTACTATTAAGCTTATTCTTCTATTTATTTCTTGCTAATCGAGATAACAATTAGTAAAACGGTTTTTTACATAATTCCTTATAAATTCCGTCAAATATTTTAAAATGTGGTTGCTATGCATTGAAATCAGTTTCTTGTGTGGCCAAGAGTTGACAATTTTCCGTATGAGAATAGTAGAAAAGTGTTTCAAAACTGAAACTATTGACAAAGAACATCTCAAAAACGGTCAACTCCACAAACAAATGTATATGGCATAAATTGTATGTTTCAAGAAGATTCAGGGGGTCTCAAAACATGTATTTCTGGTGAAATCTCAGTATCGAATTTTTGGGTGCAATACAATTTCTTTTCTATTCACTATGTACATTGTAAATACGATCTAGAGAAAGTAATAATATGTTGTAAGAATAAGTTTGTTTGAAGAACAGGAAGAGAAAGTTGTTTGCGTGGAAAAAATAAATAACATCATAAGTTCACGAACGTTTCCGAGTTAGTACGCATACAAGCAGAACATTAAGCTTCAACATGGAGACTATATAACGACGAAAGTATGGGGAAAAATCATCTGGTGTAACAGAGGCGTATTAAAAAGGGGGGAAAAATGGAGGCCCGCATGTGAATACCTGAGGGACCTTTTCCTCCACATACCATTTCAAGCTTTTGGCCTCGGTCGAGTGCTTTCCAAACGCTCTCGCTTCAAACTGAGAAAGAATGAATAAATATTTGAAACAAAAGGCATGCGGTGTGGGAGGAAACCCCTTTATTTCCTCTCACGCTCGACGAGGCTGAACATATGGAATCTAATGATAAGCATTAGGTCTTCTAAATCCCTTTATGGCACAAATTTACAAGGATGGAGGAAATTGATTTCCAAGTTAAATGTATCGGGATTCCATTACGTCTTAAAAATCTCTTTACTTTCTCTACACATACTATGTACATAGTGTACAGAGAAGGTATTGTATTACGCCCAAAATTCTTTACCGATATTTCATCGGAAATACATATTTTGAGACCCCCTGAATATATATTTAGAAACATGTCCGTGTGTGTTTTTGTCTGTGGACAGCATAACTCTAAAACGAAAAGTACGTTAAATAGCAAACTATGTATTTAAGTTTAGTATCTCCCAAGAAGATACAATACTGACTTTTTTCTAAAAATGTTTATCTTATTCAGAGTTCCTCAAAACATGTATTTCCGCTGAAATCTCGGTATCGAATTTTTTGGTTAGAATACAATACCTTCTCTATTTACTATATACGATGTAGTTATGTGCTAAAGAAAGTAAAATGTGGATAAAGATTTCCAGTTGAGAAAAATCTATATATTGGAAATATAAAAACAAGTAACTAGGTATATCAATATGCTTAGATGTATAAAAAATGTATATGTAAAATTGGGTGTTTTAATGAGATATTTTTTGTGTAGTAAGTTTCTATCTGTATCTTAAGGTTTACGAGTAATGCTAAAGTCATTCAGAATGAAAATAACTTCAGAGGATATTCCCAATAAATACCAAATACACATTTCATCAAGCAAATATCTTTAATATGGTTTTTTAATAAAAACTCGTTAGAAACAGCTTTCAGAAACTATAAAAAATTTCGAAAATATGTCCATGCAAAAGGTAGTTTGAGTTGGGGGATTTCCTGAAAATCTTCGTGTCCATTCTAGGAAGATATTAAACTTAAATACCATGTTCTTTACACATAGAGTTTTTTTCTAAAACGCCTTTTTTATTATTCAAATGTCATTGAAACATGTATTTCCGGTGCAATTTCGGTGTCAAATTTTTGGGTGGAATACAATATCTTCTCTACCTACAATGTACGTACATAGAACTTGATGGAAAAATCTGATGTGTTCCATTCACGTGAATTTCTCTACATCTCTGCAACAAATTAGTGTTAAAAAGCTTATGCTTCTATTTACTTCATGCTAATCGAGAAAAAATTAGCAAAAACAGTCTTATTACTTGCTTCGTTGCAAGTGGAAGCGAAATAGGGGAGTACCATAGGTTAAAGTGATAGTCAAAAGTTGGTTGCTAGTGACTGAAGTTCCTTTGTTTGTATGGACACAAGTTGACAAATTCCTGTATGAGAAAAGTATAAGTTTTCCAAGCTGAAACCAAAAACAAGGAATATCTAAAAATCGATCAACTCCACGAAAAAGATGTATGTAACATAATGCTTTTTTTTATTTAGGGGGACCCAAAACATGTATTTCCGGTGAAATCTCGGTATGGAATGCAATAGCTTCTTTATACACTATGTACATAGTACGTTTAGAGAAAGTAAAAAGTAAAGCACCCCTTCATATTTTTAAGATGGACCGTGCCGTTTTGTGCAGGTACTGTACATTTGACGTAATGCTGCAAGAGCAAACAATTCGCGACGATAAACAGGTGCGCAGTGGGCACGTGACTGACGGTTTTATGAGTTGCAGATAAGCGCTTCCTTACAGAGATTACGTAAGTGGTGTTATCTCTGCGTCCAGAAAATTCGCCGTGAAATCGGTAAATGAGATAATGCTTTATATAATGGAAATCCCAGCCACAATGAAACTCTCAGATAAAAGTCGTATATTTCCTTCTTCAGGTTTAACAGATCTGTTCTGCAGATTCGTGGCTTTGCTCACGTTTACTTTTCGTACAGTGGGGCCGCTGCAGAGCATGGGACGGTACTAATGCATGCAAGAAGATGTAAATAAATAATAACAAGATAATGTATATAAATATGCAATCTGGAGTTAAGCAAGGAGACCCTCTAGCGGCTACACTTTTTAGCCTACTTATCGATTTTATTTTAAAACAATTAGATATGAGAGAGAACCAATGCATTGCATACGCAAAATAATGTAATGATCACTGTAAGAACGAAGCAAGCCCTAAAAGAAAGTTCGCAAAATTGAGAAAAAAAAAATCCGAGGCATTCGATCTTATAATACAGGAAAATAAAACTAAGTTTCTGATATGTAGTAACTAAAAACCTAATCTAACCAACCTGAAAAGTAATGACATGCGGATTGAACAAGTTAATAAATATAAACACTTAGGAAAATGGCAATAGATCGATAAAAGATAAAATGAAAGAACGAATTGCCAATGGTAATAGAGCATATTTTTTTAAACTAAAGCTTAATCAAAAACAGACTAATAAGAAATAAAAAGCCAAATTAAGGTTATATAAGACCATAGGTAATAAGGACAATTGCCACCTACGTTTGTGAACCTTTGGTACTGAAAGAATCAATAAAAAAAACAAAAAAAACTGTTAATCTAAGAAGGATTTTTGGACTCACTTAAGATATAGGTGCCAACTGGAGCATAAAAACCAAGAAAGAATTAAACGAGCTAATAAATACCTAACCAAAATGTTGTGAATTTCATTAAGACTGAAATGAGATTAAGATGGTTTGGCCATGTTAAAAGAATGGAAGAGCAAAAACTTGTGAAAGGAATATATATATATATATATATATATATATATATATATGCACACACACACACGCACATACACACATACATACATACCCTTGGGAATCAGAGCAGCAGGCAGACCGAAAATCTTCTGGGAAGAAAATGTTATGAATGACTTGAGGAAATTGAGAATATGAAATTGAACTACGACTATACCGAACAGAAATTCCTGGAAACATTGTTGAGAAGACTAACACATTCAACTTTGAAGTCGTATCGCCTCGAGGAGAAGAAGAAAAAGAATATAGAAATGAGATTATATTATTAAATGAAATTAGCATAAGAGGAGTGAGACAGCTGAAACTATAGATGGGCCATAAAAAAGAAAGCTTTCGCAAGGTTTTTGTGAACAGTAGCCAGGGAGTTGGGGTGACACGGACAAAAGAAAGTCCTTGAGCTAAAAAGACCACGTAAGCTTTAAGGGGTGGTGAGATTGTGAAAGTTACTGGGAGCCAGCAGCCTTAGTGAAATAGTAAGATAGTTTCTAGTGCCTCATGAGAAGAGACGCTACTGGGAGCAGAAAGACAAGTCAATTACTATGTTTTATATGCTTTTACTACAGACGGCACCGCAGGAGACAAACCAATTAGAGCACAATTTTAAGAACAAGGGTGTTCGATATATATTCTACCGAGACGCAAGTTTTCACGTAGTTCGACTTATTTGCTGCACAAGTCAGTTCGTCTTTAGGTAACGGTACAGTCAGTTGTTCTCCACAGTATGAAATGTGAGAAGTTTCACTTGTAAGTGAACGCGTATATTAGTTTCATAGAATTATAAAGTGTGAATATTATTGATAACAGTTAAAATATACTCAAACCAAAAATTACAAATATGTTATGCCTGAAATAGTGCTTTTTTACGTTTTTTTTTTTTTTTTTTTTTTTTTTTTTTTTTTTTTTTTTTTTTTTTTTTAAGAGATACACCTCTCGACCGAAGAACACAACTAGTCGGAGCAAACGTGAATAATATATTAATAAAAACATAATAATAAAAATAATCAGAGAAAACGAGGTGCAGGTGTGACTGTCGCAAGCAACAGTTTTGCCTCTCCGGCCAACATGAAACAAAGTCACGAATAGCTACACGAAATGGAAATAAAATGTTCGAGCTCCATCAAATAGGATAAAACGAGCCAAAAGGGGAGCTCCTAAAATAATGTTTAGGCAAGCCGCTTAATGTACGAGATTGTATTTTAGGTGTGAGACCTTAAATATATATTATATATTATTAGTTTCAAACTTAGTTTAAATTGATAAAAACTGAAGGGGCTTTATATTAAAAGTGTCCTGACTATTCACGAATTTGAGGTAACATGCTGTTATGTTAGTTTTACCTTAGACCCTATATTGATAATTTGTAATTTAGCAAACATTATTTACTTGAGATTTTCATCTCAACAACCCGCACTTGTTACTTTCTCTACTGCGTACATAGTGGTTAGAGAAGCCGTTGTATTTTACAAAAACAAATTTAATACCGAAATTTGACTGGAACTACACGTTTTAAGGTCGCTGAATAAAAAGAGAAAACATCTTATGTGTTCTATTTACATAACTTTATCCATCCGTTCGGCAAGCAAGCTACTCTTACAAAATAGTATTGTTTTATTTACATCATGCCAGTCGAGATAAGCATAGGCAGAAATGGTCTTACTATTTGATTTACTGTAAGCAAAAGGGAAATAAGGGAATGCACTAGGCTAAAGCGGTAGTCAAATATTTTAAAAGCTGGTTGCTATGTGAAGCAATTGGAAGTTCGAATTACTTTGCGAAGCCACCAGTAAACAAAAAGCGAGATCAAGTAGGCGCGTTTGAAAAAAGTTGAGTAGCTTAAAACTGAAACCAATAACAAGGAATATCTTTGAAACGGCCAACTCTACAACAAAACTTCATATGACAGAAATTGTATGCTTTAAGGAGATCTCCATTTTTTGTGGGTTAAGTTTTTGTTTGGAATGGAATACCAGATTTGTCTAATAACCAGGGCCTCATGAACTTTAGTGTTTTGAATACGTTTATTAACTAGAGGAGACGGATACACAATTGTGATGGGCAGAATCGAATACTCTGTATTCGAATACTTTAAAGCTTTCTTTCGAGAACAAGTTCTAGAATACAACTATCACTCATTAAGGTTTTCGTTAATCAAAATCTCCATGTATTCGTATGCAAGCTCTCGCATTGTACATCATCGTCACTCGAGTGATGTCATTCAGTTCTCATCATTGCTGCTCTCGAATAAAGTATTCCGTTCAAATAATAGACGAAAAATACATAACAGTTCGATGCTGACAAATAGGTGGTACCTTTTCCTGCATACGCAGGAAGTATTGAATGACAAAGATAAACGATGGATAAATACAGCATATTATAGTACTGCTGTGCTAATTGTAACCTTGAATCGTTGACTCCTAAACAATTCACTGCAGTGCTCGAGCTTAATTATATTGCTCTGATTTTTGGATGCTGTTCTGCAGTGATTCTAGAGACAATCATTGCAGGAAAACATATTATTTGAACACAACGGTTAAGATATGTTTACTTTCTCTAACGTACTATGTACATAGTGTATAGAGAAGTTACTATATTGCATCCAACAATTCCATACCGAGATTTCACTGGAAATATATGTTTCGAGACCCCCTGAATCCAAAAACGCAGTTTTAGAAAAAGACCCGCGCATGTGTGTGTGTCTGTGTACAACATAGCTCGAAAACTAAAAGACCGTTAAATACCAAACTTGGTATTGGAGTTTATTATTATCCAAGGATGCAACACGAAGATTTTTAAGAAAATCTGCTGCCACCAAAAACTACCCTTGAATAAATTTTGAAAAATTTAGGTTTTCTCAGAAAGGGCTATAACGATTTTGATTAAAATATTGTATATTCAAGATAATTACACTAAAATAAAATGTATATCTTTAATTTTCTGGGAATAGCCCCTGAAGATATTATTCTGGATGAATTTTCGGAATCTAGGACAACTGGAAAATCGTAAGAGATAGATAAAAACTTACTTAATAGAAAATGTAAGTTCGTTAAAACACAAAATTTGTGTTATATAAGTTTTTTCGTGGAGGTGATCGTTTTAGACATATTCCTTGTTATTGGTTTCAGCTTTAAAATACTTATACCTCTCTCATATGGGACTTTGTCAACTCCTGTTTATACAAACAAAGGAATTTCAATCACACAGCAACCAGCTTTTGACAATCACTTTAGTAGCCTATAGTACTCCCCTATTTCCCTTCCTCTTACATGGAAGCAATAAGACCAATTCCGCTAATTTGTTCTCGAATAGTATGAAGTAAATGGAAGAATAAGATTTTATACAATCATTTGTTGCAGAGATATAGAGAAAGTCATGTGAATGAATCACAGATGTTTTTAAAGATATCTATTATTTAAGTACGAACGTACCTAATTTTAATTTTGTATATCTTTGCTATTTACTTGCACTATAGACACTGTCAATGAAAAACGTAAAACTTTATAAGCTATAGGATCTGAATATCCGAAAATTCTTTTACAAAGTAAAATGCATTATTCACGAGTCAGGACGTTTATCATCAGTCAGCACACTGCTGCGCTCTTCCCTGCCTTTGCCCAAGCGTATGAATAAGCCCTGTCACATTTAGGTTTAGCTATGCCGGGACCACCTCGAGACATCTCGATTCAGTTCTTTGTACCTGCAACTATCCGAGTGCAGCATAGGGTTGCCAGATTCATTTCACAAAAAATTGCCAGAACTATTTTAAAAATCGCAAAATTCATATTGAAATCGCCCAATTTTACATTCTAAATTTTTAGGGGGAGACAGTTGAAAAATGTCTCTAAGATTTGGTTTAGAATTTTGTTTGTGTATATACATCATTTTTCTTACGGTCAGGCCATTGGGCTCTTAGTTGCAAACTTTACAATAAAAAAAAAAGAGTTATATCACAAGAAACCCACTGAAGCCATTTATTTATTAATTTCAACTTTTTTTTTTTTTTTTTTTTTTTTTTAAACAGTAACGGAGTCTGATCAGGACTCCGGTACTGTATCCCTATTTACATTTCCCCCCGTAGGTTTTACTGTTTCTTTTACAAACATATACACATTGCACAAACATATAACATCCATGCCCAAGGCGGGACTCGAACCCACGATCCCCTGCCCACGAAGCACCAAAGCGAGACGCTTTAGCGAGCGTGGCCATGGGGACCGGCAACTTCAGAACTGAAAATTTTCTCTTTGGAACAAACTGCTTATCGGCAATGGTGTTAACACGTGTAGTGTTATAGTTGGTTTCTGTTTCTATTTGGATTTTATTCATTACCTTACACACACTCTCACCAATATTTCCAGACTTTGAGGAGGATAGGGAATAATGTCGGCTAGAGAAAATTTCCCACTCCAGTCGGGACCCTTCGCAAATAGGAAGGAAACTCTTGTTAAAGGCTTATTACATTTTCCCCACTTACCTATTACTAATACTTTATTTACTCAAATTACTATAAAACTGCATATACAACATCAATAAATTATTCAAAAACTAATATAGTGCATATAATATTAATATTTATTTGCATTCAACTGCTGCATTTGATTCAAACAGTTCTCTTGAACTCGGTGCGACTGCATTAATAGCGACATAACAAGGAAAATATTATAGCAGCTAATTTCACCTTTTTCATAGCAGTAGTGACTTAAGGAACATGCCATCACTCTACTCAATATATTACTTAATTTGTAAAACAATGTACAATACACTTTTCAAGGAATACATTTAAATTATTTTCGTGATTTCAGAAGTAGCCCAAAAATTCGCAAATCACCTCAATTAAAAGTCGGTGAGAACATCCACCTTTTAGTAGCGCAAATGGCGAATATTCGCCCAATCTGGCAACACTGGTGCAGAATTCGAATACTGCATTCAGGACATTCTCATTCGAGAACGTGCATTTGAACCTATTCGATTGAAGGATTCTAATACAGCATCCAAGTTTCGAAATATCTCAAGAGTACCCAAGAATCGAACACATCGAAATTTTGTATTCGAATACTCCTATCATTAACACACATTATCATTCAACAGTCAAGAGTTATACATATTCAAATCGATAAAACCGACGCAGGCTTCGAGGTAGCAATATTTATACTGAGGGAGTTTTTAACACCTTGCACATTTTGTAATTGTTCACCTTCTATTTGCACTAGTTTCAGTCCTATAAATGGAAACGGGGCTTTATTTTAATCGCTTATCGCATAACCGCCAGAGCGTTAGGATGAAGCCGAGCAGGTGTTTTTAATTAAGAAACAAAGAGTGGTGCACACCCAGAGCTACCAACATGCAAAAAGATAAAAAGAGAAGCCGGAAATTAATTTGCTCTCAATACCCTGTATACGCTGATATTTTGTGCGAGGTAGGTATAACATCACCACATATCCGGTGCTTCCGTAAAATGCTTTGAAGATGGGAAACCTAATAAATGATCTGATTATAAGCTAGCAATGATATTACTAGGGCTAATGTTTAGCCCTTTGTTGCCCGTCGGTACCCATAGGTACTGCTTTTTTTAAGCGTAACTATACATATAGGGTTGTACTCTAGGATTAATTTCATGCTATACTAACCTTCAACCATAAACGACAAGTAATCAAGACTGTTTTATACTGTAAAAATATATACAATTTTTGCCCTAAAATTGCAGTGATTTTTTTAAATAAATAAAAGAGAAAACTGGCATAACTACAGTCAAGTGTAACCCCATTAGCTTCTAAGCATCACACCGATTATTTTACTTGGGCTCTCCCCGTCATTTACCACAATCACTGGGATTTGAAGTTGCAACATTTGGCTTTGAATGGATGGCCAGTCCATTACCTATTACCTAACACTCATGGCTATTTGAACTATTTTTTTGGTAGTGCCTTTGGCAGCATTATGAAAACTGGTTTAGAAGAATTTAAAGCTATAATCGGGAAGAAATATATTAATAAAGGATCAACACTTCTTTTCATTTTTATTTTCTCGATTATTTTATATAATAATTTTATATGTTTATTCCCAAATATTTTTACTAGAACTCCAGTTTTAAACGGCATAAGCTTTAGCAGCAGAAGGGTATGCTGCAATCGAGTTTTGGGCTAGCTAACCCGAATGTACAATGTACATAGTGGATAGAGAAGGTATTGCATTCCACCCAAAAATCCGATACCAATATTTCACTGAAAATATGTTTTGAGGTCCTCTGAATCCGAAAAATCATTTTTAGAATAAGGTCCGTTCCCGTGCGTGTGTCTGTAGGCAGCTTAGCTCAAAAACGAAAGAACCGTTATATTCCAAACCTGCGATTTAAGTTCAGTACCTTCCAAGGATGCGACACAAAGATAATCAAGAAAATTCTCCCACCCCCAAGTACCCTTTACATGGAACTTTGTCGAAAATTTTTATTTTCTCAAAAATACTGCCAAAGATTTTGATTAAAATCCGCATATTAAAGATATTCAACTTACAATAAGATGTATATTTTGAATATTCTGGGTATGGTCTCTGAAGAGCTATTTATTCTAGTTGAAATTTACAAAATTTTCATAGAGGTTAAACCGCATATTTTAACATTAAATTGAGAAAAAAGTGCAATATATGCACATATCAGTAAAATATGCGCTAATCCCGTGAATATGCATTATAAATCTTTGCCAATTGATTCCAAATGACATGAAACACATTTTTCTCTTCCATGCATATGTTTATCTTTGAAGGAAAAAATCATGCAAATATGCAGAAATCCGCCCTCCAGTGATCCAGTGATATAAGCGTGAAGCATGGTTAATAGAAAGGTGATGGTAAAATAAAGGTTTAAAAATCTGATGTGTTACACTCACATGATTTTCTCCAGCCGTTCTACAAACTTCTTGCATAAGATTATTCTTCTTTCTGCACCTTGTTAATCGAGGTATTCAGCACAACGTTCTTATTACTTAGTTCCTTATAAGTAGGAAGAAAATAAGGGAATACATTAGACTAAACCAATTGTCAAATGTTTTAAAAGCTGTCGATATGCGATTGTCATTACAAATCGCTTCTTTTCTTGGCCAAGAGTAGAACAAAAGAAAAACGGACACTCCCGTCTGAGAAAAGTATCTGTACTTCACAACTGAAAGTAATAACAATGAATACCACGAAAACGGTAGGATCCAAGAAAAAAATCTATATGGCGTAAATCTGTATTTTAACAAGGCCTACATTTTTTTTGTATAGTAAATTTTTGTCTATCTCTTATGGTTTATTAGTTATGCCAAATTAAGCAAAATTCATCAAGAATAAACAGGTCTTTAGAAGCTATTCCCAGAAAATTCAAGATATACATTTTATTTGTCAGGTAAATATATTTAATATACGATATTTTAATCAAAATCGTTAAAGCCATTTTTAAGAAAATCAAAATTTTCGAAAAAAGTTCCATGTAAAGGGTAGTTTGGAGTGAGCGGATTTTTCTCAAATTCTTCGTGTCGCATCCCTGGAAGATACTGAACTTAAATACCAAGTTTGGTATTTTAAGTACTTTTCGTTTTTGAGTTATCGTGTTCACAGACACTCGGACACATATACACGGACCTTTTCCTGGAAATGCTTTTTTTTTTTTTTATTCAGGGGGTCCTAAAACATGTATTTCCGGTGAAATCTCGACATTGAATTTTTGGGTGGAATGCAATACTTCTCTATCCCTATGTACATTGTACATACGGGGCAAGAGAAAGTAAAAGACAGAAAATGACGTCTATCAGTCGCGTTGGATATCAGCCCTGAGATCAATATGACATAAGATTTATGTTATCCTAAGCTAGTCATGAACCCGAACCCATATTTAAAAATCAGATGTGTACCAATCACATGACTTTCTCCATATCCCTGCAACAAATAATTCTTAAAAAGCTTATACTTCTATTTACTTTATGCTAATGAGAAAAATTAGCAGAAATAGTCTTATTACTCGCATCCTTGTAAGTAGAAGCGAAATAAGGGACAACCGTAGGTTAAAGTGATAGTCAAAAGCTGGTTGCTATGTCAATGAAGTTCCTTTGTTTATATGGATAGGAGTTGACAAGTTCCAGTATGAGAAAAGTATACGTTTTTCATAGCAGAAACCAAAAATAAGGAATGTCACAAAAACGACGAACTCCACGAAAAAAATGTATATAACATAAATTGTGTGTTTTAATGTGCTCTACACTTTTTGTGGAGTAAGTTTTTGTCCATCTCTTACGGTTTAGCAGTTATTCAAAATTTAGTAAAATTCATCCAGAATAAACTACTCTTCAGAGGCTATTCCCAGAAAATTCAAGATATACATTTCATTTGTCAGGTAAATATGTTTAATATCCGAAATTTTAATCAAAATCGTTACAGCCATTTTTGAGAAAATCAAAATTTTCGAAAAAAGTTCCATGTAAAGGGTAGTTGGGGGTGGGGGATTTTTCTCAAAATCTTCGTGTCGCATCCCTGGAAGATACTAAACTTAAATATCAAGTTTGGTATTTTACCGACTTTTCGTTTTTGAGTTATCGTGTTCACAGACACACGGACACACACACACACACACACACACACACACACACACACACACACATACACGGACCTTTTTGTGAAAATGCTTTTTTTGGATATTGGGGACCCTAAAACATACATTTCCGGTGAAATCTCGGTATCGAATTTTTGGTGGAGTGCAATACTTTCTCTATACACTATGTACATAGTGCGTATGGAGAAAGTAAAAATTAGCAGAAATAGTCTTATTACTCGCTTCCTTGTAAGTAGAAGCGAAATATGGGACAACCGTAGGTTAAAGTGATAGTCAAAAGCTGGTTGCTATGTCAATGAAGTTCCTTTGTTTATATGGATAGGAGTTGACAAGTTCCAGTATGAGAAAAGTATACGTTTTTCATAGCAGAAACCAAAAATAAGGAATGTCACAAAAACGACGAACTCCACGAAACAAATGTATATAACATAAATTGTGTGTTTTAATGTGCTCTACACTTTTTGTGGAGTAAGTTTTTGTCCATCTCTTACGGTTTAGCAGTTATTCAAAATTTAGTAAAATTCATCCAGAATAAACTACTCTTCAGAGGCTATTCCCAGAAAATTCAAGATATACATTTCATTTGTCAGGTAAATATGTTTAATATCCGAAATTTTAATCAAAATCGTTACAGCCATTTTTGAGAAAATCAAAATTTTCGAAAAAAGTTCCATGTAAAGGGTAGTTGGGGGTGGGGGATTTTTCTCAAAATCTTCGTGTCGCATCCCTGGAAGATACTAAACTTAAATATCAAGTTTGGTATTTTACCGACTTTTCGTTTTTGAGTTATCGTGTTCACAGACACACGGACACACACACACACACACACACACATACACGGACCTTTTTGTGAAAATGCTTTTTTTGGATATTGGGGACCCTAAAACATACATTTCCGGTGAAATCTCGGTATCGAATTTTTGGTGGAGTGCAATACTTTCTCTATACACTATGTACATAGTGCGTATGGAGAAAATAAAAATCTGATGTGTTACACTCACATTATTTTCTCTAGCTGCTCTACTAACTTCTTATAAAAGATTATTCCTCTTTCTACACAATCTAATCGAGATAAATATTAGCAAAATGCTCTTATTACTTAGTTCCCTATAAGTAGAAGCGAACTAAGGGAATGCACTAGGCTAAAGTGATAGTCAAATGTTTTAAAAGCTGTTAAGCGATTGTCATTGCAAATCGTTTCTTTGCTTGACCAGGAGTAGAACAAAAGAAAAACGGACACTTCCGACATGAGAAAAGTACTTTACAATTGAATCTAATAACAAAGAATATCTTGAAAACGGTAAACTCCACGAAAAAGATGCATATGACATAAATTGTGTGTTTTAACAAGATCTACACTTTTTGTGTAGTAAGTTTTCGTCTATCTCCTACGTTTATTAGTTACATAAAATCCACCAAAATTAATCCAGAATAAAGAGCTCTTCAGAGACTATTCCCGGAAAATTCAAGATATACATTTTGTTGGGAATTTAAATATCGTTAATATACGGTATTTTAATCAAAATCCTTGGAGCAATGTTTGAGAAAATGTAAATTTGGAAAATGTTTCCATGTAAATGGTAGTTTGTGGTGGGGGGACCTTTTTTTATAATCTTTGTGTCGCATCCTTGGAAGATACTAAACCTTAATACCAAGTTTGGTACTTAACGGTCCTTTCGTTTTGGAAACATTTTTCTAAAACTGCTTTTTTTCGGATTCAGGGGACCCCAAAACATCATTTTCGGTGAAATCCTGACATCGAATTTTTGGGTGCATTACGATACCTTCTCTATACACTGTGCACTAGTACGTGTAGAATAAAAATGTGATGTACAGAATGTACACCGAAACCGAAAACTTTACTTTTCTTACCATCTTCAGCTTGGAGGCAACGTAGGTACACTTAGACATGTAAATAAATCCAGTTTACTTCCATTACAATAAAGATAGTCATAGACGTAACTAATATGCATAGACGAAGAGAATCTTTTATGGCACTGACTTTAATTTATTTCTTGTCCGAAGAAGGAAGCTATTAAAGCATAAACGCACTTAATAATTCGCATGACGCCATCCATGAAATAAGGCCCAGAATATGGGAAGTGTTTGTTAGCATAGGGACTGCCTTTGTCTCGAAGCAATTTCCTCAATTACAGGGGAGTCAGACGTGGTTAATGTGAAATGGTAATAATACCACCATCCCCTTTGTTTAGCACCACACTATCGCCGTCCTAATTGTGAAGCCGTCTGCAATCGACGGATGTGGTCTCTTCACATGGCTCTCCAGTCTGAGTCATGCGACTGCTTGCTCACAGATGACAGATCACAGAACCAGTCAGTGATTCTGCATGGGATCTTTGCCGTATATAATTATTGAAACGTTAACGCTTATTGTCAGTCAATTAACTTTCCTGATATACTTTTAAAATTCTTTCCCGCCATGCATTATCTTCTTCTGGTTGAGAATATGTTATCAATTCGTGTTTCTTTACAGACATTTACTGAAATTATCTGAAAAAAATCTTATGTATTGTTAAACAGGTTAATCTTCTATACTTCATACTAATCGAGAACAAGATTATTCAGAAATGACCTTATTACTTGCTTCCTTGTAAGTAGAAGGGAAATAAGAGAGTATTATAGTCTAAAGCGACAGTAAAATCTTTTAAACGCTGGTTGCTACGTGATTGAAGTTCCTTTGTATGGCCAGGAGTTAACAAATTCCCGTATGAGAAAAATACAAGTATTTTAAAGTTGAAAATAATAACAAGCAATATCTGAAAAACGGTCAACTCCACAAAAAAATGAATAAAACACGAATTGTGTGTTTTTAAAGAGCTCTACATTTTTTGTAAGTTAAGTTTTTGTCTATCTCTTACGGTTTACCTGTTGTGTAAAATTCCGCAAAATTCATCAGGAATAAAGATGTCTTCAAAGGCTTTTCCAAGAAAATTCAAGATATACACTTTATTTGTTATGTAAATATCTGTAATGTAAGATATTTTAATCAAAATCGTTAGAGCCATTTTTGAGAAAATCAAAATTTTCGAAATGTTTGCCATGTAAGGAGTAGTTGGGGGTGGGGGATTTTCTTGAAAATCTTGTCGCATCCTTGGAAGATACTAACCTTAAATACCAAGTTTTCTTTTTTGAGCTATGTTGCCCACAGACACACACACACACACACACACATATCCATACGGACATTTTTCTAAAAATATTTGTTTTGGATTCAGGGGGTCTCAAAACATATTTCCGGTAAAATCTCGGGATCGAATTTTTGGGTGCATTACAATTCCTTCTCTATACACTATGTACATAGTACGTGTGGAGAAAGTAAAACATCTGATGTGTTCCATTCACATAACTTTCGATAGCTGTTTAGTATAAAACTATTCTTAAAAAGATTATCCTATCCACATCATACTAATCGAGATAAGCATTAGCAGAAATGGTCGTATTACTTGCTTGCTTCCTTCTAAGTAGAAGGGAAATAAGGGAATATATTAGGCTAAAGCGATAGTCAAATCTTTTTAAAGCTCATCGCTACGTAAAACAAATGAAGTTCGGTTCGCTTTGCATGGTCCCGTTTGAGAAAAGTTGAGTGATTTAAAATTGAAAACAATAACAAGAAATATCAAGAAAACGGTCAACACTAGAAGGAAAACTTATATGACATAAATTGTGTGTTTTAACGAGATATACCTACATTTTTGTGTAGTAAGTTTTTGTCTATACAAACTGTTACAGTTTAGCCGTTATGCACAATGTTGCAAAACTCAACCAGAATTCAGAGACAATTTCCAGAAAATTCAAAATATACATTTTATTTGTGATGTAAATATCTTTAATATACAATATTTTAATCAAGTCGTTAGAGACCATTTTGAGAACAACAAAATTTTCAAAAAAAGTTTCCATGTAAAGGGTAGTTGTGTTTGGGGGGGATTTTTTTGAAAATAATCGTGTCGCATCCTTAGAAGATACAAAATGCAAATACCAAATTTGGTATTTAACCGACTTTTCGTGTTTGAACTGTGTTGTCCACAGACTCAGACCTTTTTCTAAAAAGTATATTTCGGACTCAATGGACCTCAAAACATGTATTTACGGTAAAATCTTGGTATGGAATTTTGGGTGGAACACAATACCTTCTATATCCACCATGTATATTGTACATACGGGTTAGAGAAAGTATTATTGAGTTGCTTGCAATGAAAAATTCTTTTGCTTTAAAAACAACTGTTTTCACCAAAATGAAAACTTAATTTGTGCATTCAAAAGACTTACAGGTTGTTAGCTATAGTTTAATAATTGGTGCCTTAATATCTTCAGTGTGTTAACTGCTTTGTTTTTTTCGCTTCGTTTAACAGATTTCCACAAATGCATTACCTAATTCATTGCTGTTTTCTGCACGGGCGCGAAATGAGAGCGCCTGTCAATATACTGTCGGCTTTGCTTTCACGTGTTCACACTTCAATACGTAATGTTCAGGCAGGTGTCATTAGTCTTGCAGAAACCATTCAAACTCATTTACACATTAAAATAAGCAATGAATGTATTGAAAATGCAAGGTAAGCATTAAATCCTCAAACTATTTAAACTTCCAAAGTAATGACTTTTAGACGCAGTACTCCAGTTCAATCAAAAGTAATTACTGAAGAACAAATTATAGAACAGGTAAACTCTTTTAATTATCTCGGCCGAAAAATATCGAAGTAGTGATCCAACATTAAATAGAATATTTATTTCGATATGTGGCAAGTAAAAATAACACTAAAATAAAACAAGGAAAGAAGAAATTATTACATTTTATAAAACAATGAGCTTACCCTCATGTTTATATGATAGGGAAAGGTGTACTTTAAAGAGAAGAATTTAAATAGAATACTAACAACCGAAATGAAAGTTTTGAGATCAGTAATGGGAGTGAAGAGGGAAGGTAGAATAAAAAATAAAACAATAAAATGAGTTATATACCATTATACGAAAGCATTGTCAACCTTAAAAATAAGAGGTAGGAATACGCACAAGGCATGCCAGAAAAGATACCAAAGAGAGTTTTAAGGTGCAAATCAACAGTATGACGAAACATAGGAAGATCTTGCATGAGATGGGCGGACCAATAACTGGCTAATTAACCTAATGCATACAGTGGGAAAATAACTTCTATTTTCATTTCTTTCTTTATAAAATGGTTTTGGGCACGTAAGAACAATGACTATTATTCCGTTTGTTATTCGTTCCGTGTACGCGAGCTCGAATTCGTTATCGCGAGACCTGCCCGCTCTGCTTTACGCCTCACAATACTCCCGCCTCGCGCTCTTGGGGAAAATAAATATGTAATGGATGGTATGCCACAACAACTTGGAGGTACGAACCAACCCGAAAATCTTCTAAATTATATGGAGTTTTATTTATGGACACTCTTTAACTGCTTCTACTCTTAATAACTAAAATTATCAGTCTTCAAATGTAACAAACATTGGAATGTTGTTCATTACACTGTCCTTAATTACCAACGCAAATATCTGCACTATGTCGTTACCTCTATGAGGGGGAAACTGACTTAAGCTCTTTCGCTAGTCGGCAGGTGAATGTTGCAGTGGTTTCTCATCTAGCACTATATCCTTTTCCTCATTTACCTTTTATTCCGTTTCCTTCACACATTTCAGGCGTGTGTCTAATTTTCCTGTCGTGAGGTGGTACTGGAAAATGGTGCAGATTCTTGCTTCAAGGAAAGTCTATCACCGTGGACACCAGAGGGCTGCCTGGTTGTAAGGGACTTTATCGCTCTCTTTGTGGTGCTCTAGTATTGAAAATATTGGGGATATCTGTGTATCTCTGCGGCGTGAATCCTCCTCTGGTTCCTTCACTACATCCATTTCACCGAGGGGTGATAGCCGCAATAGAGATGGGCTAGATACAGTGCGGAATATGCCCTTCCCAGTTATATATCCTATACCAGGGCTTCTCAAAAGCATAATATCTCATGCTGTACACCTTAAATTGTAATTGTAATTTTTATTAAGCCTTAAACCGTATGGATAATGCCATCGTCACACAATGGTCCGGCTCAGCTCGGCTCGGACATTTCGCAATAAGGAAGAAACAGCGGAGAGGGTGTGGAAGCGGGAGACAGCGAGTATTGGGAGACCTAGCGAAGTCGTGACGATTGTTTTAGTCTAGTGTATTTGCTTATGCGACGGCGTCGTGATTATACCGCTCACCTTTCACTTAAAATATATCCCTAGTTCGAATCCAGGAGACTGCATGAGGGATTTCTGGTGGACGAAACGGCGTCTGGGCGGGTTTTTTCCGGGTCCTCGTTTCTCCCGCCATTCATTCCACTAATTGCTTCATAATAAATTTCCTGTCACCCATTTCACCGTCATTATATATCATTCACGTTCTCACTTTTATACTAGGCACCAAACTGACCCCATCCTTGATTCTTTCTGATTATAGATTCTTTTCCTCAACAGGCGTCTCACCCCAGGCACTGGCTTGTAGAAATCCTTGGGGGGGGGGGTGTAAGCCCTACATATGAGAAGGATATACAGTGAAAGAAAGATATTGTCTTATTCCCCTTGTACCTACAATTAAATAAGTAATAGGACCATTACTGCTAATGTTTATCTCGATTAGTATGAAGTAGAGAGAAGAATAAGGTTCTGCAAGAATGGTTTTTTGCAGCATTGGTAGAGTTACGTGTAGTGTAATGTAGCACATCATATTTTGTTTTATTTGTTATTTTTCCCCCCCAAACTGTCTGACCTTTGGGCTGTTTCTAATGGAAAGGATGATTCACATTCCTAGCTCAATACACTTCCTGGTTGCTTTTAGAAGATATGCAAGCAGTTTGATTGATACACTCACCTGATTTGTTGATTTCTGCCACTCCCTTTCAAACGTTATCGTCCGTTATCATTTACCTAATCTTGTGATATTGAACCAAGAGCAGGAGAGGCGCCAGTGTTCTTGATTGAACGCTTTGCGGAAATTTCCAATAAAACAGTGACAAAAAACGTGATAATAGATATCGATGAGGAAATTTCATCTCTATCAACTTCAGTATACTTGCAATAGCTAAAATGTATCTTCAGCTACGCTTATACTTTGACTATTTTCGTTTTGCACAATCCCTCTTTCCTTAAAATGACTTGGCACTCATTCAAGGCCGGAACACCTTCGTAACTTCCCAAAATGTAAGCTAGTTTTGTCATATTTTACAATAAGGTTTGATATAAACTCGTAGTTCTCAAACGAGGAGTTATGCTTTCTCAATCATCATGCTAATGAATGAATTGGATTGGCAACAATTTTGGAAAGGAAGTGAGTCTTAAGTAATCCCAGGGTCACAAATCTCTAAGGAAACTTCCCTTCATACATTTCCGGTGATGAATGAATTAAATGTACCCGAATTATAACGGAATACATCGAATTTAAAGGTTATCTATATCTAACTCTGAAAGTTATACACTGTAAAACCTAAATAGGTTTGTACATAATAAGTACGAAAATTAGTTTTGAGGAAATTGAGTTTTGGGTTTCAGCAAATGTAAGAGCACAACTCATGAAGGAATACCGATCTAGTCTCTACATTATGTTCTGCACAAACTTATTAACCTAAGTTTCCGAATTTGCACTTTTTATCATATTTCTATTGAGGATTAATGGGACTATCTATTTCAGCAGTTATAATGCCTTAATTCCAGCAGTTCTGATTTATTTAGTAAAACATTGTAAAACCGAAAAATTCTAAATGAAAACTTTAGGATGAGGCCTAGGTATCGTTTAAGAGAACTTTTAACCCAGTTCACGAATTTAAATATGGCGCCATAGCATTTGATTTGTATAAGCATCATGAAATGTTTCTTAGATTCAACTTATATTTACTTTTTTAGCACCTACAATAATAGGTAACAGTAAGTATTGTTTACCACCGGACAATTCGATGTCATTATTTTATGAAAAATCTGATCTATTCCATTCACATGACTTTCTATACGTCACTGTAATACATTATTGTTAAAAAGCATATTTTTCTATATAATATATGATAATAGAGAGTATTTTAAATCTGAAACAAATAACTTGTAATATCTAAGATATGGTTAATTCCTACAAAAATACGTACATGACATAAATTGTGTGTCTTAACGAGATCTACATTATTTATGTAGTAAGTTTTTGTCTGTTACGGTTTACCAATTATACAAAATTCATCCAGAATAAAGAGTTCTTTAGAGGCTATTCCCAGAAAATTCAAGATATACATTTTATTTGTTATGTAAATATCTTTAATATACGGTAATTTAATAGAAATTGTTAGAGCAATTTTTGAGAAAATTAAAAATTTCGAAATTTTTTCCGTGTAAAGGGCAGTTTGGGGTGGGGCGATTTTTATCAAAAGCTTCGTGTCGCATCCCTGAAAGATACCAAACTTAAATACCAAGTTTGGTATTTTACTGACTTTTCGTTTTTGAGTTATGTTCCTATACGCAGTGACACACACACACGGATCTTTTCCCAAAAATGTTTTTTTTTATAAAGGAACCCTAAAACGTATATTTCCGGTGAAATCATGATATCCAATTTTTGGGTGAAATGCAATATCTTTTCTGTACAATATGTACATAGTACGTTTGGAGAGAGAAAAAATACAAAACAAAACATTTTGGATAAAGGTATTTATGTATGTCTGTGCGTCTATGAACAGAAAAACAAAAACGAAAAATCCAATAAGTAACAAACTTGGTATTTCAGTTAGTATCTTCCAAAGATGCTACTCGAACATTTTCAACTAAATCTTCCTCACCAAATAGAAGATTTTCGAAATTTTAGACTTTCTCAAAAATGTTCCAGCGATTTTGTTTAAAACAACACATGTTTGATATATTTACATTTCTTGTATTTTCTGACCAGTCTGAATGATTTTTATAATATGAAAAATGTAAGAGACAGACAAAAACGTTCTACATAATATGTAGATCTAATTTATTCTCACACAATTTTTGTCAAATAAAATGTTTGTGGCATTGACAGTTTCAGAAACATTGTTATTATTGCGTTTAATCGTCAAATGCATTAAAATACATTATACTTTTTAACTGTAAAATCGTTATTAGTTATTTTTACTTTCTTATACGAACTATGTACATAGTGTATAGAGAAGGTACTGCATTGCACCAAAAATTTCGATACCAAGATTTCACCGGAAATACATGTTTTGAGATTCACTGAATACAAAAAAAAAACATTTTTAGAAAAATGTCCGTGTATGTGTGTGTGTCTGTCTGTGCGTATGTGTGTGTGTCTGTGTGTCTGTGGGCAGCATAGCTAAAAAACGAAAAGACCGTTAAAGCCCAAACTTAGTATTTAAGTTTGGTATCTTCCAAGATGCGACACGAAGATTTTCAAGAAAATCCCCCACCCCAAACTACCCTTTACATGGAAAACATTTTGAAATTTTTGATTTTCTTAAAAATGACTAACGATTGTGATTAAAGTATCGTGTATTAAAGATATTTACCTGACAAATAAAATGTATGTCTTGAATTTTCTGGGAATAGCCCCTGAAGACTACTTTATTCTGGATGAATTTTACGGAATTGTGCATAACTGTTACACCGTAAGAAATGGGGAAGAACTTACTGCACAGAAAATGAGAGCACGTTAAAATACACAATTTATGTCATATACATTTTTTTCGAGGAGTTGATCATTTTTAAGATATTCCTGGTTTTTCGTTTTAGCTTTGAAAAACATATTTTTCTCATAGAGGAGTTTCTTAACTCCTATCCATACAAAGGAACTTCAATTACATAGGAACCAGCTTTTAGCTATCATTTTAACCTATGGAACTCCCTCATTTCGGCTCTACTTACAAGGAAGCAAGTAATAAGACTATTTCTGCTAATTAGCATAGAAGCATAAGCTTTTTAACTACAATTTGTTGCAGAGATGTAGAGTAAATCATGTGAATGGAACACACCAGATTTTTTTCTCTCGTTTTCTTGGTCATGCAAAGAATATGGAATTCCATAGCTAAAGCATCTGGGTTTCATTTAAGCCTATGGAACCTCATTATTTCCCTTGAATCTACGTGAAAATATGTAATCAATCATTTTTGTAAATCTTTAACTCGATTAACAGAAAAAAATGATGTTTTCCATTCACATGGGTTTCTCTAACTGTTCCACAAACAAACTTTCTTCACAACAGATTATCCTTTTATCTACATCATACTAATCGAGACAGACGTTAGCGGAAATGACTTATTACTTGCTTCCTAGTAAGTAGAAAGGAAACAGGAAAATATACTAGGCTAAAGCGATAGACAAATCTTTTAAACAAATCTGATGTGTTTCATTCACAAGACTTGCAGTTCCGCAAACAAACATTTTATTCAAAAGATTATTGATTAAAATACCGTATATTAAAGTTATTCACAACACAAATAAACTGTATATTTTGAATTTTCTGGGAATAGGCTCTGAAGTACACTTTATTCTCGTTGATTTTTGCAAAATTTTGTAAAACGGTTAAATCGTAAGAGATAGACAAGAACTTATTATAAAAAAATTGGATCTGGTTAAGCACACAATTTGTGTAATATGCATTTTTACTGTAGATATTTCTTGTTATTGACTTCAATTTTAAAATACTTTTCTCAGATAGGAAGTTCCGTTTTCCTTTTGTTCTGCTCCTGGCCATGCAAAGAAGCAAATTTCAATGACAATCGCATAACGATAGCTTTTAAAACATTTGACTATCGCTTTAGCATAGCGCATTCCTTTAGTTCCCTTGTACTTATAAGGAACTAATAAGAACATTCTGCTAAAGTTTATCTCGATTAGCATTGTGTAAAGAGAAGAATAATCTTTTGTAAGAAGTCTGTTTGTAGAACAATTAGAGAAAGTCATGTGAGTGTAACACATCAGATTTTTTGAAAAAGATCATGTGTGTGTCTGAGTGTGTTTGTGAACAGCATAGCTCAAAAACTAAAAACAGTTACATACCAAAATTGGTATTTAAGCTTGGTATCTTCTAAGGATGCGACACGATCCTGCCACCCAAACTATGCTTTACACGGGAAAATGGTTGAGTTTTTTTTTTTTCTCTCAACAATATTGATTAAAAGCTATTTGCATCACAAATGAGATGTATAATTATAATATGAATTTTCCGGGAACAGCTTCTGAAGATCTGAATTTTTCAAAATTTTGCATAACTATTAAACCGCAAGAAATAGCCAAAAGCTTACCTTAAAGAAACTGAAAATCTCAAAATACAGAATTTATGTCATATACATTTTTGTTGTAGATTTGACAGTTTCCAAGATATTCCTTGAATACTTAGAATTTAGAATACTTATACTTTTCTCAGACAGGAAGGGTCAGCTTTTCTTTTGTTCTACTCTTGGCCAAGCAAATAAGCCAATTTCAATGACAATTGCATAACGAGATATTTTGACATATTTGCCTGTTGCTTTCGCATAGCGCATTCCTTTAGTTTCCTTCTTCTTATAAGGAAGTATTTATGATTTTTTTTCCCACCGTAAATCTACATGGATCCCCTGGGGTCGAATCTGTGCCGGCCTTTATGAGAGGTAAGCGGTTTAACCACTAAGCCACGGCGCGGCCTAGATGTTGGGTCACAAGATATAATTGTGAGGAGCGGCTTGGGAAAAGAAAAACATTTTATATAATTGTAGATACTAGATTTCGGCTACATCTATTGAAATAACCACTTTATATCCTAGAGGCATTGCTGACAAAAGAGGGACGGAAAAGCAGAATAACTACATGGCATATTTATGGATTTTCATTATTTGAGACCTCAGGGTTTTACTTCTGGTTTAAAGGCAGGCTTCAACAACTTCCGTGCTACTTTAGGACGCTAAAAGTAGAAGCAACCGGGAAGAAAATAAAAGAAATCCGGGCATCCGATCTTAGACGGAAACTTAGCTTTATCGCCTTCCTGTCTTAGAACGATTGGTAGTTCCCAGCACAAAGGTGAGGTCAGATAAAAGTTGAATAACGCAGCAATGGTTTTCAAACTGGGCGAAGCAGGCGTGAGAGACTGATAGTAAAAGTTCATTCAGGCGAATAATGTATAATCAGATACAAACTATAACATATTGACTATCTACTCACTTTTTATTTTCTCTAGCATGTAGGTAAATGTATGTAGTAAATGGAGAAGGTATTGTATTACACCTGATAGAGAGGCCTCTGAAAAATTAAGCGGTCTTTCACACCCAATATAAAATGGGACACTGAGAACCACAGTTGTTAAAGAGCGTCCATAAAAAACACGGCATTTATATTTACCTAAAAATTCGATACCAAGATTCCACTAGAAATGCATGTTTTGAGATCCCTGAACCCAAAAAAGCATTTTTAGATAAAGGTGAGTGTGTGTGTCTATGCAAAATAGCTCAAAAACGAAAAGTCGGTTGAACACCAAACTTGGTATTTAAGTTCAGTATCTTGCAAGGATGCGACACGAATATATCATAAGTAATACCACGACTGTATTCATCTTATCGATAATTCACGATCGGAGCGAAGCGACGCATTGTATTTGACAAGACAATTCAGCGAAATAGACTATAAATAATTTATAATATATAGGAAGGGAGATTTTATCAGGTTATGATTGTAATACTTAACATTAGTTCTCAAATGGTAGATGACGCATTCGACCATGTTTATATACCGAATGTTTCTTTTTTTCTTTTATTTTATTTCTTCACTGCCTGAATTATGATATAGCCGACCGTGTCTACACCCAATGTACGAATATCGATAGCAACAATAGAAATAGGGAACAATTATTTTATTTCAGCTTTTAATGACTAATACATGAAATGGAAACAAACATTTTATTTGAGGTTATTGTACTCATCTCATACATAAGAAATACAAATAATGATTATTTTCATTTTTTTTAACTAAATACGTTTTCCAACTTAAATACCAAGTTTGGTATTTAACGATCTTTTCGTTTTTGAGCTATGCTGTCCATAGACACACGAACCTTTTTCTAAGAATGTTTTTACTTTCTCTATACTACTATGTACATAGTGTATAGAGAAGGTATTGCACTCCACCCAAAAATTCGATACCGAAATTTCACCAGAAATATATGTTTTAGGGTCCCCTGTATAAAAAAAAGCATTTTCAGAAAAAGGTCCGTGTGTGTATGTGGGTGTGTCTGTGAACACGATAACTCAAAAACGAAAAGGCGGTAAAATGCCAAACTGGTATTTATGTTTAGTATCTTCCAGGGATGCGACACGAAGATTTTGAGAAAAGTCCCCCTACCACAAACTACCCTTTACATGGAACTTTTTTCGAAAATTTTTATCTTCTTAAAAATGGCTCTAATGATTTTGATTAAAGTATCGTATATTAAATATATTTACCTGACAAATAATGCGTATGTCTTGAAATTTCGGGGAATAGCCTCCGAAGACTACTTTTTTCTGCATGAAGTTTACGAAATTTTCCATAACTGCTAAACCGTAAGAGATGGACAAAAACTTACCACACAAAAATGTAGACCATGTTAAAACTCAAAATTTATGTTATTTGGAGTTGATCGTTTTTGATTTATTCCTTTTATTGGTTTCAGCTTTGAAAAACATAATTTTCTCATACTGCAATTTTTCAACTCGTGTCCATACAAACAAAGGAACTTCGGTCACATAGCAAACAGCTTATAACTATCACTTTAACCTATGACATCCCCTTATATCGCTTCTACTTACAAGGAAGCAAGTAATAACACTATTTCTGCTATTTTTTCCCGATTAGCATGAAGTAAATAGAAGCATAAGCTTTTTAACAATATTTTGTTGCAGAGATATAGAGAAAGTCATGTGAATGGAACACATCAATTTTTTTTTTAATTCGGTTGGACTCAAAACATGCATTTCCGGTGGATTCTCGGAATATATTTTTTTTCTGTATACACCATGTACTTGTAGAGAAGGCAAAAAATGGGATTTGCACTAGGTGTCGATGACATGGAACAAGTATATGTTACGTCCACAAAGTCTATGTAGGACGTTCTTTCAATCGTCTCTTGCATTATGGCATAGTCTGTTGAATGGCCATGTTTTCTGAATGGCTTTTGGACCTTCTACCTGAATCAAGCTGTTCTTCCTTTTATCTGACCGTGATCTTTGTCTCCTGTTCAAGAAAACACGTCATTGCCACTCTAGCGGGTTTTCTCACAAGTGGTCTTGAATCCAAACAACTATCTGTAGTAGAACTATCGGTATAATTTTATTAATTATTACTTGTATTATAAGAGGGAAAATTCGATGTTGAAATGTCTTCAGAAATACTTTTTATAAGACCCAGTAACCCAGAAATGTATGTGTACGTATGTGCGCGCACGCGTGTTGTCTATGGACAGCATAACTAAAAATCTGATGTGTTCCATTCACATGACTTTCCCTAAATCTCTGCAACAAATTATTGTTAAAAAGATTAGGCTTCTATTTTGTTCATGCAACATTAGCAGAAATAGTCTTATTACTTTCTTCCTTAAGTAGAAGCGAAATAAGCATGTAGCATAGGTTAAAGTCAAAGTCAAAAGCTGGTTTGTTGTGTGACTGAAGTTCCTTTATTTGTATGGACAGGAGCTGACAAATTCCTGTATGAGAAAAGTATGTTTTTCAAAGCTGAAACTAAAAACAAGGAATATCTTAAAAACGACCAACTCCACGAAAAATATGTACGTAACATAAATTGTGTGTTTTAATGTGCTCTACACTTTTTGAGAGGTAAGTTTTTGTCCATCTCTTACGGTTTAGCAGTTATACAAAATTTCGTAAAATTCATCTAGAATAAAGTAGTCTTCAGAGGCAATTCTCAGAAAATTCAAGTAATACATTTTATTTGTGAGGTAAACATCTTTAATATACGATATTTTAATCAAAATCGTTAGCCATTTTTGAGAAAATCAAAATTTTCGAAAAACTTAAGTACCAAGTTTGGTATTTAACGGTCTTTTCGTTTTTGAGCCATGTTGTCCACAGACACACACGCACATGGACCTTTTTCCAAAAATGTCTTTTTTGGATTCAGGGGGACCCAAAACATATATTTCCAGTGAAATCTCGGTATCGCATTTTTTGGTGTAATACAATACCTTCTCTATACACTATGTACATAGTACGTGTAGAGAAAGTAAAAACAAAAAGTTGGTTACATACCAAACTTTTAAGTTCAGCATCCTCAATATCTTTCTTATTTTGCATTATTTAACTGGTGGCTCCAATTGGAAATTAATGCTGAATGATTTTGAATAATTCGTAAACTAAAATGGATAGACAAACTTACTTAAGAAAAATTTGTCTTTAAACCAACAATTTATTTCAAAAAACTTGTTATAGTATTGGTAAGATATTGGTTGTTGCTTTGAAATGCTCAATACTCTTCCATTTTTAAAGTGTAATCGCCGTTCAGTTGTTTCTCGTGATATACAAATTATATAAAATGTCAAAGCCAGCATATTAAAGCAATTTGTTTTTAAGTTTTCTTCTTTGCATTGCGAGAGTTTATTTCCAAGAATAAATATTTGAAAGTTCTTTCCATATTTTTTGTAACTAAGCAATTATTGCTTAATTTGTAATCATTCCTAGACATAATACACACTGAGTGACGTCATATGGATAGAAAAATACCGTTACCATATACAACCATATTCATATATTATACGTATATTATTACTAAAGAAAGTCGTGTTGATGTATCGCAATTAATTTGTTTCATGCCCCCCCCCCATTTATACCACGTCTTTAACTTGCGGTCCTATCGACGGCATTTCCATATCGGTAGTGGTGTTAATTTTTTGTACTTTCTCTAGCAGCATGTACACAATGTACATAGTACCTAGATAAGGTATTGAATTCTACCTTAAAATTCTATGCTGAGATTCCACCGGAAATATATTTTGAGGTCTCCTGAGTGCCAAAAGCATTTTTAGAAAAAGTTTCGTGTTTGTATATGCACGTGTGTGTATGGGCAGCATACATAGCTAAAAATCGAAAAGACCATTAAATACCAAACCTGGTATTTATGTTTAGTATCTTTAGAGATGTGACAAGAAGATTTTCAAAACAAATCTCCGCCTCAAACTAGTTTTTTTATGGAAACATTTTTGAAAAGTTTGTTTTCTCAAAAACGATTCTAAAGATTTTGATTAAATACCGTGCACTAGACATGACTGGTTTCAATTTAAGCCACTTAAAACGTTTCTCAAATGGGAAGTCATCTTTCGTTTCATCTCTCTTTCACTGCTGGCCATGCAAAGCGAACCGAACTTCAATTGCTCATATAGCGACCAGCTTTTAAAAGATTGCACTGTTGCTTTAGCCTAGTGTATATCCTTATTTTCCTTCTATTTACAAGGAAGCAAGTAATAAGACCATTTCTGCTAATGTTGAACTCGATTAACATGATGTGGATAAAAGAATAGTTATTTGTAAGAATAGTTTGATGTGGAACAGCTAGAGAAAATCTTGTGAATGGAACATATCAGTTTTGTTTATTTTTTTTTTTTCAACTTCTATGGTCATGTCGGGGGTTTTGATTCGTTGTTAATACCTATTAATTTACCGTTTGCTATTTGCTCCCAAATAGATATATATATACACATTAGCAAGCATATATACACCCATGCCCCGTGCGCCACAAAGTACCAAAGCGAGGCGCTTTAACGAGCGCGGCTATTAAACACACAGATTCGCTCGCACTTTCATTCTTTCAGACTCTGTGGGGGATAGGTTCTGATTATGGTTAACGAAAAGTTCCTCGCCCAAGCTGGAAATCGAACCCGGGATCTCTAGATGAGAAGCCACTCTAGCGCAGATGTAGTAGGTATTAATTTGTTTAGCTTACAGATACTTGCAATAGACACCGTTGCTATGCAGAAACGACATAAGAAAACTTGGACTTTAAATCAAAGTGATAGTTATTAGCGCAACGTGTGGGATAAAGTAAACATAATTCACTCGTTCTCATGTAACGAGTGGGATAAAGTAAACAAATAAATGGTTGATAGCTACAACTTTTCTACAACCTTTTACTCTTTTTCGTATAATTTCCGTGAAGTCGACGGTAATAAAGCCTCAACTGCTTCTTTTGCTTCATTTAATATATCATTTGGAACCGATATATTAACGTTAGATCACTCTCTCTCTCTCTCTCTCTCTCTCTCTCTCTCTCTCTCTCTCTCTCACACCTCATTCATACTTTCAGACTCTGGGTAGAGAAACCCTTGGACGCTCTTTAACTACTGTGGTTCTCAGCGTCCCTTCTAAATTGGGCGTGAAAGACCACTTAATTTTGCTCAGAGGCCTCTCTATCAGGCTTGAGGTTCTTTTACGTGCCGTAAATCTACGACACTTTACTTCCCTTCCGAAGGAAGTCATCGTCCTCCGCCGGGTTTGAACGGAAGGCGACTCCCAGCCGGGAATTGATACAGAGACCCATCACACACTAGGCAGAATCTCTACTGCATGAGCTATGGGGCCACCCAAATGTGTTTTTCTTCAGCTAAATAAATAATAGCTGTCTTTTTACACTTGCTGGATCTAACTTTCAACAGAAAGCATGCAAAAAGCGTGGGAGAATCGGAAAGATAAGAAGCTGCTAGAAGAAGCGAAAATCCGTGCACTGTTTTTCGTGGTAATTTAGAAGTTGCGCACCACGATTACCTAGCCAATCGGCTAGCAATAAATACGTTCCGATAAATCTCTTTAAGTAAGCGGGGTACAATACAAAGACATGCCCGGGAGCTAATTTTGTGAACGGTTCTACAAGAATTACGAGAGAGATTGTGTGGTTTTGCTAAATCGTCCAAGTCTAATTTGGGCTCGGGGCTGACCAAATTCCAAATTACTGCCAAGTTGACACCGCTAAATCCCTTTGGATCCCTCATAGGCACAACGTTGCCTTTATCTATTTCCTAAATTATGACGTAGAAAAAAGGATGCCTGTAACTGACGTCAAACCACGTTTCTCTGACGTAGTGTCCAGTTATTTTGTTTTAAGGCACGGTATACAATAAAATCTGATGTGTTCTATTCACATGGGTTTACTACATCTCTGTAACAAATTATTGTTAAAAAGCATTCTTTTATGTACTTCATGCTAATCGAGATAAACATTAGCAGAGATGATCTTATTGCTTACTTTCTTGTAAATAGAAGGGAAATAAGGGAATAAAATAGGCTAAAGCAATAATCAAATATTTTAAAAGCTTGTTGGTGTGTGATTGAAATTCGTTTCTCTGCATAGCCATAAGCTAACATAATCCCTTCAGTATGAGAAAAGTTCAAGTATTTTGAAACTAAACCAATGGCAAGGAATATCTCAGTTATGGCCAACTCCACGAAAAAAAAACTCATGATATAAATTGTGTGTTTTAACGAGATGTACATTTCTTGTGTTGTGAGTTTTTGTCTATCTCTTTACTAGTTATGCAAAAGTCATCCAGAATGAAGGGTATTCAGAAGCTATTTCCAGAACATTTAAGATATACATTTCATTTGTTACGTACATATCTTTAAAATATGATATTTTAATAAATATCGTCAGTCATTTTTAAGAAAATCAATATTTTCGAAAAATTTTCCATAAAAAGGGTAGTTTAGGGAGGGGGAAGTTTCCTCAAATTCTTCGTGTCTCATCCTTGGAAGATACGGAATTTAAATACCAGGTTTGTTGTATAATGGCTTTTTAAAAAATGTTAAACCAAGTTTGGTATTTACCGATCGTTCGTTTTTGAATTATCGTGTTCCAGTCTCACGGATTCGCGCGCGCGGAGCTTTTTCTAAACATCTGATGTGCTCCATTCACAAAACTTTCTTTAGCTGCTCCACATTTAAAAAATTCTTACGAAAGATTATTATTTTATCTACTTCATGCTAATCGAGATAAAAATTAAAAATGTGGTCTTATTACTTGCTTTCTTGTTAGTAGAAGGTAAATAACAGAACACATTAGGTTAAAAGGAGCCGGTCCCCATGGCCACGCTCGCCAAAGCGTCTCGCTTTGGTGCTTCGTGGGCAGGGGATCGTGGGTTCGAGTCCCGCCTTGGGCATAGGTGTTATATGTTTGTGCAATGTGTATATGTTTGTAAAAGAAACAGTAAACCAGTAATCAGTAAAACCTACGGGGGGAAATGTAAATAGGATACAGTAAAAAAAAAAAAAAAAAAGATAGCAAATATTTTAAAAGCTCAAGTAAATAATTGATGTTCGGTTCGCTCAGCGTAATCCCGTTTGAGAAAAGTTAGATTTAAAATTGAAACCATAACAAGGAATATCTCTAAAACGGTTAACTCTACAAGAAAAACATGTATGACATAAATTGTGTGTTTTAACGAGATCTACACTTATTGTGCGGTAAGTTTTTGTCTTTCTCTTACGCCTTAACCGTTATGCAACATTTTGCAAGAATCATCCAGAATAAAGAGGTCTTTAGAGGCAATTCCCAGAAATTTCAAAATTTATATTTTATTTGTAATGTAAATATCTTTAATATTTGGTACTTTAATCAAACTCGTTAGATCCATTTTTGAGAAAAACAAAATTTTCAAAAATATTTCCATGTAAAGGTCGTCGGGAACACTCGGTCAGGAGTTTGGGGCTCCCTCTAGGAGTTCGCCAGGGGGTCTGGGAGCCCGTGAGTGGCCTTGGGCGGAGTCGGAGCCGTTCCAACTGTAACCGTTAAAGACCCCGTCCATACCTGTACCCGTCATTCAGATCTGGTCGTCCTTCGGGCCTCTCCCCTCATTTCCTGCCTGGGGTCACCTAAGAGGCAAAGTCCACAAGGGCTTGCGTCTTTACAAATTCTAACTAATTTTTCTTGAGAAACCAATAACTGGAATGCATTTTAGTTATACCATTTCGCGACCGAAACAAAGTATAAACAGAAGTAGAAATTATTATTTTCTATCTTTAGTAATACAAATTATTTCTTAGGAAAATAAGATAAATGTTTCTGGAATTACTGGCAGCGCCCAGCTGAAATTTCAGAATGATGGTGGTGGTGGTGGTGGTGATGGTGCTGGGGCTTTAGGGCGCTCAATTACAAGGGCTATTATGCCTATATATATGCATCACATAACTTGTGTGTTTTAATAATATGTTATATATATTTTTATATACCTAATTAATAACATATATGTAATTATATCGTATGTCATATGTTTTTCTTGTAAAGGTGACCGTTTTCGAGGTATTCCTTGTTATTGGTTTTCACAGCTTTAAAAAGATTTGATTATAGCTTTAGCCTAATGTACTCCCTTATTTCCCTTCTATTTATAAGGAAGCATTTCTGTTGATTTTTATCTCGATTAGCCTGATGTAGATAAAAGAATAATCTTTTGGAAGAATAGTTTGTGTATGTAACAGCTAGAGAAAGTTATGTGAATGGGATACATACGATTTTTTTTTATTTATGATTATGGCTTGTGTCTATGATAAAAGAGGTCTTCAGCGGAATCGCAAGGTTGGCCACTGTAGGTAAAACGAATTATGCAGTCGTCTGCAATGTATTAACAAATAAGTCATAGTTCACAAATTATCTAGACAGCAGACATGGCTCTGAGCCAGAGAGTGCATTTAGATACCCTATATTCTCTGCTGCCTCAGCCAAGAAAACAAGGTCAAATCTCCAGAAGAGTATTGATTTAGTCCGTGTTGCTGTCATCTAAATGCTCTGTTTCTGGGTAACGCGTGTACTGCATAAAATCTGCTGTAAACCAACTGTTATTTCTGTAAACATGCACCTATTATACCTAACCTATACTTTAACTTATTTATAAAGTTGCTTCTCAGGAATCAATAAAATTCTATTCTTTGCATGTTGGATACGATAAACACATATCCGGAAATAAATTTAATATTCAACATGGGCAACAAACATTTAAATACCCTCTCTTTCTGTATTTCTTACAGTTTTCGAGAAAATAAAGATTTTGTTTGACTGCCTCCGTGATCGAGTGGTCACCAATCCGATTTCTCAACCGGAGGTCCCAGAGGCTGGGGCGGGGAATTTTTCTTTAACCAGAATTATTCCCTATCCCCCACAGAGTCTGGAAGTATGAATGTGTAAGTGTTCAGTAATAAAAATGTTTTTAACCTACAGCAATACGAGCTGTTTCACAAGTCAAAGCTCCCGATATGACCATTGCAGTTAAAGGAGGCTATACAAAAGAAATAATAATAATAATAATAATCATAATCATAAAAATATTTTGTGTCGAAGTATCTGAGAGAGCTAGTAATATATCACGTACTCTCAAAAATTTGTCACAAATCACAGTATGGTGGAATTCCGGTTTAAACTGGATGGGAGAGGAGTTTCGGATAAGGACTTTTTTTTCGGATAAATCCTTAATAGTTAAAAAGCCATGCCAATAATATTTGATAAAAGTCTGAAGTGCTCCATTCATATGTCTTTCACCCTATTCTACAGCAAACTATTTTTTATCTTCTTCATGGTAATAAAGATAAGCATTAGTAGAACTGGTCCTTAGTTCCTTATTAAATAGATGGGAAATAAGGGAGTAGGTACGCTAGGGTAAAGTGATAGTCAAATCTTTGAAAAGCTGATTGCTATGTGATTGAAACTCTGTTCTCTTTGAATGACCACAAGTAAAACAAAAAAGGAGGAATGAGAAATTCCCGTTTGAGAAAAGTATAAGCATTTTAAAATTGAAACAACATTAGCCAAATAATATTAAATAAGTGCACTAACCTATATATTGAAACACATTTCCCTTTCCTTGTTTATACTTCTGTTATTCGAGAAACTACAACTAAACACAACACACGTATTGACCATTATACTGGTTTAAAACTTACACTCTAAATTTACTGATTAATTGAACATTTAACACCACAAAATCACTTAAATAAGTACCCTAACCTATGTATTGAAACACATTGCCCTTTCCTTGTTTTTGCTTTTGCTATTCGAGAAATTATAACCAAACACCACACATGTATTCAACATTATACTGGTTTAAAACCTACTGCACAAATGCTACAATTGACATTTAACACCACAAAATCTTATTTTTGGGTCCACATTTAACTGACAAAAGCCGTACACCTCTCAGAAGTGTAGAATCAAAATATGGCGGCTTGATAAAAACTTGCTTCACCAACCATAATGCATAAGGATAGAGCATTTCCTTTCTATTCTCTCTATATCTGTGGTTTAAAATTGAAACCAATAACAAAGTATATCTGAAAACGGTCAACTCTACAAGAAAAACTCTGAGGATGTTCTCCACAGCTGAGGACGAAATGTCAAATTTTAATAATTTGAATATCCGACCACGGCCTAAAAGCCCGGACATGTTATACGCTACCAATAATAACACCGGACGTGAAAGCCTACGAGTATAAATTGTGTGTTTTAAAAAGATCCAAATATTTTATGTAGTAAGTTTTTGTGTATCTCTTACGGTTTAACCGTTATGCAAAATTCTACAAACCTCATCTTCAGAGGCTATTCCCAGAAAATTAAAAATATACATTTTGACACATAAATATCTTTAATATACGGTGTTTTAATCAAAATCGTTAGAGCCATTTTTGAAACAAAGACAATTTTCAAATTTTTTTCCGTGTTAAGGGTAGTTAGGGTAGGGGAATTTTCGTGAAAATCTTCTGGTCACATCCTTGGGAGATACTAAACCTTAATACCTAGTTTTGGTATTTAAAGTCTTTTCGTTTTTAGCTATGCTGTCCACAGACACACGCGGACCTTTTTCTAAAAAGGTTTTATTTCCAGTGAAATCTCGACATCGAATTTTTGGGTGGATTACAACACCTTCTCTAGCTATTATGTACATTGTATGTACATATGTGCTAGACAAAGTAAAAAGGAGCAAGGAAAATAATATAGTAGCTAATTTCTCTTCTGATGTATATAGATATTTCACAGCTAGCATTATTTTCATAGCAGTGACTAAATGAATATAGTAACAATATACCTATTAATATGATAATTTATGCAAGAATATAAAATATAATTTTCGAGGAATAAATTTAAATTATACTCGGTTTCAGTAATAGCCCAAAATTCGCAACTCTCCTCAATTAAAAATAAATCGCAAAGTCGACCTTTTAATATCCCAATCCGCGACTTTTCGCCCAATTTGGCGACCCTGATAGAACTAGCAAAGGCGAGGTTTTGAATTCCTAAGCCTCCACCAGAGTGTATAATCAAATTGCCACGAGCAATCTACTTTTCTATGTACACATGAGGGGAAGTACTGTCTTAGGTCTTCGTATACATTACATCGTAAGCACAGCACCTGTTTCCGTCTTTTCCTCGTGTTACATATGTTGCAGCAGGTTTGTTTTAGTTGCTCGTTCATGCGACTCTGAGTCAGACCCTTCTCAGGTTACTACAGGAAATTGGAAGGAAAATTGCGAGCTGCATGCAAAGTCTGTTACCTACTTCTCACAATAACCTGTGTTTCCAGTGTACCCGCTTTACGTATTTTAGCGTGAGCTTGATTATTACTTTCTCGGTCTAGACAAGGTTCACACAGAAGTTGGTATATCCATTTTCCTGACTTTCCCTGAATTATTAATTGTTCTATCACAGCATTGCACTCCACCCAAAACTTCGATATGAAGATTCACCGGACCCCTAAAACACATTTTTAGAAAAAAAACAAAACATGTTTGTGTGTCTGTGATCGGCAAATCACAAAAACAAAAGTCGGTTAACATGTTGCCGGTCCCCATGGCCGCTCTCGTTAAAGTGCCTCACTTTGGTGATTCGTGGCGCAGGGGATCGTGGGTTCGAGTCCCGCCTTGGGCATGGGTGTTTGTATGTTTCCAAATATGTGTAATATATATATATATATATATATGTTCGAAGATGTATCAAACTTGGTATTTAGGTAGGTACACATCTTTAAGAATGCGGCACAAATATTTTGAAAATCTTTCCCACTGCAAAACCTTTCTGAAAATTGTTTTCTTCTCAAAATTAGCTCTTACAATTTTGATTAAAATGTCATATATAAAGGTACTTACATGGTAAATGAAATGTTTATCTTGATTTTTCTTAGTAAAGCCTCTGAAATTCTCTTGTATATAGTTGAACTTTGTGTAACTGGTAAACCGTAATAGATGGGCAATATTTTATTTTACAAAAATGTAGGCCTCATTAAAACACACAATACATGTCAGAATACTTTTCTTTTTACTTTCTCTACTTCTTATATGTCACAAAGTAGAGAAGGTATTCCATTTTAAAATGCGATACCGAGATTTCACTGTAAATACACGTTTAGGGTTCCTGTTAAGAAGATAAAAAAAGAAACTCTTCAGGCACATTTTGTATGGGGTTAATCATTTCCGAGATATTCCTTGTTATTGGTTTAAATTTTCCAGCATGCATGCTTTTCTTAGCTGGGAAGTTCTTTGTTCTCTTTTTTGTGTTTTGTTTTATTCTTGGCCATGCAAATACAACCTAATTTCAATATGATTACATGGCGTACAGCTCTCAAAAGAACTGACAATTGCATTAGCCTAATGTATGTTATTTTTCCCCTTGTACCTGTAAGGAAATATATCTACAATAAAACCATTTGTTTTACTGTTTATCTCGATTTGCATGAAATAGATGGAATATTAAGCTTTTGTAAGACCAGCTTGTTGCAAAATAGGAAGGAAAAGCCATGTAGTAAAACACAGCAGATATTTTGTAATGAAATCTTCGATAAATACTTTTGACTATCGTAATTGCATAATTATTGTTATTAATGTGGTGCTAACATATACTGCAATTAATAATTCACGCCCCTAGATCAATGAGCTATTGACAACATGCCTAAAGATAGCGCTTACACTGTTTTATGTAATAATAAAACAGTGGCTACTTAGCACAATAAAGGTATGGTATATGATCAAAAAGTCTATTTCTCAGCATTAAACAAAAATTTATCAGTTTAAGGTCCAGAGACGTCAGTTTGGGGGCCTTACAGTCGTCCCGTTAAAAACGGGACAGTTCCGCTTTTTTACTTTCTCTAACCCCGTATGCACAATGTACATAGCAGATAGAGAATACCGAGATTTCACCGGAATTACATGTTTTATGACTCCCTCAAAAAAAAAATCTTCAGAAAATAGTCCGCGCGCGCGAGCGTGTGTGTGTGTGTGTGTGTGTGTGTGTGTGTATGGACAGCACAGCTCAAAAAGAAAAGACGGTTAAATACCAAACTTGGTATTTAAATTTGGTATCTTCCAAGAATGCGACACGAAGATTTGCAAGAAAATACACCCACCCCTAACTACCCTTTACATGGAAAATTTTTCAAACATTTTGTTTTTCTTAAAAATGGTTCTAAAGATTTTGATTAAAATGTCACATATTAAAGCTATTTCTATCACAAATAAAATGTAAGTCTTGTATTTTCTGGGAATAGCTTCTGAAGACCTGTTTATTCTGAATGAATTTTGTTGAATTTTGCATAAATAGTAAACCGAGTGTGCGGTTTTATTTTGTACTACTCCTGGGCAGGCAAAGAAGCGATTAGCAAATGACAATCGCATAACGACAGCTTTAAAAACATTTGAATATCACTTTAGCATAGCGCATTCCCTTAGTTTCCTTCTACTTATAAGGAACTAAGTAATAAGAGAATTCTGCTAATTTTATCTCGATGCATTGTGTAGAAAGAAGAATAATCTTTTGTAAGAAGTTAGTTTGTAGAACAGCTAGAGAAATTTGTGTAATACATCAGATTTTTTACTTGTGAGTCCCGCGTCACGAGAGTTTTTGTTGGGACGTGAATAGGTCCCCGATTTTCTTGACATCATTTACTAGAATACAATCACAATTGTTGCCATTTCTTGTTGTGAGAAATGCTGATTCGGCTCTTAACTCACTTATTGTTGTCATTGTTTAGTGCGTTCTGTGAACAGTGAAGACAGACGAAATTGCCTAGTCTAGAGTTGGCAACTGATGTGCTGTGTAATTTGCGTGAACTTAAGCTATTATGTCTCAACGTAAATTCACCTTATCTTCCAATTTAAAGGAAAGTATCCTTTCGTCGAAGAGACAAAGCTTAATTATGAAGTTCACTGTAAAATCTGCAATGCGACATTTTCGATTACACATGGTGGGAACTCAAATATTGTAAAGTGTAATTATTCTCTTCATTCTAATGTTATGTTAATACGTACTCAGAAAATATGTATCAGTTGATCACAACCTTTACAAGTGTTCATTTTTTAATGAAAGAAAAATGTTGGGCTTATCACTTTGGTATTAACTCATCACTTTGTTCATTAAATGAAGGCTTTATTGATTTATACGAGGGTGAAAACACAATTAACTAAAATGACTGGACTTACTTTATTGCAAACGCAACAATAGCCAGTTAATAATAATAATAATAATAATAATAATAATAATAATAATAATAATAATAATGCATTAATTGTATTGATTAGGGTTTACCATACAAGATACAGAAATAATGTAAACTCGTGTGTGGTATATGATATTTCTGTACTGTAATGTCAAAATGTGTTTTTAAGTGATAGTGAATGAATAATTGGTCTATTTCAATGTTTGGCTAATTATAAGTGTCTACATCAGTGCATATTTTGAACTCGTGGTGCCTTTTCATTTTAATTTTTAGCGCCTATTGCGCCGAACGCTAATACATGAAATGAAATTATACTTAGAAAAGGGCATTTGGAAAGGAAATTTTCAAGCCCAGAGCTTATTTGTTACCTATGAAGACTGAGAAAAAGCTGGAAAAAGCCTGTGATGCTACACGTATCACTATGAATGTGTGTATGTAAAATTTTCACGAGTGGAGAAACTAGTATGTGTGTTCATATCAAATCGTTTGTTACGATTTGTTTTTAAACAGCTAAATTTTGACATGTGGGGGATATACATTAATTTGAACTTTAAAAACTATTTGTTTTCAACTGTCACTTTGTTCGAGTGGTTAGTATGCTGTAGCTTTTACATTTACAGGTACCGGGTTCGATTCTCGGTTAGAGAACGGTAATTTTTCTTTATTCAGGATAAATCGCTACGTCTCTGTCATCATCAGCCGCCTTCAAAGCGGGTCAAATAGGGAATCTTCTCAGAATGTTGTGGTCTTCCAACATCTTTGGTATCAACTAGTTTATACTGTAAGATCTATTTTGTCAATCTTTCTTCTGGCATTCAAGAGATGTTGTGTTTCTATTGAATTTTATAGTTGCTGATTTTTATAGTTCAGATTAAATATGTTTTTTTTTACCATTCCTATTCATGACCCAGGAATCTGCTCCTTTAGATAATGGGCATTGTCATAGTTTTATAAAATATTAATATCGTATCTCCTCTTCCTACTTAGTCTGAAAGTATGTTAGAATGTAAATTTGTGTGAAATCAATGATTAAACAGAAAACGAATTATTAAGTCTATTTTTTTTTTGTAGTGCTTAGCGCCTGCTTTAACTACTTATGGCACCGCAGGCGGTGACACTGATGATACATGAATGAAGATGGAGCAGCGGTGGAATGCGATGGCGGGGGAAACCGAAGAACCCGGAGAAAACCCGCCTCAGCGCCGCTTTATCCACCAAAAATGTCACGTGGGGTCGCTTGGGATCGAACCCGGGCTATCTAGGTGAAAGGCGAGTGATCTAACCTCTCGGCCACGGCGCGGCCAAGTCTATTACTGATTAGTAATTGTTCCAAAGACAAAATCGCCGATATGACCTTAGATGTTAAAAGCGGCATAATGCAACAAAGCTGTTTTCTATACAGTAATTTAAGGATGAAAACATATCTAGACGATATACACAGCTGGAGTTCTACATTAAGATACTTGCATGTACAGTTATAATTTACGTCTGTAACAGTTGAATCGACACTTATTTACGTCTGACGCTGGCATTAGTGCAGACCTCCCTGCCAGCGTCTCTGACAGCTGCATGACAGAAGAGGGTGGGCGGTGTCCCTGCAAGGTTACTCCATCGACCCTGGTCAAGGACATTACTTTCCATGGGAACGAATAAATTCCTCAGAGAAACAGATGCATGCTGAAAAGTTCAGTGTCACTCAAAGGTTTTAATTTCCCCCTCTCGCCTTTGGTGAGAAAATCCACTTACGATATGTACCTCTAACAAAAAATAAAAATACCTATTTCATATATGTTACCTTCATTCCATCTTTGCCGTTTGTAATGCTGACATAATGGCCAAGGAAAAATTGCATTCCACTCTTAGATGTGTACAGTTTCGCCGAAATGTTAATGCCTTCCGTGCCCTAAAAAACACCTTAGAAAAGTTCCATGTGGGTCTGTATATGAACAGCATACGGAAAAAATCCGATGTTTTCCACTCACATGACTTTCTCTATATCTCTGTAACAAATTATTGTTAATAAGCTTATTCTTCTATCCATTTCACGTTAATCGAGATAAACATTAGCAGAAACGTTCTTATAAGTTTCCTTATAATTATAAGGGATATAAGAGAACATACTAGATTAAACCGACAAAATGAGGTTGCTATGGGATTGAAATCCATTTCTTTGCATGACCAGGAGTTGACAAGTTCCCATATGAGAAAAGTTTTAAGACTAAAACCAATAACAAGCAATATCTCGAAAACAGCATACTTCACGAATAAAAAGTATATGACATAAACTGTGTATTTTAAGTACTCTACATTTTTTGTATAGTACGTTTTTTGTCTATTTCTGATGATTTACAGGTATGCAAAATTAGAAAAATTCGTTCAGAATAAATCTCCCGAATGTGGTCGCACACGTTACGGTAGCGCTACCTCGCTTGGTAGTAAAGAAAACAATAACGAAACATTGTCAATGTAAAGATTTGTTGAAAGCTTTCGTCTTCCTTGGAAGATGCTAAATCAAGTTTAACGTTTAAATAACTTTTCATTTTTGAAACGTGTGCGCGGACCTTTCTCTAGAAATCTGATGTGCGCCATTCACATTCTCAACCGTTCTACAAACAAACTATTCTTATAAAACAGATTATTTACCTCGTCCTAATTGAAATAAGCATTAGCAGAAATGGTCTTACTACTTGATTCCTTGTAAGTAGAAGGGAAAAATGGTTAAAGCGATTGTCATATCTTTTAAAAGGTAGTCACAGTGTGAACAATTGAAGTTCGATTCGCTTTGCAAGGCCAGCAGTAAACAAAAGCAAGATGAAAAGAAACGCAACCCCGTTTGAGAAACGTTATGTAATTTAAACTTGAAACTAGTAACAAGGAATACTTTGGAAATGGCCAACTCTACAACAAAAATGCATATGACATTAATTGTGTGTTTTAACGAAATCTACATTTTTTGTGTAGTAAGTTTCTGTCTATTTCTTATATTTGCTATGTAAAATCCAGCAAAATCCATGCAGAATGAACAGGTCTTCAAAAGCTATTCCCAGAAAATTGAAGATATACATTTTATTTGTGATGTAAAAAAATTCCATGTAAAGAGTAGTTTGGGGTGGGGGATTTTCTTGAAAATCTTCGTGTCGTATCCTCGGAAGATTAGAAAACCTAAAAACCAAGTTTGGTATTTAACGGTCTTTTAGTTTTTGAGCTATGCTATCCACAGACACACACACACAGACCTTTTTATAAACATGTTATTTTGGATTCATGGGACTTCAAAACAAAAATTTCCGGTGAAATCTCGGTATCGAATTTTTGAATGGAATATAATAGCTTCTCTATACACTATGTAAATAGTACGTGTAGAGAAAGTAAAACGATTTGACTAGAAGATACCTCAAAACCTACGTTTCCTGGAATTCTCAGTGTTAAATTTTTTAATGGAATGCTCTACTTCCTCTGCTTACAACATAGGTAAATAGTAGAGAAAGTAAAACTGCAAAACAGATGATAATAATAAGTGTTTGTCACTGACTAGCATTTCACGACCCTTTTGCTTTTGAACTCTCATTCAGTGCAACTCTAGCGGTTTCGAGTTCGTCATTCGCCATATGGGAACGCACCAACACACCTTTTGTATAATGAAAGGTCCAACATGGGAAATCACGTTGCTTACTTCAGTGGTCTCATTAAGGGCTTCTATCATTTCCCTAACTCTGAAACATGGACTATGCGCTTAGCTTCGCTCTCTTCAATAGCTTTCTTAACAATGCTGAAATAAGTGCTTAAAAACACTAGTTTAACGGCTAGTTTACATGCGAACACTTAGATGTTAACTATTAAAGTACATATGAAGTAGTTAAGGATCTCAAAAGATGTATTAATGCATATTATTAGGTATTCACTTATATGTAGTAATGTATAGTATTAATGTTGAGGCTTCATAATAAATGGTAATAAATATGCTGGTAATTGACATGAGTATTGCTATACTGAATAATAATTAGTTAGGTATTTAAAACACACACACACACACACATATATATATATATATATATATATAGTATGTTAGTTGTATTACTATTCTTAATTTAACCGTAAGATCATTATTGTAAGTGAATTTTTTACATTTAACTCTGCCACCGGGCAGTACCTAATTGCAGAGAAAAAAAAAAAAACACACACACACACACACACACACAATAAGTTTATTTCAGTGCGCATGAGCGAAAGTTAATAGCGGCATATAGTTGCGACACTAGCCAGTTTCGGTTACCTCCAACATTTGGTAAAAACCAAACTTCTAGCGCTGGGATTTCAGGTTATGTTGCGTTTACAGTATACAAAAGTAGTGCGGAAATGAAGAAATAACTAAATGCCTGGATTCATATGTCGCCCTCAGTGGAGTCGTTTTTACTTTCTCTATACGTAGTATGTACATACAGTATAGAGAAGGTATTGCATTACACCCAAAAATTCGATACCGAGATTTTACCGGAAATACATATTATGGGTCCCCTGAATCCAAAAAAGGCATTTTTAGAAAAATGTCCGTGTGTGTGTCTGTGTCTGTGTGTGTGTGTGTGTGTGTGTGTGAGTGTCTGTGGGCAGCATAGAACAAAAACGAAAAGACCGTTAAATACCAAACTTGGTATTTAAGTTCGGTATCTACCCTTTAAATGGACTTTTTTTCGAAAATTTTGATTTTCTAAAATATGACTCCAACGGTTTTGATTAAGACATTGTATATTAAAGATATTTACCTGATAAATACAATGTATATCTTGAATTTTATGGGAATAGCCTCTGAAGACTACTTTATTCTGGATGAATTTTGCATAACTGGTAAACCGTAAGAGATGGACAAAAACTTAGCACACAAAAAATGTAGAGCACATTAAAAGACACAATTTATGTTATATACATTTTTTTCGTGGAGTTGATAGTTTTTGAGGTAATCCTTGTTTGGTTTCAGCTTTGAAAAACCTATACTTTTCTCATACGGAATTGGTCAACTCCTGTCCACACAAACAAAGGAACTTAAGTCACATAGCAACCAGCTTTTGACTATTACTTTAACCTATGCTATTCCCTTATTTCGCCTCTACTTACAAGGAAGCAAGTAATAAGACTACTTCTGTTATTTCTTCTCGATTAGCATGAAGTAAATAGAAGCATAAGCTTTTTAACAATAATTTGTTGCAGGGCTGTGGAGAAAGTCATGTGAATGGAATACATCAGATTTTTTTACTTTCTCTAAACGTACTATGTACATAGTGTATAGAAAAGATATTCAAAAATTCGATACCGTGATTTCACCGAAAATACATGAAATCCCCCCCAAAAAACATTTTCAGAAAAAGGTCCGGTATTTAAGTTTGGTATCTTCCAAGGTTGCGACACGAAGATTTTAAAAAATCCCCCCACCCCAACTACCCTTTACATGGAACTTTTTTCCAAAATTTTGATGTTGCTGAAAATGGCTCTAACGATTTTGATTAAAATATCGTATATTAAAGATATTTACCTGACTAATAAAATGCATATCTTGAATATTCTGGAAATAGCCTCTGAAGACTACCTTTTTCTGGATCAATTTTACGGAATTTTGCATAACTACTAAACTGTAAGAAATGGACAAAAAATTACCACACAAAAAATGTAGAGCACGTTAAAACACACAATTTATGTTATATACATGTTTTTCGTGAAGTTGGTCGTTTTTTAGATGTTCCTTGTTTTTTGTTTCAGCTTTGAAAAACATACTTTTCTCATACAGAAATTTGTCAACTCTTGTCCATACAAACAAAGGAACTTCAGTCACATAGCAACCAGCTTTGGACTATCACTTTAACCTATGGTACTCCCTTATTTCGCTTCTACTTACAAGGAAGAAAGTAATAGGACTATTTCTGCTAATTTCTTCTCGATTAGCCTTAAGTAAATAAAAGAATAAGTTTATTAACAATACTTTGTTGCAGAGAAGTAGAGAAAAATCATGTGAATGAAACAGATCAGATTTTTGTTTGTTTTGTTTTTATAGTGTTCAACTATGGCACCGCAGGCGATGACACTGCTGATATTTGGAATGAAGATGGAGCACCAGTGGAAAACCAAATTAATTGAAAATCTCTTTTGAAAATCAATACATTCAATAATACCTTAAAATTTATTTTTATTATTTTCATTTTTCTCAATTATACTAATCTTATTTGATGCAAATAAGAAAAAAAAAAAAAAAAAAAAACGAATTTTGCCCACGATTCAAACTTTTACCAAAAAACAAACATTGGATTGACTGCCTCCGTGGTCGAGTGGTCAGTGAGCTGACTTCTCACCCAAAGGTCCCGGGTTCGATTCCCAGCTGGGGCGGGGAATTTTTATTTAGCCAGCATTATTTCCTGTTCCCAACAGAGTTTGGAAATAGGTATGTGTTGAGTGTTTGAGGAAAATAAAATGATAAACCAAACGTAAAGGAACCTACGGACCACGCGTTGTTTCAAGTGCAAAGCCCCCGATATGACCTTAGATGATAAATGAAACAATAAAAAAAACAAAGCAACAGCAACAACATTGGATCAATAATTTCATTCATTGCAGTTCTTATATTTATCCTTATTATATGAGAAAGTATAATTTCCAATCGACCAGGGGGGGGAACCGGAGACAACCCGCCCTTGCGCCTCTTTTACCGCCACAAATCTCACATGCGATCGCTTAGAATCGAACCCGGAGCTTTTTTTTTTTGTTGTAGCACCGCAGAAGATGACACTGATGATGCATGAAGATGTAGCCCCGGTGGAATGCGATGGCGGAGAAACCGGAGAACCCGGAAGAACTCGCCCCTTTGTCCACCACAAATGTCACATGCGGTCGCTTGGGATCGAACCCGAGCCGTATAGGTGAGAGGCCAGTGGTCTGCCATTCAGCCACGGCGCGAGCGAACCCGGACCGTCTAGATGAGAGGCGGGTGCTCTAACCACTCGGCCACGGCATGGCCCCGTGGTGTAATGGTTACCATGCCAGCCTCTAAAATCCAAGATAGCTGGATCTAACGTGGGGAAGAGTGGTGAATTTTTGTGGGGCGCAAAAACATTAGCATTGCTTCCTTCGGAAGGGAAGTACAGAAAGAAAGAACCCCGTACGTCGAAAGAAGAAGGTTCCCGGGTAATATTCTGCTTTCTCGTCCTAGAGTACCATCTGTGGGCGACGAGATGACCCCTTGTCACCATGCCACATAGCGGCGAACTAACGCACTAGAAATCTAAATCCGATTACGGAAGCATCGTAAAGATGCCCTATGCTACGCTTATGAGTTATAGGAAATGAATAATTATTAACTTACTGGCTAACTGGATTTATATGGAACACAGAAGTGCCTTGACACTTTACCGGACACAACTATAAAAAGAATCTCATGTGTTCCATTTACATTACTATCCTTTGGCAACGTATTCTGCAGAAGCTTACATTTCTATCTGCGAAACCCCGTAGCACGCAGACCTTGGGTACATGGTAACCACTACACCACGGAGAACTTTAAGGTCTTTAAAATATTATGCAGAATTTACACAGGGTGGAAGGTGATTAAGTGCAAATAATTTGATATTTAGTAGTAAACAATTAGTATAACATAAGTGTAGGTATGTATTTCATTGAGTCCACTCACTAATAGTGTCGCCCTCCGTGGTGTAATGGTTACCATGCTGACTTCATATACCCAAGGTCGCGGGTTCAAACCCGGCGGAGGACGATGGATTTTTTCGGGAAGGGAAGTAAAGCCGTTGGTCCCGTGTCGTAGATTTACGGCACGTAAAAGAACCTCAAGCCTGATAAGAGAGGCCTCTGAGCAAAATTAAGCGGTCTTTCACGCCCAGTATAGAATGGGACGCTGAGAACCGCAGCAGTTAAAGAGCGTCCATAAATAACACGCCATTTCCATTTCACTCACTAATAGCATTTTCATAACTGAAGCACAAATTTCAGTTTTTAATGTGTTTTGAACGGCCCTGCGTTTTGTCTCGGTTTTGTCTCACGCAACGGCCAGCTCCTGTGTTTAGTACAACTCGCCCATCGCCGACCAGCATTCGCGTGACTCTCAGTGAGGAAACGAGGGACCGATTCAGACGCAAATTTCCTTTTCACAAGGAATAGCTTTACATATGCTGGATAATTTAATAATACTAATTAATCATTTAATTTACGCTGCGACTGGGGAATCTGCCAATAGGTTGAAGTTTCAGTGCGATAGATATTCTTCTCTCGCATAACACCATATATATAAACAGAGGAAGGTAAACCGTGTGACCTGTTACGTAAACAAACACCAAATGTCTGGGATAGAGAAAAGTCATACTAAAAACATCGTGAACATTTCCTCAAGAACATAAATTTAGAAAAAGCGAAAAAACTGCAAATACTGGAATTTGGCCTCGCCCTCAAACTGACGCAAATATTTTCACTTATTCACCTCCCACTTTGTATACATTAAACGATAGTGGTTAGAAAAAGCCATGTGAATGTATGTAGTATATAAGTATTACTTTATCACATATATAAAATGCACATAGTAGTCAGAGAAGTTACTGTGTTTTATCCAAGCATTTGATACCGAGATTTTACCGAAAATATACGTTTTGAGAACCCTTGAATTCAAAAGAAAATTAGAAAAAGATCCTCGTGTGCGCGTGAGTGTCTGTGGACAGCATAACTCAAAATTGAAAAGTCGGTTGAATACCAAGTTTGGTATTTTAAGTTACCTTCCCATGCGCGATACAAAGATTTTCAGGAAAATCCTACCAGCTCCAACTACCCTTTACATGGAAAAATTTTCAAAATTTTTGATTTCTCAAAAATGTCCTTAAGAATTTTGATTAAAACACCGCAATATATTCAAATTATTTCCATCACAAACGAAATGCATATCTTGAATTTTTAGGGAATAACCTCAAAATATCTCTGCACTCCGTATAACTAGTAAATAGTAAGAGATGGACAAAATTTTTACTGCACAAAAAATGTAGATCTCGTTGATACAGCAATTTATGTTACATGCAGTTTTTTAATTTATTTATGTAGAATTAACAGTTTCAAGAAATTTGTGTAATTGGTTTCAATTTTAAACTACTTAAGCTTTTCTCAAACGTGAAATTATCTTTTGTTTCATTTCTCTTTTGTTTTACTCCTGGCCCTGGAAGGAGAACTGAGTTTGAATGGCAAACGCATAGCGACAGCTTTTAAAAGCTTTGCCTGTCGCTTTAGCCTAGCGTATTCCCTACTACCTATATAGGGAACTATGTAACAAGACCATTTCTGTTAGGGTTTGTTTTGATTAGCATGACGTAGATACAAAAATAATCCTTTGTAAGAGTGGTTTGTTTGCAGAATAGATAGAGAAGGTTTTGTGAAGGGAACAGATGAGTTTTTTAAACGGTTTGTTAATAACCTAAGCCTACTAATTTAATTAAGAGCGTCGCTCAATTTTAGAACAAGTCTGGGAAGACAATGTCAAACGTTTCTATGAAGTGAATTATGCAATCTAACTATACAGCCATAAACCGGCGCCGAAAGTAATTTAGAGCTGTTCCCATGCGAAAAAGGCGTGGACCCAAAATCATTGTGTTCAAATAACTCTTTTGTGCGTTTTTTCAACTTTTTCCCGAACGGCCGCGACGCCCCCTAGCGACAGAAATATGCCTTCCGTCTATTGTATGTAGCGTTTATCCTTGATCATATATCAAGACAGTTAAATGACTTAAAACTGGAGCAGAAGCTCCTAAATATACTTTTTACGCAGCTCAGCACTATCAACGGAGCCAATCACTTCCTCCTATTGTGTGCGCCCAATTCTGTCGCCAGAGCAGGCGTGGTCGTTACATCACCTTGCATTACTTTGTACAATGCATGCGCAGAAATGGTTCAACCCAGTGATATCATTTTATTGTCACACAGTCTGCATATATAACACAGGAAGTGAGCGATGAATTGCTTTCACATTAGCACATATGTATGTATATGTCATTCACAATTATATGTCGTGCAATAGTTTTTGCAACCCAGCCAACCGCCTGGGGCAAAACTAGCCCGCAAAACAATCATCAATATCAATTATCTTAACATAACAGTCAAGGCGGTGCCGTGGTCGAGTGGTTAGACCGCTCGCCTCCCACCTTTGTGGCCAGGGTTCGATCCTAAGTGCCCGCATGTGGGATTTGTGGCGGTCGAAACGGCTATTGGACGGTCTTTCTGCGGGTCCTCCAGTTTCCCTCGCCACTCATTCCACCAACTGCTCCATCATCACCTTTCCTATCATCCACTTTGATAGCATCATCCTCTCAATTCTGTGGTTTCACGTGTCGCCCTCCGTGGTGTAATGTTTACCATGCTAACTTCATATACCCAAGGTTCACACCCGGCAAAGGACGGTGGATCTTTTCGGGTGTAAAACTCCTTAGCATAGCTTCCTTCGGAAGGAGCAAAGCCGTTGGTCCCGTGTCGCAGATTTACGGCACGTAAAAGAACCTCAAGCCTGATAGAGTGGCCCCTGAGCAAAATTAAGCGGTCTTTCACACCCAGTATAGAATGGGACGCTGAGAATAGTTGTACTCCGACCAGATCTGCAACACTGGCTTTCCCCCACCCCGTACCTACATCCTTTCTGTTCTCCCCGCTAGCCGGCACTGCTTTCCTTGACAGCCCGCAAGCGGCTGGCCAAGTTAAGCAGCATCGGGCCTGGTCCCTCTCTGGGTGGGTGACCACTCCGGTAGGTAAGCCAGCCCGCGCCGGCTGCACAGAGGGAAACACCCTGCCCACATTACTTCGACACAGACATAAACGCTCGCACAAGACTACATCTTTTATATCACACGGGTAAATCCGCGAGAAAAGCGGATAGGTACCGTGGTGATTTGCCCCCGCCCGAGTACACTCGGGCGACAGTTCCTGCTCCTGGCTCCTCCTCCATAGCAGCAGTTAAAAAACGTTCATAAATAACACGCCATTTACATTTTTGTGGTTTCATGCCTTTGGCTCTCCGACAAGCTCCTAGGCATCTGCTTGTAAGTCAATGAGGAGTGTCAGTCCTACATAAGGGGAAGGTAATCAAACTACGAAAATATAAGAGTAAAAAAATACTCGTATAAGAGTACGTAAATGTGAAAGTTTGCTACAGACTTGTACATTTTTGCAGGTAGCCTTTAACATAAGGCGAAAATAGATGTGTAGCTTAGAATTCGAAATTAGTCCCATTTCACACGTTATTTAGTTTTATGTGATGCCCACTCAAAGCTAACAAGAACATTTGCATCTTTCTCAAATAATATCTCCGTTACTCTTTTATTTATTAATCTGACTTTTAATGAATTTGCCTAGTGAGACAACAAAATACACACGGGTGAATGTTACAAAAAGTATTTTACCATATGTTATAATAGCTATATAAAATTAAGTTACGGGAACAAATTGTGACAAAGATTATAAAAAAAAATCTAATGTGTCCCATTCATATGACTTTCTCGACATCTCTGTAATATTTCGTCTTTAAAAAGCTTATTCTTCTATTTACTTCATACTAATCGGGGTTAAAATTAGCAGAAATGTTCTTATTACTTGCTTTTTAAGGAGAAGGGAAATAAAAGTACACCAGGCAAAAGCGATAGTCAAATCTTTTAAAAGCTGGTTGCTATGTGATTCAAATTCATTACGTATTCTTTGTATGGCGAGGAGTTGACAAGTTCCGGTAAGAGAAAAGTATGAGTATTTTAAAGCTGAAACCAATAACAAGGAATCTCACAAACGGTCAGCCATACAAAAATGTGTGTTTCACTCACATGACTTTCTCTATATCTCTGTAACTAATTATTATTAATAAGCTTATTCTTCAATCTACTTCATGATAATCGAGACAACCATTAGCAGAGTAATCTTATCACTCAGTTCTTTCCAAGTAGAAGGGAAATAACTAGGCTAAACCGACATTCAAATATTTTAAAACGTGGTTGCTATGGGATTGAAGTCCGATTCCTTGCATGGCCAGGAGTTGATAAGTTTCCTATGAGCAAAGTTAAAGCATTTTTAAAGTGAAACAAATAACAAGGAATATCTCGAAAACGGTCAACTCAAAAAAAAAAAAAAAAAATGTATATGACGAATTCTTTGTTCTGTGTAGCAAGTTTTTGTCTATCTCTTAGGGTTTATCAGATATACATTTTGTTTTTCAAGATATAAATTTTGTCATGTATATATCTTAAAAATAAAAGATTTTAATCAAAATCGTTCGAGCCATTTTTGAGAAAACCAACCATCCTTAGATTACTCAAAATCTTCTTGTAGCATTCTGTAAGGTAGTAAACTTAAACACCAGATTTAGTGTTTTGGCAGCTTTTCGTTCTTGAGTTTCTTGATCAAACACACAAAAGGACCTTTTTCTAAAGTTTTTCTTTTGGGTTCAGTGGGCCCTAAAGCGTGTATTTCATCTCGGTATCGAATTTTTAGGTGGAATGCAATACGTTCTCTGCCTATGTACTTGTTATGTACAAAGTAGAGAAAGTAAAAGTTTTCGAAAAATATTTGGGTTGTCGCATCTTTAGAGGATTAAATACCAACACGATACATTTATTTTTGAGTAAGCTGTTTATACACTCACAAATTCTGTTTTTGTTTATTCTTTTTTGCTTTTTTTAAATTTTTGTTTTTAGTGGACACTGGAAGCCTCAAAACATAAATGTTCGGTGAAACTTTGACTTTGATTCTTACTATACATATTATAAAAATTAAAAATTACATAATATTTAAAACAAAACCTAAATACTGAGATTTATTTATTTGCTTTGTTCATAAACATTAGTGCAGTTACATATTTCTTAGTGTTTGAAGAATCTGAAAAAAAATTAAGAAAATGGTTTTGGTGGCGTGCATTCTCAGATTATACAAAATTCATAGTGAAAGAAGAGAACTTCCAAAATTAAATCCCACTTTTAACTCTGTTATAATAAATAACTGTTTATATGAATGGTACAGTATAAGAACGTCTTTAATGTTTCAAGCAGTTTGATATAATTTATTAGCTACTATACAGAGTTAATACATCTATTATATGGGAATTCTTCAAGGAACATTTGGGAGAATCTCAATCGAGCAGAAGCTGTCGAGAGATTCAAGGACAGAATGTCTGGTATTTATGTTTGACTGCAGGCAGAGACTGTACGGACGCCGCAGCAGGAATATAAACTCTTTGACGCGTGCGACTTAACGAGGCGAGATTAACATCCCTGGGTTATGTGTTTTCAAGCGACTGTGTCAGAAAGTGAAAGGTTCATCTTATCTACACAGGGCTGCCGATTTCAAGACCACACGCATTTCGCTCCTTACACCAATGGAACAATTGAAATAGCAGAAACATAATAGTTATTTATGATACAAGAGTATAAAGTAATGGCTTTTGGTTCGAGCGGAAATATTGTGAAACGAGACGCAGTATCAAAAAGAAACTTTACGTTCACGTATCATCGGGAAGTTTCTGATATTAAAAGAAAAGTAAGAAAGATGAAATAAATTTGAGGTTAATTAGCTACTACACTTTTCTCAGACAGGAAGTGTCGTTTTTCTTTTGTTCTACTCCTGGCCAAGCAAAGAAGAAAATCGCAATGGCAGCCACATAATCAATGCTTTCAAAACATTTGTCTATCGCTTTAGATACCGCATTCCTTTAGTTCCCTTCTACTTATAAGGAACTAAATAATAAGAATATTCTGCTAATGTTTATCTCAATTATTAGCATGGTGTAGAAAGAAGAAGAATCTTTTGTAAGAAGTTTGTTTGTAGAACATTTAGAGAAAGTCATGTGAGTGTAATTCACAGATTTTTTCACCACATGCATGGCCTTTATGAAAGATGAGCGGTCTAACCACTAAGCCATGGCGCAATCTAGACGTCAGGTCGCAAGGAGCGGCTTGGGAAAAGAAATATTTATTATGTAAGAGCGTAAAGTTATGGTTTTTGACTCGAGCTGCGACTCGTTCACAACCACGCGAGAACCAAAAAGAAGCTTTACGCTCGCGTATCATACAATGCTTTTTCTGCGAGAATTTTCAGTTATTAAAACAAAAGCAATGAAAGATGAAGTAAATTTGAGGTTAAGTTGGAGCCATTCATCAAGGGTTATAGTCCGTTATATGTTTTGCAGCGTTAGGAAAGGGTACGTTCAGTGGGTATAGTTTTGCTTTGTGGTTATAGGTGCGATGATCGTACGGCTATAGAAGACAGTGACAGACCAATGCTATTGTTGTTCTGTGATGTATTTTGAGAAAATGACAGATTTTCAGAATTATGATGTCCTTAGAACTGCGAAAGCAGCAGAATCAAATTTACTACCTGCTAAATCCCGAAAAGTTTATTGAACATAACATTATATCGTGCACGATTAATGCTGTTTGTCTGTTGATCAATGAATTATTTTGATGAGCATAAAGTTGGAAGAAAATTACTTTACGCTTGCATTGTTTGTGCGTGGATTCCGTAAAAATCAAGTTTGCGATCTAAAATGAGGTCATAAACTACTCAATTACGCTTGGCCGTAGAAAAAGAAATTTACGCACGAGTTTTATCTTTGGCACAAAGGATTTTACAAATTCAAGTCCTTGAGGCCACCCTGATGCTTACTATAGCTGTTCTTCAATCTTATGTTCAGATCGGAAGAGTAATGTTTGATTATAAGAGTAATGTCTGGTTCGCATCCCTAGAGATGCTATCAGAATGGCCGCTGAAAGCCCAGAATAGAGCAAAACAGGCACAAGCCTAGTTGAATGGTTCACTGTAGAAAGGTCATCAGTCAATTTTTTTTACGAAAATGAATGTTATACCCCCTAGATTGGCACGTCTAGGGGTAGATGAAGCAATCTACACAGAACTGGCATGAATACGCATAAATACGGCATTAAAATTAATTGTTAAATGCATTGATGGCCTAAGTTAAGAGCATTTTCAGCTTTGGCATAACCTATAAAGGAGACTTACACTAAAACCTTTGCATAAAGTGCCTATTAATGCCATACAAATTTAGCGACGTAATTAAAGGAAATTACATATTCCAATCACATACTGAAAACATACTTCTTATAAGAGAGTATACTTCTATCTACATCATGCTAATCGACAAACGAACTAAGCAAATACACTAGGCTAAAGCGATTGTCAAATGTTTAAAAGCTGTCACTATGAGAATTCCTTTGAAATTCCGTTCTCTTTGAGTAGCCAGGAGTTAAAAAAAGAAAAAAAAAAAAGAAAAAAAAAAAAAGAAAGACGATGACGTCTGTTTGAGGAAAATATAAATATTTAAAAACTGAAACCAATAACAAAGCATATCTTGGAATGGGTCAGCTCCACGACAAAAATGCGCAGGACATAAATTGTGTGTCTTGATGAGATGTACATTTTTGGTACAGTAAGTTTTTGTCTAATTCTTACGGTTTACCGGTTATGCAAAATTTATCCAGAATGAAGTGGAGGCTATTCCCAGAAAACTCAAGATACCTATACATATTCTTTACCAAGTATCTTTAATATGCCGTATTTTATCCAAAACTAAAAGTCAATTTTGAGAAATACAAAATTTTCGAAATATTTTCCACGAAAAGGGTTGTTTGAATTAGGGGGATTTTCTTGAAAATCTTCGTAACGTATGCCTGGAAAATACTAAACTTAAATAGCAAATTTGATATTTAACGGTCTTTTCGTTTTTGAGCTATGCTGTCCGCAAACACACGGACTTTTTTCTAATTTTGTTTTTTCTTTTTTGATTCACGGGACCCTAAAACATGTATTTCGAAACTACGGTATCGAATTTTTGGATGGAAAACAATACCTTCTCTAGCTATTATGGGCATTGTATATACATACTAGGTGCTAAAGAAAGTAAATATCTATCTATAAAATTTAAAATTTCTATCTATATATTTTGCTTTGCTTTGCTTTAACCACTTGGTCATAGAGCGTCTAGTCTGTTAGCCTAGATAGTCGTTGATTGGTATATGGTGCACAGTAGCCCTCATGGTCTTATCCTTTTACTCAATCAGACGGAGTTGGGGTGCCGTCCGGTCTGACTGATTTCACTATCTATGGAGATGACAGCGTAATCGCAACTGTCATCTATTTTCAGTTTTTCTATTGTTTCAGACTGAAGGTAAAACTTTGCGTCGTGGATTTATTTCCAGTCCCGCATTACCTTAGCGTTTGAGGGAAACTATGGGGAAGAAAGAAAAGAAGGGGGGGGGCCCCAGCCAGATTGGTCGACCAATGAGATTTGAACCCAGTAGCTCCCGAACGATACGGGCCCCAGACATTACCCATCGGCTTGACTTCCCTTCCGAAGGAAGCCAAGCTAATCCCGGTATAGTTTTACTAATAACAGATTTGGATAAAGCAAAAATAGTCAATTTGTTTGGATTCTAAAGAGTTTTTCAACTTCGTGACCTTTCTACAATAACCGATTCAATTGAAGATGGTTTCAGTGTTTTATTTTTAGTGCGAGTATAGAAATTCTATTGAAGACTAGAGTTAGCAGATTCTAGCATAATGATGCTGTAATATCTCATTATTTGTTCCGGGTTGTAAGTAAATTATCCCGCCTGTACTAACTGCCAGGGGCTTCGAAATGCTTTCCATTAGCGTGAACTCATTATAAAACCCATTATAATATGAATTTACGTTGCCAAAAGAGTATTTTCGTTGAGCAGCTGTTTCCACCGCGTCAGGTTACTCTTAGTATTTAAATATTTATATAACTTTGCCAGTTTCTTTTCTTTTTCATTTCTTTCTTACTCTTCTTGTACCTTATACCACTATCCATGCATCCTTTGGTAAATAGTACGTGAAGCTTTCTAATTTTGTTACACTAGTTATAGTAATGAATTCGGGCTTCTAAGGAAAGGAATGCCAGAAACAAACTATACAACGGGTTGGTACCCTCTTCATAGGACAATTAAAATACCTACCTACAGTAAATAGAAAGCAGCTAGTTTTAGCGGCAAGTAACCTGGCACGGAAAAAAGGCAAATAAATGGTATTTCGAATAAATTTAAAATAGAACTAAATTAATGCAAGCATAAAAATAGCCCGAGGAAATACTTTACATATTTTACTGGACTCGACGATGTAATAATATAAGAAACAGAAGCTTTAAAAAGTTCAATACATTACCTTAATCGAATATGTAAAAATATGATATGCTCCATTCACATGACTTTCTCTAACTATTCTGCAAACAAACTATGCTTACAAAAGATGATTATTTTATCTATAGCATGCTAACCAAAATAAATATTAGCAGAAATTGTCTTATTACTTGTTTCCTTGTAATCAGAAAGAAAATACGTGAATACACTACGCTAACGCAATATTGAACTACTTTAAAAATTATCGCTATGTGAAATAATTAAATCTCGGTTCTCTTTGTATGGCTAGGAGTAATACAAAAAAAAGGATGAAAGAAATATAACTTCTCGTTTGTAAAAATCATCACGGGCCCGCTTAAAAAAATACAAAATTCAATTTATGTCACATACATTTCTTTTTAGTTAACCATTTCCGAGAGATTCCCCGTTATTGGTTTAAATCCAGAATACTTAAAACTCTTCTCAAGCAGGAATTTGTCATTCCTGTTTCTTTTGTTTTACTCCTGGTCGGGTAAAGAGAACCTAATTTCAATCACATAACAACCAGTTTTTAAAAGATTTGATTATCGCTTTAGCCTTTATCCTTCTATTTATAAGCAACTAAGTAATAATATCATTTATGCTAAGGGTTATCTCAATTAGTATGATGTAGATAAAAGGATAATATATTTTAAGAAGGTAACTTTTTTGCAGAATAGGTGGAGTAAATCATATGAATGGAGCACATTAGATTTTTCTGAAAGGTAGTTATCTCATTTAGTTGCATGAATATTTCATTTGTCTCATACAAAAGGTTTGGTTGCTATGGCAACAGTTTAATTGTTGACTTGTTTAACAAACAAGTCATTCTTTACACAGCTACTGTAACAAACCAAATTCTGTATTTAATAAGGTATTCAAATTGCTTACATTTACAATATGGCAGTGGCTAAGTAGAAGCGTGAATTCTTGTTGAACATTTTCAACCTCATATATCACTTCATTTCCTGATTCTCATTTTAAAGTGATCCACATTAGCTGGTCGAGTAACAAAATCTCATCATTTTATTATATCCATAAAAAGTAATTAAGTCAAGGGTAATCTATACAATAACAGCTGAAAGTTTGCTTCACTTTTGCAAATTCACGTGTCAAAGCATTTTAAAAAAGAGGTTTGCAATAAAATTTGAATACAAAATTCTCACTCTTAAATATGGAAAGTTTTAACATTAAAACATGGATATCATATTAAAAGTTCTAAACACTGACTTTATACTTACTTGAGAAGATATGGAAATCCTAAACGCTCACTGATTGCGTCCAAAATAACGCACAAATCGGGGATAACAGCAGCACCGGGAAAGAAAAGAGAGAAAAACATATTAGATAAAGGTGTTACATGGTAAAGTTTACATATAAAATAGATCACAAAATAAGTATCCCTAACTTGAGTATTTGAATATATGTTCTTAATATGTATGTTCTCAAGTGTTAGTAACATATAAATTGTTAGTTTGTAATTTATTTATTTGTTCACTCTGCAGTACATAAGACTTGTTACTGCCTCCAGAATAGATAAGAGCATACAAACAATGGAACTTATATCAGTTATATAGGAATTATATCTGTGAAGATAAGACGGCCTTCGATTTTATGGTCAATCGCAAAGAACTAGTGTAACAAATGGTGTCATGATATATTGGTTTACAGTAAACAAGTTTACAAGTAGATCTATCATATTATGTTTTTTATTAGGCCTAGATGTGTAGAAAAATTAATACTTTTCGTACTCTCCAAAACTCCTGATTTTTCAAAATTTCATTATTTATAAAAATTAGAGCATTATTTCAAAAAGTAGGTGATACTTTTCTTTAATGTGGTTTTGAGAGGCAGTATAAAAACCTGGAAAAAAATTAGTGAAAAATTCTATTGTGTGGAACAGTGTTGGAATAAAATCTGCGATAAAATAAGGTTTAAAGCTGGGAGTGCCTATTAATAGGCATGATCCCTCCTTAGTTAATTTATAGTTAAAGTGAGTCAAGTGAATTTCCTTAAAGTTTAGAATTCATATAATTTATTATAATATAACAATGTTATAATGGTTAAATCTCACAAATCCATCACCTTAAGGGGCATTTATTATTTTAGTTAAATTGATATTTTCGCTGTATTGACGTACGCACAACTCACATAATTTAATATAGAAGTTTGTGGAGACACAGAAGGAGAATTCAGTTTTCTTCGTTGAATGAAACGTTCGTAAAACCGGTATGTGAATATACTTGGCTCCAAGTATGAAAATAGCTGACATGGAAGCGTTTTTCTATTTGTGCCATGAATCATATTTAACACTGTTGAGGAACATTCGGCATTCGTTCGCTCACAAGGACACACCACATTCCACTTAACCACGACTAATTGCTGCAATGAGGTCAATTGGATGAGCCAGCTTTGTTCCAGCCTACGCATGTGCAGATACAATGTCTGTACAGCTACACAGTTCAGGCTGTAGTTCGCTTTCCTAATAACAAGAATCTCTAAGGGCAGAGCTTTCTAGCTATTTGATATCACTTCTTAGATCACTTGGTTTTCTGAGATCAATTTTGTCATAGGTTATACCAGAAGAGGTGTTGATATTTTTGGGTGTCAAAATCCTTGGCGACTTTATTATGAGTATGTCGTTAAAACACACAATTTATGTCATAAAGTTATTTTGTAGAAATAGCCATTTCATAGATATTTCCTGTTATTGGTTTCAATTTTAAAATACCTTTCTCAAACGGGATGTCCTCAATAAGATATTAAAGGCTTTTACTGTCGCTTTAGCCTTGTGTATTCTCTTATTTACCTTTTAGTTACAAGGATCTAAGTAAAAAGACAATTTCTATAATGTCTATGTTGATTAACATGAAGCAGATAAAATAAGGATCTTTTGTAACAACAGTTTCTTTGCAGAATAGACAGCGAAAGTTGTTTAAATGAAACATTTTCAGTTTTTTACTTTCTCCATACGCACTATGTACATAGTGTATAGAGAAAGTATTGCACTCCACCAAAAAATTCGATACCGAGATTTCACCGGAAATTTAGGTTTTAGGGTCCCCAATATCCAAAAAAAGCATTTTCACAAAAAGGTCCGTGTGTGTCCGTGTGTCTGTGAACACGATAACTCAAAAACGATAAGTCGGTAAAATACCAAAACTTGGTATTTAAGTTTAGTATCTTCCAGGGATGCGACACGAAGATTTTGAGAAAAGTACCCCCACCCCCAACTACACTTTACATGGAACTTTTTTCGAACATTTTGATTTTCTCAAAAATGGCTATAACGATTTTGATTAAAATTTCGTATATTAAACATATTTACCTGACAAATAAAATGTATATCTTGAATTTTCTGGGAATAGCATCTGAAGAGTGGTTTATTCTGGATGAATTTTACTAAATTTTGAATAACTGCTAAACCGTAAGAGATGGACAAAAACTTACTACACAAAAAATGTAGAGCACATTAAAACACACTATTTATGTTATATACTTTTTTTCGTAGAGTTCGTCGTTTTTGTGGCATTCCTTATTTTTGGTTTTTGCTATGAAAAACGTATACTTTTCTCATACAGGAACTTGTCAACTCCTATCCATATAGACAAAGGTACTTCATTGGCATAGCAACCAGCTTTTGACTATCACTTTAACCTACAGTTGTCCCTTATTTCGCTTTTACTTACAAGGAAGCGAGTAATTAGACTATTTCTGCTATTGTTTTCTGATTAGCATAAAGTAAATAAAAGTATAAGCTTTTTAAGAATAATTTGTTGCAGGGATATGGAGAAAGTCATGTGAATGGTACACATCAGATTTTTTCTGTAGTATTATTGTCTGTCCCCTATGATTTATCACTTTCTAAAAGTAATTTAGAATGAGCAGGATTTCAGAGGCTCTTGAATCGCCCTCTGTGGTGTAATGGTTAACATGCTAACTTCATATACCCAAGGTCGCGGGTTCAAACCCGGCGGAAGGGAAGTAAAGCCGCTGGTCCCGTGTCGTAGATTTACGGCACGTAAAAGAACCTCAAGCCTGATAGGCCTCTGAGCAAAATTAAGCGATCTTTCACGCCCAGTATAGAATGGGACGCTGAGAACCACAGCAGTTAAAGAGCGTCCATAAATAACACGACATTTACATTTTATTTAGAGGCTCTTGATATAAAATGTATGTGTGTTTTATTTGTAACAAAAATCTCTTAACCATATGGCATTTTAATAAAAAATCGTTAAGAGCTATTTTTGAACTTATGATAAGCCATCGAGTTTCTATGCGCAAATGTCCAGCAATCTGCCTATTGGTATGCAATCTTAAGTATTCAGAAACCTTGTTTCAACACCTAGGGAAGGAAACTTTACAGCAATTGGTCTGCGACATATTAAACATGTAGTCGTTAAACATGTTTTTTCCCTACGAAATGTAAATTTTAGACTAATAAGAGAACCATTATTAAATTTAAGTGACTCATAAGCATATGTATGCGACATCTCTCTTCCAAACAGACCAAAGATTATACAGCGGCTGAATCAACAGAAGCGCTGTGTATTCGGCTTAGCTCGTCTGTTGATATTCCACATTAACACGCTCGCCAACAGGTTTTGCTTCTCAGTATTATATAACCCTCCCAAGCGTGAAAATCTACGTTGTTTACATTCTCTATCACGTATGTACAATGTACATAGTAGGTAGAGGAGGTATTATATTCCATCCAAAAATTCGATACCAAGATTTCACCGAAAATATGCGCTTTGAGGGCCCCTAAATAAAAAAAGCATTTAAGGAAAACGTCAGTGTGTGTGCGTGTGTGGGCAGCATAGCTCAAAAACGAAAAATGGTTAGATTAAAAACTTGATAATTAAGATCAATATATTGCAAGAATGCGACTCGAAGATTTTCAGAATAATCCCTCCCATCCAAAACTATCTTCCATAGAGAAAACATTTCAAAAATGTTTTTTTTTCTGAAAAATTGCAAAAGATTTTAATTTAAATACCATATATTAAAGATATTTACATCACCAATTTTTTTTTTTTTTTTTTTTTTGGTAGTGTGTAACGCCCGCTTTTACTACTGACGGCACTGATGATACATGGAATGAAGATGGAGCGCCGGTGGAATGCAATGGCGGAGGAAACCGGAGAACCTAGTGAAATCCCGCCCCTGCGCCGCTTTGTGCGCCGCTTTGTCCACCACAAATCCCACATGCAATCTCCTGCGATCGAACCGGGCCGCCTTGGTGAGAGGCGAGTGATCTGTCTACTCGGCGACGACGCGGCCTACGTTAGCAATAAAATGCATGTCTTAAATTTTCTGGGAATTGCCTCTAAAATCCTGTTTATTCTGTACGAGTAATACAAAAGTCCTTTCAATTTTAAACTACTCTTCTTAAACTTTTCTCAAACGGGAAGTCATTTTTCGTTTCATCTCTCTTGTGTTCTACTTCTGACCTTTGCAAAGAAAACCGAATTTCAATTGATTCACATAGCGACAGCTTTTAATGGATTTGACTACGATTTTAGCCTAGTGTATTTCTTTATTCTCCTACTTTTAAGGGACTAACTAGTAATGCCCTATTTTCTGCTAATGTTTTTCTCGACTGGCATGAAGTGGATAGAAGAATAAACTTTTATAAAAATAGTTTGTAAGAGAATGGGTAGAGAAAGTCACATGAATGTAACAGATGCAATTTTTTTGAACAGTTTTATTTCAATTTCAATTTTAGGTACCTCTCGGCAAAGAAATTATGAAAATCCATTTTCTCAAAATACAAGTTTTATTTAATTCCATAGGACCTTCTTATTATAGATAGAAGCACTGTATTCAATCCTTAAGTATGAGTTTTAACTTCAGTGGAGCAAAGTTTTTATTATATAAGAAGTTTTCAGTTGATGTTCTACATTTCATGCAAAATGCATAGTGACATTACCTACTGTCATTTACTTTGACTGTTCGTTCAAAATTGTTATCCTAAGAATGTATGGAAACTAAAAGCATTCAGTGGGCCGACTGTTATTGAAACCATTAATTCCTTAGAAAAAATTTTTTCTTTCTTTACCATGGGAGAGAAGGTTTGTATTCCACCCTGAAAATCGATACTGAGGTTTCACCGGAAATAAATGATATCCAAATAAATCATATTTGGAAGAATGTCCGTGTGTGTGTGTGTGTGTGTATGAACTTAATAAATAAAAATGTTGATGCGATCCATTCACATGACATTCTGTGGCTGTTATTTAAGCAAACTATCCTTAAAAAGATAATGATTTTATTTCATCATACTAATGGAGATTAACATTACCAGAAATGGACTTATACTTGCTTCTTTGTAAATAGAAGGGAAATAAAGAAATACATTAATACTAGACTACAGCTATTGTCAAAGCTTTTAAAAGCTGGCCGCTAAGTAATACAATTTAACATTCGGTTATATTTGCGTGGCCAGGAGTAAAACGAAAAAAGATTTCCGTTTCAGAAGGGTGTAAATTATTTTAAAACTGAAACCAATAAGAGATATTTGGAAACAGTTAACTCTATAAAGTTATATGACATAACGAGATCTACATCTTTGTGTGATACGTTTTTGTCTATCTCTTACGGTTTACTACCAGTTATACAAAGTCATCTAGAATGAAAAGGACTTTAGAGGCTATTCCCAGAAAATTCTAGATATAATTTTAATTTGTAAAGAAAACACCCTAAAAATTATAATTTAATTAAAATTGCCAGTAATTTTTTAGGAAATTAACATTTTCGAAAAATCTTTCATGTAAAGGTTAGTTTGGTGTGGGGAATGGCCTTGAAAACCTCGTGTCACATCCTTGGAAAAGACTGAACTTGAACTTCAAGTTTGGTGTTTAACCTGACTTCGTGAAACCAACTGAAACCAACATAATGAATATCTCGGAAATGTGTTATAGCTCGCTCGCTCTCGCGCGCTCTCTCTCTCTCTCTCTCTCTCTCTCTCTCTCTCTTGCGGTTTACCAGTAACACGAATGTCATTCAGGATGAGGCCCCCAGAGGCCACTCGCAGAAACTTCGAAATATACATTTTGTTCAGTATATAAGCATCTTTAATAAACGGTATTTTAATCAAAATTGTTAGTGCAAAATGTTCGAAATGTTTTCCATGTAAAGGGTAGTTTGGGATGGCGGTATTTTCCTGAAAAGCTTTGCATCCTTGGAAGGTGCTGAACTTGAATATTAAGTTTGGTACTTAATCGACTTTTTGTTTTTGTGTTATCGTGTTCAGTCTCTCTCTCTCTCTCTCTCTCTCTCTCTCTCTCTCTCTCTCTCTCTCACACACACACACACACAGACTTTTTTTCTGAATATGCTTTTTTGGGGTTCAGAGGATCCCAAAACGTGTATTTCCAGTGAAATCTAGGTATCGAATTTTTGGTTGGAACGCAATACCTTCATAAGTACTGTCTGCTAAATAGAGATAAAAATGTTCGTGTCGCATTCTTGGAAGATAATAAACTTAGATATCAAGTTTGCTATTTAATGACTTTTCTTTTTACTTTCTCTACGCGTACTATGTACATAGTGCGTAGAGGAATTATTGTATTTCACCCAAAAATTCGATAGCGAGATTTCACCGGTAATACACGTTTTAGGGTCCCCTGTTTAAAAAAAAGCATTTCTAGAAAAATGTCCATGTATGTGTGTCTGTGTGTGTGTGTCCGAGTGTCAGTGTGTCCATGTGTCTGTGAACACCATAACTCAAAAACTAAACGCCGGTAAAATATCAAACTTGGTATATAAGTTTAGTATCTTTCAAGGATGCGACACGAAGATTTTGGGGAAAATCTCCCCACCACAAACTACCCTTGACAAGGAAGAATTTCGAAAAATTTTATTTTCTCAAAAATGGCCCTAACGATTTTGATTAAAATACAGTATTAAATATATTTACACGACAAATAAAATGCATATCTTGAAGTTTCTGGAAATAGCTTCTGAAGATCTCTTTATTCCGGATGAATTTTGCTTAATTTTGCACAACTGGTAAACCGAAGAGATAGACAAAATTTACAACACAAAAAATGTAGATCTCCTTGAAACACATAATTTATGTGATATACATTTTTTTCGTGGAGTTGACCATTTTTGAGATATTTATCGTTATAGGTTTCAGTTTTAAACTTTTCACATATGGGAATTTGTAATGCAAAGAAATGGATTTCATCTACATGGCATCCAGCTTTTAATAGATTTTACTAATGTTTTAGCCTAGTGTATTCCATTATATTCCTACTATGTACTTACAAGAAAGTATTTCTGCTAATGTTTGTCTCGATTAGCATGAAATGGACAGGAAAACGCTTTTTAATAATAATTTGAAACAGAGATGTAGAGAAAGTCATATGAAGCGAGCACATCAGGTTTTTTGAGTTATATGTCTACAAGCATATACACGGACGTTTTTACTCAGGGGACCTCAAAACATTTCCAGTGAAGTTTCACATAGAATTTTTAAGTGTAATGCAATAACTTTTCTGCTGACCACTACCTGGTACGTGTAGAGAAAATAATACTAGGAAGGAAGCAGAGAAACAAAAGTGCACAACACTGAGAATTTGGACGGTTGGTTGCATATAGCCCTGATAGAAGGTCCACAGTGTTTCATGCTGGAGTGGGCGCATAAAACTGAGGTCTACAGCCAGTAAATTTCAAATGCCCCAGTCACGTTCGCGTGAATCATGCAGTGTGTCGAATTACTTCAATAGCAGGCTTGTCATGCTTCGCCAAACTTCTCCGAATCTAGGACAGTATACGGATATTTTAAAAAACTGGAATTTCTCGAGGACATTTGTTCTATGTTGTGATTGTGCCCCGCAACTAGAAAATTAGCATTTTCTGTACTTCCTATAACACATGTAGCTATTAAATTATTTTACAAATATTAGAGCCGTGTTCGGAAAGTGAGTACCACTTTGTTCGCAATCATTGCATGCACACTCGTTTCTCTGGCTCATTGTCTAGCCACTGACGCCATTGCAGTCTGATAATGTTATGTTTAAAAGCTAGTGATTGTTCAAAATATTTAAAGCAATTTCTGATGCCACCATCTGTGAGAGGGTTCCGTAATGCAGTTTTTGAATCCAAGGAAAGCCAGCAGAAATCCATCGTCAACTTGTAGAGGATTACGAAATGCAATGACATATGGAATGGTGAGAAAGTGGGTTAGGCAATTCAATAATGGACAATCCAATGCTCGTGATGAAGCACAAAATGGGCGGCCCTCTGTTGTCACGATGGTTTGGTTGAACAAGAGAATGAATCAAATCATGAAAACAGACGGTTCACAATAAGAATGCTTTATGATGTGTTTTTACAAAGCAACGTGTTCAGCAGTGACTGTCGCACTGATGGGAGCTTTCTTTAAAAAGGAGACACAAAAGTTGATTTCCCGTTATCACAAATGTCTGAACAACTGATGGCAACCATGTAGAAAATAGGTTAAGGAAAGCTCTTTCATGTAAAATAAATGTTACTGTGGAAACAAATAGTTTATGCTTTTTTCGAAATCGGTACTTACTTTTTGGACACATCTCGTATATTGCATCAAATTATTAATGAACTTGTAGTTAACATATATATGTATATATATATATATGTATAGGGTAGACAAGGAGCGGATTTCGCTCACAGCGACCTGCACATATCTATTATTGTGGATAACAGGCATGAAGGGAGGGAACTATAGTTGGCCACAGCCTGCAGGCAGGTCAGAGACGCGCTGAAGTCCCTAACATATCCAAGTCTAACCGTTTCCGAGATATTTGTAGTTATTGGTTTAAATTTTAAAATTCTTATATTTTTCTCAAACAGAAGTAATCTGTATTTCTTTCTTTTCTCTCTCTCTCTTTTTTTTTTTTTTTTTTTTTTTACTCCTGGACATCAGAGAGAACCGGATTTCAATGACAATCGCATAGCGACAGCTTTTAAAACCTTTCAGTGTCGCTTTGGCCTAGTGTATTCACTTAGTTCCCTTCTATTTATAAGGAGCTAAGTAATAACACCTTTCTGCTAATTTTATCTCAATTAGAATGAACTTGATAGAAGAAAATAATCTTTTGTGTGAAGTTTGCTTACAGAATAGGTAGAGAAAGTCACGTGAATAGAACACATCAGATTTTTGTTCTTTGTTCTAACCTAGGTCCAAGAAAAAAAAATGATAATTAAGTATAATTCCATAAATAGAATAAAACCGTAAGACGAAATGATTAGTAAAATGTTAAAACCTAAAGCACACCTCTAATATCGCCACAAAGAAGTTTAAATATCAACTGGCAACAGTGCACTAACCTTGTCTCAATTGTTCCTCATCCTGACCTCGGATACTAGCTACGTGACTTCCTATTCCCCCTTATTTCCTTACGCCCCCATAAGAAAGCAACGTTGCCAGATCACCGACACATTTGGCCGGGTACATAGACGTAACTCTTCTACATAATGAAACAAATCTGCGGTGTTTTATTCACATGACTTTCTCTACCATTTCTACAAACGCACTGTTCTTACAAAGTATTGTTCATTTTTCTATATACCGTTTGCTGATGAGACAAATAGCAGAAATGGTCTTACTACTTAGTTCCTCTTAAACAGAAGAGAACTAAGGGAATGCACTAAAACGATAGTCAAATCTTTTAAAATGTGGTTGCTTTGTGAATGAAATTGGGTTCTCTTTGCATGGCCAGGAGTAAAACAAAAGAAAAGGAACTGGAAAATTTCCATTTGAGAAATGCTTGAGTTTTTTAAAATTGAAACCAATAACAAATAATATCTCGAAAATCATTAACTCCAGAAAAAAGTATATGACATAAACTGTGTTTTAACGAGGTCTGCATTTTTATATAGTAAGTTTTTGTCTATCTCTTAGTTTATCAATTATGCAAAAGTAATTACGAAGAAGAGGACTTCAGAGGCTATTCCAAGAAAATTCAAGATATGCATTTTATTTGTCTTGTAAATATCTGAAACATAGGCTATTTTAATAGAAATGTTCAGCCATTTTTAAGAAAATCAAACATTTCAAAACCTTTTCCCCGTAAAGGGTAATTTGGATGGGAGGATTTTCTTTAAAACCTTCGTGTCGTATTCTTGGAAGATGCTGAACTTAAAAATCAAGTTCGCTGCTTAACCGACTTTTCTTTTTTGACATTTTCAGAGACATACAAACACACACAGACTTTTTTTTTAAAAGTGTGTTTTTTTTTTAAATTGTGCATCCCAAAAGGAGTGTTTCTAGTGAGATCCTGATATAAAATGTTTGTGCGGAATGCAATACCTTCTCTACCTATGTATTACAGTCTTATTACAATATTTAAGGTAAGATAAAAACATTAGAAGTCACATAATGGACAAGCAATGGGCTTTTTTTTTTTTTTTTTTTCAATTCACTGTTCATAGGTTGAATAAAACCTTAATAATGTTATCCATTCTACTGTAAAAAGTTGTATGCTATTATGAAAGTAAGAGGATATTTTTCTATGTTTGAGAAAATGTACAACTGTTTTAACAATTTAAGAGCAGGCCCACGCTCCATTCGTAATATGGGGCTTTAATTAGGAAGTTTGTAGTCAGTTGGTGATAAGAAGAAATCGGAAGACCATAGATAATAATCAATGGTGTCTTTGTTGCTGAGGTGCTACATACCTACGCCCCTGAAAAACATTAATTACCCAGGTCTTTGGCGATTGTGTAATCAGTAGATATTTTCCAACTAAGTGACCGCCGTGATCTCCAGATCTCAATCCAACCGACTTGTGGGGTTACGAGTTTTCCTGACACATCCAATAACCTAACAGCAATAGAAAGATACTATGTCGTAAAAATTTGCTAATTTTCCAAGAGATATCATCTGCAAAATCCTGTGCAGGAAGTTGCAGAGAGAATGGTGTACGTTAAACAAGAGAACGCTGGAAATCTTTCCAATGTTTTATAAAACCTCATTGTTTTCCCGGTATGTGACTTTTTTATCTCAAATATTATAATATTTATAACGGGTCTATTGAAAGACCCTATATATCGCAATCATCTCTTCAGTATGTTAACATTAAATATAAAAGCGCGCTAAAGTAGGTTATTCCAACTTTGTATGCGCCACAGAGGAGCGAGTAATCATGACTCGCAGGGATCTGCCTGCAGCATGCAAAACTAGTAAGATATCGTCACGGCTGAATTAAGAGCTGGAATTAAATGACAGTAAGCGTAAGAACTTGTGCTACGACCTTCGCCCAGTTACATATTGGCTAACACACTCACATCCAGCCGGACTCCGAGAATGTACATGTACTAAAGACTACATTGGATTTAAAGTGTTTTCTCAGCATTATAAAATCAACGTATTTCAAACAATTTTCGCTTACATTTCCTCAGAAGGTTTGCTTTATGCTACATGTAGCAACACAGCAAATCTCTTATCGTATGCATAAACCTGATCTTTGTCACCTAGACTGGCTAGATTTTAAGAAGAGCTTAGGCATTGCAAGCTATAGTAAGGAGAACTTTTCATTTTATTTTCCCGTTTCTGTTGGCCAAATGGATCAAACGATCCTGAGAGCGTTTCTTTGGTAACTTCAGTTTCATTTGCCTCTCTAGCGCTGTATACTAGGTTTCTTTTGGAGTGGGGTCCCGATTTGCTAAGATTTCCACGTCAATTCTATGGAAACAGATTTCTTTAAATATTCGTGCCTTGCATCCATTAATACTTCAACATTATCTAATTCCAATGAAAAAAAAAAATAACGACAGAACGACAGATAACAGTTTGAAACATCCAGGTCAGTGCAGTGAATGGTTCGACAGTCCCCACTTCAGAAGGCTGTTACATCAGCAACGAATCCCACTTGAGTTGAGCTACAGTCGAGTGATTAAAAATACCGAAGCCTGCGTGAAATGATTGAAGAACTTACGCAGAGGAATGAACAGTTTTGGCAGCCGGCTTAAGTCAACATGAAAACGCCTCACGCCACCTTGGTGCCAGCGGTATGTTTGACCGTGCCTGTGGTCAAAACCTACTTAAATAACATATTCTTTTAGGTACTATGGGCGCACGTTTTCTTGGATGCTCGGCTCCCTAGTCTACATTAGTCAAGTTTAGCGCAACTTAGGAGGCAGAGCAGGTAACAAACAATTGTGGCATCAAAGGCAATGAAGCTGCAGACAAAGCAGCCAAAGAAGCAACTCGACTATCAGAGGTAACGAGACATTCAGTACTTTATCGTTACATAAAACACTTTTGCAGGCTCCTTAGAGCAAAATGGAACCAGGCATGGAGTCAAAATCTGTCGATAAAGTTACGTATGGTAAGGAAAGATGACGCCACACATCATTGAAGAGGAAAGAACAGGTGATCATCACAAGACTACAAATGGGACATACTAAACTAACCCATTCATACATCTTCACCAAAGACAACCCACCTCAATGTGAAGTCTGCAACACACAACTCACCATTAAACACATTTTCACAGAATGAAGAAGATACACTACAGAACGACAGCTCTACAGCATCACTGAAGATATGTCCACAACAGTGAATACTCCACAAAAATTCAAGCAAGCTCTACTCTTTCTCAGAAGCATAAAACTGGATTTCAAACTGTGATGTACTTATCCACAATATTTTAAATCTGTGTAAAACCTGACTTTCAATAGCAATGTACTTATTCACAATATTTTACTTAAATCAATGTAAAACTTTCTTTCTTACTGTAATTTATAGTTCATAAACTTTGTTTAATATGTGTAAATAATTTCATTGTAATATGAATTAAATTGTTATAAATATTGTATGGTCACGATATGACCTACGAGTTAAAATAAATAAATTAAATAAAATATTGAGGCATCAAATATGCTATACACCCCGACTTCTAGTGGCTTCAATGCTAAAGTTTCATTCTATCTGTAGATCCGAAAGTTCATGACATACGTGTGCGCTGTTTTGTTTAATAATTCAGCTAGCTCGTGATAAACTAGATAACCTATTCACCGTAATGGATGAAGCCCTCAAAGAAGAAACTTACTTTGACAAGACTGCGGAAAAAAAGGCGAGAAAACTCTCTGTTCTTCTCCCCGGCCCTCGCTACTCCATAAAACTAGCACCCAAAATAGTGCGTGTATAGCACATGTACTATGTTTTTCGACATTTATATTGACAACTGCTGATACATTTATCGGCAGACGGAAGCTCTAGTAAATGACTGGGTAGGAATTATACAACGGAGGAAGGAAGGGAGCCGCAAAACTATAGGCAGACAGACCAGAATCGCGCAGATAACATTTCCAGACTCATTCTGCTGCTGGAGCTGCCCACAGACGGCGATCAATCACCTGTCAACATGGTAGCTCTCTCTAGTGTCTACGGTGTCTAGTGTCTTTCCTTTGAGCAAGCATCCACGTCATCTGAGAGCACCATACACCACGAAACCTAGAAGCACATCTGAAAGACGAGAGGGAAACGAAATGAAAGGGAAATGGCCGAAAGGAAATCGTGGTAGATGAGAAACCAGCCCAGCATTCGCCTACCGACCCCGGGAAAACCATTAAAAACCAATGGATCAGAATGGACAATCGCCAAAGATCGAATTCCAGACCTCTCAAATCAAATCGCACAGATTACCACGAGTTATCCAGTTTTGTTCAAGACAATGTCTAATAGACAAGAACACGACTGGCATCATCATTTTCTTGTTAAACTTTTTGCTGCGATTCAAAAAATCAAAAGTCAGAATTTCAAAAATACTTTGACCGTTTCCTTGTTATTGATCTCAATTTTAAACTATTTAAACTGTTCTCAAACTGGAAGAGATGTTTCGTTTCATCTTCAGTTTTACAGCAGGCCATGCAAAGCGAACCGAACTTCAATGGTTTCACATAGGACCAGCTTTTAAAATATTTGACTATCGATTTAGTCCAGTGTATTCCCTTAAATCCTTCCTACTTACGAGGAAGCAAGTAATAAGACAATTTCTAATTATGTTTACCTTATTTGCATGTCGCAGATAAAAGAATAATCCTTTTTACTGAAAGTAACGTGAATGGAGCACATCATATTTTTTTATGTAAAGGGTATTTTGGTGAGGGGGAATTTTTCTCAAAATCTTCGTATCGTATCCTTAGAAGATGATAAACTTAAATACCAAATTTGGTATTTTATCGGCTTTTCGTTTTTGAGTTACCATGTTCACAGACACAAGATACACACGGGTCTTTTACTAAACATGCTTTTTTTGGTTACAGATTACTCTAAAACGTGTATTTCCAGTGGAATCTCGATATCGAATGCAATACCTTTTGGGTGGAATGCAAATCCTTCTTTATCTACTCTGTGCACTGTATACAGTGCTACAGAAAGTAAAAAGTAACATGTAGATTTTTTTACAGTGTTTAAAGCCCTCTTATACTACAAACATGGAATGAAGATGGAGCACCGGTGGAATGTGAAGAAAGGGGAAACCGGAGAACCTAGAGAAGATCCGCCCCGGCGCCTTTTGTCCAGAACAATTCCCATATGTTTTCGCCTTTTTGAAAGGCGAGTGGTCTAACTACTCGGCCACGGCACGGTCATGTAGGATGTCTGAAAAGCATTCGAAGTTTTGTAGTTTATAACAAGAGTGTTGTCTCGCTAACATGTTATGAAGCGGATGTTCCTCTCCCAGCGCACTCCAAACTTCCTGTCTGTATAAATCTTAACTAAGTTTCGCATGTGCAGAGGCTGTTCCCACTTAATATTTTCAAACTGTAAACCGCAGTTCATTCGCATTAAGAACTTCCCACGTGCTTGAGGGGAACAGCTATATAAAGACGAATCGTGAACTCAGTGCTGATTATAAGCAATTAGATCTCATAAGTGTACAAGTTACTACTCTAGACAACATCCGCGCAATTGACCTGAGAAGATGTGCACTGAACTACATCCGTTCGGACGTTCTTTAATGCTGGGTTGTTCACGACGATGTCCGCTTATACGTTGAACAAAACTGCAATAGAAAATGTTCCTTTTAATTGTTTTTTGGATAAATCATTAATAACGAAAAACAAATAAAAATATTTTTTACTCAGGAAGTCTGAAAACATGTATTTCCTGAGAAATCTCCGTAAACGAATTTTTGGGTAGAATACAATACCTTCTCTATCCACTATATACATTGTTCATACGTGCTAGGAAGCAGCTAGATACAAATTGCAAAGTTGCTGGCGTTCCAGTAATATTTTGTGTTAGAATAGTTTGCTTTAGATATTATTATATATGCTATTATTATTATTATTATTATTATTATTATTATTATTATTATTATTTTGTAATATATTTCTATAGGTGTTTCAAGTAATGCAATGTTGAAATATGAACAAAGATTTTGAAAAATTAAAACATATTTTATAATAAAATAATGTTAATTCTAAACTTTAAAAAAATCTGATGTGTACCATTTACATGACTTTCTCCATATCCCTGCAACAAACAATTCTTAAAAAAACTTATACTTCTGTTTACTTTATGCTAATCAGAAAAAATAGTAAAAATAGTCTTAATTACTCGCTTCCTTGTAAGTAGGAGCGAAATAAGGGAAACCGTAGGTTAAAGCGATAGTCAAAAGCTGGTTGCTATGTCAATGAAGTTCCTTTGTCTATATGGATAGGAGTTGACAAGTTAAAATATGAGAAAAGTATACTTTTTTCATAGCAGAAACCAAAAATAAGGAATGTCACAAAAACGACGAACTCCACGAAAAAATGTATATAACATAAATTGTGTGTTTTAATGTGCTCTACACTTTTGTTTAGTAAGTTTCTGTCCATATCTTACGGTTTACCAGTTATTCAAAATTTAGTAAAATTCATCCAGAATAAACTACTCTTCAGAGGCTATTCCCAGAAAATTCAAGATATACATTTTATTTGTCAGGTAAATATGTTTAATATCCGAAATTTTAATCAAAATCGTTAGAGCCATTTTTGAGAAAATCAAAATTTTCGAAAAAAGTTCCATGTAAAGTGTAGTTGGGGGTGGGGGGATTTTTCTCAAAATCTTCGTGTCGCATCCCTGGAAGATACTAAACTTAAATACCAAGTTTGGTATTTTACCGACTTTTCGTTTTTGAGTTATCATGTTCACAGACACACGGACACACACACACACACACACACACACACACACACACACACACACACATACACACGGACCTTTTTGTGAAAATGCTTTTTTTTTGGATATTGGGGACCCTAATACATATATTTCCGGTGAAATCTCGGTATCGAATTTTTGGGTGGAGTGCAATACCTTCTCTATACACTATGTACATAGTGGGTATGGAGAAAGTAAAAATACATCGTTTCTCTCATTAGGCGCATTTTAGCTACCAATTAACTCAATCTATAACTGATCAGGTTATGCTTATTATAAGACAAGCCGTATGTTCCTGGAAACTTTTTTCCAACATTTTCTCATTATCAAAATGCTTCACATGATGCATTTTTTAGCAATTTGTTGCAACATTTTTCTACTGTCTCAAAAGTACGAAAATTGTGTATAGTGTTTCTAAATAATGCTTTCATTTAGAGAAAGAAATTATTAGATCAAACATTTTGGTAAGTACGAAAGGTAATAATTACTCTCCCCAAATAAGGGCTAATAAAAAAAAATCTGATGTGTACCATTCACATGACTTTCTCCATATCCCTGCGAATAATCCTTAAAAAGCTTATACTTCTATTTACTTTATGCTAATCAGAAAAAATTAGCAGAAATAGTCTTATTACTCGCATCCTTGTAAGTAGGAGCGAAATAAGGGACAACCGTAGGTTAAAGTGATAGTCAAAAGCTGGTTGCTATGTCAATGAAGTTCCTTTGTTTATATGGATAGGAGTTGACAAGTTCCAGTACGAAAAAAGTATACGTTTTTCATAGCAGAAAACAAAAATAAGGAATGTCACAAAAACGACGAACTCCACGAAAAAATGTATATAACATAAATTGTGTGTTTTAATGTGCTCTGCATTTTTTGTGAAGTAAGTTTTTCTCCATCTCTTACGGTTTAGCAGTTATTCAAAATTTAGTAAAATTCATCCAGAATAAACTACTCTTCACAGGCTATTCCCAGAAATTCAAGATATACATTTCATTTTTCAAATAAATATGTTTAATATCCGAAATTTTAATCAAAATCGTTAGAGCCATTTTTGAGAAAATCAAAATTTTCGAAGAAAGTTCCATGTAAAGGGTAGTTGGGGGTGGGGGGATTTTTCTCAAAATCTTCGTGTCGCATCCCTGGAAGATACTAAACTTAAATACCAAGTTTGGTATTTTACCGACTTTTCGTTTCTGAGTTATCGTGTTCACAGTCACACGGACACACACGGACCTTTTTGTGAAAATGCTTTTTTTGGATATTGGGGACCCTAAAACATATATTTCCGGTGAAATCTCGGTATCGAATTTTTGGTTGAGTGCAATACTTTCTCTATACCCTATGTACATAGTGCGTATGGAGAAAGTAAAAATATATGACAGATCTATTTTTAAACTCATTTGCTATAAAAGTGGATTTTAATGTGTGAGTATATTTAAAAATGCATCATGTACCTCATTTTTATTCGTACTATGAAATTAGACGATAAACAGTTATTTAAACAGCCATGCAAACTAGAATTTTTATATGGCAAAAATATCACTTTTATTGTATATAATACGTTACGTAGTCGGCTTACCCTCTCCGTACTGACACTCCCTAGGACTTACCAGCGTATGCTTAGGGATCAGAAGCCTGCCGGGGAGCCAGCGGTACGTAACCACAAAAAGAAGAACCTGGAACGAGTGGTCCTTAATACCGTTTAACCGTTTAAGGAAGCAAGTAATACGACCAATTAGGCTAATATTTATCCCAATTAGCAACATGGAGATAAAAGAATAATATTTTGTAAGAATAATTTGTATCTGGAACAGCTAGAGAAATTTATGTGAATGGAACACATCAGATTTTTATTAGAACAGTACATTTAGACAATAAATAATTATCATTTAAATAGCCATAGACGCTAGAATTTTGATACATGGAAAAATATCACTATAATTGTGTATAATAACCGGTATACATTCCATTCCACTGATGGTACATGGAATGAAGATGGAGCACAGGTGGGACGAAGCCGGAGAACCCAGAGAAAACCCACCCGGCGCCGCTTTGTCCACCACAAATCCCAAATGCGGTCACTTGGGATTGAACCCAATCCACCTAGGTGAGAGGCGAGTGGTCCAATCACTCGGCCACCTTGCGGCCTTGTAGTTTATGTGGTATCCTTGGAAGATACTGGACTTAAATACCAAGTTTGGCATTTAAAGAACTTTTTGTTTTGAGCTATACTGCCCCCCCCCCCCACACACACACACACAGGGATATTTTCCTAATTTTTTTTTTTATTCAGGGGGTGTCAAAACATATTTCTGATGAAATCCCGGTATCGACTTTTTGGGTGGAACACAATACCGTCTCTATATACGTGTAGGCAGGTGATAAAATGAATTGCTGGTTTAACTGCAGAATTACTTCACACAGTTTATTTGCTGTGTTTCACCATAGCCATTCAATGTATACACGAACTTTCCGGATGCATAATGATGAGGTAAGGAGAATGACTGACATTCTGTATGCATGTGCCAAGTCTCAAAATTTGTCTGCCATCCAAGAACCTTCATAAGACGTCGTTGGCTAGTCATTCTGTCAGCCACCCGTTATTTAATTTACAGAGGTCTGCCCTTGAGGCTCACCTAGAGAGCGGTGTCAATGCCAAGTCCACACAAAACAAGACAAAATACTAAGTACTATTTTAAGCAGCACACCTGTCACAGTTGCTATGCACACCAACCTTGTCTTCAGATGAAATGTCTGCACGCTTACTCTTTTCTGTACGCACAGAAGGCAATGGAAACGCACACTTTCCTTTTTATTTTCTCTAGCGCATATGTACAACGTACAAAATAGGTAGAGAATGTATTGCATTCCACCCAGAAATTCGATACCGTGATTGAACCGGAAATATATATTCGGATACTCACCAAATAAATAAATAAAAAGGATTAAAAAGGTCAGTGTGTGTGGTGTGTGTGTCTGTGTGTGTCACTGTGTGTGTGTCTGGAAAACACCGTTAAATACCAAACTTGGTATTTAAGTTTGGTATCTTCCAAGGATGCGACATGAAGATTTTTAATAAATTCCCCCCACCCCAACTACCCTTAACATGGAACACTTTTTGAAAATGTAGTTTTCCTCAAAAAATGCCTCCAACGATTTTGATTAGCGTATATTAAAGATATTAACATTACAAATAAAGTTATATGTTGAATTATTTGGAAACAGCTTCTGGAGATCTATCCATTCTGAATGAATTTTGCATAACGGTTAACCATTACAAATACCAAAACCTTACTGCACAGATGCAGATCTCGGTAAAGCACACAATTTATTTAATATTATTTCTGTTGTAGGGTTGACCACTTCCGAGATATTCCTTGCTATTTGTTTCAATTTCAAACTACGTAACTTTTTTTTTCAAACAGGGCCACCTTTCGCTTTATCTCTCTTTTGTTTTTCTGGCAATACGAAGTGAACCGAATTTCACTAATTCCTACATCGGCCAGCTTTTAAAAGATTTGACTATCTCTTTATCCTAACGTATCTGCTTATCTCCCTTCCACTTACAAGAAAGCATGTAATGAATCTATTTCTGCTAATATTTATCTCGATTAGTATGAAAGTTATTAAATCATAATGTATAAATTAATAACTTTCAACAAAAACATATGCAGTAACTTAGAAAACTGTTTGTTCCAACTTTGAAAGTTCTAGCAGTCAAACTAAATGAAAGAAAAGCTCAATGTTCAGAATGAATAAATCATAATATAGCTAAGTTTTTCAAGAAAGTTCATTACATTTTATATATTCTTTTAAATGCTCCAATTCGCAACTTCTATATGTGATAGACAAAATTATTTTATCCCCTAGAGGCATACAAAAAATCGTTTGGTTCATCGTTTCTAGCAACCTAATTTACGTAGTGGATTAAAACGTTTAAACCCATTGGTATTAACATTTCTGAAACTAACGTTAAATAATACTGTTTAACACAAATAAATTGTTAAAATTACTTAATAGATTCCATGTCCAATGTCTTCTTTAACATCGAACAATATGACCATAATGACTATGTTTTGCTTAACTCTTTAGTTCACACTTATGTCTGTCAACCATTCCAGTTCATTTATCTCAAAGACAACTAGCATTAGTACAATCATGTGTCATTTAGCAACGATACATCTACATTGAAATTATGTTGTTTAACATCTAAGGTCATATCGGGGGCTTTGCACTTGAAAAAACTCGTTGTCAGTAGGTTTAAATCTTTTTGTTTTCCTAAAGCACACACACATTCACTCTCACATGCATACTTCCAAACTCAGTGGGGGATAGGGAATAAATCTGGCTAAAGAAAAATTCCCCGCCCCAGCCGGGAATCGAACCCGGAACCTCCTGGTGAGAAGTCAGCTCGCTGACCACTCGCAGTCGTAATTATATTTATTTACGTTTTAGTGTTGGATGAAATGTTGTATGCCATTAGAGATTAAAATTCAGTGAAAATTATCACAAATGTTAAAATATTATTTAACTCTAATACCATAAACTATTGGTGAGAGGTTAGACCGTTCGCCTCCCATCATGTGAGATTCGTGGTGGACGAAGTGGCGTTCGAGAGGATTTTCTCCGCCAATCATTCCATCAATTGCTCCATCATCACCTTTCTAATCATCAATTTCGCTTATATTTCATATCATCCACTTCCTCATGTTCATGCCTTCCTGCGGGCCGACCCCTCGTAACAGATGCTCCATTCTGTAACCTTGTGTCATTGGCTCCCCACAGCAGGCTTCTGACCCTTAGGCACTGGCTTGCAAGTCCTAGGGGGTGTCAATCCTACAAATAGACGGATAAGCCGATTACGAAACGAAACCATAAATTACTACCTATTATAGAAGTCTGGACTATCCGCAGGTAAATTAAACACTTTACGGGTTACCTGTGGTTCTTTTAGGATATATACATATACATATATATATATATTATATAATATATAATTTTTAATTTAATTAATAGGTTGTGTTGTTTGGATTCCAAAGCGATTTCTGTGCATTTAGAAGCGTTTCAATGGTGAACAATGAGACCTGCCTTGGTCAGAATACATGATGGAACAGAAATACGACTGTAACCTCAGATTTTGGATTCAACGTTGTACTCGCTCGCTAACACATAAACAGTATATATATATAAACTGTTTGCAGTTACAGTGCTGAGCCACATGGTTAATACAGAGAAATTTTGGTGCGTGCACGGGGGGTGAGAACAACGGTTTACACGAATACGATCATCATCATCCTCATCGTCATCATTCCAAGAAAGGGGAAGAAAGGCCAGACAATTTTCTAGATTACTTCGAACAACAAGAATATTCCTTACCGTCACACAAATTAAGAAGTGTGATTAAAAAATGCTACTTTAAAACAAAGGTATATTAAAGACTTTCTGAGCAGGATTTGAAAGATTGTTAATGTATGCTCAGACAATTTTTGTGGATTTTTGGCAATAAAACGCAACAGTATTGTTAAAAACAGTTCACGTGCTTAATACAGGTCTTTGGTATAAAATGTGGCCACTCGCACAGTGAATTCTACACATATAGCAGTAAACTTATTAAAATTCAAACGTTACAAATATACATACGCGAGTTGATAACTTAAAACCAGATGATCCAATATTAGGTGTGCGTTATTACCATTAGTTGCCATCAGTGAATGAAGGATTATTATACATCCTCAGTTTGTGTTCTTAACATACGGGTTCCTAACGGGGCATGTGAGTACTCATGCACTTTCTATTGGTGCTCTAAAGTTACACATTGTGCAGAGCAATTCCGTTTTTATAATAAAAAATCTAATGTGTTCCACTCTCATAACTTTCCCTATAAACTACTATTAAATAAGATTATTCCTTTATTTGCGACAAGGAAATCAGGACACACAGTAGTAGAAATGGTTGCATTAGTTCCCTCTATGTACAAGACAAACACAGGAATACACCAGATAATCAAATCATTTTAAAAGTCGCTCACTATGTGAAAAAATTGCACGGCCAGGAGTAAACCAAAAGAGAGATGAAACGTTAGATACCTCCCGTTTGAGAAAAGATCCAGTAGCTTAAAATTAAAACCAATAATAAGGAATATCTCGGAAAGTTAACTTATAAAAAAAAGTATGACATAAATTGTGTGTTTTGACGATATCTGCATTTCTGTGTAGCAATTTTTGTCTGTGTCTTACGCTTTAGTAGTTATACAAAACCCATCCAGAATGAAGATGTCTTTCGGAGACTATTCCCAGAAAATTCAAGATATACATTGTATGTGTAATGTAAATATCTTTAATATACGGTATTTTAATAAAAATCTTTAGAGCTATTGTGATAAAAATATAACTTTCAAAACAATTTCCATGTAAAAGGTAGTTTGAGGTCGGGGGGGGGGTGACTTTCCTGAAAATCTTCGTATTGCATCCTTGGAAGATTATTTAAATATCAAATTTGTTATTTAACATTTTTTTCGATTTTGAGCTATGCTGTGCACTCACACACACACTGACCTTTTCTAAAAATGGTTGTTTTTATTCAGGGAGCCTCAAAACATAATCGAATTTTTGGGCTAAACACAATACTTTATCTACTATATGCAGAGTACGTAATTAATTAAATTAAATGGAATGTTATTTAACTGCTGTGGTTCTCAACGTCCTATTCTTCCTATAAAAGACCGCTTAATTTTACTCAGAGGCCTCACTATATCAGGTTTGAGGTCCTTTTACGACACGGACTAACGAAGGAAACCATGCTAAAGAAAAAATTCAACCCGCGACCTTGGGTATGTCAAGTTAGCATGGTAACCATTACACCACAGAGGGCGACAGAAAAGAACCACAGTAGACAAAGAGCGTCCATAAATAAAACTCCATTTAATTTCCAAAGCCGGGTGCGACATAACCGTTATCGGGAGAAGTACACCGACAAAATCATCTTCCTCAAGGTTCAACATCATTCATACATTTCCTTTAATCACTATAAAGATATGAATAAAGTCAAACTATAATAAACTTTCCTCTTTACAGGCGATCTTACGATACTCAGTAAGGGGGGGGGGATTGTAAAGTACTGAACCCTTCTCCAAGAAACATTAAATAATCTGCAACACTGGATTCAAGATATAGGACTGAAATTATCTAAAACGAAAACCATATTTTTAGAAGCTTATGCTTCTCAAAATCTCCTAGCAACATCCGTAGTCCTCAGACATACCTAGACAACACAGAGATTGAAGTTGTAAAATCTTAAAAGTATTATGTTACATTCGACCAAACTCTTAGTAAAAACCACACACCTCAAGAGACGAGTGCACTAAGCGATTAAACGTTCTTAAGACTCTAGCTTACGAAATTACGTTACACAGTTCAGTATACTTTATACGAACATACCATATTATTATCAGATCTAAACTTGATTACGGAGACATAGTTTACAGCAGGAAAGCAACACTCAAGAAACTCAACTCCAATCACTGAAATTCTAAGAATATCTTTATTAGCTTACCGAACCAGTTCTACTTCTAGTTTACAAATGGAGCTCAAGAACCGCCATTAGAAGTGCGCAGAATAGCACATCTAAAATACGTAGGCAATAAAGACTGAAAGCTCTAAATTATAATGCAGGTATGCACTCAAACTGAACAACTTTGGCGGAGGAAGGGTACTGGATTGGGGGGAGTGTTGAATCGGTTTGTAGGAGATGTGTTAGGTAAATAATACAAGGACCATTCACCCTAAAATAATCAAATTTACGCATACTTCGATGGATCGGTTTGTGGGGGATGTTGAGTAAAAAGAACAAAAACTATTCCCAAAAATTGACCAAAATTCAATTTTTAGGAGCATTTCAAAGTATTGGTTTGTCTAGTAATATGTTTAGTATAATTAGACAAACCAACGCTTTGAATTACTCCCAATTACTATTATTTTGGGGAATAGGGTGCTCAGACACCTCACAAATCGATCCAACACGTCCCATAAACCTATCCCACACACCTCTCACAAACCGATCCATCGAATTTTGGGCAAATTTTATTATTTTGGGGGATAGGCCTTTTCTCTGTTGTATTTAACAACCACCCTCCAAAAACTCATCCTATGTATACATAAATGAAGTGGTACAACAGAATACAGCATTGTTTCAAACGTTTATTTTATAAGTGAACAACACAGAATTTGACTGATTTCATAAAGTGACTCACAAAGAAATCGTTTTGCTTTATTAAGATAGAAAAGAAGAGGATGACTGTTCTTGAAGAAATTCCGATACACCTTTCCAAATGCCTCAGGTCTGCTGCATTCATTTAAATATGTAGGTCTTCTGGGTTAGGCATAACTGTGCTTAGGCGAGGCTTTGTGTATGATTCAAAATAGGGAACGGTTTATTCAAGACCTCTTGTGCAAAATGGATTTTAGCTACGTTGGTAGTTCATATGCTTTCACCAGCTATAACATGAAACGGTCGCATATTGTGGTTATTATAAGAGATCTTATTGTAATCAACTTTTTGGTGTAGCAAAATTACAGAGAGCGCTTAACTTAATGTTTCTGCAAGAATTATGCTAAACTGAAATTGCGCAGGTTGGACAGGCTCCCTTTCAAGAGTGTAAATTACTTTCGGCTTGTTGATAAACCTTTACATTTCAAGCGACAACATAATTAAAGTGATTCCTGCAGTTTGGAAGAGGAAGGGCTTGTGGTGCGCCCTAACGGAGCCTCTCACACTATAAGCAAACTACATGTGCACCATTTCCACTGATGTCGAGTGTCTTCCCGAGACTATTTTTGTCTAACTTGTTACGAACTCACGTCATTAATCTTGATTTTGATTTCTAAAACGTCATCTGTGTAGCAGTTTCTCCGGGCAGAAGAATTTCATGGCTGCCTTCCAAATTCCACGTCTAGTACTGAACGAGTTAGATGTCACAGACATCATGACGTTTCCTGCTATGAATCACCGAGCTTTAGTGCCGTTTTGTGGTAAAACAAATCATTTCTGGAATGCCATCAACTCCAGGGTTGTAGTGAACGAGTTCAAGGCTGAGGTTGAAAGGAAAATGTTATGCACGAATTTTATTGTCTTAGACGATCAATTGCCAACAGTTTCGATCTATTATAATACTTCAAAGGTGGACAGCAAAGTTCGATGATGAATTAATTTTTATTCCTTAGAAAAGATTTCTAGAACCTCCATTAAATAAAAGGCTGCATATAAAAACTTACTTTTCTGATTAAATGACACATTATTACTATTATTATTATTTATTTTTTTCTGAGTTTAATTCCTTTAACCTTTTAGGTCTATTCGTCGACTTCATGTTATACAGAATAAATCTCTCCACACTATCACCAAGGCTCTATAGTTCATAAGAAATCACCAGTTCCAACAGGAATTTGGTATTCTCGCCATAAAACAATACTTAAAATTGCTCCCCAAGGAATTCTTCATAAGACTAGCCGAAGTTCCAGGATATAAAACAATTCACATTGGACTAGATACCTTCAGAAGAGAAGACTAAAAAGCAAACTGCCTCAAGACTTCCTCGTCAGCGATTCCGAAGACAGTGATTTCGCAGTCTAATTATTAGCTTCACTCATCCATACTCTGTTCTCAAATATTGGTTGTGATCAATTGAATACATTGTTAAACTTGTTAATTTACGCAGGATAATTTAATTGTTAACATCATATACTTATAATCGTTACCCATTGTTAAAGTATCTTAGTGTTATCTTTTGCATATGTCCTCAGTTTGTTATATGTACAATAAAGTGACTCGTATAGCAATCTTGCTGATCGGTCAAATAATTGAGAAAAAAAATCGGACGATGAACGATAGTGATGAACCTCAAATGAGCTGGGTTTTTACGGAGCCTAAAGTTATTCGACATTGGTTTTCTCAGGACAAGAGAAAACCCCGAAAAAAACCTTATCCGGGTAAGTCAACCTAACGGAAGTTCAAACTTTGGTCTTCTTGATTAAGAGTTTATTTAAATTACTTTTCGCGTGGTCTGTTTCACTTGTAAACAGCTGTAATATAGAGTTAGGAGTTACGAGTAGTCAGAACACCATCCAATATCTATGAACATGTTTTTTGGTAGTGTTTAATGCTCGCTTTTACTGCAATGGTACCGCAGGCGATGACACTAATGATAAATGAATATGGAGCCCCGGTGGAATATGATGGCGGGGGAAACCGGAGAACCCGGAGAACCCGGAGAAAACCCGCCTCTACGCCACAATCTCACATGCGGTCGTTTGGGTTCGAACCCGGGCCGTCTAGGTGAGAGGCGTGTGGTCTGACCACTCGGCCACGGCGCGGCCCATCTATGAGTAGCACAGCACGTAGGCCATATGGCCCAATATGGCCTACGTGCTGTGCTGCTCATAGATGGGCCGCGCCGTGGCACTCTGTGATTCCAACATGACACCTAGGAGGAAGGGAGGAAAGGGAGAACCATAGGGCGACCAGATCCTTACATCGATGTTCGCTATCAAGAACAGGATTCCCCAACGATTCAACACACCAATTCTGATGCCGATAAGCCCTAGTCACTCGCAACTTGGAGGCTCAGTTCCCAGGAAGGAAGGGAGACCAATAGTTCCGCCAAGCTCCAGGAAGGAATCTTTCCAGAGCACCAACTCCCATCATCCTACCGTAAAAACCCAGCCACCGTGGCCTGGTTCTACGGCCCTGAAACTGGTGAAAGGACATGATGGGGACGAGAAATGATAGAGAAAATTTGTGGTAGCGAAGCAATCACCCCAGGATTTCCCCACCGACCTGGAAAAATCATAGACATAACTAAATATAAATAAAGAGTGGCAGGCGCGATGGAGATCGAACCCGGGAACTCCCAAATGGGAGTCTCGCATGTTACTGCCCAGCCATCATACTCAGTTCAACATAATAATAATAATAATAATAATAATAATAATAAAACATTGTAACGGATACTACATTATCGTTATTTTTCGATGTGAATGTTATTTGTTGATATTAATATATATTATGTGCTATTTATTCCATGATAAATTTACGTTAAAGAGCAGTTTTATATATGCAATATCTGTGTTTTGTTCGCGTAATCCTTTTAGTTTCGAAACATTTAACCTTTAAAATGGACAATAAATTATTAAATGGCATTAGATGAGCCAATATGTCAGCGCAGAAACCTCGTAGGCGCAATATAAAACGTTTAATTTATTTTATCGTCCCGAATCTGGCTTGTTTGGCAATAAAATTGTATATGATGACGAAACATTAAACAAGGGGTATTTGATATATTAATAAGTATTATTCCAGTTTGTTACTATATAATCACAGTAAATAAGAAGATATATTTCAGTTCGTAATTTGTTACGATTGTGTATCACTGTTCCGAATACAAGCTTGATGCCTCCATATTATTCCGAATTAACAAGTCTAAATTAGTTGTTGAATTTCAAGAGGATTGCGTAATTATTATTAGATAAATCATAATATTCATATAAGAAGAAGAACCATAAAATATACTTGCAATTTGTTCGCTGAGTTAATTACGTAAAATAAACAACGGGAATTATCATCCTTGTACTCATGTCTTGCAATTGGTCTTCCATATATCTCGGTGCCCGTGATATCACAATAATGCTAATATCAAACGAGAACTAATTCGTTTTCGTTGTGAATAACTATAAATTTAAAATACTCGACTCTAATATACCTTCAAATAACTTAATTATTGGGTTAGACTGCTAAACCGTTGAAAGCAAATTCTCTTTTTTCTCCTAACAACGGAATCCTAATGGATAGAGGATCTTTTAGAATAGCAATTGCATTATGTCGGTGTAAAATCTGCCAAGTGCACAAATGTATTTGCGGAGAAGTTGTGGACTCTTTTGGTCATCAGAGTCTTATTTGGGTCAAGAATTGTTAGACATGCTGAGATGAATGACGCAATTAAAAGGGCATTTAATATCTTCTGGCCATCCCAGCGTTTTAGAACCTTGTGGAGTCAGTCGCTCAGATGGAAATCGCTTAATCGGGATGCAACATGCGTCGATACTCTAGCTCCATCCTATCTTTCAACAACATACAAACTCCGCCGTCGAATCCGCTGTTCTCAGTAAAAGACGTAAACATGAGCACCTGATTCCTAATTACATATTTGTTGCTTTTGGTTCCTGGAGTAAGGATGCTAAATATCTGGTATTCTTCATGGGAAAAAGCTTGGTGTCCCTTTCTGGGGGTCATTGGTGATCTAGTTTCCTACGTCAGGGCATTTGTTTGGCCATAATGCTGATAGTATTTAGGGAGCTTTCCAGAGTCTACTTTCATGACCGAAATTTTCTTTCTTTTATTTCCATTGCTAGCATACTTAAATTTATATATATTTCCATTTCTTTCTTTGATATTTTAAATCTTTTGGATTCTGTAAATTGATTTGCCTAATGTTTTTAAATATATAATATGATGGTTGTTCGTATTTTTTGCATAAACAACTGTTCATTGTTTTGATCTGAAATAATGTTTTTATGGATGCCTATGACTATACAAGCCTCTCTCAGTATATTGTATGAAACTAAGTGTAGATTTTTCTGTGGGATTAATGTACAAAGTGAAAATATTCCTGTTAATTCTCATCCATGTTCAACACAGAAGAATAATAGGAGTTCGAAACTTACGTCCTTGTTGCTATAAGTACCCTTATAACGTACAATAACTTATCCTACTATCCCACACCGTATAGAACCGTTATAATCATCTATTTAGTCCCATCATAAAAACCCATTCCAAATTGTCACCTCTGCGTGGCCCAGTAATAAATATCCATTTCAAATTGGCGCCCAACGTTAAAGCCGAATAAAAAAAACTATTTCAGCATTCACCAAAATCAAAAGTCAGGGAAAATGTGAAAATGCTCGTAAATAAGAAAGTAAGAATAAAACATGGACTAATTTCCGGGCACTTAAAAAGCTGATACATTTCTAAAACACATAATACAAAAATATTACTTCCTGAGTTTACTTGCCTTCAGATTATACATTTTATAGCGTCTACTCTACAAATGTTAAAATTCATCCTCAGAGTTATATCCAACTTGGCGTTTGTCACTTTGTTGGAATATAATGTTAGTGGCGTCTGTAAAGTATGGAGATTTTATCTCTTGCTCTTGCTCATGAATAACCACCGAACCGAAATAAACTGAAACCGCAGTCTGTTCTTCCTCGTAACTGTCTCAGCCTGCTTTGATTTCCTGGAATGTCAGCCGCAGTTATTTCCTGTCCAGACGACTGGAAGACTGTTCTTGTTCCCCGTCAGGAATGTGGTCTCGAACAGTACAGCACTATGGAATGCAAGTAGACGGTGCTCCCTAGAGAGCAGGGAATTTCCAGATTTTAAAATTAGTTGTTCTGAGCGGCACTAACTGCGAATGAAAGTTATGCTTGCGCTCTATTATTCGTTTCAATCGAAATATATTGCAACGAGCTGTTAATAATTCCTTTAAAGGTGTGCATTCTATATGACGATCGGGGGATTGTATTATTAACTAGCTAAACCCGCAGCTCCACTCTCTCTCTCTCTCTCTCTCTCTCTCTCTCTCTCTCTCTCCTTCCGTGGTGTAGTGATCACCATGATAACCTCATATACCCATGGCCGCGGGTTCAAACCCGGGCAGAGGGCGATGGATTTTATTTTGGGGCATAAAAATCCTTAGCATGGCTTCCTTCGGAAGAGAAGTAAAGCCGTTGGTCCCGTGTCATGGAATCACGGCACGTAAAAGAACCTCAAGCCTGATAAAGAGGATCTGAGCAAAATGAAGCGGTCTTTTACGTCCAATATAGAATGGACACTGAGGACAATAGTTAAAGAGCGTCCATAAATAAACCTCCATTTCTCTCTCTCTGCCTCCGTACTCGACCTCCTTTCACTGTTGTTCGTAAGTAATGACCAGTTGTTAATATAATAGTTTAATATGAGTCAGTTAACATATTCCCAAATCTCTTGAACGCAAGCCACAGTTCAAAACCCCCAGGACCGCACTCCCTGACTAAATATTTCTCTCTCTCTCTCTCTCTCTCTCTCTCTCTCTCTCTCTCTCTCTAGGTTTTCCTCAATCTACATAACTAGCAACTTTTGGAAAATAATAAGAAAGAGATTTAAAGACATAGAATTCTAAATACTTTTGTTGGGATAATGGAAAAAGAGATCTTAGGTATAGTATATATCAATGAAGGAAATATGGGAAAGGAACACACGTTGATAAGGTAAATAGCAAACAAAGGGAGGGAATAGCATTGTTTAGAACAGACGTTTGAAGACCAAGAGGGATAAGAAAAGGCATCCCGCAGATTCAATGTCCCATTTGTGGAGGGAAGGAAGATCTAGATCATATAGTATTTGAATGCCAAGGAACAAATTTATGATGTAAAAAAATTCCTGGGACTGCAATGAAACAAGATGGGCAGGAGAACAACCTAAGAGGAGTTTTTTTTGAAAGGATGGCAAAAGCTTAGGTAAATTTTTCTGTAAGGTTTAAAAAAAAAAAAAGAGAAAAAAGAAGGGAACTAGTCTGTGCAAAGGGATTTGGAGTTAACATAATTTTCTGTTAGTTATTAATGTTTTGATAGCTTTTTTGAACCAAAATGTGTATAGATGTAATTATAAGGGAGGGTTTAACAAGCTAGGCTGAATGCCCGTCATACCCAAGTATGCATTAGCCTACCAAAAATAAATAAATAAAAATTGGCAAATAACGGAGAGGTACGCCCAAACTTTTATTCTTTCACAACTTTCATTTCCCAGCTATCCTTTCATTTATCAAAGTATCACCCTCTGTGAATCAAACTTATTGAGGAAGGATTAATAACTGCCCTCCATTACTCCTAATTTGTTCTGGCAAATTGAGAAAGTATTTCATTTCTAATGCATGTTCTTTTGATGTTTGAGATGAATTCCTGGGAGAAGAATCAAATTTATGTCAAAACAGCTATACTAGGTGACCCAACTACCCGTATCTGACATATACAGATATCCTTTGGTGCGTTTAAAGAGTTGCAAATCTCACGGGGCAATTTCAAGTGGTTGCGCGTTCCTTCTAGACGAATGGCCTTTAGCGAAGATACAATGAACTATCCTACCCTTGATAGTTTATGTTACAATAATAAAAACTTTGCTTCTTTATGATTTCGTTTCGAGAATACACAGCATACAGTTGACTGCAAAGTGTTTTGCGTTACGAGTTTATGCCTTTGCCAGTGTTTTAACGACAGATGCTTTGCAATTAAGATGAGAGAAATGTCGGGAATAGAAGAAATACAAGAAAATTAGGTGTATTGTAAGCAGTAATCGACATTGAGAGTGAATGCGCGTGACTGACATCACTAGAAGTGTGTTATTTGCTTTGTAGTGACAGTGTTACTGCTGCAGAGAGATATGATAATAAGGTACACAACACCTGACTGCCGTTCCTGCTTCTGTGTACCAATGCATCAGAAAAGGTAAGTGAAGCGCATCTAACCTCTCATTTAAAAATGCCATTCATCAAGAACACTGTAACACCTGGCAGTGAAGAACTGCCTTCGTTTTACCCTTCACAATGAGCGCGACCTGCTCACCATCCTAGCTGATAAGCAAGGCGATGAAAGCGAAGGCACTCTCGCCAACTTTTGAAATAGCGCCATTCCGCTCTGCAACTCTTACCGCACGAAGAGATATCTGCACCGTCAGTTGGGCCACTTGGTATTCAATTTTCCCCCCTCTTTTTTTCCTTTTTTTTCAATTTCCTACATTTCCTTTGTTGACCTATTTGTTTACCGTTTTCTTTTTTACTTACAAATATACAGACATATAACATTTACAAACACCCTTGCACAAAGTGGGACTTGAACCCACGATCCCCTGCGCCATTCTTTAATAACATCAATATTTTTTTTTTCTTTGAGAGTAGTCCTCGCTTTTCTATATTGCTTGCATTGTCTGTAACAAAGCCTCTCACAACTTTTCACTGCATTTATCATTATCATCTTCATCAATGGCACAACCCTCTGAGGAACTTTGCCTTCTGAAGAAGTTTTCACCATTCCTTCCTGTTTAGTGCTGTACTTCTCCATTACAGATTCCCATTAGGTATCTTTACATCCTCTCTCACACCTTCTTCCCAACTTAGCCGTATCTTCCAGCTTTCCTGGTTCCTTCTGGTATCGCATTAATTATCATCTTCATCATCATCCTGTCGGTAGCACGCAGCACATGTTCTGCCCATTATAACCTGTTTTATCTTGATGTTTCTGGTTCATTAAGCTCAATTAGGTAGTCTTCCGTGTGGAGCTACCTAAATGTGTCAACTGTGACCATTTTAACTGCTCACTGTAACGCGCACAACGATTTATGCACATCCACCTACCTTACTAGACGTAAGTGTTCTTTGTAAATCTATTTCTAATTATTTTTATTATTATTATTATTATTATATTGTTGTTGTTGTCTTTTGCTGGATAATATCTAACCGTCAATAAATTAATTTAAAACAAAGTTTCTTCTCTATAGGCACTATGCACATAGTGTATAGAGAAGGTGTTGCACTCCACCAAAAAATTCGATACCGAGATTTCACCGAAAATATATGTTTTAGGGTCCCCTTTATCTAAGAAAAACATTTTCGGAAAAAGGTCCGTGTGTGTGTGTGTGTGTGTGTGTGTGTGTCTGTGTGTCTGTGAACACGGTAACTCAAAAACGAAAAGTAGGTAAAATATCAAACTTGGTATTTAAGTTTAGTATCTTCCAGGGATGCGACACGAAGATTTTGAGAAAAATTCCCCCATCCCCAAATATCCTTTACATGGAAGTTTTTTCGAAAATTTTGATTTTCTCAAAAATGGCTCTAACGATTTTGATTAAAATTTCGCATATTAAACATATTTACCTGAAAAATAAAACGTATATCTTGAATTTTCTGGGAATATCCTCTGAAGAGAAGTTTATTCTGGATGAATTTTACTAAATTTTGAATAACTGCTAAACTGTAAGAGATGGACAAAAACTTACTGCACAAAAAATGTAGAGCACGTTAAAACACACAATTTATGTTATATACATTTTTTTCGTGGAGTTCGTCGTTTTTGTGACATTCCTTATTTTTGGTTTCTGCTATCAAAAACTTATGCATTTCTCATACAGGAATTTGTCAACTGCTGTCCATACAGACAAAGGAACTTCAGTGACATAGCAACCAGCTTTTGATTATCACTTTAGCCTATGGTACTCCCTTATTTCACCTCTGCTTACAAGGAAGCAAGTAATATGGCTATTTCTGCTAATGTTTTACTCATTAGCATGAAGTTAATAGAAATATAAGCTTTTTAAGAATTATATGTTGCAGGGATATGGAGAAAGTCATGTGAATGGTACACATCAGATATTTTTTGCTAAGTTATCTCATCTTACCGTAGACTGAAAATTAGTCAAAAAAATAAACCTTGAATTGCTCCTAAGGAAACGAAAGCATGAATAAGGTTTAGAAAATGATGATATAGGAGAAGTAGCGGCTCCAGGTCGTGAGGACCGCATTAACCGGCCGGGAGGGGCTCGAGGCGCTGACCACGTCTCACCCTCCAATACTGCACCCCATCCATGACGTCTGTAGTGGACCGAGATGGGGGACGCAGCGGCCGGGCGGTAGGCCAAGGTTCCCCGTGAGCTGTCGTGCCATGGAGTTATATAAATGATGATATAATATTCATGGCGTGTTCCTCAATTGTTTGTCTTGGGACATTATTTGTCTTTAATTATGGACAGCAAGTTCCTCTTAGGAGTATCTACATATAATTTTGCCCATTGGTTTCTTCAAATGCCCTGTGCCCAAGTTTTGCTCTTCTAATTTAGTACAGATTACCATTACAATTAGCATTCCATTACAGTGGAATAGCAAACAATACTTGAATTAAACTGCCGTAAGAAACCAATAAACCTGTTGCTCCTACCCTTTCATCGTTTAACAATGACCGTTGAAATCTCTTTTTTGCCCTGGTACTTCTATTAACGACTTGATTCTTTCGCCTCTGTATCTGTTTCCTCTTAATTCGTTTGGGTCTCTGCCCTTAGACATAATTTGCATACTTTTATTCTGTTGGCTGTACAATCGGATGACGGAATAAATGGTGATTCTTGTAGCTGTATAACAATTTTGAACAAAATTAAAATATAGGTTAGGTTTTATAACTTATTCTTTTATATCACAGGCATATGACCACTAAAATTATACTAAGCTTCAGTTTCAACCAAAACAAAACATCTTGTAGCTGTAAAACTATTGAACTGTGATTATCACTGTTTCTCAATTGTTCGTAGCTGATAAACGAAGGAAAAGTGGTGTGAAATTAATCAATTAATCTTTATTTATTGTCATTTTTTCATTCTTCTTCTGTGGCTTATTCTTTAGAAAGTGTTTTAAGTAAGACCCATCTAAATCGTCGTGACATTCCCCCACTCCCGAAGCATAGATGCGCAATAACACTGACCAGACGCGTAAGAGGTGGGGATCGTATTCCACCTGAGATGTGTGATATGTATTCCCTTTCTCCCCCTCCACACTTCTCATTTCACCTCTTTGCGCATATGGAGTGTCAGAACGATTTGAACGGGTTCTACTTGCTATTGACACAAACGCTTTGTTGCAAGAAGAAGGGGGAAAAAAAAAAAAAAAGCATACAGGAGACTAATATCAACAGTCAGCTATTTTGTATATGCCTACTATGCGTTGCACACTCTCTGCAATGACCTCAAGAGAAACAAAAAAATGGCATCCAACATTCCAAAGATATCGTTGTAAACATTGTAACATTCAACGAACGGTAACAATATTTTCGAAATGACTGACAGCACAAAATTTGGTGATGGATATGAAGTGTATATTTTAGAAGATCTGCATTTTTATTCTGGCCAGAAAGTTACGCAAGTCAAAAAGAACAAAGAAAACTTCAAAAACTATTATGCTAACCTACAACGATACATTGACAAAGAAAGTTATACTATCCTATACTATACATAATACAGGATGACATACACGAATGCTGCAAAGAAAACGAAGATACATCCATGAGAAGAAAACTCCACAGACGAATAACGGACGTAGCACTCATAGAACATTTCAAAATAGAAATCTAAATCCGTATACATGTCATAAATCATGAAAACTGTATAAAGAAAGAAGAAATAAACAAAAGATGCTGTCACCCTCTCTCCCGGTAAATTTTCTATTTTCCCACAAAATCCTAAAAACCAAAATAACTTAGTTGGATGAAGAGACCGAGCGGGATGACTCAGATGGTTTCGTATTTTAGGTGTTCGTCACCAGGAAATCTTCTTTATTTTAAACGATAGGAGTAAGGAAAGGACAGCTATACATAAAATGTATTTGAATTTCACTGCTGTGTTGTGTTATTATTTCCATAAACTGGGGTGTTACCTTAAAATTGAATGGGGAGGAAAAATACTACTTCGTCCATCTGGCGGCAAATAAATAAGTACTTACTCTAGGCGTTAGTCGCCAGGAAAGTTTTTTTTTTTTTTTTGCTTCTTTATTTTAAACAATAGGTGTAAGGAAAGAACAGTTAATATATAAAATTTTATTTGAATTTCATTGCAGCGTTGCGTCATTGTGTCGATAAACTGGTGCGTTACCTGAACACTGAATAGGGACGGAAAATATTGCAGTACTACGACCATTTAGCAACAAATAACCGTGGTACCACTGCCATCTGGTGGCTATTAACCGAAATGCGTTTCCTTGGCACTGTTTTTATTCAAATTATGACATTTTAAAAACTTTCCCGTACTATATTTAAACATTTTCTTTTCCACAAACCTTGTCGTGACAATAACGAACACAACAAAAAAAGAATTGTTCAATTTGGTGCAGTCGTCGATATATATACATATAAATTTGCTATACAATTATCTTTAATATAAGGCATTTTAATTAAAATCTTTTGGAGCAGCTTTTGAGAAAGTTTAATATTTTGAAAAATATTCCTTGTAAACAGTAGTTTGGGGTGGGGAGATTTTTCTGAAAATTTTTGTGTCACATCCTTGGAAGGTACTTAACATAAATACTAAGGGACACACAGAGACAGGAACACACACGGATCTTTTTATATTGTTTTTTTGTTTTGAAATAGGTACCTTCAAAACGTGTATTTGCGGTAAAATCTCGGTATGGAATTTTTAGTGCAATACAATACCTTCTCCATCTACTATCTACATTGTACATACGTGCTACTGAAAGTAAAATGGTAATGTAATTGGTTTAAACCATAATATAGTAGTTTCAACAGCATCTATTTTGTACCTTTTCCTATGTATTTTAAGAACTTTCTTTTGTGACCATTACTTTAGGCTTCTATTGAAGAACAAACACTCCCAATTTGCGTAGATGGGCGAGCAGCATTGCGGAATTTTCACACAAGGAAGTAGCACTACTATGATCTGAATCGGAAATGGACAGAAAAACAGACGCGCCCACATTACGACAGCACTCTGAAAGCATTTCCTGCCTCTCCCGTCAGCTTTAACTCATCTGTCAATTCCTGGAGAGGATGGAGAAATCTGACCCTAAAATTAAGTGGTAATCGAATTGACCGTAGGCAGCTCCCCGTGCCCTCTATCTACAGATTGGAAACTAGACCATCTAAGTTTCTTCTCATTTCCTAGCCCGTTCCAAGGGTATACCTGTGATAACATTCAAATGTGTGTTATTTTGTTTCTTTTTCTATACCGTAACAATTACTCTGGCCACTTCTACCACTTTTAATTTTGGAACTATCTCGTATTAACTTCCTGATGTGAGTTTCTAGATTATTTAATGGGACCAACCTGTACAATTTTTTATAAATGCTGATCTTTGGATTTTAACACATTGATATATAGTCCTTCAAGATTAAAATGCGAAGTTATTTTCAGCCACTTGCAAATTAATTGAGACTAAATGGTGAAAAGCGCAAATTTAAATTTTGTGCTGTGCTATAATTTTGAATTTCCTTTTTAATTTGATATATAGATAATAACTGTAGGCTAATTTCTTGTTTCATTTTTCAAAATGATCTTACAGCCACCAAATGTTAAATTTGCTAAGTTAATGCCGCTTTATCTGAGAAATTATTTAAGCTATCATGATGAAATGTTTATAAGACATAGATAACCTATGTTATAAGTTTGATGAACTAGGATTATTCCATCGTTTTATTTTTTAAGGGAGATTTACTTTTATTCTTGATGATGGAAAACATTTTTGAAAAATTTTCGACTGTTATTTTTTTAAAAATTAACTAACCATCTTATTAACACAGTCCTAGTTCCATAGTTGCATAAAGTGTTGTTTTTATCGTCTTAAACTTTCATTGAGTAGTTTATGAGTCGAGTGGTCGAGTGGTCAGCGAGCTGACTTTCCACCCGGAGGTCCCGGGTTCGATTGCCGGATGGGACCAGGAATTTTTATTTAATCAGAATTATTCCCTATCCCACACAAAGACTGGAAGTATGAATGTGAGAATGAGTGTGCTTGTGTTTAATGATATAAAAACGATTAACCTAAAAACAACCTACAGAGTTGTAATATAGAGTTGTTTCACAATTTAAAAAAGCTCCCGATATAACCATGCAGTTCAAATGGGCTATACAAATAAAGCAATAAAAGAAAGAATATATTATAAGAATACATATATTCTTTTAACAATCGAATTACTAATCTACACATTGTTGCCGTCTGTGTTGTTCTTTCTGCGTGCTTGATTTTATTTTACAGGAAACGGTTCCATATCAACAACATAAAATTCACGATACTAAAAATAAAATTAATTTTATCTATTACAATAATCAGTGATTCTTTAGTTTACAGTCACTAGGCAAAAAAAACCTATACTTTATATTCTAACAAAATACAAAAGGAAGGATATTCAAAAGGAAAAGTACACCGTAATGATGATCATCTGTGGCGTACTTTTCTTGATAATAATATGCATTAAAACAAAAACTTTTTCTCCTAATTGATATATACTGAAATATTACAACTATTGCATAAAAAAAATCTGATGTATTCCATTCACATGATTTTCTCTACATTTCTGCAACAAATTATTGTTAAAAAGCTTATGCTTCTATTTACTTCATGCTAATCAAGACATAATAGTAGAAATAGTCTTATTACTTGCTTCCTTGTAAGTAGAAGTGAAATAAGGGATTCGGAATCGGTTAAAGTGATAGTCAAAAGCTGGTTGCTATGTGACTTAAGTTCGTTTGTTTTATGGACAAGAGGTAATAAATTCTTGTAATGAGAAAAGTATGTTCTTTAAAGCTGAAACCAATAACAAAGAATACCTTAAAAACGATCTACTCCACGAAAAAAAGGTAAATGACATAAATTGTGTGTTTTATTGTGATCTACATTTTTTGTGCAGTAAGTTTTTGTCTATCTCTTACGGTTTACCAATTATGCAAAATTTAATAAAAATCATCAAGAATAAAGAAGTATTTAGAGGCTATTCCCAGAAAATTCAATATATTTGTATATGGCATGTAAATATCTTAAATATAAGAGATTTTAATCAAAATTGTTAGAGCCATTTTGAGAAAATCAAACTTTTCGAAATTGTTTCCATGTAAAGGGTAGTTTGTGGTGGGAGTATTTTCTTGAAAATATTCGTGTTGCATCCTTGGAAGATACCAAACTTAAATACATAAATACTACACACACACACACACACACACACACACGGACATTTTTCAAAAGATGCTTGTTTTTGGAGATAGGTGCATCCAAAACATGTATTTCCGGTGAAATCTCGATATCGAATTTTTGGGTGAAATAACAATACCTTCTTTATAGACGATATATTTAATACGTGTAGAGAAAGAAATACGTCTACAAAGAATCTTAATTTATGTCTGCTTCATTATCATGAAGTAGATAGAAGAATAAACTTTTATAAGAATAATTTGATTAGGCAGAGAAAGTCACGTGAATGAAACACAGGTTAAACCAACACGAATCATTGGGACAGAACAAGCCTTTAGAAGTGATGTCGATTCTATCTGTTGATTACTTATTTTTACTTTCTCTATACTATGTACATAGTGAATTGAGAATGTATTGCACTCTACCAAAAGATTCGATACCGAGATTCACCGGAAATATATGTTTTAGGATCCCCTGTATCCAAAAAAAGTATTTTCAAAAAAAGGTCCGTATGTGTGTGTGTGTGTGTCCGTGTGTCTGTGATCATGATAACTCAAAAACGAAAAGTCGGTAAAATATCAAACTTGGTATTTAAGTTTAGTATCTTCCAGGGATGCGACACGAAGATTTTGAGAAAAATCCCCCCACCCCAAACTACCCTTTACATTGAACTTTTTTCGAAAATTTTGATTTTCTAAAAAATGGCTCTAACGATTTTGATTAAAATATCGTATATTAAAGTTATTTACCTGACAAATAAAATGTATATTCTGAAATTTCTGGGAATAGCCTCTGAAGACTACTTTATTCTGGATGACTTTTTCATAACTACTAAACCGTATAAGATGGACAAAAACTTAACCCATAAAAAATGTAGAGCACGTTAAAACACACAATTTATGTTATACACATTTTTTTCGTGGAGTAGATCGTTTTTGAGATATTCCTTTTTATTGATTTCAGCTTTGAAAAACTTACACTTTTCTCATACAGGAATTTGTCAACTCCTGTCAATACAAAGGAACATCAGTCACATAGCAACCAGCTTTTGCCTTTCACTTTAACCTATGGTACTCCCTTATTTCGGTTCTACTTACTATAAAGCAAGAAATAAGATTATTTCTGCTAATTTTTCTCGATTAGCATGAAATAAATAAAAGATAAGCTTATCAACAATAATAATTTACAGAGATATAGAGAAAGTCATGTGAGTGTAACACATAAGATTTTTTGGACTCGTGTATGCTCATAAAATGTCGTGTCGCTACTTCATTAACTTCATACCTTTTCTTGGCTGGCTTTGCAGGCATTGCTTGTTTAGCATCAGGTGATGATGTGTAGACGTATGACATTTCAGCACGAGCCGAAACGCTCCCTTTTCGCTTTGCAAAACACTGAATCTCTTCCAATCCTGTAACTTGAAAGATTTGTTTCCTTGCTTTCAAGTCAATCTTTTTCTTGACAGCAGCCATCAAATTTCTGAAAAGTGTTTTCCGGTTGCGTGATGCATAATTTTCTATTCATAGCGGAGCCACAGTCCTCAGTAATTTTTGGCCAAACTTTCTTTTTTGCTTTTCAAAGTTAAGGAAACCTTTAATTTTTAACTACCACCCTGAAGACGAGGAAGATGCACTTCTTCGAAACGTTGGTGTCAAGCCAAGTTTTTACCTGGCTAGAAGCCCGAGAAGATTTGGAATTACCAATACCTGTTCACTTGATTTCTTTTCATCGGTTAAGCTTTATAACTTAATTTTTTTCCTCGCTTGCTCAATTTTACTACCATCAATTGTATCTAAATCCTGCTGGAATGCCAAATAAAATGAAAAAAAAAAAAAATCTGATGTATTCCATTCACGTGACTTTCTCTTCCTCTCTGCAACATATTACTGTTAAAAAGCTTATGCTTCCATTTACTTCATGCTAATCGAGAAAAAATAAATTAGCAAAAATAGTCTTATTACTTGCTCTCTTGTAAGTAAAAGGGAAATAAGGGAGTACCATAGGTTAAAGTGATAGTCAAAAGCTGGTTGCTATGTGAAATTCCTTTGTATGGGAGTTGACAAATTCCTGTATGAGAAAAGTATATGATTTTCAAAGCTGAAACCAAAAATAAGGACGATCTCAAAAACGATCAACTCCATGAGAAAATTGTGTGTTTTAACGTGCTCTACATTTTGGTGTGGTAAGTTTTTGTCCATCTCATATGGTTTAGCAGTTATGTAAATTCCGTAAAATGCATCCAGAATAAAGTAGTTCTTCTGAGACTATTACCAGAAAATTCAAGATATATCTACATTTTATTTGTCAGGTAAATATCTTTAATATGCGATATTTTAATCAAAATCGTTAGAGCCATTTTTGAGAAAACCAAAATTTTCGAAAAATGTTCCATATAAAGGGTAGCTTGGGGTGGGGCAATTTTCTTGAAAATCTATACAAAAAACTATAAATGATATAAACTCTGAACTTTTCATGTATTTTAATGAGATCTGCATTTTTCGTGTTGTCTATTACGGTTTACCAATTATGCAAAAGTAATTCGGAATGAAGAGGACTTCAAGGCCTATTCCAAAGAAATACTGGATACACATTTTAATTCCCTTGTAAACATATTTAATATGTGACCATTTTAATCAAGCTTGTTAGTATTTTCTTAGAAAATCTAAAATTTCAAAAAATGTTTTACAAAAAACTAGTTTTATGCTAGGGGATTTTCCTGAAAATTTTCGTATTACTTCCTTGAAGGATAGTAAACTCTCACACGCACGCACACACACACATTGCAGGGAATATCTCTGAACTGCTTAGTTCTATAAAAAAAAAAAAAACCCTGTATATGACATAAATTGTGTGCAGTAAACGTTTGTCTATCTCTTACGGTTTACCAGTTATGCGAAAGTAATTCGAATTAACAGAACTTCAGGAGATATTCCCAAGAAATACCATGTAATATCTGCAACACACGCATTTTAATCAAGATACTTTACTTATCTTGTTTTCTTTCACTAGCATGACCTGCTTATACCTATGGCTAACTTAATAATATAAGTTCATTTGTATAGCTATAAACCTAATATACCTTCGGGTGAAATAGGAACGGTGTTATAATAAATTCTTGTTATAACGTGTTATAAATGAAACAAAACTTTTGGAATTCCCTAAGAGAGCATTTGTTTCTAAATATTTTATAAAGTGGTTTGTGGAATATATTACATTAATTTAAATGCGTATAGAAGTTTCTTCTTTCGTACTCTAGGACTGGGCAGTGAAACAGTTTGCTGTTAGGTACACATACATTGATATCCGTTGTCTTTGTATCTACATTTAAATGATACTCCTCTGCATACAATGTGCATTGTACCTAAATGCTAGAGAAAGTCAAAATGCTTTTCTTTATTCAGGGAAATCTCGGTATCGATACGCCATAATTTTGGCCTGTCTTTACACTTATACAAATAACTGTGGTAGGTACATTCTGCCTTTAATTATAAATTACATAAGATATAACAGAAGTTAATGTTTTTTTATATCCTGCGCTTTGAATCTGCTCTCACAAAGCCATAAAAACGTTTCCATTGCCGTAAAAAGGCCTCAATTCTCGTGCATTTTATGGGCAACCCATAAAAGTTGGAAATTAAATCCCTGCATACCTGATATTCGAACTCAGGAGCATATATGCTACCAAAATTGAATTACTTTCGCTTAGTATGAGCAAACACAATCTAAGCGCACATAGAATATTCCGCTTATCAGCAACATTAATTCACGATATTGAGTATACGCAGCTAATCTTAGGATTGATAATATTTTAGGTGCCTGCATTAATGCATAGTCTGTGCATACCTGGTATACTGTAACACCTCCATTACTGCCGATATTCAGAGATTTAATATCAATTTTCACTTTAATGCACTTTCTACAATTCAATGCTCCTCCCTTATAGAGTAACGCTTTGCGAGACAACTCAGGGTTGGTTGCCAGGTTTTTCCTTTCCATTGTAGCCAATAGAACAAAATAAAGCGCAAATATCGGCAAACTTTCCGTTATTCTTTATGCTTAATGCTCATTATCTCATTTCAATAACCGGCGCCCGAATCTCGCAAAGGGGAAGTCACAGATTAGGTTTTTTTCGGGGATTTCTCTTATCCTGAGATGACGAATGTCGAGTACGTTAAGTTCCATGGGTCTCAAGCTCACCTCACCGATTTCATTATCGTCCGTTATGACCAACGAGGTTTAAGGAGTTAAGCTACACCCATGCAAATAATACCAAAAAAAAAAAAAAAAAATCTAATCATAATATACACAGTATTTCCTTCATTACACACGTTTCCACTCTAAAACTAATGGATTAACAAACTGACGTAACCAGTGCCAACTATATTATTCCCACTTCCGTGTCCCGTTCTTCGATCAAAGTAACAATCTGCTACCAATAAAGGTCATTGCAAAATAAGCGCGGGACAGTGGAACAATTAAAAAATCTTAGATTGGATTGGGTAGTATTCTTAATGGACGATAGCCCGCCAGTGTTTTACTTTCTCTACACGTACTATGTACATAGTGCATAGAGGAGGTATTGCACTCCACCCAAAAATTCGATACCGAGTTTTCACTGGAAATATATGTTTTAGGGGTAATCTGAAATTAATAAAATTGTTTAATTATGAAATTTGTATTATATATTTACGTTAAATACATTTTGTGTTTTTGTAATATTAATTGATAAAATTGTCTTTCATTTGGAATAAATCATAGTTTTTATAAATACATTTTTTTAATTTGGTATCCAAAAAAACTATTTTCAAAAAAAGACCAGTGTGTGTGTGTCCGTGTGTCTGTGAACACGATAACTCAAAAACGAAAAGTCGGTAAAATACCAAACTTGGTATTTAAGTTTAGTATCTTCCAGGGATGCGATACGAAGGTTTTGAGAAAAATTCCTCCATCCCAAACTACCCTTTTCATGCAACATTTTTCGAAAACTTTGATTTTCAAAAAAAAAAAAAAATGGCTCAAAGGTTCTGATTAAAATATCGTATATTAGAGATATTTACCTGACAAATAAAATGTATATCTTGAATTTTCTGGGAATAGCCTCTGAAGACTACTTTATTCTGGGTGAATTTTATGGAATTTTGCATAACCGTTAAAACGTAAGAAATTGAGAAAAACTTAACACACAAAACATGTAGAGCACATTAAAACACACAATTTATGTTATTTACAGTTTTTTTGTGGAGTTGATCGTTTTTGACACATCCCTTGTTTTTGGTTTTGAAAAACTTAAAACTTTTCTCATGCAGGAATTTGTCAACTCCTGTCCACATATATATGAAGGAACTTCAGTCACATAGCAACCAGCTCTTGGATATCACTTTAACCTATGGTACTCCCTTAAGTAATAAGACTATTTCTGCTATTTTTTTTATCTATTAGCATGAAGTAAGTAGAAGCATAAGCTTTCTAACAATAATTTGTTGCAGAGATGTAGAGAAAGACATGTGAATGGAACATATAGATTTTTTATTAGTAGCAAAAATATTTTACAGTCTTAATGGACATTAGTAGCATGTTTAAAACTTTCAATCAATCTAATTTCAGTAGTATTAAAAAGAAATGAGTTTCTCTATATGTATCTCTGTGACAAATTATTGTTAACAATAATTTACTTCATGCTAATCGAGGTAAACATTAGCAGATATGGTGTTATTACTTGCTTTCTTGTAAGTAGAAGGCAATACACTAGGCTAAAGTGATAGTCAAATGTAAGATTTGAGAAGCTGGTTACCATGTGGTTGAAATCTGTTTCCCTACATTGCCAGGAGTTGATACATTCCAGTATATGAACAGTTGAAGTACCTTTTTAAAAACTGAAATCAATAATAAGGGATCTCTCGGAAATGGTCAACTCCACGAAAAAAATATGAATGACACAAATAGTGTGTTTTAACGAGATGAATACTTTTTTTTTGCAATAAGTTTTTGTCTGTCGTGGTCGTTGACGCGTTTGGGTTAACGCTCTGCCGTGAAAATACCACGGGTTCGAATCCTACTGTGGGCATGGATGTTTAGTGTTGTGTTTCTTTGTAAGTCATTTTTCTCTCACCTATGGCCAATTAGATTACGCCTGAAGCTGCCGGTCCCCATGGCCACGCTTGCTAAAGCGTCTCGCTTTGGTGCTTCGTGGGCAGGGGATCGTGGGTTCGAGTCCCGCCTTGGGCATGGGTGTTATGTGTTTGTGCAATGTGTATATGTTTGTAAAAGAAACAGTAAAACCAGTAAACCAGTAATCAGTAAAACCTACGGGGGGAAATGTAAATAGGGATACAGTACCGGAGTCCTGATCAGACTCCGCTACCGTTTAAAAGAAAGAGAGAGAAAAAAAAAACCCCAAATATGTGTTTTTGTCTATCTCTTGCGGTTTACCAGTTGTGCAAAATTCATCCAGAATAAAGAAGTCTTCAGCGGCTATTGCCAGAAAATTCAGGATGTACCTATGTATATTTGTCATGTAAATATGTTAGAGCCATTTTTGAGAAATTAAAGATTTCCGAAATTTTTTACATATAAAGGGCAGTTTGATCGAGGACATTTTAATCAAAATTTTTGTTTCACATCCTTGGAGGATACTAAACTTAAATAGGTAGTAAGTTTGGTATTTTACTGGCTTTTCATTTTTAAGTTATAATTTTACGGACACTCACGCGGACCTTTTTCTAAAAATGAATTTTTTGGATACAGAGAGCCCTAAATGTATACTTGTGAAATCAGGGTATCGAAATTTGGGTGGAGTGCAATACCTTTTCTATGTACTATGATCTACTATGTAGACTGTAGAGAAAATAATTAAGTTAGATTTACTTTATTTTAAAAAGCATTTTGATATTTTAATTTACTTTTTATGACTCTGAATTAAGTCATGGCACAAGGTATAGAGTATTACGGTTAATTTATAATGAGCACTCAAATAGTATGAAGCACTGCAAAAATAAAAGCATCGTTCTTCCGCGCAATCAGCATAAATATTGTTGACTACTTCCCAACATATTGCACATGTTGAATTCCACAATTCGTTAGTATACTTAATTACTTTGAAAATTAAGGTAATAACCATTAATAACCAACTAATTTTTAATAATCAAACTTAATCGCCAGTCCGCAAATCTTTTAAATGGTTACTATTAAAAGAAGAAGAATGCGAAAAATCACTAATCTTGACAACCGTGCTACAGCCAGCTTCTCTCGAACAGGATTGCCAGAATTTTCCATTTGCAGAACAAAACATAGCCATTTTTTTTTTCTTTGTAGCTTAACGTCCTTTAACCTGGTTGGCCATGTCAGACGATGACGCTGAAATGATCTCGGGATCCATGGAGCTTAAAGTTACTCCACACGCCTCTCCTCAGGATAGCGGGAAACCCTGAAAAAAAAAACTAACTGGATAGCTCACCCTAAGCGAGATTCGAACTCGCGACCTGTTTAAAATGAGGCAGTCACGCTACCACCTTACTACCCAGCCGGGTTATTGCCAATCTTAAAGATGGTTTGTTAAGAACGCTGTCAATTACCAGCGCCGCTGGTGTGCCGAATTTCGTCCCGCAAGAGTTCTTTTACATGCCGTTGAAGATGATTCCTAATTCTTATCTTACTTCAGTGATGGTACCACTAACATAATAAGAATTACTGCATATTTCAATCACAATATTCCTAGAATTTCCCCCATAACGCGAAGTTTTCCACTCTGAAACAGTTGGTATTACTGTTCCTATTACTATTACTTACTCCAGCAAGTACATATATCATCAAACGTGGTCGAGTGGTTAGACCACTCGCCTCTCACCTAGGCGGCCCAGGTTCGATCCCAAGCGACCGCATGTGAGATTTGTGGTGGACAAAGCGGCGCTGGGGCTGGTTTTATCTGGGTTTTCCGGTTTCCCCCGCCATCACATTCCACCGGTGCTCCATCTTCATTCATGTATCATCAGTGTCATCGCCTCCAAAAATAGCATAACTCCGATTAGCTCTTCTGATATAACCCGGATTTTAGGTGTGCTTAAAAGAGATACCCCATCCCAATAGATTCACCGGTATGTAAAAGAATTCTGATGTGTTTCATTCACATGACTTTCTCTACAAATTATTGTTACAACATATTCTGCTGTCATCTATATCACGGTAATCGAGATAAACATCAACAGAAATAGAGTTTCTTCTAAGTAGAAGGAAAATAAAGTAATACATTAGAATAAAGCGAAGTCAAATCTTCTAAAACGCCGGTCGCTATGAGAAACAATTGAAAGTTGGTTCTCTTGGCTCAACCAGGAGTAAAACAAAAGAGAAAGATGAAACTAAAGAGACCTCCCGTTTGAGAAAAGTTTAAGTAGCTTAAATTTAAATCCAATAACAAGGAATATTTCGGAATATTAAAAAAAGCTTATTCTTCATCTACTTCATACTAATAGAGATAAACATTAGCAGAAATGATCTTATTACTTGCTTCCTTGTAAGTAGATGGAAATTATGATACACTAAGCTAAAGTGAGCTTCCTTGTAAGTAGCAGGGACATAAGCGGATACACAAGGGTACACGTTAGTCAAATATTTTAAAAACTGATTGTCATGAGGTTGAAATCCAGGAGTTTACAAATTCCCCTATGAGAAAACTTTTAAGTATTTTAAAACTAGAACCAATAAGAAGGTTTCAAATCCACGAAAAAAATACATGACATAAATTGCTTGTCTTAACGAGATCTGCATGATTTGTGCACTATGTTTTTGTTTACTAGGTATGCAAAATTCAGCCAAACTCAACTAGAAAAAGAGATGTTCAGTGGCTATTTCCAGAAAAATCAAAATATACAGTTTATTTGGCATATAACTATTTTTAATATACGGCATTTTAATCAAAATTGTTAGTAATTTTTGAGAAAATCAAAACTTTCGAATTTTATTCCATATTTCTTTCTCTACACATACTATGTACATAGTATATAGAGAAGGTATTGTAATGCACCCAAAAATTCGATACCAAGATTTCACATGAAATACATATTTTGGGTCCCCCTGAACCCATAAAAACCATTTTTAGAAAAAGGTCAATATGTGTGTCTGTCTGTGTGTGTCTGTGGGCAGCATAGCTCAAAAACGAAAAGGTCGTTAAATACCAAAGGATGCGACACGAAGATTTACAAGAAAATACCCTCACCCCCAACTACCCTTTACATGGAACTATTTTCGAAAATGTTGATTTTCTCAAAAATGGCTCTAACGATTTTGATTAAAATATCGTATATAAAAGATATTTACCTAACAAATAAAATGTACATCTTGAATTTTCTGGGAATAGCCTCTGAAGACTATTTTATTCTGGACGAATTTTGCATAACAGCTAAACGGTAAGAGATGGACAAAAACCACACAAAAAATGTACAGCACGTTAAAACACACAATTTATGTTATATACCTTTTTTCATGGAGTTGATCGTTTTACTTTCTCTTTACGAACTATGTACATAGTGTACAGAGAAGGTATTGTATTGTTCCCAAAAATTCGATACCAAGATTTCACCGGAAATGCATGTTTTGAGATTCCCTAAATCCAAAAAAAACAAAAAAACATTTTTAGAAAAATTTCGTGTGTGTGTCTGTCTGTCTGTGTGTATGTGTGTGTGTCTGTGGGCAACATCGCTCAAAAACGAAAAGACCGTTAAATACCAAGCTTGGTATTTAAGTTCAGTGTCTTCCGAGGATGCGACACGAAGATTTTCAAAAAAATCCCCCACCCCAAATTACCCTTTACATGGAAAAAAGTTCGAAAATTTTGATTTTCTTAAAAATGGCTCTAACGATTTTGATTAAAATATCGTATATTAAAGATATTTGCCTGATAAATAAAATGTATATCTTGAATTTTCTGGGATTAGCCTCTGAAGACTAGTTTATTCTGGATGAATTTTACGGAATTGTGCATAACTGCTAAACCGTAAGAGATGGACAAAAACTTACTCTACAGAAAATGTAGCTCGCGATAAAACTCACCATTTATGTCATATACGTCTTTTTCGTGGAGTTGATTATCTTTAAGATATTCTTGGTTTTTCGTTTCTGCTTTAAAAAACATACTTTTCTCATACAGGAATTGGTTAACTCCTGTCCATACAAACAAAGGAACTTCAGTTACACTGCAACCAGCTTTTGGCTATCATTTTAACCTATGGTACTCCCTCATTTCGCTTCTGCTTACAAGGAAGCAAATAATAAGACTGTTTCTGCTAATATTTCTCGATTAGCATGAAGTAAATAGAAGCATAAGCTTTTTAACTAAAATTTGTTGCAGATATGTAGATAAAGTCATGTGAATGGAACACATCAGATTTTTTTAGATATTCCTTGTTTTTGGTTTCATCTTTGAAAAGCTTACTTTTCTCATACAGGAATTTGTCAACTCGTAACCATACAAAGGAACTTCAGTTACACTGCAACCAGCTTTTGGCTATCATTTTAACCTATGGTACTCCCTCATTTCGCTTCTACTTACAAGGAAGCAAATAATAAGACTATTTCTGCTAATTTTTTCTCGATTAGCATGAAGTAAATAGAAGCATAAGCTTTCTTACAATAATTTGTTGCAGAGATGCAGAGAAAGTCATGTGAATGGACCAACAGATTTTTTTTCTTCTTGTTCATTTACGATACAAATTCCCGTCATTTCTCCGTACGCACTTTAGCCTGAGGCTTATTGTGCTATCTGTATCATTTAGAGCCAACCCTTAAAAAGGAGTGCAGCCTTGCAATGGATATGGATGATTCTTCTTCTGATTCTATGAACAATTCCCCAAAAGCTTTGTATCTCCTGTGAGCCAAGGCTTCATAGGAGCATAAAATGTGCTGGGTTGTTTCAGTCTCTTTCCTGCATAATCTGTAGTCTAAATTCCCCTGAAGCACCTTGATGCTTTGATATTTTACACTCTAGTACATAATTGTAAATTTTTGCATTGGAAATTCTATAACAAATTTGTAAACATGTATTGTAATTTGTTGACAGTTATGAAGAGTACATAATACAATACAATAATCATATTTTAGTTTTATATAATTACTGGCAGTAACTATTATGTCGATAATTAGAAAACTATCATCTGACATTACATCAGACTTACATATAATTTTTGATACTCTTTGTTTTAATGTGCATGCAAAAAAAAAAAAAAAAGAAAGAAAGTACATATGCTTTTATAGACCACATTAAGTATAGTACAGTGGCGTACAGGCCTCAAAAACAAATGGTGTGATTATATGTCTATTCTGTTGTTTTGTAACCCATGCTTTTTGCACTAGAGATTTATGCATTGTTTTTTTTTTCCATAGCATATAAACATATGTATACATTATATGCCTTGAGAAGTTCTATGTTCAGTGGCTTTCTGACCTAAACAGGATGCTATCTAATCTAATCTAACCCCAATTGTGAAGATGCTTTTTCACAGGTACATGCCCTGTGATGAAAGCAGTAATTTCCATGTAAAGGGTAGTACGGGGTGGTGGGTTTTCCTGAAAGTCCTCGAGTCGCATCCTTGGAAGAACTAAACTTAAATCCAAATTTGGTATTTTACAGACTTTTGGTTTTTGAGTTATCGTGTTCACGGACACACACACACACACACACACACAAATAAACACACCTCATGCATGTCTGAATAGAATAATTAAAATATGATGAAATACTAAACCATTGTTTTATAAGGTGTGAATTTGGTAGTAACTGTACGAACGCTCTGTGCAGAGACATAGGAAATAAACATTCCAGTATACCTGAGCGGGTAACCTCATTACAATGAAGTATCGCATCCAAACTTACATTTAAATGGGTCCATGTTCAAGAATGAATGCTATACTTGAGCGCTACCGACTGTGGAAAACACTTTGTTACTTGTGTTGTCTATGAGGCGAAGACGCTTAAACTGTAGTACAAGTCCCGATAGACCATATTACATTTCCGAAATTCATGCTCTTTTACTAGTCTAAGCCCGCTTACAACGCCAGCTGGAGGCACCCTAATTACCAAAGGGGTCATACAAATTCTGAATTTCTATTTTATTTGCCTTATTTTCTTTCATTTTTTCCCATGAATTGAACATGAATTAATCAATTCTAAGTTTCCCGGAACGTAATTACCCTCGCGATTCTAATCCCCTCTTGGCTACTTGCTTTTTCCTGCGCTTAAATTGTTATTGACTCCCACATAGTAACAAAATTATTGTAACATGTGCTCTTTACATTAGGCATAGAATTTAGTATATAAAATTGTTTATTCCAATTGTTTTTTTTAGTTTCCAAATATTTATTTAATAGGACAATATCGGTATTACGACAGTGATGCATGGTCACTGTTTTCTACGATCTAGTTTTGAATGTAGCTAACTTTGAAGCCAACTGCTTGAGAATCCCTTAACCTATTAATTATTATATAATTTTTTTAAACTTTAGGGTAATTTTAGGTAATTTTTTCAAGCATGTTAGGCCATAAATGGCCCATCTGTGCTCACCACCTGTGGTGCCGCATGCAGCTAAGAATGAGCGTTTAACACTACTACACATACCGTCTCCAAAAAACTAGTGAAACTACAGGATGGATTTTCTTTTTAAAAATCCGAAAATTAAGTTTGATTTCTTGTTTTAAAAAATCAGATATTATATGATCTATTTCGGTAATTTAAATATATGATTCGTAGGTACAGATGCCCTAATTACCATAGTGACCATATAAACTGCTTGTTTCTGATTTGCCAGAGGCTATCTACCGGGATTTTTTATTTTATTTGTGTTATTAGTCTGTATTTATTTGGCAGCTTATAGCAACTCAAAAAAGTAAGGCCATTTTTCTTCGGGTAAGAAATTGTCATCCTGTGCTAGACAGTCACGGTCTTCAACAGTCACGATGACTCATCAGATGGGACATCGCTCTTGCTTGAAAGAAACTCAAGAAATTACTTGCAGCTAAAGCAGAATAGAAGGCTGTGGCTAATGCTAACAAAAAACACCGCGCTCAGGAATTTGCAGCCGTAAAACCGCCAACCGTGAACAGTTCATTAATGCAGTAAAACAAGAAAAAGTTTCTGACCCTTAAAGCTGGTGTTCTCCAACGTTGCACAATGCACGTCGCTTAGTCACTGAAATAGTTTCAATGGAGTCACGTATTCACCACAGGAAGAACACGAACACTACTTGCGCTTACTCGTATGTCATGAGTGACCATCAAAAGAGAACTACCTGTAAATTACAAAATTAAGAACTGCCAATTTTAAATGTGTAATGAAATCTATAGCTGTGTACTAAATATTAAACGGTTATCCAGAATATCAGCTTTCGAATACTATGCCGTGTGCATCATTCTCATTTAAAATGTTACAAATGTTTGCAATTAGACTGCTAGGCGGCCCGGGTTCGATCCCAAGCGCCCGCATGGGGATTTGTGGAGGACGAAGCAGCGTTGGGCGGATTGTCTGCGGGTCCTCCGGTTTCCCCCGCCACTCATTCCACCAATTGCTCCATCATCACCGTTCCTATCATCCATTTCGCTTGCATTTCATATCATCCACTTCCACACGCTCAAGTCTGGCTACGGGCCGACCACTCGCTCCCGGTTCCCCATTCAATGTTTTCGTGTCGTTGACTCCCCAATAGGCTTCTGATCCATAGGCATTCGTTTGATAAGTCCTAGGGGGTGTCAGTCCTACATACGGGAAGGGTAAACCGACTACGAAAAAAAAAAAAAGCTTTACCGAGAAACGGTAATTTGTAGTGCATCGACGACAGCAAAAGTTTGTCGAGGATTTTACCACGGTTAAATTTCAATAATTAACTATATACCACTTCCCTTGCATTGATATGTTAAAATGGCAGAATGATAAGGGTTAGAATTTCCAAGCAAAAGAAACACTCCATTTTGGCCAATGAGCACATCCTAATGCCTTAGCCTGGCATATCTCGCTTAATTTTGTGCTGCAGCTAGCAGGCTTGCTCCTGCGTGTAGTGGATAAACACGTAACAGCAGATATTGTCTCGAACCTGATTTGAGCATCTTGGAACTCCTAACACCATGCGTTAGCCAAATACGCTACTGTTTACTCTGTTCCAACGTGACGTATGTCAGTTTATAATGTGGGGAATAGGAAGCAATCCAAAACGCAAGCCATCGACTTCTACATTTATACTTGTCTAGGAGGAATATTTCCTGTTTATAGGAGATGGTGGAATAAGTGTTTAGTTTGCGGCAATGCTCTGTACTTAGAAAGTTTAATTTGCAGCGTCATTACGCAACCCATGCTAGTGAGTATGGCAGTTACAAAGGAGAAGAATGTTTCTTCCGAATTGTGTTCGATACCAATAATTAGCGAGATTCGTGTTCATATTCCCTGTTATAAATGTGAAAGCTTTTCGTTAGGAATTAATGCTCATACTGTTGGCGTAAAATTGCGATTACAATGTTATAACCAATTTAAGGAGCTCGTTTTATTGTGTTAATTATTATTTGTTTGAATTAGCACCAAATGTATAAAAATATGTGTATGTTTATATCAGAAATGTAAATACATAAGCGACATAATAGAAAATTTGTTCAACCAATCATGAAACCTACAATAGGTGTATTAACCTATTAAAGGTGGATTTAAGCATAGAATATTACATACTGCCACAGCACTGAAGGAATTATCTGTTTTTGCTTTCCGCACAGTTGGCCATGCAGTGTATAATAGGCGATTCACACGAGCATCTCTGCTTTACTCAAAGGGCAACCTTATGGTGGTGCCTGTTTTACGGCTTTTCGTGCTACAGATGCCTTAAAGATCTTAACTGAAGACGATATTCTACATAATCAGGGCGTTACATATCATGTTAATATCATTTCCATATCAATGGAAATACACCAGTAACCGATTCATTGCTAAAAGCAGAAATATTTAGTCGACACTTAAATTTCTTGCTACACGGTAGAAATGCAGTTATATGGCATTCCTTTATAAGTAGAATGAAAGAGCGCGAATATACTAGGCTAAAGCGATAGTCAAACATTTAAAAAGCTGTCGCTATACGAATATTCGGTTCTCGTTGCATAGCCAGGAGTAAAACAAAAGGAAAAGGGATGTAGACTTCTTGTTTGAGAAAAATATAAGTATTTGAAATAACAGGAATATCTCGAAAATCGTTAACTATGAAAAAATGTATATAACATATAAATTGTGTCTTTTAACGAGATATAAATTTCTTTAAGTTAGTTTTCGTCTTATTTCTTACTGGTTTACAAGTGATTTAAACATCATGCCGAATGAAGAAGAGTTCAAAGGCTATTCCCAGAAAATTCAAGATATGTGTTTTATTTTGTCATGTAAATATCTTTAACATACGCAATCCAAAACGTTAAAGCCATTTTGAGAAAATATAAAGGTTTTGAAAGGGTGTTAAGGGTGGTAAAGAGTAGCTTGGGTGGGAGATTTCCTGAAAATCTTCGTGTCGTACGTGAATATCAAGTTCGGTATTTAACATTTTTGAGTTATGCTAACCAGACGCGCGTAAGGGATTTATTGTAAAAATGATTTATTTAAATTCAGAGGTCCTTAAACATATATTTCCGGTGAAATCTCAGTATCGAAGTTGTGAATGGAATATAGTACTTTCTCTATCTGCTATATACATTGTACATATGTACGCGCTAGAAAGTAAAAAATCTGATGTGTCTGTTCACATGCATCTCTGTAACAAATTACTGTTGTAAAGTTTGTTCGTCTATCTACTTCATGCTAATGGAGATAAAATTAGCAGAATTGGTCTCATTACTTGCTTTCTTGTAAGCAGGACATAAGGGAATACGCTAGACTAAACTGACAGACAAATCATATCCGATTGCTATGTGATTGAAATACATTTCTTTGCATGACCAGGAGTTGAAAAATTCCCGTATAAGAAGAGTTTCAAGTATTTTAAAACTGAAACCAATAACAAGAAATATCTCGGAAATGGTCAATCCCACATAAATTGTGTGTTTTAACAGATCTAAATTTTTTGTGCAGTATTTTGTAGACTTTGTGCAGTACGTTTTTGTATAATCATGCAAAATTTATTCAGAATGAAGAGCTTTTCAGAGGCTATTCCCAGAAAATTCAAAACATAAATTTCATTTGTCTTGTAAATATATTTAATATGTGTTTTTTTAAATCAAAACCGTTAGAGCCATTTTCGAAAATGTTTCTATGTAAAGGGTAGTTTGGTGTGAAGGGATTTCCCTAAAAATCTTCGTCGCATCCCTGGAGATACGAAACTTAAATACCAAGTTTGGTATTTTACCGAGTTGTTATTTTTTAGTTATCATTCACAGACACAGGAATAAACTGACATATGCACACATGACAAACACAGACCTTTTTCTAAAAATGCCTTTTTGGATGCAGGGGACCCTAAAACGTAGAGAAAGTAAAAATTATAGCTGTAGCTTTAATACTTAAGAAAATCAATTTATCACTTCGCTGTCCCGATAAGATACAAACAAGCTCACAGTCTGGGAGATTTGAAGGTTATGTTTTGTAAACAGACAGTTGAAAACTGCATTCAATGTAAAAATGTGCATGTTAGGCAGGGAAACGAGAAAGCGGTAACTGGAGAGGTAGAAAATTTTCACACATTTATGCCCGTATCGAGTCGCTGATTACATAGTACCCACAATAGTTCTAGTTCGCAAATCCGGATTCACGGAGTCAAAACCATGAATAATGTATACGTCCCATGCCCCACTTGTATCGACACTATCAACCACGAATCCCAACAAGAGGCATGTCTATTCAACAAATGTTTATGCATGAATTTTGTACATATATTCCGCGAATGCACCATCAACTCCGTCCTCTGGCAGCAGAGTCGTCTAGCGGTAACACTGCGCGTCTATACGTTTTATTTATGTATGAGTATTACGCAAACTGATGTCCACGGAGATCGTCAAACCAATAATACTAGACAGTATAACAATAAAGCAAATAGAGGAATACACATATTTGGGCCAGTTGGTAACAGTCAAGAAAAGTAGAGGGAAAGAGATACGCAGAAGAATCACATAGGCTTGGAGAAAATTTCACAGTCTAAATTTTATCCTTCAAGACAAGTATATCAACAAAAAGCTAAAATTCGAAATACAGGAAAGCTATGTAATCCCATAACTATTATATGGATGTTAAACCTGGGCATGCTCACAAAAACAGATAGAAAGTCTGAGGATATGCCAGCGGAAAATGGAAAGGCGGATTCTAAACTTCAGTGTTTCAGACAGAATGCGGAATACAGAACTGAGAGGAAGATTAAAAAAAATCTGATGTGTACCATTCACATGACTTTCTCCATATCCCCGCAACAAATAATTCTTAAAAAGCTTATACTTCTATTTACTTTATGCTAATCAGAAAAAATTAGCAGAAATAGTCTTATTACTCGCTTCCTTGTAAGTAGGAGCGAAATAAGGGACAACCGTAGGTTAAAGTGATAGTCAAAAGCTGGTTGCTATCTCAATGATGTTCCTTTGTTTGTATGGATAGGAGTTGACAAGTTCCTGTATGAGAAAATTATACGTTTTTCATAGCAGAAACCAAAAATAAGGAATGTCACAAAAACGACGAACTCCACGGAAAAAATTTATATAACATAAATTGTGTGTTTTAAAGTGCTCTACATTTTTTGTGTAGTTATTGTCAATCTCTTACGGTTTAGCAGTCATTCAAAATTTAGTAAAATTCATCCAGAATAAACCACTCTTCAGAGGCTATTCCCAGAAAATTCAAGATATACATTTTATTTGTCAGGTAAATATGTTTAATATCCGAAATTTTAATCTAAATCGTTAGAGCCATTTTTGAGAAAATCAAAATTTTCTAACAAAGTTCCATGTAAAGGGTAGTTGGGGGTGGGGGGATTTTTCTCAAAATCTTCGTGTCGCATCCCTGGAAGATACTAAACTTAAATACCAAGTTTGGTATTTTACCGACTTTTCGTTTTTGAGTTATCGTGTTCACAGACACACGGACACACACACACACACACACACACACACACACACACGGACCTTTTTGTGAAAATGCTTTTTTTGGATATTGGGGACCCTAAAACATATTTCCGGTGAAATCTCGGTATCGAATTTTTGGTGGAGTGCAATACTTTCTGTATACACTATGTACATAGTGCGTATAGAGAAAGTAAAAATCTGATGTGTACCATTCACATGACTTTCTCTATATCCCTGCAACAAATTATTCTTAAAATGCTTATATTTCTATTAACTTCGTGCTAAACAGTATAACATTAGCAGAAATAGCCATATTACTTGCTTCCTTGTAAGTAGAGGTAAAGTAAGGGAGTACCATAGGTAAAAGTAATAATCAAAAGCTGGTTACTATGTCACTGAAGTTCCTTTGTTTGTATGGACAGCAGTTGACAAATTCCTGTATGAGAAATGTATAAGTTTTTCATAGCAGAAACCAAAAATAAGGAATGTCACCAAAACGACGAACTCCACGAAAAAAATGTAAATAACATACATTGTGTGTTTTAATGTGCTCTACATTTTATGTGTAGTAAGTTTTTGTCCATCTCTTACGGTTTAGCAGTTATTCAAAATTTAGTAAAATTCATCCAGAATAAACTACTCTTCAGAGGCTATTCCCAGAAAATTCAAGATATACATTTTATTTGTCAGGTAAATATCTTTAATATACGAAATTTTTATCAAAATCGTTAGAGCCATTTTTGAGAAGATCAACATTTTCGAAAAAACTTCCATGTAAAGGGTAGTTGGGGGTGGGGGAATTTTTCTCAAAATCTTCGTGTCGCATCCCTGGAAGATACTAAACTTAAATACCAAGTTTGGTATTTTAGCTACTTTTTGTTTTTGAGTTATCGTGTTCACAGACACACGGACACACACACACACACACACACATACACGAACCTTTTTCCGAAAATGGTTTTTTTAGATAAAGGGGACCCTAAAACGTATATTTCCGGTGAAATCTCGGTATCGAATTTTTTGGTGGAGTGCAATACATTCTCTATACACTATGTACATAGTGCCTATAGAGAAAGTAATAAGGAGATGGGAAATAAAGCACTTGAACTAAAATGGAAGTGGGGAGGCCATGCCGTTAGACTACAACAGGATAGAAGGGCTTACACTACAAGAGCGTGGGACGTCCGAACTGGGAAAAGGAAGAGAGGCCGCCTTAAACGAAGATGGGCAGACAGCAGCCGGGACAGATGGACGAGGATCGCTAAGGTCAGAGCGAAATGGAGAAGACTAGAGAGGCAGATAGGAAAGTGCAGCACATAACAATAAAGTGAATAGTGTAGTGATAGTGAGAAGTGAGAAAATCTAATGTGTTCCATTCACATGACTTTCTCTATATCACTGCAACAAATTATTCTATTTACTTCATCTAATGGAGCAAAAATTACAGAAATAGTCTTATTACTTGCTGCCTTATTAGTAGAAGCGAAATAAGGGAGTACCATAGGTTATAGTGATGATCAAAAGCTGGTTTCTATGTAACTGAAGTTCCTTTGTTTGTATGGACACGAGTTCACAAAGTCCTGTTTGAGAAAAGTGTTTTTTATAGCTGAAACCAAAAACAAGGAATATCTCAAAAAGAATCAACTCCACGAAAAAAATGTATATAACATAAATTGTGTGTTTTAAGGAGCTCTACAATTGTTGTGTGGAAAGTTTTTGTCCATCTCTTACGGTTTAGCAGTTATGCAAAATTCCGTAAAATTGACCAAGAATAAAGTAGTCTTCAGAGGCTATTCCCAGAAAACTCATAATATACATTTTATTTGTCAGGTAAATATCTTTAATATACGACATTTTAATCAAAATCGTTAGAGCCATTTTTTAGAAAATAAAAATTTTCGAAAAAAGTTACACGTAAAGGGTAGTTTGGGGTGGGGGAATTTTTCTCAAAATCTTCGTGTCGCATCACTGGAAGATACTAAACTTAAATACCAAGTTTGGTATTTTACCGACTTTTCGTTTTTGAGTTATCGTGTTCACAGACACACGGACACACCGACACAAACACACAGGGACCTTTTTGAGAAAATACTTTTTTTGGATACAGGGAACCCTAAAACATATATTTCCGGTAAAATCTCGGTATCGAATTTTTTGGTGGAGTACAATACCTTATCTGTACACTATATACATAGCACGTATAGAGAAAGTAATAAAAACTGATGTCGCAGACAAACTAATTATAGGAGTAGAATATAATATAGTCATAAGATTAGAATCATAGCATTATATATTACCAGGCTAAAAGTGAACTAGTTGAAGTAGTAATTAGGAAAGCTGAAACTTTTGGAAAAACACTCAAACTCTCATGGATTGGCTCCCTTTGTTAGAGTACAAATTCCGAGCTATTCCTACACAAGTAGGAGGCCCTTGCCCTGAAGGGATGTTATGGGCTCTATTTATTAATTATTTTTATTATTATTATTATTATTATTATTACGCAAAATACAGAAATATCACCATTTAAATTCACCAGGTTTTCCAACACACTGCGTGCGATGATCTTCGCAGTTTTAGCACTATTAGGGCATATAGTGGCAAATAGCACTTCTGGATATTGACCACAAGTCAAATCCATTACATACTCACCATTACATAAGTTCTGTTTGGACAGAGACAGAGAATGAAGTCAGTCCAAGACTCTCAAGCTATTTCACCAAGAAGGTTTTAATCACTTCCTCTGGCCCATAGATACATACAATGCATCTATAGCTAGAGATGGTATTGTACTACACCCAAAAATTCTACATCGAGATTTTACCGGAAATACATTTGTGATCTGACTTTTTACTTTCTCCATACGCACTATGTACATAGTGTATAGAGAAAGTATTGCACTCTACCAAAAATTCGATACCGAGATTTCACCGGAAATATATGTTTTAGGGTCCCCAATATCCAAAAAAAGCATTTTCACAAAAAGGTCCATGTTTGTGTGTGTGTGTGTGTGTGTGTGTGTGTGTGTGTGTGTGTGTGTCCGTGTGTCCGTGTGTCCGTGTGTCTGTGAACACGATAACTCAAAAACGAAAAGTCGGTAAAATGCCAAATTTGGCATTTAAGTTTAGTATCTTCCAGGGATGCGACACGAAGCTTTTGAGAAAAATCCCCCCTACCCCCAACTACCCTTTACATGGATCTTTTTTCGAAAATTTTGATTTTCTCAAAAATGGCTCTAACGATTTTGATTAAAATTTCGGATATTAAACATATTTATCTGACAAATGAAATGTATATCTTGCATTTTCTGGGAATAGCCTCTGAAGAGTAGTTTATTCTGGATGAATTTTACTAAATTTTGAATAACTGCTAAACCGTAAGAGATGGACAAAAAATTACTACACAAAAAAATGTAGAGCACATTAAAACACACAATTTATGTTATATACATTTTTTTCGTGGAGTTCGTCGTTTTTGTGACATTCCTTATTTTTGGTTTCTGCTATGAGAAACGTATACTTTTCTCATACTGGAACTTGTCAACTCCTATCCATATAAACAAAGGAACTTCATTGACATAGCAACCAGCTTTTGACTATCACTTTAACCTACGGTTGTCCCTTATTTCGCTTCTACTTACAAGGATGCGAGTAATAAGACTATTTCTGCTAATTTTTTCTGATTAGCATAAAGTAAATAGAAGTATAAGCTTTTTAAGAATTATTCGCAGGGATATGGAGAAAGTCATGTGAATGGTACACATTAGATTTTTTTAGAAAATTGTTCGTCTGTGTGTGTGGACAGTATAGCTCAAAAACGAAAATACCGTTACCTAAACCAAACTTCGAGGTTATGTTTAGTATTTTCCGAGGATGCAAGACGAAGATTTTCAAGGAAATCCCCCACCCCAAACTAAACTTTACATGGAAAAATCTTTGAAATTTTAATTTTATCAAAAATGGCTCAAACGTTATTTAAAATTTACATCACAAATAAAACGTATATCTTAAATTTTCTGGGAATAGCCTCTGAAGACTTCTATATTCTGGATGAATTTTGCTGAATTTTGCATAACTAATAAACCGTCATAGATAACAAAAACTTGCTGCACACCTTTTTCGAGATATTCCTTCTTATTGGTTTCAATTTTAAATTACGCTCTTCTCAAACAGAAAGGTACCCATTTTACGACTGGCCATACAAAGCAAACCAAACTTTTATTGTTTCACATAGCGATCAGTTTTTAAAAAAAATGTGATGTGTACCATTCACATGATTTTCTCCATATCCCTGCAAGAAATTATTCTTAACAAGCTTATACTTTTATTCACTTTCTGCTAATCAGAAAAAAATAGCAGAAATAGTCTAATTACTCGCTTCCTTGTGTAGAAGCGAAATAAGGGACAACTGTAGGTTAAAGTGATAGTCAAAAACTGATTGCTATGTCAATGAAGTTCCTTTGTCTATATGGATAGGAGTTGACAAGTTCCTGTATGAGAAAAGTATACGTTTTTCATAGCAGAAACCAAAAATAAGTGATGTCACAGAAACGACGAACTCCACGAAAAAAATGTATATAATATAAATTGTGTGTTTTAATGTGCTCTACATTTTTGTGTAGTTAGTTTTTGTCCATCTCATACGGTTTAGCAGTCATTCAAAATTTAGTAAAATTCATCCAGAATAAACTACTCTTCAGAGGCTATTCCCAGAAAATTCAAGATATACATTTTATTTGTCAGGTAAATATGTTTAATATACGAAATTTTAATCAAAATCGTTAGAGCCATTTTTGAGAAAATCAAAATTTTCGAAAAAGCTCCATGTAAAGGGTAGATGGGGGTGGGGCGATTTTTATCAAAATCTTTGTGTCGCATCCCTGGAAGATACTAAACTTAAATACCAAGTTTGGTATTTTACCGACTTTTCGTTTTTGAGTTATCGTGTTCACGGACACACGGACAGACACACACACACACACACACACACACACACACACACACACACGGACCTTTTTGTGAAAATGCTTTTTTTGGATATTGGGGACCCTAAAACACATATTTCCGGTGAAATCTCGGTATCGAATTTTTTGGTGGAGTGCAACACTTTCTCTATACACTATGTACATAGTGCGTAAAAATTGATTATCGCTTTAGTCTAGTATATTCCCTTATTTTCCTTCTACTTACAAGGAAATAAGTAATAAGATCAATTATGCTAATGTTTATCTCGATTAACATGATGTAAATAAAGAAATAATCTTTAGGAAGAATATTTTATTCAGCTAGAGAAAGTCATCTGAATGGACACATCAGATTTTTTTCACGTTACGATATAGCAATTGTATGCGTTATTATATCTTCCTATCAGCGAATTCGTAACTAGTATTACTTATGTTGTGTGCTTGTTTCTGACAGATATAATACGAGGAACGTTCAATAAGTCCTTAGAAAAAGTTAGAAACAAATGTTAATTTTGGTAGATTATTTTTAGTTTTCAACATAATCTCCTTATAGCTCGATACATTTTTCCTAGCATTTCTGGAACTGTTCTAAGCCTTCCAAAAAATAGGATTTCGGAAGGCCCTCAAAATAGGCAACCGTTTGGGGGATGGCCTCTTCGTTAGATATGAACCGTTTTCTGCCGAGCCACGTTTTCAAATTTGAAAATAAAAACGTCACTTTGTGTCAAAACTGGTGAATACTGTGGACGTTTTGGTAAATCGAACCTTAATTCTACGATTTTCGCCATTGAAACTGCGCAGATGTACACCCTTGCATTGTCTTGATGGAAGAGAATCCTTTTCTTTGCCAGATGAGGGCGTTTTCTCTTGATTTCTCCGTTCAGCAGTGCAGTAACGATGCATACTACTCTCCATGTATTGTTCTTCTTTTCTGCAAGTAATCAATGTAGATGATTCTATGTGCATCTCAAACAATCGAGGCCATTGTCTTGTTTGCAGATTTCACCACCTTCTTCTGCCTTCTTCGGAGATGGTTCGCCTTTAAATACCCACTGGTTCGATTGCACTTTTAGTTCTCTGAAGTGTAGAACTGTATCCATGTTTCATCCTCAGTTATGCATCGACGCAGAAACTCGTCAGGATTACCACGGAAAAGTGCCAAATCAGCTTCCGAATCGATGACATGATTGCGTTTATTCTCCATTGAGAGCAAACAGGGCCGAGACCTTTGGTGGAAAATTGAGAACACTGTACCTTGCCTCTTCTATTTCGCGAACTTTGATCCGTCGATCCCTCAAAACCATATCTTGATTTTGTCAATACTTTCGGAGGAAATCACTTCCACTGAACGTCTGCAACGATGCTTTTTACTTGTGGATGTACGCCCGCGTTTAAATTCATTTATTCAATTGTACATTGTTGTAAACGCAGGAAAATATGTGTCATGAAGTTCAACTAAGTCGGTTTTTATCTTTTTTGGTGTTAAGCCTTTTCGCTTTCACCCTTCACCACCATAATCACCACCTACTACCATCATTAGACTATGGGAATTACTATGTCTTCTCAACTTGAAGAGCTATGTTCATAGAGAAGCGGCATGAGATTGTGTTACATTTCTATTATGAATATATGAAACTAAAAAATGTTGAGAATCTGGAATACGATAGAAGCAAAACAAGAGGAACGAAAGAGGAGAAAGAAGAATAAATTGCATCCCAGCAAACACATTTTACTATCAATTTGCTCATGAAAATATACACTGAAAGCTGCTAAGCGTTTAAGCTCAGATTATCTTTCATGTCGTGAAAACAACAACGATTGAAATTCTGTCCTCAGTGCTTCATCATGAAAGCAATTTGCGACATTTCCAAAACCAATATTTTGCTTTGAGAGACGAGGACAGTCCCGTGGGTGATGCTGGAAATGAATTACGTTTCTATTGAGCTGTCCCTTTGGCAACCAGTATTCAGCCCTGCTAGCTCTGGCTGCTGTTTTTAAACCACTTAACAGTAACTCTTTGCATTTGGAGCAGCATACGTCTGCCATGATGTAATCTATCATCCCTCATGTTAATCAAACATCAGACGGTAGCATTTAAGGCAATTATGTCACAAGCTTGTTACAGCTACACGTAGTTAACAAAAGATCTCGATAGAGGGCGTCCTTGACTTCTCAGCAACATTTAGGTTTTGAAAATAAGATAACTACGATTAATTATAAAATAGTTATTTATGATGAGTATATGTATATAATTTTTATGTGTGCTATAATGTGATTTTACACATCTTAATACAACATTGCATGTAAGTTGAGCATTAAAATACGTAAACATAAATAATAATGAGCTAAATGAAAAAAACCTGATGTGTTCCTTTCTGACTTTCTCTACATCTTTGTAACAAATTATTGTTAATATACTTATTCTTCTATTCTCGAAATAAACATTAGCAGAAACGGCCTTATTACTTAGTTCCTTATAAACAGAAGGGAAATAAGGAAATGCACTAGGCTAAATCGACTGTCAAATGTTTTAAAATATGGTTGCCATGGAATTGAAATCAGTTTCTTTGCGTCGACAGGATTTGACAAGTTCCTGCATGAGAAAAGCTTAAGTATTTTAAAACTGAAACCAATGACACGGAATATCTCGAAAACGTTAACTCCAGGAATATATATATATGTATATGACTTAAATTGTGTATTTTAAGGAGCTCTATGTTTTTCTGTAGTAAGTTTTTGTCTAACTCATACGGTTTACAAGTTACGCAAAATTCCAAAAAATACATCCAGAATAAAAAGGTCTTTAGAGGGAATTCCCAGTAAATTCAAGATATGCATTTTTATTTGTCTTGTAAATATCTTAAATATATGAGATTTTAATCAAAACTGTTAGAACCATTTTTGAAAAAACCAAACTTTTCTAAATTTATTCCATGTAAAGGGTAGTTGGGGGTGAGGGAATTTTCTTGAAACTCTTCGTTTCGCATCTTTGAAAGATACTGAACTCAAATACCAAGTTTGGTATTTAGCGGTCTTTTCGTTTTTGAGCTATACTGACCACACACACACACACACACACACACACACACACACACACACACGGACCTCTTTATACAAAAATCTGATGTGTTCTATTCACATGATGTTCTCTACATCTCTATAACAAATTATTGTTAAAAAGCTTGTGCTTCTATTTACTTCATGCTAATCGAGAAAAAATTAGTAGAAATACCAAATCTTATTACTTGCTTCCTTGTAAGTAGAAGCGAAATAAGAGAGTACCGTAAGTTAAAGTGATGGTCAAAGCTGGTTGCTATGTGAGTGAAGTTCCTTTATTTCTATGGACAGGAGTTGACAAATTCCCATATGAGAAACGTATCTATAAGGTTTTTAAAGCTGAAATCAATAACAATGAATATCTCAAAAACGACCAACTCCACGAAAAAAATGCATATTGCATAAATCGTATGCTTTAACGTGCTCTAATTCTTTGTGTGGTAAGTTTTTGTCCATCTCTTACGGTTTAACAGTAATGCAAAATTCCGTAAAATTGATCCAGAATAAAGTAATCTTCAGAGGCTATTCCCAGAAAATTCAAGATATACATTTTATTTGTCAGGTAAATATCTTTAATAAACGACATTTTAATCAAAATCGTTGAGTCATTTTTGAGAAAACCAAAATTCGAAAAAAAATTCCATGTAAAGAGAAGTTGGGGGTGGGGAATTTATTGAACACTGTGTCGCATCCTTGGAAGATAACACATTTAAATACCAAGTTTGGAATTCAACGGTCTTTTGGTCTTTGTGCTATACTGCCCACACACACACACACACACGCACATACACACACACATTCACACACGCACACATGTACCTTTCTCCAGAAATGCTTTTTATGGATTTAGGGAGCCCTAAAACATGTATTTCCAGGAAATTTCGGTATCGCAGTTTTGGGTGGAATAAGTATCTACTAATGTATCAAAAAATTCGATACCGAAATGTCCTGGAAATACGTGTTTTGGAGGTCCCTTAATCCAAAAACAACTGCATTTCTAGAACAAGGTCTGTGTGCGTGTGCGTGTGTGTGTGTGTGTGTGTATCTGAGGGCAACAGATCTCAAAAACGGAAAGTCCATTAAATACCAAACTTGACATTTAAGTTCAGTAACTTTCAAGGATGCCTCACGAAGATTTTCAAGAAAATCTTCCCATTTACACGACACATTTTTCTAAAATTGTAATTTTCTTAAAAATGGCTCTAACGATATTGATTAAAATACCACATGTTTAAGATGTTTCCATAACAAACGTAACATGTACATTTTGAATTTATTGGGAACAGCCTCTGAAGACCACTTCATTGAGTGACTTTAGTATGACTCGAAAGCCGTAAGAAAGGTCTTTCTAAAAACAATATAGATTTCATCAAAACACACAATTTATTTTGTGTAGCGAGTAGTTTCCGAGATATATATTACTACTGGTTTCAATTTTAAACTATTGAAACTTTTCTCAAGGGGAAATAATTTTTCGTTTCATATGTTACTCTCCGTCGCCCAGAAGTAATATGCTAGGCTCTGGTTCCCAGAATCGCGGGTTCAATCCCGGCGGAGGGTGATGTTTTTTTTCATGGGTAATATTTCTTACCATGGCTTCCTTCAGAAGGAAAGTAAAGCCGTTGAAACCATGGCACGTAAAAGTCTAATAAAGAACCTCTGAGCAATTTAAGCGGTCTTTTATGCTCAATATAGAATGGAACTTAAGAACCACAGCAGCTAAATAGTGTACATATATAAAACTCAATTTTGTTATACTTCCGGGCATACAAAGAGAACTGAATTTCAATTGCTTCACATAACAATGAGCTTTTAAAATATTTCACTATCGTTTTAGCCTGGCATACTCCTTTATTTCCCTTCTACTTGTAAGGAAGCAAGTAATAAAGCGATTGTCTCGATTGGAAAGATGTGGATAAAAGAATAATCTTTTGTAAGAATAGTTTGTAAAGTCTTGCAAATGCAACACATCATATTTTTACTTTGTCCATACGCACTATGTACATAGTGTATAGAGAAAGTATTGCACTCCACCAAAAATTCGATACCGAGATTTCACCGGAAATATATGTTTTAGGGTCCCCAATATCCATAAAAAGCATTTTCACAAAAAGGTCCGTGTGTGTGTGTGTGTGTGTCCGTGTGTCCGTGTGTCTGTGAACACGATAACTCAAAAACGAAAAGTCGGTAAAATACCAAACTTGGTATTTAAGTTTAGTATCTTCCAGGGATGCGACACAAAGATTTTGAGAAAAATCCCCCCAACCCAAACTACCCTTTACATGGAACTTTTTTCGAACATTTTGATTTTCTAAAAAATGGCTCTAACGATTTTGATTAAAATATCGTATATTAAAGTTATTTACCTGACAAATAAAATGTATATTCTGAAATTTCTGGGAATAGCCTCTGAAGACTACTTTATTCTGGATGAATTTTTCATAACTACTAAACCGTATAAGATGGACAAAAACTTAAACCATAAAAAATGTAGAGCACGTTAAACACACAATTTATATTATATACATTTTTTTCGTGGAGTAGATCGTTTTTGAGATATTCGTGGTTTCAGCTTTGAAAAACTTACACTTTTCTCATACAGGAATTTGTCAACTCCTGTCAATACAAAAGAACATCAGTCACATAGCAACCAGCTTTTGCCTTTCACTTTAACCTATGGTACTCCCTTATTTCGCTTCTACTTACAATAAAGCAAGAAATAACACTATTTCTGCTAATTTTTCTCGATTAACATGAGATAAATAAAAGATAAGCTTATTAACAATAATAATTTACAGAGATATAGAGAAAGTCATGTGAATGGAACACATCATATTTCTATTTATAAATTTGTTGTATCAAGAGAAGCTGAATGGGATCCAGGTCTAGGAAATGAGCCGCAAGAAGCTCTGTCTTCAGAAAGACAAATGTTGGAAAAGCCAACCGCCCTGGTCATCTGCCAGACTCAAAAGAAGTTCTGCTAAACTTAGGATGCTTAAGCCTCAAGCGGTAGCTTATCTTTTGAAACCCAGATGTTCGTGAAGGCTGCTAGAATGTTACGCAATTCTTTTGTGTGAAGTTTCTCAGACAGAGGTTCACCATATTAGCTCGTGGACATCCAATGTGAGGGAGAAAGCAATAAAATTGACACATGGGAACACAAAAGGATTGAAGAGAAACGTGTGGGGAGTGAATCAATAAAGCTTACCTACACGCGGTCTGTTGCATTTCATTTATATTGGTTTGGAAATGAAGGCAGGTTTAGATTTATTTCACTTTATTGAAACTAAATTTAGTTGAGCCAAGTATTATCGTGGATTCGTATTAATTCTTGCCTTAGCACAATGCTTGCTGTGAAGTATTTACTACAAGAACGCAGTAGTTCCATAACAACACAAAAAGTCTGATGTGTTCCATTCATATGACTTTTTCTACATCTCTGACACAAATTATTGTTGAAAAGCTAATGCTTCTATTTACTTCATACTAATCGAGAAAAAATTAGCAAAAATAGTCTTACTACTTGCTCCTTTGTAAGTAGAAGCGAGATAAGGGAATACAATAAGTTAAAGTGATAGTCAAAAGCTGGTTCCAATGTGACTGAAGTTCCTTTGTTTGTATGGACACGAGTTGACAAATTCAAGGAATATCTCAAAAACGATCAACTTCACGAAAAAAATAAAATAGTATAAAATATGTATTTTAATGTAGTATACATTTTTTGTGTGGTAAGTTTTGTCCATTTCTTACGGTTTAACAGTTATGCAAAATTCCGTAACACTCATCCAGAATAAAACAGTCTTCAGAGGCTATTCCCAGAAAATTCAAGATACACGTTTTATTTGTCAGGTAAATATCTTTAATATACGATATTTTAATCAAAATCGTTAAGAGCCAGTTTTGAGAAGATCAAAATTTTCGAAAAAAGTTCTATGTAAAGGGTGGTTGGGGGTGGGGGAATGTTCTTGAAAATCTTCATGTCACATCCTTGCAAGGTACCAAACTTAAATACCAAGGATGGTATTTAACGGTCTTTTCGTTTTTAAGCTATATCTGTCCACAGACACACACACACACACACACACACACACACACACAGACACACACACACACTCACACACACACACTTGCACACACACGGACCTCTTTCCAGAAATGCTTTTTTTGGATTCAGGGCAACCCAAAACATGTCTTTCCGGTGAAATCTTTGTATCGAATTTTGGGTGCATTACACTAATCTGTATACACTGTGTAGATAGTACGTGTAGTAAAGTGAGAATCATATATACTCCATTCACATGACTTTCTCTACTCGTCCTCAAACAAACTATTCTTACAAAAGAAATTATGTTATTTATTACATGTTAATCCAGTTAAGCATTAGCAGAAATGGTCTTATTACTTGCTTCCTTGTAAGTAGAAGCGAAATAAGGGAGTACAATAGGTTAAAGTGATAGTCAAAAGCTGGTTGCGATGTCACTGAAGTTCCTTTGTTTGTATGGACACGAGTTCACAAAGTTCTGTATGAGAAAACTATTACATTTTTTATAGCTGAAACCAAAAACAAGGAATATCTCAAAAACAATCAAATCCACAAAAAACATGTGTATAACATATATTGTGTGTTTTAAAGAGCTTTACATTTGTTGTGTGGTAAGTTTTTGTCCATCTCTTACGGTTTAGCAGTTATGCAAAATTACGTAAAATTGACCCAGAATAAAGTAGTCTTCAGAGGCTATTCCCAGAAAATTTAAGATATACATTTTATTTGTCAGGTAAATATCTTTAATTTTAATCAAAATTGTTAGAGCCATTTTTAAGAAAATAAAAATTTTCGAATTTTTTTCCATGTAAAGGGTAGTTTGGGGTAGGGGGATTTTTCTGAAAATCTTCGTGTCGCATCCCTGGAAGATACTAAACTTAAATACCAAGTTTGGTATTTTACCGACCTTTCGTATTTTAGTTATCGTGTTCACAGACAAACGGACACACACACACGGACCTATTTCTGAAAATACTTTTTTTTTGGATACAGGGGACCCTAAAACATATATTTCCGGTGAAATCTTGGTATCGAATTTTTTGGTGGAGTGCAATACCTTCTCTATTCACTATGTACATAGTACGTGTAGAGAAAGTAAAAACTAAGGTTTTTAACAATAATTTTTACTTTCTCTATACACTATGTACAAAAATTCGATACCGAGATTTCACCGGTAATATATGTTTTAGGGTCCCCAATATCCAAAAAAAGCGTTTTCACAAAAAGGTCCGTGTGTATGTGTGTGTGTGTGTGTGTGTGTGTGTGTGTGTGTGTGTGTGTGTGTCCATGTGTCCGTGTGTCTGTAAACACGATAACTCAAAAACGAAAAGTCGGTATAATACCAAACTAGGTATTTAAGTTTAGTATCTTCCAGGGATGCGACACGAAGATTTTGAGAAAAATCCCCCCTCCCCCAACTACCCTTTATATGGAGCTTTTTTCGAAAATTTTGATTTTCTCGAAAATGGCTCTAACTATTTTAATTAAAAGTTCGTGTATTAAAGATATTTAGCTGACAAATAAAATGTATATCTTGAATTTTCTGAGAATAGCCTCTGAAGTGTAGTTTATTCTGGATGAATTTTACTGAATTTTGAATAACTGCTAAACCGTAAGAGATGGACAAAAACTTACTGCATAAAAAATGTAGAGCACATTAAAACACACAATTTATGTTATATTTTTGTTTTCCTGGAGTTCGTAATGTTTGAGACATTTCGTATTTTTTGTTTCTGCTATGAAAAGCGTATACTTTTCTCACACAGGAACTTGTCAACTCCTATCCATATAAACAAAGAAACTTCATTGACATAGCAACCAGCTTTTGACTATCACTTTAACCTATGGTTTTCGCTTATTTCGCTTCTACTTACAAGGAAGCGATTAATAAGACTATTTCTGCTCATTTTTTCTGATTAGCATAAAGTAAATATAAGTATAAGTTTTAAGAATAATTTGTTGCAGGGATATAGATAAAATCATGTGAATGGTACACATCAGATGTTTACAGATGTAGAGAAAGTCAAATGAATGGAACACATCAGATTTTTACTTTCTCCATACGCACTACGTACATAGTGTATAGAGAAAGTATTGCACTCCACCCAAAAATCGATACCGAGATTTCACCGGAAATATATGTTTTAGGGTCCCCAATATAAAAAAAAAGCATTTTCACAAAAAGGTCCGTGTGTGTGTGTGTGTGTGTGTGTGTGTGTGTGTGTGTGTGTATGTGTGTGTGTCCGTGTGTCTGTGAACACGATAACTCAAAAACGAAAAGTCGGTAAAATACCAAACCTGGTATTTAAGTTTAGTATGCGACACGAAGATTTTGGGAAAAATCCCCCCACCCCCAACTACCCTTTACATGGAACCTTTTTCGAAAATTTTGATTTTCTCAAAAATGGCTCTAACGATTTTGATTAAAATTTCGTTTATTAAATATATTTACCTGACAAACGAAATATATATCTTGGATTTTCTGGGAATAGCCTCTGAAGAGTAGTTTATTCTGGATGAATTTTACTAAATTTTGAATAACTGCTAAACCGTAAGAGATGGACAAAAACTTACTACACATAAAAGGTAGAGCACATTAAAACACACTATTTATGTTACATACATTTTTTCGTGGAGTTCGTCGTTTTTGTGATATTCTTTATTTTTGGTTTCTGCTATGAAAAACGTATACTTTTCTCATACAGGAACTTGTCAACTGCTATCCATATAAACAAAGAAACTTCATTGCCATAGCAACCAGCTTTTAACTATCACTTTAACGTACGGTTGTCCCTTATTTCGCTTCTACTTACAAGGAAGCCAGTAATAAGACTATTTCTGCTAAATTTTTTTTATTAGCATTAAGTAAATAGAAGTATAAGCTTTTTAAGAATTATATGTTGCAGGGATATGGAGAAAGTCATGTGAATGGTACACATCAGATTTTTTAATTCGGGAGTTTCCAGAGTGTGGTTATTTCCGGAAAATCTCGATATCGAAGTTTTGGGTGGAAAACGGCATTAATTGTAATTGTATTTGTCGGTTATGCTTTCACCGATTTCGTTCGTAGCAACAAAAACTCTACAGAAATGCAATTTTGAGGAGAGTGTTTCAGGTTACAGGACCAATTAGCCATCAGAATGTCATATTTGTTTTCTTGTTTTGAGGATTAATTAGCTTTTTTAACCAGGCAGATCATATCGGACGGCAAATGTCCGTAATGACTGAAGCAATACTCAAATGAGCCCAGGCTCCCTAGACACCCGATATGTGTCTTATAAGGGCAAGATAAAACCTTGAAAATCCCCTAATCGGGATTTGAACTCTGGACCAATACGTTCTACGCAACACGGCAAGAACATTATTCTAATATGAACTCCTTCCCATGCGGGCATGCCCGGAAATGAAATAGGAGTTATCTGAGTCAAGGAAACTACTAAACATCCGCCCCTCAAGATCCAACGTCAGGACGTCATCTATTTTACACGAAACACCATTATCCAGCAATGGAAACATGTCTGCTTTATTTCTCTATAAGCACACTGTGTGATGCTGGCTCTTCTTTGTATTTTACTTATTCTGGAATAATATTTGGTAGCTGCCAATATTTTCCACGCAGCGATCAAGTCATTCTATTCTGTACCTGTCATGGACAAATTTATTTTAATTTTTACAGGCCGCCGGTGATCTCCCATCTTTTTATAGTGTGTGCGTTATACAACGAAGGTATGCGTTATTGCATTCATGTCCAAAAGTTAAGCAAACTTCGTTAAAGAGAGAAATGAAAGGAATAAAGGTGAGTGAGCGTCATTAAAACTTCTCACAGTGTGTGCCTCACCTTACTTTTGCCGTATATATGAAAGAGGCATCTCCATCTCCGAAAAATCAAGTGCTTCTAACGTCAACAAATCCATAGTATCAGACACAGCACGGCTGATTCGTTATTGTTCTCACATTGTAAGCAGAAGATAGCTTCTCAGCAAAGTTTTTACAGGACAGCAGCAATATACCACCAAGATGCCAACTGGACCCTATTTCGAAGGATAGAATAATCGGGCCTCTAGAAGCAAGTCAGACACAAGACTGAATTCTTTCGAGCCCTGAATGTGCCATAAAGTGTCATTTCCAGGCTTTGGTGACGGTTCTAAGAAGCAAGAGATGTTCGTTACATGTCAGTAAAAATACGCTCAGGGTCACCACGCTGCAATAGGACCTACAAGTGAACGTAACAGCACGACGATATCGGAGGATGCCTGCAAAACATTGTATTCCAGCTTGCAGCCGCCTCAGGAGTACGAATTTTTAGGCAAACTGTATACCGGAGGCTCAGAGCAATCGGTCTCTATCCAGCAGTGTGTGTCCCAGCCACTCTAGTACAGATAAGTGGAGTCGGCATACTGAACTTGGATAAGTGAACGAACGTGCTGTCTACAGACAATTCATTTTCAGTTTGATCATGGTTCCCGTCGCACAATAATCTGGAGCGGGCGTGGCACCTGGTTTCACCCCACAAACATCGTAGAAAAGAGGCCATTTGGTGGTGGTAGTGGTTGTGGTGGTTGTGGTGATGATGGTGGTGGTGATGCACTCTTGTGTGCAGATTTAATTTTCAAACATCCTACAGATTTGCATAACTTCGAAGGTGACTACGAATGCCCAGAGGTAAAGAGACGAGGTATAGGCATCACTTGTGCGAATTTTCAGAGCTGCTATTGATTCACACGTTATCTTTATGAATGGTACTGCATGTCCGAATAGAGCTCACCTGACAAACCTTGAGGGGGGGGGGGTATCCAGCTCATGGACTGGCCTCCGATGTCCTTGTAGAGCATACTTGGGATGCATTCGGAAGGCGAGTTGCAGCTCGCCAGCCTCCACTGAGGACAAATTCAGAACACCGCAATATTCTTCGAGAGGAATGTGAACATTTTCCTACAAATTTGTTCAACTACGAGGGATGATCAGAAATCGAAGTTACAAAACCTGCAGTGAAACGGGTATATTTGATTTCGTACTACCAATATAGCCATCTGATAGTAAATACATTAGGTTGTTCAGCCACGTTGTTGTGAAGTGTTGCACCTCCTTATCTAAAACGAATCGTCGCCTCTTAGGTGTTCCTTTAAGTGAGCAGAAAGCTGGACGTCACTTGAAGCAAGATCCGGGCTGTAGGGAGGGTGCTCAATGATATCCCAGCTAAACTGTTTCAACAGCATGGTGGTCTTTTTTGGCTGTATGAGGTCACGCATTGTCGTGAAGGAAGTTGAAACCCTCGGTGAGGAGTCCTTGCCGTTTCCTCCTGATTGTTTCGCGCAATCGTATCATAGTCTTGCAATATCGGTCAGCGGTCATTGCGTCCCCCCTTTCAATTAACTCCATGAGAATGATGCCCGCGCTATCTCAAAACACTGTGGCCATCACCTTTCCAGCAGATGGCGCTAGCTAAACCTCTTTGTATTTGGATAAGAGGGGTGTTTCCACTCAGTTGACGACCGCTTACTGCTGGGGGTATAGTGGTGGATCAATGTTTCATCACCCAGTGAAGAAAACTTTCCTTCCGTGGAGAACGTTGCAAAAGTTGCAGACTTGCCCGCATACGCTTCTGTTTGTGCTGGTTGGACAGATTTAGTGGAATCCATCAGAACAAATTTTCCGGTACTATAGACTATCGTGAGCAATGAGATGAATGCTTCCAAAAGACATTCCCAGTTCTATCTTCATGTGTCGTAACGTGATCCTCCTGTTTCCTGAATTAGCTCCTCTACGCGAGCTGTGTTTAATCTGTAGATGCTATCCTGGGTCGGCCACGGCGATCCTCGTCGGGGCCATTTTTTCTAACAGCCGCAAACTTTCGACACCATTCTGCGACATGCTGGCACGTCGCATAAACGTCTACCAGCCGTCTGTGAATCTCAGCCGCCGTTACACATTTCGCCCACAGAAATCGAATATCTGAGCGCATTTTTTCGCGAGACCAATTTTACAAACGGATCGCCATTTGTGTTTACCTTGTATTAGGGATATAGATGCATTTGGAACAGTTGCCAACCGCATGTATCAGAATTACCGCACACTAATAAACCTTTTTCCTGTCTTCATGAGTAGGAGAATCTCCAGTTCGGTCCTCAGCTCACCATTTTACTCTTGGTCACCAACCTCTCTAACTCTCTCGTGGTTTATAGATCGGTGCCTGTTTGGAGTGTCTTCCTTACTCATTCTACTCATGTGGTTAGACCAACAAGTCCTGTATTCTTTTATCTTCTCGGTGGTAGGTTTAGTTTATTCCGTATTCCTGTTCTTTATTCTGTCTAGTCTTGTACATCATTTTACCCTTCTAAGAAATTTCATTTCGCTAACATTATTCTCCAAATATAGTTTTTTTCTTTAGGGTTGTTTGATATTCATACAGCAAATTTGTTTTAAAATATTAAATTCAGTATTGAACGGAGAGAAACTACGGGGGGAAAATGTCCAGATTGGTCGGCCCACGGAACTATAACCCAGCACTCCCCAAATGCGGGCCCCAAACGTTACAGCTAGAGCCATCCCCCTCGGTAAAACCCAGCCCTTGCTACGCTACAGAAATGTTCAGAACATCCATTAACGTGAGACTAAAACTGCAGGAAAAGAAGATATATACACGAAACGAAAGATAAAAGGGAATTTTACAAACAAAGATTCGAGCATTTCAGTGTCTATCACTTTGAGCGTTGGAATCTCTGATACTATAAAAGGTTTGATTTTGCAATGAAAAATACCTGAAAGTTCTATTGTCCCTTAGGTTTATTAGTATGCTTTTTAAGTCATTCAACTGACTTTTACCACACGTGTACTTTGTTCATCCTTTTTGCAATATTAAATTTAGTGGATGGAGAAAACGTATCTGCACCATAATCACGAGAAATATTAACGAGGTGCAGAGTTAAAAATAACAATCTGTCATACTTCCTAAATCAGTACTATTCAATTATTCAATATTACCAAACGTTATATATAACTTACATGCATCTAGTTTATCAAAACACTAAAGAACACTAAACAAAGAAAACACAAAGGATTTTAAAACAAAACATTAAAACATACACGATGCATTTCATTTACATGACTTTCTATAGCTGTCCTAAAACAAACTTTTATTACAAAAGATTATTTTTCTATCTACCTTATGATAAACGTTAGCAGAATTGTCTTATTGCTTGCTTCTTGCCATATAGTTGAAATTCGTTTCTTTACATGTCCAGAAGTTTACAAATTCCCGTATGAGAAAAGTTTAAGTATTTTAAAACTGGAACCAATAACAAGGAATACCTCAGAAATGGCCAACTTCACGAAAAAAATGTACAACTCAAAGTGTACATATATTCAATATACAGTATTTTCATCAAAATTGCATTTTTGAGAAAATGAAAGTTCTGGAAAATTTTTCCATGTAAAGGGTAGTTTGGGGTGGGAGATTTTTCCTCAAAATCTTCACGTCGCATTCGTGGAGGATACTAAATTTAAATGCCAAGATTAATATTTTACGGACTTTTCGTTCTTGAGTTAGCTCACAGACACGCGAACCTTTTGTCTATTTTTTTTATACAGGGGACCCTAAACTGTGTATTTACAATGAAATATTTTTGGTGAAGTGCAATACGTTCTCTACCTACGTAACCATGTATTATGCACAGAAAGAAAAATATACAGATGCATATGTTGCCCAGTTTAGATGTGTTTATTGCGTCATTTAAAGTTTGTGTCCATATTGATTCAAAATCACAACAAACATGTCAAATTATTGAGGAACCATAATATGAAGGAATTCCATTTACCGTTGGCACTAAAAGGTTCTTTCATTTGTGACAAATAAGCTATTATGTATACTGGAAACTATAACAATGTGGTTTGAAGATTCCCCCATTAAGTTCACACTATTCTGAACGATGCACGATCCAAATCTTGCGTTTTCATGGCATGTTTCAAGCATTACCAATCCTTATTTTGCATAACATTATAATTACTATAAAATATAAGTTCATAAGTGATACAGACTTATAAAAACATGCTAATTTACAGTCAAAATGCTGAAATATGTTGAAACATGGAAAAGTGCACAAAGGCTATCCAAAAAGAGTTATTAGAAGAAAGAATAGAGATAAAGGATACGAACATGCAAGAATACTTCATATCAAAATACAAGAAATATCATGGAGAATATACAGGGTTACTACAAAAGAAATAGATAACTTCAATTGCCTGTAAAACAAAAACTATTAGAGATAGCAACCTAATTATTTTGGAGGTATGTTGAGAAACTCTCAAAGTTTCGTTTGTTACTATTGGTAACCTGTAGTGTTTTGTTTGTTGTTGCAGAAGCTGAAATGGCAGAAAATCCTGTGGAAAAGGCATATTGCGTGTTGGAATTTGCTAGAACGCAATCAGCAACTGTTGTCCAACGACATTTTAGAACACGTTACCACAAAAATGAAATGATGCGCTCACAAGAACCAGCATCGTCTTCATCATGTCGCAAAAGTCACGCCGTATGACTTTATCTTCTGCACTCAGAAACTGCAACATCTGTAATCTGTAAGGCATCATGTGCAATCGCTTCCGCAAGATTTTCCATACAGTTTGCTGTGGAATTTGTAATTGCATGCTTGCCCTAGATGTCGATTTCTGTGGGCTTCTTATGTAGGCAGAACGAACACGTTCAACGCTTTCTTCCGAAACTCTTGGTCTTCCCGAGCTCTTCCCTTTGCACAAACATCCCGTTGTCTCGGATTTTCTATACCAGTCGTAGATTGACTGTCTAGTCGGTGGCGTTTTGTGGTAACGTGTTCTAAAATGTCGTTGGACAACAGTTGCTGATTGCGTTCTAGCATATTCCAACATGCAATATGCCTTTTCCACAGGATTTTCCGCCATTTCAGCTTCTGCAACAACAAAGAAAACACTACAGCGTTACCAATAGAAACAAACGAAACTTTGAGAGTTTCTCAACATACCTCCAAAATAATTAGGTTGCTATCTCTAATAGTTTTTGTTTTACAGGCAGTTGAAGTTGTCTATTTCTGTTGTAGTAACCCTGTATAATAACATACCCATCAGACATTAAAAATGTATACACCAAATACGTGAAGAAAAAAATACATAAAGAAAAACATATGTGCATATACATGATTATTTTCTTGCCGGAAAATCTACAAGAAGATATACTCAAATATAAAGAGTAGTGATACAGACAAACAACATCTATGCCTTTAATTTCATACCAGAACATCCTGAGCGTAGCCATAAGATATTTGTAAGGCTGGTCCTGCGGCGGAGCACTGTGAAAAAAATAACAAATAAACAAAAGCTGACTAACATGTACATAAGATAATTGAGGTATGAACAATTCATACTATACATACATCTTATACACTTATGTAGTTTTAATTTCAGGTATCAGAGAAATTTCTTTTTCTTTTCTTTCACCTTTTTTCAACTATCGAAATATCAGGGATCACTTGTATTCGTATTTCCATACGTAATGCCCAGCGAATTTTCAACCCTATCGTTTACACATGCACGCTTCTTTAAAAAAAATATTTTAACTTACTATAATTCATTCTAATATTTATCACAACGCATTAGTAAACGAATATTCTGTCACCAGTTTTCGTTAACTCGTTCTTTACATATAAAAAAATCACTCAAAATGTATAAGGTAGCTTAAAAATTAATAGTTGAAACTGAATTTTATTTATGGACGCTCTTTTAACTGCTAAGGTTCTTAGCGCACCATCCTATATTGGGCATGAAAGACCACTTTAATTTTGATCAAATGCCTCTTTATCAGGCATTTATCATTCTTTTAGGTGTTATAAATCTACGACACGGGACCACTTCCTTTCCGAAGGAAGACATACTAAGGATATTTACGCCCGAAAAAAAATCCATTGCCCTTCGCCGGTTTTGAACCCGGAACCTTATAAACCAGAGGCTAGCATGTTAAAATTATTGTCCAAAGAGCTCATTTTTCCTTCTTCTTCATGCTAATCGAAGTAAACATTAGTAGAAACGATTTTATTACTTGATTCCTTGTAAGCAGAAGAGAAATACGCAGATACACTAGGTGAAAGCGATAGTCAAATCCTTTAAAAGACTGTTGCAATGTGGTTGAAATCCATATCTTAGCACGGCCAGGAATTGAAAAATTCCGTGTGAGAAAAGTTTAAGTATTTTAAAACTAAAACAAGGAATATGTAAAGGCTTCATGAGAAAAGAAGTGTAGAACATAAATTGTGTGTTTTAACGAGCTCTACATTTTTTGTGTAGGAAGTTTTCGTCTATTTCTTACGGTTTACCAGTTAGGAAAAATCAGTAAAATTCATCCAGAATAAAGAGATCTACACAGGCTATTCCAAAAAAATTCATGATATACATTATATTTGTCATGTAAATATCTTTAATATAGGCATTTTAATCAAACCTGTTAGTCATTTTTGAGAAAATAAAAAAAAAAAATAGATTTTTTCCATGTAAAGGGTAGTTTGGGATGCGAAATTTTCTTCATAAACTTCGTTTTGTATCCTTGGAAGATAAATAAATTTAAATACTAATTTTCGAGTTATCGCGTTCTCAGACACACGGACATACACACGGAGCTTTTTCTAAAAATGCTACCCTAAAACTGTATTTCCGGTGAATCCTCGATATCAAATTTTTGGTTGGAGCGTAATACCTTCTCTGCCTACATCTTTTACTATGTATACAGAAAATAAAAAGCAAATTAAGTCACACAGGGGTATTTTCTACCCCAGTCCAGGTAGCACGGCATTTATAACTTCACTGGACAATATCCTTGGGGAGAACGAGCTGTAAAATGGTTGTATTAGCACTAGAGTACGTAATAAATTTGTGAGAGCTTATAATGCCTTGGAGTCATTATTGAAAGAGCGGCAATAAAAAAATAATGAGAGTATCAAGGGCTCCAATGTGAGTGTTGAGGGATATTACAATGTAAAATGTTTATCTTATCTATGTGATCCACTAGGATAGTGTAATATATACATAAGGTCCGTGAAGTAGGCACTAAACCAATGTGAGAACTGACATAAAAGTAATATTAAAACAATGACTATTTCCTCATAACAGTTATATGAAGGGAGACAAAATGATCCGCATCTGTTTCAGTAGTTTTTACAGCATCACTGCTAAACTCTCTGACTTGAAAATTTAGTAGCCGTATAGGATGCATTATTAACCGTACTTCCTTTGAAACTCCAGAAAGCGTCAGGGAAGATCTTTATGGAATTACTCTTCTTCCACTTGAAAGAAGAACTTAAGACATACTTCAAAAGTATCTGATCTGAAGAAGTACGTCTAGGCCAGCTAGTAGCTGGAGAACCTGCTGTCACAAAAGACAAAGAGATTGCAGCTCCGAAAAAAACGAAAAAGGAAGAAGCAAAAGCACGATTTGGCGAGGCTTACTTTGCATAAGCTTGCATTTTATAGCTGTTTCTTAGCATAAAATGCTAAGAAACAAAAACTAGTTTGACACTTCGCGACTTACCCACACGAGTTGCGGAAATCGTTAAGAAGACATAGAATGCGATGTTTGTTTTCAAAATTCGCCAAGACCATTCTTCTTGGCCAAACAAGAGAAGTGGCGCCATGGTAACGCATGCGAATGTCATTTTGGAGGTTACGTTTTGATTCCGAGCGACTCCCATCCTGACCCATGGGCTTTCTCCGGCTCGTCAGGCAAATGCTCTTATCTCCGAATTTCCTGCCCCTCCATTTCGTTCCAATAATCACTTCAATTATCTTTCACCCCGTTTAGTCTGTTTCAGGGTTGGAAGTATCAGCAATGGTGTTTCGGTGCAGCGTTGCAGGGAAATGATGTTCTACGTAGAACTTTCTCCGTACCTCGACTACACACCCCACCTCCTTGGATGGGTATTGGACCTTTTAGGTGGACGGGTGCCCCAGTCTGTCTGACCGACTGCGGAGAGTGTCAGTCTAGAAACTGTAAGGACCTTGTCATTCGCTGGTTTCGGCCCCCGATGTTTTCTCTCACTTCCTCCCTCCCAGGGGCGCCCCTTCGTGAGGTATAAGTATACAATCCCCACTGGATCGGTGTCGAGTCCACTTCGGAAACGCCCTATCCTTATCCTTCCTGATGGAGGTTTCCCGCAATCCTCATAAATGGCAAATGTCAGGTAGGTGCTCTAAACATAAGCTTGGGACGTTTGCTTTCCAACTTTTTGTTCATTTATATAGATAAACACTGCAAAAAAAAAAAAAAAAAAAAAAAAAAAAAAAAAAAAGCAAAAACAAAACAAAAACAACTCCATAGCTTGCCAAACTGCTCTGGGATTATAACCTGTTCTTATGTGTCAATTCTACCAATTTGAAAACTAATTATTCATTTATCAGTGTTCATGAATAACATAAATCAGTTTATACGGCGTAATCCATATACAGATAAGTCATATAAGAGAGTCAGCCAAGTGCAAGAATCATTAAGTTATTAAATCATCTAAGATTTGACCTGATTATGCTGAAAATTTACACCATTTTCCATATCAGCTCCTCAAAAGCAAAATCTTCCTGTTTTCTTCAAACCTTAAAAGAACCACTTTGTAGTGACTTACATAGATCGTCGCCATAGCTTCGAACAAATAGATTACAACGTTTCTGTATGTGTGTGTGTGTGTGTTTGTGTGTGGGTATTTCTTGTAAGATTTTTATTTCTTTGGAGAAAAGTATTCTCCCATTACTACTATTAATAATAGCGCGCTGCAACAAACAGCTGTCCTGTGTGAAAATAAAATATTTAATTTATGTAAATAATACTGATCATCACCACCGCCACCGCGGACACTACAACCACCACACCACCATCACTACTTCATCAAGGATTAGACCTTTCACCATCCTTCATTTTACTTCCACCTTTTTGGGCAACGTCCGATGTCTATTTTACTGAAGATTTGTATGTATTAATTAAAAAGTGGTATCCTTTCTTCAGTCACATAGTTCGTGTGCTATTTCGAATTGTTCTTATCTATTTTCTTCAATTTTATTAAGTAATTTATAAACATTCATTCTTCCTAATATTTTTTTCAATTCATATTAAGTCCAGTCTTGTGCACTCTTTTAGTTCTGGAAACCTCATATCCGCTGTCTGAATTTTGCGTTTGTCTTTTTTCTTTATTATTCAGAATTCGCTGCCATGGTCTTACAGAACTTTAGATTTATAACTGTTCTTGTTTTATAATTCCACATATCCTCCGAAATTTAGTTGTCATATTTTTATAATTCTATCGGCATTGAAACTTCGTCACAAGCCAAGTGATAACAGTTTTAGACTACATCTAGACTTTATTTACAATACATAATGTTTTTTTTTTACTGTTTTCTTTGGTATGCCATTACTTGTTTTATACAAATTTAAAGCTATTATAGCTAGCTGCTCTGTCGGTACAATGAATAAAAGAACGATGTAGATTGTTTTCACTAATTTGCAATTTTTTAATGTCATCCAATATATATACGCATACGGCATATATTCTTCTTGGAAAATGGCAATCTCCGACCAGATATCTAGTGACAACATTATGAAAATTATGTCATCATGGCTGAATTAGAACCTTTTTAGTTTTCATGTGATTAAAAATGTACATCCACATGAATTTTATTCTTAAAATGCATTTGTTTGAGCTTCTTATTAATCTAAGAAAACTTTCGTGAAACATAAACATTGCCCATTTGATATAAGGATATAGCAGGTAAAGGAAGTAGATTAAAAGAGAAGAATGTCGTAATAAAATGGTTTGGAAATTCTATCCTCTTAAATGACCAGCAGAAAAAGCTGTTACGTTCACATGACTTTCTCTATTTATTCTGTAAATTTGTTTATTATCTGTCCACATGTCGGTTAAATACCAAACCTGCTATTTAAGTCCAGTATATTACAAGTATAAGACAAACAAATTTTAAAGATAATCCCCCATCCCAACTATCCTTTACATGGAAAAAAATTCGAAAAGTTTGATTTTCCAACGATTTTAACCAAAATACCGTATATTAAAAGTTTCACGTCGTAAATAGAATGTATATTTTGAATTTTCTGGGAATAGCCTCTGAAGATCTCTTTATTCTGGTTGAGTTTTACAGAATTTTGCATAATGGTTAAGAGATCGACAAAAATTTAGTACTCAGAAAATGTAGATCTCATTATAACACATAGTTTAAGTCATATATGCTTTTATTGTAGAGTTAGCTGTTTTCAAGACATTTATTGTTAAATTTAAATTCTAAACTAATTAATTTTTTTCAAACGGGACCATGCAAAGCGAACTAAACCTCAATTGTTTCACATAGTGACAAGCTTTTAAAAGATTTTAAAAGAGTGAGTGGGTGGGTGGGTAGGTAGGTATGAATGCATGTAACTATAACTCCATGGCACGACAGCTCACGGGGAACCTTGGCCTACCACCCGGCCGCTGCGTCTATCTCGGTCCACTACAGACCTCATGGAGGGTGAGACGTGGTCAGCGCCTCGAGTCCCCCCGGCCGGTTAATGCGGTCCTCATGACCTGGAGCCGCTACTTCTCCATCAAGTAGCTCCTCAATTGGCCCCCCAGGGACCTAACGAGGCTGAGTGCACCCCGGGCCAGGTCTCTCAGCGGGGGAAAAATCCCCACGCCGGTACCGAACCCAGGTCTCCCGCTTGGTAAGCAGCTGCGCTACCACATGTATGCATATATATATATATATATATATATATATTATGATTCAGAATTCGTGGTATTTCGGTATAGAATTTTTGCATGGAATGAAATGCTTCACCTATTTATTATATTAGTAGAAAAATTAAAAAATGTTTCAAAACAAATACATATTTAACAAATAGTCTTCATGGAATACCGCGCTACATTGCAATTTTGTCGATATTTGATTCCACATGTATGCATGTATATATATATATATTTATTATGATTCAGAATTCGTGGTATTTCGGTATAGAATTTTTGCATGGAATGAAATGCTTCACCTATTTATTATATTAGTAGAAAAATTAAAAAAATGTTTCAAAACAAATACATATTTAACAAATAGTCTTCATGGAATACCGCGCTACATTGCAATTTTGTCGATATTTGATTCGGATTGTTCCGACCCTTCGAATCTCTCTCACAAAATCTCAACTAAGATTCATTGTTTGTGAAGAGGGCAGGCAGGTTTTGCCTGAAGCAATGAGGATTTTGATGGAGGCAAGAGAAGTAGGTCACAGGAATCACGAGACTAGTATTGACCCAGCTTCTCTCGGGACTTGGACCACTTTTCGGGCTAGCAGGGTATTCATATCAAGCCGACGAATGGGAGGGAAGCATAGGGTTGCGGGGAACTTCGACCAGAACGCTGCCATTAAGGAGGAACTAACGATCTGGGCCTCCAAATGGGAGCCCAATTTGTGATAACATATTCGCTGTTATACAAACTATTTCATATGTTAGGAGGAATACAAATATGTACAACAAAAATTAATTAATTTTAAAATATGCTTGGATTACAATATATATATTTTGAAAGCAATATTTAATAACAACAAAAATATTCTGATATAAATTGACATGATTTTCTCTATCTATTCTAAGTATTCTTACAAAAGCTTATTCTTCTATCTACTTCATACTAATCAAGTTTAACATTAGCAGACACGGTTTTATTACATATTTTCTTATAGATTGAAGGGAAATAAAGGAATAGGCCAGGATGAATCGCTAGTCAAACCTTTTGAAAGCTGGTCGCTATGTGAGAGCGTTGAAATTCCGTTCTATTTGGACCATCAGGATAGATAGATAAGTAAATAAAAACGAATGAATTCTAATTTGAGCAAAATATAATTTTTGAGAAATCTAAATCCCCAAAAAAAAAAAAAAGTCTTAAAAAGGATGGCGCCACAAAGAAATGTATTTGAAATACATTGAGTGCTTTAACGAGATTTACAGTTTTTTGTGTGTGTAGCTAAATTTGGTCTATCTCTTACGGTTTACCAGTTATGTAAAAGTAATGAAGAGGACTCTAGAGGAAATTCAAGTTATACGTTTTATTTAAGAGTTCAATATATTCTAATATATTGCATCTTAATCAAAATCGTCAGAGAAATTTTGAGAAAGCCGCAAATTAAAAAAAAGCTTCAATGTAAAGGATGAGGTGCATTGATTTTTTGATTTTCCTAAGAATCTTTTTATCGTATCGTTGTATGATAGTTAACTTAAACACCAAGGTTGGTACTTAACCGGTTTTTCATTTTGGAACTATGCTGTTCACAGACACACAGTAACCCTTTTGTTTATTTATAAATCATCAAAAATGAATTTCTACTGACTTTTCAGTGCGGACTTTTTGGGTGAAATGCAATACGCAAGCTACTTATATTTGTAAAAAGGTGTTCCAATACTTGTACATATATTACACAATAGTAGTAATTTTTTTTTCTTTTCCTTTATCCTTTCATTTCGTGTTCTATCCGATATATCAAGTCATCGTTTCTATGGCAGAACGTCAGAAGGGTTTTGATTCTTCACATCTTTCGTAAACCATAATGATATCTGAAAAATATTATTTTTTCTGTAGTTTCGGTTATACCTTATTTAGGTCAAAAGTGTTTCTGATGTATGTACCTATTTATTAAAACTTATAATTGAAATAATTAGGACTATCTTTGAAAAAATTCAAATTCAAATAAATGTCCATTTTGGTAACAAAGTAATCTAAGACATTTGACATAAATAAGAAGTTTAGTAAGTGTAAAGTTTTTCTATAGGGTGACAGCGATTTATCAAGGTCCTCAAAATAGCTGTTTACCGCATCAATGACCACCTCGTTGCTGTGAAATCTTCGTCCTCCAAGAATTTGTTTGAGGTTTGGGAACAAGTGGTAGTCACTGGGTGCTATATACAATTTAATTCAGTCAGGAACTTGTGGGGAGAGCTGTGTTTTTAGATGAGGATTGAGGAAATAACATTTCTAACCTTTACATGACGCTAGAGCATTCAAATAGAAACTCAAATCGCATTTAAGCTTGCCTTGAACGCTCTTCTAACACGAATCATAGCATCAGTGCCAAGTGTCTATGATTTGAACTTTGAAATAACAAACACATTTGGTGTCTTGCTGCGTTTTATTGTCTTCTTTCATCACAAACGCTGAAAGCATGGGAACAGTTTGTTTTCCTTGCAAGAGAAGGCAAATATAGGGTGCTCAATAAGAGGTGCGCTTTTCTGTATTTTTAATGGAACCGTTGAAATTATGTGTTTTATGCAGGACAGTGAACGATCACATTGCCACAATGTGTATACTTGCGTGCATAAAAAGTAGCCCTTTCCCCTAGAATGCCTTAAGCTACAATCACAATGAGATACAAACGCAGACGTAACGCAGCGCAAGTACGAGGGAAGACCTCCACAATGCAGTCGTAAGCGTAACGCAAGAAGTTCGCACGGTTTTCTATATTGCCGGCGCAAACTTCTGGAATCGTGACCCTGACCGCCAACCCAGCTACCGAGCCTAGCTTATCGGAGTTTGTGATATGATACTTTGCTTATTTAAAGATACAGAGAGCAAACTTTGTACAGTCTGTATCGAAAGTGCTCCGCATATGTTTGTATTTAAAGTGGGCAGTAAATATGTTCATTTTATTTTTTTAATTTTTTTAACCATGGCATCTACGTTTTAAAAGTTAAGTGGCAAGGTATTACTTAGTCAGAGCAGAGAAATAATTGTAAATGTCCTTGATTTCATGGAAACAAGAGGCAGAGATGAAGGAAGAAAATGTATATTCCCCGAGTTCTTCAAAGGCCTGATGAAAGTGAATGAAAGAATAGCCAAGGCAAGTGATATTTCACCGAGTTCCATTTCCAGGGTTCTCAAAAAAAAAAAAAAAAAGAAAGAAACATAAAACTTAGTATATCACTTTTAAATTAAAAGATGTGGAACAGTTGTGTCGCCACCGAATTGCAGAAATTGGCAGGCCAGAATGGGAAAGTGTATTTCACATGCTGAGAACATTGAAAATCATTAAAAGAATTATAGAAAATCAAAACGAAAGAATTCTAATCCAGGATAATGGTGCAGAAAATAGCTATAGCATTGATGATGACAATGACGTGAGCAAAGACTAAGGACAGTCAGGTGTGGAAGAATTGGAGGCAGACGATTGACATTGTTTATATAGTAGGCCATTTTATAGATGTTTTGTAGATAAGAATATACATATGAAAACACATGTTTATCAGTGCAGTGCCGTATAGTGCAGGTGCACAGGAGGTGACAGATATTTGACATTGACTGTGACAGGCACTCTTCCAGCATGCATGAATCGACTGGTGAACTGCTTATCTGAAAGTACAACTCGCTTCCTAGCTTTCATTAAGATTTTCACATGTCCAGATCTGTTGCGCTAGTTTTATCTGTAAATTACATGCGGATATCTTCCAAGCACTCCATAGTTTCAAATTGAATGACATAACCACCAATATCATATAAGGACATTTCTAAAATATTTTATAAATTAATGAATAAGTTATAAAAATTACATACATACTACTGACGCTCGTGGCAGTGACTTCACAGTATTTATTTGACCGAAATTATGAAAATAATGCAGGAATGGAGACTGCAGAAAGTGACAAAGCTGCACGTTTAATGAACTGTGAATTCTCTCTTTATTGCTTACGATTTATGAGAGCCAAGAACTCTAAACGCAGATGCTGGGTACATCCCTTCAATTAAAATAAAATTCGCAAGCAGACTGCCATTACTTCCTGAGAGAAATAGATGTCGCGGAGTGGCCAAAAGAAGAAGCACGTATACGCAGTAGGCACTGCAAAATCTCGCATTGCGATCGTCTGCTGTTGGTAGCAGGCAATGCATAGAAGAAGGAATACAGAATTCTTTCTTTATGATACAAAGTTGGGTTTAAAAACTTTTGCATTGCATTACGAAGCGTGTTCCGTGTTATCTATGTGAATGCTTACACTGAATAACATGCATGCAAAGTCTTGAGCTTACGTTTCATTATGAATGGGCTTTAGTGTGTTTCCGTAAGATTTCCATCTTCAGGCTACAAACTTTTGACTCCTCACTGCTGATATTAGTTTTCTATGTGACTTTCCTGATAAAAAAAAAAAAAAACATAGGGACATAAACTAATGAACAATATTACAATCGTTGTGAAATGGAAGAGGTGGGTCGCATACCGTCTCGGTGAGAGAGTTTCGCTACGTTTCGATACAAGAAAGTCTAAACTAATTACAACATAATTCTGATTTCTAAAGGAGGAGGCAATAATTTTTGGTGTGTTGTTAAACTGGGTAATAGACACGACACTTCATATAATTTTGAGCGTTTTCCTTTAAACAACTGTTAAAGCCGTAGTTGTTATCGGACGGCAATAGCGAAATCAAAATTAAGAATACAGTAATATAGCATGAAAATAAATATTTAAGTTGCCCTTCCGCAATCTGGCTTATTTTAGGGAAGATAAGTGTCCTGCCAATCCAATGGCTAGTATTAATTGTGCTCAAGAAAAAGAGGTGGCCATATTTGTAGGGGTTGGGACGAGATTCGGCCAATATAAATATAAACAGCTCCGTTCCATTATGGCGCATATATTATGCAGGAGGGTGAAGTGGAGTAATACATGAGCTAAGTTGAATTGGACAATTTTATACTGCACATGAGATAGAGGTGAATGATAAGAGGAGGAAAATCATGGTAGCAATGGATAGGTGATATAAAGGCAATGCTGAGGAAAATACTGAAGAACGACATCTATGAAGTGACAAAATAATAACCTCAACAAACTATTCAAATATTTGTAAGCGCTATAGTTTTGGCGAAATATTCTGGAAAATAAATAAATAAAAATCAAATAGTTTCTTACGTAATAGAAATTAACTTAAATTAACTGCATCATTCACGGCGAGATTTGCGAGAAGATGAACTCGATCACCTTCAAGACTTCCAAGATACAATAATTGGCATGCATCAAATGCCTGCAGTTGCTAAAAAAGCAAATTTAACCTTTAATTTACATCCATGCAGATGGTATAGTAAACGAAAGGCCCGTGAATTTCAATTTCAATTACAAGGTATACGTATTCATTTGCTTGAACACGGGCCTTGCGTTTACTATACCATCTGCATGGATTTAAATTAAAGGTTAAATTTGCTTTTTGAGCAACTGCAGACATTTGATGCATGCCAATTATTGTATCTTGGAAGTCTTGAAGGTGATCGAGTTCATCTTCTCGCAAATCTCGCCGTGAATGAATAATATATATAGTGCCTATAATGGCACTATATATATTATTCCATGGAAAAGTTTTCCTGAGAGGTATGCTAGCTCAATTGTTCAACACATGATAAGAAAGTCTAGATAAACATTTGGTGTAACATTCATCAAATGACTTTTAAGTTATCCTCTTGTCAGCTACGGCTGCTCCACTGATAAGTTGTAGCTCTTTTGGGGTATGTATGGGCGGGGCGAGAATGGTCAGCTCAAGATAGACTGCCTGATAATATTTAGTGGAAGCTGATATCTGATCTGTTTGGATCGAGTTGCCAATTGTATTAAGATGAGTAATCAACTATTCCTGAATTTAAGCATGAGGAATTATAACTGCGTGATATTAGATCTGATAGGTTTCAAAGATAACTTCTTTACTTTGTTTCCGTAAAGAAATAAAAATTTTAAGTTACACGCTAAAACCCTATACAGTAGATCCCTTTGCAATCACCGCTAAATCGGTGATCAGACGGGCGCAGTACTTGCTTAAGCGTTATCAATTGCCGATAATACTATTAACAAACGTAAGGAGTATTACCAAAAGAGACAATAGTACCTACAACAAAATATTTTATTTTTGCAGCAGAAGGAACGGAATTTTCGAAATATACGCTCTTTTAATAACCTAAGTCCCACCTAGATCACGACTCCCCACTAAGTTCCTACTTTATACTTTACAAAATGTTACACTTTTATTCGCAATTCTGATATACTTTTCATGCTTTACCTGCTAAATTCTAAGTATTCTATTTCCTATATGATTACCAGAAATGGTCCTCATGTCTTTTCACGCGTACTTTTAGATTTCTTAATGTACACATTCTAATTAACTCACACTGAGCTAATGCATTTGTGGTTTACCAAGTTAATTGGAACTGTTCGGACTTTCTAGCCTAGTTTTTTGCAACATAATTTGCCCGTTAATGGCCCTTACATTGTAACAGAACGGGAACTGTAATTTTTACATTATTTTATAATACCACTTGAACAAAGTATATTTGAAAATTCAACTCATAACAAAGAATATTTTGGAAATGGATAAAGCCATACACATTTTATTCTGCATAATTTGCGCTTTAGAACGAGAACTTCATTTTTGGGTAATACAATTTTGTCTGCCTGTTACGGTTTACTAGTCATACAAAAGATCTAAAATGAACAGGACATCACAGGCTATTTTCAGAAATTCACAATATACATGTTATTTGTCATGCCAACGCCTTAAACATATATTAGGGAGTAGTGTGGGAGTAGCGTATCTGCCTCACATTCAAGAGGTCGCCTGTTCGATTCTCGCTTAGGGTGAGTTGGTGTTTTCGGGGTTTTTCCTTATCTTATGAAGACGAATGTCGAGTAACTTTAAGCTCATGGACCCCGAGATCATTTGAGTATCATTTACCAATTTCATTCATCGTTCTTTATGACCACAACCAGGTTAAAGGACGTTAAGCTGCATAAAAAAAAAATCGTTAGCTATTTTTGACAAAATAAAACTTTTTAAAAAAATTCTATATAAAGGATACTTTGGGGTCAGGGAGGTTCTTGAAAATCTTGGAAGAAGCTGAACTTAAATACAAGGTTTAGTATTTAAACTGAGAGAATTTTTGTTTTTGACACATACATATATTACATACACACATGGATCTTCTCCGTATATTACCTCCGAGTACCGAAATTTGTTCCCGCAGGAGTTCTTTCAAAATCCGGAACTCTACAGAGCTGTCGCTTTTAAGGACACTCAAAACCATCGGTCTGGGCTAAGTCTGAAATTACGATCTTGATATCAGAAAACCAAAGTCTAAGAAATTCAGTCCATTTGCAAATAAAAGATACATAACTCTGAGTACACAAACCAAAAGCAAGGTACTGTACTACACAAAAACCTTATAAGAGAATTAGTTAACCTTTTTAAGGGTACAAGCCTCAAATATTAGGGCAACTAGAGGGTAAAGCTGTACAATAGCCCGCAGAGGCTTCAGTGCAGGGGTGGGGATAAGGCCCATTGTTTACCCCTTTGTATAAAATCAATCAATCAAGCCATCCAGACCGACTGGTTGGACAGGAACCTGTTTTATTGCCGTTTCTAACTCCGATTCGCCAGCTTGTAATACCTAACAACCAGTTGTTTAGATAGGTATTTGTTTGCTTTCAAAATTTTCAAAGACTTTAAAATTGTTGAAAAGAAAATGTGTGACATTCTCGGAAAGTCTTATTAGGTACGCAGATTGAGAATAATATATTGCAATACAATTGTGGGAAGTGCAGTATTGCAGAATTAAGGAAAAGTTTGAAAAGACGAAACGAAGTTGAATCATTTCAATTTACGAGATTCTGTAATACACTTACATAGCATACTGTTTTAGACGATGAGTAGTAATATTGGTTAAAATATAATCGTAAATTAATTAAAATATTGGTTAAATGCAAGACTTCTATGAGAAAGAAACATTTGGTAGTCGTTATGTAGCTTTTCATCGTTTTTATGAGCAAGATTTGTTGGTTGTAGTGACATCTTTATCTGTAGTACCCTAATTAGAATCGGTTTACTAATTTCACAATAAGTTCTACATTAATTCCTGAAAGTCTAAAAGTCCAAGAGTAAGTGTACAATACATTGGAAAATGATTAAAACGACAAATGTGTGCAGATTAACGGAAAGAATTTATGGCGTATTTTGTTCTGAGGAATGACAGACTAAGGTCTTCAGGCAACTGTTTTACTTACCACGCGTGAGCTTTATGCGTCCATATCAGTATTTCAATTTCTTTTGTTTCTATAATAACCACGTTAGATGTTAGAATATCAACCTACATCCAGTAACAGCCATATCAGTAAGTAGTAGAAATTAGTCGTATCTTCCAAAAAAAAGTTTTATTTTGTGCAAGGAACTTGGTGATGCAATCTGTGAAATTTGAAAAATGAAGGGTATATAAAATATATTATTACAATTTAAATCAGTTACTACATACAATAATAGTAACACGTTTGCAATGTGTCAAAATTGAAGCTTGTATGGTTATTTTAATAATAATTTTATATTGTCTAAATTTATTGCTCTAATAAAGATAAGTTCACGTGATGCATTTTTAAAAATATGCACATAAAAACCCACTTTTACAGAAAATGAGTTTGCAAATAGATCTATCATATTATACTTTTATATTAGCCTTAATTAGTGGCGAAAATTATTATTTTTCTTACTCTCCAAAACTCTTGATTTTTCAAAATATAACAATTTATCAAAACTGGAGCATTGCTTCGTCAGAGTAATATGGTCATTTTCTTTTAATATGATTCAGAGAGGTAGTATAAAAATGTTGAAACAAATTAGTGAAGAATTGTATCGTGGAACATTTTGAATATGGAAAAATGTGGGGACATTTTTCCGAGAAAATACGGTTTAAACACTGGAGTATCGATTAAACAGGATGCCCCTACTTATTTATAACCTAATTGATTGGTAGTCAAAGTGCGCAAAGTAAGAAAAACGATATATTTCCTTAAAGTATAAAATTCATATAATTTTATTATGAAACAAGATGATTGTTTAAATGTTCTCAATTTTGACAAATTTCACAGATGCATCATCTTAAGACCTCTCCACAGTTCATTAATGCCCCTGTATATATATTGAAAATAAATATATGAACTTCTTTTTACTTTCTCTACACGTACTATGTACATAGTACTCCAATTAAAATTCGATATAGAGATTTTACCAAAAATGCGTGTTTTGGGGTCCCTGATTCAAAAAAAGCATTTTTAGAAAAAGGCCAGTGTGTGTCCGTGTGTCTGTGAACACGATAACTCAGAAACAAAAAGTCGGTAAAATAACAAACTTGGTATTTATGTTTAGTACCAAAATTTTGAGGAAAATCACCCCCCCCCCAATTTACCCTTTACATGAAAAATTCGCAACATTTTGATTTTCTACGATTTTGATTAAAATACGTGTATTAAAGATATTTATATCACAAATAAAATCTATATTTGGACTTTTATGGGAATAGTCTCTAAAGAGCTCGTTATTCTGGATGATTTTTCCTGAATTTTGAAAAAAAGTGGTAAGAGATAGCCAAAAAATCCCTACAAAATGTAGAATTCGTTAAAACACATAATTTGTCATATTTTGTTTGTTTTATTTTGTAGAACTGATCGTTCCGAGATTGCTGTTGGTTTCAACTGTAAAATACGTAACTTTTTCTGGTTTTATATCTCTTGTTTTTCTTCAACTATTCACATAACGACCAGTTTTTAAAGAGTTGATTATTGCTTTTTCTGATTACAAGGAAACAAATAATAAGACAATCACAGCTAATGTCGATATCAATTAGCATGATGTAGATAAAGGAATAATATTTCATATGAAGAGTTTGTTTGTAGAAGAGGTAGAGCAAGTCTGTGAATGGAACACAATATTTTTACTTTCTCTACACGTACCATGTATATAGTGTATAGAGAAGGTATTGCAATGCACCCAAAAATTCAATACCGATATATCACCAGAAACACATATTTTGGGTCCCCCTGAATCCAAAAAAAGTATTTATGGAAAAAGGTCCGTCCGTGTGAGCGTGTGTGTGTGTGTGTGTGTGTGTGTGTGTGTGTGTGTGTGTGTCTGTGTACAGCATAGCTCAAAAGCGAAAAGACCATTAAATACCAAACTTGGTATTTAAGTTTGGTATCTTTCAAGGATGCGACACGAAGGTTTTCAAGAAAATTCCCCCACCCTCAACTACTCTTTACATGGAAAAAATTTCGAAAATTTTTATTTTCTCCAAGATGGCTCTAACGATTTTGATTAAAATATCAGATATTAAAGATATTTACCTGAAAAATAATATGTATATCTTAAATTTTCTGGTAATAGCCTCTCAAATTATTTTAGTTGCATAACTGGTAAACCGTAAGAGATGGACAAAAACTTAGCACACAAAAAATGTAGAGCACATTAAAACACATAATTTATGTTATATACATTTTTTTCGTGGAGTTGATAGCTTTTTAGGTATTCCTTGTTTTTGGTTTCAGCTTTGAAAAACATACTTTTCTCATACAGGAATTGGTCAATTCCTGTCCACAGAAACAAAGGAACTTCAGTCACATAGCAGCCAGCTTTTGACTATTATTTTAAACTATGCTACTCGCTTATTTCGCTTCTACTTACAAGGAAGGAAGCAAGCAATAAGATTATTTGTGCTAATTTTTTGTCAATTAGTATGAAGTAAATAGAAGCAATAATTTGTTGCACAGAGGTAGAGAAAGTCATGTGAATGTAACACATCAGATATTTTCCTAGGTATTTGCATCTCTTAGCCATTTGGCAGCCTTTCTTCCATGCCAAGGGTTCCAATACAATATCCATGCCTGAGAGTATGAATTTTTGACGCTTGAGTGCAGGTGCTTCCATTTATCATGTTGCTCTTGGTACGGACAGATACACGCTATCATATTTCCAAGAGAGTGACAGAAGCATACTGCATCTGTTTAAAGTGCTAAACGTTCCGAGCCATCTCTACGCACTAGACTCGCAGCTGCAGTGGCGGCTGGTGCGAAATATTCAAAGAGGGTCACAAGATTTAGTAATTGTTGCAACTAAAGTGTTACTTTCTCTACACGTACCTAGTACATAGTGCATAGAGAAGGTATTGTAAAGCACCCAAAATTTTATAACGGGATTTCACCGGAAATACATGTTTTGAGACTCCCTAAATCCAAAAAAAGCATTTTTAGAAAGATGTCTGTGTGTGTGTGTCTGTCTTGACTGTCTGTCTGTGTGTGTCTGAGGGCAACATAAAAAAAACGAAAAATCCGTTAAAAACCAAACTTGGTATTTAGGTTTGGTATCTTCCAAGGGAGCGACACGAAGATTTTCAAGAAAATATCCCACCCTCAACTACCCTTTACATGGACATTTTTTCGAAAAATTTGATTTTCTCAAAAATGTTTTTGATTAAAATACCACATATTAAAGCCATTTCTATCACAAATAAAAGGTATATCTTGAATTTTCTGGGAATAGTTTCTAAAGACTTGTTTATACTGGATGAATTTTGCTTACTTTGCATAACTAGAAAACCGTAAGAGATAGACAAAAACTTGCTATACAAAACATATAGATCTTGTTAAAATAGACATTTTTTTCGTGGAGCTTGCCGTTTTCGAGGTACTCCTCGTTATTGGTTTCAATTGTGAAGTACTTATACTTTTCTCAGACGGAAGTGTCCGTTTTTCCTTTGTACTAGTCCTGACCAAGCAAAGACACGATTTGCAATGACAATCACATAACGACAGGTCTTAAAACATCTGACTATGCATTTAATGCATAGCGCATTCCTTTAGTTCTCTTCTACTTATAAGGAACTAAGTAATAAGAAGATTGTGTAAACATTAATCTCAATCAGCATGGTGCAGGCAGAAGAATAATCTTTTGTAAGAAGTCTGTTTGTAGAGTAGCTAGAGAAAGTCATGTGAGTGTAACACATGAGATTTTTTCTGGTTATATTCCTGCAAGTACATTTATGTCCTTGATGAACAATATTTCTAATAGTTAACGCTTTTTCTGCCCCAAAGTGTTCCGTAAGAACGTTTTCGTAAAGGTTGAGAATCCTCATTCATTTTGAGTGAAAGAGTGGTCATAAGAATTGTCACTTAGTCTTCAAAAGCTTTACTGTTTCAAGAGACACTAGACTTCGCGGTTTTCAAGAAGAAACTGTAAAAGAAGCAGTGGCACCTGATGTTTTTCGAAGAGCATTCCTCAAATAAATTACTTGTAAATGTGTTTTAAGTCTATGCCTTTCTAAGTTTCCGAAACTGTGGTAATTTTTATTTTCTCTATACGTACTATGTACTTAATGTATAGAGAAGGTATTACACTCCACCAAAAAATTCGATACCGAGATTTCACCGGAAATATATGTTTTAGGGTCCCCTGTATCCAAAAAAAGTATTTTCAGAAAAAGGTCGGTATGTGTGTCCGTTTGTCCGTGTGTCTGTGAACACAATAACTCAAAAACGAAAAGTCGGTAAAATACCAAACTTGGTATTTAAGTTTAGTATCTTCCAGGGATGGAACACGAAGATTTTGAGAAAAACCTCCCCACCCCAAACTATCATTTACATGGAACTTTTTTCTAAAATTTTGATTTTCTAAAAAATGGCTCAAACGATTTTGATTAAAATATCGTATATTAAAGTTATTTACCTGACAAATAAAATGTATATTTTGAATTTTCTGGGAATAGCCTCTGAAGACTACTTTATTCTGGATGAATTTTTCATGACTTCTAAACCGTAAGAGATGGACAAAAGCTTAACCCACAAAAAATGTAGAGTACGTTAAAACACACAATTTATGTTGTATACATTTTTTTCGTGGAGTTGTTCGTTTTTGAGATATTCCCTTTTCTTGGTTTCAGCTTTGAAAAACATACTTTTCTCATACAGGACGTTGTCAACTCCTGACCATACAAACAAAGGAACATCAGTCGCATAGCAACCAGCTTTTGGCTTTCACTTTAACCTATAGTACTCCCTTATTTCGCTTCTACTTACAATAAAGCAAGAAATAAGACTATTTCTGCAAATTTTTCTCAATTAGCATGAAATAAATAAAAGTTAAACAATAATTTGTTACAGAGATATAGAGAAAGTCGTGTGAATGGAACACATTAGATTTTTTTCTAATTCAATCTTTTTTTTAATGTTTATTAATGATCAATCAGCATTACATGCTTTACAGATCTCTGTGAATATCAGAATATAAATACATAATTGTCATTAACATTTAAGGGAAACCTAAGAGGCTAACTATGGAGTATGAATAAAATACTGCATAGTGATTAAAAGTGATATTATGAGACTGATTGGAATTACTGAGTAGGAGATACAGTGGCAGGCGTCTCTTTAGGCCTGTGGGCTGGCGGGTGCGTTCGCCGATGTTGTCGTCACATCTCTGGTAAGTGTAAGAAGGAGACGCGATCTTGCGTATAAACTTGTGAACTGGAAAGAGCTGTTGGTTCCTGACAAACCAAGGAGCATTGGTAGCGATTCTCGGGAATCTGTTTTGGAGTACCTGTGATAGAGACCGAGCCTGGGAGTGGCAGAAGTCCGACTTTGCTCGCTGTTGACCGCGCACTCTGACCTTGGGATTTTCCGTGGTTTTGCTGGGACCGCTTAGGCGAATGCCGGGGTACTATATATCTATCTATTACGGTTAATGTCCTTTATTTCATTTCCCTTTTTCGTCTTTCAGGTGGGTGCAGGTGTGGCTTGAGACTTTGCAGACAGATGGCACGGTTTGTTGCTCCGAGTAAAACTATCTTCCTCTTGGTTGCTCTGATTGGGCCTAGGTGCCGTTGTAGAGGCCTCCTTCCGGCCTCCTGGCGCCTGTATAGCCTCCGTAGCGCGCCAGGGCTGCCATGTAGTGAACTGTTAGGGACTTCCCGAGTCCCTGCTCTTAGCTCCGTCGCTTTCTGTGTGCTGGCCTGTGGTTTTCCCTCTCCCTGTCCTTCTCCCGGGAGGAGTGTTAGGCCGCAATAGGCCAGTACCTGGTCGCAGTTGCCGAGGTGTCCCCATGCTCTAACTTCAAACTTGTAATGGAGTTATGCTGGACACCAAATTCACTTGGCGTGCCCATATCAATCGCCTTGTATGAAATAAGGAAGACATTCTGAACTCTATCCATTGCTCATAAACACAGTCTTGATCTTTGATACTTTCTTCTTCTTTAAACATATTTTGCTCGATATATGCTTCTCAACATATGCACTGCTAAATCAATCTGGAAATCATTTGCCGAATTTCTCAAAACTTTCAATACAGCCGAGAGTTGTTTAGTGAAAACAACCCTATTTTATTTACTATACACATACTATGTATACAGTAGGTATAGAAGGTCCGATTGCATTCCACCCAAAATTTCGATGTATCAATTTCACCGGAAATAAATGTTTCAAGGTTCCTTGAGTCCAAAATATGCATTTTTAGAAAAAAAAAAAAGAAACCTGTGTTTGAGAGTGTTTATGAACAGCATAACTAAAAAAATCTGATGTATTCCATACACATGACTTTGCAACAAATTATTGTTAAAAAGCTTATGCTTCTATTTATTTCATGCTAATCGACAAAAATTTAGCAGAAATAATATTACTACTTGCTTTCTTGCAAGTAGAAGAGAAATAAGGGAGTACCATAGGTTGCTATGTGACTGAAGTTCCTTTATTTGTATGGACAGAAGTTGACAAATTCCTGTATGAGAAAAGTTAAGTTTTTCAAAGTTGGAACCAAAACAAGAAACATCTCAAAAACAATCAACTCCACGAAAAAAATGTATACAACATAAATTGTGTGTTTTAATGTGCTCTACATTTTTGTGGGGTAAGTTTTTGTCCATCTCTTAAGGTTTAGCAGTTATGCAAAATTCCTTAAAATAAACCCAGAATAAAGTAGTCTTCATAGGCTATTCCCAGAAATTTCAAAATATACATACATTTTATTTGTCACGTAAATATCTTTAATATACGATATTTTAATCAAAATCGTTAGAACTATTTTTGAGAAAATCAAGATTTTAAAAAAAGTTCCATGTAAAGGGTAGTTTGGGTGGGAGGATTTTTCACAAAAACTTCGTGTCGCGTCCCTGGAAGATACTAAACTTAAATCAAAGATACTAAGGATACTAAACTTAAACTAAACTAAATTTAACCGACTTTTCGTTTTTGGTTTGTCGTGTTCACAGACACACGGACACGCACACGGACCTTTTTCTGAAAATACTTTTTTTGGATAAAGGGGACCCTAAAACATATATTTCCGGTGAAATCTCAGTATCGAATTTTTTGGTGGAGTGCAATACCCTCTCCATACACTATGCACATAGTACGTGTAAAGAAAGTGAAAAGGTAAGTCGGTTAAATACCAAATCTATAATTAAGTTCACTATCTTTCAAGGATGTGAAACAAAGGTTTTTCAATAAAATCTACCCACCCCAAACTGCCTTTTAACGGAAAAGTTTTTAAAACTTTCGTATTATCAAAAATGGCTCTAAAAATTTGAATATAAATACCGTATATTAAAATATTTTCACGACAAATAAAATGAATATCTTGAATTTTATAGGAATAGCCTCCAAAGACATCTTCCTTCGAATGAATTTTGAATAACTGGTAAACGGTAAGAGATAGCAATAAATATAATACCTAAACATTGTAGATCTCGTTAAAACATTAACTATTTCCGAGACATTCTTTGTTATTTCTATACTTTTAAAATTCTTAAACGTTTCTCAAACAAAAATTGATATTCTGTTTCATTTGTGTTACTCCTGGCCTTACAAAGAATACCGAACTTCAGTCACATAACGATTGCATTTAAAAATTACTCTAATCTCTTATGTAATAATAGCGCATTTCCTTATTTCCCTCCTACTTATAAACCAATATTAAAACAATTTCCGCTAATATTCATTTTGAACAGCATGAATAGGATGAATAAGCTTTTGTAAGAATAGCTTGTTATAGAATAGGTCGAGAACCCATCAGAATGGAACACATCAGTTTTTTTCACCATTTATTTATTTTTTTCAATATTTATTTTGTGAGTAGAGCGGTGTATATCTCCTCTTGAACGTTCTCTTTTTATAGCTGGTTCCTACATAGACGCTCAATTATGTCAGATGAAGGTTTCTATAAATCGATATTCGTAGCTGCGTCGCTTCGGTTAAATTGTTAAACTGAATGATGTCCGTTTTCCAATTCAGTAATCGCAGATTTCGTCTGCCAGCGATTCTTGTGTGAAATAGGGGCATAAGCGAGGTATGCTTCGGCAACTTTCGCCATTCTTCGACTCAGCCGCCATGCCAGGAAATAAAGAAGGTTTCGTACCCTAATCGGCAATCCGCGTTAAACATTCTGACATCATTAAATTCACATTCAATCAGAAGGCAAAGTACAGCGGAGGTGGGAAGTAGCGATCGGGTAATGTTTATATTGATATGTCACTTTGCGAAACCGAAAAACTATTCATTAAAAACTATTCATAGGTTGAGAGGGATATTTTCCCATGCATATGCTTTTTGTTGCATTAGTTTGTCAATTTTCCGATAGAACAAGGGCATTGTTTTGTTATAGCGGCAAGCCAGATTTTTCTTTCGCGGGTTTATTTGTTGATGTCATAATGAAACGCTGTTTGTGTTGTAAGCAATGGCTGATACAAACAAATATGCGATTGAGAAACGCCTCATCGTTAAGTGTGTGTGCAAAAGAACGAACTGACGAAACGTACGAAGAAATCAGAGAAAACCTCTTTCTTCGTTTCAATAAAGCAGCTCCTAGTGAAGCCAATATCCGAAAACTGGGGAAAAAGGCTTTCTCAACAGGCTCTGTATTAGATGCAAAACGACGCGGAAGACCTAAAAAATACTGCATGTGAAATGTTACTTTCTACAATTATAGGAAAGAAGATATAGGTGAAACAGTACGAGAGTCGGATGATAAGACCTCTCACAGATATGGCGTCACTAGGCCAGTTAGATGGTAGCATCGTATAGTTTAACTCTAGACTAGCTTGTATCCATAGTTACAGGTCAATAGCTTGTTTACATTTCGAATGACAGCATTTTAAATAAGACAACTTCAGAGTTTTCACGAAAATGGAGGATTTGGAAAAACGAGCAGTGATTAAATACTTCCATTTGAAAACCTTAACGCCCATTGAAAAAAAAAAGCATCGTTTAGTACTGGAAGACCGCAGATTAAAGTTGTTTGAGATAGCAGAGGCTGTAAATATATCAAAAGAACGTGCAGGTAATATTTAAAGTAATATTTTGGGCTTCACAAGGTCTGTGCAAGATGGGTGCCGCGTTTGTTGACACCTGATCAAAAGTTGCAAAGAAAAACTGTTTCTGTTAAGAATGTGTAGCTCTACCGTAAAAATCCCAGTGAATTTTTGAGACGGCTTATTATCATGGATGAAACTTGAATACATCACTACACTCCAGAAAGCAAATCACAATCAAAACAGTGGATTGCGCCAGGTGAACCAACTCCAAAAAAGGCAAAGTCAATTTTGTCAGCTAACAAGGTTATGGCGAGAGTTTTCTGGGATGCACAGGGAATTATTTTGATTGATTACTTGGAAAAAGGGTAAAAGTATCACTGGTGACTACTACGCAAACTTACTGTAACGTTTGAGTGATGAGGTGATAAGAAAAAGACCTCATTTGACAAAAAAAAAAAAAAAAAAAAAAACTTTTAATCACGACAATACTCCGGCCCATCGTTCAGTCATTGCAATGGAAAAAAAAATGTGCGAATTAAAGTTCGAATTGTTTGAATATGCACCCTATTCGCCAGATCTAGCACCCAGTGACTACCACCTATTCCCAAACCTCAAAAAATGTCTTAGAAGACGAAGATTTCACAGCAACGAGGAGGTCATTGATGCGGTAAATAGCTATTTTGAAGACCTTGATAAATCGCACTACAGAGATGGTTTAATTAAATTAGAACACCGATATTTTGCAATATGTATTAGCCTTTCTTGAGATTATGTTGAGAAATAAAGAAAAAAAAAAGTTAAATGCTGTTTTCAGAGAGAGGCCCGGGACTTATCAGCCGACCCTCGTATAAGAGTCATAAAAGAGAAATCTTTCGCAAGGTTTTTGGGGACAATAGCCAAGGAATTGGGTTAAGAGATATAAAAGAAAGTCCTTGAGCTAAGAAAGAAGAAGAAACCAACGCAAGTCTTAGGGGTGGTGAGATTTCGAAAGTTACTGGAAAGTTACTGATAGCAGCGTACATGAAATAGTAAGGTAGTTTCTATTGGCTAATGAAAACAGACGCTTTTGTGGGTGGGACAGAAAGCCAATTATAGAACAGTTTTAGCCTAGGCAGAACAAAGGTGTTTAAATATATTTACGGAAACGCATTTCTCAACACAGTTCGTTTTCATTTACTGTACAATGCAGTCGTTTTAGGTAGAAATGCTTTTAGTTGTTCTCCCCCAGTATACTGATATTACAGATTACTTACGTAAGAAACGCGATAAGCGTTAAAGTGAACGCGCAATACAGTTTCAGCTATGATCGCATAGAAATATAGGTGAACATACATTATGAAATCTCTTAGTTACTGATTAAATAAACTGCTTAAATTAAAATTTACAAATATGTTATTTCTAAAATAGTTCCCTTTACCGTTCAGGTCCTGTTAACAGATACTTACCCAACTAGCCGCAGAAAATACGAGAGCATCCAGAAAGTGACAGACGATTTGACATAATTAAATTACAGCGAAAGTTATCAACACAAAACTTTATTTTTAAAGTTACAATACCTTACTACCTTACTCTATTTTTCAACGGAATCATCATTGCTATCAAGGTGTTTATCGTCACGTGGTACCGTTTATCAATGCAGATGTTCTCTTTCACCGCTAAAGATTTGAGCCAGATGTCACTGCCACTTTGAAGTTTTCATGGCTGGGAAATCTTTTCCATTTAAAAAGTCATATACGGTGTCCAAAATAAAATACAGTTTTATTGAATTCCTTTATCAATATTTGCTTTCAATCCTCCAAAACGATTGAAGAACTTCCACTCCGATATTTTTCTTATACACTGGTTCATCCTTGATTACTCGCCATTTCCTCACTAAAGACTCGTTCATTGCATTATTACTATTCACTTACGTTATTTGCCTATAGAATTCGATTGGCGGAACATTTTGTCCATTAAAAAAAAAACGAATAAGTTCTTTGTCGGTAGAAAAGTATAACATCGGCATTGAAAAACGATACCACGTAACAATAAATATCTTGACAGAATGGAGATTGCGTTGACAAATAGAGTAACGTACTGCAACTTTGTAAATAAGCTTTATGTTGATATTTTTCCATATTACGCAAAATCGTCTGTCACTTTCTGGATTGCCATCGTATGAATAATATAAAAACATAATTTACAATATAAAAATAATCAGAGATAACGAGGAGAAAGGGGAGGGACGCCACAATGTTCCAAGAACTTATAAGCACGTTTTAACCTGAAACACATTTCATGCATTTGATTTGTGCAAAGTTATTGGTGTTGAACTGTTGAAATATTTTTGGAGTTGCTGGTGCCCTTGTATGCTTTAATGCTGACCGCCACAACCAGGTGCTGTTTTTGTTGATATTTCAGCCTGTATAGAAAGAAAACCTCTTTAATCAGAAATTTCGCGTCACAATGGATACTAATGGAACGTACAACACTTTTCAAACGTTAACGCAATGAATAACGCTTACATTTAAAACTGCTTTATGCTGACTCGCTGATTGAAAGACAGGATGGATTGGAAAATTACAAAATTGAACGGGAATTACGGTAGTCATTTTTGGAGATGGCTGTTTGGGGAGGAGCGAATAAAAAGTGCTTCATGATGACATACGGTCTCCCTCCATCGCTTCCTTCCTCAGCTGCCGTCACTTCGAATTTTCATTTGCATTTTACGCGCTGCTGACCGAGCGAGATAGCTCCGCGTTAACGTTGAAGTCCAACGTAGGGTGGTCTTGGGTTCAATTTCCATTGATCGCTATTCTGACCTGAAGTGTTCGTGGTTTTTCCTTGGAGGCGAATGTTAGGGTAGTTTCTCAAATAATACGATTGTACAGGGTGATTTATATAGAGCTGACACATTTCTTTCTTTAATTGTTTCAAAACGTGTTATGCTAGCGACAACTTATTATACCTAAATTTTAGAGGAATTTTGGGAGATTATTTACCTCTATAGCACATTTTGAAAATAACCTCCATCCTGCATAAGACACAACTCAACACGCCGTTCCATGTTACTGGCCACTCGTTGGAGGACTCTGTTGTCAATAGCTTGAATCTCCTTTGTGATGTGCTTCAGATCGTTCAATGTCTGGTGACGTGTGGCGCAAACCCTATCTTTTAAGTAACCCCATAGAAAGAAGTCCAGCGATGTCAAATCCGGAGATCTCGGTGACCACAGGTTCCTGGAAATTATCCGGTCAACAAAGAAACTTGCAATTAGGTTAATGGATTCATTTGTTGCATAGCATGTAGCGCTATCTTGCAGAAAATATCATTGACTCAGCTCTGCATCGTCCAGTTGCTCAACAAACTCCATGAAAATCAGAGGGTACTCTGTAGTGTTCACAGTCTGGTTAAGCATCTGCGCATCTAGTGACAAGGAATCGAAACTCCAGAACATTCTGATTTATTTGGTGCTAAAATTGGGTCATTGAATGAATTTCCAACGGAATAAACAAAGAAAGAAATGTGTCAGTTCTATATAAATCACTCTGCATTTCTATAATTTCTCATCCTTCAGGTATGCTTCCAGCTTTTTGGCGTATGGCATAGCCGGTCAGATGCTTGCTCAAACGAATACTTCCCGTGGACCTAATCAATGGTTATTTATCACCCTCTTTAGGCAGCTCCAGCAGTGAAATGGGTATTTGAGATTGAAACTGTAGGGACTTTCTTGCGTCTCCAAGGCCTATAACCTAGCTTCTTTCTAAGAAGTGTTAGCCACAATATATCTGTATAGGTTGCATGAGTGAGGTCTATTCATGCTACTAGATGATCCTATGCATATTGCATATTACAGAGGCTCGAGGAAAGAAGACATTTTCACCACACATTTAAGGTATATATGATAATAGAATGAATAGGTAAAAGTCTGATGTTTTCCAATCATCTGATGTATTCTCTTTGTTCTGCAAATTAATTATTCTTGCAAAAGGTCATTCTTTCATCTAAATTATGATAATTAATGTTTTACGAGAAATGGTATTAATACTTAATACAGTAAGCCTTAATGGAATACATTAGGCTAAAGCGATGTTCAGATCTTTTCATATCTGTCGCTATGCGTTTGTCATTGAAATTCGGTTTTCATTCCATGTGCAAAGAGTAAAACAAAATGGACTCGAAACTAATGAGGACCTTCTGCAGAAAAGTTTAAACATTTTAATATTAAAACCTATAACCTGAAATAGCTTACAAAATCTGAATGTGTTACAATCACATGGCTTTCTCTTCATCTCTGTAACATATTATTGTTAAAAATCGTACTCTTCTATCTACACCATGGTAATTGAGATAAAAATTAGCAGAAATTGCCCTTATTACTTGGTCCCTTGTAAGTAGAAGGGAAAAAATCGAACGTGTTTCATTCACATGATGTCCTCTAGCTATTCATCAAACAAATCTTATATTCAAAAGATTCATTTACTATCTTCATCATGCTAATTAAGATAAACATAAGCAGGATTAATCTTATTACTAGCTCGTTGTAAGTAGGAGGGAAATAAGAAAATGCACATGCTAAATCGATAGTCTTGTCCTTTAAAAGCCGGTCGCTATGTGAAACAATTGAAATTACAATCTCTTTGCTTTTCAAGAGTAAACAAACGAGAAACGAGAAGAAAGATGTCTTCTCGTTTGAGAAAATTAAGTGGCTAAAATTGAAACTACGAGGGCATGCTGAAAAGTAATGTCTACAGCTTTTTTTATTCTGTTTGCAATATCGCTGGACGTAACACATGCCATGCATATTACTTGGTCATCCTACCCGCTTCACTAACGCAAGTTATAACCCTCTGGCGTAGAGCGCTCCGATTTGTAGCGTGAAACTTGGCGGTGTGCAACGCGACTAAATCGGTACGTCAGAAACAGTGTGCTGTAATCGAGTTTCTAACTGCAGAAAACTTGCCACCAATTGAAATGCATAAAAGAATGAAAGCTGTGTGCGCTGATGAGTGCATCAACATCATTGTGCGTAGCTGCAACATCTGCAAGAATAGAACGCTTTGGGTTCACTGTCATCGACCATCCTCCGTACAGTCCCGACTTCGCCCCATCCGATTTTCATCTGCTTCCTAGACTTAAAGAAAGATGTTCACTTTGAAACTGATGAAGCGGTGCAAGCAGAGGTGAGGAAATGGCTCCGTCAAAAATGTAAAACAGTCTACATTGACGGTGTACACAAACTAGTCTCTCGTTGGGAGAAATGTGGCCGTAGCCAGGGTGATTATGTTGAGAAATAAATATGTAGACATGAAGAATGAAGATGTAAAGTGGAAGTACAGTTTGTTTTATTCCAAACGTTTTGAGGGTGTTACCGAAAAAAATCGGAGGCATTACTTTTCAGCACGCCCTCGTAATAATCCGTAATATCTCGAGAACGGTTTACTTTAAAAAAAAAATCTTATGTGTTACACTCACATAACTTTCTCTAGCTACTCTACAAACAAACTTCTTACAAAAGATATTTCGTCTTCCAACACCATGCTAATTGAGATAAACACGCACACACACGGATATTTTTCCAAAAATGTTTTTTTCGGATTCAGGGAGGCCCAAAACTTGTATTTCTGGTGAAATCTCGCTATCGAATTTATGGGTGCCTTACAATACCTTCTCTATACACTATGTACGTAGTACGTGTAGAGAAAGTAAAATGTATATGACATGGTTTGTGTGTTTTAACGAGTTCTACATTTTTTCTGTAGCAAGTTTTTATATATCTCTTACGGTTTACCAGTTATGCAAAATTCAGTAACATGCATCCAGAATGAACAGGCTTTCATTAGTCTTTCCCAGAAAATTCAAGATATACATTTTATTTGTGATGGAAATGGCTTCAATATGTAGTGTTTTGATCAAAATCGTTAGAGCCATTTTTGAAAAAACCTAAATTTTCGAAAAGCTTTCCATTTTCCAAGTTTGGTATTTAACGGACTTTTCGTTTTTGAGCTATACTGTCCACAGACACACAAACCTTTTTCTAAAAATGCTTTTTCTTTATTCCGGTGAAAACTCTGTATTGAATTTTTGGGTGCAATACAATACGTTATCTATTCGCAATGTACAGTAACTGTAGAGAAAGTAAAAATACATGGTAATAGCAATTTCACAGAAACTGAAAGCAGGTAGTCTGGTAACACTAATGCTATATGTCCGGTGCGTGTAGAAACAGAGATACAGTTAATTTAATTGCATTTTCACACAAGCCGTGTGTAGGACAGGAGTTGGATAAGTAGAGTCAGACAGAAAAATTCAATGCCTTAGCCGGGAATTGAACCATGGATGTCCGTCTCTAGCCGGCTGCTCTACCAATGAGCTACCATGGGAACATGACGGCATGGCATTCAATTCTTCGACTGACTCACATGTTCCCCGGTAAACCACAGAGTGATCATAAATTATTTTGAGATAACATAACCCAATGGCTAATTACAATGACGTAAGTACTGTAAGTCCCGGGCTTTTCATAGTTTAGCCAACTTATGGTCAATTAGTGTTAACAATTTTTTTCACACAAGCCGTGTTTTTGTACTTCAAATTCTTTTGGTCATCACTATTAACCGATTTTGCATTGCTTTGCCCTCCAAAGGGTGCTTTTAATAGAGAATTACTTCAAGAACTCTAATGGTGTGTCTGGCTCAACAGGTAAGGCGACTACACCTAAATTATTTACATCGTCATGCATAAAAATTCACCACTATCATTACCAACTCCTTGTCACATAATGTAAATTTAGTTTAGTTGATACCTGAAGTTACCTCTCTCGTAGCGTATGGTTTTAAGTAAAATCTTTTCACCACACCTGTGTCCTGGCCTTTAGATCACATGTAGGATAATTGTAAACCCTCATACAGGCCCATCTGAAAATCCTTTCCCCAGTCCCGTAAGGTAAAAAACCTGTAGCGTTACACTTGATGACGACGACGGTTTTAAGGTGGCAACCCTTGCCGGACATATTTAGTTGAGGCGCTATGAAGCGTCATATGAGGTTGTGAGTGCGTCGTGACATATTTGAATCGAATCGCCAATTTTAGCGTGGACCGCATTCCTAATGTCATCGTGACAATATATCCCAAATTTGGTATTTGCTCAACTTTTGTTTTGTGTTATACTGTTCAGATATACATACAGCTTTTTACTCACTCATTTACACATCTTTTTCTATAAACATTGTTCTTTTTTACTGTCTCTACACGTACTATGTACATATTGTATAGAGAAGGTATTGTATGCACTCAAAAATTCGATACCGAGATTTCACCGGAAATACATGTTTTGGGTCCCCCTGAATCCAAAAAAAGCATTTTTGGAAAAAGGTCCGTGTGTGCGTGTGCGTGTCTGTGAACAGCACAGCTCAAAAACGAAAAGACCGTTAAATACCAAATCTTGCAAGGATGCGACACGAAGATTTTCAAGAAAATCCCCCCACCACAACTACCCTTTACATGGAACTTTTCTTGAAAATTTTGATTTTCTTAAAAATAGCTCTAACGATTTTGATTAAAATATCGTATATTAAAGATATCTACCTCACAAATAATATGTATATCTTGAATTTTCTGGGAATAGCCTCTGAAGACTACATTATTCTGGACGAATTTTACGGAATTTTGCAAAACTGCTAAATCGTAAGAGACAGACAGAAACTTACAGCACAAAACAAAAACAAAAACAAAAACAAAAAAAAACAAAAAACAAAAAAACCGTAGAGCACGTTAAAACACACAATTCATTTTTTCGTGCGGTTGATCATTTTTTAGATAATCCTTTTTTTTTTCAGATTTAAGAAAACTTATACTTTTCACATACAGGAATTTGTCAACGCGGGTCCATACAAAGAAAGGAACTTCAGTCACAAAGTAACCAGCTTTTGACTATCACTTTAACCTATAGTACTCCCATATTTCGCTTTTACTTGCACGGAAGCAAGTAATAAGATTATTTCTGCTAATTTCTTCTCGATTAATATGAAGTAAATAGAAGCATTAGCTTTTTAACAATAATTTGTTGCAGAGGTAGAGAAAGTCATGTGAGTGGAACACATAAGATTTTTTCTCGATTAGAGAAACTTGTAGAGATGTTGAGACTGTCATGTGAATGGAAAACATCAGAATGTTTTTGTCTCAGGTGTTTCAAAAATCTGGGTATCTAATTTTTGGGTGGAATACAACACATTTTCTCCCTACTACATGGACGGTAGAGGAACTAAAGAAAGCCACGGCACACATAAAAGTTGGAAAACGTGTATAACAATAAAGTTATGACAAGCTGCAGAGGAATCTGCAGCGAAGCGACACAGAAACGCCTCCACTATGTTCCAGACTGCAAGGAATAATTCAGAATGCACTCAAGAAACATGACAGAATCCTTTCAGTACCTCTCACAGGAAAATAAGGGCCATTATACGTCGCGGTCAACACGTCACCACCAAGGCAGCTGTGAGAAGTGACATCAAGTGGGTCGTAAACCCGTGCAAACAACGCCATACACAACTACACACGCAGTATTGTCTATCGCTTAACAAGCGAAGTCACTACCAGACGAACCCTAATCGTTTTACTTCTTATTTGCTTTGTACAAGTTTTGAATGTTCGTTTGATCATTTTGAGCAATATTGCACCCATTTCATTTATCGTCTCTGTAGACCTGACTTGAAATGCCAGCAAGCTTATAGTTTTAATAAAGAAAGACAATATGGCTTTTACTACTATGGCACCGCAAGTATGATATGATACATCCAGAGAACCCGGAGAAACCCCCCTGCGCCACTTTGTCCACCACAAATCTCACGTGCGGTCGCTTGGAATCGAACCCGGTCCGGGTGAGTTTTAACCACCCGGCCACGGCGCGGCCCAAAGCGGTTTACTGCAAGGTAAAAGAATCTGAAGTATTCTATTCATATGACTTGCTCTACATCACTGTAAAAAATATAATTAAAACGCTTATTCTAATCAAGAAAAATTTAGCAGAAATAGTCTTATTATTTGAAACAAAATAACGGAGTACCCCGAGGTTAAAGTGATAGTCAAAAGCTGGTTGCTATGTGACTTTAGTTCCTTTGTTTGTATGGACAGAAGTTTACAAATTCCCGTATGAGAAAAGTTTATAAGTTTTTCAAAGCTGAAACCAGTAACAAAGAATATCCAAAAAACGACCACCTCTACGAAAAAAATCTGATGTGTACCATTCACATGACTTTCTCCATATCCCTGCAACAAATAATTCTTAAAAAGCTTACACTTCTATTTACTTTATGCTAATCAGAAAAAAATAGCAGCAATAGTCTAATTACTCGCTTCCTTGTAAGTAGAAGCGAAATAAGGGACAACCGTAGATCAAAGTGATAGTCAAAAGCTGGTTGCTATGTCAATGAAGTTCCTTGTTTATATGGATAGGAGTAGACAAGTTCCTGCATGAGAAAAGTATACGTTTTTCATAGCAGAAACCAAAAATAAGGAATGCCACAAAAACGACGAACTCCACGAAAAAAATGTATATAACATAAATTGTGTGCTTTAATGTGCTCTACATTTTTTGTGTAGTAAGCTTTTGTCCATCTCTTACGGTTTAGCAGTTATTCAAAATTTAGTAAAATTCATCCAGAATAAACCACTCTTCAGAGGCTATTACCAGAAAATTCAAGATATACATTTTATTTGTCAGGTAAATACCTTTAATATCCGAAATTTTAATCAAAATCGTTAGAGCCATTTTTGAGAAAATCAAAATTTTCGAAAAACGTTGCATGTAAAGGGTAGTTGGGGGTGGGGGTATTTTTCTCAAAATCTTTGTGTCGCATCCCTGGAAGATACTAAACTTAAATACCAAGTTTGGTATTTTACCGACTTTTCGTTTTTGAGTTATCGTGTTCACAGACACATGGACACACGGACACACACACATACACACACACACGTACCTTTTTGTGAAAATGCTTTTTTTTGGATATTGGGGACCCTAAAACATATATTTCCGGTGAAATCTTGGTATCGAATTTTTGGGTGGAGTGCAATACTTTCTCTATACACTATGTACATAGTGCGTATGGAGAAAGTAAAAATGTATATAACAAATTGTGTGTTTTAACGTGATCTACATGTTTTATGATACATTTGTGTCTATCTCTTACGGTTTAGCAGTAATACAAAATTCTGTAAAATTTATTCAGAATAAAGTAGCCTTCAGTGGCTATTCCCAAAAAATTCAAGATATACATTTTCATATACGATATTTTAATCAAAATCGTTGGAGCCATTTTTGAGAAAATAAAATTTTTCTAAAATATTCCATGTAAAAGGTAGTTGGGAATGGGGGGATTTTTTTTAAACTCTTCATGTCGCATACTTGGAAGATACCAAACCTAAATACTAAGTTTGGTTTTTAACAGAATTTTCTTTTTTGAGCTATGCTGCCCTCAGACACACACACATACACACAGACAGACACACACACACACACACACACGGACATTTTTCTAAAATGTTTTTTTATTTTGGACACGAGTTCTCAAAACATCTATTTCCGGTGAAATCTCGGTATCGAATTTTTGGGTGCATTACAATACCTTCTCTATACACTATATACATAGTACGTGTAGAGAAAGTAACAGGTGAAAGCCTAGGACAGGATGGGGCAAAACCCAATTCATTTGACTCGCAACCCGCAAATTCGGCTAACACCACTCAAAAGGACATGAGAATCGGCTAATGGAGAATCAAACAAGGAGCAGAAGTTTCTTATTCTTAAGCCCGGCTGCATAAAAATTTATCTAAGTTCAATGATCTTCAGTCATGCTAATTTTAGCATTTTGGTTGTTTAAACATTAAGCCAAGATCATATCATCTTAATCTAGGTTTGAATTTGACTGGCGAATTTTTTCCATTTAACTTAATGAACATCCGCGACTCTTTTTCCAAAAAATCTGAGGACTGATTTTGACAATTAACAAATAATATATCATATTCTCTTTCAAGTAAACCAACTGAATTGAACAGTCCTTAATTTTTACTTTCTCTATACGTTCTACGTACATAGTGTATAGAGGAAGTATTGTATTCCACCCAAAAAGTCGATACCGAGATTTCACCGGAAATATATAATTTAGGACCCCCTCAATCCAAAAAAAAAGCAGTTTCAGAAAAAGATCCTTATATATGTGTGTGTGTGTCTGTGGACAGTATAGCTCAAAAACAAAAAGACCATTAAATACCACCTTGGTTTTTAAGTTTAGTATCTTCCAAGGATGCGACACGAAGATTTTGAAGAAAATCGCTCCCACCCCAACTAACCTTTACATGGAACTCTTTTTGAAAATTTCGAATTTCTCTAAAATGGCTCTAACGATTTTGATTAAAATTTCGTATATTAAACATATTTACCTGACAAATAAAATGTATATCTTGAATGTTCTGGGAATAGCCTCTGAAGAGTAGTTTATTCTGAATGAATTTTACTAAATTTTGAATAACTGCTAAACCGTAAGAGATAGACAAAAACTTACTACACAAAAAATGTAGAGCACATTAAAACAAACAATTTATGTTATATACATTTTTTTCGTGGAGTTCGTCATTTTTGTGATATTCCTTATTTTTGGTTTCAGCTATGAAAAATGTATGCTTTTCTCATACAGGAACTTGTCAACCCCTATCCATATAGACAAAGGAACTTCATTGACATAGCAACCAGCTTTTGACTATCACTTTAACCTACAGTTGTCCCTTATTTCGCTTCTACTTACAAGGAAGCGAGTAATTAGACTATTTCTGCTATTTTTTTCTGATTAGCATAAAGTGAATAAAAGTATAAGCTTTTTAAGAATAATTTGTTGCAGGGATATGGAGAAAGTCATGTGAATGGTACACATCAGGTTTTTTCTGTTATATTTCAATTAATAGCCTGAATTTATGGGAGCATTATGTAAAACCAAATAGAAAAATGTTTCGTTTATTACTTAAAAGAACACATTCTGGGAAAAATAAAAAAAAAATCTGATGTGTTCCATTGACATTACTTTCTATACATCTCTGCAACAAATTATTGTTAAAAAGCTTATACTTCTATTTACTTCATGCTAATCGAGAAAACATTAGCAGAAATAGTCTTATTACTTGCTTTCTTGTAAGTAGAAGCGAAATAAGTGAGTAACATTGGTTAAAGTGATGGTCAAAAGCTAGTTGCTATGTGAATAAAGTTCCTTTGTTTGTACGGACAGGAGCTGACAAACCCCTGTATGAAAAAAGTATAAGTTTTTCAAAGCTGAAACCCAAAACAAGGAATATCTCAAAAACGATCAACTCCAGGAAAAAATGTATCTAACTTAAATTGTGTGTTTTACCGTACTCTACATTTTTTGTGTGGTAAGTTTTTGTCGATCTGTTACAGTTTAGCAGTTATGCAAAATTCCGTAAAATTCATCCAGAATAAAGTAGTTTTCAGAGGCTGTTCCCAGAAAGTTCAAGATATACATACTATTTTTCAGGTAAATATCTTTAATATATGATATTTTAATCATAATCGTTAGAGCCATTTTTGAAGAAATCAAAATCTTCGAAAAAAGTTCCATGTAAAGGGTAGTTTGGGGTGGGGGGATATTTCTCAAAATTTTCTTGTCGCATCCCTGGAAGATACCAAACTTAACTACCAAGTTCGGTATTTTATTGACTTTTAGTTTTTGGGTTATCGTGTTCACGGACACGGACACACACACGCACGAACCTTTTTCTGAAAATGGTTTTTTTTTTTGGTTACAGAAGACCCCAAAAATATATTTCCGGTGAAATCTCGGTATCGAATTTTTGGGTGGAGTGCAATACCTTCTTTATACACTATGTACATAGTACGTGTAGAGAAAGTAAAAATGTAATTTCAAAATTATGCCAATGGTGTATAACAATTTTTGTTTCTTAATTCAACAACTTTCTCAATTGCTATTATTATTATTATTATTATTATTATTATTATTATTATTATTATTATTATTATTATTATTATTAAAAACAAAACCCCTTGCCTGTGACTGTACCATTGGCAAGATGGGCCATTTAGAGTTTCCTTAAACAGCAACAGTGCAGAAACATGAATCAAATGCAGTGGTCAGTTTTCAGTCAGGGAATCAGTGACCGTGATAGTGGCATTCACCTCTTCAGTCAGTACACGAAGGAATGCGAGAGAAGGATTTCTTGAAGCGCTGCGCTGGGCGACGTTTATTTTGAGACAAACCCGTCTGTGCATAACCAACAGCAGTAAATCATTGTTTCTCATGCTTCAGTGTTCAAACAGCAGATATACGAGTCTTTGTATATAGCACCACTATCAACTAGCTTCATTATAAACCTCAGTTACTCTTTGTAAATCTATTTTATTACTTTCTCACACGAACTATTCGTATACTTAGTAGATAGAGAAAGTATTATAATTCCACCCCAAATTTCGTTGTTGAGGTTTCATCGGAAATATATGTATTGAAGTTCCCTGAATCAAAACAATTTTAAAAAATCTGAAGTGTTCCATTCACATGACATTCTCTGATCTCTGCAAAAAAAAAAAAATGTTAAAAAGCATATGCTTCTATTTACTTCATGCTAATCGAGAAAAAGTTAGCAAAAATAGTCTTATTACTTGCTTCCATGTAAGTAGAGTACCATAGGTTAAAGTGATAATCAAAAGCTGGTTGCTATATGACCGAAGTTCCTTTGTTTGTATGGACAGGAGTTGTAAGAGAAAAGTTTTTCCAAGCTGAAACCAATAAAAAGGAATATCTCAAAAACGATCAACTCCACGAAAAAAAATGAATACTACATAAATTGTGCATTTTAATGTGCTCTACATTTTTGGTGTGGAATGTTTTTGTCCATCTTTTACGGTTTAGCAGTGATGCAAAATTCTGTCAGATTCATCCAGAATAAAGTAGTCTTCAGAGGCTATTCCCAGAAAATTCAAGATATACCTACATTTTATTTGTCAGGTAAATATCTATAATATATGATATTTCAATCAAAATCGTTACAGCCATTTTTGAGAAAATCAAAATTTTCTAAAAAAAGTTCCATGTAAAGGGTAGTTGGGGGTGGGGGGATTATCTTGAAAATATTAGTGTCGCATCCTTGGAAGATATCAAATCTAAATACCAAGTTTGGTTTTTAACAGACTTTTCGTTTTTAAGCTATGCTGCCCACAGACATACATACAGACACACACACGGACAGATAGACACACACACGGGCATTTTTCTAAAATGCTTTTTTTTTGGATTCAGGGAGTCTCAAAACATGTATTTCAGGTGAAATCTCGGTATAGAATTTTTCGGTGCATTACAACACGTTTTCTATACACTATGTATAGAGAAAGTAAAAATCACATCTCTGTAACAATTATTGTTAAATAGCTTATTCTTCAATCTACACCATTCTGATCGAGATAAACATTTGCAGAAATTGTCCTTATTACTTGGTTCCCTACAATTAGTACGGGAAAAATCTAATGTGTTCCATTCATATGATGTCCTCTATTTGTTCGGCAAACAAACCTTTTATTCAAAAGATTAATCTGTTATCTAAATCATGCTAATCAAGATAAACATTCGTGGGTTCGAGTCCCGCCTTGGGCATGGGTGTTATATGTTTGTGTATACGTGTGTGTTGTAAAAAAAAAATAAGAAAACAGTAATAAACAGTAACAATACGGCAAAACAAAGTAAAAAAAAAAAAGTAAATAAAAGTAGGGTATACAGTGTCGGAGTCCTGATCAGACTCCGGTACTGTATTTTTAAAAAAAAAAAAAAAAAAAAAAAAAACATAAGCAGAGTTAGTCCTGTTACTAGTTCCTTGTGAGTAGAAGAGAAATAAGAAAATGCACAGGCTAAAGCGATAGTCTCGTCCTTTAAAAGCCGGTCGCTATGTAAAATGATTGGAATTCCAATTTCTTTGCTTTCCAGGAGCAAAGAAACGAGAAACAAGAAGTCTTCCGTTTGAGAAACGTTTAAGTGGCTAAAATTGAAACTAATAATCCGGAATGTCTCGAAAACGGTTAACTCTACAAGAAAATGTATATAACATAAGTGGAGTAAGTGTTTGCTAGTTACAAAAAAGTCATCCAGAATCTTCATTCAGAGGCTAGTCCCAGAAAATCCAAGATATACACTTCGTTTGTCATAAAAATATCTTAAATATAGGGTATTTTAATCAAATCGTTAGAGCCATTTTTGAGAAAATCAAAATTTTCGAAAACTGTTCCATGTAAAGGGTAGTTTGGGTTGGGGGATTTTCTTGAAAATCTTCGTGTCGTATCCTTGGAATATACCAAACTTAAATACCAATACTTTTCGTTTTGAGCTGTGCTGCCCACAAACACACACGGACATTTTTCTGAAAATGTTTTTTTTTTGTACTCAGAGGGTCTCAAACATGTATTTCTAGTGAAATCTCGGTATCGAATTTTGGGTGTATTACAATACCTTCTCTATACACTATGTACATAGTACATGTATAGAAAGTAAAAAGGTGTGTGTGTGGATGGCATAGCTCTAAACCGAAAAGTCGGTTAAGTATGAAGCTATATAATTCAGTTCATCTTCCAAAGATGTGACACGAAAATTGTCGAGAAGTCCCCTAATCAAACTACTCTTTACATTGACATTTTTTTTTAATATTTTGAATGGCTAACGATTTTGATTAAAATCCTTCATCCTGAAGAAGGCCAGGAGCAAGGATGACCGAAAGCTCGACTACCGTTTATTAAAGATATTTACATGCCAAATAACACACACACATAATATATATTTATATACACCCTGTATATATGTATCTTGAACTTTCTGGGAATAGCATCTAAAAGATGCTAGATTATTTTTGTGTAAATGGTAAATTGTAAGAAATAGATGAAAACTTACTACACTAAAAATGAGGATCATGTAAAACACACAATTTATGTCATGTACATAATGTGATATCCTTATTATTGCTTTCAATTTTAAACTATTTAAACTTTTCTCAAACAGGAAGTTAGTTATCTATTATTATTAGTTATCATATATCTAGTGCTTTACTCCTGGTCTCAGAAGGAAAGCCAAATTTCAATGACAAACGCATAACGACAACTTTTAAAACATTTGACTATCGCTTTAGCCTAATGTATCCCTTATTTCCTTCCTACATATAACGAACTAAGCGATAAGAACATTTCAGCTGTTGTTTACTTAATATTATGTTGATAAAAGAAAGTTATGTGAATGGAACACATCAGATTTTCTTTGCGCGCACTATGAATTTACAAAGCAACATGTTATATTCCCAAGACTTTCTCTACCTATTTCCTAACAATACCAATCACACAAATATTAGAAGGTATGGTGTTATTACATATTTCCTAGTACATACAATGGAAATAAGGGAATATAGATAGCTAAAGCGATAGTCAAGTCTTTTAGAGCTGATCGCCATGTATGTGATGGCTTCAAATATCCGTTCTCTTTTCATGACCAGGATGAAAAATAAGTGAATAAATGACTTCCCACTTGAGAAAAGTATAATTATTGGAAAACTGTAAACAAAAACCTTATACATCTCGGAAACGGTTAACTTTACAAAAAATCAATATTTATTAAACATGAAAGTATTTTACTTTCTGTACACATTCTATGTACCAATATACAGGACATGTATTGTATTCCACCCAAAAATTCTATACCGAGATTTCACTGGAAATGCATATTTTGAGACCCTCAAAATCATTTTTAGAGAAAGGTCACTGTGAGTGTTTGTAAGTGTCATTGGACAGCATAACCTGAAAACAAAATGACCGTTAAATACTAAATTTAGTATATAAGTTTACTATTTTCCAGGATTTTCAAACCCAAACTACCCTTTACATGGAATGTTTTTCGAAGATTTTGTTTTTCTCAAAAATAGTTAAAACGATTTTGATTTTAATAAAATGTATATTTGAAATTTCTGGAAATAGCCTCTAAAAAGCTCTTCATTCTGGATGAATTTTGCATAATTGGTAAACCGTAAGAGATAGACAAAAATGTGGATCTCGTTAAAACACACAATTATTGTCATATATACATCTCTGTTTTACTTTCCTGGCCTTCCAAAGCGAACTAAATTTGTGTTTCATATAGCGACCGGCTTTCTAAAAGATTTTGCTATCGCTTTAGTTTAGTGATTTGTCTTTTATGTCTTGTATTTAGAAAGAACTAGTATACAATATCAGCTAATGTTTATTTCGATTACTACAGACGTGTTTCATTCACATAGCTTTCTCTATCTGTTCTGCAAACAAACCATTCTTACAAAAGGTTATTCCTACATAATGTTAAAATAAACATTTCTAGAAATGGTCTTATTATTTAGTTCCTTCCAAGTAGAAAGGAAATAAGGAAATATCTACACTATGTTAAAGCAATAATCAAATAATGTTTTGTAACAATAGTTTATAGAGGATGGAACACATCAGACTGTTTTCTGATTATTACATTTTGGACACTTCAGTGGTTTGGCTGCAGTCACAAGTTGAACAGTGATGCAGCAGTATGCACTGGCTCCTTTATGGAGCTCGTAATCTTACTAAAGCTTTAATCGATATTCGCAAGCATGCCCACCAATTTCGTAGCTAAGCTCTTGCTTCCTTGATCCATCGCATAGGTATGCACAAAGGTGAAAAACATGGTAATGCATCCCCCCCCCCTTGTTTATTGACAAACGTTTTCTTGTTTATCCAGGGTACTAAAGGCAATTCTCGTTGAGGTTTCAAGACATCACACCATAGCTCATAAAATAATAACAGCATGCTGCTTCTCTCAAGAGACATATGTTTATCTAGCCAGGGGACCGGCGGGATTCTATTTTAACTGCTAGCCCAGCGTTCGCTCTTCTGATTATGAAAGATTTCGCTAGCAAACGTCACAGGGTGCCACACAATTTAAGTTATCTTTGCTGGTCACTATCTAATCTTGATTTATTGCATCACATATGAGAAGAAAGGCGAGACATACGTGGAGAACACCGAGCTAGGCAGCTCACGCGTTTCGTCTGGGACTGACATTCGGGAGGTCGTGGATCGGTTCCCCACGACCGAACTCTCTGACCCTTGGATTTGTCGGGGGTTTTCCCGGGTCACCAGGCACATGTTGGGGAACTTTCCTAATTCCCAAACTTCCTGTCCCTTCATTTCATCTCCATTTCATCCACCCGGCCTCTTTCAGGGTTGTAAGTGTCGGCGAGGCTTGCGGTGGTGACGCCCTTTCGTGGAGGCGACTGCGCTTTGGAAATACAGCTCTCGGCAGCGGAATGATGTTGGAATTCGTTTATAGACCGAACTCTCTGACCCTTGGATTTGTCGGGGGTTTTCACGGGTCACCAGGCACATGTTGGGGAACTTTCCTAATTCCCAAACTTCCTGTCCCTTCATTTCATCTCCATTTCATCCACCCGGCCTCTTTCAGGGTTATAAGTGTCGGCGAGGCTTGCGGTGGTGGCGCCCTTTCGTGGAGGCGACTGCGCTTTGGAAATACAGCTCTCGGCAGCGGAATGATGTTGGAATTCGTCTATAGACTCAGGAGCGTTCAGATCTGAGGCGCAGGCTCCTAGCTCTCGCAGCGGCGAGAGAACTGCTTGGAAACTGTTAAGGACCCTCCACGGTGGCTTCCCCTTGTCCGGATTCGGCTGTAATTACTCTCATCTCATCTTATCCTCCTAGGATCTGACGTACAAAAAGTCAGCAAATGCCTGAAGTGTGGAATCCCCTCCGGCCACACCCACGCTACACTACATACAATGTGGTTAATAGGATACTTGCTGTTGTCCGCACCAAAAGAAATGAGAGTAACTATCGTATGTTTCCGCATTTAAAAACGTTCATATAAGACGTATAAGTTTTCTGTAGTTTTAAAATATATATGTCCTCCAAGATGATCTCCAAACTAACAACGGTCTATGAATTCAATAATCATTATCTAGATAATAATACTGTAATAGTGTATACCTGATGTAGTGGCATCAGCAGCAGACGATGTCATGTTGAGGGGAGGCCGAAGAGTGTTAATAAACACCTACCTATGTTTGGGTTTAACTGCTAGTAGATAGGATGAGGGTTGCAAGATGTCGGATTGGAATATGGTTGATGGAGTGAAAGGAGGTAGCAGTATTGCTCCTCGACGGTTGCTGTTCAGGGTTCAACGGCCCTTCTGCATCGCTGGTGTTATAAGTTTCTAAAACGTTTTATTTCAGGAGTTGTATTGTTATTTTTGAGTCCAAGCAACGCTTTTTGAATTTGGAAGAACTTGGTTTTTGCTGCTGGATGAATTAGCATCTTTGTCTTCAGAGGTGCCCGCATGCCATGCAGGGAAACCGGTATCGTCTAAAGTGACGCTGTTGAGGCTATACTCCCCAAGAGAGCGAACGAGGGCGCTCCGATGATATAGCAAACTGGTGTAGAATTTTTGAGCCTGGCGCCTAACTTCATCTTCCACATATGGAAGGGAAAAGGCTTCGTGTCTCGTAGCACGGCATACAGAATGGATCGGAGACCTCTCTATTCTGCACCCTTTGCTGGCTCATAGGCTGGAGTTTTCTATAATGCCGCAGGCGTACGGGAATAGAGGGATTCTGAATGCTCTGAGAAGATGTAACTATAAGCCAACTGTCATCTTCGAACTAAGTATGGGGTACAAAGGCAACTGCCTCATTGGCTCAGTGCAACAGGTCTCTGATGTGTAGGGCAATAATTGTCTTAGTAGTTGAGCGCCCTTACACACCAATCATTATCATTATCATCTCTGATGTGTTGCCGAAAAGCCACACCTCGGTCTAACTTGACTCCCAAGTAGGTAATGACATTTGTCCAGTCAATCATCCGGTGGAGATTGTACCTGAATGTGGAGGAGTTCGCAGGGTGTCGACACTTCTATAGAAGAAAGACATGGCTTTTGACCGGATTAACGGACATTTGCCAGCGCCTACACCAATCTTGGATGAGACGGAGGTGTCTCTGTAGTGGTTACCACTGAAGTTTTCGGATTCAAACCTGGCGAAAAGTGACGGATTGTTTTCGAACATAAAAATCCTTAGCATGGAAATGAAGTAAAGCCATTGGTCTTGTGTAATGTTTACTTGCACGCAAAATAACCCATGTACTCATTGCTTGCTTAAGATGAATAACCGGCTAGGGGAGGGGGATCCCAATGAAACTCTGTGTGCACGTAGGTGTATTCCAGTCAGAATGCTACCAAGTCGCAACCATATTGGAAGCTAAGTATAACATTTGAAGAGTGGAGAATGCTTATGTTACGGATTAAAGCCGGTTTCACATTTGGTTCAAAGCGTCAGATACTGGTTCGTCGCTGTGCAGGGAAGCGTATAATTCATCAAGGCAAATATTAAGGAGGTTCCTTGATGCTTTGGTCGTGGCTCATGTTGGAGATCTTGTGAAAATTGAAGGAAAATTAGAACAAAGCAGTATCACGGCATCCTTCAATACCATCTATGAAGATGAAGTCATTTTTATTAACAATCCTCTATAATACGGTCACATCGGCAGCATTTTGTTTGGAACCTAGATAGTGGTATTAACTCATGTACTGAATCATTGGGTTTATATATATATATTATACATATTTTATACCTTTTATTCATTAGATCACATTCACCCCCTCATTCATGATTCCATACCTTGGGGAGGATAGATAATAAAAGATGATAATAATGATAATGATAATAGTAATAATGATAATAATAATAATAATAATAGTTAAGTGGTCTGCCAACTGCGCTACGGGGGCAGACATCATATTATTGTTCCACACATCTGTTGGAACCTGCTGTGTTTAGTATACGGGGAACAATGCTTGTAAGTTTGTTGTTATAGTTTTGTGAAGTGATATTTTTATAAAAGATGTAAGATATCAACATGTTTTCATATTACTATGATTGTAAATAGGGCGTGACTTTTTTTTTTAATGGTAATTTTTTTTCTTCATTCTTTTGGTCTTCAGGTCTCGGAACGTGCAGGTAGATGTTTTCTTGAACTGTAATTTGAATTTATTAGGAGTATTAATTCACATGAAATTTAAACCAAGAAAACACATTCATAACAATATTAGGGTGCTGTGTTGTAACACATGATGAATTCACTTCAAAAGTTGCTCAAAATTGCCTCCATTTACTGCCAAATAATGCCAAAGTCTGTCTTTAAAATTAGTTAAATGTTTCCAGCAGCACTGTTCGCCTGATCAGCTGCATTTCTTGCCCAATTCTTCGCTTTAACTCTTCAAGATCTCTTGTTCGGTCCTAGTAAGCCCTCTACTTCAAATATCCTTACAAGAAAAAGTCAAGAGGTCTTGGTGGCCATTCAGCACTTCCTCTTCTGCCAATCCATGATTTAGGTAATTCACCACCTGCCTTCCACCTATGCAGGGACTCCATCTTGCTGGGATAAGATATCATTTTTAATTCCTCCTCCTTCTCCAGGGAATAAAGTAGCACAAGAGGAATTACTTCATTTTGCAGAAGGTGTAAATACACTTCAGAATTTAAGTTGTCATCAAAGCAAAATGGGCCTATCAATCCGCCATTAATTATACCAGCCCATACATTTACTTTTTGTGGACGTTATGTATGTTGTGCAATCGGCCAATGGGGATTCTCTTTAGCCCAATAGTGACAGTTGTGACGATTTACATTCCCATTTAGGCAGAAAGTAGATTCATCAGCGAACACAGCTATATTTAACATGTTAGGGTTCTGATCGAGCATGTCATTCAAGTTTTCAGCAAACTGAGCACGTCTGTCAAAGTCATCTTCACTGAGTTCTTGCAGCAGCTACACCTTGTATGGGTGCCATTTGACTGCCTTCATTAAGTTGCATATGGACTTTTGACTGACATTGTAGTCCATTGCAAGCTGGCAAGAATATAAATGTGGGTTTTCTTCCAGTGATAATAAAACAATAAGATCGTTATCACCATCTGTAACTTATTTTGGCCTTCCAGACTTTGTCTTATTTTTAACACTTCCAGTTTCATTGAATTTTTTCAACATTTTGCTAACCGTAGAATGAGTGATCCTTCGTTCTAGATGCATTTCATTAAACAAGACACAGACCTCTTCTTGGATCCTCCTATCACCATATCCGATCATCATTAGTATTTCAATTCATTGTCTTTCTGTAAGTTATGCCATGACTAATTATTTTCAGAAACATTTTGCAAGGAAGTAAGCATTGTTGCCATTAGTTTAGCTTTTGTCTGTATTTGTTCAATCCAAAGCCACATATTGAAATAGCCTACTGTATTGTTTAATTCAAAACCTACTCAATTTGAAGTAATGTAAAAATATCGCTTCATAGAGTTGCAACAGCGGGGTTACAGGCATTGTTCCATACTCTTTACTCACCCAGTATAGATCCTGATCTCTCACGTATGAAACCTACGGTCTAGGTGATTAAATGCTAATATATTCCAGAATGCTATTAACTGCCACTATTAGCTTCTATAATTTCGTCCAATTGAAAGCTCAAGAGCTTTTGAGACCTTTGACTGCTTACAGTTTGATAGATTAGAAGAAAAAGTCAGAGAAAGTATGCTTTAAAACCTATTTAAAGGTAGAATCGTCTTCTTACTTCGCTATTTATCATTCTCGTATGGACAACTGCACCTCCTTGGACCTACAAGCCAGCGCCTGGGGTCAGATGGCTGTTCAGGAGCAGACGGACTCTGGATCAGAGCAAGTAGCCAAGTTGGGCGATCATTCCGATACTGGTATGAGGGTGAGAAAGAAGAGGAAATGAAAAGACGGTGAAATGGATGAAAGGAAAGGTAATTTAAGAACAGGTGGTGAGGTGAATGCCGAGGGAAACCGGAGAACCTAGAGTAAACCCTAGAGGCAGCTTTGCACTACAAATTTCACATGCGGTCTCTAGGATCGAACGCGGGCAGCCTTGGTGAGAGTAGAGCGGTCTAACCACTCGGCCATGGAACCACCTTGGAAACATCAGCAAAAATAATAATAATATGTTATATAATAATTATTATAATATTATACGTATTATTATCCATAAAGTCATCCAGAAGATTCAAATTCAAGACAAGTAAAACTAATCCCGATATCTGAGCATAGGTTTTCATGTATTTCTACAGCCTTCAGGTTCTAATTAAATGTTATTTTTGGGAATCTACGATTGGGTAGTACTATTTTATCTTAATGTATTGCAATAACTCTTATTGTGAGATACCCGGATAAGGTTTTCTTTCCGGTGTTTTCTTTTATCCTGAGAACTTTAACCTCCATGAACCCAGAGATCATTTGAGCATCATTTCAGATTTGATTCATCGTCCGATGTGACCAACCGGGTCAAAGAACGTTAGGCTACAAAAAATCAATAAATAAAAATTAAAACATAAAAATAAAAAATTAAATAAAACATAATAAGTAAATTTGATGTTGAAAAATTGAAAGAAATTTTGAAATCCAGAGATCGTCAATAATGATTACAGTTTTCAAATCAGCTGATTCTACTGTCAGCGTGTATTCTTGATGTTACGTATTTCTTGAAATTCACTTTTACAAACTCGGGGGAATGATGATGCAGTATTCTGTAAGAAGAGAGACAATGCCGCGTTCCAAGTATTACAACACTACAAAGTTTTTGGCTGCGTCCCATCCTGGCACCAAACTTCTTGAGACAACGCCCCGAATTCTAGTTTTGGCTGCACCAATCATTCCTGTCCTCTTCCTCCGGGCAAGGGGAAGGCTCAGAGTTTAAAAATATCGGGTCTGGACTTTAACCCGTCATTCCACGCTTCTACACACCACGAAGAATAACTATTCCCTCCTCCACCGCCCCCGACATCCATCTCCTCAAGTATTTTTTCTCTCGAAATATGCAAGTAAATAATGAACAGCTGATGCAGTACTTGGTGATGTATGGATGTGATGCTGACGTCCCATTAATAACAAATCTGATGTGTTACATTCACTTGACTTTCTCTACATAAACTATAAAACATAATTCTTACAAAAGCGTGTTCTATCTACTTCATGTTAATAGAGATAAACATTAACAGAAACAACCATATTAAGGGAATACACTAAGCTAAAGCGATAACTACATATTTTAAAAGTTATCACTATGTGCTTGACTTTGAAATTTGGCTCTCTTTACATGATCGGGAGGTAAAAAAAATTAAGAAAGGTATAAAAGAAATATTTACCAGACTCTATACATTGTGTACCCACTTTAACGAGATCTTTTTGTTTTTTAAGAGTTAGAGTTTACAGTCATCCAAAAAATGAACAGAACTTCAGAAGCTATTTCCAGAAAATTCAAGATGTACATTTTGTTTGCCATGAATATATATTAAATATATAGTATTTTAATCAAACTTGTTTGGAGCCATCTTTGAGAAAATCCAAAAGTTACCAAAATGTTACATGTAACCTGTCGTTTGGGGTGGGGAGATTTACTTGAAAATCTTGCTGTCATCTTTGGAAGATGCCGAACTTAAATATGAAATTTGATATTTAAGCACATTTCTTTTTTGACTTATGCTATTTATAACAGTATTTCTTTTCTTTTCTGAAAACACTTCTATTTAGATTCAGGGGAACTTAAAACTTATAGTTACAGGGAAACCTCGATATAAAACACAGGATAAAATATAAAGGACATAAATTGTGTGTTTTGACGATTTGACGAACTCTACATTATTCTGTTTAGTAGGGTTTTGTCTCTTATTGTTTACCAGTTATGCAAAGAACGGGATGATTTCAGAGACTATTCCCAGGAAATTCAAGATATACATGTTATTTATCATGTAATTATCTTTAATAAATGGCATTTTTATCAAAATCGTTAGAGGCATTTCTTAAAATAAATAATTTTGCAATTTTTTCCATATAAAGGATAGCTTGGCATGGGGGGAGTTTCTCGAAAATCTTTGTGTCGCATCCTTGGAAGATACTAAACTTAAATACCAAGTTCAAGTTTGGTATTTAATGTAATTTTACTTTTTGAGTTATGCTGTCCAAACACACACACACACACACACACATACACACACTGCGTTTTTTCTTTTCTTTCTTTTTGGATTCAGGGGGGTCTCAAAACATATATTTCCGGTGAAATTTCGTTATCGAATTTTTAGGTGAAGTACAATAAGTACTCTGTCTACCTACTATATTGGTACAGTGTACATACATACATGCTGGAGAACGTAAAAGATGTTGACATGGAAAGAGAATGGTCGAGGGGAAGAGAAGGAAAAAGAAACCTAGGGAGTCATGGTTGGCTCTAATATGAAGAAAAATACCATAGAATTTACAAAAGAAGATACAGAAGATAGAAAACATTGGAGAAATAAAATTTATTTGGATTGAAGAATAACTATTGTATTGTCAAAATGTTCTAATAAATAGGAAAATAAATTTAATATGCTGTGCACAATAAGGTGTCTTCTGGAAATAATAGTACGATGCTTTCATATTAACTAGGTAGGGGTATAGGGATGTGCTTTATGAGTCAGCTTATTAACCTCTTCCAATTATTGTATTTGGCGACAAATCCTTCCGTTTCCATTCCCTTTTGTTTGAGAGTTAAGGAATTTGGTACCATCACCTACTTGGGAGTGCAGCTAGATAAGGTCTCACTTTTGGGGAACACTTCAAGGAGGTGAGGTGTCGGGTCATTGGGGCTGCGGCCTCCTTGTACCTGATACTGAAGTCCAAGATGCCGATTTCCCTAAGTTGCGCCTTTTGAGGGTTCTCATAATCCCCATGCTAATCTACGCGAGCGAGATCTGGGGCATGGCAGCGTACTCCAGTATGGTACTGCTTAAACGGATGCCTCCGGATCATTTATTCTCCTTCACGAAGCCTCTGATCTACCATACGTGAAGGTCGAAATTAGGCACCGTGCAGTTAAACTCAACGACGGTTTGCCCTTCCAACGGAGCGCCCTCATTAAGTCTGTTGGAAATTATAATCCCGGAAACCCGACTTCAGGTGATACCGGCTTCCCCGCATAGCTTGAGGACATCTCCGGTATCTATGGAGCAACTCCACCAGCTGCTACAGCTGGGCTCATATACAATCCTTCCAAGAGTTGTTTGGACTCTAAGTTGTTCAAAATGAAACCACAAATTAAAGAAATGTTGCAACAAAATTACACCAGCGGTACACAAGGGCCGTTGCACCATGACTGGCACTGTTGATGAGCAATCATACTATCTCCATTCACTCCCCAATCTCATCTACACCCACCATCGTGCAAATCTCACACGCCTATCAGAACGTGGTAAAATTCTAGCAAGAGTGGTTACACGTTTAACAACCTTCGGGCTGCCCTTGGCCCGCCAACTGCTCGTCGTCGACTTTGGTATGCTCACCTCCGTGATCTAGCGGGAGAGTGTCTGCCTCAAATTCAATAGATCCTAAGTTAGAATTTCGACAGAGTGAATTTGCCAGTGTGTTCACTTACCCCCACAAAATAATTACATACGAGGATATTTCGCCAATGTACAGTCTCATTGTCATGTGGACGGGTTTTTCGGGGCCATCCCTTTCCCCCTTACTCTAACAATTTTGATTAAAATATCGTATATTAAAGATGTTTACCTGACAAATAAAATTATATCTTGAATTTCCTGGGAATAGCTTCTGAAGACTACTTAATTCTGAATGCATTTTACGGAATTTTGCATAACTGCTAAACCGTAAGAGATGGACAAAAACTTACCACACAGAAAATGTAGAGCACGTTAAAACACACAATTTATATCATATACATTTTTTCGTGGACTTGATCGTTTTTGAGATATTCCTTGTTTTTGGTTTCAGCTTTGAAAACTTATACTTTTCTCATATAGAAATTTGTCAATTCCAGTCCATAGAAACAAAGCAACTTCAGTCACATAGCAACCAGCTTTTGACTATCATTTTAACCTATGGTACTCCCTTAATTCGCTTCTACTTACACGGAAGCAAGTAATAAGACTATTTCTGCTATTTGTTTTTCGATTAACATGAAGTAAATAGAAGCATAAGCTTTTTAACTCGAAAGATAGGAAATAGCAATAGTCAAATGTTTAAGAACTGGACATAATATGTGAATAGATAGTGACTTGAAACATATGATCTGCAACAGCTGTGTGATAATGACACACGCACACCTAAGTTCGTTCTTGACACCCTACGCCGTTTTGGCGGACCTTGTCATTGCCTTGAACGGCTTCACCCCAGGTGATCTTTCTTGTCCTTGAGTTGCATGTATGTACAGTTTTGGCTCCGAGCTGCATTCCCCAACAGGAGTAGAGCCAAGAGCAGCACATCGCCGCTGCTAATGGGAAGAAACGTCTACCCGCATGCAAGGAATGACAATTAAAACTCTTTCTTCACGGTTCACCGGAAATGAACAGTCCCTTTGAACCCTTTCAACAGACATTTTAGGTGCGTTCGCAATTAGGCGCGCCCCCTTTGGTGCTGGCATTGTTCAATACAACATGCAATCTGATATTCTAAACTCACGAATCACTTTCAAAACGCTCGCAACACAAATACGCATTTTTAACTTTTTCTAAACCATATGTACAATGTACATAGTGGCTAGAGAAGATTTGTATTCCACCCAAAAATTCGATATATTTCGAAATTTTTTCCATGTAAAGGATAGTTGGGGGTGAGACTATTTTCTTAAAAATCTTCGTATCGCATCCTTGGAATATACTAAACCTAAGTACTAAGTTTGGTTTTTAACAGCTATTTCGTTTTTGAGCTATGCCGTCCACAAACACACACGGACCTTTTTCTAAATATGTTTTTTTTCGGACTCGGGGGAACCTAAAACATAAATTTCAGGTGAAATCTCGACATGCAATATGTGTGTGTGTGTGTGTGTGTGTTTATGTTTGTGTGAGTGTGTATCCGTGAATACGATAAGTCAAAAACGTAAAGTAGCAAAACAACAAACTTGGTATCTAAGTTTATTATCTTTCAAGGATGCGTCACGAACATTTTGAAGAAAATTCCCCCACCCCAAACTACGCTTTACATGGAAAAAAGTTAGAAAATTTTTATTTTCTCAAAAAGGGCCGTGACGATTTTACTAAAATACCGCATAATGAAGATATTTACATGACAAATAAAATGTACATTTTGAATTTTCGGGGAATAACACCTGAAGACTTCTTTATTCTGGGTGACTTTTGCTGGATTTTGCATAACTAATAAACCGTAAGAATAGACAAAACACAACAAATGTAGATTTGTTAAACACACAATTTATGTCATATACATTTTTTTCTCGTGGAGTACACCATTTTTTTTTTTTTTTTTTAGATATATTGTTATTGGTTTCAGTTTTAATATACTTTTCACATACGTGAATTTCTTACTTTGCATGACCAGAGGTAAAACAAAATAAAACACGGAGACTTCCTGTATGAATATATTAAATTTAAAACCAAAAACAAGGAATATATCGGTATGACTAACTCTAGAAAAATGGTATAAATTATACATTTCATGTCATAAACATATAATATTTTAATATAATATTTTAATACAAATCATTAGATATGGAACAATAAACTAATTTTTAAAAAATGTTATGTGATACATTCTATAACTTTCTCTATATCTCTGTAACAAATTATTGTTATACAATTATTAAGTCATTACTACCATTTTTGAGAAAATAAAATTTCCAAAATCTTCCATACAAAAGGTAGTGTGTTAAATACCAAGTTCAGTATTCCAACGTGACACAAAGTTTTTCAGAAAATCTCGCCACTGTAAACTGCCTTTTATATGGAACATTTTTCGAATGTTTCAATGTTCTAAAAATTACTCTAACGATTTAATTAATATACCATATATTAAAAATGTTAAGATAGTCAATAAATATTATATCTCGTATTTTATTCTGAATAAATTTTCCATTACTGTTAAAAAGTAAATTACTACATAAAAATTTAGATCTCGATAGAACACATGATTTATGATATACAGTGTTTTGTAGCGTTCACCACTTCAGTGATATTCCCTAATATGGGTTTCAATTTTAAAACAATAAAACTTTTCTCAAATGGGAACTCCTTATCTGTTTCATCTCACTTTTGTTTTACTCTTGGCCATGGAATGATACCCGAATTTCAATAATAATCGCATAGCTTCCGCTTTTAAAAGATTTGGCACCAAAAATTTGGGCTGACAAAGATCTCGGCAATGGAGAATAAAAATAAAGCTGGTTTGGCATTTTACCGTCGCAATCCTAACGCGTTTCTGCGTCGATACAAAACTGTGGATGAAATTTGGATACACTACTACACTCCAGAGACAAAAGTATAGTTGAAACAGTGGGGTTTTACAGGCAAACCGGCTACGAAGAAGGCTAAGGTGATGAAATCTGCAGACAGTGTGATGGCCTTGGGTTTTTTTATGCACGCGGAATCATTTGCATTGATTGTTTGCACGATAAATAGAGGGTATTATACAACGTTATTGCATTGGTTGAACGGAGAAATCAAGAAGAAACACCCTCAACTGGCAAAGAAAAATATTCTTTTCCTTCAAGACAAAGCGTGGGTGCACACCTGCGCAATTTTGATGGCGAAAGTAGTAGACCTAAGGTTCGAATTACTACAACGATTCACATCTAACGAAGAGGCCATCTCCCAAACATAGGTCTATTTTGAGGATCTTCCGAATCGTACTTTTTGGAAGGCTTAAAAAAGTTGGAGAAATGTTAGAAAAAAGTGTATCGAGCTAAAAGTAGACTATCTTGAAAAGTAATAATAAAAAAATATACTAAAAATAATTTGTTTTTCTATTGAATTATTATTGAACGCCCCTTGTATGATATAAGTTGGTTTTGAGAAAACTGTTTTGCAAGCTACCTGAAAATGTTTTTCCATATATAGTAATGATTATAAAACTGACTGCGTAGCAGAAAAGAAAGCTTGTTTGCTGACACGGCATGTTAAAAATAAACGCTTAAAATACGTTTATATTTGTGTAGATGCTAAAAACACCAGTTGTCTGTGACACGAGCTGTCAGATTCAATAAACTCCTCTTGAAAATCTTGGAGATAAAGTCTCGTTGGGAGAAGCTTGTAAAAAAATCCATAAACGAGCCAAATAAAACATCCTCTTGGGATCCGTATGGCCTGACGGAAAACGTAATGCATATTTCAAGAGCGCACACGCTTTTATTCCGTTTACTTCTCGCTAGAAAAGCGTCATAACTTATGAAAAATAAATCACGGTCAAGCCAGCTAGTAAAAAATATTCTACTTAGAAACTTTACAGGGGTGATAAAGGACAGAGATATGGATAATACTCTTAGCTTTATAAGAGACGAGGTGCCCGTCTGTGTATGTGGTGGTAGCCTTACATTCAACAGTCTTGAGTTCGAATCTCGCTTAGGGTGAGGTACACGGATAAGATATTTTCGGGGTTTTCCCTTATCCTGAGAAGACGATTGTCGCGTAACCTTAAGCTTCATGGACCCCGATAAAATTCGAGCACCATTTCATCAATTTTATTTATCGTCCATATTGAGCAACCAGTCCTTATTACTTGGCCCCTTCTAACTAGACGGGAAAAAATCTCTTGCTGTTCGACAAACAAGCCTTTTTTCAAAAGATTAATCTATTAACTACGTCATGCTAATCAATATATATAATCATAAGCAGAATTAGTCTTATCACTAGCTCCTCGTAAGTAGAAGGGAAATAAGAAAATGCACAAGCTAAAGCGATAGTCTAGTCCTTTAAAAGCCGGCCGCTGTGTGAAACAATTGAAGTTTTAATCTCTTTGTTTGCCGGGAGTAAACAAACGAGAAACGACAAGAAAGATGTATTCCCATTTGAGAAAAGTAAGTGGCTAAAATTGAAACAAAACTTCCGGAATATTTCGAAAACGGTTAACTCTACAAAAAATGTATATGACATAAATTGTGTGTTTTAATGAGATCTACATTTTTTGTGCAGAAAGTTTTTGTATTTCTCTTACGGTTTGTCAGTTATATAAAAGTTATTCAGAAAACGGTTAACTCTACAAAAATGCATATGACATAAATTGTGTGTTTTAATGAGATATATACTTTTTTGTATAGCAAGTTTTTGTATATTTCTTACGGTTTTTCAGTCATATAAAATTTATCCAGAATGAAGAGTTATTAAGGGGCTATTCTTAGAAAAATCTAAACGTACATTTCGTTTGTCATAAAATATCTTATACATAAGGTGTTTTGATCAAAATCTTACAGCCTTTTTTGAAAAAAAAAAAATATATATATTTTGGATATTTTTTCAATGTAAAGGGTAGTTTGGGGTGGGGGAATTTCTAGAATTCGTGTCGCATCCTTGGAGGATACTGAACTTAAATATCAAGTCTGATATTTAACGGACTTTTCGTTTTTGAGCTATGCTGCCCCCCCCCCCACACACACACACATACAGACACATATATGGACATTTTTCTAAAAAATGTTTTTTTTTTGTATTCAGGGAATCCCAAAATATTTCCGGTGAAATCTCGTAATCGAATTTTTGGGTGCTAACAATACCTTCTCCATTCACTATGTACATAATACGTGTAGAGAAAGTAAAAAGAACCGCGTGTGTGTGAACAAATGTATTCAGTTAAATGACAGTAATATACACACACCGACCTCTATGAGTCTCACGGATCCACAGACCGTACATCATGTTATAATACACAAAAAATAAGCAAGATTAAAAGAAATAAAAATGACTAACATGTTTAACTATAACAGATTAAATGTAGAAACACACAGAAAGGATTCCGATGCATCATTGTGCCCAATTATGGCAAACAAAGAAAAATACAACACTAACAATAAGCGAAAACAGTTGACATAAATATATCGTATATTAGTGCATTAACGCGTAAGTTAAGCTTTCCTTAGCTTCCCCTCTACCAGCCTTCCCAGATCCCAGCTGTCTCGTCCTGAGCTTATAAGCATTAGCGCACATGGTCATTTGATTTACTTTCTTGTAAGTAAAATGGAAATAAGGGAATACTCTAGGCTAAAGCGACAGTCAATATGTTATACAACTGAAATTCGGTTCTCTTTGCATGTCCAGGAGCAAAATAAAAGAGCTGGGAAACGAATGACAACATCCTATTTGAGAGAAAAAAAATCATGTGTTCCATTACATGACTTTCTCCACATCTCTGAAACAAATTAATGTTCAAAAGCTTATTGTTTTACCTACTTCATGCTAAACGAGGTAAAATTAGTAGAAATGGTCTTATTACTTGCTTTCTTATAATTAGAAGGGAAATATTAGCTATAGGCTAAAGCGATAGTCAAATATTGTAAAAGCATATTGCTAAATGATTGACATTCCTTTTGTTTGTATGGCCAGGAGTTGACAAATTGCCGTATGAGAAAAGTATAAATATTTTAATCCTGAAACTAATATCTCAGAGACGGTCAGATCTACCAAAACACAAAATTTGTGTATTTTAACGAGATCTACATTTCTTGTGCAGTAAACTTTTGCCTATCTCTAACGGTTTACCAGTTAAGCAAAATTTAGTAAAACTCATCCAGAATAAAGAGGTCCTCAGAGACTATTACCAGAAAATTCAAGATATTAATTTCGTTTGTCGTGAAAATATTTTAAACAAATGGTAATTTAATCAGAGCTATTTTGAAAATTAAAATTTTGGAACATATTCCATGTAAATGGAATTTGAAGGTGGGGGCATTTTCTTGAAAATATTTGTGCTGCATCCTTGGAAGATAATAAACTTAAATGCCAAGTTTGGTATTTAACAGAACTTTTGTTTTTGAGCCATGCTGTCCACGGATACAAACACACACACTGACCTTTTTCTAAAGATGTTTTATACAGGGTACTCAAAACATGTATGGTATAGTATTTTTGGGTGGAATACATTAGCTTCTCTATGTATTAGCTGCATAGAACGTGTAGAGAAAGTAGAAGAAAAAAGAGTATATGGTTAAATTGGGTGTTTTACGAGCTCTACATTTCTTGAGAAGGAAGTTTTTGTCTTTCTCTTACGGTTTACCAGTTCTACAAAAGTCATCCAGAATGAAGGAGTCTTCAGAGACTATTCCCAGAAATTTTAAGATATACATTTTATTTGTCATACAAATATATTTATATACACTATTTTAAACAAAGTTTTAGAGACATTTATGAGAAAATAAAAAAAATTAATACGCTTTCCAAGTAAATGGTAGTTTGGTGTTAGGGAATTTTCTTGAAAATCTTCGTATTGCATCCTTGAAAAATGCTTAATTTAATTATCAAGTTTGGGTATTTAACCGACTTTTCGTTTTTAAAGTTATGTTGTTCACACACTAGCAGTTTTTCTAAAAATGTTTTATTTTATACAGGCGAGCCTAAAACGTATATTTTCAGTGAAATCCTAGTAGATACTTTTTGTTGGAATAAATTCTCTATATACTAAGTAAAGAAAGTAAAAATTGCGTGCGTGGAAAAATTTAAAACAGTTAGGTGGAATAACTCGGAAATAGTTAATGCTGCAAACAAATTTATTTTATATACAAATTGTGTATTTAAACAATTTAGCTAAGGTTTTCGTGTAGTTCCGCTTTGTCTATGTCTTGTGATTTACCACATTTACACCACACTACTTCAGATTGAATAGTAGAAAGATTGTATTTCATAAAAAAATCAATACCGAGATTTCACCGGAAAATTGTACTTTGAGACTCCTTTATATAAAAAACATTTTTAGAGGAATGTCCGTGTTTGTGTATATCTGTATGCGTATGTCTATGGACAACATAACTCATAAACGAAAAGTCTGTTAAATACTTACTTGATGTTTAGGTTTAGTATCTTCCAAGGAAGATTTTCAAGAAAATCCCTCTACCCCAAACTACCTTTTAGTGGAAAATTATCGAAGATTTTTTCAAAAATGGTTATAACGATTTTGATTAAGATGTCGTATATTACAGATATTTATATGACAATATGTATATCCTGTATTTTCTGGGAATAGCCTCTAAAAATCTCTTCATTCTGGATGAATTTTGGATAGCTTTTGTATTATTGGTAAACTGTAAGAAATAGACAAAAACCTCCTGTACAAAAATGCACCTAGATCTCGTAAAACACACAATTTATATCAGATACATTTTTTGAAGAACTAATCGTTTTGAGATAATCCGATTTCAATTTTAAACTACTTGAGTATTTCTCTAACGAGAAGATATCTTTCTTTTCTTCCTCTATTGTTTGACTTCAAGCAAGCAAAGAGGACGGAATTTCAGCTGTTTCACATAGCGACTGGCTTTTGAAAGATTTTACTATCGCTTTAGCCTTATGCATTCCCTTATTTACCTTCTGCTTATAAAGAAGCAAACAAAAGGACCATTTCTGTTTACGTTATCTTATTAGCATTATGTAGATAATAGAATAATGGTTTTTTAAGAAAAATTGTTTGGGAACAGTTGGAGAAAGTAATGCGAATGGAACACATTAGATTTTTAAATATAGTGAACCGTAAGGTAAGACAAAACATTATTACACAAAAACTGTAGATCTCATTAATGCACAATATTTACATGAAATGAATGCAGTGAGATAGTCTTTGTTAATGCATTTCATGTTCTTATATTTACATGTTTTTGTCGTGAGTGAAAGAAAAGCAAAAATCGTGACATTTTAAAGTCATCACATAATGACAGGTACTTTAAAACATGCGATTAACGTTTTACCTAAGGTGTAACTGTGAATTGAAAGTTAATCTGGATTAATAATAAGTTGATCGTATATAAAACGTTTGCAATAAAACCTTGTGTAGAGGAGTAGAGAGTGGCATGTGAATGCAACACTTTTGCATTCCCTTACTACTATTATTTTACTCGTATTTTACCCCAAAACTGTGTGAAAACTTCTTCTAAGTGTGCAATGAACTGGGCCCTACTGCGTTTCAAGTTGTGTCTGGACATGTCATTCATTACGAGCAATTCCTCTAATAGCCCATGTTAACCCATGCCGTGTTGGTAGTGTACGACGGTTGCATTTTAAAAGCAACATTAGAAACGTAAGGACTGCAGCGGCGAGTTGCAGACGCTTAAGTGCCTTCTGGACCAGTGACAGCGTGGTCCAAGCTGCCCAATCATCCTCTTATTTGCTTGTCCAAGGCATTTTCATAAATCTGCGATAGTCAGCCAGAACACTATGAGGTCTTTCAGAAGCAACTTTAAACCGATATAAATATTATAATATTTGAGATGGAATGAAAACAAAAAAACTCATACTTTGGAAGCCGACGGGGTTTATTTTCTTTTGTTACTTTCTCTACACGTACTATGTACATAGTGTATAGAGAAGGTATTGCACTCCACCAAAAAATTCGATAACGAGATTTCACCGGAAATATATATTTAGGGTCTCCTGTATCCAAAAAAAGTATTTTCAGAAAAAGGTCCGCGTGTGTGTGTCCGTGTGTCTGTGAACACGATAACTCAAAAACGAAAAGTCGGTAAAATACCAAACTTGGTATTTCAGTTTAGTATCTTCCAGGGATGCGACACGAAGATTTTGAGAAAAATCCCCCCACCCCAAACTACCCTTTATATTGAAGTTTTTTCGAAATTTTTCGAATTTCTAAAAAATGGCTCTAACAATTTTGATTAAACATCTTTACGTGACATTTAACGTATATATCCTGAATTTCTTGTGAACAGATGTTCATTCTGGATAACTTTTGCATAACTGGTAAACAATAAGAGATAAACAAAAGCTTACTACGTAGAAAATGTAGATCTCATAAAAACACACAATTTATTCCATTTCATTTTCCTTGTAGAGTTAACCATTTCCGAGGTATTACACCTTAATAGTTTCAATTTACAATACTTACACTTTTCTCACACGGAAAGTTGCCCTTCGCTTTATTTATTTTTTGTTTATACCTGACCATGAAAATAGAATCGAATTTCAATTGTTTCAGATAACCAGCTTCGAAAGGAATTGATTGTAACTATAGGGTATTCCCTTATTTCCCTTCTACTCACAAGGAAGCAACTAATACGACCACTTCTGTTAATGTTTATCTTGATAAGCATGAAATAGACAAAAGAATCATCCGCTGTAAAAATAGTTTGTTTGCAGAGGAGATAGACAATCATACGAATGTAACACATCAGACCTTTATTGTTAAAATTAGAAGTTAAATATCTTTAATGAGTAAAAATTATCCAGTGGGTATATAATCTGCTTCTAACATTTTCTCTATTTCTATATATTTTATTTCAAGAACTGAAAAAGATCTGCTTACTGAAGTGTAAAATGTGAATTGCAACGTTAGGCGTATGAGCAAGAAGCTCTTCTGGAGTTCAGTTACCTTTCTATCTTAAGAAATCCGGTTATTCCACAACAGGTACCTTGGCAAAAGGCAATTTCTTTGAATAGAACATGTTCAGAAGACTTTCACCTTTTTCTTGGCCGGAATCGATACCGTGACGCTTGGTTAAAAGCCTGAGCTACTGGCACGTGTAAAACAAGATGGAAACCTGTTTCTTGTCTGCATGTAACTGGTAGTTCTTCAAAAATGAACATATACTGCAATGATACAATATCTTCGTACAAGGGGCGTTCAATAAGCCCTTAGAAAAAGAAAAACTGACGTTTTCCATTTACATGACTTTCTCTACATCTCTGAAATAAATTATTGTTGAAACGCTTATTCTTCTATTTACTTGATGCTAATCGAGAAAAAAATAGCTGAAAGGGTCTTATTATTTGCTTCCTTGTAAGTAAAAGGGAAATAAGGGAGTACCATAGGCTAAATCGATAGTAACATCTTTTAAAAGCTGGTTGCTATATGATTGAAGTAACTTTGTATAGACAGGAGTTGACAAGTTCACCTATGAGAAAAAGTATTTTAAAGCTGAAACTAATAACAAGGAATATCTCAAAAACGGCTAACTCCACCAGAAAATGTCTTTAACATAAATTGTGTGTTGTAACGAGCTCTACATTTTTTGTGTTTTAAGTTTTTGTCTAACTCTAACGTTTTAGCAGTTATGCAAAATTCCGCAAAATTCATCCAGAATAAACATGTCTTCAGAGACTATTCCTATAAAATTGAAGATATGCATTTTATTTGTCATGTAAATACCTTAAATATAAGAGATTTGAATCAAAATTGTTAGGGCTGTTTTTCAGAAAATCAAAACTATAGATATTTTGCCTTTTAAAGGGTAGTTGGGTGTGGGGGAATTTTCTTGAAAATCTTTGTGGCGCATCCTTGGAAGATACTTAACTTTAATATTCAGTTTGGTATTTAACGGATTTTTTTGTTTGAGCTTGCTGCCCAGACACACACACACACACACACACACACACACACATTTTTATAATTTTTTTGAATTGAGGGGATATCAAAATACTTATTTCCGGTGAAATCTCGCTATCGAATTTTTGGGTGCAATACAATACCTTCTCCATACACTGTGTACATTGTACGTGTAAAGAAAGTAAAAGAAAAACAAACTATTTTGGTAGATGTGTTTTTATTTTTCAACATAATCACCTTTTAGCTCGATACACTTTTCTCAGCGTTTCTCCAACTGTTTTAAGGCTTCCAAAGTGTAGGATTTAAGAAGGTCCTCAAAATAGGCATCTCTTTGGGAGATGACCTCTTCGTTAGACATGAATCGTTTTCCGCCCAGATACTTTTCCAAGTTTGGAAATAAAAAAAAAAAGTCACTGGGGCCAAATCTGGTGAATAAGGTGAATCTTGTAGCAATTCGAACCTTAATCTACAATTTTCACCATCAAAACTGCGCAGGTGTGTAACCTTGCACTGTCTTGATGGAAGAAAATCTTTTTCTTTGCCAGATGAGGGCGTTTTATCTTGATTTCTCCGTTCAGCCTGTATAATAACCATGTATAATACTCTCCATTTGTGTTCTTCCTTTCTGTAAGTAATCAATGTAGACAATTCCGCGTGCATCCCAAAAAACAATGGCCATCACCATGTTTGCAGATTTCAACACCTTTGCCATTTTTCCGAGCCAGTTTGTCTCTAAAAACCTACTGTTTCGACTGTATTTTTTGTTTTGATGCGTAGTACTGTATCCATGTTGCATCCACAGTTATGTATCAGGATTGTGACGGAAAAGTGCCAAACTAGCTTCGGAATCGATCACACGATTACGTTTATTCTCCACTGAGAGCAAACACGGCACCCATCTTTTCGAGGCCTGTGTCAGGCCTAATATTTGGTGTAAAATTGAGAACACTTTACTTTGTGATACGTCTGTGGCCTTTACTATTTCGCGAACTTTGATTCGTCGATCACTCAAAACCATATCCTGGATTTTGTCAATCTTCTCGAAGAAAGACACTTCTACTGGACGTCCGGAACGATGTTCATCATTTGTGGATGTATGACCACGTTTAAATTCATTTATCCAATTGTAAATTGTTGCAAACGCAGGAGCAGTTGTACCACAAACTTTATCCAACTCGGCTTTTCTCTCTTTCGGTATTAAATCTTTTAAATGGAAGTAAATCACCGCACGAAACTCGTTTTTTCCACCTTTCTAAAGTTGCACAATATTATTGATCCAATTGCTTATAGCAACAAACCCACGTGATGTATATTACTATAACTTTAATTGTCATCTAGTAAGAGTGTAATTTCTAAGGACTTGTAGAATGCCCTCGTATCATAAAGAGATAAGCTATTTCTACATGGCCGAAACATTGGGTTGTAAAAATTATGGGTAATTTAGTCGGCAACATGTAAGGATGCGCCGCCATGACTGCGGATGTGTAGCTCATAAATTATCTGGTTTTTGAACCACGGCTCACTAAGCTCGCTTACTTGTACAGTGCAATACAAGTTCATAAATTATTCACTCAATTAAGCATTAGCATTTGTCACTCCGCATCTCAAATTTCCTTCTGCCACATTTATGAATTACCAAATGTGAACGTATATTATACGTTCGTAGAAAGCGTTGAGCTTGAAATATTACGATTTTGACGGTTTTCAATGTGAACTACATACACTGTAGTAATATTTCATGACTGTACACTATTTTACTTTCTCCTTCGTAAATTAGTACCTACTGCATTCCACCCAAATATTTAATACCGAGATTTCACTGGGAATACATGTTTTAATATCTATATAAAATCTGATTCCCACTCATATGATTTTTATTAGCTGATTCACAAATCAACTTCCTTTCAAAAGATTCTCTTATCTAAGCCATGCTAATGAAGATAAACATTGCCAGAATTGGTCTTGCTACCTGCTTCCTTGTAAGTAGAAGGGAAACAAGGAAATGCACTAGATTAAGGCGATAGTCAGACCTTTCAAAAGCCGGTCGTTAAGTGAAACAATTGAAATTCGGTTCTCTTTGATTGCTAAGAGTAAACAAAAGAGAGACTAAAACAAATATGTCTCCCATTTGAGAAAAGTTTAAGCACCTTAAAATTGAAACCAATAATAAAAATACAAATGACATATATTACCTATGTGTTTTAAAGGTATCTACATTTTTTGTGTGGTAAGTTTTAATCTATTTCTAATGGCTTACTACTATGAAAAGTTCAGCAAAATTCATTCAGAATGAACAGGTCATTAGAAAATATTTCCAGAAGATTCAAGATATGAATTTTATTAGAGATGTAAATATCTACAACATATGGTATTTCATTAAAAATCATTGAAGTCATTTTTGATGAAAACAACATTTTCTAGAAAAGTTCTTGAAAATACTTGTGTCGCATCTTGGAAGATACTTAAATTAAATTCCAAGTTTGGGATTTGACGGTCTTTTAGTTTTTGATCTATGCTGCCCACAGACACAAACACACACACACACACACACACACACACACACATACACACACGCACAGATACGCACACACAGGACCCTTTTCTAAGAATGATTTTTTTTTATTCAAGAGGACCCAAAAAATGCATTTCCGGTGAAATATGGGTATCAAATTTTTGGGTGCAATACAATACCTTCTCTATACACTATGTACATAGTACGTGGAGAGAAAGTATGAAACAAAATATTTTGTAAAAGTTTAGAATTCCTATTATTTTATAATAGAAAAAATTAATTAATCTCAATGTTGGTCAAATTTGACAGATGCAGCACAAGGAAAAGCCATCGGATCCATTGCAACACGACTGCCGCACCTTTGAGTATATATTGGTCCACGGCCCCTGTGTTGCAGCAGTATTGGTTTTCGAAACTTGATCTTGTAACTTTATATCTAACTCTGCTGAAACTTGATGCGGTTAGTGTCCGGTGGATACATGTGACGATCGAACTCGTGTCCTAAAGGAAAGGAGAAAGTGTGAAAACAGACGCAGCTCAGCAAAGTACACGTGCAAATATTCCGCGGTAAAAACGTAGAGTATCATAAAAATATAGCGGATTTGCATAATTCCTCTATTTTACCCAATCTTACAACTACAAAATGAGTTACATCATTTTCAAAATTATAAATAATTCACTTTTATTAGTTTCTCTACAAGTACTAAGTAATAGTGTATAGAGAAGGTATTGTAATGCACCCAAAAATGCGATACCAAGATTTCACCGGAAATACATGCTTTGGGTCCCCTGAATCCAAAAAAAGCATTTTTAGAAAAATGGTCCGTGTGTGTGCGCGTGTTTGTCTGTCTGTCTATGTGTATGTGTCTATGCGTCTGTGGATAGCTTGGCTCAAAAACGAAAAGACCGTTGAATACCAAACTTGGTGTTTAAGTTTGGTGTCTTTCAAAGACACGACACGAAGAATTTCAAGAAAATCCCCCACCCAAACTACCCTTTTCATGGAAATGTTTTCGAAAACTTTGATTTTCTTAAAAATGGCTCTAACGATTTTGATTAAAATATCGCATATTAAATATGTTTACCTGTCAAATAAAATGTATATCTTGAATTTTCTAGGAATAGCCTCTAAAGACTATTTAATTCTAGATGAATTTTACGGAAGTTTGCATAACTGCTTAACTGTAAGAGATGGACATAAACTTACCACACAAAAAATATAAAACACACATACATTTTTACTTTCTTCATACGCACTATGTACACAGTGTATAGAGAAAGTATTGCACTCCACCAAAAATTCGATACCGAGATTTCACCGGAAATATATGTTTTAGGGTCCCCAATATCCAAAAAAGGCATTTTCACAAAAAGGTCCGTGTGTGTGTGTGTGTGTGTGTGTGTGTGTGTGTGTGTGTGTGTGTCCGTGTGTCCGTGTGTCTGTGAACACGATAACTCAAAAACGAAAAGTCGGTAAAATACCAAACTTGGTATTTAAGTTTAGTATCTTCCAGGGATGCGACACAAAGATTTTGAAAAAATCCCACCACCCCCAACTACCCTTTACATGGAACTTTTTCCGAAAATTTTGATTTTCTCAAAAATGGCTCTAACGATTTTGATTAAAATTTCGGATATGAAACATATTTACCTGAAAAATTAAATGTATATCTTGAATTTTCTGGGAATAGCCTCTGAAGAGTAGTTTATTCCGGATGAATTTTACTAAATTTTGAATAACTGCTAAGCCGTAAGAGATGGACAAAAGTTTACTACACAAAAAATGCAGAGCACTTTAAAACACACAATTTATGTTATATACATTTTTTTCGTGGAGTTCGTCGTTTTTGTGACATTCCTTATTTTTGGTTTCTGCTATGAAAAACGTATACTTTTCTCATACAGGAACTTGTCAACTCCTATCCATATAAACAAAGGAACTTCATTGACATAGCAACCAGCTTTTGACTATCACTTTAACCTACGGTTGTCCCTTATTTCGCTTCTACTTACAAGGAAGCGAGTAATAAGACTATTTCTGCTAATTTTTTCTGATTAGTATAAAGTAAATAGAAGTATAAGCTTTTTAAGAATTATTTGTTGCAGGGATATGGAGAAAGTCATGTGAATGGTACACATCAGATTTTTTTCGTGGAGTTGATCGATTTTTAGATATTCCTTGTTTTTGGTTTCAGCTTTGAAAAACTTACTTTTCTCATACAGGAATGTGTCAACTCCTGTCCATACAAACAAAGGAACTTCAGTCACATAGCAACCAACTTTTGACTATCACTTTAATCTATGGTACTCCCTTATTTCGCTCCTACTTACAAGGAAGCAAGTAATAAAGAAGTATACATATTGCTGCTAATTTTTTTCTCGATTAACATGAAGTAAATAGTAGCATAGCTTTTTAACAATAATTTGTTACAGAGATGTAGAGAAAGTCTTGTGTGTGTGTAGTACAGAGAAGGTATGAACATAGTACGTGTAGAGAACGTAAAAATCTGATAACAAAATGTCACCGGAAACCTGAATAAAAATAAAATAGAACAACAGAAAAATGAGAATAAATAGGAGCATAAAATAAAAGCGAAAAGTTGGGAAGCCCAATTTGGAATTTACAGTTAAGCAATTTCCAAAAATGTGACAAAGATTCAGGCACCCTGTATTCAAAAAAACGTATTTTTAGAAAAATACGTGCCTGTGTATCTATGAACAGCATAAGTCAAAAACAAAAGTGGGTTAAATACCAAACCTGAAATTTAAGTTGTGTAGGTATGCGACACGAGTATTTTCAAGAAAGTCCCTCCAGCACAATGTTTGACTGTCTCAAAAATGGATTTAACGATTTTGTTGCAATATTGTGTGCTTAAGATATTTCATGACAAATAAATTACTTATCTTAAAATTTCTAGGAATAGCCTCTGAAGTTCTCGTCTTTCTGATGATTTCTGGTAAACCGTAATAGGTAAGACAAACCTAGACTACACAAAAATAGGTAAGCATCCAATTGTGGAGTTAACCATTTCCGAGATATTCCGTGTTAATGATTTACATTTTCAAATTTTAAACTTTTGATAAATGGGATATCGTTATTCATTTTTGTTTCATCCTGTCATGTAACGAAAACAGAATTTCGAGCCAATACATAGCGAATCGCGCTTAAAATATTTAACTATTGTTGTGTCTTAGTGTGGATATTCTTTTTTGTTCCTAAAGGAAATATGAAATAAAACCGATTAGTAGGAAGTAAGCAGGAAATAGGTTTTTTTAAAACTATTTTTTTATGCAAAATAGAGAAAGTCATATGAATGTAAAACGTCAGATATTTGTTTTAAGTAGTTGAGTGATGCTGCGACTAAATTAAATGTTTGAAGGAAAATAATAAAGATTACTGTTGTTCCGTATGCTTCAGGGTGCAAAAATAAAGGAAGACCTCGAGAAACGAAGAGGCTGTTTGGAAGTGCTAACTGCGGGAATGCATCAGAGGAAATCATCTATAAAACAAACCTATAATTAAGAGGGTTTTCTTCGCTGAAGGTTTGACGTATCGTTTCCTTTTTCAACTGCAACTTGGATTTTTCCACATCGATGCTTTTTCCTTGCTTTCTAATGCTGGCGTAAAGGATATTGCTAATTCCGTTGGTTTGCTTGCAACATAGCCTCGGAAGACTAAAATGCGCGTTTCCTGTGTGAACAATGACTATAGTAATCAAATATAATCGTGAAAAATACTGCGAAAAGATATTAAGATAGCAAGCATCCTCTGTATAACCTTTGCAATTCCAAATTGTTTAGAGACATTACAATATTACAGAAAGTAATGCTAATGTTTTTATAAACATGTACTGTGTCTGTGTGTTTGTAGGGAACATCATCTGAAAATATTGATTTTCTCAAAAATGGCTCTAACGATTTTAATTAAAATATCTTATGTTTAAGATATTTTCTTGGCAAACGAAATGTGTATTTTGAATTTTCTAAGGATAGCCTCTGAGAATTGATGTCTTCTGTCTTATGTGTAACTTTTAAAATAACTGGTAAACCGTAAAAGATAAGCAAAAATTTAATGCATAAAATGTGGATCTCGTAAAACACACACTTGATGTCATGTCCATTTTTATTTTCTCTTGCCCCGTATGTACAATGTACAAAAACATTTCCAGAAAAAGGTCCGTACGTGTGAGTGTGTGTGTGAGTGTGTGTGTGTGTGTGTGTGTGTGTGTGTCCGTGTGTCCGTGTGCCTGTGAACACGATAACTCAAAAACGAAAAGTAGCTAAAATACCAAACTTGGTATTTAAGTTCAGTATCTTCCAGGGATGCAACACGAAGATTTTGAGAAAAATCCCCCACCCCAAACTACCCTTTATTTGGAAGTTTTTTCGAAAATTTTGATTTTCTTAAAAATGGCTCTAACGATTTTGATTAAAATATCGTATATTAAAGATATTCACCTGACAAATAAAATGTATATCTTGAATTTTCTGGGAATAGCTTCTAAAGACCTGTTTATTCTAGATGAATTTTGCTTAATTTGGCATAACTAATAAACCGTAAGAGATAGACAAAAACTTACTAAACAAAAGATGTAGGCCTTGTTAAAATACAAAATTTACATCCTATACATATTTTCGTGGAGCTTACCGTTTTCGAGGTATTCATTGTTATTGGTTTCAGTTGTGAAGTACTTATACTTTTCTCAGACGGGAGTGTCCATTTTTCTTTCGTTCTACTCCTGGCTAAGAAAAGAAGCCTTTTGTAATGACAATCGCATAACGGCAGCTTTTAAAACATTTGACTATCGATTTAGCCTAGTGTATTCCCTTATTTTCTTCCTACTTATAAGGAACTAAGTAATAAGAACATTGCGCTGAATACCTCGATTAACAAGATGGAGAAAGAAGAATAATCTTATGTAAGAAGTTTGTAGAGCGGCTAGAGAAAGTCAGTCGCCCTCTGTGGTGTAATGGTTACTATGCTAACTTCACATACCCAAGGTCACGGGTTCAAACCCGGCGGAGGACGATGGATTTTTTCGGGCGTAAAAATCCTTAGCATGGCTTCCTTCGGAAGGGAAGTAAAACTGTGGGTCCCATGTCGTAGATTTACGGCACGTAAAAGAACCTCAAGTCTGATAAGAGAGGCCTCTGATCAAAATTAAGCGATCTTTCACGCCCAGTATAGAATGGGACGCTGAGAACCAAAGCAGTTAAAGAGCGTCCATAAATAAAAGGCCATTTCATTTTCTAGAGAAAGTCATGTGGGTGTAACACATCAAATTTTTTATAGAATTTTCAACAGAATCCGAGTTAGTGATTTCAGTTCTAATGCCTGGCCTTTTCAAACAGGGCTTTTCATCTTTCTTCTCTTTACTCTTAGCACGCAAAGAGAGCTGAATTTCAATTGTTTAACATAGCGATTAGCTTTTAAAAGTTTGCACTATCGCTTTAACCTGTACATTCCCTTATTTTACTTCAACATGAAAAAAGCAAGTAATAAGGCAATTTGCTAATGTTTATCATTATGCAGATAAAAGAAAACCCTTTTGTTAGAAAAGTTTATTCATAGCAGCTAGAGAAAGTCGTGTGAAAGAAACACATCAGATTTTTACTTTCTCTAGTCCGTATGTACAATGTACATAGTGGATAGAGAAAGTACTGTAACCCACCCAAAAATTCGATACCAAGATTTCACCGAAAATATATGTTTTGCGGTCCCCTGAATCCGAAAAAGACATTTTCAGAAAAAGGTCCGCGCGCGCATGTGTGTGTGTGTGTGTGTGTGTGTGTGTGTGTGTGTGTCTGTGGGCAGATAGCTCAAAAACGAAAAATTGGTAAATGCCAATCTTGATATTTAAGTTCAGTATCTTTCAAGGATGCTACACGAAGATTTTAAAGAACATCTGCACCCCTACAATTCTTTAGGTGAGACATTTTTAGAATATTTTTATTTAATCAATAATGGTTCTAACAATTTTTATTAAAATATCATGTATTGAAGAAATTTACATGGAATATAAAATATATAGGTATTTTGGATTTTCTAGAAATAGTCTCTGAAGAGCTCTATATTTTGTTGGAGCTTTGCAGAATTTCGCATAACGGTTAAACCGTAATAGATAGCGAAAAAACTTACTGCATAAAAATACAGATCTCGTTAAAACACGTAATTTATGTCATATACATTTTTCTTGTAGAGTTGGTTTACAATTTTAAACTAATTAACTTTTCTCAAACGGGACAATGCTAAGCGAGACTGCCTCTGTGGTCGAGTATTTTCAGAAAAAGGTCCGTGTCCGTGTCCGTATGTCTGTGAACACAATAACTCAAAAACGAAAAGTCGGTAAAATGCCAAACTTGGTATTTAAGTTTAGTATCTTCCAGGGATGCGACACGAAGATTTTGAGAAAAGTACCCCCACCCCAACTACCCTTTACATGGAACTTTTTTCGAAAATTTTGATTTTCTCAAAAATGGCCTCTAACGATTTTGATTAAAATTTCGTATATTGAAGAAAAATAAAATGTATATCTTGAATTTTCTGGGAATAGCCTCTGAAGACTACTTTATTCTGGATGAATTTTGCATAACTACTAAACCGTAAGAGATGGACAAAAACTTAACAGACAAAAAATGTAGAGCACGTTAAAACACACAATTTATATTATATACATTTTTTTCGTGGAGTTGATCGTTTTTGAGATATTCCTTTTTCTTGGTTTCAGCTTTGAAAAACTTATACTTTTCTCATACAGGAATTTGTCAACTCCTGTCCATACAAACAAAGGAACATAGACCACATAGCAACCAGCTTTTGGCTTTCACTTTAACCTATGGTACTCCCTTATTTCGCTTCTACCTACAATAAAGCAAGAAATAAGACTATTTCTGCTAATGTTTCTCGATTAGCATGAAATAAATAAAAGATAAGCTTATTAACAATAATTTGTTACAGAGATATAGAGAAAATCATGTGAATGATTCACATTTTTTTATACGGCGACCACTTTTTAGAAGATTTTATTATCGCTTTAGTCTGATGTATTCCCTTATTTTCCTTGTACTTATAAGGAAACCCATAATTATACTAATTCTGCTAATCTTTATCTAAATTAGCATGATGTAGATAAAAGAATAAGCTTTTGTAAGACAATTTTGTATGTGGCACAGCTAGAGAGAGTTATTTAAAAGGAACCGTTCATATGTTTTTTATGTTAGTTTACTTTTTCTTCCAAGCAAATTCATGTTGATTACAGGTTTCCTAATTCTCCCAATGTTCTTAGGATAAATTTAAATTTTAGAGAGTATAAGACAGCTATGCGCTTAAAAATGTTAAAAAAGAATTCATTAAGGTCACCTGCCATCTATTTATTGGCTTTATTCTGTGCCAAATACACAATTTTATCACACTTACTAGAAACTGTCACATGTTTCTCCTAACAACCGGCTTTAAAGCTGTGTTAAGATACGATAGAACCTGCAAAATGCAGGAACGGAAAACGCCCGCTTTTAGCATAGCACAACTGTAGAAGTTAATCGAATACCGCTAAATGGATGCCAAATAGTTTAAATCACTGCCCCAATTACGATTTAAAGCAGCATTTGTGAGGCATGACATCATCAGTATGAGAATTACGTAACAGAGAGCTTACGTATAAAGGAGGAAAGGTCGCAAGTTTGAATTCGCCTAGGAGAAGTAATCCAAATAAGGTTTATTACTTTCTCACGTACTATGTACATAGTGTATAGAGAAGATATTGTAATGCGTCCAAAAATTCGATACCGAGGTTTCATCGGAAATACATGTTTCGGGTCCCCCTGAATCCAAAAAAAAAAAAAACATTTTTGGAAAAAAGGTCAGTGTGTGTGGATAGCATAGCTCAAAAACAGAAAGTATGTTAAAAACCAAACTTGCTATTTAAGTTCAGTATCCTCCAAGGATGCGACACGAAGATTTTCAAGAAAATCCCCCACAGCCAACCACCCATCACATGGAAACATTTTCGAAAGTTTTGATTTTCTCAAAAATGGCTCCAACAAGTTTGATTAAAATCTCTTATATTTGAGATATTTACATGCCAATTAAAATGTATATTTTGGATTTTCTGGGAATAGCCTCTGAAGGCTACTTTATTCTGGATGAATTTAATGAAATTTTGTATAACTGGCAAACCGTAAGACATAGACAGAAACTTACTTAACAGAAAATGTAGAGCTCCTTAAAACACACATTTTATGGTATATACATTTTTCTCATGGAGTGGATCGTTTTTTAGATATTCCTTATTACTGGTTTCAGCTTTGATAAACATACTTTTCTCATAAGGGAGTTTGTCAATTCCTGTCTATAGAAACAAGGGAACTTCAGTCACAGAGCAACCAGATTTTGAGTAATATCTACTTTAGCCTATGCTACTCCCTTATTTGCCTTCTTCTTGCATGAAAGCAAGTAATAATACTATTTCTGCTATTTTTTTTCTCGATTAGCATGAAGTATAAAGAAGCATAAACTTTTTAACATAGTTTATTACAGAGATGTATTGAAAGTCATATGAATGGAACACATCAGATTTTTTTTTCGGGGCTTTCCGTTATCCTGAGAGGACGAATGTCAAGTAGCTTTAAGCGCCACGGGCTTACATTTGCGCATCATTTCACCAATTTCATTCATCGTCCGATATGACCAACCAGGTTAAAGGACGTTAAGAAAAGAAAAGAAAAAAAAAAAAAGCAACATTATATTCTCGAGGTTTACTGACTTGTTGGTCAGTGATCACTAACACTAAAGTATTCGCAAATTTAAATTGTTTAGTTATGCGTTTTTTATGCGAGTGTGAATAAAGGCCACATACAATCCTGCAGAACTATATTAACCCTATAATTGGTTATAAGCAGCCATCCTTCGGCTGTATTTCACCAGCTATACTTTTTCCAATGTGAGTGATGAATTCCAGGATTAAGTGAGGCATTGTCTTAGTATTGATGGACATCATTTTAAACATCTGCGTTAGGTCTTAAACAGATACTATGAACATTGCATGTGATGTGTTCCATTCACATGATTTTCTCTACACCTTTTAACACGTTATTGTTGGAAAGCTTATTCTTCTATTTACTTCATGATAATCAAGATAAACATTAGCAGAAATTGTCCTTATTACTTGGCTCCTTGTAAGTAGAAAGGAAAAATTCTAATGTGTTCCATTCTCATGATGTCCTCTAGCTGTTCGATACACAAATCTTTTATTCAAAACATTAATCTGTATCTACATAATGTTAATCAAGATAAGCATAAGCAGAATTATCTTATTCTAGCTTCCAGGTAAGTAGAAGGTAAATAAGAAAATCACAAGTTAAAGCGTCAGTCTGTCTTTTAAAAGCCGGTCGCTATGTGAATCAATTGAAATTCCAATATCTTTGCTTCCGAGGAGTAAACAAACGAGAAACGAGATCAAAGATGTCTTCCCGTTTGAGAAAAATTTAAGTGGCTTAAAATTGAAACCAGTAATTCGGAATATCTCGAAAACAGTTAACTCTACTAAAAAAAAGTAGATGCCATAAATCGTGTGTTTTAATGAGATTTACATTTTTTGTGTATTAAGTTTTGTGTATCTCTTATGGTTTGCCAGTTTATAAAAATCATCCAAAATTAAGAAGTCTTCAGATGCTATTCCCAGAAAATTCAATATATACATTTCGTTTGTCATGAAAATATCTTAAACATACGGTATTTTAATCAAAATCGTTAGAGATTTTCGAGAAAACCAAAATTTTCGAAAAATGTTCCATGTAAAGAAACATTGGATCCATGTTTGGGGTAGGGGGATTTTCTTGAAAATCTTCGTGTCCTATCCTTGGAAGATACCAACTATGGAACGTACTATGGAACCCAAATGAATGTACTGCTACCTAAAGACAAACTGTCTCGAGAACTGCGTCTCTGTAGAATATATTCCAACGCGCTTGCTCTAAGCATTAAACTAAGCTCTACCTGGCTAGTCTTCCCGCTCTCAGTAGCGTCTATTCTCATGAGCCAATAACAATTACCCTAGTATCTTACTTAGGCTACTAGCTCCCCAGTAACGTTCACAGGTTTATTATCACCCCATGCCCTAAAGCTTGCTCAAGCATATTCTTTTATATGTTTCATCCGCCCTCCGTAATTATTGTCCACAAAAACCTTGCGAGAGATTTATTTTTTTCTATTTTTATGACTCTATACAGCTTCAACTATATCTTCTCTTTTATAATAACCGTATGCTAACATCGCCTGACAATTTAGCTCAATTATTATTAAAGCGCCAATGCAATGGCCCAGATCAGGCAATTTCAACCAATCGCGGTCATCTGTCTGAGCTATATTGTCGAAACACCTTATCGCAGCTGATGTTCATTTCTTTGAAATCTTGTCGTACCCGATGTTTGTTTGTTTGTTTAATCTCCGGTAACAAGGTGACAATCCAGTCAGCCAACCTTCACTTTTAATAACTGTCAGTTCCACAATTGTACTTTCAATCAATTCAGTTACAATGTCTATTTAAAGTTTTATGCAGTTCACAATGTATTTAGTTATAAAAAGGAGTGAAAATAATTATTATTTGCATTTCTTATGTATTAGATGAGTGCAATAATCTCAAATAAAATAATGTTTGTTTCCATTTCATGTATTAGCTATTTAAAGTTGGAATAAAATAATTGCTCCCTATTTCTATTGTTGTCGATATTCGTAGATCGGGCGCAGGCACGGTCGGCCATATCATAATTCAGGAGGTAGTGAAGAAAGAAAGAAATAATCATATGTTATAAGCATTAGAGGTATATTTTAATCCCTGAGTATATAATGATTTACTTATGTTCAAAATGTTCATTGTTTTAGGGATGTAAAACTGTAAACAAGATTTTTAATGTGGTCGCTATAAAACCTTGTAGTTCTGCGACCTAAAATAAAGAATAAATAAAAAAAAAAATAAAATAAAGAAAGAAAAATCGGTAAATAAACATGGTCGAATGCGTCATCTACCATTTGAGAATTAATGTATTACAATCATAATCGGATAAAATTTCCCTTCTTATATATTATAAATTATTAATAGTCTTTCGCTGAATTGTCTTATCAAATACATGTGTTTTCATCTCTTAGAACAATTAACTCCAGTCTCTTCGCTCCGGTCGTGAATTATCGACAAGATGAAAACACTCGCGGTATTACTTACGATAATATAATACTATTTCTACATTACATACAATTATTTACATTATCTTGCCTGCTAATTATTTTCTCCTTCTTGCAGTCATTAGTACTGCCTCATATCAAATAACTATTTTGGATAGAGGAGACCCTAAAACTTGTAAAATCTCGTTACTGAATTTTTGGAAGGAATACCTCAATAATTTTGAATGAGTTTTACTTCATGTACTTAGTACATAAGTAGAGAACTCCTTCAAAATTATTGAGGTATTTAAACTTACTTCCGATGTCTCTTAAATTCAGTACTGTCCCGCCAAAATCGGGACGTTTGGAATTACTAGCCTTATTAAACGTGCAAGGCATACATCATAGACGCTATCAATTATACTATTTAACAGCAAGTGACATCTGTGGAACGCCGCGTTAAGCTACATTCACAATGAAATGCAAGCGCAGACGTAACGTATGCGCAAGAGGAAGTATTCTGCTTCTTTTCTCTATGCATTGCCTATGAATTCAATAACAAACGAAGCACTGCGAGACTATAAAGACTGCTGTACATGCATGCTCTTCTATTTGGCCGTGCAGTGCCGCCGCGCCATCTCTTATTTCCCTCAAGAGGTTATGACAGTCTCCTTACGAATCCTTTGATTTAATGGACAGAACTCTCATCTGTGTCTAGATTTCTTGGTTCTCATAAATCGAAGACGCACAGAGATAATTCTTAGTTCATTAAATGTGCAGCTTTATCACTTCCTGAAGTCTCTATGCTTGGACTATTTTCAATAATTTTGAATGAGCAATTATTGTGACGTCACTGCCGCGAGCTTCAGTTGTTAGTATGTAATGTTATAACATATTTATTTCTATAAGATTGAGTGACTTTTCTTAAGTGTTATTGTTGGTTATGTTATTCAGTTTTAACTTACAGAGCGCTTGGAAGATATTCGCGTGTAACTTACAGATCTAGAAACCCGTGCCAACTTCTAGCGTTGGGCTTACGATTGCATTGTGAATGGTGTCTCCTTGCGTCTGCGCTTAAGGGCCATTCACATTGAAAACTAACCGTAGACGCACTGACATAGAATATAGACGCAGAATTAAATGCACCATGAGCAATCTCAATGACAAATGTAAACGTAGGCAATAACCAATCAGAAATTAAATAAGTGAACTGCGCCTTGTGAGTGAATAGCAAACTAAAATGGCTGGCTGACACGAGATGGTGGATTCATCCCCTTAAACAAAGACGAATTAGTGGAAGAGAAGTGAGAGAGAATCATCAAGCGAAGCCATTTTAATGACACATCGAACAGCGTTCTCATTGGTTGATTCCTACGTTGCATGTTAACTTTGACGCAAAAGCTTGGCGTTTACAAGCTTCTATGTTAACGCACTACGGTTATGTCTACGTCAATGTCAATGTAACCATTGTGAATGAGCCTATACATATATTGGCTGCAAGTTTCTGTGTCTACGTTACTCTGCGCTTGCATCTCATTGTGAATGTAGCACTAGTTTATGAACATTAAATAAGCGGCGGCAAATCTAAGATGCTACTCATGTAGAGGCCTACAAGGGACAATGGCTTCCAATTAAGGACCAGCCCGGTGCACAAGATGACAGCTTAGTATGCAGGGGCTCTCTTGTTACACACTTGAGAGACAGGAAGTCAAGCACGCAGGTGCATCCGATATTGCTTCACATCGTCATGTCACACAACAGTTTAACTCGGCAGAAAACAGCCGGCTGTCCTTGCTTTTACGCTGAAAAGTGCATCGTACGCACGGAGAGGTTCGAAAACATCGGAAAACCACTCTTTACAATCAAAGACCTTGTAGCAGAGTTACCTAGACTCGCCGTTGGCACTAGTGTGCCTGGAGGAATTGAAACCTCTCGCTCAGTCATCTCAGGAATTTACTTGCTGCATTGCAGAGCGAGATGCCTCGCATTCGGGGAGGTCCCGGGGTCGATTCCCGGTGGCCACCTACTCTTGCCATAGGCAGTTCGTGGTTTTCCCTGGTTGCCAAGGCAAATCCTAATTTCATCTCTACTCCATTTCATTTAATTTCACTCTTTCATGTTTCAGATTGACTTCAGGACTTAACGACGGTCAGTATCGGACAGATGGTGCAGAGACTTACGCATTGTAACTTTTCGGCTCTCTTTCGAGCCTCTTTGCTGGCTCGAGTTTTTCCCGGTCCCGCTAGAGGGACAATTCTAAGCAGCTCTCCGATGGCTTGGAGATGAGCCTCTGTGCGAACCTTCGGTGGCCAGCTGGTTAAGCCTGGATTTGCTAGGGACGCGCTTAAGTGGGATGCGCCGAACTGCCCTGCGGTTGCTTTACCTCGTCCATTCCCATAGGGGTGTATGCACAAATCATCTGGGTGGTCGATCGCATGGAATTTTTCTCGTGCTAGGAGGTTTGGAATGGGTGCACTCAGATTCGTTAGATCTCTGAAAACGAATACTTATGCGACTGAAGAACTCTGAATATAACTAATCCAGCGCAGATGTAAGTTGCACAACTGACCGTATAGGAGCTGTACATTCAATTTTTACTTTCTCTACATTACATAGTGTATAGAAAAAGTATTGCACTCTACCCAAAATTTGGACACCAGATTTCACCGGAAATATATGTTTTAGGGTCCCCGTATCCAAAGAAGAAAAAAAAGAATTTTCAGAAAAAGGTCCGTGTGTGTGTCCGGTGTCCATGTACCTGCGAACACGATAACTCAAAAACGAAAAGTCTGTAAAATATCAAATTGGTATTTAAGTTTAGCATCTTCCAGGGATGCGACACGAAGATTAAAAAAAAAAAATCCCCTCACCCAAAACTACCCTTTACATGGAACTTTTTTTCGAAAATTTTGATTTTCTCAAAAATGGCTCTAACGATTTTGATTAAAATATCGTATATTAAAGATATTTACCTGACAAATAAAATGTATATCTTGAAGTTTCTGGGAATACCCCCTGAAGAATACTTTATTCTGGATGAATTTTACGGAATTTTGCATAACTGCTAAGCCGTAAGAGCTGGACAAAAACATATCACACAAAGAATGTAGAGCACGTTAAAACACACAATTTATGTTATATACATTTGTTTCGTGAAGTTGATCATTTTTAAGATATTCCTTGATTTTGGTTTCAGCTTTAAAAAACATACTTTTCTCATACAGGAATTTGTCAACTCGTGTCCATAGAAGCAAAGGAACTTCAGCCACATAGCAACCAGCTTTTGACCATCACTTTAACCTATGGTATACTCCCTTATTACACTTTTACTTACAAGGAAGCAAGTAATAAGATTATTTCGGCTATTTTTTTCTCGATTAGCATGAAGTAAATAGAAGCATAAGCCTTTTAATACCATTTTTTTGCAGAGAGGTAGAAAAAATCATGTGAATGGAATACAACAGATTTTTGGAAACTGCACACTAATATTTTCTACCTAGATTCTGGTCATATGGAAAGCCAGATAGGACTAGTGTGGATATCAAAATATGTGCAGTTTCCGGGCACAAGGCCTAGCGAAACACATCGCGAAGATTGGACATGCTGATTACTTATGACTTATGAGTAATGAGTGATTTTGCAATAGCGTGTTTTCTGATGTGGTAAATGTTTTCGTCATGTTACCCAACATCTTAAAGTCATTATCACGATAGGGTTTTGCCGCCATTAGAGATATAGTGGAAGATTTTGTTGAGATTGCCACGTTTGAAGGCAGTGAAAAGATTATATGATTACAAGATTATAACTAAAATGATTACATATATTACTAGAAGAAGTGTAACTCAGGAATCAGGCTTGGAGAATTCTTGATCAGAATTAAACAACACAACCCACCAGGACTGTAGACTAAGTTTCTGTTTCGAAAATACCGATGACTGATGCTTATGAGATTATGGTAGCACAAACGCTTTGTAAATCCAACTTAGGTAAGGATTGTCGCCGTAACATTCAAGCTAAATCAGTGGGAATGTGTAGTCTCACCGTCAGGGGTAAAGGTAAGGGCACATAAAGGAGGGAACACATCGCGTACTGCGATGGCGATCAAGCGACCCATTAACCTGACAGCCCTCTAGTGTCCACGGGAACATTGTTTTCATTGAGCACCGCGGCGCCACCTCGCTCGATTTTCGGTATTAAGGGTGGCATTCACAGAACATTTGTTAAGTGGGTTTAGTGATTATGGTAACTCTCAGAGGAGGCTGTGTAAAAACCCTCCAGTGCCTTCTGCAGATAATGCTGTCTGTGTACGAAGGCAAGGGATGTAGAAATCATACAATAGGCTTTGGTCCTTATGGCTCTTGCACTCTGGAGTTTTACAGCTTTGCTGTTAACAGGCATTTACAGAGCATTAAGAATTCAATCGACAAACACTCAGGGGTTATAGAGGAGTGTTTAAAGCACTTTGATATAGGACACGACATGTCTCTGAGTTAGGGTCATTTGCAGTAATCAAAATCAAATTTCAGCCAGCACCCCAATGATTAAACTTCCTGAGCAGCTTACTTCCAGATTACGGTGGTATTGCTATGCTCAAGCTTCCTTTCCTTCTTTCTCGGATTACTTTCAGACCCCCATAGATGTACAAATCAATGCACCAGAAGCCTGTCGAGGAGCAAATACTTTTTAGATCATTACATCCTGGATAGTGATCAAATGATCAAAATAAGATACGAAAAAAAATCTGATATGCTCCATTCACATTACTTTCTCTATTCTTTCAAAAGATAATTTTTATCTACAAAATGATAATCAAGATTATTACCTAGTTCCTCAAAGTAGAAACGGAATATACTAGGCTAAAGCAACAGTCAACTCTTTTAAAAGCTATTGCTATGCGATTGTCATTGAAATCCGGTTCTCTTTCCACTGCCAGAAGTAAAACAAAAGGAATATGAAACAGATTAGCTTCCCGTTTTGAAAAAAAAAAAAAAAATTAAATACTTTAAAGTTGAAATCAATAATAAGGAATGAATAACTTTTGAGATGTTTAGCTTCACCAATTATTCAAAAGTCATTCAGAATGAAGAGGTTTTCAGAGGCTATTCCGAGTAAATTAAGATATACATTTCGTTTATTATGAAAATGTCTTAAATATATGGCACATTAATTTAAAAAAAAAGTTAGTCATTTTTGAGAAATACAAAATGCTCCGTGTAATCTTCGTGAGCAATTTCGGAAGATATTGAACTTAAATACTAAGTTTGGTTTTTAACGGAACTTTCGTTTCTGAGCTACACACAAACACCCACGGAACTTTTCCTAAAAAATCTGATGTGTTCCATTCACATAACTTTCTCTAGCTGTTCCTAATATAATTATTCTTATGAAAATTATTCTTTTATCTACATCATGCTAATCGAGAAAAAACATTAGCAGAGTTGATGCAGAATTATTAGTTCCTTCAAGGTAAGTAGAAGAGAAACAAGGAAATAAATTGTGCTAATGCGATAGTCAAATCTTTAAAAAGCTGGTCGCTATGTGAAACAACTGAGGTTCAGTTCGCTCTGTATGGTCCCGTTTTAGCAAAGTTAGGAGTTTAAAACAAAACCAATAACAAGGGATACCTCAAAAACGGACAACTTTACAAGAAAAATGTAAATGACATAAATTATGTATTCTAGCAAGATCTAACTTTTTTGTGTATTAAATTTTTGCCTATTTCTTACGGTTTAACTGTTATTCGAAACTCATTCAGAATAAAGAACTGTTCCGAGTCTATTACCAGAAAATGATGTGAGTAAGTATTTTAATCAAAATTGTTAGAGCCATGTTTCAGAAAATAACATTTTTCGAAAAATGTGTCAGGTAAAGAGTAGTTGTTGCGGGTATTTTCTTGAAAATCTTTGTGTCGTATCCTTAGAAGAACTGAACTTAAATACCAAGTTTGGTACTTAACCGATTTTTCGTTTTGAGCTATGCTGCCTACAGACACACATACACACAGGACGTGTTTCTAAAAATGTTTATTTGGATTCAGGGGGTCTCAAAATATGTATTCCCGCTGAAATCCCCATATTGAATTTTTGGGAGGCATACAATACCTTCTCTATACACTATGTACATAGCACGTGTAGAGAAAGTAAAAATTAACATTTGAGCACAGATAGCAGTTCCTGCAGAATAGGCAGGGACGCCACTGGCCAATGTATGTTCGCACATTCTGTTTAAATGCATTTCTAAAGTATGTACGTGTCACATCTTTTTGCCACGTCACATAACATGCGCGCGCATTTCGTAGACTTCCCATATCCTTAACCCAGACCTTGCCAGTTTTCTCTGCTACAAGATTTAAAAATATCACAAACGCCAAAAATCAAGGGCTCCCGGGTCGTTGTTTTATTTCGGGAACGTCACCTCTTTTTTCAAAACGAAGGAGAAGAAAGTGCTCCTCCCAGAGAAACTGTAGTGGGGATGAACAATTTAAAAAAAAAAAAAAAAAAGGAGAAAGGTGGTGCAATACAGTTGTTTTGCATAAATATACAGCATGCTTTGTATAGAGTTTACAGTTATGTCTTATTTTTTTGGTGCAGAATCTATTGTAAAATATATGGTAGTGGGGGCTCGCCGCCCGTTGCGATTGTCTAACCGTAGATTGAAACCGCCTTAGTGAAACAATCGTCTAAGTTCCATTTCCTGCTTCGTCTGAAATAAAAAATAATGAAAATCCTTCTTATCTGCGTATGCACACACCTGAGCTGAAATCTAGCCAAGTTAATTCTGGCAAATGTTTCCGAATTCAAAGAAAAAGGTACTTAATTGAAGAGACCACAAGAGTCATCGGCATTTTGATTAATGTGTCCTTGAAACCAAAAACATAAATTCTAGATTACTACTGTTCTTCTAATTGCAGCTAATGTTATCCGGCTAATATTGTGGTTATATACGCTTAATATTACAGGAAATGTTGATTCCGTATTAATTGCTTAGGGTTTCAAAAGTAACTAGACCTTTGCCTATTGTATTAGAAGATACGGCATTTAATTCTAATATTCTTCAAACTGTCCATGTTATCCGACTAACATTGTGGTTATACATGCGTTAATATTACAGAAAATTTTGATTTCCTCAAACATGGCACTAACGATTTTGATTAAATACCCATGCTAAAGATACTTATATGACAAATAAAATGCATATCTTGAATTTTCTGGAATAGTCTCTGAAGACCTCTTTCTTCTAGATGAATTTTACTGAATTATGCCTAACTGGTAAACCGTAAGAGACAGACAAAGACTTGATACACAAAAAATATAGAACTCGTTAAATCAATAATTTCTGTCATATACATTGTTTTGTAGTTTACTGTTCCTTTTTATTAGTTTCAATTGCGAAGTACGTAACTTTTCTCAATCGCGAAATAAACTTTAGTTTCGTCTCTCTTTTGTTTTACCTACTTCAATTGTTCACATAACAAACCAGTTTTTAAAACATCTGACTTTCACTTAATCCTAGTGCATTTTCTTATTTTCCTTCTACTTGGAAGGAAGGAAATATTAAGGCAATTGCTGCTAGTGCTTTTCTCGATTAGCATGATGTAGATAAATGAATAAGCTTGTGCAAGAATAGCTTGTTTGCAGAACAGAAGAGTAAGTCATGTGAATGAAACACATCCGATTCTTTTTAAGAATAATACAATATTTTTACTTTTTCTATACGTACTATGTACATAACGTATAGAAAAGTTATTGCATTGTACCCAAAAATTCGATACCGAGATTTCATCGGAAATACATGTTTTGAGACCACCTGAATAAAAAAAAAGCATTTTTAGAAAAATGTCCGTGTGTGTGTGTGTATGTTTGTCTGTATGTGTTTGTGTGTCTGTGCACAGCATAGCTCAAAAACGAAAAGACCCTTAAATACCAAACTTGGTATTTAATTTCAGTATCTTCCAAGGATGCGACACGAAGATTTTCAAGAAAATCCCCCCACCCCGAACTACCCTTCACATGGAATCATAAACTTTTTAACAAAATTTTTGTTACAGAGATATAGAGAAAGTCATGTGAGTGGAACACATCAGATTTTTCAGTGTTGGAATTAAATGCGATACGAAGAAATAAGAGTTAAATTAAGATTTGATCCATTAATGAACATATACAACAAAATAAACAATGATTGCAGCATATTAAAAGAAGAGGAAATGTAACAATAAACGCAATAAAATGTAAACCAGAAGAAAGCCAGTAATGACATGCTCATTAACTGCCGTGGTTCTCAGCGTCCTATTCTATATTGAGCGTGAAAGATCAGAGGTTGCTCAGAGGTCTCTTTATCAGGCTTGAGGTACCGTGCCGTAAATCTACGACACGGGACCAATGGCTTTACTTCCAAAGGGAGCCATGCAAAGGATTACCCCCGAAAAAATTCATCGTACTCCGCCGGATTTGAATCCGCGACCTTGGATATATGAAGTGAGCACAGTAACCGTCACACCACGGAGGATGACATCAGACGAGTGGCAAATCTTTTTTATTGTATAACCAAATGGGTGCTTCTACAGAAAACAGTGTTCCCTAGTGACGAGATTTATGGAAAGAACCATTTGAAAGGAAGTGACGTAATATGTCATTTCTTACCCGTATGGTGAACGATTAGCTGTCAATTTTATGCATGAGGAAGTCCTCCTCTTTCTTCGCTTTATCTACGGTCAGTCGTACGTGACTGGAGGCGTGTAGTATTCAGGAGGGGACTCCTCTCCAGCAAGGACTATATGTCCCCTCAAATCTCTGGCGCCTTCACATGCAAAATCTTCAAGAGTTAACGTAATTTGTTGTGGCCGTTGTTCATCTTACAGTAGTAACATATCAACTACTCCTCAGTACTACGTATTATTTTTGTTTGTTTTTGTTTTTATCGTTTAAATTATACGCCAGCATATTTTTAATTTTATTTCTCTTATATCTCTAACATTGGGATCCACGTGCTCTCAAAGTGCACTTACTCTGCTTCCAAAATTACCATATATTTCACATTTGGCTCTAGTCCGCCTGGGTAGTGTGGTGGTAGCGTGTCTGCTTCACATTCAATAGGTCGTGAGTTCGTCTCTCGCTTAGGGAGAGTTACCCGGACGAGGTTTTTCTTTCAGGGTTTTCCCTTATCCTGAGAAGACGAATGTCGAGTAACTTTAAGCTCCATGGACCTCGAGTTCATTTGAGTATCATTTCACCAATTTCATTCATCGTCCAATATGACCAACCAGGTTAATGGACGTTAAACTTAAAAAAAAAAAAAAAAAAAAAAAAAAATGGCGCTCAGTCAGTTTATTCAGCATAAAATAAGGTGAGCTACAAGGTTTTCTTTAGACTGAAATTCTAATATTGGATCAGCTGCAACAATTAGAAACAATACTTTTATTTTGCTTTGTATTTTATTTTAGTATCTTGCAAGTATTGCAACTATTAACTTATTTTCGTTTAAATTATAAACGCTGTTTTACAACTTCTAGCTTCATTGGTATAAGAAGCAATTGTTAAAAGTTTTATTTAGTAACTTGAAATAGATGCATCATTTTTTGCATAGAAATATTTTTCTATGCAAAATAAAAAAGATGTTTCTTATTTATTGCTAAAACACACAAGTCTCAAAAAAAATCTGAAAAATTTAAAAAAAAAAATCTGATGTGTACCATTCACATGACTTTCTCCATATCCCTGCAACAAATAATTCTTAAAAAGCTTATACTTCTATTTACTTTATGCTAATCAGAAAAAAATAGCAGCAATAGTCTAATTACTCGCTTCCTTGTCAGTAGAAGCGAAATAAGGGACAAGTAGGTTAAACTGATAGTCAAAAGCTGGTTGCTATGTCAATGAAGTTCCTTTGTCTATATGGATAGGAGTTGACAAGTTCCTGTATGAGAAAAGTATACGTTTTTCATAGCAGAAACCAAAAATAAAGAATGTCACAAAAACGACGAACTCCACGAAAAAATGTATATAACATAAATTGTGTGCTTTAAAGTGCCCTACATTTTTTATGTAGTAAGTTTTTGTCCATCTCTTACGGTTTAGCAGTTATTCAAAATTTAGTAAAATTCATCCAGAATAAACTACTCTTCAGAGGCTATTTCCAGAAAATTCAAGATATACGTTTTATTTTTCAGGTAAATATGTTTAATATACGAAATTTTAATCAAAATCGTTAGAGCCATTTTTGAGAAAATCAAAATTTTCGAAAAAGGTTCCATATAAAGGGTAGTTGGGGGTGGGGGTATTTTTCTCAAAATCTTTGTGTCGCATCCCTGGAAGATACTAAACTTAAATACCAAGTTTGGTATTTTACCGACGTTTCGTTTTTGAGTTATCGTGTTCACAGACACACGGACACACACACACACGTACCTTTTTGTGAAAATGCTTTTTTTAGATATTGGGGACCCTAAAACATATATTTCCGGTGAAATCTCGGTATCGAATTTTTTGGTGGAGTGCAATACTTTCTCTATACACTATGTACATAGTGTGTATGGAGAAAGTAATAAGTCAATACATAATTTCAAAACTATGTCAAATACATACAAAACGTTTTTTAATTCAATAACTCCCTCGCTTTCATTAAAAAGAAAACAAACATCTTGTCTTGTTGATGGACCACCCTGAATGTGCTCTGATCTAGAGTTTGCTTGCTCTTCGACAAATTACAAACAAAGGCATTGGTTTCTAAGTCCTGAGGAGTGTAAGTTCCTCAAAGGGGAGGATAATACATTGCAGAAACTTAGTTATTTTCGGTTTTCTCAGAAGAGGCTTTAAGGTTTCCATTGAAGTGTCTTAAATGTGACATAATAGCATTTCGAATTAATTTACCCTCTTTAATTTTCTGAAAAAGAAGAAAAACACCTGTTACATTTTTCATTCTTTAAAACGTATAAATGAAAAGAAAAAAAAAACGTCTGGTTTACTAAAAGAACACTGTAAATGTTATTAAAGCATAGACAACTTTTGTCGCGCACTAATTCAAATTGTATTGTTTCAAAACTAAAAGTAACCTTAAAATTTATTTTTTGCACATTTATCAGTGTGTAAAGTGAAATTTTGCTATAGTAAGCAAGTTGTAACCTTAAGCAATATCGTCAAAAAGTACAATATATAATTAGAGTATTTATTAAACATTGATATTATTATTTATCTGTTTATTTTTATTAAAAATTAACAATCATTTGCTATCATAGAAGATTTTAGTTTCTTCGATTTTTCAAAGCAATTAGCAAGAAGAACACTTTCTGTGTATTCATGTACATTTTTCTTCAAACGCCAGTTTTTGAAACTACCATATTAACACCTTTAGACGTTTTAGGTAACAAATATCTTAGAGAAAGTGCCGCTAAGTCATCTATTTCCACTGAATTGTAACTGCATGTTCCAAAATAATATGAGCCATAATTTTTTTTTTAATTAATCATTGTATGTTGCAAAATCTGATGTGTTCCGTTCACATGACTTTCTCTACGTCTCTATAACAAATTATTGATAAAAAATTTATATTTCTTTTTTTATTTTATGCTAATCGAGAAAAATTAGCAGAATTACTTGCTTCCATGCAAACAGAAGGGAAATAAGGGAGTAGTAGGATTAAAGTATTAGTCAAAAGCTGGTTGCTATGTGACTGATGTTCCTTTGTTCCTATGGACAGAAGTTGACAAATTCCCGCATGAGAAAAGTGTAAGTTTTTTTTAAAGCTGAAACCAATAACAAGAATTATTTAAAAAACGATCCAATCCACGAAAAAAATGTATACAACATAAATTGTGTATTTTATCGAGCTCTACATTTTCTGTTAAGTAAGTTTTTCTCTTATCTCTTACCGTTTGTCAGTTATACAAAATTCCATAATATTGATTCAGGATAAAGTAGTCTTCCTGTGGCTATTCCCAGAAAATTCAAGATACATTTTATTTGTCAGGTAAATATCTTTAATATACGATATTTTAATCAAAATCATTAGAGCCATTTTTGATAAAATTAAAATTTTCGAAACATTTTCAATGTAAAGGGTAAAATCTTCGTGTCGAGTCCTTGGAAGACACTGAACTCAAATACCAAGTTAGGTATTTAACGGACTTTTCGTTTTTGAGCTATGCTTCCACAGACAGACAGACAGACAGACAGACAGACAAGATAGACAGACAGACAGACACAGACATTTTGTAAAAAGACATTTTCTAAAAAGACATTTGGGAATCAGGGGCTCTCAAAGCATGTATTTCTGGTGCATTTGTATATCGACTTTTTGGGTGCAATACAATACCTTCTCTATACACTATGTACATAGTACGTGTACAGAAAGTAAAAATACAATTAAGCAAACTAATTGTTTTCCAGGTCGTAGAATTGTCATGGCCACCTTTATCCAATTATTACAATGCTTAGTTAACACAAATGGTCACATAAATGGTCCCTGTTGCAGAAATATCCGTGAAAACAGTACCTCCTTTCTAATATTTATTTTATTATAATTTCGTATTAACGGCGTCCCAGGATTTTTGGCCTCCAGTCGCATCAGTTATTCAACCACATTCGAAAATTATAAGCAAATTAAAGATAATAGTTTTTTACAGTATAGATAAGTAATGCTTTGTTGCTTGCTGAAATATTGATGTTCTTATAACTTGTTATCTGTTGGAAAATATATTTAATGAACTGGGACATATGCAGTTATACTGCCTTAAGAGCAGATCTGATACTGATTTATAAAAAGCACTTCCAGCGCAATTTATTTAATGCGTTTTCCAGTTACCCTGCCAAGAATTTTGTTCATCTGCAATTTGTTTTACGAGAGTGTCCAATATTTCATACGCTGCCATCTTAAAAGTTCAAGATTTAGCTTGCCAAAATTCTGTAGCTGTCTCCTTTACAATCACTATTTTACTTCCATTTGGTTCCCTAACTCAGTTATCGATGATCATTGAAAGCTTACAACAAAGTGCAAAAATCTAAAATAGAACACTGACAGGCATTTTTGCTTTCTCTAGCGCGTATACACAATGTACATAGTAGATAGAGAAGGTATTTATTCCACCCAAAAAATCCGATATCGAGATTTCACCGAAAATATATGCTTTGAGTCCGAACATTTTTTTTCAGAAAAAGATCCGCGTGCGCGCTTGTGTGTCTGTGGACAGCATAGCTCTATACGAAAAGCAGGCTAAACACCAAACTTGGTATTTAAGTTGAATCTATTCCAAAGCTTTGATAGGAAGATTTTTAAGAAAATTCCCCCTTCTCCAACTACCGTTTTCATGGAATATATTTAGACAATTTTGATTTTCTCAAAATGGCTCTAATAATTTTGATTAAAATACCTTATGTTTAAGATATTTTATGACAAACGAAATGTATATCTTAAATTTTCTGAGAATAGCCTCTGAAGACCTCTTCATTCTGGATGACTTTTGTATAACTGGCTACATAAGAGGTAGACGAAAATATACTACACAAAAAATGCAAGTCTCATTAAAACATATAGTTAATGTTATATGTATTTTTATAGAGTTAACCGTTTTCGAGTTATTCCGGATTATTGGTTTTAATTTAAGTTTCACTTAAACTTTTCTCGAACAGGAAGACCACCTTTCTTCTAGTTTCTCGTTTGTTTACTTCTGGCAATCAAAGAGATGGCATTTCAATTGTTTCACATAGCGACCGACGTTTAAAGGACTTGACTATCGCTTTAGCCTGTGCATTTCCTTATTTCCCTTCTACTTACAAGGAAGGTAGGTATAGGGCTAATTCTGTTTATGTTTGTCTTGATTAGTAAGATGTAGATAAAAGATTAATCTTTTGAAAAAAGTTTGTTTGCGGAACAGAGAGAGAGAGAGAGAGAGAGAGAGAGAGAGTCATGTGAATGGAACAGATCAGATTTCTCTAGTCGTTAAATGCTAAGATACAGAAACAACATTCAGCTGTTTTATCTCAAGTTGGTCTTCCTTCATCTTCTGCTCATTTGCAGATCCTAAAAGTAATACATGCAACCAAAGCAACGTCAATATTAAACATACAATGAATATTATGAACATTTCTAATTCCAATTTAAAAGTAACATTCTATATTAATGAGCTAATCCCACACGCACACGGTTTAGAAGCCCTCAACATGTGTTTTTCGATATGTATTTCCGTAGTAAATATCTGACGTGATCCATTCATATGACTATTTCCAGTCTTCTGCAAACAAACTATTCTTACTACTTCATGATAATTGAGATGAACAATAGCACAAATGGTATAATTACCTAGTTCCTTGTAAGTGAAAGGATAATACGGAATACACTATGCTAAAGCGATAGTCAACTCTTTTAAGAGCTGTCGCTATGTGCATGACTTTGAAATTCGGCTCTCTTGGCATGACCAGGAGTAAAACAAATTAAATACGGATTACGACTTCCTGTTAGAAGCTATTTTAAAATTGAAACCAATGACTAGGAATGTCTCGGAAATCGTTAACTCTACAAAAGTGTATAAGACAAATTGTATGCTTTAACGAGATCTACTTTTTTGTGTAGCAACATTTTGTCTATCTGTTTAGTCTATGTACAATGTAGATATATTAGATAGGGAAGTTAGTATTTCACCCTAAAGTTCGATACCGAGATTTCACCTGAAATACATGTTTTGAGACTCTCTAAATTAAAAAAATAATAATTTACAGAAAAAAGTCTAGTGTGTGTCTGTGTCCGTGGGCAGCATAACTCAAAAACGAAAGTCCGTTAAATACCAAACTTGGTATCTCCAAAGGATGGGCCGCGAAGATTTTCAAGAAAATCCCCCCACCTCAAACTAACATTTATTTGTAAAATATTTCGAAAATTGCGATTTTCTCAAAAGTGACTCCAACAATTTTGTTTAAAATATTGTATATTAAAGACATTTTCATGACAAATAAAAAGTATATATTGAATTTTCTGGAAGAGCCTCTTCATTCTGGTTGACTTATGCATAACTGGTAAACGTAAGAGATACACAAAAAACTTACTGCCCGTCTGGATAGTGTGGTGGTAGTGTATCTACCTCGCATTCAACAGGTCGCGAATTCGAGTCTCGCTAAGGGGAGTTCCCTGGATAAAGTTTTTTGGGGTTTTTCCCTTATTCTGAGAAGACGAGTATGGAGTAACTTTAAGATGCAGGGACCTCGAGATCATCTGAGCAACATTCCACCAATTCCATTTATTGTCCAATATGACTACCAGATTAAAGGACGTCAAGCTACCAGAAATAAATAAATAAATAAATAAACTTACACAAAAGATGAGATCTCATTAAAACACACACTTTATGCTATTTACATTTTTTCGTGGAGTTGAATATTTCCAACATATTCTTTGATATTGGTTTTCTGTTTTAAAACCGAAACCAATATTTTTATACAAGAATTTGTTCAACTCCTGGCCATGCAAAGAAATGGATTTCAATCACAAAGCAGCCAGTTTATAAAAGATTTTACTATCTCTTTAGCCTAATGCATTCCTTTATTTCCTTTCCACTTACACAGAAGCAAGTAGTAATACCACTTTTTACTGCCTCCGTGGTCGAGTGATCAGTGAGCTTTCTCACCCGGAGGTCCCGGGTTCTATTCCCGGCTGGGGCGGGAAATATTTCTTTAACCAGAATTATTCCCTATCCCGCTCAGAGCCTGGAAGTATGCTTGTGAGAATGAATGTGCGTGAGTTAAATGATAAACCTAATGACAATAACCTACTATGATCAGATGAGTTGTTTCGCAAGTCAAAGTCCGCGATATGACCATAGAAGTTAAAGAGGGTGTACAAATGAGACAAAAATAAGACATTTCTGGTAATGTTGATCTCAATTAACATGAAGTAAGTAGAATAATAGATTTTTTTATCAATAATTTAAAGGCAAATAAACAACACGTGTTTCAACATGTAACAAGGATGACTAAAGACAGATTTCTATAAAAGATGTTAAATTATACACATGTAGGTCATAGAAATACAAACTAAAGTTGGAAAGATCAACTGCCATAATTTCCACTGGGGAACGGAACGGGTTAACAGACCCAAACCATGAAATTGATGATGATGATGATGATGATGATGATGATGATAATCAACAATTTTCTACAGAGATGCAGAGAAAGTAATGTGAATGGAGAACATCAGATTTTTTATTTATACATTTTCAAAACGATTCGTTGCGAAGCTATAGAGGGCATAGTGATATTAATATTCCAAGAGAGTTTTCATAAATTGTGCTTAACTGGTAGGTAATATTGAAATAACTAAATTCTGTAGCTAAGGAGTCCTGTGATAAGCAACCAAACCCAAGCCATCTACAAATAAGTACTGGTGGCCATGAATAAAAATGTTTGTATCCAGTCTGCTCTTGATTTGTAGAAAACAATGAGGATGAACCAATTTGGTCTCGCAGGGTTTGATGGGAATTTATGACTCTTCGGGTCTACGTCAATTGGCTGCTGTTGACGACTGAGAGTATCGTGCAGCTTCAAGGCAATTTAACAAGAGGACATCAAAGATAAAACGATACGATTAGTCAACCATCGTTTACTTCTTGATGTTCTCTTAAGGAAACCCGTCCCCAGGAAATCTAAAAAAATTTACATTTTTCGTTTTTGTCTTATGAAATAGTGCATTTAATCTGTTTAATTTGGTATATAACACATTAACAATATAGCTTTAGAAGCGTTTTACTTTTTTTTTTTTTGAATCGCATACTGCAACATTTGTTGTGGGCGTGGTCGCCTAGTTAGAAATGATTAGGCCAGATTCAATCATTAGGAGCGTAAATTTGAATTTACTGCTGTCCTAGGGTAGTTTCGTGTTGTGGCTAAACTGTTTGTAAGGTAATGTTTCTTTTGTAATGTTGGTATAATTACAAAACATGGAGTATTTGCTATTGTTTGTGGAAGTTTGAACTTGCTATTGGTTTATTACATTGAGTTGTGCTAAATTTATTCTCAAATGGCCATTTCGTACCAATTCTGTAAAAATATTTATCGTAATTGCTGTAAAGTAGACTATAATAATTGGTAGAGTTTAGCCAGAATTACGATGAAATTAACATGACTTAAAAAACGGGACTAACGTAAAGTTAAAAATATTAATTATTATAATGGGATTGTTTTAGTTGCTTTTATTATTCCAGCCTCCTCTTTAAGTCGATTATTGGTTTAGATTAGTTACATAACGCCCAAATTAATGTAACCGTAAAGGTAAACTCTTAAGTAAAAAATGGCGTGTTATTTATGGACGCTCTTTAACTACTGTGGTTCTCAGCGTCCCATTCTAAATTGGGCGTGAAAGACCGCTTAATTTTGCTCAGAGGCCTCTCTATCAGGCTTGAGGTTCTTTTACGAGCCGTAAATCTACGACACGGGACCCACGGCTTTACTTCCCTTCCGAAGGAAGCCATACTGAGGATGTTTACACCCGAAAAAATCCATCGTCCTCCGCCGGATTTGAACCCGCGACCTTGGGTATATGAAGTTAGCATGGTAACCATTACACCACAGAGGGCGAATAACTCTTAAGTTACGTCGCTTAAGCTACATCAAGTAAAAACTAAGTATTTTTTTCTAAGACCGAGCGTAATTGAGTAGGTTACGAGCTTATTTCAGGTCGCAAACTTGCTTTTTAAGGAATCCACGCATAATGAAGTCTGCAAGCGTAAAGTAATTTGTTCCAACTTTACGCTCGCCAAAATAATTCACGATATTAGTGAACTGATCAACAGACAAACAATTAAAATTAGTCATACGCGATATAATGTTATGTTCAACGTCAATAAACCACAAATTCTTTCGCACCTCTAAGAATAGCATAATTCTCAAAATACATCACAGAACAACAATACTATTGGCAGTGGCGGCTCGTGCCTAAAACAAGTAGCGTGCTGCACGGGGGAAAAAAATGCATGCAACTCACCTAGTTTCGCAAAATGAAGTCCATACGCCGATGTTTCTTCATGCAGAATTTGTCCATCACTCTGACGTTGAAATCCCTGATATTTGTAACGAATTTCTTCTCTATGGATAGCATGGCCAGAGAGGTAAGGCGATCCTGACACATGGTGTTCCTCAGAAAGGTTTTTATCCTCTTCAAAGAGGAGAAACATCGTTCTGGTTCTGCAGTTGACATGGGAATAGTCACAACAATTCTTAAAACCTTTGTCACTTCACTAAAAGTTTTTTGCAGATTATTTTTTAGTGTCAACTGCAAGAGTGGAAGAGCACCTTCTACTTTCCTGAATTCCGGATGCTCATATAAAATGCTAAGTTCGGTTCGGAGCTTGTTTTTGTCGAGATCTTTGTATCGATCACAGACAATGCCGAGTTCTGTTTCAGGAAAAACTTGAGAAAATAATTCAAAGTTTTTTGCATCCAATAGTTTTGCAGCATCAAGATGTTCTGTGGACTCAAAGCGGCTGTGTACCTCCGATATTATTCGGTCACATACTTCCTTGGCATCTACTCCTAAGTTAGTTTCCCTACGACGTCTTTTTGTAACGTGGACGTTAGATGTCTGAATCTGGTGTGCTATATCATCCGTTCTACTTCGCACGGCATCAATTGCTTTGGCAAAAGATTGGACTGCATTTTTTGCCTTCACTGCATCCATCTGTCTTGCTTGTAGCTGATTATACAAAATGTCTACATGTGGCATTATTTTCTGAAAAAAAGCAAGCCAGAAATTAAATTCTCCATCCTCCAAATTATGCCGCAGGCCACGAGCTTCTTGCACTGTCCTATCTGATAAAGATTGTTCTAATTCGTCAAAACAATCGATCAGAGATTCTCTGTGTTCATATACGGTGTTAACAGTCCTAGACTTGAAATTCCATCTTGTTGCAGATCCTCGAGGAACTCTTCGAGCAACAGTTGCTTCCAATGCTGCTAAACGCTGTGGAGATCTTGAAAAAAATGCTGGAAAAGCTGAGAGACTGCAGAAGAATATTCTGGCGGACTGATTTTGAGAAGCTGCTTTCTCCATAACCAGATTTAATTGATGGGCGTAACAATGTACATACTGTGCGAGAGGATAGTGTTCTTTCACCTTGATCTGCACGCCTCCTGTGTTGCCGCTCATTACAGACGCACCGTCATAAGTCTGGGCGATGATTTTATGGCGATCATCCTTAAAAAGGGTGTCCACTTCTTTCAAAATACAACCGGCAATAGAATTAGCGGTCTGATCAGATGGATTAAAAAATCCCCAAAACCGTTCATAAATAAAGCCGTTCCTTTCATATCTAAAAATTAATGCCAACTGAATTTTTTCAGTGATATCAGTGGTTTCATCTGCCATGATAGCAACATAGGCTGCCTCCTTCATTTCTCTTTCAATTTCTTCGTGGCACACTTCCAACATGCAATCAAGTAGTTCATTCTGGATGGTCTTAGATAATCCTTTGAACACCTTATTGCTTTCGGTATGCTCTTTCATCGCACTGTCTATACTGCCCAATAGATTTATAAGGCCTAAAAACACGCCGGGATTATCTGACGTTTCCGTCTCATCATGTCCACGCAAAGCAAGCTCAAAGGCCCCACAAAATTTGATGCAGTCTATTATCCTGGATAATATGTATCTATTTTTCTCAACCTGTTCATTATGTTTTTGTGTAGCATCTTGATATGCCCTGCTTAGCTGCGTTGCAATATTTACACCTCCAAGCATTGAGAAGTCAAGCGAGTTTTTCATATGCTTCTTGCTATTTGAATGTTTTTTTACATATTCATTAACATGACCTAGATCTTTAACACCAGTCGTAGACCACGAATCTGTACTTCCAAACAAGAGGCAAGGAAAGCAAAAGAGCGCGTTTCTGATTTCACAACCACAGATCCAGTCACTGTTGTCATATATATTTGTGTTAAACTTTCTTGTGTAAATAGAATTTTTACTTCCTTTTGCTTTCTGTTCAATTTTTAGATCAGGAGTAGGTCGCCCTAAATTTTTTATCCTGATCTTTTCATCTAACGATCGCCTTGAAAAGGGAGTTTTTAACAGCTCATCAACTATATTCATTATGTATGACTAAAGTTTTCTTACCTATGAAAGTAACACAAACCTACACTGAATGATACTGAAATATAATAAAGTGCGATCACAGTTGGAAATAAACTGAAAACTGACACTGAATAACATTTACACAACAGAACACTTTGTTTCAATGTGATACACGTGGGCCTGTTAGATTTCACATTTGCGGAAGTAACACATTGCGCCAATATGAACTTATGGTTACCAATGTTAACAAACAATATAACAAACAATGTTCTGTACGTTCCAATGTGAATAAGGTATGGAGATAATAGTCCTTTTATGGCTCAGTTTGTATCACAAAGATATAATTAGTTATTATAACTAAAATAAAACGTTGTAATACGCTTTAATTAATTTCACTAAATTCTGATGTTTAGTGTGGCACTTAGGTGAGTGTGGCAGGGCTGTTTCGTCTGCTGCCAAAACGATTATAAGGAAAAGAACTAACACTCGTAGCGATTTCATTGATTCCGTGCTTTAGCCAAACGCAGCACGTAGCAGTGCGAAAACGATGGGACAGCGACCGTCAGGGGGGGTAAGAGGGGAAGGTTCTACGCAAGCGCAATATTCACCTACCGTGCTTGATCGCTTTGAGCACGTGGATGCATTCCATTAGCTAAACTTGCGTGTTTACCTTGCTTCGAGAGTTCGTCATTGGCAGTGCTGCCTTTCTTATTACTACCATAATGTGTTATGTTTGTTACATGGTCCTTCAGCATGTCTGTTATGTAATTTAGAAGAAAAAAAAGTAGCGTGCTGCAGCTCTTCAGCACGTAAGGACGAGCCGCCCCTGACTATTGGTTTGTCACGACCTACTATAACCGTACCGTCATCATGCCGACAACCCAAAGCAAAAATATACTCACTGAACGCACCCTATCCTAACGCTGCGAAGTAAATAACGATCTACAATCCTTGGTGAATGGCTCAAACTTAACCTCAAATTTATTTAATCTTTCGTTGTTTTCTTGAAGGAAAAACATTGTATGATATCCGAGCGTCAAGTTTCTTTTTGATTATTCCCGCTTGAATAAAAAATCATAATTTTAAGCTCTTACATCATAAATAACTATTAGCGAAAATATTTATAAGACTTTAGAAAGTATAGGATGTTTGTTCCATGACATTGGAACTGTAAAGGTTAAAGAACACTGGAAAGAAACTTCTTGCGTTTAATCAGAGTAGCATAGAGCTACGTGTCAAGAACTAAGAATTATAATTACTACAGCTTCCCAATTAGAGTTTTACACCTGAGTCTGCCCTTTGTGTTCAGAGGATTACTTAACCGGCTCGAGAATGCCTTTGATAGGAGGAACACCCAATAAAAGGGGCCATGAAGCGTGACGAGAGAACAAAATCAATGGCAGTAACGGCTGCGCACTTGGTGAAAGGTCAGTGTGGCTCGTATATAATTTTTTATTAATAGCATCGCTAACATGTGGTGGATCAAACAGAGCACCAACATGTATGCTCGTCTCTCAGCACGCATAAAAGCTTTCACGAACGGATACGGTTACCTCAACTGAATTCAAAGCAGATAAAACGTTATTAAAGATCCAATAAGCTTAGGCGTTACGTGATGAAACGTATCCCGCTGAAACAGCGGTGTTAATTGGTTTTTCTGTAATCCATTCAAACAAAACTCCCTCCAGAGCGATCTGTGGGGAGCAACTCTTCATAACCACCGGAGCGTGCATTTTTACAGGAAAATGTGATGTGCATGAGATGCGACTTTCTACATGGATTGCAATGCAACTCTATAGACTTTTCATATACAGATATTCCTCATGATGTTGAGGTTTTACAAATAAGGAATGATGTATATCAAACTACAATAACAAAAAACTGATGTGTTCCTTGCACTAGATTTCTCTACATTTTTGTAACAAATAATTGTTAAAAAGCTTATTCTTCTATATACTTCATGTTAATCTAGATAAATATTAACAAAATGCCTTCTTATAAGAAGGGAAATAAAGACTAGACTAAAATGATAGTCACATCTTTTAAAAGCTGGTTGCCATGTGGATGAAATCTTTGCATTGCCAGGAGTTGGAAATTCCGGTACTTGTGTGAAAAGTTAAAAGTATTTAAGACTGAAACCAATAACAAGGAATATCTAAAAAATGGTTAACTCTACGAAACAAAATGTATGTGACATTGTGTGTTTCAGCGAGATATAAATATTTTGTGCAGTAAGTTTTTGTCTATCTCTTACGGTTTAATAGTTATACAAAATTCAGGAAATTCATCCAGAATAACAGGTCTTCAGATGTTATTCCCAGAAAAATCAAGATATACATTTTATTTGTCGTGTAAATATCTTTAATATACGGTATTTTAATCAAAATCGTTTGGGTCATTTTTCAAAAAATTAAAAGTTTCGAAAATGCATCCTTGGAAGATACTAAACTTAACTACCAAGTTTGATATTTGACCAACTTTTCGTTTTTGAGCTATCGTGTTCACGGACACACGAACCTTTTTGTAAAAATACTTTTCTGGATACAGGGTGAAATTTCGGTATCGATTTTGGTTGAAATGCAATACCTTCTCTACACATTACGTACATAGTACGTGTAGAGAAAGTAAAAAAACGGTGTGTTTCATTCACACGATTTTCCCTAATTATTCTGTAACAAAGCATTCTTGCAAAGCTTATTCTTCTACCACTTCATACTAGTCAAGATAAACATTAGCGGAAATTATCTTAATACTTAATTCCTTATAAATAGAAAGGAAATAAGGGATACACTAGGCTTAGTGATACTCAACTATTTTTAAAAGCTGTCGCTATGCAATTGGCATTGACATTTGGTTTGCTTTGCCTTGCCAGGAGTAAAACAAAAGAAACAGGAATGTCAAACTCCTGCTTGAGAGTATTAAGTATTTTAAAATTGAAACCAATAACCAGGAATATTTCGGAAATGATTAATTCTACAAAAATTGTATATGGCATAAACAGTGTGTTTTAACGAGATCTACATTTTTGCGAAGTAAGCTTTTGTCTACATCTTACGGTTTACCGCCTATACAAAACTCTTCCAGAGGCTATTCTCGGAACACTCAAGAGATACACTTTGTCATGGAAATGTTTTAAATAAACAGTATTTTAAACAAAATAGTTAAAGTCACTTTTGAGAAAATCGAATTATTCGAAGTCTTCCATGCAAGGAGCAGTTTGGTGAGGGAGGGTTTCCTGAAAATCTTTGTGTCATCCTTGGAAAATACTAATCCCAAATACCAAGTTTGGTATTTCACGATCTTTTCGTTTTTGAGCTATGCTGTCCACAGACATACACACAGATAGACAGACAGACACATACAGACCTTTTTGTAAAAAAAAATGCCTTTTTCGGACTCAGTAGACCTAAAACATACATTTCCGGTGAAATTTTGACATCGAATTTCTGGGTGCTATACAATAGCTTCTCCACCCACTATGTATATTGTACATGCTGGCTAGAGGAAGTAAAAAAAAAACTAAGTATTTCATTCACATGGCTTTAATTATTCTATAGCAAACTATTCTACAAAGCTTATTCTTCTATCAGTTCACGCTAATCAAGATAAACACGATTATTACTTAGTTCCTTTAAGTAGAAGGGAAATACCGAAATGCACTAAGCTAAAGCGGAGGTAAACCCCTTTTAAAAACTGTGACTATGCAACTGACATTGAAATTCGGTTTGCTTTGTATTGCCAGCAGTGAAACAAAATATCAAATTGCTGTTTGAGAGTGTAAGTATTTAAATTGAAACCAATAACTAGGAATATTCCGGATATGATTAACTCTACAAAAACTATATATGATATAAACAGTGTGTTTCAACGAGATCTACATTTTTGTAAGTTTTTGCCTAAATTACGGTTTAGCACCTATATAAAAATCCCCCAGAAAATTCAACATATCCATTTAATTTGTCATGTAAATATCTTTAAATGTGCAATATTTTAATCAAAATAATTAAAAGCCACTTTTAGAAAATCGAATATTTCGAAAAATCTTGCATGTCAATTTCACTAATGTTTATCTCGATTAGCATGACGTTAATAAAAGAGTAATATTTTGTAAGGCAACAGCTCGGTTATGCAACAGCTAGAGAAAGCCATGTGAATGGAACACATCAGATTTCGACTTCCTCCATGGTCGAGTGGTCAGCGAGCTACTTCTCATCGGTAGTCTCGGATTCAATTCCCGGCTAGGGCGGGGAATTTTTCTTTAACCAGAATCATTCCCTATCCCTTATAGAATCTAGCCCTCATACATATGTGTGTGTGAGTGTGTGAAAAAAGAAAATGATTAAAAAAGCCAACGTTAAAAAAGAAATCACAGTCAATGAATTGTTTCCAAAACCTTATATATTAAAAGGGGCTATATAAATGGAACAAAAAAATGAGTTATTTATTTAAAAAAAATTAAATGGGTAGGTAAGTCCCTGTGGTGAGTGTTTGCCCATCTCTTATGATTTTTCAAGGATGCAAAATTATACCAAATTCATCCAATATAAAGAGAAATTAAAAAATATATACATTAAATTTAAAATAGATTAATATCTGAAACATCATGTGTTTTAATAACAAACTTAGAACCTTTTTAAAATAAAAAATAAGATATAATTTCCATGTAAATGATAGCTGAAACAATAAAGACAAAGGAATAAAAATTTGCGGGTTAGCTTCCCGTGGATTTTTTAGGGTCTGCCCCAGTCACCAGGCGAATGCTAGGTAGATTTCTATCATCCCCCGAATTTCCTGTTTCTCCATGTAGTTTCCTTTGTCATTTAATTCATCCTTCATTCCATTGGTTTCTTTCAGGGTTCAAAGTGTGCTTGGTGATGCGTGGCATGGAAAAAGAATGCTGTAAGTGACTGCCTCCGTCCCATCTTAGGCTGGTTGCCGGGATGAGGACCGCTCGTGGCGGCGGCGTTGGACCCTATGTGGGGTGGGACCCCGGTCTGCTTCAATATGGAACTTTAGGGCTGTGAGTGTGTGTTTTGCTGTACAATACCCAAGGTCGCAGGTTCAAAGCCGGCGGAGGGGGATGGGTTTTTTCGGGTGTAAAAATCCCTAGCATGACTTCCATCGGAAGGGAAGTAAAGCCTTTGGTCCCGTGTCGTAGACTTACGGAAAAATTAAACGGTCTTTCACGCCTGGTATAGAATGGGATGCTGAGAACCACAACAGTTAAAGAGTATTTCTATTTCCATTACTGTACCTCGGTCCTGGTTCCTGCCACCCTCTCACAACATCCCTCCCACAATAACCTCATAAATATTTAAACATTATTTTCTTTGTTAACGAGCCTGTCAATTGTCAGGAGCATACCTCGCCGCCTGCAGAAGTCCTTTAACATGCAAGTAAATCTACTAATATGGGGCTTTCGCTTTTAAGCATACTTAAAAACCATGGGTCTGGACCGGGCTTGAACCCGCGACCTTGATTTCAGAAAGTCAGCGCCTAATCAGCTGAGCTACCGAGACCGACACAATAACCTCAGGCTCGATACCTAGTCCTCTCCGAACGTATCCGATCCTATCCCATTATATATCCATAATAACTAATTACATAATTAGTAATCCCTTTTACTGTTAATCAACAATTTAACTATAGATATCTCTGTTGGCATATGAAACACATGACTGCGTTTAAGTCCAACATAATATAGTTGTATTTTCCTGTATATCCTTAGGAGCATGGGGTATCGTTACGATGTTTCCTTGATTAGATTTGAATTAATAGTTCGTGAGTACGCCGCCATGCGCATGGTGACGAGAGATCAGCTCGTCCACAGATGGCACTGTAGTGCGAATCACGACTTAAAATGGGGGAATTTTGCCCTTTTTTCAAGGTGTGGGGTTCTTTTATGTTCAAGTAAACATTACACTTGACCACCGGATTTGCTTTCCTTCCAAAGGAACCCATGCTAAGGAGTTTTGCCTCGGAGAGCGACCCAACATAATATGCAGTACACTATATAACCAATGAATACAATATTTCGGCAGAACATGAAATAAAACATTGTACATAACTGCAGAAAATTATTTTCTTCGGAGCTTGTTTCGAAAATCATGATTTTCTCAAGTCACTCTTCCATAAACAATAGATAATTCTTACAAATGATTATTCTTCTACTACTTAATAGATGTAAACTTTCATTACACATCTCGTTGTGAACATAAGAAGAATAAATATACCACCTCTATTGTTTGTGGGTAGCGTGTCTGCCTCATATATAAGAGATCCCGAGTTTGAACCTTGGCAAGCAGCCGCGCTACCACGCGCTATGGGGACGACCATTATCTCCGGTTAAGTGAACTTAATCTTCAAAGAAGGAGAAAAAGCAATAAGCTAAATTCGATAGTTACATTTTTAATTCCCTACCAGTACAATGTACGTGGATAGAGAGGGTATTGCATTCCACCGAAAATTCAATAGCACATGTTTTGAGCAGTCTGAACCGCTAAAAATATTTTTAAAAAATGTATGTGACATTAATTGTGTTTTTTAAAGATATTTCCATTTTTTGGGTAGTACGTTTTTGTCTATCTCTTGCGGTTTACCAGTTTTAAAAAATTTATCCAGAAAAAAGAGTCCTCAAAGAATATTCCCAAAAAATTCAAGATATGCATTTTATTTGTCATGGAAACATCTTTAATATACGGTATTTTATCAAAATGGATACATTTTTTTAGGAAAACAAAATTTTTATAAAAAATCCAAGTAAAGGGTAGTTTGGGGTAGAGGAATTTTCTTGAAAATCTTCCTATCGCATTTTTGGAAGATATGAGGTTTTTTTCGTTTCTGATTTTACTATACAAAAAATGTACATCTTTTGTTAAAATACACAATTCACCTGTCATATACGAGTTTCGTGGAATTGTCCATTTCCGAGATATTCCTTGTTATTGGTTTAAGTTTTAAAATACTTAAGACCTTTCTCAAACAGGAATTTGTCAACTCTTGGCCATGCAAGGGAACGAACTTCAATACATGGCAATCAACGCTTGAAAGACTTGACTATCGTTTGAGCTAGTGTATTCCGTTAATTCCCTTCCACTTAAAAGGAATCAAGTAATAAGACCACTTTTGCTACTGTTTATCTCGCTTAACATGATGCAGATAGATGTATAAGCTCTTTAACTATAATTTGTTACAGAAATACAGAGAAGTTATGTTAGTGGAAACACCAGATTTTATTAAAAAAAAAGGTCCATGTGTGTGTGAGCGTGTATGTGAGTGAGTGAGTGTGTGTGTGTGTGTGTTAACAGCATAACTCAAAACCAAAAATTGGGATACAAATCAAATTTACTATTTGAGTTCAGTATCTTTCATATATACGATGCAAAAAATTTCAAGAAATTACCCCGACCCCAAGCAACCCTTTACAAGGAAGACTTTTTTTAAATTTTCGATTTCACAAAATTGGCTCTAACGATTTTTATAAAAATACCACATATCATACATACTTAAATGACAAACAACATTTATGTATTTAAGTTTTCTGGGTATATTTCTTGACATCCACATTATTCGAAAGCAATTTCGTGCAATATTCTACTGGTAAATGTTAAGCAATAAATGGAAACGTAATATACAAAAATTCTGATGAGTTCCATTGAAATTACTTTACTTACTTGTTCTACAAACAAACTTCTTTCAAAAGAGTATTTTTCTTTTTACCCCATGCTAATCAAGATCAGCATTAGCAGAATTATTTAGTTCCTTAAAAACAGAAGGGGACCAAGGGAATATACTAGGCTAAAGCGATAGTCAAATGTTTTAAAGGCTGTCACTATGCCTTTGAATTGAAATTTGCTTCTTTGCATGGCCAGGAGTAAAACAAAAGAAACTCAGATGACTTCCTGTTTGAGAAAAATATATGCTAACATTGAAACCAAGAACAAAAAATATCTCGTAAACGGTAGTTCCACAACAAATGGTGTACATTTTGTGTTTTAAAGAGATATATATGTTTGTGTAGTGGGTTTTGTTTATTTCTTTGGGTTTACCAATTATGTAAAATTCAGAAAAATTCATTCAGAAGAGAGAGGTCTTCAGAGGCTATTCTCAGAAAATTCCATGTATATATACATTTTATAAAAGATTTTATATCGTTAGAGCCATTTTTGAGAAAATCAAAAGTTTCGAGATTTTATCCACGTAAAGGGTAGTTGGAGTGGGGAGTTTTACTTGAAAATCTTGTGTCGCATCCTTGGAAGGTACTAAACTTAAACATCAAATTTGGTATTTAACAGACTTTCGTTTTTGAGCTATGCTGCCCACAGATTCACACACACGAACATTTTTAAAATGATTTTTTTTTTTTGTATTCAGGATGTCCCAAAACATATATTTCCGGTAAAATTTCTGTATTTTGGGTGCATGGAACGTGCAGAGAAAGTAAAAATCTTTCCATAACTGTGAACAATTCGGACTTCATACTCTTTGTTCTGTTTTCAAGCTATCGATGAGTTGCCATGTTATTGATGTTCTTCCAGTTCCGAACATAACAGAAACAAAAGAAAGATGACAATCACTGAGAAGAGCGCATGTGCAGATGTCAAACTGCAGCACATCAATAGTAAGAAACACGGATTGACAAAGACAGAGATAGTCGCAAAACGTAAAGAACATATGGATCTAGAGTAAACCTTTAGAAAAAAAATCTGATGTGTTCTATTCAAATGACTTTCTCTATATCTCTGCATACAAATTATCGATAAAAAGTTATGCTTCTATTTATTTCATGCTAATTGAGAAAAATTAGCAGAAATAGTCTTATGTGACTGAAGTTCCTTTGTATGGACAAGAGTAGACAAATTCCTGAAACCAATAACAAGGAATATCTCAAAAACGATCAACTCCAAGAAAAAATGTATATGACATGAACTGTGTGTATTATCGTGATCTTCATTTCTTGTGTAGTAATTTTTGTCTCTCTCTTACGGTTTGTCAGTTATGCAAAATTCAATAAAAATCACTCACAATAAAGAGGTCTTTAGAGGTTATTCCCAGAAAATTCAAGACATACATTTTATTTGGCATGTAAACAGCTTAAATATAAGAGATTTTAATCAAAATCGTTAGATCCATTTTGAGAAACTAAACATTTTCGAAAATGTTTCTATGTAAAGAGTAGTTTGGGGTGGGGGAATTTTCTTGAAAATCTTCGTGTCGCAACCTTGGAAAATACCAAACTTAAATACCAAGAGATATCAGTTTTTCAATGTCGATGTTATACTTTTCTATCGCCAAAGAACTTATTCGTATTTTTTGAATGCACAAAATGTTCGGTCAATCGAATTTTATAGGCAAAGAACGCAATTGTATGGTGATAATACAATGAACGAATTTTCAGAGCGGAAATGACGCATAATTTACGAGTTATCAAGAAATGACCGGTGGAAGTTCATCAATCGTTATGGAGAAGTTGAAAGCAAATTTTGATAAAAGAATTAAGAAAACCGATGTTTCCCTTTGAACACTGTACATGACTTTTTGGATGGAAAAGATTTCCCAACCGATGAAGACCTCAAAGTGGCAGTGACATCTTAGCTCATATCCTTAGCTCTGGAAGAGTATAACATCTGCATTTAAAAACCGGTACCAAATGACAATAGATACCTTGATGGCAATGGCGATTACGTTGAAAAATAGAATAAGGTACTGTAACTTTGTAGAATTTTATGTCGATAACTTTCGTATTGTTTAGTTATGCCAAATCGTGTGTCACTTTGGATGACCCTCGTAGATACAATAGTAGTACGTATAGAGAAAGTAAAAAAGAACCAACTTATCGCCCATAGATGGCAATATAGAATGAAGTCACGACTTGCAGATGTAAAAATGCTGGAATGTAGTCCAGGGACCTTTTCTTTCAAGCTAACGAAAGTGCAAATGATCATTTCACGGAATCAACAGCTTCGGTTCACTTCCCTTCCCTTCCGAATGAAGCAATAAAAAGGATTTTACGATACTAACTAAATATGTATTTATAGTTCTGAATTAGTTGATAGAAAATAAGCATCTGTAGGAAAATTGTATAGAGGATACATAAAAGTAAATAAAAGATAGAGAACCTCGTATCAATGTAGTACAAATATATTTTATTCATATCCTCAAAACACGGACTTCCGGTAAGATATCAGTTTCAAATTTGTGTGTGAAATACAATAGTGAGGGAGGGGAAAAGAATCAGAAGTGAAGAGAGGAACACAGACAGAGAACAATCATTTAAGTCAACGTGAAACACAACTACGGATTCTGCTATTCAGCATAGACAGTGAGGAATGCACATACATGTTGAAAACAAGAAATTTATCTAAGTGTATTTATTAATATAGAGGCTCCTATGGAAAAAATAGTAACTAACTGAAACAAAACAAAAAGATCTGATATGTTCCATTCACGTGACTTTCTCTACAGATTATTGTTACATAATTGTTCGTTTTCTACTTCATAGTAATCGAGATCAACAATAGCAGGAATGGTTCTATTACTTCAAGGAGGAGGCAAATAAGGCAATACACTAGGCTGAAGCGATAGACAAATCTTTTAAAAAGCCAGTCACTATGTGAAACAATTGAAATTCGCTTTGCACGGCCAGGAGTCAAACAAAAGAGCGATGAAACGAAATATGACCTCCCGCTTGAGGAAAGTTTAACCAGCTTAAAATTTAAACCAGTAACAAGGAATGTCTTAGAAACGGTTTACTCTACAAAAAATGCACATAACATATATTCTGACTTTTAATGAGATCTATATTTTTTTGTGTAACAATCTTTTGTCTATCTCTAAGGGTTTACGAGTTATAGAAAAGTCATCCTGAACGAAGAGGTCTTCAGAGGCTATTATCAGAAAATTCAAGATATAAATTTCATTGGCCATGAAAATATTATAAACATTCTAACCAAATCGTTACATAAATTCTTGATAAAGTCAAACTTTTCGAAAAAAAATAATCCATGTAAAGAGTAGTTGGCGGTGGGAAGATTTTTCTGAAAATCATCGAGTCGCATTTTTGGAAGAAACTGAACTTAAATGTTAAGCTTGATATTTAACCTACTTTTCTTTTTGAACCATGCTGTCCACACACACACACACACATACACGCACGGGCATGCTTCTAAAAGTGATTTTTTTATTTTGGGTTCTCAAAACATGTATTTCCGGTGATATCTCGGTATCGAATTTTTGGGCGGCATACACTTCAGGGATGACTATATTTTGAGCCTAGTTATAAAAAACAGAAATTTGTAATAAATGCTTTATACTTCTCGAAATATCCTCCTTTTTGATCAATACGCTTTTGCATTCCTTTAAACCATTTGTCGCAGCATTTATCAGCTTGAGACACCTCCAAACATGGTTTTTGAACGCATCAACGGCTTCTTCTGTCGAAAATCTTTGTTCACACGTTATATTCTTGATTTCGAGAGCAAAATGAACTAATTGGTGCCAAATCAGGACTGTCCGTCGGATCAGTTCGATTTTTTTAGTATTCGGTTTATAGACGAGATGTGTGAGCGCTCGCGTTGTCTTGATCCGGCGGTATTTGCTTGTTTTCCTTATTTCACCAAAGACTCCCGACAAACAAATGGTTGTGTACCAAACAGAATTGATCGTTTTACCTTCCTCTAACGGCACTGTTGCCGTATGACCAGCCTTTTAGGCGACCATTTTTATTTTCTCTACACGTACTATGTACATAGTGTATAGAGAAGGTATTGCGCTCCACGAAAAAATTCGATACCGAGATTTCACCGGAAATATATATTTTAGGGTCGCCTGTAACCAAAAAAAGTATTTTCAGAAAAAGGCCCGTGTGTGTCCATGTGTATGTGAACTCGATAACTCAAAAACGAAAAGTTGCTAAATACCAAACTTGTTATTTAAGTTTAGTATCTTCCAGGGATGCGACACGAAGATTTTGAGAAAAATCCCCCACCCCAAACTACCCTTTACATGGAACTTTTTCGAAAATTTTGATTTTCTAGAAGATGGCTCTAACGATTTTGACTAAGATATGGTATATTAAAGATATTTACCTGACAAATAAAATGTATATTTTGAATTTTCTTTTTTTTATTTTTTTTATTTTTATTTTTGATCGATCAGCAGTACAATGCTTTACAGATCAGTAATAACATACATGACAATGACAATAACATTTAGAGGCGGCTTGCAGGCCACCCCATATCTACAGCATGTTGTAAACGAACATCAGATATAACACACAGCACACAAGAGGTAAAAGAGCATATCAATCACTAGAGTTAGAATCAGAGGGATCACTCAGAAGTAGGTCTTGCGGTAGTCTTCTCTTCAAGCGTGTTGGCTGGCGCCTATGTTATAGTGCACTGCTCCAGGAACATCCTTCAATGTGGAAAAGAAACGACGGGCGATCCTCCGAATAAAGTCGTGAAGAGGTAAGAGTCCCAGTTCGTTATGGAGCTGCTGATTACGAATAAACCAAGGAGCGTTGGTAGCTATGCGCATAAAGCGGTGCTGAATGATTTGGAGACGACGTAGATGGCTTGTGTGGGCGGCTCCCCACACCTGGCAGGCATAGGTGAGAAGCGGACGAACGAGAGACTTGTAGAGTAATACGGAGGACTCCAATCCAAGAGTGGTATGACGATGAAGCAATGGCGAGAGTTTGGAAAGCCGTCCGGAAGCCAGGGAAATGAGGCGATCGATGTGGGTGCGCCAAGTCAGTCGAGTGTCCATAAGCACCCCAAAATACTTGACAGGAGCAGGAGCAGGTAGCCAAGACACATCGTTACTAAAAAGACGCAACGGAGGAAGAGTAGGATATCGGCATAGAGTGAAAATTTTAGCCTCAGTCTTCTGAGGGTTCAAGGAGATGCGCCAAGTGTTGAACCAGTGAGTGAGGCGATCCAAGGAGTGTTGTACCACTTGATAGGCGTGTTGATGATTAGAATGACAATAGTAGAGAACGGTGTCATCAGCATAGGGAGCTAAAGAAGTCGGGGCCAAATCTGGAATATCAGAAGTGTAGATACTGAATAGTGTGGGGACCAAGATAGAGCCTGTGGGACACCGGCGGTAATAGTGCGTGGAGAGGACAGGAAACCGCCAATACGCACTGAAAAGCTGCGGTTAGATAGGAAACTCTCTATTAAGAACAATAAATAATGAGGAATACCGCTGCGGTTTAACTTGAGAAGCAAGCTGGCGTGCCAGACTTTATCGAACGCCTGCGCCACATCTAGAAAGACTGCCGTGGTATATTGACGGGCTTCAAAGCCATGGACAATTGCCTGGATTAAACGCAAAAGCTGATGTGCAATGGAATGTTTGTAGCGAAACCCAAATTGGAATGGCGGCAGAACAAGGTTATGAGTAAGGTAAGAGAGTAGACGGCGATGGATCACTTTTTCAAACAGCTTGGAGAAGGTAGGCAACAGCCTAATTGGACGATAGCTGTCTGGTAGGTGCTTTGGTTTATTGGGCTTATGGAATACTGCGACATGAGCAAACTACCAGGAGTGATGAAAATAGCCGAGGCGTAGACAGGTATTTAGGAGGGATGACAAATAGGCAAGAGCTTTCTTGGTGAGTTTCTTGAGAACAATGTTGGGAATCAAGTCGTGTCCAGGAGATTTCTTAAGTGGGAAAGCGCGAATCAGAGAAGACAATTCCCGGGGGCTAGTAAAGGAAATCCTTTGATGAACTGTAGGGCGAGTACGGTGAGTAGTTAATTCCTGTTCTACTGCAGCAACATCTACGGCTGGCAGAGGGAGAGTGAACACCCGCTCAAAATGATCGGCCAGAATATCACACTTGGTAGCAATATCTGTGACAAGTCTTCCGCCTGCAGAGAGCGCCGGCACAACAGTCGGCTCACGGAGAACACGTTTGGTGGCTGCCCAAAGTGAATGGTCGTGAGGAGAGAGTGATGCCAGATAGCGCTCATAGGACTGAAGCCGATGTCGCTCCAACTCCAGCTTCACCCGTCGAATGAGACCGTTAAGCTTCCTACGGAGCCAGGGTTGTCTGTCTCGTTGCCACTGTCGACGAACTTGATGCTTTTCTCGGAGAAGATTTAAAATGAAGAGGGGTAAGGAAGGTGGAGAATAAGGTCGCACATTGGGAGAAGTGGAAAGACGGACACAACGGCATATGGTGTCAGTAAAGTGCTGTAGTGCAAGGTCAACATCAAGGGTTGTGGTGAGTTGATAAGAGTTGCAGAGTGTCGCATCCAGATGAGACTGAAATTTATCCCAATGTACATATCCATTTATGAGTCTGGGAATCGGTGGGAGCAAGGCAGGTGGAAGTTGAAAGGTGACAATCACCGGACAGTGATCAGAGTCAAGTTTTCTCAGGCAGGAAACGAAGGTAGGAAGGTGAAGATTGCGATGCACACCGATGTCCAGAATATCAGGAGCACTTAAGGGGTTTGAAGAGTAATAAGTAGGATCCTCAGGCGCCAATATTGATAGGCCGTAGGTGTGTAGAGCCGTAAACAGAATCCGACCATTCAGATTGGTGGTTCGGCACCCCCAGGAGGAATGCTTACAGTTAAGGTCACCCAAAAGAAGAGTACTGTTCTCCAAAGGAAAGAGGAGTGAGAGATAAATAGTATTCAGCCGGCGATTGGGCGGTTTGTAGGCGCTGAGAATGACGAGATCACTGTCATTTGCACTGTGAAGTTTAATACCCACCACCTCCAGATTGGGCACGTGTGGAAGAAAGATCTCGCTGTGGCGCAGAGAACGTTTAATGAAAAGAGCAACACCACCAGATGCCTTTTCTGCCTCGCGGTCCTGCCGGTAAATAAGATAGCCAGGAATAGTGAAGGTCTCATTGGGAAGAAAATGAGTCTCCGTAACACAAGCAATATCAACATTGTGCTGAGTGAGAAAGGCAATAAAGGAGGAGTGTTTGGCATGTAGGCCGTTAGAGTTCCAGTTTAGGAGGGTGAGCTGTTGTAGAGACAATAGATGACGGTTGGCCATCAGGAAACACAGGAGAGAGTAGGGAGTGAAGAAGCTGCATCAGTTGCGACAGAACCGGAGAAAGCAATGTGCGGAGAAATGTACCAAGCTGTGCAAGCAGATCTTTAAGAAAAGCCCAAGACGGAGCTGTGGAGGTAGGAGCCTCCGGTAAAGCGGCGGAAGGACGGTCTTGGAAGGCAGGAGAACGACCACTCAATACATGAGAATAAGCCCGAGAGGGCCTTGTAGATACATGAGGGGATGAAGGACTCTGTCGACGTTGTGGTTGCTGTTGTTGGTGGTGCTGTTGAAGAGAAGGCGAGGGTGGCCGCTCTGAACTGTGGAGTGTAGGTGCTGCCGGCTGCTGGGAGCGCCGAGACTGACGTTCCTTCAGCTGTAAGTAATGAGAACAGCCACGATAGTTTGCTGGGTGGTCCTGTTTACAGTGAACACACTGAGCCGGTGTAGTAGATGGTTTTGTGCACTTAGAGAAATGGTGGCTGCCAATACAGCGAACGCAGCGGGGTCCTAGATGACAATAGTTCTTGGTGTGACCATAGTTTTGGCAATTAGTACACTGGGGCAGTTCTGTATTCTGACGTCGATGTTCAACTTTCACCACACTGTACAACAGTCGGGAAAGATTTAAGATATTTCTACCGGCGTCATTATTCACGAGGTCTACAGCACAGATGGGAATAGGTTCCTTGTTTTTGTGAAGCAAACGGGTAACTTTACGAACAGGAAAGTTCAACACACAGAGTTCGTCGTAAAGCTCTTGATCACTGAGCGAGCATGGTATGTTGCGTATGACAACGGAGAACAGTTTGTCCGACGGGTTGCGAAAAGTATAATACTCCTGGTTAATGGAGGTGAAATAAGATGTAAGACATCGAAAGTCAGTGGTAGTCGTAGCATAAACTTTAAGAATAACCCCTCGAAGCTCAGTATGAAATTCAGATAGCACACATTTCTTAATGTCTTGCAAAAATAATTGATAATTGTGAACATTGCGAACACAAATAGGAGAAATTTTCTCTTTTTGAGAGATGGATACAGTATCAGTACTTTCTGGATCAGCAGTTTCACTTAAAGGATAAAAACGGTTAGAGGTAGGAATTGTGTACGCATAGCGAGATGCAGGAGGTTGTTGGGAAGTGCAGCGGCGTTTGTTCTGATATGAGCTTTCAGAGTGAGAGAGCTGCGAACGTTGTCGCGACCTAAACAGTCCGATAGGGCAAAGTCAGTCATCGTATCATCATCTTGCTGGACAGTGTTGTCAACTGAATTAAGCGGCCGACTTAATTGCTGAGATGGCCGTAGTATAGATGCACTTACAGCATTATCTGCAGGTAACCGAGAAATAGAAAATGAAGTGTGTTGTAATGCAGAAGTCGACGTTAGATGTAGGTAGTGTTGACTGGATGGTGAAATATGTGTTGTAGAAGTGGAGTTATCCTGACACGTGGTATCGTTATATACCACATTTATAGCAGAATGTAAGATCTTGCCGTTATTGTCCGACTGGAGAGCCATGATAATAGTTAAAAAAAATTAAACACAAAAATGAAACACACTAGAAGAGCGAACACAGCGAACTGCACAACACAAGGAAGCACTAATACAGGTAAACAAAGCAGAACGGCCAGACACGACCGTCTCGCTCGGCGGTCACTAGTCGATTCCTTGAATTTTCTGGGAATAGCCCCTGGGTGAATTTAACGGAACCTTGCATAACTGCTAAACCGTAAGAAATGGACAAAAACTTACTACACAAAAAATGTAGAGCACATTAAGACACACAATTTATGTTATATACATTTTTTTTCGTTGAGCTGATTGTTTTTTTAGATATTCTTTGTTTTTGGTTTCAGCTTTGAAAAACTTAACTTTTCTCATACAGGAATTTGTCAACTCCTGTCCATACAAACAAACATTCACATAGCAACCAGCTTTTGACTATCACTTTAACCTATGGTATTCCCTTATTTCACTTCTACTTACAAGGAAGCTATTAATAAGACTATATCTGCTAATTTCTTCTTGATTGGCATGAAGTAAATAGAAGCATAAGCTTTTTAACAATAATTTGTTGCAGAGATGTAGAGAAAATCATGTGAATGGAACACATCAGATTTTTTTCGAAGTGCTTCGAGCGCGAACAACTTTTGTTGGATTTGGTTTATCTTGAAACATCCATAAGTCGACTGATGTTTACGTTCTGTCTCATATACATAGATCCACGATTCGTCACCTGTTTCAATCCTATATATCTTTTGAACCCGCTTGAACATTTGTGAGCACCATGAACACGAGATTGCGTCAAAATATATGAGATCCAACTAGAACAAACTTTTTTCACAGCTAAATGATCATGCAATATTTTATATATGCTAGTACAACTATTTTGTAGCGTATCTCTCAGTATGTGGCATGACGGGCTTGCCCTATCAGTTTTTAGCAGCATCATTTTTTCTGGCACAAATGATTTTGAACGACCTTCACGAATTTCATCAGTGAGCGAACGGCGGCCACGATTAAACTCGCTATACCAGCGTTTCACAATGGCAAAGGATGGAGCTTCAACTCCAAATATAGTAGTAAGTTGATCAATGCACTCTTGTGTTGATAATCCACGTCAAAATCATAATAAAACATCGCGCGAACATTTTCACGAGTTAATTCCATCTTTTCGCTGAAACACAATTTTAAAGTAACTGTAAACAACACAAAGAACACTCTATTGACAATATCTAATGTAGGTTATGGTCAACAATGCCAAATTTTCTTGTGGAAACACCAGACGGCATATACAGCAACCAGTGTTGTTAAGACTCAAAATACAACGAGTGGTCTTCGTAGAGCATGTTAACAGTGGGGGACACCTCGGCAACTGCGTCCCGGTACGGACCTGTTGCGGCCTACCACCCTCCAGGGGAAGGAAATTTAAATTGCGTGTTATTTATGGACGCTCTTTAACTACTGTGGTTCTCAGTGTCCCATTCTAAATTGAATGTGAAAGACCGCTTAATTTTGTTCAGAGGCCTCTCTATCAGGCTTGAGGTTCTTTTAAGTGCCATAAATCTATGACACGGGACCAACGGCTTTACTTCCCTTCCGAAGGAAGCCATGCTAAGGATTTTACACCCGAAAAAATCCATCGTCCTCCGCCGGGTTTGAACCCGCGACCTTGGGTATATGTAGTTAGCAACCCCGGGGGAAGGGATGAGAGGAAAAAAATCACAGGCTAACACAAAGGAAACGTCGGGGCTAAGCACAGAGACATACGGAAGTCCCCAACAGTCAGTAGATGTCAGCCCTGGCGCGCCACGGAGGCTATACAGTGCCGGGAGGCCGAAAGGATGCCTCTATAATGGCACCTAATCTCAAACAGCGTAAACACGGGGAAGAGAGTTTCATTCGGAGCAAGCAACCGTGTCATCTGCCTGCACCGAATTGAAAGAGCGAACCTGGATCTTCCGAATGCCAGTCCCAGACGAAACGCCTGAGCCGCCTGCACATTGTACATGCGTGATAAAGAAAGTAACATTTGTTAAATGCAACGCGAGCACAACTGCGGGATTCTGCTATTCAGTAGTAAACCTACTCAGGTTTAAAACAAGATATTCATCTTAGTGTATTTATTAATAAAGAGGTTCCTGCGGGAAAAAAATAATAACTGAAATAAAGTAAAAGAAAAACGTTACTTTCCAATAAATGTACATTAGAGTAAAACATGTATGGAACAGGCTAATCTTGAAACAGCTTACAGCCGTATAAAAGGTCCTTTGAAAGTCAAACGTAATTCTAGCAAATACCTAAATATTTGCTGAAGGTACGAAAATAGGAACGACGTTATTGATCGTAACAGATATCAACAGGTTGCTACAGAACTGAGAAGTACGCTGCCCTTTCCTTTGTTTGATGAACCGCTAGTGTCCTCCAGCATAATGCTTTTAAGAGTAAGCATTTCAGTCACAATTGCTTTGAAAGTAACAGCCATGCCGCTAATATCCGAATACTCCTTCTTTTCCCTTTTAATTGTTTCATTTGTATAGCCCCCTTTAACTTCAATGTCCATATCGGGAGATTTGACCTGTGAAACAACTCGTATTTTACTGTAGGTTTAAAACATTAGGTTAATCAATTTTATATTACGAAACAAACACACATACACAAATTTACTCTCACATTCAGTAATAATCGGAAATAATTCTGGATAAATTAAAATTCAGCTCGCGGACCACTCGACCACAAAGCAATCTCCAGATGCTTCCTTTGTTTTCCAAGAGGAAAGGAAATATGCTAATGAATGTAGTGCAAATTATATGTTAAATATCTGATGTGTTCCATTCGCATAACTTTCTCCATATCTCTGTAACAAATTATTGTTAATAAGCTTATTCTTCTATCTACTTCATGCTAATCAAGATAAATATTATCAGAAACGGTCGTATTACTTAGTTCCTTGTAAGTAGGAGGGAAATAAGGGAATGCACTAGACTAAACCGACAGGCGTATGTTTTAAAATGTGGTTACTATGGTATTGAAATCAATTTCTTTGAGTGGCCGGAAACTGACAGGTTTCCGCATGAGAAATGTTCAAGTATTTTAAAACAAACTAATAACAAATATCTCGAAAACGGTCAACTCCACGAAAAAAAAAATGTAGGTATATAGCATAAATTGTGTGTTTTAAGGAGCTCTACATTCTTTGTGTAGTAACCTTAGTCTATCTCTTACGGCTTAATAGATATGCAAAATTCAAACAAACAAAAATTCATACAGAATAAAGAGGTATTTACATTATTTATATACTCCCAGAAATTTCAAGATATCATCTTATTTGTTATGTAAATATCTTTAATGTGCGTATTTTAATCAAATCGTTAGAGACATTTTTGGGAAAATCACAAATTTCGAAACTTTTTCCATGTAGCTTGGATTGGGGGTATTTTACTCAAAATCTTCATGTCGCATCCTTGGAAGATACTAATCTTAAACTAAACTTAAATGTCAGGATTGGTACTTTACGGACTCTTCGTTTTTTAAGACCCTTTTTTCTAAAAATGCTCTTTTTGGATTCAGGGGACCCTAAAACATGTATTTTCGGTGAAATCTCGATATCGAATTTTTGCGTGTAATACAAAACCTTCTCTATTCACTATATACATAGTACCTGTAGAGAAAGTACAAATTTGATGTTTTTTATTCTTATGGCTTTCTCTAGTTGTCATGCAATCAAACCTTTCCTACGAAAGACTTTCTTTTATCATGATAAGCGTTGGCAGAATTTTTTTATTATAAGTAGGAGTGAAATGAGGGAATGTGCAAGCTAAAGGAATAGAGAAACATTTTAAAAGCCGGTCGCTTATGTGAAACAGCTGAAAAACAGTAATTAAACAAGAGATGATAGAAAAGATACTTCCAGTTTGAAAAAAAAAGTTTAAAATACTTCTACAAAGTTTGGGGTCAGGTTCCTTACATCAAAACAAGAAAAAATGTTCATATAAACACATGTCCAAAACCCTCATTGTCGATTTATTGAGGTTCAAAATATTAATCAAAACATTTTAATTTGACACATTCGATTTTTGACGTCTTCAGCTTGTTAGGAAGTGTTCCATACAAACATAACTTATAGCAAATTATCCAAATGTCCTCCTCTTGCGTCTAGACACGCGTGCACTCGTGGAAGCATGAAATGCCATATTCTCCCAGTCGGTGTCATGATTTCGCAGGCTTCAATGCCACGTAGATTAAGAGTTTCTTCATCCGGGAGGTCTGCTGCATAAACCAATGGTAGAAGGTACCCCCAAAAGATAAAAACAAAAGGTTTGAGGTCAGGGAAACGTGCAGGCCATAGAACTGGTCCCTCTCTACCTATCCACCTGTGGTGCCAGATACCAGTCAGTGCATCTCGAACAATGAGACTAGAATGTGTTACAGTACATGCATAAACCAAATGTTTCTTCTTATTTGTATCATTCTTATTTACATGTGATAAATGACAAATGTTAGTTAACGAGTAGCCATGGCAACACGAGATCAACTCCACAGAGTAAAATGGGTCAAATCCTTCTATGAATGAGAGCAAAATTAAATGATTTTATTGGGTTGGAACCCGGAAAGCCGATAAAGTGATTTTCATCAATAAATTGATAATGCGAAAATGATGTGCTTTAGAGCATAATATGTTTATATGAACCTATTTTCTTGTTTAGATGTCAAGGGTCCATCCTCAAACGTTGTAAAAGTATTTCTGAACCATCCTGTAGGTATTTTGCAGAAATAATAAAACCGCTATTTGTGAAAATGGTATTTGATAGAAACTTTTTCATTTCAAATTCTAATTCCCCTTATTCATAACAATGTTATCATTGAATTGTACTTCAAAATGTTATGCAATGTTGGTAAGTTGGTGACCATGTATTTTTTCGTATCCTGCAAGAAGTTCTGTTCTATCTTTATATGATGAGTTTCTGTAGGGAATAGTGAAATAACAGTTGTCCATACCCGTTCCAATTATCCAGTACGATCTAAGTGAAAACATCGAAACAATTCTGCACAATCCAACAGAAGAACAGTATGATTATATGGTTACCAGGAGCATACAGCGTTTGGTAGGTCTCATAGCCAATGACGAAAGACATATAGAACACTTAGTTGTACGATAATTGTCATCTTGGTACAAACATTTCGGTTATCTTTTTTATGAACCACTTGTAAAGGATTTTACTTTAAATTGAAAGGAAACATCTGTTAAAATTAAAAACTAAATTTTTCATTGCATTTACTTCTAATTTTTATCAATTATTTTATATAAACAGCAAAAATATTAAGTCTAAGCTTTTTGTATACAATATTTTTCTCATTGTTACCTATAATTGTTTTATATGTCACATTCAAGCGATTTTTAAGAAGATGCAATTTTACAAATTAACAAATAGGATATGCAGTTTTACAATCACTTGAATTTACTTGCAAATATTTGAACTTTTTGTTCCTTTCTTATTAAGGGAAATAGTAATGATAATTAAGAATGACCTTTTTATAATTTTTAAAAGAAAACACATTTTAATTTTTTTCAAGACCACGAACAAAAAAGAAATAAATTTGAATAGGCAGATACTTATATTCCAATATACTGCAAATAAAGTTTTAGGCAAACTGGTAAAAGATTGCATCGTATAGAACAATTTGAAGTTGGAAAATTATTAACATTTGAGAAACTGAGAAAATTAAGTTTAAAGCTTTATCAAAGAGCATCTCTAGTTTTTACTTCTTCTACACGTACTATGTATATAATGTATAGAGAAGGCATTGCGTTCCACCCAAAAACTCAATATCGAGATTTCAGTGGAAATACACGTTTTAAGGGCTCTGTATCCAAAAAAAAACATATTTAGAAAAATATCTATGTGCATGTGCACTGTGAACACGATAACTCAACAACGAAAAGTTGGTACAGTTCCAAACTTAGTATTTAAGTTAAGTATCTTTCAGGTTTGCGACACGAAGATTTTGAGAAAAATCCTTCCACTACAAATTACCCTTTTACAAGGAAAAAAATTTCGAACATTTTGATTTTCTCAAAAATGGCTCTAACGATTTTGATTAAAACACCGTATACTAAAGATATTTTTATGGCAAATAAAATGTATATCTTGAATTTTCTGGGAATAGCCTCTAAAGACCTGTTTATGCTGAATGATTTTTTCTTAATATTGCGTAACAGGTAATCCATAGGTATGAGAGAGACAAAAGCTTGCTACACAATTAATGTAGAACACGTTAAAACACACAATTTATGTCATACACATTTATTTCGTGGAATTGACCATTTCTGAGATATTCCTTGTTATTTGTTTCAGATTTAAAATACTTTAAACTTTTCTCACATGGAAATTTGTAAATTCCTGGCCATGCATAGAAATGGATTTTAACCACATGGCAATCAGCTTTTGAAAGATTTGACTATCGTTTTACCCTAGTGTTTTCTCCAATTTACCTTCTACTTACAAAGAAGCAAGTAATTAAGGCAATTTCTGCTTCTGTTTCTCTCGATTATTATAAATTAGATAGAATAAGTTGTTTAACAATAATTTGTTGCAGAGATGTAGTAGAGAAAGCCATGTGAATGGAACACATCAGATTATTTGACCTGCTATTCAACTAAAATTGAATATGTTTGGAGTAGCATTCTGCAACGTCATATTGCAAATATGCATTGCTTCATATAGCAGCTGTAAGAAATACAATCATATTTGAAAATACTAGGGGTCTTGTGTACCAATTATGTCATTTGGAGATTTATTTTGAGAACTACTGTCGCTTTTTGTAGCACATTAGATCAAAACAACGTTCATATAATTGAAGTACATGACTTATTTTATACGCCAGCAATAAAAGTGTGATTTTTCCATTTTTGACCAATTTTACAAACGCCTCACCTTAAAATTGTAAAAGCAATTTACGCCAAAATCCCGCTATGCATAACTGTGGTTTACTAAAATAGACACACGAAATAATTCCACCACATTATCTGTTCCACACTGAGAATGAAATATTTGTAGTTTTTTTCCATATGCCTTTAAGATATATAACTTGCACTTAGGCATTTTAAAATCATAAAATCTCAAAAAGGTATATTTTAACAACAAATGACCTTTTTCCTTAAGTTAATCACGCTAGAGTTTTTAAACTTTATATAATTCACTTTACTTTGTAAATATGGGCATGTAATGTTTCTAATAGGCCGCGGAATAATGCTATAAAACGAAGAATTGAGCAAAATATGCAATAACTTAAACATTTTTTTTAAACCCTGATATCTCAGTAGCTAAAAGAAATCCACTATCAAATGATATTAGACCCATGTAGCACTGATGTACATTCAAGTAGGCATTAATTGCATAATATTTCGATTTAAAAAAAATGTTCAGCAACTTGTTAAATCCAACATTGGCGAGGTCGATAATCTGAACTCCCCAAAACACGTAAGGTTTCCACCCCATTTTACTGCTCTGAGGTGGGCAGTACTTCGTAACGATTGGTCTCATATTTGGGTCATATATGTAGTTGTAAAGTAGGACTATTCTCCATTTGAAATCGTTACACTTCCAAGGCACGAATATACCAGAATGCACTCTGGAGGTGGGAGAAACAAAAGTGGGAGGGTTTTCTCAGCTGTTTGTATATGCGTGCCAGCTCGTCTTTAGGACCCCCCTCCACCCCCCGAGACCATGCTATGCATAACCGTGTCTACGAAAATAGAATCACGGAATAATTTTACCACAAAGAATAATTAATTATCTGTTCCACACTGAAAATGAATTACCTCTTTTGTCCAAGTGACTAGATTTATTTACTTACCGCACGTCTCTCCAGGCCAGGAAGGCATACCACAAAGAGAACATTTTTGTAGGTTAACTGTATCAAGTTGCTATTCTTTCCGCCTAAGCACCTTCTTCAGTTCTTGTGAACAACTGGCTGACTTCCCGTTCACAATATTCTAGCTTGCCAATCTTCTTGTCTCCATTCGTGAGAGATCCAAAACTCTCCTTTGCCTAGAAAACAGTTATAAAATATTAGTAATCGGTCCCGCTGCAGTTTTTTTTATTAAGATATATTGCGTAAATTTGGAACTAGCTTATAAAAACACTAATTATTCAATATACCCGCTGTTCCAATAGTTCTGTAGTGTTGGTGGTGGTGGATGCTCTTTTTTTTTTTTCCTCCAAAACAACCCGCGGCGCGACTGTCGAGTGTTTTCTCGATTACACAAACGTGCACACGAGTTTACGGTATTATATTTCGAGGTAGAAGTGACACTTTTAGGGTATGTATTGCGTGTTCACGTACCCGAAACCGTGTTAATATCGCTGGAGGAAAATATGACAGGTTGTGTGTGTCCCAGTTTCCCTGGCCCTTGGCGGAGATATAACCCCGTGCTGTATAGCGCGTATCGATCTCAGCTGGAGTCGAGCGTACTACGCCACTCCAGCTCGGTAGCGACTGCTCAGGAAAGGTGCCCAAGTGTCTGTATCATGCGTGCGTATCATGTTTACCCCTTCCATGCAAACAATACATTTAAAAATCCGATGTGATTCATTCACATGACTTTCTCTATATCTCTGCAAATTATTATTGTTATAAGCTTATCTTCTATTTATTTCATGCTGATCGAGAAAAATTAGCAGAAATAGTCTTATTTCTTGCTTTATTGTAAGTAGAAGCGAAATAAGGGAATACCATAGGTTAAAGTGAAAGCCAAAAGCTGGATGCTATGTGACTGATGTTCCTTTGTTTGTATGGACAGGAGTTGACAAATTCCTGTATGAGAAAAGTATAAGTTTTTCAAAGCTGAAACCAAGAAAAAGGAACATCTCAAAAACGATCAACTCCACGAAAAAAATGTATATAACACAAATTGTGTGTTTTAACGTGCTCTACATTTTTTGTGGGTTAAGTTTTTGTCCATCTTTTACGGTTTAGTAGTTATGAAAAATTCATCAAGAATAAAGTACTCTTCAGAGGCTATTCCCAGAAAATTCAAAATATACATTTTATTTGTCAGGTAAATAACTTTATTATACGAAATTTTAATCAAAATCGTTAGAGCCATTTTTTAGAAAATCAAAATTTTCGAAAACAGTTCCAAGTAAAGAGTAGTTTGCGGTGGGGGGATTTTTCTCAAAATCTTCGTGTCGCATCCCTGGAAGATACTAAACTTAAAGTTTGGTATTTTACCGACTTTTCGTTTTTGAGTTATCGTGTTCACAGACACACGGACACACACACACACGGACCTTTTTCTGAAAATACTTTTTTTGGATACTAGGGACCCTAAAACATATATTTCCGGTGAAATCTCGGTATCGAATTTGTTGGCGGAGTGCAATACATTCTCTATTCACTATGTACAGAGTGAGTATAGAGAAAGTAAAAATCCGATGTGATACATTCACATGAATTTCTCCACTAACCTTCAGTAAACTTATCTAAAAAACTTAGTCTTATATCTATATCACGTTAATCAATATAAACATCTACAGAAACACTTTTATTACACATTTCCTTGCAGATGCAACGGGATTATGAGAATACAGTAAGCTAAACAATATTCAAATCTTCATAAAACTGGTCACTATGTGACAACTCTGAAATTCTGGTTTTTTTTTTTTTTTTTACTTGACCAGCAGAAGGGAAAACGAATAACGACTTCCCATTTTAGAAAAGTATAAGTATGCGACAATTGAAATCAATAACAAGAAATATCTTGGAATTGGTTAACTCTACATGCACAGCAAAATAAACAATGAGAATATAATTTTTTATTGAATTAAAATGGCTCAAATAAGTTATGAATTTATAATTATTAATGTTGTGTATATTATTTGTATGGTTACCTTAATATACATACACAAGCATTTAACATAAATTGTGGATTTTGACTAGATATGCATTTTTTGTGTAATAAGATTTTGTCTCTCTGTTACGGTTTAACAATTTTTTAAAAAATTGTACAGAATTGAAGAGGACTTCAGAGGCTATACCCAAAAAAATCAAGATAAAGGTCGAATAAAATATTCCAACATCCTTATTTTCAAAAAGCATAAACTGGGATATATAAAAGGATACATCATGTGAGAAATTCACTTAATTTCAGATATTGAACCCTCAAGGCTGAATGAAAATGTTCTGAGATGCCAGAAATGTGTGGATAGAGAAAGACAACATTTCCAACATCTCATATAATAAAGGTAGGTATATGTAATTGTAACTATAAGAACGTGCGTGAGACGGTTGCGAGGATATTGTGACTATTTCAGCGGAAATCCGTACCAGTTAGTTGCTACATTCTGAAAGGGGATCCACACTGCAGCCACTATTGTGCTTCAGAACCAGAGGATAGGATGATATGAGAGTATGAGAGTTTTATCGTCGGGTGGCCGATACCGGACCGCAGGGAAGGAGCCACTCTGGTGAGTCCCTAGCATAGTCTAAGCAGTTCTTCACCCTGAGCGGGTAGCGCTAGAATTCCGTGGCCTAGGTCTGACCTTGGTTACACAGAAATCTCCAATGCCACTCTGATGCTGAGATTTATTTTTCCAACATTCACTATCTGCCGCAGGGTGATGAATTTTTTTTAACGCAAATACTTTAGCATGGCTCCCTTCGGATGGGAAGTAAAGCTGGTGGTCCCGGTAACGTTTATTTGCACGTAAAAGAACCCCATACACTAAAAGAAGAAAGTTCCCGGGCAAAATTATTCGCCATTTCGTGTCCGCAAGCCGTGTTTTCGTCCTAAAGTGCCATCTGCGGGCGGCGAGCTGATCCCTCGTCACCATAGCGCATAGTGGCGAACTCACAAACTAGAATTCAAATCCGATCATGGAAACATCGTAATGATGCCCTTTGTTCCACTTAGAAGATGCAGGAATACTATTCACTACCACAGAAGGGCGTGACACTTACAACCCTTAAAGGCTGTAATAAACTGGAGATGCAATTAAGAGTCAAGAAGTTCGGGGGACTATAGAAACCTTCCAAGCATTCGCCCCCCCTAAAAACCCTATGGGTCAGACAGGTCGGTCACGGGAATCGAACGGAATGATATGAAGATTAAATGAAGAATCTGGAAGTTCGAGGAACTGAAGAAACCTCCCCAGCGTTCACCCCCACCAAAAAACCCATGAGTCAGAGGGTCGGCCATGACAATCAAACCCATGACCTCCCGAATGCAAGTCCCAGACGAAATGTTGAGCCACCTGGCTCGGTTGTAGAACCAGCACATTAATACAGTGCGAAAGAAAATCACTCTAGAGGTTATACAAAGAGGGTTATCATAATACCGCATTGCCATGCTTACATGGTTTATTTCTTGGGGAATTTGAAGATATTTCTTCTTTTCCTTACTACTGAGCGAGGCAGCGCCACGGTAATTTGTGCGATTCACATTCGGAGGTCACGCGTTCGAATAGTTCGCCAGGCAAATATAGGTTTCTTTCTTCCCCGGGATTTCCTGTACCTCCATTGCCATTGCCATTTCATTCATCCTTCATCCCTTGGCTTCTTTTAGCGTTGGAAGTGTCGGCGATTGTGCTCGGTGCGGCGTATGAGGGAAAAAGGATGCTCTAAGTGACTCTCTCCGTTCCCCGACCTGCTGGCTGCCGGGATGAGAACTGCCCCCGGCGGGGCCTTTGGGCCCTGTGTAGAGCGGGGTCCGCCATCTCAAATGCAGTTTCGATCTGGAAACTGCAAGGACCCGGTCATAACTATGCCTCTGCTCCTGGCTCCGACCTCCCGTGTATCCTTTCATATCATTCCTCCCTTCGGGGGTCTCCCTTCGTGGGTCATAGGTACAATAACCGTGTTGGTTCGGTGTCGTGCGCCTCCGTCCGTAAGCTAATCCTAATGAAGTGCGGGCAGATGGCGCGAATGCATACTCAGTGAAAAGCACTCCCCGTTGATACTATAGGGCTGCCAAGTATATGGGTCGCTTGACAATGTGCAGGTTGTGGTTAGCGAGGTGTCTCCTTCCGCTTCTATTGTTTACCTTTTGTTATTGCTTGTAGTATTTATGCTCATGTAACATGATACATCTCGCTAGAGAGAAATAGGAGAATTTGTTTCTTTAGCGAATTTCAAGTAAGACACTCCTGTACTGATGACACATGATTTGGGATTGTCTGCAACACTTGAAGCTTTCTACTGCACTCAAATTATAGGTTTCAAACTACTTGATGCAATCTCTGACGCAGAAAACGAAAATATGATCGCATATTCTTCACTTAAATGCAAGCTTAATCAGAGCTATTATTAGCCTGGCGATTAAATAAATTATATGTTTAACAACGAGCTTTTTGTTCTTTTTTTGAGAGAAAATGCATGACTCGCTTATAACTTTGATGTCTTTATAACTCTGATCTAAAACTCAAAGAAAGACTTGGTTTGTATAGCTTGTCCTGAGAATAACAAAAACTAAATGCCCATTTATTTTATGTTTAATTCGTAATATATCAACATTTGAGATGATGATGATGATAATAATAATTAGATTTGTATTAGATTTGAAGTTTATCATTTCTAATTTTATATGTTACTTGTACTTAGTTATACGATTTAGTTTTAGCATTGTAAATTATTTTTAAAAATGTTAATTGTGTAGTTATACTTTGCCTACATGGCAGCCCTCAATTGAGGAAAATAATAAAATAATAATAATAGTGCAATTCGTGCCTATCCACTTATTACATTCTTCGTAATGTCGTCTGGCCAAAGGCCAGGATCAAGCCAGAAATGCCTTAAAGTTGATATCAGAACGTCTTTGTGAAATTTTCTATAACATTGCCTCAAGATGAAAAATATAATTCGTTCCATGCACATGACTTTCTCTATCTGTTCTGCAAACAAACTATTATTACAAAAAAAAAAAATATTCGGTTCTCTTCGCTTGGCCAGGAGTAAAACAAAAGAGATACGAAACGATCGATGAGTTGCCATTTAGAAAAGAACTGTCTCGGAAATGGTTCACTTCACACAAAGATGTATAGGACATAAATTGTGTATTTTAACGAGATCTACGTGTTTGCTTAGTAAGTTGTGGTTTTATTTTACAGTTTACCAGACATGCAAAAGTCATCCAGAATGAAGAGGTCTTCAGAGGCTATATCCAGAAAAATCAAGATATACATTTTATTTGTCATGTAAACATTTTATTATAGCACTTTCAAAATCGTTAGAGCCATTTTTGAGTAAATAAAAATTGTCCAAAATATTCCATGTAAAGAGTAATTTAAGGTCGCATCTTTAAGAGAAATACTGGACCGAATCAAGTTTAGCATGACTTTTCGTTTTTAAGTTATGTTGTTCACACACAGACTGACATACGGACCTTTTTTCTAAAAACGTGTGCTCAAAACGTGTATTTCCGGTGAAACCTCCGTATAGAATTTTTGGATGGAACACAATACTTTTCTATCTACTATGTATGTGCATTGTACTGGCAGAGGTAGTTAGGGGTGGGGAGATTTTTCTGAAAAGCTTTGTGCTGTATCCTTGGAAGATACTTAAATACCATGTTTGGTATTTAACCGACACACACACACACACACACACACACACACACATAGGGTACTGCCACTAAAAATCTGATGTGTTCCATTCACATGACTTTCTTTAGCTATTCTGCAGCAGATTATTCTTAAAAAAGCTGGTCCTTCTCTCTCCAATCAAGATTAACAGATGATAGTAGAAATTGCCGTATTAATCACTTCCTTATGAGTAGAAGGGAAGTAAGGGGATACACCAGCCTAAAAAGATAGTCAATTGTTTTAAAAGCTGTTGCTATGTGATTGAAGGTCGTTTCTTTGCACGGCCAGGAGTTGACAAGTTCCCGCATGGGAAAAGTATTTTAAAACTGAAACCAACAACAAGGAATATCTCGAAAACGGCCAACTTCGCGAAAAAATGCATATGACAAAATTGTGTGTTTTAACTGGATCTACATTTTTTTTAGTAAGTGTTTGTCTATCTCTTACGGTTTACCAGCTATGTGAAATTCAGAAAAAATCCTCCAGAATAAAGAGGTCTTCAGGGCCATTCCCAGAAAATTCAAGATATACATTTTATTTGTCATGTAAATGTTTTAAATATAAGAGATTTTAATCAAAATCTTTAGAGCCATTTTTAAGAAAATCAAAACGTCTCTCATCCTTGGAAGATATTGAACTGAGATATCAAGTTTGGAATTTAACGGACTTTACGTTTATGCTGCCCACAAATACACACGGGCAATTTTCTAAAACTGCTTTTTTTTTTTTTTTTAATTCAGGGAGTCCCAAAATATAACTTTCCGGTGAAATCTTGGTATAGAATTTTTGGGTACAGTACAATACCTTTTCTCTACACTATATACATATTACGTAGAGAAAGTAATAAGCATTGAATTAAATGTAAAGTAGAAATTTGCAAGGCCCAAGCTTCCAAATTTACGCCCGCGTCAAACATAAGAAATTATTTAATCAAAGAGCGATTTTGGTCATGTTTTCATACTGACATCTCAACAGATTGAGCGCCTAAAGAGTCACAGAGATATCTATAAAAATTGCAGCAAAACATATTGTGATATACTTTCTTTACCATGTAGAATGTACATAGTAGGTAGAGAATATATTGTATCCCACCCAAAACTTAGATACCGAGATGTTCACCAGAAATACCTGTTTTGAATACGCAAAAAGTAAAAAAATGCATTTTTACTTTCTCTATATGTTCTATGTACATAGTGTATAGAGAAGGTGTTTTATTGCACCCAAAAATTCGATACCGAGATTTCACCGGAAATATATGTTTTGAGATCTCCTGAATCCAAAAAAGCATTTCTAGAAAAATGTCCGTGTTTGTGTCTGTGTGTCTGTCTGTGTGTATGTGTGTGTGTCTTTGGGCAGCATAGCTCAAAAACGAAAAGACCGTTAAATACCAAACTTGGTATTTAAGTTAGGTATCGTCCAAGGATGTGACACGAAGATTTTCAAAAAAATCCCCCCACCCCAAATTACCCTTTACATGAAAAAAAATTGAAAATTTTGATTTTCTTAAAAGTGGCTCTAACATTTTGATTAAATATCGTATCTTAAAAATATTTACCTGACAAATAAAATGTATATCTTGACTTTTCTGGGAATATCCTCTGAAGACTACTTTATTCTGGATGAATTTTACGGAATTTTGCATAACTGCTAAAACGTAAGAGATGGACGAAAACTTAAAACACACAAAATGTAGAGCACGTTAAAACACATAATTTATGTTATATAACTTTTTTCGTGGAGTTGATCATTTTTGAGATATTCCTTGTTTTGGGCTTCAACTTTAAAACACATATTTTTCTCTTACAGGAATTTGTCAACTCCTGTCCATACAACAAAGGAACTTCAGTCACATAGCAACCAGCTTTTGACTATCACTTTAACCTATAGTACTCCCTTATTTCGCTTCTACTAACAGGGAAGCAAGTAATAAGACTATTTCTGCTAATTTCTTCTCGATTAGATGAAGCAAATAGAATAATTTGTTGCAGAGATGTAGATAAAGTCATGTGAATGGAACACAAGATTTTTATAAAATATATTCGTGCGTGCGTCGTTGTGTGTGAATGCAGTGGGTTTTTCTGTCCGTTAGTTCACCTTCTGTCTGTGCGTGAGGCTGTGAACATCACATCTCAAATGCGAATGGTTGGTTTAATACCAAACTTGGTATTTAAATTCAGTATCTCCTTAGGATGCGTCATAAAGTCTTTTAGAAAAATAACACCACTCAAAACTACTCTTTACGTAGAAGATTTTTCCAAATCTTCGATTTTCTCAAAAATGGCTCTTAAGATTTTGAAAAAGTTGCTTTATGTGAAATACGTTTTTAGCAGATTTTCATTCTAGGATATAATATTGGAAATGGTTTCTATAGGAATTTAAATATATTAATATATCTACTTTATATTTAAAATACGTCATATAAATATATTTGCATCTCAAATAAGACGTAAATCTTGATTTTCTGGGAATACACTCTGAAGTCCTCTTCATTGTGGATGACTTTTGCTAACTGGTAAATGTAAGAGATAGACAAAATTACTCCACAAAATGTAGAACTCGTTTGAGCACACTTTTTATGTTTTATATATATATGAGGGTATTATTGACATTTTCATCCTAGTAGTGCAAAGAAAACTTATTTTAAAGTCATCATATAACAACTCGTTTTAGGCTATTGTATTCCCTTATTCCCCTTGTAGGTATCCACCTACAAAGAGATACATAATAAAAATCTTTTCTGCTAATATGTAATTCGATTAGCATGAAGTAGATAGAAGAATAAACTTTAGTTGGAATAGCTTGTTGCACAATATATAGAGAAAGTCGTGTGAATGCAACAAATCACAATTTTGTTATGCGTTTAGTGCCGTTTCACCGTATTTGTAGCTCTTATTCATTTTGACACATGTACATTATCTCTTTTGTCAGTGGTCGCTTCAATCTGTTGAACGCTCTCTTGCAATTGCCTTCTGAATATATTTGCATTTGTTGATGTGAATGACAGTATATCGCGTTAAGTTTACGTAGTTATGTTAATCTTAATTTACCGAGCGTGATGGTGCCTCGGTAAAGTTTTTACTTCGCATTCGCGAGGTCTCGGATTCGATCTCCGTCGACTGCGCAGTCTGACTGGTTCCCATTGTCACGTAGGTGTGCTAATTCTCAACGACTTCCTTTCACTAATTCTCTTTCATAGCATCTCATCGTTCAAGTGTGTAGGTATGTGCCTCTGGTCTCGTGGTGTGTGACAGTGTGCTCGGATACATGCGTTTTGTGAATGGTATTCTCGGCGTTGGGGCAGCGTTGTGGTCGCTACTATTGTACACCCCACGAGAGGCCAACCAGGAGGGAGAGATGAGGTAAGAGGATAAATGGGGCTGCCGGAACCAGGAGTGACGACATATCAATGACAGGGACCCTACAATTTCCAGATTAAAGCACCCCAACAGTTGACAGGCAGACCGAGGCCAACGCCCCACGAAAGTCCAACGTCCTCATCTGGGAAATCCTCATCCCGGCAACCAACCGAAGTCGAGGGACGAAGATAATCACTTTGAGCATTCTTTTCCCTGCCACGCCGCACCGAGCACTATCTTTGACACTTCCAATTCTGGATTAAAGATATACGATATGACAATGGAAACGACACGGAGGGCCAGGAAATTCGGGGTATGAAAAAATCCACCCAGAATTCGCCTGGCGAGCCAGGGAAACCCCCCAAAAAACCCATGGATAAGCGAACCTGCGACTCCCGAATGACGAAACAGTCTGAAGATCTTGCCCGGTGAAGAACTATCAGTCAAACTGTTGGAATTTCCGCGTGTCTAATGGCCTGTCTTGACCCGGCTTGTGATTCCCTCACTCCATTCCTTCCTCTTTGGGAGTGTTAGCGCGCAATAGATCTTATAATCCGGAATGCATAACTACACCGTGAATTGGAAGTAGACGGCATCCGGGAGCACATCTTGGCTGCGACCCGAAGTTCCTTACTCACCTTCCTCAAGTATCTGGTGCCATATACTTTGGCTGGGATGTCGTTCGGGTGCAGAGCGTCTACTGGAGCCGCGCTTGCCGCAGGACATTATTCTCCCTGATGTATATATTTTTTCCTTACTTTCTCTTCCCCATTATATTCTTCTTTGGGGACTCGTGTGTGGGCATCCCCTTTACTTTGTACTCTTTAGAGTTGTATTTTCTTTGATTTTCTATATATTTGCAATTTGTATAGCACGATGGCGTGCTGATCAATTGCTTTTTATAATAAAACAATATCTATATAGCTCGCGGTGCGTGAGATATCCCAGGTGTTGTATAGCCTTTACTTTTTCTTTTAATGTTTAATTTTCATTATGAATGACTACTCAAAAAATATATCTGCTGAATTACAAACACATCAAGTTATTTCAGACCTTATGTGCATATAAATCTTGGTTCTAACACTCGGCGTCTGAACTTGATTGCGCCGAGAAACTCACGTGCCTGATTCTATATTTAGAGCTCCCAAAATGAAATGAATTAGAACGCGGTATAACTCTGAAATGTAGCCTTAAAGATATTCAGAAAGTTGGCATTGAACTTCAAAGTGAAAGGAGATGTCTTTCCTCTGTGCCACCCACCGCCTCATTTGTTTCTCTAAAACTCGCGGACTCGACTCCTATACAACACATTTCAACAGCTTCATTTGTCTGAATTTATCTCACCTGTTACTGAAGAAGGTGCTGCTACCTATCTCTTTTTTTATCCTCGTGAAACGTCAGGGCCGGAGATACCTACAGCGGCGGTACTATAGTAACAAGGAAGCTTATAATAAATTGGAAAGTATTTTTGAGCCTAATTTTGTCACATAACTTCACTCATACTTTTAATACTTATAGGTACTCACGTGTAAGTCGTCCATGTGGGGAACGTAGGCCGCTTAAGGGCACAGGAAGGTCGATATGCTTCAAACATTTCATTTTCATTTTCTAGAGACAAAGAAATAGACACTATCAGCTTTAAAATGAGATACCTACATATCACTAGGTTTATTCAACAAATTGATCCTTTAAATTGCCAGTTTAGACATGGCGGCCCATAACCACACACACATTGTTATTTTTTTTTCTTCTCAAATTCTCGTAACTTGGTTTTCTCATACTTAAGCTGCATTTTTCTCATAAAGTTTTAAAGATCTGCATACTATATAATATATATTTAATCAGACTTCTAAATAAATATGAGAATAAAGAACTAATTATGAAAAAAAATTGGTCATTTTAAGTTATGCAAATGTAATTATTTTTTTATTTCTCACAGTTAAACATACTGAAAATATCTAATTGCCCATTCATAGAACTTTCTTAACAAATTATCCCCACAAAATATTACTCTTTTGTCTACATTGTGGTAATCGAGATAAACACTAGCAGAAATAGTTGTATTCCTTCTAAATGGAAGGAAAATAAGACAATATAATACTCTGGACTAAAGCGATTGTCAAATCTTTTAAAGACCAGGTGGATATGTGAATAACAATTCTCTTTCCGAGGCCAGGAGTAAAACAGAAAACGACTTCCTATCTGAAAAAATTGAAGTAGTGTATAAAACTAAAACCAATAACAAGGAATATTTCGGAAACAGTTAACTCTATAAAAAGGTTACATGACATAGTTTGTGTGTTTTAAGAATATATATGTTTTTTGTGTAGTAAGTTTCAGTTTCATCTCTTTGGGATTACCAGTTCTCCAGATCTTCAGAGACTATTCCCAGAAAATTCAAGATATACATTTCGTTTGTCATGAAAATATTCTAAACATATTTTAATAAAAATTGTTAGAGCCAGTTTTGAAAAAATAAAATTTTTCGAAAAATGTTCCATGTAAAGTATAGTTGAAAGTGGGTAGATTTTGTTGAAAATCTTCGTGTCGCATTCTTAGTAGATAGTGAACTTATATACCAAGTTTGGTATTTCGCGTACTTTTCGTTTTTAAGTTAAGGGTTTTAAGGTTTGACACTTTTTCTATAAGCAACATTATTCCCTATACTCCCCAGAGTAAGGAAGTACCCATGAATGAGAGATTGAATGCGTCTGCGCGCGCGGTGTGTACGTGTGTGTGTATGTGTGTGTACGTGTGTGTGTGTGTGTGAGATCTAATATATAAAATCCAAAGAAATAAGAATCCTACCAGTTAACATCATTGGTGGATGGATGGATGGATGGATGGATGGATGGAAGAAAAGATCCACCCCTGTGATGAGGGATGCCTCACATTCAATTCCCGTGTTCGAATCTCGGTTAGGGCGTTTTCTCTTGTTTTGCTCAGATATCTGCCTTCATTTTGTGAAAAAAAATCTGATGTGCCCATTCACATAACTTTCTGCACATCTCTGTAATTATTGTTGAAAAGTTATTCTTCTATCTACTTCATGCTAATCGAGATAAACTTAGCAGAAAAGTTTATTTATACGCTTATCACTTACTTCCTCATAAGTAAAAGGGAAATAAGGTGACACACTAAGATAAAGCGACAGTCAATTCGTTTAAAACCTGGTTGCATGCCATGCGATTGAAATCCGATTTTTTGTTTTGTTTTTGTATTTTTGTATATATATTTTTTTTTTTACATGGCCAGGAGTTAACAACTTCGCGTCAGAGAGAAGTTTTAAGTATTTTAAAACTGAAACCAAAACAAGATGAAGGTCGGGTAACTTTAAGCTCTGTGGATCCTCTGAGCATCATTTTACCTATTTAATTTACTTATCGTTCGATATGATCTACCAGATTAGGACGTTAAAATTTTTGAGAAACGTGAAATGTCCTATTGCACGTTAAAATGTACGAGGGGCGTTCAATAAGTCCTTAGAAAGAGATAGAAAAACAAATTAATTTTAGTAGATTCTTTTCAACATAATCTCCTTTTAGCTCGATCATTTTCCCCCAGTTTTTCTCCAACTGGTTTAAGCCTTCCAAAAGTCGGATTTTGGAAGGTCCATCTTGAGGACCTTCCGAAACTCCCAACGTCTGTTTGGGATATGACCTCTTTGTTAGACTGAATTGTTTTCTGCCGAGCCACATTTTCAAGTTTGGAAATAAAAGCAGTCAATGGGGGCCAAATCTGGTGAACACGGCGGATTTTGTAGTAATTCGAACCTTAATTCTACAATTTTCGACTTCGAAACTGCGCAGGTGTGAACCCTTGCATTGTCGTGATGGAAAATAATCTTTTTCTTTGCCAGATGAGGGCGTTTTTTTTTTGATTTCTCTGTTGAACCGGTGCAGTAACGATGCACAATGCTCACCATATATCGTCCTTCCTTTCTGCAAGTAATCAATGTAAATGATTCCGCGGGTATCCCAAAAAACCGAGGCCATCATCTTGTCTGCAGATTTCATCACATTTGCCTTCTTCGGAGCCGCCTCGCCTTTAAAAACCCACTGTTTCGATTGTACCGTTGTCGCTGGAGTGTATAGTTTATCCGTGCTTCATCCACATTATGTATCGACGCAGAAATCGTCAGGTTTGCAACGGAAAAGTGTCAAACCAGCTTCCAAATCAATTGCACGATTGCGTTTATTCTCCATTGAGAGCAAACGCGACACCCATCTTGCCAAGACCTTTTTTGTCAGACCTAATTTTTATGCAAAATTGAGAACACTGTGCTTTTGGCCTCTGCTATTTCGCGAAGTTTGATTCGTCGATCACTCAAAACCATATCCTGGATTTTGTCAATCATTTCAGAAGAAGACACCGCTGCTGGACGTTCGGAACGATGTTCATCATTTGGGGATACACGGCAACGTTTAAAATACAATTGTAAATTGTTGCAAACGCAGGAACAGATGTGCCATGAACTTCGTCCAACTCGGCTTTTATCTCATTCGGTGTTAGGAGTTTTAAATAGAGGTGTTTAATCACCACACGAAACTTGTTTTTTTCCACCTTTCTAAAGAAGCACAAGATTCAATCGCTTATGGCAACGAAACCACGTGATGGATATAGCTGAAGCTTTAACTACCATCTAGAAAGAGACGACGGTTACTAAATACAGACTGTTTTTTCGATGATACAAGGGTAATTTCTTGGATTTTTCTAAGGACTTATTGAACGCGCCACGTATTCCTCTTTCATAAGATGGTACGCAACGAATAAATGTGCAATACTTCAATCTGATTCCTTTCATCACTATACATACTGCGAGTTTAATAACTGGGCTATATACACGCTTGTGGCAATGTGGTTATATCATCGCTGAAACACAATTACAATCTAGTGGCATCTTGGACGATGGACGTCAAATGGTTAACTCACAACAGATGTATTACGAGCAACAGCGCTTAGGGTTAATTGGTTCGGTCAACAGCTGCAAATTGGATATAGCGTGTGTACGTACCAGAAAAATCAACCTCCTGCAGCCACAATCTAAAGGCGTGCCTGTCACATGAAATCTTACATTCCAATTTGTTTTTGCTCAGATACATGGCTTCATTTTGTGAAGAAAAATTTAATGTGTTCCATTCGCATGACTTTCTCTACATCTCTGCAAAAAATTATTATTAAAAAGCTTATGCCTCTATTTACTTCATGCTAATCGAGAAAAAAATAGCAGAAATAGTCTTATTAATTGCTTTCTTGTAAGTAGAAGTGAAACAAGGGAGTACCATATGTTAAAGTGATAGTCAGAAGCTAGTTACTATGTGACTGAAGTTCCTTTGTTTGTATGGACACGAGTTGGCAAATTCCTGTATGAGAAAAGTATAAGTTATTTAAAGCTGAAACCAAAAACTGGAATATCTCAAAATCGATCAACTCCACGAAAAACATTTATATAACATAAATTGTGTGTTTTAATGTGCTCTACATGTTTTTGTGGTAAATTTTTGTCCATCTCTTACTGTTCAGCAGTTATGCAAATTTCCGTAACATTTATTCAGAATAAAGTAATTTTCAGAGGCTATTCCCAGAAAATTCAAGATATATATTATTTGTCAGGTAAATATCTTTAATATACGATATTTTAATCAAACTCGTTAGAGCCATTTTTGAGAAAATCAAAATGTTCGAAAAAAGTTCTATGTAAAGCGTAGTTGGGGCTGGGGGGATTTTCTTGAAAATCTTCGTGTCACATCCTTGGAAGATACCAAACTTAAATACCAAGTTTGGTATTTAACGGTCTTTTCGCTTTTGAGCTATGCTGTCCACAGACGCACACACACACACACACACACACACACACACACACACATGCGCTCACACACAAGGACCTTTTCCCAGAAAGCTTTTTTTATTATTCAGGGGGACCCAAAACATGTATTTCCGGTGAAATCTCGGTATCGAATTTTTGGGTACATTACACTACCTTTTCTATACACTATGTACATACTACGAGTAGAGAAAGTAAAAATCTGATGTGTTTATTTACATGACTTTCTCTACATCTCTGTAGCAAATTATTGTTGAAAAGCTTATTCTTCTATCTATTTCATACTAATCGAAATAAACATTTGTAGAAATGGACTTATAACTTGTATTTTTGTAAGTAAAAGGGAAATAAGGGGACACACTGGGACAAAGCAATAGTCAAATATTTTTAAAGATGGTTACCATGTGATTGAAGCCTGTTTCTTTGCATGACCAGGAGTTAACAAATTCGAGGATGAGATAAGTTTTACATATTTTAAAACTGAAACCAAAACAATATATATCTCAGGAATAGTCAATTCCACGAAAAAAAATTAATATGACACAAAACGAATGTTTTAACGAGATCTACATTTTTTGTGTAGTAAGCTTTTGTCTATCCATTACGGTTTACCAGTTAATCAAAATTTAACCAGAATGAAGAGCTCTTGAGAGGCTATTCCCACAAAATTCAAAATATGCAATTTATTTGTCACATAAATCTCTTTTGTTAACGGCAGTTTAATAAAAATAATTAGAACCATTTTTGAGAAAATCAACATTTTTGACGATTTTTCCATATAGTTTGGTGTTGAGGTATTTTACAAAATCTTCGTGTCGACTCCTTGGAAGATACTACACTTAAATACAAAGTTTGGTATTTTACCGATTTTTCGGTTTTGAATTATTGTGTTCACAGACACATACGACTTTTTTCTAAAAATGTTTTTTTTTTTTGGATACAGGGAACCCTTAAACGTGTATTTCTAGCGAAATCTTGGTATCGAATTTTTGGATGGAGTGCAATACCGCCTGCACCTATGCACCATGCACTATGTAGAGAAATTAAGGGAACAGGCTAGACCAAAGCGACATTCTTTTTTTTTTTGTTTATTCTCGTATATAGGTCTTACCCCCCCCCTCCCCAGGATGTACAAGCCGCGCTTGGGGTCAGGCGCCTGTGGAGGGACATAAGTTCTGGATCAAGAGAAACAGGATGGGTGATCAGCCCCATGAAATTGAAATTGATTTTTATTTATGGACGCCTTTAACTGCTGCGGTTTCTAGCGTTCCATTATACACAGGCTGATTCAAAAATCTTTTACAGCGTTTGGGGATGGATTCCTGACATGGAAACAAGAAAATACGTTCATATAAACATATACTCTAAAACGCTTCGTTTTCGGTCATAAATTATTAATGACAGTCATCTTTCCGGGTCCAACCTAATAATTTAATTTACTTATGCGTTCATCCATAGAAGGCTTTGACCCATTTTACCCTGTGGAGTTGACCTTGTGTTGCCATAGCTGCTTGTTTACATTTGTCATTTATGAGATGTATAATACATTCCCCCAGCACGCCTTATATGTGCTGTATACAGGGACTTCATTCAGAATACTCCCATGTGCCTCTGCAACTAAGAAGAAACACGTGGTTTATGCTTCATGCTCTACCACATTTTAGACTCACTGTCCGAGATGCACTGGCTGGTATATAGCATGACAAATGGATAGGTAGAGTGGGACCAGTTCCATTGCCTGCAAGTTCAGTCTTTTGGATTTCTATGTTTTGGGGGCACCTTAAGCAATTGGTTTATGCAACAGACATTCCGTATGAAAAAACTTAATCTACGTGTCATGGAAGCCTGTGAAATCATACGACACCGACTGGGAGTGTTTAACATTCCATGCTTCAACGAGTGCATGCGTGTCTAGATCAAGAAGAGAGTATTTGGTTATTTGCTAAAGCGGTGTTTATGTGGAATATCTCCTAACAATCTGAAAACGTGAAAAATACTATGTTACTTTAAAATATTTTGATGAATAGCATTTTGAACCTTAATAAATCGAGAAGGGTTTTGGGACGTGTTTGTTTATATGAATTTTTTTTCTTGCTTTGATGCAAGGAATCTGTCCACAAACTTTGTAAAAGTATTTTCGAGCGTATTGAGCGTGAAAGACCACTTAATTTTGCTTACAGACCTCTTTATCAGGCTTGAGGGTCTTTTACGTGCCGTAAATCTACGACACGGGACCAACGTCTTTACTTTCTCTTCCGAAGGAAGCCATACGAAGGAGTTTTACGCCCGAAGAAAAATCCATTGCCATCCGCCTGATTTGAGCCTGCGACCTTGGGAGTCAAAGGTTACCCTAAATCACGGACGGCTCAGCCCGATGTATGGTATGAAAATGAGGAAAAGGATAATATGGAATTGATGACAGGAAAGATGGTTATGGAGCAGTTGATGGAATGAATTGCATGGAAAATAGGAGAAAACCCGACCAGACGCCGCTTCGTCCACCACAAATCCAGTTTGCGGTTCCCTGAAATCGAACTAAGTGAGAGGCGAGCGGTTAAAGCGAGCTTCAAATCTTCGCTATGTGATGCAATTGGAATTCCGATCTTTTGTATGGATTATATGAAAAAAGTGAGAAACGAGCTCCGACTTGAGAGAAGTCTTGTGAATTGGAAATTTAAGATACAAGAAATATCTCAGAAATAACCTAACTCCACACAAAAAGTGTGGCTATATAGCTCAAATTGTGTATTTTAACAATATCCTCATTTTCTGTACAGTAAATTTTTGTCTATCTCTTAAGTTATGCAAAATTCATCCAGAAAGAGGTCTTCAGAGGATATTCCTAGAAAATGCAAGGTATATATTATATTTGTCATGTAAGTATCTCTAATATATAGTATTTTAATCAAAATCATTAGAGCCATTTTTGAAAAAAATAAAAATGTGGGGTGAGGGCTTTTCTTAAAAATCTTTGTGTCGTATCTTTCTAATTGTTTCAATGCATACTATAAGGGAATTAAAGCACCCAATTTCAACTAAATAAGGAAGATTGATAATTCAATACTTTTTGAGTGCAAATCAAATGTTATATTTAACTTGGTGCCTTTAATATTAGGAGCACTCGATATAGCATTTCCTCAAATAAACAATATAAGGTTTTGCTTGGAAAATACTGAACTTAAATACAAAGTTTGGTAGACTTTTCATTTTTGAGCTTTGCTCCCCCCCCCCCCCCCCCCCTCCATGCATGCACAGATATTTTTAAAAATGATTTTTTTGTATTCAGGGAGTCACAAAACATCTATTTCAGGTGAACTCTCAGTATCAAATTTTTGGGTGGAATAAAGTACCTTCTGAATACACTATGCGCATAAAGCATGTAGAGAAATATCTAAAGCTTAAATAATATTGAGAGGCAGTAAACAAAATACATGTGTAAAACAGGCCTGGGGAGCTTGTCTCATTTGTGCCTTCCTTATGCACTCCACTGTGCCTGCATAGCTGTGTACATGACGAATAACAACAAACAGTGGTTTCATTGAGAATGGCACATGAGAATACTAGATACAAATTTCACATAAAATGGATAATTTATAATTTCTGTATTCAGAAAGGTAAAAAAGCTGAATGTTTAGGGTGTTCTAAAAATTTGTGTTATGTAAAAATTATAAAATCAGACATTTTAATTCTGCATATACTAATCAGCATGGAAAAGATAAACTTTTAGGTATGATTATAAAATATTTGATGTGATGTGGATAAATGAAGCAGCAGTCACTAGAGCTGGTTTAACAGAAACAAACTTTTTAACATTAAAATTAAAGCTGGTTCATTTCTAGCTGGGTATTGTGAAAATTGCAATATAAACAATGAAAACTAAAAAACATAAACTAAAAGAAGAAAAACTTGAAAACAGTTTCTGCTGAAACTGATATTAAACTATGAATTGTGCTTTAGATGAAGCAGTCTTACGAAATATGTCCAGTCAGCACTCATCTGAAGCAAAAGCCACTGGGAGGAAGTTCACAAAATGTATTGTTTAATATCGTTATATTAGATGTTTGCATTTTGTTTGTAAAATATATAAATAGAGTTCTCCATGTAAAAAATAAGTGACATTCAATGAGTTATGCATAACGAATATGAAACATTCAAACAGCTCTCTTATTTATGTTGTCATCTCTTGATGAAGATTATTTCCTGAAAATCTATCAAAGCTGTATGAGATGCATTAGCCTTCCTTACTGGTCCTACATACCACTGCACCAATAAAAATGAAGATTTTTCTAGCCATTGTTTCATATTATTCATGATGTACTGTAAATTTCTTAATAGAAAGGTTTATTTAAAATTAAGAAGCCAGTATAGTTGCTCATAAGCTCTTGGATTAAACAAACATTGCCATAAAAAGAAAGGAGGGAAAAAGAATTTGGAATAATTAAAGCCACCTAAATTCATCCTAGGAGTGGAGGTAACCCCCCCCTCTCTCTCTCTCTCTCTCTCTCTCCAAAAAATGTCCTATGACTCAACCAAGATTTGAACCTAGGTAAAGACATGAAAGTAAGAAAGTTACCTCCTGTTACTAAATACTTTAATGTTATTATATATTAATGCTTCTAACTCATAACTGTTCTAAAACACAGCTCTGTTTTTGAAAATCTTTTTTGCCATCTATTATGTTAACTTTTAAGATAAAGAGGAATAATCAAACATTTTTCCATATATCTTGCATTTTTTCTGGATAGAAGAAGGATCAAATTTGGATTCAGATTGTTTTGTTATACCGCTGATGAATTAATTTGCATTATTGCTTCAAAATTGGTTACAAATTGTCTAGAAGAAACAATGGAATACATTCGTCATACATACAGTGTGTTACTGATGATTAATTATATTTTCTCTAGCATATATGTACAATGTGCATAGTAAGTAGAGAAGGTATTGCATTCCACCAAAAATTGATACTGAGATTTCACCGGAAATACACATTTAAGGGTGCCATATATCCAATAAAAGCAATTTTGAAAAAAAGGTCTGCGAGTGAAAAGTTGGTAAATACCAAATTTCTAAAGTTAAATACCAAACATCCTTGATATTCCAAGGATGCAACTCAAAGATTTTGAAGAAAATCCCCCACCTCAAACTACCCTTTATATGGAAGAAATTTTGAAAATTTTAATCTTCTCACAAATGGCACTAATGATTTTGATTACAATACTGTATAATTAAAATATTTACTTGATAAATAAAATGTATATCCTGAACATTCTGTGAACAGGTTTATCCTGGATGAATTTTGCATAAGTGGTAAACAGTAAGAGATAGACAAAAACTTGCTGCACAAAAATGTACATCTCATTAAAACACACACTTTATGTGCTATAAATTTTTTTGTGGAGTTGTCCATTTTGGAGATATTCCTTGTTATTAGTTTCAGTTTTAAAATACTTTTCTCATATGGAATTTGTGAACTCTCGGCAATGCAAATAAATGGATTTCAACCGCATAGCATACAGGTTTTAAAAGATTTGGCTATTGCTTTAGTCTAGAGCAACGGTTCCCAACCGGTGTGCCCCGGCACCCTAGGGTGCCGTGTGATTGGCTAAGGGGTGCCGCGAGATATTGAGATAAACAAAAAAATAAAATACCTTCTACTGAAGCCTTAAGTCTTGTAAGGTCTTGAAATAAAATAAGTCAAATCAATTACTCTCATGCACGACAGATGATGATAGTGGTCGATTCATTTCAATAATTCAGTTATACTAGTATCCCACAGATGGCATTACAGCTATACCCTGCCGAACATTCCCGAGACTACTTGCTTCTTCACGAATATTCCCGAGACTTCGACAGATGAATATATAAAAGTGTACGCCGCTTGGCGCTTTCAGTGGTCTTCCTCGCGTTGATTCACAGTGTTTAGCTATGGATAAGTTCATTGTTAAACGAAATGCCAGGACAGTGAAAGTGAACAGTTGGCTGCTACTGCTTGCTTTAAGAAGCCAAATCTTACAGTTTCTCCCGGACTGTCGAATTCACCACATAAAGAAGACAAACGAAAGAAAAGAACATACCAGGACAGTTACTTAGCATATGGATTTAAGTGGAATAACAATGAGGAAAACCCTATCCCTGTGTATTTAGTTTGTGGCGAAACACTTAGCAACGAGGCCATGGTACCTAGCAAACTGAAGCGGCATCTTACAACAAAGCATCCTAGTGTGTCACAGAAAAGTGTAATGTATTTTTCACATATATTAGAAGGGGAGAAGAAAACAGCTGTGCGAATGGTAAAGAGAATGACCATAGGTGATACTGCTCTTGAAGCCTCATTTAAAGTAGTAGAACCGATAGCTAAAAAAAAAAACACTTTATAACAACAAAGGTCATTAGCGACCAATTATTGAACCTTTAAAAAATAAAAAAACTCTGTTATTAATGTTACAGGAGAAGGATTTTAAAAGCATTTGGCCTAAGATCAAATTTCTTAGAAATTAAACAAATTAAAAAAAAATCTGATGTGTACCATTCACATGACTTTCTCCATATCCCTGCAACAAATAATTCTTAAAAAGCTTATACTTCTATTTACTTTAAGCTAATCAGAAAAAAATAGTAGAAATAGTCTAATTACTCGCTTCCTTGTAAGTAGAAGCGAAATAAGGGACAACCGTAGGTTAAAATGATAGTCAAAAGCTGGTTGCTGTCAATGAAGTTTTTTTGTCTATATGGATAGGAGTTGACAAGTTCCTGTATGAGAAAAGTATACGTTTTTCATAGCAGAAACCAAAAATAAGGAATGTCACAAAAACGACGAACTTCACGAAAAAAATGTATATAACATAAATTGTGTGTTTTAATGTGCTCTACATTTTTTGTGTAGTAAGTTTTTGTCCATCTCTTACGGTTTAGCAGTTATTCAAAATTTAGTAAAATTCATCCAGAATAAACTACTCTTCAGAGGCTATTCATAGAAAATTCAAGATATACATTTTATTTGTCAGGTAAATATGTTTAATATACGAAATTTTAATCAAAATCGTTAGAGCCATTTTTGAGAAAATCAAAATTTTCGAAAAAAGTTCCATGTAAAGGGTAGTTGGGGGTGGGGGGATTTTTCTCAAAATCTTCGTGTCCCATCCCTGGAAGATACTAAACTTAAATACCAAGTATGGTATTTTAGCAAATTTTCGTTTTTGAGTTATCGTGTTCACAGACCACGGACACACACACACACACACGGACCTTTTTGTGAAAATGCTTTTTCCATGTATTTTGGATACTGGGGACCCAAAAGCATATATTTCTGGTGAAATCTCGGTATCAAATTTTTTGGTGGAGTGCAACACTTTCTCTATACACTATGTACATAGTGTGTATGGAGAAAGTAATTATCAGTATATTCTAGCAATTTGTAGAATATATCCATGATTGACAATAATAAGCACTTGTTAAATGATGTGATATGTAAGGATAGCAACGGAATATAATTTAAGGGATTACAAGTTAACAGCGTGGATCGGGCCGGGTACATTCAAGAGTGATTGTAGTAAAGTTTACTGTATTATGTTATGGTGTACGTTATTATTATTATATAATATTTCAATAAATTAACATATTAAGCTTAATTTTCTTTTAATTCAAGGAAGGGTGCCCCTGCTGTTTAATGTTATTCCCAAGGGTGCCGTGAACTTCAAAAGGTTGGGAAACACTGGCCCAGAGTGTTCCCTTATTACCCTTCTACTTACAAGAAATCAAGTAATAAGACCATTTCTGCTAATTTTTATCTTGATTAGCATGAAGTAAATAGAAGAATAAGCTTTTGAACAATCATTTGTTACATGGCTGTAGAGAATCATGTGAATGCAATACATTAGATTTTGTAATTTATTTTTCCTGTAACCTTCCTGTGGTTCTCAATTTCAGCCACCAACAGTGGTTGGTCTTCATACTATGTAGTTGTTCAAAGTTTTGATATGGCACTTTTATATTTGTGTGCACTCTTTTTTTCACTTTTAAGGAATGTTTCATCATTTAAACATATGTTTAGAAACCAAATATTTAAAATTATGTGGAAATATGTAGTGATCAAAGCAAGTAAATTTTTAAATTCTGTAGAGAAAAATCATTTAGGAAACACATTCACTATTGGATTCATTGCAGAGCAGAGAATTGCCACTCATTCACTCACACTCACTCAGATGCCTTACTAATTATCTCCTTTTTTTGCTGTCCTCTAGCTCATGTGCATTATCTTCTTTTAGTTGTATCATTTCTTAGTTTTCTCTCAGGACATGGAGTTACTTTTCAAAGTTGCAAAGTATAAAATGTGAGGTTAAATAAATAAATGAGAAATACTCATTAATTTTAATACAGATGAAAAACTTATGTCTACAGGCTACAGAATCGTAAATGTCAGATATTGCACTACCAATGTAAGTAATTACCACATAAGTAGTATTTATTTTGTAATCAAGTTTTCTTCTTAGTTAATAAATATCTTGTATTATTAGAAATAAATGCACTAGTATCTACATGATTTTCTGTCTTTATTCCATCTTTTTCAAATAAACAGTTTTCCATTTCAAATTTCACCTTCATCAGCCTCCATTTGGATGACCAGTGCTACCTATACATGTTGTTTTTACTGTAAATGAAGAAAGTTGTAAATCAAAGAGAGGTAAAGATTTAAAACCTATCTAATCCACTGAAGAACAGAAATGTAGTTTTATTTAAGCAGAATTGCATTGCAAATTCAGGGCTAACATTTTTTTTTCTTCAAAGTCTGCTGGGTTTAGTTTTAGTATATAAGGGCTGCTAATTTAATTTATGGTATGGGAATGCTTGAGGTCAGAATTTCCAAATAACTCACATGTCTTCTCATATACTTTCCTTAATGCAGCTTTGCATCCTTTGAAATCAAGTTCAGAAGATGCTAATTCAATTTCGTGGTGGTTTGTCTCAACAGACTCTTCTGGATTGCTTAACTGTTGGGTCTAAGGATTTTCCTTCATTTTTTGAAGAAGTAAGTGCAACTAGGGCCTATATTACAATATCACATTTCTGTGTCCATAAATGGATCAAATAGATATGATAAAACATTTTAGTGTAATATAGCTTCTTTGTGCTAGCTTCTCAAACCCAAGGTTGCGGGTTCAAACCAGAGATGCAGAGGATGATGGATTTTATTGGGCATAAAAACCTTTAGCATATCTTCCTTCAGAAGATAAGTAAAGTCATTGGTCCTGTGTTGTAGATTTATGGCACTTAAAAGAACCTCAAGCCTGATAAAGAGGTCTCTGAGCAAGGATAGAATGGGATGCTTAGAACCATAGAGCATTCATAATTAAAATTCCATTTACATCTAGTTGTGACATACTTCTGTGATAAAAGTTATATCCACCACATCTGTGACTAGAATAGAAAATGGCAGACATTACACATGTCCAATGGCTACAGTCAAACTCTCATTTCCTATTATGAATCACATTAAATGCTGTATAATTGAAAACATTATTATAAAACAGAAACAAAACACTGAAAATATATAAAAGCATAGCACAAGCCATTAGTGAAGTGTATGACGGATACTCACAACTGATGTGAGGAAATCATTAAATGGATTGGGAAGCTAATATTTAGAAGAACAAAATGAATGTTATGACAGCCATTAATTACTATTTTTGCTGCTGTCTTTGTTTTAATGAATGTAATATTCATTAAGAAATTGTCTTATTGAGGTTAAGTTTTAGGTTAGGTTATACAAATATGTTGCAGATGAATGTAATCACACCTTAAAGTTAATGTATTTATAAATATTCAATATAATGTCACAACTCACACTCTAAACAGAACCACATAGGAACCATTGCTAAAGCTCATATTACTAATTATAGGTTATCCTTTTTAAAACTGTGTTAAAAGGTTTGACTAGTGTAATATACTCAACAGCTTAAATGTGCTCATAACATGTGATAAAAGTTTTATCACTTTCTGTGACACAAATTTGATAGCACTGGACAAAAAAATTTTACTTTTTTTCTGTTATGGAAACGAAAACATTGGAATTCAATGCATTTTTTCATGCTGAATACTAATATGACAATAAAATTGTCAGATGTGGTCTAGTTTTCTTGTAATTACACAAATTATACTTTGAGAAAGAAAGCAATAGAAAAAATCTGATGTGTACCATTCACATGACTTTCTCTATATATCTGCAACAAATTATTCTTAAAAACCTTATACTTCTGTTAACTTCATGCTAATCAGTAAAACATTAGCAGAAATAGCCATATTACTTGCTTCCTTGTAAGTAGAGGTGAAATAAGGGAGTACCATAGGTTCAAATGATAATCAAAAGCTGGTTGCTATGTCACTGAAGTTCCTTTGTTTGTATGGACAGCGGTTGACAAATTCCTGTGTGAGAAATGTATAAGTTTTTCATAGCAGGAACCAAAAATAAGGAATGTCTCAAAAACGACAAACTCCATGAAAAAATGTATATAAATTGTGTGTTTTAATGTGCTCTACATTTTTTGTGTAGTAAGTTTTTGTCCATCTCTTACGGTTTAGCAGTTATTCAAAATTTAGTAAAATTCATCCAGAATAAACTACTCTTCAGAGGCTATTCCCAGAAAATTCAAGATATACATTTTATTTGTCAGATAAATATCTTTAATATACAAATTTTAATCAAAATCGTTAGAGCCATTTTTGAGAAAATCAAAATTTTCGAAAAAAAGTTCCATGTAAAGGGTAGCTGGGAGTGGGGGGATTTTTCTCAAAATCTTCGTGTTGCATCCCTGGAAAATAGTAAACTTAAATACCAAGTTTGGTATTTTATCTACTTTTCGTTTTTGAGTTATCGTGTTCACAGACACACACACACAGACCTTTTTCCGAAAATGCTTTTTTTTAGATAAAGGGAACCCTAAAACATATATCTCAGTGAAATCTTGGTATCAAATTTTTTGGTGGAGTGCAATACATTCTCTATCCACTATGTACATAGTGCCTATAGAGAAAGTAAAAAAAAAATGTATATTCCGTAACTGGTACTAATTGGTTATGCTTACCTCATTTAAATACCTCTCCTTTTAGCTTGTCTGCTATACTGGAACTCGAGAGCATCCCTCATCACCATCCAGCAATAATCCACTAACATGGATGTACTCCATTTATGCTGGTAACGTCTTTCGAATGATGAAATTGTCTGGTGAAATCACTCTCCATGTTCATCAAAAACTGCACCAATCTCAGAAACTGTCCAAATGAGAGTGAAGAAACAGTATCTTCAAAGACATATTACACTCCATTTGATGATAAGACAGCAACATGTTATCCACTATTTCTCTATAGTTGATGCACGACGGTACCCTAGGAAATTTGAGACGACCTCTCTGAAAGATTCCCAAGCAGCAAGTTCCTTTCTTGTCAGAAGCCCATGGAAATGTTGATCAGAAGTTTTCTTACTTGGGGTCCTATGAAAATTCCTTCATTAATTTTAGCTGTACTTATCCTTGGAAATGTTGAATGTAAATATCTGAACTCTGGTCCATCACGATCCAATGCTTTTACAAAATTTTTAATCAGTCCCAGTTTGATGTGTAATGGAGGGAGCAAGATTTTTCTAGATTCAATCAATTGCTGCTGCTTTATGTTCATTGTTCCTGGTTCCAAAGTTTGCCAAAGAGGCCAGTCTTTCCTTTTGTAGAGCAAAGTCTTAGCCCGGCTGTCCCATTCACATAGGAAACAGCAATATTTTGTAAATCCTTATTGTAAGCCAAGAAGAATTGCAACCATCTTTAAATCACAACATATTAAATCTTAAATCTGTCATAATTTATGTAATTTAAAATGTCTCTTTCATATGGACTGCATAGCCAATTGGAACTGAAGGCAAAGTGTTTCCATTGTTTAGTAATACAGCCTTAAGGCTCAGCATGGAAGCATCTAAAAATAGCCTCCATTGTTTCTGGTGTGTGTTGGATGTTTATGGCTTCCATCAAGGCTTGCACATCATTACAAAATATACTGTTATTTATTTGGAAAAATTGTTCCAAAGGCCTCTGCCATGTTCTAAAAGCAAACACCTTCACATTTTCTGAGAGCTAGTTAAACTGCCTTAGTTGTTGAGATGCTAGCAGCTCTGCTTTAGCCTTTGAAAGTTCCAAGTCTCGGTCAAGATCATTTAACTCATTTTGAGTCATTCTGTGTGGGATGGAGTTTGAATGTTGAAATCAGGATCATAGGATGTTGAAGCTCCAGGTATATCTTCAGAAGTGCTAGATTTAGGTTCGTCGTCAGAATCAATGGTATAGGACTCAGGTGGAAGTGGAATAGGGAGTGCATTAGTGTGTGGCACTGGACGAATAGCTGAAGGTATATTTGGGTAATTCACAGTCGACCTTTTCCTCTTTGAAATGAACTTCACAGGTGGTACCAAACAGAAATAACAATCACTTACATGGTCGGTTTGTTCCCTCCAAATCATGGGCACAGCAAAGGGCATTGATCTCTTTTTTCCTTTTAGCCATTCACCGAGATTTGCAGAACAGCCATTTCAACAAATATGGAGAGCCCAGCTTTTATTGTGATCCCCAATTTTGCATCCAAAATAAAGATGGTATGCTTTCTTTATTAATGGAGTTATATTCGCTTTTGGGTTGCAAAAGTCACTTTCCCACAAATATAACAAAAATTATCAGCACTATTTATACACTTACATGGCATATTAGTTTCTCTCACATCACAGATTTATCACTATACAGAATTAAAAACGAGTCTTCTAACAAAACAGTTGTATATGTGGTTATGCACAGCACTACAACAATTTTATGAATTTATTTCACAATAAAGACAAAAACTGGTCTCCACTTACGTCGTCTTGTGTCTGACTAAATCAAAAGTCTTTTACAAGCAAACACCAACCCTCAGTCATAAATCAATTTCCACCTCCCCTGTGTAAGCAGTTTGCTATAACCTTGAACAGAGAAACCGCCGATGCCTTCTTCTGAGAAGAGAAATCCCAGACATATGCTTAACAATGAAACCAGACCACCGCGGCCATTTTTACTGTCATATTCGTCATCAGCAGCACAAAATTAGTCATAAATAGCTTATTTTATTTCTGTAACATTTTGGCTGTTATCCAGTGTAATATAGGCCTAGGTCCAACTGCAGGCAGATGAAAGTCAACTGGAGCTATGTCCCATTAAGAGTTAATTGCTTATGTTGAAGTATTAGCTACTGCATTGGACAAGGTGGTGGAGACATGTCTTTGGGCAGTTTGGTGGGGCAGGAATAAGAGTATAAGACTAGGATGCCCAACCTCAGCTCTAATGAGCTAATTGCATCACCAAGTTGTGTTACACCACCTCCTTCATTTTGTGCATGGCCAGGAGGGATGCATTTCCCCTTCAGTCATTCAGGGAGTGGGGGGGGTTGACTCTTGACATGATGGCAGGTTTCAAGCAAACCAAACATATAGTATTCCAGAAATAAGAAGAGGAAGAATATTTTTTTGGTAAATGTGAAATGTCTTATTTGTAAGCATGCTTATCTTGGGGTAACATTATGTCACATTAAACAAGTTTGAAAAATACCATCATACTGATAATGGCAAACATTTTTTATCAGTAACACACTTGAATTTGAATTAATTTTGCCTGCAAAGACAATCTCCGCAATCTTCAAATGGGACTAGTTGCTTTACAAAATTCAACAGCCATTAAATATTCTCAGAAAAAAGATTGGGATTTATTTAAATCTATTCTCAATGAAAAATTTCCCAAACTGTGAAATTTTTCTGGAAAGCATACATCAATACAAATTGCTTCTTTTTGCAAAGCTTCCAATAGGGATGGGATAATGATGCTAGAATAGGGGTCACAAAGCATACAACTTTATGACACAACATAGATACTAGCTGCCATGCACAAACTGAAAGCTGGGGTAGGCTCAGTAAGTGAGAATGCAGAGGTGGCTCTCTTGTCTGGCCATCTTACCATAACAAACAATAGCATTCCTAACAAAGAAATAGCAGGGGAAGGACGAACTGAATATATATTTAGAACTATACATTTATTGTATGAGTTTAATTTGTTAAGGATAGTGTTAGGAAGTATGATTTCAATTTGTATTTTCTTTCACCAGACACAGTGGCTATGCTCTCAACACTTGGGTTTGTCTCTTAAGTAGCAGTGTTAATTGTTTATGAGGGCCAATATCAGATAAGCATGTTCTCCTTATTCATTTTAGTATGTTTAACTTAAAAAGAAAAAGAAAAGAAAAATGCTGGTACATAGTACAGTACATAGCAGCAAACAATTTCAGACATAGGTATTAGAGGTGCCAAGACGTTTGAATACATGTAAAGTAACAGAATCCTTGTACATGTTTTTCACAAAGGAGATCAGCTATCTGATATTATAATCAGTTTTTATTTATGGATGCTCTTTAAATGCTGTGACTCTCAGCATCCCATTCTATACAGAGCATGAAAGACCATTTAATTTTGCTCAGATGCCTCTTTATCAGGCTTGTGGTTTTTTAACATGCTGTAAATCTCTGGCAGGGACCAACAGCTTAAGTCATGCTAAGACTTTTTATGCCGGAAAGAATTCATCGCCCTTCGCTGGGTTTGAACCTGCACCCTTGGGAATCAGAAGCTAGCATATTACCCTTAGACCATGAGGATGACCCTAACATCTTATGATCTTTGTGGCATGTCATATAATATTGCTGCATATTACTGCTGTTGATGCCCATTAGCGTTTTTGGAGCACTGTAAACATTTCTCCTCCCATCCTACCCTTGCTGTTAAAAACATTTCTGTCAATAGAACATTCACAATGTAGATGACTGAGCCACCACCAACAGCTATGCAGAAACTATGGCAAGGAGGTTGAGCGAGGAGAGAAGGTGCTGAGATGGCCAATCTACATCACAGATCAGGGGTTGTCTCAACAGATGAAAATTTGCAATGCCTATGCATTGAGCATCGTTGAAATAAATATATTGCCCTTGAAGGAGATTAGATTTAAAAATGAAAATACCCCTAAAACAATAATTTTGCTTTTTTAGGTTGAGAACTTTTCACATACACCTTTTTCAAGTGGTCAGTCACAATTTGTTTTTTCTTATGGTCATACAAAGAGCATGAAATTTCAAAGCCATTAAATACCAACCTGCCTTTTAAAATCTGACTATCAATTTGGTCAACTGTATTCCTCTTAACAAACAGTAAAATGCATAAATGGAGAATGAAAATTATCTTAACAGGAATAGAAAAATAAGCTGTTATAAGAACAACCACGATTGCAAATCATCAGAGTTTTTTCAAGGGGCTGTCACTATTTGCTGTTTCTCATGTTGTCATGGAAACAGTATATAGCAACCAGTTTTAAACATTTGACCAGCTTTTCATCATCCTAATCAACAACAGGCTGTGCCATGGCTGAGTGGTTAGTCCACTCGCCTCTCACCTAGATGGCCTGGGTTCGATCCCAAAGGACCACATGTGAGATTTGTGGTGGACAAAGTGGCGCAGGGGCAGGTTTTCTCCTGGTTCTCCAGTTTCACCGCCATTGCATTCCACCGGTGCTCCATCTCCATTCCAGTATCAGCAGTGTCATTGCCTGCAGTGCCATAAGTAGTAAAATCAGGCATTAAATACTACAAAAAAAATCAATAACATAATAGACCAGCCTGTTCTGGCTCAAAGTATTTCCTCCCATCTTCTTCTTAGTCTCCCAACATCTCTGTGACCTTTTGGTTTATAACAGTAAGTAAGCATTTATTTCATTTAATTGCAAATAGAAAAATAAGCTTTTGAACACTTACATGAAATTCAATGATAGTGGATAGAGAAACTTATGTGAATATAATATATAAAACATTTTATTAAAATATATCTCAGGAAAAACCTATACATACAAATAACAATATATGATACAATTTCTAATAAAAATCTACACATAAATTGACCAAGCATTTGAACTATACATATATTTTAATCACATCATCTCAAAGTCATAATAAAGCAGTATTAAATGTAATAATTATATCTACACCCTTTTATGTATATGTTTATACAATATTTACAGTATCAAAAAGTGCCCCTTCTTGTTAACCAGTGCACATAAGAACTGAAATTCAACATTCATCAAAGAATAAAGAATATACAGAATAACAACCTGTTTGTAAATCTAAAAATTGGACTGTGGAGTTAAAAAAAAAGAGTTTGAAGAAGTATTTTTAATAATATACTATTCTATGAAGTTGTACACCAATAATGTTCTACACTTTGTTCAAACCTGCTGGAAGGTAATGGATTTTTTTCTAGGAGTAAGTGTTCTAGGTTTACGGCACATAAAAGAACATCATACCTGAAACAGAGGTATCTGGGCAAAATTAAGCAGTCTTTCATACCCAATATAGAATGGGATGCCAAGAACCACAGTAGTTAAAGAGCATCCTCAAATAACACTCAATTTTTCATTTGGTAACCCTACCCAAATTATATCATAATCATTCAGTAGCATGGAGCATAATATCACTATTATTCACTCCTATTCCATTTTAATGGTGGCTAGCTGCAGCATTTATCAGTGAAACAAATGAAAACAGACTATTACTTGAAAAACTAGAAAGTTGAATTAAAAGATTATAGTTACAAACCACAGATCTTCAGCTTTCTGTTCTTTCACAATGACTCTGTAAAAGAAAAATTAAATTTCAGTTTTATTTATTGATGCTCTTCAACTCCTGCAGCTCTCAGCATTGTATTCTATATTGGATTGAAAGACTGCTTAATTTTGCCCAGAGGCCTCCTTATTAGATATTTATTTTACGTACCGTAAATCTATGATACAAAACCAATGGCTTTCTGATAGAATTCATACTCAGGATTTTTACAGCCATGAAATGTATGTCCGCCATACTGTGAGTCAGAAAATATGTTGGACCTCTAAGGACATGCCCAAAAAGGTTAGGTCTGCTGATGAAGGGTAGAGCCCAAGGCCCTTTCTGTTCTGAGTGCGGCTATTCCAGTTTGGGTGCTTTGCGTTGAAGTTATTGGCTATGCATATACTTTGGTTGAGGTTAAGAAGTGCCATAAGGTCTGTCTCATAGAAGTAGCCATCCGGTTGGCCTCTCCTTGCCAAGGTGCGGCTCAATCCTGTTAAGTATGGTATAGGTGGGGCACCTCATCTATTTTTGGGATCCCTTCTCCTTCCTTTTCCATGATCACAAGGAAAAGGGGCATTTTGATTTTGGTAGGTTCTCTGCCCTCAGTCCTGTGAAGTCAGCAGGATCACGGTCCACGTTTTGATTCCAAATTCTTCCACCAGATCCACACAGATATCCTCAGGGTTTGTAGCAGAGTTGAGACCTCTAATAACTAGGTGCACAAAGTTTGACCTTTGTGGCGAATAGATATGAAACTGAATTTCACCCTCTTGCAAGACCTCCCTTACCATGTAATGGTCACCAGGAGTCCTAGTTCTGATGACAACCTGAGTGGGGGGTGACCTGGAACTCTTCTTCTGTCAGCTTTGCCTGAGTTCCCTCATATTTCTGACATGATTGGGAAAGGAGTCTGATGCAATCAGCATTATTCTGGCCATCTTTTGTGTGCGATTGCTGGAGGATTGATTTGGTGCTGAAGGGGTGGGGGAGTTTCAACCTTCTGGGTTCAACCCATATGACCTCGTAGACATTGTTCCACCATTGTAGCCATCAGTTTCACAGTCACTCTCGGTAATCCTACAGACACTGGGAGAGGGTTTCAGGAACATTGGTTGATGTATCAGTGACCATCCTTGGTTGAAGAGGCGATAGGATTGCATAGAGGTCTTTGATGTTTTACTGAATTTAGTCTGCCTTATCTTGGCCTTAGCCTAATGACCCATGACCCAGGAGAGGATGAGGATGCGGGTGTTTTAGATGGGCCATGGGTCTCATCTTGTCAGGGCTTACCTGGCTTGTCAGAGTCAGTTGCAGGTGTCATACGGTATCCCACAGAGGGCCAGACATCTTATGATGCACTATTGGAGTGAATCCTCTGTTCAAACCAGAGTCCAAATCCTTGGCTATGACCTTGTGGGCCTGAGGTAGTCATTCCTTCAGTTGGAACCAAGTATGACATCAGATATCCAGTCAGCAGTTTGGGCAGCAGTGAGAGGGCAAGTCCTCACCCTTCACTGATCCCTGGGCTGGCTGCAGGTGAGTGAGCTGGCATTGGCTAAAGAGAAGGGGATGCATGACAAGCTTCCTCCAGGAGGTACACTAGCCATTGCAGATTATCTAACTGAGGTATCTGGAGCTTTGGCATTACTTGCCGAAGGAAGACAAGGCTAGAAGGGGGCCTGTGAGCACTGCCATTCTCCATTAGGGGGGCCTGTGAGCACTGCCATTCTCCATTAGGGGGGCCTGTTTGTTGGCAGGCAGAGCTGTCACTGCTTCTGCTGTTGGTGAGAAGAAAGCCATGACGTGCACAGTGCAAAGCTCTGTCACAGGATTACCTGTGAAGTCACCAGACATCGTGTTGCAGGGTTTACTCTTGTAGCAAATACTAAATGCTTTTTCATCCCACACTGCTGAATATATGGCTTCAGCCAATGAAAGCACAGAAAATGTTAATGACAGATTGCTATTTATTTCACATTTAGTGAATATTCCATTACCATGTGGTCTTTATAGCAATATATTAATATCAGTACAGTCCGGTTTTATTTGTTCACTTCATGTTACTTCCACCATAAGATAATGATTCAGCTAGCCTTACCATTTGTCCAGAATTTGACTGGACACTCCCGTTTTCTTGTACTGTCTGGGTTAAAGTCTGGGGTTTTTAACATAAAACAAATTATTGTAATTATGATAAATATGAAAGATTGTATTTGGTTTTGTTGAAAAAATAAATAAGGTAAAAGTAAGTATTTCCTCTCTTATTCTATATGCACTTACCTTACCTACACCAACTTTTCTTGTCGCATAATAGGATTATGTACATAAAATTAGGTTTCTCTGAGCTTCAGTACTCGTTATTCTATCAGAACATGGCCATGTAAATCCAACCATGTTTTCCCACAGAAGAGTATTAAATTTAGTTGAAGTAGCCCCATCACTAAGCTCTTTGAAATGTGGTTTCCTGAGAAAGCTGCCAGACTATTTAGGACAATATTCTAAGCATTCTCCAACATGTCTAAATTTTCTTCTGTGAGCATATGGCATTTTATCATTTGCTTATCAAGAAATAATCTATTTCCCTAAAACTTATTTACACAGGTGTGTCAAAAAATAACTGGAATTATTTTTTTTCTGTTTAAATATGCACACTAAAAATTGTCCAATCATGATAATGGAGAGGTCTGACCTTGACTTATACTGTGCTATGCGCAACATTGTACGTATGCAGTTCATTTGTTTGAAGGAACCGTTGTGCAAGTTTATGTTTCAGGACTAAATGGATTTCAATTTAGAACAATGAACGTCAATTCAGTTTTGTGTTTTGAAAAAATCAAGAAACAGAAATGCTGTAATTTGAAGGAAGCATATGAAAATCTAGTTTTATAAAAAATATGTGTTTTGAATAGCATAAAAAATTTCAAATGTTGAAAAAAGTCTTGAAGATGTTCCACGGCCAGGCAATAAAAATGGAGTAATTTATAATCAAGTGATTCTAAACACACCATAGTAATTGCTCAATACCACAGTAATGTCCTTAAAAGATCACTAAAGTAGAAAAGGCTGAGAAGAGTCCAGAACCTGCTGCCAATGGATGGATCCTCTGCAGGACAACACAGCTACATTTAGAGTCAAGCAACACAAGCTAAATAACCAAACTAGGTATTGAAATCATGTCCTACTCATCATCTTCGCATGCACTCTGCGATTTCTACCTGTTTCCACGAGTGAAAAAAAATACTTCATGGGGGCCATTTTCAAACCAATAGAGAACTAAAAGTGTTTTAATTATGGACAATCTTTAACTACTGCAGTTCTCAGTGTCCCATTCTATATTGGGTGTGAAAGACCGCTTAAAAGTTTACTCAGAGGTCTTTTCATCATCAGACTTGAGGTTATTTTATGCACCAAAAATCTACAAAACGGGACGAACAGCTTTACTTTCCTTCAGAAGGAAGCCATGCTAAGGATTTTTATGCCTGAAAAATCTATTATCCTTGCTTCGAAACCGCAACCTTGAGTATATGAGGTTAGCATGGTAACCGATACACCACAGAGGGCAGCAATAGAGAACTAAACAGTGCTATTTCAGGTATACTGAGCAGTATGTCAAACAAGGGTTTACTGATTTTTTTTGAAAAGTATATAGAATGTTAGAACCAGTGTGTAGCCTCAGAAGAAAAGATTTTGAAAGTGTGTAGTTAAATTTTAATAAAAAAGATCATGGTGACCAAAAAAAAAAAAAGTTTTTCCAGTATTTTTGACAAACCCTTGTAAGCTTTAGGGTGGTTTCTCTGCTTGGAGGACTGGTCATTTTGTTAAAAATTGTCTTCAAAAAATGTATATAAAAATATATACTGTGGTGTTACTATAAAAGAGCTTAGCATGCAACATTTTTGGATTGCTAAGCAACAAATGAATTCATCCAATGTTAATCATTACAGGAAATGTAGCATGTAATAATATTTATATTATAATTATACTTTAAATATTTAACCCCTTTTAAAATTAGGAGCATAAAATATTCTAGGGTCTATAAGTAATTAAATGATATGGGTGATTTATGTCTTGACATTATTAATTGAACATGTTCATATAGCTGCAAAAATATATGACTGGATATTAGATTTCAATCAATACAAACTTCAGTAGGAGTGAACAACCTTAAGCTAAGGTTAGAAGGTATGCAGTAGAATTGCTGTGGTGCTCCAACTGAAGACTGCCAACTCGTACATTGGAAGCCCCTATATCTATATACTTTCCCGTAGTTGATGCATCTCACCTATGCTGTAGCCCAACATATTTGTTTTGAAAAATCAGCAGGTAGACATCTAAGGAAGATTTTCACTATTTACTCTTCAAATCCTTTTCTCAGTCTACTTAGATATGTGTGTCTGCATTCCATGTCATCTGCAGGTCTGTTGTGAGGAGTCCAGACAGGTTCACCAATGAAAAACCTTTTTGCCTTAATGTAGTTCTGCAAACAGAAAAGAAACCATGCTATAGTTTTTGTCATTGAAAAGTTGGCATATAATCACCATAAATTATTTTCAATCGCAGGTGTCATTGTATCGATATTGCAGCATTTGCCATAATAACGTCTGCGTGCTGGCGGCATTGCTGCAGGAATGACAAGTTTGAACGCGTTATCTGTCTCCAAGCAGAAGCGCGGCGCGATACGAGAGCGTAGAACACCTAGCGCTCTCGTATGCGATTTTGCCTGTACCAGGCAGAAATAATTCTAAGTTCACGACCTTGAACATATTTGCATGCAAGAAGGGCATATAGCGTGCAGTGGAAGTTTTTAAAAAAGCACTATGCTGCTACCCACGTTCTAATACAGCCAACTATTGAAGTGTTTAAGTTGGTCTACTCGCTTTGAATTTCAATTACAAGGTATACGTATTTGTTTGCTTGAACACGTATATAAAATTATACAAACTTCTATAGAGCAGATTAATATAAGTAGCAAAGCATCAGTTATTTTAGCATATCTACTTTTGTAACCAGCAAGCCAGCTTGAAAGGAATTCATCTGAGCTATCACGCAACTAAAAAACCTGGCTTCAGAAATGATCTTTAAGATATTGGAAACATTTTGGAACAATTGTCTGAGGCTGAGGAAAACAAACAAGGAATGGCAACCAGGTAGTTGATGTAAGTTGACTGTTTTGATTGCAAACAAAACTGATGTTACACTCACATGACTTTCTCTGCTGAATCCTTGCACTTGACAGAGGGAGTTAACTTGGTACACCTGCACAAAACAGATGAAAAATTTTTACCCCTTTGACTTTCTGAACCAATCACAAAGCAGCATTCCGGTCGATCAGACAACGGAAAAGGATCTAGATGCTGTACCGTTGCAATATCTGGCTATTTCCAACCATATGCTGAGTTTGTGAACTCCTAACACGTGCGTTGAACTGTTCTGGGCAAGCTATGTATTATTCCTTGTTATTGTTGATGGTTTGGTTGGTGTTTGTTTCTACGTGAGGGAACATAACAAGACTTTCACAATTATAAAGGTGGATAGACTTTTGCGGGAAGGTATGGCAAGGGTGATCGTGGCTTCATGGAAGAAGAAAGTGAATCATGAGCACAAAATAATACGAATAGCACAGGAATTAGATGGAATCATCAGTGAATGTGAACCACTAATGATATTCTTGGTGATGATGACAACGATGTTGATGAAAAAAACCAGTGAAAATCACTTTGTTATACCTTTCTCTCATTGTAACAAGCTATTTTGCATTAATATGTTCTATATTGTCAAAAAACATAATGTATGCTACATACGTTATAATATCACTTTTATTTTCAATCAACATCAATAATAACGAATTAGTTTCGTTATTCATCAGCATTCATTTACTATGTACACTGTTTATACTCATCTTTATATACGATAGAGACATTTGTAATCAGAAGTTGTTTACCAGTTGCTCTGGCAATGCCGCAAAGGCAGCATAGCCAACCTTATGTAAAACTACCCGAACTGTCAAGTGCAAGGAATCAGTAGTGGAGGGTATAGCTGCTCTACAAACAAACTTCTTATAAAGAGTGTTCTTCTTTCTACACAATGCTAATCAAGATAAACATTAGTAGAATGTTCTTATTAGTTAGTTCCTTATAAGTAGAAGGGAACTAAGGGAATGCACTAGGTTAAAGTGATAGTCAGATATTTTAAAAATGATTGTTACGCGATTGTCATTATACATTGCTTCTTCACTTGGCAGGAGTAGAACAAAAGAAAAAAGGACACTTTTTATATGAGAAAAGTATAACTACTTTACTATTGAAACCAATAACAAGGAATATCTCAGAACAACAAAAGTGTAAAGGACATAAATTGTGTGTTTTGACAAGTTCTATATTTTTTTTTTGCAGTAAGATTTTGTCTATCTCTTATGCTTTAGCAGTTAGCAAAATTCATCCAGAATGAAGAGGTCTTCAGAGACTATTCCCAGAAAATTCAAGACAGACATTTTATTTGGAAAGTAAATGTCCTTAATATATGGGATTTTAAACAAAATCGTTAGAGCCACTTTTGAGAAAATCAAAATGTTCGAAAATTGTTCTATGTAAAGGGTAGTTTGTGGTGGGGAGACTCCCTTGAAAATATTTGTGTCACATCCTTGGAAGATACTAAGCCTAAATACCAAAGTTTGGTATTTAATAGTCTTTTCGTTTTTGAGCTGTGCTGTCCACAGACACACACAGATCTTTTTTCTAAAAAATGCTTTTTTCGGACTCAAGGTACCCCAAAACATATATTTCCAGTGAATTCTCGGCATCAAATTTTTGGGTGGAATACAATAGCTTCTGTATCCACTATGTACACTGTGCATGCGAGCTTGAGAAAGTATTAAATAAATAAAATCTGTAACTTATTATTATAACCAGCTGAAAAATTCAATCGCACAGTCAGGATTTGAACACGGTTCTCCCACTTTCTGATCAGTTGCTCTAACCACTGAACTACTGTGACACTGTGCTGATATGACATTCAATCCTCCAACGGATTCATGTCCTGGTCAACCAGCCGGTATGTCTCTTCATTCGGAGGACACTTTAATAGCGTCTTGCATTCATAAGTGCTTAGTGTCCAGGTAATATTCACATAGTTACTGCCAACTATCAAGCTATTCTATTATATTGTTAATGCTCCTTACACGGGGCAATGTTTTTTATTTTTATAATCAGCTGAAAAATTCAATGCTATAGCTGGGATTTGAACACGGTTCTCCTACTCTCCATGTTGCTCTAGAATAGCTTGATAGTACTACGTACTTATGAATGTAAGTTGCCATTAAGATGTTCTCTGAATGAAGGACATACTGACGGTTGACCAGGTAAAATTGAATGTTATATTGACATGTCACAATTGCTCAATAGTTAGAGCATCCACCTGGAGAGCAGGAGAACCATATTCAAATCCCGGCTATGGCATTGAATTTTTCAGCTGGTTATAATAATAAAAAATATTACCCAGTGAAAGGAGAATTACCAATATAATAAAATCTATACTCTGAATATAAGAAAATCAATACTCTAAAGGTGATATAGTCTCTAATGCTAGCCTCTAAGGTTGAAGGTTCAAACCTGGTAGAGGGTGAAGGATGGTTTTAGATGGAAAAATCCTTAGCATGGCTGCCTTCAGAAGAGGTGTAAAGCCATTGGTCTCAATGTTTATTTGCATGTAAAAGAACCCCATACCTTGAAAGAAAAGGTCCCTGCACTAAACTCATCATGTTTCACATTTTAAAATCATTATTTTGTCCTATAGTAGCATTTATGGGTGATGAGTTGAGCCCTCGTTACCATATACACATAGTGGCTAACTTGGGAACTAGAAATTCCCTAATCAAGAAACAACTGTAAAAGTAGGCCAATATATGCCAACATGGTGTTTTTAAACTTGAATGAATAAAATACAGATCAACAAATCAAAATAAACATTCAATAATCACTGAGCTACCATGGCAACACGCGGATATGGCACTAAATTCTCCAGTTGATTCACGTTTTTTCTGGTAAACCACAGGGAGATCTCATATTTTGAAATGTCATACCTCAATGGTGACTTACAAATTCAGTAAGTCAGTCTCGGGCTTTATAGTTAACCAACTATTAAGTTAAAAATATGGAGAATTTAGTGGTGTACCGGCATGTTGCCATGGTAGCTAGGTTGCGCAACTGGACGTAAATCAGGAGATCCATGGTTCTAATCCCAGCTATGGCACTGAATTTTTCAGTCTGATGCTACTTCTCAAACTTCTGCACTACATGGTTGTACCCCAACTCAAATACTCTTTACACAGACATAATTTTGAAAAGTTTGATTTTCTCAAAAATGACTCAATGATTTTGATTAAAATACTGTGCATTGAAGATATTTACATGACAAATAAAATGTATATCTAGAATTTTCCAGGAATAGTCTCTGATGAATTTTGCTGAATTTTCTATGGTTGATAAATCGTGAGAGATACATAAAAATTACTACAAAAAATGAAGATGTTAAAATTCACAATTTTTTTTTTTTTTGTTATTGGTTTCAGTGGATGACAGGTCTTGCACAAATCTTTTGAATTAACTGTATTATCTTTTCCGTCATCCACTTCATTTTTATTGCTGGTGAATGGGGTTAGTTGAATATATTGTGGCATACATGGATGTGGTGTGGCAACACTTACATTAGATTTAGGGTTCATAGGTTGGCGACGTTGCCAACCATCAGAGTAGATAAAAAGGGAGGGGTATGTGAGGACTGGTTTCCGGGGACGTTGAACTTGGTGGCATGCGGGAGATGTGGCTTGCTGACTGCGTGGATATGGTGTATATTTTTTTATAATGTTTAACGCCTGCTTTTACTGCCATGGCACCGCAGACAATGACACTGATGATCCATGGAGTGAAAATGGAACAACGGTGGAATGCGAAGGCAGGGGAAAACAGAGAACCTCCCCCTCCTCTTGTGCCGCATGATGTGGTGTGGCAACACATGCTAGATTTGGGGTTCATAGTTTGGCAATACTACCAAACAGCAGAGTAGATAAAAAGGGAGGGGTACACGAGGATTGGTCTCTATTTTGTAAGTGCCATTGACTAAGGACAATGCAGGAAGCCGGTTCACCCAAGTTGACTCCTCACCATGTGCTGGCTCTGCGCCATGCTGGTTTCAATGTAGAAGGTAATATAGATAGTAAATTGTTTGACTGAACTCCTTTTTGGCTTTAAATCTGTAACTTAGTCCACCCTAATTATCCTAAAACCCCTTATGTAGAATACAAACCCCTTTATACTGATAAAACAAAGTTACAATCCATCCATGTCTGTCTACCCGTGTGTAAAAATGATTCCCTCTTGCTGCCTCTACCATTTTCAGCATTTTATCATCAATAGGCATGACAATATTGCACTCAACATGCTTTCCACTACCAGTGACAAAATTAGCCGAGATATGAAAATCAAAATGTTACGCTAAATTCATTCATTTGTTTCCACTGACATATTGAGCTTAATAGTTGAATCAATATGTTTTGTTGGTTGTTGAGGCAAAGGAGGCCTTAAATCTTGCATCAAGATCATGCGATTTTCAGCAGCTAGCAATACCTGAAGAAAGAAATGTAGAATTCTTCCTCTAAATAAACATTGCAAGCATAAAGTTTGGAGTTTACAACTTCTTGCATAATATAGTACATTATGTAACTTAAATAAGTGAAAATCTGAGAATCTAAGCACAAAAGTTGTTCCTTAAGTCAGCTTTAAGAAAGAAAAAAAAAAATGATGTGTTCCATTCACATGACTTTCTCTATATCTCTGCAACAAATTTTCGTTAAAAACTTTATGCTTCTATTTACTTCATGCTAAGTGAGAAAAAATTAGCAGAAATAGTCTTATTACTTGCTTCCCTGCAAGTAGAAGCAAAATAAGGGAGTAATACAGGTTAAAGTGATAGCAAAAGATGGTTGCTATGTGACTGAAGTTCCTTTATTTGTATGGACAGGAGTTGACAAATTCCTGTATGAGAAAAGTGTTTTCTAAGGCTAAAACAAAAAACAAGGAATATCTAAAAAATGATCAACTCTGCAAAAAAAAATGTATGTAAATGTAAATTCAAGATATACATATTATTTGTCAAGAATACATCTTTAATATATGATATTTTAATCATAATCATTAGACCATTTTTTAGAAAATAAAATTTTTCGAAAATTTTTCCATGTGAAGGGTAGTTGGGGGTGGGGGAATTTTCTTGAAATTTCTTTTTGTTTTTGAGCTATGCTGCCCACAGACACACACACACACACACACACATACATACAGACAGACAGACAGACAGACAGACAGACACACGCACAGACATTTTTCTAAAAATGCTTTTTTTTGGATTCAGGTGGTCTCAAAACATGTATTTCTGGTGAAATCTCGGTATCAAATTTACAAAAAAAGGGCCAGAAATGGGTCTAGCTGTATGCCATAAAATCATTATTGGTAGAAAATGACCTGTATTACTTTAAAGAGCCTGTTTTCAAGAAACAGTGAATGAAGTATGTTCAAACATTTAATGAAATCAGGGATTCAACTATACATCAGTCCAATAACTTACAACAGTGATTAAAAAAAACTAATTCTTGAGCAACAAAACTTGAAAAATTTATGACAATGCGAAGTTGAAATCTTTTTAGACAAGGAATTTATAAGGAAGAAAATTACTTAGAAATGATCCACTTCTGGCACAATAGAAGACATTACAGCACACATAATAATTTTGTCATGCTATCATACTGTATATAGATTACACATTTAACAACAGTTTAAGAATCTTTCCAGTTAACTGAATTGTTAAATATTCAGGATCTTTTAAGCAAAAGTGCTCTAAAAGCAGGGTAAAACTCAGAATTTCAGTTCACATAGTAAAAGTTTAAATAAGATCTGTATTTTGAAGATGTAAGCCAAATATAGAGTAGTTTTATAGCAAAAACATCATGCTTTTTGCCATTTATCAGTTCTGTTCTATTGTATTAATTTTATCATTGGATTGCAATTGTAAATTATTTTCTTTATTACCAGAGTTGGTGATTTGGTGGGCATGGAGAAGATTTAGAGTATATGGGGGGTTATTTAGTAAACATTGTTGTACTGAAGAGGCCAATAATGGAGATTAATAGTAGTTTAAGTTCATTGGGTAGGCACATGCAAGATGATGTGATGGCACTGGATGGATGGTTGGTTGGAAATGTTTAACGCCCGCTTAAACTATTTATGGCACCACAGGAGGTGACACTGATTATATATGAATGAAGATGGAGCACCGGTGGAATGCAATGGCGGGGGAAACTGGAGAACCCAGAGAAAACCCACCCCAGTGCCGCTTTGTCCACCACAAAGCTCACATGCGGTCGCTTGAGATCAAACCCAGGCCGTCTAGGTGAGAGGCAAGTGGTCTAACCACTTGGCCACAGCGCCTCTGGATGGAATCTCCCCATACTAGCAGATGAGAATTGTAGTGAAACCACATAAGAGGAAATATGTGTGCCAGGACCTCTGGCTATCACATGCGTAAAATGTAAAGTAAAGTGAATAAACCCATATTTTGAAGTTACATAAATTGCTATCTTATTTGTGTAGTAGAGTACCCACCTCCTGTTTAACTTCTCCTTCTTGTTTCTGTGGCTACTAAACCCATTATATTCTTAGTACCACCTCAAGAAAAGTGAGTCGAATGCCTCCAAGATATGTTCCATAACCATAATATAGAATTAGTTGTTGACTAGTTGTTGGTTTTGAGTTGCAACATTATTGTCCTTGTATTTTCCTGAAAATGCTTTTTAGTTGCAGGGGGAAGAAAGTAAATAGTGAAACACTAATAAATTTGTAGAATGGAAAAATGTTTACATTTGAAAATTTGATGTGAGTGAAACATTTGTCTGGATGTTAAAAACATTTTACAAAAAGGTTTACACATAATGTAGCAATCTGTTGCAAAATTAGTTTCAATGCCTAAAATACATTGGTTTTTAGGCATTTACCTTAGAATCCATAGTAAATCTATGGTAAATTCCTGCAGGAATGATTATCATGTCTCCAGGCACAACCTCTATACGAATCCAGTCATCACTGCCATCTCGGACATCAAAGTAACCAGAACCTTCCAATACCAATCTGATTTCTTCATCTGTGTGTAGGTGCTCAGTAAAAAAGTTTTTCAGCTTAAAAACAAAACCATAATCCGATTAGCATCAACTGACATTTGACTAGTACAATAAAAATACTTTAATTCACTGTCACATGACCAATTAAATTAATTACCTTTTCTTCATAGTTTGGAAGACATTCTTTAGAGCAAGTGATTTGATCTTCATATGTATAGCCCCGATCAGACTTGATTTTCTGCAGCTTTGGATCCTCCACAGGGCTGTCAGTATCCAACTTGAAATATTCCACTCCTGATATTTTGAACAGCTCATCAAGGGAAACAAATTTAGGTGGTTTTCTATGATGTTTTGTTCGCTGATCTTCTTTGGAATCGTCCATGTACCAAGCTCGAACCATTTTTTGTATATTATTGTTCTGTGCAGATGATCTGTAACAAGGATAATTCAGCATCAGGTATATGAATTTCATTACAGTAGAAGCCCAAAATAGCACGGTCTGAAATACTGTTGATTTGGATATAACAGGGGCGAAAGTATGACTCCTGAAAAAACACTATTCTTTCTATTTTCTCTACATAATACATGGTACATATTCAGCACCACCCAAAAATTTGATACTGAGATTTCATCATAAATACACGTTTTAGGGCCCCTTGTAACAATAAAAAGCATTTTTACTTTCTCTATACGAACTATGTACATAACGTATAGAGAAGGTATTGCATTGCACCCAAAAATTTGATACCGAGATTTCACCGGAAATATGTTTTGAGACTCCCTGAATCCAAAAAAAGCATTTTTAGAAAAATGTCTGTGTGTGTGTGTGTGTGCAGCATAGCTCAAAAATGAAAAGACCGTTAAAGCCCAAACTTGGTATTTAAGTTTGGTATATTCCAAGGATACGACACAAATATTTTCAAGAAAATCCCCCCCCCCCCAAACTACCCTTTATATGGAAAAAATTTTGAAAATTTTGGTTTTCTTAAAAATGGCACTAACGATTTTGATTAAAATATCGTATATTAGAGATATTTACATAACAAATAAAATGTTTATTTTGAATTTTCTGGGAATAGCCCCTGAAGACTATTTTACTCTGGATGAATTTTACGGAATTGTGCATTACTGATAAACCGTTAGAGATGGGGAAAAACTTACTTCACAGAAAATGTAGCTCACGATAAAATACGTAATTTATATCATATACATTTTTTTTCGTGGAGTTCATCATTTTTAAGATACACCTGGTTTTTTGTTTTAGCTTTGAAAAACTTATACTTTCTCATACAGGAATTTCCTTACTCCTGTCCATACAAACAAAGGAACTTCAGTTACATAGCAACCAGCTTTTGTCTATCATTTTAACCTATGGAACTCCCTCATTTCGCTTCTACTTACAAGGAAGCAAGTAATAAGACTATTTCTGCTAATTAGCACAAAGTAAATAGATGCATATGCTTTTTAACTACAATTTGTTGCAGGGATGTAGAGAAAGTCATGTGAATGGAACACATCAGATTTTTTAGAAAAAGATTCATGTGTGCATGTGTCTGTGAACACAATAACTTAAAAACAAAAGGTTGGTAAAATAACAAATCATCAACCCACTTTAGTAGCCTGGATCTAAAGAGCCCAATAAGCCCAGTAGAATGCCCTGAGATAAGAGTTAATTGCTGTCAATTTTTTTATTTCAAAGTTACACCACTTATATCTAGGCTTGATGCTTTCTTATGGCAGTTAGAAATATTTTCAGAACAGCTTGCCATAGATGAGATGATAGTAAAATATTATGGCCACAATATTCTCAAACAATTCAAACTATTTGATTTAGTTACAATCTCTGGTCTCTATGCAGTTCTAATGGGTACTGCTATAAATTTGATTATACTGTGGTAGAGATACAATAGGTAATGAAGCCAATGACAGAAATGACTTAGCTTTAGGTAGGAGAATTGTTGAATATGTTGGATTGCATTTATAATTCTCATTATCATGACATCTATTTTCATAACTTTTCTACTAGTAGAGATTTTTTGCTCCACCTTCAAAATGTTGATTTTTTTGTGCTACTAAAACAATTAGAGAAAACAGAATTGAGAAATGCAGGATATCAATGCAAGGGTCCTATGATTGTATATTTGATATTCACAGTGAAATACTTTTGTCAAATGGCATTATAATAAATGTGTAACTGTTGTACCAAACTTTGATATAGTACAACCAATGACTTATATTGCAGGTGGACAGAAATCCAGAACACATCATTTGTGTGTACAATAGCCACTGGTTATAAAGCACAACATTAAGAACATGGGTAGAGGGGATCATCATGACTGGTTGATAGGAAAAAATGCTGCTTCAATCTGTGGAAAAAAGAGGTACTGGGCCCTATTTTGATCATGGCTGTAGTTAACAGTTGGGTTATCTACAGAGAAACACACAAACAAGATTCCCTGGACTTGGCTTGAATTTTGATGATATTTGGCACTGCACTATCTCAAGATGTTTTCAAACAGGAGAAAGATGGGGAGGTCAAGTTTCATCGCTTCATGTATTTAGTTTAATTTGAGATTTCATGGAAGAGGTCACTTCGTGGCTAAACGTTCCTCATAGGGTCAGACAAAAGGGTGGAAAAGCAGTTTGCTAACATTCTGCAAAAAGTGTGATGTAACACTGCCTCAGATATTTTGAATCTTACAACAGTCAATAAAAAACTTTTACCACTCCAAATTCTTGAATTAATACATGGTTTGACTTTAAATGGTCTGTAATTGGTTTAAGAAATAAAGTTTAAACATAAAATCATTAACTTGACGGAAATGTATTTGTTCATTATTTCAGTATGTTTTAATACTGTTTACATCTAACAAGCGGGGTAATTTTTAGACACTGGGTGAACAGAAAGGTAAGGAAAATGTATTGTAGACATACTAAATGTTGAACTAATACATTACAATATATTATTAAAATTGTTTTGAAAAAAAACATATAACCTGGGCTTTAATGTTACAAGTTTAACGATGGACAGTAACGATTATGTACTATGCATGCACCTTTTCTTGGGTATTAGTTTATGGGGAAGCAAGGCCGTGAGGATCCACTCTGTAATGAGCAAAGAAAAGTTTCTTCTTTGGGCCCTCAGTCATTATAGGAATAGCTGAGAAAAAATATTGTTGCGCTGTGATCTTTAGTTTATTAGTTACTGTGTAAAGCATAGATGCAGCAAATATTAAAAACACTGAAAACAAAAAACACATTTTCTTTAGAAATTTTGACTCACAGAAATCTAAAAATTCTGCAAAAGATGTGTTCAAAGTTAAAAATTATAACAGCTGAATATTTGCACCATATTATTAGCAACTTGGTGACAGTGAGAGAATAGGAAACAAAGCAAATGGCAAAATCTATACATGAGATAGAAACAGAGATATCCACTGTCTTTTAAGGTTTAAACAGATTGTAGTTAAGAAAAGGTGCTCGTTAATAGAAATAAATTTAGTCTTCTGTTAACATTCACTTTCATGTGTGCCAACCAGGATTCACACCTCACAGTTTTAGAACTAAAAAGATTTGGCAGTAAAGCTATGTTATGGTGGCAGCGCACGCGCACACACACACACACAAAACAGTCTTAAGAAGTAATTAAAGACTTCTACTGGCGACCCAGTAGAAAGTTGAAAACATTAAGTTGTTCAGATGTGCAAGTTTTGCCAAAGTTATGACTTCTTGGGATCATTGGGGTTTTGCCTTCACTCAGATACGCTCTGTCGTCGTTCCGCAATAGCAGTCTTCGGGCGCACCTGCTACACTCTCTACTTATAAAAAATATCTCTCAGCTGCGCTTTGCGGCTTAGGACCCTCTACCTTGCCACTTTGCAGCTTAGGGCCCTAATAGTTTTTAATAGATCAGCAACTATAAAGCTGTTCTAATGACAGAATAACAAAAGTACCCATATATTGAAGTAATGCCAAGTGGTGAAACTATCATTTAGTAATGATTTGGCAACTGTAGAATTTGCTTTTAATTGCAAACTTTTTTAATCTAATCCTCAAAGCTCTGCCGAATTGGGTAGGAGTGGGAGCCGAGGACATTATCTTTTGAAAAATACTGTACATACATGATCTAGGCATACTGTATGTCATATTTGTTTTGCGCATGTTTTACAACTGTGATTAGAGGAGGATAAAACGCCGCTATTGTACATTACATCGTTATGTTTTTATCGCCATGCAGTGATCAAATGGCTACTGCTTGCCATGTGTAAAATATACACATAACCTAATCATACACCTTCCCCAGTGTTGTCGTTGCCCACAACTGTAACATTTTAAGTTATTCCTTAGGTTAATTATATCACACTTACATATATCGTTAAATGACGATGTTTAAGGGATATATATAATGTGTACAATTCTGTTCTGCTGAAATCCAAAAGGCATTTATCAGTTAAATAACCTTGGTTGATAGCATAGACTACGTCATAACCACGGATCAAATTAATTCCTGTTATCAGTAATGCCAACTTTATTTTGTGGGAATGTAAATATTTTAATGACGGATTCTGTTGTTAATTCTAGTAAAATACATTTATACATACATTTCCTCCAAGCTTAGTATTAAAATTTTGGTCATGCACTGGGGAGAATGAATGTAGTATAGTGTACGATTGTAGAGACGCGCTACGATTTTTTAAATGAACGTTCTTGCTCACTGCACACACGCAGCGAATCATGCGCAAGAATATGCTGAATCATGCTTTGATCCCCTCGCCATACTAGTTGAAATATAACAGCTTTATTTGAGGCTGAGGCGAGTTTATGTGGTTGGACGTTCTGTTAAATCCTTCAGGGGGGAAGCTGGCCTGACAGCTTGTGGCGATTCAATAGTCGCGAGTGAGTTAGTCGCGAGAATTCCTCGTTTAATTCGCTCGAGACAAAAGAAATAGCACCGCTGATAAGTGAGACAATCGCCGCGAGGACATGTTTAATTTTGCTCGCAGCTATCCAGTCATGGCACTCGCAGGGCTGACTGCATAAATCGCTTATAAGGGTCGAGTGAAAGTGAATAACATTGATTGGTCTGCTGACGGGTGACAGGTGCATATTTCTTGGCGTTTCTTTCTCCCACACTCTTTTTTTAACTCCGCGTGCATTATGAGTTACTTGAAATGGCCCAGTAACCAGACAATACTATTTCTAAAAGTCTTGCGAAAATACGAAGCCCTGTGGGATGCTTCGAGCAGTGATTATATGAAAAAAGATCGCAGAGACAATGCATATTCAGAAATGATGTGTGAGCTAAATGAATTAGGATTCGATATTTCCATGGAAGATGCACGGAGAAAGATTAAAAATCTCAAAGACTCGTATAGATCGGAATTAAATAAAATTAAAAGATCCTCGAAATCAGGAACTAATGGTACATACAAGCCAAAACTTGCATGGTTTGCAATTGCTGACTCATTTCTGCAAAATGTTATATCAGGAAAAGGATCAACTTCCAATGTGGTAAGTAACTAATGTGTTAATGTAATGGTTAAAATTGAGTTGTGCAGCTCAGGTGTAAACATATGACACTATAATAGAGATTAATAGTGTAACTTCAGTTTCCACTGCCACTTCATTTTGATGCAAGGACATCAACGAAGCCACCTCTTCTACCTTCCTCTTTACTCGCTGGAATGTGTAACTCTATATACTTCCATCGCACTCCGAGTAGCTTTCACTGTCCCTCACAGCTGTTGTCACAACCTCGCACATAACAAGAATCCCGTGCCGCAATAGCCCCTACGAGCCTGGGACTACCAACCCTACTGCCAGCCTCACGCCTACGTTCGCACGGCAGAGGTGAACGAACGACGATAGAGTAGGTGATGTGACTGACATCAGGCATCCGCCATGTTGACTATCATGGCCAGAATCGTTGCCTATCGCAGCTCTTCACTTTCCTCGCGATGCTGAGTGGGGATCGGTCCTATACAAAATAAAAATTCCGATTATGGCATTAAAGTAAGAAAATAAAATTCAATCTTATATATATATATATATGAGTTACACAATACGGGTTTTAATATAATTATTTCTGGTTATTTAGCAAACAATCCTTGTATGATGATGTTAACGAATGTTTTAATATAATTTTAAATGTTTATGCAGTCCTATTATTTTAATTAACAGCATGTGCTAATACATTCTAATTATACCTACTAGACTATAAGTGTTCTCGCTGTATGTCGCAAAACATTAAAACTATCAAACTCCAGGGACTTTAAAAAATTCGCACCCCTATTAGTGTGATCGAACCCGGGCGCATTCCGTAGCTGGGAACCAGAACATCTTGCAACCTCACTCGTAGAATAGCATTTTGTCGCATCAATAACGAAAACGCATTGACTAACCTACTGCATTACCAGACATGTATAGCAGTAGGAACAATAACAACAACAAACTCATTTAATTTTCCCTAGCACGCTTGAGGACATATTAGTCGCAAGATCTTCGAGAGTTGACGGGAGCGAAATAAAAAAAGTTCCAGAAAAGTTTCGTTATCTGTAGAGAGCGCCGCCCTCCTTATATCTAAAGAAAAAAGTCGGTCGGGGTCGACAGGAACCGTTATTCATGCTACAAGCTTGGTTCACAGCAGCTGCATCATAACACGATTTAAATATAATAAAACCTCGTAATTACGCTCAAGATACTGTGTCCTAAACGCGTGATAATCGGGATAGCGTTATATACGGGATATGATTTTTAGGATGAAAAAACAATTTTGATACAGTATAATAGGCAGTACACAATAAATGTCTCTGAGTATTCGGGTGAAATACAGTTCAAAATAGGGAACAACCGATTATTTACGAGAAAAAAGAAGTTCGAATTGTTGATTGCCATGTACTCGTAAGGCTAGTTATTACAATAAGGATTTGCCATTTTGTACTATTGCACAACTCGCTAAACACTGCATAGAGTTCAAAGAAATACTAAAAGAACAATACATTGGCAGGAAGCCTTTTGAAAGTGAAAGTACCTTTCAAGAAAAGATACTGTTATACGCCCGATAGTACCGAACACGGGGTTTTCTAGGTGAAGTGCTCGAGCTCTCAACTGTTGAATACAGTGAAATTATTTTCTCAGAATACTTTTAAATCATTTAACAATTTGCAATTTATTTAGAATTGGGAGCATAATCAGGGGGTTTTACTTATTTGAAACAATCACCTAAAATGCGCTAATTGTGTCACTTTGGCACAATTTAACACTCACTTTAACGAATATTTATTATAATTACTATTCCACTTTAGAATAAAGGCAGCCAGCCTCTGCAGTGTGGTGGTAGCGCATTTACCTCCCATTCAAGGGGTCCCAAGTTCGAATCTCGGTAAGGGGTTTTTCGGCGGGGGGGAGTTTCCCTTATGAAAACACGAATGTTTATCCCGGTGGCCGCGCTCGCTAAAGTGTCTCGCTTTGGAGCTTCGTGGTGCACAGGATCGTGGGTTCGAGTCCCGCCTTGGGCATGGGTGTTTCTGTGTTTGTAAATGTGTCTATGTTTGTGTATGTATAAGTAAAATGAAAACGTTAAGAATAATGAGGTCTACTAAGGAAATATATGAAACTGGAAAACAGCGCCGGAGTCCTGACAAGCCTCCGGAACTGTATTTTTGTTAAAAAAAAAAAAAAAAAAGTCGAGTAATTTTAACCCGCATGGATCCCAGGCTCATTTAAGCATCATTCATCGTCCGATATGACCAATCTGGCTAAATAAAGAAAAACAAATTACATAGGCAAATTTCATTTCATAGTGTATAGAGTTCAATAAACGCGACAAAGGTTTTAATTCATAATTGATATTTTGGTTTCCGTTACAGTGGTTTGAAATCAAACTAACAGTAAATCTATTTTAAAAATTAACGCATTAAACGTAATCAATGTAATATTAACAACTATCAGCAACAAGCATTATAATTGGTTTTTATTAAATTTTCATACCAATTTAACGAAAAGCAGGATCGCAACTGCATTTAAAAGGATAAGTTTCTCCTTGGTCTTTTTTCAACAGGTCAGGCACATTTCCTTTGTGACGTCACGTGCAATTAGGTGTCCCATATTCTTAAGCAGTTTTTTTTTTTTGTTTTTGTTTTTTTTTTGTTTTGCAAACCAATGCTTTTAGTGTCATTTTGTAATAAGTAGGTGTTCATTAAGGACAAAGCAAGAGTATCTTTTTTTTTTTCCCCCTTCCTTCTTTCTACTTTTAAGGATTTCACATTGATTAAAAATAAAAACTCCATGCAATTTATTGTGTTTAATTTCATGTCTATTTTATTATTAAACGTGGAGAAACATTTACGTAACCTATTTTTAAAAGTCTGTGTTCCGTTCATATGACTTTCTCTGCTTGTACTGCAAACTATATAACAAAAGATTATTCTTCTGCCTACTTCACCCAATCAAAATAAACATTATTAGAAATTGTCTTATTATTCCTTCCTTGTAAGTAGAAGGGAATTAAGGAAATACACTAGGCAAATCCTGTAAAAACTGTCGCTATTCGATGAAATTGAATTGGTTTTCTTTACATGGCCTGGAGTAAAACAAAAAAGATATGAAACGAATGAAAAGTTCCCGTTTGAGAAAATATTGTAAAATTGAACTCATAACAAGGAATATCTCGGAAATGGATGACTTAAAAAGTATGTGACATAAATTGTGTGTTTAAACGTGTTATATATCTTTTTTTGCAGCAAGATTTTGTCTATCTCTTACGGTTTACCGGTTATGCAGATGTCCTCCACATTATGAAGAAGGTTTCATAAGCTATTCCCAGAAAATTCAAGATATAAATTATATTTCCCATGTATATATCCTTAATAAATGGGATTTTATTAAAAATTGTTACAGGAATTTTTGAGAAAATCAAACTTTTCTAATTTTTTTTTTTACTGAGGGAAATTCAAAACATAGGTTTCCGGTGAAATCTTAACATCCGAATTTTGGGTTAAATACAACACTTTCTATAGCTATCATGTATACATAGTACGTGTAGAGAAAGTATAACTTAATGAAAGCAATCTGCTCCATACCCTTAAAGTATAAGATGTGTTGACTTTAAAATATATAGGCATTACATAATCTTTTGTGATTTTCTTCTTATTTTGACAATTTTTCTTAATGTTTTGTATGTATCTAGTAATAAATGACAGCTGGAATTCTGGTTCCCAAGCACCGGCGAAGGATGATGGGTTTCTTTTCAGGAGTAAAAATCTTTAGCTTGATTTCCTTGGAAAGGAAAGTAAACCGGGTGACCCCTTGCTGTACATACCTACACGGCACGTAAAAGAAGCTCATGGCTAACAAGGAGGCCTCTGAGCAAAATGAAGCATCTTTCATACCCAATATAGAATGGGTCGCTGAAGGCCAGTTACAGCGTGTCAGTAAATAAACAAATAAATAATGAAATAAATAAGAAATAAAGGGGGTTTCATAGTGTGCTGAAATCATCTCATCAGCAGTATCACGTGATGATCTGAACGTGCTTCTCGAAGCTTTCAGTAGTTCTCTCTGCTCGTTTACCAGAATAACCTCAAATATATTCTAAAATATTCCGATCGATGAACTAGGAGAAGCTTTCAGTAGTTCTCTCTGCTCTGACATCGGCTCGTTTACCAGAATGACCTCAAATATGTTCTAAAAGATTCCGATGCGACGAAGGGGGAGAAGAAATTCCACGATGCAGTTCCATCCAATTCCTAATTACTCTCTATGAGTGGACAATGATTTTGTATTGAGCAAATCAATAGCATTCATATTATCGACATAATATACAGAAGGAACACTTAATTACAGGGAATCCTACAATATCTCCATGATAAAATTCATTCTTGTAGAAAAGCGGTCTATTTTGTCCATACAGAGTCCCAGAAATCGACACTAATTCTAGTTCTGTGCTGTAGCGTGTCTTCTCTGGCCTCTCATCGCCAGTAAAGAACATTTTTATTCTTTAGTTCGTATCAGCGTTTTACAGAAAACTTTCGGCATTGGAGGGCAAATCCCTCACGAGCAACTTAGTATTCTTCCGTGTGGTTCTCCAATACCAACAGCGTGAAAACGTATTTTCGTCTTTGAAGGAACCATAAGTCATAAGTCATTTTATTCATCCTTTAAAATGTACAATAAAGGACATGCCAATGTTTAAATCTATGTACACGATTCCTATGTCTATTTACAATGCACATTTGTACTTTTCCATGCTGTAGTATGCATTCTCAATTAAACATTTTTTTATTGTGCTTAGAGCCACTTTAGTGTTACGAATTTCTTTTATTTATTTTGGTAATCTGTTATATAATTCTTTTCCCATGCTATCCAAGTCTCTATTATTCAATGTACCTCTAAGTGCTGTTCTGTAATAGTTGCCATTGTTTCTCAAAATATATGAATGTATAATACTATTTTTGGATACATCTAGATCTTGTAAAATTTGCTTTATACTCTCATAAATGTATATGCATGGGGCAGTTAAGATATTTGAACTTTTAAAAATATTCCTACAACTGTGTCTTCTATCTACTTTTCGTAATATTCTGTCTTTTTTGGAGTATAAAGATTTATTTCATTTCCGCTGCTGTAATATTCCCCCACAGTGTTATACCGTATTTGATGTGCGAGTATATAAATGCATAGTAAACTTGTTTTACTATATCATCGTCCACTGTTTTCCTAACCTGCCTCATAATATAGATACCTTTATTTAGTTTTTTCATGATATGCTTTACGTATGGCTTCCAGTTTAGGTGTTTATCGATTATTATACCCAAAAAAATTTGCTCACTCAGTTTCTGGGATACTTACTCCATCTATTTCTAATTTAATACTATTTTTTTTTCTTTTTTTAACATTTAATATCATGTCTAAACTGGAGTAGTATTTTGTTTATGATGGTTAATATACTATTTGCTTTCTTTTCCACTTCTGACTCAGTTTTAACTTTAATTATAATAGTCATGTCGTCTGCATATCCTGTTACTATACCCTCAGTTTTTGTACCATTTCAAAAATATCATTTACATATAATAAAAACAAAAAATGGACCCAATTTTGAACCTTGCCTAACCATCTGAAAATCCGATTTTAATTTTTCTTCTATGCCATTTGAATTTGTGTAGTTTACATCCACACACTGATCTCTGTTTCTTAAGTATGAGGTGATCCATTCTAACGCAAACCCTCTTACTCCGTAGTTTTCTAGTTTGTTTAACAAAATATTTATATTTACATAGTCAAAAGCCTTTGTGAGGTCTAAAAATATTGCAACCACCCTTTCTCTATCATTTAATGCGTTTACTATAAAACTATTTACTTTATTGATTGCGTTAGTAGTTGTTTTCTGCTCTTGAAAGCCATATTGCCATTTTTATATTACAAGCAGTTTTTGTATGTATGTTTGTAATTTTTTTTTAAGTATATTCCCTCTATTACTTTTGAAACAGTAGAACATAATGCTATCGGTCTATAGTTTTCGACATCCATTTTGCCTCCTTTTTGTTTAAATAATGGCCTAACAATTACCTTTTTCAGTGTGTTTGGAAATGTTCCTTGAGTTAATGATGCATTTACTATATGTGTTACAATCTCTGCTACCTCATATTTCAGGAACTTAAAAATTTCATTTGATATTTCATCTAATCCACTTGATTTTTTTAGTTTTTAGCTTGTTTATTTCCTTTAGTATATCATCTTCTACAATTTCTACTATTTCCATAGATTGTTTCTGACGCTTTGGTTTTATTAATTTATCATTTATATTTCGTGTTCCCTTGTTGGGGTTCAATTGATTTATTTAATTGTTAAAAACATTGCATATTTCCTTTGGGGTACTGATCTCTTTGCCTTCATGATTAATTACAATATTTTCTGCTTTTTTCTTTCTTTTTTTTTTTTTTTTTTGCTGCTTATGAGTATTGTTTACCATGTTCCAAACTACTTTTGTCTTAGTTTCAGCTCTTAACACTACGCCCTTGTTGTATATTGTTTTAGCATGTTGTATAACATTTCTAAAAGTTTGATTATAATTCTCTATGTATCTTAATGATTTTTCCCCCATATTTGCATGCTTTATTGAATTCAGAAATTTCGTCCTTCGCCATGATATTAAAATTCCCTTGGTCAGCCATTTTTCCTGCTCTTCCCACTTTTTATATGATTTCAGTTTAACATCTGAACACTCATATGCCTTAAGATGGATTTAATGGGGCACAAATGATTCTCTATAGAATTATGGACTATAGCTCCCCATCTTCAACTTCTTACCGCCACTTTCTATTGTGCCGCCCCTCTAGCTCTAGCCTGATGTTTCATGACTATAGATATGGTATTTGAGCATGGTATATATAAAGGTAGTTATTCTGATTCGTTTCAACAAATACATCGGCACTGTAATATGATTTCCCGTGACGTTGCTCATCTCTCACTAGTCCTCTGCAAGAAGCGAGTCGCCCTCCGTGGTATAATGGTTACCATGCTAACTTCATATATCCAAGGTCGTGGGTTCAAACCCGGCGGAAGACGATGGATTATTTCAGGCGTAAAAATGCTCAGCATGGCTTCCTTCGGAAGGGAAGTAAAGTCGTAGATTTGCGGCACGTAAAAGAACCTCAAGCCTGATAAAATATGCCTCTGAGCAAAATTAAGCGGTCTTTCACGCCCAGTATAGAAAGGGACGTTGAGAACCACAGCGGTTAAAGAGCGTCCATAAATAAAACACCATTTCATTTTGCAAGAAGCAATGCGCGATAAACTCGTTACCTATAGCGACGTCTTGTGCGGACAAACGACTGGCAGCAAAAACCGAATAAATCTGGGTAACGGCATTACCAGCTTCCCACATACTGGCGGAATGCGGGCTCCCGTTACTTCTTACGTTAAAGGCATTGCTTTTTTAAATATCTTATACCTATACAGAACACACTCTAAGAAATAGGTTTAAGCTTTCTTCTTGTAAGCAGTTATACATCATGCTTTTAATAAGTAAAGGAAGTCTTGCCCTTTGATCCAGAGGCGAACATTACTAGACACTGCAATTTTGACGGCCATTTTGATATTAAACGAATACGTTCGGAATTTTTAGAAAATCCTTGTGATTTCTTGCATGATATCACTAAGTTCTTGTATATTACATAAGGATTTCTGCTGGTGAGCTTAGGCGCGTGAGCGAGACAATTTTTACTTGATATATTATCTGTTTGAAGGCAGAGGTCAATATTTCCAGCTTTTATTTTAAGGTAAGGATTTCAGTGAACCTTTGCCGGCGCCACTTTCCCGGCTACACTCAGTTCTCAGTTCTCTCGCGCAGTGGAGAGAGAATCTAGGGATTTAATAAATCTATATTTTGTACAACAAATCTTTTATCGTGTTTTCTTTGCATTCATTTATTTTTTTTCAGTTTTATTGAAATTCTGTTAAATTATTTACAATAAACGCAATTGACAAATGGAAACTATTGCATTATATAGTCATACTATTGCTGGTATAGTCATAGTCCTGCTCTATCGTCCATATATCCTTCAGTTTTCTTTATTTCATTCTTCTTCTGGCTCTTCAGCTTTTCCCAGGACACAAAAATAACCCCAGTTTTCTCTTCTGCCTATATTGTTTGTTACTTAATCAATATCCGACTAGACTATCGTATGCCGGAAATAGGTTTGGAGGAGATATCTAATTCTATACCTCGTTTTTACATGTGTTTGTTTTGTTTTATTTTTCTCCATCCATTTCATTATTGAGATAAATCGAAACACTCAAGGCATTTTGCTTGTCTCTATTTATAATTAAGCTCCAAAATGTATTAATTTTTTACAGTGTTTAACTCCCGCTTTTACTACTTGTGGCTCCGCAGGCGATGACACAGATATATGGAATTAAGATGAAGCATCGGTAGAATGCTATGGCGGGGAAAACCGGAGAAAACCCTGCACCGCTTTGTCCACCACAAATCTCACATGCGGTCGATTGGGATCGAACCCGGGCCGCCTATGTGAGAGGCGAGTGGTCTGACTACTCGGCCACGGCGCGGCCCAAAAAAGTATTTTATTGAAAGTAGGAGACTCCATGAAATATAACATTTCATAACTTACATATAGAATAATCTCACTGGGGGGAAAAAAAGTTGGAGGTCCTCTGAACATAGAATAGAAGAAGTTTTTTAAAAAAAACGCTCCATTTGCTCTGTGTGTATGTTTGTAAGACTATTTATAGAGATAAATGTGATATCTCAGTGAGATACCATTGAAATTTCTATAGACTCCTCCTTTTCTTCTTCTTTTACTATTTACCCTCCTCATGCCCCTTAGGACTTACAAGCAAATGTCTGGGATCAGATACCTGTTGAGGACCAGACGATTCTGGATAAGAGAGAATAGCCAGAATGGATAATAGCCCAATGCCTCACCAATGTGGCCCGGGTTCGATCCTGGGCAACTGCATGTGGGATTTGTGGTGGACAAAGCAGCACAGGGGCAGGTTTTCTCCGGGTTCTCCAGTTTCCCCCGCCATTGCATTCCACCGATGCTCCATCCTCATTCCATGTATCATCAGTGTCATCGCCTACGTGCCTATGTAGTAAAAGTGGCTGTTAAATGCAAGCAAAAAAAAAAGTCCCTTGCCTTGAATGGGAATGAGTAAGATGATATAAAATGATGGCAAAAGGATGAAAGGAAAGGTGATTACAAAGCAGGTGATGGAATGAATAGCGTGGGAAACTGGAGATCCCTGAGAAAACCCACCCAAACACTGTTTTGCCCACCACCAATCCCACATATGGTTCCCAGGGATCAAATCCAGGCCACTTTGGTGAGAGGCAAGTGTTGCAACTACTTGGCCAGAGCACTCCCCCATAGACTCCTCCCATCCAAAATTATATGTAGAAATTTTATTGGTGTCAAAATGCCTTAAATAATTTTTAAAATACATATTTGAGATACTGTCATAAAATAAGATGTAAATTCTTGAAGTTTCTTCAATTCTCATCATCCTCAGTGAATTGCATAAAACTGAAAAACTACACGATATAAGGCAAAACTTATTGAAGGGAGAGGAAGATTGTAGAGGCCATGAATACATTCAGGTTTTGTTGAATAAATTTAATGCAGGATTAGTCGTTTTGAAATATTAATTAATTTATGAGCAAGTAAGCCTGATTCCTGTATTGTCATCTATGTACATTTTGAAACTAAGCAGCAATCATCTTTTTTTTTTTTTTTTCATAAGAGGTGGTAAAATATAAGAGAAAAAGAAAGTAGAGCTACTGAATAAATGGCTCATTGTCTCGCCTGTATTTTGCATGTAATCGATTAGGAACATAAAATTATTTCTTAAAAAATTATTATTATTATTATTACAGTTAAGATAAAGTGTACACAAAGGAGAGCATGGTAAATAATAAACATATTAATTTATATTGAGTAGAGAAAGCAGTGAATATTGGAAATCGAATATCTTTTTTTTTTTTTTTTTTTTAAACATATACTAGAGTAATATGATGGCCAACTGTATTCAAACACCACTTCCTGTAAATTTAAGTGAGGCATTCCTCTATGTATCTTCATTACTGCAATATTTATTTTTTGTTTATTTGCATTTTTAAGCACTAAAAATAAGAATTTCAAGTCTTTTAGTAATCTCTTGAGTTAGTAATAATTTGAGTAGGACATCTGGCATAGCTGCCATAGTTTTCTCAACATTTTGTGTAAACAATGGAATTACATATAAAATAAGATTGATCAGTCACTTTCTCTGAGCAACATCCAAGTCCCACCCAGTATTCCTTGCTGCATATGAAGGTCACTCCATATGTTTTGAGAATGAATGTAACAAATCTTTAAACATTTATATCTGATAATTGCATCTTCTCAAAGTATTCTCCACTGCTTTCAAACCACTGATAACTTAGCAGTTGAGCACTTTTAAACCCTCCAAACTGCTTTCAAACAACTTTTCGAATACCATGCCATTTTTCTTTTGAGAGAGTGCAAATATATTCTTCATAAGCATCTACTGCAGCCTCAGGTAATTCAAATTCTTTATTTTTTATTTTTGGGAATAGAAAACAGTTGCAAGGGGCCAGATTTATTTTTTAAATAGGATGGGACAAATATTGGGTTGTTTCTAATGCAGTATGGGCAGAAATGTTGTTTACGGGTAGTGGTAGACATTTTTTGTTGTGCTATCTGCAGAGACAATATTTTTATCTATTGTGAAATGTCGCAATAAGGCCATTCTTGCCAACACTTAATGCCTGCCTCACTTTTGTTCTGATATTCTCTCCTGGGAAGAACATGACTTTACTTACTTTCTGGATTCTACTGATGTATCCAGTTTTGTCACTTGTTGAATGCTTTTTGAACTCCCCCACCCAATTTTTCTATCACTTCCTGGCATCATTGTACACATGTTTATTTCTGCTCACTTGTGAAGCTTAGGGAGATCTAACATTGTAGAGGTCCCTGATGTGAAAGTTTACTTTAAGGATGATGTTCAATGCTGCTGATCCAATGTTCAAGACTTCTTGAATCTGATAATATGTGTAGCAATGATCTTAGGGCAACATGCACACTGCTTTCATATATTTTCATCCATTGTTGTTGTAGCCAGCTGACATGTGTGGTCTTGAACCAAAGAAATTTCTTCCTCCTCTAAACTCCAAACCATTGATAAATTGAGACAGTACTAATGAATGCAAGAAGATGTAAATAATTAATAACCAAGATCATGTAAATAAATATATGTAATATAGAAATAAAATTATATTATTAGAAGATTGTGTGTTTTAACAACATCTACATTTTTTGTGCAGTAAGATTTTGTCTCTCTCTTACGGTTTACCAATTAAGCAAAATTCAGGAGGTCTTTAAACCATCTCAAAGGCCTTTAGAGGCTATTCCCAGAAAATTCAAGATATACATTTTATTTTCCATGTAAATATCTTTAAATTGCAATATTTTAATCAAAATCATGAGAACCAACATTTTTGAAATTTTTTCCATGTAAAGGGTAGTTTAGGGTGAGTAGTTTGTGTCACAACCCTGGAAGATACTAAACCTAAATATGAAGTCTGGTATTTTAGTGACTTTTCGTGTTTGAGTTATGTTCACCCCCCCAACACACACACACACCGTTTTCTAAAAATGCTTTTTTTTGGATACAGAGGATTCTAAAATGTGTATTTCTGGTAAAATCTTGGTAATTTGGGTGGAATACTATACGTTCTCTATATTCTATATACATAGTATGTGTTCAGAAAGTAAAAAAGTGGTTTACTGTCCCCATGTTTTCTTAAGCAGTGATTTAAATCAGGGATCTTTAGCCTTCTGTATCATGTTCTTCTCACCTGTGGTATTGTGTTCATTCTCTGAATTTAACTGAAAACATTCTCATCCACAAATGCACATATATCCTCGAGAGCTCTTTAGTTCTTTCCCAAGAGACATTTATATCCTGAGATGTAACTTGAAACTTTAAATGCTAGAGTACTTTTTGACCTGTACCAAATATTGATATGTTATTTTTATTAGGCACTTAATTTTGTTCCTTATACATACTGACCCTAAAATCTTGACTTTTATTCTTCCTTCTAGCTTTAGAGAATATCCATGAAACTGACATGTTGGAAGTTTCTTCTAAATTGTTAGTAAATATCCAGTATATATAATTATTTATTTATTTTTCTTTCTTTCAGCCCTTAACATTTGAGGAACCTGATGGAAGTGCAGAAACTGAACATTTGTCCCAAGCTCAAGTGCAAAACTGGTCTCAGCTGAAAGTTGAAAGCCTGTCTCAACCACAGATGGAAAACTTGTATAATTCATCATCAACAGAAGACCTATCGCGGCTAAAAAGGGAACATTTTTGGCAGCCACAAGTGGAGAGCTTGCCCCAGCCAGAAATTGAGGATATTTCTCAGCCACAAATAGAAGACATTTCTCAATCACAAATAGAAGATATTTCTCAGCCAGAACAGGAAAGTGTGTCTCTGCCACCTATGGAAGATTTTGTTCAAACACAGCCAAGTTTATCTCAACCACAAATGGAAAATTTGGTTCAACCTCAAAGAAAGCCACAGCAGCCTGCACAAGCTCTAACCCAAAAACCATTACCAGAAAAAATTAATCTCCCAATAACAGCAGTACTTAGAAAATCAGCACATTTTTCACAAAAAATTGATGAGACCCTAAAGGAAGCCCAAAAAGAGGACTCTTTTGATTTTTTTGGAAAATATATTGCTGCAGAACTTCGACAGCTTCCAAAGCGACCTGCAATCTTATTACAACAAGAAATACAGAATGCTATCACTCGGACTAAACTATTCAGACTGGAGCATGAAGAACAAGAGTCATATTTTGTTACTGTTTCATCACCTTCACAGTGCAACTTAACTGCTTCTGAAAATTATTCTGCAGTCTGATTTGAATATGATGCATTTGGTTTCAAGTGTATAGTGACAGGTGAGCAAAATACCTACTTGATTATCATGTAGGTAGAGAATGGATTGTAAATTGAAAATAAAGACTTTAAAATAAATTCCTCAAAAGCACTGTTTATAGGTATGTTAAAAGATAGTTTATAAATTAATGGAATATTATTTCTTTTGAAGAAATTGTTAATAACTGTTAAAACAGCTGGATAAATCTTGTATATTAAATTGAGAAAATATTCTGTTACCAAGAAATTGTTGTACATTTATGGCATCTGTGACTTTTCTTCTTTCTACATCTATATGAAGAATTATAATTACTTTATCAACAATGACTGTAAAGGAATTATAACATTAATTTTGAACTACATTCAGAGTGTCCAAAAACACACTACCTGGATATAACTAGGTATACCATTGCTATCATCCTTGGATTTACATATAATTGGTGTCATTAAAAAGAGAAACTTAAACTGTTTCAAATGATGTGCAATTGTTAATGATTGTTTAAAACAGATGACAGTACAAGAAGGGAGAAAAAAGCATGCTGTTTTCAATTTTTCATTTGTAATTTTTGTCATATTGGAAAGAAGCAAACGGTCTGAAGGTTAAATTTTCAGCTTGCTGTGAATTCTGCCACAGTTATAGTGTTATGACATCTCACTGTACAGGATGTTTGGAATCAACAGCTTGTAGAAAGATGGATCGGATACACTGGGAACCAACATAAAGTCTTCTGCAGTTGGCCTCCGAAGTCCCCTGACTTGAACATCTGTGACTTCATTTTGTTGGGGTCACACAAAGGAAGTGGCCTGCATACCTTAAAATCTCAAGAGCTCAGACTTTATATCACTGCCATATTGAATCTATCTCTGTAGATATGTAGGAGCATACATGGCACGATTGAGAATATGCCTTGATGTTCTGCATTGTGATATGTGAATCACATGTTCACTTCTTTGAGACATATACTAATCTGTTTTGAGTTTCTCTTTTCAACGACACCAATTTCATGTAAACCTAACAATTACATCTGTTTATAACCAGGAAATATTTCTGTGGATACTTAGTATGCATTTATGCATATATGTAATGTATGTATGTAATATATGTAATCTATGTATATATGAATGTCTTTATTCATTGTTGGAAATTTAACAATTTCATGGCTTCATCAAAATACAATATAAAAAAACAATTATAATACTTGGAAAACCTAAAAAGATAATAACACAAGAATCATAGTCTTTGTTAATGAAAATATACATATGCACAGTAACAATGTTAAATGTTCTGCATACAGCAGAAAAGCATTAATTATATAGAGCATTTATATTGTTCTTATTGTACAGGTTCAAATTTAGGTAGTTATTCATACTATAAAGCATTTCTTTCGATAACATATTTTTACTGCTTTTTTAGAGTTTTTACTTTACACATTTTGGAAGTTATATGCATCAATGCCTTTGTGTGAAGTGCTATTCAGACTCTGGTAATCCTATGATGGTTTAAATGGATGTTATTTGCTTTTCTTGTATTATATTTGTGATAGTCAAGAGTTTTTTTTTAAAACTGCTGTGGATGAAATAATTTCTAAAATAAATGTGCATAGCACATTTTATTATTATTATTACTATTATTACTACTATTATTACTACTACTATTATTACTATTATTATTATTATTATTATTATTATTCAGATATTCTGGAACTCTTGATTTGTCATCATTCGCTTGCAAGCTTCCCAGTAGTATTTGGTAATCTTGAATGGTGTCCCAACTATTTTTTGAAGATCAGTGCAGAGAGCCAGATAGTCCTTGTTCATTACCATACTTATGTTTTTGCAAATTATGCAGTTTGGAGTTTAATTTTATACCTAGATGTGCCGCCGGTGGGCACATGGGCAGTTTCAATTCAAAATGATGCAATTGAAATAGATTGGGGGGGTGTTTGGTTATTATATTTGGGTTTTGCTACTCTTCCATATTTTGGTTTCACATTATTTTTTGTTTTGTTCTGCTATGGGAATCTATTTTCATCTTGGTGTAGAGTTGCACTGATTTATAAGACATATAAATGAGCTTATATTGTTGGATAAAAGTGTCTTTTTTTTTTTTTTTTTTTTTTTTTTATCAGCTTTCTTTATCTTAAAATAAATTATACATTTTGTTTATTTCAAATTTAAAAGATTTAATTTGGTGTTTTAATTATTTTATCCTTAATATTAAAAATGCTGAAAATCAAAAAACATTAATTAGTAAACCAATTCCCATTAAATATTCAAATACCCAGACCACAGTGCACTAGAATCCATTGTAGGAACATTTTGGTTAAATTTTTCAACATCTTGATATGTTTGTTTCTTGGCTTCTATTATCCTTTGATCTTGCATTGTCTGATTGTGTGTTAATGCTACTATAGCGGAGCTAAAGTCAGAAAGTATTACAGTATTTTGGAAAGAATTTATATGTAGAAACAATTATTGTAGTGAGTATTGCTGGTAATTTGCCATCATAGTGTGTTGTTAGTTTTCCTAATGAAATATAAAACAAGAACAATTTGCTTGTTATTTCTGCTCCTGCTGCTGCTTCTCTATTTACTAATGACCTGTCTGTGTAGACATGAAGCCATGTTTGTTCTGGGTATCTAATATTAATTGTTTCAATAAGCTACTTGTTTTATTACTGTTTGGCTTGAAGTTTTTTTTATTGATTTTTTCTGTTAAATTTAATGAATGGTTGATGCTGTCAAATTCAAGAGGTGATATTGGAGTTACAAGTTTTTGTGCTAACTGTGGTATTTCATATTTCTCTTTGATCTGTAATATTGTTTTAATGAAACCTACTTGGGTTTTTAGATGTCTATTATGATTTATATATTTATTCCAGTAGTTTTGATATGGAAGGTTTTAGTTTGTTAGTTTTTCATATAGCAAAATTCCTTTTGTCTCAATGTCATACTGTATTGGTCGATTATGGGTTAAGATTTGCATTGCCAGTATTGGTGCTGTTATAACTGCACTGGTAATTATTCTTAAGGCTTGATTTTGAACTTTGTCTAATTTGTGTGCATGGTTGGGAGATGTAACTAAAATTTCAGATTCATAATGTAAAACTGGTTTTATGCAAGATTTACATGTTTGGTTTAAGGTTGATCTTGAACAACCCCATTTTGTGACAGTGAGTTTCTTCATAAGATTTAGTCTTTTTTGCATTGATTCAGAAGTTTTCCTAATATATGTTTTCCATGTTAATCTCTGGTCCAGGTAGATTCCTATATATTTTGCTTCATTTGTTTCTTGTATGGATGTGTTTTTTTTTTAATGAAATTTGAATCTGTGTGCTTTAGAGTAAACACCTGGAATATGATTTTGTAGGATTTATAGTCATTAGATTTTCTTCACACCATAGTACTGACAATATTTAGATTCATTTATGATTATAGATCTATTTTCTGTCCAAGTGATTTGGCATTTATTTGATAATTTTAATTATTCTCTTTTGAAGCCTGAATACAGAAGAGTTTTTGGTTGTCATTTCACATGTTATAATGCCATATGAAATTATTGAGTGGACACAGCCACAATACTTTGACACCAAAACTTTTATTAGTGTCACTTTATATTAACAAAAAAAAAATATATATAAACATATAGTTGAAATTATAAATATTTGAATTTGGCAACCTCATTTTTAATTTGGTTAACATTAAACTGAACTTCCACTTGATGAAACAAATTTCAAAATTTTTTATACTAGCAAGCTGGGATTTTAATGCTTATTTTGTTGAGTTTCAAACTTACTTTAGTCCTCTTTCATTATTGTATGCATTGTTCTTCCTTATTGGGGTCATCAAAAGCATAGAGATTTACATATCAAAATAAGCTCCCTTACTACGATTGGTGTTTTATTACATTTGTTTTCACTGCAAACTATTATTACTTTCTCTAGCATGTATGCACATACAATGTACATAGCAGCTAGAGAAGGTATTGTATTCCACTCAAAAATTTTATGTCGAAATTTTACCTGAAATATTGTTTTGAGGTCCCCCAAGTGCAAAACAAGCATTTTAGAAAAAGGTCTGCGAGTGTTAAGTGTGACTGTGGACATCATTGCTCAAAAGTGAAAATACCGTTGAAAACCAAACTTGGTATTTATGTTTACTAACTTCCATAGATGTGATAAAAGATTTTCAAAAAAATCCCCTGACCACAGCTATCCTTTATGTGGAAAAACTTTTCAAAATGTTTTTCTCAAAAATGGCTGTAATGAAAAAATGATTTTGACTAAAATACTGTATATTTAAGATATTTACATCACAAATAAAATGTATATTTTGAATTTTCTGGAATAGTCTCTGAAGATCTCTTTATTCTGGATGAGTTTTGCAGAATTTTGCATAATGATTAAACATACGAAAACTATAGATCTCATTAAAAACATAGTTTTATCATATACGTTTTTCTTATAGAGTTGACCATTTTTGGGATATTCCTTGAAATTGGTTTCAGCTTTAAACTACCTAACTTTTCTCAAACGGGACCTTGCAAAGCAAACCAAACTTTAATTATTTTACATAGAGACCAACTTTTAAAAGATTTAACTATTGCTTTAGCATAATGTATTCCCTAATTTCCCTTCTACTTACAATGAAGCAATTAATAAGAAGAATTCTGCTGATGTTTATCTAGATTATAATGACATAGATAAAAGAATAATCTTTTGTAAGAGTCGCCCTCCATGGTGTAATGGTTACCATGCTAACTTCATATACCCAAGGTCGCAGGTTCAAACCTGGTGGAGGACGATGGATTTTTTCGGGAGTAAAAATCCTCAGCATGGTTTCCTTTGGAAGGGAAGTAAAGCCGTAGGTCCCGTGTCATAGATTTACGGCACGTAAAAGAACCTCAAGCCTGATAGAGAAGCCTCTGAGCAAAATTAAGCGATCTTTCAAGCCCAATATAGAATGGGACGCTGAGAACCACAGCAGTTAAAGAGCATCCATAAATAAAATGCCATTTCTTTTGTAAGAACAGTCTGTATATGAAACAGCTAAAGGGAATTATGTGAATGAAACATACAGATTATATTTTGCAGTAAACAATTTGGGACACTTTTTTCACATGCAAAATATGAAATTACATTGTGCCAACAAATGCACTCCTTACATTTTAACAAGTAGACATTTCTAGCTTTTCAAAAAAGTAAGAATAGCATTATGCCACTGTGCCAATAAAGGAGTAGCTACATTACATCATAGAAGCCTCTCCCCTAACCCCAAACCCTCCTTGGGTGCCCTGCAGTCAAAGACCATTAAGTACTTTGCTGGAGGGAAGTTCTTTCTTAAGTTGAGCTCTGCTAAGGGTCATTTTTATATGGGAGAAGTGCATATTTCTTGTGATGCACTGAGGAACAGTGCTCAATTAACAAAGCTATATATTAAATGTAAAACTTCTTTGGATTTTCATCATCCTTCAATCCCCCCATATATCAACACTATCCAACTAGTTAAAATGTAATTAAATTCAGGCCCATCCTTGTAGAACTCACAAAAATAAATGAATGCTTAGCTGATATTTGCTGGAATATAAATTATTTTACTAGAATATTCCATTACACATATGAAAATTCATGTTATTATTCCCAGGTACCAATTATTGTTCTCTCTATGGTATTTTGAATCATACTTGATGTAATTTCCATTTTAAATTTAGAATTAGTATGGAGATAAGTTGCCACATATACTAAAATGGACCTTCTTTGCATATATGCATACATAAAACTCAGTCAAAACTCAGTCAGCTAACTACAAAGGTTATAAACTCATAAATATGCTCTTGTGCAAGCTTGACTTGCATGCCTCAGCAATGGTGGCTTGTGGCCTAAATGAGATGTGAAGCTCTTTCCAGAAAAAATAATACTTGCAACTTAAAGTTGACCCTCTTATCTTTATGTTGGCTCTGCTTCTCGATCTCATTGTGAACAGTTGCCTCTCCATTAGATCGTGCAATAAGTCCTTATAAATTTAGATGTTAGGCTTTTTTGCATTATTGAACTGCAAATGTAAAATTACTTGCTTAATTGCAAGTGTACACAACTTCTCTCCACCAAAACACTTGCCAGCAGTGTTAAAACTAATGACAAAAGTTTGCATGCCTCTTGAAACATAGCCTCTTTTATCATGCTCTCTCCACTGCGAGAAAGATTTTTGTAACTTTTGCAACACTCTTTCATTTTTAGGATTTTGTATGGTTTATGGTTTAAACATGTTTAAGATAAAAACATATTATTGATACTTTGAACTCACACTAGCAAACTCTCAAGACCATATATAAATGCGCTACACACTATATTTTGCACTTTCATTTCTCTGCTAACTTTAACTGCACAAAACAGTAGATGGAAATAAGAAGCTAACTTCAGTAAAATAAAAGAACTCAAAGCAGAGTATTCAAATACACAACCACTTTATTATTTTATTAGTGGGAGTGCACCCAATGTGCAAGAATGAAATTAATTAGTATTATTCTAGGCTAGCATTGTTATTGTCATTTCTTGCAGTTTTATTTCACATGGCTTGTTGCACAGTTTGCACATGCGGTCTTCGTTTGGCTGGTGGAATTTCTTGTGGCAGAGCTTATGATGAAATTCAGTGCTGCATATCATGCAACTACGTACCGAAGGTCATAGTTCACCTGACTCCATTCTTCCATCATCATTTTATGCGAACAATATTTTTAGACTTGTTGGGGAAATGGCAACACCAAACCTAGGGAAGGGCATGACTCACTTTCAAAATGTTACTTTTCTTTCATAAGTGCAATAAACTTCTAGCTAGTCTCTGGAAGGGTACTCCTGTGGTTTGCTAAATTCCTGAACTAATAAGCTCAAAACAGGTAATTTTGGTAACACATGTGGCACATTAAGTTCCGTTTTGTTATCATGGTATCTAGGTGTAAACATACAGCTACATATTGATTGACAGAAAATAGCTGCAAAACCATAGCCAGTCCTCTTCTATCCTTTTATCCCATTAACACCCTCTTCAAGGCTGTCAGGCAAGAAGTCAAGTATCTCCACACTCCACTGCTTCTTTCTTTGTGCATAGATATTTCCTGACTGATTTTTTGTATACTTGAGCATCCAATAAATTGATTCAAACAGATTTAATTCAAACTAAAAATGAGTGATGTAGAGCTTTGCTAGCTTCACCTGAATAGCCGTCACTGTGCCTCAGACTCCTGAGGTCAACAGACCAGAACAATGGTTGTACGTAACTGTTTTCACTCATGAGTCAAGTGTTTGGCAGTGGTGACTCATGGTGTAGAAAATAAATGATGGAACACTGCTGAAGATGCTGTATTTTGTGGTTTTGAAGTTCTGAGTAACCTACTTTACATATGTTATATGTAGGATAGAATAAGTTAGGATAAGCTGCAGAGAAGATTCAGCATCTTGACCTGGAAGATTTGTTGTACCTATACCCACTTGTGGGGCACTCCCAGAAGGAAGGATGAGCCAAAAGGAGACAGAGGACAGTTGAACCAAGGGGTCACAACAGAGCAGAAGGCAAGGTCCCAGCCATTTTCAGATTGGAACTCTGGTGGCACTAGTATAACCAGCAATCATCCCTCTCTGGGCATAGACATCTCACCGAGGGACTTGGAGACCAGAGACAGTCCCACCAAAGGACAAAATTGACCAGAGAGCAATCCTTTTTCTCTGACATACAATGACAAGACCCCTGTCAACACTCACAATACCAAAACAGATGAAGGATGAAGTGAAATAAGAAGTGAGGTGAAATAAGTGACAGGAAGTTTGGGGGATGTAATAAACCTTTCCAGTATTCCTCTGGCAACATGGGAAACCCCCAAGATGACCCAAGGGTCAGGAAGGCTGGTTGCAAGAATAAAACCTATGACCTCCTGAATGCAAGTCGCAAGAGCTTCCTGTGCCATTCCACTCAATTGTAATATATAAATATTACAATTTACTGACAATTAACAGTTTCTGTTAATGTTGCATACCCATACAGTCCTGTGCAAGTTAATCGGAACAGAACAAATAAGACATTTTTCGTGCTTTCATGAATTTAATCATAAATTGCATCCAATTTTCATTTCTTAATACTTCATATGCCCTCCTTTCATTTTTATAAGTTTCATTATATTGAGTGAATCAAAAAAGTAAAAACTGGCTGTCTGTGTCCTTGCTGCTCATTGTTGTTTACCACTATCATAGTTACATTTTTAAAACTAATTTTAAAAGCTTTACTTACCAACTTTAAGGAGATGCTGAAACTGGTCATCATTGTCCATATATTTTTGGTACCTCTTTAGAAACTATCCATAATTCGCTGTAGTTCACCTTGAGAAATGCTGGCAATTTTCTGGCAGATATTTTGTTTTAATTCTTCCAGAGTGTGTGGAAGGATTATCTTGTACTCTTTGTTTTAAGTTACCCCAAAGATAGAAATCGCAGGAGATTAGCTCGGGGGACCGATGGGACCATAAATCTCTACTAATAATTCTGTCCTGAAACACACTTTCAATTGTTCTCATCGAAAGAGTGTCCATGTGGGCTGTTCATAGACTGTCATACAGCCTGGAACTTTTACACCTGGAAATATTTCTGCAAATCATACCAAGTTAAAACAGACGAATCATAAATAAATACATGCAGTGCAGTAGAAAACATATGCTGAGCCATAATACACTTTGTGACTAAGTACAGGACAAAATAATAAATTACTCATAATAACTGAATTACACCATATCACTGTCAATCAATACTGCACTTCCAGAATAGAGCAAAACTGCATCAGAAGTGTGACCTTGTTTACAGCAATGCAGAATCATGTGTCCAAGCACCCAGTGGAGAAGCACTGTGCAGCTGGTTTAGAGGTTTTTGACTCACTCTGTACTATTAAGCATTAATCCCATTGGCCAAGCACTTGAACATTGTTAATTTTGAAGAATTTCTTCATTTTCTTAAAAGTGTGACAGGGAGCTAAATCTTGCAGAAAAATTCTGTCACCTCCCGGAAAGCTTTTCTGTAGTTAACTAACAACTCTCACCAAGTGTACTGATCACTTTTCATCATGCCTTCAACTGGAATTAAAGGACCTAGAGTCCTTCATAGGTAAAACAGAACCAAAACATTTTCTTCTCAGGATGTTTTAGAGCATGTTAAAAATGTGCTGAATTTGCAGGTTCATTATTTGCTGAACCTATAAATTCTTTAAAGATAACAATGTTCGTGTGCTTAAATGGCCAAGAAATTTGCCTGACATTAGCTCAATAGAAAATTTGTGGGTTATTTGCAAAAAGAGACTTACAAATTTGACTGTTCCACAAAAGAACATTGATATTAGCTTTAATTCAAGTGAGTTTCATGATGATGATCTCAAAAATGTTGTTCCATTCTTGTGGAGTCAATGCTTAATTGTGTAATGGAACTTATAAAAAAGAAAGGAAAACATATTAAGTATTAAGAAATGTAAGTTTGAAGTAGTTTATGATTAAATTCGTGAAATCATAAAATATGTGTTATTGTTCTGTTCCAATTAATTTGCATGGGACTGTAGGATTCATCCTGATGCTGGAAAATAAATAATTTATATACTTCAGTTCACATAAAACATTTTTATTTACAGTACAGTTTACAATAACAATATAAGGTTACTTATGTTGTAGATATATACAAAGTATCTAATTTTTGTCACACTACTTCAAGATGAATGAATTAGGTGTAGAAGTCATGAAAGGTACAAATGAGATATTAAAATTTTCGGATTTTGTAGTACACACATCATTTATAAGTGTCACTAATATTTATTTTACAGCTGCTGTTGATAGATTGTGAGATTTCTGGCTTGATAAAACTAATTCTTAGGCTTACATCACAACCAAATGCACATCAGTCTCAATACAGAAATAATAGCTTCCCACTTGCATGTCAAACATCCTAGATAAAAAAAACCACCCACTTGGTTTATAGAATTATGATTTAGAGACAATTTTAAGTGATGATAGATCAATGTGAATGAATTACAATGAGAATCCCGTAGCAATTCACTTCTTATTGAATAATATATTTCTTGAACTATATTTTTCAGTAGTTTCTACAAAATGCTGTTTCAGATTTTAAAATGTTTTTATCTTGTACACATTTTACTGCTTCAGTTTCATGAGTGGTTTTTGATTACAGGTGAGAAATTAATAATTCATATTTACTGTGCCTTGATCTTTTGGTATCTTTATCACTCTCTAAGACTTATCACATAAATACATACAAACTCATTTATCACACCAACTTCTCTTAATGAATACAGTTCATCTCTGCAACTCTACTCCTGTTTTAAAAGATTTTAAAACACATACCAATTCCATATTAATTGCTTTACTTTTTCAAATGGAAAGAAAAAGTATTGTTCATACACTTATGTTAAGTTGAGCAAAAATAGAGGTGGGGAGAAACAGAAAAGAAATGCAATAATTAGGGGAGAATGGTCATGAAAGCAATACAAAAGTGTTTATATATGATGCCATTAATGAGCATTAAATGGTTTGAATAGCTTTATTCTAACTTGGTTGAATCTTGAGAATTGTAGGGAAATTTAGAATACAGATGAGGGTTGATGTAATATATATGTAAATTCATTTTGGGAGTTCCCATTAATACTACAAGTGCAGCAGCATTATTAGAGTTGGGAAAGGTAAGTGTGAGAGGGTTGATGGTGGAGAAACCATGAAATATTTATTTCAAGTACAAGAGTTACCTGATACAGAATCAGTGAAAATATGCCTGATATATCAAGAGGAAATTCAGATATTATAACTAATGGGTGGCTGAAGAAAATCAGGGAATAGGAAATGAAAAATGGTTTAGAACATGTTTGGGTTAAAATAGGATACTTTGAAAGAGGTTTTTGGAGGGAAGTGAAATAGGCAGATCTTAATTGCCAAGATTAGGGAGAAAAACTTACTGTCATTGTACAAGGAAGTAAAAGATGACCCAGAGAAGTAGAAGTACATTGTAATTTGTAAAAGGCATGGAAGAGGAGGATTAGTCTGCTTTAAATTGGGTGTTTGGAAACTAGGGGGAATGAGGGGGGAGGTTGTCCCATCTGTGGGTACAGGAAAGATGAAAGTCAAATTTTACTTCAATATAAGACCACAAAGGTTTGGAGAGAAAGTTTAATAAAGAATAAATGGTTATTTAGAAGCTAAGAAATTGTACTTAGGAAGATTTTATTTGTATGTAAATATCTTTAATATGCAGCATTTTAATCAAATTCATTAGACATTTTTGAGAAAATCAAAATGTTCAAAATTTTTTCCATGTAAAGGGTAGTTTTCTCAAAATCTTTGTGTAGCATCCTTGGAAGATACTAAACTTAAATGTCAGGTTTGGTATTTTACAGAGCTTTCGTTTTTGGGTATCTTGTTCACAGATACACCCAACTTCTTTTTTCTAAAAATGCAATTGTTTTGGATACTGAGGACACTAAAGCATGCATTTCCAGGAAATCTCAGGATCAAATTTTTGGGTGGAGTGCAATACCCCCTGAACCATGTACTATTTAGAAAAAGTAATAACTTAAAAGATCAATATGATTTTCCAGCTTATGTTTAGTATAGTTCTAGGAACTCAGCAATCAAAATGAACATAAAATGAGTGCTCTAAAATATTGCAAGGGATATTATATAATCTCATACCTTATTTTTTATCAGGCCATCATGCTATAAAGACAGTCAACCCTTATCTAATTGCACAGATATGTTTAAAACTCTTTATGTTTACAGGAGTAAAGCAACAGAGACCTGTATACTGTAACAAGTCTTTTCAGTAGAAGTATAAAATTACTTATGGTACAGAAGTAACAAAACTATTCATTTAACTAGTAAGAGTAATCATAATAATAAAATATATAATAGTTAACTACAATGCATGCTGTATCACAGACTAGGAAATATGTATAATATTCACAAATATACAGACATAACTCTACCCAATGTTTACATTTCTTAATCCACTTTTCCAAATATAACAACATACCTACGCTATACAAATACTGTCAGCAAACATGAATTCTAAACAGAGAAACTTTTCATTTTGGTTCGGACTATACTGATCATGTGTTTCATCATTACAAAACATCAATTACAAAACTACTTCATTTCTGTTCTGATGCATTTATTTCCATCAGAATGGAATAGTTTTTGTACATGATCCCCACCAGCTCTTGAGTTTATGAAACTGACAACTACTAGACAATCTTCATGACATTTCTAATGTTTGGTCCCACAAAAAAATTTTTCTTAAATTTATGACATTTAATTATTTTACAGTATTTTTAAACAATCAAGTTAATAAATGCATAATCTAATTTGTAGAAGTGTAACTCTGTAAAATTTCTAGCCCTCTTTAACTAGATGACGGGAGTTAACATCAAAAATAAAATAGGTACCATGTTCGTGTACATTTTCTAACCTAATTTTCTTCTTTTTCTAAATTTAAATTTTGATTCTACTTCTGTTGATTGTTAATACGTTAATAAAAATTGACATTAAATAAGTTTTATGTAATACAGGGAATTAATTGCTTCATTCATGTAAGGCTATTATTCTAATCATGCAAATATATATGGATCTACACTTATATTTATAGTCAAAATGAAAAGAAATTAGTTTCAATTCTTTGCACAATGCTCAGATTTTCTTTCTTTTTCTTTTGATTTCTTTTATTTTCATTCAAAATGCCAATTGAAATGTATAGTTTCGCAGAGAAACTGAAATAACTTTCACTATTAGACATAATACTGGTGCTGCATTTGGAAAGCATTTATCTTTTAGTTCCATATATGGACACTGAATTTAAAGTGTTTTTTATGCTGACCAACAAGTCTCAACTTGCTATGATTCTAAGTTTTTGTATTTTATCTTTGAGGTATAAAATGGTTTAGCTTGTAGGAAATTATTTTTTTTGTAGGTTAAATTACCTTGTAGGGAGGATCTTTCTAGGTTAACTTTGTATTTATCAAGCTTTCAACTGAGATAGTGCAGCTGGAAAATAAGCTATTAGTAACAACAAGAAATGCTTTATTCACATTCATTCTTGGAGTTTTATTTAGTTTCACATGTTTTTTTTAATTTACATGAAATTTGACTGCATATTCTTTTCATTGAATTTTGCTAGCAGTATGATTTAGTATCGTTGTGTTAAAATTCTATAAAGCTAACCTGGTAAAGAAAAAGCAAATAACTTTTAATGTTTCTGTTTTAATATACACCAGAACATTTTTATTGCTTGCTTGGAAACTGATAGTTATCATACCATAACTTTGTGTAATGTATGCTTACAAACCTGAGCAATTTGTGACTCAACATGAAGGAACCCTAATTTGAAAAACGGCTTTCTCACATAAAACTCACTCTTTTATCCTCAATGTTAGATATCTACTAATATAATACACCAGAACAATTGCCAGCCTATATGAAATGAATTTTAAGACTTTACAGTTAATTTTTTAATGTACACACAATATGACATAACTATATTCTAACATAGGAATATTATTATTTTACATTTTATCTACAAAAAACTACCAGGCAGTTGGAAAGTAATAGTTATTAGGAAAACAGATATAGGTTTGCTGACAGTACTTCTATAAATCTCTCAGTTATCATGCACACTCTAAGCATAATCATCATTATCATCAAGTACTACTCCATTTACTTAAAAATAAGTTTCCATTTGTATTTAATTTGCGGGAAAATATATGACCAAATGTCTTAAACAAACATTTTTATAAGAATGTTCTGTTGATAGTCTTCATCGTGCTGGAAAGTCCATTAAAGATGAGTTGTTAATGGCTATGACGTTTTGTTTTCCCATAGTATTGATACCATTCATACTACAATACCATCTCTAAAACATATAATGGCTCATCTAACACAAAAAGTATTTTACTCTCTTTCTAATAATGAAGTTTGTACTGAGTTACACCATTACTATAGATATTTTTAAAATGTATTTGCATGTAAGGATATTTATTTTACCCCATAAATTAAGTGCTTTAATCCTTCTGTTCTTTTTCCAAGGCGCAGGATGGAAGCACAGTTTTAATGCCAATTAATTATAATATAATCATGCAACTATTTAAAAATCAATAGCTTCTCAGTAAAATTTCTCTGTGAAAGTCTAAAATATGTAAAAGGGACCCAAGGAACAGGTCAAGTGTACTATGGAGGCATAAGCAGAGCTAGATAATTTAAAAAATTGCATATATTCCTTCAGCTGCAACACCATGAAATGAGATTTCTTTGATCAAAAAGTTAAGATTAGCTCTGGTCAACTTTTGGGCAGCGGGGTGCTTTTATATCTTGTATTTAAAAACCGAACAGAATGAGGTTTCAGCCGTAGTAAATTTTGTACATATCTGTTATAGGTACAATTGAAATTTTAGCTTCTTTTACCTATATAAGTCTTTGCATAAAGTAGCTCCAGTTTATGTCAATTGTTTTGGTGATAAAGTTTTAAAAAGTCTTGTTCAATTAACTTCCCAACTTAATCAGTGTGAAAAAAATTGTTTTTTTTTAATATTATAGTAACATTAATAGACTCTGCAAATAATAGGTCAAACAACAAACTTTTCAAAATAAAATATGAGCTACATTATCATCTACACCTTTCAGTGCAATGGTAGTAACCAAATAATTAAAAGAGAAAGACTATGGAACCTGTATTAAATTAGGATATATCAATGAATATTTTTATTAAACAAGCTTTTACATTTTGTAATGGAAATTATATATATAAAATTGGAGAATTTGCCATCTATTATGGATATGGATATTTTAGTACATTATCTTATAAATCTTGAAGATTTTAAAAGGTTTTCCTTATAAAATGGCTTAAGTTTTACTAATTTTACACAAAGTCAAAATATTTTATCCTGATATATGGTGGACTTTGTGACAGTGATGTGTTTTTCTGAATTTCAATTGTCAAAATATTTTCTTCAAACTCTTATACATAAAACTACAAATCTGGCTGTTATTGAATTGTTTCAAGTACAAAGTTGGGGAAAAAATGTTAATATTTGCCTCTTGCATTAACTAATGTGTCTAGAAAGATGTCTTTGAAAAGGAACCACATTCTGTATTTATTTTTAACTTTGTCTTTCCCTATTATTTTAGGGATTTATAGGGTACCCAAGTTATTCCTAACTTCTCCCATAGCTTAGCCTATATAGAGGAAATGCTAGCAATCAATTTCAGTTTCAAGAACATGCTTGAAATGGCAGAAGATCCCAGGCTGAAGTCTTCCCAAAATAAGAAACACACCTGAGATAAATAAAAATCGAAAGGTAGGCACATAGCCGCAAACTTACAGTCGAACGGTAGAAAATAATCTCATCTTTTAAGATACGTTTAATAACGCCATTGCAATAGTGCTATATTTTCACTGTTATTTGAAAATAAGAACCAATCAGTCTAATGAAACTGAGCAGTTATCACATATTGATTGCATAATTATGATGTGGACAAGTTGCATGGAATAATGCAAAAAGGTGTTTCTTAGAGCAGATCCAATATAATCATCTAAATGTAAGTTTCAGTATAAACATTAAAGAGCACTGAAAAATTGCCTTACCACTGCTGGAAATTGAATTCAGGTTGTCTAGTCACCTTAAGATACCCAATAGTATAGCTTACGAAATGTAATGTAAGACTTTGCTATTGGAATATACCTAATTGTTTCAGAAAATACTTTTTCTCTTCACTTACAATCTTCTCCAAAATTCCATTCAGTAGTATATTTTTAATATATTGGCTCACGTCAATAGCAGCTGGGTCACATGACCTCCCGGTGTACATAAATATATTTATTTTTAGCTATGAATGAATATTTTGGGTTCATAAGGACAGTGACTAGTACCTCTAAAGTGTATATCTCTCTTCAGGATAGAGCATAAAACATATTTCAGCTCTGGTCACAACTCCTTTGTGATCATAAGATAGACCTTTAAAAGGTATGCTCTCCAAACATGGTCATTTCTTGGAGAAGAGGCCTGCTGTAATGAGACATCCTCTCTTACAAACAAGCTGTATCCAAAATGGGTGGTGGGTAGTTCTCTGAAAAAAGAAAGCAATACAGCTAATTGACATATTTGCAACTTGCCCCCCTTTACGGCCCATTATTGTTAACTTGGAACTTCAAAATACTTGACAGTTGTAATAGAAAAAGAATAAAAGAAAACTGGTGCTTGAGTGTGCTGGGGCTGTTGTGCAATAAGCTTTCTCTTATTGTGTATTATTAAACTGATTGAACTGCTGAACTTAAATGAATAACATGAAGTGTGGCAAATGATTCAATACTTAGAAACAACCTTTTCTTATCATGGAAGTTTGAAAACCATGTTGTTATACTCATTTATTTGACGAGTTGATTAATTACACTAAGTAACACTTACTTGCGATTTTTGTAAATAGAAATGGCTTCCCAAGATCCCTAGTAAATTAAAAATAAAACTAGCCAAAAAGAAGAAATTCCTAAAAGAAACAACAATTCTCTCAGCAACAGAATAGAAGATGAACTTTCAGAAATCCACATACCACTGATGGGCGTCTGACAAACTTCAAAAAATTTTCAAACAATACAACATTCAGTTAGCACAAGTAAACTGTCACAGCATAAAAAATGAATTAGACTCTAATATTAAGGATATCATCCCAGCAAAGAAAAAATTTGGCATATACAAAATGGAATGCAAGGATTGTAATCAGATTTATGTAGGAAAAACAAAAAGAAATTTAGAAACAAGATCCAAAGAACACTTCAGAAACATAAATAATAAACAATTGGAAAAATCAGCAGTTGCCACCCTTTTCGACAATATAAATTCAGAACCAAAACTTCTAAAACATATAATAGAAAAACAAGAACTAGCCACAGGAAGCTCATCTTCATCTTAAAAATAGGAACAGGATTTTAAACTTTGACATTCTGCAGAAGGATGTGTTTAGCAAGTTCATTGAATCACCACCAGAGACAGCACTGACAACATCACTAGCTTCACCACAAGGAATTAGTCGATGTCTTTTGAAACATGTTCCGGTAAAAAATTAACCGACTCGTCAAATAAAATTAGAAACAAGTTTACCAGGACAGGGCACTTGTCAAGAGGGGGCTTTGCACTGAACCTGAGGTTATTATACCTACGCCCCCAGGAGGGAGGAATGAGGTGAGAGGATACACCGGGCAGCCGCAACTAGGAGCAATGGCACAACAATGACAGGGTCCCTATAGTGTTCAGATTGAGTACCCCAACAGTCGAACAGATAGATCGCGGCCTCCTGCTCCAAAGGGTCCAAGGCCCCTGCCAGGAACAGCATCCTGGTAAACAGCTAAAATTGGGAGACAGAGATACGAGGGTCACTTCAGAAGTCATGGCAACTATTTTATATATTCCGAATAAGTGAATATGCAGTTATTGCAATATACAAATTTAAAAACATGTACACAGAATGGGATATCACCACCAGATGACATCTGAGTGCATTGGTAGGTGCTAGTAGACACATGCAAACATTAGTATCCAAGTGGCTGTGTTCCAAGGTAAATGTCACTAAAGTTGAACAGTGGGCATTCATAAAAATTGCATTTCTGCATGGCAGAAGCCTTGTGGAAGTCTTGAGGGACTATTTTGAAGGTCGTTAGCTCGCGTACTCTTTTGTACATATGTAATACGAATAAAACAATGCTCACTGTGCATCTTTCAATGTCCCATACCCATAATCCCTTATACCTGGATTCCATTTTAGTACCAACATTGAGAAGAACATTCCAGTGACTTTCAATTGTATACCCTGAGTTTTGTTTCCTGCAGCTTTGTTAACGGATAAAAAATAGTTGCCATGACTTTTGAAATGACCCTTGTATTTGATCAAAGCATGTTTTTTTCTTGCCATGCCAAGCACCATCACCGACACTTCCAACCCTGAAAGAAGCCAACAGGATGAAGGAAATGACATGGAAAGACAGGAAATTTGGGGGATGAAAGAAACCTACCCAGCATTCACCTGGCAACTTGGGGAACCCTCTGAAAAAATTCATGCCAGCCATGGGAAGCAAACCCGGAATTCCCGAATGCAGGGCACAGAATTGCCTCAGTCATCCCGCTCTGTGACAAATTTATCATTGATGCACAAGTTAATTAAGACACAATTTCTTAGATTACATTAATTTTAAATCATTTGTAGTATATTTGAGAGGTGCTGCAGCCATATCTTTACTGAATTAAGATAGTAGTCAGGAATATGTGTGTTATATCTCCAAAATACATCTTGGGTAATTTAATGTGCAACATAACTGTAATTGAAATCTTACAGAATCTGTTTCAAACAGGTACAGCTTTTAATTTTAATAATTTGTTTCTTCAGTTATTATTTGGGGATTTAAATGAACAGTATTTTCAAATGAAAATGATGAATCTTCAGACTTATTTACACTTTAAACGTAATGTGTACAGTGTTCAATCTTGCCTAATTTCATTACTCCTCATTATGCATTACTGAGAGTGTTACCCAACCAAGAGTTAAATAGTTTGAAAATTACCAGTGGCAAAGCTAAATAGATGTCTGAAAGTCTTGGGCCACTCAAACTAAATACAGGTAAGTTATATGTTATATGATGGACTTAAACAACAAGAAAATAGTGTCTAAAAGAAATTGATAAGTTGGTGTATGCTCCTGCAGTGACTTACATAACTTGCTTGCCAGACTCGTTCATGCTGGCATGAGGGAGGGGTATACTTGGCATTGCTAAGCAACTGTGTGCCTTCCTCTATAATGCTTGCATTCTTAGAGTCTAGGCTCTGGTTTCCAATGCAGCATAGAACTATGGATTGCATGGTGTGTTAGTTTTTGTTTTCTATTGTACTGTGAATTCAACAGCTGAATCCGTTAAGGCCTGAATTTAATACATGAGTTCTTTGTTCTTAAACTATATCAAGACCCTTATCAGAGTACATATTTACAAATTTATGCATACTTCAATTGTTTACTCTGAAAATATAGTGCCTTCATTTTATGCTTAGGCTGTGGATCATGCAAATGTGTGCTCTGCACAAAGTCTACCACAATGCAGGGTTTTCCATTCTTTAACTCCTGCATTACTTACTCATGAATGTTAGCAACATATATGAAATGAGTAGTAAGCTTGTTATAAGTGTTGTTGAAAGTGATGTCCATCTGCACAAAAAATGGAAATGGAATTTTATTTATGGAACTCTTTAGCTGCTGTGATTCTCAGTGTCCCATTCTATACTGGGTGTGAAATATCACTTAATTTTGCTCAGAGGCCTTTTTTATCAGGCTTGAGGTTCTTTTATGTGCTGTAAATCTACTACATGGGAGCAATGGTTTTACTTCCCTTCCAAAAGAAGCCATGCTAAGGATTTTTATGCCTGAAAAAATCCATCTTCCTCCACTGGAAAGACACTCTTGACATCATCGGATAAAATTACTATTCACACACATAATTTGTCTTGCATAATGTTCATAATTTCTGCACTATTGTCACAGAAGAGTTGTTATAAATTTAGTACCTGCATGAACAGAGGTTTCTACAACAATATTTGCTGTCATGGCCTGAGCATTTGAATGCAGCACCAATTTCGTCTAGCTTTTCTCATATTAGTAGAACATGTTTTCACTTCTTTGGTTTAACATTTAGTTTATTGACCAAACATCTCACAGTGTCTCTATCTGGAACTGGATAACCCGGAAATTGCTGCTGAAATTGTCTACACATCTGTCTACATGATTCAGTTTTCATATAGGTATTGTATATAAAAATATACTGTTCAAGCATGAATTTGTTGCAGGCATTTCTGTGGACTAATAAGAGAATAACATTCCTAACACACACAACACACTTATTGTTGAAACACTTCACACATGAAGACAATGTATTGAGTGAGATACTTTATGTTTGATAAACATTCTCTTGACAAGTCCTGTGCTGCTTCTGCACAGTGGCATAATACTAAGGTCACTGCTGTCTTGATCAATAGATATATAAAGCGATTGTGGCCTTGGCATAAAATGAAGGCATGGTATAATGGATCCAACATCATCATCAAAAAATATTTTAGCAATGTTGTGATGGTAGATATTTCGTTTTATACACTATACAGATTTATCTACAAGAAAATCTAACATAAACCTCAGACTCCCCAACCAATTATAACCAGTTTTGCCACTGAAAATTAGACATAAAGAAATGTATTTAAAAATACCAATAGAAAGTACTTCGCTATTTATTCTTTAATAGTATTTTAAAATGAAATTAATGCAATAATACTTTCAATTTTCTTTTCAGTAATTAACATTCTTAAATACAACTTAAATCTGGGCTTAGAATTGTAAGCCATTAAGATTTAAAGTAAAGCTTCTATACCATCATAAATATATACAAAGCTTAATCTTTATAGTTCATAAATATAGAGAATATAATAATCCTAAATAAGCAAAATAATCACAGAGGCTATTCCATGACTTGCATAAATACAGGGTTACTACAAAAGAAATAGACAGCTTCAACTACCTGTAAAACAAAAACTATTAGAGATAGCAACCTAATTATTTTGGAGGTATCTTGAGAAACTCTCAAAGTTTCGTTTGTTACTATTGGTAACACTGTAGCATTTTGTTTGTTGTTGCAGAAGCTGAAATGGCAGCAAATCCTGTGGAAAAGGCATATTGCGTTTGGAATTTGCTAGAACGCAATCAGCAACTGTTGTCCAACGAGATTTTAGAACACGTTACCACAAAACGCTACCGACTAGACAGTCAATCTACGATTGGTATAGAAAATTTGTGACAGCGGGATGTTTGTGCAAAGGGAAGAGCTCGGGAAGACCAAGAGTTTCGGAAGAAAACGTTGAACATGTTCATTCTGCCTACATAAAGCCCACAGAAATCGACATCTAGAGCAAGCATGCAATTACAAATTCCACAGCAAACTGTATGGAAAATCTTGCGGAAGCGACTGCACATGATGCCTTACAGATTACAGATGTTGCAGTTTCTGAGTGAAGAAGATAAGGTCATACGGCGTGACTTTTGTATCAACATGTTGCGACATGATGAAGACGATACTGATTTTTGTGAGCGCATCGTTTCATTTTTGTGGTAACGTGTTCTAAAATGTCGGACAACAGTTGCTGATTGCGTTCTAGCAAATTCCAACACGCAATATGCCTTTTCCACAGGATTTTCCGCCATTTCAGCTTCTGCAACAACAAACAAAATACTACAGCGTTACCAATAGTAACAAACGAAACTTTGAGAGTTTCTCAAGATACCTCCAAAATAATTAGGTTGCTATATCTAATAGTTTTTGTTTTACAGGCAGTTGAAGTTGTCTATTTCTTTTGTAGTAACCCTGTATAAAACATAAAAATATTTCTTTGGCTACCAGAATTTCCTACTTTCTTTTCCCCTTTCTCCCTATAATTCTAAAAAAAGTAAACAATTTTCAACTACCTACCTGAAACACGTTACAACCACATATTTAATCTAGCTCCCATGCACTCATAGGTTACATATATTAGAAAAATTGTTAGATTTCAATTAGATAAACCTTTTTGCTCAGAATGAAAATGGAAAAGCTGATAGGCTTTCTTCCTAATTATATACTCCATGGATAAATATTTTATTTCTCTTTTAAAGATTATAAGATTGTCGATTTAAAACTGTGTGAATCACCAGGCATTCCATGTAAAAACATTTATGTATGAATTCATGAAACCCATCAGCTAATGATAAAAGAAGTTAATTAACTATGTTATACAAATGGAAGAATATTCGTAAATGAGAAAGAAAAACATAAATACATTAGAATTATACTTGCTCAAAGTGTCTCAGAAATGCACTATGCAATTTTCTGTATAAGGATGAAGTTGCAAACACATTTTATAGCAATACTTCATTAGCTTCATTTATTTTTATCAAGCTCTATGCAATAAACAGCATTAATGAATTTAATTTAGGTAGCTTAAGTATTGTTTGATTTCAGACTCTTATATTAATTTAAAGTAGCTCAGTATAGAAAACATACTGTGCAGTGCATTCCCCGAGTGACCAGACCATTTCGCCGCAGCAGGCCCTCACTTTGCGGCAGGCCCTCACCCGTTACGGTGTTTCGGAATCAGGGAACGCATGTAGTATATGCCTTTCTGCATTCATTTTTCTTCTGTTGTTTGAACTCCAGTTAGTAGATATGAGGAACATAATTTGAAATTATATGATATCACTGGCCAAAGTGTTTTAGTGCAAGATTCATTTTTTAAATTGGACCTCTTGTAGTTGATCGAGTCCCAAAGCTCTTTTCTTGACTATTCTATTCATATGCCAAATATTTGATACTGAATTTCACCCAATTATAGCTTTCGTCAGTGTAAAACTGATAAAAGGAGATTATCACATCTGATGCTTTAACTTTCTATGAAAATTGACAAACAAATTAAAATTAAAGAAAAATAGAAACTGAATATATAAGTAGGTATATCAAACTTATTTGACAAAGTGTAAGTGTTTTGGGTGTGTATAAAACTTTACTGATGAAACAATCTTGGCAAACGTAACAAATAATTTTCTATAATACAGTAGTTTGTCAAAAATATTTCTGTTTTCTTTTAAAGCTTAAGTCCTCTGAAATTTACATTTTGAGCAGGAAATATTAATTCACTTTATTTTTATACTGGAAAATAATTGTGCTTTTTATGATATTTATTGTAATTTACTGAGTTTTGTAAACAGTTTTATTCATATAACAATTTATGTTGTTAAAATAATATATAAACATAAACTATAAAACAATAAAACTCCCTGTTTTGTTTCCGTAGATAATTTAACTTCTCCTAATCACAAAATTATCACCAAGGTTGAAACCACTCATGGTATTACTAATATAATGCAAAATTTGTATCAAGATGGGAATTATTATGCAATAGTGTTCTTTAAAAGTAAAACTAAATGAGTTACTTCATGTGTCCATATCATTTAAAACTCATGTCAATGACCTCTTCTGCAAACTTCATAAATTAAAATGTGTTTGTGCAACGTATTAATTTTTTAAATTTATAAAACATAATTTAGGGAAGAATTCACTGTCTCAAGTTTCACAAGTTTTCATAAGTATCAAAATATTACAAGAGTTATTCAGAAATTAAAGGATGATTTGATATAACTAAATAATAATAAAAGATATCAACACAAAGCTTTATTTCTAAAGTTACAGTACCTTACTGTATTCTCAGCATAATTGGCATTGGCTGTTAAGGCACTTATTGTCATATGGTACCAGTTTTTCAAAGCCAACGTTATACTCCTCTACCAACTGATTAGTTTTTAATGCATAAAATGTTTGCCAATTGAATTTTATAGGTAAGTAACACAAGTGTATGGTGATAATGCAAAGAAAACAATGAACATGTCTTCAGTAAGGAAATGGTGCATAATGTTTAATCAAGGAAGAATCAACGTGGATGATGAAGTCAAGAGTGGGAGTTCAGCACTCATTATAAAACAGCTGAAAGCAAATGTTGATGAAAGAATACAGAAAATCCAGCATTTCGTTTTATTTACTTTAAATGACTTAGAGTCCCCAACTAATGAAGGCCTTTCTGTCATTGAAAAATTGATACTAAGTTATAATGAATGCCTCGATAACAATAGCAATAATGTTGAGTAATAGAGTAAGGTTCTGTAACTTTATAATTACATTTTATGTTGATATCTTCTGTTGCTATTTAGTTATGCTAAATTGTTCTTTTCTGTCTGGGCACTTTTTGTAAAAGTCATGTTTTCAAAATTTGGGACTTCAGTAGTTATTCTTCCTACATATTTTCTTTCCTTTTGGAGACACATGATATTGAAACAATGTTCCTCATATTATTCTGTGTAACATAGGTGCACTGTGTATTCAATGTTACATTCTAAAATAAAACCAAAATATTATGCTCTTCCTCTCTGTATTGCCATAAATTATGCATTTGCCACTGAAATCCACCATCCATGCTTCTCATACCAAATAGAAATATTACCCACTTAAGTTCTTAACAATCAAAAACTAAACTAGAAGTAAAGATGTATTCTCTTATGAACACAAGAATTAGTAACATGAAATGGAGTATAAATAATTTACTAGTCATTCTTGGTAATATCTTATCCTTAGCATAATTTAATAAGTTTACAAGTAATGTGATCCTAAAAATCTTACAAATATATATACATCCAAAGTTGTACTATTGTTGAGAGATGCAGATGCTGTTTGAAGCATTTCTAATATTCATTTACAGTTTTCTCTCTTAAATTATAAAGAAATTTAAAAAGTTTATAATTATAAATTTTTCATCATATAAATTGTGAGTGTTTTATATACATTTACAAAATGAAACAAAGTCCATTATGCTAATATTTTGAAATGGCAAATTTGAGTATTGATATATTAGCAATCAGGAGGGTAAATTAAATACAGTATTCCATTTTCTGCATACATGGATTAACAGAAAGAGTGATTTGCCAGATATTCTAATAGAATTTGATGTAATACTTTGTATCACAATGAATGCAATAATCAAATAAAAACCTAAAAAAGAAGAAAGAAAAATAAATTATTCAGATTAGTATTTGCGATGTTTCTTCCATATCATAGTTACATTTATAATGTGGTTTGAATGTCTTATTTATGTTATTATTGGTATCATAATAAAATCACCATGTTATAAATGAATAATAAATGAATTAGTTATAATTTAAAAAATACATAAAGGCTCACCAAAAAGCTTTGACATTTTCTCAGCTGAATCATAGTTTGGTATGCTTTACATTATCTGTCCAGTAGTTCTGAATGGTCATAGCTTCCAGACTGTTGAGAAATGAGTCATTATCCAGGCTGTACATTTCTTCAGAATTCTCCTGAAACAACACATGTTAATATATATATATATATATATATATATATATATATATATATATATATATATATATATATATATATATTAATTTCATAGATGCTTGCAAAATTTAAATGGTTAAGATGCTTTCCCTTAAAAGCACTGGTCACAATATGTAATAACAGCTTAATTATGAGGGCAACATGAGCATTTTAAGGAGATCAAACAAGGATTCTTTTTAAAACATATGATGTGTTCTATTCACATGCCTTTCTCTACATTATTGTTAAACATCATCATCTTCCATTTACTTCATGCTAATCGAGATAAACATTAGCAGATGTGATCTTATTACTTGCTTTCTTGTTAGTAGATGGGAAATAAAGATGGTTGCCATGTGGTTTAAATTTATTTCTTTGCATGGCCAGGAGTTGACAAATTTCTGTGTGAGAAAAGTTTTAAATATTTTAAAACTGAAACCAATAATAAAGAATTATACATGGACCTTTTTCTAAAAGTGGGGGACCCTAAAACATAGATTTCCAGTGGGTCCTGAGTAGAGAAAGTAAACATTTAAATAAGTTTATTGCTCTTCAAAATATTCCCCATTAACATCTATACCCTTTTGCATTTGATGAAACCCATCCATTAAGCAATTATGCCTCTTTTCGTGAGGCATTTCAAAAACCAGGTTTTTATGTTTTGCTGCTTCATATAGCAAAAAAGTAATTTCATAATTTTATTTTTAAATTTTGGCAACAAAAGGAATTGCAAGATGTTAAGTCAGGGCTGGTGAAGGGTCCATGCTGCTGACCTTTAGGGATTTAGATATTCAGTTATATTCTATATGTGATAATACATTCTCATAATGTGAAATTTGTTTTCCAAACTTTTTTAAACATTTGTGGTAAACAGACATTTGGGTACCAATTGGCAGTTTTGGTACATCTATCTTCTATAGCTCTCCTGCTTGGCAAGCATCCATGCTACCACTGCGCTAAGGAGACGAACTTGCACATTTTAACTTAAACTAATTTTGTCTTTGGTGATGCTTTTCTCTTCTGCAATGTTTTAATGTCTCCATTGTTCAAAGGTACTATGGTATCTGTTTTCACCCTTGTTGCATATTTGCATTGTTAACTCTTTGTTTTGTTTATATTGCTTACTTTTCCCAACATATATTTATTTATGCACTTATTTGAAACATTTATTGTAGTATTCATTACATCCCCATCTTGAGATCTTGTTTTACAATTATATATTCCTACTTTAAATTTATTTTAAATTATATTTTTCATTTTGCATTTGTTTACAATGTTGTTGTTCTTTTCTTGAAGTGATACTGTATAAATTTACCATTCCTTTTTGCTTTTTAAGTACATATTTATTATTTTTTTAGCAATACCTACATTTTCTTTTGATTTTTAATTTTGTCCAGCTATTACATTAGTCATTTTACGATCAATTCCCACTACAACTCATAATGAGGAGTTCACTTACTATTAACTGTGTCTGATTATAAACCTGCATAAAGAAGGAACTAGCATTCCCAAGGTAGCTCAGAGCTATGCTTCTTTGAAACACAAATTAGAGAAGAAAATACAAGGGCCATTGTTTTTCAACCTCTGATTGGCTATAAATAAAATAATCACCAAAAATATTGAGACTTTTATCGTACATGTGCACAAGCTTTGCAATACCCACTTCAAAAAATGTGGCCACCAATGATTTCAAATGAGCATTGACATTGTTTTGAAGATCTTCATACTTTACGACATTTGCAGAGAGCCATTCAAAACAAACAAAGAAGAATGCTGACTTCAGGAATTGTGTTGATCCATGACAACACTCATCCACACACTACTGGCACAACCCTATTGGCTCCTTGAATGATTTCAATGGAACATTTTCGATCATCTGCTGTACAGTCCTTACCTGGCACCCAGCGACTTTCACCTTTTCCCTGAACTGAAGACGTCACTAGGAGGGCAGCACTTTCAAACCAACGAAGATCTTCAAAACAATGTCAATGCTTATTTGAATACCTGCTGACAAAAATGTTGTAACCCTCACTTTTATAGAGTGCTGGATTTTCGCGTATAAACATTGCATATGGTAACAGTGAGGCATGTGTGAAGTTATATTGGCAAACATCAACATTACGTGCTTTTTATCTTTTGTTTTAATTTTGCCGTGGTTCACTCGGATGTTGAAATTTATTTGCCGGCAGGTACGATAAAAGTCTCAATCTTTTTGGTAATTATGTTGAAAAGTAACCATAAGTATACAAAACTTTTAGTAATAATATAATTGTTTTCTATGAACTTGTCTTTTATTTATAGCTTGAAAAAGAAAAAAAAAAGGCCCTCACATGTCATATCTACAGCTCCTAAACATTTAACTATATTTTTAATTGTTCCATCAAGACAATTCCTATCCAGAGATATATATATATATGTATGTTTAAATAGCAACTAGAGACAAATAACTTAATTACATGTAAGACTAGTATATATATCTATCTTCAAATAAACTTTTCTTACAAAAGATTATTCCTTTATCTAGATCATGATAAACATTAACCTTATTGCTTGCTTCTTGTAATAGAAAGGAAGTAAGTTAATGCTCAGGCTAAAGCGATAGTCAGAGCTTTTAAAAGCTGGTTGCTATGTGAAACAATTGAAATCGGTTCTCTTTGCTTGTTAGGAGTAAACAATGAGAGATAAAAAGAAAAATGACTCCTTGTTGGAGAAAAATTGTTACAAATGAAACCAATAGCTCTGAATATTGAAAATGGTTAACTCTACAAAAAAACGTATTGACATAAATTGTGTGTTTTAATGAGATCTACATTTTTTCTGTAGTAAGTTGTTTTTTTTTTGTTTGTTTGTTTTTTTTATTATTATTATTTCAGTGGTCATATTGGGGGCTTTGACTTGTAAAACAATTCATGTTAATGTACATTTTAGAACATTTTCTCAATATTTTTTTTATTACTAAACACATACACATTCACTCTCACATTCATATTTCCAGATTCTGTAGTGGACAGGGAATAATTTTGTTTTAAAAAAAAATTCCCCACCCTAGCCGGGAATCGAACCCGGGACCTTCGGGTGAGAAGTATGCTAGCTGACCACTCGACCACAGAGGCAATCAGTAAGTCTTTGTTTATCTCCTATTGTTCTCATCTATATCTTATCTATCTTTTATCTATAAGCCAGTTATACAAAAGTTATACAGGAGTGAAGAGGTCTTCAGAGGCTATTCCCAGAAAATTCAAGTTATACATTTCATTTGTCATGAAAAGATCTTAAACACATGGTATTTTAATCAAAATCATTAGAGCCATTTTTGAGAAAATCAAAATTTTCAAAAAATGTTCCTTGTAAAGGGCAGTTGGGTTGGGGCAATTTTCTTCACAATCTTTGCGTCATATCCTTTGAATATACCAAATTAAATACCAAGTTCGGCATTTAACCAACTTTTTGTTTTTGAGTTATGTAGCATGCATGCATGCACCCAGACTCATGCATGGACAAGTTTCTAAATTTTTTTATGACTCATGGGGTCTCAAAACCTGCATTTCTGGTGAAATCTCAATATTGAATTTTTGGGTAGAATGCAACATCTTCTCTATCCACTGCATACATTGTTCTTACATGCTAGAGAAAGTAAAAATGTTAAAAAGAATCACTATTCTTAGGTTCACAAATGAAACACAAAAAGTAAGCTTTAGAACAACTGCAACTAGAAAATGGTCTTGCCTTTTCTTTTCCAGTCAATATCTTTCCAATCTTTAAAGTAGAGAGAAGGAGTACATGTGTGTGCATCTTTTGGAGGAAGATATTAAGCATCATAGGTCAATTCAGGGGTAGCATAGTTTCACACTTTTTTACTTTCTCTACATGCACTAGGTATATAGTAATAGAGAAGGTATTGTATTCCACCAAAAATTTGATGTGATAACATTGGCAATATATATTTTGTATTCAGTTATTTCTCTGCTACTTATAAGGAACGAAGTAATAAGACAATGTGTGCTAATGTTTATCTTGATTAGTATGAAGTAGATAGAAGAATAATCTTTTGTAATAATAGCTTGTTTGTAGAACAGGTAGAGAAAGTCATGTGAATGGAACACCAGGTTTTTTATTAAGCAATGGAAATGCTAAATTAATTAAATAACAAAGCTATGATACTCTGTGTAACATAATAGAAATGATGTGCTACATGCTGCTGATAAAAAAATTATGGTATGCATAGCAACACTGTTCCTAGTGCTAAAATGCTGTTGCTTTGCCAGCGACCTTTTATTAGAAAACAAATTGTAGTAGAAGTTACCTGCCAGTATCTTCTTTGAGTTTGAAAGGGCATTGCCATTGTTGACTATAGATGGTCAGTTTATATGCCACATCATATTGCAGATCTCAATAAATTTAAGTATTTGCAGAATTTTGCCTAAAATTTTATTTTTTTAAAAAAAAAATAAAACTCTGGTTCTATAAACAATACTTTTGGTATATTTTTTACTCAGAGATTCCATTTTTAAAATCATTCATCTCAGTGACAAAACTATTAAGTGTACAAATGCAACAAAGTTCCTGGGTCTTCATATTAATAACATTTTGAAATGATGCAAGCATATTAAGTTGTTATTAAACAGATGTACAATTTATTTTGCAATCAGATTAGTTTCAGAAATATTAAGCATAAATTCTTTATGGGCTCTCTGTTATTCATCCTTCATTCACTCATATCTTAAGGGGTCATGTTTTGGGGAAACGTGTAATGAAGTACTCAAAATTAAAAAAAAAAAAAAAAAAAGTTATTAGAATTATGGCTAAATCACCGCAAAAAGTAAAATGAATTAGATCTTTATAATATTTGATTACTTGGAAGTAGATTATCAAACAAATACTGTAGTGTGATTTATCAAAAGTCCTCAAAATAGCTGTTTACTGCATCAGTGACCTCCTCGTTGCTGTGAAATCTTCGTCCTCCAAGTCATTTTTTGAGGTTTGAGAACAGATGGTAGTCACTGGGTGCTAGATCTGGTGAATAGAGTGATGTTCAAGCTATTCAAACTTTAATTCACACATTTTTCCCATTGCAATGACTGAACGGTGGACCTGAGCATTGTTGTGATGAAAGAAGATTTTTTTTTTGCCAAATGAGGTCATTTCTTTTCACCTCATCACTCAAACGTTGCAGTAAGCTTGCATAATAGTCACCAGTGATACTTTTACCCTTTTCAAAGTAATCAATAAAAATAATTCCCTGTGCATCCCAGAAAATGCCTCGACATAACCTTGTTAGCTGACAAAATTGACTTTGGCTTTTAGGAGTTGGTTCATCTGGTGTAATCCACTATTTTGACTGTGATTTACTTTCTGGATTGTAGTGATGTATCCAAGTTCCATCCTTGGTAATAAGCTGTCTCAAACATTCACTGGGATTTTTACGGTAGAACACCAGAAACAGTTCTTAACAGAAACAGTTTTTCTTTGTAACTGTTGATCAGATGTCAACAAACGCAGCACTCATCTTGTGAAAGACCAAAATATTATTTAAAATATTACCTGCATGTTCTTTTGATATGTTTCTAGCTTCTGCTATCTCAAGCAATCTTAAGCTGTGGTCTTCCAGTACTAAACGATGAATATTTTCAATGATCTCTGGAGTTGTCACTTCTACAGTTCATCCAGAGCGAGGCTCATTACTAGTGCTTATACATCTCATTTTACTCTGCAACCCACCTTTTAATCATTAAATATGAAGGGGGCATGGTCTTGCAATGTACTGTCCATTTCCTCCTTGATTTCTTTAGGTGTTACGACTTTCAAATGGAAATATTTAATCACTGCTCGTTTTTTCCAAATCCTCCATTTTCGTGAAAACTGTAAAGTTGTCTTGTTTAAAATGCTGTCATTCGAAAACTAAACAAGCTATTGACCTGTAACTAGGATACAAGCTAGTATAGAGTTAAACTATCTGATCCTAGCATCTAACTGGCCTAGTGGCACCATATCCGTGTGTGACCCAGGACTTATCAGCCAACCCTCGTATGATTCCCCAAAATGAATTCAGTTGTTCATAAGTTGAATAATGAAATTAATGGATTGTATTGACATTGTCGGGCATTATTCAGACATTTGCACATATTTACCATTTCCTCCTTTTGTATATAGAGGAGTAAACGGTACAAATGTATAATTGTCACAGTGTGGGAGGTGAATAAGTGCAAATAATTTGATATTTAGTATAGAACAATGCATATAGCATGTAAGAGTGTATCATTTTGCCTGCTTACTAAAAGCATTGTCATAAATGGAGCTCAAATTTCAGATCTAATGTGTTTTGAACAGGCCTGAGCTATATCTCTGACATGTTTACATACACCACTCCACCTATAGTTGGGCAGGGCAAAGGGTGGAGGAAGGCCAACCATATGACCTGTTATATAAACAATTGAATGTCTGAAACAGAATAATCGCCATCCTATATACATCCTGAAATTATTCTCATGGAACATAGCTTTGGACAGCAAATGCCAGATCATTACATTGTCCTCAAATACCTATGTCTTGGAGTATATTGAGAATAATTTAGAAGATTTTGATTAAATTTCCAGGTACATAGTCACTATATTCAAAGCATAGTCAAATATTCCTAATTTCACACAACACTGTTTTGTTTGAGGTAAGCTTCACATACAGAGGTATCTTTTTTAATCATTTATCAAAAATTAAAAATGTGACCAATGTTAACATAATTTAAAAGTCGACTGAAGGAATTCATGTAAATCATTGTTGTTATAGTAAAGAAGAATAGTTTAGCACATGTAATGGTTATTCCTAGTATAATACCACACTTAAATATCTTGTCTGATTTTACAATAACTGTAATCTCTACTATATCCTATTTTTATAAATTTATAGACATACTTTACAGAAATAATTAAAACAATTGTACAACAAAAGTAATGGAAATAGTTACACTAAATCAAACACTCCTTCCAGTAACATAAATTCAATATATGTAGCTGAAGTAGATCAAGAGGAAATGATCTCAATAATAAATTCACTTGGTAATAAATACAATGCAGGAATAGATGATGTGATCATAAAAAAATGTTCAGAATATATAATTACACCATTAGTTCATATAATGAATGCATCCTTCTTAAACAGAATATTTCCAGAGATATTAAAAACCTCTAAGGTTATATCTCTACATAAAAAAATCAAAAAAATCTGATATAACTATCGTCCCATCTCGATTCCGTCAGTGTTTTCAAAACTACTACAGCAGATAATGTATAAAAGATTACTTAACTTTATTGATAGAAACAACATATTTATTGAATCTCAACATGGTTTTAGGCATAAACTGCAATTTACTCATTTTTAAATACTGTTTTAACTGCAGTAGATAGTAAGCAAAAATCTGTCAGCATGTTTTTAGATCTAAGCAAAGCATTTGACACTGTAGATCACAAAATTCTCTAAAACAAATTGTTCAACTATGGCATCAGAGGAATAGCTTTTAATTGGTTTGCATCATATCTATCAAACAGAAAGCAAATAACAGAAGTAACATGTAAATCATTAATACTAAATCAGGCAAAACATTCACTCTGATGCACTTGAAGTAAAATATGGAGTTCCCCAAGGTTATATTTTGGGCCCATTTCTCTTGAAATGACATAAAAATGAAAATTCAAGCACATAGTACAGTATTATTTGCGGATGATACCAATTTAATAATAACAGAGAAATCTAACAGGCATTAAATCTTTCACCACAAAGTAGTAAAGATCTGATGTCATGGATAAAAGGTAATAATTTAGAACTAAATACTGAAAAAACTGTTTGTCTTAACCTTCATATTGTAGAAAATAAGAATGAACATAATCCGGTAATAAAATTAGAAGATGACACAATAACATATAAGACAGAAACAAATTTCCTTGGTAAATGGCTACAGAATAATCTGAAATGGAAAACACGTGTGGACTTTCTTGCAAGTAAATTAGGTACAAACACATTTGCCTTAAGAATGTTAGTACAAAATGCTAGCCTTAAAGTAGTAAAATTAGCTTATTTTGCTAACATACATTCAAGAATGAGATATGACATAATACTTTGGGGTAATTCACCAGAGGCCAAAATGATATTTATTAAGCAAAAACAAGCTATCCGAGCAATGTGTGGTGAAAAAAGATTATGTGCGTGTAGGCCACTATTCCAAAATCTGGGTATACTTCCACTGGCATGTATATATTGGAATAGTGCTATTTGTGAAAAAGAACAGTCATCTCTTCCAAACAAACAATAATATACATTCCCGTCTCACTAGAAATATGATTGATATGCATTTAATTCCCTCCAGAACAAATATATGTAAAAAAGGAGTTAAGCATTCTTGCATAAATATCTATAATTTCCTCCCTAATTCTATAAAAGCAATGGAAAAGTATAATATATTTAAATCAAAGGTGAAGAATTTCTTACAGGAACACTGCTTTTACAATGTAGATGAATTTTTAGAATTTAATATATATCCATTTGTGTAGCATATCAGCTTTATGTTTGTTTATATGTTTAGTCTGTAAATATTTGATTAACTTAATTATAGATATAACTATTAACTTGATGTATCCTGTATCAAAGTACATTGTACAAAATGACTGAAAGGATGAATAAAATTGAACTGAATTGAAAACTGATGTGTCCCATTGTTCATTGGATGAAATAAATTAAATCAAATTGAGCAGGTAAAACAATGAAAGAGCATCAGAATGACAATATACTTTTACATAGGATACTGCATGTTTAATCCTTTTAGTGCCAGCCTGAATAGCAAAATGCTATTTGAAAAGTGCCAAGCAATTTTAGAGGAGAATACAGGGTTTTAAATTATTGGTAATAAAATGAATATCAAATGACATAGTGAGCCAAATCTTTTTTTCATTTTTAGTAAACCTTTTTGTCTACTGTATAATATGCATTATATGGATGAGAAGTCTCTTCAATATTTTTAAGAAATTAAAAACAAAAGACAAATTTGAAAATAGAATTAAAAATCCCAAAATAGTCATTAATTAGGCATACCTAAATACTACACAGAAAGTTCAAGATAATTAAATGAAAGTACAGAGATTTCTTTACTAATAGAGCATCCTGTTTTAGTCTGGTATTTTATTACTTAAAATCCAAAAGTGAATTCACATAACCTGAAGGCTGAAAACTGAAAAAATTATGCGCACGCGCACGCACACACACACACACACACGCACACACACACACACACACACACACACACACACACACACACACACACACATTAATGAAAATGATATAAAGCGATAGGACACAAATGTAACATAGATTATTGTACAATTTAGCACTTGTATTGTTGCGTAGCTAAATGGTTGATTTACATTGTATGTGTTGTCTGGTTACACCATCATAAATCTATTTTGATAAATACATTGATTATTTACATGTGTACAAGGGTCATTGTTATTGGATGCATATACATTGCTGAAGCTAGAATATATATTTTCCTCTCTTCCGTTGATGTCAGAAACTCATCAAGGTCTAAAAATTCAATATAACTCATTTTCTTAGAACATTGCGAACTGCAACTCTTATTTTCTCTTTGGTTCGTAACCCTTGTTTCAACCAACAGAGAAATTACATTTGGAGCTAATTTAGCATGTTGAGTGTAAAGACAAAGTCCTGAAATGCTCCAGAAAACCTTTCTTTATGCTATGACGTAAAAATTATACAGAATTTTCTGCTGGAAAGAGCTAAAACATATAAAAATGGCATTACAATTAGGTAGTAATTGGTAATTCTTGCAGAATTTTCAGGTCATGATTAGATTATGATTGGCACTAAAAGGGTTAAATGTACAATTGTTTAAAATGTAATAAAAATAGAAATATCTTTTGGGACAAATATTGTCCAAATGGTGATAGTTCCATTTGCTGTAAAAAACTGTGAAAAATTCCAATTAAAGTAGCCCAAAGGAATTATTGCCCAATCTGGCCACCCTGCACTAGCATGTCTGAGAATGTTATTGCAGCAGCTCTAAATGGCAAGCTAAAAAATTACAAATCCCTCTCTGTTTTCAAAGGATTAATTATTGTAACTACATTAGGAGTTGCCTGAAGCAGTTAGATATTACACTTGCTGCTATTTAGCAAGCCTACTGCTGTGTCTATCCTCTTTGATTGAAACGGAGGCCAGCAAGGCATTTTACTGCAGCAAATACCCAAGCCAGCAGTTGGTACTGAATCAGCACTACTTGAAAATGCTGGCTTTCACAGTACCTTGTATCTTGTTTGACTCAGAGCGGAGTTGCTAGCACTCACCCTCAGTGTGCTGTCATCTATATAGCCACTGGAATCAGGATTGCTACACTTGTCATTGAGAGTCTGTGGTTTGTTCAGGAACCTTCGACGATACAGCACAAAACTTACTGCACCTGTAATATGAGCATAAACTAAGAAACAGCAAACATTATGCAAAAATTCAGGGGATTTAATGAACCTTTCCAAGAAACCGAGGAAAATCCACAAAAAATCCCATGGGTCAAGAAGACTGATTACAAAAATTGAATCCACAACAACCTAAATCCAAGTCACATGCACTACTTTGCTTGATTTTGAACAAATAAAAAAACTGTGATAATTTTAATTGTTTTCTCACAGAAACCGTGTGTAGGACAGCAGTTGGATAGGTAGAGTCAGAATGAAAAATTCAATGCCATAGCCAATCTCTTGCTGGTTGCTCTATCAATGAGCTACCATGGCAACATGTCGGCATAGCATGGCATTTCTCAACTGACATGCATGTTTCCCGGTACACCACAAGGTGGACTCAAATTATTTTGAGATGGCAACCTTACAATGTTGTAAGTACTTCAAGTCCCAGGATTCTTAGTATAGCGAACTATTATGGACAATTGTGATAGTTTTAATTGTTTTCTCACAGAATCTGTGAATAAATCCTGGGACAACATTGAAAGTCTCCATTGGGATTGTCATGTCAAAATAATTTGAGATCACGTTATGGTTTACTGGGAAACATGCACGTCAGTTAAGATATTGAATATTATGCCAGCATGTTGCCATGGTAGCTCAGTGGTAGAGCAACCGGCTAGAGACCAGGAGATCCGTGGTTCAAATCCTGACTATGGAATTGAATTTTTCAGTCTTGACTCAACCTATCCAAATAAATAAACAATTCATTTATTTATACATTTACTAAAGATGTATTTTAACAGTTATAAATTAATGAAACTCTTGTTTTTAAATAATTTTCTATCCCAAAGCAAGTATTTTAATCACGTTAGCTGTTAGTTTGCTTTCAGATTTACTTACCAACTAGTGCTGCAAAAACTAGAATTCCCAGTGATATACCAGTGATAGAAGCAGCATCCAGGCCGCCGTGAGATCCAGTTGGTATGGCAGCTGCTACTCTACCCTTGCTTACTGGTATCACACTTGGTACTGCAGTAACTTCAATACTGGTTTCATTTTCATCATTTAATACTGTTGGTACCATGTTCACATCATCTATATAACAGACAGTATCACATCAGATATGACTTTCTTGCATAAGTGGTTTTTACAAAAATGTGAGGCTTATATATTTTTCATCTTGTGGTTTGGATAACATAGAATGTGATAGAAATGTAAAGACAGAATGGCTTCATTTTTATATGGATGTTAAAAAAGAGGAGCTGGAGCAGGGATTAATTCAGAGTTATTTAACTATTATTTATATCAGCTGGAATTACTGCAATATATTTTGATGGTAAAATTTTAGAAATAAATATGGCTGTAATACAATTATTATATAGAATAATATGTTTAAAGTAGCAGAAATTTTTAGTGATTCAGCAGCAGTCATTCGAGCAATTGTATCACAGAAGCAAACAATATGTTTTAAAGAAACTCAAAACATCATGTAAATGTTTACTGCTTTAAACAGAGAAATACAATACTGTGGGGGTTGCGTGTCTTTCTCATGTTCACAAGGTCACAAGTTTGAATCTCATAGGATGAATTAACTGGATAAAGCTTTTTTGGGGAGCTTTCATTTGTCCTGAGAAGATGAATGTTGACTAACGAACTATAAGCTTCAGAACCCTGAGATCATTTGAGCATTATTTCATGGATTTCATTCATCATCCAATATGATCAACCAGGTTAAAGGATTTTAAGGTTGAAAAAAAAAAAAAACCTTCCGGGTAATGGTCAGGCACACAAATCTTGCAAAAACCACACAATATGCTAGCATATCATAATTAATCATAAATAGCACTATTAAAAACCAAATAGAACTAATAAATCCTGATATTCCATTTTCACTTATGTTTTGTTGAAAGGAGATAAATTAATAAATAAATACTTAAATGGACTTAAGCAACCTGGAAAAAATCAAAAGTAAACATGTGCAATGCAATTACAATCTTTGTCATGCACTTAGAATTGTGGTGGGGATAGTCACATGAGGGCCAACTATATCATTTTCCCTCTGCATCCCTCCAAAGACAAATGAGAAGTTGGTATTTAATAAATATATTTGCTTACCAAAAAATCTGAGTAGATGATTTGACCTTTTTACAAATCCTATGTAAGGATAAAGCAAGATTAACATTCGTGGAAAATAGTATGTTTTTTAAAGTATTTGTATCACAGTAAAAACAGTGTTGATCTACTAAACAGTTATCATTTATAAAACACAAACAATTAAGTTACTTTACAGCTAACATTCTGGCTAAATTTCTTTCCACAATTTTGTATGAGCAACTGTTTTCACAAATGAATTCTGCCAAGTCAAAATATAGATTTTGTTTGATGAACATCTGTTGACGCAGCTGAGGTAACGTGTTTATTTATCCATATGTTCCAGCTATAGAGGATAGATCTAAAGTTCAGAAACACACTAAATGTCAGTATAACAATGATTGTTTACAAATGCATTTCTTACAACCTAACCCTAACTTCAAAGAAGTAATTGCAAATGTAAAAGAATGACTGCCTCAACGTGTACTTGTAATATAATACAGACCTGAAATAATGGATGGAGATACTGTGGTCTCTTTCTTCACTGTAACTGTTGAAGTGGTGGCAGTTACAATGCCTGGGTCACTAGTAACATTTGCTATAGAAACCACATTTACTCCTGGCTCAGTGATGAGTGGTGGAGTATAGCCGCTGCCACGGTTAGATCCATTGTCAGTGAGAACTCTTCCTGTTTGTGACGTTGAAGTGTTGGCATTTGTTCTTGACATGAGTGGAGGGATAACCTTAATTTTCTTCTGAGATGAAACAACACTGTCTTGGTCATCTTTGGCTTTGCTTGCTTCTGAAAAACAGCCAAAATACTGTAGTACATACTTATTTCAGCATCCTTATATAAAATCCTTTTATTTATACTAATTTGAAAATGTATACCTAACAAATTACTTAGCTATTGAAATATCTACAACCATTTAAAAACACACTTTTAGAAATATTGTACCAGTATTCCTTTTATAGTATTAAATTTCCAATTAAAATTAATTAATTTTTACTTTCTCTACATGTACTATGTACATAGTGTATAGAGAAGGTATTGTATTGCACCCAAAAATTTGATACCAAGATTTAACCAGAAATATATGGTTTGAACCCTGAATCCAAAACAAAGCATTTTTAGAAATATGTGTGTGTGTGTGTGTGTGTGTGTGTGTGTGTGTGTGTGTGTGTGTGTGTGTGTGCGTGCGCGCACTCAAAAACAAAAAGTCTATTAAATACCAAACTCAGTGTTTAAGTTCAGTATCTTCCAAGAATGTGATACAAAGCTTTTCAAGAAAATGCCCCCACCCCAGCTACCCTTTTCAAGGAGAAATTTTGAAAATGTTTATTTTCTCAAAAATATTTCTAACGATTTTGGTTAAAATATTGTATATTAAAGATATTTACATGATAAATAAAATGTATAGGTATCTTGAATTTTCTGGGAATAGCCTTGAAGGCATCTTTAATCTGTATGAATTTTGTGGAATTTTGTATAACTGGTAAGCCGTAAAAGATAGACAAAACCTTACCTAACAAAAAATGCAGACTCATTAAAACACACAATTTGTGTTATGTACATTTTTTTGTGGATTTGGCATTTTTGTGATATTCCTTGTTATTGGTTTCAGTTTTAAAATACTAGCACTTTTCTCAAACGGGAATCTTGTTAACTTCTGGGCTTACAAACAAAGGTACTTCATCCACATAGCAACCAATTTTTAAAGATCTGACTACTGCTTTAGCCTAGTGCATTTCCTTATTTCCCTTCTACTTAATGGAAGCATTAGTTGCTCCTAATTTTTTTCTTGATTAGCATAAAGTAAATAGAAGAATAAGCTTTTTAACAATAATTTGTTGCAAAAATGTAGAGAAAGTAATGTGAATGGAACACATCAGATTTTTTTCTACAATATTGTGACCATATTCATGAAGTAATCAGCAGGCTACATCTTTACCTAGCTGCCATATAATTATCTGTCGACTATGTGTGTGATATAGTGCCTTTACTTAGTCAGCTGGATTGTTGGAAGTGTGAACTTGTAAGCGAGTAAGCACTGGAATGTAAGCACCTTTACATAACCTCCTGGATTGTTACAGCTTTCTGGCACCCTTAGAACAAATGGTTCATCCATTAATGGCCTTTGGATAAAAAATTGTGTAAAATTGGCCCATGAAACAAACACTTTGTGTGCACCTTCCCACAGTTATGAAAACTTCCTTGGCATCAGATTTGAAAAAAGCTGTTTCTTCTGAGAGCATTTTGCCTTTGTTGAGGAGATTACACTGGGTGAAAGGGAAGTCAATACATTAATTTAAACCAGCTACACATATAATTATTTGGAATATATGTTTTAACCTTAATTTTCTTCTATGATGATTTTCTACAGAGATGTAGTTTTACAAGAAAGTACAAGCTGGCAATGTTGCAGTGTTAGCCGACAGATAGCTAGCAGTGAGGATGGCTCAGTTCCTTTAAAAATCAGAAGTAGTCAGCATGTAAACAGATTTCACTTTGCTTGTCTGTTTAGATTAAGGATTGAATCATGGCTGAGTGGAGTATTGTCCAATTCTTGTTAGGAGCTGTTTAACACAAACACCACTAAGAGCAAATGCTCAAAATTTCCTCCTCTTGTGTCTGTCACGCATACATTCTTTGAAGCATAGACTGTCAAATACTCTCTGTCGATGCCATATGGTTTCGCAGACTTCCATAATGATTTTGAGTTTCTTCAACTGGGATGTCTGCAGCATAAACTAATTTTTAGGCGCTCCAAATTTAAAGGTCGGAGGAATGCACAGGCCATGGGACTGGTCCTTCTCTACCTATCCATCTGTCATGGTAAATAACAGCCAGTGCATCTCCACATGTTTGTTCTTATTTGCAGGAGCACATCTTCTGGCAGAATGCCTGTAAGGCATGCTGGGAGAATGTATTATACAAATGACAAATGTAAACAAGCAGCCATGACAACACAAGGCCATTCCGCAGGTTACAATGGGTCAAAGCCTTCCATGAATAAGTGCATAGATAATTGAAGTTGTTGAGTTGGACGTGGAAAGCCATTGAACATAAACTTTCATTAGTAGGTTGATAACGCGAAAACAAAGGCTTTTAGAGCATATATTTATATGAACCTATTTTCTTGTTTAGATATAAGGAATCCATCCCAAAATTTTGTAAAAGGTATTTTTAAATCATTGTGTAGGCCTACTAATTTACTTTTGGAAGCAACTGTAATCATTTATACTTAAATACTTCTTGTTGCTTCTTTTATATTCCAAAATTTCCTGATTTTGCAATACTTCTTGCTTTCATTCTCTTATTCTCACCATAATCAAAAATAGTGTCATTCTTTAAAACATAATCACTTCATGTAAACAATTTCATAAAGCTAAGAGTTTGTAATAGCCATTTTTTACCTACCATTAGAAAGCAAGAGCGGGAGAAGTGCTAGATGGACAATTTATATTGAGCAATCTGGCAAAACAACTTGTTAGAAATTCAGTGAAAACCCTTAAAAGTATGTAGAAGAAAGCATGGGCAATTTGATGTAATGATAATGATGGTGGTGGTGAAGATGACGACAACGACAATAATAATATAATAGCAATAATAATAATTAATAATAGATGTTTTCTTGATATATGCACACTTTACTTGCCTTCTAAGATGCTTTAAAATTAAAAGCTGTATGTTTATAGAAAAGGGGGCATGCTCACAATGCTAATGTAATAATCACTGTCAAAATAAAAAGGTTACATGTATCATATGTATAATTATTTATTGACATTTAAGCTGTTGTACCTGATTCTCCATCAACTGCTGGTCTTTCAGATGGATGGACTGACACACCTGATAAATGATCTACCTCTCCTCCAATGGCCTGCAAAAAGAACATATTTAAGCATAAAAAGAACACTGATATGTATAGGCAGAGTATTTATTTATTTATTTTTTTTGGAGGGAAGCTAATAAGGTCATTTAAAATGATACCAGTATTGGCAATTGTTATCATCAGGTGGTGGTGGTGCTGGTGGTGGCAGCAGCAGCGGCAATGATGATAGTTATGTTAACAACAATAATAACAAAAACTTGTTCTACCAAGTGAGAGGACTGCAAATTCTTTCCTACTACGCATAACAAGTATCTATTCATTTGTTTATGAAGGCCGAATAAGTACCCCCAGTCACAGAAGCTTAACAGTTTGGACTCTCTTTCATAGCTAATATATTGAGATTAATTTTCTAATTTGCAATTTTGTTCATATGAAAACCTGCAAGTCCATTTGAAATTTTTATTTGAAAACCTTGAGACACCACTAAAATATCATATAAAGCATGATGCACACAAATAACATAAAATTTTTGCTGTTACTAAAAAATAGTAATTATGTAAACAAAATAATGGTTTCTAAATGAGGTCTTCCTTCTGTAAAATTAAAAAAAATATGGACTTACAAGGTTTACACACACACACTGATCAAAGATAGTTTTGTTAGTACAGAAAGATTATACAGCACCTGTTCTTGTAGTTGCTGTAGCACACCTCTGCCAGTCTGTCCAGCAGAATCTGGTAGGATGCTCACATCAGCACTATCTTTGGACCTCAGTAAACCATCAGGAATCTCTTCGTTGGCAGTCACCGGTTGCACAGTAGTCGAGCTAGACACAGCTATGAGTTGAGGTGAATGAAAAACTAATGCAGCCTTTGCAGATCTATCAGAATGAGCAGTATGCCCTTCCTCATCCGACAACTGTGGATATTGCGACTCATGCAGAGACGAGTGGAGTGTTAAAGCTGATTTTGCCAATCTATCATTAGCACCTTCTTCCACTGCAGTTACAACTGATTCTGTGTCACTCTTCCATGCTGGTGTGTCTGCAACTGACAAATTCTTCAAGTCTCTTGTAATGGAATGTGGCACATTGACAAGGGGCTTGTCCATGCCCTGGCTTCGAGAATTCACCACAGCTTCACCAATAGCAACACTAGGACCTTCAGACACTGCTGAAGACAGTGATGAAGTTTCAAGCTCAGCTGGTGGTGGCAAAGAATGCTCTTGGTTATTCTCTCTGACACTGATGTCCTCTGGAGTGACAACTGTTGTCTGTGCTATAACTGGTACAGGTAAAATTTCGGCTTCACTACCTACACTATCACTCTCAACTACATCCCCATTACTTGGCACTCCCGTCAGGAAATCCTGTTCTTGCCCATCATCGCCACTGACTGCTGGAATGTCCTCTGTTACAGATCTTCCTCCATCAGCAGGCATGCTGTAAATATCTGCCAGTCTTATCTGCTTCTCCTCTGTGGAAGGGGAGGGAGAAGGGAGATATGTAGTGAATTCCTCATTCCTGAGCTGGCCGTAAGGCGCCACGTGGTGGTGGTCTCTGGCAGGTTCTCTGATCTCCTCTCCGATGGTGGCATCAGGCAAAGCTTCTTGCGGCCATGATATGTCGTCCAAAGGCTCTTCACCGACCTCCTCGTCTACTGTAGCTGCCTCTAACACCTCGGCTTCTGGATGGATTGCATCGAAGTCTTCCTCATAGGACGGCAGTGGCGAGGAGTAGCTCAGGAACTCGGCGGTCGGCGCTGGTGCTGTTCGAATAGGAGTAGCTGTCAGAAGCAGCGCCGGCAACACAACTGTAACAAAAATAAAAACATACTTTCAGTCTAAGGAAAGAATGATTACGTGTTTTGAAATGTTATGCCATACTTTGTCATTTATTTGATAAGGATCACATGTATTTAATAAGTTTTCTTTGTATTCTTGTTCAACATATACACTGGATATTCATTTATAACTTATTACTTTCGATACAGAGATTTCTTGGGAATACATGTTTTAAGGTCTCCTGAATCCTCAAAAGGCCTGTTAGAGAAAGTGTGTGTGCGTGTGTGTGTGTGCAGCAAAACTTTAAAATAAAAAGTCCGTTAAATACCAGACTTGGTATTTAAGTTTATATTCTTACAAGGATGCCCCACGAAGATTTATCAGAAAATCTCCCACCCTGAAATACCCTTTACATGGTCGAAAATGTTGATGTACTAAAAAATTTGATTAAAATACCGTATATTAAATATATTTGCATGACATATAAAATGTGTATCTTGAATTTCCTGGGGAGTAAACTCTGAAGTCCTCTTCATTCTGAATTTCTTTGACATAATTGGTAAATCGCAAGAGAGAGACAAACATAACGTTTTTTCAGAGAGCTACGATTTCAAAGATATTAATTATTATTGGTTTTAATTTTAAAATATTACATGTAGTCATCTTTTTTTTTTTTTTTTTTTTATTTCTGGCCATGCAAAGAGAACCGAATATCAAAGCCACTTACATAGCGACAGCTTTGAAAAAATTGACCATCGCTTTAGCCTATTGTATTCCCTTAATTCCATTCTAGTAACAAGGAACTAAGTAATAAGACCATGAGTGCTAATGTTTATCTTGATTAGCAATAAATAGAAGAATGATCTTTTGTAAGAGTACTGTATTTGCCGAACAGCAGACAAAGTCATGCGAATGGAGCACATCAGATTTTTTTAGGTAGTTTAATGTCCATTAACCGTTAGGTCATATCAGACGATGGATGAATGAAATGGCTGAAATTATGGGGGTCTATAGAGCTCCAACTCCTAAAGACAAGAGAAAACCCCGAAAAAAAGCTTATCCGGTTAACTCACCATAACCGAGAGCTCCGAGCCTCTAGAATATGAAGCAGACAAGCTACCATCACACTACAGAAACGGATATCATCTTCCAGAGAGAGTTATCAGGTTGGGTGATCAGCCCGAAGCCTGGATGAGAGTGAGGAAGATGTTTATATGAAATGACGCGAAGTAGATGAATAGCAGGAGAAGCTGAACAATCAGGAGAAAACTTGCACAGACGCGGCGTTGTCCACCACAAATCCCACATGCAATTTCCTGGGATCGAACCCGGGCCGACTTTGCGGGAAACAAGTGGTCTAACCACTCGGCCATGGCGCCTCCCCAAAAAAAATTAGCTCACAGATGATAAATCCTTTGAAGGAAATGCACTCTAAACGAGAATACAAAAGTTTGCGGTTGAAAGGTTTAACATAGGCGCATCCCAATGACTAATGAATAAACAGATGTTAAAACATCTAAATCATTGTCGAACCAAAATCGAACAACTGGTGTGTTCCATTCACATGACTTCCTCTACAAACCATTCTTACAAACGTTATCCTTTACCTACATCGTGATAATTGAGTAGAAAGAGAAATAAGGTAATACACTAAGCTAACACGATAATCAAATCTTTTAAAAATCTGATGTGTACCATTCACAGGACTTTCTCTACATCTCTGCAACAAATTATTGTTAAAAAGCTTATGCCTCTATTTACTTCATGCTACTCGATAACAAATTAGCAGAAATAGTCTTATTACTAGTTTATTTGTAAGTAAAACCGAAATAAGGGAGTACCATAGGTTAAAGTGATAGTCAAAAGCTGGTTGCTATGTGACTGAAGTTGCTTTGTTTGTATGGACAGGAGTTGACAAATTCCTATATGAGAAAAGTAAGTTTTTCATAGTTGAAACCAAAATCAATGTATATATAAAAACGATCAAATCCACGAAAAAATGTATATAACATAAACTGTGTGTTTTAACGTGCTCTACATTTCTTATATAGTAAGTTTTTATCTAAGTCTTACGGTTTAGCAGTTATGCAAAATTCCGTAAAATTCGACCTGAATAAAGCAGTCTTCAGAGGCTATTCTCAGAAAATTGAAGATATACATTTTGTTTGTAAGGTAAATGTCTATAGTATATGATATTTTAATCAAAATCGTTAATCAAAAATTTCCAAAAAAGTTCCATGTAAAGGGTAGTTTGTGGTGGGGGGATTTTTCTCAAAATTTTCGTGTCGCATCCCTGGAAGATACTAAACTTAAATACCAAGTTTGGTACTTTACCGACTTTTCGTTTTTGAGTTATCGTGTTCACGGACAAACACACACACACATCTCCAAAATGTTTTTTTTTTTTTTTTTGATATAAGAGGCCCTAAACATATATTTCCTGTGAAATATCGGTATCGAATTTTTTGGTGGAGTGCAATACCTTCTCTATACACTATGCACATAGTGCGTGTAGAAAAAGTAAAAAGCGATCGCTATGTGAAACAACTGAAAATCGTTGACTTAGCTAGGGTAAAACAAAAAAGATGAAAGAAAAGATAAACTCCCGTTTGAGAAAAGTTTAAGTGGCTTAAAACTGGAAACAATAACAAGAAATATCTCAGAAACAGTTAAACTCTACAAGTAATATGACTCTACGAAAGTATGACTTAAGTTGTGTATTTTATCCAGATCTGCATTTTATATATAGTAAGTTTTTGTTTATCTCTTAGATTTACCAGTTATGCAAAATTATTCGAGAATCAACAGGTCTTCACAGGTTGTTCCCAGCAAATTCAGGATATACGTTTGATTTGCCATGTAAGTAACATTAATAGACGGTATTTTAAACAAAATCGTTAGAGACATTTTTAGAAATACAACATTTCCAAAAAAAAAAAAAAAAAAAGAAAAAAATCCGTTGTTCGGGGGAGTTTGGGGGAGGAGATTGTCTTGAAAATCTTGGTGTCGCATCCTTAGAAGATACCAAACTTAAATACTTAAATACCAAACGCACACACACATCGTCCTCCGTGGTCTAGAAGTACAGGCTGCTTGTTCCTTCTAGGCGAATGACCTTTAGCGAAGATGTAGTGAGCTAGCCTACCTTTGATAGTTTATGTTACAATAACATAACATCCTTATGATTAAGTTTCAAGAATGCACAGTAAAGATGAATGAGCAGTATCTAATCTCTGATTTAAAAATGTCATTCGTCAAGAGTCTGTAGCATGTTAGCCTCTGGTTCCCAACATGGTGGGTTCAAACCCGGCAGAGGGCGACGGAGGTGTAAAAATCCTTAGCGTGGCTTTCTTTGGAAGAGAAGTAAAGCCGTTGTTCCCGTGCTGTAGATTTACGACACATAAAAGAATCTCAGGCCTGATAACGTGGCTCTGAGCAAAATTAAGCGTTCTTTCACGTCCAATATAGAATTGGACGCTGAAAACTACAGAAGTTAAAGAGCGCCCATAAATTTGAAGTTTACACACACTCACACGCAGACACACACTTGCCGTTTTATAAAAATGCTGTTTTGGATTCGGGGATCTTAAAACATATACTTCCGTTTTATACTTTCTCTACACCTACTATATACAAAGTGTATAGAGCAAGTATTGTATTCCATCCAAAAGTTCGATACCGAGATTTCACGGAAATATATGCTTTGAGGTCCCCTGAATAAAAAAAATACTTTTTAGAGAAAGGTACGTATATGTGTCTGTGGGCAGCATAGCTCAAAACCTAAAATACCGTTAAATACCAAACTTGATATTTAAGTTTGGTATGATCCAAGGATGTGATACGAAGTTTTTCAAGAAAATTCCTCCATCCCAAACTACTCTTTGCATATTTGTTTTGAAAATTTTGTTTTTCTCAAAAATGACTTAACGATTTTTATTAAATACTGTTATCTAAATACATCTATTTAGGTAACAAATAAAATGTATATTTTGAATTTTCTGGGAATAGCCTCTGAAGACCTTTTTATTTTGGATGAGTTTGTCTGAATTTTGCATAACTGGCAAACCGTAAGAGATAGACAAAAACTTACTACACAAAAATGTATACCACCTTAAAACACACAATTTATTTCATATATCTTTTTTTCGTAGAGTTAACCGTTTTCGAGATATTCCTTGTTATTGGATTCCTTGGATTTCTATTCCGCCAGGCGTGTTCCCTTATTTTTCTCCAACGTATAGGAATTAAGTAATAAGACTGTTGTTGCTAATGTTTAACTAGATTAGTATGAAGTGGGTAGAAGAATAAGCTTAGTAACAATAATTTGTTATAGATATAGAGAAAATCATGTGAATGAACATCGGATTTTTCTGTTTTATATCCATGAGGTACGCATTGTATAGCTTCTATAGCGCTTATCCACTAAGTACCCTCATCAGCTCAGCTAAGTGTTCCAAATATCGATTCCGTGACCCTAATTACTCAATTTCCAACATTAATTGTTTCGCTAATATATAATAATGTGCTTATGCTCTGCCAATTATCTGCGAACGTGCTGAAAGCTCATATATATACAGCAGCCTCATTTGGAGAATATATCTCCCACAGCGTTAATGTCTGTGAAATTCACACGTTATTTGTAGTTTTACGTAGGGGAATAGTAATAGCTTTGTCTGTCATTTATTGTAAGGGAAAATATAATTATATTTATTTATTTACGTGTTTATCCTGGGCAGTCCGGGTTCGATCCCAAGCACCCGCATGTGGGATTTGTGGTGGACGAAGCGGCGTCTGGGCTGGTTTTTTCCGGGTCCTCCGGTTTCCCCCAGCCACTATTCCACTAATTGCTTTCCTGTCATCCATTTCGCTTGCATTTCATATCATCCACTTCCTCACGCTCTCGCTTGAATAACACTCGTTCCAGGTTCTCCATTCTGTGGTTTCGTATCATTGGCTCCCCGACAGGCTTCTGATCCCTTGGCATCCACTTATAAATCATAGGGGGGGGGGGAGGGGCTATGATAAAAATTTATGCTCGCAACAGTTAACAATTTACCAGGCAATATATTATAATAAAAACCTGATGTGTTACATTCTCACAACTTTCTCGAGCTGTTCCTATACAAACTATTCTTACAAAAGATTATTCTTTTATCTGCATCATGCTAGTCGACATAAATATTAGCATAATTGGTTTTATTACTTGCCTCCTTGTAAATGGAATGCAAATAAGGCTAAAGCGAAAGTTAAATTTAAAAGCTGGTCGCTATGTGAAACAATTAAGATTTGGTTCACTTTGCATGGTATCGTTTGAGAATAGTTAAGTGACTTAAAACAAGAAAAACATATATTACATAAATGATGTGATATAAAGAAATCTACATTCTTTGTGTAGTAAGATTATCTAACTCTTACGATTTAAACGTTATGCAAAATTCTGCAAAACTCATTCAGAATAAAGAGGCCTTCAGGGACTATTCCCAGAAAATTTAAAATATACATTTTATTGTGATAGAAATATCTTTAGTATACATTATTTTAATCAAAATGTAGTCATTTTTGAGAAAATAAAAATTTTGAAACATTTTTCCACCTAAGTGGTAGTTTGTGATGGGGAGATTTTCTTGAAAGTCTTTGTGTCCTATCCTTGGAAGATACTAAACATAAATACCAAGTTTGGTATATAACGGTCTTTTTGTTTTGAGCTATGCTGTCCAGAGACACACGCACACACACACACACACTCGCGGACGTTTTTCTAAAAACGTGTTTTTCGGACTCAGGAGACTTAAAAAACACATTTGCGGTGGAATCTTGACATCGAATTTTGGATGGAATGCAATACTTTCTCTAACTACTATGCACATTGCATATACATACGTATCAGATAAAGTAAACACCAAAACTTATAAAGGTCAAACAAGTCATATTAAAATGAAAAAATCTGATGTGTTCCATTCACATGACTACATCTCTACAGGCTGTTTCAAAAATACGGGGCACAATTTCAGGCATGTATTTCCCACATGAAGACAATCAAAATAGTTCATTATAACATGTGTCCGGAAATGCTTCATTTCCGAGTTATGGCTTTTACAACATTGAAAGTCCCACCTGTAGACAATCAAAATAGTTTATGTCCGGAAATGCTTCACAACATTGGAATTCACGTTTTTCTTTCCGCAGGTCTTTGCCGTCAAAGGAGACATTAGGAGGGCGCTCTGATAGTTCATTCTGAGGAAGGTTTACATTCGGTGTTCTTTAGGCGTTAAGACTGTGCGACATGTATTCAAATCAAGAGCTGGCAGAGATACACTTCATGTACGGTAAGGCGGACGGCAATTTTGCGCTGGCTCGTCGTTTGTACCAGGAGAGGTACCCACAGCGACAATGTCCAGATCGGAAGACATTTGTACGTCTCCATTCCCGTCTGTGCGAGTATGGAACATTCACCTCTCCTGGTTTGGGAAGGGGGCGACCAAGATCTACAACTCCAGAAGTGCAGGAGGAGATTCTGGAGGCTGTGGACAGGACTCCTTCTATCAGCACACGACGGTTAGCGTTGCAAGTCAATGTTCCTCATACGACTGTCTGGAGACTGTTGAACGAGTATCAATTGTATCCTTATCATTTGCAACGTGTCCAGGCCCTGTCACCAGCAGATTACCCTGCACGAGTTAGATTCTGTCAGTGGTTCTTGCAGCAGTGTGGTGTAAATCCGAACTTTTCTGCCGTCGTATTATTTACAGATGAAGCACAGTTCACAAGAGATGGCATAACAAATTTCCACAATCAGCATGTATGGTCGCATGAAAACCCAACTGTTGTATCTCATCACCAGGTGCGGTTCTCCCTCAACATGTGGGCCGGTTTCATTGGTGATCGATTAGTTGGACCCCATGTACTTGTAAACAGACTTACGGGGCAGGCGTACAAACTTCCTGGAAAACACCATACCTGACGTTTTCGAAGATACTCCACTGATCAATCATCAACACATTCACTTCTTGCATGATGGCGCTCCTGCACACTTCAGTCTTACGGCTCGCCGGTACTTGGATCGAAGGTTTCCTGATCGATGGCTAAGTAGAGGTGGCCCAATTGCTTGGCCTCCACGCTCACCTGATCTGAACCCTCTCGATTTCTACTTGTGGGGCCATTTAAAATCATTGGTTTATTCGTCTCCGGTGCCGGATTTGGAATCTCTTCGGAATCGAATTGTGGCAAGTTGTGAGGACATACGCAATACTCCTGGAGTTTGGGATCGTGTTCGCAGGTCAATGAGACATCGATGTGAGGTCTGTATTCAAGCAGGAGGTGGACATTTTGAACATCTTCTGTAATGACAACAACCTGCGGAAAGAAAAACGTGTTCAATGTTGTGAAGGCCATAACTCGGAAATGAAGCATTTCCGGACACATGTTATAATTTGATCGTCTACATGTGGGAAATACATACCTGAAATTATGCCCCGTATTTTTGAAACACCTGTATTATGAATTATTGTTTAAACGTTTATTCTTCTATCTACTTCACACTGATCGAGATAAACCTTGGTAAACTGATCTTATTACCGGTTTCCTTGTAAGCGGAAGAGAAATGAGGGAGTACACTAGGTTTAAGTGATAGTTAAATCTTTTAAAAACTGGTGAAAGCTATTATGATAGTAAATACCAAGTTTAGTATTTTTGTTTTTTGGTTATTGTGTTCACAGATACACGGACCTTTTTCTAAAATGCTCTGTTTTGGATACACTCTAAAACGTGTATTTCCGGTGAAATTTCAGTATGAAGTTTTGGGTGGAATGCAATGCCTTCTCTACCTATGTACTATGTGCTAAGTAAGTAGAGAAAGTAAAAATCAACCACCATCCGCGGGTTTGAATCCACAGTCTTGGGTATTATAGCCTAACATGGTGATCACTACCACACGGAGAGCGATTGATTTATAATACATAATTAGTCTTTAAACAGGTTGACATGCTTTCTTTAAGGGGAGTAGAAATGCTCTATCTTGCCAATGTTAAAAGTTTGACCCATTATCTGAGCACTATTTAAGATAATGACCTAAATTTTTCAATGTTTATTCAGCAATACCTTTACTGTTGATTGATGAAAACTAGAATACTTCTATTCATTAGAAGGAAAGATAAGACTTTTTAAATAAACCTCTTAAAATTTTATGGAAAAAATTATGTTTACATTTTAAAAACATAGCTAGACTATGTACATGGAAACATCTTCGTTATAATAAAGTCTTGTTAGGTGCAAATATGTCGTAGAAATTTCAGCCCTTAATGCCAATTAGTTTCTGAGATAATGGTGCATTTATATACAGAATTTTACTTCTTCAGAAATTGCTTTCAAACATAAAATTTAAAAAAAAAAATGTTACCTAACTTTCCCATCACAACTTCGCAGTATTTCGAAACTCTCACACGAAGGAAATATGGACGGATGCAAATGCTGCGAATGGCTAAAGTAAAACTTTCCGATAAAAAAAAAAAAAAAACAAAAAAAAACAACTGATGTGTTCCATTCACATGATTTTCTCTATATCTCTGCAATAAATTATTTTTAAAAAGCTTATGCTTCTATTTACTTCCTGCTAATCGACAAAAATTAGCAGAAATAGTCTTATTTCTTGCTTCCTTGTAAGTAGAAGCGAAATAAGGGAGTGCCATAGGTTAAAGTGATAGTCAAAAGCTGGTTGCTATGTGACTGAAGTTCCTTTTTTTGAAGTTCACAAAGTGCTGTATGAGAAAAATATAAGTTTTTATAGCTTAAACCAAAAACAAGGAATATCTAAAAAACAATCAACTCCACGAAAAAAAATGTATACAACATAAATTGTGTGTTTTAATGTGATCTACATTTTTTGTGTGGTAAGTTTTTGTCTCTCTCTTATGGTTTAACACTTATGCAAAATTCCGTAAAATTCACTCAGAATAAAGTAGTCATCAAAGGCTATTCCCATAAAATTCAAAATATACATTTTATTTGTCAGGTAAATATATTTAATATACGATATTTTAATCAAAATCGCTAGAGCCATTTTTTAGAAAATCAAAATTTTCGAAAAAAGTTCCATGTAAAGGGTAGTTTGGGGTGGGGGATTTTTCTCAAAATCTACGTGTCGCATCCCTGGGAGATACTAAACTTAAATACCAAGTTTGGTATTTTACCGACCTTTCGTTTTTCAGTTATCGTGTTCACAGATACACGGACACACTGACACACGGACCTTTTTCTGAAAATACTTTTTTTTTTGGATACAGGGGACCCTAAAACATATATTTCCGGTGAAATCTCGGTATCGAATTGTTTGGTGGAGTGCAATACCTTCTCTATACACTATGTACATAGTACGTATAGAGAAAGTAAATATATATATCTTCTCTAACTAATATTTACAAAGCTATTGATGTTTTACCGAGTGAATTTGCCAAAATATTGTAAAACACTACTATGCAGGATTATTTTCAACGAAGCGTACGTCAATGAAAGTAATACCAAAATGAGCAGAAGATTTTAAATATTTCTATGCAATTAAAACATGAAAATGAAAAAAAAAAAAAAATGAAAATCTCATTTCGACTCCCCTTAAAGAAATGTTTACTTTCTCTATACGTAATATGTACATAGTGTATAGAGAAGGTATTGCATTGCACCCAAAAATTCGATACCGAGATTTCACCGGAAATACATGTTTTGAGACCATCTGAATAAAAAAAAGGCATTTTTAGAAAAATGTCCGTATGTGTGTCTGTCTGTTGTCTGTGGGCAGCATAGTTAAAAAACGAAAAGACCGTTAAGTACCAAACTTGGTATTTACGTTCAGTATTTTCCAAGGATGCGACACCAAGATTTCCAAGAAAATCCCTCCATCCCCAACTGCCCTTCACATGGAAAAATTTTCGAAAATTTTGATTTTCTAAAAAATGGCCCTAACGATTTTGATAAAAATATCATATATTAAAGATATATACTTGACAAACAATATGTATATCTTGCATTTTCTGGGAATAGCCTTTGAAGACTACTTTATTCTGGATGAATTCTACGGAATTTTGTGTAACTGGTAAACCGCAAAAGATAGACAAAAACTTACAACACAAAAAATGTAGAGCACATTAAAATACACAATTTATGTTATATTCATTTTTTTTTCGTGGAGTTGATCGTTTTTACACATTCCTTGTGTTTTGTTTCAGTCTTAAAAAATTTATACATTTCTCATACAGGAATTTGTCAACTCCTGTCCATACAAACAAAAGAACGTCAGTCACATAGCAACCATCTTTTGCTTCACTTTAACCTATGTTACTCCCTTATTTCGCTTCTGCTTATAGGGAAGCACGTAATAATACTATTTCTGCTAATTTTTTTCTAACTTAGCATGAAGTAAATAGAAGCATAAACTTTTTTACAAACATTTGTTGCAGAGATATAGAGAAAGTCATGTGAATGGATTACATCAGATTTTTTTCTATAATGATGAATGTCCGTTTCTATGCAGATCTCGGACCGTCTCGGAAGCCTTTGTTGCCGACTGCGATATTTGAAGTTCTTTTATCACTTCTGCCATATAGTACATCTCCGCAATGCTTATTCAGAGCACCTGAACAAACTTCTGAAAGGTGGTCTCATTATCAGCTGGCTGCAAAGGGAATGTCAACACAATATTTGGATGGTATGTCTTTGTGTGCTCGTCTAACCATGATTCTTCCTCTGCCTACAGTATCGCTTATTGTGGCAAAATTACTATCAACAAAGTACGCTCAAACAGGATGACAATATACTATAATTAGAGTGAGTTAACAACAATAAAAATCTGATATGTTCCATTCACATGACTTTCTCTAGCTGTCACACAAACAAATTTTCCTTAGAAAGGATTATTTCTTTATGTACGCCATGTTAATCGAGATAAACATAGCAGATTGGTCTTATTAATTGCTGCCTTATAAGTAGAAGGAAAATAAGGGAATACACTAGGCTAAAGCGATAGTCAAATCTTTTAAATGCTATCGCTACGTGAAACAATTGAAATGCAATTCTCTTTTGCATTCCGCTTGAGAATAGTTTAAGTAGCTTAAAATTGAAACCGGTAGGTAACAAGAAATATTATTAGAGTTAACCGTTTTATACACACACACACGCGCGCGCGCGCGCGCGCAAATAATATCTTATTAAGTACGTCGTTTTTTGTGTACTCTTACTGTTTACCAGTTATTTAAAAGTCAGCAAAATTCATCCAGAATGAACAAGTCTTTAGAGGCTACTCCCAGAAAGTTCAAGAAATACATATCATGAAAATGTCTCAAATATATATGACATGTTAACAATCGTTAGAGCCATTTTTGAGAAAATAAAAAACATAAGTTCCACATAAAGGGTAGTTGGAGGTAGGGGAGTTTTGTTTAAAATCTTCATGTCGCATCCTTAGAAGATTCTGAACTTAAATACCAACTTTGGTATTTTACCGACTTTTTGTTTTTGAGTTATCGTGTTCACAGACACACGGACACACACACGGACCTTTTTCTGAAAATACTTTTCTTGGATACAGGGGACCCTAAAACATATATTTCCGGTGAAACCTCGGTATCGAATTTTTTGGTGGAGTGCAATACCTTCTCTATACACTATCTACATAGTACGTATAGAGAAAGTAAAGATATATAGATAGCATTCTGTGATGCAGGGATATGACCCCAGATAATATAAAAGTCTGCGATAGACATCCGGAGAAATAAGTAGACGCAGCAGCGCACTCGTTCCGGTTTATCAGTTATACAAAAGCCATCCAGAATCTTCAGAGACTATTCTCCGAAAATTCAACATATTCATTTCGTGTGTCATGAAAGTAACTTATGCATATGGTGTTTTAATAAAAAATGTAGGAGCCATTTTTGAGAAAATAAAACTTTTCGAAAATTTTTCCATGTAAAGGGTAATTGGGGTGGCGGATTTTCCTGAAAATCTTCGTGTGGCATCCTTGAAAGATAATGAACTGAAATACCAGTTTTTGTATCTAATACACTTTTCGTTTTTGAGTTATGTTGTGCACAAAACGGACCTTTTTCAAAAAATCTGATGTGTTTCATTTACATGACTTTCTCTAGCCGTTGCAAAAATGTCTTTCCTTGCAAAGATTATTCTTTTATCTGCGACATGCTAATGAACGTAAACATTAGCATAAATCGTCTTATTACTTGCTTCCTTGTAAGTAGAAAGAACATAAGGAAATGCACTAGGCTAAATCGATAGCCAAATATTTTAAAAAGCTGGTCCTATTTGAAACAACTGAGGTTCGGTTCGCTTTGCAGTCAAACAAGAGAGATGAAAAGAAACGTCACTTCCTGTTTGAAAAAAGTTCTTTTAAGTAGTTTCAAACTGAAACCAATAACAAGGAATATCTCAGAAACAGCCAACTCTACATAAAAACGTATATGACATAAATTATGTGTTTAGCGAGATTTACATTTTTTGTGTAGTAAGTTTTTGTTTATCTCTTATGCTTTAGCTGTTATGCAAAATTCTACAAAACTCACCCAGAATTAAGAGGTCTTCTGATGCTATTCCCAGGAAATTCAAAACATACATTTTATTTGTCATATAAACATCTTCAATATATGGTATTTTAATCAAAGTCGTTAGAGATATTTTTGAGGAAAAAAACATTTTCCTAGACACTTCCATGAAAAGGGTAGTGTATGGTGGGTATTAAACATAAATACCAAGTTTGATGTTTAACAGTATTTTCGTTTTTGAGCTATGCTGTCCACAGACACGCGTACGCACACATGGACCTTTTTACGCTTTTTTCGGACAGGGGACCTCAAAAATATATTTCCGGTGAAATCTCACCATCGAATTTTCGGGTGGAATACAATACCTTCTCTATCCACTATGTACATCGTACATAGGCCATAGAAAGTATAAATGCTTTTTTTTAATTCAGAGGTCCTCAAAACATGTAGTTCGGGTGAAAACTCGGTATCAAGCTTTTGGTTGAAATACAATATCTTATTACTTAGTTCCTTATAAGAAGAAGGGAAATAAAGTAATACACCAGGTTAAAATGACGGCCACATGTTTTTAAATATGGCTACTATGGGATTGAAATCCGTTCCTTTGAGTGTTCAGAAGTTGACAAGTTCCTGTATCAGAAAGGTTTAAGTATTTTAAAACTGAAACCAATAACAAGGAATATCTCGCAAACGGCGAACTCTTCGAAAAAAAAACAACTTATATGACATAAATTGTGTGCTTTAAGGAGCTCTACACTTTTTGCGTTGTACGTTTTTTTTATCTCTTATGGTTAACTATTTAAGCAAAATTAAACAAATAATTCGGAATAAAGTAGTATTCAGAGGCTATTCCCAGAAAATTCAAGACATTTTATTTGCCATGTAAATATTTTAGATATTAGAGATTTTAATTAAAATCGTTAGAGCCATTTTTGAGAAAATCAAAATTTTCGACTTTTTTTCAATGTAAAGGATAGTTTTAGGTGAGGGGTTTTCTTGAAAATCTTCATGTTGCATCCTTGGAAGATGCTAAACACCAAGTTTGGCGTTTAACGGTCATTCTAAAAATACATTTTCTGGACTCGGGACCTCAAAACATATATATTCCCGGTGAAACCTCAACATCGAATTTTTGTGTGGAATATAATACCTTCTCTGTCCACTATTACATTGTACATACGGGGTAGAGAAAGTAAAATGCTTTATTTTCAATTTTCAGGTGAAAACTCGGTATTAAAGTTTTGGTTGGAATACAATGCCTTCTCTACTTATTAAGTAAATTATACATAGAAAAATGAAAAAGTAGAAAGTAAAAGTGAACACCCAGTAGATACGACAAAATTGAAAGCCTGCATTTTTGGCACCACATGCATTTTCCTGGTAGTCAGCTCCCCATAGTATCTGCGTCGAATTTTTGCTGTCCGGCAAAACCTTATCCGGTTCCCCGAGCGGATTCACACATTGTTCACTAAGTTTTATCTGGTTCCATAAGCCGTTGGACCCACAAAGCGATCTTAAAATATTTTATAGATTTTTTTATATCTGCTTTTACATCGCAGTAAACTTTACATATACTGATTTATGATTCCGGAAGACCACGGTCTTCCCCTCCATGGGCTATAAAATCAAATGGTGAGAGAACGATTGTTCTGAAAGCCTTTGCGGAAGTGATACTCATGGAACGGATGACGCTATAGCCAAATGAACCATGGATCCATAAATTAGGTACCCGCTGAAGCACAAATCGTCCTACTGGAAAACATTCAGAAGGTGTTCCGCTGTCAAATTATTGTAGCCGACCATTTTGAGTGCAAAATGTAATGGAAATACAGTCTTCCTCACAAATAATATCAAACATTTCAGTAACTTTTTTTCGTAGTCGGCTTATTCTCCCCGATTTAGTACTAGGACATAGAAGCGGATGCCTGGGAACAGAAGTCTGTTGGGGAGGCAACGGCATGAAACCACAGAATAGAGAATCTAGAACGAGTGGTTGGCCCATAGTCAGGCATGAGCGTGAAGAAGTGGATGATATAAAATGCATGCGAAATGGGCGATAGAACGGTGATGATGGAGCAATTGGTGGAATGAGTGGCGGAGAAACCGGAGGGCCCGGAGTAAACCCGCCCAGACGTCGCTTCGTCCACCACAAATCCCACATGCGGGCGCTTGTGGTCGAACCCGCCCGGTAGAAGGGAGGCGAGCGGTCTAACCACTCGGCTACGGTGCCGCCAGATTAGAGTAAATTATTATAATAATAATAATAATAATAATAATAATAATAATAATAATAATATGCTGAGAATCAACCATAACAGAGAAATTAATTTTATTTTTACTTTCTCTAGCATATATGTATAATGTAGAGCAGTAGAGAAGGTTTTGTATTCCGCTCAAGAATTCAATACCGAGATTTCGCAGGAAATACATGTTTTGAGGCTTACTGAGCCCAAGAAAAAGCATCTTTAGGAAAAGGTCCATATTTGAGTCTATGGACAGCTTAGCTCAAAAACGAAAAGTCGTTTTAAATAACAAACTTGGTATTTAAGTTCAATATCTTCCAAGGATATAACATGAAGATTTTTTTTTGGGAAAATCTCCCCACCCACAGCTACCCTTTACTTGGAACATTTTTGGAAAACTTTGAAATGGTTAACTACACAAAGACTATATGCTATAGCATCTGCACTTTTGTTTTGGTGTGATACGAGTAAGATTTTGTCTATCTCTTATGATTTGCAACTATAAAGATCTAATGAGCTCCATTCACAAAGATCTTGTCTGTCCATATGGAATAAACTATTCTTACAAAATATATGCGTAAGCTTTCACGGCCCGTGTCCATAGTTTTAAAATTTTCGGGCTATTTTGCCGTGGTCTGTAGGTTAAAATATGTTTACTTAAAATATTTCTACCTAACGTTTCGTCCCTGTCTGTGAGGGACATCTTCAGAGGAAATGTGCTCACGTCGCTAACTCGAAAAGAATAACAACAGTGCGGTTTATAGCCAGTATATATACTCGGACACAGGTGGGCGGGGTCAAGTGGACGGGTTCTAGTTGTGTTTATTTAGCCTGGAGGTTACGGAGTTGGGAAAGTATAGGGAACCAGGTGGAGTTTAATTTAAGACCTTCGTCTTTGTTAAAGTTGTTTGTGTTTTTATAAATCTCAATGGCCTCTCTGTATAAACGGGGGTAATACTTTTTAGTCGTAGCTATAACCTCTACTTTTTCATATTGCTTACGGTGGTCATCCAAAGATAAAACATGTTGTGCCACGGCTGATTTTTCTGTTTGTCCGAGGCGGCAGTTTCTTTTATGTTCTGTGATGCGTGTATTGATGCTACGTTTTGTAGTGCCGATGTAAACATATTTTAACCTACAGACCACGGCAAAATAGTCCGAAAATTTTAAATTTTAAAACTATTCTTACAAAAGCTTATTCTTCTCTCTACTTCATGCTTATTGAAACAAATATTATCTACCTACAAGGAAGTATGTAATAAGAAATTTCTGCCAATGTTTATCCCAATTAACATTAAAGTAGCTAAAGTTTTTAAGATAGTTTATGGCAGAATAGATAGAAAACGTCATATGATTTATTCTTTAGAAGGTCCAAAAACACTTACGGTGAATAATGACATCAAGTTTTGAGTGGAATACAATACTTCGTCTTACCTATAATGGTAGAGAAGGTAAAAATAATGCAACTGTTCTTCAGAAAATAATTAGGATATACCGAAATTGTTTGCCAAAACATCTGTGCTGCCACCTCGAAACACCCCTGACAAAATTGAATTTGTGTTTCATTTTTACTTTCTCTAGCACGTTGTACACTGCGCATAGTAGGTAGAGAAGATATTGTATTCTACCTACATTTTGGTGCCGCGATTTTAATGAAAATGTGTTTTTAGGACCCCTGAATAAAAAAAAAATCACTTTTAGGGAAAGGTTCACGTGTGTCGTGGACAGCTTAACTCAAAAAAGAAAAGGTGGTTAAATACCAAAATTGGTATTTAAATTCAGCATATCCCAGGGATGCAACAAGTAGATTTTCAGTAAAATCCCCCTAACCGAAACTCCCTATACATGCAACATTTTGGAAATTTTAGATTTTCTAAAAATAACTAACGATATTTATTAAAATACAGTATATTAAGTATATTTAAATAGCAAATAAAATGTGTATTATTAGGAATAGCACATCTACTCCCTTATTTCCCTCCTACAATGAAACAAATAATATCAATTCTGGTAATGTTTATCTCAATTAGCATGATGTAGATGAAAGAATAATCTTTTGTAAGAATATTTTGTATTTGGAAATGCTAGAAAAAGTTATGTGAATGGCACAAATCAGGCTTTTTGAACTATGTACTAGCAGCCACTCATAGATTCATAGAATCTCAAAACATATACAATCTAGACTCTGGGTGGAAGTACGAGGGCCATCCAGAAAGTGAGACGACTTTTTTGTAACTAAACAATAACAATACATAACTTTATTTACAAAGTTACAGTACCTTGTTCTATTTTTCAACGTAATCGTCATTGCACCAAGGTATTTATTGTCACGTAACACCGGTTTTTCAATGCAGATAGTATATACTCTTCCACCGCTAAAAATATGAACCAAGATTTCACTATCTTTGAGGTCTTCATCGGTTGGGAAATGTTTTCCATCCAAACAGTCAAGCACGGTATCCACCGGGTTTTTCTCAATTCTTTTACCAACATTTGCTTTCAACTCCTCCATAACTTTTGATGAACTTCCACTCCGGTCTTTATCGTACACACTGGTTCTTCCTTGATTACTCGTAAACTATGCGCCATTTCTTCACTGAAGATTGATTCATTGTATTATCAGCACACACTTGCGTTATTTGCCTATAAAATTCGTTGACTGAATATTTTGTGCATTCAACATGTCCAAAGTGAAACACCGGTTTTTTCTTAATTCTTTTACCATATTTGCTTTCAACTCCTCCATAACGATTGATGAACTTCCATTCCGGTCTTTATCGTACACACTGGTCCTTTCTTGATTACTCGTAAACTATGCGCCATTTCCTCACTGAAGATTCGTTCATTGCATTATCACCATACACTTGCGTTATTTGCCTATAAAATTCGATTGGCTGAATATGTTGTGCATTCAACAAAAACGAATAAACTCTTTGGCGGTAGAAATGTATATAACATCGGCATTGAAATACTGGTACCACATGATAATAAATGTCTTGATAGAATGGAGAATACGTTGAGATATAGAGTAAAGTAGTGTGATTTTGTAAATCAAGTTTTGTGTTGATATCTTTCGTCCGTCACTTTTTGGACGGCCCTTCTAAACTGTGTCTACTGTATCCTGCAAATTTAAGGAGTAAAAAGATAAGCAGTTTATGAATAGCTTCCATATTATTCAGGAATGAAAACTCCGCTTATATGTTCGTGGAGTAATTGCTTTTCAAGCTTTAGGTTTAACGAAGTTTCTAAAGAAATGAGGTTCCCTGAAGACCACTTTGGAGTGCTCGTAACGCAATTTCGCTATCAGCTGGACGAGAGTCAAGAAAGGTAATTAAACCACTGGAGGTTTACTGCTGTAGACAGGCTTGTTTTCTGGCGAGTATGACATCAGAAAATAATAAGTAAATGTTTTGTGCTATTAAACCTTTGTTTGAGTTCATTTTCAGCGTCTGGTTATTTTATGACTTCAAACCCGTTAAACATGACGTAGCACTTAAAAAATCTTATGTATTCCACCTGTTCGCTACCTGTTCTGCAAACAAACTATTCTTACAAACGTTTATTCTTTTATTTATCTCATGCATTCCTACAAAATATTATTATTCAATCTATTTTATGCTAATCAAGATGGTCATTAGCAGAAATTGCCTTATAGTTCCTTATAAGTAGAAGGGAAATAAGTAAATACACTAGACTAAAGCGATAGATTGAACTTCGGTTCTCTTTGCATGGCCAGAAGAAAAAGAAAAAGAAACAGTAATGAAAAATGTCCGATTAAGAAACATTTAGGTATTTTAAAGTTGAAACCAATCTCAAGGAATATCTCGGAAAGGGTCAACTCCACGAAAACTATATGACATAAATAATATACTAAGATTTGTCTTATTTCTTACAGTTTACGATTTATATGTCATCCAGAAAGAAGAGGGTTTCAGGGATTAATCCCAACAAATTAAAGATATATATTTTGACTGGTAAATATCTTTAATGTGTATGCTTTAATCAAAATCGTTAGAGCCATGTTTGATAAAATAAAAATTTTCGACATTTTTACATGCAAAGTTTAGTTTGGAGTGGGGGAATTTTATTGAAAATCTTCAGGTGGCATTCTTGGAAGATATTAATTTTAAATACCAAGTTTGGTATTTAAAAACTTTTCGTTTTTGATTTATGCTACTCCCCCCCCCACACACACACGGTGATCTTTTTTCTAGAAATACCTATTTTTTTTGGATTTAGGGGTCTCAAAACATGTATTTACGGTGAAATCTCGGTATAGAATACAATGCCTTCTCTACCTATGTACATTGTGTCTACGTGTTAGAGAGTTGTATCTAGGTTCTACGTGCATCACGGTGTATGTTCCAGAGGACATTGGCAAAAGTTATCTAGAATGAAAAGAGCTTCAGAGGTTATTCACAGAAAATTAAATATATACATTTTATTTATCATATAAATATATAATAAAATCTTTAAGAGCTATTTTTGAGAAAATCTAACATTTTGAAAAATACCCATATGTTCTTGGGGTGGTGGAAAATCTTCGTATCGCATCCTTAGAAGATATTGAACTCCTATTTTAGTACTTAACTGACTTTTCGTTCTTGAGTTGCTGTTCATAAAAAAAAAAAAAAAACAGAAATACACACATACAAATACAAACTTTTTTCTTAAAATGTTCTATTTATATTGTCAACCACTTTATGTACAAATACATAGTAGGTAGAGAAGACATTGTATTCTACTCAAAAATTCAATACCGAAATTTCATCGTAAATATACGTTTTGAGATCCCCTGAATTGAAAAAAATAGAAAAAGATCCTCTGTGGAGTATGTGTATGTGTAACAATATAACTCCGAAATGAAAATACCAAACTTTATATTTAAGTTTGACAAGGATGCGACACAAAATTTTCAGCAAAATCTCCTCACCCCAACTACCCTTTAAATGGAACATTTTTCGAAAATTTTCAGAAATTACTCTAACGATTTGGATTAAAATTATTTAACACATTTTTACAAATAAAGTGTATATCTTGGATTTTCTGGGTGTAACTACACACTGAAGTCCTCTTCGTTCTGAATAACTTATAATCAGTAAAATATAGACAAAAACTTACTACACAAAAATGTAGATCTCGTTAAAACACAGAATTTGTCATATACATTTTTGGATTTAATCATTTCCAGTTAAATATTGTTATTGGTTTCAGTTTTAAAATATTTAAGCTTTTCTCAAACGGAAACCAGATTTTAAAAGATTTGACTATTTCTTTGGTCTTATGCATTCCTTTGTTTTCATGCTACTTATGAGGATTTAAATAATCAGACTATTTCTGCTAATTTTTATCTCGATTATTATGAAGTATATAGAAGAATAATATTTTATAGGAATAGTTTATTATAGAATTTATTTATTGAAACATCAACTCCCCGCATTTATTGACTTCCAACAAGGGCAGAATAGACCAGGCAAATTATAAATGAACTATTTAAAAGAAAAACTCTGATGTGTTCCATTTACAGGACTTTCTCTACATCTATCTAACAAATTTTTGTTTAAAAGCTTAATCTTCTATCTACTTCATGATAATCGAGATAATCATGAGCCTAAATTGTCGTTATATGGTTCCTTGTAAGTAGAAGGGAAAATATCTTATGTATTCCATTCACACGATGTTTTCTAACTGTTCGACAAACAAACCATTTATTAAAATATTAATATTTTATCTACATTATGCTATTAAAGATAAACATAAGCAGAATTAGTCTTATTACTAGCTTCCTTGTAAGTAGAAGGGAAATAAGGGTATGCACAGGCTAAAGCGATAGTCTAGCCTTTTAAAAACCGGTCGTTATGTGAAACAGTTGAAATTCCAATCTTTTTGCTTGCTAGCAGTAAACAAATGAGAAACGAGAAGAAAGATGTGAAAGTTTTAGTGGCTTAAAATTGAAACCAATAATCCGGAATATCTCGAAAACGATTAACTCTAAGAAAAAACAAAACAAAAAAAAAACAAAAACAAAAAAATAACATACAACACATATGTGACAAATTGTGTTTTAATGAGATCTACATTTTTTGTGTGGTTAGTTTTTGTCTATCTCTTACGGTTTGCCAGTTATACAGAAGTCATCCAGAATGAAGACGTTTGCAGAGAGTATTCCCAGAAAATTAAAGATATATATTTTGTTTGCAGTAAAAATATCTTAAACACAAGGTGTTTTAATCAAAGTCTACAAAGCTATTTTTGAGAAAATAAAAAAAAAAATTGGAAAATGTTCAGTGTAAAGACTAGTTGGTGGGCAATTTTCTTGAAAACCTTCGTGTCGCATTCTTGGAAGATACGCAACTTAAATACCAAGTTTGGTATTTAACCAACTTTTCGTTTTTGAACTATGCTGCCCACAGATACACAGACACACTCACATTCACACAGGGGCCTTTTTCTAGAAAGTTTTTTTTTTTTTAAAATCAAGGATCTCAAAACATATTTCCGGTGAAATTTTGGTATCGAATTTTTGGATGCAATACAATACCTTCTCTATACACTTGTAAAGAAAGTAAAAATTAGAAAAAAATTAAAACTCTTCTATAAAGATAATGTAAAATTGACAAATGTCATTAGCGTGGCAATAAAAATGAAACTAAATGGTGCAAAAGGATTATTAAATATAATATAAAATTGGCATACAATAATTAATTTTAGAAAAGGAATATAGACCATGAAAATGCTAAAAATGGTTATTATACAAATTAATTCGAAGAAGATAAATCAAACCTCTTATTGCAGATATAGCAATTTCTTTTACTTTTTCCTTCTTCAGTCGAAACTTTTTGCAGGTATTGAAACAATGTAAAGGAATGATGACTCCAGCTCCATCACAATTACCTCTGTGATATATAGATTGTATTTTGCCTTGAAGTATGGGATTGTGGATGTTTTAATATCCCCTTCATCTTTGTCGACTCTTCTGGTTGTCCTTTGAGTCAGTTTTTTACTTTCTCTACACGTACTATGCACATAGTATATAGAGAAGGTACTGCATTCTACACAAATATTCGACACCGAGATTTCACCGGAAATACACGTTCCCTGTATCTGTGTATATGATAACTCAAAAACGAAAAGTTGATAAAATACCAAACTTGGTATTTAAGTTCAATATCTTCCAGGTATATGAACGAAGATTTTGAGAAAAATCCCCCCCCCACCCGTAACTAGTATTTACATGGAAAAAATTTAGAAAATGGTTTTCTCAAAAATGGATCTAACGATTATAATTAAAATATCGTCTAGATATATTAAAGACACTTAGATGACAAATAAAATGTATATCTAAAATTTTCTGTTGAATAGCCTCTCAAGTCCTCTTTATTCTGGATGAGTTTTGTTGTATTGGTACCTGGTAAACCATAAGAGATAGACAAAAACTTACTGCACGAAAAATGTAGATCTCGTTAAAAAACACAATTTATGTCATGCATTTTTTCCTTGAGTTGGCCATTTTCGAGACATTCCTTGTTATTGGTTTCTGGTTATTATAAGTCATATAGGAACTTTCAACTCATGGCCATGCAAAGAAACGTAGCATAGCAACCACATTTTAAAACATGTGACTGTCGGTTTAGCCAAGTGTATTCCCTTATTTACCTTCTACTTATAAGGAACTAAGTAATTACTAGTGCTAATTTCGATTAGCATAAAATGAATAGAAGCATAAACGTATTAACATTAATTTTTTACAGAAATATAGAGAAAAATTCACGTGGATGGAACATATCCGATGTTTTTATTTAGGTGGCCTCACATTTTATATTCCTGGTGAAATTTCTGTCTCGAATTTTTACATTGAATACAATAGCTTCTCTAGTACTTTGAGAAGGATTAATTAACGTAATACAGCGTATAGGCGGCACACATGCGAGATATGGCATTGGACATTTGTCATCGTACAGCCTGGAAAACAACAACTACGGTTTGGATAAGAACCAAATATCTAAGAGGGGTGAAATTTGGGTGGTTTTCGTTAATGGATGAAAAGTTTTGATCATACCTTTGCAGATGTCCCGGAAGGCAAGCTTCTGCTCCATTAGGTTTCACAGATGAACCATCAAGCACACCAGTGGATTTTTACGTAATGCAACTGTTTCCTTCAAGAGGAAGGTGAGCAGTGGGGTGATGTAGGTCGGAACTCGATTAGTGTCGAAGACAACAGAGAAACCTTTCATTTGGCAGGGGTGAAGACCCGCAGGTGTAATCCTCTCGACAGCTGCCCCCCCTGCTTCAAGGACAATTTTTACAGCCCGTAATGGATGTTTTACAAATTATCGCACACTTTGTCAAATTACTCGTAAGTTGAAATCGTCGTTTCTGTAAAGTTTATTGAGCGTAAAATCGATATACATTCTCTACTAATTACCTATGGTAAAAAGAGAAAGTATTGCATTCTCCCAAAATTTCGATACCGGAAAATTATTGGAAGTGCTCTAATAGAAAAAAAAACCTGATGTGTTCATTCACATGACTTTCTCTACTTCTGTGTAACAAATTATTGTTAATAAGCTCATTCTTCTATTTACTTCATGCTAATCGAGAAAAAATTAGCAGAAATAGTCTTATTACTTCCTTCCTTGTAAGTAAAGCGAAATATGGGAGTATCATAGGTTAAAATGAAGTCAAAAGCGGTTGATATGGACTGAAGTTCCTTTGTTTGTATGGACACGAGTTGACAAATTCCTGTATGAGAAAAGTACAAGTTTTTCAAAGCTGAAACTAAAAACAAGGAATATCTCAAAAACGATCAACTCCACAAAAAATGTATACAACATAACATAACATATAACATAACATAATGCTGTGTTTTAATGTGCTCTACATTTTTGGTGTGGTAAGTTTTTGTCCATTTCTTACAGTTTAGCAGTTATGCAAAATTTATCCAAAATAAAGTAGTCTTCAGAGGCTTTTCCCAGAATATTCAAGATATACACATTATTTGTCAAGTAAATATCTTTGATATACGTTATTTTAATCAAAATCGTTAGAGCCATTTTTGAGAAAATCACAATTTTTGAAAAAAGTTCCATGTAAAGGGTAGTTCGGGGTGTGGGGATTTTCTTGAAAATCTTCGTGTCGCATCCTTAGAAGATACCAAACTTAAATACCAAGTTTGTTATTTAACGGTCTTTTCGTTTTTGAGCTATGCTGTCCACAGACACACACGGACCTTTTTCCAAACATTTCTTTTGTATTCAGGGGACTCAAAACATGTATTTCCTGTAAAATCTCGGTATCGAATTGTTGGGTGCAATACAATACCTTCTCTACACATTATGTACATAGTACGTGTAGAGAAAGTAAAAACCTGATGTGTTCCATTCTCTAGCTATTTTGTAACAAACTATTCTTACAGTAGCTTAAAGTACCGGGTTCAACCTCCGTCGAGGCCCATTCTGACCATGGGATTTTTCGTGATCTCCAAGGTGCCAGGGTGATGTATTCTAGCACGATTCTCCTTTCCCTTACTTCCTCTTATTTCATATCTCATGCGTGTTTGTAGTGTTGCCAATTGCGGGTTTTTGAATCAGTTGCTACGGAAAGATTTCTCCCCTTGGCCACCTCAAGTGAGTTATTTTGCTTGCAAGGATCGCTGGGTTGGTCTCTAAAGATGTCCGAACTGGAACTATTAGGGAATTATGCGCATCTCTGGTCTTGTCGGACGATGAATGAAATTGGTGAAATGATGCTCAAATAATGTCGGGATCTATGGAGCTTAAAATTATTCGACATTCGCCTTCTCAGGATAAGGGGAAACCCCAAAAAAGCATTATCCGAGTAACTATGCGAGATTCGAACTCGCGACCTGTTTTTTTTTTTTTTTTTATTATAAACAGTAACGGAGTCTGATCAGGACTCTGGTACTGTATCCCTATTTACATTTCCCCCCGTAGGTTTTACTGATTACTGGTTTACTGGTTTTACTGTTTATTTTACAAACATATACACATTGCACAAACATATAACACCCATGCCCAAGGCGGGACTCGAACCCACGATCCCCTGCTCACGAAGCACCAAAGCGAGACGCCTTAGCGAGCGTGGCCATGGGGACCGGCTGTTGAATGTGAGGCAGACACTATCACCATACTACCTAGGCGGGCTTTAAATGAATTGCCGAGCCCGGTGGCCGCGCTCGCTAAAGTGTCTCGCTTTGGCGCTTCGTGGTGCACAGGATCGTGGGTTCGAGTCCCGCCTTGGGCATGGATGTTTCTGTGTTTGTAACTGTGTCTTAAAAAGCTTATACTCCTATTTACTTTATGCTAATACGAAAAAAATAGCAGAAATAGTCTAATTACTCGCTTCCTTGTAAGTAGAAGCGAAATAAAGGACAACTGTAGGTTAAAGTGATAGTCAAAAACTGGTTGCTATGTCAATGAAGTTCCTTTGTTTATATGGATAAGAGTTGACAAGTTCCTGTATGAGAAAAGTATGTTTTTCACAGCAGAAACCAAAAATAAGGAATGTCTAAAAAACGACGAACTCCACGAAAAAAATGATTATAACATAAATTGTGTGTTTTAATGTGCTCTACATTGTTTATGTAGTAAGTTTTTGTCCATCTCTTACGGTTTAGCAGTTATTCAAAATTTAGTAAAATTCATCCAGAATAAACTACTCTTCAGAGGCTATTCCCAGAAAATTCAAGATATACATTTTATTTGTCAGGTAAATATGTTTAATATACGAAATTTTAATCAAAATCGTTACAGCCATTTTTGAGAAAATCAAAATTTTCGAAAAAAGTTCCATGTAAAGGGTAGTTGGGGGCGTCGGTATTTTTTCAAAATCTTCGTGTCGCATCCCTGGAAGATACTAAACTTAAATACCAAATTTGGTATTTTACCGACTTTTCATTTTTGAGTTATCGTGTTCACAGACACACGGACACACACACACACACACACACACACACACACACACACACACACACACACACACGGACCTTTTTGTGAAAATGCTTTTTTTGGATATTGGGGACCCTAAAACATATATTTCCGGTGAAATATCGGTATCGAATTTTTGGGTGGAGTGCAATACTTTCTCTATACACTATGTACATAGTGCGTATGGAGAAAGTAAAAAGGATAACGTTAAGAATAATAAGGTCTACTAAGGAAATATAGAAAAATGAAAAAAAAAAATTACAGCGCCGGGGTCCTGACAAGCCTCCGGAACTGTATTTTCCATTTAAAAAAAATCTGATGTGTACCATTTACATGACTTTCTCCATATCCCTGCAACAAATTATTCTTAAAAATCTGATGTGTACCATTCACATGATTTTTTCCATATCCCTGCAACAAATTATTCTAAAAAAGCTTATACATTTATTTACTTTCTGCTAATCAGAAAAAAATAGCAGAAATAGTCTAATTACTCGCTTCCTTGTAAGTAGAAGCGAAATAAGGGACAGCTGTAGGTTAAAGTGATAGTCAAAAGCTGGTTGCTATGTCAATGAAGCTCCTTTGTCTATATGGATAGGAGTTGACAAGTTCCTGTATGAGAAAAGTATACGTTTTTCATAGCAGAAACCAAAAATAAGGAATGTCACAATAACGACGAACTCCACAAAAAAAAATGCATATAACATAAATTGTGTGTTTTAATGTGCTCTACATTTTTTTGTGTAGTAAGTTTTTGTCCATCTCCGGCGGTTTAGCAGTTATTCAAAATTTAGTAAAATTCATCCAGAATAAACTACTCTTCAGAGGCTATTCCCAGAAAATTCAAGATATACATTTTATTTGTCAGGTAAATATGTTTAATATACGAAATTTTAATCAAAATCGTTAGAGCCATTTTTGAGAAAATCAAAATTTTCGAAAAAGTTCCATGTAAAGGGTAGTTGGGGGTGCGGGGATTTTTCTCAAAATCTTCGTGTCGCATCCCTGGAAGATACTAAACTTAAATACCAAGTTTGGTATTTTACCGACTTTTAGTTTTTGAGTTATCGTGTTCACGGACACACACACACACACACACACACACACACACACACACACACACACACACACACACGGACCTTTTTGTGAAAATGCTTTTTTTGGATATTGGGGACCCTAAAACATATATTTCCGGTGAAATCTCGGTATCGAATTTTTGGGTGGAGTGCAATACTTTGTCTATACACTATGTACATAGTGCGTATGGAGAAAGTAAAAATGATTTGAATTTCGCTTGTGTGTTCTTTATTTCCTTTTTTCTTACAAGGAAGCAATTAGTAAGAACATTTCTTCTAATGTTCATCTCGATTAGCTTTTTAACAACAATTTGTTACAGAGATGTAGAGGAAGTCATGAGAATGGAACACATCAGATTTATTTCTTTTCTTTTCTCTAGGCGCAATGTTCTAATGCCATAACGTACGACATATGTTGTTGTGCAAACAGAAGCCACAATTTTACCATGGCTATGTTAACAGTTTCACAGATAAGATTACTTGAGCGGCTGCCACAAAGGACCATCTGTTAGATAAACCGCATCTGCCAAACCGCCCACAACGTTCGCTGTTTGTTCTGTAATTATTCCAAGCTACACGCAATTCTGGTGCAACATCCGTGCAAATCCATCTTCTGTCGCACACATTTTAGAACAATAGAGTAATAGCTGTCTCTTGTTTATTTTTTATGCCATGGATTACGGTAAAACTATTACATGTTCAACATTTTCGAATAATTTTTCCCTTAGATCTTATAAACATTCATTTTATCTGTTTTATATACATTGTGTTTCAAAGCTCCTGTGTGTGTGCCTCACATTCAACAGGCCGCGAGCTCGAACCAAAAATTCGATACCGAGATTTCACCGGAAATATATGTTTGGGTCCCCTGAAAAAAAATCTGATGTGATCCATTCACATGACTTTCTCTATATCTCTGTAAATTATTATTGTTAATAAGGTTATCTTTTATTTATTTCATGCTAAACGAGAAAAATTAGCAGAAATAGCCAAAAGCTGGTTACTATGTGACTGATGTTCCTTTGTTTGTATGTATGGACAGGAGTTGACAAATTCCTGTATGAGAAAAGTATGTTTTTCAAAGCTGAAACCAAGAAAAAGGAATATCTCAGAAACGATCAACTCCACGAAAAAAATGTACATAACATAAATTGTGTATTTTAACGTGCTCTACATTTTTTGTGGGTTAAGTGTTTGTCCATCTCTTACGGTTTAGTAGTTATGCAAAATTCATCCGGAATAAAGTAGTCTTCAGAGGCTATTCCCAGAAAATTCAAAATATACATTTTATTTGTCAGGTAAATAACTTTAATATACGATATTTTAATCAAAATCGTTGGAGCCATTTTTTAGAAAATCAAAATTTTCGAAAAAAGTTCCATGTAAAGGGTAATTTGGGGTGGGGGGAGATTTCTAAAAATCTTCGTGTCGCATCCCTGGAAGATACTAAACTTAAATACCAAGTTTGGTATTTTACCGACTTTTCGTTTTTGAGTTATCGTGTTCACAGACACACGGACACACACACATACACGGACCTTTTTCTGAAAATACTTTTTTGGATACAGGGGACCCTAAAACATATATTTCCGGTGAAATCTCGGTATCGAATTTTTTGGTGGAGTGCAATACATTCTCTATTCACTATGTACATAGTGAGTATAGAGAAAGTAAAAAAAGCATTTTTGGAAAAAGGTCCGTTTGTGTGTGTGTCTGGGGGCAGCATAGTCCGTTAAAAACCAAACTTGGTATTTAGGTTTGGTATCTTTCAAGGATGCGACACGAAGATTTTCAAGAAAATCCCTCAACGCAACTACCCTTTACATGAAACTTTTTTCGAAAATATTGATTTTCGCAAAACTGGCTCTTAACGGTTTTGATTAAAATGTCGTATATTAGAGACATTTACCTGACAAATAAAATGTATATCCTGAGTTTTCTGGGAATAGTCTCTGAAGATTACTTTATTCTGGAATAATTTTACGGAATTTTGTATAACTGCTAAACCGTAAGACTTAGATAAAAACTTACCACACAAAAATGTAGAGCACGTTAAAACGCACAATTTATGATATATACATTTTTTTTCGTTTAGTTGATCGTTTTGAGATATTCCTCAATTTTAGTTTCAGCTTTGAAAAACATACTTTTCTCATACAGGAATTTGTCAACTCCTGTCAAATAAACAAAGGAATTTCAGTCACATTGCAATTTTTTTTTTTTTTTTTTTGTGGCTTAACGTCCTCTTTAACCTAGTTGGTCATATCGGACGATTAATGAAATTAGTGAAAGGATGCTCAAATGATCTCGGGGTCCATGGAGCTTAAAGTTACTCGACATTCGTCTTTTCAGGACAAGGGTAAACAGGTTTTGACTATCACTTTAACCTACGGCACTCCCTTATTTTGCTCCTACTTTCAAGGAAGCAAGTGATAAGACTATTTCTGGTAATTTTTTCTCGACTAGAATGAAGTTAATAGAAGCATAAGCTTTTTAACAATAATTTATTACAGAGATTTAGAGAAAGTCATGGGGATGGAACACATCAGATTTTTGTCCCTCGTGGTCTTGCAATAAGTATGGAATTTCAAAAGCATCACATAGTGTTTCACTTTTTAAGAATCTAACTATTGCTTTAACCAGCTGTATTCTTATGATACCTACAACGAGTGCGGAAATTGTAATGATGTTTATCTCGATTAACAAGAAGTGGGTAGAAGAATAAGCTTTTGTAAAAAATAGTTTGTAAAAAGTGAGTAGAGAGATTCCGTGTGTATATATCATTACATATATCTTAGCAAACCACACTCACAGTTGTTTCTGTTCAATCAGAATGGATCAACAACTGAACTTTTGAAGATATAAACAAATCCAAATCGCTAATACAAAATGCGTATCTTGTTTACTGTAGTCCAACTGAAGCAGTTATTATGGGGGAAAAGCACTCAATTCAAGGTAAAATAATTATCACTTATTTTTTAATCACCATCGGTAATCCCAACAAAGGCTATGGGTTTGTGGATAATATTCGCGAGTACTAAGCATGAAAATGGAAATGGAGTTTTGTTTATGCATTCTCTTTAACTACTGTGGTTCTCAGCGCTTAATTTTGCTCAGAGGCCTCTTTATCAGACCTGAGGTTCTTTTACGTGTCGTAAAGCTACTTTGAATATATGTGGCTAGCATGGTAACCACTACACCACGGAGGGTGACATTATGCACGAGGGGAATAGTTTATCGGATGGGATTTATTTAAGCACATTTTTACTTTCTCTAGCACGTGTGACCAATATACATAGTAGATCGAGAAGTTAATAGTAATCTACCCAAAAATTCGATACCGAGATATCATCAGAAATACGTGTTTTGAAACCCCCTGAATTCTAGAAGGCACTTTTAGAAAATATGGCCTCGAGCGCATGTGTGTGTGTGTGTGTGTGTGTGTGTGTGTGTACGAGCATGTGTGTATGTGTGCAGTATTGCTCAAAAACGAAAGTTGTTTAAATACCAATCCTGGTATTTAGGTTCAGTATATTCCAAGGTGCTCCACCCTCAACTACCCTTTACATGGAATATTTATTTTCTCAAAATGGCTCTAACGATTTTGATTAAAATTCCACATTTTCATGACAAACGAAATGTATATCATCTTTAACTTTCCGGTAAGACATCTGAAGACCTCTTCATTCTGAATGACTTTGGTATAACTCGTAATACTTTAGAGATAGATAACAATTTGTTGCAAAATGTAGATCTCGTTAAAACACCAATTTATGCCATACATTATTTATTTATTTATGTTTTTTTTTTCGTAATGTTAACCGTTTCCGAGATATTCCTTGTTACTGCTTTCACTTTTAAGCTACTTAAACTTTTATCATTTGGAAAGTCAACTTTCGTTTCATCTCTTTTGTTTTAACATCAGGAATGGAAAAGAGAACCGAAATTCTATTGTTTCACATGGCGACAGCTTTTAAAATATTTGATAACGCTTTAGCCTAACTTCCCTCCTACTTATAAGGAAGTTAGGTGAATAGAACTCATCAGATTTTTCCGTATGCAGTCACGATTTTGGCGCACTCGCACAAACTCTCCTTACAGATGGCTCGGTTAATTAATGTAGAGCTGCCAACGTATGACTAACAAAATCAGCTAGGTTTTGCGCTGCAAACACATTAACAACAAATAAGCAATTCTAGCATACGCTCTAATTTTCGTATATCTCGAGTTTTCTGGGAAGAGCTTCTTAAGTCGTCCTCGATCTGGATGACTTTTGCATAACTGATAAATCGTAAGATAGGCAAAAGTTACTACAGAGAAAAGGTAGATCTCGTTAAAACTTATAATTATGTTATATACACTTATTTTTTAAGTTAACAATTTTCATCATTTTCCCTGATATTGGTTTAAATTTTTTGTTTCTCAACTGGGTTACCGTTATTCGCTTTTTTGTTTTGTTTTGTTGTTTTTTTTTTTACAGCGGGTCAGGCAAATAGTACCTAATTTCAATATGAACTTATGTTGATCAGATTTTAAAAGATTTGAGCATCGCTTTAGCCTAATGTATTTCATTATTCTCTTATACCTACACGGAAATATATAATAAAATCAGTTCTACTAACGCTTATGTGGATTTCCATGAAATAGTCGGAAGATTAAGCTTTTGTATGGATATGTTATTGCAAAATAAGTGGATAGAGTCATGTGGGTAGTGTAACACACATTTGTTTTTACTTTTCTTACTACATAGGTAGGTAAGGTATAATATGTCACTCTCCGTGGTGTAATGGTTACCATGCTAACTTCATACACCTAAGGTCGCGGGTTCAAACCCGGCGAAGGACGATGGATTTTTTTCAGGTGTAAAAATCCTTAGCATGGCTTCCTTCGGAAGGGAAGTAAAGCCGTTGGTTCCGTGTCGTAGATTTACGACACGTAAAAGAACCTCAAAGCCTGATAGAGAAGCCTCTGAGCAAAATTAAGCGGTCTTTCACGCCCAATTTAGAATGGAACGCTGAGAACCACAGCAGTTAAAGAGCGTCCATAAATAACACGCCATTTACATTTTTTAAGATATCACATACAAATACCAAGATTTCACAGGAAATACACGTTTTAGGGTCCCTGAATAACAATAATAACATAAAAATAAAAAGCATTTTTAGAAAAATGTCCGTGTTGGGGGGGGGGTCCGGGCGTCCGTCTCTCTGTGAACACTCAAAAACAAAAACTTGACATTTAAGTTCAGCATCTACTAAGGATAAGCCAGGAAAATTTTCAAGAAAAACATACCAACCCAAACTGCCTTTTATATGCAAAATGTTCGAACATTTTGGTTTCCGAAAAAATGTTTAAGATGCTTTTTGACAAACGAAATGTTTATCTTGAATTTTTTGGGAATAGCCTCTAAAACGCTGATATTCTCAATGACTTTTGCATAACTGGTAAACCGTAAGAGATAGACCAAAAACATACTACACAAAAAATTTAGATATAATCAAAACACACAATTCATTTTTATTGCGGAGCTAGCCAATTCTGAAATATTCCTTGTTATTGGTTTCAATGTTAAAATACTTATACCTTTCTGAGACAGGAAGACGTCCGTAGTGACATTGTTTTACTCCTGGCTATACAAAGAAGCAAATCTCGACCATCGCATAACGACAACTGTTAAACATTTGACTATTGCTTTAGCATAGTGTATTCCCTTAGCTCTCTTCTACTTATAATGCTTGCCTGGGTAGTGTGGTGGTAGCGGGCCTGCCTCATATTCAACATGTCTTGAGTTCGAATCTCGCTTAGGGTGAGTTACCCGGATAAGGTTTTATTCGGGGTTTTCCTTTGTCCTGAGAAGACATGTCCTGTAACTTTAAGCCCCATGGGCCCTGAGATCATTTGAGTACCATTTCGCCAATCTCATTCATCTTCCGACATGACTAATCAGGTTAAAAGATCATAAGCTACAAACAAAAATAAAAAAAAGTTCTACTTATAAGGAATTATCTAATAAGACCATTCCGCTAATACTTATCTCGATTAGCTTAGAGTAGAAAGAAGAAGAATGGTTTTTTTTTTTTTTTTTTTTTTTTTTTTTTTTTTTTTTGGTAAAATAGAGAGAGCCATGTGAATGGAACATATCATATATTTTTAGTGTGATAAATGAATAAATGGTTATGCTTACTTATAAAATACTTATACTTATCGTATTTTATATAGTGCCTATGTTAAGAGTCCATTGGTCTGTTTATTTCGAGTCGTTTAGTGCCTATTGCGCCGAGCTCTACTCATGAGTCAGTTGTTTATTATTCAGCGAATGATATTCTACTGTTTACTCTGGACGGGGTGGGAGTTGCAGGTTCTAACCATTGTCTTTTGAGAGTCAAAATTAGACTAAAAAGTTCCTAATAACTTCAGTTACAGAGACCAGACCAAAACATTTGGGAGGCTGAGGGCAGCCCGAGGTGTGATAGACGTGTCCCTGTTCTCGGAGAGAACTTAACCACCTTCTGACGGGGTTTTGCAGGATGGCGGGTGAGTGTTGGGGTTGTGGAGTGACGGGAGGAGGCAAGTATTTCCCCTCGACGGTTGCCTATCGTGGTGCAACGGCCCTTGTGTACCGCTGGTGTGATTTTATTCAAAAATGTTTATTTTGAGGTTTTAATTTTGAACTTAAGCAACTCTTGAAGGATTGTAAGGAGCTTAGCCGTAGCAGCTGTTGGAGGTGCTGCTTCGTTACCGGTAATGCCCGCAAGCCATGCGGAGAAGCCGGTATCGCCTGAAGCGGCGGTTTTAAGGGATTGTAATCCCCAAGAGACCTAACGAGGGCGCTCCGATGGAATGGTAACCCTTCGTTGAATTTTGTTGCCCGAGGCCTAATCTCGTCCTCCAAGTATGGTAGACCAGAGGCTTCGTGCAGGAGTCTCGTAGGAAAGCCACGAGGCACAGAATAGGTAGCCCGGAGACATCTAGTCTGTACCCGCCGAAGCAACAGCAGACTGGAGTCTGCCGCCATGCCCCAGATCTCACAGGCGTAGATTAGCAAGGGAACTATGAGAGCCCTCAAAAGGCGCAACTTGAGGGGAACCGGCATCGTGGACTTCAGCATCGGGTACAGTGAGGCCGTAGCCCCGTGACCCCAACACTTCAGTTCCCTGATGTGCTCCCCAAAAGTGACGCCCCTGTCAAACTTCACCCCCAAGTAGGTTATGGTGTCCGTCCATTGTATCCTTCGGTTGAGGTACGTGAATGTAGGGAAGTTTGCGGGAAAGCGGCGCTTAGTGAAGAGAATAGCATGGCTTTTCTCCGGGTTGATGGACAACCGCCAACGCTCGCACCACTCTTGGATGTGGCGGAGGTATCTCTGAATGGGGTTGAAGGCTCTGCGTGGGTGTTTGTACAGAATAACAGCACGTCATCAGCATACTGGGCTATGTTGACTTGCTGCACTGTTGGTAGGAGTTACAGAGGTGTGAGAGAGTTTTGCTTTACATGGCAACAAGGAGGCTCTGCCTAGCATCACTTTCACCACCAGGGTTCACTGGCCGCGAGTTGCCCTTTCTTCATATGATTAGTTCTGTACGTAAAGCTCACGTTCTCATACAGTGTTTCGTAATGCACTGCGATGCGTTGGCGGATTCACCTACTCAGATTAATCCTATGCATTACTAGGGGGCAAACATCTAACGGGGCATAATTTATGGAATGTTAGGATTAATAATTTTTGCAGTTAGCCTCAAATGAAATATTTTTCTATTCCAATAAAATTTTATTAACCATAATTTCTTTTCCAATTATCCTTACAAGAATTTATTATATAAGAGTGTCGCATACTTTGTTACAGCTAAATGAAAATGCTTTATCAAAATATCTGATGTGTTCCATCCATTCACATGACTTTCTCTACATCTCTGTTACAAATAATTGTTAAGCCTATTCTTCTATCTGCGTTATTATAATAGAGATAACATTAGCAGAAATCGTCTTAATTGCTTGCTTGCTTCCTTGTGAGTAGAAGGAAAATAAGGGAATACACTAGGTTAAAACGAGACAAATCTTTTAAAGCCGGTTGCTATATGGATGAAATCAGTTTTCCGTGTGAAAAAAAAGTATTTTAAATCAGAAACAAATAACAAGGAATATATCAGAAATGGTCAAGTCAACGAAAAAACGTATATGACAATTGTGTTTTTTTAACGTGATCTACATTTTGTGCAACAAGTTTTTGTCTATCTCTTACGGTTTAACAGTCATGGAAAATTCAGCAAAATTCATTCAGAATAAAGAGGTCTTTAGAGATTATTTCCATAAAATTCAAGACAAGCATTTGCCATATAAATATCTTTAATATTCGATATATTAATCAAAATCTTCAGAGCCATTCTTCAGAAAATAAAAATTTCGGAATTTTTTCCATGAAAAGGGTAGTTGGGGGAGAGGGATTATCCTGAAAATCTTTGTGTCGTGTCCTTGGGAGATACTAAACTTAAGTACCTAGTTTGGTATTTAATGGACTTTTCGTTTTTGAGCTATGCTGTCCACAGACATACACACACGGGATTTTTTCTAAAAATACCTTTTTTGGATTCAGGGGACATCAAAATATATATTTCCAGTGAAATCTCAACAAGGAATTTTTGGGGAATACAATACCTTTTCTATTCACTATGTAAATTAAACACACAGGCTAGAGAAAATAATAATCTGATGTCTTCAGTTCACATGAATTTCTCTACCTGTTCAGCAAATTATTCTTGCAAAAGTTTATTTTTGTATCCACGTCAAGATAATTGAGATAAACAGCATAATTTTTACTTGCTTCCTTCTAAGCGGAAGGGAAAATTTGGGAATGCATTAGGCTAAAGCGATAGTCAAATCTTTTTTAACTGGTTGGTATGCGAACAGTTGAATTGTAATGAAACAGCAGAGACGAAATTAAAGATGACTTGTCTTTTGAGAATCGTTTAAATAGTTTACATTTGTAACAATTAAAAAGGTGTATTTTGGAAACGGTTTACCCTAAATTACAAAAATCTCTCATGGCTTTCTCTAAAAACTAACGTTACAAACATTATTCTTTTATCTACATCGTGGTAATCGAGATAAGCATTTGTCTTATTACTTGCTTCCTTCTAATTAGAAGGGGAATAAGGGGATATTCTAATCTAAAGTGATAATCAAATCTTTTAAAAGCTGGTCGCTATGTGAAGATTAAAGTTCGGTTCGCTTTGCATGACCAGGAGTGTGACTAAAGACAGATGAAACGAAAGATAGCTTCCCATTTGAGAAAGGTTTATGTAGTTTAAAGCTGTAACTAATAACCAGGGATATTTAGAAAACGGTTAACCCTACAAAAATATATACCTATGACAAATGTAGTGTGTTTTAATAAGATTTGTATTTTTGTAGAGTACGTTTTTATCTACCTCTTATTGTTTACCAGTAATGCAAAATTCACCCAGAATGAACAGATCTTCAGCGGCTGTCCCAGAAAATTCAAGACATACATTTTAATTGCGATATAAATATCTGTAATATACGGTATTTTAATGAAAGTTACTATATCCATTTTTGAGAAAAACAAAAAATTGAAAAAAAAAATTGTACATATAGGGAGTTTGAAGTTTAACGGTCTTTTCGCCTTTGAGCTATCCTGTCCACAGATGGTAGGACACACATGCATATATATACACGGACTTTTTTCTAAAAATAATTTTTTTGGGATTCAGTGGATCTCAAAACAGACACTTCCGATGAAATATCGACATTAAATTAATGGGCGGAGTAAAATACCTTCTCTATATATTATGTGGATAGTACGAGTAAGTAAAGTAAAAATCTAATCATATGAATTTATTTATGAAATATTCAGCAAACTTATCTAAAAAAATATATCGAGATAAATTTCTGTAGAAATGCAACGGGATTAGGGGAATATTGCATGCAGGTTTAACTATTAGCTTGATCAGCAGAAATAAAAACCAATGACGACTTCCCATTTGAGAAAAGTATAAGCATTCGGAAATTTAAACCAACAACATGGCAAATATCGGAAGTGATTAACTACAGATATGTTTTTGCTATAAATTGCTTTAGCTTTACATTTTTTTTTGTAAGATTTGCCAATTAAGAAACTCATTCAGCATGGAGAGGACTTGCAAGGCTATTTTCAGAAAATTTAAGATATCTATTTCATTTATTTTGAAAATATCTTAAATAGGTATATGATTCTTTAATCAAAATCATTACATTCATTTCTTAGGAAAAAAAAAAAAAAAAGGTCGGAAACGTTCCACTTAAGAGTAGACTGGTGTACCGAGATTTTTGGAAATTCTTCGTGTTGCATAAAGTTCACCATTTAATGGGCTCTTTTTTTGTGCGTGTTTGAGTTATGCTGTTCACACATATGGAACTTTTTCTCAAAATGCGTTCAGGGGACATCAAAACATATATAAGCTTAAATCTCCTCTTTAAATTCTTGGCTGAAGGAACACAATACTTTCCCACTTACTCTTTATGGAATAGAGAAAGTTAAAACATACCTACATTTTAACAGAGACACGAACCATTCTTAATATAATTTTTGTGCAAACTATGACATCATAGAAAACATTTTAAATATCTTAAATGTATTTTCAGTTTTCTGCTACGTATATCAAGAAGGAAAAGTATTGCATTCCGCTCAAAATTTCAATACCGAGATTTCACCGGAAATATATAAACATACCTAGAAAAATAGATGACAAAAATGTTTATATGGAACTAGCTATAATTTTTATAAAAGTACCATTCATTAACGATATTTACATGACAAATGGGAAGGAAGTTTACCTATTGTTGCTTAACTTTAAACTACATACGAAAACTTACTGCACAAAATACAGAATTTAAGAGACTTCAAATAACTTTTTGTGTATAAACCATTTCCGAGATATCCGTTATTTGTGGTTCGAAATGTACAATTCATAATGCTGCTTTTTTAAAGTCCTGCGGTTTTCAGTTGTTTCTCGCGATTGCATAAAAAGAGTATAGAATTTTAAGGCCTGCACTTTTCTTTTTGTATCTATAACTAAATGTATTATACTATTTCTGCAAAGTTTTATCTAGATTAAAAAGGAGTAGAAAGAAAACTAAACTCTTGTAAGAATAATTTGTATACATACTAATAAACGATTCAGGGTATAAAAAATAATGTGAATGTAACACATCAGAATTTTTTTTGTCTCAAATATTTTATTGCTATGAATGCATGTATAATTATTTTATACAACAAACTTCTTGGTTACCAATAAATATTTGAAATTTTGGCAATATTGATACAGTTTATTTGTAGAAATTAAAGCACCAGCGTTTTCAAAAAGAATTGATGTTTTAATGATGATTCCGTATTGTAAAAATTAATTTGGTTACCATAGCACGTTAATGTATAAAAAAATCTTTGATATGGTATAAGAAGTTAAAATTTCTGGGAGACAAAAACTTTGAAATTGGTTTTCGAAATTGATAAATGGATTATTACATAATATACTCTAAGTTTTGAAACAAATAAAATGAAATGTGTAATATTATTTAGAAAAAATAGTCTTGCTCATAAAAACTCAAGAAAAATATCAGCATAAAAATCTTCATATTAATTTACCACCACCAAGAAGAAGAAAAAGAAACAAATTGATAGAAAGTAATGATTAATAAAATTGATATTAATATGTATAGTTAAAAATAAGTTTAGTAATGAAATGTTAAATATTAAAAATCTATGTAATAAAAAATACGTTAACAAACACCATAATAATTAAGTCAAGAAGCATTAAGTAAAGTAAGAAGTAAAATAATTAATAAGTAAAAAATCAATAAATAAAAGAGGTGAAAAGAAATATATGTGTATTTTAAATAAAGATTGATATGTAACGCTCTAAGGAAACACCATCAATTAGTTCTAAACCATAATTTATTAAGAAGAAACAGAAAGATAATATTGTGTCGGTCACAGAGAATAGCACCAATTTATCACAACGCGGAAGGTAAAAAGCCCGAAACATGTTCAAACCACTGTATACTTCGCATTTAGTAACCTGCTGTAACCAAGTAAAGATTTGTGGACGATAGGAGAACTCAAAAGAGGCCAAGGGCGTCAAAAAAAGTATGTTACACTCACATGACTTTCTCTAGCTGTCTTACAAACTTCTTACAAAAGATTATTCTTCTTTTCACATCATGCTAATCGAGATAAGCTTTAGCAGAATGTCCTTATTACTTAGATTCTTATAAGTGGAAGGGAACTAAAAAATGCGCTTTGCTATAGCTTTAGTCAAATGCTTTAAAAGCTATCGCTATGCGTTTATAATTGAAATTCACTTCTTTGTGTGGCCAGGAGTAAAACAAAAGAAACGCTGGCAACTTCTTCTCTGAGAAAAGAACAAGTATTTTAAAAATGAAACTAATAAAATGAATATCTCGGAAAGCGTTGCCACCACAAAAAAAAAAAAAAAGTAAAGGACATAACTGTGTAGTTTGACGGGATCTACATTTTTTGTGTAATAGGTTTTGTCTATCTCTTATGGTTTACCAGTTATAGAAAATTCATCCATAATGAACAGAATTTCAGAGTCCATTCTAAAAAAACTCAGGATATATATTTTATTTGTCACGTAAATATCTTTAATATACGGTACTTTAGCAAAATCGTTAGAGCCATTTTTGAGAAAATTTAAAATGTAGTAACTTTTCCAAGTAAAGGGTAGTTAGGGTGGGGGATATTTTTTTTAATCTTCCTATTGCATCTTAGGGAGATGCTGAACTTTAATACCAAGTTTTCGTTTCTGAACACGCACACACAAGTCACACACAAGATGAAATCTCGGTATCGCTATGTATATATGCGCTAGAGAAAGTAATGAGAAGAGAAAGGAAAGAAGGGACGAAAAGAGAAAGGAGGTGGTATATAAAACATTGATGTGACTTAAGAGCTTAGATGAAAAAATCCAGCTTAAAAATAATATTAGGTGATTGTTTTAGTTAGTGTCTTATTTGGGATTATTTTACATAAACTTGAATGAATGCAGTGTCTTAATAAATAAATTAATTAATTAAAACATGATATCTATACTATAACATATAAGTCTCTAAACTCATTTTCTCAGTTTTTCTGGGATTAGTCATCCTTCCATAAAATCCCTTTATGAGATTCTCGTGAAAACCAACGCGCACTAAATGTAAACCCTCGACAAGAAGATGTGTGGCGCTCCTTCCATTTACAAGGCATTCACCATTCATACTGGAAAAGCAACATTTTACCTTCAACGAGATCCACATTTAGCCTGGGATTTCTAATACATACGAGAAGCATATTTGTACCTGGCCCATACGTCTGATATTAGCTCTTACGTGCAGCTTAAAGTCGTAGCTACTTTCCTGAATCCCAGGGGAGGTTTTATAGCACAGCTGCTGCAGCCTCTACCTGATAAAATACCCACCTGGATGAAACCCTCCAACTGCTGCACCGACTAGCTTTCCTTACGTAAGTCGACCTTATTGCCTTTATTGACTTGACATGTTACACAAGCTACATGATTATTCAATCATTAAATTCTTAATGCAGCTGTACTTTTCCTGTCAAAAAGTCAATCGTTAATTTCAGAATAGATAGAGTAATGCAACATACCAAAGTCGGAATGTTGCAACCAGAGATAAAAATCACACAAACTATTTCTCACCTCATAGTTAAGGAATTACGAGATCGCTTTATCTGTAGATTGAAAAACTCCATTCTGACGAACAGGAGGGGAAAAAAATCTGATGTGTTTCGTTCATACAACTTCCAATAGCTGTTTCACATATAAACAATATTTACAAAAGATTCTATTACACCATGCTAATCGAAATAAACATTACGAGGATTCATCTTATTACTTCTTTGTAAGTAGAAGGAAAATAAGGGAATATACTAGGTTAAACCGATAGTCAAATGTTTTAAAAGCTGGTCCATGTGAAACAATGAAATTTGGTTCGCTTTGTTTGACCAGCGGTAAAATAAGAGATGAAACGAAAGGTGTCTTCCCTTTTGAGAAAAGTTAGGTAGTTTCAAATTGAAATCAATAACATGCAATATCTAGAAAATGGTGCAATGTACGAGAAAAACCGCATATGTCATAAATTGTGTGTTTTAATGAGATCTACATTTTTGTGTGGTGGATTTTTGCCTATCGTTTACGGTATACCAGTTATGCAAAATTCAGCAAGATTCATTCAGAATAAAGAGATCTTCAGAGACTATTTCCAGGAAACTCAAAATATATATTTTGTTTATCATGTAAATATCTTTAATATACAGTATTTTAATCAAAATCGTTAGAGCCATTTTTGAGAAAAACAAAGTTTTGAAAAAATTTTCAAGTAAATGTAGTTTTGGATGGGGTATTTTCTTGCAAATCTTCACGTTTCATATATTTAACTTCAAAACCAAGCTTGGTATTTAACAGATTTTTCGTTTTTGAACTATTCTGTCCACAGAAACATACAAACCAGACACACAGACACACACACACACACACACACACACAGTAACGGTTTTCTAAAAATACTCTTTTTGGATTCAGGGGGTCTAAAAATATATATTTTGGATGAAGTTTCGGTATCGTATTTTTAAGTGGAATACAATGCCTTCTCTGTCTGCTATGAACGTCGTACATAGATTCTAGAAGAAGTAAAAATCTGATGTGTACCATTTACATGACATGCTCTATATCCCTGCAACAAATTATTCTTAAAAAGCTTATACTTCTATATACTTTATGCTAATCAGAAAAAATAGCAGAAATAGTCTTATTACTTGCTTCTTTGTAAGTAGAATCGAAATAAGGGAGTACCGTACGTTAAATTAGTAGTCAAAAGCTGGTTGCTTCGCCAATGAAGTTCCTTTGTTTATATGGATCGGAGCTGACAAGTTCCTGTATGAGAAAAATATGTTTTTCATAGCAGAAACCAAAAATAAGGAATGTCTAAAAAAACGACGAACTCCACGAAAAAAATTATATGACATAAATTGTGTTTTAACGTGCTGTACATTTTTGGTGAAGTATGATTTTGTCCCTCTCTTACGGTTTACTAGTTATTCTAAATTCCGTAAAATTCATCCAGGATAAATTACTCTTCAGAGGCTATTCCTAGAAAATTCAAGATATACATTTTATTTGTCAGGTAAATATGTTTAATATACGAAATTTTAATCAAAATCGTTAGAGCCATTTTTGAGAAAATCAAAATTTTCGAAAAAAGTTCCATGTAAAGGGTAATTGGGGTTGGGGGGATTTTTCTCAAAATCTTCGTGTCGCATCCCTGGAAGATACTAAACTTAAATACCAAGTTTGGTATTTTACCGACTTTTCGTTTTGAGTTATCGTGTTCACAGACACACGGACACACACACACACACACACACACACACACACACGGACCTTTTTGTGAAAATGCTTTTTTTGGATATTGGGGACCCTAAAACATATATTTCCGGCGAAATCTCGGTATCGAATTTTTGGGTGGAGTGAAATACCTTCTCTATACACTATGTACATAGTGCGTATAGAGAAAGCAAAAATGCAGCAAAAGAATGAAAATTATCTAAAATGGTCAGTAGACAATAAAATAACAATGCAAACAAATACAAAATAAACTTAAGTAATTTTCTTTGATCTTGAGGTTAAACGAATTTATACATATCTGAATTTTCTGTGATGTCTCAGAAAAGGATTAAATTTATTCAACTTCCGTGCCATAGTAATAACGGATTTATGGCAGAATGTCTCAAATGGAAATGGGGAGGCAACGTTGTAAGGATTGCAACAACTATATGGGACATCAGAACAGGAAGGAGATGCATCAGGCAGAGGACCAGATGGGCGGACTTCTTTAACCAGAAAGTGGAACATCTATGGTCCAGGTGTGTAAGAGACAGAGGTGTGGAAAGAATTTAAACTTTTAATGGAAAATAAGCATGATATAGAACGGATAGAGACAGAGTAATAGGGAGAACTTTCAAACGTTTAATGTATAAATAGAGTTAATGTTAGTGTAAAATTGTGTAGGACAAAAGTGAAATATACTCCGTAGGATTAGCTTCCCTTAATGACTTTTAGAGCCATCCTAGCAACAGGTAGGAGCCCTTAAGGTATAAAAGAGGCTGATGTGAAAACCTCGAAAATGGCCTATGGCACAAAATAGGTCATTTGGGGAAAATTGTGTTTTAAGAATGTTAATAAACTTTTAAGTACTTCGCTTTGTCTATCGCTTACAATAACAGATATAATTAAATGTTGCACAAATTCCTCCCAAATGAAGAAGAGCTTACAGTTAATGCATAGAAAATAAAATATATTTCAAAATATGTTTAATATATGATATTATAATCAAAGTCTTTAGAAAGTTTTGAGAAAATAATTTCGAAAACTGTTACATGTAAAGGGTAGGAGATTGGGGATTTTCCTGCAAATCTTCTGTCAAATTTGGTAGTAACTATAGACACTTTTAGTAGGTATCTTTCTAGCAACTTTCTTCTGTAATTTACCAGTTTTCTGTGGTAAATTAGAGTCGAAATCCTGAAAGTTTTCCACAAAAATCACTAGAAGGATTCTAAACCGTTATTATGTATTTATAATCCAAGGAAAATAGTTTTGCAGCAAAAAGTGTAATTTTGAAACAGTGGTCCACATGGAATTCATTCTTCTAGTTGGCTTTATGAAACGTTAATGCCATTATAAGTACACAAATGTACGCCAAACACTCTAACATAATTAACTAATCTGTAACATGCCAGGTTATTATCTGACGCGCACCGGTTAATGAAATCCCTTCGTTATACGCAAACAAACTGAAAATTGAATTTGAGAATGAATACGCCCCATTCGTTGCAGGGAATCTCCGGGGCCAAAAACAAGCACGTGCATGAAATAATATAGTCCCTGCTATAAAAAATATGATGTACTCCATTCACATGACTTTCTCGATATCTCTGTAGTAAATTATTGTTAATAAGCTTAATTCTTCTATTTCATGCTAAAACATTAGCAGAAACGATTTTATTACTTAGCGTCTTATAAGTAGAAGGGAAATAAGGGAATACACTAGGATAAACAGATAGCCAAATGTTTTAAAATGTGGTTGCTATGGGATTATAATCGATTTTTTTTTTTTTTTTTTTTTTTTTTTGCGTGACCAAGTATTGACAAGCTCCAATATGAGAAAAGAATAAGTATTTTAAAACTGGAATAAATAACAAAGAGTATCTCCAAAACGGCCAACTCCACGAAAAAATATGACCAACTCCACATAAATTATGTGTTTTAGATATGGATTTTTTATGTTGCAAGCTTTTGTATATCCTTTACGGTTCAATCTAAATCATCCAGAATAAAGAATTCTTCAGAGAATACTCCCAGATAATTCAAGATATAAATTTTATTTGGTATGTAAATATATTAAATATAAGAGATTTTAATGAAAATTATTAGAGCCATTTTTGAGAAAATAAAAATTTTCGAAATTTTTTCCATGTAAAGGGTAGTTTGTGTTGAGGGATTTTCTTTAAAATCTTTATATCGCATCCTTGGAAGATACTGAACTTAAATATCAAGTTTGGTATTTAACGAACTTTTCGTTTTTGAGCTATTTGCCCACACGGACATTTTTCTAAAAATTATTTTTTTTTTGTATTCAGGAGGTCTCAAAATACTTATTTCCGGTGAAATCTTTATATCAAATTTTTGCAATACAATACTTTTTCTATACACTATGCACATAATACCTATGTGTAAAGAAAGGAATATGTAGACAGCATAATTTAACTAGTCAAGGATAAACGTCTATACACATCTTTCGGGTGAAAGGTGCATATGTCGATCTTTAAACCACAGGGAGATTCGATGAGTACATTAAGAAAGCTAATGCATACTTTTTTTTTTTCTTTTGCCTTGGAGAAGCATGGCGTTTCAAGAAAATTCCAGCACCACAAACAATCCTTTATATGGATCATTTTTCGAAACTTTTAATGTTCTCAAAATGGCTCTAATGATTATTATTAAAATAACGTATATTAAAGATATTTACATGAAAAATAAATCATATATCTTGACTTTTCTGGGAATAGCCACTGTAGTCCTGTGCATTCTAAATTACTTTTCCATAACTGGTAATCTGTAAGAGTTAAACAAAATATTACTACACGTAACTTACAAAACACACAGTTTATATAATCATTTTTAATGAAGTTAACAGTTTCCGAGATATCTCCTGTTATTGGTTTCAATTTTAAAATACTTGAACTTTTTCAAACGGGAATTGGTTATTCCTGTTTCTTTTCTTTTCCTTCTGGCCATGCAAAGAGAATCGAATTTCAATCATATAGCAACCAGGTTTTAAGACTATCAATTTAGCCTTTTGTATTCCGTTATTTCTTTTCTACTTATAAGAAACCAAGTAATAAGATGATTTCTGCTAATGTTTATTGCAATTAGCATGGAATAAAAGAATAAGCTTTTATAAGAATAGTTTGTTATACAAAAAGCAGAGAAAATCATGTGAATTGAACACATTGGATTATTTTATGTAGCTTAACGTCCTTTAACCTGGTTGGTCATATCGGACGATGAATGAAATTGGTGAAATGATGCTCAAATGACCTCGGAGGGAGCTTAAAGTTACTCGTCATTCGCCTTCTCAGGATAAGGGAAAACCCCGAAAAAAGCTTATCTGGGTAACATACCCTAAGCGATATTCGAACTCGCGATCTGTTGAATATGAGGCAAACACGCTACCACCATATTACCCCGGCGGGCTATCGGATGTTTACTTTCTCTACACGTACTATGCACATAGTGTATAAAGAAGGTATTGCATTCCACCCAAAAATTAGATACCGAGATTTAACCGGAAATAGACGTTTAGGATCCCCCGTATCCAAAAAAGTACTTTCAGAAAAAGGTCCGTGTGTGTATGTGTGTCTGTGAACGCGATAACTCGAAAACGAAAAGTCGGTGAAATACCAAACTTGGTATTTAAGTTTAGTATCTTCCAGCGATGCGACACGAAGATTTTGAGAGCCCCCATCGCCCCAAACTACCCTTTAAACGGGGAAAAAATAGAAAATTTTGATTTTCTCAAAAATGGCTGTTTATTTGTTTCAAATTCAATATATTTGAACTTTTCTCTTAAGGAAAGTTGTAATCCCCTGGCCCTGCAGAGAAACGGATAAACAACCACATGGTAACCAGCTTTTACAGCATTTGGCTATCGTTTTAGCATTCTCTTAATCTTTCTACTTGCAAGGAAGCAAGTACTTAAGGCAATTTCTGCTAATGTTTATCTCGATTATCATAAAGTAGACAGAAGAACATGCTTTTTAACGATACTTTGCTACAGCGATGTAGAGAAAGACATGTGAATGGAACACATCAGAATTTTAACTGTTGGTTCCTGATCACTTTCTCTATATGTACTATTTACATAGTGTATAGAAAATATATTGCATTCCACCCAAAATTTGATACCGATATTTCACCGGAAATACAAGTTTTAGGTCATCCTAAATCCAAAATAAGCATTTTTTGTGTGTGCGTGTATGGACAGCATAGCTCTAAATCGAATAGACCACTAAATACCAATACCAATACCAATACTTGGTATTTAAGTTTGGTATCTTCCAAAGATGTGACACCAAGATTTTCAAGAAAACCCACCCACCCCAAACTACCCTTTACATGGAAAAAATTTCGAAAATGTTGATTTTCTCGAAAATTGCACTAACGATTTTGATTTAAATCTCTTATTTATGATATTTACATGACAAATAAAATGCATTTCTTGAATTTTCTGGGAATAGCCTCTAAACACCTCTTTATTCTGGATGATTTTATTGAATTATGCATTAGTGGTGAACTGTAAGAAATAGACAAAAACTTAATACACAAAACATGTAGATCACGATAAAACACATAATTTATGTCATATACATTTTTTTTCGTGAAGTTGATCAAGATATTCCTTGCTATTTGTTTCAGATTCAAAATACTTGAACTTTTATCACACGGCAAGTGTGCATAGAAAAGGATTTCAACCACGCGGCAATCAGCTTCTAAAGAATTGACTATTGTTTTAGCCTAATGTATTCTCTTATTTTCTTTCTACTTACAAAGAAGCAATTTTTTTTTGGTAGTGTTTAACGCCTGCTTTTACTGCTCTGGCACCGCAGGATGGCACTGATGATACATGAAGATGAAGTCCCGGTGGAATGAGATGGCGGGGGAAACCGGAGAACCCGGAGAAAACCCGCACCTGCGCCGCTTTGTCCACCACAAATCTCACATACGGTCGCTTGGGATCGAACCCGGGCCGTCTAGGTGAGAGGCGAATGGTCTGACCACTCGGCCACGGCGCGGCCAAGGAAGCAAGTACTTAAGGCAATTTCTGCTAATGTTTATCTCGATTATCATAAAGTAGACAGAAGAATAAGCTTTTTAACAATAATTTGTACAGTGATAGAGGAAGTCATGTGAATGGAACACATCAGATTTTTAACTGTTGGTTCCTACTGATTTTTATTAGGAAACAAACATACACTCATGTTCTCAGTATCAAAATTTGCGAGAGATAAAGAAATATTCTTGCAGAAGAAACATTTCCACGCTCCAGCCGAGAATCGACCACAGGACCTCCGAGATGAGAAGCCAGGACGCTGAGCACTCCTCTACGGAGTAGTAGTTCATAATATTGTGGCAGAGGGTCGCGTGGCTTTACGGTGCTGGAGTTATTACTTCGAAGATACTAAACATAAACAGTTTGCTCTTTCCACGTTTGGTGACCTTATAAGTTTAGTCACTGCAGTGAGAAGATGAAGCAAGCGAACTTTCTTAATATGGGAAGCATACAGGAGCACCAGTGCCACGGCTTCGGACGTCAAAACGGCTTAATCCGTGTGGTTGTGACATGCCTTCTATGAAGGCGGTGCACAGGAGGAATGGCATGTTGTATCTGCAGCTTAGAGGTCAAGATGAACGACTTCTTCCAAGCTGTTGAGTGTCTGCAGAGAAAATCGTCCAAGCAGTTTTCCAGCTCAATGACAAGCATGCTGGCAGCCTTCAGTTTTTCGAGAGATGCTAAAACCAGTTTTTCTCTTCCTGTGCTTAAGGGGAATCCAAATGCCCTATCTCGCCAATAATAAAATTTTGATCCAATAAATCAGCAACTGTTTAAGACAATGAATACATTCAGCAATACCTTTAATGTTGATTAATAAAAAATCTAATGTGTTACACCCACATGACTTTCTCTAGCTGCTCTACAAACTTCTTACAAAAGATTATTCTTCTTTCTACACAATGCCTATCGAGGTAAACATTAGTAGAATGTTCTTATTGCTTATTACTTAGTTCAAGGGAATGCACTAGGCTAAAGTGATAGTCAAATGTTTTAAAAGCTATCGTTATGCGATTGGCATTGCAAATCGCTTCTTGAATTGGCCAGGAGTAGAACAAAAGAAAAACGGACACTTCCAGTTTGAGAAAAGTATAAGCACTTTACAAATGAAACCAATAACAAAGAATATCTCGGAAACGGTTACCTCCACAACAAAAAGGACATAAATTATGTGTTTTGACTAGATCTGTATAGTAAGTGTTTGTCCATCTCTTAAGATTTAGCAGTTAAGCAAAATTCGACAAAATTCATCCAGAATAAAGAGGTCTTCAAAATCTATTCCCAGAAAATTCAAGATATACATTTTACTTGTCTCATAAATATCTTAAAGATTTTAATCAAAATCGTTATAGCCATTTTTGAGAAAATAACATATTTTGAAATTTTATCCATGTAAAGGATAGTTGGGGGTGGGAGGATTTTCTTGAAAATCTTAAGTGTCGCATTCTTGGAAGATACCAAACATAAATACCAAGTTTGGTATTTAACGGTCTTGAGCTATTTTGCCCACAGACACAAACACACACACTCACACACACACACCAAAGGGACATTTATCTACAAATGTGTTTTTGATTCAGCACGGCTCAAAACATGTATTTCCGGTGAAATCTAGGTATTGAATTTTTGGGTGTAATAAAATACATTTTTATATCATTATGCACATAGTAAGTGTAGAGCACGTAAAAATAGAATACTTCTATTCATTAGAAGGAAATGCATGACATTTATAACAATGCTCTTAAAATGTTATTGAAAAATGATTTTTTAAATTTTAAAAACTAATTAATCCATATACATAAAAACTTTTTCGTTAAAAAATCCTATTTAGGCGCAAATTTGTGGTAAAAACTGTAGCTCTTAGCGTCAATCAATTTTTAAAAGGGGCACTTGTACAGAACATTTTACTTCTTCAAAAATTGCTTTTAAATATAACATTAAAAAAAGCAATCTAACCTTCCAAACACGATTTCGCAGTACTTCGAAACTCTCACATAATGGAAATATGAGGGGGATGCCAAAGCAAGCTAAAGTAAAACTTTAGGATAAAAATAAATAAAAAAAAAGAGAAAAAAAAAGATCTGTTCTCTAACAGTAATATTTGTAAAGTTATTGATGTTTTACCAAGTGAGTTTACCATAATGTTCTAAAAACTACTACGCAGGATTATTATCAACAATATTTTAAAACTATAAATAATTAGCTATACCAAAATGAGCGGGAGATACGAAATATTCATATGCAATTAAAACATGAAAATAAAAAAAAAGATATTTAGTTGCTGGTTTTTCTCTAACAATTATCTTGTGATGATTACAGATTGCGCTTGCGGTTACAATTTCTAATGCTGTTACATAACGTTATACAAAATGAAAAACAACTACAATAAACCTCAAGCTTCAGTCCTTAATGTGAAGTATCAAAATATATAAACACTGAAAGTTATCAACAAAAAATATCTTTTGACTCCAACAAACAACTCTATTTTTTTTCCATAAAACTGATTACAATCAAAATCTGCTCAAAAATAAGTTTATTGAATGCTTTTGTAACAATTCTGCATTATAGTTTCTTTTCGACGTTCACTGCGGCGGCGATTACAGCTGGCTACGAAATTACCGTCAAAACTCATTCAGCTATTGCACGCAATGCAGTCCCAATGAAAACTGAACTCTAGGCACCCTTTTTATGCCTCTCGATCACGTGCCTGGAAATTTCCAGAAGCCTTCGCATATGCAAAACACCGTAGGTGTTCACAAACTCATTGTGTGACAATGCGGGCGTCAACGTTAAAGAACCTTCCGACAGAAAGGTAGTCCACTGGCACATGAGTAGCAATCACAGCTGCTATGTCAAAAGTACTTGCCGCGGTACAGGTATCCTCTAACACAGTGTAACAATGAATGTCAACAATCAGCTATAACTTACAAAGCATGCCTTCGTGGTTAGCCAATTACTTTTTGAAATACTTGAAAAAACTGTAAAAAAAATCAAAATTGCTTTCCAATATTTTATTGAACATTAAGAAAAAATGAATTCTCGATGTGAACAAATGAAAGGCTACATCTAAATTATGGACAAAGCCTTCTTATACACTCTTTTGTTAATTACTTTTGCAAGAGATTCTTTATTTGGAGAAATAGTGCGTGTTACGTCATTTCCTGATTGTACTGTAAGAGGCCATTCACACTGAAAATTAACCGTAGATGCACTGGCTTAGAATATAGACCCAGAATTAAATAAACTATGGCATTCTCAATGACAACGTAGATGTAGGCAACAAGTGAACTACGCCTTACGAGTGAATAGCAAACTAAAATGGCTGGCAGAGATGAGAGTGTGGCACCATTCGTGCACATGCAAACCAATTTGCATGGTGTTTTATATTTTAAAGAATGGTCGTCTCGTCGTAGACGATGGTGGATTCATCCCCTTAATCAAAGACGAATTAACGGAGGAGATTTTCATAACCTACTAAGCGAAGTGAGAGAGAATCATCAAGGGAAGCCACTTTAATAACACATCGAGCAATGGTTCTCATTGATTGGTTCCCACGTTGCATGTCTACGTCAATGTCAATGTAACCATCGTGAATGGCTGCAAACTTCTGTTGACTACGTTACGTCTACGGTTGATATTTGATGTGAATGGCCCTGAAGTATTAATGACCTCTGAAACTCTTACTGTAAGTACTTACAGTGCTTGTTGGCATGACAATTAATAAATTAATTGTAAATTTAGGTTACATTATCCAATATGCGTTCAGAATGATTAACTTACACATCAAGTATTTCAAAAACAACTGTTAGATTATTTTTCCCATTACGTTATTAGATACTATATGCCTCCAGTTGACATTTCTGAACAGCGTTGCCAAGTGTACGTTCCGTCTTCTCGTTAACTATAGATGGCTCTGTCTGTAGTGGAAAAGTTAAGAGGCGTGGACATTTATCATTGTATTTGCGTTCTACCTCCTGGCGTCGAAACAATTCCCATTTCTGCATGATCTTTTGTTCGAGCATTCAGATATTCTGCCATGGAACTATCTATTTTTCCAGCAAATGGAGTAACAAAGGGTAGTCCACGCGTGAAGCGTTAACAGTGATTACGACCTAACAAACCGTTTCAACCCCTCGAAGTGGTGTAATGTGTGGGCAAATTCTCTGCCCCTCAGGGCAGATTGTGGCGCATATTTAGTTTGTGCATAGCAATGGAACGTATTGCGAGTCCCCCCCCCCTCCCTTGGAAAGTGAAAGCAACTTGCTTCAGATATGCCTTATCAATAGTAATGTTCAGCAGTGTGACCCTTCCCATGCTATCATTAGAAATTAAAGGATCCTTGGGGTGAAATTTTGACAATCTGTCAAAAAATTCGAGATTGATTTTTACTTTCTCTACACGTAATATGGACATAGTGTATAGAGAAGGTATTGCACTCCACCAAAAAATTCATTACCGAGGTTTCACTGGAAATACATGTTTTGGGTCCCCCTGAATCCAGAAAAAGCATTTTCATAAAAATGTCCGTGTGTGTGTATGGACAGCATAGTTCAAAAACGAAAACCCGTTAAATACCAAACTTGGTATTTAAGTTTGGCATCTTCCAAGGATGCGACACGAAGATTTTCAAGAAAATCCTCCTACCCTCAACTAATCTTTACATATAACTTTTGATTTTCTTAAAAACGGCTAACGATTTTGATTAAAATATCGTATATTTAAGATATTTACCTGACAACTAAAATGTATATCTTGAATTTTCTGGGAATAGGCTCTGAAGACAACTTTATTCTGGAGGAATTTTACGGAATTTTGCATAACTGCTAAACCGTAAGAGATGGGCAAAAACTTACCTCACACAAAATGTAGAGCACTTTAAAACACACACTTTATGTTATATACATTTTTTCGTGAAGTTGATCGTTTTTTTTTTAATATGCCTTGCTTTTGGTTCAGCTTTAAAAAAAACTTATACTTCTCATACAGGAATTTGTCAACTCGTGTCCATACAAACAAAGGAACTTCAGTCACATAGCAACCAGCTTTTGACTATCACTTGTACCTATGATACTCCCTTATTTCTCTTCTACTTACAAGGAAGCAAGTATTTAGACTATTTCTACTAATTTTTTCTCAATTAGCATGAAGTAAATAGAAGCATAAGCTTTTTAACAATAATTTGTTGCAGAGATGTAGAGAAAGTCATGTGAATGGAACTGATTAGATTTTTATATACAAAAGGTTTAAACCTTTGGGCGTTCATAGAGGATACCGATTTAGGTATTATCCCCTTGCTTCGGGCTCTACACTAATTAAAGACAGATCTGCTTCCTAGCATACTATATAATTAAACAACAGTGTCATACCTTCAAAACGTTTCACACATCCCAGTATTTGTTTAAATACAAATAAAATGTGCCAGAATGTGCAGAAATATCTATTGCAATATTATAAAGGACAAAATTATCCTAACAGCAATAGTCATTTTAAAGATATGTATTTTTACGAAGGGTGGCGCAGGGGCCGAGCGGTTAGACCGCTCGCCTTCCACCTAGGCGGCCTGAGTTCGATCCAAAGTGCCCGCATGTGGGATTTGTGGTGAACGAAGCGACGTCTGGGCGGGTTTTCTCCGCGTGTCCAGTTTCTTCGCCACTCATTGGGCCAATTGCTTCATCAACACTTTTCCTATACTCTTTCGCTTGTATTTCATATCATTCACTTCCTTATGCTCATGCCTGGCTAGGGGCTGAACACTCGTTCCAGGTTCTCCATTCTGTGGTTTACTAAGGTTCCCCGATAGGCCTCGGACTACGCATCCGCTTTTACGTTCTAGGGGGTGTAAGACATAAATACGGGAAGTAAGTCCTAGGCGGTGTCAGTCCTAAATACGGGAAGGATAAGCCGACTTCGAATATTTTTAAAAAAAATATTAATTTTAGAGACTAACATTTTTAACTTTTTTAAGGAACTATAGCCCTTCAGTAATTAAAGTTATTGAAATATTCCCGCTTAAAGTTTTCATGCGTGGTTTAAAGCTCCTTTTCAGAAAATGACAACCAATTTTCTGAAATTTTAAGGCGCGAGGGACATTTGTAGTATGCAATATTTAGATAATAAACGTTGATATAATTGATATGTTGTCTGTCTATCCGTCTGTCGGAATGCTTTTATCTGGAAACCGTATTGTCCTATATTTGTGTTGCCGTCTCTCCTGGTTCCGGCCGCCCGATGTATCCTCATACCTCATCTTCCCTTCCGGGAGCGCCCCCTTTTATTAAAAAATTCGATGTCGAGATTTCACTGTACATATGTATGTTTTATAGATATATTTATATACACAATTCTTCTGTTCGTGTGTATGTCACTGAAGTAATAAGACAATTTCTGCTAACGTTTAACTCGATTAATACGATGTAGTTAAATTAATCTTTTGTAAGATTAGTTTATTTGCAAAAAGGATAGTTAAGTCATGCGAAAGGAATACATCCGATTTTTAATTCAAATGCGCACAAAGGCTACTAAAGAGCAAGGACCGGTTCAGTAACAAAAACTACTTTTCCTGTTATTCTAGTGTATATAATCGCTGATATTAGTGTCTATAGGGGACACTTAGGAAGCACGTTTCACCAAGAGGTTGTAAACCCCATTAATGTAACTGTCGACTTGGTATAGTACAGCAATTTCTCATACATAACAAGCGAGAACCACCATCCGCAATTTCCGGGTTTTCCTTCTTTCGGCTTCTTTTGAAGATAAACAAGTGGATGCGCAGGATTCAAGTGCGAAATATCTAATTTTTTCGTTGATAACCTTATCAGTGAAAAAGAAGGGGGGGGGGGAGGCCCAAACATATCCTGGAAAAGTGTACTCTTTTAGAATTGCATTTGATGGAGAAAAAAAAAAAAAAGTAAAAAAGAGGTCTATTAAAAAATTGGAAGAGGCTAATAAATACTTTTTCTTATCTCTATGCAAAATTAGCTACAAGAGATTTCACAACAGCCGATAATAACGGGCACTGACGCAAGAGAAATAAGAAACCTTGCTTTCCACAAATCTTCAATTAATACTGCAAATTATAATATTTAAGTTGTTATATTTTTGACAGGAATTCCAATTCTTGTTCTAAAATAGAATTCAGCACTTTTTTGTTTCATAGCTTTTAGTCACATTAGGTACATTGGCTTAAAAACAATTCGTTGGTTCTATCAATTATTCTAAAGGTGACTTTTTGTCATTTATTTCCAGGTTGAAATGTTTCCACATGCATGCTTAAGTACTCTGTAGAGGGAGAGAAAAACACTAGTTTAAAAAAAAAGTTATCTGCGGCACTCAATATACGAATACAGAACTTTTGAATGAGAACGCAGAATGCTACGGAAGCGGTTAAGTTAATGGTGTGTAAGATGCAATCAGATCATAAATTTTACATCATAGCATACATTGAAGTAGTAATTGCTTCATTATCTGAACTTTACCAATTGCCTTCTATTTCTCTCGTACCATATTTATCATTACTATCTTTATACATTACCGTCATTGTCCATAACTATATTATTCGTTGCGGCGCCATGTTTCTTTTTTGCTTCGCTAACTACGATTTGGATTCGTAAACGGTGGAAAATGGCCGATAAGGCTTTAACCGGTTTGCAGGCCTCTGCAATCATAAACATTCACAATGAGATGCAAGTGCAGACGTAGTGTAACAGAAGCGCAAGCGCGAGGGAAGGTCATTCACAATGCAGTCGTAAGCGTAACGCAAGAAGTTGGGTTTCTAGATCTGTAAATTGTGCACATACAGACATCTTCCAAGTGCTCCGCAAGTCTCAAATTGAATAACTTAACCAACAATACCATATAAGAAAATTCATTCAATTTTTTGCAAACAAATAGGTTATAAAAATCACATACAACTAACGCTCAGACAGTGACGTCACAATAATTGCTCATTCAAAACTATTCAAAATAGTATAAGCATATAGACTGCAGAAAGTGATAAACCTACTCTTTAATGAACTAAGAATTATCTCGCTGCACCTTTAATATATGAGAACCAAGAAATCAAACACAGATGATAGTTACATCCATTAAATTTAGGAAGATTTGCAAGGAGACTGAGGGAAATTAGAGATGTCGCTGCACTGCACGGCCAAATAGAAGAGTATGCATGTACAGCAGGCCCTGTAAAATCATGCATTGCGATCGTCGTGTGTTATTGAATTCATAGGCAATGCACAGAGAAAAATCTGATATGTTACATTCACATGACTTTCTCTATATCTCTGCAATAAATTATTTTTAAAAAGCTTAAGCTTCTATTTACTTCCTGTTAATCGAGAAAAAATTAGCAGAAATAGTCTTTTTTCTTGCTTTATTGTAAGTAGAAGCGAAATAAGGGAGTACCATAAGTAAATGTGAAAGCCAAAAGCTGGTTGCTATGTGACTGAAGTTCCTTTGTTTCTATGGACACGAGTTCACAAAGTCCTGTATGAGAAAAGTATAATTTTTTTATAGCTGAAACCAAAGACATGGAATATCTAAAAAACAATCACCTCCACGAAAAATATGTATGTAACATAAATTGCGTGTTTTAAAGTGCTCTACATTTGTTGTGTAGTAAGTTTTTGTCCATTTCTTACGGTTTAGCAGTTATGCAAAATTCCGTAAAATTGACCCAGAATAAAGAAGTCTTCAGAGACTATTCCCAGAAAATTCAAAATATACATTTTATTTGTCAGGTAAATATCTTTTAATATACCGTATTTTAGTCAAAATCGTTACAGGCATTTTCATAAAATCAAAATTTTCGAAAAATGTTCTATGTAAAGGGTAGTTTGGGGTGGGGGGATTTTTCTCAAAATCTTCATGTCGCATCCCTGGAAGATACTCAACTTAAATACCAAGTTTGTTATTTTACCGACTTTTCGTTTTTGAGTTATCGTGTTCACAGACACACGGACACACACACACGTACCTTTTTCTGAAAATGCTTTTTTTTAGATACAGGGGACCCTAAAGCATATATTTCCGGTGAAATCTCGGTATCGAATTTTTTGGTGAAGTGCAATACTTTCTCTATACACTTTGCACACAGTGCGTGTAGAGAAAGAATTCCTCCTTTTTGCACGCAACGCAAGGATATAGTTTGGAGTTTGCATTGCGTAGCGTTTTACGTGTTTCTATGTGAATGCCTGCATTAAGTAATATGAATGCAAAGTCGTGCGCTTATGTTACGTCTGCACTTGCATCTCATTGTGAATGTAGCATTTCTTTGGTTGGTGAAACGGCTATTTTACCAAAACGCGGATTTAATATCTTTAACTCGTCAAATTATCGTTGTTGGTGAAACCAGTCTTTAGTCATTTAAAGATCAGATCAGTTACATAAACATTTCCTGTTCTTGCGATGACAATTACCATAATTGTGATTCATTCTTGTTTTCCCTTTCATGGGAAGTTGGAGAGAGAAGTGACGCGAAACCGTTGGCCACGATAATTAGGATTCTCAAGGTGACTTTACAACACCGATACGCAATAACTTTTCCCTTTGGACGGGGAAACTTCTGGGTCTTTTTCCTATTGAACGGCCACTCACGTTCCTCGTAAGGTAAAACTGGAGGTGGTAGTGTCACCTGACACTGGCACAATTAAATTGCATTATGGGACCGTGATGTAGGTGGACAGACTTTTGATGTCGAATCTAATGCCAAGTACTCTACAGATTGAATTTTATCTTTCTCTACACGTACTATGTACACAGTGTATAGAGACGATATTGCATTCCACCCAAAATTCGATACCGAGATTTCACCGGAAATACACTTTATAAGGTAAAAAAAGTATTTTTAGAAAAAGGAACGTCCGTCTGTGATAACTCAAAAACGAAAAGTCGCTAAAATACCAAACTTGGTATTTATGTTTAGTGTCTTCTAGGGATGCAATACGAAGATTTTGAGAAAAATCCCCCATCCCCAAACTGCTCTTTACATGGAAAATTTTTTCGAAAATTTTGATTTTCTTAAAAATGGCTAACGATTTTGTTTTAAAATACCGTGTATTAAAGATACTTATATCTTGAATTTTCTGGCAATAGCCTCTAAAGACCTCTTTATTCTGAATGAGTTTTAATGAATTTTGCGTAACTGGTAAACAGTAAGAGATAGGCAAAAACTTAGTTCACAAAAAATGTAGATCATGTTTAACGTTTTTTTTAGTGGAATTGACCATTTCTGAGATATTGTTTGTTATTTGTTTCAGATTTAAAATACTTTCCTCGCACGGAAAGTTGTAAAATCCTGACACTGCATAGAAACAGCTTTCAACCACAATTTAAAAAATTTACTATCACTTTAGCCATGTGTATTCCCTTATTTTCCTTCTACTTACAAGGAAGCAAGTAATTGAGACAATTTCTGCTAACGTTTATCCCGATTATCACAAAGTAGATAGAAGAATATGTTTTTTAACAATAATTTGTTACGGAAATATAGAGAAAGTCATGTGAATGGAACACATCAGATTTTTTTCAGCGTCCAAATCACCTTAGTATATCATAGGAGTGGGTAGTGTAAAATGACAAAAAATGGCATGTTCTGTTTTTAACGGAAAACAATTTGTGATTCTTTCTGATTCAAAATATATATGGTTTACCTTTTCACTGCTAACATATTTTTACGCAACAGTCATTCAGAATGAAGAGTCTATTCTCAACAAATTCAACATTACATTTATTTGTAGTTTAAATATATTTATTATGCGGCATTTTAATCAAAATCGTTACGGCAATTTTTGAGAAAGTTGAAAAATCTTCCATGTTAAGAGTAGTTTGGCTGTGGGGAATTTTTCTGAAAGTTTTCGTGTCGCGTACTTGAAAAGTACCAACTTCTATACCAAATTCGGCATTTAACCACTTTGCGTTATTGAGCAAACCTATCTACCTATACACATTCACGCGCGCGAGCGCACATACACAGAGAGACGCACATACAACACACACAAAGACGCAAAGACACACAACAAACACACATAGGCACACACGCACACCACACACGGACCTTTTTCTAAAAAAAATGATTATTTTTTTGGATTCAGAGATTTCTATCACACGTATATCGGTATGGAAGTTTTGCCTGAAATACAATACATAACTTCTCTATTTTCTATGCATATTGTACATAGTGCTCGGTAGAGAAAGTAAACAATCATATTGCCAACGTACACCTATTGTTCTCTAACATTTTAGAAGTGTTCTTTTCCTTACAATTTTACCCAATGTTCGACGTTCAGTTACACAGAAATAAAAGAGTTAAGTCTATGCTCTTATACAGATTTTTCATATAATTTATCGGATCACAGAATCACAAAATGAAATCATAATTTGTATGATTGTTTTCTGAAAAGGTGTAAGTGGTGTGTTTTTTTCTATTATTAAAGTGACCGGACATACATATTTCAATATCGAGTTAAATTAGTGTTAATATAAATTAAATTATTATATTTCTTTTTTCTCCTGTGTTGGCGATGCGAGTGTATGAACATGTTCATCGAAGCTGAGACAAGCGATATTTCGACTACAAACTAAAGTGATTCATGCACATATAAGAAACGTTGTATGTAATGTATACAATTTGTCTTAAACTCTCCAATCCAAAATGTATCAAGGCTTAACACCATCAAGGTAAGATTTTAGTGTTTTAAGGATATTTAACTGTTCTAATGTACAGAAATACCGTCACACAGCCTACTATGATTGGCAACAGCTCTTTGTTCGAGCATATACCAGCGTTCATATGTTTTAATGTTTGCTCTTACTTTACAAGTTGTTAAATACGGATTATCCAAATTGTACATCATAATAAAATAATACGTAGCAAAGTTTTTGATCCAGAATCAATGTATCTTTACTTTACCAGTTACTGAGTACGGATTATCCAAATTATACATCATAATAAAATAATACCTAGCTAAGTTTTTGATCCAGAACCAATGCATCTTTACTTTACAAGTTTTTGAGTACGGATTATCCAAATTATACATCACAATAAAATAATACCTAGCTAAGTTTTAGATCCAGAACCAATGCATCCTTACTTTACAAGACTTTGAGTACGGATTATCCAAATTATACATCACAATAAAATAATACCTAGCTAAGTTTTAGATCCAGAACCAATGCATCCTTACTTTACAAGACTTTGAGTACGGATTATCCAAATTGTACATCATAATAAAATAATACCTAGCAAAGTTTTTGATCCAGAACCAATGCATCTTTACTTTACCAGTTACTGAGTACGGATTATCCAAATTGTACATCATAATAAAATAATACCTAGCAAAGCTTTTGATCCAGAACCAATGTATCCTTACTTTACCAGTTATCGAGTACGGATTATCCAAATTGTACATCATAATAAAATAATACCTAGCAAAGTTTTTGATCCAGAACCAATGTATCCTTACTTTACCAGTTATTGAGTACGGATTGTCGAAATTATACATCATAATAAAATAATACCTAGCAACCAATGTATCTTTACTTTACAGGTTTTTGAGTACGGATTATCCAAATTATACATCATAATATAATAATACCTAGAAAAGTCTTTGATCCATAACCAATGCATCTTTACTTTACAAGTTTTTGAGTACGGATTATCCAAATTGTAAGTCATAATAAAAGAATTACCTGCAAAGTTGGTGATCCAGAACCAATGCATCCACCAGTGAAGGGTCATGTTGACGGTTGTGGGTGCCGGAGTTGTGATGTCATTGTCCCAGCCTCAGTTTTCTCTGGCCAGACTCCTTTCCTATCTGGAAAAGAAAAATGAGTCAGCGTTAGTCATGCAGTTGTGTCTGTTATTACACAGCACGAATTGTAACGCCTTCTAATCGCTCACAACCAAGAATAAAACAATTAGGAAAGACAACAAAAATGGGAGTGGCTGGATTCCATACCTATACTCTGAGTGAATCACATAGCGTTAATGAGCTACCGGGCTCTAGAGGATTCGTTTGTGGCCAGCATTTAGAAGATGGCAGGTTCGATCCCAGTGCCTGGCCTACCTGACCCATGGGTTTCTTTCTGGGGCTTCCCCAGCGAATTTTAGATAAATTTATTACATCCCCCGAATATTCCGGTCCACTATTTCCTTTTTCCATCCTTTCCTTCGGGCTTGTAACACGTTTTGCAACTGTCAAGTTGAAAAAAAATCTGCATTCACATGACTTTCTCTATCTGGTCTTATTACTTATTCCCTTATAAGTAAGGGAAATAAGGGAATACACTAGGCTAAGTAATTTCCATTGAAATTCGGTTGTCTTTCCATGGACCGGAGAAATATGAATCGGATGAGAACTTCCCGTTTGAGGAAAGCTTAAACAATTGAAAACTGAAACAAATAACAGGAAATATTTACAAAAATAATGCATACGACATAATTGTGTATTAACGAGATCTACATTTTCTGTGTAGTAAGTTTTTATATCTCTCTCTTCGGTTTACCGGTTATACAAAAGTCATTCAGAGTGAAAAGGACTTCAGAGGCTATTACAAATAAATTAAGAACATACATTTTATTTGCCATCTATACATTTTAATATATGACATTTTAATCATAATTGTTATAGCCATTTTTAATAAAATGGAACATTTGAAAAAAATGTTCCTTGTAAAGTGTATTTTGGGATGAGTGAAAATCTTTGTGTCGCATTCTTGGAAGATTATTAACTTAAATACCAAGTTTGGTATATAACCTACTCTTCGTTTTTGAGCTATGCTGGCCACAGACACAGACACGCACATACACTGACTTTTTTATAATTTTGCTTTGATTCAGCTGCCCTCAACACGTATTTCTAGTGAAATTTGGATATCGAATTTTTGGATGGAATATTAAACCTATATCTACTACAAACAGTGTACATACATACGTGCTATAGAAAGTAAAACACAGCGCGTTTGGGATATGGTCGATATATCGTTTTGGCCTGCTAGGTCGGTAGGGGTCGATATCTTGTTTGGGACTGACAACGTCCTTTCACAGATAGTAGAGTAAAATGGGAGAGTGGAGTAACTCGTAAAGATTGACTTTCATAAATACGCATTTTAACTACAAACAGGGAACGTGTGCATTTTTATGTGAACATTTTAAACCAGGCTTGGGAACGAGAGGGGAGGTAGCAGTTGAACATGCCTTACTCACGTTACATTCTCCTGCCGAGTGACGAAGGTTGATTCGTTCCAACTGCACGGTAGTAATAATTTCTACTGGTATTAACTATTTTGTTTATATTAATCATATTTTGCATACAATAACTATTACAGCCATCTATTGTGGTTAGGCAAATTACTCAATCTTCAAGTTTATAATCTTCCTTTATCTTACGCTGCCTTATGATTAATATGCTAAATTGTTTCTCTTTCACAATAAATAAACAGTTAAGTTCCAGTGTTATTTGGCGTAAAATATTTTAAAAACTCAAAATTCTGTAACTTCTATAACTTGTACGTAATATCTAACCCTCTGGAGGTTTCATTCAGGAGTGGGCTTGATTTCAATTCGTTAAGCTCCTCCAACCCTCTCCAACCCTATTAGGAATAAATTAAAATATACTTCATATATAGTGCTTATATATAATGTATTAAATCGCATAATATATATCTAATGTGCACTCAAATGTTTAGATAAGTTCAGTTCTGGATGCCTAATAAACTAACCCCATATAAAGTGGAATCATCGTCTCTTATTTTTTTTTTTTTTTTGCAAAAACGAGTATTCAAAAGTAGGTACCTATTTGAAATTGTAACTAAATACCTGTAAGATCACCAAAATATGCTTTATGCTTCTGATCATTGTGGCGTTTGATGTTATAACGCTTTATATTTGCAAATTGAAATCCGCATATTAAACAGCAAACTTTCCTGTTTTTATAACTTACAAAAAATCTTATGTGTACCATTCACATGACTTTCTCTATATCCCTGCAACAAATTATTCTTAAAGAGCTTATACTTCTACTTAGTTTATGCTAATCAGAAATATTTAGCAGAAATAGACTTATTACTTGCTTCCTTGTAAGTAGAAGCGAAATAAGGGACTATCATAGGTTAAAATGATAGTCAAAAGCTGGTTACTATGTCAATGAAGTTCCTTTGTTTATATGGATAGGAGTTGACAAGTTCCTGTATGAGAAAAGTATACGTTTTTCATAGCTGAAACCAAAAATAAGGAATGTCTCAAAAACCACGAACTCCACGAAAAAAATGTATATAACATAAATTGTGTGTTTTAACGTGCTCTACATTTTTTGTGTAGTACGTTTTTGTCCAACTCTTACGGTTTAGCAGTTATTCAAAATTCAGTAAAATTCATCCAGAATAAACTACTCTTCAGATGTTATTCCCAGAAAATTCTAGATATACATTCTATTTGTCAGGTAAATACATTTAATGTACGAAATTTTAATCAAAATCGTTAGAGCCAATTTTCAGAAAATAAAAATTTTCGAAAAAATTTCCATGTAAAGGGTAGTTGGGGGTGGGGGGATTTTTCTTAGTGTCGCATCCCTGGAATATACTAAACCTAAATACCAAGTTTGGTATTTTACCGACTTTTCGTTTTTGAGTTATCGTGTTCACAGACACACGGATACACTGACACACGGACACACACACACACACACACACGGACCTTTTTGTGAAAATGCTTTTTTTGGATATTGGGACCCTAAAACATATATTTCCGGTGAAATCTCGGTATCGACTTTTTGGCGGAAATATATGTTTTAGGGTCCCCTTTATCCAAAAAAAAAGCATTTTCGGAAAAAGGTCCGTGTGCGTGTGTGTGTGTGTCCGTGTGTCTGTGAACACGATAACTCAAAAACAAAAAGTCGGTAAAATACCAAACTTGGTATTTAAGTTTAGTATCTTCCAGGGATGCGACACGAAGATTTTGAGAAAAATCCCCCCTACCCCCAACTACCCTTTACATGGAACTTTTTTTTCGAAAATATCGATTTTCTCAAAAATGGCTCTAACGATTTTGATTAAAATTTCGTATATTAAATATATTTACCTAACAAATAAAATGCATATCTTGAACTTTCTGGGAATAGCCTCTGAAGAGTAGTTTATTCTGGATGAATTTTACTGAATTTTGAATAATTGATAATTTTGATAAGAGATAGACAAAAACTTACTACACAAAAAAACGTAGAGCACGTTAAAACACACAATTATGTTATATAAATTTTTTTCGTGGAGTTCGTCGTTTTTGAGACATTCCTTATTTTTGTCTTTCTGCTATGAAAAACTTATATTTTTCTCATACAGGAACTTGTCAACTCCGATCCATATAAACAAAGGAACTTCATTGACAGAGTAACCAGATTTTGACTATCATTTTCACCTATGGTAGTCCCTTATTTCGCTCCTACTTACAAGGAAGCAAGTAATAAGTCTATATCTGTCAACTTTTTCTGATTAGCATAAAGTAAATAGAAGTATAAACTTTTTAAGAATAATTTGTTGCAGGGATATAGAGAAAGTTATGTGAATGGTACACCTATATGGAATTACTAAAGAAGAAATTAATATTACAAAACTTATAAATAATAAAGATATCCAATCCAACATCATATTTTTTTTTATCCTGAAGTTAGTTAATATACTGCTTTTGTTTCTTTGCGGAGGTAGAGTCATTATATTTCGCGCTTTTGGGTTTGTAGCAGAATGTCGACTTTTGGATTTTTGATGTAAAAAGTGCACCAAGCTTTAAAGTACATAACTGCAAGCTTTGACTCTCCTAGAGCGGATTGACGCATGTTTTTGACAGCATTTTAAAGCGTTGCGTCGTTTTTCACAGGTTCATTTTCTTTGTTATTTTCCCATATTTAAAGTTTACCTTCTCCCAAAAAACTGCTACAGATCTGAAAAGGTTTCTCAAATCCAATCTACGAAAATTTCAACCAGAAAGATTGTTACAATAGTATTAGGAAATGTATTTTTACTTTCTCTGGCCCCGTATGTACAATGTACATAGGGATAGAGATGTATTGCATTCCACCCAAAAATTCGATGTCGAGATTTCACCGGAAATACATGTTTTAGGACCCCCTGAATCCAAAAAAAGCATTTCCAGAAAAAGGTCCGTGTGTGTGTGTGTGTCCGTGTGTCCGTGAACACGATAACTCAAAAACGAAAAGTAACTAAAATACCAAACTTGGTATTTAAGTTCAGTATCTTCCAGGGATTCGACACGAAGATTCTGAGAAAAATCCCCCACCCCAAACTACCTTTTACATGGAACTTTTTTCGAAAATTTTGATTTTCTTAAAAATGACTCTTAAGGATTTTGATTACCATATCGCATATTAAGATATTTACCTGACAAATAAAACGTATATCTCGAATTTTCTGAGAATAGCTTCTACAGACCTATTTATTCTGGATGAATTTTGCTTAATTTGACATAACTAATAAACCGTAAGAGATAGACTAAAACTTACTATACAAAAAAACGTAGGCCTCGTTAAAATACACAATTTACGTCATATACATTTTTTTCGTGGAGCTTACCGTTTTTGAAGTATTCATTGTTGTTAGTTTCAGTTGTGAAGTGTAATGACAATCGCATAACGACAGCTTTTAAAACATTTGACTATCGATTTAGCCTAGCGCATTCCCTTATTTTCTTCCTGCTTATAAGGAACTAAGTAATGAGAATATTGTGCTGAATACCTCGATTAACAAGGTGCAGAAAGAAGAATAATCTTATGTAAGAAGTTTGTAGAACGGCTAGAGAAAGTCATGTGAGTGTAACACATCAGAGTTTTTTAAATGTTGCATGTAGCTCAATGTCTATAGAGAAGATGAGATTTTGATTTTAGCTAACTAAATCGAGTAAATTAATTAATACATCCACAATGAAAATACATATTTGAGTTACATTTGGTATGAATACGTCTTTTGTTGTCAGTAATGCCTGTACAAAAATCAACGACCTATCTTCAATACTTTAGAAAAGTACTTGATCCTCTGGTGTCCTCTTAGGGGTTCATTGGCGGTCTTGCTCTTTCATGCTTTTAATTAGAGCGTATTAGGAGGAAGCCAATTACAGCTGGATTCTGTATCAGTAATAATCTGATCTGATCCTCTTCTTGTAATGAAGGAATTGCGTTAGTCCTTTAGACGCTTCCCAAATAGTGGTCAGTGCTGAAGCAAAACACAAATATAACTGTAAACTGAATGGCTTTAGCTTGTGTTTGGTCAAACATGTAACACTGTTTTTACTTTCTCTAGCCGGTATATGCAATTTACATAGTAGATAGAGAAGGTATTGTAGTTCCTAAAAATTCGATACCAGATTTAACCTGAAATACATGTTTTAACTAACTGAATACAAAATAAAGCATTTTTAAAAACATGTGTGTCTGTCTGTCTGTCTGTCTCTCTCTCTCTATGTTTATGTGTCTGTGGGTAACATAGCTCAAAAACGAAAATTCGGATAAATACCAAACTTGATACTTGAGTTTGATATATTCCAAGGATGGGACACGGAAATTTTCGAGAAAATCGCCCCAATCCCAACTACCCTTTACACGGAATATTTTTTTAGAAAAATTTAAATTGCTCTAACGATATGTTTAAGATATTTTCATGACAAAAGAAATGTAAATTTTGAATTTTCTGGGAATAGCCTCTGAAGACCTCTTCCTTCTGGATGACTTCTGTACAACTTTCGTATAACTGCTAAACCGTAGGAGATAGACAAAAACCTACTACACAAAAAGTGTACATCTCGTATTTTTTCGTAGAAATTCTCATTTTCGAGTTATTCTAAGTTATTGGTTTCATTTTTAGGTACTTAAGCTTTTCTCAAACAGAAGTATCTTTCTTTTCGTCTCTCTTTTGTTTACTCTTAGCAAACAAAAAAATGAATTTCAATTGTTTCACATAGCGACCGGGTTTTAAAAGATTTCACTTCGCTTTAGCCTGTGCGTTTCTTTTATTTCCCTTCTCCTTACAAAGAAGCAAGCAATAAGACAATTCTGGTAATGTTTATCATGATGTAGATAAAAGCATATTCTTTTGTAAGAAAATTTTGTTTCGGAACAGCTACAGAAGGTCATGTGAATGGAACGCATCTATACGTACTTTTGTACATAGTGTACAGAGAAGATTCTATTGTATTCCACCCAAAAATTCGACACCGAGATTTCACGGAAAAAATGTGTTTTGAGGCCCTCTGAGCTCAAAGGAAGCATTTCCAGAAAAAGCTCCGTGTGTATGTGTCTGTGGACAGCCTGGCTAAAAAAACTAAAAGCTGTTAAGAGCCAAACTTGGTATTTAAGTTTAGTATCTTCTGAAGATGCGACGTGAAGATTTTCAAAAACAAAAAAATCCCCTCACCCTAAACTACCCTTTACATAGAGAACTTTTTGAAAATGTTGTTTTTTTCAAAAATGACTAACGATGTTGATTAAATTACCGTATTTTATAGATATTAACGTTACAAATAAAATGTATATCTCTAATTTTCTGAGAATATCTCTGGATGAATTTTACTGAATTTTGCAGAAGTAGTAAACCGTAAGAAATAGACAAAAACGTATTAGAAAAAAAATCTAGATCTCGTTAAAACATAGTTTATGTCATGTGAATTTTTGTTGTAGAGTTGAAGGCTTCCAACATATTCCTTGTTATGGGTTTCAAGTTTAAACTGCGTAACTTTACTCAAATGGGTCTACATTTCCTTTCATCCGGCTTTTGTTAACTACTGTCTTTGTAAAGCGAACCGGACTTATTGTTCACATAGCTTTTAAAATATATGACTATCGCTTTAGTCACATCTGCTTACAAATAATCAAGAGGTGAGGTCATTTCTGCTAATGTTTATCTAGATTAAAAAGATAAAATTGATTGTAAATAAAGGAATCTCTTTGTAAGAATAGTTTGTTTGCAGAACAGGTAGAGAAAGTCATGTGAATGCCTCTGTCGCTCCTATTAGTGACGAATACGAGTTTTTCTTGAACTGACCTTAGAATATGTTATGCAGATACAAATGGGGCCTTGGGATTTTGGATTTTGTGCTGGTTTCATTGACGCAATATCAGAAATTCACGGCGAAATCTTTAATACCAATATCTATGTCTTTTGTTGTTGCATGATATGCAGAATTCAGCAGCGTGGACAGCAGAATGATTGAAAATCAATCCTCATTGAGGTGCATATATTTGGTAGAACCCATTCAGAATTGCTATTGGTCCTGAATTAAATTCTGTTATTGTGCTAGTATAGAATAGAAGGTGCATGTTCTTACGAGAAACGACGTCAATTATATTATTATCATTATTATTATTATTATTATTATTAAATGGCGACTCAACTGCTATGGATTAAGCTTTGGGAGGTCGGCGAATCGGAGAGGTACATAGAGATAAGTAGCGCTATCGTCAGATAACCGGCATCTTCTGGAAGTTTACTCTTCTGCCGGATTCCAGAACAGAATGTTCTGTGGAAATTTCCAACGAACACTCTCGCGAATGAGTCAATTAGTGGATTAGGAATGGAATGTTCTCCGTGCAGTTTTATGACGATGTCGTGATGTGCAGGGAGTACTGTTACTACAAGAGATTAGAGACGCTTTGTGTTCGATTTTCCAGATGGCGAATCATCCGAAGAATTTAAATACATTGAATTCTATTTATTTTCGCTTTTTAACTTCTGAGGTTCTCAGCGTCTCATTCTCATTCTTACTGAGCGTGAAAGACCGCTTAACTTTACTCAGAGACGAAGTTTATGTGCCATAAATCTACGAAAAAGGACTCCGGCTATACTTCCCTCCCGAAATAAGCTACACTAAGAATTTTTACTCCCGAAAAAATCCATCCATAGCCCTTTGCCGAATTTGAACCCATGACCTTGGGATCCAGAAGCTCGCATGTTACCGTTAGACCATGGAGCATGACTCATCTGAAGAAGAGGCTATGTCTCGAAGAAAGAGAAGTGAAGTGAAAATTAAACTAGTTCACATTATGAAGTGCCAGAATGAACTAATGAAGACACAGTGTGTTGGTTCATTCGGTACTAAATGAAGCAGATTATAATTACTGAAGCTATAATAGAAACAGGATCATCGGAATTGCTGCTGCAGTCCGATAAAATCTGACGTGTTCTATTCACATGACTTTCTCTTTCTGTTCCAGAAACAACTTTATCTACATCGTGCTAATCAAGATAAACATTACCCCAATTCTTTCTAAATTAAAAGCGAAAGCCATAGTAACATTTTTAAAAATCCTATCGCTATTTGAAACAATTGATATTCTGTTCCGTTTGCTTGCTAGGAGTAAACAAAAGAAAGGCGAAAAGACAGATCGACTTCCCGTTTCAGAAATATTTAAGTAGCTGAAAACTGAAACCAATAATAGAAATATCTCGAAAACGGTTATCTCTAAAAACAAAAACCTACATGACATAAATTGTATGTCTTAACAAGATAAGTTTTTGTCTATTTCTTACGGTTTACCCGTTATAAAGTTATACAAAAGTCATCCAGAATGACGAGGTCTTCAGAAAATTCAAGATATACATTACGTGTTTCATAAAAATATCGTAAACATATAGCATTTATAAAAATTGTTAGAGCCATTTTTGAGAAAATCAAAGATTTCGAAAAATTTTCCATGAAAAGCGTAGTTAGGGGTGGGTGGATTTTCTTGAAAATGTTCACGTCGCATCCTTGGGAGATATTGAAGTTAAACACCAAGTTTGGTATTAACTGAATTTTCGTTTTTGAGATATGCTACGCACACACACACAGACATGCATTTAAAAATACTTTTTGTTTTTATTCTGAGAACCCTAGAACATGCATTTCTGTTGAAATATAGTTTCGAACTTTTGAGTGGAATACAACATATTCCCTGTCCACTATGCACATTGCACATATGTGCTGAGAAAGCAAAAACATTGCTAAAGCTTAAATCTTCTAATAGCAGACTTGATATATTTGAAGTGAAGAGGAAAGAACTAGCAGGGGAAGGTTTTTTTTTTTCGCTCACGTAATACAAAACGCTTTTATACATCACTGTTCTTTAATTTCAGTTATTTCTAGATGTATTGAATCACCAATAGTAATGATACGGATGTGGCGTTTTAATATTGCTATGTCTTAAAATACGTTTAACAGATTCTGATGAAAACGGTTTTTCTGCTGGATCACTCTTCTGATAAAAGACAGGAAGCGCCCAAACTTCTCACTCTTATCTTTTTGCTCACTTTCTAATTAGGAACGCCGATGTTTGAAAAAAGAATGGGCGTGGCTGTTTAAAGAAAGAATTATTGTATGGGATATTTTGAGCTTGGAAGCGATTCCATTAAGTTAATTGCTCTGCGCAGTAAAAGCTTCTGTCAAAAACGTATGATTTGTTCTAGTAAAATCATATTATTTTATGGATAGTGACTTGATGATTGAACAAAATGACGAGGTAACATGTGCGACTTGCAATCGGGAGGTCCGGGGTTCCATCTCGGTGACCATCCACTCTGACCCACTTTTTGTACTTTCTCTAGCACGCATGTACAATGTATACAATAGACAGAAAATGTATTATATTACACCAAAAAATTCGAAACCGAGGTTTCACCAGAAATACATGATTTGAGACACCGAATCCAAAGAAAACATATTTAGAAGTATATCCGTGTGTGAGTGTGTGTGTGTGTGTGTGTGTGTGTGTGTGTGTGTGTCTGGGCAGCATAGCTCAAAAACAAAAAGTTGGTTAGATACCAAACTACCTTCCAAAGATAGGACAAAACCTTTTAGAAAATCCCCGCACACCCAACTACGCGTTACATGGAGCGTTTTTTGTAAATTTTGATTTTTCCTAAAATGGCTATAACAATTTTTATTAAAATACCATATGTTTAAGATATTTTCATGACACACCAACTGTATATCTTGAATTTTCTGGGAGTAGCCTCTGAAGAGCTCTCCATTCTAGAATACTTTGTATATCTGGTAAGCCGATAAAACCTGCTACACATAACATATAGATCAAATTAAAACACAAAATGTATGTCATACGCATTTTTTGTAGAGTTAAGCGTATCCAAGGCATTCCTTATTCTTGCTTGGTTTCGATTTTAATATCTATATTTTTCTCATACAGAATCAATCTGTTTCTATTATACCTGGCCACGACAAGAGAACGGAATTTCAATTATTATTGTTATAATAATAATTATAATTATTATTATTATAATTTTTATTATAATTATTATAATAATTATTACTATAATTATTTTTATTATTATAATGATTATATTGTTATACTTATTATTATTATTATTATTATTATTATTATTATTATTATTATTATTATTATTATTGTTATTATTATTATTGTTATTATTATTATTTCGGGCTGAATTTATTTCGGGGGATAAAAAGAATGTGCTGCAATAATCAGTTCCCTGGATATAACAAAAGGGTGAAGCAAGAGAACGTCAATATATGCCAGGAACTGAATATCCTGACTGCTCCCTCACTATCTCCCCTTGGGTCGCTGAGGAAATACAATAGGTCGCAAAAGATTTATGTCTACAAAAGGAAACGCAGCGGCCACTCAGCTGTAAAGATTCACACAATCCTGACTGCTATGAACTTTCGGAAGCTTTTGCGCGTCTCATATTGCAGCTCCGCACTTCTGTTGAGGCATTTTTAGATTTGGGGAATAGTTGACAGATGAAATCGCATTACAAATTAATTTTCAAACCCGTAAAAATAAAATAGTTTTTTTAGCAGACCAGCAGGTTAGTTTTTTTAAACTTAAAAACAAATTAATTTCATTTGCGCGTTGATATTATTTATTAAATTATTGTATAATGCTATAGAAGATTTGTTATGATTAATATTTCTCTTTACTCCTTATAATTATCCGTACAAAAGGTTTGAAACTTCAACGGAATATACTTTCTTAACCTCCCCCTGACAGTCTTGCAAGTGCTGGTAACGTTTCATGGCCTATAAGCACCTTTTGGAGCTGAGACAATCACCAGAATAATCGAGTACATACTGTTAAGAACATAATATCTTTGCCCCTCTCCTCTGACTTTAAAGTTTGGAATTATGAGGTGTATGCGGCTGGAAACCAATTCTCGCAGTTGCCAAGTCTTCCCTTAACATGTGTAGTAACTCACTAGTTTGGACATGTACTAACACGAAACTGAACTGCCTAAGAGTCTCCAGGAAACAGAAAAAAAAAAAAAAAAATAGAAATGGAGTTTTATTTATGGACGATCTTCAAATGCTGTGGCTCTCATTCTATACTGGGCTTAATTTTACTCAGAGGCATCTTTATCAGGCTTGAGGTTTTTTTATTTGCCGTAAATCTACGACACGGGGCCAACGGTTTTACTTCCCTTACGAAGGAAGCCATCCTAAGCAGTTTACGCCCGAAAAATTCCATCATCCTCCGCCGGGTTAGAACCCGTGACTTTGGGTAAATGAAGTTAACATGGTAACCATTGCACCATACAAATTTTACTATGTCGCCTTTCGCTTCTTGTACAGGGTCGGCTTTAGTTTGCTAATGGTTTTTATCAGTAGCTGGGGGAAGCGGTCTCGTTTGAAGACCATCATGTTTTGGAAAAAAACTATACATCTACATAATTACAGCAAGTGAAATTTTGAACCCTTACACCTTATCTTTGAGTCCGTAGTTATTCAATAACAAAAATCTAGGGGACCCAAATGGAGCTACATGGTTGGCACACTGTGAATAACTTTACACTCTTAACTTTCTATGGAACGACCTTTGGCGTTCAGTTGTATTTGGAAATGCCATCTCTAGTCATGGCCCGGCCTTGATAAATATGGCAACGTTTCTGCCCGTCAGCTGAGCAACGTGACATGGTTTCAGTGCAAGATAAGTTCCTCGCTTGTCTATGTGTTTGTCAAAGCTCCATTGTTATAGTGTCTGTAGCAATATAAATATTCCATAAATATACCAGATATATGTACAGTGCCAGTGTGCTTAAGAAATGATGCAATCAAAATCTCATGTGTTCCATTCACATGACCTTCTTTATATCTCTGTAACAAATTATTGTTAATATGCTTATTCTTCTATCTACTTCACAATAATCGAGATAACAGTAAAACGATCTTGTTACTTAGTTCCTTTATAAGTAGAAGGGAAATAAAGGAATGCACTAGGCTAAACCGTCAGTCAAATGCTTTAAAATGTGGTTGAAATCCGTTTCTTTGAGTGGTCAGGAGTTGACAAGTTCCTATATGAGAAAGGTTTTAAGTATTTTAAAACTGAAACCAATAACAAGGAATATCTTGAAAACGGCCAACTCCACGAAAAAACGTATACAACAATACATTGTGTGTTTTAAGAAGATATACATTTTTTGTGTAGTGAGATTCAGTCTATCTCTTACGGTTCTCCAGTAATGCAAAATTCAGAAAAATGCATCTAGGATAAAGAGGTCATTAGAGGTTATTCCTGGAACTTTAAATATAGACATTTTATTTGTTATGTAAATATCTTAAATATAAGCGATTTTAATCAAAACCGTTAGTCAATTTTGAGAAACCAAATTTTTTTAAATTTTTTCATGTAAATGGTAGTTGGGGGTGGCGGATTTTCTTGAAATTTTAGTGTCACATCCTTGAAATATACTGATTTTAAATATCAAGTTTGATATATAACGGAGTTTTCGTTTTTGAGCTATGCTGCCCCCCCCCCCCCACATACATGGACATTTTTCTAAAAACATTTTTTTTTATTCGGAGTTCCCAAAACATGTATTTCCGGCAAAATTTGGCTATCGAATTTTTGGGTGCACTTTCTCTTTTCATTATGTACATAGTACGAGTAGAGAAAGTGAAAATGAAGGATATATAGGTTGTTTTCGGGTACCTAATGAATCTATTCTACCGAGAAAATGAAAATGAAGGATATATAGGTTGTTTTCGGGTACCTAATGAATCTATTCTACAGAGAAAATGAAAATGAAGGATATATAGGTTGTTTTCGGGTACCTAGTGAATCTATTCTACCGAGAAAATAGTTTCGCTCTGTTCCAAGAGCAGATTAGTCACCATTTAATATACCTGTGTTATACGTGAAATATTTTCAGGAAAGTTGCGTAAGTATTGTTGAAAAAAACGCAAGCAAGGATGGAAATGAAGTAGAACGATGAATATTGTCAATACACGTAATGAGCTACTTTTTGAACAGATTATACCTCAACGTGTGCATGTTTACGCTACAAACCCCTCCTCGCTATCCTTTCTTTATTCTGCTGACTGCTCTTTGGGTTCGTAACTGTGTTGTGTGCGCTTGGAACCTAAAACCGATCTTTATATATATATATATGTGTGTGTGTATATAGATTGCCACAAACTCACTTATAAGTGCATTCGAAGTGTATTATACCCACCACTAGGATATAAGCGTCTCTGAGAAATGAAGCGTCATTCAACCACTGACCTATGCCTTCCATTTTGGCAGCTATGTCGTAAATATTAAGCGGGTTCTTCATTCAACATTGTGGTAATTTTAGCATTTTGATTTCATTCCTGACCTTGAATATTTAAAACAGTTTGGTAATGTTTGTAGAGTAACGCATTAACGAACAACTGAAGGTCCTCCAAGCAAAGAGAAGCAGTTTATACACAGATTCTATTTTTTAAAGTTTACAATTTCTCTACGCGTTTTACTCTAATATAAACTTTTGTTGGAACGTTCTGGAGCGCAGCCATTCCCAAACAAACCAAGTCTGTATTTTGACTTGTTTAAAACATCCTGGAAAACATTTTAGATTACAAATTTGCGTCATTCTTACTATGAATAACTTATGTGAGGAAGTCTCAAAATAGCCTTCCAGTTCTTACAGCTACTTGTACACGATATTTCTCTATGGCTTATAAGTCGTGGTTACGGCTGCACCTGCCGGTTCGATTCCCGGCTGAAGTGGTGGGAATTTTTCTCTAGCCAAGATTGTCTTTTATCTCCCCAGAATCTGGAAGAAGGTATGAATGAGCGCGAATGTATTCGTGTAAAGTTAAAGATAAATAATCCACTACTTAAGGCGATACAGCTGATATCTACGAAGGCAAATAGCAAGGTCGCTTATTGTTACCATTGTGTTTATTTCTCTTAAGTGTTCATTGTTTACAACAATAGAACACAACAATGCATCAGAATATGGTTTATTGTTCTGTGTGTTGTCTACAAGGGGCGTTCAATAGCCATTAGAAAAAGGTAGAAAAGTAAATTATTTTTGGTAGCTTTTTTTTAAATTTTTGAACGTAATCTCTTTTTAGCTTGATACACTTTTCTCACTGTTTCTCCAACTGTAGGATTTTGGAAGGTACTCAAAAGCATCTGTTTGGGAGATGGCCTCTTCGTTAGACATGAATCGTTTTCCGCCAAGCCACTTTTTCGGGTTTAGAAAAAAAAAAGTCTCTGGGACCAAAATCTGGTGAATATAGAGGATGTTGTAATAATTCGAACTTTGATTCTACAATTTTCGCCTTCGAAACTGCACGGGCGTGCTAACCTTGAATTGTCTTGATGGAAGAGAATCGCTTTCTTTGCCAGATGAGGGCGTTTTTTCTCGATTTCTCCATTCAACCGGAGCAATAACGATGCATAATACTCTCCATTTATTGTTCTTCCTTTCTGCAATTAATAAATGCAGATTATTTCGCGTGCATCCCAAAAAATCGAGGTCATCACCTTGACTGTAGATTTCACCACATTTGCCATATTCGGATCCTTTTAAAAACTCACTATTTCGACTGTACTTTTGTCTCCGGAGTGCAGTAGTGTGTCCATGTTTCATCTATAGTTATGCATCGACGCAGAAACTCGTCAGAATTGCGACGAAAATTGCCAAACCAACTTCCGAATCCATCACACGATTTTGTTTATTCTCCATTGAGAGCAAACGCGACACCATCTTGCCAAGACCTTTGTCAGACCTAATTTTTGGATCAAAGTTGAGATATGCCTTGTGATATGGCTGTAGCTTCTACTATTTTGTGAACTTTGTTTCGTCGAACCCATATCCTGGATTTTGTCAATAATTTCGGAAGAAGTCACTTTTACTGGACTCGAAACGATATTCATCATTTAATGATGTACGACCACGTTTAAATTCATTTATCCAATTGTAAATGTTTGCAAACTCAAGAGCAGATATGCCATGAACTTAATCCAACTCGTCTTTCATCTCTTTCGGTGTTTAAGTCTAGAAATATTTAATCAATCGCTGGGCTAGGCTTGGATGCGATACACGCCCCCTACTGCACGTCAAAACACGTTGCGCAACCTCGCTGTGACGTGTAGCCAAGGACGACTGGTATCTGCACTGACAATGACCGCTCTCCACATCTGTCTGTATATCTTACTGGATCAAAACAAACTCAATTGTCCTTGTAAACAACGTGAAAATCAGGTCTTATATTCACAACTTTCCTTGAGACCGGTACTTCAAAATGTGTCTAAATGCGCAGTAATTTCAAATAAAACATGACGACGCCAGTGCCGTCTATAGCATGGAACAATAAGGCATATCTGTTATTTTTATTGCAGAGATTTTTTGCAAAATCAGCAACGATACTGTCATAAAATTTAGATCTTCCACGCAAGTCTTTTCATTTGTTTAAACACAGTTCCGGAGGCTGTCAGGACTCCGGCGCAGTATTCTTTTTCCCCTTTTCCATTTCTCCACATTTCTTTTGTTTCTATTTGATTACCGTTTTTACTTCCTCAACACGTAGTATGTGCATAGCGTATAGAGAAGGTATTGCACTCCATCCAAAAATTCAATACCGAGATTTCATCGGAAATCCATGTTTTGTGACCTCCTGAATCTAGAAAAAGGTCCTTGTGTGCGTGTGTATGCCTGTGTGCGCCTTTGGACAGTATAGCTCCAAAACGAAAAGTTCGTTAAATACCAAACTTGGTATTTAAGTTTGGTATCTTCCAGGGATGCGACACGAAGATTTTGAGCAAAATCTCCCACCTCAAACTACCCTTTACATGGAAACACGTTTGAAAATGTTAACTTTCTTAAAAATGGCTCTAACGATTTTGTTTAAAGTACAAATTACATGGCAAATAAAATGTATATCTTGAAATTTCTGGGAATGGCCTCTGAAGACCTCTTCATTCTGAATGACTTTTGCATAACTGGTAAACCGTAAGAGATAGACAATAATAACTTTCTATACAATAAAATGTAGATTCTGTTAAAACACACAATTTATGTCATATGCAGATTTTTCATGGAGGTAAGAATTTCCGAAATATTCCTTGTTATTGGTTCGTTTTAAAATACTTAAACTTTTCTCATACGGGAACTTGTCAACTTCTGGCCATGCAAAAAATACGGATTTCAGTCACATATCAACCAGTTTTTATAGATTTGACTATCGCTGGAGCCTAGTGTACTCCTTTTATCCCTTCTACTTATAAGGAAGCAAGCAATAAGACGATTTCTGCTAATGTTTATTTCGATTAGCATTGAAATAGAAGAATAAGCTTTTTAACAATAATTTGTTCCAGAAATGTACAGAAAGCCATGTAAATGGAACACATCACATTTTTACTTTCTCTATACGCACTATGTACATAGTGTATAGAGAAGGTATTGCACTCCACCCAAAAATTCGATACCGAGATTTCACCGGAAATATAAGTTTTAGGGTCCCCAATATCCAAAAAAAAAAGCATTTTCACAAAAAGGTCCGTGTGTGTGTGTGTGTCTGTCCGTGTGTCTGTGAACTCGATAACTCAAAAACGAAAAGTAGGTAAAATACCAAACTTGGTATTTAAGTTTAGTATCTTCCAGGGATGCGACACGAAGATTTTGAGAAAAATTCCCCCACCCCCAACTACCCTTTACATGGAACTTTTTCGAGAATTTTGATTTTCTTAAAAATGGCTCTAATGATTTTGATTAAAATTTCGTATATTTAAGATATTTACCTGAAAAATAAAATGCATATCTTGAATTTTCTGTGAATAGCCTCAGAAGAGTAGTTTATTCTGGATGCATTTTACTGAATTTTGAATAACTGCTAAACCGCCGGAAATGGAAAAAAACTTACTGCACAAAAAATGCAGAAAACGTTAAAACACACAATTTATGTTATATACATTGTTTTCGTAAGTTCGTCGTTTTTGAGACATTCCTTGTTTTTGGTTTCTGCTATGAAAAACTTATACTTTTCTCATACAGGAACTTGTCAACTCCGATCCATATAAACAAAGGAACTTCATTTACATAGCAACCAGCTTTTGACTATTATTTTAGCCTATGGTAGTCCCTTATTTCGCTTCTACTTACAAGGAAGCAAGTAACAAGACTATTTCTGCTCATTTTTTCTGATTAGCATAAAGTAAACAGAAGTATAAGCTTTTTAAGAATAATTTGTTGCAGGAATATAGAGCAAGTCATGTGAATGGTACACATCAGATTTTTAAAGTAATGGCGATGCGTTTCCCGCGAACATCGGTATACACGTATAAGGCAGTGTTAATTAGCTCGGGTGCGGCTAGCTTGCTTGCTTGCTTGCTTGAAGCTGCTCTCCTTTGTCTTTGCGGAGACAATGATCTGCAACGAAAGTGGTGCGGAACCTAATATAGCTGTTCCTTTGTAGCGAGCAGAGTTTCAAAGCGGTGCTTGTTTTCCCTTTTAGGATACAAGAAGTAAACAGATTAAGTAGCAACCTACCGATGCTTTTAAATGTGTGAAAGTACCTGATGTGTTCCAATCACATGACTTTCTTTACAACTCTGCAACAAATTGTTAGAAAGCTTATGCTTCTATTTACTTCATGCTAGTCGAAAAAAATTAACAGAAATAGTCATATTACTTGCTTCCGTGCAAGTAGAAGCAAAATCTGGTTGCTATTTTACTGAAGTTCCTTTGTATGGACAGATGTTGACAAATTCCTGTATGAGAAAAGTATAAGTTTTTCGAAGCTGAAACCAATAACAAGGAATGTCTCTAAAACCATCAACTCGACGAAAAAAATGTATATTATACAAATTGTGAGTTTTAACGTGCTCTACAGTTTTTGTGTGGTAAGTTTTTGTCCATCTCTTACGGTTTAGCAGTTATGCAAAATTTCGTAAAATTTATCCAGAATGAAGTAGTCTTCAGAGGTTATTCCCAGAAAATTCAAGATATACATTTTATTTGTACGGTAAATATCTTTAATGCACGATATTTTAATCAAAATCGTTAGAGCCATTTTTGAGAAAATCAAAAATATCGAAAAAAGTTCCATGTAAAGGGTGGTTGGGGGTGGGTGATTTTCTTAAAAACCTTCATGTTACATCCTTGGAAGATCCCAAACCTAAATACTAAGTTTGGTTTTTAACGGGCTTTTCATTTTTGAGCTATGCTGCTCACAGACACACGCACACACACTCGGACATTTTTCTAAAAATACTCTTTTTGGATTCAGGGGTCTCAAAACATGTATTTCCAGTGAAATCTCAATATCGAATTTTTGGGTGCATTACAATACCTTTCTATACAGTATGTACATAGTAAGTGAAGAGAAAGTAAAAAGTGTGTGCGAGAGTGAAGCACATAGAATTTCAAATAGAAAATGATCCTTTAAATGATCCTGACAAAATCTGATGTTTTGCATCCATATAACCTTTTTAATTTCTCTAGCACGTATGCACATATAATGTACACCTATCGCCAAAAAATGAGTTATGTCTGGAACGTCCCTCACGGCACAGCGCCTTGTACACACCATCAGCGATACAGTTGTGTAACGGCAGTAACAAGTTATCATAAGTTTCCAAATCTTAATATTACTAACCCATATGGCCAATAATCATAATCAAATACATAAGCTTCTTCAACAACAGACTGTCAAAATTAGATAAAAATATTAACGAAACAAAATATGATACAGTTTGGATAGTAAAACCTTCCACTTTCTCTGTGCCTTCACTTAAGCGCTGTGACAAAACGTAGGTTACTCCTCTGGTGGGGGTCGCAGGATCGCTTCTCACAAATAGCAAACTTTTTTCTTCCTTCTCTTAATAATCCTGAATCAACACATAGCGGCTATTTATTTTACATACTTATTTCATACGCAACATTTGGTACAGTTAATAACATGCTATTTATGGTACCTCTTTAAGGGTTTATTCTACTGAACATCAATATGTGCACACGGAAGCATGTGGAGAGCAGAAATACTAAAATCTTTTGTTTTGAAACATTTTTAAGATACATTTAGTTTTACTTAACACAACCTTCACAAAGCGATCAAACACACCCTTCATAAACCGATCCGTGGTGATATTCTCATAAGAGGTGACATTTTCTTCCACACGTGAGGGAGAGGTAATTGACTATCGTCCAAAGGGGACCCGATATGATTCAAAATACGTGGCTTCACAATTCCATCATGGTCGCATATCGATTCTGTATCGTGTTGGGGTTGAATATCCAGGGACGGTATAGGTGCGCTGTGGCAGCTTGACGATACAGTGAACGGTGTACAATGCACCGATAATATTTTGATTCCCTCTGTGAGAATGAGTTTTCTATTGAGAGTGTGTGGGCCGAGATAAAAAGGACGCTGCGCTCCAATTACTTGTAAATGGACGACGGACAGATGGCTTCTGGGCACAAATTCAGAAAGGCTGGGCTCTTGTAGCTTCTTATCCTTATTACTATAAGCATTTAATTTATCTATGCTCCGAAGACTGAGGTCAGTTATACGGGCTGAGTATTCATACACCCGAAGTATGTTTATTTTTCATGTTTTAGTCTTAGAAGGTAACAGTTTATTTACACACATTTTTTAGTTATTTAATGCGAGTGTTAGTAGAATTATGTTGTTTTTTTGTGTGCATAATCCAGACATAAACTTAACAACCATAAAAAAATGAGAAGCATCACGAGATTTGAGCCTAGGAACTTGTGAGTAGAAACAAGGCCTTCTTAAACTCTCGGCCACCTTAATGTTGTTCCGTGATCATAGATGACTGTACATAGCGTTGTGAACACAGCTTTTACGAAGCTACCCCAAGCTCTTCGATCGACACATTGGATGTGGCGATGACTCATTTTTTGTGTCACGGAGTTCATAAAAGCTAGAGAAGGTATTGTATTCCACACAAAAATTTGATATCAAGATTTCATCGTAAGTATACGTTTTTGAGGTCCCAGAGACCGAAAAGGTGTGTGCGTGTGTGTGTGTGTGTGTGAACAGCATGGCTCAAAAACCAAAAGTGCGTTGAAAACCAAACTTGATTTTATGTTTAGTATCTTCTAAGGATGCGACACGAAGATTTTCAAAAACCTCTCTCCACCACAAATTACCAATTACATGGAAAAGTTTTAAAACTTTTGTTTTTCTAAAAATGGCTTTAACGATTTTGATTAAAATACCGAATGTTAAAATATGTATACCACAAATAAAATGTATGTTTTGAATTTTCTGTACAATAAGCTCTGAAGACCTCTTCATTCTGGGTGGGCTTTGCAGAATTTTGCATAACGATTAAACTGTATGAGATAGACAAAAAATTATAACATAGAAATGTAGATTTCGTTGAAACACATAGTTTATGTCATATGAGTTTTTCTTGTAGAATTCGCCATTTTCGAGATATTCCTTGTTATTGGTTTCAGTTTTAAACTACCTAGCTTTTCTCAAACGGGACCATCTAAAGCAAACCGAGTCTCAAATGTGTCTCTGATAACGTTTATCTCGATTAGTATGTTGATAAAATAATAACCTTCTGTAAGAATATCTAGTTTGTATATGGAACGGCTAGAAAAACTTATGTGAATGGAACACATCAGATTTGTTACTAACTATTCCGCAAACTATTTTTACAAAGGCTGCATCTTATTAATCCAGTTAAATTTTCAATTCGCATTTTTACATATTGTTTACGATATAATAAATAAAGCCATGATCAGATTTTAAAGAATGTGTTGCTATGGCTTTGAAATAACACCCTCTTCACATTATCACTTACCACGTAAAAAAAAGGCAAAAAAGTGTTATTTGGGAACAAACATAACTATTTGAAAATTGAAATTAGTTACAAGAATTAAATAGCTCTGAAATGGATAATTTAAAAAATAAAATAAAACATCCAATTTCTTCCATCTACAAGACTATCTTTACCCATTCCACAAACGAATTTCTTACAAAAAGATTATTCTTATATCTAAATTATGCTAATGGATAACCATTACCAGAATGGTATCATCACTTACTTGTCAATAAAAGGGATCCAAGGAAATACATGATAAAGCGTTAGTAAGATGTTCTAAAAACTGTCGCTATTCGATTGTTATTTAAATTCGTTCTTTTGATTGCCAGGAGTGAAAAAAAAAAAAAACGGGATGACTTCTGTTTGAGAAAAGTGATAAGTATTTTAACATTGAAACAAATCACATAAATTGTGTTATGACATCTACAATTTTTGTCTATCTCTTATGCAAAAGTTCTCTTGAGTGGAAAGGCTTTGGAGACTATTCCCTGAAAATTCAAGATACACATTTCATTTGCCGTGTAGATTTTTTTTAATGTAAAGAATTTGAATCCAAATCGTTAGTAAAAATCAAAACTTTCGAAAATGTTCCATGTAAAGGGTAGTTCGGTCGTATTCTTGAAAGACACTGGTCTTAAATACCAAGTTTGGTTTTGGCCTTACAGTTTTTGAGTTATGCTTATCAGACACATACCTCCAAGGATGCCCATACATGGACACACACACACATATACATAAGCACATCATTTTTAGCAGTTGCAACAACAGCTGTACTTCTGGAGTGGTTGTATTTAATAATGGCGAACTACTTAAGGTTACAAGGTACTATGAAGGGGTCAAAATGACAGTTTTTGTTTTCGGATAGTAAATTTTCTGAAGTTTTCTGATTCAAAAAAGATATACTTTTAATATTATGCGTCCATTTTTAGCTTTTAAATGGAATTTTAAACATGGCGCACAATCTTTTAAATGCTCCCGAACAGAGCGCCACAGCCCCTTTTCTGCAATCTTCTGTCTTTCTGCTTTCTAAGATGATAGAAACTTGAGGGAAATTTTTATGCTGAACTAGCCGCCCAGCAGTCCATAAAGCAAGACAGGACCAATAGGAGGATTGCTGAAAAGCAGACAGAGTCCAGCAATAAAGATTCATAAGATTATGTTCCTGAAATGTATTGAGGTAAGTCTACCATGTCAAATTTTTAAGTTCAATTTTATCGATATTACATTTTCTGATACACATGTACCTTTTACTCAGGAACCACTGATGCTAGAATGTTGAAATTTTCTACACCTATCTAACATACATCAATGACTTCCGACTGCCTGATTCATAAACCTAGCTTACAAATGATGTAAATTAGAACATTTTTAACCATGTGAAAATTGAGATATTTTAATATTCTTTTTTTCCACAAATGTGGTATTTTTTAAAATAATTATCTTGAGCCATATACTTCTGATTCTGGCAGTTAGAGTAGATAAGTATAATCAGAACATGTTTAAACATTTGAATATTCTGCTTTGAAAGCTTTTTTCATGCTAATTTTCTTTTTCTTCTCAACATTATAATTTTTCAAAAATAACGTTTTGCAGATAAAAGCATAAAGTTTCCATCAGAAGAAATACAGACTGTTACTGTACATTATACAACATTTTCATGAAAATTCATTTAGCACTTCCTGATTTGTGAGAGGTTAATTTTGACAAATTGTTAAAGCCTTACAACCACACTACTTTGTACCCTTAAACAACTATGTTTTAAACTCTGTAATAACTGTACAAATAACCAGGCTGAGCAGTACGCTATAGTAAAAGTTCTTGAATGTGTTACAATATACACAGATTGTCGAATAACTTTTGACTCCATAAAAGACACCAGAAATCAAAAAAAATCTCATTCACATAACTTTCTTTATATCTCTGTAACAAAATTGTTAAAATTTTATTTTTCTGTCTATTTCATATTGATTGAGTTAAAAATTAGCAAAAAATTGTCTTATTACTTGTTACCTTATAGGTAGAAGAAAATAAGAGGGATATACTAGGCTAAGTCAATAGTCAAAATTTTTAAACGCTGGTTACCATATGGTTGAAATCCGTTTCTTTGCACGCCATGAGAAGAAGGAGAAAAGCTGAAAACAATAACAAGGAATATTTTGAAAACGGTCAACTCCACGAAAAAAAAAAAAATGAATGACATAAATTGGGTGTTTTAAGGAGGTCTATATTTTTGTGTAGTAAGCTTATATAATATCTATTACAGTTTAGCAGTTATGCAAAAGTCATTCAGAATGAAGAGGTCTTAAGAGGTAGTTTCTATAAAGTTAAAGATATACATTTATTTGTCATGTAAATATCTTTAATATACGAAATTTTAGTCGAAATCCCTACAGCCTTTAGGAGAAAACCAATATTTTGGATTTTTTTTCTATGTAAAGTATAGTATAGTTTGAGGTGAGGGAATTTTCCTTAAAATTTTCGTATCGCATCTTTAGAAGATACTGAGCTTAATTCCAAATTTTTTATTTTACCGACTTTTAATGTTTGAGTTATCGTGTTCACAGACACATGGACACATACACACGTGGGGCTTTTCCTAAAAATGCTTTTTTGCATACAGGGGACCCTCAAACATGCATTTCTATGGAATGTCGGAATTGAATTTTTGGCTGGAGTGCAATTTCTTCTCTACCTATGTACTACATAGAGAAAGTTAAAAAAATAACAAGCAAACAAATTTATATGAATAGCACGTAGTGTTACTGCTTATAATGAAGCATGCTGTAAAATAAATGGAAAACAAATAAAAAACACAAGACCTTTTACTAAAAATCCTTTTTCTGACTCAGTGGACTTGAAAACATGTATTTACTTAGAAATCGCAACATCGAATTTTTTAGTTATGTACACAGAGCGTGCAGAGAATATACATCTTGACTTGCTCATTGCAATGTCCCTTAATTGATTTTGTGTAATACATTAAGTTTAAAATTCACACCTCCGAGTTTTCCTTCTGGCGGAATGTAACATAAAATAAATCCTTCATTCGTCATTATTAAAGGCAAACACCTGTGTTTTCAAATTAATTTTGAGCTTCGGAATTGGAAATGCTACCACGAAGTATCCACAAAGGTAAAATTAAGCAACAGGCTCATTAAGAACAAAGCTGTAAACACCAAATTAAAAGAAAAGGAAACTTAAAACACAGAAAAGAATGAGAACAGATTTTCACGGAAACAAATTGCCGCTTGTTCAAAGAGACAAAGTAAAGTAGTACTTTTCTCTTCCTTTCTTTCTCTCAGTCTTTCCCAAGACTTTTTGCTGACAACCATTCCTTTCTCAGTCCCTTACATGAGAGTGAGAGGGAAAAAGAATGCTCAAAAACAAGACCTAATTAAATCACAAACAATGGCGGTATTTTCATCAAGGCAGACTCATCGAGCATGGGCAAGTCAAAAAATAATTACCCGCAATTTGTTAATTTTAAACCACTGATAGTAATATTTCTGTATATAAATACGTTTGTGAGGGTTGTGGTGGATTAATTTGTGAGGGATGCGTAGGATCGGTTTGTAAGCTTTGTGTTGAGTAAGAAAAAACCCTATCCTCCCAAAATAACCAAATAAATTTAATAAATAATCTTGTAATCCTGCTGAATTTGTAACAATAAAAAGTATAAAAATATTGATGTGTTCCATTCACATGCCTTTCTCTACAAACATATAAACTATTCTTACGAAACGTTTTCGTCTATATAATCTAATCGAGCTAAATATTAGCACAAATTGCATTATTACTTATTTCGTTGCTAGCAGAAGGGAAACACGTAAATACACTAGGCTAACTGATCAATTAAAATGCGGTTCTCTTTGAGTGGCTAGGAGAAAAGCAAAATATATGAGATGAAAGATGACTTCGCGTTTTGAAAAAGTTCAAGTAGTTTAAAATTGAAGCTAATTGAAACCAATAGGAAGGAATATCCTGGAAGCGGTTAACATATGACCTAAACATAACAAACTTTAACGATATCTATATTTTTACGAAGTAATCTTTTTTTCTGTCTCTTACGGTTTACCAGTCATTAAAACAGACATCCAGAATGAAGATCTTCAGAAGCTATTCCCAGAAAATTCAAGATATACCTTTAGTTTGTCATGGAAATATCTTAAGAGTATGGTATTTTAATCAAAATCGTTAGAGCCATTTTTGAGATATATGTTCCATGTAAATGGTAGTTGGAGGGGAGAATTTTCTTGAAAATATTATTGTCGTATCCTTGGAAGATGCGAAACGTAAACACCAAAGGCGGTATTTAACGATATCTTTGTTTTTGAGATTAACTGGCTATTGTCACACATACATGATACGTTTTTCTAAAACAGTTTTTTTTTTATGTAGGGTGAAATCTCGGTATCGAATTTCTGATCTATTATGTATATTGTGCATATATGCTCCAGAAAGTAAAAATGCACGTTTTAAGGTTATTTTTCAGTTAAGAGTTCCTTATTAGGTTATTTTATATCTCTCTATTGATAGCTCTTCAACTTCGAGTCCCATGTTATGTAGGAAAGTTAGGATTTAGGCAAGGAACGGAGGGGGCCACATCGCTCGCTATGGTCTTGAATGGTCTTATACACCCAGATGGAAGGGATGAGGCGAAAGAAGCTACACAGACCGGCACCGATGACTGAGACGCGCAAAAGTCCTTAATAATTCCAGTTTAAACGCCTCAGCATATATGCGAAGAACCCCAGCGTCGAGAGAGGGCAACAAAGCGACCCTTACGCCCCCAACCTAAAGCTGCAAGCGCGGCCACTGAAGAATCTTTTACTAAGCGCTGTATCCATGCCATCTGCACGTAAGTCACCGAGCCATCAGCAATGACAGTTGAAAGCTGAGTTGAAATGAGAGAAGGAAGGGAGAGAAGCCATGGTAATTGAATAGCATCCTAGCAATCGCCTTGGTAGTTCGAGAAAGGCACTGAAAAAATCTGTGTTCCATTCACATGACTTTCTCAACATCTCTGCAAAAAATTATTGTTAAAAACTTATTCTTCTATTTACTTAATGCCACTCGAGAAATATTTAACAGAAATTATCTTATTACTTGCTTCCATGTTAGTAGAAGGGAACTAAGGGAGTATAATATGCTAATGTAATAGTCAAATCTTTTAAAAGCTGGTTGCCATGTTATTGAATTTCCTTTGTTTGTATGGATGGCCAGGAGTTGAAAAAATCCCTTATGAGAAAAGTATAAGTAATTAAAAACTGAACCCAATAACAAGGAATATTTAAAAAACGGTCAACACCACGAAAAAATGTATATAACATAAATTGTGTGTTTTAGCAAGCACTATATTTTTTGTTAAGTAAGTTTTTGTCTATCTCTTACGGTTTTCCAGTTATGTAAAATTCCGCAAAATTCATCCAGAATAAAGATGTCTTCAGCGGATATTCCCAGAAAATTCAAGATATACATTTTATCTGTCAAGTAAATATTTTTAATATAGGATTTTTAATCAAAATCGTTAGAGGCATTTTTGAGAAAATCAAAATCTTCGAAATGTTTCCATTTAAAGGGTAGTTGGAAAGCTTCCTGTCGCAACCTTAGAAGAGACAGAACTTAAATACCAAGTTTGGTATTTAACGGTCTTTTCGTTTTTGAGCTATGCTGCCCACAGACACACACGGACATTTTTCTAAAAATGCTTTTTTTGATTCAGGGTGTCTCAAAACATGTATTTCCGGTGAAATCTCGGTATTGAATTTTTGGGTGCAATAGAATATCTTCTCTATACACTATGTACATGACACGTGTAGAGAAAGTAAATATGGTATTTTAATCAAAATCGTTAAGAACCATTTTTGAGAACATCCACATTTTCGAAAAATGTAGATGTAAAGGATAGTTGGAGGTGGGAGATTTCTTTGAAAATCTTGTGGAATGTCGTAGTATTGGAAGATATTGAACGTAATACCAAGTTATTTAATGGTAATTAAACAATCGCCATGTTGGCGACCCTGGACCGGAGTGCATAGTCGCTGGGAATCGAACCGGGAATCCCCGAATGCCTGTTACAGAATGAAAAGGTTAATTTCCCTAGTTATGTTTACTTTTGATCTACGAATTGAAATTTGAAAATGATATATTCGTTCAATAGTGTGTTAGGAAAAGAGGGTTTTACAGCTTTGCTTGCTTCGCTTTTGTAACCACGTTAAGTTATGCGGGTTTCATACGTACACGGGGATTCACAGACCTGACGCAAATTCAGCAAAATATTGCCCCACTGCAACAAAGATGCTATTTCCGTGTAAGACGCAACCACATTGATTTCCCTCTTTTCTTTTCTACCTTATTCAGATGTATTCTGATACTTCATGTACAATTTCTGTTGAACCATTTATGGAGGTTAAAGATGCTATAAATCTTCTCATGAAAATTATTTTCTCCTGTTGGTACTCATAAGAAAAATATTATGTGTTACACTCACATGTCCTTCTCTACCCACTTTCATTAATTACTTTCTCTACACGTACTATGTTAGTTCATAGTAGGTAAACTATTGTAATCCACCCAAAATTCGATTTCAAGATTTCACCAGAAATAGGTTCTGAGGTCCCCAGAGTTAAAAAAATGAATTTTTAGAAAAAATGTCTATGTGTCTGTGAAGAGAATAATTCAAAAACGAAAAACTCGGTTAAATATCTAACTTAGTATTTAAATATAGTACCTTCCAAGGATGCGATACGAAGACTATCAGATATTTACCTGACAAATAAAATGTATAACTTGAATTTTCTGGGAAAAGTTTCTGTAGACATGAATATTCTGAATGAATTTTACGGAATTTTACATAACTGGTTAACAATAAGAGGTGGACAACAACTTTCCTAACACAAAACGTAGAGGTCGTTAAAACACACAATTTATGATATATACATTTTTTTGTGGAGTGGATCGATTTTGAGATATTCCTTGTTATTTGTTTCAGCATTAAAATTCTTATCAATACTTTTGTCATACGAGAATTTGTCAACTCCTGTTCAAAGAAACAAAGGAGCTTCAGTCACATAGCAACCAGCTTTTGACTAATACTTTAGCCTATGCTACTCTCTTATTTTCCTTCTGCTTGCATGGAAGAAAGTAATAAGACTATTTCTGCTAATTTTTTCTCGATTAGCCTATAGTAAAAGAAGCATAAGGTTTTTAACAATAATTGTATGCAGAGATGTAGATAAAGCTGTGTGAATAGAACACACAAGGTTTTACTTTTTGCAAACACAGAGTCGTCGGTGTTTCTTTTGTTTTATATCCTTTATAACAATTGCCATATATTTTAAAAATATATATATATATATATATATATATATATATACTATGAATTTTCCAACTTTTATAAAGGAACATCTACTACGCGTGTCGTGGATACCACGGTGAAACTGAAACTAGTTTACCTATCCTATTCAATGAGCAAACTAAGAGTTGAAGTCTGAAGCGTTTCTTTGTTAACGTGAAAGAACACACAATTAGGGTTTCTCTGAATGATTTAATGACGCAACAAGAACAGCAGCCTTGTGCTACAAAAGAATCACAGAAGTGGAGTATACCACACAGGAGTTCTCATATGCTTTGTATCGAATTCTTGTTGAATGGGTGAAAGCAAATTGCTGGTAACTTAAACATGGTTCTTAAAGGGGAGTGGTTTTCGTAGAATACAGCAAGAAAAGAAACATGGGTCCCTCTCAGTTAAAAGGGGAGCAAACACATGAATAAGATAATGAGAACGGTAAAAAGCATACCATGAAAGTTTAAAAGCAAAGAGTCACTAGGGTAGTAGAGTGAAAGAACCACCAGCGTAGCCAGTATAAACTTTGCTAAAGAGGAAAAACTGGGAAGAGCGAGAAGAAAAACTAATTTAGAGAGAATGTAACTGCATTTTTAATGAAACCCTGTTTTTACTTTCTGTAATAGTTACTTATATAAAGTATTTGCACTGTTCTGAACTCCTGAGTAGTTATTCAATTGCTTCTCGCGATCATGCTACGAAAGGAGTTGCAGTATTCTTCAGAACATGGTGACCCTGCCGCACTCTTCTTCCGAAGTTCGCTTTAAAGTTTGCGGTTGAAACTAACCTTTGCCAAGTCTTCCAATTATTGGTCCCTTAACTGAGGAGTAGTGTCTCCAAGAAACAGATTTTAATACGTTGCCTCTCGTCCCTAGCACAGGTAATATTTTGTTTGCTAATCGTTATTGCCCAGTGTTAGGGGGAAGCAACCCGTTTAAGGGCAATCATGTTTTAGAAAAAACTACTTGCTTAAAACTCCATGGAATTGGCGCTGCAAGTAGCTCACAATGGGTCCTTTTTAGCTTCCTAAATGAACATATGAAATGGAAGGCCCGAAGGGCAACCAGATCGGGACAACGATGTGCATTAACACGGACAAGATCACTAAAACCCCAATCCTCATGCCGGCCGCTCTGCCTAAGCCCGCGCAACCCTCAGGGAGAAATCTTCACAGAGCGTAAACTCTACCGTCCTGCCGCAACATACAAACCTCCTGTTCCTATAACCCTGAATTAGATGAAATGAAATGATGAGACAAACCGTTCAGCATTGACCTGAGCTACTCTGGTTTGGCCTGCACTGGCTATTCCGTGAGGTTTTTTTCAATTAGGCCAGTATTTTATCTTATGTACCTGTCTCCCAGCAATGCTAGGATTGAAGTGCATGCGTCACTTCTTCTCAAGGCGCCTGGACTTCAAAATTAAATGTGTTGGCCTTCTCAACAATATTTTCCAGAAATTTCTGTTCTATATTTGGTATTCTCAATTTCCTCAAAGCATTTAAGACATCACCGTCCTATCGGATTTTCGGACTGCCTGCTGCAATGGTTCCCAAGGTTTCCATTTACATATTCTTTTCAAAGTCACATTCCGTTCTTTTAACATGGCGAAACCAGCTTAATCTCATAGCTCTAATGAAATTCACAATATTTTGATTATGTATTTGTTTTTATACTCCAGCTGCCATCTCTATCTTTTGTGGGTCCGAAAGTCCTTAGTATTCTCCTTTCAAGGATTAACAGTTTTTGTTCTAGAGATTCTTTCAGTACGTTTTGAGAAGCGTAGATGACAACTGGGCTCATTATGGTCCGATAATTGATAATTTGGTCGTTTCCTTAGCGCGGTGGTAGCCCTGCTTGCCAAGCGGGAGATTTGGGTTCCATTCCTGGTACCGGACTGTTGTGCCATGGATTTAAGTTTAATTAGTACTTTTTTTTTCCAGTTTGCTTTCGATTAATGGAACGTCACTTTCGCATAACCCCTAGGGCAAAGACTACCGCACAACCTCGGTGGGGATGACAGTTACTAGCTGCTGTCTACCAACTCTCCAGGTTAGTGACCGAAGGAACCTCCCGCCCAGGCAAAATCCGGAAGACGATATGCACCATTAAGGATACCGGTAGCTTAGCCTCAGCCCGTGCAACTCAATGAGAAATATTTGCAGAGCGTACCGTCATGCCACAAGAAATCACCTGGTCCTACAACCCTGAAACAGAAAAAACCGAATGTTGAGGCAGTACACCGTAAGTGTGCAGTGACCCGACGACTCAGAATCAAGTCCGTGGGTTTTTCCATCAGGCCAATGCCTATTTTATACGGTAATCCTGAGTTCTAAAACCGCCTGAATTCCGTGCGGGTTATCTGAAGGGTACGCCTGCAGCTACCTCGTGAGGCCCATTACTTGTATTTTTCGCGACCAACCTTGAGCAAGAAGAAGGCGATATCCACGAATTTCAGACTCGGAAACATCTCTTGCACAGCATGAACATTTCGCAATATATAAACTTTTCCTTTGGCTTGAAGTTTGATAATTATGTTTGTCAACATTTATTCGTAAGTTTCCTTACTTTTATTTGCAATAAGCAGAACACCAATGGCACTGTTAACTTATAATTGCCTGTAGGGTGAACACCTGGCAGAAATGTGGACAGCGCTTAAATGTCCATCTCCATAAATTTGCGAGGCAGCACAAAGTTTTGTAATATTTGTCGCAGTTGTAAATTCCACAAGCTTGCTCTTAGTGTCATCAAATAACAAGAATGCCTCACCTGCGTTTGACATTATTTGCACCTCTTCGACTGTTGTTTGGGTTTTTCATTGATAGTCGTGGATTGCTTAGGGTATTGTCGAAATCTCTCTCCAGAGATGTTATTTCTAATTAATTTTAAATCCGAAGATGTTAATGTACTCAGATCTCCAGTCCTCAGATCCTCGTGTATAATTTTGGTTAGTCTAAGGGACAAATCCTCAGTTGCTTGCCGTTTAAAACAATTTTAAATATTCTGCATGTTTAAAATGCTCTGAGGAAGTTTTTCGTGACTATGCAAGATCACTCGATCAAGTATGTCCATCGCAGGCGATAATTTAATGCAAGCCCACCGTTATATTTCATCCTTCAGCTTCTTTTGGAAATAAAATTTATGATCGTCTATTATTCAACGGCACGGAATTCAGGTCATTAAAAGGGTCATCCAGGTAGTTCGCACGGAATTCATGACGAGCCATTTTATACACTGTGTCCCGCTTCGTGCAAGAACAAAAAAACGTGCATACAGGAACTAAAGTGGATACGTCACTTACTCACTTCAACCCCGGGTTGACTACCAAAGATCTTGGTAGGGTTCGAACTTTACCAGCTTAGATCTATTAACTTTCCAGATTAGTGCTGGTGGCAGTGAGAGTAGCGGTGGAAGAGTATACCAACTGCATTGAAAAACCGATAACACATGACAATAAAAACCTTGACAGCAATGGTGTTTATTTAAAAATAGAATAAGGTACTGTAACTTTGTAATCAATATGTTTTAACCAAATAACGGTGGTACTGGCGCAGGTGCATTATGCACTCTCTTCTCTTTCTACAAAAGATTAAGTTTAAATACCACACATTTTGATATATAGATTTCGGCAATACTCCAGAGCTTACAAAACCTACTATATCATATAGAAACATCTGAAAAAGTTGTACTATTATCTGACTCTAAAGCAGCTACAATATCCGTAACATCTGATGTAACACATAATAACCTAAATATTGCAGAATACCACAACATCATAAAACAGCTAATTAATTTAAATAAAAGGTTAATATTTCAATGGGTACCAGTATATTGCGGAATAAAGGATAATGAAGTAGCTTATTTTCTAGTCAAGAAAGTAGTAAAGTTATAACAAATTCATCTGATCCGATAATTTATCAATATCAAAAGAATCATTATACATATCAACATATAATAAAAAATTAAAGAAGATAATCTATCACAAACAAAGGAAAACCATGGGGAAAATTAATGTAATAGCACAACCAGAATCATTACATTACCAAGAAAGTCCTCTGTAGCACTTTTTAGAGTCCTCAATAAACATTTATTTAAGATTAGTATAATGAGATCTCCTCTGTGTCTTTTCTGTACACTTAAAGAAGATATGGATGGAAACCACCCACACCGCTGCCCAACCTTTAGTCAACATGACAACAAAATACTGGAATGCAAGACAGCGAATGGCTTCACTGCCAACATTAGACACCAACCACTTTTTAAACAATTTTGGTGCTGAAATCGTTTGTTAGTATTTAATAATGCAAAATTGTTCCTTACTTTGTTGATGACCTTCGTATAGAATAAACTGCAAGCGACAGTGCACGCAGAGATCAAAGAGAATAGGGTGAACCAGATATAGAAGCGAGAAGAAAGAACGAATGCTCGGAGAGTGGGATCATTGCTCTCTTGTTTGCCTATTAATTTTGTCACAGCTCCCCGAGAGTGATTCAAGCGAGACGAGCTGCACTACTCGAGAGGGAACGATATTATCTCTGTAATCATTTCCCTCCCACCCACCCTTATAGCTCCAGGTCGCTCTTTAATTAAACTCTCTCAAACCTCCTTATATACTTGAGCCACCAGAATGCATCACATGTGTAAATTAAAAGTTGAATGTCGGAGACACCCTTCCTATCTTTTAGACCTGATTCATCTAAATAAAACAAGAGACGCTAAAACACTGAATTTATTTTAATTGCGTAGAGGGATATATTTAGACTTATCAGACGTCAGGTATTATATGGGATTTCCCCTATTCGAGAAAGAAGAGTCGTGCCCCCGTATTATGCTACATTCACAAGATGCAAGCGCAGACGCAACGTAACTCAAGACTTTGCACTCATGTTATTTAACCCTTTGTTGCCTGTTGGTACCTCTACATTCCGCTTGTTTTAAGCGTAACTATACAAACAAGGTTATACCCTAGGAGTAGTTTCATGTTCTACTAGCCTTCAACCATAAACGACAAGTAATCAAGACTGTTTTATATTGTAAAAATGTATACAATATTTGCCCTAAAGTTGCAGTGAGTTTCTTAAATAGATAAAAGAGAAAACCCCACATAACTACAGTCAAATGTAACCCGATTAGCTTCCAAGCAGCACACCGATTATTTTACTTGGGCTCTCCCCGTCCTTTATCACAGTCACTGGGATTTGAACTTGCAACATTAGGTTTTGAATGGATGGTCAGTCCATTACCTATCACATAACACTCATGGCCATTTGAACAACTTTTTGGCAGGATTATGAAAACTGGTTTAGAAGAAATAAAAGTTTTAATTGGGAAGAAAAATATTAACAAAGGATATACATTTATTTTCATTTCTATTTTCTCTCTTATTTTATATAATATTTTATTAGATTATTCCCATATACTTTTACTAGACACCAGTTTTAAGCTTGAATTAAAGGAAAAACGGCATATGTAGTATAATAATGCAGGCAACTAAGGGTTCACATAGAAACATGCAAAACGCTACGCAATGCAACGCAAAAGTTTACAAACTCCAAACTTTATCCTTGTGTTGCGTGCAAAGAGGAGGGATTTTTCTTCTTTTCTCTATTCATTGCCTTTGAATGGCTAAACCACTCGCCTCTCACTAGACGGCCCGGGTTCGATCTCAAGCGACTGCATGTGAGATTTGTGGTGGACAAAGCGGCGCTGGGGCGTTTTTCTCCGGATTCTCCGGTTTTCCCCGCCATCGCATTCCACTGGTGCTTCATCTTCTTTTTATATATTAGCAAGTGTCATCGCCTGCGGTGCCATAAGTAGTAAAAGCGGGCGTTAAACACTACAAAAAATGCCTTTGAATTGAACAACAGGATTGAAATGCAAGATTTTTCAGGGTCTGCTGTACATGCATGCTCTTCTATTTGGCCGTGCAGTGCAGCGACATCTCTAATTTCCCTCAAGAGTTTATGACAGTCTCCTTGCGAATCTTTCTTGGATTTAATGAATGTAACTATCATCTAGTCTGATTTCTTGGTTCTCATAAATCGATAGCGCAGAGTGATAATTATTAGTTCATTAAATGAGTAGCTTTATCACTTTCTACAATCTCTATGTTTGTACTATTTTCAATAATTTTGAGCGAGCAATTACTGTGACGTCACTGCCGCGAGTGTCATTTGTTAGTATGTAATTTTTACTTTCTCTATACGCACTATGTACATAGAGTATAGATAAGGTATTGCACTCCACCCAAAAATTCGATACCAGGATTTCACCGGAAATATGTTTTAGTGTCCCCAATATCCAAAAAAAGCATTTTCACAAAAAGGTCCGTGTGTGTGTGTGTGTGTGTGTGTGTCCGTGTGTCTGTGAACACGATAACTCAAAAACGAAAAGTCCGTAAAATACCAAACTTAGTATTTAAGTTTAGTATCTTCCAGGGATACGACACGAAGATTTTGAGAAAAATCCCCCCACGCCAAACTACCCTTTACATGGAACTTTTTTCGAAAATTTTTATTTTCTCAAAAATTGCTCTAATGATTTTGATTAAAATTTCGTATATTAAAGATATTTACCTGACAAATAAAATGTATATCTTGAATTTTCTGGGAATAGCCTCTGAAGAGTAGTTTATCCTGGATGAATTTTACTGAATTTTGAATAACTGCTAAACCGTAAGAGATGGACAAAAACTTACTGCACAAAAAATGTAGAGCACGTTAAAACACACAATTTATGTTATATACATTTATTTCGTGAGTTCGTCGTTTTTGAGACGTTCCTTATTTTTGGGTTTCTGCTATGAAAAACGTATACTTTTCTCATACAGGAACTTGTCAACTCCTATCCATATAAACAAAGGAACTTCATTGACAAGCAACCAGCTTTTGACTATCATTTTATCCTATGGTAGTCCCTTATTTCGTTTCTACTTACAAGGAAGCAAGTAATAAAACTATTTCTGCTCATTTTTTTTTTCTGATTAGCATAAAGTAAATTGAAGTATAAGCGTTTTAAGAATAATTTGTTGCAGGGATATAGAGCAAGTCATGTGAATGGTACACATCAGATTTTTATAGCATACTTATGTGTAAAAGATTGAGTGAATTTGATAGATTGTGTGAAAAGTATTATTAGTCGCCATTAAGGTAGTTCTGCGAAAGGAGATATACTGGCTGGTGGAACCAGGTAATAAACAAATACAAAGTTGGAAAATTGAAAAGCATACCGGCATGTTGTCATAGTAACTAAATGGTTAGAGCAACCGCACGGAGAGCGGGAGAGCCGTGTTTAAATCCGGCTGTGGCATTGAGTTTTTCAACTGGTTCCAATAATAAAAAATCTGATGTGTTACACTCACATGATTTTCTCTAGCTGCTCTGCAAAACTCCTACAAAAGATTATTCTTCTTTGTACACAATGCTAATCAAGATAAATGTTAGCAGACTGTTATTACTTAGTTCCTTATAAGTAGATGGGAATAAGGGAATGCACTATGCTAAAGTGATTGTCAAATGTTTTAAAAGTTATCGTTATGCGATTGTCATTGCAAATCACTTCTTTGCTTGGTCAGGAATAGAATAAAAGAAAAACAGACACTTCCTGTGTGAGAAAAGTTTAAGTACTTCGCAATTGAAATCAATAACAAGGAATATCTCGAAAACGGTTACCTCCACCACTTAAAGTAAAGGACAAAAATTGTGCGTTTTGTCATGAGGTACACTTTTTGTGCAGTGAGTTTTTTTTCTATCTCTTACGGTTTAGCAGTTAAGCAAAATTCAGCAAAATTCATCCAGAATAAAGAGGTCTTCAGAGGATATTCCCAAAAAAATCGAGATAAACATTTTATTTCGGATATAAATAGCTTTAATATACGGGATTTTAATCAAAATCGTTAGAGCCATTTTTAAGAAAATCAAAATTTTTAAAATTTTTTCCATGTAAAGAGTAGTTTGTGGTGTGGGAATTTTTTTGAAAATCTTCGTGTCGCATCCTTCGAAGATACTAAACCTAAATATCAAGTTTGGTATTTAACGGTCTTTTTGTTTTGGGGCTATGCTGTCCACAGACAGACAGACAGACAGACACACACACACACCTTTTTTTAAAAATGTTTTTTTTTCGGACTCAGGGGACCCCGAAACATATATTTACGGTGAAATCTCGGTATCGAATTTTTGTGCATTACAATACCTTCTCTATCTCTAAATGTATTGTTATTTTTGACAAAAGTATTGTTAACGTACTAACATATTTTAAGGTATTCTAAATTTGAAACTCACAAATGTCTTCATACACCATAGATGAGAGAATTATTCGTTACTGCAAATAGCTAAAACGTTGCAAAATTAAACCATTATTTGAGTTGTTCCTATTCATTTATGTAAGAGCTACAGTGGAAGAGTTGTACTCGTGTTCATGGTTATCTGAATACTTATTCTGCTCATAAATTAAATAATAAGCAAATTCGATTTTATTATCTTGAGCTTCTATGCTTTGATTTAGTTCATTGTATTTGCAAAAAAGATTACTACGACTCTCATCGATAAACCTTGAACAGTTTCGTTAAATAGCCTGTCGCAATCCAATTGTTAGTTCAAGTTTCGTGTTGCTGTATTACAAATTTGAAGTTCCGAGTTATATGCACAAGGGAGAGAGCCATATCCAATTCATGAAGCTGGATGCCTGGAGCATTTCAGCTCCAGTATATGCGTTTGGTTCCATTATTCGATTTCTCCAGTACTGCCACGACTGATGTTAGTTTTTCTGTAATTAATTGAGGTTAATGAAAACCTTTTATTGTTACATAATTAGACAAGCATGGATATGAAAGTCCAATTAAATTACCGAACAAAAGGGGATTAGTTTGGTTAATTACAAGGGAGAGCGATGCCAGTTAGTGATTTGTTTAATGTTTATCTGTGTGTGTGTGTGTGTTCATAGTGTTTAACGCCCGCTTTTACTACTCTGGCACCGCAGGCAATGATAATTACGGTACATGAATGAAGATGGAGCAACGGTGGAATGTGATAGCGGGGTAAACCGGAGAACCCGGAGAAAACCCGTCCTGCGCCGCTTTGTCCACCACACCTAGTCGCTCGGGATTTGGTGAGAGGCGAGTGGTCTAGCTACTCAGTAACGGTGCGGCCACAGTGGTGTGTGTGTGTGTGTGTGTGTGTGTGTGTGAGTGTGTGTCCGTCCGTCCGTGAACAGCTAACTCAAAATCTGATGCGAACCATTCGCATGACTTTCTCCACATCTCTGCAACAAATTATTCTTAAAAGCTTATACTTCGATATACTTCATGCTAATCAGTAAAAAAATAGCAGAAATATCCATATTACTTGCTTCCTTGTAAGTAGAAGCTAAATAACGGAGTACCATAGGTTAAAGTGATAATCAAAAGCTGGTTGCTATGTCACTGAAGTTCCTTTGTTTGTATGGACCGCAGTTGACAGATTCCTGTATGAGAAAAGTATAAGTTTTTCATAGCAGAAACCAAAAATAAGGAATGTCTCAAAAACAACGAACTCCACAAAAAAAAAATGTATTTAACATAAACTGTGTGTTTTAACGCGTTCTACATTTTTGATGTAGTAAGTTTTTGTCCATCTCTTACGGTTTAGAAGTTATTCAAAATTCAATAAAATTCATACAGAATAAAGCACTCTTCAGAGGCTATTCCCAGAAAATTCAAGATATACATTTTATTTGTCAGGTAAATATCTTTGATATACGAGAATTTAATCAAAATCGTTAGAGCCATTTTTGAGAAAATCAAAATTTTCGAAAAAAGTTCCATGTAAAGGGTAATTGGGGTTGGGGGGATTTTTCTCAAAATCTTCGTGTAGTATCCCTGGAAGATACTAAACTTAAATACCAAGTTTGGTATTTTACCGACTTTTCGTGTTCGTTTTTGAGTTATCGTGTTCACACACACACGGACCTTTTTGTGAAAATGTTTTTTTAAGATAAAAAGGATCCTAAAACATATATTTCCGGTGAAATCTCGGTATCCAATTTTTGGATGGAGTGCATTACCTTCTCTATACACTATGTACATAGTGCGTATAGGGAAAGCTAAAATAAAAAGTCTGATGTGCTCCATTCACATGACTTTCTCTATCACTGTAACAAAATATTGTTAATAAGCCTATTCTTCTATCTATTTCATGCTAAAACATTAGCACAAACGATCTTATTACTTAGTTCCATATAAGCAGAATGCAATAAGAGAATATACTAGGCTAACCGAGGTCTTTAGAGGCTATACCCAGAAAATCCAAGATGTACATTTCGTTTGTCATAAGAGTATTTTAAACATACGGTATTTTAATCAAAAGCTTCAGTCATTTTAGAGAAAATCAAAATTTTCCAAAAATGTTCCATGTAAACGGTAGTTGGGGGTGAGGGGAATCTCTTGAAAATCTATCGTCGCATCCTTGTTAAATACCAAACTTTAATATCAAGTTTGGTATTTAACAGTCTTCGTTTTTGAGCTATGCTGCCCACCCTCCCCCCCCACACACACACACGGACATTTTTCTAAAAATACTTTTTTTGGATTCAGGGGTCTCAAAACATGTATTTCCGGTGAAATCTCGGTATCGAATTTTTGGGTGCATTACAATACCTTCCTTATACACCATGTACATAGTACGTGTAGAAAAAGTAAAAATCTGATGTGCTCCATTCACATGACTTTCTCTACTTGCGATACAGCTTATTGTTAAAAAGCTTATTCTTCTATGTACTTCATGCTAATCGAGAAAAACACATAAGAAATGGTCTTATTACTTGCTTTCTTGTAAGTAGGAGGGAAATATGGTAATACCATGGGCTAAAGCGATATTCAAATGTTTTAAAAGCTGGTTGCTATGTGACTGAAGTCCTTTGTATATCAAGGAGTTGACAAATTCCGGTATGAGAAAATTGTATTTTAAAACTAAAACAAATAACAATAAATATCTCAAAAGCGGTTTACTCGACGAATAAATGTATATAACATAAATTGTGTGTTTTAATAAGCTGTACATATTTTGTTAAGTAAGTTTTTGACTATCTCTTACTGTTTATCAGTTATACAAAATTCCACAAAATTCATTCAGAATGAAGATGTCTTCAGAGGCTATTCCCAGAAAATTATATATATTTCTGTTTATCATGTAAATATTTTTAATATATCTATAATATTGTAATCGATATCGTTAGAACAATTTTTGAGAAAATAAAAACTGTCGAATATTTTTCTATATATAGGCTCGTTGGGGGTGGAAGAATTATTTTGAAAATCTTCGTCTAGCATTCTTGGAAGATACTGAACTTAAGGTGAAGCACCTTTGAAATTTGGATAATCCATAGTATGTAAGATCTATTATTGAAATTTATACCAGCTATTTATACTCAATAATAGTTATATTTTTGCCATGTATCTAAATTCTAGGTTACATAGTTATTTAAATAATAATTCTTTTTTATCTATATTCATTGGTTTAATAAAAGTGAACCATTTGATACATTTTAAAAGATATTCACATACATATATCAAGTTTTACAGAAAATAAGTTAATAAGTTAATGTGCAAAAATTATTACTTTCGTACTTTCCAAAAACTTATAATTTTTCAAAATTTGATAATTTATTTATAAAAATTGGAGCATTATTTCGAAAAAGTAATATTAGTATTTTCTTTAATGTGTTTTTGAAGGACAGTATAAAAAGTTTGAATCATATTAGTGAAAAATTGCATCTTTTGGAATAATTTGAGTATGGAAAAGTTTTGAAGTAAAGTTTTGTGAGAAAATGAAGTTTAAAGTTGGGACTACCTATTAATAAGTATGCGTCTGCCAATTTATAGTTTCAGTTAAGTAGTAGTTAAAGTGTGCTAAACGGACAAAACTATATATTTTCTTAAAGTTTAGAATTCATATTATTTTATTATCAAACTGAATATTTTTTAAGTTTTTCACAAATTTCGCCAAATTTCACAGATGCATCACCTTAAATACCAAGTTTTTTCGTTTTTTAGCTGTGCTGCCTACAGAAAATACACACACACACACGCACACACCTACAGGCATTTTCCTAAAAATGTTTTTTTTTTAATTTAGGGGGTCTCAAAATATATATTTCCGGTGAAATCTCTGTATCGAGTTTTTGAATATAATGCAATACTTTCTCCTTACACCATGTACAATACAGAAAGTAAAAATCAAAAAATTAATATTTTGTTTGTTAACGACCCTGTCAATTACCTGGGTCATTTTGATGCTTGAGAGTCGGGTTTAAATCCAGCTCCGACCGATGCCTTTTAAGTGAGCTTAAAACGCGTGTGCTGTATTTGTTCGTGTCCATGTATCTGTGAACACGAAAACTCAAATACGAAAAGTCAATAAAATATTTAACTTGGTGTTAAAGTTCAGTATTTTCCAAAGATGCGACAGGAAGATTTTTGGGGAAATTCCCTTACCCCAAACTACCATTTATCTACATGGAAAACATTTCGGAAATGTTGATTTTCTCAAAAATAGCACCAACAATTTTGATTAACATGCCGTATATGAAAGATATTTACATGGAAAATAAAATGTATATATTGAATTTTCTGGGAAAAGCATTTTCTGGATGAATTTTGCTGAATTTTTATAACTAGTAAACTGTAAGGGATAAAGAAAAATTGACTTCACAAAAAATATGGATGTTAAAGCCAACAATTTATGCCGTTTGCATGTTTTTGTGGAGTTGACCATTTTTGAGATGTTGCTCATTATTAGTTTCAATTTTAAAATACTTGAAACTTTTCTCATATATAATACTACAGGTCATGCAAAGAAACGGATTTCAATCACATAGCAACCAGTTTTTAAAAGATTTAACTGCCGTTTTAGCCTAAGGTTGTCTCTTATTTCCCTCCTACATACAAAGAAGTAGTAACAGAATTTTTGCTATTCAATCAGGTTTTTATTAAAAGCCGCGCGCGTGTTGGGGTGTGTGTGTGTGTGTGTGTGTGTGTGTGTGTGTGTGTGTCTGTGTGTGAACAAAGGACTCATAAACGAAAAGTCGGTAAAAGACCAAACTTGGTATTTAAGTTTAGTATCTTCCAAGGATGCGATACGAAGGTTTGAGGATACTCCCCCACCCTAAACTACCCTTTATATGGAAAAAAAAAATATAGACTTTTTTGATTTGGTCAAAATTGCCTGTACGGTTTTGATTAAAGTACCGAGTAAAGATATTTACATGCCAAATAACATGTACTACCTCTCTGGCGATAGAATGCATTATTACAGGAGGTTGCTTGTGTAGCATGGCGCGGTTTAGAGCGGCCAGAGAAGGCTGGAATATAGTGCGGTACAGTTTGACCATCAAAACATCTGCACAGCGTAGGTAAAAAGAAATAAACTAAACGATCCACATCAGGTTAAACTTGCCGTGTTCTTTATCACCAATGAATATCAATTTTCTGCTTTGTGAGCGTATGACCACGCGCGGCGGTGTTGCTTTTTGACTTGATTCGAACCCGGCCACTGTTAAGAAACTAAAAAGCTGCATTCCAGTATTGCCGAACTGTGCAGGGTATGCACCTGGAGTGATGAGTAATACAGCTCATCTGTTTGTGTTTAAGCAAGCTTCCTCGTGGCCGTCTGCATTCATTCTTCAGACAGGTAATATATCTTGTATTATAGACTTTGAAGACCTCTTCAATCTGGAGACTTTTGCATAAGTGGTCAACTGTAAGTGGTAGACAAAGATATACTACACAAAAAATTTAGAGCTTAAATCACACAATTTGTCATATACATTGTTCTTGTGGAGTTGATCATTTTCAAGATATTCTTTGTTATTGATTTCAATTTTCTGACACGGGCAAATTTTAAGTTCTGGCCATACGTCGTTCTAGGGGTAACATGCTGGCCTCTGCTTCCTTAGGTCCAAATCCTGCCGAGGGCAATGGATTTTTTTGGGCCCAAAGATCTTTAACAAGGCTTCCGTCGCGTGACATAGATTTACGCCACGTAAAAGAACCTGTTAAAGAGGCCTCCGAGCAAAATTAGGTCTTTCACGCATAATATAGAGTGGAATGCTAATAACCGCAGCAGTTAAGAAACGTCCATAATAAATATATAAATAAATAAAAACAGATTTTCTGGCCATATGAAGAAACGAACTTTTTAACTCCTGGTATTTTAAATAAATGAATTTCAATCATATAGGAACCAACTTTTAAAGGATTTTACTATCGGTTTAGCCTAGTACACATTCTTATTTCCCTTCTACTTTCTGCTAATGTTTATGTAGATTAGCCTGAAGTAGATAGAAGAATACGTTTTTAACAATCATTTGTTGCTGAGATGTAGTAAGGTCACTTGAATGGAATCCATGCATGTCAAAACCACATTTAAATTTACAGAAACTTAATTTCATTTTAGTTTCCTGCTAGACATACTGACTAGGTTTTCCTCATAGATGTCCAGGAACTTCCCTAATGAGTAACTGTTTCCTATCGGAGAACTGTACAGAACCTGCTGCAATTCGTGCAGCGCAATAAAAGATTTCAATGCATACGTCACGGATTGCAAATTACCTGCAGTGAAGAGACTGCCAGATCACGTTCCGGCCCATGCCATGCTTGTTAAGTCTAGTGAAGCACAGAGATTGCATTATTCACAGGCGGTATAGATTTTAATGGCTTGGAGGTGCACAGTTTCCGGACCAGAATAACCGTTATGGGCTCTAATTTCCTCCATACGCTTCGTCTGTTACTAGAATCTGCGGTATAATCACCTTTTGCAGAGCTGGTTGATTTTCTACATATATATGATTTTCGACTGTCCCCGTAGTAGAGTGATAGAGAGTCTGCTTTGGCAAATGGGACCCTGGACCAAGGCTCTAAAGTTCATAAGAAATCACAAGCTCAACTTTAAATTGCTCTCAAAGAAATGCTTAATAAGACTAGCCGAAGTACTAGGAGTTAAAAAAAAATAGCAATTTGCACTCAGAAGAGAAGATTAAAAAACACAAACAAACAAAAAATCAAGACTTCAACTGCCTCAAGACTTCCTCTACAGAGATTCCGAAGACAGTGATTTCGCAGTCTAATTATCATCCAAACTGTGTTCTCAATTATTGATTGTGATCAACTAAATACATTGTTAACTTTGTTAAGCTTGTTAGTTTACCCAAGATAATTTAATTGTTAATAGCATATACTTATAATCATTAATGTTATCTTAGTGTTATCTTTTGCACATGTTAGAGGCTATGTCCTCAGTTTGTTACATGTATAATTGCTAATCTAATATAATCTAATATGTATAATTGCTTGTCTAGCAATCTTGTTGATCGGACATATTATACATTAAATATGTGTAAAGAAAACTAAAACAAAAGAAAAATACTCAGCAGTATCATCCTAAGGCCTGTTCTAAATACCTTTGCCTAGTATCTCTTAACTGTCATGTGACTAATCACTACATCTCGGTTTTTGGGGTCTAAAGTGCACACAGTTAGGAATACACAGAGCAGTTAGAGGTATAAAGAGAGGGTAGTGCGAAGGGGTTTGTATCGTAAATATACATATGTTGAGCTATAACCTGTTCCAAAAGTGGCTCATTAAATGTATTGAAATTATAAATATCGTTCTAATTCATAAACTGACACAATAAAACAATTATTTCACAATATTATTAGTAAATAAACACGCCTTGTACATATACAAATAAAAATAAAATCTAACATGTTCCATTCACAGAACTTTCTCTAGCTGTTTCATATACAAACAATTCTTATAAACGATGACCCTTTTCCCTAATCGAGATACATATTAGCATAATTGGTCTAATTACTTGCTTCATTTTGAGTAAAAAGGAAATAAGGGAATGCATTAGGCTAAAACGATAGTCAAAGTTTTTAAAAGCTGGTCACTATGTGATACAATTGAGGTACGGTTCGCTTTACATGATCACGTTTGAGAAAAGTTTGGCAGTTTAAAATTGAAACTAATAACAAGCAATATCTCGAAGGCGGTCAACTCACAAGAAAAAATCTGATGTGTACCATTCACATGACTTTCTCTATATCGCTGCAACAAGCTATTCTTAAAAAGCGTGTACTTCTATTTACTTCACGCTTATCAGAAAAAATTAGCAGAAATAGTCTTATTACTTGCTTCCTTGTAAGTAGAAGCGAAATAACGGACTACTATAGTTTGAAGTGATCAAAAGCTGGTTGCTATGCGACTGAAGTTCCTTTGTATGGACACGAGTTTACAAAGTCCTGTATGAGAAAAGTATGTTTTTATAGCTGAAACCAAAAACAAGGAATATTTCAAAAACAATCAACTCCACGAAAAAAAAATGTATATAACATAAATTGTGTGTTTTAAAGTGCTCTACATTTGTTCTGTGGTAAGTTTTTGTCCATCTCTTACGGTTTAGCAGTTATGCAAAATTCCGTAAAATTGACCCAGAATAAAGTAGTCTTCAGAGGCTATTCCCAGAAAATTCAAAATATACATTTTATTTATCAGGTAAATATCTTTAATATACGATATTTTAATCAAAATCGTTAGAGCCATTTTTTTAGAAAATCAAAATTTTCGAAAAAAGTTCCATGTAAAGGGTAGTTGGGGGTTGGGGGATTTTTCTCAAAATATTCGTGTCGCATCCCTGTAAGATACTACACTTAAATACCAAGTTTGGTATTTTACCGACTTTTCGTTTTTGAGTTATCGTGTTCACAGACACACGGACACACACACACACGCACGCACGCACACACAGACCTTTTCCTGAAAATATTTTTTTTTGATACATGGGACCCTAAAACATATATTTCCGGTAAAATCTCGGTATCGAATTTTTTTGGTGGAGTGCAATACCTTCTCTTTACACCATGTACATAGTGCGTATAGAGAAAGTAAAAAGTATATGACATAAATTAGGCGTTTTATCGAGACCTACATTGTTTGTGTGGTACGCTTTTGTCTATCTCATATAGTTTACCAGTTATGCAAAATTCATCCAGAATAAAGAGGACTTCAAAGGCTATTGCCAGAATATTCAAGATTTTTGAGAAAATCAAAATGTTCGAGATTTTTTCCATGTCAAGGGTAGTTGGGGGGTGGGGATTTTCTTGAAAATTTTCGTATCGCCTTGGAAGATACTAACGGACTTTTCGTTTTCGAGCTATGCTGTCCACAAACACACACGCACTCGGACCTTTTTCTAAGAAATCTTTTTTTCGGACTCAGGGGACTTCAAAACATATATTTCTGGTGAAATTTCGACAGAGTTTTGGGTGGAATACAATACCTGCTCTATTCGCTATGTACATTGTACATACGGGCTAGAGAAAGTAATAAAGTTTGATACAAAAAAACAGGGTAATAATGTGCAGAGCTTTGAAAAGACAATTAACATAAATCAACTTAAACTCACTCATTCATTCATTGCAGTAAATTACAAGATACATCTTGACTGTTCCGAAAGAAAAGACTCTTTTTCTGTCACCCAAAATATGTTTGAATAATTCACAAGTTTTTTCAGTGTCGAACGCCTACCCTTTCGTATTTTCTACATTTTTCAATCTCTGTCTTTCACTGTTCACTGATTTATCTACTAGCAGGAACTGAACGAGGCCAGGCGGTGAGCAATGCTAGATAGTGCAACGTTTGAAACGGGCTGTAGAGACCACTCCATCATGTCATAGTGCACCGAACCTCAATCCGAGCTCTACTAATCACCATTCATTGGCTGCTGTAGTGGAATATGTGGTTGTGCGATAGAAGTATTTCCTTATTGTAACATTGGTTCTTTATTGGCTCAAATCCCTCTACAACACACTACAATTTACTTGGAAAATTTTTCCACAATTTCGATTTCCTCAAAAATGGTTCTAACGATTTTGATTGACAGTATTGCAATATGTTTAAGATATTTTCAGGACAAATGAAATGTCTGGGAATGACCTGTGAAGTACTCTTCATTCTGGATGACATTTGAAGAACTAGTAAGAGACAGTCAAAACCTTACTACAGACTTAATGTAGATCTGGTTAAGAAATTACATCTTTGAAGTTTGGAAAATCCATGTTGTTGAAATTTACACTAGTTATTATACACAATGATAGTGATATTTTCCCATGTATCAAAATTCTAGCGTGCATAATTTTGATTCAAGAAAATCTCCCACACCAAACTACCCTTTACAGGAGAAAACTTTTTCAAATTTTGATTTTCTAAAAAATGATAGTAAAGTTTTGATTAAAATACTTTTACATTACAAATAAAATATATATCTTGGATTTCCTGGGAATAGTCTCTGAATTCCTCTTCTGGAGAACTTGTGTATAATTGGTAAACCGTAAGAGGCAAAACTCAAAAAATTTAGATGTCGTCAAGACACACAATTTATGTCCTTTACAATTTTGTTGTGGAGGTAACCGCTTGAGAGATTCCTTCTTATTGTTTTCAATTATACTCTTCTCAAACAGGAAGTCGTCCGTGTTTCTTTTGTTTTACTTCTTTGTAAAGAAGCAAATCTCAGTGACAATCGAATATCGACAGCTTTTAAAATATTTGACTATCGCGTTAGCATAGTGTATTCCATTATCTTGATTAAAATGGAGTAAAAGAAGAATAATCTTTTGTAAGAGCTTCGTTTGTAGAACAGCTAGAGAAATTCAAATAAACGGAACACATCGGATTTTTTTTTTAAAAAAAAATTAAATACAAATTCAGGGCTTACAATAAAGTCTTCAAGTTTGAATCGATCTCCTCAAGTCTCACAATTACTAAATGCTTCCTATACGGCAGGAATTAAAATCCTAAAAGTAAAATGAGGAAGAAACTGTATCCCTTTGTGTCTCCGATCAATAGGAACTGGTATATGAATACGAGTTCTTTGCCAAATTAATACGCCAGATCCTACATCGCCGGGGAAGAAGTAATTCCCGCTCAATACTGGGTAGCCGAAGCAAAACTATAGGGTAGCCTGAGGCAACTTTGTCGTATTGAGGGGGAGAAACTGAACGTGAGTCGATTTGAAAAACATGAGACGCTGCAAGTATTCAAATCTTTTAGCAGAGAGATCACTTCACAAGAACTGAGTTGAGTTAAATGGCTGATATTTTATAGCTGTGGAAAAATATCTGCTAAACGTGTTTCTTTCCGAAGTCATAATATTAAAAAAAAAATCTGATGTATTCCATTCACATAATTTACTCTACACCTCAGCGACAAATTATTGTTAAAAATCTTATTCTTCTGTTATTTTATGCTAATCGAGAAAAAAATAAGCAGAAATAAGTCTTATTACTTGATTTGTTGTAAGTAGAAAGGAAATAAGGGAGTACCATACACTAATACGATAGTCAAGTCTTTTAAAAGCTGGTTGCTATGTGATTGAAGTTCCTTTGTTTGTATGGATAGGAGTCGACAAATTCCCGTATGAGAAAATTATATGTATTTTAAAACTGAAATTAATAACAAGGAATATGTACCTATATAGTATAGATTGTGTGTTTTAATGAGCTCTACTCTTTTTGTTAAGTACGTTTTTGTTTATAGCTTAAGGTGTATCATTATGTAAACATCTTTAATATACATATTTTAATCAAAATCTTTGGAGCCATTTTTGAGAACATAACAATTTTCGAGAAAGGTAGTTGGGGGTGGGAGTGATAATTATATTCTCACTCACATAATAAAAATGTAAAATTCCACAAAATTCATCTAGAATAAAGATGTCTTTAGAGGATATTCCCAGAAAATTCAAAATATATATTTTATTTGTTATGTAAAAATCTTCAATATACACATCTTAATCAAAATCGTTAGAGCCATTTTTGAGAAAATCAAAATTTTCGAAAAAGGTAGTTAGATTTGTTTGAAAATCTTTGTGTCGCAACCTTGGAAGATGCGGCGCTTACATACCAAGTTTGGTATTAAATGGTATTTTGGTTTTTGTCTATGCTGCCCACAGACACACACACGCGCGCGAACATTTTTCTGAAAAATGTTTTTTTTGGACTCAAGGGTCCCAAATCATGTATTTCCGGTTTCGAATTTTTGGGTGCAATATAATATCTTCTCTACATACTATGCATATAGTACATGTAGAGAAAGTAATAAATGACATAAATGCTACTATTCTGGTTTGTGATGATTATACCCTCTGTAGAAGTCAATAGTGCGGAATGTTGAGATGGCATATCAAAGTCATTCTTAGTCCTGGTTAAATATATTAACCTTCTACCCAATACCGTTGCCTACTTCAATTCCAGTTGATGTTATTAAATTAGATGCTAGTTATATTACTTCAGCATCTATTGAAATGGGTGATAATGGGGTCGAGTTGTACGAGGGTGAACCAGGATGCAAGGACCGTTCGCATAGATCGCTATCGCTGTTCAATCCAAAGTCGAATGGTTTCCTCAACATATTTTCTCGCAGTGGTGTAAACGCCAAGTGATAACAGTTATTGTGCATTCTGTGATTGTTCAAAATGAACTGATATGATACAAAGTCTTGCCGATTGTGAGGTGTGAGACATTCAATTTTTGAATGCGCGGAAGTGAAAAACTGATAAAATCAAGGAAAGTGTATGGATATACATTGATGGACGAATTAACATAAAGTGGTATAAATAACGAACAAACCGTATGATGAAATTAGACCGGACGTCTGTTGCTCATCACAGATAGTTTGAAGAATCAATAAACAACATACCTGTACAAGGGAGACGCATCTCTAGTTCTGGGCTTTGTGAAGTTGTATCCGAACATCTCGGTATAATGTAGTGGCAGCAAACGTCTACAATAAGGGAATTTTAAATGTCGATGACAGACATGAGAGATGCTTGAACAGCGAGCCGACGCTATGGCCGAGTGGTTTAATCGCTCGCCTCTCACAAAGCGATCTCAGAGGACTGTATGTGGTGAACAAAACGGCGTCTGGAGGCCAAATATCTGAGAGTTTCAGTGCCGCTTTGAGCTCTTTATCTGTTGAACTCTTCCACTCAAAAAGTAATTTAAGGTGCCTAAAGTGAAACGCCGGATTTCTGGAATTCTTCCATCACTTGCTTTCAAATCCATCATAACGAGTGAATACCTCCTCCGGTCTTCGTCGTGCACAGTGGTTCTTCCTTAATTAAATCATGCGTCATTTCTTCAATGAAGACTCAATCACTGACATATCACCACACACTTGCGATATTTGGCTGTAAATTTCGATTGACCCAAGATTTTGTGCTTTCAAAGAACGAATCAGGTCTTTGGCGGTGGAAGAGTGTATCATGAAGATTGAAAAACAGTTACAATAAGTGTCTTGAAAACATTTTTTTTGGTAATGTTTAACGCCCGCTTTAACTACTAATGGCATCGCAGGCGGTGACACTGATGATACATGAATGATGATGGAGTACCGGTGGAATGCGATGGCGGGGGAAACCGGAGTACCCGGAGAAAACCCGCCCCAGGGCCGCTTTGTCCACCACAAATCTCACATGCGGTCGCTTGGGATCGAACCCCGGCCGTCTAGGTGAGAGGTTAGTGGTCTAACCACTTGCCACGGCGCGGCCTTGAAAACAAAGCAATAACGCTGAGAAATAGAGTAAGATCCTGTAATTTTGTAAATAAAGTTTATTATTGATATCATTCATTTTTTAGTTGTGTCAAATCGTTATTTACTTTTTGGAAGACCCTTCTACATTAATATTAAGGAGGAAAAATGTTTTGATGTGTTAAATTAGCATGTATTTCTCTACCCTATATCGTTAAATAGTGATTTTGAAAGCTACTCTTAAGAAATTCAATGCCATAGCTAAAATTTGAACCACGGATCTCCCTGTTTCTAGCAGGCTGCTCTACCACTGAGCTAACATGGCAACATGCAGGCACAGCATTAAATTCCTTCACTGACTCACATGCTGTACCGGCATGTTGCCATGGTAGTAAAGTGGTAAAGCAACCGGCTAGAGGCCGGGAGATCCGTGGTTCAAATCCCAGCTATAGCATTCCATTTTTCAGTCTGACTCTACCTAACTCCTGTCCTACACATGGCTTGTGTAAAAAGTAATTACATTAAGACTAATTGCCCATAATAGTTGGCTAAACTATGAAACCCGAGACTTAAAGTCGCCATTGGAGTATGTCATCTCATAATAACTCGAGATCACCTTGTGGTTTACCAGGAAACATGTGAGTCACTTGAGGAGGTTAATGCTGTACCGGCATGCCGCCATGGTAGCTCAGTGGCAGAGCAACCTGCACTGAGAGAATTATCCAGTACCAATTGCCCATAATAGTTGGCTATACAATGAATCCTGCGACTTAAAAGGCACTAACAATATTGTAAGTCGCCATTGGGGTTGCCATCTCAACCCCAATGGCGACTATCGAAACATACGAGTCAGTTCAGAAATGCAATGCTATGCCGGCATGTTGCCATAGTAGCTCAGTGGAAGAGCAACCGGCTAGAGACCGGGAGATCCGTAGTACAAATCCCGGCTATGGCAGTGAATTTTTCAGTCTGACTCTACCTATCCAACTCCTGTCCTACACAGGCTTGTGTGAAAAAAACAATTACTCCAAAAGTTAAATGTTTGTTGCGTTGCCCGACGAGTGGCAACTGCTGTCTGCAATCTTTCACACATACCAAGACGAACGTGTGAACTACTGCAGGATACAACACTATTACAATATCTCAATATCTACCAAGGGAAAGGCGCAAGTCAAATGAGTTGTAGGGGTGGTTTCATGCAACGACTTTGTATAATTTCCAATCCCCAAGTACAAACAAGTATTGTTCTTGCAAACGCATACATATACGAAAACCTTTACGGCAGGTCGTGGGCAGATATAATAAATGCTAGAATAACTAAGGCGGCGCCATAGAATAGATCGCTCGGGACCACCGTATGTGGGATTTGTGGTGAACAAAGCGACGTCTAGTCGGTTCTCCGTTTTCCCCAACCATTCATTTTATCACCTCCCTAATCGTCTTTTCTTTAACCACCTTTAGCCGTCAGCATCAGGCTATCCAAGGTCAGTTTGCTCCTCAACAGACGTCTGACCCCAGGCGTTTCTAACCCCTGAAGGAGGCGTAAGTCCTCCATACGGGGAGGGTAAACAATGGAAGATGAAGAGAATTTTTCGCTTTTCACGCCATCTGGCGCAACTACTATTATTCTGAAACGAGCTATACTTATATCTGGTTTTCTTTACATTATACACAAGACCACCAATAATATGCACATCGCGTGCAAATAACCAGAGTCGGAAGAAATTTCCATGAGCGGAAGAAATTTGAATGAGAACATTCGGAGCAGAGCAGCGTAACTCTGAAAGCCAGATTTCCTTCAGTTTGCAAATGGCTTTCATTTAAATGCAAACTTAGCTTTGAGCAACGCCTCATTTTTAAGGGATTGCTAGTTTAATTGCTAACTAAGCAATTACACGAAATTATATTCCAAATAATGTGTGATAAGGGGAGTATCTGAAGTTACATTCACATGGCCTTCGCTGTACCTATTCTGCAACAAACTATTCAAAACCGTTCTTATTACATAGTCACTTTACTTACCGAGCGGGATGTAGTAGGTGGTTTTGTCTGTAGCCTGTATTTAGGAGATTACGAGTTCGCTTCCCGTGGTGACCAGCCTAACTGACCCATGGGTTTTTTCGGGGGTTTCCTTGGATTTATAGGCGAATAGCGGGTAATTTCTTTCATCCCCTGAATTTCGTGTTCCTCTATATCATTTCCATTGTCATTTCATTCATCCTTCATACCGTTGGATTCTTTCAGAGTTGGAAGTGTCAACGATGGTGCTCGGTGCAGCGTGATATATATACATACATACACATATACATACACTTATATAGTGGGAAAGTATACTAGTTTTGTGCATATAGCTAGGGATGGCATCTTCGGGACCGATAGCGGAACAGAATCGAAGGTAGAGTAGCATTGTATATACTAGTTGTGATATGTTGACAATGAGGTGTGTACGTAGTGGTACTAAGCAGGAAAATGGGGCAGTGGTTGCGTAGTAGACTGCGATATTTTCACAGCGGTGGAAGGCGATTGAGTTTAGGTGGTCGGCAAACATAAATACTACTGCTTTACGGTAACTGAATATGTTAATACTTACATGCATTCAATTGCAGTTGTTTAACAAGTCATCAGCATCGTTATCCGTTTCATTTTCTCTCAAGACACATAAATTGCAATGCATAACATACATTCGTAACGTCTCAAATGTGAATCGGCTCCGATTGGCATGTAGACAGGCTGTATATTGTGAAACACTGCGCTCCACATAACAAGATGTGATTGGAGCAAAGCGGGAATAGGACACATCATCGACTATTGGGTAAGATTTCAGTATTATTTCCGTAGCAACACCTCGTAACACATTTTGTATTTCACGCATTATTGAAAATCCGATATTTTTACTTTCTCTATACGTACTATGTACATAGTGTATAGAGAAAGTATTGCACCCACCCAAAAATTCGATACCGAGATTTTACAGGAAATATATGTTTTAGAGTCCACTGTATCCAAAAAAAGCATTTTCAGAAAAAAAAAAGGTTCGCGTGTGTGTCCGTGTGTCTATGAACACGATAAATCGAAAACGAATTTGATAAAATACCAAACTTAGTATTTAAGTTTAGTATCTTCCAGGAATGCGACACAAAGATTTTGAGAAAAATTCCCACCCCAAACTATCCTTTACATGGAACTTTTTCAAAAATTTTGATTTTCTCAAAAATGGCTCTAACGATTTTGATTAAAGTATCGTATATTAAAGATGATATAATAAAATGTATATCTTGAATTTTCTGGGAATAGCTTCTGATGACTACTTTATTCTAGATGAATTTTACGGAATTTTGCATAACTGCTAAACCGTAAGAGATGGACAAAAACTTACCACACAAACAAATGTAGAGCACGTAAAAACACACAATTTATGTTATAATACTTTTTTCCTGGAGTTGATCGTGGTTTTTTTTTTTTTTTTTTTTTTTTTTTTTTTTTTTTTTTTTTTTTGATATTTACTGTTTTTAGTTTCAGCTTTAAAAAAAACCTGTACTTTTCTCATACAGGAATTTGTCAACTCCTGTCCATACAAACAAAGGAACTTCAGTCACATAGCAACCAGCTTTTGGCTTTCACTTTAACCTATGGTAGTCCCTTATTTCGCTTCTACTTACAAGGAAGCAAGTAATAAGACTATTTCTGCTAATTTTTTCTCAATTAGCATGAAGTAAATAGAAGCATAAGGTTTTACTAATACTAATTCGTTGCAGAGATGTAGAGAAAGTCATGTGAATGGAACACATAAGATTTTTTCCAAACACTGTCTTCACTTTCTTTTTCACATGGTCTAAAACAGCTGTCACGGGTCTCTTAATAAGTTGCTTGCACAAGTTAATCGACGGCCGCGCAGGTCGGACTCTACTCGATAGGTATGCAACTGATATGCGCAGACCCATATCGGTCCCCAAGACCGTTGAATGTTTTTATTCGAAATATATGAATTATTATAGTAAAATATCATTTAGTTTTTCTGTACATTTTAAGACCAACTGCTTGCTGAAAAGATCGAGTCTGGAATATGAAAACACAACGTCTTCAGCAATCAGAGAAAGCTGTTTGTACGTAGTGTTTTTATCTTTGTTGGGCTTTCATTGTGGACTTTTCTATTTCCTGCGTAATTCTTTCCCACATTCGGGTTTCTCCATCTTATTCACTCGACTCGACGTAGCCTTGACAATTCCCCACATCAGCTCTCTTTTCACCACAAACAAGATATGTTGCTTCTAGGTGTAACAGTTTCCCACAGAAATCTTAACACACCATTCTCACTTGCAGTGACACAATGCAACGGTGTAGAAACGACACTTTTAAGGTTGTGTTCACAAAATGTTACGTTGAAAATACTTAGAGAGCTCAAATTTATTCTAAAATGGTATTTTAAACAATTTTCAGTAAATAATTTTTATTGAAGCACAAAACCAGACGTCAACAGCTCGCTTGGTTGTGTGCCGAAGCAAATAGCATTGCTCCATGCATGTAGTAGGTAAATATTCGTACTGGACAACTAGGTTGTCTCTCTTTCTTGTTTAATGCGTCGTGTGTCAATTTATGTCAGAAACAAAGAGCAATCCAACACGCAAGCCATCGACTCTTACGCTTACATAGGAATCTTTATTTAAAGAAGGTGGCGGAATAAGTGTTTGGTTTGTAGCAAAGTTCTGCACTTTAAAAATTCAATTTGCAGCGTCATAACGCAACCCATTACCAAGGAAAATTACTTTTCTTTCAAATTGTAGTTCAATGTTCAATATGTGCACCCTCACAATCAGCAACAATATTTAGAATGTTGAACATATTGACAAACATAGGTTGTTGCAATGACACTAAATTGACTATCTTCTCCCGTAATTCGGGAAGATTTCTAGGTGGGTCACCTGATCGGAAAACTATGCTTCGCGGTCTCGGTCCATTATAACGCCCAACTCCGTGTGACCGTAAATAATGCTCGACAATAAAAACCTTCTCCTCTATTGTGAGAACTGTAATTGTAACACAAACTCCAACACTGAATACGCAATATGCCAAACTATTATATAGAATAAACGAACATTTGTATGCTGTTGAAACCTAGACAGCAAACGAGCGATAATTTCTGTTGCCTTTGTTTTACCGCATACTGTATATGTTTATATTTGAAGCATAAATACTGACAGAGACACAATGGAGCAATTGTGTATGAAAGGTAGTTTACGTATGCATTTCAAAACGAAATGTTGCATACTGCCACAGCACTGAAGGAATTATCTGTTCTTGCTTTTCGCTCAGTTGGTCACGCAGTGTACAGTAGGCGATTCACAGGAGCATTGAGCAAAGTTGCTCTCTCTTTGCTTTACTCAAAGGGCAACCAGTTGGTAATCCCTGCTGTAAACGACAGTGGAAATTGATTACATGCACCGCTGAGATCATAGGAATCCGGGATTTTCGGAGATGGAAGAAAACAGATAGTGCCAGCCACCGGATGTATTGTGGAATGGGCAGAAGACCAAATTCATGGTGAATTTGTTGGTTCCGAACGAACCACAGAGCACTCGTGGTTATACTAACACCATATTTTGTAGTACATGTAGTCAGTGCAGATTAGTCTTGCTGACAGCACCCTAGACTGGCGTCTGCGTTTTCTTGTCAAACGATGATATTCACTAAGGTGCAATATACGCTATTTCATACGTTTGCTTATCTATGCGAATCTATTTGTTCATAAAATATGTGCACCCCTGCTGTATAATGATACCATCCTGGGCTTGGTATTTAGGGAGAATAGTATTTAGTTTGTTGTATTTTCGTGAGAAAAGAGTCGAGGACGTTTATTGATTCATAAGGACCAAGTGAAGTGGGTCGCTTGATTAAGGGATAGAGCTTTGATAATCGGGTAGTTGACAGGGTAACTGTTCGTCAGATATGGACATCCTATGTGAGCTGAGACTTAAGTAACATTTTTAAAGGGACATCAAACCATGAAAGTAATTGCCCTAGAAGCTACCGTGAAATAGAATCCTTATAAGGACGTTAAGAGAAGATCTTAGATACTTCTCTTCGATGTCGCAGAGACGCCAAGCCTAATGTCAAAGAAATTGCCGTCTTCCTATCCCCTAGCAAGGCTTCTTCGTCTATGCCATCAGAGGAAACTTACACAGCGGCCGCAGCTTCGCCACCAGTCGCTGTCATCGCCACTCCCGATGGCAACCACCAGGACGTCACGCTTGCTGTCGGTGCTGTGCCTATGGCCACAGTGAGACGGACTGCACCGCAATACGCGTTGTCACTACTGGGCGCCATCTCAACGACCACCATGTGCTACCACTAGGCCCATCATCACTGTCAGCGCTTTTGGGCCACCTGTGGAGGTACGTCCCACTTCATCGGACAAGCAGTCTGCCCCCTGTTCCCTCGCAGGAAGGCACCCCAAAAATATTCAACTGACGCAGCTGCTAAAACTGCCTTCACAAACTTCCCGCCACCTGCAACAGCGCAGCCAGATACCACCGAGGAAATTCTGGGCCTACACGATAATGCCCAGGACCTTCATTCGAACTTGCTGAGCTTGATGATCAAGCTGATAGTTCTAAAAAATCGTCTAAAGGAAACACATACTACGGGTCTTACACCAAAGACCCCAATGCAGTGGGTCTTTGGACTCTAACGTCAAAATGAAGAAATTACAAGACGCCATCCGAATGATCTTCCAGAGGGAGGTGGCAGGACGTCCAACTGCATCATCTCCTGGCCGTCAGATGCCCCTAGAAACGGGGTCGATATCCATAGTTGATCATCGGAGGCTTCCAAACTCTTAAGCATCGCCCTTCAATCCTTCCTATCCTATCCTTAAATTCATTATAGTGACAGGTTGAGCCTCATGGTCAAGCTTGTCTCTTAGCTCCTATATTCCACTCCTCTCTGCCGCACATGGGAGCAGCTAATTCATTACCAAGAATTCATTACCCTTTTCTTTCCAAAATTGGTGGAGGGGTATTTAGGTGGGTATGGCTAGTTGGCATAGCGCAACACTCCGAGCTGGCTCAGATTAGTCCACAAGAAGAATTTTCCCCTTCCAGTAGAAAAAAATAATACATTTTAGCCTCTATCGTGTTAGCGTTGAGAGAGATGCGCCAAACAGAGAACAGATAACATCTGATTTATGAAAATTCTGGCGAGTAGTATTTAGCACTTTAGCTAACTCAACCAAGATTTACAGATGAGGTAACAAAATTTTTAAGCACACAAGTATTCTATGTGTACCCTCTGGTTTAAATGATTTCAATGGAAGGGGTTAAATTCTGTCACATTTCAATATTTACCACTGCTTTGTTGTACAGAGTGTTCCTGAATCCTCATACATTTCTTGAAGCTTTACATCGTATACGCGCCGGTAATGTGGGTTGTATGTTGCAGGGGTTTAAGAGATATACAAAATACACTGTACTCAAGAGTAGTTGCTCTTTAAGTGTGATTGTGGGTGTTCTCGAAGTAAGTTGTAAAGTTACTATTCGAAAACGGGCTAATGAAATACTTTCATCGAATTCAATTAATGTGGTGCTGAAGACAGTGTAAATAGTTTGTAACGCAAGGAAGATTCAAGGAGGTTTCATACAATTAACTGAAAAAACCGAACTATTATTTTTTTTTACTTTCTCTACATGTACCATATACATAGTATATAGAGTAGGTATTGCATTCCACCCAAAATTTTGATACCGAGATTTCACCGGAAATACATGTTTTGGGTCCCTCTGAATAAAAAAAAGGCATTTTTGGAAAAAGGTCTGTGTGTGCGTGTGTGTGTGTCTGCGTGTCTGTGGACAGCATAGCTCAAAAATGAAAAGACCCTTGATACCAAACTATCCTTTTCATGGATTTTTTTTTTCGAAAACTTTGACTTTCTCTAAATTGGCTCTAACGATTTTGATTAAAATATGTATATTAAAGATAGTTACCTGATAAATAAAATATTTATCATGAATTTTCTGGGACTAGCCTCTGAAGACTTCTTTATTCTGGATGCATTTTACAAAATTTTGCATTACTTCTAAATCGTAAGACATGGACAAAAGTTTACCAAACAAAAAATGTAGAACACGTTAAAACACACAAATTATGTAATATAAATTTTTTGTGGAGATGATCGTTTTTTTAGATACTCCTTGTTTTTTGTTCCAGCTTTGAAAAACTTCTCATACGGGAATTTGTCAACTCCTGTCCATACAAACAAAGGAACTTCAGTCACATAGCAACCAGCTTTTGACATCACTTTAACCTATGGCACTCCTTTATTTCGCTTCTACTTACAAGGAAGCAAGTAATAAGACTATTTCTGCTATTTTTTCGATTAGCATGAAATAGATAAAAGGATAGGCTTTTTAACAATAATTTGTTACAGAGATGTAGAGATTTTACCTTAGTAATCGATATATGACTGTTAATCAAATAATAAATAAGCATTTGGCATTGGAACTTTTATCTCCCAATCTATTTTTATTTTGAAGTCAAGTTATTATACAACAGAGTAAAATAGGACTTGTTGCTGTCGCCCTCTATTCGATTTCGGTTGATATTCCCTCCACGTGTACGGATGTCGGTCTGTATGGATGTACCTGTTGAAGCATCTCTAGTATACACTCATACATTCATTCAATAGTCTGGAAACATCTACACTAATAAGACAATCATTCTCAAAATGCCAAGAAATAATATCGTAATTATTACAGTTAATACGTATTACAGATATCAAAATTCGCATATGGGAGGAGATGTGAACTCAGAACATCATCTTTAAAAAAAACTTGCGGATTTGTAGATTATAGCAGCCATCTGAGAATAAGTATCAGATTTTTAATCCTAAGGAATTAGTCGTATATTATTATTATTATTATTAATTTCTCTAAACGTACTATGTACACAGTGAACAGAGAAGGTATTGTATTCCACACGAAACATTCTATATCGAGATTTTACCGGAAGTATATGTTTTGAGTACCCTTGAGTCCAAAGAAACTGTTAGAAAAAGGTCCGAGTGTTTTTGAGAGAATTGAGTTTCGAATTAGAAGAATTTCCTTATTTCCCTTTTGCATAGAAGGAAGCCAGTAGTAAGAGAATTTATTTTAATGTTTATCTCGATATAGATAAAAGGACCTTTCGTAAATATATATTTTTGGTGCAGTCACTTTTGTCCATTTCTTACGATTTACCAGTTATAAAAAAGTAATCCAGAATGAAGAGGTCTTCAGAGCCCGTTTCAAAAAATTCAAGATATACATTTTATTTGTAATGTAAAAATGACGTACTTTACCAAAAATCATTATATCAATTGGAGAAAATCAAAATGTTCGTAATTTTTTCCGTATAAAGGGTAGTTCGCGGTGTGGGATGATGATGATAATGGTGTTTAAGGGCGCTCAACTGCCGAGGTCATAAGCGCCCTTACGATTAAAACTTGGCAATAGGCAGTAAGAAAAATACCAAAAAAAATGGAAAAAAACACAAGTAAAAGAGCTAACAAAGTTGAAGCTGAAGTAACAGAACGGTCCAGCCCTCTAAACAGAGCTGGATATAAAACTCCATCTAAAATCAACACATTAAAATTAAAAGAGTTTAAAAAAAAACTGCTATCACACTAAAACGTCAAGGTAAAAGAAAGTTTTGCTAAAAATTTAAAAACCCTGTCCACTGCTCTTGGGTCATCTGCCAGGACCTCAGCAAGAGAGGCCGGCATGCCCATAAATGACCGAATGTGTGCCAGGTGACCACACTCCAGCAACACATGACGAACTGTCTGTGCCTCCCCACAGAGCGCACAGACAGGAGCAGGTTCACGTTTAAAAAGGTAACTGTGAGTAAAAATACAGTGGCCAATTCTTAGCCGAGCTAGTACTACCTCCTCCCGGCGGAATAAACGAGAGGAGGTTACCCAGTTGACAGGGAGGTCCTTCACCTCTCGCAGCTTATTACCACGGAGAGCCGACCACTCCGCATGCCAAGTCGATAAAACGGCTCTCCGTACAGCCACTCTAAAATCTTCTGCTGTTGAATGGGTAATCGTAACACTGGGCGCTGTGACTGCCGATTTCGCTGCCAAATCCGCCGTGTCATTCCCTGGCAAGCCAACGTGTCCAGGAATCCATGCGCACTGCACATTAAAACCAGAAGCGTGCAAAATGTGGAGAACGTCCTGGATGCGCTGCACCAAAGGATGGTAATTGTACAGCTCACGAATGCTCTGAAGGGCACTAAGGGAATCACTAAGAATAAGGCAGTCACCTAATTTTCGACGTCGAATATACAGAAGGGCTTGATAAATAGCATATAGCTCGGCAGAATATATAGATGTGCAACTAGGCAAACCGTAAGTAGAAGTTGCGGTGCCAGTGACAAAGGCACATCCAACACCGTCGGGGCTCTTACTACCATCGGTGTAAATACAAATACGGCCACTGTATTTGGATAAAAATTCTAAAAAGCAACGACGAATACTATCAAGAGGCGTAACAGATTTCCCGTAGAGCGTCATCCCGAGATCGACATGGGAGGTAGCGCGTAACCAAGGGGGATGTATACTCTCTCCCTTGGATAACAGCCGAGGAATGTCAACATGGTGCTGGCGTAGAAGCTCACGGAAACGAAAACCTGCTGGCCTGGGGCTCAGAGAGCGGAGGCAGTATCGCTCGTGCAGCTCAGGGGAGAAAAACGCGTGATAAGTTGGATGCCCAGGCATACACTTCAGCCCACAGCCATAATTAGCAAGCAGGACATCACGCCGACAACGCAGAGGAGGTTCTCCCGATTCGGCGTAGAGGCTAACAACTGGGCTCGTTGGAAAAGCTCCAACGGCCACACGGATGCCCTGGTTATGGACTGTGTCTAACCTTCTGAGCACTGAAGGTCGAGCTGAAGAATACACAATGCTGCCATAGTCCAACTTCGAACGAATCACAGCACGATAAAGACGGAGCAATGCCGTCCGATCCGCACCCCAAGACTTGCCACTTAGTATCCGTAAAAGATTTAGAGAACGGTCACATCGTGCTCTAAGCTGTGCTATTTGTGGTGCCCAACAAAGTTTCCGATCGAAGATCAAACCAAGGAATCTCGCCTCGTCTGCGAAAGGAAGTAAATCTGGCCCGAGTCGAAGAGACGGCGGCATTTGCCACTTACGGCGCCAGAAGTTAACGCAGACTGTCTTCTCAGCGGAGAAACGAAAACCGTGTTTCGAGCTCCAAGCATAGAGATTGTCCAAACACCGCTGGAGACGGCGTTCCAAAAACGGTGTACGCTGAGATGTACAGAAGATGGCAAAGTCGTCCACGAATAAACAGGAAGAGACACCTTGAGGCACACATAGTGATATGGAATTTATCGCAATAGCAAATAGAGTCACGCTGAGTACCGAGCCCTGCGGCACTCCGTTCTCTTGAATAAAATGGTTAGAAAAAACCGAGCCCACCCTCACTCGAAAAACGCGGTCCCGCATAAACTCCTGAATGACCAACGGTAAGCGTCCACGTATGTTCCAGTTGTGCAGAGTACGCAATATTCCCGCCCGCCAACACGTGTCGTAGGCCTTCTCGAGGTCAAAAAATATCCCAACTGTGCGGCTGTTCTTAAGAAACCCGTCCATAATCTGAGTTGACAGAGAGACAAGGTGGTCAGCAGTTAAACGTCGTCGTCGAAAGCTACACTGGATGTTCGTCAGAAGATTGTGGGATTCCAGCCACCACACCAACCGTCCATTGATCATGCGTTCCATCACCTTGCACGCGCAACTGGTGAGGGAAATAGGACGGTAACTGGAAGGAAGATGCCGGTCCTTTCCAGGTTTAAGAATGGGTATGATGGTGGCCTCCCGCCACTTGTCTGGAAAAATGCCATCAACCCAGACACGATTATAGACCTCGAGTAGGAAATCTTTGCCATCAGGAGAGAGATGTTGCAACATTTGGACGTGGATACCATCTGGACCTGGTGCTGAGTGTCGTGAAGAGGAGAGTGCATTGTCTAGCTCTGCCAGGGTGAAAAGGCGATTATAATCCTCAAGGTTCCCAGAAAGAAACGAGAATTCTTGAGATTCCACCTGATTCTTAACTGTAAGAAACTCAGGGGAATAATTGCCTGAGCTAGACACCTGAGCGAAAGCACTGCCTAAAGTATTCGCCACGTCAAATGTATCAACAACGGCTCCGGTAGGTGTTTTGAGACCGGCGATGGGCATATGGTTCGGTTTCCCAGCCACACGTCTTAACTTATCCCATACGACAGAGGAAGGTGTATGTCGATTAAAGGAACCCACGAATTTATTCCATGACATTAATAACCCGCCTAGAATGTGCACGCATCCGTTTATAGTGTATCAGGTTATCCAGTGTAGGAAAACGCTGGAAAACCCGTAGAGCTCGTCTGCGAGCGCGAATAGCATCCCGACAGTCATCGGTCCACCAAGGTACCGGAAATCGACGGCTGTAGCCAGTCGAACGCGGAATGGATTGCTCAGCAGCAGAAAGAATGGTCCCTGTGAGATGTTCGACCAAGTGGTTCAGAGAGTCGTGCTCTTCGTAGCTAAATTTAGCCAAGTGGGAGTACAGTTCCCAGCTGGCGTGGTCTAGGCGCCAACTAGGTAAACGGGTGGAACATACAACGGGTGTCAAGACACTAATACGACAAGGAAAGTGGTCAGTAGAATGCAAATCCGAGATGATATTCCAGCATAAGGTGACTGCTAGCTGAGGGGAACAAATTGCAATGTCAATGTGTGAAAAACTATGAAATGCTTCAGAAAGAAAGGTGGGCTCTCCGGTGTTCAAGAGAGCAAGATTCTGACTATCCAAGAAGTCTTTAAGTAGCGTACCTCTCGCACAAGCCCGAGGAGAGTCCCAAAGAGGGAGATGGGCATTCACGTCGCCTACCAATAAAAAGGGTGGTGGCAACTGCGAAATGAGGTGTTCTAAGTCGCTGTGCGAGAGGTCCGCAGATGGAGGCAAATAGATACTGCAAATGGTGAATGAAGCGGAGGGTAGCTTAATGCTGACAGCAACGGAATGGATTGCAGATTGTATGGGTACGGAGTAGGCAAAAATATCACCTCGAATAAGCACCATAGTGCCCCCACGTGCCGGGACACCGTCCTCCGGGGATAAATCACATCGTACGCAGGAGTACTGCCTGATGGTAAAGGTGTCCTGTGGACGGAGCTTCGTCTCTTGTAAGCATACAGCCAAGGGTTCATGCTGGCGCAGCAACAAGTCAAGCTCTGGTCGATGTGGTCGAATTCCGCGTATGTTCCAATGGAGGATAGCCATTGAGTATATTATGGGATAAGTTTCAAATCGAAAGACGCTTCTGCAGATTGGGATTAGCTGGTCGGTTCAATTTGTTCTTCTTCTTAGGCGTTGGGCTAGTACTATTTTCAGGAGCACGATCCTGCCGTTTCCGCACTGTCCCTCTGGCAGTGGCGGCAGAATCCTCCTGGTCCATCTCCTCCACAAGGGAGGTCCCTTTTTCAAGAGCAAATTTCGGTCCGAGTAGTTCGAACCGATTGGATGTGCTGATCGGCGAAGACGGTCGTCGCCGATTCACGCCCTCCTCCCCAGATGACCCTTCAGAGGAGGATACACGTGTGGAGTTGCGTGTACTTTTCTTACCCTTAGATGACTTGGTAATAGATTGCACATTCTCTTTCAAGAAGTCTTGTCGTACATACTTGGTCTTAAACTGTTTTTCCGGGGCAGAAGACGTCGTGAATTTACCAGCTTTAGTTCCCGAGGTCGAGGCTTTCGGTGACAAGTGTGCAGGACTATTCTGTAAGCTGGCGGATTTGGCAGATGTTGATACCAACTTGGGTGTAGGTGCCGAAGGCTTTGGCAGCGCTTGGGCTAAAATAACCTTTTCCGCAATTGTAGCCCAGTTCATATCGCCGGTCTGTGTTGCGATTTCCCGACGCGGTACCGGTTTAGCTGCAACTGAGCTATAGGTACCGGACCTCGGGGCAGAGGGTTGGCGGAGTCGCAGGAGCTTCCGGGCTTCCAAGAAGGACACCTTCTCTTTCACCCGTATCTCCTGGATCGCTCGTTCCTCTGCAAAACGGGGGCGGTCTCGGGAACTAGATGGGTGTTCCCCGTTACAGTTCACACACGATGGAGCTGAAGCACAAGCCCCATCGTGGGAGATGTCACCGCAGTGGACGCAGGTGGACTTGCCGGTACACAACTCACTAGTGTGACCAAAACGTTGGCATTTAAAGCACCTCAGCGGATTGGGTATATAAGGCCTAACTTCGATGGCTTCATACCCTGCTCTAATCTTTTGAGGCAGATCAACCCGATCAAAAGTAAGAAACAGGGTACGAGTAGGCAGGAATTCACCGTTGATCTTACGTTGTACCCGATAAACAGCTGAGACACCCTGAGTCGCAAGATTTTCTTGGATCTCCTCAATGGACAAACCGTCCAACGCGCGGGTTGTTACTACACCGCGGGAGGAGTTCAGCGACTTGTGCACCTCGACCTTCACTGGATAGCTGGCTAACATGGTGGCTTTAAGTATCCTTGCAGCTTGCAAGGCGGAGTTGGCTTCGACAAGAAGTGTACCATTGCGAGCTCGAACGCAGGATTTAACAGGACCAGCAATGGCATCGAGACCCTTTTGGATAGTAAAAGGGCTCACCGTAAGGAACTTCTTACCTTCCTCTGTCCTATGAATAACCAAGTAGCGAGGACCACATGACTCGACTACTTCCTTTCCGACGTCTTTATTAAGGGGTTTTAGTTTTGGTGCCATAGAAAAAATGGTATAAATTCATCCCCCAGTGCTCCCCACCCACCACGGAGCCCAACGAGGGGTCACCCGACTGGGGTGACAGGGCTACACAGGGGATATAGCGGGCTCGCCGTCCCACTCACCCTGAAGTTCGGTGTAATACCTAGTCCTGGCCGATTGACTAGGGGTGGGTTAATCCCTAGCCTCCCGTTTAGGCAAATCAGAAACCAAAGCGGTGTATTAGGCTGCGCACCCTCCCCAGTTACTGAAAGACAGAAGCCCAGGCTCAGGTACGCAACCGTCAACCAACCAGGATATTCCTTTTCACCGACACGGGTCTCCACGCACGGCCTACACGTGGGTGGGCATTTTGACCTTCTGACTCCCTCACCACTCTGAGGTTGCCCACAGAGGGAGTCAAGGTGGCTCGGGACCCCGGGTGCGCCTAACCCGTACCTACCGTAGTAGGCCCCTGGGGGGGGGCGGTGTGGGATTTTTCTGAAAGTCTTTATGTCATATCCTTGGAGGATACTGAATTTAAATATCAAGTTTGGGATTTTGCCAACTTTTCATTTTTGAGCTATTCTGTTCACAGACATGTGGATACAAACACAGACGTTTTCCTGAAATAGATTTTTAGCACAAGGGACTCTACAAATTCCTTCACAAATCATGGCCACTTTAAATCCTACCAATACAAAATGAAAATAAAAGTTTCACCATTCTGGAGCGGTCCTGAAAAACTTCCACAGATGGCCCTACACTTGATAACTGAATGCAGAACTATTCAAGAGTTCGACCAACTGTTTTACGCTCACTTCCATTGCCAATGGTTCTGCAGATTCATTTCAATATAGTTGCAGTCGCAGAATTTCTCAAGAGCATCTTCCGCACACTGAATAAAATATGTAAATATGTGACATTCAAAATATGTAAATATCCCATGATATGCCTCTAGGTAAAACACGGGTTGTAAATAATTTGTTTAAAAAAAACAAAAACAAAAAAAAACCCTTCAAATTAAATCTCGGTTTTGGGTTTTTGAGTGGGATGCAATATATTCTCAACTTAGTACTAAGTACTAAGCACTAAGTAGAGAAATTAAAAATCTCATGTGCTCCTTCACAGACTTTCTCTACATCTCTGTGATAAATTATTGTTAATAAACATATTGTTCTGTTTATTTAATGCTAAAACATTAGCAAAAACGGTCTTATTACTTAGTTCCTTTATAAGTAGAAGGGAAATAAGGGAATACACTAGGCTAAATCGACAGTCAAATGTTTTAAAATGTGGTTGCTATGGGATTGAAATCAGTTTATTTGCGAGGCCAAGCGTTGACAAGTTCCGTATGAGAAAAGTAAGTATTTTAAAACTGAAAACAATAACAAAAGAATATCTCGAAAACGGCCAACTCCATAAAAAAGTATATGATTCAAATTGTGTGTTTTACCGTGATCTACACTTTTTGTGTGGTAAGTTTTTGTCCATCTATAACGGTTTACCAGTTATGCAAAATTCAATAAAAATCATCCAAATAAAGAGGTCTTTAGAGGCTAATCCCAGAAAATTCAAGATATATATTTTATTTTTCGTGTAAATATCTTAAATGTAAGAGATTTTAATCAAAATCGTTAGATCCATTTTAGACAAATTCATATTTTAGAAATTTTTTCCTTGTAAAGGGTAGAAGGTGTGGGCAAGATTTTCTTGAAAATCTTCGTGTCGCAACCTTAGAAGGTACCAAACTTAAATACCAAGTTTGGTGTTCAACGGTCTTTTCGTTTTTGAGCTATGCTGTCCACACCCACACACCCACACACACACACACCACACACACACACACACACACGCGCGGACCTTTGTCGAAAATCCTTTTTTTGGATACAGGGGACCCTAAAATATACATTTCTGGTAAAATCTCAATATCGAATTTTTGAGTGGAGTGCATTTACCTTCTCTATACACTATGCACATAGTACGTGTAGATAAAGAAAAAAATCTGACGTGTACCATTCACATGACTTTCTCCATATCCCTGCAACAAATAATTCTTAAAAAGCTTATACTTCTATTTACTTTATGCTAAGCAGAAAAAATTAGCAGAAATAGTCTTATTACTTGCTTCCTTGTAAGTAGAAGCGAAATAAGGGACAACCGTAGGTTAAATGATAGTCAAAAGCTGGTTGCTATGTCAATGAAGTTCCTTTGTTTATATGGATAGGAGTTGACAAGTTCCTGTATGAGAAAAGTATACGTTTTTCATAGCGGAAACCAAAAATAAGGAATGTCATAAAAACGACGAACTCCACGAAAAAAATGTATATAACATAAATTGTGTGTTTTAATGTGCCCTACATTTTTTGTGTAGTAAGTTTTTGTCCATCTCTTACGGTTTAGCAGTCACTCAAAATTTAGTAAAATTCATCTAGAATAAACTACTCTTCAGATGCTATTCCCAGAAAATTCAAGATATACATTTCATTTGTCAGGTAAATATGTTTAATATCCGAAATTTTAATCAAAATCGTTAAAGCCATTTTTGAGAAAATCAAAATTTTCGAAAAAAGTTCCATGTAAAGGGTAGTTTGGGGTGGGGGGATTTTTCTCAAAATCTTCGTGTCGCATCCCTGAAAGATACTAAGCTTAAATACCAAGTTTGGTATTTTACCGACTTTTCGTTTTTGAGTTATCGTGTTAAAAGACACACGGACACACACACACACACACACACACACACACACACACACACACACACACACACACACCGGACATTTTTGTGAAAATGCTTTTTTTGGATATTGGGGACCCTAAAACATATTTCCGGTGAAATCTCGGTATCGAATTTTTGGTGGAGTGCAATACTTTCTCTATACACTATGTACATAGTGCGTATGGAGAAAGTAAAAATGAGACTCGATGCTAAATATTACGGTTTTGGATGCTAGGAATTGAAGCTCTTGAGGATTGAAGGCACAGGAATGAAGTGGCAACGCTACAAACTGAAGAAATATGTATACGTGAAGGGTAGTGAGCACATACCCTTGGTAAAAGCAAACATGTGCATATTCAAGGATGAGATGAATTCTTTTCCTCCCAACTGCCCTTCATCTTTACACAGCGAGAGTAAAGACCAACATTCATTTCATCGTCACGGTTTCCATTAAAATGTCATGTGCATGCTATGAAATTTGCATAGAACATACTAAACACAAATGCCAATATTTGCCTTCCTTTCTTTCACAGTAATTTTCATTCCTCCACTAGACTGCAAGTTTCATCACTTGGAATGTCCTTGTATAACATCAGGGGAAAGCGGTCCAAACGGGTGGAGTGGTTAATATGGGACTTTTAAGTTTATTGCAATTGGTTTCTGCAGTGTTAATAAACCCAGTCAGGGTTGCCAATATATGATATTTTCTTCCCAATGAGGGAATATTTTGCTTCTATCAGAGTGGAAAAACCTGAGGAATTCTGGGGTGTCCTTTTTTGATGATGAGAAAATTTTCAATTTTTACGTTCTCTATACGCACTATGTACATAGTGTATAGAGAAGATATTGCACTCCACCCAAAAATTCGATACCGAGATTTCACCGGAAATATATGTTTTAGGGTCTCCAATATAAAAAAGAAGCATTTTCACAAAAAGGTCCGTGTGTGTGTGTCCGTGTGTCTGTGAACACGATAACTCAAAAACGAAAAGTCCGTAAAATACCAAACTTGGTATTTAAGCTTAGTATCTTCCAGGGATTGACACGAATATTTTGAGAAAAATCTCTCCAACCCCAACTACCCTTTGCATGGAACTTTTTTCAAAAATTTTGATTTTCTCAAATATAGCTCTAACGATTTTGATTAAAATTTCGTGTATTAAAGATATTTACCTGACAAATAAAATGTATATCTTGAATTTTCTGGGAATAGCCTCTGAAGAATAGTTTGTTCTGGATGAATTTTACTGAATTTTGAATAGCTGCTAAACCGTAAGAGATGGACAAAAACTTACTACACAAAAAATGTAGAGCACGTTAAAACACACAATTTATGTTATATACATTTTTTTTCGTGAGTTCGTCGTTTTTGAGACATTCCTTAATTTTGGTTTCTGCTATGAAAAACTTATACTTTTCTCATATAGGAACTTGTCAACTCCTATCCATATAAACAAAAGAACTTCATTGACATAGAAACCAGCTTTTGACTATCACTTTATCCTATGGTAGTCCCTTATTTCGCTTCTCCTTACAAGGAAGCAAGTAATAAGACTATTTCTGCTCATTTTTTCTGATTAGCATAAAGTAAATAGAAGTATAAGCTTTTTAAGAATAATTTGATACAGGGATATAGAGAAAGTCATTTGAATGGTACACATCAGATTTTTAAAGCATATAATTTTATCAATACGAAAATAAAAATATGGTGAGTTGAAATCACATGACTTACCTACAAACTTTTGCTACAAAATATTGTATTATCTACATAGTACTTATCCAGATACAATTAGCAAAAATTGTCTTACTACTTGCTTCCTTTTAAGTAGAAGTGAACAAGTAAATGGGATTGAAACGAAAGTTGACTTCCCGCTTGAATAAAAGTGTTTAAAACTGAAACCAATAACAAGGAATACCTCGGAAACGGTTAACTCTACAAGACAAATTTATATGACAAACTGTATGCGTTAATGAGATCTATGTTTGTTGTAGAGTAAGTTTTTACTTATCTCTTAGGAGTTACAAGTTATGTAAAATATATCCAGAATGAAGAGTTCTTTACAGGCTATTCCCAGAAAATTCCAGATATACATTTCGTTTGTCATAATCAAAATCGTTAAAACCAGTTTTTAGAAAATTAAAGCAGTCGAAAAATGTTCTATGTAAAGTGTAGTTGAGGGTGGCGGGATTTTCTCTGCCGCATTGTTAGCAGATACTAAACTTAATACAAATGTTGGTATTTAACCAACTTTTCGTTTTGAGCAATGTTGCCCAGACAAATACACACACATACATGGACATTTTTCTAAAAATGCTTTTTTATGGATTCAGGGGGCCTCAAGGTCTCTATTTCCGATAAAAACTCCGTATCGAATATTTGGGTGGAATATAATACCTTCTCTATAATTAAGTTAATTTTTTTATTGTTTCATTTATATAGCCCCCTTTATCATCTAAGGTAATATCGGGGGCTTTTCACTTGAAACAAATTGTTGTATGTAGGTTGGATTTAAATCATTTTGTTTTACTCAAACACGCACACATTCACACTCACATACAAACTTCCAGACTCTGTGGGGGATAGGGAATAATTCTGGCTAGAAAAAAATTCTCCGCCCCAGCCGGGAACCGAACCCCGGGTGAGAAGCCAACTCGCTGACCACTCGACCACGGAGGCAGTCAAATTATATTAACTTTAATTTAAGGTCGCTTATTAACTAGTGTATATTGGGCATGAAAGATCGCTTAATTTTCCTCCGAGGTCTCTTTATCGGGCTTGAGGTTGTTTTACGAGCCGTAAATCTACTTACTTCCCTTCCGAAGGAAGTCACCGCCCTTCCCTGGATTTGAACCCGTAACCCCTAGACCACGGAGGACGACAAATAATATCTTCTCTATCTACTATGTACATTGTACATGTGTGCTAAAGAAAGTAAACATTTAAATTAAAGTATTGAAAGTTTATCTCAAAATATTAAGACATACTTCGATAGCACCAAATATCGAGAGATCGAGGAATCGACATCCTTAGTCACTAGTACTTTATCCGTACACTATGGGTCGTAAGGTGTGCAAGAAGCACTACCTACATATATATTTGGGAATGAACTTCTGCACCATGTAGCCCATGACCAAATGAATCCAGTTGTCACTCCAGTTGCCTAATAGGTAATCAAATGTGGCTAAGCAATTACACCACAGAAATAAACATTGGGTAACCTTATAGCCACTGCTCTCTAAAGCCCAGCACACTGATTTCACGCTCAGCAGGTAAATGGAAACGCAGCGTTTATGTCATGGTTCCTTTGTTTTTGTGCACCTACCAGCCTGGCAACACCGTTCTGCACTTAATTTCATCGGATTCGCCTGTCCATTGGCAACCAGCATAGTACCTTTGTGACACAGGCTAGGGTCATACAGAACATGTCTAGGTCATTTGTTTGTTTTGAACGTCATTGTGTGTTTAAGTAGGTACCGCTGTTGATGTTGCCATATGCCAGACTTTACAAAATATGCATAATACAATAATAAACAGGAATAATAATAGTTTCCGCTAATGAAATCCACAACCTTTATCCAAACTAGCAGAAGACCAAAAAGGGATTGAAATTATTATGGTATATACTTGCTCGAGTCGTCACATAAATAATTCTACATTTAAACGGCCCCGAGTTCAAATTACGGCTAGGGTGAGTTATCAAGGCAACGTTTTTTTTTTTTGTTTTTTTTTGGGGGGTTTCCCGGATATGGTTTTTCTAAGAATTTCCCTTATTCTGAGAAGATATAAGTTGAGTAACTTTAACCCTTTATTGCATGATGTTGCATTTATGCAACAAATATGATCAGTCAAAGCTTCCAGTATTGACTTTTTTCTATTTTTTACAAAACATATTTTTATATATTTATTAATATTTTTACAATAACATTGTAGTATTTTAATATAAAGAGCAACTGCAGTCAAATGTAATCCCGTCAGCATCCAAGTGTGCCACCACACCGATTATTTTACTTGGGCCCTCCGCGTCCTTTACTACAGACACATTTGATTGCAGGCCAGTTTTTTACGGCCAGTGCACATCGTAACGCGGCTATTCAAATCGCTTCAATTGTGGTACCGGTGAAAGGGATAGGAATATCTGTTTATGAATTCGAGTAAAAATAATTGTAGCAAAATAATTCATGCAATAAAGGGTGGACCACAGGCTCGTTTGCATATCATCTGGCCGATTTCATTCGGGCCATGCCATGACCAAGTGATTAGACCACTCGCCTCTCACTTAGACAGCCAGGGTTCGATCCCAAGCGACCGCATGCGAGATTTATGGTGCACAAAGCGACGCAGGAGCGGGTTTTCTCCGGGTTCTCCGGTTTCCCCAGCATTCACATTTCACCGATGCTCCATCTTCATTCCATGTTTCACCAGTGTCATCGCCTGTAGTGCCACAAGTAGTAAAATCGGGCGTTAAATACCACCAAAAAGCCCCATTAGATTCATTGTCCAATATAACCTACCAGATTAAAGAATATTAAAAAAAAAAAAAAAAAAAAATCCGGAAAAAGCTGCATTTCACATTTTTACATTTCTCTTACAATGTACATAGTAGCTAGAAAGGTATTGTATTTCACTCAAAAATTCGATGTTGACGGAATTTATGTTTTGAGATCCCTCGAGTTCGAAAAAAACATTTTTACAAAAAGATTGTATGTGTCTGAGGACAGCATAGCTAAAAAACTAAAAGATCAGAAAACACTGAACTTGGTTTTTAAGTTTAGTATATTCCAAGGATGTGACACGAAGATTTTCAAGAAAATTCCATCCCAAACTTCCCTTTACACGGATTTTTTGTTTGTTTTCAAAATTTTGTTTTTCGACTAACGATTATCATTAAAATAATCATATATTAAGAATATTTAATTTCAAATAAAATATATGTCTTTATTTTTCTGGGAATGGCTTCTGAAGACTCGTTCATTTTAGATGAATTTTGCTAAAATTTAAGTTAACGGATCATAAGTAATAAATAAAAACTTAATACACAAAAATATAGATCTCATTAAAACACACAATTTATGACATATATTTCAGTTGTAGATTTGAGGATTTTCGAGATATTCCGTGTTATTTATTTCAATTTTAAACTACCTAGCTTTTCTAAAACGTGACCACGCATGGGGAACCGAACCTAATTTGTTTCACAAAGCGACTACTTTTTCAAAGATTTTAGTATCACTTTAACATAGTATTACCTTATTTCCCTTCTACATACAAGGAAGCAAGTAATAAGACCATTTCTGCTAATTTTTATTTCGATTAGAATGATGTTGACAAAAGACTAATCTTTTTCAAGAGTAGTTTGTATATAGAAGAGCTAGAGAAAGTCATATGAATGGAATACATAAGATTTTCATGGATACAAACGGAAAATTGAATATCAAATGTTTTATTCGCTGGCCTTAAAACGCCGTACGCTTTCCATGACATCGCCAGCAACAGCTGTAAATCGACAAGACTTTAAAAGAATTATTAAGTACTAAACAGTCTGGTTCTATAGTTCAGTCGGTAGAGCAGCTTCCCGCGCTGCGAGAGGTCCCGGGTTCGTTTGCTGGCTGGGGTGGGAATTATTCTCTAGCCAAGAATATTCCCCAGCCTCCCCGGAGTCTGGAAGTATGAATGAGAGTGTGAATGTGTGTGTAATATAATTATAACATTATGAACCCAACGACAGCCAATATACGTGTTCCAAAGGTGAATACCGCCGATACACTACGCAGTCAAAGGTGGAGTATAAGTGAACAATACAATTTTTTTTTTTTAAAAAGAAAAGCATTAACAATGGACATCTCGGAAATTGCTGATGCTGGTAGATAGTTTCTTGAAATAAATCGTGCTTTTCAAACAGCTCCACGCGTTTTGTCTTGCTTAACGTTTACCAGTTATGCAACATTATATACATTTCCTTCCGAATAAAGAGGATTTCATAGGTAATTCTCAGAAGATTCAACATATAGGTTTTATTTGTCATGAAAATACCTTTAATGTGCCTTTAACCTCTAAAATCGTTTAATACTTTTTGAGAAAATTAAAAAATTCCAAAAATGCTCTGTTTAAGGGTAAATTGAGTGGGAGATTTTTTGTTTTTTAGTAATCATGTTTCAGATAATGTCACAGACACACACAAAGACCTTTTTCTAAAAATCTTCGTTTTTTGGATTCAGGATGAATTGAAGAAGAGGTAAATAATTAATAGGTAAGAAAACGTAAATAAATATATGCAATATAGAAACGAGATTATATTATTAGAGGATGTTAACATTAGCTTAGTTATGAGAGACGAGATAGCTGATGCTATACATGAATCATAAACGAGAAATATTTCGCAAAACTTTTGTGGACAGTAGCCAGGGAGCTGGGGTAAAATGTATAAATGAATGTCCTTGAGCTAAAATGACAAACTAAACTAGAAGGGGTGTTGAGATTGTGAAAGTTATTGGAAAGTTAAGAGTTAGTAGCTTAAGTGAAATAGCAGGATAGTTGCTATTGGCTCATGAAAAGAGACGCTAAAATAGCGGGGAATACAAGCCAATTAGAGCACAACTTTAATGCTTATGTAGAACAAGAGTGTTCGTCGATGTATATTCTACAGAGTTTGTATATACGTAGAAGTTCAGTCAGTTGTTCTTGACAGTTTCTCGGAGAATTATAAAGTGTTTTACATTGTGAATAGCCATGGTAACGTTTAAATAAAGTACTCAACCTAAAATTTCCCTTTACCGTTCACGCCCTTTTAAGAGATACTTGCTCGATCAAAGAACACAGTTAGCCATATCAAACATAAATAATATATCTATTAAAACATAAAAATAAATGTAATCAGAGATAACGAGGAGCAGGTGTGACTATCGGAAGCAGACCTTAAAACAAGGAAACTTCGGTGAAAACTCGATGTCGAATTTAGGGGTAGAATCCAATACATTCTCTATCTAATGTGTGCCTGGTAGAGAAAACAAAATTGTTTTGAAGAAAACAACAAGAAGACATGAAGTAAAAAAATCTTATGTGTTCCATTCACATGACTTTCTCTACATCTCTGTAACAAATTATTGTTAAAAAGCTTATGCTTCTATTTATTTCATGCTAATCGAGAAAAAATTAGCAGAAATAGTCTTATTTCTTGCTTCCTTGTAAGCAGAAGCGAAATAAGGGAGTACCATAGGTTAAAGTGATAGTTAAAAGATGGTTGCTATGTGACTGAAGTTTCTTTGTTTGTATGAACAGGAGTTGACAAATACCTGTATGAGAAAAGTTTGTTTTTTAAAGCTGAAACAAAAAAACAAGGAATATCTATAAAACAATCAACTCCATGAAAAAATGTATATAATATATATTGTGTAGTAAGTTTTTATCTACCTCTTAAGGTTTAGGAGCTATGCAAAATTTCATAAATTTCATCCAGAATAAAGTAAGCTTCAGAGGCTATTCCCAGAAAATTGAAGATATACATTTTATTTGTCAGGTAACTATCCTTAATATACGATATTTTAATCAAAATCGTTTGAGTCATTTTTAAGAAAATCAAAAATTTTCGAAAAAAGTTCCACGTAAAGGGTAGTTTGGGGGGGGGATTTTTCTGATAGTCTTCGTGTCGTATCCCTGGAAGATACCAAACTTAAATATCCAGTTTGGTATTCAACGGTCTTTTCGTTTTTGAGCTATGCTGTCCACAGACACACATACACACACACACGACATTTTCCTGAAAATGCTTTTTTTGATTCAGGGGGACCCAAAACATGTATTTCCGGTGAAATCTCGGTATCAAATTTTTGGGTGGAATACAATACCTTCTCTATTAGTTAGCACTTTAATTTTACTAATATATTAAAGACTTTAAGTTAAAAAGCTAATATCCTTCAAAGTTATAAATAAAGAAGATTTATCTTTAAGTCTTAGTACAATTAATACACCATCAGAATTGCATTCTAATATCATTTCATGAATATAAAACCTATGTACACTATGTACATAGTACGGGTAGAGAAAGTAAAAACTGAAAGTGTAAAACTTGAATAAAATAATAGATGAATAAATAAGTAAACGCATGCACACAAGAAGAGAAAAGCAAGCTCCGAACTACACTGGAATGTTAAAAATAAATAATGAATGAAGAACAAAAAGAAAAATGGCATTCTTCCAGCTTAATGTAAGAGGCGGCACCTTAATTAACTGTCCTTAAGAAGAGAAAGAGAGAAAAAATTGTGAATGGTAGCATGATATGCATAATTGGCAAAAGCTCGACGAAAATAAATTTCTGGGTGGCCTATTTTACATTATCGCTATCTCGACGTAGACAAAGTGGCGCAAAATTTACAACGGCAATTCGATAGCGGGACAGGCATAAAAGTTTCACGATAAACTCGCTTTTATGCCTCTATTCTTCATGGCAAGACCGTAATAGTTACAATGTCAGCTCTTCAAACTTCCCTGGCTTTAGAAGTCGAGCCATAGTGTTTTCCACTGGTATGAGCTAGAGGTATTCTCATTGTTGGCGAACCACAAACTTGGGGATGAGACAGTAATCTCTACGTCTTAATTATAATGAAAATGGATTCAGAATTTTATTGCTGAGCTTTACCTTCTTCACAAAAGGAAGAAGAGGCTACAACATTGTTCAACCTAAAGGAGAAATTCCTAAGGCTAAAGAGGAATGCATGAAAAACAAATGCGAATGAATGGAGGTTCGAGAGAAACGAAAACATTTGATGTAGGTATTTCGTTTATGTGGCTTTATCTTTTCTGTACCAAACTGTTCTTAGAAAAAAAAATTCTTTTATCTGCATAAGACTAATAAAGATAAACTTTAGCAGAAATGGTTTTACTAAATAATACCTTATAAGTAAAAGGAAAATAAGGGAATTAACTAAACTAAAGCGACACACAAATATTTTAAAATCAGTCACTAAGCGAACGTCATTGAAATGCAGTTCTTTTCATAACCAGGAATAAAACAAAAGAGGTATACGACATAAAATTGTGTGTTTTAACGGGTCTACCTTTTTAATGTAATATATTTTTGTCTACGATGATAGTCAAAACTTGTTGCAATGTGACTGAAGTTCCTTTGTTTGTATGGACAGCAGTTGACAAATTCCTGTATGAGAAAAGCATAAGTTTTTAAAAGCTGAAACCAAAAACAAGGAATATCTAAAAAAACGATCAACACCATGAAAAAAAAATGTATATAATATAAATTATGTGTTTTAACATGCTCTACATTTTTGGTGTAATAAGTTCACGTCCAACCCTTACGATTTAGCAATTATGCAAAATTCCGTAAAATTTATCCAGAATAGTCTTCAGAGGATATACCCGGAAAATTCAGATATATATTTTATTTGTCAGGTAAATATCTTTAATGTATGAACTTTTAATCAAAATCGTTAGTTATTTTTGAGCAAATCAAAAGTTTCGAGAAAAGTTCCACGTGAAGGGTAGTTTGGGGTGGGGGATTTTTCTCGAAATCTTCGTGTCGCATACCTGGAAGATACTAAACTTAAATACCAAGTTTGGTATTTTACCGACTTTTCGTTTTTGAGTTATCGTGTTCACGAACAACACACTGACATACTGACACACTGATACACACACTTGGACCTTTTTCTGAAAATTCTTTTTTTTGGATACAGGAGACCCTAAAACATATATTTCTGGTGAAATCTCGAATTTTTGGGTGGAGTGCAATACCTTCTCTATACACTATGTACATAGTAGATACGTGTAGAGAAAGCAAAGAACAATTACACGTGGGTGTGACAAAAAACTATTAAAATGCAGAGATAAAGAGTTCCGATTGGTTGGAATTTTACACGCTAAAGTATTGGATTGGCCACTTCCTACGATCACGTGTCATGAACGAAATAGTCTTTCTAATTTTATTGTGTTTTAACTTTTGATTTTTATCCCTGCTATGCTCAGATTTGTTTTAGAAGGCCGAGCAGTTGAGCGCCCAAAACCCTAGCTGTTATCATCATCATCATCATCATCATCATCACATTCATCAGAGAGGCTGGTAAGGATAGATTATCAGTGGTAAAGTGAGCCACTATCTGCTGTACCACAGAGCTTGTGGCAAGCGATTCTTGTCTGATGTAATTAATTACAAATTAGTAACATTTTCAACCACAAACAGAATGCATATTTGTATAATCCTTGTAGCAGCTTGGGTACTGCCATCCGATGTGATTAATCATCAGGGAACAAAAGCAGAGAAAGCCCACGGCTTGTGCCGTGCCAGTTACCCACGCAAGAATCATTAACTATAAAGGTCAGCGTGCTTGTAACAAGGGACATTTTAAACAGGTGCGTTAAAAACAGGAAAGACACATTAAAACATGTTTTCATATGAAATAGAAACTCTGTTGCATTAAAAAAACCCTGCAACAAATTATTCTATTTACTTCATCTAATCGAGAAAAATTAGCAAAAATAGTCTTATTACTTGCTTCCTTGTTAGTAGAAGCGAAATAAGGGAGTACCATAGGTTAAAGTAATAGTCAAAAGCTGGTTGCTCTGCGACTGAAGTTCCTTTGTTTGTATGGACACGAGTTCACAAAGCCCTGTATGAGAAAAGTATGTCTTTATAGCTGAAAAAAAACAAGGAATATCTCAAAAACAATCATTCCACGAAAAAAAATGTATATAACATAAATTGTGTGTTTTAAAGTGCTCTACATTTGTTGTGTGGTAAGTTTTTGTCCATCTCTTATGGTTTAGCAGTTACGCAAAATTCCGTAAAATTGACTCAGAATAAAGTAGTCTTCATAGGCTATTCCCCGAAAATTCAAAATATACATTTTATTTGTCAGGTAAATATCTTTAATATATGATATTTTAATCAAAATCGTTAGAGCCATTTTTTAGAAAATCAAAATTTTCGAAAAAAGTTCCCTGTATAGGGTAGTTTGGGGTGGGGGGATTTTTCTCAAAATCTTTGTGTCGCACCCCAGGAAGATGCTAAACTTAAATACCAAGTTTGGTATTTTACCGACTTTTCGTTTTTGAGTTATCGTGTTCACAGACACACGGACACACGGAACTTTTTCTGAAAACACTATTTTTGGATACAGGGGACCCTTAAAACATTTATTTTCGGTGAAATTTCGGTATCGAATTTTGGGTGGAGTGCAATACCTTCTCTATACAGCATGTACATAGTGCGTATAGAGAAAGTAAATACGTGTGATAATAATGCCATTTTGGCAATTCTATGTTCTTTAAAAGTAAGTGAAATTACTTAACTTTTGCTTTACCCGTCATCATTACATCGTACATACGGGTGGCGCACGATAAGTCACCTAATTTGTTTCATGAATAACATATTAGTTTTTGATAAGATTTGTAATTTATTGATGTAGAAGTAAAGGATACAGCATAGAAATACAACGTAATGAATCACATGTTCAGTATGACCGTCGGTTTGGTTTACAACTTCTGCAAATCGCACACGTGCATTTGTGACGAATCTCCGACATAAATCTTCTGGAATGGCACGGCGTAACTCCACAATGATGGCCCATAGTTGCACTGCATTTTCGGGTTTCTACGGTACATCTTCTTTTTAAGGAACCTCCAAAGGAAGAAGTCACATGGGTTAATGTCCGGGCTGTAGGGCGGCCAAATTCCTCTTCCTTCACAACGTTCTGGAAATCTGTTTGACAATACCCTATTCTTTCGTGTAGGAAATCAAGCACAACGTTGGCAGTATGAGGGCGTGCTCCATCCTGCATGAACCATTGTGTCTGCAATGGAAGACATGTGGCTATGAGTTGAGGAAAGTACTGGTTTCGCGGCAGGTCTAAATAGCGTTGACCAGTTACTGTAGCACCGAAGAAGAATGGACCGATGATTCCATGGCTTGACATCGCGACCCACACGCACACTTTCTCCCCGTTGATGTCTTTCACGTGGATTATTCGCGGAGGTTTAAGTGCCCAGAATCGAACGTTCTGTTTGTTCACAACACAGTTCACGTAAAAATAAGCTTCGTCAGAAAACCATGTGTCGTGTAGCACTGGCTCTTGGTCTTGCTCAATTGCCCACCTTGCAAACTGTAGTCTCCGCTCCTTATCTCTTGCAGTAAGCTTAGGCGTCACAGTCATCTATTATGGATACAAGCGAAGCTCGAATTGAATAATTCTTTGCACAGATCGGCGTGAAATTCCCAACTCGGCACTGACTCTTCCTGTTGCTTTATTCGGACTACGAGTCAAAGCCACTCGAACTGCTTCAATGTTTTGCGGTACTTGTATGTGGACGCTTACACTCAAAAACAGATCCAGTACTTGCAAATGTGTGATGTAATCCGCTGGGAGCCCACTGTGTACCAAAATGAGCACGAAACGTTTTCTGTGTCCATGTTACACTGTTCGTCGCCGCGAACAGTTACAAAATCTTCGTCTTTTGTGCGACGGACAACTGTCCTTTGTCCGCCATCGCGGCAAACTGAAATGGCGGACTCAAAACGGAAGTGATGAACTCGTAACGACATCTGGAGTAATTTTCATGAACCTCACGAAGTTGAGTGCCCAATTTGAAAGCTATTGCCCTAATAGTATACTTGTAGAAGCAAAATTCAATCGGGTGACTTATCGTGCGCCACCTGTAGTAGGTTGGGAAGGTATTGTCGTCCTCCGTGGTCTAAAAGTAACAGGCTAACATCTGGTTCCCAAGGTCGCAGGCCAACCCCGACGGAGGGTGAGAGCTTTTTTACGTTCTCTACACGTACTATGTACATAGTGTATAGAGAAGGTATTGCATTCCACCCAAAAATTCGATACCGAAATTTCACTGGAAATACATGTTTTCGGTTCCCCTGAATCCAAAAATCATTTTTGGAAAAAAGTCCGTGTGTGCGTGTATGTGTGTGTGTCTATGGACAGTATAACTCAAAAACGAAAATACCGTTCAATACCAATCTTGGTATTTATGTTTGGCATCTTCCAAGGATGCGAGATGAAGATTTTCAAGAAAATCCCCCGAACCCAAACTACACTTTACATGGAAAATTTTGTTTATCTCAAAAATGGCTTTAGCTATTTCGATTAAAATAGCTTGTTTTAAAATATTTATATCAAAATAAAATATATGTTATGAATTTTCTGTGAATAGCCTCTGAAGACCTATTTATTCTTGATTAATTTTGCAGAAAGACGAAAACTTACTACACATGAAATTTAGGTCTTAATAAAACATAATGATGTCATATACATTTTTCTTGTACAGTTGACCGTTTTAGAGATAGATATTCCTTGTGATTGGTTTCGTTTTTAAGCCACCTAACGCTTCTCAAAGCGAACCGAACCTCAATTGTTTCACATAGCGACCAGCTTTTAAAAAAAATGTTGACCATCGTTTTAGCCTATAGTATTCCCTTATTTTCCTTCTACTTACAAGGAAGCAATTCTGCCAATGTTTATCATGCTGTAGATAAAAGAACAATATTTTTTAAGAATAGTATTCTGTTTGGAACAGACAGATGAAGTTATGTGAATGGAACACATCAGATTTTTAGTTTTTCCTTATAGATACAAGAAGACTTAAACGATAGTCAAATCTTTTCAAGGTCTATCTGAGTGCCTTGAAATGTCGTTCTCTGAAACCAATAGGAAGAAATATATCGGAAATGGTAAACTCTATTTTCTATCTATTTTCTAGAAGATCTTAGTAAGATTTTTGTTTAATTTTTACGGTTTACCAGTTATGCTAAGGTCATTAAAAATGAAATTGACTTCAGAGGCTATGATCAGAAAAGTCGTTATATATATATATATATATAATAAAAGGAGAAACTTCCATATTTTTGTCAGGCATTTGAAAGTATACTGAAAAGTTATGAAAACACGTTATTTTGACATATGATTCAGTAGTAGTACTTGACATTTTGAAAGCTTTAAAACCATCCGTTCAACAGAACTAGAACATTTTCTTTTAAAGGGAAACTGACGGGAGCAAACATGCACTCCTTATCAACCTAAAGTAGATTGAAATCTGCTAAATTGGGGGAAACTTCTCGGCTACGTCATCGTTCATTATGGCTTTAGTTTCACAACCCCCCTGCTACGCTTAGCGACTTAGGCCTCTTAGGCTTTGCTTTGCGGCTTAGGGCTCGGTATATGGCAGTCTCACCTCCCCGCATTTTTTAGTCATGTTGGTATCATTACATCAGCAGATGACAAACAGCAGGGCCAAACGCCACTACTGGGCGATTGTGTACGTCGAAATTACTCAAAACTACGTAGTTGGCCGTCACAAAGATAGGTATGGTGTTTAATTAAAACAGTTATTTCTAAGAAAAAAAACCTTTCGAAATAGTTCCTGTGAAGGGTAGCTTGGAATAGGGGATCTTCTTGAAAATTCTATGTCGTATTATTGAATAATGTTGAACTTACCTAAATACCAAATTTGATACTTAACCAAATTTTGCTTTCAGTTGTATTGCTCACAGACACACGGTTGCACATCCACAAACACACACGCACATATATAAAAAAGGACGTCTTTCTAAATAAGTATTTCTTCTGGATTTAGGGAATCTCAAAACCTATACTTTCAATGATACCTCAACATCAGATGTGTTCTATTCACATGACTTCTCAGTAATAAATGATTGTTAATAAGCTTGTTCTATCTATTTCATACTAATTAAGATAAACATTAGCAGAAACGGTGTTATTACTTGGTCCCTTATAACGAGAAGGGGAATAAGGGAATACAACAGTCTAAACTGACAGTTAAATGTTTTAAAATGAGGCTGCTATGGGATTGAAATCGATTATTTGCGTGACTGGAGTTGCCAAGTTCCCGTATGAGTAAAGTATAAGCATTTCAAAACTGAGACCAATAACAAGAAATATCTAAAAAACGGCCAACTCCACCAAAAATATACGTAACAAATTGTGTATTTTAACGAGCTTTTGTCTATCTCTTACGGTTTACCAGTTTTGTAAAATTCCGCAAAATGCATGCAGAATAAAGATGTCTTCAGAGGTTATTTCCAGAAAATTCAAGATATACATTCAATTGGCATGTAAATATATTTAATATAATCATTAGAGCCAATTGTTAGAGAAAATCAAAACTTTCGACATTTTTTTCCATGTAAAGGATAGTTGGGAGGGGGCGATTTTCTTGAAAACCTTCATGTAGCATCCTTGGAAGATACTGAACTTAAATGCCAAGTTTGGTATTTAAAGGACTTTTCATTTTTGAGCTATGCTGCCCACATGCGTGTGCACGCACACACGCACATTTTTCTAAAACAGGCATTTCCTGTGAAATCTCGGTATAGAATTTTTGGGTGCAATCTTCTCTACACACTATGTAGATAGTATGTGTAGAGGAAGTAAAAATTGACACTTAAGTAAATGCATTTTCACTTACTCTTTGGGCCGTGTGATCCCTAGTTCCTTGTATTTCTTGAGATATAAAACATTAAAACACTCCGAAATCGATTACTGCTGTGCAAATCCAGTCCTTCCGCTTAAACGAAAAGAGTCCTTAGCAGATCCTTACCTGAAGAGAAGCTTTGTTAACACGGCATATTGAATTTAATGGCGACTATTCACAGAGTGATTCAATGAAGTGGATTTACGATTTCTGTATCTGTATAATTCTTTTTTTTTCACACAAGCCGTGTATAGAACAGGAGTTGGATAGGTAGAGTCAGACTGAAAAATTCAATGCCATAGCCGGGATTTGAACCACGGATCTCCCGATCTCTAGCCGGTTGCGACTTACAGCGTTGTAAGTACTTTAAGTCCCAGGATTCATAGTGTAGCCAACTATTATGGTCAAGGGTATTGGTATAATTGTTTTTTTTTTCAAACAAGCCGTGTATATGACAGGATCTCCGTGGTTCAAATCCCGGCTATGGCATTGAATTTTTCAGTCTGACTCTACCTATCCGATTGCTGTATCATTTCAAGTAAAATGTATCTTACATTATTGTTGATTAGGGTGATCAACCGAAAGTTGATTGGAACCGGGTGGTAATCCTGGAAGAGACCACAATGCGATCGCGGAGACTAGGTAGGTTGATACTGCGGTGGTTTACCAGTGCCTTCCGCGGAATGTAGGTGAAGGTACACAATAGAAGACCTAAGAAGCAGCACAGAAAAATCCTCATGTTCCCACTAGAAATTGAACATGGCCCCCGTGCTAGAGGCAGGCGCCCTACCACTGCACTAAGGGCCAACCCTTGTACAAATAATTAACTATAACTATCAGCTAAGAGCAAATAAATTCAAACATACTTTCAGCAATTACATTTCAACTGCTAGTCAGCTAAGTATAACCCATGGAAAAATCCTGAGCCCGTACGCCGCCAACTCGAATTGAACTTGAGACCTCCCGAATATCAGTAGCCTGAGCTACCACGGTTAAAATGAATTTCTATAGGTAATATGTGAATTTAACATATTAAGTTAGGCCCAACAACTTTCTCTACATTCGCTGCAACAAAATATTTTCACAAAGGCTTATTTCTCTATCTACTTGATGCTTGTCCAGGTAACCATTAGCAGAAATGGCTTTATAACTTCCTTCCTTATAAGTATAAGGGAGAACTAGATAAATATGGATAGTCAAAGTCTTTAAAATCAGGTGGCTATGTGATGCAACTCAAATTCCGTTTTTTTTTTTTTTTGCATAGCCAGGATGGAAAGATGAATAACAACTTCCTATTTGAGAAAAGTATTGGAAATTTAAAAGTCAACAACAAAACACAAATTGTATGCTTTACCGAGATCTACCTTTTTGTGCAGTTAAGATTTAGTGTAATTCTTACGGTTTATCAGTTATGCAAACATCATGCAGAATGAAAAGGTCTTAAAAGATTTCTCCCAGGAAAATCGAGGTATACGTTTTATATGCTTTATAAGTATCTTTAATATAAGATATTTTAATCAAAATCACGTAAGCCATTTTTTAAAAACTTAACAATTTCGAAAACATTTCCATGTAAAGAGTAGTGTGGTATGGAGTGATTTTCTTGAAAATCTTGGTGTCGCATATTTGGAAGATGCTGCATTTCAGCATCAACTTTGATATTTAACCGACTTGTCGTTTTTTATTTATCGTGTGTACAGACACACGAACACACACATACACACGCACGAGGACCTTTTTTAATTTAGAAGACCTCAAATCATACATTCTCTGCTTTCTATGTTCACAGTAACTTGTACAGAAAACAAAAATAGAAAGCTTCAGAGGCTTACTTTTAAAAAGTACGTAAGCACAATCCAAAAATTCCAAGTTTTAAGGTTATATAAATTGAAATTCAAACTGGGAAGTAGTGCCACAGTTTAGATTCGGGAAGCCAATCCTCTGAAAATTAGATCTGTAAAAGATAACAAGAGGACCATTGTCGGCATGGCGAGGACGCTAGTCACGTTTCGGTTGCAGAACACTTCTGTCTTCCTTATTATCCCTAGGAAATTCACAAATTGGATGGCTGCAGATGAATAGCTAATTGGTCCCTGGGATCAACGCCATCCCCCTGCCGAAGTCTTTATTTAAACTAAGGATTTTCGTTTTTCGGTCCCCTCTCTGTGTTTGATACAAGAGGGCTATGTACCGTATTCTATCCTTTCACTATGGCGTGTTTACAAGCTATGTTTCAAAATTTGTCTTCTACTTAACTGTTAAATTAACTTTTAATTAATTTACCTTGTAAATAGAAGGTAGCGAATCTATTCAAATTCGATGTCGAGGTTCGAGTCAAGCGCGCGTACAGACCTTTTGCTAAAAATCTGATTTTTTTAATTCACACGGCTTTCTCTAGTCTTGCGCAAACAAACCTTTCATTCAAAAGATTTATATGTTATTGACATCATGTTAATCAAGACAAACATAAGCATAATTAGTTCTATTACTTGCTGCCTTGTAAGTAGAAGGGAAATACGAGAATGCACAGGCTAAAGCGATAGTCAAGTTCTTTAAAAGTCGGTCTTTATGTCGGTCTTTATGTATTGAAATTCCATTCTCTTTGGTTGCCAGAAGCACACAAACGAGAAACAAGAAGTAAGATGTATTTGCGTTTGAGAAAAGTTTAATTGGCATAAAATTGAAATCAATAATCCGAAATATTTAAAAAAACGATTGACTATACAGAAAAATGTACATATATAGCATTCACTGTGTGTTTTAATAAGATCTAAATTTTTGTATAATAGGTTTTTGTCTATCTCTTATGGATTACCAGTTATACAAAAGTCATCCAGAATGAAGACGTCTTTAGAGGCTATTCCCAGAAAATTCAAGATATACATTTCGTTTGTCATAAAAATATCTTAGGCATACGGTATTTTATACAAAATCGTTAACCATTTTCTTGATAAAATCAAAATTTTCGAAAAATGTTCCATGTAACGGGTAGTTAGGGGGTGGGCATTTTCTTGAAAATCTTCGTGTCGCTTCCTTAGAAACTTAAGTACCGAGTTTGGTATGTAACCGACTTTTCTTGCTTGAGTTATGCTACCCATAGATACACACACACATGTACATGTTTCTAAACACTGTTTTTTTTTAAACCAGGAGGTCTCAAAACATGTATTTCCAGTGAAATCTCACTATCAACTTTTTGGGTGCAATACCTACTATACCTTCTCTATAGTACGTGAGGAGAAAGTAAAAAAAAGCTTTTTCTTTTATACAAGGAACCCTAAAACGTGTATTTTCAGTGAAATCTTGGTATAAAATTTTTGAATGCAATAGCTTTCCTATGTAACATGTACTACAGTTTCGTTTCCAAATCGGCTTACCCTCCCTGTAGAACTGGCTCCCTCCTAGGACTTACAAACCAATGCCTGTCGGGAAGCCAACGGCACGAAACCACAGAATGGTGAACCTGTTAAGAGGGGTCGGCCCATAGCCAGGCATGGACATGAAGTGGATAATATGAAATGTAAGGGAGATTTATGATAGGAAAAGTGATGATGGAATAATCGGTGGAATAAGTGACCGGAGGACCCGGAGAAAACCCACCAAGACGCCGCTTCGTCCACCACAAATCCCATGAGGGCGCTTGGGAAGGAACCCGGGGCACCTAGATGGGAGGCGAGCAGTCTAACCACTCAACCACGGCGCCGCCTACTGAACTGCAGTAGTGGTATTAATCATGGACGCTCTTTTATCAATTAACTTTCAAATTTGAATATTACATGTAACTCTCAATCAAGTTCATTCGTATCTTGTAAAATATAGCCAGGAAGTGTTGCCGTAATACAATATTGAAGCTTTGATCATAAAGTGGAGCTGATTTGGACTTCGGAAAAATATATTTTTTTATAAATTACACATAGGCTTTATTTTATGTTATATTCAATGAATAAAACATAAGCTTTTCAAGATTTTAAATTTATTCTTGTTCTATACTTTGAACTGTTTGTATACGTCCTTCCACAAGTTGTGCGCCAGATATGGTTATCTTCACTGACATGACGCGTTTATGTATAAAAATAAACTATTCTCTCCCAACATCATCTAACGACGTATGCGATAGATTCAGCTTTGACCTGGTGGGAAAGGTTTGAACTACTCATTCCTTCCGCTCTTCGGCAAGCCACTGTGAGAGAAGGTCATTCAGTGTATCTGGAAATTCACCGAGGGATAGAGTTTTTAAAGAGCACATTGAGATCTCATTTCGAGGCTGCCAAGGGTGGATAAAAGAGGGCATTCCTTCGGCTTAGGCAAAATTGTGGGATTTAATATGCTTTGGTAAGTATAAATTCTTATCGTTTTGGAAAACCCACTTTGCTAGTCGGAGCAATTAGGCACTATTTTGATCGTAAGATCTAGTTTTAAAATTGTTAATTCAAGGTCTGTTTTTTTTTCTAGTATAAACCTAAAAGTATTGTTAATGAACCAATGTTTTCATTTATTTCTAAAAGTTCGAATTTTGGACAAATTTTTTTGTGGGGGGAGGAAGGGCCTTTGTTTAATTTTACTCAATCCCGGGGGAAACCGGAGAAAACCCGCCCCTGCGCCGCTTTTTCCACCACAAATCTCACATGCGGTCGCTTGTGATCGAACCCGGCCCGGTGAGAGGCGAATAGTCTAACCACTCGGCCACGGCGCGGCCTTTCAAGATATTCATTGTGCGCGTACATCCTTACCACAAAATCATTATATCCTCCTTATTGACCCTGAAATTTCTTCTGTCCTCAAAAAGGCTTAATTGTCTGATACTGTGGGAATTTCTCCAAAACCAATGTGGAACAAAATCGGGCCTGTCCAGTTGCGGCATTTCACTTGTTACATTTTGTAGTGCCAATTTTATGTTGTAAGTTTTGCCTTGCATTTTAAAAATGATGCTCACGCCTTTTAGAATTCCCACCGCGTGTTCATCTTAATTTAATCTGGGAAGTAGGCGGCGCAATTTGTTTAGCAACAGACTGCTCTAGAAAGGTTTTTCAACATCCTATTATCTTGCAGCAACAGTCTTATTCTTCAATATATAAAACAATCGCAACACGTCCATCCTTTCTCACATTGTTTCGCAAACGAGATACCGAATCACAATAGGTGCGAAGCGGGCATGGCTAAGGGCGTAATTGGATAAAGGCAATTTCAGTACGCAGTGAGTCGTGCGAGGTTTAGCTGCACAAGGGATACAGACATTGTTTCCAGCATCGCGATAAGCCGTCAACAGTTATCTTCTCTATATTTGCACTGGCTTTTCACAGATCCTCTTGTTTATGCAACATCTATGACGACATTATGTAAATAAAGTGCTCTTTCCTCTCATGAGAAACTTGGTATTTACATTGCATGCAATACACGTGTAGGTGTAACGGTCTTTTAGCTCTTGCCTTTCGGATGAACATCACAGAAACAGGTGATTACACGTACCTTGATGCTGACGGGGTTCAACAACTACCTTGCGAATGCGAATGTTTTCTTTGGAAGACTAAATGCAGTCTCGTTGAATTCATCAATGTTAGACTTAGGGCTAGAGCCGGAAAAATTATCCTTTACTCCTGTTCATCTTAATTTCCGAGACTGGTAATCAATTGCAGAAGCTGTAGAATACATGGTCTGCTATTCCACATTCACCCTACTCATCAGACCACACCCCAACGACTACCACATGTTTGGACCACCCTATTGTTTTTGTATATGAAACAGCATCATGTAAAACCTAAAGTCAGAGAAATTACTACCGAATGTTAAATGTTAGCTTTTATTTGAATGTGAGGCCAAAATCGCCGTTGTCATCTGTTCTCATTTGCTCAGTTGGTGCCGGTTCACAACTTCAGTCGATATTGGGATTGTTAGGAAATGAGATGGAGTGGTCTCGAAGCTTTTCTGGTGAGGATTGCAGGAAATGCACGGGGTCCAACAAGGAATTACATGCCAGTTTCTCCTCTGCACTATTTATTTTCTAAAATTAGGTTCGAGAACTCTTGGAAGTTAGACCATATTGCCGAGTATCATAACTCTAAGAATGATTCCTATTTGCACGTGAATTCATCAATCTAAAACTTAGGGCTGAAGCGGACAAATTAAGTATTCCTGTCTCTCGTTCGTTCCATTTTCCAGGACTGGTAATCAATTGTACATACAAAGGCAATTGCTGAAAATATGAACGTTTGACGGAGACTCGGGTCTTTTTATGATTTTACATTGGTGCCATTCTAGTGCAACATACCCCGCAAGTAAGAAAAGGCAAAAGCAATTGGGCAATCCACCCCTTTATCCCTCAACCCCGCTCGACGCTCCGTCAGGTTAGTATAAACAGTGTGTTAATTTTGCACACCACGAACGCAAATTATCTTACGATTAGCATTTCAACATGAAGCGCGGGGAAAATATTCTAATTATGTATTACCCGGTGACAGGGGTGGATTATTGTTCAACCAGAAAGAGCAATTCAGGACTTTGTCACAAGTTACGTGTCATGCCTATTTGTTTCCCTGCGGTAACATGTGCTGTCCAATACGCTTTTAAGAGCAAAACGGGTAAAAGACATGGGTGGGGCGAGCGAAAAGACACCGTCTTACAATAAGTATTTCAAGACATATTTTTAATGTTCAGAGCACAACGTAAAGTCAGAGAAACTATCGAATGTTGAATGATCGATCTAAATTTGCTGGAATGTGAGGCCGACGTCGGCATCACCATCTGTTTCTGACTGCTCAATCGGTGGTTATTCTTTGCGCGGTCCTCACAGCTTCTTTCGGTATCGGAATAGTTAGGAAATAGATGGAATGGTCTCAGGCTTTTCTGGTGAAGATCGTAACAAATGCACGGGGTCCAACAAAGCATGCCATGCCAGTTTCTCTTCTGCACCATTTATTTTCTAAAGTTATACTAAGATGGTTCTAGAATTCTTGGAAGTTAGACCAAACTGCCGAGTATTATAAACATAAGAAGCTTTCCTAATTGCACATTAATTTATTAATCTTAAACTTAGGGTTAGAACCGGACAAATTAATTATCCTCGTCTCTCGTTCGTTACATTTTCCAGGACTGGTAATCAATTGTACATTCAAAGACAATAAAAATACGCCTGGCGATGTGATTTTGCTGAAAATGTGAACGTTTGGCGGGGATTCGGCTCTTGCCACGATTTCCATTGCTTCCATTCTGGTACCACATGCCACGCGAGTAAAAAAGTCAAAACCCTCAGCCCCACTCAGGTTCACTTGCATAAGCAGTGTATTAATTTAGTCGACCACGTGCGCGAATTACCTTGGTATTAGAACTTCAGTCTGTAGCGCAGAGAAAAGATTGATCTAATTTTGTATCACCTGGTAAGATGGATCGAGTATTGTCCAATCAGAGAATTTGGGGATCACCAATTCGCAATTCAAAACTTCATTTGCCGCAAGTTCCATGACTATTCGCTTCTCTTTGGTAACGTGGCCTTTTTCAATATGCTTTTAAGAGCATCGCAAATAGGTAGAAGATATGGGTGGTCACGAAAATACCCCGTCTTACGATAAGTATTTTCAGGCGTGTTTCAATGCCTTTGAGCGTACAAGGTGTTTCAGATTCCACAAAATGAATTAGATCTTTATAATATTCGATTACTTAAAGTTCAAAATCGAACAACTTTACCAATAAAAGTATTAAGACGAATTCTAATTACATCAGAAGCCGTTATTCATTCATGAACAATTCCTAGCATTGGAGTAAAAGCTGATGCTACTCCAGGAAGATTAACTCAATAGAAGAATAGAATACATGGCTCATTATTCCACATTCGCCATACTCGCCAGACCACATGCTTACCACATGGCTGGATGACTTTAAGAGCAATGAAACAGCAATATATATAGTCCGGTGCCATTTGGTTGTTTAATGTTGGCGCAATTCTCTCACTATTCGTTTTTCACACCAGTCCTGGTTGTGCTAATATCCTATTGGTTTGTTTTCCAGTCCGACACACAAACAATGGCCAATAAACAAAGGGCGTGGCCAAGGTGAGTAGTGAAATGGGACGGTAAAGAAAATTTTAACCCGATTGGAACGATTGTCAACAACACTTCCTGGCAGAATGGTAGCTGTTATAAGAAACGGGGACTTGTGATTTAATTAATTGATCATTAGATTACTTTAGTTCCTTTACGAAGATGAATATATCCTAATACCCTACGCTCCAATAAAGTAAAAAAAGCTACACCAACTATAACAAAAATAATTAAAATTAAACGTACCAAAAAAAGAATTTTTTGCCCAAAATTCAAACTTTAAGGAATAAACAAAAACATTGGTCCTATTTATATACTTTTAGTTATTTTTACACTCGTAGATTCCATTTTTTTAATGATCGCTGTGTACCCCTCCTTCCCCTTATGTTTGTCTGTTTGTCTACTTAACAAAAAAATGCTTTAGGAATAGTTTGTATGCTCGGTATATTTTGTGTTTATTGGGCTTTAATTTACAGCGAATTATTTTGTAATGAAATGGCATTATTTTAAATATGTGTAATGTGTAATTTAAGTTATTATACATATTATATAACATATAAATTTACTTAATCTCTCATCCCCTTCCTCCGAAAAATATACAAAAGTTAGCTTTTTCATTATTCGAAAAGGATGCACAATCTGAATAATTGCTCTTTTCCTCAAAAGGGAAATAATGCATTTCTGCTGATAATGTATTCAAATTAAAATAAGACACATTCTAAATTATATGTTTCAATGTAACAAACTGTCTGAACCTCTGATTCACCTTTGTTATTGCGAAACAATAAACAGGCGCATGATACCAAACACATTTTCCTATGTCTGGCTGGGGTTTCCTGGGGGCATGATAGAGGAGTAGTGCCATTTATCTACCAACCTAAACAGCTACTACATCTCTTCTCGCCTACTCAGTCAATGGTTATCCTTTGCACCTGCCTCACAACCTCAGACGGTACTGTGATAGGAAATAAGATGGAATGGTCAAGGTTTTTCTGGTGAGAATTGCAGCAATGCAGAGTGCCCAACAAGGAATCCCACACCAATTTCTCCTCTGCACTACTTTATTTCTTTTCTAAAATGTTGAAACCAAAGTGATTCCGGAATACTTGGAAGTTAGTCCTAAATTTGACTAATTGCGCACGGAATTCTCATCTGAGGTTCCCATTTCTCAGCGAAAAGTATTAAATTCCTGCCACTTCATTTCGCGCTGCCTTCTCGCGAAGACGTCACTCCTGAGTCTGGTGCACATCGATTATCTTACTCAAGTGAACTTCTGTGTATTGAACTTTTATAGCATCCCTTTTATTTTAAAAATGCTGTATCTTTTACTTTGAATCCTATTGACTGCCTTAATTTTTGTTAATTTTTCTATACCGAACGTATATTTTTCCGTGGCGTCTGAGACGTCAACCCTTTCTTCAGGTTAGCTAAAAAAGAACCCTAACCGTGCCTGCCTGTCAAGAGTAAAGATATTGGATTAATTGTTTTTTTTTTTTTCCACAAGCCGTGTGTAGGACAGGAGTTGGATAGGTAGAGTCAGACTGAAAAATGCAATGCCATAGCCGGGATTTGACTCCTGTCCTACACACGGCTTGTGTGAAAAAACAATTAATCCAATACCAATTGACCATAATAGTAGGCTCTACTATGAATCCTAGGTCTAAAGTACTTACAACATTGTAAGTCGCCATTGGGGTTATCATCTCAAACCACCTTGTGGTTTACCGGGAAACATGCGAGTCAGTTGAGAAATTCAATACCATGGTAGCTCAGTGGCAGAGCGACCGGCTAGAGATCGGGAGATCCGTGATTCAAATCCCGGATATGGCATTGCTTTTTCAGTCTAACTCTACCTATCCAAGAGTAAAGATGCAAACCCAAACATAACTCTAAAAAATTCTATATATTACTGTTTTCCTTATCGTTAATTTATTATATTTCTGAATGTTTCACCAAAGAGTAAAACTCCACCGTACAAATGTGGCGTGAGGACTGTGCATTTCGCATGGTATAAACAACTCCATTGTGCAAACATCCATTATATAGGTTCGTTAAATTATAAGGTAACCCTTGTCTCGACCTCTCTCCACTGCGCGAAAGATCCGAGAGTCGCTGGGAAAGTGGTGCTGGCAAAGGCGCACTAAAATACATATCCTAAGATAAATTACGAAAATGTTGACCTTCTGCTCACATACAGGCAGCACATTTTGCGAAAATATTCTCGCTCACTCGTCTAAGCTTAGCAGCAGAATCCTTGTGAGTTCTTTCATGATGTAATCACTAAGTGCCTGTAGATTACTCAGAGATTTCTGCTGCTGAACTTAGGTGAATGAGCGAGAACATCTAACTTGTATTGACGTTTGGGAGCAGATGGTCAATATTTTCAGCATTTATTTAAAGTAAAGGACTCCAGTACGGCTTTGGCGGCACCACTTTTCCGGCGGCTCTTGGATTCTTCGCGCAGTGGAGAGAGACTGCGAGAGGGGTAACCTTATAAGTTAATGCCCCTAAAGATAGCGAAGAAAGCTACTCGGTTAACGTTTGAGGGATTGCAAGCGAATAGCGCTACTGGACTTTATGACAACAATGAAGGAGAAGGTCCGTACACCGTCGCACACGACTATATTGAGGCGACGTGACTGAACTAGTCCTTGGTTCTGCTTTCTTTTACACTGTGTGCCAAGTTACTGGCAAGATATTTTTTGAAAGCGTAGATGGTGCCCACTCGCAAATGCGGAAGAATTTGGATTTGAGCTCATATCTGTTAATAAATGCGCCGAAAAGTTTTTCCAGTATTAACGCTGGAGAGCAAGATATCGTAGATAACTTTTGAGGAAAAACAATTAGTAAAAAATCTTATATGTTCCATCACATGACTTTCTCTACATCTCTGTAATAAATTGTTAAAAAAACTTGTTCTTCTTTCTACTTCATGCCAATCAAGATAAGAATCAGCAGAAATTATTTTGTTACTGAAAGGAAAAAAAGGTAGTGCACTGAGCTAAAGCGATAGTGAAATCTTTTAAAAGCTGCTGCAGTATCTTTGCCTTGCAAGGAGTTGATAAACTCGCGTATGAGAAAAGTTTAAGTATTTCAAAACTGAAACAAACAACAGAGAATATCTCGGAAAAAATAATTGTGTGTTTCAACGAGGTCTGAATTTTTCTGTAGCACTTTTTTTTTCTTCTATCTCTTATGGTTTACAAGTTATGCAAAAATCATTCAGAATGAAGAGGTTCTCAAAGGCTATTTCCAGAAAATTCAAGATATACATTTACTTTGTCATGTAAATATCTTTAATATATGACATTTTAATATCCATTTTAATATTTTTGCGAAAATCAAAATTTTGGAAAAATGTTCTCGGTATTTTAGGCTGGAGGAATTTCCCTCAAAATCTTCGTGTTGCATACTTGTAAGACATTAAACTTAAATACCAGGTTTGGTATTTTACCAACTTTTCGTTTTTGAGTTATCGTGTTCATGTTCACACACACACGCACACACAAACCCTTTTTATAAAAATACCTCTTTGGATATAGGAGACCCTAAAACGTGTATTTCTGATGAATTAAGTATCGAATATTTGGGAGAGGAATGCCCTCTCCGCCCATGTATTATGTACTAAGCAGACAAAGTATAATCTTGTGGAGAATTTTGAGCTTGGAAAAGCATTGGAAAATGTTTAAAGCTGGGAGCGCCTGTTAATAAGCATCCGCCTGTTGAAGTGCGCCAAGGGGCAAAAACGATATATTTTTAAGAAGAATTATTAGAGATTTAGAAAGTTTAGGATTATCACTTTACTATGAAACAAAATAAGTTTGACTGCCGAGAGGTCGAGTGGTCAGCGAGCTGACTTCTCACCCGGAGGTCCCAAGTTCGATCCCTGGCTGGGGCGGGTATTTTTCTTTAACCAGAGCTATTGCCCATCCCTCACAGAGTCTGGAAGTACATATGTGACGTGAATGTGTGCGTGTGTGTGTGAGCGTGCGTGTTTGAGGAAAATAAAACGATTTAAACCCATTCTAAAGAACCTACAAACAATGAGTTGTTTCTAATGCAAAGCCCCCGATATGACTTTGGATGTCAAAGGGGGCTACACAAATGAGACAAAACAGTTTTGAATTTTTCACAATTTTGGTCAAATTTCACAGATGCGTCACCTTACGTTGATTGGGGTGGAATTCCTACAACAGCTCTTTTTTCTTTCTTCTGCGGAAAACATGCAAGTCGCTATATCTGGGCTGCAGGGAGGATGATGAAACATTCCATCTCTGACGACTTTCATCTTGAACGTGTGATCGGACATTTTAATATTCCTAAGACACCATCACTCAGATTTCTCACCAAGTACATAGCAACGTGGCGGATTTCCGCTGCATTATGTCCTTCTGCCTGTGGAATTATAACCTTACGTAACTGGCATTGTCTTGGAAGCGAAGTGTCCATAGCCAGGCTTTAACTTGTCAGTTGGCCTTGTCAGTGGTGTTGATAGAGGCAAGACGACTACGCTGTGTGACACCTCACCTCCTATAACTTCTCGGCCACCTGGTGTCATCGGAGGTTATGGATATCCTGCTTATACTGTGGGAAACGGAGAGTGCCATTTCAATGACCGACGAGGGCTGCACATCATGCAGAGTAGTATCCAGACATATGGATCCAGATCACCGAGAGCGACAGTGAGAATTTTTAAGAAATCAAATAAGGAAGACTTTTTTTAAAATGTAAATGTTCTTATTGTATTTCAAAATATTCCCTTTTAGTATCAGTACACTTCTGCATTGCAACCAGTCAAAGAAATTATGTAATTCTTCCTGAGGCACTTCAGGTATCATCAGCTTTACGCCTTTTTTCCATGCCAATTCAATTGAATAAGGAACAAACAAAAGGTAAATTAATTAATGTAATTGGTCAACGAACCAGAGGAAAAAAGTACAAGTAGCCATTCACTATCGTATACAGAAACCGTCTTTATGATCCACTGCTTCATTTAGTGATGCAAAGTGAATTCACACATTTAATCATTTATTTTTGATACTAAAAAGAAATCAGAAAGTTCTATATGTTGGAGGGTACATAGTGTTAATCTTTAGAGTATCCAGATAGCTTTGCTGAATGCGACGATACGTTGTCAAAAATGTGCAGTTAATTTTTCTTTTGGGCGTTATTCAGGACTTTTTCAGAAATGTTCAATAAACCGATTTTTGTGTACCAAATAGGCAGTGACGATACGGCCCAAATAGGACAGCACATCCCATATTGGGAGTAAAGCGGAATGAGCACATTTCCCACGAACGTTGCACTACATTCTACACCAATTTGGTGTAAGTTAATGAAATTACTTCACTACTAGAGCGCTGGACCAACTTCTCTACATTTGCCAACATAGAACCTAGCAGAGTGTGACGCTCTCGCATGCAAGAAATGCAAATAAGTTTGGGCTTACGGTAAGCAGGATGGACACGTGTAACGGCAGCTGCTGGACGTACTACCGTCACTTCCGGAACCGGAAGCACGGGGAAAGAGCACGCGGCAGGAGTCTCAGGCAGGCCAACGCAACCTTAATCAAATCCCGCTTACTGCGTTCTCCAATGGCAACAGTATATTAGTAGCGGTTCTAGCTTAGATTTGGAAAATCGTGGTTAAAACTGCCTGAAAACTTTCCCTGTACAACAAATCCCCATATTTATGGGCTGCCAACAAGGACGGAGTAAACCAGACAAATTATAAATTATCTAAAAAAAAAAAAAAACGAAAAAAAGAACAACCTTGAAACTCTTCTATAAAGACAATGAAATATCGACAGTTTTCACTGTATGGCAATCGAAAAGGAAACTAAAAGCAGCAAAAGGATTATTAAACATAGACAATATAACATTAACATACAATAAATAATTTATATCAAAGTAATATAGACAGTGGAAATACTAAAAATGGTTATTATAAAAATGATTTCGAAGAAGAGAAATTGAACCTCTTATAGCATATATGGTAAGTTCTTTTATTTTTCCCTTCTTCAGTCCAAACTTCTTCCAGGTATTGAAAAAATGTAAAGGAATGATTATGGTTTAAACCACACAATTTGTTAGATGGTTTTTTTTTCATGGAGTTTGATCGTTTTTGAGATATTCCTTGTTTTGATTTCAGCTTTAAAAAGCTTCTGTCCTCACAAAGGAATTTCAGTCACATGGCAACGAGCTTTTGACTATCACTTTAACCTATGGTACTCCCTTATTTCACTTCTACTTGCATGGAAGCACGTAATAAAAATATTTCTGCTAATTTTTTCTCGAATAGCATGACGTAAATAGAAGCATAGGCTTTTTAACAATAATTTGTTTCAGAGATGTAGAGGAAGTAATGTGAATGGAACACATCAGATTTTTTACATAGCGACGAGGTTCTAAAGGGTTTGACTGTCGCTTTAGGCTATTGTATTCCCTTATTTTCCTTCTAATTAGAAGAAAGCAGTATTAAGACTAATTATGCTAATATTTATCTCAATTAGTGTGATGTAGATAAAACAATAATATTCTGTTAGAGTAGTTTGTATTTGGAACAGTTAGGTTAGTAATGAGAATGGAAAACATCAGATTTTTGTGTTGAACCATAGGCTATAAGGCTATTGAATTTTCTTTCACCCATTCGAAGGCACATAACCTGCAGATTGGCAAGTAGATATTTTTGTACTCCACCAAAAAATTCGATACCGAGATTTCACCGGAAATATATGTTTTAGGGTCACCTGTATCCATAAAAGGTATTTTCAGAAAAAGGTCCGTGTGTCTGTGAACACGATAGCTCAAAAACGAAAAGTCGGTAAAATACCAAACTTGTTAGTTAAGCTTAGTGTCTTCCGGGGATGCGACACGAAGATTTTGAAAAAAATCCCCCCCACTCCAAACTACCCTTTATATGGACATTTTTTCGAAAATTTTGATTTTATAAAAAATGGCTCGGACGATTTTGATTAAAATATTGTATATTAAAGATGTTTACCTGACAAATAAAATGTATATCTTGAATTTTCTGGGAATAGCCTCTGAAGATTACTTTATTATGGACGAATTTTACGGAATTTTGCATAACAGCTAAACAGCAAAACTTAGATAAAAATTTACCATACAAGAAATGTAGAGCACATTAAAACACACAATTTATGTTACATAATTTTTTTCGTGGAGTTGATCGTTTTTGAGATATTCATTGTTTTTGGTTTCAGCTATGAGAAACTTACTTTTCTCATATAGGAATTTGTCAACTCCTGTCCATATAAACAAAGGAACTTCAGTCATGTAGCAACCAGCTTTTGAGTATCACTTTAACCGATGGCACTCCCTTATTTCGCTTCTACTTACAAGGAAGCAAGAAATAAGACTGTTTCTGCTAATTTTTTCTCGATTAGCAGGAAGTAAATAGAAGCATAAGCTTTTTAAAAATAATTTGTTACAGAGATATAGAGAAAGTCATGTGAATGGAACACAGATTTTTCATTTAAGGGGTTCATGGCTGAAGTATGGAGAGTAAAAGTTGTATTCTAATCACGACTTGGCAGCTACATATGAAGCATCAATAGTTCACTCACCTGAATACATAATATGAACTTGCCATGTGGAGGTTTGTAGAATCACGAATGGGGCCAATCATGTAGCCGTTTCTGATTACATCACCCTGGATTAACCCTCGCGTTGCGGCTAAAAATGCAATATACTCCCGATTATTCGTGTGCGGATTATCCGTAGATAATATATTGTAGATTGTTTATCTAAAGGAAACGTCAATAAGGGACCCGCCGCTTGACAATAAGTGTCATTTCTATTGTAAAAACGATCACCTCCTGACAACAGAGTATCATTTCCATTGTTATCAGCCTGCCAGGTCCCTGTAGATTAAAACAAATCTGATGTGTTCCATTCACACGACTTTCTCTACATCTCTGCAACAAATTATTGTTAAAAAGCTTATGCTTCTATTTAATCGAGAAAAAAAAATAGCAGAAATAGTCTTATTACTTGCTTCCTTGTAAGTAATTGTGTGTTTTAATGTGATCTACAGTTTTTGTGTGTTAAGTTTTTGTCCATCTCTTACGGTTTAGCAGTTATGCAAAATTCCGTAAAATTCATCCAGAATAAAGTAGTCCGCAGAGGCTATTCTCAGAAAATTCAAGATATACATATTATTTGTCAGGTAAATATCTTTAATATTTGACATTTTAATCACAATCGTAGAGCCATTTTTAAGAAAATAAAAATTTTCGGAAAAAGTTAATGTAAAGGGTAGTTTGGGGGTGGGGGGATTTTCTTGAAAATCTTCGTGTCGCATCCTTCGAAGATACCAAATTTAAATACCAAGTTTGGTATTTAAATTTTTTCGTTTTTGAGCTATGCTGTCCACAGGCAGATAGACAGACAGACAGACACACACACACACACACGTACCTTTTTGTAATTTTTTTTTTGGATCCAGGGGGACCCAAAACATGTATTTCTGGTGAAATCTCGGTATCGAATTTTTGGGTGCATTACAATACCTTCTCTGTACACTATGTGCATAGTACATGTAGAGAAAGTAATAAGTTCAGATTTTATGATATTAATCAGCGTGTAAATGTCAACGGAGCTAATTAAAAGAATTTTGTAAAAGAGACAGCGAAGAAACAAAAAACGTGTATTGACATTAAAACAAAAATTAAAATGTATTGCATGTGTTGAGAACGGGGAAACTGTTGCAAAACAAAGTGCTGATTATGGAATTGGAATGCAGACTGTTCAGGATATCAAAAACAATAAGCAGAAAATACAGAATGTTATCAGGAACTGTGATTCTAATTCAGGACGAAAAATCATGAAGAAATATACATTCGATGACAATGGTTCAGCCAAAAACGAGCAGGTGTCATTGCTTCAGGCGTGATGTGTGCCGAAAAGGCTACATTTTTTCATGAAGCTCTAGGATTAGGAGAATTTAATGCCTCATCTGGTTGGCTAACCAGATTCAAACAACGTCACGGGATTCGCGAACTTACTGCAAGAAAATTTCGAAGTGCTTTACGAAAAAATGTGATGTGTTCCATTCACATGACTTTCTCTATATCACTGCAACAAATTATTCTATTTACTTCATCTAACGGAGCAAAAATTATCAGAAATAGTCTTATTACTTGCTTCCTTGTTAGTAAAAGCGAAATAAGGGGGTACCATAGGTTAAAGTGACAGTCAAAAGCTGGTTGCTCTGCGACTGAAGTTCCTTTGTTTGTATGGACACGAGTTCACCAAGTCCTGTATGAGAAAAGTATAAGTTTTTATGCTGAAACCAAAAACAAGGAATACCTAAAAAACAATAAACTCCACGAAAAAAAATGTATGTAACATAAATTGTGTGCTTTAAGGTGCTCTACATTTGTTGTGTGGTAAGTTTTTGTCCATCTGTTACGATTTAGCAAAATTCCATAAAATTGACCCAGAATAAAGTAGTCTTCAGAGGCTATTCCCAGAAAATTCAAAATATAAATTTTATTTGTCAGATAAATATCTTTAATATAGAATATTTTAATCAAAATCGTTAGAGCCATTTTTGAGAAAACCAAAATTTTCGAAAAAAGTTCCATGTAAAGGGTAGTTTTGGGTGGGGGGATTCTTCTCAAAATCTTTGTGTCGCATCCCTGGAAGATACTAAACTTAAATACCAAGTTTGGTATTTTACCGACTTTTCGTTTTTGAGTTATCGTGTTTACAGACAGACACAACACACACAGGGACCTTTTTCTGAAAATACTTTTTTTGGATACAGGGGACCCTAAAACATATATTTCCGGTGAAATCTCGGTATCGAACTTTTGGTGGAGTGCAATACTTTCTCTATACACTATGTACATAGCACTTATAGAGAAAGTAATAATGTCAACTCTCAGAAGCGGACCAACAACACGATCGTTTTAAGAAATAAATAGGCCTACAATAACTATGCCCAGAGGTAGAATAAACCTTTGTACACAGAATACCTATTGAAAACAGCATGTAAACGTAATTTCCTATTTGCATATATATGTGTTGTACCTTAAACGTATTCAATTACGGGTTTCTCGATTATTCGTGTTTTCTCCCCCACATTACCTCGGATAATCGAGAGTATACTGTAGTCCATTAGGGATATTTTGTACAGACAATAAATGAAATTCGAATATGCTACCCCGGCGCCTGGGTAACCATACCGAGGCATATATTCAAATTTTAAATTCACTTTCAAAAACAAACTTTACAAACTTTTATATCTCTTAACTTTTACTTTCTCTACTTAGTACCTAGGAAAAAAGGTAGAGTTGGAAATGGTTTCACCCAAAAATTCAATACCGAGATTTCACTGGTTATAGGGCAAAGCATGCTTACACAAAGGTCCGCGCGTGTGTCTTTGAACACGATAACTCAATAATGAAAAGTCTGTTAAATACCTAATTCTATATTTAAGTTCGGCGTCTTCCAAGGATTTGACACGTAGATTTTCAAGAAAATTCCTCCAACCCAAACTACCTCTTAACTAGAAAAAATCCGAAAATTTTGATTCTTTCAAAAATGGTTAACTATTTTGACAAATAAAAATGTATATCTTGAATTTTCTAGGGATATACTCTGAAGCGCTCTTCATTTTTAATAACTTTTATTTAGCTGATAAATCGTAAGAGATAGACAAAAACTTACTACGCAAAAATTGTAGAGCTCATTAAAATACACAGTTTATGCTATATACAATTTTCTGTGGAGTTAACTATTTCCGAGATATTCCTGTTATTGGTTTTAATTTTAAAATACTTCCAATCTTTCTCATACGGAAATTTGTAAATTACTGATACTGCAAAGAGAATGCATTTCATTTACATAGCAACGAGCTTTTAAAATATTTGACTATTGTTTTAACCTAGTGTATTCTCTTATTTCTCTTCTATTTGCATGGAAACAAGCTATAAGAGAAACTATCTCGATTAGCATGAAGTAAATAGAAGAACAAGTTTTTAATAATAATTTGAATATGTGAATGGAACACATTAGATTTTTTCAGAAAGATAACTAAACTAAAATCTAAACTCAAAAGTAATACGTAAAAATTTAGATTGTCACAATAGAAGAGAGTTCCAACTTTTATCGATAAATTTGTAGCTCGAGTTGTATTTAATAAGACTATTTCGTGAATAAAATAACAACGATTAGCGTATATGGATACGAAGAATAACATTCCTAAAATCCCATTTATATTTGACATATATTTGTACCGAAATCACTGCAACTTGATGTCCATATTATGCATTTCAGATCTCTTTGTATTGCTACATTCTATTATTTTGGCTTAGTAAAGCATGATTGCAATTAATATGTTTATTGTAACTTCCGCCATTATGTACGGGAATGACACTGCACACTGATATTCAGAGAGAAACAAATGCACGAGGGTGCGATACATTTAGAAAAACAAATGCATATGGGTCCGATAAATTTAGAAAAACAATTGCACGAGGGTGTGGTAAACAAACGATTAAAATGCAGAGATGAGTTCCGATGATCGCCAATTCCTATGATCTCGTGCCATGAATGCAATAGTCTTAAAAAAGATCCTTACACAACTGTAAATCAGTGTTGAAGTTCATAGATTGATATTTCTCATTTTTTTTCAATTTCGCCCACCCAAGTATAAACAAATCTGATGTGTTACATTCACGTGACTTTCTCTACCCTTCTTCAACAAACTATTTTTTTGAAAAAAAAAAAAAATATGGTATGTTACAGTCATGTGATTGTCGCTACCTATTCTTTAGAATTTATCTTAAAAGCATATTCTTCTAACTACTTTAGGCTAATCAAGTTAAAGATTAGCAAAATGGCCTTATTATGCATTTTCTTATAGGTTCAAGGGAATAAAGAAATACACTTGGATAAAATGATGGGTCATATACTTTAAGATGGTGATGTCTGGTTCATACGTGATGGTCTTGAGTTTTCCATTTGCATGACCAGTATGAAAGAAAAAAAAAAAAAAAAAAAAGAAAAACGTATGTCAATTTCTCATTTGAAAAAAGTGTATGTATTGGAATATTTAAGCCAATAATGAGGAATACATCGGATATGGCTAACCCCACAAAAGAACACGTATGTGACATAAAGTGCGGTCTGTGATTAGGGTTTTGTTGGCTAAAAACAACAAACCAATTAAAATTTATCGTAAATTTGCGATGTTTACAGTTAGGGAACAATGAGTGTAAGAAGACTCGGGCAATGGTGCATTGATTTTAAAAATGGCCTTACCAATGTTCACGACGAGGACCGCAGTGGTAGGCCTCGTCTTGTGACTGATGATGAACTGGCAATGACAAAATTCTAAAAATCGTCGTGTTACGATTACAAAACATTTTTACGAAGTTTGATTCACTTCATAAGTGGCGGGATTTTCTATTACAGCGCACATTTTGAAAACTCACAAAGAGCAAAGTAAGGAAGGCATAGTCCTCACGTATCACAGCTGGATGCGCATTGAATGTAGGAACGTTCTGATAGCCATGATATTCCTCGTAACATACTACTTATACTCTTCTAACGGAGCGTCGAGCGGGGTTGAGGGATGAATGGGTAGATTGCCCAGTTGGTTTTGCTTTTTCTTACTCGCGTGGTATGTTGTACCAATTAAAATCGTGGTCAAGACCCGAGTCTCCGTCAAGCGTTCAAATTTTCAGCAAAATAACAGCGCTAGTCGTATGTTTAATGTCTTTGAGTGTACAATCACAGGCACTCCCTCTCAATTTGTTTGGTCTCGTGCCTTTTCGAGAAGTCAACATTCAGCGATGCGCTTACGAGTAGCCAAGAAAAGGGAGAGAACAAAATTGATGATGTGTTGGAGGTAATTCAGTAGTGACTGCTTGGAGACGCACAACAGCTACCATAGATACATAGCTAATTATTCTGACCAACACACGCTCATCAATTCAACTGTCAACTGCAGGTTGTACCGTGCCCTACCCTCCCGCCTCGTTGTTAAATGGATTTCATTGACACATCCGCAGTGTGAACTGTGCCGGCTAAGGTTTCAGAGGGGCAAGTGCATACAATATGGACAAAAGGGATCGTGTCGTCATTCATTACAGCAAGAGCCTTGCTCCACCATTTACTTCAGATATTCGGCAGTGGCATTGTATTCAAATTGCATTTCTAAAATTTTCCATTTGCATTTTGGTAAGTGCTGCTGCTTCTGTCACTACTGTTTTCTTCTTCTTCTATCCCTAAATTCTATTCCTATTAAGCGTAGCGTTCTAGCCTCATTCCGTTTCTTCCACTCTATTCGGGCCTTATGAATATTTTCACTTAATTCATAGTTTTCCTCTTTCTGTATTCAATTTATTTATAAGAATTATTACTTTGGATGCCCTTCAAATACCTTTGCTTAAGAGAATCTATGAAAAGTGACCAAATTCTTGAAAGTGTGGATTTTTGTAGTCCTATTGAGAGTATATAACTTGTCCAATTTGGTTCTCTCCTTGTCTTTGGGTCACTCTACCACACTTTACCTGCTCTGTCTAAATTCTTGGAAAACACGCACCCCCTCCCCAACGCCCTATTGTCTGTTAAATGGCTAAAAGCTCTTTGTAAATACGAGGGATATTTTTAAGTAAGGTCCGGTTCGGCGCAAAAAAACTACGAGACATACTTTCGTCAAATATTTTTTAATCAATTCTTCATACATTCAGTTATTCCTCCACATAGTCGCCGTTGTTGTTGAGACATTCGTTGTAACGAGGGACAAGTTTTTGTAGTCCCTCGTCATGGGAGTCCAACGCCTGTGAGGAAAGCCAATTCGTAACATCTTTTTTCACTTCATCGTCCGTCTGGAAACGCTTGCTGCCGAGGAACCTCTTCAGATGCAGGAAGAAGTGGTAGTCGCTAGAGCAAGATCGGGGCTGTAGGGAGGATGATCGATCTGCTGCCAACCAATGAGAGTTTGTGTCTGAGCAGCGGTGTGGGGCCTTGCATTATCGTGCAAGAGAATCAGCGCCGCGATGCTTATTCTGAATTGCACGGCGAAGTTTCCTCAAGGTTTGACAATATACGGCTGCATTGATTATTGTCCCCAGATCCATGAACTCCACAAGTAGAATACCACGTCTGTCCTAAAAGATTGTTGCCATAACCTTGCAAGTTGAGATTGACTGCTTGAATTTCACTTTCGTCGGAGAGGTCGTGTGTCAGCACTCCATCGACTGTTGCTTGGATTCAACGATGTCTCATCCCCCGTGATGATATGGTCCAACAATGGTCCAACCTTCCTTATGATATCAGGTCAAGAATCCAGCACATTCACATCTCTTTTCTTTGTGTTCCTCTGTCAACATCTTCAGAACCCACAGATCGCACAATTTTCTGACACAATTCTGTACAGAACAGACCTTGAAACCTGCAGAAAATGCAATGACAGTGTGGAAACGGTCACCGTAAAAAGAGAGACAAGAAGAAGGTAAGTGTTTCTCTCTTTCTTTTCTAGATCTGACAAGTTAAATCTCACATGAGGTTATTTTTCAGTCACTTGTAATTAAAACACTTGTCGCATGACCTTTTAAACTGAATATTTAATGGTAACAAATAACGCTTCAAATATTAAAAGGCATATTACTCTAAATGCATTTTCTAACGCATACAAATGTTCAAAATGTTCCTTGCGGTGCACATTTCAACCAATCAGTTTGATTTTTCCACCAGCAACAAATAAAAACTATCGAATTGATTTTATAAGTCAGCAAAAGAGATTATGTATTTGTATTAACGATATTAATTAATCCACAAAATCTTGCATAAGTTTTCCTTATATAACTAATTTGAAACACATCCGATAATTTGTTTAAAGCGATATTCCTGGAATATAAATATGAAGTTTTGCTACATTTTGAAAACTGAAGCGCAGGGAGGTTTTTTGCTAGAGTAGTTAAGAAAAACAAAAATATTTTTTCTAAAAAAACTACTTTATGTATTTGTCTCGAAATTTCAGAATTGGTTGCATATAACAATACACATAACGCTTTGGTTAAGAAACATAATTTTCACAGGTTGGTCCCCTTAATACTACATTTTTATTAGCTTCTGAAATTATTATTACATGAAGTCATTACGGATTATTAGAAAATAATCATATTCAAGCAATTCAAGGATTGATGTTTTATATTTTATTAGGTATTTACTCGTAGAGTCTGTTTAATTAACGGTGTGCAGTTCGGCCACCTCCTTTGAGGATCCCTTAAAATCGTTTTCCTACATAGACCCTCCCTCCCCATTCTTTTCTTCAGAGTCACAAGCTCTTAACATCGCTAACTGATTCTAGAGCGACTCTCACGCAACATGTGAATACCCAAGGTTGCGGGTTCAAACCCGGCGGAGGGTGATGGATTTTTTTTCTTACACATGTAAAATGCACTGTGTTTAGTATAATAATTTAGCTAGTTTACGGTAAATTCGAAAACCTATTTGGAATAATATTGAGGGCCTCAAAGTAAGAAACTTTCTTTGGTTGACAACTCTGGAAAGACAGGCGGCCTAGCTTTTTCTCTTCTTCCCCCAAACCTCACTTCTCTGTACATCTAGCGTCCAAGAAAAGTGTGCGTATAGCACTTAGGCCATCAATGAATTTAAAGTTAATGCATCAGTGAAATTTGGAAAATCCACAGAAATTAATACCAGCTATTGCACAGTAAATAGTGATATTTCTGCCATGTATAAAAATTCTAGTTTAGCTGGTTATTTAAATAATATTTTATTATCTAAGTTCATTATTCTAATAAAATGAGCCATGTGATGCATTTTAAAAAAAACTGTTCATATAAAAAGGTCTAGTTTTACATTAAATGAATGAGCAAATAGATCTATTATATTATATTATATTTTTATACTATCCCTAATTAGTGTAGAAAAAATATTACTTTTCGTACTTTCCAAAAATTTTGATTTTTCAAAATGTAATAATTTATTTATCAAAAGTAGAACATTATTTCCAAAAACATGACATTACCATTTTCCTTCATGCACTTTTAAAATACACTACAAACATTTTGAAATAATAGTGAAAAATTGCATCGTGTGGAATATTTTTACAATGAAAAAGCTTTAAAAAAAAAATTACCAACAAAATGAAGTTTAAAGTTGGGAGTGTCTAAAAGCATGCAACTACCCATCTGCACCTTCAGTTTATAGGTAGTTAAATTTCGCCAAGTGGGAAAACCGATATGTTTTTCTTAATGTTTAGAATTCATATCGTTTTATTATGAAACTAAATAATTTTTAACTAACTCCATGGCACGACAGCCCACAAGGGGCCTGGACTTACCGCCCGGCCGCTGCATTCCCTATCTCAGCTCAGAAGGGCGTCATGAATGGGGTGCAGTTTGGAGGGTGAGACGTGGTAAGGGCCTTGGGTTCCTCCCGGTCGGTTAATGCGGTCTTCTCGACCTGGAGCTGCTACTTCTCAATCAAGCAGCTTCTCAGCCCTCTCAAGGACTTCACGAGGTTGAGTGCACCCCGGATCAGGTCTCCCAGCGAGGGAAAAATCCCCACACAGGTATCGCAATTTATGGTCAAATTTCAAGGATGCATCACCTTAACAATCAATTTTTAACAGCGATTTAATGGGTATTCTTGTTGTTTCTGTGAGAACTGCTTATCTACCCCTAAACATGCCAATCCAGTATAAAACTCAATTTCGTAAAAATGCTGACTCATAACCAGGGATAGCAGGGATCTTGGGGACCAATGGCGGGTCACATGTGGATACCAGTTGCATACCTATCGAGCAGAGACCGACCTGCATTGCCGACTGCACTCGCCGCATGTAAACAACCTGTAGTAACGCGTTGAGGAACGTGGCTTGACTATGCTTTATATTACAATACTGTTTTACAGGTAATTAATATCTTCAACCAAGATTGTAAAATATCTTGCTTGAAATGGATTTCATGAAGATTTGCAATTCATACAGAAGAACTTTGTAGATATATCTACGACAATAACATATTTGGCAACATCGAACATTTAAATGACTCGAGCCCTATAGCTGTCGAGGAACTTGTACAAGTAATTAATCAGAGAACCGTGACATCCGTTTAGATCGTGTGAAAAAGAAACTGGGTGTTTGGAAAAAATGTCAGATTTTCAATAATGTGTGAAATACGAAATGTGATGCTAGGAAATCATTGTTGGAGTATCTTACCCAATAGTCGATGTGTCCCATTTTGCTCCAATCACATCTTGTGATGTAGAGCGAGTTTTTCACAATATAAAGCCTATATACGTGCCAATCGGAGACGATTCACATGTTAGACGTTAGTAATGTACGATGTTGTGCATTGTAATCTATGCATCTTGGGAGAAAATGAAACAGATAATGATGCTGATGAATTGTTGTACAACAATTCATCAGCGGTCCCGCTATCGGTCGCCAAAATGCTATCCCTACTCATAACCTTATTACAATAATCGATTCAACTGTAATGTAGATAAGAGTTTTCTTATGTATGAATGAATAAGCAATATCTGGGTGTTGGTATTGGGTTGAGAAAGTTTTCTGAGGTTTAGTGACATACACACAAGGACATTTACGTGCCTGTTGGACTAGCATCCCTCCTTGTCTCCAGAAGGCTCGGGGACTAATGAACGTGACAGAGTCTTAAGCCGCGAGGGTGTTCCTCAACCAGGCACTTGTGAACTCCTCTTGCGTGTTGTCATATCGATCACTGCGTGTGCTAAAACTAGCCTTGTTGTGCTGTGGAGGTACTCACTGGAAATCAGTATGCAGAGCGACGTCTCTCCTGAAACAAGCAAACAGATCACGTTGATGTTCACAAAGCTTTGAGTCCACCCTCCGCTGTCACCAGCAAACTCGCAAACTTTCACAAGAGAATCCGCCCAGCAGGGGGCATTTCCATCAAGCAGCACTGAAAGAAATCACTACATTTGACACATCCTCAGAAATATTCCCTCTCTTTTACTTTCTACTCAATGGAATGAACAGCAGATGCTCTTGAAACGCTCAGCTATTATCGATTCTTCCCGGTTCGGGCACTGGGACAGAAATTTCATACTAAATTGCTTTCTCTAGCACATATGTACATAGCTAGAGAAAATATAGTGTTCCACCCAAACTTTCATGTCAAGATTTCACCGGAAATATGTTTTTTGAGGTCCCCTGAGTCCGAAAAAGGCATTGTGTATGTGTGCGTGTGTCTGTGGATAGGATAGCTCAAAAACGAAGTTAAATACCAAACTTGGTATTTATATTTAGTATCTTCCAAGAATACGACACGAAGATTTTCAAAAAAAAAATCTCTACCACCAAATACCCTTTACATGGACAATTTTTAAAAAGTTTGTTTTTCTCAAAAATGACTAACCATTTTGATTAAAATCCCGCATGTTAAACAAATTTGCATCACAAATAAAGCATATATTTTAAATTTTCTGGAAATTGGCTCTGAACACCTCTTTATTCTGGATAACTTTTGCATAAAGGTTAAACCGCAATATATAGACAAAAACGTAATACACAAAAATGTAGATCTCGTTAAAATGCATAATTTGTCATGTGCGTTTTTCTTGTATAGTTGGCCGTTTTCGAGATATTCTTTGTTATGGTTTCAATTTTAAACTACCCAACCTTTCTCAAACGGGACCATGCATGGCGAACTGAACCTCAATTGTTTCACATAGCGACCAGCGTTTAAAATATTTGACTATTGTTTTAGCCTAATGTTTTCCCTAAGTTCTCCACTTACATGGAAACGTGTAATAAGACCAATTCTGCTAATGTTTATCTCGGTTAGCAAGAAATAGATACAATAATAATCTTTTAGAGTAGCTTGTACCTATATGGAGGAGCTAGAGAAACTTATGTGAAAGGAACACATCTAATTTGTTTTGTATAGATTGCTATGACAATTTTATTGTGGCTGCATTATCGTTATTTTATTACGAACACCAATTTCATCCAAATTGGATAAAAGCTTTGCCAGATATAAACTAACTCATGCATTTTATTACGTAAATATACGCATTGGGCCTCAAAATTTGAAAAAATCAGTTGAATATTTTTTAAATTGAAGCTTTGAACCACACACAAAACGTTACATGCAATATTTCAATAACTTTGATTACTGATTCATTATAGTTTTTAAAAGGTTATACATTTTAATACCAACTTATTTTTCATAAAAATATATATTTTTGAAACATTACTATTGGTGCTACGATAAGTTTGTCTTTTGTAATATTACAATAGATACTTCTGCGCATTCTGCTAAATTAAAGTTGTATTTAAACAACATCTGAGACGAGTGACATTGTGAAAATATAGTTTTGAGAAAAACAATGTTTAATGAAATAGTATGCTAGAAAAGAGGCCATAAATTGAAAATCCAGGGTAAGGAAATTGTTTTCATATGGATACCCTCTCACAGGGGTATAGCTGGTAATGAGGAAGCTTACAAAGAAGCCAAAACAATAGCAAAGGATCTAGTTTCTACCTCTCACATCCCTACTCCTCACCCAGACCTTTCATAAGTCATAGTCACCAAATTCAAAGCAGCATGGATAAATCATAGCAATGACACATCCTCCAGCAAACTACAGGAAATAACGTCAATAAACAACAACTGTTCTCTATAACAAATTCCACAGAAAAGAGCAAGTTAAGATACTAAGATTAAGAATAGGCCATACAAAACTAACACATTCCTATTTACTGTCAAAAGAAGCACCACCACACTGTGATTTGTGCACAAGTCCTCTTACAGTTAAGCATAATATATTTCAGTGTCCAAAATACAGTTATGTCAGAAAACAGCACACAGTTTCAAAAAACTTTGCATTAACACCTACAGACACAAAAAGTTTAGTCAATGTATTTAATATACCTTAAAGAAATCCATCTATATAACTGTATATAACTCTCAGAATTATAATTACTAACATGTTATACCTAATTAAATTGTCACTGTTTGTTGTAATATAATTTTAATATTGTTATACTTTTTATACTTAAATCATTGTTTTCATATGTCAATAAGCATTAGAGGTATATTTTAATCTATGAGCACATAATGATTTACTTATAATGTTCAAAATCTTCATTATGTAATGGATGTAAAACTGTAAATAAGATTTGTAATGTGGTTGCTATAAGAACTTGTAGTTCTGCGACCTAAAATAAAGAATAATTAAGAAAAAAAAAAAAAAAAAAAGAGGCGTATTGTACGATTTTAAATAGCTGCAGTGCCCGAAGGAAGAAGCGAACTAAATTGCGATTCTTTATGTACGCCAAAAGTATGTAACAGCGATCAGAGGATCTATTCTCATCCTCAGAAATCATTTGTATTCGTTTTAATGCTGGTGCTATAATGATTCATTAAGTTTGGTTCTGTAATTTTCTACTTATTAAAGTGTATTTTTGAGAAGATTGTATGTGCTATTTGTATTATATTTGAAGTTTATCATTTCTAATTTTATATGTTACTTGTACTTAGTTATACGATTTATTTTTAGCATTGTAAATTATTTTTAAAAATGTTAATTGTGTAGTTATACTTTGTCTACATGGCAGCGCTCAATTGAGGAAAGTAATAAAATAAAATGAAATAGTATATAAAGGTCGGTGTATGTTTGCATCTATGTATGCATGTGTGTATGTATGTACTTTATAGGTTTCTACACGTTGCACATATTTCCACCAAATCTCATTCAGATAACGTGTGACACAAGGAGAATAAGAAAACTAAGTACCTATTTAGGATTTCATGGCCTTACAAAATAACAAAGTAACAGGGAGTTCACATATTATTCGTTAATATTCTATTTGACATTGCTCATGGTGTAATAAAACATCAAGTTCACATGCTATTATGCAAGCACAAATTCTAAAACTAGCATCCGCATGGTGTAAAGATTAATAATATTTTGAACTGCATTATTTTAAGACTGTAATAATAGCAACAACATGAAGCCAGACAAAATAACACTTCTTTATCTTATTTATTTTCATATGGTTATTTATCGTATACTGATATGAAGTAACACAAAATGATTCAGCATAATTACATTGATTACAAACACTTTTGGCGCTCAAACATTACTAACTTAGAGTAATAATTAAGCCACAATTAGCACCCACACATACTGTGATAATACTCCGATGTTCGGACAGTCATCTGTAATTTTTAGTTTCTCAATTTTTGTAGCCAGTGAATTTCTTTCTCAGTGGGAAGTTAGTAATATTTTATAAGCAGAGAAACATACCTGATTACACACAAGATTATATGCAGGCATGGATAACAGCAATATCCATTTTTGAGAAAATCAAAATTTTCGAAAAATGTTCCATTTAAAGAGCAGGTAAGGGTATTTTCTTGAAAGTCTTCGTGTCGCATCCTTGGAAGATAGTGAACTTAAATACCAGGTTTGGTATTTAATGACATTTCCGTTTTTATTATTTTATTCGCGGACTCCCAAAAACACACAGAGACACAAAGGGACCTTTTTTTCTAAAAATAGCTTTTTTCATACAAGAGACCATAGGTATAACGCATATTTCCAGTGAGATAGTATTGAATTTTTGGGTGGAATGCAGTACTTTCTCTGCCTATGTACAAATTAGGAAAAGTAATAAGGAATTTTATTATTTTGCTAAAAATATATTTTTTATGACTAACGGAATCTTATATATGAAATTCAGTCATAGTTATTTCATTAAAAAAGTAAAAGAAAAAAAAATGACATAAATAACATCTGAATCGGGGGTACGAATACCAGATAGAAATAACTGCTTCACATTTAGAAACTTGTTTGATATAATATAGTAACATCAAATGATAAATAAAGAAATAATATTGCTGCCCTCAATTTTTGTTTTGTTTTTATCCATTCTCTTTCATTATAAATATTTGTGCGTATTGAAAAAAATGTAACATTTCATCATTTTAAAACCCTGCGCCTTTTCGCAATTATATCCCCAATATCCAAGATCAAACCCGTCATGGTTGGTATAACTCGGATCTACAGCAGTTTCTAGCTAATAACTGTGTAATCTATTATTACTAGCTTAAGTATATTGCAATATGTTTAATGTTCCAAAATTCTAGAATTGTGTATCTTAAGCAAAACATGTGCCCTTGGACTGGATAGATAATTGAACATAACTGAAATCGACAATTGAGAAATATGTAACATTATGACCTATTAATGATTTATCAACACACATTTCTAAAATGCTGTGCTTAAATAAACATATTTCACAATATACAAATGCTACTTTGATTTTTGGGCACAAAATACCCCTCAAGTCTGATAAAGAAATGATTGAAAAGTTTGTAGTCAATGCTGCCGGTCCCCATGGCCACGCTCGCTAAAGCGTCTCGCTTTGGTGCTTCGTGGGCAGGGGATCGTGGGTTCGAGTCCCGCCTAGGGTATGGGTGTTATATGTTTGTGCAATGTGTATGTGTTTGTAAAGAAACAGTAAACCAGTAATCAGTAAAACCTACGGGGGAAATGTAAATAGGGATACAGTGCCGGAGTCCTGATCAGACTCCGTTTTAAAAAAAAAAAAAAATGTAGAACCACAATGGTTCAAGAGCACCCATTAGGGCCGCGCCATGGCTGAATGATTAGACCAGTCGCCTCTCACTAGACGGCCCAGGTTCGATCCCAAACGATCGCATGTGAGATTTGTGGCGGACAAAGTGGCGCGGGCGCGTTTTCTCCGAGTTCTACGGTTTCCCCCGCCATCGCATTCCGCTAGTGCTCCGTCTTCATTCCATGCATCGCCTGCGGTGCTACAAGTAGTAAAAGTGGGCGTTAAACAGTACCACCACCACAAAAAAAAAAATACCCATTATTAAAGCTTAAACTGTGTACTTTAATGCAGTAAGATTTGTTAGTATTTTACGGGTTACCAATTATACAAAAGTCGTTCAGAATGAAGACGACCTCATTTGCTATTTCCAGAAACTTCAATTTATACATTTAATTTCTATTGAAAATATACTTCATATTTTTAAATTCTCTAAGACATACGTACAATGTACATAGCAGGAAGACAGGGTATTGTATTACACCCCAAAAATTCCATATACATCTTTCACCGTAAATACATATTTTAAGGTTCCCTGTATCCAAAAAGAAACTAAAGATCCTATGTGTGCATGGTGAATGTAAGTGCCTGTAAAGTCGATGAAAAGTGAACTGTTCAAAAACGAAAAGTCGATTAAATATCAAACTTTATATTAAAAATCAGCATCTTACAAATATGGAGTACGAAGCCTTTTGAGAAAACCATCCCTATCTAAAACTACCCTTTACATGGAAATAGTTTCGAAAATTCTGATTTTCTCAGAAATGGCTCTTAAGAATTTGATTAAAATGTCGTACTTTAAAGATACGTGAAAAATAAAATGTATTTTCAATTTCTTGGGATTAGCCTCTAAAATTCTATTCGTTCTGAATTACTTTTGCATACTAATTTCCTGTTATTGGTTTCAATTTTAAAACAGTTAAATATTTCTCAAACGGGATTTTGTAATTCTTTTTCTTTCTTTTTTTTTTTTTTTTTTGGTTTACTCTTATTATGGTGTTAATTTATGTAACATATAAAAAATTGAAATTTTTAAAAGGAATATTTATTAAGTAAATAAAAGTGAGATTAAAGATAAAAATGAAGTAATGATTCTACTTTGATATAAGAAATAAGTGTTAGAATTTGGAATGCATGGTTTAGGAAATTAGATACCGGAGTATGATATTGCACATTTTTATTGGTTTATTTTATACATACTGCTAGAGAAAGTAATAACATGGCGATGCAGTCTAAATAAAGAATAGCCAGGTAGTAAATCTTATATAACAAATTTGCGCCTCTGTGTATGAATTTACTTAAATGTTTGAGTTATTCTTTCTCTTTCTCTCTCATACACACACACACACACACATACACACACACTCACACGCGAGGATGGTTTATTAAGAATGCTATTTTTGGATTCAAGTGGTCAAAAAACTGTATTTTCGTTGAAATATTGATATCGATGTTTGAGTGGAATGTAACACTTCCCCTCCCTTAATAAACATAGTTGAGAAAGTATAAAAGTAAATCTTATTCAATATAGAAGCCAAAACCTGGAGCTAAAGACATAAAAAGAGAGCATTCAAACTTCGAAGGGTACCTACTAGAGCAAACAAATATTCTCTCGAGGAAAGAAGTCAAACTTTACCGCAGATGGCAACGAAATAAAACAGCGTCCTAGCTTGAAAAGACTAATAAATGAGCACCGCCTCTTGCAAATTCTGCTGTCTCCCGAACCTCTGCTATTCTCGAAACGCACTGAGTTACAGTATCAGCTCTTGTTTATTTCGTAACACAATAAGCTGCTGTTCAAGACAGTGCCTCCTGCCTGGATTTTTGCCAGGAAGCAGTAAAAGCTTCTGGAGTTATAACTCACAAGGTCAACACACATTATTAACCACTGAACAAAAACCAAAAATAGAGTATAAAAGGGGAATAAAAAATACAGCATAAGCTACGTAGGAGGGTGGCCCGATGAAATGGAAAAATAGGCAAGCAAGGAATAGTTATTATGATACAAGTGGTAAAAATTGTATTACATTTTTACCTTCTCTACACGTACTATGTACATAGTGTATAGAGAAGGTATTGCACTCCACCCAAAAATTCGATACCGAGATTTCACCGGAAATGTGTGTTTAAGGGTCCTCTGAACCCAAAAAAACAAGTATTTTCAGAAAAAGGTCCGTGTGTCCGTGAACACGATACCTCAAAAACGAAATGTCGGTAAAATACCAAACTTGGTATTTGAGTTTAGTAGCTTCCAGGGATGCGACACAAAGATTTTGAGAAAAATCCCCCTACCCCAAACTACCCTTTACATGGAACCTTTTTCGAAGATTTTGATTTTCTTAAAAATGACTGCAACGATTTTGATTAAAATATCGCATATTAAAGATATTTACCTGAAAAATAAAATGTATATATTGAATTTTCTGGGAATAGCCTCTGAAGACTACTTTATCCTGGATTAATTTTACGGAATTTTGCATAACTGCTAAACCGTAAGATATGGAGAAAAACTTACAGCACAAAAAATGTACAGCAGATTAAAACACACAATTTAAGTTATATGCATTTTTTTCGTGGAGTTGATCGTTTTTGAGGCATTCCTTGTTTTTGGTTTCAGCAGTGAAAAACACTTCTCTCATACAGGAATTTGTCAAGTCCTGTCCATACAAACTAAGAAACTTCAGTCACATAGCAACCAGCTTTTGACTATGCCTTTAACCTATGGTACCCCCTTATTTCGCTTCTACTAACAAGGAAGCAAGTAATAAGACTATTTCTGCTAATTTTTTCTCGTTTAGATAAAGTGAACAGAATAATTTGTTGCAGAGATGTAGAGAAAGTCATATGAATGGAACACATCAGATTTTTATTTTGTCAATACAGGCATTGACAACGTCTGTTGAAAGCAGTCATAATAAATTACAAACCTAGATCACAAAATTTATCATTAAAATATTCATGTTTAGAATAAAAAGGATGTTTGACTAACCATGTATATATCCTGGACTTAAAATCTGCATATTTAAATACTTTACACTATCAGGCAAGATATTATACAACTTAATGCCTAAGTACATATAGCTTTTGTTAATCGATAATAAGGAATGTTTACTTGAATCTGAATCTAGTACTATAACTATGAATATCCATCCTCAAAATATGTCTATAACGAGAGGCATGTAATAAATACTAAATTATCTAAAATATAAAGATTATAAATAGTTATATAGGAACTTTTTTAGTTATCCTAATACTTTTCTTTTGAAGACAAAAAATTGCATTTGCTCTTTTAGTACCACCCCAAAGAATTAGGCCATATCTTATTACGGATTCAAAAAAAGCAAAATACATACTTCTCACGTATTCAATTGCGATAGAATCTCTCAAATTACGAATTAAAAAAATAATGTCAGACAGTCTCTTCTTTAAATATTCAATATGGGTGGTCCACGATAGTTGGTTAACAATATATAACCTAAGAATTTAGTAGTTGTTTGATACTGCAATTCTGTTGTGGGTAGGAAGCTTGCCGTAGGCCGAGATTTCAACGGAGGAATATGTTTTGAGGTCCGCGGGGGTGTGTGTGCGTGTGTGTGTATGCCTAGCTCAAAAAAGAAAACACAATTAAATACCAAATTTGGTATTTAAGTTTAGGATCTTACAAGGATGCGACAAATTTCCTTTACATGGAACGTTTTTAAAATGTTTGTTTTTGGCAAAAATGTCTAACAATTTCGATTACAATACCGTCCATTAAATATATTTACACACGACAAATAAAACGTATATATATTGCATTTTCTAGGAACAGCCTCTGAACAGTAGTTCATTCTGGACGAATTTTGCACAACATATAAAGGGCAGTTTGTGGCGAGGGATTTTCTTGAAAATCTTCCTGTCGCATCCTTGGTAGATAAACATAAATATCAAGTTTGGCTTTAACGGTATTTTCGTTTTTGAGCTTTGCTGTCTACACACACGGACCTTTTTCTAAAACAGCTTTTTTAGATAGTTGATGCTGAAAGCAGGCCTTTTACCAGTAGTATTTAAAATAGAAAATTCTGTCACTCACTGTCATTGTTATAAAATTATAATACTCCAATGTTTCCAACTTTGGTTTATGCATCTACGGCCTCATTCAAGTAGGCTATGATTCTGAAAGCTCCTATCGATCCATAAAATGGCAAATGATTTCAATGTCATGAACATGGAATCTGTTGAACCAGACAAAAGTATGCAAGCAGCGGAGAGAGCAAAATTACAAATGGTACACTGCCTCCGTTGTATAGAATATTTTCGTTCTACACGAGTAAGTCATCATGTTGTCAGCACTGATGCTAAGCAAGGCAACAATTGAATATTGCAGACCATTAAGCATGAACTTCGTGAAATTGGTAAAACAATTGTTTTATAGTTATAATATATCTATAAATATTGAAAACTGTCTAAAAATTAGTGTATGATACACATATTAAAATGTTTTATATTGTTCGGCCTACGACCTTGGTCAGCAAGCTTCCTCTCATAATATAAAATACCATTTTTACCAGTTGTATCATAAATAACCATTTTGGGGCTCAAAAGACATAAAACACATATTTCCAGTGAAATCTTGACATCGAAATGTTGGATGGAATACAATACCTTCTCTAGCTATGTATGTACATTGCATGTACTTACGTGTTAGAGAAAGTAAAAAGTTCAAATCTTAGTAGAGTTCTTTGGGTTTTGGAAAATTCATAGTTCGGTCCCCCTTAAATATAAATTTAGGCTTCCTGATGTGGAATGACCTCGAAACTTTCAATAACCGGAAAAGAAACCGACACTGGTTTTGCAGAATGTTGCGTCTTGTAATCCAGGAAAACAGGAACGGAAGCCGCAACAAGGAAAACATCGGTTACAAACTAGCAATTCAAGCTCTTGCAACGAAACCAACTCCCAGGAGCGACCTCGAGTGTTTCTCAATGTCAATGTTGGCAGCACTTCGCCTCGAGCACTCACGTAGATCAAGTTCCACAGAATGAGCCAGCCATTAGGGAGCAAGAACATGGTAATCTGCACAAGATATGCTAAAGTTACTTTTCTTTAACTACAGTGCTGTAAGAAACTTCCATCCAAAGCAAACTGACGTGACGTCTAAAAACACTTCACAGCATTCATCTTCAAAGATTTAAGAAAGTTCCAAAAACTTGGTATTTACATCACCAGTTGTGGGTTGACTAGATACTCTTAATTCTGTGCAAAAGTTTTGGCCGAAATACAGTTAAGTCGATGTCCCACAGTCAAAATTCAGTCCAAATTTTTTTATACAACGTGAACGTTGTGCACAATGTCTCCATTCCATTCCCACAGGAATGTGTATCGGTCCAAATATTTCTCGCATACACATGAGCAGCTGATAGAAAATGGTGGAGGTTGCTGATCCACAATTATTTACGTTCGCTATCGCAAGCTTAGTTTATGTATCCATTGCAAGAGCATATTATAATAGAAAGAAAAAATCAATGGATTAGACCATGCCTGGAACTTAAGCATGCAAGTCAAGGAAGAGGTGTACTACAAATGAACTCGTTTCTGACTCTGTAAATTATTTAAACTTCCTTAGAATGGACGAAAATTTGTTTGGAAAGTTGCTGTCCTTAGTTGAGGCAAAAATCACTCACCAAGACAAATATGAGGCAGTCTATACCAGTGAATCAAAAGTAAGACCACGTTTTTATATTTTTGTTGAGAAAAGAAGGTTAGATACAAATGGATGCGATAAAATACATTTGCAGGGGTTATAAATACCCGACTCATTATTTCATAACTCTCTGTGGCACAATGTGTATTTCAACCATAGCTCAGCTACTATAACCCTATTATTTAGAACAAAGTCTTCAAGATACAGCAAAGTTTCACATAAACAATATCGTTGGCGGGAAGGAAGACCCAGCTGCCATCTTATTACGTCATTACCACCAAATCGCTCATTGGTTGATTGAAAACGTTTGGACCAAAAATTAGAAACCGCTGTATCCTGTTGTAGTAAACTGGAATTGGATAAAATAACTAAACAAGATGGAAATTGTAATAAATGAAATTATCCGATTTCCCACGATCCAATTTGTAGTTTCAAGAGTATTGGACCAAACTATTTGACCGTGAGACATCAACTTTATGTTTTGACGTTGCCCGGCTCTGTTGAGTGCGATGTCCTCAACACCTCATAATTTATTGAAAAACTGCTTATGGTGAAATTTGGAAAATCCATAGTATGTAAGATATCTTATTGAAATGTATACCAATTATTATACACAATGATAGTGATATTTTTGCCATTCATCTAAATTCTAACTTACATGGTTCTTTAAATAATTTTTTACCGTTTAAATTCATGTTCTAAAAATCTGATGTACTTCATTCACATGATTTTCTCTACATCTCTGTAATAATTGTGGTTAATAAGCTTATTCTTCTATACACTTCATGCTAATTCAGATAAACAAAAGCAGAAACATTCTTAATTACTTGCTTCCTTGTAAGTAGAACGAAAATAAGGGGACACAAGTCTAAAGTGATAGTCAAATCTTTTAAAAGCTGGTTGCCGTGTGGTTGAAATCCCTTAGGCATGACCAGGAATTTTCAGATTTTCCTGTAAGAAAAGTTTTAAGCATTTTAAATCTGAAACAACTTGAAATATCTCAGAAATGGTCAATCCCACGAAAAAACCGTATACCTATGACATAAATTGTGTATTTAACGTGATCTACATTTTTATATTAAATTTTTCTTATGGTATGTAAAATTCAGCAAAATTCATCCAGCATAAAGAGGTCTTTAGAGTCTATTTCCCAGAAAATTCAAGATATAACTTTTATTTGTCATCTAAATATCTTCAATATACGGTATTTTAATCAGTCATTTGAGCAATTTTTGAAAAAATCAAACTTTTCGAAATTTTTTCCATGTAAAGGGTAGTTTGGGGTGGGGATTTTTCTCAAAATCTTCGTGTCGCATTCCTGAAAGTTACTATACTTAAATATAAAGTTTGGTATTTTACTGACTTTTTGTTTTTGAGTTATCGTATTCACAGAAACACGGACATACAAGGACCTTTTTCTAAAAACACCGTTTTAGATACAGGGGATCCTAAAACATGTATTTCCGGTGAAATCTTGGTATCGAATTTTTGGGTGGAATACAATACCTTCTCCATACACTATGCACATAGTACGTGTAAAGAAAGTAATAAAATGAGCTACGTGAAGCATTTTCAAAAATATTCCCAAATAAAACTCCGGTTTTAGGGTAAATAAGTATACAAATAGATCTTCATGTTGTATTTTTATATTAATCCCAATTAGTGAAGAAAAAACCTTACCTTTCGTACTCTCCAAAACCTTTTATTTTTACTTTGTATTCCACCCAAAAATTCGATACCGAGATTTCACCGCAAATGCAGTTTTAGGATCCCCTATATCCAAAAAAGTATTTTCAGAAAATGGTCCGTGTATATCTGTGAACATGATAACTCAAAAACGAAAAGTCGGTAAAATACTAAACTTGGTATTTAAAAATGATTATAACGTGAGCTACATTTTTTCTGTAGTACGTTTTTGTCTATCTTTTACGGTTTACCAGTTACATAAAATTCAATAAAATCATCAAGAATAAAGAGTAGAGAATATTTCCAAAAAATTCAAGATATACATTTTATTTTGCATGTAAATATCTTAAATGTAAGAGATTTTAATCAAAATCGTTACAGCTATTTTTGAGCATATCAAACATTTCGAAATTTTTTCTATGTAAAGAATAGTTTGGGGTGGGGAATTTTCTTGAAAATCTTCGTGTCGCATCCTTGTAAGATACCAAACTTAAATACCAAGTTTGGTCTTTAATGGTCTTTTCGTTTTTGAGCTATGCTGCCCACAGACACAAACACACACGCGCGCGCGGACCTTTTTTCCAAAAAAATTGATTCAGTGGGACCCAAAGCATGTATTTCCGGTGAAATCTCGGTATAGATTTTTGGGTGGAATACAATGCTTTCTCTATACGCTACGTACATAGTACGTGTAGAGAAAGTAAAAATATATAAACATATTCAAGTTTCTTGAAAGGAAAGGCCTATGTTTAATTTTACTCAATTCACCCTCACCAACCATAATTATAATTCATCAAGTGGGAAAAACGATATATTTTCTTTAAGCTTAAAATTCATATAATTTAATAAAAATTTATTTTCATATATTTGACATATGCATATCTTTAATGTTTCTTTGCTCTATTTGAATATTACATCTTGGACTTAAAATAATCTCTCTGTTACAATCAATTTCTATCTGTCTCAGTATCCGAATTTCATTAACGTATCTTTGTGGCTTTTGAGTAAACTTTAATCAGTGCATAGGTAAGAGAAATAAATTAAAAGGGAGAGCACTATCAGATACCATCTGTTCATCATCTACACAGGTGCGAGATACTGAGAGCAAATATTCAGGACCAGGTGATCAAGGTGGTTTAAGGAAATATTTGCCCAATAAAGCCAGCAATTGGAATGGATGGCTTACTCCGATGTCTCGCCTTGGAATGGATTTTACCGTGTGCGGCATAGACCTGTTGATTCAAGGATAATCCCCATGGTGACGCCTCATTTCCGTTCGATTGTTCAGTGGGTCTGTTATATCCGCTCTGTGGCACAGTGATGGACCGCCACGCCACCTCAAATCGGCCTTGTGCTCGCCACTCGAATGGAAAAACGTCACACCAAACAGGTTTATTTATTTTCATGCTTATGTTTGGCACGTGGTCTCAGCATAACTCCTTGTAAACAACAAGCATATTTGGGAACAACTTCAAGACATTCTAAAAATTTAGCCTGCGTAGAAACGGTTCTATGATTTGGGAATCAAATATCGGTGGAGACATACCCAAGTGGAGTGACTAACTGTATGCCGCATTAGTATTCCTTCATTTGTTATTCCACTGTAGGTGTATTCTTGTCAGAGTTAGTCAGGCACAATCAATTTGATACTGGTTTGGTAAAATATGCATCAAATTTATTTCCTTAACCATGTTCTAAGCAGTCAAATGCATTTAGCTCGCCATGGTGTGGTCGTAGAGTGTTTGCCTCACTTTTAAGATTACATATACCCAGAGTCGCGGGTTCAAACCCGGAGGAAAGCGATTTGTTTTTTTCGGGCATAAAAATCCTTAGCATGGCTTCCATCTGAAGGGAAGTAAAGCCGTTTGTCCCGTGTCGTAGATTTATGGCACGGGAAAGTACCTCAAAATGAAATGGAGTTTTATTCATGGACGCTCTTTAACTACTGTGGTTTTCAGCGTGGCATGAAAGACCGCTTAATTTTGCTCGGAGGTTTCTTTATCATGCTTGAGGTTCTTTTAAGAGCCATAAATCTACGACACGGGACCAACGGCTTTACTTCCCTTCCGAAAGAAGCCATGCTAAGGATTTTTACGCCCGAAAAACTCTATCGTCCTCCGCCGGGTTGGTTCCGCGACCTTTGGTGTATGAAGTTTTAGCATAGTAACCATGGAGAGCGACAAGTATCTCAAGCCTGATAAAGAGACCTCTGAGTAAAATGAAGTGGTCTTTCACGCCCAATATATAACGAGACGCTGAGAACCACAGCAGTTAAAAAGCGTCCATAAATAAAACTCCATTTCATTTCACTTTCAAGGGATCCCGTGTTCAAATATCGGTTAGGGCGAATTGCCCGGATAGGGTTTTTTCTGGGGATTTTTCCTTAAATTGAGAAGACGAATGTTGGATAATTTTAAGCTCCATGGACGCATTTCATTCCTGGTAAAAAAAAAAAGTGTGTTTAGTATGCGCGCGCCTTATTGTCGCGGGAAGTCGGCTTCGTCTTCTTCAGCAGTGGTCTCAGCTCCGTCATTGAGGAATATTTCACTCCTAGTATCTCCTAATTACCTATATTTCAGGAGCTTTGTGGGTGAGGCGAATATTAAATACACTGCATTTTCTCTTGCTACTTGAATTTATTGTATCGCAGGTTTAACAGTCAGCTAGCTTGTTTCCTTACAAGAGTTGTTACAAATAAATACCTTCCCACCCTTAAATTAATAACCAGGAGCCTAATCTAACCATCTGCACATCGCTCCCCCACCACTTAAGCACGTGAACAATGTAACGTAACTGTGTACGTCAAGCGTGAATATAAGATTAAGAGAGAGTAATCACATACTTTTGGGGGGGGGGAGGGAAACAGGAATAAAAGTTATAAGGATAACAGGTATATAGGGCGTTTGGGAAGGATAAGGGAAAAGGAGAGAAAGGATCTTATAGTGTGGTGACTATTTATTGGGAGAACTGTGGTGGATTGAAGCCCTGTACCGCTATAGCAATCCGAGTGTTCGTGAGTGACTTCTATTTGATCGGATGTACCAACTTTTAGGTTTAGGTATGACGTCTTGACCGAAGCCCAGACGTAGACCTACCATATGGTGGCTTCTGGTGTTAGCTGAGGGCTAAAATTCTCTAGTGTGTGTTGAAGGCTGTAGGTCTCTGGTGCAAAACTTCTGGATTATCTGCTTCTGGCTATTGGCGATGGCGATGAGTTCGGCGACGTTCTGCACTACCAGCTCCTCGTTGTCAAGAACGGCAGAGTAGCACTTGGTGATTTCTGCGTGGTTGTCGGCGAGCTTGTTGGTGAGCAGGTCCTCCAGTTCAGTTAAACGTGTAGGCAGTTTCATTAACTCCGCATGGAGGTCCTGGAGGAGGGTATAGATAACGTTGAGCTCCAGAAGGAGCTCAGACGCGTTCTGCGGTGGCTGTTCGGGATGTTGCGGCTGAATGTCTGTCTGCGTTGCCTTAACCACATAAGAGATATGCCGTCTCTTATATACCGATACTGGGTACGCCAACTTTCGCGCCATAAAATGTACAGTATCTCTGATTGGTTCCTTGTTAGCATCACTTCACATGACGCGTTTGGGAAAACCCAATGCTTCCCTTTCACATTAACTTTCTGCTTGCTTTGTCTATTTCTCCAATTCTCTGTGCTACTTGGAGGACAAGACACTATTCCTGTCTCACTTATTTCTATGTCTGTTCTTTTCTATTTTACATTCTTTAGCCTAAACCCTGTGCTCATTAGCAAGTGGTGAACTGTTGCCTGGAATTAAGCTATCTCGCCTTGCATTAATTACAACAACTTGTTTTTATGCATATTTCTACCACTAAATATTCACAACTATTTTACATTGCTTTCTATAAGTTTATAATATTATGTAAAATTTCGCTTTTTACGGGGGGTGGGCGTTGCTTTAATAATAGCCATTACATAAATATTACATTTTGAAAGATGACATATTTTTAATGGACGTTTGGGAACATAAAGAGAATTAAATTTAATACCAATAATGTAGATTTTACTATCCTCTGAGTAGAGAAAAACAGAGATCTCTTTTCCTTGGCTTTCCGCAGTGTTATCAACCAAAGAAAGTTGTTTTCTTTGAGTCCCAGGGCCATTGTAGTGAACAGGCTCTCTTATTCACCGTGAGCTAGTTGAATTATTAAACGAAACACAGTGCATGTGTTGAACGCAGCGATCTACACACAGAATGCAATCTTAGCATTAAAGCCACTAGATACCAGGGTGTATAGCGTAATTCATGTCTAACTCTGCAGGAAGAAAAATCTTATGTGTTTCATTCACATGACTTTCTCTACATATCTGCAACAAATTATTGTTGAAAAATTTATGCTTCTATTTACTTCATTTTAACCAAGAAAAAAATATCAGAAATGGTCTTATTACTTGCTTCCGTGTAAGTAGAAAGGAAATAAGGGAGTACTATAGGCTAAACTAATAATCAAAAGCTGGTTGCTATGAGACTGAAGTTCCTTGGTTGTATGGACAGGAGTTGACAAATTCCTATATGAGAAAAGTATGCTTTTTAAAGCTGAAACCAATAACAAGGAATATCTCAAAACCAACACACACCATGAAAAAAATGTATAATACAAATTGTGTGTTTTATCGTGTTCTACATTTTTTGTGAAGCAAGGTTTTGTCTATCTTTTACGGTTTACCAGTTATGTAAAATGCAATAAAAAGCATCTAGAATAAAGAGGTGTTTTGAGGCTATGCCCAGAAAATTCAAGATATACATTTGGTAAGTAAATATCTTAAATATAAGAGATTTTAATCAAAATCGTTAGAGCTATTTTTGAGAAAATCAAAATTTTCGAAATTTTTTCCATATAAAGGGTAGTTTGGGGTGGGGTGATTTTTTTTAAATCTTCGTGTCGCATCCTTGGAATATACCAAACTTAAATACCAAGTTTGGTTTTTAACGGACTTTTCGTTTTTGAGCTACACACACATATTTCCGGTGAAATCTCGATATAGAATTTTTGGGTACAATACAATACCTTCTCTATACATTATGTACATAGCACGTATAGAGAAAGTAAAAATATTAATATTATTGCCCGAAATGTGTTGAGAAAAACATTAACATTCAGAAAACTTATGTCTAATCCTTTATATCTTTCGCGCAAACAGCGACCTTATAGGGTTGGCTCGGCTGCTTCAACCTTGTTCGTTTACATATGCTGAATGCTTACCGTAAATGAAGACATGTTATATAACTTATGTTATTTGTCTCATTTGCATTTGCCTGAAAGCCCGGCAGTTGTTGACAGTCTCCAGTTAACCCTTTCTAACTAAATTTACATTCGGTTGACCCCGTTTTTGCCACCAGAGGGATGGTACAATGGGTTCTTATACCCTTATAAATTTACCGTACCTCAATTCTGTAACTTGACTTAGTTACCTAAAGTGCTGAACATCAATGACCAGGATTTTTATGTCTGTAGTATTCTAGTTTCGAATAATCGCTATCGTGCTGCGAAATCTCGGACAAACATCGGGGTGGTTTCCGAAATAACCGAAAATAATGTGCATGTGCGTGTGAAATGAAATGAAGTTTTATTTATGGCTGCTCTTTAACTACTGTGGTTCTCAGCGTCCCATTCTATACTGGGCATGAAAGACCGCTTTATTTTATTCCGAAGTATATCAGGTTTGAAGTTCTTGCTGTAAATCTACGACACCGGACCATCGGCTTTACTTCCCTTCCCGCCCGAAAAAATCCATCGTCCTCCGCCGGGTTTGAACCCACGACCTTGGATATATTGTAATCGTAATTGTAAGTTTTATTAAGCCTTAAATCATAAAGACAATAGCATCGTTACACAGAAAACATAATTAAAAAGAAACTTTTGTCATTTATCATATTTACATAATAATCAATAGGATTTAAAACTAGCAATTATAGAACTTTTTTTTAAAAATAGGACGTAGTAACCTAAGATAGTTTAGGGGTATTTTATTACACAACTTTAGAACCATTATTAGATGATTTGACGCCATCTTATTTAATCTGAAATTAGGAATTTCCAAATTCGAGTTATTTCTTGTATTATGTGTATGCTTATCACATACTTTTTTTTAAAACTGTCTTTCCTCCGCCAGGTTTTTATTGTTAAATATATAAGTTTATTACTGTTAATAAGTTTAATGCTTTAAATAGAGGTTTACAATGATCACGCTCAAATTTATTTAACAAAATATAAAATTAACATGGAAACCGTTATACCACCGAGGGCGACTGCGTGTGGGTATGGGTGTGTGTGTGTGTGTGTGTGTGTGTGTGTGTGTGTGTGAGAGAGAGAGAGAGAGAGAGAGAAAGAGAGAGAGAGAGAGAGAGAGAGAGAGAGAGGGAGAAGCATTGTTGTACCCTTATTCATCACTGACATATAGTACATGCTTTTTCAGTAAGTAATTAGCCATATAATACTAGTAAGTGTACATTGGTAAACAAAATATTTATGGAAGTTGTCTACGATATACCCGTAAGCTACTCCCGTAGTCATAAAACATGCAGCCTTAACTTAGTTGTGAATGAAGCTCTATGCACTAAACTATGTTTCATGATAGTCTGCCTTGGTGACCATGTTTTCATTTACACACAAGAGGGTGTGAAATATTGAATTTATTCACACATAGGAACCGGGGTCAAGATCTGTAAAGAACTATGTATATGCCAGATCTCTTTGGGGAACACGTACAGGCAATAAGATGAAGTTTCGACCTTTTTAATTTCTTATCAAGCTTACAGTTAAGCGAACAACTTTTAATAAAGTAAAACTTTAAATTTTCGAAGTATCGAAATGATATCGAAGGTTCATCCCAAAGAATTGGACATACTTCCGTACCATCAAGTATCGAGAGTAGCAAGGTATTGACAGTATTGAGGTGCCTATAGGGTATTCCAATTTACAAAAATGCATAAGAAATTACCTATAGTTATTTTACTGTGGCAATTTTGCTCTTATCTTTTTACACCCGATAAATATTTTATATTATTCGAAATGCTCAACTTACTAGATTGGTTATAACAAAATTGAAAGTATTTTAACTACTTCTTCTAGTTTACCTTAATCATTTCCGGTTATGCTTATAGCAGCAGTCTTTTTTGTGCTCAATATTTGATCATGGTATTAAATTCTGTTCTAGTCTAAAACCAACAACTATAATGCTAAACTTGGATATTTGCATTTTTATTGGCTGCGCATACATGTATGCAATTTTGCATATAGATCGTTATGGTGAAGTAAACTCAACTTTATTTCGAGGGAAATTGTCTACTCCACATCGCTTTTTACTGCCCGTGTAGCTACATTCGTATATTGGCTATTGGTTATTCCGACTGGCTTTTCTCTAACATTACAACGTCCTCTGCGTCTTATAAATTTAGGAAAGGATTTTTAAAAATCTGGTTTGTTCCATTCACATGACTGTCTCTACTTATTCTGCTGCAAAGTATTTTACAAAACCTTATTCTTCTATGTATTTCATACTAATTGAGACAAACAGCAGACATGGTTTTGTTACTTAGCTCCTTGTAACTTGAGGGCAAATAAGGGAATACACTAGACTAAAGCGATAGTCAACTCTTTTAGAAGCTTCAGCTATGTGATTCAAATTTGGTTCCCTTTTCATGACCAGTCCTAGAAAGAGATATAAACGACTTCCTGTTTGAGAAAAGTATATTTAAGCATTTTAAAATTGAAACAAATAATGAGGTATAACTCAGAAATGGATAGCTCTAAAAATAAAAATATGCAACTATATGTCATGTTGTGTGTTTTAACGATGTATATATTTTTTGTGTAGCAAGATTTTGTCTATCTTTTACGGTTTACCAGTTATGCAAAAGTTATTCAAAATGAAGAGAACTTCAGAGGCTATTTCCAAGAAATTTAAAACGTAAATATCTTTGCTACGTAAATATCTTTAATATACGGTATTTTAATCAAAATCGTTATAGTTATTTTTGAGAAAATCGAGCATTTTCGAAATTTCTTCAATGCAAAGAGTAGCTTAGGATGGGGGGATTTTCCTGAAAGTCTTCGTGTCGCATCTTTGAAAGATAATAAATTTATAACAAAAAGTTGGTAATTAAACAGACTTTCGTTTTTGAGTTATGATGCACGCACAAACACACTGAACTTTTTCATTAAAAAAAAAAAATTTAATTCAGAGGCCCCCAAAGTGTATTTCAGGTGAAATATCGGTATCAAATTTTTGGTAATAAAATTTACTGCTCCTATAATTCTAGATATACCTGCAAGGCGTAATGAGAAAATAGTTAAATCTACTGCAGACCTTGCATGGGCAATACTTGCTGAAAGAGGTGGATGTACTGTTCATCCTGTACGGGTGAAATAGAGTAAGGTAGACAAGCTTGTACATTTACTTCACATGCCTTTCTCTACCCATTCAACGAGATACTTTTACAACAAGCTTATTCTTCTCTTGTTTATGGTAATCGAGACAAATAAAACTCATACTTCCAGCCTATTCCCAGAAAAACTGAAGATCCTAGTAAATGATAGAAGTGGGGAAATTTCCTGAAAATCTTCATATTGCATCTTTGGAAGACGCTGAACTTAAATATCAGTTTTGGTACTCAACAGACTTATTATTTTTGTGTGATGGTGTTCACAGACACAAATTAGCACACCCCAGACACACACAGTCTATACATATACACTTTACCTTTACTTTCTCTACGCGTACTATGTACTTATTGTATAGAGAAGGTATTGCCTAGGGCCCAAAAATTCGATACCGAGATTTCACCGGAAATATATGTTTTAAGGTCCCCCGAATAATAAAAAGCATTCTTAGAAAAATGTCCAATGTGTGTGTGTCAGTGTACGAGTGTACGAGCGTGCGTGTGTGCGTGTGCGCGCGTGTGTGCGTGGCAGCATAGCTCAAACATTAAAAAACCGTTAAATACCAAACTTGGTATCTAAGCTCATTATTTTCCAAAGATGCGAAACAAAGATTTTCAAGAAAATTCCCCCCCCCCCAACTATCCTTTACTTGGAACATTTTTTGAAAATGTTGATTTTCTTAAAATGGCCGTTACGATTTGATTAAAATATCGTATATTAAAGATATTTACATAGTATATATTGCATTTTCTGGGAATAACCTCTTTATTTTGAATACATTTTTCGGAATTTTACATAACTGGTAAACCGTAGGAGATAGACAAATACTTACTAAATAATACATGTTGATGTCATTAAAACACATACTTTTATAGCATTAGGTTATTCTTGAAGAGTTGTCAGTTTTGGAGATATTACTTGTTATTGATTTCAATTTTAAACTACGTTTACTTTTCTCAAACAGGATCATGCAAAGCGAACATAACCTCAATTAATTCCAAATCTTCTCGGGCTTCTAGCCAGGTAAAAACTTGGCTTGACACCAACGTTTCGAAGAAGTGCATCTTCCTCGTCTTCAGGGATCAGTTCACCCTGAAGACGAGGAAGATGCACTTCTTCGAAACGTTGGTGTCAAGCCAAGTTTTTACCTGGCTAGAAGCCCGAGAAGATTTGGAATTAACACGTCGCCAGGAAAGCTTCAGTTCTTATTATAACCTCAATTATTTCACATAGTGACCAGCGTTTAAACGATTTGACGATCGCTTTAGGCTCTGACACTCCCTTATTTCTCTTTTACTTACAAGGAAACAAGTAATAAGACCATTTCTGCTAATTTTTTCTCTATTAGCATGAAGTAAATAGAAGAATAAGCCTTTTAACACAATTTGTTACAGAGATGTAGATAAATTCATGTGAATGGAGCACATAAAACTTTTTTATTCAAAACATGTTTCTCCAGTGAAATCATGATATGGACATTTTGAGTGGGATGCTTCAACTCTTCCTACAATGTACGTGGTAGAGAACGTTACAAGTCAATGTGAGCTAATTCTAAATTCTGACGTTTTTCTCGGAATTGGGTTAATGCTGGGATGTCCATGAATATGAGTAAATGTAAGCAAACTGCTCGATGTACAGGAAAAAGGATGGGCAAGGATGTGATAAACATCTCAACGCGGATATCCTGAGGAAAAGAAAACTAACGACTATACTGCAAGGAGGCGGCGAACCACGTGATCAAGTGAGACAAGTAGATTTGTAAATTTACTCAGGTATATTTACCTTACTGGAATACTTAATGAACGTTGCTGTGCAAATCGACTTGTGCATCAAGCACAAGCTTATTTCTCTTGGATAAGGCATGTGCTCGGTTAAACGAGCCAGCAAAAAGTGTTAGGCCTGAAACCAAAAGCACGATCATTTTTTGCTTGACTGAATAGCAGTTGTAAAAAAAATCTTATGTGTTCTATTCACATGACTTTCTCTACATCTCTGCAATAAATTATTGTTAAAAAGATTATGTTTCTATTTACTTCATGCTAATCGAGAAAAAATTAGCAGAAATAGTCTTATTATTTGCTTCCTTTAAGTAGAAGCGAAATAAGGGAGTGCCATAGGTTAAAGTGATAGTCAAAAGCTGGTTGATATGTGATTGAAGTTCCTTTGTTTGTATGGATAGAAGTTGACAAATTTCTGTATGAGAAAAGTTAAATTTTTCAAAGCTGAAACCAAAAACAAGGAATATCTCAAAGGTGATCAACTCCACGAAAAAAATGTATACAACATAAGTTGTGTGTTTTAATACGCTCTACATTTTTTGTGGGGTAAGTTTTTGTCCATCTCTTACGGTTTAAAAGTTATGCAAAATTCCGTAAAATTCACCCAGAATAAAGTAGTTTTCAGAGGCAATTCCCAGAAAATTCAAAATATACATATTATTTGTCAGGTAAATATCTTTAATATACTATATTTTAATCAAAATCGTTAGCCATATTTTAGAAAATCAAAATTTTTGAAAAATGTTCCATGTAAAGGGTTGTTTGGAGGGGGGATTGTTCTCAAAATCTTCGTGTCGCATTCCTGGAAGATACTAAACTTAAGTACCAAGTTTAGTATTTTACCGACTTTTCGATTTTGAGTTATTGTGTTCACAGACACACGGACACACACACATGGACCTTTTTCTGAAAAATACTTTTTTTAGGATACAGGGGACCCTAAAACATATATTTCAGGTGAAATCTCGGTATCTAATTTTTTGGTGGAGTGCAATACCTTCTCTATACACTATGTACATAGTGCGTATAGAGAAAGTAAAAATGGCATGCGGTAACAAATAAGAGACACTTCAACAGTCACGAACGTATTATTTGAAATACCTAACGAGCTGGCGCCATTGGTAACGCGTGAAACTCACATTCGAAAGGTCCAGGGCTCGATTCCCGGCGGCTGAAAGAATTTTAGGGGATTTCTCCGTGCCGTCTGGTGAATGCTGAAGTGGTTTGTCTCATCCTCCAAATTTCCTGCTCCTCCGTATAATTCCATTAATAACTTACTTCATTTGAAAGGTAGAACCAGACTAAAATAAATTGTCTTACTACTCTAAATGCTAGATTGATTTTGCATAGCTGCGGATTCGTAAGAAAAAGATAAAAGCTCATTAAACAAAACATGTAGATCTCGTTAAAACACCACAAATTTATGTCATATATATACTTTTTCGTGGAGTTGACTTTTTTTTTGAGATATTCCTTGTTATTGGTTTCATTTTTAAACTATACAACTCTGGTCAAACGAGGAGTCACCTTTCATTTCATCTATTTTTTGTTTTATTGCTTGTTATGCGAACCGAACCTCAATTGTCCAAATAGCGACGATCGTTTAAAAGATTTGACCATCGCTTACGACCAGTGCATTACCTTATTTCCCTTGTGTTTAGAAGGAAGTGAATAGTAAGATAATTTCTGCTAATGCTTATCTCGAATGCTTATTTCGATGTAGATTAAAAAAAATCTTTTGTAAGAATAGTTTGTTTGCAGAACAGGTAGAGACAGTTGTGTGAATGAAAAACAACAAATTGTTTTAATTACTCCAGTTAAGAAGAGTAAAACAAAAGAAAACACAGACAACTTCCTTTTTGAGATAAGTATATATTTTAAAACTGCAATAGCTAGGGAATGGCTACTTCCACAGCAGAAACTGTGTAGGACAAATTGTGTATTTGAGGAGATTTACCTTTTTGTGTAGTAAGCTTTTGTCTATCTCTTGCGGTTTACCAGTTATGGAATAACCATTTAGAATGAGGAGGACTTCTGAGGCTTTTCTCAGAAAATTCAAGATATACTAAGTTTTATTATGCATGTAAATACCTTTAATATACGGTATTATAATCAAATATGTTAGAGCGTTTTTGAGAAAATCAAAAATGTTGACCATTTTTCCATATAAAGATTAGTTTGGAGTAAGGGGATTTTCTTGAAATTGTTTGTTCACATTCTTGGGAGATACTAAACTTAAATACCAAGATTGTAATTTAACGGACTTTTCATTTTTGTGTTATGATGTCTACACACACACACACACACACACACACACACACACACACACACACACACACACACAGAGAAACAGGCAGACATAGGATTTTTTTTTCTAAAAATACTTCTTATGGAGTCTCAAAATATGTATTTGCGGTGCAATCTCGGTATCGAATTTTTGGGTAGAATACGATATTTTATCTATCTACTGCGTACATTGTGAATATCTGCTAGAGAAAGCAAAAATATTGGCTATTTGAGTATTAAAACAAGCACCTTCACTTAGTTAATATCGCCATGGTCGCATTATATCTCATCGTATTGCGAACAATATGAGAATTAATTTGTAACAAAAAACTTTCACAATTATAGTATTGAATAAGAACAAGCATCTTAGTACCTAATTAATTGGTATCTAACACAATTTGAAAGAGACATTTCCCCCCCCCCCCCCTTAGAAACAGTTGTATTCACTTGCTGTGTTACATAATGACGCTGCAAATGGAATTTTCTGAGTGCAGAACTTTGCAGCAAACTAAACTCTTATTCCGTCACTTTCTACAGCAAGGAAGATTCCTCCTAGGCAGACATAAACGTAGGAGTTGATGGCTTTCGTGTTGGACTGCTTTCTATTTCTGATATTTAAACTGAAATACGACGCATTATACAAAGAAGATAGAGAGAACCTGTTGTCAGGTGTTTACCCAATGCATGCACCGAGCAAGCCTATTTGCTGTGACACAAAATCAAGCAAGTTGGTGTCGCCTTGTTCAACCTCTACTTGTTCAACATCCTTAACTTTCATAACTGTACTCCAGAAGAATGCCATGGGACTTACTCATCAACTACTCACTGTAGCTGGACATCTGTCGTCCTCAATTATGAGACGTGAAGAGGAGCATCCCCACTCGACCGCCCTGAGCTTGTCAACGCTGACCATTACGCGGCGGTCTTGAGGGAGGCCATGGCGTTTACGCGGCACCATAGAGTCCAGCCAAGAGGATCGCCAAGCACCATGTCGCCGCTTTTGTGCATTCGGCCACTCTGAATCTTCCTATAGAGCAGAACCTGTCTCACTGCTGAATGCACAGCGCACAACCTCCTCAACTACCACTAGTACTGCGCCACCTGTGATGGCTTCTGCCACTTTACGGGACAGACGCCGTGCCTTCTCTATCCCTGCAACCTCAACAAGAACCAGCCTCCATACTAAGACAATCACAAGCTTCACTGACCACGGGCCTCTTCACCACCGACTCCATTCGCCTCCAAGACGCTGTACACACCCTCCACGTGGAACTCCTGAACATCAGCGCTCAGATAACACAACTTGAATTACTTGCGACCATCACAGCCAGAGCAGGGACACCGCCTGAACGTTATCACAACACAGCTCCATGAACTTCAAGCTATCATCGCCCTCTCCAACTCATCTCAGCACAATTTCAGCTCCACCTGTACCGAGACGTTTGAGGCACACTCTGCTAACTAGGACTGCACCACAGAAATAGGGACTATATCAACACAGGGCATACCATTTTCAAGCAAGAACAGCAACAACTTCAAGAAGCACCAACACCCTCAACTCCGTAGTCCGTAAGCTGGAACGCACGCAGCTCTGATATTCTCTACGACGACTTCACAACTCTGCTAAAGAAGCTTTTCCCAAACACAACAGCCCGAACTCGAAGAAGCAAGTATATGTTATTGTTTTTATGATAAAAGCTACTCCATCTCTTCCCATCCTTTTTAGCATGCCTCGATACTTCGCTACGGCCATAGTCAGGGTCTCGGTCATGACAATAGCCTTACCATCAAAGACAACGCGCGGTGTAGCCCATTTGGCCACAGTGGACAACCCCATTACTTACAGAGGTGCTTTTACCAGCCAACAGCAAATTAACTGAACAAAGTAACCTTGGGAGTAGTCAATCAAAATTCTCCAACATAAACACATTTAATCAAACCAAACACCAGTGGAGCAGAGGAAAAGGATACTGGTGCTAAAAATGCAACCGTTTGAGTAGCATATCTAGCGCTACTTCCTTAACATCACCCGAAACACTAAAAAAGAATAAAAAACAAAAACCAAACCTAAACCATCTACACAGAAACTATACCTAGGCTCATAACGAGTGTATCAGATCTCGGACGGACGGTTCTTCTAGCGGTACTCCCCTAAGACCCATTACTTCCTTTGTTATCCTTTTCTCTTTGCTCTTTCCTATCTTCTTTCCCTTGTTTAAAAAAAAAAAACAAAACAAATAAAAACAGTTGCATTGAATGCGCTTTGATGGTATTTGAGCTTGTTGCTGTGCAACTAAAGTGCACTTTTTAGCTGCCAACTGGGTTAGGTGGAGAGAATATTTCACATTTCTGTATGACGGTGGAGGATTATTGCTCAATAAAAACAGTAACTCTAATAAACAGCAGTAAACTTCAACTTCTTGCAATTTCATTTCCGCGAAGCGAACGCATGTGGTTCTGTCGTCTTTAATGAAGAACGATAAAGCCAAGCCGAGTGGAGAAGGGAGGTAATATTTATGTGCCAATACACCAAAAATTACATTTACCAACCTAGAGAAAACAACGTTTCGGCTCTTCAGCAAGCCCAAGCAGATTGCATGACTGAAGCTTTTTACGCATCTGGGTCTAATATCGAACCGCCCAAGCGTTATTGTTCTCAAATTCTTATGCAAAACTCATTCATTATTCATAAATGTAGTTTTGAACTCTCTGAGGGTTATTCATCGGATCGAAGAGCTCTATACAAAGAGTGACATTGTTTGAAATAATACTGAAATATATTGCGCAGAATACCTGCCTTTGGCGGCTGTTTTGTTTGTGTATTTAAAAATTGAAAAGGTTTATTTGCAACTACATCAGAAGTTGAATGACACACAGAGTGTTAAACGTACAAAATTAAGTACCGAATAAATACCAAAGCGGTATTTAAGTTAGCATCTTTCGGAGAAAATATGTAAGAAATTCTCCATTCCTATCCGTTCGTTACATGGATATTTTCACTACTTTATAAAAATATGATGTGTTGCATTCACACGACTTTCTCTATGTATAAGTAACAAATTATTGTTAAAAAGTTTGTTCTTCTATCTACTCATACTAATCGAGATTAATATTAGCAGAATTATCTTATTACTTGCTTCTTTGTAAGCAAAAGGGAAATAAAGGAGTACATTAGGCTAAACCGATAGTCAATTTTTTTAAAAACTGGTTGCTATGTTTTAGTATATCGTTTCTTTGCTTGGCTAGAAGTATAAGAAAAGTTTAAGTATTTTAAACTAATATCAATAACAAGGAATATCTCGGAAATGGTAAACTCCACGAAAACAGTGTATATGACATAACTTATATGTTTTAATGAGAGATATATATTTGTGTAGTACGTTTTTGTCTCTTACAGTTTATCAGTTATCAAAATTTAATTCAGAATGAAGAGGTCTTCAAAGGATAATCCCAGCAAATATAATATGCATTTGGTTTGTTATGAAAATATTTTACACATATGATATTTTAAACAAAATAGTTAGAGCCCACTTTTGAATCCAAATTTTTAAAAATTTTCCATGTAAAGGGTAGTTTGGGATGGGAAATGTTCCTCAAAATCGGTGTGTCGCATCCTTTGAGAATATGAAGTTTCGTATTTTACCTAATTTTGTTTTTGAGTTATGTTCATAGACAGACACTGACCTTTTTTTTATTCATGAGATCCTAAAACGTATATTTATAGTAAAAACTTATATCAAATGTATGGGTGAAATACTATGTACTAAGCAGAGAAAGTAAAAAAGGCAATTATGAGACTGATTAAAATATAACTGAACGTGTAATATATACATGTTCAAATGCAATCACCAATTCTCAAGCATTTGGCTTCAGATTTGCTACAATCAAACCATCATCACTACAAAGAATGTTAAACAACAGAAGCTAAGTATCACTGACAGGAAGGTAAAAACCACTCCTAGTGCGGTCTGTATACGCCTAAAAGCTGTACATTGCTTGACACCCGTGACTACCCTGGTCATTGTCCAGTGACAGTCAACCTATTTTATTCCATCCTGGCTTCGATTCTTAGAAATTTCTATGTCTGGTAATCACCAGGGATGACACTTTGTCCCAGCGTGGAGGAATTTAGGTTAGTAAAAACTTCCTATATTGATGTTACGGAGGCCATGAGTGCAAAGGAATTGCATCTGTGAATGGAAAAGGTACATGTTTGTGCTACATTGAACAAGCTTTCGATGGACTGTTCTTATCTACTTATAAAGATAGGTATTCCATAGTCCAGAAACACTGAACCTCGCCGCGAACTGGTACAAAATGCCGTACCACACCACTAATTCCCATCATGCTCCAATAAATAATTGTATGCAACACATGTTTATCTCTGGAATTTGTCGTAATTTTTTCAAATAATAATAATAATAATAATAGAGGCGCAATATACTCAAGGGATGAGAAAATATACAGCTTTTAGACACCCGTTTTATGCACAAAGAACTATTTGCAAGAGCTCTAGAGAACAAGAAATAAATCACAAAGCATCTGGACATAAACTGCAAACGTAATCAAGATTTACGCGTTTGCTTTCGTCTTAAGTTTTCGCATTTGTATAACATTCGAGTATGAATAGGGATTCATTGAATTTTTCTGGGATATTCAATATATATCCAATTAAATATTTCCTCGTCACCTTGTATTACTTCCCCTAGCACTATAATATACATAGTAACTAGAGAAGGTATTGTACTCCACCCAAAAATTCGATGTCGAGTTTTCACTGGAAATATATAGTCGAGGTTAACTGAGTAAAAAAAAAAATAATAAATAAATAAAATAAAAAAAGTATAGGTATATTTTAGAGAAAGTTCCGTATTGTTATCCCACATACACAGCATAGATCAAAACAACAAGATCGTTAAATACGAGGATTTTTAAGAAATCCCACCACCATAAACTACCGTTTACAAGGAACATTTTTTGAAAAGTTTCTTTTTATCAAAAATAGCTCAAGATTTTGATTAAAATTCTGTATATTCAAAATGCTTACTTCACAAAAAATGTATATTTTGAATTTTCTAGGAATAGCCTCTAAAGACCTCTTTATTTCAGATGAATTTTGCTAAATTTTTATAACTGTTAAATTTAAGAGATGGAGAAAAAATTACTGCACAAAAATATAGATCTTATTAAATCACATTTTATGTGACATGCATGTTTCTTTTAGAATTGACCGTTTTCTAGTTATTTTTATATTGATTTCAGTTTTAAACTACCTATTTTTTCTCAAACAGGAGCCATCTTTCTTTTCCATCTCTCTTGCTATACTACATGTCATACAAAGCGAACCGAACCTCAATTGTTTCACGTGACCAACTCTTATAAGATTTGACTATCGCTTTCTCTTCTACTTATAAGGAAGTAAGTAATAAATTAAACCAATTCTGCTAATGGTTATCTCGATTAGCATGTTGTAGATAAAATAATATTCTAATGTAAGAATAGAATGTATATTGAACAGTTAGAGAAAGTTATGTGAATGGAACACATCACAATTTGTTTTAAGATTTCTGATGTATGCTGTTCGTAGACATATTTAATCCTATCTCTCCCCCCCTCTCTCTCTCTCCTACACATAAACAACAGTGTTCTTAAAATACCTGTTCTGAATTTAGTACACCTAAAATGGACATACACTATAAACAATGGGAATTAAAGAAGTTAAAAAGAAGGTTGGTAGACGAATATGTTACAGCAAATGTTTTACATAATACAGATAAATAGAAGTGAAGATATATAGAAAATCAGTAATAACGCAAATCCATGACGTCAGATATGTATGTAAAGATGCTAGGATCTAATGGTAGTTGTAAGGTGTATAATAAAAGGTTTTCATATGTTACATTTACATCACTTTTCTCTTCACTCATCTAGAAATTATTCTTACAAAATAATCTTGTTTTATGTATATAAGGCAGTGGAGATGACCCTTCACACATTTATGCCTCTTTTGTAAGAATAAGAAGAATGTTGTAAGTTCACGCGATAGTCAAATCCTTACAAAATCAGTTTCTACGTGACGGCTTAGAAATTCCATTCTGTAGATTTATAAATACAGAAAAAATCTGATGTGTTCCACTCACATAACCTTCCCTAACTATTCTATTTATTAACTATTCTTTGAAAAGAATATTCTTTTATTTACATCTGGCTAGTCGAGATAAACGTTAGCAGAATTCCTTTTATTATTTGCTTCGTTGTAAGTAGAGGAGAAATAAGGGAATACATTAGGCTAAAACAATAGTCAACTCTTTTAAAAGCTGATCGCCATTTGAAACAATTGAGATTCGGTTCGTTTTGCATGGTCCCGTTTGAGAAAGCTAGGTAGTTCTAAATTAAAACAAATAACAAGAAATATCTCGAAAATGGTCTGCTCTAGAAAAAAAGTGGATTTAAATAAATGATGTATTTTAATGAGATCTAGATACATTTATTATGGTGTAAGTTTATATCTATCTCTTTATGTTTAACTATTAAGCAAAATTCTGCAAAACTCATCCAGACTAAAGAGGTCTTCAGAGGCTATTTCCAGAAAATTCAAAATATATATTTTATTTGTGATGTAAATATATTTAATATACGGCATTTTAATCAAAATCGTAAGAGATACTTCTGAGGAAAAAAAATAAAAAAAATGTTCCATATAGTTTATAGTGGGGGGATTTTCTTGAAAATCTTCGTGTTTGCATCCTTAGAATATCCTAATTATAAGTACTAAGTTTGATCTTTAAGGTGTTTTCGTTTTTGAGCTATGCTGTACACACACATACACGAACCCTTGTCTAAAAATTCTTGGCTCAGAGGATTTTAAAATATATTTCCGCTGAAACCTTAGCATCGAATTTTTGGGTGGAATACAATACTTACTCTAGCTACTGTGTCAATCGAAGAGCTTCCTGTATCTTCGTAAAACTGTGTTCACAACGCACACGAAAGAACTGGACAATGCTCTGAGACTGACAGTACAATGGTTAACCTATGAACACTCAAAACAGAATACAGAATAACATTACGGTGGCCAAGAGGTTAAGAAGGCATTTCCCTTATAAGTTCCTTAAAAGTTCCTACGTTCAAATTGTGTCATGGAGTGAAGACTGAAATTTTCTTCTGTTTGCATAATCACGAGAAATGAACATGATTGTAAAATTATAAAGTAACTCACAACCCAAACCTATAATAATGAATATCTCGGAAAGGCATAGATTGTGTAATATAACGAGATATATCTTGTGTGTAGTAATTTTTGTATATTCCTTATAGCTTAAGTATATCAAGATTAATTCAGAATAAATACGACTTAGGCTTCAAGATATATATATGTAGGTACATTTTATTTGTCATGAAAATATCTTAAAACGTGATATTTTAATCAAAATCGTTAGAGCCATTTTAGGGGGAAAAAAATCCATTTAACAAGTAGTTGGTGGTAGAAGGACGTTATTTTAAATCTTCGTGTCGTATACCGAGTTTAAAACACCAAGTTAAGCACTTTCACTTTTAGAGTTACGTTGTTCTCAGACATGCGCTAAGCACTATTTCCGCTGAAATCTCGGTACCGCATTTTTCTGTGAAATGCATACTTCACTTAGCCACATATACAGTATAGTTTAAGTAGTAGCGAAAGCATAGTGTGTTATTCTGACACAGACGTCAGTCACAAAATGCTGTTCAAATTTGGAGCTGTCGTAGCTTCCTGATCTAATCCGCCTTGTTTTGGATCCGCATATTGGATTTGCTCATATGAATATTATTGAACGCATTATTTTAAATTATTTTGTTTTACATAAAGGGGGAAATTCCTGTGGTTTAGATTAGGAAGCGTGACCATTTAGAAATATGAAGTTCTTTCCACAGAATAGTACATTTATCCTTATTCTGCCTTTTCATAGAATTACGAGTATTCTTTATTACGTTCCTAATAATCTAAATTCAGTACTACAAGAATCTTGTATCTACAAAAAATCGATATATGTATTTTACCAGAACATATTTTCGGAAGCGCCCGGAACAAGAAAAACGCTTTTGGAAAGGCAGTACCTGTTTGAATGAGAGTGTGTGTGTGTGTGTGTGTGTGTGTGTGAGAGAGAGAGAGTGAGAGAGAGAGAGGTGTAACATTAAAACAAATACCATAAATACCAAACTAGATATTTGAATTAATCTTCCAGAGATACATGTGCAAGAAAATTTCCCATTCCAAGCTGCTTTTTTTGGGCATTTTTCGTAATATTTTATTTAGTCAAAAAGAGTTATTACGATTTTAATTGAAATATCACACGTTTCAAGTACTGCCATAAGGAATGAAGTGGATAATTTGAATGTTCTTCCTGTTGATTGAATTTTTATTACTAATGGAACCTTAATTAAGGACAAAACATATTTTTAAAATGTACAACACATTTAGCTACAAATTAAGTTGTTTTATATATATATATATATATATTTCCTGTTTTAGAAACATTTTTATTTCTCTGCTGCGTCTAGAAAGTAGGCAAGTTATTGTGTTCTTCACAAAACTACAATGTTGGAGTTTCACCAAAAATATATTTTGAGGCACCCTGATTCAAAAAAGAAAATTTTTACAAAAAGTTGGTGTGTTTGTGGATTAAGCAGCATTCTGGTGCTTAATTTCAGCATCTTCCAAGATGCTACACGAAGACTTTCAAACAAATCCTGCACCCTTACTACCCTTTATATGGAACATCTTCATTCTAATGATTTTATAAAAATGACCATAACGATTTGAATTAAAATACAATATGTTACAGGATCCATGCGACAAACTCTGAGAAACTATAGATCTGACAGAGGGAACAGTTTTTATCAACCAACCACCATTCATCAAGAAATCGTGAATTTCTTCATCGTCTTATTTCTTAGTTCCTTCAACTAGAAAGGAAATGTAGGAATACACTAGGCTAAACTAACAGTCAGATATTTTAAAATGTGGTTGATTCCGATTCCTCTTTGCGTGACCAGAAATTGAAAAGTTCCTGTATGAGAAAATTTTAAGTATTTTAAAAACTGAAACCAATAAAAGAAATATCTCGAAAACGGTTAACTCCATGAAAAAATATATACAACATAAATTGTGTGTTTTAACAAGATCTGCTATTTTTGTGCAGCTTTTGGCCTATCTCTTATGGTTTATCAGTTACGCAAAATAAGAAAAATTCAGCCATAATAAAGAGGTTTTCTGATGCTATTCACAGAAAATTAAAGATATATATTTTGTCATGTAAATATCTTAAACTTTATCAAAATCGTTAGAACAATTTGAGAAAACCAAAAACTTCTATTTTTTTATTAAACGGTAATTGGGGGAGAGAAGCGTTCTTGAAAATCTTCGTGTCGTATCTTTAGAAAATACTGAATTCAAATGTCAAGACTGGTATTTAACATACTTTTCGTTTTGTTGCCGATAAACACACACACACGGACATTTTTCTAAAAATGCTTTATTTTGGATTCAGGAGGTTCCAAAACATGTATTTTCGGTGAAATCTCGCTATCGAATTTTTGGGTGCAATACAATACCTTCTCTATACACTATGTACATAGTGCGTGTTGAGAAAGTAAAAGCAATTTAAAAACAAAAAGTTTATAATATGAATTTATTAGATGGATATTCAAAACTTTGTATCGATTTGCTGGCCAAAGCTCAAAATGTTTGGTCACCCCTGCACTATTCTGTTTAGCATTGGTCCATTGGCTTGTATTGGAGTAAGGTTACATTCCTTTACCTTCTAAGTTATCGCATTCGGAATGTCTAAAGCGTTTCCGTTGCACTATAACATGAACAGATAAACCTTTAAAAGGACGAAATAAAACGGAGAGAGCGAAGAATGCACAAGAAAGGCTTTGCATGTCAAATTTTCAGTAATATTTCTTCCCGCAGGCTCCATGATAGTAACTATTGGTTAATACTGTAAGATGAACACGTGATTCATAAAACTCGGAAGATTTCTTTATGGAGGAGGCACGGCTGTAACGGAAGACCTGCTGGTTATGCTCGGATGGCCACCAGCACTACAACAATGGCCGACCTTTCCCTTTCCTTGTTTTCCGCGACCTTCACGGTTCTACCTGCCTGTCAAGTTATTAGATATTCTTACAAACTGCCGTGTAAATACTCAGCATGAAGTTTGTTCATGACCTACATGGTAGTATGTGCAGCACAGATTCGTTCGTCTTTTGGCAAAAAGCCATGGGATGTAAGTAACACCACGAACCAGTGTTTCATATACTTATTACTTATTACAATGTACATAGGGATAGAGATGCATTCCACCCAAAAATTCGATGTTGAGATTTCACCGGAAATACATGTTTTAGGACCCCCTGGATCCAAAAAAAGCATTTCCAGAAAAAGGTCCGTGTGCGTGCGTGTGTGTGTGTGTGTGTGTGTGTGTGTGTGTGTGTGTCCGGTGTCTGTGAACACGATAACTCAAAAACGAAAAGTAGCTAAAATACCAAACTTGGTATTCAAGTTCAGTATCTTCCAGGGATGCAACACGCAGATTTTGAGAAAAATCCCCCCACCCCAAACTACCCTTTACATGGAACTTTTTTCGAAAATTTTTATTTTCTTAAAAATAGCTCTTACGATTTTGATTAAAATATCGTATGTTAAAGATATTTACCAGACAAATAAAATGTATATCTTGAATTTTCTGGGAATAGCTTCTAAAGACCTGTTTATTCTGAATGAATTTTGCTTAATTTGGCATAACTAATAAACTGTAAGAGATAGACAAAAACTTTTTATACAAAAAATGACGGCCTTGTTAAAATACACAATTTGCGTCATATACATTTTTTTCGTGGAGCTTACCGTTTTCGAGGTATTCATTGTTATTAGTTTCAGTTGTGAAGTACTTATACTTTTCTCAGACGGGAGTGTCCGTTTTTCTTTTGTTGTACTCCTGGCCAAGAAAAGAAGCGATTTGTAATGACAATCGCATAACGACAGCTTTTAAAACATTTGACTATCGATTTAGCCTAGTGTATTCCCTTATTTTCTTCCTACTTATAAGGAACTAAGTAATAAGAACATTGTGCTGAATACCTCGATCAACAAGGTGCAGAAAGAAGAATATTCTTATGTAAGAAGTTTGTAGAACGGCTAGAGAAAGTCGTGTGAGTGTAACACATCAGATTTTATTTTTACTTGAAACTTAAAACATCTGATGTGTTCCAGTCACATGACTTTCTCTACATCTCTGTAACAATTATTGTTAAAAGGCTTATTCTATCTACTTTATGATAATCGAGATAAACATAGTAAAATGGTCTTATTACTTGCTTTCTTGAAAGTAGAAGGGAAATAAGGGAATACAATAGGCTAAAACGATAGTTCAAATATTTTAAAAGCTGGTTGCTATGTGCTTGAAACCAATTTCTATGCATTACCAGCTGTTGACAAATTCCCGTAGAGAAAAGTATAAGTGTTTTAAAAGTAAAAAATGGTTAACTCCACGAAAAAAAATCTTTATAACATCATTTGTTTTGTTTTGTTTTTTTAACGGCATCTACATTTTTTCTCTGGTAAGAAATCTTTTTCGGTTTACCGGTTATGCAAAATTCAGCAAAATTCATCCAGAATAAAGAGATCTGCAGAGGCCATTGCCAGAAAATTCAAGATAAACTCTTTATTTGTCTTGCAAATATTTTAATATGTATACGGTATTTTAATCAAAATCGTTAGAGCCATTTTTGAGAAATTAAAAATGTTCGAACATTTTTCATGTCAAGGATAGTTTGAGGTAGGGGGATTTTTCTCAAAATCTTCGTGTCCCATCCTTGGAAGATGCTTAACTTATATACCAAATTTGGTACTTTACAGACTTGTTTTTTGAGTTATCGTGTTCACGACGCACAAATCTTTTTCTAAAAAAATGCCTTCTCTATACATTATGAACACAGTACGTGTAGAGAACGTAAAAAGGAATTTGTAGACATAAATATGAGTGTTAATAGGGGGCACCACTGCTTTGCGCTGCGACCTTTGCAGATCTATCGCGTCCTCAGTCTTATTTTCATTTGATACTCATAATGATGTGAATCGGACTGTGGACCGTGAAGTTTATAAGCTCCACCAATATTGGAAATTGACACCCAAAAATGAGGGCTCTTTGGTGAGCAAGTGCTTGGTTCTAACACAACTGGTAAATGGAGGGGAAGTGTGAAGTCTCCCCATTCATCTTGTTCAGCATGTAAAGTACAACAGTGGCAGAGTTAGCCAATTTTAAAGGCGAGTGGCCGGGACCAAAATATGTCAGTCTTTTTTGCTCAAATGAGACTTTACAAACGGTTTTACTTTTTATACCACGTATGCACAATGCACATAGATATTGCGTACAAAGATTCGATATCGAAAATTCACGGAAATAGTGGTTTTGACACCCACTAAATCCAAAAGAATCATTTTTATAAAAAGGCCAGTATGTGTGTCCATCCTCTCTCTCTCTCTCTCTCTCTCTCTCTCTCTCTCTCGCTCTCTCTATGGATCTGTGGATAGCATGGCTCAAAAACGAAAAGTCCGTTAAACACAAAACTTAGTATTAAGGTTTAGTATCTCCGAAAGATGCGACACGTTGATTTAAAAAAAAAATCCTCCAACCTCAAACTAACGTTTCCATGGCCAGGTTTTAGAAATGTTCTTAATTTTTCAAAACTGACTTACAGTTTTAATTAAAATACCGCACATTAAAGATAATTACACGATAAAAATGTATATCTTGAATTTTCTGAAAATAGCTTCTGAAGTTCTCTTCACTCTGAATGATTTTCCATAACTGTTAAATGTAAGAGATAGACAAAAATACAAAAACATTACACAAAATATGTAGATCTCGTTAAAACACACAACTCATGTCCTATACATTTTTGTTTTGGAGCTAACCATTTTCGAGATATTCCTTGTTAGTGCTTTCAATTTTAAAATGCTTATGCATATCTCAAACAGGAAGTCCGTTTTTATTTTGTTTTACTTCTGGCTAGGCAAAGATGCTAATTTCAATAACAATCGCATAGCGACAGGTTTTAAAACATTTGACAGTCCTTTTAGCCTAGTGTATTTATTCCCTATACTTCTTTTCGCTTTTAAGGAACTAAGTAATATGTCCGCCCAGTAAATTTTATTCTCAATAAGCCCGACGTAGCTTAAAGATCATTTTGAAATTGTTTGCAGAGCAAATATAGAAAGTCATGTGAATGAAGCACATCAGATTTTTTTGGACGTATAGTAGAAGGCTGAACCTTTTCTCGACATAAATTTATCAATATCAAATTTATCAATTTAATGGTAGACAAAGAGAGACGCAGTATTGGTAGAAGAGTATTTTATTTAAACTCTTAGTAAAGGCCAATTTTTACTTTCTCTATACGCACTATGTACATGTGTATAGAGAAGGTATTGCACTCCACCCAAAATTCGATACCGAGATTTCACCGGAAATATATGTTTTAGGGTCCCCTTTATCTAAAAAAAGCATTTCCGGAAAAAGGTCCGTGTGTCCGTGTGTCTGGAAACACGATAACTCAAAAACGAAAAGTAGGTAAACTACCAAACTTGGTATTTAAGTTTAGTATCTTCCAGGGATGCGACACGAATATTTTGAGAAAAATCCTCCCACCCCCAACTACCTTTACATGGAACTTTTTTCGAAAACCTTGATTTTCTTAAAAATGGCTCTAACGATTTTGATTAAAATTTCGTATATTAAAGATATTTACCTGAGAAATAAAATGTATATCTTGAATTTTCTGGAAATAGCCTCTGAAGAGTAGTTTATTCTGGATGAATTTTACTGAATTTTGAATAACTGCTAAACCGTAAGAGATGGACAAAAATTTACTACACCACAAATGTAGAGCACGTTAAAACACACAATTTATGTTTTATGCATTTTTTTCGTGGAGTTCATCGTTTTTGAGACATTCCTTATTTTTGGTTCCTGCTATGAATAACTTATACATTTCTCACACAAGAATTTGTCAACTGCTGTCCATACAAACAAAGGAGCTTCAGTGACATAGCAACTTGCTTTTGATTATCATTTTAACCTATGGTACTCCCTTATTTCACCTCTACTTAAAAGGAAGCAAGTAATATGGCTATTTCTGCTAATGTTTTACTGATTAGCATGAAGTAAATAGACGTATAAGCTTTTTAAGAATAATGTGTTGCAGGTATATAGAGAAAGTCATGTGAATGGTACGCATCAGATTTTTATAATCATAATTGAAAGTTTAGTTTTTCCATGCTCATTGGCATAATTCAAATGTGGTCTAATGCAATAATTTTACTTTGTCTAGCCCATATGTACAACGTAAATAATGGATAGAGAAGGTATTGTATTGCACCCAAAAATTAAATATTTAGATTTAACCAATAACATATTTTGAGACCCTCTAAATTAAAAAAAAAGAAATAGAAATATTTCCGAGTGCGGGCAGCATAGCTCAAAAACGAAAAATCAGTTAAAGACAAAACTTGGTATTTTGAGTTCACTATCTTTCAAGGATGGGACAAGGAGATTTTTAATTAAATACCCCATCCTTAACTACTCTTTACATGGAAGATTTTTTCAAATTTGTTATTTACTCAAAAAGGCCTTTAGTGATTTTTATTAAAATGTCATGTTTAATATATTTTCAAGACAACGAAATGTATTACATTGAAATTTCTGGGAACAGCCACTTCATTCTGGATAACTTTTGTACAACTTTGTTGTAACTGATAAACCTTAAGACATAGACAAAAACTTGCTACAAAAAAATTTAGATTTCATTAAAACACACAGTTTATATTATATACAGATTTTTATATAGTTAACCGTTTTCGAGATTTTGCGAGGTAACAATTTCAGATTTAAGGCACTTCAAACATTTCTCAAACGGGAGACATCTTTCTTATCGTCTCTTTTGTTTACTTCTAGGAAGCAAAGAGAGCCGATTTCAATGGTTTTACTTAAGCCTGACTATCGCTTTAGCCTGTGTATTCTCTTATTTCCCTTCTGCTTACAAAGAAACAAGTAATAACACCAATTCTAGCCACGTTTATCTTGATTAGCACAACATAGATAAAAGAATAATCTCTAATTGTTTGTAGAGCGGCAGTCATGGATTGTAGTACAACTCTTAGCAAGACAATACATTCAGCCATTTTGCCATATTCTTAATGTTGGATGTTGTTATTCGTCATGTACACAGCTAAGCAGACATAGTGGGTAAGGAAAGAGTGTTAATGTTTACGCACATATGTGAGCAAGTTCCCCAGGCCTTTTACCGTTTACAGACACGATTCTCTTTCTGCCACATTCTGCAAGGCGACAGTGTTATGTAAAGAGAGCCGTTGCCCATGAGATCTTTTTCCTACTTAGTTTTAACAGTGCTTTCGTCCCAACTCCATAGGAGAGCTATGGAGTACCTGAACCCTACAGACGAGCTTAAAACTTTAAACAATCTAATAACCTACTTATAATGGCATTACATTTATAATGTTCTGCAAATCAAATATTCTTCCTTCTCAAAGGGTGTTTTAAATGGGACAAAACGATTCGTACAGCGATGGTAAACAGGGAACAAATGCTTTTCTGAAAACCCACAACATGCCTGCCACGTATGGCTGCACAGAGCGGTGAGGGAGGGAGAGATGCGCACGCACACGTGTCATGGAGGGGGTAAACAGTAAGGGATAGACAGAAACTTACTATAAACAACATGTAGATCTCGTTAACACACACAATTTATGTGGAATCGAACCTGGGCTGCCTTGGTGAATGACGAGTGATCTAGTCACTCGGTCACGGTTCGGCCATTCCTTTCTGTTAGTTTCAATCTTAACTACTTAAACTTTTTTCAAGCAGAAGTCATACGTTCATCTCTCTTTACTCCTGGCTGTGCAAAGCGGATCGAATTTCAATAGTTACACATAGCGATCGGCTTTTTAAAACATTTAATTATCGCTTTAGCCTAGTGTATTATCTTAATAGTCTCTACTGAGAAGGAACTAATGAAAACCATTTCTGCTTTTGTTTATCTCGATTACCACGGTATAAGAGTACATATTTGTAACTATAGTTTGTAGAGAAAGTCATTTGTTACAAGAAAGCTAGAATGATGTTTAAAGCTCACGTGTGCGGAAAATGCTTACGGTTTTAAAAGCAGAGCTTTGTTTTGTATTTGTAACTGAACGAATACTTGTGTCCATGATTGTACATTCAGAAGCAACACGCCATGAAGAGCGAGGACAGTCAATGGCTGGAACCGAGCTATTTATCGACATCGGCTGCAGCAGCAGATCCAATGGTGCTAAGGGCTAAAGCATTTACATAGCACCGGTAAATGGGAAAGGCAAACACGAAGGAAAAAAAGACGAAGGAGAGGCAAATTAGGGAAATTTACCTGCGGTGAGGTAGAAGTTGTTTCATTAGACGCGATAGCCGATGTGCTTGGAAGGGAAGCGAGTGGCTTTTCTGCAACGACGAATTTCAAAGTTGTAGACAATACGCTCTCAATACAAAAGTGAACTATTGGAACTCTTCAAACACTTAAAATTATACCAGCTTGAGTACGTTTGCTTTTCACGAAATGGAGGCAAATGGTGGATGAGAGGAGTTAAATTATTGTACTCGGTTATCTTCTTTTTCTTCTTTATCGTTTATGTGTGTTATCAGCCTGTTTTTCTTCTCGCTTTATCCCGTAGAATCACTAGATATCGACTATAAATCTTCTCTCCACCTTTCTGCGTCTGTCCTATGCTTCTCCTCCTAGTGGCTTCCTATCCCTGGCTATATTTACTTTCTCTGGCATGTATGTACAATAGTAGCTAGAGAAGGTATTTAGTGCACCCAAAAATTCCCGAAAATATATGTTTTGAGACCCTTGAATAAAAAAAAAGAGAGTATTTTAAGAAAAAAACTCAGTGTTTGTGTGTACGTGGACAGCATAACTTTGTTTTTAAGTTCAGTATTTCTCAAGGATGCGACAATAATATTTTGAACAGAATTTCCCCACACCAAACTACCCTTTACATGGAAAAAAATTTGAAAATTTTCATTTTGTCCAAATAGGTCTTAACGATTTTGATTAAAGTACCATATATTAAAGATATTTACGTGACAAATAAAATACATATCTCGAGTTTCGTAGGAATAACCTTTGAAGTCCTATTCATTCTGAATGACTTTTGAATAACTGGTAAACCGTAAGAGAGCGGCAAAAGCTTACTACTCAAAAATGTAGATCTCTTCAAAACACATTATTTATGTCCTTTACATTTCAAAGATATTTCATGTTATTTCACCTTTATTCCTTGTTATTTCACGTATACTTTTGTCAGACAGGAAGTCGCCGTGTTTCTTTTGTTTTATTCCTGGCCAAGCAAAGAAACTAATTTCAATGATATTCATATTGCGACAGGTTTGAATATCACTTTAGCATACAACATTCCTTTAGTTCCCTTCAACTAGTTCCCTCTTATTTAAGTAATAAGAGCATTCTTCTAATACTCTTAACGATTAACATGGTGTAGATAGAAGCATAGCTTTTGTTTGTAGAACTAGAGAAAGTCATGTGAAGATCAGATTTTTAAAATTTTTTAAACAAATTTGTTTACATCAATTATTACTTACCGTATCACTTCTCTCTTCCTGGTTATCAATCTTAAGACACTAATTTTTGCTTTCTCTACATAGTGTATAGAGAAGGTATAGCACTCCACCAAAAATTCGATACTGAGATTTCACCGGAAATATATGTTTTAGGGTCCCCTGTATCCAAAAAAAAAGTATTTTCAGAAAAAGGTCCGCGTGTGTCCGTATGTCTGTGAACACGATAACTCAAAAACGAGAAGACTATAAAATACCAAACTTGATATTTAAGTTTAGCATCTTACAGGGATAGGACACGAAGATTTTGAGAAAAATCCCCTCACTCCAAACTACCCTTTACATGGAACCTTTTTCGAAAATTTTGATTTTCTCAAAAATGGCTAACGATTTTGATTAAAATTTCGTATACTAAGGATATTTACCTGGCAAATAAAATGAATATTTTCAATTTTCTGGATATAGCCTCCGAAAACTTCTTTATTCTGGGTCAATTTTACGTAATTTTGCATGACTGCTAAACCATAAGAGACGGACAAAACTTACCACACAACAAATGCAGAGCACTTTAAAACACACAATTTATGTTATATGCATTTTTTTCGTGGAGTTGATTGTTTTATGATATACCTTGTTTTTGGTTTCAGCTTTCAAAAACATACTTTTCATATACAGGAATTTAACAATCCCTGTCCATACAAACAAAGGAACTTCAGTCACATAGCAACCAGCTTTTGACTATCACTTTAACCTATGGTACTCCCTTATTTCGTTTCTACTTACAAGGAAGCAAGTAAAGACTATTGCTACTAATTGTTTCTCGATTAGCATGAACTAGAAGCATAGACCTTTTAACAATAATTTGTTGCAGAGATATAGAGAAAGTCATGTGAGTGGAACACATCAGATTTTTTAATCTGTTTTGCTTTATCACCGACTTATCAGTACCTGATACCCACACGTTTAACGCTATGTAGTTGCGTTATGTTTATCCGGGGACCAATCATCGCCGATCTCAAATTATTTATATCAGTCACGTGCACAATCTCGCAAATTATTTCGGCGTAGTTCATTGACACCCTGTATATATATCCAAACCACAAAATTTCATTCTATTTTATGTATTCGATGTTCAAATGTATTCTTGTTGCATTCCGAGGTTGAAATCATTGGGTGCAATATTCCTTGTGCTTTCGTTGTGTTTAAGTGTTTTGTTTTCTCTCTGCGATGTTGTTGTAATAAACAAGAATCATGGTTACGTGTGATTTTCTTTGTTGTGAAGCTGGTTATTTTAAAAGAGACTTTCATAAGCAAGTAAAAGTCCACTCGGAGATCATTAGCGGTCGACGGCGAATCTGATAATACGCATACACTTAAGTTTTCACGTTGAGTAATATAACGCGTAAATATTCGCAGCGGGATTGAGGATTGATTTCCACTCATTGCATTGTAGAGCTATATTATATTTTATTCTGAGGAATTAGAAGGATTTACCGTCGGAACTTATAGAGAGTTAAAATTCACGAGAGATAGAATTTTCGAGTTCAATAAGAAAGGCACTGAATTGCACCAAGTGATCGCAATTTCGTGCACGAATTGTAAAATTACATGAGAATAAACTGCAATTTCTCAAAGGGAGTCAGAGTAATGGATTATTTTAGAAACCATCGACCCACTTTTGTACCCTGGATCTGAATATTCCAATAAGCCCATTAGAACGCCCTGAGATAAGAGTCATTGCCGTCGATTTCCTCCAATGCCTACTTCAAATTTGGTGCGAAGGTAAAGGCACATTTTAATTGTTTCGTGTTCAAATGTTCATTCGTGCCTCAAGAGAGTTGAGGGGCAAGTTTACAACCTCATGGAAAGAGGACGTTAAGGCATGGACTGAAGTATAAATCTTACATACGAGGGTAAACAGAGGAAGTAGTGAGCAATCGTCGGAGATCAGCTGTAATGCAGCGTTGTAAAATAGAGAAAATAAAAGGCTTGAGGTCATATCTAAACACTGCCGGAAACAAGTTGCTGCTGCAGCGGCCCAAAGAATGTGAAGTGGAAAGGTGAAGAACATGTAGTACAACGAAGGCTCCAACATTTCTGTTACGGATCACTAAACACTTAGGACTTATCATATCCTGGTGAATCTAAAATATGGAATAGACTCAGAGTTTGAGGAAAGCCCGCAATAAAGCGATTAAGTTGCCAGAATATCTTGGTGCAACTAAAAGTACCACACTTATCCACACTAAGGCCTGGTTTCATAGTTTAAGCTTAAGTTTAGGTACATAAAAATATATATAAAAATCTGTATAATAACCCTGGTACCTAATTACTTAAACCAGGGCTAATATGCCAAGTTTTTTATATGTATTAAACTTCACATATATTATCATTTTCAGATAAATTTAAGTTAGCATAATAAAAGAGTAAAAATATAACTTTAAACTAATAAAAATTCACATAAAAATAATACTAATAAAACTTATAAAATGTAATAAATAAACAAATAATAAACTAAAACATCAAATACACATTATACATACATAATTAACACCAATAATTACTATTACTACTTCTAAACAACAATAGCAAACATATAAAATCAAATTACCAAATTTATTTATCTATAAAGTCAAATTACCAAATTTATTTATCTTTAAATTTCATTTTTACTAAAATATAATGAATTATAATTAATCTATTACCTTTTATTTATATAATAAATATTATATCAATAAATAATTAATATATATTAAAATGATTTATTAATTATACTTTTTATTTATTTTAAAATTATTTATTTATAAAGAATTTAATTTCACATATCTATTACTTTAATTATTAACCCAAAGTTATTGTTATCCAGTAAACAATAATTGGTAGCCAGTTATTAAAATTCTAAATATTAGATAGATTTAACTTGTCTGGAGGACTACTATAGGTACTGGTATACAGTACCTTAAGTGTGTAATATAAAATTCAGTATCTACATAACCAAAAATCTGATGTGTTCCATTCACATGACTTTCTCTACAACTCTGCAATAAATTATTGTTAAAAAGGTTATGCTTCTATTTACTTCATCCTATCGAGAAAACAAACTAGAAGAAATAGTTTTATTACTTGCATTCTTGAAAGTAGAAGCGAAATAAGGGAGTACCATAGGTTAAAGTGATAGTCAAAAGCTGGTTGCTATGTGACTGTAGTTCCTTTGTTTGTATGGACACGAGTTGACAAATTCCTGTATGAGAAAAATATACATTTTTCATAGCTGAAACCAAAAACAAGGAATACCTCAAAAACAATAAACTCCACGAAAAAAATGTATACAACATAAATTGTGTGTTTTAAAGTGCTCTACATTTATTGTGGAGTAAGTTTTTGTCCATCTCTTACGGTTCAGAAGTTATGCAAAATTCCGTAAAATTGACCCAGAAAATTGACCCAGAGGCTATTCCCAGAAAATTCAAAATATACATTTTATTTGTCAGGTAAATATCTTTAATATATGATATTTTAATCAAAATCGTTACAGCCATTTTTTAGAAAATCAAAATATTCGAAAAAAGTTCCATGTAAAGGGTAGCTTCATCTCGCATCCCTGGAAGATACTAAACAAATACCAAGTTGGGTATTTTACCGACACACGGACACACACGGACCTTTTTCTGAAAATACTTTTTTTTTTGGATTCAGGGGACCCTAAAACATATATTTCCGGTAAAATCTCGGTATCGATTTTTTTGGCGGAGTGCAATACCTTCTCTATACACTATGTACATAGTACGTATAGGGATAGTAAAAATTCAATAATCAACATTCCAAAATTTACCACAGGGTAAAACGTTTAATGGGTAAATATCTTAAGGTGCAGTGGAGCTTTATACTACGTATTTCAAACAATAACCTGGGCAACTGCCTTCGAGGTCGAGTGGTCAGCGAGATATTCCTTTGTTTCTCATTAGCTCGTGCAAAGAGTATCTAATCTGACTATTAACTACGTTTTAAACAGTTCACTGCCCTCTTAGTCTCTTGCATACAATTACCACGTTTCCATGGGAAATTGAAATCGATTTGAGTACACTTACCGTATTTAATACTGCATTGAAACGCGGATTCAAATCATATCGAATCTTAGATCCGATCTTCTTAGAAAGTGAATTGAAATGAGATCGAATCGAAATATGTTGCATGGAAACCGTATTCAAATCTTTTGAATACGGTAAAGAAATTCTTCTTCTGCTATACTCGTTGGATGCGGTAGTCATATGTTAATGTTTTTTATTTATTTCTTTGTAGTAGATTATAAGAGAGCAACGTTTATGTTTCCAAATTATTTTATTCCAAGATGACCAACATAAAACGTTAAATATATTTACTCTCAAAACTTACGTATTCAAAACTATCTCAATTCAAATTGAATTTAACACACGAATCGCGGATCGTATTCAAATGCAGTTGGACTCAAATAGATTTCAATTCTCATGGAAACATGGTAAGTATGTACCTACAACAAAAATCTCTGGGTGCCAGCCTGGAGAGCTGAGAGGCGGCCAGTTAGACACTATCGGTCCTGTCGAGTTATCGATAGTCTTACTTAACGTACTTAAGTGGCGTATCCGTTTCCGTCCAGCGTAAGCGGGAGATCGTTTTAGGAAATATCGTACTGGACTAATGGAAACCACTATGGAGTGTCTCCGGATGGCGCCACTCCAGTTCTAGAGGGCAGCTTCGACTTCGGTTAGACCTCGCACCGTATTGTCCACTTTCGACTCAATATTCCGTTTTCTTTGTAAGGCTACAACAAATTGTGTTACCGAAGCCATTTCCAGTGAACGTTTATCTTCGTAAACATGAAGTACGTTGAAGAGTAAGTGTTTCTATTCTTAGCACAAACACTTTGTAAAATAGTACAATTGCATTATCTAGTAAAGCCATTAAATTGCTGTTTATATTAAGCTCTGCCCATCTTTCCCGCAACATTTACACTTATCATAGTAAATGACAAGTTTTTATGGACTTTTCTCGTAGAAAAGAACATAAGAGTTTTATTTATGGCGCTCTTTAGCTGCTGTGGTTCTCAGCGTCCCATTCTACCCTGGGCGTGAAAGACAGCTTAATTTTGCTCAGAGGCCTCATTATCAGGCTTGAGGTTCTTTTACGTGCCGTAAATTTACGATACGGGACCAACGGCTTTACTTAGGTTAATTTAGAAGTTAATTCATGTTCATTTAATTAACGTGTAATTTTTTAGAAAGTTCATTATTTGTGTTTTTGATACAAGATACAGGTTTACTCTGAATTAAAAAATCCAGGAGGAGTCTAGTAAGGAAAAAATGTGTAACTTTCACTTTCATCTATTGTTATTAGTAATTATTATTACTTTCTCGAACACGTGTGTATAGTGTACATAGTAAGTAGAGAAGGTGTTGCATTCCACTCAAAATGTCCAAAATTTCATCGGAAATATACGTTTTGAAACCCCATGAATCCAACAAAGCATTTTTAGAAAAAGTGTGTGTGTGTGTGAAAATAGTATAGTTCAAAAGCGAAAAGTCGGTTAAATATCAAACCTGATATTTTCCAAGGACGTAACACAAAGATTTTCAATAAAATCTCACCATCCATAACTATCATTTACATAGAAAATGTTTGGAAAATGTTTATTTTCTCAAAAATAACTAACGAATTTGATTAGGATATACATATAAGATATATTTATCACTAAAGAAGTGCACATAATGACTTTTCTGAGAATAGTGTTTGAGGGCCTCTTCATACGGGATGGCTATTGTATAACTGGTGAACCGTAAAAGGGACAAAACCATAGATTCTAAATATATGTAATACATAATATATAAATATATCGTTAAAACACAATTTATGGCATATCGGCACATCATTTTTTGTAGAGCTAATCATTTCCGATATATTCTTTGTTATTGATTTCAATTTTAAAATGCTTAGAAATGTTCAACAGAAAGTTCTCTTCGTTTTATATCATATATAATTATTGTTGTAATGCTAAAAATATAGTTTTGAGATAGATATTATTTAAATTGCTGAGCAGGAATTACAAAATAAAAAAATCTGATGTGTACCATTCACATGACTTTCTCTATATCTCTGTAACAAATGATTCTTAAAAGGCTTATACTACTATTTACTTCATGCTAATCAGAAAAAAAATAGCAGAAATAGTCCTATTACTTGCTTCCTTGTAAGTAGAAGCGAAATAAGGGGGTACCATAGGCTAAAGTGACAGTCGAAAGCTGGTTACTATGCCACTGAAATTCCTTTTTTTTTTTTTTGTACGGACAGCAGTTGACAAATTGCTGTATGAGGAAGGTATACGTTTTTCAAAACAGAAACCAAAAACAAGGAACTCCACGAAAAAATGCATATAACAAATTGTGTGTTTTAACGTACTGTACATTTTTCGTGTAGTAAGTTTTTGTCCATCACTTACGGTTTAGCAGTTATTCAAAATTCTGTAAAATTCATCCAGAATAAGGTACTCTTCAGAGGCTATTACCATAAAATTCAAGATATACATTTTATTTGTCAGGTAAATATCTTTAATATACGAAATTTTAATCAAAATCGTTAGAGCCATTTTTGAGAAAATCAAAATTTTCGAAAAAAGTTCCATGTAAAGGATAGTTATGGGTGGGGGGATTTTTCTCAAAAGCTTCGTGTCGCATCCCTGGAAGATACTAAACTTAAATATCAAGTTTGGTACTTTATCGACTTTTCGTTTTTGAGTTATCGTGTTCACAGACTCACGGACACATACGGACCTTTTACTGAAAATAGTTTTTTTTGGATACAGGGGACCCTAAAACATATATTTCCGGTAAAATCTCGGTATCGAATTTTTGGGTGGAGTGCAATACCCTCTCTATACACTAGTACATAGTGCGTATAGAGAAATTAAAAAAAAAATGAATTGGTTATTGTAAAATTATTAATGACAGTTTATACATTTTCAAAATTCTGGTTTGGACAAAGGGACTGAGTGCATTCTAGCTTTTTCCGCAGTGTTAATAGTTATTAAGACACCTCTTAGGTTCTCAGGATTGCCCGTATTTTTTTTAACCGTTTTACTTAAATTTGATTAGAATACTGCAGGTTATTTTCTCTCTCCCAGAGGATTTCCCAAAACATTATCTGAAACAGTTGCGCAGTGAAACTTCACTGTTGAGCGGCCCTGCCTTAAGGTTGAACTTCTAATCGATTTGCCAACAGTCCTGCTATGAATTCTATTGACTCTTAGTCAGAACAGCGAACAACTGCGAATTTCATGATGGATCGGTGAATCAAGATTCATGGTTGGGAGATGAGCGTCAACAGTACAAATATTTGCATGTTAACTTGTCGGACGGAGCACAGCAGTCAAGGTGACTGCAAGAGATTTCTGTCAGCGGGGCGTGCTTTATCCTCGATCAAACTAACTAGCAGGAGCTGCGAGCGCTTTCATGCTGTGTACACATTTCGTAATTAAGATAATTTGCGCTTCTTTGAAATGTGAAGCTAATAATACAGCTATACACTAAGGAAGGTATTTAAATCTACGCTGCAACTGTATGTTATATAAAGGACAGAGTGAAAATTCAAATTTCCAAATAGATTTTTACTTTCTCTACACGCACTTTGTATATAGTGTATAGAGAAGGTATTGTATTGCACCCAAAATTTGATACTGAAATGTAACTTGAAATATATGTTATGAGAATCCCTGAACCCAAAAAATCTGATGTGTTACACTCACATGACTTTTTCTAACTGTTCTACAAACTTCTTACATAAGATTATTCTTTCTGCACCTTTCTAATCGAGGTACTCATTAGCACAATGTTCTTATTATTTAGTTCCGTATAAGTAGGAAGAAGAAAAGGGAATACACTAGGCTAAACCAATAGTCAAATGTTTTAAAAGCTGTCGTTATACGATTGTCATTACAAATCGCTTCTGTTCTTGGTCAGGAGTAGAACAAAAGAAAAACAAACACTCCCGGCTGAGAAAAAGTAAGTACTTCACAACTGAAACTAATAACAATGAATACCTCGAAAACGGTAAGCTCCACGAGAAACATGTATATGACATAACTTGTGTACTTTAACAAGACCTACATTTTTTGTATAGTAAGTTTTTTTCCATCTCTTATGGTTTACTAGTTATGCTAAATTAAGCAAAATTCATCCAGAATAAACAGGTCTTCAGAAGCTATTCCCAGAAAATTCAAGATATACATTTTATTTGTCAGGTAAATATCTTTAGTATATGATATTTTAATCAAAATCGTTAAGAGCCATTTTTAAGAAAATAAAAATTTTCGAAAAATGTTCCAAGTAAAGGCTAGTTGGGGGTGGGGGATTTCTTGAAAATCTTTGTCTCTCATCCTTGGAAGATACCAAACGTAAATATCAAGTTTGGTTTTCAATGGACTTTTCGTTTTTGAGCTATGCTGCCCTCAGACACACACACACACACACACACACACACACACACACCGACACACAAGGACATTTTTATAAAAATGCTTTTTTTGGATTCAGGGAGTCTCAAAATATGTACTTCCGGTGTAACCTTGGTATCGAATTTTTCAGTCCATTGCAATACCTTCTACATACACTATGTACATTGTACGTGTAGAGAAAGTAAAAAAAATGTTTAAAAAAATGTCTCTGTGTGTATGTGTGTGTATGTGTGTGTGTTTGGGTGTGAAGTATTGCACAAAAACGAACATTCCATTAAATACAAAACTTGATATTTAAGGATGTTACACGAAAATTTTCGATAAAATCCCCCAACTCCAAAACTACCTTTCTTTACATGGAAAAATTTTGACATTTTTAGTTTTCTCAAAAATGACTAACGATTTTGATTAAAATATCGTATATTAAAGATATTTACTGACTAATAAAATGTGTATTTTGAATTTCCTTGGTATAACCAAGACCTCTTCATTCTAACTGTAGAGCATAGTTGGTAAACCGTAAGATACATAAAACTTGCTACACAAGATATGTAGATCTCTTTAAAACACACACCTTATGTCATGTACACTTTTTTCTTGGAGTTGACCATTTCCGAGGTATTTCTTGTTATCGTTTTTAGTTTTCACATACAGGAATTTGTCAACTCCTGACCATACAAATAAAAGAATTTCAATCATATAGCAACCAGTTTTTAAAAGATTTGAGTATCGCTTTAGCCTAGTGTATTCCCTTATTTGCCTTCTACTTACAAGGAAGCAATAAGACCATTTCTGCTAATCATTATCTCCATTAGCCTGAAGGAGATAGAAGAATAAGCATTTTAACAATTTTTGCACAGCTGTAGAGAAAGTCATGTGAATGGAACACTTAGATTTTTCAGTTTTACTATTGTTTTAGACTAAAGGTGAAGCTTTCGATCGTGGTATTAAATATCCAATATAGTAATCAAAATCGTTGGAGCCATTTTTGAGAAAACCAACATTTTCGAAAATTTTTCCTTGTAAATGGTAGTTTGGTGTGAGGAATTTTTTCGTGTCGCAATCTTGAGAGATACTGAATTTAAACAGCAAATTTGGTATTTAGCGGACTTTTCGTTTTTGAGTTATGCCGTCCAGGGACAGACAGACACATACACACAGTTACCTTTTTCCAAAAATGCTCTTTTTCAGATTCAAGGAGTCTCAAAACATATATCTATTCCCGATAAAAAAAGCTCTGTATCGAAATTTTGGGTGGGATAAAATACCTTCACTATACATGTACTATAATTGTTGTACATATACGCTAGAGAATATAAAACTAGACATATTAAAGCTTTTTGAATAAGCAATATTCCGTTCCAACAAGGATGTGGAGATACCGATATCTGAATGCAACAAGACTGGCCACCTGTATTTTAGCAGTAAAAATGGTACTTACGCACATCTCCATTTATTAAGCTTTTATTAATTACATATCCGTTTTAAAAGTAGTGTGAATAAAAATATAACATTTTAAAAGTGCCGTATTATAGTATCTATTAAATAATGTAGCGCTATTTTCTATAGTCCGACATGGAACTATACTGTTTTAATCCGTGGACAATGCAAAAAGCTTTCTACGTGCTTTTGCTAACATAAGCTTTTTATTTACTTTAGCGCATATGTAAATGTGCATAGTAGACAGAAAAGGTATTATATTCCACCTAAAAATTCAATACCAAGATTTTGCCGGAAATATATGTTTTAAGGCCCCCCCTAATACCAAAAAAGAAGTGTTTTTTAGAAAAAGGTAAGTATGCGTGTGTGAGTGTGTGTGTCTGTGGACAGCATAATTCAAAAACGAAAAGTCTGTTAAATATCAAACTTGGTGTTTAAGTTAAGTGTCATCCTGCCACCCTAAACAACCCTTTACACGAAAAAAAAAAAATTCGAAAATTTGGTTTTCTCAAAAATGACACCAAAGATTTTTGATTAAAATACCGTATATTAAAGATATTTACATGGTAGAAAAATGTAGTTCTTAAATTTTCTAGGAATGGCCTCTGAATTCATCTTCATTCTGGATGAATTTTGAATAATTGGTAAACCGTAAGAGATAGACAAAAACCTGCTTACAAAAATGTAGATCTCGTCAAACACAAGTTTATGTCACACACTTTTGCTATGGAGATAACCGTTTCCGAGAATTCCATGTTATTGACTTCAATTTTAAAACACTTATGCTTTTCTTAGTCGCCCGTGTTTCTTTTATTTTACTTCTGGCCAAGCAAAGAAGCGCATTTCAATGAAAATCGTATAGCGATAGCTTTTAAAACATTTACTATTGTTTTAGCATTGTTTTAGTTTCCTCCTACTTATAAGGAACTAAGTAATAAGTATATTCTACTAAAGCTTCATTTGATTAACATGGTGTAGAAAGAGGAATAGTCTGGGTAGTGTGGGTGTAGCATGTCTGCCTCAAATTCAAAAGGTCGTGAGTTCGAATCTCACTTAGGGTAAGTTGCCGGATAAGGTTTTTTTTTCGGGGTTTTCCCTTATCGTGAGAAGACGAAAGGACGTTAAGCTAAAAAAAAAAAAAAAGGAATAATCTTTTGTAAGATGTTTCTTTGTAGAAAAACTAATGAAAGTCATATGAGATAACACATAATATTTTTGTTTACATTAGGCTCCCTTCCAAAGCCGGTAGAATGGTAAATTCCAAGCTTTAAGCAAATTGCAAATGTTGGGGATCAACTATAGATCGAGATAAAAATTGTCTATCAGCACTGGACAATGAAGAGAAGCGATGCCCGCTATATATGGTTTAAAACAAGTGTATTTATTATGCGCACAATACTGTCCTGTGGGATTTTACTGCGGCATTATGTTTACCCTGATTTGAATAATACACTGGTCACCATAATGTTGATATAGATGTAAATATTGATACTGCTATTAATCTCTTCGATTGTTTTATTATATAACCCAAATGCGGCTCTCCGCCGTGTATTAGTTTAACCTATATAAACAGTTGCTTTTTTACCCAGTTTCGTGTAAACCGAAGAAAAACGAGAACTGCATCACACGTCATCAATTTATCGAACTGCTTAATAAAACAAATGAAGAGCCCAAACATAGTGTGAATAAACATTTCGCAGACCACAGTGCAAATTTAGGAATTTGTACTTTCTCTAAAACGTACCAAAATTCGATATTGAGATTTCACAGGAAATACTCGTTTTAGTCCCCTGTATAAAAAAAAATCTGATGTGTTCCATTCACCTGACTTTCTCTACATCTCTACAATAAATTATTCTTAAAAAGTTTATGCTTCTATTTACTTCCTGCTAATCGAGAAAAAATTAGCAGAAATAGTCGTATTTCTTGCTTCCTTATAAGTAGGAGCGAAATAAGGGAGTACCATAGGTTAAAGTGATAGTCAAAAGCTGGTTGCTATGTGACTGAAGTTCCTTTGTTTGTATGTATGGACACGAGTTCACAAAGTCCTGTATCAGAAACATATAAGTTTTTATAGCTTAAACCAAAAACAAGGAGTATCTAAAAAACAACCAACTCCACGAAAAAATGTATATAACATAAATTGTGTGCTTTAATGTACACAACATCTTTTTGTGTGGTAAGTTTTTGTCTCTCTCTTACGGTTTAGCACTTACACAAATTTCCGTAAAATTCACTCAGAATAAAGTAGTCTTCAGAGGTTATTCCCAGAAAATTCAAAATATACATTTTATTTGTCAGGTAATTATCTTTAATATACGACATTTTAATCAAAATCGTTAGAGCCATTTTTTAGTAAATCAAAATTTTAGAAAAAAGTTCCATGTAAAGGGTAGTTTGGAGTGGTGGGATTTTTCTCAAATCTTCGTGTCATATCCCCGGAAGATGCTAAACTTAAATACTAAGTTTGGTATTTTACCGACGTTTCGTTTTTGAGTTATCGTGTTTACAGACACATGGACACACGACACACACACATACGGACCTTTTTCTGAAAATACTTTTTTTGGGACAGGGGACTCTAAAACATATATTTCCGGTGAAATCTCGGTGTCGAAATTTTTGGTGGAGTGCAATACATTCTCTATACACTATTTACATAGTGCGTATAGAGAAAGTAAAAATTATCTGAAAGGGTCTTGTTACTTGCTTTCTTGTAAGAAAAAGGGAAATAAGAGAGTATCATAGGCTAACTCAATAGTCAAATATTTTAAAAGCTGGTTGCTATGTGAGTGAAGTACCTTTGTTTGTATGGACAAGAGTTGATAAATTTCTGTATGATAAAAGTATAAGTATTTTACAGCTGAAAATAATAACAAGGAGGTCCACCTGGGTAGTGTGGTGGTAGCGTGTCTGCCTCACATTCAACAGGACGTGAGTTCGAATCTCGCTTGGGGTGAGTTACCCGGATAAGGTTTTTTTTTCGGTTTTCCCTTATCCTGGAAAACGAATGTTGAATAGCTTTAAGCTCCATGGACCCCGATATTATTTGAGCATCATTTCATCAATTGCATTCATCGTCCGATATGACCAACCAGTTTAAAAGACGTTTAGCTACAAAAAATACAAGGAATATCTCAAAAACGGTCAACTCCACGAAAAAAAAAAATGTATGCGACAAATTGTGTGTTTTAACGAGATATATATTTTTCTGTTAATTAACCTTTTGTCCATCTGTTATACAAAATTCCGCAAAATTAATTCAGAATAAACATGTCTTCGGAGGCTAATCCCAGAAAATTGAAGAAATACATTTTGTCCTGTAACTATCTTAGATATAAAGAATTTTAATCAAAATCTTTAGAGCCATTTTTGAGAAAATCAAAATTTTCGAATTTTTTCCATGTAAAGGGTAGTTGGGGTGGGGGGGATTTTCTTGAAAATCTTAGTATTGCATTCTTAAAAGATAGCGAACTTAAATACCAAATTTGGTATTTAACTGTTTTTTCGTGTTTGAACTATGCTGCCAACAGACACACACACACATACACACACGGACATTTTTCCAAAAACATTTTTTGGATTCAAGGGCTCTCAAAACATGCATTTCCGGTGAAATCTCGGTATCGAAATTTTGGGTGCAATACAATACCTTCTCTACACACTTATGTACATAGTACGTGTAGAGAAAGTATAAAAAGCATTTTTAGAAACAGATCCGTGAGTGTGTGTGAACACGATAACTCAAAAACAAAAAGCCCGTAAAGTACCAAACTTGGTATTTGAGTTTAGTATCTTCCAAGGATGCGACACGAGGATTTTGAGAAAAATAACCCTTTCCAGAGCTAAACTTTACATGAAAATATTTTCGAAAACGTTTGATTTTCTCAAAAATGGCTCTAATGATTTTGATTAAAATACCGTATATTAATAATATTTACATCACAAATAAAATGATGTTGAACTTTCTGGAAATAGCCTCGGAAGGCATGTCTACCCTGGGGGCATTTTCCTGAATTTTGCATAACTGGTAAACCGTAGGATAAAGACAAAAACTTACTTACTACACAAGAGTGTAGACCTCGTCAAAACGCACAATTTATGTCATATACATTTTTTTCGTGGAGTTGACCATTTTTGAGATTCCTTGTTATTGGTTTCAGTTTTAAAATACTTAAATTTTTACATTTGTTAACTCCTGGCAATGCAAAGAAATGGATTTCATCCACATGGCAACCAGCTTTAATCGAGTTTATTCCCTTGTTTACTTACAGGAAAGCAAGTAATAAAACAATTTCTGCTAAGATTTATCTCGATTAGCAAGAAGTAAACATGAGAATAATCGTTTTAACAGTAATATGTTACCGAGTTGTAGAGAAAGTCGTGCGAATGGAACACATCAGATTATTTACTTAATGTCTAGTTACTTTATTAAATCTTGATAAATTAGTGTTAAAACATGATGCGTTACTTCAAAAGCCTTCCTCTACCTATTTTGCAAACAAACTATTCTTACGAAACATTATGCTTTTAACTAAGTCATGGTAATTGAGATAAACATAGGTAGAAATTTTCTTATTACTTGTTTTCTTGTAAGCAGAAGAGAAATAAAGGAACACACTGAGCTAAAGTGGTAGTAAAATCTTTTGAAAGCTTACCGCTATGTGAAACAGTTGCAACTCGATTCTCTTTGCATGGCGAACAGTTAAACATGAGGGACATGAAACGAAAGATGACTTAGCGTTTGAGAAATGTTTAAAGTTTAAGCAGCTTAAAATTGAAACAAGGAGTATCTCGGAAACGGTTAACTCCACAAAAAAAAGTGTATTAAATTGTGTCTTTTCAAGAGATCTAAATGTTTGTGTAGTAAGGTTTTCTTTATCGCTTAAGTTATGTGAAAGTCATCTAGGACGAAGAGGCCTTCAGAGGCTATTCGCAGAAAATTCAGTATACCTATACATTTTATTTTACACGTAAATAACTTTAATTATGCGGTATTTTAATAAAAATTCTTAAGAGCCATTTTATCGAATAATAAGACAATTTCTGCTAATGTTTTTCTCCATCAGTAGGATGTACATGGATAAAAGAATAATGATCGTTTGTAATAATAGTTTATAGAGAAAGTCATGTGAATGCAACACATTAGAATTCTTTTTATATTGACTCAGACGTCCATGAGATGATCTTTAGACCAAAATGCTTCTTGACATAAGAAGAGCACAGCTGAAACAAATGACAAAAATACCAAACTTCTTAATTAATTTCGCCGTGTTGCAGAAATGCAGGATGACGGATTAATTAAATTCCCTTTATCCCAAGGAAGCCTTTATATAGAAGTGTTTTAACTTTTTTTTTTTTTCATTTCTTTTTATCAAAGTGAGAGTAAAGATTTTTCATTAAAATGTCGTAAAACTTTTGAGATAGTGGTATAAGGAATACAGTTTATATCTAGAGGGCCTTCCAGTTCAGTCTCCCTAATTACTATATCTATTATTTGAGTGGGAAACCAAAATATACTACTATTCGCACACCTTTTCTTGTGCGCTGTATTCCTGTCTTCATTCCGTAAGTTTCGCGGAATTTCGGAAGAAGGGCAGAGCTACAACGTTGAGACATGAACTAAGCTATACAATCTAAGGTTTCATTCTATAAAACCCAGAGTTCACGTGCACTGTGTTTCGTTTAATAATTCAGACTGTTCGTGATACATTTGATAACCTATTCCAAATAATGGCTGAGGGCTTCAAAGAAAGAAACTTTCTTGAATGACAACATGTAAAGAGAAATGCGGGCAACTCTCTCTTCTTCCCTCCGGCCCTCGCTTCCCAGTAAAGCTAGCACTTTATACAACGTACCGAGCGAGACGGATCCGCGATAACTTGCGAAGCTCGCATTCGGGAGGTCCTCGGTCCTCGTCCTCTCTGTTTGGACTTTTCGAAATTTTTCCAGTTTGGTACAGGTGGCTAAACTGCTAATAAGCTAAATTGCAATTTTCAGCAGTTACTGTAGCCCAATGTGACCAATTCTTGAATTCATATATGCAAGAAATATTAAAGACACATACTCATTAAGCCCAAAAATAATGCACATAAAAATAAAAGTGCAACTAGGAAATATTGTCTGGAAAAGAAAATGCATGGTCACTGCTGCTTCTTTTTCTGTTCTTTAGAGTATAGAAGAGAGAGAAAGAGAGAAAAACAGAAAGAGAGAGAGAGAAAGAGAGAGAGAGAGAGAGACTGTACCTTTTGGAGGTAAATATTGGGGTAACTATTTCCTGTAACCCCGTAAGTGGAGTATAGGGCATCGAGAAAATAATTCCGTAATCGGATTTGAATTTATAGTTCGGATTTCGCCGCTATGCGCCATAGTGACGAGGGATCAACTCGTCTCCCATAGATGACACTATAGTACGAAATCACAACTTGCGAACCCGAAATGGTGAAATTTTTCCCAGGAAACTTCGTGTTTGTTTTTGCGTCCGAAAAAATTCATCAACCTCCGCCAGACTTGAACCTACGATCTTGGATTTTAGAGGCTAACATGTCAACCATTACACCACGAAGGGCGACAGGGGTAATATCTGTAGATTTGCATATTTTATTAGGAATGAAAATCTTAATATACGTATAATCTGATTTTCATTTAGCTAGATTTTAGTGCCTTTCATATATAACACGAAGATAAAATTATATACAGAGATACTAACGTAAACCTAACTCGGAACATACTCGTTTAGCCCGCATGATTTGTTACAACCAGTGGAAATTACTAAAAACTAAATATATACAGACTTATCAGAGCACATGCAATCTTTTCTGAAACCAGTGGTAATAACTGAAAACTAGCTACACAAAACTCAGTTAATCCAGATAGAACAGCTCATGCAAACGAAGCGAGTATGTTTTGCCGAAACCACTTAAAATTACCACAATCTTACACACAGAAAATTAGTTTATTTACATACAGCTAAATCACCCTCCGTGGTGTAATGGTTACCATGCTGACTTCTTATACCCAAGGTCGCGGGTTCAAACCCGGCGGAGGACGATGGATTTTTTCGGGTGTAAAAATCCTTAGCATGGCATCCTTCGGAAGGGAAGTAAAGCCGTGGGTCCCGTGTTGTAGATTTACGGCACGTAAAAGAACCTAAAGCCTGATTGAGAGGCCTCTGAGCAAAATTAAGCGGTCTTTCACGCCCAATTTAGAATGTGACGCTGAGAACCACAGTAGTTAAAGAGCGTCCATAAGTAACACGCCATTTCCATTTGACATACAGCTAACCTTGAATAAAAAATGGATGTGTTCCATTCACGTGACTTACTTTAAATCGCTGTAACAAACTATTGTTAATAAGCTTATTCTTCTATTTCATGCTAAAACATTAGCGAAACGGTATTATTTCTTAACTCATTATGAGAAGGGAAATAAGGGAATGTACTAGCTTAAACCGAGTCATATGTTTTAAAATGAGGTTTCTATGAGATTGAAATCCGTTTCTTTGCGTGCAGGAGTTCAAAGAACTGAAACTAATAACAAAGAATATCTCGAAAATGTCATATAATGTGTGTTTTAAGGAGATCTACATCTTTTATGCAATATGCTTTTGTCTATCTCTTAGATTAATCAGTTATGCAAAATTCAGAAAAAAATCCATACAGAATAAAGAGAATTCAGAAAATTCAGGATATACATTTTATTGGCCATGTAAATATCTCATGAAAGGGTAGTTGGGGTAGGGGGAATTTTGTAAAATCTTAGTAAAGCATCCTTCGAAAATACTGAACTTCAATATCAAGTTTGGTATAAAATGACCTTTTCGTTTGAGCTATGCTGCACACACAAACAAATCCACGGACATTTTTCTAAAAATAGTTTTTTTTGTATTCTTGGGGTCCCAAAACATATATTTCCGGTGAAATCTCGGTATTGAATTTTTGAGTGCAATAAAATACCTTCTCTATAGGTACACTATGTACATAGTACATGTAGAGAAAGTAAAAATCAGAGGACGCAGTCGAATTAATGGCTTATCTTTTACTGCTTTTAAGGATTTGCTGATATTAAATAATTCCTATGAACTAACAATATTAAAGTCAAACAAGCCCCAGAGATCTGCAAGTCATTCGTGAAGTATACGTTCAGTACTTAGAGCGCACGCTCGCTACCAACAAAATCTCTTTAGAAGAGATATATCTCTCCATGCTCAAATTTACAATGGTCTCAGAGCCTAGATGTCAGGATAGTCGGCAACTTGCCAATTCGGGTATCTTTTTACGTTATCTACACATACTCTGTACATAGTGTATAGTATATGCCACGCAAAATTTTCATACCAAGATTTCACCGGAAATACCGGAAGGTCTCCTGAAAGAAAAGCATTTTTAGAACAAGTTCAATGTGTGTGTGTGTGTGTGTGTGTGTGTGTGTGTGTGTGTGTCGACAGCATAGCTCAAAAACAAAAAGTACGTTAAATACCAAACTTGGTATTTACGTTTAGTATCTTCCAGGGATGCTATACAAAGATTTTCAGTAAAATCCCCCCACCCTTTTTATAGAAAAATTTAAAAAACGTCGCTTTTTTCTCAAAAATAGCTCTAATGATTTTGATTAAAATGCCGCATGTTAAAGATATTTACATGACAAATAAAATGTATATCTTGAACTTTCTGAGAATAACCTCTGAAGATCTCTTCATTCTGGACGAATTTTGAATAACTGGTAAACCATAAGAGATAGACGAAAACTTATTACACAAAAATGTAGATATCAGTAAACCACATAATTTATGCCACATGATTATTTTTTGTAGAGTTAACCGTTTCCGAGATATTTCTTGTTGTTATTTTAAATTTTAAAACACATATTTTCTCCATCAACAAGTCAACCTTCGTTTCACTGTTTGGTTTTATTCCTGGGAATGCAAAACAGAATCGAATTGCAATTGTTACATATAGCGATAGTATTTAAAAGAGTTGACTATCGCTTTAGCCTAATGTATTACTTTAGTTCTCTTCTACTCACAAGAAGCAAAGCAATAAAACCATTTCTGCTAATGTTTATCTCGATTAGCATGACATAGATAAAAGAATAATCTTATATAAGGAAAGTTTGTGGAACAGCTAAAGAAGGGCATGTGAATGGAACACGTCAGTTTTTTGTTTTGTATCTACATATGCTGGTAAATACCGCTATGGTATACGATAGAAAGAAAGACGTAGTAAATACTACAACAACGCCCTAGTGGCCGAATAACAAATTACCAAATCTGAATCAAATAAGGCAATTCATCGAAAATACTATACAAAGCACTGTTAAACAACCAACCTCAAATACCACAGTTTGTAACGATGAGTTTGCATGCCTGCAGCAGAGTGACATTTAGGTTGTCACATTCACGCTGACTTGTAATTGTTTTCAGAGAAAATCTCATTTGAGCACAAATAATACCATTTAAGTTACATAAAATTAACTTTGTTTATTCTCAGTAACCAAAGTGTATAAACTGCTATGAAACGCAAGAAAGAAACCCAAAATTAAAATATAAAATCTACATAATATAAAATCGTTCGAAATTTTGTATCTTTTCAAAAAAATATTGTAACGAACATACATTTACTCCAGCTTAGCCACAATCGGCTTTGCTGTTACATTATTTATTTCATTGTGTCATTACTCTATTACCATATCAGAGATATCAACATTTATATGCGATTTTGCTTTGTTATTTGTGAGGTCGTTAAAGTATAATTATTATTCATAATTTGGCAACGTTTGAGTAATTGAGTAATCGTTGAGGAAGTTATACATTCTTTTCGGCTAGCAGATGGTTCCTGCATCAAACGGCACCCTTCCTCTCCTACAAACCTTAGCCGAAAAAAATACGAATGGACTGCAGAAGGTCTTGAAATTGTGGTTTATTTATAGAGCTCTTTAACTGCTGCGGTTCTCAGCGTTCCATTCTATATTGGTGGTAAAAGACCGCTTAAATCTGCTCAGAGACCTCTTTATCAGGCTTGAGGTTCTTTTATGTACCAAAAATCTAGGACATGGGACCAAAGTCTTTACTTCCCTCCGAAAGAAGCCATGCTAAATATTTTAATGCCCGAAAAAAATCCATCTCCTACGCCAGGTTTGAACCTACGACCTTTAGAACCAGAGGTTATCATGTTACATCTAGATACACTGGGCTAAACCGACAGTCAAATGCTTTCAAGTGTGGTAATTGTGATATAGAAATCCGATTCTTTGCGTGGTCACGTGTTGGCACCTGAGAAAGTCAGTATGAGAAAGTCATCAAGTATTTTAAAACTGAAACCAATAGCAAGGAATATCTTAAAAATGGCCAACTCCAGAGAAAAAAGGCATATTACAAAATTTTGTATTTTTACAAGCTCTACATTTCTTGTGAAGTAAGGTTTTGTCTATCCCTTATAGCTTGTCAGTTATGCAAAATTTCGCAAAATGCATTCAGAATAAATATATCTTCAGAGGCTATTCCCAGAAAATTCAAGATATACATTTTATTTCGGATGTTAATATCTGTAATATACAGTAATCAAATCGTTAGCCATTTTTGAGAAAATCGAAATTTTCTAAATTGATTCTATGTAAGGGGTAGCTTGTGGGGGCGATTTTCTTGAAAATCTTCGTGTCGCACCCTTGGAAGAACTAACTTAAATACAAAATTGGGTATTTAACGGACTTTTCGTTTTTGAGCTATGCTCTCAACAACCACACACCCTGACCTTTTTCTAAAAATGTTTTTTTCGGACACAGGGGACCCCAAAACATATATGTCCAGTGAAATGTCGACATCGAATTTTTGGGTGGAATAAATACTTTCTTTATTCACTATTTACATTGTACATACGGGGGCTAGAGAAAGTAAAAAAGAGAAAGGAGAAAGAAGAAAGAAAACGACATTCCATTGCTTGCTGAGTGTGAGATTTTTTTTTTACTTTAACGTCCTTTAGCCTGGTTGGTCATAACGGACGATGAATGAAACTGATGCAATGATCTCGGGGTCCATGGAGCTTAAAGTTACTAAACATTCGTCTTCTTAGAATAAAAAAAAAACCCTTATCCGGGTAACTCACCCTATGTGAGATTCGAACTCACGACCTTTTGTTTTTGCCCTAACTCAAATATTATATTTATAGCGGTTTAAAGTTTGAAGTGGCTTTTGTAAGATCCTGTATATAGAAATATTTTCTCTTTTTATAATATGTGTATATGTGGCTGAAAATAGGGCACAGAGCTTTATCTGCACTTGAGAAATGAGCCTTTAATATAGAGGACACATTCTGTTAAGAAGACATGATTATTCTTCTTTATTTGTTTTTTTTAATAAAAAGTACAGATTCTTAAAAAAGAAAAAAAAAAAAACAGCCCCAGAAGCTTGTCAGGACTCCGGCGCTGTATTTCTTTTTACCTCTTTTTTCTAGTTGACCTATTCGTTTTTCCTTTTTACATATACATACATAAACACATACACATTTACAAACACAGAAACACCCATGTCCAAGGCGGGACTCGAACCCACGATCCCGTGCGCCGCGAAGCACCAAAGCGAGACATTTTAGCGAGCGCGGCTACGGGAACCGGAGATTCGGATTCTGATCGGGACTCCGGCGCTGTATTCTGTTTTCATACCTCTGTTTTTCCTTTTTCCCTACATTTTCTTTGATTTCCGTTTTATGTTTTATGACAAACGCCCATGCCCAAGGTGGGACTCGAACCCACGATCCCCTGCGCCACGAAGCACTAACGCGAGGCGCTTTAGCGAGCGCGGCCATGAGGATCGGCATTTTTTTTTCTTTTTGTTTCATTTGTATAGCCCCTTTGAACTTCTATGGTCATATTGGTGGATTTGACTTGAGAAACAACTGCTGGTGGTTATCTCACTGAATTGTAGGTCTCTTAACGTTGGTTTTTTCGTTTAAATTATACTATTAAACACACACTCACGTTCATACTTTCATACTCTGTAGGGGATTAGAAATGATTCTGGTTACAGAAAAATTCCCTACCCCAGCCGGGAATCGATCCCGGGACCCCTGGATAAGAAGCGAGAACGCTGACACTCGACCACAGAGTCAGTCTCTTTTGTTTTTGTTCTATCTCAAATATTATAACCTTTATAGCGGTAATTTATTAAAAGTAATAAAATTACATTATTTATTCTATCACGATACCTCTTTTAAATCAAGCATTTTACTAATTATTTTTCCACATTTATTATCTTCTTTTTAGGAAAATTCCCCTAGCCGAGAATCGAACCCGGTACCACCTGGTGAGAAGTCAGTTCGCTGACCACTCGACCATGGCGGCAGTCTTAAAATTTTTGTGTATTAATTATTAAATTAAATAGATTAAGTAAAAAATGCACTCATAATAACAAAGTTTGAAGTGGCCTTTATAAGACCTATATATATTTTCTGTATTTATAATATGTGTATATGTGGCTGCAGAATGGTGCACAGAGCTTCATCTGCGCTCGAGAAATGAGCCTTTAGTATAGAGAGCAAATTCTGTTAAGAAGACACGATTATTGTTGGGACGACGCGAGGCATGCCTCAACACAGGGTGAGAGATTGGAATTGCCCACTGGATGATGTCATAATTTTGTTCAATTCCCTCGGAGCGTGCGGAACTGAAGCCTGGGCAGCATACAGCTGGCGAGGACAGGAGAAATCAATAATGCAAACGAAAGAGTGAAAATGTAGCGTGGTACAGCGCGGATTTTCGGTCACTCGCTGGTACCGAGTAAGAGGCATAAATAATTCAAGTGAAGGGCTTATGAAGCTCCTCTTATGGCGCCCTTGTTTTCAATAACTGCTGCCCAACATACAGAGTGCTGTGAGGGTATTAAATCAAATCCGTTACTTCCCAGCTATGCAGAACAACAAGCTTGCTGTGAGTTACACAAAAACAATGACGCAGAGGTGAAAATGAATCGCTCCCTGGTTTTCACAATACCAAACGAAAATCTGATGCTTCACTCACATGAGTTTTAATTTTTCTACATGTACTATGTACACAGTGTATAGAGACGGTATTGTATTTCACCCAAAAGTTCGATACCGAGATTTCGCCGGAAATATATGTTTTGAGGTCCCCTGAGCCGAAAACATTTATCTGTGTGAGTATGTGGACAGCATAGCTGAAAAAACAAAAAACTAAAACTCCGTTAAATACTAAACTTGGTATATTAGTTTAGTGTATTTCAAGGATAAAACACGAAGATTTTCAAGAAAGTATCCCCACCTTAAACTAACCTTTAGAGACAATTTTTCGAAAATTTTGTTTTTCTCAAAAATGTCTAACGAATTTAATTAAAATACTGTATATTTAACATATTTACATCACAAATAAACAACATGTATTTCCGGTGAAATTTCTTTATAGAACTTTTGGATGGAGTGCAATACCTCCTCTACCTATGTACCGTGCACTATGTAGAGAAAGTAAAAGTGGCTAATGACGCAAAATATCAACATAAATGGTAAATTTAGATCTGAATTTTCCCTCTAAATATTTTTTCCTTACATGTGATTCATATTTTATATATTAATACAGTATGTGGTATTTTCAGCAAGATGCTTATTTTAAAATTTATTATTTACACTCTGCTCAGTCTTTTGAAACAATGGAATGGTGGAGATATGCGTTATGTGGCGCCTGTTGCTAAGTGTCAACAAACTTAAACACACCTGGCGCACGAGTAAAATGTTTTCTACCTGTCTGAGGTAGAAGTATTATTATACCACTTCTCATTTTTACTTTCTCTATTTCGTACATAGTGCACAGATACGAGGTAGTTGCAGTCCACTCAAAAATTCTATGAGATATCGCTGGAAATACACGTTTTAGAGTCCTCTGTGTCCAAAACAATGCACGTTTGTGTGATGTGTGTCCGCATATCTGTGAACACAATAATTCAAAAATAAAAGTCGGTTAAATACTTAAGTTGATATAAATCGAACATCTTCCAAGGGGGCGACACGAATTTTATCAAGAAAAACCCCACCCTAAACCACCATTTATATGGACAAAATTTAGAAAATTTTGATTTTGTCATAAATACCTTTAACGTTTCTTTTTTAAATTAAAATACCGTATATTAGAGATACATGACATAAGAAATGCATATCTTAAATTTTCTGGGGATAGCCTCTGAACTCTTTTTCATTCTAAAAGAATTTTGTATAACTGGAAACATTTTGTTACCTCACAAAAATGTAGATCTCGTTGAAAAACACAATTTACGTCATCCCTCCTCAAAAGTGTGGGGGTAGCGTGCCTGCCTCACTTTCAAGAGGTCGCGAGTTCTAATATCGCTTAGGTTGAGTTACCCAGATAAGGTTTTTTTTTTTTTTTCCCCGGAAATGTCTCTTATCTTGAGAAGGCGAATGTCGAGTAATTTTAAGCTCTATGGACTCCGAGGCCATTTGAGCAGCATTTCACCGACACCAGTCAACGTCCGATATGACCAACAGGGTTTAAGGAAGTTAATACCAAACATATAATACATAGATTTTTGTGGAGTTAAGGATTTCCGAAATATCACTTGTTGGTTTCAATTGTAAACTACTTATAATGTTCTAGCAGAAGGTTGAAATCCATGTATGTTTTGGCTTACTCCTGGCCATGCAAAGAGAACCGAATTTCGAAGCCAAAAGTTTTGAATATAACGTATTCCCTTATTTACCTCCTACTTATAAGGAACTAAGCAATAAAGCCATTTATGCTAATGTTTACCTCGATTAGCATGAACAGAAGAATAATATTTTATAAAAATAGTTGGTTTGCAGACCAAATAGCTAAAGTGATATGAATGAAACACTAGATTTTTTAAGCTATGTTTTCCAAAGCAACACAGAAATATTTATCCAACGAATAATCTGCTAAACTTTTATCTGATCTTTCGAAATTTTAGGCTATATTAAATTTATCAAAAAGTAACATGCTCCTGTTCACCTCATGAGCAGAAACAATAAAGCTTTATAATTGCTTCGCCATTTTTGTAATCTAACAGACGTTCACTCCAAGTGAGTGCGGAATGAATAATAAAGTTTGTACGGTCGGTTGCTGGGCTGCTAAGGCATGACATCAAAACAAAAACATGTAATGGTAATAGAATGCCATACTGTGTCTGCGATTTCTCTGGTCAGAAAGAAGAACGCGGAGCCCGCCTCTGTAGTGTGGGGGTAGTGTGTCTGCCTCACATTCAAGACGTCCCGAGTTCGAATCTCGGTTTGGGGGAGTTACCCAGATAAAGCTTTTTCTGGGGTTTTCCTTTATCCTGTGAAGACCAATACCGAGTAGCTCTAAGCTCAACGCAGCTCAAGTTCATTTGAGTATCATTTTATCGATTTCTTTCATCTACCCACATGATCTACAAGGCCATAAAACTTTTCTTACAAAAGATGATTCTTCTTCTACTTCATGCTAATCGAGGTAAACATCAGCTGAAATGATGTTATTATACTTAATTCTTTCTAAGTAAAACAGAAATAAGGAATAAACTGTTTTGCTCCTGGCCATGCAAAGAGAACCAAATTTCAATCACACAACGACCATATTTTAAAACATTTGACTATCGCTTAGGCTAATGTATTCCCTTATTTCCTTTCTACTTATAAGGAACTACGTAATAAGACAATTCTTGCTAATATTTATCTCGATTAACATGAAGTAGATAGAAGAATAAGGTTTTGTAAGAAAAACTTATAGAATACGGTGAGCAAATAATGTGAATGGAACACATCCGAGTTTTATGCAGGTCAAGCATACAAAACAGAATTTCAATACCCACAATAGTGACTGGCTTTTAAAAGAGTTGACTCTCGCTTTAGCTTACTATATTACTCTTGGCTTGGCGTCCTTTAATCTAGTTGGTCATATAGACGATGAATGAAGTCAATAATATATTGCTCAAATTATCTCGGGGTCCAAGGAGCTTTTAGTTATTTGACATATGTTTTTTCAGGATAACGAAAAAAGCCGAAAAAAAACCCTTATCCGGGTAACTCATCCTAAGCGAGATTATAACTCACATTTTCAATATGAATTTCTTTTGAACAAGGAAGTAAAATCGTAATAAAACCGTTTCTGTTTATATTTAGAAGAAAAGCTTGCGTAATACTTTTTGTTGCAACAGAGGTAGAGAAAGTTATGAGGGTAGAGTTTTATTTTTATTTTAGTCTTTTTTATTGGTCTTTTTTAAAACATTTTTACTTTCTTTATATTCACTATGTACATAGTGTATAGAGAAAAACCAAAAAATTCGATACCGAGATTTCACCGGAAATATATGTTTTAGGGTCCCCAATATCCAAAAAAAGCATTTTCACAAAAAGGTCTATGTGTGTGTGTGTCCGTGTGTCCGTGAACACGATAGCTTAAAAACGAAAAGTCGATAAAATACCAAACTTGGTATTTAGGTTTAGTATCTTCCAGGGATACGACACAAAATTTTTGAGAAAAATCCCCCCACCCCAACTACCCTTTACAATGAACTTTTTTCGAAAATTTTGATTTTCTAAAAAATGGCTCTAGCGATTTTGATTAAAAAATCCTATATTAAAGTTATTTGCCTGACAAATAAAATGTATATTTTGAATTTTCTGGGAATATCCTCTGAAGACTACTTTATTCTCGATGACTTTTTCATAACTGCTAAACTGTAAGAGATGTACAAAAACTTAACCCACAAAAATGTAGAGCACGTTAAAACACACAATTTGTGTTACATACATTTTTTCGTGGAGTTGATCGTTTTTGAGATATTCCTTTTTCTTGGTTTCAGCTTTGAAAAACTTATACTTTTCTCATACAGGAATTTGTCAACTCCTGTCCATACAAACAAAGGAACATCAGTCAGATAGCAACCAGCTTTTGACTTTTGCTTTAACCTATGGTACTAACTTATTTCGCTTCTTCTTACAATAAAGCAAGAAATAAGGCTATTTCTGCTAATTTTTCCCTATTAGCATGAAATAAATAAAAGATAAGCTTATTAACAATAGTAATTTATTGCAGAGATATAGAGTAAATCATGTGAATGGAACACATCAGATTTTTTCAAACATTTTTATGTCATATTTGGACAGTGGTGACTGTATAAGTGGCATAGATAGTGAAAGCAGTACTGTAACAAAATGACGTATGCTTCTATAAACACTACGTCATATTCACGCATCGCTACTGACGCTTGCGGTGCAAAATCATGGTACCATTAAGCACATCCACATACATATCGACAGGTGATAATCCAGCAAGCTCTTGCCAACCACGAAACATCTGAAAAACCGAACAAAAATGAAAGTCTGTCAGAAACAAAGCACTTCTGCTCTGTGAAATTGCTTCATGCTCTGCTGCATGCGCACGCAAATAAAAGAAAAACGCGGCCTGCTTTGAAGAAAGAGAGGGAGAAAGCGAAGATAATTAGAAGCAGGACACATTGCTCCTGATCTGCACATCTCCCTGTTTTGTTGTGAACCTGTTCATCACGAGGGAGGATGTTAACTTCCGTGTAACGTTTTGAAATTCGGCAATGACCTGATACAGGTGGTCATTGCCTTTCGTAATGTACGACACGGGTACAACTGGACATTTTAAGTACAACTGACCTGGTTGATTGTGATGAACAGCGAATACACATGCGAAGTTAAGTCACGCAAAAGTTTAATCTTTAAACCTACATTCACAATGAAGTCGCAGTGCAGACGTAACAAAGCACAAGCGTAAACGCGAGTGAAGCCCATTCAAAATGCAGTCGTAAGAGTAACGCAAGGGTTTAGCACAGGCTTCTAGACCTGTAAATTACATGCGGATTATCTTCCATACGCAATGCAATTAATGTGAATATCATAACCTTCATATTAAGTAAGAAAATCCTCTCTATTTTTACTTTCTCTAGCACACTAAATTATTCCACCGAAAATATACGTTTTGAGGTCCCCTGAGTCCGATTTTTTTAGAAAAAGGTCAATGTGTATTGTGGTATGTGACAGTGGACAGCGTAGCCCAAGAACAAAAAACCGTTAAATGCCAAACTTGGTATTTATGTTTAGTGTCTTCCAAGGATGCAACACGAAGATTTTCACAAACCACTCTTTACATAAAAATATTGTTTTTCTCAAAAGTGGCTTGAAAAATGTTGATTAAAATACCGCATATTAATGATATTTAATAACATTTAATCACCAATAACATGTATATTTTGAATTTTCTATGAATAGTCTCTGAATACCTTTTTGTTCAGGATGAGTTTTGCAGAATTTTTAATTACGGTTAAACCGTAAGGGATAGAAAACAATTTACTCACAAAAATTGTAGACAGATAAGTTATGTAATGTACGTTTTTCTTGTGGTCGTCACCTTAGCGCGGTGGTAGCGGGAGACCTGGGTTTGATTGCCGTTACCAGCGTGGGGAATTTCCCACCCCTGGGAAACCTTGCCTGGGGTTCACTCAGCCTCGTGATGTCCCTGGGGGGAGTCAATTGAGGAGCTAGTTGATTGAAATAGCGACTCCAGATCGAGAAGACCGTATCAACCGGCCGGGAGGGACTCGAGACGCTGATCACGTCTCACCCTTCAGTACTGCACCCCATCCATGACACCTTTGGGCCGAGATAGGGGATGCAGTGGGCGACAAGCATGTTTGTGGTACAAAGAAATTATTTTTATTGTTTCTAATACGTATGTACAATTCACATAGCGCGTAGAGAAAGAACCTATTGTGCTCCATCTAAAACTTCGATAGAGATTTCACCGGAAATATGTTCCGAGATACCCTGATAGATAAAGCAAGGTTTTAGAACAATGTCCGTGTGCGCGCGCGCGATATAACTCAAAACGAAAACTCAGTTAACTTGGTATTACGTTGAGTATCTTCCAAGAATGCAACACGAAGATTTTCAAGAAAATCTTTCACCTCAAACTATTGGAGATTTTGCGAAAGTTTTCATTTCCTCAAAATGGCTCCAACGGCATTTATTTAAATATATGTTTAACATATTGTCAAGACAAACAAAATGTATATCTTGAATTTATGGGAATATCGTCTGAACACCTCTTCATTCTGGATAACTTTTGTTTAACCGATGAACTGCAAAAGATAGATAAAAGCTTACTACTTACATTAAACGTAAAATGCAGATCTCGTTAAAACACAAAATTTACCTCTCAATTTTTACTTTCTCTATACGTGCTATGTACATAGTATATAGAGAAGGTATTGCACTCCACCAAACAAATCGATACCGAGATTTCACCGGAAATATATGTTTTAGGGCTCCCTGTATCCAAAAAAAGTATGTAGGTACATAGTGCGTATAGAGAAAGTAAAAAGGGAGAACGAAACTAAAAACTAGAGACGCCAAATGGTATTCAGTTTTTCTGGGAAGGTCCTGACAAGTACTTTACTCTCTGTGTATAAATGAACGTCTCATACGGTTCAGTGCAAACGGCTAAGTTAAGTATTCCGTACAGCTTTGCGATACCTGATGTAGTGAATACATATGGAAATGAAACAAATCCTGTCTGTTCCACTCACATGATTTCTCTACCTATTCGACAAACAAACTTCTTACAAAAGATTCTTCTACTTACTACTCCATGCTAATCGAGATAAGTTTAGCAGAATTGGTTAATTATGAGTAGCAAGGAACTAAGGGAATACACTAGGCTAAAGCAATACTCAAATGTTTTAAAAGCTGTCGCTACGAGTTTATAATTGAAATTCGCTTCTTTGCATGGCCTGGAGTAAAACAAAACAAACAGATGGCTTCAGTTTGAGAAACGTAGAGTATTTTAAAATTGAAACAATAACATGGAATATTTTGGAAACGGCTACCTCCACAACTTTTACTTTCTCTACACGTACTATGTATATAGTGTAGAGAGAAGGTATTGTATTGCACCCAAAAATTCGATACCGAGATTTCACCAGAAATCCATGTTTTGAGACCCCCTGAATAAAAAAAATATTTTAGAAAAATGTCCGTGTGACAGCTAAGCTCAAAAACGAAAATACCGTTAAATACAGTGCTTGGTATTTGAGTTCGGTATCTACCAAGGATGTGACAAGAAAATCCCCCCCCCCTCTCCTAACTACACTTTACATGGAAAAAAATTAGGAAAATTTTGATTTTCTCAAAAATGGCTAACGATTTGGATTTAGATCTCGTTAAACACACAATTTATGTTATATACATTTTTAGTAGAGTTGACCGTTTTTGAAATATTACTTTTTATTGGTTTGAGTTTTAGAAGCATTTATACTTTTCTTATGCGGGAACTTGTCATTTCCTGGCCACGAAAAGAAACTGATTCCAATTCCATAGCAACCACATTTTAAAACATTTGACTGTCGTTTTAGTATTCCTATTTCCCTTCTATTTATAAGCAACTAAGTAGTAGAGATAGACATTAGCATGCAGAAGATAGAAGAATAAGCTTAACAATAATGTGTTGTAGAGAGGTAGAGAAAGTCATGTGAATGGAACACATGAGATTTTTTAAAGTGTTTGATGACACTAATGATTCATGGAATGAAGATGGAGCACCGGTGGAATGCGATGGCGGAGAAAACCAGAGAAGCCGGAATTAACCCGCCATTGTGCCGCTTTGTCCACCACAAATCTCACATGCGGTCGCTTGGGATCAAACCCGGACCACCTAGGTGAGAGGTGAGTGGCCTAACCACTCGTCAACGGTGCGATCTTTATATGTTTTGAAGAGATCTACATTTTTGTATAGCAAGTTCTTGTTTATCTGTTACAGTTTACCAGTTATGCAAAGGCCATTCACAATAAAGAGGTCTTCAGAGCCTATTTCCTAGAAATTAAATATTTTATTTGTCTTGTAAATAAGTTTAATATACGGAATTTTAAGGAAACTCGTTGAGAGCCATTTTAGTGCAAATCAAAAATTAGGAAAAATGTTCCATGTAAAAGGTAGCTGGGGTGGGAGGATTTTCTTGAAAGGTCGAAACTTAAATATCAAGTTTTGTATGTAACCGACATTTCGTTTTTGTTTTATGTTGCCAACAGTCACACACGTGAACTTTTTTCTAAAAATGTTTTCTTAGATTCAGAGGATTCTAAAACATCTATTCCCGGTGAAATCTCGGTATCGAATTTTTGGTGGAATATAATATCTACTCTATCCACTATGAACACTGTACATACATGTTACAGAAGGTATAAAACGAGAATGAAACTAAAAACAAGAGATGTCAAATTATATTCAGTTTTACTGGGAAATTCCTCATAAATATTTTACTCTCTGTGAATAAATGAACGTCTCACACACTTCAATACAAACGGCTGTGTCAACCATTCCGTGCAGCTTCACGATACCTGACGCAGTGAGTATATATGGAAACAGAAAAAGCGTGAAAAATAAATAAAATAACATAGCCATTCGTATGGAAACTCCAAAAACAAACAAATGATTTTCCAGGCCTTCCAAATAAGCAGTGATCAATCTACAGCAGAATTTTTTTTTTTCTGCTGCTTTTTAATTCGGCTTATATCCTCTTAATTCTTTTTAATTAGCACAGCTGACCTGTAATCGTTTTCCGCGCGACCGTACGAATTTACTGCCCAAGTGCTTTAGCTCCGTAATCCATATTGAGCATTCCTCTTTAATCTAGCATTATTGGAAAATCTGATTTTAGGTCTTCCCGAGTCTTTGAGCGTAAAGCATTTCACTGTACGTCGCAATTTGTGTAACGTTTGAGACACACAATTTTACGCTTTAGACGTAAACAAGATGTTTAAAGACGCTAAATCTACGTTTTATTTTCTCTATCGTAGCGTAAATAGATTTCTTTTTTCACATTGGACGATGAATGAAATACGTGAAATGATACTCAAATGGTTTCGGGATCCATGGAGATTAAAGTTACTCGACATTTGGAAAACCACCGAAAAAGACCCTTATCCAAAGCGAGATTCGAACTCGCTATATCTTGAATGTGCGGCAGACACGCTACCCACGCACTACCAAATCAGAGGAATCATTGAATTCCATCAAAATTTCGATGCCAAGATTTCTCCAGGAAAATAATTTTGAGGTCCCCTGAATTACAAAAAATATACAATTCCAGAAAAAAATCTTGTGTGCGTGTGTTTCTGTGAACAGCAATATTTAAAAAATCTAATGTGCTCCATTCACATGACTTTCTCTCCATCTGTTGCAAACTATCGTTAATAATCTTATTCTTCTATTTCATGCTAAAACGTTAGCAAATACGGTCTTATTACTTAGTTTCTTATAAGTAGAAGTGAAATAAGAAAATACACTAGGCTAAACCGACAGTCACATGTTTTAAAATGTGGTTGCTACAGGATTGAAATCCGTTTCTTTACGTGGCCAAGTGTTGACAAGTTCCCTTACAGGAAAAGTTTAAGTATTCAAAACTGAAATTAACGCAAGGAATATCTCAAAAACTGCCTACTCCACGAAAAATATGTGTATGAATACACATTATGTGTAAAACACAAATAAATTGTGCGTTTTATCGAGATCTACATTTTTTATATAGTATAAGTTTTTGTCTATCTCTTACGGTTTGCCAGTTATGCAAAATTCAATTCAAATCATGCAGATTAAAGAGGTCTTCAGAGGCTATTCCCAGAAAATTCAAGATATACATTTTATTTAAATTGCAAATATTTTAAATATAAGACATTTTAATCAAAAGCATTAGAGCAATTTTTGAGAAAATCAACATTTTAGAAATTTTTCCATGTACAGGGTAGTTTGGGGTGGAGGGATTTTCTTGAAAATCTTTATAAAATAGTACACTAGGAAACAGATGTTTTGGGCAATACTTTAACGGATGCATAGCCTGAAGCGAGGGGACGCGCAGCTTAATGTTAATTCAGTATTGTACAAAAGCCCACAACTATTTGCTTTCTACCTCGGTAGTGTGAAGCGCAGCGTGTCTGCCTCACATTCAAGGGGTCGCGAGTTGGAATCTCCATTAGAGTGTTATCCGAATAAGGTTGTTTTTTTGTTTTTGTTTAGGTTTTTTTTCCATGCCTTTCCGTTCTCATGAGAAAACAAATGTCGGCTAATGTAAATTCCATGAATCCCGAGATCATTTAAGCATTATTTCACCGATTTAATTTATCGTTCCTTATGGCCAACCAGATTAAGGGATGTTAACCAAAAATTATAGCTATATTTGCTATAAAAATAGATCTTTGAGCTTTTGTCCAATTGTAGTCGAACTTTACTATTAGTGCCCCTAAAAAGATTATTGGAAATGTTAATTTGTTCAATCTTGCACATATGGTCTTTTCAACCGCCGGGGTTACATCAATCGGAAAAGGACCCATTTCTGAGATGGAGGTGCACGCGTGTGGTGTCTGTTACCTCCCAAGTGGGATGGATGATTAAGATTGCAGCAGTTGAGAGGACCTACAGCCTATACCTTGGACTTCGAATTTCGCAGTGTCATGAACTAGTCAGCTTGGATATGGATTCAATGATCATCTGCTCTTCGACAGACCTCTGAACCTAGGCATTTGCACGTTAATCCTGGGTTGTGAGTGCTATCTATGAGGAGGGTCAACTAAACTAAATAATTAGAATTACATTGGTTACAGTAGAAAATATTAGACCTATTCCATTCATCTTTCTCTATTTATTCTACACAAAAAAAGTGTTAAAAGCGCTTATTCTCCAATCGAGATAAAATATCAGCAGAAATTGTCTTATTACTTGGTTCCTAATGAACATAAGGGATATAAAGGAATACACCAGGCCCAAGCGATAATCGAATCTATTTGCTCTGTGTTTGAAATTTTGTGCTACTTGCATGGGCAGCAGTAAAGCAAAAGAAGCAGGAATTACTAATTAAAATTGAAACAAATAACAAGGAATATATCGGAAATAGTTTGCTCCAGTAAAAATGTATGTGACATAAATCGTGTTTCGCAAGCGAAACATCTTTTGTGTTGTACGTTTTTATCTATCTCTTACAGTTTGCAAAATAATTCTTCTGAATGAAGAAGTTTTTAGAGACTTTTCTCAGTAAATGCAAGGTATACATTTTATTTATCATGTAAATAGCAGGATTGTGAGTATTTTAATCAAAATCGTTGGCCATTTTTGAGAAAATATAAAATAAAACATTTTAAAAATATTTACATGTAAGGGTAGTGTGGAATGGAGGGATTTTCCTGAAAATTTTCGTGTCGCATCCTTGGAAGATGCTGACATTCAATATCAAGTTTGGTATTTAACCGATATCGTTTTTGAATTATTGTGTTCACAGACACACACGGACCTTTTCTAATTTTTTTGGATACAAGGGACTGTATTTACAAAGAAATATCGATATTGAGTCTTTTGGGTGAATAATAAAGCCTTCTCTATGTAGATGAAGAGAAAGTGAAAATTGCAAAATATGGCAACAATTTTACTATCTAAACTGTTTTCTGTTATTTAATTTTTAAGTGAAATCTAATACCTTCTCTACATAAGTATGTGGCAGAGAAAGTAAAAAGGTACAAATTTATGTATACAAAATATTACAAATGTATTTAAAACAAATCTGGTGTGCTCCATTCACGTGAATTTCTCTACAGCTTTGTAACAAATTATTGTTAATACTTTTTTTTCTTTACCTACATGCTAATCGAGGTAAACTTTAGCAGAAATGGTCTTACTACTTAGTTCCTTTTAAGTAGAATGGGAATACACTAGGCTAAACCGACAGTCAAATGTTTTAAAATGCAGTTGCTATGGGATTGAAATCTGTTTCTTGTTGACAAGTTTCTGCATGAAAAAAGTTTTTTAAAACTGAAACCAATAACAATAATGTCTCTAAAAGGTCAACTTCACGAGAAAAAAAGTACATAAAATAAATTTTGTGTTTTAACAAGCTGGCTATTCCCAGAATATTCAATATATACATTTTATTTGTCATGTAAATACTTTTAATATAAGAGATTTTAATCAAAATCGTTAGAGCGATTTTTGAGAAATTAAAACATTTCGAAAAGTTTTCCATGTAAAGGGTAGTTGGGGGTAGGGAGATTTTCTTGAAAGTCTTCGTGTCGCATCCTTGGAAGATGTTGATGTTAAATATCAAAATTGGTATTTAACCGATATATCGTTTTTGAGTTATCGTGTTCACGGATAGACACACCCACACACACGCGCGAAGAATTTTCTAAATTTTTTGGACACAAGAGACAATGTTTTCAGTAAATCTCGATTTTGAGATTTTGGGTGAAATACAATATTTTCTCTGCTTATGTATGACGTAGAGAAGGTGAAAACTGTAAAATATGGTTACAATTTTATTATCTAAATTGTTAACTTATCTCTACCTAAGTATGTGACAGAAAGGGTAAAGAGGTACAAATTTATACCAAAGACAACAAATGTATTTAAAAACAAACAAGTAATCGCTTAGGCCTTACAACTCATTCCATGCCAAGGCAATCTGCTTCTGTTTATAGCCAAAAAGGACCAAAGTGGTCCTCATAAACGATGTTGTAAGCATCTGCAAGAGCCAGAAATCCTGGGCGAGAGTCATGTGTGAATTTAAAAGCGCTGTATGACGTCTCCACGTATGGTAATGTTTTAACTCAGCCATCCGTGTGGTTTGCGGATGTCGGCAATACTGGACTCCCTAACATACGGGAACCTCCGTTTCGCAACGTGATTCCGCAACTGTTATGACGTCAGAGACACTGTCCGTGAGGGTGTTTTGGTTCGCTTCTCGCGCCTGCATTCGCTCATGTAGAACAAAAGAAGACATTTCAACATCTTGTGTCAATTGCAATCTATAGGCGTCTTTATGCTTCTCCGGGAATTAATGTAACGCGTGAGCAATTATTTTCTGCATTCATACTTCGAGATGAAACTGCATGTACAGTTTAGACAAAAACTGATATTTCAAACTTTTAGATGGTGCTTTAATATATGCGTGTACGTATTTATTCTTCTGAAAATGGGTACTGCCCGATGCAGAGTTAAATATATGCATAAAAATGCTGATGTATTAAGCAGAAATAGTCTTATTACTTGCTTCCTTGTAAGTAGAAGCGAAATAAGAGAGTACCATAGGTTAAAGTGATAGTCAAAAGCTGGTTGCTATGTGACTGAAGTTCCTTTGTTTACATAGACACGAGTTGACAAATTCCTGTATGAGAAAGTTTAAGTTTTCAAACCAATAACAAGGAATACCTCAAAACCGACCAACTTCACGAAAAAAAAAAAAAATATATATATATATATATATATATATAAATAACATAAATTGGTGTTTTCATGTGCTCTACATTTTTTGTATGGTAAGTTTTTGTCTATCCCTTTCGGTTTAGCAGTTATGCAAAATTCCGTAAAATTCATCCAGAATAAACTACTCTTCAGAGGCTATTCCCAGAAAATTCAAGATATACATTTTATTTGTCGGGTAAATATCTTTAATATACGAAATTTTAATCAAAATCGCTAGAGCCATTTTTGAGAAAATAACTGCTAAACTCTAAGAGATGGACAAAAACTTACTACACAAATAATACAGAGCACATTAAAACACACAATTTATGTTATATACATTTTTTTCGTGGAGTTCGTCGTTTTTGTGACATTCCTTATTTTTTGTTTCTGCTATGAAAAACGTGTACTTTTCTCATACAGGAACTTGTCAACTTCTATCCATTTGTGATTAGCATAAAATAAATAGAAGTATAAGCTCTTTAAGAATTATTTGTTGCAGGGATATCGAGAAAGTCACGTGAATGGTACACATCAGATTTTTACTTTCTCTTGCCCCTTATGTACAATGTACATAGGGATAGAAAAGTATTGCATTCCACCCAAAATTTCGATGTCGAAATTTCACCGGAAATATATGTTTTAGGACCCCCTGAATCCAAAAAAAGCATTTCCAGAAAAAGGTCCGTGTTTGTGTGTGTGTCCGTGTCTGTGAACACGGTAACTCAAAAATAAAAAGTAGCTAAATTACCAAACTTGGTATTTAAGTTCAGTATCTTCCAGGGATGCGACACGAAGATTGAGAAAAATCCCCCCACCCCAAACTACCCTTTACATGGAACTTTTTTCGAAAATTTTTATTTTCTTAAAAATGGCTCTAACGATTTTGATTAAAATAGCGTATATTAAAGATATTTACCTGATAAATAAAATCTATATCTTGAATTTTCTTGTAATAGCTTCTAAAGACCTGTTTATTCTGAATGAATTTTGCTTAATTTGGCATAACTAATAAACCGTAAGAGATAGACAAAAATGTACTCTACAAAAAATGTAGATCTTGTTAAAATACACAATTTACGTCATATACATGTTTTTCGTAGATCTTACCGTTTTCGAGGCATTTATTGTTATTTGTTTTAGTTGTGAAGTACTTATACCTTTCTCAGACGGGAGTGTCCGTTTTTCTTTTGTTCTACTCCTGGCCAAGAAAAGAAGCGATTTGTAATGACAATCGCATAACGACAGCTTTTAAAACATTTGTCTATCGATTTAGCCTAGTGTATTCCCTTATTTTCTTCCTACTTATAAGGAAGTAATAAGAACATTGTGCTGAATACCTCGATTAACAAGGTGCAGAAAGAAGAAGTCTTATGTAAGAAGTTTGTAGAACGGCTAGAGAAACTCATGTGAGTGTAACACATCAGATTTTTACTTTCTCTATACTCACTATATACATAGTGAATAGAGAATGTATTGCTCTCCACCAAAAAATTCGATACCGAGATTTCACCGGAAATATATGTTTTAAGGTCCCCGATATCCAAAAAAAGTATTTTTAAAAAAGGGTCCGTGTGTGTGTGTGTGTGTGTGTGTGTGTGTGTGTGTGTGTGTCCGTGTGTCTGTGAACACGATAACTCAAAAACGAAAAGTAGGTAAAATACCAAACTTGGTATTTAAGTTTAGTATCTTCCAGGGATGCGACACGAAGATTTTGAGAAAAATCCCCCCACCCCAAACTACCCTTTACATGGAACTTTTTTCGAAGATTTTGATTTTCTAAAAGATGGCTCTAACGATTTTGATTAAAATATCGTATATTAAAGTATTTACCTGACAAATAAAATGTGTATTCTGAAATTTCTGGGAATAGCCTCTGAAGACTACTTTATTCTGGATGAATTTTTCATAACTACTAAACCGTAAGAGATGGACAAAAACTTAACACGCAAAAAATGTAGAGCACGTTAAAACACACAATTTATGTTATATACATTTTTTTCGTGGAGTTCGTTTTTGAGTTATTTCTTTTTATTGGTTTCAGCTTTGAAAAAATTCACACTTTTCTCATACAGGAATTTGTCAACTCCTGTCGATACAAACAAAGGAACATCAGTCACATAGCAACCAGCTTTTGGCTTTCACTTTAACCTATGGTACTCCCTTATTTCGGTTCTACTTACTATAAAGCAAGAAATAAGATTATTTCTGCTAATTTTTCTCGATTAGCATGAAATAAATAAAAGATAAGCTTATTAACAATAATAATTTACAGAGATATAGAGAAAGTCATGTGAGTGTAACACATCAGATTTTTACTTTCTCTATACGTACTATGTGCATAGTGTATAGAGAAGGTATTGCATTGGACCCAAAACTTCGATACTGGGATTTCACCGGAAATACATGTTTTGAGACCCCTGAATCCAAAAAAAAGCATTTTTAGAAAAATGTCCGTTTGTGTGTCTATGTGTATGTGTGTGTGTGTGTGTGTGTGTGTGTGTGTCTGTGGGCAGCATAGCTGAAAAACGAAAAGAGCGTTAAAAACCAAACTTGGTACTTAAGTTTGACATCTTTCAAGGATGCGACACGAAGATTTTCAAGAAAGTCCTCCCACCCCAACTACCCTTTATATGGAAAAAATTCGAAACTTTGATGTTCTTAAAATGGCTCTAACGAGTTTGATTAAATTCTTTTATATATAAGATATTTAGTTCACAAATAAAATGTATATTTTGAATTTTTTGGGAATAGGCTCTAAAGACTACTTTATTCTGGGATGAATTTTACGGAATTTTGCTTAACTGCTAAACCGTAAGAGATGCACAAAACTTTAAACACAAAACATGTAGAGCACATTAAAACACACAATTTATATTGTATACATTTTTTTCGTGGAGTTGATCTTTTTTTTTTTTTTTAGATATTCTTTGTTTTTCGTTTTAGCTTTTAAAAATATGCCTTTCTCATACAGGAATTTGTCAACTCATGTCCATAGAAACAATGAAACTTCAGTCACATAGCAACCAACTTTTGACGATCACTTTAGGCTATAGTACTCCCCTAATTCGCTTCTACTTATAAGGAAGCAAGTAATAAGACTATTTCTGCTTTTTTTTCTCGATTAGAATGAAGTAAATAGAAGCATAATCTTTTTAACAATAATTTGTTGCAGAGATGTAGAGAAAGTCATGTAAATGGAACACATCAGATTTTTTTAGGTATTCAATTATTACTCACGAATAAATGAAAACAGTATAGAATTGTAAGACCAATATTTAGCATCCAATTCTCTAATTTCAATTAAGATTAAACAGATAGAAAAACCATGTGAATGTAACCATACAAGTAACTACATGTTGCCATGTTAGCTCAGTGGTAGAGCAACCGGCTAGAGATCCGTGGTTCAATTCCGGCTATGGTATTTAATTTTTCGGTCTGACTCTACCTACCCAATATGTCTTTAGTCTTATTTGTAACATAATGGCATTCATGCTTCTGTGAAGTGCCAGTATGTTAAGCCATTACTCTAAATTATTAGATATTGATCTTCCAGCAGTTGAGGTGAACCACAATGATGCACTATAACCGAGATTTGCATTGTTAGACTAGAAGCTTGACTATTGTGATCTCACCAATTAACTGAAGTGGTTAGTGGTGCAGGGACGAGAGTACGCCGTAAGGCCCATGAATCGCATACCGCCCATCCTCAAGTGGTTGCTATTAATTTTGATGGCAGGATTATATCATGGATGGAGGGGGTGGTAAAATTATTGAACCAGTGATGTCGAATAAGAAGGGGATATTATCATTCAGCGTTTAATGCTTTATTTACGTTAAGGAAGTCAGTTTTGGCTAGGCCATCTAATTAATGACATCCTGTTTGCATACTATCAGATACTTTTGGCATACTAAATATATAGGATGTTAATGAAATAATTTGCGAGATTGTGCAAGTGACTGCTATAAGTAATTTGAGATCGGCGATGCACGATCCCCGGATAAACATGACGCAGCTATATAGCGTTAAAAGTGTGGGTATCAGGTGCTGATAAGTCGGTGTTAAAGCAAAGCAGGTTGAAAAAATATGATGTGTTCCATTCACTTGACTTTCTCTACAACTCTGCAATAAATTATTGTTAAAAAGCTTATACTTCTATTTACTTCCTCTAATCGAGAAAAAATTAGCAGAATTATTACTTGCTTCCTTATAAGTAGAAGCGAAATAAGGGAGTACCATAGGTTAAAGTGACGGTCAAAATCTGGTTGCTATGTGACTGAAGTTCCTTTGTTTGTATGGACACAAGTTCACAAAGTCCTGTATGAGAAAAGTATGTTTTTTATAGCTGAAACCAAAAACAAGGATTATCTCAAAAACAAACAACTCCACGAAAAAAATGTATACAACGTAAATTGTGTGTTTTAATGTGCTCTACATTTTTTGTACGGTAAGATTTTGTCTCTCTCTTACGGTTTAGCACTTATGCAACATTCCGTAAAATTCACTCAGAATAAAGTAGTCTTCAGAGGTTATTCCCAGAAAATTCAAAATATACATTTTATTTGTCAGATAAATATATTTAGTATACGAAATTTTAATCAAAATCGTTAGAGCCATTTTTGAGAAAATCAAAGTTTTCGATAAAAGTTCCATGTAAAGGGTAGTTGGGGGTGGGGGGATTTTTCTCAAAATCTTCGTGTCGCATCCCTGGAAGATACTAAACTTAAATACCAAGTTTGGTATTTTACCTACTTTTCGTTTTTGAGTTATCGTGTTCACAGACATACGACACACGGACACACACACACACACACGCACATGGACCTTTTTCCGAAAATGCTTTTTTTAGATAAAGGGAACCCTAAAACATATATTTCCGGTGAAATCTCGGTATCGAAATTTTTGGTGGAGTGCAATACCTTCTCTATACACTATGTACATGGTGCGTATAGAGAAAGTAAAAATGGCTCATAATGTCTTTAAAACTGCTGCCCAAGTATAGAAATGTCGGGTTTTAGCAGCTCGTTACTAGCGTTCTCAAAATTTAATGTCGCAAAAATCTGTAAAATCTCGAACTAATCACTTAACAGTACAACACTGAGCTTCATTAACTACGTTCTTGAGGTAACCTACTCTAGAGGAGTTTTTTAACTGCTCTGGTGGCTTAATGTGTAACGGGGGAAGCTGCTATCCCAAAGGTCATGAGTTCGATTCCTGTCATTGAGTAAATGTTTTTTTTATTATTGTTTTCATTCCAGACGAAGTGCCGCGATATGTGAACGAGACCCGAACTCGGAAACTATCTTTCACTTGAAAGCCAGTATTATAACCATTACGCCAGAGAGGTACGCTGTAATTGTCCCTTCGTTTTTCGTGTTATGCTGTCGAATGGTTGATAAATTAGCCAGTGGCGTACTGGCACTTCAGAAACTTATAGCCGTTACTTCGACATTTCAATAAACAGGCCATAAGTCTCCTATCTCAAATTACTTATTTAAATAATCTACATATTCTGCGAAAATATTTCGGTATAGTTCATTATATTTGCAAACTAATATGACAAATTAAATAAAATGCTCCAAAATTATAATATCAGAATATCTAACCTCAAAGTAATCAAAGTTAAAACAGTAATGATGATGATGATAATAATAATAATAATAATAATAATAATAATAATAGAACAGTGAATACACTCAGGCACTTGTGGTATGAAATATCAATATGCAACAGATACTTAGAAAGTAATCTTAAAAAAACATCTGATGCGTCCTATTCACATGACTTTCTCTACACCTCTGTAACAAATTACTGTTAAAACGTTTATTCTTCTATCACAACCTAATCCAGATAAACATTAGCAGAAATAGTCTATTACTTGCTTTCTTATAAATAGGCTAAAGCAACATTTTAAAAACTGGTTGACATGTTAAATCCCTTTCTTTACATTGCCAGCAGTTGACAAATTCCCGTGTGAGAAAAATGCTAAGTATTTTAAAACTGAAACCAATAACAAGGGATATCTCAAAACTGGTTAACTTCTGGAAAAAAAAATGTAAATTACATAAATTGTGTGTTTTAACATCTAAATTTGTTGTGTAGTAATTTTTTGTTTATCTGTTATGCAAAATTACCAAAATTCACCAGAATGAACAGGTCTTCAATAGCTATTCCAGGATATTGTATTATTTGTTATGTAAATATCTTTAGTATACGGTATTTTAATAAAAATCCTTAGCGCCAATATTATATATCTACAAACTATCCAATAACGAAATTTATGCAAATGTTTAACTCTATTAACATGAAATAGACTCTCACTATTGTATATTCTTATAAATGCGTATTCTTCTATCTATTTCATGTTAATAGAGTAAACATTTGCATAAATTTCGTTTTTGGATATTTTATTGTAGGCACAACGGAATTAAGGGAGTAAGAAGGTTTTAAGCCATAGAAAAATAAGTTTGAGTGCAGGTCGTCGTTTGATAACGTGGTGGTTTTTCTTCAGGCTTATACTTTTCTCACAGTCCAAGATTGAAAAATAAATAACAACTTAACTCAATAAAAAAATTACATTAGGCATAACTTAACGTACTTTAACGAGATATATTTTTTAGTGTAGTAAGATTTTGTATATCTCTTTACGGTATACCAATTATGCAGAAGTTATTCTGAATAAGAGGACATTAGATATTATCCCCCCAAAACTAAAATATGCAGTTTGCGTGGAGTTTTAAAAAATATTAAACATGTATTATAATCAGAATTGTTAAAGATCTTTTTTGAGAAAATCAAAGCTTTCGAAGCATTTTCCATACAAAAGATGGTCTGAAATGGTGGAATTTCTTGAAAATCTTTGTGTTGAATCTTTGGATGATGCTGAACATAAATACCAAGTTTGAATTTTAGCCGACTTACTGTTTTCGAGTTATCCTGTTTACAAACACATGACATTTTTTCTAAAATGCTTTTTGTTTGTTCGTTCTAGCAAATATCAAAACATATTACCCCACTCGGTAGTGTGGGGATAGCGTGCGTTCCTCACATTGAAGTGGTGGCGAGTGATAACTTGGTTAATACCAAGTATGGTATTTAACCAACTTCTTGAGATTTATCTGTCCGCTTACACAAATCGCACAGACACACACTGACAGAAACATGTACAGACCTTTTTCTAATAGGTTTGTTCTTCTTTTCCTCTCCCTTATGCCTTTTTGAGCGTCGCGTTTCCTCAGCCGGTCATGATCCATTTCCTATGTTTTATCATATTCCTACTTATTCTTTAACTTCCCTCAAAGTCTTTCCATTCTTACTCACTATTTTCTCTACATAATCGCTCCATGTTAATCTTGGTCCCTCTTCTTCCTTTCCTTCTGGCCTCCCCTACCTGTTTCGGTTTCCTGCTCTCATCTATCTTTATGTATCCAAACCACCTTACAGCTTACCTTGCCGCTATCTCTTTTATTACTGGTTCTTGATTAAGGATATTTATTTGACAATTTCTTGCCCTGTCCCTTTTGGTTTTCCCTATTCAGGGGTCCTCAAAAAATGTATTTCCCGTGAAATCTTGGTATCGATTTTTAGGTGGAATACCTTCTCATCATTAAGTATATAAATACGTGCTAGCGAAAGAAGTAAGATTAAATAAGAATTGTTTGTATCACAGAAAGTCATGTGAATGTAAGACAAAAGATATGTTTTATTTGGGCTGTAAAGTTTTCACATAGGAATGTGTAGCAAACCTGACATGCTCTGACTTACTGCACAAAACCTGCTCAGTTTGGAATGTAAACGGTTGAGAGCAGAAAACTCAGACCAAACAGAAGAAGAATGTTAGTTGGCACGCCTGAAACTCGTTTCGCTGATCGCCGTTTTCAAGCATTAGCAATAAGTCATCCGTAAAGGAAAACTTACTTCTTTTGGTTTCCAAGGTAAAAACTCGAATAAATAGTTGGTTTTTCCTCTTCGGTTCAAGAGAGCACGTTCGGGCAGTACTTGAACTGAACGTTCTGGCTGAAGCTATCTTTTTCTTCTTATTCTTTCGCTATTTACCCTCTTCGTATGGAGAACTTACATCTCCCCAGGGCTTGGAGATCAGATGCCTGTTGAGCGAACAAGATTCTGGATCAGAGGGAGTAGTCAGGGTGATTAGACCGATGAGTAGGCTTACCAACTTCTGAACTCTCAATTCCGTAATAAAATTAGATTTAACAAAAAAATTGATAAAAGAAAGTCATATGAACGTTTCCAGGCATCGTTAAACGTGCAGTAGTATTTTATTATTATGATGATTATTATGATTATTATTCTTTATATAATATACTTTTATAAAATACGAGTGTTTCATCTTCATATGCAAGGGTTGCCAGAGCGTAGAAGGAAATAGTAGTGTTTTGATTTGTGTACCGGCATTGTTGAAGTCGGGAGGGAGAAGGGAAACCAATTGTTGCGTTGACATCAAGTCTATATGTGCTATACTTACAAATAGAAATCACAAAATCAATAATCATTAGCAGTTTGAGGTCTTTACAATAATCAAGAGTATGACAACTGTCAAAGTCCTCGAACTTAAAACCTCAAACTGCTAATAATTACTGATTTTGTGATTTATATTTGTAAGTATAGCACATGTAGACTTGATGTCAACGCAACAATTGGTTTCCCTTCTCCCTCCCGACTTCAACAATGCCGGTACACAAAACAAAACACTACTATTTCCTTCTATGCTCTGCAACCCTTGCACATAAAGATTATACAAAGAACAATAATCATAATAATCATCATAATAATAAAAGAAAGGTGATATATAATTCCGGCAGATTTAATTTCAGTTCCGGGATATTCCATTCAATTGGAGACTCCCGGCCATTCCGGGAGATTTGGCAACTTTACCGATGAGAGTAATTATGTACTGTTATTATGTAGCAGGTGGCGGATGAAAGGGGAGAGAAACTGTAGAACTCGGAGAAAACCTGCCCAGTCGTCGTTTTGTTCAACACAAATCCTACACGCGGTCCCCTTGGATCGAACCGGAGTCGACTTGGCAAGAGACGAGAGGTCTAATCTCTCGGCCACGGCGCCATTCCTAGACAAAAACCTGCTACACAAAAATGTAGCTCACCAAAACGCTTAATTTGTTCCCTTGTAATTGCTTTTGTAACCTCGTTTGCACATATTACTATTAACCCGAATTTTCCAATACTTTTCACTACACACCTAAACACTTGCTAACAATCGTTTATTTAAACTTCCCTTTTTCGAAAATAATGATTTACAATATAACTTCACTTCCTCTACTTCGTACGTAGTACACAGGTAGAAACGAAATTGCATTCCACCCCTCAAAAATCTGATGTGTTCCATTCACATGACTTTTTCTAGCTGATCCACAAACAAACTTTCCTTGCAAAAGATAATTCTTTTATTTATTAACTGTCTGAAGAATGAATGCAGACAGCCACAAGCGGAAGCTTCTGTAAATACAGATAGCGGTATTACGTCACCACTCCCACTGCATACCATGTGCAGTTCGGCAATGCTGGAATACAGTAATTAAGTCTCCTACAGTGGACGGGTTCGAATCAAGACAAAATGCCACGCGAGTCATATCCTCGCAAAGTAGAACATTAATATTCATTAGCGATAAAGAAAACAGCAAGTTTAACCTGTTGTGGATCGTTTAGTTTATCCCTACTTACGTACGCCGTGTAGATATTTTGATGATCAGACTGTACTAACTATAACCCAGCCTTCACTGACCGCTCTAAACCGTGCCATGCTACACCAGCTATCTCCCCCAACAACCGCATTCTTTCGTCAAACAGGTGGTACGTCTTGCTAATCAAAATAAACATTACAAGAATTGATATTATTGCTTGCTTCTTTGCAAGTAGAAGGGAAATAGGGAATACCCTATGCCAAGGCGGTAGTCACGTCTTTTAAAAGCCGGTCGCTAAGTGAAACAATTCAAATTATCTTAATTTAAATGATTACAAGTATATTATTTTATTAATCTAAACAATTGGGATATACTATGAATGAAATCAAGGATCCCTAGAATTAGCTTCGCTTGTTAGGAGTACACAAAAGAGAGGCGAAAAGAAAAATGTCTCCCGCTTGAGAAAAGTTAAACAGTTTTAAAATTGAAGCCAACAGCTTGAAAACCATTACTCTACAAACAATGTATATGGCATAAATTGTGTGTTTTAATCAGATCTATATTTTTTTGTGGAGTAAGCTTTTGTGCATCTCTTACGGTTTACCAATTATATAAATTATCCTGAAAGAAGAGGTCTTTATAAACTATTCCTAGAAATTTCAAGATATATATTTCGTTTGTCATGAAAATATCTAAACAGATGAAATTTTAATACAAATAGAACCATTTTTGAGAAAATCTAAATTTTCGAAAAATATTCCATGTATAGGGGTTTTTGAGGGTGCGGAATATTCTTGAAAATCTTCGTGTCGCACACTCAAGTTTCTAAAAATACTTTTTTTTTTCTTGGGGTCACAAACTGTGGGGTCACAAACTGTGTATACCCGCTGAAATCTCGATATGAATTTTGGGTGCAATACAGTACCTTATCTATCCACTACGTACATTATACACTTAAGCACAATAAAAATGCACCTGGCGCTGTGATTTTGCTCAAAATACGATTTTGCTTAAGACGATTTTCATTGGTGCTATTCTAGTACAACATACCACGCGAGAAAATGCAAAACCGATTGGGTAACACACCTCTTCTTCCTCACCCCACTCGACGCTCCGTCAGAACAGTGTAATCAATGTGTTAATTTTTTGTAATTGCCTTGTCATTAGACTACTTCAATAAGCCCACCTGGGCAGTATGGTGGTAGCGTGTCTACCTCACATTCAACAGGTCGCGAGTTCGAATCTCGCTTAGGGTGAGGTTTTTTTCGGGGGTTTCCCGTTATCCTGAGAAGAAGAATGTCGAGTAACTTTAAGCTCTATGGACCGCGAGATCATTTGAGCATCATTTCCCTAATTTCATACATCGTCCGATATAACCAACCAGGCTAAAGTATGTTCAGCAAAAAAGCAAGTTCAATATGAAGCCCAGAAATGGAAATGGCGTGTTATTTATGGACGCTCTTTAAATGCTATGATTTACGCCCGAAAAAATCCATTGTCCTCCGCCGGATTTAAACCCGCGACCTTGGGTATATGAAGCCCAGAGAAAAGAATAACCTAATTTTGTATCACCCGGTGTGACGGGCGGATTATTGTCCAACTAGAAAGTTTAGGGATCACCAGTTCGCACCTCAGAACTTCATTTGTCGCAAGTTATGTTTCATGTCTATCCCCTTCCCTTCGTAAGGTGGCCTGACCAATACGTCTTTTTAAGAGCATAGCAAATAGGGTAAGTGATCCCGTCATACAAAAAGCATTTCCATACCTATTTTTAATGTCTTTGAGTGTACATTCTGCCAGAGAAAGTAATAAACACCTAGATTTCACTAGAAATACAGTTTTTATCTAAATCCAGAAAAAAAAAATTGTAGAAAACGATTGCGTGCACCCATGTGGGAGTTCCTATGTGTTGTGAACTCAAAAACGAAGATTTGGTTGCATACCAAACTTGGTATTTAAATTTAGCATCTTCTAAGGATGTGAATTGAAGATTTTCAAGAAAATCCTTCCTCCCCAAACTATTCTTTACATGCCAAAATGATAAAAAAATGTTTTTCTCAAAAATGGCTCCAACGATTTTAATAATTAAAATACAGTTTCTATAAAAAATAAAATGAATATCTTGATTTCCTAAGAATAACCTTTGATTTACCCTTCATTCTGAATAAAGACTAACTTCATTTTTGCAGACTTTAACTTAACACAACAAATGTAGACTCGTCCAAACACACATTTATGTCCAAATACATTTTTGTTGAGAAGCTATTTACGGGATATTGCTAGTTATAGGTTTTAAATTTCAAGAAATTATAATTTTTAAATGGGAAGTTCTTATTCATATTACTTTCTCTACACGTAGATATACTACAATACGTATAGTACACCTCTAAATACTACGCACATTGTATGTACTCGCTAGAAAAAGTTATAAAGCTTTCATAATATAGTGAGTATAGCCACCAAAGGGGCTCTGAAAATATGTATTTTCTGTGAAATGTCGGTATGGAACTTTTGGGTTAAATACAATACCTTGTCTGCATACTGTGTAGATACACAGTATTCGGCAGAGAAAGTAATAAGCTTCCGAAAAAGAGTGTGTTAGCCATTAATAAATGATAGATAATAGAGAAAGTCACATGTATAAAATACAACAGAATTTGTTTTCTCTAACTTATACAGGATGATTCAAAAACACTTTTACAGAGTCTGGGGATGGATTCCTGAGATGAAAACAAGAAAATTGGTTTATAAAAATAAATTCTCTAAAACGCTTCGTTTTCGTGTTATCAATGTATCAATGAAAGTCACCTTCAAAGGCTTACCGGGTCCAATCAATAGCTTCATTTATTTATGCACTCATTCGTAGAAGGCCTTGAGTTGCCATGGCTACTTGTTAACATTTTTCATTTATCAAATGTGTAATATATTGCCCCAACACGCCTTACGATTAGTGGTGCCTACAGGGACTTCATTGAACACTTTTCCAGACTTATTAGAAAATGTGCTTCTGCAAATAAGAAAAAAAAAATGTAGTTTATACATAATCCTCTAGCACATTTTACTCTCATTGTTCGAGATGCACTGGCTGGTATCTTGCATGGCAGATGGATAGGTAGAGGTGGCAACTTCCATGGCCTGCACGTTCCTCCGACCTCAATTCTTTGGATTTTTACTTTCTCTACACTACTGTGTACATACTGTATAGAAAAGGTATTGCACTCCACCAAAAAATTCGATACCAAAATTTCACCGGAAATATATGTTTTAGGGTCCCCTGTATCCAAAAAAAGCATTTTCACAAAAAAATCCGTGTGTGTGTGTGTGTGTGTGTGTGTGTGTGTGTGTGTCGTGAACACGATAACTCAAAAACGAAAGGCGGCAAAACAACCAAACTTGGTATATAAGTTTAGTATCTTCTAGGGATGCGACACGAAGATTTTGAGAAAAGTCCCCCACCCCAAACTACCCTTTATATGGAACTTTTTTTAGAAAATTTTGATTTTCGCAAAAATGGCTCTAACGATTTTGATATAATATCATATATTAAAGATATTTACCTGACAAACAAAATGTAAATCTTGAATTTTCTGGGAATAGCGTTTAAAGACTACTTTATTCTGGACGAATTTTACGGAATTTTGCATAACTGCTAAACCGTAAGACTTAGAAAAAACTTACTACACAAGAAATGTAGAGGACGTTAAAACACACAATTTAAACTATATACATTTTTTTTTTCGCGAAGTTGATCGTTTTTGAGATATTCCCATGAAAAGCTTACTTTTCTCATATAGGAATTTGTCAACTTCTGTCCATACAAACAAAGGAACTTCAGTCACATAGCAACCAGCTATTGACTATCACGTTAACCTTTGGTACTCCCTTATTTCGCTCCTACTTATAAGGAAGCAATTAATGAGAATATTTCTGCTAATTTTTTCTCGATTAGATTAAAGTAAATAGAGGCATAAGCTTTTTAACAATAATTTGTTGCTGAGATGTAGAGAAAGTCATGAGAATGGAACACATCAGATTTTTATATTTTGGGGGCACCTTAAACCATTGATATATGCAGCAGACATCCTAGATGAAGCAACTCTTAATCTACGTGTCATGTAAGCCTGCGAAATCATACGACTCCGACTGGGAGTATTTAACATTCTATGCTTCGACGAGTGTATGCAAGAGGAGGGCATTGTATCATTTTCTAACAAGCTGGCAACATAAAAAATAGAGTAAAGTGTCACTTTAAAATGTTTTGATTAATAGCATTTTGAACCTCAATAAATCGATAACGAAGGGTTTTAGGACTGTGTTAATATGAACATTTTCTTTGTTTTGATGTAAATTTCCTGTCCCCAAACTTTGAAAGAGCATTTTTGAGCCACCCTGTGCATGTTTATGGTGCATGCCACATTTATACCAAATTTCGTTAAAGATAACATCATAGAATTACTTAAAATTAACTCATTCAAAACCAGTATTTCCCCTGTTGATGTTGGACAACATCATTCAAAACATGTCTGAACCAGAAAACACAAAACCACATAATGCATATGAAAATTAATTACCAATTAATTCACCATCAGTTTCCTGTCAAGCGCTTGGGTAAACATGAGCGAACGAGAGACTTTCACTGACGTATCATGTTACAGCATCTCCCGTCCCGAACCGATATTGACCTTGTTTCAATGTCACACTTTAAATCCTGTGCTTGTCCACGGTAAATCTTCAGAAGGTCGTTGACACCTCTTTCAGGCGGGAAAAAATTAATGCTAATTGGCGCGCTTGTTCAAAATGTATGGAATGTTAGATTAGGAAAGCAGAAGGGGAAAGCAGATATTTAATTTCATAGCCAGAACTGTTCAACGCTAATGAAAATCACTGCTCTAACGGTTCCTTACTTTCACCTACTGATATGTTATGCTATGCAGGTTAATGGTGGTCGCCATTTTGCAAATAATTAACTCGGTTTCTATCACATTCAGTTTTCTTTCCGGAGATTAAAAGTTGCATTCTACCCAAGATAACACGTATGCACAATCTACGTACTGTATTGTATTTCACCCAAAAATTCTATAGCGATATTTCACCAGAAATACACGTTTTGAGACCCCTGGATCCAAATGAAGCATTTTAAAAATATTCATATGTGTGTTTATGGGCAGTATGGGTCAAAAACGAAAAGTCAGTTTAATACCAAATTTGGCATTTAAGTTCAGTATCTTCTACAGATGCAACACGAAAGTTTCAAGAAAATTCCCCATCCCCAACTACATGGAATATGTTCGAAAATGTTGATATTATCAAAAGTGGCTCTGAAGATTTTAATTAAAATACCATATGTTTAAGATATTTTCGTCACAAACAAAATGTTTGTGGGAATAGCTTCTGAAGACCTCTTCATTCTGCATCACTTTTGTATATGCTATGTTACCATACAAAAGTTTAGATCTCGTTTAAACGAACAATTTATATCATTTAGTTTTTATAGATATAATAGTTTCCTATATATTCTTAGTTACTGGTTTCATTTAACTAATCAATCTTTTCTAAAACGGGAGGAATGTTTCGTTTGATATCTCTTTTGTTTTACTCCTGACCATGCAGAGAGAAATGAATTTAAATTGTATCACACAGAGACCAGCTTTTAAAAGATTGACTATCGCTTTAGCCTAACGTAACATTTATTTCTCTTGTGCTTAAAAGAAATCGAGAAATAACAGCATCTTTATAAAGTTTATCTTGATTAGCTGATGTAGATAAAAGAATTAATTACTGTAAGAATTGTTTGTTCGTAGAACAGATAGGAAAGTTATGTGAATGGAAAGCATTGGACTTTTTTATGGAGTTCATCATTTCTAAGACATACCTCCAATATTTTACTATTTTTAAAGTGGAAGACATTAGTTTTTCTCTTTCTACTGGTGATGCAAAGAATGGAATTTTAAAGCTCTTACATAGCGACCAATTTTTAAAAGATTTGATTCTCGCTTAAAATGACTGCTTTCTCCTACTCACGTTGTACCTTCAAGGAAATACACAGTAGTAAGGTCATTTTACACATATTTATCTGGATTATTAGGAAGTAAATAGAAGCCTATTTAAGAACAGTTTGTTGAGGGATGGGTAGAGAAAGTCACAAGAGTGTACGATGTATTAGCTTCTACAGCCTATTCTTACGGAACCTTATTTTCCATATATTTTGTGTTATTTGAAATAAGCCTTTACAGATTCTATTCCATTATACATTTCATTGCAGATTTAAGATAATCAGGAGATTCAAATATGTTTAAAATTTCGTTATAACCTTCGGCAAGTCACGAGCGTAAATGTTTCCACTTAATATTAAGGTATTATTTTAATACTTTATATCTATGGGTATCGACTTTTTGCTTAATGCGTTTTAGCGCGTAAAAATCATTGTTTTGTTCTCAGGTATTTTTATTTTTTACGACTGTAAAGACATTATAAAAAGCTACATGAACCCGAAACGCAAGATCCATGGAATGTGTTTTAAACGAAGATGTAAAACTAAAACATGTAAAACATTTTTATGGACGGTATGTTTTGAGTGTAGCAAAGTAGGCATTCACATGGAAGACAGTGAGATAGATGTAATTTTGTACCCAGATATTAGTAAGCTTTTAATACTGCTGCCCTAGCGAGTATTATAAAACACATTTGAAATTTTTAATGGAAAATGGAAAAAAAAAAAAAAAAAAAAAAAAAAAACATTTGTGGTTAAAGTGATTTGTATTAGCGATGTTGGATAGGTTAATTTGATCTACGAATTTTCCTATCATCCCTTTTATCATTCCTTTTCTTTTCCTTCCTCTTCAGCACATACCAGCCACTGGACTGATCACCCATCCTGGATATGCTAAGTTATGTGAATGGAATACATCAGTTTCTTTTAGAAAATTATTACTATTTGGGATTGAAATATTCATTTCTTTCAACAAATAAATTTCAACGTTTCCATGGGGAACTGAAATCGATTTGAGTCCAATTCCATCGCAATACGATCCATGTTTCACGTGTTACAAAAGCTCAGTACGATTTGAGGTCGTTTCGAATTCTTGCACAAGATTCGAGAGTAAATATATCAGGCTTTTATTGGTCAACTTGAATTTGTGTTGGCGAAACTTTTAAACAGTCTATGCATTATATAGTATATTGCGTACTTAGAACTCAGATCGAGAATACATATTGGGAATACGAGGCTTGCAGGGCCGAGTTTTCCCAGCATTCGAGATCTGATAAGTAGCCTACAGTTCGTGGTTAGCCAATTACCTTTTGAAATACTTGAAAAAACTGGTAAAAAAAAAAAAAAAAAAAAAAAAAAAAAAAAAAAAAAGAGCAATAAACCAAAATTGCTTTTCAATATTTTATTGAACATTAAGAAAAAATGAAATCTCGATGTGAACAAATGAAAGGCTACATCCAAATTATATGGACAAAGCCTTCTTATATACACTTTTGTTAATACATTTTGCCATAGATTCTTTACTTGAGGTAGCACATGTCTTGAGTATTACGTCATTTCCGAATTCTGTAAATATTAATGGCCTCTCAAACTCTTACTGTAAGTACTTACAGTGCTTGTTGGCGTGGCAATTAATAAATGAATTGTACATTTAGGTTACATTACCATTATGTGTTCAGAATGATTACATTTCATATCAAGTGTTTTTAGAGAGTTAGAGGTTAGTGAATTCTCTTGTGAAGAATAAATTGAGAGATCACCGAAATGACAAAAAATTGTGCTCTTGCATGTTTTATTACATCAATTCCTGGCAAGTTTAATGAAGAGAAAATGTCGAGCGTGCAGTGATATAAAACGTAAATAGAACATTAGTCTCTTTGGTGTATTCAATTCGATTTTAATACGTATGTGATTTCGAGCAACATATTTCAATCCGACCCCACTTCTTAAGAGGATCGGATTCAAGATTCAATTCGATTTGAAACCGCGTTTCGATGCAGTATTCAAAACGGAATGAGAACTAAAATCGATTTTCAGTTCCCATGGAATCATGAAACATGTTAATCTTCGGATTAACCTCCTCTTGGGCAGGATTCACAACCCCAATGACTTAATGTACAAATGTCTCTGTTTTTATGTTATCTATTAACCCGTTAATTGTTATATTTTCTTCGGTGTTATTACTTTCTCTACACGTACTATGTACGTAGTGTATAGAGAAGGTATTGTATTGCACCCAAAAATTCGATAACGAGATTTCACCGCAAATATATGTTTTGAGACCCCCTGAATCCAAAAGAAGCATTTTTAGAAAAATTCCTGTGTGTGTGTGTGTGTGGGGGGGGGGCAGCTTAAAAACTAAAAGCCCGTTAAACTCCAAACTTGGTAATTAAGTTTGGTGCCTTCCAAGGATGCGACACGAAGATTTTCAAGAACATCCCCCAACCCAACTACCCTTTACATGGAACATTTTCCGAAAATTTTGATTTTCTCAAAAGTGACTAACGATTTTAATTAACATACCTTATGTTTAAGATACTTTTATGACAAACGAAATTAATATATTGGCTTTTGTATAACTGTCTAACCGCAAGAGATACGTTTTCGAGATTTTTCCGGATTTTTAGGTTCGACTTTAGTCAGTTAAACTTTTCTCAAACGGGAAGATATTTTTCTTCTCGTTTCTCGCTTGTTTACTACTGGAAAGCAAAAATATTGGAATTTCAATTGTTTCATATAGTGACTGGCTTTTAAAAGACAATACTATCGCTTTAGCCTGTACATTTTCTTATTTCCCCTCTATTTACAAGGAAGCAAATAATAAGACTAATTCTGTTTATGTTTATCTTGCTCAGCATGATGGATTAATCTTTTGAATAAAATGTTTGTTTGCGGAAAAGCTAGAGAAAGTCATGTGAAGGATGCACATATGGTTTTTAATTTATGTTATTCGGTGTTATTATAACTTATATTCATTAGAAATAAATGTACAGTTTACTTATAAAGTTTATCTCACTAGTATAGCCACACTCAGTTTAACGTGATTTTAATTTCACAATGCTATTTAAAATCACAGTACTTTTTTTATCAAAAGTTTTTTTTTTTTTCGCTTTTCTACAAAACACTGTAAGAATAACAATATAAACTACTACAAATCACTACTCCTAATTTACTAATATTTATTGCAAGAGGAAGCCGAAGTAGACCCTAGGTAATTGTAAAGAAAGACAGCAAGAAATCTTGCCTGCCTGGGTAGTGTGGGGATAGCGTGACTGCTTCACATTCAACAGGTCACGAGTTCGAATCTCGCTTAGGGTGAGTTACTCGGATAAGGTCGTTTTTTCGGGGTTTTCCCAAATCCTGAGAAGACGAATGTCGAGTAACTTTAAGCTTTATGGACCTCGAGATCATTTGAGCATCATTACACCAATTTCATTGTCCGATAGGACCAACCAGGTTGAAGGACGTCAAGCAAAACTTCTGCAGATACAGAAAAAACAAAAACCGCTATGCACAAAATTATTTAAATTCACAGTAGGTACCTATTTATCAAAATTCCATGCTTTTCTACGAAACATTGTAAGCATTAAATTGTATATATGCTATAAAATACTACAAATTACTATTTATTAATGTTTATCGCAAGTAGAGACAGAAGTAGACGCTGTGTAATTGTAAAGAAAGTCTTATAAACTCACCGTGTTAGCTTGGGGCAGGGATACCACTCCTCCAGACACAGAAACAAACAAAAGCCGCACAATAAGAAGACAGGTGGCGAGCGACCGTCTCTACTCGCACACCACTCACGCACTACTGACTGAAGACTCCGCGAACGAGGACTGAGCGGAGCGCTAGGTGTCCTTGCGCTGTTTGTACACACGCAACTCTTCCCCGTATTATCATATCCCTTCATCATCTTCCTGCGGTTTACTTTCGGTAACCTTGAGCTCTTGAGTAGCCGCCCACTCACCTCAGCGGTGCATCGGTGACGGTCTTAAATCATCTGTATAAGGTCGTTTGTGCATCAAAAGCGTGTCTCTTTAACTCAAAAGTATTTATCCAAATCAGTAATATTAGCAGCGAGTGACGTTGATGAAAGTAGTGAAGCGAAAAATCTTGTTTCGATACTGAGATTTCTGTAATACGCGTTTTCAGATCCCCAATATATAAAAAAAAAAAAAAAATCTGATGTGTTCCATTCGCATGACTTTCTCTAAATCTCTGTAACAAATTATTGTTAATAAGCTTATCTTTTATTTATTTCATGCTAATCGAGAAAAATTCGCAGAAATAGTCTTATTTCTTGCTTTATTGTAAGTATAAGCGAAATAAGGGGTTAAAGTGAAAGCCAAAAACTGGTCGCTATGTGACTGATGTTCCTTTGTTTGTATTAACAGGAGTTGACAAATTCCTGTATGAGAAAAGTATAAGTTTTTCAAATATGAAACCAAGAAAAAGGAATATCTCAAAAACGAACAAATCTACGAAAAAAATGTATATAACATAAATAGTGTGTTTTAACGTGCTCTACATTTTTTGTGGGTTAAGTTTTCGTCCATCTCTTACGGTTTAGTAGTTATGAAAAATTCATCTGGAATAAAGTAGTCTTCAGAGGCTATTCCCAGAAAATTCAAAATATGCATTTTATTTGTCAGGTAAATAACTTTAATATACGATATTTTAATCAAAATCGTTAAGAGCCATTTTTTTAGAAAATCAAAATTTTCGAAAAAAGTTCCATATAAAGGGTAGTTTGGAGTCGGGGGATTTTTCTCAAAATCTTCGTGTCGCATCCTGGAAGAGACTAAACTTAAATACCAAGTTTGGTATTTTACCGACTTTCCGTTTTTGAGTTATCGTAATCACAGACACACACAGGGACCTTTTTCTGAAAATACCGTTTTTATACAGGGGACACTATAACGTATATTTCCGGTAAAATTCGGTATCGAATTTTTGGGTGGAGTGTAATATCTTCTCTATATACATAGTACGTGTAGAAAAAGTATAAATCTGATGCGTTCCATGTGATGACCTTTTCTGCCTGCTGTGTGAACAAACTTTTTACAACAGACTATTCTTCTTTCTACCTCACGCTAATCCAGATAAACATTAGCACAAATGATCTTATTACTTGCTTCCTTGCAAGCAGAAGGGATATAAGGTATACGTTAGCCTAAAACTATAGTCAAATCTTTTAAAAGCTGGTTGCCATATGTATGAAATCCATTTCTTTGCATGACCAAATGTTAACAAATTCCCGTATGGGAAAAGTTAAAAGTATTTTAAAACTTATACTAATAACAAGCAGTATCTAGGAAATGGTCCACTCCTCGAAAAAAGGTATATGGCATAAATTGTGCGTTTTAACAAGAATCATATTTTTTGTGTGGTAAGTTTTTGTCCCTCTATAACGGTTTACTAGTTGTGCAAAATTTAGCACAATTTATCCAGAATAAAGAGGATATTCGCAGAGAATTCAAGATACACATTTTATTTGTCATGTAAATATCTTTAATATACAGTATTTTAATGAACATCGTTGGAAGTATTATTGAAAAAATCAAAATTCTCTAAACTTTTTCCAAGTAAGTAATTTACGGGGTGGGGGATTCTAAAATCTTCGTATCACGTCCTTGGAAGATACTGAACCTAAAATACCAAGTATGATATTTTACTGCTTTTCGTTTCTTAGTTATCGTGTACGGACACACGCATAGCCCATTTTCTAGAAGTACTCCCCCCCCAGTACCGGCGTGGGGATTTTTCCCCCGCTGGGAGACCTGGTCCGGGGTGCACTCAGCCTCGTAAGGTCCCTGGGGGGTCAATTGAGGAGCTACTTGATGGAGAAGTAGCGGCCCCAGGTCATGAGGACCGCATTAACCGGCCGGGGGGGGGCTCGAGGCGCTGACCACGTCTCACCCTCCAATACTGCACCCCATCCATGACGTCTGTAGTGGACCGAGATGTGGGACGCAGAGGCCGGGCGGTAGGCCAAGGTTCCCCGTGAGCTGTCGTGCCATGGGGTTATTACTTTTCTTTTTTAGGTTCAGTGGACCCTACAACGTGTATTTCCGATGAAATCTCGGTATCGATTTTTTGGATGAAGTGCAACAAGTGGGGTATGAGCCCCATCTGTAGGGTTAATCTCTCTTTTGTAATGTCCAATAATAATTTGACAAAAATCCTCTTTTTAAAAAAATTAATTAGAGGTTTATTAATTTTATTAAGTGCTAATTCGTAAATTGGAGTTTGAATATCTATGTACCATCTACTAGTTAGAGAAAGTAACAGATTTTTTCAGGAGATCTCAAAACATATATTTCCGCTGAATTGGGTGGAATAGAGTACATTCTCTATCTACTATTTGTGCTAGAGAAAGTAAAAATGACATCACTATTGTTCTCAGAAAAGACATTTTGAATGTTGGGAAGATTTACCGTGTCTCGTTTATTTAACATTGCGGCCGAGGATTTAAACGGAAGATAAAGAAGAAGATAGTGCAGAAGGAAACGTCAAATGCAGGAAACCAGCAATAAACTTTTTTTGTTTAATACAACTAGGATATGTTCACGTTACTTATATTGCTGTTTATTCCGAACGAAAATTGTAGGGCATTAGCCTGCTCCCAATTTTTGAGAATTGAAAATTTTATTTAGGTCACTACATTTTGTGGCTTTGTGGTTTGCCAAATAAAGTTTGCATGTAAGATAAACTTTCTATTACGAAAGCGTGCTCTATTGTTTCCAACCAAAGAAAAGTAAGGCTCTTATTCTTTCTATAGTCTGCAGGGAGATATCAATTGATATAATAAAATATAGTTACACTCACTTATAGGTCATTCACTTCTACCATATCTTATATTGTTTTAGACAGAGTTCTTTGTTCATCAATACGTGCACCCTTATACATTTTACTTTCTCTATACGTACTATGTACATAGTGTATACAGAAGGTATTGCACTCCACACAAAAATTCGATACCGAGATTTCACCGAAATATATGTTTCAGGGTCCACTGTATATATAAAGCATTTTCAGAAAAAGGTTCGCGTGTGTGTCCGTGTGCCCGCGAGAATGTGAACACGATAACACACAAACGACGAGTCGGTAAAATAGCAAACTTGGTATGGGATGCCACAAGACGATTTTGAGAAAATCCCCCACCCCAAACTACCCTTTACATGGAAAATTTTTTCCAAAATTTTGACTATCTCAAAAATGGCTCTAACGATTTTGATTAAAATATCGCATATTAAAGATATTTACCTGACAAATAATATGTACATCTTGAATTTTCTGGGAATAGCCTCTGGATGAATATACGGAATTTTGCATAACTGCTAAACCGTATGAAATAGACAAAAACTTACCACACAAAAACTGTAGAGCACATTAAAACACACAATTTATGTTATACACATTTTTTTCGTGGAGTTGACCGTTTTTGAGATATTCCTTGTTTTTGGTTTCAGCTTTAAAAAACTTTTTCTCATACAGGAGTTTGTCAACTCGTGTCCATACAAACAAAGGAACTTCAGTCGCATTGCAAATAGATTTTGACTATCACTTTAATCTATGGTACTCCATTATTTCGCTTCTACTTACAAGGAAGCAAGTAATAAGACTGTTTCTGCTAATTTTTTCTCGATTAGCAAGAAGTAAATAGAAGCATTAGCTTTTAACTTGTTGTAGAGATGTAGAGAAAGGCATGTGAAGGGAACACAGCAGTTTTTTTTAAATAACCAGGAGCACACTAAGCTCAACAATATTTCTATATCTTTGACATCTTTAAACCCTAGAGCCAATACACACTTACCGGCCTACTGTAGTCTAGTAATATTTGTAATGTTAAATAGTTTACATTATCAAATTATCATATTATTATTATTATTATTGGGGAAAAGAGAGAGAATATAGACAATACAAATAAGTAAGAAAGAGAAGGGATAGCATAGTTAAGAGCAGGAGTATGGAGGATGAAGTCCGGGGTCACCTTTATCCTCAAGGTGAATTTCCACTATGTGAAGGAAAGAAGACAGGCAAGCCATTTTATTCGAATGCAGGGGAACTGAGCTATTTTTGTTTCATTTATATAGTTATGTATTTATATAGTTCCCTTTAACTTCTATGGTCATATCGCGGACTTAAGGCTATTGTTTTCTCACTTAACTTTAGTATTTATTAATGTGGGTTTTTTCATTTTTATACTATTAAACACACACATTCACTCCCACACTCATACTTCCATACTCTTTGGGGGATATGGAATGCTTCTACTCAAAGAAAAATTCCCCGTCCCATACGGGGATGGAACCGGGGATGGAACCGCTCGAATGCAGCTAAACAGAGATTTGGAGAAAAGATAGTGTACTAACTTGTGTTAATAAATCAAATTTTGGGTAAAATTATAGGATGATATTTGGAGAGAGAGAAAAAAAGTATAATGACTAGAGCCCGGTTTTGGATTGCACTTAGCTTAGTCAGCGATATAAAGAGAGAGTAATGGGGACGGGTTTGTAGCGTAAACATTAATACATGGAGGTATAATCTGTTCCAAAAATAATTCACTACATATATTGCCATTATACCTATGCATCTTTCTAGTTCATAAAGAAACACAATAAAACAATTACTCTATTTCATATTATGATTAGTAAATAAAACATCATCTACTTTTACAAATAAAAGGGTAAAGCTTGACATAAAAAGTTCAGGCTAATAATGTACAGAGCTTTGAAAAAATAATGAACATAAATGAACCAAACTCACTTAGAATTCACTGCAGTAAATTACTGGATATATTTATAAATAGAAAAGGCTCTCCTCTTGTCACTCAAAATATGTTTGAATCATCCACAAGTTTGTTGTATCTCCTTCGTATTTTCGGCATTTTGTAATCTGCGCTCTGTTTCAGTGTTTACTGGTGTATCTACTAGCAAGAACTGAATGAGGCCAAGTAGTGAGTAATGCTAGATAATGCAACAAGTTTCCAAATGGGCTGTAAAGACCACGACTGCTCCATCACGTCACAGTTATACTCTGTGTGCACCGAACTTTTCCCGGCAATTTCGCCACCCCAAATTGATCTCTAATAATTGTATAAAAAGGAAAAGAACAGTAATTTATAATTATAAATATAATGTAATTGAACCATCCACTATTTTGTTCAGTGTCGATCGCCTATCCTTTCGTATTTTCGACATTTTTAATCTTCATTCTGTTTCAGTGTTATCTACTAGCAGGAACTGAGTGAGTCTAAGCAGTGAGCAATGCTAGATAATGTAACGTTTTGAAATGGGTGTAAAGACCACGGCTACTCCATCACGTAACATTTATACTCAGGGTGCACCGGACTTATTCAGGCAATTTCGTGAACCCGAATTGACCACTAATAACTGTGTAAAAAGAAAATGAACAGCAATTTATAGTTATAAATATAATAATTAAAGATTACTGTAATATTTGTTTGCTACTTAAGAGGGCTGCCCTTCTGAAAAGTGTGTAATTTAGTGGGCAGTATAACATACGTAATTACTTAATACTTCAGTAAATAATAATTCTTATTATCATCATAGTATTCCTCCAGGTTGGAGTTTCGTGCAGCAGATCTGAAACATGTTGATTAGAAAAGTAAATATTGCAAAAAGCCTAAAGAAATTAAAACAGCATGGACCTTGTAAGGTACAAAATCAGTAGTGAGTACAGAAGGATTTATTCGATATTCAGATCAACTCACTGTTGGAAATGTTCGCCTCCAAGATACCCAGGAGAATTAAATTATTATACTCCTGTATAGGGGCTGTGAGCCACAACCAGTTTTGTTTTCGCATGCTACGCGTAAAACAAACACAGCAGAGTTTGTAGTATTAACGGCCGACATACATACGTTGAACGTCGCGCTTACAAAAGCAGCGAGAGAACTGTTTCATGCAAATGCGTTCAGGAGGCTGAACCTAACACTTTCAGCAACGCATTGTTCCTTCTCTGTGCCCACAATGTGTGAACTTTGAAGCTGATGTAACTGAATTCAAAAGTAGACCACGGGAAAACCAAGGCACTCGCAACCAGCACCCAAATATATGCGACTGTTTGTTTACGTTAGGGCTTATGCGTTTTGCAATGATTACGTTTAGATCGGGTTAAATTCGTTTGCACCATTCTCGATTAAGATTTTACTGACTTTACCGCGGTTAACGATCATTTGTGGTGCATCGGTGACAGTAAACACTTGAATGAGAATTTTACCGCGGTCAAATCGGACCGACCATTCAAGGCCGGTATTTGTTACTTTCTCTGCACGTACTATGCACATAGTGTATACAGAAGGTATTTCATTCCACCCAAAACTTCCATACTGAGATTTCACCTGAAATAGACCCTTTAGAGTCCCCTGTATCCAAATAAAGCCTTTTTTTTTTTAGAAAAAAGTCCGTGTGTATGTGTTCGCGTGTCTGTGAACACGATAACTCAGAAGCGAAAAGTCGGTAAAATACCAAACTTGGTATTTAAGTTAAGTATCTTCCAGGGTGCTAAACGAAGATTTTGAGAAAAATCACCCCACCCCAAACTACCCTTTACATTGAAAAAAATTGGAAAATGTTTGATTTTCTCAAAAATGGCTGTAACAATTTTGATTAAAATACTGTATATTAAAGATACTTATATGGCAAATAAAATGTATATCTTGAATTTTCTGGGAAAAGCCTCTAAAGACCTCTTTGTTCTAGATGAGTTTCACTGAATTTTGCGCAACTGATATACCGTAAGAGATAGACAAAATCTTACTACACAAAAATATAAATCAGGTTAAAACACCCAATTTATGTAATATATGTTTTTTTTTCGTGGAATTGGTCATTTCTGAGATATTCCTTGTTAATTGTTTCAGATTTAAAGGAGAACGGATTTCAACTACATGGCAACCAGCTTTTAAAAGATTTGACTATCATTTTAGCCTAGCTTCCACTTACAAGGAAGCAGGCATTAAGACAATTTCTGCTATATTTATTTCGATTATTATAAAGTAGATAAAAAATATGCTTTTTAACAATAACTTGTTACAACGATGTAGAGAAAGTCATATGAATATAACACATCACATTAGATTAGATTAGAAAGCATTCTGTAGGTTCGTTTAGGTCAGAAAGCCACTGAACATAGAACTTGTCAAGGCATATACATGTATACATATGTTTATATACTATATACTATGAGAAAAAAAATGTATAAAGCTCTAGTGCTAAAAGCATAGGTTACAAAAACAACAGAATACTTCTTTTTTTTTTTCTTTTGCATGCACATAAAAACAAAGAGTATCGAAATATAGTGTTAAAATGTATAAATAAATTAATAAATATAATTTCATTATATGTAAAACTAATGTTATGTCAGATGATAGTTTTCAAATTATCGATATAATAGTTACTAGTAGCAATTATATAAACTAAAACATGATTATTGTATTATGTACTCTTCATAAATGTCAACAAATTACAATACATATTTACAAATATGTTATAGAATTTCCAATGTAAAGATTTACAATTATGTACTAGAGTGTAAAATATCAAAACATCAGGCTTTACAGACCTTGTGTCATTGCTAAATACTAAAAAAAATTCATTTGACACATTCGTGCACGTCAAAGTATAAAAACACACACACACTAATATACACAAAATGCAATACATTGTAATATTTATAAATACAATGATTATTAACGGTATTGTCAGACAGATTTGTCACTTAAATATTCATCTACAGAGTAAAATGATTTATTGCAAAGGTACTCCTTAAGAGAGGCCTTAAAACCCTGAAAGTCCCAACATTTTCTTTGGGATTACTGGGGAGAGCATTAAATATCTTGATTGTTTCATAATATACACCTTTCTGGAAGCAACGAAGATTGGCATTGGGACGATGAATCAATCCCTTTTGTCTAGTATTAATGTTATGAATTTCCATGTTTGTTATAAAACTATGTCGATTAACTGCATAGAATTTTAAAATGGATAGTATATAAACACAAAGTAAGGTGAGGATGCCCAATTTTTGAAATAGTTCTTTGCATGACTGTCTGCTATAAGCATTACAGATTATTCGTATAGCTTTCTTCTGTATCCGGAATATGTGTTTACTATCTACCGGATTACCCCAGAATATTATTCCATACTCGATGATGGAGTTAAAGTAGGCAAAATACACCAACTTAAGTGTATCGATTGAGTGAAATTTAACCAGTGCACGGAGAGCATAATAACATGCTGAGCTAAGTTTAGGATTTTTTATTATCTGCCTCTACACTTGAAATGTTAATTCTCTACTGCGTGAATTATTTTGCTATATATATCACTTCTTTTAATTCTTGTACTGGCTTAGATCTCCCTATCACAGACACCTTAATGTAAGCGGTTCAAATAGCCTGATCATTAAGGCGATGCGTAATGGGCTTGGCATCCATTCAAAACCGAACGTTGTGAGTACGGATTCCAGTGACTGTTTGTGATAAACGACGGCGAGGGCCCACGTAATAACCGATGTGACGGCAGACTTAGGTGATGATGTACATTTCAATTTTTGTTCTTAAAACACTAGAATAATATATCAATTAACATATTTGTGATATAAAACAGCTACATATATTTTTATTTCTGTGCTAGATACCAGTATAAGATTAAATAATAAAATAACACAAATCGCACCTACTAACATGTAAAAATTAAATGAAACACTTACATAATAAACATTTGATTAAACACTATTCTAGATTAAGATATTAACGTGATAAAATACTGGCTTCATCGCTATTAACTGTCATTTGCTGTGCATCGACGACGGTAAAATTTTATCGAGGAATTTACCGCGTTTAAATATGACCGAACATTCACGACCGGTTTTTGTCGATTATCTCCTACACGGCGTTATAACGAAACGGTAAACGTTAGAATTCCACCAATTTTCGCCAATAAATGCATCCTAATAATGTTAAGGTCTGTTACTTTGAAGTTTTTATCACCTTGAACTTTTAACGTGGCATAGCCTTAAATTTCCTGACCGAAGACGTATCGGTAATCCACACAATCATGACATCACAAATCATCATACTGGTTGAATCATAGTTCCAAGAACAACGCAGAATTAAGGCTAAACATTAATGGATATAGAGCAATTAATACATTTTTAGCAATGTTATGATGCATTAATTGCATAAATGTAATAATCCATAACCTAACAAAGTGCAAAGGTCGTCATTTGGTGTTAAGAGGTTTGAATATTGTCTGGGGATAATTTTGCTTTGTTTTGTTTTCTTTTCTCTCTCTCTCTCTCTCTTGCTTTCAGAAGCTAAATGAAACTTTAAATCATTTTGAAATTAATTGTAAGAATTTCTCTCAATTGTAAGGCAACTTTATCCAGTGCCATATTTATATTATTGTTTCTGTCTCTATCTATCCTTAAAAATTAATAATACAGCTACTTCTTATTTAGAGAAACTTGGAACAAACTTTGCTTTCTTCCGTTGCATCTGAACAAACATGTGCTTCAGCAAAGAGATAGAAAGTGAAAAACAAAAGACTCAGTATACTTCCGGTTGTATTAGATTTTACTTGCAAAAAATGGTTAGCTAATCACGGCCAGATAGATTGTGATAATCATTGCTGTTCCACTTGTGATGGAAAAATTCTTACCGCGGTAAGGTGAGCGTCTCTGATGGGTTTGTTAAATGAGAATGGTGCACAAGCCCACTAAATTTAAATTGGGTTTTATTTATGGAAGCTCTTTAACTGCAGCGGTTATCAGCGTCCCATTCTACATTGGTCGCGAGGACAGCTTAATTTTGCTCAGAAGCCTCTTTATCAGGTTGAAGTTACTTTACGTGCCGCAAATCTACGACACAGGACCAACAGCTTTACTTCCCTTCCCAAGGAAGCCATGAAGGATTTTACACCCGAAAAATTCGATTGGCCTCTGCCAAGTTGCTGGATTATCAATCTGGATTAAGCAGTCATACAGATTCGCACGCAGCCCATCAAAATTGATACTGTGTTAGAGAAAGTCCACAGAACAAAACTTGAATCCATTAAACAGCAAAATTTAAATTTAGGTTCTTTACGATCCACTTTTTCTGAAGATGATTTTAGCATTGCTACAAATGGTTACTTGTAACTCACAACTAACAAAAATAATAAAAAATATGATGTGTTCCATTCACATGATTTTCTCTGTTACAAATTATTGTTAAAAAACTTATTTTTATATCTTTTCCATGCTAATTCAGATAAAATTAGCAGAAATAGTCTTATTACTTGCTTCCTTGTAAGTAAAAAAGAGATAAGGGAGCCATAGGTAAAAGCGATAGTCAAAAATATTAAAACTGTTGCTTTGTGATTGAAACTGTTTGTATGGTTAGGAGTTGACAAATTCCCGTATGAGAGAAATATAACTATTTTAAATCTGAAACCAAATACGAATACATCAGAAACATTCACCTCTAAAAAAACAACTTATACTACAAATTATGTGTTTTAACCAGAGCTACACATCTTGTATAGCAAGTTTATCCATCTCTTACGGTTTGCAGTTATGCAAAATTCAGGAAAATTCATCAATAATAAAGAAGCCTTTAGGGGCGCTTTCAATAAAATTTGAGATTACATTTTGTCTTATAATTATCTTTAACATACAAAATGTTAATCAAAATCCTTAGAGCCAGTTTTGTGAAAATACAACATTTCGAAAAATGTTCAATGTAAAGAGTAGTGGGATTTTCTTAAAAATCTTCGTGTCGCACTCTTGGGAGATACTAATTTAAATACTAAGTTTGGCATCTAATGGACTTTTCGTATGTGAGCTATGCTGTCCATAGACACACACAGACAAAAATACTTTCTAAAAATGTTTTATTTTGGATTCAGGGGTCTCAAAACCTGCAATTCCGGAGAAATCTTGATAACAATTGAAATTCGCTTCTCTTTGCTTGCTAGGAGTAAAACAAAAGAGAGGCGAAAGTTAAGATATCTTTCCGTTTGAGAAAAGTTTAAGCAACTTTAAACTCGATCCAATAACTCGGAATACCTGGAAAACGTTTAATTCTACTAAAAAGGTATATGACATAAATAGTGTGTATTAATGAGACATACATTTTTGTGTAATCGGCACTTACGGTTTAACAGTTATACGGAAGTTCTACAGAAGTCATTCAGAATGAAGAAGTCTTCAGAGGCTATTCCTAGAATATATATATTGGTCATTCATGAAAATATCTCAAGCATATGACATTTTAATAAAATAGAGCTACTTTTTGAGAAAATCAAAGGATAGGGATGAATTGGTTTGGTTAGTGAGGGGCAAATTGAGTAAAATTAAGCAATAAATAACGTTTAAAAAAATATTGGTTCCACTAATAATGTTTTTTTTTTTTTAATACTCACAGTATTGGGGGAGGTCTTCGTGTCGCATCCTTGAAAAATACTGAATTTAAAAACCAAGTTTGGTATTTAACTGACTTTTCGTTTTAGGCCATGTTGCTCCCCCCCACACACGGACATGATTATAAAAAATATTTTACTGAGGGGTCTCAAAACATGCATTTCCGGTGAAATCTCGGTAACGAATTTTTTTGAGGAATCTAAGAGTTTTTCTGTCCAATAATTATATTATACATGCGTGCTAGATAAAGTAAAAAAAAAACTGAATGTTACACATATAACTGGGCTTATTTGAATTCTCACTTCGACTTACAATCATTTTCAATCCGGTATACTTTATATGACTCATTATACAGGGTTACTACAAAAGAAATAGACAACTTCAACTGCATGTAAAACAAAAACTATTAGAGATATCAACCTAATTATTTTGGACGTATGTTGAGAAACTCTCAAAGTTTTGTTTGCTACTATTGGTAACGCTGTAGTGTTTTGTTTGTTGTTGTTGCAGAAGCTGAAATGGCGGAAAATCCTGTGGAAAAGGCATATTGCGTGTTGGAATTTGCTAGAACCCAATCAGCAACTGTTGTCCAACGACATTTTAGAATACGTTACCACAAAAATGAAATGATGCGCTCACAAAAACCAGCATCGTCTTCATCATGTCGCAACATGTCGATGCAAAAGTCACGCCGTATGACCTTATCTTCTTCACTCAGAAACTGCAACATCTGTAATCTGTAAGGCATCATGTGCAGTCGCTTCCGCAAGATTTTCCATACAGTTTGCTGTGGAATTTGTAATTGCATGCTTGCCCTAGATGTCGATTTCTGTGGGCTTCTTATGTAGGCAGAATGAACACGTTCAACGCTTTCTTCCGAAACTCTTGGTCTTCCCGAGCTCTTCCCTTTGCACAAACATCCCGTTGTCTCGAATTTTCTATACCAGTCGTAGATTGACTGTCTAGTCGGTGGTGTTTTGTGGTAACGTGTTCTAAAATGTCGTTGGACAACAGTTGCTGATTGCGTTCTAACAAATTCCAACACGCAATATGCCTTTTCCACAGGATTTCCCGCCATTTCAGCATCTGCAACAACAACAAACAAAACACTACTGCGTTACCAATAGTAACAAACAAAACTTTGAGAGTTTCTCAAGATACCTCCAAAATAATTAGGTTGCTATCTCTAATAGTTTTTGTTTTACAGGCAGTTGAAGCTGTCTATTTCTTTTGTAGTAACCCTGTATATTAGATAATAACTCAGGCAGAGAACTTATAAGCGTTTTGCCAGTCTAATGACTCATGTCTCTCGACTACAAAAGCGCTCAGAAATTCAGTTATCGTTCAAATTTATAGCGCATTTGTTGACATATTTATGTGCTGTGGATATACGCTACTCTCTCTGTTATGAGGAATGGACCGGCGCTAATAAATCAGTTACCATATGCTCTAACTTGCACCATTTGGATAGCAGTACTATTAATTATTTGAACAAAATCAAAACAATTAAATTTCCCTATTAAGTATAACAAATCTTATGTGTACCATTCACATGACTTTCTCTACATCTCTGCAACAAATTGCTCTTAAAAAGCTTATACTTCTATTTACTTCATGTTAATCAGATTAAATAGCAGAAATAGTCTTATTACTTGGTACCTTGTTGCTATGTTTGATTTGTTCCTTGCTGGTTGGTATGTCACTGAAGTTCCTTTGTTTGTATGGACAAATTCCTGTATGAGAAAAGTATAAAAGTATAGCCGAAACCAAAAACAAGCAATGACTCAAAAACGATGACTCCACGAAAAAAATGTATATAACATAAATTGTGTGTTTTAACGTGCTCTACATTTTTCGTGTAGTAAGTTTTTGTCCATCTTTTAAGGTTTACTCCAGAATAAACTACTCTTCAGAGGCTATTCCCAGAAAATTCAAGATATACATTTTATTTGTCAGGTTATCTTTAATATACGAAATTTTAATTAAAATTGTTAGAGCCATTTTTAAGAAAACCAAGATTTTCGAAAAAAGTTCCATGTAAAGGTTAGTTTGGTGTGGGAGGATTTTTTTCAAAATCTTCGTGTCGCATCTCTGGAAGTTGCTAAACTTAAATACCAAGTTTGGAGCTTTACCCCTTTTCGTTTTTGAGTTATCGTGTTCACAGACACACGGACACACATACACGCACACACACACACACGCACACACAGACCTTTTTGTGAACATGCTTTTTTTGGATACAGGGGACCCTAAAACATACATTTCCGTTGAAATCTCAGTATCGAATTTTTGGGTGGAGTGCAATACCTTCTCTATACACTATGTACATTGTGCGTATAGAGAAAGTAAAAATCTGATGTGCTGAATTCACATAACTTTCTCTACTTTTCCAAATCAAACTATTCTTACAAAAGATGTTCGAGATACACATTAGCGAATTGGTCTTATTACTTGCTTCATTGTAAATGTCGTTCTCCGTGATGTAGTAGTTACCATGCTAACTTCATGTATCCAGAGTGGCGGGTTCAAGCCCGGCGGAGGACGATGGATTTTTCCCGGCGTAAAAACCCTTAGCATGACTTCCTTCTGAAAGGAAGTGAAGCCATTGGTCCCAAGCCAAGTAAAAGAGGACTCAGCAGAATTAAGCGATCTTTCACGCCCAGCGTAGAATGGGACGCTGAGAACCACAACAATTAAAGAACGATCATAAATAAAATTCAATTTCAATTGTATACAGAACGGAAATAATGGAATGCGTTATGCTAAAGCGTAGTCAAATCATTGAAAAGCTGGTCGCTCAGTGAAACAATTGGGATTCAAACTCGTTTTGCATAGTCCCGATTGAGAAAAGCTAGGTAGTTTAAAACTGAAACCAATAACAAGGAATATCTAAAAAACGGTCAACTCTACAAGTAAAACGATTATGAATTATATGATTTAACAAAATAAACATGTTTTGTGAATTATGTTTTTGTGTATTTCTTATCGTTTAACCGTTATGCAAAATTTTGCAAAACTCATCCTGAATAAATAGGTCTTGAGAGTCAATTCCTAGAAAATTCAAAATATACATTTTATTTGTGATGTAAATATCTTTAATATACGATTTTTAATGAAAATCGTTAGAGCCATTTTTAAGAAATATACCAATTTAAAAAATGTTTCTATGTAAGGGGAAATCTTCGTGTCCTAACCTGGATGACACATATATATATATATACCAAGTTTGGTTTTAACGACCTTTTCGTTTTTTGATCTATACTGCTCACATGGACCGTTTTCTAAAAATGTTATTTTCGCACTAGGGGATCTCTAAACGTATATTTCCGATAACATTTTGACATCGAATTTTTGGGTGCAATATAATACCTTCTCTAGCTGCTATGTACATTGTACGTCTTAATATACTTTCTAGAGAAAGTAAATAATCTGATTTGTTCCATTCACATGACTCTTGATTATCATGATGTAGATACGTAAATAATCTTTTATAACAATAGTTTGTAGAGAAAGTAAAATATCAGATTTGTTAAAAAATTATACATCTGTGCTTTTGTGGATTTATTTCACATCCTTGATATTTAAAACTTTAAACCTGAACTAGCGGGTAGTTTTCTAGGATGATTTTTCATCTGGTTTGGTGTTTCCACAGAACTCATTGTCTTTTTTTCGAAACTTTAAAATAATAGCACATTATTTTTAAATGATAGAGAGCCTGTTGCAGATCATCTTTACTTTTCCGGATAAAAACTACTCATCCGCCTATAACAGACCAATAACCCACCTCGGTACTGCGGAGGTAGCCTGGCTACTTCACATTCTAGAGATTGCGAATTCGAATCTTGCTTATGGCGAGTTACCGGATAAGGCTTTCTATGGGTTTTTTCTTATCTGAGAAAAAATTACTTGACTAACATTAAGCTCCATGGACTCCAGATCACTTAAGCTTAAAAAAAAAGGAAAAGAAAAACATTAGATCACTTACTTCTACGTGTCTGTCTATTTTTTTTTTTTTTTTATTAGTTTCGGTTTATTGTTGGAAATTTAGCGATATAATCCCTTTTCTTTTTCCTCTTTTTCCATCTTACTTATATTTCCTTTGTCTTCCTATTTGTTTTTTGTTTTTACTTAAAATACACATTTATAAACACACAAACACCCATGTCTAACCCAGACGCAAACCCAGATCCCCCGCGCCACGAAACACCAAAGTTAGGCAGTTTAGCGAGCGCGCCCATGGGCACAAGCTATTAAACGCCTATAAAAACGTTCTCTAGATTTCTCTGATTTTCCAGGTCTGTATGAACATGCTCAAATATTTATACTTTTATCAAATGTGAAGTCATTAACTTCACATTCGGGTTAATAAATTATAAGGTAACCCCTCTCGCGGTTTATCTCCCCAGCGCGAGAGGTACGAGAGCCGCCGGGAAAGTGGTGCCGGCAAAGGCTCCCAAACAGACGGTATAACAAGCTAAAGATGTCCTCGGTCATTCACCTAATTTCAGCAACAAAAAACCTTGTGTAATCTACAGAAAATTAGTGATTACATAATGGAAGAAATCACAAGGATTCCTGCTGCTAAGCTTAGACGAATAAGCGAGAATGTTTTCGCAAATTGACTACCCGTTTGTGAGCAGGTCAGCATTTCCGTAATTTATTTTAAGATACGTATTTTAGTGCGCCTTTACGACACCACTTTCCCAGCGACTCTCGGATCTCTCGCGTAGTGGAAAGAGGCCGCGACAGAGGCTATCTTATAATTTAACGACTATATATATATAGCTTTCTGAAAACGGAGTTTCAAAATCATTCCATAGCGACTCCCTCTTGTAAATTTTGTCTCTCTTCTACAAATTGTCTGTATCCCCTGACAACTTTTCAGTTCTCCTCACTTGACTACTATTTTAGAACTGTATTAAACCAGAACCTTTGTCTTTTATCGTTTCCTTTCTGGACAGTGGTGTTTGTTTTTTCTTTTCTTTCTTTCTTCCCCCCTCCTCCTCCCCTAACCAACAATTACAAAGATGTCTCTCGATCTCTAGACGGGAACATTTTCTTGGCGTAGTTAACAGTTTTGGAAGTTAAGTCGAGTACACAACCCAGGTTTCAGAGGCATTGAGCTACGTATGTAACGTGTGACAAATGTTCTGCTGCGGTGTTGAACCAAACTCTTCTTGGCTCCAGGCCAGAGAATCACTTGATGCAAATTTCTACTCACTACTATACTTTCAGATTATTCATAAATACCATTATTTCCATACGTTTATCTCACAACTACTTTCTTTAGCGCGTATGTGCATACATGTACCTATATACTCGTAGTAACTAGAGAATGTATTGTATTTCATTCATAAATTTGATGCCGAGATTTCACCGGAAATATGATTTGAGGTCTCCCGAGTCAAAAAAAAAAAAAATTAAAAAAAGGATCATATGTGTGTCTCTGCGGGTTTGTGCCTGTGGGTAGCATAGCTCAAAAACGAAAAGATCTTTAAATAACAACCTTGTTATTTATATTTAGTATCTTTCAAGGATGCGACAAGAGAATTTCATGATAAACCCTCCACCACAAATTATCCTTTACATTTTACTCAAAAAAGGCTCTAACGATTTTGATTAAAATATCATATATTAAGAATATTTACATAATAAATACAATTTATATTTTGAATTTTCTGGGAAGGGCGTCTGAAAACCTCTTTATTCTGGACGAGTTTTACAACATTTTGCGTAACGGATAAACTTAAGCGATCGACGAACTTAATACAAAAAAAAATTACATCTCGTTAAAACACATAATTTATGTCATATACTTTTTTCTTGTAGAGTAGATAGTTCTCGAGATATTCCTTGTTATAGGTTTCAGTTTTAAACTACTAACTTTTCTCTAACGGGAACATGGAAATCGTTCAGAACCTCAATTATTTCACACATCATTGAGCTTTTACAAACTTTGACTATCGCTTTAGCCTAATTTATTCTCTTCTTGCATTCTAATTACAAGCAAGTAATAAGACCATTCTGCTAATGTTTATCTCGATTAGCATGGTGTAGATAAATGAATGACCTTTTTGGATCAGCCAGAGAAAGTTTATGAATGGAACACATTAGATTTTATGAATTTATTTTAGATCATAAAGCTACAGGATGCGGCCGTGACTGGATGGTTAGACTGCTCACTCTCATCAACACAGCCCGGGTTCGATTCCAGGGAATCCCAATGTGCAACTTGTGGTGGAAAAGTGATGTCTGGGTGGATTTTCTCCGAGTTCTTCAATTTCTCAAGTCATTCATTACACCCATTGTTCCACCTTCTATTCATACATTAGTGAGTGAGTGAGTGAATGAGTGAGTAAGCAAATACAGACTGTGTTGTGGCAAGAACATCAAATACAATTTAAAATCAGTTTAATTATCTCAAATGTATGACATTTTATTCAAAATTGACAGAGAAAAAGTATCATGCGTTCCATTCACATGACTTTCTCTATCTATTGCTCAAACAAATAATTTTTTCAAAAGATTATTCATTTATCTACTTTATGCTAATCAAGAAAGATTAGCAGATTGTCTTAGAGTACTCAGCTCCTTATAAGTAAAAGAAAAATAAGGGAACTTAGGCTAAAACGACGGTCACATCTTTAAGAGCTGTTATTGTAATTCAGTTCTCTTTACACGCCCAGAAGTAAAACAAAAAAGAGATGAATTGGACGAGGACTTTCCGTTTGAGAGACGTTTAAGTATTCAGGGAATATTTCGGATATGGTTGGTTCTATAAGACTGTATATGACAAATAGCGCGCTTTAACGAAATCTGCATTTTTGTGCGGTGAGTCTTTGGTCTATCTCTTACGGTCTATATAAAATTCATTCAGAATGAAGAGCACTTTAGCAGCTATTCCCAAGATATTCAGGATATACATTTTATTTGACATGCAAATATCGTCAATTTTAATCACGAAAATTGCGAAACATTCATGTAAAGCGTAGCTTGGGGTGTGGGATTTTCCTCAAAATCTTCGTGTCGCATCCTTGGAGAATATTAAACTTAAATACCCAGTTTGGTATTAACAGAATTTCCCTTTTAAGTTATGCTGCCCACATACACACACACACGGATGCTTTTCCAAATTTTTTTTTTATTCATGGGGACCCAAAAATGTATTTCCAGTGAAATCTCGAATTTTTGGGTGAAATACAATACCTTCTCTGTACACTATGTAGATAGTACGTGTAGAGAAAGTAAAATATGTTTCCTTTAGTTGTTCAATACTTTACTGAAACTGAGGGAATCCAACAGAAGCTATTTAAGTTTGATTCAAAGATAATTGTAGAATTTTGTCTAGACTCTTTAAGAGCAAATTCCATTAGATACATTTTCTGTGTAGACAATACAAATACCAACTTCGTAGGGCTTCATCCCCGCGACCAGCGGCATGTGTTTCATCAATTAAAGAACTAGGAAAAAGGTAGAAGGAATTGGATGCCCTGCCCATGTTCTAACCATACCACACTAAGCGCTGCTGGAGACTTAACTGTCAATATTGAAATAATCGTCATGAAAATATTTAATTATTTTTCAATATACATGGTAAGGACAGAGAGGCTGAAAGAGTTCTGCTTATACCTCGATGTCAAGCATTAGTCTCAAAGAAAGACGCCTGTCGTTATTTCAGAGAATTCTTAAGCTTTAAATTCAATTAAAACCGTTTTTTGAAGCCGAAGACAGGCCATCTAAAGTAATTTCAGATTTGTTTAGTAGTCCGATCAGTGATATTTACTTCATGCTTCTGCAGTCAAACTTGTCTCTGTTTGAAAACAATATAAAAAGCGTGGAGAAGAATAAAGTCTCTATAATTGAAATAAGAAATAAACTAAGTAACACTCAAAAATGTCTGAATGAAAGGAAGACTGCCAATTTTATTGGCATGCAAACCAATATGCATTTGAACAAATTGAGGAATGAGAACTCAAACAAGAGATAATTTGATTTCAAAATTTGAGGAAGAGACAATGACTTCCCAACCATAGCATTTGGTTACTTAGAGAAATGGAGTCTTTATTTTAATAAATATCAGTATTTGATTGGACGACTCTATCTGAAACCCCACATTAGGTGATGATTGACAGTATTGCATACCTGACTAAAATCGGCGTGAAGATTTCAGGTGCAAATTGTTTTCAGCAATATCTGAAGAACTTTTTAGAAACTGAACATGACTTGGAAGAATGGAAGTCTAAACATTCCTGGAAGAAAGGTGGCTTTACTTTCTTAAGGAAAAAGAAGCAAATACCAACTGAGCGCAAATACCAACTACTAAAACTATCGAGTCTTTGTTTTCTATTCCCGCACACGTCAATGTGGAAAGAGTATTTTCATTGATGTAGGCCCAGTGGAACTTATAAAAGAAATCGACTGCACTGTGGTGCCAATCTTACAGCGCCAATTTAACTACAAGCTGACTCTCAAGGAGTTTTACAAAAACGTAAAAGGGAAAAAAGATTTGCTGATAAAGCTGAAATCTTCCGAAAAAAGCTGATGTATAACACTCACATAACTTACTTTAGCTGCTCTACAAACTTCTTAAAAAGGATTTTAATTCTTTCTACACAATGCTAATTAAGATAAACATTAGCAGAATGTTCTTATTACTTAGTTCCTTATACGTAAAAGGGAACTAAAGGAATGCATTACGCTAAAGTGATAGTCAAAAGTTTTAAAAATGCGATTGTCATTGCAAACCGCTTCTTTGCTTGGCCAGGGGTAGAATAAAAGAAAAACGTACAATTCCTGTCTGCGAAAAGCATAAGTACTTTACAATTGAAACCAATAACAAGGAATATCTCGGATACCTATAGAACAAAAACGTAAAGGATAAAAATTATGTAATTTTGGCAAGTAAGTTTTTGCCTATCTCTTACGGTTTACTAGTTATGCCAAATTCCGCAAAATTTATCCAGAATGAAGATGTCTTTAGAGGCCATTCCCAGAAAATTGAAGATATACATTTTATTTTCATGTAAATGTCTAAAATATAAGAGATTTTAATCAAAATCGTTAGAGGCATTTTTGAGAAAATCAAAATTTTCGAAACTTTTTCCATGTAAAGAGTAGTTGGAGGTGTGGGGATTTTCTTGAAAATCTTAAATCCAAGTTTGGTAATTAACGGTCTTTTAATTTTTGAGCAATGCTGCCCCCCCACACACACATACACGGACATTTTTCTAAACATATATATATATATATATATATATAGGAGATCTAAAACATGTATTCCGGTGAAATCTCGGTATCGAATTTTTGGGTGCATTACAATACCTTCTCTATACACTATGTACATAGTACGTGTAGAGAAGTAAATATAGTGTACAACTACCTCTACCGCAACAAGTTCCATGTAACTGTGTTCTAAACAAAAAGAAATTATATTAAATAAATTTGCTGGTCAGCGAGCTGACTTCTCACCCGGAGGTCCCGGGATCAATTCCCGGCTGGGGCGGGGAATTTTTCTTTAACCAGAATTATTCCCTATCCCCCACAGAGTCTGGAAGTATGTATGTGAGAGTGAGTGTGTGAGTATCTGAGAAAAAGAAAATGATTTAAACCAACGTAAGGAACCTACAGAAAACGAGTTGTTTCAAGTGCAAAGCCCCCGATATGACCTTAGATGTTAAAGGGGGCTATATAAATGAAACAATAAAAAAAAAATCTGATGTGTTGCACTCACATGATTTTCTCTAGCTGTTTTACAAAACTTCATACATAAGATTACTCTTCTTTCTGGACCTTGCTAATCGTGGTACTCATTAGCACAATGTTCTTATTATTTAGTTCCGTATAAGAAAGAAGAAAATACGGGAATACACTAGGCTAAACCAATAGTCAAATGTTTTAAAAGCTGTCGTTATGCGATTGTCATTACAAATCGCTTCTTTTCTTGGCCAGGAGTAGAACAAAAAAAAAAAAAAAAAAAAAAAACGGACACTCCCGTCTGAGAAAAGTATAAGTATTTCACAACAGAAACTAATAACAATGAATACCTCGAAAACGGTAAGCTCTACGTGAAAAATGTATATGACATAACTTGTGTATTTTAACAATACCTACTTTTTTGTATAGTAAGTTTTTGTCTATCTTCTACGGTTTACTACTTATGCCAAATTAAGCAAAATTAATCCAGAATAAACAGGTCCTCAGAAGCTATTCCCAGAAAATTCAAGATATACATTTTATTTGTTAGGTAAATATCTTTAATATATCACATTTTAATCAAAATCGTTAAGAGCCATTTTTAAGAAAATAAAAAAATTCGGAAAAAGTTCCATGTAAAGGGTAGTTTGGGGTAGGGGGATTTTTCTGAAAATCTTCGTGTCGCATCCCTGGAAGATACGAAACTTAAATACCAAGTTTGGTATTTTAGCTACTATTCGTTTTTGAGTTGTCGTGTTCAAAGGCACACGGACACACACGGACCTTTTTCTGAAAATGCTTTTTTTGGATACAGGGGATCCTAGAACATGTATTTCCTGTGAAATCTCGTTATCAAATTTTTGGGTGGAGTACAATACTTCTCTATCCCTATGTACATTGTACACATGGGGCTAGAGAAAGTAAAAATTTGTTACTTCATTTTTACACCCTCCTGTCTCAGTGTGTCTCGACGAGGTCTCAACTAAATATGGCAACCCTAGGTGCATCTGGAGCAAAGTCAAAGCATTCCAGCAGATTGTTCGGAGAGTAGTAAATATGGCATAAATGTAAGCTCTGTTCAACCTCTGTATAATTGGAGTTTCATGTTCAGCTTTTAACTCTCTATATTTATGGAAAACCTCTACCCACACGCAGCATATACAGTTACAGAAGGCGGCAGACGAAGAATCTGGTTTATTAAGGGTCATAAGGCACCGTAATGGTGTCATTTAAATTGGTCTCTAACAGCTGTATACTTCTTTCGTCGTTTTGCCTCGTGCTGTCATATAAGACGTTATTATAGATACCGTATTTTATCCGTTGTTGATGAAGGGCTTACAGTAAGCTTTTGTCAGAAGAATGATTGAGGTTTTTTTTTCTTTTTTTTTCCTTTTTTTCCCTTTTTTCTCAGTTTCCTATATTTCCTTAGTAGACATTTTTTTTTAATTTTTTTAACGTTTTCCTTTTTACATATACACACACAAACATAGACACATTTACAAACACAGAAAGACCCATGCCCAAGGCGGGACTCGAACCCATGATCCTGTGCACCACGAAGCGCCAAAGCGAGTCACTTTAGCGAGCGCGGCCACCGAGATCGGCAGGTTAGGATTTACGAGGGCTTTTTTTTTTTTTTTTTTTTTTTTTTTTTTCCAACCTCCGATAGACTAAAAAGAAAAGACAAGTTCATAGAAAACAATTATTTTATTACCTACTAAAAGTTTTGAACATTTTTCAACGTAATCAGCGAAAAGATTGAAGCATTTTTCGGACCTGTGCACAAGCTTTGCAATACCCGCTTCAAAAAATGTTGCCGCCAATGATTTCAAATGAGCATTGACGTTGTTTTGAAGATCTTCGTACTCTACAATGTCTGCGGAGAGCCGTTAAAAACAAACGAAGAGGAATGCTGACTTCAGGAATTGTGTTGATCCATGACAGTGCTCGTCCACACACTGCTGGCACAACCTTTCGGCTCCTTGAACAATTTCAATGGGACATTTTCGATCATCCACCGTACAATCTTGACTTGGCACCCAGCCACTTTCACCTTTACCCTGAACTGAAGACGTGGCTAGGAGAGCAGCACTTTTAAACCAACGAAGATCTTCAAAACAACGTCAATGCTCATTTGAAATCATTGGCGGCAACATTTTTTGAAGCGGGTATTGCAAAGCTTGTGCACAGGTACGATAGAATGTCTCAATCTTTTCTGCGATTATGTTGAAAAATAACCATAAGTGTACAAAACTTTTAGTAATAAAATAATAGCTTTTTATGAACTTGTCTTTTATTTATAGCCTATCGGTGGTTGAAAAAAATCTGATGTATACCATTCACATGCTTTTCTCCATATCCCTGCAACAAATAATTCTTAAAAAGCTTATAGTTCTATTTACTTTATGCTAATCAGAAAAAAATAGCAGAAATAGTCTAATTACTCGCTTCCTTGTAAGTAGAAGCGAAATAAAGGACAACCGTAGGTTAAAGTGATAGTCAAAAGCTGGTTGCTATGTCAATGAAGTTCCTTTGTTTATATGGATAGGAGTTGACAAGCTCCTGTATGAGAAAAGTATGTTTTTCATAGCAGAAACCAAAAATAAGGAATGTCTAAAAAACGACGAACTCCACGAAAAAAGTGTGAATAACATAAATTGTGTGTTTTAATATACCCTACATTTTTTGTTAAGTAAGTTTTTGCCCATCTCTTACGGTTTAGCAGTTATTCAAAATTTAGTAAAATTCATCCACAATAAACTACTCTTCAGAGGCTATTCCCAGAAAATTCAAGATATACATTTTATTTGTCAGGTAAATATCTTTAATATACGAAATTTTAATCAAAATCGTAGAGCTATTTTTGAGAAAATCAAAATTTTCGAAAAGAGTTCCATGTAAAGGGTAGTTGGGGGCGGGGGGATTCTCAAAATCTTCGTGTCGCATCCCTAGAAGATACTAAATTTAAGTACCAAGTTTGGTATTTTACCTACTTTTCGTGTTCGTTTTTGAGTTATCGTGTTCACAGACACACGGACACACACACATACACACACACACACACAGACACACACACACACAGGGACCTTTTTGTGAAAATGCCTTTTTTTGGATATTGGGGACCCTAAAACATATATTTCCGGTGAAATCTCGGTATCGAATTTTTGGGTGGAGTGCAATACCTTCTCTATACACTATGTACATAGTGCATATAGAGGAAGTATAAAAAAAAAAAAAAAGGCCTTCGTATATGTACTTAGAGCATAATATATAAATAGAGACCGCATGGCCGAACCTCTCCCTTGCTAAGAGTTGAAACAAACATCAAAGTCACGTGACTAATACAGAAAAGCGCGAGTTCTCCCATTAGTTATACTGGTAAGGTCTGACGAAAATGTTAAAGTAAATGTGACTTTTCGTATCGACAAGTAAATTGTGTAAATGCAAGAGTTCCAATTGATACGTTGGTAATATAGATCACTTAATAGCGTACATTCTGTGTTTAAAACAGATGCTTGACCTGAAAACCTAATAAGGTAAGATAGGTTATGTAGTTATAAAACTAGTTGTTTTTAGTGAAGAGTTTAATTGTATACAGTGATGAACAATCTCTTTGTGTTAAACCGTATTACACGACTGTAACCAATTAGCATATTATTGTGTTAAAGTGTATGTATGTTAATTGCTGTGGAAACATTCTTGGACATTGGCGAATGTGTTTCGAATGTTTTTTGTGGATTGCAAAGTGATAACCTAAAACATGACCCATGGCTTTCTACAATCGGGAGCCATGGTTGACCTTATGTAATGTTATTAAAGATAGGGTTCATTCCCTAAGTGTGATTGTCTATTACATATGACAAAAAGTGCAACATATTATTCGTCGCTCCTGGATCTTTTTTTTTTTTTTTTGCAGTGTTTAACGCCCGTTTTAACTACTGGTGATACGCGAATGAAGATGGAGCACCGGTGGAATGCGATGGCGGGGGAAAGCGGAGAACCCGGAGAAAAACCCACCCCTGCGCCGCTTTGTCCACCACAAGTCTCACTTGGGATCAAGACCGGGCCGTCTAGAGGAGAGGCGAGAGGTCTAACCACTTTTTTTTTTTTTTTTTTTTTTTTTTTTTTAAACAGTAACGGAGTCTGATCAGGACTCCGGTACTGTATCCCTATTTACATTTCCCCCCGTAGGTTTTACTGATTACTGGTTTACTGGTTTTACTGTTTCTTTTACAAACATATACATATTGCACAAACATATAACACCCATGCCCAAGGCGGGACTCGAACCCACGATCCCCTGCCCACGAAGCACCAAAGCGAGACGCTTTAGCGAGCGTGGCCATGGGGACCGGCTAAAAAACCTTACCCGGGTAACTCACCCTAAGCGAGATTCGAACTCGCGACCACTCGGCAACGGCGCGGTCCCACTCCAGGTTCTATCAAATATTAATCCAGAAAGGGCTAACCTGATTTCCTTTCTATTTATGATATATTTTAAGTGCAGAATAATTTAAGTTCATAAATGATCAAAGGGATACCTTTACGTATAATAAATGCATTAAACGATGTTATCTTGAAGTGAATTAGTGTTATTTGTGTGTATTTCGCACGTGCAAATGTGTTGAAAATATAGCGACTACGCCCAACATTTGTAGAGTGTTTCTTAGACAAACTATTAGTTATCAATACAGATATATTAATTAAACTTTCTTAGTAAAATATATATCTCAATGCTTTCAGAAATTACAAGCTTTTCCAAGGTATATCATTCCATTACAGATACATTTAGAGCTTTTCCTAAAGGTGCAAATTTAACTATTTGAACCTTATAGCCGCCTAAACTCAGATTTGCCACAAGACAAGAGTATCTGGCGTTATATATAAACATAAATAATAACACAGAATATTGTGTATTTCTTACTTTCTCTACACGTACTATGTACATAGTGTATAGAGAAGGTATTGCACTACATCCAAAAATTCGATACCGTGATTTCACCAAAAATATATTTTATGGTCCCCTGTATCCAAAAAAAAAAAAAAAAAGCATTTTCAGAAAAAGGTCCATGTGTCCGTGTGTCCGTAAAGCCAAAAGCGAAAAGTCGGTAAAATACCAAACTTGGTTTTTAAGTTTAGTATCTTCCAGGGACCCAACATGAATATTTTGAGAAAAATCCCCCCACCCCAAGCTATCCTTTATATGGGAAACATTTCGAAACTTTTGACATTCTCAAAAATGGCTCTAACAATTTTGATTAAAATATCTTATATTAAAGATATTTACCTGACAAATAAAATGTATAGTTTGAATCTTCTGGAAATAGCCTCTAAAGACTACTTTATTCTGGATGTATTTTACGGAATTTTGCATAACAGCTAAACCGCCAGAAATGGAGTTTTATCATTTTTGAGATATTCCCTGTTCTTGATTTCAGCTTTAAAATACTTTTCTCATACAGGAATTTGTCAACACATGTCCACACAAACAAAGACGCTTCAGTCACATAGCAACCAGCTTTTGACTATCACTTTAACCTACAGTACTCCTTTATTTCGCTTCTACTTACAAGGAAGCAAGTAATAATATATACCATTTCTGCTAATTTTTTCTCGATTGGCATGAAGTAAATAGAAGAATAAGTTTTCTAACAGTTATTTCTTACAGAGATGTAGATAAAACCATGTGAATAGAACACACAAGATTTTTGGTAGAATTAACAGTTTCTGAGAAATTCTGAGATGTTGTTGAGTTACTGGTTTCAACTTTAAACTACCTAAAACCTTTTTCAAGCAGGAAGTCAACGTTCATTTCATCTTCTTTGCCTTATTCCCGAAAATACAGAAAAGAACAACCTTTCAATTGTTTCACATGGGAATAGATTTTAAAATATTTACAAGGAAGCAAGTAATAAGACCGTTTCTTTCAAAGTTTATCTAGATTAGTATGACGTAAATAAAAGACTAAAATGTTGCATATGAGAAATTTTTAAATATTTTAAAATTGAACCAATAACAAGGAATATCTCGGAATTGGCCAAATCCACGAAAAAAGTGTATATAACATAAATTGCGTGTTTTAATGAGATCTATATTTTTTGTGTTACGTTTTTGACTTTCTCTTACGGTTTACCAGTTATCAAAAGTCAAACAGAATGAAGAGGTATTCAGAAGCTATTCCCAGAAAATTCAATATATACATTTTATTCGCCTGTAAATACCTTTAATATAAGTAATTTTAATCTACAGCATTAGCGCCATTTTTTAGAAAATCAAAATTTACGAAATTTGTCTCATGTAAAAATCGAATCCCAAACTTAACTTAAGTATCTTCCAAGCATGCAATACGAATATTTTGAGAAAGATTCCCTCACTGCAAGCTACCATTTGCAAGGAAAACATTTTCAAAAATGTTGATTTTCGCAAAAAAGGCTCAAAGATTTTGATTAAAATACTTTACATTAAAGATATTTACACAACAAATAAAATTATTATTTTGAATTAAAGACCTCATTATTCTGGATGAATTTTGCTGAATTTTGCTTAATTGGTAAACTGTAACAGACAAAATCTAACTATACAAAAAATGTAGACATATACTTACTATTCTTCTATACTCACTATACAAAAATGTATGTCATGTGTATTTTTTTCGTAAAGTCAACCATTTCTGAAATATTCCTTGTATTGGTTTTAGTTTTAAAATACTCAAAAATTTTCTCATACGGGAATTTGCCAAATCCTAGCCAGGCAAAACAAATAATTTCAATCACATAGCAACAGCTGTTGATAGATGTGACTCGTTTTAGCCTAGTGTATTCCCTCATCTCCCTTCTACTTAAAACGAAGCAAGTAATAAGAGCTTTTCTGCTAATTATGTTCTCGATTATCATGAGGTAGAGAGAATAATAAACTTTTTAACAATAATTCACTACAGAGATGTAGAGAAAGTCATATGAATGGAGCAGATCCGATTTTTTATACATTGACCCTAAAACGTGTATCCAGTAATATCTTGGTACAATTTTTGGGTGGAGTGCAATACCTTCTCTACCTATGTAGGTGCCATGTGCTATGTGAGAAAGTAAAAAATAAGGAAGATGATAGGCATCAGAGAAGCAGCAACATCAGTGCTTATACCAAGTGGAAGTGGGCAGGCCACGTTATGAGGATGGACCACCACAGATGGCGCATAAAAAAGAGCCTCAGACCCAAAAACCGGCCACAAAGAAACCGGTCAGAAAAGATGTACGAGTGATCTAAGTCTTCAGTTTGGACCCAAATGGACTAATACAGCCAAGGATCAACACGAGTGGCGTCTACTGACAGAAGCAGCAACAAAAGAATGACTGCGCGGAATGCGGCATTGCAGATTCTAGTTCAGTTTGAGATTTGGTTCTGTCATTGGTCGATTGACCAACATGGCTGCCCATGCGCAAAGCGAACGGTGCATTTCACATTGGAAAGCAAAACCGATTTTCAGAAAGTCCATTTTTACCTCTTATTTCGATCAGTTCATTTACACACACCTATCCTGACGTAGCCTAACCTCGACGAAATCTCGAACCTGTCGTTCACCTGTCACGTAGCCATATTGTCTCCGTAACCAATAGGAAAGCTCAGGAAAGAGCCTTAGTCTAAAACTGAACTAAAATCTGCAATCTCGCACGTGGAATTGCCAAAATAGCCACCTTCTAATTCTAATAGGCAATGCATTCATTTTTACAAAGTCCAAAAAGGTCTCAGAAATTAAAACTACTTTCGTTCTTGCAAACAGATACAACGAGTTTAAAGGTGCATATATTCCGGTAATTAAATATGATAAAATATTTTAACAAAACTTGTAGGTGAACTGAATCAGTAGAAATACCTTATGGATAACGTCTGAAAAATTGCAATTTAATACCCTAAAATATTATCTAGATATTCTGTATGGTTACTGTAGTTAAACGTAATGCCTAGCTAAAACACGATGAGTCGCTAGTTTCTTGTGAACTACGTAACTTGAATGCTGTGACTATATAAACTGCCTTTTGTCATTTTTTGAAAGCCATGTAGATTATTCATGGCTAGATTGTCCACAAAGAACTCGTTGTTAGACTACTTCTTCTTTATAGGTACAATAAAACGATTAATACTCTAATTTGAGTTCTACTTTACAACTATTCCGTCCCTGGAGAGTTGTTTTCCGGAAGTTGGAACATTTGTTTTTAACTTAGTTGTCAAGTCTATAAAATTACTTTTTATAGTCTCCTCTATCCTAAATATAAATTTCTTCATTATTTTTATTGAGCATTCCTTATAGCTACAAGAAGATTAGGGGGGTCAATTCTTTTATCAGCTGGTCCAATGTGATAGTTATGACATTCCAAGAGAGAGAGAGAGAGAGAGAGAGAGAGAGAGAGAGAGAGAGAGGCACAGACTCACAATAGTACTCCCCATTTTGAGACAGGTATTAATGTGATGCAGCTGTGAAATTTGACCAAAAATTGAGAAAAATTAAAAAAGTACTTTGTTTGATAATAAAAAGATATGAATTGTAAATTTTAAGAACATATATAGTTTCTTCCACTTGGTGCACCTTAAATTTTCCAATTAATGAAGATACAAATGGGTAGACCCATACCTATGAACAGGCTCCTACAACTTTGAGCCTTATTTTCCCCCACAAACTTTTTTCCAATACTTTTCCATACTCAAAATGTTCCACACGATGTAATTTTTCACTAATATGTTTCAAACTTTTTATACTGTCTCTCAAAAGTACAGTAAAAACATTTTGATATTAATTTTTCGAAATAATACTCCAATTTTTATAAATAATAAAATTTGAAATATTATGGGTTTTGGAAAGTACAAAGAATAATACATTTTCTCCATAATAAAAATATAATATGACATGTATTTTAAAACTTATTTGCTGTAAAACTAGATGTTTGTATGTGGCTTATTTTTATTATAACAACGAATTTAGACGTAAAAAGTATTATTTTAATATCCTTGTTAGCTACAATGTTAATAGGTGGCAAAAATATCACTATTATTGTGTATAACAACTGGTATAAATTTTAATAAGACATAGTACATACTATGGACTTTCCAAACTTCACATATGCTTCACCTTAAGTATTTGTTTAATACAAACTAATAACACGGTATATACCGGAAAAGGTCAACTCCACAAACACTTTTGTTGAACATTTGTGTAATTTGGGGATATCTGCATTTTTTGGTTTTTAGTTTGCTATTTATTACGTTTAATATTAATACCAAAGATATTCAACATAAAGAACTTCAGAGGATAATACCATAAAATTCAAAATATAAAATTCATTTTTCATGAAAACATCTCATGGCATTTTAATAACTACTTTTGAGAAAATCAAAAATTTTTAAATTCATTTCATGTAAAGGGTAGTTTGTGGAGGGGGAATTTTGTTGAAAATCTTCGTGTTGCAACCTGGAAGTTACTAAATGTAAATACAATGGTGGGTATTTAACGGTCTTTTCGTTTTCGAGTTATCTATGTAATCACACACACATACACACACACCTATACGGTCCGGGTTCGATTCCAAGCGACTGCATGTGAGATTTGTGGTGGACAAAGCGGCAGAGGGGCGAGTTTTCTACTGCTTCTCCAGTTTCCTCCACCATCGCATTCCACCGGTGCTCCATCTTCATTTCATGTATCAAGTATCAAAAGCGGGCGTTAAACACTACCAAAACACACTCGCACACCCACATTAACCTTTTGGATTATGGGGTTCTCAAAACATGCATATCCAATGAAATATCGGATTCAATTTTTGGGTGAAATTCAATATATACAATTTACAATCGTGTTAGAGGAAGTGACAATAGTAATTGGCAAAAGCGTATAGGGCAGAAGAGAAGAGTCTATAATACAGACAATAGTTCATATTTAGAAACGAAGAGGAAAGCGGAATTAGAATCAACTAATGTATTCCTCCACAGAACAATTGATGTGCAATAAGATAAAAATATGTAATTTCAGATTTTGGAGTACACATAGAACTCGCATAAGGAAAGTAGTTACGAACGCCGACTTGCTCAGCCAGGTGGCTAAAATCTATCGGAAATCGAACAGAAACTGTTTCGGACTGAACGGAGCTAATGACAGAATAAATAATTCAGGAGCAGTGCTAAGGTCAATCCGAGAAACCACAAGTAAATCAATGAACAAGCAGCGTTTTTCAACGACCAGCAACCAAACACTGGCGTTGTAGAGAAAACCCTGGCTGAAAAATCCAATGCACAACGACAAACGAGTGAGATGGTTACAGTGGTAACATCTGAGGTCAGCATTCTGAAGACCCTGGGCTCAAATCCCATGGTTCGACCAATTTTGCATCTGTTTTTCGTGGTTTTTCTCAGTCAACAAGGTATATCAAGACCAAAAGTTCCATTGAGCCAAAAAATCAATAGCAAAAACTGAATAGATGGTAATTACGATTGCGCTGCCATCTGTGCGGAACTAAAGGGTAGATAATTATGGTGTGAGGAGATGACACATTGAAAAGTATACAAAAAATGCAATTATACACAACAAAGAGACTAGACACAGATAGGACTTACATTAGTCCAACAGATAATTTGCAGACACTCCAAGAAGGGGTTTACTACAATGGTATAGTTTTATTTCATTCACTTCCATCTCCTATAAAGAAATTGCATAGGAACAAATTAAAAAGATACCCCATTACTCACACCTTCTAATCAGAGGAGGATTTCATACGAACAAAAATTACTGGCAATAATTAATGTGGTGTGTTAAATATAATATACATGAATATTCTAAGAATGCTTATTGTACAAATTGGTTTTTGGAAACAGACATGTAATTGTAAAGAGAAGTATGCCAAATCGACACCTCAGAAAAATTCAATATCAGAGTTAATCTTTGTACACAAATGTATTAATGGTTATCATGAGTAATCAATAAATGTAATTTCTGACCAAACTACGTCTTGGAGCTCGATTTTATGTGTATCTCAAAACAAGATCCATAGATTACATAGTAATAACATATAATGAAAGACTAGCTGCATTTTCTATTTGACTATGCATGGCATCATCTAACTATAGATAGTAGAAGAAATAGACTGGACGATCTTCTAACACCATCTGTTTGGCGCGAAGTGGAGGTAATATGATTCAATGTGCACGGCGTACCATCAGCGAGGTATCTTACCGAAGAGATTCGTCGCACTATGACCAAGCTGTTAAAGCAATGTAAAATAAAAGAGAATTAAACAAATCTGACACATGACTTTCTCTAGCAACTCTACAAACAAACTTCTTACAAAAGATAATTCTTCTTTCAACACCATGCCAATCGAAATAAACATTAGGAGAATTTTATTAGTTAGTTCCTTATAAGTAGAATGGAATTAAGGGAATGCACTAGGCTAAAGTGATAGTTAAATATTTTAAAAGCTGTTGTTATGCGATTGTAATTGCAAATCGCTTCTTTGCTTGGCCAGGAGTAGACAAAAGAAAAACTGATACTTCCGTCTAAGAAAAGTATAGGTACTTCACAACTGAATCTAATAACAAGGAATACCTCGAAAACTGTAGCTCAACGAAAAAAATGCATATGACATAACTTGTGTATTTTAACAAAATCTACATTTTTTTGTAAAGTAAGTTTTTGTGTGCCTCTTGCGGTTTACTAGTTATACCAAATTAAGCAAAATTCATCTAGAATAAACAGGTATTTAGAAGCTATTCCCAGAAAATTCAGCATATACTTTTATTTGTGATAGATATGTCTTTAATATGTCGTATTTTAATCAAAATCGTTACAGAAATTTTTAAGAAAAACAACATTTTCGAAAAATTTTTCCATGTAAAGGTAGTTAGAGGTGGGGGGATTTTCTTGAAAATCTTCGTGTCGCATCCTTGAAAGATACCAAACTTAAATGCCAAGTTTGGTATTTAACCGTCTTTTCGTTTTTGAGCAACGCTGTCCACATACCCACAGACCCACCCACACACATGCGGACCTGTTTCTGAAAAAAAAAAATATTGATTCGGGGAGTCGTAAAGCACGTATTTCCGGTGAAATCTCGACATCGAATTTTTGGGTGGAATATAATACTTCTCTATCCCTATGTACATTGTATATACCGGACTAGAGAAAGTAAAGATATGACTAGCGGTATTGGTCTTAGAGACGTAATAATTTTCATATAGTTTCTGGCTCCTTTAACGTGCGTTAAATGCACCATAGAATTTAGAATGATATTTGAGCATATACATAATTATATGTTGTACATTTTGTCAATACTACTTTTGCTCTCTGCTTTTTATTTAATATTCACATAATAGCCGAACTGAAACATATTTTCTATCTATGCGCTGAAGATTCTGTTATAAAATAATGTGGCCTTGCCATACTTTCACTATCACAGCACCACTACTCTAAATCATCGCTATTATATCATTTTTCTTAGGGACGTAATGAAATACCACGAGCAGCCATTCTATGGATAGTTCACTTGCTGGGGGATCGAACCCAATACCTTTCCTAAACTTTCGTAATAGCAGCATCCACTATGCATCACTACTGTCGCAACCTCATCCTGCGAACACACCAAAAGACCAGAATTTGTGGTCGCAATAGAAACATAATCACTAATGCACTCGCTTACATAGTATGGGTGAGTTCTAGAATGTTCGGGAGGTGGGGGAAAGAAGATTCCAGAATTCCCTCATTGCGTGGCAAGGAGATGCATGCATACTACGTCACAACCTATATCAGTACAAAAGAGATGGTAAAAACATATCTATCACCTTCAAATTCGTTTTCCTCAGCTTTCTTCTCCTAGTTCCCGGATTTTGCTACTAAATCATGCACTGGTGTTTACAAAATATTTGGTCATATAAATATCCGGATTTGGGGAAGTGAAGTTATCTCCTTAACCAGCACTCTTCATAGGAATCTTCCCGATAACGTCCTTTCAGTCCTGTTTTGAGCTCATACCCAGACAACTCCCGTTTCTTACACAAAGCCTGCGAAAGTAAAGAAAGAACAGCCTAGGAGGAAAGTTTCTGTGGCGCTCTATCATATTCCCCTTTATTATTTCATTCACCTCGTTCTTTCTGCCGATAAGAAGGTCGGAAATTGTATTCGCTCTCCGGTCTTGCTGCGAGGAAACATTTAATTTTCCGTCAGCCCAAGACCTCGAAACGTCGTCTTCTTTGCTGCAAAATTCGTAAATTATTCCACTTTGCTCCACAAGGAGAAACTACCGATTTCTTTCTCAGAGGCTTTTTGACGGCTTTCTTGCGAGAGAGAATGAACTTGGATTTTATTCTGTTAGGCACGTTATTCATTTATAGTTTTCACTGAAGGGTGTAAAGATATTTACCAACAGAAATGTATTTCTTAACCAATCTCTTCTTCACGCCATTCCTGTATTGATTAACTTTCTTCATTATATATTTAAGGCATTAAAATAGCAAACAATATGATTTGAGGGGAAACTTACTTTTTTGGATTTATTTAAATAGTATTTAACGCCCGCCTTTACAAGTATGGCACCGCAGGCGATTACACATGAAATAAAGAGGAGTATCAGTGGAATGCAATGGGGAGGGAAACAGGAGAAACTGGAGAAAATCCTCCCCTACCCCGATTTGCCAACCAAAAATTCCAATGAGGTCGCCTGAGATCGAACCCAGACTGCCTTGGTGAGAGGCGAATGATCTAAACACTCGGCCACGGCATGGCCATGTTGGAATATAAATCCTTGGTATATGCAGATTTTGTTACTTTCTCTACACGTACTATGTACATAGCGTATAGAGAAGGTATTGTAATGCACCCCAAAATGTGATACCGAGATTTCACCGGAAATAATGTTTTAGGTCCCCCTGAATCCATATGAAACATTTTTAGAAAAAGGCCTGTGTGTGTGCGTGTGTGCCTGTGGACAGTATAGCTCAAAAACGAAAAGACCGTTGAATACCAAACTTGGTATTTAAGTTTGGTATCTTCCAAGGTTGCGACACGAAGATTTTCAAGAAAATTCTCCACCCCAACTACCCTTTATATGGAACTATTTTTTGAAAATTTTGAGTTTTTCAAAAATGACTAACGGCTATAATTAAAATATCGTATATTAAATATATTTAGCTGACAAATGAAATGTATATCTTGAATTTTCTGGGAGTAGCTTCTGAATACGACTTTATTCTGAATAACTTTTACGGAATTTTGCATAACTGCTAAACCGTAGGAGATGGACAAAATTTACCGCACAAAAAATGTAGAGCACGATAAAACAAAAAAAAATTATGTTATATACATTTTTTTTTCGCGGAGTAAATGATTTTTTAGATACTCCTTGGTTTTAGTTTCAGCTTTGAAAAACATACTTTACTCATACAGGAATTTGTCAACTCCTGCCCATACAAACAAAGGAACCTCAGTCAAATAGCAACGAGCTTTTGACAATCACTTTAACCTATGGTACTCCCTTATTTCGCTTTTACTTACAAGGAAGCAAGTAATAAGATTATTTCTGTTAATTTTTTCTCGATTGGAATGAACTAAATACGATAAGCCTTTTAACAATAATTTGTTGTAGAGTTATAGAGAAAGTTATGTGAATGGAACACATCAGATTTTTCTTTTTTTACTTTCTCTAGTTTACATATTAGATAGGTTAGGCTTCGATTCCTTCCAAAACTTCGATACCAAGAATTCACTGGAAATGCACGTTTTAGGGTCCATGTACTCAAATAAAGTCGTTTAGAAAATAAAAGGTCCTATTTGTGTGCGCATGTGTGTGTCCATGACAACTAAAAAACTACAAGTCGGTTAACTACCACCCTTTGTATTTTATGTTAAATATCTTCCAAGGATGCAAGACCAATATTTTCAAGAAAATCCCATCCATCCCAAACTACCACTTACCTGTAAAAACTTTCGAAATGTGTTATTTTCTCAAAAACGCTTTAACAATACTGATTAAAATACCCAAATTAAAGATGCTTATACGACAAAATGTATTCTTGAATTTTAGGGAATATTTTCTGGAATTCTCTTCATTCTGAATGACTTTTTCATAACTGGTAAACCGTAAGAGATAGACAAAAATTTGCTACTCAAAAAATGTAATTTTTTATTTATATCATATACAGTTCTTTTTTTTTCTGTAAAAATATTCCTTTTTTATTCCAATTTTAAAATACATACCACTTTTCTCATACAGCGATTTGTCAACTCCTGGCCATTAAAAGAGAACATATTCTAATCTAGAAGACGAAAGTCAAGTAACTTTAAGTTCCATGGACCCCGATATCATTTGAGCACCACTTCAATTTCATTCTTCGTCCGACATGACGAACCGGTTAAAGGTCGTTAAGGTTGTTTAAAAAAAAAAAATCACATAGCAACCAGCTTTTAAAAGAGTTTACCATCGCTTTGACCTAGTGCATTCCCTTATTTACACTCTACTTATAAGGAACTAAGTAATATGGCAATTTTTGCTAATGTTTATCTCGATTAGCATGAAATAAATAGAAGAATAAGGTTTTTTATATATCTATACAATTGAATATTATTCTATATTAACTTCATAAGATGTCATTTTGTATTCATTGTTACCTGTTTGCCAACAATGTTTATTACCACAATCTGTATTATATTCCAATTGTCTTTATAACCATTCTGTAATAATTATTATCACAATGTATCAATGTTTCAGTCGCGATAAGACTCTTACGAGCCAAAGCGATAAAAAATAAATATTAATAAAAATAAAAAATAAGGTTTTATCAATTATTTGTTACAGAGCTACACAGACATTTATGTGAGTGGAATACACAACATTTCTTTTTATTTTATTTATTTAATGTTACTGATCATATTGTGACAATTCTGTCCATGATACCGTATAGCCCGTGATATGGTGGACAGTAGTCTTCATGCTCGTTTTCCTCATACCCATAGCACTTTTTGCTTCGTACCAAGCAGATGAATGCTAGGGTGCCATCCAGTCTGGCTGTTTCTTCACCATCTGTGTTCAGAGGGTTAGAGGCAGTCTTTAAGGTTTCATGCTTTATAAACCATACTACTTTGGTCGGAGACAAGCGAATGTCTTTGGGTGCCGCCCAGTCTAACTGCATTTAGATAGATGGCAGCGTAATCTCAGCTATAATCTATTTTTACTTTTTCTACACGAACTATGTACATAATGTATAGAGAAGGTATTGTATTCCACCCAAAATTTTGATTCCAAGATTTCACCGGCAATAAATATTTTGAGACGTCCTTATTAAAAAAAAAACCTGATGTGTTCCATTCACATGACTTTCTCTATATCACTGCAGCAAATTATTCTATTTACTTCATCTAATGGAGCAAAAAGTACCAGAAATAGTCTTATTACTTGCTTCCTTGTTAGTAGAAGCGAAATAAGGGGGTACCATAGGTTAAAGTGATAGTCAAAAGCTGGTTGCTCTACGACTGAAGTTCCTTTGTTTGTATGGACACGAGTTCACAAAGTCCTATATGAGAAAAGTATGTCTTTGTAGCTGAAAAAAAAAAAACAAAAAAACAAGGAATATCTCAAAAACAATCAACTCCACGAAAAAATAAATCTGATGTGTGCCATTCACATGACTTTCTCTATATCTCTATAAAGTATTATTGTTAATAAGCTTATCTTTTATTTATTTCATGCTAATCGAGAAAAATTAGCAGAAATAGTCTTATTTCTTGCTTTATTGTAAGTAGAAGCGAAATAAGGGAGTACCATAGGTTAAAGTGAAAGCCAAAAGCTGGTTGCTATGTGACTGATGTTCCTTTGTTTGTATTAACAGGAGTTGACAAATTCCTGTATGAGAAAAGTATAAGTTTTTCAAATATGAAACCAAGAAAAAGGAATATCTCAAAAACGAACAAATCTACGAAAAAAAAATGTATATAACATAAATAGTGTGTTTTAACGTGATCTACATTTTTTGTGGGTTAAGTTTTCGTCCATCTCTTACGGTTTAGTAGTTATGAAAAAATCATCCGGAATAAAGTAGTCTTCAGAGGCTATTCCCAGAAAATTCAAAATATACATTTTATTTGTCAGGTAAATAACTTTAATATACGATATTTTAATCAAAATCGTTAAGAGCCATTTTTTTAGAAAATCAAAATGTTCGAAAAAAGTTCCATGTAAAGGGTAGTTTGGGATGGGGGGATTTTTCTCAAAATCTTCGTGTCGCATCCCTGGAAGATGCTAAACTTAAATACCAAGTTTGGTATTTTACCGACTTTTCGTTTTTGAATTATAGTGTTCACAGACACACGGACACACACGGACCTTTTTCTGAAAATACTTTTTTTGGATACAGGGGACCCTAAAACATATATTTCCGGTGAAATCTCGGTATGGAATTTTTTGGTGGAGTGCAATACATTCTATATACGCTATGTACATAGTGCATATAGAGAAAGTAAAAATGTATATAACATAAGTTGTGCGTTTTAAGGTGCTCTACATTTGTTGTGTGGTAAGTTTTTGTCCATCTCTTACGGTTTAGCAGTTATGCAAAATTCCGTAAAATTGTCCCAGAATAAAGTAGTCTTCAGAGGCTATTCCCAGATAATTCAAAATATACATTTTATTTGTCAGATAAATATCTTTAATATACGATATTTTAATCAAAATCGTTACAGTCATTTTATAGAAATTCAAAATGTTCGAAAAAAGTTCCATGTAAAGGGTAGTTGGGGGTGAGGGGATTTTTCTCAAAATCTTTGTGTTGCGCCCCTGGAAGATATTAAACTTAAATACCATGTTTGGTATTTTACCGACTTTTCGTTTTTGAGTTATCCTGTTCACAGACACACAGACACACACACACACACATACAGACCTTTTTCTGAAAATACTTTTTTTGGATACAGGGGACCCTAAAACATATATTTCCGGTGAAATCTCGGTATCGAATTTTTTGGTGGAGTGCAATACCTTCTCTATACACTATGTACATAGCATGTATAGAGAAAGTAAAAAAGCAAACATTTTTAGAAAAATGTCTGTGTGAGTGTGTGTGTCTGTGGACAGCAAGCTCAAACACGAAAAGTCCATTAAATACCAAACTTGGTATTTAAGTTCAGCATTTTTCAAGTATGCAATACGAACATTTTCAATTGATTGATTAAAATAACGCATATTAAAGTATTGACATGACAAATAAAATGTAAATCTTTAATTTTCTGGGAATAGCCTCTGGAGACACCTTTATTCTGGATGAATTTTTCGGAATTTACCTAACTGGTACAACTATTAAAGATAAACAAAACCTTAACCACAAACATTTTAGAGCTCGTTAAAACACAGAATTTATGTTAATTACATTTTTTTTTCACGTGAAGTTGACCATTTTAATGATATTCCTTGTTATTGGGTTCACTTTTAAAATACTTTTACTTTTCTCATACGGGAATTTGTCAACTCTTGGCCATAAAACAAAGGAACTTTAATTTCATAGCAACCAGCTGTTAAAACATTTGACTATCACTTTAGTCTATGGTACTTCGTTATTTCAGTTCTAATTAGAAGGAAGCAAGTAATAAGTCCATGTCTGCTAAATTTTTCTCAGCATGAAGTAAATAGAAGAATAAACTTTAAAACAATTTGTTGCAGATATGTAGAGAAAGTCATGTGAATGTAACACATACGATTTTCAGTTATGCTATTGTTTTTTTATTGCATGTAGAACTTTGATTTGTGGTATTAAATATCCAATCCGGTATTTACCTTATCGACTGAGGGGAACCACAGCCTTCCGGATGCGGGCTAGAGACGCAACCACCTAAGCCATCCCACTCTCTTATTATATCTGGACTATTAACAGATTGCTTTTGTCTAAATTTCTACTGGTAAGTAGTTAGATTTCACTACTGAAAACTTTGCGCAGACAAAGTGACACTGTATTTTTGTGTACTTATCTAACAATATGGCCCATAAATAGGTAATTTCGTATATTAAAGATATTTACCTGATAAATAAAATATATATCTCGTATTACATGGCTAGTAGAAACAAAATTTAAATATAAAATTCAAAATTAACATTGGAATATATATCTAGTAGTATTATAAACAGTGCGTTTACAGTATTCAAAGAAGTGACATGTTCTATTCACATTTCTCTACTTCTCCGTAACAAACTGTTGTTAAAAAGCTTATTCTCTCTCTACTTCACAGTAATCGAAATTAACATTAGTCTTATTTGCATCCTTGAAAATATAAGGGAAATAAAGGAGTACAATAGGCTAAAGCAATAGTCAACTCTTTTAAAAACTAATTGTTGTGTGATTGAAATTCATTTCTTTGCATAACCAGGTGTTGAATCTCCGTATAAGAAAAGCTTAAGTATTTTAAAACTAAAATCAATAACAAGGAATATCTCGGAACTGGTCAACTCAACGAAAAAAATGTGTATTGCATAAATTATGTGTTTTAACAAAATCTACATTTTTTGTGCAGTAAGTGTTGTCTTTCTTTTATGGTTTAATGGTTTACCAGTTATGCTAAAGTGAAGGGGTCTTCAGAGGCTAGTCCCAAAGAATTCAGATATTCATTTTAGATGTCATGTAAATATCTTTAACATGCGGTTAAACAATCGTTATATCCATTTTTGAGAAAATCAACGTTTTTGGAAACGTTCTCCATGTAGTTTAGTGTGGGAGAATTTCATTAAAATCATCGTGGCACCCTTGGAAGATGCTTAACTTTAAATATCAAGTTTGATATTTTATCGACTTTTCGTTTTTGAGTTATCGGGTTCACAGGCACATGGACACATATACATAAGACTATTTTTCAATTTTTTTTGACACAGGCTACCCCAAAATGAGAACTTTAAGTGAGATCTACATATCAACATTTTATGTGGAATGCAATACCTTCTTTATCTATTATGTACATTATATAGTGCTAGAGAAAGCTAAAACTTAAAAATGGGTATGGTACATGTTAACCGCCCAAGATTTTAAAGTTTTAATTTAAGTTAGAGGAAAACTAAACACTCTGATTACATGTTCTCAAATTTATTGTTTACCTGTCATAAAAATATTGGAGTGCATAACTTTGCTGCAGATGCCAGACAGAGCTAAGAAGGCATTGTTTATAGTGTAGCATAACTCTAAATAGTAGAGTATTCTTTGAATATTCAACTTTATTTGGGTTTTCCTCCAAAATACCAAAATTGCAGTTCGGGGTATACTTTTTCCAATTGATTTTTAACGGTTAAAAATCTGATGTGTACCATTCACATGACTTTCTCTATATCCCTACCACAAATTATTCTTAAAAAGCTTATACTACTATTTACTTTATGCTAATCAGAAAAAATGAGCAGAAATTGTCTTATTACTTGCTACCTTGTAAGTAGAAGCGAAATAAGGGACTACCATAGGTTAAAATGATACTCAAAAGCTGGTTGCTATGTCAATGAAGTTCCTTTGTTTATATAGATGGGAGTTGACAAGTTCCTGTATGAGAAAAGTATAAGTTTTTCATAACAGAAACCAAGAATAAGGAATGTCTCAAAAACGACGAACTTACGAAAAAAAATGTATATAATATAAATTGCGTGTTTTAACATGCTCTACATTTTTTGTGTAGTAAGTTTTTGTCCATCTCTTACGGTTTAGTAGTTATTCAAAATTCAGTAAAATTCATCCAGAATAAACTACTCTTCAGAGGCTATTCCCAGAAAATTCGAGATATACATTTTATTTATCAGGTAAATATCTTTAACATACGAAGTTTTAATCAAAATCGTTAGAGCCATTTTTGAGAAAATCAAACTTTTCGAAAAAAGTTCCATGTAAAGGGTAGTTGGGAGTGGGGGGATTTTTCTCAAAATCTTCGTGTCGCATCCCTGGAAGATACTAAACTTAAATACCAAGTTTGGTATTTTACCGACTTTTCATTTTTGAGTTATCGTGTTCACAGACACACGGACACACACACACACACACACACACAGACACACACGGACCTTTTTGTGAAAATGCTTTTTTTGGATATTGGGGACCCTAAAACATATATTTCCGGTGAAATCTCGGTATCGAATTTTTGGGTGGAGTGCAATACTTTCTCTATTCACTATGTACATAGTGCGTATAGAGAAATCAAAAATGAATTTGGTTGGTGTGTGTATGTATCCAGACATGATTAAAAAAACTATGAATCCGCTTGGTGATACTTTAATTGACGTAAAGCTGTTTCTACTAACATTTTGGGAAGTTTTGATTTTATTATCTTAAAGTTTTGGAAAACTAATAAATAGACAAGTATTCAAGATTTCATTTTAAAACCCAGGCACAAATTTATTACTAGTACCTTTACTACGAACATATAGATTCTCAATTACCGAGATCAAATTGTAATTTTAAAACGTATATCCTATATTTTTACCAAATATGAAAAATTCATATTTCGAAATATATTGGATCAAGCGCTTTGAAAATGTTTTACGTAGTGCTTAGCATAATGTATTTTAAAAAAAAATAATTAGGCTTATTTTAATACAATATAATTTCTATGTTTACCACAGCGTCCCTTAATTTGCTTGCTCATGTTTTATGTTTCATTTGTAATATGGGAAGTACTGCATTCCACACAAAACTGTTGAAATCCGCAATCTTAATTTAACTTTAACTTGGAGAAATTTTCTGAAGAATTGCGTTAACGATTTTGATTGAAATATTATACATTGAACTGTTTACACGCGAAATAATAGTTACTTATGATACGGGTGTGCAAAATCGACTTTTTTTTTAATGGAGCTACGCCTCGTTTCATAATCACACGGGAATCGAAAAAAAAAGGTTTCGCACTTGTATCATACTATGCTTTTTTGCATGGCAGAACGAAATTAAAATAAAATAAATAAAGAAAGAGTTTACTATTTTCAGTATATACATTTGAGTATATATATATATATATATATATATATATATATATATATATATATATATATTGAGTACATACAACAGTAATTATTTATGTGACCATATGTGTTCACAAAACATTGGAAACAACTGAATAAAGATAGCCATGAGTTGACAGTTCCACGGCCTGAGCACAGTTGCAGTTGTTCAATAAACATCGAATAATTAAACAAAAATATAAAAACGTGGCTCATTTGGAAGTTTTTGTAAAGTGCACTTACAGTTCACCGGAAATTGATGATGTAGCGGAACTTGATGCAGAAGATTTCTTACCTGAAACTGAAAAAAAACAATTATGTTACATACTCTATTTTTTAACGATAGTGCGTAAAGTTACAGCTTCATTTTTTACGCTTACGTGCTATAAAACATTGCTATAGTTCTATATAACTAAACATTGAGTATTCACGAAAAGTACCACAAGAAACAAAAGAAAAAAAAAATATCTGATGTGTTCCATTCACACGACTTTCTCTACGTCTCTGCAACAAATTATTGTTAAAAAGCTTATGCTTCTATTCATTTCATTTTAATCGAGAAAAAAAAAATAGCAGAAATAGTCTTATTACTTGCTTCCTTGTAAGCAGAAGGAAAATAAGGGAGTAGCATAGGCTAAACTGATAATTAAAAGCTGGTTGTTATGTGACTGAAGTTCCTTTGTTTGTATGGACACGAGTTCACAAATTCCTGTATGAGATAAGTATAACTTTTTCAAAGCTGAAACCAAAAATAAGGAACATCTCCAAAACGATCAACTTCATGAAAAAAATGTATATAACATAAATTGTGTGTTTTAACGTACTCTACATCTTTGTGTTGTGAGTTTTTGTCTATCTCTTACGGTATAGCAGTTATGCAAAATTTCGCTAGAGCCATTTTTGAGAAAATCAAAATTTTCGAAAAAAGTTCCATGTAAAGGGTAGTTGGGGGTGGGGGGATTTATCTCAAAATCTTCGCGTCGCATCCCTAGAAGATACTAAACTTAAATACCAAGTTTGGTATTTTACCGACTTTTCGTTTTTGAGTTATCGTGTTCAAAGACACACGGAGACACTGACCCACGGACACACACACACATACGGACCTTTTTCTGAAAATAATTTTTTTTTAATTTACTTAAAATCGTAGAAGCTATTTTTATGAAAATAAAATTTTTCAAAAAATGTTATAAGTAAAGAGCAGTTTGAGTTTGGGGAACTTCTTGAAAGTCGTGTCGTATTTTTAAGCTGTATCAAGTTTGGTATTTGAGCTACTTTTCATTTTGGGCTACGCTGTTGCGCTGTTCTCGGACACGCGCACTTTTACACACACACACATACACGCACACACACACACACACAAATCACAATGGAGATTTTTCTAAAAATAATTTTTAGGGCACATGAAAATGCGTGTTAGGGTGAAATATCGGTGTCGAATTTTTTTTGGAATACAATCCCTTTTCTACCTACAATTTACATTGTCTGTACACGTTGGAAAAGTAAAAATCAAAATTTTAATGAATTTTAGCACCTATACAGGTACATAAACACCTATAACAGTTCACGCATTTAAACCGTCTGTTCTTGTTAATTGTGAACTCGGATTTGCGGCTTTGTTTCCACGTAAACTAACCGAAATTCCAGGAAAACAGTATGCGTGTTCAAGCTCGGTTTGTTTTGGTTGCTAGGAGACATGCGACCGACAAAGGGAGGGCTGAACCACGTTCCAACCCCTCCACTAGCTGAATGGCTTCTGAAATATGGATGCGAATAGCTCGTAAGTTAGATGTAGTCTCTCTTCTCTCATAATTCACCGCACATTTCCAAATAAAACTTGCCCGCAGGCTAAATGCATGTTTTGTACTCCACAGAGGGCTTTTGGCTGCTGCTCTATAGCCCCGCTGCAGGCTATTAGGGCGGTATATTTGTTAATAGAACTTCACGTCCTTTATATTATACAGCATATAATTTCTATGCGCTTGCCAAAATGTGCTCTTGTTGGAGTTGTATATTGTTGGCATAGTATTGTTTGGGGATCTATGGGGAAAATGTTCGGACCAGCTGGTTTATGTGTTTTGCTCCGTATGACACATTTCATTTCAATTACCAGCTAATTGTTGCATGAGTGACAAAGCTCTTTGGAAAGTAGGAGCAGGGAGTAATTATGAAGGATAACTTCGTGTTAACGTTTTGTTAAATTGCCAACGAAACTACACAATAACGTACACAAGTAGGATAAGCATTGTATTCTAGCCAAAAATTTGACACCGAATTTTGACCTAAATACATGTAAACCCCGGAGAAAAAAATAACAATAAAGCACTTAAGAAAAAAAAATCCGGTGTATTTGTGAACATGTAACTCAAATACATGTAACTACTTAATATTTATGTTCAGTATCTTCCGATACGAAGGTTTTGCAAGAAAATCTCCCATTCAAAATTATTCTTCATTGAGATATTTGGGAACATTTTCTTTTCTAAAAACTGACTCTAAAGAGTTTGATTAGAATACCATATATTTTTACTTTCTCTATACTATGTATGTACATAGTATATAGAGAATGTATTGCACTCCACCCAAAAATTCGATACCAAAATTTCACCGGAAATATATGTTTTAGGGTCCCCTGTGTCCAAAAAAAGTATTTTCAGAAAAAGGTGTGTGTGTGTGTGTGTACGTGTGTCAGTGTGCCCGTGTGCCCGTGTGTCTGTGAACACGATAACTCAAAAACGAAAAGTCGGTAAAATACCAAACTTGGTATTTAAGTTTAGTATCCTCCAGGGATGCGACACGAAGATTTTGAGAAAAATCGCCCCACCCCCAACTACCCTTTACATGGAACTTTTTTCGAAAATTTTGATTTTCTAAAAAGTGGCTCTAACGCTTTTGATTAAAAAATCGTATATTAAAGTTATTTATCTGACAAATAAAATGTATATTCTGAATTTTCTGGGAATAGCCTCTGAACACTACTTTATTCTGGATGAACTTTACATAACTACTAAACCGTAAGAGATGGACAAAAACTTAACCCACAAAAAATGTAGAGCACGTTAAAACATACAATTTGTGTTACATACATTTTTTTCGTGGAGTTGATCGTTTTTGAGATATTCCTTTTTCTTAGTTTCAGCTTTGAAAAACTTATACTTTTCTCTTACAGGAATTTGTCAACTCCTGTCCATACAAACAAAGGAACATCAGTCACATTAACCTATGGTACTCCCTTATTTCGCTTCTACTTACAATAAAGCAAGAAATAAAACTATTTCTGCTAATTTTTCTCGATCAGCATGAAATAAATAAAAGATAAGCTTATAACAATAATAATTTACAGAGATATAGAGAAAGTCATGTGAATGAAACACAACAGAGTTTTTTTGATAACAAATGAACTGTACATACTGAAGTTTCTGGAGGACTTTTACAATACCGACAAACGGTATTAGAGGGAGAAGAAAATCTTACTTCACAAATAAAATAGATCTTATTAACCAATACAATTTATGTCAAATACATTTCATTATTTTGGATATAACCATATTGGAGATTTTCCTTTACTTTGGTTTAAATTTCCCAATACGTATATTTTTCTGTAATGAGAAGTCATCCATTTTTTTCATATTTGTCATGCAAATACAACGAATTTAAATATAATTGCATAACGAACAGTTCTTAAAATATTTCACTATCGCTTTAATTAATATATTCTCTCCCATTTTACTTAGAAGAAACATGTCATAAGGTAATTTTTACTAGTATTTATTTAGATTAGCGCTTCTGAAAGATTAGTTTGTTTCAGATTATTTTGAGAAAGTCACGTGAATGTGACACATTCGATTTTTATAAGGAATCATGATATGTCAGATAAATATTAAGTTCGATCACAAGAAGCCAGAGTCCTTCACAAATGATTACTGCCGTTAATGTGATTTTATAGTGACACACATTACATTAGCCGTTTTTGAGAAGATCAGAATTGTTGCAATTTTTTCTGCGTAAAGGGTAGTTTCGGGTGGGGGAAACTTTCCTAAAAATCTTCGTGTTGCATTGGAACCTACTAAGCTTAAATACCAAGTCAACAACCTCCTGCATTTGATTTATAGTGTTCACACACACATACACATCTTTTTCTAAAAATACATTTTATCCAACCCGGGGACCTCTCAAAACATATATTACCGCTGAAATCGTGACATCAAAATGTTGTGTGGAATATAATACTTTCTCTAGCTACTATTTACATTGTATGTACACACATGCTAGATAAAGTAAAAATCTGATGTGTTCCATTCACATACCTCTCTCTATATCTCAGCGAAAGATTATTATTACAAAGCTTATGCTTCTATTACTTCATGCTAATCGAGAAAAAATAGCAGAAATAGTCTTATTACTTCCTTGTAAGTAGAAACGAAATAAGGGAGTATCATATGCTAAAGTAAGAGTCCGAAGCTGGTTGCTAAGAGACTGAAGTTTCCTATGTGACAGGAGCTGAAAAATTCCTGTACGAGAAAAGTATGTTTTTCATAGCTGAAATCAAAAACAAGGAATATCTAAATAACGATCAACTCCACGAAAAAAATGTATATAACAGAATTGTATGTTTTAACGTGCTCAACATTTTTTGTCTGCTAAGTTTTTGTCCATCTCTTACAGTTTAGCAGTTATGTAAATTTTCGTAAAATTCATCCAGAATAAAGTAGTCTTCAGAGGCTATTCCCAGAAAATTCAAGATATACATCTTATTTTTGGGGTAAATATCTTTAATATATGATATTTTAATCAAAATAGAGCCATTTTTGAGAAAATCAAAATTTTCGAAAAAAAGTTCCATGTAAAGGGTAGTTTGTGGTGGGGGGATTTTTCTCAAAATCTTCGTGTCACATCCCTGGAAGACTAAACTTAAATACCAAGTTTGGTGTTTTACCGAATTTTCGTTTTTGAGCTATTGTGTTCTCAGCCACACACGCACGGACCTTTTTCGGAAAATTATTTTTTTTTGGATACAGGGGAGCCTAAAACATATATTTCTGTTGAAATCTCAGTATCGAATTTTTGGGTGGAGTGCAATACCTTCTCTATACACTATGCACATAGTACGTATAGAGAAAGTAAAAATTAGTAATGAGAGATTAGAGACAAGTGTGTAAGTAGTTGGGTACTTGTACTGCAGTGCTCTACAAAGTGCTTCATTAGAGCCACATGCTTGCTGAATGCTAATAACTAGATGCTAATTACTGTGTACCTTATGAACAGTCATTGTGTAATGTTGACATAACACGCACACAACACGGCCGCTGTATCTAATAGACCCCAGCTTCATGGTTTTCAATCAGAACATTCAGCAGTCCCTTCTAGCGAACCACATCCGTCCAGCAGATCTAATTATAATGTGCGCTGGTAAGCGATTCATCAAAACTTCCCAATTAACTGCAATAGAAACTTCAATTCATATGTCTGAATCAGTTTCACGAAACACACCGACCCTTAAAGAACGAAAGTTTAGTGTACTAATTGGCTCGACTGGTGCAAAACGATCGTCTATTCTCTATGTCCAAATGATCGAAATATAAAAATATTAGGATAAACGAGGAGTTAAAATACCTATAATTAGAAGTATATTACAGAAGACAGACTATCCAATGCACTTAATAAAGCTCATTCAAAATTTAACACCTGTGTACTAATTCAAATTAATAATAAACTAACCAAAAAATTCTGATGTGTTCCATTCACATGACTTTCTCTACATCTCCGCAACAAAATATTGTTAAAAATCTTATGCTTCTATTTACTTCATGCTAATTGAGGAAGAAAATAGCAGAAATAGTCTTATTACTTGATTCCTTGTAAGTAGAAGGGAAATAAGTAGTTTATTCAGGATGAATTTTACTGAATTTTGAATAACTGCTAAACCGTAAGAGATGGACAAAAACCTACCACACAGAAAATGGAGAGCACGTTAAAACACACAATTTATGTTATATAAATGTTTTTCGTGGAGTTCGTCGTTTTTGAGACATTCCTTATTTTTGGTTTCTGCTATGAAAAACTTATATTTTTCTCATACAGGAACTTGTCAACTCCGATCCATATAAACAAAGAAACTTCATTGACATAACAACCAGCTTTTGACTATCACTTTAACCTATGGTAGTCCCTTATTTCGCTTCTACTAACAAGGAAGCAAGTAATAAGACTATTTCTGCTAATTTTTTCTGATTAGCATAACGTAAATAGAAGTATAAGCTTTTTAAGAATAATTTGGATATAGAGAAAGTCATGTGGACGGTAAACATCAGATTTTTACTTTCACTACACGCACTATGTGCATAGTGTATAGAGAAGGTATTGCACTCCACCCAAAAATTAGATACCAAGATTTCACCGAAATATAGGTTCTAGGGTCCCTTATATCCCAAAAAAAAAAAAAATCACAAAAAGACCCGTGTGTGTGTGTAAGTGTGTGTGTGTGTGTGTGTGTGTGTGTGTCCGTGTATCCGTGTGTCTGTGTACACGATAACTCAAAAACGAAAAGTCGGTAAAATACCAAACTCGGTATTTTAGTTTAGTATCTTCCAGGGATGCGACACAAAGATTTTGAGAAAAATCCCCGCACCCCAAATTACCCTTTACATGGAACTTTTTTCGAAAATTTTGAATTTCGCAGAAATGGCTCTAACGATTTTGATTAAAATATCATATATTAAAGACATTTACCTGACAAACAAAATGTATATCTTGAATTTTATGGGAATGGCCTCTGGAGGCTACTTTATTCTGGACGAATTTTACGGAATTTTGCATAACTACTAAGACGAAAGACGTAGATAAAAGCTTGCTACACAAGCAATGTAGAGCACGCTAAAACACACAATTATGTTGTATACATTTTTTCGTGGAGTTGATCGCTTTTGAGATATTCATTGTTTTTTGTTTCAGCTATGAAAATCTCATATAAGAATTTGTCAACTCCCGTCCATATAAACAAAGGAACCTCAGTCACATAGGAACCAGCTTTTGGCTATCACTTTAACCTATGGTACTCCCTTATTTCGCTTCTGTTTACAAGGAAACAAGTAATAAGACTATTTCTGCTAATTTGTTCTCGAATAGCAGGAAGTAAATAAAGGCATAAGCTTGTTAATATTAATTTGTTGCAGAGATGTAGAGAAAGTCATGTGAATCCTACACATCAGATTTTTAAAACTGAAACCAATAATAATGAATATCTCTACGAAAAAATGTATATAAAATAAATTGTGTAATTTAACAAGATCTACTTTTCTTTTTTTTTTTTTTTGTGTGTGTAGTAAGGTTTTATCTATTTCTTACGCTTTACCAGTTATGCAAAAGTCATCCAGAATAAAGAGGTGTTCAGAGGCTGTTCCCAGAACATTAAAGATATACATTTTATAATGTAAATATCTTTAACATATGGTATTTTAATCAAAACGTTATAGCCATTTTTGAAACAATTAACATTTTCGAATTTTTCCCATGTAAAGGGTATTTTGTGGTGGAGTGATTTATCTGAAATTCTTCGTCTTGCATCTGTGGAAGACACTAAACTTAAATATCAAGCTCGGTATGTTGCCAATTTATGGAGTTCCCAGCCACACGGACTCACACACGCACATGCACACGTACACACATGCTCTTTCAGGTACAGGGTACCCTGAAATTTGTATTTCTGGTAAATCTCGGTATCGAATTTTTGGGTGGGGTGCAATACCTTCTCTACCTAAGTACAATGTACTAAGAGAGAAAGTAAAAAGCAACCAGTTGGTGACATCTGTTTTATAGAAATATCTATTACACTATTTACATTAAAATAATACTCAAAATGTAAACTCAGCTACGAGATAACATGGCAAAAGAAAGAATACTTAATTTCCCTAATTTACTTTTTATTTTGTGAAGTGATTTCTGACATGTATATTGGAAACATAGCACACAGAGCCTTTTAATTACAGGTCCAAAAAGCCTTGTGTTTAATTTTCCACACACTTTGAATAGTGCCGTAATCAAGTTTCACTCAATAGGCAAACAAATGAAGGGAATAATCACTATGTTTGAAGAGCATCATACATTCTGAACACAAAGAGAGTGAGAGAGAGAGAGAGAGAGAGAGTGACACTTACAATGGAGGGTAATTTAATCAAAGTGAAATCAGAATTATGTATGTACGGTATAGTACAGCAATAGAAAACAAAGGGATATGTCAAACCAAACGATCAATGTTAACCTGTCGTATCAAGTAATTCTTCATACACGACTGAATGCGCTACTAAAGGCCTATTGTTTGCAGCTATTCATTAAACAACAATTCTTTCACTATGTTACAGTTCCTGTGATCACCAGCATATTGCAACACTTCCGTCAGTTCAGCTAATGTAGCACTTTTAGTTCTTTAGAAGGACCTAAACAATTAATATTAACTGCAAATATGCTGCTCAAAACATTAGAGAAGCACACGTTCAAACCAAAGCCAAACACTGATGTGTTCCATTCACATGACTTTCTCTAGATCTCCGCAACAAATTATTGCTTAAAAGCTTAGGCTTCTATTTACTTCATGCTAATTGAGAAAACATTAGCAGAAATAATGTTATTACTTGCTTCTTCTTAAGTAGAAGCGAAACAAGAGAGTACCATAGGTCAAAGTAATAGTCAAAAGCTGGTTGCTATGTGACTGAAGTTCCTTTGTTTGTATGGACAGGAGTCGACAAATTCCTGTATGTTTTTCAAAGCTGAAACTAAAAATAAGGAATATGTTAAAAACGATCAGCTCCACGAAAAACATGTCTATAACGTAAATTGTGTGTTTTAACGTGCTCTACATTTTCTGTGTGGTAAGTATTTGTCCATCTCTTACGGTTTAGCAGTTATGCAAAAATCTGTAAAATGCATCCAGAACAAAGAAGTCTTCAGAGGCTATTCCCAGAAAATTCAAGATATACATTTTATTTCTCAAGTAAATATTTTAAATGTACGAGATTTTAATGAAAATCGTTAGAGCAATTTTTAAGAAAATAAAATTTTCCAAATTTTTTTCCATGTAAAGGGTAGTTGGGAGTGGGGGGATTTTCCTGAAAATCTTCGTGTCGCATCCTTGGAAGATACCTAACTTAAATACCAAGTTTGGTTTTTTAACGGTCTTTTCGTTTTTGAGACACAAGGACATTTTTCTAAAAATGCTTTTTTTTTTTTTTTTTTTTTTTTTTTTTTGATTCAGGGGGTCTCAAAATATATTTCCGGTGAAATCTCGGTATCGAATTTTTGGGTGCAATACAATACCTTCTCTATACACTATATACATAGTAGTATAGAGAAAGTAATAAAATAATTGAGCAACGTATATTTTGACACTCAGATGTTATATTTTGAAGTATTGTTTAAAACTACAATGAAGTTCTAAAATGTGTTAGTTCTTCTCTGAAGAAATTAGTGAAGTTGAAAAATCTGTAGAAATTAAAGTGAATGTTTATTGATTTATTGTGTTTCAATAACAAGTTTTAACAGAAATCTGTGGTAGAAAATTGTTATTTTGTGTTCTCTGAGGCTAATAGAGAGGAATGAGACATCTGCATGAAACATCTATCGCATAGATATAAGATGACTATTCCATTCGCTTTGTTTCCAGGATTCTTCATGTCAGTCCTGTGATCCATAGGGCTTGGAGACGATGTATACAACCAAGTGGGTTCAAGAGGCGCAGACGCAAATCTACAGCCAGAGATGTGAACATTGGCGTACGAACAACTGGACTGGAGATTTCTGATTAGGCTGAGAAATGCAGGGTTCAGATCTAGAATCCCCGTTTAAGCCCCTCGTTTGACACGCCCGGCTGAGATTTGTTCAGTATCATGTCAACTGGCAGCTTCGCCATTGGAAGGCTGTTCTCTTCACAGACGATTCAAGGTTTAAATTTACGGGTTGTGATGGTCCTACACGTCGTGGTGAACGTCTTGCTCCATCCACTATTGTTCACATCTATGGCTTGGGCCGGCATTGCCGTTGAGTTTCGGGCAGACTTGTGGTTATCCATAAATGCTGATTTTTACATTAATAACATTATATTTCAGCATGTCGTGCACTCTGCTTATGGAATGGACCATACTTTTCTTCTCAGCACGATAATGCTTAGCCTCATACAGCACGGAGCACCAAGGACGTCTTACAGTCCATTATCCCAAATTTGGACTGCACACAATCCTGACCTCAATCCGATTGAACATCCGTGGGATAAGCTGGAATAATTTGTTCGCAGATGCCTGCTGTGCCTGAGAGAACTCGTAAATGCATTCACAGAAGAATGGGAGAAAATCCCCAAAAAATCTGATGTGTGCCATTCACATGACTTTCTCCATATCCCTGCAACAAATAATTCTTAAAAAGCTTATACTTCTATTTACTTTATGCTAATCAGAAAAAAATAGCAGAAATAGTCTTATTACTCGCTTCCTTGTAAGTAGAAGCGAAATAAGGGACAACATAGGTTAAAGTGATAGTCAAAAGCTGGTTGCTATGTCAATGAAGTTCATTTGTTTATATGGATAGGAGTTGACAAGTTCCCGTATGAGAAAAGTATAAGTTTTTCATAGCAGAAACCAAAAATAACGAATGTCACAAAAACCACGAACTCCACGAAAAAAATGTATATAACTTAAATTGTGTGTTTTAAAGTGCTCTACATTTTTTGTGTAGTAAGTTTTTGTCCATCTCTTACGGTTTAGCAGTCATTCAAAATTTAGTAACATTCATCCAGAATAAACTACTCTTCAGAGGCTATTCCCAGAAAATTCAAAGATATACATTTCATTTGTCAGGTAAATATGTTTAATATCCGAAATTTTAATCAAAATCGTTAGAGCCATTTTTGAGAAAATCAAACATTTCGAAAAAAGTTCCATGTAAAGGGTAGTTCGGGGTGGGGGGATTTTTCTCAAAATCTTCGTGTCGCATCCCTGGAAGATACTAAACTTAAATACCAAGTTTGGTATTTTACCGACTTTTCGTTTTTGAGTTATCGTGTTCACAGACACACGGACACACACACACACACACACACACACACACACACACACACACACACACACACACGGACCTTTTTGTGAAAATGCTTTTTTTGGATATTGGGGACTCTAAAACATATATTTCCGGTGAAATCTCGGTATCGAATTTTTGGTGGAGTGCAATACTTTCTCTATACACTATGTACATAGTGCGTATGGAGAAAGTAAAAATTGCTACTAGGAAGCTGGTACGAAGCATGTCACGTAGGTGTTGTGCAGTTATTGCAACTCGTGAAGTAGACACTAGGTACTGAGTGTTGAAATAACCGTGGAAACATTGATTAGTGAGCAACGTAATCTTACATTTTCGATTAGCTTTGTGCATCAACCATTAATTTGATCCTATTTCCAATCCTGTGAAATAAAATTTTATTACATTGCATTTAATAATTTTACACATTTCTTCAGCCTATAATTACAAACTTCCAACATTTGAATTGTATCAATATTTGTTTTCGGACATTGGTTTAAACCTATGTTCCTCTAATTTTTTTGAGCAGTGTATATTCTTTTATGTACCCCAGAAAACCCCAGAATTAGATTTCTAAAAATGTTTCAAAATATTGGCTTTATTAATAACACCTTTAGCATTTTTTCATACTATATAGGTTACATTTTTTTTACTGAGAGAGAATTGTTCGTGCGCGATGCATTTGCGCACCATTTTGCGCATCACACGCTTTCGTGTGCAGAATATTGCTGTTCGGTAAAATAAACTCTTAAGAAGCATCATAATAGCTCTCATATTATTAACTGTATGGATTACCGTGTCAGAAATAAGTATGTCTAAAATAAATAACCATTATATGTTTATTCAATATAATTAAGAGAAGGAGAAAATTGTTTGCTACATGTGAGAAGCGAATCTGCGACCTTCACTAGAGGAGTAACCAACGTTTTGCCACAGTGCTACAGTATACATACATGAAAGGTGGCAGGTTTTGTATTGCCGCACAATACTAACTGTATCATGTTTTGCGTCGCTAATATATGTAATTAATATTGACAGTTTTTTTGTTGAAGAAGCTTAAGTTATGTATTTAATTATGATTATTGATCTTATGGGTTAGTAATATTAAGATTCGGAACTTGTGTCAACTTGTCGCTACTCAACTCTATTGCGGACTGTGTAGAACACAGTCTGTGCCGTGTAGGACCATTTTTTTTTGTCCATGGATGTACAATGTATATAGTGAATAGAGAAGGTATTGTATTCCATCCCAAAATTCCAACCGAGATTTCGCCGGAAATGCATGTTTTGAGACACACTGTATCAAAAAAGAAGAAGCATTTTTATAAACATATCCGTGAGTGTCTGTGAGCAACATACTCAAAAGGGAAAAATCTGTTAAATACCAAAGTTGGTATTTAGTTTTTTAACTTCCAAGGATGAGACACGAAGATTTTCAAGAAAATCCCCCACCACAATTACCTTTTACATAGAAAATGTTCGAAAATTTTAATTTTCTCAAAAATGCCTTTAACGGGGTTTATTAAAATGCCACATATTTAAGACATTTTCATGACAAACGAAATGTATTCTTGATTTTTTTGTGAATAGGTTGTAAAAACTTCGTTTGGATCACTTTTGTATAACTTTTGCATTACTGGTAAACCATAAAAGATAGACAAAAACTTAGTACACAAAAAATGTTATACATCTTTTGTAGAGTTAACGTTTTTCGGGATATTCTGAGTTATTAGTTTTCGTTTTGAGCTAATAAAACCTTTATCAAAAGGAAAGATATCTTTCTTTTCATCCCTCTTTTTGTTTACTCCTAGCGAGCAAGAGAACCGAATTTTAACTGTTTTACTTAACGACCGGCTTTTAAAAGGTTTAGCTATCGTCTTAGCTTAACGTGTTCCTTTATTTCCCTTCTACTTACAAAGAAGCAAGTAATTAGACCAATTCTGGAATGCTTATCTCGATTAGTATGAGGTAGGTAAAAGAATAATTTTATGTAAGGAAAGTTTATGTAACAGAGAAAGTCGTGTAAATGGAGCATATCAGAGTTTTATGGACACTCTTTAACTGCTGTAATTCTCAGCGTTCCATTCTACATTGGTCAAGAAATTCCACTTAATTTTGCTCAGAGGCTCCTTTATCAGGCTTAAAGTTCTTTTGCGTGCCCTAAAGCTACGACACGGGATCAATGGCTTACTTCTTAAGGAAATTATGCTAAGGGTTTTTACGCCGTATTGCCGTATAATTTATTTGCACCTTTGTTTACGTAGACACCAAGAATTTGCAGTTGAATATTCATACTAACGGCGAAAAAGAAAAAAATAAAGCTAATTTTATTTTTGAATATTTTCAATTTCTGTTCGGGTTTCAGACACACATTCTGTAGTTTTCTTTGTACTTTATTACCGTATACGATGGACTACAAATCTATTCTACTTTCTCACTAAATTGTCATATATACGGATATCTGAGAAAAATATATACAACAAATGTAATGGGCGTCGGAAACAGTTGGATTTATAATAATAGGAAGTCACGTGGGAAAGTTTGGGAACCACTGCTCAACACAAAGCATGCGCACCAACGTTGTTTCACCGTCAAAGCTTCAGATCTAGTCCTCAATACACAACAAAACAAGTATAACAGTTAAATGTATGAAATGAGGGGAACAGATCCTGGAAATCATAAAAAGCAGCTCAATATTCGATTAAGCCACAATTCCAAAAGGGAAACCGAGTTTCTCTCTCAGACTTACACGTTCATACGCGTGAAAGCTAGATTATTTTAAACCTTATATTAGATATTAAAATATATTGCATATATATATTGCCAATTTCGTCCATTTAAACACAATTATTCCTTTTAATGATTTAGTAAGTGGTTTTTACTTTACAAGTATTTGCACATAGGTAGAGAGGAAGTGTTGCATTCCACCCAAAACTTGATACCGAGATTTAACTGAAAATATATGTTTTGAGGACAAAAAGTCCAAAAAAAAACCTTTTTTAGAAAAAGGGTGTGTGCGCGTCGCTGTGTATGTGTGTGTATTTGTGTGTGGACAGCATACCTCAAAAACGAAAAAAACCGAAAGATACCAAACTTGGTACTTAAGTTTGGTATCTTTGGTATCTTTCAGGGATGCGACACGAAGATTTTCAAGAAAATCCCCCCACCCCAAACTACCCTTTACATGGAAAATTTGCTGACATTTTTACTTTTCTTAAAACTGGCTCTAACGATTTTGATTAAAGTACCATGTGTTTAAGATATTTTTATAAGAAAAAAAATGTATATATTGAGTTTTCTGGGAATAGTCTCTAAAAACTTCTTCATTCTGTATAACTGTCGTGTGTCGTAAGAGATAGACAAAATTTTACTAGTTACATAAAAATATAGATCTCATTCTTTTATTTATTTATTTTTTGTAGTGTTAACCGTCTCCGTGATACTCCTACTTTCAGTGTTAAAACTATTTATACTTTTCTCAAGCGGAACGTCCTCTGTTTCATCGTTTTTGTTTTACTCCCGGGAGTGCAAAATAGAACCGAATTTCAATTGTTTCATATAGCGATGAGCTTTTAAAAGATTTTACTATTGCTTTGACCTATTCCCTTATTTTATTTCTAATTACAAGGAAGCAAGTAATAAGACCAATTCTGCTTATGTTATCTCGATTAGCAAGACACAGATAAAAGAATAAAGAAAAAAATTAGCTTTTGTAAGAAAGTTTGTTTGTATAACAGGTGAAGTCATGTAAATAAAACACATCAGATTTTTTAATAAAACGTTGTTTCTAAAAATACGAAAGCCAAGCGGGCATCACTTTCTCAATGGTCATCGTAAATTAACTCTAAAATCATATTTCTGAGCCTAGTATAGATAAGCAAAAATTTGGTGTTCTAATAGCGTAACTTTCTCTAGCTATTCTGCAACAGATTATTGTTTCAAAAGCTGATCCTTCTTTCCTCTTCCTGCTAATCAAGAAAAATGGAAGATGGAAAAAAGGGTTTTATTACGTACTTCAAGTGGAAGGGAAATAAGGGAGTACACTATGCTAAAGCGGGAGTCAAACCTTTTAAAAGCTGGTTGCTATGTGATTGGAATTCCTTTCTTTGTATGACCAGCAGTTGACACATTACTGCATGAGAAAAGTTAAGTATTTCAAAAGTGAAACCAATAACAAGGGATATCTCGTAAATGGTCAACTCCACGAAAAAATGTATATGATATAAATTGTGCGCTTTAACGAGATCCAAATTTTTGGTGTGGTAAGCTTTTGTATATTTTTTTAAGTTGTGCAAAATCATCCAGAAGGAAGAGATCTCCAGATGCTATTCGCAAAGAGTACAAGATATACATTTTATTTGTCATGTAAATATATTTAATATACGGTGTTTTGTTAGCCATTTTTGGCTTTAGAGCCACTTTTGAGAAAAATCTAAATTTTCGAAACTTTTTGCATGTAAAGACCAATTTGGGGTGTTTTTTTTCGTGTCGTATGTTTGGAAGATACTAAACTTAAAATGGCAAGTTTGGTATTTGACTGACTTTACCTTTTTGATTTATCGTGTTCACAGACATACGGGCCTTTTTCCAAAAACGCTTAATTTGGATACAGGGACCAAAAAACAAATAGGCGGTGAAAATTCGGTATCGAATTTTTGAGTGGGGTGCATTACCTTCCATACTCCCTATGAACATTATGCATACTGTTAGAGAAAGTAAACATTTATGTGACAAAGACATAACTTGTGTATTTTAACGAGATCTTAGTTTTCTGGATGGTAAGATCTCTTGTGGTTTACAACTCCTGTAAAGTCATCCAGCGTGAAGAGGACTGCACAGAAAAGTCAAGATAATATTTTCATTTATCATAAAATATTTCAAACATACAGTATGTTAATTAAAATCTTTAAGAACCGCTTTAAAAATGAAAAATATTCTATGTACAGGTTGTTTAGGACGGATTTTCTTGTAAATCTCCACGTTGCCATCAAGTTTCGTATTTTATGAAATTTTCGTTTTGGAGTTATGGTATCCCCACACACAGACACACACAACGAACACATGTGCATTTAATTGCGACTTTTGGGACCTCAAAACATGTATTTACTGTAAATTTGTTTTGCAATAAGATACAGTAAATATCAATCGAATTTTTTTTTTATACCTCTTACCGTTACAATTTCTCGAGGACTACAATATTATCCAATAAATCAATTTATATTTTGATCCACAGTAATCGTTATTTTACTAACTTGAATTGGAGCTCTACCCTTTGGATACGTTTCACGTGGTAGGGAAAGTAAAATTTAAGAAATGTTAAAACAAAATAAAGGAAGATGGTTTATTCAAGCTCTATTGGTTAGAGAGCCAAAACCAGCAGTATTGACAACTAACAACACTGTTACATAGTCATAATGCCATAAATACAGAACATTTTCCAGGTTAATGTTGTGATGCATTTGTGTTTATTTACTCGCGTCCCAGGAGAGAAACGTGCTGTGCAGTTAATCATTACATTGACAGCTATCAAGAGATGCTGCTCCGTCTGTAGGCGCACTTGTGAATCTGGTTCGTGCCGGTCAAGTGTGTCGAGCAGGTTCACTTATACGACTGGAATGAATGTTAACGAGCCCCTGGAGTCAAGTGCTGTTCACAAAGGTCGTCTTGCCAGTCATCTACTGTGGATCTCCACGCGTGAAATGCAGCATGATAACCTACCTACGCAGAAAAGTTTTCACGCCGAGTCTCACCATCTTCATTTGTTAGAACGTTGACTGCCGTGATGTATTCTCGTAAAGAAATAGAGCAAAACAGTCATTAAATCATGTGTTACCTTTCCTTCACGCTATTCATGTAGGTTAAATTTGGAAAGTTGAATTCTATGTCATAAGTCGACTTACTACAGTGCCTTCGTTTTATGATAACCCGCGAATCGAGTGAATGTATGCTCCGCAAAGAGGCTACTACCCTGCGGGGTTTTCTGTTCCGTTAAATCCCAAGTTATTTACTCACAAGTGTCCATAGAAATTTTTGCAAACAAATCCTGGACTTGCCAAGAGCATCACCAAATGGAGTGGCACAGGCAGAATTAGGCAGAATGGGAACTAGAGAGAAAATTATGGCAAGAGTGTGAGACAAAACATAGCCACGCATATTAAAGTAGTAGCAAATAGTTGATTAACCCTTTCCAGCCCAATGTGTTTTCGATAAAATTACTTTTTAAAAACTAATGTCATAAGATGCATATTTATCATAAAAAGTTGGTCTTCCTGATCTCTTATTGGTGGCCCAGTTGTCTAAAGTTCTATAACGCTGAACATCACTGCTCTATATTTCAATGTCACAGGTTAACTAAGGTTGGAATCCTCGGTACAAAAGGACTGAGTCCAGGTTGAAATATCTAAGTGTTGACTGGATCGGTAGCATTGTAGTGGGATAAAAATCTGTATTCTTTAGATTAAAGGTATTTTTGAAGGGATTTTATTTTCGCTTTTGCTTGTTCTAACCGAGTTAATGTCAATACATTTAAAGAAAGCACTGAAATATACACAATGAATGTAGATAATTATTGAACATTAACTTTAATCCTTCTTGAACAACAAACACAGATAATGGCACCATTGGGCTGGAAAGGGTTAACAGAGCTAGGAAGCTCGTACCGCTTGCCGTTACCTAAACAGGTTGCGACCGACCATCTCGCCGCATCAAAGCAAGTCATTAATAATAACGCAGGAGGGAGAGGTAAACAAACCTGTTGTCAAGTAAACAGCACTGTTTCCACAGAACAAAAATGACTTGAGACATTCCTAAAAACAGATCATTATGTACAACATACAAATTCTTACATATACAAGGCTAACACTGATTTTCTTCTTTACATATGTACATTATGGAAAGACCCAAGTAATTATAACACGAGTTGTGATATTTACTAATCAAATGTAAAATAATATCCAAATAATAAAACTTATCTCTTAAAGTACTTCAAACTCTTACCAGCTAAAAACGAAAGTAAGAATTAAACAAAATCTTTATTAATTTACAGTTATATTGCTGAAAAGCATATGTACTTCTGAAGCCTTTCAAATTAAAATCTCATTCTACGTTCCAACAAACAAGATTTGTAATGCAACAAAGTTTGTTCCACTTCGAGCGATGTATCAGTATCACAAATCAAATAGCATTTGTTGGGATCTAAACGTGCAGCTTGAATGCGATACATCACACTGAGCCCTGCATTATTTTCATTTACACTTTTTATTTGCATCTTTATTTAAGGTAGGATGTTCATGGATTAGTAGATCCGTCTTGAAAGTTATTCTACATGCCGCACAGATTCAGCTCAGCTCCATGCCTTTGGACTATAACAGTGTGATAGTTGTGGGTAGTTTTCTGAACAAATTTGCAATCAATAATGTTTCTGTGAAGCTTTTTGTTACTAGATATTTAACAGCTTTCAGTAGTCGTAAGCTTTCACGGCTGGAGTCCAAATTATAACTAGAAGAATTCTGAGAGTTTTCAGGTCCAGACGTTTCGTTCACGACTGCGGTGGACATCTTCAGTGGCGTGATCTAAGTTTTCTCGGTGAAGGTTTGGTCGAAACTGATCGTTGGCTGAAATAGAGGCAGTATTTATAAGCACCAATCAAAAGCCCCGGAGTGGCTAACCCCCTCCCTCCACATCCCCGCACATGCAGCTCCAGCCAGACCAATCGCGTGAGAGCAGCCTGAGTATAAATAGTATATAAAGCCTGTTTAGCAGTAATGGGTTGCACTCCTCGTTGACCTTTGCTCGCTAAAGTAGCACCGCATGGTATTGCCAATCCTGGCCGCTCTTACTCTGCATAAACAAATCGGTACGAACTTCCTAACTCTGCTGATTAAGTATTAATGGAAATATGTGTCAGGGAAGTAAAATTAATCAAGGTCATGTGAATAAATTGAGAAAATATTGTGTTAGTTCAAGAGTGATTGAAGAACAGTGTAGTTAAGAATTGGCTGGAAAATAGCTAGAAAGAAGCAAGGTCATTCAGAATCGCGCATATTGCCGACAAATAGGCACCCAGACCTTTGTATTAATGAAGGTGAAAAACGGAAATATCTTATTAAATCAGATCCCGTTAGTGCAGGGTGAATTAAAAGTCACGTAGGCCGATGAACTCGCACGAAGTAGCGGACACGGTGATAGACGTCAAAAGTAGCACGAAAAATCCACCAACCCCTTAAGAGTATAGTCATAAAAGTCTCGAATCTCAAACTCGTATAAAAAGGGAGGAAAATTAGGGGCAACAAATTTCAACGAAGGGTTACCATTCCATCGGAGCGCCCTCGTTAGGTCTCTTGGGGATTACAATCCCACAAACCGCTGCTTCAGGCGATACCGGCTTCCCCGTATGGCTTGCGGGCATCTCCGGTAACGAAGGAACACCTCCAACAGCTGCTACGGCTAAGCTCCTTACAACCCTTCAAGAGTTTCTTGGACATCAAAATTTAAACCCCCAAAATAAACATTTTTGAAAAATCATTACACCAGCGGTGCACCATAATTGGCAACAATCGAGGAGCAATAATTTGCCTCCTCCTGTCACTCCACAACCTCATTTCTCACCCGACCATCCTGTAAACCCCACATTCCCATCATAACGTGGTTAAGTTCTGTAAAGAATAGGGACACGTCTAAAACACCATTGGGCTGCCCTCAGCCTGCCAACTGCTTGGAGTTGGAGCAGCACACAATTATCTGGAAGACAGCGACAGTGAAGATATTTCCAGACGGAACAGGAACGCGCGCGCAAAGTGTGCAGCTTAAGTTTAAATTTTCGTAAGTCGTGAAATAATGAAACGCGATGGACAGTAAATTAGCGCGGAGTGACAAAATTCTATTGTTGTTACCTCCGGAAGAGAGGATTCTATTGGGCGTTGTGAGACCGCATAGTGACAAAGGTTAGCCGTTGGGGAATCAAACCAGCCAATTCATAGCTGCAACCAGGACTTGTGGAAACTTTGTGACGTGAAGTGTAATTTATTGGTTCATCGATGAAGCAAATAGAGAAAGCAGAGAAGGTATCGTGCTTCTCATTCTACCACTGAGATCTCCGTTAACGTCCTTATCAGGATCCGAACTCATGCTGTACTGATCCCGCATCCCCAGAAACCATTCTATCCTTCTGCAGGAACCTGAGACCAGCCGAGGCACGAGGAAGAGGAACGCAGCATACTGGGAACCAATCTCAAGTGTTAAAGTATCAGGTGAGAATTAAAACATAAGACGAACAGAATCTTGTACATCAATGTTTGTTACTACAGGAACGGCTAATTCAAAAAGTTTCTTGGCTAAATATGGTAATGAAAATTATGTTAGAAATTGCCTTTGTGGATGTTTGGAATGGATTCTGGAAAGAAATTAGTTAAAAATGGAGTATATTGAAAGACAAGAAATAATAACGAGTATAGAGATTTGAAACTTGTCTGGAAAAGGAAGAATTACATTGATGTTTGTGATAAAGTAGTAGACGCGAACAGGAGACGTGAAATTGAAAGACTTGAGAAGAGAAAGTGATATAGAGAACTGCCTTTTGTGTCACCTGAAGGATTAAGAATGGCATATAGTTTAGAATGTGAAGAAACTAAGATGCTTAGGGAGAGTATAGGGGAAAAGGAATGGACAACGCTACCAAAACAAATCAAACCAAGAAAGGTAATGCATGTAAAATCTAGGAGAAAATTAATTGAAATTGGTAATGTTTTGGATAGAGTAAGAGCCAAATGGATAAGGAAAATTAGTATGTAGGATGAAGAAGAAAATTAAACACTAAGAGGTAGTATGAACTATAATTAAGATATAGTATGTAGGTCAAAATGATTCAGGGTTTGAGCCTATTAGGCCGCAGTAAACAGCAACTCAGTGGAAAGATAACAGTGTAAGGACATGTACAATAATTTATAAAATTTGTGAAAATAAGTATTCATATTCAAATACTCAAAAGTGTGGTAACATGGCTTTAATGAGTACTAACCTTGTTATAAGTGTTGTTGAAAATGTTATCCACTCCACGAAGACATTCTTGACATGTAGGATGAAATTACATAAGTTCTTCTTGCGTAATGTTTATCATTTCTGCACTAAAGTAGGATCTCGAGTTTAAAAATTTAGTACCTGTATAAACAAAGGTTTTTGAAATACCCACTTGCTGTGCAACACGGTTGAGAGACTTCTTAGGTGAGCGTTCGAATGCAGCACCAATTTCGTCTAGCTTCTCGCCCGTTAGAACATGTATATTTTACTCCTTTGGTTTAGCATTTAGCGCTCCCATTGTTATAGATTTGTCTCACAGTCTCCACACGAAAGTGGTTAACCAGGAAATTGCTGCTGAAATTGTCTACAAGATTCAGTTTTCAGGTATATATTGAACAGTAAAATAAACTCTTCAAGTACGAATTTGTGGCAGCATTTCAAAATCTTCACAACATGAAAACAAAGCAACAATTGAGACAGCTCACTGCAAATAAACGTACCCTTGACACGTCCTGCACCGATTCTGCGTTGTGACATAACACCAGGCCACTGCCGTATAACCCATTGAAGACATTTGTGACCTATAACGAAGACAGATACTAATGCTATGATCAAGGTGGCCATAATTGTTTCAATTTGACCACTAGTGTTAGAATCGCATGGGCACGTGGTTGATGTGGAAGGTGTTTATGCAAAAGTTTGTTTAATGGTTAGATTAAGTTAGATAACGGGAAATTTTGATGGAGTTTGTTGACTTCTTGCAAGTAAGTTTTAAAGACTTATTGGGTAACCCCATTGGAAACGATTTTCATTGTTTTCCATAATTTGTACCCTGAATAAGTTGCAATACCTTGTTTGAATGGCAACATAATTTTCTAGACATTCTCTAGAAGTTACGTCTGTTCTCTCTCTCTCTCTCTCTCTCTCTCTCTCTCTCTCTCTCTCACACACACACACAAACACACTCACACACAAAGCATTTTTTTAAAAAAAGTCGGGGATTTCTATGTATCCGCGAGTACGTGTGTCTGTGAACACAACTCAAAAACGTAAAGTCAGTTAAATACCAAACTTGATAATTAATTTCAGCATTTCCCATGGATACGACACGAAGATTTTCAGGAAAATTCCCCATTGGAAACTACTCTTTCCTAGGAGCAATTTACGAAAATTTTGATCTTCTCAAACATGCCTCTGAAACTTCTGACTAAAATAACGATGAAAATAACAACATATGTATCTTGAATTTTATGGGAATAGCCTTTGAAGACTCCTGCATGCTGGATGGTAAATATATAACTGGTAAATTGTAAGACAGACAAAAAATTACACACAAAAATGTAATCTCCTCAAAATAAACAATTTATGTCATATACTTTTTTACAGAGTGATTTTCGAGATATATACAACATAAATTGTGTGGTTTAACGAGAAAATAAAAAATTAAAAAACATTTTTTCGTAGAGTAGTTGGGGTGAGGCGATTTTCTTGAAAGATACTGAACTTGAATACTAAGTTTGGTATTTAAACGACCTTTTTAGTTATCGTGTTCGCAGACACGCGGACACATGAATACACTGGACCAAATTTCTATTTTTTTATGTTAGGGACTCTAAAAGGCATATTTCCACTATATCAAATGTTTATTGGAATGCAATACTTTCTCTACGTATGTGCTATGTACCAAGAGGAGAAAGTAAAATTTTTCGGGGGGTCAAGACAGCGAAATTAGGGGGTCATCAAAACATGCATTTTAATTTTTGGGTGGAGTTGAATACCTATCTTGTTTGTCAACTATGTACATATTATACATATGTGTTATACTATCTGGTTGTCCGGATTGCCTTTGGGTAGCCTAACAGTTACAATGTAACCTCGTGCCTCTCCATGAATTGTAAATTTCAATCTCCCCACTGCAGTCATTGTAGCTGAACTGTTAAATTATTACGCGACACCTATAGGCAGTTATTGGAATACATTTGTGGATAAGGTTTGCTTATATCACAGACATGATTTTTACTTTTTCTACAGGGTGATTTATATAGAGCTGACACATTTCCTTCATTAATTGTTTCAAAACGTATTATGCCAGCGACAACTTATTATACCTAAATTGAAGAGGAATTTCGGGAGATTATTTAACTCTATAGAAAATGTTGAAAATGTCCTCCATCCTGCATAAGGCACAGCTCAACACGTCTTTCCATGTTACTGGCCACTCGTTGGAGGTCTTTGTTGTCAATAGCTTGAATCTCCTTTGTGATGTGCTTCAAATCGTCCAATGTCTGGGGACGTGAGGCGTAAACCCTGTCTTTTAAGAAGCCCCATAGAAAGAAGTCCGGCGATGTCAAATCCGGAGATCTCGGTGGCCACAAGTTCCTGGAAATTATCCGGTCGTCAAAGAAACTTGCAATTAGGTTCATGGATTCATTTGATATATAGCATGTAGCGCCATCTTGCTGAAAATATCCTTGACTCAGCTCTACATCGTACTGCATTTTCACGTTGACTACTAGAACAAAATGTCGAAACAGCTGCCAACAATGCAATAGGAAGAAAAAACAAACATCTGCGCATCTAGTGACAAGAAATCGAAACTCCAGAACATTTTGCTCAATTTGGTGCTAAAATTGGGTCATTGGAGGAATTTTCAACGGAATAATTAAAGAAAGAAATGTGTCAGTTCTACATAAATCACTCTGTACATGTACTATATATACAGTGTATAGAGAAAGTTTTGCATTCCACTCAAAATTCGATACCTACCGAGATTTAACTGGAAGTACAGGTTTTGAAATCCCCTGATTCCAAAAAAACGTGAGTGCGCGCGTATGTCTGTGTCCAGCATAGCTCAAAAACGAAAACTCCGTAAAATACCAAACTTGGTATTTAAGTTCAGTATCCTCCAAAATGCGAAGATATCAAGAAAATCCCCCAGCCCCAACTACCCTTCACATGGAACATTTCGAAAATTTTGATTTTCTCAAAAGTGGCTCAAACAATTTTGATTAAAATACCATTCAGTAAAGATATTTGTATCACAAAATGTATATTTCGAAATTTATGGGAATAGCCTAAAAAACATCTTCATTCTGAATGAATTTTGCATTACTGGTATACCGTAAGAGAAAGACAAAAGCTTACTACACAAAAAATGTAGATCTCGCACATAATTTAATCATATACATCTTTTTTCGTGAAATTGGCCATTTCCGAGATACTCCATATTATTTGTTTCAGGTTTAAAATACACTATTCTTATACGGGAAGTGATCAATACCTGGCCATGCAAAGAAACGAATTTCAATTACTTAGCAACCAGCTTTTAAAGGATCTGACTATCACTTTAGCCTAGTGCGAGTTCCCTTATTTTACTCCTACTACATGGAACTAAGTAATAACTGCTAATATTTATCTTGATTAGCATGAAATAGATAGAATAATCTTTTTAACAACATTTTGTTATAAAAATGTAGAGAAAATCATGTGACTTGAACAAATCAGACATTTGTTTTTTCTACACGTACTATGTACATAGTTTATAGAGGAAATAATATATTCCACCCAAAAATTCGATACTGAGTTTTCACCGGAAATATGTTTTGAGGTCCCCCGAGTCTAAAAAAGACATTGTTATAAAAAGGCCACAGAAAAATTTAGATCTCGTTAAAACACACGATTTATGTCAAATACATTTTTGTTGCAGAGTTGACCGCTTCCGAGATACCTACGTCGTATATGTGGGCTAGAGAAGGTAAAAAGGAAAAATCGCGCTCCCTGTCTGTTAATTCTCTAAAAAAGTAAGGGGGACAAAATTGTATTCTCGTATGCACGGGCGTCAACTGTTGACTCGAAAAAAATTGGGCCTATAACTCCAATGTTTTCGTCATGAAATGGTATTTCATGAACAATATTAGGTTTCTCAGAGCTGCAAGTTCGATTATTTTGTGTACACAAATATCCATGAAGGTGAAACCAAGCCTCGTCCGTGAAAAATATTAAATATAAGCCAATTTCTCCATTGTATACACTAATCAGAGTCCACTCATAAAATGTGTTAACAAATACGAATCATAAATAAATACTCGCTGTGGAGTAGATAATTTATGCTGAGCCATAATACATTTTGAGACAAAGTGCAGGGCAAAATAATAAAGCATACTCGTAATAGCTAAACCACACGATATCACCGTCAGCTCAATACTGCACTTTCAGAGTAGAGAGAAACAAGTCAGCACCGTGGCAGCTGTGCGTTGTCATGTTTCCGTGAGCACAGAGGAAAAACACAGCGCAGAGGTTCAGATGTTTTTGGGTCGCATGGTACATCTGCAAAAGTGCCAATTTCATAAACACAAACAATAAATACTAAATGTGGAGAACAGGGATCTACATTGTATATTTTTCAACTACATGCCTTTGTGTGATCGTTGATGGATGTGAGCTTTTCATTTTGTTTTTCTTTTATATTCTCACAGCTTGTTAAGGATTCGCTGGTGCGTATGTATCGCATGTAAAATTAAAACCGCGTAGTCTGTTGTACGTTAGGTATATGAGAAGCGTTCAGTCGACATGCATGAAGGGATATTGCACAACTCCCTTCTCGTTATTTATTACGGAAGCTTGGGGTAGCTGGCTACCTTTTGTGGTTTTTGCCTCATGTGTGTGTTTTCTCCCTCTTGAAATTTATTGTTTTGGAACAACTGCTACACCCGGTTTCTGACCACAGTGCTTATTCTTTTAATTTATCTACTGTTTCTCCTCGTGGAGGAACCTTGACAAAATAAACGTGGATGCAAGAATTCTGGGCCATTTTTACAACACACATTTTTACCTACCCACATCTGATGCAGTAGTGATGGGTACTATCGAATGAAAACTATCGAATTATTCGATAGTTACCTAACTATCGGTTATTCGATTGCTAACCAAGTATACGATTTTTTTTTTAAATGTTACTACACTATTGGCTGTTTGGCAGTCGACAGTCTGCAATCACTTTTCAGGTCGCTTTCATTGATGAACCAATGAGTTATGACAACCCCATTTCAAACGGTACGAACCATCTACTTTTTTATTTTCTCCATCACGCATGCATAATACACATAGTAGATAGAGCAGGTATTGTATTTCATCCAACAATTCGATCTAAATTTCACCGTAAACTAAAGAAATTTTTTTTAGAAAAGTTGAGTGTGACTGTATGTCTGTGAACCGTATAACTCAAAAATGAAAACTAACTTGGTATTTAAATTTAGTATTTGCAAAGGATGCGAAATCAAAGTTTTCAAGAAAATTCCCGCACCTCAAACTACCTTTTACATGGAAAAAGTTTCTAAAATGTGGATTTACTCAAAATGGATATAACGATTTTGATTAAAATGCCGTATATTAAAGATATTTAAATGGCAAATAAAATGTATATCTTGAATTTCTGGGAATAGCCTCTGAACTCCAATTCACTCTAAATGGCTGTTGTATAACAGACAAATCATAAGAGATAAACAAAAACTATAGATCTTATCAAAAGTCACTATTTATGTTCTTTACATTTTCATTGTAAAGCTAACCATTTCCGAGATATTCCTTGTTATTGGTTTAAATTTAAAGAAAACTTACACTTTTCTCAAACAGGAAGTTGTTTACGTTTCTTTTGTTTTACTCGTGGCCAAGCAAAGAAGCTAGATTCATAGACAACCGCATAGTGACAGGTTTTAAAACATTGTTTTAGCCTAGTATGTTCCCTTATTTATCTCCTACTTATAAGGAACCAAGTAATAAGACTATATCTGCTAATGTTTATCTCGATTAGCATGATGTACATAAAAGAATAATCTTTTTTAAGAATATTTTGAAGAACAGATAGAGAAAGCCAGGTGAATGGAACACCTCTGATTTTTACAACACACATGAAGGTACACCAACATCTGATACAGTGGTGATGGACACTATCGAATAAAGACTATCGTATTATTTAACAATCGCTTAACTATCGGTTATTCCTTTGTTACCTAAATATTCCGTTTTAAAATATCACTACACTATTGGCTGTTTGACATTCAATAAAGTCCAGTCACTTTTCAAGTCACTTTCTTCGACATACCAAAGCAGTTATGAAGCCAATTTAATTACAGAGGGTATAAACATTTGCTGTTTTATTTTCTTTATTTAATATTTTTGGCAACCAGACATAAACATACACTAAAGAATACTAACTACCAAGCAAGAAAATAAATATGCAGTTGCTCTACTAGGGCATACAGTGTGTTCTAAACATGTACTATAATATTGTTAATACTGCCGGAGAGGTCACCATTTTGTGGCGCATGCATCAATCAGCCTGATTTGGGAGGTGGCTACTGCTGCACTTGTAAATAAAAGCCAAAACGTTAATGCCGAAACTCAACGCAACTTCTTTTTTACTTAATAGAAGTTGAAGTTCTAGTAATGTTGCTGCTTTATGTTTCCTACGTAATTAGCAACCATAAAAATCATTATAGCTCCTCACCTCTGTGTGCTAAAATTGAGAAGTACATGCTCACATGGAGCTTAGAATTCAATTCAACTCAAATATCATTTAGTCACATTTATGACTGAGTACCGCAAATGCAGATTAAGAATAAGTATTAAAACAACGTCTCCCATATTGTGAAAGAATACTTTTTGGCATATTCATTACAACCTCAAATGGAAACGAAATAATAAATGTCCGTATAACATAACCTAAAAACTTAGAACTATAACCATAGATAATTTCGAAACCGATAGATAATCTTAAAACGGGTAATTATTTCTCTATGTATCGTTATGTATCCAAGATATTCTTAATTACTAAAGAATAACTGCAAGCAATTATTTACTTTAACGTTGCAAAGCACTGTGCAGTAATTAATAGTTTTTAAATCCGAATGAAAAATCCAATTATTCGATACCTAGTTATGTTTCACTATCGTAATACATTTGATAGTCCCCGTCACTGTGATGTAGCAATGGATTGAAAAGCTTCTTAAATCGATACCTACAGAGATGCTTCTAATAACGAGCAGCCGCTGTTAAAATCAAACTTTAAAGGAACTGAGATGCGAAAACGATCAATATACATACATGCATAGACGTGATCCTACTGTGTGACGACAAGAAGTATGCAAACAAGATGGCTGTGCAGGATAACAATTGTCTTTCCTGGCGATAAAGTTCTTGCGTGCTGGCAAGAACTTTATCACCTAAAGCCCCTAGTACGGGAACAAACATGTCTTTCAATTCAAGTGTTTGCAAGAAAAATTGTCGACTGTTAAAAAATGATTGACAACATTTTACAAGGTTTGACAAGACCTGGCAAGACTTGACAGATACCGCGCCGTGGCCGAGTGGTTAAACCACTTGTCTCTTACCTAGGCGACCCGGGTTCTATCCCATGTGAGCGCATTTGGGATTTGTCATGGACAGAGCGCCGCAGGGGTGGGTTTTCTCCAGGTTCTCCGGTTTCCCCGACCATCACATTCCACCAGTGCTCCCTCATTCCTTGTATCATCGACTGCGGTGCCATAGTAGAAAAAAATCTGATGTGTTCCATTCACGTGACTTTCTCTACATCTCTGCGACAAATTATTGTTAAAAACCTTATGCTTCTATTTACTTCATGCTAATCGAGAAAACATAGCAGAAATATTCTTAGTACTTGCTTTCTTGTAAGTAGAACAAAATAAGGGAGTACCATAGGTTAAAGTGATAGTCAAAAGCTGGTTGCCATGTGACTGAAGTCCTTTTGTATGGACAGGAGTTAACAATCTCCCGTATGAGAAATTTTTCAAAGCGGAAACCAAAAACAAGGAATATTTAAAAAACAATCAACTCTACGAAACAAATGTATACAACATAAATTGTGTGTTTTAACGTGCTCTACATTTTTTGTGTGGTAAGTTTAGGTCCATTTCTTACGATTTAGCAGTTGTGCAAAATTTCGTAAAATGCATCCAGAATAAAGTAATCTTCAGAGGCTATTCCCAGAAAATTCAGATACACCATTTCATTTATCAGATAGATATCTCTAAGATACGACGATTTTAATCAAAATCGTAAGAGCCATTTTTGGGAAAACAAACATTTTCGAAAATTGTTCCATGTAAAGGGTAGTTTGAGGGTGGGGGGATTTTCATGAAGATAAGCATCCTTGGAAGATAAACTTAAATACCAGTTTGGTATTTAACGGTTTTTCGTTGTTGAACTATGCTGTTCACACACGGATCTTTTTCCAAAAATGTTTTTTTTTGTTCAGGGGGACCCAAAATATGTATTTCCGGTGAAATCTCGGTATCGAATTTTTGGGTGCATTACAATACCTTCTCTATACACTATGTACACAGTACGTGTAGAGAAAGTAAAAATAGACTTGACAATATCATAAATGTTGATTTACACGTTGTCTGTTTGCAAACCTTCAGAAGACATAGACCATAATTTATCCTTGGAAAGTAATTCACCACTTGAGTCACCATTAGCCAGTAAGATATTGTTTACGTAATTAAATAGCACTTCCGCGTATAATATCTCGTCGCCCAAAACATCAGTTAACATAGTATTTATTATACTTAGGGTTATATTTACTTCAGCCTGGACAGCTCAGTTGAGTAGGCGCTGGCCTTCAAACCCGGCCCAGATCGACGGTTTTTAAAAGCGACTGCCCCATGTCAGTAAATTTACTGGCATTTAAAGAATTCCTATGGGTTAAAATTTCAGTGACACTGATATGATTATGACAATTGACAGCGTCGTTGCCAAACACAATAATTTATTTTCACATTTACATTTACTTACAAAATCATGTCCTGTTAGCTAAACTAGTTTACTTATCCTAATTTACATAGATTTAAGAACCGCTTAGGCACTATATCCACACAGCTCCCTAGCTGTTGGTGAGTGTAATATGTACTTTGGTTTGTGCTACCTATTCCATCCCAACTACTGTGTGTTGCCTCCTTCTCTCTCATCCACTTTTCTTTTACCTTTCCCAAATATGTCTTTAATTCTTCTCTTCCGTTGAGATTCACCATTTTCATTACTACTATCTCTCCTCGCATACTATCCCATTTGTGTTCCCAATTTCTTTCCTCCAGTTTCTTAACTCCATTATATTCCGTTAAATAGTGCACAAAACTGTCTTTCTCCCCGCATAAAACACAACGTTCTAGTTCATTGCACCTTATCCCTCAAAAGCATTGCTCCTGTTCTCTTCCACATTAATCCTTCGCTCTCGTTTTACGTTCTCTATGTGTAATATGTGCATAATGACTCAGCAGAAATATATGTTTTAGGGTTCCCTGTATCCAAAAAAACAGAATTTTCAGAAAAAGATCCGTGTGAGTGTCCGTGTGTCTTTGAACACGATAACTCAAAAACGAAAAGTCGGTAAAATATTAAACTTGGTATTTAAGCTCAGTATCTTCCAGGGTTGCGACAAGAACATTTTTAGAAAAATCCCCCCACCTCAAGCTACCCTTTACATGGAATTTTTTTCGAAAATTTTGATTTTTTCTCAAAAATGGCTCTAACAATTTTGATTAAAATCTCTTATATAAGATTTGTATATGTCAAATCAAATGTATATCTCGAATTTTCTGGGAATAGCCCCTGAAAACTACATTATTCTGGATGAATTTTACGGAATCTTGAATAACTGCTAAACCATAAGAGATACACAAAAACTTACCGCACAAAAAATGCAGATCACGATAAAACACACAATTTATATCATATACATTTTTTGTGTGGAGTTGATCGTTTTTGAGATATTCATTATTACACACACACACACACACACACACACACGGATACTCTTCTAAAAATGCTTATTTTATTCAGGGGGTGCCAAAACGTGTATTTCCGGAGAAATATCGGTATGGAATCACTAGGTGCAATAAAATACCTTTCTATTCACTAGGTATGTACAAGTAGTGTAAAGAAACAACTAAAGCTTTGACTATCGCTTTAGCCTAGCGTATTCCCTTATTTCCCTCCTACTTATAAGGAACAAGGTAATAAGAGAATTTCTGCTGATTTTTACTTTCTCCATATGCACTATATACATAGTGTATAGAGGATGTATTGCACTCCACCAAAAATTCGATACCGAGATTTCACCGGAAATATATGTTTTAGGGTCCCCAATATCCAAAAAAAGCATTTTCACAAAAAGGTTCGTGTGTGTGTGTGTGTGTGTGTGTGTCGGTGTGTCCGTGTGTCTGTGAGCACGATAACTCAAAAACGAAAAGTCGGTAAAATACCAAACTTGGTATTTAAGTTCAGTATCTTCTAGGGATGCGACACCAATATTTTGAGAAAAATTCCCCCACCCCCAACTAGCCTTTATATGGAAATTTTTTCGAAAATTTTGATTTTCTCAAAAATGGCTCTAACGATTTTGATTAAAATTTCATATATTAAACATATTTACCTGACAAATAAAATGTATATCTTGAATTTTCTGGGAATAGCCTCTGAAGAGTAGTTTATTCTGGATGAATTTTACTAAATTTTGAATAACTGCTAAACCGTAAGAGCTGGACAAAAACTTACTACACAAAAAATGTAGAGCACATTAAAACACACACTTTATGTTATATACATTTTTTTCGTGGAGTTCGTCGTTTTTGTGACATTACTTATTTTTGGTTTCTGCTATGAAAAGCGTATACTTTTCTCATACAGGAACTTGTCAACTCCTATCCATGTAAGCAAAGGAACTTCATTGACATAGCAACCAGCTTTTGACTATCACTTTAACCTACGGTTGTCCTTTATTTCGCTTCTACTTACAAGGAAGCGAGTAATTAGACTATTTCTGCTATTTTTTTCTGATTAGCATAAGGTAAATAGAAGTATAAGCTTTGTAAGAATTATTTTATGCAGGGATATGGAGAAAGTCATGTGAATGGTACACATCAGATTTTTATCTCTACTAGTGAAGGTGACAGAAGAATAATTTTTTTGTAAGAATAGTTTGTTTGCAGAACACGCAGAGAGAGTTATATGAATGAAACACATCAGATTTCAGTTAAACATTTTCAATTCCTATAAGAAAATATGTAGCCTGCCTGGGTAGTGTGGTGGTAGCGTGTCTGCCTTACATTCAAAAGGTCGTGAGTTCACTTAGGGTGATAAATTTTTTTTGGGGTTTTCCCTTTTCTTGAGAAGACGAATGTCGAGTAACTTTAAACTCCATGGACCCCGAGATCATTTTAGCTTCAGTTCACCAATTTCATTCATCGTCCGATATGACCAACTAGTTTAAAGGACGTTAAGCCACAAAAAACAACAAGAAAATATGTCATTTTTATCAGTGTAGAAGAATAGGATGAAGTTTTAATTCCTTGTGATATTACGTAGTGCTTTTACTTCTGTACAAAGTTTCTGAGAATGTGTTATTACTGCGCTGTATAGAAGTTCATTCACGTGTGGGAAGAGCACTTGTCATACCATTTCCCCACGCTTTCGTTTTTCTACCTCTTTTCATGTTTTACGTTCGTCAAATATACGAGCAACGGATCGCTGTTATCGACAGGGGAACGTCCTCTCCCGCATTTCCGTGTAGATATGGGATATTCTAGAGTAGGTGCTAGGAGACTCGAAAAGATAGTTTTAACAAGAAAAATGTGTATAAATATTTACTTATATCTTTTCCACTCTTAAAGATGCAGATGCCTCCCTCTTTTTTATGTATTTCTTTCACACATCTCAAGTGCGTATATGAGCTAAACGTGCAAAAAAGTAATACAGAACTACACAGACCTTTTCGGGTTACAGCAACTGAACAAGATTTTAGGTATGTTTCCCTAATGACTGAAAAACTAAACAACTGTTGGATAGGATGAGACAGGCTGAAAAATTCAATGCCATAGCCGGGATTTGAACTATGAATCTCCCGGTCTCTAGCCAGTTGCTCTACCACTGTGCTACCATGGCCACATGCTGGCATAGCATTAAATTCATCAACTGACTCGCATGCTTCCAGGTAAACCACAAGATGATCTCAAATTATTTTGAGATGACATACCCCATGGCGACCTACAATGTTGTTAGTACTTTAAGTCCCTGGATTCATAGTGTAGCCAACTATTATGGTCAGTTAATATTGATTTAATAAAAGAAACTTAAAGTACTTATAACATTATAAGTCGCCATTGGGGCATGTCATCTCAAAAACATTTGAGATCACCGTTGGTTTACCTGGAAACATGCGAGTCAGTTGATAAATTTAATGCTATACCGGCATATTGCCATGGTAGTTCAGTTGTAGAGAAACCGGCTAGAGGCCAGGAGATACGAGGTTCAAATCTTGGCTATGGCATTGCATTTTTCAGTCTGACTCTACCTATCCAACTCCTGTCCTACACACGGCTTGTGTGAAAAAACAATTAACTCAGTACAACTATTCTTATACTTGAATAGCATTTAAAAGCTGAATAAGCCACATAACGTGACTCCATGGCACGACCTGCGGTAGTTAAAGCGGGCGATAAGGGACCTTGGCCTACCGCCCGGCCGCTACATCCCCCACTTGGCCCGAAGGCGTCATCAATGGGGTGCAGTGCTGGAGAGTGACACGTGATCAGCGGATGATGCGGTCTCCTCGATCTGGAGACGCTATTTCTCAATCAAGTAGCTCCTCAATTGGCCCCCAAGGGACCTCACGAGGCTGAGTACACCCCGGACCAGGTCTCCCAGCAGGGGAAAATTCCCCACGCCGGTACCTTTCCCACTTGGCAAGCAGCCGCGCTACCACCGAATAAGCCAACACCTAACAATATTTATATTGTTAACGTATGCTGTGAGCTTTCAACATGAGAACAGCGTAGGGAGGTGGTGTGTAGTGTTCAGGAGGGGATTCCGCACCTCAGCCAGTGATTAGGCTTTTTATACGTCAGACTCCTGGAGGAGAGGATGAGACGAGAGCAATTACAGAGTGCAGCCGGAACCAGACTGCGACAGGGAGCCATCTTAGAGAGTCCCTAATAGTTCCCAAGCAGTTCTTCATTTCGACGCGGTTTTGATAAACGCTCCTGAGTATACCGACGACCCCTAGCGCCATCCTGCCGCCGAGAGATGAGTTGAGATGAGATGAGTTTCCAAACCGAAATCATCTCCACGAGTGGGCAGCACCACCACACTCCTTGCCTGAAATAAAGACCAGACGGATGAAATGACAGGAAATTTGAGGGAATAAAGAATCCTCCTCAGCATTACCTAGTGACCCGGGAAAAAACCGAAAAAAAAATATGAGTGTCGGAGAGCTCAGCCTCTGGGAACCGATCCTACGACCTCCAGTCCCAGACGAAACGCCTGAGCCACCTGGCTTGGTAATAGAATAACTGAATTTACAATAAAATTCTGATAACGAGGTGTTGGAATTTACATAATCATATCGCATCTGGGCAACAGTTCAACTAAATGAAAATCAACCGAGCATACACAAATGAATTTCGTGTAAGCTATTTCACTGGGAATGCAACAGTTACAAATTATAGCCCGAACCACTAAACAAACTTTAAACAAACTTCTTAACTAGGACAAATCTATAAAATTGAAACATTCAGCACATATAAGATAATAAATTACAGTAAAATCTCGTAATTACGCCCTTCAAGGAATTGTGGCCTAAACGCGCAATATTTGGGATAGTACTACACTTATGATATGATTTATTAGGTATGAAAAAACAATTTTATACAGTTTAATGGGCAATACAATATAATAAATGTTTCTAATATTCAAGTAGAGTACAGTGCAAAATGAAGAACAAGAGATCACTTCTTATAAAAAATGATGGAGTGCATTATTGACGGTCCGAGTGGTGGAAAACCCTGTCACAGTCATCCTTCACTGCCTGTTACTGTCTCAGTATCAGTTGTAACTGTGTTGTTACCAGTTGTACTTGTGAAATATGGAAAATATGCTGATATCCTTCGCCGTCCTTGCTTAGCTGGTTTTCGTATTGTTCCAAGTGAGTGTTGGGAAACGAGGAAAACGTTTGGAATCAGAAACTGAAATTAGACAGTTAAGGATTGCTAACTGCCGTGTAGAATGTATTGCTATCTCTTTCTACTTACCAAGTTTCAATTAGGCAAACACAATAAACGGATAAAACACTGTAACAGGAAGTCTTTTTGAAAGTGTAAATTCCCTTCAGGAAAAGGTGATGTTATAACCAGATACGGCTGACCGTAGGGGTTTTATAGATAAAGCGCTTGAGCCCGCGACTGATGAATACAGTTAAATTACATATTTTCTCATTATACTTTTAAAATATTATATGTTTCGCTATTTATTTACAATTTTTGTATTCTTTTTTGGTCTTCAAATTCATTAATAGCGGAATTGGAAGAGATAAATAGGGTAAAACATCCAAGGATCTTACAAGTAGAGGTTAATGAACGGGATAGTGTTATAATCGGGAGCGGAATTACGGGGTTTTACTATAAATAGAGCTCGAAACTACAACTTGTATTCCTCAGATACTTAACTCGTAAAATTATCTGCTGTTATAACAAATTACAACGTCCAAAAGCTACATGGCACTGGCTAATTATGTTTTTGCATAATGAACTATGTATATTACTCCCCAACTTCCGTAATCAAAATACATAATTATAATGAACTTATAGTCGACAACTTGTGGTACACAATTACAGGCTTACTACAATTTAATGGCACGCATTTCGAATCCACACAATACAGCTCTAACAAAAGTATACTAAATGTGTACTATTCTTACAAAAGATTATTCTTTTATCTAGGTCATGCTAAACATTAGCAGAATTGGTCTTAATTATTGCTTCCTGATAAGTAGAAGGGAAATAAGGGAATACACGATGCTAAAGCGATGTCAAATCTATCAAAAGCTGGTCACTATGTGAAACAATACAGGTTCGGTTCGCGTTGCATGGTGCCGTTTGAGAAAAGTTAGGTATCTCGAAAACGGTCATCTATACAAGAAGAACGTATATTACATAACAAGGTGTATATTTTTGGTGTATTAATTCTTGTCTATCTCTTACTGTTTAACCGTTATGCAATATTTTGCAAAACTCTTCCAGAATAAAGAGGTCTTCAGAGGCTATTCCCAGAACATTCAAAGTATACTTTTATTTGTGATGTAAATATCTTTAATTTTGTATATTAATCAAAAGCATTAGGGCCATTTTTGAGAAAAACAAAACTTTCAAACATTTTCCTTGTAAAGGGTAGTTCGTGGTGGGGGGATTTTCTTGATAATCTTTGCGTCGCATCGTTGGGAGATATTAATATAAATACTAAGTTTTGTATTTAACGGTATTTTCGTTTTTGTGCTATGCTGACCACAGACAACCACACAAAGAGACATACGTTTTTCTAAAATGCTTTTTTAGACTCTGAGGACCTCAATACTATATTTCCCATGAAATCTTGACATCAGATTTTTTGGGTGAAAAACAATACCTTCTCTATTCACTATTTACATTGAACATATGGGCTAGAGAAAATAAAAATTCTTTTTCTCGGACCCAGGAGACCTCAAAACTTATATTTCCGAAGAAATATCGACATCGAATTTTTTAGTGAAATACAAGACCTATTCTAATGTGCTAGAGAAAGTAAAAAGAACAATTTGTGCTTACTCAAACCGTGAATATATCTGAGAAAGTAAAGAAAGATGTTGGACAGAATGAGAAAAGTAATTTTCTTGACAGACAAGCAAATTAATGTAGATGATGAAAGGGAAAGAGCTTCCTAAACGTATTTCGTGTGCTACTTGAAATAAAACTAAGGCAGGTGTGAACTCCCAAGTTCTCTTTGCACGTTTGTTCAAGTTTGTGACGACAAATGTAGGGCGTCACGTGCCACTGCACTGGGGGAAGTTGACAAATGTCGTAGGTGAAGTGGCCTCTTGTTTTTAGGGTAAATGCTGCTTCTTTCCTTTCACACGCAACGCATAATCCTAAGTGGCAAATGTGGAATGCTCAGTGTCAACAATGAATATTAAAATGCACATTTTAGCAAAGAAAAAGATACTAAATCGCGGAAAATAACAGCACCCTTAGGTGCAATTTTATGGAATTTGATATTTATTTATGCTGAGCTATATACAGGTGAATATGACCAGTCTTTTTACACCGTTTTTGAACCTATTTACTGTCCATCCGTTTTAAACTATTTCTTATTAATATACTATTTTTTCCAAACTTCAGTCCCTTTATAACACAACTCCATGGCACGACATTCCACAAGGAACCGTGGCCTACCGTCCGGCCGCTGCGTCCCCCATCTCGGTACAGGTCAGATTTCATGGATAGGGTGCAGTATTGGAGGGTGAGACGAACCCCTCCCGGTGGTCCTCCGCTACTTCTCTATCAAGTAGTTCCGCTATTGGCCACCCAGGGACCTCACGAGGCTAAGTGCATCCCGGATCAGGTCTCCCAGCGGGGGAAAAATCCCCGCGCCAGTATCAGGAATCAAACCTAGGTTTCCCGCTTGGTAAGCAGCTGCGCTACCTCCGCGTTAAGGGACGACGTTTCAGACCCTTTATGTTTAGTTAATATATGTTTCATGTCTTCATTTTCGCCACATATAGGACATTGATTTCAATTTTAAGAGGAGACATCTGTGATATTTGAACAAAAAAAGAAAAGTTATATTGTTATATTTCACTTTCTCTAGTATATACAAGATACATAGTAGATAGAGAAGGTATTGTACTCTATCTATAAATTTTAATCCGAGATTTCACCAGAAATAGATGTTTTAATAGGTCCCGAAAAAAAAATTAATTTATAGAAAAATGTAGTGCGTATCTGTGTGTGTGTGTGTGTGTGTGTGTGTGTGTCCTGTAGCTGTGGACAGCATAGTTAAAAAACGAAAAGTCGCTTAAATACCAAAGATAGTATTAAGTTCGGTATCTTCCAAGGATGCGATACGAACATTTTAAGGGAAATTTCCCACTCCAAACTATCCTTTACATGAAAAGATTTTGAAATTTTCAATTTTCTAAAATTGCCTCTGACGATTAAATAATAACATATATTAAAGCTATTTACATCGCAATAAAATATATCCTGAATTTCTTGGAAATAGTTTCTGAAGACACTTCTTCTGAATGATTTTGCACTACAGGTAAACCGTAAGATATGGACAATACACTATATACATAGTACGTATAGAGAAAGTAAACAATTTTTAGAAAAAGGTCCGTGTGTGTCTGTGAACACGATAACTCGAAAACTTAAAATCGGTAAAATACCAAACTTGGTATATAAATTAAGTATCTTCCAAGATTGCGACACAAAGATTTTGAAGCAAATCTCCCTAAACCAAACGACCCTTTTATATGAGAAAATTTTGATTTTCTCAAATGGCTCTAACGATTTTGATTAAAATATCGTATATTAAAGATATTTACCTGTCAAATAATATGTATATCTTTTAAAGTATATTAAAGATATTTACACGACAAATAAAATGTATAACTTGAATTTTCTGGGAATAGCCTCTGAAGACCACTTTATTCTGGAGAATTTTGCTGGGTTTTGCATAGCTAGTAAATCGTAAGAGATAGACAAAATATTTAGATCTCGTTGAAACAAACAATTTATGTTATATACATTTTTTTTCGTGGAGTTGACCATTTTTTTTAGATAATCCTTGTTATTGATTTCAGTTTTAAAATGCTTACTTTTCACATACAGGAATTTGCCAACTCCTGGCAATGTAAAGAAACGGATTTCATCCATATGGCAACCAGCTTTTAAAAGATTTGATTAACTCCCAGCATAGTGTACTCCCTTATTTACCTTCTACTTACAAGAAAGCAATTCTGCTCGATTAGCATGAAGGAGATAGAAGAATAAGCTTTTTAATTTGTTACAGATGTAGAGAAAGTCATGTGATTGTAACGGTTTAACATTTCCAATAGTTATTTGCTTTCAATTCTGAGTGAACATTTAACGAAAATTGTTTAACCTAAGCCAATGTTAACACACTTTAGTTAGAGAAAGTAGGAAAAGTAAATTATTGCTGTTGTTATGTAAAGGGAAAACCGCAATGAACGAGTATCAATGGATATAACGCAATAAAGGAAATAAAAAAAAAATTGCTGCTGTGTGTCGACTTCTCATCAACGCAGAACATGATAGAAGCATATCGTGCACAAAGGTAAGGGAGGGGGCCCTTACCATCCAGCATACGTGCCCAGGCCATTTCGATTATCGCAGGTGCGTGCTAGGAGAAATCGATAACCTTTTGTGCTCTTCTCGATTACGGGTAGGTCGTTAATAAAGTCTGTACGTGTGGTCAGCACTAGAGATTCCATGTACCGGGGAAAAAGGAAGGGGAGGCGACGATGTAATTAACTTTATTGATTCACCCTCGGGCTGGTGATTTTAAAATGTACTACGTGTTACAAAAATAAGCAAACATAACTCTAGTATCACCTAATTTTAGAAAAATATTAATTTACTCTTCTCAGAAGGAGAGGTAAAACTGTTTATATGTAAAAAAAAACTGATGTGTTCCATTCACCTGGCTTTCTCTACATCTTGGTAACAAATTACTGTTAAAACTTATTCTTCTATCTAGTTCATGCTAATCGAGATAAACATTAGCAGAAATGGTCTTATTACTTGCTTCCTAGTAAGTAGGGAAATAATAGAATATACAAAGCTAAACCGACGGTCAAATATTTTAAAATGTGGTTGCTATGGGATTGAAATTGTTTCTTTGCGTGGCCTGTAGTTGACAAGTTCCCGAAGGAGAACATTTGAAGTATTCTACAACTAAAAACAATAAAAAGGAATAATTTGAAAACGGTCAACTCCTCGAAAATTATGTATGGCATAAATTCTGTTTTACAGAGATCTATATTTGTTGTGTAGTAAGTTTTTGTCCATCTCTTACAGTTAACCGGTTATGCAAAATTCAGAAAAATGCTTCCAGAATAAACACGTTTTCAGAGACTATTCCCAGCAAATTCAAGATATAAATTTTATTTGTTATGTAAATACCTTAAATATAATCGAAAGTTGGTAGCCATTTTTGAGAAAACCAAAATTTCCTTGTAAAGGGTAGTTGGGCGTAGGGGGATTTTCTTGAAAAGCTTCGTTTCGCATTCTTGGAAGATACTGAACTTAAGTATTTAGTTTGATATTTACGGACTTTTCGTTTTTGAGTTATGCTGCCAAAAGACACACACACACACACACACATTTTTCTAAAATTTTCCTTTTGGGATTCAGGAGCCCCAAAACATGTATTTCCGGTGAAATCTCGGAATCGAATTTTTGGGTACAATACAATACAATACCTTCTGCATACACTATGTACATACATAGAAACTAACCCCCGCCTGCAGCTAAAAGTAGATAAGATATGTATTTGCCTTATAGCTCGCAAGCATCCTGTATCTTCAGGCACTGAAAGGATCGTTAAGATTTGTAAGAAATCACTTATATGCTGCTTATTTATACAAGCTTTTTAATAGTGCTTATTCGGAGGTAAATGTTTTACTTTCTATAGTACACGTGTACAATATAATAGTAGGTAAGAAGGTATTGTATTTTGCCCAAAAATATCATACCAAAATTTAGCTGGAAACAGTTATCTTGAAGTCCCTTATATCCATAAAAACAATTTTAGGAAAACATCCGTGTATGCATGTATGTACGTGTCTGTGGACAGCGTAACTGAAGACATGAGAAGTCCGTAAAATAAAAAAACTTGGTATTAAGTTCAGTATCACTCTCAGGATGTGATACCAAGATTTGAAAGAAAATCCTCACACCCCAAATATCCCTTTACATAGACAATGTTTCGAATAATGTTATTTTCTCAAATATATACCTTGAGTCTCCTGGAAATAGCCTCCAAAACTCTCTTCATTGTAATTTAGCATAACTGGTAAACTTTAAGAGATAGACAAACATTTATCGCATAAAAATGTAGTACTCGTCAAAACACACAATGTATTTCTTATACGAGGTACGTCCAGAAAGTAAGTTCTGTTTCAATTTATCTCCGCTGCAGCGCTGCGATCGCAGTCCCGCACATGCGCAGTAGACGCTCTGTATCAAGGAGAAGAAACGTGCGCCATTTTGAGATCGCTGTCAGCCACATAGCTTTGTTGTGCCTGTTTACAATGTCGGTGTTGATTGAAAATCCCGGCGCTTGTGAAATCAGATCTGTGATTCGTTTTCTGAATGTTAGGAAAGTGAAACCAATTGAAAGTTATCGGCAAATTTGCGAAGTTTACGGACAAAATGCGATGAGTGATTCAATGGTGAGAAGATGGGTCCGACAGTTCAATGAAGGACGCAATGAAGTGCACGATGAAGAACGAAGTGGGTGTCCATCTTTGGTTTCAGAAGAACTGGTTCACGCGATTGATGACAAGATCCAGGAAAACCGCAAGTTTACAATTAGTGCGCTCGCTATGGAATTTCCCCAAAGCTCATGAAGAGCTGAAAGAAAATGTTTCCAACTTTTTGAAGACTCAGGCGGCAAACTTCTGTGAAGAATGTATACAAAAACTTGTGCCACGCTATGACAAATGCCTGCAAAAGTTCGGCAGTTATGTGGAAAAGTAGTTTAAGAGTTGTAGAATTTTGTGCATTAAATAATTATTCTGTATCTATACACAATTTAATTTTATTACCAAACGGAACTTACTTTCTGGATGTACCTCGTACATATTTGTCGTGATGCTAATAATTACCAAGATCCTTCTTGTTATTATTATGCAAAGAGAAGTGAATTTCAATTGCATTTGCATAGCAACAACCTTTAAAATATTTGAGTATCCCTTTGTTCCCTTTTACTTATCAGGAACAATATAAAAAGGCCATTCAGCAAATGTTTATCTCGATTAGCATCTAGAAGAAAGACGAATGATCTTTTGTAAGAAATTTGTGTGCAGAATATGTAGCCAAAGTTCATGTGAATGGAATACATCAGATTTTTTTTTTTTATTTATCTTTATGTTATTTTACCACTCAAAACGTTGTTATTTTCCTATGTACCTGCGCACTATTTTTTCTGTTTTTTTTTTTGCATTATAGATTTTCTGAAATGTAATATTGTATTGTTACTTTTTGATTTTGAATATAATTTTGTTGTAACTGGTATTCTTTATCTACACGAAACTTCTGTGTTCAAGAGAGGAAAATAAAATAATAAATAGACACTGAAACTAAGAACAGTCACATTCTTAAACAGCAATATATGACAATAACCCTCTTTGGACCTAAGCCCTTCAGATAATTGATTTCAGAGGTAGGCTATATTTACTTCATGCTAATTGAGAAAACATTAGCAGAAATAGTCTTATTACTTGCATCCTTGTAAGTAGAAGGAAAATAACGGAGTACCATAGGTTAAAGTAATAGTCAAAAGATGGTTGCTATGTGACTGAAGTTATTTGTTTGTATGGACAGTATTTGACAATTTCCTGTATGAGAAAAGTATGTTTTTTATAGCTGAAACAAGGAATATCTCAAAAACAATCAACTCCACGAAAAAATGTATATAACATAAATTGTGTGTTTTAAAGTGCTCTACATTTGTTGTGTGTAAGCTTTTGTCCATCTCTTACGGTTTAGCAGTTATTTAAAATTCCGTAAAATTGACCCAGAATAAAGTAGTCTTCAGAGGCTATTCCCAGAAAATTCAAAATATACATTTTATTTATCAGGTAAATATCTTTAATATAGGACATTTTAATCAAAATCGTGAGAGCCATTTTGTAGAAAAACCAATTTTTCGAAAAAAGTTCCCTGTAAAGGGTAGTTTGGTGTGGAGGGATTTTTCTCATAATCTTCGTGTCGCATCCCTGGAAGATACTGAATTTAATACCAAGTTAGGTATTTTACCGATTTTTCGTTTTTGAGTTATCGTGTTCACAGACACACACAAGGGCCTTTTTATGAAAATACTTTTTTTGGATACAGGGTACTCTAAAACATATATTTCCGGTGAAATCTCGGTATCGAATTTTTTGGTGGAGTGCAATACCTTCTCTATACACTATGTACATAGTACGTGTAGAGAAAGTAATATGTGCATGTTTTACATGAAGAAACAATTGTGTCATTGAAGGTTAATTCACATCAATAAAAGTCGTAATCACACCATGCAATGTATTACAACACCTTATTGCTTGTAGAAGTATGCCTGTGACTTTGACTCGTTCGGAATTACGAAGTCACCTTTTTTCTCTGAGAAGCAGGAAATCCTTTGATTGACTGTGGCAGTCCGAGCTGCAGAGGCTGACGTGGAACCACCAGTGTTGCGGCCTCAATATGAAGGAAAAACTGCATTTCATTCCTTGAAATATCAGAATTCCAACGCATATCCCCTTAACATGCTGCCGAAATTGGTGCCAACGACAACGACTTCCATCTCCTTTCTATTCAGAATACCTTATTCTCGTCCTCTATTTTCCCTACCCTTTCAACAATTCTGTTCGCATCCATCGGGACGGTGGTGGACTTTCCATACCAACGGCAAGTACCATTCAGTATCAATGCCGGAAAATGACGATTTAACATAGAAATGACTGGAGACGCTCGACGGTTCTACCTGTAGCGTAGCGGTCAAAAGAACTCATCAGCTGATATAACTCAGTGGACGTGATGCTGTTTCGTACGTCACGATTTCTATTAAAAACATAATAAATATGTCAGTTTATGCATTTTATTTTCAGTATAGTCACAAACAAGAATGAAAGCTTTAATGTTTGAAGTCAGAATTGGGTTGACCTGTATAAGCCACACAGTAAAATTGTTTATTTTAGACTTCATTTACGCCTATATTGGTGGGAAGAGAATGAAATGTAACAATTGCAGTTTACGCTTTGAAGCTGAATTTCTAATCATTCGTGTGTGTTGTGGTGCTGCCGAATTAAATCTAATTATTGTCACTTTCTCTAGCCTCGTATGTACAATGTACATAGGGATAGAGAAGTATTGTATTCCACCCAAAAATTCGATACAGAGATTTTACCGGAAATACATGTTTTAGGACCCCCTCTATCCAAAAAAATCATTTTCAGAAAAAGGTCCGTGTGTGTGTGTCCGTGTGTCTGTGAACACGATAGCTCAAAAACGAAAAGTAGTTAAAATACCAAACTTGGTATTTAAGTTTAGTATCTTCCAGGGATGCAACACGAAGATTTTGGGAAAAATCCCCCACCCCAAACTAGCCTTTACATGGAACTTTTTTCGAAAATTTTGATTTTCTTAAAAATGGCTCTAACGATTTTGATGAAAATATCGTATATTAAAGATATTTAGCTGACAAATAAAATGTATATCTTGAAATTTCTGGGAATAGCTTCTAAAGGCCTGTTTATGTTGTAAGAATTTTCCTTAATTTGGCATAACTAGTAAACCGTAAGATATAGACAAATGTTACTGTACAAAAAATGTAGATGTTGTTAAAATACACAAGTTATGCCAATTAACCTACTTTTCGTTTTTGAGCTAGGGTGCCGCCCTCCACGCACCCCCACATGCGTGGGCGCGCGCAGGCAAGCACGGACATTTTTCTAAAAATGCTTTTCTTGAATTCAGGGGGTCCCGAAACGATGTATTTCTAGTGAAATCTCGGTATCAAATTTTTGGTGCAATAGAATACCTTCGCAATGCACTACATACATAGAATGTGTAGAGCAAATAAAAATGCTTTTTGTTATTTTGTGTATTTCCGGTGAAATCACGGCATTGAATATTTCTGTGGAATACAATACTTCCTCCACCTACTATGTGCATTGTACATACGTGCTACAGAAAGTAATAAAGAGGAATTTTAGGATAATGTATCTAAGTTATTTGGAAGCACAATAATATCGTGTATCTAAGAAAAGCAATTTTTGTTTCCTTCTAGAATAGGTCGGAGCGAGAGACAAATCACAAGAGCTCGGGTTTTTTTCTTCTCTTTCTGCTTCAATGCTCTTTTGTCCAGCCACTCGAGTGCTTCTGTCGATAGCAGCATCTACGTAAACTTTGGAATGTTTCTTGTGGATATTTCTAATGCCTTTTCCCCATCGAGTAAAGATCTTATTCCATTTTATTTCCTAATCAGGTACCACCAAACGAGATATTTTCTCTAAAACTACTCTTGTATATTTTAAGTATTTTCATTTTAGTGCGTGGGGCGGTAAATAAATCCTTAGAGAAAGATAGAAAAACAAATTATTTTTGGTAGGCTTTTTTATTTTTCATCATAATGTCCTTTTAGCTCAGTACACTTTTCCCAGCGTTTCTTCAACTCTCTTCAGCCTTCCAAAAGGTATAATTTTGGAAGGTCCTCGAAATAGGCATCTATTAGACGCCAATCATTTTCCTCCAAGCCTCTTTTTCAAGTTTGGAAATAAAAATCTTACTGAGGCTAAATTTGGTAAATGTTGTAGTAATTCGAACCTTAATTCTACAATTTTCGCCATCGAAACTGCGCAGGTGTGCGCCTTTGCATTGTGTTGATGGAAGAGAACTTTTTTTCTTTGCTAGATAAGGGCGTTTTTTTGTTTTTTGTTTTTTGTTTTTTGTTTTTTTATTTCTCCGTTCTCAACCGTGCAATAACGATGCAGAGTACTCTCCATTATGTTTCTTCCTTTCTGCAAGTAATGGATATAGATGATTCCGCGTGCATCCCAAAAAACCGAGGCCAACACCTTGTATGCAGATTTCACCACCTTTGCCTTCTTCGGAACCGGTTCGCCTTTAAAACCTCACTGTAATTTTGTCTCTAGAGTGTAGTAGTTTATCCATGTTTCATTCCACAGCTATGTATCCACACAGAAACTCGTAAGGATTGCGACGAAAAGGTGCCAAATCAGCTTCCGAATCAATCACATGATTGCGTTTACTCTCCATTGAGTGCAAACGCCGCACCCATATAACTGATATAACGCCCAGCTCTTAAACAACTTGACTAATCGCTATTACCTTTGTGTCTATAGCAAATTGTGTATTGCAGCTATTTATAGAAACATTTATCTCGATCAAAATGAAATAAATAGGAAAATAAGCTATCGTGTGAATGTAGCATCAGATTATTTTCCCTAAAGCTGCTGACATTACAAATTCATTTTCAGCGCCCGTGTCGGCTTCGTCCATTATAAAAAATACTTGAGTGTTTTAGTTGTGAGAGTCCACTTTAGGTGCTGCCCTCTCAATTAGAAATAGGGTTTTCTGTTCGCTTCATCGCGCACACGCTCGGACTTTGTGGTTGGGAACCCATTACGCTCTTCTCTTTGAGTGACACGGTGTTTTTGGAGTTGACAAAGGGAATGTCGGGAATAGGGATGTTCGCTTGACCGACTGCCCTAATGCTTACTTTACCTCACTGCGCTGTGACTCTTGTCTTTTGTCTGATACTGGCCGGCGTGGGCGGACTTATATCGGTACAATTTCCTCTCGAGCCCTGTAACTTCATGCTTCTGTTGTTGCTTTCAAGACGTCAGAGGAAGACACTAAAGTTTAGATCTAGATTAATAACTATCATCCTTCGTGGTCTAGGGGTACCATACCTCTGGTTTCCAGTGTCGCGGTTTCAAACCCAGTGTAGGGTGATTAATTATCTTCTCTAGTCCGTATGTACAATGTACATAGGGGATAGAGAAGGTATTGTATTCCACCCAAAATCGATTTAGAGATTTCACCGGAAATATATGTTTTGATGTCCCCTGAGTCCGACCTTTTAGAAAAAGGGTCTCTTTGTGAGTCTGGACATCATAGCTCAAAAACGAAAAGTCCGTTTGTTTTTTTTTGTTTTTTTTGATGATACATGAAGATGAAACCCCGATGGAATGTGATGGCGGGGGAAATCGCAAAACCCGCAGAAAACCCGCCCCTGCGCCGCTTTTTTCCACCACAAATCTCACATGCGGTTGCTTAGGATCGAACCCGGGCCGTCTAGGTGAGAGTCGAGTGGTCTTACCACTCGGCCATGGCGCGGCCGAAAAGTCCTTTAAATACCAAAAGGGTTCGTTTAATTGTTTTTTCACATAAGCCGTCTGTAGGACAGAAGTTGGATAGGTAGAGTCAGACTGAAAAATTCAATGCTATTGCCAGGATTTGAACCACAGATCTCCCGCTTTCTAGCGGGTTGCTCTACCACTGAACTACCATGGCAACATGCTGGCATAGCTTTGGATTTCTCAACTGACTTGCATGTTTCTCGGTAAACCACAAGGTGATCTCAAGTTATTTTGAAATGTCAACCCCAATGGGGACTTAACAATAAGTTACAATAATGTGGATGAAATCCGTTTTTATGGAGTGCCAGGAGTTTACAGCTTTCCGTGTGAAAAAAGTTTAAGTAGTTTAAATCTGAAGCAAATAACAAGGAAAATCTTAGGAATGGAGAATTCCACGAAAAAAAAGTATATGATCTACATTTTTGTGTAGCAAGTTTTTGTCTCTCTCTTACGCTTTACCAATTACGCAAAATTCAGCAAAGTTCATTTAGAATAAAGAGATCTTTAGAGGCTATTCCCAGAAAATTTAAGATAAACATTTTATTTTCCATATAAATATCTTTAATATATAAAATCGTTATAGACATTTTTGAGAAAATCTAAATTTTCGAAATTTTTTCCATGTAATGGATAGTTTGGGGTGGAAGGTTTTTCTCAAAATCTTCGTGTCGAATCCCTGGATGATACTAAACTTAAACACAAAGTTTGTATTTTACCGACTTTTCGTTTTTGAGTTATCGTGTTCACAGACACACGAGCACACGGACACACATACACACGGACCTTTTTCTAAAAATGTTTTTTTTTTGATACAGGAAACCCTAAAACATATATTTGCGGTGTAATCTTGGTATCAAACTTTTGGGTGGAGTGCAATACCTTCCCTATATACTATGCACATAGTCCGTGTAGAGAAAGTAAAAATCTGATGTGCTGCATTCGCATAACTTTGTATATCTACTCTGCAAACAAACTATTCTTACAAAAGATTATTCTTCTTTATACACAATGCTATAAGAGAGAAATATTAACATAGGTAATTGGAAGGATTTCACGGCCGGTGTTAGAATCACGCCACTGATGATGCCTGCCGCAGACGCAGGCGAAGCGTCTGGGGAACGAGGGCAGAAGCCCAGTGGACCACGGCCTACAAGCCCGGTTTTGTTTTCTATAAGTGATAGGCAATTTGTCTTACTACTTAGGTCCTTATAAGCAGAACGGAAATAAGCGGATATACCAGGCTAAAGCGATAGTAAAATATTTAAAAGCCGGTCAATATGTAGACAACTGAATTCTGTTCACATTGCATTTCCAGAAAGACAAAAGAGGGATGAAACGAAAGGGACCACGTTTGAGAAGATACGTAGTTTAAAATTGAAACCAATAACAAGTAGTAGGTACATGGTGAATAGAGAAGGTATTGTATTCCATTCAAAAATTGGATGTCGAGATTTCACCGGAAATATATGTTTTGGGGTGCCTGAGTCCAAAAAAAAAAACTTTTTTTAAGAGGTCAATGCGTGTGTGTATGGTGAATAGAGAAGGTATTGTATTCCATCCAAAAATTGGATGTCGAGATTTCACCAGAAATATATGTTTTGGGGGTCCAAAAAAAAGCCTTTTTTTTAAAAGGTCAATGCGTGTGTGTGTGTGTGTGAGTGAGGCAGACATAGCTTCCAAGGATGCGATACGAGGATTTGCAAGACGATCTTCCCCCCATCACAAACTACCCTTTACATGGAACATTTTTCGAAAATTTTTATTTTCTCAAAAATGCCTCTAACGATTCTCATTAAAATCCCGTATATTAAAACTATTTAGATCCCTTAGATAAGAGACAGACAAAAACTTCCTACACAAAACATGTAGATCTCGTTAAAATACAGGATTTATGTCCTTTGCGTTTTTGTTGTGGAGGTAACCGTTTCCGAAATATTCCTAGTTATTGGTTTTAATTGTGAAGTACTTATACTTTTCTCAAACAGGAAGTGTCCGTTTTCCTTTTGTTCCACTTCTGGCCAAGCAAAGAATCGATTTACAATGACAATTGCATAACGATAGATTTTAAAACATTTGGCTATCACTTTATCCTATTGCATTCCCTTAGTTCCCTTCTACTTATAAGGAACTAAGTAATAAGAATATTCTGCTGATGTATATCTCGATTAGCATTGTGTAGAAAGAAGAATAATCTTCTTTAAGAAGTTTGTAGAGCAGCTAGAGAAATCATGTGAGTGTAACATCAGATTTCTACTTACTCTATAGGTACTATGTACATAGTGTATAGAGAAGGTATTGTACTCCACCAAAAATTCGATACCGAGATTTCACCGGAAATATATATTTTTGGGCCCCCTGTATCCAAAAAAAAAAAAAAAAAAAAAGGTATTTTCAGAAAAAAAAGGTCCGTGTGTGTGTGTGTCCGTGTACCTGTGAACACGATAACTCAAAAAGGAAAAGTCGGTAAAGTACCAAACTTGGTATTTAAGTTTAGTATCTTCCAGGGATGCGACACGAAGATTTTGAGAAAAATTCCCCCCACCCCAAACTACCGTTTACATGGAACATTTTTCGAAAATTTTGATTTTCTAAAAACTGGCTCTAACGATTTTGATTCAAATATCATATATTAAAGATATTTACCTGACAAATAAAATGTATATTTTGAATTTTCTGGGAAAAGCCTCTGGAGACTACTTTATTCTGGACGAATCTTACGGAATTTTGCATTAACTGTAAGACTTGGGTAAAAACTTACTACACAAGAAATGTCAAGCATGTTAAAACACACAATTTATGTTATACACATTTTTTTTTCGTGGAGTTGATCGTTTTTGAGATATTCATTTTGGTTTCAGCTATGAAAAAGTTACTTTTCTCAAATAGGAATTTGTCAGCTCCTGTCCATATAAACAAAGGAACTTCAGTCACATAGCAACCAGCTTTTTTGACTATCACTTTAACCTATGGTACTCCTTTATTTAGCTTCTACTTACAAGGAAACAAGTAATAAGACTATTTCTGGTAATTTGTTCTCAAGTAGCAGGAAGTAAATAAAGGCGTAAGCTTTTTAACAATAATTTGTTGCAGAGATGTAGAGAAAGTCATGTGAATGGTACACATAAGATTTTTTCAGCAAGACTCTGCAACAACTCAATCTTTCGATGAGAACGAATAAAGTGTGTTTCAGGACAGAATTATTATTAGAGATTTGTGGCCTCCCCCGACCTAACCCCCTGCGATTTCTATCTGTGGGGTAACTTAAGACATAAGTGTACAAGGCAAGCCCACACACTTTGGAAGAATTAAAGCAAACTGCCAGGAAATGTCAGAACTTCTCAACGTGAACCACAGCGAATGATGGATAGTTTCCTAAAAAGGTGCCAAAAATGTATGGTAACGGCAGTGGCTAGTTTCAGCATCTCCTTGAGCAAATGGGTTACTCAACTTTGCCTCGTAAGTCCTGAATGTCTTGAGCTTTGCTAAAGCGTAAAACATCTATTTGTCTTAAGTAGGTTTATAATATACTTAATGCACCATTATGGGCACCTCTTGTTTTCCGCATAACGACGTCAAGATTTCCCTTTTTTTCTCTCAATGGTTTATAGAGGAAAGCTTGACAAACAAGAGTATTGCCGATAATCCTTCAATGCCTTTTAGATTGTATAACGACATCTACTTCGATGTCATAGCAGAAGGGAGGTAAATGGAAGAATTAATGGTCGTTTGTTTGGTTTTTCATTGCATCGCACTTAGGAATGAAGTCATTAGCTGTCGAGTTCTCCAATGATTTGAATGTATACAGCTTCCGGAAGATATAACAATAGAGGCTGGTAGATGATCGTCTTTCATTTCAGCTTCACATGTACGGTATTCAGAGAAAAACCTTCAGTTTATGAAGATGCAAAGTCTTGTCCAGTGATGAGCCTGAAGGCAGAAATCGCTTTCCCTGTATTGGTGGTCGAAAAATATATGTTTCCTTAAAAGGTCTAACGCACTCTTGAGTTGTCGCAACCTATAACTGAAGATAAAATCTCGGAATTCAAAATATAAATTGGTTAATTGTGTAATATTGTTGTCCTCGTGAATTTGTAATAGTTAAGGGCATAAGAAATAGAATTGCAATTGATATGACTAAAGCAATTACACCTCCTAATTTGTTAGGAATACAAACAAATACTAAATCTAATATTTGAAATCAGCATTTTTAAAGATACTATACGAAAATTTCCTGAATAATGACCCCAACACAAAACTTTTCTATGAACATTTTCCGATATTTCTCTTTCTTTCAATCCCAAGCGCCCACATGTGGGGTTTGTGGTGGGCGAAGCGGCGACTGGGCGGGTTTTCTTCGGTCCTCCGGTTTCCCCCGTCACTCATTCCACACATTACTCCATCATCACCTTTCCAATCACCAATTTCACTTACATTTCATTTCATCCACTTCCTCATGTTCGTGCCTGGCTACGGGCGACCCCATGGTAACATTTTCTCCATTCTGTGGTTTCGTGCCGTTGAATCCCCGACAGGCTTCTGACCTCTAGGCAAGGGCTCTAAGTCCGAGGGGGGGGGGGGGTGGTTATCAGTTCTACAAATACGGAGAGGGTAAGCCGATTACGAAACGAAACTCTTTCTTTCAAACATGACTGCTACGATTTTGAATAAAATTGCATATATTTAAAATATACACAAGAAAAATCTGATGTGTTCCATTCAAATGACTTTCTCCACATCTAAGTAGTAAAATTATTATTAAAAAGCATGTAATTCCATCTACTTCATGCCATTCGAGATAAAAATAGGCAGAAATTTGCTTTCTTGTAAGTTGAAGACAAAAAAAAAAAAAAAAGAGAGTACACTAGGCTAAAGCGATAGACAAATATTTTAAAAGCTGATTGCCATGTGGATGAGATCTATTTCTTTCCATTTCCAGGAGTTTACACATTCTCGCATGTGAAACATTTAAGTATTTTAAAACTGAAACAAATAATAAGGAATATCTAAAAATGGTCGACTCCACGAAAAAATGTGTATAACATAAATTGTGTGTTTTAACGAGCTCTACATTTTTGTGAAGTAAGTTTTTGTCTATATCTTACGGTTTACCAAAATTCCGCAAAACTAAATCAGAATAAAGATGTCTTCAGACACGGATATTTCTCTAAAAATGTATTTTTTACTTTCTCTACACGTACTATGTAAACAGTCTAAAGAGAGGATATTGTATTCCACTCAAAGAGCATTTTTGGAAAAAGGTCAAAAACGAAAAGACTGTTAAATACCAAAGGTATTTTAAAAGGATGCAACACGGAGATTTTCAAGAAACTCCCCCACCCATTAAAATATCTTGTGTTTAAGATATGTATATGCTAAATAAGATGTATCTTTTGAATTTTCTGAGAATAGCATCTAAAGACTTCTTTATTCTGGATGATTTTTATTGAAATTTGCTTAACTGGTAAACCGTAAGAGATAAGACAAAAACTTACCACATACAAATGTATATAACGATAAAACACACAGTTTATGTCATATCTTTTTTTCGTGGAGTTGATCGTTTTTGGGATATTATATGTTATTGGTTACAGCTTTGAAAAACTTATACTTTTCTCATACAGTAATTTGTATACTCCTGTCCATACAAACAAAGGAACTTCAGTCACATAGCAACCAGCTTTTGGCTTTCACTTTAACCTATGGTACTCCCTTATTTCGCTTATACTTACAAGGAAGCAAGTAATAAGACTATTTCTGCTAAGTTTTCTCAATCAACATAAAGTAAATAGAAGCATATACTTTTTAAGAATAGTTTGTTGCAAAGATGTAGAGAAAGTCATGTGAATTGAACACATCAGATTTTTTATTCAGGGGACTCGAAACATATATTTCCGGGGAAATATGGGCATCGGATTTTTGGGTGCAATAAAATACCTTCTCTATACACTGTACATACTAGTGTAGATGACGTACTTAATTAGTATAATTATACGGGTTTTTTGTGCGCAGATTTCTCCACTGTGTGATATAAAATATTTTTTACTTTTTGTGTGTGTGTTGTGGGCAGCATAGCTCAAAAACGAAAGTTCATTAAATGCCAAATTTGATATTTAACTTCAGCATCTTCCAAGGATGCGACACGAAGATTTTCAAGAAAACATCCCCTATAACTACCCCTTACATGGAAAAACTTTCGAAAATTTTTATTTTCCCAAAAACAGCTTTAACAATTTTTTATTAAACTCTTATATTTAATATATTTTTATGACAAATAAAATCTAAATCTTTAATTTTCTGGGAATACTTGTTAAATACCTCTTTATTCTCGATGTTTTTTTTTTACTTTCTCTATACGTACTATGTATATAGTGCATAGAGAAGGTATTGCACTCCGCCCAAAAATTCGATTTCACCGCAAATATATGTTTTAGGGTCCCCTGTATCCAAAACAGTATTTTCAGAAGAAGGCCGGTGTGTGTGTGTCCGATAACTCAAAAACGAAAATTCGGTAAAATACCAAACTTGGTATTTAAGTTTAGTATCTTCCAGGGATGCAACACGAAGATTTTGAGAAAAATCCCCCCACTCCAAACTATCCTTTACATGGAACTTTAGTCGAAAATTTTGATTTTCTAAAAAATGGCTCTAACGATTTTGATTAAAATATCCTATATTAAAGTTATTTAGCTGGCAAATAAAATGTATATTTCGAATTTTCTGGGAATAGCCTCTGAAGCCTACTTTATTCTGGGTCAATTTTACGGAATTTTCCATAACTGATAAACGTAAGAGATAGACAAAAACTTACCACACACAAATGTAGAACACTTTAAAACACACAATTTATGTTATATACATTTTTTTCGTCTAGTTGATTGTTTTTCAGATATTTCTTGTTTTGGTTTTAGATATAAAAACCTTTTCTCATACAGGACTTTGTGAGATCGTGTCCATACAAGCAAAGGAACTTCAGTCACATAGCAACCAGCTTTTGACTATCACTTTAACCTATGGTACTCCCTTATTTGGCTTCTACTTACAAAGAAGCAAGTAATAAGACTGTTTTTGCTAATTTTTTCTCGATTAACATGAAATAAATAGAAGCATAAGCTTTTTAAGAATGATTTCTTGCAGAGATGTAGAGAAAGTCATGTGAATGGAACACATCAGATGTTTTAAATTGCTTTTAAACCGTAAGAGATAGACAAAAACTTACTACACATAAAATTTAGAACTGGTGAAAGCACGCAATTTAAGGCATATATATTTTTTTTCGTGGAGTTTACAGTTTTTGTGATATTCCTTGTTATTGGTTTCAGTTTTAAAATACTTAAAACTTTTCTCATACAGAAACTTGTCACTCCAGCCCACGCAAAGAAACGGATTCCAATCCCATAGCAACCACATTTTAAAACATGTGACTGTCGATTTAGTCTAGTGTATTCCCTTATTTCTTTTCTACTTATGAGAAACTAAATAATAATACTGTTTCTACTAATGCTCATCTCGATTAGCATCAAGTGGATAGAAGAATAAGCTTACTAACAATAACTTGTTACAGAGATGTAGAGAATGTCATGTGAATGGAACACACGATTTTTTATATTAACTCTTATTAGTGTAGACAAATTATGACTTTTCGTATTCGCCAAAACATTCGAGTTTCCAAAATTTCAAAATATATTTATACATATTTAAGTGCTATTTTGAAAACGTAATACGCCATTTTCTTTAATGTGCTTTAGAGAGTACAACTATTTTCTAACAAAGTAGTAAAACGTTGCACTGTGTGAAAATTTTCAATACGGAAAAGTGTTGGAAAAAGGTTTGTGAGAAAATACGGTTTTTATTTGGGAGTGTCTATTAATATGCATTCTCCTGCCCATCTATAGCTTCAGTTAATTAAAATGCGCCAAGTGGGGAAAATGGTGTCCTTAAAGCTTAGAATTTATATAATTTTATTATGATTTTTTTTTCAATTTTTCACAATTTTTGTTCAAATTCTACACATGCATCACCTTAAGCTTAAACTGTGCAACCGAGCCTAGAAAATACTATGCAGATCTAATGTGCTCTATTCATACGATTTTCTCTAACAAATGATTGTTAAAAAGCTTAAGCTTATTCTTCTATCTACATCATGCTAATCGAGATAAACATTAGTAGAATTGGTCTTATTACTTGCTTCCTTGAAAATACAAGGGAAATAGAGCAATACACTATACTAAATCGAAAGTAACATCTTCTAAAATGTGGTTGCTGTGAGATTGAAATCCATTTTTTTGCATGACCAGATGTTGACAAGTTCCCTATGAGAAATGTATTTTAAAACTGAAACCAATAACAAGGAATATATCGGAAACGGTCAACTCCGCGAAAAAAAAAAATATATATATGGAATAAAATGTGTGTTTTAACGAAATGTATTTTTTTTTGTTTTGTGTTTTGTTTTAAAGTTTTGCATATCTCTTGCCGTTTACCAGTTATGTAAAATTAAGCAAAATTCATCCAAAATAAAGAGATCTTCGGAGGCTATTCTGAGAACCATAGTAGTTAAAGAGTGTCCATAAATAACACGCCATTTTTATTTTAGAGGATATTCCCTGAAAATTCAAGGTATACATTTCGTTTGCTATATAAATATCTTTAATATACGGTATTTTAATCAAAATGTTGCACCCATTTTTGAGAAAATGAAAATGTTTATTTTTTTTTTTTTTTTCATGTAAAGGGAAGTTTAGGTGGTGGGATTTTCTTGAAAAACTTCGTGTCGCATCCTTGGAAGATACTGAACTTAAATGCCAAGTTTGTTTTGTACGAACTTTTCCTTTTTGAGCTACGCTGCCCACCCCCTCGCTCACATACACGGAGAACAGACACACGCGAATGGACATTCTCCTATAAAGTTTGCTCCAATTAAACATTTCCTGCATTTTTACTCCATAAATATCAAAATAGTTCATGTATACAATACCAACGATTCTAAACAAAGAAATAAAATAGGCAAATGCGTATTCTTACCAGATGAAGTAGCTTCAAGTCATTATCTGGGTTCTGTTGTCCCCACAGTCGTTTTCCTTTGGTTCTGAAACATAAATGTTGATTATTAGCTTAATGAACGTTGCCATTTCATACATCCAATATTTAAGAAATTAACTGCTCGCATAGTCACCAGTTATAGCAATTTATCATTGAAAATTGCTATATTGAGTCTCGAAATATTCTCCTTTATAATTAATACACTTTCACATGCATTTGAACCATTTGCCATAGCAGTTTTTCCAATCTGCTTGAAACGCCTCCAAAACAGTTTTTGAACGTATCAACGGCTTCTTCTGCCAACGAAATCGTTGTCCACGCATTTTGTTCTTAATGTTTGCGAACAAAAAGAAGTCCTTTTGTGCCAAATCGGAACTGCAATCCTGAGCGTTCAAATAGTTGAGCACTCGCATTGCCTTCCTGAAGAACGATCCGACGGCATTTGTTTATTTTCCTTATTTTCACACAAAATTTTCAGGAAACAAATGGTTGTGTAAAAGGCATCGTTTAAACACAAGTAATTTTTCTGAAAAAACGGTCGACCATTTATTTCGAAGTGCTTCGAGTGGTAACATTTTTTGTTGGATTTGGTTTTCATCTTCAAACACCCATACAGTGACTGCGATTTACATTCCGGCTCATATATACAGCTCTATGATTCGTCACCTGTTACAATCTCATATATGTCTTTTGAAGCACCTGTATTGTATTCACCAATCGACAAGGACATCATTTTGAAATTATATGAAATTAGGTGGATTCAAACGAGAACAAACCTTCTCATGGCTAAATGTTCATGGAATATTTTATATATGCTGGCGGAACTAATGCCTATGGTTGCATATATCTTACAGCATGAAGATCTTCACAATTGCACAGCATCACCGTTTTCTAGCACAACAAATGATTTTGGACGTCCTTTAAGAATTTCATCACTGTGCGAACGGAGGCCACGATTAAATTCGTTATACTAGCGTTTCACAGTAGCAAAGGGTGGAGCTTCATCGCCAAATGTAGCAATAAGTTGATCAATGCACTCTTGTTTTGATAATCCATGTCAAAAATCATCATAAATCATCCCACGAATATTTTGACGAGTTAATTTCATCTTTTCGTTGAGGCACAATTTTAAAGTCACCGTAAACAACACAAATAGCGCTATGTTGCCATAATATCTGAAGTAGGTTAAGGTGAACATTTTCAAACTTTCCAGTGTTGCATTTCTGCTGCTTAGATATATGTGACTGAGGAAACGTATGCCATAGCAGCATTTGTATTTTGATATATCACTCCATCCAGATCTTTCACCTATTTGCTATGTTGTTAAAAGCGTATTGGATACTCTTACGTTCCCGAAATAAACAAATGGCGCGTTATTTATGGACGCTTTTAACTGTTGTGGTTCTCAGCGTCCCATTCTAAGACTGTTTAATTTTGCTCAGAGGCCTCTCTATCAGGCTTGAGGTTCTTTTACGTGCCGTAAATCTACGACAAGGGACCAACGGTTTTACTTCCCTTCCGTAGGAAGCCATGCTAAGGATTTTTACCCCGAAATCCATCGTCTTCCGCCGGGTTTGAACCCGCTACGTTTCCGAAGTGAAGGGGAATGACATGAAACATAACTTGCGACAGATGAAGTTCTGAGTTACGAACTGGTGAATCCCAAACTCTCTGGTTGGATGATAATCCACTCCGCTCAGCGGGTGATACAAAATTAATCTTTTCTCTGTCACATAACGAAATTTTAATGCCAAGGTAATTTGTGTACATGGTGGACAATATTAACACACTGCTTGTAGTGACTGCGCCATGGATGAGTGCTTAAGCCCACTCGCCTCTCACCTAGACGGTCCAGGTTCGATCCCAAGCGACCGCATGTGGGATTTGTGATGGACAAAGCGGCGCAGGAGCGGGTTTTCTCCGGGTCCTGCGTTTTCCCCCGCCATCGCATTCCACCGGTGCTCCATCTTGATTCCATGTATCATCAGTTCATCTCCTGAGGTGCCATTTGTAATAAAAGCGTCGAGTAGGGGAAGGGATGGGAATGAAGGGGTGGATTGCCCAGTCGGTTTGGCCTCTTCTTACTCGCGTGGTATGTTATACCAGAATGGTATTAATGAAAATCGTCCTAAGACTTAAGAGTCCCGTCAAACATTCACATTTTCAGTAAAACCAAAACACCAGGTGTATTTTTACTGTCTTAGAGTCTCCCTGTATCTATATCCTCTATAAATATGAGTTATCTGTCAGAAATGCTTTGGGTAAATGTTTAGAATTTCAGGGATATACTATTCCATGTACACTTATGGAATACTGTCCTAATATATGTAATGGAGTTAATACATTCCTGCTGATGTAAAGCTAACAGAGTGTACCATAACAACTAAATCAACCAAAGAGGAAACTATTTTACGAAAAGTTGTGACAGAATCCGATAACGAATACTCCTGCTTGCGGAATTCAATTCTCTCAGCACATGTGAAGCAAAGTTAGCGGAACAGCTATGCGCTCAAAGCACGAACGTTTCATATGGTGCGAACCGTTTAACAAGGGGCTTTATCAGGAATTGCCGTCACGTAGCTGTAGAGCTTCGTTTTCAACATGTGCTGGTTTAAACAGCTTTCCAGAGCGGGGGAGAAAGGCTAAGGTAATAGATAAAAGCAGCGGGAGTGCCCGAAAACAGTGGCACAGTTGTGATAATTCAAGACATACGTTATGGGAGAAACCTGTTGAACATACATAGTAATTGCTACGTGCTGCAATCTACGTGGGAACTGTGACGGTATTAAAAAAAGGGAAAGAAATAAGGCAAAACATTTATTTTCCTGCCAGTTCGGGTTAAATAATGTTTCAGCCACTCTCAGTAATTGAAATTAAGGTTGCACACCAGCCAATAAAATCTTTTACGTAATCCTAGCATTATAAAAAAGCTGTTTTTTTTATAGTGTTTAACGCCCGCTTTTACTACTATAGCACGATAGGCAATGACACTAATGATACATGAAATAAAGATGGAACACCAGTGGTTTCTGATGGTGGGGAAAACCGGAGAACCCGGATAAAACCCACCACTGCGCCGCTTTGTCCACCACAAATCACACATGCAGCCGCTTGGAATCGAACCCATGTCACTTATATGAGAGGCGGGTGACCTAACCACTCGGTCATGATGCGGCCCTAAAATGTTGTTTACTCTAAAAGTCGTGCATAATTAACTGAACAGTATACAAGGTGGTTCACCTGCCCCTTATTCTCTAGTTTTATGCAACCCGCAGATGACAGTCTAATCTGAAAACATCGTTCCGGAGACTCATCTTCTGCATACTAACATTAGACTTTGGCGCTGTAGGCTGTAGCTAAACAATAGGGTATTTAAAATAAGAACTGAAGCTTTCCTGGCGACGTATTAATTCAAAATCTTCTCGGGCTTCTAACCAGGTAAAAACTTGGCTTGATACGTTTTGAAGATGTGCATCTTCCTCGTCTTCAGGGTGAACTGATGGATTAGGCTTGCGGAGACTGGTATTTATAAGAGCTGGGATGAAGCTAACATCTGATTGGTTCGCGTGATATTATGCCCGAGAAGATTTTGAATTAATAGGGTATTTGGTTAAATCGTGGTGTTAATTCACATTCGAATCTTACCAAAACGTTGCCAATATTTACTTTCTCTATACTCACTATATACATAGTGTATAGAGAATGTATTGCACTCCACCAAAAAATTCGATACCGAGATTTCACCGGAAATATATGTTTTAGGGTCCTCAATATCCAAAAAAATCTGATGTGTACCATTCACATGACTTTCTCCATATCCCTGCAACAAATAATTCTTAAAAAGCTTATACTTCTATTTACTTTATGCTAATCAGCAAAAATTAGTAGAAATAGTCTTATTACTCGCTTCCTTGTAAGTAGAAGCGAAATAAGGGACAACCGTACGTTAAAGTGATAGTCAAAAGCTGGTTGCTATGTCAATGAAGTTCCTTTGTTTAAATGGATAGGAGTTGACAAATTCCAGTATGAGAGAAGTATACGTTTTTCATAGCAGAAACCAAAAATAAGGAATGTCACAAAAACGACGAACTCCACGAAAAAAATGTATATAACATAAATTGTGTGTTTTAATGTGCTCTACATTTTTTGTGTAGTAAGTTTTTGTCCATCTCTTACGGTTTAGCAGTTATTCAAAATTTAGTAAAATTCATCCAGAATAAACTACTCTTCAGAGGCTATTCCCAGAAAATTCAAGATATACATTTCATTTGTCAGGTAAACATGTTTAATATCCGAAATTTTAATCAAAATCGTTAGAGCTGTTTTTGGGAAAATCAAAAATTTTGAAAAAGTTCCATGTAAAGGGTATTTGGGGGTGGGGGGATTTTTCTCAAAATCTTCGTGTCGCATCCCTGGAAGATACTAAACTTAAATACCAAGTTTGGTATTTTACCGACTTTTCGTTTTTGAGTTATCGTGTTCACAGACACATGGACACACACACACACACACACACACACTCGGACCTTTTTGTGAAAATGCTTTTTTGGATATTGGGGACCCTAAAACGTATATTTCCGGTGAAATCTCGGTATCGAATTTTTGGTGGAGTGCAATACTTTCTCTATACACTATGTACATAGTGCGTATGGAGAAAGTAAAAAAGTATTTTCAGAAAAAGGTCCGTGTGTGTGTGTGTCCGTGTGTCTGTGAACACGATAACTCAAAAACGAAAAGTTGGTAAAATACCAAACTTGGTATTTAAGTTTAGTATCTTCTAGTCATGCGACACTAAGATTTTGAGAAAAATCCCCCCACCCCAAACTACCCTTTACATGGAACATTTTTCGAAAATGTTGATACTCTCAAAAATGGCTCTAACGATTTTGATTAAAATATCGTATATTAAAGTTATTTACTTCACAAATAAAATGTATATTTTGAATTTTCTGGGAATAGCTTCTGAAGACTACTTTATTCTGGATGCATTTTTCATAACTACTAAACCGTAAGAAATGGACAAAAACTTAACCCACAAAAAATGTAGAGCACGTTAACACACACTTTATGTTAGATACATTTTTTCGTGGAATTGATCGTTTTTGAGATATTCCTTTTTCTTGGTTTCAGCTTTGAAAAACATACTTTTCTCATACGGGAATTTGTCAACTCCTGTCCATACAAACAAAGGAAAATCAATCACATAGTAACCAGCTTTTGGCTTTCACTTTAATCTATGGTACTCCCTTATTTCGCTTATACTTACAATAAAGCAAGAAATAAGGCTATTTCTGCTAATTTTTCTCGATTAGCATGAAATAAATAAAAGATAAGCTTATTAACAATAATTTACAGAGATATAGAGAAAGTCATGTGAATGGAACACATCAGATTTTTTTCCTCGCTTTCTTTCTCCCTGATTTGGCACAAAGCTTATTTGTTTCTTTTATTTTTTTATTGTTTCATTTATATAGCCCCCTTTAACATCTTAGGTCATATCGATGGCTTATCACTTGAAACAACTCGTTGTTTGTAGGCACTTTTTTTACGTTGGTTTGAAAAATTTAGTTTTACTCAAACACGCACACATTCATACAAACTTCCAGACTCTGTGGGGGGATAGGGAACAATTCTGGCTAGAGAAAAATTTCCCGCCCCAGCCGGGAATCGAACCCGGGACCCCCGGGTGAGAAGTCAGCTCGCTGACCACTCGACCACAGAGGCAGTCTCTTTTATTGTTATTCTCTTTATTTATGTTTATTCTAAATTTATCAGTCCAGTATTATTTAAAGTCTTAGTGAAATTTCTTTTTTAAAACAATTAGAATGGAAATTAAGGATCGAAAACTGAAGAACACGTAACATGAAATGCCGCTTGTTCTTAATTCGTATACCTTTTAGTTTACACCTGAATTTATTAGTGTGACAAATACTGAACTAACTTTGCACCTTGATGGATGATACGTAAAGAAGAAAAAAAATGCACGTAGACTGTGGGACCCGAACCGCTGACAAGCTGGAGGTAATGAGGGAACATGAAATTAACCAGTTGAGCTACAAACATTGCGCCTGCTCTTTCCGTCAAAACTTGTAGGTATAGTGTCACACATATCTCCCTCTCCGCTTCTGATCTCTTTATAACTGTTGCGCAACTCCTTCTTATAGCTTAAGCCGTTCGTTTAACCTCCATACATGATAATTCACGTTGTAGAACGTATGACAGCTATCCTATTGATATAACATACACAGTAACAGGAATTATTAAGCGTATGTTTTTGGAATGGACGTAACTATTGCTGCTAAGGTCTATTTTCCAAAGAAAAAAAGGCTAGATTTTCGTGATTAACAAATGGTTGACAAGCACGGTAATTTCGACCTTATTGCTTTCAGAGCATGAAGTGTTGCCTCTCTCCAAAAATAATAGTGGCCCTAGTAAGCAAACGAGATAAGACAGGCTGCGAAGCAAATCAGCGATACGCGAATGGTATTCTTAAGCATGGCTAACATGATTTAACTGTAGCTTTTCTAAGAGTTTAACAATCAATTTGTTTCTTCATGTAGAATATTTGTTTACTTTTTTGGGCCATGACTGTACTAGAAGAATCACTGATTTCAGTACGCGCCGTAAGGCCGCGCCGTGGCCGAGTGGTTAGACCACTAGCCTCTCACCTAGACGACCGGGGTTCAATCCCAAACGACCGCATGTGAGATTTGTGGTGGACAAAGCGGCGCTGGGGCGGGTTTTCTCCGGGTACTCCGGTTTCCCCCGCCATCACATTCCACCGGTGCTCCATCACCATTCATGTATCGTCAATGTCACCGCCTGCGGTGCCATAAGTAGTTAAAGCGGGCGTTAAACACTACAAAAAAAAAAAAAGTATGCGCCGTACCTGCCTATATCGTTAGCCACTTATATACCGACGTAATACCGGTGTTCCAAGTTGCCGCGGCTTATATACAGAAGGTGTTGTAATGCACCCAAAATTTCGATACCGAGATATCACCGGAAATATATGTTTTGAGACCCCCTGAATCCAAAAAATGCATTTTGTGTGTGTGTTTGAGGGGGCAGCATAATTGAAAAATGAAAAGACCATTAAAAGTCAAACTTAGTATTTAACTTCAGTATCTTCGAAGGATGCAACATGAACATTTCCAAGAAAATCCTCCTATCCCAAACTTCTCTTTACATGGAAAAAAAATTTGATTTTCTTAAAAATGTCTCTTAACGATTTTGATTAAAATTTCGTATATTTAAGATACTTACTTGACAAATAAAATGTGTATCTTGAATTTTCTGGGAAGACTACTTTATTCTGGATAAATTTAAAGGATTTTTGCATAACACTAAACCGTAAGAGATGGACAAAAACTTACCCCACAGAAAATGTAGAACTCATTAAAACATACAATTTATGTGATATATATTTTTTTCGAGGAGTTGATCGTTTTTAAGATATTCCTTGTTTTTAGTTTCATCTTTGAAAAACTTATACTTTTCTCATACAGGAATTTGTCAACTCCTGTCCATTACAAACGAAGGAACTTCAGTCACATAGCAACCAGATTTTGACTATCACTTTAACCTGTAAAATGTAAATGACGTGTTATTTAAGGACGCTCTTTAACTGCTGTGGTTCTTAGCGTCCCATTCTAAATTGGGCGTGAAAGACCGCTTAATTTTGCTCAGAGGCCTCTATATCAGGCTTGAGGTTCTTTTACATGCCGTGAATCTACGACACGGGACCATCGGCTTTACTTACCATCCGAAGGAAGCCATGCTAAGGATTTTTAACCCGAAAATATCCATTGTCCTCAGCCGGGTTTGAACCCGCGACCTAGGGCATATGAAGCTAGCATGGTAACCAGTACACCATGGAGGGCGACACTTCAACTTATGGTACTCCCTTATTTCGCTTTTACTTACAATAAAGCAAGAAATAAGACTATTTCTGCTAATGTTTTTTCAATTAGCATGAAGTAAATAGAAACCTAAGCTTTTTAACAATACTTTTTTTGCAGAGATGTAGAGAAAGTCATGTGAATGGAACAATCAGATTTTTTTATGTTTAACTTCCTTTACGAGTAAGTATTATTGGAAGTTAACTGGTTTATTACCTGTTATCTCTTTGTAGAACTTGGGACATCAATAACGGTTTTTCATTGTACTATTTGAACAACTAATAATTTCAACTTCTTCCAACTTTTACCATTTTTTTTAATCTCCCGCTCTATGGTTCTTCTCCATGTCATTTTGGGCTGACCTCTTTTTACTTTCTCTAGCCCGCACGTGCAATGTACATAGTGGATAGAGATTTCACCGGAAATGTGTGTTTTGGTATCCCTGATTTCGAAAAAAGCATTTTCCACCCAAAAATTCGATGTCGACATTTCAACGGACATATATGTTTTGGGATCCCCTGAGTTCGAAAAAGGAATTTTTAAAAAAAGGTCCGTGTGTGTCTGTGGACAGCATAGCTCAAAATCGAAGAGACCGTTAAATACCAAACTTGGTATTTAGGTTTACTTCCTTACAAGGATATGACAACGATATTCCTCCACAACAAACTACCCTTTACACTGAACATTTTGCGAAAATTTTGATTTTTTTAAAAATCTCGCGATTGAAGCCCCGTATATTAAAGCTATTTACATCCCAAATAAAATGTATATCTTGAATTTTCTGGGAATATCCTCTGAAGACCTCTTTATTAGAAAAAGGTCCGTGTGTGTCTTTGGACAGCATAGCTCAAAAACGAAAACACCGTTATACACCAAACTTGGTATTTAGGTTTAGTATCCTCCAAGGATGCGAAGACTTCCTAGAAAATACCCCCATCCCCAACTACCATTTATATGGAAAATTTTTCGATTTTTTTTCTCAAAAATGGCTCTAACGGTTTTGATTAAAATCCCGCACATTAAAGATATTTACATCCCAAATAAAATGTATATGTTCAATTTTCTGGGAATAGCCTTTGGAGAGCCCTTTATTCTGGTTAATCTTTGTAAAATTTTGCATAACGGTTGAACTGTAAGAGAGACAAAAACTTACTACCCAAAACATGCAGATCTCGTTAAAACACACAATTTATGTAATATACGTTTTTCTTGTAGAGTTGATCGTTTTCAAGATATTCATTGTTATTGGTTTCAATTTTAACCTAATTAACTTTTCTTAAACGAGACCATGCTGAGTGAATTGATCCTCAATAGTTTCAGATAGTGATGGGCTTTTAAGAAATTTGACTCTCACTTTAGCCTACTGTATTCCATTCTTACAAAGAAATAGGAAATAAATCCAATTCTACTGATGTTTATCTCGATTAGCATGATGTAGATAAAAGAATAAGCTTTTGTAAAAATAGTTGTATTTCAGACAGCTAGAGAAAGTTGTGTGTATGGAGCACATCAGATTTTTATGTTTAACGTCCTTTATGGCTAGGAATTAATGGAAGTTTCCTGGCCCTTTCCTGTTATTCCTTTGTAAAATTTGGGACATCAATAACTTTTTCATCGTTCTATTTGACCAAACAATCATTTCAACTCCATTCAGATTTTACCACTTTTTCGAAATCTCCTCCTCTATGGTTCTGGCTTTTTCTGCTCCTTGCAGATTCCAATCTAACACATCCTTCTAAATAGACCCTTCTGGCTTTTTAAGCGTAATGCAAACCTAGTTCCGTTATTACTTTCTCTACAAATATTACGCAACTACAGATAGAATAGTAGAGAAAGTACTGCATTCTTTCCAAAACTCAAATATCGAAATATGATCGGAAGTACCTAGTATATTGGACTAATTGTTTTTTCACACAGGAGTTGGATAGGTAGAATCAGACTGAAAAATGCAATGCCATAGCCGGGATTTGAACCACTGATCTCCCGATCTCTAGCCGGTTGCTCTGCCACTGAGCTACCGGCATAGCATTGAATTTCTCAACTGACTCGTATGTTTCCCTGTAAACCATAAGGTGTTCTCAAATTATTTTGAGATGACAACCCCACTTATGGCGACTTACAAATGTTGTCGCCCTCCGTGGTGTAATGGTTACCATGCTGACTTCATATACCTAAGGTCGCGGGTTCAAACCCGACGGAGGACGATGGATTAGCATGGGTTCCTTCGGAAGGGAAAGTAAAGTCGTTGGTCCCGTGTCGTTGATTTACGGTACGTAAAAGAACCTCAAGCCTGATAGAGAGGCCTCTGAGCAAAATTAAGCGGTATTTCAGTATAGAATGGGACGCTGAGAACCACAGCAGTTAAAGAGCGTCCATAAATAAAAAAATGCCAACTATTAAGGTCAATGGATATTGAATTGTTTTTTCACACAAGCCAATTGCATTTTTCAGTCTGACTCTACCTACCTAGTATATGTTTTGAGGTCCTCCGTGTTCAATAAAAGATCCTCGTGTATGTGCGCAGTGTGTAAAGGTTGGTTTGGTGTGGGGGATTTTCTTGAAAATTTTCGTGTTGATCCTTGTTAGATACTGAAGTTAAATTCCCAGTTTGGTATTTCACCCACTTTTCGTTTTTGATTTATGATGTAGACACATGCATACATGGAACTTTTGTTGCTTTTTGGACTCAGGAGACCTCAAAACATGTATTTCCAGTGAAATCACTGTAAAAAAATTTTTGGCTTGAATAAAATATTTTCTCTACCTTCTATATACTTAATGCACAGAAAGTAAAAACCTTTGTCGCCGGTATTCGACCTGGGGCTTCTGAGTGGGGATCATTCCGTTCGGTAAATGATGGTGAATACTCCAATGTTTAATGTTTTAACCATATAATAAGCGTATCAGGGTAAGCTGCGAGCGTTAATATGATATTTTAGGAGAGTTTGAGTAACTCAATAATAGCATAGGGATGTGCCCCGGACATGCGGTATACCAATTTCTGGTGACACCCTTCCGCTCTTTGTTCTCAGCAAATGATCTTCCATTTTGTTACAGTGTAATTGTCTTCAAAACAGGAAAGTACATGTTGAGTCACAATATAACAAGCACGTTCTATATCAGTGAATCTCAATCTATTAACACATTGGAGTGGTCTAGTTTTACTAACTTCTTCCATTTCATCTTTCAACAATTAAACATTACGACTTCTTTTGTTATCAAGTGCATCTCCTGGACCTATCTTAACTTCTATTTCAAATGTTTGGTACCTCAGAGATCGTCAGATTAATCAATAAATGTCATGACTCCGATTCTAATAATTATACAGACGATAAAATGCTCCATTCACATGTCTTTCTCTAGCTACTACACAAACTACATTCCTTACAAAGATTATTCTTTTATCTACGACATACTAATCAAGGTAAACATCTAGCTATAACACAAACTACATTCCTTACAAAGATTATTCTTTTACGTCATACTCATCAAGGTAAAAATTAGCAGAATACAGACTTCCTCCGTGGTCGAGTGGTCAGCGAGCTATCTTTTCATCCGGAGGTCCCGGGTTCGATTCCCCGCTGAGGCGGGGAATTTTTCTTTAACCGGAATTATTCCCTATCCCCTATAGAGTCTGAAGTATAAATGTAAGAGTAAATGTGCGTGTGTGAACCTACAGTTTCACAAGTAAAGACCATTGATGTTAAAGGGGTCTATACAAATAAAAAAGGAATACACTAGGCTAAATCGATAGCAAAATCTTTTAAAAGCTATGTGAAACGGTTCTTTTGCATGACCTGTAGTAAAACAAGTGACGTCACTTCCTGTTTGAGAAAAGTTTAAGTAGTTTAAAATTGAAACCAATAATAAGGAATATCTCAGAAATGGTCAATTCTACACAAAAAAAGTGTATGACATAAAAAGTTTTTGTCTATCTCTTACGGTATAACCGTTAAGCAAAACTCACCCAGAATAAAGAGGCTTTCAGAGGCTACTCCTAGAGAATTCGAACATACATTTTATTTGTCCTGTAAATATCTTTAATATATAGTATTTTAATCAAAATCGTTACAGCCATTTTTGAGAAAAAAAAATCAAACAAAATTCCATGCAAAGGATAGTTTCTGGTGGGAAGATTTTCTTGAAAATCTTCGTGTCACATCCTTGGAAGATAATAAATACAAGTGTCAAGTTTGGTATATAGCTGCCTGTTCGTTTTTTATCTACCACATAGCCATACACACACACACTCAACATACGCACCTTTTTCTAAAAATGTTTTTTTCGGACTCTAAGGATCTTAAAATATACATATTGCCGGTGAAATCTCTACATCAAATGTTTGAGTGGAATACACTTACTGTTTACTATATAAGGGTTAGAGAAAGTAAAATTCTGTTCAATTTGTAGAAATTTCTCCATCTGTTCTGCAAAGAAACTATTCTTACAAAAGGTTATTCCTTTATCTCCCTACATCATACTCATTGATATAAACATTATCATAAATGGTCTTATTACCTGATTCCTCTAAGTACAATGGAAAAAAAGGAAAACATTAGGCTAAAGTGATATTCAAACATTTTAAGAGTCGAATAACATTGAGATTAAGTTCTCTTTCCATGATCAGGAGTAAAATAAAAAAAAAGAGATGAAACGGAGCACTTACCATTTGAAATAAGTATTTTAAAATTGAAACCAATAACAAGGGATGTCTTGGAAATGGTTAGCTCTACAAAAACAAAACAAAAAGATGTATATGACAAACTGTGTGTGTTAGAAAGATCTACATTCTATGTGAAGTATGTTTTTGTCTATTACTGTTTACCAGTTATGCAAAAGTCATTCAGAGTGAAAAGGACTTCAGAGGCTATCCACAACAGATTCAGGATATACACCTTATTTGCCATATAAGTATGTAAATGTTCAGTACTTTAATAAAAACAATTTAAGTATTTTAAATTAAAACCAATAACAAGTAATATCTTGGAAATGGTCAATTCCACAAAAAGGAATGTATATATAAAATAAACTGTGTTTTTTAACAGGATCTACCTTATTTGAGGGGTAAGTTTTTGTCTTTATGGTTTACCAGTTATGTAAAAGTCATCCAGAGGTCTTTTCAGAGACTATTCCTAGAAAACTCAAGATATACGAGTGCATTTCGTTTGCAATGTAATTATCTTTAATATACGGTATTCTAATAGCAATCATTGGAGCCATTTTTGGGAAAATCATTTTTTTTTCATGTAAATGGTAATTTGCTATTTTATCGACTGTTTGTTTAAGAGTTATCATGTTTATAGTTACACAAATATGAGCCTTTTTCTAAAGATGTTTTTTAACTTCTATACACGTGTTATGAACATAGTGTATAGAGAAGGTATTGCACGTATTGCACACAAAAATGCGATACGGAGATATCACCGGAAATACATGTTTTCGGACCTCCTGAATCCAAAAAAAGCATTTCTAGAAAAAGGTCCGTGTGTGTAACTGTTTGTGAGTGTGTGAGTGTGTCTGTAGACAGCATAGCTGAAAAAGGAAAAGTCCATTAAATACTAAACTTGGTATTTAGGTTCAGTATTTTTCAAGGATGTGACACGACCCTATATATGGACATTTTGATTTTCTCAAAAGCGCTGTAACGATTTTTATTAAAATATCGTATAAACAATATATTTACATGACAAATAAAATATTTATCTTGCATTTTCTGGGAATAGCCTGTAAAGACGCCTTTATTCTGAATTAATTTTGCGGAATTTTGCATAAATGGTAAACGGTAAGAGATAGACAAAAACTTACTGCACAAAAATGTAGGGCACGTTAAAACACACTTTGTTATATGCACTTTTCCCTGAAGTTGGCCGTTTTTAAGGTATTCGTTGTTATTGATTTCGGTCTTAAAATTCTTAATAATTTTCTCATACGTTAACTTGTCAACACCTGACCACGAAAATAATCGGACTTCTATACCATAGCAACCACATTTTAAAGCATTTGACTATCGGTTTAGCTTAAAGTAAAAGTATTTCCCCTTCAACTTATAAGGAACTAAGTAATGAGACGATTTTTACTAGTGTTTTTCTCGATTAACGTAAAGTAGATAGAAGAATAAGCCTATAAATAATAATTTGTTACAGAGAGGTACAGAATTTCATGGGAATGGAGCACATCAACTTTTTTGGATAGAGAGGACTCTTAAAAGTTGTATTTAAGGTGAAATTTCGATACCAAATTCTTGTGTGGAGTGCAATATCTTTTCTATCTATTTAGAATGTACTAAGTAAAGTAATAAATGGGGATGGTTATTTTTAATTTTTTTAATTTAAAGCTGTTCTTAATGAGTAATTACATGGTCATATTATTCTTCACCCAATATTATTATATGTATGCACTAAATTTATTTGAAATTATTTAAGTAGTTAAAGATACCTTTCATTAAATCCAGAACAAAAATGCATACATACTAATTTGTCAAGTGGAAAATAGAAAACAAAAACAAAAGATCTGATGTGTTCCATTCACGTGATTTTCTCTACATCGCTATAACAAATTATTGTTAGAAGCATATTCTTCTGTCTGCTTTAAGACAATTGAGATAAACATTAACAGATTTGTCTTAATTACTTGCTTCCTTATAAGTAGAAGTAAACTAAGCGAATACATTAGGCTAAAACGATAGTTAACTCCTTTAAAAGCTGGTTGCCATGAGGTTGAAATCCGTTTCTATGCAGGGCCAGGAGTTTACATTTTTCTGTGTGAGAAGAGTTTAAATATTTTGAATCTTATATAACAAGGAATATCTCAATTCCAAGAAAGAAACGTACATGACATAAATTGTTTTAATGTGATCTACATTTTTTGGTAATAAGTTTTTGTCTATCTCTTAAAGTTTACCAGTTATGCAACATTCTGTAAAACACATCCTAAATAAAGTAGATTTCAGAGGCTATTCCCAGATAATTCAAGATATACAGTTTATTTGCCATAATATCTTTGATATACCGTATTTTAATCAAAATTGTTAGCATTTTTGAGAAAATCGAAAATTTTGAAAAAAGTTCCATATAAAGAGTAGTTTGGGGGGGGGGATTTTTCTCAAAATCTTCGTGTCGCATTCCTGGAAGATACAAAACTTGAATACCAAGTTTGGTATTTTACCGACTTTTCGTTTTTGAGTTATCGTGTTCTCAAACACATGGACACACACGCGCGCGCGCGTTGCGCACAGGGAACTCTAAAACGTATATTTCCGGTGAAAACGTGGTATCGAAAATTAGGGTGCAATACAATACCTTCTCTATACACCATGGACATAGTACGTGTAGAGAAAGTAGAATCTGCTTCACCATATGCCTCTGAAGGATCATGTCTGTAGATGTGGATACAAAACTGACTAACGACAGATAGGACGAAACCAGTTCGGTGGTGGAGACATTCCTAAAGTCATTACACTAGTTTCAAAGAATCACATCAAAGTCCAGGAAGAAGTAAGTGTTTTCTGAGCACGGACGAAGTAGAGCGCGAAATTGCCTTAAATCGTAGAAATGACGTAATGGTCCCTTTCTCTGACGAGTACTTGATTGCTTCCAGCCTTGACGACAGCCTATATTGTCTCGAAAGAGCAACTGGAACTTTTTAATACTGTGTATTCTTGTGACTGCTTGGAATGGAGAGAAAGAGAGGGAGAATCAAATGAACTGGCGATAACGCAAGTGATATCAAAACCTGAACTACTTTGACTTTTAAATATGTCATTACAAATTCTTTTTCTCCCGAAATTATTCACTAGGCAAATCTTTGTTAACGAAGAGTTTGTATGTGAATGAAGTTGCCATTTAAATGTTTCATACCATGAACAAAGAACTCAACCCATGCTTACCACACAGGTCCGTACTCTGATGATTAGATTCGGTCCGGGTCACGAAAATAACGGGATTGAGGTTTGGTGCACACAGAGTAAAACTATGATGTAATGGAGTAGGCGTGGTCTCTACAGCCCGTTTCGGAACGTGATATTCTAACTAGCATTGCTCACTGCCTGGCCTCGTTCAGTTCCTGCTAGCTTTTTTTTTTTTTTTTTACCTTTTTTCCTTTTATATATCCCCACGTGTCTGCTATTTTCCTATTTGTTTCCTTTTTTACTTTCTCTACACGTGTTATGTACATATTCTATAGAGAAGGTGTTGTATTTCACCTAAAAATTGGATATCGAGATTTCACCGGAAATACATGTTTTGAGAGCTCCTGATTGCAAAAAAAAACATTTATAGAAACATGTCCGTGTGTGTGTCTGTGTGTGTATCTGTAGGCAGCATAGCTAAAAAACGAAAAGTCGGCTAAATACCACACTTGGTATTTAAGTTGAGTGTCTTCTAAAGATGCGACACGAACTATCCCTAATGTGGAACATTTTCGAACATTTTGATTTTCTCAAAAATGGCTAACGATTTTGTTTAAAATACCTTATGTTTAAGATAATTTTATGATAAACGATTTCGAGATGTTCCGGATTATTGGTTTCAATTTTACACCATTGAACTTTTCTCAAATGCGAACACATATTTCTTCTCGCCTGTCTTTTGATAACCCCAGGCAAGCAAAGAGAATGGAATTTCAATCGTTTCACTTAGCGACCGGCTTTTAAAGGACTTGACTACGCATTAGTCTCTGCAATCACTTATTTCCCTTCTTCTTACAAGGAAGCAACTAGTAAACAGTGAAAGGCAGTAAATTCCAAGCAGAGAATTCTGAGCGAGTTTGATTCATTATCTTTTCAAAGCTCTGCAGCTTATTATCCTAAGTGTTTGTTTCAAGCTTTATATTTTATTTGTAAAAGTATAAGGCGTTTTAGTTACTATCATCTTATTAAATAATGACTTCATTGAGTTACTTTATGAATTAGAACGATGCATGTAATGTCAGTGCATATAATGAGCTACTTTTTGAACAGATTATAATTCGACGTGTGCATGCTTATGCTACAAACTCCCTCCGCACTACAGAAATACACCACTTTAAATCCCCTCGCCCTTAGACGGGTACTTACTTTACTTTCTTTACTATGTACATAGAGTATAGAGAAGATATTGTATTGCACCCAAAAATTCGATACTGAAATTTCACCGGAAATAAATGTTTTGAGACCCACTGAATCAAAAAAAAAAAAAAAAAAAAAAAAAAATATCCGCGCGCGCACCTATTTGTTTGCAGCATAGCTTAAAAACGAAAAGACCGTTAAATACCAAACTTGGTATTTAAGTATGGTATATTCCAAGGATGCGACATGAAGATTTTCAAGAACCCCCCCCCCCAAACTACCCTTTACATGGAATATTTTTTGAAAATGTTGATTTCCTCAAAAAATGGCTCTAACGATTTTGATTAAAATTACGCATATTTAAGATACTTTTATGACAAACCAAATGTGTATCTTGAATTTGCTGGGAATAGCCTCTGAAGTCCTCTTCATATAGATGACTTTTATATAACTGGCAAACCGTAAGAGATATACAAAAATTTACTACACAAAAATGTATATCATACCATCGAAATACAAGTTCATGTCATATATGTACATTTTTTTTTTTTTGTAGAGTTAATCGTTTTGAAGATATTTCGGATTATTGGTTTCAATTTTAAACCACTTAAACTTTTCTCGAACAGGTGGATATTCTTCTCATTTCTCATTTGTTTACTCTTGACAAGAAGAGATGGAATTTGAACGGGTTTTAAAGGACAAGACTATCGCTTTAGCCTGTGCAATTTATTATTTTCCTTCTACTTACAAGGAGCTAGTGATAAGGCTAATTCTGCTTATGTTTATCTTGAATAGAAGGTTTGTTTACCGAACAGCTAGAGGACATCATGTGAATGGAACACATTAGATTTTTTTACAAGGGACCAAGTAATAAGGACAATTTCTGCTAATGTTTATCTCGATTAGCAGGGGCATAAGAACAAGCTTTTTAACAATTTGTTACAGAGACGTAGAGAAAGTCATGTGATTATGACACATCAGCTTTTTTCTGTCCCCAAGAGTGCACTTATTAAATAGAGGACAAGAACCGTGACCCTGTTGAGTACAGGCAACACCGGTAATATCTATGTTTTGTACTCTAGAGGCTTATAAATCAATACCAGTATACAGTTTATTATAGGCAAACAAACAAACAAACAAACAAAGCGATGCAGGCGAACTGAGCGTTTAACCGCTTCCATACATATTACACAATGTGTGATGGAATTTTGGATAAAAAGCAAACACATGCAGTGCTGTTTTAATTAAAAGTTGGAAACCAGACATGTATTTATTACAATGTTAATATCGATAACCGATGTTATAGTAAACTGAGTGACGCGCGACATGAGCTAGATTTTTTTGCCCTTTGGGTAGGTAAATACACAATAGCTGCCATTCTCATATCCGTTTATTAGAACGACGTTATATTGACAGTTGCCAAAATATCACAGAATAACTCTGTAAAAAATCTGATGTGTTCCATTCACATGACTTTCTCTACATCTATGTAAAATATTATTTATTTCATGCTAATCGAGAAAAAATAGCAGAAATAGTCTTATTTTTGCTTTATTTTAAGTAGAAGCGAAATAAGGGAGTACCATGTTTTAAAGTGAAAGCTAAAGGCTGGTTGCTATGTGACTGATGTTCCTTTGTATGGACGGGAGTTGACAAATTCCTGTATGAGAAAAGTATGTTTTTCAAAGCTGAAACCAAGAAAAAGGAATATCTCAAAAACGATCAACTCCACGAAAAAAATGTATATAACATACATTGTGTCCTTTAACGTGCTCTACATTTTTGTGCGTTAAGTTTTTGTCCATCTCTTACGGTTTAGTAATTATGAAAAATGTATCCAGAATAAAGTAGTCTTTTGAGGCTATTCCCAGAAAATTCAAAATATACATTTTATTTGTCAGGTAAATATCCTTAATATACGACATTTCAATCAAAATCGTTAGCCATTTTTTAGAAAATCAAAATTTTCGAAAAAAGTTCCATGTAAGGGTAGTTTGGGGTGGGGGGATAATGTCCGAGCATTCGAGCGCGTATGCATGTATTTGTGAACAACTTAAATTTAAAATCTGATCTGTTTCATTAACATGACTTTCTCTAGCTGTGCTGCAAATATACTTTTCTTATAAAGCATTATTATTTTATCTACATTATGCTAATCAACATAAGCATTACCAGACTTAGTTTTATTGCCTGTTTTTAAGTAGAAGGAAAGTAGGTAATATACTGAAGCGAGTCAAATCTTTTAAAAGTCGGTCGCTATGTGAAACAATAAACTTCCGTTCTCTTTGCTTGCCATGAGTTAGCAAAGAGAAATGAAAAGAAGATATCCTCCTATTTGAGGAAAGTTTAGGCTAAAATTCAAAAAAAAATAACGCAGAATATTTGGGAGACTGCTAAATCTACAAAAACATATGTATATTACCTATACAAATTGTGTGCTTTAAGAAGATCTACATGTTTTATGCAGTAAGTTTTTGTCCATTTCTCACGGTTTACCAGTTATACAATATTTATATTATGGGATAAGCCTCTAAAGACTTCTTCATTCATCACATAATTTATGTGATATACATTTTTTGTAGAGTTAACCGTTTCCAAAACACAACTTGTTATTGCTTTCAGTTTAAACTACTTAACATTTCTCATGCGGGAAGTCAACTTTCGCTTCACTTCTCCTTTGTTTTACCACTGGGAATGCAAAGGAGAACTGAATTTCAATTGTTTAACATAGCGACGAGTTTTTAAAATATTTGACTATCGTTTTAGCCTAATGTATGCCCTTATTCTCTCTATTTATACGGAACTAGCTAGTGAGGCCATTTTTGCTAATATTTCTCTCTATTAGCATGAAGTAGAAGAATACATTTTTGTATGAATAGTTTATTATAGAATAGGTAAAGAAAGTTCTGAATATAACGCACCAGATTTTTTTTAACACACGCTGTCATTAAAGGTGTATAAAAACAGAGATTTTGCTTCGAATGTAATACTTCTGTTCGAATTAAGGGAAGAAAAAGCATTGAGTCATACTCATAAACAAGCATCTTCGAACATTCAAATCGTAAAATATAGACCGATTTTTGTATTTGAAATGTATAGTTAATAAAAGATTGCTGCAGCAATCGTGTCCTGGAGAATTGCCGTGATCATCTTCCCAGAAATCAATATGCTGCAAGGGCATGCAGACAGGAATAGCGTTAGCAGGAACGTCTTCAACTTCGGAGAAAGTGAGCATGAACTTGACTTCATTACAACGAAATGGAACTGGGTTCTTGTATGACGAAAATAACATTTAGGGGGAAAAAATCTAATGCATTATATTCACCTGACCTTATCTATCTATTCTGCAATGAACTATTCTTAAGAGAATCTGATGTGTTCCATTCACATGACTTTCTCTACTTCTGTGTAACAAATTATTGTTAATAAGCTTATTCTTCTATTTATTTCAAGCTAATCCAGGAATAAATTAGCAGAAATAGTCTTATTACTTGCTTCCTTGTAAGTAGGAGCAAAATATGGGAGTATCATAGATTAAAGTGAAGTCAAAAGCTGGTTACTACGTGACTGAAGTTCCTTAGTTTGTATGTATGGACACGAATTGACGAAAGGAGAATTCCTGTATGAGAAAAGTATAGGTTTTTCAAAGCTGAAACCAAAAACAAGGAATATCTCAAAAACGATCAACTCCTCGAAAAATATCATATTACATAACTTGTGTGTCTTAATGTGCTCTACATTTTTTATGTGGTAAGTTTTTGTCCATTTCTTAAGGTTTAGCAGTTATGCAAAATTCCTCCAGAATAAAGTAGTCTTCAGAGGCTATTCCCAGAAAATTCAAGATACACATATTATTTGTCAGGTAAATATCTTTAATATACGATATTTTAATCAAAATCGTTAGAGCCATTTTTGAGAAAATCAAAATTTTTGAAAAAAGTTTCATGTAAAGGGTAGTTGGTGGTGGTGGGATTTTCTTGCAAATCTTCGTGTCGCATCCTTGGAAGATACAAAACTTAAATACCAAGTTTGGTATTTAACGGTCTTTTCGTTTTTGAGCTATGCTGACCACAGACACACACACACACACACGGACCTTTTTCCAAAAATGTTTTTTTTGGATTCAGGGAGACTCAAAACGTGTATTTCCGGTGAAATCTCGGTAATGAAATTTTGGGTGGAATATAATACCTTCTCTATACACTATGTACATAGTACGTGTAGAGGAAGTAAAACTATATATGACTAAATTGTGTGTTTTAACGAGAACATTTCTTGTGTAGTAAAGTTTGGCCTATCTCTGACGATTTAACAGTTATGTAAAATTCATTCAGAATGATAAAGACTTCATTAGTTACTCCCAAGATATTCAGAATATAAATTTTATTTGCCATGTAAAGCTTACAAAACATGGTATCGAATTGGTTTGTGCAAGTTTTTAGAAAATCGAAAAATTAGTTCATCGTAGTTTTGGGTAGGAGGATTTTCCTGAAAATATGCATGTCGTATACTTACTTGAAAGATACTAAATTTTAATGCCAAGTTTTGTATTTAATGGGCGTTTGTTTTCGGGTTATGATGTACACACACACAGATATTTTTCGAATTTTTTTCATTTTGTTTTGTTTATGGATTCACAAGTCCTGAAGACACGTATTTCTCGTGAAAGTTCGGTATCGAATTTTTGGGTAGAAGAAATGCGTTTTCTAAATACTATATGATTTTACATACGTGCTAGAGAAAGTAAAACTTGCGTTCCATCTATTTCATGACAATCGAATTAAATGTTAGCGGAAAGTATTATTAATTGTTTAGTATTTCCCTAATAGGTACAAGGGAATACATTAATCTAAAGCTACAGTAATTTTTTTTAATAACTGGTTGCTCTATGATAGTTTTGAAATTTCATCTCCTTGCTTGATCAGGGAGATGTATAAGTATTGGGGAATTTAAATTTAAATGTTTCACTACTTATGCAAAGTCATCCAAAACGAAAAGAGCTTCAGAAGCCATTACCAGAATATTCAACTTATGTATCTCCTTTAGTATAAAAAAAATCTCAAACATTTAACATTAAAATCAATATCGTTAGCTATTTTCGAAAAAATAATGACTTTCAAAAAATGTCCATTAAAGGATTCTTTGTGAGACATTTTCTTGAAAATCTTCCAGTTGCATCTTTGGAAATGGCTGAAATTAAATTTCAAGTTTTGTATTTAACGATTTTTTTATTCATTTCTCTACTACGTACACAGTGCATAGAGAAGGTATTGTATTGCACCCAAAAATTCGATACCGAGATATCACCGGAAATACATATTTTGGGACCTCCTGAATCCAAAAAAAGTATTTGTGTCTTTATATGTGAGTGTGTGTGTGTGTGTGTGTGGTGTGTGTGTGTCTGTGGGCAGCATAGCCCAAAAACGAAAGATCCGTTAAATGTGAAGCTTCATATTTAAGTTCAGTGTCTTCCAAGGATGCGATACGACGAATTTCAAGAAAATACCATCAACCTAATTGCCATTTACGCGGAAAAATTTCGAAAACCTTTTTTTGAATTTCCGAAGAATAACCTCCGGGGACTACTTAATTGGATGAATTTTTCTGAATTTTGCATACCTAATTGGAAAACCGTGAGAGATAGAAAGAAACGTACTATACGAAAATTTAGATCTCCTTAAATCACAGAATTTATGAAACATGTATTTTTTAGGGAGTTGACCGAGATATTCCTTGTTATTGGTTTTAGTCACCAACTCCTGGCAACGCAAAGAAACGGATTCAGCCATATTTTAAAACATTAGACTGTTGGTATACGGAACTAAGGAACAAAAGCTAATGTTTATCTAGATTAGCATGCAGTGTGTAGATAGAAAAATAGGATTATTAACAATAATGTGATACAGAGATGTAGAGAAAGTCATGTGAATGAAACAATTCAGCTTTTTTTGAACTAAGGTGTGCATAGACACACACACGCACACACACATGGACCTTTTTTCTAAAAATTATTTTTTGGATGCAGAGTACCTCAAAACCTATATGTATAGTAAAGTCACTATTAACTGTATGGTGAAATACCGCACCCATTCATATTTTGTCAGAATTAGCCATATCAGAACTGTTCCCTGATATTTGTTTCAATTTTAAAATCCACAAATTTTTGTCAAATGGGAAACCCTCATCCGTTTCATATATCTTTTGTTTTTCTCCGAGAGAACCAAATTTCAATCGCAGTCGTACAGCGACAGTTTTTAGAAGATTTGACTAACGCTTTAGCCTAGTGTTTTCTCTTATTTCCCTTCTACTTACAAGGAAGCAAGTAATAAGACGATTTCTGCTAATTTTTATGTCGGTTAGCATTGTTGATAAATAATAATCTTTTGTAAGAATAATTTGCAAAACAGGAAGAGAAAAGCTATGTAAATGTAACTCATCAGATGTTTCTTAGAAGTAATGCAGTATCAGCGATTTTATCCTATTGGAAGTATGTTGTTTGCTATTGGCGATTTCATTCGTATTAGCGCACCAAAACATCGCAAACAGTAAAGAAAGTAAACATAGCTATTGCAACATTAACCAGAAAGACTAAGCTTCCAGAAACTGAAGATGAAATTGAAACAACAATTTTCTTTCTCATTTAAAAACTCTATTAAGTTCTGTAGCATTATATTGCACTCATGTCAATTCAGTCACCTGGGGAAATAATGCAATATATTTAGCAACTGAAAGAGTTATATTTTTTTTTTCTGCTGCCACATACCAGGGACTGTTTTTAGTTCTCTATAATATTTTGTCTATAATTTTAAAAGCAACTTTGATTAAAGATTGCCTTCCCTGTTTATCCTTTTAACATCTGCCATTTTAAACTGCGTATAATCCCATAGAACAAAGTTATAACAACAAAAGCTGTCCAAAAATTGACAATTGATACTTAACTTTTGAAAAGCACGTCTACAAATACCTTGAATATTTTCTTGAAAATATTAACCGAACGTAAACTTTCAAAAGAAGACAATAAGAACGAAAAACCGTTTACTGTAACGTTACTGTGACCATACAAATAAGTATAGGTTAATGTTTCTCTTACGTAACTGCATTCTGTTAAACCGGGCTTTAGTTTACTTGAGTTCTCCACACGCATATTCAAGCTGACATTGTCAAATTCTATGTAAAGTAGAAAATAGAAAACTAATACAGTTTTTTACTTTCTCTAGTCCCATATGTACAATGTACATAGTGGATAGAGAAGGTTTTGTATAGCACCCAAAAATTCGATACCGAGATTTAACCGAAAATACATGTTTTAGAACCTCCTGAATCAAAAAAAAAAAAAAAAAAAAAAAAGCAGAACAAGATTCGTGCATAGCTCAAAAACGAAAAGACTGTTAAATACCAAACTTGGGATTTAAGTTTGGTATCTTCCAAGGATGCGACATGAAGATTTTCAAAAAAAAATCCCCCACCCTTAACTACCCTTTATATAGAAAATTTTTCGAAAATTTTGATTTTCTTACAAATGGCTTTAATGATTTTGATTAAAATACCACATATTAAAGACATTTTCATCGCAAATAAAATGTACATCTTAAATTTTCTGGGAATAGTTTCTGAAGACTTGTTTATTCTGGATTAATTTTGCTGTGTTTTGCATTAACAAGTAAACCGTAAGAGATAGACAAAAACTTACTGCACAGAAAATGTACAAATCCTTAAGATACGCAATTTATGTCATATATAATTTTTCGTGGAATTTACCGTTTTTAACATATGTTAGTTTCAGTTGTAGAGTACATATACTTTTCTGAGACAGGAAGTGTCCGTTTTTTTTTTTTTTTTTTTTTTTTTTTTTTTTTTTTTTCTACTCCTAGCGAAGAAAGGAAGCGATTTGCAATGACATTCGCCTAACGACAGCTTTTAAAACATTTGCTAATATTTATCTCGATTAACATGATATAGAGTGATGTGAGTGTAACTCATCAGATGTTTACATATCATCTGGCATTTAATATAGAAGGCTCAAGTTTGCTTCCTATTCATTTCCCTATTCCAAAGAGTTATGATACCGAAAAAAGCTGAAAACGACTTTTATGTCGCTAGGCAGAGGGATTTACGTGACCAATGAAAGTAAAACAATCTGATGGTTAACACTCACATCACTTTCTCAACTGTTCTACAAACAAATTTCTTACAAAATATTCTTCTTCTGGACCATGCTAATCGAGATAAACATTAGCAGAATATACGTATTAGATTCTTATAAGTAGAAGGGAACTAAAGGAATGCGCTATGCTAAAGTGCTAGTCAAATGTTTTAAAATATATCATCCCATTGTCATTGAAATTGACCTTTTTGCTTGGCTAGAAGCAGCACAAAACAAAAACGGACACTTCCTGTCTGAGAAAAGTATAGGTATTTTAAAATTGAATCTAATAATAAGGTATTATAATGAAAACGGTCATTTCTACAACAAAAATGCATGTGACATAAATAGTTTGTTTTAACGAGATCTGCATCTCTTGTGCAGTAAGTTTTTGTCTGTCTCTTACGGTTTACCAATAATTAAAAATTTATAAAAAATCATCCAGGATGAACAAGTCTTCAGAAGCTATTTCCAGAAAATTCAAGATATACATTTTATTTGTCATGTAAATATGTTTAATATACTATATTTTAATCAAAATCATTAGTCATTTTTGAGAAAAACAAAAATTTCAAAAATGTTTCTATGTATAGGGTAGTTTGGGATTGGATGATTTTTTTTAACATCTTCGTGTCTCATCCTTGGGAGATATTAAATTTAAATATAAAGTTTGGTATTTAACGGTCTTTTCGTTTTAGAGATGTGCTGTCCACAGACACACACACGAACCTTTTCTCTAAACATGCTTTTTTGGACTCAGGTGGCCTCAAAACATATATTTCCGACATCGAATTTTTAATTAAATACAATACCTTCTCTATACACCATCTACATAGTACGTATAGAGAAAGTTAAAATTAATTACGGATGAAAACGGGTAGAGCCCCAGAGCAGTTACTGTTCCTGCTTATTAGTGGCAAAGTGAAAAGCTGATGAAGAAGGGAGTAGAACTTCCAATGAGCCCACTCATGCCTTCCCTCTCTCCCTGTATCTACTTCGGCACGTTAATTTGCTCTCGAGATAGCTGGCCACGTGCGCACATATTTAATTATCTCCCTTTTAACGGCGTCTCTTTTGTAACAGTGATCTTCAAAAGTACCATTTGAAACCACAATCAAAGTGCACTTATAAAAAACTCAGAAGCGTCATGGCAGTCAATCAGAACCGCACACAAACAACAGAGATAGGGAGTAGCATGTATGGCTATCATTCAAGAGGTCATGGGTTCAAATCCCGAGTGTGGATTCGGGTTTGTATTTGTCAGACATTATTCGCCTTCGAATTTGAATAGAAAGACAAAACAAATATATTGATACATTCAACATATACATTTTGTTTTATAAATATCTTAAATGCTTTAAAAAGCTTGACTTAAAATCATTAGCGTATTTTAAATAAAAGATTTACAAAAACCGAAATTAAAGAAGAAAAAATCCGATATGTCCCATTCACATAATTTTCTTTAGCTGTTCCATATATAAATTGTTCCTACAAAAGATTATTATTTCATCTACATCATGATAATAGAGATAAAAATTAGCAGAACTTGTCTTATTACTTGCTTCCCTGTAAGTATATTAGGCTAAACACATAGCTAAATCTTTTAAAAGCTGGTCTCTATGTGAAACAATTCAAGTTCGCTTTCCAAGGTCCCGTTTGGGAAAAGTTAGGTAGTTTAAAACTGAAGTAAATATCAAGAGTATCTAAAAAACGGTCAACTCTACAAGATAATAAAGTGTTTTTACATTTTTTTTGTGCATTAAGTTTCTGACTCTCTCTCTCTTAAGGTTAGCCATTATGCAAAATTCTGAAAAACTCATCCAATAAAGAGGTCTTCAGAGGCTATTCAAAGTATAGATTTTATTTGTGATGTAAATATCTTTAATATACAATATTTTAATTAAAATTGTTAGTATTTTCGAGAAAAAACAAACTTTTCAAAAAATTTAAAAATTAGTTTCTGGTGGGATATTTTTTTTTTAATCTTCGTGTCGTACCCTTAAAAGATACTAAACATAAATGCAAAGTTTGGTTTTTGACGGTGTTTTCGTTTTTGAGCTATTCTGTCCACAGATGCACACGCACCTTTTTCTCAAAATGATTTTTTCCGACTCATGGGATTTTGAAAGCATATTTTTAATACCTTCTCTAGTTACTGTGCACATTGTATGTACATAGTGCTTGATCAAGTGAAAATAGCTCATCATATCTTTTGGCCCGCTTGTTTATTGCAGTGATATAATAAATTGTTCTCACTTTTGAAATTTGCTGATAACGTTACAACAGCACCGCAGCAGCAGAAGCAGTAGTTTATTTTTAGGCAGGAGAAACATCTAAAGCTGAGTTGGTTTCTCACGAACTAAACAATGCTGCAAGCCATGGTAAATGGCTTATATCACATACTTCATGTCGAAGTAGCTGTGGACGATCTGCTTACTAGTTTTTCAATGTTGTCCTTGGATAATAATCATTAATTTCTCCTCTTAGTGGACATAATGTTTGTGGTTGTCTGATGCACAAGGTAGGGAATAATACTTGGGAGGTTTTAAATGAATAGAGCGTTGTGTGATTGGTCAAATATACCAGATAAGTCTTCTCATTTATTTATTGTGCGTTTGTTGTTCAAGAGTGCATGCAGGTAATTAGGAAGCTAAGCAAGTAACTAGAATGCGTTGGGTTGGAGGGGTCCCTTCTGTTCCCTGGTTATTGTTGTTCATTCCTGAATAAATGACTGACTTCTTTCTTGAAACGTCACCTCCACCTTGAAGGAACACTTGACCCAATATGGATATTTTGCACTTACCAACCCCAGCCGAAATGGATAAGGTGAAATAACTACAGGATGCTACAGAGAGTCCTTCTATTGGTGGGTTACTCAGAGAAGGTTCCGTCTGGCGGAACTTGGGAAAACTTGGCTCACCTGAGAAAAGGCTGTCATGAAACTGTCACCCAACAAGGCCGAGAGGATACTCCAACGAGCAATCATCTCCAACACTGAACAACATTGTATAATCTATAACCTACCTGCAACTTGAAATAGGAAGCACAAGAGTGGATAGGAAGAGGGACAAATAAGGAAGCAGTGGCCTGGTGTTGCCTCATAACACTCAGGGAACAAGTTCATGAAAGTTTCCTTTGGAGTGGTAACTATTTTATATACCGACCCCCTTGCAAGGGCAGAAGTGGATGCAAAGGGAATGACTACCGAATCCTCGATGGGGATGATAGTTACTAAATCCTGTCCACTAAGCTCCCCAAGTTAGTCCCTAGAGGGCATTAAGGCGTCCTTCAACCCCGCCTAGGCTTTGCACAGACGTACCCAATCTCCCGTGGGAATCGGGAATAACCACCCCGCTGAATCCAAATCTCTCCGAAGAGCTCCCCGACGGAAAGGCCTACTTATATTAATGCTAGAAGCACCACGACTTCTAGGGATACGAAGTGCTCTCCTCTGTGATTTCTGTTAAAATCAATTCTTTCTACTTAGAGTTTGGGAAATGTAAAGCTAATAAGCTTCTATTTCTCCCGGTAGAAGACTCGAATAGTAAACAACGGTACACTGCCCAAGCATATAGAGAACTGATACGGCTGGTTGGACCCAAGGTTGGTTACCTTAAGACGGGAACCTTACCAAAGGAAATAAGCTCTCATTCCATGGGAATGGGCCACTTTTTATGCACATAAATTTGAAATGAAATGTTATTTTAGGAATTTCACCGATTGGTTTGCTAAAGGACTATGGAATTAATTTCCTGTGACTTCTGATTTTACAAGCGTACCCAAAAAGTAAGTATTATTTTGCCCTGAGGGTAAGCACATTCGTGGTAGAAGAAAAACTACTCCTTGTCATCAAAAACACAACAAAAACCAATGAATGACCAACTGGAGGATCGAATTCAGGATCTTACAAATGCAAGTCCTTCACGTTACCACGGAGTCATCTCGCTCGGTTAGGAATGATAAGGACTATCCGTGTAGCTGAAGGTGAACCAGCATGTATCACTAATGTAAAGGAGGTTTTGGCTGCGCCCATTTCACATAAAAGCTTTGTGTACATAAAACTTAATTTTCATAATCTGAGCAACAGCATCAAAAACAAAGCACAGGGTAAAGCGCTTTCGGAGAGTATGAAAGCCATTGTTCCTATCATCGAAATTATAGACATAGCGACTGAAAAACGCGACAACGATATGAAATGAAATGGCGTTTTTTTATTACGCTCTTTAACTACGGTAGCTCTCAGCGTCCCATTCTATACAGGGCGTGAAAGACCGCTTAATTTTGTTTACAGATGGCTTTTACTAGGTTTGAAGTTCTTTTACGTGCTGTAACTCTACGACACGGGACCAACGGCTATAATTTCTTTCCAAAGGAAGCCATGCTAAGGAATTTTAGCCCGAAAAAAATCCATCGCCCTCCGCTGTGCTTGAGCTGAACACTTGGCCTTGTGTATATGAAGTTAGCACAAAGATGTGATGCTGAAAACGATCGATGCTTTTGCTAATTTCCTGAGTTATTCAAGGTTCTGGTGGTGATGATGTGAACATTAGGAAATGGACTCATGTCACGAAGAATTTAAATTAGTTATTCGAAAGGCAAAATTAATAAATTATACACTTTCACCTTTATTCCCACTTTCTCAGTTATTTTGTATAATAATGTTATAGGTCAATTCTCATATATTTTAAATTAAGATAAAATATAGTGACATGATTACCTATTATTTATTTAATAGTCTGACTCGTAAATGAGTTTGCCAAGTGACACAGAACAATATACATTTAGAGGTTTTTAGCAAAAAATGTTATGAGTATTACAAAAAATATTTTATCATACGTTATAATAGATATATAAAATTAAGCTATGAGAACAAATTGTAGCAGATTATAAAAGATGTGCAACAATAAAAGTTATAATAATAAAAGAGAGAAAAAAACTACAAAAATAAAGTGATTTATAAACCATAATACGTTTTACGTTCTATTCAAACCATAAAATGATTTCGAAAAATGGCTGCGGAATGTTTTATGATGTTTTCCGTGATTGTTTGTTTCACACTTCTATTAATTTTATATTTTGCCCTCCATTTCACAAACATACTTGTAATTGTTCCTCGAGATCCAAAATATAGGCCTACTATTGTTATTTTTCTGAGATTGTATTTTTCTTTAAAATATGGTATGGTGGGCTCATATATTTTCTGTTTTGCCAGATGAACTTGTTAAGTTTGGTCTTTATTCAGTTCAAAGCGGATAGTCGTGTCTATTATCTCTGCTTCTGATTTTCACATAACAATGTTATATAAAGAGTATAGGTATTATTTATTTTAGGTTTAGATAATAAAATGAAGTGATTTAATGAATCAAATCCATATAATAGTAATAATGATATTATATGTGCTTTGCAATATAGCTTTAGGTTAAGATGACAAAAGATAGTAATTTAAGGAACGAAAATGGATAAAACAGTAGCTTTGAAAAGGTTTATAAGCCTGTAATCCACTTTCTTATAAAATAAATCATCTACTTATGTTAACAAATAACTCTTATTTTGGTGATGATGCTCATGCACAGAGACACGTCAGCCCAGCTGTTTTAGCGTAATCTGCAAAAATAGGTTTGTTTTAATTTATTTTCTTTTTCTAAAATACTCCTTCCGAACATCTCAATCTCGTTTCTTTCTCCTTTATGGCGCAATTTCAGATATCATGCCCGCTATTTGAAATCAAATTCGCATACGCATACTCACATACACACTAACCTTATCTAAATCTCAAAACAGAGGACCCCGGTAAGTCATTGCGGCTCGTTACGGCCTAACGCTCTCAGCTCGCCTCATCTTCTTCTATATTATATCTTCTTTCCTTTACATTTTGTTTAATAACAATTGAATATTAATAATATTCATTTATTGACCTCCTGACTTAATCTAGTGGTGTTTTTCGCTCAAAGTTAAGATAAACTGCATAGCCATAAAGGGCAAACCGACGCCAAACTGTCAACTAATTGGTAAAATAGATATAGAACAAAACCTAATTTAGTTTGTTGACCAATATTAAGTTTGTCTCTTTTTCTGCTCAGCACAGTTTTATTAACGGGAGTAATGAACTATAATTAGAAAATGTGTAGAAAAAAACCCGATTTGTTACATACACGTGACATATTCTACCTATTCTGCAACACATTTTTTAAAAAGCTTATTCTTCTATCTACTTCATGCTAATCAAGATAAATATTGGCAGATGTGGCCTTAATAGTCATTTCCTTTTAAGTAAGAGGAATAAGCGAATACACTAGGCTAAAGGGATAAACAAATCATCTAAAAGCAGCCGCTATGTGAAACGACACTCGGTTCGCTTTGCAAATGTCAGCTGTAAAAACAAGAGAGTCAAACGAAAGATGACTTCCCGTTTGAGAAAAATTTAAGCAATTTAACATTGGAACAAATAACAAAGAGTATCTTGGAAACGGTTAATTCTACAAAAAAATCTATACGACATAAATTGTACGTTTTAACGGATTTAACGTGATCTACAATTTTTGTGTAGATATTTAAAGATATACATTTTATTTATCATGGAAATATATGTAATTTACATCATCTTATCAAAATCGATAGTCATTTATAAGAAAGTTGAAACATTTTGAAAAATCTGCCACGTAAAATATACCAAGTTTGGTATTTAACCGACTTTTCGTTTTTGAGTTATGCATTCCACAAATTCACATACGTACGCGCTTTTAGATTCATTAATCAACATGTATTTACAGTGAAACCTCAGTATCAAATTTTGGTTGGAAATTAATACCTTCTTTATTTAATATGTAAAATGGACATTCACGTTATAGAAATTTAAAAAATTGTGTCTATGTTTTAACAATTGAAGTGTTTAATTAGAAATGGTAGATAGGAATAACTTATAAAATGTTAAAATGTTGAATATGCTATGTTTTTGCATAGTGTTTATACAAAAGCCACGAGCAGGTTTGTCCCTTTCTTAGTGGGCATTATATTGTGAATATTTGCATACATATTTTAGGTTTTTAGTGCATGTACATAATTCTCTACAGTACTGATAAGATAATGTGCAGAAGAGAATTCCTAACTGGCAGGATTAATGTCAGCACATATATCTCTCCCTTGCTCCTGGCAACGACCTGTTGAATTCCAAACATGCTATTTACTTGAATTAGAGCTCTAAGAGAACCACTAACACAATAACAGCAACATTAATATTTCCACTACCGCATTCTGAACGACCAAAGGTACTGCAGAAAGCTGCAAGAAATAATAGAAAGGCGAAGGTCTGTTATCAGAGTATTTTAATGCATGGAGTTAGATTAATTTAAACGACGAATTCCTGAGGATAATATGGCGCATAATGTGAGGTAATTTACCTGACATTCGAGCTGGATAGGTGATACTCCATCTTCAATTAAGGCTGGGCCAGCGGAGTACATTAAGCTAAGTGATGATGCTGGTGCCATTAGTCAAGTGGTCAGAGAGAATCTGTCCTAGGAGGGATGTCTGCCGTAAATTCTACAGCAGAATGATATGTCACCCTTACTCGTACGCTAAAAGGCATAGATATACAAGTGAAAACTCCCTTGATATTTCATTAACTGTACCACTTTTGTTTTTTGGTAAAACACGAGGCGTTGCCATGAAAATAAATATCGCTTTGGAAGAAAAGACACAAAACATCTGTTTTCACAACAGAATTTATTTGTAAACGAAACAGCATTTCATAAACTATTTTACTACATAGTTCTCAGCATTATTCAAACATTTGTCATAGCGAGGAATCAATTGTTCCAAAGAAAGCTGCCGCCAGTGAAGATAGCCACTGCTGAACAATTTCTGAAAACACGTCACAAAGCATTATTCTTGTTAACCATCTGATTTTACGAATTGCCTCATTCAGTTGTTGAAGCAACCATCAGTGACAACAGCAGGCCGCCCACTCCGTGCTTCGTCATAGACTCAGAATCGTCCATCATAGAATTGCCTAACGCACTTTCTCACAATTTCATCTGTCATTACATTTTCACCCCAAATTTCCACAAGTTGAAGATGAATCTCAGCTGGCTTGACATTCCCTACGTTCAAAAACCGTATTAAGGAACGAACTTCGAAGTTGGCGGGAACAAAAAATGTCAAACATTTGAACAGTCACTAACAATTGTGAACACAACAGGATCAGGTTGTAATGGCGTCGTGAACAGACAATGTTTACCTCCTCACAATAAAGAGGCCCGCTGGAACTGCGAGACTAGCGCCACGGTAGAGCGAAATAGTACTTACTTTCTGGATACGCTCGTAAAATCAGAAGTCATAGGACATTTATTCCTTAATCCTTTAGCAAACCAATCGGTGAAATTTCTAAAATCACATTTCATTTCAAATTTACTACAGCAATTAGTGTTTAATGTATAACATATGCATTTATGTGCATAAAAAGTGGCCAACTCCTCTGGAACCAGTGTTGGAACGTTTCCATATTAAGGTAACCAACCTTGAGTCCAAACAGCCGGTACCAGTTTTCTATATACTTGGGCAACGTACCGTTGTTTACTATTCGACACTTCTACCTGGAGAAATGGATGCTATTAACTTTACATGTCCCAAACTCTGAGTAGAAAGAATTGATTTTAACAGAAATGACAGAGGAGAACAATATGTTGATGTAATTGGTAAATTGGTTAGCAATTTAAAGCTAATTTTACAATAACTATAATTGCATTTAAATACTGACTTTGCTATTTCAAACTTTCACTAAATAAACTCAGTCTTTCCTAGATTAAACACAATGTCTCGTGTGAAATATCACGTATATCTCACAATTCTTAATAATTTCTTCTTCTCTGATTACGGAATTCGTAACATCCATAGATACATAGCAATATTTTCAATTTTGGGCTATGGCCGAAAGAATGACATGATTATATGCATTTTGACTAGTCCAAAACTGCAGAATGTCGCTGACTCCGCACCGGCACGAATGCCCTCACTGAGAATGGTGTTATCGCTCGAAGTTCCCGGCGTATTCTCATCCTTCCAGTCCAGGCCTCCCACGACTCGCCAGGTGATTATGTCAGAGACTATTTTCTTGAGCGACAGTTAGATCCACGATGACATACGGAGGAGATATATGGGGGTGGGAACATACAGGAAATCTGGATCAAGTGAGGACCCAATTTTTGAAAGGAATTCTGGGTGTAGGGAGGGGTACGGCAAACTGCGGAATAATGAGGGAATTCGGGGCACATAGTGAAACGATAGAGTGCAAAATCAGAGCAGTTAAATATTGGATGAGAATCGTTCACGGAAACCAATCTCTAATTAGGGCAGTCTGCTACCGTGAACAGTTGCGAATGGAAGGTAATTTGACGTGGGCATCAAAATTAAAGAAAGGGTTGGAAACCATTGGGATGGGAGACATTTGGATGGCGGGGCAGGAAAACAGGCGAAGTATTTGGAGAAAAATTAAGAAACGTCTCTGTGATATTGACAGACAGCTAATGATTGCGCAATGCACAGAGAAGGTGTCATTAGAAGTACAGTCTGGGCTGAAATCGGAGTGGGGTATGGAGCAATACATCAAAACAGGTACCAAACTCATTAGAGAGGGGCTCGCGTGGATTAGACTAGGAGCATGGAGGAGCACGAAAATTTCTGACGAGAATGGTACGAGAATCTGTCCCATTTGCGAGGAGGAAGAGTCGTGGACTCACATCTTGGCAAGATGTAGGGGTACGGAGGAATGGCGGGAAAAATATTTGCCGCGATTTTTTACCACTGCGAATATAGGGAGAGAAGCATGTTGGACGCTACTGGCAGGCACGGAAAATAGCTAGGTAAATTTATACTTAAGGCAAGACAGCTGAGATCTGAGGAGGCTGCCAATAGAGAAGGGGGGGATAAGATCAACTAAACAAAAGTGACCACAATGTTCTACATACATATATATTATTTCATACTTAGGTCACTGTTGTGCTAGGGTTGTATATATTATGTGTATATATGTCTTTTAAGTGTAATTATCTACTATAAGAGGGTGCATTTATGGAGGTGTACTCTGTGCTGTAAATTTAAATTGCTATATTTGAATATCTTTGTATCTTTTTATTTCGGATTCACTCTTAATTTTATTGTTGTTTAATATTGCTTTTGACTGTGTATTTCCTTTGTCTTTTTGTTTTCGTGTTTACTCTTTTAGTTCTTTGTTGTGGTTGTTGTTTTAATATTGCTTGTAATGTGTATTACAAAAGCACGTACGGTCTGTGGACCCGTGCGACGGTTGAAATTCTATGTATGATATTGCTATGTTAATAAATACACTTATTCATTCATGAAACAGAGAGTGTCCTCTCTTGGCGCTTCCGCTTACTGATGCGGTGTAACCAAATCCATTGGCAACCAATTTAAGCATTGTTTGTGGTACTGCAGAAGGCAGAAAAGGAAAGGTGGGGCCAGAACATGGCACAGCAGAAAAAAACAAAAAAAAAACATAAACAATAAACGATGATGTAATCCTTGTAAAATGAAGCAATGTGTGAAATAAGTACGGGAAGTATCGCATTTCATCCTAAAATTTCATGTAAAGATTTCCCCGGAAATCCATGTTTAGAGAAACCTAAATTCAAAACACATTTTAAAAAGCCGTGTATCATTTATCTGTCTGGTTGACAGAAGGATAAATACCAAAATATCAAAATTTATATTTAAGTTGAATTACCTCCTGACTTTATCAATTCAAAACAATACTCCATAATATTAATTTTTTAGGATCTTTCAAGGATGCGACAAAGATTTTTAAGAAAATACCCTCCTTATAAATGGAACATTTTCGAAAATGTTGAATGACTCAGAAATGGCCCTATGTTTTGATTAAAATACAATATGTATAATACACAGGTCGTCTCAAAAGCGTCTTCGCAGTGGATGTTGTTAAATTGGGAACGAGGCTATGGAGGAACATTATTTATTTTTTAATAAAGCTGTGAAAACTGTTTGCTTCAAGCCAATAGCCTCTGGTTGAGCTTGTGAAGTGAAATCAAAGTATTAGTCATTGAAAAGAGAGCGTTTCAGCTAAGGACATATTCCTTAATGATGATAAGGTTTCATAAAATGTAAGAATGACTCAGAAATGTACCTAAGTTTTGATTGAAATACAATATGTATAATATACAGGTCGTCTCAAAAGCGTCTTCGCAGTGGATGTTGTTAAATTGGGAACGAGGCTATAGAGGAACATTATTTATTTTTTAATAAAGCTGTGAAAAACTGTTTGCTCCAAGCCAATAGCCTCTGGTTGAAGTGAAATCAAAGTATTAATGATTGAAAAGAGAGCGTTTCAGCTAAGGACATATTCCTTAATGATGATAAGATTTCATAAAATGTAAAATGTGCCTTTTTTGAACGTCTTTCAGACTCGGAATGTCTTCATCGTGATTCTATGTGAGATTTAGTTACTAAATTCCAAATTACCTCAAAGAGAATGGTGTTCCGAAAAGCGCTAGGTCTAAACTTTTAACAGTATAAACTGAACGACATTTTGGATATATAGTGTTAAGGAGCCCCACCAAATTAATGCAGAAATTATGTCAAAAAACGACTGTTTCTGTGCATGCAGAACATTCAGCCGTTAGGAAGGTAATGAAGCTGTATCCCTATAAATGTACAGTTGTCTCAAAATAAAAACGTTGAACTAAAGGAAATCACAAGTTTACGAGAGAAACCCTACACAAAGTGTCCGAAATAAGGACAAAATAGTCGAACTCTGCCTTCAGGAATGAGGAGAGTAATGCAACATGATCTGAGGCAGTGGTAAGTAAGCAATCTCAGTTTCATTTCACCTTCATTTTCGATAATAACTAGCCCGATCCGTTACCAACCGAACTTTGATGAGTGAGCGTTTTAGCGCATTCATCTCTCTATTGAGACACCCGTTATTTTGATGACAAATGAAATGGTCTGAAGTTTTCTTTATTCTGGATGGCTTTTGCATAAATGGTAAACTGTTAGGGATAGACATTGAAATAAGAATAACGCCCTCTCATTTGAGAAAATTAAACGCATGGAAAAATTGAAACCAGTAACAAATAATATTCAGAAATGATTAACTAAACCAAAATAAATTTAACAGAATTGCGTGTTTTGACGAGATCTTCATTTTTTGCCTGGCAATTTTTTGTTCATCTCTTATGATTTAATATTTATACAAAACCATGCAGAATAAAGAGGGCTTCAGAGATTATTCCTAAAACATTTCGAAGTATGCTTCATTAGTTAATAAAGTAGATTTAAAATGTGGTATTTTGATTAAAATCAAAATTTTCCAAAAAATGTTCCATGTAAACGGTAGATAGGGTGAGGGCTTTTTTTGAAAATCTTTGCGTCGTATTCTTGAACGATGCAGAACTTATTCCAGTTTGGTTTATAACCAACTTTTTGTTTTCTAGTGGAATACAATCCTTTCTATGTCTGCTGTATCATTGTACGTGGTATAGAGGTAAAAACAAACATTGGTTGGGTATCAAAGTCTCAGAACATTTGAGCCACGAACTTCTCGAAAACTCAGCCAAACGATCTTTCTGGAGAAGTGGGCTAATTGCACGACTTTCCGTTTCTTTTCTTTTTTGGGTGGATGCCAGGTAACTTTGGAGACTGCGGAGAATCATTAATTCATATAGCCTCATCCATAGCCGTAAAGACCTTTATTGCTCGAGGAGGGACATTAAAATGTTAAAAGAGTTGAAATTCACGAAGAGAAGGAAAGCGGCGCATAAGCTAAGAATTGAATGTTCGGAATAAAGGGGGCGCCTTTTCCCTCTAGCCTTCTCAAATCACGAAAACTTTGCGAAACTGAAAACGAAGTGAATTAAGGAAAGGTGTTACAGATAATGGAAATCTGACAATCCCAAAGCCAATACCTAGGGAAAGCTTTATCATTCAGCTCCATTCCCTCATCTGCAACAAGAACCCTTAGCATGACTAACAAAGCCTAGGGATCCATTGGGTAGAGGCGAGCGTTTTTCTTGGTAATAACTAGGGATAGGATGGATGATATCGATCATGGATATCATTAGAGCTCGGTCCAGGGTCACACAATTTCCGGATTAGGGTTCGGTACACACAGAGTATAATTATGAAGTGATGGAGCAGGCGTAGTTCTACACAGCGCATTGCACTATCTAGCATTGCTCACCGCCTGTCCTCGTTCAGTTCCTGCCAGTAGATAAACCAGAGAGCTCAGATTAGAAATGTCGAAAATACAAAAGGGTAGACGTTCGACACTTAAAACTTTTGGATGATTCAAACATATTTGAGAGACAGGAGCAGAGCTTTGTCTTTCAATACAGTACATATGTATCTTGTAATTCATTGCAGTGAATTCTGAGTGAGTTTGGTTGACTCATGTTCATTGTCTTTTCAAACCCAGCATATTATCTTCAATCTCGGTATGGGATTTTTGGGTGGAGTGCAATACATTCTCTGCCTATGTACCATGTACTATGTAGAGATGGTAAGAATAAATAAATTTAAAATTTGCGATCTCGTCTCTTGGTATCATTAACAATAATTTTTTTCTCTCAAGATGTTTAGGATGTCATAGAATAGCAAATACGGTAGCGCCTAGAACTGGTTAACGGCTTTAACAAGTAGTAAAACTTTAACCAAAAGAATATGTATAGTTATCAACTTATCCTTTCTCTTATTGCTTTCCCAATAAATATTCTCTCTCTCGTCAGCATTGAGGTACCATGCCAGCTTCTAATTTCCGAGATCGTGGGTCAAACCCGGGGAAGGCGATGGATCTTTTTGGGTGTAAAAATCCATCGTCCTTCGGAAGTGGCTTCCTTCGGAGGGAGAGTAAAGCCTGCAGGATCGTTTCCTAGATTTATGATACTTAAAAGAAACTCAATCTTGATTAAAGTCTCTGAGCAAAATTTCTGGTCTTTCACGCTCAATATAGCCATGGTAGGGCTCAAGTTTGATACGTAGATTAAGAGTATAAGTACCTAATAGTTGGCTATACTATGAAGCTCAGGACTTAAAGTGCTTACGAAATTATAAGTCACCATTGAGGCAGATCTCAAAATAATTACCGGGAAACAAACGAGACAATTGGGGGATTTAACGCTGTGCTACCATGTTGGAATGGTAGCTCAGTGATTAGAGCAATCGGCTAGAGACCGGAAGATCCGAGTTCAAATCTCGGCTATGGCATTGCATTTTTCACTCTGAGTCTACCAATTCAAAGAAGAGTTTATTAATGATCGGGTTTCATAAAACCGCTCTTCGCTAAAGAATTAATTATATTGATGTTGGAATTAGTGATAAGTGCAGTTCTTAATCAGTTAAATGACGCATTTATATTCGTAATATTTGATGAAGGGTCACCTAGAGGAAGGTGAAAATAAGTTAGTTATCATTTTCAGGTTAAGGTTTTTGCAGTAAGTTTGATTAATGGAAGAGAATTACATTTATTAAAGGGTGCATAGTAATGTATTTCTTTGAATAAAATTAGTAAAATTGCGAACAATGAAAACAATGTTAATCAGTTTAAAGGTATTATTTCAGAAACAAAAGACGTATTAACCCATTAATAGTTTTATGATTTAGAGTAATTGATATATCTGACGATTTTTCGGAAAAAATTCAGTTCAGTTAATAAAACCATTAGCTGAAGTGGATTCAATTACGATTGGTAATAATCTGTGGTGCTAAAGAGTGTCCGCACATATAACTCAATTTACGAGGGCCGTTTGTTTTCAACCTCCTATAGGCTATGAATAAAAGCAAGTTCAAGAAAACAATTATTTTATTACTAAAAGTTTTGTACACTTATGGCTACTTTTCAACATAATCACCGAAAAAATTGAGATATTTATCGTACTTGTGCACAAGCTTTGCAATATCCGCTTCAAAAATGTTGCCGCCAAGGATTTCAAATGAGCATTGACGTTGTTTTGAAGATCTTCGTTGGTTTGAAAGTGCTGCCCTCTTAGCTACGTCTTCAGTTTAGGGAAAAGGTGAAAGTCGCTGGGTGCCAGGTTAGGACTGTACGACGGATGATCGAAAATGTCCCATTGTAATTGTTCAAGGAACCGATGGGTTGTGCCAGCAGTGTGTGGACGAGCGTTGTCATGGATCAACACTATTGCTGAAGTTAGCATTCCTCTTCGTTTGTTTTGAATGGCTCTGCGCAAACGTCGTAAAGTACGAAGGTCTTCAAACCAACGTCAATGCTCATTTGAAATCATTGGCGGCAACATTTTTTGTAGCGGGTATTGCAAAGCTTGTGCACAGGTACGATAAATGTCTCAATATTTTCGGTGATTATGTTGAAGAGTAACCATAGGTGTACAAAACTTTTAGTAATAAAATAATTGTTTTCTATAAACTTGTCTTTATTTATGCCGTAGATTGAAAAAAAAAAAAAAAACCGGCCCTAGTAATTTCCATTTTCACTCCAGTATAATAGAATAATTTAGAAGGCATTGGGCACTTAATGTTTCAAAGCCGGAGTCGGTAAAATGCATGTCTCTCACCTACTTTTCTCTAACGAAAGCTGTAAACTACGTTACTGCCGTATTACAGACATGTTGTAAACTCTGTGATTTATGTGCTTTTAGAGCGTGCTTGAAGCTTTTATTCTCGCTTCACTAGACTTCAGACTGACGTAAGTGAAGTAAAAACTATAGGGCAAAACAACCTTGTGTTACTCTGTTTCATTTCTTTGTGCAGTTTATTTGTTTTTGACTTGTTTCACAAGTAAGAAAGAGAATTTTCTTTATTTTATCACTTATTTGTTCAGTTGAGTACACAGGATTAGTTGCAATTTACTTTGCCTTGTTTCAAAATGCAAGTTTAGTGCTTGTTTAGCTTTAACATAAATACTTATTACATTCGGCCCAAACGTATTACATCAAACGTTTTTTGAAATCCTAAATAATGCATAGAAAAGTAAAGTAAAACAAAATCTATTTAAAAAGAGGTCTATAATTTATTATTATTAAAGTTCGTTAAACGTATAAATTTAGATTTAAAATGAAAGCGATGGATTTTTGATCCATGTTAAGGGTATGTATGACAAATTTTATTAAAAATCACAAAAAATCGACTTTTTTATTTTAATTGCATAAACTAATTTAAACATGCCTGAATACAAAAAAAAGTATAAGTAGATAATTGGAAACCAGGCGCTACATTTAAATACCTTAAGACACTACAGCAAAACATTAAGTAGTGAAACTGTACTTGACCCGGCAAGAAAAACTTCAGTTCGACGAGATCTCATTAACAGCAATGCAAGAAGAAAAGGGCAGAAAAGGCAGCAGCGGATGAGAGTAAAAGGAAGGCTGAGGGTCCAACCTACCAACCTGGTGGATTTTAATGTGAGCCCTATACTGAAATCTTACCTTGTTTTCTCGCTATTGATATTGTCAGCATTTTTCTTCCTGTAAAATGCTCCTTGTGGAGCACTTTTTCTGTTACACAAACAAAATTTTCTGTACATGTTCGGAGAGTTATAACGAATAAGAACTACTCTAGGTTTTACTGTTAGATGCATTTAAAGATATTTTTTCAATTTTCAAACACAAAAGTTATATTTTATGACAAAAATCTGATATGGTACACTCACATAACTTTCTCTAGCTGCCCCACAAGCTTCTTGCAAAAGATTATTCTGAATACTAATCGAGATAAACATTAGCAGAATGTTCTTATTACTTAGTTCCTTATAATTAGAAGGGAACTAAGGGAATGTACTAGACTAAACTGATAGTCAAATGTTTTAAATGATTGTTATTGCAAATCGCTTCTTTGCTTGGTCAGGAATAGAACAAAAGAAAAACAGTCACCGAGCTTCCGGCAGACTGAATGCCTCTAACCCACAATGGCTCACCAAATGAGTGGAGGAAAGTTAGTTCTAACATTTCCCACTAGATCCCAGCTGAATCTCATATACGCCACTAAAGATGGCGGAAAGTCTTCTTTATCTCATAATGCGTGAGGTCAGTAGATATGTCAACTGGTTCCAAACTTGTGGAAGGTGGTAAGCAAACAGCTCAAAGCATACTTGCCAGTAGTTTCAATATTGCTACTTTGAGTTTAGTTGTGTTCAGTAGTACCTTGCCAAATACCGTTACGTCGAAAATTGAGATACTTTAATATATTTATGGTAATACAGATGCATTTATAATTTTTACATTTCTAAATACCAGAAACATAAAAAATAAAAAATCTTATTATAATATTCTAAAACTTACATCTTTATTAACTCATGGCAAACCTTGCATTAGAAGGTAAACTGTTTAAGAGGAATTAAGAACTTCTACAGTCTAATGCTAGTCTCGTTAAAATATAAAATATATTAAATCATATCGCATAGATGGCAGTAGCGTTTGTGGCATACATTCGGGAGGTTCTGGGTTCAAATTCCGTGGGCCCACCAATCCAATTGAGGTATTTTTCATGGTTTTTCCTCAGTTGCCAAGGTAAATACCGGATTGGATAATTTAATTCTAAGACCCAAACTTCCACTTTCAGTCTAAAACAGTATTAAAACTGAAAACAGATGATAATTGTGATTATGCTATTATCTATCTACAGATAGTGTGCACAGTTACACCAGACGACATCCCAGCTGTTTTCGGGTAAAAGGAATGAGATCTTGAAGGCTGGTTTTATCCCGTCTGAGTACAGATGGTAAAACAGCAGCCAGATTGAATGGCATTCTAACCCACCTGCTTGGTGCGAAGTGAAAAGAAAGCGAAGGGAAAAAGACCACGGAAAACATACAAATCGATGAGATCACGAATACAACTTCCGTGATATGGCCAACAGTTAAAGTGGTATTAAACAAAGAGAATTCAAAAAAATCATTGTGGCATTTATTTTATTACTTTCTCCTGGCTGTATGTAGGTACAATGTACATAGTGGATTGAGAAGGTATTGTGTTCCACAAAAATTCCATAAAGATATTACATCGAAAATACATGTTTTGAGGGCCCTTGAGTCCAAAAATCATTTTTAGAAAACGGTCCGTGTGTGTGTGTGTGTCTGTGGACAGCATAGCACAAAAGCGAAAAGTCGTTTAAATACAAACTCGGTATTTAAGTTGTGTATATTCTTGGAAGATACACAAGCTTTTCATGAAAATCCCCCCACCTCCAACCAAAACTGGAACATTTTTTGAAAATTTTGATTTTCTCAATAAAGGCTGTAACAATTTTGATTAAAATACCTTATGCTTAAGATATTTTTATTACAAACGAAGTGTATTAAATTTTTTGGGATTAGTCTCTGAAGAATTCTTCATTCTGGATGACTTTTGTAACTACACGAAATGTAGATCTCTTTAAAACACACAATTAATGTTATATGTATTTTTTATGTAGCATTAATTGTTTTCGTGATATTCCGGATTATGGTTTCAATTTTAAGCCACTTGAACTCTACTCGAACGGAAAGGCATATTTCTTCTCGTTTCTCGTTTGTTTACTCCTGACAAGAATAGAGATTGAAAAGCTTTAGCCTTTACATTTTCTTATTTCCCTTCTATTTATAAGGAAGCAAGTAATAAGTCTAATTTGGTTTATTGGAGCAGATAAAATATTAACCTTTTGAATGAAAGGTTGTTTGCGGAACAACTCGAGAAAGTCATGTGAATGGAACATATCAGATTTTTTTTTTTTTTCTTTTTTTTTTAGATATTCACTTCTATTGATTTGAAAGTTGTAATTCTGTATCAAACACTTTTTTAAAGTCGTAACTTGGTTTCACGTTTATCAAGTGTGAGATTTAAGTCAGCATGGTAAATAAAACGCTTTAACAGCAACAATAAAATGCGACTCACAACCAAAGAGCTTTCATCCACCTCTTCTTCTAGCCTTTTTTCCTTACCCAGTTTCACTCCCCTTTCCCACTATCCCGCTCACTTTGATTCTTACTCCATTGACTACAAAATTCTCTGTTCTCATGTGAAACAGATCTTAAGTGAATTTTGCCAGCAGTAGGCGAACATTCTGGATATATTTCAAGCGCCAAAGATAGTGGTATGCAAAAGATCTTAGACGCTCCATAAAGGCAAGGAAGATACTGGTTTTCTTTTTAGTTACTCAAGGAATGTCTAAGGTATTCGTTAATGACTAAGAGACATGCCGTTGAACTGTAGACAGTTTTGGAAACAAGCTAAATGCTACTGCGCCATTTCAACCTGACACTGAAGGGTGTAAAATATATAGTATCTGCCAAAGGCCACTTCCAAATTTAAACCGCTAAAATTATTATAATATATGAGATTGAAAAAAAAAATCTGATGTGTACCATTCACATGACTTTCTCTATATCCCTGCGACAAATTATTCTTAAAAAGCTTATACTTCTATTTACTTTATACTAATCAGAAAAAATTAGCAGAAATAGTCTTATTACTTGCTTCCTTGTAAGTAGAAGCGAAATAAGGGACTACCATAGGTTAAAATGATAGTCAAAAGCTGGTTGCTATATCAATGAAGTTCCTTTGTTTATATGGATCGGAGTTGACAAGCTCCTGTATGAGAAAAATATGTTTTTCATAGCAGAAACCAAAAATAAGGAATGTCTCAAAAACGACGAACTCCACGAAAAACATTTATATAACATAAACTGTGTGTTTTAACGTGCTCTACATTTTTTGTGTAATAAGTTTTTGTCTATCTCTTACGGTTTAGTAGTTATTCAAAATTCCGTAAAATTCATTCAGAATAAACTGCTCTTCAGAGGTTATTCCTAGAAAATTCAAGATATACATTTTGTTTGTCAGGTAAATATATTTAATATACGAAATTTTAATCAAAATCGTTAGCCATTTTTAGAAAATCAAAATTTTCGAAAAAAAAGTTCCATGTTAAGGGTAGTTTGGGGTGGGGAGATTTTTCTCAAAATCTTCGTGTCGTATCCCTGGAAGATTCTAAACTTAAATACTAAGTTTGGTATTTTACCGACTTTTCGTTTTTGAGTTATCGTGCACGCACACACACACACAAGGACCTTTTTCTGAAAATACTTTTTTTTAGATAAACGGGACCCTAATACATATATTTCCGGTGAAATCTCGGTATCGAATTTTTTGGTGCAGTGCAATACCTTCTCTATACACTATGTACACAGTTCGTATAGAGAAAGTAAAAAGAAGTCACTTACTGTGTAAGAAAGGGGGTTTGGTTTTTTTGGTTCTGTTTTGTTTTATTATTTTTGTTTTTGTAAGCTCACTATTAACGTAAGTAAAGTTTTATTGAGTAAAACATTAGTAAATTGTTACTTTCTATATACATACTATGTACATAGCGTATAGAGAAGGCATTGTATTCCACCCAATAATTCGATACAGAGATTTCATCGGGAATATATTTTTAAGACCCCATACATCCAAAACAAATCTAGAAGCATTTTTAGAAAAACGTCAGTGTGTGTGTCTATGGTCATCATAGCTAAAAAACGAAAAGTCGTTAGATACCAAACTTGGTATTTACGTTTAGTATACCGCAAAGATACGATATGATTTTCAAGAAAATCTCCCACCCCAAACTACAAAACTTTTCAAAATGTTCGAAAGAATGTCTCAAAAATGACCAACGATTTTGATTAAAATATCATATATTAAATATATTTACATGACAAATAAAGTGTATATCGTGACTTTTCTGAGAATAGCCAAAATTTATAAATTCAAGGAATTGTTTTGCAAAATTGTTATAGAAAATATCACAAGTATGTGATTAAAAACTCACAAATCTTTAAGAAAAACATAAAATCCGAATTTCATAGGTTCCTTTAGAAACTACTTTTTTCAAACTCCTTCAGAAAGTAGTAACCTATCCAATCATGATAAAGCAAAGTTGTATAATTAAAGTCTCCCAATAAAAGCAGCCATTTCAGTGAATGCGTGTAAACTAACAAACTATTCCTCGCAAGTAGGGAAGATTAAACATATCGTGCTGCGTTGAATACCCATAAATGCTCAAGCCTCAGTGTCCACACCGATTCCGTTTCCAAGCGGCTATTACAGCTCGGTTAACCGTAGAAGATAAACCCTCCAGGGATTAGGTTCCGCACGGTTTCCTGGAAGCCTCCTCTAAACCTGGTTTTACAGATAAGCTTAATGGACCTGCGTAATCCATTGGCAAAGAGGAGCAGTAGTAATCTTTCAATAACATAACTGGGTACGGGTCTCTGCAAACAACTCGTATAATCCCTGCTGAGAATTTCAGTTGACAGTCAACGTTTTGTCTAGTTGCTGTTTTCAACGATCGATGCTTGCAGAACTCAACCCAGACTTTTCAAATTAAGTTGAACTTTCTCTGCCAAAAGCAATAAATGTTGTGCCAACAATTTCTTGCAAAAGCATTTTATCAATGCCTTTCTAAGCCTTGAACAAATATGAGCTGTCAGATATGAGCAACTGGGATATTTACAAGCGCCAGCATTGCTCAGAATTTTATATACTGTGTTACGATCGTCAAAAATTAAATTCTAATTCTGCTGTTTTTACTTTCTCCACAACTACCATATCCACAGTAGCTAGAGGTGGTATTGTATTCCATCCAAAATGTCGATATTTCATCGGAAATATAGCTTTAAGGTCCCCCGAGTTGAAACAAAATTAGAAAAAGGCGTGTGTTGTGTATCTGTGTCTGTCTGTGGACAACATAACTCAAACTTAAAGTACATTAAGTACCAAACTTGGCATTTAAGTGTAATATATTCCAAGGATGGGACACGGATATTTTTTAGAAAAATCGCCCAACTGCAGAATTATCTAAAGAAAGAAGTATTAATAACGCTGCCAACTAGCGACCTTGACTTCTGCCGCATTAACTTAAGGGGAAGCATCTGTGAAATTTGATTCAAAAGTACAAAAAACGATTTTTTGTTTGCCTAATTAAATAATGTGATGCTTGTAGTTCAATTTCCTGTTATTTTTATTACCATGCGGGGCTTTAAACCATATCACGTGACGATTTATATGGATTACTGTAAGTGGGTGTGGAGCTTTAACTTTTTCACTCTGATGAAAAATTGGAAAAATCCAAAATTTGGTTTTGGCCAATAACATTTGACCTATTTCAAGCTGAAAATATAATAATTTGCACTAATAACTAAAAAAAGTGAGTATAATAATATGTTTCAAAATGTACAAAACATGTCTCACACCGGGTGCTTCTACCTACCCCGTCATCATAAAGGCATGCCGTACCACCGATTATTTAACCTGGGCCCTCCCCATCCTAAACCACAGGCGAGATAGAGCACCCGGCGGGCCTTCCCACACCCTACCAACAGCATATTTCCGGCCGTGAAATAGAGAGAGTGCTTGGCGGCAGAGTGCTTTTTTTATGTTCTAGAATGAAATAGGTAATTGTTATTGAGTTTTGATGTTGAAAATTATTAAAAATTTGGAAAAAAACAGGTCATCTATGCATTCAATATTTTTTTTTCTCCAAAAATATTTTGCATAGCTTAATAAAAATGCAATTTTTATACAGTCCTAAGGAACATACAGCCAGAGTTTAGTTTATTTATAACAAATATTGTTTTGCAAGGAGCATTTCATTTATAGCATAAGAAATAGAATAGAGCACCCGGCGGGCCTCCCCACACCCCACCAACAGCATATTTCCGGCCGTGAAATAGAAACTGTTTTGGCGACAGAGTGCAGCTTGACTCGGACCAAATGACATAGTTTTTCTTTGCTTTATATATTCCAGGGGAATTTGTGTGATCTGTCCGTGAGAGTTGACAGATTTTCTTGGTTTAAAAATTTCTTCAGGATATTATGACACTCCAATACTTACAAAGAAACAGTTTTCAAAACTTTAAATTATTTCACACGATGCAGTTTTCGAAACAGAAACTTGAAAATTTTTATGCTTGATTAAAAATAGTACAAAAGAAAATTGATGAGCTGATTTTTTTCTAATATCACCAGTGCTTGTGTAATTAAATAATAAACTTTCAGCTACTAAAATAAGTCCTGTCAGCAAAAGAATTAGTATCCTTGGGGATAGGCGAAGATTAAAGCAAAGTGCTCTGAATACATTAGGCACATTCAAAACAGGAAAAAAAGAGTTAAGAATAGCAAAGTTTAAAGAAGAGAAAGCTAAACACCTAGCTGAAGGACCTTCATATGGATCAGGGGAATTTTGACGCATTAATTATATGTTCCTATACATTTAAAACTTTAAAGTCATTTTTCTCTGCTTTCTGTTTTTCAACATTTTTCATTGTACAAAATGCTCCTTACAATACAATTCTTAATGAATTGCTTTGAAGCTTTTCACACATATTCTTAGATAATTGATACACAAAACTGGGCATTTTTATGTTCAAGAATGGAATGGGTTAATTGTTATTGAATTTTGATATTGAAAATTATTAAAAATTTGGAAAAAAACAGGTCATCTATGCATTCAATACTTTTTTTCTCCAAAAATATTTTTCATAGCTTAATAAAAATGCCAAGTTTTGTATACATAGTCCTAAGGAACATACAGCCAGAGTTTAGTTTATTTATAACAAACATTGTTTTGCAAGGAGCATTTCATTTATAGCATAAAAATTGCAGAAAAAACACAATAAATATTTTTGAGGAAAAATATCTTAATTAGAAACATGAAATTTGGTACATTTACTAGAAACCCTTTGGCACAAATACTTGCAAAATTTTAAATATCTGTGACAAAATCTATGGATTTTAACAATTTTCACAGATGCCTCCCCTTAAAGCTGAAACAACAATAGACAACAGCACTGGAGAGGAAAATTTGTCATTGTGCACATTCAAGTTGTATTTGACCCATAAGGCAATTAATTATGACATGTCAGTCGGGTAAGCGCATAAGGTCGATAAAACATGCATAAGTCAAGATGTACTCCAACCTTGCTGCCACATTTCATCGCGTTTAGAGCAGTAGTTTAAATTTAATAGCACTTAACGAAAAATACCTAGTAACGTTAGGGAGTTAACGTGCTCTTGTGCTCTTCTACCATGTGTATTCAAGTTATAACACCTTCCGTTTTTTTTTTTCTCGGAACTGGAAACAGAGAGAAACAGGCGGTTTGTTTTAAAGTAGGCAGGTACTCTTTGTTAATGTGCGGTAGAGATGGCAGCACTGTATGGTACACAGAACTTCTCGTGACAATGGCGAGAGTGAGGATTGTTTTGTTTACTTAAAATGGCGACGTTTTCAGAATGTAATCATTCATTTTCTCCATAGTGTGGTGTGACACCAATTGAAACTCATTGTTATTTAGATGAGACATGTGATGATGGTGTCATGGATGTGTCTAATGTGCATTTATGGGTGCGACAGTTCAAAGAAGACAGAATGTCGTGCGACAACAAACCAAGTGAATCCTGGCCTTGGACAAGCCAGTCCGATGGCATAATCAAGCAAATGGAGAAACGTGTTTTGGAGGATCACCGAATGACTGAGGAACAGATTGCCTCCCCAGTTGGCATTTCTGTGGGATCTGTGCACACAATCCTGCATGATGACCTGAAAATGCGATAAGTGTCCTCCAGGTGGGTGCCACGAATGCTGACAGAAGACTCAGCAGTTTCTTTGTGTAACCAACTTTGAAGTCATTCCTCATGCTTCCTAGTCACCTGACCTAGCTCTTAGCGACTTTTGGCTGTTTCTATGAAAGACACTCTTCATGGCTGCACGTTTACCATGAAGACGCCTGGAGACGAAAATAATCACACATTTGTCCGAGTCTGCCACCCCAGATCTGGCCACGCTCTGTGTCCGCCTCTCACCTCCCTCCCCGTGTTTCAATAGGTCTCTGCCGAAATCCTCCTTCGCATTTAACTGACTGTGGTAATGCCGTCCGTGTGTGCAACCTCATTCATGTTCGCTCTGGTATGCCGCTGGAGTTGAAATATGAGTCATCACAGCTGGGATGCGTAAACAACACGGAGAGGATGTAACAGAAACCTTCGGGAACGCCAACCTCGATTCTTCTCCAAGCTTTGGTTTCTAGTACCTTCAGCAAGTTTTCAGAAAGTTTGTGACGTCATTTTCCTCTTATAAAAGGATGAAGGAGTGCACTGCAAGAATTGTACTGAGCAAACTGTTTACGTCAAGTGAATGATTTGTAGCAGTGAAAATAAGACTTTATTTGTAACTACATAATGAATCAATAAAGACATTTATTACACCACTGTATTCTGTAAAACGAAGGAAAGGTTGCATCTATATCTGAAATTGCATAGGTAAATTAACAAAGAGAGAAAGTAAATGTTAATGCTTTTATTTATTTTTTGTGCGATAGTCTTGGCAAATACCATTCGTGTTTTCGTGTCAGTTGATCGTTTCTAAAGCACGAACGCGGTGTTACTAAAATGGTAACTTTAGTGTTCTTCCATGTAATTAAGCACACAGCTGTATGAGTTGCAGAAACTTTCCCGTGTTTTACTAATAAAACAGAACTCATTCATGTGATAAAAATAAAACTTTAGAAAATGCACACGTTCTTTTATTTAAGTTACACACAATGGTTACAATTAGGTCATTCTAATTATAGTGCTTCTTTCTCCCTATAAACATATTTTACTTTCTCTACCACGTATGTACAATGTACTTACTGAGATTTTACTGAAAATGTATGTTTTAAAACCCTCTAAATAAACAATTACAAAAAGATCCAGTGTGTGTGTGAACAGCATAATTCAAAAAATAAAGCACGTCATGTACCAAACTTGATATTTAAGTTGAGCTTCTAACAAGCTTTGGACATAAAGTTTTTTAAGAAAATCCCTCACCACCAAACAACCTTTACATGGAACATTAGTCAACATTTTGTTTTCTCAAAAATGGCTCTTGACAATTTGATTAAAATACTATATGTTTAAGATATTTTCATAAAAAACAAAATGCATATCTAGAATGTTTGTGAATAGTCTGTGAAGACCTCTAATTTTGGATGACATTGAATAATTGGTAAACAGCAAGAAATAGATAAAAATTACTACATAACATATTTAGAACATTAAAGCATAACTTATGGCATGTGCATTTGTTTGCAATTTTTTGTGGAAATATTCCTAGGTATTAGTTTCAATTTTAAGGTATGAACACTTTTCTCAAATAAGAAGTCGTCATCCGTTTAATACCTCTTTTCTTTTACTCCTGAATACGATAAGAGAACCGAATTTCAATAACAATAGCGACAGCCTTTTAACAGATTTGACTTTTACTTCAGACTGGTATATTCCCTTATTCCCCTCTACCTACAATTTCTGCTACTGTTTATCTTTATTAGCATGAAGTAGATAGAAGAATATCTAAGCTTTTTAAGAAACGTTTGATGTAGCAAAGGCAGAGAAATATGAATGGAACGCATCAGATTTGAATTTATAGTGAGTGCTATCATAAAGGTGGAAACAAAAATATCAGTTTCAGTTTGTCATTCATCTGTGCCATGCCGTGGAGTTAGTGTTGGTTTTTGCTATTAAATAGAAATTTCGACAATATATTGAACTACTTGATAAACAGAGTTCTGCTTATATCTAATGGTATGACAGCACATTTTAGCCCATAACCGATCAACACCCTGCCGGCCTCAAGCTAATGCACTATCTAATGGAAACATACTCTATATATTTATTACAAATGAACACAATGGGAAAACAACAGCCTATGCGAAAAGTTTCACACACTGGTAAGAACGTTTATGACTGGTTACAATTGCTTAACTGTGAGACTTTTAATTATTTTGCTCGCAATGAAATACATAGATGTTCCGATATTTTTACCACCCCTTTCTTTAGTACTTGCTTAAGATAATGAATACTATTCTAATACGCAGAGATGGGAGATTGTTGCTAAAGAACTCGTCTATAATGCTGCATTCACAATGAAATGCAAGCGCAAGAGTTTGTACTCATATTATTTATTGTAAACATTCACATAGAAACACGCAAGACGCGACGCGACGCAACGCAATGCAATACTTTGCAAACTCCAAACTTTATGCTTGCGTTGCGTGCAAAGAGGAAAAATTCTGATTCTTTTCTCTATGCATTACCCATGAATTCAATAACAAACGATCGCACCGCAAGATGTTACATGGCCTGCTGTACATGCATGCTCTTCTATTTGCCGTGCCGCCCCATCTCTAATCTTTTTCAAGAGGTTATGATAGTCTCCTTGCGAATCATTCCTTAATTTAATGGATGTAACTAATCTATGGATACAACTATCATCTGTGTATATATTTATTGGTTCTCATAAATCGAAGACGCAAAGAGATAATTCTTAGTTCATTAAATGCGTAGCTTTATCACTTACTTATAGTCTCTATGCTTGTGCTATTTTCGGTAATTCTGCACAACGGCTCTATTAATTCTGCCGTCTGCAAAACGAAACTACCATTTTGGTATCTATAGTAGGAAATATAAGTAAATGTGCGGATTGTGGTGAAAACACAAGTTATTTAAAATCGGTTAATAAATAGGTGTAGAATTACGCTGATTTACGTATAATTTGGCGGATATTGAATTCACGGTCTTTGCTGCATCTGAATTGAAGACTTTCTATTTATTAACTGCTTTTAAATTACTTCATGTGTTTTCACAGAATCTACACATTTCACTTTTATTTCCTGCTATAGATACCCCTACGTATCTCAGTTTATCAGACGGTAGAATTACCCTATTTTCAATATTTTTGAATGAGCAATTATGACATCTGCCGCGTGCGTCAGTTGTTAGTATGTAATGTATTTATTTTTTAAAATATTGAGTGAATTTTCTTATGTGGTATTGTTGGTTATGTTATTTTGTTTGTAATTTGCGGAGCGCTTGAAAGATATTCGCATGTAGCTTGCGGATCTAGAAACCCGTGACAACTTCTTGCGTTGCGCCTACGACTGTATTGTGAATGGTGTCTCCTTGCGTCTGCGCTTATGCTACGTTACGTCTGCACTTGCATTTCATTGTGAATGCAGTATAAGTCTGCGTTCTGTCAGTCAGGTCATAAACAAACACAAATATATGTGCATCAAATTTCATAATTATGTCAGGCTGCTGCACGCTGTAAAGTTATCGTTAATTTTTCATTTATTCAAAATGGCTTTAACAATTCTCTTGAATATAATGGAGAAATTGAAACATTGAACGAGAAAAAAAAAGTGTGTAGACCACTCGCCTTTCATCATGGTAGCCCGAGTTCAATCCCAGTTGACTAGATATAGAATATGAGGTGGATAAAGCGACGTCTGGGCAAGTTTTCTTCGGCTTTCCCGCCATTCATTCCACTAGTTACTCCATCACATTTCCATCATCCATTTTGCCTTCATTTCATATCGTCTACTTTCTCATTTTCATGCCTGTATATGAACCGATCCCTCGTTCCAAATCCATCATCACCTTCTTTCAATGATGTGTAATAATCACCAATTCAAGTCTTTACACCCACCTCTTAAGAAGTCTACTCTGAACTCTTTTTCCAAATTGCCGAGAATATATAATTTTTGGTGATCAATCATCTAATATTCTATCAACATGATCCTTGCATTTCACTCTATTTTCCTCTATCTTATCACTAACTGACTGTTTTAAAAATTGTTTATTCATTATTTTAACCAGTAATATGCGTAATCTTCTTTTTTTCTGTTACTGCCCATGATTTGAAACCACATTCAAATGTAGGCACAAGCCATAATTTGAAAGGATTTCATTTGTATTTCCTTTCTAGCTTTTCTTCCCAAAGTTCTTTAAATTGTTCCACAGATAGTTTTAAATCGATTAAAATTCTTATCGATGTCTTTTTCATACTTGCATCCAATATCGGATTCTAGATAACTGAACAGGAATGCTCGTTCTAAAATTTTATTATTTATTAGATTTTCGAGCTGATCCAATTCCTCGCTTTAAAAACCATTATCTTTATCGTATTTGAAGATATAATTAAACGCTAACAATTTCTTCATTCTATGATTAAATGCTTGCTGGGTCCCCCACGTTTAAGTGCTAGGAGGTGTAAGTCCTCTATACGAAGAGACAAAGCTGACTAGAATGACCCCTCCCCAATATTTTCATTAAATTTAAAGTTAACAGCAAAATCTTCAGGGACAATCGAAAACCTATAAATAAATATGTGTGGTATATAGAGGATGGGAGATGAATAAATGTAAATATTTGTATCAGCGTTTGAGAACGATGTGATGATATAATATTTGCAGTTCTTTTCGCTATTTTCTAAAGTTATATTCACGAGGAAGACTTTACGATTTTATTCCCTATCTCAGATTAGGGAACCCTATTCGGCTGTTTATATAATGTCACATGGTTGATCCTCCTCTGCCCTGGCCGACGATAGCTGGTATGATGCATGTAAACACAGCAGGCATAGCGCAGGGACATTCAAAACGCATTAGACTGCTTCATTTATGATAATGCTATTAGGAAGCGGACAAATGAGATACACCTACGTGTTATAGAATTGCTTTCTACTAAAAATCAAACAATTAGCACTTACTCCATCTCTTGTCCTATGTATTTATCTTTTTAGGATGCACAGCAAAGTTCAAGTTGATTATAGTTGGGTGTAAGCAACCTTCGAAATATTTAGTCTATTTTATTCCACTAAAAATTCGATACCGAGATTTCATTGGATACATGTTTTAGGGACCCATTAATCAAAATAAATTAGTGTGTCTGTGTGCGTGTGTACAACATAGCTCAAAAACAAAAAACATTAAATACCAAACCTGGTGTTTAAGTTTAAAGTTTGGTATATTCTAATTAGAATTTATCATTTGTGATTACGAAGATTTTCGGGAAAATCCCCTACCCCAAACTACCCATTAAATGAATAAATTTTCGAAATTTTCGATTCTCTAAAAATATAGATAACATTTTGATTAAAATACACTATATTAAAGATGTTTTGATGACAAATGAAATGTATGTCTTTTCATTTCCTGAAGTTCTCTTCAATCTGAATGACTTTCGTATAAAACTAGTAAACTAAAGAGATATACGAAAACTTTTCACACAAAAAAATGTTTATCTCCTCAAAACACTCACTTAATGCCATATACATTTTTGTTGTGGAGCTAACCGTTTCTGAGCAATTTCACGTTATTGGTTTCAATTTTAGAATATATGTGCTTTTCTCACACAGTAAAAGTCTTATTTTTACTTTCTCTACACGTACAATGTACATAGTATATAGAGAAGGTATTGTATTGCACTCGAAAATTCGATACCGAGATTTCACCGGAAATACATGTTTTGGGCCCCCCTGAACCCAAAAAAAAATTTGGAAAAAGGTCCGTGTGTGCGTGTATGTATGTGCGAAAAGACCGTTAAATACCAAACTTGGTATTTAAGTTTGGTATCTTCCAAGGATGCGACATGAAGATTTTCAAGAAAATCCCCACATCCCCAACTACTCATTACATGGAAATTTTTTCGAAAATGTTCGTTTTCTCAAAAATGGCTCTATCGATTTTGATTGAAATATCGTATATTAAAGATATTTACCTGAGAAATAATAGGTACATCTTGAATTTTCTGGGAATGGCCTCTGAAGACCACTTCATTCTGAATGAATTTTACGAAACTTCGCCTAACTGCTAAACCGTAAGAAATGGACAAAAACTTATCACACAAAAAATGTAGAACACATTAAAACACACAATTTATGTTATATAATGTTTTTGAGGAGTCGATCGTTTTTTAGATATTTCTTGTTTTTAGTTTCAGCTTTGAAAACCTTGTACTTTTCTCATACAGGAATTTGTCAACATGTGTACATACAAACAAAGGAACTTTAGTCGCCAAGTAACCAGCTTTTGACAATCACTTTAACCTATGATACTCCCATAATTTGCTTCTACTTACAAGGAAGGAAGTAATAAGACTATTTCTGCTAATTTTTTCTCGATTGGCATGAAGTGAGTAGAAGAATAAGCTTATTAACAATAATTTGTTAAAGAGAAGTAGAGAAAGTCATGTGAATGTAACACATCAGATTTTTTTTTTATTTTACTCCTGATCATGCAAAAACTTAATTTCAATGACAATTGCATAGCGACAGGTTTAAAACATTTGACAGTCACTTTAAACTAGCATACTCCCATAGTTTGTTTCTGCTTATAAAGAACTAAGTAATGACATTCAACTGATGTTTATCTTGATTAGCATGAACTACAGGAATAGGTAACCCTTTGTAAGCAGCTTGTAGAACGTCATGTGAATGAAACACATATTTGTATAATACACAGCACAATAACTATGTTTATAATTGACAACCGTTCCAGAAAGTCGCGTTATTTTTACACCTCATAAAAATAATCCTTTGTAATAAGCTTGTTTTTAGATAGGTAGAGAAAGTCATGTGAATGGAACACATATTGCTTTCTCTACACGTACTATGCACATAGTGTAAAGAGAAGGTTATTGTAATGCACCCAAAAGTTTGATACCGAGATTCCACCGCAAATATATGTTTTGAGACCCCCTGAATCCAAAATAAGAATTTTTAGAAAAATGTCCATGTGTGTGTGTGTGTGTGTGTGTGCAGCATAACTCAAACAAGAAAACTCCATTAAATACCAAATTTGTTATTTAAGTACAGTATATTTCAAGGATGAGAGACAAGATTTTCAAGAAAATCCCTCCACCCCCAAATACCCTTTTGCATGGTTAAATACTCTAATGATTTTTATTAAAATATCCTGTATTAATGATATAAACGTCAATCTGTATATCTTGAATATTCTGGGAATAGCCTCAGAAGATATCGTTATTCTGGATGATTATTCTGATTTGCGGAATTTTGGATAGTTGGTAAACCATAAGAGATGGACAAAAATGCGCTACACAAAAAATTGAGATCTCGTTGAAACATACGATTTATGTCATATACACTTTTTCCTGAAGTTGACTGTTTTTTATATATTCCTTGTTATTTGCTTCAGTTTTAAAATACTTGTACTTTTCTCGTACGTATATTTGTCAAACCCTGGCCATACAAAGAAAGAAATTTCAAACACAAAGCAATCAGCCTTTAAAAGATTTGACTTCCATATTACTTCCTTATTTCCCTTCTATTTACAAGAAAGCAAGTAATAAGACTATTTCTGCTAATTTGTTCTCGATTAGTATGAAGTAAATAGAAGAATAAGCTTTTTAACAATGTGTTAGAGAAAGTCATGTGAATGGAACACATCAGATTTTTTTATAATACACAGCACAATAACTGTGCTTATAAAAGACAACCGTTCCAGAAAGATGTGTTAGTTTTACACCTAATTTTTTTCTTAGGCCCATTTATATTTCATGTAGCCCATTCAGTTTATTCAGCAACATACTGTTAATTACTTAAAAGCAAACTAAATAGACGACCAGAAGCGTCTCCCCCATGCAATTATTTCCTTTGCTGATGTCACTTGGTTCATTAATGCAAACGGCGCACTAGGTTTGTATTAGAATCGTGCTGCTGCAGGAGAAACAAAAGAAATACTTTATATGCAAAATTGATTGTTTACCTAAGAATATCTGCCCCCGAGATTTTATTATTCTATCCTGTTATCGCTTTTTACTTTTTCTACTATTCTACTCAAATATTCGATGTTGATATTTCACCGGGTAAAATGTTTTGAGACACCATGAATCCAAATAATACTTTATACTCTCACGCACTAATCTTACAAAAGTATATTCTTCTCTGTACTTAATACTAACTGAGATAAACATTAACAGAAATATCTTTCTACTTTGTGTCTTATTACTAGCGAGAAATAAGGGAATACCTAGGATAAAGCGATAGTCAAATCCTTTAATAGCTGGTTGCTATGTGAATTACATTCGATTCAGGAGTAAAACATAAAAACCGCGGATGACGAGTTCCTGTTTGAGAAAAGTATAACACAAATATTTCTGAAATCTCTAAGTATATAACCGTTTGAAAAGTCATTCAGAATGAGGAGTATATCAGAGGTTAATCACAAAAAACTCAAGATATAACTTTTATTTGTAATGTAAGTATTTTTAATACAAGGTATTTTAATCAAAATCTTAGCCATTTTTAAAGAAATAAAAATGTTTGAAACATGTTTCATGTAAATTGTAGTTTGAGGTGGGCTTTTTTTTTTTTTTTTTTTTTTTAATTTTTTAAAAAATCTTTGTGTTTTATCCTTGGAAGATGCTGAACTTAAATATTAAGTTTGGTATTTAATGAACTTTTCGTTTTTGAGCTATCCTATTCACACACACACACACATGGAGGTTTTTCTAAAACTCTTTTTTTCTGTTTTTTTATTCAGGGGCTTCTTGTACTTTCTGGAAATAGTCTCTAAATTAGCTCTTCATAATTGGTAAACCGTATGAGATTGACAAAATTGTGTGTTCCTGACAAACCAAAAGCGTGGACTGAGAGAACGTACACTCAAGGACATTAAAAATATGTTTTGCATGTGATTTTGCCGAAAACGTGAATGTTGACGGGGACTCGGGTCTTACAAAGACTTTCATCGGTACCATTCTGGCACAACATACCAGGCGAGTAAAAAAGGGCAAAACCGATTGGGCAATCCACCCTGCTCGACGCTCCCTCACCGCACGCTGACTTGTACACGCAGTTTATTCATTTTGTACGCGAATTACCTTGGTATTAGAACTTCAGTATGTAGCACAGAGAGAAGATTATCCCAATTTTGTATCTTCCGGTAGGAGAGGTGGCTATATGAGAGGCGTCTCCTGAATCAGAAAGTGGCACATGTGACAACCAGCGCCCAAACAGGTGGAAGACATGGACGGAGACAGCGAAATCATCCCTTCTTATGATAAGTATTTCCAGGCGTATTTTTGATGTCTTTCCTTTCTTTGGAAAGACTGGAGTGACTTAAGGCTCTTTGAACCGAGCGTCAATCTGTCTAATAGTTAATTTTATATTAGAAACTAAGTAAAAATGTGTTTGCTGCATAAAACTTGAAGCGTTTATCAATATGTAAGATAGGTGTATTCCAATCTGTTATACAAGAAGGGTTAGGCTGAGCAAACGGATATTATTTATTTCAGTAGTATAGGCTATGCGATACACACAGGCATTTGTTCTGCAGGTGGAAATTGAATTTGATAAGTTCTGAGATGGACATGTTCATTACGAGCAGGAACAACAAGGTAAATCAAAATTTATGCTACGCTGGCTAATGTTACACTGTATATCTCAGTAGGCAGTTCGTTGCAGTGGTGGTAAATCATGCTTGTTCACTAAATCACCTTAGCCAAGAGCTTGCAATGTCCGCCTCAACTGCTACGTAGATAATTCTACAGTAAATTCCTTCTTACTTTCTTTCGTAACGGAGAATATAGAGTCGGAAATGCAATTGAAACTTTGGTTCATTTCTGTGGACATTTTTATTATAGGACAATTAAAATAGAAAATACATTTTAAGTGGTCCTTATAAAAACTTCCAAGGAAATAACGATTACAAATCTGATGTGATATATTCACATGGCTTTCTTTACCTACTTGCAACAACATATTTTGTAAAAGCATATCCTTCTATCTACTTCATGCTTATCAAACAAACATTAACTGAAATGATCACATCAAATATTTCCTCTACTTACATTTCATAGAGAGGCTCAAGCGTCTTGGGAAATCTAGGAGTATGACATTTCAGCAATGAACACCATTATCTAAAATAAATAAAGGCAGATTTTCTCAAATTTCGTCCCCCCTATATGAGAGTAATCAACTATGATATTTTACTTTAGGTGCAGAATAAAATAAAATGTGTGTTAGGAAATAATAATTTTACTTTATGCTACATCTATATGAAATATAATTCATTATTATTCTAATAATAAAATAATTCAAATTAGAGAAGAGTAGATACGTTGTTCATGGTGTTGAAATGTTATAGTCCTAAAAGTTCCATATTTTCCAAAATGTTTGAGCTTCTCTGTGTAATATGATAGCATTATTTCAAATTTTCATATTGGATATAGTATGAAGTAAAAAACGTATATGCATATCTTTATATAACTCGAGGCGGGTCCGGAAAAAAGTACCGGTTTGGAAAAACAGGCATAAAATGTTTGTTATCACAACAGCATTATTGCACTTTAAAGAAGATTCCGCAAACTATTTTTATATAGTTGTCACCATTGTTTGTTCAGTCATTTAACTTAGCGGGGAACTTTTTTTTTTCTGCAGTTTAATGTCCTTTAACCTGGTCGGTCATATCGGACGATAAATGAAATTGGTGAAATGATGCTCAAATGATCTCGGGGTTCATGGAGCTTAAAGTTACTCGACATTCGCCTTCTCAGGATAAGGAAAAACCCCGAAAAAAACCTTATCCGGGAAACTCACCCTAAGCGAGATTCGAGCTCACGACCTTTTGAATGTGAAGCAGACATGCTACCACCACCACACTACCCAGGCGGGCTTGAACCTACTTTTGTATGCCCTGTTCAAAGAAAGCTACCGCCAGTGAAACAGCCACTGCTGAACACCGTGGCTTGTGGAAACACATCACAAATAATTCTAATTGTGAACCGTGTCTTTTCACGAATTGCTTCATTCACTCGCTGAACCATATCCGTGACAACAGCAGGCCCCCACTCCGTGGTACGTCATGAGATTGGATCGTCCATCTTTGAGTTGCCTAACCCACTTTCTAACCATTCCATCAGTCATTAAATGGTCACCATAAATCTCTACAAGTTGACGATGAATTTCAGCTTGCTTAAAATATGAAACTTAGTTTTAAAATAAATGTCCAGAATTAATGCCCTAAAGTAGCATTAATGTGTCCAAAGTATAACGGGTTTGCGCCCATGGATATGGGGAAGTGAATCCCCTACCAGTTTTCTAGTGGACATATTTGCTCTGTTTTTTACACTCGGAATAATTAAGTGCATGCCAGAGGCTACCACAGCTATCGTGGTGCCAGTATACCAGAACATGCTTGGAACACCGCCTTTTAACCGGCAATAGAAGATAACTTGAAATTAAATTGATATAATTCAACACACCTGCTTCTAGCAATAGCGGTTCTTACATCAAAACCGCGTAAAAGTAATATTTACCTGGGAAAACTTCATTCTGGAGGGAGTTTCCTCGCCACATCTCCGGGAAGCCAAATTCTCACTAATATTCCCTTAATACGCTCCAAAAATATCTGGTGTGTTCCATTCAAATGAATTTCTCGTTCTGCAAATAAACTATTCTTAAAAACTGTGATAATTTAATTGTTTTCTCACAGAAACAGTGTGTAGGACAGAAGTTGGATAGGTAGAGTCAGATTGAAAAATTCAATGCCATAGCCGGGAATTGAACCACAAATCTGACACTCTCTAGCCGATATCTCTGCCACTGAGCTACCATGGGAACATGCCGGCATAGCATTGAATTTATAAACTGACTCGCATTGGGGTTGTCATCTCAAAATAATTTTAGACATCTTGTGGTTTGCCGGGAAACATGCGAATTACTTTACTTATCCAACTCCTGTCCTACACACAGTTTCTGTGAAAAAACAATTGAATTATGACAACTGTCCATAACAGTTGGCTATATTATGAATCCTGAAGCTTAAAGTACTTATATCATAAGTCGCCATTGGGGTTGTCATCTCAAAATAATTTGAAATCAGCTTGTGGTTTACCGGGAAACTTCCTATTTCTTACAAATGATTATTCATTTGTCCACATTATAATAATCGAAATAAACATTGGTAGAAATTGTCTCTTTACTTAGTTACTTGTAAGCAGAATGGCAATAAGGGAATACACCAGACTAAAGCGATAATCAAATCTTATAAAAGCTGTTATAATACGATGTACATTGGAATTTGGTTCTCCTTCTTTGTCCAGGAGTAAAACAAAAGAAGTATAAAACGGACGAGGACTTCCCGTTTGAGAAAAGTTTAAATATTTTAAAATTGAAAACAATAACGGAAATATCTCGAAATACAAAAATAAAACATAGCTGGATCTGACAAATTGTGTGTTTTAACGAGATCTACATTTTTGTGTATCTTTTACGGTTTACGAGTTCTGCAAAAGTGAAGAAGACTGTAAAGATTATTCTTAAGAAATTTGGATAGTATTTGCCATGTAAATATTTTTAATATATGGCATTTTCATCAAAATCGTTTAGAGCCACTTTTGAGAAAAATAAAAAAAAATCCATATAAAGGGTAGTTTGGGGTGGGAGGATTTTCCCGAAAATTTCCGAGCCACGTGTGTGTGTCTGTCTGTGGACAGCATAGCTCAAAAACGAATGGTCCGTTAAAATCCATAACTTGGTATTTAAGTTTAGTATCCCCCAAGGATGCGCCACAAACATTTTAAAGAAAGTCCACCCACTTCCAACTACCCTTTATATGAACAATTTTTTAAAAAGTGGGATTTTTTCAAAAATGCTTCTTTCATTAAAATATCGTATATTAAAGATATTTACTCAACAAAATGTATATTGTATATCTTGAATTTTCTGGAAATAGTCTAGGAAGACCCTTTTTTTCTAGACGAATATGGTTATATTTTGCAAAAATGGTAAACCTAAGAGATAAACAAAAACTTACTAGGTACACAAAAAATATAGACTTCGTCAAAACGCCAAATATCATAAACATTTTTGTAGAGTTGACCATTTCTCAGATGTTTCTTGCCATTGGTTTGAGCTTGAAAATACTTGTGGTTTCTCATATGGGATTTTTCAACTCCTGGTCATACAAACAAAGGAATTTCAACCACATGGCAACAAGCTTTTAAGGTACTCCCTTATTTCAATTCTACTTACAATGAAGCAAGTAATAATACTATTTCTTTAATTTTATCTCGATTAGCTTGAAGTATATAGAAGGATACATCTTTTTAAGAATAATTTGTAGACGATTTTAAATCGCCTGCGTAGTGTGGTGGAAGCGTGTCTGCTTCACATTCAACAGGTCGCGAATTCGAATCTCGCTTAGGATGAGTTACCCGGATAAGGTTTTATCGAGGTTTTCCCTTATCCTGAGAAGACAATGTCGAGCAACTTAAAGCTCCATGGACCCTAAGATCAATTGAGCATCATTTCGCCGATTTAATTCATCGTCCGATATCACAAACCAGGTTAAAGGACGCTAAGCTACAAAAAAATCTAATGTATTCCATTCACATGACTTTCTCTACATCTCAGCAACAAATTAATGCTAAAAAGCTTATGTTTTTTTTACTCCACGCTAATCCAGAAAAAAAATAGCATAAATAGTCTTATTACTTACTTGCAAGTAGAAGGGAAATAATGGAGTAGCATAGGCTAAAGTATTAGTCAAATGCTGGTTGCTTAGTGACTGAAATTTCTTTCTATGGACAGGAGTTGACTAATTCCCGTATGAGAAAAATATGTTTTTTAAGCTGAAACAAACAACAAGGAATATTACAAAAACAAAAAAAGTATATTTCATAACTTGTATGTTTTAACGAGCTCTACATTTTCTGTTAAGTAAGTTTTTGTCTATTTCTTACGGTTTGACAGTTATACAAAACTGCCTAAAATTCATACAGAATAAAGTAGTATTCAGAGGCTATTCTCAGAAAATTTAAGATATACATTTTATTTGCCAGGTAAATACCTTTAATATACGATATTTTAATCAAAATCATTAGAGCCATTTTTGAGAAAATCATAAATTTTGAAACATTTTCCATGTAAAGGGTAGTTAGGGGTAGGGGGATTTGCTTGGAAATCTTCGTGTCGCATCCTTGGAAGATGCTGAACTTAAATACCAAGTTTGGTATTTACGGACTTTTCATTTTTGAGCACACACACACGCACGCACGCAAGCGCTTACACACACAGAGCTCTTTTTCCAAAAATATTTTTTAGGCTTCAGGGGGACTCAAAACATACAGAGTGTTTCAAATATACGGGGCATAACTTCAGGTTTGTATTTCCCACATGAAGACAATCAAAATAGTTCATTATAACATGTGTCCGGAAATGCTTCATTTCCGAGTTATGGCCTTTACAACATTGAAAGTCCCACTGTAGACAATCAAAATAGTTCATGTCCGGAAATGCTTCATTTCCGAGTTATGGCCTTCACAACATTGGAATTAACTGGAACGTTTTTTTTTTTTTTTTCCGCAGGTCTTTGCCGTCAAAGGAGACATTAGGAGGGCGCTCTGATAGTTCATTCTGAGGAAGGTTACATTCAGTGTTCTTTAGGCGTTAAGACTGTGCGACATGTATTCAAATCAAGAGCTGGCAGAGATACACTTCATGTACGGTAAAGCGGACGGCAATGATGCGCTGGCTCGTCGTTTGTACCAGGAGAGGTACCCACAGCGACAATGTCCAGATCGGAAGACATTTGTACGTCTCCATTCCCGTCTGTGCGAGTATGGAACATTTACCTCTCCTGGTTTGGGAAGGGGACGACCAAGATCTACAACTCCAGAAGTGCAGGAGGAGATTCTGGAGGCTGTGGACAGGACTCCTTCTATCAGCACACGACGGTTAGCGTTGCAAGTCAATGTTCCTCATACGACTGTCTGGAGACTGTTGAACGAGTATCAATTGTATCCTTATCATTTGCAACGTGTACAGGCTCTGTCACCAGCAGATTACCCAGCACGAGTTAGGTTCTGTCAGTGGTTCTTGCAGCAGTGTGGTGTAAATCCGAACTTTTCTGCCGCCGTATTATTTACAGATGAAGCACAGTTCACAAGAGATGGCATAAAAAATTTCCACAATCAGCATGTATGGTCGCATGAAAACCCACGTGCAACTGTTGTATCTCATCACCAGGTGCGGTTCTCCCTCAACATGTGGGCCGGTTTCATTAGTGATCGATTAGTTGGACCCCATGTACTTGTAAACAGACTTACGGGGCAGGCGTACACAAACGTCCTGGAAAACACCATACCTGACGTTTTCGAAGACACTCCACTGATCAATCATCAACAGATTCACTTCTTGTATGATGGCGCTCATGCACGCTTCAGTCTTACGGCTCGCCGGTACTTGGATAGAAGGTTTCCTGATCGATGGATAGGTAGAGGTGGCCCAATTGCTTGGCCTCCACGCTCACCTGATCTGAACCCTCTCGATTTCTACTTGTGGGGCCATTTAAAATCATTGATTTATTCGTCTCCGGTGCCGGATTTGGAATCCCTTCGGAATCGAATTGTGGCAAGTTGTGAGGACATACGCAATACTCCTGGAGTTTGGGATCGTGTTTTCAGGTCAATGAGACATCGATGTGAGGTCTGTATTCAAGCGGAGGTGGACATTTTGAACATCTGTAATAACAACAACCTGCGGAAAGAAAAACGTTCCAGTGAATTTCAATGTTGTGAAGGCCATAACTCGGAAATGAAGCATTTCCGGACACATGTTATAATGAACTAATTTGATTGTCTACATGTGAGAAATACATACCTGAAATTATGCCCCGTATTTTTGAAACATCCTGTATATTTCCGGTACCGAATATTTGGGTGCATTACAATACCATCTCTATACACCGTAGAGCAAGTAAAAATATAAATCTGATGTGCACTATTCAAATGACTCTCTACATCTCTGCAATAAATTATTATTAAAAAGCTTATGCTTCTATTTACTTCATGCTAATCGAGAAAAAATGAGCAAAAATCGTCTTATTACTTGCTTCCTTGTAAGTAGAAGCGAAATAAGGGAGAACCATAGGTTAAAGTGAGAGTCAAAAGCTGGTTGCTATGTGACTGAAGTTCCTTTTTTAGTATGGACACGAGTTGACAATTCCTGTATGAGAAAAGTATGTTTTTCCAAGCTGAAACCAAAAACAATGAATATCTAAAAAAGGATCAACTCCACGACAAAATGTACACAACATAAATTGTGTGTTTTAGCGTGCTCTACATTTTTTGTGTGGTAAGTATTTGTCTATTTCTTAGGGTTTAGCAGTTATGCAAAATTCTGTAAAATTGATCCAGAATAAAGTAGACTAAGGAGGCTATTCCCAGAAAATTCAAGATATACACTTTATTTGTCAGGTAAATATCTTATATATACGATATTTTAATCAAAATCATTAGAGCCATTTTTAAGAAAATCAAAAATTTTAAAAAAAGTTCCATATAAAGGGTAGTTCGGGGTGGGGGGATTTTCTTGAAAATCTTCGTATCGTATCCTTGGAAAATACCAATCTTAAATACCAAGTTTGGTATTCAACGATCTTATCGTTTTTGAGCTATGCTGTCCGCAGGCACACATACACGGACCTTTTTCTGAAAATGCTTTTTTTTTTGGATTCAGGGGAACCCAATACATGTATTTCCGGTGAAACCTCGGTATCGAATTTTTGGGTGGAATGCAATACCTTCTCTGTAAACTATGTACATAGTACGTGTATAGAAAGTAAAAAACTTGTATCAGAGATGTAGAGAAAGTCATGTGAATGAAACAATAAGACTTTTATTCATTGCTACAAACATACCAATTTGTATAGAAAAAAGAAGCTTTGCTTCTACTCTCTAGACCGGCGTAATGAAAGTAGTACCTCAAAAGGTGACATGCCTTTCTGAAAACGAAACTTTGAGCAACATGAGTTAAATTTCAATTGTTTTCTTACAGAATCCCTGTATATGACAGCAGTTGATAGGTAGAATCAGACTGAAAAGTTCATTGCCATAGCCGGGATTTGAACCACGGATCTCCCGGTTTCTAGCCGGTTGCTCTACCACTGAGCAACCATGGTAACTTGCTGGTAGCTTTGAATTTCGCAACTGACTCGAATGTTTCCCAGTAAACCACAAGGTGCTCTCGAATTATTTTGAGATGACAGCCACAATGGTGACTTACAATGTTGTAAGTACTTTAAATCCCAGGATACATAGTATAGCCAACTATTGTGGACAATTGTGATACTTTCAATTGTTTTTTCACAGAACCCCTGTATAGGACAGAAGTTGGATAGGTAGTCAGACTGAAAAATCTGATGTGTTACAATCACATGACTTTCTCTAGCTGTTCTACAAATTTCATACTTAAGATTCTTCTTCTTTCTGCACCTTGCTAATCGTGGTACTCATTAGCACAATATTCTTATTATTTAGTTCCGTATAAGTAGGAAGAAAATACGGGAATACACTAGGCTAAACCAATAGTCAATTTTTTTAAAAGCTGTCGTTATGCGATTGTCATTACTAATCGCTTCTTTTCTTGGCCAGGAGTAGAACAAAAGAAAAACGGACACTCCAGTCCAAGAAAAGTATAAGTACTTCACAACTTAAACTAATAACAATGAATATCTCGAAAACGGTAAGCTCCACGAGAAAAATGAATATGACATAACTTGTGTATTTTAACAAGGCCTACATTTCTTGTATAGTAAGTTTTTGTGTATCGCTTACAGTTTACTAGTTATGCCAAATTAAGCAAAATTCATCCAGAATAAACAGGTCTTCAGAAGCTATTCCCAAAAAATTCAAGATATAAATTTTATTTGTTAGATCAATATCTTTAATATATGATATTTTAGTCAAAATCGTTGGAGCTATTTTTAAGAAAATCAAAATTTCCGAAAAAAGTTTCATGTAAAGGGTAGTTTGGGGTGGGAGGATTTTTCTCAAAATCTTCGTGTCGCATCCCTGAAAGATACTAAACTTAAATACCAAGTTTGGTATTTTAGCTACTTTTTGTTTTTGAGTTATCGTGTTCACAGACACACGGACACACGAACCTTTTTCTGAAAATGTTTTTTTTGGATACAGAGGGTCCTAAAACATGTATTTCCGGTGAAATCTCGGTATCGAATTTTTGGGTGGAATACAATACTTCTCTATCCCTATGTACACTGTACATATAAGGCTAAAGAAAGTAAAAATGCTATGCCGGCATGTTGCCATGGTAGTTAAGTGGTAGAGAATCCGGCTAGAGAGCGGGAGATCTGTGGTTCAAATCCCGGCTATGACATTGAACTTTTCAGTCTGACTCTACCTATCAGGTAGAGTGAAAGTTCACTCTGTCGATTCCCGGGAAAGAACATAAATCCTTCGTAATTTCATTAGAAGGCCTCGAGTCACGATCAGCCAAGTCAAGTGAACATCGACTCGACCACCGCAACGCATAAATTTCCATCGAATCACTTCGTCGATAGCGTTCCTAGCTATTTCTCACTGTAGGCATATGTAAAGTGGCTGCAAATTCAGATTTTCCTCTTATATCCTGACGTGAATGTATCCGTTATAGTAACACTCAGCATTTCCAAATAGAAACAAAAGAAAAAGAAACAATAAATGTCCGTCAAACGAATTGACGGAACACGAAAATGTATTTTTTCCTGTAGATATTTACATTCCCTTCTATTGAACATTTCATCTTTGTGAGTTAACTGTTTGACTTTTAAAAATCTGATGTGTTCGATTCACATGACTTTACATCTCTATAACAAATTATTACAAAAAAAACTTACATCGTTATACTTACTAAGTATAGTGGACTAATTCTGTGAAGGAACTTTTAATGGAAGAAGGGTTGATAATAGAACCACAGCAGGCTGTAGGCCACAAGTATAGAGACCACAGAGGCACCGAAAGTCGCTAACAGTTCCCGCTCCTACCTAAAATTGTTAACTTTATGCTAATAGTTTTTGGTACTTAATATACAGGCAGTCAAGCGAAAATCTTAATTTCCTTTTATTATTTAATGTAATAGGACACAGGATAGTCATTTTCCAAGGTAGTTTCCAGGTCCTCCTACGTGAAGGAAGTGCACGGTTTCTTCTAAAAGAATGATGTGTTCTATTCACAAACTTTCTGTTTCGCAAACAAACTTTCCTTACAAAAGTTTATTCTTTTATCTACGTCATACTAATCGAGATAAACATTAGCAGAAATGGTCTTATTGCTTACTTTCTTATAAGCAGAAGGGAAATAAAATAACAGATTTGGCTAAAGCAATAGTTCAATATTTTAAAAGCTATCACTATGACAAACAATTGAAATTCGGTTCTCTTTCGCATTCCCGGGAGTAAAACAAAAGAGATGAAACGAGAGTTGATGTCCCGCTTGGGAAAATTTTAAGTAATTTAAAACTGAAACCAATAACGAGGAATATCTGGAAATTGTTAACTCTCTCAAAAAAGTATATAACAAGTTGTTTTAATGAAGGCTACATTTTATGTGCAGTAATTTTTTATCTATATCTTACCGTTTACGAGTTATACAACGTCATCGAAAATAGCCTGTGAAGACTATTCCCAGAAAATTGAAGATATATATTTGGTTTGTCATGAAAACGTCTTAAACATATGGTGTTTTAATCAAAAAGTTATAGGCATTTTTGAGAATATCAAGATGTTTGAAAAATGTTCTATGTAAAGGGTGGTTGGGGTCGGGGGATTTTTGTCGCACGATATTGAATTTAAATACTAAGTTTGGTATTTAACGGATTTTGAGGTGTGTCATCCACCCATACACAGACGTTTTTCTAATTTTTTTTATTCAGAGGGCCTCAAAATATATATTACCGATGAAATCTCAAATACAAATTTTGGGGGAATGCGATACCCTCTCTTATCTACTGTACACATTGAAGATACGTACTAGACAAAGTGAAAATAGATGTGCGCAGCCATTCGTGCACCACCTGGTCCATCTCTTCATCGGAAGAGAAATTTTTTTCTTCCCATTGCCCCTTTGAGTGGTTGAAACATGTGGTAATCATTGGGGGACGAGGTCTGGCGAGTATGACGGATGTGGAAGAGTGCCAAAATGAAGGTCAATAATGATTGCAACTGTTGCATGTGCACGTTCATACATACTGGCAAATATGTATGAGGCCGAACAAAGTAATATTGCAAAGCGACACCTGTAGTCAAAAGTTCACGTCCCTTTGATCTGATTGCAGGTCGAAGATGATTTTACCATATATCCAGAATTGACGTAATGGTGATGGTGTTTCACTAGAAGTGTAACATTTCAAGATAACGCCTCGTTTATCCCAAAATAAAGTCAGTAATTGCCTTCCCTGTTGATGACTGCGTTCGGATAGTCTTGAGATTTTGTAATGAGGAATGGCGCTTTCCTTGCTTACTCTGTTTTTGTCGAGTTGGTGTTACTGTAACCAGGTTACGTGTATCACAGAAGTCGCATAAGTCGAAACAGACAAAAACTTAAACTAAAAAATAAGAAGTTTCTTTCTAAACATAGTCTTCTTTTTATGGCATTTATGTTCGCTGTTTAACTTTTTAGTGGTATATGTCTAGGATTAAACCTTTCAATTAATGATAATTCTGCCACCAGTCAGCACTAAAGTTGTTTGAATTTGTAGGGCCAAAGCTATTCCTCTTCTCATTTTTCTGTTACTTGGAAGCACCAAATTACAGGTTAACTTATTTGACTGCTTAAAGAAAACCGGACGGATAGAGAGTGGGTATATGCAACGTTTTTGGGAACACAGAACCCGTTCGACGCGATGATCAAATGTGTAACTTTAGTCCCTCCCCCCACCAAAATTCTGTCATCTTCTCATTATTTTCTCTAACCCCTCGAAAAAGTATTATTATTAAGTTTATTCTTCTATCTACTTCACTTTAAACGAGATAAGCAGGAGTAGAAATGATTTTAATGTGTATTTCCTTGCACTTTCTCTAACCCTTCCACAAAGTGTCTTTATAAAGTGTATTCTTCTATCTACTTCACTTTAAACGAGATAAACAGGAGTAGAAATGCTTTTATTATATATTTCCTTGCTATAAAAGAAGATCAAGGAAACGATGTAGATTCGAGTGAGTCAACCCTTTTAATGGATGTTTGCTGTGTGATGAATTAGAAATGTGTTTTCTTTGTATGATCAGGACAACAAAAATGACTCCCTAGTCGAGAAAACTTACAAGTATTTGAAAAAAAAAATTGCAAGAAATATCTTGGAAAATGCTGACTCAAAAAAAAAGTGCTCGACATTAACTGATTTAACATGTAGTGTTTTTTTTATATAGTAACGCTTTGTCCACCTCTTACGGTTTAGCAGATAGGCAAGTCATTCAGAATGAATATAATTTTATGAGGATGTACCTAGAAAATTAAATAAAGATATTTTATATGTCATGAAAATGTCTTAAGCATAGTGTGGTATTCTAATCAATTTTTTTGAGAAAAAAAAAACTTCCGAAAATTGTACCCATAACCAGTAGTTTGGGCGAGGGGACCGTCTTCTTAAAAGTTTTGGGTTTACTCAGAAAACCCCAAGCATGTATTTATGGTGGAATCCCATTACGGCGTTTTTTAGCGGAATGCAGTAACGCGTTATCTATTGTGTAGTGGGAAGGAAAGTAAAAGGGAGTTTTATTCATCACTAATACCTTGCAAATTGTTGCACTGCGAGAAAACTACTCTGATACAATAATAGTTCTATGAACAATAGACAAACCTAAATACCAAATGCAGATTAGTTTTTTTTTTATAGTGTTAATTGCCTACCGCAGGCGATGACACTGATGATGCATGGAATGCAGGTGGAGCACATGGAGCATATCCTACATGTGGTCGCCGCCTGTCTTGGTGAGAGGCGAGTAGTGTAACCAATGTCTAAATGCGGGATAGATAATAAATTGTTTAAACTCCGGTGGCAACATTACTATAGGTATTCATTTACCACCTCCTTTACTGAAACTCTTTAATATTAAAGGTTTTAGAAGAACAAAGATTGGTTGTCTGTATTATAACAAAATTTGCTATTCCAGCAGGTATCCAGACAACATAACAATAAGAGAAATATACCGAATAATATGTTTGAGATAAATTCTCTCTATTCTTTTGTTAAACATATGACTTCTTCTGTCGTAAATTTACACCTAAAATCATAGAGATTTACAGATACGCTTAAGATGTTTTAAAACGTTTTGGTACCAAACGTTCAATTGGGTTGTAACCTTTATTTTCTTCAAAGAGAAATGTGGCTAAAACTGGATTAAAATCACTAGTTAAGTGACACGAAAACGAGTGCCCGAAAGATGATTGAATAAATGCGTTTATTGATTCTTATTGGAGTTATAAATTTGTCTACAAATCTATAGGGAAGTCGAAGCGCTTCCCAATTTAATTGTACATATACATATGCTATAAACAGTTAACTCAAATCATAATATTTTATAATATAATTTGGAAACTAACATTTATTCAAGTAAACAAAATGTACCCTAAATCTTCCAATTTGGAAATGTATTTCACTCGGGATTCGTGGTTTCGTGTCCGCGCTTTTAAATATTTGTTGTTTATTTAATTTGTATAGAAAACATCTGAAGTGTTCCATTCACATGACTTGCTGTACATCTCTGTAATAAATTATCGTTAATAGGCTACTTCATGCTAATCAAGATAAAACATTAGCAGAATTAGGCTTATTCTTTGTTTCCTTGTAAGTAGAAGGGAAATGAACTATACTAGGCTAAAGCGGTAGACCAATCTTCTAAAAGCTTCTGGCCAGGAGTTGACAAATTCCCGTATGAGAAAAGTATAAGCATTTTAAAGCTCAAACCAATAACAAGGAATATGTTATAAACGGCTAGGTCTACAACAAAAATTACGCGTTTTAACGAGTTCTATAGTTTTTGTCTGGTAATTTTTGTCTGTCTCTTACAGTTTACCAGTTATGAAAAATTCAGAAAAATTGATCCAGAAGTCCTGAGAGGCTATTCCCATACAATTCAAGATATACATTTTATTTGTAATGTGTATGTACTATATTTTAATCAAAATCGTTAGTCATTTTTGAGGAACTCAATTTTTATAAAATTGCCAATGTAAAGGATGAGGTGGGGGGCTTTCTTGAATACCTTCGTGTCGCATCCTTGGGGGATACTAAGCTTAAATACTACGTTTCATGCTTAACGTTTTTGAGCTGTGCTGTCTACAGACACACATACACACACGCCTTTTTCTAACATCTTTTTTATTTAGGGGGTCTCAAAATATGTATTCCGGTGAAATCTCGGTATCAAAATGTTTGGTGCAATATAATACCCAACTTTTCTATTCACCGTGTGCACAGTACGTGTAGAGAAAGTAATATTTGCTGGCTTCTTGTCTTATGTTGTCAAGGACTTAGGTTCGATTTCCAATGTTATTACAAGTTTTCCTCATTGTGACTCAATATATCCGGATTATAGTTGTAAGTATGCGATTGTCTTCCGGTCTTAAAGAATTTAATTTCAAGAATGTCTCTGGACAGATTCTTGACCGGAAATATCATAGTTATTGTGTGTGACACATTGCATTGGAATGCGTGATACTGGTAAAGTGCCAGAAAACTTAAAGAAATACATAATGTTCAAGACATCAACTTAGCCTGCCTCCGTGGTCAATTTTTTTTAAAAATCAGAATCATGCTATCTCCCAAGAGTCTGGAAGTATGAATGTGGGAGTGATGTGTGTGTGTTTAATGGTATAAAACTAAAACACTAGCATTAACAAGTCTACATTTTGACGAGTAAAACACTAGCCGTGGTTTCTCAAGTCAGTCCCCGATGTGACCATAGAAGTTAAAGTGGGTCATACAACTGACAAATAGTAACAACAACAATAATAATAATATGCTTAGATTTAATTTAAATGAATCTTCACAAGTATGATAATTCAATACATATCTAAAACACACTTCAAAGAGTGAACTAACGAGCATTTCTCTTTCGGAAGAAACATCCCTTCAAAACAGAGTTTGGAACTCGGGACCTTCTAATCACTCAGTGTACAGTAACACCACCACCATTAATAATAATAATAATAATAATAATAATAATAATAATAATTTATGGTATAATATAATTTATGTAAAAAGTTCACAAATGTGATAATTCAATAATGTTCAAAAGAGGTCTAAGTTCAAAGAGTGAAAGCTTTCGTCCGCATGTCTTTCGGAAGAAAGATCCACTCGAAACCAAGTTTCGAACTCGGGGTCTTCCGCAGAACACCATCAATAATAATAATAATAATTTATAAATGATATAATCTAAGTAAACGGTTCATAAATATGATAATTCAATAAATGTCCAAAAGTGTTCAAAGAATGAAAGCCTTTGTCCGCATTTGCCTTTCTTAAGAAAGATCCACACAAAACCAAGTTTCGATCTACGGGTCATCCGTAGAACAACCACCACTACCACCACCAATAATAATAATTTATGCAATTTATACAAACGATTCACAAATATAATTCAATAAATATCCAAAAGGGCCCGAAGTTCAAAGAGTGAAAGCTTTTGTCCGAAAGCCAGGTTTCGAACTTCGGGCCTTCCGCCATCAATAGTAGTAGTAGTAGTAGTAGTAGTAGTAGTAGTAGTAGTAATAATAATCCAATTATTTTATGAGATGGAAGAGCACTGGATGAATTGCTTAAGTGCACGCTTCAGGTCCTGTGTTGCTTCACGCGAAATTAGGGAGTATCATAGGTGAAAGTAATAGTCAAAAGCGGTAGCTATGGGACTGAAGTTTCTTTGTTTGTATGTACAGGAGTTGACAAATTCCCGTATGAGAAAAGTAAAACTACTTTAAAGCTAAAGCCAATTACAAGAAATATCTAAAAAGGTCAACTCCACGAAAAAAATGTATCAAACATATATTTTTTTTAATGAGCTCTACAGTTTTTGTTACATAAGTTTTTGTCTATCTCTTACGGTTTACCAGTTATGCAAAATTCCGCAAAGTTTATCCAGAATTAAGATGTCTTCAAAGGCTATACCCAGAAAATTCAAGATATACATTTTATTTGTCATGTAAATATTTTTAATATACCTACGATATTCTAATCAAAATCGTTAGAGCCATTTTACAGACAATCAAAATTGTCGAACATTTTTCCACGTAAAGGGTAGTTGTGGGTGGAGAATTTTCTTGAAAATCTTCGTGTCGCATCCTTGAAAGATACTAACCTTGAATACCAAGTTTGGTATTTAAGATACTATTCGTTTTTGAGCTATGCCCACAGACGCACATGCGGACATTTTTCTAAAAATGCTTTTTTTGGATTCAGGGGGTCTCAAAACATATATTTCCAGTGAAATCTTGGTATCAAATTTTTGGGTGCAATACAATACCTTCTCTATACAGTATGTACATAGTACGTGTAGAGAAAGTAAAATTAATTCTCAATGCGAACAAATGAAAGACATCTAAATTATACGGGCAGTCTTCTTATACACTCTTTTGTTAATGAATTTTGCATAGATTCTTTACTTGAAGTAGCACATGTCTTGGTTGTTACATTATTTGTTTATGTAGCCGAATTGAATCTTTCGATTTTTCATAGTTATTATCAAACAGTAAAATTGTATAAAAACGAGCGACATTGCTATTAAAGAAGCTACGGATCTAGCATGTACTTCACTATTACCAGCGAAATCGAAGCAAAGATATGTTGATGGTTACGTCATTTCCTAATTGTGCTGCAAGTATGAATGACGTCTCGAACTCTTACTATAAGTACTTACAGTGCTTGTAGGCATGGCAATTAAATAAATGAATTGTATATTTAGATTACATTAACAATTGTGTGTTCTGAAAGATTAACTTACATATTAAAAATATATATATATATATAAATATTTGTGATCATTGTAGTCTATAAGAAGTTTTTTTTTCTCTCATTTTATTTACCTTTGCTACTCCTTTTCTCTTTCTTTCATACTGTAATGAATTCTATTATATTATTACTTTATATTTTATTTATTGCAAATATTTACTATGCTTTGTCTAAATGACAATCCCTCATGTAGGGGAAGCTGTAAGGGATCTTTCCTGTCTGAATAAATTAGCGCAAGCATATTAACTTTCGATTTACAATACAAACATTGAATAATACATTAAGGTTAAAATTGACAACAAGTAAGAATGAAGATAAAATAAATTTAAGAGATTAAAAGACAATTAAATTAGTGTCATCTATTAAAACAGAGAAAATGCGCCATTCAACTGCACAGCAAAGCCCATGGCATGAGCCATCCACCTGTTTCTTTTCGCACACGAGGAAACCCCTGTGTGTGTATACTGTTCACCCTTGTGAAATTGAGCAGCATTCTTTAGAGTGAAGCAATGGCACACGTCGATAGCCAATGCTAGTGCATTGTTGAGTAATATAGAATCAACTTACCGGCTCATCGCAGCGTCATCTCTCTGGTTTACTAAATTAAAAAAAAATCTCCAAAAGACCACACACAAGCACAAGTACTGGCTACCGGGCACACTTGACGCGATCGAACGCTTTACCCTTCCCGGCAGCAGGCGAACACCAACCTGTCAAACTGCCACAATGTTTGTGTATCCTCCCAACAGATGGCAGAGCAGAACAGTCCTTAAATGCTTCGCCTCGCGTCCGCTAGATAGGACTGTGTGTATCATTTACGCGCATATTGCATATTTAGAAAATATTAAAAAGAAAATACGATTGGTTCCATTCACGTGACCTTCTTTAGCTGCTCTTCAAACAAACTTTTCTCACAAAAGATTATTCTTTTATCTACATCATGACAATTAAGGATATGTATGAATACAAGTTTGTAATTACAAACTAATAATGCTAGCTTTTTTAAATTTATGCCACAGATTTAAGAAATAGTTCCTGATTTCTTATCTTCTTCTGCTGTGCAGTTGTGATTACTCTTGCGACTAAATGATTAATATTTTGGTTTAAAAATTTAAACATTACACCTACTTTATAAAATTCCACTACATTTCACACCGTTTCCTTAAATTTGGTTAAAGCTCCATATATATTTAGAAGGAATGAATATGCTTTTTTGTCATTTTGTATATCATTTTTATGTTTGATCATTGAAAATCTATGCTTAAGAACAACATACAGTAAAATCTAGAGCAGTTCTTATTCATTGTACCACTGTGAACATGTGCAGTACATTTTGTGTAACAGAAGAACTTCTCATAAGGAGTATTTTACAGGAAAAAATTGCTAAAGCTTTTAAAAGTCAGTCGCTAATTGAAACAATTGAAATTCTGATCTTTGCTTCCTTTAGAGTAAACAAAACATAATTAAAGTAGATTAAAACTAAAACCAATAACTCTGAATATCTCGAAAACTGTCAATTCTACAGCAAAAATGTATATGATATAAATGTTTTTACGAGATGTAAAATTTTTGTACAGTAACTTTTTGTCAATTTCTTACAGTTTACCAGTTACGCAAATTTCAGAAAAATTAATCCAGAATGAATAGGTCTTCAGATGCTATCCCCAGGAAATTCAAGATATACATTTTATTTGCTATGTAAATATCTTTATTATACGGCACCTTAACCAAAATCGTTAAAGCCATTTTCGATAAAATCACATTTTTCGACATTTTTCCCATGTAAAGTGTAGCTGGGGGTGGGAGAATTTTCTTGAAACTCTTCGTGCCGCATTCTTGGAAGATACTAAAATCAAGTAGGAATTTTGGTATTTTACATTCTTTTAGTTTTTAAGTACAGCCCAAGGATGCCACACGAAGATGTTCACGAAAATCTCCCCATCCCGAACTATATATGAGAAAATATTTGAAATATTTATTTTTCTCAAAAATGGCTTAACGATTTTGATTAAAATATCATACACGACAAATAACACGTACATCTTGAATTTTCTGGGAATAGCTCCTGAAGACATTTCTGGATGAATTTTGCATAACTATAAGCCGTAAGGGTTAGACAAAAACCTACTATACAAAAAGTATGGACCTTGTTACAACACACAATTTCTGTCATACATTTTTAGTAGAGTTAATCCTTATCGATATATTCCTTCTTATTGGTTTAAATTTTACACTACTTAAACTTTTCTCAAACGGGAAGACATGTTTTGTTTCAGCTCTTTTTGTTTTACTCTTGGCCATGCAAGGAGAATCGAACTTCAATTATTCACATAGTGTACAGTTTTTAAAAGAGTTGACTATTGCTTTATCCTAGTTATTCCCTTATTTTCCCACTGCTTAGAAGGATGCAAGTAGTAAGACAATTTGTGTTAATCCTTGTGCATCAGCATGATATAGATAAAAGAACAACGATTTGTAAGAATAGTTGGTTTACAGAGCAGATAGAGAAAATCATGGGAATAGAACACACCAGATTTTTATTTACACATTTATAAATTATAGAGAGTAGAGGAGGTCATGGGAATACAACATTTCAGATTATTTTATTGTAATTTTATAGGACGCTAGGTTTACAGACGTATAATCACTATATGATACGCTTTAAGAGGTTGTGCAGCTATAAAAATCCGATGTGTTCCATTCATATGACTTTCTCTACATCTCTGCAACAAATTATCGTTAATAAGCTTATTCTTCTATCTACTACATGCAAATCGAGATAAAACATGAGTACAAATGGTCTTATTACTTATTTTCTTATAAGTAGAAAGGAAATAAGGGAATGCACTACGCTAAACCGACAGTCAAATGTTTTAAAATATGGTTGGTATGGTATTGAAATCCGTTTCTTTTCTTGACCAGTAGTTGACAAGTTCCCATATAGTGTATATAGTGAGAATATAATTGTTTTTGGGCAAAAATTCTTTTGTTGAATTAAAGTGGTTCAAATGATTTCTGTATTATTTTTACTTAATTCACCTCTCTCTTACTGATCCAATTCACCTAGATCAAACATAAAAATATGAATAATTACAAGAATCTTGTTGTTATTTATTTTAACAATTGAACTATTTTAAGTATTTTAAAACTAAAAACAATAACAAAGAATATCTCGAAAACGGTAAACTCCACCAAAAAATGTGTATGACATAAATTGTGAGTTTTACTGAGATCTACATGATCTCTTACGGTTTATGGAAAAAATTCAGCCATAATAAAGAGATCTTCAGATCTATACATTTTATTTGTCATGAAAAGATCTTAAATATAAGAGATTTTATTAAAAATCATTAGTCATTTTTGAGAAAACCACAGTTTTTGCATTGTTTTCCATATAAGGGGTAGTTAGGGTTGGGGGAATTTTGTTGAAAATCTTCGTGTCACATCCCTGGAAGTTACTGTACTTAAATATCAAGTTTGGAATTTAACGGACTTTGCGTTTTTGAGCTATGCTGCTCATAGACACACACACACACATAGACTGACAGAGAGACAGACAGACTGTTGAGAATTCAGTCACGATCCTCTCTTCTACATTTGAATAACCATGCATGTTGTTCTGTGCATTATTCTCTCTGTGTATGATATGTAGCTTTATGTATTAATGAATGGCTAACCTGAGTCTTGTTGGTTATTTCAGTTGGTCCCGAACCCAACATTTTGGACCATAGGCAAGAGCTGACAAAAGAATTCCAACTTGGACTTAAACTGACAAATGATTTTTGGAAGCGCAGGCAGAAGAAATATACAACTGAGGAGCTTCCACGAAGTGCGAAGACCAGGGAAGCTCAAAGGCATGCATCAGGGAGATGTCCTAATTGAAGAGGCTGTACGCCCCAGACAGTGTGGAGGAAGGCAGTCATTGAAGGTCTGTTTGAGGGAAGGGACAACAAAGCACGGACAGTACATCTCCGTAATCCAGAGAGAAGAAAAATCAGCTGTCCAGTCCAGTTGGTCTTCCTTTGAAGATCGACCAGGGTGAGGAGGATGTTGAGGATCCAATCATGACCCTCTGCTCTATATTTGAATAACCATGCATGTTTTGTGCATTATTCTCTCTGTATTTGAGAGTACCCTTATGTGCGAGTATTAAAGAGTTGGCTAACCCGAGTCTTGGAAGGAATACTCTCATTCTCGACACAGAACACAACACGAATATTTCTCTAAAAATGCGTTTTTGGATTCAGGCGGTCGGTCCCAAAACATGTATTTCCGGTGAAACCTCGGTATCGAATTTTTGGGTGTAATACAATACCCTCTATATACACTATGTGCATAGTACGTGCAGAGAAAGTAAAACTAGGTTTCTTAATAACACTAAAAGAGATATTTATGAATTTTGACAATCGTGAGCCTCTTTTCTTCACAAATGGATGGTTAGCTTTAAAAACGGTCATTAACACAACATCTCTCTTAGATTGCACTCATAACCCATTCATACAGATTTGTCTCCCCCCGCTTCAACATTAAAACTCTCACTTGTTCACGGTTCTCGAGTGCGAAAGCGCCGTGACTCACAGCTATTGCGAAATTGGTGGTAATTACGTTCGTAGTCAATTTTCCACTAAAAGTTCTATCTGAAAAAATTGGGTTTTAAGGACAGCTTTAAAAAAGGCTGCAAAATACATTCTTACAATTTTATCGTATTTAACTTTAAAAAATATCTGATGTGTTCCAATCACATGACTTTCTCTACATCTCTGTAATAAATCATTATTAAAAGGCTTATTCTTCTATCTACTTCATGCTAATCGAGATAATAATTAGTAGAAATGGTCTAATTACTTAATTCTGCATAAGTATCAGGGAAATAAGGGAATACGTTAGGCTAAATCAACAGCCAAGTGTTTTAAAATATGGTTGCTATGGGATTGAAATCCCATTCTTTGCGTAGCTAGGAGTTGACAAGCTCTTGTATGAGAAAAGTTAAGTATTCTAAAACTAAAAACAATAACAGAAATATCTCGAAAACGGGCATCTCAACGAAAAAGATGTATATGATATAAATTGTGTGTTTTAACGAGATCTACATTTTTTGTGAAGTAAGGCTTTGCTTGTCTCTTACGGTTTACCAGTTATGCAAAATTCCGCATAATGTATCCAGAATAAACATGTCTTCAGAGGCAATTCTCAGAAAATTAAATATATACATTTTATTTGTAATGTAAACATCTTAAATACAAGAGACTTTAATCAAAATCGTTCGAGCCATTTTTGAGAAAATCAAAATTTTCGATAATGCAATTTATCTCAATTATACAATTATGTGCCTTTTTCTCGCGCTCGTATAGTGGCGCAATGAAATACTATGGATGCAGCTTTCCTTCACCTGCTGGGCGTCGAATACAAGACTTCTATAAATTCTGGCAGAAGCATCATTCATTCGTAGAACACAGAGTAATCAATACTTTATGTCGAATCAAGAACAACACCTCACTATCTCACTAGCAGGCTAATCGCAAACATGCTAGCTTAGATCTAGTCGCTGGAGTTTTAGAGAGAGTTCTAGAATGTTCGCGGGAGTCGGGGAGAGAGAATCATAAAAAAAAAAAAAAAAAATTACGTGTCCTCTCAAAAGCGCTCTGGTCTTTACATAGGAAAAGAGCACTGCTCTTCACCTATCACCTCAATAGGACAGTTTGTCGGTCTGCGCCTTCTACGCTGTAATAATAACAATAAGGTTTATTAGCCTTTAGTAAATATTAAGCATATTTTAAATCATGCTTGAAAAATTTGTGTATATACCGTATTAAAATCATTAACATTGTTGTAAACAAATTAGCGGCACGCTTCTAACATTATAAGACAAAATATTAAATCATCTAGTTCTAAAGGTTCTACAGATGTTATTGTTTTAGATATTCTGCAGTATTAAAATCTCAATTAATCACATGGCCTAAAATCATAGTAATTATAAATAGCTGAATATGGGATATCGTTTTCAATTCATTACCATAAAGAAAGACAAATAATAACAATAATAATAACAACGAAGCTAGCTGTTTATGTCAGTTTCGGTAGCTGTACCAGGCAAGCGGCTTTGTTCCTGCATAACCTCCTAATCCATGATGATAATGAGGCGTTTTGTTTGACGACCAGGTTATAATAGCTCTCTCAGAAGATTTGCAAATAGCCATTTTCAAATTAAGCACGTTTGCAGAAAACTAAACCTAGAAGTACCCTAAAAAAAAAAAAACAACTGATGTGCTCCATTCAGATGACTTTCTCTACGTCTGTACAACAAATTATTGTTAAAAGGCTTGTGCTTCTATTTACTTCATGCTAATCGAGAAAAAATTAGCAGAAATAGTCCTGTTACTTTTTACCTTGTAAGTAGAAGCGAGTAGGGAGTACCATAAGTTAAAGAAATAGTCAAAAGCAGGTTGCTATGTGACTGAAGTTCCTTTGTTTGTCTGAACAGGAGTTGACAAATTTCGAAATTTTTTTCCATGTAAAAGGTAGTTGGGAATGAGGAGATTTTATTGGAAAATTTTGTGTCGCATCCTTGGAACACGTTGAATTTAAATATGCGGCGGGTTTATTGTCCCACGTGATGGTTTATTGTCCCACGTGATGGTTACCAAGTATGAAGCGGACAGAACGCACCACGTTGTATATGCAAAGTATGCAGCGCTATTTAACAACCCGTTGAAGAGAATGCCGGTCCCCTTGGCTGCGCTCGCCAAAGCGTCTCGCTTTGGTGTTTCGCAGCGCAGGGGATCGTGGGTTCGAGTCCCGCCTTGGGCATGGGTGTTATATGTTTGTGTATGTGTATGTAAAAAGTAAAACAGAAATTCAGTAATCATACAGTAATCAAAGTAAACAAATTAGGTAAATAAAAGTAGGGTATACAGCGCCGGAGTCCCGATCAGACTCCGGAACTGTATTTAAAAAAAAAAACAAAAAAAAAAAAAAAACAGCCAAGCATGAAGTTGGTGTCGCCCTTGCGTTGACGGGTGCCTCTAGACTCACCCCACTACCAAATAATCTGATGTGTACCATTCACATGACCTTCTCTACATAACGATTGAGTGTATTTGAATGCCTTGATGTACTTAACTGACTGCCTAAATGTCATAATTGAGTACGTGCTATGCGTAACTGAGTGCCCTAAGATCCTACAATCTCCTACTTATACAGTAGATTTTCTGTCATGGTTGCATCTGTCTGATTGGTCAGAAAGACCGCGAACTAGGCGTTGATGTGGCCCATAATGCATCATTTTCTACTCAGAATGCATCATAATACCCACGTGACCAATATCACACAGTGGAAAAAGACCCATTTCACTACAATTTGGGTCTTCACCATCACTTATTTCTCTATCGCACGCACATGCACCATGTACGTGACTGACAATAGAGAAATTTCTCAGAAAGAACCTTCCCTTTCCAATAGCCAAGTTTGGGTAAACAACTCTGAGCTGTGCTTACTAGAAGCTAGCTTTACACTTTTAAATATATAAAATAATTGGAAAGAAAAACATCTGAAGTTTTACAGAGTATTGGCTCTACCTGTACTATTTATTGCTTAGAAATATGGACTCTAAGCAAACACACAATTATAAGAATAGACGCTACAGAAATGAAATATGTACGATTTGTGGTAGGATATACTTTAATGCATAAAAACGAAGTGCAGGTATTCGCAGATAATACATAACAATGGTATGAATATGTCTTTAGAATGGATAACAATAGAATGCCTTGGAAAAGTTTGAATTATGACCCAGATACGGAAAACGAGATCAGAGACGTTCACGGAAGAGATGGATAGAGCAACTATAATAATTGGGGTATTACGTGTAATCAAGCAAGAACCAGTGTGCACGACAAAGATCGGAGTGGAAGTTTATCAATCGTTATGGAGGAGTTGAACTCAAATGTTGACAAAATAATTCAGAAAAACCGGTGTTTCATTTCGGACATCATACATAACATTTTGGGTGGAAATGATTACCTAATCGATGAAGATCTCAAAGTGTCAGTGATATCTTGGCTCAGATCTTCAGTGGCGGAAGAGATGGATAGAGCAGCTATAATAATTGGAGTATTGCGAGTGACCAAGGCTGAACCATTGTGCACGACAAAGATCGAAGAGGAAGTTCATCATTCTTTATGGAGGAGTTGAATTCAGATATTCATAAAAGAATTCAGAACAAGCCAGCGTTTCACTTCGGACTCTATATATGACTTTTTGGGGTGGAAAAGATTTCCTAATTGGTGAAGATCTCAAAATGGCAGTGACATATTGGCTCAGATCTTCAGTGGTGGAAGAGATGGATAGAGCAGCTGTAATAGTTGGAGTATTACGAGTGACCAAGGCAGAACCAGTGTGCACGACAAAGATCGAAGTTCATCGTTCTTTATGGAGGAGTTGAAGTCAAATGTTGATAAAAGAATTCAGAAAAAATCGGTGTTTCAACTTCGGACACCGTACATGACTTTTTGGGTGGGTGGAAAAGATGTCCTAATCAGTGAAGACCTTACAAAGTGGCAGAGACATATTGATTTAGATCTTCAGTGGCCGAAGAGTAGATACAACATCTTAATTGAAAAACAGGTACCACGTGACAGTAAATACCCTTGATAGTACTGGCGATTACGTTGAGAAATAGAATAAGATACTGTCATTTTGTGAATAAAGTTTTGTATTGTTTTCGTTATTACTTTCGTAACACGTACTATGCACATAGTGTGTAGAGAAGATATTGTATTTCACCAAAAAATTCGATACGGAGATTTCACCGAAAATATATGTTTTGAAACCTCTGAATCCGAAAAGATGCTTTTTTAGAAAAAAATCCGTGTCTGTAGCTAGCATAGCTCGAAAACGTTAAATACCAAATTTGATATTTAACTATATTATCTTTCAAGAATGTGACACGAAGATTTTTACACAGTAATGTAGATGTCGTTAAAACATACAATTTATATCATATGCATGTTTTGTTTGTTTGTAGAGTTGACGTTTAAAAGCTATTTCTTGTTGCTGGTTTCAATTTTAAAGTACTTATACTTTTCTGAGACAGGAAGTGTCCATGTTTCTTTTGTTCTACTCCTGGCCCAGCAAAGAAGCCATTTTCAATCAATCGCAAAACGATAGCATTTTAAACATTTGACTATCGCTGTAGTATAACGCATTCCTTTAGTTCCCTTCCACTTATAAGGAGATAAGTATTAAGTACATTCTGCTAATGCTTATCTCGATTAGCATGGTGTGAAAAGAAAAATATTCTTTTATAATAAATCTGTAGATCCATTAGAGAAAGTCATTTGAATGGAGCACAATTCGTTCGGAACCTTCTGCATAGGGTTGCCAGACGTAACTCATAAAATCCGAACATAACTCCACGTCGTAAACTTGTGTATGAAATATTACGGTTTTCATTACCATAAAGGTTTAAAGTACATTAAACCTGGAAGCTTTTCTTGTGAACTGGACTGGGAAATGAAGAGGGAGTCAAGGGAATGATGCAATAGGGAGAAGTCTGGTGCCAACTTAATTACCACTCAGCGGAATAATTGAAGAGATTTATCTCTGTTAAGTTTCAAACCTTTCAAAGCTACTGTGCAGCATGTGCAGACATCAAAGTGGTGATTATCTTTGCTTTCAATATTAGGTACCCCCATGAAGTTAGTACTCCGGTTTCCACAAATTATCATCTTTTCAGAGCATCTCAAAGTTAATCCCTAACAAAAGCTCAAGCCGAAGGGTGCATGGAGGAATTTTGTCTGATTTAAAGCTATACAAAATCTAAAAAAAATCTGGAATGTTAGAAAGAGATGGAGATATAAGGGGCGAAAATGATTAAGCCTTTAAAATTGTTCTTGCAACTGCAACTTCTCTATCATCTTGCAACGTCTGCGATGATATAAGATTAAATAAATTTTTAGATTAAGAATTCTCTTTTCTAGCATTACTTTGCCGAATTACTCATTCTTTACGAGTAGAATTAAAAAAATCTGAACTGTTCCATTTACACGACTTTCTTTAAAAACTGTTATTACAACATATTGTTCTTTTATATAAACCATGATAAATATTAGCAGAAATAGTTTTATCGTTTAGTTCCTTGTAAATAGAAGGGAAATAAGGATTACACGAAGTTAAAGTGGTAGTACAATATTTTAAAAGCTTGTTGCTATGTGAAACAATTAAAATTAGGTTATCTTCGCGTGTCCAAAAGTAAAATAAAAGAGATATGAAACGAAAGATGACTTTCCGTTATAGAAAAGTCTAAGTAGTTTAAAACTTAAGACCAATAACAAGGAATATCTCGGAAACGGTTAGCTCTACAAAATAGTGTGTATGACATAAATTGTGTATTTTAACGATTTACTTTCATTTTTGTGTAGTAAATGTTTGTCTATCTCTTACGGTTTACTAGTTATACAAAAATAATCTAGAATGAAGTGGTCTTCAGATGCTATTCCTAGAAAACTCAAGATTACCAGAAAAATATTATAAATGTGTCTATTTTAATCAAAACCATTAGAGCCAGAAAATAATTATTTCGCAAAAGGTTCCTTTGAAAAGGTAGCTTGGGGTAGAGAGTGTCACATCTTTGGAAGATACTGAACTTAAATATTGCTATTTAAGTGATTTTTCGTTTTTGAGTTATGATGTCCACACAAAATCTTTTTCATAAATGCACTTTTTTTGGATCCATGGGATCTCAAAACCTGTATTGTCAGTGAAATCTCGGTATCGAAATTTCGGGTGGAATTCAGCACCTTCTCTATTGTACGTAGTACTCGATAGAGGAAGTAAATAGGTATATGTTAAGATATTTACAAGTTTTAAGCTCACTTTGGAAGCCTGTTTGAATGCTGGTCTTGTGGGGGTTAGTTTTTGAGTGGCAATAGTTTGCGAGATAGAAAACTTCATTTAAACCCAGTAATAAAAATTGGTCTTACACTTTAAGAGATGTATAATAAAATAAATTCAATTTTTTCTACTTATTACATTTTTAACTCTATTAACATTATACATAACACAAAGCAGCATAAGACACTAGTTCATGCTAATCGAGATAAATATTAATCCAGACATGGCTTAATTATTTGCTTGGAAGGGAAATAAGGGATTACGCTAGGCTAAAGTGATAGTCAAATGTTTTAAAAGCCGGTTGCTATACGATTGAATTTTTTTTTTTTTTATTTATTTTTTTTTTTTTATTTGCATGACCAGGAGTTGAAAAATTCCCATATCATAAAAGTTTACATCTTTTAAAACTGAAGCCAATAACAAGGAATATCTCGGAAATCCACGACAAAAATGAATATTACATAATTTGCGTGTTTTAACGAGATCTGCCATTTTTGTGTAGTAAGCTTTTGTCTATCTCTTACCGTTACAAAATAAAGTTACAGTTACAAAATTCAATAAAATACTGTGGAGGTTTCCGAGGCTATTCCCAGAAATATTAAAATATACACTTTATTTGTGATATAAATATCTTTAATATACGTTATTTTAATCAAAATCATTTCTACCATTTTTGAGAAAATCAAAATTTTCGAAGTTTTTTCCATGTAAAGGGTAGTATGGGGATTTTTCTCACAATCTTTGTGTCGTATACTTGGAATAAACTAAACATAAATACCGAATTTGGTATTTAACTGCCTTTTCGTTTTTGAGCTATGCTGTCCACAGACTGACACACATGAACTTTTTTCTAAAAATGCTTACCGTTCTATACTGGACGTGAAACACCGCTTAATTCTGCTTAGAGTCCTCTTTATCAGGCTTGAGGTTCTTTTATATGCCGTAAGACTTTACTTCCCTTCCGAAGGAAGCCATTCTAAAGGTTTTTATGCTCGAAAAAATCCATCATCCAACATGAAGTTAGCATGGTATCCATTACACCACGGAGGGTGACGATATTTTGGGTGGAATACAATACTTTTTTTGGATACTATGTCCATTGTAATTACATACGTGCTAGAGAAAGTACTAATAGTGTATTTAATTTCAAAATAGCCATAAATGCTAAAGTACCTGTTGAAATGTGTGACGAGTATTCGAAATGACCACAAAGTGACTAAATTGGCAACACTGACTGCAAAAGATCGTGCAACATTGCCGTGCTACTGAATTGGCCGAGCCTACAAACTAAGTCGTATAACAAGGATAATAATACTGCATACTCAGTTGGATAATGTTTCTAAATGATATGCTTTACAATGGAATAGCATTTTCCTTTCCTCTTTAATCTACTGCTTTCTCTGGTGTCACATCATAGGAATGTATTAATACTTTCTCTACACGTACTCGTACTTGTATAGAGAAGTTATTGTATTGCACCCAAAAATTCCATACGGAGACTTAACGAAAATATATGTTTTGAGACCCCGTGAATCCTATAAAAGCGTTTTTAGAAAAATGTCCGTGTGCGTGTCTGTCTGTCACTCTGTCTGTCAGTGTTTGTGTATTTGTGTGTCTGTGTGTGTGTGTGTCTGTGTGTCTTTTTGGCAGCATAGCTCAAAAACGAAAAGTCGGTTAAATACCAAACGTCCAAGGATGCGGCTCGAAGATTTCCAAGAAAATCATTCCACTCCAAACTACCCTTTACATGGACAAATTTTAGAAAATTTTGATTTTCTCAAAAACGGATCTAAAGATTTTGATTAAAATATGGTATAATAAAATATTTACCTGACGAATACAATGTATATCTTGAATTTTTCGGGAATAGCCTCTGAAGAATTCTTTATTCTGGATGAATTTTGCAGAACTATTGGTGAACTGTAAGAGATAGACAAAATCTTACCTAATAACAAACGTAGAGCTTGTTAAAACACACAATTTATGTTATATACATTTTTTGTGGTGTTGGCCGTTGTTATGATATTCCTTGTTATTGGTTTTAGGTTTAAAATGCTTATGCTTTTCTCACACGGGAATTTGTCAACTCCTGGCCTTATGAACAAAGGAACTTCAATTACATAGCAACCAGCTTTTTAAAATATTGACTATCGCTTTAGCCTAATGTATTCCCTTGTTTCCTTTCCACTTACAAGGAAACAAATAATAATTTCTGCTAATTTTTTTCTCGATTGGCATGAAGTAAACCGAAGAACACGTTTTTAACAATAATTTGTTGCAGAGATGTAGAGAAAGCTATGTGAATGGAACACATCAGATTATATTTCTAGTCAGGTGCGTGTTATATATCACAAGCGGTGCACCTTGACCTTCCGGAAGGTCACATGTTTGATTGTAGCATCTGATATGAAGTGCACAGATGTTGTCGTGAAGGTTATTGCGAGCTTGTTTATAACCTTTTGACCAGCTTAAGTAATTCAGGCCTTTCCCACAGATTATTATAAGATAGAAGTATTTCTTTTGTCGCAAAAAAAATTCTTACCGATATTTCATACGTTGAAAAGACTCCTGAAGTCTGCAAGTTATTTTACTTTCTCTAGCACGTGTATATTACGTACAGAGATTCTAAGGTTTCATAAAATTAACTTTTTGGAGCCTCTTGTATCCGAAAATGCAAGGAAAAAATCTTTTAGAACAAGATCCTTTTAAGCGCTCGTGTTTGTATGTGTGTGTGTATGTGTATGTGTCTGTGTATGTATTTGTTTGTCCGTGTTTGTGTCTGTGAATAGCATAACTAAAAACCGAACAGTCGGTTAAATAAAAACTTGATATTTAAGTTTAGCTCTTCAGCTTAGGTCTCCCCACACCAAACTTCCCTTTATGCGGACAATTTTTCAATTTTTTTGATCTTGAATGGCTCTACTTATTTGGATAAATATATACCATATTAAAGATATTTAAATTGCAAACAATATAAGTATATATATATATATCTATATATTAATTTGTTAGGTATATTTGAATTCCTTTTTCATTCCGAATCACTTTTGCATAGGTGGTAAGCCGTAAAAAATAAATAAAAGTTTATTACAAAATATCTAACATGTTCCTTTCACATGAATTTATGTGTTCTGTAAACAAACTGTTCTAACAAAATACCGTTATTTTATCTACATAACGATAGTGAAATAACCCTAACCAGAAATGGTATTATTACTTAGTTGCTTGTAAGCAGAAGAGGAATAAATGTTTACATGGACTAAGGAGACAGTCGACACTTTTAAAAGTTATCACTATAGGTAGAGTCAGACTGAAAAATTCAATACCATAGCAGGGATTTGAACCACGGATCTCCCGGTCTCTAGCCGGTTGCTCTGCCATTGAGTTACCATGGCAACATACCGGTACGGCATTAAATTCATCAACTGACTCGCATGTGTCCCAGTAAACCACAAGGTGATCTGAAGTTATTTTGGGATGACATACCTCAATGGCAACCTACAATGTCGTAAGTACTTTAAGTCCCAGGCTTCATAATATAGTCAGCTATTATGGCTATTCATCCGATATTTTGTTTCCGGAAAATTAAAAAAAGATGTTTTCGATCTCTTTGCTTCTTTACGGGATTTGTACGAAGTGGGCTTAAAAATAATGTTTCATGTGAAGCGTTTTAAAGGTAGAATAAATCTTGCGACCATTACGTTTATTATTTTGCACATACATATATATATTCTATAGTTTTGCATGACCCTCTAACTTCAGCAATTTAAGAATCCATTCATTTGTTTTTACAATAGTTTGCTGCAGTGGATATTTTGGGTTAAGGATGCTCTTCGGTTGACGAAAACAGCTAATATATGATTTGCTGTGTCACTTGTTTCCTTGAGTAGTAGCCAACAGCTATAAATCATTAATTCCTTCTCCAGGGTTCCATTATTTGATTTTTGTCCATTAATAAAACCCCCGACATCGTGTATACATAGACTGTTCCTTCATTTCCAAGTAAATGATAATGTCAGTGTGTCCAAGCATGGAGACTGAAAAATCTGAAATATTCCATTCGCATGAGTTTGTTCTGCAAACAAAATACTCTTAGAAAAGTTTGTTCTTTTATCTACACTATGGTAATCAAGATAAGCAATAGCAGCAATTGTATTATTACTTGCTTCTTTGTAAATAGTAGGGAAATAAGGGAATAAACTAGGCTAAAGAGAGACTAAAATCTTTTAACAGCTGGTTGTTAAGTGCCTGATGTTAAGTTCTCTTTGCATGGCCAGGAGTACAATAAAAACAATCTGATTTCACATGACTTTCTCTACATCTCTGCAATAAAATATTGTTAAAAAGCTTATGATTCTATTTACTTCATGCTAATCGAGAAAAATTAATAGAAATAGTCCTATTATATGCCTCCTTGTGAGTAGAAGCGAAATAAGGGAGTACCATAGGTTAAAGTGATAGTCAAAAGCTGGTCGCTATGTGACTGAAGTTCCTTTGTTTGTATGGACAGGAGTTGACCAATTCCTGTATGAGAAAAGTATGTCTTTTTAAAGCTGAAACCAATAGCAAGGAATATCTCAAAAGCGATCAACTCCACGAAAAAAATGAATATGACATATATTGTGTGTTTTAAGATGTTCTACATTTTTTGTGTGATAAGCTTTGTCCATCTCTTACGGTTTCACTGTTATGCAAAATTCCGTAAAATTCATCCAGAATAAGATAGTCTTCAGAGGATATTCCCAGAAAATTCAAGATATACATTTTATTTGTCGTGTAAATATCTTTAATACATAATATTTTGATCAAAATCATTAGATCCATTTTTGATAAAATAAAAATTTTCGAAAAAAGTTCCACGTAAAGGGTAGTTGGGGGAGAGGGATTTTCTTGAAAATCTTCGTGTCGCATCCTTGGAAGATACCAAACCTAAATACCAAGTTTGGTTTTTAACGGGTTTTTCATTTTTGAGTTATACTACCCACAGACACACACACGGACATTTTTCTAAAAATGCTTTTTTTTTGTATTCAGGGAATCTCAAAACATGTATTTCCCGTGAAATCTCGTTATCGAATTATAATACCTGGGTGCATTATAATACCTTCTCTATACACTATGAACAAAGAGAATAGAGAAAGTAATAAAGAAAGAATAAAAACATATATATACATATATGTATATATGGCATAAATTGCGTCTTTTACGAGGTCTAATTTTTTTGTGTAATAAGCTTTTGTCTATCTCTTACGATTTTATAGTCCTACAAGTCCAGAATGAAGAGGCCTTCAGAAGCTATTCCTAGAAAATTCAAAAATCGAATATGCACATTTTGTTTTCATGTACATATCTATTTAGAGCCATTTATGAGAAAATCAAAATTTTTACATGTAAAGCAGTCTGGGTGGAGAGGATTTTCCTGAAAATCTTCGTGTCGCATTTTTCGAAAATGTTGATTTTAATGTGTATATCTTGAATTTTCTGGGAATAGCCTCTGAAGACTATTTTATTTTGGATGAATTTTACGGAATTTTGTGTAACTGGTAGACAAAAATTTACCAAACAAAAAATGCAGAACCTATTAAAACACACAATTTATGTTAGATACAATTTTTCGTGGAGTTGATCGTTTTTTAGATATTCCAAGTTTTTGGATTCAGCCTTGAAAAACATATTTTTACATACAGGAATTTGTCAATTCCTGTCCATACAAACAAAGGAAATTCAGTCACATAGAAACCAGCTTTTGACTATCACTTTAATCTATGGTACTCCCTTTTTTCGCTTCTACTTACAAGGAAGCAAGTAATAAGTCTATTTCTGCTAATTGTTTCTCACTTAACACGAAGTAAATAAAAGCAAAGCTTTTTAACAAAAATTTGTTGCAGAGATGTAGAGATAGTCATGAGAGTGGAACACATCAGCTTTTTTTTTTTAGTAGAGCTGACCATTTCTGAGATATTCCTTGTTTTTAGTTTCAGCTTTAAAGTACTTGTACTTTTCTCATACGGGAATTTGTCAACTCTTGCCCATACAAACAAAGGAATTTCAACTCTACATAGCAACCAGATTTTTACTCTAGCTGGTACTCCCTTATTTCCATCCTGCTTACAAGGAAGTATGTAAGAAAAACATGTCTGTTAATTTTTTTCGATAGTAGATAGAAGAATAACCTTCTTAACAATGATTTGTTACGGAGACGTAGAGAAAGTTCATGTGAATGGAACATATCAGACTTTTTTATCTTGGTTCAAGATTTGGAAGTCGTTCCTCAAGTTAAGCTAGACATAATTTCAAATTGTGTCGTGTAAAATAGTGTTTTGAGACACGCTCTTTTGTATCCAGTTGACACCCACCTTCCACTTCAGATAATGCATCGGTGAAATCTATCCAAAAATTGTAAAAATTTAATGATTATTTCTGCATTATCAAATACTATGAATTCTAGAACATACATAGTTTCTCCCGTTTTGCAATCCCAAACTACCGATTTACTGAATGTATAAATGTATAGACGCATACTAATTAATAAGCAAATCCAAGTTTATACTTGTTTTTTCGCAAACTTTTTCCAACACTTTTACATAGGCACTCAAAATGCTCCACACGATGTAATATTTTACTAATTTTTAAAAATGTTTATACTCCCATCACTACATTAAAGAGAACGGTCATATGGTTTTTATTTTCTCTACACGTACTATGTAGATAATGTATAGAGAAGGTATTGTATTTCACCCAAAATTATATACCGAGTATTCACCAGAAATACATGTTTTGAGATATTCTGAAACCAAAAAATAAAAGCATTTTTAGAGAAATATCAGTGTGTATATGTGTGTGTGAATAGCATATCTCAAAAACGAAAAAACTGTTAAATACCAAACTTGGTATTATTTGTAGTATCTTACAAGGATGCGATATGAGACTTTCAAGAAAATTCCCACACCGCAACTACCCTTTACATGAAAAACCTTTTAAAAGTTCTGTTTTTCTCAAAAATTGCTGTAACGATTTTGATTAAATATCATCTGCATTACAAATTAAATGTATATTTTTAATTTTCTGGGAATATCCTCTGAAGAACTTTTTATTCTACTGAATTTACGTAACTGATAAGTTATAAGAATTACCAAAAAATATATATCCTTTTAAAACACATAATTTGTTTAATATTTTGTTTAGTAGAGCTGACCGTTTCTGAGATATTCCTTGTTGTTGGTTTCAGCTTTAAAATACTTACACTTTCCCATATTGGAATTTTGTCAACTCTTGGCCATACAAAAAAAGGAAGCATGTAATAAGAGGATTTCTGCTAATTTTTCCTCGATTAGCCCGAAGTAGATAGAAGATTAATCTTAACGATAATGTGTTACGGATATGTAGAGAATGTCATGTGAATGGAACATATCAGATTTTTACTATCTCTACACGTACTATGTACATAGTGTATAGAGAAGGTATTGAATTCCACCAAAAAACTCGATACCGAGATTTCACCGGAAATAGACGTTTTAGAATCCCCTGTATTAAAAATTAAGCGTCCGTGTGTGTGTCCATTTGTTTGTGAACACGATAACTCAAAAATGAGAAGTCGGTAAAATACCAAACTTAGTGTATAGGTAAGTTCAATATCTTCCAAGGATGCGACACGAAAATCCCCCCAACCCAAACTACGGTCGCGCCGTGGCCGAGTGGTTAGATCACTCACCTCTCACACGCCCGGGCTCGATCCCAAGAGACCACATGTGGGATTTGTGGTAGACAAAGCGGTGCTGGGGCCGATTTTCTCTGGGTTCTCCAGCTTGCTCCGCTATAGCGTTCCACCGGTGCTCCATCTTCATTCCATGTATCATCAGTGTCATCGCTTGCAGTGCCATTTGTAGTATAAGCGGGAGTTAAATACTATGCAAGAAAAAAAAAACCCAATCTACACTTTACATGAACAATTTTTTTCTCGAAAATTGTGATTTCCTCAAAAATGGCTTTAACCGTTTTGATTGCAATACCGCATATTAAAAACATGTACATGGCAAATAAATATATCTTGAATTTTCTAGGAATAGCCTCTGAAGACCTCTTTATTCTGGATAAACTTTGCTGGATTTTGTATAACTTGTACACCATAAGGGATAACAAAATCTTACAACACAAAGATATAGATCTTATTTAAACACATAATGTATGTCCTTTACAATTTTTTCTTGAAGTTGACCATTTTTATGGTTTCAGTTTAAAAATACTTAAAAACGTTTCACATACGGAATTTGTCAACTGCTGGCAATGCATAGAAAGGGATTTCATTCACATGGCAACAGCTTTTAAAATATTTGACTACCTTTTTTACTTTCTCCACACGTACTATGTACATAGTGTATGGAGGAAGTATTGTATTTCACCCAAAAATTCGATACCGAGATTTCCCCGGAAATACATGTTTTAGGATCCCCTTGATTAAAAAAAATAATTTTTAGAGAAAGGTCAGTGTGTGTATCTGTCTGTCTGGCTGTATGTGTGTCTGTGGACAACATAGCTAAAAAACGAAAAGGCCGTTAAATACCAAATTTGGTATTTAGGTACAGTATCTTCCAAGGATGCGACACGAAGATTTTCAAGAAAATCCCCCCCACTACAAACTACCCTTTACATGGAACATTTTTAGAACATTTTGATTTTCTTAAAAATGGCTTTAACGGTTTTGATTAAAATCACGTATATTAAAGCTATTTGCACCCTGAATAAAATATATATCTTGAATTTTCTGGAAATAGCTTCTGAAGATCTCTTTATTCTGGATGAATTTTACATAACTGCTAAACCGTAAGAGAGGGACAAAAACTTACCATAAAGAAAATGTAGAACACATTAAAATTCACAACATACTTTATGTACTTTTTTTTAAGATATTCCTTGTTATTAGTTTCCGCTTTGAAATACTTATACTTTTCTCATACAGGAATTTGTTAACTCCTGTCTGTACAAACAAAAGAACTTCAGTCACATAGCAACCATCTTTTGACTATTACTTTAACCTGTGGTACTCCCTTATTTCACTTCTACTTACAAAGAAGCAAGTAATAAGACTATTTCTGCTATTTTTTTCTCGATTGGCTTGAAGTAAATAGAAGCATTATCTTTCTAACAATAATTTGTTGCAGAGATGTAGAGAAAGTCATGTGAATGGATCACATCAGATTGTTTCTGCTTACAAGAAATCGTTTCTGCTAATGTTTATTTGATTACCGTGAAGTAGATAGAAACAGGTTTTTAACAATAATTTGTTACAGAGATGTGGAGAAAGTCATGTAAATGGAACACATAAGATTTTTCTACCATATATTGGATAGATTGGCTAGTGGTTAATATATATGCTAATTATTGCTGCATTTTGGCACGTCTATGGTGTTCAACTGAACTTTATAGTCAGTCACTGCAGTGAAGCGTTCAATATGATCGCCATAGCAACACTCTCTCGTTGTAAACAAACGGCTGACTGTCATGGAGTCTCCCGTGTTTTGAATAGATTCTCCAACAAAGGTTGTTCCATTGTTCACTTTGTCGTATGTGTGTGTGTGTAAGTGATTGCGTGCCAGCCTGGCAACCACCCTGTGGGATAAACTTTGCCTGCTTGATTGGATAGTGGAGGGTGGTGCTAGGGGGAGGGCATGACCGTAGCTTATGAGTGTGAAGAATGAAGGGAGGTTATTTCCGTGCATGATTGCATGATTGCAAAAGCTTTCCTTGTATTATCTGTCGCTTTGAAAACCGCATGCATCCTATAATTCATCATCTTTTATGTTGCACAAAAGTTAGATCTTAGAATTAACTGCTTTAGTCATAAATATTCTTTAGAAATTTCGCTTACATTAAGAGTCAGCAAGAATGCAAGACATTTAGTCAAGAAATATGCAAGGAATTAGCGAATACTTTAAAATATATTTTAACATGTTGGGAAACATATGCTTAGTTTAGTTAACTTAGTAAATGCATCATCTATTAAAACAATTTACAGATGACTATATGAGCATACATTGGACACTTATTTCGTATTTAGAATGTTCATAGGCAGAGTTTCTATATGCATACCTTCTTTTAAACTTCATGAATCTAAAATCTGACCTATCACATTCACATGACAATTTCTACCTAGTATCGTTACACAGAAAATATTGGATTACAGCCAAAAATTCGAATTTTTACCTCAAATGAATGCCATGTAACCTCCTGAATAAAAATGTGTGTGTATGTTGCGTGCATCTCAGGACAGCATTACTCAAAAACGAAAACTAGCATAAATGTCAAATGGTATAAAGTTCGCTATTTTACAAAGATATGACATGAATATTTTAATATAGTTCAACCACTGAAATCTGCCATTTTCGTGGAACACTTTTAGAAATTGTTGTTTTCTTATAACTGACTCAAGCAATTTTGATTACTATAACATATACAGAAGATATTTATATCACAAATAAGACGCTCCTATATTTCTGTGAAGTTCTCTTAATTCGGGAGGAAAGAATTAGGTGACTGATTCACGTTTAAACGTATGGCAAAAATATACTACACAAAAAATGTAGATAGTTTTAAAATACACCATTTATTTAAAATAACTTTAAGTCCAGGCAAATTTCGAGATATCCATTATTAATGTCTCTAACTAATTATTTGTCGTGCGTTTAGATTCCTGTCATTTTTCAATTGTTTCTAGCGATTGCAAGGAATGGGTATGAATTTTGAGTGTCTAGTTCTTAAATATAAGACTCGAGATTCTAAATATTAACTACGTGTATATTGTAGTTATGTGAGCAAAGACTTATCTCTATTAAAATGAGAAACATAGAAAAATAAGGTATATTTTGGAAATGGTTAACTCTACCAAAAATGTGTTTTAAAAACGTTTATGTAATACGCTCTTGTCTATCTCTTCCGGTTAACCAGTTATACAAGTCATCCAGAATAAAAAGTTCATCAAAGACCATTCCCATAAAATTCAAAATATACATTTAATTTGTCATAAAACATCTAAAACATACGGTATCTTATTCAAAATCGTTAGAGCAATTTAAAAAAAAAAAACAAAAACTTTCGAAAAATGTTCCTCATAAAGAATAGTTTGGGGTGGTGGTATTTTCTCAAGAATCTACGTGTCTTTTCCCTTGAAAATGCTGAACTTAGATATCAAGTTTGGTATTTAACTGAATTTTCACCTTTGTTCTATACTGTTCACACACATGGACCTTTTCCAAAAAATGCTTATTTTGGATTCAGGAAGGCTCAAAACATGTATTTCCGGTGAAATTTCGATGTCGAATCTTTTAGTGAAATACATAAGAAAAGAATGAAAACATGAAAATAATAAGAATTGCCTATATGCCCACTAGTAGTCGATAAGGTTACAGAAAATAACACTACATATTTATTTATGCAGATTCCAAAATATATCCTTAGGAGAATTTATTTTTGTATCTATTTCATGTTATTTGAGTGAAACCATACAGAAATAGTTTAATTATATTTTGTTGTAGAAACAAGAGGAATAGAGGGAACCAAATCAATTGTCTGATGTTTAAAAGCTAGTTCTTATATGTCGGCCTAGAAATTTCATACTCTTTCAATTGTATCACAGTAAACAACTGAATAGTAACATCCCTTGCTATTTAAAGTAAATTGTGTTTTAAAGAGATCTACATTTTTATACAGTATGATTCGTCTCCCTCTTACTAATTATACAAAATTACTTCCAAAAGATCAAATTATTTTTTATAATTATCAATTAACTGCAAATGTGTGTGCAACTGAATAGTGTAAAAATCTCGGAATAATAACTATTTTAATTATACATATGTATATACGAGGTACGCCCAGAAAGTAAGTTCCGTTTCAATTTATCTCCGCTGCAGCGCTGCGATCGCAGTTCCGCACATGCGCGGTAGACGCTCTGTATCAAGGATAAGAAACGTGCGCCATTTTGAGATCGCTGTCAGCCACATACGCTTTGTTGTCGGTGTTGATTGAAAATCCCGCCGCTTGTGAAATCAGATCTATGATTCGTTTTCTGAATGCTAGGAAAGTGACACCAATTGAAATTTATCAGCAAATTTGCGAAGTTTACGGACAAAATGCGATGAGTGATTCAATGGCGAGAAGATGGGTCCGACAGTTCAATGAAGGACGTAGTGAAGTGCACGATGAAGAACGAAGTGGGCGTCCATCTTTGGTTACAGAAGAACTGGTTCACGCGATTGATGACAAGATCCAGGAAAACCGCAAGTTTACAATTAGTGCTCTCGCTATGGAATTTCCCCAAAGCTCACGATCACTAACTCATGAAATTGTTACCGATAAACTGAAATTTCGTAAACATTGCTCACGTTGGGTACCAAAGATTCTTACTGAGCAACAAGTGGCAAACTTCTATGAAGAAGGTATACAAAAACTTGTGCTACGCTATGACAAATGCCTACAAAATTTCGGCAGTTATGTGGAAAAGTAGTTTAAGAGTTGTAGAATTTTGTGCAATAAATAACTATTCTGTATCTGTACACAATTTAATTTTATTACCAAACGGAACTTACTTTCTGGACGTACCTCGTTATACCTAAAACCTCTTGTAAGAACGGTTTGTTTTATTGTCTTTGTAATTACGTTATAATCAAGTTTGTTAGCAGAGCATTGTATACAGAGAAAAACTGCTAACATTAAAATCTAATGTATTCCATTTACATGACTTTTCTAGATATTCTGCAACAAATTATTCTTACAAAAGCAATACCTTCTCTTTACTTCGTGATAAACGAAAAAAAAAATGTATTAATTACTTCCTTAGAAGTGGACGGGAAATAAGGGAATACACAAGGCTAAAGCGATAGTCAAATCTTTTAAAAGCTGGTTGCTATATGTTTGAAATTCGCTTCTTTGCATGGTCAGGAGTTAACAAATTACGATATCAGAAAAGTTTAAGTATTTTAAAACTGAAACCAATAATAAGGAAATTTGAAACTGGTCAACTCCAAGAAAAAATGGATGTGACATAATTTTTTTTTTGTCTGTCTCTTACTGTTTACAAGCTATGCAAAAGTCATCTAGAATCATATAGTCTTCAGAAGACCATATACAAAAAATCTGATGTGTTCAATTCACATGACTTTCTCTATATCTCTGTAAAGTATTATTGTTAATAAGCTTATCCTTTATTTATTTCATGCTAATCGAGAAAAACTAGCAGAAATAGTCTTATTTCTTGCTTTATTGTAAGTAGAAGCGAAATAAGGGAGTACCATAGGTTAAAGTGAAAGCCAAAAGCTGATTGCTGATATTCCTTTGTTTGTATGGACAGGAGTTGACAAATTCCTGTTGAGAAAAGTATGTTTTTCAAGCTGAAACAAAGAAAAAGGGATATCTCAAAAACGACCAACTCCACGAAAAAAAATGTATATAACACAAATTCTGTGTTTTAACGTGCTCTACATTTTTTGTGGGTTAAGTTTTTGTCCATCTCTTACGGTTTAGTAGTTATGAAAAAATTATCCAGAGTAAAGTAGTCTTCAGAGGCTATTCCCAGAAAATTCAAAATATACATTTTATTTGTCAGGTAAATAACTTTAATATACGATATTTTAATCAAAATCGTTAGGGCCATTTTTTAGAAAATCAAATTTTTCAAAAAAAGTTCCATGTAAAAGGTAGTTTGGGGTGGGGGATTTTTCTCAAGATCTTCGTATCGCATCCCTGAAAGATACTTAAATTAAATACCAAGTTTGGTATTTTACCGACTTTTCGTTTTTGAGTTATCGTGTTCACAGGCACACGGACATACGGACACACTGACACACGGACACACGGACACACACACACGGACCATTTTCTGAAAATACTTTTTTTGGATACAAGGGGATCCTAAAACATATATTTCTGGTGAAATCTCGGTATCGAATTTTTTGGTGGAGTGCAATACATTCTCTATACACTATGTACATAGTGAGTATAGAGAAAGTAAAAATTTAAGACATACATTTTGTCATATAAATATCTTTACTATACGTTATTGAAATCAAAATCGTTAGAGTGATTTATGATAAAATCAAAATTTTCGAAGTTGTGTCCACGTAATGAGCAGTTTGGGGGTGGGGAGTTTTCCTCTAAATATTTCTCTCAAAATATTCGTGTCGCATCCTTTGAAGACACTTGTTTTTTTTGTTTTGTTTTTTTTTCTTTTTTGTTTTTTTTTTGTTTTTGTTTTTGAGCTATTATGTTCACAGATACACGGACACATGCACACTCATGCGCGCGCCCGCTCTAGAATGTTTTTTTTTTCCCCCTAAATATGCTTGTATAGGATATAGGATACCCTAAAACTTGTATTTTCGGTGAAATCTTGGGTGGAATGCAATGCCTTCCCTACCTACTATGTACGTACATAAAATAAAAACCAGTGAATCACTATATTATATTAATTGAGATTATTTTTCTCGATAGTCACAGACTGTGTTTTTTCCAAATTGGTGGCCTGGGAGCACAATACTTTATTTAATTGTATAATATGGTATGCAGTGTGTGAAAATTATATAGCGTTTATGTCATTTAATATCTATTGAACAAAAATGTATCTATAATTATCTATAAATTACTCGAACATTTCGACTAGGAATTTTTCCAACACTAAAGGATACTTATTTTCTATGTAGTAGACTGATAATTTATTTCATATTTTCAAGTTACAAACATTGTACTTATATAGTTACTTCCTTAAAATTGCTGAATGTGGTATCATATACAGTTAACACCCCGATTATATATGTATGTTTATTTACCTTTGCATTTGTACATTATTATACCCTACCAACTTAATTTATTTGCCTCTTCTATAAATTACAACATCATCAGTTCTATTATTAAGATCCTCTCTTTCTTTGGCAATATTCCTGCCCCATTTCTCTCTTACTTTGTCTATATAATTAGCAGCTGTTTCAGAAATTATTTCCTATTATTTCCAAAAAGTTTTAAGTTTAATATCTCTGCAGGTAACTTCTCCCAGTATTTGTTCCATATTCTCTCTCTCCACATTTTGCTTACCTCATACTCAATTGTACAGTGTACATTGTTATGTTGACACAGCGGATACACCTTTTATCAACTATTATACCTTTTAATATCATCGTTCCCGTACATTCCCATGCCAGACTCTCTCTTTCCATTTTTTTCACAAATATCAATGTATTTTTCTCTTTCCCATTCTTTCTTGAAACTCATATATAATATTAAAGTACTATTATTCCTTAAACTACTTACTATTTCTCATTTATCTGGGTCATCTATCCTAGTTTTTACTTTATTTCATAGTCCTTGTCCCCCTAATGTAGTTGATTGGCTAGTTTGTCCAATCCTAATCTCTTTAATTGACCTATCCATCTCCTTTCCCGTTTTGCTTATTCTTGTCCCGTAAAACAGTGACAATATTTCCTTCCTCAAATATTTGGATCCTCTTCCAATATTTCACTATTCGTTTAACTACTGATCTCATCCTTCCAGCTCTTCCCAGTTCAACTAGTGTTACCGCATTAGGAGATATTCTTGGTAATCCCAACATTATTTTGCAATAGGATCTATGAATTTGATCTATACATTTTCAGCCGTTTTTAGTCCCCCAAATCTCTATTCCATGTTATTCTTGATTCCACTGTTGCTGCATTTAGTCTCTCTAATCAGTGTACTCTCATGTTTTGCCTTGCAGTATTTCTAAATTTTAGGTTAAAGTTGGAGGTTAAGGAAGTCACACGTGCCGTCGATATTTTGCATCCTTTTGAATGAATATCTGAGAAATTCTCATTTCTTTTTTTGGAATGGTTGGGACTCCATAAAATTAAAATTATAATGAGTAGAGAGGAAGATTAAGTATCAACACATTTATACCATTTTACAATAATTTCATTAAAAACTGGGAAATAAATATAATTATTCTCTTGGATTCAAAACTCTGATGTGTTCCATTGACATGCCTAAAAATGTACTATTCTTACAACATATTCTTTTATGTTCTTCATGTTAATCGCGATAAACATTATCAGAAATGTTCCTTTTACTAGTCCCTTATAAGTAGAAGGGAAATAAGAGAATACACAAGGCAAAGGATAGTCCAATCTTTTCTGCTGGTCACTTGTGATGCCATAGAAATTCGGTTCTTTATGCAAGACCAGGAGGGGTAGAACAAATAAAAAGAAGAAAAAAACTATGACAAAGTTCTACTTGAGAAAAGTATAAATATTAGTGAATTCAAAATAATAACAAAAATATCTCAAAATATTTGTTGAAAAAAAGCATTTGACATAATTTGCGTGCTTTAGCGAGATTTTGTTTTGTGTAGTAACATTTTCTATCTATTTCAGTTTATTAGCTATGAAAAAGTAATCCAAAGGTCATCATATTTTAATCAAAATTGATAGGCACTTTTGAGAAAATCAAAAATTTTGAGAAGTACTTTGAGGTGTATTTTTGTTTTGAAACTCTTAGTATTGCATCCTTAGAAGACGCTAAACTGAAATATTAAGTTTATATTTAAAGGACTCTTCGTTTGGAGTTCTGTTGTTCACACACACACACACACACACACACACACATACACACGCGCGCGCGGTCCTTTTATTAAAATTACATTTTTGGATTCAGGATACCTCAAAATATATTTCTGGTGATATCTGACATCGAGTCTATGGGTGGAATACAGTACTTCCCCTACTTATTATACGTAGTAGAGAAAGAAAACGATTAACCGTGTAAAATCGAAAAAGCCATATATCAATTTAATGCATATACCTACGCTCCTGCGTTATTTGGAATTTTCCCATAAAGCGACCACGGATTTTTTTTCTTTTTATTTATTCTTACTTTCTTTAGCACGTTTGTACTATACTATACATAACGGATAGAGAAGGTACTGTATTCCACCCAAAATTGATACCGAGATTTCACCGGAAATACATATTTTGAGACTCCCTGAATTTAAAAAAAGAAAACGTTTAGAAACATGTGCGTGTGTGTATGTGTGTGGCTATGAGCAGCTATAGCCCAAAAACGAAAAGTCGATTAAATACTAAATTAGGTATTTAACTTAAGTATCTTCCAAGGATGCAACACGAAGATTTCAAGAAAATTCCCCCACCCTCAACTACTCTTTACATGGAGCATTTTGTTGGAAATTTTGATCTTCTAAAACTGTCTCTAACGATTTTAATTAAAATGCCACACGTTTAAGATATTTTCATGACTAAAGAAATTTATTTTTTGACTTTTCTGGGAACAGCCTATAAAGACCTCTTTGTTCTGGATACTTTTGTATAAGTTTTACTTAACCGGTAAACCCTAAGAGGTAGATAAAAAATATACAGAAAGAATGTATATATTATTAAAATTCATAACTTATTTCATATACATTTTTGTGAAGTTAAATATCTTCGAGATATTCCGAATAATTAGTTTCCGTTTCTCAAACGGGAAGTCCTCTTTCTTTATGTCCCTCTTTTTTTTTACTCCTAGCAACCAAAGAGAACCGAATTTCAATTGTTTCTCTTAACTACCGCTTTTAAAAGGTTAAGCTATCACGTAGATGAACTAATCATCTTGTGTAAAAAACGTTTGTTTGTGGAACAGCCAGAGAAAGCCATGTGAATGGAGCACATCAGATTTTTATAGATAAAATTACAATATTATTAGAAGCACAAATAAAATAGCAAATAATGATTAATCATTGAAGCAAACAACAACTGTTCAATCCTCTGCTACACTGATAATAATCCCGTGGAAATCTGCCTTTGCCGTGTTTTGAAGATCCATTCCCATCAGCGAAGACACATGGAGTCTGGTGAAGGTCTCAGCCGTTAGAACACACTGAAATGGATTCTCGTTTTTCTGCAAAGAACACAAGAACAAAACATTAATCATAAGCTATCTCTAAGCAAGCCCAGGCCGTGCCATAGCGCCTCTCACCCGGGTCGATCCCAAAAATGGTGGACAAAGCGGCGCAGGGGCGGGTTTTCTTCGGGTACTTCAGTTTCCCCTGTCATCGTATTCCACCGGAGCTCCATCTTAATTTCATGTATCATTAGTGCCATCGCCTGCGGTCCCATATGTAGTAAAAGCGGGCGTTAAACACTATAAAAAATCTGATGTGTTCCATTCACATAACTTTCTCTACCTCTCTGCAACAAATTATTGTTAAAAAGCTTATGCTTCCATTTATTTCATTCCAATCGAAGCAAAATTAGCAGAAATGGTGTTATTACTTGTTTCCTTATAAGTAGAAGCGAAATAAAGTGATAGTCAAAAGTTGGTTACTTTCTGTATGAGAAAGGTATAACTTTTACAAAGCTGAAACCAAAAACAAGGAATATCTCAAAAACGATCAACTACACGAAAAAAATATATATAACATAAATTGTGTGTTTTAAAATGCTCTACATTTTTTGTGTGGTAAGTTTTTGAACATTTCTTACGATTTAGCAGTATTTCGTAAAATTCATTCAAAATAAAGTAGTATTCAGAGGCTATTCCCAGAAAATTCAAGATATACATTTCATTTGTTATGTAAATATATTTAGTATACGATATTTAAATCAAAATCGTTACAGCCATTTTTGAGAAAATGAAAAGTTCCATGTAAAGAGTAATTGTGTGTGGGAGGATTTTCTTGAAAACATTTGTCTTCAATCCTTAGAAGGTACCAAACTTAAATACCAAGTTTGGTATTTAACGGTCTCTTCGTCTTTGAGCTATGCTGTTCACAGACACCACAGACACACACACAAACACACAGACCTTTTTCTGAAAATGCCTCTTTTGGATTCAGGGGGGCCCAAAACATGCATTTCCGGTAAAATCTCGGTACCGAAATTTTGGGTGCATTACAATATCTTCTTTATACACTGTGTACATAGTACGTGTAGAGAAAATAAAAATCTGAGGTGTTCCATTCAAATATCTTTCACTAGCCATTTCATGTACAAACTATTCTTTTATCGAGATAAACATTGGCAAAAATGTTCTTATTACTTGTAAGCAGAAGGGAAATAAGAGAATACATTAGGATAAAGCGAGAGTCAAATCTTTTAAAAGCTAATCACTATGTGAAACAATTAAGATTCACTCCGGTTCCTTTGCATGGTCCCGTTTAAGGGAAGTTGGGTGGTTTAAAATTTAACCAATAACAAGAAATATCTCTAAAACGGTCAACAGTACAAAATTAGCTACTAATTTTTGTCATAATTATCACGATGTAGACAAATGAATACTCTTTTGCAACAATAGTTCATGAATGGAACACATAAGATACTTTTTCTCGCAGTTGCCGCGCAGTGCACAGTAGGCGAATCTCAGGAGGATCGAGAAAAGTTGCTCTCTTTGCTTTAATCAAAGATCAATCAGTTGGTGACCCCTGTTTAGTGAGAAATAGGACTCAGAATGTTTCAGACACAAACGCACTGAATGGCTTCAGCTATTGGTTGGTATTTCCTGAGCAACCCACATTAGCCGACAACCCACGGTTTAATTAAGTCAGACCCATTACAGGAGGCTAACTCATTAACAAGCGATACTTTTACATTTGAATTACCATATCTAATATGAACATCAGGTTCACGCAACAAGCTGTCATTCATTCCCTTACTTTAACGTACCAGGAGGATGTCGCACGAGGCAAACTTGGGACATGCAACACTCAACTGTCGGTAATTATTTCTCTACCACGCTCATGTTTCCTCCGTCGTAATGTTATTGCTGTCTAACTCCTAAATTACTTTAATTTCATACACATTAATGGTAAGTTATTGCTTTCGTCATTAAGAAACCTGCATACATTCTTTGTAAGAGCATCTTTTGCAAATGAGTAAAACGTAGTTCTATATTTTTAACTTCTCTAGCCCCATATGTACAATGTACATAGGGATAGAGAAAGTATTGTAATACATCTAAAATTCAATACCGAGATTTCACCGGAAATACTTGTTTTGGGTCCCCCTGAATCCAAAAAATGAATTTTCAGAAAAAAAGTCCGTGTGTGTGCGTGTTTGTATGTGTGCCTTTGGACAGTATACTCAAAAACGAAAAGACCGCCGAATACCAAACTTGGTATTTAAGTTTGGTACCTTCCAAGGATACGACACGAAGATTTTCAATAAAATTATCCCACCCCCACCTACCCTTTACATGGAACTTGTTTTGAAAATTTTGACTTTCTTAAAATTCGCTCTAACGATTTTGATTAAAATCTCTTATATTTAAGATATTTACGTACCAAATAAAATGTATATCTTGAATTTTCTGGGAATAGCCTCTGAAGATTACCTTATTCTGGATGAATTTTACGGAATTTTGCATAACTGCTAAAACGTAAGAGACGGACAAAAACTTACCACTCAAAAATTGTAGAGCATGTTAAAACACACAATGTGTCTCATATACATCTTTTTTGTGCAGTTGATCGCTTTTGAGATATTTCTTCTTATTGATTTCAACTTTGAAAAACTTATATTTTTCTCATACAGGAATTTGCCAACTCCTGTCTTTACAAACAAAGGAACTTCAGTCACATAGTAACCATCTTTTGACTATCACTTTAACCTATGATACTCCCTTATTTCGCTTCTGCTTACAAGGAAGCAAGTAATAAGAATATTTTTGCTAATTTTTTTTCGATTAGCAAGAAGTAAATAAAAGCATAAGCTTTTTAGTAATACTTTTTCAGAGTTATAGAGAAAGTCATGTGAATGGAACACATCATATTTTTTATTGTGGATGTAACCAATTGTCAAATAATCCTTATTTGAGGTTTCAGTTTTGAAATACATTCACTTTTCTCAAAAGGGTAATCGTCTGTGTTTCTTTTAGTTTTACTCCTGTCATGCAAAGAAACAAAGTTACATGACAATCGCATAGCGGCAGCTTTTAAAATATTTGAGTATTGGTTTAACCTTATGAATTCCCCTAGTTCCCTTATACTCATAAGGAACTAAGTAATAAAGTTAAAGCTTATCTTGATTACCACGAAGTAGAAAGAAGAATAATCTTTTGTAAGAAGTTTGTTTGCAGAACAGGTGGAGAAAGTATTGTGAGTGGAACATATCCATTTTTTACTTTCTCTATACGCACTATCTACATAGTGTATAGAGAAGGTATTGCACTCCACCCAAAAATTCGATACCGAAATTTCACCGGAAATATATGTTTTAGGGTTCCCAATATCCAAAAAAGGCATTTTCACAAAAAGGTCCGTGTGTGTGTGTGTGTGTGTGTGTGTCCGTGTGTCCGTGTGGCCGTGTGTCTGTGAACACGATAACTCAAAAATGAAAAGTCGGTAAAATACCAAACTTGGTATTTAAGATTAGTATGTTTCAGGGATGCGACACGAAGATTTTGACAAAAATCCCCCAACCCCAAATTACCCTTTACATGGAACTTTTTTCGAAAATTTTGTTTTTCTCAAAAATGGCACTAACGATTTTGATTAAAATTGCGTATATTAAAGATACTTACCTGAAAAATAAACTGTATATCTTGGATTTTATGGGAATAGTCTCTGAAGAGTAGTTTATTCTGGATGAATTTTACTGAATTTTGAATAACTGCTCAACCGTAAGAGATGGGCAAAAAACTTACTTCACAAAAAATGTAGAACACGTTAAAACACACAATTTATGTTATATACATTTTTTTCGTGAGTTCGTCGTTTTCAAGACATTCCTTATTTTTGGTTTCTGGTATGAAAAACCTACACTTTTCTCATATAAGAACTTGTCAACTCCTATCCATATAAACAAAGGAACTTCATTGACATAGCAACCAGTTTTTGAGTATCATTTTAATCTATGGTAGTCCCTTATTTCGCTCCTACTTACAAGGAAGCAAGTAATAAGACTATTTCTGCTCATTTTTTCTGATTAGCATAAAGTAAATAGAAGTATAAGCTTTTTAAGAATAATTTGTTGCAGGGATATAGAGAAAGTCATGTGAATGGTAACATCAGATTTTTTTAGTTCTTTTTCACTTTTATTTTGTAACATAAAGTTAATTAATATATTCCTATACATATTTTGTAATGAAGCTTGGCTGTTTTTGCTGTTGTATATAAGTGATGGGAAAAACCGAAATCACATCCTTTGTTAACTATGCTAAAAAGCATTGCCATCAATAACGCCATTTAAAACTGCCCTTCGGTCAGAGATTGTCGTTGTACATGTAGTTTCTTACTATGACAAGCCAGGTAATTATTATCATTAGGTATTATGGTCTCCAAGTTCAATTGTTTATTGCCGTTACGTGTTCCTAATGATGAAGTCATACCCATCTATGAAAATTGCATACACTCTTCGACCTCTTATTCATAAGACAATAAACATTCACAGTTCTATTACGCAAGAATTGATAGTAGCTTCAAGAGCAATCATGATTTACTTCTCGTTCGAAATAGTTGCTGTATACCGCGAAACATGCTCCTCTGCTTTTCAAAGTTGTGTGTTCAAACCCGGCGGAGGGCGATGGATTATTTTTCGGGCTTGGCTTCCTTTGGAAGAGAAGTAAAGTTGTTGGCACGTATGGCCTTTATCAAAACAACGCCTGGCTACTGAGGTGGTAGCGTGTCTGCCTCACGTTCAAAAGATTGTGAGTTCGAATCTCCCTTAGGGTGAGTTACTACCCGGAAAAGGTTTTTTTTCGGGGTTTTCCCTTATCCTGGGAAGACGAATGTCGAGTAACTTTAAGCTCCATGGACCCCGAGATCATTTAAGCATCATATCATCAATTTCATTCATCGTCCGATATGACCAAACCAGGTTAAAGGACGTTAAACTAAAGCTGGAACGCTGACAACCGCAGCAGTTAAAAGCGTCCATAAATAATAATAATAATAATAATAATAATAATAATAATAAATCTAAATTATAATCATACAAGAATTGATAGTAACTTCAAGAGCAAACATAATTCGTTCCTCGATTGAAATATGTTACCGCATACCGCGGATTTTAAGGTAAATTTATATGTTGGCTCTTTATAAGGGTATAGGGATGCGATGTAGGATTTGTAGTGGACAAAGTGGCGTCAGGTGAGTTTTCTTCGAGTTCTCTGGTTTCCGCCGTCATTCCTTTTTATAGAGTTTAACGCTCGCTTTTACTACAATAGCGCTGCAGGAGATGACATTGATAATACATGGAATGACGTTGTAGCATGGTGGAAACTGGAGAAGCCGAAGAAAACTGGCCCCTGCGCCGCTCCGTCCACCACAAATCTCTCATGCGGTCGCCTGAGATGGAGAATCTGCTCCAAAGACGGTGAAGACAGTTTCATCTGCAGGCAAGGTCAAGGCGTCAGTTTTCTAGGTACGCACGCGGGATAATTTTTATTGATTATCTCAAAAAAAGAAACATCTGATAAATACTATTCACATGAATTTTTCTATATGTCTGCAACAAATTATTCTTAAAAAGCTTATACTTCAAAAGTTGGTTGCTGTGTCACTGAAGTTCCTTTGTTTGTATGGACAGCAGTTGATAAATTTCTTTATGAGGAAAGTATAACTTTTTCGAAGCTGAAACCCAAAACAAGCAATAACTCAAAAACGATCAACTCCACGAAAAAAAAAGTATATAACATTAATTGTGTGTTAGCGTGCTCTACATTTTTTGTGTGGCAAATTTTTGTCCATTTCTTACGGTTTAGCAGTTATGCAAAATTCCGTAAAATTCATCTAGAATAAAGTAGTTTTCAGAGGCTATTCCCAGAAAATTCAAGATATATATTTTATTTTTCAGGTAAATATATTTAATATACGAAATTTTAATCAAAATCGTTAGACCCATTTTTGAGTGGGGGTAAAGTAAAGGGTAGTTGCGGGTGGGGGAATTTTTCTCAAAATCTTCGTGTAGCATCCCTGGAAGATACTAAACTTAGATATCAAGTTTGGTATTTTACCGATTTTTCGTTTTTGAATTATCGTGTTCTCAGGCACACGAACACACGGACCTTTTTCCGAAAATGCTTTTTTTAGATAAAGAGGAACCTAAAACATATATTTCCGGTGAAATCTCGGTATCGAAGTTTTGGGTGTAGTGCAATACCTTCCCTATACAATATGTACATAGTGCGTATAGAGAAAGTAAAAGTTAATCAATGGTGAATATTATGCGAACTTGTTACAGCATTTGAGTGATGAAATCGAGCAAGAAAGACCGCATTTAGCGAAAAAGAAAGTTTTGTTTCATCAAAAACACTGCACCAGTTCATAGTGCATTATCGCCATGGTCAAACCTATGAGTCGAAGTTCGAATTGCTTCCTCATGCACCCTACTCGCCAGATTTAGCCCCCTCTGATTATTTTCTGTTTCCAAACTTCAAGAAATGGCTTGGTGGTAGAAGATTTGCCAACAATGACGCGCTGGAGTCTGCAGTTGATGGCTATTTTGCAGACCTCGATAGTTCTCATTATAAACAGGGTATCGAAGTTATTGAACATCGCTGGGAAAAGTGTATGGAGTTGAAGGAGAGATGTAGAGAAATAAAGATGTTTTCACCCACATTTTTGTTTTCTTTGTTAAATCGGGTAATTCTGGGATAGCACTGGTATACTATTCTTAATAATATATCTTCTTTGTACAATAGGAATATCTTCACTATGACATTATAACATTAAGGTAAAACTTTCAATCACACCTATCAAAGAATATATACAGGGATTTATGAATGCAGTAATACTAAAAGAAGAAAATTTACAATAGCCTTATTGCACTTCATCGATTTAGTTATCATATCGTAATATTTCTTTAGCAGGTGTTTCTAAGGAATGCAATATAAACCTAACAGTGAGCTTAAATTGTGGTAGTTTATTAACTGTAGTTTATACTATAGCAATTGCACTTCTAAGACCATCTTTTGTTGTTTCAATTTTCTTAATTTTCTTGAGTATCCAGTAGTATGATCATGCATCTGTTTATTTAACACTAACTCTGTATTGATATGAATTAACTCATTCAAATATTGATAGACAAATTTACTGAACTTAAATGCATAGCAACTACAATTGGTATTCTGATATACTAATTTTGTTTAACTTGCCCAAAACGCCGCGATCTAGATTTGATTTTCCTAACGTGTATACTCCACCTATTTTAATTCGTCTCTTTAGCTTTACTCATAACATTCCAGAGCGATAACACTACATTAAACACCTATGGAAATAAACACTACAATAGGAATGCATCGCTGCATTGCATTGCCATGTTATTGAGCTCGGCAGTTCCAAGGTCACCGTACCGCCGAAAATAACAATAGCATGCGATCGCTGAGAAATGGCTGTTTCTCTGTTGGCACGTCATTCCCAAAGAAAACGTTGAGATTCAACCAATGGAGACTGTCTGTCACTACCAATTTAATTTTTAGTGATTGTCACTTTCCTGTTTTTTACTTTCTCTAGCCCCGTATGTACAATGTACATAGGGATAGAGAAGTATTGTATTCCACCCAAAAGTTCGATACCGAGATTTTACCGGAAATACATGTTTTAGGACCCGCTGTATCCAAAAAAGGCATTTTCAGAAAAAGGTCCGTGTGTGTGTGTCCGTGTGTCCGTGGGTCTGTGAACACGACAACTCAAAAACGAAAAGTAGCTAAAGTAACAAAGTAGCAAACTCTAACGGTTTTGATTAAAATATCGTATATTAAAGATATTTACCTGACAAATAAAATGTATATCTTGAGTTTTCTGGGCATAGCTTCTAAAGACCAGTTTATACTGGATGAATTTTGCTTAATTTGGAATAACCAGTAAACCGTAAGAGATAGACAAAAAACTTACTGTACAAAAAATGTAGGTCTTGTTAAAATACACAAGTTATGTCAATTAAATTTTTTTCGTGGAGCTTACCGTTTTCGAGGTATTCCTTGTTATTAGTTTCGGTTGTGAAGCACTTACACTTTTCTCAGACGGGAGTGTCTGTTTTTCTTTTGTTCTACTCCTGGCCAAGAGAAGAAGCGATTTGTTATGACAATCGCATAACGACAGCTTTTAAAACATTTGACTATCGGTTTAGCCTTGTGTATTCCCTTATTTTCTTCCTACTTATAAGGGACAAAGTAATGAGAGCATTGTGCTAATGAGTACCTCGATTAGCAAGGTGCAGAAAGAAGAATACTCTTATGTAAGAAATTTGTAGAACAGCTAGAGAAAGTCATGTGAGTGTAACACATCAGATTTTTTAGTTCAAAATCGATTTCCGACAAAACAAACATAACCTCTGTAGTGATTTTAACAATAGTTTCAGAATTATATAAACTGTAACGCAATAACCAGTCTGGTTCGATAAATCTATTAGAATATTCTTCAAAGTGTTCCTTTGTTTAACAAACATTTCAGGAAATGGCTAAAGATATCCTATTGTAGCACCTAGCCTCAGCTTACCTTAAAAGTTTTATTAAAAATGTTATTAGTATGCTGAACAATTAATTCTTTTAATATTTCATACATATCAGGGTAGGAGATTACTAAAGTGCAAATAATTTGATATTGATGATAGAAAACAATACGTATAACGTATACCCTGTATTGCATTTGGTCCGCGACCCGGATTCGATCTCGAATATCCGCATGTGGGATTTGCAGTTTACGAAGCGGCGTCTGGGCGGGTTTTCTCCCAGTTCTCGGTTTCCTCCGCTACTCATCCCAGCAATGCTCCATTATCACTTTTCCTATCATCCATTTCCTCACGTTCATGCCTGACTATGGACCGACCACTCGTTTCAGGTTAAACATTCTGTGGTTTCGTATCGTTGGTTCCCCAAGAGGCTTTGGGCCCCTAGGTAGAGAGGGTAAGCCGACTGTGATACGATATTTGAAGCACAAATTTTAAGTCTAATGTGTTTTGAACGGCCCTATGTTACGCCTCTTTATGTTTACATACATCACGCAACGGCAACTTTGTTTAGTACAACTCGCACACCGCAGACCTCATTCACGTGATCTCTTAGTGAGGAAACTAGAGGCCGATTCAGTCGCAAATTTGCCTTTACAACTATACACAATGAACAATTTACATATGTTTAATTAACTGACGTGCAATTAATTTAGCTACTCCACAACTGGGAAACCTGCCAATGCTGCGAGGGGCTGTATCATCGGCGATTTCTAAATCGTCATCTTCCCAAAAGACGAACGTGTACTGCAGTATATCAAATGATCTGTGACACAAGTTCCCTTAATTCCCAATTTGAATTTTGTTTTATAAATGTAAGAGCAAAGAGATTAATTTTGTCATTTAAAGAACGGGAATGAAAATGCTTACATGCTGGTTTGAGTTGCGTATATTTTCAGTAAGACCAAATTTAAATAACGCATAATAATGTCATTGTGTTCAACATCCTTAAGTTGAACCCTGAATATAAAGTGGATTATAATCAGCTAATGTTGTAGGAAAACAAAAAACGTATGGTTACGTGGGTTGAAGTTTCAGTGCGATCGATAATGCTTCTCTCACATCACACCACGTACAAAGGGAAGAGGAGAACCAACCGTGTGATCTGTTATGTAAACTATCACGGAGCGTCTGAGATAGCCATCCTAAAAACATCGTAGAATAATCCTCATGAACATAGCTTTAGAAAATAGCGAAAACAACTGCAAATACTGGATCCTCACATCGTCCTTAAACAAGTATTAACATTATTCACCTCCCAACCAGCACATATAAAAACCAGTGCAAAGCAAAAACTTAACTGTTCTAAGTGCTCCCGATGCTCAGTTGGTAGAGCACCTGTTGTGCGAGAGGTGCATGCTTGGATTCCCGCCTAGGCTCATTATAACTTCCTTTATGTATGTATGTGCGCGCGCGCTTGTGTGTATGTCCGCGCGCTTTATCGGTTATTTAACAACCAAATCACTCATTAATAATAATTCGGAATTGCCGATGGGGGGTGGGACACATGTGTCCCATTCACACGATTTTCTGTACCTGTTCTTACAAAAGATTTTTTATGTACATCATGTTAATCGAGATAAACATTAGTAGAAATGTTCTTATTGCTTGCTTCCTTGTAAGTAGAAGGGAAATAAGGGAGTTCAGTAGGCTAAACGATAGTCAAATGCTTTAATAGCTTGGCGATGTTCATTGAAATTCGCTTCTTTGTATGACCAGGAGTAAAATAAAAGAAAATACGGACGTCTTCCTGTTTGAGAAAAGCTACATTTTAAATACAATTTTAAAATTGAAACCAATAACAAGGAATATATCGGAAATGGTAAACTCTAGAAAACGTATATCACATAAATTGTGTATTTTAACAATATCTACACCTTTTTGTGCAGTAAGTATTTGTCTATCTCTTACGGTTTACCATTTATATAAAATGCATCCAGAATGCAGAGATCTTCTGAAGATTTCACATAAAATTCAAGATCTGGTGTATTACATTCAAATGACTTACTCTTCGGTAACCAAATATGCTTGCCAACACTTTCAATGTAGGAAAGCCGGTGTCAGTTTTACGGTACTGCTGATAGATGGCAGGAGCTCATGGTATCAATGAAACACGCAATTTGTCTTTGTTACCTACGGTAAGTTTTCCCTTTTTTTGACCATTGAATTAGAAGCTAGTGAAAAATTCCATTCAGAATTTGCTAGTGATGAGAAAATGTATTCTGTGAACTGGATCTGTATTGTTACTAACTTCTCGCTCTGCTGCTAACTTATCTAGTGAGAAGTTTAAAGAGTATTGTGTCCATTTTACGTCACTTAGTGGCTGCACACACACACACACACACACACAAACACAGTAGCAATTTCCCCAATACTGTACCAGAAACAGTAACTTCTTATGCCCAGAACTTGCAGTACGGTTATATATTTATTACTTTCTTTATCACTTATGTGCATGGTATTTAGAAAAGGTATTGTATTCTATCCAAAATTCGATGTCAATATTTCACCGGAAATATATACCTATTTTGAGGACCACCGAGTCTAAAAATGCATTTTTAGAAATAGGTCCGCGCACGTGGGTGTGTCTGTTTGTATGAGCGTGTCTGTGGACGACATAGCTCAAAAACGAAAATACCGTTAAATATCAAACATGGTATTTAAGTTTAGTATCTTCCAAGGATGCGAGGCGAAGATTCTGATGAAACTGGCCCAACCCAAGCTACGTTTACATGAAAAAAAAAAAAATAGAAAATGTTGATTTCCTCAAAAGTTGCATAAAATATCGTATATTAAAGATATTTGCAAGATGTATATCTTGCATTTTATGGGAATAGCCTCTGAAGACCTCTTTATTTCAGATGAATTCTGCATAACTAGTAAACCAAACAAAAGGATTGACAAAATCTTTTTTTTTCTCGTTTATTTCGCAATCGGTTTATCCTCATTTTATGTAGGAACTGACACCTCTCTAACTCTAGAACGTAGGTGCCTAAAGGTCAAACCTTGGAACGAGTGTGAGAAAGTGCATGATATGAAATGCAAGCGACATGGATGAAAGTAAAAATAATGATGGAATGAGTGGTGGGGGAAACCGGATGACCCGAGAAAACCCGCCCAGACGCGGTTTCGTCCACCACCTATCCCACATGCGGACGCTTGGGATCGAACTAATTAAATTTTTACAAAGCAAAGCAAACCGAACTTCAATTGTATATCATAGCGAGCAGTATTTAAAAGACTTGAATATCGCTTTAACCTAATGTATTCCCTTGTTTACCTTCTGCATATAAGGAAACAAATAATAAGATCAATGCCGATAATATTTGTCTAGATTAACATTATGTGGATAAAGGAATAATCTTTTATAACGAAAATTAATTTGCGGAACAGCTGGAGAAATTTATGCTAATGGAATGCATGAGATATTTTCTGTTAGAAAAGTTGTACAATGCTCGTTATCGCCACGATGCAAATACCTAAAATCATTGAATGCTCAAAGAGCCGGTCCCCGTAGCCGCGCTCGCTAAAATGTCTCGCTTTGGTGCTTCGCGGCGCACGGGATCGTGGGTTCGAGGCCCGCCTTGGGCATGGGTGTTTCTGTGTTTGTAAATGTGTGTGTATGTGTTTGTGTATTTATATGTAAAAAGGAAAAACGAATAGTCCGCAGTGTATTCTTATAACTGAATATTACACACTGCTACTTGATTCTGTTCTTATTTTACATGTGAGTTTTCCAAATGGCTTCGTAGAAGAAAGTGCAGTAAGCACAGAGGTACGGACTGACTGTGAACTGGATTGCTTCTTATTATTGATTGTATCGGAAAACGATTATCAAAAACACATAGGACCGTGGGAATTGCGCCGAAGCAAGTCATTTGAGCAGATGTTACCGAATAGTACAGTTACGTACATAAAAATCTGATGTGTTCCATTTACATGCCTTTTTTTAGCTGTTCCGGAAACAAATGTTTCTAATAAAAGATTATTCTTTTATCTATACCATGCTAATCAACATAAACAGTAGCAGAGTTCCTCTTATTACTTGCTTCTTTGTAAGTAGCAGAGAAATAAGACAATGCACTAGGTTAAAGTGAAAGTCAAAATCTTTTAAAAACCGATCGCTAGTAGAAACAATTGAAATTCAGTTCTCTTTGCTTCCTAGGAGTAAACAAAAGAGAGACGAAAAGAAACGTGACTTGCCGTTTGAGAAAAGTAAATAGATTAAAACTGAAACCAATAACACAGAATATCTCGGATACGGTTACTTCTATAACATATGTAGTATGGCATAAACTGCGTGTTTTAACGAGTTCTATATTTTTTGAGAGCGAGTTTTAGCCTATCTTTTGTTATACTCCTGGTCTTCAAAGTGATCTGAATTTCAATCACATAACAGCACACTATTTACTATCTGATGTTTTCAGCACGGCTGACTACCCGTTTTGCTTTCAGATGCTGACACTTCAATATTTGATGGTAACCCAAGCAGTATGGGGGGATTAGTCTTGTTCAAAGGATTCTTTAAAATAATCAATGAATTGGAAATGCAAGTATAAAGATTAAATTCTGAGTTAATCGATTTAAAGTTACACTCTTATTTCTTTCTTTATGAAAATGAAGAACCGTGACTGATTCCCTTTTGTTATGTCCTTCGTACAACCGAGCCAGATGACTCAGGCTTTCGTCTGGGAATGATGACATTCTAGAGGTTGTGTGTTCGATTCCTCTTCGAACCATGTATTATTTTGGAGGGTTTCCCGGGTCATTGTACGAATGTTGAAAAGTTTATTCGTTCCCCTGAACTTCCTGTGCTTTCATTTCATCCAAAAAGTCACGGCGAGGATTATGGTGATGGCGTCCTTCTGCGGTGGTGACTACACTTTGGAAATACAGCTCTCGGAGGCGGGATGGCGTTGAAGTCGTCTGGATCCGGCAGGTGCAGGGCGTGGGTTCCTAGCGCTCCCCACGTCGAGATGAACTGTTTGAACAATGCTAGGGACCCTCCACATCTTTCCCTATGGTCCAATTTCGTCCGTCGTTCTCATATCATTCTACGCTGCAGGAGTCTAAAACACAATAATCCCATAGGTGGCTATAGTATGGAACGCTCTACGGAAAGACACGCACACACATATGCACCTTCGTGCCGGTGGCATCGACATTCGTTATCGCGAGGTCTACCCACTGCAGTTTGTACTTTGCCCCTCCCAAATACTCGTGCCGTGCTCTCAGAGAAAATAAAACAAATATGGTCTGTGCGTGCCACCCTACTCGGTGCTAATAACCAACCTGAAAAATAACTAAAAGTATTAGTCTTCAAATGAAGTAAAAAGTAACGTAATATGATTTATTAGAAAACCAAAACAAATAGCTGTCTATACTCCTAACAACTTGTATAGAAGTATCGTATAAATACAATAAACAATGTTTCTAACCCAGAGGTTTTTGACAATTTTTGCTGAACACTCAGTAGTTATGTCTCGTAGTAAACTAGCGAAGGAAATTAACCAGAGACAATTCACGAAAAGTCCCTATAATTTCACAACAATTGAGTACGGGAGTTGGGGACAGAAAAGTAGCCTCTAATGTGAATCCAGCGCTCGTTCCCACCTCGCAACCCCTTGCAATATAAATGGAAATCATCTAAAGGACTTGTAAGCGGAGAAAAACTTGGGACATGATTTTCTTATGATTGCTGTTATAAAGTGTAATTCGTGCAACCGTGTGGAAAAGAAAACATCTGGGTGAATTTATGTGCGGTCTTCTGCTTCCACTAGATAATAAAACCGTAGAGTCGAGAGAGGTAAGCGAACTCGATCATTTCCACGAACTCCCCTTGTTTATTTTACAAAATAAAATGCCACATTAGAAGCTTCAACGAATATTACCGTATAGTTTATTTCTTCCATATTTCTGTAATCATTGTTTCTTTTAACTTTACCTCCTATATTTTAGTTTCATACTTGAATTAGACATTTCAAAAAGGGAATAAGCCAAAAAATATTACTTTTGATGAGAATAAGTGAAGTAAGGGCGCTCAACTAATGGGGTCATCAGTGTTAAAACCAAAAATTAAAATCGATAAAAGTCCATGGAAGCAATAGTTAAAATTGAACACAAAATCCATTAGAATTAAAACTGCCTATGAGGGAGACCATAAGGAGGACCTAAAACTGTTTTTTTAAACGGCGGAACTAAAAAGTAGGCATTAAAATCAAATTTACATTCTTTAAAAGCATATGTGTTAAAATTTAAAGAAAAAAAAAAAAACAGAGCTACCATAGTAAGATCGTGTTTCAATAACTAAAAAAAGTGTAGATCCTGATAGTAAAAGGCAATTTAGATAAAAACGTAAAAATCCTATTCACGGCACCGGCATCATCCAGCAGGAGCTCGTGAATGCTCTCATTACTTTTGAGGTAATGTATAAAAACTGTTTCCTTCTTTCAATAATGGATTAATGAACACAAAAATTTTGTAGTAAGTTTATTAATAGTGGAGCATTGCGAAGCACGTTAGACGTGGTCTTCCCAAACTATTTCTAAATTTACTTTTATGCATTCAGGACTTATCCCCTTTCTGTGATAGATTGTTAAAGCAAATGTAAAGTTTAAATTAAAAAAGTATGACGTCTTCCAGAATTTTCTCTAGCTGTTACGAATACAGATTCTTACAAAAGATTATTCTTTTATCTACACCGAGATAAACGTAGCAGAATTAGTCTTATTACTTGCGGCATTGTTAAGTAGAAGGGAAATAAGGTAACACATTATGGTAAAGTGATAGTCAAAGCTTTTAAAAGCTGGTCGCTATGTGAAAAAATTTAGGTTTGATTCGCTTTGCATACTCCCGTTTGGGAAACGTAGTTAAAATAACAAGGAATATCTTAAAACGGTCAACTCTACAGGGAAAACCCTGAGCTTTAACGAGATCTAAATGTTTTGAATACTAAGTTTTTGTTTATTTGTTATGCAAAATTCATCCAGAACAAAGAGGTCTTCAGGGGAACAAATTCAAAATATATATTTTATTTGTGATGTAAAAGTTTTTTTTTTATTGCTTCATTTGTATAGCTCCCTTTAACATCAATAGTCATATTGGGGGCTTTCACTTGTGGAACTGAGGTTCAGAACATTAGGTTAAACTTTATATTACTAAACACACGCACATTCACTCTCACATTCATACTTCCAGACTCTATGGGGGATAGGGAATAATTCCGGTTAAAGGAAAATTACCCGCCCCAGCCGGGAACCGAACCCGGGAGCTCCGGGTGAAAAGTCAGCTCGCTGACCACTCGACCACGGAGGCAGTTGTAAATGTCTTTAATATGCGGCATATTAATAAAACGCGTTAGAGATATTTTTGAGAAAACATAACTTTCAAAAATGTTTCCATAAAAGGATAGTTTGTGGTGTGGTGAGTTTTTTTAAAAATCTTCAGGTCGCATCCTTGGAAGATACTAAACATAAATACCAAGATTAGTTTTTAACGGCCTTTTTGTTTTTGAGCTATTCTGTCCAGGCAGATATACACAAACGGACAGACAGACAGACAGACACACTCTCCTTTTTAAGTTTTTTTTCGGTTTCAGGGGTTCTCAAAACATACTTCCGGTGAAATCTCAGTGTCGAATTTTTGGGTGATATACAATACCTTCTCTAGTTACTATGTACGTTGTATATACAAACCTGCTTGAGAAAGTAAAACTTGAATAATTAACATTTAAAAAATTATAAGTCATGTGCAGGACAGGACTTGCAAAGGTTCGGTCAGACTGAAAAATGCAATACCAATGCCGGGATGTACGTGTGATATGTATGTCGCCAAAGGGGTGCGTCATTTCAAAATGAATTTGCCTTGTAGCATACCGAAAAAAACGCAGGTACATTACACATTTATAAGCCAAATTTCACCAACCGTCATCTGCTTCTACAATCCTTACAAATTAGGTGAAATTTTCTTGTTCTCCTTTTTTTTTTACTTTCTCTAACCCCGTATGTACAATGTACATAGGGATAGAGAAGGTATTGTATTCCACCCAAAAATTCGATACCGACACTTCACCGGAAATACATGTTTTGGGTTCCCTTAAATCCAAAAACAGCATTTTTATGAAAAGGTCCGTGTGTGTGTGTGTGTGTGTGTGTGTGTCTGTGTGTGTGTGTGTGTGGATAGCATAGCTAAAAACGAAAAGACCGTTAAATACCAAACTTAATATTTAACTTTGATATCGTCCAAGGATGGGACACGAAGATTTACAAGAAAATCCCTCATCCCCAACTACCCTATACATGGAACTTTTTTCGAAAATTTTTATTTTCTCAAAAATGGCTCTAACGATTTTAATTAAAATATCGTATATTAAAGATATTTACCTCACAAATAAAATGTATATTTTGAATTTTCTGGAAATATCCTCTGAAGACTGGCTTCTGGATGAATTTTACGGAATTTTGCATAACTGCTAACCGTAACTTACCATACAAAATTATAGTGCACATTAAAACACACAATTTATGTTATATAACCTTTTTTCGTGGAGTTTATCTTTTTTGAGATATGCCTTGTTTTTGGTTTCAGCTTTAAAAAACATACTTTTCTTATACAGGGATTTGTCAATTTCTGTCCATACAAAGCAGCTTCAGTCACACAGCAACCAGCTTTTGACTATCACTTTAACCTATGGTACTTCCTTATTTCGCTTCTATTTACAAGGAAGCAAGTAATAAGACTATTTCTGTTAATTTATTCTCGATTAGCACAAAGTAAATAGAAGAATTCGCTTTTTAACAATAATTTGTTGCGAAGATGTAGAAAAGCTCATGTGAATGGATCACATCAAATTTTTTTACTTTCTCTATACGCACTATGTACATAGTGTATAGAGAATGTACTGCACTCCACCAAAAAATTCGATACAGAGATTTTGCCGGAAATATATGTTTTAGGGTCCCCTGTATCCAAAAAAAGTATTTTCAGAAAAATTCCATGTGTGTGTGAGTGTGCGTGTGTGTGTCCATGTGTCTGTGTGCGTGTGTCCGTGTGTCTTTGAACACGATAACTCAGAAACGAAAAGTCGGTATAATACCAAACTTTGTATTTTAGTTTTGTATCTTCCAGGGATGCGACACTTAGATTTTGAGAAAAATCCGCCCACCCCCAACTACCCTTTACATGGAACTTTTTTCGAAAATTTTGTTTTTCTAAAAATTGGCTCTTACGATTTTGATTAAAATGTCGTATATTAAAGATATTTACCTGATAAATAAAATGTATATTTTGAATTTTCTGGGAATAGCCTCTGAAGACTACTTTATTCTGGGGCAATTTTACGGAATTTTAAATAACTGCTAAACCGTAAGAGATGAAGAAACACTTACCACACAATAAATGTAGAGCACATTAAAACACACAATTTATGTTTTATACATTTTTTCGTGGAGTTGATTGTTTTTGAGATATTCCTTGTTTTTAGTTTCAGCTATAAAACTTATACTTTTCGCATACAGGGCTTTGTGAACTCGTGTCCATACAAACAAAGGAGCTTTATTCACATAGCAACCAGCTTTTGACTATCACTTTAACCTATGGTACCCCCTTATTTCGCTTCTACTAACAAGGAAGCAAGTAATAAGACTATTTCTGCTAATTTTTTCTCGATTAGATGAAGTAAATAGAATAATTTGTTGCAGAGATGTAGAGAAAGTCATGTGAATGGAACACATCAGATTTTTTTGTATAGAGCCGTGGCCTGTTTGTGATCACTGATCACAAGTGGATAACTCAGTAGACGACACCAATCCATTCCTCTGCTCTTTTGGTGAACCTTAGTCTGTTTTGACTCTAGGTAGTGAGTCAATGATCAGCTGACGGCTGTCTATATGAGCATTCCAACTGAGGCAAAATATAGATCCGTGTATTAGATTAGTGATAGCTGTTTAATTATTAATAGAAATATGTGCTAGGGAAGTAAAAAAAATCTGATGTGTTCCATTCACATGACTTTTTCTACATCTCTACAATAAATTGTTGTTAAAACTCTTATTCTTCTATTTACTTAATGCTAATCGAGAAACAAATTAGCAGAAAGGGTGTTAGTACTTGCCACCTTGTAAGTAGAAGGGAAACAACGGAATACCATAGGCTAAATCGATAGTCAAATCTTTTAAAAGCTGGTTGTTATGTGATTGAAGTACTTTTGTATGCCAGGAGTATTTTAAAGCTGAAACTAATAACAAGGAATATCTAAAAAAACGGTCAACTCTACGCAAAAAATTTACACATATCATAACGAGCTCCACATTTTTTGTGTTTTAAGTTTTCATCTATCTGTTATGGTTTACCAGTTATGCCAAATTCATACAGAATAAAGAGGTCTTTAGAGTCTAGAAAACTCAATATATTCATTTTATTTGTCATCTTTAACAAACAATATTTTAATGAAACTCGTTAGAGCCATTTTTGAGAAAAACAAACATTTTCAAACCTTTTTCCATGTAAAAGAGTAGTTTGTGGCGGGGAGAATTTCTGAAAATCTTCATATCGCATCCTTGGAAGATAATAAACGGACTATTGTTTTGAGCTATGCTGTCCACAGACACATATACTTACACTCAGCTTTTTCTAAAAACGTTTTTGTTTTATTCTTGGGGTCTCAACGCATGTATTTCCGGTGAAATCTCGGTATCAAATATTTGTGTACAATACAATGCCTTCCCTATACACTATATACATAGTACGTGCAGAGAAAGTAATATATTTCCAACGTTTGTTCTTAAATATTTCTTAGAATGAAAACAGATATCAATTTTTCCATCGCTTGGAATAGTTTGTTTTCCATTAGAATAATAAATTAAAAAATTAATTACCTGAAAACACCCTAGATATTACACTGAAAATATGTAATACATGCTTATGATTGCGTGTGTTATTTGGAGTATAGATTTAAAAAAATATGTTCATAAATATGGAATTTTGAAAGTTCACCTATGAAGAAATTTGGCCCATATTAATCTTTTCATTAAAGTCTGTTTCAGTAATACATTTTACAAGGATTCTTGGTGTTTAAATATTTGAAATTCTGGCGCAGTATGTTAAACAACAAAGATAAATCTAACAGTGAAGGTAAATGCCACAAATTGTTGAAAGTTTAAGACAAAAGTTACCGTACAGAGAGTACTTAACTTGGTAATAAATATGGGCACACTAAGTCTCTGCTGGCATGGAGCCAGCACAACCCACTTGAAAGCGAATAAACAACTCTTTAGAGTGCCTTCTCATACCTTGGCTAATCGATAGCGTATAGATTCCTAGTCTGTTTATACTACCGGAAACAAATAAAATGCACTATGAACGGCCTTTAATAAACATTATAAATACACGAGTTGTGTAATTCTATTTGCGGCGCTAATAGAACATTACAAACAATGAGCCACAGTCATCAAAATGCTTTCAATCTCAAGGTTTCTGGAATATACTCCGTTTCGTCTCTTTCTGGTGAAAGTGTTGCTTTATAAAGGCTTATTCGAGGGTCAGCTGATAAATTTCGTCCGCTCAAGGAACCGCTTTTGCTTTATTTCTCAACATAATCTCCAGATGTTATCAGTGTTCTAATTTAATTAAACCATCTCTGTACTGCGATTTATCAAGATCCTCAAAATAGCTGTTTACCGCATCAATGACCTCCTCGTTGGTGTGAAATCTTCGTCTTCTAAGACATTTTTTGAGATTTGGGAACAGGTGGGTAGTCTCTGGGTGCTAGATCTGGCGAACTGGGTGGATGTTCAAGCAGTTCCAACTTTAATTCCCACATTTTTCCCATTGTAATGACGGATGGATGGGCCAGAGCATTGTCGTGATAATTTTTTTTTTTTTTTTTTGACAAATGAGGTCTTTTTCTTTTCACCTCATCAGTAAAACCTTGCAGTAAGCTTGCATCTAATGGGGAAATTTTTTTGGATTGATAAGATAATAAAACAATTTATTCAGGAAAGTCCTACTATTGAAGGTAACCATCAGTGGACATTTTATTAAAAGGGGAATTATAATATGATTATTTCCTGTTCTATTTTTTATGAAATATTTTAGAACATGAAATAATCTTATAATAATCTTATTATAATTAATCTTATTTCATCGTAGTCACCAGTGATACTTTTGCCTTTTTCTAAGTAATCAATAAAAGTAATCCCCTGTGCATTCGAGAAAACACTTGCCATGACATTGTTAGCTGACAAAATTTACTTTTGTCTTTTTTGGAGTTGGTGCACCTGGCCCAATCCACTGTTTTGACTGTGATTTACTTTCTGGAGTTAGTGATGTATCAAAGTTTCATCCAAGTAATAAGCCATCTCAAAAATTCACTGGGATTTTTATGGTAGAGCTCCACATTCGTAACATAAACATTTTTTTTTTTTTTGGTCAGGTGTCAACAAACGCGGCGTCCATCTTGCACAGACCTTATGAAAGCCGAAAACATTGCTTAAAATATTACCTTCACGTTCTTTTGATGTTTACCGCCTCTGCTATCTCAAATAACTTTAATCTGGGATCTTCCAGTACTAATTGAGGTTCTTTTCAACGATCTCTTGAGTTGTCACTTCTACAGGGCGTCCAGAGTGACACTCGTCACTAGTGCTCGTCCATCCTATTTTAAACTCTGCACCCCATCTTTTAATCATTGAATATGAAGGGGCAGAGTCCTTCAATGTACTATCCATTTCCTCCTTGATTTCTTTAGGCGTTAAGCCTTTCAAATGGAAGTATTTAATCACTGCTCGTATTTCCAAATCCTCCATTTTCGTGAATACTCTAAAGTTGTCTTGTTTAAAATGATATCATTCGAAAACTAAGCAAGCTATTGACCTGTAACTATGGATACAAGCTAGTCTAGAGTTAAACTATACAACGCTACCGTCTAACTGCCTAGTGGCGCCATATCTGTGTGAGACCCGGGACTTATCAGCCGACCCTAGTAATACATATTGGCTCTTTAATGGCTGTGTGCACCAAAGCGATCAAAATTTTATCATAAGAAATATAACGAGAGCTCCAACTCTTATCGATAAATTGTAGCTCAAGTTGTATTTAATAAGACTATTTCGTGAATAAAATAACAATGATTAGGTCTATATGGACACGAGTGATAATATTCCTAAAGTCCCATTTGTCTTGGCGTATATTAGCAACTTTATGTCCATATCATAACTCATGGCCTCGTTGCTGACAGAATTCGTTGAACTGGTTCCACACTCTGTTGTTTTTAGTGTTCTGCGGCTTTGAATTTTCAATTAATATGTCTATTTCAGCAATAGACCTTTCCCCAAAACGTTTTGGAACTGTACACTGATACTACGAGTATTATTATTATGAGACGAACATTAGTTCAGAGAGAAAACAAATGCACGTGGGTGCCATAAATTTAGAAAAAATTGCACATGGGGGTGATAAAAACAAACGATTAAAATGCAGAGGTAATGAGTTTGATTGGTTCGAATTTTGAGCGCCAGTGTACTGGATTGGCCATTTCCTACGCTCAGGTGTCATGAATGAAATAGTTGTGGTAAAACACTGACTTTACCTCAATCCGGAGAAAAGCCACGCTATTCTCTTTACCAAGCGCCGCTTTCCCGCAAACTTCCCTTCATTCACGTACCTCAGACGAAGGATACAATGGACGAACACCATTACCTACTTGGGGGTGAAGCTTGACAAGGGCGTCACTTTTAGGGAGCACATCAGGGAACTGAAGAGTCAGGGCAACGGGGCTGCGGCCTCACTGTACCCGATGCTGAAGTCCACGATGCCGGTTCCCCTTAAGTTGCGCCTTTTGAGGGCCCTCATAGTCCCCTTATTAATCTACGCCTGTGAGATCTGGTGCATGGCGGCAGATTCCAGTCTGCTGTTGCTTCAGCGGGTATAGAATAGATGCTTTCGGGCCATCTATTCTGTACCTCGACTATTTCCTACGAGACTCCTGCACGAAGCCACTGGAGGACGAGATTAGGCGTCGGGCAACAAAATTCAACGAAGGGTTACCATTCCATCGGAGCGCCCTCGTTAGGTCTCTTGGGGATTACGGTCCCACAAACCGCCGCTTCAGGCGATACCGGCTTCCCCGCATGGCTTGCGGGCATCCCCGGTAACGAAGGAGCACCTCCAATAGCTGCTACGGCTAAGCTCCTTACAATCCTTCAAGAGTTGCTTAGATATCAAAATTAAAAAACCCAAAATAAAGATTTTGAATAAACTTCACACCAACGGTGCACAAGGGCCGTTGCAACATAATAGGCGAGTCGAGGAGCAATACTTGCCTTCTCCTGTCACTCCACAACCCCAAATCTCACCCGCCATCCTGCAGTGCGTGGTTAAGTTCTCTCCGAGAACAGGGACACGTCTAACACAACTCGGGCTGCCCTCAGCCTGCCATCTGCTCTGGGTCTGGGTGTGACTTTACCGCGATAAACGGTCATATTTTATGGTATATTAACTTTGTCGAGGATTTTCTCGAGGATAATCTAACTGATTATTAAGGCCTGGTTTTCGTCTTGTATTTTCCGCTACGCTTATGTTGTAATTAAAATGGCGGTAGAGTGTAGATTAGAATTCCCAATCAAAATAAACATTCAATTTTCACCAGTGAAAATGATACTGTTTGGTATTTAACCCCATATTAATACATTGTTTTGTTACATATGTCGTTTTTCTTCTAATTCGCAAATCGAACTCATGAGACTTGAGTAGCCATGATTATTAGTGCGATACGAAGTGGACTGGCCATCCATTCAAAGCCGAAAGTCGCGAGTTTGAGTCCCAGCGATTGCAGTCAAATGTGCCTGTGGTAAAGAAAGGAGAGGGCACAAGTAAAATAACCGGTGTATTGGCACACTTGGAAGCTGACGGATTTACATTTGACTGCCGTTGCATGCTTTTTTCTATTTATTATTAAAAAAAAAACACCACAATTTTATTAAGGAAATAAAAACATGTTTACACCTTAGCACAGCTTAATCGTATTGTTGAAGATTAGTCCAATACGAAATTAGGGGAAAAAAAAGAAGCGTACTAAAAATATAAAAAATGTTGATTAATCATCTTTGTTGCCAAGTGGCAACACCATGTAATCAAGTGTTAATATTAATTCCTTAGCTTCCTGGCTGAGAGCGAGTGTAGTTCCCTTTTGTTGTGCTACCTATTTTACCCGTTCTTTGGTTTTCTCTAGTTGTTCCTTAAGGTAACGCAACTGTGAAATTCCTAAATCCAAGAGTTTTCAACTAATCAGCCCGAAAATTTAAGCATGAATTTATGTTGTACATTAGTTACATGCTTTCAAATTTGGTTTATGTATCATAAGTAGTTTTTGAGTTATTAAACATCTGGCACCAAATTCAAATCACTCCATACGATGAAAATGATGAAAAATTTAATTGTTTTTATTTTTCAAGTATCAGAAACAGAACTATCATATAAATTTATTGTACTACAATTAGTTGAAGAGGTAAAATATTAAAGCAAGAAGCAGACAAAAAATCAAGAAATGCTATAATACAATTGACTTTAAAAATCAATACCTACAACAATATTAGGCATTTTAAAAAATCATGCTTGTTAAGAACCTATCCTAAAATTTTAAGAGAGCTGGAATAAAACCTACATCGTGTGGAACATTTTAAATGGCAAAAAACTGTAAACTAGGAAATCAAGTTTCAAAGTTCAAAAAATGTTCCCTCTAAGTTGCATACCTTCAAATAGTATAAAACCCTTCAGAAACATAAGTTGTACGGTCCTTCCTCTCCCTTCTCTCTTCTGCAGTAGTTTTCTTCAATTTTAGTTTAGGAGAAACAAATTATTTAACTGTCATTTTATTAATGTTTTATTTTTTCTACAGAAATATAAAGTTTATTATTTAATTACACAAGCACTGGTTATTTTAGAAAAAAAAACATCCCATCGATTTTCTTTTGTATTAGTTTTAATTAAGCTTGTGTTTCGAAAACTGCATCGTGTGGAAGAATTTAAAGTTTTGAAAACTGTTTCTTTGTAAGTATTAAAATGTCATAATCTCGTGCAGAATTTTTTTAAACCACGAATATCTGTCAACTCTCACGGACTGATTACACAAATTCTCAGGATTATATAAAGCAAAGAAAAACTGCAAGTCATTTGGTCCGAGTAAAGCTGCACTCTGCCGCCAAACAGTCTCTATTTCATGGCCGGAAATATGCAGTTGGTGGGGTGTTCTATCTTGCTTGTGGATTAGGATGGGGAGGGCCCATGTTAAATAATTGGTGGTACGACATGCCTGGTGTGAGACATGTTTTGTAAATTTTGAAACATATTACTATACTCACTTTTTTTAGTTATTAGTACAAGTTATTGTATTTCCAACTTGAAATAGATACATTTAAGGCCAAGTGATATTAGCTAAATCCACATTTCCGATGTTTACTAATTTTTTACCATAGAGAACGGGTTAAAGCACCATACCCAATTACAGTCATTCATTTAAATCGTCACGTGATACGGTTTAAAGCGCCGCATGGTAATAAAAATAGTAGGGAATTGAACTATAAGCATTACATTATTTAATTAGGCAAAAAAACATTTTTTTTCTTTTGCTCTTTTTGATCAAGTTTCAGATGCGTTACCTTAACCACTTATCTCTTCTCTCTCACAAATATTGCCCTGTATCTGTAATTCGCCTCTTTCTCTTTACATTCAACATTTTCATTGCTACCATCCCTTCCATTTGAGTTTCAAAAGTTCCTTCCTCCAATTTATTGCCTCTTTATATTTAGTTAAACAGTGAACAATGCTGTCCTGCTCCCCGCATGAAATACATCGTTCTAATTCATTGCCCCTTTCAAAAGAATTGCTCCTGTGCTCATTCCTCCCTCTCTTTGTTTATTACCAATATATTAGTGGCATTAATTGTGGACTTTTTTTTTAAATTTACTTTAAAATGTGAATATTGCATTCAACTCACATTCAGAATCATCCTACCTGATAAATTATAGTCAAAAAGTGCTATAATAACACAGTATTAAACTATTTACTAGTAACTGCAACTAATTTGGTCGTTAAATGAATTACTTTGACCTGGCATTGGAAAATACATTATTTTATGTATTATTACTATTATTAGGTCATCACTGAGTGGTTAGACCGCTCACCTCCCACCTAGGCGGCCCGAGTTCAGTCCCAAGTGCCCGCATGTGGAGTTTGTGGTGGACGAAGCGGCGTCTGGGTGGGTTTTCTCCGGGTTCTCCGGTTTCCCCCGCCACTCATTCCAACAATTGCTCCATTACCACCTTTTCTATCATTTATTTCGCTTGCATTTCATATCATCCACTTCCTCACGCTCATGCCCGGCTACTGGCCGACCACTCGTTCCAGGTATTCATTCTGTTGTTTGGTGCCGTTAGCTCTCCGACGGGCTTCTGACCCCTAGGCATCCGCTGGTAATGTTCTAGGGGGCTGTCGTCTAAATACGGAGAGCATAAACCGACTATGAAAAATTATTATTATTATTATTATTATTATTATTATTATTATTATTATTATTAATTTTATGCTGTATTCAATTTGAAAATTGGAATTATTGCTCTTATTTTACAAAGAGGAGCTCAAATTTTGAGAAGTATGGTACTCTAATTTTGAATCCTCCAATTTTTATTGGGAAAATCTGGTATTTTTAAGATTATGGTGTTCATGGTGTTGAGTTGTCATAATAACAAAATTAATAGATGTCTTCAAACTTGACGTCTTCTATGTAATATGAGAGCAATAAATTTAATTTTCACATTGTATATAATATAAAATAAAACATTTGTATCCATATTTATAAACTATTTCCAAAGTTAGGTCTGAGTAAATTATTAAGGATCAAATTAGTTTAAGGTTCAAAGTTCTAATCTGTATTATGGTAACATGTCCTGGCTATAATTTATCTGACAAGAATGATCCTGAATGAGTTAATGCAATATTAAATTTGAAAGTTAATTTAACAAAAAATGTCCAGGATTAATGCTACTCATATACTATTGCAAGTAAACTAAGAATGTTGGAATGGCAAGATATTATATTTTGCAACTCTGTGTTAACAAAGTTCCTCCCTTAGGATCTTAGGACTTGATTATTACTAATTATTATTGAACAATTTATGTGTTATGACGAGATAAAGGCTATTGCATAAAAATATTCTGCTATTGATTTTGATTCCGCTCGATATTTTAAGCGTGATTGTTTGCAGTTCTATTCATTCACTTTGAGGTGAGAATAAAAGTACTGATTGTTTTACTAATTTGAATGCTTCTTTTCTTTCCCCTGTTTTTATTACAACTTGAAAGATATCCTGAACAAAACCATTAGAACTGACCATTTCACTGTTGCTAACGAGTCTACAGAATTGCACTTGAACAGTATTGCCATTCAGGTTCGTTACTTGCCTCTAATGGCCAAAGTGTAAAAACTGAAGGTGACTTCTAAGAAAGACTGCGGAAGAATTACTGTGAGACTCAATAATAAGCTTGCGTGCCTTCAAACAAATTTAAATCCCCACGAACGTTGTTCTTGTATAAAAGGGCCAGAGTTATGTAATTTCGACTTCATTCAGTTCTTAATGGCCTTTCTACATGCTTGCAGGGATAGCTTCACGCAAAGATTGCATAATGTGCTAGACTGCTTTAATTTGGAAGTTTAGAAAATTAAAATTTAATTACTTGTGCAGCAACCTTTAGCACTGGCAATAAAAGTATAATTCGTGGATTATCTGATTAAGATAAACTGGTTGTTTGTTCTTCATAAGCTGTAGAAGGAGAAACTAACTGCCTTTAAACTTGAGGAAGAAAATCCCAGCATAAAGGGATTTTTGAAATAGGGAAATTCCGCAGAAATCTTCCGCAATGATAAAGTATTACATACTAACAAAAATTATGTATGGAGATTTCAACTGAAATATTTTCTTTAATGTTCTCTAAAATCAAAACAACTGTTGTAAAAATTATTGTACGAGGGCTGTTTTTTTTTCAACCTCCGATAGGCCATAAATAAAAGACAGTTCTTAGAAAACAATTATTTTATTAGTGAAAGTTTTGTACACTTATTGTTACCTTTCAACATAATCACAGAAAAGATTGAGGTGCACAAGCTTTGCAATACCCGATTTCAAGATTTTTTTCGGGTGTAAAAATCCGTAGCATGGCTTCCTTCGGAAGGGAAGTAAAGCCGTGGGTCCCGTGTCGTAGATTTACGGCACGTAAAAGAACCTCAAGCCTGATAAGAGAGGCCTCTGAGCAAAATTAAGCGGTCTTCCACACCCAGTTCAGAATGGGACGCTGAGAACCACAGTAGTTAAAGAGCGTCCATAAATAACACGCCATTTCCATTTCCATTTTCCCGATTTCAAATAAGCATTGACGTTGTTTTAAAGATCTTTGTTGGTTTGATAGTGCAGCCCTCCTAGCCACGTCTTCAGTTCAGGGAAAAGTTGAAAGTCGCTGGGTGCCAGGTCAGGACTGTACAGCGGATGATCGAAAATGTGCCATTGAAATTGTTCAAGGAGCCAATGGGTTGTACCAGCAGAGTGTGGACGAGCGTTGTCATGGATCAACACAATTCCTGAAGTCAGCATTCCTCTTCGTTTGTTTTGAATGGTTCTCCGCAAACGTCGTAAAGTACGAAGATCTTCAAAGCAACGTCAATGCTCTTTGAAATCATTGGCGGCAACATTTTTTGAAGCGGGTATTGCAAAGCTTGTGCACAGGTACGATAAATGTCTCAATATTTTCGGTGATTATGTTGAAAAGTAACCATAAGTGTACAACATTTTCAGTAATAAAAAAATTGTTTTCTATGACTTGTCTTTTATTTATAGCCTATCGGAGGTTGAAAAAAATGACCCTCGTATTTAACATTTAAATGACTTTCTGTGTTAGCTCCTTAGCGTGGTGGTAGCAGGACTGCTTGCCAAGAGACCTGGATTCAATTCCCGGTACTGGCGTGGCAATATTTCCCCCGCTGGGAGACCTGGTCTGGGGTGCACTCAGCCTCAGGGGCCAACTCAGGAGCTACTTGATGGAGCATTAGCGGCTCCAGGTCGAGAGGATCGTATTAACCGCCCGGGAAGGGCCCGAGAAGCTGACCACGTCTCACCGTCTAAAACTGCACCTCATCCATGATGCCTGTCATGGACCAAGATGGGGACGCAGCGGCCGGGCGGTAGGCCTTGATCCCTTGTAGGTTGTTGCTTAGGATTTTAATTTAATTAATAACTTTCTGTATAAACTATTATTCGTAATTGGCTTACCCTCTCCGTATTTAGTACTGACATCCCCCTAGGATTTACAAGCGGATGTCTTAGGTCAGAAGCCAACAGTAGGAAACCTTAGAACTGAGAACCTGGAACGAGTGGTGGCCCCCTAGCCAGGCATGAGCGTGAGAAATGACATGAAATGCAAGGAAATGGATGATAGAGCAATTGGTGGAATGAATGACAGTGAAAACCAAAGCACCAAAACCCCCAGACGCCACACACAACACAAATCCCACTAACGGGCGCTTGGGATTTAACTCAGGTGAGAGGCTAGTCATCTAGCCACTCGGCCACGGACAAACTATTATTACTAAAACTAATTCTTCTATATACTTCATGCAGCCAGTCTCTTAATCCATCTATAAAATACGTCATGTCTAAATCCAGTTTAGGTAGCTTCCTGTGATCACGGCGTCTTCATTTATATTTCTTGGTTCTCCATACTATCTCTTGTTGTTATGTCCAAGAGTTTTCTTTCCATTTTTCTTTGGTAGATCTCTATTGTTTAATTCTGTTTTTCTTTTCTCTAAGTAAGGGAAGCATTGTATTCCTTCCTAAAATTCTATCTGCAATTTCACTGAAAATAAAAACGTTTTGAGCCGTCCTGAGAAAATCGTTAGGTACTTTTCTGTGTGTCTGAGAACAGTATGATACAAAAACGGAAAGTCGGCAAGAGATTTCGATAAAGATACGACGGACGGACACACATACATACACATTTACACACAACGTTCTTAAGAAATAGTTTGCTTGACTTCTATTAGCAATCCATATTTGACAGTGTTGAAAGCATTAAATATTCAGATGTGAAAGCCATCAGACTGCCAAAGTTTTGACTTCTTCTTGGGATCATTGGTATTTTAGCTTCACAGATCCCTCGGTTACGCCCTGTCGTTGCTACACTCCTCCCTTGGCTACACTTTGCGGCTTAAGACCCTCCAATTTGGGCCACACTTTGCGGCTTAAGACCGTAAACGTTTATAACAGACCAGTAAGTAACTACAAAACGGCTCTAATGGCAGAATAACAAAACTACCCACGTATTGACGTAACGCCAAGTGATGTTGCCATCGTATAGTAATAATGAGATTTCTTTCCATTTTTCTTTGGAAGATCACTAGTGTTTGCCTTGTTTTTACTTTCTCTAAGCAGGGGAAGAATTTTATTCTACCTTAAAATTTTATAGTGCGATTTCATGGAAATAACATTTTGATCCGTCCTGAAAAAAAGAGTATGTTTCTGTGTGTCTAAGAACAGCATGATACAAAACATGGAAAATCAGTTAAACACCAAACTCGTATTTAAAATCAGTATCTTCCAAGACGACATTGATAAAAGAATTATGAAGGCAAAGCTTCATACAATTGAAATCTATTTGGCAATCGTAAGAAATTTCCTGAAAACTAAACTCAGATTATTCAACACAAACGTATCAAGCATACTGCTGTACGGGTGTGTCGAAACGAATTGCAGGTTGTATAAGCAAATTTCTGAAAAATATGAGATTTTGGTGGCCTCGGAAGATATCAAAAGCAGATTTATGTAATAAAGCAAATCGGAAGAATATCAGCAAAAAAAATCAAGTTCAGAAAGGAGAAGTGGGTTAGTCACATACTAAGGAGCGAAAATGGCAATGCTATAAGAATGACCCTTGAATGGAATGCCCAAGGTTCAAGTAGAAGAAGACCTAAAATGACTCGGTGCAACACGGTACGAGACAAGCAGAGATGGCAGGAAAGAATGAAATGAGGTACATTGGAGATAAATAGAGTTCGATAGCATGTCTTAATTAAGCCCCTTTGCTTCCCCGAGGAGTGAGTAGGATTCTATTACTTCTACTTCCAAAGATGTAACACAAGGTCTTCAGCAAAAGCCCCACATCCCAAACTAACTTTTCCATAAAACATAGCTCTAATATTTTGATTAAAATATCTTATCCTGGATATATTTAAAGACAAATAAAATGTATACGATGAATTTTCTGCCAATAGCCTGTGAAGTACTCTTCATTCGGAAGGAATGTTGTATAATCTTGTAAACTAGTAAATGTTAAGTGATAGATGAAAATACACTACACAAGAAAATTTAACCTCTATAAAGCACACAATTTATTACAAATATATATTTTTTCTGCCGTTAGCCATTTCAAAGGTATCCGTTGTTTCTGGGTTGAATCGCCCATTGGTTATTCTTTCGACGTCCTTGATGCTCAGTTGTTTCTCGCGATAGGCATAGAAATAATATGCCGTTTTAATGTCAGTATACGAGGAATGTTTAGAAACTGAAGTTACAAAGCCTGTAATGAAATGAGTATATTTTATTTCGCACAACCAAAACAGCCATCTTATAGTATTCATTAGGTTATGTTTTCACGTGGTCTTCATATTGGTTGAGGCACTTGTCGCTTCGTGGGATGAGCTTGAATATTTCCTTCTGATAAAAATCCAATCCTTGCGTGTTCAGCCATGTTGTCGTGAAGTGTTGCACTCTGAAGAGAATCACCGGCCTCCTAAGCGTTCCTTTTGATGAGGAAAACGTGAAAGTCGCTTGGAGCGACATCCGGGCTGTAGGGAGAGTGGTCGATTGTATCCCAGCGAAACTGCTTTAACAGCGTGGTGGTGTTCTGGGCTGTATGAGGTCCCGCGTTGTCGCGAAGGAAGATGACACCCTCGGTGAGGAACCCTGCTGTTTCCTCCTCATTGATTCGCGCAATCGTGACATGCTCTCGCAGTATCGGCCGCTGTGTACCCTCTTTCCAAAAGCTTCACTAGTATGACACTCGCGCTGTCCCAAAACACGTGACTATCAACTTCCCGGCAAATAGCGCCACCTTAAACTTCTTTATCTTTGGAGAAGATGAGTGTTTCCACTCCACTGACAACCGCTTACTGCCGGGGGTATGATGGTGGGTCCTGTTTCGTCATCTGTGACAATGCGATGAAGAAAATTTCTCTCTTCCGTGGAGAACCGTTGCAAAAGTTGCAGACTTGCTCCCATGCGCTTCTCCTTCTGTTGGAAAGATTTCGTGGAATCCATCGGGAACGAACTTCTGGTACTGCAGAATATTGTGAACAATGTGATGAATGCTTTCACCAGACATTCCTAGTTCCACCAACATATGTCGTAACCTGATCCTCCTGTTGTCCTGAATCAGCTCCTCCATGTGAGCTGTGTTCAAATCTGTTACTATGATCCTCATCGACGACGTTTTCTCTACTGGCCTCAAACTTTCGACACCATTCTGCAACATGCTAGCGATACATTACAATCTCTCCATAAACCTATACCAGATGTCACTGAATGTCAGCCGCATTTGCATGTTTTGCCTACAGAAATCGAATAATTGAGTGATTTCTTAAACGCTGCAGTAAAACTGTAACTCTACACAGTTGCCAAACGCAAGCATTAGAATTAACGCACGCTACTAAGTTCTGTGAAAGACAAATATCAAGAATATGGGCCTTATAACCTTAATTTCTGACCATGCCTCGTAAAAGGCATCCAGCTGTTAAACATTTGATTTTGTTATTCTCTTTGTAGCTATAACGAAACGTGTATACAGTTACTTCAGCAAAGCTTTATCTCAATTAAAGTGAAGTTGTTTGAATGATAAACTTTCCTGAGTTCATTATTTGAACTTTTAAACTCATATCGTAAGATTTGTCCCGAAATGTGAATCTTAGAGACCAAAATTTAACTATGCTGATGAATAAAATGGTTTGACCTAGGTATACAGTTTCGTTTTCGTATTCTAGTCAATCTTTATTGTTTGTCATGAACATAGTCAAAATGTTCATTTATAGGCCTACCGCTCAAGCCTGATTCTTTAGCTCTTTGTAATTTCAATATAAGAGCCTCTAATTACCCTTAGAAATATAAGCACTGGGAAAATAAATGAAACGTAAAACTTAAATACCAGGTTTTTTTTTTCAACCTCCAATAGGCTATAAATAAAAGACAAGTTCATAGAAAGCAATAATTTTATTACAAATGCGACATTTATCGTACCTGTGCACAAGCTTTGCAATACCCGCTTCAAAAAAATGTTGCCGCCAATGTTGTTTTGAAGATCTTCGTTGGTTTGAAAGTGCTGCCCTCCTAGCCACGTCTTCAGTTCAGGGAAAAAGTGCAAGTCACTGGGTGCCAGGTCAGGACTGTACGACGGATGAACGAAAATGTCATATTGAAATCAAGGAACCGATGGGTTATGCCAGCAGTGTGTGGACGAGCTTTGTCATGGGTCAACACAATTCCTGAAGTCAGCATTCCTCTTCGTTTGTTTTGAATGGCTCTCCGCAAACGTCATAAGTGTCAAACTTTTTTGTAATAAAATAATTGTTTAATATGAACCTATCTTTTATTTATAGCCTATCGGAGGTTGAAAAAGACCAGTTGCTGAAAACCACCAATGCTTGTGTCTCTTACATGCCAGATAAATGATACATTATTGCATAATCATCTGGTCTTTACCTGCTATCATATAGTGTCGATGAAATAGTTTTATAGACATTCATATTTTGTAGTTAGGAAGGAAGTTTAGCTTGACAGAGATCAAATATAGTATGCGCGTGTCTTATAGGTACGGTTCCAGAAAGATCACAAACCTTTCGGGGGAAAAGCAATGTTTATGAGCTCTTTTCTGTATCCTTATGATAAATAAACCAAAGAAAATGGCCCCCATCGATTATACAAGCCTGTAATTTTCTGAGTAACATATTTTATAATCCAATGAGTATTCGTTTTCCTCTCCTTGTTTTCTTAGCTTCACCCTCAGAACCATTTGTCATCATGATATATTTTTATTTGACAGAACATGTACCTACTTAGTAGGCCATTTTTTGACTATCAATTCCAGAAAATCAGATCGCATTAACATAAAAATGTAGGCCTCCATTCGTAGGCTTGGTTAACAGAATTTCGTGGTTATATAGAAGTTCCCAGAATGTTATGTTTTACCATGATAATATTAGGAGGAACAGATTCTCATTTATACAACAAATATTAGTGACCAATCCAACCACCTTGTTATTAAAATTTTATATATTACACTCACATGACCTACTCTACATATTCTGTAATAACATATTCTTTAAAAAATCTTTTCTTCTACCCACCTCATGCTAATCCAAAACGTAAATATTAGCAGAAATGGCTTTGCTATTTAGTCACTTAGAAGTTGAAGGGATATAAGGTAATGCATTAGACTACCGCAAAAATCAACTCGTTTAAAAACTGGTTGCTATGTTCTTAAAATTCGGTTCTTTCTTTTCATGGCCAAGACAAAAACAAAAGACAAAGGAATGACAAATATGAAGCTCTCTAAAACTGAAACCAATAACATGGAATACCTTAGAAATGCTTAACTCCACAAAGAAAAGTATATAACATAAATTACGTGTTTAAACGTGATTTACATTTTTACACATACTGTGTACAAAGTATATATATATATATATATATATATATATATATATATATATATATATATATATATATATATAGCGAGAGAGAGGGAGAGAGAGAGAGAGTAATGTATTCCACCCAAAGGTTCGATTTCGAGGTTCACCGGAAATACATATTTTGAGGTCCCCTGAATCGAAAAAATATTTTTAAAAAAATTCCGTGTGTGTCTGTTTGTAAATGTGTTAGTGTGTGTATGTGTATGAGTTTGTCAGTCTATGGGCAGCATAGATTAAAAACGAAAAGTCCGTTAAATACTTAACTTGGTATTTAAGTTCAGTATCTTCCAAGAAGATATTCAAGAAAGCCCCCCCCCCGCCTATCCTTTACACGGGAGAAATTTTAAAATGATTTTCTGAAGCATGGTTCTAACAATTTTGACTAAACTACCGCATATTAAATATTTTTAAATGGCAAATAAAATGTATATCTTGAATTTTCTGGGAGTATCCTCTATAGCTTCTTCATTATGGGTGCCTTTTGCATAGATAACTGGTAAACCGTAAGATATATACAACTTAATACACAAAAAAATGTCAACCTCGTTAAAAAAATAACATTTATATAATATACACTTTTTCGTGGAGTTGACCGTATCCGATATATTCCTTGTTATTGGTTTCAGTTCTAAAATACTTCAACTTTTGTCATACGAGACTTGTCAGCTCCTGGCCATGTAAAGAAACGGATTTTAATCCCATAGCAAGGACATTTTAAACATTTGAATGTCAATTTAGCCTAGTATGTTCCCTTATTTTCCTTCTACTTATAAGGAACTAAGTTATAAGACCATTTCTGCTAGTGTTTATATGGATTAGCACGAAGTAGAGAGATTCATAAGCTTTTTAACACTAATTTGTTACAGAGGTATAGAGATAGTCATGAACATGTCATATTGTTTGTTTAGTAAGTTTTAGTCTATTTGTTACGGTTTACCAGTTTTGCAACATTTATCTAGAATGAAATGTTCAGGAAATTAAGATATACATTTTATTTTCTATGTAAATAGTTTTAATATATGGTACTTTATTTCAAATTCGTTAGCCATTTATGAAAAAATAAAAAATGGCGAACCATTTTGCACGTAAAGGGCAGTTTTCTTGGAAATCGTATCGTATTCCTGGAAGATAGCAAACTTAAATTTAGTATTCAAAGGACTTTTCGTTTTTGAGCTATTCAGTCCACACACACACACACACACACACACACACACACACACACACACACACACACACTTGCAGCTTTGTATTCAGGTATTCACAATTATGTATTTCCGGGGTGGAATATTACACCTTTTCTACCTAGGTCCCGTGATTTGCGGCACGTAAAAGAACCTCAAGCCTGATAGAAAGGCCTCTGAGCAAATTAAGCGGTCTTTCACGCCCAGTATATAATAGGACGCTGAGAACCACAGCAGTTAAAGAGCTTCCATAAATATAACACCATTCCATTCCTTTCTCTACCTGTTATGTAGAGAACGCATGTACTTTATATACGTATTATATAGAGAAAGAGTAGGGAAAGTAGAAATATTGGTCTATTTATATCACATTTTGCATTTAATCATATCAAATATCAACACAATTTTAGATTTGTAGAGACTTCATTACTAAAAACAATTATTCTAACTTTGCATTAAAAGCTGGAATTTTGGGCTCGATATTTTGTATGCGAGTCGGTGAACTATCTTTACACAAGTGTTACGACGTTTTATTTGAAGGTTACTAATGAGGCAGACTATGCACTTTTCTAATTTAGGTCCATATGCTCTAATTTTAGCCAAGTTTATGGACGTCCACCTGGAAATTGCTAAGCATATTTGTCCAAAATATACTTAAAATATGATGTGTTGTATTTGCATAATTTTCTCTATCTGTTCTGCAAACTAAATATGCTTAAAAATGATTACTGTTTTATCTACGTAACGCTAATCAAGATAACCATAAGCAGAAATGGTCTTATTACTTAGTTCCTTATAAAATATAAGTGAATAGACTAGGCTAAAGTGAGAGTGAAATCTTTTAAACGCTGACGCAGTGCGTTTATTATTGAAATTAGAATAGGAGTAAAAAAACAGATATGAAAGAAAGATAATTTTCCTTTTGTGAAAATATTAAGTAGTTTAAAATTAAAACCAATAACAAGGAATATCACGAAAAGTCTACAAAAAGAAAGGTATATGACACACTGTGTGTTTTAACGAGATTTAAATTTGTTGTAGTAAGTTTTGTATTTTAATCAACATCAGGAGAACTACTTTTGAAAAAGAAAAACATTTTCAAAAAACTTCTATGTAAATATTAATTTGGGATGGGGGGATTCTATTGAAAATCTTCCTGTTACATCCTTGGAAGATACCAACTTCAAATGACAACTTTGGCATTTAACTGTCTATTATTTTTTAGCTATGCTGTCCAAAGGCGCACGCACGCACACATGAGCGAACGTTTTCTAAAAATGCTTCTTTGGACGCAGGGGATTTCAAAAATATTTCCGATAAATTCTCGACACTGAAGTTTTGAGTGGAATACAATAGCTTCTCTAACACTATGTGTAAAAACTAAAAATGCTACTTTAGATTCAGAAATCCTCAAAACATCTATTTCCAGGAAATTTCGGTATCGAATTTTTGAGTGGAGTACAATATTTTCTCTACCTACTAATTAGCATACGTACTATGCAGAATAAGAATTGAGAAATACGAAATTTTGGTCTATTTCTATTACGTTTTGTATTTAGCCTTATCCAATATGCAACACAATCTGTGGTTTATAGATATTCCATTATTAAACCTAAGGTATGTCTATTTGGCATTAAAAGATGCAATTTTGGGTTTGTTATTTTGTATATATAAATCGATGAATTATGTAAAAACAAGTGCTTGGATGTTTTATTTGAAGGTGAATAATGAGGCAACCTATTTATTGGTATGCAGTTTTAGTTTCTCTAGCATGTAGTATGTAAATGTACATAGTGAATAGATAAGGTATTGTATTCCGCCCATTATTTATTCGTATCCATTTTTATTTTCTCTAGCACGTAGTATGTAAATGTACATAGTAAATAGATAAAATATTGTATTCCACCCAAATTCGTATCCATTTTTATTTTCTCTAGCACGTAGTATGTAAATGTACATAGTAAATAGATAAAATATTGTATTCCACCCAAAAGTTCAATACCAATATTTTACCGTAAATAAAGGTTTTGAAACCCTCTGAATAAAAAAAATTATTAGAAACATGTCCATGTTAATTTTGAACATTTTGATTTTCTGATAAATGGGTCTACAGATTTTGTTAAAATTACATATTTTAAAATATTTTTATAAAATGTATATTTTGAATCTTCTGAGAATAGCCTCTAAATACTTTTTCATTCTGAATGACTTTTGCACAACTTTTGTACAATCGGTGAACCATAAGAGATGTACAAAAACTTAGTGCATAAAACTGAGATCACAATTAAACACACAATTTATGACATATATATTTTTACATTCTCTATACGCACAATGTACATAGTGTATAGAGAAGGTATTGCATTCCGCCAAAAAGATCGATACCGAGATTTCACCATAAATATATGTTTTAGGGTCCCCTATATCCAAAAAAAAGTATTTTCAGAAAAAGGTCCGTGTGCCCGTGTCAGTGTGTCCGTGTGTCTGTGAACACGATAACTCAAAAACGAAAAGTCGGTAAAATACCAAACTTGGTATTTAAGTTTAGTATCTTCCCGGGATGCGACACGAAGATTTTGAGAAAAATCCCCCCACCCCAAACTACCCTTTACATGAAACTTTTTTTTTTGGAAAATTTTGATTTTCTAAAAAATGGTTCTAACGATTTTGGTTAAAATATCGTATATTAAAGAGATTTACCTGACAAATAAAATGTAGATTTTGAATTTTCTGGGAATAGTCTCTGAAGACTACTTTATTCTGGATCAATTTTACGAAATTTTGCTTAACTGCTAAACCGTAAGAGATGGATAAAAACTTACCTCACAAGAAATGTAGAGCACTTTAAAACACACAATTTATGTTATATACATGCTTTTCGTGGAATTTATTGTTTTTAAGATATTCCTTGTTTTTGGTTTCAGCTATAAAAAACATAGTTTTCTCATACAGGACTTTGTGAACTCGTGTCCTTACAAACAAAGGAACTTCAGCCACATGGCAACCAGCTTTTGATCATCACTTTAACCTATAGTACTCCCTTATTGCGCTTCTACTTACAAGGAAGATAGTAATAAGACTATTTCTGCTAATTTTTTCTCGATTAGCAGGAAGTAAATAGAAGCATAAGCTTTTTAACAATAATTTATTGCAGAGTTGTAGAGAAAGTGATGTGAATGGAACACATAAGATTTTTCCCTATATTTTCGTGTTCATGCAGCATGCAGCAGCCGATGTTGGAATATGTGGCCCCATTCGGTCATGCTTAATCCGATTATACCTTACCTTCTCAACTTTGTTCCTTTTGGATGGTGTGCTGCGTACCTTTTGGACGTCTCTTGACACATAAATAAGTTTCCCATACTCCAGATGAATCTGATTGAATCACTCTAATATGCCTTCTATTTGGCGATAGTAATGCAACGAAAATTACGTCGCTTCTGTTTTGTTGATGTTTTGCAGGGTGAGATTCATGTACACAACAAAGGAGATACAGGAATGGCATGTGTTTTATATTGGCAGGAAGCAAGCATGTCGGCGCAGGGGGTTGCACGGGGAGGTGGAGGGGCAGGAATCCGCACAGGGCCCGCAGGGGCGGCGCTCATCAAAAGCGTGTCGCTTTTCGTGGCGAGCGGGCGCAAAGCTTCTGCGGCGGCCGCGGCGGCAGCGTCGGCCTGGAAGACTCGAACACAACAGCAACAACAGCAGCAGGGTGCCACTTCTTCGGGCACTCAGGAGGCACAGGCGAAGAAGACGCGTCGGAGGCGCAGGAGGATGGCGGAAGATGGTAAAAATGGTGCGGGCAAGTGTTCTCCCAAGATGCTGGAGGCGCTCAAGAAGAACACGCACTTCACTAAGTGAGTATTGACTAACACCAGGGTGGTTACACAAGTGAACTAAGTAAATTGTGCATTTTCATTAAGCCGATTATTTTGCTTTGGTCATCTCCACCTTCATTTTTGCAATACTAGGAGTTCTTACTATATTTCCACAATACTTCATCAATTTTTACTTTTTCTACTACGTACATAAGTAGAAGAGTATTGTATTCCACCCAGAAATTGAATATGGAGATTTGACCAAAAATAGATTTATGTTTTGAGACACCCCCCCCCTCTCAAGAAGACATGTTTAAAAAAGTTCCGGGTGTGCGCGGTTTTGCATGAGTGTGTCTGGGAAAAGTATACAAGAATGCGACACGAAGATTGTCAAGAAAATCCTTCATCTCAGACTAGCCTTTAAATGTAAAATTATGGTGAATTTCCAAAACTGGCTGTAATGATTTTGATTAAAGCACCACATAGTTTTGTATAACTGTATAAATCGTAAGAGATAGCCCAAATGCTGCTGTATAAAAATATACAAGTAGTTCTCGGTAAATCAAACAATGTATGTGTAATAACTTTTTTTTCAGTTAACTATTTCCGAGATATTCCCGATATTATTTGCATTTTAAATACTTTATACTTTTCTCATATGATAACTCGTTATTTCTTTATTTTTTTTCTTATTTTTTCTACCACGGGAATAGTAAGTAGACAAGGTGTCGCATTCCACTCAAAAATTGGATACTGAGGTCCTACTGGAAATATATGTTTTGAGGTCCCTTTAAAATGTAGCTTTTAGATGTGTAAGTGATAGAGAGAATGTGTGTATGTGTGTATTTGTGAGCAGTATAACTCGTCTCACTTAAGTGCCAAACTTGATATTTAAGTTCAGTTTCTTCCAAGGGTACGAGACAGGAAGAATATGACGAAGATCCTATTTTGTTTATGGAAGTTTTTTTCGCAAATTCTTAATTTCTGAAAAATGGGGCTCTCGATTATCATGTAAATGCCTAATGCTAAAAACTTTTCAAGACAAAAGTTGCATCTGAAGTCCTCTTCATTTAAAATTACATTCAATAAGGATAAATCGAAAGAGATTGACCATATGACTGTACTAAAAATTTGGGTCTCTTAAACTACACATTTTATGTCAAATAAGTGTTTGTATATAAACCATTTCCAAGCGTATTCCTCGTTATAGGTTTGCATTTCAAAATACTGGAATTTAATACTTTTCTCAAATGAAAACATCTTTCGTTTTCTTTTTACTCTCTCGAGCATTCTAGGAGAACGTAATTTCAAGTCATTTACATAACGACTGTCTTAAAGGGATACAAAAGTGCTGTTTTTTTGTTGTTTTTGTTTGTTTAGTAATTTCACTCAGAATTTTATATAAACATATTATTTTTGTGCAAAATATGCACCGTACATTGCACAAGCACACATTTACAATGTTTGATTTTTCTAGGGCGGATGATACACATGTTTTGGACGCCATTTTAAAGCTCAGCGCTGCTTCAGCAATCTCTATGTCAAACTTTGAAACCATGTTTCCAGGTTAATTTTTATTTTCTCTGCACAGTACATGGTACAGAGGTAGAGAAGGTTTTGAACTACACCTAAAATTTCGATACTAAGATATCACTGGAAATATACGTTTTAGGGTCCCTTGCATCTAAATAACCCATGTTTAGAAAAAGATTCGTGTGTGCGTCCGGTTTTCTATGAATATGATAATTCAAAAACGAAATTTGGCATTTAGGTTTAGTATCTTCAAGAATGCGAATCGAAAATTTGAGGAAAATCCCCCAACCCCAAGTTGTCCTTTATAAGGAAAAAAGTTCGGAAATTCTGATTATTTCAAAAATAACTCTAACGATTTTGATTAAAATACAGTATAATAAGGACATTTACATGAAAATCAAATGTGTATTTTCAATTTTATGAAAATAGCATATGAAGATCCCTTTATTCTGGATTAATTTTACTGAATTTTGCATAACTGGTAAACCGTAACGCATAGTCAAAAAACTTAGTACACAAAGAATGTAGATCTCGTTAAAAGTGTAATTTAGTCATATACATTTTTTCTTGGAATTAATCATTTTCGAGATTTTGTTGTTGTTGGTTTCAGTTTTAAAATACCTAAACGTTACTCATACAGGAATTATTAAATTCCTGCCCATTTAAATAAACGAATTTCAGCCACATAACAACAAGTTTTTAAAATATTTGCCTATCACTTTAGGGTAGTGCATTCCCTTTTTTCCTTCCTACTTAATAAAGACAATTTCTGCTAATGTTTATCTCGATTAGCATGAAGTAGATAGAAGAAAAAGTTATAGAGATGTAGAGAAAGTCATGCGAATGAAAAACATCATATATTTTTCTTACTTTCCCATATTGAATACCTACTTTCTCTCATTAAAATATAAGTGCAGATCCGATTTTATTTCACTTAACAGTGGATAATGTGTGTAATAAAATATCTTGTTAGAATTTTTATGATGGTTATAAATTTGTTTTAAAAGTAATAACTACAATAATGTGCTGTTTTTGAAGGGTTTTTTTCCATTTTATGAGATAGAAAAACCTCTATAAGAAAATGTCAACTGAATGATTCCTTGCAAAGGTATTAAGGGATATAATTTTAAAAAAGAATATGATGTATTAGCTTTGCACAACTTTTTCCACAAACAATTGCGACAAAAGGTTATTGCTTTATCAACATCATAGTAATCGAAATAAATATTAGCAGAAATGACTGTATTAATTCCCTCTAAATAGAAGGGAAGCAAGGTAAATACACTAAACTAAAGCTATAGCCAAATCTTTTAAAACATCGGTCGCTATATGGAACAACCGAAATTCGATCGCTTTGCAGGGCCAAGAAAAAACAAAAGAGAGATGAAACAAAAATGGCTTTACGTTGCCCTTTCTGTTAAGTAACTTAAAACGGCAACTAAGAACAAGGAATATCTTGGAAACGGCTAATTTTACAATAAATAACTTTAAATGAATATAAAATTTAACAAAGTATATGACGAATTATGTATCAATGAAATCTACATTTTTGTGTAGAAAGCTTTTGTCTATCCTATGTGGTCTACCAATATGCAAAATTCGTCCATAATGAAGAGGTATTCAGAAGTTATTCCAAGAATATTCTAGATACATATTTTATTTGTCATGAAAATACTGTCTTGAATATACAGCGGTTTAACTTGTTACTGCCATTTTTGAAAAATACATAATTTAAAAAATATATTCTAAGTAAAGATTAATTTGAGGTAGGGGAATTTTCTTGAACATTTTTTTGCCCCATTCTTGAAAGATACTAATGTTCAGTACCATAACAATTTAGGGAAAGGTGTACGGCGGTCACGTTTGTAGAGGGAGTGGTGAGAGCTGTTCAGTGCCAACATTAACAGCTTCGTTTTACCATGGTTCACAAAAATGTGGACGAGGCTATGTGTCTTTCTGAAGAATTTATTACTTTTCTTTTTATTGAAATGTTTAATACTTCGTTAATATTTAAACAACCTTTAGAATAGTTGTTGTCTCCGGTGTTTAAGCCAATCATGAAGCAATAAGTCATACATTCTCACAGAATACAGTGATACGTGTCCATATCAAAAATACATTTTAATAAATAAATGTCTCTCTCTAAAGAAAAATCTGATACTTTCCATTTACTTGGCTTCCTCTATCTGTTCTGCTAACAATCTATTTTCACAGAAGATTATTACCATGATGCTAATCTACGTAAACAATAGCAGAAATGTTCTTATTACTGACTTCCTTGTAAGAAGAAGGAAAATAAAGGGAACACATTAGACTAAGGCGGCAGCCAAATCTTTTAAAAGTTTGTCGGTATGTGATGCAACTGAAATTCTGTTCTCTTTGCAGGATTAAAACAAAAGAGATATGAAACGATCAACGACCCTTCGTTTGAGAAAAGTTATTAGTATTTTAACAATGCAATCAATAACGAGGAATAACTCGGAAATGTTAAACTCTATAAAAGATGTGTAGCTGGCATAAATTGTGTTTTAATGACACCTTCATTTGTTGTGTAGGACGTTTTTGTCTATTTCTTACAGTTTATTAAAAGTTATCCAGAATGAAGAGGTCTTCAGAGTCTTATTCCTAGAACATTTAAGTTATAAATTTTATTTGTCATGAAAATATCTTAAAAAGTATGGTGTTTCATCAAAATGGTTACAGCCATTTTTGAGAATTTTTTTTCAGGAAAATATGCCTGTAAAGGGTAGTTTGAGTCCGGAGATTTTCTTGAAAATCTTAGTTTCGCTTCCATGGAAAATGCTGAACTTAAATATATGATGTCTGACATTTAACTGACTTTGCGTTTTTGATCTTTGCTGTTCACACACAAACACACACTCTGAGACACGGATCTTTTTTCTTAAACTGCTTTTATTGGATTCAGAGGATCTCAAAACATTTCCGGTGAAATCTCAGTATGGCATTTTGAGAATATAGAATTTTAGGATTATGTCCTATAAGTTATGTCCAATGTATTTTTGTTATAGAGCTAACCGTTTACTAGATATTCCTTTTCATTGGTTTAAATTTTAATGTACTTATACTTTTCACAAATCGAAAGTGTCCGTGTTTCTTTTGTTTTATTCTGGGCCAAAGCGACAGCAGTCAAAATGTTTGATATAGTATAGTGTATTCCCTCAGTACACCTCTACTTACAGTTTTTTTTTTTCAGAGCATGATAACCCTGCCCCACTTTGAAACTTCCAGGGTGCGGCTAGAAACCAACCTTCACAGTTGCCAAATCTTCCAAATACTTATCCCTTAAATGTTGTACTGTAACTCACTGGTTTAGACACTTACTAACACGAAACTGAATTTCTACAGAATCTGCAGGAAACCGAGATTTTACCGTTGTCTCTCGCCATTAGTAGAGAGCCGTCATTTGTTTGCTAATGGTTCCTGCCAAATGGTAGGGGGGAGCGGTTCAGTTTGAGGGCTATCATGTTTTGGAGAAAACAGTATAAGGAACTAAGTAAAAGATCATTCTGCTAAAGCTTATCTCAATTAGTATGGAGTACAAACAAGAGTAATCTTTTGTAACTCGTTTGTTTGTAGAACAGATAGAGAAAGTCATGTGAATGGAACACATGGAATTTTTGCTTTTAAGTCTAATATTGAGAATGAATAATCTAGAATCATAATCTGTAGCTGTTGTATATTATTGAGCAAATTCAGCGACACAACTCGGCGACAAGGAACAGAGGCGGTCAACATGGCAGGCGGGAAGCTACATATGTCCCTAACCAACTTAAACAGGCGTATTCTGTGGGCTGGCTAGACTAGCTGCGAAGTCCGGTAAATGTGTGGAGAAAAAGTCTGATGTGTTCCATTCACATGACCTTATCTGTATCTCTGTAAATTATTATTGTTAATAAGCTTATCCTTCATTTATCTCATGCTAATCGAGAAACATTAGCAGAAATAGTCTCATTTCTTGCTTTATTGTAAGTATAAGCGAAATAAGGGAGTACCATAGGTTAAAGTGAAAGCCAAAAGCTGGTTGCTATGTGACTGATGTTCCTTTGTTTGTATGGACAGAAGTTGACAAATTCCTGTATGAGAAAAGTATGTTTTTCAAAGCTGAAACCAAGAAAAAGGAATATCTCAAAAACGATCAACTCCACGAAAAAAATGCATATAGCATAACTTGTGTGTTTTAACGTGCTCTACATTTTTTGGGGTTAAGTTTTGTCCATCTCTTACGGTTTAGTAGTTATGAAAAATCATCCAGAATAAAGTAGTCTTCAGAGGCTATTCCCAGAAAATTCAAAATATACATTTTATTTGTCAGGTAAATAACTATAACATACGATATTTTATTCAAAATCGTTAGAGCCATTTTTTAGAAAATAAAAATTTTCGAAAAAAGTTTCATGTAAAGGGTAGTTTGGGGTGGGGGGATTTTTCTCAAAATCTTCGTGTCGCATTCCTGGAAGATACTAAACTTAAATACCAATTTTGGTATTTTACTGCCTTTTCGTTTTTGAGTTATCGTGTTCACAGACACACGGACACACACTCGGACCTTTTTCTGAAAATACTTTTTTTTGGATACAGGGGACCCTAAAACATATATTTCCGGTGAAATCTCGGTATCGAATTTTTGGGTGGAGTGCAATACATTCTCTATACACTATGTACATAGTATAGAGAAAGTAAAAATATCTATTTAATGTATTCCTTATCTATTGAATGTTTTAATTGTAGGTATTGTCACGGCATGAGATGGATTCCTTATGATAAAACCGATTCTGTTCGTAGCATAATGTAGCCTCTTTTCTCAGACAGGAGTAGCATGCCGTGGTGTAATGGCACATTCGCGGGCAAGACGTGAAGGGGGAGATCATTACTAAAAAATCTGATGTGTACCATTCACATGACTTTCTCCATATCCCTGCAACAAATAATTCTTAAAAAGCTTATACTTCTATTTACTTTACGCTAATCAGAAAAAATTAGCAGAAACAGTCTTATTACTCGCTTCCTTGTAAGTAGAAGCGAAATAAGGGACAACCGTAGGTTAAAGTGATAGTCAAAAGCTGGTTGCTATGTCAATGAAGCTCCTTTGTTTGTATGGATAGGAGTTGACAAGTTCCTGTATGAGAAAAGTATGCGTTTTTTGTAGCAGAAACCAAAAATAAGGAATGTTACAAAAACGACGAACTCCACGAAAAAAAATGTATATAACATAAATTGTGTGTTTTAAAGTGCTCTACATTTTTTGTGTAGTAAGCTTTTGTCCATTCCCTACGGTTTAGCAGTCATTCAAAATTTAGTAAAATTCATCCAGAATAAACCACTCTTCAGAGGCTATTCCCAGAAAATTCAAGATATACATTTGTCAGATAAATATGTTTAATATCCGAAATTTTAATCAAAATCGTTAGAGCCATTTTTGAGAAAATCAAAATTCGAAAAAAGTTCCATGTAAAGGGTAGCCGGGGGTGGGGGGATTTTCCTCAAAATCTTCGTGTCGCATCCCTGGAAGATACTAAACTTAAATACCAAGTTTGGTATTTTACCTACTTTTCGTTTTTGAGTTATCGTGTTCACAGACACACGGACACACACACACACACACAGGGACCTTTTTGTGAAAATGCTTTTTTTGGATATTGGGACCCTAAAACATATATTTCCGGTGAAATCTTGGTATCGAATTTTTGGTGGAGTGCAATACTTTCTCTATACACTATGTACATAGTGCGTATGGAGAAAGTAAAAACTTTCAGCTCTTCTCTCTTGCCATGATAATTATAGCCGAGGAGTCTCGTTGATCACAATTTATTCCCGTCACTATTCATTATACAAAAAGCGATACAAATTAACATAAAATAAAATTAATTTTAAACAGAACCAAGAAAAATTGCATATACTAATATTTTTAAATCAAAATTCCTAGGAATATATAGGACGTTTAGTGTTTAATTATTTATTATATAGTGTGTTTCGTGTATTTTAATTATTCTTAGCTTAATGTTCTAATTATTAGTGCCTTATACACGCTACATTCAAAACGTTTCCGGGATGTGTAAATAACACAGAAACAAGCTACCATAAGGCACTTTACACAACATTTCCTTCAAAATAGTTCCCTTCCGCAGTGACACACTTCTGCCACCCGTGTAAGCAGACTAGAAGCACTCTTGTCGCATGTACAGCAATTCCTGCAGTGAACGAAAATCTTGACTGAAACGTTTATGCCATTCATAAACCTGAGTTTACTTCATTACTGCTCCACCACAAGTTTCTTCCATAATTCCCAATATCTCTGAGGGAGATTTGTTTAACAAAACACAAAACTTTATGTTCGAAAGTGCTTCGTTGCCGACATTATGAAATGAATAAACGAACAATTAGTTGCCAAGCAAAGACAATAATCATCATTCGCATGAAAATTGAAATGAAGTTTCGCCATGGATGTTACCAACACCTAAAAATAAAGTATCCTTTACTTGCGTAAAGCTTAAAGAGAAAATAAAAGACTCCAGGGATTTTTTGAATCTAGGGCTATACTTTAAATGCCTTTGATGCAACAAATAAAAGATCACGTCATCAGAATCCGGGCCCAGTGCCTTATCACTGAGCTAAATGCAATTAATAATACAACTGCAGTTTTAAATTTTCAAACATCATGCATGTAATTCATGAATTCCTTGTTATGCCAACAGGGGATCCAAAATTATTTGAAAATTTGAGAAAACTTGTAAAATGATTTACTAAATAAGAATGTATTTTAATCGTAACGTTTAAGCAGTTCATTGAGTGAGATGGCGCAAGTGGTAGCACGCTGACTTACATTCGGAAAATCGGCTTTCCTTACTCAGGTTTTTTTCTTTGGGGTTTGCAAAGGTCGTCAGGCGAAACCTATTTTACTTCACTTCTCATTTCACTTCACACTTCGCTGTTTCGGGGTTGTTAATGTCAGCAGGCATCTCTACGTGGCATAACAGGGAAAAAGGATACCCTCTGGTCGTATCCCTTCTTCGCGGGGCGGTCCGCACATGGGGAGGGTGTTACCGGTTGTATAAGCCACTGCAAAAAGTTTCTATGTGAAACTTTACCCGATCGTGAATCCTTGGGTCGACAACCTTCTGTCTCATCTTGCTCATCCTTCCTCCCGAAGGTACCCGTAAAGGGCATAGCTACAAAACATTTTATATATCGAGGGTCGAGTCTGCCCAGGAGTTTATCCGATACAAAATAGTTGGTAAAGCAGTTATATACGTAAGTAGCTGATCCTCATTTTTGAGAGCCCAATTCTTATTCAGAAGTTACTTAAAAATGAATTATTTGATTTGATTCAGCGTAACTGTTCTTTTCATACCTATCTGTTCTTTTTTCTCCCAAGAAGCAGAGGCCAGAGGCCTACTGTGCCGTAAGCGACATCAGTGAAAAAAAGGATGAGATAAAGATAAGAAAAGTTGAATAGGTAGAGTCAAATTCAATGCCACGGCCGGGATTTGAACCACGATTCTCCCGATCTCTAGCCGGTCACTCTGCCATTGAGCTAACATGGCGCATGCGGGCTAGCATTGAATTTCCCAACTGACTCGCATATTTCCCGGTAAATCACAAGGTGGTCTCAAATTATTTTGCGATGACAACCCCAATAGCGACTTACAATGCTGTAAGTACTTTAGACCCAGGATTCATAGTATGGTCACACGCCGTGTGAAGGACAGGGGTTGGATAGGTAGAGTCAGATTGAAAAATTCAATGCCATGGCCGGGATTTGAACCACGGATCTCCTGATCTCTAGCCACTGAGCTACCATGGCAACATGCTGGCCTAGCATTGAACTTCTCAGTAGCTTGGCAGAGAGACCGATTAAAGATCGGGAGATCCGTGGTTCAAATCCCGGCCGTGACATTGAATTTTGCAGTCTGACTCTACCTATCCAACTCTTGTCCTTCACACGGCTTGTGTAACGAAAACAATTACTCCACACATAAGAAAAGGTGTTATCTAGACCAAATAACGGCAGGTACGGACGGCAGGTGCGGATATTGCGGGAGCCTTAAAGTTCACAGATCGAGACAATCCTGCAGGCAATCCCCAACAACGCTCCTTCAAACGAACAAGCCAAATTCATCCTGGTTCTGTAACAAAGGAAAACTATGAAGAGGAAACAATTACATAAGGGTATTCATCACGCACCAATGCCACCAAACTATCCAGTCAAGTTCTGTACCCGGAAAGGCGATATAAAATCAAATTATGGGGAACTGGAACCAGAAAAATTCGAGTTATTAGAAAAATCTTTCCAGATTTCGTCTGAGTCTAAGTGAAGATCACGAAAAAACAATATCTCTTATGTTCCATTCACATGACTTTCTCTACAAACTAATGTTACAAAGAATTACTCCCTATCTTCAGCGTGATAATCCAGATAAGCATTAGTAAGAACGTTGTATTAGTTCCTTCTAGCTAGAAGAGAAATAACACTAGGCTAAGGCGAGAGTCACATCTTTTAAAACTGTCACTTGTTTGGAACAATAAAATTGGAATTCGGTTCGCTTTGCACGACCAGGAGTAAAACAAAATAGAGATGAATCGAGCATTTAGCAACAGTTTAAGCTTAAAATAGGAGCCAACAATAACAAGGAATATCTCGAAAACAGTTAACTCTGCAAAAAATATGTATTTGACATAAAATGTGTTTTAACGAGAGCTACATTTTTGTGTAGTAAGCTTTTTTTGTCTCCTACGTTTTACAAAATTCATCCAGACTGAAAAGCTCTTCAAAGACCATTCCCCAAAAATCAATATGTACATTCTATTTTTCACACACATGTCTTTAATAGTAATGCCATTTTGATTAAAACACCGTATATTAAATATGTTTATATGACAAGTAAAATGTATATTTTGAATTTCCTGGGAATAGCCTTTAAAGAACTCTTCGCTGTGAAATACTTTTGCAAAACTGGAAACCCTAAGAGATAGACAAGAACTTACTATATAAAAAATGTAGCTCTCGTCAAAACACACGATTTATGTTATATATAATTTTTTGTAGAGCTTACCATATCCAAGGTCTTCTTCTTATATGTTTCAATTTTAAAATTCTTATAACTTTTCCCATACAGGAATTTGTCAACTCCTGATCATACAAAGAGAGTGAATTTCAATCATATAGCAACCAGCTTTTAAAAGATTTGATTATCGCTTTAGCATAGTGTATTTTTACTTTTTCTATACGTACTATGTACATAGTGTATAGAGAATGTATTGCACTCCACCAAAAATTTCGATACCGAGATTTCACCGGAAATATTTGGACCCTGTATCCAAAAAAAGTATTTTCAGAAAAAGGTCCGTGTGTCAGTGTGTCCGTGTGTCAGTGTGTCAGTGTGTCCGTGTGTCCGTGTGTCTGTGAACACGATGACTCAAAAACGAAAAGTCGGTAAAATACCAAACTTGGTATTTAAGTTTAGTATCTTCCAGGGATGCGACACGAATATTTTGAGAAAAATCAAACTATCCTTTGCATGGAACTTTTTTCGAAAATTTTGATTTTCTAAAAAGTGGCTCTAACAATTTTGATTAAAACATCATGTATTAAAGATATTTACCTGACAAATAAAATATACATTTTGAATTTTCTGGGAATAGCCTCTGAAGACTACTTTATTATGGATAAATTTTGCATAACTACTAAACCGTAAGAGACGGACAAAATCTTAACACACAAAAAATGTAGAGCACGTTAAAACACACAATTTATGTTTTATACCTCTTTTTCCTGGAGTTGATCGTTTTTTAGATATTCCTTTTTATTGACTTCAGCTTTGAAAACATTCTTTTCTCATACAGGAATTTTTCAACTCCTAACAAAGGAACACACACATACTAACAAAGGAACATCAGTCACATAGCAACCAGCTTTTGGCTTTCAGTTTAACATATGGTACTCCCTTATTTCGCTTCTAGTTACAATAAAGCAAGAAATAAGACTATTTCTGCTAATTTTTCTCGATTAGCATGAAATAAATAAAAGATAAGCTTATTAACAATAATTTTTACAGAGATATAGAGAAGGTCATGTGAATGGAAACACATCAGATATTTTTTATTTCCCTTCTGCTTATAAGAAACTAATAATAAGACAATTTATGCTAATATTTATCTCAATTAGCAAGAAGGATATAGAAAAAAATAATTAGTTACAAAGATGTGGAGAAAGCCCTATGAATGAACACATCTGATTTTTAAAAGTATGTACTTAAAACATTCAGTTTTATAATAAATGAGTTTCTAGCACGATGTACAATGCACATAGTAGACAGAGAAGGTATTCTACCCAAAAGTTAGTTACAGAGATTTCACGGATAATATGTGTTTTAAGGGCCACTAATTAAAACACTTTAGAAAAAGGTCAGTGTATGATTCTGTGAGTGCGTGTCTGTAGCAGCTTAACTCAAAAATTTAAAATCGGTTAAATACCAAAGTTGGTGCTTACGTTTAGTGTCTTCCAAGAATGCGACATGAAGATTTGCAGGAAAATGCCCTCGTCCCAAACTGCCCATTATAAGGAACATCGTTTCAAAAGTTTTTATTTCCTAAAAAGTGACTCTACGATTTTGTTTAAAATGTTATACATTAAAGATATTTACATGGAAAACAAAATGTATTTTCCGATTTTCTTGAGAATAGCCGCCTAAGTCCTCTTCTTTCTGAATTACTTTTGCAGAACTGTAAACGGTAAGAGATATACAAAACACAAAAAATGTAGACTCGTTTAAGTACACAATTCATTTCATTTTTTGTTTGTAGACTTAACATTGCGGAGATATTCACTGTTGTTATAAAAGTATGTTTAAATACTCTCACAATCGGTAAATCCTCTTCCGTTCATATCAATTTATTTTACTCTTGACCGTGGAAAGAAAATCGAATTTTAATGACAATCGCATAGCGACAGGTTGTAAAAGATTTGACTGTCACTTTAGTCTAGTGCATTCCCTTATTTCCCTTCTACATATAACTAATAAATAAATTCTAAATGATCTCACCACGAATATGGCCACTCTCACTGAGTCAAGAGCATCTGTCACTAGACCTCACACTTATACGAAACTACATCAACCACCAACATTTATATCAGCAACCAACATCACAACACTTCTCGCTAAAGTATTGCACACACAAATTTTGATGTTACTATAATTAAAGTTACTCCCACATTTCTATCTCTTTCCTTCCCTTTTCCTATAGCCTCAGTTCTTCGCTTCTACGTATAGTCAGGGCCTCGGTCATGACCATAGCTTAGCCATCCAAGTCTTCGAGCGCTACAGCCCAAATGACTCACGGAGGTACATGCTGCGACACTCCCCAAAGCCCACAATACTTCCTTGGCTAGCCTCCTCTCCTTGCTCTTTCTTATCTTCTTTCCCTTGTCCCCCCCCCCAAATTATAATCATCTGTAAATATTCCCATTGTATGCAGGCATTTACATAATCTACATTGTCCCATCAAGAGCCCAGTTATGAGGTGCATTTCAAATCTGTTGAGATTAAGTATTGCACTGAGTGAGGAGCTTATATTGCTCAACACTCGTTTACCATGCTTGCACCCTCTGTTTGAACCCATTACAGTTGGGGGTTAATCCAGTAAACATTAGTTCTTGGAACAGAGTTTAAGGTTAGGCCAAACATTTGTTCAGGTCGCTTAAATGTTCCAGTACTTCCCTATTTCAACAAGCTATCTCTTTTTTCATTGCCTAAAACTCCCTAATGTCCAGGCATCCATACAAGACTAAATTTTTACTTTCTCTATACGCACTATGTACATAGTGTATAGAGAAGGTATTGCACTTCACCCAAAAATTCGATACCGAGATTTCACCGGAAATATATGTTTTAGGGTCCCCAATATCCAAAAAAAAGCATTTTCACAAAAAGGTCCGCATGTGTGTGTGTCTGTCCGTGTGTCCGTGTGTCTGTGAACACGATAACTCAAAAACTTAAAGTCGGTAAAATACCAAACTTAGTATTTAAGTTTAGTATCTTTCAGGGATGCGACACGAAGATTTTGAGAAAAATCCCCCCACCCCCAACTACCCTTTACATGGAACTTTTTTCGAAAATTTTGATGTTCTCAAAAATGGCTCTAACGGTTTTGATTAAAATTTTCTATATTAAAGATATTTACCTGACAAATGAAATGTATATCTTGAATTTTCTGGAAATAGTCTCTGAAGAGTAGTTTATTCTGGAAGAATTTTTCTGAATTTTGAATAACTGCTAAACCGTAAGAGATGGACAAAAACTTACTACACAAAAAATGTAGAGCACATTAAAACACACAATTTATGTTATATACATTCTTTTCGTAGAGTTCGTCGTTTTTGAGACATTCCTTATTTTTGGTTTCTGCTATTTTTGGTTTCTTTTCTCATACAGGAACTTGTCAACTCCTATCCATATTAACAAAGTAACTTCATTGACATAACAATCAGCTTTTGACTATCACTTTAACCTACGGTTGTCTCTTATTTCGCTTCTACTTACAAGGAAGTGAGTAATAAGACTATTTCTGCTATTTTTTTTCTGATTAGCATAAAGTAAACAGAAGTATATGCTTTTTAAGAATAATTTGTTGCAGAGATATAGAGAAAGTCATGTGAATGGTACACATCAGATTTTTATGTTTTACTAATTGCATAAAGTTAATTAGACAGTTACAAGCTCACTTGAATGTTATCTGATAACTCGCAATTGCTTAACTCAGACTGACAGTCAAAGAGAAGCCTTTCCTTTGTAGCCACTTTTCGGATTCTCACTGACACAGGATTCAATTCTACGAATTTCTGCTTGAAGTACAGTGGTATTGTCACCAAGAGCAACAGAAATGCTTCACTTTGACACCTCTCCATGTATTCCAGCTCCAGATTCATTTCCATTTTGGAACCATCATTACAATTTCTTCAGGACACTCCATCTTGTACTGACTCTACTCTAAACCGTGCTGAATGGCTTATCAAGACATCATTTTGGTAGCATAAGTCTAATCACTGACCATCTCAAGATAAGTTATTGATTATATTTATATTTCTCGTATGCTCTAGAGTATTAGGGTTGTACTAGTACAAGTTTAGGTTCAGCCGATAAACCACTAGCCTCGCACTCCCTTTGTAAGCAAATCAATAAGAGGCAGGTTAAGGAGCAAAAAAGAAATTATGTTTTATTTATGGACGCTCTTTAACTGCTGTGGTTCTCAGCATCCCATTCTATACTGGACGTAAAAGACTGCTTAATTTTGCTCAGAGACCTCTGTATCGGGCTTGAGATTCTTTTACATGCCGCAAATCTTCGACACGGGACCAACAGCTTTACTTCCCTTCCGAAGGAAGCCATGCTAAGGATTTTTACGCCCGAAAAAAACCATCATCACGGCCAGGTTTGAAACCGTGGGTATATGAAATTAGCATGGTAACCATTACACCACGGAGGGCGATAGGGTAAGGAGGACGGTCATTCGGCTAATGCAAATAGTGCTTCAATATTCTTTGTTTGTATTTATTTACATATTGGACGAGGAATATATTATGGTTCATATACATTTTAATATGCATGAATAGTAGTAGTAATTTTATTTTTAGTTACAGCAACATCATTTATAGGTTATGTATTACCTTGAGGGCAAATTCTTTTTGAGGAGCTATAGTTACCAATTTATTATCAGTATCCCTTATTTAGGCATTGGGGTTCTTTTCATTGCCTGTTATACAAAGGCAAGCCAGTAATTGGGTATTGCAACGTTTGTTGACTGCTTGTTTTTGACTAATTTTAGGCCATCATACAAGTGACTCACAGGCGATTATGGGTCCCTCTACTGCTTTATAAGTCAAAGCATCATCTTTGTTTTGAGTCCTCGTGTTTTACCATAGGTTTTCCTAGCTACCATAAGAACATTTTCCTTCGATACTTAACGTTGGAACTAATCTGCAATTGTTTATTAAATATAATAAGGATATGACAGGAATTGACAGAAGTCGCCATCCCTCAACCGCAAGTGCTCATGCTTGATGGTTCGATATAGATGTCGTATCATGAGGAGATATAAATGATATAAAAGTAATTTGAGATGGTGAAATTTTTCTCAAAATCTTCGTGTCGCATCCTAGGAAGATACTAAACTTAAATATCAAGTTTGGTATTTTAGCGGCTTTTGTTTTTAAGTTATCGTGTTCAGAGACACACGGAAACACACACATGAACCTTTTTATAAAAATGCTTTTCTTTTTTTGATTAATGAGACCCTAAAACCTATATTTGCCGTGCAATATCATATCGAGTTTTTGGATGGTTGCAATACGTTCTCTATCTATGTATCGTGTACTATGTGAGAAAGTAAAAATGGAAAAGAAAAACAAATGATTCTGCTGACAAGATAATTGAAATATTATTGAATATAAAACAAATAAATAATCGGTGCACCTTACACTGCCGTAAGTGTGACGTTTACTTTTTGGTAACGAAACATTAAACAGAGGAAGCCTCAAGGATGAGAGAAAAGTCTAAGTTTGGAAAGTCACCGGTTGTTTATGATAGTATACAATGTGTATCGACTTGCCATTTCGCATTGCCCGTTTATCATGGGGAGGTCGGAGCTGCTCCATAATAATGACAAAGAGTCGTAACAGGTAGAGAACAAATATAATTCTGCCATCGGAACCGATCACGAGAGAAAAGTCTGTCTCGCGTGGCTTCCTGGTAAGATGATGTATACGAGATACATAGTCTACTGCTGGTGTTATTAGGCTGATATAAAAATTGAGAAAAACATATTGATATTTTCCATATACGTGACTCTCTCTACCTGTTCTGCAAACAAATTTTTCTTATAAAAGAGTATTCTGTGATCTAGATCATGCTTTCCAAGATAAACATTAGCAATAATGCCTTCTTTCTTATTTCCGTCTAGAAAGTAGAAAAACAAGGCAATACACTAGGCTAAAGAGAGAGAAAAATCTTTTTAAAATATCGCTGCGAAGCAATTGAAGGTCAGTTCACTTTGCATGATAGGAATGAAACAAGATAGATATGAGGCGAAAGATGACTATCCGTTTTTAAAATTGAATAAATTGGAAAAGTTCCACTCTACAAAAAAGTGTATATGACATAAGTTGTGTATTTTTACGAGATCTGTATGTTTCGATTAGCAAAGTTTTGTCTTTCTCTTACGGTTTTCAAGTTATACAAAAAAATGAGGTTTTCAGAGACTATTCCCAGAGATATGCGTTTTATTTGTCATTTAATTATGTTTAGTATACGACATTTTAATCAAAAAGTTAGAGTAATTCTAGACAAAACTAAAATTTAAAACAAAATGCATATTATGGGTAGTTTAAGGGGGAGGGACTGGAGGATTTTTCTCAAAATGTTCTGTCGCATCCTTGGAAAATGTTAAATCTAAATACCAAGTTTTTTATTTTACCGACTTTTCGTTTTTGAGTTCTGTGGTCCACAGACACACACACACATGTGGACCTTTTTCTAAACTCTTGTTTTTTTTTTGTTTTTTTTTTTTGTTTTTTGCATTCAGAGGGTCTCAAACTTATATTTCCAGTGAAATCTCAGTATTGAGTGTGTGGGTGGAATACAACAGTTTCTCTTCCTACTATGTACATTGTGCACACGTGCTAGAGAAAGTAATAAAATATTGAGATTTCAACGGAAACATATGCTTTCAAGACCCCTGTATCCAAAACAGTATTTTTAGAAAAAAACAGTCCGTGTGTCCAATACAAAAAGTCTCTTAAAATACCAAACTTGGTATTCAAGTTTGCTATCTTTCAAGGATGCGACTCGATGTTTTTCAAGAAAATCCCCCAACCCCAACTACCCCTTACATGGAAAATGTTTCGAAAATTTTGATTTTTTAAAAAATGGCTCGCAAGATTTTGAATAAAGAGCTGTACGTTGAAGATATTTTCATAACAAACGAAATCTATATATTGAATTTTCTGCGATGGTCTTTGAAGAGCTTTCTATACTGGATGACATTTGTATAATTCGTAAATCGTAATAGCAAAATATATCTGTTCTTTTTCTCTTTTTAATGCGATCTACACAAAAAAAAAAAACATAGGTAAAACGCACAGTTTAAGTCACATATTTTTTTTTTTTTTTTTTTTTTTTTGTAGAGTTCAATGTTTCCTTGTTATTGGTTTTCAATTTTAAATTAAGTACTAAATTTTTCTCAAGAGAGATATGTCAATATTCATTTCATCTTTTATTTCCAGGATTGCAAAAGTGAACCGAATTTCAATTGTTTCCATAGGACAGCTTTTAAACTGTATGACTATCGCTTTAGCTGGTTATTTACTATTTCCCTAAGGAAGCAAGTAATAAGACAATTTCGGCTAATGCTTATCTTAATTAGCATGATGTAGATAAAAGAATATCTTTTGTAAGGAAAGTTTGTTTGTGAAACAGCTAGAGAAAGCCATGTGAATGGAACACATCAGATTCTTTTAAAATGCACCTTGTGGAGCATTTGTATTAGAAACATGTATTCGCACAGTAAAAGTAGTAGTAATAGTAGTAGTGGTGGTGGCGGCGGCGGGGGTGGTGGTGGTGGTAAGAGGAGGGGGTCGCTCTACATATTAATATCTATATATTAGTGGCGTAGTCTAATGTTTAAGAATATAAAATCAATGAGTATAAGTGAAAGAAAAGGAGAGCAAATGCTTTAATTCATTCGAAATATTCAAAGCATATTAGTAACTTAGCTTTTCTATCTGCGATCTGCGTAACATTCATAAAACCAATGAATCGTTCTTCAACAGTTCCTAGGTTGTCACATCGCGATCTGAGTAACATTCATAAATCCAATGAATCGTTCTTCAACCGTTCCTAGGTTGTCACATCGCGATCTGAGTAACATTCATAAAATCAATGAATCGTTCTTCAACAGTTCCTAGGCTGTCACATCACGGAAGGTAGTTTTGACAGTTGCAACTTCTAACCTAATATCAGAGAAACAAAATATGTTTAAGAAACCTCATTTCTAATTTTGTTGATCGTGACTGTGCTGATGTGGAAATTAAGTCGTTTTTGGTACCAGGCGGGATAACAGGAGATGAGGTGGACATTTACAGGTGGTCTTTGAAAGATTTTCGCTATTCGTAAAACTTCCTTATAGGTAATTTGGCACCCCTAATAAGGCCACAAAATGTAATCTCTCAAATGCATGCAAAACGCTTGTATGAAATGTGCCCGTGTTGCTGAGATTTTTTCTAGCTTACCTACATCTTCAATTGTGACTTTAATTGATAGTTGAGACGCACAATTAAATTCGGCAGTTTTAACCACACTTTTTAGTTCTTTTTCGCAAAGAATGTAATATGTGTCCTTTTATGTTCCAAAACAGCTTTTCTTAGCCTCTGGTTGCAAGGTCGAGGATTTAAACCCGGTGGAGAACATTGGTTTTTTTCAGGCATAGAAATCCTTAGCATGGTTTCCTTCTGAAGACAAGTAAAGCTAGTACTGTAAATTTACGTCACTAAAAAACCTCACTCCTGATAAAGAGGCGTCTGAACAAAAGTAAACATTCTTTCACTCCCAATATGAAATTGGACTCAAAGAACTGCAGCAGTTAAAGAACACACCATTTTAACATACATCCATTGACGCTACCTCTGGTGTAGACGCCAAAATATAGTACCATACATCCTCACCAGAATACATATCATATGCTAAACTTACCTTTTTGTTTGCAGGCAAGAAATAGAGAGTCTGGTGAAGGTCTACAGGAAGCTGCTGGCCAGCAGCCCTCATTCCTCAGCAGGTCCCACGGCAGTGAGCGCTGCGGGTTCAATACCAGGCATTACACCGACTACCAACACCTGCGAGGTAAACATTCATCTACTTTAAATTTAATTTTATCTTTGGTAAGCAGTGAGTATTAAACAGGAAGAAGATTTTAGGTTTTTCGGGAGGTTTATTAAAAGTTTTAGTTGTTGCTACAACTTATTGTAATGTACGAGATACATTTAAATACCTTAAACCAGGCCTACTTTGAACATAAGGAGTTACTTTGACAGATCTTGGGCTTCATTGACATTTTAAATTTCCTGCGTGTTTCGTGCTATTTTGACAACAATACAAGGACGTGCTTGTAATTAAGTTATTTTAAAATCAGTTGTTAACTTACTCTAGGTGTTCATCGTTAGGAAAGCTTCTTTGCTTCTTTATTTTAAATAATAGGAGTAATGAAAGGACAGTTAATATATAAAAATGTATTTGAATTTCACTGCTGCATTACGTCATTGTGTCGATTAATTGGTGCGTTACCTTAACATTGAATGGGGAGGGTAAATATAGCACTACTATAACAATTTAGCAACACATAACTGTGATATCACTGCCATCTGGTGGGTATTAACCGAAATGCGTTCGCTTGGCACGGTTTTTTTTTTTTTTTTTTTTTTTTTTTCTCCATATTATGAGATTTTAAATACTTTCCCGTACTATTTTTTAACATTTTCTTTTCCACAAACCTTGTCGTGACAATAACGAAAAAAAAAATTGTTCAATTTGATACAGTTGTTCAGAAGTGATACGCGTACATACATTTCAGCGATTCATTTATATATATTTATATATGTATGTATAGATATATTTTATAACTTAATTTTATTGATCGATGAGTGCACATAACGCAATACAGACCATTGATAACATTAGAAACATAGACATAACATCATAGCAAAGAACATCAAACAGAAGTGTGGTCGACATTAGCAGGTTCCTCTGTAAGGAAGTAGCGTAATCAAGCTCCGTTACATTGTTATTACATTGATGGAGCAAGATATCCTGAGATAATCAACGTGGATTTTGTGACTTTTTGTCCGCTGATAAAGAAAATTGCGCCTGGCACTTTGAGGAAGAATCTGTGAGCCTGTTTGCGGATGAAATCTTCAATAGTCAGAATATCAAATCCTCGATGTAATTCTATGTTCTTTACAAATCATGGTACATGAACTGCGTGACGTAGGATTTTACTCTGAAAAGACTGGAGTGACTTAATTTTGTTGGAGGCTGCAGTACCCCAAACTTGGCAGACATAGGCAAGAATAAGACGAAGAATGTATGTGAAATCAAAATATCTGTGCCACTGTTGAAGCAAGATTTACATTTTATTAGATGATAAAGTTGTGACAGACGAGAGAGGCTAAGTTGAGCTTCTTGTTGATGTGAAATTTCCAGGTGAGGCGACGGCCAAGTGAACTCCTAGGAATTTCACCGTTTCGTTAATGTATTTCTATTCTTTAAGGGTGTCACCAACCTTAGATGGTGCAGGAGAAGACTGCTGGCGGAGCGTGAAACACATTTGGTTGAGTATTAACAATGAATTTTGTATTTCCAACTTAATACCAAAACCTTCAGTCGGTTTTTTGCTCGCAAACGAGCTGCACGTTGCTACATTATTAGAAAAACCTGGGAGTCGTGTATAAAATATTACCCTAATAAAGATCTTGAATGCCCTTAAGGAAGTTAGAACTGGGGAATTATTTCAGAAGCAGGCTGTAAAAAATCACATAAATAGAACCTCTCTTAAATAGATTCAAAATTAAAATAATATTTGTGGTTTGTCTCGTTTTAGAATTGATAAAAAGCTTTTAATCGGCATTCTATTGGGATTAAAAGAATAAAAATATTTTAATAAAACAAATTGGTGACAAAGTAATACTGTTGCGACCAAAGATTACCAACTAGTCAGCAACTAAATGTTTATTATGAAACACATTATGGATACGTTTGACTCGTTTTCCTGAGATAATACTGATATTACACTGGGTTTAGTAGCCACGAATGCAAAAGGAGACGTTAAACAGTAGAAGAGTACTCTACTATATATAGAACAGGAGTATTTATTTGACTTAAAAATACAAATTTATTTACGTTACTCTTATCATTTTATGCGCGTTCCCCTGTGTGGTTTCACTGCAAGACCCTTTCCACTAGTCTGGGAGATTCCATTCAGCTCTGTGTCGCTATCTTTTGCGCATGCGCGGCACTGGACCAGAGCAGCCTTTGGCCGTCCAACTTGGCATGCAATGTTTAAACTCAACTACCTACTCAATGAATCCTAATGACTACCGGACTTTTCAATAGAACAATGTTTATTAATTAACCCCCAAACGCTGTATACGTTCATGCTTTTAACTCCTCAGATGCTACAGTACCTACGGTGAAAACAAAGGGAATGTCAAATTAGTCCCAATACATGGGTAAAATTCACCTAAAGAAACTGATAATGGTCCTGCTGAATGTTGATTTGATAAGAGAACTGCCATATGGGATTTGAGTTTAGGTTCAATTGATGCAGTCAGTCACACACTCACTCTTTTTATCATAAATCACAGGGGTTACATCTTAAAACCTTCGAAAATATGTTAAAGTGGCCCCGGTTTGCATACGAGGGGCGGCGGTAGGTCCCGGGCCTCACACAGATAAGGGCCACTAGGCCAGTTAGACGGTAGCATCGTATAATTTAACTCTAGACTAGCTTTATCCATAGTTACAGGTCAATAGCTTGTTTAGTTTTTGAATGACAGTATTTTAAACAAGACAACTTTAGAGTTTTCACGAAATTGGAGAATTTGGAAAAACGAGCAGTGATTAAATATTTCCATTTGAAAGGCTTAACGCCTAAAGAAATCAAGTAGGAAATGAATAGTACGTTGAAAGACTCTGCCCCTTCATATTCAATGATTAAAATGTGGGTTGCAGTGTTTAAAATGGGGCACTAATGATGAGCCTCGCTCTGGACGCCCTGTAGAAGTGTCAACTCCAGAGATTATTGAAAAAATTCGTCGTTTAGTAATGGAAGGAAAAGGGTAAAAGTATCACTGGTGACTACTACGCAAGCTTACTGCAATGTTTAAGTGATGAGGTGAAAAGAAAAATACCTCATTTGGCATTATAAAAAAAAATGTTTCATCACGACAATGCTACGGCCATCGTTCAGTAAATGTGCGAATTAAAGTTGGAATTGCTTGAACATCCATCCTATTCGCCAGATCTAGCACCCACCTGTTCCCAAACCTCAAAAAAATCATTCGAGGACGAAGATTTCACAGCAACGAGGAGGTCATTGATGCGGTAAACAGCTATTTTGAGGACCTTGATAAATCGCACTACAGAGATGGTTTAATTAAATTAGAACACCGATATGAGTAGCCTTTCTGGAGATTATGTAGAGAAATAAAGCAAACAAAAAAAAATTAATTAAGTATTCATTGAGAGTCCCGGGACTTATCAGCCGACCTTAGTGTATTACTAAAATAGTTCTTTTAGTTTAAATACAAATTCCTTTTATTATTTAACCATGGTAAGTCAAATAAATGCTGGTGCAAATCTATTTAAACACTTTGGCTTGCATCAAAGCAATAACATGGCATTCGCAACGGAAACAAATAAATCTGCCGAGTATGAATGAGTTCTGACAGCTGGGCGGATACTTGCTCCACGGATATAGTATTCCCAAGGACGCCTGAGGGATCTGCAGTTGTAAGAGTTGCTCATCGCTAGTGGCGAAGCAGAATGGAGTGCTTGGGAGTCTTAGGTTACTCAATCCTTTATCTATTCGCCATTAAATTGATTCGTGCCAAAACAAAACCCAGGCTACATAGTTATAATACAGTTTTCTTCCATTCGCCAAAAAATATTGAAAAAAAAAAAAAAAAAAAAAAAAAAACAACCGTATATGAATAAATTGTGTTCTAACGAATATCTACACGTTTTGTGTCTATGCGGTATTCCCAAGAAATTTAAAATACATCTATCTTTAATACATAGCATTCTCAACAAAATCGTTTGTGCCATTTTTTATAAAATCGAAGATTTCGAAAAATTTTCCATGTAAAGTGTAGTTTGGGGTGGGGAGATTTTCGTGAATATCTTGGTGTTGCATCCTTGGAGGCTTCTAAGTTTGTCATATAACCGTCTTTTTGTTTTTGAGTTATTTTGTCTGGTGAAATCTCAGTGTTGAATGTTTATGTGGAACACAATATCTTCCATACCTACTATGTGCATTGAGCATATTGCTAGAGAAAGTAAAAATGCTGTTTTTGGTTCAGGTTGCCACCAAAAATACATTTCCAGTGAAATTACGGTAGAGAATTTTGGGGTGGAAACATTACCATCTCTACCTACTGTTCGTTTGTACGTGATAGAGAAATTAAAAATAATTTGTTAAGTTAAATCTACAATTGTTAAAGAGGAATAACAAACACTAATAATCGTAAATTTCTAAAGAGACGCAATACTCATTACTTCTGATATTGTTCTCGAATAGTTAGAAAACAAAAGGAAAGCAGGGAAAATATGAGCATAACAGAAACATTTCAGCAAAGTTTAAGGAAGCTGTAATTTATTATTCTTTTTACTTTCTCTACATGTACTGCATAATAGAGAAGGTATTTTATTGTACCCAAAAATTCGCTACCGAGATTTCTCCAGAAATTCATGCTTTGGGACCCTCTGAATTATAAAGATTTTTTTTTTTTGAAAAAGGTGTGTCTGTCTGTGTCTCTCTCTTTCTATCTCTATCTCTCTCTCTCTCTCTCTCTCTCTCTCTCTCTCTCGGTGGACAGCATAGCTCAAACACGAAAAGTCCGTTAAATAACAAACTTGGTATTTAAGATTAATATCTCCCAAGGATGCGATACAAAGATTTTCAAGAAAAACCCCTTTACCTCAAACTACCCTTTACATGGAAATATTTTCGAAAAGGTTGCTTTTCTCAAAAATGGCTCTAACGGTTTTGATTAAAATATCGTAAACTAAATATATTTACATGGCAAATAAAATGTAAAACCATGAATTTTCTACGAATAGCCTCTGAAGACCTTTTTATTATGGATGACTTTTGCTGAATTTTGCATAACTGGTAAACCGTATTAGGTAAACAAAATCTTAGTTTACAAAAGATGTAGATCTCATTAAAACACTCAATTTGCGTCATATATATTTGTGTGGAGTTGATCATTTTCGTGACATTCCTTGTTATTGGTTTCAGTTTTTAAATAATTAAAAAAACTTTTCTCATACGGGAACTTGTCAATTTCTGGCCCCGCAAAAAATCAGATTTGAATACCATAGCAATACCATTTACATTTGACTGTCTGTATAGCCTAGTGTATTCCCTTATACGCCTCCTACTTATAAGAGACTAAGTAATAAGACCGTTTTTGTTATTGTTTATCTAAATTTGCATGAACCTATGAAAATACACATGTAACGCAATCATGTCTTGCAGGGGTTGGACAGATTGTTATTTCGAGAGCTTCTTCACAACACATTTGATCTGGTGACAGAAGACGTTCTCATGGACCGCATTTTCTGCGCTTTTGATCGCAATTCCTGTGGCGCTCTGCGTTTGGAGGACTGGGTCATGGGACTCTCTGTTTTTCTTCGTGGTACTCTTCAGGAGCGCACTGCCTTTTGTTTCCTGGTTTACGATCTCAACAACGATGGATTCATTACTCGAGATGAAATGTTCAACCACCTCAGGTATAGATATACTTTAGAGCTTTTTAGCAATTTTGGTCAAATATTAAGATTTTTATTTTCTGTACACTATTATGTATATAACGTATAGAGAATGCACCTATTGTATTGCACCTCGGTACTGGGATTTCACCGGAAATATATGTTTTAAAACCGCCTGAATCCCAAAAAAAATCTGATGTGTTCCATTCACATGACCTTCTCTAAATCTCTGCTACAAATTATTGTTAAAAAAAATATTCTTCTATTTACTTCATGCTAATCGAGAAAATATAGCAGAAATCGTCTTATTACAAGCTTCCATGTAAGTAGAAGGGAAATAGGAGAATACCATAGGCTAAAGTGATAGTCAAAAACTGGTTGCTATGTACTTGAAGTGCCCTTGTTTGTATGGACAGGAATTGACAAATTCCCATATTAGAAAAGTATTACGTATTTTAAAGCTGAAACCAATAATAAAGAATGTCACAAAAATGATCAACTTTAGGGAAAAACTGTATATAACATAAATTTGTTGTTTTAACGAGATCTACGTTTCGTATTAAGTAAGTTTTGTCTATCTCTTACCTACGGTTTACCAGTTATGCAAAATCCAGAAAATGTATCCAGAATAAATATGTGTTCAGAGGCTATTTCGAGAAATTTCAAAACATACACTTTATTTGTATGTAAATATCTTTAATACACAATATTTTAAACAAAATACTTAGAGCTATTTTTGAGAAAATAAACATTTTCAAAAAATATTCCATGTAAGGGATATTTGGGGAGGGGATACTTCTGTAAAGATGCTGAAATTAATTACCACGTTTGATATTTAACGGACTTTTCATTTAGCTTATGTATTATTCACAGACACACGCGGACCATTTTCTAAAAATGCAGAATATTCCAGTTTGATCTCCATTTTGTCCAGTTCTTCTTTACTAATAATGGCGTTCTTGAATTGCTTTTTCTTTTCTCATGTACATGTTGGCGGTTCTCCGAAATTTTAACATCCAGTACTTTCTTGCAGAAGGTTATATATAAAATATATATTCCATTTAAATAATTTTCTCTGCGTCCCTGTAACAATTTTTTTTAAATAACATATTCTCTTTATCTACTGCATGCTAATCAAGAAAAACGTTAGCAGAAATACTCTTATTATTTAGTACTTTATAACTAGAAGCAAAATTAGGGAGCACACTTGGCTAAGCGATTGTAAACTCTTCAAAAACTGGTTGCTCTATGATTGAAATTTGGTTCTATTCCATAGGCAGAAGTTAACTGTATGAGAACATTTTAAATATTTTAACACAGAAACAAATAACAAGGAATATCTAGGAAACTCCACACAAACTCGCATATAACATACGTATGTTCCGTGTTTTTAATTTGATCTACATTTTTGTGTAGTAAGTTTTGTGAAAATCTTAAGATTTGGCATTTGTGCAAAACTTATTCAGAATGAAGAGGACTTCAGAGGTTATTCCCAGATATTTTGAGATACATATTTTATCTGTCATATAAGTATATTTAATACCTATACGCTATTTTAATTAACATTTTTAAAGTTGATGTTAATGTTTGAAACATTTTCCATGTTAAGGGTAGTTTGGGTCGGGGGCATTTTCTTGAAAATCTTCGTGTTGCATCCTTGGAAGATGCTGAACTGATGTATTAAGTGTGGTAACTAACCAAATTTTTATTTTTGAGTTGTCGTGTTCACAGGCACCACATAAACACGCACACACACATGTGCACAAACAAACTGAAATGTGTTACATTCACATGTCTTCTTCTAGCTGTTCCACAAACAAGCTTTTCTTAAAAAATATCGTTTTTTGTGTAGCTTAACGATGGATGAAATTGGTGAAATGATGCTCAAATGATCTCGAGGTCCATGAAGCTTAAAGTTACTCGACATTTCTCTCCTCAGGATAAGGGAAAATTCTGAAAAAAACCTTATCTGGGTAACTAACCCTAAGCGAGCTTCGAATTCATGACCTGTTGAATATGAGGCAGACACGCTACCACCACACTGCCCAGGCGAGCAAAATATCATTATTATTTCATCTACATCAAGTTAATCAAGATAAACATTATAATTGGTCTTATTACTTGCTGTTTTGTAAGTAGAAGGGAAATAAGGAAATACAATAGGCTTAAGCGATTGTCAGATATTTTAAAATCTGGTCACTAAGTAAAACAATAGAAATTCGATTCTATTTGCCTATTAGGAGTAAACAAAAGAGAGATGAAACGAAAGATTCTTTCCATTTGAGAAAAGTTTATGTAGCTTAAAATTGAAACCAATAACTCGGAATATTTCAAAAACGGTTAACTCTACAACAGAACTGAATATGATAACTGTGGGTTTTAAGGAGATCTACATTTTTTGCGTAGTAAATTTTTGTTTATCTATTACAGTTTACCAACTATACCAAAATCATCCACAATAAAGAGATCTTCAGAGGTTACTCCCAGAAAATTCAAGTTATATGTACATTTCATTTGTCATGAAAATATGTTAAACATTTAGCATTTTAATAAAATTCGTTAGAGCCATTTTTAAGAAAAATCAACATTTTTTAAAACATTTTCCATGTAAAAGATATTGGGGGAGGGGATATTCCTGAAAACCTTCATGCCATATCCTTTGAAGCTACTGAAGCTTAAATTCCAAGTTTATTTTTGAGCTAAGCTGCCCACAGACACAAACACGGTGAAGTATCTAAAGATGCAACACCTTCTCTATTTACTATTTACATAGAGAATACGTGGCAGAGAAAGTAAAATGCATTTTTGGGCTCAGGAGGCCTCAAACATATTCCAAGTGAAATGTTGACATTGCATTTTTGAGTAAATTATAATACCTTCTCTACCTACTGTGTAGGTACATAGAAGAGAAATAAGAATACCTAACATATTTGTACTAAATCCTTCAGATTAATTTGTCAAAACACAACACCTTTTAACGAGTGCACAATTCCATCGCTTACATCTGCAACTCGTGAACTTAATGACAAACCTGAGAGTTGGCAGTTTATTCGTGTGATTTAACTCATCGCTATCACTTAACTGATGGCCATATTATGAATATGTGGTTAGCCACAAAGTAACTGGAGAACGTAACAGACACCCAGACGTTAGACTGGTTAGTAGTTTGTTTGCAATACCTATTTGTATTATATATTTTATAAACGCTTGTATTTTCTCAAGAAAAAATAATGTTTCCCTCTGAGATTCTACGTTTACATGACTTTCTCTACCCATTCTTCCACAAAGTATTCTTATAAATGCGTGTTCTTCAAACTTCTTCACCTTAACTACATAAATGTGTGCATAAACGCTTTTATTACATATTTTCAAGTAAATATAAATTAATAAGATAATACTTTAGCCTAAAAGGATAACCAACACTTTTAAGCTGGTTGCTATCTAACTACTATTACTGTTTGATTAACCACGAGCAAAAAAAACGAATAACGCTGCCCCACTTGAGGAAAGTATTGGAATTTTAAACCAATAACAAGAAACACCCCAGAAAATGTTAACGCCACACAAAAATTTGTATAACATAAAGTGTATGCTGTAACGAATTCTATGTTTTTGTGTTAAAGGCCTTGGATGTCTTTTACGGTTTCCCAGTAATGATAAAGTTAGTCAAAATGAAGAGGACTTCATAGGCTATTACCAGAACATTCAAGATGTACATTTTATTTGTCATTTAAATATCTTTACTATGTAGCATTTTAATTAAATTTTTGAGAAAATCAAAAATTTCCATGTACAGAGTAGTTTGGGGTGAAGGTATTTTGTTCAAAATCTTCGAAAGCTATCACTCAGTCCAAGACTGTGATCTATTCTAGTCTAAATTCATTATTGAATGATTCTCTACTCCTTGCTTAGTCTGAATGTGAATGCAATTGTTGTATTTTACAGAGTAAAACAGGAATAAAAACCTTATTTAAAATCCAAAAGTAAGTTAACACCATGAAACCCTGTTTAGTTTTTCTACATGTTATATGCATATAGTGTATAGAAAAGGTATATTACAACCAAAAATTCTATACTTAAGTTTCACCGAAAATACGAGGTGCATACAAGTTATAACACCTCATATTTTTTTTCACAAGTAATGACAAGAAAAATGTGAAACTAGTGTCACTTCTCAACGCAACCTCCCTCTAGCCGTACACATTTCTCACAACGTCAACGCCATGATTCCATGGCCGCTGCGAACGCTTCTTTAGCAGTGTGGTTTGACCACTGGAAAATCGCTGAGGTAATAGTGGCACGACTAATGAATCTGCGACCACGGAGAGTGTCTTTCACCGTGGGAAACAGCCAAAAGTCACTAGGAGCCGGGTCAGGTGAGTAGGGAGCATGAGCAAACACTACATAGTTGGCACGAAGAAACTCCTGCGACGCGTTCGCCCGATGCGCTGGTGCATTGTCTTGATGAAAGAGCACACGTCCAACTCGTTCTGCCTGTTTTTCGCGCAATGCTGGGAGGAGTTTATTCTTCAAAACATTTTGGTAGGATGCAGCTGTCACCGTAGTGCCCTTTGGAATGCAATGAGTAAGGATTACACCACTGCTGTCCCAGAAGATGGCCACCATCATTTTGTCAGCACTGGCGCTCACCCGAAATGTTTTTGGTGGCGGTGAGTCTGTGTGCTTCCATTGAGCTGACTAGCGCTTCGTTTCAGGGTTGAAAAAGGCCATCCACGTCTCATCCATTGTCACAATCGATTGAAAGAAGGTTCCATTCATGCCGTCATCACGCGTCAACATCGTCTTACAATTTGCCACGCGCTCAGCCTTGTGATCATCCCTCAGCATTCGTGGCACCCACCTGGAAGACACTTTTTGCATTTTCAGATCTTCATGCTGGATTGTATGTTCAGATCCCACGGAAATGCCAACTTTGGAGGTGAAGTCTGCAACGCTCAATCGGCGATCCTCCAAAACAACGTTCTCCACTCGCTGGATCATGTCGTCAGACCGGCTGGTGCGAGGCCGTGACTGGCTTGGTTTGTTGTCACGCGATGGTCTGCCTTCATTGAACTGTCGCATCCAGGAGCTCACATTAGACACATCCATGGTACCATCACTACATGCCTCACTCAACTGGCGATAAATTTCAATTGGTGTCACACTATGAAAATGGAGAAAACGAATGATTACACGCTGTTCTTGCAATGAAAACGTCGCCATTTTAAGTATCAAAAACAGTCCTAACTCTCGTCGCTGCCACTAGAGTTCTATGTACTGTACAGTGCTGCCATCTGTGTCGCGCATTCACAAAGAGTCCACGTGAAATGGCGTTTTATTTACGTGCCGTAAATCTACGACACGGGACTCACGGATTTATTTCCCTTCCGAAGGAAGCCATGCTAACGATTTTTACGCCCGAAAAAATACATCGTCCTCTGTCGGGTTTGAACCCGCGACCTTGGGTATATGAAGTCACCATGGTAACCATTACACCACGGAGGACGACAGGATCCACGTGTATTTTAAAACAAACCAGAAGTGCCTATCTGGTCCCAGTTCTGAGAAAAGAAAAAGTGGGGGTATTATAACTTGAACGCACCTCGTACATGTTTTGGGACATCCCGAATACAAAAAAAGTAGTTTTAGAAAAATATTTATGTGTGTGTGTGGGAGGGGGGCAGCATAGCCCCAAACAATTCGTTATCTTCCAAGAAAATCCCACCAACCCCAACAATCCCCAACAATCTTTTACATGGAAACATTTCCGAAACTATGATTTTCTCATAAATGGCTAACGATTTCGATTAAAATCTCTTATGTTTAAGATATTTATATGACAAATAAAATGTGCATATTGAATGTTCTGTGAATAGCCTCTGTAGACCTCATTATTGTAAATTAATTTTATCTGAATTTTTATCTAGTAAACCGTAAGAGAGAGATAAAAAGCTACTACACAAAATTGTAGATCATCTTTAAACACACAATTTATATCATACACATTTGTTTCGTAGATTGGCCGTTTTCGAGATATTCTTTGTTATTGGCTTCAGCTTCAAAATACTTAAATGGATTTCAATCCCATTACAACCACATTTTAAAACATTTTTCTGTCGGTTTAGTCTAGTGTACGAGTATTTCCTTATTTCCCTCCTACTTGATATTTTCAATAATGGCTGTAACAATTTTGATTATAATACAACATATTAAAGATATTTACATCCCAAATAAAATGTAAATCATAATTTTTTTGGGAATAGACTCTGGAGGTCGCTTTATTGTGTATGTATGTATGTATTTATTTCTCTGCAAGTGGGTATCACCCGGTGGCAGAGTTATATATGTATACAAGATATATAAACAATAAATCACAGCTGCCAGTTTATGGCTTTGAGCTAGATATAATAGTTATTTACACAAATATGAAGACATTGGATTTTCTCTCAATTCAGATTAATTAATTTCATAATTAGAATCACCAACCAATTTAACATTTGTATTTACAACAATATAAAATCACAAGCATTTCATTTAAGGAATATTTACAAAAATTATCCAACATTAAAATCAAGTCTTTTTCTAAATTTCTTCAGAGACAGGGGACAACCCCGAAAGGCTGCTCCAGGCAATTCATTCCAGTCTTTTATGGTTCTATTTACAAAGGAGAACTTTCCAACGTCAGTTCTGTATCTTCTACCCTTAATTTTGAACGGATGATCGTTTCGTGCATAGTAAGTTGGGTTTTCCAGTTTGTCAGTAACGTCCTCCCATGCGTTTAAGCCAGCGTAAGCTTGAAATAAAGCGCACAACCTCTGTTTCTCACGCCTAACTTTCAACGGCTCCCATTTTATCTCCTCATCGTTTGTAGGCCCAAAATATTTACCCCTTTTTATGAATTTTATAGCCCTTTTGTGGATCTTTTCTAACGAATCAATTTGATTTACTCTATACGGGTCCCAACAAGTTACTCCAAATTCCATGACCGGCCGCACTAAGGACTTGTACGCGATTTCCCTCGACTTTGCACTCCCCTTTTTTAAAATCCTCATTAAGAAGTGCAGTGTTTTCCACGCTTTCTTAGATACAGAATTTACCTGCTCGTCCCATCCAGCGTTACTCGCCAAGTAAACTCCCAAGTATTTGCAGCTGTCCACCTGTGGAATTTTTTCCCCACCCATGTGATAGCTCTGCAGAATTTTTTCCCTAGATCTATTAAATGCAATTGACTTACTTTTGCCAGCGTTAATTTTCATTTTATTTGCAGCAGCCCAATCACTAATTTCATTTAAATCACCCTGAAGAGGAGTTTCATTTTCAACATTTCTAATTTTATTGTAAATTATACAATCGTCTGCAAACAACCTTATCTGGCATTTTATATTGACAGTTATGTCGTTTACAAAAATAAGAAAAAGTAACGGCCCCAGTACTGAGCCTTGGGGTACTCCCGAGCTTACCATACCCCTTTCAGATAGCTCCTTGCCTAATTTTACCCTTTGCGATCTTCCTTCCAAAAATTGTTTAACCTATAGAACTACGCGTTTATCAATTCCTGTAGCAGTTAGTTTCTGGATAAGTAAATTATATGATACAACATCAAAAGCTTTGGAAAAATCTATCACCACTGCATCTGTTCTTCCCGCTGCATCCACCTCCTCTGCTAAATCTTGAAATAATGACGTTATCTGGCTTTCACACGAGTATCCAGGTCTAAACCCATGCTGCGCTTTATTGAACCACTTTTTGTTTTCTAATTCCTCCCGTATATATTCCACAATTAAATGTTCCATCAATTTGCACACTACTGAAGTTAGGCTGACTGGTCGATAATTATTTAGTTCTGTTTTATTTCCCCCTTTATGAATTGGAACTACAATCGCGGTTTTCCAGTCTTACGATAAGGCACAGTTATTTATTGACGTATTAAATAAAAGCATTAGGTGCGGAATCATGGATTCTCCTCCAATTTTTAGTATTTCGGTCGGTATATTATCAGGCCCCCTCGACTTTCGATTTTGCAACATTCTGATCCTTGTGCGCAATTTGGATGCCATTATTTGAAAAACGGAATTTCCACTATCCTCAATTTCCAATTTATAATTATAAACCGTTTTGTTAAAAACAGACACAAAATGTGAATTTAATGCGTTCGCTTTTTCCTTATCGTTCAATATGGCAATTCCATTTTCCTTGAGTTCTGGTATACCAAGTTTATTTCCCCTGCGTCTACTTACATAATTGTAAAAAGATTTCCAACTATTATTGGTCCCACTAAGAATTTGTTCTAAGAACCGCTCCTGGGCTTGCAACGTTTCCTCTTCTTTATATCTGTTAAAATGCCAATCTGACTTCTTCCGTTTATGAAACGCGCGCCTAGACTTTCGTTTAAGTATTCTGATGGATCTTGTATAATATTCTGGATCATTATTTTGTTTGATAACTTTGTATGGAACGTATTTCTTTATTGATTCCGAAATAAGTATTTTGAAACTATCCCATGCTGCATCTACATTTGTTGCAGATTTTACAAACAGGCAAAATTGCTTTTTGAGAAAAGTCTGAATTCCATCTACGTCTGCTCTGCAGAAGTTAAAACTAATAATTTCCTCTCCTTCAAACCGGTTTCGCACCTTCCAGTTTATGTCTAATTGTACACAGCTGTGGTCACTTATACCTGGAAAAACTTCACATGCGCTAAACAATGACTCAGGTCTACATAGAAACACGTCCAGGACAGCCGATTTCCGGGTATCTGTTTTGACTACCTGCGAAAACCCATGATCCCAAACCAGAAGGTCAACAACACATTGAGCTTCGCCTCCTAATAACTGCCCATTACAGTTCACATTTGGCAAATTTAGATCTCCTGCTAAAATAACATTTTTTCCCGTTTCCGAAGAAATTTTTTCCACTAGTTTATGAAGAGTTTTAAAGTTAGTTTCGCCAGGTGGTCTGTAACACGCTATTAATGTAATGTTATTTGCTTCGTTTTCGTGATCGATAATTTCAATGGCCATCATTTCTACGTCTTCTTCCACCCACAATATCTTACTGCTTAACTCTAACTTGGTACAAATAAAAATTCCCCCTCCCCTTCCTTCCCTGTCCCTCCTAAACACCCTGTAATCTGATCTTGAATGTTGCTTAACTGCTAAACCGCAAGATATAGACAAAAAAGTAGATCTCGTCAAAGCACAATTGATGTCCTTTACATTTTTTGTCGTGGAGTTAACTACTTCCGGGATATTCCTTGTTATTGGTATCAATTGTAAAGTACTTATATTTTTCTCAGACAGAAAGTGCGGTTTGCAATGACAATTTTATTGCATAACGACAGCTTTTAAAACATTTGACTATTGCTTTAACCTAGTGTATTCCCTTAGTTCTCTTCTACTTATAAGGAACTAAGTAATAAAAATGTCGTCTCCTTAGCGTGGTGGTAGCGCGGCTACTTACCAAGCGGGAGATTGGGCTCGATTCCCAGTACCGACGTGGGGATTTTTCCCCCGCTGGAAGACCTGGTCCGGTGTACACTCAGCCTCGTGAGGTCCCTGTGGGGCCAATTGAGCAGCTATTTGATGGAGAAGTAGCGGATCTAGGACCGCATTAACCAGCTGGGGTGGTTCGAAGCGCTGACCACGTCTCAGCCTCTAATAATGCACCCCATCCATGACGTCTGTCATGGACCGAGATGTAGCGGCCAGGCGGTAGGCCAAGGTTCCATGTGAGCGGTCGTGCCATGGAGTTATTAAGTAATAAGAACATTCTGTTAATGTTTATCTCAATTAGCATGGTGTAGAATAATCTTTTAAAGAAGTTTGTTTGCAGTACAGCTAGAGAAAGTCATGTGATTGTAACACGTAAGATTTTTTTAAATTCCGATAACTGGTTTGTGTGCAGGAACTGCTTGATGAAGCAGCCAGGAGACGAAGATCCTGATGAAGGTGTTAAAGACTTGGTGGAGTTAGTGTTGAAGAAATTGGACATTGATCGTGACGGCAAGATCTCATTCAGTGACTACCAAACTGCCATCAAAGAGGAACCCTTACTCCTAGAAGCTTTCGGACAGTGCTTACCTACAGTCAGTGCTTGTCAGACCTTTATGGCCACTTTAACTTCTTAATTCAGCTCATCGTTCAAATCACAGCTAGAGGTTACGAGACAAAAGTGCACGTAAAAATACTCACTTGTGAAAGAAGTGATAGAAATATCTACATATATAGTTTGTTTATACTCAGTTTCAAAAATGTATTGGGAATAAAGGTAATAATAACAATGAACAGCAGATAATAATATTATCAGGTAATACCAAAATAACAGTAGGTAAGTATTAAAATCGAACACTTTAAAATAATGTTTATTTATCATAAAAAGAGGTATTATTTTGTCTTGTACTTAATATTTTATTTCATTTTAATTAAGGTGATACATCTGTGAAATTTGTCCAAAATTGTAAAAAATTAAAAAGAAAACTTTTTCCTTATTAAAATGATATGTATTCTAAATGTTAACAAACCATACAGTTTTCTCCCTTTGACAATCATTAATTGCCAATTAACTGAAATTATAAATGGGTAAATGCATGTCTGTTAATAAGCATCCCCAACTTTAAACCATATTTTCTCGAAAAATTTTCTCCAGCACTTTATCATACTCAAAATGTTCCACGATGCAATTTTTCACTAACTTGTTTCAAAACTTTTTGTACTGTGTCTTAAAAGCATATTTAATAAAGTAGCCATATTCACTTTCTCAATATGATACTTGATACACAGGTTGAGACAGTGCATGTCGGAATTAAAAGGTCTCTATAACAGAGGTATAAATTATATTAAGAAGGGACAAATAGGCATTGGAAATGGCAGGGAAGAAATTTTGTGAAACACGTCTAAAAGTGCAAAAGACGGAGTTTACTAGAGGTTGGCAAGCGACACAGGTAGAAAAGTACCGTTAAGTGTAGGACAATGACCCCAAGAGTGGACATGACAAAAGCGAATGCATCGAATTTCTGTTGGTCGAGAGACGCGACTTCACTTGCTATGGAAGACGCGATTAGTTAAGACGTGTTATTTGATTCCGTGGTGGAAACGAACGGGCTACGTATGGCCGCAAGAGATACAGTGTTTATTAATACTTCATAATAAGAAAGAGAAAGTAGGAGCAGTCGTGTAAAGAGTGCCTGGAAGGAGGAGAACTTAGGAGGAATGCATGTGTGCTCGATGGCAGAAAATATAGAAGAAAATAAATAAACGAGTCCAATAGTAATCGTGAACTCAAGGAAAACAACATGTCTCAATACCATCCCTGAGAAAGACTCCTAGCTGACATGTCCTGAGCTAGAGCACCCACATATCCACACCATTCCGTGATCTCTTTACCCATCACGCAGGATTCGAACCCGAAACCTTCAAAACCACCGATAACGAAACCGCCGCAAGGTAGAGAAGGAATTGCACTCCACCCAAAAATCCGATACCGAGATTTCACCGGAAATACTCGTTTTAGGGTTCCCTATATTCAAAAAGAGCATTTTTAGAAAAACGTGTATGTGAGTGTGTATGTGAGTGTGAGTGTGTGTGTGTGTGTGAGTGTGTGTGTGTGATGTCTATGAACACGATAACTTGAAATCTAAAAGTCGGTAAAATACCAAACTTGGTATTTAAGTTTAGTATCTTCCAAGGATGCGGTACAAATATTTTGAAGAACATCCCCCCACCCCAAATTACCTTTTACATGGAAAAATTTTCTAACATTTTGATTTTCTCAAAAATGGCTGTAACGATTTTGATTAAAGTGCAATATATTAGATGAATATATTTTTAATTGACAAATAAAATTTATATTTTGAATTTGCTTTGAATAGTCTTTTTACTCTTCATTCTGGGTAAATTTGCTAAATTTTCATAACTGGTAAACAGTAAGAGATAACCAAAAATGTACTGCACAAAAAACACATTTCGTTAAAACACACAATTTATGTCATAAAGGTACTTTTTTGGTGGAGTTTACCATTTTTCAGATATTTTCTTTGTTATTGCTTTCTGTTTTAAAATACTTAAACTTTTCACATACGGGAATTTTTCAACTCATGGCTATGCAAAGAAATGGATTTCAACCACATGACAATAGATTTTAAAATATATGACTATCACTTTAGCCTTGTGTATTCCCGTATTTCCATTTTCCTTATAAAGAAGCAAGCAATAAGACAATTTCTGTCAATAATTTGGTACTACAGAGATATGGAGAATAAGACTCCATTTTTGAGAACCAAATTTTTAAACTTTGAAAGATCAAGAGTTTTAGATAGTATGAAAAGTTATAATTTTTCTACAATAGTGAGAGTAAATATAATAAAATAACGTGTTTCATTCACATGGCTTTCTCTACAAATTATTATTCCATTATCTAAGTCATGGAAATGGAGCTCAACATTAGCAAAAATTTTTGTATTAGTTCCTTCTAAGTGAAATGAAAATAAGGTAATACGCTAGGCTAAATCGATAGTGAAATGCTGATAAACCGGTTGCTATGTGAAACAACTGAAACTCGATTTGCTTAGCACGGCCAGGAGAAATGAAATGGAGTTTTATTTACGGACGCTCTTTAACTACTGTGGTTCTCAGCGCCCCATTCTATACTGGCCGTGGTGGTCAGGAGCAAAGAGGCGAAAGATGAACTTCCGTTTGAGGAAAGTAAGTTAAAATTGAAACCAATAACGAATATCTCGTAAATGGTTAACTCTGCAAAAATTATGTATATGACATAAATTGTGTGCGTCATGTAAATAAATATATTTACGAAACATATACTGTGACTTAAGCCATTTTTGAGCAAAACAAAATTTTCAAAGAAGTGTAAAACAGTAGTTGGGGGAGGTGTAATTTTCTTGAAAATATTTGTGCCGCATCCTTGGAAGATATCAAACCTAAGTGCCAAATTTGGTATTTAACGGTCTTTTCGTTTTTGAGCTATGCTGTCCAAAGTACATAATCAAAGTTCATTTTCCCAAAAATCATTTTTTTGTATTCAGGGTACCTCAAAACATACTTTCCGATGAAATCTCGACGTTGAATTTTTGGGAGGAATACAATACCTTCTCTAACATTATTATTTAGAAATTATATAAGTTAGAATTTTGATGAAGGAAAAAAATATTAGTATTATTGCTTATAATAACAAGCATACATTTTAATAAAATATCTTTTATACTTTGGATTTTCTAAATTTCTCAGATGCATCACCTTAAGATAATTCTACAGAATAGCAACACAGACGCAAGCCCATTAAGACCATGTTTATATAGAATGTCTTCAAAATCAGTAAAATTAGCAAACGATATCGTTCTTGTTTATAGGGTAATTTTATGTATGGTAGAAATTCTTGAAATCTCCTTGTGATCTACCGGAAAACCTACGAGCCAGTTTGGGAAATTTGATGACGTGTCAGCATGTTGCCATGATAGTTCAGTGGTTAAAGAACTGGACTGAAACCATTAGATTGTTGGCATTGTATTTTTCAGTATGGCTCTATTTTTCTAACTCCTAACAATTAACATTGCATGGTGTTGCAACAAAGATAATTAATCAAACTTTTAGTATTTTTGTGGATTTTTATAGTTTTGTATTACACTAACCTTCAGCATTAAAATCAGGCTAATTGTAGCTTTTATTTATATTTTTTGCAATAAAACGGTAGTGTTTTTATACAGAGAAGAGCAAACTCCATGCAACTGCAGTCAAATGCAACCCCGTCAGCATACAAGCGTGCCAACATCCAAGGTTATTTTTCTTGGGCCATCCCCATCCTTTACCACAGGGGTGGCGTTGGAAGTCGTCTGTAGGTTCAGGAAGTTTGGTCAAATTGGGGTGCGGGCTCCTCGCACAGAGATGAAGAATTGCTTGGAAACTGTTGTGTGGATCTCTCTCCACGGTGACTTACTCCTCCGATTCCGGCCGCCCGCTGTAATTACTCTCTGGTCTTATCCTTTTCTCTTGGGGTCTGACCTACAGTTAGCCAATGGCTGCACACACACACACACACTCACACACACACACACACACTATACCAGCTGAAGTCAAACATCAGAGACATGTCTAGTCATTTGTGTGAGGATAAGTTATTCAGGGACTTATCAAATTGATAACTGTTATCCTATCTTATCGGAAAGATATCTAAGGTTTCACAAACCGGCCATAACTTCTTGTTTCAAACTTATTTTTAACCGCTTAAAACTAGGCTCTGTATTTGGCGATTACATCACACTAAGTACAGGGAAGCAGGTACAGGATAGAAAATAAAATGATCCTAGGTCTCTAACACTCTAATACTATCAACAGAAGTTGAGTAGAGGAAGACTGGTTAGGAAAGACTAAAGACGGGATATGATATTTGGGAAGGAAGGATGGAACGAGGGAAGGAAGGAAAGAAGGAGGAATATCAGGCCAGACGTACAACTCGCCAAATGCTAAGTTCATGACCTTGAGCATTTTGCGTGCAAGAAGGGCATATAGTGCGCTGTTGGAGTTTTTAAAAGAGCATTATGCTGCTACCCAGGCTCGCATTGAGCCAACTATTGAAGTGTTTAGATTGGTTTGTTCACTTTGAATTTCGATAACTAGGTAAAGGGATTCGTTTTCTTGAATTCTTGCCTTTCTTTTGCTATACCAAAAGGCTGAAATGTTAAATTGGCTTTTTGAGCTACTGCTGACATTTGGTGCATGCCTATTATGGTATCTTGAAAATCTTGTAGATGTTTGAGTTCGTCTTCATGCAGGTCTCTCCTTGAATGTACGAGTATTATATATAGTGTCAATAATAGCGCCTTGAAGAGTTGTAGATCTAAAGTCTAGATGGAGAATAATGTGCCAGAATCGGGCACCGTCCACAATTTAATGCAGTGGTATCGATCTGTTTGCAAATTGTTGTCTATTGCATGATTTTAAATTTCTCTAGCACATGTGTGCAATGTACACACTAGATAGAAATGGTATTGTATTGTACCCAGAAATTATATACGCAGATTTCCCCGGATATACATGATGTGAAACATTAAAATTAAAAAAAGAATTAAAAAAGAATGCGTTTTTAGAAAAAGGGTCAAGTATTTGTGTGTGTTTCTGTGTATGTGAACAGCATAACTAAAAAATCTGATGTGTTCTATGCACATGATTTTCTCTGTATCTCTGTAAAAATTGTTAATAACCTTATTCTTTTATTTGCTTCATGCTAATCGAGATAAAATTATCAGAACTCTTATTACTTGCTTCCTTCTAAGAAGAAAGGAAAGGGAGTAGCATAGGCTAAAACGATTGTGAAATCTTTTAAAAGCTGTCTGCTATGTGACTGAAGTTCCTTTGTTTGAATGGCCAGAAGTTGACAAATTCCTGTATGAGAAAAGTACAAGTACTTTAAAGATGATCTCAGAAATGGTCAGCACTACTAAAAATACGTATATGATATAAATTAAATGTTTTACGTGATCTACATTTTTGTAGATAAATGTTTGTCTATTTATTACGGTTTACGAGGTATCGAAGCTTCAGTAAAACTCGCGAAGAATAAAGAGGTGTTTTAGAGGCCACCCCCAGAAAGTTCTAGATAAAAGTTTAATTTGTCATGTAAATATTTCTAATATAAAATATTTTAACCAAAGTCATTAGAACCATTTTTGTAAAATTAAAATTTTTGAACTATTTTCTAAAAATGCTTTTTGGGATTCACTCTGTCTCAAAAGATGTATTTCCAGTGAAACATTGTTATTGAATTTTTGGGCGTATTACAACACATTTTCTCTACACTATGTACATCTACACACAGTGAAAGTAAAAACGAAACGTTCATTAAATACCAAGTTTGGCATTTAAGTTCAGACTCTTCCAAGGATGCGACAGAAAGATTTTCGGAAGAACCCTCCACCCCAAGTACCCCTTAAATAGAACGTTTTTCCAATATTTTAATTTTCTCAAAAATTGCTGTAACAATTTTGATTAAAATATCATAAGTTTAAGATAATTTCATTGCTAATAAACTGTGTACCTTTAATTTTCTGGCAATGGTCTTTGAAAACCTTTTAATTCTGGATGACTTTTGTATAACTGGCAAACCGTAAGATGGACCTAAACTTACTACACCAGAAATGTAGATCGAGTTAAAACACACAATTTATGGCAAAGACTTTAATATGAACATACACATTTCCGAGTGTTTGAATTTTAAATTAACTTAACTTTTCCCAAACAGGAGGTATACATGTGTTTTATGGCGCTTGTGTTTTACTCCTGGCCATCGAAACAGAACCGACAATGACAATCGCATAGCGGCAGCTTTTAAAATATTTTACTCTCGCTTTAGCCTAGCACATTACCTTATTTCCCTTCTACTTATAAAGAGGCAAGTAATAAGACTATGTTAATGTTTATCTTGATCTAATTAGAAGAATATACTTTTGTAAGAATAGTTTGTTTGCAGAACAAGTAGAAAATAATATGTGAATGGAACACATCAAGCTCTAACGATTTTGTTTAATATACCGTATATTAAAGATATTTCTATCACAAATAAAATGTATATTTTGAATTTTCTGGGAACATCCTCTGAAGACCTCTTCATTCTGGCTGTCTTGCAGAATTTTCCATAACGGTTAAATCGCAAAGGATAGACAAATGCTTACTAAACAAAAAAATGTAGACAGCGGCGGCTGCTGTGTAGGAGCACAAGAGCACGTGAACCTCCAATATATCTTAGTGGATCTCCTTTCTCTCTTTCAGGAAGCATTTAATAAAATGCGCTATCCGGTGCCACTTGTTTAAGTATACCGCGCACTCTGCTCTTCAGATTGAACACAGCCGAGAACCTGAGTATGTGACAACAACGCTTGTAGCACACGCCTCATGTGCTAGCGTCTAACATTTAGCAGCTCTGCGCTTGCGCGGGCAACAAAACAGCTTGGAATTTTACAGCCAGAAATGAGCACAGTGCAACCGTGCACATTAACACCTTCAGGGTTCTGTTTATCAGCAGGAGGTGCTGCTATCTTTGAGATTTAGTTGAAACTATCCGGAAGTGCAACTGCGCTATTTTTCTTAGTAATTTGCATTTTATGCGAGAGTTAAGCAGTTTATAACAGAAAACAACCTCAACGAAGAAACTTTTCCGAAGATTGTTATCACTACGACCATGACTACATCAGTACCAGAAATATGCTTTTCCGCAATAAAAAGAATTAAAACCTTTACTAGGAATACGATGGGTGAAGACCGACTTTCAGCACTGGCAATGCTTCCTATTGAGAAGAAACTGGTCAACAGCATAAAATGCTTTAATTACCGAGTGATAGAAAAGTTTGCACATTTGAAAAACCGGCGCGTGGAATTTCTGTGCAAATACATTTGGTGTTAATTGCGTAATTCAAACAATGTAAATATTATTTATTGTAAATATCATTCTTCACATGGACTGCATCAAAGGACTTCAGCCCTTCATCACCTCACATTGCTGTTACCTCTCGGAGACTAAGAAATTCAACATCTTTACAATACTGGGTGGATGAGCATTTGTGTAACAAATGTATAATTCTTGTTATTAGGGGCTTTCATTGTTTCTAATATTACTAGATTTGATGTTACGGCGACGGCGGTAGCAGTAACTGCAGCGGTGGTAAATTGCTGATTTTGTGAACACCTGAATTTTTAATCCACGAGCCGCCACTGAATGTAGATCTCATTAAAATATAATTTATGTCAAATATCTTTTCTGTGTAGAGCTGACCATTTCTGTGATATTCCTTGTTATTGGTTTCAGTTTTAAAATGCTTTTCTCATACGGAAACTATTCAACTCCTGGTCACGCATAGAAACGGATTTTAATCCCATATCAAACACATTTTGAAACATTTGACTGTCGTTATAGCCTAGTATATTCCCTTATTTCACTTCTACTCACAATGTTTTTGTTAATGTTTATCTCGATTAGCATGAAGATCATGGAAGAATATGCTTTTTAACAATAATTTGTTATCAAAATGTAGAAGAAGTCATACAAATGGAACACATCATATTTTTACATATTAGTTTTAGTTTAAAGAAATATGATAAAACTTTACAGAATTTTACGTTCAATAAATTTGTGAAATGTCTATAAATAAACCTTAAAATAAATAAATGCATTAGTAGTTTCTACTTAAGTTATGCAAGAGCATCGAACAACACTTTGTGTATATTTATTCACTTAGCAGCATGACAGTGTAATATTAAAATTACAAAACTCTCTGGTAATTCACTTTACATGCACTTGAGGCAGTGTTTTTCTACAAGTTTTGTGGTTTGAAGATAAACACCATAATACCTACGCAATTTTCGAAGAATTCCCCTTCCTTTAAACGTAATTCTAATGCTAATTACATTAGAAAATATTTGTGGTAAGTTACAACTGTAAAAACAGGTTTCTAAAACTGCAAGAGGACGACAAGCAATTCAAGATATACATTTTATTTTTCATGTAAATATCTTTATTTTAATCAAAACCGTTTTTGAAAAGCTCAATATTTTCCATTTAAAGGGTAGCTTAGGATGGAGAGATGTTTATGAAATCTCGGTGTCGCATATTGGAAAGATGTTGAATTTATATGTCAATTTTGGTATTCAACCGTCTTTTTGTTTTTGAGTTATCATGTTCACAGACACACGGACAAACACTCTCGGATAGTTTTCTTCAACCACTTTTTACTTTCTCTGCACGTACTATGTACATAGTGTATAGAAGGTATTGCATTCCACCCAAAAACTCGATGCCGAAGTTTCACCTGAAATAGACGTTTTAGGGTCCTCTGTGTCAAAAAAAAAACATTTTTAGAAAAAGGTCCGTGTGTGTCTGTGAACACGATAACTCAAAAACGAAAAGTCGCTAAAATACCAAATTTGCCATACGAGTTTAGTATCTTCCAACGATGCGACACGGAGATTTTGGGGAAAATCCCCACCCCAAACTACCCTTAACAGTGTAACAATGGATGCCAACAATCAGCTGTGAATTACGAAGCTGAAGAGACGTCTCCGGGAGGAGGGGTGAGACGAGGGGAGACACCGGGTGGCTGGTACCAGGAAAGACGACACAAAAATGACAGGTTCCCTACAGTTTCCAGAATGAAAAGACCTAACAAACGGAAAGGCAACTGGGAACTCCCATTCCACCTAGAGGGCCCAGCACTCTCCTATCTTCCAAGTTGGTGCTCCATATACCAGCCGAAGGACAAGGGACAGAAAGTTCCATGTAGAGCATCCTTGCGTCTAACCTGAAATAGACCAAGGATAAAGGAAGAATGAAATGATTAATGCAACGATATGCAGGAGCAGGAATGTTGGGGGATGAGAGAAACCACTCCAGCATTCGCATGACGCTCGGGTAACTCCGAAGCACAAACGGATTATAGTAAACAGTGGTCGGGATCGAAATTGGAACATCCCAAATGCGAATCGCAACCATTACCACAGCGCCACCAAATATAAATATAAACTGGAAATCTAGGTTTTGTAAACATGATAGAGCGTACAAAAACAGAAGCACTAGACAGTCAATTTTACTTGTCCTACTTTCTCTACACTAATATGAAAGTATTGTATTCCACCCAAAAATTCGATGTCGAGATTTCACCGGCAATACATGTATTGAGGTCACTGCAGTCAAAAATATGAGGAAAATTCTATATGTGTGTGTCTGTGAAAAGAGTAACTCAAAAACGCTTTCAGAGATGCACACGAAGATTTTAAATAAAATCTCCCACCTCAAATTTCGTTTTACATACAACTTATTTCGAACATTGTTATTTCTCAAAACAAACTGTAATGATTTTAATTAAAATTCTATACATTGAAGATTGTTTTATGTCAAATGAGATGCATGAATTGAATTTTCTGGAAATAGTCTCTGAAATCCAGGATTCTGGATGAATTTTGCACAAGCGGTAAACCTTGAGAGATAGATAAAATATTACTACAGAAAAATACCGAGCAAGGCGGTTCTGGTGTTTCTTTTGAGACTGTTTCTTTACGTAAAACAATACAGTTTCGGAGTGTTGTCGGAAATCCCACGCTGTATTCCTTTTTCCTCTTTTTTTCCCCTTTTTTCCATTTTTCCAACATTTCCTTTTGTTTTGCTATTTGATTAACGTCTTTGCTTTTTTGCTTCTAATACACACACACACACACACACATACTCGTATACCTGCACACTTACATACACCCATGCCCAAGGCGGGACTCGAACCCACCATCCCCTGCACCACGAAGAGAGGTACTTTAGTTAGCGCGGCCTTGGGGACAGGCCGGGTTTCGGGAGGTCGTAGCATTGATTCACGTGGCCGATCTCTCTACCCATGTGTTTTTTCCGGGGTCACTATGCAAATGCTGGGGAGGTTTCTTCATTTCTTCGAGATTCCTGTCTCCATTTCATCCAACAGGTCTCTTTCTGGGTTTTAAGTGTTAGCGAGGACTGCGGTGGTGCTATCCTACCGTGGCGATTACTGCACTCTGGAAATGCAGCCCTCGGCGGCGGGATGGCGCTGGGGGTCGTCTGTAGACCCAGGGAGTTTGGTCAGAACTCGGGATGGAGATGAACCTCTTGGAATATGTTAGGACCCTCCACGGTAGCTCTTCCCGGAGCCCTGTCACGTTTCGGCCGCCTTTTGACATTACTCCCATCTCATTCTATCCTCCTGAAGTGAAGTACAATAAGCCGATGCGGAATCTACTTCGGCATCACACACACACACACACACACACACACACACACACATACACACACACACTCACACTAAAGAGAAATTATAGATCTCGTTAAAACATATCATTTACGTCATATATTTTTTTGTAGAGTGAACCATTTCCAATATATTCCTTGTACCTACTTGTTTCAGTTATAAACTATTTATACTTTTCTCAAACGAAAACTCATATTTCTTTCGTCGCCCTCCTGGTGTAATGGTTACCATGCTGACTTCATATACCCAAGGTCGCGGGTTCAAACCCGGCGGAGGACGATGGATTTTTTTCGGGCGTAAAATCCTTAGCATGGCTTCCTTCGGAAGGGAAATAAAGCCGTTAGTCCCATGTCGTAGATTTACGGCACGTAAAAAAACCTCAAGCCTGAAAGAGAGACCTCTGATCAAAATTAAGTGGTCTTTCACGCCCAATTTAGAATGGGACGCTGAGAACCACAGCAGTTAAAGAGCGTCCATAAATAACACGCCATTTACTTTTTTTCCCTATTTCTTTCATATAACTTTTCCTTTACTCCTAACTATACGAAGAGATCCGAATATCAATTTCATCGTATAGCGATAGTCTTTAAAAATGTTGACTATCGTTTTAACCTAGTGCATTCCCTTATTTCACTGCTACTCACACGGAACTGAGTAATAAGACCGTTTCTGCTAATGTTTATCTCGTTTATTATGATCTAGTTAGAAGATTACTTTTTTGAAATGACAGTTTGCGGAGATAGAGAAAGACGTGAACGGAATGTCAGGCTGCTTCAACCCTTGTCAGATAATTTGAGTGCTCTATTTTTCAAAACAAAAAATAAATTAGATTTTCCCCTCTTGGTTTCTAGTAAACGTCGGAGAGGAAACACAATAATGATAGTTCCCTTCCCTAATTACCAACTATAGGAAATAATAAAAACCTTGAAACATTGTAACATCCATGCTCCTTTAGTTTTTTCACGGTATTCATAGTTATTCAGTGATGCATTGCGGAGAGAGAACATTTTATTGCTGTGCGCAGTGGAGGATTGACAAACAAGGATGGCGGATTATAGGTTCGAGATTGTTACGAAAAAAATCACTGCCACAAGCAATTGTGGGAAAATAAAATATGATGTGTTCCATTTACATGACTTTCGATATCTCTTTTCTGTTGCAGAAAAGCAGAAGTATTTTAAAATTGAAACAAGAAAACGGTTAGCTCCACTACAAAAATGTGAATGATATAAATTGTGTTTTGACAAGATCTAAATATTTTGTGCAGTAAGCTTTTGTGTAACTCTTAGGGCTTACCAGTTATGCAAAAATCATTCCAATTGTGTATCTTCAAAGGCTATTCCTCAAAATTCAAAATATGTATTTTAATTGTCAGGTAAATATCTTTAATATGTGGTATTCTAAGCAAAACAATTTGTGTTAATTTTGAGAAAATCTAACTGTTCAAAAACATTTTCATATAAACGGTAGTTAGAGGTCAGGAAGTTTCTTGAAAATTCTAAACCTAAATACCAAGTTTGGCATTTAACGGATCTTTTAAGTGATCTTTTTCTAAAATGTTTATTTTAGATTCAGAGGATCTCAAGTATGTATAATTTTTACTTTCCCTTCATGTACTATGTACATAGTGTATAGAGAAGGTATTGTACCCAAAAATTCGATACCGAGATTTCACCGGAAATACATGTTTTGGGTCCACCTGAATCCACAAAAAGCATTTTCAGAAAAAGGTCTGTGTGAGTGCGTGTGTGTGTGTGTGTGTCTGTGGACAGCATAGCTCCAAAACGAAAAGACCGTTGAATACCAAACTTGGTATTTAAGTTTGCTCTCTTACAAGGATGCGACACAAAGATTTTCAAGAAAATCCCCCCACCCTCAACTACCCTTTACATGGAACATTTTTTGAAAATTTTGATTTTCTTAAAAATGCTGTTACGATTTTGATTAAAATACCGTATGTTTAGGATACTTTTATGACAAACGAAATGTATATCTTGAATGTTTTCTGATGACCGATCCCATGACCTCCTGAATGTCAGTACCAGGCGAAACGCCTGAGCCCTGGCTAGGTAACAGTAGGTAGAATGATGTTTCTTCCGACAAATGAAATCACATATTGATTCTAATTGAACACGTTGCACGTAACTTTTAAATGTTCTGTGAAAAGTAATAAATCCTGCTAAGAATGTAATTTACTTTAAGAATACTAAAGGAAAATTAAAGTTTTTATTAGTTGTCTATTTGAGCTGTTTAACCAAATTTATTCCTTCTTTTACCATTTAGAAAAACGTTTAAATGTGAATTTGGACATAAAAAAAAAGCTAAATTCTAACTTGTATTGCAATTTGATCAGCTGTCTCATTTCCAACAATTCCAACCCTCAAAAGACAAATATGTTGGCATTTTTAATAACATTTCCTCTAATCGTATTTTCTAGAGAATGGTTTTTATATTTGTCTTGAATAGCTAGAGGATAGGTTTTTGAATCACTGTGAATACATGCGTTGGTTTTCAATATTTGATTTGATGCAAAGTAAACATTTCTGTTTTAAAAATGGAGAAAGCAGGGCCTAAACGAAAAGCTTTGCTATGAAGGTGGAAACAATTTGGTAAGAGGCATGAGGCAGCATTTCGGTTTAAGCTATGCTACGATCGAAAGGTGAAGCCTTCACGTGGAAATGTAAAACCAAATGCACAGTGGTATTGAATATATTTTTGTTTGTGCCTGGCACCGTTCGATTAACGTGTAATTACGTCACTTTTTAATACATATTTCATCACTTACCTGTCAAAAAACACAGCAGCAGTTATCCTGAAGCCCTGTAACTCTTTTCAGAAAAAATAGAAAGTTGGTATTCTTGGAAGATATAAAAACTAAAAGTTTTCAGAGCATGGAGTCTTCATCTGTCAAGTCATTATTCTGGCGACAATGAAACATGCTTAGTTTGTCTACTGCATACAGATAGTTTGTATTTCACACAAATACTCAGCCAGAGATTTCTTGAGGCCCGCTGAATAAATAAAAAACATTTTTCTATTACGCGAGGCTCAAACAATTTTGGTTAAAATACCGTGCATTCAAGAGATAATAACAACTAAAATATATATCTTGAATTTTCTGGGAAGAGCTTCTGAAGCACCCTTCATTCCGGTTGTCTTTTGCATTACTGGTAAACCGTAAGACTTATTACACAAACTTATAGATTTCGTATAAAAACACACACATTTATGTTATGACATTTTTTCGTGGAATTGACCATTTCCGAGATATTCATTTTTTATTTTAAAATACTTTAACTTTTCTCATGTGGTAATTTGTCAACTCCTGCATGATGGGTAAGGAAGTATTAGATTCTACAAAAAAAAATCGATACCAAAATTCCGTCAGAAATACACATTTTGAGGCTCCTTTAAGATACAAAAAAACATTTTAGTAGAAGGCCCGCGCGCGCGGGGGTGTGTGCACAACATAATTCAAAATCTAAAATCCGATAAATACCAAACTTGTTATTGAAGTTGGAATGTTGCCAAGGATGCAAGCATATATTTAGTATATGAGTACTGATACATGTTTTTATATTAATATTTATATATGAATATTCCGAATAACTTTTGCATAACTACTGATCATATGAGATAAATAACACATTACTATACAGAAAATGTAGGTATCTTTAAAATACAAATTAGTTTAAATAATGTTTGTGCCTTATGCCATTTCAAAAATATCTGTTGTTAATGATTAAAATTGTTCAGTACTTGGTCACTCTGATCAAGTGATCCTAAAGTGCGGGTGTTTCTGGCGATTGCATCAAACTTTATGTAAGTTTAAGGATAGTAAATGTGTAAAAAGACCTACGAAATATTACTAAATATCTAAAGATGGCATTTGCTGCATATCAGGGTAGCCAACATTCTAACCTGAGTCACTAAGAAGTAGGTATAACAATCTATTTACAATGCAGACACTATTTCCATCTTCTGATACAAGTATGAGGCATTGTCATTATATTAAAATTAAAAATCTGATGTGTTCCATTCACATGACTTTCTTTACATCTCTGTAACAAATTTTTGTTATTAATATATTGGTAGCTGCTTCCGGTATTTAGGTATTTATATTGAGCTTCTTCTCTGGCCACTTAGCTCAACATAACGATGGCGAAAACATGGGCCACAAGACAACGTGGCCAATACCGCAAGCAGCCGTGACAACGGCCGTGAAAGCCTACGAATTTACATATTGTTAATAAGCTTATATTTCTGTCTATTTATGCTAAAATATTAGCAGAAACGGTCTTATTACTTAGTTCCTTATAAATAGAAAGGAAATAAGAGAATACACTAGGCTTAATCGACAGTCAAATATTTTAGAATATGGTTGCTGAGGGATTGAAATCCGTTTCTTTGTGTGGGCAAACGTTGACATGTTCCCACATGAGAAGTTTTTAAAACTGAAATCATTAACAAGAAATTTCTCGAAAACGGCCAGCTCCACGAAAAAAATGTATATGTCATAAATTGTGTGTTTTATCGAGATCTACATTTTTTGTAAAGTAAGTTTTTGTCTATCTCTTACGGTATACCAGTTATGCAAAATTCAATAAAAATCATCTAGAATGAAGAATCATCATCAGAAAAATCCAAGATATACATTTCGTTTGTCATAAAAGTATCCTAAACATACGGTATTTTAATCAAAATCGTTTGAGGCCATTTTTGCGAAAATAAAAAGTTTCAAAAAGTGTTCCGTGTAAAGGGTAGTTGGGGATGGGGGAGATTTCCTTGACAATCTTCGTGTCGTACCCTTGGAAGATACCAAATTTAAATGCCAAGTTTGGAATTCAACGGTATTTTTGTTTTTGAGCTATGCTGCCCACAGATACACATACATACACAGAGGCATACACAGACAGACAGACAGACACACATACGGGCATTTTTTTAAAAACCTCTTTTTGGATTCAGGGGTATCGAAACATGTATTTCCGATGATATCACAGTATCGAATTTTTGGGTCCAATACAAATCTTCTCTACACACTAGTAAAGATAGCCTTGAAATGTGTTTGGTTGTTAATTACATACAAACAATAGTGGTTATATTTTAAATGTTAATGGAAGCACTGAACCGTGCTATATACACTATTTATACTGGGTCTTCAGATTTATTCGGTCTTTAATGCCAGTGTTTTTACATGTATACCGTCATTATTAGTTCAGTGAGCCACTTATTTCATCAAATGAAAGGTGGGGGAATTGAAGCTTGGACTGCATGCATTGCCGAATCCATAAATTAGTAATTGTAGTGGGCGGTACAGAACTGACTTTCGCCAGGATATTTTGTGTGTTTTCTTAATTGTCTCGTGTACGTCAGTTTTCATTTACTGCTGAAAAGAATATGAACAAGTGTTTATTTTAATAGGAAAACCCTCTACGTTACCACAACCGTCCATTATTTAAGTTACCCCTTGGCATAAACGCTGCGATTGCGAGTTTACGAGACGGAAGTGAAATCCTCTCTGACCCATCGGTTTTTCGTGGTTTTCTCAAGCGGTAAGCAAATATTGCGGTTTTTTCTTATTTATCACAATTTCCTTTCCTTGATTTCTCCATTAATCCGCTTCCTCAGGTGTGCTGCTAGGTTCGCGGCGTGTGTCGGTACCAAACAGATGGTGCAGGTATAGTAATATTTATTAAGTTTACAATAATACAATATTTGCGTCACACAGCCGCATGGGTCGGGTGACCATACATTCTGTCTATAAGTATTTGAATTTAAAGTAAACCTACATATTTATTTTATATATATTTACAACATTGGAAATAAACATACACAAGCTCACGCGCTACGACAACAGAGCACAGAATAATAAAAGAAAGAACATTCTGATATCACACAAACACATACACACAAACACACACACACACACACACACACACTCACAACTACAACACGTATTCACACATGTAGGTTACTCAAACACCAAATAAGTCTATACGATATTTACACAAATATTTTCGGATGCATGCTCAGAGAGAAAAGTGGACACCGAGCATATAGCTCAGACGTTTCGTCTGGGTCTGGCATTCGGGAAGCCCGGGCTCTCTCCCGTCGTTGACTGCGCACTCTGGCCTTGGATTTTTCCATGGTTTTTCTGGGACCGCTTAGGCGAATGTTGAGCTTCCTTTACCTTTCATTCCTTCATTTCACTTCCCTTCTTCATCTTTCAGGTCGGCGCGGATGTGGCTTGATGCCCTGTAAGGCAGATGGCACGGCCGCTTGCTCCGAGTAAAACTCTCTTCTCCGTGAGTGTGTTGTTTAAGGCTAGGTGCCGCTGCAGATGCCTCTTGTCGGCCTCCCGGCAATGTATAGCCTCCGTGGCGCGCCAGGACTGCCATCTAGGGCTGTCAGGAACTTCCCATCCCACGGGAGGGGGAGAATGGTACGCCACAATAGATCCATACCGGGTCGCAGTTGCCGAGGTGTCCCCCGCTGTTAACATGCTCTACCCTCTAATCCCCGTGGACACTAAAGCGCTGCCTGGTCGATGAGTTGCTGATCACTTTTGGGCAGCTCCAGCAGGGGAGAGTCTTCGACCTTGGAATTGTTAAGGGCTTCCGCGCGTTTCTGCAGTTATAGCCTACTTAATCCCTTCATCTTGAAGGTGGTGGCACAATGAATCTTGTTAGATCTAAGAGGTGAATTACCCCCCCCCCCCCTTCGTTGTGTAACCCTACTCTAAGCCATTAAAACATGTTTGCTCATTTGCAAGCAACACAACCTGTAGGTAAAATAAATTACGTTATTATGGCAGAATCAAGCATTTGTAATGAAAAGATTGCATAACGAAGCAAAGACTCTCCTCAATGGCTCGTTTGTGCATAAAGATTCCTTGAACTGCTTTGCGTTCACGCCTACTGGTTTTGCTTCTTTGTCATTGCCCTTGACACTGCCAACACTTGGTAGTTTGCATGAATTACATAAGCTAGCATTGTTTATGTATTTGGGCAACGTCTACGTGACAGAAATTTAAGGAACCAGCTGATCAGGCAGGATATAATGCTTTTTAGCTCAACTATTAAAGCGTCAATGTAATGGCTGAGATTAGGCAATATCAACTAATCGCGATATTATCGCAGCTGATGTTCATTTCTTTGAAATCTTGTCGCATCTAACGTTCGTTTGTTTAATCTCCTGTCTTGGTTATTGGTAACAAGCCAACCTTCACTTTTAATAACTGTCAGTTCCACAATAATTGTACTTTCAATTAATTCAGTTACAATGATTATTTAAAGTTTTATCTTTAGTTTAGTTCAAAAAAGGAGTGAAAATAATCATTCTTTGTGTTTCTTATGTATGAGAAAAACGTTTGTATTCATTTCACGTATTAGTTATTAAAAACTGAAATAAAATAATTGTTCCGTATTTCTATTGTTGCTATTGCTGCATTGGGTGTAGGTACGGTCGGCCATATCATAATTCATGAGCCAGTGAAGAAAGAAAAAAAAAAAACATTCGGTAAATAAATATGGTCGAATACGCCATCTGTCATTTCAGAACTAATGTAAGTATTACAATCATAACCTGATAAAAGCTTCCTTCCTGCATATTATAAATTATTAATAATCTATTTCGCTGAATTATTAAATACAACTCTCTTAGGATAATTCACTCATGGTATTACTTATGAAAATCCGTTTAGTATCAACGCTAGTCGTAATAAAGAACATTACTATCCTTCATCATAATGCAATTTTTTTGACAGAAACATTTGTCTGTAAGCTTCTAATATTTCTCACTGATGCAGAAACCAGAGAGAGTACCCTTTTATTTATCATTATTATATGTTACATATTCTGAATCAAAATTTCCTCAGACCAAATTGTTTACATATGCGTACTCAAAATTTTAATTTGATCGTAAAGTGCATATAAAGAAACAGCTGTACAGAGATTGATTAGAAGAATATTTTTGTTTTACTTGTCCTAGCACATATGTACAATGTACATAGTAAATAAGAAAGGTATTGTATTGCACCCAAAAACTTGATACAAAGTTTTAACCGGAAACATATATTTTGAACATATCTGAACCCAAAAAATAGCATTTTTAGTAAAAGGTCCGTGTGTGTGTATCCGCGAACAGCATAACTCAAAAACAAAAGTCCGTAGAATACCAAACTTCCTAGGATGCAACACAAAGGTCTCCAAGATAATTTTTCTATCCTCAATCTATTTTACATGGACCATTGTTCAAAATTTTTCATTTTTTTCAAAAATGATTAACGATTAAATAAAATACAATATTATGTATAAAATATTTTATAACAAATGAAATCACACTGAAATTATACAGGGTTGAGATTAATGCAGTCCAAATTAACTAATAGGTATGCTTTTATCCAACAAGCTTTTACTTTCTCTGCTTTGTACATGTGAAAGTATTGCAATCCACCCAAATATTCGATACCGATATTCTATTAAAAATACAAGTTTTAGGGTCCCCTGTATCCGAAAAAGCATTTTGAAAAAATGGTCTGAACACACACACGGACTTTCTTCCACACATGGTTTGTTTTTATTTATTTATTATTCCTTTTTTTTTTTTTTATTCAGGGGACGCTAAAAGGTGTATTTTCAGTGAAATCTCGGTATGGAATTTTTGGGTGGAATGTAATAGATACCTTCTCTACTTATGTACTAGTACTAAGTACAGAAAATAATTTTTTTTTGATCCAAAGAATACTAAAACGTATATTTTCAGTGAAATCTGGTATTGAATTTTTGGGTGCAATGCAATACCTGCCTATATACAATGTAGATGTTAAAGGAAGTAAATCGCGATTTACGACTTTCAATATTGTACCTGTTTGTGTTAAAAAATATCTGTTGTGTTCCATTCACATGGCTTTTTCTAGCTGTTCTGCAAAGAATCTCTTCTTTATCTACAATATGCCAATCGAGAAAACAAATGCTTTAAAATCTTTTGTTATGCGATTGTAATTGAAATTCGTTGCTTTGTATGGCCAAATGTAAAAAATCTGATGTGTTACACTCACATGACTTTCTCTAGCTGTTCTACAAACGTTATACATAAGATTCTTCTTCTTTCTGCACCTTGCTAATCGTGGTACTCATTAGCACAATGTTCTTATTATTTAGTTCCGTATAAGTAGGAAGAAAATAAGGGAATACACTAGGCTAAACCAATAGTCAAATGTTTTAAAAACTGTCGTTATGCAACTGTCATTACAAATCGCTTCTTTTCTTGGCCATTAGTAGAACAAAAGAAAAACGGACACTCCCGTCTGAGAAAAATACAAGTGCTTCACAACTGAAAATAATAACATGAATACCTCGAAAACGATAAGCCCCGCGAGAAAAATGTATATGACATAACTTGTGTATCTTAACAATACCTAAATGTTTTGTACAATAAGTTTTTGTCTATCTCTTATGGTTTACTATTTATGCCAAATTAAGCAAAATTCATCCAGAATATACAGGTCTTCAGAAGCTATTCCCAGTAAATTCAAGATATAAATTTTATTTGCTAGGTAAATATCTTTAATATATGATTTTTAACCAAAATCGTTAGAGTCATTTTTAAGAAAATAAAAATTTTCAAAAAAAGTTCCATGTAAAGGGTAGTTTGGGGTGGGGGGATTTTTCTCAAAATCTTCGTGTCGCATCCCTGGAAGATACTAAACTTAAATACCAAGTTTGGCTACTTTTCGTTTTTGAGTTATCCTGTTCACAGACACACGGACACACGGACACACACGGACCTTTTTCTGAAAATGCTTTTTTTGGATACAGGGGGTCCTAAAACATGTATTTCCGGTGAAATCTTGGTATTGAATTTTTGTGTGGAATACAATACTTTTCTATCCTATGTTCATTGTACATATGGGGCTAGAGAAAGCAATAAAAAAGAAACAAGGGAGACTTCCTGTTTAAGAAAATTATAAATATTGTAAAATTTAAATCAATTACAAGGAATACCTCGGAAATGGTTAACTTTACAAAAACTGCATGTTACATAAATTATGTAATTTAACGAGATCTACATGTTTTATATGTTTTGTCTAACGCTTACTAGATAGTTAATACAAACGTCATCCAGAATGAAGAGGTCTTCAGAGGCTATTCCCATAAAATTCAAGATATACATTTTATTTCTCATGTAAATATCATTATTGTATTGTATTTTAATCAAAATCGTTGGAGCCTTTTTTGAGAATATAAAAATGTTTGTAAATATTCCATGTGAAGGGAAGTTTGGGGTGGAAGGTTTTTTTTGAAAATCTTCTTGTCGTATCCTTGGAAGATGCTGAACTTAAATATCAAGTTTGTTATTTAACGGAGTTGGCATTGTAGTGCCATAACTGTTTCTTACATTTGTTATTTAACAGATGTGTAACACATTCTTCCAACACGCCTTACAAGTGCTGTCTACAGGGACTTCATTCAGAACAATCTCCCAGACTTATTAGAAAATATGCCTGTGCAAATAAGAAAAAACATGTGGTTTAAGCAAGATACTCTAGAAAACACATTAGTCCCATTATTCAAGATCATTGGCTGGTACCTAGCATGACAAATGGATAGGTAGAGCGGGACCAGTTCTATGGCCTGGATGTTTCCTTCAATCCACCTCAATCCTTTGGATTATGCAGCAGAAACTCTTAATCTATGTGTCATGTAAGCCTGCGAAATAATATGACACCGACCGGGAGTATTTGACATATGTTTCGACGAGTGCATGCGTATCTAGACGCAAGAGGAGGACATTTGGGTCATTTTCTATAAGTGGTGTTTGTGTGGAATACCTCCTAAGAAACTGAAAACGCCAAAAATAAAATAAAGTTTGAGTTTGAAATATTTTGAATAACAGTATTTTGGACCTCAATAAATCGAGGACGAAGGGTTTTGGAACCTGTGTACATATGAACATTTTTACCTTTTCTAGCCCACATGTACTATGCACATAGTGGATAGAGAAGGTATTGTATTCCACCCAAAATTTGATGTCGAGATTTTACTGGAAATATATGTTATGGGATTCCCTGAGCCCGAAAAAAAGAATTTTTAGAAAAAGGTCCGTGTATGTCTTTGGACAGCATAGCTCGTTAAATACTAGACTTGATATTTAGGTTTAGTATCTTCCAAGGATGTGACACGAAGATTTTCAAGAAAATTCTCCCACCACAAACTATCCTTTACATGGAAAAACTTTGTAAAATTTTGATTTTTTGAAAAATGACCTAACGATTTTGATTAAAATACCACACATTAAAGCCATTTCCATCAAAAATAAACTGTATATCTAGAATTTTCTTGGAACGGCTTCTGAATACCTGCTTATTCTGGATGAATTTTCCATAACTAGTAAACCGTAAGAGACAGACAAAAACTTAACAAAAAAAAATGTAGATCTCGTTAAAACACACATTTTATGTCAAATACATTTTTTTCATGGAGTTGGCCGTTTTAGGGAGATATTTCTTGTAATTGGTTTTAGTTTTAAAGTACTTACACTTTTTTTTAATGGACGCTCTTTAACTGCTGTGGTTTTCAGCGTCCCATTCTATACTGGGCGTGAAAGAACGCTTAATTTTGCTCAGAGGCCTCTCTATCAGGCTTGAGGTTCTTTTACGTGCCGTAAATGTACGACACGGGACTCACGGCCTTACTTCCCTTCCGAAGGAAGCCATGCTAAGGATTTTTACGCCCGAAAATATCCATCGTCCTCCGCCGGGTTTGAACCCGCGGCCTTGGGTATATGAAGTTAGCATGGTAATCATCATATCATGGAGGGCGATCTCTTATACGGGAACTTGTCAACTCCTGGGCAGGCAAAGAAACGGATTTCAACCCCATTTTAATACATTTGACTGTCAGTTTAGCCTAGTGTATTCCCTTATTTCCATTCTACTTATAAGGAACTAAGCAATAAAACCATTCTGCTAATGTTTAATCGATTAACATGAAATAGGAGAATAAGCTTATAAACAATAATTTGTTACAGAGATGTAGAGAAAGTAATGTGAATGGAACACATCAGATTTTTTTACTGTTTTGACGTAAGAAAGCTGTCCCCAATCTTTGTAACATTATTTTTGAGTCATTCTGTATAAACATACACGTGCTACCAGATTACGTAATGGTAATCGCATCCTCGTAGGGGCGGAACCACCTTTGTGCAAGAGGTATTCAGCCAAGAGAAAAAAAAAAAAAAATAGACGATCGGCGTTGGTCGTGACCCTGAGATTCGCCTATGATTTCATTACCTTGAGAGAATGATAATGAGGAATCTGCGGTCGTAAACAACCAACTTTTGTAACACAACACGGAATAACAATCTCAGCAGAGTATCTATGTAACCTTTTATTACTTTCTCTACTACTCGGTAAATTTAGGCAGTTAAACGAGCCAGGTGGTTCAGGCGTTTCGTCTGGGACTGGCATTCGGGAGGTCCGGATTCGATCGCTGTTGACTGCGCACTCTGGCCCTCGTTTTCTCCGTGGTTTTCCTGGGACCACTTAGGCCAATGCTGGGGTACTATATATCATGGTTCCTTTCGACTTTATTCTTTCATTTCCTTTTTCTTCTTCATATTTAAACTCTCTTCTCCCTGGTTGCGCTGGTGGAGGCTAGGTGCCGTTTTAGAGTCCTACTTCCGGCGTGCCGGCGGCTGTGTAACCCCGTGGTGCGCCAGAACTGCCATCTGGAGACCTGTTAGGGACTTCCGTGTCTCTCTGTACTTAGCTCCATCGTTTCCTGTGAGCTGATCTGTGGTTTCCCCTGCTCTCATCCCTTTCCCCGGGTGGTACACTGCAGTTGCCGAGATGTCCCCCGCCGTAACATGCTCTAAACACTAACCTCTAAAGGCAGTATTGCATTCCTTATCAAAGCTTCACTAGAATTACACGTTCGAACATTTTTCCAGGTAAAGGTAGTTGGGGAGGGGGAATTTTCTTGAAAATCTTCATGTCGCATCTTTGAAAGATACTGAACTCAAATACTAAGTTTGGTATTTAACGGAATTTTTGTTTTTGAGCTTTGCTGTTCACAGAAACACACACGGACATTTTTCTAAAAATATTTTTAATTCAGGGGGCACCAAAACGTGTTTTTCCGGTTAAATCTTGGTATTGAATTTTTTGGTACAGTACAAAACCTTCTCTATACACTATGCACAGAGTATGGAAACAATATGGTTAAACAGAAATTACTAATAAGAAATGTAGCTTCCAAGGATACGTCAAAGATTTTCAAGAAAATACTTCTTATTCTTTCGATATTTATTTACATCTCCCTTAACAAGCCTACTGCTGGGATCATATGTCTGTTGAGGAGCAGACGGACTTAAGAGTATACAGGAGGGTGAGCGGCACGAGAGTGAGGCAGATGATATGACATTATTAGAATACTCCTACTCCTAGAAAATTCAAGATATACCTACACTTTCTAGAATAAATATCCTTAATATGCAGTATTGTAACAAAAACTCTTTTCTACTTTCTCTAAACGTACTATGTACATAGTGTATAGAGAAGGTTTTGTGTTGCACCCAAAAATTCGAGATTTCACCGGAAGTACACGTTTTGGGACTTCTGAAACAAAAAAGCCATTTTTAGAAAAATGCCCGTGTGTGTCCCTCTGTCTGTGTGTCTGGGCAGCATAGCTCAAAAACGAAAAGACCGCTAAATGCCAAACTTGATATTTAAGATTGTTACCTTTAAAGGATGCGACACTAAGATTTTCTAGAAATTTTCACCATCCCCAGCTACCATTTACATGGTAACATTTTTGAAAAATTTGTTTTCTCAAAAATGGCTGTAACAATTTTGATTCTAATGCCACATATTAAAGATATTTACATGACAAATAAAATGTTTATCTCAAGTTTTCTGGGAATACCTTATGAAGACCTGTTCATTGTGCATGAAGTTTGCTAAATTTTGCATAACTGGTAAATCATAAGAAATGGACAAATACTACAAAATAAATGTAGATCTCGTTAAAAAACAGATTTTGTCATATACATTTTTGTAAAGCATACTGTTTTCGAGATATTCCTTGTTATTGGTACCTGCATTAATTTTTCTCATAATAGTAAAATCTTTTAAAAGTTGGTCACTACGTGACACAACAAAGATCAGTTCACTTGGCATGGTCTGTTTGAGAAAATGTACGTAGTTTAAAATTCACACCAATAACAAGGAATATCTCGAAAACAGGAAAGTCTACAAACTACATGACATACATTTTTTTGCGTAGTAAGTTTTTGTCTATCTCACCGGTTTAACCGTTATCCAAAATTCTGCAAAAATCCTAAAGAGTAAAGAGGTTTTCAGAGGCTATTCTAAGAAAATTCAAAGCATACATTATATTTGTTAAGTAAATATCTTTAAAACTTTGGTATTTAGCAATCTTTTGGTTTTTTAACTATACTGTCCACACGCGCGGACCTTTTTCTAAAAATGCCTCAAAACATAGATGCCCGGTGAAATTTCGACATCGAATTTTTAGTTGGATTACAGTAGTTCCTTTAGCTGCTATGTACATTGTATGTATTTACATAGGTGCTAGAGAAAGTAACATTCTTTTTTTCGGACTCAGGGGGTCTCAAAACAAGTATTCCGGTGAAGTATTGGTGTCGAATTATTGGTTAGAATACAAATATCTATGTACATTGTACAAACGTGCTAGAAAAAGTAATAAATGAAAAGTGAGGTTAATGTGTTAGCTTTAGAATTACGTCAGTTATGCACAATGTTCTTACAGTTGGCACCCCTTTTCTCGAACCGAAATTGTGTCCGAGGGCCAGTCATACGTGGCTCTGTTGGAAGGAGACAGAAACACCCACCCCTCTTGAAGACAACAGTTCATGACAAAACTGCTCAGTTGTCTCAAGTCTGCTGGGCTGCAAGCATCCCACCTGCGACGAGAGGGCTGATTCATACAGAGGTATGTCCGCATACAATGTTGTCTTGTATATCTACCTTTAGCTTTATAGAAACTAAAACATTGGCAAAATGTTATGAAATTATGCAATGAAAGCATATCTGAAAAGTGCGCATAATATGTATTACTTTCTCTATCGCGTCCAATTTACATAACAGGAAGAGAATGTATGGAATACCACCCAAAAATTCCATACTAAAATTGCATCAGAAATATGTACCTACATTCTTTATGGATCTCTAAATGAAAAAAAACAACACATTTTTACTTTCTCTTCACGTACTACGTACATAGTGTATAGAGAAGGTATTGCATTCCACCCAAAAATTCGATAGCGAGATTTCACCGGAAATACGCTTTTTAGAGTCCCTGTACCCAAAAAAAGCATTTTCAGAAAAAGGTTCGTGTGTGTCCATGTGTCTGTAAACACGATAACTCTAAAACGAAATGTCGGTAAAATACGAAACTTGATATTTAAGTTTAGTATATTCCAATGAAGCGACACGGAGATTTTGAGAAAATTTCCCCACACTAACTACCTACTCAATATGAAAAAATTTTCGAAAATTTTTATTTTCTCAAAAATGGCTCTAACGATTTTGATTATAACACCGTATACTAAAGCTATTTATATGGCAAATAAAATGTATATTTTGAATTTTCTGGGAATAGCCAATAATGACCTCTTTATTTTGGTGATTATTTCTTAATTTTGCTAACTGTAAACCGTAAGAAATGGTCATGTTATACAAAAATGTAAATCTCGATGAAACACACAATTTATGTCATACATTTTTTCGTGAAGTTGGCCGTTCTCTAGATATTCCTTGTTATTGATTTCAGTTTAAAGTACTTAAACTTTTCTCACACGGCAACTACGGCAATTTGGCAAAGAAACGGCTTTCCAACCCATAGCAACCTTATTTTAAAACATTTGATTGTGGGTTTAGCCTAGGGTGCTCCCTTATTTTCTTTCTGCTTATCTAGGAACTCAGTAATAAGACGCTTCTGCTAATGTTTTAGCATTAAATAGATAGAAGAATAAGCTTATTAACAATAATTTGTTACAGAGAAGTAGAGAAAGACATGTTAATGGGGCGCTTCAGATTTTTATAAAAAGCTCCTGTGTACTGTGACCAGCGTTACTTAAAAACGAAACTTGGATAAATCCCAAATTTGGTATTTTAGATAAATATTTTTCAAAGATGCGACACGAAGATTTTAAGCAATATCCTTCTACTCCTAACTAGCATTTTACGAACTTTTATTTTCTCCAAAATAGCTGTAACAATTACGATTAAAATAGCATATATTAAACATATTTACATGATACGTAATATATGTTTGTCTAGGAATAGCATGTGAATCCACTTAATTCTGAAAGATTGGTTTCATTTTTAATAACCTTACACTTTCTTCAAATGGAATTTTCTTGCTTGCTGGTCAAGCAAAGAGTGAAATCGACCACTTTTTAAAAGATTTTTATATAGTTCAAATGTAGCGTATTCCTATGTGTGTACAAGGAAAGGATTAATAAACCTGTTTATGTAAATGCTTATCTGACTAACGTGAAGGAGTTAGAAGAACGTATTTTTTTTAAAGAGTAGTTTGATAATAGAGGGTAGAGAAAGTCTAGTGAATGTAGCATATTATTTTTAAAAAAATGTGTGTGTGCGCATGTGTATATGTGTATGTCATGAATAGTATACCTCAAAAAATAAAATTCAGTTACATAACAAACTTTTAATATAAGTATCAGCATCTTTTAAGCATAACGAAACACTTTTCAAGAAGATCTTTCTACCCTAAACAAACTACTGTTTACATGGAAAATTATTATTGTTTTCTATTTTAAACATTTCTTAACATTTTAATTAAAATACGATGTTTAAATGTTTTCATAATAAATAAAATGTACATCTTTAATTTTCTGGAAGCAGAATGTTAAGTCCTCTTTATTTGGAACAACTTCTGTATAGTTGTTAAACTGTATGAGATGAAAGAATCCTACTGCATAACAAATTTAGACTCATTAAAGCACATACTTTGTTATGTAACATATTTTATAAGTGTGAATTTTCAATTACTTCGTACCTTTCTCAACCGTAAAACGTTATTCTGTTTTCTTCTTTCTTGGCTTTTCTGTTCGCGTATTCATGTAAACATAATGAAACCTCAAAAGCAAGAAATAGCGACTAGCTAACATTTGACTATCGCTTTAGTTTACTGTGTTCTGTTTATACTAGCACGAAATGTGTAAATAATAATGCAATGTTTTCTGTATTAACAAGTAGATAGAAGAATAAACCTTAGTGGAAATAGTTTGTAGAAGAGTGAGCAGAGAAACTCATGCTTTAAAACCATAAAAGTTCTTTTGTTTCCCTTCTACTTATAAGGATGAGTATTAATTTTAGTAAGCAGTTTATTCCTCTAACGTTTACCTCGAGTAGAAGTATGTAGAAAAATAACCTTTTATAAGAATGGTTTATCGCAGAATAGGTAGAGAAAATCATGTGGACAGAAACACATCAAATGTTTACTTTTTCTGTTTATAAATTTCATAGAGAGAAGGTATTGCATTCCATAAAAAATTCGATACGAAAATTACAGGTTTTTGGTGACCCTGCATTCAAAAAAGCATTTTTAGAAAAAGTTCGCATGTGTCCGTGAGCAACATAACTGAAAAACAAAAAGTCGGTTGGATACCAAAATTATGAGGTTTTCCCAAGGATACCACATAAAAATTTTCAAGAAGATCCCAGCAACCCAGTTACCCTTTACATGGAAATATTTCGAAAAATTGTGCCTTTCTAAAAAAGTATTCTAATTAAATTTAAATGATTTAAATTCCGTATAAAAAGACATTTATACAAAAAAAAATACATCTGGAACTTTATGGGAATAGCCTATAAAGACGTCTTCATTCTGGATAGCTTTTGCATAAGAGATAGACAAAACTTGCTACACAATAATTGTAGATTTCGTTAAAACTCACCATAATTTATGTAAAATGTTTTTTTTTTTTTTTTTTTTTTTTTTTTTTATTATTTTTGCTCTTAGCAATCAAAGAGAAACGAATTTAAATTGTTTCACATAGCGATAGCTTTTAAAAGATTTGACTATCACTTTAGTCTCGTGTGTCCCTTTGGGCTTATAAAGACGCAAGTAATAATACAAATTCTGGTAATGTTTATCTTGATTAGCAAGATGTAGATAAAATATTAATATTTGTAAAGAAGTTTGTTTGCGAAACACCTGGAGAAATGAACATGACATCAGATGTGTTTTACTTTCTCTACACGTACTATATACATAGTGTATAGAGAAGGTGTTGTATTCTACCCAAAAATTCGATACCGAGATTTCACTGGAAATGCATGTTTTGGGCCCCTCTGAATCCAAAAAAAGCATTTTTGGAAAAAAGTCCGTGTGTGTGTGACTGTGGATAGCATAGCTCAAAAACGAAAAGATCGTTAAGTACCAAACTTGGTGTTTAAGTTTGGTATCTTCTAAGGACGCGACACGAAGATTTTCAAGATAATCCCCCCACTTCCAACTACCGTTTACATGGAACTTTTTTCGAAAGTTTTGATTTTCTAAAAAAATGGCTCTAACGATTTTGTTTAAAAGATCGTATATTAAAGATGTTTACCTCACAAATAAAATGTATATATTGAATTTTCTGGGAATAGCCTCTGAAGACTACTTTATTCTGGATGAATTTTACAGAATTTTGTATAACTGCTAAACCGTAAGAGATGAACAAGAACTTACCACACAAAAATATTGACCACATTAAAGCACATAATTTATGCCATTCACATATTTTTCGTGGAGTTGGTCGTTTTTGAGATATCCCTTGTTTTTGTTTTCAGCTTTGAAAAACTTATGCTTTTCTCGTACGGGAATTTGTCAACTCCTGTCCATACAAAGGAACTTCAGTCACATAGTAATTTGATGCAGAGATGTAGAGAAAGTCACGTGAATGGAAGACATCAGATTTTTTATTCTGGGAGCTACAAAGTATGAATTTGCAGTGAAATATCCGTATCGAATACTGAGTGGAATATAATACTTCCTCTACCTACTATAGTTTCGTAGTAGAGAAATGAGAAATCAGCAAAATAAGTCGCCAAGGTTCTCTAATGTTCATTACCTCTAGGTCAAGGTGTGACAGAAATAACGGTGTCTAATAGTCCTGGTATCAGATCTCTAATCCATTTATTCTTTCTCCTTCTTTATTAAAAATAAAGTAGGAATTAAACTACCTTCAAAAAAAAAAAAAAAATAAAAAGGAATTATATTTAATCAAAGGTATGGTACGTAGGTAGATAAGGTATTGCACTCCACCCGAGACTTCTTTAGTGAAATTTCACCGGAAATACACGTTTTAGGGTCCCCAGTATCTAAAAAGAGCATGTCTACTTTCTCTAGCACATATGTCTGTATATTGTATGTGCAAGAGAAGGTGGGTATTGTATTCCATTAACAATTTTGATGTCGAGATTCCACCAGAAATATATATTTTAAGGTCCCTTGACTCCGAAAAAAGCATTTTAGCAAAAGATCTCTGTGCGTTTGGGTGTGTCTGGGGACAGCATACGTCAAAAACGTAAAGATTGTTAAATAACAAACTTGAAATTTATTTTTTATTTCAAGGTTGTGGCAGGGTTATTTCCAAGAACCCCCTCCCCAAAACACTACTTTTTACATGAAAATAATCTTTGAAATTTTTGTTTATCTCAAAAATGGTCTAACGATCTTGATTAATACCGTATAATAAAGAAATGTATATAATAAATCAAACGTATATTTTGAATTTTAAGGGAATAAACACTGAAGAGCTCTTTATTCTGTATGAGTTTTGCATAATTTTGCATAACGGTTAAACTGTAAGAGATAGACTTAGATACAAGAAACTGTACACATCAATAAAATACACAATTTATGTCATATATGTTTTTCTTGTGATATTACTTGTTATTGGTTTCAATTTTAAACACTAACGTTTCTCAAACGGGACATGCAAAGCGAACCGAACCTCATTGTTTCACATAGCAACCAGCTTTTAAAATATTTTACTATAACTTTAGCATAATTAATTCCCTTATTTCACCTGTATTGAAAATGAAGTAATAATGTGCTAATGTTGATCTCGATTTATATGCTGTAGATGAAAGAATACTCTTTTGTAGGAATGCATTGTATTTGGGAGAACAAGAGAAGGTTATATGAATGGAACACATCAGTTTTTAAGAAAAAGGTTAGTATGTGTGTGTGTGTGTGTGTGTGTGTGTGTGTGAGTGTCTGTGAACAGCATAGCTCAAAAACGAAAATTCTATATAATTTATACAACGACGAAAATTGGATTTTTTTTATTTTCTCAAAAGTGGCTTTTGCGATTTTGATTAGAATACCGTATTTGAAAATATTTACATGACGAATAAAATGTATGTTTTAGTTTTATGCGAATAGCCTCTGAAGACCTCTTTATTCTGGGTGAGTTTTGTTGAATTTCCCAAAACTGCCAAATCGTAAAGACAGACAAAAACTTCTTACACCCAAAATTTAGAGGTCATTAAAACACACAATTTATGACACATGCATTTTAGTTGTAGAGTTGACCATTTGCAAGATATTCCTTTTTATTGATTTCAAGTTTAAACTACGCAACTTTTCTCAAACGGGCTTACCTATCCTTTCATCTCGCTTTTGTTTACTTCTGGTCTTGCAAAGCAACCGATCTTCAATTGTTCATTTAGCGACCAGCTTTTAAAATATATGACTATCGCTTTAGTCTAGTGTAGATCCCTTATTTCCCTTCTGCGCACAAGGAATCAAGTAATAAGACCATTTCTGCTAATTCTTATCTGGATTATGTGGTTGGAGTATGCTAGCGGCGGAGGACACCTTGGAAACTGAAATCAAGTAGATCTATTGTGGCTCAACCCCCCCCCCCCCGTTGAAAGCGATGAGTGGCCAGCACACAGAGGTAAGTGGAGCCACCTAAGTCCCTAGTAGCGTTAGTAGATGGGAGGCTATACAGATGCCGGGAGGCCGTCGGAAAGATGCGTCAACCAGCGCAACCAGGGAGAAGAGAGTTTTACTCGGAGCAAGCGGCCGTGCCATCTGCCTGCAAAACCCCAAGCAACACCAGTCACAGACCTAAAAGATGAAGAAATGAAATTAAGGAACGAAGGGAAAGGAACCGTGATAGATATACAGCACCTCTGCATTCGCATAAAATCACGGAAAACCCCAGGACCAGAGTGCGCGGTTGGCGGGGAGCGAACCCGGACCTCCCGAATTCCAGTTACAGACGAAACTGCCTGAGCCACCTGGCTAGATCATATCTTGATTAATGTTAGTTTCTTTGCAGAACGAGTAGCAGCACATCAGAGTTTTTCTCCTGTATTCTGAATGGTTTATTTTTAAAGCGCTTTAAAATATACGTTTTGTAATACAATATTATTCAGAGATCAGGGCGAGAAGAAGAGTTCAAGGAAAATCTTTTGAAACTCCGCCACCATATTCAAAGAAACCAGACGTTTGCTCCCAATAATTTAGCTTTTTGACCTGTAGTCTTCGGTAACAATGAAAGATGATTTGCATCTCTATGCCACCTTCTTCCGTCATACAACGCTCCACTTCCGGAGTAATCTACCATTCATGCTAGACCACCTAGTATTTCCAACTTGACTCCTAAAAACATTTTCATGGAGAATCAAAGTGAGTTAGAAATCGATATAGACCTACTTCCGAGCAGCTTATTCTTAAAAAAGATTTATTTTTTTATATAATTCAAGCTAATCAAGATAAACATAAGTAGAAATAGCCTTACTACTTTTTTTCTCGTAGGTACTGGCTAAATAAAAGAAAACTTTAAGCTAAAACAAAATTCAAATCCTTTACAAGTTGATTGCTAAGTGAATACCTTAAGATTCCGTTCTCTTTGTAGATCAGCCAGCATAAAAAAGAAAGAAAAGTATAAATATTGCAAAATTTAAATTAATAACAAGGAATATCTCGGAAACGGTTAATTCTACAAAAAAAGATGTATTTAACATGAGTTATATGCTTCAGGGTTTTAATTTTTGTGTAGTAATACTTTTCTACCTATTACGATTTTCGAGTTATACAAAAGTCATGCAGTCATTTAAAGGTTTTTCCCAGAAAATTAAATATACGTTTAATTCATGAGGAAAGTATCTTAAATATACAATATTATAGTCAATATCGTTTTGTTATCTTTTAGAAAATAAAAGTTTTTGAATATCTTGCACGTAAAAGAAAGTTTACGGTGACTGATTTTGTTGAAAATCTTTCCTTTACATCCTTGGAAAATATTGAACTTTAATAACAAGTTTGGAATTAAAGGAACTTTTTGTTTTTGAGATATGCTGCTCACAGACGGATATGTGGGCACGTACCCCCGCGCGCGTATATTTTTTTCTAAATATTCTTCCCAACTTTTTGCACTTTTTTGATTTCGGGAGACCCTAAAACGTGTATTTCAAGTGAAACCTGGGTGTCGAATGCTTGGATGAATTGCAATAGGTACCTGTTTTACTTTCTGTACACGTACTATTTATTACACATATGTACATTGAGCATACGGGCTAGAGATAGTAAAAATTACACATCGAGAATTATTAACGAGTTCCAAATTCAATGCACTCAAAAGTGTCGTCATCTTGTGACTGCTGATTCGCTTTTGTTGTCTTACATCAATTAACTTCAGCTGCTGTTTGGTTAACGCTGCCATCTAGCGGCATTCGCATCAGTCATAATTATAACGCTCGTTTTTACTACGCCCGGCGGCAAACAAAAATGAACATGCAATGAAATTATATTTGAGGAAGGAATTTTAGGAAAGAAAGGCTCCATCTCTAAGTTTACTGTACCTCCCCGGCATTTGCCAGTTATCAGGGAGGATGTCTAGGCGGCAAATGAACCGCGAGCCTTCAGAATGCGGGAAGTATCCATTCAAACATCTAGTAACCCATATGAATTTTAGTATGTTGACTCACTCTAATAATAATGTGACTGTTTTTTTGTGTTTTTTACTTTCTCTATCGAGTACAATGTACTAAAAAGCAGAGAAGGTACTGTATTCCACCCAAAATTTTTATACCGGTATTTCACTGGAAATACATGTTTTGAGACCCGGAATTCCAAAAAAAAAAAACAATTTTAGAAAAAGGACCGTGTGGTATGATGTGTGTGTGTGTGTGTGTGTGTGTGTGTTTGTGGAAAACATATTTCAAAAACGAAAAGTTTAAATGCTAATTATTTATTCACAATCTTCCAAGGATGCGATATGAAAACTTCCAGGAAAAGTCCCCCACTTCCCTCTATGCTTTGCATGGAATATTTTTCGATAATTTTCATTTGCGCAAAAATAGCTCCAACGATTTTCATTAAAATACCATTGTTTCAGACATTTTCTAGACAAACGAAAAGTATATATTGAGTTTTATGCGAATAATCTGTGAAGTTCTCTTCATTCTGGAAGACTTTTGTACAAGTGGTGAACCGTAAGAGATAAACAAATACTTACTACCCACAAAATAAAGGTCTCGTTAGAATGTACAATTTCTGCCAAATGCATTTTCTGTAGAACTAGCCGTTTCCGAGATATTCCTTGTTACTAGTTTCAAAACCTTCCTCAAACAGGATGTCAACCTTAGATTCGTAATTCTGGCTTTGCAAGAGAACCGAATTTCAATTTTTCACAGAGCGATCAGCTTTATAACGAATTGACTATTCTTTTTAACCTAGTGTAACCCTTTATTTCCTTTCTACTTACAAGGAAGCAAATGTTAAGCCATTTTCTGCTTATGTTTATAACAAATAGCGTGTCATAGATAAAAGAATAATCTTTTGAAGATTAGTTTGTTTGCAGAGCATCTACAGGAACTTGTGTGAATAGAACATATAAGATTTTTGGAAAAAGGTCAATGTGTGTATGTGTGTGTGTGTTCACCATTACTCAAAAATTAAAAATGGGTTAAATACCAAACTTGTATCTTTCAAGGATGAGACAAGAAGATTTTCAGAAAAATGCTCGACTCCGAAATACATTTTTCGAAATGTTCAATGTTCTCAAAAAATTGATATAATGATTTTAATTAAAATGCCGTATATTAAAAATATCTACATGGTAAAGAAAACGCATATACTAACCACGTCACACCTTTCAGTAATGCACACCATCCTGACGCCTGTAATGGACAGAGAAAGGGACACAGAGGTTGGGCTGTTGTGCCATGAAGTTTACTTTTTATTAATATAAATAACGACTGCAGCAATACATCGTTATTCCGCATCTTCTAATGCATAGTAGTATGCGAGAACTTTACAAGTTTATGACCATTCTATTGCGTCTCCAACTTGAGCAGGCTTGCTCCGTGCATGCTGTGGGTAAACACGTGACAGAAGGAATCGTCTCTCTCTTCTTTGTAGGTATAGTGCGTCGTGTGTTCAGTTTATAATGTTGGGAACAGAACTCAATTCAACAAGCAACGCATAGACTCCTACGTTTATGGCTGCCTAGGACTAATTTTTCTTATTTATAGAAATTGGCGGAATAAGCTTTTAGTTTGAGGCAAAGCTCTACACTTAGAATATTCAATTTGCAGCGTCATTATGCAACCCATGCAATAGATACTAAGGACAGGAACGTTTCTTTCAATTGGTGTTCATTACCAACTAATTACCAATATGCCTGTTCATATTTACTGCTATAAATATAAAAGTTCTGTGTTACAAATTAATTCTAATACCGTTGGTGACACAATAATGATACTATATTAACCAAGTAGAGGAACAACGTTATAATACGAGGGCTGTTCCAGAAGTAACCGACCTAACAAAGTAAGCACAAAAATGTTTGGGAATTTTTTTTTATTTCTCTACATAGTCTCTTTTAAGCTCAATACACTTTTCCCAGCGATGTTCAATAGCTTCGATGCCCTGTTTATAGTGAGAACTATCGAGGTTTGCAAAATAACCATCAACTGTAGACTCCACCTCTTCATTGTTGGAAAATCTTCTACCACCAAGTCATTTCTTCAAGTTTGGAAAAGAAAATAATCAGAGGGGGCTAAATCTGGCGAATAAGGTGCATGAAGAAGCAATTCGAACTTTAACTCATTGATTTTAGCCAAGGCGATAATGGATGTGTGAATTGGTGCATTGTCTTGATGAAAGAAAACGTTCTTTTTCGTTAAATGCGGCCGTTTATGCTCCATTTCATCACTCAAACGCGTAACAAGTTCGATAATCAATGAAAATTATCTAGCGTGCGTCCCAGAAAACTGTCGCCTGAAGTTGTCTGAAGTTGGAACAGTCTTCGCTTTCTTTGGAGCCGATTCTTCCCTTCTAATCCACTGTTTTGATTGTTCCATCGTTTCAGGTGTGAAGTGATAGACCCAGATTACATCCATTGTTAGGAATTGATGCAAAAACTCAGCTTTATTGCAGCGAAACATTGTCAAACATTCGACTGAAAATCCTTACGACGTTGTTTTTGTTCTACTATGAGCAATTGCGGCATCCACCTTGCACACAACTTTCTCATATACAAATTTTCAGTCATTATGCCATGTACAGAACTTATTGAAATGCCTGCAATATCTGCTAGCTCGCGCACTTTGAGTCGACGGACATCCAATACCATTTTGTGGATTTTCTTTACAATTTCTGGAAGGGCAATGTCTTTTGGTCGACTACTGCCATGTTCGTCTTGGCATCTCGTACGGCCGCGCTTAAATTCTGCCACCCAATATTTCACTGATGTAAACGAAAGAGCAGACTCCCCCAAAATAGAATCTAGCTCAGCTTTAATACTAGTTGGACTAAGACCTTTCAAGTGAAAGTATTGTATCACATTACGATGATCAGTTTTATCCATGTTTACAATTACGCTGAGAGCATTTAGTAATGATAGCTGCCAAACAAATGTTAAACAATGTAAAATCGTCAAACTTCAAACTTAAGCTTTGTAAGGTTGATACTTTTTATCATTCTTGTTGTTAGAAACAACAACCGCTATCTATACGTCAAGTCGGGTACTTCTGGGACAGCCTAAGTATGTTAATATTATAACAAATTCCATTTTTTTGTAGTTATTATTGCTTTCTCATATTATTGCACTCCACCCAAAAACTCGATACCAAGAGTTCACAGGATATGCGTTTTAGGGTTCCCTGGACATTAAAAATTATTTTTAGAAAAAGTACCGCGTGTCTATGGGCTTGTGTGCCTGTATGTCTCCGAACACAACTCAAAAATGAAAAGTCGGTAAAACGCCAAACTTGTTGTTTAAGCTGAGTATCTTTCAAAGATGTGACACAAAGATTTTGAGGAAAATGCCCTTATACCAAACTACCCTTTACGTGTGAAAAAGTTCTAAAATGTTTATTTTCTCAAAAATGGCTCTAAAAATTCAATTAAAATACCATCTAGTAAAGATATTTATTTACATGAAAAATAAAATGTATAACTTGAATTTCTCGGAATAGTTTCTGAAGACCTTTTGCTGAATTTTGTGTAACTGGTAAACTGTAAGATTTAGACAAAAACTTACTACACAAAAAATGAGATCAATTTATATAATATGCATTTTTTTTTGGATTTTGTCATTTTTAGATACTCCTTGTTATTGGCTTCAATTTTATGAAAATACTTACACTTTTCTCATACGGGAATATGTCAGATCCTGTCAATGCAAAGAAACGGATTTTAGCCACATGGAAACCAGCTTTTAAAAGATTTGACAATAGCTTCAGCCAAGCGTATTCCCTTATTTCCCTTCCACTTACAAAAAAAAGCAGTGAGACCATTTTTGCTATGTTTAGCATAAGCAGTATGGAGTAGATAAAAGAATGAACGTACACTGACTGTATTAACCAATCAAATGTGAATTACGTATTTCAAAAGCAAAATGTTGTATACTGCTTCAGACAAACACACATACACACACACACGCACACACACACACTGACAGACACACACACACGAAAATGTTTCTAAAATTGTTTTGTTTTCAGGTTCAGGGGGGCTGAAAACATATATTTCTGGTGAAATCTCGGTATTGAGTTTTTGGATACAATACAATACACTATACTTTATGTATATACGTGCAGAGAAGGAAGTAAATAATGCCTAAAGAACCAAGTGTTTAATTGCATACAACGGACTAAAAAATGTAATAAATTATCTCTAAGAACAATGGTGTACTTATATAGGGGAATACCATGTTATTTAGAACAAATTACCTGAGCGGTTAAGGCTAAAAGGCGGGACCTTTCTGGAATGGCTAACCAGGACTGCCAAACCAAAAACCACTGTACACGAACTTAAACTTTCTCTACCATTTCTTCATATAATCAGATTTGCTTAAAAGAATTTTTCGTCTACCATAACATAATGGGAGATATTTAATAACTGCACTCTTTAGTGAGGTTATTCCAATGAAGATTTCAAGAGCTTCTAATCCCCCACGAGCTGTTAAAACCAGGCAATCGTGCAAGTTACATCATGGAAGGAGGAAAAAAGACGCGTTGGAACAAGAGCTGCTTGTCAAGGCTGTCAGCAGTATCAATTTAGGACGCCAGTCATCCGTAAATCTTTCTTAAATTGTATTTATTTCCCATTAAGGGCGTATTTGGGATCATTTTTTCGCGAAAACATACATTTACTTTCTTATTTTAAGCCACTATACTGATATTGCATTGCCTTTTTATTGGTGAGTAAAAAATACATTCCCGTGTGTGAAGTGCATCCTATTGCAGTTGCATTTTCCACTCAAAAGCAATTTTCTTTCTGATATTATATTCTATTTTCCTAATTTGAATATACTTTTCCCCTGTTCTAATTTTAACTTGCGCGTTACTTCCGCTAACTATACAGAGTGGGAGATGCAAGTACAAATTTTAACCTTAGGCAACCAAAACTATTTACATTTTGTTTTTGGCAGTTTTATTTAAGTTTCCCGCCTGGTTAGTATCGGGGTAGCGTGTCTGCCTCACATTCAACAGTTGCGAGTTCGAATCTCGCTTAGGGTGAATTACCCGGATAAGGTTTTTTCCGGGTTTTCCCATATCCTGAGAAGACAAATGTCGAGTAACTTGAGCTTCATAGACCCCGAGGTCATTTGAGCATCAGTTCGCTAACTTCATTCATCATCCGATGTGACCAACCAGGTTAAAGGACGTTAAGCATACAAATATGGTAAATTAATTTTACAAATAAATTTATGGATGCTAGCATATTTCCTAATTATTTTAGGAAATGATTACCTTTATGTTATCCTGATTTTTCAAAAATGTTGTAATTAATTTCTCAAATTTGGAGCTTATTTCGAAAAACTATATAGTTATTTTCTTGGTGCACATTTGAGAGGTAGTACAATTTTTTTAAATAAATTAGTAAAAATTATGGATCATCTGGATCATTTAGAGTATGGAAAATACGATTAAAAATTGTTTGCGAGAAAATAAGGTTTAAAGTTATTCGACACCTGTCTTCTCAAAATAAGGGTTCCCCCAAAAGAACTTATCCGGGTAATTCATTTTAACTCGGGAAAACTTTTTATACCATAAACAGTTCAATGGGATTTCAACGGAAAATGTTTTTGGGAGACATAGAAAATTGTTTGGAGCATGTCAGTGTGAACAGCGTAACTAAAAATAACGGAAAGCACGTTAAATACCAAACTTGGATATTTAAGAGCTTCCAAAGATGCAACACAACATGTTTTACAACATTTTCCTAATACTTTTTTTAAAATGTTCGGTTTGATAAAATTATTTTGACTGCAATATCACAATTTAAATATATTTATATGACATAAACCCTTGTGAAGCCCCCTTCATTTTGAAGGATTCTTGTATAATCTGTATTTGCTATATAAATGGTAAAACTTAAGCCATAACGAAAGCGTACTCTACAAGAAATATATGCCCCTTTAAAACACAATATTTATTCCAAATAATGTTTTGTGCTGCAAGCCTTTTACGAGATATCCGTTACCAATAAGTTGAATGTTCAATACATGGTTATTCTTTCAGAGTTCTTTCGATTTTCAGTTGTTTGTCGTGATAACATGGAAATATTATGGAGAGTATAACCATTTCACTATTGCTATGTTCTATATATCTATAACCAAATGTGTATTTGAGCTATTTCTGCTAAGATTTATCGCAGCTAAAGTGAAGTAGATAGAAATATAAACCTTCGTAAACTTTTGATGTAATCACTAATAAACAATAGGGGGTGGAGAAAGTCATGTGAATAGAACACATAAGTATTTTACTTTCTCTAACACGTATGTACAACGTACTCAGAAGATAGGTGTTGTGTTGTACCCCAAAATTTCATACGGAGACTTCACCGGATATACATATTTTGGATACGTATAATAAATAAAAAATAAATAGAAAAAGGTATAATACCCAAACTTGGTATTTAAGTTCGATATCTTCTAAGGATAAAACCGAAGATTTTCAGAAAAATGGATAATCCTCCCACCCCAAATACACTTAATATAGACCATTTTTAAAAAGTTTTGATTTTATCAAAAATGACTTAACAATTTTATTAAAATAACATATGTTTAAGATATTCTTATGAAGAACGAAATGTATGTTTTGACTTTTCTGAGAATAGCCTCTGAAGACCCCTTCATTACTGGTAAACCGTAAGAGATTCGTAAAACTGTATATATCGTTAAAACTCACAGTTTATGTATATACAGTTGTTTGGTTTCCAAGATATTCTTTGTTATTGGTTTCAATTTTAAGTTACTTCTCAAACGGAAGCCATTTTTAAATTCATATTCTTTTCTTTTACTGCTTGGAAGGCAAAAAGTCCCGGATTTCTTTTATAGCCATAACGACTAGTTTTCAAAGATTTGACAATCGCTTTCGCCTAGTGTATTTCCCTTATTTCCCTTTTATTTATAAGAATCTAAGTAATAAGAACCATTTCTGCTGATGTTTATCTGGATTAGCTTGATGCACATAAAAGAATAATATTTTATAAAAATAGTTTGCTTGTGGAACACAAAGTTATATGACTGTAACGCGTTAGATTTTTGTTTTATATGAACATCTGGTCGTAACACAAAGACTGGAATATCTCTTAATGTTAGTGTTAAACAAAGTCTATGCGAGATGGTGTTACCTTGACTAGGTATGTCCGGGCACAAAAACGTAAATGGGAGGTTCAAGGCCGAAACGATTAGTTGCTATGTTTTGCTATATCGAGGACAAGAATACATTTTATCCTCATGTATCATGATGACTTTCTAATTAACTAAATAGTAAATCCTTCTGTTCTTGTTCTAAATCTTGTTTAGGCGTTGCTGGCATACCTTGAAATATGGAAATCTACACGACTGAAGTATTTATCTACCACCTACCTATATCGATCGAGGTAGTAATGTACTAATCCAAAAAATCTATGTGGAAATTTAATCTGAAAAACATCGAAGATCATAAAAAATATATTTTTAGGGAAAGAACCCCGCGCGCGAATGGTATGTAAGCGGTAGACAAAAAGATCTGATGTGTTCCATTCATATGACTTTCTCTACTTCTCTGTAACAAATATTGTTAATAAGCTTCTTCGTCTATCTACTTCGTTCTAATCAAGATAAACACTAGCAGAGACGGTCTTATTACTTAATTCCTTATAAGTAGAAGTGAATTTGGGAATGCACTAGGCTAAACCGACAGTCAAATGTTTTAAATGTGGTTGCTATGGGATTGAAATCTGTTTCTTTGCATCTCAAGGAGTTGACGAGTACCTGTATGAAAAAAGTTGAAGTACTTTAAAACTGAAACCAATAACAAGGAACAGCGGTCAACTCCAGCAAAAAAAAGAAATATATATATATATATATATATATATATATATATATATATGACAAATTGTGTATTTTAAGGTGCTCCTCATTTTTTGTGCAGTAAGCTTTTTTCTATCTGTTACAGTTTACTAGTTATGGAAAGTTAAAGCATATTCATCCAAAATAAAGACGTCTTTAGAGGCTATTCTTAGAAAATTCAAGATATGCATTTTATATGTCATACAAGTATCTTAAGCACACGGCATTTTAATCAAAATCGTTACAGCCGTTTTTGAGAAAATCAACATTTGGGAAAAATGTTCCATATAAAGAGTACTTTGGTGTTGGGAGATTTTCTTAAAAATCCTCTTGTCATATCCTCGAGAGATACAAAACATAAACACCAAGTTTGGTATTTAACGATCTTTTCGTTATTTAGCTTTGCTGCACACACACACACACACACACACACACACACACACACACACACACACACACACACACTTAGATCACTCGCTTCTCACCTAAGACTTTTTGATTGGAAATCAAAAGTACTTGATTATACTAAATAAATATTTTATCCTCCTCATCAGTAAATAGATACGTAAAGGAAAAGTCATACTACATCAACGAAATGTCAATATCAAGCGGCTGCTTCAAATCCAAAGTGATGAATTGATGTAAAATGACGACCCGGGTGAGATCTCAAGGGACCGGAATTGAGATTTGTGGTGGACGGGTTCTACGGCTTCCCCCAACATAGCATTCCACCGGTGTTCCATCTTCATTCCATGTATCATCTGTGTCATCGCTTGTGTGCCACAAGTAGTAAAAGCAGGCGTTAACACTAAAAAGGCGTTACACACAATGCTTTTTTATACAGGGAATCTTAAAACATGTATTTCCGCTGAAATCTCGGTACTGAATTTTTGGGTGCAATACAATGCCTTCTCCATACACTATGTACATAGTACATCTACATAATACCTGTATAGAAATAAAAGTTTAAAGTACGCATTTTTTATCAAATGTTTGTGAATTTAACCATTAACGAGATATTTATTGTTATTGGTTTTTAACTTTAAAACACCTATAGGTACTACTCGTAAATGGGAAGTCACTGTTCGTTTTTCCTTCTCCTAGTAAAGAAATGAGAACGAAATTTTAAAGCTAATATATTAGCAGCTACTTCTTAAGCGCATTATATTCTCTTAACTGCATTTTATTTTCATGAACATGCATGTCTTCTTATGGTATTTATAGAAATGTTTGTCTTAATTAATATGAAGGATAATGAATAAATATATTTAAGAATAGTTTGTTGGTAATGGGTTGAAACAATCATCCGAATGTAATATGTTTTTGGTTTATTTATTTATTTATTAAGCACACGAAATTAAGACATGAACAGCAGTGACAGGATATAAGAGAAACGCTCATAAAAGAAATGAATATGTAACAAAAGAAAAATCTATATTTTCGGTATACGCAATCTGAATGAAAAAATCTGATGTTTTCCATTCACGTGAATTTCTCCACCTATTCTGTACAAACTATTTTATAAAAGATTATTCTTCTACTTCATGCATTTTGAAAATTTTCTTATTACGTACCTTATAAGTAGAAAGGAAATAAGGGAATACACTAGGCTAAAGGTTGTCGCTATGTGACTGAAATTCGGTTTTCTCTGAATGGCCACGAATAAAAGAAAAAAAAAATGGAAATGATACCACTTTAAGAAAAGTTTAAATATTTTAAAATTAAAATCTATAATAAGTAATATCTTGGAAATAGTTAACTTTACAAAAATCTATATGATATAAACTGCGTGTTTTAACGAGATCAAAATTTTTCTGTTGTATTTTTTGTCTATCTTTTAAGGTTTACCATTATGCATAAGTGTTCTTCACGGCATATTTCCAATATGCATTTTATTTGACATGTAAATATGCTTAATATGCCGTATTTTTATGAAAAGCAATTGAAGCATTTTTGAGAAAATCAAAAGTTTCGAACATTTTTCCAGGTAAAGGGTAGTTTGGGGTTGGGGGATTTTTTAAAAAATAATCTTGTCGCATCCTTGGAAAATGCTGAACTTGAATATCAAATTTTGTGACTGACTTTTCGTTTTGAGTTATTGTGTTCATAGACACCACACACACACCTTTAACTGAAAATATTCTTTAGGATACAGGGGACCCTAAAACGTGTATTTGTAGTAAATTGGTGATATTAAAGGAATGAATAGTGAGTGATTATCATTCCATTAAGAAAATAAAAGGTAGGTAGTACAAACAAGGTATTGCTACGGACAGATATGCCCTATGCATAATGGAAGAAGAAGATGGTTACAGAAACATCTGAGTTAATATAAATATTATTTTTTTATTGTGAACAAGATAAAGTACTAAAGTACTTTAGTACCAAGTACTAATTTGCAAGTTGTCATAATTTCCATTATATAAATGGGTTTAGTCTCAGCAAATAATCTATATACTGTCGAGATAGTAATTTACATTTTTTTTTTTTTTTTCGAGTGGAGGGGAAAAATCCACCTTATGGACTAACCCGGGCAAGTCCGGAGTGTTGGGGTCTCCCACGTGGGCCTACCGACTAAAAAACCCCTCCACCGGTATTAGAAGGAAGAAAGGAGAGGCGGTACCGCATGATTGCACCCGCGGATTCAAGGCGATAATGTAACTGACTGCAGGGTGCAGTCAGAGAGGCGAAATGAGGACCGGGAGACAGACTTGACCGAGGCCCAGACTGCCACCGCGGAGTATTCGGGGTGAGGAATGAAGGAATTCTAGGGTGAAGAATTGGAGTTAGTGCTGGTTGACTCTGTTGAGCCAGTCGTTGTATCCTGGGACGTTTTCGAGCCTAAGCCCTTGGCATCTACTTTGGATGTTGAACTTGGAAGTTTGAGGTGCCGACTTCTCCAGTAGAGCTCTCACCTCCTCCCTGAAGATGAGTCGGATATCGGTGACTGCTGTTGCTATTGCTTGGTGAAGAAGTTCTGTGTGTGAAGTGGTGCTGTCCTGTTCCTGAAGCCTGTCCTCCAAGGCCGTCAGCTTAGCCGTAAGAATCAGGACCTCCGCGTGGAGGTCCTGAATGGCCTCACTTAGGCCCTGGATTTCCTGCTGCAGGATGGTTGGTGTTGGTTTTTCAGTCTGCGGAGATGGTTGTGTAAATGATGGTGTCCGTGCTGGTTTAGGCGATGAGTGCCTGCTCTTTGGGTAGCTGGGGCACTGGGCTTGCCCGGTGAAATGTCCGTACCACCACAGGTGGCACAGAACCGGCGACGGCGGCGGAGGTCGTGCCCAGTGCACTCCGAAGTGTATGCGTTGGTGCCACAGTAGTGGCACTTCGGCGGCGAAGAGCAGTCTTCTTGGCTGTGCCCGTAGGCACAGCAGCGACGGCAGGGCCGGTGTCTTTCCTGTCTGCTTGCCTCAACGTGCAGAAGACGCCCTAATAAGGGCAACCCTGACGCCAAGGCAGCCTCCAGGTCTGATCGGTCCTGTAGCTCCACCCTAACTAGTGGTGTCGGGCCCCGGTCACAGATAATTCTAGTGGCCCTCGAACATGAAGGCCATCTAGATTGAGCAGCGGCGAGGAGGTGCCGGGTGGAGAGATCCCGAGGGACCCCCCTAACCACAACACTGTACCGGGGCGGCGGCGGCGTGGAGCTCAGCGGTGGCGGCGATTTAGTTTTGGCTGCCGGTGAAGCAGCGGCGGCGGTCGGCGGTAGTGGTGATGGTGAGCGCGGCAAAGGTGCATGTAAATGAAATCCCTTTCTCTGCTTGTCCAAGAGTTGGCAAATTCCCGTATGTGAAAAGTTTCAAGTGTTTTAAAACTGAAACCAATAACAAAAGTTGTCAAAAATGTAAATGACATGAATTGTGTTTTTTACGAGGTCTAAATTTTTGTGTAGTAGCTTTTGTCTATCTTACGGTTTAACTGTTATAACAATTAGCAAAACTCATTTAGAATAAAGATGTCTTCAGTGGTTATTCCTAGACAATTTAAAATATACATTTTATTTGCAATATAAATATCTTTAATATACTGTTTTTAATCAAAGTCGTTAGAGCCATTTTTGAAAAAAAAAATTCAATTTGTTTTTCACGTAAAGGTAGTTTGGGCTGGGGGGACTTTTCTCCAAATCTTCGTGTCACATCCCTGGAAGATACTAAACTTAAATACCATGTTTGGTATTTTACAGACTCTTTGTTCATGAGTTATCGTGTTCATAGATACAAGAATACACTGGCACACACACACATGGGCCTTTTCCTGAAAATCTTTTCTGGATACAGGGGAACCTAAATTCTCGGTATTGAATTTTGGGTGGAATGCAATATCTTCTCTATACATTAAGTACATAGTACCTGTAGAGAAAGTAAAAAAAAAATTTTGGACTCAGGGGGACTCAAAACTTACATTTCCGGTGAAATCTTGGTATCGAATTTTTGGGTGCAATACAATACGTTCTCTATACACCATGTACATAGTACGTGTAGAGAAAGTAAAAATGACAGGAGGTAGATCATCCTGTTAGTGATAGAACATTGCGAGAGGAACTGCATGTAATGAACATTTTAAGTCGGGTTACCTAGCAAGCGGCTATTGCTTACACAGACCCATAAAGCTGCGCGTCTTCAATGGGCCAGAAATCATCGAACATGGACAGCTAGCTAACTGATGGAATTTAATGAAGACTGACGAATCACGTTCTTTTGCCTTTTATTGAAATGACTCACGTGTTTGAGTGCACCGAAGGCCAGCTGGAGCATTTCATCCTGAATGTGGGAAGGTCAGGTTCAAGCCGGAAGTAAAAATGGAAATGGAGTTTTATTTATGGACGTTCTTTAACTGCTGTGGTTCTCAGCGTCCATTCTATACTGGGCGTGAAATACCGCTTAATTTTGCTAAGAGGCCTCTCTATCAGGCTTGAGGTCCTTTTACGTGCCGTAAATCTACGACACAGGAGCAACAGCTTTAACTTCCCTTCCCAAGGAAGCCATACTAAGGATTTTTATGCCGTAAAATGCATCGTCCTCCGCTGGATTTGAACCCGCGACTTTGGGGAGCCGGAAGTGGGTCTGTGATGTTTTGGGGGTGATGTTCTTATCATGGATTGGGTGCATTCACTGAGCTGGTCGCCTTCCGTGGTGTAATAGTTACCATGCTAACTTCATATACCCAAGGTCGCGGGTTCAAACCTGGTGGAGGACAATGGATTTTTTTCAGGCGTAAAAATCCTTAGCATCCTTCGGAAGGGAAGTAAAGCCGTTGGTCACGTGTCGACAAAAATTAAGTCCAGTATAGAAGACTACAGCAGCTAAACAGCGTCCATAAATAAAACTACATTTACATTTTGACTAAGATGGCCACATTCTGAATGATCAGGTATTGCTTTTCAGCTAACATCGGCATGGTAAGTAATGCTATTGATACCCTTACTACTTTCTCTATACGCACCATGTACATAGTGTATAGAGAAGGTATTGCACTCCACCCAAAAATTCGATACCGAGATTTCACCGGAAATATATGTTTTAGGGTCCCGTGTATCCAAAAAAGGCATTTTCAGAAAAAGGTCCATGTGTCACTGTGTCCGTGTGTCTGTGAACACGATAACTCAAAAACAAAAAGTCGGTAAAATACCAAACTAGGTATATAAGTTTAGTATCTTCCAGGGATGCGACACGAAGATTTTGAGAAAAATCCCCCACCCCAAATTACCCTTTACATGGAACTTTTTTCGAAAATTTTGATTTTCTAAAAACTGGCTCTAACGATTGTGATTAAAATATCGTATATTAAAGATATTTACCTGACAAATAAAATGTATATTTTGGATTTTCTGGGAATAGCCTCTGAAGACTTACTTAATCTGGGTCAGTTTTACGGAATTTTGCATAACTGCTAAACCGTAAGAGATGGACAAAAACTTACCACGTAACAAATGTAGAGCACCTTAAAACACACAATTTATGCTATATACATTTTTTTCGAGGAGTTGATTATTTTTGAGATATTCCTTGTTTTGGTTTCAGCTATAAAAAACATACTTTTCTCATAGAGGACTTTGTGAACTCGTGTCCATACAAATAAAGGAACTTCAGTCACATAGCAACCAGCTTTTGACCATCACTTTAACCTGTGGTGCTCCCTTATTTCGCTTCTACTTGCAAGGAAGCAAGTAAAAAGACTATTTCTGCTAGTTTTTTCTCGATTAGCAGGAAGTTAATAGAAGCATAAGCTTTTTAACAATAATTTGTTGCAGAGTTGTAGAGAAAGTCATGTGAATGGAACACATCAGATTTTTTTTTCAAGATAACAGCAGCACGGGCTTGAAGAATATGTAACTGATTAGCTGAATACTACACCATGCTATTACATTTGAATTGGTGTGCGAAATCACCTGATTTGAACCCCATAGAAAATCTGTCGGAACAGCAGGTAAAACTCAACATTAGCATCCCCGTAATTTAATGAAATTGCGCTATGGAATCTCGAGCGAGTGCCTATCCTGAATCTTGTAATGATTTTCATAAGGGTGACTAATTATTTGTCCGGTGAACTGACGCACATTGGCAAAGAAAGTAAAAATCTGAGGTGTTCCATTCACACGACTTTCTTTAGCTGCTCTGCACACACAGAATTCTTACAAAAGATTATTTTATATCTACTTGGTGCTAATCGAGATAAACATTAGCAGAATGGTCTTACTTTGCTCCTTATAAGTAGAAGGGAATAAATTCACTTCTGTGCATGCCCAGGTGTAAAAGTTTAAGTATTTTAAAACTGAAATCAATAATAAGAAATATCTTAGACACGGTAGCGCCACAACCAAAATGTACAGACATAAATTGTATGTTTTGATGAGATCTGCATTTGTATGCAATAAGCTTTTGTCATCTCTTACGCTTTACCAGTTAAGCAAAATTCATTCAGAATAAAGAGGACTACAGAGGCTTTTATCATAAAATTCAAGTATACATTTTCTTTCTAATGTGTCTTTAATATACGATATTTTAATCAAAACCGTAAGGTACAGAATTTAGGGGTCCCCAAAACATGCATTTTAGTGAAATCTTTATGTCGAATTTTCGGGTGGAATACGAGATCTTTTCTACCTGCTGTGGACATTTTACGTATGTGGTAGAGAATTCTTCTTATGCATTTAAAACATGAAATCTCGACATCGAATATTTAGGTGGAATACAATAGTCCCTCTCGGTATTTGCTTTAACTACCTAACAGATAACGTAAACACTTTAAGTGAAAATAACATTAACAACTGTTAATTAACAAAATATCTCTATGCAATGAAGTTGTACATCCTGTATATTATGCATCAAAACATTTGTTTAAGCAGTGTCTTCTTCCACATGACCTTCTTTTGTTCACAAGAAACCCACCGACCTTCTTAGAAACAATTGTGGCACTCTAACTGATAAGATTTGCTTCTCATAGTACCAGGAATTCTTGTTTGTTGGATTCATAATGTTTTGCCTTATGGTGACGTATATTTTTAATTATACGCAATTTTTTTTTTTTTTTTTTTTGGTATGAACTGGTTTGGACTTCCTTGTGAAGACGCTTCTGTCGTAGTTGGTTTATTACTTGCATTTCTATATTATGTACTCCATCCCAAAATGCGATTCGGAGATGTCATCGGAGATATATGTTTTGAGGCTAAAAAAAAAGTATTTTTAGAAAAATCTTTACAGATTTGTGTGGGTGAACATCATAACTTAGAAACCTGATGTGTTCCATTCACATGACTTTCTCTATATTGCTGTAACTAATTATTGTTAAAAAGCATATTCTTCTATCTATTTTATAGATAATCGATATAAACATTAGAAAACTTTTGTCTTAATTCTTGTTTCCTTGTAAGTAGAAGGAAAATAAGGGAGTACATTTGGCTAAAAAGATAGTCAAATTTTTTAAAATCTGAAATATGTTTCTATGTCGGGCCAGGAGTTTACAGCCTTCCATGAAGGAAAAATTTAAGTGTTTTAAACCTGAAACAGTTAACAAGGAATAACTCAGAAATGGTTCAATTCCACAAAAAATGTATATGACATAAATTGTGTGTTTTAACGTGATCTACATTTTTTGTATAGTAAGTTTTTGTCTATTTCTTACGGTTTACCAGTTACGCAAAATTCAGCAAAATTCATTCAGATTAAAGAAGTGTTTAGATGCTATTTCGAGAAAATTCAAGATATATATTTTATTTATTATATAAAGATCTTTATATATGGTATTTTAATCGAAATCGTTTACGGCTTTTTTGAAATTGTTTCCATGTAAAGAGTAGTTTAGTGTGGGAATATTTTTCTCAAAATCTTCGTGCTGCATTTTTGAAAGATATTAAAGTTAAATACCAAGTTTGGTATTTTGCAGACTTTTCTTTTTTGAGTTATCATGTTCACAGACACACGGACACACGCCGACCTTTTTTTTTTAAATGATTTTTTTTTTTTTTTTTTTTGGATTCAGGGGACCCTAAAGCCTGTATTTCCGGTGAAATCTCGGTATGGAATTTTTGGGTGGAGTACAATACCTTCTCTATACATTATGCACATGCACATGTAGAGAAAGTAAATATCTGATGTGTACCATTTACATGACTTTCTCTATCTGTTCAACCAACAAACGTCTTTCAAAAGACTATTCTTCTGTATACTCCATGTTATAGAGATGGTCTTATTATTTAGTTATTTAAAAAGTAGAAGGGAACTAAGGGAATAGACTATATTAAATCGATAATCAAATGTCTTCATTGAAATTCGCTTGTTTGCATGACCAAGAATAAAACAAAGAAAACCCAACGACTTCCGGTTTGAGAAGGTATAAGTAATTTAAAATTGAAAATAATAACAAGGAACATCTCAGAAACGGTTATCTCCACAACAAAAATATAAATGACATAAATTGCGTGTTTTAACGAGATCTATATTTTTTATGTTCTGAGTTTTTGTTCAGTCTCTTACGGTTTACTAATTATACAAAAGTTATCAAGAATGAAGAGGTTTACAGAGGATAATCGCAGAAACTTCAAAATATACATTTTATTTTTCCTGTAAATATATTTAATATACGATAAGATTTTTAAAAAATCCATGTAAAGTGTAGTTTGGCGGGGAGTTTCTCATCCTTGTGGAGTTAACCATTTCCGAGAAATCCTTTGTTATTGGTTTCAATGTATAAGTGGTTAAAATTTATCTCAAAATAAGAATTTGATATTCCTGTTTCTTTTGTTTTACTCCTGCCCATGCAAAGAGAACTGAATTTAATTTTTAGGATCCACCGTTTAAAAGATCTGACTATCGTGTTAGCCTAGTGTATTACTCATTTCCCCTTCTGATAAGAAACTAATAATGAGCCCATTCTGCTAATGTTTATCTTGACTGGTGTAAAGTAGATCGAAGAATTAGCTTTTGTAAAAATAGTTTGTTACGGAATAGGTGTAGGAAGTTATGTGAATAGAACATATAAGATTTTTCCTTTTTATATACGATTTGATATGATTTTTCCCTCAGTTTAACCTATCTACGAAGGTAATCCAGGACCGTTTCCCTTTCATATATGCACCAAAAAATCTGATGTGCTCCATTTTCATAACTCTGTCTAGCAGATCTACAAACTTTCCTAAGAAAAGACTGTTGTTTTATCTACTTCATGCTCATTAAGATATAAATTATCAGAAATGATCTTAGTAATTGCTTCATTGTAAGAAGATGGAAAATAAGAGAATCCACTAGCTAAAGCGACACCTAAATTTCTAATGGCTATCGCTACATGAAACAATTGAAATTAGGTTCTCTTTTGCCCTCGCAGGAGTAAAACAAAAGAGATTAAACAAAAGTTGAACTTCCCACTTAAGAAAAGTACAAAATTGAAACCAGTAGCAAAGAGTATCTTGTAAGCACTTAACTTTACAAGAAAAAAAAAAAGAATGTGACGGTTTAAAAATTCTACAAAGTCATTCAGAATGAAGAAGCTAATCCCAGAAAATTAAAGATGTACATTTCGTTTGTCATGAGGATGTATTAAACGTGTATAATTTCAATAAAATCGTTAGACATTGTAAGTCGGATGTGAAGTAAAGTCGTTGGTCCCATACCGTAGTTTTACGGCACGTAAAAAGTCTGATAAAGAGGCCTCTTAACAAATGTAAGCGGTCTTTCACACCTAATATAAAATATAATCGCAGCAGTTAAAGAGCGTCCATAAATAAAACTCCCTGTGTGTGTGTGTGTGTGTGTGTGTGTGTGTGTGTGTGTGTGTGAGCGAGTTTGTGTGAAGAGTATAATTAAAAAATGAAAAATCATTTTAATGCCAAACTTGATATTTGACGTCAGCATATTCTAAGGATGCGACACGAAAGTTTTCAAGATAATCTATTTCAACCCCGACTACCTTGTGCACGGGAAATTGTATTGAAGATTATTAATGGTTTCAAAAATTACTCTAACAATTTGGATTAAAATATCGTATGTTTGAAGACATTTTCATAAGAAATAAAATATTTATCCTCAATTTTCTTGGAATAGCGTCCGAAATCCTTTTCATCCGGTGACTTTTGCGTAAGAGATAAAAAAAAAAACTAACAAGAAGTGTAGGTAACATTAAAATGCTATTTTTGTGTGCATTATGCCACTTTTGAACATCCTTGTACTTGATTTAAATCTTTCAACACTTCTAATTTGCTCAAATGGGAAATTGTTATTCGTATTTCCTTTATCTGATCAAGCCAAGCGAATTTCAATACCAGCTCTTAAACGACTTGACTATCACTTAAGGCTAGCGCATTCCCCATGCAAATTGTAACTGCAAGATATGTGATAAAAGCATTTCTGCAAAAATTTATCTCATTTAAAGTGAAGCAGATAGAAAACGTTTTCTTTAAGAATAACGTTTTGAAGAACAGATAGAGAAAGTTATGCGAATGTAACACATCAGATATTTTTACCAAACTTGGTATTTAAGTTTAGTATCTTCCAGGGATGCGACACGAAGATTTTGAGAAAAATCCCCCCATCCCCAACTACCCTTTACATGGAACTTTTTTCGAAAATTTTGATTTTCGCAAAATGGCTCTAACGATTTTTACTAAAATATCGTATATTAAAGCTAATTACCTCACAAATAAAATGTATATTTTGAATTTTCTGGGAATAGCCTCTGAAGACTACTTTATTCTGGATGAATTTTACGGAATTTTGAATAATTGCTAAACCGTAAGAGATGGAAAAAAAACGTAATACACGAAAAATGTAGAGCACGTTAAACAACACAATTTATGTCATATACATTTTTTCGTGGAGTAGATCGTTTTTGAGACATTCCCTGTTTTTGGTTTCTGCTTTGAAAAACTTACTTTTCTCGTACAGGAAATTGTCAACTGCTGTCCATACAAACAAAGGAACTTCAGTGGCATAGCAACCAGCTTTTAACTATCACTTTAACCTATGGTACTCCCTTATTTCGCTTCTATTTACAAGAAAGCAAGTAATAAGACTATTTTTGCTATTTTTTTATTTGATTAGCAGGAAGTAAATAAACACATAAACTTTTTAAGAATAATTTGTGGCAGAGATATAGTAATGTGAATGGTATACATAAGATTTTTTTATTATTTTGGATCTAGGTCAGAACAACGTGGCATTAAGCTTTTTTTTTTTTTTTTTAAATACAGTTCCGGAGTCTGATCGGGACTACGGCTCTGTATACCCTACTTTTTATTTACCTAATTTGTTTACTTTGATTACTGTATGATTACTGAATTTCTGTTTTACTTTTTGCACACACATACACAAACATATAACACCCATGCCCAAGGCGGGACTCGAACCCACGATCCCCTGCGCTACGAAAAACCAAAGCGAGACGCTTCTGTATACACAATGTACATAGTACGTGTAGAAAAAGTAATAAAACCGCCTAACCCATCCAGCTCGGTGATCCAGTATTGTTTCATTCTCTCGTCTTTTAGCAATAGTAGAATACTGCGACGCATATCCTTATTCTAAAACAGATTATACAGAATCTCGCAAATTGGCAAAGTGCCAGATGATTACATTTGTTAAACAAATTGCAATTAGTAATGCTTTCAAACACAACCGTCAATAATCTCTCCTGCAATGTCTCTGTATAAATATTTATAATCATTATAGTTAGCCAGAACCAAAACAAAACAAACGAACAAAAAATCTGTGTTCCATTCACATGACCATCTCTAAATCTCTGTAACAAAACATTGTTAATAAAGCTTAGTGTTCTATCCACTTCATGCTGATCGAGACAAACAACAGCAGAAACGAACGGTCTTACTACTTAGCTCCTTATAAGTAGAACAGAAATAAGGGAATACAGTAGGCAAAACCTTCAGTCACATGTTTTAAAATGTGATTGCTTTGGGATTTAAATATGTTCCTGTATGAGATACACGCTGATAGCAGGGAATATCTCGAAAACGGTCAACTTCAGATAAAAATTGTATGACATAAACTGTGTATTTTAAGGAGCTCTACAATTGTTATGTGCTAAGCTTTTTTATCTCTTACGGTTTACTAGTTATGCAAAATTCAAACAAATTCATCCAGAATAAAGCGGTCTTGAGAGACTGTTTCCAGAAAATTCAATAAATACATTTTATTTGTCAAATAAATGTCTCAATGCCATTTTTGAGAAAATCAAAATTAAAGAACTCTTGCGGGACGAAATTCCGGCACACTGGCTGAGTATATATGATCGTGACAATTGAAAGCCTCGTTATCAAACCATGATTAGCATGATTAGTACGAAGAAAATAAAAAAATAAGCTTTTTAAGAAGAATTTGTTACAAAGATGTAATGAAAGTTATGTGAATGGAAAACTCTTTTTTTGTCGTTTAAAACTGCCCCTCGATGAACAAACGCACATGCATCTATAATTAAGTGTTTACGCTTTTATTGCTTGACTTTGCATAGCATATAGTTTGAATATCGCCATTCAAGTGAAAGGAGAAGGGAACGGTAGGTTACATATCAGTGGGGCAAGCTTATAAAAGCTTATAAAAGACAAGCATAGAAACAAGAAACAGTAGGAAGAAAATAGGTATAGGCTAGAGTGATAGTCAAGTTGCTGTATGATGCTTTGAATAGCATTTTTTTTTTTTTTTTTTTGCATGACCGATGTCTCCAGTCACATGATTCTCTACCTCTCTGTAACAGTAAGCTTATTCTTCTATCTACTTCATGCTAATCGAGATAAACATTAGCAGAAACGGTATTATTACTTAGCTCCTAATAAGTAGAAGAGAGATATGGGGGATACACTAGGCTAAGTCGACACTCAAATGCTTTAAAATATGGTTGATATGACATAGAAATCCGAATCTTTGCGCGGTCAGGTGTTAACAAGCTTTAAGAAAAGCATTGAGTATTTTAAAACTGAAATTAATGACAAGGAATATCTTCAAAATGGTCAACTCCAGTGGAAAAAAATATAACATAAATTTTGTGTTTTAAGTAGCTCTACAATTTTTGTGTGCTAAGCCTTTTTTTTATCTCTTACGGTTTACTAGTTATGCAAAATTCAAACAAATTCATTCAGAATAAAGATATCTTCAGAGGCAATTCCTAGAAAATTCAAGATATACATTTTATTTGTCCTGTAAATATTTTTAATATACGATATTTTAATAAAAATCGTTAGAGCCATTGATCAGAAAATCAAAATTTTCAAAAAAACATTCCATGTAGAGGGTAGTTGGGGGTGGGGGGATTTTCTTGTATATCTTTTTGTCGCATAGTACGTGTAGAGAAAATAAAAGAGCGAATAATGACTTCCTCTTTGAGAAAAGCAGATACATTGTACAATTTAAACCAACAAAAAGGGAATATACGGGAAATAGTTAGCTCTACAAAGAAATGAATTTGATATAAATTGTATGCTTTAACGAAATCTAATTTTTTTTATATGCTAGTAGCTTCTTCTATTTGATACAATTTACAAGTTTTGTAAAAGTCATACAGAATCAAGAGGACTTCAGAGGATATTACCAATATTTTCACGGTTTGTTTTTCATTTGTCATGTAAACATCTTAAACATATGGTATTTTAATTAAATTCATTAGTGCAGTATTTAAGGAAACATATTTTTTAAACATTTCATATGTTAAGGGTAATTTGAAGTGGAGGGATGTTCTTGAAAACTTTCATGTCTCAGTTTTGGAAGATGCTGAAATTAAATATCAAGTTTGGTGGTAACTTTTCGTTTCTGAGTCACACGGACATACGGACACATACTCACAATATTTTATAAAAACCTTTTTTCTGGAGACAAGGGACCATAAAATGTATATTTCCAGTGATATCTCAGTATAAAGTTTTTGGGTGAAATGTACCAACTAGCGAAAGTAAAAACCACTTTTGCTGCTTCTAGTTTTGCCAAACTTTGTAACATTCTTTGCTTCACGCAAATGCTATCAGTGTATGGCAAGACCTTTTTGCACACCAAACCCTTGAGAAATTTAACATATGGTTGTAACACCGTTGCCTTGGCACAGCTCGCTGATGCCTTTACATGTTACTGGTCATGCACCAGCGATAAGATCGACAAAAATTGATCGGCTTCAACTGTTACAGACTGTTTCATCATGGATGTTTATTACTACCCAGGATAGCTAACCTTCACATTTGACGTCGTTTTTCCAAACACAATTTTTACATACAATGTACAAAGTAGCTAGAGAAGGTATACTATTCGATCCAAAAATCCGAAATCCTGATTTCACCACAATATATATGTTTTGAAGTTCCTTGATCCCGAATTTTTTTTTTTTTTAAAAAAGAAAAGGTCTGTGAAATAAGAGTTGAAGCTTTCCTAGCGACGAATATGCTCTAGACGTTCTCGGGCTTCAAGCCAGGTAAGGTAATGAGGAGACATCGACGTTTCGGGAGTGTACACCTCTCCCTTCTTCAGGATGCTGAATGATGCAAGCCCGAGAACGTCTAGAGCAAAAAGGTCCGTGTTTGTCAGTGGATAACATAGCTCAAAAACGGAAAGACCGTTAAATACCAAACTTGGTATTTAAGTCTGGTATATTCCAAGGATGCGACACGAAGATTTTCAAGAAAATCCCCCCATCCCAACTACCATTTACTTGGAAAATTTTTCGAAAATTTATATCTTGAATCTTCTGGGAATAGCTTCTGAAGACCTCTTTATTCTGGATGATTTTTCGTTTTTGGGCTATGCTGCTCACAGTCTATCACACACATACACACACTTTCCTAAACTTGCCTTTTTGGTTTCAGCCTCTGTACAGAATTTTTGAGTGGAATACAGTAACTTCTCTACTTGCTATGCCCATACATAGTATTTAGTAGAGCATGTAATACAGGTGTAGTTAAAAATATTTAAGAAGACGTGACAATTATTGCTTTGTTTTGCTTTTTTATGAAAAAGTGTTATTTGAAATATACCGTTTGAGATGTTCGAATGTTATCTGGGACATAAAACAAAAGCAAATCCATTTAGTGCGAGAAGTGCACTGTGTAGTTTTCTATTAATAACACTGTTACCGTTATTCTTACTTTTCGCACAGCCTTCCCGAATCGCCGTCCATTGTTGAAATTATACACCATAAACTCGCATGGTGCTCCGGTATTGTAGGTTGCATGCTACATGGTTTTAAGGGGTATACAAAGTACATTCTGCTGAATTAAGATTTGTAGATCTTTATATGTATGCTCGTCAAAATAGGTTGTGATGATTCATAAAAAGACAAAGAAAACACTTTTATCATTAAATTAATTGTGGTGTTGAACACAATATAAATGGTTTGTTATTCGATGAAATTCAGGCTGGGTTTTATAGTAAACTGAAAAAGCATTACTTATGACAAAACAAATGATTACTAGTTAATTAATAAATACAGTTACTCCTTCTGTTTCCCACTCTGTTTGTATTTAAAATTACAGTTATTAAACTATAATATAGTACCACCATGTGTTGCATAGGTCATGATGCTATCACATTTAACTTTCTCTATACGTACTATGTACATATATTGTGTATAGAGAAGGTATTGCATTCCACCCAGAATTCGATACTGAGATTTCATCGGAAATACATGTTTTAGGTCTCCCTGAATCCAAAAAAGGTCCGTGTGTGTCAGTGTGTCTGTGTGTCTTTGGACTGCATAGCATAAAAACTAAAAGGTCGTTGAATACCAAACTTGGTATTTAAGTTTGGTACCTTCCAGGGATGCGACATGAAGATTTTAAAGAAAATACCCAACCCCCAACTACCCTTTACATGGAAATTTTTTCGAACATTTTGATTTTCTTAAAAATGGCTCTAACGATTTTGATTAAAATCGCTTATATTTAAGATATTTACATGACAAATAAAATGTATATCTTGAATTTTCTGGGAATAGCTTCTGAAGACTGCCTTATTCTGGATGAATTTTATTGCATTTTGTATGACTGCTAAACTGTAAGAGTTCGATAAAAACTTACCACAAAAAATTTAGAGCATTGTAAAACATACAGTTTAAGCTACATACTTGTTTTTCATAGCTTTGATCGTTTTAGAATTATTCCTGGTTTTTGATTTCAGCTTTGAAAAAGGTATGCTTTTCTCATACAGGAATTTGTCAACTCCTGTGCATACAAACAAAGGAACTTCAGTCACATAGCAACCAGCTTTTGACTACCTCCTTAGCCTATGTTACTCGCTTATTTCGCTTCTACTTACGAGGAAGGAAGTAATAAGACTATTTCTGCTAATTTTTCTCAATTAGCATGTGTCGCCCTCCATGGTGTAATGGTTACCATGATAACTTCATATACCCAAGGTCACGGGTTCAAACCCGGCGGAGGACGATGGATTTTTTCGGGCGTAAAAATCCTTAGCATGGCTTCCTTCGGAAGGGAAGTAAAGCTGTGGGTCCCGTGTCGTAGATTTACTGCACGTAAAAGAACCTCAAGCCTGATAAGAGATGCCTCTGAGCAAAATTAAGCGATCTTTCTCGCCCAATATAGAATGGGACGCTGAGAACCAAAGCAGTTAAAGAGCGTCCATAAATAACAGGCCATTTCATTTTCAATTAGCATGAAGTAAATAGAAGCATGAGCTTTTTAACAATAATTTGTTGTATAAATGTACAGAAAGTCATGTGAATAGAACACATCAGATTTTTTCAATACAACTTTTATCAACTGTAAATCAGTTATTCGCGTTTTACTTCTCTATTACTATAATAATACATTGTACCCAAAATTCTATATCGTGATCTTATCGCAAATATGTTTAGGTAGTTTTAAATTCTCTACACGTACTATGCACATAGTAGGCAGAAAATGTACTGCATTCCACCCTAAATTTCGATACCCAGATTTTACTGGAAATACAAGTTTTGGAGCTTCCTTTGTGTGAGTAAAATAAACTGTTGTGTTCCATTTATGTGACTCTTTCTATCTAATCCAATAGTAAGGAATATCTCGGAAATGTTTAACTACACAAAAAGGTGTTTGACAAACTGTGTGCTTTAATGACATCTCCAATGTTTGTATAGTAATATTTTTTTTTCTGTTACAGTTTATTAATTATGCAAAAATCGTTCAGAATTAAGAAAACTTCAGGAATATTCTCAGAAAATTACAAACATATATTTAATTTCTCATAAAAATGCCTTAAACATAGGGCATTTTAATCAAAATAGTTAAGAGCCCTGCATTTAATTCTATGTGTGATCCGGATTAGATACTTTGTTACTCTGTTATTAGAGACGCTTTGTATTCACTTAGTACTGATATGTTATAAACGTTTAGGGTCTTAAGCCACAAACCGTAAACCAAAGTAGTGGGGCCTATTTTTCACAAGTAGAGCAGTTGTTGATATTTCCAATGCTTTCAAACCCAGATAACTGTAGAAGTCTTAGAAAACTTTAGAAGAAAACATAGTTTTGAAATCACTTCCAAGTAATCATTTCTTTAACATTCTCGTGTCGCTGAAAGATGCTGAACTTTATATTTTAAGTTTGGTATTTAACCGACCTTTCATTATTGAGTAACACTGTTCATAGACTCACAGACACAAACAGACATTTTTTCTGGGGGCTTCAAAACAAATATTTTCGGTTAAATCTCAGGGTTGAACTTTTTAGTGGAATACAACACGTCTCCTACTTACAGTATGTAGTAGAGAAAGTAAAAATAAAATAAGTATAAGAGGTAAATCATGCAACAATTAAATTGATAAAGGTTCCCAACTAATGTAGGCCTTTTTTTTTTTTTCAACCTCCGATAGTCTATAAATAAAAGACGATTTCATAAAAAAACAATTATTTTATTACTAAAAGTTTTGTAAACTTATGCTTAATTTTCAAAAGTCACTGAAAAGATTGAGAAAAGCACAAGTTTTGCAATACACGCTTCAGAAACGTTGCCGTCAATGATTTCAAATGAACATTGGCGTTGTTTTGAAGATGTTCGTACTTTACGACGTTTGCGGAGAGCCATTCAAAACAAACGAAGAGGAATGCTGACTTCAGAAATTGTGTTGATCCATGACAACGCTCGTTCACACACTGCTGGCACAACCCATCGGCTGCTTGAACAATTTCAATGGGGCATTTTCTATCATGCGCTGTACATTCCTGACCTAGCAACCAGCGACTTTCACCTTTTCCCTGAACTGAAGAGCAGGGCAGCATTTTCAAACCAACGATTGTGTCTCAATCTTTTCGGTGATTATGTTGAAAAGTAACAGTAAGTGTAAAAAACTTTTAGTAATAAAATAATTGTTTTCTAAGAACTTGTCTTCTATTTATAGCCTACCGGAGGTTTAAAAAAAAGCTTCCCTCGTATAAACGTTTAGGGCCTTAAGCTACAAACTAAATTGCTGGGCCTTAAGCCGCAAAAAGTAGCCGAGAGATATTTTTATCATGTAGAGGAGTTGTTGACATTACCAATACTTTCAAATCCAGATAACCTGTAGAAGTCTTACTAGAGCAATGTTTGAGGAAATCATAATTTTCGAAAACATTTCCAAATAAGGTGTAAGGTTCTGTTTTCTTGAACATTCTCGTATCGCTCAAAAATGCGTAACTTTATATTTTAATATTGGTTTTAATTGTTTTTCACAGATGCCGTGTGTAGGACAGGAGTTGGATAGGTAGAGTCAGACAAAAAATTTAATGCCATAGCCGGGATTTGAACCACGGACTTCCCGATCTCTAGCCAGTTGCACTTCCACTGAGCTACCATGGCAACATGCTGGCATAGCATTGAATTTCTCAACTGACTCACATATTTGCCGGTAAACCACAAGGTGATTTCAAATTAATTTGGGATGACAACCTCTGGATTCATAGTATAGCCAACTATTGTGGTCATTTGGTACTAGTTTAGTTGTTTTTCATACAAGCCGCGTGTAGTGCAAGAGTTGGATAGGTAGAGTCAGCTTTATATTTTAAGTTTGATATTTAACAGACCTTTCATTATTGAGTAAAGATGTTCACAGTCTCACGGACACAAACAGACTTTTTTTTCTAAAAATATTTTTTATTCAGGGGGCTTCAAAACAAATATTTTCGGTTCAACCTCAGAGTTGAACTTTTTAGTGAAATACAACACATCCACTACTTGCAATACGTGGTAGAGAAAAGAAAAAACAAACGGATAAACCACAATAAAATAAGTATAAAAGGTAAAACTTGCAACATTTAAATTGATCAAAGCTCCCAACTAATATACTAACACACCCTGTAACCAAATATACCGACACATAACCCTATTAAACAAATCAAAAAGCATGGCAAATGGAAACTCACTTTCGGGTTCTTGGCTCAGTCGGGCTAAAGCTAGTCAAAAGAAACGCATTATACCCTAGGAGGTAAACCCACAGCCACATGGGAGGATTGAGTAAATTCAATTATTTTCCCAACTACAAAGTTCGGGTCCATTTTGACCTATAAAAATTTTTTAAGATTTTTTATTTTGAAAATATTTTAATTATATGACACTGGGAGTGAGCTTTTCACTACAGTGCGACAAAATTCAAAAATCCATTTTAATAGCAAATGGTTGTTGGAACCTTTGGGCATTCATGTAAACTCAACTTCGGGCTCTACAGCCATTCAAACGTTCTATAATACACGTATTTCCTAGCATACCATTTTATAAAACTTTTTTCTCTGAACTAAATTTTCACACTTTCAAAAACGTTTCACGCGTCTCAAATTTTTACTTTCTCTATACTTACTATGTACATAAGGTATAGATAAGGTATTGCACTCCACCCAAAAATTCGATACCGAGATTTCACAGGAAATATATGTTTTAGGGTCCCCTGTATCCAAAAAAAAAAAAAAAAAACATTTTCACAAAAAGGTCCGTGTGTGTGTGTGTTTGTGAACACGATAACTCAAAAACGAAAAGTCGATAAAATACCAAACTTGGTATTTATGTTTAGTATCTTCCAGAGATGCGACACGAAGATTTTGAGATAAATCCCCTCCACTCCCAAATAACCTTTACATGGAACTTTTTTCGAAAATTTTGATTCTCTCAAAAATGGCTCCTACGATTTTGATTAAAATTTCGTATATTAAAGATATTTACCTGAAAAATAAAATGTATATCTTTAATTTTCTGGGAATAGCTTCTGAAGAGTAGTTTATTCAGGATGAATTTTACTGAATTTTGAATAACTGCTAAACCGTAAGAGTTGGACAAAAACTTACTACACAAAAAATGTAGAGCACCTTAAAACACACAATTTATCTTATATACATGTTTTCGCGGAGTTCATCGTTTTTGAGCCATTCCTTATTTTTGGTTTCTGCTATGAAATACATTCTTTTCTCATACAGGAACTTGTCAACTCCTATCCATACAAACAAAGGAACTTCATTGACATAGTATCCAGCTTTTGACTATCACTTTAACATATGGTAGTTCCTTATTTCGCTTCTACTTACAAGGAAGCGAGTAATAAGACCGTTCCTGCTAATTTTTTCTGATGAGCATAAAATAAATAGAAGTATAAGCTTTTTAAGAAAAATTTGTTGCAGGGATATAGAGAGTCATGTGAATGGTACACATCAGATTCTTTATCTTTGGATTTTGGTTGACATTTCCTCACCAGGCCGCACTGTGGCTGAGTGGTTAGACCATTCGCATCTCACCTAGACGGCCCGGGTTCGATCCCAAGCGACCGCATGTGAGATTTGTGGTGGATAAAGCGGTGCTGGGACGGGTTTTCTCCGGGTTCTCCGGTTTACCCCACCATTGCATTCCACCGGTGCTCCATCTTCATTCCATGTATCACCAGTGTCATCGCCCGCGGTGCCACAAGTAGTAAAAGCATTAAACACTACAAAAAAAAAGAAGTCCTTCCCTGCGGTCACCCTCCGTGGTGTAATTGTTATCATGCTAACTTCATATACCCAAGGTCGCGGGTTCAAACCCGGTGGAGGACAATTTTTTCGGGCGTAAAAATACTTAGCATGGCTTCCTTCGGAAGGGAAGTAAAGCCGTTGGTCCCGTGTCGTAGATTTACGGCACGTAAAAGAACCTGGAGCCTGATAGAGAGGCCTCTGAGCAATATAGAATGGGACGCTTAGAGCTGCAGCAGTTAAAGAGCGTCCATAAATAAAACGTCATGTCATTTCATTTCATTCCGTCCCTGCATATGCAGTGATGGAAGCAAGGCGTGTTTTATTATTATTATTATTATTATTATTATTATTGGTAAATGTAACATGAAATTATAAATATTATACTAATAAAATTAATAATAAATATGTCGATTAATCGAAATAAGAGTCAAAGCTATATGTTAGTACAGTGAATGCACTTTCGTCATACGCGAAGACGGTTATGACACTTAGGGGAAAAGTTCTAAATAAAGAAACTGAAATTAATGTAATGATACTACAGTCTTTTATATCCCTTATATTGTCATGTGGGTTGTCGACTCGAACAAAGTGAACTGCCATTCGGGAACACTCAAATGATCTTGATCTTTTTTTGTTTTTTTTGGCAGTGTTCAACGCCCGCTTTTGCTACATCTGGCACCGCAGGTACTGGTGATACATGGAATGAAGATGGAGCACCGAGGAAATGCGATGACGTGAGAAACCCTCGAACCCGGAGAAAATCTACCCCTACGCCTTTATGACCATAACAAATACCACATGCGATCGCTTGGGAACCTTTTTCCTTGATAGTGTTTAACGCCCGCTTTTACTACTTGTGGCACCGCAGGCGATGACACTGGTGATATATGGAATGGAAGTGGGGCACCAGTGGAATGTGATGGCGGGGGAACCCGGAGAAAACCCGCCCCTGCGCCGCTTTGTCACCACAAATCTCACATGCGTTCGTTTGGGATTGAACCCAGACTATCTAGGTGAGAGGCGAGTGGTCTAATCACTCGGTCACCGCGCAGCCGTGTCAACAATGGTGCTATGAAGGTCAAATAACGAATGCCAAACAGACTAGAACGCACCATTGCGCATGTCTATTTGGGCACCTTACATTTAGCTAACTACATATACCCAAGGTCGCGGGTTCAAACCCTGCGGAGGACAATGGATTTTTTTCGGGCACGTAGAGTTACGGTACGTAAAAGAATCTCAAGCCTGATAGAGAGGCCTCTGAGCAAAATTAAGTGGTCTTTCACGCCCAATTTAGAATGGGACGCTGAGAACTACAGTAGTTAAAGAGCGTCCATAAAAAACACGCCATTTCCATTTTTTCACCTTACATTTAATATTTAGGGTTGTCTAAACTATAGAATATTATGAAAAAACTTGTATCATTTTTATCGTTTCAGAAGTGCAAGTCCAAAATGGTGGTGCCCAGCTCAAACGGCTCCCACAATAGCTCCTTATTAACAATAAATTATAACTCAAGGTAAGTGAATACATATATAACAAAGGCTCGGAATTTTGATCCTTGCATATATAATTGACCTCTATTCAATATCAACAAAAGCCCCTTACTAGCACAGAAGTACTTTCACTGAGTGCACGTATCCTTTGTTTACGCAATACTTCTGCAACACACACCGTGTCCCAAGTTCCGAAACTTATATATAAAATAACGGTTCTTCGGATGTAATCAACATATTTTTACTTTCTCTATACGTACTATGTCCATAGTGTATAGAGAAGTTATTGCACTCCACCAAAAAATTCGATGCCGAGATTTCACCGGAAATATATGTTTTTGGGTCTCCTGTATCAAAAAAAAAGTATTTTCAGAAAAAGGTCCGTGTAAGTGTGTCCGTGTGTCTGTGTGTACGTGTGTCCGTGTGTCAGTGTGTCCGTGTGTCCGTGTGTCTGTGAACACGATAACTCAAAAACGAAAAGTCGGTAAAATACCAAACTTGGTATTTAAGTTTAGTATCTTCCAGGGATGCGAACGAAGATTTTGAGAAAAATCCCCCCACCCCAAAACACCCTTTACATGGAAGAATTTTCGAAAATTTTGATTTTCTAAAAAATGGCTCTAACGATTTTGATTAAAATATCGTATATTAAAGATATTTACCTGATACATAAAATATATATTTTGAATTTTCTGGGAATAGCCTCTGAATACTACTTTATTGTGGGTCAATTTTACGGAATTTTGCGTAACTGCTAAACCGTAAGAGATGGACAAAAACATAACTCACCACAAATTTAGAGCACTTTAAAACACTCAATTTATGTCATACACATTCTTTTCGTGGAGTTGATTGTTTTTGAGATATTCCTTGTTTTTGGTTTCAGCCATAAAAAACTTTTACTTTGCAGGACTTTGTGAACTCGTGTCCATACAAACAAAGGAACCTTAGTCACATAGCAACCAGCTTTTGACTGTCACTTTAAACTATGGTACCCCCTTATTTCGCTTCTACTAGCAAGCAAGCAACTAATAAGACTATTTTTCTGCTAATTTTTTCTCGATTAGATGAAGTAAATAGAATAATTTGTTGCAGAGATGTAGAGAAAATCATGTGAATGGAACACATCAGCTTTTTGTCGATATATTTTGCTCCCCAAGCTTTGTTAATAACATTACGAAATTAGTTAATAGATTAGAAATTCTCTGAGATCGAAAATTACATAATGTGATGAAAGTTTGGTTAAAATATTGGCAAATACAAAGGTAAAGAACTACCGAGTGATTCAAAATAGTCTGAGTCAGTTCCGCGGTGTTTTGTCTGTCCGCGCCCTCGGAGTTCGTTGCCGTCTGCCGCTATCATAAAAATCTGATGTGCACCATTCACATGACTTTCTCCATATCCCTGCAACAAATAATTCTTAAAAAGCTTATACTTCTATTTACTTTATGCTAATCAGAAAAAAATTAGCAGAAATAGTCTTATTACTCGCTTCCTTGTAAGTAGAAGCGAAATAAGGGACAATCGTAGGTTAAAGTGATAGTCAAAAGCTGGTTGCTATGTCAATGAAGTTCCTTTGTTTGTATGGATAGGAGTTGACAAGTTCCTGTATGAGAAAATTATACGTTTTTCATAGCAGAAACCAAAAATAAGGAATGTCACGAAAACGACGAACTCCACGAAAAAAATGTATATAACATAAATTGTGTGTTTTAACGTGCTTTACATTTTTTGTGAAGTAAGTTTTTGTCTATCTCTTACGGTTTAGCAGTCATTCAAAATTTAGTAAAATTCATCCAGAATAAACCACTCTTCAGAGGCTATTCCCAGAAAATTCAAGATAAACATTTCATTTGTCAGGTAAATATGTTTAATATCCGAAATTTTAATCAAAATCGTTAGAGCCATTTTTGAGAAAATCAAAATTTTCGAAAAAAGTTCCATGTAAAGGGTAGTTGGGGTGGGGGAATGTTTCTCAAAATCTTCGTGTCGCATCCGTGGAAGATACTAAACTTTAATACCAATTTTGGTATTTTACCGACTTTTCGTTTTTGAGTTATCGTGTTCACAGACACACGGACACACGGACACACGAACACACACACACACACACACGGAGCGTTTTGTGAAAATGCTTTTTTTGGATATTGGGGACCCTAAAACATATATTTCCGGTGAAATCTCGGTATCGAATTTTTGGTGGAGTGCAATACTTTCTCTATACACTATGTACATAGTGCGTATGGAGAAAGTAAAAAGACGCGGATGAAACCATGCAACATTTTTAAAACTACCTTTAAAGGCTTTACTTACCAATTTTATTGAAGGAGATGCTGTACATACATTTTTGGCACCTCTTAGGAAACTATCCATCACTCGCCGTAATTCACTTTGGAGAATATCGGTCGCATATTCTGTTTTAATTCTTCTAGAATGGGTGGGTTTGTCTTTTCCACTATATGCTTTAAGTTACCCCAAAGATAGAATACGCAGGGCGCTAGGTTGGGAACCTAGGGGCCATAAATCTCTATTAATAATTCTGTCCTGAGACACACTTTCAATTGTTCTCATCCAAGGATTTGATGTATGAGCTGTTGCAGAGTCTTGTTGAAAAAATCTGATGTGTTACACTCACATAACTTTCTCTAGCTGTTCTACAAACTTCATACATAAGATTCTTCTTCTTTCTGGACCTTGCTAATCGTGGTACTCATTAGCAAAATGTTCTTATTATTTAGTTCCGTATAAGTAGGAAGAAAATAAGCGAATACACTAGGCAAAACCAATAGTCAAATTTTTAAAAGCGGTCGTTTTGCGACTGTCATTACAAATCGCTTCTTTTCTTGGCCAAGAGTAGAACAAAAGAAAAACGGACACTCCCGTCTGAGAAAAGTATAAGTACTTCACAACTGAAACTAATAACAATGAATACCTCGAAAACGGTAAGCTGCACGAGAAAAATGTATATCACATAACTTTTGTATTTTAACAAGACCTATATTTTTTGTATACCAAATGTTTGTCTATCTCTTACGGTTTGCCAGTTATGCCAAATTAAGCAAAAGTCATCCAGAATAAACAGGTCTTTAGAAGCTATTCCCAGAAAATTCGAGATATACATTTTATTTGTTAGGTAAATATCTTTAATATATGATATTTTAATCAAAATCATTAGAGCCATGTTTAAGAAAATCAAAATTTTCGAAAAAAGTTCCATGTAAAGGGTAGTTTGGGGTGGGAGGATTTTTCTCAAAATCTTCGTGTCGCATCCCTGGAAGATACTAAACTTAAATATCAAGTTTGGTGGTTTAGCTATTTTTCGTTTTTGAGTTATCGTGTTCACATACACACGGACACACATACACACGGACCTTTTTCTGAAAATACTTTTTTTGGATTCTGGGGGTCCTAAAACATATATTTCCGGTAAAATCTCGGCATCGAATTTTTGGGTGGAATGCAATACTTCTCTATCCCTATGTACATACGGGGCAAGAGAAAGTAAAAATTGGGTCTATAACTCTTTCTCCGCTAATGAAGCACCATGCACTTTTTTTTTTCGTCATGAAGGGGTGTTTCATACACAATGTAAGGTTTCTCAAATCTCCAATAACGATTATTCTTGAAGGTAGAATCAAGCCTCTTCCGTGAAAAATATTAAATGTGGGCCAATTTTGCTATTTTATATGCTATTGAATGTCCACTCACAAAATGTGTTAATACATACGAATCATAAATAAATACACGCTGTGTAGTAGAATACAAATGCTGAGCCAGAATACACTTTGTGACTAAATGCAGGACAAAATACTAAAGCACACTGGTAATAACTCCAACAACTCGATATCACCGTCAGTTCAATACTGCATTTTCAGGGCACAGAAAAACAAGTCAGCACCGTGACCTTGTGTACAGTAGCTGTGGGTTATGTTTCCATGAGCGTAGTGGAAAAACACCACTCAGTGATTCGGATGCATTTGGGTCGCACGGTAATAAGAAATCAACTTTCAAGGAAAGGTAAGGAGTAAGTAGGTGAATGTGAAGTTTTAAAAAGAATATGAAGAGACACACAGTTGAGATGATAGTGATCAGGCATAGGAATTCTCAAGCAGTTAATTTCAAGCTAGCTAGATACAAGCTAGCATCAAGTTTTAAGCATTGCAAAATTAAAAATATTTCAAGGTATATCTCAAAAAGGTTAACTCCATATAACAATCATGTTTGAATTAAATGATGTACACTAACGACATTTAGTTGTTTGGTGTAGGAATGTTTTTGTCTGTTTACAGTTTACCAGGTACAGTAAAGTAACCCAGACGAAGAGAGCTTCGCAGGCTATTCTCAGAAAATTCAAGATATGCATTTTATTTGTGATAAAATATGTTATTAATGTGACATTTTAATAAAAATCGATAGCCATTTTTAGAAAATGACATTTTTGAAAAAGCTTCCATTCAAGAGTAGATGAGATTTTCAATAAAATACTCTAATCCCAAAATTTGAGTATTTTATTGAAAATGTTCGTGTCACGTCCTTGAAAGATACTCAACATAAATACAAAGTTTAGTATTTAACGGACTTTTGGTTTGCGGGTTATGCTGTTCATAGATACGTACATACACGGATAAACATGAACGTTTTTCTAAAAATACTTTTTTGGATTTCGAGATCCTAAAAACGTTTATTATCAGTGAAATTTTGAATGGAGTTTTTGGTAGAATACAATACATTCTCTACCTCTGGTGAATATAGTGGATGTTGTAATTCTAAACTTAGTTCTTCAATTTTTGTCATCGAAACTACGCAGGTTTGCTCCCTTGCATCGTCTTGATGAAAGAGAATATTTTTCTTTGCCATTTGAAGCATGTTTTACTGGATTTTTCCGTTCAACCAGTGCAATAGCGATGCATAATACTCTTCATTTATGGTACTTCGTTTCTGCAAGTAATCAATGTAGATGATTCCGCGTGCAACCCCCCCCCCCCCCCCGCAAAACCGTGGCCATCACCTTTGCCTACTTTGGAGCTGGTTCGTCTTTTAAAAATATAATTTTTCGACTGTTTTGTCCCCGGAGCAAAATAATGTATGCATGTTTCATCCATAGTTATGTGTCGACGTAGAAACTCTCAGGATTGCGACGGAAAAGTACCAAACTAGCTTCCGAATTTATCACACGATTGCGTTTATTCTCCATTGAGAGAAAACGCGACATCCATCTTGCCATGAACTTTGTCAGATCTAAAATTTGATGCATAATTGAGAACACTGTACCTTGTGATATGCCTTTGGCCTCTATTACTTCGCGAACTTTGATTCGTCGTTCACTCAAGACCATATCCTGGATTTGGCTTTGTCATATTATTTCGGAGGAAGTTACGTTTACTGTACGTCCAGAAGATGTTCATCATTTGTGGATATACGGCCACGTTTACATTCATTTATCCAATTGTAAATGGTTGCAAACGTAGAAGCGGATGTGCTATTACCTTCATACAGCTTTGCTTTTATCTCTTTCGTGTTAAACCTTTTAAAGAGAAGTATTAAACACCGCATGAAGCTCGTGTTTTTCCCTTTTTTCCCCTTTTTTTATCTTTCCAAATAAACATAAGATTGTTAATAAAACGCCTATGGCAACAAAACCACGTGATGGATATAGCTGAAAGTTTAACTATCATCTATTAAGAAACAACGGTTTGTGAATACAAACTTTATTCCATGCTACTAATGTAATTTATTGGATTTTCTATGGATTTATTGAACGTCCCTAGTATGTCAATCAAGATTAATCGTGTGAAAATGGAAACTACGTGGCTTCCTAAAATATTTTCGAATCGTGTGTACTTTGTGCCAAGATCTCTAAATACCTATCTTTCTCGAAGTCAGTGCAAACAATAGAAAATACAGTTATAATTACTTCTTCTTACTAGCAGTTGTTAGTAGGTTCCCTCCTGTCACCAGTACAGAAACTAAACTGCAGAAATCCATGCCGCCGTAACTGTTATTCTGTGTCTAGCACAACTCTGCGAATCTGGTCTGTTGACCCTAAAAATCGTAGGTAAGTACCTTGTAGAACCGGTTCAAAATTTCAACATGTAACACATGCTTCGACAGTTCGTGTTATATATACTTTTCGTTAGTATTAAAGTTGTAAGTTTTTGTATTGTCAACACATTATTTTGAAATAATGATATTTATACTTACTCAGCTATTGAGAACAGTAACACTAAAGTCAAGCTTTTGTTTATTATAATGTTTTACGCAAAGAATCTACAATTTAGTTGCTTAAGTATTGCTAGCAGGATATCACACTGGTCCACATTTTCTAAAGCCAACAGTGACATTTTGAATCAATTGTTTTCAATCTCTTTTCGTAGTCGGTTTACCCAACTTGTATGTAGAACTAACACCTAGGACTTACAAGCGAATGCCTAGGGGTCAGAAGCATGTCGGAGAGCCGACTCGAAACCACAGAATGGAGAACCTGAAACGAGTGGTCGACCCGAAGTCAGGCATGAGCGTGAGGAAGGGGATTATATGAAATGAAAATGAAATGGACGATAAGAAAGTGATGGAGGAATTGGTGGAATGAGTGGCAGGGGAAACCGGAGAACCCGGAGAAAACTCGCCCAGACGCCATATCACTCACCACAAACCCAGAGGCTTGGTATCGAATCCGGGTTGATTAGGTGCCGCCTTATTTTCTATCTCATGAATATTAAATATAACTGTTATATCTACCTGCAAACTTATAAATGTTACTGGATTTCTAGAAAAGAAAAATACCATATGTTAAAACTGCACGAGGTTCATCACCTTTCATAATTTTTATTATTCTACAAATTATTCACAAAACATATTTTATGGATACTTCATGTTAAACAATCCAACAGTACTCTAGTATCCCTCTAGTATCCCTTCAGAGTCTCTCATCAAGTAATCAACGAAATTCAAAACATGTGTATGCAATACCTATATGTGCACAGATTACTTTAATGTGGATACCTTCTCATCAAGGAATAGAGTACTTAAGAGCAGAAATATCAGATACAACAGCAACAGAAACAAGACAACCTACAAATGTATCCTCCTATCCCTATCCTAAATGCAGAAGCTACGTATAGTTTATGTCAAGACAAAATTTAACGTGTTCCATTCACCTGACTTTACCCATTCTGTAACAAACTATTGTTACACAGGCGTATTCTATCTACTTCATGCTAATTGAGATAAACTTTAGCAGAAATGGTCTTTCTTAAAAGTAGAAGGGAGATAAAGATAGTTAATTTTTTTGAAAAGCTGTTGCTATGTGATCGAAATTCGGTTCTCTTTAGATGGCCAGGAGTAAAACAAACAAAATGTAATTAGAAATTCCCGTTGCTAAAAATCTTATTCCTCAAAATACTTCATGCTAATTCAAATAAACATTTTCAGAAATGGTCTTATTTCTTGCTTTCTTGTAAGTAGAAGGGAAATAAAGGAATACATTAGTTAAAGCGTAAGTAAAAAATTTTAAAAGCCAATTGGTATGTGATTGAAATTCGTTTCTATGCATTCCCAGGAGTTGAAAATTTCACATATATGGAAGTTTTATGTTTTTCCAAACTAAAACCAATAAGGAATATCTCAAAAAGATCAACTCCACAAACAAAAATGTATGAAATAAATTGTATGTTGGAATGAGATCCACATTTTTATGTAGTAAGCTTTTGTCTTTCTATTACGGTTTACCAATTATGCAAAATTCAGCAAAATTCATTCACAATGAAGAGTTCTTCAGAGGCTACTCTTAGAAAATTCAAAATATACATTTTATTTGAACAGTAAATATCCTTAATATACAGTATTTCAACTAAAATCTTTAGAAGCATTTTTGAGAAAATCAGAACTTTCTAAATTTTGGCCTTGTAAAGGATATTTTAGTATGGATTTCCCTAAAAAAAACTTCGTGTCGCACTCTTGAAAGGTACTAAATTTAAATACCAAGTTTGATAATTTAACTAATTTTCGTTTTTGAGTTATCGTGTTCACAGACACACGGACTTTTTCTAAACATTTTTATACAGGGGACTCTAAAATGTGTATTTCCGGTGAAATCTCGGTAGCGAATTTTTGGGTGGAATGCAATACACTATGCACATTTCGTTACTTTCTGGATTGCCCTTATATAAAGAAAAGTCGTAGTAATTAACACTGATGTCTACACACTTGCATGTCAACATGTGTTATATTTAGCGACACTTAATGCAAAGTCAAGGTCAAAGGTTTCGATGCTCTTCTTAAACAGATAACCTCTTTCCTTGGACATATATAACTGCGCATGTTTTTTACAATCGTTAACATATGTTTGCGTCTTCCGCCGACCGAACGACGTCACAGAACTAGTAACTCGTAGGTATTATAAAGCTAATAATTGTTAGAAAAATAAAATGCGGTTATTAAGTTTATTTCACAGCATAATTAGATAAGTTTGAATCTGCAATACATTAACTTATACAAGTAATACCATTTTTACTTTTGTAGCCCCTATGTGCAATGTACCTAGTGGATTTAGAAGGTAGGTATTGAGTACCACCCAAAAATTCCATGTCGAGATTTCACCAGAAATTTATATTTTGAGGTCCCCTCAATCCGAAAAAAAATTAAAAAAAGCTCCTGTGTTGTGTCTGTGAACAGCAAGGCTCAAAAAAGGCCGTTAAATACCAAACTCTTTTAGTATCTTCCAAGGATACGACTCGAAGATTTTCAAGAAAATTCCCCTCCCTCAAACTACCCTCTCCGGGGAAAAGTTTTGAAAATTGTGATTTTCTCAAAAGTGTCTCTAAATATTTTTATTAAAATACCGTATATTAAAGATATTTAATTCACAAATTAACTGTATTTTTTTAATTTTCTGGGGATAGCCTCTAAAGACCTCCTTATTCTGGATAAGGTTTGCATAATATTGCATAACTGTTCTGCAAGAGATACAAAAACTTGCATACTACACACAAAACACTCAATTTATATTATATACGTTTTTCATATAGAGTTGACCGGTTTTTTATTTAGATATTCCTTGTTATTTGTTTCAGTTTTAAACTAATATTTCTCAAACAAGATCATGACAAGCAAACCGAACTTAAACTATTTTACATATTGAGGAACTTTTAAAGTATATGACAATCGTTTAGGCTAATGTATTCACTTTTTCCCTTCTACTTAAAAGGAAGCAAGTGATAAGACCAATTATGCTAATATTTATCTTGATTAATATGATGTAGATAAAAGAATAATCTTTTGTAAAAATAGTTTATGTTTGGAACATCTAGAGAAAGTTATTTGAATGGAACACATAAGATTTTTCTACACACGGCCTTCAGGTGTGCCTTAATTGGCACTCATGGGGAGAGAGAGACTTTGGAAGAACTCAAACACAGAAACACAACATAAACTCGCAATATCATTTGTTGTGCGAATTACCGCATTCACTTTCTCTACTCAATCGAATGCAAAACTATTCTTAAAATTTTGATGTGCTGCATTCGTGTGGCTGTCTCTACAAATTTTTAGCAAACTATTCTTACAAAAGCTTATTCTCTTTTCTACCTCATACTAATCAAGATAACAATTAGCACAAATGGCTTTGTTCCTGAGTTCCTTATAATTATAAGGGCATTAAGGAAATACACTATGTAAAGCTGGTCGTCTCCTTAGCGCGGTGGTAGCGTAGCTGCCTACCAAGCGGGAGACCTGGGTTCGATCCCCAGTACCGGCGTGGGGATTTTTCCCCCGCTGGGAGACCTGGACCGGGGTGCACTCAGCCTCGTGAGGTCCCTGGGGGGCCAATTGAGGAGCTACTTGATGGAGAAGTAGCGGCTCCAGGTCGTGAGGACCGCATTAACCGGCCGGGAGGGGCTCGAGGCGCTGACCACGTCTCACCCTCCAATACTGCACCCCATCCATGACGTCTGTAGTGGACCGAGATGGGGGACGCAGCGGCCGGGCGGTAGGCCAAGGCTCCCCGTGAGCTGTCGTGCCATGGAGTTATGTTACTATGTAAAGCTGTACTCAAATATTCTAAAAGTTGGTTGGTGATTGAAAGTCGGCTCTACTTGCATGTCCAGGAATAAAATAAAGAAACGGGAATAACAATTTCCGTTTGAGAAAAGCTTAAGTATTTTAAAATTAAAACCAATAATTCGCAAATAGTTATAAATGAAAAGCTCTATAAAATGGATATTATATAAATTGTGTGTTTTAATTATATTTACAAATTTCTGTAGTATGTTTTTGTCTATAGTTTTTTATCTATAGTTTACGAGTTATGGAAAAATCATTCAAAATGAAGCGGACTTCAGAGATTATTTCCAATATTTACTTTTTAGTTGTATTGTTAATGTGTGTAATATATGGTATTTTAATCAAAATCATTAGAATTGTTTTTCAGAAAATCAAAATTATCTAAGCGTTTTACATGGCTTGGGGTGGGGAAATATTGTTTAAAATATTTGGGTCACATTCTAGGAAGATGCTGAATTAAAATATCAAGAGTGGTGTTTAACCAATTTTTCCTTTTTGAGTTATTATATCCACAGACGCACGAAATACATACACACACATGAACACTCAGAAGGAAGTTTTTCTAAAAATTTAATATATTCCATTCACATGGCTTTTTCTCATGTAGGTAAAAAACAATATTGTTAAGAAGCTTATTTTTCTACCTTTTTATGCTAATCAAGATAAACACTAGCGAAATTGTCTTTATTACTTGCTTCCTTAAGTAGAATAAAATAAGGGAGTATACTAGGCTAAAGCTATAGACAAATCTTAGAAATACCGGTTGCCATGTGATCGAAATTTATTTTTTGCAATGCCAGAAGTTGACAAATTACCGTATTTTAAAAATAAAATCGATATCTAAAAAAGGTAAACTCTATGGAAAAAATGTAAAGGGAATACTTTCTCTACACGTACTATATACATAGTAATTAGAGAAAGTGTTGTATTCCACCCAAAAATTCGATACCGAGATTTCACTGGAAATACATGTTTTGGGTCCCCCTGAATACAAAAGTGCATTTTTGAAAAAAGGTCCCTGTGTGTGTATGTGTGTGGACAGCATAGCTCAAAAGCGAAAAGTCCGTTAAATTCCAAACTTGGTATTTAATTTTCGTATCTTCCAAGGATGCGACATTAAGGTTTTCAAGAAAATCTCCTCCAACCTTACATGGAACATTTTTCTAAAATTTTGATTTTCTCAAAAATGCCTCTAGCAATTTTGATTAAAATGTCGCATATTAAGCATATTTGCCTGACAAATAAAATGTGTATCTTAAATTATATGGGAATAGCCTCTGAAGACTTCTTTATTCTGGATGAATTTTACGGAAGTTTGCATAACTGGCAAACCGTAAGAGATAGACAAAAACGTAACTAACAAAAAATATGAGCTCGTTAAAAACACAATTTATGTTGTATGCATTTTTTGTGGAGAGGAATGTTTTTGAGGCATTCTTTGTTATTGGTTTCAGCTTTAAAAAACTTATACTTTTCTCATTCGGGAATTTGTCAATTCCTGTCCATACAAACAAAGGAACTTCAGTCACATAGCCACCAGATTTTGACTAATACTTTAGTCTATGCTACTCCCTTATTTCCCTTCTACTTGAATGGAAGCAAGTAATAAGACTATTTCTGATACTTTTTGCTCAATTAGCATGAAGTAAAAAGAAGCTTAAGCTATTTAATATTAATTTGTTGCAGAGATGTAGAGAAAGTCATGTGAATGGAACACAAAACAGTTTTTGTAGCCAATTTGTCTATATCTAGCGGTTTAACAGTTATACAAAATTCAAAAAATGGAAATGGCGTGTTATTTATGGACGCTCTTTAACTACTGTGGTTCTCAGCGTCCCATTCTAAATTGGGCGTGAAAGACCGCTTAATTTTGCTCAGAGGCCTCTCTATCAGGCTTGAGGTTCTTTTACGTGCCGTAAATCTACGACACGGGACCAACGGCTTTACTTCCCTTCCGAAGGAAGGCATGCTAATGATTTTTACACCTGAAAAAATCCATCGTCCTCCGCCGGGTTTGAACCCGCGACCTTGGGTATATGAAGTTCGCATGGTAACCATTACACCATTAGATTATTCAGAATAAAGAGGTCTTCAGAGGCTATTACCCAATAAATTCAATACATTTATTTTATTTATCTTTAATATACGGCATTTTAATCAACATTTTTAGAGCTATTTTGGGGAAAATAAAAATTTTCACAATTTTTCCCATATAAATGGTACTTTGTGATGTTGGCATTTTCCTAAAATCTTTGTGTGGTACCCCTGGTAGATGCTAAACTTAAATACCAAGTTTGTTATTTTAACGACTTTTCAATTTTAAGTCATCATGTTCATGAATACACGGACACACACATGCACACAAAAGTACATTTTTCTAAAAATGTTTTTTTTATATACAGGGGACGCTAAAATGTCTATTTCCGGTGAAATCTCGGTATCGATTTTGGGTGGAATACAGTACCTTCTCTACCTATCTACCATGTATGTAGAGAAACTAAAAATGTAGTATTGTACCACCTCATCTTTATAAGTATTCCGCTAGATGCTAGTATGCTATTGTTGCCTGTTCTCTTGTCACCAGTTTTGGCAACTCTATTATTGTCATTGGAGCCAATAGATAACAGAGCCCGCGTGTGGTGGTAGCGTGTCTGCTTCACATTCAAAAGGTCGTGAGCTCGAATCTTGCTTAGGGTGAGTTATCGGATAAGGTTTTTTCGGGGTTTCCCTTATCCTCAGAAGCCGAATGTCGAGTAAATTTAAACTCCATGAACCCCGAGATCATTTGAGCATCATTTCACCAATTTCATTCAACGTCCGATATGACCAACCATGTTAAAGGACATTAAGCTACAACAACAAAAAATAGATAACAGATACAAAAAGTAGGGAGATAATGAACTTCCTGGAGGTAAGGAGCCACGATTGGTTGAAACTGTTTCGTAGGTACCTTTTTATTGAGCAAAAGAAATATGACATAGTAGGGATATATAGTGCTAAAAAATCTGCATGTTTTTCAAGAAAATTCTTCCCTCCATAGCAAAAATAATACATTAAAATCACAAGGTCAAAGTACGAGACAATATTTAACAAGAATATTATATACTAATATTTAAATTAAGAAAGGAAAGTTGAGTAATAGTTTATGGAATATTAGGACTAATAACATTAGACAGGCACATTAAAATAATTTACACAATGCACGTTTGATATTTTTATACAAATACTTATGATTCTAGAGACAAAGCCGATGATATTAAGATCCAATTTTCCTGCTATGCTTGTCCACCAAATTAAATTAAAAACGTCCAACGGATTCCATCGACATGCACGTGGAAAGAAAAGTGTTGATTACTTCTCGCGTGGGCAATACTTGACCCAAAGCTTCCAGGAACATCGGAGATTTCTTCACAGAATCCTTGTAGTCCTTAAAGGAAATTCTGCCATCGCGGTCTAAATCCATCCTTCTCAACCATATTTCAGCCATTTCCTGTTAAAGCAAATAAATATTCTAAAGGAAACCGTGAAAAACATCGCATTTCTTAATGAAGATTCTAAAAAGGGGCAAGGGCCTACAGGTTCTTTGCGCGACTGCTTATGGAGTAGTGGAGTAGCACTCCGTATAGAGTTAATCAAATTGAGTATTTAGAAAATATTCAGAGAAGGGCTATAACATTCACAAAAAGGAGTAAATATTTTGGGCTTACCAAAGGTGAGGAGATTAAGTGGAAGCTGTTGAAATTTAGGGTAAAATAAATCTGTTGTGTTCCATTCACATGACTTTCACATCTCTGTAATAAGTTATTGTTAGAAAGCTTATGCTTCTATTTATTTCATTGTTAATTGAGAAACAATTGGCAGAAATAGTCTTATCACTTGCTTCCTTGTAAGTAGAAGCAAAATAAGGGAGTACCATAAGGTTAAAGTGATACTCAAAAGCTGGTTGCTATGCGACTGAAGTTTCTTTGCTTGTATGGAGAGGAGTTGACAAATTCCCGAATGAGAAATGTATAAGTTTTTTAAATCTGAAACCAAAAACAAGGAATATCTAAAAAACGATCAACTACACTAAAAAATATAACAAATATAATATAAATTGTGTGTTTTAACGTGCTCTAGATTTTTTGTATGGTAAATTTTCGTCCATCATTTACGGTTTAACAGTTAAGCAAAATTCCGTAAAATTCATCCAGAATAAAATAAATCTTCAGAGGCTATTCCAAGAAAATTCAAGATATACATTTTATTTGTGAAGTAAATATCTTTAATATACAATATTTTAGTCAAAATGGTTAGAGCCATTTTTAGAAAATAAAAATTTTCGAGAAAAAAATTCCATGTAAAGGGTAGTTTGCGATGGGGGAATTTTTCTCGAAATCGCATCCCTAGAAGATACTAAACTTAAATACCAAGTTTGGTATTTTACCGACTGTTCCTTTTGGAGTTATCGTGTTCACAGACACACGGACCTTTTTCTAAAGATGCATTTTTTGGATACAAGGGACCCTAAACATATATTTCCGGTGAAATCATAGAGAAAGTAAAAATAAAGGTTTTGCACATTAATTAAAGCTAATGCTGATTTAAATGCATTGGTGGAAATAACTGAAAAATTATAAATCTCAACATATTACGCACTAAACGATCATTTATTCAAAATTAAGAGTAGGAGATACAGAACTGACAGGAACATTCTCTTAACCAACCTTTCTGGGCTGTCACGTGAAGGTGCGTTGGCTGTGTGAGAGTTGTACTAAACACGGTAGCTAGCTAGAAGAGACAAACGCAGGGCCATTCAAAACACATTACGCCTGTTTACCAGTTATGTAAAATCAATTCGTAATGAAAAGGGTCTCAAGACATTTAGCATATTTATTTTTCATGTAACTCTATTTAATCATATGACACTTAATAAAAATTATTAGAACAATTTATGAGAAAATAATTTTTTTTAAAAGGGTAGAATTTTTATGAGAAGGGTAGTTTGGGGAGGGGGTATTTTATTGTAACTCTTTGTGCCGTGTCCTTTGAGTATACTGAACTTAAATACGGAGTTTGGTATTAACCGTTTATGGGTTATGGTGTCAACAGACACGCACATGGCCCTTTTTTAAAAATACTTTTGGATTCGTAGTCTCAAAACATGTATTTGTGGTAAAATCACGGTATCAAAATTTTGGCTGATATACCTTTCCTACCTACTATGTAGATTGTTCATACGTGCTAAAGGAAGTAAAATTTGGGTGCTGGAGTGGTGGTTTATGGGTTCTCAAAATAGTATTCCCGGTGAAACACCTTCTCCACCTAATATTTACATTATACTTGATAGAGAAAGTAAATTTTTTTGTTCGATGAAATTTCGGAAACATAATTCAGGCTTCGAAAATAAAATAAATGTAAATAGCGTGTTACTTATGGACGTTCTTCAACTACTGTTCCATTCTAAATTGGGCGTGAAAGACCGCTTAATTTTGCTCAGAGGCCTCTCTTATCAGGTTTGAGGTTCTTTTACGCGCCGTAAAGCTACGACACGACTCCAACGGCTTAACTTCCGAAAGAAGCCATGCTAAGGATTTTTACACCTGTAAAAATCCATCGTCCTCCGCCGGGTAGGTTCCCGAGACCTTGGTATATGAAGTTAGCCCTCAGGCTTCGATACCTGATCTTGCAAAACATTTAAATAGGCATGTTGACTATACTCGTGTCACCACTTCTGGATATTTCCGCAACTTAGAAGATAAAAGGAGTGGCTGATGGGACATCCATTGAAGGTCGGAAGCTGTTTTGAAGGATGTACTCAAAGGTTAAGTGCAAAATAGCGACGTAATGATGCTCTGAAGCAATTACAGCGTTAGAAAAATAGATAAAAAGCACTGCATAAAAATCGCAATGACGATGTCCAAGGACGCATAATCATATTCTGTCTGTATAAATAGGCGTTGGTTAGATCGGTCCGCCAAGAAAGAAGCTTAAGTCGAGGTTTATGGGTTTCTTTCTATCTTTAATAGTATTAAAATCTTAGTACGAGAGTATCAGATATTCAATTTTTACTTTCTCTGTACATAGTGTATAGAGAAGGTATTGTATTCCATACAAAAATTCAATACTGAAATTTCATGGGAAATGCATATTTTGGGCCCTCCTGAATCCAGAAAAAGCATTTTAGGAAAAAGGTCCGTGTGTGTGCGTGTGTGTCTGTGCATAGCTCAAAAACGAAATCACCGTTAATACCAAACTTGTCATTTAAGTTTGGTATCATGAAAGGATGCGACACGAAGATTTTCAAAGAAATACCCCCACCCCAAACTACCCTTTATATGGAAAAAAAAATTGATTTTGTAGCAATTTTAATTAAAATACTGCATAATAAAGTTATTTGCATCACATATTCTGGGAATACCTTCTGAAGACCTATATGATTCTAGATGAACTTCGCTGAATGTTGCATAACTGGTAAATCGCAAGAGATACATAGACAAAAACTTACTACACAAAAAATGTAGCTTTCGTTAAAACTCACAATTTACATCCGTTTTTTTCGTGAACTTGACTGTTTTCGTGATATTCCTTATTATTGGTTTCAGTTTTAAAATACTTAAACTTTTTTCATACTGGAACTTGTCAACTCCCGGCCACGCAAAGAAAGGATTTCAATCCCATAGCAACCACATTTTAAAGCATTTGACTGACGGTTTAGCCTAGTGTGTTCCCTTATTTCCCTTCTACTGATAAGGAACTACATAATAAAGCCATTGGAGAAGAGAATGTAATTTTAGAGGGCGGCCAGCATCCGGAGGGAGAGAGTCGTCGTGAAGGGTCCCTAACAGTTCACAAGCTGTTCATCTCGACTTGAGAAGCGTTAGGACCCTTTGGTTCAGCCCCGGAGAGACCACCTGAGACCAGACAACCACTAACCTCCTGCCGACGAGAACTGTAATTCCAGAGCGCAGTCGCCTCTGCTCGTCGACACCTACAACCCTCAAAGACATCAGTTGAGATGAAATGAAGGGACAGGAATTTCGGGGGAGTGAAGAATCTTCTCTAGCGTTCACCTGGTGTCCCGGGAAACCCCCGAAAAACCCATGGGTTAGTGAGGTCGGTCGCAGGGAACCGATCCCATGACGTCTCGAATGCCAAAACACACGAAACGCTGGCTCGGTTTCTAATGTATAAAAATGGAGTTTTCTTTATGAACGCCATTTAACTACAATAGTTTTCAGCAAGCCATTCTAATGTTTGTTGCTCAGAGACATTTTCATCTTGCTTAAGGTTCTTCTACGTGCCGTTAATCTATGACCGGGACTAATGGTTTGATTTCCCGCTAGAAACCTACTAAGTAAAGGGTCGTTAAATTATTAGCTAACTCCTGTCGGGGCCTCTCTCCATTGCGCGAGAGATCCGAAAGTCGCAGAGAAAGGGGTGTGCCGGCAAAGGCGCACTAAAATACGTATCTTAAGATAAATTACCAAAACATTGACCTGTTCACATACCGGCTGCACAATTTGCTAAAAATTCTCGCTCACTCGTCTAAGCTTAGCAGCAGGTATCCCTGTGATTTCTTATTATCACTAAGTTTCTGTAGATTGCACAGGTATTTCTGCTGCTAAGCTTACGTGAATGAGCGAGAACATCTTTAACTTGTTATACTGATGTTTGGGAGGAGATGGTCAATATTTTCAGTATTTATTTAAGGTAAGGACTCCATTGCGCCTTTGCAGGTACCACTTTCCTGGCGACTCTCGAATCTCTCGCGCAGTGGAGAGAGGTCGCGAGAAGAGTCACCTTTCAATTTTATGCTCGAAAAAAATCCATAGCCCTCCGCTGGGTTTGAACTCGGGTACAATGGGCTAGAATAGTAATTATTACATCACGGATGGCAGCTATTGCAATATATAGTGGATATTGTTGAACAGATACTCCATAGAATAGTAACTTAATATTTACATGGTACGTATTAGTATCTCTAAATATTACATATAGGTCAAGTAGTCTAAAAGTGTGTTCAAGTATCATGGTTGCGTTATGTTAAGTAACGACCACTCTAATTGGAAAGAACGGCTACTCCATTGACCTTGCATCAGCCATTCTTTTTTCAAGAGGAATAAATTTTTAAAAAATCTTATGTGTTCCATTCACACGACCTTCTCAGCCTCTTTCAAAAGCAAACTTTTCTCACAAACTATTATTCTTTTATCTACATTATGCTAATTGAGATAAACATTAGCAGAATTGGTCTTATTTCTTGAATCTTTGTAAGCAGAACGAAATTAAGGGAATACAGTAGGCTAAAGCAATAATCAACTCCTTTAAAGTTCGATCACTTTGTGATACAATTGAAATTCCATTCTTTTAGCGTGCCAGGAGTAAACAAAAAGCAGACGAAAGTACGATGACCTAGGTACCGTTTATGAAAATTTTAAGTAGGTTAGAATTGAAACCAATACCTCGGAAACGGTCTACTCTACAACAAAAATCTAATGTGTTTCATTCATATGAGTTTCTCTACATCACTGCAACAAATTATTGTTATAAAGCATGTTGTATCTTCTTTATGATAATCGAGAAAAACATTAGCAGAAATTGTCTTAATTACTTGCTTCTTTGACGCAGAAGGAAAATATAAGATTAATTGGGCTAAATGATACCAAATCTTTTAAAAGTTGGTTACCATGTGGTTGATATCCTTTGCTATGCAGGGCCAGGAGATTACAAACTTTCGGTGTGAGAAATGTTTAAATATTTTAAATCTGAAGCAAATAACAAGGAATATATCAGAAATGGTCAATTCCACGAAAAAAAACTTGCATCACATAAATTGTGTGTTTTAACGTGCTGTACATTTTATGTGTGGTAAGTTTTTGCCCAAATCTTACCGTTTAGCAGTTATGCAAAATTCCGTAAAATTCATCCGGAACAAAGTAGTCTTCAGAGGTTATTCCCAGAAAATTCAAGATATACATTTTATTTGTCAGCTAAATATCTTTAACGTACGATATTTTAATCAAAATCGTTTAAGCCATTTTTGAAAAAATCAAAACTTTCGAAAAAAGTTCAATGTAAAGGGTAGTTTGGGGTTGGGAGGATTTTTCTCAAATCTTCGTGTCGCATCCCTGGAATATACTAAACTTAAATACCAAGTTTGTTATTTTACGGACTTTTCGTTTTTGAATTATAGCGTTCACAGACACTTACACGGACACACACGGACCTTTTTCTGAAAATTCTTTTTTTTTTTATTTACAGGGGACTCTAAAACATATTTCCGGTGAAATCTCGGTATAGAATTTTTGGGTGGAGTGCAATACCTTCTCTATACACTATGTACATAGTACGTATAGAGAAAATAAAAATGCTTATTTTGGATACAGAGGACCTTTAAGCATGTATTTCAGGTGAAATCTCGATGTCAAAGTTTTGGGTGCAATACAGTAGTTTCTCGGTTTACTATGTATTTGTAGTTACGTACTAGAGAAAGTAAACAAATCTATGTTACATTCACATGACTTTATCTCGTTGTTAATGTGTGTCCAGACTATTCTTATAACAAATATTTTTCAATATATGGACTTTATTTTAATTGAAATACTTTGAAGATACGGCTACGCACATTAAATTACCGATAGAAAAGGAATAATGATAGTCAACAGTTTAACAATTGAACGCCATATCGATGGAAATCGACAGTGGTTGCCTGCAACGCGAGAAACAATCAAACATACACAGAACTTTTAAAGAATGACGACATATTGAAAAAGTATTACTAATGGTTATCTCGTAATCGGTTTATGACAAAAAAGTTAATTGGAATAAGCTATTTGTTTTAAAAGTATCTACAGTTTTAGTGTAGTAAGATTTCGTTTTCGCTTACCACTTAGTATACAAGATTACAAAAAAGTTCTTTTTCAAATGAAGAGAACTTCAAGGCTTTTTTAAGAAAATTCAAGAAATACGTTTTATTTCTCATTAAATATATGGTATTCTAAACTTTAGTTATTTTTGAAAAAATCGAAAGGATCGAAACATCTTTCATGTAAAGACTTGTTTGGTGTGGGAATTTTCCTCAAACTCTTAGTGTGCAGCTTTGGAAGATACATATTGAACTAAGTAAGGTTTTTAATCTCCCTTGTAAATCCCGCAATTAACTGTATGGTCATATCAGTGGAATTACCTTTGAAATATATATTGTCTATATATCATTTATCTAATGAATAAATATTTACGTAAAATTCATCCTTTAAATAAAATTTTCAATAATACTACTATCCTTATTTAGATATTGCTTTACTCACGAGTTTGAGGTGGATTTTCAATGGGTGATCGGCAATGGTGTTAACTCGCGTACTAGTTTTCTATTCATCTTTAATTTTAATAATTAGATCTTACACACACACACATATACACATTCACACTCGTATTCATACTATCAGACTCTAGGAAGGAAAGAGAATATTCTGGCCTAGGGAAAAATTACTACTTCCACCCGGGAATCGAACTCGGGACTCATCGCACAGTAGGCAGGTGCTCTACCAACTGAGCTAGGGGCCACTCATACTAAGTTTGACATTAAAGCAATTTCGTTTTCTAGTTAAGCTGTTCTCTCTCTCTCTCTCTCTCTCTCTCTCTCTCTCTCTATCTCTCTCTCTCTTTCTCTCCCTTTTTCACACTCACAAGAACATTTTTCTAAAAATGATTTTTATTTTCTCTACTACATATTGTAATTCGGGGAATTCCAAAAATGCTATACTGTGACAATGTCACCCGTGCATGTGACCACTCTCGCGTTCGCTCTGGTATGCGACAGTGGAGTTGGAATACGAGACAAGGAAGAGCGGCGAGATGTAACAGAAGCTTTCGGGAACGCAACTCTCGATTATTCTCCAAGCTTCGGCCTCCAGTATCTTCGACAAGTTTCCAAAAGTTTTATGACGTCATTATTGAGTTGTGAGTGAATCGAAACCTCAAGTGAATTATTTGCAGCAGTGAATTCAAAACTTGAAGATAAACGTTTCTAGTCAATAAACCCTTTGTTACAATACTGAAATACCACCAGAAATACACGTTTTGAGCTTTCCCAAAAAAAAATTAGAATGAGGTTCGCAGGGTATGTGTGTATGAAATAACTGCACTATAATTTTTGCTTACATTTCAGGCTTCCTTTAAAAAAAATGGCTGTTAAGTAAGATAGCTCAAAAAAATCTATTATTTTATGAACCTAAATATAAAATTTGAAATAAACAGCGAATATATTTTACCTTAACATTCTCGTCCAAATCCTCGCCAAGCCCCATTCTAATGACTGATCTGCGCATGTGTGTAAACACCATATCTTTTGTTAGATGACCCGTATCCATAGGATCATACACCTGTAAAGATAAAGCACTTGTTATTTCAACGGAAATTGCATTAAACAGTCTATAAGTCTTAACTAGATCACTTCTGGTGTCACAAACTCAGGCAGGCGAAAAATCGCAGTTTCAATGTAAAAGAATTCGCCAACAGCACACGTGTCCACTCAAGAAGGTGTAACAATGCACGGATACAGACAGCCATGACAGTCACCTACTTTTTCGGTGCAAGTGTTACTAGGCCTTCGTAATACTGGAAGGCCACATAGTAAATGTTTTTAATGGAATGTCAGCTCTAAGACGTAAAGTAGCACTCATATGATGGAGAAGTTGCCTAGGAAGCACGGTGCTCATTTCGAAGTATATAATAGGTAACTTCATTATCAGAAAATGTAGACTATGCTACATTTGAGACCAAATTATGTACCTCGTGATGTCACAAGTATAAATATCAAACTAATAACATCCTTTCATTCTGCACAGATAATGCTTTTGTTTTCATACTTTCTGAAGGGTGCTGTCTCACACTTGCGTTGAAAAGCGTACTGCTTAGTGCTTTCACGGACCTTCGTTATTGAAAGCCGGGTTTGCAAGAAACTTCTCCCACACATGAGTCATACGCCTCTGCAGAAGAACGAGGTGAAGTTAATTATAGGTTCAGTGGCTAGACAAATTACGCCATTTCATGCCACATTTTGAGACACCCAGAATAGTATGCTATACTAGAAACTTGCAATATTGCAGTGGCTGTGGGTCCAACAATTACAAACTTCCCCAAAAGATAAACGCAGAAAATTAATGAGTTGCCCAGTAGTTAAAACTCGTGCATATTTGGCTCCATGTAAACAACGAAATTATGGACCACTTTATTGGTAGCCTTTGCAAAAGACAAATATTCTCCCATTACTATCCACATCCCCTACTTACAGGACATCACGTATAACATAGATGTCATGAGTTAACTTTCACCTTTGAGATGCACAAACTCTAATCTTTAGATCAAGAGGTAGCAACTGACGCACTACGAGAATGAAACAGTCAGATATAAATCGCAGCCTTGAGCACTAGTTCGCAGTGGAAAAATACCACAGTGACTATAATGAAAGCGAACTACACATATATTATCATGCTACTGAAAATGGTAACATGCGCTTCATCTTTGTTAATAGAAATCTCTTAGATAACGCACTGATTATTCTGGGAAGTCGTCCACGTTTTGCAGTGCACCAATGAGCGCGTCACCTCAGTCAATGAATGCGTAGAAATCACAAATGACAGACATGTGGAGTAAAACACAGCGTTGCAACGTCTTCGCTAATTTCTCTCTCATTCATCTCATGCATGTAGTTTTCTTGTGAACTTCACAGGTTCAAGTGATGTTTTCTGGTGTTCTGAATTATGTGGAAGCCTTGGGACGTATCTAGCTTCGATGCTATAAATAACAGTAATAGTTGGATAGGTAGAGAAAAACCGAAACGTATACCATAGCCGGTATTTGAACCACGGATATCCCGGTCTCTACACGGTTGTTCTATCACTGAGCTAACATAGCAACATGCCGTCAGAGCATTGAACTTCTCTACTGACCCGCATGTTTCCCGGTAAACCAAAACCAAATTATTTTGAGATGACATACCCCAATAGCAACTCACAATGCTGTAAGTACTTTTAGGTCCAGGATTCACAGTATGGCCAAATATTATGGTCAATTAGTATTGGTTTAATTGTTTTATCACACAAAATGTGTGTAGAACAGAAGTTGGATAGGTAAAGTCAGAGTGACGGCTTGTGTGAAAAAACAATTAAATCAATAGTAATAGTGTCAATATCGAGCTAGTTTTTCTTACAAAAGGGATTCGCTTAGACAGTTGTTAGTGAAGTTAGGTTTCCAATTTCGCACGTTAAATAAGATGAGCGTGATTATGGAATCAGGAAGGATTTTGGCATGGAGAAATCGGTACTTGAGTAGACTAAATTACTTCAGGCAGGAAGGTTATTATATGGCTCATTTAGATGAATCTTGATACGATACTCATGATGTAAGAAAAGGTTAGGATGACGGCAGATGTTCCAGCTGCCTGCCTTCCAGTCCCTATGACACGTGGAATAAGAACCATGATCTTGGAAGCAGGCGGTAACTAGGGATGGATTGAAGACTTCTATAAATACTCGGGAATCCTTGGCAGATTCACATCACGAGATGTATATTGAAATATTTGGAGATTGGTTGAAGAACCAAAACCACTGGAAATGACTAAAATTAACTACAAAAACAAACAAACAAAATAATAATAATAATAATAATAATAAATTCTTTAGTGAACGCAGTGGAAGTTACTAAAAGCAAATTCACGAAAATCAGTTATTTGCACACTCACTAACCTAGAGCTAACCGATAGCATGCTCGCTTTGCTCGCATGCTTTGATTAAAACAGTGGAAATTACTAAAATCAAATTACACGAAAATCAGTTTATATATATATATATATATATATATACACACACACACACACACACACTAACCTAGAGCTAACCGAGCGCAAGTACTAGAAGTAAAACACATTACAAACATTAATTTACACACACACACACACACACACACACACACATTAACCTACACATAACGAAACCAATGAAAATTACTTAAACAATTTTGAAAAACATTCCTCCTAAGAGTCTTAGTGTGTTAGATAATGCTAGTTATCATTTCCGGCTAAAGATCAAAATTTCCACCATGTCCAGCACAAAAGACGAAATGATCAGATTCATGGAAGAACATTATTTAGATTTACTCAGTCCAATGTCTATTAAAGCCGTGCTTTTGGAGAAAATTTGGGAAGACAATATACAGAAAGAGTATTAATAGACGAAATGGCAATACATCATGGCCATGACGTTCTCAGGTTACCGCCATATCACAACTGCCTCAATCCGATTGAACTGATATTGGCAGGTCTTAAATATTCTGTAAGAAAGCAGAATGCGGCATCTTCTGTGTGCAAAGTGTTGAGAGAATGTGTACCGAATATAGGTTTGAGTGTGTGTTGGAAAGACGTGTTCACCACACCATGCAACAGGAGCGAAAATTTCAACTGCGGGATGTTTCACACGAAATGCTTCGTTTGTGATACATGTTAGTGAAAATGACACTGACAGCTAGGAAGGCAAAGACACAAAGTAATGTATGTAGGAACTGTGGTTAGATATTATTAGCACTGTGTAGTACTCTCATTGGAGAAAACGTGACAATGTTGCTTTCTGTGTCTTATCGTAGTTTTTGAGACACAAAGTAATGTATGTAGGAACTGTGGTTAGATATTATTAGCACTGTGTAGTACTCTCATTGGAGAAAACGTGACAATGTTGCTTTCTGTGTCTTATCGTAGTTTTTGATGCCGCTCATGTTAACCTTTTCAGCAGCACGATAGTACACGATCTGTGTCCCCATCATAAAGCGTACGCATGGTAGTTAATTATTTTCTAGCAAACTACTCTAAAGTAAAGCACTCACACTGAAGGCGTAATGAATTTTTTCCTCCAAAGTACCACGGCAGAACAAAGACAACATTTTCACCCAATTTGGCATATTAATTTTCCCTCTCGTGTCGAATTTTAAATAGATTTGTTCCTGCAGACGTTCGTCCGTCATATCAAAACATCGGTGCATCAGTTCACGGAACCTGTCCATAAAACAAAAATATCTATACTATTGCTGTCAAATAATTAGAATATAGCGTTAATTCTTTAGGGAGTGATTAGCGATTAAAAATTAAATTGATTCAATAAGTATTAAAACATGTTCCATTCATATTAATTTCTCGTCTACAAACTATTCTTCCAAAAGCTTACTCTTCTACGTAATCTTCTTGTTAACTGAAATATTCTTTATTACACATTCATACATTTTATTGTATATATGACTATACTATGTTCACTTAGAACATGCGGTTCAGGGTCATATTCCCCTCTTAGACAACATACGTGCATTACCCTTCACTTCGTCAGCAGTTTGTTTGGCCTTCATGGATTGTTGAAAGGAACAACAATAACGTCTGCTCTACAATGTAAATAGCAAGTGTCAAATTGATAATTTATAGTAAGGTCATAACACATTCTATTCTTTAATTGATCTATGGTTAATTGCAAAAATTCGTTTAGCATTCTTGAGAATTACTGGCTTTCGTGGTTTGTGTATGAGTTCGAGAGTAAGAATGGGGGGGGGGGGGGGCAGACAGACGCTCAGTGAAAGGTGTGGAGGGGATGTATTGAAAACCATCAGACGTGACCTTGATCCGCCTATTCTAAATGAAAATACTATAATACAGGCTGGTTTTCTAGCTCAGTCGGTAGAACACCTGCCTGCTGCGCCATGGGTCTTGAGTTCGAGTCCCGGCTGGAGGTGCGAATTTTTCTACCCATGATTATTCCCAAGGTCTGGAAAAATTAATAAGAATATGAATGAATATGTGTATGACCTAATGTAGAAAATTAGAAACTCAACGACAACAGTGCACACTACACGTGTTCCAAAGGTGAATGCCTCCGTTGGAACCATGCAGTTAAAGAAAGCGAATAAATGGAACAATAAAAAAATCTGATAAGTCCCATTCACATTATTTTCTATACATCTCTATAACAATTAATTGCACGCTCTCGAGAGAGAGAGAGAGAGCAGAAATGGTCTCATTACATAGATACTTATAAGTAGATGAGAAATAAAGGACAGTCACATCATTCAAAAGCCAGTTCCCATGGATCGAAATTTGTTCTAATAAATGACCAGAAATTGACAAATTCCGTATGAAAAATTTTCTAATTATTTTAAAATTGACACATTTATACACAGATATTTTCTTTTCTGATACTCATGATTGGGCTGGAGCAGGTGATATATGCCAGTTATTTTCCTTTTATAGAAAAATACTACAACTTTTAATGACGAAATAAAGGATGTTTATATAACATACAAAAAGTATTTCCCTGGCTGTATCAATGCAAAAATACAGCTATCCTTTCAGACTCACGGACTGCTATACAAGGAATAGTAACCTGAGCAATAAAAATTCTAATGGATGTGTATCTTGTAATAGCTGTGATCAATTTGAGTTGCTGTATCCCACCCACCTACCCTAGTTAATTAATACTCCATTTGTAATTTTTACGAACGCACAACTATACTGCCAACCTATTTTTTCACGACATCCGCGAGTTTTCTTTCTATTAAGCATGTGTTGCTCGTATGCAACACATGGAAATTCCACTGGAAATTCCTAAAATCTACACAAATATTAATACATTAATTCAAAATTCTCGGGCCCGAGAAGATTTTGAATTAACACGTCGCCAGGAAAGCTATAGTTCTTATTTTATTAATACATTAATTTACACATTTACCTAAACTAACGTAATAGAAAATGTGCTGTTTTCGTTCACATACTTTGGTGAAAATAGTGGAAGTTACTAAAAGCAAATTCACGAAAATTGGTGTATTTACAAATACTCTAACGTATAGCTAAGTGAGCGGATGAGAGCATGCTTTGATAAAAAGTGGAAATTACTAAACTCAAATTACTGACGAAAATCAATTTAGTTACACACACACTAATCTAGAGCTAACTGAGCGCACCTGGCTTCGCTCGCATGTTTTTTTTTTAAAAAATGCTAGAAATAAAACATATTATAAACATCCATTTCACAAACACACACACACACACACACACACACACCATACACACAACGGTAAATCTATACCAGAGGACCAGCACAAATAAAAATCTTTAAGGATTGAAACTAACCTTATAATCCACTTCAGAGTATGTAGGAGCTAATATGTGTTCATCTAGAATTGGAATAACCCACCACTCCCACCATGTAAGTACACTTTCTTAAATAGCAAAATTCAGGAAAATGTTCATGGTGGGGGAAGATTTAATAGCTGTTGCTAGGCGGGAAGTAAGTATTTATGGTCTAGAAACAATGAAATTACAATGCTACTAACGTAGATAAAGTTACCAAACAACAAAGAAAGAACAAAAAGTCACTAACATTAACACAGTAATAATGGAGTGCCAAGGCTGAAAATATGTGAAAATAGGTTCATTTACACATACACACACTAATCTAAACCTAATACAGCGAATGCTCGCTTCGCTCGCATGTTTTGGTAAAACCGGTAGCAATTATTAAAACCAAAGTACATGAAAATAAGTTTATTTACACACACACTAATCTAAACCTAACACAGCGCATGCTCGCTTCGCTCGCATGCTTTGGTGAAACAAGTGGAAATTATTGAAATCAATATAAAGGAAAATCTCTAAATATAAATTACACGAAAATCAATTATTTACACAACAATAATTGATTTAGAACTCTAAACACACAGAAAATGACTTTTAGAATTGCGGTATTTTTGTATCAATGTTGGCAATCACCCTTATGTTGCAACAAATCCCTCAAAATCAACTATAAAGCGCCTCTAGTGGCCGAATAGTTAACAGTTCATTGATGATTCCACAACCTTTTAATGGCTAGTGATAACTAAGTTTTCAAATATTGGTAGTTCTAAATTTTGCAATATGAACGTCAACTATGCACGATTTAGACGCCACCTGTCTGATAGCTACTGAAACAATAGAAATTGCTGTAAAAAACTAAAGAAAACAAATACTTCTGGTACATTTTAGTATAAATCGCGTACTTTGTTGGAATTTAAAGGCCAAGATACATTTTTAAAACTTTGTAATACGATATTACGGTGAGTAGAAGTAAAAAAACTAATACCTAAATAGTTTTAACGGAAGTTAAAGTGGTGGAACCAAGATATAGTAATAATCACACAACACTCACACTAATCTACACCTAACGAAACCAATGGAAATTATTCAAACTTGCACATACACATACTATAATCAGTTTTTTTTAAAAAATGTACAAATTAAAACAAAACCAGACTGGTATAAGTAATTCTTGAACTAAAGCATTATTGCTTAAAGCGCGTACCCGTAATCCACAGAATTACTATAGAATATTTCTTCCTCTGTGGTTATAAATTTACAATAGTCTCAAAGCCTCTAGATGTTAATATGTACGCTTGCATCTCGCGATATTATTTTTATTAATGTTGGCAGTCACCGCCGTAATGATTCATAGAGACGAAAACAACGAAACTTGGTAAACAACTGCATGAGCTCTCCTAATGGCCGAATAATATACCACGAAATCTGGATCGTCAAAGGAATAAAGAAAGACCTTGTTTCCTAGCATATTATTTTAAAAAACAGCCTTTCTCAAATATAGTAATATATAGTAATATAACCGTAGGTTTGTAATTGTAACTTCGGTAAATACAACTAACGTTTTGCTGTTGACAACTGCCACATCAAATAATAATAAGTGAGAGACAATACCTTCTACGATCAAGAGGTCCTTCTTTGGTGGCCTTATAATGAATAATTAAAAGCACTTCTATCTCGTTATAATTAAAATGTGTCGTTTGGACGAGCTGCCGGACCAGAGGCATGTTCTTTTTCCTGAATCGAATCTCCTCTAACTGATGCGTAAGATCATCTATTCTACCAGACATTTTGTTCTATTTCCTGAATGTCGGAGAACGAAGAAAAGGTTTTCCCCTTATATGGTTAATACCAAAACGAAAATCTCGTCAGCATGAAGACTACAAAAGTACACTGCCATGGCAACCGCGATGACGTGAACAGCTAAGCTTTTGCAGCTGTTAACTTTATTTTAAATGTTACCTATACTTCATTTTAATGCACATTTAGGAGTATCCGCATTACTGCATTTGCAATTGCATTATTGGGTGCCCCTCTTTGCCGCTCCGTTACATTTTCACCGTCACTCCCTCCCTCCCTCTCCCTCTCTCTCTCTCTCTCTCTCTCTCTCTCTCTCTCAAAACCCATATCTCAGCTCCCTTTCTTACCCTCATTATTCCCTCCCCTTCTTTACTTTCTATTCTCTCTCCTCTCCTCTTCAAATTTTGCCAGTGCTAGTTTTAGTTTCTCTTTTTACTCCCTCTACTTCAGCAATAGTACAGCGGTACAGAAATTACTGCATTAAAAAAAATCTATAGTCAGATTTCACTATAAATACATAGGGTTCCTCGCAAACAAATAGCATTTTTATTTTCTCAAGCACGTAGATATTGTAGATATTTTATTCCACCCAAAGATTCGATACCGAAAATTTACCGGGAAAACGTGTTTTGATGATCCCTGAAGAAAGGGGGGGAAGCATATTTGGACAAAGATGAGAGTGTGAGAGTGTGAGTGTGTGAGTGTGTGTGTGTGTGTGCGCGCGCTGTTTGTAGCTACTCAGAAACGAAAAGTCCGTTAAATTCCAAACGTGGTATTTAAACTCACTACATGGAGCATTTTTTGATAATTTTGATTTTCTGAAAAATGGCAATAACGATTTTAATTAAACTATCATATATTTAAGATATTTTCATGGCAAACGAAATGTATATCTTGTATTTTTTGGGAATAGCCCCTGAAGACCCCCTTCATTTTGAATGACTTTCGTATAACTCGTAAACCGTAAGAGATAGACAAACATTTACAACAACAAATAGCTATAGATCTCTTTATAACACACAACTTATATAATCATCATCATCATCATTTTTTTTTTTATTTTGTAGGGTTTACTGTTTTCGAGATATTTCTTGTTATTAGTTTCAATTTTTAACTAATTTCTCAAGCGGGAAATCAACTGTGGTTTCATCGCTTTTGTTTTACTTCCGGGAATACAAAAGAGAACCGAATTTCAAATGCTCAAATTGTTTTATATAATAGAGATTTGACTGTCTTATTTCTTAAACATGCTAACTGTGTAAACTTTTTGCTATCATACAGCCATCCATCTTGGTTACACCACTTCTCTCCATAAGTACACAGAAAGAATCCTATGATACCTACAACTTAACCTCAGCCCAGACAGGAATAATAAATTGCCTAATAATGGGTTCTTGAGTCTTGGCACTGATCTGCTGAAAGTCAAGGTAAAGCGGCACCAATACAAATCTGCTAGCATGTGTTTTTCTTTTCTTTTTGTATTCTTTATCTTAGGTCGCAGAGATTGTAGATCGTATAGCGATCACACTAAAACTCTTTTACACTTATGTACATTCAGTACACATTTAAAAATCTATGTGTTCCATTCACATGTCTTTCTCTATCTGTTCCGCAAACAAACATTTTATTCAAAAGATTACTTTATTGTCTACATCATGCTAATCGAAATAAACATAAGCAGAATTAGTCTAATCATTAATATGTGCCATTTTAAAATGTCGCTTGAGACATTTTTTTAGAAAAACAAATATTTTGAAAAATATTCCATGTAAAATGTATTTTAGGAGGGATTTTTGTGAACATATTTATACAGAATTCCTGGAAGATACGAAACTTAAATACCAAACTTGGTATTTAACGGACTTTTTGTTTTTGAGTTATGCTGTCCACCGACATACACAAACACACTTACCTTTTCCAAAAATTCTTTTCTTGCATTTTCAGTGGAATGCAATACCTTCTCTAATTACTATGTAGTGCATTGTACATATGTGCTAGAGAAAATAAAAGTATGTTGCGTTCCATTAAATGATTTTCTCCTATTCTGTAACAAACTATTCTTACAAAAACTTATTTTTCTACTTCATACTAATCAAGATAAACATTAGCAGAAATAGTCTTATTACTTCGTTCCTTATAAGTAAAATATAGATAAGGGAACGCATTGGGACAAATCTTTTAAAAGTTGCCGTTATGTGATTGAAATTCTGGATGAGAAATTTCACTTTAAGAAAAGTTTAAGTATTTTAACATTGAAACCAATAACAAGGAATGTCTCGGAAATTGTTAACTAAAAATATATATATATATATATCATACACTGTTTGTTTTAACGAGATCTACATTTTTTGTGCATTAAGTTCTTGTCTATGTCTTATAGTTTACCAATTATGGAAAAGTCATCCAGAATGATCAGGTCTTCAGAGGCTATTCGCAGAAAATTCAAGATATCAATTTTATTCGTCATGTAAATGTTTTTAATATGCGACATTTTAACTAAAATCTTTAGAACCATTTTTGAGAAATTCAAACGTTTCTAGAAATATTCCATGTAAAACGTAGTTGGGTAGAGGGATTTTTCTGATCCTTGGCAGATGCTTAATCTAAACACTAATTTTGGTACTTAGCTGTATTTTTTTTTTCGATTTATGCTGCCCACAGACACACACACACACACACACACACACACACAGACTCATGCACGCACCTTTTCACCTTTTTACAATTTTTTTATAATCCTTTTTATCGTTATATATTTATATTTGTGTCATTCTGTAAACATTTATCGATTCACGGGACCACAAAACATATATTTCGAATTGTTGGGTAAATACACTACCTTCTATGCCTACTATATGCATAGAGAAAGTTAAATCTTAGTATTCTATTCATGTGGCATTCTTTAACTGTTCTGCAAACAAACTATTTGCTTACAAAAGATTATTTTTGTATTTACATCATGCTAATCAGAATAAGTGTTTGTTTTCTTATTGTTTGTTTGCTTGTTTAGAACGGAAATAAGGGGACATACTAGGCTAAAACGATAGTCAAATCTTTTAAAAGCTGCGATGAAATTTGGTTCTATTTGCATGGTCAAGAGTAAAACAAGAGTGATGTGAAACTTGGGTATGAATTGGATAAATTAAAATGGTTTAAATGATTTCAAAGTATAATTGAATAAGTAAATTAAACTAACGAATTACGTCATCCGTTTGAGAAAAGGTTAAGCATTTTAAAATTGAAACCAGTAACAGGGAATATCTTGGAAATGGTTTACTCTACAATAATAATAATAATATGTATAATACAATTTATGTGGCACTTGGACCTTTGTCTAAACAAGAATTTTTGGATTCAGAGGGTCTCAAATCATATATTTCTAATGAAATCTCGTTATCCAACTTTTGAGAGGAATACAATACCTTCTCTACCAACTATGTAGGTTGTACATACGTGTTTGAGAAAATAAACCATGGGCTCAAACAATTTTGAGTGGCTTAATGTTCAAATTATCATTACCAATATTGTAGACGTGATATTTATGACTAAAGTCCGTGAAAAAATTGGATAAACAAGTTTATTTATCCAGTTATAACTCAAATTCGATAAGAGTTATTTCCGTAGCAATGCCTTAGATCCCACTACAATCTTGACCTTCTAATGTCCGTCTTTTAAGTGGATTTCGAAAACCCTAGCTTACACAATAGTAATGCTAATTTCTGAGACGCAGTTGTCCTTCAAGCATTACAGCAATAGCATATCATCTGCAGCAAAAACAATTTGAGGTTTTGGATCATTTGAAAACAATAACTTCAAGGAACTTTTAAAACACTCCAGATATAGGAAATTTATCAGAAACCTTGAAAAATGGTAGAAGTGAACCTTAAAGCCCTATGACCTCGGGGTAACATGGATATCACAGTGCTCGGAGTTAGCAACTGCGCATGTTTTGATCCGTTATGGCTGCAGTAAATAACTGTTACAGTCTGAGAAAACCACAGATATGACACGCGGCTAATTCTAACGGATATCACTAAACACATTAAACGTTTGGTGCCTGTTCTTGAGTGTTGACATAGCTTTCATATTACTGCATTTAACTTTATTATAGTTTTGCATTTAACTTTATTATAGCTTTACAAGTAGATGTTTGAAGTCATTAATTAAAGGAACAAGAGTAATAGCGTAATAACTTTGATTAAAACAAACATAACACTGTGGGCTGCAGTAGGAGTGGAGAATCATTGCTTGACAGTCTGCTATACATAAGCATTTCTTATAGCTCTTCCCAGAATCACGGAGGAGAGATTCAATTGTATTAGTTATATTTACCTTGCAGACAGCTTTTGATTATGTATAATACCGAGATCTAAACAATTAATCACCTACTATAATAAATAAATTCATTAAACAGCAATTATGGTGCTCGTATAATAGTGTGCCAGAAAGGTTTCCACACCTTAGTCATTGATTGGCTTTTTGTACGAAGGACCGTGGAGAATAGAATGAGATGAGAGTAATTCAGCGGACAGCCGGAACCAGATGACGTAAAGGAGCCATCATGGAAGGTCCTTAACATTACCCAAGCGCTTCTTCATTTCCACCCAGGGAGCGCTAGCGTCTATGTCTACCAACGACTTCCAATGTCATCCCGCCACCAAGAGCTGAGTCTCATAGGTGGAGTCACCTCCACGAGGGGGCACCACCACCGCAGTCCTTGTCGACAATTACAATCTTGATAGAAACCGGTTGGATGAAACAAAGATAAAATAAAGGGACAGGAAGTTCGGGGGAACGAAGAAACCTCACCAGAATACGCCTAGTGACCCGGAAAAACCACAACAACAAAAATTAGGTCAGAGAGGCCGTCCACGGGGAACCGACCCCATGAACTCCCGAATGCCAGTCCCAAACGAAACGCCTGAGCTACTTCAATAGGTAATAGTAATTATAAATCAGGCTGTATATGACCAAAAGAATTAACTTCTTCCGAATTATGTATATTAAAGAAATACTAGTGGTAAGATTTTGTGTAGAAATACGATGATGTAGCTAAAAGTGCAGTAGGCAAAGGTGTAACGAAATAAAGGTGAACACTAGCCTAAGCGATACTCAGGTCTTTTAAAAAGTGGTCACTATAAGAAACAATTGAAGATCGGTTCTCTTTACATAGCGAGAAATAAAACAAAGGGATATGAAATGAAAGATGGCTTCCCGTTTGAGTAAAGTTTAAATTTAAAAATAAAACCAATAACAAAGAATATTTCAGAAATTACAAAACACTGTATGACAAAAATTGTGTTTTAAAGTGTTTTATCCAGAGCTACATTTTTGTGTAGTAAGATTTTGCCTTTCTGTTACAGTGTACTAGTTATACAAAAGTCATTCAGAATGAAGAGAGCTTCAGGAGCTATTCCCAATACATTTTATTTGACAAGTAAATATGTTTCATATATGGCATTTCAATCAAAATAATCACAGCCACTTTTTAGAAAATCGACAATTTCAAAAAAATGTTCCTTAAAGCGTAGTTTGGGATCCTGAAAATCTTCGTATCGCATTCTTTGAATATGCTAAACCAAAAATACGACCTTCCGTTTTAAGTTATATCTGCTGTTCACAACCATACATGTGCACACATACACAGATAAAAACACACACTGACCTTTTGTAAACTTTTGTTATTCAAGAGTCCTAAAAAAATCTCGGCGAAATCTTAGTAGGTATCGAATTTTGGGTGTATCTACTATGTACGTGCTAGAAAAAGTAAAAATATGTGTTCTATTCACATAACTTTCTTTATGTATTCTGAAAATAAACTATTCTTACAAAAGATTACTCGTTTATGTAGGTAATGCTAATCAAGATAAACATCAGCAGAAATTGTCTTATTACGTGTTTTCTTGTAAGTAGGAGAGAAATAAGGAAATACACTAGGCTAAAGGGGCAGTCAACATTTTCAAAGGTGGTCGAAATGTGTCTGTCATTGAAATTCGGTTCTATTTCCATGGCCAGGTATAAAACAAAAGAGATATAAAACGAAGGATAATTTCCCGTTGGAGAAAATGTTAAGTACTTTCAAAGCGAAGTCGATAACAACAAATATGGCGGAAACGTCTATCTCTACAATAAAAATGACATAAATTGTCTGTTTCAACGAATCTACATTTTTTGTGTTATGGTGTTTTTTTTTTTTATTATTTTTTTTCTTTTTGTAGTTTAACGTCCTTTAACCTGGTTTGGTCATATCGGACGATGAATGCAATTGATGATATGATGCTCAAATGATCTCGGGGTCCATGGGCTTAAAGTTACTTGACATCCGTCTTCTCAGGATAAGGGAAAACCCCGAAAAAAGACCTTACCCGGGTAACTCACCCTAAGCGAGATTCGAACTCACGACCTTTTGAACGTGAGGCAGACATGCTACCACACGCTACCCAGGCGGGATAGATGGTGTTGTTTATCTCTTACGGTTTAACCCTTATACAAAAGTCATTCAGAATGAAGAGGTCTTCAGAATTTATTCCCAGAAAATTTAAGATATAAATTTTACGTGTCATGTAATTATCTTTAATATACGATATTTTAATCAAATTCGCTAGAGCCATTTTTTGGGAAAATCACCATTTTAGAAAATAAATTATCCAAAGGATAGTTTGGCATCAGAAATTTTCCTAATAATCTTTGTGTTGTATCCTTGGAAGATACTAATCTCCAAGTTTGGTATTTAGCGGGTATTTACCTTCTCTAGCAAGTACGTACAATGTACATAGAGAAGGTTGTATTCCACCCAAAAATTCTAAACCGAGATTTCACTGGAAATACATCTTTGGAACCCCCATAATCCAAAAATGACCATGTGTGTGTGTGTGTCTTTGGGTTGCTTAGCTCAAAAACGAAAGTCTGTTAAATACCGAAGTTGATATTTTTTAATTTAGTATCTTCCAAGGATGCGACACCAAGATTTTCAAGAAATTTCCCTACCTCCGACTGCGCTCTACATGGAATATTTTTGGAAAATTTCAATTTTCTAAAATATGGATCTAACTATTTTGATTAAATTACCATGAGTTTAAGATATTTTAATGGCGTACGAAATGTATATCTTGAACTTTCTGGGAATAACATCTGAAGACCTTTTCATCCTGGATGACTTTTGTAAAACTGCTAACCGTAAAAGAGATATAAAAATTTACTACACAGAAAATATTCATCTCGTTAAAACATAATTTATGCCATATGCAATTTTTTTCGTAGATTTAACTTTTCAAAGATATTCTTTGTTATCAGTTTCAATTTTAAACTACTTCAACTTTTCTCTAAGAGGTTATCTTTCCTTTTTTTCTTTCATAATTCTTGTATTTTACTAGCGGTCTTGCAAAGGGAACCAAATTCTAAGTTGTTTTACATAGAGATAGTTTTTAAAAAGTTTGACTTGTTTGAGCCTGATGTACGCACTTATTTCCCTCCTTATATAAGGGACTAAGTAATAACACAATTTCTGTAATGTATATCTCGATTGAGATAAAATATTTTTCTTTTGTTAGGAAAGTTTGTGAAACAGTTAGAAAGTCATCCAAATGGAACACATCAGATTTTATTTGTTAATTGTTGTCAACAGATACACACGCGCGCACGCGTACACACACTATTTTGGATTCAGGGGGTCTCATAATATGTACATATTATCTCGGTATAGAAGTTTTGGGTGAAATGCAATACTTTCTCTGCCTAGAGAAAGTAACATGAAATATATTTATCAGTACATACAACATCTACATTGCGTAAGTAGCAGACACTAGTTTATATGCATATGAAATTTGATGAGCTTATTTGCAATAGCTACCAGGAATTAGTTGTTCTTTTTTTTGTGGTATTATTAAATTTGTTGTCATTTTAACTGCTTGGTCTTATCACGACCTTACATAATTTTACAATTAATACATTATTTCCAGCATTATGCAGCAATTATTTCTATCATTATATAACATTTATTTGCAACATTATATAAGAATTATTTCAAACATTACACAATCATTTCAACAAGAACGCAGAAATGTACATGTTTACACGTTATTTAACAAATTAATATCCATAAGAAATGTAACGTAACTCCTTGTCACGATAGTCCACAAGTGACCTTAGCCTACCGCCCGGTCGCTGCCTCATCCATCTCGGCCCGAAGGGGTGCAGTGCTGGAGGGTGAGAGGTGATCAGCGCCTCAATTCCCTCCCGGCCGGTTGATGCGGTCTTCTCTATCTGCAGCCTTTACTCCTCAATCAAGTAGCCCCCCCCCCCCCCCCCACAAGGGACCTCAAGAGGCTAAGTGCACCCCGGACCAGGTCTTCCAGCGGGGGAAAATCCCTATGCCGGTTGCGGGAATCCAAACCAGGTCTCCCGGTTGGGAAAGAAGCAGCGCTACCACCAAGCTAAGGAGATGACCCATAAGAAACTATAGAATTTTTTTATCTTGTCTGGTTTGCTCTTGGTACTGGAGAAATCTGGGACTTTTTTTATAAAAAATACGTTTTTGCTTATTTCAGTCATCAATTTCTCCTTAAGGATTAATAACAGCACCCATTGATTTAAATTATATGTATATATGTTGTCGTAATTTCAATATTTATTATTTAAATTACATTGTTAGGCCGAATTCATTCAACACAGTAAAGATTCTCATTTGTTTATATTGCACACTAGCTGAATTTCCTGAAATATGTAGATACCTACTGTTCATTTCATGTTTTTTTTTTTGTAAATTGAGCCCTGATTTATGAGGTTTACAAAGTAGAAGATTATAATAAGCAGCTTAGAATCAGATATAAAACATTGGTTAATACAGGGAAATCTTACAACCAGAGTAAGAACCACTAAACGATCTCTAGCGTTCAATCTATGAAGCCATGAGCGGTTTTGCACAGGCAATTGTTCGGGCTACTCTTGCCTGATACTCCCCGCTAATTCACATCCATTACGACCATATCCTGAGTATTATCGCACATCCCACTCTAGTTCACAACTCAAAGTCAAGGTCTTTTGGCGGTCCATACAACTGAAGGTCGAATTTTCTTCATCCACCTGCAGAGGTTTTTACGCCTGGTGAGTAAATCTATCATTATAAAGCAAGAAAACGTGTTTGTGTGTGATGGATGGACGGACGGACGGATAGAGGATGGAGTTATATTCATAAGGCTACTTTAGACATTCTTCCAAGAGGTAATCCATAATAAAGTGATATTTAAAAGTTTTAAGAACGGGTCATTATATTTTCGTTTTCTCTGCATGACCAGGAGGGGGAAAATCTGACGTGATCCATTCACATAACTTTCTCTAGCTGCTCCATATGCACACAATTCTTACAAAAGATAATTCTTTTATCTATGGCATACGAATCGAGATAAACATTAGCAGAATTGCTGTTATTATTTGCCTCCTTGTAAGCATAAGGGAATACACGAGGCTAAAGTAATAGTCCAAACCTTTTAAAGCTGGTTGCTTTATTAAACAATTGAGTTCGATTCGGTTTGCATGACCAGCAGTAAAACAAGAGAGAAGAAACGAAAGGTTACTTCTCGTTTGAGAAAAGCTAGGTGGTCTAAAATTGAAACCAATAACAAGGAATATGTAAAAACGATCAACACTATAAGAAAACGTACATGACAAATTATGTGTTTTAACGATATCTACACTGTTAGTATAATATGTTATAATCTTCTAATTCGATTTAAATGTTATACAATATTCTGAAAAATTCATCCAGAATAAAGAGGTCTTCAGAGGTTTAGTTGAGGAGATAATTTTTCTTGATGACTACGTTTTCCAAAGATGTTAACCTGATAGCCTAGGCGGGAAGAATCTTATTATTTACCAACATCAAGTTTTTCCTTGTATAATATCTAAGAAAAGTATATATTATGAAAGCTATGCAGATTTTATGTGATGAAATAACCATGAAAACTAAAATCATTGAAAAAAAAAAAAATGGTATATATGGCCTTGAAAATAGAACGGGAGAAGTGAAACTAAGTGAAACAATTGAGATTCGGTTGCTAGGAGTAAACAATCCGGACGAAAAGAAAAGATATCCCCATTTAAGAAAAAGTTACAACTGAAATTAATAGCTCGGAGTGTCTCGAAAACGTTTAAATTTACAAAAAATATGTATGTGACATAATGTGTTTTTAATGATATGTGCATTGTTTGCGTAGTAAGTTTTTATTTATCTCTTACGGTTTACGAGTCATACAAAAGTTACACAAATGCCATCCAGAATGAAGAGGTTTTCAGCGGATATTTCCAGAAAATTCAAGATACACGCCACGTTTAGTATAAAAATGTCTTAAACATGACATTTTAATAAAAATCGTTAGAGACATTTTTGAGAAGATAAACATTTTCGAAAAATGTTCCATATAAAGCATAATTAGGGATGGGGGAATTTTCTTAAAAATATTCCTGTCGCATCCTTGGAATATACTTTATTTAAATACCAAGTTAGGTACTTAACCAACTTTCCATTTTTGAGTAAAGCTACCCACAGACATACACTGACATGTTTCTAAAATTGGTTTTGTTTTTGGTCTCAGGGAATATCAAAACATGTATTTCTGATGTACATACGAGCTGTAGAAAATAAAGATGTGATGTGTTCCATTCACATGAGTTTCTCCACCCATTTTGTAACAAACTGTTCTTACAAAAGCTCAAAAGCTTATTCTTCTATCTATTTATGGCAATCAAGATCATCATTAGCAGGCATGGTTTTATTACTTAGTTTCTTATAAGTAAGAGGGAAATAAGGAAATGCATTAGGCTAAAACGATAGTCAAATGTTTTGAAAGCTGGTCGCTATGTGATGCTATTTAAATTCCTTATTCTTTTTGTATGAGCAGGATGAACACTGAACAACTTTCCATGTGCAAAAAGTGAGTATTGGAAATTTCAAAACCAAACAATAAGTAATATCTTCAAAATGGGTAGCTATGAAATTGTGTGTTTTAACGGGTTCTACGTTTTTATGAACTAAGTTTTTATCTATCTCTTACGATTTAGAAGTAATGCATAAGTCATTCAGAATGAAGAATACTATTTCCAGAAACTATTCCCAGAAAATTCAAGATATACATTTTATTTACTATACGATATTTTAATAAAAATCGTAAATGCCATTTTTGAGAAAATAACAATTTTCTAAATGTTTCCATGTAAAGGGTAGTTTGGGGCGAGGTGTTTGGAAGCTATTAAACTAATAGTGTATTTAACGAACTTTTAACTGTACTGTCCGAAGTCACAAATACACACACGCGCGCGCGCGCGCGAACTTTTGTTTTAAAAATGTACTTCATGGGTCCTCCAAACATGTATTTTCAGTGAAATATCGGTACACATTTTAGGTGGAATATAATACCTTCTTCAGCTACGATGTATGTACATTGTACTGTCCATGCAAATAGACGAGAGCAGTATAAACATGATGCGCAGTGGCTTGATCTGATTGGCGCAGTCGGCTGACAGGTACCAATCATGAGTCTTCGCGGTACGCGACACCGCGAATAACGTTCCACGTGAGGCACAGTGGAGATAAAAACAGACTAAGTAATGCCACCGGTTGCTAACAAATTACAGGGAAAAGTCTTGCATGATGAGAGGAGGAGACTACCTGCAGAGAGGGTCCCTATTAAATCCAAATCGATGGCAACCAAAAATAAGCACATCGACATTCCTTCAAGCAAAACACTACAACTCACGCTCTACATATTAGTAATGACGTATTATACATGTATAAGAATCAGTTTTATAACAAACAATGTGATTTCGCTATAACTATGGGTATATGCCAACAATTACTTTCATACGAACTGCAAAAATCTGATGTGTACCATTCATATGACTTTCTACATATCCCTGCAACAAATAATTCTTAAAAAGCTTATACTTCTATTTACTTTATGCTAATCAGAAAACATTAGCAGAAATAGTCTTATTACTCGCTTCCTTGTAAGTAGAAGCGAAATAAGGAACAACCGTAGGTTAAAGTGATAGTCAAAAGCTGGTTACTATGTCAATGAAGTTCCTTTGTTTATATGGATAGGAGTTGACAAGTTCCTGTATGAGAAAAGTATACGTTTTTCATAGCAGAAACCAAAAATAAAGAATGTCACAAAAACGACGAACTCCACGAAAAAAAGTATAAAACATAAATTATGTGTTTTAAAGTGCTCTACATTTTTTGTGTAGTAAAGTTTTGTCCATCTCTTACGGTTTAGCAGTCATTCAAAATTTAATAAAATTCATCCAGAATAAACTACTCTTCAGAGGCTATTACCAGAAAATTCAAGATATACATTTCATTTGTCAGGTAAATATGTTTAATATCCGAAATTTTAATCAAAATCGTTAGAGCCATTTTTGAGAAAATCAAAATTTTCGAAAAAAGTTCCATGTAAAGGGTAGTTGGGGTTGTGGAGATTTTTCTAAAAATCTTCGTGTCGCATCCCTGGAAGATACTAAACTTAAATACCAAGTTTGGTATTTTACTGACTTTTCGTTTTTGAGTTATCGTGTTCACAGACACACGGACACACACACACATGGACCTTTTTGTGAAAATACTTTTTTTTGGATATTAGGGACCCTAAAACATATATTTCCGGTGAAATCTCGGTATCGAATTTTTTGGTGGAGTGCAATACTTTCTCTATACACTATGTACATAGTGCGTATGGAGAAAGTAAAAATTGTTTAACGATGCATGCTGTTGTGCAAGCTTGCGCCAAATACACTATAGCTTGCACCTCATACACTCGTACGGCCGTTATAATGAGGGAGGGAAGGAAAGCGACCCCCCCCCCTATGCGCAATATTTGCTCAAGTCTCGCCACACGGCCTATAGTTTCTGAAATGTGTAACTGCTACATACGCAAGGGTAAACAGAGAAGGAAGAATATTCATGTTTGTCTGAAAAGAGTATGGAATGGCATCTTACATTTAACTATCGCTATTGCTTTCACATATATAGCGAAATGCGTGGGGTGATTATATCTGCAAAGGCTTAAAACAGTTGAAGAGAAGTAACCTAACAGTAATGTAAATTTCATAAGAATAGTTTAAGCCACTAACAAACGATACACGAATAGAGGTGTGTGTGTGAAGGGGTATTCCGTTCAGTAGCCGTTGGCTTATTGTACATTAGACAAGGAGAGCAAATGAGATGAGCGTAATTTCAGAGGGCGGCCGACAGGGAGAGAGTCGCTGTGGAGTGTCCCTAACAGTTCTTCATCCCGGCGCGGGGAGCGCCAGTAGCTCGTGATTCATTCCCAGCTAGGCCATCTGAGTCCGCAGACAACCACCAGCGCCATCCCTGTATATGTGTGCTGAATTTTCAAAGCGCAGTCACCTCCAGGGAATGGCGCCTCTGCCGCAGTCCTCGTCGACGCAACCCTAAAAGAGACCGGTTGGGATGAAATTAAGGGATAGGAAGTCGGGAGGATGATTCTTCTAATGACCTCGAATAAACCCCCAAGAAACACAACTGTCAGAGAGGTCGGACTCGCGGAACCGACCCGACTACCTCCGTGATGCCTGAGCCACCTGGCTCTGAGACGGATAGAGGTAGAGAACGTGATGTAAACATAACATATCAGATTTTTACTTGCTCTACGCATTGCTATGTATATATGTAAATAGTAGGCAGAGAAGTTAGTGTACTCATCCAAAAAGTCGTTGCAGCGATTTCATCAAAAATACATGTTTTAAGGACTCTTGAATCCAAAAGAGATTTTTATAAATAGGTCCGTGTGCTGTGTGTGTGTGTGTGTGTGTGTTTGTCTGCAGCAAGCATAACTAAAAGAGAAAGTCGGTTGAATACCAAACTTGGTATTTGAGATTAGTGACTTCCAACGATACATCGAGATTATCAGGGAAATCTTTTCCTCCCAAACTAGAACATTTTTTTGAAATGTTCGACTTTTTAAAAAATGACTCAAACGATTTTGTTTAAAGTTCCTCTTATTAAATATATTTATAAGCCATACAAAATATTTCTCCTGAATTTCTTGGGAATAGATTCTGAAGTCCTCTTCATTTTGAATGACTTTTATATAACAGGCCAACCGTAAGATATAGACATTTCCCACACAAATGAATGAATATCTCGTTAAAACATACAATTTATGCCATACACATTTTTGACAGTTATTTCAAATATTACACGCTATTGGGTTTAAAATTTCCAGGACTTAGAATTTTCGCGTGTTAGAACAAGATATTTTACTTTTTTCATCAAAGAGGACATTACATCATGACATAGTGACTATGAACGACTTTTAAAGGATTTGACTATTGCCTAGTATCCCCTTACTTCCCTCCCAATTAGAAGAAATAAGAAATAAGACCATGTTTATCTCCATCAGCATGAAGTTAAAAGAAGAATAAGCCTTTTAAGAATATTTTGTTGCAGAATATGCAGAGAAAGGCATGTGAATGGAACACATCAAATGTCTACTTTCTATAGCGCATATGTACAATGTGCATAGTAGGTAGAGAAGGTATTGTATTCTACCCAAAAATTGGATACCGAGATTTAGAAAATAATTAGTGTGCGCGCGCGCGTTTGTGTGTGTGTGTGTGTGTGTGTGTGTGTGTGTGTGTGTGTCGACAGCATAACTCAAAAACACAATGCCCGTTAAATACCAAACTTTGTATTTACCTAATATATTCCAAGAATGCGACATGAAGATTTTCAAACCCCTACCACAAACTGCCTTTACATAGAAAAACTTCGAAAATTTTATTTTCGTAAAAATGGCTCTGACGATTTTTATTAAAATACCATATACTAAACATTTTTACATGACAAATAAAACATATCTTGAATTTCCTGGAACTATCCTTGAACCTTTCTTTATTCTGAATGACTTTTGCTTAACTGGTGAAGTAAGAAATAGACAAGACTTTAATACACAAAAAATGTAGATCTTATTAAAACACAATTTATGCAATATCCTTTTTTCGTGGAGTTGATCATTTCCGAGATGGTTTAAGTTTTAAAATATTTATACTTCTGAAATAAGAAGTCCGTGTTTCTTTTGTTTTACTTCTGGTCATGCGTAGAAGCTAATTTTAATGACAATCGTATAGACTGTGTGTATTTCCTTAGCTCCCTTCTACTTACAAGGATGTAATAAGATAATTTCTGCTTATGTTTGTCTCGATTAGCATGAAGTAAATAGAAGAATAATCTTTTGTAAGAATAATCTGTTTGCAGAGCAGCTAGAGAACGTCATGAATGAACATCAGATTTTTGTATTGAAATTCTGATCACATCGGCCTTATTGCTAGTAGGGACTACAGATAGAATTTCGGAAACGATGGTGTTGGGTATGGTCAGTAGCACAGACAGACCCGGGAGGGTTACTTTCAATCGATCTCCACGTGACTGAACTCCCCTCCCGCGCACGAGCAGGGTACCCCCCTCCAAAACATGGCGGCCTCGGCAGAGCCAGCTGCTGCAACAGTGGATTGACCCAGTGCGTGCGGTGTAGTGTGTGTCTGTGGGAGAGACTGCGGGAACTGCACATGTGATATACGTCAACATGGTCACGTAAGTAATTCATTCGTTTCACAAATTAACACAACAGTCAATTGTTTATGTCCAAAAGTGATAACGTGACAATAGCTTCGCTTATATACGCACCATGCAAGAACTGTGGGTTAACTGTTGTATACTGTGAAATAAGTTAGGTTATCTACGACTCATAATCAAAATGTTAACAATATTTTTTATGAGAAGAGCAAATGCTATATCCGAAAGTGCTGAAGTGAATTTCACTGAAAAATAGGTCATGCTAACTTGAGGCACGTTTGAATTAACACGTTTTGAAAAAAAACAAAAAAAAAAAAACAGACCTAATAACTGAAGCGGCGAAATAATTGTATAAGAACCCGCGTTACGGATATGAGTATCATAGTTCATGTGTTATGTGTACGTTTACAATGTATTACATTTGCAGACTGACACATTTACTGAAATTACATTTTGCAAATACCAAAGGAAAGCGACACTATAAAATAATCATTATTTGCCGTAAATTCCCTGCATTCTCTCTATGTTAATAGTCGCGCTATTCTGCACGAAACCTCGTAGCACAGATTTACGTTGGCAACACGTTCTTTATTGTTATTCAGTTGTTCCATTAAGCCCACGTAGTTTCAGTTTTTCAATTATTAGTATTAGTATTTATATAAACATGGTATAAAAGAAAGATCTGTGAGATATTCTGTAGAGCCTTCAACTGTTTTACAAAAAGTTTATCAAGCCCGTGAAATCTCCCAACTTGTTAGTAATATACTTTGCCATTGTTCTAACTGATAAATATACCACAATATAATTTCTGCCCGCCTGGGTGGTGTGTCTGCCTCACATTCAACAGGTCGCGAGTTCGAGTCTCGTTTAGGATGAATTACTCGGACAAGGTTTTTTTCGGGGTTTTCCCTTATCTAGAAGACGAATGTTGAGTAACTTTAAATTCGAAGGACCCCGAGATCATTTGAGCACAATTTCACCAATGTCATTCATCGCCCGATATGATCAAACACGCATACACAAGTTCTCGTGCTTTGTATCAGAAATACAATACTGAGTAATGCATATAGCTTTAAAAAACAACTTATATTTTAATAGATTGCTGAAAATTTTACTAGGCCTTCAACCAGAAAACACACTTATAGCGTATGGAATGTGTAGCAAATACAGGAATAGAAGGTACAGTTCTTATAAAGTGCGAAAAAAAAGATGAGGAATAAAAATAAGAAGGAGAGAGCAGCAATTATTTCCTTGCACGATTGTTCGCCAAAGTGTAATGTTCCTTAAGATGTAGGTAGTCTAGATTACTCAATTTATGTGGAAAATAAGTTATTGAATAATTGAATTTCCTAATGGGAAATCTTCATCCAAAATTATACTGATTTTAGCTCACAGTTTTATATTAAGGTACACTGTTAGTGAAAATTAGACTACAATTGGTCAAAAAATCGTAATTTTTTTATGGCAATGACATCCATAGAAAACCAAACTACTTTAGCTGTCTCACCCTGCTATCTCTCCTTGTTTCCTAGCATACTAACTTATAAAATATCGCATTTTCTCAAAACCACATTTTCAAAAGTTCCAGTTTTTGTTTAAATACAACTACATTTTTTCAGAATGTGCAGAAGTATTTATTGTATAATTGCAATAATAAAAGTATGCACCACCAGTAGTAATTTATGAAAAAATAATTAATTTTAAATTTTTAAATTTCTAACTTTTGAAAAAAAATATAATAATTTAATCATCCCTATCCCCCTTAGAGTCTGGAAGTATGAATGTGACAGTAAATGTACGTGTGTTTAGTAATATAAAATTGATTAATCTAATGTTCTGAACCTATAGTTGCACAAGTCAAAGCCCTCGACATGACCATTGAAGTTAAAAGGGGCTATACAAACGAAACAATTAAAAAAACAAATCCATATAGAAATTCGAATTTCACTCCCATTATACCTAAATAGGTTTCGCAGTAATATTGATACTTACATAATTTCTAGAACACTATTAAATTTCATTAACTGCAGAAATAGTGAATGTGCACCTTAAAAAACGAGTACTAACGCTTTTTAAGCGTATTTATTTATACACTATTTCCCACAGCCAATATCAAATGCGAGATGGCTCTGGCATAAAACTAGACCCTACTTAACAGAACCACGTCGGAAGGAATTTCACTTGCACAGGATCACCTATGAAAATGGGAACTAAGAGGAGATATGCGCAATGCAAACGCACCGAATCGAATCGAAAGGAAGTTCATCTAGAATATTTGTTCCGCTGTTGGAGCGGAATTTTTGTTTCGTTTGCAGTCTTAAGTAATCGTGAGTTTACCCTCATGAAGTAAATAAGCAATTGAAAATGCGCTCTAGAGAAAAAAAATATTGAAAAATCTGCTGCCTTCAACTGAAGTCTATTGTATGAAAAACTTACAATGATACAAAACATTAAATGACACTTAAACTATCAAAAGAATTTTTACGGCCTCCGTAGTCGAGTGCCAGCGAGCCTACTCTCTCTCTCGGAGGTGCCTGGTTCGATTGGGTTTTGTCGGGGAATGTTTCTTTAACGGGGATCATTCCCTATCTCCATAGAGTCTGGAAGTATGTATGTGTGTGCGTATGTTTAAAGAAAAGAAAAGAATTAAAACCGCAATGTTCAAGAACCTACAGTCAACGAGCTGTTTCTGAAGTCAAAACCCCTAATATGACCATAGATGTTAAAGGGCGATATAAAATTGTTTATATAATTTCTGAAACAACTGCATTCATAAATAACAAACCTAAAATTACCACCTTAATCCCTAAAAATAGACATAAATGTTTTGATACTAAATATCGTTCAAATTATTTTATATTATGAGAAGTGCCCTTTGTAACAGTCTGTCTTTTGATAAATGACTTGATTTTATTCCGGCGCAATCCTTCGTGCTTGCAATGGATAAACACGTGACAGCAAGGATTATCTCTCTTCCTCGTATAGTGTGTCATGTGTCAGTTAATAGTGTTGGAAACATAAAGCAATCCAACACGTAAGCCACCGACTCTTAAATGTATGTATGCCTAGGAGGAATATTTCCTATTTATAAAAAGTGGCGGAATATTTGTTTAGTTTTCGGCAAAGTAAGAAAATTCAATTTGCAGAGTCATTTCGCAACCCATGCAAGTGATTATGATGAATGCCTGTTCATATTCACTGCTATAAATGTTTGTTCAACACAAATTAATTGTTATCTGTTAGTGATAAAATGCGATTCAAGTGATATTAAGTAATGTAAGTAGTTTGTTTTGTTGATAAAACTTTAATAATTGTCATTATTACTTTGTTTATATATATATATATATATATATATATATATATATATATACATAATGTTCGTATTCGAATAATGCAAGAGATATGATAAAGCAATTACTCTACCAATCATGAACCTACAGAAGGTGTATTAGACTATGAAAGGCAGATTACTTATTTCAAACCACAGCGCTGAAGGAATTATCTGTTCTTGCTTTCCGCGCAGTTGGTCGCAGTACGCAGTAGGTGATTAACAGGAGCATTGAGAAAATTTGCTCTCTTTGCGTTATCAAAGAGCAAACATTACGTGACCCCTGGTTTAAGAGGTTTAAAGAATGAAAGATGAAATTCACCTTTGTACTATTCAAGATGTGTACATCTTTGGCGTTGTTTGTTTGATGTCAACTATTCCTGTGTACATAGCGAGTACGGGCTACTTGAATCTAAACACCATGTTGCGCCATCAAACCAGTTCTATTCATAAAATTAAGTGCCGAGTAGTATAGTATAACACAAATATTACTCCAAAACAATAACGACCATCACGAACTGAAAGACAAATGAATGCAATTTCGTCAGTCTAGCTCATTAATGAATGACTGAACTGTATTATTTTTACTTTCTCTACACATGCTTTTTTTTTTTTTTTTAAACAGTAACGGAGTCTGATCAGGATTCCGGTACTGTATCCCTATTTACTTTTCCCCCGTAGGTTTTACTGGTTTACTGGTTTTACTGTTTCTTTTATAAACATATACACATTGCACAAACATATAACACCCATGCCCAAGGCGGGACTCGAACCCACGATCCCCTGCCCACGAAGCACCAAAGCGAGACGCTTTAGCGAGCGTGGCCATGGGGACCGGCACTTAGCACAGTGTATAGAGAAAGTAGTGTATTGCAACCAAAAATTCGATACCGAGATTTCACCGGAAGTACATGTTTTGAGGCCCCTGAATAAAAAAAAAAGCATTTTTAGAAAAATGTCCGTGTGTGTGTGGGCAGCATAACTCAAAAACGAAAAGACCCTTAAATAGCATACTTGGTATTTAAGTTCGGCATCTTCCAAGGATTCGACATGAAGATTTTCAAGAAAATCCCCCCCAACTACCTACCCTTTACGTGGAAAAAATTTCGAAAATTTTGACTTTCTCAAAAATGGGTCTAAAGATTTTGATTAAAATCTCTTATATTTAAGATATTTACATGACAAATGAAATGTTTATTTTCAAATTTCTGAAGACATGTATATTCTAGAAGAATTGCGGAATTTTTATAAGTAGTAAACTGTAAGACATAAACAAAAACTTACCACACAAAACTGTAATTTATGTAATATACTTTTTTCGTGGAGTTGACCGTTTTTGAGATATTCCTTGTTATAAGTTTCAGCTTTAAAATACTTATACTTTTCTCATACGGAAATTTGTCAAGTCCTGTCCCAACACACAAGCCGCTCCCCATGGCCCACTCGCTAAGGCGTTTCGCTTTGGTGCTTCGTGGGCAGGGGATCGTGGGTTCGAGTCCCGCCTTGGGCATGGGTGTTATATGTTTGTGCAATGTGTATATGTTTGTGTAAAGGAACAGTAAAACCAATAATCATACAGTACATTTAGGGGGGAAATGTAAACAGGGGATACAGCGCCGGAGTCCTGACCAGACTCCGGTACTATTTAAAAAAAAAACATAAAGGTACTTCAATCACATAGCAACCAAATTTTAAAAGATATGACAATCGATTTAGCCTACTCCCTTATTTCCCTTCTACTTACAAGGAGGCAAGCAATAAGATCCTTTCGGCTATATTTTTCTTGATTAGCAATAAGTAAATTAAAGAATAAGCAGAGATGTAGAGAAAGTCAAGTGAATGGAATGCATCAGATTATTTTTGATGGTGTTTAAAAAATTAATCGATTAAGTATTACTTCCTCTTGTACAAATCTGGACATCTATTGCAGACACATGCTCCACTAAACATGGTGTTGGTGTTGGTAATCTGGACGCGTTTCGACAACCTTCGTTGTCATTTTCTTTTGCAGGCTTGCAGACCCGCTTTTACTACTATGACCCCACAGGCGATGTCACTGGGGATACATGGAATGAAGATGGAGCACCGGTGGAATGTGATGGTGGGGGAAACAGAAGAATTCGGATAAACCCCGCCCCTGCACCGCTTTGTCCACTACAAATCCCACATGCTGTAGCTTGGGATGGAACTCGGGCCGTCTAGGTGAAAGGCGAGTGGTCTAACCATTCGGCCATGGCTAGCTCATGAATGATTACTGAACTGTATTAGGGAAATTTGAAACAGACACAGGCCCAAGTTTCATCGCTTTCGCTGCTTTCATTTTCTGCACATACGTATAATCATTGGTTTTCTTCAGAACATCATCTTTGCATATTTAGACAATCGTGCATCAGTTGTCTTCAATAATACATCTGCTACCCTCTGCTGAAATTTCTTTGAGTACGTTACACGGAAAATAAACTAATTACATTGGAGCAATGAATGAATTGATATAACTAAATCAAATTGTTTATTTATTAGCATTTTATGTTTTCAATGTTATAATATATGAAGTATATTTTCTTGCAGGATAGTACATAAAATTCAATTGTCAGTGCGTAAAATGTAGTTTTGTAACATGCCAGCGTAAAAATACCAAGCTGTAACTTAACGCACTATCATGAAAAAAACACAGTATATAACAGTGTTTACGATAAATATTTGGTTAAAAAATTGATATAGCAAGAGTCACTAAATTTATTTGCCCTGAACTGGAAAATTTTCTAAATCAGCCATGTTTTTTTAATTATTCAATGTTTATTGAAGAACACAACTAAACAAAACAATTGCTCTCCTACTGTAGAAGTCATGGGCATCTTTATTCAATTATTTCCAGTGTTTATTTAAACACATGTGGCCTCACATTGTAAACGTCCGTGAAAATGGTATTTCCTTTCTAATATTTATTTTAATCTCGTACTGCCCTACGTATCTTTAGATTCTTCTGTGATTATGAAATTCGTTACCTCTCGTTTCATAAAACATACTCTTGATTAAAAAACGACGATTCTACATACCTGTTTCATAGATAACTACTTCATTATAATAAAAACACTGCTGGTTAATAGTTTCTCACGTATTAGTAAGAGTGTTGGAACAGATTATAATTCAAATCAGCAGTCGTAATTAAATAGCAGCTTTTTAACTTATTTAGAACTTTTATTTTCAGTCCATAATTAAATCATTCCCTGTTTATAATCCCTTCATACCACGCCACTGGTGTTTAATTGAACAGAGAAATAAGCTTCGAAACTTTATTATTTCAATTGCTTTTTCAGCACTCTATTCATGAATATATTCTTATTAATGCTATTAAATTCTTTCTTTTCATCTCATAAATATCTTAACTCTAATGTGCAATGAATTTACCGTTGGCACAAGTATGTTTAGGCTTAATTTGATACTTCTAGGTAAGAATGATATGGAATTTTGCTTAGTTTCAATCCGGAAATTCGTAATTAAATTCTTAATTATAGAACTCTCACATTATATAATATCCAGTAGCATATTACATTTTTAACTTTTATTCAGCTTACAGTGAAAGCGTAACCTCAAGTCACCAGGTTTGAAAGCTGAGAGTATTTTAAAAACAAAATTATGTTTATAGTTTTTAGGAGATTATTGTTTTTATTTGAATACAATAGACTACAGAGAAGAGAGGCTTATAGCACCATGTACATTATTTTGGTACTGTTTAAACTCTTTACCTTGAATGTTTTGTCGTGAAATATAATTTTTTCATTCCTGGAAACAACCTTGTTTGTGTATAAATTGAAATTCATATGTCTTAATATGTAGATGACAAGTATGTAGGCGGTGGAGTTTCAGGTGCAAAATTTTGTTGATAATTTTAAATGACAGACAGCCTAAGTTGATTAAATTTGAGTAACCTTCAGACTGAATAGATAAAATATACGAGTATCTAACTCTAGGTGTATAAACTGGATAAGCTCTGTAAATTATGTAAGCTTTTTAACTACAAAGTTAAATATCTGATACGCACCATTCATAAGACTTTCTCTATCTATTCTGTAAACTTTTTAAAAACCTATTTTTTCTGCCACTTCCATGCAAATCAGTATAAACATTAGCAGGAAGTTCCTTGTAGTGAATTCTCTAGGGTAAGAGATAGTCAAATATTTCTAAAGCTGGTTTCTTTGAGATTGAAATACGGATTGCTTTAAATAGTCAGGGGTAAAACAAAGAAAACAGGAATGACAAATTCCCACATGAGAAAATTTTAAGTATTTTAAAATTAAAACCAATAAAAGGTATGCCATAAATTGTGTATTTTAATGAAATCTATGTTACATGTGTAGTAAGTTTTCGTCCATCTGTTACGGTTTACCAGTTATCCAAGTCATCTAGAATGAAGAGGTCTTCAGCGGCTATGCCCAGAAAATTCAAGATATGCTTTTCATTTCTAATAAAATATCTTTCACACGTGGTATTTTAATTAAAATTGTTAAGAGCCATTTTCACGGAAAATGAAAATTTGCGAAAAACGTTCCATATAAAAATATCTGATGTAATCCATTCACATGACTTTCTCTATATCTCTGCAACAAATGTTTGTTAAAAAGTTTATGCTTCTATTTACTTCATGATAAGTGAGAAAAAATTAGCAGAAATAGTCTTATTACTTGCTTCCCTGTAAGTAGAAGCGAAATAAGGGAGTAACATAGGTTAACGTGATAGTCAAAAGCTGGTTGTATGGCCAGCAGTTGTTAAATTCCTGTATGAGAAAATTATAAGTTTTAAAGCTGAAACCAAAAACAAGGAGTATCTCAAAAATGATTAACTCCACGAAAAAAATGTATATAACATAAATTGTGTGTTTTAATGTGCTCTACATTTTTTGTGTGTTAAGTTTTTGTCCATCTCTTACGATTTAGTAGTTATGCAAAATTCATCCAGAATAAAATAGTCTTCAGAGGCTATTTGCAGAAAATTCAAGATAAACATTTTATTTGTCAGGTAAATATCTTTAATATACGACATTTTAATACAAAATCGTTAGAGCCATTTTTTAGAAAATCAAAAATTTCGAAAAAAGTTCCATGTAAAGGGTAGCTGGGAATGGGGGGATTTTCTTGAAAATCTTCGTGTCGCATCCATGGAAGATACCAAACCTAAGTACCAAGTTTGGTTTTTAACAGACTTTTCGTTTTTGAGCTATGCTGCCCACAGACACACACACACGGACATTTTTCTAAAAATGCTTTTTTTTTGGATTCAGGGATTCTCAAAACATGTATTTCCGGTTAAATCTCGGTATCGAATTGTTGGGTGCATTACAATGCCATCTCTATACACTATGTACATAGCACGTATAGAGAAATTAATAAATGGGGGTGGAGACTTTGGTGAAAATCTTCGTGTCGCATTCTTGAAAGATGCTGAACTTAAATACCAAGTATTTAACGGACTTTTCGTTTTTCAATTATGCTGTTCACAAGCACAAGAACGCACGGAGCTTTTTCTAAAAATGTTTTTTTCCATTTCTGTTTTTTTTTTTTTTTTTTTTTTTTTTTTGTATTCGGTGGACCACAAAATGTGTATTTCCAGTGAAACATCGGTAAGGAAATTTTAGATGGAATCCTATGCCTTTTCTACCTGTTATTTTAATTTTAGTGCGAGAGAAGGTAAAAATGGATCGAGTACATAGGTTTCTAGGTACCCCTCATAGTATCCGAGTCATAAAGAGCCGGTTATGGAAGATTTGCTCAATTCCCATGTCGTAGTTCATTATGCATATTAACGATAATTGCTGACTAAAATTCGAAAATGAGCAGAGCAATTCTGTTTGCGTATAAATAAGCGCCCTGTTTATTGTTATGATTAAAGCCTGGATTCTTATGTAATTACATGTTGTATTCTTTCATATGTGGATAACGATAGTATAATATGCCTACAAATTGAAGCATGTCCACCAAGAGTTAATACTTCGTCAGGAAAGCTTCAACTCTTTAAATTCTGCTAAAGTTTATAATGACGTACAGAGTGACATTAATTTTGGCCACTTTTTGGTAAAATTAACCTTAAAATTTGAATTTTGCATTCAACTTTCATTCAGGATAATTCTGCAAGTGTTGTCATAATATAGAATCGAACCCTTTACTCTAAAATGAATTAATTTGGCCCTTAATCGGTTATTTTGACCCAACTTTGGATACTATTATTTTATAAATATACACACATACCGTATTTTAATATACATTGTATTGAATATGAAAATTGGATTTATTGCTCTCATATTACATAGAGAAGCTCAACATTTGAAGAAATCTATTAATTTTGGGATTATGAAAATTCAACAGCTTGAACAACATAATTTTAGAAATTACCTGATTTTCCCAAATTTGGTTCTCCTTCTATACGCAATTAATAATTTAATATATAATTTTGGATGCAGTATACAATAAGCGGTATAACTCTTAAATATACTTTTCATGTTATTGTGCATCCAATATGAAATATAATATATGTTTACTTTCATATAACAGGGGGCTCAACATTACGGAAATCTGGTATTTTTCAAATTATGGTGTTGCTCACGGTATTGACATTTTATAATCTACTTGAGTTCCAAAATTTTGATCACCTCTATGTAATATGAGAGCAATAATTCCGAATTTCATATTGAATACAATATAAAATGAATAAATATATATTTATAAAATAATATATTTTCTGTTAAAGGCCAAGTTATCTCCAGTGTATGTTAAAAGGCTTAACACTGTATTACGGTAAAACTTTCTGGCTATAATTTATCAGATAAGATTGATTCTGAATTAGAGCTGAATGAAATATCCAAATTCGAAGGTTAATTTAACCAAAAAGGTGTCCAGAATTATATAAAGGAATAATCTTTTGTAAAAAAAAAGTTTGTTTGTTTGCACATAAAGTCATGTGAATGGAACGCATCAATGTTTTCAATTAGATATTACATAAAAATATGATGTGTTCCATTCTCTACATCTCTGTAACAAACCATTGTTAAAAAGCTAATGCTTCTATTTACTTCATGATAATTGACAAAAAATTAGCAGAAATAGTCTTATTACTTGCTTCCTTGCAAGTAGAAGGGAAATAAGGGAGTACCATAGGTAAAAGTATTAATCAAAAGCTGGTTGCTATGTGACTGAAGTGCTTTTGTTTGTTTGTATGGACAGGAGTTGACAAATTCCTGTAAAGCTGAAACAACCAAAAACAAGTAATATCTCAAAAGGGATCAACTCCACGAAAAAATGTATATAATATAGATTGTGTGTTAAGTTTTTGTCTATCTCTTACGGTTTACCAGATATAAAAATTCATCCAGAATAAAGTATTCTTCAGCGGCTCTTCCCAGAAAATTCAAGATATACATATTATTTGACAGGTAAAATATTTTTAATATACCATATTTTAATCAAAATCGTTAGGGCCATTTTTGTGAAAATCAACATTTTCAAAAAAAAGTTCCATGTAAAGAGTAGCTGGGGGTAGGGGGATTTTCTTCAAAATCTTCGTGTCGCATCCTTGGAAGATACCAAACCTAAATACCAAGTTTGGTTTTTAACGGACTTTTCGTTTTTGAGCTATGCTGCCCACAGACGCACACAGACACACACACGGAAATGTTTTTTTTTTTTTTTTTTTTTTTTTGGATTCAGGGGGTCTCGAAACATATATTTCCGTGAAATCTCGGTATCGAATTTTTGTGTGCAATACAATACCTTCTCTATACAATATGTACATAGTACGTGTAGAGAAAGTAAAATGTCGGTCTAGTTATGATGGTCTTCTTGAAACACAGCACTTCCTTTAAGCAGTGTTTACTGCTGCCCCCGCTTCCCTTCTGGTCTCGGGCCATTGTCCCCATGAGCAATCTGTCTATTTATAAGGTTAAATAAAATGCGCTCCCCTTTTAGAATCAAGCTTATACAGAGACAGAGTGTTAAGAAAGAATGTCCTCTTACTCGTATTTCAACTTTCTCCACAGAGTAAGCAAGTTCTTTGGACACATCGGGCCAGACTGGAGCTTGAAATCTGCTGTGTTCCTCCACAAGACTTTCTCTAGCTGTTCTGCAAACAAATCCTTTTATTTAAAATATTAATTGTTCATCTACATCATACTAATCAAGATAAACATAAGCAGACTTACCTTTATTATTTGCTTCCTTGTAACTAGAAGGGAAATGATTAAATGAACAGGCTAAAGCGATAGTCAAGTTCTTTAAAAGCCGGTCGCTATGTGAATCGATTAAAATTCAAACTCTTTTCTTCACAGCAGTAAACAAACGAGGAACGAGAAGAATGACGTCTTCCCTTCGAGGAAAGTTCAAGTAATTTAAATTTCGGAATATCTCGAAAACGGTTAAATGTACAAAAATATATATATGATTAACTGTGCATTTTAATGAGATCTACATTGTTTATATAGTATATTTTTGCTTATTTCTAATGGTTTACCAGTTATACAAAAGTCATCCAGACTGAAGAGGTCTGCACAGGGTATTTCCAGAAAATTCAAGATATACATATATTTCGTTTGCCATAAAATATCTTTAACATAGGTATTTTAATCTAAATTTTTAGAGCAGTTTTGAAAAAATAAATATTTTCGAAAAAACGTTCCATCTGAAGGGTAGCCGAGGGATTTTATTGAAAATATTCGTGACGCATCCTTGGAACATACTCAACTTAAAAACCAAGTTTGGTATTTAACCGAATTTTCGTTTTTGAATTATGCTGCATATAGACAGACAGACAGATAGACACACATACGGAAATGTTTCTAAAATATTTTTTTTTTAAATCAGGGGGTCTCGAAATACGTATTTTCGGTAAGATCTCGGTATCGGGTGCAATACAATACTTTCTCTATACAGTATGCACATAGTACGTGTAGAGTAAGTAAAAAACGGGTAGATGAGCGGCAGCGTTTCTGCACCTTCGCGCTTTCTATTTAGTGTTAACATGTAAGAAGTGAAGTACTTTTGGACGAAATGTAGGCGCAGTTTATAAAAGTGTAGTACTATGCCACGTGCAGGGATTTAACAAGAAGGGAAAGCCAATGAACAATAATATTGTAACAATAACTCTCTTTTTTGTTCAACAAATGAATCTCTATTTCTACCACAAACTTATTACCACCAGAATCTGCTCCAAAGTAACTGTCATTCTTCAATCTTTTGTAAGAATTCTGCCATATAGTTTCTATTTGACGTTCGCATCGGCTGCACGCTACGAATTTTCGTCAAAAATTCACTCATTGATGCATTCCCAGCGGAAACTGTACGCTGGACATTGTTTCGTTTCCCATTTTATACTGTTGGTCATGTCACTGGAAAGTTCTAGAAACAGTCACACGTGTAAAACCACCGCAGCTGTCACAAACTCACTCAGGCGCAATAATGCGTGGCTTCAACACCAAAGAGCTATCCGGCAGAACAGATGTACACTCGTACAGATATAACAAACTCATCTGCGATGACAAAAGAACTTGCCGCGGCACAGGTTCCACTAACTCATGCGTAACGATGTGTGCCAACAATCAGGTATGATTTATGAGCACTTAGGATGTAGCTACAATATTGAAGCTTTGCAGCCTCGTTTTAATTTTCATTAATTCATTTATACCTATAGAACAAGTGTACTATATTATAAAAATAAACTGAGTTTAATTTGAGTAGGCTCCTTAATTGCATATGATAAGGTAAAGCTAATGGAACAGATTCCCTAGTACTATTTTTTATAAAACATATCTGTAGCGGGATGTTTCTACCAGTAGTCTAATGGATATCACACTTAACTGATTTATTTACATTATTCCTTAACAGTATTTTGTACGCGTTAACCTAGTCTAAGTATAGTGCTGATCAGAGAGTTTACGCTAACTTGCGTTTAGATGCTATAAATACTTAAATCGCTGGTCGTGGTGGTCCACCAAATCTTTTATTTCGTTAGTTTATCCTGTTGATCTAATGATAACGCCCTCATACGAATAAACTTCTAAAATCGACCATGGAATGAACTTGTCACAACTAGTAACCTAGGATCCTGTCTACGCGCATAATTCACATGATAAAAATGAAACTTCCAAGGTTCCCTAGATGATAACCTAGAACCTCTTCCTACTGATATGCCACTTATCTTTCATATTAGCATGTTCCAGCCAGAGGTCAGCATTGGTTAGGGATAATCGAATCTTAAGTTTGGTATCGTAACTGCACACGAGAGCAGTAACGTCATCTGTTGTTGATCTATCGGAACTAATCCGATCTTTGTGATTTAACTGTTCGTTAATACGTTCCCAAAAGAACTAAGAAATGTCTGATAATTGGCAACATTTGCTTTCTGAACTCGACACAAAATATTTTTCTCTACAAGTATTATGCACATAGAGTATAGAGAAAGATTGCATTCCACCTAAAAAGTGGATGTTGAGTCTTCACCGGAAATACAGTTTTGAGGTCACCTGAATAAAAAAAAAGCATTTTCAGAGAAAGATCCATGTGTGTGTGGGTGTGTCTGTCTGTCCCCGTGTATTTGTAAACACAATAACTCAAAGACGAAAATTTGGTAAAATACTAAACTTAGTATCTAAGTTTAATATCTTGCAGGGATGCGACACGAAGATTTTGAGGAACATCCCCCACCACAAACTAACTTTTACATAAAAAAAAATTCAAAAATTTTGATTTTCTCAAAAATAGTTCTAACAATTTTTGATTAAATTATTGTATATTAAAGATATTTACATGGCAAATAAGATGTATATCTTGAATTTTCTGGAAATAGCCTTTGAAGACTTATTTAGTGGATGAATTTTGCGGAAGTTTGCATTACTTTTAAACTGTAAGAGATAGACAACATTTAATACACAAAAAATGTAGAACTCGTTAAAACACACAATTTATATTATATGAATTTTTTTTCTCGCGGAGTTGACAGTTTTTTGTTTTAGATATTTGTTATTTGTTTCAGTTTTAAAATACTTAATATTTTTCTCATACGGAAATTTGTCAACTCCTCGCTGTACAAACAAAGGGATTTCAATCACCTAGCAACCATCTTTTAAAAGAATTGACTATTGTTTTAACCTATGGTACTCCTTTATTTCCTTTCAACTTACAAGAAAGCAAGTAATAATAAGACAATTTCTGATAATTTTGTCTCAATTAGCATGAACTAGATAGAAGAATGAGCTTTTCAACAAAAAAGATATTGAGAAAGTTATATGAATAGATCACATCAGATTAAACACTGTTTAATTATATTTTCTGGAAAATTTACTTTTTATAAACTTTATATACAGGTTAAGCAGTTTCTTTGTAATACTTGGTGATAAACTATAATGTAAATACAAATGTAAAACTGATGTTTAATGGAATACCCAATTGTACTTCATTTGTTTTTATCAGTAACATATGTATAGATATATTGCGGATATTCTCATTACCAGAAATTTGTAATGGATTTAACAATACAAGTGGAATTATACATAAAATATTTATGTTAACTATCATTAAATATTTCAAGGGAAATCTATTTCAGAATATGAGATTTGATATAGATATGATAGACATGCAACATATCCATTGGAATTGGATTTACAGTCTGCCAATTTCAATATCAATATGATTAATTCCATCACGAAGATTAATTCTTTGAAATTTAACTATCAATAAATTTCGTGAGAAAACCAAACTACTTATTGGAAAGAAAAAAACATGTTCTCTATCTGTTCTACAAACGTCTTACAAAGGATTATTTCTATTATAGTCTGCCAATTTCAATATCAGTATGATTAACTCCATTACGAAGAACAATTTTATGAAATTTAATTGTCAATAAATTTCATGAAAAAATCAAACTACTTATTGGGAAGAAAAGGAATATATTCTCTACCTGTTCTACAAACGTCTTACAAAGGATTCTTCTTCTTTCTACTCCAAGATAATCGTGATAAGCATTAGCAGAATTATCTTATTATTTAATTCCTTATAAATAGAAAGAAAATAAGGTAATATACTATGCTAAAGCGAGAATCAAATGTTTTAAAAACTGTTGCTATGCGATTGTCATTGAAATTCGCTTCTTTGCATGCGAAATTGCAGATTCTAGTTCAGTTTTGGACTAAGGCTCTTTCCTGAGCCTTTCCTATTGGTTACGGAGACAATATGGCTACGAGACAGGTGAACGACAGGTTTCGAGGTTTCGTCGAGGTTAGGCTACGTTCGTTTTGTTGCTTGCGCATGGACAGCCATGTTGATCAATCGACCAATGGCAGAGTCGAATCTAAAATTGAACTAAAATCTGCAATGTCGCTCTTTGAATGGCCAGGGGTAAAACAAAAGAAACACGGACACCTTTATAAAATTGAAACCAACAACAAGAACTATCTTGGAAATGGTTAGCTACACAACAAAAATGCAAAGGAAATAAATTGCGTGTTTTGACGAGATCTACATTGTTTGTAAAGTAAGCTTTTCTATTTTTTATGGTTGAGTTACGCAAAAGTCATTCAGAACGAAGAGAGCTCCAAAGGCTTTGACTAGCAAATTCAAGACATCAATTTTATTTGTTATGTAATTATTTTTACTATACGGTATTTTAATCAAATTTGTTGAGCTACTTTTTAAAAAAATAAATACTTCCGAAAATGTTTCCATGTAAAGAGTAGCTTGCCATCAGGGGATTTTCTTGAAAATATTTCTGTCGTATACTTAGCACATGCTAAGCTTAGATACCAAGTTTGGTATTTAACGGACTTTTCGTTTTTGAGTTATGCTGTCCACAGCACCTACAGGCCTTTTTCTAATATATATATTTGGATCCAAGGTGTCTCAAAACTTATATTTCCGATGAAATCCCGGTATCGAATTTTTGGGTGGAATACAATCCCTACTGTACCTACTATGTACAGTGAGTGCGTGCTAGAGAAAGTATTAATAAAGCATCCACATTCATTTTCATCTCTTCTTTTTAATAATCTTATGTAATAATTTTATAGGTTTATTTGCATATATTTTCACCATCTCGGGTGGCACTAGTACTCAATCTGTTACAGAGCCGGTCAAACAGGATTATGAAAGTTCTGAGTCATGTTACGATACCAGAACCCTCTAATGCAGAATTCTGGTACGAGCAAACAAATACTACGTGAGTAAATTCCCTTTTAGACTAAAATGTTCAGCTTATTCAGCACAGAATATTATTCAATTATTATTTCATTTTAATACTTTACTGTCGAATTCCTTTTTTCATGAATCTAAAACAAAATGATCTTAATAGCTATCACCGGATTAGCATTTAAACACATTCAAAATAAAATCTGACGTGTTCCATTCACATGACTTGCTCTACATCTGTGCAACAAATGATGGCTAAAAAGCTTATTCTTCTACTTACTTCATGCTAATAAGATAAACGTTAGCATAATCGTTCTTATTACTTGCTTTCTTTTAAGTAGAAGGGAAATACGAGAGTAAAATAGGCTAAAGCGATACTCAAATCATGTAAAAGCTCGTTGCCATGAGGTTGAAATCCTTTTCTATACATTGCTACGAATTAACAAATGCCTGTAAGACAAAAGTTCAAGTATTTTAAAACTGAAATCAATAACAAGGAAAATTTTAAAAATGGTGAAGTCCACGAAAAAATGCATATGACATAAATTGTGTGTTTTAATGATATCTACATTTTTTTGTTTAGTAAGTTGTTGTCTATTTCTTACGGTTACGAAAATTTCAGCACAATTTATCTGGAATGCACAGGTGTTCAGAGGCTATTCTCAGAAAGTTCAAGACATACGTCTTATAAGGCATGTAAATATCGGTAAGATATGGTATTTTAATCAACATCGCTAGAGCTATTTTTTCGATAATCAAAATTTTAGATGTATTTCCATATAAAGTGTAGTTTGGGATGATGGGGTTTTTCTCAAAATCTTCGTGCCGCATCCTTAGAAGATACCTAACTTAAATACGGTGTTTTCGTATTTGTACTACGTTGTCCATACACTCACACTGATCTTTTTCTAAAAATTATTTTAAGATACAGGGGTCTCAAAACAGGTATTTCCGATGAAATCCCGGTACTGGTAGTTTGGGCGGAATATGAATTGTAGAGAAAGTAGGAAAGAAAATGAATTTTTTGAGGTAAAGTAGCCATGGAGAAAATTTAATATCCAAAAATAATTGTAGAGAAATGCCTGGAGTAGCAATGTCTACATCTGGCCAGTCGGGTATGCGCACGCGCAGCCAATAATGAAGTTGAAAAGAGTAATTGAAATTCAGCTTGCAAGATTTGCTGTTTACCCGCAAAAAATCATCCTTTAAGAGAGTATATGAACTCCAAATTGATGTCACGGGCGAAAACCTGTTTGCATATTCCTTTCTCTGTGGTTCCAGAAGAAACCGGTATAAGGTTCATTAGTTGGTGGTAGAGTTGTTGCTCCCGACTTACGTCGTATGTTATTGGCCAATTGCTGCAAAAATGATTTAGCGCTGAGAAACTTCAATGAGCAGAGTATTGGCTGTGCGATGTAAAGATGTGGTTGTAAACAAATGCTTTACTCATCTGCATATAGTGTAGTGTTTTTTTGTGACTTCGGTTATATGTTTTACTTTGGAGAGTTCATCAATATCTGCTGCTCAAGGATGCTCAGCAGAACTTTAAGGTGATGCATCTATAAAATTCAAAAAAAAATGTAATCAGTACTAATGACTACAAGAAGATGTAAATAACTAACAGGCATGATAATGCAAATAAATGTGTGTAAAAAAAGAAAAAAATCTTATGTGTTCCATTCACATGAATTTCTCTACATCTTTGTAACAAATTATTGTGAAAAATCTTATGTTACTATTTACTTCATGCTAATCGAAAAAAAAAAAAAATAGCAGAATTAGTTTTATTACTTGCTTCCTTGTAAGTAGAAGCGAAATAAGGCAGTACCATAGCTTAAAGTGATAGTCAAAAGCTGGTTGGTATGTGTTTGAAGTTCCTTTGTTTGTATGGACAGGAGTTGACAGATTCCTGTATGAGAAAAGTACAAGTTTTTTAAACCTGAAACCAAAAATAAGGAATATCTCAAAAACGATCAATTCCTGGAAAAAATGCATATAACATAAACTGTGTGTTTTAATGTGCTCTACATTTTTGTGTGGTAAGTTTTTGTCTATTTCTTACAGTTTAGCAGTTATGCAAAATTTCGTAAAATTCATTCCGAATAAAGCAGTCTTCAGAGGCTCTTCCCAGAAAATTCAAATTATACATATTATTTGTCAGGTAAACATCTTTAATATACGATATTTTAATCAAAATCGTTAGTTCCATGTAAAGGGTAGTTGAGGGTGGGGAGATTTTCTTGAAAACCTTCGTGTTGCATCCTTGGAAGATACCAAACTTAAATACCAACTGTGGTATTTAACGGTCTTTTGAGCTATGCTGTCCACAGACACACAGACACACACACGGACCTTTTTCCAAAAATGCTTTTTTTGGATTCAGGGGGACCCAAAACATGTATTTCCGGGGAAATCTCGGTACCGCATTTTTCGGTGCATTTCAATACCTTCTCTATACACTATGTGCATAGTACGTGTAGAGAAAGTAAAAAATAGTACTAGAGGATGTTAGTTATAAGAGAGAAGGTTTAGCTGAAACTGTAAAAGGAAGTTTGGGTGGGGGAATTTTCCTCAAACTCTTTGTATCGTATCCCTGGAAGATACAAAACCTAAATTTCAAGTGTGCTATGTTACCGACTTTTCGTTTTTTAGCATCGCGTTCAGAGGTACAGGGACTCACACAAACACACACACACACAAGGATCTTTCCTAAAATGCTCTCTTTTTTTTTTACATAGAGAAGATCCTAAAACGTGTATTTCCAGTGAAATGGGGTGGAGTGCAATACTTTCTCTACTTATGTATAACTATGAAAAAGTAAAACCTCTGAGCAGATTCCGATTGTAATCATTTTGTGAAAGAAATAACGAGTTGGAGAAAAAAAATAGGGAACTTTTGCTACAATGTTTATTTTCAATATTTAACTGAAGCAATTTCTAGTAAGTATATAATAGAACAAGCATGATGTAGAAAACAAGTTTTTGTATCTCATACTAGCTACAAAATAAACGATAACTGGTAGAGAAACTCATGTGGCTATTTCATGTCAAGGTCATTTTTTCGGTGTGCTGAAGAGAAGTGTTACTGCAGCAACTTTAAAGAAAAGGCTAAAGGTACATGAGAAATATCCATTCTCTCGACAGCAATTTTCTCCACAACTGACGTCGCATATCCGAGTTTTTGCTTGTACTCCAATTATGGCGAGTTACGTCATAATTGTGCTTTACAAGAACATAAATGTTGTGCCTGCGGCTAAGCATTCTAATCCATTTGCTTCCTAAAAGGTTGAAAACAACACTTTTCTCCTGATTTTAAATTTTGTAATCTGAACATTGGCTGCTTTCATTGGGTGTAGAAAGAATTCCTTCATTGGATTCTTGAGGAATGATAGAATGGTGTAATATGCTTACGCGTATTATCATATGCAATTTATTCCTTCCCAAGACGTGTATACAATGTACGAAGAGAAAGTATTATATTCCACCCAAAAATTCATACCTTTTGAGGACAAATCAGGCATCTAATTATTATTCTGCATTTCTTTCCTTCTAGGAAATGTTATTCATTGGAATAAATGAAGACTTTTGTGTATACTTTATTAAGTTAAGTAGATTTAAGTAAAATTGGACACACTGAATCCAAAAATAGCATTTTTGGATAAGAGGTCGTGTGTGTGTGTGTGTGTGTATGTGTGTCTGTGTGTGGTGTATTGTTTGTGTGTGGACAGCGTAACTCAAACACTATACATGGAAAATTTTTCAAAATTTTCGATTTTCTAAATAATGGCTCAAATGAATTCGATTAAAATGTCGTATATTAAAGATATTTACATTGGAAATGAAATTAATATCCTCAATTTTTTGGTAATAGCTCCTGAAGTTCTCTTCATTCTGAAAGATTTTTGCATAGCTGGTAGACTATAAGAGATAGACAAAAACTTATTATACAAAACGGAGATCTCGTTAAAATTCACTATTTATGTCATATAAAGTTTATATTTTGTAGAGCTAGCTTTTCCGAGATATTCCTTTTTATTGGTTTCAATTATAGAATACTTAAAATTTTTCACAAACGAGAAGCTCTCATTTCATATCTCTCTTGTTTTACTCCTGGCCATGGAAAGAGAACCAAATTTCAATGACAATCGCATAACAGCAGATTTTAAAAGAATTAACAGTCACTTTAGCCTAGCGCATTTCCTTAATTACCTTCTACCTACAAGGAACTAAGTAATACGATCATTTCTGCTAATATCTATCTCGATTAGCATGATGTAGGTGCATAAAGAGAATACTCTTTTGTAAAAATCATTTGTTTGCAGAATAGATAGAGCAAGGCATGTGAATGGAACACATGAGGTTCTTTTTCCAGTGCACTGAAGATAAGTTAACTGCAGCAACTTAAAAGAAAAGGCAAAAGTACATGAGGAACATCCATTCTCTCACACCAATTTTCTACAAGTCACGTAACATACGAGAGTTTTCGCCTGTGAATAACTCTATAGCATTCCAATTATGGCGGGTTACGTCATAATTATGAAGAACAGAAATACCGGGCCTGCGGCTATGCATTGCATCTATTTGCTTCCTTATATCGGATAAAGAACATAGAGCATCCAAAGTGGTGGGCGGCGGAGCTACAACGGGGACTATAAGATTGGCTTAAACGATATTTGGCAAAAAGGTAACGAAAATAGATATAACATCGTGAATAAAGTAAAAAGAGGACTATGATATAAACAGGCAGGAAACAGAATCAGAATGTAAAAAAAATCGTAATTGGAGTTACAAAATGAAATAAAAATTGGGTGGCGTAAAGAAACATATATTTCAGAATGGAGTATGAAACAAAGTTCGGGAATAGCGTTCCTCAGGTTGGGAGGGTGGAAAACTCGTAAGGTAGTTGATGAAGCTGGTTGGAGAATTCTCCCATTATGCGGAGATCAGGAAGACTGGACGTATATTTTGGCAGATTGCGTGCAGATGGAGGATGTTAGGAAAAAATTATTGCCGGAAGTATTTTTAGACGGACAGCATTCTGGATTTGATTCTAACTATCCAAAACTGGCCAAGACTGGGCACATACTTAATAGAAGTATGTGCATTACGAGATAAAATATTTGGGTAAATATTTTATAGATTTACTTGGTGCTTGAGTAATCTATGTGTGTGAATACGAGTGTATAGTTGTGAGTGCAAGTGATGCATGTGTGTGTGTGATATTAGAGTGTCCTTTCTTTTATTGTTCTGTGTTTTGTTGTAGTAGCGCGCGAGCGTGTGTATGTGTGTGTGCATTTCCAATGTTGTAAATATATATAAAATAGATTTGTAGGTAATATTTTAAATTCAAGTATTTTTAGACAAAACGAGCGGTCACCTGACCCATGCGACTGTGTGGCGCAAATATTGTATTATTGTAAGCTTAATAACCACCACCACCACCACCACTATTTACCGCTACTTGATGTTGAAGTAATCACAACATTGGATATGTTCATTGAGAGTCGAAGGGATTCCACCAAAGGTTTCTTGTGCACTTAGACCATGGCGTGATATGCTTATATCATAACATGCAGCATATTAGTTAATTTCTGCAAATGGTGGGATAAGTGCATCATTACCACTGGAATGTGTTTTCTAAGAACGAAGCAAAAACCAGTTCTCTAATTGCACGACAACGGCAATTATAGTGCTGCTTGTTTGTTTGTTTCCTAACGCTAATTTTTCATCATATTTTAATAAAAATCTTCAATCGTCAAAAAATATCTAATGTGTTTTATTCACATGGTTTTTCAGCCTGTTCTGCAAACAACTATTTTACAATGGGTATTCTTTATCTAATTCATGATAATCGAGATAAACATAACAGAAATGGTCTTAATATTTGTATTCTTGTAAGTGGAAGGGAAATAAGAGAATGCCCTAGGCTAAAGTGATAGTCAAATCCTTTAATAACTGATTATGTGAAGCAATTGAAATTAGGTTGCTGCTTTTTTAATAGTGTTTAACGTCTGCTTTTACTACAAATGGCAACGCAGACGATGAGATTGATGATACATGGGATGAAGATGGAGCACTGATGGAAATAGATGGCGGGGTAACCGGAGAACACGGGGAATACCCGCCCCTGCGCCGCTTTGTCCACCACAAACCCTACATGCGGTCGTTTAGGATCTAGGGGAAAGGTGAGTGGTGTAACCAGCAATTGAAATTAGGTTCTCTTTGTAATGCCAGAAGTAAAACATGAAGAGATATGAAAAGAAATACGATTTTCCATTTGAAAAAAGTTAAATGGTTAACGCTACAAATTAAAATAAACTGAGGTTTATTTATGGGCGCTTTTTAAGTGCTGCGGTTCAGGGACAGGGATCAAAGGCTTTACTAAGGATCTCTACGCCTCAAAACATCCATTGCCCTCCACTGGGTTTGATCCTGCGACCTTGGGAACTAGAGACCAGCATATTACTAACTCTAAAAGCAAAATGTATATGATATAATTGTGTGGTTTAGCGATATCTGTAATTTTTGTGTAGTAAGTTTTGTCTATCTCTTACAAGTTTACGAGTTAACAAAGTTCATCAACAAAGTCTTCAAAAGATATTTTCAGAAAATTCAAGATGCATTTCGTATGTCATAACAATATCTTAAACGTATGGTATTTATTTTAATATAAATTGTTAAGAGTTATTTTTGAGAAAGTCAAAATTATAGAAAAATATTCCATATAAAGGGTAGTTGTGGATGGGGAGTTTCGTGAAAATCGTGTCGCATTCTTGGAAGATACTGAACTTAAGTACCAACTTTGATATTGAACCCACTTTTCGTTTTTGAATTATGCTGCCCACACATTTTTCTAATAAAGTTTTTTTTTTTATTCATTAGTCCTCAAAACATGTAATGTGAAATCTCGATATTTAATTTTTAGATGGAATACAATACCTTCTATACCTACTATGTACATTTTAACATACGTGATAGAAAAAGTAAGGATCGTTTAAAACATTAGTTTACTTATAGTATGTTTATTCAGAATTAAATAAGTTCCAGCAATAGGCTTTTGTTTTTGTTTTTTGTTTTATTGATTCATACATATAGGATATTTCAGAGTTATTAGACCTATGTGCAACAATTACAATTACAACTTTTTAATTGCAATAACGTATTTACAATTACAAATTTATAATTTTTACTTTCTTTGCATAGTACGTAGGCAGAGAAGGTATGCTTTCCACCCAAAAATTTGATACCGAGGTTTCACCGGAAGTACACACTTTAGGGTGCTTTATATCCCCAACTGTTTTTTTAAAAAAGGTCCGTGTGTGTGTTTGTAAACACGATAACTCAAAAACTAAAAGCTGTTTAAATACCAAACCTATCTTCCAAGGATGCGACACGAAGATTTTGAGAAAAGTCTCCCACCCCAAACTACTCTTTACATGAAAAAAAGTTCGATAATTTTATTTATGAAAAATAGCTCTAAAATACCGTATAATAAAGATATTTACATGAAAAATAAAATGTATATCTTGAATTTTCTGGGAATCGCCTCTGGAAATGTCCTTATTCTGGATAAGTTTAGCTTAATTGTGTATAACTAGTAACGATATAGACAAAAGCTTACTTGGCTGCCTTCGAGGTTGAATGATCAGCGAGCTAACTTCTCATCCGGAGGTCCCAGGTTCGGTTCCCTATTGGAGCGAGGATTTTTTTTAACCAGAATTATTCCCTACCCACAGAATCTAGAAGTATGAATGTGAGAGTGATTATGCATGTATTTAAAATGATTAACTTAATGCTCTAAATCCACAGTAATACGAGCTGTTTCACAAATCAAAGTCCCCGATATGCTCGTTGAAGTTAAAGGGGACTATAAAAATGAAACAAGAAAACAAAAGCTTATTACACAAAACTTGTAGGTCTTGTTATACACAATGTATGTCGTGTACATTTTTTTCGTGGAGTTGAAGCATTTTCGAGACATGCCTTGATATTGGCTTCAGTTTTAAAATAGTTAAAACTTTTCTCATACAGGAATTTGTAAATTCCTGGTCATGTAAAGAAATGGATTTCAACCACATGACAACCAGCTTTTAAAATTTGACTATTGGTATAGCCTAGTGTGTTCCCCTATTTCCCTTCTACTTAAAAGGAAGCAAGTAATAAGACCGTTTCTAATAATGTTTATCTCGATTAGCATGAAATAGAAGAATAAGCTTTCTAATGATAACTTGTTATAGAAATGCATAGAAAGTCATGTGAATGGAACACATCAGATTTTTACGATCCATCTAGAATATACAATGTCTTCTTTATTAGATAGTTCTTGAGTCTATACGTAAATGTATGTGTTATACGAGGTCCGTTTTTTTTTTTCAACCTCCAATACGCTATAAATAAAAGACAAGTTCATAGAAAACAATTATTTTATTACTAAAAGTTCTGTACACTTGTGGTTACTTTTCAACACAATCATCGAAAAAATTGAGACATTTATCGTACCTGTGCACAAGCTTTCCAATACCAGCATGCCGCCAATGATGCAGCCCGGAACCACCATCAATGCCGCTGTTTATTGTGAAACTTTACGACATTAGCAGAGCGCCATTCAAAACAAGCGAAGATGTCGGTCCCCATGGCCGCGCTCGCTAAGGTGTCCTGCTTTGGTGCTGCGTAGCGCTGGGGATCGTGGGTTCGAGTCCCGCCTTGGGCATGGGTGTTATATGTTTGTGTTTATGTGTGTGTTGTAAAAAGTAAGAAAACAGCAATACAGTAATAATACAGAAAAACAAGTTTAAAAAAAAAAGAAAAAAAAAAGAGGAATGCTGACTTCAGGAATTGTGTTGATCCATGACAACGCTCGTCCACACACTGCTGGCACAGCCTATCGGCTTCTTGAACAATTCCAATGGGACATTTTCGATCATCCGCTGTACAGTTCTGACCTGGCACTCAGCGACTTTCACCTTTTCCCTGAACTGAAGAAGTGGCTAGGAGGGCAGCACTTTCAAACCAACGAATATCTTCAAAACAACGTCAATGCTCATTTGAAATCATTGGCGGCAACATTTTTTGAAGCGGATATTGCAAAACTTGTGCATGGGTATGATAAATGTCTCAAACTTTTCAGTGATTATGTTGAAAAGTAACCATAAGTGTACAAAACTGTTAGTAATAAAAAAGTTTATTCCTATGAACTTGTGTTTTATTTATAGTCGGAGGTTGAGTGTTTTCTAGAGTGCTTTCTAGAAGTTAGTAGTTTATTATACAGATGCAGCCCTATTACATAAGGACCTTTGAACTAATATTAAGCCTTTATTCTTAAGCCTCGTCTGTAACACATTTATGGCGCGTGCTGTATTGATGGAGACATAGATTACTACCACTTTATTTACTGTTTCTGATCACGTTGAAAACGCGAATGTGATTGTATCTGCCATCGCTTACTCCTTGTTGCAGATTTCCTTGTAATGCCTTTTATCTAAAATCAAACAGTGACAGACCACGCCTCAGCAGATACGTGTTCCTTTGTGTTTACTCTGAACTGATATCACTGCTTCCTCCAGATAATGCGCAATTCCTTGAAATGTATAAAGTACACCAGAATTTTGTGAAATAATTGTTTTTCCATATTGCCCAATGTGCAGATCACGTGTTAGTGTCGGAATTTAATGATGTATCGGCATTTTGCTATGGTAGCTCAGTGGTTAGAGCAACAGACGGAGACTAGGAGATCCATGAATCAAATATCAACTATGATATCTTTCCCTTTACCTTTCCAATTCTTGTCCTGCATATCGACCAAATGGAAAAATAATTACTTAACAGTGGCTGACCTAATAGTTATTTGAAAACTACGAAACCCGAGACTATGTGTGAGATGCATTTATTGATTGCTTAATTTATTTACTGCTGAGGTTCTTAAGAGTCCCACTATGTTGAGCGTGAAAGACTAATTATTTTTACGTGTCTTGTAATCTTAAGACACGGGACCAACGGCTTTGCTTCCCTTTCGAAGGAAGGAATTAGAATATGATAAGGATTTTTAACGCCCGAAAGAATCCATCGTCCTCCGCCGGGTTTGAACCCGCGACCTTGGGAACCAGAGGCTAGCATGTTACGCCTAGACCACGTGTACGACGTATATGTCGCCATTGGGTGTATGTCATCTCAAAACTATTTGGCGTCTCCTTATATAGTTCACCGGGGAAAATGTGGTTGGCGAATTTAATACTGTATCGGCATGTTGCCATGGTAGTACAGTGGGTAGAGTCACTAGACGGAGACTAGAACATCTGTCTCTACGTATCCGACGGCCACAATATATCACAAAATCGTCATTATCACGCTAAAGACTGTCGGACTGGTGAATGGTGGTTTTTTCGGTGTCCCGAATCTCCAATATCTCTTCTTCCTTTTGCACAATATATGAGGGCGTCTGAGTAACTCAGTGCTTTCGTTCATAGTTCTCCTGCTGAGGGCCCATGGTTCGATTCCGGGTTTTGAAATGGCCATATTTAGGCCTTCACCTCTGAGAAGCTCATGTGGAGTATCCCCATGAGGATAACTTTGTCGGTTGCGTCTGTACCTCGCATTCGGGACGTTGCGGGTTCGATGTCCATGGTGAAATCCACATTCAAAAGGGAAGCTTTTCTCGGTATTCAATTGTTAGTTTACCGAACAGCTAGAAGACATCATGCGGAAGGAACACAAGTAATGACAATTTCTGCTAATGCTTATCCCGATTATCATGAAATAGATAAATAAATAGATAAAATAAGTTTTTTAACAATAATTTGTTGCAAAGATGTAGAGAAAGTCTTGTGAATGGAACAAATCAGATTTTTGTGTAATAGTTTTTCTTCTATTTATCGTTCGTTTCTTTATCTCTTCATGTATCGTTAGTTTAAGCAGTTTTAACTGGCACCAGAGGGTTTAGACTTGAGAAACAACAAATGGTGTTATTGCTCTCCTATCAGTAGCGTTTCTCATCGTTAGTTTTAGCAGGTTTTAACTATTAATCACACTCACAAGTTCTTCCACATTTAAAATTATAGATAGTGCAGTGGATAAGGAATGATCTAGTTGATTTTCTACTCCACTCGAGAATCCAGAGCACTGACCAGAGGCAATCCAATGAGAGCTTTCATTACGTATTTACGTTTTTTCTTTCTTATTTTTGAATATGTGTGCATGTGAGTATGTGTGTGTTTTTTAAAAACCCTAACACTCTCCAATGATTAATATAAAACATACAGTGTCTTTAGGTTTGCATTACCGTGAAATCCTAATTGTTTAGTAATCAGAAACATTCTAGCTATATATTTTCTTGTACGCTATGAAATCGGCTCAATTTCAGTATCTAATTGCAATTTAAAAACATAAAATATCAGTAAATTAAATAATATAAGAATACGAAGACAATTCGATAGTCCACCTATCTTGAATGAATATTGCCAGTCTTGGTAAATTGCTATCGGTCTCTAGATAGAAGAGATATTGGACGTTCGAAGAAGAGATGGTGTTAACTAGAGCTCGGTCGGGTCACGAAATTGTCGGATTGAGATTCGAGGCACACAGAGTATAATTATGATGTGATGGAGTAAGCGTTTCGAAACGTATTGCACTACCTAGCATTGCTCACTGCCTGGCCTCGTTCAGTTCCTGCTAATAGATAAACCAGTGAACATTAAAAGAGAGTGTAGACTGAAAAATGTCGAAAATACGAAAGGGTAGCCGTTCGATACTGACAAACTTGTGGATGATCAAACATATTATTAGTGACAGGAGGAAGGCCTTCCTTTCGGTACAATAAAGATATATCTTGTAATGCACTGCAATGCATTCCGAGTGAGTTTGTTTGGTTTATGTTCATTCTTTTCAAAACGTTATTATCTTGAGTTTTTGTCTCAAGCTTTATATTTTATTTGTAAACCTACAAGGCGTTTTTATTTACTAAATTTATTATTAAATAATTGTTTTGTTGTGTTATTTTATGAATTAGAACGATAAACCTAATGTCAATATATGTAACGAGCTATTTAACGTGTTTACGTTACAAACCCCTCCCTACTACCCTTTCTTTATACCGCTAACTGCTCTATGTATTCGTAACTGTGTGCGCTTCGGAAACCAAAATCAAGATGTATAACACTTTGAAGACAGAACAGGCAAAAATGTATAATCCTTGTAAGGACAATTACATTATTAAACATTTAATGTGGTAAACAGTTGTCGAAGCATTTTCGTTTGAAAACAAGTGTAATGTTACCCTGTAAACCTATCTTCAGAAGACTCTACAGACCGCACTAAGTTCAGCGGGAGTTCTTTTGCAAGTGAAGAGTTGATTGCGTGTAAAGGGGTCACTGAACTAGCCTCGGGGAGATCGGCTTCCGTACTCCTTCTCTAAGTGCGGAATTTTCAAACCTGTGGTTAATCTGCGAGCGAATAATAACCTTATAATCTGTAATTTTCTGAGGTGCCAGTAATGGAGTTACAATAACGGGTATCCATTGTCCTCTTTTTCTTTTACTATTTCCTTTCCCGCCCCTAAAAGTATAACTACTTTTACTTTCTCTAGCCCCATAAGTACAATGTACATAGGGATAGAGAAGGTATTGTAAAGCACCCAAAAGTTCGATATCGAGATTTCACCGGAAATAGATATTTTGGGATCCCCCGAGTCCGAAAAAAGTAGTTTTAGAAAAAGGTCCGTGTGTGTCTGTGGACAGCATGGCCCAAAACGAAAAGAGCGTTAAATACCAAACTTGATATTTAGATTTAGTATCTTCCAAGGATGCGACACGAAGATTTAAAAAAAAAATCCCCCACCAAGAACTACCCTTTGCATGGAAAACATTTCGAAAATTTTTATTTTCTTAAAAATGGCTCTAATGATTTTGATTAAAATGCCGTATATTAAAGTTATTTATGTCCGAAATAAAATGTATATCTCGAATTTTTTGGGAATAGCCTCTGAAGATCTCTTTATTCTGGATGGATTTTGCCGAATTTTGCTTAACTGCTAAACCGTAAGAGATAGAAAAAAATTCGCTACACAAAAATGTACATCACGACAAAACACACAATTTATGTCCTTTACGTTTTTGTTGTGGAGGTAAACGTTTCTGAAATATTTCTTGTTATTGGTTTCAATTGTGAAGTACTTAAACTTTTCTCAGACAGGAAGTGTCCGTTTTTCTTTTGTTCTACTCCTGGCCAAGCAAAGAAGTGATTTGCAATGACAATCGCATCACGATAGATTTTAAAATATTTGACAATCACTTTAGCATAGCGCATTCCCTTATTCCCTTCTACTTATAAGGAATTAAGTAATAAGAACATTCTGCTAATATTTATCTCGATTAGCATTGTGTACAAAGAAGAAAAATCTTTTGTAGGAGGTTTGTAGAGCAGCTAGAGAAAGTCATTTGAGTGTAACACATCAGATTTTTATTTATTAAAATGGAATATTTACGTGATATTTTTGTAAACAGACACGGCAGACATAATTTGTTTAGTAAGTATAAGCTAACAATTACCGAGCTTAACTTTTGGAAAAGTACGAAAATATGCAGTGTTCCATTCACGTGTCTTTCTCTACAAACTTTGTTACAACATATAATTCTTTGTTCTATCTCGTGATAATAGAAATAAACATTAACAGAAATGGTTGTATTAGTTCATTCTAAGTAGAAGTGAAATTAGGTAATACACTAGACAAAAGCAACAGTCAAATCTTTTAAAAAGCCTGTCACTATATGAAAAAATTTAAATTTTGTTAGTTTTGCAGACCAGGAGTTAAACAAAAGAGAGATGAAAGATGGCCTGTTTAGAAAAGTTTAAGTAGCTTAAAATTGAAATCAATAATAACGAATATCTTGAAAACGGTTAACTACAAAAAATGTATATGACATATATTGTGTGCTTCAACAGGATCTACATTTTTTGTGCTGTAAGTTTACCGGTTATATAAAATTCATCCGGAATGAAGAGATCTTCAGAGGCTGTTTTTAGAAAATTTAAGATAGTATTTTATATGGCTTGTAACTATCTGTAATAAGCGGTATTTTAACCTAAATTGTTAGAACCAGTTTTGAGAAAACACATTTTCAAGAAATGTTCCATGCAAGAGGTGGTTTGGGGGAAGGATTTTATTAAAAATCTTCCTGTTGCATCCTTGGAAGAATCTAAACTTTTTTCGTAGTTGGCTTGTCCTCCCCGTATTTAGGACTGACTCCTCCTAGGACTTACAAGCGGTTGCCTAGGAGGCAGAAGCATGTTGGAAAGCCAACATCACAGAATGGAGAACCTAGAACGAGTGGTCGGCCCTTAGCCAGCGTGAGCGTGAGGAAGTGGATATGAAATGCAGCGAAATGAATGATGAAGCAATTGGTGGAATGAGTGGTGGAGAAAGCCCGCCCAGACGCCACTTCTTCCAGAAAAGTCCTAAATGCCGACCTACTTAATTCCAAATTTGATATTTAAGGGTCTGTTCGTTTTTAGAGTTATGCTGTCCACAGACACACACATACACCACACACACATTGACATTTTGGATTCAGCAGTTCTCAAAACATGTATTTCCGATGAAATCTCGGTAAGGATTTTTGAATGGAGTATAATGTCTTTATCTACTATGTACATTATACATACGGGCTAGAGAACGTAAAATTATACCTTTCCAACTCTTGTTCTAGACTCAACTTGTATTGAAAATAATTGATTATTAATGTTTGTCCCAGCGCTGTCTCGAGTATGCTGTCTGTCAACTTATAATAGCCAAGTGTCGCAACGATAATCTACAACCCGTGTTTGTATATGGACATCATCAGCGCCAAGGTCGGTAAATCTAGTTACCAGAGCAGTTCATAATGTCGGTATAAGCTTCTAACGGGTTGTCCTCGACTTGACAACGCATGTAGCAGATTTCTCGCGGCATCGGATTTGCGGTGTAGGTAAGTTCTTCGATCACAGGTGGCTGTGTTGAAATCCTTGAACCAGAATTTTCACACATAGTAGTAGATTATATGTAATAGTATTAATAAATTTAAAAGCTCTGATGCATTTAACACACGTGTCTTTCTCTACATCTCTGTTACAAATTATTGTTAAAAGCTTATTCTTCTATTTCATGCTAATCGAGATAAATATTAACGACAAATAGCCTTATTATTTGCTTCCTTGTAAGGAAGGGAAATACGGGAATACCATAGGTTGAAGCTGCAGTCAAATACTTTAAAAGCTGGTTGCTATGTGATTGAAATTCCTTTGTTGGTATGGCTAGGAGCTGACAGATTCCCGTATGAGAAAAGTATAAATATTTTAAAGCTGAAAACAACAAGGAAGACCGCCTGGATAGTATGATGGTATCGTGTCTGCCTCTTATTCAACAAGTCACGAGTTCGAATCTCGCTTAGGGTGTGATACCCGGATAAGTTTTTTTTTTTTTTTTTTTTTTTGGGAGGAAGGGGGTTTCCCTTATCCTGAGAAGACGAACGTCGAGCAACTTTAAGCTCCATGGACCCCAAGATCATGTGTGCATCATTTCTCCAATTTCATTCATTAATTAATATGACCAACCAGGTTAAAGGGCGTAAAGATAAAAAAAAAAAAAAAAAAAGGAATGTCTCAAAAACGCTTAGCTCTAAAAAAAATTATATGACATAAATTATGTGTTTTAACGAGAACTACATCTTTGTATAGTAAGTTCTTGTCTGTGTCTAGCGGTTTACCAGTTATGCAAAATTCAGCGAAATTCGTCCAGAATAAAGAGGTCTTCAGAAGCTGTTCCAGGAAAATTTAAGATATGCGTTTAATTTGTCATGTAAATATATTTAATATACGATATTTTAATCCAAATCGTTAGATACATTTTTGAGAAAATCAACATTTTCGAACAATTTTCCATATAAAGGGTAGTTTGGGGTGGGTTTTTTTTCATAAAAAGCTTCGTGTTGCATCCTTGGGAGACAATAAATTTAAATACCAAGTTTGGAATTTAACGGAATTTTCGTTATAGAGCCATGATATCCACAGACACACACAAAGACGGCCAATCGGACAGTGACACACACTGACCTTATCTAAAAATGTTTTTTTTTTATTCAGGTGGTCTCAAAACATGATTTCCGGCGAAAACTCTGTATTGAATTTTTGACTGCAATACAATACCTTCTCTATACACTATATACATAGTACGAGAAGAGAAAGTAAAAATATAATCGCTAAATAGCGCGTTAAGAAACTATTCCCGCGATAGCTTATTTTCACATCTAGTTTAACTGCAATAAACATTTGCAGAAATAGATATATTACATATTTCGTAATAAATTCGATAGAAAATAGCGATAGTCAAATGTTTAAAAGCTGGATGCTATCAGCTAGCCTTGAAATGCATAGGGTTTCCATGCATTCCGAGAAACACTAAATAGACTTTAAAAGAATTACAAAGTATTGAATAATTTGAACCATTAATGGCATATCTCCGAAATGACTTAAAACACTTATTTGAAATAAATTGTGTGTTATAGAGAGATCTACATATTTATGTGGACATACTACTTATATAAGTTAAGGTATATAAAGAGGACCTTCAGTTTATTCCCAGAAAATTCAAGATTTACCATTAATAGTTTGGATTCTTCAATACTTTGTAATTCTTTTAAAGTTCCATTCTGGCTGTCCCCTCCTTGTGTCATGGTTCTAGTTAATGTTGTTCAAGCTTCTAGGATATAATAATTTAAATGTAGCTTACTCATTCGGAAAATATCTAGTCAATCTTGCTCTTTGAAAGTGAACTATACGTTTCAATGATCTTTACTTGTTTCTTAACTAAACATACAAACTAGTAGTTACATTTCTCCCATTTCTTTCCAAGCGTAAAATATGTTTCGCAAGAAAAGTGCAGTTTTCATTTGTTATGCAAGTCATTCATGCTACAGCTATTCTGAGGGAACAACTAAGCAGTTAGAAACTAGTGCAATAATAGATGCAACAGAGTGGGTTTACTCTCGTATTTTCATATCAACGTCGCATGTACTTTGCAAAACTATTAAACTCTCGCCAAAGTCAGTCCAGTTTTAGTAGCTGATATCAATAAGTATTGAATTTAACGCAAAACACAGTTCCTATTACGTAAACTATGGAATTTAACATGAAAAGGCGTGATTACATATTCAAATTAATCTCAATACGTTTTGATTGAACATGGAAAAGCGCCTCGTATGCAGTAAGGAATGTATATGTAAATCTATCTCAATATGTATTGAATTTAAAACGGAAACACGAATAATATTCGGTACGAAATGTATAATCAAATTGATCTCTGTTTGCATTGAACTGAACATTGAAACGCGAATCGTATTCAGCACAAATTATGTACTCAAATCTATTTTCCAGAAATGCAGTTACACTAACATAGCGATATAACATAGACTTTTGTACCAAAACAAGGTTATTTTTGTGACGTACTGAGAATTTTCATTCCAGAACGCTAAACAAAAGAAAAAAAATCTGATGTGTTCTATTCACATGACTTTCTCTACCTCTCTCCAACAAATTATTGCTAAAAAGCTTATGCTTCTATTTACTTCATGCTAATCGAGGAAAAAAAAAAATAGCTCAAATCGTCTTATTACCTGCTTCCTTGTAAGCAGAAGGGAAATAAGGGAGTACTATAGGCTAAACTAATAATCAAAAGCTGGTTGCTATGTGACTGAAGTTTCTTTGTTTGTATGGACAGAAGTTGACAAATTCCTGAATGAGAAAAGTACGAGTTTTTCATAGGAATATGTCAAAAACGATCAACTCCACGAAAAAAATGTATGTAACATAAATTGTGTGTTTTAATGTGCTCTACATTTTTTGTGTGCTAAGGTTTTGCCCATCCCTTACGGTTTAGCAGCTATGCAAAATTCCGTAAAATACATCTAGAATAAAGTAGTCTCAGAGGCTATTCCCAGAAAATTCCAGATATACATTTTATTTGTCAGTAAACATCTTAAATATACGATATTTTAAATAAAATCGTTAGAGCCATTTTTAAGAAAATCAAAATTCTCGAAAAAAATTCCATGTAAAGGGTAGATTTTTCTTGAAAATCTTCGTGTCGTATCCTTGGAAGATACGAAACTTAAATACCAAGTTTGGTATTCAACGGTCTTTTCGTTTTTGAGCTATGCTGTCGACAGACACACACACACGCGCGGACTTTTTTCCAAAAATTCTTTTTTTTTTTTTGGATTCAGGTAGACCCAAAACATGTATTTCCGGTGAAATCTCGGTATCGAATTTTTGGGTGCAATACAATACCTTCTCTATACACTATGTACATAGTACGTGTAGAGAAAGTAATAAATCTGATGTGTTCTATTCACATGACTTTTCCTACGTCTCGGTAACAAATTATTGTTAAAAAGCCTATCTCCTTTAAGCTAATCGAGATAAACTTAGCAGAAATTGTCTGATTACTTGCTCTCTTGTAAGTATAAGGGAAATAAGGGGGTACACTAGGCTAAAGTGATCATAAAAACTTTTAAACGCTGGTTTTCATATGGTTAAAACCCATATCTTTGGATTGCCAGAAATTGACAAATTCCTGTATGTGAAAACTCTAAATGTTTTAAAACAAACAATAACAAGGAATGTCTTCAAAATTGTCAACTCTACGAAACAAAAATGTATACGAATATAAATTGTCTATTTTAACGAGATCTACATTTTTTGTATAATAAGTTTCTGTCTCTTACGGTTTACCAGTTATGCACAATTCAGGAAAATGTTTCCCGAGCAAAGAGATCTTCAAAGGTATTCCCACAAATTCAAGATATACATTTTGTCATGTAAATATATTTAATATACAGTATTTTAATAAAAATCATTAGAGCCATTTTTAAGAAACTCAACATTTTCAACATTTTTTCAATGTAAAGGATAGTTTGGAGTGGGAAAATTATCCTCAAAATCTTCGTGTCGCATTTCTGGAAAATACTAAACTTAAATACCAAGATTTTTAGGTTTTGAGCTATACTGTCCTGACACATTCAGACGCACACCCAGACAGAAAAACAAGGCTTTTTTGGGGGGTTCAGGGACTTCAAAACATGTATTTCCGGTGAAATTTTGGCGTCGAAGTTTTGGGTTGAATACAATAAACTATGAACTTGGTACGTGTAGAGAAAGTAAAAACGAAGAACAGGTATTGGGATGTTTAGGAGTGAGATAATTAAAAATAATATTAATTACTCTAAAGGTATTATTTGAGTAATCAATAGTTACACTTATAATTTGATGTTTTATTAATTTTTTTCTTCTCAATAGCCAGTGATGGGTTATCCAGATACGACAATATTACGAATGATAAACAGTGACATGCTAAATAAGTAGGAATTAATTGGATATGAAAAGTTTAAGGTCCAAGTTTTCTTTAGATGGCAACAAAGAAATAGTCCTTAGTCGAAGATATGAAAGCTGTGGGATCAACAGCTTCCTGAGGCTGAATGTCCAAGGGTCACTTGGCATCAAGCCGATTGTGAAGACCATGCATTACAATCGTGAACATTGCATGATAAAGATAAGATACAAAAAAGTATACTTCTTGAATAAACAAATCTAAAATGACAAAGCATTATTAAGGTGGTACGAAAAGGAAAACATCTTCCAAAAGTTTCCTGGCTGCAAAATAAAACTTTCTCTAGTTATTTTTAATTGGCAATTCCTAGGCAGCTTCATATATACAATGATAACAATTAAGCCTGAATTACTAAGTGTTGGTTAAAAATTTTCAAAGAAAAATAAAAAATCATATGTGTTACATTCACATGACTTTCTCTACATCTCTGTAACAAAATATTGTTAAAAAGTGTATGCTTCTCTTTACTTCATGCTAATCGAGAAAAAATTAGCAGGAATAGTCTTATTACTTGCTTCCATGTAAGTAGAAGCGAAATAAGGGAGTACCATTGGTTAAAGTGATAGTCAAAAGCTGGTTGCTACGTGACTGAAGTTCCTTGGTTTGTATGGACAGGAGTTGACAAATTCCTGTATGAGAAAAGTTATGTTGTTAAAGCTGAAAGCAAAAACAAGGTACATCTCAAAAACGATCCACTCTACGAAAAAAATGTATATAATGTATATTGTGTGTTTTAACCTGATCTACATTTTTTGTGTGGTAAGATTTTGTCCATCTCTTACGGTTTAGCAGTTATGCAAAATTCCCTAAAATTCATCCAGAACAAAATAGATTTCAGAGTCTATTTCCAAAACATTCAAGATATAAATTTTATTTGTCAGGTAAATATCTTTAATATACATATTTTAGTAAAAATCGTTAGAGCCATTTTTGAGAAAATCAAAAATTTCGAAAAAAGTTTCATGTAAAGTGTAGTTGGTAGTGGGATTTTCTTGAAAATCTTCGTGCCGTATCCCTGGAAGATACTAAATTTAAATACCAAGTTTGGTAGTTTACAGACTCTTTGTTTTTGAGTTATCGTGTTCACAGATACACGGACATATGGACACACAAGGACCTTTTTATCATTTTTTGGGACACAGGAGACCCTAAAACGTGTATCTCTGGTGAAATCTCGGTATCGAATTTTTGGGTGGAGTGAAATATCTTCATTATATATTATGTACATAGTACATATAGAGAAAGTAAGAAGTTAATAATAATAACAATAATAACAATAATAATAAAGAGTAATAGTAATAATAATAAGTAGTAATAATAAAAGAATATAAATATTTTTATGAATCACAGCGCGATTGAAAGAAGAACGTTCTTGGGCAAAATTTTCCACTATTTCGCATCCGCAAGTCGTGATCTTGTCCCACAGCTGACAATACCTCGTCACCATGGCGCATAATGGACAACTCACGAACTAGAAATTTAAATCCGATCATGGAAACATCGTAACGATGCCCACCACCACCAAATACTATTCATCTTCAGCCCAAAAATATTTCAAGAGACAAGGAACAAGCATCCATTATCAAAACTATTACCTGTATTTCTTGGAGTTGGTGTTTGTCCAAGAAAAATGGTATTGTGTGATCGTAAATATTTTTCTTCTCAACGTTTTCTTCTTCAGGTTGATATTTAGGCATCTTAACCCTGATAATGTATCGACTATGCATCCATTTTTACTTTCTCTACACGTACTATCTACATAGTGGATACAGAAAGTAATTACTTTATTTCACCCAAAAATCTGATACCGAGATTTCACCGGAAATATGTTTTGAGACCCCCGAAATCCAAAAAAAGAGGCAGTTTTAGAACAATGTGCCTGTTGGGTAGTATAGCTCAAAACCAAAAGCTGCGTTAAAAGTCAAATTTACAATTTAAGTTTATTATCTTCCAAGGATGCGACACAAGGATTTTCAAGAAAATTGTCCCACATGCAACTACCCTTACATGGAACACTTTTATAAAATGTTGAGTTTCTCAAAAATAACTCTAACGGTTCTGATTAAAATATCGTATATTAAATATATTTACATTACAAATAAAATGCATATCTTGAATTTTCTGGGCATAGCCTCTGAAGTCCTCTTCATTCTTGAAAAATTTTGTATTACTGGTAATACGTAAAAACAGACAAAAAACTTACTTAAGAAAAATGTAGAGCTCGTTAAAACACAATTTATGTTACAGACATTTTTTTCGTAGGGTTGACATTTCTTGAGATATTCCTTGTTATTGGTTTCAGTTTTTCTTTTAAGGTATTTGTCAACTCCTGGCCATACAAACAAAGGAAGTACATTAACATAACAACCAGCTTTTAAAAGATTTTTCGATCGTCTTAGCCATATTACTGCCTTATTTCTCTTCTACTTACAAGGAAGAAGCAATAAATCCACTTCTGCTCATCGATTAGCATGAAGTAAATAGAAGAATAAACTTTGTAACAATAATTTGTTGTAGAGACGTAGAGAAAGTCACGTGTCTTGGAACACATTAGACTTTTACTGTTAGTACATATTGCTATCATATCGATCCATCTGGTGCTGCCAGATTATTCCCAACAAAGCAAATGGACATTGGAACATTATATTTTATTTTTGGTGGATGAGAAGGTATTTCAGCTGAAGCGAAGCTATAAACTTCATGTGCTTGGTAGTTAAATGATCTTAGTTCTTGCTCGTTCATTGATGCCGAGAAGTAATTCTCCAGAAGTTCAGAAACCCAAAACATGGGCAAGTGCTTCAGTTACTATGCGTCATCGCCGACAATGGCGCTGTCTTGGTTTTTGCCTGGCTAAGAGCAGACAAGCTCCACTTTAAATGAGTCCCGCCATTCACAGGACGGGAGTTTCAAAGGAATTCTCCAGAAGGTCAAAAACCCAAAACATGGGCAGGTGTTCTAGTTACTCTGCTGTCTGCATTTTTGCCGGGCTGGGCGCAGACGGAGCAGACAAGCTGCATTTTAGGTGCCTCCCGCCATTCACTGGAGGTTAAACTGCACGATCTCGTATCCAAGAGTTGGTGTCTCTATTTATCAAGAACATTCACAAGCCAAGTCCTTTTTGGGGAAGATGTTTCGCTTAATGCTTTTCTTATCCGACGTGCATCGTAAAGCCCTGTGTAGGCAGATGGCTTTAATACGAGTAGGAGAATAAAGCCCTCGGTCAATAGACATTCGCGGGGTTGGATAATTTAATCCGCCAATTTTACCTCTCATAACTATCATTCATCTCCATCTTCGCGCCATACCAGGCACTGAACACCCAACTACATAAAAATAAATAACAACTAAAACAACATAATTTAATTAATAAAGTTCTTAACAAACGCTTACGTTAAAATGAAAATATTCATAAACCACAAATATATAAATACAATATTAATAGTATTAATTGCTTAACATTTTAGCTTTACTTAATTTTAAGAGGAGTCGTCCGTCCTAAATGGAAAACAAAATTACATTAGCCCACCTGGGTAGTGTGGCGGTAGCCTGTCTGCTTCACATTCTAGAGGTCGGGAGTTAGAATCTCGCTTAGGGTGCGTTACTGGGATAAAGTTTTTTCGGGTTTTTCCCTTATCCTGAGAAGACGAATATCAAATAACTTTAAGCTCTATTGATCCCTAGATCGTTTGAGCATCACTTCACCAATTTCATTTGCCGGCCGATATGACCATTCAGGTTAAAGGACTTTAAGCACATACATAAAAAAGAAACGTTTTATTTATATGTTTACTTATTTATCTTTATTTTTTCTGTATTTTAAGAGAATATGATTAGTTCTACTTATGTTATTTAATGATATATTCAAATATTTACTCTCAAACTCATTTCTAGAAATATTAGTCTATATTTAGATTTTAGAATAATAAGTACTACTTCTATCTTATGAAAAGTAAAAGCAGCCCAAGGTAATGTGGAACTTCTTTAATTCAAGTTGCTCAAATAGTTTATTTTTTTAAAAAATGTGTTGAAAATGTTAAAATAATCATACTGTTTTACCAATTAATATTTATGCATAAAACAAATCAGTACACTCAAAAGAAATTCATACACATTATGGGAAATCTCACACATTTATATTTCCAGTGTGTTCTGAGAAAACATAGCTAAGTTAAAATTATTGAGATAGGGCTTGAAGACTTCGTTTTAATAATTTATACTTTAGAAATTAAACCACTGCCTCGAGACACACTCTTCAGTGATTCTGAAGAAATGATTTCGCAATCTAATTATTATTAGCTTCACTCATCCATATTCTATTCTCAATTATTGATTGTGATCAACAGAATGCACCGTTAGCATTTTAAACTTGTTAATATACCCAGGGTAATTTAATTGTTAATAGCAAATACGTGTAGTTGTTACCAATGCTAATGTGTTCTGTTGTCTTTTGCACATGCTAGAGGTGATGTCCTCAGTTTGTTATATGTTTAACCTAGTTTATCACCGGCTGGTGTTGCAATCTTGCTGATCAATCAAATAATAAATTAAAAAAAATCTGATGTGTTGCATTCACATCACTTTCTCTACTTCAGTGTAACAAACTATTGTTAATAAGCTTATTCTTCTATTTATTTCAAGCTGATCGAGAAAAAAATATGCAGAAATAGTCTTATTACTTGCTTCCTTGTAAGTGGAAGCGAAATATGGGAGTATCATAGGTTAAAGTGAAGTCAAAAGCTGATTACTAGATGAATGAAGTTCCTTTGTTTGTATGGACACGAGTTGACAAATTCCTGTATGAGAAAAGTACAAGTTTTTTAAACCTGAAACCAAAAACAAGGAATATCTCAAAAACGATCAACTCCCCGAAAAAAAAATATATAGCATAAATTGTGTTTTTTAATGTGTTCTACATTTTTTGTTGTGGTAAGTTTTTGTCCATTTCTTACGGTTTAGCAGTTATGTAAAATTCATACAGAATAAAGTAGTCTTCAAAGGCTATTTCCAGAAAATCCAAGATATACATATTACTTGTCAGGTAAATATCTTTAATATACGATATTTTAATCAAAATCTTTAGAGCCATTTTTGAGAAGATCAAAATTTTCGAAAAAAGTTCCATGTAAAGAGTAGTTGGGGGTGGGGGACTATCTTGAAAATCTTCGTGTCGCATCCTTGGAAGATATCAATCTTAAATATCAAGCTTGGTATTCAACGGTCTTTTCGTTTTTGAGCTGTGCTGTCCACAGGCACACAGACTCACACACACACAGACCTTTTTCCAATTTTTTTTTTATTTAGGGGAAGCCAAAACGTGTATTTCCGGTGAAATCTCGGTATCGAATTTTTGGGTGGAATACAATACCTTCTCTATACACTATGTACATAGTACGTGTAGAGAAAGTAAAAAAAACAAGAAATTAAATAATATTTTCTAAATTTCTTGGATACGCTATGATTCAGAGTTTGGATGCTCCTCGACAGGCTTCTGACCCAGATACCTGGCTTGTAAATTCATTGAAGGATGTTCACGTGCCAAAGCGGACTCAAGGACGGGCAGACGAAAAAGTCAACAAACTATAAGGGTTTGTTTGATGCATCAACCAGTCCACGTGGTCATGCGCCGCGGTCCACGGCAATACTATTAGAAATTCATGGTTATCAACTTTCTCCTGTTATTCAAACTGTAACATTCGCTTGGCGTGACGGCGAAAATGAGAAATTCATAATGACGGGCTCTGAAGGGGACACCAAAGTGTTAGAAGTCATTTTCCAAAGTATTAGAGCTAGAATTTTGATTTCTTGCATTTGTAGCAGATTTCAACACAATATGTAACGACATTGTTGATCTGTTAATTAATTTATATCGTCATTAGCACAAATAAAAAACCTATCCTCTCCGACAAATAATTTAACCAGTGCCATTCTTTAAAACTGCATTCTTTAATACCTTTTTTGATAAAATTTTTGATTGGATTTTTACAATATTTGTTTTACTTATTAGAAACAAAAATCTGACGGTTCCACAAACAATTTTTCCTACAGAAGATTATTCTTTTATCTACATCATGTTAATCGAGTGTGTATTGAAACAATTAGTATTAATTCTGGAATTATTTGAACCACGGATCTCCCGATCTCTAGCCGTTGGCTCTGCCACTGAGTTACCATGGCAACATAGCATTGAATTTCTCTACTGACTCGCATGTTTCCCGGTAAACCACAAGGTGGTTCAAATCCCGAGTTAAGGCATCATTGAATTTTTCAGTCTGACTCTACCTATCAACTCCTGTCCTACACACGGTTTGTGTGAAAAAACAATTAATCCAATACCAATTAGTAATATTATTCGACCTCGTAGTTTAGGAATTCGATTAGCTGATGATATAATTGCAGGTCACCTTTTAATAACACTTTTAGGAAATACTGGTAGAACAACAACAATAATAATAATATCTCCAGATAAGCGTTACCCGAATTGCTCATATTACTTGTTTTTTTGTAAGTTGTAGGGAAATAAGAGACTGCACAGAATAACTTCAAAGATAACTTACCGAGTGTCATTCTTTACAACTGCATTCCTTAGTACCTTTGTAACAAAAATTTTTATTGGAATTTTACCACATTTATTATGCTTTTTATAAAGAAAAGTATGTTGTGTTCGTTTCACATGGCTTTCCCTGGCTGTTGCTCAAACAACTTTTCTTATAAATGATATTCTTTTATCTACACCATGCTAATGGAGATATACATTACCTGAATTGCTCTCTTTACTTGCTGCTTTGTAGGAAATAAGAGACTGCAAAGGCTAAAGTAATAGTCAAATCTTGTAAAAGCCTCTCGCTATATGAGACAATATAAGTTTAGTTATTTTTTCTTGCTAGGAGTAAATAAAAGAGAGGTGAAAAGAAAGATGGAATTCCCACTCTAGAAAAGTTTAAGCAGCATTCTCATATGGAATTTCATCACAAACAGTTCCAGCAACTTTGTAACGTTAGAGCAAGCCATTCAAATTGTCTGCTCTATTTAATTGCAATAGCGAATTTTATAAATTACGGAAGCTTTTAAGCATATGCCAATTTTATTTTCTCTAGCACGTATGTACAATGGTACTGTACTCCACCCAAAAATTCGATACTGAGATTTCACCGGTGAGTGTGTGTTTGTGAACTACATAGCTCAAGAAAGAAAAGTTGGTTAAACACCAACCTTAGTATTTAAGCTCCATACCTTCTAAGGATGCGATATAAAATTTGTAGGGAAATTTCCCCACCCTAACTACCCTTTACATACAATCTTTTTCAAAGACTTTTAGTCTATTTTTGTTTGTAACGATTTTGATTAAAATACCATATACTTAAAGACAAATTAAGATATATTTTAAATGTCATGGTGAAGCCTCTGAAGGAATCTTCATTTTGGACGACTTGTATAGCTGATAGGTAAACCCTAAGAGATAGACATCACAAAAATCATAGACCTCGTTAAAACACACATCTTGTGTCACACTTTTTTGTAGAGTTAACCGTTTCGAGATATTCCTTGATATTGGTGTCAATATTAAACTACTTAAATTTTCGCAAACGGAATCTCATTTCATATTTCTTTTGTTTAACTCCTGGCTATGCAATTGCTTCACATAGCGACCAGCTTCTAAAACATTTCACTATCGCTTTAACCTGGTGTATTTCTTTATTTTCCTACTACTTGCATAGAAACAAGTAATAAGACTATTTCTGTTAATGTGACAAACTCCATTAACATGATGCAGATTAATAATTTTTTGTGAGGACGGTTGGTTTGTGGAACAGTTAGAGAAAGTCATAAGATCCGAACACATAATATTTTTAGTAATTTATTTTCTTTATTTTTATATAAAATGTTAGAAAGTACCTGGATTTCTAAGATAAATCAATTTTATTGCGTATCAAACCGAGCGAGAGACTGGAAGATAATTTTGGGACTCGCATTGAGGAGGTCGTGGGCTGCCAATTTTAACCTTGGCTTTTTGTGGTTTTCCTGGTGAATTATTTTCTTTCCCAATTTCCATTTACCTTTCTTGTTATCCTTCAGGTGTGTTTCTAGGCTTTGTATTGTTCGGCGGTGCCGGATAGATGGCAGAAATCTGAAAATGAAAGAATATTCCATGTGGATGCATTAATGGTTTTTCATTGGCCTTGATGGGCAACTCCAGACAGGCCGGATTTTCGAGGCCTTTGCCTACCTGTTGGGTATTTAGTATTTACCTATACCGCCCACGGGCACAAACACACACATGACTTTAATGCTTTTCTTGGATTCTGGAATCCTCAAAATAGGTATTTCCGGTGAAATCTCGGTATCAAATTTTATATGCCATACAATGTCTTTTCTACCTACTTTGTATGTACACGTGCTTGGTAGAGAGTGCAATATAGAGCAATTAAATCCCAGGTTATAAATGTTTTCCATATCTTGAACGATTTAAAATACTGATTCAAAACGGTGCCTCATGTGCCTGTTCACATCCAATACAGAATGTTATCACTTACTCTTTGACTGTCCATTACACGAAAGGAAATGGCTCAGATTAATAATACACTTAGACTTCTGTAATAAATCCTTCACTCCACCATTACACCAACCATATTTAAAAGTGTTGCTACTAAGAATTTAAAATATTTGTCAATAATATATTTAATTCATTATAAATAATTACCTACACTTCCCCATATATTTAAATTACTCAACACAGTAAAGAAAATTATTTTATATTTCCAATGAATATGTTCCTTTTTTATTATCTATTTACGCTAATGCTAAATTTTTTGTTGTAGCATATATTCTAGGATCGGCTGATAAATCCCGAATCTCTCAATGAAAATATAATTTAAAAATACTTTATTTCTCAACATAATCTCCAGAAAGGCTAATACATTTGTCATATCAGTGTTCTAATTTAATTTAACCATCTCTGTAGTGCGATTTATCAAGGTCTTCAAAATAGCTGTATACCACATCAATGACCTTCTCGTTGCTGTGAAATCTTCGTCCTCCAAGAAATTTCTACTGGGTACTCACTGGGTGCTAGATCTGGCAAAGAGGGTGGATCTTCGTACAATTCGAACTTTAATTCGCACATTTTTCCCATTGCAATGGCTGAACGATGGACCGGACATTGTCGTGATGAAACAAGATTTTTTTTTTCCAAACGAGGTATTTTTATTTTCACTTCATCACTCAAACGTTGCAGAAAGCTTGCGTGGTAGTCACCAGTGATACTTTTACCTATTTCCAAGTAATAATACTTACAAATAATTCCCTGTGCATCCCAGAAAACTCTCGCCATAACTTTGTAGCTGACAAAATTGTCTTTGGCCTTTTTTAGAGTTGGTTCACCTGCTTCAATCCATTGTTTTGACTGCGATTTACTTTCTGGAGTGTAGTGATGTATCCAAGTTTCATCCATGGTAATAAGACGTCTCAAAAATTCACTGGGACTTTTACCGTAGAGCTCCACATTCTTAACCGAAACAGTTTTTCTTTACAACTTTTGATCAGGTGTCAACAAACGCGGCACCTATCCTGGTCAGGCCTTGTAATAGCCCAGAACATTACTTAAAATATTACCTGCACGTTCTTTTTATATGTTTACAGCCTCTGCTATCTTAAAACAACTTTAATCTGCGGTCTTCCAGTACTAAACGATGACTTTTTTCAATGATCTCTGGAGTTGTCACTTCTACAGGGCGTCCAGAGCGACGCTCATCAGTAATGCTTTAACTTCCCACTTTAAACTCTGCAACCCACCTTTTAATCATTGTATATGAATGTCAGTATATGTCCATTTCCTTCTTAATTTCTTTATGGAAGTATTTAATCACTACTCGTTTTTACAAATCCTCGATTTTCGTTAAAACTCTAAAGTTGTCTTGTTTAAAATGCTTTCATTTGAAAACAAAACAAGCTGTTAACCTGTAACTATGGATAAAAGCTAGTCTAGAGCTAAGCTATACGATGCTACTGTCTAACTGGCCTAATAGCGCCATATCTGTGTGAGGCCCGGGATTGATCAGCTGACCCTCGTATTAAAGATGTTTATATGTAAAATAAAATGTATATTTTGAATTTCCTGGGAATAGCCTCTGAAGTCTTCTTCAATTCTGAATGACTTTTTCATAACTGGTAAGCTTAAGAGACAAACAGAGAGAAGGTACACAAAAATGTAGAGCTCGTTGTAATACACAGTCGACCCTCGTTCTTAATATTAACTGTTATTATGTAAAAGTACAATTGTTTACAACTATAGTCCTAATATACAATTGCAAAAAAGCTTGTTTTTTCAGGCGTAAAAATCCTTAGCATGGCTTTCCGGAAGGGAAGTAAAGCTGTGGGTCCCGTGTCGTAGATTTACGGCACGTAAAAGAACCTCAAGCCTGATAAGAGAGGCCTCTGAGCAAAATTAAGCGATCTTACACGCCCAATATAGAATGTGACGCTGAGAACCAAAGCAGTTAAAGAGCGTCCATAAATAACAGGCCATTTCATTTCGTAAAAAATCTTATGTGTACCATTCACATGACTTTCTCTACATCTTTGCAACAAATTATTCTTAAAAGCTTATACTTTTATTTACTTCATGCTAATCAATAAAAAAATAAAAGAAATAGCTATATTACTTGCTTCCTTGTAAGTAGAAGCGAAATAAGGGAGTACCATAGGTTAAAGTAATAGTCAAAAGCTGGTTGCTATGTCACTGAAGTTTCTTTGTGTGTATGAACCGCAGTTGACAAATTCCTGTATGAGAAAATTATAAGTTTTTCATAGCAGAAACCAAAAATAAGGAATGTCTCAAAAACGACGAACTCCACGAAAAAATGTATATAACATAAATTGTGTACTTTAACGTGCTCTACATTTTTTGTGTAGAAAGTTTTTGTCCATCTCTTACGGTTTAGCAGTTATTCAAAATTCCGTAAAATTCTCCAGAATAAACTACTCTTCAGAGGCTATTCCTAGAAAATTCAAGATATACATATTATTTGTCAGGTAAATATCTTTAATATACGAAATTTTAATCAAAATCGTTAGAGCCATTTTTGAGAAAATCAAAAATTTCGAAAAACGTTCCATATAAGGGTAGTTGGGGTGGGGGATTTTTCTCAAAATATTCGTGTCGCATCCCTGGAAGATACTAAACTTAAATACCAAGTTTGGTATTTTACCGACTTTTCGTTTTTGAGTTATCGTGTTCACAGACACACGGACATTTTTGTGAAAATGCTTTTTTTTTATATTGGGGTCCCTAAAACATATATTTCCGGTGAAATCTCGGTATCGAATTTTTGGGTGGAGTGCAATACCTTCTCTATACACTATGTACATATGCGTATAGAGAAAGTAAAAAGGACTAACATTTTGGAAATTCAATAGATAAATAAACGAGAATTATTCAAAACAACTCTGTAAACTGTACAAATCAAATCGGAACTTACTGAAATATTGAAATAGAAAGTTAGAAAAAGTAAATATGTCAATTCTGACTCCACTATTACTGCGAGTTCTGAGTTAAGTTTCCAATTTGAGCGAAGCTAACAAGCCACTGTTTTCATCTCTGTGTAGTCAGCCAGCCTATCACTGGCTCTGCGGGGGACGTGACGTAAAGATGTCGTCATAAATAACTCCACAGAAGGTAATGAAGTTACATGTGGAGTAATTGTAAACGCTTCTATACGTCGTGGTCTTAATAAATGAATCCTTAATTAAACTGTTAAGCAGTAAATGGAATCTGTTATATATCAGAAGGTTGATTGCGCAGATTATGATAGTCGATAGAAAATAACGAATGAGAATGTCCATAACTATTATACTAAGTGTGCGAGAGGAATCAAACAACGTCGAATAAATTGTTGAAATATCTTCTATTAAAGTAAAACTATATGGAAACGAATATGATCAAAATATTCGGGAGAAGAGGAACAAAAATGAAGATGTGTTCCATTCCTATGACTTTGACTGCTTGTTCTGCAAACAAACTATTAATGCAAAAGAGTATTCTTCTATCTACTTCACATAAATCGATAATTGAAACAGTCTAACTACTTACTTCTTTGAATGCAGACGAGAAATAAGGGACTGCATTAGGCTAAAGCGATAGTAAAACCTTTTAAATGCTATCGCTATGCAATGAAATTCGGCTCTCTTGCATAGCTAGGAATAACAACAATAACAAATATTAAACGAATGGTGAGTTCCTCTTTCAGAAAATTATAAGCATTATAAAATTGCAATACTTCGGAAATGGCTAATTCCACATAAATTATGTGTTTTAACATGTTTCGAGCAGTAAGATTTGGTCAATGTTTTATGGTTTACTAGTTATGCTAAATTCCTCCAGAATGGAGAGAACTCAAGAGGCTATTCCCAGAAAATTTAAATACACATTTTATGTCTTTAATATATAGGATTTTAATGGAAATTTTTAGACAATTTTGAGAAGTTCAACATTTTCGAAATATGTTCAATATAAACGTAGTTTGGAGTGGGGGATTTTCTTTAAAACTTCTGTGCTTCGTTCTTGATCTAACCTTTTGAATAAATAATCGTAGTTTGTACAGACTATGTAGAGAAGGTCATGTGACTTACCATATCATATTTTTTCTACAATGGATTCAAAATTTAACTTATTTCTAATATCTTCGTTTCTTAACAGATCTTGGAAAACGAGTTTCTACTGCATCTAATCTGCTGAAGTATTTGTGCTAAGACAGGAAGTAGCGTGTCGGAGTGAAATTTTCTGCATCTATTCTTGTTTTTCCTTGTCAATGTTCTTAATTCTGTCACATAATGTCTTGAAACTTAGTTATTTATTCTTTCTCTAGCACGTATGTGCAATGTACATAGTAGGTAGAGAAGGTATTTTATTCCACCCAAATTTCAATACTAAGATTTCACCGGAATGATATGTTTTGAGAACCCTTGAATGCAAAAAAAAAAAAAAATAGAAAAAGATTCATGTTTTTTATGTTTGATGCCCGCCTTTTCTACTATGGCACCGCAGGTGATGGCATTGACGATATACGGAACGAATATGGAACACCGGTGGAATGCGAGGGTGGGAGAAACCCGAAGAAAACCCGCCCCTGCGACACTTTGTCCACCACAAATACCACATGCAGTCGCTTGAAATGGAACCCGGGCACCCTATGTGAGAGGCGAGATTCGTGTGTTGGTGTGTGTGTGTGTGTGTGTGTGTGTGTGTGTGTGTGTGTGTGAGAGAGAGAGCAGCATAGCTCAGAAACAAAAAGTCGTTAAATACAAACTTGTTTTTTAAATTTATAAATTTTCAAGGATGTGAATTACCCATGAGGTGCATGGAACACTTTTTAAAAAGTTTGATTTCTCAAAAATTGCTCTTAACCTTTTTAATTAAAATACCTACCATATATTTAAGACATTTTTATGACAAATATACATTTTGAATTTTCTGGTAATAGTCCAGATGATGTTTTTTTTTTTTTTATTGTCGGTTCATTCCTCAACTGATTGATTTCCGCTGCCAACATGGGTGCTGTTTTGAAGCATCACGACTACTGCTAAATATTCGTCTTTCGTTCCCTTGCGATCACGATTTTGTTACTGTTCATTAAAATATCTCGCCACAGTATGATGGACAGCTCCCATGGAAACATGTTCGTGTTTGGCTATTTCACGCATGTTTTGCGTAAACTAACTATAGCAGCCCGCTTTCTGTCGAAAGCTCAGAGATTTTACCCATTTTAACTTTGAAACTATACACACCACAATGTCAATGTGCTCAGTGATGACTGACTAAACAGAGTTTGTTGGCTTACAAGAATGACATCTGGTGCAGTAAACAACAATGCTATGTTCAAAACAAAACCTTAAGGGAAGTATCTTTATAAGGGACATCAAAATGCACTTCTTTCAGGAAAAAAAAATAGTATAATGAAATGGACTAATGTTCCTATGGGTTTCTTTATTAAATATCTAAAATTAAACATCTCTTATCTCAGGAAACCAAGGGTGTTTAAAAAACGTTTGAGCGGTAGTGTGTATATATATTTAATTCAAAAATAATTTTACAAACTTTGGGGACAGGTTCCATACATCAAAGCAAGAAAGATTTTCAGGTACACACTTGTCCCAAAACCTTTCGTTCTTGAATTATTGAGGTTCCAAATGTTATTACTCAAAATATATTAAAGTAAAACATTATTCTATTTTTGTCATAGGCTAGTTAGGAAGTGTTCCACACAAACATCACTTATAGAAAATGATCCAAATATCCTCCTCTTGTGTCTAGACACGCATATACTCGTCGAAGCATGGAATGTCAAATACGCCCAGTCGGTGTCGTATAAATTCGTAGGCTTACATGACACATGGATTAAGAGTTTCTCCATCTGGGGTATCTGCTGCAGAAACCAAGGATTTGGGTTGGGGGGACGAGCAGGCCATGGAACTGGGCCCGCTCTACCTATCCGTCTGTCACACTAGATACCAGCCAGTGTATCTCGAACAATGAGACTAAACTGTGCTAGAGCATCATGTATAAATTACATATTTCTTCTTATTTGCAGAGACACATTCTCTAAAAGGCCTGGGAGAGTGTTCTGAATGAAGTCTCCTTATAGACAGCTTCTTGTAAGACGTGCTGGAGGAATGTATTACACATCTGATAAATAGCAAATGTTAACAAGCAGCATGGCAACACAAAGCCAACTCCACAGAGTAAAATAGTGAAAGTCTTCCGTTATTTCACCTCCAGTTACAAGAAAGCAAATAATATTAGCATGTTTGTTAATGGTTATCTAGATTAGAATGAAGTGGATAAAAGATTAATGTTTTGTAAAAATACTTTATTTGCAGAACAGATAGAGAAAGTTAGTTAATGGAATATATCAGATATTTTATTTATATATTGAATTATTTCATAGATTATATGACATACAAGATATCTGAAACGTGACACCTGTTGAATAATATGATTATTGTTCTTACTAGGAGCTTACCGTGGTATAGCATTGCCTTAGGGTTTTTTCATGAAAAGTTTACATTGTATAGCTAACTTATCCGAATCATTTATGATGTATTTCCTTCACTTTAAAATTGTAGGGTTACATAAAATTTATCCAAGTAGTAAATAAGCATAACACTAATGAAAATTGTGCCTTAATTAAGATTATCAATTTGTTGCGCAAATTATATTAATCACACAGGGCGAAAATGCCTAGCGTTTTGCTAAAGCACGTTTCGTGACCATCTACATCATTCGCAACAACTATCAAATTAATTGTTTTTCCAAGTTTTTGAAGTAAGAAACTAAGGGCATGGAAGGGGAGAGATCTCTAGTTGAAGGAATATTTAGTATAATCACATTTTTCGGTTTGTCAGAAGTTATTGATACATTAGTATTATTGCAGTAAACATAGCGGCAAAGTCATAACATAATTTTGTTCAATTTTTTTTGGTCTAAAACTGAAGGAGGGCAAAATATCAGATTTTGACCAAACCTTATTGTTTGTCTCTCATGCTTCTAACCATTAATTCCACTACACGAACTTAAGTAAGTGCACAACAAAAAAGCTTGACAAATATCAGAGGCTATCCCAAAGATTATAATGAGGTTCACTGTGAACTGCATCTATTGAATTCCGAGTCCAAGGATCACGCCCCCTATTCATAAGAACATAATTGCTTTTGATATCATAAACACATAATTGGATACTAATTATTTCCTGCGATAGCTGCAAAATGGGCGAATTAGCAAGAGGTTTCTTATAATCCGGATTAGACTGCCAATTTTTTCTGCTTCTCAACGTCTTTCCGAGTTCGACACCTAAAAATCAACAAACAATACAGAATCGTTCTGTTGATAATGTATAACATATTTGACTAAGTATACCAACATTATGCTGTTTAAAACTTGCAGTCTAAAAATACTACTTAATTGAACATTTAACAGCACAAAATCACTTAAATAAGCACCCTAGCCTATGTATTGAAACACGTTTCCCTTTACTTGTTTTTACTTCTGCTATTCGAGAAACTACAACCAAACACCACACACGTATTCACCGTTATACTGGTCGAAAACCTACAGTTCAAATGTACTGCTTAATTGACATTAATTTTATTTGGGGTACACATTTATATCACAAATGCCGTACTCCTCTCAGAAGTGTAGAATCAAAACATGGCGGCTTGTCAAATACGTGTTTTACCAACCACAATGCATAAGGATAGGCATTTCTTATCCATTCTCTCTAAATCTGTGTTAATCCACAGTACACTGCAGTTTTGTCTTACCTTATCGCTGATAAAAGTTGAGTTGATTACACAAGGTATATTAGCAAGAATGTTGTCACCGGAACGTACTTGTGTCACATCTCAAGATTCAGAAGGGTTATATAACGGGGTATCAGAGACCCTTTTCTTCTGCACATGCAATACACTAGCAATATACGATGTCAACAACTGGACAAGCTGTGTGGTTGACTGGCGGTTAACCACTTGACGTTGATTGTTGTTTGAGGTAACGGTTTAGTCCATCACAAGAGCTGTCATGGCTGAATGAGTACAGAACAGACCATAAACAAATCTAATAAGTTGCACTTACATTTATTTCTCTACTCACTCTTGTAGAATCTGTTAATAACAGGTATGGAAATTTACAAGCATTAAGAGGTCAGCGAAGCGATAAAAGTAATTCTTTTAAGTATTGCTATTACAGCTAGAGCTTTAATTGTTTGTACAGAATCACTGGTAACAAAATAAGTATTTACACTAAGTTTCATTTAAATAAGTCATTTCATTCCGGGTACATTAAGGCATTCGATTTAATTGGCTAAAATCAAAACATATCTTCTCCTACGGATACTGAGCTACACGCACCTCTTTTTAAAATTACATTCCTTAACATCTCTTTTTTTGTTCTTTTAATTATTTCACAGATTGGAAAGAACAGCAAAAAATAGCGCATGATTATACTATGTGGTCCTACTGCCTCGTATTTGGTATGAGCAGATATCTCTTGGTGCGTTAAAAGAGTCGCAGAACTCATCGGAGCTATTTAAAGTTAAAACCTGCCAGAGAAACCTTCGGCGTATGCTTAATAGACACTCCCAACTTCAAACCTTATTTTCTCGCAAACTCTTTTACAACACTTTTCTATACTCAAAGTTTTCCACATTATACAATTTTACATAATTAGTTTCAGAATTTTTGTACTGTCTCTCAAAAGCTCCTCAAAGAAAATGTGTATATTACTTTTTCGAAATACTGCTCCAATTTTGATATATAATGAGTTTTGGAGAATACAAAAAGTAATATTTTTTCTACATTAATTTGGGTTAATATAAAATATATTATGACCGATCTATTTATAAATTCATTTAGTGCTAAACTGGACTGATCTGAATGTTTTTAAAAATGCACCACATGACTCATTTTTCTAGAATAATATATTTGGATAGTTAAAATTATTATTTAAATAACCATGCAACCTAGAATTTTGATACATTGCAGAAATAGCACCACATATTGTGGATTTTCCAAATTTCCTAGATGCATCACCTTAACAAAACTCAGCCTGAATTAGGCAGTAACCCAGGAACAAAGCCGCGTGGCTGGCTTGCGCAATCGGAGGTAACGTAGGTAGGTTGTGCAGCACTGAATCGTCATCTTTAGCAGTGTTTTCATAAACATAACATAATCTCCACGTGGTAAACTAATGATGTGTTATATCTTACGAAACCCCGCCAACGAATCCATACCTTAGTTATTTGTCTGTTCTTTTAACATACAATTTTATTATAACCGACAATGAATGAAAGGAAATTGCTGAGAAAATAAACTGGGATACAATCATCTTTTAGAGGCACTTTAACGTTAGTGATCTTAAATGGATATCAGGAACTAATAAAACACAGTAGAGACGAGAATACTACCAAAATAATACCAAAGAATTGCATATAAATTTAAACATAAACCCCATTTACAGTGAGACAGAAGTTTGTTTTACTTCTCCTTTTACCGCGTAATACTAAATAAAATATCTATGCATTTAAAACAAGCTCTTGTTTATATTTACAGTAAGTTGTTGGGAGTTTACTATTAGGAAAAGTACAAGACACTCGTGGTTAGGGCAAAATATGTATGTTTCGCATTCAAGAACTGCCTCAAAACCGCCCGAGTTTGATCTCGTCATTTACCTGAAAGGTAGAACAGATTTGCAGATGGCCGCGCCGTGGTCGAGTGGTTAGACTACTTACCTCTCACTTAGGCGGCCCGGGTTCGAACCCAAGCGGCCGCATGGTGGACAAAGCACTGCATGGGCGGGTTTTTTTTTCTAGTTTCTTCGGTTTCCTCCGCCATCACTCCATCGGTGCTCCATCTTCATTCCATGTATCACCAGTACCATCGCCTGCGGTGCCATAAGCAGTAAAAGTGGGCATTAAACACTATAAAAAATACGGTTTGCTGATGACGAACAAGAAGAAATCCGTTTCTTTTCATTACACATGCTTGCAAAGAACACCCAGAACACTTGTGTTATGAGCGCTGCCTAATCTTAAAATGATGAAATTTCCATTTTACATAGAAACGTACCTAAAAGAGTTTCGAAGCTGCAACATCAAACTTTGGACTGGTTCAAGTGTAACTTCCTTTTCTATCCTGCTACTCTAACACATTATTTTAGACGTAATCGCAGAAGGTCAATGAAAATGCGAGGAATGTTAGCATGTGTTTATCTTTGGCATTTCGTGACGTTCCGCTTGAGAAGATACACGTCTTAACTATACGGTACTCCCTGGTCTTTGTTTGGCTCCTGATTAACATAATGCTTGTTATTTTAGTAGCCGACCGCTTAGTTGTGCTTGCAGGGCCAATCTGAAGCTATCATATACTCACCTGCGGCGACAGCTAACTATCAAGTAAAGATTTTAAAATGTCCCTTTGATTTGAAAGTGCTCAAAGATTGTATCTTGTGATTCGCGTTAAAATTGTAGTGCGGTACTCTGTCATTTGTTTCTCAGCAATGCTATATCTTGTTTACGAAGAAACACTAAATGCAAAATATAGCAAGGAACTACTGAAGTTATTACCAATATTTTATCATGTGGATATCCTATCATCGTTAACATTTTCCTAAAGTTATTCAGAAATTTGAAGGGAAGTTGTGTTTAGGACATCAAAATTAGGTCATTTGCTAATCATGTGGAAAGGATATTGACTACCTACTCTTCAATGTCAACTACAAAGTGCTCATTGTCCACACCTGAAACACACTCATGAACTGGTTCGTAGGAGCGCTAGGTTATATACAATATTACCTATGGTATGTTTTGGAAGCGGGAAGAAGGAAAAATCCGGAAGATTCTGTTATTTTACGATAGAGCTTTCAACGCTGGGCGAGAGCACTGCTTATCACTGCTTATCTCTCCAATTGCCCGACATCTACCCCCTGAAGCTTTGGCTAGCCACAATATTAATATTGTGTTTGGATCAGTGTGTAGTGAAAATACTGGTTCCTAATAATAACCGAGAACGGTAACCAGAATGAGCAGACAAGATTAAAAGGTGTAGCTTAATGTTAGTGCATACAGTTTACGGGCACGGCATGTTAGATTCGTATTGTACAGAAAGCGAGTTTAGTAAAATGCACTGTTTGGGAGCATTTCCAGTTTCTTATTCTCTTACGGTGGGTCTCGTAATAGTGAGCATCACTATAGACCAATGAACTACTGACAAGTTGCAATACTTGACTAGAAGGATGGCCAAGGAAAATTGGGACTAAAAAATTGCTGAAAGAACTCTCATGTAAGTAAAGATAGACGTACTCAATACAATAGAGCATAGGAATTTAAATATAAACTTATTGGTTTGGATGAAACGTGCTTTATCGCAAGTTCGCATCAGCTCCCATGGGAATATGTATGTTTCAAACTCAGAAAACTGAGTGTGGAAAACTTCCGTAATATTATCCACCAATAAAACAATTTTACTTATTTTAAAGAAAACTTGTGAAGGATAACAGTAAAAGAAAATATCATGTGATATTAGAGCCGGAACCCGAGAATATGTCGAGATATGAGAGGTTAATGAAATATCACTTGAAACGTAGAAGGGGATGTGCAACTTATAACAGCCCAAGAGCACAAAACCTGATCTGACTTTCTCTACTTGTTCTGCAAAGAAACTATTCATAATATTATACAAAATATTAATCTTCTATTTACATATTTCTAATCCAGATAAACAATAATGGTTTTAATACTTAATCCCTATAAGTAGAAGGGAAATTAGGGAACACACCAGGCTAAAGCCATAGTCAAATCTTTTAAAAGCTGTAACCATGTGATCGAAATTCAGTTCTCTTTGCATGCTATAAGTAAAACAAAAGAAAAACTTCCTGTTTGGGAAAAGTGTATGTATTTTAAAATTGAAACCAATAACAAGAAATATCTCGGAAATCGCTAACTCCACAAATATGACATACATCCTGTGTTTTAACGAGATGTACTTTTTTGTGTCATAAATTTCTGCTCTCTACTATAGTATACCAGTTGGGCAAACTCATTATAATGAAGTGGACTGTTCGTAGATATTAATTTTATTTGTCATATAATCATATTTTATAAGGTATTTTAATCAAAATTATTAAGGGACATTTCTACGATCGATATTTTCGGAAAATGTTTAATGTAAAGTGTAGTTTGGGGTGGGGGATTTCCTTAAAAATCTTCCTGACCCATCCTTAAAAGATGCTGAACTTATATATCAAAATGGTACGTAACGAATTTTTCGTTTTTAGTTATGTTGTTTACAGACACACGGATTCACACACAATAACCTTTTTCTATAAATTCATTTTTGGATGAAAACAAAATTCCACTGAAATTTCAGTATCGAATTTTTCAGTGGAACGCTATACGTTCTCTACCTGTGTACAATGTATGAAGTAGAGGAACTAAAAATGTTTGTGTAGTCAGAATATAAACTGCAGGAATGAAGCTAACGGGGATAATTGAGGTGCGTGTGAATAAACTTGTTTACACATAACGCGTCTTTTTATTGAGCATCGGAGAGATACGACCTGAGATGAAACCATCATTTCATCCACTCACCTCCTTGTGTCCGCAAAGTTAGACCTCTCGCCTCTCACCAAGGTGGCCCTCCGAACCGGGTTCTCCGGTTTTTCCGCCATCTGCTCCATCTTCATTCCATGTATCATCAATGTCATTGCCTACGGTGCCATAGTAGTAAAAGCGGCCGATAAACACTATACAAAACTCACCTCCTCGCTCCCCCTTTCCTGAAGTTTCCCAACAAGATCCTTCCTCTCAGGGCCGCGGATTGTGCGTTTTGAAAATGTTTACCTTGGCAATTGGTGGGTCTGCTAAGAGCCCTTTCTGGGGTGTCTCGGGTCCCAGGGTTAACACCCACGGTGTTCTGCATTATAATTGATATAAAACCCTCCATTATTAATTTAATTGTTTTTTCACTTAAGCCCTGTGTAGGACAGGAGTTAGATAAGTAGAATCAGACAGAAAAGTTCATTGCCTTAGTCGGGATTTGAGCTCTACCACTGAACTGGCATGGCTACATGCCTGATGACATTATTCAACTCATTGACATGTTTCCCGGGACTGAAATATTCAAATCTCGGCTTTGGTATTGAATTTTTCAGCCTGACTCTACTTATCCAACTTCTGTCCTATACACGGTTTGTGTAAAGAAACAATTAAATTAACAATAACTGATCATAACAGTTGGCTATATATAAAGTCCAAGATTTAAAGTACTTACGACATTGTAAGTCGCCATTGGGGTATGTCATCTCAAAATAATTTGAGATCACCTTGTGGTTTACCGGGAAACATGCGACTCAGTCAAGGAATTTAATTCTATGCCGGCATGTTGCTATGGTAGCTCAGTAGTAGAACAACCGGCTAGAGACCGAGAGATCCGTGGTTCAAATCCCGACTATGGTATTGCATTTTGCAGTCTGACTCTACTTATCCAAATGCTGCCTTTCTAGTGCTCATCAAGTTCCATATATGGTCTTCCTCTCATCCCTGTCTCTCTGCCAGGATTCACATTGGACGCATTGTGCCTGCTTGCGGTTCTGTGTTCCAGATTTTTGATGGATCCTATTTACTCTGCTGACTTAGACAAATGGTAAAGAACATAAAAATACAATACCTACATTCAGAGCAATGTTACCTGGTTACGTGAATGATATTGAAGACAGTTGCCGAACGCACTGATTACGTTACATAGATCTCTTATTTGTTTTACTTTGTACGCAACTACCGTAAAAACGCAACCAAGTGTTTTGTAAATAGCACACGGCTGAAGTAACACAGAGAAGTAAGCACACACCGTCTTAAAGCTTGGATTACCGTTTAACCTAGATACCAGATAATGACAGAGAAAAAAGATGTCGTGCTTCCACTCATTATTTGTACTTATTCTTGCGAAAGAAAACGTGCGCAAGAAAGATTAGTATGTTAAAAAAAACAAGGTTTCACTCCCCCCGACGGCTACTTGTGCTTTACTTAGTAATTACCTACGCATCCGGTAAAGGATACCAACGTAATCCTGAAGTAATAAGGATTATATAAAGCATAAAATGTACCTCAAGAGATCAAGTCCCAGCACCCTCCACTGGGTAAAAGGCCACCCTGGCACACAAGCTAACGAATCAATCCTCCTCGTGAGGACTGATTCAACTTCAGAACCACCATCGATTATAAGGGAATACCGATCACCCGCTGCAAGTAGCTGTTGACGGATCACTACAGGAGAATTTGGAACTCAACGTACATCAACTCAGAGCAGACTCCAGCCTAAGACCTTCATACCCAATATACCCCAGAGACTTTCCTTATCACTTGGTCCTAACTATATAACCATTCACTTTCTGACCAACCATGAGGGTTTCAGATCCTACCTGTATAAAATGAACAAAATAAATTTAAATGGCGTGTTATTTATGGACGCTCTTTAACTGCTGTGGTTCTCAGCGTCCCATTCTAAATTGGGCGTGAAAGACCGCTTAATTTTGCTCAGAGGCCTCTCTATCAGGCTTGAGGTTCTTTTACGTACCGTAAATCTACGACACGGGACCCACGGCTTTACTTCCTTTCTGAAGGAAGCCATGCTAAGGATTTTTACACCAGAAAAAATCCATCGTTCTCCGCCGGGTTTGAACCCGCGACCTTGGTTATATGAAGTCAGCATGGTAACCATTACACCACGGAGGGCGACATAAAATGAACAATTATCCCTCAGCTGCCCCTAAAAACCTCCGCAAACAGCCCTCCGCCGGATGATGGAATGCTCACAATTCGCAAGCTGTCGAGCTAAAGTACTACTGACAATTCCTCCGTCAATGGTGCTCAAACTACACTTCAACACATTCAAGATCTCGGCCTTCCTCAAGCATATCTTCCGCACGTTGTAAGATTGGCATTTGTCGTAAACACTTTTTTATAAGAGTTATCCTTTTTCGAGATATTCCGGATTATTGGTTTCAACTTTAAGCCACTTAAACGTTTCTCAAACGGGAAGACATCTTTTTTCTGGTTTCTCGTTTGTTTATTCTGGCAAGCAAAGGGATAGAAGTTTCAATTGTTTTACATAGCAACCGACTTTTAAAGGATAAGAATATAGCTTTAGCCTATACATTTTCTTATTTACTTCTACTTACAAGGATGATAGTAAAAAGAGTAATTCCGCTAATGTTTATCTTGATAAGCATGATGTAGATAAAAGAATAATCTTTTGAGTCTGCCGAACAGCTAGAGGACATCATGTGTATGAAACATATTAGATTTTTTCCTCTTCTATTTACAAGGAACCGAGTAATAAGGATAATTTCTGCTAATGTTTGCATGCTGTGGATAGAAGAGTAAGCTTTTTAACAATACTTTGTTACAGAGATGTAGACAAAGTCACGTGAATGTAACACATGATATTTGCTCTCAAGGTAATACATAACCTTAAATGCTGTTGCTATAACTACAAATAAAATTTACAACAGAGTACTACCACAGATGCATATAGCGATTCGAGAGGCCAATAAGAAAAGCCACAACCTCGCCTACAGATTTGATTACTCGAGATGACGATTAGAAAGTTATTTTATCACATCAGAAACCCTTTGAAGCCCACCAGAGAGTAGGAAACAAGAAGAGAAAGAGCTGTAAGTGTGAGAGAGATGAGGGAGGGAGAAAAGCTCAAGCGAGTCCTACTTTCGATTTCAAGCTTATTGCATAGTGAACTTGTGTGAAAGTGAGATGAAAGCTTATTTTTTCTTCCTTCATCCAAAAAAGCTCACTAGTTTTGTCCAATCTGCTGTAAACTAGTCTGCTATTACTTTCTCTACACGTACTATGTACATAGTGTATAAAGAAGGTATTGTATTGCACCCAAAAATTCGATATCGAGATTTCAACGGATTATACGTGTTTTGGGATCCCCTGAATACATAAAAAGCATTTTAGAAAAAGATCCGTGTTTGCGTCTGTGTGCAGATAGCTCGAAAACGAAAAGTGCGTTAAAAACCAAACTTTGACTTTTAAGTTCAGTAGGTGTTTTCCCCAAGGATACGACATGAAGATTTTCAAAAAATACCCCCAGTCCAAACTACGCTTTAAAAAATTTGAAAATTTTTATTTGACTGACGATTTTGATTAAAATATGGTATATTAATAATATTTACGTGACAAATAAAATATTGACTTTTCTGGAAATAGAATCTAAAGACCTCTTTGTTCAGGATGATTGTTTTTTAATTTTTCATAACTAGTAAACCGTAAGAGCTACACAAAAACTTACAAAAAATATACATGTCCTTAAAATTACAATTTACATTATATACATTTTTTCATGGAGTTGACCGTTTTCGAGATATGCCTTGTTATTGGTTTCAGTTTTAAAACACTTAAAAGTTTTCTCATACAGAACTTGTCAACTGCTGGCCACGTAAAGAAACTGATTTCAATCTCATAACAAACATATTTTAAAACATGTGACTGTCGGTTTAGTCTTGTGTATTCCCTTATTTCCCTTCTACTTTAAGGAGCTAAGTAATGAACAGTTTCTGCTAGTGTTTATCTCGCTTAGCATGAAATGGATAGAAGAATAAGCTTATTAACAATAATTTGTTACAGAGATGTAGAGAAAGTCATGTGAATGAAAAACACAGATTTTTTTTCCATAAATATCGAACAGTTTATAGTTAAATGCAACTACCAACTTCACCTAAAATGTTCTGAAGCATTATCAAAATGCGCCACTATTATACAATATAGTATTCTACTGATTTTATAAATTCATTACGAAATTTGATAGTTTAACAAATCCAGTGTTTGTTATAAATATAGCAAATGTTTAATTTGCGAGAAATACGTATTGGGTGAAGTTTGAAACCTAATGACTAGGTATATTTCGCAACCATTTGTAAGTGGAATTTTAGGCATTGGTATTGAAATATTCAATTCTACGGAGAAAAAAATGTGAGCTGCTCCATGTAGGTACAAACTATTCTTACAAAAGATTATTCTTTTATCTCAGTATACTATTAGAGATAAACATTAGCAGAACTATTCGTACTGGTTGCTTTGTAAATTATAAGGAAATAAGGGAATGCACTAAGTTAAAGCAACTGCCAAATATTTTAAAAGGTATATGAAACAATTGAGGTTCGGTTCACTTTGATGGCTAGCAGTAAAACAATGGAGATGAAATATGGCTTCCGGTTTGAGAAATCTTAGGTGGTTTAAAATTGAAAGTAATAAATAGGAAACTATTAACTGAACAAAATACATATATGAAATATATAAATGAATTTCATGTATTAAGGTTTTGCCTCGTCTCTTTTACAGTTTACCAGTTCCACATCATCCAGATGAAATTTTCAGAAGCTATTCCCAGAGAATTCAGATATGCATTTCGTTTTTCATGCAAATATCTTAAAGATAAGCTGTTTTAATCAATATCGTTAGAGCCATTTTTGATTAATTAAACATTTTAGAAACATATTCCATGTAAAGGTTAGTTGGGGGTGGGGATTTTTTTGACAATTTTGTCTCGCATCTTTGGAAGATGTTGAACTTAAATACCAAGTTTCATTTTTAACTATGCTGTCCAGACACACACACACATACACACACACACACACAAGGACATACACGTAAACATTTTTTCCAAAAAAAGTTTTTTTCCTAGGAGATTTCAAAGCATGTGTTTCCGGTGAAATCTCGCAATCGAACTTTTGAGTGGAAAACAATATCTTAACTTGGTTAATTTCAACATCTTTCAAGGATTTGACACTTAGATAAACAAGAAAAGTCCTCTGCTACTAAACTCTCCATTGAATGGACAATTGCTAGAAAAAGTTGACCTAAATTTGGCTCTTACGATTTTGATTAAAATGTCATATGATTAAGATATTCTCAAAAAATGAAAACTAAATCTTGAATTTCTGGGAATAGTCTCTGAAGCCTTCTTCATTCTGGATGATTTTTTGTAACTGGTAAACTGTAATAGATAAAACCTTCCTATATAAAAATGTAGATCTAATAAAAGCATACAGTTTATGCACATACATTTGGGGGAGGATGGTTGACTCCATAGCTTAATCGGTAGAGCTCTCTACTGTGCGAAGGTTTTCGGGTTCTACTCCTGGTTGGAAGAGTGGCAATTTTTCTCTTTCTTAGAATATTCCCTCTCCTCTGCAGAGTATGGATGTATCAATGAAACTGTGTATTTATGTGTGTTTCTGTGTAATCTAATGTATAGAAGGAAATAATAAAAAATCCAATGACAATTCTACACGGGTTAACGCCATCACCCATAAGGACTACGCTACAAAGTTAAAAGGTCGCTGGTATGACCTTCACAATCAAAAGAACGGTGTAAATCGACTTTTTTTTTCAGAGTTCCATATATTGGTTTAAATTCAAATATCTATGATTTCCTTAATAGGAAGTGGTTATTCTTTCTTTGTCCTGTATTGCGATTTTAAAAGACATTATATACCAACCAGCTCATAAAAGATTTGATTAACGTTTGAAGCCCTAACGTTTGAAGTTTTCCCCTAATTTCTTGTGCCTACAAGGAAATGCGCAATAATGCAATATTTTAACTTGATTAACATGAACAGACAGAAGAAAGAAAAAAAAAAAAAACGTGTTTGTAAGAATAGTTTGAACAAGTGTGAACAGAGAACGCCGCGTGATTTGAATTTGACTTTTCATAAACAATGAGTCGGGCTATTTGTTCTTTACGCTGAAACCTATCAGTGTAATGTATTATGTCCTTACTCTGTAGTTTTAATTAAATAGCCCTGTACCTCTAATTAAATTTTGTTTAGTAAGATCATCTTCTGGTTTTATTAAGCCCAGAGCGTTTCTTCCTCTACATTGCATGTATGTAGATTTTTTTTTTTAAATTTACAATGTCGCGCCAGTATCTCTGTTATTTGGTTTATTTTGGATCTGTTGAATTTAAGTTCAGTACTTTTTCAGAACATGAAGGCTCTACATGCAAACAGTGTCTCCAGGAAACAGATTTCATTACGTTGCCTCTCACCCTAGTGCAAGGTCGTCTTTTGTTTGCTAATGGTTATTGCCTAGTGCTAGGGGAGCGGTCCCGTTTGAGGGCCATCATGTTGGAGAAATCTATACGTCTTCAGTTAATAAGATTTTCTACTCAGCCCTGTCTTACTTTGCTTGTAACTTTTGTTTGTACTCATTTTTATTGATGATACTATTTAAAAGGCAGCGTCGTAGCCGAGTGATTAGAGCGCTCGTCTCCCACATAGGCGGTCCGGGTTCAATCCCAGGCGTCCACGTGTTAAGAATTGTGGTGGGCGAAACGGCGTCTGGGTTGGTTTACTCCGGGTACTCCGGCTTCCCCCGCCACTCATTTCACCAATTGCTCCATCGTCGCTTTTCCTAGCTTTAATTTCGCTTGCGTTTCTTCCTCGCTCGTACCAGGTTCCCCATTCTGTGGTTTCGTGCTGTTAGCTCCCTGACAGGCTTCTGACCCCAAGGCATCGTAGTCGCCTTACGGGGAGGGTAAGCCGTCTACGATAATATTTAATCCACTCATCAATAGTTATAGGGATGCAAAAAACTGGTTCAGAATCAGTGAATGATTGTCCAAAGCCTTTTTCAACATCATATAGTGCAATATATACGGTTTTTTTTTTTTATCTCGTGCATCGTGATTAAAAAATTAGACTAATAAGGTTTTCCACTTAATCCTAGGAGAGTAATGGTATTGCAAGTCAAGCCAGTTGTACAAAAAGTCTATGTTTTGTATTTTTCTTTTATATAATTGTTCTTAGAAACGCTTTAAACACATACATCCGGTGCAGAAAACGCGGAAATAACGTGACTTTACTCAGCAATATGACCTACCCGTTGTTGCTTAAAAGTACTTCTAATTATTACTCGGAATTCACAAGTAAATGATGTTCTTAAGATGCTGTAGTAAGTGATCAACGGAAAAATGAACTACCTACTGAGTTTATCTTTTGTCATTTATCTTTAAAGAACACTTGAGCCACACAAAATTAAGTAAAACTGAGCACAGGCAGGATATGTTAAAATACGAAGTAAACTGAAATGCTCTATTAATGCAATAAATCGTAACATAGGTGTTTATTTACTATAAGTCAAGATATCGGACTTATCTCTTTTAAAATATAATTTAACGCATGTTTAACCACATACACTACCACAGATGTGGACCCTAATAATACCTGAAATTAAGTGAAAATTGGGAAAAATTATTATAAGTCTAAGTATACAGTACCTAACCGGAATTTGTAGTTATTACTGAGAAAAGCCTGAAAAAATGTCATGTTCCATTCACAAGACTTTTTACTTTTCTCTACACATCTACATAGAGTATAGAGAATGTAGATATTGTATTACACCCAAAAATTTGATACCGATATTTCTCCGGAAATATATGTTTTGAGACTCCCTGAATCCAAAAACAGCAAAACCAGGTATTTAAGATTGTTATTTTTCAAGGATGCGACACGAAGATTTTCAAGAAAATTCCCCCACCCCAAACTACAGTTTACATGAAAAAATGTGTGAACAGTTTGTTTTTCTCAAAAACGGCTGTAACGATTTTGATTAAAATACCGTATATTAAACTTATTCACAGCACAAATAAAATGTACATTATGAATTTTCTGGGAATAGTCTCTGAAGGTCACTTTATTCTGTTCATTTTTGCAGAATTTTTCATAACGGTTCAACCGCAAGAGATAGACAAAAACTTACCACACATAAAATGTAGATCTCGTTAAAGCACACAAATTATGTCATATGCATTTTTGTTGTAGAGTTAACCGTTTCAAGATATTCCTTGATATTAGTTTCAATTTTAAAATACTGTTCTCAAACTAGGACCATCCGTTTTTCTTTCGTTCTACTCCTGGCCAAACAAAGAAGCTAATTTCGATGGCAATCGCATCACCATAACTTTTAGACATTTGACTATCACTTTAGCATAGCGCAGTCCTTTAATTTCCTTCTACTTTTAAGGAATGTAATAAGTACATTCTGCTAATGCTAATCTCGATTAGAACAATAATCTTTTGTAAGTCTGTTTGAAGTTAGAGAAAGTCATGTGAGTGTAACATAAGATCTTTTCAACATTTTTTTTTTTTTTTTTTTTGCATCTACTTAACGTTGGCAGAAATACGTTTATGTCATACTTCCTCGTAGGTACGCGGGAAAAAGTGAAAACAGGCTTAAGCACTGTTCAAACTTTCCAAGTGCTGCTCGCTATGTGAAAAACTGACGTATTTTTTGATTAATCAAGTGAAAGAAAAATAAAAACTGTTTTCCATTTGAAATTAAATTAAATTTGGTTTTATTTATGGGTGCTCTTTTAGCAGCTGTGGTTCTTAGCGTCCAATTCTATATTGGGTATGGAGACCACCCAATTTGCTCAGAGGCCTCTCTATCAAGTTTGAAGTTCTTTTACGTGTCGTAAATATACGACACAGGACTAACGACTTAATTTTCCGAAAAAATGCACTGTCTTCGTTGGATTTGACCTACGACTTTTGTAACCAAAAGCTGACATCCATTTAAGAAATGAATAGGCCTTTTAAAATTGAAACCAATTACTATGAATATCTCGCAAACCGTTACCTCTATTATAAAAAAAAAATTGACATAAATTTTGAGTCGTAACGATATCCACACTTTTATGTAACAAACTTCTCTCTATCTCATGTGGCTTATCAGGTATGCAGAAGTCATCCAGAAGGAGCGGGACTTTAGAGATTATTCTCAGAAAATTCAAGATATGCATTTCATTTGGTGTAAAAATACACTTTAAAATGTGTATTTTAATCAAATCCGTTAGTCATTTTTGAAAAAAATCAAAATTTTCGAAACATGCTCTATGTAAGGTTTTTTTTTATGGAGAGATTTTGTTGAAAATGTTCGTGTCGCGTTCTTGGAAAATGCTGAACCTAAATACCAAGTTTGATATCTAAACGACTTTTCGTTTTTTACATACACATAGACACTCACACAGACGTTTCTCTAAAAACGGTGTTTTTGGATTCAGAGACCTCAAAACAAACATTCCAGGTGAAATCAGACTTGGAATTTTTGGGTGGAATACAATACCTTCTTTTTCGTTTTTATTTGGGGGTTTCCTTATCATGAGAAGACGAATGTCAAGAACTTTAAGTTCCTTGGACCCCGAGATCATTGGGCATCTTTTCACCGATATCATTCATCGTCCGATATTTCCAATTAAGTTAAAGGATGTTAAGCTAAAAAACAAATACAAAAAAAAAAAAATCATACTCTACCTTCTGTGTTATATTCCAGTAAAATTAAGTATCGACTATTCTGATGAAATGCAATTACCTTCTCTCCTAATATGTGCGCATTGTAGGTGGTAGAGAAAATAAAACTCACATTAACATTCAATTATTACCAGCAAAGGACAGCAAAAAATTAAAGGCGTTTCGCGTTTTTCTTGTTCGTAAATTACAAAAATATATTTCCGTCAAATAATACACACATAATACATACATACATGTTGCAGATTTGTTTAACATTTAATATTAGCATAAAGGGCTCTAGAAACACAAAAACAAAACTGACGCTCTCATCACCGTTTACTCACAGCTCCATCTTTGAGAGTGACTTTAGGGTAGTACTCCTGTAGGTTTCTGTTTTCGAAACATTTTCAGTTGCTTATTTTCACATTTTCATGCTTTCTATGTAGCTATTATGGAATGTCTCTGATTTATTGAAGGAATATGCCTGTAGTGGAATTTCTAGAACCTGCTAATGTAATAGTTTCCGCATTGTTTTTAACCGTGAGGTTGGTTATTGACCTGCTTCGTGTAGTGGTTACATAACTCATAAAGTGGTTTCTGCACATGCGTGGAGCAACTGCAAGCATTGACATGGTGACCAGTTTGCCGGCTACTCAAATATACTCACACTACTGAAAATACCGTAAAGTCTCATTAACACATTTTTGTTTTTTATTTACAAAACTTTACTGGGCTCCTCAGCAAAAAGAGGAAAAGAAAATGTTTTCTTTTTCTTATGACTAATATCTGTACTCAAGAACACCCAGCTGTAAATCTTGCCTATATTTCAAATTACTTCCAAGTACTTCTTTAGCAAATTATATCCAAAGTTATCTTAAAAGTAAATTTAACTTAATTTTCTAAGAGTAGACAGAGATCAAAAATATCCAAAAATGACTTTTTTTAGTTTTAGAGTCTTATTAATAGGAAATATAATTTAAAATATAATTTTAAAACATCTGGTGTGTTATATTCAGATGAATTTTCCTATCTGTTCTGCAAGAAATCTGTTCCTATAAAAGAATTGCTTTGTCTACATCATATCGATTCAGATAAACATCAGCCTTTTACTAATATTTATATTATTACCTGCTTCCTTGTATTAAGAAGAGAAATAAGAGAATACATTAGGCTAAAGTGATAGACAAACTTTTTAACAGCTACTGATATGTGAAGCAATTAAAATTCGGATCTCTTTGCTTGGCTAGGAGTAAAAAAAAAAGAGGTATGAAATGAAAGATGATTCCGTTTGGGAAAAATATAAATAGTTTAAAATTGAAACCAACAACAAGGAATATCTTGGAAACAATTATCTCTACAAAAAATGTATATGACTTATTGTGTGTTTTAACGAGATTCATATTTGTTGTATAGCAAGTTTTTTTGTTTATCTTTTACGTTTACCGGTTACGCAAAAGTTATCCAGGTTAAAGTCTTAAGAAGCTGTTCCCAGAAAATTTAGGGCATACATTTCGTTTGTCATGAAAATGCCTAAAACATAGAATTTTAATCAAATTTGTTATAGCTAATCTTGAGAAAATAAACCTTTTCAAAGAATGTCCAATGAAAAGGGTAGTTGGGGTTGTCGGATTTTCTTGAAAATCTATGTGTCGCAACCTTGGAAGATACTGAACTTAAATACCAAGTTATATATTTAATTGCCTTTTCGTTTTTGAGCTATACTAGACACACATACACAAAAACATTTAACTAATTTTTATTTGGGACTCAGGGAATCTCAAGAGAAATTTCTGGTGAAATCTCGGTATGGAACTTTTAGGTGAAATACAATATCTTTTCTATCTACCATATACATTGTACATACGTGCCAGAGAAAATAAAAATCAGATGTATTATACTCATATGACTTTCTCTTACTATTCTGCAACCAATTATTCTTATAAAAGCTCGTTCTTCTATTTACTTCATGCTAATCGAGATAAACATAACCAGAAATTGTCTTATTATATATTTTCTGGTAGGTAAAAGGGAATAAGGAAATACACTAAACTACACGGTAGTCAATTCTTGCATGAACAGGACAAAAAGAAACAGAATGACAAATTCTCTTTTCTGTAAAGTACGTACAATAGATATTAGGAAGTTTAAACCAAAAACTAGGAGTTTCTCGGAAATGGTTAACTAAAAATATAATAAAAAATCTGATATGTTCCATTCACATGACTTTCTCTATATCTCTATTAATTATTATTGTTAATAAGCTTATCTTTTATTTATTTCATGCTAATCGAGAAAAATTAGCAGAAATAATCTTATTTCTTTCTTTATTTTAAGTAGAAGCGAAATAAGAGAGTACCATAGGTTAAAGTGAAAGCCAAAAGCTAGTTGCTATGTGACTGATGTTCCTTTGTTTGTATTGACAGGAGTTGACAAATTCCTGTATGAGAAAAGTATAAGTTTTTCAAAGCTGAAACCAAGAAAAAGGAATATCTCAAAAACGATCAACTCCATGAAAAAATCGTATCTAACAAACATTGTGTTTTTTAACGTGCTCTACATTTTTTATGTGTTAACTTTTTGTCCATCTCTTACGGTTTAGTAGTTATGAAAAATTCATCCAGAATAAAGTAGTTTTCAGAGGCTATTCCCAGAAAATTCAGAATATACATTTTATTTGTCAGGTAAATAACTTTAATATACGATATTTTAATCAAAATCGTTAGAGCCATTTTTGAGAAAATCAAAATTTTCGAAAAAAATTCCATGTAAAGGGTAGTTGGGGGTGGGGGAATTTTCTCAAAATCTTCGTGTCGCATCCCTGGAAGATACTAAACTTAAATACCAAGTTTGGTATTTTACCGACTTTTCGTTTTTGAGTTATCGTGTTCACAGGCACACGGACTCACACACACACACACACACACACACGGACCTTTTTTTGAAAATACTTTTTTTGGATACAGGGGACCCTAAAACATATATTTCCGGTGAAATCTCGGTATCGAATTTTTTGGTGGAGTGCAATACATTTTCTATACACTATGTACATAGTGAGTATAGAGAAAGTAATAAATAAAAATATTTATATTCGACATAAATTTGGCGTTTTTATGAGATGTACCTTTTTGTGTATACAAGTTCTATCTTTTACAAGTTACCAGATATGCAAAAATCATCCACAATGAAAAGGGCTTCAGAGGCTGAAAAAGCCACCCAGAAATAAAATAAACAAAACAAAAAGTTAGAAAATCGATTAGATTGATGATTATAACATGAATTAGCTTTCCCGATTAACCTTGGTACATTACCTCAGGCTTGTTTAAGGATCTTGACCCGTTAACGAAATATCTATAGGTGCGTGAACAAAAGCGAGTCTTGTGTTTTCTCGCATTTAAGAGATTAACCTTTTCAACAAGTTTGTGAAAGAATGAAATTCAAAACTGCTGTAGCTATTAAAATAGCATTAACTGAATTTATTTCCAACTAATGCAGTTTTATAACTGCGATTTCATAATGTAGAACCTATAATACAAATTATTACACCCATAGAAATAGAGATCTTAGTTATCTGATCACAATACTTCCTTAATGACGGTGATCCAGAAAGTAACGAACGTTTTGGCATAACAACAACGAAAGATATGAAAACAAAACTTTATTTATAAAGCTACAGTACCTTACCCTATTTCTCAACGTAATCGCTATACTATCAAGGTGTTTACTTTCACGTGGTAGCGGTGTTTCAATGCCTATGTTATACTTTTCCACCGCTAAAGATCTGAGCCAAGATGTTGAGGTTTTCACTGGTTGTGAAATCTTTCCACCCAAAAAGTCACGTATGGACACCAAAGTGAAATACTGTATAGATTACGGTATTCCGGATTATTGGTTTCAATTTTAAGTTAAACTTTTCTCCAACGGAAAAACATTTTTCTTCTCGTTTCTCCTGGCAAACAAAGAAATTAGAATTTCAATAGTTTCACATAGTGACCGGCTTTTAAAGAACGAGACTATCGCTTTATCCTGTGTATTTTCTTATTTCCCTTCTACTTACAAGGATGCTAGTAATAAAACTAATTCTGCTTATGTTTATATTGATTAGCATGATGTATATAACATACTAATATTTTGAATAAAAGGTTTGTTTACCGAACAGCTAGAGGACATCATGTGAATGGAACACAGATATTTTCCCTTCTACTTACAAGGGACCAAGTAATAAGGACAATTTCTGCTAATATTTATCTCGATTAGCATGAAGTAGATAGAAGAATAAGCTTTTTTAATTACAGATGTGTAGAGAAAGTCATGTGAATGCAACACATAAGACTTTTGTAATATTTTTTTTCGTAAAATAACTTTCTCTGGAAGGTTAGTTAATAAATCTTAACAATTATGTACAATTACGTTGCAAGAGATGGTAATACTGCCTTTCATGGTGCCAAATTGCCGGTACTATAGCTTTTCATTTGAAGTTTTATTTCTTTATTCACAAGCAATAATATTCAGGTAAGTTTGCAAGCTGTCTTTTGTAATATTCTATATTTTCAAGATTCCAGGAAATATCAGTACGCTAGGGACGAAGAAAGCGTGTCGTTGATTATAAGGTACGCACATGTCAGAATCACTTATATAATAGCAAACATTTCATTGAAAGTGCAGTTTACAGTCAACTAAGCAGATGGCAGTCTTACTTACTTCTACTGTAAATAAAAACTCCTTCTAATCAAACAATGTACGGATATAAAAGTAAAACAAATAAATAAATATGGAAGCTGTGATTGGGAATTGAAGAATTTCTGGTGCAATGTGAAGTTAATACATAAGGATATGTTTTACCTTCTGTTTTATTTCGGTGGTATCTTAGACATCGTTAATTATTTCTGCAGCCTGACAATGGCGGAAGTGATTGCTACTTATTATTTATTTTCTCTGGTTTGTAGAGAAAATATTACTTTCCACTCAAAAATTGAATACTGAGATTTCCTCGGAAATACATGTTTAAGAACATTATTAGAAAAAGATCTACGTATGTGTCCATGTGGTGTCTGAGGACAGTATTACTCAAGCACAAAGAGTCAGTTAAATAACTTCAGTATCCTCGAAGAATGCGCTAAGATTTTCAGAAAATCCCCCATCCCAAACAACCCTTTATATGGAACATTTTTCGAAATTTTCGATTTTATAAAAAATGGACCTAACGATTTTGATTAAAATGCCTTTGGGAAATAAAATTTACATCCTGAATTTCTTTGAAATAGCCCCTGAAGTCTTCTTTGTTTTGAATGTCTTTTGCATTATTGGTAAACCTAAATAAAAATGAAGTAATACAAAGGTAAACCTTGTTAAAGCACATAATTTAGTCATATACAGGTATTTTATGTACTGTTATCCATTTATAAGATATTCCCTGTTATTGGTTTTAATTTTAAAACATTTAAAACATTTTTATGTTTCTTTTGTTTTACTCCTGGTCATGGAAAGAGAATCGCATTTCAATGAAAATCACGTAGTGACAGCTTTAGTACTTATTCCCTTTACTTATAAAGAACCATTACTGATACTGTTTATCTTGATTAACATGGTAGTAAAAGAATATTCTTTTGTAAGAATAGTTTGTTTGCAGAACAGATAGAGAAAATCATGTGAATGGAACATACCAGATTTGATATTATTTAATTTAATGCTATACAATAGAAGAACTGCTTTTAGATATGTTTACAAATAACTTAACGGAAACTTCACGTGAAATCCTACTATTATTATTTGATTATCATCACAGATTTTAAATGGTAGTGTTTTATCTACGTTAACCTTGAAAATGCTAAACTAAACAGAAATAAATAGAAACTAAAGAAGGATGTAATGCAGATTTTGGTGAATTTGTAATTTTACTCAAATGAATTAAAGTGCTTCTTCCTATAACAAAAGTTGTAGTTAGTTTGGTGAATTATTATGATTATTGGAGTTTTTGAGTAGTCAGACAATTACAGTAGCTGTTCAGAATCTGATCCTTCAATACAAACCACAATTTTCTATAATGTCTGCTTTCTTCCTTTCTTCAATTTGCCTTTTTTTTATTTTATCTTAATTTTTTTTTTTCAATGGGACTCCTAGCATAGAACTTATACTTACGTTTTTCTCTTTTTGACTATTTTTACCGTTGTTCTTCCGACACCCATTTTTTATAAAACAGGTTCATTTTTCTTTTTTGGCAGTTTCATATGTCTCATTTATTTCCCCCCCTTTCGTCAAGACATGTAAACTTTGCACCATACAAAAAGTGAATAAAGTACAAACTAATACGTTGTTTGGCACTCTCTCTAAGCCAAATTGGAACACCCTGAATCGCAAACATTGGCTGAAGGTGATCCAGTAGATATGAGAAAGCGAAAGTATTAACGTATTATGGAAAGTGGATTCGGAGGAATTAAAATAAAAACCTGCTCTCAGAAGTAAAACTAATTATGTCAATCCAGTTGATCAGATTCAGTGCTACTCGAGGTCGATATACATTAGTGTCTCAATGTGTATTAAGAAACAAGAATAATAAAGAACTTCTGTTCTTGTCTACATATAAAAGTAAATTGACCATTTTAAGTTTTCACTACTTTTGTAACTATCGTGCAGATTTAAAAAAGAATTTAACAAAGGGGTTGAGAATCAATATCATAAGCATTTGTGTACTAATTTGCTTAAAGTATTTTCTTATCTCGATATGATTAAATAAATCTGATATGTTCCATTCACATCACTTTCTCTACATCTTTACAACAAATTATTGTTAATAAACTTATTATTATATCTATTTCATGATAATCGACGTAAACGCTATCAGAAGTGGTTTATTACTTTCTTTAAGTAGAAGGGAAACAAGGAAATGAACTAGGCTAAACCTACAGTCAATTGTTTTAAAATGTGGTTGCTATGGAATTGAAATCGGTTTCTTTGCGTGGCCAGGAGTTGGCAAGTTCCTGTATGAGAAAAGTTAAGCAAACCAATAATAAGGAATATCTCCAAAACGGTCAATTCTAGGAAAAAATATATACGGTATAAATTGTGTTTTAAAGAGCTGTACATATCTTGTGTAGTAAGTTTTTTTCTATCTCTTACGGTTCACTAGTTGTGCAAAACTCAACAAAAATTCATCGAGAATAAAGAAGTTTTTCAGGCAACTTCCAGAAAAATCAAGATATACATGTAAATATCTTTAATGTACCGTATTTTAATCAAAATTGTTGGAGCAAATTTTGAGAAAATCAAACTTTTCTACGTAAAGCGTTGTTTGGGGTAGGGGAATTTTCCTCAAAATCTTTGTGACGTATCCTTGGAAGATACTAAACTTAAATACCCAGGTTGGTATTTTTCGGACCTTTTATTTGTGAGTTATGCTGCCCACAAACACTAGACAGACAGACAGGCAGGCAGGCAGACAGACACACACACATGTTTTTAAAAATGCACTTTTTGGATTCAGGGGATCTCAAAACATATTATTTCCGGTGAAAACTCGGTATGGAATTTTTGGTTGCAATACAGTAAATAAAATGGCGTTTTATTTATGGACGCTCTTTAACTGCTGTGGTTCTCAGCGTCCCATTCTATACTGGACGTGAAAGACCCTTTCATTTTGCTCAGAGGCCTCTCTATCAGGCTTGAGGTTCTTTTACGTGCCGTAAATTTACGACACGGGACCCACGACTTTACTTCCCTTCCAAAGGAAGCCATTCTAAGGTTTTTTACGCCCAAAAAAAATCCATCGTCCTCCGCCGGGTTTGAACCCGCGACCTTGGGTATATGATGCAATACAGTACTTTCTCTATACACTATGTATACAGTACGTGTAAAGAAAGTAAAAATCATGCCGCCTTTTTTTTTTACTTTCTCTACGCGTACTATGTGCATAGAGTATAGAGAAGGTATTATATTGCACCCAAAAATTTGATACTGAGATTTCACCGGAAATACATGTTTTGGGTCCCCTGAAGCATTTTTGGAAAAAGGTCCGTGTGTGTCTGTGTGTGTGTGTGTGTGTTTGGACAGCATAGCTCAAAAACGAAAAGACCGTTGAATACCAAACTTGGTATTTAAGTTTGGCATCTTCCAAGGATGCGACACGAAAATTTTCAAGAAAATCCCCCCACCCCCATCTACCCTTTACATGAAACTTTTTTTCGAAAATGTTGATTTTCTTAAAAATGGCTTTAACGATTTTGATTAAAATATCATATATTAAAGATATTTACCTGACAAAGTGCATATCTTGACTTTTCTGGGAATAGCCTCTGAAGACTACTTTATTCTGGATGAATTTCGCGGAATTTTGTATAACTGCTAAACCGTAAGAGATGGGCAAAAACTTAGCACACAAAAACTGTAGAGCACATTAAAACACAGAATTTGTGTTATATACATTTTTTTTTCGTGGAGTTGTTCATTTTTTACATATTCCTTGTTTTTGGTTTCAGCTATGAAAAACATACTTTTCTCATACAGGAACTTGGCAACTCCTGTCCATACAAGCAAAGAACTTCAGTCACATAGCAACCAGCTTTTGAATATTAGTTTAGCCTATTGTACTCTCTTATTTCCCTTCGCTTACAAGGAAGCAAGTAATAAGACTATTTGTGCTAATTTTTTTCCCGATTAGCATGAAGTAAATAGAAGCATAAGCTTTTTAACAATAATTTGTTGCAGAGAGGAAGAGAAAATCATGTGAATGGAACACATCAGATTTTTTCTTCTTTGCTTTTTGTATACCTTATTCTTTACTGTATGTTCTTAATGAATAAATAGGTAAGCAATAAGAATAATAACCAATTAATGTAATGATGCACCTCTGGCATTTGATTGTTTTAAGCAGCTATTTCAATAAAGAACTTTAAGAAGTAATTATGCAGATCTAATGTTATTAGATACCAGCTGAAACTCCGGGGGGAAAAATCTAGACGTCAGTATTGAGAAAATCCGTAGCGAATGCTTGGAAATGCCTTATTGTTTCCACTTGAAAGCTCTGGTGGGGTTCTGCAATGTAAATAGCCACGTTATGGAACATTGACCATTCCATCCCCACCAGCCAAAACCAGCTGAGCAAGAAAATGCAGGCTGCTTGTATGCTAGATGTGGAACTGGCCTGGTTATCTTCAGCTCCTCGACCTGCTTTCAGGCGTCCATCGCCTGGTCCCAAGTACAAGAGTCAAGGAGCTATCTATCCACTTTCTACGTCACATGTTGGGTGTTCTATAACTTTATTTTATGTCACCTAACTACACAGGTCTTAAAGCGACAACATCATGTAACAAAATGAAATATTATAAAACTTTGAATACAATATTTACGTATTAAATTAATAAATACACCTAACTTGTAACATTAGCTATTAGATTCGAACAATAATGTTATAATAGCATCTTAAAAGTGTACAACATTTTAGTACAGTAGCAAGTTTGCAATCTTTTATGAATTTAAACACTGATGATAATCTGGTTGATTCGTCCACTGCTGCCTGAAGATCTGGAGGAATTTGGTGGCTCATTCTGTAGTTAGAATAGTACATAGGTACATTCCGTTATGATGTGTTTGATGATAGTCTGTGGCCAAATGGAGATCATGAGTTAGTTTAATATGACCAATTTTTAGTCTGTTGAGTATCATCTGTTGATGCTGGCTGAGAGTTTTGTATATTTTAATAAACGATGTGTTAAGTTTTACTCCATGCAGTTTAACTGTAGCGATTATTTTTTATCCAGTCGTTCTTCCATTTCTATCAGCTACTTCTTAACATTCTATACTGTATAGCATCTTCATGTGAATAGGGATAGGGGGATAAATTGGTGGTTGTTTTGTAACTTGCTAATAGATACTCTCAGATCTTTACATTAAATGCATCAAAACTAGACGCACGCGAAATTTCTCATGTTTAGACTTTCTTCAGCTGTTGTAGACATGCAAGAACTTGTTATAAAACTGTGGAACAGTCTAGAATAGATAAGGAACATGAAATGCCTGTTTTTAAAACAAAAATGATGTGATTATGCACCAATTGCCATGAAATTAGGATTTTAACGCTAGGAGACATTTCTGGCTTGAGTGCTAAATTTTATTTGTTCCTATGAAGATATGAATGCAAATAGATGTAAAGGAACAGCTTTGCTGAGCAGTATTATCATCAGTAATATATCATATTGTAACATGCCTTTTCTTTTCAATATTAATGTTATATGTTATTTGTAAATCTGAATTTGTGACAATTCTTTCTATTGATTTAGTCTTGAAAATTAAGTTATCATCTCCTCTTTATCCAAAATGAACTCTATATATACAGGATGTTTCAAAACGACACCAAACGAAGGTGTGGACCTTGTTGGTCATACCGTATGTGATACGTGAATATAAATTCGGCACATACAAAAACTGCCATAAAATCACCATGGCAGTCGTACATAACCAAATGGCACCTGGCCCACTCCAAGAGAGATGCCGGTTGGTAGCGAAGGTCCCAGTCGCGTGGTGTAGAGGTGGTTTGTTAGACACGCCGGTGCGGGACTGGTCACCTTAGTAATGGAAAACGTAGCATGTTTTGTGTTTCGTATAACACGCTCTGAGGTTGTTTACGTGGTGTATGTCAAACGTTGTTCCTGCGCTGCCTAATCCCAAATGTATGTGATCTTTCAATAAGCATAAAACTTTAAATAGAAAAGTTTGAAAGTTGGGATGTCAAGTTTCGGACAAGTCAAAGTATAAGCTAATCGACTGCGATCTTTTGAAGATTAAGAGACTATAATAAATTATAATAGCTTAACACATACATACAAAACAATAAAATTTCCATTGCAAACGAGCGTGATGGCTCAGGCGACATTCGGGAGATCATGGATTCAAATTCCATGAAGCTTATTTTTCTTGGTTTTGATTAGTCGCCGAGGTAAATACGTGATTGGATATTTAGTACTACAGTCCAAAAATCGACCATCACTAAAACTGAAAGTAGATGACAATTGCAAGTATGCTGCCATCTAGCCGTAGACAGTAAAAGCAGCTTACATAGTAACCAGCTTTTGACTATCACTTTAACCTATGGTACTCCCTTATTTCCCTTCTACTTAGAAGGAAGCAAGTAATAAGACAATTTCTGCGAATTTTTTCTCGATTATTATGAAGTAAATAGAAGCCTAAGTTTTTTAACAATAAAATTGTTGCAGAAATGTAGAGAAAGTCATGGGAATGAAACACAGCAGATTTGGGTAATACCGCCACGCATCATGTTCTTTCGTATGTTACTTTTTACGTGCCATAGTTTCATTAGTGTTCTTATTTTTTCAATATTCTCGCATCATAAAACTAAAATGTAAGTTTATGTTATCGCGCGTGCTTTCATTTGCTGAATATAAAAGTTTAAGTGGCAATTATAACCCAGAATGGCTCAGAGTGAATATAATCTGAGTGGTTGGCATACTTTAGGCAAGGACTATACTAAAAAAGAAATCTGATGTGTTCCATTCATATAATTTTCTCTAGCTGTTTCAGATACAAACTATTCTTACAAAAGGTTATTCTTTTATCTGTATCGTGCTAAAGGAGATAAATATTAGCAGAATTGGTCTTATTACTTATTTCCTTTTAAGTAAATGAGAAATAAGGGAATACATTCGCCTAAAAGCTAGTCTAATCCTTAAAAACCTCGTCGCTATGTGAAACAATTGAGGTTCAGTTCGCTTTATATGGTCCCTTTGAAAAAATATAAGGTTTACCAGTTATGCAAAATTTATCCTGAATAAAGAGGTCTTCAGAGGCTATACATATACACTGTTTGTGATGTAAATATTTTTAATACATATTTTAATCAAAATCGTTAGGGCCACTTTTAAGAAAACCAGAATTTTCGAAAATGTTTCAATATAAAGAGTAGTTGGAGGTGGGAATATTTTCTTAAAAATCTGCGTGTCGAATCCTTAAATACCTAGTTTGGTTTTTGAGCTGCGCTATCCACAGACACACACATGCGCGCGCGGACCTTTGTCTAAAAGTGCTTTTTCGGACTCAGAGGACATCATAACATATTTTGCGCTGAAATCTTGACAGCATTATTTTGTTGGAATAGAATACCTTCTCTGTCCACTATGTACATTCTACATAGAACTAGATTAAGTGATATCACTTCAAGATGACTTAAGCTCCAATTTATCTTGAGCAGGAAAGATGGATAATATCTGTGGCGTTTGGTCAGTACATGATAACTCCATAGCCTTTTTGTGCTAAGACAGTAGTGATAAAAAAGAAACAATATCGTTTGGTGAAGTCCTGATAATCCTCTATTATTTGTTGAAGTCCTCACATCTCGAGGGCTTCACCAAACGATTGTTGTTTCTTTTATTTCACTATTGTCTTAGCACAAAAATGCCAGTTTTAGAGTTATCATGTACTAACCAAACGCCTCAGATAATAAAAAACAGACATAACTAAAGGTGACCATGGTAAACCTTTAAAACGATTGCTTCCCTTTGAATGTCTGTCCCCTCCCAAAGGGTTTCGCAGTTCATTGTATCGGGGTTGAGGGGAGACGGCTGGCGGAAGAGCAGGTGTCATCCGCACTCTCGTGGAATGTGGTTTGTCTCGCTATTCGTTTTTGTTTTCATTTTTTGGCGCTGCTTGGAAATGTTCCGCCATGTAACTTGACAAGATGGCAGAGAAAGATGGCGCATATCCGGCGATATACCACCTTTCTAAATCTTAGTTCATGAATGCTGTGTTTCACTTCATGCTTAAAATTGGAACCGATAATCTAACGCAGACACTTGATAAAAAAATCTGACATGCTTCATTCACATGATTTTCCCTACATCTCTGTTACAGATTATTGTTAAACACGTGTTCTTCAATGCAGTAGATACTAATCGAGAAGAAATTAGCATAATGATATTATTTACTTCCTTATAAGTAGAACAGAAATAAAACAATACTCAAACATTTTTAAATCTGGTTGCTATGTGATTGAAAGTCCTTTGTTTGTATGGCTAGGAATTGACAAACTCCCGTATACCTATAATGAAAGTGTATGTATTTTAAAACTTAAATCAATAACAAGAGATATCTCAAAAACGATCAACTCCACGAAAAAAAAAAAAAAAAGGTATATAGCATAAATTGTGTGTTTTAACGAGATCTAAATGTTGGTTACGTAAATTTTTGTCTATCTCTTACGGTTAAACCAGTTATGTAAAACTAATCCAGAATAAAGATGTCTTCAGAGACAAGTCCCAAAAAATTCAATACATACTCTTTATTTGCCATGTGAATATCCTTAATGTGCGATATTTTAATAAAAATCATTAGCCATTTTTGAGAAAATCAGAATATGCGACAATTATTCCATGTAAACGGTAGTTGGGGGTGGGAAGATTTTCTTGAAAATCTTCGTGTCGCATCCTTGGAATATACTGGACTTAACGTTTTGTAATAGTTTTTCTTTATTTAGCGTTTAACGCTCGGTTTTTACAACAAATGGCACCGCAGGCTGACACTGAATGACACATGGAAGGCAAATGGAGCACTGGTAGAATGCGCTGGCGGGGGGAAACAAAGAACCCGGAGAAAATCCTCCAATGCGCCGCTTTGTCCTCCACAAATGCCACATGCGGTCGCTTGGGATCGAATCCGGGCAACCTAAGTGAGAGGCGAGTGGTCAAACCGTGATAGTGTTAACGCTCGCGAATACTACAGACGGCACCGCAGGCGATGACACTGATGATACATCGAATGAAGATGGAACACCGGTGGAATGTGATGGCGGGGGAAACCGGAGAACGCCCTTGCGCCGCTATTTGCACCACAAACCCCACATGTGGGCACGTGGGGTCGAACCCGGGCCCGCCTTGGTGAGCGGCGAATGGTCTAACCACTCAGCCACTGTGCGACCACGAGGGTGTATATGTATTTTAACAGCAAAACTTATAAAAAAAGGTCCCTTAAATACCAAACTGATTTTCCATGGATGCGACATGCAAATTTTCTAGAGAATCTCTCCCCCCACAACTATCCTTTACATGTAAACTGTTTTGAAATGTTTGATTTTTTCAAAAATTGATCAAAAGATAAAATGCCATATATTAAAATATATTTACATGGAAAATAAAATGTTTATCCTAATTTTTCTGAGAACAGCACCCAAAGTACCCATCAATGTGGATTAATACGCAAGAGATAAAAAAAAAATTCTTACCACACACAAAATGTAGATCTTGTTAAAACATTCAACTTATTTATTTTTTATGGAGTTGACCAATCCCACAGTATTCCCTTTTAATAACTTGTCCAAATGGGAAATGGTTATTTTCTTCTTCTCCTGGTCATGAAAAGTCAACGGAATTTGGAAGTCAAGTCATATATTGCGACCCGCTTTTAAAAGTTCGACTACCGCATTGCCCAGTGTATTCCCTTATTTCCTCTTACTTGCAAGGAGACATATAATAAGACAATTTCTGCTAATGTTCTCATAGGCTTCCGGGGCCAGGTCGAGTAAAATATGGTGCTACCGCGACAGCGTTTGTTTGCACGAACGTTTCAACCTCTTGTTTACACTGTATTCAGGGCAGCCCTGAAGAAGCTCAACAAAAGGTCAAAATGTTGTTGGAAATAAACACTTACGCGGTGGCATCGGAAACCAGTCGTATAATACAGATTTGCTGTTTATTTGATTAGCATGATGTAGATAGAAGAACACTATTTGCTGTAGAATATTTAGAGAACCCTATGTTAATGCAAAATATCAGATTTGGCATTTATTTACATCTCCAAATAATTTGAGCTGTTTTCTCCAGCTTTCCATTTAATGAGCTGAACTAAATATGTTTCCCTAAGCAGATTTTTTTGGGGCAAAATACATTCCTACGCCGGAACACCTCCATTCATACGACTTTCTCTATCTCTCTGTAACAAATTATTCTTGAAAAGCTTATTCTTCCACCTACTTTATATTATCAACATAAACATTAGCAAAATTGTCGTATAACTTTATTCCTTATAAGTAGAAGGAAATAAAGGAATACACTAGGCTAAAGCGTTAGTCAACTCCTTTAATAGCTGGTTGCTATGTGATCGAAATTCGTTCTCTTTGCATTGTCCAAGAGTTGGCAAATTCCAGTATGAGAAAAGTTCAACTATTTTAAAATTGAAACCAATAATAGCGAGTATATCGGAAATGGTTAACTCTACAAAAACAAATGCATAAATTGTGTATTATAACGAGCTCTACATGTTTATGTAGCATATTTTTGTCTATCTCTTACGATTTAACAGGTAGCTAAAAGTCATTCAAAATGAAAGGACCTCAGAGACTATTCCCAGAAAATTTTAGATATATATTTTATTTGTCTTGTAATATCTTTTATTACTTTCTCTGGCCCCGCATGTACAATGTACATAGGGATAGAGAAGTATTGTATTCCACCCAAAAATTCATTACCGAGATTTCACCGGAAATACTTGTTTTAGGACCCCCTGTATCCATAAAAAGCATTTTCAGAAAAAGGTCCGTGTGTGTGTGTGTCCGTGTGTCTGTGAACACGATAACTCAAAAACGAATAGTAGCTAAAATACCAAACTTGGTATTTAAGTTTAGTATCTTCCAGGAATATGACACGAAGATTTTGAGAAAAATCCCTCCACCCCAAACCACCCTTTACATGGAACTTTTTTTGAAAATTTTGATTTTCTTAAAAATGGCTCTAACGATTTTGATTAAAATATCGTATATTAAAGATATTCACCTGACAAATAAAATGTATATCTTGAATTTTCTGGGAATGGCTTCTGAAAACCTGTTTATTCTGGATGAATTTTTCTTAATTTGGCATAACTAGTAAACCGTAAGAGATAGACAAAAACTTACTATACAAAAAATGTAGTTTTTTTTTTAAATACACAAGTTATGTCATATACATTTTTCTCGTGGAGCTTACCGTTTTCGAGGTACTCATTGTTATTAGTTTCAGTTGTGAAGTACTTATACTTTTCTCAGACGGGAGTGTCCGTTTTTCTTTTGTTCTGCTCCTGACCAAGAAAAGAAGCGATTTGTAATGACAATCGCGTAACGACAGCTTTTAAAACATTTGACTTAGTGTATTCCCTTATTTTCTTCCTACTCATAAGGAACTAAGTAATAAAAACATTGTGATAATGTGTACGTCGATTAGCAAGGTGCAGAAAGAATGTACTTCTTATGTTAGAAGTTTGTAGAACAGCTAGAAAAAGTCATGTGAGTGTAACACATAATGGATCAAATAGTTAGAGCTATTTTTGAGAAATCAAATATTTTAGAAATATTTTCCATTTAATGGTTAGTTTGGGATGGGGGGGGGGATCGTTGGAACATGTTCGTGTTGCATCTTTGGAAGATGCTGAACTTAAATACCTATAAAGAAAATACCTATAGAATTTTGGCTGGAGTGCAATACCTTCTCTATGTACTATGTGTGTACTAAGTAGAGAAAGTAATAATGTAAAAAGATTACATCATTCGCAAATATATGCATGTCACATTCCTACTCACTTTCCATTAATTTTCATACCTGCATTTTTCTCAGAGTTATCTAATCGTCAACAAGACTGTCACATTTCCCACGTTACTTCTTAAGCAAGTCTAGGACAGAAGACCATTCCCTCTCATTTCATCATTGGCTGCTCAGTTACTGGGTCATTCTTCTTGTGATGAATTGGTTTGCAACTACAAACACGTATGACTTGAAATACTTACTTAATGAACAAATATTTAACGCAGTTTCGTATAATCTTGTCCCTCTAGCATATGCACTTCACTTTTTCCTGATCGGCTAATGTACATAAACCATTGAGAAAAGCAACCGATGCAAGTTCAGGAGATAATAGCATCTGCCATGATCATAACATGAACTTTCGTCTTCTTGAGGGACAACTTTAACTCGAAAGTGACAGAAAGACAAAAACTTATTGCACAAAAAGATGTAATCTCGTTAAAACACACAATTTATGTCATATAGGTACAGTTTTCTGTAGAACAAATCATTTCAGAGATATCCACTGTTAAAATAAGAACTGAAGCTTTCCTGGCGACGTGTTAATTCAAAATCTTCTCGGGCTTCTAGCCAGGTAAAAACTTGGCTTGACACCAACGTTTCGAAGAAGTGCATCTTCCTCGTCTTCAGGGTGAACTGATGGTTTGAGCTTGCGGAGACTGGTATTTATAAGAGCTGGGATGAAGCTAACATCTGATTGGTTCGCGTGATATTATGGCCTGAAGACGAGTTCACCCTTCCGAACGAAGTCGTCCTCCGCCGGGTTTGAACCCATGACCTTGGGTGTATGAAGTAGAAACTTCAAGATATACAATTTATTTATCTTAAATATAAGACATATTAATCCAAACCATCAGAGCTATTTTTGAGAAAATCAAAATTTTAGAAATTGTTTCCATTTAAAGTGTAGTTGGGGTTTTTTCTTGACAATCTTAGCGTCGCACCCTTGAAAGCTACTGAACTTAAAATACCTACCAAGTTTGGTATTTAACCGACTTTTCATTTTAAGCTATGCTGCCAACAGACACACAGACGTTTTTCTAAAACTGCTGTTTTGGATTCAGGGTGTTCCTAAACATGTATTTCCGGTGAAATTTCGGTATCCAATTTTTGGATGCAATACAATAGGTTCTCCATACAGTATGTACATAGTATGTGAAGAGATAGTAAAAACAACAACAACAAAAATCTGATGTGTTCCATTTACATGACTTTCTCTAGATCTCTGCAACAAAATTAAAATCTTATATTTACTTCATGCTAATCGAGAAAAAAATAGCAGAAATAGTCATATTACTTGCTTCCTTGTAAGTAGACAGGCAAAAGCTGGTTGCTATGTGAACTGGTTCCTTTGTTTGTATGGACACGAGTTCACAAAGTCCAGTATGAGAAAAGTATGTTTTTACAGTTAAAACCAAAAAACAAGGAACATCTCAAAAACAATCAACTCCACGAAAAAAATGTGTATAACATAAATTGTGTGTTTTAAAGTGCTCTACATTTGTTGTGTGGTACGTTTTTGTCCATCTCTTACGGTTTAGCAGTTATGCAAAATTCCGTAAAATTGACCCAGAATAAAGTCTTCAGAGGCTATTCCCAGAAAATTCAAAATATACATTTTATTTGTCAGGTAAATCTCTTTAAAATACGATATTTTAATCAAAATCGTTAGATTCATTTTTTAGAAAACCAAAATTTTCGAAAAAAAGTTCCATGTAAAGGGTAGTTTGGGGAGGGGGGGATTTTTCTCAAAATCTTCGTGTCGCATCCTTGGAAGATACTAAACTTAAATATCATGTTTGGTATTTTACCGACTTTTCGATTTTGAGTTATCGTGTTCACAGGCACACGGACACACTGACACACACGGACCTTTTTCTGAAAATACTTTTTTTTTTTATTCAGGGGACCCTAAAACATATATTTCCGGTGAAATCTCGGTATCGAATTTTTGGTGGAGTGCAATACCTTCTCTATACACTATGTACATAGTATGTATAGAGAAAGTAACAAGAATGTATGATATTCTCATGTGCAAAGCTTTTTTTTTTTTTTTTTTTAATTTTGTTTAAGATTCTCGTTTGGTGAAAATTAGCTACGTCTCCTTTCATGAATCCATGCTCGATTAAAAAACGAGTCTTTACATATGTATATAGTTTGGTGATCTTTTTATTTAGTGTCCCCTCAAGATAAATTATCGCATTAAATATGGAACCATTTTGTTCCGCATTAGAATCTTTGCATAACAATCAATCAATGAAAAGAGACTAGCGCAACGAACAGTTAAGAAATGCGCGGCAAAGTCGTGTGAAAGAGAAGTTAGCACTCCAAGCCGTTATTTATATTTCCGCGAGTGTACTTATCCTCTTGGAGACCTTGCTCTAAGTGCGCTTTCTAAACATGGTGCGTGGAATATAATTTACAAGACTTACTTTCACGTGCTAACCGCAAGAGCAACCCAGTCAGAGTAGTGTCAGTGAGCTCAGGATGTAGAACATCACTTCCTCTGTGTCCAGTCTGCTGTACCAACATATTTATCTCGTTTTAAGGTAAGGCAAAGCATTTAAGAAATTTGGAACATCTACAACATGAATATTATGCTGAAATTGATACCAACTTAAGAAGAATGCACAGCAAGAATGATAATTTTTCCATGGTTATTTAAATAATCATTTTTTATTTTCTCTACTTAGTGCATATGTAGAGAAGGTATTGTATTCTACTAAAAATTTTGATAACAGTTTGGGATCCCCTATAACTTTTGGAAAAGAATCGTGTGTGTACTGTCTGTGTGTATGTGTGTCCGTGAACAAAAACGAAAAGTCAGTTAAACACCAAACTTTATAATAATTTAACTTCAGCATCTTCTAAGGCTGCCACACGAAGATGTTCAACAAAATCCCCCATATAAACTATCCTTTACATGGAAATGTTTTCAAAAAATGTGATATTCCCAAAAAAGGCTCAGAGGACATTTATTAAAGTGCTATTCTATTAAAAATAGAATAGCCCCAGAAGCGCTCTTCATTCAGGATGGCTTTACTGGTAAACCGTAAGAGATAGATAAAAACGTTATTGCACAAAAAGATAGATTCCGTTAAAACATTGAATTTGTGTCATACATAATTTTTGTACAGTAAAGGCTATCCGAGATATTCCTTGTTATTGGTTTCAATTTTAAAATGCTTAAACCTTTCTCAAACAAAATGCAATCATTATTTTCATCGCTCTTTTGTTTTACTCCTGGCATGGAAAAGGAACCGAATTTCAATTGTTTCGCATAGTGGAATCCCTCGTTTCCCGTCTATTTAAAACGAAGCAAATAATTAAACAATGCTGACGTTTATCTTTAATTAAGACGATGTAGATAAAATAATAATTATTTGTTATTACACTTTGGTTTGTAGAACGGATAGAGTAAGTCATGTGCATAGAACAAATCAGGATTTTAATTTCTCTATCATGCATGTACAACGTACATTTTAGGTAGTTCTATAGCAATATTTCACCGGAAACGTGTGTTTTGCGACACCTGAATCCGAGAAGAAAGACAATTTAGAAAAAGGTTCGTGCGCACTCGCGCGTGTGTATATACGTGTATCCGTGAACAGCATAACTCGAAAGAAGTCGTTAAATAATAAACTTAGTGCTTTAAATTCGTTATCTTCTTAGACGAGATAGGAAGATTTTCAAGAAAATTGCCCAACCCCAACTACCCTTTACGGAACATGTTAAGAAGATATTCTCAAAAATGACTAATGGTTTTGCTTCAAATACTATATCTAAGTTTAAGGTATTTTTATATCAAATGACATATATATCTTGAGTTTTCTGGGAATAGCCTCTAAAGAACTCTCCATTTTGATGAGCTTTGCATAACGGGGAAACCGTATTAGATAGACAAAAACTTACTATACTAAAAAAATGTACACCTCACGAAATAAATGTATATGTTTTTTGTGGAGATGTTTTTTCCCTGAGATATTTCATATTATTGGTTTAAATCTTCCAATTAGAGAAGATAATGTGAGTGTAGTGCATTGAACTTTTATTATTTAAATTCATCGTTGTAATAAAAATGCTCCACGCAATGCATTTTTAAAAATACTTACATCACATATTCAAGTTGTACAGTAATGTATTTACAGATCTTACATATCATTTCATATTAACCCCTAAATATTGTAGAAAAGTTGTTGCTTTTTGTACTCTCCAAATTATTGTTTTCAAGAGTTTACATTTTATTTCTCAAAATTGGAATAATGTTTCGAAAAAGTATACGGCAATTTTGTTTAATATTTAAGATTTACTTCAACATTGTAGGTAAGACTTTTCCGACCTCTGGCGGCGTATGAGTAAAAGTTCTCCTCAGGTCATCAATCGGTTTTGGAACTTTTATTTAAAGCACGCCTGGTTCATAGACTGAGAAAACTAGTTTTTCGTTATATTGTAGACTAGAAACTAGGTGATGCAATGGATAAATTTTCCACTCATTTAGATAACAGTGCATCCTGTTATTTATTAACAATATTACGACTCACATTGCATGCATATGGTTATAATTATATTATGTACATACTCCCTAAACGTGTGTTTTCCTAGGAATATACATTCAATGGTTCAAGGTTTCAGAGAAGTTCTCATGGAATCCTCTCCCTTGTTGAGTTTGCGAGCATCAATTATTTTTTCAGTGAACAATAGAAGGCGGACACACACACACTATTCTTTATATGCAGGGTCAGTTTAATGGCAACGATGACTACATCAACAGTCACACGGATTTAGTACTCAAGAATTGCATGTTTGAATGATACACTCAACACAGTAAACATAGGTCATTCAATAATTGCTGGTAACAATGTTTGTATCAGCGGTAAATTATACAAACTGATAACAGTGAGAAAGAAGAGCATCTGATGTGTGTTATTACTTCAACAATAATTCAGATTGCAGGAGGCAACAATGTAGGATCCCAACTATAGTCCCGCCTCCCTTAGAAGCACACTGCTAGAGTAATTTCGAGAACAACTCCACGCACGTGACTACTGTGAATCTTATTGGTTTGAGAACGAAGCACTCAATTTCAGGAGAGAGAAAAAATAGACCCATCTTTACTTAACATTATTGCTTGTAAAATGCAGTAATCCATAATTTTAATAACAATGCGCTGTATTTTTCAGCTGTTTAGAAATACAAACATATCATTTTATAAGAAGTAAGTGGTTACTTGGCGGGAGAAAAGAAAACAAAATGTCAGTGAGGAACATGGTGGCCATCTTGTGACTGGTGTGAATTCTGTATAGCTATGAGTGATCACGGATTTAAAAAGCACCTTAAGGGTAAACTGTTATAGAGTGGCGAGAAACAGATTGTTGTAAATGTATTCATAAGCTAAAGGATATTTTAGTGAATGAACCCGTAAAAATAACGGCGGAGTACAGTAGCGTGTGAGAAGTTATTTACTTTCGCAAAGAATTTAAAAAAGCTGGTAGTGGTAAAACACCCTGTGGAATGAAATCTCATGAAATTTGTTTACTTTCTCTAAACGTACTATGTACATAGTATGTAGAGAAGGTATTGCATTTCATCCAAAAATTAGAAATCAAAATTGCACCGAAGATAGTCATTTTAGGGTCCCCTGTATCCAAAACAAGCACTTTGAGAAAATGGTCCGTGTCTCTGTGAACACGATAACTCAGAAACGAAAAGTGGGTAAAATACCAAACTTGGTATATAAGTTTAGTATATTTCAAGGATGTGATACGAAGATTTTGAAGAAACCCCACTCCCCAAGCTACCTTTTGCATAGAGACATTTTCGAAAATTTTGATTTTCTCAAAAAAGCCTCAAACGATTTTGATTAAAATACCGCATATTAAAATATTTACATGGTAAATAAAATGTATATTTTAAATTTTCTCGGAATAGCCTCTGAAGACATGTTTATTCTGGATGAATTTTGCGGAATTTTGCATAACTTAAGCCGTAAGAGATAGACAAAAACTTACCACACAAAATATGTAGATCTCGTTAAAACACACAACTTAGATCATATACATTTTTTTTTCGTAGAGCTGGCCGTTTTTGAGATATTCCTTGTTGTTAGTTTCAGCTTTAAAATACTTATACTTTTCTTATACGAGAATTTGACACTCCTGTCCATACAAACAACGTTACTTCAATCACATAGCAACAAGCTTTCAAAAGATTTGACTATCGATTTAGCCTATGGTACTCTCTTACAAAAATCAAGTAATAAGACACTTTCTGCGGATTTTTTTCTCGATTAGCATTAGTAAATAGAAGAATAGGCTTTCTTACAATAATTTAAGTCATGTGAATGGAACACATCAGTTGTTTTTCTTTGCTTAAACATAGTGTATGTTGATACATGGGTTTAAATTTTCAGGAACAACATCAGCAGCAACGGGCTCGGAAACCGAGCTACGTCGACAGAGGGAGGTAGCATGCTGCTCAAAATTTACTCGATATGCATCCTCCTGCTGGATTTGATGGTGCTCTTAATCAAAGTAGCGTACACCATCTTAGAGTCCATCTACCAGAAGGTCATACCTTTGCCAGAAAAGTCAGTTGCTGGAGAGGTTGTGCTGGTAGGTATAAAGCATTTATTCCAAATAGTTTTACGTTCTCCAGTACTTATTAACATTGTAATCCACCAAAAAATTTGAAAGTATATGTTTTGAGGTCCGTCGAGTCTGAAAAAAATAATTTTAGGTCTGTGTGTGTGTCTGTGGACAGCATACTTCAAAACGGAAGGACCGTGAAATACCAAACTTGGTATTTATGTTTAGTACCTTCCAAAGATGAGACACGAAGAAAATCCCCCCACCACAAACTACCCTTTACATAAAACAGTTTTAAAAATTTTGTTTCTCTCAAAAATGGCTGTAACGGTTTTGATTAAAGTACCGTATATTAAAGATATTTACATCACAAATAAAATATCTATTTGAATTTTCTGGAAATAGCCTCTAAAACCTCTTTATTATGGACGAGTTTAGCAGAATTTTGCATAACAGTTAAACCGTAAGAGATAGACAAAAAGTACTACTTAAAAATGTAAATCGCGTTAAAACACATAATTTATGTCATATACTTTTTTTCTTGTAGAATTGACTGTTTTCAAGATATTCTTGTTATTTATTTCAATTTTAAACTACCTAATTTTTCTCAAAGGTGACCATGGAAAGCGAACCGAACCTCAATTGTATCATATAGCGACAAGCTTTTAAAAGAATTGACTTTCTCTATAGCCTAGTGCATTTCCTTATTTCTCTTCTAATTATAATAAATTAAGTAATAAGACCAATTCTGCTAATTACTTTCTCTATACGTACTGTGTATATAGTGTATAGAGAAGGTATTGCACTCCACCCTAAAATTCGACACCGAGATTTCACCGATGGATCCCCTGTATCCATAAAAAAGCATTTTCAGTAAAAGGTCCGTGTGTGTCTGTGTCCATGTGTTTGTGAACACGATAGTCGGTAACATACCAAAGTTGGTATTTAAGTTTAGTATCTTTCAGGGATGCGACACGAAAATTTAGGCAAATCCGCCCCACCCCAAACTATTCTATACATGGAACTTTTTTCGAAAATTTTGAGTTTCTCAAATTGGCTCTAAAGATTTTGATTAAAATTTCGTATATTAAAGATATTTACCTCACAAATAAAATGTATATCTTGAATTTTCTGGGAATAGCCTCTGAAGACTACTTTATTCTGGATGAATTTTACGGAATTTTGTATAACTGTTAAACCGTAAGAGATGGACAAAAACTTACAACATAAGAAATGTAGAGCACCTTAAAAAGCACAATTTATCTTACATACATTTTTTTCGTGGAGTTGATCGTCTTTGAGGGATTCCTTGTTTTTGGTTTCAGCTTTAAAAAACATACTTCTCTCATACAGAAAGTTAACAAGTCCTGTCCATACAAACGAAGGAACTTCAGTCAATAGCAACCGACTTTTGACTATCACTCTAACCCACAGTACTCCCTTATTCCGCTTCTACTTACAAGGAAGCCAGTAATAAGCCTATTTCTGTTAACTTTTTCTCGATTAATATGAGGTAAATAGAAGTATAAGCTTTTTAACAATAATTTGTTACAGAGTTGTAGAGAAAGTCGTGTGAATGGAACGCATTAGTTTTTTTTTTATCTCGATTAGCATGGCGTATATAAAAGAATAGTGTTTTGTAAGAATAACTTGCATATGGAAGAGGTAAAGAAAGTTATATGAGTGTATCACTTCAGATTTTTTGTTTTGTACTACCAACAGGACATGCTACCTAGGTGTAAGTTATAAAACGAGAACTTTGCGCACTGTGACCTGCCTATATCTATTATGGTTATTATCCCACAGGAGGAAGGGATGAAGTGAAAGAATTATAGGAGGCTATAGGGGCTAGGAAGGGCTTTATTCCTGGCAAGCAAAGAGAACGGAATTGCAATTGTTTCACATGGTGACCAGCTTTTAATGCTTTTTTTTTTTTTTCTTTTTGTAGCTTAACATCCTCTAACCGATTGGTCATATAGAACGATGAATGAAATTGGTGAAGTGATACTCAAATTATCTCGGTGTCCATGGAGCCTTAACTTACTCGACATTTGTCTCCTCAGGATAAGGGAAAATCCCGAGAAAAAACTTTTATCCGGGTAACACACTCTAAGCGAGATTCGAACTCGTGACCTGTTGAATGTGAGACAGACACACTACACCACGATACCAGGCGGTCGTTTTAAAGATTTGACTATCGATTTAGCCTAGCGTATTCCCTTATTCCGCTTTTATTTATAAGGAAGCAGGTGTATCGATTAGCATGATGAAAATAAAAAAAAAATAGTTTTTGTAAGAAAATGTTACTGGCGGAAGAACTACAGATAGTCATTTGAATGGAACACATCAGATGTTTTATTCAAGGGACCTCAAAACTTATATATAGTGAAATCTTGATATGGAATTTTTTGATTGAATTCAATACTTCCCATATTTACTATTAAAAGTCAAAAAGAAACTTTTTCAAGGCAGCAAAGAATTACACGACAGCATTTATTTGTAGGGTAGTTTATTTTTTAGTCCTTTAGATAAAATGATTTTAATTGCACCGACCTTGTGATAGCTATTGTAGTCAATTATCGTAGCCTCAAGGACATGTTTTACATCCACTTAAACAATTAAATTATATATTATTTATATTGCGGCTACATGGTGTTTACAGTTAGACATTTTCTCGGGCGGAGAACAAGAAAGCGAATAAATTGAAATGAACAGGCAAAAATGTATCAGTCGCTGTGAAGTAAACAGCATTTCTTTTGCTCGTTATTTCAAATCCTATACACAGGTGTGAAATAACGACTTTATGTTAAATTAATAAGCTAAACAGAGCAGGATGATTTTTTCACAGCAAACGTGTTCCTTCAGTAACAGGTTTAATGCTACTCATTTTACTTTCTCTACATAGTGCATAGGCAGAGAAGGTATTGCACTCCACCCAAAATTTCAATACATATTTTTGGGGTACTCTGTAAAAAAAAACAAATAAAACAAAACAATTAAATGTGTGTGTGTGTGTGTGTGTGTGTTTACGCGCGCGCGTACACGATAACTCAAAAGCAAAAAGTCGGTAAATACCATACTTGGTATTTAAGTTTAGTATGCTTCAAGGATGTGACACAAACATTTTGAGGAAAATCCCCTTACTATTAACTACCCTTCACATGGGAAAAATAACTAAAATTTTGACTTTCTCAAAAGTGGCTCTAACGTTTTGATTAAAATATCATATATTAAAGATATGTACATAAAAATCTGATATGTTACACTCACATGACTTTCTCTAGCCGTTCTACAAACTTCTTACATAAGATTATTCTTCTTTCTGCACCTTGTTAATCGAGGTATTCAGCACTATGTTCTTATTACTTAGTTTCTTATAAGTAGGAAGAAAATAAGGGAATACACTAGGCTAAATCGATAGTCAAATGTTTTAAAAGCTGTCTTTATGCGATCGTCATTACAAATCGCTTCTTTTCTTGGCCAGCAGTAGAACAAAAGAAAAACGAACACTCCCGTCTGAGAAAAGTACAAGTACTTCACAACTAAAACCAATAACAATGAACACCTCGAAAACGGTAAACTCCACGAAAAAAATGTATATGGCGTAAACTGTGTATTTTAACAAGGCCTACATTTTTTGTATTGTAAGTTTTTGTCTATCTCTTACAGTTTATTAGTTATGCCAAATTAAGCAAAATTCATCCAGAATAAACAGGTCTTTAGAAGCTATTCCCAGAAAATTCAAGATATACATTTTATTTTCCAGGTTAATATCTTTAATATACGATATTTTAATCAAAATCGTTATAGCCATTTTTAAGAAAATCAAAATTTTCGAAAAAAGTTCCATGTAAAAGGTAGTTTGGGGTGGGGGGATTTTTCTCAAAATCTTCGTGTCGCATCCCAAGTTTGGTATTTTAGCTACTTTTCGTTTGTAATATCGTGTTCACAGACAGACGGACACACGGACCTTTTTCTGGAAATGCTTTTTTTGGATTCAGGGGGCCCTAAAACATGTATTTCCGGTGAAATCTCAACATCGAATTTTACATTGTACATACGGGGCTAGAGAAAGTAAAAATGAAATGTTTAGCTTGACTTTTATAGGGATAGCCTCTGAAAATTTATTTATTCTGGATGAATTTTGCATAAATGGTAAACCGTAAAATATAGATAAAGCCTACTACACAAAAAATTAAGAACTCTTTAAAACACACAATAAATACATTATATTTCAATAGCATGGCAATCGGCTTTTTAAATTTTAAAGGAAGTGACTATCGCTTTACTCTAGTGTATTCTCTTATTTCGCTTCTACTTGCAAGAAGCAAGTGAGAAGATCATTTCGCTAACGTTTATCTCGATTAGCGTGAAGCCGAAAGAGGAATAAGCTTTTTAAAAATAATTTGTTACAGGGATGTAGAGAAAGCGATGTGAATGGAACACATCAGAATTTTTAAATTCAAGTTTTTTATAAACTTTTCTTATCAATATTTTCCAAACGACTTTCCCGTATGCGAAAGTGAAAATAACCACTTCAGCTATCGAAGACGAAGCTAGGCTTACTATCTATTCCTCGTATAGTAAGTAGCGAAATTATTCCACCCAAAAATTGATACCATGTTACACTGGAAATACAGACTTTGAGACTTCTTGAGTCCAAAAAATCTTCTGTGTTCCATTCACACGACTGTCTCTATATGTTTGCAAACAAATTATTCTTACACAAGATTAATCATTTATCTACATCATGCTGATTAAAATAATTAGCAAAACTTGTCTTATTAGTTGATTCTTTGTAAGTAGAAAGGAAATAAGGAGATACACTAGGTAACACAAGGCTAATGCGATAGTCAGATCCTTTAAAAGCTATCACTATGTGAAACAATTGCAATTCGGTTCTCTACGTGGCTAGCAGTAAAACAAAATACATTTGAAACAAAAGATGAACTCCCGTTTGAGAAGAATTTAAATACCTACCGAACTACTGAACCAAGACAATCTCCCATTTCCAAACTTCCTTCCTTCTTTCTTTTTTGTTTAATGTCCTTTAATCTGGCTAATCATATCGGAGGATGGATGAAATCGGTGAAATGATCTCGGGTACATGTAGCTTAAAGTTGCTCGACATTCGTCTTCACAGGATGAGAGAAAACTAAAAAAAACAAACATTTAAACTTTTCTCAAATGAGAAGAAATTCATTGTTTTTGTTCTGTTTTCATTTCGGTCATGAAAATAAATCGCAATTTCAATACGTTCATAAAAAACTTGGTGTGTGTGCTTTCTTATTCACCTTGTACCTTCAGAAAATATATAATAATACCATTTCTGCTTATGTTTATCCATTAATGTGAAGTAGATAGAAAAATAAGCTTTGTAAAAATAGTTTATAAGAATGAGTAGACTATCATGTGGATATAACAAACTCATTTTTCTTCTTGCATTTCAAAACTTTTAGCTTATTTTCATGAGCCTCTGTCAGTTTAATGGATATCTCTGAAAAATTGTTACAGATCACAGGAACTGGACATGGTATTGGTAAAGAACTGGCTCTGCAGTTTGCAGCACTGGGCTCTATTCTTGTATGCTGGGACATCAATGAAGAGTTGAACAACAAAACGGTGGCTGAGCTCCGGAAGATGGGCTGCAAGGCTCATGGTTACAAGTAAGTACTGGAGGTTGAATGACAGATAATTAATATACAGGCAATTCTCAAGCAATTGGATTCAAGTTAGCTACATTCAAAACATCAACATATAGAACGTACACGTCATGGTTGGTCTTAATACGCCAGAAGCCAGTAAATTCACCTGGGATGGTAGGCCCCGTACAGCGAAAACCCGACGACAATTTAACTTATCCCTTTAGTCTTGGTTTTTATGCTCGAAAATTCTTTAGTAAGACAATATACTATGAAAAAATCTTGTGTGTTCCATTCACATACCGTTCTCTGCATCTACGTAACAAATTATTGTTAAGCATTAGCCGAAATGGTCTTATTACTTGCTTCCTTGTTAGTAGTAGGGAAATAAGGGAATACGCTAGGCTAAAGCCATAGGCAAATCATTTAAAAGCTGGTTGCTATGTGACTGAAATTCATTTCTTTGTATGACCAGGAGATGACAAATTCCAAGTATTTCAAAATTGAAACCAATGGCAACAAATATCTAAAAATGCTCAAAAGAAAAAGTTATTTGGCATAAATTATGCATTTTAACGAGATCTACATTTCTTGGGTAATAAGTGTTTGTCTATATTTTACGGTTTAACCGTTAAGCAAAATTCTGCAATACTCATTCAGAATAAAGAGTTTTTCAGAAAATTCAAAATATACATTTTATAGGCAATGTAAATATCTTTAATATACGGTATTTTAATCAAACTCGTTAGAAGCATTTTTGAGAAAAACAAAAATTTCGAAACATTTTTCAGGTAAAGAATAGTTTGTGGTGGGGGAGTTTTCTTGAAAATCTTCGTGTCGCATCCTTGGAAGATACTAAATATAAATATCAAGTTTTGTATTTAAGGGTCGTTTCGTTTTTGAGGTATGCTGTCCACACACACACACACACACGTGCACCCACACACCATTCAGATGGACCTTTTTTAAAAAATGCTTTTTTCGTACTCAGTGGCATTCAAAACATACATTTCTGATGAAATCTCGACATCGAATTTTTGGGTGGAATACAATACCTTCTCTAACTACTATGTACACACCGAATGCTAAAGAAACTGAAAAGGGTAAGGGATGTTTTGGACAAAAACTTCTGTGATTGAAAAAGTAATAAACCGTATCACTATCTGCTGCAATTCAAACAACGGAAAACGGGCATTACATCATTTGTTACTTTTCAGAAAACGTTTGAGCGTCAGCGAAATTTAATTCGAGCATTTGCAACGAATATTGCACAGAATGTTTGCTGGTATTGTTTTCAGAAAATATTTGCTCTTCTGGACGCTTTGCCTCTATAAATATGCTTTCGACTTATTCAGAGCAATTAAGGATATACGGTATAGGCTATAAAACATCTATTGCTTATAGTGAAGGAACTAGAGGAGGTAATAGGCCATACAGAAGCACGAAAGTCCCGCTTCTGGGCAAGGTGGCAAGGAATAGCATTTTGGGGGCCGATAGCAGAATAGAATCGAAGTTACCGCAACATGGTAAATATTTGCGACTGTTTACAATATAATAAGCTTTTTTTTTTTTAATGTTGATAGTGTTTAACGCTCTCTTTTAACACAAATGGCTCCGCAGGCGATGACAATGGCGATGCATGGATGTGCGTGGAGTACCGGTAGAATGCGGTGGAAACCGGAGAACCAGGAGAAAACACGCCCCTGCGAAACTTTGTCCACCACAAATCCCACATGCGGTCGCTTGGAACCGAACCCGGGCGAGTGGTCTAACAATTGGTTGCGATGTTTTGACTAGCATCGGCAGGCGATTAGGTGGGCGATAAACATAAATGCTACTGGTTAACCGGAACTCACAATTTCAATATTTATGTAATTCATTTGCTCTTGTGGAACAAGTCATCAGCATCAATATCAGGTTCATTTGCTATCAAGATACGTATCCTTACTTTACCTATAATATAACAAGAGCCACAGGATACAACTGCTTTGATTAGCTGCTGGACATTTTACCGCTTTTCTCCGTTACAAAATAATCCCTCTTAAAATGTCGAGAGAAGTACAGAAGTACATATTAAACTGTATACTTTTGTCTGAGCGATACAGCACGAATTATTAAATAACATTTACAGGATTCTAATCACTATTCCTTTACGTAACAATGCATATGTGTTGTGCAGTCAGTGGGTGAAGAACGTAAACTAATGGCAGAGATGTGTAATACAGTAGTAGTGAAACATATGCAAGGAAAACTCCTAAAATGTGATGATAAAATAATTATTCCTTATGTATATATGTGAATGTGAATGTGTGATGTTTGAGAAAAGTATCCTACTCTTGGATTATACAGTATTCTCAACTTAACGACTGAATTAACTGTTTTTTTTTCTGAAATAAAATGTAGGATGAGAACAAGTACTTGTTTTCGCAAGTAAATGGCAACATTGTAAACAGCTGTTCTCTAAGGTACTTAGAAGACGAGAACTTGGGTGTTAAAGGTATTGACACTACTGTTAATTGTTCTCAGTTAATATAGGTATCTACTCTTAAAAAAAACAGTGCTCTATGATGGTTTCTGAAAACTCACTGCCGCTTGCAATGTCCTCTCTCACAAACTGCAAAAACCTCGCGATGCATATGAGTGTCTGATATCAAATGGACATGCGAGAGGAAGAAGAATGACGTAATCGGGAATAGTTGCGCCCACAACATTTTGCGCAGATTTTTCATTACTCTGTCAGGGTATAGGCACGAAACGTACAACCGCAGTTTGTTCCGCTATCGGTCCCCAAGATTCTATCCCTAGTGATGAATGATCCGATCAACCAAGCAGCCCTCCAGTATCAACAAGGAGCGGGCATCTGCACCATCTATGGACACACATGACGAAATCTAAAAGCTCACCTGAAACTTGAGGACACAGAATCAAAGTCAAATGAGGAAAGAGAAATCGCGGTAGATGAACCTACCAACCAGAGAAAATCACAAAAACTCAAAAGTCAGATGTGGCACTCCTGGGAATCGAACCCGAGACGATGCGAGCCTCACACTTTTCCTGTGGAGTCTATTGTTTGTTTTATTTACCGTGGAGGGGAAAAATGCATTACGCATTCAACCCCCAGCCGAAGTGCAATGGCTGGGAGGATATGTGGGACTCTCCACCCTGCTGCGGCATACCCACTAAAAAACCCCTCCACGTTATATCACGTAGTTTGCTGTATTTCACCGTGCTCGAAGCTTTGCGCGGTCCCGCAATTGCACCCGCGGTAGTACGGGAATCTGGGAAGCTGCCGCACTATGTGCGGGAGCGGGTAAAGGTTGTTTCTAGGCTACAGCCATGGAACCTGACTGCAGCCTAGGGAATTAAAGGTGATATTGGGAAGGAATGTGGGTGAAGGTTGTGCAGGAGTTTAGATGGTGAACTTACATGTGAATCTGACGATTCATGTAGTCATGTGAGAACTTTGACCCCGCTGCCCTGGTGTTCGAACGGAGCTGGACAGGAGCGTTCCGGAGTTCAGTGTTGTGTCTGGGCCCCTCAGCCTGTGCAGGAAGAGGAGTGCTGTTGTGCTGGCGATTTGATCGGAATAACTCGGCAGCCTGCTGCAGGAGAACCTGCTTGAGCTGCGTTGAAATGCCTTCCACACGTGCTGACAAGTCAGCTGCTGTGGTCTGCAATGTGGTGACCGCTGTGGTGGTGGAAGCTTGTAGCTCCTGAAGCTTCTCGTGAATGACGCTGGAGAATGCCTCTTCTAGCGCAGCTAAGCGGGCGCCGACGTTCAGGTGGAGGTCCTGAATGGCATCGCTGCGTCAGTTGAGGGTTCAGGCGGTGTGGCGTCGGCGTTGTAGTCCTGCGGTGGTGTCGTCCTGGTCCTCGGGTATTGAGGGCACTGGGATTGTCCCGTGAAGTGGCCTGTGCCACGACAGGTGGCACAGAACCGGCGGCGGTGACGAAGATCATGCGCTGTACAGTCTGCGGTGGCGGAGTTGGCACCGCGGCGGAGAGGTACAGGCGTCGGCCGTGTGTCCGAAGGCACAACAGCGATTGCAGGGCCTGTGTCGTTCCCTTTGGCTGGCCTCAACAACAAGAAGTTGCCCTAACAAGGGCAACCCAGTCGCTAAGGCAGCCTTCAGATCCGCACGATCCCGCAGCTCGACCCTCATCAGTGGTGTTGGTCCCCGGCCGCCGACGATGCGAGTAGCCCTCTACTGGCTCGATAATTCAGGATATGGTCCCCAGTTCAATCAGAAACAGGAAACGCCAAATATCTTGAAAACTCGGTAGGTAAAAGAATTTGCTAAATCGTGGAGAGAGCGGAGTTTAGAATGTAGCAAATTGAAATTAAGTTGGTTAAAACCAAATCCCTTACTTAATAAGTAGTTCTAACATACCTACCGTTAACGTAACGAATGTTGCACGCGCCCATTGGTTAAATGTACGGTTCTTTTTATGCATTTAGATCTTCCGCTTTCTCTCCCCATTAAACTCAGATTTGAGTAAATTGCACTACACCTGGAAAGAAGTATATGTGGCGGATCTTGATAGATAAAAAATCGATACCCAGATTTCACCGGAAATACACGTTTTAGAGTTCCCTGAATCTAAAAAAAGTAAAACGAAAAGCATGTTTACTTTCTCTACATAGTACATAGGTAGGAACAGGTACTACATTCCATAAAAACTTCGGAAACACACGTTTTATGGTCTCCTGTATAAATACGAGCATTTTTATAAAAAGGTCCGCGTGTGTTTGTTAACCTCATAGCTCAAAAAAGTCGGAAAAATACCAAACTTGGTAGTTGTATTTAGTATCTGCCAAGTAGCGACGCACAATTTTCAGAAAAGTCCCCCAATCTTAAACTACCCCTAACATGGGAAAATTTCGAAAAGTTTGATTTTCTCTAACCATTTTGAATAAAATGTCATATAATGAAGATATTTACATGAAAAATAAAATGTAGACATATATCTAAAATTTTCTAGAAATAACCTCTGAATACCTCTTTATTCTGGATCAATATTGCATAACTCATAAACCGTAATAGACAAAAATTTACTTCACAAAAAATGTAAATCTCGTTAAAACAAACAATTTATATCATATATATATATATATATATATATATTTTTTTTTTTTCGTGGAGTTGACTACTTGTGAGATATTCCCTGCTATTGAAATAAGTTTTAAAATACTTGAAGTTTTCTCATACGGGAATTCGTAAACTACAGGAAATGCAAAGAAACAGAAATCAACCACATGGAAATCAGCTTTTAAAAGATTTGACTATCACTTTAGCATAGTGAATTCCCTTAATTCCCTTCTACTTGCAAGGAAACGAGTAATAAAGACTATTTCTGCTAATGTCTATCTAGATTAGCATGAAGTAAATAGAAGAATAAGCTTTTTAACAATGTGACACAGAGAAAGTCATGTGAATGGATCTTTAGAGAAAGGTTCGTGTGTCTATCAACAGTATAACTCAAAAACCAAAGCGACTAAATACAAAACATGATATTTAAGTTCAGCATTTTCCAAGGATGCGACTCGAACATATTCAAGAAAATCGTGCCACCCGTACCATTTCGAATTCGTTTACTTTCTCAAAACTTAAATGATAACGGTTTTGATAAAATGCGTATTATAAGATATTTACATGAAAAATATACCATATTTACATAATTATGAAGATATGCAAATATGGCCTTCATTCTGAATAACTTTTGTATAACTGGTAAACCGCCAGATATAGCAAAAATGTAAATCTCGTCAAAACGTACAATTCATGTCCTATAGATATTTACTATGCAACTAGCCATTTCAGAGATATTTATTGTTATTTAATCATGTTTAAAATACTTATACTTTTCTCAAAGTCGTCATCCGTATGTATTTTTGTTTGTTTTAATCCGCCCATTCAAACAAAACTTAATTGGAATGTTCTTGGCGACAGTTTTTAAAATATTTGATTATCGCTTTAGCTTAGTGTATTCCCTTATTTCCCTTTTGGTTACAAGGAAGTAAGTAATAAGACCATTTCTGCTAATTTTATTTCGAGTAGTATGAAGTAGATAGAAGATGAATCTTTTGTAAGAATACTTTATTTGCAGAGCAGGTATAGAATGTCATGTGGATGGAATACATAAGATTTTGGACCATGTTTCATGAAGGACATTAAGCAAATCTCTCACTGTGATCCATACTCGGTCGGTAAAGCACCTACCTGACGTTTAATTAATGGCTGGAATCGTAAATTTGTCTTTAGACAAGATTGTTCGATGTGGCCTGAACCTAGTGCGTATGTTTTTTTTTTTTTTTTTTTTTGGTAGTGTTTAACGCTTTAACTACCGCAGATGGCGACACTGATGACACATGAATGAAGATGGAGTACCGGTGGATTGTGATGGCGGGGGAAACCGTAGAACCCGGAGAAAACCCGCCCCAGCGCCGTTTTGTCCACCCTAAATCTCACATGCGGTCGCTTGGGATCAAACCCGGGCCGTCTAGGTGAGAGAAAGAGAGAGAGAGAGAGAGAGTGTGTGTGTGTGTGTGTGTGTGTGTGTGTGTGTGAGCACGTGCGCGTTATCGGTTGTTTAATAACCAAGGGTAGGAACTTGGGATTGGTATTCAATATCCTATCAAGTGTCATAGAGTGGACTTTAGGTTAGTTATTTACGTTATTACTGTAGCTCCAGAAAAGCATAGGGCACACTGGGCCCCAAGTTTTAATAAGCCTTATTAAAATTCTATTCTCTCATTAATAGGATATGAGGATTACCGCTGGACAGAAACCTGGGAACACTTGTAAAGTCAATGGTCAGGTTAGGTTAGAATTAGGTTAACCCGAGCGGGAAGGCTTAGGCGGTTCCGGGAGGTCGCAGGTTCGATTACCGAGGCCAGCATACTTGACTCGTGGTTTTCTCGGGTATTTCCACGGATCTTTCTCTCCGGAATTTCCTGTCCATTATCCTATTGTCATTTAAACTCAAAATATAAAAAAGAAGGATCAATTTAAAAATAATTAAAAACAAACTCATAAATTTAAGATCACGAATGAATAAAGCCGCAATTACAATCACTCCTCTTCCCTCTTTTAATTTACGTAGTATATATCATTTACCGTCTTCGTTCGGGACAGAGACTATAACCGAATCCTTCTACCACTAAAGAACATATGTCAAACTGCAGTTGAATTAGATTTGAAATTTAAAATCCGAGTCAGATATGTCTGATACTAAGCTATAAAACCACACTCAATTCAGCTCTTGCCGTATAAAATGCACTTCTAGTAATGCCGTTTTACCGGCAACTTTATGGAAGTCGATTTTTTGTGTAATCCAAGGATATTTCGTTCGCTGAATCCACAGCTTGACGGTATAAAATGTTGCTTGGCATCGCATTAGTTTCGCAATGAATGCCTAAGCGTGTTGAATTCTCCAGTAATTTGATACAGAATGGCGAAATTAATACTTGCTGCTGCTATACCCGCTTGAAATCAGGGCAATCGTGATGAAACACACTGTATTTTTTCGGTTGAGGTATTTACTTGGTGCGAAATGAAATACACACAGTTTCATTGAAACCACTATTTCAAATTTTCCTTTAGATTCCCTTCTCTTGAAGTACAGACGTCAACAGATCCTATTGAGACTAGTAAATTCACATCACTCTGCCTTTAGAGAACCCAAAGCCTTTTACTTTCTCTATACGCACTATGCACATAGTGTATAGAGAATGTATTGCACTCCACCAAAAAATTCGATACCGAGATTTCACCGGAAATATATGTTTTAGCGTCACCTGTATCCAAAAAAAGTATTTTCAGAAAAAGGTCCGTGAGTCTGTGAACACGATAACTCAAAAACGAAAAGTCGGTAAAATACCAAACTTGGTATTTAAGTTTAGTATCTTCCAGGGATGCGATAAGAAGATTTTGAGAAAAGTCCCCCACCCGAAACTACCCTTTACATGGAACTTTTTTTGAAAATATTGATTTTCTAAAAAATGGCTCTAACGATTTTTATTAAAATATCATATATTAAAGATATTTACCTGACAAATAAAATGTATATTTTGAATTTTCTGGGAATAGCCTCTGAAGACTACTTTATTCTGGATGAATTTTTCATAACTACTAAACCGTAAGAGATGGACAAAAACTTAACTCACAAAAAATGTAGATCACGCTATAACACGCAATTTATGTTATATACATTTTTTTCGTGGAGTTGATCGTTTTTGAGATATTCCTTTTTCTTGGTTTCAGCTTTGAAAAACATACTTTTCTCATACAGGAATTTGTCAACTCCTGTCCATACAAACAAAGGAACATCAGTCACATAGCAACCAGCTTTTGGCTTTCTCTTTAACCTATGGACTCCCTTATTTCGCTTCTACTTACAATAAAGCAAGAAATAAGACTATTTCTGCTAATTTTCGATTAGCATGAAATAAATAAAAGATAAGCTTATGAACAATAATTTGTTACAGAGATATAGAGAAAGTCATGTGAATGGAACGCATCAGATTTTGTAATATATCAAGTAAGCATTAGTGAGACGCAAACTAAACTGTTTTCCCCTTGTATCTGTACATTTTTTATTAATAAACTCCGTGGCACAACAGCCCAATGTCAAGCCAAGACTTACCGCCCGAGCACTGCGTCCCCCACCTCTTCCCGTTACAGACGTCATGATGGGGTGCAGTATTGGAGAGTGGGCGTGGCTAAGTGTCCCTCCCGACCGCTTAATGCGGTCTGTCCTACCTCAAGGTTCTCAAGTAGCTCTTTAATTGACTACCCAGAGACATTACAAGGCTCAGTGCACCTCAGACCAAATCTCTCAGCGGGAGGAAATACTCACGCTGGTACCGGGAATCGAATCCGGGCCTCCCGCAGCCAAGCTGCCACCGCACTAAGCAGAGACCTACCTTATATTTATTCTTTCCTGTTACTATAACAATATCTCTACCCGAATGTATAGGATCTTTCAGTCGTCACTTCAAACGTTAAACCGTTATAAATATTATAATATTCGAGATAGTAAAAAAACAAAAAAGTCATATATAGGCACACAATGAGGTTTCGTAAAACATTGGGAAGATGTCCTACGTCCTCTTGTTCAACTTACACCAATCTTTCTGCGACTCTAAGCACATCATTTCGCAATCAAGTCTTGGCATTGCAGCAATTTATTGTCTATAATTAGCTTTTAACTAAGTATACGTAGCCTATAACTGGCATATACGGGCATATAAATAGCGTATACTAGCTTATTATAACCAATACCTAGCCCATACGTAGCATATCTACCCTATATTTAGCCAACAACTTTCATATACTTAGGTTATTTTAGCCTATACGCAGCCTATAACTAATCCACACGTAACCTACACCCAGCCCATATTTAGCCTATAACTAGCATATACGTAACCCATAACTAGGCTACATTTAGCCTATAAATAGTTTTTTTTTTTTTTTACATAGCCTATTAGTAGGCTATATTTAGCGTATATTTAGCCTATATGCAGCCTGTATTTAGGCTATATGCAGCCTATATTTAGCCTCTACGCTGTATTTAGCCTATATTAGGCTATATTTATCCTGTAACTAGCCTATACGTAGCGTACAATTAGGCTTTATATAGCCTATAACTATAATTTTCTGAAACTGAAAATGGCCATTGTTTTCATATCAGCTTTGTTTTATAACTGTTCATGCTAAATGAACCGATTTCAATAACATTTTATATCACAGCAACTAGCTCATAAGACATTTGACTGTCGCTTTGGCATTGTGTACTCAGTTATTTTCCTACTACTTATAAGCAAGCATGCAAAACAACCATTTCAACTAATGTTTATCTCGATTAGCATTATATAGGTAAAAGAATAATATTTTGTAAGAATAGTTTGCTGAATAATGAGTAGAGAGGTAATGGGGAATGTGTCAAATATTTTTACTTTCTTTACTTCGTACCTGTATATACAGAAGATATTGAATTGCACCCGAAAATTCGATACCGATTCACTGAAATGTTACTTTAGGATTTCCTGAATCCATAAAAAGTAAAATCTGAAGTGTTACATTCACACGACTTTCTCTACCTGTTTTTCAAACAAACTATTTTATCTACATCATACTAAACGAGATAACCATTAACACAATGGGCCTTAGTTCCTTATAAGCAGAAAGGAAATAATAGAACATGCCATGCTAAAGCGATAATCAACTATTTTAAATGCCGATCGATATGTGAACAATTGAAGTTCGATTCGCTTTGCATTTCCAAAAAGCAAAAGAGAGAAGTAACGAAGAATGATCTCGCTTGAGAATGTGCGTCGTTCACAATCGAAACCAACATAAAAGAATATTTCGGAAACGTTCAACTTTATAACAAAAATGCATATGACATAAAATATGTGTTTTAACGGGATCTACATTTTTTGTGTAGTAGGTTTTTGTGTATCGCTTACGATTTACCAGTTATGTAAATTTTAGAAAAATTCATCCAGAATGAATAGGTCTTTCGAAGCTATTCCCAGAAAATTTAAGATATACATTTTATTTGTGATTTATATAGGTTTAATATACCATATTTTAATCGGAGTCGTTAGAGCCATTTTTGAGAAAAACAAAATTTTCAAAAATGTTTCCATGTAACCTATGGTACTCCCTTATTTCGCTTCTACTTACAAGGAAGGAAGTAATGAGATTATTTCTGCTATTTTTTTCTCGATTAGCATGAAGTAAATAAAAGCACAAGGTTTTTAACAATAATCTTTTTGCAGAGACGTAAAGAAAGTCATGTAAATAGATGTGTGTGTATGAGACATGAATTCGGAATTTTGACAACTGAAACTGCACACGGAGTCACAAGTGAGTGGTACCTTCAAGGACAAGAATAAAAGTTTCCTTCTTTTGAGGGTGGAGATAGATTTATGTCAGTCCATAGCTTCCGATAGATTACATTCTCTTTGTCAGCCAAACTGCACTCGCGTCCACTAGACTAGTTTGTTTGCGGAACAGGTAGAGAAAACATGTGAATGGAACACATCAGATTTTTTTCTTTTGATTATAAGGAAATTTGCACAAACATTCCACTAATGTATATACCTATAATAGAATCCTTTATGCACTGACCACACCGTCTACATCATGCACAATACTATGGGAGCGGAATGCGGACAACATGCCAAGTATGCAGAAACAAACAAGGAAGTAAATAAGCACAAATGTACACGTCATAAATTACAAACAAGTAAGTCCATTTAAAAATCCCATCTGTTCCTCAAGGATCCTGGGATGCATTCTTCTGTATTGCCTTCGCCTCTGCGAAGAACTTGACCTTGTGTACGAAGTGGGTGCACGCTGCGCATGAAAATGAAAGTAGCGAAAATGGTGCCGCCTGACAGGAGCTTTCTCCGGCGTGATACAAGACGAATCACCATACGTGAACTGTACACAAAGAGTCTCATAAAACAGAAGTTTGCCAGTCTCTTTAGCAGCACATTAACTTGCACTTTTCCTTACGGTTTAGAAAGTTTATTGTAAACATCGTGAAACAAAGTATCAAGAGGCCACCTATAGTGTGAGTCAGTAGATTAGAGAAGTAAAAATATTCTTCTGTTACAATCACTTAATGGTATCAGTTGAGGCAGTAGTGTGAAGAAGCTGTAAATACTTAATAAGATAATCTAATGTAAATAAATAGCTATAATATGTAGATTGGAATATATAGACATTAAATTATAATGTAACCCTTCTCGCTGATTCTCTCCACTGCGCGAGAGATCCGAGAGTCACCGGGAAAGTGGTACCGGAAAAGGCGCACTGGAGTCCTTACCTTAAATAAATGCTGAAATATTGACTATCTGCTCCCGAACAGTCAGTATAACAAGTAAACGATGTTCTTGCTCATTTACCTAAGCTCAGCAGCAAAAATGCCTGTGAAATCTACAAAAGCTTAGTGATATCATGCAAGAAATCACAAGGATTCCTCCTGCTAAGCTTAGATGAGTGAGCGAGAATATTTTTTGCAAATTGGCTGCTCGTATGTGAGTAGTGGTGAGAGGCCGCGACATGGGTTACCTTATAATTTAACGACCCTATGTTATCAGTTTATGTTAGTATAAGCTAGAAGAGGAACTGTATGTACAAAGAGAGATGGTTCACAAGGCCTTTTGGACAGTAGTTAAGCAGAGGGATGAGAAAGATATACAAGAAAAGTCCTTGAGCTAAAAAGGCAGAAAACTAGCGGGGATGCTAAAATCGTAGCGATTGGCTGAAGAAAGTAGACGCCCCAAACGCGCTAAAATAAGCCAATCAGAGCTTTCACAGCACCGGATGGTTATTTAAGGGGATGAGATTAAATCCAGTTCTTCGACAGTCATTTCCAGGAATTGTTACCTAGTTCACAGTTTCTTAAGATCACACCAGATTTTATTTACGTAAACAGTGTGGTACGCGAAATCGCAAGCTTCGCATATGAGCGAACGCGTAGGGCACTAGAGTCCCTTCTAAGCAAATGTGCACCGTAAGCTCTTAAATGTCATTAACAAGACCCATGACTTAATGTTGTGCTGGCATATTGCCATGGTAGCTCAGTGGTAGAGCAAACGGCCGGAGACCGGAGATCCGTGGTTCAAATACCGGTTACGACTTTGAATTTTTCAGTCTGACTCTACCTATCCAGCTCCAATCCTACAAACTACTAGTATGAAAAAAAAAAAAAAAAAAAAAAAGTTAATTCAATATCTTCTCTATTTACTAGGTAAGTTGTACATATGTGCTAGAGAAGGTAAAATCAGACGACAGGTTCAAGAAAATGATAAAGAAGGCTTATTTTAAAAATATAATGGTACAAATCTCCACCAAGGTAGCGTAAAATCACTTCCATACCAAAATGATAAAACCTGATTAAATATCGCAGCGTTTGTTATACGACGGCCTCCGTTTAACCAACAGTTAGCAATTACTATGAGGTTAGTAAATATCAGCTTTTAACTGGAAATCGAAAATTTAAAATATGTGGTTATTTTGTGTGTAGTTCCCTTATGTAAGAGGAAGTTAAAGATGAAAATACTGCGCAGGTAAGTTAATATTTCCATAGATAGCAAGGAATACTTCTTCCATCCCAGTCTGTTAATAACAAATAACGGTTATGGTGTGTAGTGAGAGTATGCAGAACTGAGTAATAGTTGAAGTCAGAATTCAGTATGAGTCAGAAGTAAGCATGGATGTGCTACCAGTTTGAGAGAGGTTAGTTTTCAATCCATTTTTATACATATAGCCTTTAGGCGTAACATAGTTGGCCATCAGGACGATAGAATGACTTAACACGGAAACATTGAAGACTAAACAACCATAACCATAGCGGGATTCGAATCCGCAACCCTTTCGCGGCAGAACGTCAACCCCAAATGCGTCAACGAACACAACTATTGGGGCAAGCTCTGTCATGGTTAGTTTTAGTTAGAAAAGATAACGCCCGAACGTATTATGCGCACCGGGAATGGTGACGTAATACGGCCTCCTATTAAGTTTCTGCACTGGATTCCTCTGCCTCCCGTCTTCATTTATTCCTCAAGCAGGTAGTACAGAGTAGTATAGCTTCCCACTAATCTCATACATTTTGTTGCAGATGCGACGTGTCAGATAGAGAAGAAGTACTAAGAATGGCTAAACAAGTGAAGAACGATGTTGGTGATGTAACAGTGATCGTGAATAATGCCGGCATCATGCCTTGCCATCCACTGCTCAAACACAACCAACAAGAAATTCAGAGGATATTCGATATCAACGTACTGGCACACTTTTGGGTAAGTTTTTCTTCCTTTCAGCTTTTCATTTTATATTCTGTCAGTAATTTTCATTGTAGAAGTAGCGGCTCCAGGTCATAAGGACCGCATTAATCGGCCGCGGGGGTTCGAGGCGCTGACCACGTCTCACCCTCCAATATTGCACCCCATCCATGACGTCTATCGCAGCGGCCGGGCGGTAGACCAAGGTTTCTTGTGAGCTGTCGTGCAAAGAAGATATAGTTATAATTTTCATTATGCCTATCCTGTAATTATAGAACGTCACTTGTCAGCAATTATAACCATATAAATCAAATAACTAATATTAATTGTAAAGCTCTGACTTTAAAGTACTTCCTAATTTATAAGAAGAGCTGTACAGGTTTAGTCTACTCTTGCCTAATCTACTTGCTTAGCACGCACAGGATTCATCCAGGCATGAGGGGAGTCAGCATTTTATCCTCTCCATGCCTAGTGTAGTTAGCACCTACCAGTTGCTTTGATATGCATACAGGACCTGAAACCATGGAGGACTCATATAGTAATTGGGGTTTGTCATCTACACCCATTGTCGAAAAAAACAATGCTTACTTTGGAGATACATTAGCAGTTAGTGAAGCCCAGGTATTCCATTCATTAAATTCCCATCCTAATTGAATATATGGCATGATAGTTTGTGGAAACTCTTTCGTACTCAGATTTCTTTGTCAATATTTTTGAAATTATTTGAGAAAGAAAGCTTTTAAATCATTTTTCATAATTTTAAACCGTTTGACTATACACTTCACCAAATGTTCGTGGTTTCTTGAGACTTATTCTTCTATCTACTTGTTTTAATATAAATAAACTTTCATTACACATGTCTTGGATATATGTATCTCTCTACTTCACATAAATTACATTTAATCAGACAAACATTGTAGAAATGCTTTTTTATCATACGTCCCCTTGTAGGTAAAAAAGATTAGAGAATATAGTACGCTTAAACAATAGTAAAATCCTTTAAGAGCCGGTCGGTATGTGATGACAATGAAATTCCGCTCTTTTTGCTTGCCCACGAAGGAAAAAGTCTGATATTTTACATTCATATGATTATTCTACCTCCCATAGTTTATTAGTGGCTATACAAATTATGTTTACTAAAGCTTATTGATGTTGTTCACGTTCACGCGGACACATTTGCACACTTACACTCGGGTGGATACAAACACATACATACATGGAACTTTTCCTAAAAATGCTTTTTTGTGATTCCGGAGACCTCAAAATGTGTATTTTCAGTTAAGGAGACTGGGTACCCCCAATGTTAAATTTGTGATTTTCTGATTCACTCATCTCCTAACTATTGAGGATGTCAAATTCAAATTTTTACCACTTAAATAAACATATTAATGTATTTATTAAAGCTAGACAGGTATCTGTGGTTCATATTTTAATCTAAAAAAAGATGAAAATTAATAAGTATATTAAGTACGAAAACAATTCCATAACAAAAATGTTGTAGTCAAATTCTTTTAAATTGCTAAGCGAAGGTAGATTCTAACAGCAGTAAAATTCGATTGCCCCATCCTCAGAAGTTCAAGAGATGAGTGCACTGGAAAATCACAAATTTAACATTGATAAGATAGAGTTCTCTTAAATCCCAGCATCTAATTTTTGTGTTGTAATAATTTCTCTATACGATACCTACTAGTAGAGAAAGTAAAAACGAACATTTGATTTAGCACTTGAAACTTCAAAATAATGTAGCAAATGGGAACACCGACTACTGTTAAACACAGTTTATGTGAAACTAAGACACTGAACGTAACAACACGTTACACTTAAATCACTAAATCATCAAAACTAAATCAAATCACAAGGAATCACTGAGCCTGAAATCAGAACTGAACAGCACTCTTTAAAACTGTCTTTGGCTGTCCACTTATTCACTGGGTTCACTCTTCACTTATTAACTCCCGATCGATCTCTCGTCCCGTAGCCCAGACCGAAAATTCTAGTTCTCGAAGCTATTGTAGTATTTAACTTTCTAGACTACATCATTAAAACTGCAGGAAATTGTGTGCTGCTATAGTGTTCGTTATGCACTATTATTAAGAGTGGCCAATCAATGCAAAAAGCTGCATCTAGCTAGTACCTAAGAGCTTGGCGGTAGATCGCGCAGTCGCAAGAATAAAAAAGAATATCTAGGTGATACATAATGCATCCTAATATGCAGCTATAATTCTAAAAGTTGCTACAATAAGGTGCCCCCAAAATTACATTCACAAAATTGCGTGCTTTATCGAGGTGTGCATTTTTACATTCTCTAGAACCTTATGCACATAGTTGTTGAGAAGATATGGCATTCCTCCCAAAACTCGATACCGAGATTCCACCGTAAATACGTGTTTTGAAGACCCATAAATTCAGAACTAATTAGGGAAAAGTTTGTATATGTGTCTATCTGTGGACAGCATAACTCAAAAACAAAAAATGGCTAAATACGAAACTTAGTATTTAAGTTCAGTATTTTACCAGAATACAACACGAAGATTTTCAGGAGAATATCCCACCCTAAACTACACCTTACATGTAACATTTATCTATACTTTCGATTTTCTCAATAATATTCCGTAAATTAATATTCCATAAATTAAAGATATGTACATAACTGGGAACAGCCGCAGAAATCCTCTTCATTCGTGATGACTTTTGCATAGCTGTAAACCGTAAATGATAGACAAACTCTTACTGCTCAAAATTGTTAAAATTCAGAAAATATGTCATATACAGGTTTTTTGTAGAGCTAACCATCTCCAAGATATTTCCTGTTCTTGGTATTAATGTTAAAATGCCTAAACTTTTTTCAAACGGGAGGTCAGCAGCCGTTTCATGTCACTTTTGTTTCATTCTAGGCCTCGGAAATACAACCGACTTTCAATATCAATCGCAAGTCGACAGCTTTTAAAACAATTGGCTCTCGCTGATTCCCTTATTTTCTTCCTACTTACAAGAAAACAAGTAATAATACAATTTCTGCTAATCTTGGTTAGGATAACGTGGATAAAAATATAATATTTGTAAGAATAGTTTGTTTGTAGAACAGATAGAAAAAGTCATGTGAATGGAACACATAAGATTTTCTGTAGTCAAAATTTTAGCTATCTCAACAGTTTACTAATTATGTAAATGCTGTTCAGAATGAAAAGGACTTCACAGGCTACTCCAGAAAATTCAAGACAACGATTTTGTTCGCCATACAAATATTTTAAAATTACAGTATTTGGTATTTTAAACTAAATCGTTAGTTATGTTTTATAAAATAAAAGTTTTCCATGTAAAAGATAGTTTAGGGTTGGGAATTGTCTTGAAAATTGTGGCGCATCTTTGAAGACTCTGAAAGTTTGACTAAATTTGATATTTAACCAACTTTTAGTTTGAGATCTATGTTGCTCACTCACTCACTCACACACGAGGGCCATCCGGAAACTAACGAACGATTTGGCATAGTTAAATAATAACGAAACATATCAACACAAAACTTTATTTACAAAGTTACAGTACCTTACTCTATTTTTCAACGTAATCTCCAGTCTGTCAAGACATTTACTGTTTCGTAATACCACTTTTAAATGCTGATGTTATACATTTCTACCGCCAAAGAACTTATTCGTTTTTATGAGTAAACAATCGAATTTTATTGGCAAATAACGCAAGTGTATTGTGATAATGCAATGATCGACTCTTCGTGAGGGAGATGGCGCATAATTTGCGAGTAATCGAGGTAGAACCAGTGTGCCCGACAAAGGCCAGATGAAGAAATTGAAAGCAATTGTCGATGAAAGAATTAAAAAAAAAACGGTATTTAATTTTGGTCATTATACATACTTTTTGGGTAGGAAAGATTTCGCAACCGCTGAAAACCTCACCTTGGCTCAGAACTTTAACGACGGAAAAGTATTACATAGGCATTGAAACACCGGTACCAGGTGACAAATACCATGATAGTAACAGTGATTACGTTGAGAAATAGGGTAAGGTACTGTAGCTTTTGGGGGGGAGGGGGGTTGGTCATATCGGACGATGAATCAAATTGGTGAAGTGATGCTCAAATGATCTCGGGACCCATGGAGCTTAAAGTTACTCGACATTCATCTTCTCAGGATAAGGGAAAACCCCGAAAAAACCTTACCCGGGTAACTCACTCTAAGCGAGATTCGAACTCACGAACTGTTGAATGTGAGACAGACACACTACCACCGCACTACCCAGGCGGGCTACTGGAACTTTGTAAATAAAGCTTTGTGTTCATATCTTTCGTTATTACTTAGTTATGCAAAACGTTCGTTACTTTCTGAATCGCCCTCACATATATCGTATATATAATTGCAAGAAATACGTGGGAGAAAGGTGTTTGTGTGTATATATATATATATATATATATACACACACACACACACACACGTGTGCACACCAGAGAACACCAAAGCGATACAAACACCTTTCTCCCACACGTTTCTTGTAATGATATATGACAACTGTCTCCAGCAACCTGAATGCTAATGAAGTATCTTTGCGTATGTCGAAGAGCACAACTGATAGCTATCTACCTTCTAATTCGCAATTTAAATATGTTGCTCTTTACTGGTTATCAAGTTTAAATCATGTACTGACACTCAAAAAAAATGTCAGCAATCTTGAATAGCAGTTTAGAAAGACACACTTGGGATAAAGGCCTCTGCAATGACGTTGGATTTCAGAGGTAGAGACAAAGCACATATTTTCAATAGGACAATAGTGCCCTCTACAACAGTGCAAGTAGACTGCAGCTGAGGCCTAAGCATCAGTATTGAAACTGAGCCAGGTGGGTCAGTCGTTTCCTCTTTGACTAGCTAGCATTCGGGAGGTGCTACTCTCAGAAAATTTAAGATATACATTTTGTTTATCATAAAAATACCTTAAACATATGGAATTTTAATAAAAGTCGTTAGAGTTTCAAAATGTTCCATGCAAGTAGTTGTGGGTGGGTTAATTTTCTTTAAAATCTTCGTGTCGCACCCTTGGAAGATCCTGGAGTTAAACACCAAATGTGATCTTTAAGGTTTGAGTTATGCTGCCCACACACACAGACATGCTTTTAAATAAAAATGCTATTTTTGGAATCAGGGGGTCTCAAAACATTTATTTCGATGTCGTCTCGGTATCAATTGATTTTTTTTTATTTTACTTTTTAATAGAGACGGAGAAGTTTTTCAAGCTAAATAAGTATTTTAACACCACAGAGGAAATGTAGACCATTTACTTTAAAACTAAAAGCATTTAAGCTTCCTCTCCTTTTTCTACTTCTTCATTTCATGGTATGGGTAATTATTTGTTTGTTTTGCCGTCAAGGACCTCCAGTCATCGTTTCCTGGTTTTGCCTAATGATCTCTTTCCTTTAGTAGTTATTTCATTGTTTTGTAATTCCGGGGTCAGGCATTCTTTCAACCTGCTCTTTCCATATTGCTTTAAAATTCATTAATCTTCTGTTCATGTAAAAGGTTCTTAGTTCTTTTCTTGTACCTTAATTTCTAAAATAATTCTTTTTATTTTCTCCAGAACGTATGTACAGTTTAGATGAATCAAAATATATTGTATTCCACCCAACAGTTCGATACCGAGATTTCACACAATACTCTTTATTCTTCATCTTTTCTACATGAGAAAGTAAAAACATGGTATGTGTCTGCAGTACAACATAAAAAATCTGATGTGTTACATTCACATAACTTTCTCTAGCTGCTCTACAAACCTCCTATAAAAGATTGTTCTTCTTTGTACACAATGCTAATCGAGATAAATATTAGCAGAATGCTCTTATGCCTTAGTTCCTTATAAGTAAGAGAAAATAAGGGAATGCGCTATGCTAAAGTGATTGTCAAATTTTTTAAAAGCTATCGTCATGCGATTATCATTGCAAATCACTTCTTTGCTTGGCCAGGAGTAGAACAAAAGAAAACCGGACACTTCTTGTCTGAGAAAAGTTTAAGTACTTCACAATTGAAACCAGTAACAAGGAATATATCGGAAACGGTTACCTCCACAACAAAAACGTAAAGGACATAAATTGTGTGTTTTGACGTGATGTACATGTTTTGTGTAGTGAGTTTTTTTTTCTGTCTCTTACGGTTTAGCAGTTAAGCAAAATTCATCCAGAATAAAGAGCTCTTCAGAGACTATTGCCCAAAAATTCGAGATATACATTTTATTTCGGACATAAATAGCTTTAATATACGGGATTTTAATCAAAATCGTTAGAGCCATTTTTAAGAAAATCAACATTTTCGAATTTTTTTCCATGTAAAGGGTAGTTTGTGGTAGGGGTATTTTTTTTTAAAATCTTCATGTCGCATGCTATGCTGTCCACAGACACACGGACCTTTTTTAAAAATGTTTTTTTCGGACTCAGGGAACCACAAAGCACATATTTCCGTGGAAATCTCGGTATAGAATTTTTGGGTGCATTACAATACCTTCTCTATCCCTATGTACATGCGCTAGAGAAAGTAAAAAGTGAAACCTACTCCAAGTATTTTCGTCAGTAAAAGTAAACTCATTGTCAATACTCGGTCCTAAACAAATATACTTTTGACCCCTGAATAAGGAGAGCATTTTTTATAAAAAGGTCACTGCCTCAGTGTACGTGGGGGGGGGGGGAGCGGATAGCATAGCTCGAGAACTATAACTCCGTAGAATATAAAACTTGACATTTAAGCTCAACATCTTCCATGGATGCAACACGAAGATTTTCAAGAAAATCCCCCCAAACCTAGCTTTACATGGAAACATTTTGGAAATGTTTTTTAAAAAAATGACTAATGATTGTAATTAAAATACCGTATATTAAAGATATTTATATCTTGAGGTTTCTGGGAGTAGCCTCTGAAAACCTCTACATTCTGGAAGACGCTTACTGGTAAACCGTAGATAGACCAAAGTTTACTACAAAAAATAAATGTAAATCTCGTTAAAAAGAAGTTTATGACATATACATTTTTTGTTGTTGGAAAACATCCCTTGTTATTTCAATTATAAAACACAAGGTTATTCAAAAAGAAAGAACAGATTTCAAACATTTATTGCTTCCAAACTACAAAAGATAGAAACATGATTTCAACGTTCATGGAGAGAGAAAAGCGTACAATTTTATAATATGCATTCAATTTGAGCACCGTGTGTTACACGACATATGTCAAAACGGTTGCCACACACGAATCAGCTGGTCTCCAGTTATCAAATTCACAGCTTCAACAATTCGATGTCGTAGATCTTCAAGAGTGTCAGGCATAGGAGGAATAAAAACACGTTATTTTACGCAGCCCCATAAAAAGCACACGGAGTGAGATCTGGAGACCTGGGAGGCCTCCGGCGATAATGCACAATTCGTACCTTTTGTTGTCGTCGTCAGGATGCAATGCTTACAGTAACTGCTGCTTGTATGGCTTCAGGTGCAGACAATGTTTTAGAACTCGCCATACCGTTGGTTGAGGAATGTTAAGTTCCATGCTTGCTCGTGATGTGGATTTCTTTGGGCTCCTATCGTACAGTGTACAAATACGCTCAACATTCGCATCCAATGTGTGAGAACGTCCGTGCTTTTCCTTTTGCAGATGCAACCATCATCTACGAATTTGCTTATGATACGGCGGTTGTTTTTAAATTGACGGTGAAATACTAGTTGAACTACAACAATGGACTCTAGTTTTGCTAATTGCAGCACACAAAATGATTTTTCTTGTGGTGTTGCAGCCATATCACTACAGGCATACAACAAACAACAGCGCCATTGATTGATTGATCAAGCTATTTCAATTGTAAACTTTTCTCTCTCCATGAACATTGGAATCATGTTTTTATCTTTTGTAGTTTGGAAGCAATACATGTTTGAAATCTGTTCTTTCTTTTTGAATAACCCTTTACTTAACACTTTCTCAAACGGGAATTTAACATTTGTTTTACTTTTTATCTACTCTTGGCCACCCAAAGAGAGCCGAATTTCAATCACATAGCGACATCTTTTAAAAGATTTAGCTATCACTTTAGCATATTGTACTTCCTTATTTACCACCTATTTATAAGGAACTAAGTGGTAAGACGATTTTTGCTATGGTTTATCGATTAGTATGAAATAGATACAAGAATGAGCTTTTGTAAACGTAATTTTGTTACAGAATAGGTAGAGAAAGTCATGTGAAGGAATATTGCCAATTTCTGTATATCTTTTTACACTGCTTAATTGTTTTAATTTTCGTAGTCTGTATATAGCTCTTCTGTCTTTAGTTAGTGTCCAAGCTTCGTCCATATGCTTGAGAAGTTAGAGCAATAACTTTATTTTTGCCTCTTTATATAATTTGTTTCGGAATTTTCGATTATTTCACATATTTCTGAAGTTTACATTATTTCATTGTCAACATCATAAAATCTAAAATGACCCACCTGTTTGCAACACTATTATTTATAATTATTTTGTTCTAATAGAATCTTTAAGCTTGCTTTTATATTGTACGTTCATTTTTACTTTCTCTATACTCACTATGTACATAGTGTATAGAGAATGTATTGCACTCCACCAAAAAATTCAATACCGAGATTTCACCGGAAGTATATGTTTTAGGGTCCCCAGTATCCAAAAAAAGTATTTTCAGAAAAAGGTCCGTGTGTGTGTGTCCGTTTGTCTGTGATAATTCAAAAACGAAAAGTCGGTAAAACACCAAACTTGGTATTTAAGTTTAGTATCTTCCAGGGATGCGACATGAAGATTTTGAGAAAAATCCCCCCACCCCAAACTACCGTTTACATGGAACTTTTTTCGAACATTTTGATTTTCTAAAAAAATGGCTCTAACGATTTTGATTAAAATATCGTATATTAAAGTTATTTACCTGACAAATAAAATGTATATTTTGAATTTTCTGGGAATAGTCTCTGAAGACTACTTTATTCTGGATGAATTTTTCATAACTACTAAACCGTAAGAGATGGACAAAAACTTAAACCATAAAAAATGTAGAGCACGTTAAAACACACAATTTATGTTTTATACCTTTTTTTCCTGGAGTTGATCGTTTTTTAGATATTCCTTTTTCTTGGTTTCAGCTTTGAAAAACTTATGCTTTTCTCATACAGGAATTTGTCAACTCCTGTCCATACAAACAAAGGAACATCAGTCACATAGCAACCAGCTTTTGGATTTCACTTTAACCTTTGGTACTCGCTTATTTCGCTTCTACTTACAATAAAGCAAGAAATAAGACTACTTTTGCTAATTTTTCTCGATTAGCATGAAATAAATAAAAGATAACTTATTAACAATAATTTGTTACAGAGATATAGAGAAACCATGGGAATGGAACACGTCAGATTTTTCTCTGAGTTTTTGGCCATGTAAACAAAACAAAAACCAAAAACAAAAGGAGAGAGAGGAAAATGTATTTTACGAGGTTTCGAGCGCATACGTTCTGATATCTATGACCCATGACAATCCTTTAACTGCTCGGACACTCCAAGGCGGCTATCTGAATTACGAGGGGCGTTAAATAAGTCCATAGAAAATCCAAGAAATTGCACTCGTAGCAGTAACCGTCGTCTCTTACTAGACAGCAGTTAAAGTTTCAGCTATACTTAGCACTGGTTTCATTGTCACAGGCTACTAAATCAACAATCTTGTGCTTCTTTAGAAAGATTAAAAAAAAAAAAAAAAAAAAAACGAGTTTCATGCCGTGATTTAACACTTCTATTTAAAAGAATTAACACCGAAAGAGATAAAAGCCAAGTTGGATGAAGTTCATGGCACGTCTGCTCATATATTTGCAACAATTTACAATTGGCTAAATGAATTTAAACGTGGCCGTACATCCTCAAATGATGAGCATCGTTCTGGACATCCAGTGGAAAGGACTTCCTCCGAAATGGTTGATAAAATCCAGGATATGGTTTTGAGTGATCGACGAATCAAGGTTCGCGAAACAGTAGAGGCCATAGGCACATCACAAGGTACAGTGCTCTCAATTTTGTAGAAAAATATAATTCTGGTAAAGGTCTTGGCGTTTGCTCTTAATGGGGAATAAACACAATCATGTGATCGATTCGGAAGCTGGCTTGGCACTTTTCTATCCCAATCCTAACGAGCTTCTGCGTCGATACATAACTGTGGACGAAACATTGATACACTGCTACACTCCAGAGACAAAAGTGCAGTCAAAACAGTGGGTTTTTAAAGGTGAACCGGCTCCGAAGAAAGCAAAGGTGGTGAAAGCTGCAGACAAGGCGATGTCCTCGGTTTTTTTTTTTTTGGGGGGGGGGGATGGACGCGGAATCATCTACATTGATTACTTGCAGAAAGGAAGAACGATAATTAGAAAGTATTTTGCGTCGTTATTGCACCGGTTGAACGGAGAAATCAAGAAAAAACGCACTCATCTGGCAAAGAAAAATATTCTCTTCCACCAAGACAATACAAGGGTGCACACTTGCGCAGTTTTTATGGCGAAAATTGTAGAATAAAGGCTCGAATTACTACATCTATTATTCAGCGGTTTTGGCCCCCAATGACTCTTTTATTTTAAAGCTTGAAAAGTGGCTCAGCGGAATACGATTCACGTCTAACGAAGAGGTCATCTCCCAAACAGATGCCTATTTTGACGACCTTCCGAAATCCTGCTTTTTGGACGGCTCAGAACAGTTGGAGAAAGCATATCGAGCTAAAACGAGATTTTGAAAAATAGAAAAATCACCCTATCAATTTGTTTTTTTATCTTTTTTAGGACTTATTATTGTTTTTGATACGGTTGTAAACAAGAAAAACAATTTGACTTTAAAAACCCTGCTCTTATTCACACTTCTAGGTTAAATAGAGAAGACGGTGAACTTACATGTTTTACATGAAGAAAAAACCTGAAGTGTTACACTCACATGACTTTCTATAGCTACTCTACGAACTTCTTACAAAAGATTCTTCTTCTTTCTACACAATGCTATTCGAGATTAACATTAGCAGAATGCTCTTATTAATTAGTTCCATATAAGTAAAAGGAAACTAAGGGAATGCACTAGGCTAAAGTGATAGTCAAATGTTTTAAAAGTCTTCGTTATGCGATTGTCATTACCAATCGCATTTTCCTTCACCAGGAGTGGAACAAAACGATAGTGGACACTTATTGTCGGAGATAAATATTAGTACATTACAAGTGAAACCAGTAGCAAGGAATATCTTGGAAACGGTTACCTTCGCAACAAAAACGTAAATGACATAAATTGTGTGTTTTGACGAGGTGCAGTAGTTTTTGTATATTGCCGTTTAGCAGTTAAGCAAAATTCAGCAAAATTGATCCAGAATAAAGGGGTCTTCAGATGCTATTTTCAGAAAATTCAAGATATGCATTTTATATGGTAAGTAAATATCTTTAATATGCGGGATTTTAATCAAAATTGTTACAGCCATTTTTGAGAAAATTAAAATTTTCGAAAATTTTTCCATGTTTGTGGGGGGGGGGATTTTCTTGAAAATCTTTGTGTCGCATCATTGAAATATACTCAATTTAAATACCAATTTTGGTATTTAATGGCTTTTTCATTTTTGAGCTATGCTGCCCACAGACACAGACCTTTTTCTAAAAAGCTTTTTTTTACTCCGGGGACCTCAAAACATATATTTCCGGTGAAATCTCGGTATCGAAATTTTAGGTGCACTATAATACCTTCTCTGAACACGTGTACATATTCCGTGTAGAGAAAGTAAAACTTACGTCATTGAAGGTTAATTCATGTCAATAATGTTTGAAATCACACTGTCCGATGTTGTTATGGCATTTGTACAAGCCTTCCTGCGACTTTATCTGCGTTTGGAAGCCGAAGTGAGAGAAGCGGCAAACATTAATTGATCAACTATGTCTATAGGTGGCACTGAATACATTTTTTGCAGCCATTGATTTGCCATCGACACGTTATCAGTGACAAATAAACATTTTCAGAAGCTTCAGGTAGTAACGGAAGCTCTAGAAAAGACAAATTAACATTCAAAAGTCGTTCCAAGAAAACCCCGTTGGAGACTTACCCAGAGAACTACGCATTTATGGTAGTTCTGCGAATTAATTTGAAGGACTGGGCGGACAATACCAAACGCCAATGCGACGTTATCCGACCTTCAGCTGTCTATTCTTTCCAGACAATATCAGAGCGAGTATCACAAGTTGTATCCGCTCGCGTGCCCGCCAGCATTTTAGTCACGCACTTCGGTCATGTTTTGAATCGATGAACCATCATTATGACCAAGGTAAAAACCAACTCAGTAATTCTATGTATTTAAAATGACAATGCAACAAAAGATCTGCCTAAGAGTTAAATTTGGCAGTTCTAATAATTAGCATGAAGGCTGAATACACAACGAACCTTACGCAATTCTCTGTGTAAAATAGAATTTGTTACGGCTACACGATTACAGAAACAAATCTGATGTGTTCCATTCACATGACCTTCTCTACATCTCTGTAACATATTATTGTTAAAAAAAACTTATGCTTCTATTTACTTCCTGCTAATCGAGGAAAAAATAGCAGAAATAGTCTTGTTACTTGCCTCCTTGTAAGTAGAAGCGAAATAAGGGAGTACCAAAGCCTGAAGTGATAGTCAAAAGCTGGAGAATATGTGACTAAAGTTCCTTGTTTGTATAGACAAGAGTTGACAAATTCCTGTATGAGAAAATTATAAGTTTTTCAAACCTGAAACCAAAAACAAGGACTATCTCAAAAACGATCAACTCCACGAAAAAAAAATTATATTACATAGATCGTTTGCTTTAACGTGCTCTACATTTTTTGTGGTAATTTTTTTTTCCATCTCTTACGGTTTAGAATCTATGCAAAATATCGTAAAATTGATCCAGAATAAAGTAGTTTTAAGTTCCATGTAAAGGGTAGTTGGGGGAGGGGTGATTTTCTTCAAAATCTTCGTGTTGCATCCTTGGAAGATACCAAACTTAAATACCAAGTTTGGTATTCAACGGTCTTTTCGTTTTTGAGCTATGCTGTCAGACACACACACGGACCTCTTTCTGAAAATGCTTATTTTGGATTCAGGAGGGACCCAAAACATGTATTTCCGGTGAAATCTTGGTATCGAATTTTTGGGTAGAATGCAATACCTTCTCTATACTCTATGTACATAGTACGTGTAAAGAAAGTAAAGCTAAAGCCGAGCAAAGAGCGCCTTTAAGGTGAATGATACTGTTGGAGAGTGTCAATATCTTAGTGAAAATATTAAAATCGAATAACAGATTTTCCTCGCCGGTTTTAGGTGAAGGAAATAAGAAACTGACTGTTGAAATAACTATAAGTAATGATAATTATTTAAAAACAAATAATGTTCATTTGATTTTGCTGTCTAGCTGCGGGTGTCGCATAAAAACAAAAATCAAATTCTCATTTTATAGTTGAAAAAAATCAAGTAGTGAATAACTCCTAATTAAGAAAATAAAAGACAAAAAAATAAGTGCTTATAAATAACCTTTGCTTAAATATTGACAGCAAAGTCAGCCTTATCAGTACTTATATTGCTTTCTTAAAGTGCACAAAGAGATAGAAGCTATCTTTAAAACTCTGATGTGTTCCATTCACATGACTTTCTTTACATCTCTGCAACGAGTCTTATGCTTCTTATTTACTCCATGCTAATTGAGAAAAATTAGCAGAAATAGTATTATTACTTACAACCTTGTAAGTAGAAGCGAAATAAGGGAGTACCTTAGGTTAAAGTGATAGTCAAAAGCTGGTTGCTATGTGAATGAAGTTCCTTTGTTTTTATGGGCAGGAGTTGAAAAGTTCCTGTATGAGAAAAGTATAATTTTTTCAAAGCTGAAATCAATAACATGGAATATCCAAAACAAGACCAACTCCATGAAAAATATATATGACAGACATTGTGTGTTTTATCGTGATCTACATTTTTGGTGAAGTAAGTTTTTGTCTACCTCTTACGGTTTACCAGTTATGCAAAATTCAATAAAAATCATCCAGAATAAACATGTCTTCAGAGGCTACTCACAGAAAATTGAAGATATACGTTTTATTTTTCCTATAAATATCTTAAATATAAGAGATTTTATTCAAAATTGTTAGAGCCATTTTTGAGAAAATCGAAGTTTTCGAAAAATGTTCCATGTAAAGGGTAGTTACAAAAGATTATTATTTTATCCACATAATGCCAATCGAGATACATATTAGCAGAAATTTTCTTATTACTTGCGTCCTTGTAAGCTGAAAGGAATTAAGGGAACACAGGCTAAAGTGATAGTTAAATCCTTTAAAAGTTATCCCTATGTGAACAGTTGAAATTCGGTTCTCTTTTGCTTTCCGCGAGTAAAATAGAAAAGATGAAACAAAAGTATGAAATCAATAACCAAGGAATAACTCGAAAAGGATTAACCCTACAAAACTGTATACGACATAAATTGTGTGTTTTAATGAGATCTACATTTTTTTGTGTGTTAAGTTTAGGTTTATCTTTTAGTTAAGGAGTTATACAAAAGTCATCCAGAATGAACAGGTCTTCAGAGAAAAATTCAATATATAAATTTCGTTTGTCATGAAAACATTTTAAACATATATCATTTTAGTCAAAATCGTTTAAGCCCTTTTTGAAAAAAATAAAATTTTCGAAAAATTTTCCATTTAAAGGGCTGTTGCGGGGTGGGGGGATTTTCTTTGATATCTTTGATATTGAACTTGAATATCAGATTTGGTATTTAACTTACATGTTTTTAAGTTATGCTATTCACACACACATACACACACACACATTTCACTTACTTTCTCCAAAGGAGGAACTCAACTATCTTACAAAATAGAATTATATCGCTCATGTTTAATATACAGGGTTACTACAAAAGAAATAGACAACTTCAATTGCCTATAAAACAAAAACTATTAGAGATAGCAACCTAATTATTTTGGAGGTATGTTGAGAAACTCTCAAAGTTTTGTTTGTTACTATTGGTAGCGCTGTAGTGTTTTGTTTGTTGTTGCAGAAGCTGAAATGGCGGAAAATCCTGTGGAAAAGGCATATTGCGTGTTGGAATTTGCTAGAACGCAATCAGCAACTGTTGTCCAACGACATTTTAGAACATGTTACCACAAAACGCCACCAACTAGACAGTTAATCTACGACTGGTATAGAACATTCGAGACAACGGGATGTTTGTGCAAAGGGAAGAGCTCGGGAAGACCAAGAGTTTCGGAAGAAAACGTTGAACGTGTTCGTTCTGCCTACATAAGAAGCCCACAGAAATCGACATCTAGGGCAAGCTTGCAATTACAAATTCCACAGTAAACTGTATGGAAAATCTTGCGGAAGCGACTGCACATGATGCCTTACAGATTACAGATGTTGCAGTTTCTGAGTGAAGAAGATAAGGTCATACGGCGTGACTTTTGCATCGACATGTTGGGACATGATGAAGACGATGCTGGTTTTTGTGAGCGCATCATTTCATTTTTGTGGTAACGTGTTCTAAAATGTCGTTGGACAACAGTTGCTGATTGCGTTCTAGCAAATTCCAACACGCAATATGCCTTTTCCACAGGATTTTCCGCCATTTCAGCTTCTGCAACAACAAACAAAACACTACAGCGTTACCAATAGTAACAAACGAAACTTTGAGAGTTTCTCAACATACCTCCAAAATAATTAGGTTGCTATCACTAATAGTTTTTGTTTTACAGGCAGTTGAAGTTGTCTATTTCTTTTGTAGTAACTCTGTTTATTGTTGCAACCCCTCTGTGAAATATTATTTAAACTATGATTTTTGGACAAACAGGACAAACACGCATAGGATTACATGTGGATGATTCAGGCTTGGCAGTGAGGAATTGGTATTGGGATGTAGGAAAGGCTCTAACTCGCTTCGAAAAAAAAAAAATATATATATATATTTCTCTCAAAACTTTATAGCCAAGTTAACTTATATTTCTGTTCTCAGCATGGCTTAAAGAGTTGTAGGATGTAGGCCGTCTTCTTACGCGTCACGGTTCGTCTCTCACTGTGTTTCAAAGTCATACCAAAAGAGAAAAGAGCGAGAGCGTCCGCCGGGTACGCGGAATTTGTAGGGCACACTGGCATTTTATGAAAACTTAAAAATGCAAAAAGGCTGCCAACATGTTACTTTAGATATATAAATGTATAATATATATCTATATATGTTACATATCATAGGTGTAAGCCTTAATGCTTCAGACAAATTCTGTAGTTGCAATTCAGAACAAACATTAAGAACAGGCGCACGCTTATCTACAATTAAAAATGCTTTGCTCATGATTTAGTTTTTAAAAATCAAGTGACATGTAGATAACGCAGAAAACAGGAAAAATAAACGAGGCGACGGTGATCTACTGAGAAAGAGAATGAAAGGGAAAGAGAGGAAGAAAGACTAAGAGATACAGAGCGGAAGTAGGAGAGATAAAGTTAGCGGAAGAATGGAAGACTAAGTCAACATTAAAAAAGATATATTCTTCCGATTCAACACAAAAGTGCGAGGAGAGCTGCGGGTCTAGTTAATATTCCAAATAGCATGTAAAGTACATCTGAATGTTGTTTTTAATTGATACACTTTGGTGGGGGTTCCACACTGTAGCCGCCATGGGCTCGTTGTGCGCCAAACCCCAAATAAGATGATATGAGAGTATCCAACGGGCAGCCGAAATCGACAGCGGGAACAGAACCACCATGGTGGGTTTCTAAAATAGTCTAAACCTCTTCATCTCAGCCGGGCGTTAAGAGCCCGTGCCGTGGGTATGATTGAACCCCAAGTCGTACAGAGGACTTCAAAGCCACTCTGCCTCCGACTCTGCTATATTTTCCGCAGGGCATTCGCTACCACGGAGAGGCTCCAGTACCACAGTCACGCTGACACCTGAAAGAGCCACTAGGAATGAAATGAAGGTCCAGGAAGTTCGTGGGATTGAATAAACTTCTCCAGCATTCGCCTGGTGGTTGGGAAATTCAAAAAAAGTCATGATGAGAGAGGTTGGCAGCGGAAATCGAATCCAGACGAAACGCCTGATCCACTGGCTCCGATTCTGAATGTTAAGATAGATCGATTAATTATTGATAAATTGGTAAAAGCTTCCGGGTAGATAGACCATGTAAAGTCATTCACACCTGATGTTTCGTTCAAACAGCAACCTTGGGCAACTTATCAACGACTGCCCGGAAGCTTTTACTAGTATATCAATTAACTGCGTCCGTGAAAGCCTTCGCATGTTTTTAATTGTTTGTTTTGAAATACTTTTTCTGTAACAGCTAAATTTGGCACTCAAGGTCCACAGTCCTCTAGTAGATCTTAATAGGCATCTTTTCATTCGAGCTGTAGCGTCTTATATTCGGCTCTTCAAGCCTGTTCCTTCAATGGGGATTATATGAACATGTCTGTCGGAAGCTTTCGCAGAATTTCCCATTCGTTTAACTTTCTCTGGTATGTCAGGTAAGTAGGGAAGTGTTGCATTTTAACCAAAAGATGCCGAGAATTTACCTGAAGTACATTTTTGAGGACCCCTGAATAAAACAAAATGTTTACATTCTCTATTTATATATAGTATGTAGGTAGAGAGGTCGTCTCCTTAGGGCGATGGTAGCGTTGCTGCTTGCCAAGCGGGAGACCTGGGTTCGATTCCCAGTACCGGCGTGAGACCTGGACCGGGGTGCACTCAGTCTCTTGAGGTCCCTGGCGGGGGGGCAATTGAAGAACTATTGATGGAGAAGTAGCGACTCCAGGTCATGAGGACCGTATTAACCGGTCTGGGGGACGGTTGCTGACTACACATCACCCTCCAATACTGCACCCTATCCATGACGTCTGTCATAGACCGAGTGCGATAAGGCGGTAGGGCAAGGTTCCTTATGAGCTGTCGTGCCACGGAGTCATTTTTATGTTGGTAGAGAAGATATTGTACTCCACCCAAAAATTCGATGCCGATATTTCAACGGAAATGCATGCTGTATCCAAAATAAAGCATTTTTAGAAACATATCCATGTGTTTGTATGTATGTGTGGGTGTCTGTGTGTGTTGAACACGATAACTCAAAAACGAAAAGTCAGTAAAATACTTGGGTGTAATCCTAGATAGGCAAGGTTCGTACGTCGCTACATGTTACTTTTATTCACTGATACATTTTTTTCGCATAAACATCTGGTAATCTAAATGACTTCCTAGTAAGCTCAGTGCTATAACTCCGTAGGCTCACGGCATTGAAGTGTTTGTATTTTTCTTATTTCTGGACCACGCTCGTAAATATAACAAACGTTTGCCTAAAGTGAAGCTTACTCCATCAGAAGTCCAAATAACTTTAAGTTCACTGTTTTACGTTGTTCTTCTTGATGATGCATCACCATACCTTAACCATTAATCTTGGTAGATTTGTCTACATCTTTCGAAACACTGCGAAAATTGTTTAGCTAAATCCTTTCCGAACGCACATAGGAACTTCACAATGGACAACTGGCAAAAGAACTTCTGAAAATTATCATGTATCAGATGTGAATTGCAATTTAGTACGTGGACATAACTGAAGTGCATTTTAAGGTTCTTAAATAATGCCTCCACATTAAAAAAAACTATTTTTTGTTTTAGATCTTACAGTATTGTTAATGATTAATAAAGCAGTAAAAGTTACGAGCGCTTACCTTTCATGCGTACTCAATACACATTTACCTATCCAGGGTTTAGTTTAGGATGCGACTCAAGATTTTGAGGACAATTTCCCACCTCAAACTACCCTTTACATAAAAAAAAAATATCTAAAATTCTGATTTTCTCAAAACGATTTTAACGATTTTGATTAAAATACTATATATTAAAGATTTTTACATGGCAAATAAAATGTATAGTTTGAATTTTCTGGAAATAATCTCTGGAGACCTTCATTCTGGATGACTTATCTAACTGGTAAACCGTAAGAGGCAAAATGTTCATTTTTTTTTCACACAAGCCGGAATTGGATAAGTGGAGCAGGAATTGGATAAGTAGAGTCAGACTGGAAATTTTAATGCCACAGCCGGATTTGAACTATGATTCTTCCGGATAAAAGCTTGCTGTTCAAAATATGTATATCTCGAAAAATATGCAATTTATATATGTTTTTTCCGATATATGCCTTGTTATTTGTTTCAATTCCAGAATACTTAAACTTTTCTCATGCGGGACTTTTTAGCCATGCAAAGAAATTAATTTCCATCACATAACAATATCGCTTTAGCCGAGTGTATTCCCTTATTTCCCTTATACTTATAAGGAAGCAAGTAATAAGACTATGCCTGCTAATGTGTACTTTGATTAGCTTGAAGTAGGTAGAGCAATAAGCTTTTAACAGTAATATTTACAGAGATGTAGAAAAAGCCATGTGAATGGTACACGCATCTTTTAAAAAAAAAAAAAGCCCGTGTGTTTTTGTGTGTCTGAAGTATGTATGAGTACGTGTCAACAGAAGGCCAAATAATGTAACAGTTAAATCTTTCTTTGTGTCCCAATCGTGGTGAAACTCTTATATAGAGGTGGTATCTGAACTACCCCTTCATTTCACATCGATTATAACGTCGTTCTTGTTTTCTGTTATTTTTCTTTGTAAGGGATAGGGGAGGCACTGTCACCAAAAGCCTATTATGCCGTATGGAACCTACGGGAGGAAGGGGTGTTACCCTGACTAAGTAGCGGCATTTGCATATACTGCGGGGCCTAAAATTTACAGATGGAGGCACTCCCTTTTCCCCACCTCCTGACGAGCAGGTCTAAATTTGTGGTATTAGAAAAATAGCACCAACATTCGCCTAAGAAACAGAGAAAACCACGAAAAGCCCCACGAAACAGCCTGAATACCATCACGGAAGCAAAATTGCGATCCAGCGGATTGCATCACATTTTATACCTGTTACTGTACATCAGTGAAATTTGGTAGAAATGATTAAAAGGGGATTATTTTATTGGCATTTTAAGGTTCTTTATTTCAGAGGTGAAAAAAAAAATTAGAGGTGAAGTTATTATCTCGAATGAGCCTGGGATTCATGGAGCTTAATTACCTGTTGTTTGCCCACTCTGGATAAGGGAAACCCGCAGAAAACATGTCTTATGGGTAACTTTCTCTACCGAGATCCCCACTTAGTATCTGTTGAATGTGGGGCAAAAATCCTATCGGCAACACTACGGAGGTTAAGCTAGATGCGAATCATACACCATGAAACATATGTTATAGCGTGCCTTGTTTTTCTTGTGACGAACCTAGCATGATCAATACCTTCCTCACGTTTGTAGCCTCCAAGGTTTTCTAATGCTGAGAGCTAATACATGATGTAGTGAAAGCAAATGCGGTTTGTTTCTAGGAAAAATTGATTTTAATTACTTATTGCAAAATTGCTCTAAAGTGCTATACTTCTAATTGATACAAATAAAATACTCAATGCTCGCCGTATTTTATACTATTTGAAACACCAACGTTGATTGTGGTTAGATCGTTTATCCTCATAACATTTACCCTGAGGCTGAATTTGCCCAATGTCTCGCGTTTCTTCGGACGTATTTAGAAATAATTACTAGATGAAAACCTGCTCGTGGTTTGGAGGTTTATCATAAGCAATATAACGAGAGTTCCAACTTTTATCGATAAATTCGCGAGCAACAAGTTGCAGCTCGAGTTGCATTTAACAAGAACATTTCGGGAATAAAATAACAATGATTAGCCTATATGGACACGAAAAATAATATTCCTAAAGTCCCATTTGTCTTGACGTATATTTGTACCGAAATCACTGCAACTTGATGTCCATATTATAAATTTCAGATCTCTTTGTATTGCTAAATTATACTATTGTAGCGTAAAATAAACACAGATCTCTCTATATTGCTGCATTCTATTTTTTTGGCGTTAAACAGTTTTGAAACTTCCGCCATTATGTACGGGAGTATCACGGCACACTGATCCTATTATTATGAACGAACATTAGTTCAGAGGGATAAATTTAGAAAAGCATTGCACGTGTTGCAATGCAATTGCAATTTACAAATAGATCTGTCGTATTGTATTTTTATATTAGTTCTAATTAGTGTAAAAAAATTACCATTCGTGGTAATCTCCAAAACTTGATTTTTCAAAATTGAAGAATTTATTTATTAATATTGGAGAATTATTTCGAAAAAGTAATATGATCACTTTGTTTATCGTGTTTTTAAGAGACAGTATAAAAGTTTGAAACTAATTAGTGAAAACTGCCTCGTGTGTAACATTTTGAGTGTGGAAAAGCATTGGAAAAAAGTTTGTGAGAAAATAAGGTCTAAAGTTGGGAGTTCCTATTTATTTATAAGCATACGCCTATCCATCTACAGCTTCAGTTAATTGGTAAATTTTCCAAGTGGGGAAAACAACAATACATCTTCTTAAAAGTTTAAAATTTATATCATTTTATTATGAAACAAAATAATTTTGTAATGTTTCATTATTCGGGATCAAATTTCACTGTTGCATCACCTTAAGTAACATTAATATAATCTTGTTTACTCTTAGCAGTTACATAGGAATGCAAATAAAAGAAAACAAAATAAAATGGCATAAATTAATATATAAATTAATGCAGTATTGCCATTAGCATTGAGAGAGATACAGATGGTCTCGTCAGCTTTGGTATGTATAGCATAAAATTAAATAATTAATCGTGTGAAATGGGGTGGAATTTTAAATTCTAATCTAGATAAACATTTTTTTTTCCTTTTGTTAAAATTTATTTAGTCGAAATCGGTGCAAAGATGTAGAGCTCTATAAATAACGCTGATTTTTATATATTAACAAGAAAATTAGACCGTAATCCTTTCTTCGTCACGTACTTACATAGTTTTTGGCAACGATGTATGTCAGTGGTGCTGTCTAGTACACAAAACCCATTTAGAAAGTCAATGATTTGTATATTAGGTCTACAGTGATAGTATTCAGATACTAAATCATTTGTTACATGGGTATAGGTTTAGTGACGGTATTTTTACGTGTAAAATTGGAATGTCATTAGGAATCAAGCGTTAACAATATGGAATTTATATGAAAAATATATATATATATAAACCTCAGTAAAATTTGACTGTCGTAGCATCCATTTTCTTTTGAGTCAATATCGACGTTATAGAAAAAAGATGTATTAGCAAAACCAACGTCAGCAGATTCTAGACGTTCTCGGGCTTCAAGCCAGGTGTAGTGATGAAGAGTCATCGACGTTTCGGGAGCGTGCATCTCTCCCATCATCAGGATGATCGTTGATGATGCACGCTCCCGAAACGTCGATGACTCTTCATCACTACACCTGGCCTGAAGTCCGAGAACGTCTAGAATATGTTCGTCGCCAGGAAAGCTTCAGATCCTATTTCAACGCCAGCAGGTTCTAGGTGCCGTTGCTAAAAGGCACTGTTGCCACATTCATTTCGGCAAGCAGTTGATGAAGTTTCACTTATCCTTAACTAACGTTTATGCAACCCAACGAAAAATCAAACTAATCAGAGATTAACTGATTAGCAACCCGTTTTGCTTTCCTGCAACCGGAGTGTCAATAAATAGTCCAGCAAAATATTTTCCAATGTTTTATATTAACAAAATACTATATTGGACTTTCCCTGTCTGCCAAGGCGATCTGGTAGAGACAATAAAAGTATAAAATATTAGATAAGCCAGATCCTAAATTTAACATCTTCCGAGATAAGAGTGCTTTGAAACTGTTATCACAGCGGCACTTAACTTGTTTACATGATGACGATTTATTTATTCAGCCGAAACGGATAAAAAGGTCATTCAGAATAATAAGAACTGTGTGGCATTATAGTTCATTAGCTATTTACCGCTGGCATGCAGAAGTTTGTTATCATCTGATTAGGTAACTGCCTAATAAGTGCCAACTTTCAAAGATAAGCGCTTACTGCATTATTAGACACATATTTTAATCTAATATATGTTTTGTGTTATGTAGGAAATCATAGTAACTGCGAGTTAGGTTCTACATGTTTAACATGTTACAAAATATTTTATTTTGCATTTAATGTATTACTGCCTGGTTTGATAATAAGTATAATATTTCAAGTTTGCAAATTATGTTGCACATTTGCTTTTTACCTTCTCTAAACGTACTATGTGCATAGTGTATAGAGAAGGTATTCCACTCCACCCAAAAATTCGATACCGAGATTTCACCGGAAATATATGTTTTAGGGTGCCCTGTATCCAAAAAGAAATCTGATGTGTTCCATTCACATAACTTTCTCTATACATCTGCAACAAATTATTGTTAAATTATTGCTTCTGTTTATTTCATACTGATCGAGAAAAAAACAGTAGAAATAGTCCTACAACTTGCTTCCTTGTAAGTAGAAGCGAATTAAGGGAGTACCATAGGTTAAAGTGATAGGAAAAAGTTGGTTGCTATGTGGCTGAAGTTCCTTTGTTTGTATGGACTGGAATTGTTAAATTCCTGTATGAGAAAAGTATGTTTTTTAAAGCTGAATCCAAAAAACAAGGAGTATTTCAAAACGATCAACTCCACGAAAAAATTGTATATAAGATAAATTGTGTGTTTTAAAGTGCTCTAAATTGTTTGTGTTGTAAGTTTTTGTCCATCTCTTACGGTTTAGCAGATATGCAAAATTCCGTAAAGTTCATCCAGATTAAAGTAGTCTTTAGAGGCTATTCCCAGAAAATTCAAGATATACATTTTTTTTTGTCGTGTAAATATCTTTAATTTACGAAATTCTAATCAAAATCTATAGAGCCATTTTTCAGAAAATCAACATTCTCGAAAAAAGTTCCATGTAAAGGGCAGTTTGGGGATTTTTCTTAAAATCTTCGTGTCGCATCCCTGGAAGATACCAAACTTAAATACCAAGTTTGGTATTTTACCGACTTTTTGAGTTATCGTGTTCACGGACTCACACACATACGAACCTTTTTCTGAAAATACTTTTTTTGGATACAATGGACCCTAAAACATATATTTCCGGAGAAATCTCTGTATCGAAATTGTTGGTGGAGTGCAAAACCTTCTCTATACACTATGTACATAGCACGTATAGAGAAAGTAATAAGAGTTTTCAGAAAAATGTCCATGTGTGTGTGTGTGTCCGTAAACACGATAACTCAAAAACGAAAAGTCGGTAAAATACCAAACTTGGTATTTATTGTGTATCTTCCAGAGATGCGACACGAAGATTTTGAAAAAAAATCCCCCACCCCAAACTACCGTTTGCATGGAACTTTTTTCGAAAATAATGATTTTCTCAAAAATGGATTTAACGATTTTGATTAAAATATCGTATATCAAAGATGTTTACCTGACAAATAAAATGTATATATTGAAGTTTCTGGGAATAGCCTCTGAAGACTACTTTATTCAGGATGAATTTTACGGAATTTTGTGTAACTGCTAAATCGTAAGAGATGGACAAAAACTTGCCATTCAAAAAATGTATAGCACGTTAAAACCCACAATTTTTGTTTTATACATTTTTCTCGTGGAGTTGATTGTTTTGAGTTATTCCTTGTTTTTGTTTTCACCTTTAAAATATACTCTTCTCACACAGGGATTTGTCAACTGCTGCCCATACAAACAAAGGAACTTCAGTCACTAGCAACCAGCTTTAACTTAGGTACTCCCTTATTTCGCTTCTACTTACAAGGAAGCAAGTAATAGGACTATTTCTGCTATTTTTTCCCGATTAGCATGAAATAAATAGAAGCATAAGCTTTTTAACAATATTTTGTTGCAGAGATATAGAGAAAATAATGTGAATGGAACAATTCAGATTCTTTCTTCACGTACATTTTAAAATGCAAAGGTCATACTGAAAGTTATAAGCACCCCATTGTTAAAATTCAAATTTCAACAATGTAACAAAACGGATTGCAGGATCATAATCTGTATACTTTACACTCATATTGCCATTAACTTCTATCATGTGACCACAGACAGTGTTTCCAAAAAGGCGAACATCGATGTTTCTCCTTTCAACAGCGTGCTGCTATTAAACTCCTTGTTAAGAGGAAATATCTGCCGATGAAATTAACCTCATGCGTATGGAGAAGATATCTGCATAGACATCTGAGCACTGTTAGCAGTGTTAGGAGATGGGTGAAGCATTTAAAGGATGGGAAAACGAGTATCCAATATAGACCTAGTAGTGGTGGCACGCGAACTGCTTCCACGGAACGCAACAAGGAAAGAATTGATGAGATCATTAGAGCAGATAAGGTGTCACTGAGGATGAAATTGCTGCACAACATAATGCGATGCCAAAAATTATACAAAGCATAATCTATCGAAAAGATTACACCCGTTTGGTCGGACGTTTATTGACCAAATCACAAATTTCAGAGAAGAATCATATCAGCCAACATCTTGTTCAGAGATTTCAAAATGAAGGTGGTGATATTTTGAAGAGTATTGTGAAGCTGAAGCTGATTCCATCATTACAAGCCTGAAACAAAACGCCAAGCATGGAAAGGCACCATTTGGATTCGCCGCAGAAGAATAAATTGAAGTCAGTGCGATCTGCTGGGAAGGTTGTGGGTATCGTCTATGGGATGCACAAGGTTGCATTTTGGTTTGATTTTTCTTGAATCTGCATAAGCCTAAATACTGTCTGCTATATCCAGAAATTTTAGAAGCTCCGTCGTGCATTGCGCGATAAGCGGGAAATATCATCCTGCAACATTATAATGCACATCTTCACACTGTCCATATCACCATGGAATATTAGAAAATTTAGGTGGGAAGCTCTTCCACATCCTACCTACAGTCCAAACTTGGCACTCTCCGACAACCATCTTTTTGGTTTCAATAGGGAACAAATACGAGGCCAACACTACGAGATGGAGGATATTCAGAAAGCAGTGCATCAGTCGAGAAAAAATTGGGTGATATAGTGCTTGCTTCCGTGCAAGTAGAAGCGAAATACGGGAGTACCATAGGTTCAAGTGATAGTCAAATTTTGGTTGCTATCTGACTGAAGCTACTTTGTTTGTATGGACAAATTCCTGTATGAGAAAAGTATGTTTTTTAAGCTGAAAACAATAACAATAAGTATCTAAAAAACGATGAACTTCACGAAAGAAATGTAGGTATATAAACTTAAATTGTGTTTTAACGTGCTCTTCATTTTTGTGTGGTAAGTTTTTGTCCATATCTTACGGTTTAGCAGTTATGCAAAATTCCGTAAAATTCATCCAGAATAAAGTAGTCTTCAGAGGCTATTTTCAGAAAATTTAAGATATACATTTTATTTGGCAGGTAAATATCTTTAATACACGATATTTGAATCAAAATCTTTAGAGACATTTTTGAGAAATCAAAATTTTCGAAAAAAGTTCTATGTAAAGGGTAGTTTGGGGTGGAGAATTTTCTTGAAAATCTTCGTGTTGCATCCTTGGAAGATACCAAACCTAAATACCAAGTTTGGGTTTTTAACAGACTTTTCGTTTTTGAGCTATGCTGTCCACAGACAGACAGACATACATACACACATACACACAGATAGACAGACACACACGGATATTTTCCTAAAAATGCTTTTTATGGATTCAGGGGGTCTCAAAACATGTATTTCCAGTGAAATCTCGGTATCCAATTTTGGGTGTCTTACAATACTTTCTCTATACAATATGTACATAGTACGTGTAGAGAAAGTAAAAAGGTGTGCAAAGAAATTAAGAAGTTAATGAAAAGTGAGTAAAAAATCTGTAGATTACGATGATTTGCTTGGTTTCTCTAAAAATAAATATTAAGAGGTTTCAAAATTGTTGCTTGCCACTTTCAGCATGACCGTCGTATATTTTCACGTAGATTTTATTTTATTTTCGGAAATACGATATTTCCTAATAGTGTGTGCAACTAGTCAGTCTTGAAACTTGGCAACATTGATGTTAGTTCATATCAACTTTAATAAACAGGCCACTTTATAACGATGAATCTCCGTCTTGTACGGTGGTAGTCGTTTTCTTACGGAAGGTAATTTCTCGGAATTAAGTTCAAGAGTGGCGGTTATCAGACGAAGTGGCACCGCGGTAACACGTGTGACTCGCAATCGGGAGGCTCGTTTCCCACGATTTTCCTATGACCCATGGGTTTCTTCGGGGTTTTCCCTGGATTGTCTGCGAATATTGGAATGATTTCTCTTATCCTTCAATCTCCTGTCCCATATCGTTTCAGTAGCAATTTCATTCATGCTTCACCCCATTTGACTTGTTTCAAGGTTGAAAGTGTTTGACCCTCTAAAGAGTCTGACTGCTATAGTATACTGGACCAATATGAGTACATAAATGACTAATCTTAGGGCGATCACTTTGCTACATCATTGAGCTTCAATAATAAATCCATTTAACCTAATTCGGATTTGAGATATTTAAGGGCGGACAATCCTAGGGCTTTCTGCTTGGGTCCATCTTGCTCTATAAAATTAGGCAGTAATATTGTTGCACCACACCTGGTGCAGTAGTATTACATTTAGTTTAAATTGGATTGCTTGGTATCTCTTTAGATCTACTAAAATATAACCTTTCCACAAAAGAAAGCATTTCAAAATATCTAACTCTGAACAGTTTTAAAAACTATCCTGCGATTGGCAGTTGTTCTCCTACTAAAACTTCGGTATGTTAGTTCAGTGGCATAATATTTGTTTTGAAGATGTTTTAAGTAATCATGCCAAAAGCAGAAGTAAGCGATACAGATTACAGGGATATCAGCGTTGTTAAGGAACTTCACAACCACTGCCTCCAAATGAAATTTGAAATCTAAAATCATTGGTAATGAAGTGAAGGAAAAAGTGCAGTGTCTCATATATAAGGATATTGTCAAATGTGCGTCGTCCTCCGTTGTGTAGTCGCCTTCCTAGCCTTGCGGAGGACGGTGGATTTTTTCGGGGATAAAAAAGAAATATTATTATTGTTATTACTATTGTTATTAAACGTACATCTTTATTTCTTCTGTTTTAACGTATTCAAAAACGCATATGAAGCATAAAGAAATTAGTTATACCATTGCTATAGCATCGCTTTCAAGCTGCCCATACTTTAGAATATCAATACTTTAAAATTACTAGATGAAATTCTCAGTTTTTCTTCTTCTAGAAAACTTGTCTTTCAGATTTGTACATAATATATTTCTAAAAAAAATCATTATTGAGTTTCTTTTGTCTACGCTCTGCTGTTGTAATACTTCCTATTTACCGAGATGAAAAAGACTTATTTACCGCGTTTTTTTTTAGACCGAGGTGTGTTGAAATTACAATGGTCATTTAGAAAGTACTTCCAATGATCGATAATGAAAACAAAAACCATCACCATGAAGATAAAAAATATTTATTGAGATATTTACATAAATTCACTGACTACTTCACGTAGACGTCACTATTGTTGAAGTATTTATCGTAACGGTGCATCACCAATTGTATGCCCAGGCCCTAGGAGTCTACCACCAACGTCCGGAGGTATGAAGTCACTTCTTTTTGCATCTCTGCGTCGTAGTGAAGTCACTTGGGGCGAGGTCGGGGCTCAAGGGCGGATGGTCGAAGATCTCCCATCCAAACTGATTCAACACAATTCGTGAGGCGCTGGCTGTATGGGGTGTTTTACTGTCATGCACAAGCTTCTTGCCAACATCCCAAGTCTCTTGTTCAGGATCGCCCTCCTCAGTCTAACATTACCGATCAGTATTTCCGATCTGCCATTGCGGTAAGAACGCATAGGAGGACATCATGTCGATCCCAGAAGACAGTGCACATGAATTTTTGACGGAAATTGTCCACTTCAACTTGGTTTTCACAAGTGAACCACCTTACCTCCAATGTATGGATTGATGTTTTGTTTTTAATGCGGCGTGCGACACCCATGTTTCATTCCCAGTGAAAACATTGTCGAAAAACTCGTCACCTTTGTAGGAATGTCAATTCTGAGGCCAGACCTTTGGTTTTGTGTTCATCTGTTAATTGTACCCTTGGCACCCATCTCTCTTTTCACATTTTGTGAAAACCAAGCCACCGGTAAGTATTTTCGGACAGCACAGAGCGAGACATCTGGTGGAATTGACAAGAGATCTGAAATTGTGAAGCGCCACACGCTTTCTACTAGTTCAGGTGCCACTAGAGACGGTCGGCAACTACGGTCTTCGTCGTAAATTTTTGATTCTTCCTTCAGTGAATTGTCTGCACAATCATCTAACCATACTGTCTTTCATAATATTGTGTCCATACACGTAACAGGATTGACGATTGATCTCTGTTGGAGATTGCTTCTGACGTACACCAATTGAATAATTGCTCGCTGTGTCGCCCTCCGTGGTGTAATGATTACCATACTAACTTCATATACCCCCCTGAGGGTGTAAAAATCCTTAGCATGGCTTCCTTTGGAAGGGAAGTAAAGCCGGTGGTCCCGTGTCGTAGATTTACGGCACGTAAAAGAACCTCAAGCCTGATAGAGAGGCCACTGAGCAAAATTAAGCAGTCTTTCACACCCAATTTAGAATGGGACGCTGAGAACCACAGTAGTTAAAGAGCGTCCATAAATAACACGCCATTTACATTTTTATTTTGAACCTGGCTGTTGAGAAAAAACATTAACAAATCAGCCATTTTCTCTCAGCACCATGCGGCAACAACTGTCATTACAATACTGAATCTGCACTGTAAATGTTAACCTGACTCTAAGATTGTGTAATTGTAAATTGATATGTAATGTATTTTAATGATCAGCCGTGATAAGACCTTGTAGTCAAAATGACCTTTAAATAAATATTATTATTAAAAAAAAAAGTTGAGACTGCACTGTATTATTCCCACATACCTCGTCTTTACTCCTGCTCATGTGCATTCTTATCCGACTGGTTATGCCATCTCTAGGCTCGATCGGAACTTACCTTCTGAATGGAACTTATACATCAGTTTAACTTTGTATACATTTTGGATTTATATGAAATGTATACTTTTATGTTGGTTTAGAAGTTTTAACCAACAATAATAATAGATGTTAAAAACCCTAGAGCCTATTCTCTCTTACTAAATAAATAATAAAATAATGACAGCACTAAAGAACCTTTATCTGTTATTTCAGATGCTGGAAGCTTTCCTACCAAGCATGATAGAACATAACCATGGTCATGTGGTGGGGATCTCTTCTATGGCTGGAGTCATGGGCATCCCTAACTTGGTACCTTACTGCGGCTCCAAATATGCAGTGCGGGGACTTATGGAGGCCCTCATTGAAGAGCTCCGTGAAGATGCAAGAAAGATTGATGTCAAGTTTACCACCATTTATCCTTACATTGTAGACACCGGACTTTGCAAGAAACCACGCACAAGGTACAGTTGTCATTATCTGTCTATTGCCAAACCGTTCTTTAGCTCTAATATGCTATTGTTATCTGATCTTATATTTTAATATTAAAATGCAGAGAAGCTTTACAATAATTGTGTTATTTGTTTAGTTATGTATTACTTTCTCTATACGTACTATGTACATAGTGTATAGAGAAGGTATATTGCACCCAAAAATTCGAGATTTTACCCGAAATACATGTTTTGGGTCCCCCTGAATCTATACAAAATATATTTGGAAAAAGATCCGTGTGTGTGTGTGTGCCTGCGGACAGCATTCTGAGTGAATTTTACGGAAGTTTGCATAACTGCTAAACCGTAAGAGATGGACAAAAACTTAACACACAAAAAATGTAGAGCACATTAAAACACACAATTTATGTCATGTATATTTTTTGGTGGAGTTGATCGTTTTTGACATATTCCTTGTTTTTGGTTTCGGCTTTGAAAAAATTATACTTTTCTCATATAAATTCCTGCTCATACAAATAAAGGAACTTCAGTAACATAGCAACCACCTTATGGTTATCAGTTTAGCCTATATTACTCCCTAATAGAAGCATAAGCTTTTTAATAATAATTTGTTGCAGAGATATAGAGAAAGTCATGTGAATGGAACACATAAGATTTTTATGTTTTTTTTGTTTTTTTTAAATTACTCCACTTATTTCCGCCTACTTTAAATGCATGTACCTAAACGTTCAGTATCATTCTTTGTGTTTTAATTCAAGATTAACAGTTGTTTATATTTTACTTGCTTATATTTATTTTATATTTAACGTAGCATTTCTGGTCCCTAGGTCACGAGTTAAAGTGTGCTTAAAAGCGACAGCCCCATGTCAATAGATTTACAGGCACTTCTGCGGGACAAATTCCCGGCGGCGCTGTTATGATCCTGCCAATTGACAGCGTCGTTAACAAACAAATAATAATAACAATATATTTTTTTTTATTGCTTCCATTCGTACAGCCTCCTTTAACTTCAACGGTCATATCGGGGACTTTGACTTGTGAAACAATTCATATTACTGTAGTTTGGATCATTAGGTTAACACTTTTTAAATCATTCATTCACATTCATACTTCCAGACTCTGTGTGGGGTAGGGAATAATTCTGGTTAAAGAAACATCCCCCGCTTCAGCCAGGAATCGAACCCAGGACCCCCGAGTGAGAAGTCAGCTCGCCGACCGCTCACCCACTGTTTGCCAAACACAAAAATTTACAAAATATTTTTGTTTCTACAAATGATGAAATTTAAAAGAAAAGGTGCTCATAAGCATCTTCAACCTACACACTGTTATACACCTCTGGTTTAAAGGATGGCATGTTCTTCTCCATTTGGCGTATAGAAACGGTTGAAAAGGTTAAAATATTAAGTGTAGTAAATTTGTAAAACCTACTTAAAGATCACGTTTCCATGGGCTACTTTCAAAGATATTAAAAATAAGAATGCAAGAGCAAAAGTTGCAAGTTTACTTTTAATTTAATCCCGTGTGGAAGTTTATGACCTTGTTCTTTGCCGTTCCACAAAGTTTCGTTTATTAACACCATGTGCTTAAGATGAAAAACAATTCTGAGGAGATTTACTGTCATAAATAACTTTTGCCAGCGACAATGCACGTGTGTGTTGTTGGTTTTATAGAGTTGGCTAATTCCTTTAATACCTTGCTTTGGGCCTAAGGGAATTTGGAGGAATGGAAATGGCGAATCCTTTTCAAAGTACCTTAAAGTTTTAAGGTCCTGTCTTCAGTTTATTAAATTAGGTTTCAGATAAAAAAAAAAATATGTTGTTTTCCATTCACATGACATCCTCTACATCTCTGCAACAAACTATTGTTAAAAAGCTAATGCTTTATTTACTTCATGCTAATCGAGAAAAAAATAGCAGAAATAGTCTTATTGCTTGCTTCCTTGTAGGTAGAAGCGAAATAAGGGAGTATCATAGGTTAAAGTGATAGTCAAAAGCTGCTTACTATATGACTGAAGTTCCTTTGTCTGTATGAGCAGGACTTGACAAATTCCTGCATGGGAAAAGTATACGTTTTTCAAAGCTAAAACCAAAAACAAGGAATATCTCAAAAACGATGAACTCCACGAAAAAAAATGTACATTGTGCGTTTTAATGTGCTCTACATTTTTGTGTGGCAAGTTTTTGTCCATCTCTTACGTTTAGCAGTTATACAAAATTTTGTAAAATTAATCCAGAATAGTGTAGTCTTCAGTGACTATTCCCAGAAATTTCAAGATATACATTTTATTTTTCAGGTAAATATCTTTAATATAAGATATTTTAATCAAAATCGTTAGAGCCATTTTTAAGAAAATCAAAATTTTCGAAAAAAGTTCTATGTAAAGGGTAGTTCAGGATGGGGGGGATTTTTTTGAAAATCTTCGTGTCATATCCTCGGAAGATACCAAACCTAAATACCAAGTTTGGTTTTTAACGGACTTTTCGTTTTTGAGTTATGTTGCCCACAGACATACACACACACATACACAGCCAGACGACAGACAGACACATACACGGACATTTTTATAAACGTTTTTTTTTTATTCAGGGAGTCTCAAAACATGTATTTCCGCTGAAATCTCGGTATCGAATATTTGGGTGCATTACAATATTTTCTCTATATACTATGTACAAAGTACGAATAGAGAAAGTAATAAGAATGTAAGAGCAAATGTTGCAAGTTTACTTGTAAATTAATCCCGTGTGGAAGTTGATGATCTTGTTCTTTGCTGTTCCACAAAGTTTCGTTTATTAACACCATGTGCTTAAGATAAAAAACAACTGAGGAAATTTACTGTCATAAATAATTTTTGCCAGCGACAATACACGTGTGTGTTGGTTTTATAGAGTTGGCCAATTCCTTTAATACCTTGCTTTCGGCCTAAGGGAATTTGGAGAAATGGAAACGGCGAGTCCTTTAAAAGTACTTTTATCGTTTAAGGTTCTGTATTCAGTGTATTAAATTGGATCTCAGATAAAAAAAAAAAAAAAAAAAAGAATTATATGCGTAACTACATGTAAGCAATGCTTAATGCTTCAAATACATTGTTTTCTCTACGGCCATACGAATTTTAGTTTCTAAATTTTATGATGCATTACGTAAGAATGTACTGAATTTATACTCTACAGTCTGTAGTTCAAAACTCAGTTACTTAAGCATTTGGTGATTTCAGTTATTGTTTCAGAGATATAGTAACTATCAATGCATTTTAAATTAATATGAAAATACTTCCCTCGTAAGAAGGATGTTACAAGAACAAAGTGATACAAACAATATTTAAACATTCACTTTAACATAAAAATTATGATCAAATTCGAAATAATGACTTAAGTGCAGTCAGCGGACCCTTCTAGAACTGAATTTAGCACCCAACACAAAACTAATTCCGCGTAAAACAAGTGATAGTCAGCAGGTTCTTTCAAGGCTCGATCTAGCGGCCAGGACAAAACTAGCGCCTACCAGAGCATTACCAAGTGGAGATTAAAGAACATGCCACGAGTTGAAGATTTGATATACCATGGAACCATGGGCATGCAAACTTCAATTGCATTGCCGTGGAATATAGTGCACAATCGAGCATCGCATTCTAATGATCGAAAGGTATATTCGCTTCATTACTGCTCGCTGCCTACATGTATTTGTTTGAGCTTTCCCTTATTTCAGCTGTTTTTGCGACAACACCTTATAAAAGGATTTACAGTGGGTGGCGCAACTGCCCTGTATTTGACGGGCGCAGATATCCCTCCGCACGTTAAGGGCTGCAAAACTCAAAGGGGCTATTTCTAGTTTAAACCCACCTGTGGAGAACTAGCGAGAGCGACCTTTGTTTTACCCTGACCCACTCACTATTCCGCAGATAAATATGCACTTAATGACGTGAATTAACACGAGTAAATATTAATGAGCAATATTCAATCTGGTATACTTACTTTACCATCGATGTGCGTTCTGGCCTGCCTCTTGTATGTCAAGAAAAATATTAACGATTTGACTACCTGTTACAATATGCATAATTACCCAACACTTAAGAACTCAAATATTTATATACCTAAAAGTTAATGTAGTGTAAGTGTAAACAGTTTCTGTTACATCTCATTAAAACTTTTTAACTCCATAGCTATGCATATAAGACACCATTCGTTTCAAATCCTCAAGAGAAGGCTCAGATCAATATCGATGGTTAATTCTCTGTATACTGTTGACGGGTTTTATAATATAAATATGTGACGATAGACTGTACGATTGATGTATGTAGTTTACTGACGAAGTCATGAAAAATTGCATTCAATAGACAAACGATCTATCTATTAAAAAAAAACATCACTGTTTATAATTAATTATAACTCATTGGCAAATATTAAAGCTGCACATTCAGATGCCTTGTCATACGTAGTAAGTTACCCCACGAGATGGCTACGTGGTAACGCGCGAGGTTGGTATTCAGGTGGTCGTGGGACCGCTTCTCGCGGCCGAACTCCTGACCCATGGGTTTTTTCGGTGGTTTCCCGGATCATCAGACGAATGCTGGGAAGGTTTCTTTCCTCTCCCGGAATTTCCCGTCTCTTCATTTCGTTTCATTTCATTTTACAATCCGGTCGTTCTAGGCAGGGCCGTGTGGGCTGGCACTTCCTGAACGAACCTGGCGTGGAGGGGAACGAAGAAATACAAGTATCGTATAGTGCCACCTCGCTCCATACTTGCTCGGCAGAGATGATACCTCTACGCTTTGTAACTGCTGTTCTCTCCGTTGGGGCTCATGGCGGTCGTCTGTCCGCGCGAGAGGCAGTGACGAAATTCGTGTGGGCTGGCGACTCCTTGAACAAGCCTGGATCCACACTTGCTCGGCATACCTGATGTCTTTCTTCCCTCGCGCCCTCCTCCCAGGGGTCTGACATGCAATAGCGAGATAGTACTCAATGTGGAATTCCTTCCGCGCAGTGGTCCAGTCCATACGTAGTAAGTTTCTATTATCTTTCAATGATATTCCAATGGACACGCTTAAATTTGTTTACTGGATGAACTGCAACAATAACTGAAATAACAACTTAAAATAAATTTTCATCGTGTGCACACAAGTGCTCGTTTTTACGGTTAACTTGCGGTGTTAATGTCTTGTTGACGTTGGGTGCTATATGCAGTGTTGTCTCTGGCACCACATTTAAGACGCCTTATGCGGTGAGCGCAGATTGGAGTCTTTGACCAGACTCACTCCACTACCTATGAGTAGACCCAATTACCTGGTAAGGTGAATCTACTACCGGTGAGTTTGCCTCGGTGTTGCTCAGCCTGCACGATGATTGACTCACTCGGGGTGGTGCAGCAGTGGTTCAGGGAGTGCTTTTGTAATGATTAAAAGTTATATAGTTTCCTTGAGTTTATTCCTTCCTAGGAGAGACGAGACAAACACATTTGCCTTACAATAATTCTAACTCATACACCTGTTGCGAATTCTAACACTTGGCAGATTACATGTAGTATATTAATACGCGTCACTGACTTTAGATTTGTTACACGTTACTGTGTCTAGTATGAAGTAATTAAGTTCAGCCCGACGACCGACAGCATAACAGCTACAGATAACTTTGGTGAACAGACATTGGCGAGAGATAAGCCTTCTTGGGCTCTTTATATACAAAAAGTACTGTCATGGCGGCCTCTTTCTGATTGGACAGAAAGGCCGCACGATTGACGTAAATATTTCCCAAGAACCAATTTCCTTATCCCAGGGTGCATTGCAAACCTCACGTGACAAGCCTTGTACAATGAAGAATTACAGTCTTCTGAATTTTTCTGTTCACCCCCGATGTAACTCAAGTGTACGTAACTTGACAAAAGAGTCCTTTCTAACAAAAGCGCTCCTCATCCCTCTTGACTCTCTTGGCGTCAGATTTCTTCTCCAGCTGAATTTTCTCAGTTAAATACGTACATTTATACTCGTTTAGTTTTCACATTGATAAATAATTAATAACTAATAATAGTAGTTGTGATAGGGAAGCTAATTAACGGTCTCAAGCTGTAAATAAAAGCGTAATACATGTCCTTTCAGTTCATATATTATCTAAGATAAGTCATCACTGTTACAGGTTTCCATTCTTACTAGGCTTCGTTCCACCACAAAAGGCTGCTAAGGACATAATTACAGCAATGAGGAGGAACGTTCCAGAGGCATCGATACCTAGCGGTCTTTTGCATCTGAATTATATACTGAGGTAAGAAAATAAATCCAATAGTTTGACTTTAAATAACTAAGATGGTACCACTGAGCCTTAAGAGCATCAAGGTTTCAGGGAAACAGCAAACTGATTTTCTTCCCAAAGTATTTGAAGCACAGGGTCTTCGGTATAAAACTTGACCGCTCGCACAATATTGTGCGCCAGATTCAAATCCGACTACCTTTATACTGCCCACATTCAAGACAGGCTTTCTGTCCTTCAGTTAGCATGAATTGCCCACTTTGAGAGGCTAGGAAGGGAATATATCTAGATCAAAGTATATTTGTATGTAAACGTTATTGTAAATACAAATCACCTAGTCGTGTTCTATAAAAACTCATCCTGCCTACTTCTATAATGTAACAAAAACTGTGCTTCAACAAATAACTTACTTTTTCCACAAACTGATTACAATCGAATCTTCTGACAAAAAATGTCTTTCTTAATAATTCTGCTGTATAGTTTTCTTTCGATGTTCGCTGCGGCGACGGCTACATGCCAGAATTTCCGGTAGAAATTCATCCAACTGCCTGCAATGCACTCCCTATTGAAACTGAACCCTAGGCGGAGCTTCGTCCCCCTTTTTACATCTGTGTATTAGGAAACTCCTAGAAAGAGTCGCACAAGCAAAAGGCTGTGTCACAAACTCAGGGCGACGTCGACGTCCAAAGAACTTGCCGCCGGCACACGTGTTCTAACACAGGTGTAACAATGGACGCCAACTATCAGCTATGACTTACGAAGCAACCCTTTCACACACGTTCGGTAATTACGGCCACAGGCGTAGCCACAATATCTTTAATTCACGGTTTTATGAATAAAATTGAGACCACTAGCTCATTACAAAACAAGAAACACATGTAAAGACGTACAATGCAGCAGGAGAAAGAGTAGACAAAATTAGTGAGCATCTTAAACGTTTGCCTTGAAAATAATTCACACATTGGAGGAACTTTAGGAAAACATACAAACTGAAACAGAAACAGTGACAGGCTTAAATCGTGCTAATTTAGTATAATGCTTGTTACGCTGCAGAAGACTGACATGTTCGCATTTATTATGACGTAAGAGTTAAGTTTGTAGTTTATGCACAGATATAAATTTTGAGACACGAAACAAGAGTGCGGTAGCAACATGTGCTACCTAGATCCTCTTTTTTCCCCCTCTCTTTACCCCGCATGTCAACAATATGACATGCTATAGTCCTCTTTTGTTGACTGCGGTCTTATAACTGCATACCGACATAGAAACTAGTTCCCTAGTTAAAATGATAATGCATTCTCTGCATTCAGAGTATTTCAGTCAAATTACTTTCCTTTCAGGTAATGATGTATCTGTAGATTATTATTCTATGTTGGGAGAGAGCTTTATCGCTCCTCTTATACTGGAATGTTTATAATAGCAGCACGTGCGTTATCAAATCCACATACAAAGGGGGAATTTTTTTCACGGTATTCAATAATTTTTTATAGGAAATTAGTTTAATATTATCTTCCTGACCAAGTTAAGTTGAAGCTTCGCCGTTATTTACAGAGGGTGAAAAATGTGAGTTTATTATTATGATAGAAGGAAATCCCGCACTCCAAAAGTGTGATAAGTTGATAGAGTGACCTGATGAGTTTGTGAAAACTGTTTCATGGCATTCAGACTGTTAGAGGTTGGGGTGCCTGCTTAGTACAGCAGGTTAACATTAATTGGAAAGAAACAATTTATCACGTGATCAAAGAAAAAACAAAACAATGAGCTTAACGGCAATATGGGCAGTATTACTGAGACGTTGTCATTAATTTTACCGAAAAGATATCTGAAGTCGCGAAGCCGTCAGATTCCAATAATGCATTTTTCCATTACGGGATACTCCGTAAATTGTGAGTTAAATACTGTAATACATTTGCTGCATGTTTTAAACATTTAATTAGCATGAGTCATGCACGTTTTTTAGGTTTTCATTTAAATAAAGACATCTCCAGTCCAGTGTGATTGGCAGCCAGAGGTGTGTTAGACGTGTCCCTGTTCTCAGAGAGAACTTAACCACGTTCTGACGGGATTGTGGGTTTTGTAGGATGGCGGGTGTGTATTGGGGTTGTGGAGTGACAGGAGGAGGCGAATATTGCTCCTCGACGGTTGCCTTGATGGTGCAACGGCCCTTGTGCACCGCTGGTGTGTTTTTATCAAAATGTTTCTTGAGGTTAAATTTTGAATCCAAGCAACTCTTGAAGGATAATAAGGAGCTTAGCCGTAGCAGCTGTTGGTGGTGCTCCTTCGTTACCGGGGATGCCCACTAGCCATGCGGGGAAGCCGGTATCGCCTGAAGCGGCGGTTTGTGGGATCGTAATCCCCAAGAGACCTAACGAGGGCGCTCCGATGGAATGGTAACCCTTCGTTAAATTTTGTTGCCCGACGCCTAATCTCGTCCTCCAGGTATGGCAGACCAGAGGCTTCGTGCAGGAGTCTCGTTGGAAAGCCTCGAGGCACAGAATAGATAGCCCGGAGACACCTATTCTGTACCCGCTGAAGCAACAGCAGACTGGAGTCTGCCGCCATGCCCCAGATCTCACAGGCGTAGATTAATAAGGGGATAATAAGAGCCCTCAAAAGGCGCAACTTAAGGGGAACCGTCATCGAGGACCTCAGCATCGGGTACAGTGAGGCCGCAGCCCCATTGCCCCGGCACCACAGCCCCCGGACATGTTCCCTAAAAGTGACGCCCTTGTCGAGCTTCACCCCCAAGTAGGTGATGGTGTTGGTCCATTGTATCCTTCGTCTGAGGTACGTGAATGTGGGGAAGTTTGCGGGAAAGCGGCGCTTGGTGAAAAGAATAGCGTGGCTTTTCTCCGGATTTATGGACAATCGCCAACGCTCGCACCACTCTTGGATGAGGCAGAGGTGTCTCTGGATAGGGTTGAAGGCTCTGCGTGGGTGTTTGTTTGTACAGTATAATAGCACGTCATCAGCATACTGAGCTATGTTGACTTGCTGCACTGTTGGTAGGTCGGCCATGTAGACGCTAAAGAGCGTAGGGGAAAGTACAGAGCCTTCGGGGACTCCGCCTCTTACTGGCCTAGGTGTTGATTTGTGTCCCGCAACTGAAACTACAAAAAATCTGTGTTTGAGATATGAGTGTAGTAGGTGTATGATGCGTGTCGGGAGCTCCAGTCGGATGAATTTGAGGAGCAGACCCGCGTGCCAGGTCGTAGAGAAGGCTTTCTCCACGTCCAGCGACACTGCCGCAGTGTAGGCTCTGTCCTGGAAGCCCAGGGCAGCGGCCTCCACCACTCTCAGTAGTTGCTGGGGTGTAGAATGCCCAGGGCGAAAACCAAATTGGTGATCTGGGATGGCATGAATGTCGCCCAAGAGAGGGGACAAGCGGGCTAGTATTAGCCTCTCGAAAACCTTCGAGAGAACTGATAGGAGACTGATGGATCGGTAATTGGATGGGTGTAACGGGTCTTTCCCCGGCTTCAAGATGCATATCACCCGGGCCTCCCTCCACTCGCGTGGAAAGTGGCACAAGGTGAGGCACATGTTGAAAACCTTGGTTAGAAAGAGTACCGCCTTGATGGGAAGGCATCGGAGCATGGCGGGGGTTAGTCCGTCAGGACCCGCTGCCTTTTTGGGGTTGAGGCGCCGGAGTGCGCCCTGGAGTTCACTGGGTCGGATGACGGGAAGTCGGTCCGCCTCGTCGGGGGGGCGCCGAATAAAGACATCTGTTCACTCCACATGCTATATAAGCCATAATTACGGCTGGAACAACCTCAGCCAACCAACCAACAAGGAGGAAACGCGGGTGGATACCTTTAGGAGTGTTTACATGTCAAGTAAGCTTATAAAAAACAAGGTTTGAGCACAAAAGCTTTGTGCGAGCAGTCATATGTTACACCGAACACCTATATTTCTCTCTTTTAGTTTCGTATAAATCTTCAACTTAATCCAATATAACTAAATTAAAAACGTATACACCCAATACGTTTATAATTTATTGAAACGAATACAATTTGGAAAAAAAAAATAAATAAAATAGAACGACACGATTAGAAACGGCTGATGTAATTAAATATCTGAATTTATATGGCAAGTAAAATGTATATCTTGAATTGTTTTTGTAAAGGAATTGTGCACAATATTTAGACTAGTGTATTCCAATATTTCCCTTGTACATACAAAGAAGGAAACAATAAGACCATTTCTGCTAATGTTAATCTCGGTTACCATGAAGTAGATAGAAGAATAAACTTTGGAAGAATAGTTTGTTTCAGAATAGGTAGAGAAAGTCTAGTGAGTGAAATACATAAGTAGGGATACCATCTTGGGGACCGATAGCGGGACAGAATCGAAGTCAGCGCAACATGGTTTATGGTTGTAATGTGTTGACAATACAGAACGTAGTGGTACTAACTGAAGGAAAATGGGACAGTGGTTGCGTAGTAGACTGTGATGTTTTCAGTAGCAGTGGAAGGCGATTGAGGTTGGGTGAGTGGTAAACATAAATGCCACTCATTTACGGGAACTAACAGTTTTAATGTTTACATTAAATTGCTGTTGTGCAACAAGTTATCAGCATAATTATCCGTTTCATTTTCTCTTAAGATACACAAATTACAATGAACAACAACATGCATTCGCAACGTCTTAAATGTGAATCGTCTCCGATTGGCACGTAAACAGGTTTTATATTGTGAAAAACTTCGCTCCAGATCACAAGATGTAATCGGAGCAAAATGAAAAAGGATACATCTACTATTGGGTAAGATACTCTATCAGCAATTATTTCCGTAGCAACACCTCGTATCACATTTCGTACTTTACGCATTATTGAAAATGAGGCATTTTTTTCCAAACATTGTCTTAACTTTTTTTTTCACACTGTGTTAAATAGGTGTCACAGGTCTCTGATTAATTCGTTGCACAACTTCATCAATAGTTTTCAGGACTCGAGGCATTTCAATGTTCTATGTTCCTAAATATGTGTTATTGTCATAGATATATCTGCAAAGTTCTTCTGTATGAATTGCAAATCCTCATGCAATACATTTGAAGCAAGAAATTTTACAATCTTGATCGAAGAGCATACGCTATCATCAACGGCATTAATTACCTGAAAACAGTATTGCTACGTCGTGCCATAATCTCCAACGCGTTACTACAGGTTATTTACATGCGACGCATGCAATCGCCAATGAAGGTCGGTCTCTACTCGGTAGGTAGGCACTGGTATTGGCATGCATTCCGCTATCGGTCCCCAAGATGCTATTCCTATACATAAGATTTTAAATGCAACATTTCTCAATGCTGCTCCCTTGGAACGCGCGGCAGGTCATTGTGGTAGGTCATGAAACACAACTGGTGAAAGCTGGCGATACTACTAATACTGCATAGCCGGCCAAGCGTATCTGTCAACTATGTATCTCCATCCTTATCTGGTGCACACAGTAATATGAGATCGATATATACCTATAAGGAAATACGTGTAATATTGGCAATGCTCACTGCTTTTAAATAGTCCCAAAATCAACACTGTTGCCATAGATACGAATATTCTTCCGGCAAGGTTTTACTACAATAAACCCATTTGATCTCTGTTGGAAAAGGCACAGGAACATTTGGGAGTACGAACTGCTTATATTACTTCCTCTACTTACATGTTACATCGGTAGAGATGACATTGCATTCCACCCAAAAAATCAATACCCAGATTTTAATGAAAATACATGTTTTAGGGTCCCTGTATAAACCATTTTTAGAAGAAGGTCCGTGAGTGAGTGTGCGTGTGTTCATAAGGAATCTCGTAAACGAAACGTTGGTTAAATACCAAATTGATTATTAAATTTTATATATTCCAAGTATGCGACATGAAAATTTCAAGAAAAGTCTCCCATTCCAAACTACCGTTTACATGGATTGTGTTTTCTAAAATGTTATTTACTCAGAAATGATTATTGAATTGGATAAAAAAATCGTGTATTAAATATATTTATATGACAAATAAAGTAAATATATTGAATTCTCTGGGAATAACCTCTGAAAGACCTCTTCACTCTGTACGACTTTTGCATAACTGGTAAACCATAAGAAATAGACAAGACTTATTGCACAAAGAATGAAGATCTCTTTAAAACACACAATTTGATTCATATATTTTTGTCAATTTAAGCATTTCCGAGATATTCCTTCAATTTTAAATTTTAAAATACTACAACACTTTCTTGTCCCGGAAAATGTCTTTTGTTTTACTCCTGGACATGCAAAGAGAACCGAATTTCAATCACGTAGCAACTAGGTTTTAAAAGATTTGACTATCGGCTTAGCCTACTATAGCCCCTTATTTCCCTTTTATATATAACGAAGTAATACAAAAGCATTTTGGCCAATCTAGAGACAAGAATAAGCTTTTGTAAGAATAGAGTTTTACTAAATGCGTAATATTCGTTATGTTACACTGATAAATAATTAATAAGAAACGCCACGTAAAGTGAGTGATAGTACATATTTGATATCATATTCTGAAAAATAAAGCAAAACGAAAAATGTCGGATATAAGTTAAATTTTTGACAAATCGTACTTCAAATTTTACTACCCCTTTACATTCATAATTTGTTCAGTAAACTGAAGGTAACCCTTTTCGTTAAACATCTGAAATTACCACAGTATGTGGTGTTAAGAATATAATGGAGAAATACTCTATATATTCTTTTACGAAGGTACTAAAATACAAATTGATATGTTACATTCAAATGTCTATCTCTATCTATTTTCAACAAACTACTATCACAAAAGCGTATTCTGCTATATACTTCATTTTATTCGAGATAAAAATTCACAGAAATGGCCTTGTTACTTATTTCCATAGAGGTAAGAGAGAAATATGGAATTATAGTAGGCTAAAAGTTGGTAAAACATTTCAACACCTGATCGCTGATAAATTGAAATTCTATCTCTTTTGTACCATGATGAGTCAAAACATAAAAAATAATGATAACTTCCTATATAATAAAAATATATTATTGTAAAATTTTAACCAATAACAACAAATATCTCGGAAATGGATATCTCCACAAAAACATTTTGGTCATAAATTCTGTGCTTTATTGACATCAACATTTTTGGTTTAGCAAGAGTTTGTATATCCTCTACGGTTTGCTATTATGCAAAAGTCAGTCAGCCGGAATGAAGAGGACTTCAGAGGCTATGCCTAGAAAATCCAAGTTATACATCTTATTTGTGATTTAAATGTTTTTAATATATGGTATTTTAATAAAAATCTGGCCGAGCCGTGGCCGAATGATTAGATCACATTCTACAGGTGCACCATCTTCATTTCATGTATCATTAGTGTCATCGCCTTCGGCGCCATAGTAGTAAAAGCGGGCGTTAAACACTATAAAAAATAAAAATCATTAGAGAAATTTTTCAGAAAATTCAAACAATAAAAAAATCCTCCATGTAAAAGGCATTTGAGGTGGATTACTTTTATAAAAATCTTCTTGTCTCATCCTTGAAAGATGATCTTAAATATCTAATTTACTTTTTAACCAAAGGTTCGTTTTTTTTTGTTTTTGTTTTTTTTTTTTCATTCTTATGCCGTTCACTCACAGGCAGGTAGACATACACGCATAATTTTCTAAAAACACACTTTAATTTCTCTACACGTACTGTGTACACAGTGTACGGAGAAGGTAATGTATTCCAGCTAAAATATGATACCGAGATTTAACCAGAAATACTTGGTTTGAGGATCCCTGAATCCAAAAAGCATTTTTAGAAATAAGTCAATATATGTGTATATGTGTGTAGTTTGGACAGCATAGCTAAAAAATGAAAAGACCGTTAAATTCAACATTTGGTTATTTAGGTTTATCTTCTAAGGATGCGGCAAACGATTTTCAAAACAATCCTTCAACGCAAACTAACTTTTATATGGACAATTCCTTGAAAGTTTTGTTTTTCTCAAAATTACATCTAACTATTGTTATTATAATAGTATATTAAAGACTGTTACAAGACAATTAACACATATCTTGCATTTTCTGGAATAGTCGCTGAAGACCTCTTCATTCTGGATGACTTTTGTATAACTGGTAAACCTTAGGAGATAGATAAAAACTTACTGCACAAAAATGTCGATCTCTTTAAAACACATCGACACTTTTTGAAGGGTTAACCATTTCCGAAATATTCCTTGTTATTGGCTTCAATAAGCTTTTCTCAAACGGGAATTGTTTTACCGTTGGTCATGCAGAATAAACCTAATTTCGATCATATAGCAACAGCTTTTAAAATATTTGACTATTGCTTTTGCCTTGTCTATTCTGTTATTTCTGCTCTATTTATAAGAACCAAAGTAATAAGATAATTTCTGCTAAATTTAACTCGATTAGCATGGAAAATAAAATAATAATCTTTTGTAAGTATACTTTGATTGCAGAAGCTCACATTAATGAAACTTCAGATGTTTCATTCTTCCAGAACTCAGATTTGTTTTACCTTTGTTTCCAGATTGTTTCCTGTTAAGGCCGCTCAGTACATCAAAGACTTTGTGGACAGTGGTGTGGAATCCGACTTAACCCTTGGTTAACCTGTATATTTCAACGCAAAGGACAAACAACGTAGATCAATTAACGAGAAGTGAGAATGACTTGCTATGAAGATAGTGTACATAAAAAAGCGGTGTTTGAAAGATGAGTGCCTGTTACCTCACGTCTCATACATCACAAGACTATGAGTGCTACCAGAACAGTTGTGGCTGTTACTATATTCTGAGACAGAAGAGTACTGTTTCAGTGCATTTATATTGTGGTTGTCAATTTTTACATGAAACCTATTGATGAATATATTTGAAGTGTAAGTGAGCTATACATGACATGCAATGACTGGCCTTGATGTGCATGATAAAGAGTTTAAAAAAGTTACACAAATAAATTCTACAGCACTAGGTTTTTGACATAATATTACTAGGATCAAAAGTTTCCAGAATGTTTAAATAATACACAGATAAGTTACCGCACTTTCATTTACACAATGTTGGAGGGTAGCCACCGTGGGGTAGAGATATCCCTACCACTGTGCATCGCTAGCAGGTAGTAGATACATGGTGGAGCTAGTACTCGCGCATGCGAGAGGGAGGCAGGTGGCTTCAGGGTTTAAGAAGTATTAAGGTGTATGTTTGGGGAGAGATTGACAGCTATAAATAAATACAACAAGGATGCGGGGAGACACTGTGCGTTTACTATTGCTTTAAATAATTAATGAGATTGTATGGTTAGGGAGTTAAAGAGCAGAACCCCATGGATCACCCTAATTCCTCACCACTCACCTGTTAAATTTCTAATCAATACTTTATCCTTTCTATCAACGGCAATCCATTGTGCGTCTGTTAGTGCTAGTGCCTTTGATGTAAGGGCTCTCCTTGATTTAGTTATCGGAGGCTTTAAACCCAAAAGCAAGGTTATGGCAGCATTCCTTTATGACACGACTCTGCCCTCATTTACGATATCTTGCAACTAATATATATTCTCAAACTGGTGCAACTTTACGTCTTGTTAAGTGAAATATAATTTTTCAAAATGACCATCGGATATCCTACAATATTTCCTGCAAAATATTTCCCTTCTGGAGTTACACATTCTGCCAAAAAATGTAAAGGTCTAGAAGCAATCCTGGAAACCATTTTCTAAAACCTGTCTTAGGGCTCTATTCGCATTTAAGGCCGGCTCCCGCTTAGAGAAATCGAATCGAACTCCTCTTACCATTCTCATTTATTAGAATCAAATCGAATCGAACCAAATATACGCGCGGAACTGAAGCATATATACATGTGGAGTCAGAAAATGAACCCAATAAAAGCAATATCACATCTATGGGAAGACGTGGAGAAAGAAGAAACAAATAACAGAAACGGAAATACTGCGTTTAGGAAGGAACACGCATGATTCCATTAATTTACTAATTTCACTCTAAGTATTTTCGCGTGAGTTAGTATTAGAATAATATTAGTTTTGTTAGAAGCTTTCAACTACATGCATTAGCTTTTCTTCCTTCATTTTGTAGAACCACAAACTTAATTTAACACAATATTCCCAATATATTGTAGTTTAACTTCCTTTTACTTGATTGGTCATATCGGACGATGAATGAAATTGGTGAAATGATGCTCAAATGATCTCTGGGTCCATGGAGCTTAAAGTTACTCGTCATTCGTATTCTCAATAAGGGAAAACCCCGAAAAAAACCTTATTCGGGTAACTCACCTTTAGCGAGATTCGAACTCACGACCTTTTGGATGTAAGGCAGACACGCTACCACCAACTACCCACGCGAGCATTCTCGACGCTTCCACTTTTGCTCGCTTGCATTTAAAATTTTTGTAATCAGAATTTCCAATTCGATTCCACCAAATGGCATCAGACTCTTGCAGTGACTTTTTCAGTGCTCGCAACTCGTTAGTAAGCGCTCTTAATGTCCATAATTTGACACTTGCGCGTTGTTCTGTATCTCACATTCTGATATGCGACGAACAAATAACAGCCAGTTGCCAGACAATAACGTTTGTGGAAGTGATATCATGAATGCTGCCAATGTCCGAAATAGAAATAAGCTATATGACATTTGCTTCGGCGAAAAATACTTTCCGATTTTTTTTGTTTTTGTTTTTTGATCTTAGTATGTTTAATAGGATATATAAAGCATACAAAAATCTGAATACCTGGCTTTAAAGCTAGGACAGGATTAAATTAGGTTGAACTGTTACCACTACTACGCTATGACGTTGTAGATAACAAAAACAAACCCTATTCAGTCTGTTGGCCATGCAGTGGTAGAAAATAGTGTTTCATCAGTCGTCGGTGACTCATGATCGCTGCTTTGTACCAGTCGGCCACGATATGAGTGAGTTCGGTGCAAAGAGTAATTATACAATTACGGAACAAGTGAGCGAGACATCAGAAATGCAGTAAGGAAAGAAAACATCCGCATTTCTGAGCTGCATTTACTAGCAAGGCTGAGACGTGCAAATGAAGCCTGTTTATGTTCTGGGACTGCACATTTCCCGTCACGCCTTGATGACAATGCATGGTCAACAAAACAGTGGCATCTCCTTCAAGTGCATTTATATCGTAGCTGGCTATAACGTTCTATGTATTGTGATTGTTTGAGTGAAGCCAACTTGAAGCCAACTCCTTAAGAATTTCTTACTTGGCGATATCCATAAACAAACAGCGTCAGAACTACTGCAAAAATTTGCCTCATTATCCCTTGTCCTTTACAATTTTTCCACGTTTAAATAGTGTATAAGCATCATATGTTATATACTCAAGGTATGTGATGTGCTGGCTTTGTAGGGAACTGCTGATAGAAAGGAGTTTGAGGGCTAGTACCATAAAGGAATTGGCCAACTTAGGTAGCTAAACTCTAAAAAGAAAAGCGTAGTTATAGTATATGAAGGTTAACAGCGCAGTGGACGATATTGTCTGATGTCGACCTTGGCGATGTAGTAGTTGATTAAGCGCTGACTTCCTGAACGATTCGATCGCTGCCTTTGATTCAATAATTTACTAGCATTCAAAAAACTCCTGCGTGGATGAGATACCCAAGAAGTTGTTAAGAGTCGTTAAACAAGGTTATGAAGGACTATATAATGTAAACTTTCGCGGCCAATGATATTCATTACTAAAGTGTTTATGGCTTAAGTCATGTTTTAATGACTAATCATACGTTATACGTTTCAAATTTTTCCTCTTCAAAGACCAGGCGACTGATTCCTTAAGAGGAGATGAAATAGGGTTTTCATAATTCTTCCCCCATTTTTACTTTACACGAACTATGTACATAGTGTATAGAACAGGTATTGCATTCCACCCAAAAATTCGTTATCGATATTTCACCGGAAATCTCCCCATCCCCAACTACACTTTACATGGAAAAATTAGAAAATTTTGGTTTTCTCAAAAATGGCACTAACGATTTTGATTAAAATCTCTTATATTTAATATATTTACATGACAAATAAAATGTATATCTTGAATTATCTAAGAATAACATCTGAAAACGACTTTAATCAGGATGCTTTTTTCTGAATTTTGCGTAAGCCGTAAGAGATAGACAATAGCTTACTATACGAAAGATGTAGATCTCGTTAAAATACACAATTTATGCCATATGCATGTTTTTTGTGTAGTTGACCATTTTCGAGATATTCCTTGTTATTTCTTTCAATTTTAAAATACCTAAACTTTTCTCATCGGTCGTCACGTCGAACAGTTCCTCTGGTAACTTGTAATTTGTACTTCGGATATTCCATTATTTCTCAAAGTAAAAGGTAGAATGCACTTTCCTTTCCAATACTAGTTTGATGTAAGTACTTGTTTGTATTTCATTTACAGTGCACACATTAATGACGTTTCGTAAATTGTGGACTTCGCCTACAATTGTAATGTGTGCGTGCATCACACGTCAATGTGTGATGCATTGTATTTTAAGAACACCTTCGAGAGGTACGGGGAAGTGTACGCCTTCAGGTGTTTAATGCAATGGTTATTGAAATGTTCTCCATTGTACCTATATGCTAATATATATATATATATATATATATTACATGTATTTTATTTGTTAATACCAATCAATTATATCCAGTAACGCAGCAAAAATACGAACGGTTCAAACAAATAAGACAACAACAACAAAGATATCAACAAAGACTTGAAACTCGCAACTCCATCAACAATTTAACCAGATGCTCACACGCTAACCATAGCGCTAAATAATGCCACTCTATCCATTACTCTCCGAAATTCGAGTGTTCACGGGGCATGGCGATTTTATCAGCGGCGTGCTAACCTTTAATACATTTTATGATATAGCAAACAATTTAGGGGCCATAGCCATAGGATCTCTATCTAGAATAATTTATCTTGGACTCCTTTAAAACCCGGCCGATTTGTACGGTTGAATCCTGGAACACCTGTTATTATGTGTGGAAGAGTCTGCCCTCTAATTATTTCTGTAAATATTTGAACATTAAAAATAACAAGGTGTTGAACAATGCTTCTAATTTCTTTTTCTCAAGTGCTAGAATATATATGATAGGTAATTCAACATATAATATATTAATTACCTAGACGACCTGCAAGTGGACGAAGCGACGTCTGGGCGGGTTTTCCGGCTGCTCCGGTTTCCCCGCCACTCATTCCACCAATGTATCCATCATCACATTTCATATCATCCACTTCCTGATGCTCATGTCTGGCTACGGGCCGACCACTCGTTCCAGGTTCTTTATTCTCTGGTTTCGTGTCGTTGGCTCCCCGAAAAGCTTCTGACCCCTAGGCATCCACTGCAAGTCCTAAGGGGTTGTCAGTCCTACATAAGGGGAGAGTGAGCCAACTACAAAAACGAAAAAAGGAAGGCATTAGTTATATATTCAAAGAAAATATTATAACACTATAAAATGGTTCCAGAGAAAATTCGTTATGACCTAAAGAATTTAACAATGGCGAAATAACCATTTAGACGACTTCTTCTTAGTACAGTAATGGGATTTCTATTATATATCCATGTAATACTTACCTAAGCTGTGATATCTATGATATTAGATGAATAGATGATGCCGCAGATATAATCGAAGAAAAGGAAACATTTTATGCAAGGAAAGGATTTTAATTCCAATTATAACATTCCAAATCTTTGCAGGAAACATAATTTTGGAGCGAATTCGTTCATGCCTATCTAAATAATAGGCAATTTAGATTTTAGAAATGTAAAAACTTCATTCCAAAATTATGTCACTTGTATATATATACGTAAGGATTCCACAAGCCAAAGCATATTTTTGCTCGTTTTTCTAAAATCAGGGACTTAATCCTTCTTTGTGTGATGCTCAAGGCTAGACATTGACATGTCATAATTTCTAAATGATTGATGCACAAAAACGTTCTGTCTATTTTTCTTTAAGTACCATACATACTCCTGAGAATGGTTACGTATGTAGTTCACATACACTTATGTTACGTGCAGTTGCCATGACTTAGTAGTTAGATTAGATCTTTTTGGAATGAACGTGAACGAAAATTGCTTCTGTTGATTCCTAGTGTATAATAAATTGTGTGTATGAGGGTTTGTAGCAAAAATAAAACATTTTGCAAGTTGAAGAGTTTTACTTTTTTCACCATTGTTACACCTTAAGTGGTTATCTGTTGAGAACAGTTTTGTTTGCAAGTGTGTGTGTGTGTGTGTGAGAGAGAGAGAGACAGACATATGAAAGAGTGCAGATTTTAGGCTAGATCGTTAAGGTGTATCCTAGGTTTAGGTAGACAGAACGCCTAAACGAGGGTATACTGATAGGAACTATCAACATTTTTTGACAGTCGAATATATTGCGGTGGTGAGAAATGGGAAATGATTCGGTTTTCCATTCGGATTTAAAAACTGTCTAAATTAGCAAACTGTCTGAATTAATATCACAGATAAGTTACCAAAGTAATCAGTTTTCATTTGGATTTAAAAGTATGATATAACAGTATTCTATCTCCCGTATAATAGTGAATAATACTCAAATGTAGAATATTTTGCAATATAAAACGCGTAAGTACTTGTTTTCTATTACTTAAAAAGTGAAATAATTCCATAAATATCGGATTGTAAATGATAGAGTTTCTCAATCAGACCAGCACATACATCTCGGCAATACAACTGTATTTTTAAATAAATAAATAAATAAATATATATATAAAGAAATATATTAACATTTTAAGATTATTTACTTATTCAGAATTGTATACAGTTACGGTGGCATGGTTATTTAAGGTTATATTGTGGTAGCTTAGGTTACCATGGAAGCTGTGAAATCATACAACTCCGATTGGAGCATTTGGCATTCCATATTTCGACGAGTACATGCGTGTCTAGACGCAATAGGACATTTGGATTATTTTCTATAAGTGTGTTTGTGTTGAACACCTCAAAACGTCAAAAATAGGATAATGTGTCACTTTAAAATGTTTTGATTAATAGCACTTTAGACCTCAATAAATCGAGAACGAAGGGCTTTGGGACAGGTGTTTATATGAACATGTTTTACTTTCTCTACACGTACTATGTGCATAGTGTATAGAGAAGGTATTGCACTCCACCAAAAAAGTCGATACCGAGATTTCACCGGAAATATATGTTTTAGGGTCCCCTGTATAAAAAAAAAGTATTTTCAGAAAAAGGTCCGCGTGTGAACACGAAAAGTCGGTAAAATATCAAACTTGATATTTATGTTTAGTATCTTCCAGGGATACAACACGAAAATTTTGAGAAAAATCCCCCCATCCCAAACTACCCTTTACATGGAACTTTTTTCGAAAATTTTGATGTCCTAAAAATGGCTCTAATGATTTTGTTTAAAATGTCGTATATTAAAGATATTTACCCGACAAATAAAATGCGTATTTTGAATTTTCTGGAAATAGCCTTTGAAGACTACTTTATTCTGTGTCAATTTTACGGAATTTTGCATAACTGCTAAACCGTAAGAGATGGACAAAAACTTACCACACAACATATGTAGAGCACTTTAAAACACACAATTTATGTTGCATACATTTTTTTCGTGGAGTTGATTGTTTTTGAGATAATCCTTGTTTTTTGATTCAGCTATGAAAAATGTATACTTTTCTTATACAGGAATTTGTCAACTCTTGTCCATACAAACAAAGGAACTTTTGACTATAACTTGAACCTATGGCACTCCCTTATTTCGCTTCTACTTTCAAGGAAGCAAGTAATAAGACTATTTCTGCTAGTTTTTTTTTTCTTCTCTCGATTAGCATGAAGTAAATAGAATCATAAGTTTTTTAACAATCTTTTTTGCAGAGATGTAGAGAAAGTCATGTGAATGGAACACATCAGATTATTCTTATTTTGAAGTAAGGAACCTGTCCTTAAACTTTGTAATTTTTTTTTGAATCAGCCTATATATTAAGAAATACATTAGCATCTGAAACATTTGAGATTTATAAAAAATTGTGTTTTTCCTGGTACTTTTCGAAACATAAAAGGAAAATATAATAATGAAATAATGTGTTTTTGAAGTTAGTATAATCGCCCCCAGCTACAATTATATCGCTTATTCCTTCGACCATGCAGAACACCGATTTCAGTTCTGCTAATAATGCTGCTATAACTCCCACGTGAGTAACTTGATTACCTCGTACCCTGTTTGGTTGACGTTTTTCCCATTCCTTTGTCATGAAGGACATTCAAGTTCAGTGGAGTTCAGATTAAGAGATTCTGGAGATCAGTCATGTAGATTATTTCTGGTTACCTCCTTAACAATTGTGCATACCGCAATTACACATAATTACATAGACTTCTGTTCTGGGAACTAAGGATGGAACAATGATTTTCTCTGTGAAAATATATATACATAATATGCACTTGTCATTTTTTCTGGCCTTGAATGAACTCTCCTGGACCTGGATGCTCATATAAACCCAGAAATATACTGCAGATCTTCCCGAATGTTCTGCTTGTATGATGTGTTCACTTGTTCTATAGGATCGTTAAATCATAAGATAGGGGTTGCCTTATAATTTAACGACGTCACGGTCTCTCTCCACTGCGCGAGAGATCCGAGTGTCGCCCGGAAAGTGTTGCCGGCAAAGGGGCACTAAAATACATATCTTAAGATAAATCACGGAAATGCTAATTTTCTGCTCACATGCTAAAATATTCTCGCTCACTCACAGTGATTTCTTGCTTGATGTTATCACTAAGTTTCCGTAGATTACATAGGGGTTTCTGCTGCTGAGCGTAGGTGAATGAGCGAGAACATTCTTTAACTTGTAATACTGTCTGTTTGGGAACAGATGGTCAATATTTTTAGCATTTATTTGAGATATATGTGCACACACACACTACTGGTCAAAGTGAAATACCTTCTCATTACTCCAGAACACCATATCCAAGTAAGCCTGGGGAGCGTCAATTTTACGCCTTAGTAAGGAGAGTTTCAAATGAGCAACTGTACTCTACTGCTGTGTCTTAAAGGTTGTTTGTTCACTCTTCTAAACCAATTTCACTGAATGAATAGGTGCTCATTTAAACAGAGGCGAATCAAGTGTACGCTCACTGACTGATGCCGCGTATCACAAGGTGCATCGGTTACAAAGTAATCCGCTGAGTTCTAACTAATACTACTCTTGGATAAGTAGAGTCAGACTGAAAAAATTAAATGCTTAGTTCAATTTCTCAACTGACTCGTAAACCACAAGATGATCTCAAATCATTTTGAGTCGACCTACCCAAATAGCAGCTTACAATGTTTCAAGTACTTTCAGCCCCAGGATTCTAGTATGGCCGATTAATTAGATATTATGATCAAATAGTGTTGATTTAACTGCTTTTGATAAATTTAATGACGTGCCATGTTAATACAGTGGTAGAGCATCCGGCTAGAGACCGGGAGATCCATGGTTCTAATCCCAGCTATGGCATTGAATTTTTCAGTCTCACTCTAGTTATCCAACTCCTGTTCTACACACTTTTTGGGTGGGCCCCGCCGCTGCTCAACCTGGTGGCGATCAACCGAAAGGGATCTACATCGCCTGCACTAACTACAAGCTAGCTATAGCTAATGGATGTGCTAGAATTGAAGCCAGATAACACCTTACATACTGGAGTCAATGGGGATTTCTACAAAACATGCCTACCTACCAGGGGGTAGATAGAAAGGGATCAGGATCATTACTTGGCACACGGCCCAGAGATGGTGCCTGGTGTTGAGTTAGTAGGTTGTTTGCTTGCGTGAAAAAACAAATTAAAACATCTCTATCTGCTCTGTATTACATAACAATGGCATGTTTTATGCGTTATAATGCAGAGATACTGTAACATGAATCTAAAATAAGCAATCAAATGGAACTTCATTAGAAAATGAGCAAACAGCTTGGGCAGACTACATTCTGCTGGGAGCTTTGGAAGCAGGAAGGTGAGACCGTTAGTATCTAAACCATCATGGTGAACAAATGCAGTTTGTAAAACATTGCAGAGGTAAGTCTTCACAGAGTGGTGAGAAAGTTGTAATTTTGAATTGTTTCACAAACTAAGCAAGAAATATCCCACGTTAACTATCAAGCAGAGTTTACATTTTGTGCGTTGTTTACATGAGGAAAAATTCATCCGCTGGAAAGGGTTTAGCAGAGGGGCCTACCAGAACTTCCGCGTGATTGGGCCCATACAATTTCTCCCTGGTGATGCCGATACCTGGGCATAGTTTTGCTGTTCTTCGTTTACAACTTTGGCGATTTGAGAAGCGTTTTCACCATGAATAGTACGGCCTACAATTTCATTGCTTTGAGCTGCATTCAGCTCACAGACTTCATGGACGTACACTTAAAGACTTTTAAAAATACGCCTTCGCTGTGATTTTGCTGAAAATGTGAACGTTTGACCGGGACTCGAGTCTTTATACGATATTCATTCGTGCCATTCGGATAAAGCTTGCTACGCAAGTCAGAAAAGCAAAAACAGATTGGGCAATCTATCCCTTCACACTTTAAACCCTTACAACCATTTACCTGAACTCAGTAGCTGGATATAAAATTATTGTATGCAAAATATGGTTAATATAAACAAAATAGTTAATACCAACGTAGAAATTATTACTACCCTACAGATGGAACGAAACCACCACTGCGCTTGTTGCATCAAAACAACCTTCACCACTCGGCAAGGGAATGTGGGGTGAGTAAGGCACATTCAATTGCTGTCACTGATCCTTCCGCATGCCTGTGATAGAGAAGTGATTAATTAATACCAATGTTTTAATGAAATATGAATTTCAACCAAAATGTTATGATATGGGACTTCCATATAGGTACTAAAGACTGGAACATGATTTTCAACAAGCTAGCAGCCTTGCTTTGGGTTACAATTTCATACTTTGATCCTGCTCATAAGAAATAGGAACAACATTGGTCTATATTTTTGTTATTTTAAATATACAGTATTGTTATAAAATTACCACAACCAAGTATCTGTACCCCTTTTTCTTCAACTAAGTCAATACGTATATAGATTAGAGTTTATTACTGCTTAGTGTGAATTTTGATAGATGATTGCAGATCCAAAATAGTTCGATGTATAATGAAACAAAAGATGGTTGCTCTAGCTGCTATATCGGCACAAAAGCATTTAATAATGTTTATTAAGTATTTATGCATTAAAGCCATGCAATGAAGGAGAAATTGGTTAATGGTTTTATTAAAATAAATGCGAGATTACCTACAATGGAATTTACTTGCACATATTTGCTATTTTATAAGCAGCTTTATAACATATACTTTGGTTTACTTCAGATTTAAATAACTCATTTTAATACAAATTGCTTTCACCCTTTTCATCTGTTCTGTCACAACTGCTTCTCTAAGGATCGCCACAACTGCTTCTCTAAGGATCACGAAGTTCTGTTTAGGCGTTATCGACTTACGAGAAGGTGAGGCAGATAACAAGTTTTTTGTAAATGAACTTACAAGAATCGATACAATAAATCCAATAAAATGATTTACCTAGAAAACATTCATCTCACCAACAGCAATGCTTTTCATTTGATCAGCACCGTTCCATATCTCGAAGGCAAAACGCCGGGGGATATGTAACCTGCCTAACCTGCTTGTAAGGTGGTCTGCAGTTTCAAAGGCGTTCAAATGCGTCAAAACTTAACATGTAGTTGCGCGACATCTACGGGTAAGCACATTGTTCACATTCATATTTCGACTTTTACCGAATACTTTTGAACATTTGTCGAAGACTTGGTATTTTGGTAACAATGTTACGCATGTTAAACTTAAGTGAAAAAGCAAAAGTCACTGATGCACGCTTTGTATTAAATCTGCACTATTTTAAATATGTTAACTTTCTCTACACAAGCAGAGAAAACAAGTCCATCTAGGCAATGTGAGGCAACGTATCTGCTTCACGTTCAAGAGCTAGTAAGTTCTCTCTTAGGATGAGTTAAACTTAAGAGAGAACACTTCACCCAAGTATTCAGCATCAATATTGCCCCAAAAATATGCGTTTTGCGCGTCTAAACCATTATGTAGTATTTCAAACAGTTTTATGTGTAGGGGCGTGAACAGCATAATAAATATCTATAAAATTCTATTAAACTCCATCCATACTTGGTATTTAAATTCAATATATTTCAAGAATGATCACGAAGATTTTCAAGGGAATTTCTGCCGCCTCAAACTATCCTTTACGTGCAACATATTTCGAAAATTCTGACCAGTGAAGAACTGGCCGGAGCGACATTTGTTTTGTCCCTCTCAAGGAGCGTGACCAGCTCGACGTCTCCACTGATAAGCAAGAGAGTTAAAATGAAGCTCGCTGTGCTCTGGCGGGTTTTAACTTGAAATAGCCCCGTTGATATCTGCAATTTTTTTACGCGCGGAGGGATATCGGCACACTTCAAATATTGAGAAGATTTGAATTATTTATTCTGAATATTATAGACTTTTTGATTGGAAATCAAAAGTACTTGATTATACTAATTAAATATTTTATCCTCCTCATCAATATGTAAAGGAATAATCATACTACATCAACGAAATGTCAGTATCAAGCAGCTGCTTCGAAACGGAAGTGATGAATTGGCAATTGGGCCGCCTGATATTGCAACAACATCACCTGCAAAACCTCTCAATATATTGGATAGCAGCAATTGATAAAGTTGCAATCGATTTCCCTGTGTTTTAAGAGCGTAATATAATTAGTAGTGGTGGTCTCCTTAGCGCGGTGGTAGCGTATCTGTCCTGGCCAGAGATGGGGGACGTAGCGACCGGGCGGTAGGCCAAAGTTCCTTGTGAGCTGTCGTGCCAAGGAGTTATTAATTAATTAGTAGTACCTAATTGTAATGTTGCAGTTATTGCAATGCGTCCTCCATTACACTGAAGACCACTCCCTTGTCATACAGGAAACTCTAAAACGCGTATTACTGTATAATCCCGGTAGGTATCGTAATTTTGGGTGGATTGCAATACCTTCTCCAATTGGTACTATGATTTAATTAGAGAAAGTAAAAAGGCATCATCAGAAAAAAGTCACTCTCTCTCTCTCCCTCTCTCTCTGTTTGTGAACAGCTTAACTCAAAAAAGAGAAGCTGAATAAATATCAAACTTTATATTTTAATTTGAGTATCTTCCGAAGACGCGACAGGAAGATTTGCCAGAAGTCTCCCCATCCCAGACTACCCTTTACATTGGTGAGTTTTTCCAAATTTTCAATTTTCGATCATCTGACATCCCCAAGGACTAACAAGTGGGTGCCTAGGGGACAGAAGCCTACCGGGAAGGCAACGGCACGTAGCCACAGAAAGGGGAACGAGTGGTCGGCTCGTAGCCAGGCATGAGCCTGAGGAAGTGGATGATATGAAATGCAAGCAAAAGGAATGATAGGAAAGGTAATGATGGAGCAATTGGGGGAATGAGTGGCGGGGGAAACCAGAGAACCCCGAGAAGACCCAGACGCTGCTTCGTCCACAACAAATCTCACATGGGGCGCTTGGGATCTAATCCGGTCCGCCTAGGTGGTAAGCGAGCGATCTATCCACTCAGCCACGGCGACACCTTTGTTTAAAATTCGCATATTAAATATATTTACATGGAAAATATATCTGTTTGGACCTAGTTTTCCTTTGTTTCATTTTGAACAGGAAGGTGTTAATTCAAAATCTTCTCGGGCTTCTAGCCAGGTAATATTAGGAAGGTGTTAATTAACATATTATTTGTAAAAATGTTTTTGTTTTGATTGTTGATTCAACAATTACCTGAGTATGATAAATTGGTTTCATATTCTGCTTACTTGTCTATTCTATAATCAAATGACTTTATCAAGCTTTATATTAATAGAAAAATAAAACAAGAGAAACTATGCGTGGCGCTGTTACCTTGGCTAGCTAACACCGGCCAAAAAGAGTATTGGGAGGTTCAAGGGCGAAACGATTAATTTGATTTGCTATGTCGAGGACAAGAATATATTCTATCCTCATATATCATTTTGACTTTCCATTTATATAAATAAGAAATGCTTCAGTCCTTCCTCTATACTTTGTCAAGGTATATTACCATACCTTTAAACATGACAATTTTTCTTTAGTAAGTTTTTGTCTATCCCTTAATGTTTTTCTACTTGTTACGCAAAAGTCTTTCAGAGCAAAGAGGGCTTCAGAGGCGATTTCCACAACATTCAAAATGTACATTTTTACTTCTATGGAATTATACTAAATATATGTTATTTCATTAAAGTCATGTTCCCAAATTTTCCCAATTAAAGGACAATTTGGGTTGAAAGGATTTTATTGAAAATGTTCGTATCGCGTCTCTGGAAGATACTAAAGACAAATACAAAAGTTAGTATTTATCGGAATTTGCGTTTAGGGGTTTTCTGTTCACAGAGGCACAGACACATGTGTTCCATTCACATCCTTTCTCTACCTGCTCTGCAAACAAACTATCTTACATAACCTAGATAAGAATTTCTTCTAATGTTTATTATTTTCTTCCTTGTAAGTAGAAGAGAAAAAGATATACACCAGACTAAATTGATAGTCAAGTCTTTTAAAAGCTGGTCGCTGTATGAAACAATTGCTCTTTGGTTCTCTTTTCAAGGCCTGAGGTAAAATAAAACAGATATGAAATGTAAGTTGACTTCCAGTTTGATAAAAGTTGAAGTAGTTTAAAACTGAAAGTAATAATAAGGAACCTCTCAGAACCTGACTAACTCTACAAAGAATGTAAATGATATAAGATGTATTTTTAAAGAAGGTCGACAAATTCTGTACAATAAATCTCTTTACCAGATATGCAAATACCATCCAGAATAAAGAGGTTTTCAGAAAATATGTACATTTGATTTATCAGTTATATATACGGAATTTTTATCAAAGTCGTTAGAGCCCTTTTGAGAAAATCATAATTATCAAAATCTTTCCACATAAGGGGCATTCTTAGGCGGCAGGAATTTTCTCTAAATATTTGTGTGGCATCCTTTAAAATGCTGAACTTCAATGTCAAGTTTAGTATTTAACTGACTTTGAGTTATCGTGTATACAGACATAGACACACTGACAGACATACAGATGAATCTTCTTTCTGAGAATGCCTTTTTTGGTTTCAGGGGACCATAAAAGGTGTGTATCCGCTGAAATCTTGGTATCGAAGTTTTGGGTGAAATGCAATAACTTCGCTGCCTAAATACGATGTAGAGAAAGAAAAATGCTATGTTTTGGATTAGGGGTCGCAAAAAATATATTTCCAGTGAAATTTTGATATCGGAATTTTTTGGTGGAATGCAGTTCCTTCTCTACCTACTATGGTATATATTCATAGGATATAACCATATACTTGAAACTGTAAGCAATACAAATAACTTAATAATGTAGCTACTAAATAAAGGTGAAAATAACCATAATCTATTTTTATTATTCATAATCATAGGTACCTAACTTAAGTACCTAAAAATAGTCATTAACTACATAAACTTGAAATGACTTTTTATCTAAATCAAACAAAATTGTTGCTTAAGAATAAATTAGTTAACGGAAATTATATTTTAATATGACTAATGAGCTTTTAATACTTTCAAGAACCACTGCTTTAATAAATGACTTTTTAATTAATATTTTCTGTAAAAGAATACAAAAATAAGAGATATCACTAGTAGCTCATGCTAGTAAGCCACAACGTCACTTTTCTAAGCCGATATTTATTTATTATAAAGCTAAGCGTTGAGTACTCGTATTTTATGACCATTTTTGTTTTCTCTATTAGGTATATTAAGTATTTGAAAACATACGCACGCAAAAATCCTTAGCATGGCTTCCTTTGGAGGAAAGTAAAGTCGTTTGACCCGTGTAATGTTTATTTGCACGTAAAAGATCTCCATATCTTGAAAGAAGAAAGCTTCTGGGGAAAATTCCTCCAGTTTTCGTCCGCAAGTCTAGATTTTGTCCTACAGTACCATCTATGGGCGGCGAGCCGATCCTCGTCACCATGGCGTATAGCGGCCAACTCACGAACTAGAAATCCAAATCCGATCAAGGAAACATCGTAACAATGCTCTACAGGAAATTAACTAATCAGAAAATTTGATGTCGAGATTTCACCTAAAATACATACCAAACTATCCTTTACAGGAACATTTTTCAAAAGCTTTTTATTTCCCAAAATATGATTACAATGATTCTGATTATACCATAAATTTAAAATATTTTCATGACAATGCGATTAACTTGAAATTTCTGGGAATAACCTGCGAAGTTATCTTCATTCTGAACGAGTATTTTATAAATTATAAACCGTAAGATACATACAAATCTAAATATACCTATGTGTTTTTGTGAAGTTCACAGGATATTCCCTGTTACTGGTTTAAATATCACAATGCCTATACTTGACTCAAATGGGAAGTCGTTATTCGTTTTTTCCTCCTGATCGTGCAAAGAACAGGCAATTTCAAAGCCATTAAATAAATAATCGCTTTTAAAAGATGTTGCTATCACTTCAGTCTAGTGTATATCCTTATTCCCTTTGTGCCTAAAAGACAATAAGTAAAAACGCCATTTCTGCTAATCTTTATCTAGATTAGTATGAAATAGAGAATAAGCTTTTGTAAGAATAATTTGTTGAGAACAGCACAGAAAGTCAAGTGCATATAAAAAGTCTTAATTGAGATAAAATTTGCCATAAATTCTCTTATTGCATATTTCCTTGAGGGTAAAGGGGAGAATGGGGCATATAGTAGGTTTTATACAGCTATCAAAACTTTTAAGAGTGAGTTATTATGTTATGGAGTAAAATTCCTTTTCATTTTCTTGGCCACAAAATAGAGAAAGAAGGAGGGAAGCGAAAAACGAATGGCCATTTAAGAAAACTAAGCATTATGTTAAAATGCAAACTCCAATAACAAGATACACTTCGCAAGTAGCTAATTGCATAAAAAGAAAGAAAGAGTATATATATATATATATATATATATATATTTATATATATAAGAGACGGATGATATATTATTATACTATAATAATATTTCATCCGTCTCTTAGAATTTACCAGTACCACAAATGTCATTCAGAATGAAAAAGACTTCAGACGCTATTCCCAGAAAACTCAAGATATCCATTTAATTTGTCATGAAAATAGTCTAAACGTTGGTATTTTAATCCAAACCGCTAGAGACATTTTTGAGAAAATTAGAATTTTCGAAACATTTAAACTTAGAGGATTTGAGGAGATTTTCTTGAATATCTATGGGTTGCACTTTTGAAAGAAACTTAACTTAAATGTCAAGTTTGGCATTTAACAAACTTTTAGTTTTTGAATTACCCTGTTTTCTCTCTCTATCAAATACACACATGCACATTTTACTAAAAATGGCTTACATATGTTTTTTGGCGCTTCAGGGGGCCTCAAAACAGATTTACGTTCAAAACTCGACATCAGGTTTTCGGTGAAATGCAATACTCCACTACTGGTTATATACATTGATCATAGTTCAAGGAAAAACCTTTCGCTTCCCTAACTTCTGCTTGTGATAAACTGGAGCTCAAAAATCTATATTCGTGGTTTCATCGTCTGAGCTTGGTATGCTGCAAAACAATATTTAAATAAGCATTTTGATATTCAGTCACCTTTATTTGATATTTCCACTGCTCTATGACAAATGACGAAAGGAGTGGCTAGCGGACTTTCTTTGAAGGACGGAATGCTGAAGGATGCACATTAATTACAACGCAATGAATCTCTGAAGCAAATATGTTAGGAATAAAAAAAAAAAACAATCAAAGCAGAAGGTCTGATGTGCCTCACTCACGTAACTTTCTACGCCATTTTGCAACAAGCAATTCTTGCGAAAGCTTAATGTTCTATTTATTTCATGCAAACCGAGATAAATTAACAGAATTGGTTTTATTGTATATTTCCTTGTAAGTATAATGGGAATAAAGGAATAACTAAGCTAAAAGGATAATGTAATTTTTTAAGGCTTGATCAGCATGTGATGTAGTGAAATTAGGATTTCTTTTCATAGCCAAGAGTAAAGAAATAAAAACGAATCACTACTTTGCATCTGAAAAAAGTGTGTTAGAAAATTTAAACCGATAAGTAGGAATATATCGGAAATGGTTAATTGCCCAAAAGCTGTATTTATATAAATTCTTTGTTTCGACCAGACCAATATTTTTAATAAGACTTTCTGTATCTCTAACGGCTTATCAGTAATGCCAAAGTCATCCAGAATAAATAAGAATTGAGAGGCTATTCACAAAAAACGTATGTCATACATTTCCTTTGTCGTGAATGAATCATATATGGTATTTTAATCAAAATGGAACCATATTTTAGAAAAATATAATTTTCGAAAAATGGTCCATGTAAAGGGTAGTCCGGGTGGGAGGATTTTCTTGAAAATCTTCGTGTCGCATGCTTCAAAATTGCAAAACTTAAATATAAAATTTGATATTTTACGAACTTAATTGTTTTTGAGTTATGCTATTCAAGCGCGCGCGCGCGCACACACACACACATACACACACAGACGCATATGTTTCTAAAAATATATTTTTTTGGTGGGGGGGGGGGAGAAACTCTCAACGGATCTGAAAAAAATATTTCTTGGATATTGCAATATCGAATTTTTGGATGTAATTGAATACCTTATCTACCCACTAGGCAATTTACGTAGTAGAGAGATTAAAATATCACTATGCCGATATCCAAGGACGTATAGTGTGTGTGTGTGTGTGTGTGTGTGTGTGTGTGTGGGTGTGAGTGTGTGCACTTTAGGAGGGGTGTGCCACACTGCTGCCGTGGACTAATTGTACGTCAGACCCCTGGAGGAAGAATGACTTCCGACTTCCGGACAGGGAGAGAGCCATCTTGGAGGGTACCTAGTTCACAAGCAGTTCACCTAAACGAGGGGAGCGTCAGGAGCCCGTAGCTCAGTCCCTGAGTCCGCAGACTACCTCTAGCGCCATACAGCCGCTGAGAGCTGCATTTCCAGAGCGTAATCACCTCTACGGAATGGTGTTTCTGCCACAGTCCTCGTCGACACTTACAAAAGAACAAGAATTTTGGGGAAATAAGAATCCTGCTCAGCATTTCCCTAGTGACCCGGAAAACCCCCGAAAAATCCATGGGTCAGAGAGGTCGACCGCAGGTAACCGATCTCATGACCTCCCAAATGGCAGTCCCAGACGAAACGTCTGAGCCAACTGGTTCGGTAAGGTCGTACAGTAATATTCTGCACAGCAGCTGACATAGGAGCGCTTTATTAATTGGCTCCCAGAATGGTACTTAATTTGAGGTTTATGTTGCAGAAGTTTAAAACTCTTAATTATATCGAAAATCATGAGGAATTTCGGAAGTAATTTACAAAAAAGTGGTTTTGGCCAATGTATGTCGACAATGCTTTGTGTAAAAGAATATCAAGTTCACGAGACAATCTAAAACACACTAGAATTACATTTAAATTTCTATAAAGCAACAAATAATTCTTGTAAATATATACATTTTCGGTGCAAGAGCTACTCAGTAGGCCAGGAATTTCAACTTGGGTGCGCGTCAGAACAGCAGCATATTTCGGGCAAACCCCACAGGGGTTATGCAATATAGCTGGGAAAGAGGGAAATCTATTATAATTGCTGAATCAGCTGTTGGAATGAACTACCAGGAAGATGAAACATTGTGCTATGACCTTCGCCCAGTGATATATTGACTATCACGCACTCCTCCAGCCGGTCGAGTAAGAGGGAGTACGCTTACTCAGACGAGTCGAATTGGAACAGCCTGCAATAGGCGTCCATATTACGGCTCTTCGTTTCTAAATTTATGTCGTAATTAGTTTGAGTTAATTTTAAATGAGTGTCAGCTTTAAACATGTAACGGTGATGAACTAAAAGAATAATAAAACGTGAAGCAAAAACAGTGTCTTGCTATGTCGCACGCGTAGATGACCTTGCATAACACTACCAACGCCCATTCATTCTGCATAGATAATGCTTTTAGTTACATTCGCGTAAGGGAGCGGCAACATTCGCTGTCTACAAATTCATGTTGCCTTACACTAGCGTTGATTACTAATAACCCGATAACCCGCCTACAGAAATTGCTTACATTCGATATTGAACGCCATGCTTGCGAGGCACCTTCTCCTGTGTACACAGGAATCATACACTTCTGCGGAAGTATCCCGGTCGATTTAATTCTAAGGCTTCAAAAGTATGATAGGTGGTGGCTGTGGGCCCAAACATCTCTGTAGACGTCGGAAAAAATATACCTTTTTTTTTTTCAAAATATTTATTTTATCAGAAAATGCCCTAACTATTATGTTTAAGTCCCACGTTTTAAAATAGGTATTTACAATACAAATGAAATGTATATCTGGAATTTTCTACGAAGAGCCTCTAAAAACCTCTTCATTCTGGATTATTTTTGTATAATTGGAAAACTGTAACTGTAACGTACTATACAAATTTCGTTAAAACACGCAAATTATATCATAGCCATTTCCGAGATATTCCATGTTATAGGTTTTAGTTTTAAATACGGATTGCAACTGTATCACATAATGACCAGCTTTTAAAGGATTTGATTATCGGTTTAGTCTATTGCATTCCTTATTCTCCTCCTACTTATTAAGAGTCAACTGATACAACCATTTCTGTTAATGTTTATCTTGAATAGTTTGCTTACAGAACAGGTAGAAGAATCAAGTGAATGGAAAGCATCAAATCCCCTTTAAATGCTACATACAAATGTTAATCTCTAAAATGAATATTTATTTCATCAAATTATTTTTGAAAATATATTATTGGTTTAATATAATTTTTCGCCTGTAGTATTGCAATAGATATTTCTACACATTCTGGAAAATTAAAGTTTTATTTAAGCAAAAACTAAGACGCGTTGAACATTTTGAAAGAGTGATTTTGAGAAAAACGCAGTCTTATAAAATAGTATGTTAGGAAACAAGTGTATGGTACGATCTTTAAAAGGCTTTTATATAAAAAAAGCTATTTTCGAGATATTGAAAGCAGTAAAAAAAATCATTCTCAGTGTCCCTAGTGGTTTTATTACTTTTGTTTCTACAAAATGGTAGATATTGTCTTGTTTTACTTCCTGCATATGCAAAAGGGATAAACGTTTGCAATAAAACACCACCTCTTTTCCATAAACATAGAGAAAGAATCCTGTGATAACTGCAACAGAAGCTTGGACCAGTCATGAATAATAAGTTGCCTAATCATGGGTTCTTGAATCTTGGCACTGACCTGTTGAAGAGTCAAGGTGAAGCGGCAGGCTTTCAAAACGCGTTGTCAGGAGAGTGATGGATTTATACTACACCAGCATTGCACGAATGAGCCTTTAAATTTTAAGCCAGTTATATTTGTATTTTTTTTTATAACGTAAGTAAAGGAAGCATTGTATTACACCCAAAAATGTATGTACAAAAAACAGGTTTTTTCTAGAACCTAAGCAAATGCATTTTTAGAAAAACATTCACGTCTGTATGACTGTTCATTCGTATATATGTAGTATACGTGTGAACAAACTCAAAAACAAAAAATCTTATGTTTTTCATTCACATAACTTTCTCTAGCTGTTACACAAACAACTTTCCTCACAAAAGATTATTCCTTTATCTACGACGTGCTAACCAAGGTAAACATTAGCAGAAATTGCCTTATTACTTGCTTTCTTGTAAGTAGAAGAGACATAAAGGAATACGCTAGGCTAAATCGATAGTCACATATTTCATCAGTTTGCTGCTTTGCATGGCTTACATTAAAACAAGAGAAATGAATCGGATCGTCACTTCCTGATTGAGAAAAGTTGAAGTAGTTTAAAATTGAAACCACTAACAAGAAATATCTCACACGATCAGCTCTACATAAAAAAGGTATATGACAAATTATGTGTATAACGAGATCTACATTTTTGTGTAGTAAGTTTTTATCTATCTCTTACGACTTAAACGTTATTCAAAACTCATCCAGAGTAAAGTTGTCTTCAGGGGCTATTCTCAGAAAATTCAAAAAATACATTTTAGGTGATATGAGTAAATACTATATTTTAATCAAAATCTTCAGAGAAATTTTTGATAAAAACAAAATTCTGAAACATTTTTCCATGTAAAGCATAATTTGGGTTGGGGAGATTTTCTTAAAAATCTTCGTGTCGTCGTATCCTTGGAAACCAAATTACCAAATTTGGTATTTAAAGGTCTTTTTGTTTTTGAGCTATGCTGTTCACATACGGACCTTTTTCTAAAAGTGTTTTTTTTCGGAACTCAAGAAAACCCAAATCATACATTTACTGTCAAATATTTACATCGAATTTTTGGGTGGAATAAAATACCTTCTCTATCCATTATGTGCTTTGTGGATATGGGGATAGCGAAAGTAAAAATGTCGGTCAAATATTAAACTAAGAATATAATTTTAGCATCTTCCAATTGCGTAACGAAAATTTTCAAGAACAATTCACACCTCAAGCTTTCTAAATGACATCTATGCAGCTGCATAAAATACTAAAAGGTATAATAAAGAAACCAATGCTTTAAAAGTTGCTTTAAATCAAGTTTTGGGCAAAGTATGATTATTCTGGAAGGATAGGCTTTTGTCTTTTGTATTTAATACACTCTTCAAAACCCGTCTTTTACATGAAAGACTTTTAGAAATCCCTAGGTATCAAAGAAAGCTCTAACGATTTTCATTAAAAGACTGACTATATGTTAAGTTACTCACATGACATTTTGAACATATATCCTGATTGTTTTGGAAATTCCTCTTTATTCTCTATGATTTTTGCATAACTGGTTAACAATTAACTCTACTACACAGAAATATAGATCTCGTTAAAATGCACAAATTATGTCATATACATTTATTTGTAAAGTTAACAATTTCCTAGGTATACCTACCTTTTTATTAGTTTAAAATACACAATTTATATTTCATAAACGATAATTGTCATTTTCCTTTGTACTTCTTTATATATTTTTGAGCTATTTGTGTAACAATAAGGAATGCCAATGCTATTACGTAGCGGTTCGATATAAACAGATTTGATAAGATAATTTCTGCTAATATCTACCTTGATTAGCATATCGTAGATAAAAGAATTATCTTTTATAAGGAAAGTTGTTTGTTTAACAGCTAGAGAAAGTCATCTAAATGGAACACATAAGATGTTTTAGATAGTTAAGGATCGCTATCGATGTCAAATTATTAAAGTTATGATACAAACACTCATTGCATGGGTCATTGACCGTGCATGCATATCTCAGATACAAATAAAAGGTGAAAAAGAAACAAAGGTGAAAAGTAAGGAAAAACAGAGATAAATTGACTGTAGCTGAACAAATTAGACCTGACTCTTGCAATTTAGCCAGTGAGTAGAGAAATTCATGTGATTGTAACTTATTAGATTAGTGTTAAGTGAAAGTTAAGTACGTTGCTCATCAATATCCTACAACATTTTTAGTTTCTCTACATGTACTATATACATAGTGTATAAAGAAGACACAGTATTGCACCCAAAAATTCGATACCAAGATTTCATCGGAAATACGTGTTCTGGGACCCCCTGAATACAAAAAAGGCATTTTTAGAAAAATATCCGTGCGAGTGTTGCTCAAAAACGAAAAGTCCGTTAAATACCAAACTTGATATTTATGTTTAGTATCTTGCAAGGATGCGACATGAAGATTTTCAAGAAACTTCCCCCACTCCAAACTACCCTTTATATGAAAAAAAATTGAAAGTTTTGATTTTCTCAAAAATGCCTCTAACGATTTTGATTAAAACCTCTTATATTTAAGACATGTGCATGCCAAATAAAATGCATATCTTGAATTTTCTGGGAAAAGCCTCTACGATCTCTTTATTCTGAATGATTTTTATTGAATTTTTCATAACTGCTAAACCGAAAGAGATAGACAAAAACTTACTCCACAAAAAATGTAGATCTCGATAAAACACACAATTTATGTCAGGTACATTTTTTCGTCCAGTTGGCCGGTTTCGAGATATTTCTTGTTGTTGATTTCAATTTTAAAATACTTTTCTCATACATAAACTTGCTAACTGCTGACCACACAAAGAAATGGAATTTAATCCCATAGCAACCACCACATTTTAAAACATTTGGCTGTCGGTTTATCCTAGTGAATTCCTTTAGTTCCCTTCTACTTACAAGGAATTAAGTAATAAGACTGTTTTTGCTAATTTGTTACAGAGATGTAGTGAAAGTCATGTGAATGGAGCACATCAGATTTTGTTGTACAACGGAACAAAATACTGGAGTTGAGAAATTAGCTAATTAGACAATTCACATAGTGAGTCCATAGCGCAAATATTTCAACACGGTAGTGTCATATAGAGCAGAGAATGGGAAGAATTTGAGGCCTGCAGGTAGCATGCCACTGTAACAACCTCTAGGGTCTGGTCCAAAGAAGAGAGGGAGGAGGAAGGAAGGAAATTGTTTTTAGTGAAATAAATTTAACTGGCACACTATCCTTGGCAGAGGCCGTCTCCTTACATTCAAATTAATGTCATTATTCTCAGAGGCCCTTTTCGAGCAATTAGGATAGTTAAATCCAGGACATAAAAGATACTTCCTGATCACCAGTATTCACTTCAATTGGAGGTACATGTTTGAATATAAAGATCGTAGCTGTTAGCATAAAAGCGAAACTGGTTTTATTTCGGTATACTTTCGACGCGATCTTTGAGTAGCTGACACTGAGTATAGCTTGAGTAATTCTAGTAAAGGTAACAGAAACAACGTTAATGATTTTTTAACTTTCTCGGTACATGTGTACAATGTTCATAATAGATAGAGAAAGTATTATACTCCACTGAAAAATTAACAGCGAGATTTCACCATCGGAAATACAGTTTTGAGACCAGCTAAATTAAAACAAATCTGATGTGTTACACTCCCATGACTTTCTCTAGCTGTTCTACAAACTTCATACATAAGATTCTTCTTCTTTCTGCACCTTGTTAATCGAGGTACTCATTAGCACAATATTATTATTTATTTCCGTAAAAGTAGGAAGAAAATAAGCGAATACACTGGGCTAAACCAATAGTCAAATGTTTTAAAAGCTCTCGTTATGCGATTGTCATTACAAATCGATTTTTTTCTTGGCCAGGAGTAGAACAAAAGAAAAACGGACACTCCCGTCTGAGAAAAGTATAAGTACTTCACAACTGAAACTAATAACAATGAATACCTCGAAAACGGTAATCTCCACGAGAAAAATGTATATGACACAATTTGTATATTTTAACAAGACCTAAATTTTTTGTATAGTAAGTTTTTTGTGTATCTCTTACGATTTACTAGTTATACCAAAATTAAGCAAAATTCATCAAGAATAAACAGGTCTTCAGAAGCTATTCCCAGAAAATTCAAGATAGACAATTTAATTGTTAGGTAAATATCTTTAATAAACGATATTTTAATCAAAATAGTTATACCCATTTTTAAGAAAATCAAAATTTTCGAAAAAAGGTCCATGTAAAGGGCAGTTTGGGGTGGGGTGATTTTTCTCAAAATCTTCGTGTCGCATCCCTGGAAGATACTAAACTTAAATACCAAGTTTGGTATTTTAGTTACTTTTCGTTTTTGAGTTATCGTGTCCACAGACACACGGACACACACGGACCTTTTTCTGAAAATGCTTTTTTTGGATACAGGGGGTCCTAAAACATGTATTTTCGGTAAAATCTCGGTATCGAATTTTTGGGTGGAATACAATACTTCTCTATCCCTATGTACATTGTACATATGGGGCTAGAGAAAGTAAAAAAAAACATTTTTAGAAAAATATACGTGTGTGTATCTGCCCACGCACATGAGTGTGCATGTATGCTACACAAGATTTTCAAGAAAATTCCCCCACCCAAACTACCCTTTACGTGGAAAATTCTGACTCTCTCAAAAATGGTTCTAACGATTTTGAATAAAATGCTATATGTTTAAGATATTTTCATTATAAACGAAAGTTATATATCTTGAATTTTCTGGAAAACGCCTCTGAAAACCACATCGTTATAGATGAGCGTTTATATAACTGGTAAACCGTAAGAGATAGACAAAAACTTACCGATATACAAAAATGCAAATCTCATCGAAACACAAAATTTGTGGCGTATACTTCTTGTGAGTTTACCTTTTCCGAGATTTTCCTTGTCATTGGTTTCAATTTTAAACTACTTAAACTTTTCTCCAGCGGGAAGTCAATTAGTTTCATTCCTTTTATTTACTACCGATATTCAATTGTTTCATATAGCGATAGCTTTTAAAGGATTTGACTATCGCTTTAGCCAGTGTATTTTCTATTTGGTTCTAATTACAAGGACGCAAGTAATAAGACAATTTCTTCTAATGCTTATCTCGATTAGCATAGATAAAATAATAATCTTTTGTAAGCAAAGTTTGGTCGTGGAACAGCTAGAGAAAGTCATGTGAATGGCTCACATCAGTCATTTCATACCGCTTAAATTCTAGAATGTTCAGATTGTGTAAGGAACGAATTTTCTGACACGAATATTAAGAATGCCTAAGCCATTTTACGTTTTACACACATTTTTGCGGTCTGTAACTATCGAAAAAAATCTTGTGTGTTCCATTCACATGACTTTCTCTACATCTATGCAACAAATTATTGTTAAAAACCTTATGTTCTATTTACTTCATGCCCATCGAGAAAAAAATAGTAGAAATAGTTTTATACTTGCTTCCTTGTAAGTAGAAGCGAAAAAAGGAAATACCATAGGTTATAGTGATAGTCAAAAGCTGGTTGCTATGTGACTGAAGCTCCTTTTTTTGTATGGACACGAGTTGACAAATTCCTGTATAAGAAAAGTATAAGGTTTTGCAAAGAATATCTAAAAAACGAGCAACTTCACGAAAAAATGTATATAACATAAATTGTGTGTTTTAATGTGTTCTACAATTTTTGTATAGTAAGCTTGTGTCTATCTCTTACGGTTTACCAGTTATATGAAATTCCGTAAAATGCATCCAGAATAAAGTAGTCTTCAGAGGCTATTCCCAGAAAATTCAAGATATATATATATATTATTTGTCAGATATATATCTTTAATATACGATATTTTAATCAAAATCATTAGAACCATATTTGAGAGAATCAAAATTTTCGAAAATTGCTGTATGTGAAGGGTAGTTGAAGGTGGGGAATTTTCTTGAAAATCTTCGTACCGCATCCTTGGAAGATACTGAATTTGAATACCAAGTTTAGTATTTAATTGATCTTTTCGTTTTTCATCTATGCTGTCCACAGACACACACACGGACATTTTTCTAAAAATGTTTTTTTTTTGTATTCAGGGTGTCATAAAACATGCATTTCCGGTGAAATCTCGGTATAGAATTTTTGGATGCATTACAATACCTTCTCTTTACACTATGAACATAATACGTGTAGAGAAAGTAAAAATAATAACATATTCAATATAAGCAAATGTTACTGCCTTGTAGTAATTACGACGAGGTTGAAAAGTGGTCTTTACAGAATTGAGGAAAGGGAATAAAACTAATGATTTTATTCCGAGATTCTGGGTTACAAATGTGCATAGGCGACTACCGACAGTTAACGCCTATGACTGTCACCTATGGTGCATGGGAAACGAAATTGACCTGCGCGGACCGAAATCAGCTGATTCTTCTTGTCCGGTCATGGCCTGATGAACTATAAGGACAGTCTAATACATCCAAATTCTACAGAAACAAATATATTTCTCGCAACGCAGACACAGCTATATCATGAAAATATTCAATGTTAGCCATGTTTAAGACTATCATATTACGCAGCCTGTTTATCTCGTTAGCCACGACTTGTTGCTACGTAGTGTGGGAACAGTTGTCCATATATCGAAAAGAATTCAATTTTCCAGTTATTTCTTATTTATTTAGGGCACTATCTATCGCACAATGCTGATAACCAATTCCAAAACATGTCTCATTGTTGTTCTGTGCCAAACTCCAATGACCTGAATGTAGCACTTCAAAGAAGCCATAAGTCCCCCAAAGGAGCCAGAGAAAACCCGCTTTATGCACCACAATCTGAGATAAGAACCCGGGCTGCCTGGGTGGGAGACGAGCAGTCAACTACTCTGGCAAGGCACAGAACCTTAATTTTTTTTTTTTGGGGGCTTAACGTTCTTTACCCTGATTGGTAATATCAGACGATGAATGAAATTGGTGAAATGATGCCCAAATGATCTCGGGGTCCATGGAGCTTAAAGCTACTCGACATCCGTTCTTCTCAAGATAAGGGAAAACCCCGAAAAAGCCTTATCCGGGTAACCCACCCTAAGCGAGATTCGAACTCACCGCCTTTTGAATGTGAGGCAGACATACTACCACCACACTACCCAGGTGGGCAAGGTAATGGTTTTGTATAATAGAGCATAGAGTTTGGAACTAGGAAGAGCATTAACAGTTCTAGAAAGCAGAGGCGGCAATTTAGGTGAAGCTAGTGATGTTCCATTTCTCTCATTTTTACTTTCTTTATACGTACTATGGACATAGTATATAGAAAAGGTATTGCATTCCACTAAAAAATTCGACTCCGAGATTTCATTGAAAATAGACGTTTTGGGTCCCCTGTATCCAAATAAAGCATTTTTACTTTATTTACACGTACTATGTACCTAGTGTATAGAGAAGGTATTGCTATCCAAACAAAATTCGAATACGAGATTTCACCGGAAATAGGAGTTTTAGAGTCCCTTGTATCCAAAAAAATGTATTTTCAGAAAAAGGTCCGTGTGTGTATGTGTGTGTGTCCGTGAACACGATAGCTAAAAAATGAAAAGTCGCTAAAATAACAAACTTAGTATTTAAGCTTAGTATCTTCCAGGGATGCAACACAAAGATTTTGAGAAAAAGCACCCCCCATCCAAGCTACCCTTTACATGGAAAAAATTTCGGAAATTTTTATTTTTTCAAAAATGGCTCTGACGATTTGGATTAGAATACCGTATATTAAAGAAATTTATACAGCAAATAAAACTTAAATCTTTAATTTTCTGGAAATAGCCTCTGAAAACCTCTTTATTCTGGATAAATTTTGCCAAATTTTGCTAAACAGATAGACAAAAACTTACTGCACAAAACATGTAGATCTAGTCAAAACACCTAATTTATGTCCTTTACTTTTTTTATTTTTGAGGTAACGGTTTCTGAGATATTCCTCGTTATTGATTACAGCTGTAATCATACTTTTCTCTTTTATTCTACTCCTGGTCAAGCAAAGATGCGACTTGCAATGAAAATTGCATATGGACGGTTTTAAAACAGTTGACTATCGCTTTAGCCTAATGTATTCTCTTAGTTCTCTTCTACTCATAAGGAACTTAAGTAATAAAAGCATTCTGCTAATGCTTATCTCGTTAGCATGGTGTAGAATAAGAATCATTTCTAAGAAGTTTGTTTGTAGAACAGCTAGAGAAAGTCATGTCAGTGTAATGTAAGACTTTTCTTATCTACTAGATATTTCATGCCATCCACTACCTCACTTTCATACCAGATATCGGGCTGATTACCCATCCTGGCTACTCTCTCTGACCCAGAACCTCTGCTCCTCAACAGGCGTCTGACCTATGGCGCTGGCTTGTAAGTTCTGGGGGGTGGGGAGTGTAAGTACTACAGAAAGAAGGAGGAGGAGGTGTAGTTCAGTATTTTACACAGAACATTTTTGCAGTGGACTAATTGTGATAAAAGGCATATGCTATTAACAAAAACACCAAACACCATTCCTAATTTGTCGGCACAAAGTCTGAAGTCAAAATGTAATGTGTTCCATTCACATAACTTTCTCTTATCTGTCCCATATACAAACCATTCTTACAATAGAGTATTCTTTTATCTACATCCTGATACATCATGATAAACATTAGCAAAATTGGTCTTATTACTTGCTTCCTGTTAAGTGGAAAGAAAATATAGCAGTACATTAGACTAAAGTGCTGGTCAAATCTTTTAAAAGCTGATTGCTATGTGAAACAATTGAGGTTCGATTCCCTTTGCATAGTCCCGTTTGAGAAAGGTTACGTAATTTAAAATTGAGACCAATAACAAGGAATATTTAAAAAATAAGACGTTGTGACATAAATTGTGTGTTTTAACGAGGTCTACAATTTTTGTGTAATACGTTTTTTCTCTATACATTACAATAATATACCTTCCCAGGAAATAAACATTTTATTTGTGATGTAAATGTTTGTAATATACGGTACTTTAATAAAAATTGTTAGACATTTTTTATAAAACCAAAATTTTCTAATTTTTTCCTATATACAGACAGTTTGTGATGAAGAGATTTTGTTTAAAATCTTCTGTCGTATTTTTGGAAGTCACTAAGCAAAAATACCAAGTTTGAATTTGAGAGTATAATCGTTTTTAAGCTATAGTACCCCCACTCACACACACACACTTATATGCACCAAACCTTTTTCTAACAGTGCTTTTTTCGGAATCAGTGGACGTCAAAACATATACTTCAGGTGAAACCTCTACATCGAATTTTAGTGGAAAACAATAATTTATTTAGCTACCATGTACACTGCATGTTCATACACGTTAGAGAAGGTAAAAGTGTGTGAAATGTTACAAAAACACTTAAAAAGTTCGTGGTGTAGCGAATAGAGTGGGTGTACGGTGGTTATTATATGGAAATCTGTTTTGTGGCCTTGCAGACCTTTCTCGACGACATAACGTAGAATTACGCCAACAGAAAGGGCAGAAGGGTCAACTTTATGCATAAGAAATAGGTATGTTGGGTGCAATTTTTGCTTTCTCTAGTACATGTGTATGTACTACAGAAGGTATTGAATTCCAGCCAAAAATTCTATACGAGATTTCAACGGAATATATGTTTTGAACTAAAAAAAAATACTTTTAGGAAAATGTCCGTACAACGTACATACTAGATAGAGAAAATATTGTATTCCATCCAAACATTATATATCAAGATTTCAACGAAATGTATATTTTGAATTAAAAAAATCATGTTTAGAAAAATATCCGGTGTGTGTGTGTGTGTGTGTGTGTGGAGAGGAGTGCAGCATGGTTCAAAAACGAAAGATCTGTTAAATACGGAACTTGGTATTTAAGTTTGGTATTTCCCAAAGATGCAACCGAAGATTTTCAAGAAAATCCCACCACTCCCAACAACTTTTACAGGGAACATTTTCAAAGAATTTTATTTTCTCAAAAATGGCTAACTATTTTGACTAAAATACCACAGGATTAAGACATTTTCAAGACAAACGAAATGTATAACTTTAATTTTCTGAGAATATACACTAAAGACCTCTTTATTTTGGACAACTTTTTTATAATTGGTAAACCGTAATGGATAGACAAAAAGTAACTACACAAAAAAGGTATATCTTGTCAAAACATATAATTTATGTACTTAACATTTTTTGATGGAGCTAGCCGATTCCGAGATATTCGTTGTTATCGGTTTCAGCTTTAAAATACTTATACTTTGTCAAACAGGAAGTCGTCCATGTTTCTTTTCTTTTTTTTTTTTTTTTTTTTTTTTTTTTATACTTCTAGCCATTCAAAGAAGATTTTCCATAGCTTTTAAAACATTTGACTATGGCTTTAGTCTAGTGTATTCCTTTAGTTCCCATCTATTTATATGGAACTGCGTAAATACCTTTATTACTCAGGTATAAAGGTATTCTGAAAATACTTATCATGGTCAGTATGGAATATAAAGAGGAATTTTAGTTTTAAAACAGCTAGAGAAAGTCCTGTAAATGGATGTATGCGGCTATTTCGTTCATGACACGCGATCGTAGAAAGTGGCCAATCCAATACATTGGCGCGTAAAATTCCAACCAATTGGAACTCATAATCTCTGCATTTTAATCTTTATCGCACCCTCCTGCATTTATTTTCTCTCTGAACCAATGCTCGGCTCACAGTAATAATAATAATAATAATAATAATAATAATATCAGTGCGCAGTGACATTCCCGTACATAATGGCAGAAGTTACAAAACTTTTTGGGGAGAGGTCTATCACTGAAATAGACATATTAACTGAAAACTCAGAGCCACAGAATACTAAAAACAAACACAGAGAGTGCGTGTGGAACCAGTTCAACGAATTCTGTAAGCAACGAGGCCATGATTTATGATATGGACATCAAGTTGCAGTGCAAATGTCGTTAAGACAAATGGGATTTTAGGAATGTTGTTCCTCGTATCCATGTAGGCTAATCTTTGTTATTTTATTCACGTAATAGTCTTATTAAATACAGCTCGAGCCACGGCTTTTCTCTAGATAAAAGTTAGAGCTCTCGTTATATTACTATGACAGAAGCTTCACCTATAGTTTTAGGCCTCGAGCCAGTACTGCTAGAAAGACCTGAAAAGAAATGTGTCAATTATAGATATATGGATATTATGATCCCGAGCTGAAATACAAGCAAACGATTGGTGGAGTTAGCACCATGAGCAGTGACGTCACAACAATCTTTGGCCTTGCTTATCGCTGATCTTGCCTCTGCACGGCCGGCTGCTGCAACAGTAGAGTAACAAATGCCTGCGGTGTAGTGTGGGAAAGACTGCGAGAACTGCACATGTAATATACGTCAACATGGTCACGTAAGTAATTCATTTGTGTTACAAATAAATGCTTTTTATTCCAAAGGGTCAAGATATTACAATAGTTTCACTTGTATGGAAAATCTGAATGCGCTCAATCATTTTCTTATTTATTCTGCAACAAACTCCAGTTATATTAAGTCATCCAGAATAAAGAGGGATTCAGAGGTTGTTCCCATAAAATTCAAGATATAAATTCTATTTGCCATATTTAATATACCTATCTGTGCAGTCATTTTTGAGAAAATAAACATTTCGAAAAAATATTTCAAGTAAAGAGTAGTTTGGGATGGAGGGATTTTCTTGAAAATATCATTGTGGCATTCTTGAGAGATTCTGAACTTAAGTATAATACTTTACAATACCCTGTCTAAGACCTTTGTTTAAAAGTCATATGCATTTCATTCACATGAACTTCTCTACCAATTCTGCAACAAACCATTCCTATCAAAGCGTCTTCGGCTAACTATCGAGATAAACGTGAGCTGAAACGTGCTTTTTACTAATTTTCTTGAAGGTACAACGAAATTAGGCTAAAGCAAAAGATAAATCGTTTAAAAGCTAGTCGACATTTGAAATTCCGTTCCTTTTGCATGACCAGGAGTAACAAAAGAGTACAATAAAATGTTGAAAATTTTAAACCAATAAGGAATATCTCAGAAAATGTTAACTCTGCAAAAAAAATAAATACATAAAAAAATGTATCTAATAACTGTGTGATTTGAGATCAAGACATTTTTTAATCTAAGATTTGATCTATCTCTTACGGTTTATTAGTTATGCAAAAGTCACCCAGAATGAAGAGGACTATACAGGCTGTTCCAAGAAAATTCATAATGTATATTTCACTTATAACCAAAATATTTTAAACATGTGGAACTTTGATAAAAATCATTGTCAGTTTTGAAATAATAAAAGTTTTCGACAAAAGTTTTTCCTGTAAAGAGTAGTTTGGGGTGCCGTATTATCTTTAAAATGTTCGTGTGGCATTGTTCAAAGATGCTGAACTTTTACACCAAGTTGGGCATTTAACGAACTTTTAGTTTTTGATTTATGCTGTCCATAGAATACGCGAGCATTGTTCTAAATATGTGTTGGATTAACTGGACCTCAAAATATAAATTTCTAGCGAAATATCAAAATCAATTTTGGTACAATACATTACCTTCTCTACCTACTATATGCATAGGTACGTGAAGAGAAATTAAAATGACTGCAACATAAAACACACAATAAAAGTTAAAAACTGGGCAGTTTTAGTAAATAAATATATATTTTAATAACATATTTAATGTGGTAAATACAAAACAATGCTTCTGTCTGCTTTCCTAGACTTAACAATTGTTTACTCGGGCATGCTGAGTGGAAAAGGATCGGCGGAGACGGAAACGCATGCGCAGTAGCGAGGGCAATAGTTAAGCAATATTATATTTTGACGGTATACACGAGTGCTATTTTACTTTCTCTACCAAGTACTATGTATGTAAACAGTATATATAGAAGACATTATATTCCACACCAAAATTTGTATACCAAGATTACACCGGAAATACATGTTTTGAGGACTTCTGAATCCAAAAAATAAAACAGTTTTAGGAAAAGATCCACGTGTAAGTGCGTGCAGACAGGCTTAACTTAAAAAAAAAACTCGGTTGAATAGCAATTTTGGTTGAAGTTTAATATCTTGTGAGGACGCGAAACAAAGACTCTCAGGAAATCACTTCACTCCAAACTACCCTTTACATGGAAGAATTTTTGAAATTTTCGATTTGTTCAAACTTGACTCTCATGATCTTATTAAAATACCGAATGTTAAAGATATATTTACATGACAAACAAAATGCATATTTTGAATATGCTGGGTCCAGCCTCTGAAGACCTCTACATTTTGGATGACTTTTACTTAATTACTAAAAGTAAGAAATACACAAAAACTTGCTACCCGAAAAATGTAGATCTCGCTAAAGCACGCAATTAATTTTATATGCACTTTTTTGTAGTTAACGATTTCTGAGATCTTGCTTGATTTATGGTTTCAATTTTAAAATATTTATACTTTTCTCCAGCGGGAAGTGCTTTTTTTTTTCTTTCCTTTTTTCTTCTTTTTGACCTTGCAAAGAGAAGTGATTCTCATTTCGTAACGACAGCATTTAAAATATATCGTTTTAGCCTAGTGTAGTCTCGTGCTTCCCTTCTACTTACAAGGAACTAAGAGAAGAATTTTTAATGAGGTTAAATACTCAATTTTGCCTTGTACATTGCTTAATTTCTTTTAATGTATCCCCTAATGTAATGCCTTTCGAGTAGTTTAAATATAATATGTTTTTTGTTCCATTTGTACCCTGCCTTAAACTGCATGGTCTTATCGGTGGCGTTTTCTATTCGAAATATTATTATATTTGTAATGTTTGTTGTCAGAACGTACTATTTTTCTCTAATTTTGTTTATTAGATCATTCGCACATTCATAATTCAAGACTCTGGGGGAGGATAGGGGGTAAATTGTAGGCACCAGCTCTAAAGCCAGAGCTACGGAATCAGCCATAATGAATATTTACTTCCCCCCTTTTAAGATATATACCTCAATATTTTTACTTTCTCTACACCCACTATGTACATAATGTAAAGACAAGGTATTGTATTTCACCCAAAATTCGATAACTAGATTTCACCGCAAATACTTGTTTTGGGACCTCCTAAATCAAAAAATTCATTTATAGAAAAAGATCTGTGTGCGTGTGTGGACAGCATAGCTCAGAAACGGTAAGTCCGTTAAATACCAAACTTAAATTACACGAAGATTTCCAGAAAATCTTCAAATGGAAACATTTCCGAAAATTTTCATAAATGGTTCTAACGGTTTTGATTAGAATATTATATATTAAAGATATTTACATGACAATAAAATGTATCTATAGCTTGAATTTTCAGGTAATAGTCTCTGAAGATATCTCTATTCTGAATGAATTTTGCAGAATTTTACATAACTGGTAAACCGTAACAGATAGAGAAAAACTTATTACACAAAAATGTAGAGCTCGTTAAAACACACAATTTATGTTATATGTCATTTTTTGCTCCAGTTAACTGTTTTTAAAATATTCCTTGTTATTAATTTCAGTTTTAAAATTCTTAAAACTTTTCCCATACGGGAACCTTCAACAAAGAATCGGATTCTATACCATAGCAACCACATTTTAAAGCATTGGACTGTCAGTTTAGCCTGTGTATCCTCTTATTTCGCTTCTTTCTATAAGGAACTAAGTAATAAAACCGTTTCTGCTAATATTTATCTCGATTATCATGAAGGCGTTAGTGGAATTAGCTTTTCAACAATAATTTGTTACAGTGTGATGTAAATGGAACACATTAGTTTGTTCTTGTTGTTTTTTTTGTTTTTTTTTGCATAAATCCTAAGTTTTCGAGGCCAAATTGTTAAAAACTTTCTGGGGAGAACCCCTATACTATTCAGTGCAGCCACCTTTAACGTAAGTCCTGGATTTGCCCTTGTAATGCACCCTTCCCTCCTGCTTCTGCAAGTAGAAGTGCCAACATACTTCTCCTGAGCAGTGTTTTTGCCGTTGCTACTGAAAGCCTTAGTGTTTTGTTTGCTTGTGTTGAAGGTCAAAAAGTAATTTGCGTTGCTTTAATTGCGTTGCTCAAACATTTCTGCTTTTAAATGTGTGAATACGTTTGATACAACAATATAAATACGTTATCAATGCTCAGCAACAGGAATTAAAAATTTAATGTTTATGATGATTTCCGTTGCTTTTTTTAGTTTCTCTACACGTACTATGTACATAGTGTATAGCGAAGGTATTTATTGTACTCAAAAATTCGGTACCGATATTTCATCGAAAATACATGATTGGAGACCACCTGAATCTAAAAAAAAACTTTTTTAGAAAAATGCCCGTATGTGTGTGTGCCTGAGGGAAGCATAATTAAACGAAAAGTCGTTAAATATCACTCTTTATGTAGAACATTTTTTGAAAATTTTGATTTTCTCAAAAATGGCTTTAACAATTTTGATTAAAATCTCTTACGTTTAATATATGTGACATTTAAAATGTATCTCTTGAATTTTCTGAGAATTGCCTCTGAAGACATGTTTATTCTGGATGAATTTTGCGGAATTTTGCATAACTGGTAAGCCGTAAGAGATAGACAATAACTTACAACACAAAAAATGTAGAGCTCGTTAAAACACACAATTTATGTCAATTACATTTTTTTCGTGCAGTTGACCGTTTATTTTAGATATTCCTTGTTATTAGTTTCAGCTTTAAAATACTTTTCTCATACTGGAATTTGTCAACTCCTATCCATACAAACAAAGGTATTTCTATCACATAGCAACTAGCATTTAAAAGATTTGACTATCGATTTAGTCTATGGTACTCCCTTATTTCCCTTCTATCTAGAAGGAAGGAGGTAATTATACCCTTTCTGCCATTTTTTTCTCGATTAACGTAAAGTAAGTGGAAGAATAAGCTTTATAACAATAATTTATTGTAGATATGTGGAGAGAGTTATTAGTTTTTTTTCCGAGTTTTAACAATTATTTAATGCAGTCCTAGAAGGATTTGATTAGCATGCGCAGTTACGAGCACCGAGCACTGTTTTTAACTATCCAATCCCGAGGTCATAAAGCGTTTTGGTTTACTTCTCCATTTTTCAAGACTTGTGAAAAGTTTCGTTCATCTTGAGTTTTTTTTAAGTTTCTTGAAGTTATTTTGGCAATGACTTCTCAATCAAGACCTCAGATTATTACTTTCTCTACACGTAATATATATAGTGTATAGAGAAGGTATTGTATTGCACCCAAAAAATCGATACCGATATTTATATACCACTGAATCCAATAAAGCACGTTTAGAAAAATTTCCGTCAAGATATCTGTCTGTGTCTATGTGTGTGCGTGTGCCTGTGGGCAGCATAGCTCATAATCGAAAAATACGTTAAATACCAATTAAGTTCAGTATCTTCCAAGGATGCAACACGAAGATTTTCGAGAAAATCCCCACACCCACAATTACCCTTTGCATGTACAAGTTTTGAAAACGTTTACTTTCTCAAAAATGGCTATAACGATTTGGATTAAAATCTCTTATAGTTAACATATCTATATAACAAATAAAATTGAATTTTCTGAGAATAGACTCCAAAGACATGCTTATTCTGGATGAGTTATGCGGAGTTTTGCATAACTGGTAAACCGTAAGAGATAAACAAAACTTACTAAACAAAAAAATGTAGATCTCGTTAAAACACACAATTTACATCATATGCATTTTTGTTGCAGAGATATTTCTTGTTAATGGTTTCAATTTTAAATTGTGCATCTTGTCAAACGGAATTACCTTTGTTTCATCTCTTTTTTGTTTTTCTGGAAATGCAAAGTGAACGGAACTTCAATTATTCATGCATCGATCAACTTTTGGAAGATCGCTTTAGCCTGCTTTTCCTTCTGCTTATAAGCAACTAATTAGTAGTTCTGTTAATGTTTATCTCGTTGAGCATGATCTAGATAGAAGAATAATATTTTGTAACAATATTTTGTTTGCAGAACAGGTTGAGAAAGTCATGTGAAAGCAAGACGTCGGATTTTTTTTCCGAGTTTAGCTGTTACTTAATGTAGCCTGCCCTAGAAGGATTTGATCAGCTTGCGGAGTTACAAACACGGAGCTCTGTTGATATCTATCCAACCCCGAAGTCAGAAGAGCGTTATGGTTCATTTCTCCAACACTTCTGATAAGTTTCGTTCATCTTGAGGTTATTTTTAAGTTCCTTGAAGTAACTGTTTGGCAATGACTTCTCATACAAGTTCTCAGATTGTTTTTTCTACAGATGATATTGGTGTACTGTGTGAAGGATAACGGCGTGGTAGATATTAACATAAGCATCGTAAGCCAAGGTTTTCACAATCCACTTTAAACAGGGACATTAGGAGGTTTTGATTGAGGTGGGTTTGAAGGGCTCGCTTCGAAAGTAACCTTTATCGAATTTGAGTTATAATTATAAAACAACTTTGTCTATACAAATCTGGCTAATGTCACGTAGTCCCAGATATCATGACTGTGGTGTTGCTAACGATATAATGATATTTTAAATATAATGCACTATCCAAAAATCGGTTTAATCCTTTTATTTTCTGTAGAACGTATGTACAACATACACGGCAGATAGAGAAGGTAGTGTATTTAATACCAAATTTCGATACCGATATTTCACTGGAAATATATTTTTGACACACCGCTGAAACCAAAACAGAATTCTTACTTTCTCTATACGTACTATGTACATAGTGTATAGAGAAGGTATTGCATTGTACCCAAAAATTCAATACCGAGATTTTACCTGAATCCAAAAAAAGCATTTTTAGAAAAATGTCCGTATGTGTCTGTTTTTGGCAGCATTGCTCAAAAACGAAAAGACCGTTAAATACCAAACTTGGTATTTAAGTTCAGTATCTTCCAAGGATGCGACACGAAGATTTTCAAGAAAATCACCCCACCCTCAATTACCCTTCACATGGAAAAATTTTCGAAAATTTTGATTTTTTAAAAAAAAAGGTCTAACGATTTTGATTAAAATACCATATATTAAAGATATATACTTGACAAATAATATGTATATCTTGAATTTTTTGGGAATAGCTCTGAAGACTTTATTCTAGATGCATTTTACGGAATTTTGTGTAACTGGTAAACCGTAAGTGATAGATAAAAACTTACCACACAAAAAATGTAGAGCACATTAAAACACGCAATTTATGTTATATACATTTTTTTTCGTGGAGTTGATCGCTTTTTTTTTTTTTAGATATTCCTTGTTGTTTGTTTCAGCCTTAAAAAACGTATACTTTTTTCATATAAGAATTTGTCAACTCCTATCCATACAAACAAAGGAATTTCAGTCACATAGCAACCAGCGTTTGCTATCACTTTAACCTATGTTACTCCCTTATTTCGCTTCTACTTACAGGGAAGCAAGTAATAAGCATGAAGTAAATAGAAGCATAAACTTTTTAACAAAAATTTGTTGCAGAGATATAGAGAAAGCCATGTGAATGGATTACATCAAATTTTTATGAAAAGGTCCGTGTGTATCCGTGTATAGCATAGCTCAAAAATGAAAAGTCGTTTAAATTCAAAATTTGGTATTTAAGTTTAGTATCTTCCAAGGATGCGACGCAAAGATTTTGAGAAAAATCCCCCAGCCCCCAACAATTCTTTACTTGGAAAATGTTTCGAAAGGTCGGATTATCCCAAAAAGTGTTAACTATTTTGATTATAATGCCGTGTGTTCAAGATATTTACATGTCAAATAAAATGCAAAAGAACGTTCTAGGAACGGCCTCTGAAGACCTTTTCATTCTGAACGACTTTTGCATAACCGGTAAATCGTAAGAGATAGACGAAAGATTATTACACAAAAAATGTAAATCTCAAAGTAAGAGCTGAAGCCTGCCCTGAAGAAGAAAATAATGCACATCTTCGAAATGTTGGAAATAATTCTTCTGGCTAGAAGCTCGAGAACAATTACAGTGAATGTATATCTAGATAAAACAGAATTTATGTCATATATACTTTATTTATTTAGAGTTAACCGTTTCCGATATATATTTTTTTTATTTATTTCAATTTTAAACTTTTCTCAAACTGAAAGTCATCTTTCGTGTCGGCTTTTTGTTTTGCGGCTGACCTTTGCAAAGCGAACCCAATTTCCATTGTCACATAGCGTCATTTTTAAGGGATATGACCATGTTTTGGCCTACAGCAATCCCTTACTCCCCTTACTTATAAGGAACAAACTTATTAGACCATTTCTGCTAATGTTTGAGGAATAACATTTTGAAAGAATAGTTTTTTTGCAGAACATACGTGAATTCATCATATCGGATCTTGCTTGTCCTCGCAAGAAGCAGAGGTTGATTTAAGCACCGAGGCCAGAGGGTTTTTGTGACGTATTGCACAACTTGGAGGAATGAATGAGATGAAAGATTGAAAGGTTGTTACTCAGACCAAGCATTGGCAGGTGCGGATGTTCGGGGTCCCTAACATTTAGGAAATCCCCAGCGTTCCTCCCACGAACAGGTTTCATATATATATAGGATGAAACAGTTACTTAGATAGTGCATATCCACCGCGCACGACCAAATCATCTACACAAACACCCTGGAACAGTTTTTGGCTTTTCAAATCTCGCTACGATTTTTAATCCTGATTACAATAAATTATATTGTTATGAATTATTATTAAGATATAGTTTGAAGGAATATATTCATTTATCTTAGGGATAAAACAATTTCTTTTGAGAGTTCATATAAAAAACGAAGATGTGACCTCGATGTTTGATTAAAAATATCTGATGTGGTCCCTTTTATTGGTTTCAGTTTTAAAATACTCTACCTTTCTCTTATGTCATGAGAATGGACAACATCAGATACATAACATAAATTGTATGTTTTAACAAGCTCTACATATTTCGTTAAGCAAGTTTTCGTCTATCTCTTACGGTTTACCAGTTATGCAACATTCAGAAAAATTCATCCAGAATAAAGATATCTTCAGAGTCTATTCCAAGAAACTTCAAGATATGCATTTTATTTTCCGTGTAAATATATTTAATGTATGATATTTTAATTAAAATCGTTACAGCCAATTCAGAGGAAATCAAATTTTTGAAAACGTTTCCATATAAAGGGTAGATGGGGGTGGGGGATATTCTTGAAAATCTGGGTGTCGTTTCCTTGGAAGATACTGAACTTAAATACCAAGTTGGGTATTTAACGAGCTTTTCGTTTTTGAGCACAAACACACACGGACACTTCTCTAAAAATGCTTTTTTTTGGATTCAGGGGAATTCAAAATATATATTTCCGGAGAAATCTTGGTATCCAATTTTGGGTGCAATACAATACCTTCTCTATACACCATGCACATATTACGTGTAGAGAAAGAAACATTTAACAAAAAATATCAATATTCGTTTTGAAAAATCTGAAGTATTCCATTTACATAACTTTCTCCATCTGCTATACAAACATTCTTACAAAAGATTATTTTATCTTTAACCTTTAACAAGACCTTTAACCTCGTACAAGGCTCATGATTATCTTAGTGATAACAGCAATCTGAAGTTCATATTATAAATATTAAGATTGTTAAACATGTTGTTTTAAAAAATAAATATCAGAAATAAAAATACCAGCCTCTCTCGTGCTCTAGTTTCTTACCTCGATTCCGTAACTACCATTTCCCAATTGCATCGTTCATGCCAATCAAGATGAACATTAGCACGTATCGTTTTATTGCGTATTTTCTTTAGGAACAAGTGTAATATAGATACACTAGACTAAAGAGACAATCAGACCTTTTAAGAATGAGTCGTTATGTGAAGGCTTTGGCATTTATTGTCTTTGCATGACAGGGAAAAGGAATAAGAACTAAGAAAGAAAGAAAAAATGCAGTTCCTATTTGAGAAAAGTAAAGTATTAGAAAGATTAAACGAATAACATGGAATATCCGGGAAATGATAACTGCGAGAAATAAAGCTGATGTATCCCATTCACATGACTTTCTTTAGCTGCTCTGCAAGCAAACTTTCCTTACAAGGATTACTCTTATCTTCATCATGCTTATGTAGGTAAAAATTAACAGAATTTCTCTTATTAGAAAGGAAATAAGAGAATACTCTAGGTTAAAGCGATAGCTAAATCTTCTAAAAGACCATCGCTAAGAGCAACATTTGAAATACCATTCTCTTTCATTGCCAGGAGTAAACAAAAGAGACGAGAAGATGATGATGATGATGGTGTTTAAGGGCGCTCAACTGCCGAGGTCATAAGCGCCCTTACGATTAAAACTTGGCAATAGCCAGTAAGAAAATACCAAACAAAAAAGTAAACACAAATAAAAGAGCTAACATAGTTGAAACGGAAGTAACAGAAACGTCCAGCCCTCTAACCAGAGCTGGATATAAAACTCCATCTAAAATCAACACATTAAAACCAAAAGAGTTTAAAAAAACCGCTATCACACTAAAACCTCAAGGTAAAAGAAAGTTTGGCTAAAAATTTAAAAACCCTGTCCACTGCTCTTGGGTCATCTGCCAGGACCTCGGCGAGAGAGGCCGGCATGCCCATAGATGACCGAATGTGTGCCAGGTGACCACACTCCAGCAACACATGACGAACTGTCTGTGCCTCCCCACAGAGCGCACAGACAGGAGCAGGTTCACGTTTAAAAAGGTAACTGTGAGTAAAAATACAGTGGCCAATTCTTAGCCGAGCTAGTACTACCTCCTCCCGGCGGAATAAACGAGAGGAGGTTACCCAGTTGACAGGGAGGTCCTTCACCTCTCGCAGCTTATTACCACGGAGAGCCGACCACTCCGCATGCCAAGTCGAAAAAACGGCTCTCCGTACAGCCACTCTAAAATCTTCTGCTGTTGAATGGGTAATCGTAACACTGGGCGCTGTGACTGCCGATTTCGCTGCCAAATCCGCCGTGTCATTCCCTGGCAAGCCAACGTGTCCAGGAATCCATGCGCACTCCACATTAAAGCCAGAAGCGTGCAAAATGTGGAGAACGTCCTGGATGCGCTGCACCAAAGGATGGTAATTGTACAGCTCACGAATGCTCTGAAGGGCACTAAGGGAATCACTAAGAATAAGGCAGTCACCTAATTTTCGAAGTCGAATATACAGAAGGGCTTGATAAATAGCATATAGCTCGGCAGAATATATAGATGTGCAACTAGGCAAACCGTAAGTAGAAGTTGCGGTGCCAGTTACAAAGGCACATCCAACACCGTCGGGGCTCTTACTACCATCGGTGTAAATACAAATACGGCCACTGTATTTGGATAAAAATTCTAAAAAGCAACGACGAATACTATCAAGAGGCGTAACAGATTTCCCGTAGAGCGTCATCCCGAGATCGACATGGGAGGTAGCGCGTAACCAAGGGGGGTGTATACTCTCTCCCTTGGATAACAGCCGAGGAATGTCAACATGGTGCTGGCGTAGAAGCTCACGGAAACGAAAACCTGCTGGCCTGGGGCTCAGAGAGCGGAGGCAGTATCGCTCGTGCAGCTCAGGGGAGAAAAACGCGTGATAAGTTGGATGCCCAGGCATACACTTCAGCCCACAGCCATAATTAGCAAGCAGGACATCACGCCGACAACGCAGAGGAGGTTCTCCCGATTCGGCGTAGAGGCTAACAACTGGGCTCGTTGGAAAAGCTCCAACGGCCACACGGATGCCCTGGTTATGGACTGTGTCTAACCTTCTGAGCACTGAAGGTCGAGCTGAAGAATACACAATGCTGCCATAGTCCAACTTCGAACGAATAACAGCACGATAAAGACGGAGCAATGTCGTCCGATCCGCACCCCAAGACTTGCCACTTAGTATCCGTAAAAGATTTAGAGAACGGTCACATCGTGCTCTAAGCTGTGCTATTTGTGGTGCCCAACAAAGTTTCCGATCGAAGATCAAACCAAGGAATCTCGCCTCGTCTGCGAAAGGAAGTAAATCTGGCCCGAGTCGAAGAGACGGCGGCATATGCCACTTACGGCGCCAGAAGTTAACGCAGACTGTCTTCTCAGCGGAGAAACGAAAACCGTGTTTCGAGCTCCATGCATAGAGATTGTCCAAACACCGCTGGAGACGGCGTTCCAAAAACGGTGTACGCTGAGAAGTACAGAAGATGGCAAAGTCGTCCACGAATAAACAGGAAGAGACACCTTGAGGCACACATAGTGATATGGAATTTATCGCAATAGCAAATAGAGTCACGCTGAGTACCGAGCCCTGCGGCACACCGTTCTCTTGAATAAAATGGTTAGAAAAAACCGAACCCACCCTCACTCGAAAAACGCGGTCCCGCATAAACTCCTGAATGACCAACGGTAGGCGTCCACGTATGTTCCAGTTGTGCAGAGAACACAATATTCCCGCCCGCCAACACGTGTCGTAGGCCTTCTCGAGGTCAAAAAATATCCCAACTGTGGGGCTGTTCTTAAGAAACCCGTCCATAATCTGAGTTGACAGAGAGACAAGGTGGTCAGCAGTTGAACGTCGTCGTCGAAAGCCACACTGGATGTTCGTCAGAAGATTGTGGGATTCCAGCCACCACACCAACCGTCCATTGATCATGCGTTCCATCACCTTGCAAACGCAACTGGTGAGGGAAATAGGACGGTAACTGGAAGGAAGATGGCGGTCCTTTCCAGGTTTAAGAATGGGTATGATGGTGGCCTCCCGCCACTTGTCTGGAAAAATGCCATCAACCCAGACACGATTATAGACCTCGAGTAGGAAATCTTTGCCATCAGGAGAGAGATGTTGCAACATTTGGACGTGGATACCATCTGGACCTGGTGCTGAGTGTCGTGAAGAGGAGAGTGCATTGTCTAGCTCTGCCAGGGTGAAAAGGCGATTATAATCCTCAAGGTTGCCAGAAAGAAACGAGAATTCTTGAGATTCCACCTGGTTCTTAACTGTAAGAAACTCAGGGGAATAGTTGCCTGAGCTAGACACCTGAGCGAAAGCACTGCCTAAAGTATTCGCCACGTCAAATGTATCAACAACAGCTCCGGTAGGTGTTTTGAGACCGGCGATGGGCATATGGTTCGGTTTCCCAGCCACACGTCTTAACTTATCCCATACGACAGAGGAAGGTGTATGTCGATTAAAGGAACCCACGAATTTATTCCATGACATCTTTTTGCTATCCTTAATAACCCGCCTAGAATGTGCACGCATCCGTTTATAGTGTATCAGGTTATCCAGTGTAGGAAAACGCTGGAAAACCCGTAGAGCTCGTCTGCGAGCGCGAATAGCATCCCGACAGTCAGCGGTCCACCAAGGTACCGGAAATCGACGGCTGTAGCCAGTCGAACGCGGAATGGATTGCTCAGCAGCAGAAAGAATGGTCCCTGTAAGATGTTCGACCAAGTGGTTCACAGAGTCGTGCTCTTCGTAGCTAAATTCAGCCAAGTGGGAGTACAGTTCCCAGCTGGCGTGGTCTAGGCGCCAACTAGGTAAACGGGTGGAACATACAACGGGTGTCAAGACACTAATACGACAAGGAAAGTGGTCACTAGAATGCAAATCCGAGATGATATTCCAGCATAAGGTGACTGCCAGCTGAGGGGAACAAATTGCAATGTCAATGTGTGAAAAACTATGAAATGCGTCAGATAGAAAGGTGGGCTCTCCGGTGTTCAAGAGAGCAAGATTCTGACTATCCAAGAAGTCTTTAAGTAGCGTACCTCTCGCACAAGCCCGAGGAGAGCCCCAAAGAGGGTGATGGGCATTGACGTCGCCTACCAATAAAAAGGGTGGTGGCAACTGCGAAATGAGGTGTTCTAAGTCGCTGTGCGAGAGGTCCGCAGATGGAGGCAAATAGATACTGCAAATGGTGAATGAAGCGGAGGGTAGCTTAATGCTGACAGCAACGGACTGGATTGCAGATTGTATGGGTACGGAGTTGGCAAAAATATCATCTCGAATAAGCATCATAGTGCCCCCATGTGCCGGGACACCGTCCTCCGGGGATAAATCACATCGTACGGAGGAGTACTGCCTGATGGTAACGGTGTCCTGTGGACGGAGCTTCGTCTCTTGTAAACATACAGCCAAGGGTTCATGCTGGCGCAGCAACAAGTCAAGCTCTGGTCGATGTGGTCGAATTCCGCGTATGTTCCAATGGAGGATAGCCATTGAGTATATTATGGGATAAGTTTCAAATCGAAAGACGCTTCTGCAGATTGGGATTAGCTGGTCGGTTCAATTTGTTCTTCTTAGGCGTTGGGCTAGTACTATTTTCAGGAGCACGATCCTGCCGTTTCCGCACTGTCCCTCTGGCAGTGGCGGCAGAATCCTCCTGGTCCATCTCCTCCACAAGGGAGGTCCCTTTTTCAAGAGCAGTTTTAGGTCCAAGTAGTTGGAACCGATTGGATGTGCTGATCGGCGAAGACGGCCGTCGCCGATTCACGCCCTCCTCCCCAGATGACCCTTCAGAGGAGGATACACGTGTGGAGTTGCGTGAACTTTTCTTACCTTTAGATGACTTGGTAATAGATTGCACATTCTCTTTCAAGAAGTCTTGTCGTACATACTTGGTCTTAAACTGTTTTTCCGGGGCAGAAGACGTCGTGAATTTACCAACTTTAGTTCCAGAGGTCGAGGCTTTCGGTGACAACTGTGCAGGACTATTCTGTAAGCTAGCGGATTTGGCAGATGTTGATACCAACTTGGGTGTAGGTGCCGAAGGCTTTGGCAGCGCTTGGGCTAAAATAACCTTTTCCGCAATTGTAGCCCCGTTCATATCGCCGGTCTGTGTTGCGATTTCCCGACGCGGTACCGGTTTAGCTGCAACTGAGCTATAGGTACCGGACCTCGGGGCAGAGGGTTGGCGGAGTCGCAGGAGCTTCCGGGCTTCCAAGAAGGACACCTTCTCTTTCACCCGTATCTCCTGGATCGCTCGTTCCTCTGCAAAACGGGGGCAGTCTCGGGAACTAGATGGGTGTTCCCCGTTACAGTTCACACACGATGGAGCTGAAGCACAAGCCCCATCGTGGGAGATGTCACCGCAGTGGACGCAGGTGGACTTGCCGGTACACAACTCACTAGTGTGACCAAAACGTTGGCATTTAAAGCACCTCAGCGGATTGGGTATATAAGGCCTAACTTCGATGGCTTCATACCCTGCCCTAATCTTTTGAGGCAGATCAACCCGATCAAAAGTAAGAAACAGGGTACGAGTAGGCAGGAATTCACCGTTGATCTTACGTTGTACCCGATAAACAGCTGAGACACCCTGAGTCGCAAGATTTTCTTGGATCTCCTCAATTGACAAACCGTCCAACGCGCGGGTTGTTATTACACCGCGGGAGGAGTTCAGCGACTTGTGCACCTCGACCTTCACTGGATAGCTGGCTAACATGGTGGCTTTAAGTATTCTTGCAGCTTGCGAGGCGGAGTTGGCTTCGACAAGAAGTGTACCATTGCGAGCTCGAACGCAGGATTTAACAGGACCAGCAATGGCATCGAGACCCTTTTGGATAGTAAAAGGGCTCACCGTAAGGAACTTCTTACCTTCCTCTGTCCTATGAATGACCAAGTAGCGAGGACCACATGACTCGACTACTTCCTTTCCAACTTCTTTATTAAGGGGTTTTTGTTTTGGTGCCATAGAAAAAATGGTATAAATTCATCCCCCAGTGCTCCCCACCCACCACGGAGCCCAACGAGGGGTCACCCCACTGGGGTGACAGGGCTACACAGGGGATATAGCGGGCTCGCCGTCCCACTCACCCTGGAGTTCGGTGTAATACCTAGTCCTGGCCGATTGACTAGGGGTGGGTTAGTCCCTAGCCTCCCGTTTAGGCAAATCAGAAACCAAAGCGGTGTATTAGGCTGCGCACCCTCCCCAGTTACTGAAAGACAGAAGCCCAGGCTCAGGTACGCAACCCTCAACCAACCAGGATATTCCTCTTCACCGACACGGGTCTCCACGCACGGCCTACACGTGGGTGGGCATTTTAACCTACTGACTCCCTCACCACTCTGAGGTTGCCCACAGAGGGAGTCAAGGTGGCTCGGGACCCCGGGTGCGCCTAACCCGTACCTACCGTAGTAGGCCCCTGGGGGGAAGAGACGAGAAGAAAAATAACCTTCCACTTGAGAAAAGCTACCTTAAAACTGGAACCAATAGCATGGAATATCCTGGAAATAGTTAAACCTACAAAAAATGTATATGACCTAAAGTGTGTATTTTAACAAGATCTATATTTTAGATCTGTATTTACGATTTACTAGTTTTATACAAAATGTACAAAAGTCCTCCAGAAGCCTTCAGTGTCTATTCCCAGGAAATTCAATTTCGTTTGTCATAAAAAAATACCTTAAATGTATGGTATTTTAATCAAAATGATAAAATCAACATTTTTTAAAAATGCACGTTACAAAGGGTAGTTATGGGTGGGGGGATTTCCTGAAAATCTTCATGTCGTATCCTTCAAATATACTGTTTGGTATTTAATAATATAGTTTGGTATTTACAACAAGTTCGGTATTTAACAGCTGAGTTTTCGTTTTGAGTTTTGCTGCCCATGGACCTTTTTCTAAAAATGCAATTTTTGGGTTTAGAGGACCTTAAAACATACATTTCCTATGAAATATCGGTAAGAAATTTTTAGTGAAATAAAATACCTTCTCTGTGGTATAGATGACATATATTGTGTATTTTAACGGGTCTGTATATTTGTGTATTAGGTTTTAGCTATTTCTTACTGTTTACCAGTTTAAAACATGTATGTAACATCAACAGTATGTTTTAACGAGATAAATTTTTTGTGCAGTAATATTTGTTTATTAGCTTACAGTTTATTACTTTTTAAAAAGCCATTCAGACTGTAAATGACTTCAGTGGCTGCACAGGAAATTCAGGTTTAATATTGTTATTTTCCATATAAATATATTATACACAATTTTAATCAAAATCCTTATAGCCATGTTTTAGAAAATGTCCATGTAAAGGGTAGTTGAGGATGTGGGAATATTTCTGAATATTATGTTGCATCATTGAAAGATGATATACTTGAATAACAATTGATATTTAATCGGCTAACCTTTTTTGAGTTATGCTGTCCTCATACATACACACACATATTTTTCTGAACATTGTTTTCCTTTTTTGATTCAGGGGTCCTCAAAACATTTATTTCCGTTGAAATCTGTGCATATAATGTTTGGTTGGAATACGTCACCTTCTCTACTTACTATGTACATTGTACATCCGTGCCAGAGAAAGTAAACATTTTTGAATGTGATAATTCTCTTCAAACAATATACAAACTAATATTTAGTTCTAAAGTTTAGCAATACAGATGATGTCTTAATACGTTAAGCCTACATTTACGTACTTGTTTAAAGACTGTAAAAATTATTGTATGCTATACCTATTTACACTTTCTAATTACTACAAGGGTATTGAAAGAAAGTAATGCATTTGACCCAAAAATTCCATGCCAAGAGTTCACTGAAAATATACGTTTTAGGGTCCCCTGAATAAAAACAAAAACAGTTTCATAAAACTCTCGTATGTATGCATGTGCGTCTGTGAACACGATAACTCAAAAAAGAACTTTACACCTAAGTTCAATAAATTATCAAGAAATTTCCGCACCTCAAACTACCTCTTACATGGAAAAAGTTTCGAAAATGTTGTTCTCAAAAATAGATCACGCGATTATGATTAAAATAACGTATATTAAAGATACTTTTATGACAAATAAAATGTGTGTCTCTAACTATCATAGAATATCTTTTGAAGTCCTATTCATTTGCCTTTGTATAGCTGGTAAAGTGAAAGAGGTAGACAAAAAGTTACTACACAAAAAATATAGAGCTGATTAATACACACAATTTATATCATACCTGTATCATATGCCATATATATATGCTTTTAACTTTAAAATACTTAAAATTTTCTCCTACAGTAACTTTTTAACTCCTCGCCATTCAAAGAAAATGCATTTCAGTCACATAACAACTAGCTTTTAAAAGATTTGACTATAACTTTGGCCTAACGTATTCTCTTGTTTCTCTTCTACTTATAAGAAACTAAGTAATAATTTTCTGGTAATATTTATCACGATTATTATAAATAGAAGAATACGTTTTAAAGAATAATTTGTTATGAATGAATAAATGTATTTGTTTAAATACCGTATACATATACTGATCATCAATCGCACGGATCCACAGACCATACATGCTTCTGTAATACACAAAATAAGCAGTATTAAAAACAATACATCTGATGTTGCAATCACAAGACTGCAAAGCGTACCGAACTTTAATTGTTTACATATTGATCGGCTTTCAAGAGTTTTGACTATCGCTTTAGCTTGGTATATTTGCTTATTTTTTCCTTTGCTTATGAGTAACTAAGTAATAAGACCAAGTGTGTTCATATTTATCTCATATAGCATGATGTAGAGAGAAGAATAATCTTTTGTAAGAATAGTTGTTTGCAGAATAGGTAGAGAAAGTTATCTGAATGAAACACGTCAGATTTTACTTTCTCTACACGTACAATTTATATAGTGTATAGAGAAAGTATTGAATTCCACCCAAAAATTCGATACCGAGATTTCACTGGAAATAGGCGTTTTAGGGCACCCTGTATCCAAGAAAAGCATTTTCCGAAAAAGGTGCGCGCGCATGCGTGTGTGTGTCTGAACACGATAATTCAAAAACGAAAAGTCGTTAAAATACCAAACTCGGTATTGAAGTTTAATATCTTCCAGGGACGCGACATGAAGACTTTGAGAAAAATCCCCTCTTTAAATGGAAAAATAAAAGGAAAATGTTGATTTTCTCAAAAATGACCGTAACCATTTTGATTAAAACCTCTTATATTAAAGAAATTTACATGCCAAATAAAATGTGTATCTCAAATTTTCTGGGAATAGCCTCTAAAGACATCTTTATTCTGGATGAATTTTGCTGAATTTTGCGTAACCAGCAAACCGTAAGAGATAGACGAAAACTTACTGCACAAAAATGTAACTATTGTTAAAACACCAATTTAAGGCATATGCTTTTTTTCGTAAAATTTACCATTTCTAATACATTCCTTGTTATTTGTTTCAGATTTAAAATACTTAACTTTTCTCACACGTTGTAAAGTTGTAATCTCCTGGCCATGCATAGAAACGGATGTCAACCAAGGCAACCATTTTATCCTAGTGTATCCATTATTTCCCTTATACTTAAAAGAAAATCATCTCTGCTAATGTTTATCTCGATTAGCATGAAGTAGATGGAAGAATAAGCTTTTTAACAGTAATTTGTTAGAGATGTAGAGAAAGGCTTGTAAATGGAACGATTTTTTAAATAATTATTAATGGCAAGTTCATAATTGTTTTTGTTCTCTCTGATCACCTCCATTGGCTGTTCGACTTGTGTTTCTATTGCTGGATCGAGTAAGTACGCTTTTCTGTTGTCTTTAAAAGCAATTATAGCAATCTTCTGGTGCTGCCTTGAGTGGCGAGACCTTAAACTTCCTTAAGGACTGTAAATTCTACTTATTTTAGGCTTTCAGCAATCGTTGACCTTATCGTATGATGGCGAAAGTTTCGGAGTGCTTCATCATAAGGAACAAGAGTCAAGGACTTGGCCAAGTGTCCCAATGTCGTCGTCACATCTGCAACACCGAGTGTTTGTCCCGACTCCTGTCTGGAATACGAGCGACGTTCAATAGGTCATTAGAAAATCCAAGAAATTACATATGTTATCATCGAAAAATAGTTAGCATTTAGTAACCGTCGTCTCTTATTAGATGCCAGTTAAAAGTTTCAGCTATATCTATCACGTGGTTTTGTTGACATAAGCGGTTGAATCAACAATCCAGCTCTTGTCCCTCATTAGGCTTGTGTGAAAACACAATTAAATCAATATTAACTGACCATAATAGTTGGCTATAGTGTGAATCCTGGGACAAAATACTTTCGACATTGTAAGTCGCCATTTCAAAATAATTTAAGATCACCTTGTGGTTTACCGGGAAATATGAGCGTCAGTTGGGAAATTTAGTGACGTGCTGGCATGTTGCCATGGTAGCTCAGTGATAGAGCAGTTGCAGTGATAGAGACCGAGATATCCGTGTTCAAGTCCCGGTTATGGCATTGAATTTTTCAGTCTGACTCTTGCTATCCAACTCCTGTTCTACACATGGCTTATGCGAAAGAATTAAGTAAATTTTGTGATACTTTAGAAAGATGTAATAAACGAGTTTCGTGCAGTGATTAAACACTTCTATTTAAAAAACTTAACACTGAAGTAGGTAAAAGCAGAGTTGGATGAAATTCATGGAACATCTGCTCCTGCGTTTGCAACAATTTACAATTAGATAAATTAGTTTAAACGTGGCCGTACATCCACAAAGGTGAACATCGTTCCTGACGTTCAGTAGAAGTGACTTCCTCCGAAATGATTGACAAAACCCAGGATATGTTTACGAGTAATCAACGAATCAAAGTTCTCGAAATAGTAGAGGCCACAGACACATCACAAGGTACAGAGCTCTCAATTTTTCGCCAAAAATTAGCGGCAAAATGGATGCCGCGTTTGCTCTCAATGGAGAATAAACGCAATCGTGTGAACGATTCGGAAGCTGGTTTTGCACTTTTCCGTCGCAATATTGACGTGTTTCTGGACGATGCATAACGGTAGATAAAACATGGATGCACTGCTATACTCCAGATATAAAATTACAGACAAAACAGTGAGTTTTTAAAAGCGAACGGCGCCGAAGGAAGCAAAGGTGGTGAAATCTGCAGTCAAGGTGATGGCCTCAATTTTTTGGTATTCACGCGGATTCATCTACATTGATAACTTGCAGAAAGGAAGAACGATAAAAGGAGAGACGCGTTATTGCACCGGTTGATAAAAAGACGCCCTTATTAGGCGAAGAAAAAGACTCTCTTCCATCAAGACAATGCAAGGGTGCACATCGGCGCAATTTCTATTGCGAAAAGTGTAGAATTAAGGTTCGAATTCCACAACATCCACCGTATTCACCAGATTTGGCTCCCAGTGACCTTTTTTTATTTCCAAACTTGAGAAAATGGGAGGTAGAGAAACACTGGAAAAAGTATATCGAGCTGAAAGGTGATTATGTTAAAAAATAAAAAATCTGATGTGCTCCATTCACATGACTTTCTCTATATCACTGCAACAAATTATTCTATTTACTTCATCTAATGGAGCAAAAAATAGCAGAAATAGTCTTATTACTTGCTTCCTTGTTTGCAGAAGCGAAATAAGGGGGTACCATAGGTTAAAGTGATAGTCAAAAGCTGGTTGCTCTGCGACTGAAGTTCCTTTGTTTGTATGGACAGGAGTTCACAAAGTCCTGTATGAGAAAAGTATGTCTTTATAGCTGAAACAAAAAACAAGGAGTATCTCAAAAACAATCAACTCAACGAAAAAATGCATATTACATAAATTGTGTGTTTTAACATACTCTACATTTGTTGTGTGGTAAGTTTTTGTCCATCTCTTACGGTTTAGCAGTCTTCAGAGGCTATTCCCAGAAAATTCTAAATATACATTTTATTTGACAAATATACATTTGTCAGGTAAATATCTTTAATATACGATATTTTCATCAAAAACGTTAGAGCCATTGTTTTTTTGGGGGTAGGGGGATTTTTCTCAAAATCCTCGTGTCACATCCTTGGAAGATATTAAACTTAAATACCAAGTTTGGTATTTTACTGACTTTTGTTTTTGAGTTGTCGTGTTCATAGACACACGGACACACTGACAAACAGACACACACACGGACCTATTTCTGAAAATACTTATTTTGGATACAGAGGTCCCTAAAACATGTATTTCCGGTGAAATCTCGGTATCGCATTTTTGGGTGGAGTGCAATACCTTCTCTATCCCTGTGTATATTTTACATACGGGGCTAGAGAAAGTAAAAAATATAAGAATACCGAAAATCATTTATTTTTCTGTATTTTGCTAAACACCTATTGAAACATCACTGCCACCCTGTACTTTAACGAATGTAAAACATGATGTCGAACACAGCAATTATTTTTCTCGGGCATTTGATATTATCTTCAGAAAATACCGGTTACCGCACCATAGTTAGAAAGCTAAGTGAAACAACATTAAACAAGAATGTAAACTGATCATAACAAAACCACACCAACGAGAAGTAATGCAACGATATCCTTTGTCGTCTACACTCTATAATTAAGGTAGCTGATTACATCTTTAATGAAATATCAGAAGCTTTCGTCGCAAAAGAATATCTAGTAACCGGACTAGTTTTTGGGTTCGCAAATGATGCTTCTGTCTCTTTCGGTGTTAAGCCTTTTATATAGAACTGTTTAATCAGCGCACGAAACTTGTTTTTACTTTCTGTACACGTATTATGTACTTAATGTGTAGTGAAGGTATTGCAATGCATTCCAAAATTCGATATCGAGATTTCACTGGAAATACATGTTTTATGGTCCCCTGATTCCAAAAACAAAGGCATTTTTAGAAAAATATCCGTGTGATTAGTTCAAAAACGAAAAACTTGGTTTTTAAGTTTCTTATCTTCCAAGGATGCGACACGAAGATTTTGAAGAAAATCCCCCCCCCCCGCCAACTACCCTTTACATGGAATTTTTTTTTAAAATTTTGATTTTCTCAAAAATAACCAACGATTTTGATTAAAATATCGTATATTGAAAATATTTATATGACAAATAAAATATATATCTTCAATTTTCTGCGAATAGCCTCTGAAGAATGTTTATTCTGGAAGAGATATACAAAAACTTACTGCACAAAAAAGTTAAAGCTCGTTAAAACACACAATTTATGTTATATACATTTTTTGGTGGAGTTGACCGTTTTTAAGACATACCTAGTTATTGTTTTCACCTTTAAAATACTTAGTTTTTTCATACGGGAATTTGACAAGTCCTGTTCATACAAACAACTTCAATCATAGAGCAACCAGATTTTAAAAGATTTGGCTATCGTTTTAGCCTATGGTACTTCCTTATTTCCCGTCTACATACAAGGAAGCAAAGAAGCAAGGAAGTTAGCATTAAGTAAGTAGAAGAATACATTTTTTAACAATAATTTATTGCGGAGATGCAGAGAAAGTCATGTGAATGGAACACGTCAGATTTTTTTTTTTTGTCCCATCTTTCTAAAGAAACACAAGATTGTTAATTCAATCGCTCATGATAACGAAATCACGTGATGGATATAGCTGAAACTTTTAACTGGCATCTAATAACAAACTACGGTTACTACACACAAACTTTTCTCGAGTGTAATTTCCTGAATTTTGCAAGGATTTATTGAGCCCCCCTAGTACTATGCCAGACATTGCAGTGTATGTATGCAAGGTTGCCACACGTTTAGAATATTTATTATGAAAAAATATATTTTTAAAAGCTTTTCAGAATTTTAAGCTTTACTTTAAAACACAATGTAAGATTCTAAGGCATTTAATGTTTATCAAGCACTATGCTATAAAACAAATTTCTAAAGTAGATTATTGTCTGAAGAGAGTATATCTTTGGTTAAAAGCAGGACAGATTTTTTTTTTCTTTTCTCTCCATACTTACGTAATCCCGTGTTCGATTTTTTCCGAGCAATTCAGTTCCTTTGAGCGAATTCTTTTTTTTTTTTTTTTCCTCAGGTAAGAACATCAGTGAAATGAAATCTAGTAGAGCGTACGTATTCTTTACTTTCTCTGCATAATACATTGCTCGTAGGTAGAGAAGGTAATATACTCCACCCAAAAATTCGATAACGAGATTTCATCGGAAAAAGGGTCCCCTGTATCAGAAAAAGTCGGTGTGTGCCTGTGAACATAACTTAAAAACGAAAAATCGGTAAAATAACAAACTTGGTATTTAAGTTTAGTATCTTCTAAAATTTGGCACCAAGATTTTTAAGAAAATCTCCCCATCCGAAAGTACCTTTTACATGGGAAACAAATCGAAAATTTGGTTTTCTTAAAAAAGATTATGCGATTATAATTAAAATATCGTATATTAAGTATACTTGAATGATAAATAAAATGTAAATCTTGAAGACCTCTTTGTTCTTGTTGAGTTTTGCTAAAATTTGCATAAATGGTAAACCGCATGAGATAGACAAAAACTTACTACACAAAAAATGTAGATCTTGTTAAAACACACAGTTTGTCATATAGAACTTTTCTCTTTCTTTTGTACGAATAGAACTGGCCGATTCTGATATAATTCCTTGTTACCGCTTTCAGCTTTGAATTACTCATCTTTTCTCATAAGGAAATTTTGAACGCTGGTCATACATACAAACAAAGAAAGGAATTTCAGTCACATAGCAACCAGCTTTTTTAAAGAATAACTATCGCTTTAGTCTAGTGTATTCCCTTATTTTCCTTCTAATTATAAGAAAGCGAGTTTTAAGACCATCTCTGCTAACTTTTTCGATTAGCATGAAGTAAATTGAAGAATAAGCCTTAAAACAATAATTTGTTACAGTGATGTAGAGAAAGTCACGTGAATGGAACACATCAGATGTTTTTCTTTGCACAAACTCAATAAATGTTAATAGAGGATTTTAAATTTTCAGGAACAACGTCAACAGCAACGGGCTCAGAAACCGAGCTACGTCGACAAAGGAAGGCAGCATTCTGATTAACATTTACTCTATATTCTATCTCCTGCTGGATTTTATAGTGCTCGTAGTTAAAGTTACATACGCCATCTTAGAAGCCATCTACCAGACGGTGATACCTGTGCAGGAGAAGTCAGTTGCTGGAGAGGTTGTACTCGTAAGTATTTTGTTTTCCAACACATTTTCTGTTTGTTAGTTGCTTCTTTCACACCTGTGTTGGAAATGTAATGCCATGGTCAATAATTGACCTAATAGTTCGTTAAATTGTGGCGCCAGGGATTTACACTACGATATTGTAAGTCGCCAGATTGTGGTGTTGTGGTTTACCGGGAAAAACTCGAGTTAATTAGGGAACTTAGTGTCCTGCCAGCTAACTGTCATGGTAGCTCAGTGGATAGAGCAACTAGACGGAAACCAGGAGCTATGGTATTGAATTTTTCAGTCTGCCTATACTGTTCAAATTGAGTTTTATTTATGGACGCTCTTTAACTGCAGGGGTTCTCGGCGTCCCGTTCTATATTGGGCGTGAAAGACCGTTTTAATTTTTCTCAGAGGCCTCTTTTATCTACGACACGGAATTGTTAATAGGACCAATGTTTTCATTTGTTCTTAAAAGTTTGAATTTAAGGATTTTTTGGGGGAGGGGAGGAAGGGCCATTGTTTAATTTTACTCAATTCACCCCTCACAAACGGCTTTACTTCCCTTCTGAGGGAAGTCATGCTAAGGATTTTTACGCCCGAAAAAAATTCATTCTCCTCCACCGAGTTTGAACCCGAGACCTTGGGGATATGAAGGTAGCATGGTAAACATTACACCAAATTATAGGTAACACATATTCTAAAATATCTTAAAGAACCGTATCGGCTCAGCACTCTTCTATCTACATTTTTATTTATTCTTATTATTGCGATTTGCATTGGTTTACAATAAATATGATATAAAGAAATATTAAGACTGTTGCATAGAGGTAGAGAAGGTATTACATTCAACTCAAAAATGTTATATCAATGTTATCACTGAGGACCCCTGAATCCTCTAGAAAAAGTTTGTGTGTACTTTTGCCTATTTGTGTGTGCCTGTAAACACATGGCTTAAAAGCTAGAGGTTAGTTAAGCACCAAGCTTGGTATCTCAATTCACTGCCTTCCAAGAATGCAATACTAAGATTTTCGGGAAAATCACAGCACGCCAGACTATTCTTTGCATGAAAGATTTTTTGAAATGTTTGGCTAATGATTTTGATTAAATGCTGCATTAAATTGTTTTACATGACAAATACAGTACATACCCTGAATTTTCTGGGGACAGTCTCTAAAGCCCTCTTCATTCCGGACAACATTTGCATAGATACAACTTAATCTTACTACACAAACATGTAGATATCGTTAGATACACAACTTATGTCACAGCATTTTGTTGTTATTAAGTTAACCCATTTATAAATATCACTTGCTTTTTCTTTCAATTTATTTACTTAATTTTTTTCCATATGAGAAATATGTTTTTTTTTTACTTTCTCTACAAATACTAGGTATGTAGATAGTGTACAGAGGAAGCATTGTATTCCACACAAAATTTCGATACCAAAATTTCACAGGAAATATTTTTTAAGGTCCCACGAGTCGAAAAAAAAATTTAGAAAAACTCCATTTCTTTCTGTGGTGTGTGTGTGAACAGCAGAGCAGAAAAACTAAAACGCCGTTAAATACCAAATATGATATTTAAGTTTGGTATCTTTCAAGGATGCCACACGGATGTTTTCCAGAAGTTCCCCCGCACCAAACTACTATTTATATGACAATTTTTGTAAAACAAAAAGTGGGTTTTCTCAAAAATGATTAATGATTTGCATTAAAATGCCGTATATTAAAACTATTTATATCACAAATCAAATGTATATCCTGAATTTTCTGGGAATAGCCTCTGAGGACCTGTTTATTCAGAATGAATTTTGCATAACTGATAAACTTTAAGAGACACACAGAAAGTCACTGCACAAAAAATCTAGATCTTGTTAAAACACAAAATTTATGTCATATATATTTTTGTTTCATATTTTACCATTTCCGAGATATTCCTTGTTATTGGTTTCAATTTTAAGCTATGCATCTTCTATTCATCTTTCTTTCATCTCTCTTTTATTTTTATGGAAATACAAAGCGAACCGAACTTCAAATGTTTTCATATCGATTGCTTTTAAAATATTTGACTATCACTTTAGCCTGGTATATTCCCTATTTCCCTTCTGCTTATAATGAACTAAGTAGTAAGACCAATTGTTTTAAAGTTTATCTCGTTAAGATAGAAAAATACTCTTTTGTAAGAATGTTGTTTTTTTTGTTATTTTTTTTTCTTTTTTGCAGAAGAAGTACAGAAAGCCACGTGAATACCACACATCAGATTTTTTTGTTTCAACCTTATCATGTAAATAAAACAAAATTTCAAGGCCGTCATATTGCGAACACCCATAGCCAATCTTAAAAGACCTGATTAGTGTATTCCCTTGAGCCCATAAGAAAATAAGCAATAAAATCATTTCTGTTTTTAAAACTAGTTTTTTTTTTTTTTTCAGAACAGATAGGGAAATTCATGTGAGTGGAAAGCATCAACATTTTAAATATTCAAAGTTAAACTGTTGGTGAAGTTTTGAATTCAGGATGTTGCACTTTGTGTAGAAGTATATCTATAGTTCTAATTATTGCAAAATGTCTGACAACCTCAGTTCATATAGGAATATTTGAGAGTTTCGGTTTATTAATATATTACGTTTCAGTGATTTAATATATTTCTGAATTATTACGCAGGATAGGTCTGCACTTCAAAACAATTGTGGACTTCGTTATAATCGCGTGACTATAACAACCTCTTCCCACAATCCTTAGAGATAGTAACAAAAGACGCTCGCGGTGTAATCGCTACTTTATTCTCACAGATCTAGCTATAAGAAACAGAGTTCAGTATATTCATAACTGATAATATCAGTGCAACTATTATTAAGAACACAAGGTTCACATCATACCATGAAGATGGCCTTGAATATATATAGCCGAAAGCTTAGTCAGGGTATGGTTAAAGCTATAATGCACTGTATACTGTTCAAGAAATTAAATGACTGTTTTAAGTGAGCTGTCTGAGCGGACATATATTCATGCCTTCTATTCTAACTCGTAACAAATAAAAGAAAATGATAATAAAAATAAAAAACTCCCAAGGTAAAAGAGTTATGCAGCTGTGTTGAAAAGGCACCGGACGAACTTAAGTCTTATGCTTCTATTTGAACTAGCCGGAAGTTTGATCGTTGCCCTCCGTGGTGTAGTGGTTACTATACTCAAGGTCACGGGTTCAAACCCGACGGAGTACAATGTATTTTTTTGAGCGAAAAAATCCTTAGCATGGCTTCCTTTGGAAGGGAAGTAAAGTCGTTGTTCCCGTAACGTAGATTTATAGCACGTAAGGAACCTCAATCCTGATAAAGAGGCCTTTCAGGAAAATGAAGCGGCTTTTCACACCCAATACAGAATGGGACACCGAGATCCAGGGCAGTTAAAGGGCTTCCATAAATAAATTTCTATTTTTATTTCGGAAGTTTGATGTCATAGCTTTGAAACTCATCTAGATAATCACAGCATTTTGAAATTAGGCATCGCACGAAGAACTAGGTACAAGAAATACACATATTCACACTCCAGAGGGTGTTCTTAGCAAGCAGTTATCATGAAAAAAAAATGGATTTCTCCTTGTTTGATATCAGCAAACCTGTTGTATCTTTCAGGTAAAGGGGAAAAGGGCAGCTACCTAAGATTATTTATGGCTCAGTTATGAGTCAGCATGTTCAGCAGGAGGAAGATTATATGTTATTCAATGGATTTATTTATTTGTGATGAGTATAGGACTTGTTAGAAATTATGCCTTCTCATAAAATAAGAATAAATATAAGAACTGTAATAAATTATTTTATTCAACTTGTAATTATTTTTTCTGCATTTATTGGAGCTATTGGTGACTTAAATACATTTCTATTTGTAAAATCTTATCTTTTTCGTCAACTAATCACATTGGATGAATACTAGTCACCATAATTATAGGATAAAATTTATGATTGAATGCAAAACATATGAATATTTTCCCCAAAACAATCTAATGTTCCAATCACATGACTTTCTCTGTTACGCAAACAAATCTTTCTTACAAAGTTCATTATGTTATCTACACCATGATGATCATTAACAGAATGATCGTATTCCTTGCTTCTCTTTCAGCAGAAGGGAATTAATGGGATACCCAGGCTAAAGTAGCAGTTAGATATGTTAAAAGCTGGTTGCTATGTGAAACAATTGAAACTTGGTTCTCTTTGCTTGCTTGGAGTTAACAAAAGACACACGTAACTTGTTTATTTCAATGGCAAGTAAACGTCAATTCTTTTCAGATACATCCTGCCCAAAGATGTGAAATACTCACATTTTGTTAGCTTTAGAAATATTTTTAACGTATTTGATTAAAATAACGTATATTAAAGTTATGTATATATAAAATAGAATATATGTATATACACAGTATATTTTATAGGAACAGCCTCTGAAGTCCTCTTCATTCACAAGAAATAGACAATATCTTGTTACATAAAAGTAGATTTCGTTAAAACACACAGTTTATATCGTATACACCCTTTTCGTAGACTTGACAGTTTCCGATACATTGCTTGTATTAAGCTTCAGTTTTAAAATACTTAAAAGTTAACTTGTATGAGAATTTGTCAGCTCCAAAGAATTTTCATCACATAACAACCAGCTTTTACATAATTTGGTTATCGCTTTAGCCTAGTGCATTCTTTTATTCCCATTCAACTTATAAGGAACTAAGTAATAAGATAGTTTCTGCTAATGTTTCTTCTGATTGGCATAAGACAGACGAATAAGCCTTATAATTAACAATAATTTGCCATAAATAATTTGCCAAATTATTTATAGCAAACAATAATTTGCTATAAAATGCAAAGAAACTCATGTGAACGGAACACATCAGATTTTTAGAAAGGTGTGTGTGTGTGTGTGTGTGTGTGTGTGTGTGAAAAGCATAACTCAAAAAAAAACCAAGAAACAAAAAGATTTTAAAGAAATTCCTCCAAAACCAAATATTTTTCTAATCTCTTTTCCTTCCTGTAACCATTTTGATTCAAATACAATATGTTTAATATATTTTCATGATAAATAAAATGTATATATTGAATTTTCTGGGAATAGCCTCTGAAGTCCTATACATTCCAGATGACCTGTGTATAATAGCTAAATCGTAAGAGATAGACAAAATCTAAGTAGAAAAAAATTTAGACTTTGTTAAAGCACACATTTTATGTAATTTTGTGCAATAACCATTTCCGAGGTATTTTTCCTATTTCGTTTCAATGCTAAAACCCTTATACTTTTATAAAATATGAAATATTTATTTTTTTTAGTTTCTTCTTCAATTAAGGGTGAAATTTAAAATTAGAACGATTTTTATTAAAATACCATATGTTTAATATATTTTCATTGCAAACAAATTTATATCCTGGACCCTCTGGGAATAGTCTCTGAAGATCCCTTCATCATTCAGGATGGTTTTTGTTTAACGGTAAATGTAAACGATAAACAAAAACTTGCTACACAAAGAGTGTAGATATCGTTAAAACATACGAATTATGCCATACATTTTTTGTGGATGTAACTGTTTCCGATATATTATTTGTTATTAGTTTCAATTTTAAACTATTTAAACTTTTACCAAACGAGAAGCTCTCTTTCCTTTCATCTCTCATTTGCTTTACAGTTGGCCTTGCAAGGAAAAACCGAATTTCAAGTGTTTCAGATGCAACCAGCCCAGAGTATTCCCTTATTTCCTTTCTATTTACAAGGAAGCAAGTAATAAGACAATTTCTGTTAACGTTCATCTTGATTAGCATGAATGAATAATGTTTATAAGAATAGTTTTCTAACATGTAGAAAAAGGTCGTGTCATAAGAATTTTACAGATTTATTTTTTAAGTAACATCAACTGTTTTTATTTCAAAACATTTAATTTTATCGTCTGTCAGTTTAACAGGAACTTTGTTACAGATCACAGGAACGGGACATGGTATTGGTAAAGAACTGGCTCTGCAGTTTGCAGCACTGGGCTCTATTCTTGTATGCTGGGACATCAATGAAGAACTGAACAACAAAACGGTGGCTGAGCTCCAGAAAATGGGCTGCAAGGCTCATGGTTACAAGTGAGTACCTTAGAGTCAATGACAGATAATATATACAGGCTTAGTCAAGCAGTTGTCCTTAAGCTAGCTGCTCTCAAACCATCAACATATAGAACCGGTTCGTCCTCCATGGTCTAATGGTAACAAGCTAGCCTCTGGTTCTGATGTCGCGGGGGTTCGAACCTGGTGGAAGACATGGCTTGTTTGGGCTGTAAAGTCTTACGTATGACTCCTTCAGAAGATAAGTAGAACCAGTGGACCCGCGTCGTATATTTACGGCACGCAAAACAACTTCAAGCTTGGTAGAGACCTCTGATCAAAATTAAAAATGGTATAGAAAGTGAAGCTGAGAAGCAGTTTCTTTTAAGCTGATGCATCTGTGAAATATGACAACAACAAAAAAGATTTAAACGCCACGCAAAGAACCTACAAACGAGTTGTTTCTAATGGAGAGCCCTCGATATGACTTGATATATATATATATATATATATATATATATATATTCATTTATATATCCCCTTTAACATCTCAAGTCATATCGAGGGCTCTCCATTAGAAACAACTCGTTTGTAGGTTCTTTACGTGGCGTTTAAATCGTTTTATTTTCCTCAAACACACATTGACACATTCACTCTCACACACATACTTCCAGACTCTGTGGAGGACAGGGAATAATTCTGGTTAAAGAAACACTCTCCGCCCCAGCTAGGAATCGAACACGGGACCTCCGGATGAGAAGTCAGCTCGCTGACCACTCGACAACGGAGGTAGTAAAAGTAAAAAGTTAAAAAAACAGTGAATTGTGAACTTTAAGAAAATATATGGTTATTCCCACTTGGCGAATTTGACTATACTTTGTCACGGTAATGAAAAAGCTACGCAGAACGTTGTGAGCGCAACTATTGCCGATTACGTCACTCTCCCTTCTCCCGCAGGTCCATGTGACATGAACCACACATGTTCAACGCGAGGTTTTTGTCAGCGTGGGAGAAAGGATACTGAAAGCGGCAGTTAGTGATCATGATCACAAAAATCATAAGTCTACTGTTTATTGTAATAGTATATAAACTGAGTATTATTAACAATAAAGTCTTGACCTTCAAACCTAAGTTCTCTTCAGGTAATTCCATTAGAGGACAGGCTAGGGAGATTGTTTACACTTACTTGTGAAAGCATATTTTTTCTCATCTACATTCAGCCATGTACGCGTGTATCGTAACAATGACATGGTCATGATGGCAAACTCGCCCTCCATCCCTACCTTACTTACCATTTCCGAACGGAAGCTAGCTAAAGCAGGAAGAGGGGAAGCAGTTGAAGGCGTGAGCTGCGTGGACCAAGCGTGGTAATACTATAATTATCTTACTACACCAATTAGCTGACGCAACAGATGGGCGCAATTCTTTTCCAATACATCTTCATACTCAAAAACTTCTCAAACCGCCTGCGGTGCCATAAGTAGTTAAAGCGGACGTTAAACACTACAAAAAAAACTTCTGAAGACGCAATTTTTACTAATTTGTTTCAATTTTTTATATTGACACTCAAAAGCATATTAAAGAAAACTGTTATATTACTTTTTCAAAATCATGTTCCAATTTGAAAAATAAATTATTATATTTTCAAACAAAGGGTTTTGGAGAGTACGAAAAGTAATTTTTTTATACTAATTTTGGCTAATATAAAAGAATATAATATGACAAATATATTTGTAAACTCATTTACTGTTAAACTGGATTTGTTTATGCAAACATTTTTCTTTCTGTTACACGTATGTACAATGTGCATAACAACTAAAGAAGGTATTTTATTCAACCCAAAATTCGATAGGAAGATTTCAGCGGAAATATATATTTAGAGATCCCCTGAATCCCTGAATAGATATATAGATCCGAGGCTTGTCAGGATTCCGGCGCTGTATTTCTTTTTCCTCTTGTTTTTCCAGTGTCCTATATTTTCTTGGTTGATCTATTCATTTAACTTTTTCTTTTTACTTATACATATTCAGACATATCCACAATTATAAACATATAAACACCCATACCCAAGGCGGGACTCGAACCCACGATCCCCTGCGAGGCGCTTTAGCAAACGCGGCTATGGGGACCGGCTTATATTAATCTCTAAATCCCAAAAAACTAATTTAATAAATATCTTGAGTTTTATTATCATAAATTAGATAGAATGCTTAACTGAAAGTTTATTTTGAAGATGGAATGCTACAATTTTCACCTAAATGGCGTGATATCGTGCACCAAGATGTTGCCTATCCATACGAAATTAACTAAACGCAGGTTAAAGAACATGGCGTTATTATATTGGGCACCGCTTTTAACCAAAGGTTATTGCTAACCAGAGATTGTAATCCACACCCTATCGCTGTTTTGTGTGTTGTTTTCTCTTATACTTCACACAGTTGGTATAGCTTTTTCACTAATTCCATACTCTTTGTTGTAGATGTGACGTGGCAAATAGAGAAGAAGTACTAAGAGTGGCTAAACAAGTGAAGAACGATGTGGGTGATGTAACAGTGATCATGAATAATGCCGGTATCATGCCTTGCCATCCATTACTCAAACACAACCAACAAGAAATTCAGAGGATATTCGATATCAACGTGCTGGCACACTTTTGGGTAAGTTTTCGCTTTTTACACATACCATGTACATAGTGTATTACACGTACTATCTATATAGTGTATAGAGAAGTTATTGTACTGCACTCAAAAATTCGATACCGAGATTTCACCTGAAATACATATTTGAGACCCCCTGATTAAAAAAGGGCATTTTTAGAACCATTCCCTTGTGTGGTTTTGTCGGCGTGCCTGTGAGCAGCATAGCTATATAAGAAAAAGTCAGTTAAATACCAAACTTGATATTTAAGTAAAGTATCTTCCAAGAATGCGCCACGAAGATTTTCAAGAAAATCCCCCAACCTTGAACTAACCTTTTTATGGAATATTTTTCAAAATTTTTTATTTTTACAATAATAGTTACGATTTTGATTAAAATATCTTACGTTTAAGATATTTTTACGTGACGAAATGTATATCTTGAATTTTCCAGGATTAGCACTCTGAAGATTCCTTTATTCTGGATGACTTTTGTGTAACTGAAAAACCATAAGAGATAGACAAAAACTTACCACACAAAAATGTAGATCTCATTAAAACACACACTTGATGTTATATGTATTGTTTTTGCAGAGTTGAACATTTTCGAAATATTCCGGATTATTGGTTTCAGTTTTAAGCCACTTAACTTTTCTCAAACGAGAACACATCTTTCTTCTCGTTTCTCGTTTGTTATCTCCTGGCAAGCAGAGAGGATGACATTTCAATTGTTTCACAAAATGACCGGCTTTTAAAGGACTTGGCTATCGCTTTAGCCTGTGCATTTCTTTATTTCCCTTTTATTTGCAAGGAAGCAAATAATAAGATAGTTCTGCTTATGTTTATCTTAATTAGCATGATATAGATAAAGGATTAATATTTTGAATAAAAGGTTTGTTTGCGGAATAGCTAGAGAAAGTCATGTGAATGAAACATATTTTTTCAGCAAGGATATTCATTAATACTCTGTCATAGTAGTATTCAATTTATCTACTCTCTGAAAAAGGAACTGCAGAATCATTTATCAGCAATTTTAATCATATCAATTATAGATATAGGTCTCAAAATACTGACAAGATTATAAGTGGGTCATTGGGTTATGTTGTCTCAAAATTACATGCTAAATATCATTATACTAAAAGCTGTGGAGAAAATAAAAGTAAAAGATGGTTCTATAAAAGGGACGTGGACTGGTTCGCTGAAGAATGTAGAGTAATGAAAAGGCAAGTGAAACAGAGGTTGATCAAGTGTAGAGAATTGGAAAATAGGAATCAAAGCGTACATGAAATGGAGGAAATCATTTAATTTTCTGTTAGAACAAAAGAAAACAAACTGGAAGAATAAACATGAAATTAATTTGAGGTCTTAAAGTAATATAAATGAGGCATGGAACTGAATAAAATCAATGTATGTTTAATATGTAATGAAACCCAGTATACAACCTGGGGTATAGATGGAATGGTTTAAACAAGTGTATTGGGGAAAAATTATAAAAAAATAGGAATTTGGGAAATAGGTAGTTATTAATAGGCATTGTGGGTGATTAAATAAGGAGTGATAGATAGTAAAACACGTTAAATGAAGAGAAATAAAGTAACTGGAAAGATAGTATCCAAACAGAGTTCCTTAAGGAATGGTGCACTGAAATAAATAGAGTTGATGTTTCTATATACTTATTTAATTCAATCAAAGATAAGTAAAATCAGAAAAATGAAGAAGAGCAATAATATTACATCCAATATACAAAAGCAAAGAGAGTTGACAACCCAAAAAATTATAGTCCTTAATCGCTCATACAAATATTTGCATTTATTCACTCCTATTAAAAGTGTGCGTACATATATATATACACACATATTTATGTGTGTATATATAAGAAAATCTTTGCTAAGCGAGTACAATTTGATGATGCAAAGCTCGATCTTGGGTTCCGAAGCGCACACAGTTACGAACATGCAGAGTAGTCAACAGTATAAAGAGAGCATAGTAGGCAGGGGTTTACAGCGTTAACATGCTCACGTTGAAGTATAATATGTTCCAAAAGTAGCTCATTAAATGTGTTGCCATTATATGTATCGCTCTAATACATAAAGTAACATAGTAAAACAAGTATTTCATAATATGCTTGGTAATAAAACACCATGTACTTTTAAAAATAAAAGTAGAAAATGTGATACAAAAATTCAGGATAATAATATGCAGATCTTTGAAAATACAATGAACATAAATCAACCAAACTCAAGACTTCATTGCAGTATTACAAGATACATTTTTACTGTATCGTAAGAAAGGCTCTCCTTCTGTCACTCAAAATACGTTAGAATCATCCACAAGTTTGTTCAGTGTCAAATGACTACACTTATCGTATTTTCAACATTTTTCAATCTGGGTTCTCTTTCGCGTTCACTGTTTAGCTACTAGCAGGAACTGAACAAGGCCAGGCAGTGAGTAATGCAAGGCAGTGCAACAAATTTCGAAACGGGCTGTAGATGCCACGCCTACTCCATCACATCATAGTCTCTGTGTGCACCGAACCTCAATCCGGCAATTTCTTGACGACGGACCGAGCTCTAGGAATAGTTGCTAACAATGATGCTTAACCTCCACATTAGCTTTTAATCATTAATTGTCAACAAAAGTATTGCTTGCGTGTTTTAGACTATAAATGTTGAAGTTAATTACATAAACTCTCTATGAATCTTAGAGTTAATATAAGAATTTTCAGGAAACTTTATACATTCCTTCACAAGCTTTCATTTATGTTGATGTTCTTCACTCAAATTTGTAGTTGATGTGGGATGTTTAAACAACCATAATAATATCCATTCAAGTCCTACAACACATTCTCTCATAGTAAATTAAAAACTGAGAACATGTATGTATTATTGCAGATTCTGGAGGCATTCCTACCAAGCATGATAGAACATAACCATGGCCATGTGGTGGGGATCTCTTCTATTGCCGGATCCATGGGTACCCCTAACTTGGTGCCTTACTGTGGCGCCAAGTTTGCAGTGCGAGGACTTATGGAGGCCCTCATTGAAGAGCTCCGTGAAGATCCAAGAAAGATCGACGTGAAAGTCACCACTATTTATCCTTACATTGTGGAAACAGGACTCTGCAAGAAACCACGCACAAGGTACAAATTTCAACATATCTCCACTCCTTAGTTCTAATATGTACGTTTCATTTGCTACTGACAGGCAAACATTCTCATGGGACAGATAAAAATGTGCTTTTTTTCTTCCAACATGTTTGTAATGTCAAAACAAGAGAGTATACAATTTTTTATAATGCGAGTACGATTACTTCGCGAGTTATTTACATGTTAATATTGGTTTCATGTGAGCAGAAATCATATTTCATACCTTCATTGAAACTTCTCGGGAGCACTATTCATCTCCAAATGCGATTATTATTCCTGAAAATATACCCCGTAGTAATGGTATAAAAAAGTGTGAAAAATATAATTTCACTATACACCATCACATCTAAAAACTGCAACTTTTTCGCATTTATCACATGGGCCTTTCAAACTCTTAAAACGATAATCCGTTGTGTTTTGGAAATAGTTTTTTTTTCTGATAATCCAGCCAGCAGCCAACCGTACTGGAATATGAATTTGGCTACAAATGCACAAATAATCTTCTTATAAATTCAACACCACAGGCAATATCGAGTATAATTTATGTTAAACGTGAATTTGACTGCGAATACACTAAATAATTTTCTTATAAATTCAACGCCACTAGCAATATCTAGTATAATTTTCGCAACGCAGTAACGTAAACTCTGCAGCTATCCAAAAATCTCGGCGCATTCTACTGTGGGAACAACCTATTGTGTAATAATCACAACTCGTAACCTTCTTGTCAGATGGTCAGCACCTCTGCCTTCTACGAAAGACTCGAGAACAGTGACAATTTTCGTATCTATTGAATATTCTATGTAGTTTCTTAGTCACTGAGTAGTCAAAAACGCAGGAGCGGCTCTGCAGGTAACTCTGAACCATGATAGTTCAAAAATTTACAGCTGCAATTTGGAACATTGGAAGCAATGATTACTGTCAGAAGTGTTTCCTTATAGACTTATAAATTTACGCAAACAAAGATGTAAAATCGAAATGTATTACAAACCAGTTATTAAATTAAATGGGGAGAATAATTGCAAGTTCATGTTAAGATGCCAAATCATCTGGATGCTAATATGTATCTTATGATTAGGTGCACGTTTTGCTATGGCTCATAATAGTGTAGCATGCCCAATGTAGGTTTCACCCCTACACTGCACATACTAGGGATAGTAGCTTGTAGTAGAGATGTTCGTGCCTGCGAGAGGGTTTAAGGGTTTAAGATGCAGGAGGATTTACTCTTGGTTAGAAAGATCAGGAGCCATAAATAAATACACAAGGGTGCGAAAAGACACAGGCCATTTACTTTAACAAGGTGTGGCGTGGAGTTAGAGAATCCAAGGGTTACCTAAACTTATTCAACTCACCTGGTACTCGTAGACCTTGCAGTTAGCACTATTTACATAAAACTATGCCGTCGGTCAGTACGTCTATCGACATCAGCAGCTCAGATGAACAAGGTTTTTCTGACCTAGCTACTGAAACTTTTGTAATAAAACCCATGCTTATGCCAGCATTACTTTAGGAGGGTACAGCTATGTCAGCATTTCGACATCTTGCCACTAATATTGATTGCTGAAAACTGGTGCCTGAGTAAATGCCGTGACAGTAATGGCGATTACGTTGAGAACTAGACAAGTACCACAACTTTATAATAACGTTTTGTATTTTTTTAATTTATTTATTTATTTATTTTTATCATCTAAGGTCATATCGGGGGCTCTTTTATGTTGGTTTAAATCATTTTGTTTTACTCAAACACGCACACATTCACACTCACATACAAACTTTCAGACTCTGTGGGGTATAGGGAATAATTCCGGGAATCGAACCCGGGACCCCCGGGTGAGAAGTCAGCTCGCTGACCACTCGACCACGGAGGCAGTCAGTATTGACAACTTCCATTATTATTTAGTTATGCTAATTGTCCTTTACTTTACGGACAACCAACTCATTGTCAGTCATTAAATTTGCACATTCACATAATTTGTTACGCGCAATTAGTTTCAAATAGGTTTCATTTATATTCCAATACGTAAATAACTTTGCAGATACCAACTGTTAATTTTTTATACTGTACGAAATGCAACAATAACCTCATTACTTCAACGGACTCAGAATACGTATGTACGCTTTGTATGCAATCTCCGTCGGTTTGATCATGTTACACCATCACTCAAAACACTTAAATGTCTCCAGCTTTAGGATAGAAGAACATTTCATTCTTTATCATTTCTCTATGAACTTCCTTCATTCTCTCATGCCGAACTATTTCAATGTTTGCTTCAAATATCTTTCTGGGTCATAATTAAGAAACTCGCTCGCGACACTCTTTCCTTCTTATACCTGCTCATCATACAACCTTCTATTCATCATTTACAATAGATTTAGCTCGTCTTTAGAATTCCCTCCCTGAGGATGTAAGGGACTGCCGGGACGTTACACAGTTCAAACAGAAAATTAGAGCATACGTTTATAATCAAACCTAATCTGCTGTTGTATTAATATGATTAATACAACACTTAAATGTATTGTTACTAATGTTTTATAGGCTGGCAAGTAATATGGATTTCAATTGTAAATATCACTATATGCGTTTCAACTTGCATGAACACTTTACTTAAAATAATTTTGATTACAGTTTTTTTTTTTTCATTTCAGTATACTTGTACCTTTTATATTTGTTTTTATTAAGTTGCATAGAATTGTATTTTTCTTCTTTATTCATTGTATCACGGCTGTATTGAATTTAATGTATTGCCTGGTAGAGCGGAAGAGAAGGCCTCATGGCCTAACTCCAATTCGGATAAATAAGTAATAAATAATATTTACTTTCAGCGTTGACACACGACTATTTGCTTTTACAATTAGCTTAAATAAAAGCGTAATATTACTCGACCATGATATGAATGCACTTTGAGAAGGGCGCCAGGGTTTTGTTGAAATTTGGCATCCGAGAGTACTGAAGGAAATACGATAGTGGAAATGTACAGTTGCACAATGAAAGGAATGCTAACATGCTGCTGTCTTCACATTAGTTTTCTCGGAAACAGGGCCTCCGAGATGCTCCGCCAACATGCTCCTAACTGCTCCTCTTACCACCGAACGCATTTATATCGTGGGTGACTAGTACATATGCTTACAGTTTATGTGTTAACATAAATCATCACTGTTACAGATTCCCATTCTTACTGGGCTATATTTCGCCACAAGTTGCTGCAAAAGCCATTATTACAGCAATGAGGAGGAACGTTACAGAGGCATCGATTCCTAGCGGCCTTGTGTATCTGACTTATATTCTGAGGTAAGAAAACAGTTGCAATATTGTGACTTTAAAGTACATACTTTTAATGTTCGGTTCTCTTAAGCGCTACGATGGTTAAATTACTTTCTATGCCAAATTTTAAAGTCATTCTTTTCAGGTTAATTTTATTGATATTTTACTATATTCAGAATCTATGTTTTTCTCCGACAAAAATAAAGCTACAGGTTGGAAAATTTTCCCCCAAACAATGCAAAATGTGTGTAATAAAATGTCTGGTTAGAATTCTATTGTTGAACATATATTCACTTTTAAAAAATAATTATGCGCTATTGTTTGCAGTTTCCCCCTTTGTAATATAAAATATATTTTAAAAAATTTAACAATCCGCCCTTCACAAACGAAAATGAGATTTATTCTTGTTTTGGACTGCTCATTAATACATTAAACCTATATACTCTTTTTTGGCAGGGTTTTATTCTAGGGATATAATTTTAGAGGAGTTTTTAGAGAAGTAGTTTAGGAAATGTAAGTTTATTTTTATTTTTGTTCATATGGACTTCTCTGTGTGTTCTAAAAACAAACTTTTCAATAAAGATTATATTTCTTTCTACACCATGCTAATTGAGATAAGCATCAACAGAATGGTCTCATTACTTAGTTCTTTATAAGTAGAGTAGATGAATTATACTAAAGATATAGTTAAACTTTTAAAAGCTGTCGCTATGCGATTATCATTAAAATTTGCTTCTTTGTTTGGCAGAAGTAAAGCAAAAGAACACGGGTGACTTCCTGTCTTAGAAAAGTATAAGTATTTTAAAACAGAAACCAATGACAAGGGATAACTGGTCAACTCTACAAAACTGTGTATAACTAAAACTGCAAGTTTTAAAAGATATATACGTTTTTTTGTGTAGTAATTTTCCAGTATTGCTTAGGTTTACTAGTTGTGCAAAATGCATTCAGAAAATTCCCAGTTATTTCCAGAAATTTCAAGATACATATTTGTCAGGTAAATATTTTTAATCGCAGTCGTTAAAACCAGTTTTGAGAAAAGCAACATTTTCCAAGTGAAGCTTAGTTTGAGGTGGGAATTTTCTTGAAAATCTGAATACAACAGCATCCTTGGGACATACTTTAATAGCTAAACTTTAATACTAAGTTTGGTATTTAACGGAATTTTTGTTTTTGCTATTATGTTAGACACACACAGGCAGACACACATTATCCTTTTTCTAAAAACGTGTTTTTTTATTATTCAGGGGGTCTCAAAACATTTATTTCCGGTGAAATCTCGGTATATAGAATTTTTGCGTGGAATATAATCCGCTACTTATCTACCTCGTAAAAAATGTGCTCTACAGACAATTTCAACCAAACAATATATTACAAGGGTATTAAGGGGATTGCCTTCGTGGTTGAGTGGTCAGCGAGCTGACTTCTCACATGGAGATCCCGGGTTCGATTCCTGGGAGGTTTTCTTTAGCCAGAAGTGAGACTAAATGTATGTGTGCTTGAGCAAAATAAAATAAATCGATTTAAACCCAATGTAAATAACCTACAGACAAGTTGTTTCTAATGCAAAGCCCCTGATTTGACCTTAGATGTTAAAGAGGACTATATAAATAAAACAATAAAAAATGTTTAAAAAGGGTAGTATGGAATGTAAGTTTTCAAAATTATGGATGTAGTTCAATATCTGTAGGAGAAGGAAGATTTTGATTTTAACTAATTAAATTGAATAAACAAATAAATGAATATATACAATACACATTTGAATGACATTTGATATGAACATTTCAAGGAGTATCAAGATTTCAAGGAAAAAATTAACTGATTTGCTTTCCTTAACTATCTCAAATATTTCTCTCCATTTTAATGTGGAGAATGTGATCAGAAAGACTTATGCAATTAAATATGAGCGAGGACTTGCAGATATTTCACAAAAAGTAAACTATATCCGATTCATGATTGTTTGTAAGGGCGTTAATAGTGTGTGCACACAAATTAGGTGGTCGACCGTCGGTTTAGCCTGGTGTATACCCTTATTTCCTTATATTTATAAAGAACTAAGCAATAAGACTATTTCCGTTAATGTTTATCTGAATCGGGAGTTGTAAAAGGTTACAACTTCATGACGCAACATAGATACTATCCGCTATGCGCAAAGTGATCGGGAGGGGCAGAGTAAGCGAGAATACAGAAGTGGTTCATCTTCTCTGACCATCTTACTACAACAAACAATAGCATACCTAACAAAAAAAAAAACAAGGGAAGGAAGAATTGAACATATAATTAAGATTATACAGTTTAGTTTTACTTTCTATATACGTACTACGTACATAGTGTATAGAGAAGGTATTGCACTCCACCCAAAAATTCGATACCGAGATTTCACTGGAAATATACGTTTTAGGGTTCCCTGTATCCTAAAAAAGCATTTTAAAACGGTCTATGTTTGTGTCCGTGTGTCTGTGAAGAGGATAACTCAAAAACGAAAAGTCGGTAAAATGCCAAACTTAGCATTAAAGTTTAGTATCTTCCAGGGATGCGACACGAAGATTTTGAGAAAAATCCCCCCCACCCCAAACTATCATTTACATGGGAAAATTTTCTAAAACTTTGATTCTAAATGACTCTAATGATTTTGATTAAAATGTCATTTATTAAAGATATTTATATAGCAAATAAAATGCATACCTTGAATTTTCTGGAAATAACCTCTAAAGACTTTGTTATTCAGAATGAATTTTGCTGAGTTTTGCGTAACTGGAAAACCTTAAGATAAAAACAAAAACTTACAACACAAAAAATATAGATCATGTTAAAACACCATTTCTGAGACATATATTCTGTTATTTGTTTCAGCTTAAAAATACTTTAACTTTTCTCACACGGAAAGTTGTAAACTTTTGGCCCTGCATAGAAACGGATTTCAACCACATAGCCACCAGCTTTTAAAAGATTTTGAGTTTCGTTTTAGCCCAGTGCATTCCTTTATTTTGCTTCTACTTACAAGGAAGCAAGTAAGTAAGACAATTTTTGCTAATGTGTATCTCGATTATTACAAAGTAGATAAAACAATATGCTTTTTAACACTAATTTGTTACAGTACTGTAGAGAAAGTCATGTGAACATCAGGTTTTTATGATTTTAATTTGTTAAGACGTTATCCCAATTTGTACTTTTATTTACAAGGAAGTACGATTTCAATTTGTATTTGCTTTGAGTACGGCGCAGTTACCATGCTCTCAAAACTTGAGCTTGTTTCATAAGTAACTAGTATTAACTGTATTCTTCCTATTGTATTTAGTATGTTTGATTTACAATATACACTATTCCCAAGTAGACGTAGAACCATATATAACAGCGATTCTGGCAGAAAACGATTTGAGACGTGGGTGTTAGAGGTGATAAGATGATTGAATACATGCAACAGAATCCTTCTACTCACTTTTCACAAATCAAATCACCAAACTATTTGTTTATGGGCACTCTTTAACTGTTGCTTTCTCAGCGTCCATTCTATACTGGGCGTGAATAACCGTTTAATTTTACTCAATGCCATAAATCTATGTCAGAGAGCAATGACTTTACTTTACTTCCCTTCCGAAGGAAGTCACGCTAAGAATTTTTACGCCCGAAAAAATCCATCGCCTTCCACCGGGTTTGAACCGGCAACCTTGGAAACCAGAGGCTAGCATATTACCCCTGACATTTTAGCATGATCTTTGTGAGATATATGTATATAATGTTGGTGCTTATTACTGCTGTTGACACCATTAATATTTTTACTGAGCCACCATTACAGCTGTGCCGAATGCGACATTGTAGATTCTAGTTCAGTTTTAGATTTGACTCTGTCATTAGTCAATTAACCAACATGGCTGCCCATGCATGCAGATAAAACGGACGGAAGACTGCATTCGCATTGAAAGGAAGAATCGATTTTCAGAAAGTCCATTTTACCCCTTATTTCGACCCAGTTCATTTACATGCACCTCACCTAACCTAACCTAACCTAACCTCGACGAAATCTCGAAACCTGTCGTTCACTTGTCACTTACCTCCGTAACCAAAAGGAAAGCTCAGGAAAGAGCCTTAGTTTGAGGAGAGTGAGGAGAGGGGTGTTGTGATAGTCAACCTACCTCACAGGTCAGGGGTTGTTTCCTGAGTCGGAAATTTGCGATGCCTGATTTAGACTAGAGTATCATGATGCAGATAAAAGAATAATCTTTTGTAAGAAGAGCTTATTTGTTGAACAGGTGGAGAAAGTATCAAAACTCATATTTATTTTTTGGTTTTTCTTTTTATTCCAGACTGTTTCCTGTGAAAGGCGCTCAATACATCTTAGACTTTATTGACAGCGGTTTGGGATCCGACCTTTAATTAAACTGTACATTTTAACTCAAAAGACAAACAACATAGTACAGTTAACGAGGACTTCCAGATTGTGTGTGTAAAACAAAAGGTGTTGTGAAAAATGAGTGCTTGTTACCTCACGTCTTATGCAAGGAATGAAGAGTTACTATAGAACAGTTGGGTCGTTTAAATTCTGAGACAGAATAACACTGTTTCAATGCATTTAAATTGTGGCCATCAATGTATACCTGAAACCTAAAGATGAATTTAATTTAAGTACAAAGAGGGTACATATTTTATTATATGATATACAATGATTTGTCCTGATGTGTACCATAAAGGGTTTCAACAACTTCACGAGTCTTTATTTTAAAATACATTTAAGAATATATTAATGTGAGGGGCGTCCAGAAATTAATCATAACTAAATAATAACGGAAGATACCAACACTAAACTTTATTTAAGTTGCGGGACCTACTCTATTTCTCAGCATTATCACCTTTGCTATTGAGACATTTATTGTAAACTGAAACCAGTTTTCGATTCTGATATCAGTTGCGACTCTTTTGCGCCCAAAAATAGTATATTGCGTACTAAAAACTGTAAGTTATATTTATCAGGTCAAGAATGCATATTGAGAATACGAGGCCCGCAGGGCCGAGTTTTTCCAAGCATTCGAGATCTGAAAAGTAACTTACAGTTCGTGGTTAGCCAATTTCTTTTTAAAATACTTGAAAAAACTGTAAAAATACTTATTGAACTTTCAAAAAACTGAATGCTCGATGCGAACAAATGGAAGGCAACATCTAAGTTATATAGACAAAGCCTTCTGATACTCTTTTTTTTACTTTCTCTATACGTACTATGTACATAGTGTATAGAGAAGGTATTGTAATGCAGTAAAAATCTTGATACCGAGATTTCACCGGAAATACATTTTTTGATCCCCTGAATCCAAAAATTTCCTTTTCTGTGTGTGTGTGTGTGTGTTTGGGCAGCATAGCTAAAAAACGAATAGACCGTTAAAAGCCAAACTGGGTATTTAGGTTTGGTATCTTTCAAGGATGTGACACGAAGCTTTTCAGGAAAATCCCCCCAGCCCCAAATACCCTTTATATGGAACATTTTTTTGAACATTTTGATTTTCTTAAAAATGGCTGTTAAAAATAGCTCTTACGATTTTGATTAAAATATCATATATTAAAGATTTACAAGACATAAAATATATATCTTGAATTTTCTGGGAATAGTCTCTGAAGACTACTTTATTCTGAATGAATTTTATGGAATTTTGCATAACTACTAAACCGTAAGAGATGGAAAAAAGCTTACCACACAAAAAATGTAGCACACGTTAAAACACACAATTTATGCTATATACATTTTTTCGTGGATTTGATCGTTTTTGAGATATTCCTTGTTTTTGTTTTCAGCTTTAAAAAACATCTATCACTTAACCCATAGTACTCATTTCGCTTCTACTTACAAGCAAGCAAGTAATAAGACTATTTCTCGATTAGCATGATCTAAATAGAAGCATTAAGTTTTTAACAAAAATATGTTGCAGAGATGTAGAGAAAGTCATGTAAATGGACCACATCAGATTTTATTAATGAATTAAATCATGTTGTGGTGCTTGTTGGCATGGCAATTAATAAATGAATTATAAACTCAGCTTACATTGCCAAATGTGTGTTCAGAATGAATAACATCAAGTATTTAAAAAGAATAACTTAATATGTCCAAACTGTAATGCCGGATTTCCTGAATTCTTTCACCAACATTTGCTTTCAACTCTACTAAGATGAGTTATGAACTCCCACTATGAATTCCCACAGTTGTTCTTCCTTGACTAAAAAGTATGCACCATTTTCTCGCTGAAGACACATTCATTGTGTTCATTGCATTATTACCACACACTGTCCCTGTTTGTGTATAAAATTCGATTAGAAACGAATAATTTGTGCATTTAAAAAACGAATGAAGTCTTTGGCATAACATCGACATTGAAAAACCTGTGCGACATAACAATAAATACCTTGACAGCAATGGAGATTAAGTGAAGAAATAGAGTAGGATACTATAACTTTGTAAATAAAGGTATGTGTTATCCTTCTTATTATTCATTTACACCTCATATATAAAAGTCAATGTTTTATGCATGTACGTATCTAGTTATAGACTTTCTATATCTTTACACCGATTTACCAAAAATACGAGCTAGAGAAAGTAAAAAGTATTGCGGAAAGAGTTTTCGTACGGCTAAAGTACATCGACAAGGTGAGAGCTCTACGAAGCAGAATGATTTATATTTGAAGATTATGTTCAGGAAATAGATCTTGTCGCCTTTCGGTTTAATATCCGTGCCCCTAAGGCCTATTAGTTGTAATACTGGTTTCTAAACTATAAGCGAGAACGCTGACCTTCAACCACAGAGGTTGTCAGATGCACCATTCGATGTGGTAAACCAAACACACAATTTCAAGTAGTTCTGCAGCCATGTGGTTGTAAGCATGATAATTCCTAAGAATCAACGCACACAAGGTAAAAAATCTTTATTTGAAAATACATTTGATTAGCAATGTATAGATAAAAGAGTCAACTTTTAATCAAGTCTTTTTACATCTGTCTTTAAGCGATTGTTATTGCCAGGAGTAAAACAAGAGATGTGAAACGCATGAGGACTTCAGGCTTGGCCAAAGTGGAAGTATTTTAAAATAGAAACCAATAACAGGGAATATATATAAAATGCCTAGCTATGCAAAAAAACAGTGTATGGCATAAACTGTATGTTTTATCGAGTTCTACATATTTGAGCAGTAATTCTTGTCTATCTCTTACAGTTAAACAGTTATATAAAAGTCATTTAGATTTCGAACTTCAGGAGCTATTCCCGATATATTCAGGATATATATTTTTTTTTCTTTACTATGTTACGGTATTTTAATCAAAATCGTTTACTTTTTTAAGAAAATTGAAAATACTCCGTGTAAAGGATAGTTTGAGATGGGGGAGTTTCTTGAAAATCTTCCGTGTTTCATTCCTGAAATTTGGAGAATTTAAATAAGGTTGGTTTTTAATTGAATCTTTACTTTCTCTACACGTACCAAATACATGGTATAGAGAAGGTATTGCATTCAACCCAAAAAAATCGATACTGGGATTTCACCGGAAATACACGTTTAAGGGTCCCCTGAATCCAAAAAAAAATTAGAAAAAGGTGTGTGTGTGTCTGTGCGCGGTACAACTCAAAAATAAAAGACCATTAAATACCAAAGGGTGCGACAATCAGATATTCAAGAAAATCTCTCACTCCAAATTACACTTTACATGGGAAAATTGTCGATTTTTTCCCTAAAATGGTTCTAACGAGTTTGAGTAAAATATCGTTTATTAAATATATTTACATAACAAATAAACTGTGGTCTTGAATTTTCCGGCAATAGCTTAATGAATTTTGCTGAACTTAGCATAAACCTTTTTCACAAGGGAATGTGTAAACTCTTGGCCAAACAAACAATCCGATTTCAACCATATGGCAACCGGTTTTAAAATATTTGACTATCACTTAAGTCTAGATTATTCCCTTATTTCGCTTTTATTTATAAAGTAGCAGAAATTGTCTTATTACTTGCTTAATTTTTTCTCGATTAGGACGAAGTAGATAGAATAGACGTTTTAACAATAATTTTCACAGAGGTGTAGAATATGTCATGTGAATTGAACATATTAGATTTTTTTATTTTTTCTGGGGATCTCAAAATGTGTATATCCGGTGAAATCTCAACCACGAATTTTAAGGGAATACAATAACTACTTATTATATGTGGTATTTATTTATTGAATATACAAGCATGCAAACACATTATTTCATCTGAAGATACATTAGGGTTATAGTTACAATATACAATATTCATACTGCATAGAGCAGAATTGGTCTTATTACTTACTTCCTTTTAAGTAGAAGGCAAATTATGGAATAAAGCGATAGTCAAATCTTTCAAAAGCTGGTCGCTGTGTAAACAATTGAGGTGCAGTGCGCTTTGCATGGTCCCGTTTGAGAAAAGTAAGGTAGTTTAAAATTAAAACCAATAACGAGGAATATCTTAAAAAGGTCATATCTACAATGAAATTCTACATCACACAAACTACAGAGTGATTTATATAGAGCTGATACATTCCTTTCATTAACTGTTTGAAAACGTGTTATGCTAGCGACAAGTTATACCTAAATTGTAGAGGAATTTTGGGAGATTATTTACCTCTATAGCAAATGTTGAAAATGTTCTCCATCCTGCATAAGGCACAACTCAACACGTCGTTCCATGTTGCTGGCCACTTGTTGAAGGACTCTGTTGTCAATTGCTTGAATCTCCTTTGTGATGTTGTGCTTTAGATCGTCCAATGTCTGGGGACGTGTGGCGTAAACCTTATCTTTTAAGTATCCCTATAGAAAGAAGTCCGGCGATGTTAAATCCGGAGATCTCGGTGGCCTCAGGTTCCTGGAAATTGTCCGGTCGTCAAAGAAACTTGCAATTATGTTCATGAATTCATTTGATGTATGGCATGTAGCGCTATATTGCTGAAAATATCCTTGATTCAGCTCTACATCGTATTGCATTTTCACGTTGATTACAAGAATAAAATGTCGAAACAGCTGCCACAATGCAATTAGGAATAAGACATAAATATCTGCGCATTTAGTGACAAAGAATCGAAACTCCAGAACATTCTGCTTAATTTGGTGTTAAAATTGGGTCATTGAATGAATTTCCAACGGAATAATTAAAGAAAGAAATTTGTCAGTTCTACATAAACCACTCTGTATGTGTTTTAACGATATCTATATTTTTCGTCCATTAAGTTTTGTCTACCTCTTACTTTTAACCATTATGCAAAATTCTGCATAACTCGCCCAGAATAAAGAGGCCTTCAGTGGCTATTCCCAGAAAATTCAAAGTAAACACTTTATTTGTGGTATAAATATATTTAATGTAACTCATTTTAATCAAAAACGTTAGAGCCATTAACAAAGTTTTCCAATCATTTTCCATGTAAGAGTAGTTTGTGATGGGAGAATTTTCTTTAAAATCTCCGTGTCTCCGTTTGGTATTTAACTATGCTGCCGACAGACACGCGGATCTTTTTCTAAAAATACTTTTTTCCAACTCAGGGGACCTTAAAACATATATATCTGGTGAAATCTTGACATTGAATTTTTGCATGAAATATATTTTCTAGCTACTATTTACATTGCATTTATATACTAGAGAAAGTGAAAACTGAAAATAATATTATAAGGACCTCAAAATATTTGGAAATCTCTATGACAGCATTTTTACTTGTTCTAGCACGTTTATACAACGAACATAATAGATTACCAAGATTTCACCAAAATTATATGTTTTGACATCCTCTGAATCCAAAAGAAGCATTTTTAGAAAAATGTCCGTGTGTGTACATATTTATTTACGTGTTTTTTTTAAATGTCGATGTTATGTCTTTTCTTTTTTTTTTCTTTTGAATGCACATGTTCGGCGAATCGAATTTTATAGGAAACTAACACAAGTGCTAATATAATGAACGAGTCTTTATTGAAGATATAGCACATAATTTACGAGTAATCAAGGAAGAACCAGTGTGCACGACAAAGATTGGAGTGGAAGCTCTACAACCGCTGAGCAGTAGTTGAAAGTAAAGTTTGATAAAAGAATTCAGAAATGCCGTGTTTCACTTTGGACACTGTACATGACTTTTGAGTGGATATATTTCCGAACCAATGAATGCTTCAAAGTGGCAGTGACATCTTGGCTCAGATCTTTAGCGGCGGAATAGTATAATATCTGCATTGATAAATTGATACCGCGTGACAAATATTTTGATAGCAAAGGCGACTACGTTGAGAAATAGAGTAAGGTGCTGTAAATTTAGTTGTAAATAAAGTTTTTTGTGTTTATATCTTTCGTTATTATTTAGTTATGCCCAATCGGTGGTTGTTTTCTGGATGGGTTTCGTAAATTTTGTTAGTTTCTACTAATAAGACCCGGAAATAACGCTAGTCAGTAGTTCCGTTATTATGCAATATATGATATTATGAAGCTTTTACCGCAACCAGCAATTTGCTATTGCGAATTCAATACTTGTATACTGCTTATTTTTAATGCCCTTCAATTAACGCTTTTACACACATTAACTACATACCTAACTTAAACTGGTAGTATTCTGGTAATGGTGTTTCTAATTGTTGCTATATTGTGCCAGTTTTATTCTATTGTTTTTATTTTCATTTCATACATTTAATATTAATTTATTATGACTTTTTAATCTTAAACCAAATTTGTATTAATGTAGGGCAAACATTATAGAGTAAAATAATTAAATAGGTAGGTAACATGTTTAAAATGTTAGATACCTATATTTTTTCAGTCTCAATATAATTACATCCTGGTAAAAAAGACAAAACTTACTCATCTGTTATAACTGCTCAAGAGAGAAATTTTTATCATGTATTGAATTCACATTTCATCCTTAAGCCAATGTAATAAAATATAGCACTAACCGAAAAATAACTATTTTCCTGGCTTGTAGGCCGTGGTCCACTGAGTCTTGAAATTCCCGACGTTTCGCCAAGGGCTACGTTTGGCATCTTCATAGGTGATCCTGTGGCTGAACAGAACTCGAAATGTCGGGAACAAATGGCTTACAAGCAAGGAAATTAGTTTCATTATTCAAGAAACCGGCCGTTTTTTTTTTTGTAGTGTTTAACGCCCACTTTAACTACTTATGGCACCGCAGGCGGTGACACTGACGATGCATGAATAATGGAGCACCGGTGGAATGCGATGGCTTGGAAAATCGGAGTACCCGGAGAAAACCCGCCCAGCGCCGCTTTGTCCACAACAAATCTCACTTGCGGTCACTTGAGATCTAACCCCGGCGTCTTGGCGAGAGATGGTCTAACCACCCGGCCACGGCGCGGCCACGCCGGCCGTGAAAGTCTCAGTTTGTACACAGCATTAATCATTCTAATCAACTTTATTAGAATAAAATTCCAAGTATCCACATAAGAAGGATATGAAAATGTCCTCTTTGTTACAAATCATCAAAATAGTTTATAAGCAATTTTGCTGTAAGTTACTAAATTGAAATTTATGCTTCAATTTTTATATTGAACCTAACTCATTTTAATCCAAATATAATTTTACAACTTTTTCATGCGACTAGCCCAATTGGAGGGCCGTGGTGTAAAGTTAAAGTGTTGCCGATTTTTGATACGGTGATGCAGCTATTACATAGTATCGAATTTATAAAAACGAGCTTACAAAAATCAATGTAATAAATGAGATAAAAATGATTTACTTAGAAAACATTCACCTTAGGCAACAGTAAAGTTGAGCAGCACCACCACCAAGACATTTCGTTCGCCGAGTGTTTATGTAACCTGCTAAACTAGCCTGTAAGGTGGCCTGCAGATGCAAAGGCGTTTCAAATACGTTACTACGTTTTTAGCGTGTACTTGTGCGACATCTACTGGCACATTCCTATTAACAACTTTAATTCAAGGCTTTGAAACGTTTTCATTCTTGGTAACAACATTATGTAATAAACGTGAAGCTGAATAAACAAGCCCTTATTACACTGCACAATCTTAAAACATGTTTATTTTCTCCACCACTTAAACAAGTAGAGGTTGGGCCGTGCCGTGGCCGAGTGGTTAGACCACTTACCCCTCACCTAGACGGTCCGGGTTCGATCCCAGGCGACCGTAAATGGGATTTGTGGTGGGCAAAGTGGCGCAGAGGCGGGTTTTCTCCGGTTTTCCTCGCCATTGCATTCCACCGGTGCTCCATCCTTATTCTATACATCAACAGTGCCTGCGCTGTATTTGTAGTAAAAACGGGCGTTAAACAGTATTAAAAAAGTAGAGGTGATTAAATATTCCACTCAAGTGCCAGAAGTACTTGTCCTGAGGACTCTGAATAATGCTATAGCACTTTAGAAAAATAGTTCTTGTGTATAAGTGGATGAGAACTGCATACGAAAGCCGAAAAGTTAGATAAATACCAATCTTAGTATTATAGTTCTGCAACTTTTAAGGATGTGGCATGGCACTTTAAAGAATATCGCCCACCCTAAACCATACTTTAAATGAAATCCCTTGAATAGGTCATCAAGTTATTTTATTTACGAATGAAATTTATTTAACTGCTATAGCATAAGAGAAACGAAACGGCAGTTTTCTCTGGGTCCTTCGATTTTCCCCCACCACTCATTCCACCTTTTTTTCAATAATAACCTTTTTTATCATCAATTTCGCCTACATTCATATCATATTATCCACTTCCTCATGCTACGGGCCGATCCCTAGTAACAGATTCGCCATTCTGTGGTTTCGTGCCGTTGGCTCCCCGACAGACTTATGATTCCTAGGCATTGGCTTGCAAGTCTTAGGGGGTGTGTTTAGTCCTACAAATACGGGGAGGGTAAGTCAACTACAAAACGAAACGAAACCATAATAGAAACACCAACCTAAAAAAAATAATGTGTCACATTTATATAACCTTATATACTCTCTGTTACTTGTTAGTTGTGGTACAGCTATTGTTTAAAAGGCATATTTTATATATACTTCATTTTAATTGAGATGAACGTGTGCAGAGATAGCTAGCAATAAACATTACGTTATAGATACAAACATGTTTAAGAGCTTGACGCTATATCCTGTCTTTAAAATTCTGTACTATTTCCATGTAATCGTGAGAAACAACCGAATAAGTGAAAAGCTTTAAAATGAAAAAACATCTGACAATTCAAACCATTGTCTCACAAATGGCTTATGATATACAAAAACTGTCTTTAATGTCTTAACTTAGTAGGTTATATTGGACGATTAGTGAATGGAATGGCTGAAATTATGCTCAAATTATCTCGGGGCCCATAGAGCTAAAATTACCTGATGTCTGTCTTATCAGGATAACAAAAAAAAAAAAAAAAAAAAAAAGAAAAGAACTAAAAACCCTTATCCGTATAACTCACCCTTATCCAAATTTGAACTGAGGCACAAACACAAACATTACTTCCACACTGCAGAAGCGGACCATAAAAATTTGTTTGGAACAAATGTGTTTTAAATAATTTTACATTTGTAATTTCTCCATTACGGTTAGTAAGTAGCGGAAGTACTAACTTGCACCCAAAATTTCACGTATCTATGATTTAAGGTCTTCTAAAAACGCAGTTTGATGTAAATGTCAGTGTGGTTGTGTGTTTCTGAATAACCTAACTCAAAATCAAAAATTCGTTAAATTCAACAATGGGAATTGAGCAAATTTCAAGCAGAAAATCCTCCACCCAAAACAATTGCTTAATATATCACAAATCTCACTTCAAATATCTGTGCTGTTAAAGCAAAGCTAACATGGATTACATGTGCTGTCAAACTTGAAAAGAACAATTTTTTTATTCAAGGGACCGAAAATATATATTTCATACGAAATCTCGACATCGAATTTTGGGTGGAATACTATACCTTCTCTCTACCTTAGGCACAGTACGGACTAGAGAAAATAGTAATAAAATTACGCCATAACGTCGAAAAATAATCCTGTTCGTGATATTGTAGATAAATGCTACGGCTAGACATGTATATGCAAAATCACCATGGCCGCGCCTTGGCCGAGTGGTTAGACCACTCGCCTCTCACCTAGACGGCCGGGGTTCGATCCCAAGCGACCGCATGTGAGATTTGTGGTGGACAAAGCGGCGCTGGGGCGGGTTTTCTCCCACCATCACACTGCACCGGGGCTCCATAATCATTCATGTATCATCAGTGTCACCGACTGCGGTGCCATAAGTAGTTAAAGCGGGCGTTAAACACTACCAAAAAAATCACCATACAGAGGAGATAATGATGACTGATAGTGTTTATCGCCGGTTTTTATTACAATTGCCATCGCAGATACATGGAATGAAGATGGAGCACCGGTGGAACGCGATGGTGGGGGAAAACCGAGAACCCGGATAAAACTCGCCCCTGCGAGTGTCCACTGCAGCCGCTTTGGATCGAACCAGGCTGCCTAGATGAGAGGCGAGTGGTCGGCACGGCCACGGAGGTACGTAGACACTGACACTGTTTAATCGCATGAAATGAAATATTAAATAACAGTCTGCAGCTGGTCGTTAGCCAACTTAAAATGTATCACAGAGGATGAATATACGTAACATGTTCATTTAGGTTATGCAAGAAGGATATGAAAGCGCATGGACGCCTTTTGTGTGACTTGAAAGAGCAGCTGGCTTCAGGGCTTTCGCTAATGCCATTTAAATTACGGTTTAACTGCTTCAAGTAAGAACTAGTTGATACACTAATACAGATCCATCTAATTAGTACATACACAAGGGTTATGCTCCTTCTAATGGAACATCATTTCCTGACAAACCAGAAGCCCTACAGTGTCATTGTGTGCGGTAAATTCGCTTTTACTCTCTCTCTCTCTACACGTACAATGTACATAGTGTATAGAGAAGGCTTTTGGAAAAAGGTCCGTATGTGTGTGTGTGTGTGTGTGTGTGTGTGTGTGTGTGTGTGTGTGTGGACAGCATAGCTTAAAATCAAAACGACCGCTAAATACCAAACTTGGTATTTACGTTTGGAACCTTCCAAAGATGCGACACAAAAGTTTTTCAACAAAATTTCTCCACTACCAACTACCCTTTACATAAACAAGTTCGAATATTTTAATTTTTTTCAAAAATGGCCTTACGATTTTGATTAAAATCTCTTATATGTAAGATATTTGCATAACAAATAAAATGCATATCTTCAGTTTTCTGGGAATAGTCTCTGAAGACGTGTTTATTCTGGATGAATTTTGCGGAATTTTGCACAACTGGTAAACGGTAAGAGATTGACAAAAACTTACCACACAAAAAATGTAGAGTTCGTAAAAACACACAATTTATGCTATATATGTATAACATAAATTGTGTGTTATATGCATTTCCTGATGTGGACAGTTTTTTTAAATATTCATTGTTATTAGATTTAGCTTTAAAATACTTATACTTTTCTAATACGGGACTTGGTCAGCTCCTGTTCATACAAAACAAAGGTACTTCAATCACATAGCAACCAGATTTTAAAAACTTAAACTATCGATTTAGTCTATAGTAATCCCTTATTTCCCTTCTACTTACATGGAAGTAAGTAATAAATCCCTTTCTGCTAATTATTTCTCTATTAGCAATAAGTAAATAGAAGAATAAGCTTTTTATCAATAATTTATTGTAGACTTGCAGAGAAAGTCATGTGAATGAAACATCAGATTTTTATATTCATATACTGAAATGTGTGCATTTACTGTTAAAATTCTATATCGAAATGAAAGCCATTTCCATACAGATTTACATTTCGATATAGATTTTCACGCTTGCTGCTACCCTACTGATGTTTGTTCATGCCTGCTAATCTGCATAAAATTACAGACACATCTTACACATACATTAACCTCCAAGAATATTTAATTGTATATAAGAATTATTAGAATATATAATTATTTCTAAACTCATAATATTACATAAGCAAAGTAGGTCATGAAATTGGCATCACAGAAACGCGAAAATCAATAACCTAGGCATGCGCGGTAACTCTATTTCCAACCAAAATATTTCGTTTTTGAGTTATGATTTCATAGATTCATTTTTTGTTTGGATTTAGAATCCTCAAAACCGTATTTCTGGTAAAATCTGGGTATAAAATTTTGGGGTGGAATGCAATACCTTCTCTACCTAAGTTTAAATAAGAAGATGGGGAAGTAATTCGTGAAATAATGAGAATTAACGTACAATTCTGAAAGGCATCGGACTGGTACCGAGAGTCGACCAAAACCCTCAATTTGTTTTCCCCGTATAGTTGACAGAAATAGACAAAAACCCTTTACGTCAATTTACGAATTGCAAATGTCGGATGAACAAGCAGAATTCATGGTCACGCTCAATGAAGCATAGGTACAAGTCGATTACTGAATCCGGAAGGAGTTCTTCGAACAAGTGCACAAATAGACAGAAACATGACTCATCACGAATCCTGCAAACTCTAAATGATGGAGTTTCTAGGATTAACACTGTAAGTAACAATTTGACTCACGATTAGATATGCAATCAAGTTTTAGGAAACGTCACCCTTTACAGTTTGAAAACTGCTTTGTCTGGAAATGTTGCATAGTATCAATAGGTTGAAATAATAATAATAGTAATAATAATAATAATAATATAATTTTTACTTTCTCTACACGTACTATGTACATAGTGTATAGAGAATGTATTGCATTCCACCCAAAAATTCCATATGGAGATTTCACCAGAAATACATGTTTTAGATCCCCCTGAATCCAAAAAAAAAGCATTTTTACAAAAGGGTCCGTGTGTGCGTGTGTGTGTGTGTATGTATGTGTGTGTTGACAGCAAAGCTCAAAAACGAAAAATCCGTTTATACCAAACTTGGTATTTGAGTTTGGCATCTTCCAAGGATGCGACTCGAAGATTTTCAAGAAAATCCCCCCATTACAAACTACCCTTTACATGGAACTTGTTTCGAACATTTTGATTTGGTGAAAAAAGGCTAACGATTTTGATTAAAATCTCTTATATTTAAGATATTTACTTGCCAAACAAAGTGTATATCTTGAATTTTCCGGGAACAGCCTCTTTTGACTCCTTTAGACTACTTTATTCTAGATGAATTTTACGGAATTTTGCTAAACCGTAAGCACATTAAAACACAATTTATGTTATATACATTTTTGTGGAGTTGATCATTTTTGAGATATGCCTTGTTCTTGGTTTCACCTTTGAAAAACTTCACGTTTCTCATACATGAATTTGTCAACTCCTGTCCATACAAACAACGGAACTTCAGTTACATAACAACAAGCTTTTGATTATCACTTTAACCTATTGTACTCCCTTATTTCGTTTCTACTTACAAGGAAGCAAGTAATAAGACCATTTCTTCTAATTTTTTGTCGATTAGCATGAAATAAAGAGAAGCATAAGCTTTTTAATAATAATTTGTTGTAGATATGTAGAGACAGTCATGTGAATGGCACACATCAGATTTTTTAAATTTGACTTTATCTATGTAACTCATGTCCTACAGACGGCTTGTGTGGAGAAAACAAAGTACCACTATTTGACCTAATAGTTGACTAAACTATGAAGTTCGGGACTTTAAACTGCTTACGACATTGTAAGTCACCATTGGGGTATGTCATCTCAAAGGTATTTGAGATCATATTTTAGTTTACCAGGAAAATACGAGATATTTGAGGAATTTAGTGCTCTAGAGGTATTTTGCCATGGTAGCTCAGTGATTAGAGCAACCAGCTAGAGACCGGGAGATTCGTAGTTCAAATTCCTATGACATTGAATTTTTCTGCCTATCCAACTCCACGCAAGGCTTGTGTGAAAAACAATGAATTTAACAGCATTTGAAGACCTCTTTATTATTGATGAATTTTGCATAACTGGTAAACCGTAAGATATAGATAAAAGCTTAATAAAAATGTAGATCTCGTTAAAACACACAGTAAGACATATCTATTTATTTATTTATCTATTTTTTTTTTTTTTTTGAGTAGGCCATTTTGAGATATTACTTGTTATTGGTTTCACAAGACAACCAGCTTTTGAAATATTTGACTATCACTTTAGCCCAGTATTCCCGTATTTCCCTTCTACTTACAAAGAAGCAAATAATAAGACATTTCTGCCAATATTTATCTCGATTAGCATAAAGCACATAGAAAAAAAATCTGATGTGTTTCACTCACATGACTTTCTCTAGCCGTTCTACAAACTTCATACATAACATTCCTCTTCTCTCTGCACCTTGCTAATCGTGGTACTCATTAGCACAATGTTCTTATTATTTAGTTCCGTATAAGTAGGAAGAAAATAAGGAAATACACTAGGCTAAACCAATGGTCAAATGTTTTAAAAGCTGTCGTCGTGCGATTGTCATTACAAATCGCTTCTTTTCTTGGTCAGGAATACAACAAAAGAAAAACGGACACTCCCGTCTGAGAAAAGTATAAGTACTTCACAACTGAAACTAATAACAATGAATACCTCGAAAACGGTAAGCTCCTCGAGAAAAATGTATACGACATGAGTTATGTATTTTAACAAGACCTACATTTTTTGTATAACAAGTTTTTGTCTATCTCTTACGGTTTACTAGTTATGCCAAATTAAGCAAAATTCATCCAGAATAAACAGGTCTTCAGAAAATTCAAGATATACATTTTATGCTTTTTTTTGGATATTGGGGACCCTAAAACATATATTTCCGGTAAAATTTCGGTATCGAATTTTTGGGTGGAGTGCAATAGTTTCTCTATACACTATGTACATAGTGCGTATGGAGAAAGTAAAAGCATTTTCAGGAAAAGGTCCGTGTGTCCGTGTGACTGTGAACACGATAACTCAAAAACGAAAAGTAGCTAAAATACCAAACTTGGATTTAAGTTTAGTATCTTCCAGGGATGCGACACGAAGATTTTGAGAAAAATCCCTCCACCCCAAACTACCCTTTACATGGAATTTTTTTCGAAAACTTTGATTTTCTTAAAAATGGCTCTAACGATTTTGATTAAAATATCATATATTAAAGATATTTACCTGACAAATAAAATGTATATCTTTCTGGGAATAGCCTCCGAAGAGTAGTTTATTCTGGATTAATTTTACTAAATTTAGAATAACTGCTAAACAGTAAGAGATGGACAAAGGCTTACTACACAAAAAATGTAGAGCACATTAAAACACACAAGTTATGTTATATACATTTTTTTCGTGGAGTTCGTCGTTTTTGTGACATTCCTTATTTTTGGTTTCAGCTATGAAAAACGTATACTTTTCTCATACAGGAACTTGTCAACTCATCCATATAAACAAAGGAACTTCATTGACATAGCAACTAGCTTTTGACTATCACTTTAACCTACGGTTGTTCCTTATTTCGCTTCTACTTACAAGGAAGCGAGCAATAAGACTATTTCTGCTAATTTTTTCTGATTAGCATAAAGTAAATAGAAGTATAAGCTTTTTAAGAATTATTTGTTGCAGGGATATGGAGAAAGTCATGTGAATGGCACACATCAGATTTTTTTTGGATACAGGAGGTCCTAAAACATGTATTTCCGGTGAAGTCTCGGTATCGCATTTTTTGGTGGAATACAATACTTCTCTATCACTATGTAAATTGTACATATGGGACTAGAGAAAGTAATGAGCTTGTTAACAATAACTTGTTACAGAGATATAGAGGCATGTGAATGGAACAAACCAGAGTTTCTTTAATATTATGATTCCAAAAATTATAGGGGATTTCTTTTTATATTTTTGCAGTCATTTATTACTGGTTTGTCTCTTCTTTTTTTTTTTTTTTTGTAGAGTTTAATATCCACCATAACTACTTATGGCACCCCAGGCGGTAACACTGATGATACATGAATGAAGATTAGGCACCGGTGGAATGCGACGGCGGGGGAATCCGGAGAACCCGGAGAAAACCCGCCCCAGCGCCGCTTTGTACACCACAAATCTCACATGCGTTTGCTTGGGATTGAACCCGGGCCAGCTAGGTGAGAGGTGAGTGGTCTAACCACTCGGCCACGGCGCGGCCCGGTTTGTCTCAGTGTAGTTGCAGTGGTGATAAATGTAGACTATTTACTTTGTTGGTTTCTCGGAGCATGGACTCGGATGTAAAGTATACTAATGCTATATATTAATAAAAATAAATACCCAGAGTAATGCGTTTCGAAAATTTTGATTTTCTCAAAAAACTGACAGCAGAAATAATTACATTACAGATTTCATTGAGTATAAAAAAGTATAGAGGAAACAGACTCAATAGTGAGATGCTTAAAAGCGGGTCTTCTCATGTAGGACTTAAAAAACTCTTATGCTTTCCATTTATCTTGAGAAACAAACTAGTAGCAACCAGTTCCGCGTGACGAACGCAAAATGGGCGCGGTCCTTAACGCTTCCATATTGAACACATTCGACGCCGCCCGGGCCCACACACAAGTTTGAAGCTGCAGAGTGTTCCCGAAGGGGTGTTAGCTCGATAGTACGGGAGGAGGAGGCCGACGAAATGTTCTCCCGACTGCTAGCTGCACCCTGCCAAACACCGTCGCCTTGTCCTAAAGGTTTGAAACAGTTGACAACGAAACGAGGGACAGAAATGCCGTGGTAGAAGATGTAGCATAAACCAGCATTCGTCTACCGACCAGGGGAAACTATGAAAAATCCATTGCGATGGATGAATTTTGGGCGGAATACAGCACTTCCTCGTCTACAATAGGCGAGTGATAGAGAAAGTAAAACAAAGTTTTCCTAATAAAGCAATCAGTAGGCTTGCTGATAATACATCCTATGCGATTACAGTGTATAATTTCCTAGCAGTAACACGCAGGTTTTGTAAACTAAATCTGCAAGCCATGAGCTGTAACGGATTTAACAAGCATGGCAAAAGTAATGACAGTTTGACTAGTGCCTAGACAATCAGATAAATGTCTTTGTGCACCACGAATGGAAAGTTTATCAGTCTTCAGAAGAGAAAGTGAAAGCAAATAGCTGTGAAAATGTCATTATAATTTCCTACCCTGCAATAAGTGTAATATACAAGAACGGTATATGTTCCAAAATAACTGCAAAATATTATTTTCACATTCAAAAGTGTTGATCAAAACGTTTCCAAATATATGTGCCTAATTTGAAATATTATGTTATTCAGAGTTATTTCCTACTTCTTCCGTATTTTCCCCGATTAAGTAACTGCGCAAATAATTTGGCATGTTTGCTCAAACAAGAAAAGTCTTCCATTTATTATGTTTAATTTTGGCTTTGTATTTATTTTTGTTACAGGTTTCACATCTCCTTTTCAATAAGGATGATGATGTATGAGATGCACTATTTATATTTGGAACCTAATAATAAAAAACCAGCAATTTGTCATTTAAAATACCGCTTTTAAGACGAGACATTTCAGCGCTCTCAATATCTTGTAAATCACCTTCCTGCCTTGCGAGTTTATAACTCTCCATAGTGACTTTTTACTTTCTCTACACATATTATGTATATAGGTAGTACATAGAGAAGGTATTGTAATGCACCCAAAAATTCGATACCGAGGAAATATATGTGTTGAGACTCCCTGAATTTAGAAAAAATTTGAGGAAAATCCTCTAACTCCAAATCACTCTTTACACGGAAAAATTACGAAAATGTTTTTTTTTTTTCTTAAAACGGTTTTAACGATTAAAATACCCATATTAAAACTATTTACTTGACAAATAAAATGTATATCCTAATTTTCTGGTAATAACCTCTGAAGAACTCTTTATTCGGGATGAATTTTGCAGAACCCGAAAACCGTAAGAGATGGACAACACTTAATAGATAAAAAAGTATATCTCCTTAAAACACATGTCATATACATCTTTTCGTGGAATTTCCCCTTTTTTAGACATTCCTTGATATTGGTTTCAGTTTTAAATACTTTTAACATACGGGAATTTGTCAGCTCCTGGCAATGCAAAGAAATGGATGTCGCATCACTTTAGCCTAGTGCATTCCCTTCTACTTACGAGAAAGCAAATAACAAGACTATTTCTGCTAATGTTTATCTCGATTAGCATGGAGTAGATAGAAGAATAGATTTTTTAACAATAATTTATTACCTATATGTATAGAAAGTAATGTGAATGGTACAAATTGGATTTTTTTAACATTCCTTACCTAGGAATATAGTATCATGAAAATTGTTTTTCTATTATAAATATGTGATAAAAGTTTAGATAAAATGCGTGAAAGTTGTAAAGATAAACAATTAACGTGTCCTTAAAACTACAATGCATTTTATTTACATAATACAACCAAAGTTGAGGTCAATGACCCTATAGGTATGTTGCAACAACTAAATATATTTAAGGACACCTCATGTAAATTCAACAGAATGTTCGCTTCTCTATGTGAAAGGAAGGAGTAAGAGTTACAGAATTTCACAAGGTTTGCAAAGAAACAAGTACTTACAGTTTCTGTGGGAAAATACTGGGTTACAATATAGACGGCTTTCCCATAAGCTGGCCAATGGAATCACTTTCATAGCATGTTAGGTAATACTGTGAGAAAATGAATTGCAGTCTAGAGCAACAAGGAAAAGTCAGTTAGTATATTGTTGGTTGCTCCAGTCATGTTACATGCACGGTGTGGATTTCATGGGTGATTGTTTTTCTTTCAAAATAAGGTAAGCTTTGTATTATTTATTCACAAACCAGCAGAGTTTTAGGTTATGTTGACACACCCTCCTTACAAATCCGTGTATTTTTGCTTTCTCTAGCATGTGTGTGCAAAATACATAGCAGTTAGAGAAGGTATTGTGTTCCACCCAGAATTCATTACTGAGACTTCACCTGAAATACACGTTTTGAAGACCTATTGAATAAAAAAAGTTAGAAAAAGGTCAATGTGTATCCGTGTACGTATGTATGTTGACATACATAACCCAAAAACGGAAATTCGGTAAAATACCAACCTTGTATTTAAGTTTAGCAACTTCCAAAGATTTTCAGGAAATCCCCCACCCAAATTACCCTTTAGGTGGTATATTTTTCAAATGTTCTATTATTTAAAAGTGGCTGCAACGATTCGGACTAAAATACTTATATTAACGATATTCACATGGCAAATAAACTATATATCTTCAATTGTTTTGGGAATAGCCTCTCAAGTCTTCTACATTCTCAATGAATTTTGCATAACTAGTAAGCCGTAAGAGATAGACACTATACAAAAATTTTAAATCTCGTTAAAACACACAATTAATGCCATATCTTTTTTTCTTAAGTTAACAATTTCGGATATACTTATTTCTTGTCATTGGTTTCAATTTTAAAATACTAACAGGAAATAGGCCATTAGTTTCTCTTTTGTTCTACTTTTGGTCATCAAAGAGAACCAATTTCAACGAAAATCGCACAGCGACAGCTTTAAAAAGATTTTACTATCGCTTTAGCCTATTGTGTTGCGTTTATTTCTCTTTTACTTATAAGGAACTAAGTAATCAACCCGTATCTGCTAATGTTTATCTCGTTTAGCATTAAATGAACAGAAAATGTTCTTTGGTAACAATAGTTTGATTGCAGAGTAGGTAGAGAAAATCATGTTTATGGAATACCAGATTTTTTCATTCAGAAACTAGTAGAATTTTAGACAATTTAGGCACACCCTCTTTAAAATGTAATGCATAATATTTTAAGCTCTTTATTTAAATCGTAGCTATAGAAAGCTTAGGAAGCATTGTTTTCCACACAAATATTCGTTTCACTGGAAATCACGTTTAAGACTTCCTGATTCCAAAATTATATTTTAGTACTTACGTTATTTACTGGCTAATGTTACATACATATTTGATATTAGAATTACCATTCACTAGATAATAAACAAAAACATAATTAAAAAATCTTATTTTAGCTACAAAATATTTGGCGTATTTATTGCCGACTTCCATTTGTTTCTTAAATTCCATAACTTGTTTCCAACACTTCTTAGTCGCTACAGGTCTTTAAACATGTTTCTAGTGTGATATTTTTATACTATTTAATCATTTCCTACAAATAGGTCGTCTCATTAGCGCGGTGGTAGCGTTGCTACTTGCCAAGCAGGAGACCTGTGTTCGATTCCCAGTACAGGCGTGGGATTTTTCCCCCCGCTGGGAGACCGGAGGTCCTGAGGGGCCAATTGAGGTGCTACTTGATGGAGAAGTGCGGCTCCAGGTCATGAGGACCGCATTAACCAGCCGGGGGGGTTCGAGGCGCTGACCACGTCTCACCCTCCAATACTGGACTGAGATGGGGGACGCAGCGGCCGGGCGGTAGGCCAAGTTTCCTTGTGAGCTGCCGTGCCATGGAGTTATAATTATTATTTCCTATAAATCTGTTGTTTTTTTCCAATGGCTTATATCTGAATATTATAATAATAAATAGGTTTAATTTTCTTGTTATTACATAATGGACATATTTCCATAAACACATTCTTACTTTCATTCCTCATTTCTTCTTCGATAGTTTTACTTTCTCTAGAACGTATATGCATACAATTTACATAGCAACTATTGAAGTAGGTGTTGAATTCCACCCAAAAATTTGATTTGATCAATACATTTATTTCACCGGAAATAAGTGTGTTGATATCCCTGAGATCTAAAGAACACTTTTTACAAAAAGGCCCTATGTTTATGTGTATGAGCGTCTGTGTGAGTGTGGATGTGGTCAGCATAACTCAAAAACGAAAATCCCGTTAAATTCCAAACTTGTTGTTTATGTTTAATATCTTCCAAGGACGCAACACGAAGATTTTCAAGGGAATCCACCCTCCTCAAACTCCCCTTTTCAAGGAAAATTTTTGAATTTGTTTTCCTAAAAAATGATTCTAACAATGTAGATTAAAATACCATATATTGAATATTTACATTACAAATAAATTTATCTTGAATTTTTTTAGAAATAATCTCTAAAGACATATTTGTTACAGATGAACTTTGCTGAATTTTGCATTAACTGTTAAACCGTAAGGGATAGACAAAAACTTACCACGCAAAAATTTAAATCTCGTCAAAACACAATTTATGTTATATAGTTTTTTTTCGTTTTTTGTTCTTTTGTTTTTTGTTTTTTATTTATTTATTTATTTTTTGTAGAGTTGACCGTTTCCAATATACTCATTGATATTGGCTTCAATTTTAAACTACACAATTTTTCTCAAATGAAAAATCACCTATCGTTTCATTTCTCAGCAAAGTGAACCGAATTTAAATCACACGAACTCTGGCACGTGTGAACAACATTGGTGCATAGTACATAGCGAAGGTATTGTATGCCACCCGAAAATTTGATACCGAGATTTCACGAGAAATACATGTTTTGAGGCCTCCAGACTCAAAAAATGTTAGAAAGACATTAGTCTGTATGAGTCTTTGTGGACAGCATAAATCAAAAACAAGAATTCGGTTAAATAACAAACTTGGTATTTAAGTTTAGTATCCTCCAAGGATGCTATATAAGTATTTTCAAGAAAAACAACTCCCTCGCCCTCAAATATCTTATACATGGATCATTTATCGATAATTTTGATTTTTTCAAAAATGGCTAATATTTTTTGTTTAGATACCGTATGCTTAAAATATGTCTACGACAAACGAAATGTATATTTTGAAGTTTCTGGGAATAGCCTCTGAAGACCTCTTCATTCCGGATGACTTTTGTGTAACTCCTAAGCCGAAAGAGATAGAACAAAACCTTGCTACACAAAAAATAGAGATGTAAAGAAAACACACAATTTATATAATAAACATTTCTTTTGTAGAGTTAACCATTTCTCAGATATTGCTTGTTATTAGTTTCAATTTTAAAGTATTTAAACTTTTCTTAAGCGGGAAGACACTTATCCTTTCATCTCTTTCGATTTACTTCCGGGAAGGCAAAAGGCAACCAAATTTCAATTGTTTCATGCAGTGATGGGATTTTAAAAGATTTTGCTATCGCTTTATCCCAATGTATTTTCTTATTTTCTTTCTACTTACAAGGAAGCAGGTAATAAGATCATTTCTGCTAATGTTTATGGTGCAAATAAAAGAATAATTTTTGAAAGGAATGTTTGTTTGAGGCATAGCAAGAAAATTGGTATGAATGGAGCTCATCGGAATTTTTTATTTTGAAACTACAATTGCTAATCATATCGAAATGTGATAAATAAGAAAGTTTATCGAAGATGTATGCTTAAAAACAAAGACAATTATTTTTAAATAATAACAATAATAATAAATTTGGCTCCTAAAGCAACGAAGCTTTAATTTATTAAACTCACAATAAGGTTGTGCATTATATAAGAGCAGAAGACCTTGAAGCAACTATATAAAACGTTCCAAAAAGTTTAGTCTGAAGCATTTATGCATACTAACAAGTATGTCTTCCTAGACATATTCTGTTCCTGAAATGGTAGACCGGCTAACCATGACCCTACCAAAAGCTGACCTTTAGGACAGTATGGGAATAAACTGTAGCTTACAGCTTCGACTAATGACAACGATATGGATGTTATGGTTCTTCTTTTCGTCGCTTGGGGGATCACTACAAGTTTCAGGACAAAGCCTTTGTTACTTTCTCTATACGTACTATGTACATAGTGTATACAGAAGGTATTGCACTCCACCAAAAATTTCGATACCGAGATTTCACCGGAAATATATGTTTTAGGGTCACCTGTATCCAAAAAAAGTATTTTCAGAAAAAGGTCCGTGTGTGTGTGTCCGTGAACACGATAACTCAAAAACGAAAAGTCGGTAAAATACCAAACTTGGTATTTAAGTTTAGTATCTTCCAGGGATGCGAAACGAAGATTTCGAGAAAAATACCCCGCCCAAAACTACCCTTTATATGCAACTTTTTTTCGAAATTTTTGATTTTCTAAAAAATGGCTCTAACGATTTTGATTAAAATATCATATATAAAGATTATTTACCTGACAAATAAAATGTATATATTGAATTTTCTGGGAATAGCCTCTAAAGACTACTTTATTCTGGATGAATTTTGCATAACTACTAAACCGTAAGAGATGGACAAAAACTTAAACCACAAAAAATGTAGATCACGTTAAAACAAACCATTTATGTTATATACATTTTTTTCGTGGAGTTGATCGTTTTTGAGATATTCCTTTTTCTTGATTTCAGCTTTGAAAAACATACTTTTCTCATACAGGAATTTGTCAACTCCTGTCCATACAAACAAAGGCATTTCAGTCACATAGCAACCAGCTTTTGACTATCACTTTAACCTATGGTACTCCCTTATTTCGTTTCCACTTACAAGAAAACAAATAATAACACTATTTCTGCAAATTTTTTCTCGATTAGCATGAAGTAAATAGAAGTATAAGCTTTTTAACAATCATTTCTTGCAGAGATGTAGAGAAAGTCATGTGAATGGAACACATCAGATTTTTATGTAGTAATAATAATAATAATAATAATAATAATAATAATAATAATAATTGTGTTTTGATATGAATTAAAACCACACCGACGTTTCAATATACTAATTTCACTACACGTTTTGCTTTTGTTCTCTTTCTCAAGTAATGGAATCATATTTGAAAAAGTGAAATAATAAAAATAAGCGACCCAACTCTTATGTTGCAGGAAACTAGGAAAGAATAGCAATGAAGTGTGGAGACGCTACTGCTCTGGTGCTGCAGGTCATCTTGGCTATCCTGTTAACAGTATACTACTTCCTGGGGCAGATACTACACATCTGTATACCGCGGATGAAGAAATCTGTTCAGGGAGAAATTGTTTTGGTAAGTACAACGAAATATTACCTTCGTAAAAATCTGATGTGTTATATTCACATGCCTTTTGAGATAAAGATTAATAGAAATTGTCTTATTACCTACTTCCTAATAACTAGAAGGTAAATGAGCGAATATACTAGGCTAAAGCAATAGTCAAATCTTTTAAACGCTATCGATATGTAAAACAATTGAAATTCGGATCTCTTTTTCCATTCCCAGAAGTAATACAAAAGAGATGAAACAAAAGTTAACTTCCCGTTTGAGAAAAATTTTTATAGTTTAAAATTTAAACCATTAACAAGGAATATCTCGGAAACGTTTAACTCTGCAAAAAAATGCTTATATAAATGCTGTGTTTTAATGAGATCTACACTTTTCTTTGTGGTGAGCTTTTTATATATCTCTTACAATTTATATATTATTCAAAATTCATCCAGATTGAAAAGGCCTTCAAAAGCTGCTCCCAGAAAAGTCAAGATATACATTTCGTTTGTTATAAAAATATCTTAAGCATCTGGCAAAATCGTTAGAGACATTTTTAAGAAAATCAAAATTTACGAAACTTTTTCATGTAAAGCGTAGCTGGGGAGTGAAATTTTCTTGAAAATAGTCGTGTTGCATCCTTTTGAAATACTGAACTTATTTTCCAAGTTTGATATTTAACCTTTTTTTTTTAGCGGATCTCAAAGCATTTAATTCCGATGAAATCTTGGGTATCGAAATTTTTGGGTGGAATAAAAAATTTAAATGGCGTTTTATTTATGGACGCTCTTTAACTGCTGCGGTTCTCAGCGTCCCATTCTGTACTGGGCGTAAAAGACCGCTTAATTTTGCTCAGAGGCCTCTCTATCAGGCTTGAGGTTCTTTTACGTGCCGTAAGTCTACGACACGGGACCAACTTCCCTCTACTTCCCACCCGAAAAAATCCATCGTCCTCCGCCGGGTTTGAACCCACGACCTTGAGTATATGAAGTCAGCATGGTAGCCATTACACCACGGAGGACGATAGGGTGGAATAAATGTAGTCTCTATCCACTATGTATATTGTACATACGCGCTAGCGAAAATAAAATAATTCATTTACTTTTTATCCTAAAATAGCACCTTTACAGAATGACTCAGTTTACCCTACGAAATAATAAGTAACGGCACTTTAGAAAGGAAGTGAATCGTATTGTTAAGTCTTTATACCCGCCATCTCATCAGTCTAAGATAGAAAGCGCCACACTATAGGCTATGCCATTGCGACGGTTTTAAGTCATATACTCATCAAAAACATTACCAGCAGGGATACTAATTTATCTATGTTTTCGAGAGTTTTAAATACTGAGAATCGTTTACTGGAATGTAGATTCTGAGGTTGTAGGCCATGTTCTAACATAAAAATTCGCCCAAGCCTTCACTGGGCTTCTTCAAAGGATTTTTACTACTCTGCGGTGACGTAAACACTCACTCTGGCCATCACCAGTGAGAAATCAACGTCCCCTGAATATAATCCTGCCGCATATATTCATGGCCTTGTCAAAAGTAAGCATAACAATAAAAAACATACTAGATACAGATGACGAAGGTCATGTGTTTATAACACTCCATTACGTTGCTTAGCAGCATGCCCCGATGCTTCATATGGAATGCATTACTACGCCTTCCCCGTTTGTTCGTTTAATTTGGACATGTCTGTGTAAGATGTCTGGTTAAAGTTTTGGAATCGCCAAATACTAAAGCTAAGAAGCGATAAACGAATGTTCTAAATCATCAAAAGTGCTTCATTAGAACGCTCTGCAAAGAAGTGTCCAAGACATTTTGCTTAGCAAATGAGTATTTATTCATAGAATTGTTAAGCTTTTAAAATTGAAACCCTATAGAGTGAGTATTGCTCATGAATTATAGCCTCCTGTTGATTCTATGTCTATCTCAATTCAGATAGACATTTTCAACACAATTATAATCAAGTGTACCCATCATGGTGGATGTCACTATCACTCACTAGGATGTTAGGCTTTATGCTTATTTTTCTGTATAAATAATGCCCAATTAGGTATATACTATTAATGTAAACTTAGACCTTTTGTGAAAGTTTTAATTGTACCTAAAATTGGTCAATGTAAAAGATATTATGGTTAATAGGAGAATATCAGTTAACCCTTTTATTTAGGTATATTAAATTAGTTTATATTTTGTGAATGTTAGGAGGTTTGGTATCTATTTTATGGTTTTGATCTTTAAATGCTTAAGTAAAAGAAATAGAGCTTGTAAAACATTAATTCTGCATTTTATATTTTGATAAATGTACGCCAAGTGAAGGTGCATATAGGTCTGCCAACACAAATGAGAATTTTAAATGTAAACAACAGGCCAAAAAGTCGATGAAATAATTAGGAAATCAAAACTACATATAAGTTTCCAATTATCATAAATATAACAATATTTCAGTATTCCTTAATTCAATTTTAGCTAAAATTACAGATTGCTGCTTTATGATTTTTAAGGTAACAGGAGCCGGACATGGCTTGGGAAGAAGAATCGCTCTGCATTTCGGAAGGAGAAAAGCACTGGTTGTCTGTTGGGACAAAAATACAGAAAACAACCAGAACACGGTAAGTATTTCAATATTTAAAAAATAAAGTAATTTCTATACGATTACATCTGATAATTTAGTCCTAAAATAGAAAAGCAACAGACGTTATGCACCATTTCTAGTTCCCGGTAGTATCTCTTAAATTATTATTGTTTTTAATTATTATTTCATTTATATAGTCCCCTTTAACTTCTATGGCTTTGCTTCAGAAACAACTGCTGGTGTTTTCTCGCTGAACTACAGGGTTTAACTTTTTGTTTTGTTTTAGTTTTATACTATTAAATATGCACACACACACATTCAATCTCGCATCATACTCCCCGACTCTTTGGAGTATAGGGAATGATTCTAGTTAAAGAAAAATTCCCAGCCCCAGCGGGTAATCGAATCAGGGAGGTTTGGGTGAAAAAGCCACTCGACCACAGAGGCAGTCAATCTACTAGCAACTTTCAACTGGGACCTGGAGCTTTGTTTCTCAAGAGAGGGACAGCATTTTGGAAAATTGTTCAGCAGTGCGCTAAAGTTATAAAAGAAGAGCATCATTTAAATTTGATGTAACTTAAAACCATTTGCAATTTGAATAATTGTATTTGTAATTATCTATTTTTATTTTCGTAACATTTGTCGTTTTTTATTAATATAGGTATGTGCGGGTGGGATGGCCAGTTAATCTGAGCACGAATTCCAGTGAAGTTCAACTGAAGACTAAAGCACTAAATTAACTTTAACTGCGGGTTTAAACTTCGATTATAATACCGGCTCTTTAATTAGTCTGACAAGGGTTCATTGTCACATTGATATTCGAGATCCTAGTTAGTTATTTCATGTAACTCCTAAATGGAGCATAGGACATTGTTACAATGTTTCCTTGATCGGATTTTAATTTCTAGTACGTGAGTTCGCCGCTATGCGTCATGGTGACGAGGGATCGGTTCTCACCCAAAGATAGCACGAAATCACGATTTGTGGACGCGAAATGGCGGAATTTTGCCCAGAAACCTTCTTCTTTCAAAGTATTGGGTTCTTTTACGTGCAAATAAACATTACACGTGACCACTGAATTTACTCCTCTTCCGAAGGAAGCCATGCTTAGGAGTTTAGCGACCGAAAATATCTATCACCCCCCACCTGAAATCTTGAATTTTAGAGACTAGCATGATAATCACCACACCACAAAGGGCGAAGATATTCGAAATCAAGCTGACCGTGTCATGGCTTTCTCTCCCACAGGTCCAAGTTAAGACACCAAAATGATTTAGAAATTATAATTATTTACTAATAATATTGTAACTATGTGCAAAATACACACAGCTATATTCCACCATCCCATAATCGCCGCACTATGTAATGGGTTTCGTTTAGCTCGTTCATAGTTAATTGTTTCCGGTGGATTCTTTTCTATTCTGGGTCCATTGTTACGCTTGCTTGAGTGAACACGTGTGCGGTCGGCGGGCGCATTACATCAAAGGTAAACATTGTTGTACCTGCATTGTTGTCCCTGTTGAAGATTGAAATCCGGTGGAATGCAATGGCGGGGGAAACCGGAGAAAACCACCCCTGCACCGCTTTGTCCACCACAAATCCCACGTGCGGTCACCTGGTAGCCTGGGTGAGAGGCGAGTGGTCTAACTACTTGGCCACGGCGTAATGTACATTTGCCATTAATGACTTCTGCTTCTGAAAATGTCTTGCCATGTTATCGGCAGCTATAAAAGATGAAACTTGGCCCTGAATGTTCAGATTCGACAGCGAGTTGCAGTAGAGAGAGACAGCTGCAGGAGGAGTGAACCCATCACTGCAATAAACACTTTTTGTAATCAATTTTGAAGCAATAAGGATACTTTTTTTAATATCTAATTCCTTGCATATATCGGTGTTTAAAAATAACTAAACGACAGAAATTACAAAATATTCAATTTTTCCTTCTTTATCTTCCTGCCTTCCTAGCACCCTACCTGGGGAAAAATGATATTTAATTTCAGATGATTTTGTCTTTGAGAAGCGAAGCCTTGGCTGTGGGTTATTGTTAATGTGGTCTTACGCTCATATACTTGGTCGGGCGTTCACTATGAGCACCTAGTATAGTACCAGACAGTGGATCGTTGAGTAGAAGACAGTTCTAAAGTCAGTCGTTTTATATAAAACTTTTACACATCTTTTCCACCGATTGTGGAGGGAAATCCGAGACACCAGTATTTATATCTTTCTATTATCACAATAAAATATCTAAACTCAATCTGCTCTATTAATGTGACAATTATCCGTTATTAATAGGTAGAGAGGAGAAGCTTTAAGCGATTCAGTGGACTTTAAGGGACTGGAATCGAAGGTTATTTACAAACTAATGGCTTTAAAATAAAATATTACACTTATGAGAAATACAATTACAATTAGTTTAAAATATTTTTAAAGTGCCTACTAATTTTAAGAAAAATCTGGAAAGTGAAAAGAATGCGTAAAGTTTTTCTAAAAATAACCGTTGTGACGTTATTTGCCCCCTCTTTACTATATGGGTATTGGAAGTCATGTATGGAAAGGCATATAAAGCCAGAATAAATAAAAGTTTGACGAGTTATACTCTACTATACTACTCGTTATACTATAAATACATTTATCTAGAAACTAAGACATTATTCTGCAAATTACCCATTTTTTTCTGGATGGAATAATGAAACTTGGAACATAAACTGTTTGAACAAAATGTTTAAGAAATGTTTCACAGCTGTAACTCAACAGAATATAATATCAATTCTTCTATTTAATTATTAAGACTTACAAATAAGAGACAAAATTTTTAATAAGTTGTGACCAATAGATACTGAGAAAATGGGACATTAAGATTTTAAGTTTAAAATTGGTAAAATAAGGTATACGCAGCATTGGTGAAAAAGAAAAACTTCCACAGTAGACCCGAATCTGGTAGTTTGTTTTTACGCCATTAGATCCACTGGGTCTTTGGTGATAAAGTACACCATGGAGGTGGCTGCCAACATAGAAAAATACTGCAAGATGAGTGTTGCTAATGAAGGCTGTTAGGTCGTAGAGTTGGGCCGTCTAGGTAGTGCATTTGTAAATAAACTGATTCTCGTGTAGTTAGTTTAGAATGTTGTTAATTCTATGAAGAAGACAAGAAATACCAATAGCTATTTTCACGGATTTCTTCAAAAGTGTGGTTTGGTGCTATAGTTTGCACCTACGTAGAAGCATAATATTTTATCATCTGTGGCAAATACTCTATATAAGAAGCATCTAAAGTGGTTGGATGTTGTATATATTTAGGGTCAAAATTGATGGGAGTGGAAAATGGGAAAACAGAAGTTAGTATTGAGACCATTGGCAGCAATTAGAGGAAGTAAATATAGGTTATCAAATATTAATGTCAAATGGCTAGAAAACTATTCAAGAGTACTGAAGTAACTATGTTATATGGTGTTGAAATATAGATACTATAAGGTGGTAGGGAAGCTGTAGTGCCAGGGAAGTTTTAGGCATACTAGATGCAACATTAAAGGAATTTTCTGAAATGGGAAGGAAGATAGAGATTCTGAAATACTCATATAAAACACTAAACCTAGAAGAAACAAATTTGCTAAGGGAATGCTTGGATTGCTTAAGGAACGTAGGGAGAAATAGTATGCAAATGAACTGAAACAATGATTTGGGGGACATTTGGAGGAGGGAAAATAGTGCAAATGTTTTTGTTAATTAATTAAAAGCTGGAAGTAATAAAATTGTTTAGCATATATATAAATATATTGGTATACATATATATTATACACCAATAAAAACTTACGAGAAAATTAAAATAAGGGTCAAAAAGAGAGTATTGCGTGGGTATGAGCGGATCTGTGAAGACTGAAAGGGATGAGAAAACGTCTCCAACAAAATCAGTGTCCAACATGTGGAGAAAACAAACATTGGAGCATGTAGTTTTTAATCTTATGGGACGGAGCTTTGGAGGAGATACTGTATAAATGGGAAACGTTAAAGTAAGACAAAATTGTGTCCTTAATTAAAATATTTAATAAAGACAGAGAGAAGGTAGGCGAGTACTTGACTAAAGTTAAAAATAAATGGTTATGGTACATAAAAAGAAATGCAAATAAAACAAGGGTTGAACATGAATATCTTGAATATTGAACACCTTTGATTTATTTAGTTATCTACATTTATTATTAGCACTAGTAGTAATATATATGTAGTAGAAGTAGTGGTAGTACAATTAGTGGATAGTAGTGTCGTTATTTTAGCATTAGCATTAAAATAAAATAGTTCAGATATAAATGAAAATTTGAGTATGAGTAGATGTATATAGTTATATTCCTCCTACTGTTCCTTAGTAAAAAGAAACAAATAAAATGATGTAAGATACTGTCTTAATGTGGGGAGATGAGTGGGGTACAGCATTTCAAACTGATCATATCTATTTTAAACCATAATTTTCTATGGATATTCACTACTCAGGTTAGGTTTTTCAACACTTTCAAAGTTGGGACTGCTCTGAAAGCTTTATTGCTGAAGTTTTTTTATATATACACATTTGGGACATATGTGATATATTTAATTAGGCAAGCGTTAGAGAAAGTATGGAAACTTCACTTTATGCACAAAAAGAATATGTTTAAGCATTTGGGTGTTTACATTCGGGTTCTTTAGTGTTTATCCGGGTAAAAAAATCAAGAATAGCAGCATATTATTCAGAGTATCGAATTCATAAACCTTAACAAATAGAGTATTACATAAATGAAGCTATTGCTTGCACTCACCCCAACTTGCAGATGTGGGACATCCGCCGAGAAGGTGGACAGGCAATTTCCTATACATGTGACGTCACGGATATGGATGCTGTCTTCAAGATGGCTGCTCTAGTAAGAGAGGAAGTTGGACACGTCACCATGCTAGTCAACAATGCTGGCATTTATCCCGTCAAGTCAGTTTTGGAATTTACTCCTGAAGAACTCCGCTTGCTCTTCGACACCAACATCATGTCTCACTTTTGGGTAAGACCTACAAACATCAGTGAAATTTTATGTTAGTGCTTTAATACCTCTATAAGTTATTGTATGAACAACAGCATGTGTGTCAGTAAAATATTTTGTATGGAAATGAGATTTATTTCTACCATCCGCGCACGTTTTCTTGGGCACTCGGCTCCCGTCTCCATTCGGTAGGTTTCGCGCAATTTCGGAGGAAGAGCAAGGTGACCACATTGAGACTCGAGACGTGCTATATATCCTGATATAATTATAGTGCATTCAGTGATAAGGTTTCATTCTGTCTGTATACACTGCGCTCTGTTTCCTTTAATGATGCACCACTAGTTCTCGGTAAATTAGATAATCTATGAGCCATAATAGCTGAGGGCTTCAAAGACTTTCTTTGGTTGACAACACTGCGGAAAGACACGCGGGCGGGCTTTCTCTTCTTCCTTTCGGCTCTCGCTGCCCCATAACACCAGGCCCAGGAAAAGGTGCGTGCATGCACAGAAGTGGAATGTACCACGGAGAACTAAGATCTACTTTCTTAATAAATATCAAATTCAACAATGTATGCTTTCATTCAAGAGTAAGTTACTCCAGACTATATCAAAGGCTAAGTTAATAAGACAGTTGTTAAAGAGGACAGTGCTGTAGTAGGTTAGGATGCAAGTAACTAAAATTAAAATAAAAGCATTAGCACTCTCATGGCGTGCGTCGAATTGAATTTTTGACAAAACCTCAGCTAATTTAAAGTTAGTCTAGTCTTAGCGTTTGCTGACAGTATTCAGATAGATTTTTTCCGCCTGACAGTGAACCTTGGTTGATTACGTAGTGATAATATCTTGAGTGTACATACTTTGAAGTCAACTGTTTAACAATCACAAGGTCCTGTGTGTGTAAGCCACACATCGTCAACTGGGGTTCATCGAAACGGTTCGCCCTGGCGCAGCTCAGAGCTGTATCCAACAGTGCCATTATCTCTTTCAAGTCTCATTCGCTGACATCGCTATGCGGCATGATGTAACAGACCGCATTCTACTCGTACAGGCATGCTGCAGGGCTTGGCTCAAAGTATATTTGAGAGCAAATATTTTCACAAATGAACATTAATAAGTCAAGAAGCAGCTTTTGAGGTTAGATTTTGCATTCAACTAGCGCAAACGATATTCCTTGACATAACCAAACTGTAGAATCTAGTAGCAGGCTGCAAGTTTCTACTCCAAAGAGATCAAGTACCCACATTCAAATAGAGATTTGGGTTGTCGTATGAGGCACAGAAAAATAGGATTTCGAGTACAATGCTTACACATGTTTGTGTTAAGTTTAAAATATAAAATTTCTTTTGAATTTGGGAGATAAAATCATTTGCGTCTATACATTTCTTTAAACAATTTCTGTTGTTTAAAATGATACAGATGTATAATAGTTTAATCAGATGAATGTATTTGTCTTTTTATTTTCAAATAATAATAATCCTTAAATTTAATTTGTGTGCTTATCAAAATATCTATATTCTATTTTATTGAATGTAATAAAACAATTTGCATTCATATTTTGATAGAAAATAAACATAGTTTATAGATGTATTAAAATAAGTTGTATCGAACATCTGTTTCCATTTTGAGGTAAACTGTTCTTCTTCTTCTTCTTCTTCTTCTTCCTCGTCGTCCCCATCTTTTCCTCCTCCTCGTTTTATATTAATTACTATTTTTTTTATTATTATTAATATTATTATATGATAATAATCACCTTTGTTTAAATGTTTCAAATGCTTAATGTTGGTCTCTCTTTAAAAGCATGTTAAGTTCACATGTTTAAATGCATATTTATTATGGAGATATAAAACATAAAACTTACTACACAACAAATGTAGAGCTCATTAAAACACAAAAGGTATACCATATATATATATTTTTTTTTTTTAATTAGAGTTAACCGTTTTCGAATATTCCGGATTATAGGTTTCAATTTTAAGCCACTTAATTTTAATTTACACAGTGTTTCCCTCGTTGCTTTTTGGAGTTTACATCTGTCTGACCTTACAGTTTAATCATTCCATTATACGTATATGTTCGCTGAAGCACGTGACCGCTAATCGCTCAGTTGCAAGGTTAACTGCCCTGTCTAGAGCCGACTATGAGACGTGAGATGCAAAAGTATAGTTGTGTTCCTAGCTCGTGGACCCTGAAAGGAAAAGAATGCATATACAACACGCACACATGAGTACAGATAAGGTGACACTACCAGATAGAAACGGTGTTGAAGAAATAACATGCATCCTATCTTAATAGATTAGTGGCCGTGCCAATTCCGTGTCCAATTCTGAACTCAACGCTGTTTCATTTTCTGAAGAAGAAGATTATTCTTTTGTGTGCGTGTGTGTGTGTGTGTGCGTGCGCGCGCGGCATAGCTCAAAAACAAAACACTCGTTAAATACCAAACTTGGTATTGAAGTTCAAGGATGCCCCAAAAAGATTTTCAACAAAATCCCCCCATTCACATTACCATGTACATGTGACATTTTTTCCAAAATGTTTATTTTATCAATTTTTTATTATAATAACCACATGTTTAAGACATTTTCTGGCAAACGTAATGTATACCTTGATTTTCTGGGAATAGCTTCTAAAGACTTCTTCATCCTGGAGACTTTTGTAAGCAAGAGAAAGACAGAAACTTTCTAGACAAAACATGTAGAATTCATTAAAACTCACACTTTATGACAGCCTTTTTTTTAAATAAATATAAAATGAGTTAACTGCATTATTCTTCGTATAACGGTTGCATTAAAGTCATTGATTTGCGCAACAGTATGTTCAGGTCTAGCTTTTCTTCTTTTTCCAGGAGTGCTCAATATAATATTTTCTCCTCTTGACCGCAGCTCTTTCTTCTCCTTATGAATTCTCTTTATCGTTGGCTCGGAAATACCAGTATAATATGCAACTGGTTGTAAGCTTGTGACTCTGGATATAAATATTGTTTATTCAGAGCTTCGTCATATTTATCTATAGCAATATTTATAATTTCACGCCCTTCTGAACGCACTACCGTGCATTTCTTAACTTCAGACATGGTGAAATGAATGCAAATCTTCTGACAAAATGGAACTACTTCTGCACCTTATTGTACTAAGTAGGCTATGCTAGGTGATAACATAATGGTTGGAGCTAAGGGGTGTAGCTGGTTCGGAATAGAACAACTCAGCTTGGCGTAATACTAATTATTTTGGTTTATTGAATCTAATTACCAGCAGTGCCGGGTTTACAATGTGAGGAGGGAATGGAGTTAGAATACATGACGAATCTTACCTTGAAGTATTATTGTGTATAGAGGAGTTGTGGAGGCTACATCGTTCGAATTGCAAGACGGAAACATCGACCGGCAGCGACGCGGCCCTCATAACTATCTCTCTCGATCGGCGCTATCACGCTCCCTTATATCAGTTCGATATGACTCAATCCTAAAGACGTCTGTTTCCTTTATGTGGTGAGCCGACGCCTAACTTGAGTGTTGGATTGAGCGGAAACACGTGATTGAACCGTGTTGTCCGATGCAACAATGGAAATAACGTCATTCCAAAAGTCCCATGTGGTAATGCTCAGAAAGTCTGTTATACCATACACATTCTGTCACGAATGAATCTTAACAAAGTCACTTAAGGCAGAAAATATAAAACATGAAACCGAAAAATTTAGAAGTGTGACAAGGGAATAATATATTGCAAAGTATTGTAAAACAAAAATGCTTCTCCTACGCATACATGCGACAATATATCTGCAGGAATGACTACTATATTAACAGCTCACCGGGTAACTAGATATCGCTTTCCCCTCTTCCCACACATCATCCTGCAGGGCTCACGAGCCCAGAACACGGCCTAAGTGACAATATGAGTATTATCTAACACCTCCGACCACCTAAGAGGTACTGTCACTGAATATATTGAGCTGTGTTTACGTTATACTTGTACCCCTAGTAGATCCCAGTGCATCCTGTGCTCCATTTTCTGAGCCGTATTTATCCCTTTAAGACCCATCTATCTTTTTCGCTAATGGGCGAATGTCTTTTATTTTCATAGTGTTTAATACCCGCTTTTACTACATATGGCACATGGAATGAAATGGAGCACCGGTTGAATGCGATTGCGAGGGAAACCAGAGAAAACCCGTCCCTGCGCTGCCTTTTCCACCACAAATCTCACATACGGTCATCTGGGATCGATCCCAGGCCGCACTGGCTAGTGGTTTAACCACTCATGTCGTTTTTACTATCATATAACCGTTTCCGCGAATAACTATGTTTGTTTTTGTTTTGTTTTTTTTTTCAAATGGGAAGAGTTCTATGCTGCGGCGAATGAAATGCGCTATCGTGCTCTGCGGTGCCAGGTCGCTATCCCCACTCTTTTCATATGTCCCTCTCACTCGCACACCGAGCATGCAAATCTGCCTGGTGACATAATGCTTATTCGTGTATCATGAAAACTATTTTAACTATAAACTTGTGTTTTTTTTTTCGGTTCTGCTGCAAACATTATTTCCCATCTTCCTCATGAATTATTTTTTTGCAAAATGTATCTATTTATGAATATGTATTTACGAGAGACGGAATCACTTAGCGCGTTACTCCCCAGTTAAGCGCGAATGCAATATGTCAACACAGCAGCACTCCGATTGGCTGCCTGCCTGGTGGCACTCAAGGGCAAATATCATCCGATTTGAAAGTCACTGAAACTGCGAGAACACAACAATACTTCGAGTTACCAACTTAAAAAAAGTAAATTGCAAGTCACTTCTTATACCTTCTTTCAGAATAGCTCCACACCTTCCAAACACAAACTTTTTATCAAACGTTACTTCTGAAGACGATGCAAGCCATTTTATTTTGACTGATGTAACCATACTCTGTTGTAGACTCTAAAGGCATTCATGCCAGCCATGATTGAACGCAACCATGGTCATGTTGTGGCCATGTCGTCAGCAGCTGCCATCGCTCCGGTTGCACACGAAGTACCATATTCAGCTACTAAATCTGCAGTCACAGGTGAGTCATATTTATTCAAACCTTCTGAAATACATTCTGAATATTAAGCTTATACTATCGATAAACAGTCAAGCATAATATTTAATATATTACATTATTTTACAAAAAAAAAAAACATTTCATGTGTGCAGAGTTTAAGTGTTTCTAGGAATCCCTCTCTCCCTCCCTCTCTCCCCCTCTCACCCTCCCTCTTTCCCACCTCCCTCCTCATATCTCCCCCTCCCCTTCTCTCCCCCTCCCTACCTCTCTCCCCCCTCTCTCTCTGTCCGCGAATAAAATAATCTGAAAGTCTTAAAGCTTCCACTTAAATACGCTATTATTTTCAAAACTTAATTGCTGAGTAAAGAAATGAAAGAAAATCTTTCCTCGGGCAGAATGTAACCACATAACTAAATTAGTTATAGTATATGACCACAGAGTATAACCACAAACCAAAATAAGAGGCCAAAATCAGTCACCTTTAAAGTAAAATAGGCAATCTCTCATTACAAATCTTGTGGTGGATATTTCATAAGCTATTTTTGGTATGCTATTATTGTATCACCTTGCATTGATGTCATTGCCCAAGAAACGATTTATAAAGGAAGAAAGATATGCTGCTTCAGCTCTAATTCTTCTGCGCCAAGTTGCAATCGGCATTTGATAGACAATTTCAGAATTTCTAATGAACACTAAATGTTTCCAGTAGTTGCGATATTTTCTATCATATCTATCATGTTAATCGCTCTTATATTGGCTATCTTAAACAATGATAGATTAATGGAAGTTAATCATAAAATGCAGCGGTGTCCAAAATGCAAGTACAGCTTGTGTGAAATGTCATAACACACCACATGCGCAGGAGAGAAGAAATGAAAAGTGGTGAGAGTGATGTGGGCGCAAGAGGCCACTCACTGAAGCTGATATACTGACCCCAACCTCTCTTATTATGCATGAACTGGTCAGTGTTATTGCGCATCTATGTTTCAGGAGTGGGGAGGTTCACGTCGATTCAGATAAACTGGGGCCATTATATTTTATAAGGATAGCCGGTGCAGTAGGTAGAACCGCATGTATGTTGCTCATAATCTATTATGTTTGGTTTAGAAACTGGGACGCTTGATCATAGCCGGTGCAGGCTTTAGGCATTGACGCCATAGATGTCTTGACTCTACATCGGGTTTGTATGCAAATACAAGTTTAGTTTGGTTTTACATATAAAATATGTGACATGGAATTAATTTTTGCTGTTTGATTCTCTTTTGTGCTTGTATGCATTTGTTAGTTTTATTATGCATCTTTTAGCAATTTTTCCAAGGACCGAGCATATAATATAAGTAATTTGAACATTTGAATTTTAAAATTAATATTTAAACGCATTAGCCACAAAGTACTAAAGCATTTATACTATGTGATTCAGAGTAAACTTGAGATTCTTTAAAATTTACAGAAAAATTAAGCAATAAATCATGCAAGTTTTAGGAAGTAGTCTTAACAAAATGTTGTATTGCGGGAGTAAATATCTTCAAGGTCAAACTGCAGTGCTTTCAGAAGAAAAAAAAGTTCTACATTGTAATTATTTTCAATTTTTTTCCAATAACATCTGTTCTCTGCGTACATTTTTCTCTATTTTACTCCTTTTTAACTACAGGTTATAGTTGTGTCTTGTGGCTTGGTGTGTGGCGGACAATAAACTTAAGGGTCTCCTCCCTGTATCATATCATCTTGCTTCGTCCTTTGTCTACAGATGCCTTAGTGCTAGGCAACTGTACCTCTACTTCTATACTTGACGGGATGACATGCAGCGAGAACTGCTGTATTACTTGTTAATTTTAATTTCTGTACACGTACTATGTACATATATATAGAGAAAGTATTGCATTCCAAACAAAAATTCGGTGTTGAGATTTCGAAAATATAAAATGTGTGTTTTGAGGTCCGCTTAATCAAATAATAGCCTTACTTCCTCTCTCGATACCGACATTTTACCGGAAATACGCGTGTTAGGGTCCCCTGTATCATTTTTAGATAAAGGTGTGTGTGTGTGTGTGTGTGTGTGTGTGTGTGTGTGTGTGTGTGTTTGTGTGTGTCCATGAACGCGATAACTCAGAACGAAGAGTCTGTATTTAACCGACATTTTTCGAAAAATGCTACCTCCTTAAAAATGGATCAAATTATTTTGATTAAAATACCACATATTAAAAATATATAAAACGAATATATTGAATTTTTTGTGCATAGGCTCTGAAGAGCTTTTTATTCGAGGATGAATTTTGCATAACTGTTAGATTGTGAGAGGTAGTCAAAAACTTACACCACAATAAATAAATAAATAAGGTAGGTCTCATTAAAACACAGTTTATGTCATATAGGTTTTTTTTTTTTTTTTTTTTTTTTTTTTTTTTTTTTAATGTTCCTTGTTGTTGATTTCAGTTTTAACATACTTTAAAGTTTCTCTTAAGGGAATGTATTAATTCCTGACAATGCAAAGAAACGGATTTCAACCACGTGGCAACCAGATTTTAAAAGATTTGACTGCCGCTTTAGCCTAGTGTTTTCCATAATTCTCTGCTATTTACAAGAAAGAAAGTGCCCGCCTGGCTAATGTGGAAATAGCGTGTCTGCCTGACATTCGACAGGTCGCGAGATGGAATCTCGCTTAGGGTTAGTTACCCGGATAAGTTTTTTTTCGGGGTTCTCCCTTATCTTGAGAAGACGAATGTCGAGTAACTTTAAGCTCCATGAACCCCAAGGTCATTTGAGCATGTTTCACCAATTAAAAAAAAAGCAATAACACCATTCGTACTAATGCTTTTCTTGATTAGCATGAAGTAGGTAGATGAATAAGCTTTTCAACAATAATTTGTTACAAAGATGTAGAGAAAAGCATATGAATGGAACACATCAATTTTTTTTTCTTTCGCTCATGTCCAAGAGCTCACAATAGAAGATAGATTGTTCTACTGTAATGGCAAAATGTTCATGTCTCCAAAATTATAGTGATTTAGGGGAAATGAGTTTAGGATGCTACTCCTTTACCTTTTGTCATTCATGTTACCTCCTCTCCAAATATTCTGAACAAATACACATAACGATATAAATAAGAGTAAATAAATTTTAGATATTCTACAAACACTACAATTTTTACTTTCCCTATCCCCGTATGTACAATGCACATAGTGGATAGAGAAGATATGGTATTCCACCCAAAACTTCGATGTCGAGATTTCATCGGAAATATGGAGTCCCTCTAGTCCGATAAAAGCATGTGTAAGTTTGGGTCTGTGGACAGCAGAGCTTAAAAACGAAAAGACCGTTAAATACCAAACTAAGTATCTTTAGTATCTTCCATGGATGTGACACGAAGATTTTCAAGAAAATCACTCCACCACAAACTACCCTTTACATGGAAACATTTTCGAACATTTTAATATTCTTAAAAATGGCTCTAAAGATTTTGATTAAAATACCGTATATTAAAGATGTTTACATCGCAAATAAAATGTATATCTTGAACGTTCTGGGAATAGCCTCTGAAGACCTATTTATTCTGGATGAAATTTGCCAAATTTTGCTTAACTGCCAAACCGTAACAGATATACAAAAACTTACTGCACAAAAATGTAGACTCGTCAAAACACACGACTTATGTCCTTTACATTTTTGTTTTGGAGGAAAACGTTCCCGAGATATTCTTTGTTATTGGTTTCAGTTGTAAAAAACTTATGTTTTGCTCAGACTGGAAGTGTCCGTTTTTTCTTTTGTTCTACTCCTGACCAAGTAAAGAAGCCATTTGCAATGACAATCGCATTCAGACAGCTTTTAAAACATTTGACTATCACTTTAGCCTTGTGAATTTCGTTACTTACAAGAGACTAACTAATATCATTCTGCTAATGTCTATCTCGGTTAGCATGGTGTAGAAAGAAGAACAATATTTTGTTGGAAGTTCGTTTGTGGAGCGGCTAGAGAAAGCTATGTGAGTGTAACACATCATATTTTTGAAATATTGCATTAATCAAGAGAAGTATAAAGTCCTTGTAGAATACTATGCAAGTAACAAATAGCTGATGATGAGCTACGCCGAATTTTGTTTGCAGCCTACAGGACCCTATTGCAGTGACTCGCTTTACCTTAGCACTTGAGCTAGCAAGTGAGACAAAAAAACTCAAGTTTGATGACGTCGGTAGCTAAGGTGAATTGTTTAGCTACTTATGATTTTTACAGGAGCTTGTTCGAGTAACTTATATAAACCAGAGGATAATAATCGTAAATTCAGAAGAATATAAAAAAGATAGGGAAAATGCAGGAAAGACGAAGAAATAATGCTGCATCTTTTTATCTATCACCTACTTATGCTGGATAGAAGATTCCATACAAAAACTCGATGACGGTATTTCATACGCTTGAATGTTTCAGAAAGAGGAAGAGAGAAGAACATAACCCATAAACGAAAGGTCAGAAAATGTAAAAGTGCATATATGAGTCAGACATTTTTTAAGCACGCTAGTGGAAGATTTCCAAAAATTCCTTCACTAAGTTTACCATTTACAAGGGAAATATTTCTTAATTTTTTTTTTTGTTTTCTTCAAAACAGCTCATACGATGTTTGTTAAAATATCATATTTTAACAAACATTATTTTAATTACTTCCAAATTCTTTATTTGTCCCCGAGACCTCATGTGCCCTCAGTTTTCGACTACTTAAGCTGTCTTTCTCACCCACCTGCACTCTCCGAAGTTTCTGTCACAACTACTCACCCCCGACAACGACGACGAACAATGGCAGGCTGAACGTAACGGTCCTTATGCACCGTTGGTGTAAGATTATTTTAAAATGTTTTATTTTGGGATGATTATTTAAATTTTAAAGTCCAAGCAACTCTAGGAAGGACTATATAATAGCTCAGTCTTAGTTGCTGGTGGATTTGCCCGCATGCCATGCGAGGAAACTAGTGACGCCTAAAGCGGAGTGTTCTGGGGTCCCAAGAGATCGAACGAGGACGCACCGATGGAATGGTAAGCTGTCATAGAAAGTTGAAGCCCAACGTCTAATGCCGTCTTCCATATATGGAAAACCTAAAGTTTTGTGCACAAGTCTTACGGGGCAGGAGCGAGATATAGAGTAAACGGTCGAAGATCCTTATTCTACATCTGTTGTAGAAGCAACAGACTGGAGTCTGCGGTCATGCCCCAGATCTCTCAGGCGTAAAGCAGAATGGGGACTATAGGAGTCCGCAAAAGGTGCAACTTCAGGGCAACCGACATCGCAGAGCCCAGCATAGGCTACAAAGAGGCCGCAGCCCCTGACGCAAGCCCTGACGTGTTCCCTTATTGAGCTTCACTCCTGAGTAGTGATGGTGTTCGCCCACTTAATCTTTCTCTTGAGTTACGTGAATGTGTGGTATTTTGCGGGAAAGCGGCGCTTGGTGACGAGAATGGAGTCGTTTTTCTCCAGATTTATAGATAACCGCCATCGCTCACACCACTCTTAGGGAGGCGGAGGTGTCTGAAGATACTGAAGGTTCTGCGTGGGTTCCTGTTTGTGCAGTACAACAGCACGTGTCAGCATATTGTGTGCTGTACTGGCGTGTTGCTCTGTTAGTAGGTCGGCGACGTAGACGCTAAAAAACCTGGGGCCCCATTAGCTCCACAATAAAGCTGAAATGTTCTCAGAATAGGCGGCTTCTCTCAAACCTACCGAAAAGAAAGTTTCCAGGGCTCTTGGAAGGCGCACACAAAGCGCTTGTTTACCGGCCGTTATTGCACGTGTTCCTTTGGTCCAAGCATGGCACACCTGCAGTAATCCTTGGGTCTATTTAAAAGGACCAAGTGCTTTTCCCTTCAATGCCGTGGCACACGTGTTCACATTTCTAACAATCCCGGCGGTTGTGTAAAGGCCCTATGCCATCACGCACTCCCCATCAGGTGCTCAGGCAGAAGCCCGGCGCGTAGTCACAACTTATTTAAGATATTTGCAACAGTTAAATGTACCTATATCCCGAGTATTCTCTGAATAGCTGTATGCTTTCATCATTCTGAATGAATTATATATAATTTTAAAATAACTGCAAAACCATAGCCTGTATACTAAGTCTTAGTACACAAAAAATGCAAAGTTCATTGAAATATATAATTTATTACAAAAACTTCTCCATTAGCATTAACCATTTTCGAAATATACTTTATTACACATTTAAGTTTACTTAAATTGTCAAGCGGTATCTATAAAACATTTTACATAATTGTTATTTATTCCATGGCACAAGTAACAAAATATTCACTTAAAATTTACTAACAATTTGCATTTTCCCCCATAACATGTGCACATCTACATTCATACTACTTAATTTGGTATTATTTCTGGTTCAAAAACATATCGTGACGTACATATACCGAGATAAGTTCTGGTTATGACAATAGTACGTTTAATTATAATTAGCTCACTGCTCGTCCCAAGAGACCGCATGTGATGGGTGGGTTTTCTCCGGGTTCTCCGGTTTCCCTCGCCATCAGATTCCACCGGTGCTCCATCTTCATTCCATATCATCAGTGTCATCGCCTGGAGTGCTATAGTAGTAAAAGTGGGCGTTAAACACTATCAAAAGTATAATTAGTGCTTGCAACTAATGAGTTATACAAAATATAGTATTATATTTAATGTAATTATTTAATATATATGCTTACAAGGAATGCAATGTTTATGCAATGAGTTAATAATCATGTAAATTGCTTTAGAAGAAACATGTTCTCTAGTACGTATGAACAAGTTACATAAGAGATACAGAAGTTAGGTACTGAATTCCAGCCAAAAATTCCATACAGACATTTCACCGGAAATTCATGGTTAGGGGATTCTGAATCCAATAAAGGCGGTTTAATAAAAAGGCCAATGTCTATTCTATGTGTGAGTGTGAGTGTGAGTGTGAGTGTGTGTGTGGGTATGTGTGTGTGGACAGCATAACTCGAAAAGTAAAAGTCTGTTAAATATCAAATTAAAGTTCAGTATCTTCTAAAAATACAACACAAAGATTCACAGAGAAATCCCCCACACCAACCACCCTTTATTAGGTATATTTTTCGAAAATGTTGTTTTTCTCAAAAATGGCTACCAATTTTTATTACAATACCATATTTTAAGAATGCTATTGACAAATGAAATATTCTGGGAATAGCCTCTGAAAATCTCTTTAATCTGGATGAAATTGTATAAATGGTCAACCGTAACAGATCTTACAATAGGATAAACATATATCTCATTAAAGCAATAAATTATTTCACACACATATATATATATATATATATATATATATATATGTATTTGTGGAGTTACCCGTTTCGAGATATTTCTTGTTATTTGCTTCAATTTTAAACAAATTTACTTCTCTCAAATGGGAAATAATCTTTAGTAACATCTCTCTCTCTCTCTCTTTTTCTTTTTTTTTTTTTTACTCCTGGTCTTGCATAGGGAATTGAATTTCAATTGTTCACACAGCTACTATCACTTTAGCTTAGAAGGAAACAAGTAATAAAACAATTTTGCTTAAGAAAGTCATGTGAATGTAATTCTCATCAATATTAAAGAACTTTGTTGCAGTATATTCTCTCCTGTTTTAGGCTCAAAGACGTTTGTTGAATACACTAGAATTTCTTATATACAGGTTTGATGGATGGTGTGGTCCAGGAACTCCGTCTGCAGAATAGTAATGTGAAGGTCACATGTGTTCATCCTTACTACACCGCCTGCAGGAACGACTTGCCAGTCAAGTTTGATTTAAGGTTAAGTACAGTTATAAGCCTTCATGTTTGATAGAACACGGAACACCTAACGGATACATATGTACATACTCACGTTTTTATAAGACACAAGCTAGCAGGAAACTAGAGCAAAGTCAATCGTGAAACTAACACTAAGATAGTGCTAAGAATCATTTTATCATAAGTAGTATTACGAGAGCTCCAACTTTTATGTAGAGAAAAATTGCAGCTCGAGTTGTATTCAATAAGACTATTTCGTGAATAAAATAACAAATTAGCCTATAGGGTATGAAGAAGAATATTCCTAAAATCCCATTTGTCTTAACATATACGAGTATCATACAAATCTGGGGGTTTGCAAAATGATTCTTCCAGGTTGTTCAAGTTATGTAAACCTTTGGGTTAACACGACTGAATATTTTTAAAGGTTTTTACTAACCAAGTGACAGAAAACGTTTTAAGCAGTCCTAGCTTTATTCTTTAAACCAACTTTTTATTAGACTGGCAAATATGTTCCTGGCTTGCAGTCTTGCGAATTTCCACATATTTGCCGTATGTATATTTCCGGTGAAGTCTATATTGAATTTTTTTAGGTATACAATACAGCTTCTATTATTTAGAGCTAAGCAAACGGTAACGCTATGGTCATTTCATAAGAAGGCGGTCCATCTCTTTTGGTGTAGAAGTGGGAGGTATTTACAGAGAACTATAGCATTACAAAAATCGAATTTATGCCCCAGATTCTTAATCTTCTCGTGGCATTATCAAACATTGTAATGGAAAACAAAAGTTAGTAAACATCTTGTGATCCAAAAAGCAAATTATATGTTGTATTATAGGTATTACAATTTTCAAACTACAACACATTTTTTTTCTTAAAAATGTTGTGCTAGTGAAAATGGGTGGATAGAGTTAGACAGCAGAGCTATTGATGAATCATCATTAGAGATTTTTTCTCATTTCGGGAAGTCTGGCCAAGTACATTCAAATGTGTATTTTTATTCTTGATATATTAATGTATTTTATTTAACTGATTAAAATCAAATCTATTTCTCCTACGATTTTCAAATATTCACACTATTTATAAAATTACATTCCTTTATCTTTTGTAACATATTGTCTGCTTGGAATGTTCCTATAGTGAATAGTTTTTAAAAATATATATATTTTTGGGCAAACATCAAAAAATTCCAACCACACATTTTATTACAAATATATTCTGCAGTGTTGCGGAAAGTTTCAAACCTCTATGTAAATTTTTGTGGGAGAAGATAATATTTAAATATGTGAAAGTAAAACAAAAACCAAAATTAACCTGAAAAAATGGTTTTAATCTTACATAAGCCATTCTACCAACACAATGCTTTAAAAATGGCATTCAAAATATGTATTACGAACATCTCGGCTCTAGAAGATGCTAGCCTTGTAAATGTGTTCTTTAAAGTATGGTGCGTTTCAATAATCTACATTTTTTGGCCAAAATTGCTCAAATAATGTACTTGTATGTCCCCTTAAACAGACCTGACCATAAAATTCTTGTTTAAGAGAAACTAGACCTATCTAGATGAGTAGGCCCTTATTTCTTACATCTACTCAATTTTCAAATGGCTCAGTGATGTTCATCGAAGATGTAATGTATCTAATAATAGTAATAATGCACGCTGTGCTATACACAATCTTAAAAGCCAACATTTTCAAATTTGTAATTTTGTCTTTTTTCTGCCTCTATAGGATAGATCGTCTATCACCGGATTACGTTGCATCTGAAATTGTAAAGGGAATTCTGGAGGAACGTGAAAGTATCAGCGTACCTCGCTTTATGCTCTTTTGGATCTGTCTACTGAGGTGAGGCTTTTGACAATAGTTTTCTTGTGTCATAAGATCTTCAACTTTTGATACCAATTTCTGTAATTATACTATTTAAAATATATACAATTTAGTATATATTCAAAATGTCAAGTGTCAATTATGAATTTGTTACGAAGAGCGCGGATTCAATCTCGTTGGAGGGCGATGAATTTTATGGGCGTTCCACAGGTTCAACTGATAGTCAAAAGCTGGTTGCTATGTCACTGAAGTTCCTTTGTTTGTATGGACAGCAGTTGACAAATTTCTGTATGAGAAAAAGTATAAGTTTTTCAGAGTAGAAACCAAAAACAAGGAATATCTCAAAAACGATGAACTCCACGAAAAAAAAAATAAGTATAACATAAATTGTGTGTTTTAACGTGCTCTACATTTTTCGTGCAGTAAGTTTTTGTCCATCTCTTACGGTTTAGCAGTTATTCAAAATGTCGTAAAATTCATCCAGAATAAAGTACTCTTCAGAGGCTATTCCCAGAGAATTCAAGATGTACATTTTATTTATCAGGTATATAGCTTTAATATACGAAATTTTAATCAAAATCGTTAGAGCCATTTTTGAGAAAATCAATATTTTCGAAAACATTTCCATGTAAAGGGTAGTTGGGGTGGAGGGATTTTTCTCAAAATCTTCGTGTCGCATCCCTGGAAGATACTAAACTTAAATACCAAGTTTCGTATTTTACCGACTTTTCGTTTTTGAGTTATCGTGCTCAAAGACACACGGACATACATACACGGACCTTTTACCGAAACTGCTCTTTTTAGATAAAGAGGACCCTAAAACATATATTTCCGGTGAAATATCGGTATTGAATTTTTGGGTGGAGTACAATACCTGTGTATACACTATGTACATAGTGCGTGCAGAGAAAGTAAGAAAGAAGGTTCTTGAGCAACATTTTCCGCCATTTCGCGGCCGCAAGTTGTGATTTCGTCCTACAAAGCCATCTGTGGGTGACGAGTTGATCCCTTGTCATCATGGCGCATAGTGGTGAACTCACGAAACAGAAATTCAAATAAGATGATGGAAACATCATTACGATGTCTTTTGCTCCACTTAAAGCCACCACCACAACCACTATTACGCTTTAAGATATGGATGATTCAATAGTGAAGCATAATTGTAATGATTTTACACACCATAATTTGTTTAAATGCTTACAGATGTTTGCCACAAAGAGCTCGTCACGTATGGAGAGACATTTTCTACACACGAGTTTGGCCAGAACCGACAGTGGTAGTCGATGCTCACTCGAGTCTACCAGAAGCTGCCTCCAAACCCAGAGTTCGCCAAGAGTCTACCTCAGCTCAGAAGATAGAATACCCCAATAAAAGTAGTAACCTTGCAACTCAGCAGTCTTCTCTCACTTCAAAAGAATCAAGATATGTTCCCTGTCCAGGAACTAACCTCGCTGATATAAATACTAACAAGAAAAATTCCGAACGCAAGGAAGGACAAAGGCAGGCCACAAAGCTCTAGTGGATCTGGTGTATTTTCACGAATAGGAGTAAGACAGCGCATGTTAATTAACCTAACAATTAAACCTAAAAGTCCGAGGTTTGAACTAAATTTGTGATTTTTGTTTTATTATTAAAATGTCTTTGTTTCCTTCTCTACTTAAAAGTGGTATAATTTTTTAATCTAGATATTTTATAAGCCTGAATGCTCACTTAAACATGAGAGTACAGGGCAATTCTAGAGTGAACGCATTTCATTTTAAACTTTATTTTCTAGTTTTCTCAAAACTATATTTCTATTCCCTAAGTCTACAATTTCTTTTAGGCATGAAATGCCTCTTGTGGCACAAATTTGAGCAGATTGTTGTGATATATACGAGGGCTATCCAGAAAGTGACATGATTTTGCATAACTAGATAATAAAGAAAATTATCAACGCAAAACATTATTTACAAAGCTACAGTACCTTAAGTACTTTATTTTTAAACGTAATAGGCATTGCTATTATGGTATTTATTGTCACGTGGTACGGAGTTTTCAACGCTTCACCGCTAAATATCTGAGCCAAGATGTCACTGCCACTTTGAGGTCTTCATGGCTGGGGAATCTTTTCCATCCAAAAAGTCATGTACGATGTCCAAAATAAAACACCGGTTTTTCTGAATTCTTTTATCAACACCTCCATAACGATTAACTTCCATTCCGTTTTTACTTTCTCTAGCCCGGTATGTACAATATACATAGGGATAGAGAAGGTATTGCGCTCCACCCAAAAAGTCGATACCGAGATTTCACCGGAAAATTATGTTTTAGGGTTCCCTGTATCCAGAAAAAGCATTTTCAGAAAAAGATCCGTGTGTGTGTGCGTGTCTGTGAACACGATAGCTCAGAAACGAAAAGTCGGTAAAATACCAAACTGGGTATTTAAGTTTAGAGTCTTCCAGGGATGCGACACGAAGATTTTGAGAAAAATCCCCCCACCCCAAACTACCCTTTACAAGGAACTTTTTTAAAAAATTTTGATTTTCTTAAAAATGGCTGTAACAATTTTGATTAAAATATCGTATATTAAAGATGTTTACCTGACAAATAAAATGTACATCTTCAATTTTCTGGGAATAGCCTCTGATGCTTACTTTATTCTGGATGAAATTTACGGAATTTTGCATAGCTGCTAAACCGTAAGAGATAGATAAAAACTTACTATATAGAAATGTAGAACATGTTAAAACACACAATTTATGTTATACACATTTTTTTCATGGAGTTGATCGTTTTTTAGATATTCATTGTTTTTTGGTTTTTGCTAAGAAAAACATACTTTTCTCATACAGGAATTTGCCAACTCTGTCCATGGAAACAAAGGAATTTCAGACACATAGCAACCAGCTTTTGGCTATCACTTTTAACCTATGGTACTCCCTTACTTCCCTTCTACTCATAACGAAACAAGTAATAAGACTATTTCTGCTATTTTTTTCTAGATTAGAATGAGGTAAATAGAAGCATAAGTTTTTAAACAATAATTTGTTGCAGAGATGTAGAGAAAGTCATGTGAATGGAACACATCAGAATTTTTTTTCGTACATAATGGTTCATCCCTGATTACTCGTAAATTATGCGGTATTTCCTCAATGAAGACCCTTCATTGCATTATCATTAGACGCTTGCGTTATTTGCCTAAAAAATTCGATTAGCCGAACATTTTGTGCATTCAAAAAACGAATAACTTCTTTGGTGGTATAAAGTACAAATACAACCTTTGTCTAAGAGTGTCCTTTTTTAGAATCAGCTGTCCCCAAAATCTGTGCTTCCGGTGATATCTTGGTATTGAATTTTTGGGTGGAATGCAATACCTTCTCTTATGTACATTATATGTAAGTATGACGTGGTAGCGTAAGTAAAAAATTCTTCAAGAGTATGTTACATAAAATACGAAGCTTTAGATAACTATATGTCTTTCATATCGGAAATAAATAGAATATGCGTAATTTAGAAGTTATTCAAAGTATTTGGACCATAACTGTATCGTATTTGTTTTGCATTTCTTTCTATAATAGTGTAGAAATATTTTCAGTATCATTATTGTTGTAATCATTACATCCATATATGGTACAAATTAGTTTACTGACTATTAATTATAAAGGTTATATAAGAAGCCGTTAAATTGCTTATAAATCATTGTTCCCGTTAACTGCTACTTGTCTACTAGACAGGTTTGTCCCACATTAGGAAACACTGTTCTACTTTAAGGTAGAAATCCTTCTTTTTTAATTGTTTTCTATTTGTACTTTTTCTGCTACGTATATTAAGTAGGAGAAATATTACATTCCATCAAAGAGAATCTACGTCGATATTTCACCGAAAATATTTCATCCTAAACCCCCTTCCATGAAAGCATTTTAGTAACACACCCCGGTGTGCGTGTGTGTCTATAAATAACTTAACTGAAAAACGAAATGGATAAATATCAATTAGTATTTAAATTAAGCACCTTCCAAGAATATGATACATAGATTTTAAATAAAATTCCACATCCCGTTTAAATGGTATTTTTAACATTTTATTTTCTGAAAAATGGCTAACGATTTTGATCAAAATAAATTATATTTAAGAGATTATTTGTGTGATCTGCCATGTATATCTTGAAATTCTCATCATAATCGTAATAATTAGGAAACTTTTGAATGATAGACGAGTGTAGGTTAATTTAAAACACACAATCTATTTCAAATAAGAATTTGTAGTGTCAGCTAATTTCCGTTAATATGTGTGCATATATTCTAAAAAAAAAGTATAAACGTTATTTGTGGAGTTGGATTGGTAGAGTGAGACTCAAAAATGCAATGCCATTGCCGGGATTTGAACCACGGATGTCCCGGTCTCTAGCCGCTTGCTCTACCACTGAGCTACCACTTTTATCATGCCGGTAGGGCATTTAATTTCTCCCTGATTATGTTTCCCGATAAACCACAAGATGATTCAAATTATTTTGACATGATAAACCCATGGCGACTTACAATGTTGTAAGTACTTCAAGACCTAGGAGTCATAATATAGCTAACTATTATGGACAATTGTGATATTCAGTCTAATTGTATCTATCCTGCCCTACAAATGGTCCCTGTGAGAAAACAACTTGAGGTTTACCGGAAAACTTGCGAGTCGGTTGAGAAATGTAATTCCCTACCGGCACGTTGCCATGGTAGCTCAATGGTAGAGGAACCAGCTAGGGACCGGGAGATGATGGTTCAAATTCCGGCTATAGCATTACATTTTTCAGTCTGACTCTACCTATCCAACTCCTGTCCTACACACGGTTTCTGTGAGAAAGCAATTAAATTATCACGATTTATTTGTGGAACTTAAATTCAACAACTAAACCAATACAAATTAAATATTTTATGCTCGAGATAAACAAAAATGTATAATTGATTTTCGATTCGGATTGGTTAATACGTAAGTCATTCTATTAAGTCCTGCAGATTTTCATTTATTATTGTTTCTCGCGGATTCATGAAAAAAGTATGGAATGTTTAAAGGCAGCATATACTTCCTTTGTATTTATACAGAAATGTGTAATGCAACTTTCCATTAAAATGAAATAGGCTGGAAAATAAAATTAGTAAGGATGATTTGTATAAACACTCATAACCAACAGAGTAGAGAAAGTCGTGTGTATTTAACATATAAGGATTGTTTTTCGTTAGTTTATCTGCCTTATTATGAAATATATTTCTGCGTATGTGAGCTTTCTAGAAAAGGCAAATTTTCATCGTGCCACTAAAAGTTTAAAAAGTCCATGTTGTAAGAGGCTGCGCATGCGCAGGTACCGAGATGATATCTGCGCCTTACGAGTGTTTTTGTAATCAGTGGTGTAACATGGTATATGGACTAGGGCTTGCACTTCGAAGTTCAATATTTTAAAAATTAACTGTCCTTCACGTGACTTTCTTTAGCTATTCTGCAACAGATTACTCTTGCAAAAACTGATTCTTCTGTATATTTCGTGTTAATCTAGATGAACAGAAGATAGCAAAAATGGACTATTAATTAGTTCTTATAAGTAGAAGAGAAATAAGAGAATGCACAGGCTAAAGTGATGGTCAAATCTTTTAAAAACTGGTTGCAATGTTATTGAAATGCATTTCAATGCATGGGCAGGAGTTGAAAATTCCCGTACGGGAAATGAGTTTTAAGTGTTTTAAAATCCGAAATCAAAAAGGAAAATTTCAGAAATAGTCAACTCCACTAAAAAAAATGCCTGACATAACTGTGTGTTTTAACGAGATTTAAACGTTTTGTGCTGTAAGTTTTGTCTTTCTCTTACAGTTTACTAGTTATGTAAAATTCAACCAGAATGAAGAAGTCTTCAGAGGCTGCTCCCAAAAAATTCAAGATATACATTTTGTTTGCTATGTAAACATCTTTGGTATTTTAATCAAAATCATTAGAGCCATTTTGAGAAAATCAAAATTTCCAAAATTTTTTCCATCTAAAGGGTGGGGGGTGGGGTGGGGAGATTTTCCTGTCAAATCCTTGAAGATTCTGAAATTATATATCAAGTTTGGTATTTTACCGACATTTGGTTTTTGAGTTATCATGGTCACAGACACACGGACACTTGGACACATACACAGACCTTAAATCATGTATTACCGGTGAAATCTCGGTATCGAATTTTTGGGTGGACTGCAAATCTTCTCTATACACTATATACATAGTACGTGTAGAGAAAGTAAAAAGCGCATGCCCAGGAACAGAGATGCTCACTTCATTCTTGCAATCTACGCCATTATGGTATATTGTCGTGGTGTAACGGTTACCATGCTAATTTCATATACCCAAGGTCGCGGGTTCAAACCCGGCGGAGGACGATGGATTTTTTCGGGCGTAAAACTCCTTAGCATAGCTTCCTTCGTAAGGGAAGTAAAGCCGTTGGTCCCGTGTCGTAGATTTACGGCACCTAAAAGAACCTCAAGCCTGATAGAGAGATCTCTGAGCAATATTAAGCTGTCTTTCACGCCCAGTATAGGATGGGACGCTGAGAACCATAGCAGTTAAAGAGCGTCCATAAATAACACTCTATTTACATTACGGAATAGTATCGTAATCAGTGGCGTAGCGTGGATATGAACTAAGGTTTCCACTTCGAAGTCTAATGTTTAAACTAAAGGAGAAAGAATGCGAGCGAAATGGTTTAATTCAAATGATTGAAGTGAATAAGCTCTTCTATCCGCGTTCTGCGTAATATCCGTAAAACCAATGAATCGCTCTTAAACATTTCCCACATTACGGAAGGTAGTTTTGTCAGTTGCGACTTCTGCCCTAATGTCAAGGAAGCAAATTTGTTTCAAAAACCTCTTTTCAAACTTTGCTGCTCGTGATTGCAGATATGGAAATCAAATCGTTCTGTGTATCAGGCGAGGTAGCACTAAATGAAGTGGGCTTTTCTAGTAGGTCTTTGAGAGACACGCAACGTATTTCGTTATTCAATAAAATTCTCTCCTTAACGTAGAGAATCGGTGCTCTCAATGTGGCAAACATTTATTTTCCAAAAGAAGGAAAGAAAAGAAAAAAAAATCTGACTTGTTTCATTCACATGACTTTCTCCAGCTGTTACACAAAGAACCTTCCTTACAAAAGATTATTCTTATCTAAGATATTCTAATCAAGGTAAACATTAGCGAAATTGTTTTATTACTTGCTAATTCACTGGGCTAAATAAATAGTCAAATCTTTTAAAAGCTGGCCCTATGTGAAATAATTGATTTCGGATAGCTTTGCGTGACCTGCATTAAAACGATAGAGATGAAAAAACGAAATGTCACTTCCCGTTTGAGAAAAGTTAAGTAGTTTAAACAACAAAGAATGTCTCAAAAATGGTCAGCTCCACATAGAAAACGTATATAACAAAAATTATGTGTTTTAACGAGATCTACATTTTGCGTGTGGTAAGGTTTTGTCTGTCTCTTACGGTTTAACCGTTATGCAAATTTATGCAAAAATCCCCCAGAATAAAGGGGTATTCAGAGGCTATTCTCAGAAAGCTCAAAATATACAGTTTATTTGTGATATAAATATCTTTAATATATGGTATTTTAGTAAAAATCGTTAGAGCCATTTTTGAGAAAAACAAAATTTTCAAAGAATAGTGATGGGGAGATTTTCTGAAAATGTTCATGTCGCATTCTTGGCGGACACTAAACCTAATACCAAGTTTGGTTTTTAACGGTCTTTTCATTTTTGAGCAATGCCGTCCAAAGACACACAAACGCACCTTTTTCTAATTTTGTTCAACCCAGGGGACCACAAAACATATTTCGGGTGAAACCTCTAAATTGAATTTTTGGATGGAATACAATACCTTCTCTATCCACTATATATACGCGCTAGAGAAAGTAAAAAACATGCACTTCATATGAAATATGCTAATTTGCTCAGTTCTTTTCTACCTTACATATATGCATGATGTTTAATGGTCACTTTAATTGATAGTTTATATACAGAGTTAAACTTTTTGTCAAACATTTTTAACTTTTATTCACAAAGAATGTAATTACAGGAAGATTTGTTCTTTTACTATATATATTTTTTTCTACTCGATCACCCCTTGCGGTCCAAACCAACTTTTCCTTAGCAATTTAAATACATAACCAACAAATAAATATACTTAGGCTCCTGCGCCCACAAAGTTACGATTCAATTTTATACACTACACTTTACAATTAATGTCTCAGAAATTAATAATATTATATTTAGAGAATATTTCTGCTCAAGTTTTAATTGTATTTTCTTTTGCAGTAAAACCAAAGTTTCTCTCGCCTTCAGTTTTTGGATTGCACAACAGTTGGATTACATATTCGGTGTACTTAGTTTACGAATTGGAACTTTATCTACAACACGTGTTTCTCTGCGGTGACAGAAGATGTACTTCAACCATCTACATATTGTGCTCTCATTTGTTTGATGTATTTTTACTTTCTCAAGCACTTGTATACAGTTTACATAGTAGAGAAGATATATTCCACCCAAAACTTCGATACCAAGATTCACCGGAAATATATGTTTTGAGAAACCCTGAATAAAAAAATTGTGAAAAAGTCCGTTTATGTGTCTGTGGGCAGCATAACTCAAAAACGAAAAGTCCCTTAAATACCAAACTTAGTATTTAAGTTTAGTATCTTCCAAAAATGCCACACGAAGATTTTCAAGAAACTCCCTCCCCCACCTCTAACTACCCTTTACATGGAATATTTTTCGGAATGTTTTTTGCGAAAATGGCTCTGACGTCTATCTACTCTACCGTAGTTTCCCAGTGAGGCTACTACATGAAGCTTCGGCACGTTCATAAGTGGAGGAATTGATTAGGCACCGGGCTCAAAATTTCTAAGCCAGATTGGCCCATCATGACAACACCCTTGTTAGATCTCTAGGGGATTGCTTAGACCCTGAACGTCGGTAGTACCGGGTTTCCTTGATGACTTGTGGGTATAATAAGTGGAGGAACTGATTAGGCACCGTGCTCATAATTTCTAAGCCAGATTGGTCCATCATGAGAACGCCCTTGTTAAATTTCCGGGGGATTACTTAGCCCCTGAACGTCGGCAGTACTGAGTTTCCCCGGAAACGATGGAATTAAGCTAATCAACAGCTAAAAAGCTGAACGCAAGTAGCACCCCCTCCCAATGGGAGTGATCAACAAGGTTCACACTTCCTAGTTTTGAAAAAACACCAGCGCCAAGGATGCTGGTCCTGAAAAGGCAACGGTTGAGGAGTAGCACTATCTCCTTTACACCCTCAACTTTACATCCGAAATACCAGGCTTAAAATACCAGACCTACAACCAACCAAAAAACTGCTGTTGTTAATGCTACCCTGGCATGGATAGGTACACAACAACAACACCTTATCTCACCATGAACCTACTAGATGGCGACAGACGAACGGAATAGACCTTAAAGGGTGACTTATGTCTATTTTTCTTCTACGTCATAGTTTTAGGCCCTTGGCCTGTTTTCACGTCAAGAGATTCAGTCTCTACGCCTTGATATTAGTCAGCCACTTTTGTCTATTTATAATCGAAACACGACCTTTGTATGATGAATTGTAAAAGGTAATAGAAGCGTTTTCATTTGCAGAAAACTAATCTAGAATTCGATACATTACTCCACACACTCAATCTACGTGATCACTCAAATGCAAATTAATTGACTCATTCTCAATACAATTCCTACACGATTCTTCTCTGAATTTGTATGTTCCACAATGTTACGTAGGAATATAGAGAGATACGTTTTAAAGGCTGTGCATTTATTTTCAACGATATTGTGCATGGTTTTTATCACCGAACTGTCAAGAGCTACTTGTGTAGCACTTCTAAGAATTAGTAAACAAAAAATGGTGACAGCAAACCATATCATTTCTCATTTGTGGGTGTGATCTATGAGAACTCTTGATTCCATAACAATCCTTGCTCTTGCGCTAGATACAGAGTCATGATCAAGGCAACTCTCTAAACAAGGATGCTGCACTCAACATTCTTGAAGTTCTGATCGTTTGAATGAAACAAGCTCTAAACGACATGTTATGCGTTAGCAAACAAACATAATACTTCAGGAAGGTGTTCTTCCTTGTTTATCCTTGACGCTAATGAATAAATTAGAAAGTTACTGGACTTAACACTCTGAGATAATCGCTCGTAATAAGTCTTTGGCTATACTTATTGTCTTCTTTAATACATACTGTAATTTTTTTTTTATTTATTTTTTTTTTTTTATTTATTTATTTTTTTTTATTTATTTATTTTTTTTTTTTTGGAAAGGGGAGACAGAGAGAGAGTTGGAAGGTTGAAAGAATGGCTTATCTCGCCATTGGGTGAAGATTAGAAGAAGGGAAAAATCGGGTGAGATAGGAAAGGAACAGTGAATGGGGAATGATGGAGTTCCGCGATAGCACCTCCGTGATTATTGGTAAAGTTGATGTTGCTGCAGCACATGGGGCTGCAACAAGGAATGGCTTATCTAGTCTGTAAACATGACCCGAGGGCCCTGAGTACAGCGCTAGGGAGTCTTGGGTGTGCTTTAGTACTGATGTCTGGTGTTGCGGGTGTGTGTGAGAGGGCATGAGGTTTTGGTGGTAAGGTCCTGAAGAATCCGTTGGTGACTATTTGCAATTTGCTCGGCTACATTGTTGACTGTCAGTTCTTGGCTGTCAAGAACTGCAGTATAGCACTTTTTGATGTCCTTTCGGTTTCCTTTGAGAAGGTCTTCCAGAAGTGTGAGGCGTATTGGTAATTTTGCGGTTTGAACATAGAGGTCCTGGTTGGCCTCCAAGATCCGGGCCAACCAGGACCTCTATGTTCAAACCGCAAATTAACTTGTCAATGTGTAATTAACTTGTCAATTTGTTCTTATACTTGATAGTCGTTAGCATATTATTCATTAATTTTTTTACTACTTAATTCAATGGTATGTTAGATGTATACATTTAGTTTTGAAGTTTTATTATTTAAGAGTAGAAAATCTGAGCATTTTCTCAAACATACACTGTTGAGCAAAATCTTAAAAGAAAAAAAAAAAATGTTACTTAATGTTACATCGTAACCACGACATTTTAGTGTCCTGAGTGATATATCGTTGCCATAGTCGCGAAAAAATCTGTAAAGTTGGGGCTTTTATCAACTCGGCCAGGACAATAGATAAATTTAAGGCAAATTACAATATATTATGCAATATCTATGATTTTACTTATGAAATTAATTTTAAATTTTCACTTCAGCCTCTATATTAAAATGCGATTGTTACTATTTAATTGATTAGATTCCTGATATCGGCGCGGGCATTTCTCCCGCTGGGAGACCTGGTCCGGGAGCACTGAGCCTCGTGAGGTCCCTGGGAGGGGCAGTTGAGGGGCTACTTGGAGAAAAATAACGGTTGCATGTTGTGTAGACCACATTAACCGGCCGGGAGAGACTCGGGGGCTAACCACGTCCCATCCTCCAGTACTGCACCCATCCATGACGCATGTAATGGCAGAGATAGGGGACGCAGAGGTCGGGCAGTAAGACTTGGTTCGACTTCGGGCTGTTGTGCCACGGAGTTTAGTATATTTCAAGGTGTTTGTTTTACTATTTAATTGAAAACTAAAATGACAATTTTCTTTAAATGTATCGATTGGTGTTGGGAAGCCTACGGATGAACTGTTCACATAAAATAGGTAATTGGCGTTTGTTGACCACGTGATGGTCGGTTTTGAAATCTGAGGTAGGGAGTATACGGCATTGATCTCATAGCAATCAGCAAAAGCACCTATTGAAAGTAACCTGTAAAGTATTCTAAAAAGTATGTTGGGTGTAAGAAAATCTAATGCTTATAAACTTAAAAGTATGTAAATTTGTTAACCCAGTGTCAAAATCAATTTAAGACATTCTAAACAGTCCATTATAAATGTGAATTATACCTCAAGCTCTAAAATGCTGGAGTAGATTCTTAAAACTGTGAATTGCTTTGTATTATCTCTGTACCATCATTAATAAAAGTACAACTCGCAATAAGCGGGTACGCTTGTCCTGGATTTATGTCAAATAATTATGGGATGATATTGATTAATTTCGTATTTCTTCAATTCCAGTTCAACATTTAATAAAAGCTATTTCATGTTTTAAACATAAACAATGATATAATTATAGAATGAAAGTTATTTCCGACTGTAAAATCCTGAATATATTTTAGAAAAGTAAAACTTCAATATAGCTGAACATTTAGGGGATGACGGATGAAATTTCAATCATTTTCAGTAAAATATGCTTTGGGTTTTTTTGTATGGAAAAATACTAGACTATTAAAGTATAGCTTTCTCCAAAACATTATGGCCCTCAAATGGGACCACTTTCACCTGTCACTAGGCAATAACCATTAGCAAACAAAAGACGAATCTGTACCAGGGGCAAGAGGCTAATAGTAAAATCTGTTTTTTGGAGACAACTTATAAACCGAGAATCACGCCTCAGTTAAGGGACCAGTAAGTGGAACATTTGGCAACAGCGAGGGTTGGTTTGCAGCCGCATACCGCAAATTTTAAAGACTTTGGAAGAAGAATGGGGCAGGGCCATCATGCTCTGAAAAATATTGCACAGGCAAGCAAAGTTTAAAAGACTATGACGTCTGCAAGTTGCCTTAAGTACATTTTACTATTTGATTATCTTAGAAATAAAAGTTCAGTAATATCCTTACGCAGATCAGATAATACTGCCGTTGTCATGTTTCCATATGGTCACGTGGTGTAAGGCTTGGTTTGCGAGAGTTGGCCATACAGATGTGCTCTGCGGTTCACACCACAAGAAATATCTCCTCGCCGCCATTATTGAGTATCCTTGAACGGGTTAATTTTTCTATACTTCTACACGTGCTCAAAATTTAATGTGAACCACAAAATAATGCCAGCAAGCTGAAAAATTTACTATATCTTCCCAAATACTTTCAATACATTCAATTCCGGATCTCCTTTTTTTAAAGGAATTTAGCTAGAGAATTGCACTATTGGAGTCGTTTATTAAAATACTAAAAAAAGAAAGAAAGAAAAAAAAAGCTATTGTGCTTCATTCACATGACTAACTACCTCTCTGTAACGTTATTATTGATAAGCTTATTCTTCTATCTACTTCATGCTAATCGAGAGTGACAGCAGAAACGGTTTTATTACCTAGTTGCTTATAGCTAAAAGGGAAATAAGGGAATACAGTAGGCTAAACCGACAGTTTAGCTTTAAAATGTGGTTGCTGTGGTATAGAAATCTGATTCTTTGCGTAGTCGGGTGTTGACAGTTCCCGTATGACAAAAGTATCAAGTATTTTAAAACTGAAATAAATAACAAGAAATATCTTAAGACGGTTAAATCTGAGAAAAACGTATATAACATAAATTATGTGATTTAGCGAGAGCTACATTTTCTGTGTAGTAAGTTTTTGTTTATATCTTACGGTTTACAGTTATGCAAAATTTCGCAAAATTTATTCAGAATAAAGATGTCTCCAGAGCCTATTCCCAGAAAATTCAAGATATACATTTTATTTGTCATGTAAATATCTTAAATATACGATATTTTAATCAAAATCGTTAGCCATTTTTGAGAAAATCAAACTTTTAGAATTTTTTTCAATGTAAAAGGTAACTGGGGATGGGGGGATTTTCTTGAATATTTCTCCACACACGAATATTTTTCTAGAAATGCTTTTTTTGGATTCAAGAGGCCCCAAAACATGTATTTCTGGTGAAATGTTGGTATCAAATTTTTGGGTGGAATACAATAGGTACCTTCTCTAAAACTATGTACATAGTACGTGTAAGAAAGTAGTAAAATAATAATAATAATAATAATAATAATAATAATATCACTTTCGTTTTGTGGTTAAAAATTTGCAAGTTATTTTAAATTTGGATACAACTAGAATCCCTAACTTATATTAAAGCCGTGTATGTAATAGTTCATCAATATTATGAGGATGAACACAAAACTGTAGCAAAGAATGAAAAAACGGCGTGTTTGGGGCACTGCCAAAAAACTTTGACTGTAAAAATGGTTAAACGACTTCAACAGTAAGATATATAAATACCCTTATTTAGTTTAAATTAAGTAAGAAGTACGCAACATAATCAGTTTAGAAATAAACGCAATATCGTTATGGTCTCACTTTCTTCAAACCATGTTTTACGATCAAACTGCGACTATATATATACATACTGGCAATACTACCATTGGCAATACTGATTTATGTAAGTGTCACCTGTGTTTGCACTGGAAAGTTTTATATTGTTGAACTTTACCTACTTCAGATACTTTGTCAACAGAGCATTATTTGAGTTGTTTACAGCGACTTAAAAAGTGTGTCTCAGCGAAAAAATGGAGTTAACTCGTGAAAATATTCGTGGGTTATCCAGAAAAGAGTGCACTGATCAACTTACTACTACATTTGGGTGGTGAAGCTTCATCCCTTGCCACTGTGAAACATAGGTGTAACAGTTTAATCGTGGCAGACGTTCGCTCACCGGCGAAATTCGTGAAGGTCATCCAAAATCTGTTGTTGTGCCAGAAAACATTGATGCTGTGTTAAAACTGATAGTACAAAATCGCCTCGCAACATAATGTGTAAGAGTTGCACCAGCATATTAGATAAAATATTGAATAATCACTTAGCCGTGAAAAAGATTTGCTCTCGTTGGATTCCACTTAATTGACACATTCTCAAAAGGATGCTCGTGTCGATTGGTGCACACAAATACTCGAGAAACACAATGGTGGAATTTCAAAAGACGTAGGTACCTAAGATTGTAAGAGGAGTCGAATCGTGGATCTATGCATATGAGCTGGAAGGTAAACAGCAGTGGGCTGTATGGGTGTTTTAAGATGAGCCAAATCAAACAAAAGTTGTTCGCATTTGAAGCACTTCAAAACAAATAGTCGTTTATCTTTTCAGAAAAACTGTCATGTGGTAACAGTTTCTTTAAAAGTACGTAGAGGGGTAAATTCTGAATGATTTGCAACCATTTGATTGCCAGAAGCTTCGGTGAAATAAGGAAAATAAACAAGTCCGTCGGATCGTTCTTGATCGAGACATTCTCGTCTAACAACAGACTATTGAACACTCAAAAGATAGAATTGAAGACTCATCCATCGTACATTGATTTGGCACCCAATGATTTTTTTTTTTTTTTTTTTTCTCGAGCATGAAGAGTAAAAGGCGTGGACTACGATTTTCGTCGGCAAGTTGATGCGTTCAAGAGTCATGTTTTGGAGGTGTCTCAAGCAGATTGAAAAATGCTGTGACAGAAGGTTCTAACGCATATAAAAGTATTGATCATAAAGGAGAGTATTTTGAGGAATAAAGAAATTTTCAATGACAAATTACTGTTTTTATTATTAGGCTCAAAATATAAATGGTGCCTCTCATAATGTACTACGCATCCTTGTTAGTTCTATATCCTATTTCTTCATAGGTCGCAATGAGCGAGGTGTCCAACAAGTTGTCTAGTCTTTACCTTACTATATCAATAGAGAAAGTAATTAATTATTGACTTATGCTGTATGCTAAACAGGAACTTCAAAACTGTCAAAAAATTCCAAGTTTACGGTACTCAGAAATATAAAATACCAATACTAAATACATAATAGGAAACGCCAAAAAGGCCATACCAAGCTCTTGTGAATCGTCATTTATGCAACTTTCGATTGATATCTTGAACATCGGAGATCAAATGATAAGGAGATCATAATTATCATTGCCTCCTTTGTGTACCGTTGTTTTGTGCCATTACACCAAAGCCACCCAGCCCCCAGGACATGAAAGCTGCTACACATGCCACGTACGCACTAACTTGATGATCCGTGCCTTATTTCGAAAATCACTACAAGGAAAAGTTTTCATTATACTTAATTTACAGTTTCTCAATTGATGCGTTAAAACGCTAGTGAAAGTTTTCAGATAATAATCCTGCCACTTAAAGAATACATTCTTGTGTTGGAAAGAAGTAATATGCCTCAAAATAATATCACCATCATCATTATCTTCTGCAGCAATAAACTATTCCGGGTTCAGTATAGAAAACCTGGTATTTCCATCTCGTCTTTTATTTTTCGTCTTGGATTATCAACCTATGAAATTTTTCGTGGTATTCTATAGGATTCCATTCGTTGCATGCGCTCTTTCTAGTTGTTTCTATTTTACACAATTTTATCCTGCCCGCCTGGGTAGTGTGGTGGTAGCATGTCTGCCTCAAATTCAACAAGTCGGAGATCGAATCTCGCTTAGGGTGAGTTACCCTAGATAAGGTTTGGGGGGGGGGTTCCCTTATCCTGAGAAGACGAATGACAAATAACTTTAAGCTCCATAGACCCCGAGATCATTTGAGCATCATTTCATAAATTTCATTCATCGTCCAATATGACCAAACATGTTAAAGGACGTTAAGTTACCCAAAAGAAAAAAAAAATGCCCTTTGACTTAAACATGTTTCACACTTCCCAAATGTTTGCACTTCTCTTTTTATCAATTTTACTAACAGATAGCTCTTGGCTATTTCAATGCTTCTATTGCACTATCCTGTTTTTGACAATTTTCAAAACTTGGAACCGTATTGAAACGTTGGCATCACCATCATTTTATAAAACTTAATCTGTAACTGTTTACTTTCTCTACACGTACTATGTACACAGTAGGTAGAGAGGGTATTGTAATCCACCTGACAATTCGATATCGAAATTTCGCCGGAAATACATATTTTGAGGTTCTCTAAATACAAAAATAGGACGAATAATTTTAGAAAAAGGTCTGTGCGATAGCTCCGTGGCCCAGTGGTTAGACTACTCGCCTCTCATCAAGATGTCCGCATGTTCGCTCCCAGGCTACCTCATATGGGATTTGTGGTGGACAAAGCGGAGTAGGAGCGGGTTTTCTCCCCGTTCTCTTGTTTTCCCCGACTTCGCATTCCACCATCTTGATTCCATGTATCATAAGTGTCATCGCCTGTGGTGCCTATGTTATAAAGTGGTCGTTTAAACAAAAAAATCTGCACGTCTGTGTCTAAACCGCATAACTGAAAAACGAAAAATCGCTTTAATACTAAATTTGATGTTCAAGTTCAGTATATTTTAAGAATACAACAAGAAGGTGCTCAAGAAAATTTCCTTACCCAAAACTACACTTTACACAACAGATTTTCAGTAAATTTTTATTTTCTCAAAAATGCTATAACGATTTTGATTAAAATAACTAATATTTAAGTTACTTTAATGACGAATTAAGTGTATATTTTGAATTTTCTGGGAACTGCCACTGAAAATCTCTTTATTCTGGGTGACTTTTGTATAAACTGGCAAACATGGACAACCTCCCACACAAAAAATAGATCTCGTTAAAATACACAACTTATGTTATGCATTCTATTTGGTACTATTGGCTATTTCAGAGATATTCCTTATTATTAGTTTCAATTTTAAAACATTTAAACTTCCTCTCAAACAGGGAATCCCTCATTCGTTTCATATATTTTTTTGTTTTAATCCTGAACATGCAAACAATGCAATTGTATCACATAGGGATCAGCATTTGAAAGATTTGACTATCGCTTTAGCCTAGTGTGTTCCCTTTTTTCTTTCTACTTATAAGGAATTAAGTAATAAGACCATGTATGCTATTGTTTAACTCGTTTAGCATGATGTAGATGATATTTTGTAAGAACAATTTGTTGGCAGAACACACAGAGAACGTCATATGAATGAAACACGCAAGAGCTTTTTAGCATGTTTTTTGTGGACTGGCATATAACTTAAAAGTATCCTCTATTCTTTATAAGTTGTTACATGAACTATTCTTACGAAAGTTGATTTTTCTTTCTACTTTTACTACAGTTAAACTTTCGCTCGAATACATCCATTACACATTTCATTACAGATACAAAAATAAGATCCATACAAAATGAATAGTTGTAAGAACTAAATATTACAAGCTGACCTTAAAATGTCATACTGTTTGGAGACAACAGAATATTGAAAGAGATTTAAATGAATGAAATTCGCAAATCCGCTTATGGCACAGAATATGTGATTTGGAATAATTTGTATGTTTTATGCAGATCTATTTTTTTGTTTAGCGCGTCTGTATTCTCAAGCACACCAGTTACATATTATATACAAAATACCTTATTAATGAAGGGGAGTTAACTGATAATGTTCATAAAATTCAAGAGATACATTTTATTTGTCAACTAAATAGTTTGATTAAATTATATTTTAATCGTATTTACAATCATTTTGAGAAATTGGAAATGTTTGAGAAAACTTCATAAAGGGCAGTTTGAGCTGAGGGAATGTTCACAAAAAATATTTGTGTCCTATTCTTGGAAGATGCTGAACTCAAACGCGGAGAATAGTATTTAATACATTTTTCGTTTTCGAGGTATGCTGTTGAAACATATATGCACGCAAGAGTGCGATTTTTTTTCTAAAAATACATTTGCTTAGCTCCAGGGAATCTCAAAACGTGTATTTCTGCTAAAATCTCTGTACATAATTTTTCAGCTTAATAAATTACACTAAGCACCGATTATCCGCGGATAGCAATAATCACGGATAGTCCAAAAAAAGTTAAAATGACGTCTTAACATGAAAAAAAGATGAACTTATATATTTTAATGTAAAAAAATAATACGCAAAATATTTAAAACATGTACAGTCAATCATTCTCTATGGTCTAGTGGTAATATTCTAGTATCTAGTTCCCAAGGTCGTGCGTTCTGATCCGGCGGAGAGCAATGGCCTTTTTTGCTTAAAACTCGTTAACATGGCTTCCTTCGGAAGGGAAGTAAAGACGGTGGTGCCGTGTCGTAGTAGATTCATGGCACGTAAAAGAAGCTCAAGCTGATAAAGAGACTTTTAAGCAAAATTAAACGAAGTAAAGCTGAAGCTTAACTCTACGAGCTCCAGAAAATTTAGACTTAAAATTAAGCGATTTTTCACACACAATATAGAATGGGACACTGGAAAACAGAGGTTAAAGTGCGTAAATAGCATTCAATTCGTACAGTACAGCAGTATAGTACTTCAACAAAAAGTGTTTAATTACGTCTTATTAAAAAAAAATCTAATGTGCTCATTTCACATGACTTTCTCTACATCCTTGTAACTAATTATTTTTAGAAAGCTTATTCTTCCATACTTCATGTGATCGACACAAAATTAGCAGAATTGGTCTTATTACTTGCTTCCTTGTAAGTAGAAGGAAAATAAGGGAATACACTAGACTAAAGCGATAATCAAAGACTTTAAAAGTTGGTTGCCATGTGGAAGAAATCCGTGTCTTTGCATCACCAGGAATGAGAGAAGCTTAAGTATTTTAAAACTGAAACCAATAACAAGGATTATCTCAAAATGGCCAACACTACGAAAAAATTGTGTGTTTTAACGAATCTACATTTTTTGTGTAGTAAGTTTTTGGTTTATTCTTACGCAAAATTCAACAAAATTATTCAAGAAAAAAGAGGTATTTACGGCATTTTAATCAAAATCACTAGAGCCATTTTTAACAAAATCAAAATTTTCGAAAAAGTTTCCATGTAAGCAGTATTTGAGGGGGGTCCTCAAAAGCTTCGTGTCACATCTTTGGAATATACTAAGTTTGGTATTTTAGTGACTTTTCGTTTTTGAGTGTTGGAGTTCACAGACTCACGGGCACACGCGCAACACACACACACACACACACACACACACACACACACACACACACAAAGGGACCTTTTTCTATCTTTTTTTTTTGGCATATATGGGACCCTAAAACCTATTAACAGTGAAATCTCGATATCAAATTTTTGGGTGGAGAGCAATACCTTATCCACGTATGTACTATGTGAGAAAGTAAAAATTAAATATTTTTTCTCGCATGGGCTTCCGAGGGACAAAAATAGATTTGTGAGAAGGTGGGTATTGTCTCTGCATTCAGCATAATTTTAAGTAGGCCTGTACAGAAGCAATATTTTGTGAGGTTAATGAACTTCAAGATATTTATTACAGGCTCATGTGAGTGATAGCTGGTAGAGAAAGTCGTTTAATTGTTACATATCATAGGTTGTTTATAGATATCATGAACCAAAACAAAGACTAGTTTCAGCGGGATGCCCACCTGTATCATTCATGACGTAACAAATTACATGTCATGTAAGTGATGAAATAACAATTGACCTGCTCGTTGAGCTTGCATATATGGCTACAGGACATATTCTGGAGATATGTAAGAAGTAATCAAATACCAATAGTGGCCCAGGCATTAACACAAAGCCTGCCTTCAAAGATACTCACGTGTGAGGTAGAAATGCCCCGTAATTATGGTAGTGTTACTACTGCTGATTAAATTATGTGAACTGGGTCGATGACTTCTTCTTACTTAGTTATTATACTATGTGCTTCCTTACACAACTCATTGTAGCTAACAGAATTACATGTTCATACACGTTTCACGAGTTGTATTTGATAAGACAATTTAGCATCCTCACCTTACCTTGTGTTTATATATTATCTATTTTAAAATTCTATGCAGTTAATCGACATAGTTTTATAACAAACATGGAACTTCACAACATTAATACTAGACAAAATGGATTGATTCATCGTCCCAATGCCTATCTTCGTTGCTTTCAGAAAGGTGTATATTATGAAACAATCAAGATATTTAATGCTCTCCCCAGTAATCTTAAAGAAAATGTTGGGAATTTCAGGGCTTTTAAGGCCTCTCTTATGGAGTACCTTTGCAATAAATCATTTTACTCTGTAGATGAATATTTAAGTGACAAATCTGTCTGACAATACCGTTATAATCATTGTGTTTATAAATATTACAATGTATTGCATATTGTGTATATTAGTGTGTGTGTTTTATATTAAAATTAAACTGATTTATACTTTGACGTGCACGATTGTGTCAAATGATTTTTTTTTTTTTTTTTTAGTATTTAGCGATGACACAAGGTCTGTAAAGCCTGATGTTTTGATATTTTACACTCTAGTACATAATTGTAAATCTTTGCCTTGGAAATTCTGTAACATATTTGTAAATATGTATTGTAATTTGTTGACATTTATGAAGAGTACATTATACAATAATCATGTATTAGTTTATATAATTACTACTAGTAACTATTATATCGATAATTTGAAAACTATCATCTGACATAGCATTAGTTTTACATATAATGAAATTATATTTATTTATACATTTTAACACTATATTTTGATACTCTTTGTTTTTATGTGCATGCAAAAAAAAACAGTATTCTGTTGTTTTTGTAACCTATGCTTTTAGCACTAGAGCTTTATACATTTTTTTTCATAGTATATAAACATATGTATACATGTATATGCCTTGAAAAGTTCTATGTTCAGTGGTTTTCTGGCCTAAACGAACCTACAGAATGTTTTCTAATCTAATCTAATCTAGCGAAATAGACTTTTAATAATTTATAATATATAAGAAGAGAGATTTTTCAGGTTATGATTGTAATACGTTAGTTCTCAAATGATAGATGACGCATTCGACCATGTTTATTTATCGAATGTTTTTTTTTTTTCCTTCACTGCTTCCTGAATTATAATATTTCTTTCGGTAGTAGTATAATATTTATAGGAGATTTTTGTCAACGCTTGGCACTGCAAAGAAACTTACTTCAACTACATGGCAACCAGCTTTTAAAAGATTTAGCCTAGTGTATTTTCTCATTTCCCTTCTACTTACAAGAAAGCAAGTTATCTCGATTAGCATGAAATAGAGAGAAGTATACGTTTTAAAGAACTATTTGTTGCGAATAGATAGAGAAAGTTTTATGAATGGAACTCATCAGAATTTTAAAAGCATTTATTTTGAAGTATTTTGTTTTAATGACCATTTTTGCTTCTTTCTTTCTTGATAGATTTATTTTAATTTGCGTCAGACTACTAGATTAGTAGTGCCTCTATCAATTCTCGCCACAGTATTTTCGCATCGTTGGCATTCAAGTTTTAAAACTTCCTCAGAAATTGGGCCTTTAAGTAGAGAGAAAAAAAAAAAGAGCCTTTTCTTTAGATACAGTAAAGATGTATCTTGTAATTCACTGTAATGAACTTTTATGTTTATTTCTTTTCAAAGCTCTGCTTTTATTTGTAAAAGTACAAGGGTTTTTATTGAATAATCATATTATAAAATAGTTGTTTTATTGTTAACTTTATGAATTAGAGCGATGCATATGTCAGTACATGTAACGAGGTTCTTTTGGAACAGATTATACCTCAAACGTGTACATGTTTACGCTACAAACCGCTCCCCGCTACCTCTTTATATCACTGACTTGCTGTATGTTCGCTTCGGATCATTATGTCATCACCTCGACCGCAGCACAATCGCCGACACTGCTACCTGGAAAGCCTGGATTGAAAGACGAAATAAAACGAAATGAAGGGACGGGAAATTTTGGAGATGACCCTCTCCAGCATTCACCTGGGAAACCCTCGAAAAACCCCGAGTCATAAAGGTAGGCTCGGGAAACAAAACCAGACCTCCCGAATAAGAACCTCGCACCGCGGAACGGTCTCGCTCGATACTAGGTGAAAGTTTCGGAACAACCATGAGTTTATGATATATTTGCTTGCTTGAATTCCGCTCTGATGGTTATAAAATTATTCCATTGCTTTTGTCAGGTTTAAATTAACACAGATTTGGAACGCGGTCTGTTATATTCTCAAGTAAGAGTTACATAATATTCAAAATAGTATTCGCCAGTCTCTAGGTTTCTTGAATGAAAGGTCATTAATTTACGGAATGTTTCATTCCACCAAGGCTAGCCGCTTTCCAAGAATGTGCGCTGTTTTGTAAGAAACCCTCTGGGTTTGAACTTCATCTCGTCCTTAATACTTAGTAAAATACTTTCACCGTTATTTTACCTGTTTTTCAGCAAGGATCTTGCTTCCCAGCTGAGAAGTGCGTGAAGCACAGCAAAAGAAAGAAGGGCATAGGCCCCAGACTGGTATTGAAGTCCAATGGTTATCCAAGAATCTCGAGGAGTATAAAATGATCGATAGAGAAAATCACATTACTACTGTATATGATCTATACTTTTTCTACTGCGCATAATAAGTAGAGGGAGTAGAGTATTCCAGCCAAAAATTATGTTGAGATTTCACCGGAAATATATGTTTACGGTACCCTGATCCCAAGAAAAAGAAAGTTCAGGAAAATATTCGTGTATCTATGTATCTGTGTGTGAATAGAATAACCAAACAATCTGATGTGTTCCATTTACATAACATTCTCTAGCTATTCTGCAATAGATTATTCTTGCAAAAGCTTCCTGCTCTCTACTTCGTGCTAATTAAGATAAACGGAAGGTAGCAGAAATGGTCGTATTAATTATTTTCTTATAAGTAGAATTGGGAATAAGGGAATACACTAGGTTAAAGGATAGTCAAATGTTTTAAAATCTGTTGCTATCCCATTTAAATTCGTTTCTTTGCATGACCAGGAATTGACAAATTCACGTATGAGAAAAGTTAAAATATTTTAAAATTGAAACCAAAATAATAAGGAATATCTCTAAAATGGTCAACTCCACGAAAAATGCATATGTAAAAAAAACTACAGTTTTATTGCAAAAATATTAAAATTGTTGCAACACAAAACAGCTATAAATAGTCTAATTCTATTGTTAAAGGTTAATGTAATAGAGAATTAGAAGAAGAAAAAAAGTCCTAAAATGCTAAAACCATTGATTAATCATCTTTCATACCAAATGCAATAGAGGGTTAAATACCAAGTCTGGTTGTTGAGTTACCGTGTTCATAGACACATGAACACACACAAACTATATATTTTTCATACAGATAACTCTGAAACGTGTGTTTCCGGTGAAATCTCGGCATCGAATTTTTGTGTGGAATGCAATACCTTCTCCATGGTGCACTATACTATGTGCACTATACATGCTAGAGAAAGTAAAAAAAGAATGTCGGATAAAATATCCAAGTTGGAATTTAAGCTCACTGCTCTCTTAGGGTGCGACATAAAAATGTTCAAGAAAATGCTCCCACCCACAAACTAACCTTTACATGAAATATTTTATTTCTCAAAATGGACATAATGATTTTATTTTAAATACTGTTTATTAACGTCGCTTTAAGTGCTTGGTCACATTGCGACGGTTCTGTTTGTGTAAGGTGGACAAGTAACCTTCATGATATGTTCCCCGTGTCCATATCACTTATCAGTTCGCGCCTAGAAGGTGGTGCAAGTGTGTCATCCAGACTGGCTACTTTTCACTTTCTGTACTCAGATGGTACCATCTGTAATCAGACGGCGTACGCCAGGCTTCTCGGTCTCATGCCTTATACGCTATACTATTTTGCTACTTGACAATCTGGGAGTACCATCCGAGTATTTACCTTCAGTCATATTGGTCGGCCTACGAGATTTCAACCGAGAATCTTCCAAATACGGGCCACAGAAGTTAACCTGAGACATCCCTCTCGGTTCTAATGTTTTAATTAGAATATCGTATTAAAGATATTGTAAAGATATTAAATATGTATATATAAAAGAATTTCTGTGAATATCTTGTGAAAGTCTCTTCATATGAAAGGAAACATATAATTTTATATAGTCTATTCACATTCTTTTCGTCCAGCAGGTGAGAAAGAGGGAGAAAGACAGGTCCTGCATCAAGGGGCACCCTTCCCCTTCCTACAAGCCCTACCCGAAAAGAAGGTGAGTGGACTGTATAACTGGTAAACGTTAAGCAGTAGACGAAAACTAACTACACACAAAAACTGTATCCTTAAAACACACACTTTATTTCAAATAACATTTTGTGACATCAGCTATTTCCAAGAAATGCGCTGTTAACAGTTCGAATTATTCAATTCTCTAATCATTATTTTAAATTCGATAGCATAGAGTGTCCAGTATAGATACATTTGACTATCGCCATTCCCTTTATATCCATAACGAAATGTATAATATAGATAAGATTTATCTTAATTGAAATGAAGTAGGTGGGAAAATAAACTTTCATGAGTATTATCTGTATATACTCCAATAGAGACCGTCATGTGAGTGTAGAGCATCAGATTTTTAATTTTGATGTTTGCCTCAACTGAACATTTCTCTCTGCAGAGCTTCTGGGTATATCTGTATCTTGCAAGACAATAAGAATATAGTGGCAGTGATGGATGAGACCTTGGTGAGTTATGAAGAGCACAGAAAAGGAGTTTCAGGAACTTGTTTGTCAAGATTCTGTGATGTAAGATTTAGTTTACTAACACATCTGTAGGAAACAATGAAAACTGAATAAATACAGAAAACACAACTTACATCAATAAAGAGAAGGTTTTATCACTGCACACATTGATGCATAACTTAATTCTATAGTAAATTATTACAATTGTTATTGTTTTATTGTTGTTGTTATTGCATTATTAGCAGTAGCAGTAGTGTATGAAGATGACTATACAAAAAGTTAATTTCACATAAACATTTTATGACCAACTGAATTAAAAACACATTTTAAAACAGGATTGTGTAGTGTGTGAGAGAGAGAAAGCGAGAGAGAGAGAAAAAACAACGTAACTCGAAACGAAAAGGAAGTTAAATACCAAACCAAGGGGGCGACACGAAGATTTTCAAGAAAATCTATCCTTTACATGTAACATCTTTTTAACATTTTGTTAACATTTTGACAACCCAAAAATGGCTTTGATTGATTAAAATATCATTAGTTTAAGATTTTTTCATAACAAAATAAATGCATACCTTGAATTTCTTCCCACCTTAAACTATACTATCAATGGAACATTTTTCGAACATTTTGATGTCTCAAAAACTGGCTGTAGCCATTTTGATTAAAATATCGTTAGCTTAAGACATGTTGATAAAATAAATACATACCGTGAATTTTCTGAAAATAGACTCTGAAATGCTCTTCACTCTTGACGACTTTTACATAACTGGTAAATCGTAAGAAATAAGACAGAATGTTACTATATAAAAATGAAGATCTCGATAAAACAAACAATTGGTCAAATATTTTTGTGGAGTAGAGTAGTTTTTACATATTCCCCGTTATTGGTTTGAATGTTTAAATACTTGGACATTTCTCAAATGAGAATTCGTGATTTGTCTTTCCTTCTTTCTTTCTTGTTGTCATGCAAAGAGAACGGAATTTCAAACACTCAAATCGATTTCAATGCCCCATGGCAATGTGATAACCTCTCACTTAGAGGGCCCTGGTTGGATCCCAAGCGACAAATGTGAGATTTGTGGTAGACAAAGCGGCACAGGAGCGGGTTTTCTCCGATTTCCGCCGCCATCGCATTCCACCGGCGCTCCATTTTATTCCATGTATCACCAGTGTCATTGCCTGCGATAGTAAAAGCGGGCGTTAAACACTACAAAAAGCGTGATAACTATAAAAAAGAAAAGAAAAAATCTGATGTGTTCCATTCACATGACTTCCCCTACATCTTTGTAATAAATTATTGTTAATAAGCTTATTATTCTATATACTTCATGCTAATAGAGATAAACATTAGCAGAAATTGTATTATTACTTAGTTCCTGTAAGTAGAAGGGAAATAAGGGAATACACTAGGCTAAACCGACAGTCAAATGGTTTAAAATGTGGCTTCCATGGAATTGAAATCAATTTCTTTGCGTGGGCAGAAGTTCAAAAGTTCCCGCATAAAAAATGTATAAGCATTTTAAAACTGAAACCAATAAAAAAGAATATCTGAAAACTTGGCGAAAAAAATGAATCTATATGACATAAATTGTATATTTTAACGAGATCTACATTTTTGTGTAGTAGGTTTTTGTTTATCCCTTATGGTTTACCAGTTATGCAAAATTCAACAAAATTCATCCTCAATAAATATGTCTTCAGAAGCTATTCTCAGAACATTCAGGATATGCATTTTATTTGTGATGAAAATGGCTGTAATATATGGTATTTTAATCAAAATTGCTAAAGGCATTTTTGATAAAAACAAACTTTTCGAAAACTGTTCCATGTAAAGGGTAGTTTGGGGAGGAGGACTTTCCTGAAAATCTTCGTTTCGCTTCCTTGGAAGATACCAAACTAAATACCAAGTTTGGCATTTAACGGTCTTTTCGTTTTTGAGCTAAGCTGTCTACAGACACACACACACGAACCTTTTTCAAAAACTATTTTTTTTTTTGGATTCAGGGGGACCCAAAACTTGTATATCCGGTGATATCTCTGTGTCGAATTTTTGGGTGGAATACACTATGTATATAGTACGTGAAGAGAAAGTAAAAAGACAAATTTACAGAACTAGAGGCGAAGGATCTTAAATGCTACTGCTACATCATGTTGGAAAACACATGGAGATAAGCAGAATATTGATTGTTTGGACATCTTTCATACTACTAGTGTTGCATATATAATCATGAAGTCCCTCTGGCATTTGTTGCAGATGCCATTATTATGTATTTTTTTCATAAAGCTATTGAACTTTCTTACTAGTAGTTATGTTTATGATACACCATATTCTGTAGTGTGGTGGTTCTTTATTTCGTTTTATTTTTTTGGCAGGAAGTTGCATTCTTTACCTTGTGGCATTATTGCTGAAGGGAATCATTGAGGAAGCAGAGTTAATTTGTAGTTTTAAGTGCTTCAACAGTTGCAGAAAGTCCGACATCAACGATATAAAACTGACCTAGACATTGATGGAAGTTAGGAAATGTGGCTATTATTTACTGGATAACCTTTAGGGCTGTAGGCATTTCCTGTTTTAGTTGCACAGGCTAAGCGTGACCATGAAAATAATTGATAATTTCTAACGGTTTCTTATCACCGTCATTTAAGCCACCAATGATAAAATACTCAAATGTTTAAAACAAAATGTTTTGTATGTGTTAGCCCCATCATCCAAAACGGTTACAGTACTGTCAAGAATTTCGTTTACTCTTTTACAATGCAAATATTTGGAACTCCTATAATGTTAAATTATCATTGCAGTGAATAACGACAAAAACACATTTCCAGCTTCTAAATTTTCTTCTTTTAAAGAAAGAAAGAAAGAAAAGAATGAAAGTTGTTGCAACCACAAAAATAGTTTTAATGTTCCGAATGACCGTCTGCTTCGAATATATGCCCATTTTATAAGTATAGAAAATCCGACATCAACAGGGGGGGGAGATTTCAAGTTTAGACAACGGGGCGGATATCCTATCCACTGACACCTACACAGATATATTGTGGCTCCCCCAATAGGAAGAGATGAAATGAGAGGTCCACAGGAGGCAGACAGGCCACAAGCCCCTAATATTTCAAGGTTGGCAAACCCGTCCCACTGCTAATGTGGCCTAGAACGGGAAAATGAATGAGCTGTTGACTAAGTAGCCCTCCAGAGGAAGTACTCTTTCCTGTGAGAAGCATCCACCCCATCTGTCCGGCTCCACTATAGATCACAAATTTAATCCTTGCTTCTTATAGGTTTGCCCCGGTGACACATTCTTCCACGCAATTTATTTCCCCCTACTCCTATTAGCTAAATACATTTTGAATGGTGATACAAACCCAATGAAGTAAAAGTCGATAAAAGCGACATAAACACAATGCCATTATAAATGTTGCGCTGTGTCATTCTGAGAGGCAAGTTTAAAATGAAGAATCCCATTACGTGTATTTGTTGATAGAATATGCACGTGGTTTAGATGGATTAACTCTTGTTACATACTGTATTTGATTTATACACTTATGAAAATCTAAATTTGACAATTATCTTAATACATTAACCTAAGTGACCATCGTAAATATGGAAATAGTCTGTACCGTGCAACAGCCTATTCCACCACACCTTTCCACAATGAGAGGTAACTAATCACATGATGCATCTACAAAATTTGAAAATTTGTGAAGAGATTGATTTTTTCCACAATAAAATTAGGTATGTGACCTTTAAAGTTTAAGAAAATATATTTTCCAACCTGGCGCAATTTAACTACCAATTAATTAGTTATACACGGATTGATTAGTAGAGTGGTATATTCTGGAGGGGGTTCCACACTGCAGCCACCATGAGCTTATTGTGCGTCGTACCCCAGGAGGGAAATGGAATGGATTTCTTTTATTTATGGACGCTCTTTAACTACTGTGGTTCCCAATCTATACTGGGCGTGAAAGACCGCTTAAGTTTGCTCAGAGGCCTCTTCATCATGCTTGAGGTTCTTTTACATGCCGTAAATCTACACAGGAGGATAGGATAATAAAGAGTATTATGAACGAGTGGCCGAAACTGCACGGAAAGAGTTACCGTGGTGGGTCCCTAGCATGGTCCAAGCTAGGAGCGGGGAGCGCTAGGTCTGACTGAACACCCAGGTTTCTGCAGGAGAGTCCAACGCTACCCTGCCACCGACAGCTGTATTTTCAAAGAGCATTCACCACCACGGAAGGGCATCATAAATGCAGTCTTGCCTACACTTACAGCCCTGAAAGAGGCCGGTTGGAATGGAGTGTAAATGAAATGAAGGTACAGGAAGTTCGAGGGAATTAAGAAACATCACCAGTATTCGCCTAGTGACCCGCGAAAGCCCAAGAAAAAAAAAAAACATAGATCAGAGAGGTCGGTCGTTGGAGATTGAACCTTTAGACTCCCGAATGCGAGTTCTTGCACGTTATATAGTGTGTTTCCAAAGCCACTTCAAACTTTAAGCGTTGTAAATATTATAATATTGCAGACAGGAAAGAAAAACATAAAATGAGTCACATACTGGGGAAACATTGGAGTTTTATAAAACATTGGAAAGCTATCCTGCACTCTCTTGTTCAACATACACCATTCTTTCTACGACTCCGTGCACAGATTTTGCAGATGATGTCTTGGATATTAACAGTTTTTTGTGAGAAGGCATTTTTAGTTGCAGTCGGGTTGTTGGATATGTCACGAAAACTCGTTCTTTAAAATAAGTCCATAACCAATAGTCGGTCGGATTCAGATCTGGACATCACGGCAACCAATTTGTCGGAACTTTACGAATAGGTATACTCTTAAACTGTTAAAAGTTTAAAGACCTTGAGAAAAACTCCTCTTACTTTCGTAATAACGTATTATTTAGTGATAAAGCCATGATCTTATAGCAGTATGAATAAAATTACTAATATTTTATTACTATACGCATGATAACTGTGAACTGAAAAAAACAAACATAAAAGAAAGCCAAACCCCATCGTTTGCCCAGTGTGTGCCTTCTTTTGTTTTTATTCTTGAAATATGTAAAATTTATAGCGGTTTGAAGTTAGAAGTGATTGTTCAAAGAATCTATACTTCAAAATAGTAAAATCTGTGCACAGTATTTTATCAGAACATGGTGGTCATACCCCACTCTTCTTCCAAAACGACGTGACTTTAAAGTTTGCAAAGTATTCCAGCTACTAGCCTCTTAACTGAGGCGAGATTCTCGGCTTGCAAGCAGTGTCTCCAAGAAATAGATGTTGCTACATTGTCTCTCGTCCCCTAGCACAGATTCGTCTTTTGTTTGCTAATGGTTATTGCCCAGTGGTAGGCGGTAGAGGTCCCGTTTGAGGGCCATCATGTTTTGGAAAAACCTATAATGTACGGTAATCCTCTATAAGATGTAACTTGTCCGGTTTGATTCTGTCCTTTCTGGGGCTCTACCTGCTGTGCCTAAATTCTTGTGAAACAAGCATCTCATCCCAACCCTCTATTGGCTGTTAAATGGCTACTTGCTCTTTGTAAAGACATCCTTCACTTACAGAGGGAGACAACAAGAGGGTAAGTGTTTCTGTCTCTTTTCGAGACCTGACAAGTTAAATCTCAGACAATAGTGGTTTTTAATAGCAATCAAAGATCAAATAAATTGGCTGCGGCTGGTAAACGTTCCTTGTTGGGCAGAATATAGCCATAACCTTCGGAATACCCACACCCATACCTCGAACTTGTACAGATGCCGTTGGAACAACGCAAGTGCAACGCTTCTGTCTGTAGAGAAAGAGACTTGTTGAAGGTCATTGTGGAAGAACCAGAGAGGGGAAAACATCGGACTCACTCAGTGGACGCGGTGTTGCGGTGACTGGCGTAGTGGCAGACCTAGGGCAGTGTGATGCTGTTTATGTGAGACACGCTGTGCCTTCTTACTTCCGTCACAAACAGGTGAGAGAGTGACCATGTTTACACTTCATCTAAAAGTATTATTAGCTCTAATGACTACAGAAAAATGTTAGGTAAATAACTTTCAATAACCCAAACCATTTGTGCTTGAGGAAACAGTTTTTGTCGTCCTAGACACAAAGGACAGAACTTAACAGAGTGGTAGGTGACTATAAATATGAATTTTGTTACATTCACATGTCTTTCTCTACGTATACCGCATCAAACTTCTCTTAAAAAAATCTATTGTTTATGTACTTAATGTTAATCGAGATAAACATTAACGAGTGCTTTAGTTCGTGTTTTCTTATAGACATATAGCAATAAAGGATATTCTAGGCTAAATTTATAGTCACTTTTTCAGGAGCTAGTCAGTATGAAGCATGTTGAAATTGGGTGTTCTTCAGTTTTTTTTGTTTTTTTTTTTGTTGTTTTTTTTTTGCATGAAAAGGCTGAAAAACTAATAGTTATTTCTCATTTGAGGAAAGTACAAGCACTGGAAATTTCAAAACAATAACAAAGGAGTATCTCGAAAATGGTTAACTCCGCAAAAAAGTATCTCATATAAACTGTGCTATTTGCTGTTCTCAAAGTTTTCTGTAGTATGGTTTTGTCTGTTACGGTTTACTACTCATGCAAAAATCATCAAAAATGAAGAGGAATTTAGAAGATACTTCCACAAGATTTAACATACAGTATTTTTCTCTACAACTACTATATACATAGTGTATAGAGAAGGTATTGTAATGCACCCAAATATTCGATACCGAGAATTCACCGGAAATACAAATTTTGGGTCCCCTAAATAAAAAAAAAGCATTTTTAGCAAAAGGTCCGTGTGTGCGTGTGTGTATGCGTGTTTGTGGACTGCATAACTCAAAAACGAAAACTTGGTACTTAAGTTTGGTATCTTCCAAGAATACGACACGAAGATTTACAAGAAAATCCCCCTACCCCCAACTACCCTTTACATGGAAAAAATTTTCAAAAATTTTGATATTCTCAAAAGTGTATCTAACAATTTTGATTAAAATAGCGTATGTTAAAGATATTTACATGACAAACAAAATGTATATCTTGAGTTTTCTGGGAATAGCATCTGAGGACTTTTTATTCTAGATGAATTTTGCGGAATTTTGCTTAACTGGTAAACCGAATGAGATAGACAAAAACTTAGTATAAAAAACTTGTAGAGCTCGTTAAAACACACAATTAAAGATATAAACATTTGTTTCGTGGAGTTGACAGTTTTTGAGATATTCCTTGTCAATGGTTTCAGCTTTAAAATACTTGTAATTTTCTCATACGGTACTTTGTTAACTCCTGGACATACAAACAAAGGCACTTTAAATACATGGTAACCAGCTTTTGAAAGATTTGATTATCACTTTAGCCTATGGTACTCCCTTATTTCACCTCTGCTTACAAGGAAGCAAGTAATATGGCTATTTCTGCTAATGTTTTGCTTATTAGCATGAAGTTAATAGAAATATAAGCTTTTTAACAATAATTTGTTGCAGAGATGTAGAGAAAGTCATGTGAATGGAACACATCACGGATTTTTTTTTGTGCACAAAAAGACTGAAAAACGTATTGCTATTTCCCATTTGAGAAAAATACAAGTACTGGAAAATTTAAAACAATAACAAAGGTATATCTCAAAAATGGTATACTCGCAAAAATTGTATCTCATATAAACTGTGCGACAACGGGTTCTAAAGGTTTTCTGTAGTATGATCTTATCTGTTACCGTTTATCAGTTATGCAAAACTCATCCAAAATGAAGATGAATTTAGAAGCAATTACCAGAAAATTCAATATGTGCTTTTATTTCTAATGTAAAGATCCAATGCATGTAATTCTAATCAAAATTGTTTGAGCCATTTTCGAGAACATTAAAATTTTCGAAAAAATGTTCTATGTAAAGAGTAGGATGTGGATGGGAGAGTTTCTTACAAATCTTTATGTCACATCCTGGAAGATACTGAATATAAATACAGTTTGGTATTTAAAAGATGTTTCGTTTTTTATTTATGCTGTTCACAAATGGGCAGACACAAACCCAGACACAGAAACACGCACACATACACACACACATTCACTCTGACTCCGTTTCCCTCTAGACGAATTTTTTCTAATTTTTTTTTTCTATTCAGATTGTCTCAAAACGTGTATATGCCTTGAAAACTTGATATCGAAATTTTGGGTGGAATATAGTACTTCCACTACGTACTATGCGTAGAAGAAAATGTAAAAGTCAACTAAAACTTAAAAGCATACCAACGAGAGAAAATAAAATTTTAATCTATTGTATTCACATTGATTTCTCTACTCAGTGCTCTACAAATATTCTTACAAAGGCTGATTCTTCTATTTACTTATTAATTAGGGAAGCTTCATCACACATTTACACATTCATTGTTAGGAAGATACAGAAGGCCATGCCTACATATGCCATGTACCTAGTAGGCAGAGAAAGTACCGCATCCCACCCAAAAATCAATGTCGAAATTTCACTTGAAATATACGTTTTGATGTCCTTTGAATAAAAAGGCATTTTTTAGAAAAAGTTCTGTCTGCGTGTGTGTGTATGTGTGTATGTGTGTATGTGTGTATGTATGTGTGTATGTGTGTATGTATGTATGTATGTATGTATGTATGTATGTATGTATGTATGTATGTATGTATGTATGTATGTATGTATGTATGTATGTATGTATGTATGTATGTATGTATGTATGTATGTATGTATGTATGTATGTATGTATGTATGTATGTATGTATGTATGTATGTATGTATGTATGTATGTATGTATGTATGTATGTATGTATGTATGTATGTATGTATGTATGTATGTATGTATGTATGTATGTATGTATGTATGTATGTATGTATGTATGTATGTATGTATGTATGTATGTATGTATGTATGTATGTATGTATGTATGTATGTATGTATGTATGTATGTATGTATGTATGTATGTATGTATGTATGTATGTATGTATGTATGTATGTATGTATGTATGTATGTATGTATGTATGTATGTATGTATGTATGTATGTATGTATGTATGTATGTATGTATGTATGTATGTATGTATGTATGTATGTATGTATGTATGTATGTATGTATGTATGTATGTATGTATGTATGTATGTATGTATGTATGTATGTATGTATGTATGTATGTATGTATGTATGTATGTATGTATGTGTCTGTACTGCGTAACTCAAAATGGACAAATCTTACCATTTAAGTTTAACATTTTCCAGGGACGCGACACGACTATTTTCAGGAAATTTCCATCGCAACTACACTTTACATGTGAGCATTTTTCAAAACAATTCTCTCAAAAATAGCTGACAACCTTTATTAAAATACCACACATTTAGGATACATCATCATCATCATCAACTCTTCATGGATTAGGAGGATTCTCCTGTTCCGGCCTCATATTTCTTCCCATCTTTTAACTGGTCTTCCTATCGTTCTGTAGCCTAGAGGTTTGTATTTGTATGATTGAAATGGAATGCGAGAGTTATCCATTCTTTGTAAATGGCTTTCCCATTTTTCTCTATTTATTTGTATCCTTTCTTTTAAGCAAAAAATGTCTAATTCTTTCCTTATGTCTTCATTTCTAATATGATCTTGTCTGGTGCAACCTTTTACTGCTCGGAGATATTTCATTTCTGCCGCTTGTATTTGGCTCCAATCTTTCTTTTTAAGAGTCCATGTCTCCGAACCATACAGTAAAACTGGAACAGCCATTGTCTTATAGAATTTTAGGTTTGTATCTTTTCGGGTTTTCCTTTTTAAGGTACGAGCTATTACTCCACAAATATATTGGAACTTACTCACTTTATTATTTATTTCTTCATTGTTTGTCTTAAAGGTTACATTACAACCCAAGTAGTTAAATTTTATCACCTGTTCTAACACTTTATTGCTTAACACTATCTTTGATCTTTTTATATGTTTTCCTATAAATGCCATTATCTTTGATTTTTCTATTGATATACTTAAACCATAATCCTGGATCAATTTTTGTAGCTTGTACATACTTATTTGCAGCTTATCTTCTCGGTCTTGTATTAACATCATGTCATCTGCAAAGAGTAGCATATTTAAGGCATTATCTTTATTTATTTTTATTCCTAATGGTATTTCATCTTTTAATTTTCTGAGAATATCATCCATATAAATATTAAATAAAAGCGGAGATAAACTACATCCTTGTCTTAAACCATTATTAATTATCATATCTTGTGATAATCGTCCATTTCCTAAAACTATTTTTATTTTTGTTTCTTGGTATATATTCCTGAGTACATCTATCAATTGTTTTGGGTATCCTTTTTTATCTAATATATGCCAGAGTCTAGTTCTGCTTACCTTATCAAAAGCTTTTTCTAAATCTACAAAAGCTATATGTGTTTCTAAATTATATTCTCTTCTCTTTTCAATAATTTGGTTAATAGAAAATATATTATCGGTGCAGGATCGTCCTTTTCTAAATCCCATTTGGTTTTCTAATAATAACGGTTCTGTAATTATACTTAGACGTTTGTTTATGATTTTTGTATACAGCTTATAGCCTGTGTTCAGGAGACTTATACCTCTGTAATTACTACATACATTTCTTTTGCCCTTTTTAAATATATTGATGACGTGTGCATCGTACCAGCATTTAGGAATTCTATTCGTTTTCCAACATTTGTTGATAAAATTAAGCAGTCTTACATTTAATTTATCTCCTCCATACTTTATTAATTCTGCATTTATTCCATCTGGTCCTGGAGCCTTTCTATTTTGCATGTTTTGTAAAGTTAATTGTAATTCTTCTTCGGTGATTAAATCTATAGATGTTTTAACTATTACTTGGTCCTCTATTGACTTTCCATTTTCTTCTAATTTATACCATAGTTCCTTATAATATTTCAACCATTCTTCTTCAGATATATTGTTTATTCTCACTTTGTCTTTCTCTTGTTTTGTTAACGTCTTAATCACTTTATAGGCAAATTGTTGTCTGCCATGTATGTCGTTTTCTATCTGGCTAATAAAATTCTCCCATGAATTCTGGTGTCCTCTTCTTGTAATTGCTTTTGCGATGTTTCTTTTTTCTTTATAATTTTGTCTTGATTCTTCAGTTTTATTTTGTAGAAGCCTTTTATACGCTGCTTTTTTGTTGTCAATAGCTTGTTTAATTTCTTCATTCCATATTCTTAAGCCAATTTTTCTTCTATATATATTTCTTCTTCCAATTGCTTCTTCTGCTGCTCCTTTGATTGCTTTAATTATATTGGACCATTCTTTATCAATATGTTCTTCTACTTTTGTATCTTCTAGGCAAATGTTTAATCTTTCTTGGTAAAGCCTCCTGATACTAGGTTCTTGAAGTAGGTTTATTTTGAAAACCGTTTTATTTTGTTCCTCGTTTGCCCTTATTTTTGATTTTTTCCATCTTGTCCATAATTCTATTTTAGATATCACTAAATAGTGGTCGGAGGATATATCACAGCCCCTGTAAACTCTAGTTTTTTCATTAATGTGGTCTTCTCCAAATTTTCCTACAATTTTAGGTATAGGTTGTTTCCCAACTCTTGCATTTAAATCTCCAGCAATGATCATATATTGGGTTTTGCTTTTATTTACTTCTTCTTGTAAATGTTCATAGAATTCTAAAACCTCTTCCTTTTTTCCCTCTTCAGGACTATACACTCCCACAACAATTAGATGCCCTCTGGGGATTTTAAACGTTACTTGTATAATTCGTTCATTAATAAAAGTATAGTGTTCAATTCTCTTTGTCCATTTTTCATCAATTAATATTGCTACTCCTTTTGCTGCTCTTTGTTTTAATGAAACCCCACTATATACTAAAGTGTATTTCCCTATCTTTTCTGTACCTTTTAATTTCTTTTTAGTTTCTGTAAGTACCGTTATATTTACCTTCATTGTTTCTATTTCTTTTACTAATTCTTCTTCTTTTGTGGATATTCCTCTCACATTCCATGTTCCTATTTTTAATGGTTCTGCATTAGGATACATTCATGGCAAATGAAATGTATATCTTGAATTTTCTGGGAATAATCTCTGAAGCCCTCTTAATTTTGTTGACTTCTGTAAATCTGATCAATCGTAAGAGATATATGAAAAGTTACTACGTACACACAAATGTTATACCTCATCAAAATACATTATTTAGTCATAGATACACATTTCTATTGTGGAGCTAACCATTTAAGAACTACTTGTTATTCATTTAAATTCATTTTAAAATACTTATAATTTCTCAAACCAGAAATCGCATCCTTTTATCTTTTGTTTTACTCCTGGCCATGTAAGGAGAACAGAATTTTAATGTCAGTCGTATAGTGACAGCTTGTAAAAGATTTGACTATCGCTCTAATCCTTTGTAGGAATAGATTGTTTGTCTAACACATAGAGAAAGTCATGTGAATGAAATATTTTTACTTTCTCTACATAGTTCATACTACTAAATAGAGAAGGTACTGCATTCTATCCAAAAATTCGATACCGAGATTTCACCCGAAATACATGTTTTAGGTTCGCCAGTAAAAAAAAAATTAAAACAAATGCATGTGTATGTATGTTACTGTGAACACAATAACTCAAAAATGAAATGTTGGTAAAATACGAAACTTGGTATTTAAGTTTAGTGTCTTACAAGAATGCAACGTAAATCACCCTACCACAAATGAACTGTAGCTGTATCCTCAATTTCCTGGGAATACGCTCTGAATACCCCTTTATTCTGGATGAATTTTGCTGAATTTTGCATAACTGGAAAACCGTAAGACAAAGACAAGAACTTCCGCACAAGAAATATAGGTCTTGTTAAAACACAACTTGTGTCATACATTTGTTCGTGGATTTGACAATTTCCGAGATATTCCTGCTATTCTTTTCATCTTTAAAATACTGTTAACTTTTCTCATACTTTTAATACAGTTCCGGAGTCTTTTCATCTTTTTCCCTTTTGTTCAATTCTCCCTACATTTTCATTGTTGTCCTATTTGTTTACCGTTTTTTTCCTTTTACTTACAAATACACATACATATACATATTTACAAACACACAAACACCCATGTCCAAGTCGGGACTGTAACCCACGATCCCCTGCGCCACGAAGCACTAAAGTACTTTAGCGAGCGCGGCCACTGGGACCGGCAAATAATTTGTCATGCTCAGAGACGTATTTCAAGCACATGGCTAACAGTGTTTAAAAGACTATCGCTTTATTCTTGTCTAGTATTCCCCTTTTTCCTTCTACGAGTAATGCAATAGCTACTTAATTAAATAGACAGTATTGTTGAACGTTGTAGTAATTTTAGCCATCAAATAATATTGTCCACTTAAAACATCCATCACGAATGCTACAATTTAATTTGCTGATTACTTCGAGTCGTTTATGTAACTAATGCAAGCTTTTATTACCGGGTGTCTGTAACAGTGAGTTTTAATGGATCAAAACAAAAGTGCTCATTCTACATACTGCGTTCAACTTTTTCTCCAGTGAGCAGCTCGGCAACACATTACATCACCTAAGTCTAAACTTATCAGGCCGCAACATTAAACCTGACACTAAAATAAAAATGCTAAACTCAGGTGCCAGACAAGAAAGTGTGTTCAGTATTCAAATGACGCATTAATGCATTAGGTAGATACTACATAAACACTCTTCTACACTTTGGTAATACACTCCAGCATTAGTTTTAAATTATACCGATTCTATTGGTGTTATACCAACTAATGCAAACATAAGATTTTCTATTACATAAGAAGTTAATAATAATAAATAACAACAATAATAAGTCAGCCTCCGTGGTGGAGTGGTCTGCGAGCTGACTTCTCATCCAGAAGTCCCAGGTTCGATTCTCGGCTGGAGCGGAGAATTTTTCTTTAACCAGAATTATTTCCTATCCTCCACAGAGTCTGGAATTATGAATGTGAGAGTAAATGCGCGTGTGTTTAGTGATACAAAAATGATTAATCTAACGTTCTGAACCTATAGTAATACGAGTTGTTTCAGAAGTCAAAGCCCCCAATATGACCAATGAAGTTAAAGGGGTCTACAAATGAAACAAATAATAATAATAAATTCAAATGTAGTCAATAACTATTCACGTCAATACCACTTTAGTAGGGTTGTACCCCACGCTAAAAACTGCGTTTTAAATGTTTGTATTGAACCATTCTCTCTTCTCATCCCCTGAATAGATGCAAATGAATATCTAGAAACAAAATCAAAATATTTATAGCATTTCTCAGAATACTACAAACGTCCGCCTTAAAAGGAAATTTGCTGCTGAGTTAGCAACAGAGAATCGCTTCGCATTGGTGAATAGAGTGCGACCTCCCAAATGAGGAATAGCCGTTGTTGCATCGCTATCCGTAAATTCAAAAGTGCCAGCAGGTGGTTCGGTCCTCGCCACCCGCGCGCTTATTTTCTGAAACGGGACATTAATTCTTTAATTCCTCAAGATAGTTATCATCAGAAATAGAGAATCAGGATAAAATCGCACTTCTAGACAACCAGTTAATGGGGACATGGCAACGTAGTATAGTATTGAAAATAAAATAGCAATGGTGCTATTAAATTAATTTTCTTATGATGCTTCTGATTCCTATCCTCACTTGTCATTGTGTTTGTGTTCCGTTAACACACAATGAACTATAAAGGAATGTAATCATGCTTAGTTGAACATTTCTAAATAAATTATTTTCGTTTTTGTACCTGTAAAATTTTAATTTCCTACTTATCTAGCAAGATGTTCCAACATGGAGATATAAATGAAAACTAATATAGACATTAACAATGCATAGCTGAAATAAATCCCTTAACCTGATAGTAGTATTCAAGAATTATAAGATGCCTTTGAATGTGGGTGTTTAAATGAAAATATTAAATTTGGGAGGAATATTTGTCAGTTAAGTAGGTGTATTTCCCTGTTTTATTTGCATAATTTGCGCTTTATATTTTATAAAGTATTTAGTTCTAAAAGTTCAATTGTATTGCAACGTTCGTAATATAGCGGCAAGTATTACAACTATGCGAAATAAAACTAACCATGTAATTTGTCGAATTCCAATAATCGGTCAAATTTCGTAAAGATCATGTAAATACAATTAAAAAAAAAAACAATCAGACAATATACAGGATTCTGTCCACATTCCGACTTTTCTAGTATTCTGTAGAAACACGCTTTAACCACTTCTACTATTCTAGTCGCAGGTACGACTGCTGCTGATTAAACTTACCTTTATAAGCAAAGCATCTATACTAGGAGCCCTTTTACTTCAGGTCCAATATTTAATCGAAACACAATAACATACTTTTTGCAGGTGTATTGCTGTTGAATTTGGAACATTTTCCCGTTAGCTTACAATGATTGCTGAAATATTCGTTTCCCAAACTGTGATGTGAGCAGCTGGTTATCAGAAGCTCTTGAACACGAAGGGAAGGGGAGGGGAGCATATGGCAAATTTCATCCTCATACCACCTATGCTGGAACGCCTGAGAATTAGGTGACCCTTTGCACATTCAAAGTGAAGGTGGGCATTTACTTTTGTGAAAGATAGTACATTCGTGGGGTATTTAAGATGGGATTGGGATTAACTTTACTTACGTAACGGGGCCCAATTTGAATTTAAGAAATGCTTTTAAACTGAAGACCTATTTAGGATGCACTTAACATTGGTCATTGTTTTAGTTCATGCCACTGCAAAACGCTCGTTGGTTGTAACTATGTGCCATCACTTAACATAACGGGAAGTTAAAATTTTATACTGCAAAACACTGCAAAACTTAAGTTGGGTCGCATTAAGTCAAATAAAATCAACCCTAAATAGCTCCATTTAAGGCAATGTGTTAAATTTTTACGTTACGTTGCGTTAAGTTTAAAAATTTATTTTTTAAATTTGTAGAATTATTTTGAAAAAGCGTATGTACATTTGCTTTAATGTGCTTCCAATAGGCAGTATACACATTTTGAAAACAAATAGTAAAACATTACATAGTGTGGAACGTTTTGAGATGGTAAATGTTGGAATATATTTTGCGAAAAAATAATCATTTAGGTTGGGTGTGTCTTTATAAGTATGCCCTTCCTCACTTATAGCTTCAATTAATATAAAAGCGCCAAAAGGAAGAAATGATATATTCTCTTAAGGTTTAGAATCCATATCACCTGATTGTGATTTTTTTTTTTTTTTAATTTTTCACAATTTTTTATCAAATTTCACCGATGCCTCGCCTTAAGGTAACGCATCTATGAAATCTGGAAAATCCACGCTAGTAAGATATATTGAAATTTATTCCGGTTATTATACCATACTTGCCATGTATCAAAATTCAAGGCTGCATAGTTATTTAAATACAATGTTTTAATGTCTAAATTCAGTGCTCTAATAAAAATGATTCACGTGATGCATTTTTTAAAAATATTCACATCAAAACTTCAAGTTTCATAGTAAATTAGTTAACAAATGAATCTATCATATCACATTTTCTTTATTTAACCCTGTTTATTGTAGAAAAATATAACATTTCTACTTTTGAAATTCATTATTTTTCAAAATGTAATAATTTATTTCTCAAATATAACAATAAAGGTTATCTAACCATTTTCTTTTATGTAATTTTGAAAGGCAATACAAAAATATTTAAACAAATTAGAAAAATTCAACATTTGGAGCATTTTGAGCATTCAAAAGTGTTGCATATATGTTTGCGAGAAAATAAGTTTTAAAGCCTGTCAATTTATAGTTTCACTTAATAGGTAATTGGAGCGGAAAGAGAAAAATGATATATTTTCTTAAAAATTACAATTCATATTAGTTTATTATGAAAATATACTCTTATTTTTTAGTTTTTCATAATTTTTGATGAAATTTCACAGATGCATCTGAGACAGTAATTCTTGACGTCACTGCTTACATAATAGCAGTTGTCTTGATATGAAAGATTTATAGACCATCCACAATAGTTTATTTTACCTATTATTCGTGTTTATATCATAAATTGTAATGCTACCTATGTTAACTTGTGCTAAAGTAGAGCTGTGAAACTTTTTGTAAAATATTACTAAAGGCACTCGCTATTGTGTGACAGTACCTTGAGAATTTGCAGGATTCCTTTATCTCATTTACATGCATCAGAATTATAAGTGCGAACTCGGGAACAGTCCCAAATATTCAGCAAACAGGGTATTTTTCATTGTATTCGGCTATCACATGGTTTCAGTACAATCGAACCACGTGATCTGGTGACTCCAAGTGTAACTTTTGGCGCGAAGTGTGAGCCAATCAGAATTAAGACGGACATCTTGGCTCTATTTAAGAAACCCCAAACGCAGAAAGTTCAGTCTTTTTTGTCGATCCGAGGCGTAATCCATGTCACTCGTGGTGCTTAAGTCATGCTTACATCACAAAGTGTGTGATAGTGTAATATATGTATAAGTTATAAGACTATACAGTCTTTCTTGTCGTCCAGAGGCGTAATCCACGTCTCATGTGCTCTTACAGAGACTTTAAGTGCGAGGCAAGTATATTTTCTAAGACAATGCTAAAAGTATACTACAGTCAACTAAGTTAAATCTCTACAAGTGTTGATAATATTTCTCAGAGCATACAAGTTTTAAGAGTTCAATATATAATAAGTGTTTGTATAGGTGATTTCGCCGACAGTACTTGATGTTAAATAACATCAGAGTGAATACGGATCCTGTTTCTTTCTTTAATTCTTTCTTCTCCTGTTTCCACCCTGATAAGAGATCTACCGAACTCAAAACAATCTACGCCGAGGCAGAAAGAAAATCTATATGTAACAACAGGTATGTGTATACTAACAGGTCCTGCATCAAGTATGGTGAACTCATCTTAAGTGCCTATATCATCACTCTACAGACACGTCCAGGGTAGTATATAGAAAGTGTCACACAATCACAAATCATACGACACATCACCTAGGTTCATCGTAAAGCCGGCATTACAGGTACTGTTCTTGACAATATGAAAATGTTTTATCCTCTCTGTTCGGGGTTTCTTGGTGTGGAGATGTGGAGGCGGGCTGTAAGCGATGGATGTGAACCTTAACCATTCCTCAAAATCTTAGCAGCCCTGACTTTGCGTCTTTACTGGAGTGACCAAGCAAATATCTCACAATGAATCATGAACCTGCGCTTCTATCCAGCAACCTTGTTAGTTATTCTTTGCTAAGATATTGCTTATGCAATACGTGACATTCAGGTGTGACCAGGGTTAGCCTCATCAAGGCATCCAGTCATTGGTAAACAACAATAATAGCAACATTTACATCGGTGATTACGTAAACATATTAATACCTGAAATTCACAGTATTGGAAGAAAGATACTGTGGGACCAAGCAAGATGGTTCTATGGTAACGTAAGAGACCCACATCCGGACTATCCTGGCTTCGACAGATCTCTCTAACCATGGGATTTTTGTTGTTTCCTCGAACCAGCAAACTGAACACAACAATTTTATCCACAAAACAAGTTCAGTCACATTATTAGTATTGACCCATATCGTCCCCTGGGGGCAATTGCTTCTCTCCTTGGCTTGGTTTGGCAGTCCTGGTTAGCCATTCCAGAAAGGATCCTCTTATTAATCTTAACCACTCAGGTAATTTGTTTTAAATAACATGTTCCCTATTATAAAGTACGCCATTGTTTTAAGAGTTAATTTAACACTTTTTGGTCCGTTATATGCTTTTAAATACTTTGGTCTATAGTCACTATGTATTACTTTCTCTATACGTACTATGCACATAGTATATAGAGAAGGTATTGTATTGCACCCAAAAATTCGATACCGGGATTTCACCGGAAATATATGTTTTGAGATCCCCAGAATCCAAAAAACGCATTTTTAGAAAAATGTCCGTGTGTGTCTGTATGTGTGTGTCTCAAAACGAATAGTTGTTAAATACCAAACTTGGTATTTATGTTACGTCTTCCTAGGATGCGATACAAGGATTTTCAGGAACTACCACCATCCAAACTATCCTGTAAATGGAAGAGTTTTTGGAATTTTCTTAAAAATAACTATTTTGCTTAAAATACCTCATATTAAAAATATTTACATGGTAAATAAAATGTATATTTTGAATTTTCTGGGAATAACCTTTAAAGTCTTTTCATTCTGAAGGACTTTTGTATAACTAGTACACCGTAAGAGATAGACAAAAACTTTTCCTCAAAAAAATATAGATCTCATAAACCACACAACTTATGCCCTGGACATGTTTGCTTGGAGCTAACCGTTTTCTTATTGTTTTCAGATTTACAATACTTATACCTTTATTTAAGAGAAGTTATCCTTTTTTTTTTTTTTTTTTTTTTTTTTTTACTCCTGGCTACTCAAAGAGACCGGGATTTCAATGACAATTGCGTTACGATAGCTTTTAACCCGGCGGAGAACACTGGATTTTTTTCGGGCGTAACAATCCTTAGCATGGCTTCCTTCGGAAGGGAAATAAAACCGTTGGTCTCGTGTTGTAGATTTACGGCACGCAAAAGAACCCCAAACCTGATAAAGGGGCCTCTGAGCAAAATTAAGCGGTCTTTTACGCTCAATCTAGAATGGGACGCTGAGGACCACAGTAGTTAAAAGAGCGTCCATAAATAACACGCCATTTCCATTTCTGATAAAGAGGCAAAATTTCTGAGCAAAATTAAGCGGTCTTTTACCCCCAGTAAAATATGACGCTGAGAACCACAACAGTTAAATAGCGTCCATAACTAAAACGCCATTTCATTTCATTTCATTTCATTTCATTTCAACAGCATCTGACTGTCGCATTGTCCTATTGTATTTCTACCAATAAGAACTAAGTAGTACACTATTTTTCAGAACATGACTCTGGCCCACTCTTCTTCCAAAGGCTGGACTTTAAATTTGGGATTAGGGTGTGTGAGGCTGGAAACAAACCCTCACTGTTGCCAAGTCTTCCATTTACTGGCCTCTTAACTGAGGCGCGTTCTGACTTGAAAGCAGAGTCTTCAGGAGGCAGATTTTCTTACGTTGCCTCTACCCCTTGTTCAGGATCGTATTTTGTTTGATAATGGTTATTGCCCAATGGTAGGGCGGGAGCGATCCCGTTTGAGAGCCTTCCTATTTTGGAGAAAACTATAAGTCCATTCTGTTAATGATTATCTCGATTAGCATGAACTAAATAGAAAAAAGTCTGATGTGTTCCATTCACATTACTTTCTCTACTCTCTGCAACAAATTATTGTTATAAAGCTGTGCTTAGCAGAAAGTCTTATTACTTACATGTATGTAGAAGGGAAATAAGGGAGTAGCATAGGCTAAAGATATAGTCAAAAGCTGGTTGCCATGTAACTGAAGTTCCTTTGTTTGAATGAAGAGAAAAGTATAAGTTTTTTTAAAGCTGAAACAAATGACAAGAAATGTCCAAACAACGATCCACTCCACGAAAAAAATGTATGTAACAAATTGTGTGTTTTAACGAGTTCTACATTTTCTGTTTAGTAATTGTTTATCTCTTACGATTTGCCAGTTATGCAAAAGTCCGTAATATTAATCCAGAATAAAGAAGTCTTCAGAGGCTATTCTCAGAAAATACGAGATATACATTTTATTTCTCATGTAAATGTCTTTAATATACGACATTTTAATCAAAATTGTTACAGCAATTTTTGAGAAAATCAAAATGTTCGAAAATGTTTTCATGATACTGAACTTGAATACCAAGTTTGGTATTTAACGGACTTCGTTTTTGAGCTATGCTGTCCACAGACACACACACGTACACACACATACGGACTCTGTTTCAAAAATGCTTTATTTTGGATTCATGGGGACCTAAAACATGTATTTCCGGTGAAATCTCGGTCTCGAATTTTTGGGTGGAATGCAAACCTTCTATATACACTTTGTACGTAGTACGCGTAGAGAAAGCAATAATCTTTTGTAAGAAGTTTGTTTTCGGAATAAGTAGAGAAAATCATGTGAGTGAAACACATCCGATTTTTTTATTCCGTAACCATAGTTTCACTAAGATACGTGAATGCGCCACATGGTCAGTAAACATGATATTCGTCGACACTCCGCGCGGTGTTACGCTTTTTATGGTTGCCAAATTTAGGATGTCTTATACAATTGGTTGAGCAATTTACAGCAGTAATGAGCGCTTAGCTGACAGTAACACTTTTTACAGCTCTCGAATTTCATACATTGCGACTTTGGGCGACTCTCTTAAAGCCTGGGTGAAATCTGTGCAAACACATTGTGTTAGAGGAACAGCATTTGCCGAGGGTATTGTCCAGCCCGCATCACACTTGTGTATCAGCTGAACAAGGTAATTATATTAACTTGCTTATTTACATGACAAAAACTCTACTTGATTTTCTCTACTTCTCTGTAATAAATTATTGTTAGTAAGTTTATTCTTCTATCTACTTCATGCTAATAGAAATAAACTTTAGCAGAAACGGTTTTATTACTTAATCCTTATAAATAGAAGGGGATACTCTAGGCTAAACCGACATTCAAATGTTTTAAAAGGTGGTTGCTATGCGACTGAAATCTGTTTCTTTGCGTAGCCAGGAGTTGAAAAGTTCCCGTATGGGAAAAATATAAGTGTTTAAAAACTGAAACCAATAACAAGGAGTATCTCAAAAACGGTCAACTCTACGAAAAAATATATATAACAAATTTTATTAAAATCTGGACATATATTACCAACACGTGCTTCACTTGGTCATGGTATAGATGGAGTACCCTGGACGCGCGTTTCCACAACTTTCGTTGTCATCCTCTTGCAGGTTTGCAGATCCTGTTGTGGAAACGCGCGTCCAGGGTACTCCATCCACACCATGACCAAGTGAAGCACGTGTTGGTAATAGATGTCCAGATGTTAATAAAATTGACAGCTTCACTGTATGTGATTGCTTTTTTAACATTTTAAAATATAACAAATTGATTGTTCTAATGAGATCTCATGATTTACCAGTTATGCAAAATTCCTTAAAATTCATTCAGATAAAGACGTCTTCAGAGCCTATTCCCAGAAAATTCAAGATATACATTTATTTGTTAAGTAAATATTTTTAATATAGAATATTTTAATCAAAATTGTTAAAGTCATTTTGAGAAAATCAAAAGTTTTGAAAAAAAAGTCCATGTAAAAGGTAGTTGGGGGTGGGGAATTTTCCTGAAAATCTCGATGTTGCATCCTTGGAAGATGCTGAACTTGAATACCAAGTTTGGTATTTATTCCATGTTATTGGTTTCAATTTTAAATTACTTATACTTCTCAGACAGGAAGTGTCCGTTTTCTTTTGTTCTACTCCTGGCCAAACAAAGAAGCAATGACACTCGCATAACGACTTCTTCTAAAACATTTGACTATCACTTTAGCCTAGTGCATTCCTTCAGTTTCCTTCTAGTCATAAGGAACTAAGTAATAACATTCTGTTAATGTACATCTCGATTAGCATCGTGTAAAAACTAGTATAATCTTTTGTAAGAAGTTTGTGGAGCAGCTAGAGAAAGTCACGAGAGTAAAACACGAGTTTTCATTACTTCTTAGCGATAACTCTATGGGATGTTTCACATTCTGCAGGGAAACGGACATGTACAAACAGAATGTCGAACTTCTTTATTCCTACAGCTGCGCAAGTGCAATATGTATCCACAAAAATGTATACGATTATTTTAGATTAATGAAACAGAATATAGATCAGAAATATTTCACTGCTGGATTTGCAAAGGTGTGGTACTTTTATACCTTTTTCAGTGAAGTAAGAAATCTTAAGAAACAAGATTGTTAACTAGCACATTTTCGTTCCGCAACAAGGCTAAAATAACCAATGACGTCATACTCATACACGTACTTTTGTTAACATCATGATACATTCTTAGAACGGAACTTTCATAGTGACTTCCTTACGAAATCTTATCTGTATATCTACTTAATCGTAATCAAGATAAAGCTTTGCTAAAAAAAAAAAAACTATATTATGCAGTTTGGTGTAAAAAAAATGTGATGTGTTCCATCCACATGACTTTCTCTACATCTCTGTAACAATTATTGTTAAATAAACTTATTACTCTATATACATATCTAAAAGGAAGTAAGCAATAAGACCATTTCAGTTAGTGTTTCTCTATTAGCATGAAGAAAATAAAAGAATAAGCTTTTGTAAGAATAGTTTGTTGCAAAATAGTCGAGAAAGTCATGTGAATTGAACACATCAAATTTTATGTTAGGGTTGGAGAATAGGAATCCATAATTAGTTAAGAAAGTTGTAGTCAAAGATTTTAACCGAATTCTAAAATCCAATTATACGAATTTTTGTCAAAATTAAACTCAAAAGACCCCTAAATAGCAAAGTTTAAAGAAATCGGAGAAACTTGGTGATATTAATAGGAAATACAAATGTATATTAATCTCTTCATTTACATTTTGCGCTGTAAGTGATTAATGATGATCCCAATCAAGTGTCCCAAAATTCTCGGATACTAATACTCAGAGAAATGATTGAAACTGAGTGGTGAATTCGAACCCGCTTAAATCTCACTACTTTTAATATTTCTGGAAGTACAATATACGTGGGCCATCCACAAAGAGACAGACGATTTGGCATAACTAAACAATAACGAAAGTTACCTACACAAAACTTTATTTACAACGCCATTGCTATTGAGGTATTTATTGTCACGTGGTACCGGCTTTTCAATGCAGACGTTATACTCTTACACCGCTAAAGATCTGAGCCAAGATGTCACTGTCACTTTGAGGTCTTCATCGGTTAGGAAATCTTTACCATCCAAAAAAGTCATGTACGGTGTCCAAAGTGTCAGTTTTTTCTTAATTCTCATTTGTTTTCAACTCATCCATAGCGATTGATGAACTTCCACTCTAGCCTTTACCGTACACACTGGTTCTTCCTTGATTACTGGTAAATTATGCATCATTTCCTCATTGAAGATTCGTTCATTGCATTAACAGCATACACTTGTGTTGTTTGCCTATAAAATTCGATTGGCCGAACACTTTGTTCACTCAAAAAATGAATAAGTTCTTTGGCGGTAGAAAAGTATAACAAAGGCATTGAAAAGGTGATACCACGTGACAATAAATGTCTTGATAGAATGGAGATTACGTTGAAATATATAGTAAAGTATTGTAATTGTGTAATAAAGTTTGTGTTGACATCTTTCGTTATCATTTAGTTATACTAAATCATCTGTCACTTTCTGAATGGCCCTCGTACTTATCCTATGTCCGTCAGGAAAAATAGGATTTTTAATAGTTCAGGAACTATCTCAAAATATATTTTTAAGGTACCCAATATGCCCCCCCCCCAAAACACACACACCCACACACTATACACTTTCTCTGATTATAATTTAGTATACATTGTTTACAAGAGTTTCCTTTAAAGGATATATTTTAACGCTTTAATGAGCAATTTGTAGCATATCTAAAGCAAATTAACGATGAGCGATTAAATTCCCTACGCATATTAAATCTAATCGTCTGGAAAGGCTTACATTTCTGAATAAGAAAACCTTGTATGTGCTAGATTATCAAATTCAAGCGAAGTGTAAAATTTAACATGTTCCATTCACATGACTTTACCTTTTCTGCAAACCAAACTATTCTTGCAAAAAGCTATTCTTTCATCTACAACATGCTGATCAAGATAAACATTACCAAAATGGTTTTATCAATTAGTTTCTTATAAGTAGAAGGAAAATAAAGAAATACATCAGGCAATAGTATCAGTAAAAGTCTTTAAAAACTGTCGCAATGAGATTGTCACTGAAATTCGAATATCTATCCATCGTCAAGAGTAAAACAAAATAGATATGAAACGGATGAGGACTTCCCGTTTCAGAAAAGTTTAAGTATATTGAAAATGAAACCAATAACAAGAAATGTCTCTTAAATGATTAACTTACAACAAAAAGTTTGTCATAAATTATGCATTTTAGCGAGATCTATATTTTGTGTGCAGTAATTTCTTTTTACGTTTACAAATGATGCAAACGTCATTCAGAATGAAGGGGACTTCAGGGGCTGTTGCCAAAAAATTCAGGATATACATTTTATTTGTCTTGTAAACATCTTTAATGTTTTAATTGAAATCGCTAAGAGCCGTATTTTAGAGAATCTAAAATATTGAATATAGTTCCATGTAAAGGGTAGTTTGGAGTTGCGGGATTTAATTACCTGAAAATCTTCGTGACGCATCCTTGGAAGATACCAAACTTTATTACCAAGCTTGATATTTAACCGACTTTTCGTTTTTGACGTATGCTGCCTAAAGACACATACATATGGGCCTTTTTCTATAAATGTTCATTTAGGAATCCTTAAAACATATATTTCCGGTGAAATATCGATATTTTAATGGAATACAATATCTTCTCTGCCTACTATGTACAATGTACATATCTACATACAGGTGCTATAGAAAGTAAATAGATTCCAAAAGCACGTGGTCAATGTTTTTTTTGTCTTAATTGGCATTTATACACCGTTTTAACTACGAAGGTCTAATTGGCGATTTGTTACCCTTGTAACATACTACCTCTTAGCAGGGCGAGTTGTCATTGGATTTCTTTGAGTTTTATATCTTATATATATCCTTCACTCCCTCTCTCCCCCCTCTCTCTCAACCACAGTCATAGACAGACAGACAGACAGACAGACAGACAGACAGACAGACAGACAGATAGACAGATAGACAGATAGACAGATAGACAGATAGATAGATAGATAGATAGATAGATAGATAGATAGATAGATAGATAGATAGATAGATAGATAGATAGATAGATAGATAGATAGATAGATAGATAGATAGATAGATAGATAGATAGATAGATAGATAGATAGATAGATAGATAGATAGATAGATAGATAGATAGATAGATAGATAGATAGATAGATAGATAGATAGATAGATAGATAGATAGATAGATAGATAGATAGATAGATAGATAGATAGATAGATAGATAGATAGATAGATAGATAGATAGATAGATAGATAGATAGATAGATAGATAGATAGATAAATATAGATCTCTCTATTTCCTGGGCAATAAAAAATTGTATAGCAATGCTCAAACAATACATTAAAATTACATATGTATCACATAAAACATTAAAATATATTGCTGTCGTAAAACTATTTAAGGCTATAAAAGAACGAGATAATATTGATTTTACAGTTTTCTTAAAAACTGAAAACGAAAGATCTTTTACATTATTTGGTAAAATGTTGAAAACAAGTTTAGGGACTGAATTTCAAAACTATTCTTGATCTTAGAAAATGTGTTCTTATGCACTTAAATGTTAGAGCAGTTCCTTATGCTGTGGTTATGACAAGTTGTACATAATCAATAATTGTTAGTATTTCTTTTCACATAGACTAAACATCCAGAATAAATAATGTCAAAGTTAAAATATTCAGTTTTATAAATAATGGTTTACAGCGAGTTCCTTTGGAGTTTTTTTCTGCAGAATTAATAATTTAGATACTTGCTGAAGAATGGTTGTTCCACAATAGAGTGCCATATGTAAGATAGATGTGCCTCTGCATAGTAAACACTATAAGCATCCCAGCGGAAGATGTTGTTTGGAAATTCTTAACGTAAATAAGCCTTTACTAGTTATATTCGAAATATAGGCAATGTGATGTTCCCATCCCAAGTTACCATCAAGATGAATGTCTAGAAATCTAACATGTTTATCAGTATTAGAATTGCTACATTGAAAGTTAAATCTGCTGCCTTTTCTTTATTAACAGCCAGTTTATTTGCTTCACACCATTTTATAATTTTATTTGATTCATTTTCAACATTAACATCTAAAATTCCTCAAACAGTTCAGGAGTAATTGATAGCAATATCATCTGCAAATAAATACGTTTCAAGGCATTCATCTTGAAGGTACATGGGAAGATCATTAATGAAATAATAAAAAATAATGGCCCAAGGACAGACCCTTGTGGGACACCAGGCTTCACTAATTTCTTTTTCGACTGTTACCATTTACAAAAACAGATTGATGCCTATATGACAAATCTGATTTGTACCATTCACATGTCTTTCTCCATATCCCTGCAACAAATTATGCTTAAAAAGCTTATACTTCTATTTACTTTATGCTAATCAGAAAAAAAATTAGCAGAAATAGTCTTATTACTTGCTTTCTTCTAAGTAGAAGCGAAATAAGGAATTACCATAGGTTACAGTGATAGTCAAAAGCTGGTTGCTATGTCAATGAAGTTCCTTTGTTTATATGGATTGGAGTTGACAAGTTCCTGTATGAGAAAAATGTAAGTTTTTCATAGCAGAAGCCAAAAATAAGGAATGTCTCAAAAACGACGCACTCCATGAAAAAAATTAAAAAACATGAATTATGTGTTTTAGCGTGCTCTACATTTTTTGTGTGGTAAGTTTTTGTCCATCTCTTACGGTTTAGCAGTTATTCAAAATTCCGTAAAATTCATCCAGAATAAACTACTCTTCAGAGGCTATTTCTAGAAAATTCAAGATATACATTATATTTGTCAGGTAAATATATTTAATATACGAAATTTTAATCAAAATCGTTAGAGCCATTTTTGAGAAAATCAAAAGTTTCGAAAAAAGTTATATAAAGGGTAGTTTGGGGTGAAGGAATTTTTCTCAAAATCTTCGTGTCGTATCCCTGGAAGATACTAAACTTAAATACCAAGTTTGGTATTTTACCGACTTTTCATTTATGAGTTATAGTGTTCACAGCCCCACTGACACACACGGACCTTTTTGTGAAAACGCTTTTTTTGGATATTGGGGACCCTAAAACATATATTTCCGGTGAAATCTCGGTATCGAATTTTTGGGTGGAGTGCAATACCCTCTCTATACACTATGTACATAGTGCGTATAGAGAAAGTAAAAATATAATCTAATAACATCTAAACTGTTGTCATGAAAACCATAAAGTTGAAGTTTTTGTAAAAGAATCTCATGAGATCCACACTTCTAGATTCTGGGAGGAATGGTGAATATTCTTGGATAGAGAAAACTTACCACCCTCAGCCGGGAATTGAACCAACAACTCCTTACACAGCAGGTGTGCTACCAACTGAGCTATGGGAACAGTCCTGGCCATTTTTTTGTTTGCGTTGAATGGTCGCTTTATTGCAGTACTTGATCTAGAAACCTTGGCAAGGTTCTTCAGCTAAGTCATTGCCACTATAATGACAGAGCACAACTTCCATAAACTGGTTAAAAACACCTTTTAACTTGCCAAACAAGTTGCGTTAATTTCATTCAGTTATCGACAGATCACTTCGTATAGCACTTGTATGAAATGAATGAAAATACTACTCGTACTTATTATGTAATTCATGTAAATGTTTGAATCACTTGTTTATTGTCTTTTCCAGAAATGGAATGTTCTAATCAGCTCCAGTCCATGCTGATAGCCAACTAATAATAGAATTTATGCACCATTTCATAATTTTGAATGATTACAGCAGGATTGAGTGAACTTTCGCGAATATTAAGATTATCATTAGTTGATTTATCCAATCTCAGCATTATAAATTGTAGAAAATGCATCAATAATTCAATATGATTCAACAGTCATACTTAATATAAGTGAGAGCGTACCGATTAATTGCTTAAAATGAGACTGGAGTTTTTCCCGTATTTCATTTTCCTGGTGCAGTGAAACGATAAATGTAGGACAGTAACTTGCATGCATAGGAGAGAAATTAGTATTATAAGCGTAGCACGGTAAGTGACTTTAAATTCAGATCTCAATTCTTCTATATTCATAACTAGTTTAACTCACATTTATGGGGTAGAAAAATGCCAGAAGGGTTAGCTTGGAAAATATGAAATGCGAATGAGAGGTGCATGTTCTTTATTAATTATTATTTTATTAGTTAATTTTATTGTATTATTATTCACCAGGTGTGGGGTAAGGGTTAGCCCTACCACTGCAGGGGGCATTACAGTTATCTAGGGCATGCAAAGAGCTCACATTGTACATTCTGCTCTGCTGGAAATTACAATTTTAAGACACGCGTTGACCCTTTACTTAGTGACCTTTTACTCAATGCCTATTCAAGAGTGCGTCTGGCACCGTCTGCAGCTCAGATGTAAGGGCAGATGTTGAGCGACTTCTCGGGGTCTTTATATCCAAAATTATGCTTTGGCCAGCGTTGCTTAGGAGGCCATACTCTTGTCAATTACATATTGCCCCCAATATCGATTGCTCAAACTGATGCTAAATGAAATATGTAATTTATACAACATGACCGTCGGGTAGTGATAATAATAATCATCATAATTATAATAATAGTCACAATAATAATAATCAGGAAGGGTGGAAGCAACAAAATGTTGGTCTTTTTGGGTAAAACATTATTTAAATTAGCACAATATCCCGTTGTGATTCGAGTTGGAAAAATTCGGTATGGGAACGTAACCTTTGACAAGTTACTAGGCAACAAAATATGACTGGTGCAGCACAAGATGGTCAACGTTCTAGCTTGAGTCACTAAAAATATCTGAGAAAACGCCAAACTATTTGCAAAAGAGGCACTATTTCGGTCTTTTGCTAGTATTATGAGACATTGTTATATTTATATCTTGTGTTATTATATTAACTTTAAACAAATATAATTGCATCATATTTTTCCGCCATAATCGTTAATTATGCATAACCGGTAATCTGGATGTATATGAAATGTTAAATAGTAAACATGGACATAACTTATATAATATGGTATGCTATTAGTCGTTGCAAAATGTATATGTCTGAACTAGCATGAAGAAGATAAAGCAAAGGATTGGACACGGTCGGAGGAGACTTGGCACCGAACCAAAGTTATTATACCTACAACCCACGAGGGGGCGCCCCGAGGGTGACATTGCCATTGGTCAATTAACCAACATAGCTCTGCATGCGCAAGCAGACAGAACGGAAGACTGCATTTCGCTTTGCAAAGAAGAACCGATTTTCAGAAATGTTATTTTTACCCCTTATTTCGATCCAGTACATTTACACATGCTTAACCTAACCTAACGTAAACTAATATAACCTCGACAAAATCTCGAAACCTGCCGTTCACCTGTCCCGTAACCATTAGGAAAGGCTCAGTCTAAAACAGAACTAGAATCTGCAATCTCACGCCCCGGGGAATGAGAGAGGATACCCGGGCGGCCGGAACCAGGAACGACGGTAGAGCAATGACAGGCCCCCTCAGTATCCAGATTGAAGCACCCCGACAGTAGGACGGCGGACCAGAGCCCTGCTCCATATAGGGTCCAACGTCCCCAGCAGGAGCGGTCCTCATCCCGCCAACCAGTCGAAGTCGGAACAGATATAGTCCCTTAGCATCCTTTATCCCTGCCACACCAATCACATCCATTGACACTTCCAACGGGATAAAGGATGAATGAAATGACAATGGAAACGACATGGAGGGACAGAAAATTTGGGGAACGAAGGAAACTTCCCAGCATTCACCTGATGACCCAGGAAACCCTCCGAAAAAACTATGGTACAGGTAGACCGGCCACGGGAAGCGAACCCGCGACCTCCCGAATGCAGGCCACAGACGATACCATTTGAGCCACCCCGCTTGGTGGATAAAAGAATAACCGCTTGTAAGAAAATATTCCTGAAAAATGGGTATAAAGTAGCCCATAAGTTTTTTTAACCCACAATGCACCTTGGAAAGAATAGAGGAGTTTAATGAAGTTAATACTGTATGCCGACGACATGGTAATAGGTTCAGAAGACAAAGAAGAGCTGCAAAAAATTATAAACACACTCTCATCATGAGCTCTGAAAAATTACCTGCAAATAAACCACGGCAAAACCAAACAAATGGTTTTCAGAAGAGGCGGTAAACTCACAGTAAATGACATACTGATACTTAAAAACCCACTAGAACTAGTACCAAAATTCAAATACCTTGGAGTTTTTCTGCAAAAAGTACTGACTCCTTCAAGTTTCACATGAAAAAAAAGAGCAACAGTAGCAATAAAAGCAATCTATAACATCCAACAACCCCAAAAACTTTCCATAGGGATAGCAATGATACTATTTAAAATGCCATAGCTCCAATAGTAACATATGGGATCCACATAATCTGAGAGAAACTAAAAGTAAACGACCTCACAACTTAAGAAAAAGTCAAAGATCACTACATGAAACGAATCCTGGGAATCGGGAAGGCAGCACTGTCATAATTGGCCTACGTCTTAAAAGAAACGTTCTCCATAGAAGACAGATATTCCTGCCAAATATAACGGCCAACAAGAACACACACCAAATGCTTATGGGGAAAAAAGAAAATATATCTGGAGCGACTTCTATTCAACCCACGCCATGGCAATGGAAGCAAACTGCGAGCTTCGTCATATACTAACGCGATATGCAGCACACGGCTTCCACCACAAGCTCTACCAAAACCAGAAATTTCACCAACCGAATGCAGACAGTGTCTGTGAACGGTGCAACAAAGACTGTGAAAGAGATCATGCAGAAAATTGCAAAAAAAGACAAATGTCAATAATAAAAATAGGATTATATACTTACGCATTGTGCGCATTTCGTTTATAATAATGAAGTTAATACTAATAATCAGATAACTCTCTAATTACATTTGCGATTAATCCAAAAACCACAAATTTATACAGCGAAAATCAGTCGGGTAGTGGGAATAAGACCACTGGAGGTTTATATTTCATTACCTTGTTTAGGCAAGCTGATTTCGCGTGAGATTTTTTATGTGATACCATAGAGAACAGAGAGGGAAAGATACAAAAGAAGCTACTTTCACCCATATATTAAACGCGTGAGAGAATAATATAGCGTGTGACTTTTAGACAGAGTTTACAATAATAACATGCAGTCTTGGGCTGAAGCCTGAACTCTTAACAACAGCGAACAGTTTCGTGCGAACAATGAAATGTGACATACTTCATGCACAACGCAAGGCCGAACACGATGCTGACGTTAAATTGTGGGATTTGCCAACAACGGTAACCATGACGACGAGAAATTATGAGGCACGCTTTTGACTTCAGGATGTATTGTCGCGCAAGAAGCCTTGTTTCCTCAAGCCATGACACTAATTAGGGTCAAATGCAGCGGACTTTAAAACTGTCGACAATCTTCTCACGTTTATTGTTCCGGAAGAGTACCCAGATTTACTAGCACTATAATAATTATTACTAAAACACACTTTAATAAACTAGAAATTGTATCTTAGGAGAATATTTCAACTGAATTCACATGGAGAAACGAACTGGAAACGACTAAAAATGTGATGCGGTATATTTTCCATAATTTTTAACTTTCTCTACCTTGTACATATCAGGTAGAGAAGTTATTGAACTCTATCCAAAAATTCCAAATCGAGATTTCACGGAAATGCATGTTTTGAGGACATCTGATTAATTTTTATAAAGAAAAAGGATCTTTGTGCGTCTGTGTATGTGAACATCCCTCCACCTCAACTAGCATTTACATGTAAAAGTTTTCGAAAATATTGATGTTATAAAAGTTGGTTTTGATCGGTTTTGATCTATGTAGTCTATGTTTATGATATTTTCAAATTATTCGCTCTACATGGTTTAGGGTTAACATGCTAGACTCTGGCTCCCAAGGTCGCGGTTTCCAATCTGGAGGAGGGAAATGGATTTTTTTTTTCTGGCCTAAAAATACTTAGCGTGACTTCCTTTGGAAGGGAGGTAAAGCGTTGGCCCCGTTGCGCATAGGGGAAGTTGCTTTGCTTCCCTTCGCTCCTTCTCTGCAACGGCTGAGAGAGGTAAATGACGTGAATAACACAACTACAACAGCGTGCAGCGTTAAACAATTATTGCAATTCACATGAAAGTAATTGTTGGCACATATCCATAGTTATAGCGCAATCACCTTGTTATAAAGCCAATTATATACATATATAATATTTAATTTACAATATGTGGAGCGCGAGACAAGTGTTTTACTTGAAGGAATGTCGATATGTATTTTTTGGTTGCAATTCTGCTTATCCTACTGCAGTCACTTCATGTAGTCACCTCATGTTTCTACAGCTCCTCAATCCCACTCATTGTAGCAGTATCTTCCTCCTCATAACTAGCATAGCTGTTGATATAGTCGGCAACTGTCTTCTTGAAGTTAACAATAATCTATCAGTGTTTATAAGCATAAAGAAGAATGCCGCACTAAAACTAGCGTTAGTGTATTTCACTCCCACCTGGGCAGAAACGTTATGCTTCTGCGCATACATGTTGGCGCAATTTCTCCCACCATCAGCCCTTCGGAAAAAGAGTTGCCACTGCGCAACTTAATGTTTTGCTCTTGTCTCGCCTCATGACTTCTAGCTTCTGTTGTTGCCTAGGACATAGACAACCTACTAGCTGTGAGCATTGGATCAGTCAAAGCCAAAATCAATCAAAACGGAGTGGTTTGGTTTATATTCATAAAAAAGTCAAAATATACGTGTTATTCCTCATGTGAACATATTAATGTAATCACTAATTAAAGTGCACAACGTTTTATTTATTTATTTTTTGTAGCCTTAGCCGTTTTTGGTATGCTTTGCGCTTTCAACTGGAGTTTTATGACTTTTTTGAGCTGTACGCTTTTGAAAGCTTAGCTCCATTTATTTATTTATTTATCATCAGGGAGAGTATTCATAATACCAAGTCCAGAGTTTATAACAGCGAACTTATTTAATCATCTGATTATCTATTAGCAGACTCCGGGTACTGAAATCACTTCGAAAAACATTTACCGTAGTTAATAAGAAATAAAAAATAGCGCCTTTTATGAATAATTAAGTACACGCGAAAGTATGCATAAATTTTTATTATAGTGCACAGAGAAAGCCTTGTAATTGAACCATCAGACCTTTAACCCAGCTCCCTATGACAGCATTATCTAATGGCCATGAAATAGGTTCAAGATAGCTTTGCTTAAACTGTGAATTCGATGTGTTTTGTTTACAAATACGACGATTATTTCGTGAGAACAGATACAAGGTTATGAATCAAATTTAATTACGTTAATGAGACTTCTGAGGTTATAGTTTCCATAAATTAAAACACTCGCCAAACTTCCTTGAGAACAACCTCTGAACATTTCCGCAGAGTCAATAAGCATCCTGACTAAAAGTACAGACTTTTTATTTTCTCTACTCGTACTATGTACAAAGTGTATAATGAAGATATTTATTCCACCAAAAAATTCGATGCTAAGATATCCCGGAAATACATGCTTTGAGACCAACTGAATAAAAAAAAAAAACATTTTTTGAAAAGGTTAGTGTGTGTATATACAGCATAGCTCAAAAACGACAACTCCCTTAAATGCCAAACTTAGTATTTAAGTCACACATTTCCTCAGGGTGCGACACGAAGCTTTTTCAAAAAAGCCTCCATCTCAAACTACATTTAACATGGAACTTCTTTTGAAATGTTTTATTTTCTCAAAAATGACTCTTACAATTTTGATATTAAGGATATTTATATAACACATAAAATGTATGTCTTAAATTTTCTGGGAATAGCCACTGAAGACCTCTTTATTCTGGATGCATTTTGTTGAATTTAATTGGTAAACTGTAAGAGAACAAAATCTTACAATTCAAATCATGTATATCTCGTTAAAACAAGTTATGTCATATACGTTTATCATCATCAGCAGCAGCAGCGCGATAGTAGTAGAGCTGACCGTTTCTGAGATATTCTTTGTCATTGGATTCAGCTTTAAAATACCTACTTATTTTGTTATACGTGAATTTTCAACTCCTGACTACACAAAGAAACGAATTTCAACCATATAGCATCCAGCTTTTAAAAAATTTGACAATCGCTTTAGTTTTATGCATTTCCTTATTTCCCTTCTACTTACAAGGAAACAGGTAATAAGACCATTAATTTGATCTCGATTAGCATGAAATAGATAGAAGAATGCGCTTTTTAACAATAATTGCTTACAGAAATGTAGAGAAACATATGTGAATGGAACACGTGAGATTTTTTACTTAACCACATACATACAGAAGGTATTGCAGTGCATCAAAAATTCGATCCTGATATCTCGCATGAATTCATGTTTTCAGTACCCTGAATCAAAAAAGAATGAAGAAAGAAAGAAATAGAGTTTTTAGAAAAAAAAAAGTCTGATGAGTGTCTGTGAAGTGCATAATTTAACAACTAAATCGGCTAAGTATCAAACTTGGTATTTAAGTTCAATATCAAAGACGCTACACAAAGATTTTCTCTAAAAAGGCTTTTTGGGTTCATGGGGCCTCAATACTTTTATTTCCGATGAAGTTCTGACATTAAAATTTCGGGTGGAATACAATACTTCTCCTACTTAAATGTAGTAGAGAAAGTAAAAAGCTGGTCTTAGATCAATTAAGGATAAGGTACAGCACAAGTAGCATTTAATACTATGAACCCTGACTTCTGCCTCCCTAGATTTTTGCTCCTCTTAAGCATTAAACCATTACTGAAATTAATGTGATACTATTGCCTCTAAAAACAAACAAAAAAGCGAGTGTTCATACGTAACCACATAGATTGGAATTCGGCTACTGAAAAACACAAAATATATAATAAACGGCATTATGGAGTTCACTTTTTGCATTGATCCATTACACTTTGTATTAAGAAATAAAATTACCTTGCACGGAATAAAAAAGGGTAAGGCGCAGATGATTACTTGCGGTTCATATTTGGTTTTAAGAATGCGTACCCGTTTCAAGTGGTTCATAATATGTCGAAATCTGATTTGCTCCATTCACATAACTTTCTCTACCTATTCGCAACAAATTATTCTTACAAAAGCTTATTCTTGTATCTACCCCAGGCTATCGAGATAAGCATTAACAGAAATAGTCTTATTTCTTTGTAGGTAGAAGAGAAATAACGGAATATACTAAGCCTAAGCGACTGTCAAAACTTTTAAGAGCTGGTTGTTATGTAATGGCATAGAATTTCACATCTCTTTGCATAGCCAGAAGCAAAAATACAACAAAAGCAAAATAAAAACATTTGACTGTCGCTTTTGCTTAGTGCTTGCCCTTATTTCCCTTCTACTCATAAGGAACTAAGTAAGATATATAATCAATAAAAAATTCTAGTTTTAATAATGGCTAATTATATTAAATGGTTTTTACTTGCCAGTATCGGATAATTAATTTCCTATATGTAACATAGCATCTGCGATATTTCGCTGCAGTATATCCAAAGATATCCGCGTACTTCAGCAACCAGCCGAAGGCCGAAGAACACAGAAAGTTTCATAGAGAGCAATCTTTAGTCCTGTCACGCTGCACCGAAATGCCATCGTCTACTCTGTCGACTAAGAATAGTATGCTAGAATTTGGTTCCTAAGGTCGTGGATTCAAATCTGATGGAGGGTGATGGCTGTTTTCGGCCTTAAACATCCTTAGTATCGCTTTCTTTGGAAGGGAAGTAAAATCAGCGGTCCCTTGTCGTAGAATTTACAGCACATAAAAGAATCTAAAGCCTGAAAAAAAAAAAAAACAAAGTTTATGGGTTTTCCACGTCTAATATACATTGGTACGCTGAGGAGCACAGAAGTTTAAGAACATCCATAAATGAAATTCAAATTTACTTAATAGCTGACAGTACCAACCCTAAAGAGACTAAACAAGATGAAAGATGAATTAAATTATTAACAGAACGATATGGAGGTGCAGGAAATTCAGAGGATAAGAGAAATCGCTTAGGCATTCCCTTGATGAACCAGGAAAATCTCGAAAAAACAGGAATAGAACTCGGGACCCCGAAAGCAAATAGCACGCGTTACCGCGGCGTTAACTCGATCGGTAACCCTTACTGTTAATTTCCAACAGTGAACGAATGGTCAAGATACCACGTAGCTACTTTGAACCTTAACGGTTTCGAAATTTTAACCTAGTTTCTTATGAGACGAGTTCGGCTTTTACCTTGAAACTTTTTTTTTTTTTTGTTATATGTTACGATCGTTTAATGTTTCAGTGATTTTAATCAAGGACCACAGGCTAGGTCTGCGCTATTTCAAACCTACGTGCTATTTTTGTCCGAATTCAAATATATTTAGTACCATTTACTCAATATGATTGGATTAAATCTATTTTGGGAATTAGCACCTAGAACTGAGACAGGAGTCCGACAAGGAGATCCATATTGCCCAGCTTGTTTATTAGTCTGTTGGAGGAAATCTTAAAATGTTATATGTTCAATTCATATGCATTTCTCTACCTGCCCTGCAAACTATTCTTACAAAAAATTATTCACTTATTTACATCATGCCAATTCAGTTAAACATTAACAGAAATTATCTTATTACTTTCTTCCTTGCAAGCAAAAGGGAAATGAGCAGCACTAAGCTAGCGCGATACTCAACTGTCTTAAAAGCATCGCTATGTGAAACAATTGAAATTTCTCTTTTTGTGGCTAGGAGCAAAACAAAAGAGGTATAAAATGAAAGATGGCATCACGTTTGAGAAAAGTTTAAACAGATTAAACTTTAAACCAAAAACAGGGAATATCTTATAAACGGTTAACTCTACAAAAAATGTAAAATTGTTTGTTTTAACGAGATCCATATTTTTTGTGAAGAAAGGTTTTGTCCGTCTCTTACGGTTTATTGGTTACACAATAGTCATTCAGAATGCAGAGGTTTTCAAAGGCTATCCCAAGAAAATTCAAGATATATATGAGGGTTGGCTGAGAAGTCCCGGGCCTCTCAATGAAAACAGCATTTATTTTATTTATTTTTTATTTTGCTATATTTCTCAGCATTATCTCCAGAAAGGTTAATACATTTGCCATATCGGTGTTCTAATTTAATTAATCTCTAATCTCTGTAGTGCGATTTAGCAAGGTCCTCAAAATAGCTGTTTACCGTATCAATGACCTCCTCGTTGCTGTGAAATATTCGTTCTCCAAGAAATTTTTTGAGGTTGAGAACAGCTGGTAATCACTGGGTGCTAGATCTGGCGAATGTTATTCAAGCAACTCGAACTTTAATTCGCACATTTTTCCCATTGCAATGACTGAAAGATGGGTCGGAGCATTGTCGTGATGGAACAAGATTTTTTTTTTTTTTTTTTTTTTTTGCCAAATGAGGTCCTTTTCTTTTCACCTCATCACACTTAAGCTGCAGATACTTTTACCCTTTTCCAAGTAATTAATAAAATAATTCCCTGTGCATCCCAGAAAACACTCGCCATAACCTTGTCAGCTGACAAAATTGACTTTGCCCTTTCTGTAGTTGGTTCAACTGGCGCAATCCACAGTTTTGGCCGTGATTTACTTTCTGGAGTGCAGTGATGTATCCAAGTATCCTACATGGTAATAAGCAGTCTCAAAAATTTACTGGGATTCTTACGGTCGAGCTCCACATTCTTAACAGAAACAGTTTTTCTTTGCAACTGTTAATCAGGTGTCAACAAACGCGGCACCCATCTTGCACAGACCTTGTGAAAGCCCAAAACATGATTTAAAATATTACCTGCACGTTCTTTTGATATGTTTACAGCTTCTGCTATCTCAGACAATCTGAGGTCTTCCAGTACTAAATGATTAATTTTTTCAATGATCTCTGGAGTTATCACTTCTACAGGGCGTCCAGAGCGAGGCTCATCACTAGTGCTCGTACGTCCCATTTTAAACTCTGCATTGAATAAGCGTGTACTGTCCATTCCCACCTTGGTTTCTTTAGGCGTTAAGCCTATCAAATGGAAGTATTTTAATCACTGCTCGTTTTTCCAAATCAATATATGTATTTTATTTGTCATGTAAATATCTTTAACATACGATATTTTAATCACATTCGTTAGAGCCATTTTGGGAAAAATAAAAATCTTCGAAAATGCTTATACGTAAGATGTAATTAGGGGGCGGGGATTTTCTTGAAAATCTTCGTGTCGTATCCTTGGAAAATACTAAACTTAAATATGAAGTTTGGTATTTAACGGATTTTTCGTTTTTGTGCTATGCTGCCCCCCCCACACACACATGCACAGGGTTGGAGTCTTTTTGTTCAGGGATCTCAAAACGTGTATTCCCGATGAAATGTCACTATAGGATTTTGGATGTAATACAATACTTTCCCTGCTTACTATAAAGTATTAGATTCACATGGTTTAAGAACTTCAAATTATCACCTTAGCTATTCGAGTTGGTATAATCAGACCGAAAAATTCAATGCCACAACCGGGATTTATACCACGGAACTCCCGGCTTTAGCCGGTTGCTCGAACCACTGAGCTACAATGGCAAAACGCGACACGGCATTAAATTCCTCAAATGGCTATGTTTCCTGGTAAACCACAAGGTGATCTTAAATTATTTTGATTTGACATACCCATGGCGACTTACAATGTCGTGAGTACTTAAAATAGTTTAGCTATTAAGTCAATTAGTATTAATGACTTCTCTTTTCACACAAGTCGTGTGTAGGACAAAAGTTGGGCAGGTAGAGTCAGACACAAAAAAAAAAAAAAAAAAAATGCCATAGCCGGCCACACTCATGGTCTTTAGCCGGTTACTCTAGCCACTGAGCTACCATGGCAATATGTGGACACAGCATTAAATTCCTCAACTAACGCGTATGTTTCACAAGGTGAAACTCAAATATCTAAAAAATCATTACTAAATAATAATCTCAAATTATTTTGAGATGACATACTCCAATCTCGACTTCAAATTTGGTGCTTCAAGTCCCGGGCTCCATAGTTTAACCAACTATTAGGTCAATTAGTGTTGATTTTACCACACAAGGCATGTGTAAGACAGGAGTTGGATAGCTAAGAATCAGACCGAAAAATTCAAAGCCATAGCCGGGATTTGAACCGCTCTTGTCCTATACACGGTGTGTGTGGAAAAAAAACAGTTAAATAGCTATTTGAATTTGGTGCCAGTTTCAAGTCGCGTTACTAGAAGCGCTATTGAGCAATTGTTGCCTACTTTTTTGGAGAAAGTGACCCAATTTTGCTATATTGTATTTGGCGGTTGCATATTTACTTGCTTGCATAAAGAATATTTCATAGCCCCGCTTTATTAGTTTTAGAAACTTAACTGTTTCGAAAGTTTTAAGGTAATGGGAAATTTCTCCATTATTGGCAACAATTATTTTTTTCATAATAAAATAATATTACTTTTAAAATTTAAGCAAACGTACCGTTTTAACTGAAACTATAAATAGATAGTTGCTGGAGGGGAGGTATGTGATATGACATATGTAACCCTCGATAACTAGTCATTAAGAAACGGTAATGTCAATAGGATGAAATGGACGAAAAACGCAAAGAAACCGGTTTTGCAAACTCAAAACATGTACCACCACAAAGTCATGCGGTATTATCGGAATCGTTATGGGCAGATTAGTTCTGGCATTGCTGGTTTATCATTGGTGGAGTTGAATCGTTTAGGTGGAGTAGGATTGTTTGGGTATCAGATTCAGCATGAATGGAGGCTGGCGCGAACAAAAAAAAAAAAAAGCGATTGGCAGAGGAAATAATGGTACTCATTATTTAGAAGGGGAGGCTGCCATAAAGATATAGTACATAGATTACATACAAATAATTTTGTTGAACATTTAATTTTTTATTACGAATAAAATATATTTAATATTAATATATATTGTAATATGCAACTTATATAATATGTGAAATCCTTTGACATTAAGTTAGTCATAAAGGTGGTTTCTAAGGATGGGTATAGAACCTTTAATGGCAATGCTTGGTGTAGTGGTTACCATGCTAACTTCATATACCCAAGGTGACGGTTTCAAACCCGGCGGAGGACGATTGATTTTTTTCGGGTGTAAAAATCCTTAGCATGGCGTCCTTCGGAAGGGAAGTAAAGCCTTTGGTCCCGTGCCGTAGATTTACGGCACGCAAAAGAACATCCAGCCTGATAGAGAGGCCTCTGAACAAAATTAAGCTTCCACGCCCAATTTAGAATGGGACGCTGAGAACCACATTAGTTAAATAGAGTCCATAAATAACAGGCCATTTACATTTTTAATGGCAATGTTATATGACACGACTAAATGCGCTATAGCCGTCCTAAGGGGCAGTGTAATTTAACAATATGTTGAGGGATTGCACACCAGACAGCAATCAATACGACGTGATCTGAAATGTCTTCCAAATTATCACGGTTGGCAAATAAATATGTAGCCGTTTTCTCTCTGTCGGTTTTATCGAGCTGCCCACTGTGGGATTCCAAACATACTGTAGGATCCAATTATGATTCCTTATTTATTCGATTGTCAGATGATGTCTACGAGGGGCATTCAGAAGGTAACCGACAATTTATAATAACTAATAATAAAAGATATCACAAAACTTTATTTACAAAGTTACAGTACCTTACTCTACATATTTTTCAACACAACTTCCATTCTGATAAGACATATTGTCACGTGGTACTGACTATTCAATGCAGATGTTACACTCTTCCACCACTAAAAGCCAGATGTCACTGACACTGAGGTATTCATCGGTTGGGAAATCTTTTCCAACCAAAACAATTATGTATGGTGTGAAACACCGTTTTTTCTGAATTCTTATATCAAATTTGCGTTATACTCCTGCATAACGATTGATGAACTTCTACTCCGGTCTTTGAGCACACTGGTTCTTCCTTGATTACTCTTAAATTACACCCATTTCCTTATTGAAGACTCGTCCATTGCATTACCACCATACACTTGCGTTAATTGTCTATAAAATGTAATCGGCCGGATATTTTGTGCATTAAAAAGAAAAAGAAAAAGCGAATAGAAAAGTAAAACATCGACATTGAAAAACTGGTACCACATCACAATGGCAGAATGGAGATTAGGTTGCAGTAACTTTGTAAACAAAGTTTTGTCTTTCGTTGCTATTTAGTTATACCAAATCGTCTGTTACTTTCTGGATGACCCAATATGCTATTATTCCCATTAGTGGCAATACTAGACACCTCTTCGTAAACAAAAAACCCATGCTTTCGTAGGGAGTTGGCATTCATGCGACGTATAGAACGATGACGATTTCGGAGCACTTCACCATAAGGGCAGATACCCAGAACATGGGCAAGATTCTCTTGCTTTCTGTCGCAGCACCGATAGAGGGTGTTTTCCTGGGACCGAGCATACTTTAGCGGCCATCTAATGGCTTCTCTCCCTGACTTAAAAATCCCAGGAAACAGACATTGGAAACTATCAAAGAACCATGTGAGGAAAGAGCTGAGAGCCTGCTAAAATGTAGCAGACTTCAGCTGAGAACAATTGCTGCTTTCCTCACAAGGCATGCCCCAGTGAGAATGCATCTTCACATAGATGGAGTGCTTCAGGGCAACTTAGATTGCAGATTATGCAGGAAGGAGACTGATATAGCCCAGTACATTTATGCTCCTGTGAAGCTTTTGGGAAAAGGTTTATAGAACTAGGAGAAGTATCATCCATACCCAATGCAAGGCCCTTTTTAAGGCATGCAGGTGTAATGGATTGACTCTAAACGATACAGATAGCACAATAAGCCCAGGCTGAAGTGCATCCGGAGAAATGACTGGAATCTGCGTCGTAAACGAAGAACAACAATGGCTTCTCGCCATTCCACACGTGATGACCTCGATGATCTCTAATCCATTTATTTAGTGGTGTGAACTCTTTGAAGAGCTCGACATCTTTTGCTTCGTGTAGCTGTCTTTTCTCCTTTGTATGGATGTGTAGCCCATAGTTGAAAATCGTTAGTTCTCAAAACCTATTGCACTTTTTTTTTTGCATCAGGAAGATATGAGGCATGAATTGAGGATCCATTTCTCCAAGGCTCTGCATACAGTCAAGGTTTTCCTGTTTTAGACTTCTTAATGGCATTGATGTAACTGTTTTTGCTATAGATAATCTGTTGCCTGCAGACATAAATTGCCAGGAATGCACATTAAGTGGCTGAGAGAGTATAAACCTCAGCGTTAAGACGGAAGTCACTAAATCCAAAATCTTATTTAAACTTAGATCAGCCATGAAAAATAGCAAAAACGTTTTATATACTTCTTTCTCAGTGAGTAAGTTAACTGTTAAATAATGTGAATGAATATTATTTTCTGAAAAAATGTTTGATCACTCAGGAGAATATTAATCAATATGGTATTTGGATCAACAGAAAGAGATTCTGAAGGAAAGTAGGGAAGGGTCAACGTGTAGAAGTAAAGAATAAAAAGGAAAAATGCTTCTGGAGCTAAATTAAAGATGAATAATATTGGAATTCTGGAACTTATTGGCTCTTTTAATAACAAAAAAAATCTAATATATTCCACTCACGTGACTTTCTTTACCTGTTCTACCAACAAACCATTCTTATAAAAGTTTATTGTTTTATCTACATCATTCTAATGGAGATAAACCTTAGCAGAATGGTCTTATTACTTGCCTCCTTATAAGTAGAAGGGAAATAAGGGAATACTCTAGCGATACTCTAGCTTCTAAAAGCCGGTCGCTCCGTGAAATAGTTGGCATTCGATTCTCTTGCCATAGCCAGGAGAAAAACAAAAGAGATGTGAAATTAAAGATGACTTCCCGTTTGAGAAAAGTTTAAGTAGTTTAAAATTAAAACCAATAACAAGGAATATCTCGGAAACAGTTAACTCTACAAAAAAGCATTTGTATGAAATGAGCTGTGTGTTTTAACGAGATATAGAATTGTGTAAGTTTATATCTATATCTTGCGGTTTACAAGTTATACTAAGTCATTTAGAATTAAGAGGTCTTCAGAGGCTATTCCCAGAAAAATCAAGATGTATATTTCGCTTTCCATGTAAATATCTTAAATATATGGTATTTTAATAAAAATCATTAGAAAATTTGAGAAAATTAAAGTGTTGGAAAAATCTTCCATGTAAAGGGTAGCTGGGGGATTTTCCTGAAAACCTTCGTGTGCTGAATTTAAATACCAAGTTTGGTATTCCACCGACTTTTCAATTTTGAGTTATGCTGTCCACATTCACACACCACACGCTCGCGCGGACCTTTTTCTAAAAAGGTTTTGTTTGTGATCAGGAGACCTCAAACGTGTACTTCTGGTAAAATCTTTACATCGAATTTTTGGATGGAATACAACTCTTTCTCTACCGTAGCCGAGTGGTTAGAACTCGCCTAAGTGCCCTGAGTTCGATTCCATCCGACAACATGTGAGTTGTGGTGGACAAAGCGAAGCAGGAGCGGGGTTTCTCCGGTTTCCCCCGCCAACGCATTCCACCGGTGCTCCATCTTCATTTCACGTATCATATGCGTGTGTCATATTTAATAAAAGCTGACAAACACTATCAAAAAAAGAAAAAAAAAAACCTTATCTGCCTACTATTTAAGTATAAAATATTTTGTAGAGAAAGTAAAAATTAAAATATGTATTGGAACATGGAAAAGTACCCACTTTATCCGTATATAGGTGGGTGCGAGTCAAGAAAGTTTGGAAACCAGTTTAAAGTGATTCCCAGATAAAATGCAATTGACGTTTCAAATATAACACACTCGTAGAATTTCACATGATATATCCAGCATGAGAATACGGAACCATAAATCCGGTACTTTTCCGTCATTAAACCGATTCCTTCTGTCTTACTATATAATGATACAATTATCCTCGGGCTGTAATTTAAATAAATTTCATTTAGCATAACATACAACTCACGTGCAATACCTAGACTGTAAAATATAATTATCCGGTAGGAAAATCGTTTAACGGTTATATTTGAACTAACGAAACACATTAAAGCGTAATTTAAAGTGGTTAAAGGCCACATGAAATAAGCATTTAAGTTGAATCCTTAAGACTTTTTTGGGTTGAGTTCAAGAGGTTATCTGAAAAAAAGTACTGTTTTAGGTAATGCATCTGTGTAATTTGCAAAAACCACAATCCCTCTTGATGAATATTATTAAAGTTACATCAAAATTCTAGCTTGCATGGTTATTTAAATACAAAATTATTACAGTGTAAATTCATTATTCTAATGAAAATGATTTTCGTTTTTGAATTATGCTGTACACTCACTCACTCACCCACTCATCCACACACTGATATTTTTCTATAAATGCTTTTCTTATTCAGGGCTATTCAGAACATGTATTTTCGCTAAACCTCGATATCGAATTTTTAGTGGAATGCAATACCTTCTCTAACTACTATGCAGGTATATTGTACATATGTGCCACAGAAAGTAAAAATTGTCGGTGGCAATGAGCAACATTGTCTTACTTCGCTTAAAATTATTGTTATGTTAATTCTCTAAAAATAAGCATATTATATTTTTACTTTCTCTACACATACTATTTACATTGTGTACAGATATGCACCCAAAAATTAGATACCGAGATTTCACCGGAAATGCATGTTTTAGCCCCCTGAATCCAAAAAAGCATTTTTAGAAAAATGTCCGTGAGCCTGTGTGTGTGTCTGTGGGCAGCATAGCTCAAAAACGAAAAGTCATTAAACACCAAACTTGGTATTTAAGTTTGGTATCATCTAAGAATGCGACATGAAGATTTTCAAGAAAATCCCCCTATCCCCAACTACCCTTTACATGGAACATTTTCGAAAATTTTGATTTTCTTAAAAATGGCTCTAATGATTTTGATTGAAATCTCTCATATATAAGATATTTATGTGACAAATAAAATGTATATCTTCAATGTTATGGGAATAGCCTCTGAAGACATGTTTATTCTGGATGAATTTTATGGAGTGTTGCACAAACTTACTTAACAAAAAATATAGAGCTCACTAAAACACACAATTTATATTATATACATTTTTTCGTGAAGTTGGCCGTTTTTGGAGATATTCCTTGTTATTGGTTTCAGCTTTAAAATACTTATACTTTTTCTTGTACGGGAATTTGTCAACTCCTGGACAAAAACAAAGGTACTCTATTCACATAGCAACCAGCTTTTAAATGATTTAACTTTGCTTTAGTCTAGTGTATTCCCTTATTTCTCTTCTACTTACAAGGAAGCAGACAATAGATTTTTGGGATAGGAATATCCTATTACCTAATGGCCCAACCCAGCTTTATCTACGTATTAAAGACTGCAATGCTTAAAAACAGAAGTGTATACATATAGGTAACAAGAAAATTAAATTGAGTCTATTTAACTGTGCTCCATTCTATTACGGGTGTGAAAATCCTTTTAATTTAGCTCAGAGACCTCTTCATTAAGCTTGAGGTTCTTTTTCGTGCCGCAAATCTACGAGACGGGGTAGCCGTTGGGGTTTACTCCCGTTCCGAAGAAAGTCATACTAAGGATTTGTACGCCCAAAAAAAAAAATGTATCGCCTTCAACCTTGGGTACCAGAGTCTATCATGTTACCCCTAAACCACGGAGGACGACTAGGTTACAAGAAATTTCACATACTAAATTGTAAAGTAGGCACTTGAAATACAATATTGTGAATAAATGTCCACTCACAACTTTATTTATAGCTATTATCAATGCACACATAGTATAATAGTATAGGTGAAACGGCCCGGGTTCAATCCCAAGCAACCACATGCGAGATTTGTGATGGACAAAGCGGCGCAGGGGCGGGTTTTCTCCGGGTTCTCCGGTTTACGCCACCATCGCATTCCACTGGTGGTCCATCTTAATTTCATATATCACCAGTGTCATCGCCTGCGGTGCCATGGTAGTAAAAGTGGACGTTAAACACTATCCAATAAACAAAAAACAAAAAATAGGTGAAACAGGCGTTATTTTGTAGATCGATTTTATTATCTATCCTTCATATTCTGGTTATTTGGCACTACACAATGCCGCCGCGGAAACTCTCTTAAACAAAAACAAAAAAGAAACAAAAAGGTACACAAAAGAAACTACGTAAAGGAATATAAGACATAGAACAGAATAAAATAATACAGTAAGTCTTTTTAGTTTTTAGTGCGATCTTCATTTTAGCAAATAAACATGTAGTGTTATTGTTACCAACATTGTGGTCAACGACCAGCTGTAAATATGAGTCCACTTTCTTGTGTTTTACTGTAATTAACACAGGTGGTTATTACCTACATATATAACCAATTGCTGTAAAATCTGCTCATATTTGCAAACATTATGATAAATAAGAGCATAATATTAGAATTAAATATTTTTTGCAACATAGAAGGGAATAAACAGTTTTGACCGATATGCTATTAGTCCCCTCTTTCAAGATTAATATGCAAATTTATTTTAATTTAGATTACCTTGGATACACTTTTTACTTTCTCTAGCACTGCATATGTACTATGTAAATAGTGGATAGAGAAGGTTTCGTATTCAATCCAAAAATTCGATATCGAGATTTCACCAGAAATACATGTTTTGAGACCCCCAAAAGCATTTTAGAAACATGTCCGTGTGTGTGTCTGTGGGCAGCATTGCTCAAAAAACGGAAGGTAAGTTAAATACCAAACTTGTTATTTAAGTTCAATATCTTCCAAGGATGCGACACGAAGATTTTCATGAAAATTCCCCACCCCCAACTATCCTTTAAACGGATAATTTTTTTGAAAATGTTGATTTTATCAAAAATGGCTAACGATTTTTATTAAAATGCATCTTTAAGATGTTTATGATAAACGAATGTTATATCCTGAATTTTCTGGGAATAGCCTCTGAAGACCTCTTCATTCTGGATGACTTCTGTATAACTTTTGTATAACTGGTAAACCGTAAAAAATGGACAAAAACTTAGTACATAAAACATGTAGATCTCGTTAAAACACACAATTTATATCATATCCCTACAGTGTTTTTGTACAGTTCAAAATATTTCGAGCTTTTGGTCTCAGTTTTAAGGTAGGTACTTAAATATTTCTCAAACGGGAAGTCTTTCTTTTATTTCTCTTTTGTTTACTCCTAACAAGCTAAGAGAACTGAATTTCAATCCCCATGTCCACTGTTTCTTTAGCCTGTGCATTCCCTTATTGCTCTTCTGCTTACAAAGAAGCAAGCAATAAGATAGTTCTAATAATGTTTTATCATTATATAGATAATAGAATGATAATTTGTAAGAAACGTCTGTTTTGCTAAATAGAGAAAATTGCGTAAGTGGACGTTTACTGAAATGCGTTCATTTACTGTTAAAATCTATATTGAAATGAAAACCATTCCCATACAGATTTTCATTTTGATATAGATTTTCGCGCTTGCGCGCTGCCCTACTAATGGCTTTTCACTGCCTGCTAACCTGCATAAAATTACATAAACATCTTACGCGTACAAATAACCTACAAGAAAATTTAATTATATATAGGAATTATAAGAATATATAATTATTTCCCGAATCTAAACTCATAATATTACATAAACAAAGCAAATTAGGTAATGGAATCACAGAGACGAGGAAATCAATAACCCAGGGCATGCGCGCTATCTCTATTTCCAACCAAAACATTTATTTTTGCGAGAATAGTAATATTTGCATACCTTTATCAGCAGAATTTATTATCGGGTGCTTCATCAATGTAGATTTTAATTTTATCTGTGGAAAATATTTTTGTCTTTTTCCCCACTGTATCCTACCAATTTCTGTTTTAACAGGGAGTACAACTACTTATATCGGGATATATCAATTCCATGTTTCACATTTAGAGTATTTTTCAATACTGAATAGTATGGAGATTTCAATGTTTTTGACATTTCTTCAAAATAAACTATGAGGACTTTTTCCGAGCATGAAGTTAATTTTTTTTTTATTCCCCATTCCATGAATTTATCGTGTACATATATATTATTTAACGTCCTTTAACCCGGTTGGTCATGTCGGACAATGAATGAAATTAGTGAAATGATGCTCAAATGATCTCGGGGTCCATTGAGCTTAAAGTTACTCGACATTCGTCTTTTCAGTATAAGGAAAAATCCCGAAAAAATCCTTATCCGGGTAACTCACCCTAAGCGAGATTCCAACTCGCGCCTTTTGAATGTGAGGCAGACACGCTACCACCGCACTACACAGGTGGGCTATAATTTTTTGTGGATCTATTTTTATTTCTGTGGAACTAAATTGTTAACAACATTACTCGCCTCCTCTCTTATATCAGGACGCGTAGAACTAAAGTCCATATAATTATCTTTAGGCCAAAATACCTCAGTTCCCATATTCAAATCAACTATTACCGTGAATCGAATTACATTTATCCACGCATGCGTACAGTAAGCATAGCGGTCGGTGGAGTTCATCTTTCGTATACAGGATATCTAAAAATTACATATTTTTTTGTAGGGATATTTATTTTGAACATTATGAAGACGTGTATTCCGAAATTGGCGCTGGTCCATAACATTTCAAAATACACGTCCTGCCTTACTATTCATTCTGTTGTATATAAACCACAAAACACATCTTTGCACTTGAGTAACATTGACTTCACACTTAGCATTTATAAAAATCTGATGTGAACCATTCACATGACTTGCTCTATATCTCTGCAACAAATTACTCTTAATAAGTGTATACTTCTATTTACTTCATGTTAACCAGACTAAAATAGCAGAAATAGTCTTAATACTTGGTTCCTTGTTGCTATGTTTGCTTTGTTCCTTGCTGGTTGCTATGTCACTGAAGTTCCTTTCTTTGTATGGAAGCAGTTGACAAATTCCTATATGAGAAAAGTGTAAGTTTTCATAGCAGAAACCAAAACAAGGAATGACTCAAAAACGATGACTGCACGAAAAACATGTATATAACATAAATTGTGTGTTTTAACGCGCTCTACATGTTTCGTGCAGTAAGATTTTGTCCATCTCTTACGGTTTAGCAGTTATTCAAAATTCCGTAAAAATCATCCAGAATAAAGTAGTCTTCAGAAGCTATTCCCAGAAAATTCAAGATATACATTTTATTTGTCAGGTAAATGTCTTTAATATGCGAAATTTTAATCAAAATCATTACAGCCATTTTTAAGAAAATCAACATTTTCGAAAAAAGTTCCATGTAAAGGGTAGTTTGGGGTGGGGAGATTTTTTTCAAAATCTTCCTGTCGCATCCCTGGAAGATACTAAGCTTAAATATCAAGTTTGGTATTTTACCGACTTTTCGTTTTTGAATTATCGTGTTCACGGACACACACACACACACACACACACACACACACACACGGACCTTTTTGTAAAAATGCTTTTTTTGGATACAGGGGACCCTAAAACATATATTTCCGTTGAAATCTCGGTATCGAATTTTTGGGTGGAGTGCAATACCTTCTCTATACACTATGTACATAGTGCGTATAGAGAAAGTAAAAATATTCATATAAACAAATGCTTAATAATAAAGTAAAAGACGAACGCTAAATAAAAACAGCATAACCAGCTGTATTCAAACCTCTTCCTGAAAACTTACGCGTCATATACCCTCTATGTATCTTGAATGTTCTGATACTTAGTTTATGAATATTTCAATTTTTAAGCTTCAAAAGTAAGGAGTTCGAGTCTTAGTAATTTTGCCGAACATTTTAGTTAATAAGGATTTGAGTGATAGATGCTATAGTTTTCTCAAAATGCTGTGTGAGCATAACAATATAGAATTGCACATTCAAAATATCAGATGGTGCATTTTTTCACCAGAAATCGACTGTTTTCTTTGAGGTTGCATATTAATCATTAATAAGTTAAAAAGCTGGAGCATAGGTTACTAAAATCTGCTATAGGCCTACTCTTATACTGATCAAATTGAAAAATCTTTTTATTATTATTTTCGTCAGCAAATTGAAATAAAAATGCAAATTCGGACAAGTTATATACCTCTTTTACTTTCCCCCATGGCACTACGGCTCGTGAAGGGCCTATAATGTTTTTTTTTGTTTTTTTTTTGTTTTTTTTTTTGTTTTTTGTTGTTTTTTTGTTGTTTTTTTGTTTTTGTTTTTGTTTTTTTGTTGTTTTTTTTTCAAATGGGAAGAGTTGTACGCTGCAGATGCGTTATCGTGCTCTGCGTTGCCAGGTCTTTTCATATTTCCCTCCCTGTTTATTCACATGCATTATGAAAACTATTTTAGCTAAAAATCTGTGGTTTTTACGGTTCTGCTACTTAAATTACTCCCTATTTTCCTCGTAAATTACCCTTGCAAATTTTTAATATTTTGTCTTAGTTCAAGTAGTATTTATGAGAGACGGAATCACTTAGCGCGGTACTCTTCAGTTATACGCGAATGCAATGTGTCTTCACTGGCAGCACTCCCATTGGCTGCCGGCCTGGTGGCGCTCAAGGACAAACCTCATCCCATTTGAAAGTCACTGTAGGCCTGTCAGTGGCCGCACCGTGGTCGAGTGGTCAGACCACTCGCCTCTCATCTAGAAGGCCCGGGTTCGACCCAGGCAGCATATGAGGTTTGTGGTGGACAAAGCGGGTTCTCCGGCTTCCCCCGACATCGCACTCCACCGGTGCTCCATCATCATTCTATACATCAGCATCATCGCCTGCGGTACCACAAGTAGTAAAAGCGGGCGTTAAACACTATAAAAAGGCCTACCAACCCGACTCTCAGCGCACGGTAGAGGTGAATGATGTCCAGCCAATTCGCAGCTCAACGCTTTCCTCTTGATATTGAGTGGACACCGACCCTATGCCCAGTATTTAAAATCCATATCTCCTAGCGTGGTACGTAACCGGCTTATTCCGTAGCCGAGAACCGGAAAACCACGCTTTAACCCACTGAGTCAATGCGCAGAACGGACTTGATGAATTACTTCTAATAGGTTTTTAATTGGAGTTGAGCTTCTCATCATTGTGTTACGAAATCACTTTTTATTCGTTGTTGATGGTGAAAATTGGATGTTTGTTTTTAAGGTTTTATGAGTTCTCATAATGAACAGTTTGCGTGCAGTTCACGCTTTTAGTGAAACATTTTCCGGCAGACTGATACAGAAGCAGGTTGTTTGTTCGCAGGCCTTGGGCCAAAGGTATTTATATCGCTCTCCTTTGCTCAAGGAGATCCATTAACATCTAATGTGTTGTGTTGCAAACATTCTAACTGTTGAAATTTCCTACTTAGGACTATGAAACTATGTAGCCAAGGATAAAATATTTGTATCACTGGATCTACATTTAACTTTAAATGACATGTTATAGCAAAAGCTCTTATGTGTTCCATTCACTGACTTTCTCTGCATCGCTGTAACAAATTATTATTAAAAATGTTATTCTTCTGTCTCTTCATGCTAATCGAGATAAACTTAACAGAAACAGTCTTACTACTTGCTTCCTTCTAAGTAGAAGAGAAATAAGAAAGAACCATAGTTTAAAGTGATAGTTAAAAGCTGGTTTCTATGTGACAAGTTCCTTTGTTTGTATGGACAGGAGTTGACGAATTCCTTTATGAGAAAAGTATAAGTTTTTCAAAGCTGACACCAATAACAAGGAATAACTGAAAAACGATCAACTCCACGAAAATAAATTTATATAACAAAAATCTTATGTGCTCCATTCACATGACTTTCTCTACATCTCTGCAACAAATTATCGTTAAAAAGCTTATGCTTCTATTTACTTCATGCTAATCGAGAAAAAAATAACAGAAATAGTCGTATTACTTGCTTCTTTGTACGCAGAAACGAAATAAAGCAGTAGCATAGGTTAAAGTGATAGTCAAAAGCTGGTTGTTTGTATGGACAGGAGTTGACAAATTCCTGTATGAGAAAAGTAAGTTTTTCAAGGCTGAAACCAAAAACAAGGAATATCTAAAAAACGATCAACTCCATAAGAAAAATGTTTATAACATAAATTGTGTGTTTTAATGTGCTCTAAATTTTTTGTTTGGTAAGTTTTTTCTATCTCTTACGGTTTACCTGTTACAAAAAAATTCATAAAATTCATCCAGAATAAAGTAGTCTTTAGAGGCTATTCCCAGAAAATTCAAGATATACATATTATTTGTCAGATACATATCTTTAATATACGATATTTTAATCAAAATCCTTAGAGCCAATTTTTAGAAAATCAAAATTTTCGAAAATGTTTCCATTTGAAGGGTAGTTGCGGGGAATTTTCTTGAAAATCTTCGTGTCGCTGATCTTAAAAACCAAGTTTGGTAATTAACGGTCTTTTCGTTTTTGAGCTATGCTGCCCACAGACACATACGCACACACATACGCATAGACACACACGAACATTTTTTGAAAAATGCTTTTTTTGGATTCAAGAGGTCTCAAAATATGTATTTGCTGTGAAATCTCGGTATCGAATTTTTGGGTGCAATGTAATACCTTCTCTATACACTATGTACATAGTACGTAAAGAGAAAGTAAAACTTGTGTGTTTTAATGTGCTCTATATTTTTGTGTGGTAAGTTTTTGTATATCCCTTACGGTCTAGCAGTTATGCAAAATTCCGTAAAATTCATCCAAATTAAAGTAGTGTTCAGAGGCTATTCCTAGAAAATTCAAGATTTACATATTATTTGTCAGGTAAATATCTTTAATATATGCTATTTTAATCAAAATCGTTACAGCCATATTTGAGAAAATCAAGATTTTCGAAAAAAGTTCCATATAAAGGGCAGTTGGGGGTGGTGGGATTTTCTTGAAAATCTTCGTGTCACATCCTTGTAAGATACCAAACTTAAATACCAAGTTTTCGTTTTGAGCTATGCTGTCCACACAAACACACACACACACACACATATATATATATACACGCGCGCGCGCGGATCTTTTTCCAAAAATACTTTTTTTGGATTCAGGGGGACCCAAAACATGTATTTCCGGTGAAATCTCGGTATCGAATGTTTGGGTGCATTACATTGCTTCTCTATACACTGTACATAGTACGTGTAGAGAAAGTAAAAATCTGCATGATGTAGCAAATTATTGTTAAAAAGCTTATTCTACTATCTAGCTCATGCTAATCCACATAAACTGTAGCAAAATTGTCTTTATTACTTACTTGCTTGCTTGTAAATAGAAGGGAATAATGAAAGACACTAGACTAAAACGATAATCAAATCTTAAAATCTGGGTGCCATGTGGTTTAAATCTGTTTCTTTGCATTTCTAGCAGCTGACAAATTCCCGTATGAGAAAATTTTAAACATTTCAAAACTGAAACCAATAACAAAAAATGTTTCAAAAGTGGAAACTTCGTGAAAAATTGTATATGATATATAAATTGAGTGTTTTAAAGAGAACTACATTTTGTATGCATAAGTTTTTATTTATATCTTACGGTTTACTAGTTAAGCAAAATTCAACAAAATTCATTCAGAACTAAGAGCCCTTCGGAGGGGATTTCCAGGAAATTTAAAATATGCATTTTATTTGCTATGTAAATATGTATAATATATGTTATTTTATTAAAATCATTAGGGCAATTTTTGAGAAAATCAAAATTTTCGCAATTTTTTCCATGTAAAGGGTAGTTTAGGGTGGGGGAATTTTCCCTAAAATCTTCGTACCTTATCTTTGAAAGATATTAAACTTAAATACTAAGCCTTTTCGTTTTCACAGACACACGGAAATACACACGAACTTTTTCTGAAAATGCTTCTTTTTATGTTTTCTACACGTACTATATACATAATGTATAGAGAAGTTATTGTAATGCATCCAAGAATTCGATACCGAGATTTCACTGGAAGTACATATTTTGGGTTCCCCTGAATTCAAAAAAGCACCGCTGGAAAAAGGTTCGTGTGTGCACCTGTGTGTGTGTGTGTGTATGTGTGAATAGCATAGCTCAAAAACTAAAAGACCGTTAGATACCAAACTTGGTATTTAAGAATTTAAGTTTGGTATCTTGCAATGATGCGACACCAAAAATTTCAAGAAAATCCCCCCACCCGCAACTACCTTTTGCATGGAACTTTTTTCAAAAATTTTGATTTTCTCAAAAATTCTCTGGCGATTTTGATTAAAATATCGTATATTAAACATAAGTATATATAATAAGTATATCTAGAATTTTCTGGGATTAGCCTCTGAAGACTACTTTATTCTGGATGAATTTTACGACTTTTTGCATAGCTGCTACACTGTAAGAGATGGACAAAAGCTTACTACACAAAAAATGCAGATCACAATAAAACATACAATATATGCTATATACATCTCTTTCGTGGAGTTGGTCGTTTTTTTAAATATTTCTTGTTATTGGTTTCAGCTTTAAAAACATACTACACATATACATGAGTTTGTCAACTGCTGTCCATACAAACAAAGGAACTTCAATCACCCAGCAACCAGCTTTTGGCTATCGCCTTAACCTATAGTACTCCCTTATTTCCCTTCTACTTACAAGGAAGCAAGTAATAAGACTATTTCTGCTAATTTTTCTCAATTAGCATGAAATGAGTAGAAGCATAAGCTTTTTAACAACAATTTGTTGCAGAGATGTAGAGAAAGTCATGTGAATTGAACAGATCAGATTTTTTGTATAGAGGTGATTCTAAAACGTGTATTTTGGTGAAATTTCGGTATCGAATTATTCGATATAGTACAATACCTTCTCTGCCAATGTACTATGTGGAGAATGTAATAAAGGAAGTCTTTTTTGACACTAGTTTGCAGAGAAAGTCATGTGAATGGAGTACATCAGATGTTTTAAGGATAGTTTTAGAAGATTGGATAGAGAAGTGCATGTGAATGTAACCAGTCATAATGTTTACCTTGAGAGCTGATAGCTTTCATTTTTTGTTTTTTCTACTTGGGTAGATACCTCCAGGTATTCAGCCTAGTTTCTCTGAACGTTGTGTTACTAAGGTCACGCTCCATTGGAACTAGTAGACTAAAACTGACCGAATTTGACATTAGTGAAAGTGAACAAAACACTGCTGTCATAAGTAGCCCATACGAACTTCAAAATCTACAATACATTACATCATATATTATCGCAATCGATACATAATGAGAACTTACGCACGCAAAGTAAAGGGACCCATGAGCCTGCTGGCTATTGATGAAGAGGTCGGTTCAATCTGTACACGTGTTAGGAATAAAGATCTCATTTTACTTTTTACTTTCTCTACACGTACTATGTGCATAGTGTATAGAGAAAATATTGTATTGCACCCGAAAATTCTATACCGAGATTTCACCGGAAATATATGTTACGAGTCCCCCTAAATCCAAAAAAGAAAACCATTTTAGAAAAAGGTTCGTCTGTGTGGATAGCATATCTCAAAAACTAAAAGATTGTTAAATACCAAACTTGATATTTAAGTTTATTATCTTCCAAGGATGCGACACGAAGATTTTTCAAGAAAATCCTCCTCATCACAAACTACACTTTAAATGAAAGCCTTTTTTGAAAACGTTGTCTTTCTCAAAAATGGCTCTCATGATTTGGATTAAAATGTCGTATATTAAAGACATTTACATTACAAATAAAATTAATATTTTTAATTTTCTGGAAATAGCCTCTGAAGATTTCTTTATACTGGAGTTTTGCTGACATTTGCATAACGGTTAAACGTAAAAGATATACAACAATTTACTACACAATAAATGCAGATCTCGTTAAAACACATAATTTATGTCATATACATTTTGCTTGTTGAGCTTGTTGACCGTTTTGGGAATATTGTTTTCAAGTTTAAACTATCCAAATTTTCTCAAACAGCACCATGCATACCGAACCAAACTCCAATTGTTTCACATAGCGACCAACATTTAAAATATTGACAATCGCTAAGCCTAGTGAATTCCTTATTTCCCGTCTGCTGACAAGGAAGCAAGTAATAAGACCAATTCTGCTAATGTTTATCTCGATTAGCATGATTTAGATAAAATAATATTCTGTAGTAAGAATAGCCTTATATGGAACAGCTGTAAAGTTACATGCTAATGTAACATATCAGATTTTTTCTTTGAGGGAGCATTCTCTGAGTCTATACGGTTTTGGTTTTTTCCATGTTAATAAATTGATACAAACTAATTCCCTATCACATAATATGGTGGACATGAGTGTGATATATTGTAACAATAGCAATAATTTAATAATAATGATAATAATAATACCCCTCGGTCACCTTAAATGTAATTTCTTACACTTTATTCTATTGAAATAAAATATAAATGTATGTGCAGAGAACATTTAGAACCCTTTTTATTAAATTTTCACACAAAAATATTAACAGGGGTAGGCTGAAGGATTTTTCTTTATATTAACACGACACTTATAGAACAAAATAGGCATATTGGTTTTAAGTTTGCCAAAAGATTGACTTTCCATCTTAGTATTTCAATTTTAATACTGTGAGCAGTAGTTGATATTATTAATAGATATTCCGCAAAAGGGAAGTTTGTCATCCGTTATAATCATTATCATCATCCAGTCCATAATAATTGTATTTTTTGCTTTTAGGTTTATGGATTACATTTTCCTTTAGACAAAGTTATTGTTAAATATATCTTGATAATTTTTAATGACTAAACTACCCCTACTACTTGCAGGAACCAATGGCTACAATGGGCCGCCATTTTGTTCTAATGATCAGGCCTTCTCTCCCTAGATGGCGTTGGTTTAATTCCTATACCTAAACAATAACTTTTAAAATGTCATTGACCTCAAGTGGGTGGAGAGAAGGGTTCTTCTCAATGTCAGGCCTCGAAAAACTTCAATTAACATCACTAAATGCGATTTGATAAGTGGATTACTTTTGTTTGTTGTACTATTGCATCAAAATACTTGGAAATGCTGGTGTTAGATATACCCCTCCAACTTGAGAAACTTCAAGTGAGTTTATAACACTAAGAAGTAATACCACTAAGGAGCGATAAACTTACTTTCCTGTCTTGTAAGTGTTTGTTCCGCACTGAGGACACGAAGAAGTGTTAATTTGACAGTGACAAACGAGTTTGGTTAACTGCGTGATGACCGGAGTGATAGCGAAACTACTTTGTTTCTTATTTTGATAGTTATTGACAGCTCTTAATGGATACGAGTTACATGTAAACGGCTGATCCGAAAACAATAGAACCATTACGTTGCATTTCGTCTTGTAATTCGATTTAGGTTCGTTGAACCTGCAACTTTCAACTTCGGCATCTCCTTTTAAATCAACCAGTTGATTATAAAAGCGAGGAGGCATCAGGCAGCTGTTAATTTTTATTTGAACATACTTACTGAATTTATAGCATTAATCAACAAATCATATCATGTTGTTAGATGAATTAGCTCTAATATTGTTTGACTTTTGCACTTCCGCATTTATTTATGCATTGTAACCTCTACAAACCAGCACTTCTGGTACTTGTTTGCTTATATTCCAAAATATTCATATATTTTACAACTAAATTTAATGAACAGTATTTATGAACAACTTCTGTTCTTACATGAACTTAATGTAACGATTCCAATTAATTAGTTCAATGGTAACTCAATTAAAATTAAATTGACTTTGGAAAGAATAATTCGTATACACAGTAATAAACGATAGAGGAAAATAACAATATTTTGTGCATATTTGATGGTGCGTATGCGCTTTGTAATGTTTTCTGCTTTTCTGCAACGGAAACAGGAAATTTCTGACATTCTCACCAGGAGGAGCGCTGGGGGGTGCCTTCAGAAATGTCTCCATCCTTGAATTTTAAAGACACTCCGCCAATCCTACCTACCGCTACTTAGCGCGGGCAACAACTCTTCAGATCTTTCATCTCAACCCTATCTCTTGAAATTGCATACGCACAATACGCCGCACTGCGAAATCCTATCATGCGAGAGAGAGAGGAATCTTCATAAACTTTTTAAAATAAGTCATACAAAAATATCGGTATATCGCGATAACATTTGCCAGAAATAAATGTGTCATAGTATTAACTTCGCTATTGAGTTTGGAGTGTGATTACAGCTAAAACACAGATTCCATAATTAAATTTGATTTTTAGAATTGTATTCAGGAAGGGGGGGCTCTAAGCTACAAATATTGCATTTAATTTTGTGATTATCCTTTAACAAATACATGCACACAAACGATTACGAAAGGTCCGAAGGAAATAGTTTAGTCTCTATCGAATACTGCTGATAGCTGCTAGTATAGTAGAATTTGGATAATTCGACACCGCATAATTCGAATCCCCTTGAAATTTCTATATAAAACAACATTAACATTCACAATTAATTCGAATTTTTGAAGCCAAACATTGGAATAATTCTTAATGAAAAACTTAATTTGAATTCTAGAAAAGTCTAAAAGTGGTTTGTGTATGTCTAGATTGTTGAGCTATTATACGTTCCAAGAATTGGACTTCGACTTTCCACATTCTTAGAGTACCTATGTGAGATGTAACTTGCCAGTTTTAGCTCTTTTCTTTACCTGCCCTGTTCAAATACCTAGAAAGCACACAACTCCCTCCCAGCCCTTTATTGGACCAAAATCACAGATTTTTTAAGTAACGGGGTGTCTGTGTAATAACCATTTGTATAGTACTGTATAGTTCTGTATTTTCTACTGAAAGGTTTTTGTAATTTTTTTTTCTATTGAATTGCCTGAAACATTGCATCACTCTATTGCAAACATTTCATGATAAATATGGAAATTAACAAGGTGAGTTGTACTGCAAGTTATTTATTTGCATGAAATGAATTTATTTGAACACATCCTATCTATATTAATTATAAGTTTGAATAATTCGAATTTCTGTTTAATTCCCTTTCGAATTTCGAGTTTAAAAGAGTCCATTGTATTTGGGTATGATATATTGGGTTTTTCAAATAACCCAAAAAACTACACTGGGGAAATTGCTACACATATTGATTTCAGTTAACCACCCACTTCCTAAATATATTTTTTTTTCAGATGTGGAAAATAACTCAAAATAGAAAGGGGCACGTTTTCTTCCCTCTACTTCTGTCTTAAACTAGAAAGTAAGAGTGATAATTTTTTCGGTAACCTAAAATAGTAGTGGGTTCTATACACTTAAGTTCTTTTATTCAAGTCTTTAAACATTTTTATTTGAGGAACCCGAGCAAAGTAGCCAGGTGGAGTGCATATAACGCATTCAGGTCGTGAGGTCGATTCACGTGGTAAGCCTTCCTAGTCCATGGGTTTTTTCAAGGGATTATCCGAGAATGCTGGGAAGTTTCATTATATTCCCTCCATTAATCCTTGCTTTTTATTTCACTTCACACTTCATCTGGTTGTCCTGCTTCGGTGTTTTAAAATGCCGGGGGTCTCGTGCATGGTAAAGAAAAACGATGCTCTCTGGTTACCTTGGTATTCCGACAGAGTCATCTCCAAGCCCCAAATGGGATGTTTAAGCCCGCAGGGCGGGGAGGGAATCCGATGATGGTAAAACCGGCGAGAAGTTTTCACCTTGAGATCCTACCCTCTGCTCATAATGACTCCTTGGGTCAGCCGCCTTCTGTCTCCTCTCGCATCAACCTTCCTCTAGGGAGTGACTCGTCAAAGGCATAGGTTCAAAATATCTTCTAGATCGAGTTGAGGTGTTGAATCCCCTCCACGACTTATCCTACTCGAAGCACAGCATACTTGATGTAATTTCAGCAAATATTACTACTTTTATGAGCAAAATTAATTACATGGAACCTCGCATTCCACGATTGGTGCCATGACCATCATTGTGCGGAGCAGAAGCAGCAATGATGGGAGGCATTTCGGTGATTATGGTGAAGATTTGAACCGCTTTTCCATTGTGCATAACTCCTGTGGTATAATTCGCCTAACATGAGACAAAGATATGCCAGAAAATATGCCGTCTAAATACCGTATATAAAATCCGATACCAAGTAGGAAAATGTCGATAATGTAGCTAGCTGAACGGTTTTTACTTTCTCTACACGTACTATGTACATAGTGTATAGAAAAGATATTGTATTGCACCCAAAGATTCGATACCGAGATTTCACAGGAAATACATGTTTTGGGGCCCCCCTGAATAAAAAAAAAAAGCATTTTTAAAAAAACGTTCTTGTGTGCCTATGGACAGCATAGTTCAAAAACGAAAAGACCGTTAAATACCAAAATAAATATATCTTCCAAGGACGCGACACCAAGATTTTTAAGAAACTCCCCCACCCCAACTACCTTTAACATGGAACTTTTTTCGAAAATTTGGATTTTCTCAAAAATGGCTCTAACGATTTTGATTAAAATTTCGAAAATTAAGAATAGTTATATGACAAATAAAATGTATATCTTGAATTTTCTGGGAATAGCCTCTGAAGACTACTTTATTCTCTATGAATTTTACGGAATTTTGCATAACTGCTAAACCGTAAAAGATGGACAAAAACTTGCCACACAAAAAATGTAGAGCACGTTAAAATACGCAATTTATGTTCTAGACAGTTTTTCGTGGATTTGATCGTTTTTGAGATATTCCTTGTTTTTGGTTTCAGCTTTAGAAAACATACTTTTCTCATACAGGAATATGTCAACTCCTGTCCATACAAACAAAGTCACATAGACCAGCTTTTGACTATCATTTTAAGCTATGAAACTCCCTTATTTTGCTCCTACTTACAAGGAATCAAGTAATAAGATTATTTCTGCTAGGATTTTCTCGATTAAAATGAAGTAAATATAAGCATAAAACTTTTTAACAATAATTTGTTGCAGAGATGTAGAGAAAGTAATGTGAATGGAACACATCAGATATTTTTTCTTTTCTCCGAATTGTTTTTTTTTTTTTGTTTTTTTTTTTTTTTTTTTGCAATGTCTTTCTTGCAAACAAAAACACGTCGTTACTGTTGGTATTTGTACAGGGTTCAAAATTCGCAAAATTATTCATAACCTGTAATTGTATAGAATTACGTGTATGAAAGCTGCTTGAGATAATTATATACAGACAATACTTAATAAAACTATGCAGGTTTCCCAATTACTTCAGTCAACTCCAGATGCCACAAATTATCCAGGTTAACTCGTTTTTAAACTTGTTGAAATAATGACTACTGTGTCAAACTTCGGTAACCTATTATTTATGGTTTTCTTCGCTTGCTGTGTGTAGGACAGGAGTTGTAAAGGTAGAAATTCAGATTGAAAAATTCAATGCCATAGCCATGATTAGAACCACGGATCTCCTGGTTTACTTCCAATAGCAATTATGGGAGATCTCAGGAACGTAAAGTATTTACATTTTATGTCGCCATTGGAGTATGTCATTTAAAATTATTTAGAGCTCCATTTGGTTTACTGAGAAACAGTAAACTCTCCAGTCAGTTGGAGAATGTAATGTTGCCATGGTAACACAGTTGTTAGAGCAACTGGTCCGTTGTTCAAATTCCGGCTAAGGCATTGAATTTTTCAGTCTGACCACTTATCCTATCTTTACATTTCACCATAGCTTGATAGGTTAATTTACTATATTCCAAGTGAGGTTAGGCCGCATAACTTGTACGACTTGCATTCGAGAGGTCACAGATTCGATCTCCGATACCGCCAACTCTGACCTATGGGTTTTTCGTGGTTTCTCCGGGGTAAAAATGTGGGCGCAAATTCTGGATTTCTCATCTACTACGTTATCTTAATTTCATCTTCATTTCGCTTCCTTTTCATCTTCTAGGTGCGTTGCTAAGTTCGATGCGTATGCCGGTTCCGGATGGATGGTGGTGTTGCATGCTCAAAGGAAAGAGTGCCCTCGTGGACACTAGAGGAATCGCCTTTTCTGGGAGCTCTAGCAGTAGGGAGAGTCTCAAGCCTGGAAATGTTAGGGACTTCCGCACGCCTCTGTAACCTGTCTGCCTGTAGCCACTTCGTTCCTCTCTCCTGGGGAAGGGAGTGTTAGCCACATATATCTTTGCAGTTTGCAGTGCGCTAGGTGTCCTCCTCCGTTGTCTAACCAATCAATCTCCAAACTTTGGAACAGTAGTAATAATTTATTGGAACACGAAAAATGGCTCTGTGTCAATAAGCTACATTTAAATTTTAATAAACAGGCTTCATAAATTTACATAGAGGGCAAAATAAGACAATCTAAATATAAAAATAAAATATATATAAGCTGCAACAAACATTAAGAGATGGTCAGATCCTTAGGTGTAGTGTTGTAAAGAGTGATGACTCGGGCTTTTTCACCTTTGACCCGCATTCGGGAGGTCAGGTTCGATCCCCGTGACTAGCCTACCAGACCATAGGTTGTTAAGGGGATTTCCCCGGTCCGCCAGGTGAATGCCGGGTAGATTTTTTCAATTCCCGAATTTTCTGTCCCTCAATGTCGTTTCCATTGTCATTTCATTCATCCTCTGGGTTTCTTTCAGGGTTGGAAGTGTCGGTGAGTGAGGCGTGGCAGAGTAAAGGCACACAGTGAGTATCTCCGACCCTCGGCTTCGGCTGCTGATACAAGGACCCCCATGACGGGGTCGTTGGACCCTATGCGAGGTCCCTGGTCTGTGTATCCGACTGTTGAAGTTTTTCAATCTGATAACTATAGGGATTCCTTCATTGCTCATCGCCGGAATACCTCTCATCCCCCCTTCGGGGAAAGACCCCTTAGGTACAATTGACTAGGGTTGGTGCCGAGTTCCCACCGTCCGCATCCTATTTCTATTCGTATTGATGAATAAATTGGAATCAACATTACACTGGTCAAAATTCTAAATTAAATTTGGTTGATTATAATTAAGAATATTGAACACCGTGTTGAGCTTTGAATCAGGAATATATTTTCATTGTGCTCATCTCGATACCAAATACGTTATGACATTTGCTTTAGGGGAGTTTGTTCTCGAATACAAAATCTATTTGAGATTCAAAAGCGCACTTTACGTTGCAGTTTTAAAATATTATCTAGAAGTTCTTGTAAAGACTATTTTAAAGTTTTAAAATGTTGACAGTATATGGTGATTATTTTAAATGTCATTGAATGTGTGTATAATAATATTGCTGATTATAATTCTAGTGGGGAACGTCACAATTGCAATACAAGAAACTGCAACATATAACATAAAAAAAAATATTCAGGTGCAACAAATTACCCATGGTTCCAGGTTTAAAAATGTTTCTTACTCTACCCGAATATTAAGTAAACTATGCCTTTATGATAAAGGATTTTTAAATGCTTCAGTGAGATGTAATTTATAATTGTATTTCACTTGACTTTTTAATTATCTAATTTGCATGTATAAAAAAATCTGATGTTCCATTCGTGTGACTTTCTGTACATCTTTGTAACAGATTATGATAAAAGGCTTATTCTTCTATCTAATTTGAGACAGAAATCAGCAGAAATTGTAAGTAGAAGGGAAATAATGGAGGAGTAGACTAGATTAAAGCGAAAGTCAACCCATTTTAAAACTGGTTGCTATGTCACTAAAATTCATTTCTTTGCATGATAAGGAGTTGACAAATTCCCCAATGATAAAAGTTGAAGTATTTTAAAATTGCAACAAATAACAAGGAATGTCTGGGAAATAATAAACTTCAAGAAAAAAATGTATATTGCATAAATTGCGTGTTTTAACGAGATCTACATTTTATTGTGTAGTAAGTTTTTGTCGATCTGTTACGGTTTACCATTCATCCAGAACGAAGGGGTTTTCAGAGTCTATTCCCAGAAAATCCAATGCATTTTGTTATATAAATAACTTTAATATACGGTATTTAAATCAAAATCGTTAAGTCATTTATGAGAAAATCAACATTTTCGATGTTTTTTTCATCTAAAGGGTTTTAAGAATGGAGGGGGGGATTTTCTTCAAAACCCTGTGTCGCATCCTTGGAAGACTCTAAACTTAAACACCAAGTTTGGTTTACCGATTTTACGTTTTGAGTTAATCGTATTCACGGACACACATCTTTTATTTTTAAAAAAATGCTTTCTTTTTTATTCAGGGGACCTTAAAACATGTATTTCCGCTGAAATCTCGGTGTCGAATTTTAGGGTGCAGTGCAATATTTACTATGTACTAAGTAGAGAAAGTAAACGTGTTTTAGAGTTTTTCAAATTTGAAGGACAAATAAATTATCTCACTATTTTATGATGCATGTATCACACTGCTTATTACGCTGAATATAGCCATCACTAAGAATGTTCTAAAGTTTTAAATACACTAAGAATTGTATACGCACAATCTCGAATAAAAGGAGAAACTGCTGTCAAATTATCCGAATCTTCCCCATACCAATCTAGAGAGAAAGTGTGTGGAGTCATGTTGTGCTCTCATTGATGTCCCAGGAAGATAAGCGCATAGGACCGGAAATAGCCTGCGACAGCAAGAGTTGGACAGGCAAATTGCTTTGAAAATGTGATCTTCATTATGTCAGATGTCCTCCTTTGTATTTACTTCAGCAAAACAGGAAGACAGATAGTAAGAGAAAGCGGAATCATCCTTATTGTTGTTGACAGCGACATTTCCACGCGGTTGAACTATACGGTTCATTCTTCTATATGAGAACTTTACCATGAAGGTACTGTCAAACAAGTCACCATACTGGACGGTTACATTATCCAGTTTCAATATTAATGTCAAATAGGGCTCGGCGCTAAAAATTAAAATACGCAGGCAAGTACACACTACAAGTTCAAAATAGGCACTAACATCGGCAATATCAGCCATGATAAATATCGAAGCAGGCACACTTATTCCCTTACACTTAAGGGAAGAATGGTATAGAAATTTCAAATAACCTTACACCATATACCATAATACATCAAATTTACTAAATTCTACTTTGCACTTAAATGTAAACAGTAAACATCATTTCTATAGTTCTCTGCTCATTGTATTTTTATCCATGTCTTATCATTTTTACTTTCTCTACATGTACTATGTGCATAGTGTATAGGGAAGGCATTGTATTCCACTCAAAAAGTAGATACCGAGAAGCCATTTTTTTTTAAAAAAAAAAAGTGTGTGTGCGTATGTGAACACGATAACTGAAAAATAAAAAGTCGGTAATATACCAATCTTGGCATTTAAGTTTAGTGCCTTCCAAGGAATGCGATACGAAAATTTTGAAGCAAATCCCCTCATCCCAAACTATCCTTTGCATGGAAAAAATTCAGAAATGATGATTTTCTCAAAAATGGCTCTAAATATTTTGGTTAAAATACCCTATATTAAAGACATTTACATGTTCCTGGATTTTCTGGGAAAAGCCTCTGAAAAGCTCTTCATTTTGGATGAATTTTGCTGAATTTTGCATAACTCGTAACCGTAAGAGATGAACAAAAATATACGCCATAAAATTTTGCAGTTTTGAGTGGTAGTTTTCGTCTATATCCTACGGTTTACCATTTATGCAAAATTCTGCTAAATTCATCCAGAATAAAGAGGTCTTCAGAGTATATTTCCAGAAAATTCAAGATATACGTTTTATCTGTCACGTAAACATCTTTGATATACAATATTTTAATGAAAATCGTTATAGTCAGTTTTGAGAAAATCAAAACTTTCAAAACTTTTTCTATGTAAAGGCTAGTTTGGAGTGGGAAATTTTTCCAAAAATCTTCGTGTCGCATCCCTTGGAGATGCTAAACTTCAATACCAGTTCGGTGTTTTACCAACTTTTCGTTTTTGAGCTATCGAGTTCACAGGAACGCACATACTTACAGAACCTTTTTCTAAAAGTATTTCTTTTTTTTTTAAGTCAGCGGAGTCTACATCTTGTATTTTCTGGTGAAATCTCCATATCGGCAGAATACAATACTTCTTTATCTACTATGTACATTGTACAAGTAAAAAGACGTTTATACGAAATCCTGTATAGATTCATAGTGATTTACGTGGTGCAGTTCTGCGAGAGGGATATAAATGTCCCTTAAGTTTATCACAAATCTGCCTAATTTGCGGATTCCCACCATCCATTTAAACATTTTCGCGACGACTTTAATGCTCATTTCGAATATTGTAGTGCTTAACAGAAATGCATTCGTGTTTCGTTGAATCACAGAATGCGCAATGGCCATATATTCGTACTTTTATTTTCTGAAGACCATGATTATTATTCTCGTAATTAATACTTTATGTACAGTTACACCCAACAGGCAGAAAGTAATAACTGTAGCACTGACTCTACGTAGAGACTGTTGCATACAAGGTAAATTACTGCAAGTAAGTAGTTCGATATGAAATGTTTAATTACACGCTCAGGATAAATGTGTAATACGGTAACACACACTAAACAGCGACTAACAGATCTATTTAATATGTTTAAGTTCTCTAGCACGTATGTACATAGTAGTAGAAAAGATATTGTATTCCTCCCAGATGCCCAGATTTCACCGGAAATACATACTTTGAAGATTCCTGAAACCAAAAAGCATTTTTTAGAAAAACACGTATAAGTGAGCCTGTGGACAGCTTAGCCAAAACACGAAATGCCGGTTAAATATCAAACTTGCCATTAAGTTAATATCTTCCAAGGATACGACACGAAGATATTTAGAAAAAATTCCCCTACCCCAAATTACTCTTTACATGGAATATTTTTCGAAATTTTCGATTTTCTAAAAATGGATCTAACGGTTTAGATTAAAATGCCATAAATTATACATACATGGCAAATAAAAGCAAACCCTGAATTTCTTGGGAATAGACCCATATGAAAGAAGACGTCTTCATTCGGAATGACTTTGGATAAACCATAAGAGATAGATTAAAGCTTATTATACAAAAATTCTTATATTCCATTCGCATGACTATCTTCCTATTCTACAAACTTACATAAAACTATTCGTCTCTCTACTCCACGCTAATCCCGATAAGCAATAGCAGAATGGCCTTATTTCTCAGTACCATATAAGTAGAAGCGAACTAAGAGAATGCACTGTGCTAAAGTGATAGCCAAATGTTTTAAAAGCTACGGCTAAGCGATTGTCATTGAAATTCGCTTCTTTGCATGGCCAGGAGTAAAACAAAATATGCACGAGAACGTACGTATTTTAAAATTGAACGCAATAAAAAGAATATCTGGAAACGGTTAGCTGCACAACATAAATTATGTGTTTTTATGAGATCTACAGCTTTTGTGTAGTAGGTTTTTGTCTATATCTTACACTTACCAGTGATGCAAAAATAACATCCAGAATGAAAAGGATTTTAGGCTATTCCCAGGTATACATTTTATTTGTCATGTACATTCTGTAATATGCGGTATTTTAATCAATATAATTTGACATTTTTGAAAAAATAATTATTTTTGAACGTTTTTCCATGTAAAGAGTAGTTTGGGTGTGGACATTTTCTTGAAAAACTTCGTGTCGCATCTTTGGGAGATACTAAACTTAAATACCAAGTTTGTTATTGATAGACTTTGCGTTTTTGACTTATACTGTGCACAGACACACACACACGTACGCACTAACCCTTTTCTATAAATCCTTTTTTGATTGAGGTCTCGACACATTTTTCGGTAAAATGTCGATATCGAATTTTTGGTGGAATACAATACCTTCTCTATATGCTATGTATCTACATAGTACGTATAGAGAAAGTAAAAACTTAGATGATCTCGTTAAAACGCACAATTTTTCATATAGTTGTTTTTGTAGATATCCGTTTCAAGGATATTTCCTTTTATTAGTTTCAATTTTAAAATACTTAAAACTTTTCTCAAACGGGAAGTCCTCATTCGTTTCATGTCTCTCGTTTTACACCTGGCCATGGAAAAAGAACGGAATTTCAATGACAATCGCATAGCGGCAACTTTTAAAAGATTTGAATGACGCTTCAGTGTATTTCCTTGTTTCCCTTCTGCTTACAAGGAACTAAGTAATAAAACTCTTTCGTGAGAATGGAACACCTTTCTTTACTGCGTACAGTAATTGGGGAAAGGGTTCATATAACGTCTTTTAAACTGGTTGGTCACATGGGATGATGAATGAAATCGGTGAAATGATGCTCAAATGATCTCGGAGACCATGGAGCTTAAAGTTGCTCGACATTTGTCTTCTAGGATAAGAGAAACCCCCAAAAAACCCCTTCTTAGAGTAACTCACCCACTCGAACTCGTAACCTCTTGAATGTGAGACAAACATGCCACCCCCCACTACCGAGGTGAGCGGAGAAGTAATGTATTGCACCCAAAATTTCGATACAGAAATTTCACCAGAAATATATATTTTAAGAACCCTTGAATTCCCCCAAAAAAATCATTGTTAGAAAAATGTGTGTGTGCGTGTGTGGAGAATAGGCATTGTTTTTCATTTTGCTAAATACTCCCCTCTAAAACCGAAATGGCCTTTATCATGATTGAAATTAAGGATACCTCGGATGAGCCTCTTAAATTCTTTATCTCCTATTTATTGGGTGTCTGAACCTGTCTGTAACCATTACCTATTATTCAAAAGCAAAAGGTCAGTTATATACAAATGTGGCATTTAGTTCAGTATATTACAAGAATGCGGCATGAAGCTTTTCAAAACAAAATCCCCCCTCCTCCCTGAACTACTCTTTACGTTGGAGATTTTTCAAACATTTCGGTTTCCTGAAAAATGACTCGAACGATTTTGATTAAAATGTCGTATTATGAAATACTTTCATGAAAAATAAAATATTTATCTTGAATTTTCTGGGAAAGGCCCTGAAGTCCTCTATTTTGGATTATGTTGCATACTGTTAAACCGGAACAGAGGCAAATTTTACTGCACTTAAAGCAGAGAATTTGTCAGATACATTGTTTTCAGCTAACCATTTGCGAGATATTTCTTGTTATTCGTATAAATTTTCCATTACTTACACTTTTCTCAAACGATAAATCGCTATTGGTCTCCTACCCCATTTTTGTTCACACAATAAGGGAACGTCCTGCTCGTCAATATCATTTCTTTTACTCCCCAAGGACCTACAAGGAAACATGAAATAAAATGTTGACTCAATTAACAAGAAATATATAGAATAATAAGCTTTTGTAATAATCGATTGTTCAGAATAGGTACAGATGACATGAGAATGAATTAGGTCATATTTGTACTGTCTCTTCTACGTACAGTGAGAGGGGAAGAATTTTATTCCACCCTAAAATTCGATACAGAGTTTTCACTGGAAATACGTGTTTTAAGAGAGAGTATGGAATTTCAACTCCAGCATACACAGACTCGATTTTAAACATCTGTCAATGTGATTACTTATGTCCCTCTTGTAGCCCTACATACAATAGAATTATTTTTAGGAAAAGGTCCGCGACCGCGCGCGCTCTAGTGCAGCATAACTCAACAACAAAAAGTTGATTAAACACCAAATTTGATATTGAGGTTCAGAAACTTTCAAGAATGCGACAAAAGACTTTCAAGAAAATCCACTTATCTCTTCGTACCTCATCCTTGAAAGACTACTTAAATATTAGCTATGGTATTTAACCAGCTTTTTATTCTTGAAATATCACATTCACATAGACCTTTTTCTAAAAATAATTGTTATATATTTTGTATTCAGGGGAACGAAAAACTAGTGGAATTTCTGCAGCAATTTTGGGAGGTATGCAAGTCTCTATCCACTATATACGAGGTGGAGAAAGCAAAAATAAATAAAATACCACAATTTTTTGCCCTTTATTGTACTTTCTCCATAGCTATGTTTATCTCTCTCGAATTAGTGCTTGATTGACTTTTTTTTATCTTACTGTAGAAATATGTATTGGTTTTAAGTTCCTCCACTGGCTGCTGGTTGTAAAAAAGTGAAATTAAGCAGTTCAACCTTCAAAACCTCTGCTCACGAAAAGCCTGTGGTGTAGGTTCCCTCCCCACCTCTTTAACCTAGTCAGTATTTTTCCATTCCTGGCTCTACTTTACAGTTCACTTCCACAGAAAATAGTAGTAGTTAAAAAAAAAACTCCAGGGGCAACGTAAACAAAAGTCAAAACTCTACCAAGTTCAGCTCAGACGTGCTTTGTTTCAAGCGAATCGACAATTGCAAATATTGATGCATCGGTTTTTACGTATTTGCTACCTGATATATAACACTCACTGAGGACATAATTTTTTGGAGCCTGTATTGCACTCCACCCCAAAATTCGATACTATGATTTCGTCGGAAATATACGTTTTAGGCAAAAATAAAAAAGTCCGCGTATGTGTCCGTGAACATGATAATTAAAAAACTAAAAGTCTGTTAAATACCAAACTTGGCATTTAAGGAGGATGTGACACAAAGATTTTTAGAAAAATCCCCCAGCCCTATTTATTCTTTACAGGAAAAGCTTCGAAATTTTTTATTTTCCCCAAAATTTATTCTGATAAATTTTGCCGACTTTTGCAAAACTGGTAAAGAGATCGACAAAGACTTACTCTACAGAAAATGTAGATCTCATTAAAACACACAATTTGTGTCATGCGTTTTAGTTTGTTATTGTTTTTCTGTTTTTTTATTCTTTCGTGGAGCTAATTATTTCCGAGATATTCTTAATTGTTGGATTCAGTTTCAAAATACTTAGATCTTTTCTTCTACGGAAATTTGTCAATTCCTGACCATGCAAAGAAACGGATTTAAACGACTAGGCAACCAGCTTTTGAAAGATTTGATATCGGTTTAGTGTATTTCCTTATTTCCCTTCTGCTTACAACGAAACAAGTAATAAAACCATTTCTGCAAATGTTCTCGATTAGCGTGAAATAAGAAGAATAAGCCTTTTAACAATAATTTGATACAGAGATGTTGTGAAAGTCATGAATGGAACACACCAGATTTTTATAAATGTGTGCGTGCGTGTGTGTGTGTGTGTGTCTGAGAACAACACAGTTAAAAAATGAAAAGTCTGTAAATACCAACTTTACATGCAAGATTTTTCAGAATTTTCTATTTTATAAAAAATAGTTCTAATGATTTTGATTAAAATACATCTGTTAAATACTATTTAATTGGTAAATAAAATGTTTATCTTGATTATTTGGGAATAGAATCTGAAATTCTCTTCATATTAGACTACTGCTGCATAATTGCTAAACCATAAGAGATATACAGAAAAAATGTAGATCTCGTTAAAAGACATAAATTATGTAAAATACACCTTTTTGTGGAGCTAACCATTTCCGAGATATTCCTTATTATTGGTTTAAATTTTAAAATACACTTTCCTCAAATGGGATGTTATTCTTGCTCCTGGTCAAGCGAAGAGTAAATCCCATCGCATAGCAACCAGCTTTTAAAAAATTGACTATCGCTTTAGTTTAGTGCACTCTCTTGTTCCTTTACATTTATAAGAAAATAACTCCTACATTGTTTATCTGGATTAATGTGAAGTAGTTGAAGTAACACGTTTTTTAAGAATAGTTTGTTGCAGAAATTGTAGAGAAAGCCATGTGAGTATAAACATGAAAATGTTTAATTTTATTTTGCATAAAACTGCATATTTATATTGCTTGTTTTCATATTCTTTTGTGCAAATTTGCAACTGATGAAATTTAAGTAAGAAATGTATTTATGGTTCTAAGGACTTATTACCTCATGTACATTCACAGCACCTGAAATTTTATAAAGGACAGTAATTTTGCACTACAATTAGTCTCTTTTAACAGAAATGATTAACCATCTTCTATTAACTTGTCCGTCGTATAGTCGGTCGTAGAATATATTGCTCGTTTATATGAACTAGAGCAGAAACAAAAAAGGTGTAGTGTTATGTGAATATGGTTAATTGGTGCTTATATATAGAAAGTGGTGTGTGTTAAAGAGACAACCGGATTTTTAATTAAATTGAAAAACTGTCTTAGAGTCCCATGTTTTAAATTTGCCCTATAACAATCTGTGATGTTGAATGTTCATTTGCAGTGTACAAACTTGTATTAACGGATAAATGACGCTCTTTCACAACAGAAAATTTGGATAGGACTTTTGCGTCTTGCAACATCGATTATGATTAAATGTAAACGCATCTGTATTGTTAAATGTAATTACTTTTCCCAGGAATTAATTATTTGTGTCCTTTCTTCCCAACTTCCATTCTTGATTTCCATTTATTCAACTAAATTATTTGTAGCATTTAAAGATTTAATCATCGCTTCATAACTTTTAATATCTATATTTTATAATTGTAAAATATTTATAAATACTTGCAATGAGGCACACATTAAATTGATTTTAATAAAATTGAGTCTTTAAGTGGGTATTTTAAAGGTAAACAACTAAAAGTCGTGCAACTGAATTTTAACGAACTAAATTTTAGGTAATTTTAATTTCTTCGTGCACAATATTTAAGCATTTATTTTCATTGTTGTTTTTACATATTAAAGTGCATGTTGCAAGCATATTGTAACAATAAGAACATCAGTTTTAATTAAATTCACTTTATTGGTCACTAGAGCACTACACGTAATGCAAAACTTGCACTTGTGGTACACAAATTTTTATAGTATTTAACGCCCATGTTTACTACTTGTGGCACCACTGGCGATGATACAGATGATATATGAAGATGGAGCGTGCGATGGCGGGGGGAAACCAGCGCCGCTTTGTCCACCACAGATCTCGCATACGGTTGCTTGGGAATGGTACACAATAACTGAGTCACCGAGTTCACGTCTCTTTCTTAGCAAGCGTCACTCACTTCACTTCAATCAGCTTCACTATACTCAACTTCAGTTCACTTACTTTAGTTCACTTGTCCCCTTATATTGTCTATCCCGGCCTCAGAAGGTTCCAGTCTTAGAAAATACGAGAACATTACGTTTTATCCATTAGAAAGAGATTACCTTGGAAGAAGAATGTTCTCGGCCTGTGGAGAGGGAAGGTTCGAGAGATATTGCAGGGAAACACACAAAGACCTTTGTTTGCACGGCTATTGTGTCTGTTCGTTCAATTGTTACAGAGGGCCAGGCAGCGATCCCTTCAGCGGTCGCCCGGTCCCACGCGCCGCCGTTGCAATATATTGAACATTCAGTGCATATATATCCTCGCTGTAATGATAATACAGCAAGTAAAATGAACAATGTTCAATTCAAAGGAATGTTTATATCTTTCTTGGACCTAATGGAGTACACCATCAGCCTATTATGCCAACTATTTGCCGGCATCTAACCCAAGTAACAATATTTTTACTTTCTCATCACATATTATATAAAACGTGTATAAAGAACATATTGTATTCGACTGAAGAATTCGATACCAAGATTTCACCGGAAATACATATTTTGAGGACCCATGAACCCAAAAAAGCATTTTTAGAAAAATGTTAGTGTGTTGGTGTATGTGTTTGTGGGTCTATGGGCAGCATACCTCAAAACGAAAAGACCGCTAAATATTTAAGTTTAGTATCTTCCAAGGATGACACAAGGTTTTCAAGAAAATTCCCTGCCTCAAGCTATCCTTAACATGGAAAATGTTTTGAGCATTTTGATTAAAATGCCGTATATTAAAGATATTTAGATGAAAATTAAATGTATATTTTGTAATAACTGATAAACCGTAAGAAATAGCACACAAAAAAGTAGATATCTCGTTAAAACACTCAATTTATGTCATACATTTTTTTCCTTTCTCTAAACGTACTATTACATAGTGTACAAAGAAGGTATTATATTGAACCCAAAAAATTCAATACCAAGATTTCACCGGAAATGCATGTTTTGGCATCCCCTGATTCCGAAAAAGCATTTTAGAAACATGTGTGTTATGTGTGTGCCTGTGGGCAGCATAGATCAAAACCGAAAAGTCGGTTAAATACCAAACTTGGTATTTCGGTTCTCTATCTTCCAAGGTTGCGTAACGAAGATTTTCAATAAACTGCCCTACCCCCAACTACCCTTTACATGGATCATTTTTCGAAATTTTTTATTTTCTCAAAATTGGCTCTAATGATTTTGATTTAAATGCCTGATGTTTAAGATATTTTTATAACAAACGAAATGTATATCTTGAATTTTCTGGGAATAACCTCTGAGGACCTCTTCATTCTGGATGACTTTTGTTTAACTGGGAAACCATAAGAGGTAGACAAAAACTTACTGTAAAAAATGTAGATCACATTAAAACATACAGTTAATGTCATATTCATTTTTTCGTAGAGTTAATCGTTTTTGAGATATTCCGAATTATTGGCTTCAATTTAAGGCACTTAAAACTTTTCTCAAACGGGAAGACCTCTTTCTTTTCTTGTTTGTTTACTCCTGGCAAGCAAAGAGAATGGAAATTCAATTGTTTCATATAGCGACCGCCTTTTATAGACCTTGAATATCGCTTTAGCCTGTGCATTTTCTTATTTTCCTTCCACTTACAAGGAAACAAACAATAAGACTAATTCTGCTAATGTATATCTTATTAGTATGATGTAGATAGAAGATTAACGTCTGAACAAAATGTTTGTTTGCGGAACAGCTAGGGAAAGTCAGGTGAATGGAACACATCAGATTTTTTTCTGCAGATTTATTAGTTTCCGAGACATTCCTTGTTAGTTAGTTTCAATTTTAAGGTACTCGAAACTTTTCTCAAACGGGACGTCATCTTTCCTTTCATCCTCTTTTGTTTCACTCCTGGCCGAGCAAAGCGAACAGAATTCCAATTGTTTCATATAGCGACCGGCTTTTTAAAAGATTTGACTATCGCGTGAGCTTATTTATTTTCTACTTAGGAGTTATTTTAACCATTTCTGTTAATCTTTATCTCAATTACTGCGATGTTGATAAAGGAATAAACTTTTGTAACAATAGTTTGTAGAGAAAGCCATGTGAATGGAACACAACAGATTTGTTTTGTTTTTTCAGTATTGTATGATGGCGGATGTAGCCAAGGCGAGGCCAACAAACTGTCTTCATGTGTTACAGCTCGCCATAAATCTCATCACTACTTTGGTATACAACTTTCTGCGGTCTACTCTCTTATTGGTGAAGAAGCCGAAGTCACTGGAAGGCAATGTTGCCCTTGTAAGTATTTATTGTTGAAGATGTGGTTAACTTTATAACCCGACCCTAAATCCGGAATTATGATGAACTTAAGGTCACTAACGTGACGGGATATAATCTAACGTGAAATTAAATGGCGCTAAACTGAAGGTCTAATTAAAATGCAATTAGGGATTATTATGATTTGTAGTTGGTTTTATTGCTCCAAATCGCTGCTTCATGCCAATTTGTTAAAATTAGTCACATGAAATTGCCAGTCTTAAGTTGCGTCAGTTAAAGTGAACCCAAAATATACCTATATATATCACAATTTAAGACTTTCAGGTTACGTTACCTGCGTTAAATGACATTAAGTTCGTCGTAATCCCGACTTTAGTAACCTCCAAACTAAAGCAGAAATTGTATTGTATTTCTGAACTGTCTTATTTGGACTATTATTTGCCTTAGTAATGAATAATATTATGATCGCGTATTAATTTAATTGTTTAATTACATTTACTTAGATATTTTTCCCCAAATGCCAAAGGCCCAATAGCGTCAAGTTTTACCGTTAGCCATGAATGACGTATACCTACGTGCTTAAATGGAACATAGCTGATTATGTTGGTAATGACAAATCAATCTCTACCCTTACTCAACGTCAGCCACTCTATTCCTTGACATAATTTCTAGCCATTGGCTTGGAAAGGTACTTTTACTTCCTGAAAATGTGGCTGAAGTCACAATGCTTCGTTTAATTTAGATCGAAAAAATATAACCTAATACAATAAAAACGTAGAAATAAGCAATACGTTATTTTATTCTTCGTCTCCATGTCGCTCATTAAATCACCCATAGTGGTGTAATTGTTGTTCAGTTTAACAACGCACGCAAATGACTGACTAAATGAAAAGGCCAAATTGTGTTGGTTTAGCGTTTTCTTTCGTACCATTGGTAATGAAACTTCTTCATAGAGGCGGTATCCGAACGTCTCCTTCTTTTCAAATCTCCATTGCTTTGTGATTGTGTATTTAGATTATTTTAGGTCAATTATATAGAGAATGCCGGCTGGGTGGAATAAAAAATTGGTTGCCGAGGGAAAATTACATTGCGATCTAGGGGAATAGGCACGTTGGTGTACATACCTGTTACATCTGCAAACTTTCAAGTTCCTTCTATTATTGTTGCAGACATGCCCGGTTTAAAACGTTGTATTAAGCACTTACATACTATAGGGTTGTAAAAGCAGTTCAGTCTTCACTACAAAGCACTAAACCTCCAAGTACAAGGTTTTAATTAATTTCTCCTCTTTGGATAATATAAAAATAGCAGATGTACCAATGCAATATCTTTGTACGGTTTTCATCAGTCGTCAAAGTAAATGCCAAATTGGATATGTAATACCACGACCCAAAGTTCTATCTTCAGTCTAAAACAGCAAAACTGAAAATAGATGGTAATTGCGATTGCGGAGCTATCTATCCACAGATAATGCAAACAGTAAATTGGACGGCACCCCTAACCCTGTTTGCCTGTCGCGGAGATAAGTTGTAAGAATACTATGAGGAGATGATACCTTAGAAGACTAGCTGCACTTTTCTATCTGACTACAGATGGTGCTATTTGACTATAGTGGTAGTGCAGTTTGACTGGACAGCACTAACACCATCTGCTTGGTGCTTAGCGAAGGTCGTATGGAACGGGGTGAGACCTTAAAAGGCTATTGTCCAGCAGATACCATACCGAACAATTCCGTAGCGACATGACTAAGCTGTTAAAGCTACGTAAAATAAAATAAAAGTTTAAAAAAAACAATAATAATTTGACATTGCATAATTTCAGAATTAATTACAAACGCAAATAGTAGCTTTGTATCTTAAACACAAGAGTTCGTCTTTGTCTCAGTTTTGCTTGCAAGCTCTCCGAATACCGAAAATTCACAATTTGTGAGAATGAATATATTAAATATTTATAATTAATTTTTGGAGAAATGTTACACTATTTTAAATGTAGAGTGGAAATAGGATTAAAATTCAAGGACACAATTTATTAACTCAGGATAACAGTATTTATTTCACTCAAATTATTCTTTTGTATAAGGACAAAAATAGCAATATGCATATTCACATGATTTTTTCTACTAATTCTTCTACGAACTATTCATAGAGAACCTTAATCTTACAACTACTTATTGTTAGTCAAGATAATTGTTTGCAGAAATAGTTTCACTGCACATTTCATTGTAGGTATAAGAGGAATATAGTAGTAGGCTGAAGTGATAGTCAGATCAAAAAACGAGTCGTTAATGATGGTTTTTGAATTTCGTTCTGCCTGACCAGAGAGGGAAGCAAATAGTGATTTAGTACTTAGAAAAATATAAGTAGTTGAAAAGTCAAACCAATAAACAACTAAAAATGTATCGTAAATATTAAAGTCATAAAAAATTACTCTTTACATAAACGGTGTGGTTTGCAAACATTACGCAGAGATTTTGTCTATCTTTCAGTTCACAAAAGCCATCCCAAATTATGAGACTACACGCAGAAAACTCAAAATAATATACTTCTTTTTGGCACACAAATATCTTATTCATATGATATTTTAATCGTTTGAATTATCTTTGATAGCATAAAACTAACAACTTATTTTTACGTAAGGATAGTATGAGGTAGCAAGTTTCTTTAAGTCTTTATACTATATCCTATATGCTGCTGAATATAAATACATTTAGCTATGGCGATCATAGGCCCATGCTGCGCGCGCGAACACTTTTTATTCATTTTTTTTAATTATTTATTCAGGAAACTCGCCACGTATACGTTCGGTAAAATGTCAATGTCGAATTTTTTGGGTGGCACACAATGTTCTCACACCTATTAATTATAGGTGTCGGAGAAAGTAAAACTTAAAAAAATTAATGCTTAAGAAGATAAATGTACCTGCAAGTAAAAAGTTAGACTACGAATAAACAGAAAAAACTGAACTGTGCTCTATTTGCACATTGTAAATAATCCCACACCATGGAAAAGCTGGAGTGTTCAAATTTTCAAAATGGTTTTAATTATTTAAAGGTTAAATACGGTTTTTAAAAATGTATAATTGAAAAGCAAACTTAATAAGTCTTAATAAACTAGTGACTTAAATGTTTGTTATTATGTTACTTAATACAGAGAAAGAAATAATTCTTGTTTTAAGGATAAGGTATTTCAGATTTTAGAAACAGATGATCTTAATACAAATTTCGAAGCTTATGTATCACGTTCCTTCCTTTCTCTCTTTGTTATTCTTTTTCCCCAAAGTTAAACACCCTTTAACCGGGCAGATCATATCAGACAGTGAATGAAAGAAATAATTGAAAAGATGCTTAAATGGGTCCGGAGCTCTTAAGGCTAAATTTTACTCGATATTCGTTTTTTTAAATTAAGGGAACCCGCCGGAAAAAATCTTATCCAGTTAAATCACCGTAGCCGAGATTCGAACTCGGTAGCGTTTGAGATGAGACAGATACATTACTCCCACACCATAGAGGTGTGCTATTGTTGCTATTGAAAGACGTTTATAAAAATATTTTCACGCTGCGACATGAAAGCGAGTCAAGGTTATTTTAAATTACTACCTTGTTCTGTTTCGGCATTAGAGAACAGTCTTCTTAGAAAGTGTTCGTGTAGTCTATAATTGGCTACTTCGCGCGCAGCTAAACGGACCACTGAATAAATAATGAACGCACGATTCCTTCAGCTCTGTAATTATGTTTCTGTTTAAATACAGGTGTAACACAAAACATATAAATGCTGCTTTATGTAATGTGTGAATATGTTGCAGAACGTAACCATTATTAGTATGATAATTAAACACGCAACAGTAAATGTGTTTCTTAAATAGTGGTGGCCGAGTGGTTAGACTAGGGTTGCCAGGTTTTCTAACTGAAAACAAGGGAGATTTTAGGAATGGTTTTCCCGACCTTTTACTTTGTTGATTTCAGCAGAAAACGTGTATAGAACTAAAGCATATTTGGTGCACAAATATAATTTAAAACAATAATAGGGGTAAGTATTTACAATATGATATGAAACTATTGAGCAATGTGCGTTCAGTTCATTGCGGCCATCGCCTTCCTTGATTTTACTTGCTTTATAAAACCTCAAGCAAACAAAACACGTGATCCTCTCTAATTCAAGACGCAAGTGAAAGAGACGTGTGCTACCAGCGACAGTGCAGTGTTTTAGATTTGGCTCTACCATTGGTCGGTTGACCAACATGGTTGTCCATGCACAAGTAGACAGAACGAACATTGAAAAGCAGAACCGATTTTCAGAAAGTCCATTTTACCCCTTATTTCGATCCAGTTCATTTACATACCTAATCTAACGTAGCCTAACCTCGACGAAATCTCGAAACCTGTCAGGGAACCATATTGTCTCCGTAACCAATAGGAAAGGCTCAGCAAGGACTGAACTAGAATCTGCAATCTCGCGTGCTACCATTGCTACTAACAGCTAATAAAATACTGCTGCCAACATTGGAAAAAGGAACTACCACTTCGATATATCGCATATTCCAAATATCCTTCTAAAACCCAGAATTCATGGGAGAAATAGTCCAAAATACGGGAGCCGGGAGACTCGATAAAATAAGGCTGAAATATGGAAGAACCCGAGAAATACGGGAGGCCTAGCAACAGACTCACTAAGGCCAGCTAGGTTCAATCCCAAGCGACCGCATGTAGGATTTGTGGTGGACAAAGCGGCGCAGGGGCGGATTTTCTCCGGATTCTCCGGTTTCTTACCCGCCATCGCATTCCACCGGTGCTCCATCGTTCCATGATCATATCTTTCATTGCCATAGTAGTAAAAGGGGGCATTAAACACCAAAAAATAAAAAATTAAATGGTGGTTATCCGGCCATTCTTCATTAAAATTGACAAGCTCCACCACTGGACATGGCGAACAAATAATGATGGATGATTTTCAGAGGTGGCGGCTTCTCTCAACCCGCTCCACAAACCTGCGGAGCCAGCGTTAAAAGATTTGACTTTCTGTTTAGCCTAGTCTATTCTCTTGTACCTACAAGAAAATCTGTAGTGAGTCTGCTACGATTTAACTCTACTAGCATGAAGTAATTATAAGAATAACCTTTTTGTTGCAGAAGAGGTACAGAATGCACTTAACACTTCAGATTTGCTTTTGTTTCAAATGAATTGCATATTTAAAGAAATGTTAATCTGTTTAGTGTATACCACTTCAATAATAGATTTAATAGTTATTTTGATTAGAGTTTTAATTCCAAATTACTGTTCCCTAATTTTTTATGAAATTTTCTACAGTGCTTTCGTTTTATACGTTTCGTATCAAGGCCGCTGATCGCGCGAATGCGTGCTTCACACACAGTTCAGTTCAATGCGGGGTTTTTCGTTCCGTAACTCCCGCGTTATTTACGAACGTTAGTAACATATATGTAATTACTAAACTTGTAGCAAGCTTTGTTGAAAGCTATATCCACCTGAAGAAGATATTCTTGGCATCAGCAGATGAAATTGCCATCCACACCATTAAGTTATCTTGCGTAAGGTTCATAATTTCTGCATATAGTTACACAATAGGGGTTCAGTTTTAAAAGTGTAATTGCTGTATGAACAAGAGGTTTATGAAACGCTCACATGCAGTGCAACCAGCTGAGAGGTGAGCGGTCCAATATAGCATCAATTTGGTCTAGCTTTTCCTCCGTTAGAATGTTTTCGCCTCTTTGGTTCAGCGTTTAGCGATCTCATTAATATAAAATTACTGACTAAACATCTCACAACAGTCTCTTTCAGAAATTGGATAACTAGGAAATTGCTGCTGAAATTATGGCTGTCTACACGACTCAATTTACACTTTTATATCGAACATAAAAATATGCTGTTCAAGCGTGAATTTTTTGGCGGACATTTCTATGATCTAATAAGAGAATAACATTCTAAAGGAAATCGCACACATCACTTGTGTGTGTGAAGTTGTCGAAACATTTCATAACACGAAGACAAAGCAACAACTGAAACAGCTCACAACTGATAAACGCACCCTTGACACGTCCTACGTCGTTTCTGTGCATTGACATAATAATGTCACAGCCGCCTCGGCCAATATGCATACAAGGTAGTTGTGGCCTTTGCATTAACCGAAGGTACGGCATTAAAATATTATAAGCATGCGGTTAATACGATTGTTTTTCTGAATTTATTTCTGATGCATTTAAAGTTATTATTTTATATTTTAAAAGTGTAACAATATGCTGAAAATACCCTTATCATTAATTCCCTATGGGCTAGTTTTGCGAGTCCTTATATTCTCTGCAAAATACCGAAAATATTTCGTCGATGTCAGTGCTAGTATAGAAAATATTTAGTCTTGTAGTTTTAAGTATAAAGTGTGATAAAAAGTTTCAGGAATGAGGCCATAAACACAACACAACACAATATGTGGATTTACTTATTCTATATTATCACCCTCAAAGCAGTCTCTTTGGCAGTTGATAACCTTGTCCCAGCGTTTTTGTCACTGTTGGAAGCACCTCTTTATACAGGTTCAGAGCTTCAGCAGTTCGTAATGGATAACATTAATGTCCTGGAGAAGCATTTTAAGTCGCGGGAAAAGAAAAAGTGTGCTGGAACCAAATCTGAAGAATAGACGGGATGCGGAGCAGTGTTCATCCTATTTTTATCAACGATTGATGCACAGATAGGTCTTTGTGCGTAGGCGCATCAGGCAGGAACCAGTCATCACTCCTCCGTTTCTCCGGCCGTTTGCTTTATTGTCTTTTTAAATGCTTTGAACACTTTCATTTAATACCAATTCTCTCGCCTGATGGATGTTTTCATAAGTTTTGCTGGGACGACGTCGCCCCGAACGATCTGCACCTGTAACTGATGTCACGCAACTTTTAAATGTTGAAAACCACTAAGCTGCTCGAGTTTTACACATATCTTCCTCCCCATAAACTGTTCTTTAACATTTCATAGGTTTCTGTTGCAGTTGTATCGAGTTTAAGACAGATTTTGACATTTGTTCTTCACAAACAGGCATTCTCGCTACACAGAAAAATTGCAGCAGGTACAAAACATGCGTTTACTTCAGAGATTCTAACTCTGCATTGCAAGGTCGCAAAAAGGCTCATGACCTCTCATTTTTATCAGAAAGGAACGCTGCATACATAGTTTTTGTAAGAGTTGAAGACAACTCAATGGCAATATTATTGTGTAGCCATTCCGGAAACGTTTCGTTCAAACAATGACAATTATTGGCCATCTTCTAAGGTATGGAGAAGCTTCAGTATTTTACTTACATTGTATTAATTTAGAGGTTAAAATGTTATATCCAACTCCACATATTACAAAATATGCTGTGGAATGTACGGAACATTGCTTCGCTCGTAGAGTACATATTATCCGTTGGTACTCATAATACAAGATTTTATAATGTTCTTGCATTGTTTCAGCGAAAGTAATTATATAAGAGTGTACTTTTACAGATCACGGGAGTTGGTGATGATCTGGGTCAACAGTTGGCTTGCAGATTAAACGAGGAAGGCTGCACTATCATCTGTGTAGATAATGACGCCATCAGCTGCGAAGAAACTGTATCTATAATCAACCAAAGAGTGAGTATGTTTTTCAAACTAAAGCTGTCTCAAATGTTTTCCTTGCTAGAACAGCTATTATCCGCTTCAGAGTTCTTTTATTGCAATTCTACATCATCGACTAAGTAACACAATTATTTAATGTTTAATGCTGGGCATTTAACGATATCATAAGTCTATGAAACAAAATTAAATTCGTGCATGATTTTGCAGATTGATACTAACAATAACCGACGACTCTTGTGAGGCCAAACTCCGTTCTTAAGCACAAATACACTTTCCAGGCCCACTTTTGTTTTCACTCTTCAGGGGAATACATAGGTTAAACATGTGGCTTGAGCTTAGAGGGATCATAATAAACCCACCCCTCGAATACCCCTTCCAGTACCTGTCCTTTCAATCGTTTACTCGTCACTACGACTGACGATCTGCACATGGCGACGGTCAGTCTGGCGTAGAACAACTGATATCACTTCAGTAAAACTTGGGGGGAAATGATTGCGTTTGTATTTAGGATGACAACGAAGGTGCTTGTTTAAAACGTGCTACACGGCTCTACCATGTGAAGCATTATAATATAGGACTGCATTTCCACTCTTCACATGCAAATAATTACGTCTATGACTCATCAACTGCTATATGTTTTTATTCCTTGGAAACTAACACTCCTCTCTGTATACAAATTGCAAATTCTCTTTAATGGACAGTCATTAAAGAAAATTTTAAGAATGGTTCGGAGAGCTAACTGTTCTGAAACAAGACATACAGCTATTTTGTAATTATTTTCAATTGGAACTGTGTACAAAGTAGTACCCACATAAAATCAAGGGAAAACAGGCCTTTGAACTCTATCGGATGTCGCTAACGTACTTATACACCAACTTGAGAGTTTGCAGGCTGCATTCTGGAAATATTTGGTTCTATAGTAAAAGCATTTTCAAAATTGAACTATTTTAAATCTCGTATGCAATCCAGATCAAACGATGACGCCCTCGTCCCAATAGCCCGTCTCTCTACGAGTGCTATCGAACCTGAACTTAATGCCACGAAAAAAGTGCCAGCCGTCCACTACTCGTCCTTCAACACTGCATAGACTGAATTCGATTTACGCACCGTTGAGTAGTTTGCAGGTTGAAAGTATATGCCACCACTAATATGCTGAATCAAGTGGTAACTTAGTCCTCAGTGGTGTAAGGATAAAATGCTAACCTCCTGCTCCCAATATCCCGAATGCAAACCCGGCAGAGGGCGATGGATTTTTTCGGGCATAAAAATCCTTAGCACGGCTTCCTTCGGAAGGGAAGTAAAGCCGTGGTCCCGAGCCGTAGATTTACAGCCGTAAAAGAATCTCAAGTCTGATAAAGAGGCCTCTGCAAAATTACGTGATATAGAATGGGACTCTGAGAACCGCAGCAGTTAAAGAACGTCCATAAATAACACTCAATTTAAATTCCAAGTGATAACTTGTTCTAGTGCAGTGGGAAGTGGAAGGAGAATGAAGGCATACCACCCTCCGGAAGCAGCTCCCCATCCTTGGCCTAGGTGAAATTTAGTCCAAATCTCTCGAACTTTCAACTGCCGATTTTAAAATGAAAAATATAATTCTGCTTTAACAATCTGTGAATCACGTGCTTATTATACTTCTGTGTGCATATGACAGGATATTTAGAGCTTTACTTTCAAACTCGTTCTTCTGAAATTCTTTTCAAAAATTGTCTTATACCCATGACGTTTTTCAAAATTCCTGTTTGTTTGTTTAATTGCCTTCTAATTTGCAACACCAAATTAAATGTTGAAGAAAGTATTAGTCATACAATTCCCTCAGTACTTTTACAGCACTCCAGTTAAACGGAACTGAACCTGACGATGTCTGAAAATAAACAATAATAGCTTAATACTAGAAGTCTCGTAAAATTTTATGACGTAAACAGTAGTTCAGAAAATCTACACGACACTTTTATCTCGTTAAACAAGATCTTGGTTGTACTCCCTGGCGTAAAAAATGTAATCTTGCGAGTAAATTTCAAAGGGTCAATTTATGAAATCTACTCTCATAACTTTCTGGGTTTTTTAAGATATTAGGAAAGAACATCGTACGAGTTAACTAATGGTATACATTATTTTCTCGCTAGAAAAACTGTAAAACCTGACTTTAATCACATTTCCTCTGTAGATGATTTAAGGTCTGAAATTCCTACAAATTTTGGAAGTCCGGTAGGAGCTGCTGAGAAAGTAGGCATTATGGAGCAAGGGGGGGGGGCCTTACGAAGAAAGAAAAATTGAGAACTGAATCGTGGAACAACGATTTCTTTCTGCATACAAGGAAGTCAAAAAATCAAAGAAATGAGAATAAACTGGTCTTTATGGGAGTATCAGAAAGTGAAGTGAAAACGAGCAGATATAAAGGATGAAATTAAAATGTTTTATTCAACGAATATAAGAGATTTTGGTACTGGTGTAGTGTGGTACCATGTATGAAAGAAACATGGTGTGAATGAATGCGTCATGTGAGTGTGAGGGAAGGAAATGGATTTAATCCTAGTGCAAACGTATATGCTAAAGGTAGACTAGCATGAAGGAAGCTATAGCAAAATTGAAGACAGACTCAAAAAGAGTAAAAGAAGAAAGTAATCAAAGTCGAATAATGATGAGAAGACAAGGTTGAACAGCCATCGAAAAAATTGCGTTTGGAAATCGAATGAGATGAGGGAAATCCCTGATGCATTTTTAAGAAAGTACCCATATTTCTTTGTTTCTTTCACTGTCTCTATCTTTGTTTTTTTTTTTCTACCTTTCTTTCTTTGTTTCTTCCTTTCTGTCTCTTTTTTTTTTCTTTGTGTGTGTGTGTGAAATTGCTATATAAGAGTAAATATAGATAAACACTCTCTAACTTCTCGTTAGAAATGCTTTCATTTTAATTTCCCCATCACAAACTTAGTAGGTAGAGAAGGTATTGCATTCCATTAAATAATCAATAACTACCAATATTTCATTGGAAATATACGTTTTGGGTTCCCTAAATAAGTATTTTAGATAAGTTTCGCGCATGTGTATCTTTGTGTCTGTGAAAGCTAACTGAAAAACGAAAAATGAATTCAGTATCAAATTTTGTATATATGTTCATTTTTAAAAATGCGATATGAAGATTTTCAAGCAACTTTCACATTACAAATATCTCTACCTGTAACATTCCTCTTCATTCAGAATTACTTTTGCATAACTGATGAATTGTGAGAAATAAACAAAGTCGTATCCCATTAAAATGTAGACCTCGTTAAAATATACGACTTATGTCAAATAGTGTTAATTTGTTTTTTGTTGCTTTTTTTTTTTTTTTTTTTTTCATACAAGCCGTGTGTAGGACAGGAGTTGGATAGGTAGAGTCAGATTGAAAACTTCAACGGCTTAGTCGGGATTTGAACCAACTTATGTTAAATACTTCTATTTTTGTAGTTATTATATTTCTGGAGTTAACTAGTGCTGAGACAATCCTTGTTATTGTTTTAATATATAACTTGTTTTATATTTTTCTCAAATGGGAAGCTATTGTTATCCCCCCTCATGGTCAAGTAAGTAGAACGGAATTTCAAATCCACCAGCTCTTAAAAGAGTTGACTGTCGCTTAAAAATACTGTACTCTCCTAGTCCTATCATATGTATATACAAGAGAACATATAATAAAGGAATCTACAAATGTTTATTTCGAATGACATGAAGTAAATAGAAGAATAAAATTTTTTAAGAATAATTTGTGGAAGAGAATCTTCAGTATTGGTGTCACAACACTTTTGAGTCTAAAGTCCGTTAACACCAAGCAAAAGAAAAACAGCCTACTTTTGGTGTACCGTGTCTGCTTCACATTCGAAAGATCCCGAATTTGAATCTCGGTTAAACTGCAATTTTGTTTATGTTGTAGCTCTCAAGAGTCCCATTCTATGTATATTGGGCGTGAAATATTGCTTAATTTTGCTCAACTTGAGGTTCTTTTAGGTACCGTAAATATACGACAGGGATTACCGGCTGTACTTCCTTTCCGAAGGAAACCATGCTAAGGAGTTTTACGTTTGAAAACGTCGAATCGCTACCCCAGGGGGGTCTTCTGCAACAACAAAAAAAAAAAGAAACAAAAAAAAAAAAAAAAAAAAAAAAGAAAACAAGCTGGCTGGTGTCAACTCGGTGGTGTCGTGCGTTGACGAGTTACCACTCGTCAAGGCCGACAAGAGAAGGGTCGCCCTGACATCCCAGTTCATCTGATGATTGCCCATCACCTTTCTTAGGTGTTCTTCAAAGAGTCTTGACTATGTCGTATGAATGCGGATGATTGTGTGCTTCTTGTGCACTCCAAGCCGCGCACTCTGATCGCTGTGTAGCTCTTCCATGAGGTGGTCCGTGACCGTCTTGGCCTCCTGGCGTACACTTCTGGCCACTTGGTGAAGTAATGCATGCTCATTAGCAAATACTTATTATCCCTGTGGGATACAGGAATGACTGCGACTCGCCTCACAAACATGGCATTAACAGCACCACTAATATTATGGTTGAGTTCAAGTTGTCCTCCCAAAGTCTCTGCATATACTTCCTCCACGAGTTCTACCATCTTACTCCGAGGAAGGATGAACGGCTCTTTCTAGGTCTTCCCGTCGGATAACTTCCTAATTATGAACAACGCATCTTCCTTGGCCTTCAACGAGTCCCATTGGCCTGTAGGACTTATACTGGGTAATTCTAAAACGTCCGAACCGGCTGCGCGGTGTTTTGCCTGTCCGCGCCCTCGGCGCTCCGTGTGGTCTGCCGCTATCATAGAAAGGCGCAGATGAAACCATGTAATATTTTTAAAACTACATTTAAAGGCTTTACTTACCAATGTTATAAAAGGAGATGCTGAAACTGGCCACTGCCGTTTTTCATACATTTTTTGCATCTCTTCAGGAAACTATCCATCACTCGCAGTAGTTCACGTTGAGAAATGCGGGCAATTTCATGGCGTATATTTTGTTTTAATTCCTCCAGTTTGTCCTGTACACTTTATGCGTTAAGTTACCCCAGATATACATCACAGGGGTTAAGTCGGGGGACTGAGGGGGCCACAAATCTCTACTAATAATTCTGTCCTGAAACCACTATCAATTATTCTCATCGAAAGATTGGCTGTATGTACTGTTGCAGTCTTGTTTAAAAAAAAAAAAAAGTCACGCTCTCTGTCCGTTAATACTCTTTAAAAAAGAGGGAAGGGTATTCACATATGTATGGGCGTCAACTGTTGGCTCGAAAAAAAAAATTGGGCCTATAACTCTTCCTCTGCCAATGGCGCACCATACAACAACCTTTTTGTCATGAAGGGGTATTTCATGGACAATATTAGGTTTCTCAGAACTCCAATAACGACTTTTTGTGTACACACATATCCATAAAAGTGCAACCAAGCCTAGTCCGTGAAAAATATTAAATGTGGGTCAATTTCGCCATTGTATACACTATTGAGAGTCCTCACAAAATGTGTTAACACATATGAATAATACATACATGCTGTGCAGTAGAAAACAAGTGCTGAGCCATAATATAATTTGTGACTAAGTACAAAACAAGTTCACTTGTAATAACTCAATCACGCGATGTCACCATCAGCTCAATACTACACTTTCAGAGCAGAGAAAAACAAGTCAGCACCATGTCCTTTGTATAGCAGCTGTGTGTTATCATGTTTCCATGTTTGCAGTGGAAAAACACTGCGCAGCAGTTTGGATGCATTTGGGTCGTACTGTATATGTGATTTCCTCCCAATGTTCCTAAAGCCGGCATTCACCAGTTGCTCCCTCCTCAGGCTTACATTATTCCATCAAAATAGAAAAAAAAAACTGCTGCAGCATGATCCATTTGCTCCACCCTAGTGCACTGGTTGCATTCCCACAGTCAGGGTGCAACTGATCAGAACAATAGCTGCGCCAAGCCGCAGGAAGAGCTCCTCTCAGTGGCAGCTCACACAGTCACAATACAATGAAAATGAAACAACACAAATTGCTATTAATAAATTAAATTAATCTAGCAAAAATTATTTGGTTATGTGTCATTTTCTGCATAGTAAGTTTATAACAATATTTCATAACCAGTTATTTTTTGTTATCCTCTGTAGTAATGTAATCCTTTTAAGATGTGATTAAACCTTCTAATTCTTCAAAATGTTCTAAATTTAAATGTTTGAAATGTATTTTCAGAACCTTGAAAGAGGGATAAACCACAAAGCATACTCATATCATTATAATGTCCAAAATCAGCATCAGGCTGCAGAATTAGCTCATAGAGTATGTGCTCATCATGGCTGTATAGACATTCTTATTAACAACACCAGTAAACTTGAAGACCAGCAGTGTGGAGTAGATTCAATAAGCAACAGTCTACACTCACATTTTTGGGTATGTATAATATGGTAGGCAATCTTTTCAGTCTGTGTTACTGTCTTAAATAATTTAAAATTGTCCGAAACACAATGACAGCTTACCTTGCATTTTTAATTTCTTTGCTTTCTATTTATCTGTAATAAGTAAAGGAGATATTGTATTACACCCAAACATATTTTACCAGAAATACTGTTTTGAGGCCCTGATTCCAGAAAAAATCATCTTTAGAAAAAGGTCCATGTATGTTATTGCTGTCTGTGAACAGACAAAAAGAAAAGTTGCTTAACTAACTTCAGCATATTCCAAGGATGCAATACACATTTTAAAGAAAATCCCACCACCCCAAACCATCCTATACATGGAAAAATGTTTCATATTGTTTTATTTTTGTCAAAAGTGTTTCCAACAATTTTGGTTAAAATATCATGTGGTTAAGATATTTATATGATAAATGAAGCATATATCCTGAATTTTTTAGGAATTCCTTTCACTAATGACTTTTGTATACCTCATGATCCATAAGAGTTAGACAAAATTTTTCTATATAAAAAATAGATCTCGTTAAAACACACAATTTGTGTCAAAATAATTTTTTGAAGACACTACTCTCCCAACAGATTGATACTTTTTATTTTCTCGACTGCTTACTATAGCAAGTAGAAACAGTAATACATTTTACCCATCTACTTACTTCAATCCATCACAATTAACATAGCTTAATAATAGTACAATAAATCATCAGGAGAAATTTAAACATTCTGGATCCTGAGCAATCAAAATAGCTTTATTTTTTCATTCCATTCAGTGATAAACATTTAGCTTTTTGCCTAAGCACAGACAAATACACATTTTAAGTGCTTAATAAGTATTAAGAAATTAAAACAAACATCTGTTCTGCTTTGGACTGAAATGGCTGATGCCATAACCAGTTATCAGAACAGGTTTGGTTACTGTCTCCTAGCAAAAGATAAAGAATGTAGCTACAGAGCTGATTCAGATTAGAGTGATGTCTCATTAGTCACGTATTTTCTCATTTAGTCTGGCCTGATTATATGTACAAGTGAACCATCTCTTCTCTGTCATTTAAAGTTTTGATGTGAGAGAGCATAACTTCAAGAAAAGCAATTCTGTATAAAAACAATTATTTATTTTATTTTCAGGATAATTCCTGAACATGTTATCAACATCTGTTAACAATTTACACTTTATACACTTGTAAGTTGCTTCATGTTAATTATCAGCCCCCATAGCAAGAAATAATATTAAATTAAAAAAAATAAATCTGATGTGTTCCATTCACATAACTTTCTCTAACTGTTCAACATACAAATTATTTTATAAAATATTATTTTATCCACATGATCGAGATAAACATTAGCAGAAATGGATTTATTTCTTGCTTCCTTGTAACTAAAAGGGAAATAAGGGAATACCATTGGGCTAAAGCAGGACTCAACTCTTTTAAAATTTGGTCTCTGTGTGAAATCAATTGAGTTTCAGTTTGAATTATATGGACAGCAGTAAAACCAAGAGAGATGAAATGAGGTGACAATGAGGTTTGAAACTGAATCTTGAAAATACTCAACTCTACAAACGCATAGGTGTGATATAAATCAGGTGTTTTAACGAGATCTACAATTTTTATGCAGTATGCTTTTGTCTATCTTTTAAGGTTTAACATTCATACAAAATTCTGTGAAATTCATCCAGAATAAAGAGGTCTTTGAGGCTATTTCCAGATAATTCAAAATATGCATTTCATTTGTGATGTAAATATACTTAATATGGTGAATTTTAATCAAAATTATTAGAGCCATTTTGAGAATAATAAAATTTTCAAAAATTTTTCCATGTAAAGGGTAATTTGAGTGGGGAAATGTTCTTGAAAATCTTCATTTTGCATCCTTGGAAGATACTAAATGTAAATACCAAATTTTGGTATTTAATGAACTTTTTGTTTTTAGACACACACACACACACGCACGCACACACACACAACCTTTTTCTTAAAATTCTTTTTCTGTACTCAAGAAACCTCAAAACATATTTTTCTGGTGAAATCTCAACATCAAAATTTTGAGTGGAATACATTACCTTCTCTAGCTACTATGTACATTGAATGTACATGTGTGCTAGAGAAAGTAAAAGTATTACATATGAATTTATTCATTTATAATTATAAGGCTAAGAATTTCCAGGCATTACAGCCCAGCCGAAAGAAAATTAGATTGAACTGTCTCCAGACTTGATGCTGAGGTGTCAAAATTATACACCACCTCATCTATCTGTTGGTGAGTGCAAACCAATGATGAAATTGCATTTTAGCTGCAGTCTTTGGTCATTTTGTATATGTTGTGTGTGTTGTAAAATGGTTTAAGAAGCTAACTGCCTTAGAATACTGGTAATAACTGTTAGAGATAGTTCAGTAATATTTTAACTAGGTTGTCGGGCAGAATATGGATGGTTCAGGCAGATGTACACTATCGTTGGTAAAGACCTGCCCTGCCACTTTGCCCTCCTGAACCATCACTATACCTGTCAAACCTATGATAATGGAGCAACAAAATATTTCCAAGTATTCTTTATGCTTTATTAGTTAGAATAACTTTGCTCCTATACCCAAGCCCATTTCAAATTTTTATAGAACATGCCCACATCTTCAAAGGCATATACCTAACTGCCCCAATGATGCTTTCAGTATTCCTAAAGCAATTTCTCATAAAAATACAATATTATATTACATGAACTCTTCTCACTATATTCCAGACAATATTGGCATTTCTACCAGGCATGCTGAAGCGCTCTCAGGGACATATTGTGACAGTCTTGCCTGCTGCAGTGCTCACAGATGGCAAAGCAACTCGTTCTGCTAGACAATATGCAGTGCAAGGTAAGTGCTAAAATATACTACACATTCGAATTAAACAAGAACATAATATCAGCAAAAGAATTTGAATGTAGACTAGAGATACTATACCATAACTCACTAACTGAATAATGTAAAATCTCTCATTTAAGAAATAGGTATGACACTTAAAAATATATTTTTGAATTGGTGCAAACAATCTTAATGATGACAGATCATGTGTAAAATTTTCCATTACATAAAATCAAATTTATTAATGAGGAAGTTAAAAAAGACAACAAAAATTTTACATACAAGATAAATAAAAGGTTTAAAAATGGAAAGCTTAGTAAGATTTGAAAAATTGAATTTCAAAGTTGGGATTTCATTCTTTGATGTTTGATTTTATGTATGAATATTCTTTCAATGAGCCACAATAATTCTTATGCATTAGTGCTTATTGTTTTATTCATATATTCCCTGAACAAAGAGATCCAGAAGCTGTAAGGGAGGGCACAGGATAAGCTGAAGTTCCTTCTCAAAAAAATGTTTAAAAATTTAACTTAAAAATTTAGACTTCAAGATAGAAAAATATTGCAGGAATATATCCTAAATGAGCAAAACAATTAATACTGTATTGGTATCTACTAAAAATAAGCAAAAGGAAAGGAAAAGCTTTCTAAAAGGGAAATAAATTAAAATTGTTTTGGATTAAGCTGTATGCAAAAAATAAAGTCTTAATACTTTTGCTTACATTTTAAAAAACTATTTATGAAAAAAGTATCAACCATGTAAAGAATAAAAACACTAAGTTCCTTTCCATACAAATTTGTACTTAAATAAAGGCTTTCTTTCTGTGTTTTGTCCACTAAATCTGTTTTGAGGACAATGATGACGGCAGTGACATAACCTCAGCTTGTATAGACTCTTGTATTGAAGTTGAAGATCTTAATTTGCTTAGTTCCACTTCTGGAGAAAAATCATTATTGAATCTCTTCTTCTTAATGATAAATTTTGCAAGATAAAAACCACACAAAGGCACAACTGCTAGAATTGTTTTAACTATTGTCCTTGCTATGTGCAAGGATCTCACTCCTTGCCCACCCTCTTGGTTCGTTTCAAACAAAATAATTTTAAAACTATTTACCATAATTCAATAAATCAATTTTACTTAAGTTCATATTTATTTTACTAATATTACCTCCAGTTTTTAACCATAATTTGAGATTTACTATGTTGCGGCCTATACTTTATATTAATGTTTTTCTTGATGAGGAAGAAGTACTTGTCCCCCCTCCCTCCCCCTTCTGGATCTGCCCTTAGATTCTAACATGATCTCAGAGGTCCAGGAAACGTAACCTCAAAGATGACATGCTATTGTGTGTATATTATTACCAAATTTCTAGTACAATACTATGTTACTTTGTATATACTACATAGAATTTGCGAAAGCTCATTTTATTCACAGTAAAAGTGCTTAAACTATGTTGAATCACAGTATAAAAATCCAACACCAAGGGGCAGATTCCAAACAAGTAATCATTGGCTTATTATGCTGATCTTTCACTGAGGTAAAAAGTATTGCAACTCGGGTGTGATTTATGCACTTCCTGACAATTTCAAAAACAAATTTATTTGGTCTGGAATCATAATCTCAAGAACAGTTGTTATTACAAGTAGGTACTTTATTACTAGCTTTAGATGCAAACAGCAAGATTAATTTATTTAATAAACTTGCAGAAGTTGTTCTTATTCACACTAACTATACTTAACACAAACATATAAAGCAGAAGCAGATTAAAATGTTGTGCCTAACTCTCTTATTGTGTTGTACCAGCACCATAACCTGTTATTCTAAACAGGACAAGCTTGGCATATAGTTGTGTATGACAACCATTAATCATAATACAGCACATATATTCTTACAATTTTCATATCTGCCTTAGAGTTGCTAGTTTTTCTTTTTCTCTTTCCCTTAGTACACCTTAACACCCAGGTTATATGTGTACAGTGGATCATGCCCCACATTATGCTATCATTCTTTCCCCCATTTCCTTTTTTTTAACCTCTTCTCTCTTCCATCTTCTTGTTGATCGTTCTTATCCATTTCTTCTAACCCAAAAAGTTACCTATATCTTTTACATTTTTCTCCCCGCATTGGACATTTTCTTACAACCTCAACATGTCTTATCCTTTCAAGTTTTTAACCCCTGTTCTCACCCGTGCAAATTCTTCTCTCCCTTGTTTATTGCATATCTCTATGCACTTTTCTCTCTTCCAGATTGTTTCCATTCCTCTATATATCTTCAAGGATATTTTCTCTCTTATACTGCTAAAAATATCTCGTTTATCAATATTCTCTAGCCTTGATTCTACTAATTTCCAAAAAGCCTTGATTGTTAACCATGAACTTCCCATAATTATTTTCTCCATAAATCTATAGCTGTGCATAGAATGACCAGACATCTGATTTTTATTGAACATGTGCTGCTTTTTTATTATTTTGTGAGTGCCAGGGCAGCTTTTTATGATAAAGCCAAAATTTCTGGCTTGCTGCTTTAAAATAAAAAATTTACCACATTTTGAAATACATTATATATGATAACATGTGAGATTAATAGCATAAGTTTCTGTCTCAATATGAAAATTATGTGTCTTAAAGCAAATTTTGCTGTTTTTAAAAGGACATGTGTTTACTAGCTGCTGGTTAACTGCCGCAACAGAAATTGGTGTGTATATTGAATTACACTTCCTAATCTGGTTTTATTATTCATTTGTTTCAATGAGCATGTGATTTTCTCTAGTAAATTATCATGAAAATACAGTAGGAGCCCAAAATACTGCAGTACTTTATACCTGCATTACAACGATTCCACAGTATATCAAAATGTGAGCTTAGAAGTGACAAAAATTAATCCCGCAGAGGTGGAGGGAAACATTCATGCAATAATAAATTACAGAGCATTATAAAGCATGTGATATTCAAAAAGTACAACATTTTTAAATGCAATTACTCACCAGATATACGAGGGCCGTTCAGAAAGTAGCCTCCGGTTGATTGCAAGAAATTCACCAAGTTAAATAAAAATATTTTAATATATACATCTTACAACTACATCTTTGCACTATTTTTCTACATAGTTTCCATAACGATTGAGGCACTTATCGTATCTGTTCACAAGCTTTGAAATTCCTTCTGCATAAAAATCACCCGCTTGTGCCTGGAGCCAGCCTGTGACCGCATCTTTGAGCTCTTCGTCGTCATCAAACCGCTGGGACCTGAGCCATTTCTTCATATGCATGAAGAGGTGATAATCGCTTGGAGCCAGATCTGGGCTGTAAGGTGGATGGTTGACAACGTCCCACTTGAAGGACTCAAGAAGGGCTGTTGTTCTGCGAGCAGAGTGAGGACGGGCGTTATCGTGCAAAAAAAAAAAAACGATACCGGAAGTCAGTATACCACGGCGTTTGTTCTGTATAGCCCGTCGTAATTGTTTTAGTGTTTCACAGTACACGTCTTGATTAATGGTCGTCCCACGTTCCATGAATTCAACCAACAACACCCCTTTTGCATCCCAAAACACCGTTGCCATCAATTTTCGGGCAGAAAAATCTTGCCGGGCTTTTATTGGTTTGGTAGGCGAATTTGAATGTGCCCACATCTTTGATTGTTCTTTTGCCTCAGGGTTCACGTACTTAATCCAGGTTTCGTCCCCGGTCACGATTCTGTTTAACAATGGTTCACCTTTGGCCTCATAACGTGACAGAAAGTCTAATGCAGAGGCCATTCTTTGAGTTTTGTGGTGGTCGGTAAGAATTTTGGGCACCCATCGTGCACAGAACTTATGGTAACCCAATCTTGCTGTCACTATCTCGTACAAGAGAGTCTTAGAAATCTGTGGAAAATCAGTAGACAACTCCGACATTGTGAAACGTCGGTTTTCACGAACTTTTGCATCAACTGTCTGAACGAGTTCGTCCGTGACCAATGATGGTCTACCACTCCTCTCTTCATCATGAACGTTTTCTCGTCCACTTTTAAATAAACGTACCCATTCACGGACCACTCCTTCACTCATAACTCTTGGTCCGTACACGGCACAAAGCTCACGATGAATAGCTGCTGCAGAATATCCTTTGGCTGTGAAAAACCTTATAACAGCACGCACTTCACATTTGGCGGAGTTTTCTATTGCAGTACACATTTCAAACGGCCACAAACACTAAACTAGCGCAGGTACGACTTTCACTCGACCACGGCTTGATGCCGACTGACCGCCTGAGTGCGTGAATGCACAGATGGCGTCGCTACTCCCCCCACTACCCGCACTGTCACCGATCGGAGGTTACTTTCTGAACGGCCCTCGTATTAGGGGTCCTGTAATCAATCTTAATTTATAGCACAATTAGTCTGTACACATTTTACACTAACCTAATTTTGCACTGCTTTAAAGAAATTAGTAGGTTTTGTTTTGTGGAATAATTCACAATGTTGCTTTCTCCACATATTGTTCAATTGTAGCAAATGTCAAAGCTAGGGGTGAGGTGAAGGTGAAAATTATACTACAGAACCACTCTTTGAAGACATTTTTAAATTCAACTTTCAAAAGTGGTAAGGTAATACAAAATATATATATATATATATATTTTTTTTTTTTTATCAGGGAACACACCTTCCTCTGCAATAAAGCTGAATCCGCAGTATTTCAGACTGCATTATTTTGCTTCTACTGTATAATTATTCAGGTTTATGTTAAATCAAAGTTCATGTTTAAAGATATGAAAAGTGTAGGCAGGGGTGGTCAAAAAACAAAAATTAAAATAAAGTGTAAATTCAATTATTTTTGAGTAGTAATATAGCCATGCTTGATGAGTCATGTAGAAATAGTAGTAAAATTCTCACAGTTGACTTATGTAAGTATGTAACTTCAAAAGCATTTTATCTGTTATCTGTAGCAGTGGTCTTAGATCGTCATCTTAAAATTATGAAATATATGTACTTTAATAATTGTAGCAATTTTTTACTTCACACCAAAATTACATTTACTGTTCTCAGTGAATAAAAGGAATTTAATGTGTTGTCAGGCTTTTTATCAAAATCTGATTTTGATATTTGAAAATTCTGAATTGGTCAACCAAGTCCATACACTTGTCATTATAGTTTATTTACCTAGCGTTGCTGCAGCTTAAAGTTACTAAGCTAAAGGTAGTATAGTGGAAAAGCATAGCAAGTTTTTCTTTCTTTCTTTTTTATTTTATGTATAATGATTTGAAATAAGTTTTGAATTATGTACACAATAGCAGCCAAATTCATTAATATTACTCTTCTTTGACAGTCAAGTCACTACTTCAGTACACTGTAAGTAATTAATTAGCTTTGGTATAGTCAGTAGATACTTCAAATTTTATATGACATATTCACATTCATTTAATGAAGGGGACTCTCATGAAGTTTTCTCAAACAATTTACTGGTAAATATAAGTCATACTTCCACACGGAACATAGATAAATTTAACTATAGCAATAAAAAAAATTATTGAACCTATTCATAATTCAATATTTGATGAAGTGTGGCCTCTGTTTCTTTTACTTCAACAAACTAATCCATCATAACACTAGATGTTAAATACAGCATGAATATTAAAACTCCAGGACAAATTCATAATAGAACAGTGAAACATGAAAAAAGAATCAGAAATGTGCAGTAAACTGGAATGGAAGCCTACCTTAGATATCTAAAAATGTCTTTTGAGGACATTAACATTGTGCAATGGATTATATCAAGATCGACTTTTGGGTTATTTTTACAGGTCTTCTGGGTACTCTTGCTCAAGAACTGCAGTTGGATGCCAGATTCATCAAGCTGACCAATGTTCAGCCCTATGTGTTGGAGTCTACAGAAAGTCTCATGTATGGTTATTCCTTCATCTAAAGAAGGCAAATGTAATATCAAATAAATTGCCATCTGTTTGATTTTAAATTTCATTTCATTCATTGCAAATCCATAAAGTCAGACTCCTTTGAATATTCATTTTCAAGCCACTCAAAAATAGTTATGTACATCCACTCATTTATGATTATGGTCTGACATACGATGAGGGAGTCAATTATTGCAAAGCAATGTACAACTGCAAATTTATAAAACTGCAGTTTTATTTGTGTGGCACATAAGCTTTTCAGCATCTCTATTTCATCTCCTACTACATGTACAGTTATATTGCAAAACCTGACAAGGGGTCCAGATTATATTTACTTATTGAAACCTAGCATTCAGTAAATGTTTTATTTTTTGGCCTACCAGCCCAACACATTTGACACCTGTTTGCATTATTGCATTTCTAAAAGTTTTGTAAAAACAAGCAATTGACTTCCATACTAATTGATCAAAACAAGGTTTTGTTTTGGTATTTGAAAACAAAGTACTCTCAATATTAATGTTAGCATCTAATAGCCGCATTATTTAATAATGGCATTTGTGGAGCTACTGAATTCCTAAATCACAGAGGCAATTATTTGATAAACTGCTATAATATTGTATTACAGTTTACAAGGAAAGTAGGTATGCTTCAAAGCGTATTAGTCTTCTAAAGTATACAAGTTTAAGCACAATAAAATGAACATTTTTAGTATTAAAGCATCAATAATAACAGAAGCTTATGCTTAATGTATTTTAAATTCCCTCAACTTCTTTTAAATGAAATTTAATGTTTAGACTGTCAATCTTGCACCTCTAATTTATTCAGTATCTATCAAAAATAACCAATAGGTACATAACAAACTCCATTCTTATTTATTTAACATTTATGTTCAATCTGTAATAATCCTTGATACATTTCCTTTTACTTGTACCTAATCATAATTTTTCAGGGTACCAGAGCTAACGGCTGATAGTACTGCGCAGGAAATTGTACATGCAATGAAGCATGAACTGTGTAGTGTGTCAACTCCACGAAATGCATTTGTTTGGCAGAGTGTACTGAAGTAAGTTATTTTGGTATATTTGTGTAACCATATTGTCTATATTCAGTCAACCCCTTCTAAATAACAACAAATAAAACAAGTAAGAGTGAAACAAATTCTACAAACATATACAGGGTCCAGCAGTGGGATATGACAGTTTTTAGAATGCACTCCTTACTAGTGGTTTTGAGTGAAGGAACTAGCAGTGTTGGTATTGCAATTGTTTTTCTCATTGTTGTGAAAGACAATACAGATAACTGGCCTACAGCAGAACATGTGTTCACAGTAAGAATTTATTTTGAGTTGAAATTGATCATTAGTGTGCAGAGAAGATTTAGAAATGAATTTAATATCGCATGGGATGGAAGAATTCCATCCTGAAACGCTATCCTAAAGTGGGTGAGTAAATTTAACAATTCCGGCAATATTTGTGATAAAGTTGTTGGTAGCGCATTATAGAGATGGGTAGAGAGAAGATTGTTCAATTACTACCAGCAATGGCAGCTGTGTTGAAAAATGGAAAGCAATGGCTCCCAAAACTAGTTCCTCTGTTTAAAAAAACATCCCAAATTATATTTGTATATTTGTAATTCATTGTTATTAAATTCCTCTAATCATCAATTGGTTGAACTTTTAGTTTTAAAATCCATCACACAAGCTTTATGGAAATATCTCATGAATAGTAAGCGTCACGTGTCAATTTTTGAAGCATCTCTCTTTTAGCCTAAAAATTCCAATGCAGGTGTATGATGCACATCTTTCTCACATAGGATGCCTTTGGCGATTATTATTATACAAGAAATGCCAATACCAATTAATATTCTGAAAACATTTGCACATTCAGGAATTTCTTTCTTTCCAGAGTACAATAGTAATTAACAATAAAATGCATTGACAGGAACAGCACAACATTATAATCATCCTACAGGCTTCACAGGGAGGATCAAACTGCTGATGTCTAGAAATTCATAATAACTATTATTAGGTATATAAGATAACTAATGTGGATAATCGAATGTATTACTGGTACTGCTGATCTTTTAGGTAGCTGCATACTGTTATCACACCACTGTGAGCTACTGTTAAAAATTACCTGGACAATTTTAAAGCTAAAAACCTACTTTCAATAGGTAATAAATGAAGTTTCTAACAACTAGTCATTGCTGTTCCTGGTAATGTTTACTTTTTAATCATGTTCTTTCACGAAACATCAAAGCTGCTCAGAAACTAGAAGGAAGCATAATTAATACATATTTATTGTTCCAGAAGTTTACCTGAAGACACCAGCTATGTGTGGAGAGATGCATTCAGTGCTAGAAGATTCCATGATAGAGATTCTCTGGCAACAGGATGGAGTCCTCCATGAAATAAAAACAGAAGATACTAAATTAAGACAAACCCTCTAAAGTTCCTATTTATTTGATCTATCGCATATGCAGAATCCAGGCTTCTGAAAGCTTTGTTGGCATATGCAGTATCCAGTGCTTCTTTAGGAAGAATATGAAGGGGAAACGCTGCTTTCTCAAGCAGATTAAGTGTTTGTAAAGAATTTGTAAACAGATGTGTTAACCAGTAGATAGAAATAACAAACAAAGAAGAGCAAACACTGAAATTTGGCAATATAAGCAAATGCAGAACACAATATTTCTTCATATGAATCTGTAAATACAATTGTTTCAATATTGCTGTAATTTCAGATTTACTTTAATGTAAATGTTTGTAAAATAAGAGTAAATGCATTTTTTAAATAAACTAATAAAAGTAATAACTAGTAGTAGTTTTAGAGAAGTTTGTGTATTTACTGGCCCCGTGTTTTATTATTACTCACTTTATTAAGTTTCAGCACAAATATACAGTAGTTTACCATCATCAATTTTATTGTCTATTGACCATCTCCAATCCCTCTTGGCCTTCTCTAAAACTCCTCTGTTTTAGATAACTAATGGCCTCTGACCATCAAAAATCTTTCCAATAATGACTTTTATCCTTTTCCAATCACTTTTTGCTTAACAAGTTCTCCCTCCACTCCATTTTCATTTACACTGAAAAATTATATGAATTACATCTTCATTTCCCTCAAAAGCAGGGCAAGTACCAGGGATAATCACTCCTCATATACTACCTTTCAATTTCCATATCCCTACTTCCCTTTTGTTTCTGTTGCAAATTAAAACATTTTTTCTTTATTCAGATTAACATTTATGTCCTTATAATATATCAAAATACTTTTCTCCCTCATCTAAGAAAATATTGCCTGTTTAAGTCCACTACTCTTGACCTTACTTCCCCATCCAAAATTCTCTCACAAATCTACCAAATCCAACCCACAAATCTCTAAAACATTTTTCCAGAACACTCCCCTAACTTGTCCCAGCCACTTCTATCACTCCCAAGTTTTCTTCTTGATATCTTCAATGTCTGATTCTGGTATCTGGATGCTAAACAAGTATTTTAACACCCTTTCCATCATTAATCCTCTTACATTACCTACTAACTCTGTCAAAGTTGTGGTGTTAGTCGCATTTGACAACACTCTAAGCATCACTTTATAGAAGACTCTTTATACATACATAACATTGCAATCTGAGATCCTATTATGAGCTTAGACTCAAAGCTCAAACTCAAGAATGTAGATCATGTCAACAGTTACATTTATTCATACTTATCAATACATTTATTTACAAATAATAACTCTGACAATGAATTTTCAGAGGTGTCAGTTTTGCACAATTTTCAATTACATGTCTGTTTTCAAAAGCCTACCTGTACACTTGCATTCTTAGAATATTCATCTTTATTATATTTACAATGTTACATTATTACCAGTATTTTTTGATTGAATGAAATCCTCCTCTGTATAGAAGATGTGAGTAATAAGGTATCTTTTTAATTGTGATCTAAACTTGTTTTTGTTCATTTGCAATTCTTTTATAGAAGAGGGAAGTGAATTAAACAAAACTATTCCTTTGTAGTAAACCCCTTTTTGGAATAACTACAAATTATTTGTTGGTCTATGCAAGTCCTGCCTATGTCTGGTCTCTTTGTTATGAATATCTGTATTTTTTGTAAACTTTTCTGGGTTATTTATTACAAATGACAATATGGCTAGTATATATTACAGGCTAATGGTAAAATTCCAAACATTTTGAAGAGTGGTTTGCAGTGAGTTGATCGTCTTTCCCCTGCCATTATTCTTATTACCTTTTTTTGCATAATGAACACTTTTTTAGCGTTTACTGAATTTCCCCAAAATATTATTCCATAGGTCATCAATGTATGAAAATATGTATAATAAGCTGTTTTTAGTATGCTCTTATTCATAAGCTGAATTAAAGATCGGATTGCAAAACATGCAGAGCTCAGTTTGGGTAAGATATAATCAATATGGTGTTTCCAATTCATGATACGATCAATCATAAAACCTAGGAATTTTGTATTACATGCTTCTGCAATCTGGCTATTTAATTAAATATATAGTATCTCAGTCCTCATATACCCTCATATACACCTAGAAAAAATCAGACATGTACATAATGAGAACCAATACATAACTATTGTAAAATGGAACAATTCATGCAGGTACCAAATTACATAACTCCCAGTCAGTATGAAGTCAATAGAGAAATTTACTAACTTTAAATCAGCCTTACTGGCACATTTGCTTGATCACTGTTACTATTCAAAGGAGGAATTTCTTCAACAGTGAATGTAGGCACTGATAATTGTGTGTAATCTAGGTACATTATGTAAAAATTATCTGTATATATTAAATGTTTATTGTATATATTGTATGTTAATTTTTATTTTTGTCCTTTTCATCTACACTACCAGAGTACAATATAATTTACAGGATCAATTAAAACAACTGCCACCACCACCGCCACTACCACCACCCCCAAATTCTGGCCCCTACATCCATCGTGCTTCAACCAGAACAGAAAAAATATGCTTCAACTCACTCTAAGAAAGTAATGCTTGTCTATTCATGTCCTTTAGTCTTGTACTTCCATCCAAAATCCTATCATAAAATTACAAAATCTAACCCGCATATCACCATAACTGTTTTTCATTGCACTACTTTAAATCCCAAGTTTCCTTCTTGATACCTGCAGCATATTTTTCAAATGTCTGTATCTGGCAACTCTTGGATTCTAACCATTATTCTTCCATCTCTCCATCATTAATCCTTTCACACTTACCTTACTAACTCTGCCAAAGCTGCTGAACTATTCACATTTGACAGCACTCTAAACATCACTTTACAGAAGGCTTTACAACTAGGTCCAAAGTATCCCAACCCCCAGATACACCCTAAAGCTTCGACCCCATACAATTTTCATCCTTAAACTAGGGCAGAATAAATCCTTTCAACACACCTTATACTTATCCCTGGTGCCAAATATAAACACTTGTTAACTGCAGAGGGTCAATTTTTCCTTTGGCCAAAGCCATGTTGCTACATTTTACCGTCCCCCATTACTACTTCACATAACTCCCAGATAAGTAAACTCACTAAAGGACTGTTACTTTTTCCATTTTTCATCTTCATAAAATGTGTTGCTCTTCTTAATTACTACAATTTTTGTTTTATCCCTATTTACTCTTAAACCCTTAGTCACAGTATTTTTCATTATAAGTAACTTCAAAACTAATCACTGATATTAAACACCCCATCATCAGCATGCGGTAATCGCAGAATATCAATATTTTTCTATTGAAGGCATGTGACTTTTCATGTTTTCCTAGTAGACCAAAATATTATCTATAAATAAGTTGAACAACACTGGGCTGAACTTACAGTCTTGCCTGAGATCGCTTTCCTGCATTTCTTCACTGGTAATTTTTCCTGGACCACATTTGACACAAAATCTATTTTTAAGATGTGACTCTTGAGGTAACTTAATCATATTTCTACCCTTCTTACCTATGCTGCTTAGTTTATACCAGATAATCTTTCTAACCACTCTGTCACAAGCTTTTGGGTATATACCTAATACATAGTATTTATTTTACCTACATCAAAGGACTTGAAAAGAAAATTCCAGAGTGAAGGACTATATTTTGAAAGGAGATATATAAGTGAAATGTGTTAAAATGAGAAAAAAGGTACTGCAAAGTTACAGTAAATAAATACAAAAGCTATAAATGAAGTATTATCTAAATATACATTTTTATAAGTACTTAAATCCTTTTTTTACTTTCTCTAGCCCACATGTACATAGTGGATAGAGAAGATATTTTATTCCGCTCAAAAATTTGATGTCGGGATTTCACAGGAAATGTAAGTTTTGAGGTCCTCTGAATCCATAAAAAGCATTTTTAGAAAATGTCTGTGGACAGCATAGCACAAAAATGAAAAGATCGTTAAATACCAAACTTAGTATTTAGTTTTATTATCTTCTAAGGATGTTACACGAACATGTTCAAAAATATCCCCCTACCACCAACTACCCTTTATATGGAAATTTTTTTGAAAAATTTGTTTTTCTCAAAAAGACTAACGATTTTTATTGAAATACTACATATTAAAGATATTTACATCACATATAAAAAATATATATATATATATTGAATTTTCTGGGAATAGCCTCTGAAGACCTCTTTATCCTGGATGAGTTTTGCAGAATTCTGCATAACGGTTAAACCGAAACAAATAGATAAAAACTTACTGCACAAAAAATGTAGAACTCATTAAAATACATAGTTTATGTCATACATTTTTTATGCAGAGCTGACCATTTCCAAAATATTCCTCATAATTAGTTTCAATTTTAAACTACAACTTTTCTCAAACCAGCAGTGATGTTTTGTTTCATCTCCTTTGTTTTACTGCAGGCCATGTAAAGCAAATCAAACTTCAATTATTTCACAAAGGACCAGATTTTATCGATTTAGCATTGTGTATTCCCTTATGTCCCTTCTTCTTACAAGAAGCAAGTAACAAGACAATTTCTACTACTGTTTACCTTGATTAGCATGTTCTAGATAAAATAATCTTTTGTAGGGAAAGTTATTTTTGTAATAGCTAGAGAAAGTCATGTCATCGAACACATCAGATTTCTTTTTCTCAAACATATTGCTATATATTGTAGTATTTAAATCCAGAAATATACTATTTATATCTTATGTTTCTATATTCAGCTAGTTACTAAATTAAAATTCCCATTTAATTTAAACTAAATATGTTTAATAGTTTATTTGTGTATCATCTAGCTTCACGAGAGCATTTTACTTAAACTGCAACATGTGATCAGAATGGAAGTTAATTATTATAAGATTAAGTCTTTATTAATGTGTGTTTATATACTAATTTATAAGCTAAACCAAAAATATATTTGCCAAGCCATAAAGAGCTGAAATTACATCCTGCTTTGCTCACTACTCACTTCCTCTGCTTAATGGACTCTTAAGTGTGGCTTCATTACTGCCCCAACTCTAAAGGACTGATCCAGGATTTTTGTAGCGGGGGACGACACAGGACCAACGCCTTTACTTCCCTTCCGAAGGAAGCCATGCTAAGGATTTTTACATCCAAAAAATCCATTGTCATCTGTCGGGTTTGAACCCGCGACCTTGGGTATATGAAGTTAGCATAGTAAACTTAAACTTATATAGGTTCCTGTACTAAATACAAGGTGTTTCATTGCTTAGTTCCACTTGAGGAGAAAAATCACTGTTCAGTCTCTTCTTAATTATAAAACAATCAATTTTGTAAGACACAAACCACAAAGCAATGGAATCATGTAATGGAAAAATAATAGCACAACCAACAGAATCATAACATATTTTTAACTGTTGCCCAACTACTGTGCCTGTGTCTTGCTCTCCATCCACCCCTCAAGCCTCAGCAGACCCAAGTAAGACAGTAAATATAAGCTACATGTATCAGATTAGGGAAGCATTTATTTTTTATTTACCATACATAATATTAGATAGGTACTTAAGTTTATATTTATTTTGCTCATATTGTCTCTAGTTTCTTAACTTTATTTAAGATTTATTATGCTGCAGCCTGTATTTTGTATTACAGTTTTGATTGGTGAGAATGAGAAGCATGCTCTCTCCTCTGGATCCACCTTTGACCACTCTACTTGCCACAAGCTATCCCAGGTGCTATTCAAATGCCCATCACAATCAACATAATTAATAACAGCTTATAAAAATACTAGCTCTGGCTCAATGTCAATGTGATAACATTCTATTTTGCCCAACTTGCATTATAGCATACTTGAGAGGGTATTAAAACCAAGATAAAATAATGTAATTACCATGCTATAACCTTCATCCAGTGACTATGTTTTATAGCAAATAGCATCTTGGCTTACTAATTGGAAAAAAGGGAATATATAACTTTGCAAAATATATAAATTAAAAAATTCTTTAATTAAAGCAGTGACCCTTAGTATTAATTTAAACAGTCTTTAGTTACAGAGAAAAATCATTTTTACGGTACGTAGACTAATTTATTCTTATACAGAGCATTTTTTGCTTTCAATCAGGGCCATTTCTATATATTTTTGGCAGATTATAATTATTTTCAAGTTGTTTTATATACCTAATTGCAACTTTATTAGCAGCTATTTGATCCCTTTTGTTTAGTACACTTTGTTTATGGCAGCCTTAAATTTGGAAATAAATTTATGTGCATGGAAGAAAAGCCCTTTGGATGGAAGAAAATTTTAAAGCAATTTGATTTTCTCAAAAATGGCCACAAAAATGTTTATTAAAATACTATATATTAAACATAATTGCATCACAAATAAAATACATTTCTTCAATTGCCTGGGAATAGCCTCTGAATCTCTCTTCATTCTGAATGACTTTTGCTAACTGGCAAACCATAAATGATAGCGACTTACTACTCAAAAAATATAGATCTTGTCAAAACACATAATTTGTGTCAAATGCATTTTTATTATGGAGTTAACCATTTTCAAGATATTCCTTTTTATCTAATACTATACTCAATTTGATAGTGAATAACCACATTTTTTTTAGCCTGATCATGAACAATGAGCAAAATTTCAAACCATCACATAGCAACCAACTTGTAAAGATTTGACAAATGCTTTAGTTTATTGTATTTCCTTACTCGCTTGTATAAAAAATAATATGTAATAAAACCATTTCAGCTAACTTTTATCTTGGTAATCATGAAATAGAATTAGCTTTTATAAGAATAGTTTGTTGTAGCATAGGTAGAGAAGGTTATGTGAATGTAGTACAGTAGAGTTTTCACACAGGTGCACAACTTTGCTTCTGATATTTTCCATTAGACAGTTGTGTCCTCATATAATAAGCTTGGTCATTTTTCAAAATAACCTCATCGAAAATTAGTTGATAGGTGTGTGCAACATAAGAATCTGAAAATATCAGTGTACAAACCAAATTCTCTCATTTGCAGGAGGTTTTGATTTTCTGCTTCAATATCAAAAATACTGTAGGTGAGGCTCATCAAATACTCTCAGATACTTATAGCGAGATCGTGAAAGAATGTGTCATGAGTAGTTTCAACGCTGCAAGAACAGTGATCTTGGCATTGAAGATCTGCATCGTGGTGGGTTGTAAATGATTGGAAATGATTCAGGAACAAGGAAATTGGATAGCACAAGTTGAAGTCAAGAGATGTTGAATGATATTTGTTTGCTTGTGAACAGCTGCTTGCAAGCTGAAAGGGATTTCTACATCATGCTGTGACTGGTGATGAAAAATGGATTCATTCCGATAACTCCAATCACAGAAATCATGAGGACTTTCCAGCCATGCTCCCATATTAACAGTCAAACCCAATATTTACAGTTCCAAGGTCTTTATTTGGTGGGACCAGCTCAGCGTAGTTTTTTATGAGCTGCTAAAACCAACTGAAACAGTCACAGGCAGTCTGTATTGAAAGCAGTTAATAAGTTTATCTTGAGCTTCAAAATATAAATAGCAGCAATACCACAATAGACTTGATGTAGTAATTTTGCAGCATGAGAATGCTCGACCCCATATAGCAGTCAAAACACACTTGGAAACATTGAAATGGGAAGCCCTACCCAACCTGCTATATTCTCCAGATATTGCTCCCTCCATCACTTGTTTTGATCAATGGCACAACAGCCTGGCTGACCAGCACTTTTGTGCTTATGAAGAAGTAAATAATTGGATAATATGTGGATTGCCTCAAAAGTTATCAGTTATTTTGACAAGGGATTTGTACATTGCCTGAAAGATGAGAGAAAGTAATACCAGTGATGGACAATATTCTGAATCATAAATATTTCACCATTCTTTTTACAACATAGCCTTAAATATCAGAAAAAATGGCAAATGCACCATTATAATTGGTGGTCCACAAGAGATAGACACCTAACACAAAGAAAAAAAAAAAACAAATCTATCATATCCCCCCCCCTCGCTCTTGCTCTCTCTCTCTCTGTGGAGAGAAAAAGCATTACTAAAAGATGTCAGATAAGTACCAACTTAATAAAGTTCAGGATTTTTAAGCATATAAACACACAGATTGTTAAGATCTGCCTACACCAAACAATTTTTATAAATTCTTCAAAGTGGCACTAATGATTTTCATTACAAAACCATATATTTAATAAACATATACAGAAAATGGTCATGTACCATTTCATTAGTTCTCTTTCATATGAATGAATTTTGTATAATCTAACTGATAAGCTGTAATAATAGGAAACTATATTCCTTAAAACACAAAATGTCAAAGTATGGTATTACAAATTTTCGTTTTGAATTTTCAAATATATTTTTTTTAAACCATCCATAGTAACTTGTTTTATAGATATCTGACTATCAATTCAGGCTAATGTATTTCATTTTTACTTTTGACAAAATGTGTATAAAAATATTTCTGCAAACATTCATCTTGAGTAACAAACAGTAGTCCCATTATAAATGATGTGCAGGGTAATATTGGAAGTAAGGCTGAAGCAGAAATGTTTAATTTTTAATATGCAGAAAGAATAAATAATGATACAGTTTATATCTTCAGGCATTTTTTTCAAAATTTCATTTAGTTGGTTAATTTTTAAGTATAACTGCCTCATTTTTCACCTTTGCGATGTTTACAGAATTATTTTACATGCTTTTATGTTTTGCCTTCTTTTGTAGCTTAACATCCTTTAACCTGGTTAATCATATTGGACAATGAATGAAGTTTGTTAAATGATGCTCATGTAGGGGTCCACGGAGCTTAAAGGAAAAACAACCTTATCTGGATAACTCACCCTAAGCGAGATTCGAACTTGCAACCTGTTGAATGTTAGCCAGACACACTACCGCTATACATATATTTGTATAACAAATATTTTATAAAATACCCAAGATTGCAGTGAAAATAAGTTTTGATTTTATAGAGAAAACAAATTTCAAAGTCAAGAATAATCAGAATGTTTATTAAAGCTTCCCTATTAATGCCTCTATTTGAACTACACAAACTTATTTATACTTCATTTTAAATCACATGCCTGTCTTTCCTTTTATCATGTTTTTTTTTTCTACAAAATACTCCTACAAAAGCTTGTTTTTCTATTTCAGATTATCCAAATTATCATTCATTTTACATTTCAATGGAATTATAAGAGAAAAGGGATGTGGAAATAGTAATTAAAGCATTAAAAAGCTGGGCATTGTATTGTGGTTTTCAAATGCCCATGACCATGAGAAACAAAGAAAGGTATAGACATGTAGGGCAGTACATTGCTTATTAAATATAATTTAAGTCAGCAATGGGATAATAAATCTGTCTCACATTTAAAAGGTCCCAAGTTTGATTCTCAAAAAGAATAAGTTACCTGAATCTTCTAAGTAAGCGAAAGTCATTTAACTTTAAGCTTCATAGACTCTGGACTGATTGAGTATATTTCACTGATCTCATTCACTGTCTGATATGACCTATGTAGTTGAAGGTCGTTAAACCAAATAAGAAAAAGAAAGGAAGATAGGCAAACGTGGAATATGTGGCTATTGTCCTAATGCGCTGCTGAAGGGAGAAGATTTAAGTAAAAATAGCATTTATCACAGAGTCAGAGAGGATACTCACCCAACCTCTTTTCTAGATACTATCTCAGACAGGAAATTCATTTCTAAAGCCAACAAAGAACATCACTTTTAGCTTCTCTACTATTGCACCCAAAAATTTGATGTTAAAATTTCACTGAAAATGTGTTTTGAGGTCTCCTGAGGCCAAAAAAATCATTTTTGAAAAAGGTATCTTTGTGCGCACGCACGCGCGCGCGTGCGTGTGCGTGTGCGTGTGCGTTTGCGTGTGCGTGTGCGTGTGCGTGTGTGTGTGTGTATGAGTGAGAGAGAGAGAGAAATACAAAGACTCAAAAATGAAATGCTGGTTAGTTATCAAACAATATTTAAATTCAGCATCTTTCAAGGTAACATGAAGATTTTCAAGAACCCACCCCCCCCCCTCAACCAAATTTCCTTTTGCATGGAAAAATGTAGAACATTTTGATTTTTTTCAAAAATGGTTAACAATTTTGCTTAAAATACGAATACTCGTATAATTAGATAATTACATGACAAAAGAAAATGTATACATTGAATTTTTCTGGGAGAGCCTGTGAAGTCTATTCCATTCTGAATGACTTAATTTTTGGTAAATTGTAAGATTTTTTTTTTTTTTTTTTTTTTTTTTTTTTTTTAGTTAATGATTTCTGACATATTCTCTATTATTGGTTTCGGTTTTAAAAATACTTTTCTCAAGTTTCATATCCTCATCTGTTTCAAATCTCTTATTTTAGTCCTTGTCATGGAAAGAAGTAAATTTCAAGGCCAATCATAGTGACCACTTTTAAAAGATTTGACCATCACTTTAGCCCAGTATACTCCCTTATTTCCTTCTAATTACAAGGAAGCAAGTGAATAGATGGAAGAATAATGTTTTGTAAGAATAGTTTGTTTGCGAAATTGGTAGAGAAAAGCATATGAATGGAACACATTTTTTTTTTTTCAAATCTGCGCATGCACAAAATAAGAGCCAATCTATATGCACTAGCCTAATCCACGAAAGCAGCGGTAGTTGAAGCCAATGTATATGCACTTCAGACAAATAGCAAAACCTGAGGACCCTGTCTGTTTACAGAGGCTTGCTACGGCCTAACGGCATCCGGTTGCCTCATTCTACTTACTTTCTCTATACGTACTATGTACATGGTGTATAGAGAAGGTATTGCACTCCACCAAAAAATTTGATACCGAGATTTCACCGGAAATATATGTTTTAGGGTCCCCTGTATCCAATGAAAAATCTGATGTGTTCCATTCACATGACTTTCTCTACTTCTGTGTAACAATTATTGTTAATAAGCTTATTCTTCTATTTATTTCAAACTAATCGAGAAAAAATTAGCAGAAATAATCTTATTACTTGCTTCCTTGTAAGCAGAAGCGAAATATGGGAGTATCATAGGTTAAAGTGAAGTCAAAAACTGGTTACTAGGCGACTGAAGTTCCTTTGTTTGTATGGACATGAATTGACAAATTCCTGTATGAGAAAAGTATAAGTTTTTCAAAACTGAAACCAAAAACAAAGAATATTTCAAAAACGATCAATTCCTCGAAAAAAATCATATAACATAAATTGTGTGTTTTAATATGCTCTACATTTTTAGTGTGGTAAGTTTTTGTCCATTTCTTACTGTTTAGAAGATATGCAAAATTCCTCCAGAATAAAGTAGTCTTCAGAGGCTATTCCCAGAAAATTCAAGATATACATATTGTCAGGTAAATACCTTTAATATACGATAATTTAATCACAATCGTTAGAGTCATTTTTGAGAAAATCAAAATTTTCGAAAAAAGTTCCATGTAAAGGGTAGTTGGGGTGGGGAGATTTTCTTGCAAATCTTCGTGTCGCATCCTTGGAAGTTACCAAACTTAAATAGCAAGTTTGGTTACTTAACGGTCTTTTCGTTTTTGAGCCATGCTGTCCACAGACACACTCACACGGACCTTTTTCCAAAAACGCTTTTTTTTTTATTCAGGGGGACCCAAAACGTGTATTTCCGATGAAATCTCAGTATCAAATGTTTGGGTGGAATACAATACCTTCTCTATACACTATGTACATAGTACGTGTAGAGAAAGTAAAAAGCATTTTCAGAAAAAGGTCCGTGTGTCCGTGAACACGATAACTCAGAAACGAAAAGTCGGTAAAACATCAAACTTGGTATTTAAGTGATGCGACACGAAGATTTTGAGAAAAATTCCCCCACCCCCAACTACCCTTTACATGGAACTTTTTTCGAAAATTTTGATTTTCTCAAAAATGGCTCAAAAATTTTGCTTAAAATATCGTATACTAAAGACATTTACCTGACAAATAAAATGTATATCTTGAATTTTCTGGGAATAGCCTCTGAAGACTATTTTATCCTGGATGAATTTTACGAAATTTTGCATAGCTGCTAAACCGCAAGACATGGACAAAAATTTGTTACACAAAAAATGTAGAGCACGTTAAAACACGCAATTTATGTTATATACATTTTTTTTTTCGTGGAGTTGATCGTTTTTGAGTTATTCCTCCTTGTTGATTTCACCTTTAAAAAACATACTTTTCTCATACAGGAATTTGTCAACTGCTGTCCATATAAACAAAGGAACTTCAGTCACATAGCAACCAGCTTTTGACTATCACTTTAACCTATTGTACTCCCTCATTTCGCTTCTATTTACAAGGAAGTAAGTTATATGTTAATAATTTGTTGCAGAGATGTAGAGAAAGCCATGTGAATGAAACACATCAGATTTTTAGTTTATGTTTTAATGGCGCCTTTACAAGTGCTTTTATTCATTTCGATCCTACTGCTTTTGAGTATCCGGTAACATCAGCTTCAGAGGCTATTCTCAAAAAAGAATTCAATGTATACATTTTATTTATCTGTGAATATCTTAAATATATCTATAACATTGTAATCAAAATCATTAGACTATTTTTGAGAAAATAAAAAATTTCATGTAAAAGAAGGGGGGGATAATCCAGAAATCTTCGTATAGTACGCTTATAAGTTACTGATCTTAAATATAAGGGTTTGTACTTAATCGACTTTTAGTTTTCGAGTTATGCTGTTCACTAACACATATATTTATCCTGTAAATATTTATATTTTCGGTGAAATTTCGGGTAGAATGCAATAAATTTTCTGCCTACTATATGCACATATACTAGCAGAGAAATTAATACAAATCTTGAAAATACTAGAAAACGTAAAATACAATTTGTTCTTTAAAAGTGAGAATTTTCTCTCTATTAATTTGGCTGATAGAATCTGAGGATCAGGAAGACGTATTTTTACTGTAAAGACCAGCGTATGACAGCCTTGTACTTAATATCTACTCATCTTTCTTTTTTTCGAAAATGTAATTATCTTCAAAAGCAAAAAAAATATAAAAGTTATTGTGAACTATGTATAGCTTAATCGTTCAGAAAACTCACCTTTCATTACTGGGGAGAAATGATAACCACTAACAGCTTCGAAAAAATGCTACTTCATCCAGAAGGTTCGTAAAATGTGAAATCTTCAAGCTAAGCAATGAACTCTTCATATACACACAAAGCAGTACATAAATGTTTCTTAAACCGCAGAAAAATTCACAGACATAAAAAAAAAAAAAAAAAAAAAAAGCTCAACATTTCATTACTGCCTTCACCACTACCATTAGCAATGCTTCCGCGCATCATTACTATCGCACGACGAACGTTACATTTCCCTTTTGCTTCACTCATTGCCTGTCATTTGAAACGACCAATGAATAAACTTACCTACCGAACATAATCTCTAAAGTCCAATAATTATTCGCCTTGGGAACCTTGAAGCCCTCTCAAAATAATAACTTGAACCTGACGCATTTAACTGTGTCCTACGCTTGTTCGCTCGCTTTTGGTGGGTGAGCATGTCTTCACTTATTGTGTTCATGTTTTGTTTTGTTTTTGTTTTGCTTTTTCTACACGTACTATGCTTATAGTGTATAGAGAAGCTATTGTATTGCACCCAAAAATTCTATACCGAGATTTCACCGGAAATACATGTTTTGGAACCCCCTGAATCCAAAAGAACTCATTTTCAGAAAAAGTTTAGTGTGGGTGTCTCTATGTATGTGTGTATAGACTGCATAGGCCGTTAAAAACCAAACTTGGTATTCAAGTTATCTTCCAAGGATGTGACACGAAGCTTTTGAAGAAAATCCCCATACCACAAACTACCCTTTACATGGAAGCATTTTTGAAAATATTATTTTCCTCATAAATGGCTGAAACGATTTTGACTAAAATACCGTATATTAAAGCTATTTACATTACAAATAAACTGTATATTTTTAATTTTCTAGGAGTAGTCTCTGGACGAGTTTTGCAGAAGTGTGCATAACTGTTAAATGTAAAATTTAGATTAAATCTTAATACACCAAAAATGTAGGCCACGTTAAAACACATGATTTATGTCATATACTGTTTTCTTGTGGAATTGGCCGTTTTCGAGATATTCCTTGTGATTGATTTTAGTTTTAAACCACCTAACCTTTCTCAAGCGGTACCATGCAAACCGAATAGAATTTCAGTTGTTGCACATAGCGACCGGCTTTTAAAAGATTTGAATAACGCATTAACCTAATGTGCTCCCTTATTTCCACTCTACTTTCAAGGAATCAAGCACTAGTAATAAGACAATTTCTGCTGAGGTTTATCTCGATTAGCTTGCTGTAGATATGAGTATTTTGTAAGAATAGTTTGCATATGGAACAATTAGAGAAAGTCATGCGAATGGAACAAATCAGATTTTTTTTGCTTTCTCTAGCACATATGTACAATGGACATAGTAGATAGTATTCAACATAAAATTCCACATGCCTCTAAAGACTTTTGTTTAAAATACAATATGTCTAAGATAGGTGGCGCAGTGGCAGACTGGTTAGACCGCTCATCTCCCACCTAGACGTCTTCTGTTTAATCCCAAAGGACCACATGTAGGTTTAATTTTAATTATTTTCGTTATAGTAGGAGTGGAATGTATATATATCTCGTTAAAACATATATTTATAATTTATGTCTAACAGTTTTTTTTTTTTTTTTTTTTTTTTTTTTTTTTTTTTTTTTTTTAGGGATAAGCATTTCCGAATTATTCCTTATTAATGGTATAAATTTTAAAACAATTTTCCAAAATAGGAATTTTTCATTCCTGTTTTTTTTTCAGAACCAATTTCAACCACATAGTAGCCAACTTTTAAAACAAATTACTATCGCTTTAACCTATTATTTCTCTTCTACTTTTAAGGGACCTAGTAATAAGACCAGTTCTTCTAATGTTTATCTTCATTAGCATTAAATAGAGAGAAGAATAAGCTTTTGTAAGAATAGTGAGTCAGTTGAGGAATTAAATAGCGTGTCGGCGCGTTACCATGGTTACTCAGTGGTTACAGCAATCAGTTAGAAACCAGAAGATTTGTGGTTCAAAACCGGTTGTGGTATTGAATTTTTCAGTGTGCTTCACCACAACTTTTGTAAGAATAGGTAGAAAAATTAATGTGAATGGAGCACATCAGATTTTTCTCACGTACCTATATTATAACTATTCTTCTGGTGCTAATTATCCTGCTAGTGGAAGCTATATTTGGTCGCGAATATTAACCACAGTAAAATTCCATGGGGCACACGAACTCACTTGGCGCAGATGCGCGGAGATCCAAAATGTTCAAAAACACGTAGGGTAACTTAGTCTAAATCGGGTCAACAGATTAATCGGGTCAGTTTTAAAGCTTTGCTGTTTACACCAAGGTCAAGTGACATATACAACATGCTACCATCTACCGAAGAAGACTGCAACTTCTTGCTCACAGTGAACGTTAAAGTTTATGGAACTTGTGTTTTTTGTAGCTGTGGCATAAAAAAGAAACAAGTCTTGTTATAGGTAAAGGCTGTATTGTTTAGATATTTAAAATGAAACTTTGATTGTTTTCTTTATTTTGCAACATAAACAACAAGGAAATTTGCTCAGCTAAAGTTTATAAACCAGCATAGTCCTTGTATTTGAGGTTAAGACACTCCAACGCTCATTAATCGCATTCAAGTACTACCAACTTATGATTATAAATGTTCCTACATTTTGGGTTAATCGGATCAGTAAATTAAGGGTTAAAGGGGTCAATGCTGCTATGAGTGATTTAAGTTTTTATCGTTATTGTTTTATTACAGATGCCTAGTAATGCTTATAAAAAGCTGTTGACATGAACGGCAGAGGGTCTTTCTCCTGCTCGTTGTGATGGTCTCAACAGAAAGGATGTAGCTGACTACTTCAAACTCTTGGAGGAGACTTTACAGGCTTGTGATTTACTTAATAAGCCTCAACTGATACATAATGCCGATAAATCTGGTTTCTAGATGAACAATAAACCTACAAGAAAACATTTTTGCTCAGAAGGGTGCTAAGGCAGTGTACTCTCAAACTTGTGTTGAGAGAGGGGAGCTTGTCACGACATTAGCTTGCACAAATGCAACTGGGAACTTTATTCCTCCATTGGCTATTTTTAAGGGAAAGAAATATCTCAAGAATTTTTGAATGGCTTCCCAAATGGATCTGTTGTGACCATGTCAGATTCTGGATGGATCAATGAAGAATTTTTTTTGCAGTGGCTGCATCACTTCCAGGCCCATCGAGTGCTTGGAACATGTTTGCTGCTAATTGATGATCATGGATCTCACAAGAGTTTGTCTGCTGCACTGTAGTTTTGTAAAGAACACGACATTCATATGGTATGTCTACCAAGTCACACTACTCATTGACTCCAACCATTAGATAGATCATTCTTCAAAGTCCTCAAAGCATATTATGACAATGAATGCAATAAATGCATGCGTAACACAGGAGGGGGGGGGACGAAAGATTACAAAAATAATATTTGGAAGAATTTTCAAATAAGCTTGGCGCCAATCAGCAACACCAGCGATTGCTGAGTCTGGATTTTTGTCAACAGGTCTGTTTCCCCTAAACGAAAATGTGGTGTCTGATCATGAATATTTATCAGGAGAATGTATGATTACACCAGAACGGCATACTTCAGTACTTGAGAGTGCAACTTTACAACTTGAGGATACCTACTACTCCTAATTTCAGTCCAGAACACGCATCAACATCCACGATGACCTTCCGTGATCTGCCTCCGTCGCCAATAAAAAGACCGCAACGCAAAGAGTCAGCAAGGAAACAGAAAGTGGCTCTTTTAACTTCTCCAAAAAATATAGAAGTAAGATAAAGACTGCAACTGAGACGTAATAGACGAAAAGAAACCATTGTCCTGCCTCAGTCAAACAAGTATGGAACAAAAAGTGGAAGAAAACGACTGTTGCCACCATTATCTGAAGACGACGATCAGTATGAGGACATGCAAGAGCAAAATAAAAGCGCATATGCATTCTGTTTTGTAAAATACGATGATTGTCGCTCAGAAAAATTAGGGGACTGGATACGGTGTCAGAGAAGTGGGAAAGAATGGTACCATGAAGACTGTGTTGGTGCCAAGGAAAGAAGAATTTCATTTGTGGCAAATGCAGGTTATGTGACTAATTTTTTTCCATATTCAAGTGTGTATTTTTCAAGAAGCAAACTATTTTAGACAGACCCTATTTACCTTGATGACTGGCCCGATTTAGACTTAATCCTTAGGGTAAATCGGGTCGTGTAGAGAAGTGCTATTAACCTCAGTGTTTCGTGTATCCTTATTGTTAATAAAAATATGTCTATTGGGTTTTGTTGCCTAAGGTCTTACGTAATCAAAATATATTGCTATATTTACTCACATGAACGCTTTAAGCGCTATTATTATTTTTATAATTTTTGATCCGTTTTAGACTAAGTTACCCTAATTCCCTTTACGGTTGCACCGAGCCAGATGGACTGGGTTCGGGAGATCGTGGACTCGGTTCCCCGCGGCCGATCTTTCTGACCCATGGGATTTCCTGGGTCACTAGGCGAATGCTGGAGGGCATTCTTCATTCCCCCGAACATTCTGTCCCTTCAAAAATTTAATTTAATGGCTTGTTATTTATGGACGCTCTTTAACTACTGTGGTTCTTAGCGTCACATTCTAAATTGGGCATGAAAGACCGCTTAATTTTGCTCAGAGGCCTCTTTTTTCAGGCTTGAGGTTCTTTTACGTGCCGTAAATCTACAACACGGGACCAAAGGCTTTACTTCCCTTCCGAAGGAAGCCATGCTAAGGATTTTTACACCCGAAAAAATCCATCGTCCTCCGCCGCGTTTGAGCCCGCGACCTTGGGTATATGAAGATAGCATGGTAACCATTACACTACGGAGGGCGACTCTGTCCCTTCATTTCATCCCAATTGGCCTCTTTCAGGGTTGTAAGTGTCGACGAGGACTGCAGCAGAGGCGTCATTTGGTAGAGGTGTCCGCGTTTTGGAAATACATCTCTCGGCGGCGGGATGGCGTTAGTGGTTGTCTGAGGACTTAGGTGGTCTTTACGGGACCGGGCCACGGTCTGGCGCTCCTCGCGTCGAGATGCACTGCTTGTGAACTGTTAGGGACCCTCTACGACGTTTTCTCTCTATACGGATATCGGCCGCCTCTGAAATGATACCTACTCATCTCATCCTTCCTCTAGGAGTCTGACGTACTCTCAAAGACATTAAAATACGCCTGACTCTGTGATTTTATCGAAAGTGTGAACGTTTGAACGGGTTATGACAATTTTTATTGGTGCCATTCTGGCACAACATACCAGGCGAGTAAGAAAAGGCAAAACCAATTGGGCAATCCACCCCTTCAACCCTCAACCCGCTCAACACTCCTTCAGAACAGGTTATATACAGTGCATAAATTTTGTTCATCACGTATGCACATTACCTTGACATTGGAACTTCGGTATGTAGTACACAGAAAAAATTAATGTACTTTTCTGCCGCCCAATGAGTGAGGTCTAGTTTTGTCCAACCAGAGAGTTTGGGCATCATCAGTTCACAACTCAAAACTCCATTTGTCAATTACTCAGTTTGGAAATGAATAACTTCACGGTTTTCTCTTTCTTCAAACCATATATTGCGTTGAAAGAACTTTCCTTGAGTGATTTTGCAATGAACACCCTTTACAACCTTTGAAATACCGCTAGCTCTATCCACAAGTCACATGGTTTCAATGTCCCCACACAGTAATATATTGTGCATCCCTGTTAGCGCTCTATCCTATTATAATTCTATGATATACATACGCTTTCACGGCCTATGTCTGACTTTTGTGGTAATTCTGCGCCACGACTCTCTTAATTCTCACGAATAGTAAACGAAGATTTAATCTTTGATAGGCGTTAACCAAGGAGGATTCTCTGAAAGAGAGAATGAAACCGAGCCAGGTGGCTCAGGTGTTTCGTCTGGAACTGGCATTCGGAGGTCCGGGTTCGCTCCCCGTGCACTCTGGCCCTGGGTTTTTCCGTGGTTTTCTTGGGGCCTCTTAGGCGTATGCTGGGATGCTGTATATCTACCACGGTTTCTTTTTCTTTCATTCATTTCATTTCCATTGTTTATCTTTCAGGTCGGCGGCAGATGTGGCTCAAGGCTTTGCAGGCAGATGGCACGGTTGCTTGCTCCGAGTAAAACTCTCCTTTCCCTGGTTGCGCTGGATGGGGCTAGGTGCCTCCTTTCTGCCTCCCGGCTTCTTTATAGCCACCGTGGCGCGCCAGGGCTGCCATCTAGTGAAACTGTTGGGGATTTCCGTGCTCTCTGCGCTTAACTCCGTCGTTTCCTGTGTACTAGGCTGGTTTCCCCTCCTCTTATTCCCTTCCACCGAGGGTGGTAGGCCGCAATAGATCAGTACTTGGTCGCAGTTGCCGAGATGTTCCCCGCTGTTAACATGGTCGTACCTTGTACCTCAAGTGGGAATAAAAGTGACTTTTATTTATAGTATTTAACTCCCGCTTTTACTACTTGTGGTACCGCAGGCAAGAAACTGAATATGCATAAACACGACTATATAAAGCAGATTGTGCGCAAAAAACGTAGAAATGAAAATAAAACAAAACACGTAGATCAAACAAGACATAAGTAACATTTAAAGCAAAGTCTATGTAAACTACCTACATCATTAAAAACCACAAATGATTGGAATAACATTACTTATTATCCGGCACTACAGTCCTATGTGAGCCTTGGTCTCTTTCACTATCAGTCTCCATGCTTTCCTATCTTTACTTTTTCTTCATCCTTTCACTTTCATAAACTTCAAATCATCTATCACTGCATCAGTGCATCTCAATCTGGTCTTCCTTTTTTTCTTGTCGAGTAAAATCTTGCTTTCAATACACTTACAGTTATTCTATTCATCTCCATTCTTTCTAGATGACACATCCATTGTAGCATTTATAAAACGTGCATTATCTTCTCCTTTTATATGGGATGATATTAAGGATACGTAAAATGTCGTATGAAATATCCCAAACTACTTCATATAAGGAATAGTTTATGGTTATGAAAGTCTTTGTACCTAAAAATCACAACTTTGGGAGATACTGATCTTAAATACCAACTTGAGAATGTATTGAAATTTGTAATCCGCTCGTATCATTCCTTTAAATGTATCTCGATTATAGTGTTTCTAAGGGTCATTTCATCCTTTGCTAGCAGTTTTATCAATTGGTCAACAAATATATGGATATTTTTTTCTTCTTCCTGATGCTACTCCTTTGTTTTGGAAACAATTAATCACAAAGAATAGGCAGGGATACGACTGGCTTCAATAAGTTCTTAGAAAATCCAAGAAATTACACTCGTACCAAAATCGAAAAGCGTTTGTATTTAGAAACCGTCGATTCTTATTAGTTTCAGCTATATCCATCACGTAGTTTCGTTGCCATAGGCGATTGAATCAACAATCTTGTGCTTCTTTAGAAAGTTGGAAAAAAAAACAAGTTTCGTGCGGTGATTAAACACTTCTATTTAAAAGGCTTAGCACCGAAAGAGATAAAGGCCGAGTTGGATGAAGTTCATGACACTGTTCCTGCGTTTGCAACAATTTACAATTGGATAAATGAATTTAAACGTGACCGTACTTATACAAATGATAAACATCGTTACGATCGTCCAGTAGAAGTGACTTTCTCCGAAATTGATAAAATCCAGGATATGGTTTTGAATGATCGACGAATCAAAGTTCGCAAAATAGTAGAGGCCACTGTTCATAAGGTGCGCTGTTCTCAATTTTGCACCAAAAATTAGGTCTGACAAAGATCTCGGCAAGATGGGTGCAGCGTTTGCTCTCATTAGAAAATAAACGCAATCGTGTGATCGATTCAGAAACTGGCTTGTCACTTTTCCATCACAATCCTGACGAGTTTCTGCATCAATACATAACTGCGGATGAAACATGGATACACTACTACACTCCAGAGGCAAAAGTACAGTCGAAACAGTGCGTTTTTAAAGGCGAGCCGGCTCCGAAGAAGGTAAAGATGGTGATTTGCAGACAAGGTAATGGCCTCGGTTTTTTGAGATGCACGTGGAATCATTGCATTGATTACTTACAGAAAGGAAAAACGATAAATGGATAGTACTATGCATCATTATTGCACCGGTTGAACGGAGAAATCAAGAAAAAACGCCCTCGTCTGGCAAAGAAAAAGATTCTCTACCATCAAGACAATGCAAGGGTGCACATCCGCGCAAAATTTGCAGAATTAAGGTTCGAATTACCACAACATTCACCGTATTCACTAGATTTGCCCCCCCCCCAATCTTTTTTTATTTCCAAACTTGAAAAAGTGGCTCGGTGGAAAACGATTCACGTCTAACGAAAAGGTCATCTTACAAACATACGCCTATTTTGAGGACCCTCTGAAATCCTACTTTTTGGAAGGCTTAAAACAGTTGGATGCCCGCCTGGGTAGCGTGGTGGTAACATGTCTGCCTCACGTTCAAAAGGTCGTGAGTTCGAATCTCGCTTAAGGTGAGTTACCCGGGTAAGGTTTTTTTCGGGGTTTTCCCTTATCCTGAGAAGACAAATGTCGAGTAACTTTAAGTTCCATGGACCCCGAGATCATTTGAGCATCATATCATCAATTGCATTCATCGTCCGATATGACCAAACCAGGTTAAAGGACGTTAAACTACACATACAAAAAAAAAAAAAAAAAAAAAAAAAAAAAAACAGTTGGAGAAACATAGGGAAAATTGTATCGAGCTTAACGGAGATTATATTGAAAAATTAAAAAAGAATATAACAAAAATAATTTGTTTTTCTGTCTCTTTCTAAGGAATCCTTGTCGCACGGCTTTCGCTAATTCTCGTCTCCGTGGAAGCGAAAAACATGCATTGGCAACGGGAACCAAACGTGTATTTCTGTTAAAATCTCGGGATCGAATTTTTTGGGTGAAGTACAATACCTTCTCTACCTATGTACTATGTAGAGAAATTAAATAATAAAAGCAGCATATTGATAAAACTACTAGCAAAAGATGAAATGAATCTTAGCAACAATGTAATCGAGATACATTTACAAGAATGACACTACAAATGAACGCTATTTAAGAAGTAATTATATTATCTTCAGTAAATTATGAAAATAACTATTCTAAAATCTGTGGTCGTATATTTCAGGATAATCTCTTGCTTACTTGTACTGTGTTATATAGCATTTTTTGGGGGGGGTTGTCTATATGTTAAAGCTCTTTAACCTGGTTGATCTTATCGGACGAAGAATGAAACTGGCGAAATGATGCTCAAATATTCAATGGAGTTTAGAGTTTCTCAACATTCGTCTTTTCAGGATAAGGGAAAATCCCGAAAAAAAAAACCCTTGCCCGGGTAACTCAGCCTAAGCGAATTTCGAACTCGCGAGCTTTTGAATGTGAGGCAGACATGCTACCCCATCCCTGCCGAGATGGACTATTCAAAATTATTTTAGTCCACCGCCATATTAGTTTTGTTGCATCCAAAAGATACGAGTTGCAATAACTTCCATAGAATACTAACTTAGCTACAGTTTTCTTTGCCTTTCAGAAAGTGCGACAGCATTGGTTGGTTAAAACGATGAACCACACAAGTAACGAAACCCCTAAACTCAAATTACATGTAACCACATTTTAGTAATCAAGGACACCTTAAGAAATGAATAGATATTTTCGATTCTTATCTAAATAATAAGATATCAGAATCAGTATTCTAGCCAGCGATACCTTCCCAGTTGACATCATCCTCCGCGGTTACCATGCTGCATATACCCAAATGTCGCGGGCTCAAACCCGGAGAAAGGTGATGGATTTTTTCGGGCGTAAAAATCCTTAGCATGGCTTCCTTCTGAAGGGAAGTAAAGCTTTTGGTTCTGTGTCAGATTTGCGGCACGTAAAAGAACCTCAAGCCTGATAAAATTATTCGGTCTTTCATGCCCAATATAGAATAGGACGCTGAGAACCACAGTTAAAGTGTCCATTAATAAAACTCCATTTCCATTTCACAGTTAACTTTGAGAACGTATCTGAAGCTGATGCAAAAGTAGTACGCTGCCTACTTTTCCCAACCTCGACCTTGTTCGATAGCGGACTCGAAACCGTGACCTGGTAATCAACAGCCGGTTCAGTTACCTGTACCACGTGCATCCAGTAGTCATGGTCAGTTGTTCATAAAACGCTCTTACTCCCAAGAAAACGGAAAATAAACTTGTCCTTGATGCAGTATTGTGATAGTGGTTTCCTTCTACCACTGTTCCCCCACTCCAGTCCTTCCTTCTCCACCGCCAAATCATGTCGGTCTCACTCGCAGTGTAAGCTGTACTGGGGTCAAAGAAAGTCGCACCGTTATCGTGACTCGATTTGTTTCGAGTGGTAAGAACACTGCGGTAAATGAACCAAGAAGTAAGGCTGCTTAAGCGTGAAGAAAACAGCAAAGGTGTCTGGCAGTTTCACAGCCTAAACTGTCAGTGAGTGATAGTATCATATTAGAAGCTTCAGCTGAATGGCCTGGTTTCAAGGGCCAAAGATTAATATTCCGGCTCGACCGATTTTGCTTCGTCGTAAAGCGCATCGCCACCACCAGTATCGTGAGAGACCAAAGGAAGGATTCGGTAAGTAACCAACAACATTTCGCTGATTTTTGTTCATTTCTTAGGTTGATTCCATTTGGTTATGTAAGTACCTCAAAGTGTAAGACTAACATTTTGCCTCTAGCGCTTCGAAACCACCTTGAAACCTGGTTGGGTCCAGCTGCTGCAGTAAGGATAGGTGCTTATAGTAACTGTATAGGATAGGATGCAGTGTGAACAATATAAGATCGTATACGATCGATTTGTAGCCTGTGTAAAGAGACATTTTTACCCGCTCTACGCCTATTATGTACAGACTGTATAGAGAAGGTATTGTATTCCACCCGAAAATTCGATACCGAGATTTCACCAAAAATACATGTTTTGAGACCTCCTGAATAAAAAAAAAACATTTTTAGAAAACCATCAGTTTGTGTGTGTGTGTGTGTGTGTGTGTGTGTGTGTGTGTGGACAGCATAACTCAAAAATCTGATAGGTTTCATTCACATGACTTTTTCTACATTGTTGTAACAAATTATTGTTAAAAAGCATGTCCTTCTATTACTTTATGATACTCGAGATAAACGTTAGCAGAAGTTGTCTTAATTACTTGCTTCCTTGTAAGTATAAGGAAAATAAGGGAATACACCAGGCTAAAAGGATAGTCAAATGTTTTACAACTGCTTTCCATGTGGTTGAAATCCGTTTCTATGCAGAGCCAGTAGTTCACAACTTTCCGTATAAGAAAAGTTTAAATATTTTGAATCTGAAACAAATAACAAGGAATATCCACGAAAAAACATATGATATAAATTGTGTGTTTTAACGTGATCTACATTTTTTGTGTAGTAAGTTTTTGTCCATCTTCTATAGTCTGCCAGTTACGCAAAATTCAGCAAAATACATTCAGAATAAAGAGATCTTTAGAGAATATTCCCAGAAAATTGAAAATATACATTTATTTACCATATAAATATCTTTAATATACGGTATTTTAATCAAAATCGTTAGAGCCATTTTTGAGAAAATCAAAATTTTCGAAAATTTTTCCATGTAAAGGGTAGTTTGCAATGGGGGGATTTTTCTCAACATCTTCCTGCCTTACCCCTGAAAGGTACTAAATTTAAATACGAAGTTTGGTATCTTACCGACTTTTCGTTTTTTAGTTATCGTGTTCACAGACACACGGTCACACACACGGACCTTTTCCTAAAAATACATTTTTGGTTACAGGGGACCCTAAAACGTATATTTCCGGTGAAATCTCGGTATCGCATTTTTGGTGGAATGCAATATCTTCTCTACACTATGTACATAATACGTGTAGAAAAAGTAAAAAGTTACAATGTCGAACGGTAACTCCGTTAAATACCAAACTTTGTATTTAAATCCCCTAAGTATGCGACACGAATTCAAGAAAATCCTCCGCCCCAAACTACCATTTACAATGTTGATTTTCTCAAAAATAGTTATAACGATTTTGATTAAAATATGTATATTAAAGATGTTTACATGGTAAATATAATGTATAGCATGAATTTTCTGGGAATAGCCTCTGAAAATTCTAGATGAATTTTACTGAATTTTGCATAACTGGTAAACCATAAGAGATATTAAAAAAACGTATCACATAGAAAATTAGATCTCATTAAAACACGTTATTTATGTCTTAGATTTTTTTTCTTTGTAGAGCTGACCGTTTTGAGATATTCCTTATTATTGGTTGCATTTTAAAATATTTATAATTTTCTCATACGGAAATGTATGAACTCCTGGCCATACATAGAAACGAATTTCAATCATATAGCAAACAGCTTTTAAAAGACTTGACTGTCGTTTTAGCCTATGGTACTTTATTTTCCTTCTACTTACAAAGCAGCAAGTAATAAGACCATTTCCGCTAATTTTATCTCGATTTGCTTGAAGTAAATAGAAGAATAAGCTTTTTAACAATAATTTGTTGCAGCGATGTCGAGAAAGATATCGGATGTGTTTCATTCACATGACTTTCTCTAGTTGTTCCACAAAGAAACTATTTTTATAAAAGATTATTCTTTTATCTACATCATATAGTCCAAATATAAATTAGCAGGATTGTTCGTATTACTTGCTTCCTATTAATCAGAAGGGAAATAAGGATACTAGGGTAAAGCGATAGTGAAATCTTTTAAAAGCCCGCTACTAGGTGAAACAATTGAAATTCGGTTCTCTTTACAAGGGAAGAATTAAAACAAAAGAAATAACGGAAGGAAAGATAATTTTCCGTTTGAGAAACGTTGAAACTAATAACAAAGAATATCTCCGAAAGGTTAACGGTACCATTAAGAAAAAGAAAGAAAAAAGAAAATGAATAAATTGTGTGTTTTAACAAGAGCTGCATTTTTTGTATAGTACTTTTTTTCTAATTCTTATGGTTTACCAGTTACCTATACACAAGTCATCTAGAGTGAAGAGCTCTTGAGAGGAGAGAAGAAAAATCAAGATATACAGGATGTTTCAAAACGACACCAAACGAAGATGTGGACCGTACGTGATACGTGAATATAATTTTCAGCTCTAAATTCGGCACACTGCCATAAAATCACCATGGATTAGGCAGTAGTACATAACCAAATGGCACGTGCCTGGCCTACTCCAAGAGAGATGCCGGTTGGTAGTGAAGGTCCCAATCGCGTGGTGTTGGCGTGGTTTGATGGACACGCCGGCGCGGCACAGGTGTGTTTAAAAATCGCACGATTAATGGAAAGTGTAGCATGTGGGGTGCGGCGTATGAGAACCGTTGTCCCTTCACTGCCTAATCCCAAATGTGTGCGATTTTTAAACACATAAAACTTTAAATAGAAGAGTTTGAAAGCTGCGACAACAAGTTTCGGACAAGTCAAAGTGTAAGCTAATCGACTGCTATCTTCGTTTGGTGTCGTTTTGAAACGGCCTGTATATTTCGTTTCGTAAAAATATGTTAAACATCGCGTATTTTAATCAAAATCATTAGACCCATTTTTAAGATAATCGAAAATGTGCCATATAACGGGTAATTCGGTGGGGGCACTTACCGCTACGGACACACACAGACTAATATACACGCACTCACGCACCTTTTTTTAAAAATTATTAAATTTTTATTATTATTCAAGAAACCCTAAAACGTATATTTTTGGCGAAATCTCCAGAAAATTCTAGGTAAGTATTTCATTTGTAATGAAGATATCTTAAACGTAGCGTTTTAATCAAAATCGTTTGAGCCATTTTTAAATAAAAATTTTAAAAACATATCCACGTAAAAGAATAGTTTGTGGTGAGAGGATGTTCTTGAAAGTCCTTTTCTCCCATTCTTGGAATATGCCAAAGTTAAATCCAAGTTTGGTAAATAACATCTTTTTTTGTTTTTGAGTCATGCTGCTCACATCTACGGACATTTGTTTAAAAACGCTTGGGGGGGGGGGATCGTGCATTCTCAAATATGTATTTTCAGTGAAGTCTATTCCGAATTTTTTGGTGAAGTATAATTCCATTTCTGTTAGTAGCTAGTAGAGAAAGTAAAATGTATTATTGCACTTATGTTTATTATTACTACTGTAATTGTTATTTCTTGGAAATAGTATTTAAAAACAGAACAGCTTTAGGAATTTATGCATATAAAAATATTTAATTTGTACCGATTTCAAACAAATTTGGATGTGTCGATAATGTTCTTCAACTTTCAATCTCTTGAAGTTTAAATTTCAATTTTGTACATGTAGAGTTTTACAAGGCTGTCTACATAAACTATGCTGCTTAATGTTGCACTTTCAACTAATTTTTAAATCTATATAGAAATGTTCCTAAAATTCTTATGTTATAAATAAAACTGCAGTTAAACAAAAGTGTTTATCGTTGCTGCGAGTTATCTGGCTCCCCGAAGCCTTTGCCTTAACCTTGCAAGGAAGAAAGCCTTTCAAAGGCAAGCAGACTGACTGATTATAACTACCAAAGTGAAATACGGTTAGTACCTAGACAATTATGATAAGAATAAATAATAAAAACTCTCATTAAAATCGAATTTTATAAACAAGATATTTAAAGTATGGCAAAATACGCCTTCATGGCGGTTCTCAGTAGTGTTAAAATTAATATGAATAGTCGCCTTTTACTTTCTCTAGCATGTATGAACATACAATGTACATACTGAGTCCGAGAAAAGCATTTTTAGAAAAAGGTCCCTGTTTGTGTGCATGTGTGTCTGTGGACAGTATAGCTCAAAAACGAAAAGACCGTTAAAAACCAAACTCGATATTTAAGCTTAGTATCCTTCAAGAATGCGACTCAAAAAACTTCATCATTCCAAACTACCCTTTACATAGAAAGAAAAATTGAAACTTTGTTTTTCTCAAAAATTGTTCTAACGATTTTGATTAAAATACCGTATATTAAAGATATTTAATCACTTATTGAATTTTCTAGGAATAGCCTCTGAAGACCTCTTTATTCTGGATGAGTTTTGCAACATTTTGTAACGCCTAACCATAAGAGATGGTCAAAATCTTACTAAACAAAACATGTAGGTCTTGTTATAACATAATGCATGTCATATGCGTTTTTCTTGTAGAATTGGCTGTTTTCGAGATATCCTTTGTTATTGGTTTCAGTTTTAAAGTAAATAACTTTTCTCAAACGGGACATTGCAAAGTGAATCGAACCCCAATTGTTTCACATAGCGACCAGCTATTAAAAGATTTGACTGTCGCTTTAGTCTGGTGTATTCCCTTATTTCCCTTCTACTTACAAGGAAGCGAGTAATAAGACCAATTCTGCTAATGTTTATCTCGATTAATATGCTGTAGATAAAAGAACATTTTGTAAAAATAGTTTATATTTGGAACAGCTAGAGAAAGCTGTGTGAATGGAGCACTTCAGATGTTTTTCTTGTTAGTTTTTCATGGTAATTAATTCAAGTTATATTTAATTTACTGAACAATATCCTAAGAAAATGTTCGAGTTCTCCGGTTGTTCAGTGTGGCACGGCCATCGATATAGAGCTATATTCTTCTTTTGCCTCTTTAAGATGGTATAAACAATCCATCATGAAGCAGATAGGCGGTTCGGTCGGTTCCACAATGCCAAGTCCGGAAGCAAAATAGTGTGTGGTGTACAGAATTACCAATGCAATGATCCATTAACCTAGCTTCGCGAATTTTCCTCCGATTTCCTAGGTTCCCGTTTTTACAAAATAAGCTTAATTGCAAGGAATGACTTAAGAATACTTCCATCAAAGCGCATTCAAATAGTTTGTCTAGGTTTCTGACATACATTTAGACATATTTATGCGGAATTGACAGAGATTATTGTGTATTGTGCTTGTATTGCAATATTTTGGCCTCAGCAAGGCACTGATAACAGGTGAATAAAATGAAAGAGCAGAGATATCCGGCTAGCGAATTCTCCAAGAATCTTGCGAGATATGTTCATTTGAACAAAAATATGATGTGTTCTGCAACAGTTATTGCTATAAATCTTATGCTTCTATTTACTTCATGCTATTCGAGAAAAATTAGCAGAAATAGTCTTATTACTTGCTTCCTAATAAGTAGAAGCGAAATAAGGGAGTACCATAGGTTAAAGTGATAGTCAAAAGCTGGTTGCTATGTGACTGAAGTTCCTTTATTTGTATGGACAGGAGTTAACAAAATCCTGTATGAGAAAAGTGTACGTTTTTTTAAAGCTGAAACCAATAACAAGAAATATCTAAAAAATTATCAACTCCACGAAAAAATGTTTATGACATATATTGTGTGTTATATCGTGATCTACATTTTTTGTATAGTAAGCTTTTGTCTATCTCTTACGGTTTATCACTTATGCAAAATTCAATAAAAATCATCCAGAATAAAGAGGTCTTTAGAGGCTATTCCCAGAAAATTCAAAATATACATTTTATTTGTCATGTAAATATGTTAAATACAAGAGATTTTAATCAAAATCGTTAGAATCATTTTTCAGAAAATCAAAATTTTCGAATTTTTTTCCATGTAAAGGGTTGTTTGGAGTGGGGAATTTTCTTGAAAGTCTTCGTGTCGCATCCTTGGAAGATACTAAACTTAAATACCACACACACACACGCACGCACACACACGCACACACGGACCTTTTTCCAAAAAAAAATCTTTGGATTCGGGGGGACCCAAAACATGTATCCGGTAAAATCTCGGTAATTTTGGGTGCAATACAATACCTTCTCGATACACTATATACATAGTACGTGTATAGAAAGTAAAAAAACATAATAAGTGATATTGGTTTCATGCACACGTTCGTTTTATTTGTTTCAATGCACGATGGAGGCTGTGTTGAACTATTGCTGGTAAAGGGAAAAAGAAAGTGCTGCCTGACAAGTGTTGCTGACTGATTAGTTCTCTTAGTGTTGAATTTCATGATATTAAATTTAGAAAGCTTAACAGCCCAAAAGAAAGCGTAGGATGCAAGTATTTTTACTTTCTCTAGCAGATATGTACATATATCAGATATATGTAGAGAAGATGCTGTATGGCACCCAAAACTTCGATACCGAGATTTCACCAAAATATATGTTTTGAGACCCCCTGAATCCAAAACAAAACATTTTTAGAAAAAGGTCAGGAAAATCTCCCTACAGCCATCCTTTGCATGGAGCATTTTTAAAAAAATGTTGATTCTTTTCAAAAATGGCTCTAACGATGTTTATTAAAATACCATATGTTTAAGATATTTTATGGCAAATGAAATACATATCTTGAATTTTGTGGGAATAGTCTTGGAAGACATCTGCATCCAGGATGACTTTTGTGTACCCAACTGGTAAACCGAATGAGACAAAACGGAAATTGAGTTTTATTTATGGATACTCTTTTAACTACTGGGTTCTCAGTGTCCCATTCTATACTGGGCGAGAAAGAACGCTTATTTTTTCTCAGAGACCTCTTTATCATGTATAGTAAAATTTATATGAGCCATAATATATTCCTCGTCCAATGTGTAAATAAATACAAACAAAAAATATTGAAGCACCATTTGCATGAACTGTAAAAGCAATTTTTGCCCAAAATTCAAACTTTTAAAATCTAAACAAACCATTAGTTCATTAATAATATTTTATATTAAGCTTGAGGTTCGCCGTAAGTCTACGACACGGGATCAACAGCTTTACTTCCCTTCCGAAGGAAGTCATGCTAAGGATTTTTACGCCCGAAAAAATCCATCGTTGAACCCGCGACTTGGATTATATGACGACTACACCACTGTGTGCGACAGAGATAGGCAAAAACGTACAACATAAACATACAGATTTCCTTAAAATACACAATTTATTTCATATACATTTTTTCCTTGAGTTAACCATTTCTGAGATAGGATTCCTTTTTATTGGTTTCAATTTTAAAATTCTTATACTTTTCTCAAACAGGAAGTTGTCCATATTTATTTTGTTTTATTCCTGGCCATGCAAAGAAGCGAATTTCAGTGACAATCACATGACGACAGTTTTTTTTTTATTTTACTCCGACGCTGTATTCCTTTTTCTTATTCCTCTGTTTTTTTCCTTTTTCCCATGTCCAAGGCGGGACTCGAACCCACGATCCCCTACGCCACGAAGCACCAAAGTTCGGACATGGGGACCGGCTTTTTTAAGCATTTGACAATCGCTTTAGCCTAGTGTATTCCTAAGTTCTCTTCTACTGATAAGGAACTAAGTAGTAAGACCATTCTGCTAATGTTTATCTCGATTAGTATGAAGTAGAAAGAAGAATAGACCTTTGTAAGAAGTTTGTTTGGAGAGCAGGCACAGAAAGTTATGTGAACGGAATACATTTTTTTCTTTACTGTGTGTATATTTTATTAAAGAAAGGAAGTATTTTAGGAGGTGAATACCGCTAATTCATTGTAAGTGTGAGTGTTTTATGAAATTGAGCACGAAAAACTTAAAACACAAACAAAGGCGCTATGAAGCCATTGTATGTCTCAACTCCATGCATCTGACAGCGGTTAATCTTGGGTTAGAAGGACTGAAGCTTGCGAGGAGAGATGGTCAGAGCTTGTAATATAGAATAATGAGGCCACATGCTTTCGCTCTGCTTGCTTTGGGAGCACTCAGCTGGGACGCGAACTGTGTTTCTCTTTTAAGGATCGGTGCAGTGTTCACAGTTTCCTAAACTTTTCTCGTTCGTCCTTACAGGCACTTCAACTAAACTGCTCTAACTTTTCATGCTCGTAAGCGTAGGTAAGAACTCTAGGGTAAGAATGAACTTTTCAAAAAGTTAAAAAGCTGGGTCTTATTGCTTTATAGTGCAATGCAGTATTCTGTTTCCTTTAGTCTTTTTTTTTTTTTTTTTTTTTTTTTTTTTTAAGCTTAACGTCCTTTAACCTGGTAGATCATATCGAAAGATGAACAAAATTGGTGAAATGCTGCTCAAATGATCTCAGGGTCCATGGAGCTTAAAGTTACTCGACATTCGTCTTCTCAGGATAAGGGAAAACCCCGAAAAACCCCTTATCCGGGTAATTCATCCTAAGCGAGATTCGAGTCGCCCTCCGTGGTGTAATGGTTACCATGTTAACTTCATATACGCAAGGTCGCGGGTTCAAACCGGCGGGGGACGATGGATTTTTTCGGGTGTAAAAATCCTTAGCATGACTTCCTTCGGAAGGGAAGTAAAGCCGTGGGTCCCGTGTCGTAGATTTACGGCACGTAAAAGAACCTCAAGCCTGATAGCGGTCTTTCACGCCCAATTTAAAATGGGACGCTGACAACCACAGCAGTTAAAGAACGTCCACAAATAACACGCCATTTACATTTTTTTCGAACTCGCGACCTGTTAAATGTGAGGCAGACACGCCACCACCACACTACCCAGGCGGACCCTTTAGTCTTGTCAGACTATATACAGAAAAGGAAGAATCGTGTTGTGTATTACGTAAAGAATAACGTGTTTCTTGCTATGCTTAAAATTAGCCGATCCCCCTCGCTAAAGTGCCTCGCATTGGTGCTTTGTTACACAGGGAATCGTGGGTTTGAGTCCCGGCATGGGTTTTTGTGTATTTGTAAATGTGTATATGTGTGCGTATAAAAGCAAAACGGTAATCAAATAGAATAAGGACATGTTGGGAATTGGAAAAAAGGTAAACAAAAGGAGGATAAAGAAAAAGAATATAGCGCCGGAGTCTCAATAAGACTCTGTATTTTTATTAACTTCATTTGTAATATACAGTTTTTACGAGTTAACCAATTCTGAGATATTCCTTGTTATTGGTTTTAAATGCAAAGAGAACTGAATTTCAAAGTCAATCGCAGAGCGACAGCTTAAAATGATTTGAATATCCCTTTAGTCAAGGTGGAAATAAGTACAAGACCATTCCTACAAATTGTTATCTCAATTAGCATGTAGTATATAGAAGAAGAATCTTTTTGTAAGCGTAGTTTGTTTGCAGAACAGTAGAGAAAGTCATCTGAATGGAACACACAAGATCTTTCAGTTCGGGTGAACTCAACTATTCTCAATCACACAACAAATGGAACATTGAAACGAACGTGCAAAATGGCTCGACGAGGCTAAAGACAAAAGTATGTCATCCCAGGACGGAATAAAATCTCAATTAATTTTTTTCAGCTAGGCAATTTGACCCAGTAGAATGAAGAGGAAAGTGTTCCCGAATTTTCTTCGAGCTACACTTTTACCCATTTTAACTGGGCGAAAACCAAATTTACTACTTCCTTTGTGCACTCAAATAACCACAAATATGTAATATATAGTAGTTTTGTAAATAACAAAACTTTAAAGAAGCAGTATATCTATAACTTTTACTTTCTCTACACGTACTATGTAGGTAGTGTATAGAGAAGGTCTTGCACTCCAACCAAAAATTCGATACCGAGATTTCACTGAAAATAGAAGTTTTAGAGACCCCTGTATCCAAAGAAAACACTTTTAGAAAAAGGTCCGTGTGTGTCTGTGTGTTCATGTCTCTGTGAACACGATAATTCGGTAAAGTACCAAACTTGGTATAATCGTTTAGGTCTTCCAAGGATGCGACACGAAGATTTTGAGGAAAATCCTCCCACACCAAACTACCCTTTATGTGAAATTTTTGATTTTCACAAAAATGCCTAAAATTTTGATTAAAATAGTATAGTAAAGATATTTTCACGATAAATATAATGCATATCTTGAATTTTCTAGGAATAGCCTCTGAGAACCTCTTTATCCTGGACAAATTTTGCTGGATTTTTTATAGGTAGTAAACCGTAAGAGACAGATAAAAACTTACGAAGTAAAATATGTAGATCTCATTGAAAAACACAATTTATGTCATATACATTTTTTTCGTAGAGTTGACCATTTTTTTAGATATTTCTTGCTACTGGTTTCTGTGTTAACCATTTTTTAGATATTTCTTGCTACTGGTTTCTGTGTTAAACATTTCTCATACAGGAATTTGTCAGCTCCCGGCAATGCAAACAAACAGATTCCACATGGCAACCAGCTTTTAAAAGATTTGACCATCGATTTAGCCTAGTGTTATTCCATTATTTCCCTTCTGCTAATGTTTATCTCGATTAGCATGAAGAGATAGAAGAATGAGCTTATTAACAATATTTGTTACAAAGATTCATGTGATTGAAACACATCAGATTTGTTGGTACATGAACATTTCACAAAACAAAACGGTAAGCGCTCTTGGTTACGGTTTTATTACATATTTTTATAACCTAGGCAAATGGCTGAAACTTTAGGGCAACTCATTTAAGTATTCCATAAATGATGAAGCGCTTTTATGAATAACTAAACTAACTTAACCTGATCAAATAACTGAGGAACATTAGTCAACCAAAGTCTAAAAGTATGTTCTGAACTCTGGAGTTGAGATAATGAGTAACGACGCTGTCCCTGTGGCCATCATCCTTGGTGACTGGCATGCAAACATGGAATAAAAGAATTGCGGATTCATGTTTTCCTTCAGACACAAATGAATTTGCATTTGCTTGTTTGTAACTTAATTTGGACAATTGAAATAAGCAACACAGTTTTATGGCGAAGTTTAATTCCTCCACAACCCTTTCCTTAGGCAGAGGAACAGAGGAAGTGCTGCATTCTATCTAAAAGTTCAGTATCAAAAATTAATTCGATATACAACTTGAAGAGAACATTTGTATTCTCATCGGAGGTCCCGGGTTCGATTCCCGGCTGGGGCGGGGAAGTTTTCTTTAACCAGAATTATTCCCTACCCCTCACAAAGTCTGGAAGTATGTATGTGAGTGAATGTGTGTGTGTGTGTGTGTGTGAGTGTGTTTGAGGAAAATAATACGAATTAAACCCAACGTAAAGAACCTACAGAAAACGAGTTGTTTCTAATGGAAAGCCCCCGATGTGACCTTAGATGTTAAAAAAAATCTGATGTGTTCCATTCACATGACTTTCTCTACATCTCTGCTACAAATTATTGTTAAAAAGCTTATGCTTCTATTTACTTCATGCTAATTGAGAAAAAATTAGCAGAAATAGTCTTATTACTTGATTCCTTGTAAGTAGAAGAGAAATAAGAGAGTACCATAGGTTAAAGTGAGAGTCAAAAGCTGGTTGCTATGAGACTGAAGTTCCTTTGTTTGTATGTTGACAAATTCCTGTATCAGAAAAGTACAGGTTTTTTAAAGCTGAAACAAAAAACAAGGAATATCTCAAAGATGATCAACTCCACGAAAAAAATGTATATAACATAATTTATGTGTTTTAACGTGATCTAGATTTTTGTGTAGTAAGTTTCTGTATATATCTTACTGTTTAGCAGTTAAGCAAAATTCGACAAAATTCACCCAGAATAAAGAGGTATTCAGAGGCCATTTCCAGAAAATTCAAGATATACATTTTATTTGGCATTTAAATATCTTAAATATAAGATATTGTAATCAAAATCATTAAAAACATTTTTGAGAAAATCAAAATCTTCAAACATTTTTCAATGTAAAGGGTAGTTTGGGCTGAGGGGATTTTCTTAAACATCTTCGTGTCGCTTTCATGGAAGATACCAAACTTAAATACCAAGTTTGGTATTTAACGGTCTTTTCATTTTTGAGCTATGCTGTATATTCACACACACACACACACATTTCTCTAAAAATATATTTTTTTTGGATACTCTAAACATATATTTCCGGTGAAATCTCGGTGTCGAAATTTTGGGTGCAATACAATACCTTCTCTGTACATTATGTACCTCCTACGTGTAGAGAAAGTAAACAAATATTGTATTATAGATTACTTTACACAAGAGAGAACTAAAAAGAGGCAGACGAGTATAGCATAACTCAAATTCGGAAAGCGTGATACATAGCTACCAAAATTTGTACTTGAGATGTGTGTTGCTTAAAAATCTCAGGTGAAGATTTTCAGAAAATTTTCTCGCCTTAAATAACCATTTATATAAGACATACCTTTAAGTTTTCAAAAATCGTTTCGATTTTAGTTTAAATGTAATCAATCAGATAAAACCGCATTATCAATTAAATTGATATTTTAAATTATCTTTAAATATACGAGATGACTTTTGCCTTTTACTCCAAACCACCACACCAGACAAAACCTTACTGTGGGAAAATGCGGAGTTCATTAAAAGATAAATTTATTGACATGAAATATTCCGGAAATATTCGCTATTGTGTCTTTAAAATTTCCCACGCTGAAACTACTTCCATGTCCCATTTATGTACCATTTTTTAAGTAAACCGTAACCAAAAAGTGTACATTGCATGACTTCGACCGTGATCATATGATTGTTACATTGTCTCACACACGTGTATTATATATTCTTACCGCTTAACTGGAAACAATTTCTAGATAGGTGCGAGAGCTGCCCCAGAAGTACCCGACTTGACGTATAGATAGTAGTTGTTGTTTCTAACAACAAAAATGGTAACAATTACCAACCTTAGAAAGCTAAAGTTTGAAGTTTAACGATTTTACAGTGTTTAGCATTTGCTTGGCAACCATGAATGCTTTCAGCGAATTTGTAAACATGGATAAAATTGGTCACCGTTATGTGATACAATACTTTCATTTGAAAGGCTTAGTCCAACTAATATTAAATTTGAGCTAGATTCTACTTTGTGGAAGTCTGCTCCTTCGTTTACAACAGTGAAATATTGGGTGGCAGAATTTAAGCCCGGCCGTACGAGCTGCCAAGACGAACATCGCAATGGGCGACCAAATGTGGTTACCAGTCCAGAAATTGTAAAGAAAATCCACAAAACGGTATTGTATGGCCGTTGACTGAAAGTGCGTGAGCTAGCAGACATTGTAGGCATTTCTAAAAGTTCTGTGCATCTCATACTAATTGAAAATTTGGATATGAGAAAGTAGTGTGCAAGGTGGGTGCCGCATTTGCTCACAATAGAACAAAAACAGCGTCGTGAGGATGTTTCGCTGCAATAAAGCTGATTGCTATGTCGATTCATAACAATGAATGGAATCTGTGTCTATCACTTCACACCCGAGACGAAGGAACCATCAAAACAGTGGATTGGAAGAGGAGCATTGGTTCCAAAGAAGGCGAAGACAGTTTCATATGCAGGAAAGGTCATGGCGTCAGTTTTCTGGGACGCACGCAGTTTTCATTGATTATCTCAAAAAAGAAAAAGTAATCAACTTATGCGAATTTGTTACAGCGCTTAAGTGATGAAATCGAGCAAAAAATGGTCGCATTTAGCGAAAAAGAAAGTTTTGTTTCATCAAGATAATGCCCCGGTTCACACGTCCATTATCGCCATGGCCAATATCAATGAGTAAAGTTCGAATTGCTTCCTCATACACCCTATTTGCCAGATTTAGCCCCTCTGATTATTTTCTGTTTCCAAACCTGAAGAAATGGCTTGGTGGTAGAAGCTTTTCCAACAATGAAGAGGTGGAGACTGCAGTTGATGGCTATTTTGCAGACCTCGATTGTTCTCACTATAAACAGGATATCGAAGCTATTGAACATCGCTGGGAAAAGTGTATTGAGTTGACAGGAGACTATGTAGAGAAATAAAGATGTTTTTCCCCAAAATGTTTGTGCTGGCTTTGTTAGGTCAGGCACTTCTGAGACAGCCCTTGTATTTGCCGAGATTAACATAGACTGCATATAAGAATACGCTCTTTTTAATAAAGGCAAATGACATGCTTGGAAATGTGAGTCGTTAAACATACACACGATATATACAATGTCCCCAGAAATTAAAATGTTGTAGTAGAACTTCTTTCAGATTCATTTCAATTGATTGTGTCAGAATATATTCATGAATCATCACTAATGTCTATCTGAAACTATTATTTTAATGTACATAAGTGTATATTTAAAACAATCAATGGTGGAAAGTGAAGTAGCCCTTTCAATCTTTGCATTGTTAGCTGAGGCTTATAATGTGTAGGTTTTATGCTGGTGAAAGTATGGGCCATGCCACGGTGGCGTGCTACAAGACATTCAGTTCTTTTGCTGGAGGGTAATCCTAAAAGGTACTGTTTAAGGCGATGCTTAGGTGAAATTTGACCAACAATTATTAAAAAAAAATTAAAAATGTATTTCGTCTCAGAATAAAATTATATGAATTCTAAACTTTAAGAAAATAATATTGCCTTTCCTACGTTAACTGCAGTATGCACATGCTTATTAATAGAGCTCGGTCCGGGGTCACGAAATTGTCGGATTGAGGTTCGTTTCATACAGAGTATAACTAATATGTGGTCTCTACAGCCCGTTTCCAAAGTGTTACACACTATCTAGCATTGCTCACTGCCTAACCTTGTTCATTTCTTGCTAGTGGATAAACCAGTGAACAGTGAAAGAGAGCGCAAATTGAAAAATGTCGAAAATGCGAAAGAGTAGGCTTTTGACACTGAATACTTGTGGACGACTCAAACATATTTTGAGTGACAGGAGGAGAACCTTTTCTTTCGGTACAGTAAATAAGTATTTTATAATTCACTGCAATAAATTCCTTAGTGAGTTTGGTTGATTTCGGTATGAAACAGGAAAACATCTGAATGACAATAATATATAAAATGGAGTACAAATTCCCAAAACGTTGGTAACATGGGATAGGGATATAAATATTGATTCACTGTTTCTTGCTGCAGATGGATAGAAGAACCACTACATATCAAATGCATATTTATAATTACATTTTTGTTTTTTGTATCCCATTGCACATACTAACACCTCTTATTTTTCCAAAATCAAGCTATAACCTTTTTCCTTGAAGCTTTATTGTTAAAATCGCTTAATTTTGCTCAAAGGTTCCTTTATCAGACTTAGAGAAGATATTGCATACCATCCAAAAAAAAAAACGAAACCGAGCTTTCACTAGAAATATACGTTTTAGAGTTCGCTGTATCCAAAAAGAAATGAACCCCACCTCCCCACTCCAAACTATCCTTTTCATGGAGAAATGTTCGCAAATTGTGATTTTCTAAAAAATAACTAACAGTTTTGATTAAAATACAGTGGTTAAAGATAATAAAACTTTTGTCTTGAATTCTTTGGGAATAGCCTTTGAAGACCTCTTCACTCGGGATGACTTTTGCATAACAGTAAACCGTAAGAGATAGTCAAAATTTACTACTAAAAATGCAGATCTCGTTAAAACATGGTTTGTCATGTATTTTTTGTGGAGTTAACCATTTCTGAGATACCAATTCCTTGTTGTTGGTTTCAATTGTAAAACACTTAATCTGTTTCGTTTTACTCCTGGCCAATCAAAGAGAGCCGAATTTCATCATATATCAACCAGTATTTAAGAGATCGCTTTAGCTAATGTATTCCCTTATTTCCCTTCTAGTTATAAGGAGCTAAATGATGAGATCATTTCTGCTAATGCTTATCTGCTGGTGTATTTCTCGAAGATCTGGAGGGTTTCTTAATGTGTTTTTTTTTTTTCCAATGTTATACTATTGAGAACATACACACTCTCCCAATCATACTTGCAGACTCTGTGGGGGATAAGTAACGATTCTAGTTAAAGAAAAATGTCCCGCCTCAGTCGGGAATCGAACCCGGGACATCTGAGTGAGAAGTCAGAACACTGACCATTCGCCGCAGAAGCAATCTGACGTATTAACCAGAATTTACTGCATTCATTTTACTCATCGAATTTTGGGTTCACGAACCGGACACTACATAATGTTTTATCTATCACAGCTACATCTTAAGAGGGGGATGGTGCTGGCTATCCGTCCTTCACTCCAGAACGTCTGGTCGGGGTCAGATTCCTTTTTTAATTTTTTTTTTTTTATCTGGAAACTTTTCTCAAACGGGAAGTCCTCGTCCGTTCCATATCTTTTGTTTTACTCCTGGCAATGGAAAGAGAATCGAATTAAATGACAATCGCAAAGTGACAGATTTAAAAGATTTTACTGCCGCTTTAGTATAGTATATTCCCTTATTTCGCTTCTACTTATAAGCCATTAAGTAATAAGACTATTTCCTAACGTTTATCTTGATTATCATTTTGTACACAGAAGAATAATCTTTTGTAAGAATAGTTTGTTTGCAGAACACATAGAGAGAATCGTGTGAATGGAATACATAATTTATTATTCTTTCTTTTGTAGAGTTAATCATTTCCGAGGTATTCTTTGTTATTGGTTTACTCTCCATTATTTATATTACTTTTTTTTAAACGGGAAATCATGATTTGTTTATTTGTTTTTTTTCCGCCGGCCATACATAGACAGTCGAATGTTATGGCCTTTACATAACAACCATCTCTTATAACATTTGACTATCGCTTTAGCTTACAAGAGAATAAGACCATTTTTGTTAATGTTTATTTAATTAGCATTAAGCAGATTGAAGAAAGCTTATGTAAGAAGTTTGCTGCAGAATAAATGTGGAAAGTTATGTAAACTGAATATACATTTTTTTAACATACCTTTCATTCATTTTAAACATCGTCTCTGCACTGAGTTATTTTAAAGATCGTTAAACTCTCCACCCTTCTTTTCTTTGAAGATCTCAGTTTATGGATCCACTAAGACAAAGTATACACATTTTCGTTTGGTTTTCCTTTCAGCCTAGTTTTTACGTCTGAAGAATGAATGCAGACGGCCACAAGTGGAAGTTTGCGTAAACACAAACAGATAAGAGGTATTTCGTCATCACTCCGGTGCATGGTCTGTACAGCTCGACAATACTGGAATGCAGCAGTTAAGTCTCTTACAGTGGACGGTTCGAATCAAGTCAAAAATGCAAACCGCCACGCGTAGTCAAACTCAAAAAGTAGAAAAGTAATATTCATTATTGATAAAGAAAACAGCAAGTTTAACCTGTTGTGGATTGTTTAGTTTATTCATGTTTACTAACGCTGTACTGATGTTTTGATGGTCAGACTGTACTGCACTATTTCCCGCCTTCTCTGACCGCTCTGCGTGTCAATGACATCCCTAACAACTGCACTCACTCGTCGGACAGATTATACGTCAACTCGTGTAAATAAAACCACCACCCGTTTCCGCAGAGTTGCGGTTGTCTCTTGTTTCAGCAGGGTTGATATCGCTGTCCTAATATGTTCTGGTTTATTTTCTTTATTTCGGGAAGTTTTAAGTTCCAACAACCATTTGCGGTTTGGTAGAGAAGGATTTTATTAATTTGAAACCGTGTGTTTAACGGCTGAAGGGGGAAAATATCAACAGTCATTATTTCAAGAGCAGGAAGTCATAGATTCTCCGATACTGAAGGTTAAGGTTCCTAACAGAACAATGTATATTCAGTTTACATAACTTACCACATTTATTTTGCAGCAAACTTCTTACATAAGCTTTCTTCAATCTGCTTAATGTTAATTAAATAAACATTAACAAAAAAGGTCTTGTTCTCTTGTAAGCTAAAGCGATAGTCAAATGTTATAGGAGATGGTTGTTATGTAAAGGCAATAAAATTCGACTGTCTATGTATGGCTAGCGGAAAAAAACAAACAAATCATGATTTCCCGTTTGAAAAAAGTATTATAAATAATGGAGAGTAAACCAATAACAAAGAATACCTCGGAAATGATCAGCTCTACAAAAGAAAGAATAATAGATTATGTATTCCATTCACACGATTTTCTCTATGTGTTCTGCAAACAAACTATTCTTACAAAAGATTATTCTTCTGAGTACATAATGCTAATCAAGATAAACGTTACGAAATAGTCTTATTATTTAATGGCTTATAAGTAGAAGCGAAATAAGGGAATATGCTATACTAAAGCGGCAGTAAAATCTTTTAAAATCTGTCACTTTGCGATTGTCATTTAATTCGATTCTCTTTCCATTGCCAGAAGTAAAACAAAAGAAAGATGGAACGGATGAGGACTTCCCGTTTGAGAAAAGTTTTAAGTCCTAATTTAAAATGAAACCAATAACAGGAATATCTCTGAAATTATTAGTTATACATAAGAGTGTTTTAACGACATCCACATCTTTTTTTTGCTTAGCTTTTTTTCTTTGCAGTCAGTTTTTATTTATTTCATATGATTTATCAGTTATGCAAAAGTCGTCCAAAATGAACAGGTCTTCACAGGCTATACCAAGAGAGTTCAATATATAAATTTCATTAATCATAATATACGTTAAGTATATGGTATCTGAATCAAAATCGTTAGAGCCATTTGTAAGTAAATCAACAATTTCGAAATAAGTAGTATTTTGGAGGGGTTTTTTTTCTCGAAAATCGTTGTCTTAGTTTCGGAAGATGCTGAGCTTAAATAACAAGTTTAGTATTTTAACCACTCGTATTTGAATTATGCTGTTCACAGATACACCTTTTTTTATTTGCTGTTTTTAGTCAGGGCATGTATTTTCGGCGAAATCTCGAGAGTGGATGCAGTTTTTGGATGGAATACAATACTTCCCCTACTTAATATGTGGTGTAGAGGGAGAATTCGGTGCAGAGATAGATGCATAACATGTAAAAAAGAATGCGTGCTTGGTTCAGAAATGAACGACGAGGCCATTTCTAATGTTTACGATATTGTTCGTGTGCAACGACTAGAAATTGACCTGAATGTCGCATTTACCAAGGCAAATATTTCAAAGAGCACGAAGTTCACCGAACGAAATGGAAATGGCTTGTTATTTATGGACGCTCTTCAACTACTGTGGTTCTCAGCGTCCCATTCTAAATTGGGTGTGAAAGACCGCTTCATTTTGCTCAGAGGCCGCTTGAGGTTCTTTTACGTGCCGTAAATCTACGACATGGGACCAACGGCTTTACTTCCCTTCCGAAAGAAGCCATGCTAGGGATATTTACACCCGAAAAAATCCATCGTCCTCCGCCGGGTTTGGGTATATGAAGTTAGCGTGGTAACCATTACACCACGGAGGGCGACATAACGAGGTCCTGCGTTGCCATAGTAAAAGCGGGCGTTAAACACTATAAAAAAAATAATATAAAAATCGAATGAGGTGACGTGAGGTCCCGCGTTCGATCCCCTGAGATCGCCACACATCATATGCATCATGTCAACATTGTTTTTTGATGTCATAATTGCAAAAAAAATAATTTTTTCTCACTAGTTAAATATCATCACAAAATAAATGTTCAAATTTAACTAAACATTAAGAACATGGTTAAATGTTTAGTATTTAGACTAAAACTCTCTAATCTTTCTTAAATATTATTTTTTATACTCAGTCATTACAATATTAATAATACTTCATGGCATTTAAATATTTCGTAATGACTTAATTTATATTAAGGACTGGTGTGCGAATTAATTATAATCCCTATTCTGGGGTTTATACCTGTTTATACCAGAATTTATTTTCAGTCATCATAGATTCAGCAGCTACAAGGTACAGTAAAATAAAAAAGGTCGCCAGTTCGAATCTCGCTTACGGTGAGTTGCCCGAATAAGTTTTTTTTTTTTTTTTTTTTGAGGGGGGTCCCTTATCCTGAGAACACGAAATTCGAATAACTTTAAGCTCCATGAACACCGAAATTATTTGAGCATCATTTCATTGATTTCATTTATCGTCTAGTACAGCCAATCACGTTAAAGGACGTTAAGCTACAAAAATAAATAAATAAAAACTGTGGACAAAGGAATTAAGAATCAAACTGTGTGTTAAAAACGTTCATTCACCAATTGTCTGGCGGCTATCATAAAAGTAGCGTTTAAGTCATTAAAGATGATTCACTGAAGAGATAAAAGGAAATACTCACTAAAACAAATAAACGAAACGTTGGACGAGCATGACAGAAATCACGTCAGCTTATCAGCTGGTATTGTTTAGATGTTTCAGTCGGGGTAGAAGCTTTTCTTTACAAAACATATGAAGTAGCAAGGTGAGGATCTAATATTAGGAGTAACTTTATGAATTTTAATTTGATTTGACACTTTGTTAGACAACTAGGGTAATATTAATGTCACTTAACCTCAGCTAATATACAAACCTAATTGCGTGGATAATTGTCCTCAACAAAAAGGCTAATTCAATTGCAAGGGCTGACATGAAGATATTAGAACATTGTATATTATTTTTGGTGATGGAGCAGAAATATTAGTAGCATCTTGAAGAATTTTAATTCGAACTAAGTTGGCCAAGCTGGACCTCTCAATGGAGTGATATTAATATTTTGAATGTCAGTATTAACAATTTCGCAAGCTATTTTTTATAATAATAATTATTACTTTTATTATTATGTCGCATATTTCTGAAGATTAAATATAATGTCATTTTAGTTTTTATTTGAAGGAAGTTTATTAATTCAACTAAACCTTTAATAGAAAAAATCTGATGTGTTCCATTCACATGACTTTCTCTACATCCCTGTAACGAATTATGCATAATTAGCTTATCCTATCTTCTTCATGCTAATCGAGATAAACATTTGCAGAAATGGCCTTATTAGTTCCTTGTAAGTAGAAAGGAAATAAGGGAATACACTAGGCTAAAGCGACAGTCACATATTTTAAAATGTGATTGCTATGGGATTGAAATCGTTTCTTTGCGTGGCCAGGAGTGACAAGTTCCTGTATGAGAAAAATTTAACTAGATATTTTAAAACAGACCAATAATAAGGAATATCTCAAAAGCGGCCAACTCTAGGAAAAAAATATATATCATATGAATTGTGTATTTTACGTTTGTTGAGAAGTAAGATTTTGTCTATCTCTTACGGTTTACTAGTTATACAAAATAAAAAAAAAAATAAATAAATAAAAAATCTTCAGGAATAAAGAGGTTTTTAGAGGACATTTCCAAAAAAGTCAAGTTATACATTTTATTTGTTATGTAAATATCTTAAATATAAGCGATTTTAACAAAATTATTAGTCATTTTTGAGATCAAAATGTTCTAATTTTTTTCTATGTAAAGGGTAGTTTGGAGTGGGGGATTTTCTTGGAAATCTTCGTGTCGCATCCGTGGGAGATACTGAACTTAAATTTCAAATTTGGTATTTAATGGACTTTTCGTTTTTGAGCTATGCTGCCCATAGACACACACGACCTTTTTCTAAAAAAAAATTTTTTGGGATTCAGGGGTCCCAAAACATGTATTTCCGGTGAAATCTCGGTATCGAATAGCTTCTCTATACATATGTATATAATTCGTGTAGAGAAAGTAAAAATGTTAATTGATGAATAAATGGATGGATTGTTAAAGAGAAAACATCTCCTTAAAAGATTTACAATATATCACTTAAACCAATATTGTCTAACTTTGAAGTGTCAGAAGAGAAGTTATCCAACAGTTCTTGATTACGTATTCCTGTTCAAAGTATCTACTGTATACACTTCAGTTAGTAAACCACTACTATAATCCGAGACATTTATATTTCAAGCTTTTCCTGCGGATAACTGTACTCAAGAAGACAACTATATTTTCACTATCGTCCTTAGAAAACGACCTGAAAATGTGACTCATGTGAAGCGATTTTGAATGTATGTACTAAAAGCTTCGCAAGTTATTCTGTAATTCGTCACTTCTTTTTATAACGTTTATTACTAGTAGTACCTATAATTAATATCATTATTACGCGTGATATCTAAATGGGTATTTCTTAACTAACTGTATGAAAATTCTTGAAAAGAAAAACCGTATGCAATTGACTCGAAACATTTTGAGCCAAGAAATTTAATATTTTGAACAACGCATATGACGTAAAATATTTCTTAAATGTATTTAGTCTAGGGGATACTGAATTAAATGACTAAGGAAATTAATTCCTAATATTGACACAGTAAAAATGGACGAAGCTGAAAAATGGAAATGGCGTGTTATTTATGGACGCTTTTTAACTACTAAATTGGGCGTGAAAGACCGCTTAATTTTGCTCAGAAGCCTCTCTATCAGGTTTGAGTTTCTTTTATGTGCCGTAAATCTACGGCACGGGACCAAAGGCTTTACTTCCCTTCCGAAGGAAGCCATGCTAAGGATTTTTTTCCTCCGCCGGGTTTGAATCCGCGACCTTGGGTATATGAAGTTAGCATGGTAACCACTACACCACGGAGGGCGACGGACGAAGCTGAGAGTAAACCTTATTTATTACTTAATTCTAATTTCGAATAGACATTAAAGACACGCAAAGTACCAATGGGTGACGTCATTCCAAAGCAGCAGCATAAACAGTTTACTAAATATAACATTCAGTATAAATCATTATAAAATACGAAAGTTAAGAGGCTTTACATCATCTTTGTATCAATTTAAAATTTTCTTTGAATTTCTAGTTTACGTTTTCACTGATTCTCAGGATTCAGCAAAGAATTGATGAGGACACTGAATGAACGAATGTGCAAGATGACACTGAAGTAGGCAATCATGTTAACAGCTATAATAAGCGTTAAAATTATAATAATGTAATAAATATATCAGATGGATAGAAATATCTATTTTCACTTTTTATAAGCTAATTGTTGGCTATGGGGTAAGACGTTATCCTTATTGCCAGCCCGAATCAGAAGGAATCAAAACTGAATCGTTCTAGTTAAAGAAAAGTATGTTTGGATATGTATGCGTTTAATAGTTTTTAATTTATTTATTGCGTCATTATTTTAGGCCACGCTTGTTAAACAGTCAGCTATACACGGTTTTACTATCAGGCAATTTATTTCCTCCACATTAAATATGTGTGTAGAATATTCAATACTTGAGTATAGGTGCTAAAAGAAAGATCGGAACAATGTAATTTTTTGTGTCAACTTACTCGAGTATTTTCTCTCTCCAAATGCTGTCATAAAGTGTTATACCTCTTCAATCAAGGTCTTTAGCTCTAAAACTGGCTGTTTGCAATGGCGAAGTTCCTTCAGTCTTCATTTTTTCTCAAGTAGTTGAAGTTCGTAAGCAAAAACAATGGGCAAAGTTCCAGTGTAAAAAAACAAAAGTGCATTGGTTGTCCAAAACACTATATGATTTCGTATAGTTAAACAAGGATGCTTTACAATAATGGTATACAAAAGCGAAACCATCGGCCATTTTTGATGAAAACAACTGAAGAAAGCTGCAAACTATTTAGCAAAACCTGTTGAAATCCACTTTCGTTGCTTATAAAGAGTGCTCCCGGAAGTAATGCCCGTAAATGTGAACAAAGAAGGCTGCTTTTTTAGTTTCTCTTCACGTTTTCTGTACACAGTAGATACATTGTATTCCAGCCAAAAATTCGATGTACAGATTTCACCGGAAATGTTTTTTAAAAGAAGATATGTGTGTGTGTGTGCGCTCGCGCGCGTGTGAACAGCATAGCTCAAAAACGCAACGACAGTTAAACACTAAACTTGATATTTAAGTTCAGCGTCTTCCAAGGATGTCACATAAAGGTTTTACAGTAATTAATTTTCGAAATTTCTGATTTTCAAAACTGACTCTGACAATTTTGATTAAAATGCCATCATGTTTAAGATATTTTCATGACAAATAAAATGTAGGTATATATTGAATTTTCTGGGAATAGCCTCTGAAAGCCTCGTAATTTTGGATGACTTTTGTTTAACTGATGCAAGAAATAGACAAAAACTTACTTTATTTTTATTTTTAAGGGCTTCTCCTCTCTTCAGTGGTTGCTCTTACTTCCTAATCTCCATTCTTCCTTACTAAACAAGTCATCCTCCTCCAGGTACTGATCGTTCATCATTTTGTGAATCTGTCCTCCATATTGCTCTTGGTCTGTCCTGTTTCGTTCTTCCACAAGCTGACCATTGTATCACCCTCCATTCTTCTGACATGTCCATACCATTGAAGACCCCTCCTTTGAATTTTCACCACCACCATTTCCACCATCTCCATCATCTACCTCCTCCTCATTTCTCCTTCTTTCCAATCTTGATACTATAGCACTATGTCCTCCTACTTCAAAAGCACCCAAAAGTTTCCTTGTTATATATTTCACATTATCACAACCCTGATCTGCAAATTGCAGTGAATATACAGTACCATCCTGAACTGGTATACCCATATCTCAACAAGACTGATTCCATTGTTCCAATAAATGTTGAATATGTATTGTAAATAAGGTAGGGCCATACTACACTCTTGTCTTAAGCCTTTTGTCTTTCTAAATGGGGAGGACAATAGTTCCCTTACTTTGACAGAAGCTTAACACTATTAGTACAACCACGGAATCAATGAAATCGTTGGTAACTTAGTGGCAGCTTTTATAAGCTTTTACTGTCTTAAGTCTAGTGTGCTCCCTTATTTCCCTTCTACTTACAAGAAAGCAAGTAATTAGTCCATTTCTGCTAATGCTTATCTCAGTTATCATGATTTAGATAAAAGAATAGTCCTTTGTAAGAGTAGTTTGTTTGCCAAACAGGTAGAGAAAGTCGTGTAAATGGAACACATCAGATTGTTTTTAATTATATATAGTGTGTAAAAACCCTTGAGAGTAATAAATGAGTGTATGTATAGGTTAAGGATGGACAATGACTTGGCACTTAGGCCAGTAAGTTCTCTCATGATTATATGACCTGCAGGAGGGGTAGATAAGAATGTGGAGGTGGCAGCAGACACAATGCAAAAGGGTTCCCTGTGTTTCCAGATGTAGCAAACCCCTGAACGCCTCCCTCCTTAGTTCTGTGAAGACATGTTTGGGCAGAGACTAGGAGGTTAATATACTTGTCAGTCTCCACCATACTTGACATGACATCATTTACCATAGGTGACTTGCAGTTCTGAAAAATGAAGACTGAATAGAAATGAGAGGAAATGAAGGAGAGAAAAATTTGTGGTGTAAGCTCTTTTGATTACTGACGAAGGAGAAAGCACAGAAAAAAAATCCTTGTCACTTTGAAATATGAACGTAGAGCATCAGATTCTGCTCAATATTCCAATTTGATGCACACTTCCAGGTCCATAGGAATTTGAATATAAGTTAATGTTTATAACCTTAAATGGAATCCTCAGTGAATAATACTTAAGATGGTTAAACATTTTCCCCACTTCTGCTATCAAAATATTACTCATAATTTCAGGATTTCATGCTAGTTTAGTAGATTTTGCTGATCTTCTCTCTTTGCTTCTAGTAATATAACTTAGACACAACAGTTATTTCACTGATTTCACAGGAGGGAGGGGGAGAGAGAGAGAGAGAGAGAGAGAGAGAGAGAGAGAGAGAGAGAGAGAGAGAGAGAGAGAGAGAGAGTTATAACTATACTATTTCCTTTGTGATATATGTTTAACTTCAGAAACATACTGTACAAGTGTAACCCTGATGGTACATTGTGTATATATTGTATGTTTAATTTGATATAATTATTATTTGTATAACCTACAATTGACAAACCCAGATTTTTATAAAGAACAGAAATTAAGAATAAAGTAGAACTGGATCAGAAGAATTCAAGTTCAAAACTTGACTTCAAAACAAGTTACTTTTTGTGAAAGTTTGTAGACAGTGCTGTTATAATCATTTATTTGAGTCGCTTAATTACACTAAACACCACTTACTTGTGATTTTTGTCGGAACATGTTTCGAAGGAGTAGTTTCCTTCATTTTCAACCAGACTTCAACTAATTCCTTGCTGTAAAGCTGGAGATGTTGATAGTGCTGTCTCCTCTGGTGGTGATTCAATGAACTTGCTAAACACATCCTTCTGCGGAACGTCGAAATTGAAAAAATTGCAAAAAAGATGTGTTCCCCATGTGTTTCTCTTGTTTTCCTGTTATGTGTTTTAGAAGTTTCTGAATTTATATTGTGGTGTTTTGTCCAAAAGTGGGTGGCTATTGCTGATTTTTCCAATTGTTTTTGATTTATGTTTCTGAAGTGTTCTTTGGATCTTATTTCTAAATTTCTTTTTGTTTTTCCAATATAAATCTGATTACAATCCTTGCATTCCATTTTGTATATGCCCGATTTTTTTCTTTGCTGGGATGACAACCTTGATATTTAAGCCTAATCCATTTTTTATGCTGGACGGTTTACTGATGCTAGCTCAATGTTGTATTCTTTGAAAATGTTTTAAACGCCCATGGAAGCTATGTAAATTTCTTGAAGCTCATCTTCTGCTCTATTGCTGAGAGAGGTTGTTTCTTTTAGGAAGGAGGAAACTAGTCCTTCAAAATTTGTTCCAGCAAAACTCCCAAGTAAGTGTTGTTCAGTGTAATTAATTGACTCGTCAAATAAAAGAATTTATGTTATTCATAATATTGAATTTACTGCTGGGTTTTGCTCATTCATATAGTTTGTAGCAGGTTTAATGACTTTAATGCACCTATTGTTAATGTTGATCCAAAATTATCATTCTATTCCTTTTTCAGTTTTAATAATGAAGAACTGTAATGAGATTATAGCATTTTGGTTCTTCTAGAAATAGACTTATCAGATTTTTAAAATGGCAATAAGAGACATTCACTCCCTGATTTTTAAGGCCAGAGACTAGCAAAAAAAAATTAGTGTATATACATCTATTAAACATCTGTTTTGTATTCTGTGTTAAAATTTCAAAGGAATGTCAAGGTGCTTTTGCCCTGAAATATATGCAAAAGCAATATTTTTATACTAATTTCATTAATTATTCCATAGTAAAACTGTCTCTAATATATACTTATTCATCTGTAAATGTTAATGATATGCATATTTGATATTTACAATTTTTCATTGTACTGTTCAAAAAAGCTTGCATTATTCTTAACATGGTTGTGAAACCCTAACAATCATATTATAATTCAGTTAGATTTTAATTTCATACTTTATCAAATTTAAACAACATTTTCTCCTTTAGTAATCAATTTTTTTGTTTGAAAATGAAAATACTCTTTCTTGTGGTCATAAGCATAGAAACACTCAAATATCATATTAACATTCTCCATTCTCAATTAAATATCACTGAAAAATATTAAAATTTTCTTTGCATTATTCAATGATGTTTAACTATTTCAAAATGCATAAAATTCTACATAAGAAATCCCTGAAACTTTTTGGTCCTAACACTTCAATTGCAGTTTCTATACATAAGCAGCTACTATATACAGCACTACAATAAGATCATGGGACTATGTGGTTTCTAATACCAATGTACTGAATAAACATGTGTAATTTTCAAAGTACAATCTTTAAACAAAAGATAAACCCTGTATGGCTACAGACAAATGGAAAAAATGTTCCCTCTCAAATATGGGAAATCCCATATAATATGGGATATCTGTCAAGTGTGATAGAAACATTTATTATTAAAAATAATTCATATTTCTGCTTTTATTTTTAGTCTTATGGAAACTTCATAATATGTATTAAAATAATTTCTAATTCTATTTTTATTTATTTACAGGCATGCTGCTCAGATTTTATTCATTTTTGGTACTTATCTATGATGTGATATTCCTGGGTTTAATGGTAATCAAGAGTATTATTGAGGCAGCTTATCACCTAATAAGCCCACCAGCCTTGAGGTCTGTAGAAGATGAAATTGTGTTGGTAGGTATTATAATACTAAGATACTTATAATATTTTTATTCTTCTTAAAGCAGTATATAAACAGTTCCCTCTGCAAAGATTGCAGCTTTATGTGCCAAATAGGATATATGCTGCAAGGCTAACCAGGAAGCTTTGTGGAAAGGATGTTTAAGGGAAGATTCTAGATGTTCTAACATTCCGTATAAAAAAAAATCTGGAAACTGAGCCATATTATCTAAAGGTGCAAGTTCAGGTATGAGGAATGAATTCAGTTGCTATTAATCAATTGCAATACAGTCTGCAGTTGAGTTGCAGTCCACACAATGAAGTGTGAATGGATGAGCCAAAGAAATGCAACAGAATTTTTGCAGTAGACAAACAACCAACTGATTTGGAAGCAAGATATAGGAATAACATTAACTATGTGAGTGCTTGAGAAGCAAATATAATCAAATACAACCAAACTTTTCTAGAATCATTACAGCATTTAATTACACTGATCAAAGTAATAAATTAACCACACTTGTTACATTGTATTATATTTGTTTGAAACTTGTAAACAATACATCACTATTCCAACAATTGCTTGTTTATTTATGGTTATACCTCTTAGGATTTGTGAATGAGAGGTAACTATACATTTGTGTATCCTCAGCCTGGAGCAAAATATACGAGAATCACTTTGAAAGTTTTGAGAATGAGCATCAATAATCTATAATAAGCCAAAGGAGGTCTTCCTAGGTTTAGATTGAAGTCCAGATAGTAATATGTGCAAGCTTGGGTTCTCTCCAACAATGTGCATGCAGGCGTTACCACACCATGTGTTAGGATGTACCTCAACCTAGTGCATTTTCATGCTAGAATTTTGAAAGTCAATTTAGAGGAGACAGAATGACTTGCAAGACTGCATCTGGCATTTAGGAATCTTTGTCCTTCATAATCCACAATTTATTGATCAGTTGAAGAATTTAAAGGACGAAGAGATTCCTTCAAAAATGAAAACTGTTAGGACAATCAGCTACAAAAACAATGAATGAAAAGGTAATGAAAGCAGGGTACACATCATGCAAAAATCATTGTTGCACATATTATCATATTCAAGAAGCCCTGAATATTGAATTGACAGTAGTGAACATCATCTTTAAAGAAAATCTTCACATCAAGATGCTATGCAGTCATTGGATCCCCCACTGCCTCACAAATGACCAGAAACAATCATGTGTGCAATTTGTTTTTTCTTGATAGTGTTTAATGCCCGCTTTTACTACATATGGCACTGGAGTGATGAAACTGATGATTCATGGAATGAAGATGGAATACCGATGGAATGTGATGGCAAGGGAAATGGGAGAGCCCGGTGAAAATCTGCCCCTGCACCACTTTGTCCACCACAAAGTTTAAGTAAATAAAATAAAAATAAGAGTTGGTTTTGAATTTACTAAACAAGGAATCTCCATAACCTCAAGTATTACATTTATATCTTTTTCTGTAACCAGGGAGAGGGGGGTCTATAGTGCCTTTTAGGCTCTTCCTAGATCTGTCTATGTATGACAAAAATGGGATAAGCTTATAAAAATAAACAATTGCCAATGGCTGGCATATGCATATATTTTAAGGGCTTCGTTTAAAACTTAAAAAAAGAGATATAGTAATATACATATCACTAAGGACAGATAATATTCCAAAGTTAAACTTTTCAGTTAGGTTTCCAATTGTGTTCTTTTTATTCATTATCCTTTACAAGTGCATCTCTTAAATGAAGGGCAATGAAATTCCTAGATTGCAGGTACAGCAAGAGGTCTTGGGAAAGCACTTGCTATCCGGTTTGCATCACTGGGATCAAAAGTAGTGTGCTTGGACATTAGAGATGAAGACAATGCAACCACAGTACAAGAGGCAAATAGGGCAGGAAATGGAGTGGGCAGAGCTTTTGCCTATCATTGTGATATCACTGACAGAGATAAGGTAAAACAAACAACAATCATTTCTAAAACATAAGATGTACTCATGTATTACAAAAATGTTTAAAATTGGCAGCTTATAATTTTGATAGATGACCAGGTCAATATTAATAACTGTGATGTATTTGAAATTCAGTTTTACCTTCTTGTTGAAACCCTTGTTGCTTAACCAACAAGATGCCCAAGAATTCCTACATATATATTATATGAGATACAAATGCTATAAATAGTCTTTCTTTTTCCAAGGTTTATCTTCTTTCTAACAACTTTGCTCTGCAAAACCAGTAAATACAATGGGTGAAATGAATACTGCTCAAATGATATGGAGCCCACAGATCTGAGAGTTACCCTGGAAGTTAAGGCTCGTTCACAACAACCGGAAACGGTGACCATAACAAGAATGAGAAAGTTGAAATGCATATATTTCAATGGAAGTGTTCACAATTGACAGGAAGCCTTCCTGGGACCAGGGAATGGAAACAAGACTTCCCAAGTTTTAAATTTCTTGTTCTCGTTACTGTGTGTGACATATTAGATGCATATTGTGCATTATTAAACTCTTCACTGTACAAATTATTATAAGTAGGCATGACATGAAACAGCCACCAGATCTCACTTTAGTCACAATTCTTTCAAATTGTTATGTTGGCTAACCTGCATTATGGTAATTGAATTGGAGACAGATAAAAAATATCACTGGTCAGTTAAAAATAAGAGGAGTAATTGACCAGGAAAAGAATAATGATAAGTTATTGTGAACCAAAATATTGTTTCCTGTACAGCTTCATGTTCTCGGTTTCATTCTGGTTACAGTTCTTGGGTTATTATGATCCAGCCTTTATTCTGGTAATCCTGGCTAAGATTTGGAAAAAGGACCCCCACATAATTCTGTAATAGCATTTTTACTTACTATACAAGTACTATGTACATAGTGTATAACAATGTTAAGATTTCTCCGGAAATATATGTTTTGTGGTGCCCTGAGTCCAAAAAAAAGCATTTTTAGAAAAATATCTATGTGTGTGTCTATGGACAACATAGCTCAAAAACTAAAAAACTGTTAAATACCAAACTTCATATTTAAGTTTGGTATCTTCCAGGGCTGTGACACGAAAATTCTCCAACCTCAAAACTACCCTTTACATGGAAAAAAAAAAATTAATATTTTTAAATATCCCTAACAATTTTTATTAAAATACTGTATATTAAAGATATTTTCATGACATATAAAATTCATATCTTGAATTTTCTGGAAATAGCTTCTGAAGATCTTTTCATGCTGAATGAATGTTGCTGAATTTTTGCATAACTGGTAAATCGCAAGAAATACACAACATTTACTGCACAAAAAATGTAGGTCTCCTTAAAACACACAATTTATGTCATATACATTTTTTTCGTGCAGTTGACCATTTTTGAGATATTCCTTGTTATTGGTTTCACTTTTAAAATATTTAAAACTTTTCTCATACAAGAATTTTTCCACCCCTGGCCATGCAAAGAAACAGAATTCCATCACATAGCAACCACATTTTAAAACATTTGACTGTCGGTTTAGCCTAGTGTATTCTCTTATTTCCCTTCCACTTATAGGGAACTAAATAATAACAGCATTGTTACTCTTAAATGTGACAATATAAATGTAAAAATAATTATTTGCATAACTTCTTGTATCCTTCCATGTTTATGAATACTAATAGTGTGATGCAGCTTCAGAAATAGTGCCTACTGGCTTATAAAATAATTTGCCTCCTGTAATAAGAAGCTCCATTATGAACATTTGAAAATAAAAGTACCTCTCTCTGTGTAAAGTTATATATTTTACAGTTTAACAACACCAAATTCCTACTCTAAACTCTTCTTCTTCTTTTGCTATTTACCCTCATCGTATGGAGGAATATGGATTTACCATATGCGACCTTTACTTGGGCACTAGTTTTACTACCCCGATATGACCATTGATGTTAAAGGGGGCTATACAAATGAAGCAAGTAGTTTTACTGGGAAGCGAGGGTCAGAGGGAAGAAGAAAGAGCTCACTTGACTGTCTTTCCACAGTGTCATTAAGTTTCTTTCTGTGAGGCTCTCATACATTATGGTGACTAGGTTTTCTAATTTACTTCAAACTATCTGAATTATTAAACAAAACACACTGCATATGCTCTTGCAAAAACTCTGGCATCTGCAGACAGAATAAAACCTTAGCATTGAAATCACTTAATGTCAAGATGATAGTGTACATGCTGTTGTTCTGCTGCTGAAGTTGCATAAAACCTATCAAATGAAGTCTAGGCAAGAGCGTTCAAGAAAATGTGCATGTAATAACCCCCCAGCACTTAAAAGCCAACCTGTGGTCAAATGCCTGTTGGCTACTCTAAATTTAAAGATATAAAAATGTTTGTACTAGCACTAACAAAGTTATGGAAGGGGTTCAAAGTATGTATAGAGATTGTTTTTTAAGCTTAAAGATAGTGTATAATTTTTGTAGGCTTAAGAAGTCTGCCATAAATACTATAAGTACCTAAACTATATTCTGATATTAATATCCAAGAAAACTGAAAAGTAATTGAAAATCCCTCTCCATCCATTTGTCAATTTTATCTACATAATATTCTCTCTACTCCAAATTTTCTTTAGCTACCTATATATCCTTAGTTGCTTTTTGTTGCTGAAATTACCTAATATCTCCTGAATGTCCATGTCATCTATTCTTTGTTTAACTTCTTTCCAAAAACCTCTTTCCTTCCTCCTCTATCGCATCACACCATATCCCGGCCAATTTTTTCCTGACCTTGTTAATTTTATTAAACCAAATTTTTCTTCCCCTCCTTTTCTGTTGTATCACTAGACAATGTTTCAAGATATTATCATCTTCTAAATTATTGTTCCTAAACCAATATTTTAGGGCTATTGTCATTATTTTCCTTTTACTCTACCTAATTTAGCTTGTGCTACCCCATTTGGTGAGCTTTTTGGTAGCCTCAGAATTTGTATGCAGAAATTCCTGTGAATCAAATTTACATTTAGATATCCTGCATCCATGATGTCCCATTTTTCTACCTCAAAACATAATTTTAGCCTCTAATACTGCCACACATATTTTCTCCAACCACTTTATATCATTTCTGATACCTTGTGCCTTTTTTTACTCCCTCTAGCCTCCATTCTTACTAAGCCTAATACCCAAATAGTCAAATTTATTAATTAAATCAATATTTATCTCTTTCTAATACAATTTTTCATTATTACTTAGCTTCTTTCTATTCTTAAATAGCATGGTTTACAACATTTCAATATTGCTTTGATTTTGCTAGCACATGTTAGCACTGCTAAGTCATCAGCATAAAAAAATTCTGGAATCTCGACATTTTGAATTGTGGGTATATGGATCCAATTAATCATTTATTTTACTGTTTTACAATTAATACTGTATGTCTGCAATCTAATGAAGGAAGTAATGCAGCCCACTTACCCATTTCCGATACAGTGGTCAGTGTGAAACAAGGGCAGTTAAAATAATACCCTTTTATCCTCAGGTGTTTGCAGTGGCCAGCCAAGTGGGACAAGAAATTGGAGATGTGACTATAATTATAAACTGCTGTAATCTTCCAAGTCCCCGTTCTCTCATTCAGCGACCAGCTCCAGAAGTACAAGCAACTCTGAAGATAGGAGTAATGTCACATTTCTGGGTAAGTTGTTACATTACTGACATGAATCATAATTATGATGAAGATGCATAGGGGTAGTACATGGCTTATAAAGCTCCATTAATGCCTTTTAATCAAATGTGAGGTAAAGATTAAGGACATTAAGAGGAGCTAGGAGTGGGGAGGTGCCTGAAATTACATTTCTGCTATTATCAGCTTACCAGACATCCATATTTAATGGGAGTCCTTTATTTTAAAGGTTGTTCTATCTTCCATATTTATCTTTGAAAATTTAATGAATGTTTGTATTTTGTGAAAGGTCTTTGAATAATAATTTTCAACTGAAGCTTTAGTTTCTCTTTCATTACTTTTTTTAGTGGCCATGCTGTGGTCGATTAGTTGGACCACTTGCCTCTCACCCAGTGGACCAAATATGGGATTTGTGGTAGACAAAGCAGCATAGGGGCCAGTTTTCTCCAGGTTCCTCCACCATCGATTCCATTGGTGCTTGATCTTCATTCCATATATTATCAATGTCATCGCCTGCAGCAAAGTAGGAAAAGTGGGCTTTAAACATTATTAAAAAATAATATTTTCGTTAAGAGACTAAAAATTGTAGAGGTCAATAACCCCTGAGAGTGCTCATTGTGGAGGTATAAAATTAACACTGTTTTTATCATTAAGGTGCATAAACATTAAGGTTAACAAATTATTTAATCTTTTCTTTCATTCTTCTTCTTCCTCCACTATTTACCCTCCTATAGAGGAGTTAGTGCCTGGAGTCAGTTGTCCTTGAGGAGCAGGACGATTCTGGATCAGAGAATGTAGTCAAGATGGGTGATCAGCCCTAATGCCTGGTATGAGAGTGCAAAAGAAGAGGAGGATGGTACGAAACTCATCTAGGCCATCCTCCCTGGCCTTTCTTGTCCCTGTATTTTTATTAATATTATTTCATGCTTCTTCCTGTATCAATTTGAATCTGCAAGAGAATAAGTAGTACTACAGACTTCATAGTAGGATACTCAATGTTTATCTTATGTACAAAGCTTAGTGAGCTTCGGAATATGCAAGAGATCCAGGCCACATGTTTACTGCCTCCCATGTGTAAAACAACTTTTTTTAATTACTTTGAAAGAATCTGCATCAAACATCACCCACAATAAAATATGTCTTCATGTATTTAAACTACAGAATTTTACGAAACATGATACAAATACTGTTTGAATATAAATTACAATATAAAATACAATTGAAATTGCTTCACTTAAACTATGTTCTACATTTTAAGACTTTATATAAAACAATGTATCTGGCTTGTCTCCAAATAAAAGAAAACATGTTTGTTTCATTAAAAATAATGCAAGGTTAAAGTTGCATTAGTTAGGTTTAGTTCCAATAGATTTTTGGAATCTCTCAAATCAAATTTTATCCTTGAACACTAACTGTAATTTTTCTGAGATATAAAATTCTTTGCAGATTCTTCAGGCTTTCCTGCCTCGCATGCAAGAAAAGAAACATGGACACATAGTAATGCTATCATCTGTAGCAGGCCTCACTGGAGCAAAGGACCTAGTACCTCTCTCCACAGCGCAGTTTGCAGTGCAGGGTCTTGCAGAATCCTTACATGAAGAACTGAGACAATATAAGCCCACCAGCCATATCAAGCTAACTCTAGTACATATATATCCATTTGTTGTTACAAAAGAATTGGAAGAAAATACTATTCAACTTAGGTAAGTATTGGTTTAATAAATGGTTTAAGAACACCTAATATTCTGGAAAAAAATCTGATGTGTTCCATTCATGTGACTTTCTCTAGCTGATCTGCAAACAAACCTTTAATTCAAAAGATTACTCTTTCATTTATATTATGCTGACCAAGATAAACATAAGCAGAATTAGTCTTATTACTTGCTTCCTTGTAAGTAGAAGGGAAATAAGGAATGCACAGGCTAAAGTGATAGTGAAGTCCTTTACAAGCCAGTCACTATATGAAAAATTTAATAAACAAATGAGAAACAAGAAGAAAGATGTTTTCCCATTTGAGAAAAGTTTAAGTGGCTTAAAATTGAAACAAATAATCCAGAATATTTAAAAAACGGTTAACTCTACAGAAAACTGTATATAACATTCAGTATGTGTTTTATTGCGATCTACATTTTTGTGTAGTAAGTTTTTGCCTATCTCTTGTGGTTTGCCAGTTATACCAAAGTCATCCAGAATGAAGGGTCTTCAGAGGCTATTCCCAAAAAATTCAAGATATACATTACGTTTGTCATAAAAATATTTCAAACATAAGATATTTTAATCAAAATTTTAGAGTCATTTTGGAGAAAATCAAAATGTCTAAAAATGTTCCATGTAGGGGGTACTTGGGGGATTTTCTTGAAAACGTTTGTGCCCTATCCTTGCAATATACTAAATATAAACTATTTGACCAACTTTTCATTTTTGAGCTATGCTGCCCTTCCCCCCCCCCACTAAGGTACGCATGCATGCACATACACAGTTTCTGAAAATGCTTTTTTTGGAATCAGGGAGTCTCAAAAGCTCTAGTGAAATATTGATATCAAATTATTGGGTGCAATGCATTACCTTCTCTATACACTATGTACATAGTATGTGTAGAGAAAGTAAAAATGGTTTCTGACTACATGTTTCATTGACCATACTTGAAAGAAAAGAAAATTCTCACATTCTTGCATTGTTTGAAAGTGTATGTAAATCAGGGACATAGTGTCAATGTATGTGGATGATGTATTACATACCCTAGCAGTTTACCTTGGTTTGCAATATTCTACTGTATTAATCCTATTGAGATAATCCTTGTTGAGCAGTATGAAGTTTTGTTCAACATATCATACCTGTTATGGAAAAAGTTCAGGTAGAAAGCATTTCCTTCATGGAGCATACCAATCTCGTGAAATTATGTGCATGCAGTAGATGGTAACAAGCTAGAAGCAACAAGCTCTTGCTTAATAAGGTTAAGGTGGATTAAAGTGAACTTTTTCACTATTTTGCAGAAGTTAATTTTGTACTTTTAACTTCTTGTGAGCATTAGATTACAATATGCAGCATTTTGGATGGTAGTTGTAAGTGAATTGTGAGTTTTAGTTTTACTGTAAAAGAAAATATAATTAAATCATGAGCCAAAACATTCTCTACATATAACATTAAAAATGTTTGCAAATATGAATGGTAAAACATAGTGTATAAAAGTGAATTGTGGCTCTGTAAGTGTAGGATCCTAAATATATTGTTTTGCTATCCAAGTATTTTGTTTTCTGAGGAAAAGTCAATTTGGACTGTAAGTGGTAATGCCAAGTTTAAAAATGTATATAAAAAAACCAGTAAAAGAAAAAACACTTAGATGAGTGGTCTTGTAAAAAAGAACTAAAAATGATTGGTAAAATCTGCATAATTTAATGCTGCATTTAAACTAATAATTAAAGTAACCATTCAATGACATAACTTATACATAAGGTAGAAAAAAACTGAGCAACACTGGCACATTTCATACAAGCTGTCTTTCTTTGGGGGGGGGGGGGGAGCTTGCATTTCATGGCCATATTAAGTGCTGAATCACCTAAAAGAGGGAATTTTATTGAATAACAAAATATGATGCATCTCTCTTAAAGATCTGGAAAAGCCCACTTCATTTTGTGCTACTTCACCTTATATATAGAACAACTTAATTTACATATCAGTATAGTCATGACCAACAAAATTAGAAAAGAAGTTTCCAAAACATATTTTGTTTCTCTAATATTGTATCAGAAGTCACAACTATCAAAACTCTTCTGCAATGTGACAATCTAGGGAAGTATTAAAGAATGATTCTTTAATTTTATGGATGTTATGCAGATTGCAAATATAAAAGCTAATTCACGTTTGCAACATGTTCAAATATTTCAATTATTTGAATTAAAATATTTGCTCTCTTTTTCTTTTGCTAACTCTCTTTCTCCTTAATTTTTTTTTAAATATTAGACTTTGAAGTGCATATGCTAGTCCATATATCACACTTTGCCACTGATATAAATATAAAAATGGTACAAAATATTTTAAAAATGGTGCCTTTTATTCTCGTTAATACTGAAGTATTTAAAGTGTTAAGTTTTTCTACCATACATTTCCCAAAAAGCTCCCATGCATTTATTTATCCTTTGAAACATATACATGTTATTGGATAAGTCAAGTTTAACAGAAAATATATATATATACATGGATACAATAAATTTAAACAGAACTTGGAGGCCTTAAGTGTCTACTTGTGTATTTCAGACATGTTAACTTTGGATTACCTCTCACCTTGTCCCTTCTTTATGAAGATTTACTTGGTATACAAACTCTATTTCAGAAATACTGAAATCCAACATTCTTCTTCAATCCAAACCAAATTTTTATTACATGGGTTTCCTCACTGAACTTTGTGAGCATTGATTAATTAATATTTTAAAAATAAACTGAATTAAAATGTACTCAATATGCTTAAGGTGTTACCTGAAGTTTAAGTTTACCTACACGTCAAAACCAATGTTTGAGTCCTAACCTTTTAAGAGTACCCTCATTAAGTTCTTACCTATGTAATACAAGAATTTATTATACACAGTACTGCCATAAGTTCTGTCAGTCCTTTCAATGCATATACTACTAAATAAAACTATACAAATCCATTAATAATATATATATATATATATATATATATTATTATAAAAATACAAAATATTCCTCAGAATGAATATACTCTCATTTGAAACGATCGCCATGTGTGGCAACATAGCGGTGAAGATGCTGAGGTCACTCATCAATAGCTTTATGAATCATGTCCAAAATTTTCTTTTGTGGAATTTTCTTGACCTTTTAGCATCTCAATAATGAGGTGCCTTTTGATATGCCATTGCCTCAAGCTTCTATCACAGAGAATAATCCAATGGAGTGAGGTCCATACTGCTGCTAAGCCAGTCAGCAGCAATAATGAACTGTGGGACATTGGTTGCCAACCACTGCTGCATGTTTGTGCTCTCCACGCATGTTGTTAACAGAACCTGGGATCGAACCTAGCATATTCCAGTTAGCAAATGCCTTGTGTATCTTTTATTTTTCATATGCACTAACATATAAATCATCCTTCAAAATACTTCACATTGTTTGTGAAGAGATGTTCATTTCACAACCAAAATTATTTGTTTATGCGAAGAATTGTGTCGAAGGTAATCCTTGCACAAACAGCGTTCACAACTTCTTTTGTGCATACACACTTAGGAAGGCCGGATCTGACATGATCAACAGTTGCACCCGTTTCTTTAAACTGTGCTATTGTCCAAAACACAAATTTTTCATTTATGCCAAGGGATTTCAACGTCGGAAAAATGTCCTTAGCTCGTTTTCCACAACAAAATAATGTGAACACAAATTCTACTTCTAACTTTAGAATCTGCAGTAGCTATTATTCAATCTTATGTATTTGCAGTTCTAAGAACATTACATTCTAGAGAAGTTAATTAAATGTCAATACATACTAATCACCCTTTCCATTGATACAATTTTCGTATAGTCCCCATTCCATCTCTCCCTCTTGCCGGTTCCTCATGAAGGTGACCATGTGGATAACAATATAGAGCATTGCAATGTTTCTTCATTCAAATTTCCATACTACAGCGTGTTTAAATTTTACTGACAGAACTTATGGCTGTACTGTGTATAGTGCAAACTGTAAAAATATACTGCATTTTAAAGTGTTCCTCTAGAGAAATAAATATTGCATTATAATTTCAGGATTCCAAGTTATTTTGGAACAATTGAACCAGATACAGCTGCAAGACAAATAATAGATGCTGTACAGCGTGGCTACACTGAAATTAGCATACCTAGCTATCTATTGTATATGGGAAAATTTGTAGGGTGAGTATAGACTGTCTTTCATTTTTGATAGTGTATATTAAAAATTATTCCTTTGCATTTGGAATTCAGCTAACAAGGGGCTATTGTCACTTGATGTTACAGATAGATCTGGAATTTATTTCAATGAGAGCCGATCAAAAATAAGTATGCCCTAATTGGCTTACTTTTCCATAGGCCCAAGTTTGACAAGGGAAAATGATTTGCAATTTACAATGATTCACTAATATTTAATTCCTTGAATATATTGGTGTTTCTTGGAGACATCTACCACTGGGGAAAAAAAATCTGATGCGTTCCATTCATGTAACTTTCTCTTGCTGTTCCAGAAACAAATTTTTCTTACAAAATATTATTCTTTTATCTACGTCATGTTAATCTAAATTAACATTAGCAGAATTGATCTTATTGCTTGTTTCCTTGTAAGTAGAAGAGAAATAAGGGAATGCATTATGCTAAAGTGATAGTCAAATCTTTTAAAAGCTGGTCCCTACATGAAACAATTGAGGTTCGATTCACTTTGCATGGTCCCATTTGAAAAAATGTTAGTTTAAAATTGAAACTAATAACAATGAATATCTCCTATTTCTATTCCATGGTATTTTAATAAAATTCATTAACAGCCATTTTGGAGAAAATCAATAATTTTTTTCATGTAAAAGGTAGTTTGGTGTGGGGGGGGGATTTTCCTAAAAATCTTTGTTTTGCATCTTTGGAAGATATTAAACTTAAATACCCAGTTTGGTATTTTACAGACTTTTCATTTTTGAGTTAGTGTTCTCTACCTTATGTAGAAAAAGTAAAAATTGGAGTTCTATTTGTGATATCAGTGTGACAATACCCCTTAAGTGTTTTCTTGTAATTTTGTTATATTCTGCATACTTTACTACTGTCACAGACAATATCTTAATGAACAAAGTATATAGATTTTGTAAAAGAACATAATTTATGTGAAATACATTTTTTGTGGGATTAGCCAAGATATTCTTGTTATTCATTTACATTTTCAAATACTTTATTCTTGTCTCAACTGTAAATAACTATTTTTTATGTATGTTCATGCAGAGAGAATGGAATTTCAAAACCATAGTTTAGTGGCCAGCTTTGAAATGATTAGGTAATTTTAGACTATTATATTCCTTTTGTACTACTATGAAACGAGTAAAGGAGTACTGAAGATTTATCTGTATTAACAAGCAGATAGAAGAATGTGCTTTCATGTCATTAGTGTAACCAAGTGTTCTTCACAAACTAAAATGAACATACAAGAGTTACATTTATGAAAGATTTAACTCTTAAGAGCTGAAAATTGATTGCTAGGCCTCTTTCCAAATATATATTTGTGTTATAGTGTATACTTACTACTGCTTTTCTTTTAATCATTTCAGCCTTCTTCCTCGCAAAGCTGTGGGTGCAATACGAGAGTTGCTGGATACAGGAGTAGACTTTGGTTAAAAGCTACCTATACTACAAGAGACTCAAAACAGAATATGCTTTTCTATTAAACTTGTGCAAAGAATGAACTTGATAAAAGTGATCTCGAGACTGAAGTGCAAGTGTGTATAAATATGTGATGTCTTCTAAAAGTTTTATAAAATGTTAGTGCACTTTGCACATAATATTTACAGAGCAAGTAACCATGAACATACTTTGTGAAAGCTTTGTTAGTTACATAGAAGCCCTATTTAATGTGAATGATGGGGGAGACACTATTGCTGAACTGTGACATATCGGTAAGTTCTTGTGTTAAGAAAATGTCAACTCACAGGAAGATGGGTAAATATGGTAATTAAATATTCTATTAGCATTTACATGAGTTTGTGTAGCATAATACAGCAATATAAGTGAAGTGACCAGCAACAAGAGAGATTATTGATATGTATCAAATTAAACAAGTTGCCTAACCAATGATCTTACACAGAAGTGTGTTAGCAATTCAATGCATGTGATGAGAATTTCTCACTGATTGGCTAGGTTTTTATGTTTGATGCAGACATAAACTTGAAAGCTTGGATGTTTAATTCAAAGTTTATTTTTAAGCTTACATGATTCATAATGAAGGTCCTAAATCACTGCATTTCTTCTCTGCATGTTGCACTTAAAGTTTAATCAAACTCAGAGTGTGCGACAGAGACCTGAACTTAACATTCAGGTGTGACACAGACTAAACCATGGTACACGTAACTTTCACTTTTCAAGATTTGAGAAAACTGATATAAAAAGACATTTATGAATCGAGGCATAAAATATTTCCTATTATGCCTGTAAAATCCTTTTAATTCAGTTTAACATCCCAAAGAAAAGGTTGTTCAATTAAGGGTCATTTATATACCTATGGAAACAGTGCATTATATTACATAGATAAATACTCTATTCACTATTACAGACTTGGTTATTTACTGGTTCACAAACTAGATGTGATTCTTGCACACACACACACACACACACAGAAGATGAGATTGCAGAAGTTCAGTGTTGCAGCAGAGTTCCAATTGGAAAGTCATTGTGGCAGACTCAAAGTCTAAATAAAAGTTTTTGCCTTCCTTATTGGCAATTATTGCCTATAATCCAATTTATGTCCTGTTCAAATGCAGTAAATAAAAATAAATAAACAAACAATATTTAAATGAGCTTAGCAAGGGAAAAAAGTTATATAATAATCATGTGCAATGTATTAATATAACAATAATTTGTAACAAAAGTTCACTACCTTTATGAATAAACTCAATTCATGGACTAGCTTCACAATCTACATTAGTCAAATGTGGCTTACTAAATTATTCCTTAACCGAGTTTATTTTTAAAGATAAGTGAAGTTGTATTACAAATTATTGTTATATTAATATTTGTGTTGCTTCACTGATAACAAGCTTCAATTTCTATGGATTATATGCACAGTGCAATTAAAATCTTTGCCATGCAACTGGAATTGTGAAGGGGACATTTGCATTATTTTCCCTCTGCAATCCCTTCAAAACACAAATGAGAACAAGGAATTTAATAAATACATCTCATTACCAGAAAATTTGAGTATACAATTTGCTGGGAAATTATATGGATCTTTTTTGTAAATCCTATACATGTCAAACCTGCAAGGTGAATGGTGGATTTGCAGCTACAATTAATATTTGTGAAAAAATAATTGTTTTTAAAACAACGTATTTAAGTGAATCTAATGTGCACCCCATATATGAAACATAAAATTGAGGAAATAAGGGAAAACAGTAATAGGTTTTTTATTTAAATTTATTTGATACAACAATGAACCATCAGATTATAGAATTGAAAGTGCCCTATTGTTAGGTGACACATTAAAGATGAAAATTAGTGAACATGAAATAGGCTATGTACACATTCAAAATGAATTTATTAATACAATACTGTAAATTACAAGTGTAGATCACCATTATTCATGGATGCTTTCATCACTGGAATTCTCAGAAGTGTCCACATCAGAAACAGGTTCATTTCCAGTAATCCTCATCCTTTGCTGCCATCCAAAACATTTGAAATTCCGATTTCTTCAATGACTTGACAACCAATGGTGCTTCAATGCTTTCCCAGGCATCAGAACGGTGAAACGTTAGCAGTTTGTCCTCAAAATCTTCTGGAATCTACTGGCATTGTTATATGGTGTCTTAAGAGATAAACCCCTCTGCTGCATGAAACGATCCACCCATTAAAATCTTGTTTAGGAATATCATGAACTTCAGCCTCTTCCAACACTTTTTCTTCAGCTTCAGGATGTCTTCCTTTGCAAGGACCCATAAATTTCTTCCTACAAACATTATTAGCAAATAATGCCAATTTCTGTTTTTGCCACAAACAAACGTTGTTCTGATTGTATATTGAATTCCCTTCCTGCCTATCTATTATGGCGAACAAAATGTATATTTTGAATTTTCTAGGAATAGCCTTTGAAGACCTGTTCATTCTGGTTGACTTTTGTATAACTGGTAAACAATAAGAAAAAAAAAATGGAAATGGCATGTTATTTATGGACGCTCTTTAACTGCTGTGGTTCTCAGCGTTCCATTCTATATTGGGCATGAAAGACTTGCTCAGAGGCCTCTTTATCAGGCTTGAGGTTCTTTTACGTGCTGTAAATCTACGACACGGGACCAACAGCTTTATTTCCCTTCCAAAGGAAGCCATGCTAAGGATTTTTACACCCGAAAAAATCCATCGTCCTTCGCCGGGTTTGAACCCGCGACCTTGGGTATATGAAGTTAGCATGGTAACCATTACACCACGGAGGGCGACTAAAACAATAAGAGATAGACAAAAAATGTACATCTTGTTAAAACGCATATATACATTTTTTTTTATCAAGTCTACCATTTTTTTAAATTTCCCTTGTTATTGGTTTAAGTATTAAGCTACTTAAAACTTCTCAAACAGAAATACATCTTTCTTTTTTTCTATCTTTTGTATATTTCTAGCAAGCAAAGTGAACCAATTTCAATTGTTTTACATAGGGACCAGCTTTTAAAAGACCTGATTATCGCTTTAGCCTAGTGCATTCCCTTATTTAACTTCTACTTACAAGGAAGCAGTAATAAAATAAATTCTGCTAATGTTAATCTTGATTAGCATGATGTAAATAATAGAATAATTTTTTGTTGGAAAAGTTTATTTGCAGAACAGCTATAAAAAGTCATGCCAATGGAACACATCAGATTTTTCTAAAGCAGTAATGTTATAGCAACTGCCATGAACACATCAATATTACTGGCTTTCATTTTACTGGGTACAGTCCTTTTACATCCCTGTAGATTTACTGATATGAGCATAACTGAATCACACTATGAATACAGAATGCCAATACTGTACCTTGTGTAACCTCAGGTCAGTAAAATTTTGTTAAATTATCACTTCTGACGTCTATAATGAATGAGAGACTGCAATAATAACAGAAAGAAGACACCCTCTAGTAGGATATTCAGTCTTTATTGACACCTAATTTTTTTTAACATACAAACAGAAACTAAACATGTATGAAAAACCCAATTTTTAAACACATCAGTAGATTAACACATAATTCAAATGAGATTGTCATGTTTCAATATGATTTTTACACATTTATTAATGTGTTTTCTTAGTTTCTATTTGCAACACTTCTCTATACAAGTTTTACAATTTTTAACTTTATATATTCTCTAATATTACATATTTTACATTTTTACATAAATACATTTTTCACATTTTATGTCATAAAATTTTATATTTAATTAACCATGAATTAATAAAAAATTTATAGATAAAAACAGAATGCAATGCATTGTCTATGTGATATAAAGATGTGTGTTTGTATTATAACCTTTACCCCATTAGCTTGTAAAAAGGATAACTAATGTACAGAATAATGCTAAAAGTACCTATTCAAGACCTATTTTAAAGTTAGATGCCTGGGGTGTTAAAAGCAGTGGACAGTACCATAGCTCCCAGACTGAGCTCTTTAATTATTATTTAAAGTAAGATGTAATAGTCATAGGTTTCATGAGTAACCCACGGGCCATGAGTAACTGCTTCATATGCTTTAACCATTCCACAACACAAATATTAAGGACGATGTCCTCAAACTAATCACAACCTGATATATGGATTAGTTAAAGCACTTTAAACAATTGTTCATGATTTAATTAAGACAGCACATTATACAGTGCTTCTCCCCTCATTCTTATGTCAACATAGGGCTGCTCACACACCTGCTCTCTAGCTTGGTCCACTAAAAGCTATAATTAGAGAGCCCAAATAGGGTATCGTTAAAAAGATTGCAAGTTAATAGCGCGACAAGGATTGAAGATACCAGAGAGGCAGGGGCAGGGTCGGTACACTCTCTGTCTGCTCATGTCTGCTCCTGCCTACTCTTGTTTTGTCTTCTCTATCCAAAAACCAGTTTGGAGAGCACATGCTGCTTGCAATTACAAGTAATGTGTAGTAAACCTGTCTTTATGCACCCTAAATACACTCCTTAGTTTGAATGAATTTATCATCATAAAGCATGATACAAACATTTGTTACATTTCACGCAATAATATACCTTTCTTTCTTTTTCCTTAAACACATTCATCTAAATTTCTATCCTTGAGAATTGCTTTTCCTTGGACATTATACACACTAACATCCTGTTTAATTAATGCTAGATAATCCCAATTTCTTCTCTACTCATTTCATCTTTCTTGCACTACCTCACAATTCTATACCATTTCACATGTACCTTTCCGCACACTATAATAAATTGCCTTTTATTATTTTTAAATATTCTTTTTGCTAGCTCTATCCCTAGTTTATCCCATTTATCAAATCTCAATTCCCTTCTTCATACTTCTGCTTTCTTGCACTTAAGAACACAATGCAGTCTTCTTTATTTTCCCCACACATTGGCCATATATTAATGTTGTAATCCTTTCTGACACCCCCTTAATTTTACCATACCTTCTTGCCCATGCACAACTTTCTATCCCTGCTTTATTACATAATTCCACATATCTCTCTCTCTGCCCCAATCTGTTTTTCCCTAGTTATATTTCTCCTACTGCCTCACATTCTCACAATTACAATAATAAGTACATACCTTATTCTAAGAGATGTTGGAAATGTTCTCCTTTTCTACCCAAGCATATCTGGCACATTCTCAAGAAATTCTTTTAGTTTTTCTTCTAAAGTATTATTGCATATATAGTATTCTCGATTATCTGGGGTAATGTGGTGGAAAAAAACATGAATAATTGAGAAACCCACAATTTAATGCTTTTAAGGTACAACATACATAAATGCAAATAGAAAGTTGTGATAAAAGCTTTTTTCATCATGTATTCTTTGTTCAAAAGTTTATTTTACTTTTGTGCATAGGTATTGTTTTCCTTTAGGAAACAGCAATAAAGGACCTGGCATATGACAATAAGTGCCATTCCATGTTTGAATGACCAACGCATGACAACAGAGTACATTTTCCATTATTATCAGCCAGGCTGTTCCATGTAAATTAAAAACAAGATCCAATTTTGTGATTGCCTATGAAGCAAGTTAAAAGAAATTTGTAAAAGAAATGGCGAAGAAATGACAAAAATGTGTGTAGACATTGAAACAAAACTTTTTGGGAGCAGGGGATGCATGGATAATCCACAATCCGAATAATCTGCATACAAATAATCAGGAGTATACTGTACTTTATTTTTCATGTGATCATCAAAGTATGTACATTTCTGTAATTGGATTTTATGAAATGTCAATGGTAAAAATAATTGACTTGCATTTAATATACTTCCCTGACAAAGCATGGTTCCATTTACATCATTGTCACAAAATAACAGATATTACACAGAGAAACCTTTGCATGACACAAATTGTTGTATATGTGGTATGCAGGAAATGCATGCAGAATACTAGAACATACCTTATTGTTTGTACAATTAATGCAGACAGATACGTAAATGAAATACCATTTTTTGAAGTTGACCAATGGCTATTGAGCATACAGCTAAAGGCCATTAAATTTAATTATGGTAATTTTATGGCAGGGTAATTAGTAAACGATTACAGTCATACAATCTTATGATTTAACTGCATGCAATTTATTATCTAAGAGAGAACTTGAAAAATTCAGCACATGCAACAAATACTTGAATATGAACAAATATTTCCTGAGAAGGCGGCAGAAATGTTTGGATAGAGAAGGATAACATTTCCAACAGCGCTTATGACAAGGTATGTACAGTAATTTTCAGAATGTAAGATAGTTGTAGAGATATGCAACTGTTTCAATGGGAGTCCAAGCTGCAGTGGCTGCCACATTGCACTGACCTCATGTAATGGAATTCACTGCATTTATCTTACTTTAATCAAGAGCCTCTGTTTCTCTTAACCAGGTGGAGACACAGTCACATAGTAAATCTCCCCACTACTTTTAATACCTCAGATGCAAGTCATTCTATTTGAAAATGTACTAAACCAACAAAAGAGAGTATGTGCAATGAGTGGATGTAAGAAAATATTTCATCTTTAGCTGCAGCTGCAGCTATACTTCCAAAATTATTTTAAAATTTAAGTTTTCATAGTACCTACTCTTACGCAACCTTTTGATATGTTCATTACAAATGAATGAAAATGTCTGATTTATATAATGTTAACTAATCCTCAATAATAATTGAGAAGCTATCAATCCATTATAAGCATTGTATAATTTGAGGAAAACAGTTTTTTATTTTTTATTCCTTTTATTTTTTATAATAAAGATTTCTGGTGAAGGGGAGCAAGGAAGTCCAGAATGGAAAAAATTTGAAACCACAAAACTAAGACACAATAATTGTTAACAATATTATTATTGAAATTATATAAGAAAAAAGATTGAAATGGTTCAGACACGTAAAGAGGATGGAAAGTAGCAGAATTAAAAAATGTTGCTGGAGTGGAAGGTCAAGGGAAGGAGGAGGAAAGACAAGCCTAGGGAACAACCACAAAGAACTTAAAAAAGAAGATGCAGAAGAGAGAATCTGAAGAAATAAAATTTCTTTGGACTGAAGGATAAACTATTATCATGTATTGATTTAATTGTTTTTTCACACAAGCCGTGTGAAGAACAGGAGTTGGATAGGTAGAGTTAGGTGGAACATGAAAGTCAGTTGAGAAGTTCAATGCTATGCCGGCATGTTGCCATGGTAGCTCAGTGGCAGAGCAACCAGCTAGAGATCGGGAGATCCATGGTTCAAATCCCAGCTAGGGCATTGAATTTTTCAGCCTGACTTTACCTATCCTATTATCATGTAGAAAAGTCCTATTACATATTTTGCTAATAAGCTACTTAAAAAGCTTATAATGTGGCTTGGAGTAAACAAATGTCTTCTTTTCTCCTGCACCAACAGGCAACATTTCTTTGCCTCTCCTACTAGCATTTCCTCAGTACTGCCTTATATGTTGACCCAAAGTACAATAAAATATAATATATACTATTTCAGTATTTACTGAAGACAAAACAATGGCTGTATTGTAATTTAGAAAAAAATTGGCAATGCATTCTTTAAAATGACGTACAGATGCATGTTTATTGCATAGCTACAATATTGGACCTGGTTCTATCTCACAACTCATGAGGCAGTCTTGAAAAGCTCTGTGACTATTTGTGAATGTATGAGCTTAAACCCTTTGTAAGTCTTAGCATGTATACATTCTCAAAATATTTGGTATAGAACAAGGTGACAAAATCCAAAATTATAATTTTTCTCTGAAAATCTACTAAATATATCTCAGTTCCTCTTATTCTGAGACCATAGTTTTCTGAATTACAGTACTTTGATCTGGTGCGAGTAACATAGTCAAAGCTCAGATCTAGGAATATAACTGAAAGTTTAATTTTATGGAAGATATTCCGTCATTATATATTTATATATGTAAGCAACCCTTTAATGACAACTTTTTACAAATTTGTTCTTATATCCTTGATGAATACTATGGAGATTCACTTAACGTCACTGAAGTATAAAAAAAGTTGACAAATTTATAAGCTTCTCTAATACAAATACACCAAAATACATAGAAGATTTTCCTAATAATTTAAATTGTCTTCTTCACAGTACCCTTTCATAGTTTTTTCTGATCATTTGATTTATAACAAAGTTTTATGTGTGTGTGCGTCTGTGGGTTAGAAATTTAGCCACAAAAATATGTAAAATGAAACCAACATATGCAATAAAATATACTGACTAAACAATGTAAATGCATTAATCTGAAATCAACATGAAACTGTTTTGTTTATATATTTAAAATAGAAAGACAAATATATATTATACATTATTCCAAAGATAACATTTATTCCCAAACTTTAGACTTTATTTTGAACCTTTCAAAGGCCAATTTAACTCCGCTGAAGCCGTCCATACCTACTTTGGCACCAGCAATTCGACAGCCTAATATGATGCTCTCCTGCAGTGAGTAACCTCTGGAAAGACCAAATATGCTTGCTGCACAAAATGTATCACCCGCACCAAGTGTATCAATAACTTTAGGGGGAGGAAATGCTGGAGACTGGACAATGTTGCCATCAGGACCTTGTGCCATGGCTCCTCTTTCACCCCAAGCACTTATCACAATTGCACTAAAGAACAAAGAATATATTAATATAATTATTTAAGTGCAAAATATGGAGAGAGTAAGTTTGTGTCATTGCTCAAGGTTTTAGCAATGAAACAGCTTTTATTTTTATTACTATGTTTCAGCAATTATATGCTTTGAAACAAAATTATAAAGTGTGGTCATTATATGGTGATGCCTTGTATCACATATATGAATGCTCTGATCGCGGGTTCAAACCCGGCAGAGGACGATGGATTTTTTCGACCATAAAAACCCTTAGCATGGCTTCCTCCAGAAGAGAAGTAAAGCAGTTGGTCCTGTGTTGTAGATTATGGCAAGTAAAAGAGCCTCAAGCCTGATAGAGAGGCCTCTGAGTAAAATTAAGCAGTCTTTCATGCCCAATTTAGAGTGGGATACTGAGAACCACAGCTGTTAAAGAGCGTCCATAAATAAAACTCCATTTCATTTCTATTTCTGCACTAAGGATGGGCAGAAAATAACCTAACAGTTACAGAAGTAACATGGTTACTAGGTAACTGGTTACCTAACAAACATAACTATTACAAAATTACCCAATATTTGTTACCAAAGTAACAAATACAGAAACTGGTTATCTCCTTAACAGTTATCGAGTCTGGGTGGCATTCAATGTATTGGTACCCCTTACCTAGAACAACTGTATTACTTTCCTCAAGAGGTCAAGAATGGCATTGTTGAACTAACATGCCTTCTGGCAAGGAAGAAGCCTAGTAACTGTCAACTTTTCTTTTATAGTGTTTAATGCCTGCTTTTACTTCAATAGCACCACAGGCGATGACACTGATGATACACAGAATGAAGATCGAGCACCGGTGGGATGCGATGGTGGGGGAAACCAGAGAACCTGGAGAAAACTCGCCCCTGCGTCACTTTGTCAACCACAAATCTGACATGTGGTCGCCTGGAATCAAACCCAGACTTCTTGGTGAGAGGCTTGTCTAACCACTTGGCCACAGTGGCTATCAATTTTGCTACATACCTATATGAAATGAGATTATCTGCAGCTTTTCTGATGTAATAATGTTAGACAATCATGTGTATTTGGGCTGTTAATGTTTCTCTTCTCTGACATCATCGCCTTTCAAAATGTCAATACTGCGTTCCATCTAACATCCTACAAGAATTATTTAAGTTATTGTACTTATTCTTAATTACAGTCATGTTGCTGTTGGCAAAAGTGGTGTATTTTGCTTTGTTATTTCTAAGTCACATGAGATTTATATTTAGGTATATAGTTCAGTTCACCTCCAAAGTCAATTTGGGTAGTTCAGTAGGTTAGGTTCTGGCCTTCTGAAGTCAAGATGCAGGTTCAAACCCAGCCCAGACTGATGGTTTTAAGTGTGCTTAAAGTGACAGCCCCATGTCAGTAGATTTACTGGTATGTTAAAAACTCCTGAGGGACAAAATGCCAGCACACTGGCAGAGCTGATATGATCCAGGCAACTGACAGCTCATTAACAACCAATTTTTTTTTCAACTGTCAACATGAAAACCATTAAAGCATAAACTTAATCATTACTGATAAACATTACAGATAATGTAACTGTCAACATGATAACCATTAAAACAACTTAATCTTACTGGTACCATTACCACACTACACTCATGAGTTTTAACTGTTAGTCACACCTACATTCTGCACACTGGTTCCATAGCTCCCATGTTTCTTTCTCAAAATGATAGTAAGATCACTGTAATGAGTATTAACCTTGTTATAAGTAGTGTCTATCTGTGTGAAGACATTTCTGGTATTTATCGATGAGAGAATGGGAGCCAGAGCACATACATACGACAATGAGACTGCATTTATTCACCTTTCCTGGTCAGTTTTGTGCATTACAACTCCACTTATTTTTAACTGCCCAATGATATCTTTTTATCTGTCTCCATTATGCAGGTTAGCCAATGTTACACTTCAAAAGTTTTGGAATTAAAGTGAGCTCTAGTGACTCTTTCATGTCATGGCCACTTAGAATAATCTCTACATTGAAGAGTGTAATAGTGCACAATATGCATCTAATATGCCGTACGCAGTATTGAGAACAAGAAACTTAAAACTTCAGCCAGACTTGCTTCCTGTTCATGGGGCCTGGGAAGGCTTCCTGTCAATTGTGAATGATTCCATTTAAATATGTGTATTTTAGCATTCCCAATGTTGTTCTGGTTACTGTTACTGATTGTTGTGAACCAGCCTTTAGGCAGTCTACACTGCCCCCCCCCCCCACTCCCAAGCATGCCATGATAACACAAACACACAATGTGGTTAACAAGAAATTTAACTCCAGGTTATCCAAAATTAAATAATATAATTTGAAGTGCACATCACATTGAAGCACAATATACACTAAGATAAATAAATGCAGCTTTACACAATTTAAATTTACAGCAGGGTTGCCTTTGGAGGAGAGATAAGTTTTCAACCATCCCCTTCTTCTGTTCTTTGCTTGGCTACCTTGAAGGAAGTTATATTCTATTAGTGCTGTGGCACCATACAGTTGAACCATCCAACTCACAAAGATGAAGGGAAAAAGGAGGAGAATGATATACTTCTACTTCTATTTATTCTTAGATCACAAAATGGAATGGCTGGTTTAGAGCATAAAAAATTGAAAAATTAACTATAAGAAATGTTGCCTCAATTTTGTCCTTGGATGGGCATAATACAATTTGAAATAGTAATATGAACACTGGATTCATAACAGTATCAAGTTCCGTCACAGAAAGTTTACTAAAAGTTTCTTTTTATTGGGTGAACAATCCTTGGAGCAGCTGGTTTCACAGTATGTGATCAGCGGTGAGGCAGGAAGTCTGCAGTAAAAATGTGTGGTATGGTCTATCATGTAAGTTATTTCTAATACACAAACACTTAAAAAGAAAAGTTAACTATTCATCTATATAAAGTACAGAGAAGTTGGAACTGTCTCCCTTCATTGTAAATTCATTTCTAGCACCTTCTTAGGAAATTGTCAGTAGCAATTTTTTGACAAACGTTATTTTTAAGCTCAGCCAAGGAGTCTCAATTTGTTTTGTACACAATCTGTTTTAACATCCTTTTTTATCTCTGAGATGCATTAAAAGACAAATTTACTACACAATCCACTTGAGATGAACTTGACACTAACATTCATCAAAAAATTGTCACCATTTCTCACAGGAAACCTCAGAGAGTATGGACCATATCTTAAGTAGGTGTCAATGGGAGGCAGTTCCAATATCTCCTTCCTTGATCTATGTGAGCAAATTTAATTTACATACTATATTTATTGTGGACTTCCTCACTCCATTCATCAACACACTTGCCAGAAAGTTGCATGCTGCAAAACTGATCGTACCAAGCATCATTTCTGATAATTCAGAAAAATTAAGGCATATCTTCATAAGTTTGTAACTACTTTCATTGTTGTGTATAAATTAAACTAGTAAAATGCTAAAGTAGAAATGTTAAAACTTAATAAGTTTCAGTTGAGCATCTAAAACAAAATTAAATGGTAACTTACTTTGGTTTTGCCTCCTCTGCAACATTTTTTAGGGTCTCCGACATATTGGTACAGCTGCGGAATTCTGCAAAATCCTTGCCTACAAAGAGCACGTCTGCCACTGGAATAAGATCCTGTAATTCAGCACGAGTTTTCTCCAGTTCTACTGAAATTGGCACACCTTTTCCTCCAAGTACATTGTTTTCTGAGCTTTCCGAAAAATTCCTCTCATTCCAAAAGTCTACCCATTCTATCATGGACACCACTTCACTCACATTCCTCCCCTTAAAATGTTCAAAAACATGAATTAGCAAAGGTTTTGCATGAATGCACCGAAGCCAAGCTATTATGGAAAACAGCTGAAAATCACAATGTATACTTCCTGGGGTTTGAAGAATGCACTCACCTCAAAATGAATCCAACTATATTGGTTTAAGTCCAGCTTTTTAAAATCTTCTAAAGTCAACTCTGGTAGATTTTTATTAGAATGAATAATTGTTCTGGATCCATTGGAAAGGTTAATAATTGCAACAGATGTAGGAGCTTCACAGTCGTCATAATACACACAGTTTTCAATGCAAATTTCATTTGCCTTGAAGTCTTCTACCAGAAAACTGTAAAATACAAATATAAAATAATTTTGCATGTGCATTTAATTAGCTTATCTGCAGTGATTTTTACCAATACGTATCATACATATGATATTTAAAAGTAATTTGAAATCTTGCTTCACTTTTCCTTTCAACAGAGGCAAAGCTGAAAGGGTGTCAGAATCTCAGGTGTCAAACTAAATACAAATCAACTGTTCTTATGTGTTATATGTTGGATGTAAATACGAGGGTAATTCAAACATAAACAGTAATTGTTTAAAAAATATTTATTAATTAAACATATACACAAGTGACATCGCATTTTTCTACAAAGTCTCCTTCACACACTATACTTTTGCCAATGTTTTGGAAGCTTGAACATTCCTTCCTCAAAACATGTTTTAGGCATGTCACCAACCAATTGCACATATGCTCTTCGATGTCTTCATTGCTTTCGAATCATTTCCTTCCAAGCGATTCTTTCATGGACACACACAAAAAATAATCAGGGGAGATAAGTCTAGACTATAGAGAAGGTGTTCAAGGATTTTCCAGGGCATGTTCACCAAAGTGTCCATTGTCAAGATTGCCATGGGAGGCCTAGTATTGTCTTGGAGAAAGATGATATCTCTGATGGAACTATGACATCTTTTGTTTCATATGCAGCTTTTACAAATCTTAACAATAGTAAGTCACATTTACTGTATGTCAATCATGAAGAAAATCAACCAATAAATCTCCTCTGTAGTCAGAAAACACTGTCACTAGAATGGCACAGATGTTATCATCTGTAAGACTTGATCTTGGGCACTGCACAAGAACTTCGTTTTCCACAATTTCTCAGTCGCTCTTAAATTGCCTGGGACAGTGTAGTGTCCCCATAGTGTGTCCTTAAATGAGTTAAAGTCTCTGAGGGTTAAACTCCTTCATTGGGTTGTGCATTAGACAAAGGAACCTCTTGCTCACTCATGGATGTAGAATGCCAGAACCAGCTAACTAAGCTGGTTCCCTATCCCTAACACTCCGACCTTCAAACCCCCTCCCCCCACTTTGCTGTTCTGCTCAGAACTGTTTGCTCCGTAATTTGTAACAATTTTATTTATATCTGAATCATCCTTGTAGCAAAAAAGCAGTTTCTAAAAGTTGACAATAAGTTTCTTGTACTCTCTTGTAGCAATTTACATGAGAGGTCTGGATACATGTGGCCATAAGGGAGGGGCTTACTAGGCACTGCTAAGCAACTGCTATCCTCTAAGCTATGTTACTGTACTGCTTGCAGGCATTCTCGAAGACTAGACTCTGACTTCCAGTGCATCATAAAATGTAGATTACAAGACTTAATTTTCAATTTCTAGTGTTTTGAATTCAACTCCTGGATCAATGCAAGAATAAACATACAGATGTGTTATTTGTTCTTAAACTTTAGCAAGCCTAGCATAAGGATACACATTTACAACTTCATTTATTCTTTAACTGCTCATTCTGAAAATACAAAGGCTCCAAGGTCATTATTAAAAACATATTTTGGCATCAATTGTGGTGGTAGACATGTTATTCCATTCACTATATGGGGTTATCTCATGAAAAAGGTAACCCTCAGACCCTAATCTTTGTTTTTCATAAGCTGATCCTGCAAGTAAACACACCTAAATGTTTCCATTCACATTCTCTTCTAATTAATTGGTTGATGTTGTTCCTGCCATAAGTATGGCTCACAACACAAGAGTGAACAGACAACATAACTTAAGTGGAAATTTAAAAAAGCATGCACGACTCATACAAATTAAGTGTTGGAAACATGAACAAATGTATAAAGAATATTTAACTCACAATTAGGGGGTATCTAGTAATGGAGCAATTCCCTGCATATTGCAATCTAGATTCCACAACATTATTTTTGCTGTCAGATGAACTTTAGGCATAGTTAATGACAAGGTTAATGATACATTCTTAATAATATTGCCTCTATTTCCATCCAGCTTTCACATTAACCATATGAATAATTGTTCCTTTTCAATTGATACGGTTAATGTGACAAGGCATTAATCTGAGATAATAATGTATGAAGCAGTACCCTAACCTGTAACAGTCTGAATTTGATGTTATTTCTTGAAGCAGTTTTCATAAATCACATCTCTCCCAATCATCACACTTGCAGAGTATGGGTTTTTTTTCCTGTTCTTGCCAGTATGGACGATTTACTTAAGCAATAAGAAACATGCACATTTCACCATCTAAATAAAAATCATTAATAAACTGAAGCTGGTCAGTGAAGTTGTAATGAAGTCACACTGCTGCTGTAATACACAGTACATTATAAACAAGAGAGACAACCTCTCTCTGATATCTTAGAATAAAAATTTAAAAATACGTTATCGCTTGAAAAAAAAAAGTAATTTGAAATATTCTGAATGAAGAGAATAAATTATTATTTTAACTAGGGAACTAGTTTCTAAAGTGGTAAGCACTTATAATAAGAGAGGACTATAACATGTCATACTGTTGACATGTGGGATAAGGTAAAGAAACACAATTATGACTAGCTTTTCCATTGCTATCAGCATGTGCTCATGTTTTCCCAAATTTATTTGAATTTTGTACTCTCATTAACAAACTTTTATTGCACTTACTCATGTTTTAAACACATCATCATTCCACTTGCAAAGTTGTAGAACTGAAGATGTTAATATGAACAAAATTACTTAACTGCATTTTAAAGTTAGCTTTTACTGTAAATTTTATTAACTTAATTTAAGCTAAACTATCTTCGCAATCTCTTTGTTATTACATTTTTTGGTGTAATTAATGCAAGAGCCCAAAGCCATAGCATAAATTACCACAAAAATTCGGATTCGCAACTTCACTATTTCGGTTGATAATAATTTTAATCATTCTACAAATGACTTAAAACATTTCTTAATTAAAGTCTATAATGAATTATCTCTAATTTTCAGAAATTTAATCTAAAATTAAAAATAAATGTGATTTAAACTAAGGTTACAAGAGTTTTGTGCTACTTATATAATCATTACTTTCACCCCATTTGTTTCAACAGTATTACATTAGAAAATGTGTTATTTGTATTTATGTTTGTTACTCCCTTTCAAAGCTTTTACTTTCTCAATCAGTATGTACAATGTACATAGTAGGTAGATAAGTTATTGCATTCCAATATTGTATTCAATACCAAGAATTCATTGGAAATGCATGCTTTGAGCTCTCCTAAATTTAAAAAAAAAAGTATTTTTAGAAAAAGGTCAGTGTATGTGTTTGAGCAGCATAGCTCAAAAACAAAAAGTCGGGTAAATACCAAACTTAATATTTAAGTTTAGCATTTTTCAAGGATACGATGAAAATTTTCAAGAAAATCCTCCCACTCCAAACTATTCTTTACATGGAACATTTTTCTAAAATGTTGATTTAATCAAAAATGGATCCAATGATTTTGTTAAAATACTATTGGTTTAAAATATTTTCACAACAAATTAAATATATAAACTACTAACTGTCACTGATAGTCCTGTCAGTTGACTCGGCAAGTGTCAGAGAGAAATATAGAAATTATTTAAGTTTTTCTTTCAATTGTTTGTCATTGCTTATTTTCTAATTATAGGGTAACTGTGTCTCTGGAAAGACTAATGGATTTAAAGAAATCAGGTTCTGCAGGACAAATTTCTTCAGTGGTTATTACCGGGCTTATTTTATAAATTGGTCTTCTTCACTGAGGAGTTTTAAATTTATTGAATGTGACAAGCTACATGGTAGATTGTATGCACAGACCTATGCTTATGTTTCAAGTACCTCTTTTCTTTAATGGAATGATATTTTGCTCTTGAATCCTTGTATTTTCTTTGTCTGCTCTGGCTCTGCGAGTATAAATTGAGATTCAACAATAATAGTAATAGTGGTAAAAAATAAATTATAATGCATATAATACATATCTGAAAGTACCTGAAGTCCATGTTCCTCTGCATGACATATGAAATACCATCTATATTAAAATGCTTGTTGCATAATAGTTTTGCATAAATGAGGCATAACTGTAATTACTCTGGACTCGTTGCCCGGATGTCATACTATTATCTACTTTTTCCCTTCACTACAGCAATCATTGCTATTGACAGAGTAACTATTTTGCAGCAGAAAAGACTTCTGAACATAAACTACCATTAACCAGTGCTACGCTGTACTTATATTCAAGAATTGCAGATGTGTAAGACATTACAGTCATCAGTTGTAGAATGTGCCACAGTTGTGATCCCTTACCCTAACTCCTTCCATCATGCATTGCTACAATATTGCATAGCAAAACATCTGATGTGCTTCATTCATATGACTTTCTCTACCTATTAAATTCTTAGGAATATGGATAGATAAAAACCTGCAATGGTGTACACATATAGAGAAGCTGGCCTCAAGACTCAGTCAAATATGCTTTGCCCTCAGGGTAATAAGGGACAAAGTAAGCCACATGATGTTGAGAACATACTTTGCATACTTCCATAGCCTTATTGCATACAGAATTATATTCTGGGGTAAACGGTTGGATACCATATTTAAAATTCAAAAAAGGGTAATCAGAATAATTGCAGGCTAACAGAACAACACATCCTGTAAACTATTATTTAAATCTCTAAACATTCTATCTGTACCTTGCATCTACATTCTTGAAGTCTTAAAGCACACAAAAAAAAAAATCTCACAATATTCCAACTGAATAAAGATAAACATATCATGGCACCAGAAATAATCAACAATTATGCAGTATAACTCATAACACAGCACTATTTAAACATAGTACACTGTTTAATTGCATTAGTATGTACAGTAGACTACCTCAGTCACTGAGGGAAATTACATGTTTTAAAAAATTCAAATCTGGTGTATCCTTTTTACAAAAAAACTGTTTCTATAGTGTTGAGGCTTATTTGGCACAATCTCCTCTTGTCTAAAATAGTTATAACTTGGTATATCTGTGATCCTGGCTCAGGTTGCTCACATTTCATGCCTACTGATATATACTAATCTCTTATTGTAAATATCTCATACTTATAGCTATCTGATCTTAATTGTAAATTTTTATTGTAAATAGACCATATGTGTTGCTTTCAGAATCTGTACTGTTCTTACTAAAGTAAATATTTTACTTCTAAATGTAAACTGACATATCCAAATATCATGTACATGATCAAACTGGATAAAAATAAATTGAATTGAATTCTGCAAATAAATTATTCTTACAAAAGACTATTATTTTATCTACATCATGCTAATTGAGATAAACACTAGTAGAAATGATCTTATTACTTGCTTCCTTGTAATTATAAGGGAAATAAGAGAACACACTAGGCTAAAGCAATAGCTAAATCTTAAAAGCTGTTGCTATGTGATTGACAGCAAAACTGTTCTCTTTTGAAAACAATAGCAAGGAATATTTCAGAAATGGTTAATTCTACAAAAATGTATTTGACATACATTACGTGTTTTAACAAGATCTACATTTTTTGTCTATCTTTTACAGTTTGCAAAAGTTATCCAGAATGAAGAGGACTTCAGAGGCTAGTTCCAGAAAATTAAAGATATATACCTATTTCATTTGTCATGAAAATATTTTAAACATATGGCATTTTAATCAAAACCATAGCCATATTTGAGAAAATAAAAATGTTCAAAAAATATTCCATATAAATGGTAGTTTGGGAACGGGGAGGATTTTTCTGAAAATCCCCGTGTCACATCCTTGGAAGATACTAAACTTAAAGTTTGGCATTTTACTGACTTTTTGTTTTTCTCTTTGTTTTTTTCTCACCCTCTCCCTCACTCACTCTCTCTCACACACACACACACACACACACAAGGACCCTGCAACGTGTACTTCTAGTGAAAAATGGGTTCAAATTTTTGGCTGGAACACAATAACTTCACTACCTAGTATGTACATAGTGATTGGTAGAGAGAGTAATTATAACATTTATTTCAGTCTGCACATTTTCTATTGCATATTGAATGGCATATATTGATGGAGGTTAGAACAGAAAAAAAAACTTGTGCACAGCAATGATAATCTGAACAGCAGCTAATTGTGGAATTTCAAGACTAATACACATTCAATCCCTAACCCCCTACTTTCATAGTATATTTGATTTTTATAATTCAGAATTTTCCTAATAACTCATACCTGATCAAATCTGCTTTAAGTATCTATGAAACATACCTTGCATTCTGTTTCTTGCTAAGTGTTCCAAAAAATTCACATGGTGCTCCCATTTGGGATAGCACAGTGCAGTTGTTTGATGAGTTTCCTCCACGCTGCCATCTCATTGAAACACATCTGTAACATGCAATACAATGCACATTTCTTGTGCTGTCATGGCAATGTTATAAATGTGCTTCTTGATAACAGACATCTGAAAAATACCACAACAGTATTGCTTATTCACTTAAATAACAGAAAAACATAGCTTGTAATAGACAGCTAATTCTTGTTTAATGATCACACTGTAACTGAGAAAAGATTAATGTATACGGTCTTTCAAAAATCACTTCAAAGCACTAATAATATTATAATATTTGAGGTAGGAAACTTGTTCTTTAAAGTAACTCCACAACCAAAAGTAGATTAAATTGATTCTGGAGATCACAGTGGCCTGTTTTTTTGGAAACTGTTTGCTGATGACATGATCACCAAAGATCTAAGTAATTAATTGTTTTGCAGGGTGTAGATAGGGGGTGGAGTGCCAACTTGCTAAGATAATGCTTTCCTTATTGGACTCCTTAGTCTAGGGATAACCAAGTTTTGAGCATGCCATAGTAGAGCGTTCACCATTTACAATAAGTCTGTCTTATTCCATTGTTGCCTTTTTCAAAAAAATAAGGGCCAATAATGAATTGTAACTTTTATATCATGGAGACCTTTTTATTTAGTGATAGAGTATTGATTTGCAACTAACACATTCTTATAGCAGTATGAATAAAATTACTGTTTTATTCAACAACTCTGTACCCATGGTAATGGTGAACTGAAGAAACAAAAACAAAAGAAAACCAAGCCCCATTGCTTAACCTGTATAGACCTCTTTTGTTCCACTTGCTCACTAGCAGTGAATGACCCACTCATAGCTATGTTGTATTGGCTGTGAATATCACTCTCAGTTGCTACAAAGATGAGAGTTTGTTCATTGTGCATCTCAAAGGTGAAAGTTTATTCAAACATCTGTGTTGTATGCGAATTACTTTAGAGTACTCTTACTATTGTTGCCGCTCTTGTCTTTATTAATCCAGTGAAATGACTATGGAAAATTTACACTAAATTAAAAATGTTTATGTACGAGAGTAATTTAATAAGTTCTCAGAATTGCAAACAATAATCACCACTAGCATACAGTGGGTCTGATACAATAAGAAGTCATCCTTTATGAGTGCATAGGTGGTGTTTCAGTGTTCTGGGTGGAGAGCATATTGTAGAAAACTTATTGTTGTTCCCAAGTAAGAAATTTAGAAGATGGAAAAAATAGAGATTTGATCAGTAATAAAGTACTATGTAAAGAAAGTTATGAAAGCAAATGAAATTCATGCCAGATTTGCTAAACATGTTGGGAGACTCTGCTCCTTCATATTTAACTGTTGCTAATGGACCAATAAATTTAAATTTTGTCAGAAGACCATAGAAGACAATCACTGTAATGATCATCCAAGATGTGTCACCACCCCAGAAATGATTATAAAAATCCATGAAATAGTTTGGAGGATCGCCAACTGAAATGGCAAGAAATTGCTGCAGACGTGGCAATATCATGTGAAAGAGTATATCGCATTTTGCCAGAGGAATTGGGTTTGCAAAAATTATCTTCCAGATGGTTGCTGCGACTGTTAACACAAGATGAAAAATGCATCAGAGTGCACATTTCTGAACAAAGCTTGGCTCATTTTCAGAAAAACCCACAAGACCTTTGCGACAGCTCGTGACCACTGATGAAGTATGGGTTCACTACTGTACAACAGAAACAAAACAATCGAAACAGTGAAAGCATGCTGATTCTCCACCCCCAAAGAAAGCAAGGCAAAATCAGGCTGAAAGGTTTTTGGGATGCAAATGGGATGGTGTTGATAGATTACACTCCTAATGGTCAAACAATTGTGGGAGAATACTATGCTAAGCTTTTGAACCAACTGCAGCAATAAAGACCAAGTTTAGCAAGGAAGTCATCTTACATCAGGGCAATGTGCCCGTGCACACATGCGTCATTGCCATGGCAAAAATACACAAGTTGAGGTACACCGCCTTGTTTACCCGATATGGCTCTGTCAGAGTTCCATTTCTTCCTTAAGCTCATAAGTTTACTTGGTGGACAGAGATTCTCTTCAAATGCAGAACTGATAGGCAGAATTCACAAGTGTTGGGTAGTCCTGGAGGAATCAAATTTTCAAGTTGGAATACAGATATTGATTGGAACATTGATGGGTCCAAGTGCATTAAAGTACAGGAGGACTACATTGAAAAATAAAAACTGTTTGAATCAGGTCAGTTGTTATATTGGGTTTCATTCCGAGAACTTATCAAATGATCCTTGCATCATACATAATGCAAAACCTAAATAGACATGTATGTAGGCAATTTCAGCAGACATTTCCTAGCAATTCAGTTCCAAACAGAGATAATGCAGATATCAGATTAGTAAGATTAGAACACTGAGATCACTAAAACTAAGTAGTAAAAAAGAATTTCCTAGCAGGAAATAATGGTGAAATTCTTATACTATTCAAGTACTCTCCAAAAAAAGTCTCTAAGAGGTGTTGTACAATACAAGTAGGTGTTTCAAAAGTTCTCCTCATACAGCTGGTAAATTCTTAAATTTGAAACCCTACAGAATGACCATCGTTCATGAATTCTGAGATGGTGAGCCATAAGTTAAGTGAAAATCTAAATGTTCCATTAATGACTTTCTCTAGCTGTTCCACAGTCAAAATTTCCTTACCAAAGGTTATTCCTTTGTCTATGTCATGCTAATCGAGATGAGCATTAACAGAAATAATCTTATTTCTTGCTTTTTTAAGTAGAAGGGAATAAGGGATTACACTAGGCTATAGTTATTGCAATGTGAAACAATTGAAATTTGGTTCTCTTTTGCATTCCTGAAGTAAAACAAAAGAGATGAAATGAAAGTTGACTTCCCACTAGAGAAAAGCTTAAGTGGTTTAAAATTGTAACCGACATTAAGGGATATCTCGGAAACTGTTAACTCTACAAACAAAAATGTGTATGACATAAATTGTTTGTTTTAATGAGCTCTAGATTTTTTTATGTAGTAAGTTTTTATCTATCTCTTAAGGTTTACAAGTTATACAAAGATAATCCAGAATGGAGCTGTCTTCAGAGGCTATTCCCAGAAAATTCAAGATATTCCTTTTCTTTATCACAAAAATATCTTAATCATATGGTATTTAATCTAATTCATTAGAACCATTTTTGAGAAAATCAAAATTTTCGAAAAATGTCCCATGAAAAGGGTAATTGGGGGATTTGTATGAAAATCTTCATGCTGCATCCTTGGGAGATACTGAATCTAAATATCCAGTTTGATATTGAATTTTTGTTTTTGAACTACACTGCGCACGTGCAAACACACACACACACACTCACATGGGCACGCACATGCATACATAAATGCAAAAAACATTTTCCTAAAAATGCATTTTTTGGATTCAGGAGGACTCTTAACATACACTTCTGGTGAAATCTCAATATCAAAATTTTGGGTGGATACAATATCGACCTTTCTATCTGCTATGTATGTTGTACATATGTGCTAGAGAAAGTAAAAACATGTTAAGTGTTACCCACAACTTTTGGCTATTACATTCTGTTCACAAATCAGATCTCCAATATCAAGATGTCCGAAACCTTGGTGGTTCTATTTCAAATTGTTCCCTTAATCTTTGACAGGTTCAAAATTACCATTATAGTAACTCTCTATCAATAGAAGTCAAAAAATTGCAAAAAATGTATTTATCAAGTTATGGCTCCCCACCACAACCTCATGAAAACAATGAGTGCCAGGAATGTCTCAATGCAGATAGAAGGTTTAACAATACGTAAAACTGTCACTGACAATCCAGATTTGAACATGTTGAAAATAACATGTATGGTTTGAAATCTGCTGGATTGCCATAGTTTTGTCTTCTTCATGAAATCATTGGGGTTTAAACTTCACAGATCCCTTGGCTAAGCCCCGCCATTGCTGCACAGTTATGTCCTTTGGCTGCAACTGCTCCACTCCTCTACTTATAAAAAACATCCCTCAGCTTGCTTTGCAGCTTAAGGCTCTCCATCTTGGGCTACATTTTGCAGTTTAGGATCCTAAAGTTTATAAGAGACTAATAAGTAACTAAAAACTGGTTCAAATGGAGAACAACAAAAGTACAAAATTTGGATTACATATGGAAGCAATGCCATAACATTACTACATATTACCATTACTCATGAGTATATAATGTGAGAGTTTTAGAATATGAAACCGCCAGTGCAGGACACAGTGCATGGTTGTACATATACATGTTATTCATATAAAACTGAACTTATGCATCATATTTCTGTCAATATATTAAACACTTGACAGTTGAATAAAATTTGTAAGTCATTTCTGAATAAATAAAAAATTACAAAAACTGTTCCAAGTAAACATTAGTGTGTAGACTTTTTCTAAAAACTTCATCCTTAGAAAATGTTGAATCTCTCTTGCTGTGTCCCTCATGCAGATAGATATGTACACGTATACCTATTTCTAAGAATACCTTTTTTAGGTTCGGGGTCTTCCAAAACATGCACCTTATTTTACACTTTTATCAAAGAAATGCCAGTTCAATTTATTTATATTTTCAGTAGTAATAATTAATTATAATACTCCATGAAATACTTCTTAAACCTCCTCTTACAGCTCTTGCAGTTTTAGCGGACTTCACCTGCATTTTTTTAATTTTTTTTTTTTCATTCCTATTACTCCCTCTTCATGGATGCTATTGAGCGCACTGCTCAGTGATATTAGTATTTCATTTTATTATATACAACACAAATCAATCACAAATTACAAAATTAAGATGACATTAATTTAAATATCTTATATCCACATCATTTACTTAAAACTGCTATATGGCTGAGGAACAGGCAAATCATACAAACTATTAAAACAGCATTTAACTTGAAACTATATGAGGAGCTGAGACAGCTTTTATACTTCCCATATTCATTACTGTTCATTCCATCGCATGCCACAGAAACATCCTGATACTGTATAAAAGGATTAAAATCCCATACATCACACACATTATTTACACTACTGCATGATCAAGTCACACAGCCAAAAACAAGAAATAAATCACACATAGACAATCACACTAAATTCAATAAGATTCACTGTACAATTCCTTCGGTAATAATGTAGCCATTGCCACTAGGTCCGGTGATGATGTGGCTTGAATGCACTTGCTAGCAGATGATAGCACCTTTCCCATATCATCTTTTTATTTATTGATACCTCTATAATGCTTATATATTTCATGTACCCATCACTCATCAATGAAGTATTCCAAACAATGCCATATAGGTCTTAAAATTAATGGAAAAATGATGGCGATAAGGAAATCTGAATTTCATTAGGAGCTAAAAGAATCTAAAATGTTAAATACGTAATAAATAAATGTATGACAATGCCTGCTCTTGAAATGGCATTCTATCTGCAAGACTATTTCCCTCTTCTTCCTACCTTTGATCAGAGTCTTCTTCAGGAAAAGAATTGCAAACTTGTATAATGTCTAAACATGCTAATCCAACACATAAAATTTTTTTCTCCTGGTTTGCAGCTATATTCACTCCTGGAAGCTGGCTTAACATGTTACCACACACTTCTCGTATGCTGCTTATCATATTTCGTTAGGTAAATAATAATTCTTCTTCGTTCTCCTGGAATAACTGAAATTAACAGAAAAAATAACTACAGTTACAAACATACATTACCCTGTTTTTCTATCCTCTTTCAAGTATGATCTGCATGCAGGTTGTATCTGCTGCACCGTTTTTCCAATACAAATAATTTTATATTCGTTACTCATTTTATGCGAGATTATGTGCTTTTGTTTAGTTTCTGTGACAGCTTGCCGACAAACTGCTTTATGTACAGGTTATTATACTATTTTTACTCTAATACATGTGTTTTGTATATATACTTACGAATAGCAAACAATTGTTGCATAAGGAGATGTTTACCGAACTTACATTTTAGGATCCTAGTCCTATTATCAGCTTTTATGCATGATTTACCGCTGTCAAGCCGGCTTGTTTAAAGTTCACAGAACTGAGTTGTGTTGAATGAATCAGCTGATTCACAAATCGCCGGCAGAACCCTTACCACCAACCTTTGAATTTAGTTGGTTCCGGACAAGTATAGCTTCTAGAACAGATAATATTATTCACCGAATTATATAGCTGCCTCTGAACTTGACCCTAGCACAAAGCCTCTGTTATTTCTTTACACGCTTCTTTTATTTCTTCCCTTTTATAGGTTAGGTTACGTTCAAGCATTCCTTTCTTTTTCAGCCAATTATTTGACATTGTGGCAGCCTGGCTGAGAAAAAGCTGTTGACTTCTCCAACTGTTCTGTTTACCTTTTTATAAAGATATATGCTAATAGTAAAAATAAGCATTAACAGAAATGATCTTATTACATAGCAGTTCCTTATAAGTAAAACTAGAAGGAAAAAAGGGACTATACTAGCTAAAGCGATAGTAGATAGTCAAATCTTTTAAAAGCTGCCGCTATGCGATTGACATTGAAATTCGGTTCCCTTTGCATAACCAGAAGTAAAATAAAAGAAACACGAATGTCAAATTTTCGTTTGAGTAAAGTATAAGTACCTATTTTAAAATTGAAATCAATAACAAGGAATATCTCGAAAATGTTTTAGACCACAAAAAAGTTTAAATGAGATCTACATTTATTTGCAGTAACATTTTGTCTCTTACGGTTTACCAGTTATGCAAAATTCATCCAGAATGAAGAGGTCTTCAGAGGCTATTTTCAAGAAATCCAGGATATAGTTTTTTTTTTTTTTCATGTAAATATATTTAATACACGGTACCTATTTAAACCAAAATCGTTAGAGCCATTTTTGAGAAAATCAATATTTCGAAAAATCATCCATATAAACTAAAGGGTAACTACTGGTGGACTGATTTTTCTGAAAAGCTTCGTATCGCATCCTTGGAAGATACTAAACTTAAATAAAAAATTTGGTGTATAACAGACTTTTCGTTTTTAAGCTATGCTGTCCTAGGACACACTCAGACGGATCTTTTTCTACATTCTTTTTAATTCAGGGGTCCTCAAAATAGGTATTTCCGGTGTAATTTTGGTATCGAACCTTTGGGTGGAGTATAATAATACCTTCTCTGCTTACTATGTATATAGTACTCCGTAGAGAAAGTAAAAGGAGATCATAACCGCATGTAAAAGGACAATGAAGAGACTAAAGGAAAAAAAACAGTATACTATACTATAGATGATATTAAAGCATATCACATTCATATATACTATAGATAATATAATTTTTGCGTGATGGGAGGGTGAAGATTTGGGATTTAAACCACTCCCGAAATACCAATGCCAAAAATTAAAATTTTTCCCCAAAATAAATAAAGACATATACCTTAGTGTTATAGATTTATTAAAATATAAGCACAAAAACCAAATTCCAAGTTGATAATAAAAAAAAGTCTTCAATGCTATCAAGATTTGACTTCTAGATTTTGGGAACCAGAAAAAATGACTTCATTGGTAATTCCAGAGCCATAGACACACACGCACGCATTGTTTTCTATAGTACGTTTTTGCTCAATTTATCAGTTATGCAAAAGGTATCCAGAATGAATAGGATTTCAGTAACTATTCCCAGAAAATTCAAGACATACATTTTATTTATCTTAAAATATCTAAAATTTATGGTATTTTAATCAAAGAAATTATACCCATTTTTGAGAAAATCAAACATTTCAAATGTCCAAATAAAAGATAGTTTGGGGTAGGGTTTTCTCGAAAATCTTTGTATCACATTCTTAGAAGCTGCTGAACTTAAATATAAAATTTAATGTATTTTTCCTTTTTGAGTTATGACGTATCCATGCGGACATCTTTCTAAAAATGTTGCTTTTTGGATTCAGGGAACCCCAATGAGTATTCCCAGAAAAATTTAGTTATTGAAGTTTTGGGTGAAATGCTATAACTTCTCTACCTACTATGTATGTGGTAGAGGAAGTAATAGATATTGTAACATAACTGCTCTTTATTGCACCAACAAACAACCCATTATTTCTTTCACTGATTACAAATGAAAATCTGTCCACGAATAAATGTTTTTCTTCGATGCTTTCGCAACAACTCTGCCCTATTGTTTCCTCTCGACGTTCGCTAAGACGGCGGCTACTGCTGCAAGCTCAGAATTCCTCGTCGAAACTGACTCAAGTGCTACACGCAATGCATTCCCAGTTGAAACTGAACTGACTGCGATGATGACTACAAGCGATGGCGGGCCGAGGGCACCCTGATGGTGTGTTAAACTTGTACCCACCATTGCTAGGGTTTAAACATGTACTGACGGAAATGTGGGGTTTGCAGGTGGACAGTGAAAATGCGATTGAGGAGCACAATAGTCCCCAACGACCCTTGAGCACCGCTGTTGTAGGTACGTCTGTCTCACAATTATTTTATTTTGGGGATGCTATTTAAATTTTGAAGTCCAAGCAATTCTTGGAAGCAATATATATGAACTCAGCCTTAGTTGCTGGTGGAATTTTTCCATTGTTACCAGAGATGTCCGCATGCCATGGAAGGGCAACTGTCGTAGAATTTTACAGTGCGGCGCTGAATCTCCTACTCCATGTATCGAAGTCCTGAGACTTCGTGCAGGAATATCACGGGAAAAGAGAGAGGTACAAAATAAATAGCCCGAACACATTTATTCTTAACCTGTAGCAGACTGGAATCTGTTGCTATGCCCCAGAGCTCGCAGGCGTAATGTAAAATGGGAACTGAGAGCCTCAAAAGGCGCAACTTCAGGGAAAACGTGGACCTCAGCATCGGGTACAAGGAGGCCGCAGCCCAGAACCCCGACACCTCAAGTGCCTGACTGCTCCCCAAAAGTTAAGTCCTTAACAAGCTTCACTCCCAAGTAGGTTATGGTATTCGCCCATTCTTCTGAGATACGTGAATGAGGGGAAATTTGCGAGAAAGCGGTGTTTGATGAAAAGAATATTGTGGTTTCTCCGGGTTAATAGACGCTCGCACCACGGAGGCGGAGGTGTCTCTAAATGGGATTGAAGGCTCTGCGTTGTTTCTGTTTGTGCAGTACAGCAGCACGTCGTCGGCATGTGGTGCTATGTTGACGGCAGGTCGGCCATGTAGACGCTAAATAACATGGGGGACAAACAGAGCCTTTGGGGACTCCGCCTATTATTGGCCTTTGTGTCCCACGACTGAAACTATGAGTAATCTATTTTAAATATGAAAGTAATGTCTTATGTGGATAGGAAGCTCCAATGAACTTAAGCAAGAAATCGGCATGGCAGGTAGTAGAGACGGTTTTCTCTACGTCCGCAGGTAAGCCCTGTCCTAACATTCAAGGGCAGCAGCATCCACCACCCGCAGTAGCTGCTGGAGCGTAGTGTCCAAAACGGAAACCAAACTGTGATGGGCTGGTGTGTTGCCTCTCGAAGACTTTCGAGAGAACAGAAGGGGACTGATGTAACGATAGTTTGCAGGATGTATCGGATCTTTCCCCGACTTCAAAATGTAGATCACCCGCGCCTCCCTCCACTCACTGGAAAGTGACATGGGTGAATCACATGTTGATGACTTTGGTCAGAAAGGCACAGCTCTGAAGGGAAGGCAGCGTAACAAAGCGAGGGCGAGCTCGTCAGTCGCCGCCACCTTTTTTGGGTTGAGTCGCAGGAGTACGCCTTGGAGTTCGCTCGGACTGATGACGGAAGTCGATTTACATCGTCAGGGGCGGCAACGGAGATTCGAGGTATCCTGGCGAGTGCGTTCGGAGAACTCGTCTTAAGAGTCATTTCGCGGTCTCATACTCTTCTCGAAATAGTCAGTGAATACATCATCTGGCTTCAGAATCGTATGCTCGGTGCCTTGTAGAGGGGGGGGGGGGGAGGAAGGTTGTCCTCACGGTTTGGAAGAGTTTTGGCAATAATCCACATGTCGCCATCTTCGAGGTTCATTCGGGCCATCGTTTCCTCCCACGCGGGCACCTTGTGCTCACGTAGACGGGAGCGGACCTCTCGGCGTAGACGCTGCCGTTCTTCTTTCATACCTGTCAATGAAATGACTACTTCTGGAAAGAAATTTCCAGAAGTCGCACGTGCAAACCACTGCAGGTGTCACAAACTCATGCAGGTGCAACAATGCACGACTTCGATGTCATAGAACTCGCCAACGGCACACATGTCCACTATAAACAGGTGTAATAATGCATGGCAACAATCAGCAATGACTTCAGAAGCAAGCCGCTCACACATGTTGGCGATTACGTTTGTAAAAAAAGTCACTCTAGTTGACACAAGCTCTTTTGCCAAATCAGATTTTTTTAATAGCCCATCTTTAACTGCATGATCCTATTTGCAGCATTTCCCTGTGAAACATATTGCCTATGTTGGTTAAATACTGAACTTGATATTTAAGTTCAGTATCTTCCAGGGGTGCGATGCAAAGATTTTCAATAAAATCCACCCACTTCCAACTACCCTTTACATGGAGCATTTTTTACTTTAACATTTTGATTTTCTTAAAAATGGCTTGAAAGATTTTGATTAAAATGTCATATATTTAATGTATTTTCATGACAATGTGTATCTTGAATTTTCTGTGAATGCCTCTGAAGACCTTTTGTTTTGTATGATATTTGTATAACTCACAAACCCTAAGATAGACAAAAACTTACCACACAAAAAATGTGGATCTTACTAAAACACAATTTATGTCATATACATATTCGAGATATTCCTTTATTTTCCCTTCTACTTACAAGGAAGTATGTATTAGACCATTTGTGCCAATGTTTATTTCGATCAGCATGACATAGCAAAAAAGAATAATCTTTTGTACGGAAAGTTTGTTTGTGAAACAGCTGGAGAAAGTCATGTGAATGGAATATATCAGATTTTCCCCCTAGTGATGATACTTCCAAGTAAAAAAACTGAAGAATAACAAATTGCACATTTTTGTATATTTTTTTGTTTAGTGTTTTCTAAAACTTGATCTATGCTAGGAATTAGATATTATTAGTGAATTATTCTAATTTGTAAATAACCTGGCCCTTGAGAGAGAAAGTCAAAACAATGGTGTTTTTATTTCTGATCTATTTTCACTACAAAAATCCCAGCTTGATGTAACATCAGTGTGGAAATGGCCCCTTGCAAGTCTCATTAATACATGGTCTACCATAGTGAACACATCTGGAAAGAAAAGGTGCAAGACCTAATGATTTGTATTATCATGCTACTGAAAAGGTTAACATGTCGGCATCAAAGGCTGCGATAAGATTGCCAGTAGCACAGAAGGCAACTTTGTCAAGTTTTCTCCAAGTAAACTCACGTTATACACATGAACATTTATTTTACGAGTATGAAGCAAGGTTCTTAAGTGCAACAAGAGTACTACATAGTGCTAATAATATCTTGCCATATTATATAAGCAGCCCTCAATCCAACCCTGGCTAACGCCTGCATTTAAGATCATGATTCGTTTTCTACGTGACACATGCTGGGAGCCAGCAAGAGCAACTGCTGTCATACCAACCCTTTCTTAGATCATGAGTATCTTACAGAGATTCACCTAATAATTATATGATACCCTTTCTGCCTCAAATAGTTTAGTCCACGCAGTACCAATATCTGCATGCCAAAATCCTTGCTAATTCCATAATCACATATTTCTTATTTAACGTACAAAAGAGAAACCTTAACTTCACTAACAACTGTCTAACTGAATCCCTTATGTGAGGAAAACTAGCTGGATTATAGACTATTACTATTATTATAAGCTAGATATGTCCCAAGACCTCCACATATTTACGAATATACAGTAAACACCACTTGCACCTGTGAAGTTCACAAGAAAACTACAGGAATGAGAGAGAAATAAGCGAAGATATTGCAACACTGTGTTTTACTCCACGTGTGCTTAGCGACAATTTGTCATTTGTGATTTCTATGTATTCATTGGGTGAAGTGCACTGCAAAATGTTGGCAACTTCCCAGAATAATCAATGCGTTATCTGAGAGGTTTCTATCAACAAAGGTAAACTGCAGTTTGTAATTTAACGTCCTTTAACCCATTTTGGTCATATCGGACGATGAATGTAATTGACGATATGATGCTCAAATGATCTCGGGGTCCATGGAGCTTAAAGTTACTCGACATTCGCCTTATCAGGATAAGGGAAACCCCGAAAAAAACCTTACCCGGGTAACTCACCCTAAGCGAGATTCGAACTCACGACCTTTTGAACGTGAGGCAGACATGCTACCACCACGCTACCCAGGCAGGCGGTAAAGTGCATGTTAACCTTTTCACAGCACAGTTATAATAAGGGAGTCCACTTCAAAAAGTAATAGTCCATTGAGCAGACTCATTTTATAGACTAATCATATTCTAAAATAAAAAATCTGCAAAGCTTATGGTATATAATGTGATTAACATATTTATTGCCTGTTTTACAGTAACTTCTTGACAAGAGATACAGAAACTTCTATAACATTTTTTCTTTAGAAACTCATATTTTTTTTTCTCCACATATTTTCAATGTACTCTTAAGGCATATTAATTAAAGCTGATATATCTCATAATTTCTTGTAAAATGATACATGTAAGTAGAAGAGCACATACCCAACATGCTGTATCAAATTAAAACAGCAAAAGTCATATGTGCTGCCATTTTTAGCAGCGTAACCCTTTTAGTGCCAATCATGACGTAATCATGACCCAAAAGTTCTGTGGAAATTGCCAATCACGATCTAATCCTAATGCCATTTTCATAGGTTAACTCTTTCCAGCAGGAAAATCTGTGTACTTTCTACATCATAGCCCTAGAGAAAGGTTTTCTGGAGCATTTCAGGACTTTATCTTCACTCCAAAGTGCTAAATTAGCTACAAATTTAATTTCTTTAGCTGGTGTTTGCTTATGCTGGTTGAAAGATGGCATCATCTAACCAAAGAGAAAATAATAGCTGCAGTTCATAATGTATTAGAAGAAAGCAAGTGATTTTGATTTTTCAGATCTTGACGAGAGTTTCCGACATTGACATAAGAGAGGAAGGTAAGTGATGAAAATGCATCTGATAGCAACAGACCCCGTATGCATGCAAATAATCGGTGTACTTATCAAAATGGATTTGTGGAGATGTAATCTGATGATGAATACAATATGAATCAACCATTCGGCTATGCAATAACACAAGTGCTAAATTATACAGTAATCTAACTTACATTTTTTTCCTAGTGCTTTATACCGTTTTCATTCATAGTGGTATCAGCTTATGTGTGGGTGTGTGTTTTTGGTGAATTTTTTTTTTTTTTTTTTCCTTCAGTTCTTGGTTACTTGAATTTATTTTTTTATTTCATAAAATTTAACACCAGACCATAACTGGATGCCGTTTTAGTAAAGAAGTATCTATACTTTCATTAATTAGTCTGGACTTTCTGTGTAGTAAGATTTTCTATGTCTAATTATTGATTGTTTTGAGATTTTTAATTTTACTTTCAAATTTTTCTTTCGTTTTTAAATTTTAAAAATATTGAAGACTTCTCATCCATTTAAAGTATATTATACAACAGACAAAAGGGTTTACTAAAAATGAAAAAAAGATTCAGCTATGTTATTTGGTATTCATTTTATTACTAATAATTTAAAACCCTGCATTCTCCTCTAAAATTGTTTGGCACTTTTCAGACAGCATTTTGCCAATCGGGCTGGCACTAAAAGGGTTAAATAAAATTAGATCCTAATTTTAATTAATTTAGAAACAATGTTATGATTAATGTGTTAAATAACCATGATTACTAGTTACTTTATGTGCATTATTAACACATTTAATTAAATATAATGTTGCAATGTATATTAAATATATTAATATGTTAGTAACTGGTATACATTTCTAGTGTGTGCTGTTAGTGAGACACCTGAATGAATCGAGAACAAATCTCTTTGCAGAACTTAGTCATTTGCCAAAACGTGTCATGATGTAATAATATTTTGGTTTCAAGAAACCTTATTCTACACTTCTTTTATACTAGAATGTTTATGACTAGGTAGCAAAGGTAATGATTTAACTACTATGACTTTAGTGCAAAATAGTAATATACATAGGATGGAACAGAATGAGAAGTTGTGACTCTGTAAAACATCTTACAATCAATAGTGTTGGTGTATAAAATGCACAGCCTATTAATGGACATTACTACAACTATAAAAACACACATAAAGAAACAAATATAATACCAAACAAAAATAGAGCCTCATTCGCTAAGTTTCAATAACAAATATAAATGCAATTAGCACTTTTTCATTATGTTTCATTACTCACTATTATTGCTGAGTATGTCAATCGTAGAAAGATACCCAAGTCATTCTTTTGTAAAGTAGTCAATTTGAATATGTTTATGCACTTAATTATATGAATTATGTATATTCTGCCCTTTAGAGATGCATTTATTTATAATAAAAAACTTATTCAGCAATTCTTTTATTATTTTACTTCCTTAGTTTATATGCAAAACACATTTTCAATTCTTCAGAGCTTTGCAATGACTTAAGTATCTTTCTCTAATAACACATTCTGGAATGAATATTATAAATTAAATTTAATTTGTATTCCATAAAACTTTTCTTTATCTACAGAGCATACATTTAAAAACGTGAGCATGAGAATTTTATACTGCTTAAGCATAATACAGACATTGGTCATAAATTCATTTATAGTTCTATTGCATATTAGGTTTACAAATACTTGTACCCATCTATTTTCAGTAGTAACTACAAATTTACAATACTATACAGATAAATGCTAGATCCCATTATGATATTTAATATTCATGAATAAATTTTGTTGTAATTTGCAAATTATTACATCTAAAGGGAAGGGAGAAGTCATTATAAACATTGGTTGGAAGACTGTTGGTTACCATAAACAATTTGGCAGGTTCTGATCACAAAAATGTGATTTTTTTAAAGTGTATTCTCGAGTGCTTCCATTTGGATTAAATGTTTTATTTTCTTAGTAATCTATAATATAGTAATTTAGCAATATTGTTGCATCCCAGCACACAATACAGAATTAAAGGGAACTATTACTGCAAAGGGACCAGAATGATACAGTAAAGATGACTAAAACAGAAAAAAGAACTACTACCTCTGGCTCAAAAGCAGTTACAATGTTACCATGGAGAATTGAAATTAATTGGAGTCTAATTTCATCTGAATATGAATCATTTCAAATGTTAAATTCAGTACCTATGAATTTAGATTGTGTTTGCAAGGTTCAAGAATTAATCATTCAAACTTTTATGTTGGTGACTACATAGGCAAACCTGTTAAAACATAATTCTGTATTATTATAAGGTTTTTGAGGTTAGTAAATGTTTTTGAGAAGAATAAATTAAGAAATTATGGATTTGTTGTTTTATTACACCTCTTTCTAGCAATTTATTGAAGAAAATAACATGCTAAGCATGCAGTGTGTTCCAAAGAGTACAGTAGAAGATGACATCAATGCTAACAATAATTTGAGTTGTGATTAAGATGTACAATGTGAACATGTATGATACACAATAATTATACCCCTATAGAATAATATATACTTTGATAACAATCCATGGTATATCTCATTGGTTTATTTTTCACTGGATAGCATTGTGCCTGATGCTGCAACTGCTCACACAGTATGTGGTTAAAAAATGCAAAATAGCATGGAGTATATATTTTTTACAACATATTATGTAGAACTATTAAATGCATTGTCCGGTTTAGCATTTGTTGGTTTAATTTATCATATATAAGTTATGTTACATTGGGCAGGAAGAATAATACCAGGTTTTAAAATAATTTGATGCAGCTTACACTGGCCTGTGAAACACCTGAGTTATTACGAATATTTATTTTCAATATAAATGATATAAAGCATTGAAAAACGGTACAGTGTTATGATCCAAATGAATAAAATATGATAATTTTAAGTTTCCATGTGCTATCCTTGGACTGGAAATGTTGGTAAAACTGGCTGTTATCTTATGCATATTCAATACAATTTGCATAATGTTTCCATGCAACATATTTCAATCTCATCTTTTTTATCCCACTTTGCAAGAGGATCCATCCAAAATTCAATACAATCTGTATCCACATTTCCATGCAGTATTCAGTACAGTACTCAAATAAATTTTAATTCTCCATGGAAACTTGGTAAGTGATAAATATGCCCACTACCCATGTATGAGTTAAAGGAGCATGTCCTTCAAAGAGCAAAGCTTAGCCAAAAGTACTGAAAATTTCAAAAGGTTTTCATTAAAAACCCAAATAAACATTTTCAATTTGAAATCCTTGAATTGGACACTGAAGAGAGAGTGCAAGCTCAGTCTGAAGTGATGTTTAACAAAATTAAAAACTCTAATTGCCTCTAACAGGCAATACAAATACGCGCAAGAGAAGCACCAACATTACCTATAGAATAAATTGATGGTCAAGGGATCTGTTCATATCTGTATTATGGAACTATCAAAATTAAATGTATAATATGGCTCAAATCATTCAATTAAAAATATTGATAAACTGATGAAATTTCATCATTCTCAAAGATGATATTGCACTAAATTGCATTAGGAGTATTAGCTGAGGGATACTGACATGTATAAATAATACAACAGTGACACCAACAATACAATTATATTGAGTGATGGAAGCCAAAATTCAGGTGTATTATGAATGTTTCTAATATACTATAAGAGTAATGGAACAATGCTTCACAACAGATTTGCGAGATGTGACCAAGTGTTTAGGATGAGAAATAAAAACAAAGTAAGAGTAATATATCCAGACTACACAGATAAAAACCAACATTATTAAAATCTTTTTAATATTTGATGATGGAAATGAAAATAAAATGGACTGGGTACTCATGTGAATTTTGAACAACTAGAATATAAAAACATTAATTCAATTACAAATTCTATTATACAATTTAAAACTTGTATAAGATAATGCTGGACTGTATTTTAGTACAATGCTAATAGAGTACAAAAGGAAAGAATGATTACCATTAGATCGACTATTTAAACAAATGGAATATTTTCACTGTGAATAAGGAGGCAGAAATAATTCAGCACAAATGCAAACAAATGAACAATTCAAAGAATTTTTTCACAACTTTTTTTTTTTTTTTAAAGATTTTACTCTAATTACTAAGCATGTACCAATTTGTAGTATATTGCTCATGGTAAACACGTATATGCTGTGGGCTTTTACTGAAATCCATTATTTTACAAAGAACCTAGGCAAGTCATGAAAAGCTGGCAGATAGCAAAAGGTTTGGTTAGAATTGCACCATATGCTAACAAGTCCTGTCATTTAATTAAAATTCAGACAGAATTTCCATTTTTTCAGCATAGGACTGCTTTTCATTATCTGCCTAGGAACTTTGCAACAAAATAAAGGGTTTAAACAAAAGCCTGCTAGATTTTAAGACATGTTGCTAAATATGTAAAACATGGATGAAAATATTTTATCAAGCTTACTGGTACAAAAACTGAACCATCAATTTTCAATATTCAAAATATAAAGCAAAAAATACAATGTATAGAAAATAGCCCCAAACTGCAGAAGTTCCCTTGAGAATAGACAACAGGTTACTATAGATGTAATAGCCCAAGCACAAAAACTAGAGATATTTTGCTTTGACCTACCAAGTTACAGTGAACTGCTTCTCCTTTCACTTTCCATCAGTATTTAAGTGTGCTTAGTTTTGCATTAATATTGATATACTTGGGCATTAGGGATCTGTTTTGCAAACAAATATCAGTGATCACTTACTGATCGGAACTGTATATCAAATTATTTGAACAATAGTTATGTTTACATTCTGGTTTGAAGATTAAAATTTGGGAGATATAAAATGCATATGCTCTACATACTGAAGATTATCACATTTAAAACACAGGAAGTGCAAAATGCACTTTTTTGATACAAAATGTATCAAAAATTTATAAAGACCATTCAAAAATGTTTTCAATTATTTTTGTTTTATCCTTAAAAAGGACTTATAAAATAATCAGATAACATAACAAAATATAACATGAAAACAATAAAAACACATCTAAAACATTGTAGTTAACAATTTTAGGTGCAGATATGTCATTTGTGAACCTTACATACAACCATCAATTTTTGTGCTTATTCTTATTCAAGTAAGAATCAAGAGCTGCAGTAAAACTTTCTTTTATAACAACCCTGAATTCTGTGATGTGTTTCTTACTAACAAAGCAAAGGCAATAACACTTCTGGGTAATTCCACTTTAAACCTTCTTAGGTTTAAGGAATTCTTCATATCCATTGTGTATCAACAGTTGTAACTTTATAACAACATCAGTTACAAAAATAATTTAGTAGCAACAACAATAATTGAACATATTTCAGCAAAAACCATCATAATTTTTGTTATTGGTACAGTGTTTTAAACAGCACCTTTTTTTCAAAGTAAATGCAATGCTCTAAAACCACTGCCATAAACTTGGCAGTATGAAATTCTGCCATGGTCATTCCAAATCAATAATTCCTGAAAGTCTGTGTAATGGTGTGTCACATCAGGAAAAAAGTAATAATTTAAATTTGGTTAATCTTTGAGTAATCATCAATTGATTTTAGGTTTGGTAGCTAGTAGATCAGCACCAGCAGAGAAGATAGCCGAAAAATATTGTGTGAATACACGACACATGTACTGCTCATGAACTAGGGGCATGATACCTTCCAGAAAACCAATATGTCCTCCACGAGCTGTGATTACCATGGCAACATGTTCAGATTTGTTTGCAGCATCAACTGGAATTGCTGTAAAAAATAAAATGAAGAAATTAAATTACATTAATTTACAATTCTAGTTATTAAAAGGTGATAGGGTTTAACATTTGGAATTGCTTTTACAAACTTATTAAAGTTTATCTGGTCTTTCCCAAGAGTCAATTTAAGTGATAATTGCTAATCATTTGAGGGATGGACTATAGGAGATGCAGCACCTGAGAGGTTACTATAGTGTAATTTTTTTTAACATAATGGGATAAGTCAGCAGAATATGGTTCTATTCCGGTTCCATTCATAGCTAGCAACTCTCCCAAAAATACACGCTTGCTACATCTATAGGGCAAGTTAGTTATTGGGTTATCATCTTTAGAATGGAAGGCCCTATACATCTAATACTAAGACTGCCAATATATCTATAGAGCTATGTGTAATTTAAAATATGTTTACTTATTCTATTATCTTCCATTTGTAATATGTTATCATGTCACTTCAGTTTTATTTGAAGTGATTTTTTCATTCAAGTTGTGTAGGGTCTTCAATTTTATTCAGCCTTTGCTGCTAGTCATTAGTCGTGTATGATGCCCATGCTAGGTAGTGATTTTATCATGCATTGTCTCTTACAGAGGACTAGTGAACAATGAATAGAAGAGGTGGACATCAACAGTTTCAAGGTTCACCTTAGTGAAATGGGACTTATACTGTACCTTTCCAATATTTATATTTGGAACTTTCGCTTGGATCTCGTAAACTTGCAATTGCAGTATTTATGCTGTTAGGTAGCTCAAATAATTGGATGGTTATGGTAACTTAAAGGACTTTAATGACAACTTTCCCATTGCGCTTGTTTGTACTCTTCACGAGTACAGTGGGTTTAATGCATGATGTCATTATTAGTTCAGTGAGCCACTTGTTTCAAAGGGAGGTGGTGGATTGAACCTTGGACTGCATACATTACTGACTTCGTAAACACGTTGATGTGCCGGGCAGTGCAAAACTGTTTTCCACCATGAAATTTTGTGCATTCTTTAGTTTTTTTGTTTTCTTAATTTATTTTGTATAGGTCAGTTTTCATTTGCTGCTGTAAAGAGTATTTTATTGTGAAGAAGCATTATTTCCAAGCACTATATTATCTCACACCAGTTCTGATTTGTTTCTGTTGCATTCACAGAAATTGGGCACTAGAGTATGTAAATGTAAGAGCAAGTCACCAAGCCAGAAATGTGATTTAGAGCGTCAGCTAAATCAGCTTCATTCACAACTCAGTTAATGCTGCATGTTACATGAGTATTTCTTCTCCTTCCTCCATTGTTTTGCATGTTTTCCATTTAAATAAAAAAGCCTACAGGATGTTGCATTCATTCACTCACAAGAAACACGGTCAAGGTCTATCAAGTAGTACTGTGCATTTGTACTACTTGTTAGATGAAAGAATACAGTTTTTGAGGAGGTCGCTGGTATAGCATGGCATAGTTTAGAGTGGTCAGAGAAGGCTGGAATATAGTGTACCTGTGACTTCTCAGTAACTTATATTTAACTATGCCAATCCTCACCCAGTCCAAGGCTGCCATGTGATGATCTGGCCAATCTCCAAACACACGGTATAGTTCAACAATTCTTTGGAAAAACTTGTAAGGCAATAAGGTTAAGTTTAGACTCCTTTCATTCCTTATCTAGCATAAAGTAAAATGCAACAACTTTCAATAATACAAACTTAAAAATTTAAAAGTATTGAAAAAATATCAAAAGTTTATCTCAAAATATTACATATACTTTGATACTACTAAGTATCAAGGTATTTGAGTCCCATCCCTAGTATCAAATGATATATTATGCATCTAATCTGCTCGTTTTATAATCATTAATAATAACTACATCAATGTACACATATTTCAGTAGTTAATTATACTTACCTTCATAAGGCTGGAATGGATCATCTGCTGCGCTTAGACATAACAAAGGAACTTGTATTTTGTGCAGTTTGTCATGGATTGTGGCATCTGCATAATATGCTTCTACATCCTTATAGCCAAACTGCTTTGTGGTATATGCTGAGTCAAATTCTCGAATGGTTTTGCTCTGAAATTAAACAAGTTCTTTTATATTTCATTTTAAAATAAAAGTAATTATACCAACTTACAAGAGGATTCAATAATGAGGCAGATACCATTTTTATGGAACTTTTCTGTTCATGCTAACAGACAAAATAAACACCTAACTAGAAATTGTGTCCAATAAGTTCCAATTGTTGGCCTTTTAAATTTTCAAACTTCAGTCATAATTAGAGCCTGATTTGTATGCAAAATGCATGTTCTTTTATATTATTTAAAAGTATGCTTAAATTATATATTTTGTTAGACACACTTTTCTGACAATTTGATCAGTATTTGTTAATCCATTTAAATATATATTTCGGGGGATAATGCATATTTAAAGTTTTAAATGAAAAAATGCATGTTTTAGTGTTGAATATGTAGTAACTATCTAAACTCAGTCAAGTATGATAGTATGATTTACAATCAACACCACACAATCAGCATGTTTATTTATATTAGTGAACAGGGATATATAAAAGGCATATTGTGAAATAATAATATGCAATTAAGATTAGAAACAAAACTGGGTAATCCCCATTAGCAGCCATAGTCAAAAGAAATCCTATCAGTATCAGAAATGTCTTCATGTGCTGTGGTGCCTCTTCATTTTTTATCACTGGCTCAGTTGCGTGTCGATGCTTGTCAATTGAGGAACTTTTTTGATTAGCGCTTTAGCTGAGAAATGCCATGCATAAAAAGCATCTTAATCTGCCATATTACATAAATATGTAAATGAGTTTAGAAATAATATTTTTAGTGAATATGGTAAGATATTACTTGGTATATGAAAAAAAAGTGTTTCTGCAATTAAAAAATTTGAAGTTGTGCAACACACAAATACACATGTCATAAGAACCGGTTTAAGAAGTCTATTATAAATCAACAATTGATTACTGGCAAAGTAAGCGAACTATCAAGTTTGAGTGACAATTTTTGTAAAGATTTGTGTTTAGCTTTAGTGAGTGCCAACATTCCATTGTGGAAACTTAATAATGTGCCATTTCGGAGTTTCTTAGAAAAGTGCAGAAACAAAAAGGTTTCGGATGAGTACATTGTGCAAACATAATGTACCACAATGTTTTCAGGATGTAATTTCTAAAATATGGGATACACTGGGACACAAAAAGATCTGGATTTCAATAGATGAGATGCCAGACACTGCAGGACAATGAGTTGCTAGTGCAATGAAAGTGGGTAGCAAATCAATCCTCTCAAGTACTTCACAGGGTAAATCATAGTACAATTGCAAAATATTTCAATGACTCGTTAGCTTTCTTGTGGCCAGCTGGAATTCAGTATGATAATGTATTATTTCTCACTGATGGTGCTCCATATATGACAAAAGCAGGAACTGGATTGAAAGTTCTTTATCCCAAATTAATTAATCTGACTTGTCTTGCTTACATTTACATTGTGTTACTGAAACAGAGTCAATATAAAGAAGTGGACTTACTTGTCTCTAGTGTTAAAAATGTGTGTGTGAAGGTGCCACCAATACTTCAAAAATTTTGTGAACTATTTCCAAATCTGCTCTTACCCCTCAGCCAGTTTTAACTCACTGGGGCATATGGTTACAGGTTATGTCATACTATGCAGAACATTTCAGTGAAATGAAAATGATAATAAATTCCTTAAATGCAGAAGATGCAGCTAGCATTACAATAGCTCAGGAATGTTTTCTGTAGATGACATTGAGAAAAAGATCCAATACATTCATAGCCAGTTCTCAAAATTACCTGAAATTATAATACGGCTGGAGGCTTGAAATAATTCTTTAGAGTATTCACTTTCTCTAAGAGATCAAACTTCAAATATATTGTCTGCAGAAACTAAGTGTTGCTAAAATTGCATATGATAAGCTTAGTCAGGTATTAAATAATACACCTGGTTACAAAGCAATCTTTAAATCAGCAAAATGTTGTCTGGTGATGGTGAAAAAACTGCAACAGAAGAGGAATTCACTGAAGAATTGTGGTGTTTTTTTTTACATGTACCTGTAACACCAAGCAATATAGAAAGGACATTCTTATTGCATAAAAGCTCCTTCACTGACAGACATAGGAGCTTCACACTCTCAGGGAAACTTTCCTTATCTACTGCAACAGCTACGAATAAGGTAAGATTAACCCCCAAAATATAGCTTATTTGATATTTATTTGTTTTTGTATAGTATGTGTATATTTTTCAAGCATTTGTATGCATATTTTACTATTTTATTTTGCGTAAAATCCAGGCTCTAGCCATAAGTCTACATTCAGAGAAGCATTTCTGTAGCATAAAACTCAAGAGTGTCTTGAAATATACCTCATAGTTACATACACAGTTTTTGGTATATGTTACATCCTTGGAATGCAGGTCTTAAATATCAAGTTTGGTATTTAACCAACTTTTCATTTTTGAGTTATCTGTGCACACACATGGATCTTTTCTTACTTTATCGACTGCATGCATAGTAGGTAGAGAAGGTAATTGCATTCCATCCAAAACTGTTATACCAAGACTTCACTGGAAATACACACTTTGGGGGTCCTCTGAATCCCCTCCCATCAATTAATATATCAGAACTGAATTAATCATTTTTAAGCTTATAAATAAAAAAATTGATTGGAAATAATAGTCTAAAATGAAAGAACATTGCATACTATAGGGTCATTAAATTATAAGATAACTCCTGTCACAGTCTCCGAGAGTCGGTGGCACAGCAAAGGCGCACTAAAATATACATCTTAAGATAATTACAGAAATTTTTAAATGTAAAAAGAAGCTAGTAACAGTGAAGAATAACACAAATATTAATATAAAAATAATAGTTGCAACCAATCTTCACTTATCTTTTGGTGAAACAAAGGAATGCTTCAAAACAAATAAACTTTTAAATGTAAAAAGAAGCTAGTAACAGTGAAGAATAACACAAATATTAATATAAAAATAATAGTTGCAACCAATCTTCACTTATCTTTTGGTGAAACAAAGGAATGCTCCAAAACAAATAAACTTTTAAATGTAAAAAGAAGCTAGTAACAGTGAAGAATAACACAAATATTAACATAAAAATAATAGTTGCAACCAATCTTCACTTATCTTTTGGTGAAACAAAGGAATGCTTCAAAACAAATAAACTTTTAAATGTAAAAAGAAGCTAGTAACAGTGAAGAATAACACAAATATTAATATAAAAATAATAGTTGCAATAAAATAATAGTGAAGATTGGTTGCAACTATTATTTTTATATTAATATTACAGAAATGTTGACATTCTGCTCACATACGGGCAGCACAATTTGTGAAAATCTCTCGTTCACTCATCTAAGCTTAACAGCAGGAATCCTTGTAATTTCTTACATGATATAATCACTCAGTTTCTGTAGATTAGACAGGTATTTCTGCTGCTGAGCTTAGGTAAATGAGCAAGAACATCTTTAACTTGTTATACTGTCTGTTTAGTCAAATTTTCAGCATTTATTTAAGGTAAGGACTCCAGTGCATCTTTGCCAACACCACTTTCCCAGCAACTCTTGGATCTCTTGCGCACTGGAGAGAGGCCACGGCCCTATATTAATGACCCTATATATTATATGCCATAGAATGTTGATAAAGCAAAGAAGAAATGGAATCAACTTTTTGATTAAAAAGCTATAAGATTTGAGGAAGCTTTTGATGGTGATGATGATGATGATGATGATGATGGTGGTGGTGGTGGTCTTTACAAGTCTTGCATCGTCTTCTTTCCAAGCACTGACAACAGTGGCCTCTGTGACAAATTCAATAGATGATCTTGGCCATTTGGGGTGTTATCTTCTATAGCAATATGACCATCACAAAAATGTGTACACCAATAAAAATAGTACTAGTATAATCTACTGCACAGTTACTACACAATACCTTGTTTTTAAGCAACTCAGTGCTTACAGAGACTTATTCAAAATGACTTGCTCTGATAATGCTGTAGATAACTACCACAGAGCTCCTAAAAGATAGTGCGCATAGGTAGTATGCATTATCTCTGAGATTGCCTTGTATAGTTTGATAATGTTGTAAAAACAAGTATTATAAGTAAATTATAAGGGATACTGGGAAATGTTTTCAATTTCTTTTTTTAACAATACTGCTCCAACTATGGGTATGACCTCTCGTAGAATGAACTGATACTAATACTAGTTCACCAAACAGATGTTTGATGGCAGTTATGAACAGTGTGTACAGTGAAAGGACAGTGTTTTCTTTTTGTAGCTAACATCCTTAGCTGCATATCAAAAAATAAATGAAATTGGCAAAATGACGCTCAAATGAACTCAGGGTACATGGAGCTTGGTTACTTAACATTCATCTTCTCAGGATAAGGAAAAAACCTTATTCGGGTAACTCACCCTAATCAAGATTCGAATTTGCAACCTCATGTTCATTAATAAAGTACAAAAAACTATTACTTTAAACATTTCCAAACAACACCATATAAAATAATATTACACTGAATTTAACAATCACCTACCTACCTTCAAAACTTCCTCAAATTTCCAAGGTCCTTGTGGTACTTTCTCACGTCTAAGCCTAAAACATACATACATGCATTAAAGTCCTTAAATTCTTTTTTTATGTGGTATCTGTTCAATCATTATATATACAATATCAAAAGGTTTATAATCAATATAGATTACAGTGGTAACATATTATTCGAGTTAATTTTCACCTTTATGTGCATGCAAAAATGACTGGTTAACAGAAGGCACAGAAGTACTATTTTGATAAAAGCAGAACTCTTTCATTATTGCTGTTCATGCAGACTGGCTTTACTTTCTCATACCCAAGTTATACAAGGGTAATTGAAATATAAATGGTAATTGAGCCAAAATACTGCACAGGTAAGAGGTTCCTTCACCTATTGCGCAATGTATAACCAATGAACCCTCAAGAGATTTTAAAAAATTTGAAAGCACATGTTGGGGATGCTACACTGTCCCAGAACCAAGAATATACTTGAGCCAGACAATTTTAGGGGCAGCTGAGGAATTGTACAAAAGAAGGTCATGCTCAACACCCAAAATCAAGTTTCACAGATGTCAACATCTGAATGTGTGAGAGTTTATTGAAGGTGATGGCCACTGCACTTGAAGAAATTGCATCAGAAATGGGTGTCAGTGAACATCTTGGATTTAAAAAAGTTAGTCCTCAATGAGTTCCAAAGTTGTTAAGCAAGTAGCAAAAGCAGGACAGGTTGGAGATTTCTGAGAGACTTTTGAATCAATTCCAGCACGAAGGAGAGGATTTTTAAAGGAGATCACCACATGTGATGCGCCATTTTACTCTGGAATTCAAAATGACAAGGAAGGAGTAACGAAAAAGGATGAAGTCTGTCCAGTGAAGGCCAAAACTTGCCACTTAGCCAAAAAAATTCTTGCAAGTGTTTTTTGACCACAGAGGAGTTTTACTTGATTTTCTTCATAATCAACATATGATGAATGTGGCTTACTATTGAAAATTTTTAAGGTCAGCAAAAGCCACCTACCAAAACAAAGAACGTTGTATGACCATCAGAGAGGTCATCCTTCTCCAGCACAACTTTAAATCTCACACTGTGAATTTGGCAATGTACACTTTGGAGAACATGTATTAGAGGACATTGCCCTCTCCCCCCACCTTCCCCAGACAACATTTTGTTTGTATTCATGAAAGAATCACTTGGAGGGGAACAATTCAAATCCAATTAAGACATTGAGGAACATGTGAGCAACTAGTTAATGACGTGCCCTTTTTTAAATAAGGAATAGTCAAGCTTCCATATTATTGGCTAAAGTGTGTAGGTTATGCAGAGAAGTGCAAAAAAATGTAATGGCATTTTATTTATGGACACTCTTTAACTGCTGTGGTTCTCAGCGTTGCATTCTTTACTGGATGTGAAAGACCACTTAATTTTGCTCAAATGCCTCTCTATCAGGCTTGAGATTCTTTTATGTGCCGTAAATCTACAACACGAGTCCAACGTCTTTTCTTCCCTTCCGAAGAAAGATATGCTAAGGATTTTTAAGCCCGAAAAAATTCATCATCCTCCTCCAGGTTTGAACCTGCAACCTTGGGTATATGAAGTTGGCATGGAAACCATTACACCATGGAGGGCGACTAGAGAAGTGGAGGTGTTACTTGGTGTGTATGTTTAATCAATTCATATATTTAAAAAGCTACTGCTTATATTTTGAACACCCTCACTTAAGCATTCTATCTTTCATTTTAGAGGGAGAAATTTTAAAGGTATTAATTAACAAAGCAATATGAAAAAAAAAAAAATAAAGTTGATGGGCTGGAGTAGAAAAAATTATGAGAAAAATAAGAATGGCCAACACATGGGTGCTAGGGGAGATAAATATAAATTAATTCTGGAAATTAGTAAGAAGTAAAAGGAAGACAGAAAGATAAGAGATATGGGAAAGTTTAAAAAATAAAAAAAGTTGTTATAAAATAATAAAAAGAGAGTGAGGAAAAGAATGGCTTGTATATAAATGTAACAGCCAGGAAAAGGATAGATTAACATAGATGAGAATGGGTCAATATACTTAAAGAGGGTTGAGAGGATGGAAAGGAAATATGTGAATTCTATAGTGGAAGGCAAACCGCACAGCAATACATGACATAATTTAAAGAAATATAACAATGAAGAGAAATAGTTTCATTTTGTAGTCGGCTTACCCTCCCCGTATTTAGGACTAACATCCCCCTAGGACTTAACAAGTGGATGCCTAGGAGTCAGAAGCCTGTCGGAGAGTCAACAGCAAAAGCCACAGAATGAAGAGCTTGGAACAAGTGGTTGCCCTTAGCTATGCATGAGCATGAGGAAAAGGATGATATGAAATGCAAGTTAAATGAATGATAGGAAAGGTGATGATGCAGCAACTGGTGGAATGAGTGGCAAAGGGAAACTAGAGGACCCAGATAAAACCAGCATGGAGAAAATACATGAGAAAATCAGACATAAAAGCAATAACTATAAAAATGCTGACAGGAAAAGAAGAATGGAGAATTTTAAGGACAATAAAAGAGAAATGGATTAGAAAAACAAGAGACACAAGGAAGGGAAACTAGGGGTAGGGGAACAAGAATGACTAGGGGTAAAGCGCCTCACAGTGAGCTAAAAGCCTGTGGAGCCAAGCAAACTGAAAAGCACAAGCTGCAAAGTTTGTTTAATTAGAGAAAAACTGTATAATTTTTATTAAGTTTGGAAATAAGATGTACAAATAAATTCAAATTCATATCTTTCATTTCTGTAATACTATATTTTATATCCAATACACAAAGTGATTTCTCTCGTTTTTAATAAATAAGTTTGTTTGACAAGTATGCGTACAACTTAGTCATTTACTAAGCATAAAGATAATATAACCTTTAGATTGAGGCTCACTACGTCAGAAGTTCATCTCAAAAATTACCTTGGGTGTTTAGCTACACTAACAATTTAAAATATGAAAACCCCACACCCTATGCTTTTCAGTAAATAAAAAATTGGAATACCAGTACCTGTAATGAGTGTTGGTTAGCTGGTGAATAAAATACTTAATACACTATTATTTCAGAACCAAAAGGAATGAATACTCATTTCTATCATGAATACTGAGCGAGGAAAATAAAACCAATGCACAAGTTTTGTACTTTTAAGTCTAAGTTTATGAAACTACATTTAAATTGGCAGCTACACTTCTACACAAAGTTTACTTATACCAAATCAAATACCTAGGTTCAAAAAGTTTCTGGAATGTATTTTTCTCACTGAAATAAATGTATTGTGACTTATTCCTGTTTCAGGTGTTAGCAGCATTCACGATGTTATTACTGTACAAGCTTAATAATTGTTATTGCCTGGCAACTGCTTATGCTTGTGTGACAGTTGTTTATTGTGTTCAGAATGTGGGCAAAAAAAAATATGTACAAATGTCAAATTTTGTATTTTGTTACATAATCTTCTTCAGATACATTAAGAATGCTTCAAGATGCTTTGGTGAATAACAGTAGCAACAAAATTAAAAACTTGTCTGTGTCCAGCATAAACAACTTTCTAACAATTTGCAACAGCTGAAAAAGTTACTGCAAATGCAATAAGAGTGCTGAGATATCTCAAAAAAGTTCCCAGGAATGCCTTCAGACATTTACACATGATGGCAAAAGTGGGTCACAGAGGAAGGAAACCATTTTCAAAGTATGGTAACTTATTTTGGTGTTATTTACAAATTCCAGAATATCTTTTAGGCTAAAAGTATATGGCCCTAATTTTCATAGGGATTTCTATATGACCAATAATTTAGATACGTATAATTATTTTGTGCAAAATTAAATTACATTCTGCCTTTGAGAAGTTAAGATTTTCATTTATAATGTTTTGGTGCAGTAATATTTATGAAACCACTATAGTATTTCTTTGTTTTCTTTACGCATAGCCTCTTATGATTTAAAAGCTTCAAATCTGGTATTAGGTTTTTACTTTCTCTATAGGCACTATGTACATAGTGTATAGAGAATGTATTGCACTCCACCAAAAAATTTGATACAGAGATTTCACCGGAAATATATGTTTTAGGGTCCCCTTTATCTAAAAAAAGCATTTTCGAAAAAAAGGTCTGTGTGTGTGTCCATGTGTCAGTGAACACGATAACTCAAAAACGAAAAATAGGTAAAATACCAAACTTGCTATTTAAGTTTAGTATCTTCCAGGGATGCAACACGAAGATTTTGAGAAAAATCCCCCCACCCCCAACTACCCTTTACATAGAACTTTTTTCGAAAATTTTGATTTTTTCCAAAATGGCTCTAACAATTTTGATTAAAGTTTCGTATATTTAAGATATTCACCTGACAAATAAAATGTATATCTTGAATTTTCTGGGAATAGTCTCTGAAGAGTAGTTTATTCTGGATGAATTTTACTAAATTTTGTATAACTGCTAAACCGTAAGAGATGGACAAAAACTTACTACCCAAAAAATGTAGAGCATGTTAAAACACACAACTTATGTTATATACATTTTTTTCATGGAGTTTGTCATTTTTGTAATATTCCTTATTTTTGGTTTCTGCTATGAAAAACATACATTTCTCATACAGGAATTTGTCAACTGCTGTCCATACAAAGGAACTACAGTGACATAGCAACCAGCTTTTGATTATCACTTTAACCTATTGTACTTGCTTATTTCACCTCTACTTACAAGGAAACAAGTAATATGGCTATTTCTGCTAATGTTTTACTGATTAGCATAAAGTTAATAGAAATATAAGTTTTTTATGAATAATTTGTTGCAGGGATATAGAGAAAGTCATGTGAATGGTACATATCAGATTTTTTAGTATTGAAAAAAATAAATAAAAAAAAAAAAAAAACATTTGATTTAAACAAGTCAAAAAATTATTTCAACACTATTCCTTTTTTTCATATCTACAGCACATAGCTATCTTATATTTTCTCTTGTAGTGAAGCTTAAAAATTATGTTCCAATACTTATAATAAACAATCCTCTTCTATGAAGCACTACCTATTACTCTTTTATAACAGAATGTTTGCCGAGTACAATAGACAATATCCTAAAGCTATCACAAAAAAGTAAAAAAAAAAAAAATTCTAAGAAACTTTTAAAAAACAAAGAAATTATCATTTGCACACAGCTCGATTTTATAGAAATTTTACTGTAAAATCGATATGTGCATGTAAATTTGTAAGCCTAATTGTTACACTTGAAATAAACAATTTTCTTACCTTTCTATATTTCTGCATAACCCACTTGCTAAATGTTTGTTCAGAAGCAAGTTTAAACCAGGTTTTTCTATGCTTTCTGTGCCTTTAAAAACATTCCAAGGCACTGAAATCACCATAGCAGCAGAAACTGTTTTCTCTGAAGCTGAATATTGTGAGGCCAGATAATTACCCAAAATCAGTCTGAAAGAAAAGAAAATACAATATGCACACCCATATCCCTTTTTCATATGAGGGCACAATAAACATTTTCAGAATGCTATGTTTATATAAATAAACAAATTTGTTTATGTCTACTTTGTAATGTTTTTGCAAAATGATTACCATGTAAAATGGATGCGTAGGCTTCCACAACCTGTGTCTTGATGTGTCTTCTTAGCTTCCGGAGAAGGCTGTTATCTTGCATGGGAATGCCGACGTTTCGCTCATCTTGCTGTGGGCGGGGCAACCTCCACCGCACTGCCACTATATAAGCGAGAGCAAATAAGCAGCCACCGCACAAGAGCCCAGAAGAAGCTCACGGCAAGATGAGCGAAACGTCGGCATTCCCATGTAAGATAACGCGGCCTTCTCCGGAAGCTAAGAAGACACATCATGATTACCATGTAGTTTTATTTTGCTCTAATAGTTAGCAAATTATCATCATTGAAAGATTTTTTTGTACCCAAAAATGAATTTGAATGGGAAACATTTCCCAGCTATAATGTTTACAATTTTAAATCGTCATCAATGCCCAAACAATGTGCAGATAGACTTAGAAATTCATTTGGCAAAGAAGCGTAATCTAATGCAACAATTTATAATTGGTACAGTGAATTCAATTTCTTAGTGATGAATTTGATGAAGCATGCCAAAAAACTGCTGTTACTGATGAAAATATTGCTGTTTGAGCAATGCTTGAAGAGGCAACTTATGAAGTTATTTAGGCAATAGTGGGTGTTGGTATGAGCTACATCCAAAACATTTTAAATCCACAGATGTGAAAAAACTTTGTGTTGATGGAATCCACATAAACTGACTTCTAACCAAAAACAACACATTGATTGGTGCAGAAAAACTGTCAAAAAATACCAAGGCAGTACTCAAATTTAGCTTGGAATATCATTAATGGTGATGAATTTTGGACATATTCCTTTGACCTTGTAAAGTAAAGTTAATCAGTTCAATGGGTCTTTTGAACAGAACCTAAGCCAACAAAAGTATAACAAATTCACAGTGCTGGTAGGGAAAATGGTTGCTATTTTTTTTTTGTCCCCTAAAGCAGCCATTCTGCTATTAGTGCATTAATAGAAGATAGACAGACAGTCACTGTCAAATGGTGCACGTATGTCTGTTAGCCACAAATATTTTAAAAAGTTTGTGGAAAATGCCCAAAAGGAAAATTAATTTTACATCATAATAATGTACTGTCACATACAGCAAAAAACTAACAAAGTGCCTGAAGATCAGCATCATGGACCTTCCACCATACAGCCCTAAGCTAGCAGAGCTTGTGATTTGTTTTTGTTTCCAAAATTTAAAGATAAAATTAGTGCAATCCTTTCTCAACATCAGTTAAAGAAGTGGAACATTATAAACATCCAGTTTTTTAAGTGTCTCGGCAAGAATGCCAACATCACTTTAAGAAGTGATTTTATTGAATGCAAAAATATATTGATCTTAAGGAATTTATTTTGAAAAAACGATGAAATCATGTACATTTTTTAAAACTAACCCTTATTTGATTTTATAAATATGGAAAATTTGATAATTTTTATAATGGGAAATAAAGTTTTATTGCCTAGAGGGCTTGCTTAGGATTTGGCTTGCTCTGATGTAACGAATGCTTTACTGCTCACATCCCAATATTGTTTTGCTGAAGAAAGGTTTCAGACTAGTGACATATCAACAGTGCGACTTGCAAACTTTGTCTTCTTCACTGCAGCTCCTATAAGGAACAGACTTTTAGTTTGTAATGAGTGTGAAAAGACATTGAAGAGACTCCTCTAAAGAAAGAAATTGTTTATTTAAGGTTCGACTTGCACACATGTCTGTCTCTTGCTACTGAATATTGACACGATAGGACCTAGAGTAGAATTGCAGATGCAATTGCAGATGTAGAAAATAGAGCAAACTCCATTTTAAAATTCATAAAGAAAAACTACTCCAACTTGGATATGGTAATAAAATATGTAAAAAAAGGTAGCAGCAAGCATAATTTGAATTAAAAAATTGCAATTGATGGTGAAAGTATAGGAGAAATAAAGAGTACAAACTTTCTCGGAATGTCACTAACAAACATTTAAAATTAACACTCCCATATAACACACATTAAAAAAATAAATAAAGGCATAAATGTAATGAGATAAATCGGTACGAAGATGGATAGCAAAACCATAACACAGATTTTTTATGCACTTATATTATGCAAAAACTGAAGTCAGAAACAGCCAAGTAACATAAATATTAATATAACAATAATTTGGAACAAAACTTCACTTATGTTTATGAGTAAACCCAAATCAAAGACTAGTTTTGCAATCCAATTGATAGTATCTACAACTCAGTTTCTTTCTTGGTGTTTATGTCATTACAATGACTGCTGCTAGATGATGGATTTATTATGGTATTGCCAACTATGGAATTAAAATAAATTCAGTGACAGAATGAATTGTTGGTACATCAAAATTCATTACACAATCTCTGTTCTGTAAAATAAATATTTTATCCCAACTCGAACCAAAATGGACAATGGATCCATTTAAGTGTTTTAATAATTTAATTTATGGATTTATTTCGTGGTTAAATGTCCAAAAATTATATGCCACAGGTGATTTGTCAGTCTGCTAATATTTAATATTTTGAAAGTGCTCCTTAACTCAGGTTTCTAAATGATGTTTGGTCTTGCCAAATGTAGACATTGCCACAACTTAAATAATTTGATTGATAAATACCAGATTTTTTTGATTTTTTGAAATCTCATCTTCTTTCAAAAAGCCTAGAAACATTTATTTGTTGCATTCATTTTAAGAAAACAATATTACACCATGTTCTTTAAAAATGTTTGTGAATATTTTATTTGCCTAAAGGGAATATGTGAATTGTTTATATCCTTAAGAGTAGAAATCTCCTTAACAACTTTCCGATATTTAAACTTCTCCATTTTTTATTTATGAAATTAGATTAAAATGATTAAGTAAAGTAGATAATGTGTTTATATTCTTTATTGAATTCATGTTTATTAAGAGGTAAATTCATTAACCTATAAATTGAAAGATTAAAAACAGCAAATTTATGTAAAAATGGGCTATTCATACAGATATTTTTGCTGTAAATTGTTATATTAAAGCATGTAGTTATGCTATGGAGAAATATTGCACAATCAGAAATGAAGAAGTTTTCAATTTGCAGAAGCAAGATAAATAATAAACTAATGTGTAGAAGCTTATAACATTTGTGAGAACCACAGAAGTGAATAATACATAAATTATATCAAACATTTCTCGTTAGAGGCAAGCTTTTCCCAATCTTTTTCAAGTGATTCAAGCATTTAGCACACCAAAAGAAATAACACAGATACCAAAATACTCAAAACTTGCTTACCCTCCCATTGAGACACCAGCTGCTGCAACATGAACACCAGGATTTATTGATCTCACATGTGCCACCACTTCTGAGAGATCATCACATTTTGAGGCACAATATGTTCTTGGTGTCTGAAAGAGTGATTAATTTAATAACCAAGAGAGAAACTTTATATGTAGTCAAATATTTACATTATTATTTATTCATGTTTATTGTTTTATTGCACATTCAATTTTGTCTGCTTCTATATCAATAAAAGAGTAACTGCAATTATTTTCTTGGATTCTTTCACTGTATTTTCAGTAACAAATATATTAAAATTGAGGGAAATAAATACATATAAACTTTTCATGTACCATCCTTTTATACTACATATGTATATATGCCATAAAATTGCAGGTACTTGCAAAATAAAGGGTATGTTTTTACTCCAAAAGACATTTACTGAAGTTTCCCTCATACTAGGTAAGACCTTCCAAAGAATATTGAAACTAATAAGTTTAATTCTGTTTTTTAAATATAAGATTTACAATTAAAACAGTCATTCTCTCTTTACCTTCCACCCCAACTCTCTTTCATATTCATTTAGTTTCACAAATATGAGCACTGGTTAATTTCTGGTTTAAACAAATTAGTACTTCCTGGAATGAATGTTATATTGAACTTTTGGCAACCAATCTGAAATTCCTTAATTTTCCTAGATACTATCTGTTTTTAAAATCTGTTTTGGTGAGTAAAACTCTGACAAAACCTTCCCAATTTTCTGTTTCCTGAATGTTGATCCATTTTATCTACCACCTTTTGTCACTATTATTTTGCATATTTTATATCCATTTTATGTTATATTTTATTTCAAGTTTTACTCAGCAAAAACCTGCTACTTTATTACACTGTTTCTAATACTATAGTTCATTTAATTTTTATTGTAATTTCTTGTAAAACTGGCATGGAATAATAATAAAAACAACCATGTAACTCTTAAAAATCATTTTGCAAATTTTTATTCTGTTTTTGAATTATCTTAAAAACTATACTACAAGGGTGAATAAAATATAAACCAACTTTAACATTAGTAGTTCTGGAGTGAACGGCAATGGATGGGGCTTTGAGAGGATGTTGGTGGGGATGTATGAAGTATGGTCTTGATGTCATACATCCCAGAACACCTGCCCACTTCAGCACACCATGAGTAAGCAAAAGCACATCCGTTGCAAAGTACATCATCAAGTTTCTGTGCAAGAAGGCACCAAGGTTTGGAAATTCTGAGAAGGTTCCATGCACAATTGGGGGAAGCAACCTTTTCAAAGACCCAGGCGTTTGATTAGCACAAACAAATGTTAGCAGGATGGGAAGCAGTGATTATCAGTAATGGATCCGTATTCCGGAAATTTCTGCCAGGTAGGTTCATGTCTCAGGAACATGCATTGGACACCTGTAGAACATTCTCCTTATAGTCCAAATTTATCATTCTGTGATAACCATTTGTTTGGGTCACTTAAAGAAACTTGGAGGGAAGTAATTTGATGATGATGTTTACAGCTGGTTACATCTATATTCTTCTTTCAAGATGGCACCAAAATATTGCCAATTTGATAGCAAAAATATGTAAAATTCAGTAGAAAATGTAGAAAAATGAGGTTCTTTTGTTTTTATTGGTAGACTCAATAAAACTATAAAAAAGGAATTCTGGTTTATATTTCATTCACCCTCAAATTATTACTAACATACTTTATTTTGGATTTTAGATCGCCCTCCATGATGCAATGGTTACCATGCTTAGCTGAATACCCAAGGTCGCAGGTTCAAACCTGCGGAGAGCGATGGATTTTTTCGGAAGTAAAAATCCTTAGCATGGCTTCCTTTGGAAGGGAAGTAAAGCTGTTGGTCCCGTGTCGTAGATTTACAGCACGTAAGAGAACCTCAAGCCAGATAGAGAGGCCTTTGAGCAAAATTAAGTGGTCTTTCACGCCCAGTATAGAGTGGCACGCTGAGAACCAGCAGTTAAAGGGCATCCATAAATAACACAGCATTTATATTTTGGATTTTAGTATCTTGAATCTAATTTATCAAAGCTTACAACAAAACATAAAAAAAACTTATGTTTGCTAATGATACTGTCAATTACCAAGATTATACCAGCTGCTAGAATTTCATCCCACAAAAGTTATTTTACATGCCAGTATATCTACTGATATGGGGCTACTGATTTTAAGCACACTTAAAAACCATTGGCCTAGGACATATGAGGGCCAGCAGCTATATAACTAAGCCACCCAGTCCAACTGAATTGAAGTTAGGAAGCATGTTATGGAAATGTTTTCATGCTATAGTCCTACAACAAGGAACTGTTAAAGTTTTTAATAAATAACATCTCCATTTTAGTGTGTTATAGAGCTTCAGTAATATTGTACTGTCTGATGTTTGGTTTTGCTATATGCAACTCCATTTCTCAATAGACAAATATGACAGCTAATAGTAACTTCAATAGTTAATTGCACTTCATTCTGCAAAGAATAAAGTATGTGTTCAAAACACTACAATCTATTTCAAGGCATTTTTTCAAATATTTACATTGTTCTAATATTAATGTTAATTTTAATTCTATTATTATTATTATTATTGTTGTTGTTGTTAAATGTTCTCTTTGTATGCATCTGTTAATGAGTTCCAATTATATGAATATTTACCGAATGTTGCCTGGTTAATAACCATCTAATTTACTATGTAGGTTCATGTACTTTCTATCAGAGTATATTAAAATGAATTATAAATTTTGTTTATCTCGAATTTAAGAGATTTAATTTATACACCTCTAATTAAGGTTCTTAAAAAGAGGATTTTTGTTGAATTATTGGGCATTAGAAAAGAGATAATTCCATAATTAAAAACTCAGGCATCTTACATTAAAGAATTAAGGAATGAAAATACTAATATTAACATAAAAATTATCCATGGATAACACTAAATGTTAAAGCAGTATTTATAGGACCAATAATACTCTTAATGAATGTGTTTGTGAAGCTTATACCACATATTAACATTGATATTCCTGTGTATTAAGATAATCTCAGGAGTACTCATCTGTCTCCAGAAAGACCTTAAACATGCAGGATATGCTTAATTAAAATAATTGTCTTAAAAAGCAATAAACAGGAAGGACTAATAAATGGTGTTTATAAATAATGCAATTTCATATACTTGACAACTAAAAGTTACCTTCAAAGCAATTCCACCAAGACCTCTATTGTTAAAAACAACAATACGGAGCTTGATGCGGTTAGCTGATCTCACAAGACATTTAACATATTCTGCCTGGCTTTCACCAGTAAGTCCAGGAAGAATGATGATAACAGGAGCATCTCGAGGGCAACCATCCTCAAGCCAATCCAGTGCTACCTCACCACCATCACTTAATTTCAGGATCTCTCTGTTAAATAACATATTAACATGTCAACTGCCAAGTATTTCTTTCTTATTGTCATTACCTCAACAAATGCTTATCAGTTTATTTTATTTCTTTTCAGTTCTCACAAAACACTGCAAAGGTAAAACCTGAATTTTATTTCATTCATTTGAATGTAAATAATTTTTATGCTTTGTTTTATGAATATAAAACAGTTGAAAAGTCAACAACTGAATGTATGCATGTATCAAGGTTTTGGGTTCTGTAGATGAACCCACATACATGCCTGCTGAGGGATTTGAACCCCGGCTCCAACCCCAGTTCTTAGCTCAAAGTTTTTGCTACCTATAATTTTAAATTATTACTTTGCATTTATATTGTTAATTCTATACTTTTGAAAGGCATGTCTTATGCCAAAATTGTTGGTTACACTGACAAGGGGTCACTGTCAAATTGATGTTGCAGATAGAGCTGTAATTTTTACTTTCCCTAGCCCCATATGTACAATGCAGAAAAAGGTGTGTGTGTGTGCACGTGCATGCGTATGTGTGTGTGTTTTTTTTTTTAATTTATTTAACTGCATGCTCCATTACAATAAGTAGTAAGTAATACTACATGCATTGGTTACTTATACATACAATTTGAACATTACAGATTTAAGAGTATATTATATGAAACTGATCATGGCTTCTGTGTGTGCATGTGTGTGCGTGCACGTGTGCGTGCATGTGTGAGTGGGCAGCATAGGTCAAAAATGAAAAGATTGTTATATGCTAAACTTGGTATTTAAGTTTAGTATCTTCCAAGGATGCGATTCGAAGATTTTCAAGAAAATCTCTCCACCACAAACTATCCTTTACATGAATAAATTTTTCGAAAATTCGATTTACAAAAAAATGCCCCTAACAATTTTGATTAAAATGATGTACATTAAAGCTATTTACATCCCAAATAAAATGTATATGTTGAATTTTCTGGGAATAGCCTCTGAACACCTCTTTATTCTGGATCAATAATGCCAAATTTTGCTTAACTGCTGAACCATAACAGATAGTCAAAAACTTACTTCACAAAAGATGTTGATCTTGTCATAACACAATTTATGTCCTTTAGTTTTTTGTTGTGGACGTAACCGTTTCCAAGATATTCCTTGTATTGGTTTCAATTATAAAGTACTTATACTTTTCTCATACAGGATGTGTGTTTTTCTTTTGTTCTACTCCTGGCTAGTAAAGCAGCGATTTGCAATGACAATCGTATAATGACAGCTTTTAAAACATTTGATTATCACTTTAGCATTGTTCCTTTAGTTCCCTTCTCTTAAAAGGAACTAAGTAATAATTTAAACATTCTGCTAATGTTTATCTTGATTACATGTTGTAGAAAGAAGAAGAATATTATGTAAGAAGTTTGTAGAACAGCTAGAGAAAGTGATGTTAGTGTAACATATCCGATTTTTATACTGAAAATACATTGAAAAAAAATAAATAAAAAAACTAATGTACTATGAGTCGTTTTTACACAAGCCTATACATCAGCTGCATACAATGCAAGACAGATCCTACGATATTGGTTCTGCTGTGTAAGTAACAATTTTGATAGAGCCTTGTGTAAAATGACTCATAGTACATTATTAACCGAGATTCAGTGTATCACTTCCAACTCATTCCTATTATTAAAAAATCGGTGTTTCTTCCCATAGGGTCCCCTTGATGAAAGATTAATTTTAGGCCTTTCTTCCACCCAACGAAGCTGCCTTGAAGTATGCCAGGCACTGATAATGAACTTCAGCCTCACCAAGGCTACAAGCATGTATGCTAAAGATCACAATGAAGCTAATTAAGTTCATGTCATAAAGCCAGAATTATATTTCATTTCTTTCCCAGTGGTGGCAAAAAAATTTTACGTTTACACAAGTTATTTCATTTATTAATTATTAAATACTAATATACACAATGAATTAGATGTTAGTGAATCATTTTTTAGAATTTGTAAATCTTTTTTTCTGGTTAAACTTGGGCCTATGGGACAGAAAGCCAAGATATGTGTATTTTTATTTTTGACCTGCTTTCACTAAAAAAAAAAAATCTCAGCTCAATCTACAACATCAATGATAATGGTTCATCTGTCCATTCTTATTTCCTCCCTCTCTCCTTTATTTTAATGTATCATTTTACTAAAATGCTAATTTCCCTTAAGCTATTGTGGATAAGCTCATGAACTTTCATATACATTAGTGTCTGCTACAAACATGATATACATTTTATGTATATCTAATAAGTGTCTTTCATAAATCAGTTGTTTATATCTTGAGGTAATTTTACTAGAGCTTCATGCACCTTTTTACTTTCTCTAGCACACGCATAGTACACAGGTAGATAAGCTATTACTTTCCATACAAAAATGTTATACAAAGATTTCACTGGAAATACACATTTTAGATTTCCCTGAATCCAAAAAAGTGTGTGTGTGTGTGTGTGTGTGTGTGTGTGTGTGTGTGTGTGTGTGAACAAGATAACTCAAAAAGAAAAGTCTGTTAAATACCAAACTTGGTACATAAGCTCAGCATCTTACAAGAATGTGGCACTAACATTTTTAAGAATATTCCCCAACCCCAAACTACATTTTAACAGGAATATTTTTTTGAACATTTTGATTTTCTTAAAAATGCCTATAACAACTTTGATTAAAATACGCATGTTTAATATATTTGTATGATAAATAAAAGGTATATTTTGAATTTTCTGGGAATAGCCCCTGAAGTCCCACAGGGACCTTTTTCAAAAAATGCTTTTTTTTATTCAGGGGGACCCAAAATATGTATTTCTGGTGAAATCTCGGTATCAAATTTTTGGGTGCATTACAATACCTTCTCTATGCATTATATACATAGTACATGTAGAGAAAGTAATTAATGAAACTTTTTTTTCGGGGTTTTCCCTTATCCTGAGAAGAGAAAACAATTTTAAAAGGAGATGTGGCAGACATTAGAAACAATGTCCTACCTGTTAAATGGTCATTCAAGAGTGCAATGTGCAACTTGTCTAGTGCTTGAAAGAATTACTACAAAATTATACTTATGTTTGTATTAAAGTTTTTCTCTGCATCATAACTGACTTCCAGACAGTGGTGCTCAATGTCAGGACTGATATCTATCCAGGAGTAGAAAAGCTAAGGATTCAACACTTAATCTTTGATCTTGCATAACAGTCAACAATCACTTCTAATCAGACAAAGACCTTGACCTCTTTGTGGTTCAAGTACCAATAAGCCCTGATTCAACACATAGGGACACAAAGCTGCTTGACAACCACATGTGTTATAGCTGCCTCTTGACACTTAATGAAATATGACATTTTATCTCACCGTTCAAAAAAGAAAAAGGAAAAAATCCAGTAAATCAGTATTTTGGAATTAAAAGTTCAATTAAGAAAACAAGAACAAAAAAGCCTTTATATTATCATTAATGAATTCTCCTTTATTATTAAATGCCTATCTTAGACTATGCCTTTTATTTTTACTTTCTCTCCACATACATAGTAGATATAGAAGGTATTGCATTCTGCCCATAAATTTGATACCAACATGTTTTGAGGCACCTTGAATACTAACAAAATCTGATATTTTCTGCTCACATAACATTCTTTACCTATTCTGGAACAAAGTATTCCTGTGAAAGCTTATTCTTCTATCTGCTTCGTGCTAATCAAGATAAACATTAGCAGAAGTATCTAATTACTTAGTTCCTTGTAATTACAAAAAAATAAGGGAATAAACTAGACTAAAGTGATAGTCAATCTATTAAAAGCTGTCATTATGTGATGCAATTGGAATTCTGTTTTCTTTGCCTGGCCAGGATGACAAAAAGTGAATAACGACTTCCTATTTGAGAAAAGTCTAAGAATTGGAAATTAATAATATATATAAAGAATATTTCATTTGAAGCTTAACTAGTTACATATATAAATAAAACTAATATACCCAATTCAAATTCATTTATATTTTATTTAAAACTAATTTTTATTGCTTTTTTATATGTTTGATCAAGACTTTCGCTTTACCCTATATTCAAATTCTCTATTTAACTGACAAAATATATTGCACATAAATATTTAAGAGTATTTTTAATATCTTAGATGTCTTTGAAACAAGAATACAATTTTTCTTTCTCAAAAACAAGATGTCCAGTAATCCAAACATGAAAAGTAAAATTGTAGCAAAGAACAAACTGCAAAATATTTGTTGAAGTATTGGACTGAGGATATAGTTAAATACCTCAAATATACCTAAAATCAGTGTTTTAGTGTTAATTGCTGTTTTCACATAAGCTGTGTGTAGGACAAGAGTCAAGACTAAAAATTCAATGCCATAGTTGGGATTTGAATCATAGATCTCCTAGTCTTCATTTGGTTGCTCTAACCACCTTCTTGACAGCATGCCGACAAAGTTAAATTCCCCAAATGACTTGCAGTTTTTCCCAGTAAACCACAAGGAGATCTCAAAGTTACCTATTTGTGGCTTACAATGTGCAAGTACTTTAATTCTCCCAGGCTTCATAGTTTAATCAGCTAATAAGCTCTATCAATGTTATTCATTTTGTCTACACAATCCTGAGTTTAATGTTAAGGTTTGAATTATTTATTAAAATTTGCTTAAAATAAGTCACAACTACTAATACTAACATTACTTATTTTACTATGCATGCCTCTTTTCTTGAAAGTTTTTTTCCAGGGAAGTAAGAGCTGGGGGGAGGAAAAGAGTTAGTTTTGTTTTTGAGGCTCTCAGCCATTATGGTGAATTGATTATCTAATTTATGTGAACCAACTGAATTTTCAAAAAAACACAGCAGACATGCATGTATATATGCAATCTGGGATCTACAGAAGAATGAAAGATTAGCATTGAAGAATGGTGTGTAGTATACTTCATGTCTCAATGTTACTTCGCTCTGCTGCTGAAATTCTATGAAACTTATTGAATGAAGATTAGGGAGTCAAGAGCCCATGAAAACATACAAGCAAAGTACTAACTTTGACATTTTTTAAAAAACTGTTCACCTCCTGAAGATAGGAAAAACAGATGTGCACCTTCTGATGGTGGAAAATACAGTAACACCATTGGTTCTAGCTTGTTTTCATCTAATAGTGTTTATCAATGCTGTATTGAGAATTTTCATCACCAATTCATAAGATCAGATTTGATATTAGTCATTACTTTCTCTACTACATACAGAGTAGACACAGAAGGTATTGGATTCCTAAAGTTTGATATCAAGATTTCCCTCAAATTACATGTTTTGAGATGCCTGAATTTAATTTTTTTTAGAAAGAGGGGGGTGTGCGTGTGTGAGTGCATGCATACATGTGTGTGTGTGGATGCACTTAAGTTAGTATCTTCCAAGGATGTGAGAAAATCAAGAAAATCCCTCTCACCCAAACTACCCTTTACATGGAAAACTTTTGAAAATTTGGTTTTTCTAAACATGGCTCAAGCATTTTTGATTAAAATACTGCATATTAAAGATAATTACATCAATTTATATCTTGAATTTTCTGGGAATATCCTCTAAAGATCTCTTTACTCTGGATGAATTTTGCACAACTGATAAACCTTAAGAGATAGACCAAAACCTATTACAAAAAAAAAAAAAAAGTAGATCTCATTAAAACACACAATTTATGTCATGTGTGTTTTTCTAGTAGAATTAACTATTTCAAGATATTCCTTATTAATGTTTCAATTTTAAACTATGTTAGCTCTTCTCAAAGACAGGAAGACTCCTTTAATTTTCTCTCTCTTGTTTTACTGCTGGCCAAGCAAAATGAACCAAATTTCTATTATTTCACACAGCATTCAGATTTTAAAGGATATGACTATTGCTTTAGCCTAGTGTATTTCCATATTTCCCTTCTACTCACAAAGAAGCAAGTTTTAAGATCAATTCTGCTAATCTCAATTAACACAATGTAGACAAATAAATAATGTTTTGTAAGAGTTGTTTATATGTGAAACAGCCAGAGAGTCATGTGAATGGAACACATCAGATTTTTACGTACATATTTAATGTTTTGAGAATATAGATCTTAACATTGATACCTTTGTCTATAAGGATGCAAGCAATGTGTAGGCTGTAAAAGCCAAGTGATACAATTTCTAATGTTTAATACCTATCTTAAGTTTTAAAGCACTTGCAAGTTTATGTTGTTTGACTATTAATTGTAATGCAAGTACTTTAAATGTTGTATACTTGTAATTTTGAGATGTTCTACATTCAAGACCTGCTTGGTCATCATGAACCTACAGAGGTGATCTAATCTAATCTATACTGTGTTTAGCTGCTTTATCTTAATGAATCATTAATAATGCTTTGTTATGCCTTTTGTCTGTTACAAGTACCATTCTGTAGTACAAACATGTATAAACACACACTTTCACTCAACAGACTAATCCCTCACTGAGGGTTTGTGTGTTTGTTTCCACTGTCAAGCAAGGCTCAGGGAAATTGAACATTTTATACATAAAACCAACTATCAATTCATGCCACATTTTGTACCTTTTTAACTAATACCACTTTTGCTAGAATAATAATTTTATATACTTCTCATTACCATATCATACAATGTAGATTCCAGACTTGAAGGCCATGGTGCAACAAGCCTGGAATCTACATTGTATGGTATGAGTGCTGGCCGTGAAAAGGTACAAGATCAAAACTAACATTTATGGAGAGTGCAATACTTAAAAGCAATAAATACAATGACACATTACAGCAGAGCAACCGATCATCCATAAATTTTTGTATCAAATAATAGGCATTGCTGCATAGATAGTTTTTAAGAGCAGACTTGTATTTTCCCTAAAGATAATAACTTCAAGTCATTCAGAAGGGCATTAAATATTCTGACACATTCATAATATATTCCATTTTGGTAACAAGTTAAAGGTGTCTGATTTGTAATAGAGGAAGCCAGACCTGCAGTCAAAAATAATGATTTCTACCAAGCGCTCACAGCACACAAGGCCAGGAGTTGATGCACCAAACCAGGAGTTGATGCAATAACAGTTATCTTGTCAATGTTCACCGAGACATACTGTATATTATAAGTAATAATGAAAGAATGGCTGGATCCTCTTGATAAAAAATGTAAAAATATTTCTATAAATTGAGAGGGAATCCTAGAAGCATTGCTGTACAAATGCATACACTTAAATAATATGAAAAACTATATGAAAAATATTTGAACTTATTTGAAGATTAGACAGCTACAGCTCTAAAATTAGGTTAAGTAGCATTTACATGAAAAGAGGTTATTGGCTCTTAAAATAATACAGAAGTTATCTCAAGACAAGAGTATGTGCACAATTATTGCTCCCACTTACAGCGCCTCGAAAAAACTTTTAAAAAGGCTGGAATAAGGGACGAGTTTTATGCCACAAATGCAATAATTTTTCATATCTGATGGCGGGAGGCAATGAACTACAAAGTCAGAGATGAGAATGGCTGTTTACAAGTTTCACTATGTCTTCTGCAAGAACAAGAGTTACTTCGACGACCTGCAAAAAATATGTGCTTGATGAAAACTATGACATCATGTCCTTCTTGGAGTCACAGAAATGAGATACTCAATACAAGGAGTTTATGAATAATAAAGAATTCATTCCCAACTTGTTGCCTGTTTACATTCTAGTCTACAGTATAAAACCCTTTACGATAAAACTAGATTCTGTTTGCAAGGTATTGCTGTAGCCTATCTTCTCAGGTAAGAGTAGCATGAGTGACAGATGTGGTATAAAGAGATATTAGCAGGATGAGCAGAGAAGGGAGAAATTACAATTAACCTCTCAGGTCTCCTCTCTAACCATGCAAAGCATAGCCGACAAATCTCGAGAACAGCCAAAGAAACCAATATGTGTTGTATGGTCACTTTATGAATTTTATTCTTAATATGCCTAATGGACACAGTTATCTAGTTCAAAAATAGATAGATGTGGTTATTTTTCATTGCTATTTCTTTTAATTTAAAGGACTAGCTAATGAGGATAATATACTCATACTATACAATTGCTATGATCTTTGTCTTATTATTATTAACAACTGTAATTTCATTGAATTATTTAGGTACATGGTTAAGGATAACTTTTATTAAATCCTGAGCAAAAAAGCATACAAAATTTGCCAAGAGCTAGCCAAGTATTTGGTTGAAGCACACGCCTGTGCTCCTTACTGATCTTGAATATGTCTACCTACATATAATGCTCAATCATATGCCATCATCTACTTTAGTAATTGCATTACCTTGGCACATTTATTTACAAATTAACAGAGCAGGTTTTATTTATATTGATCCAACTCTGAAACTCAAGCTTACCTGTACTAAGAAGCAAAAATGATTATCACAATATTTATACTATACTAAATAAAATTTATCTGCAATCTTTAAATTGCCAGAAAAAATCTTAAGCAGTTATTTCAAGAATGACAATACAATTACTGTTCAATGCAATGGTTTTAAATTTTTTCACATCTATAAATAACAAATGTGCAGCAAACTTTATTAAGCCGACTGACATTCACTATTTTAAAGCTCTGTTTACAGTATTAATAAAAATATTGTGATTTTTATAATAAACACTTCTATCACATTCTCAATTTTTCATGCATTCCACACTTACCTCCTATATTTTACATTTGGCAACATCCGAGATCTGAGAAGGCTTGCAAATACTGTCTGTGCTCTTGATTCAAAGCACCACAAAGTTGGCCAATATTTTTCTTGCAGAATTGGTACATGAGTTAACAAAAGCTCCTTAAATTTACCGTCTGCACAGGCAATGATTGGTTGCTGAAATGAATACAAAACGTTATGCAGTTGTATGATAATTTCTATGCGACATTTCACTCATTCCTAAAAATGCAAGTCATTCATGACGAGTTTGTGCACATTACAACGAACCTTTACTGCCTCACGAAGATAATAACTAATTAAAAAGCCAGCACCCAATAAAGCACCTAGGTAAAACGTCGGTAAGTCAAATAGCAGATCTGTAGATGATAAAATCCAATCCATTGTGCTAATTAAATATTACAATTCTAGTATAACCGTTTGCTTGCCGGTTTCAATATACTATCTATTACAGCTACCGCAGCATACGCACTGCGGCAATTGAAGAGGTGTAGCACAGGATTTAAGAGTAATCAACTAAATTGATGTTCTAGAATAGCATCTAAGAGCTAATGGCACTTCTGCTTCCGAAGCGACACTTAAAATCCAATTCCAAGAACTTCAAAGATGATTAATAACGTAAACGTCAGCCGTCAAACGCCCGACAATTTGACCCTGTGTGGCATTCCAATTCAGATGAAATATTGAATAGTGACAATTCTCTTTCAACGAAAATGCTCAGTAATATTTAACTGGAAAGTGACATATTTCTTTTTGGCATGACAATTACCAGGTTTTATTATTTTATTCATATTGAATGTTTCGTGTAACACCATTAATTTACAATGATAATTACGTAATCAACTATCGAGTCGTCTGCAATACTCAGAGCGCAATTTCAACTTCATTTGTTTTCTGAATCACGATGACAGAGCTCTCTGTTGGCCAAGAAATACGTTACTGATTACGAAGTGCTTGACCGTTGAGTTGGTGAATTTTAAGCCAGCGTCATCGTTGTATATTTGTGGAACTATGAGCGGATGAACTTTGACCTCCTCTTGATTAGTAAACCTGTGCAAAGAAGGAAATAAAAAGTTATTCTGTTTTAGAAAACTTTAAATAAAATGCCTCCAGCAGCAGCTACATTACCTAAAGAAGCTCCAGCAGAAGTCCAAGTAACAGGAATCAATGCTGTTCTGCTTGGGCCACCTGGTTCCGGCAAGGGCACACAGGTTAGTGGTAAATTTAAATGTCTACTTCCAATTTTGTTGCAGACATGATTAATGCAAATTATATTGTTTCTAGGTTATATGAGAACCAACAGCTGTAGTTTTTTGGTTAGATCATACCCAACAGCTGTCGTAATCTTTTGTATGGATGTAAAGTGCCTCATTATGGGTGTACCCCAGGATTCAGTACTAGGACCTTTACTATTTCTAATTTATATCAATGATTTACCAGGTCAACTCAAAAAATATTCATGTAACATTATTTGCGGATGATACTAACCTTTCTTTTAGTGGAAACAAAACCCATATTGCGGACCATATGAGAGACTCGGAGAGCCAGTTACAGCAATGGTTCCTTAAAAATAAACTGGTAATTAATATAGAAAAAACTCAAGCTATATCCTTCAGACATCTCAGAAACACAAACGTTTTTCAGCCTCACATACAACTTGAAAATAAATCCATCACATATGTAAATAGTATTAAATTCTTAGGAATATGGATAGATAAAAACCAGCAATTGTGTACACATATAGAGAAGCTGGCCTTAAGACTCAATCAAACATGCTTTGCCCTCAGGGTAATAAGGGGCAAGTTAAGCCACATGATGTTGAGAAGCTTGTACTTATTGCATACAGAATTATATTCTGGGGTAAAAAGTCAGATACCTATTTAAAATTCATAAAAAGGGTAATCAGAATAATTGCAGGCAAACAGAACAACACATCCTGTAAACTATTATTTAAATCTCTAAACTCTACCTGTACCTTGCATCTACATTCCTGAAGTCTTAAAGCACACAAAAAAAAATCTCACAATATTCCAACTGAATAAAGATAAACATAATCATGGCACCAGAAATAATTAACAATTATGCAGTATAACTCATAACACAGCACTATTTAAACATTGTACACTGTTTAATTGTATTAGTTTGTACAATAGACTACCTCAGTCACGGAGGGAAATTACATGTTTAAAAAAATTCAAATCTGGTGTATCCTTTTTACAAAAAAACTGTTCCTATAGTGTTGAGGCTTATTTGGCACAATCTCCTCTTGTCTAAAATAGTTATAACTTGGTATATCTGTGATCCTGGCTCAAGTTGCTCGCATTTCATGCCTACTGATCTGTACTACTCTCTTATTGTAAATATCTCATACTTATAGCTATCTGATCTTATTTGTAAATTTTTATTGTAAATAGACCATACTTGCTGCTTACAGAATTTGTACTATTCTTACTATTGTAAATATTTTACTTCTAAATGTAAACTGACATCCAAATGTCATGTACATGATCAAACTGGACAGAATTGAATTGAATTAATATATAGGTATTTTTCACCATGTACATGTTAACTGAGTAATTTTATTAATTATTAGTATACAATGGTTCCACCACTTGGCATTACTTCTATACGCGGGTACTTTTGTTATTTTGTCATTAGAGCCGCATTGTAATTACTTACTGGTCTGCTATAAACATTTAGGGCCCTAAGCTGCAAAGCATAGCCCAACGTGGAGGGTCCTAAGCCGCAATGCGTAGCCGAGGGATATTTTTTATAAGTTGAGGAATGTAACAGTTGCGGCCGAAGGCGACAGGGTGTAGACGATGAAAACCCCAATGTTCCCAAGAAGAGGTCAAAATTTTGGCAATCTGGCAACTTTCACATCTGAACAACTTAGCGCGTGTGTGCGTGCCGCATGCATGTCAGTATATGGGTGATGGACCGTCATATAGCTTTATCTTTTATTCACTTCCATAGGTGATCTGGATTTGGTATTTTTGGATTCTGACTGGTCTTTGGTAAACTTTTAGAGCACTAAGCCGCAAAGCATAGTTCAGGCTAAAACTTCAGTGTACCCAAGAAGGCAAACCCTCGTCATCTAGCGGATTTCAAAACTGGACATGTTATTATTTTCAACACTTTTAAATCTGGATTGCCTGTGTAAACTTTACCTTGCTCTCTTTCATAGCAACATGCTCAGTTTGTTTCATATCCCCATCCTACCTTAAGTGATATGAATATACTTGTAGAGCCACATCACTTATAAAAGCTGTATGTTCTGTATTCTTTCAGGCACCCCTGCTGAGAAACAAATTCTGTTTATGCCATTTATCGACAGGGGATATGTTGCGAGCAGAAGTATCATCAGGCTCACCTCTAGGGAGAAGAATAAAGGAGCAAATGGATATGGGTAAGATGCAGCTAAATGCATTGTTCTGGGTGGCGCAGCTGGTAAGATGCTGGCCTTCAGAACCTAAGGTGCTGGTTCCCATGGTCACGCTCTCTAAAGAACCTAGCTTTAGTGCTTTGTGAGGCAGTGGATCGTGGGTACATCGGGCATGGGTGTTTGTGTGTTTGTAAATGTGTGTATATATACACAGACACACAAACAATTCTGGATGAATTTTGCTGAAATTTGCATAAAGTAACTGTTAAACCGTAAGAAAGAGATAAAACATGGGTACTACAAAAAAAAAGTAGATCTTGTTAAAACGCACAATTTGTCATATACATTTTTGTTGTAGAGTTGACCATTTCCAAGATATTCCTTGTTATTGGTTTCGGTTTTAAAATATGAATGTAACTTTTCTTAAATGCAAACACCTTTCTTTCATCTCTATTTTGTTTTACTGGCAACGCAAAGCAAAGCAAACTTCAATTGTTCATGTGTCAATTATCACTTTAGCCTGGTGTATTTCCTCATTTCCTCTCTACTTAGAAGGAAGCAAGCAACAAGACCATTTCTGCTAAAGTTTATCTTGATAGCATGTTGTAGATAAAAAATAATATTTTGTAAGAAAGATTTGTTTGTGAAACAGCTAGAGAAAGTCGTCAGATTTTTCGTGATGGGATGTGTTCTTCCTGATGCTCTTACCACTTGAACTATCTGTCAAGAGACCTATGTACATTTTAAATTTTATTTTATTAAGGTATCCTGATAAAATTTGAAGATAATCTATATTATTTGAGATATACTTCAAAGTTGGCTTGCAGTGCTGCAAGTGCTTAATTTTTTAAGTTTATAATTAGCACGTATTAGGATTGATTTATATTTGATATTTCTCACTATTCATGAATAGGTATAAAATGATCTCGAAGTATTACTGGAATACTCAAGTCAAGTGAGAACTTTAAATGCATGCCGCTGAATGCTTGCACTTGACAATTCGGGTGGTTTCATGTAAGGTTGGCTATGCTGCCTTTGTCATTCTCGGAGGCATCGTCATCATTGTCATCACCAAGACATATCATTAGTGGTTCACATTCACTGATGATTCCGTCTAATTCCTGTGCTTTTCATATTATTTTTTGCACAAGATTCACTTTCGTCCATGAAGCTGCATCCACCCTCGCCACAGCTTCCCGTAAAAGTCTGTCCGCCTCTTTAATTTTGAAAGTCTAGTTATGTTACCTCACATCCAAGCAAACATCAACAACACTATCAACAATAACAACAAATAATATGTAGCTTGTACAGAACAGCTCAACGCACGTGTTAGGAGTTCACAAATTTAGCATGCTGTTGGAAATGGCCAGATATTGCAATGGTATCTAGATCAATTTTCTGAACGACCAGTCAGAATGCTGCTTTGTGATTGGTTCAGAAAGCCAAACAGGTAAAATGCAAGGATCCGCAGTGGGGTATAGCTCAAGTTACAAGAGCACTGGCGTGTAGAGCCAAAAATCTGTGGTTCGAATCCTAACTATGGCTTTGAATTTTTCAAGTCTAATGCAACCCCCCAAATAAAAGTTATTAATAATTATTCAAATGGTCCCAGCTTATTAAGACCCAAGGGTAACCCTGGGTTAATATATCATGGGCTGACCAATCTGTCTGGGTATTTTTTGGTTTCCTTCAGTCTAAAACAACAGTAAAACTGAAAATAATATGATTGCATTGTCATTTCATGTACTGAAAGCAGTAGATTGATGGCACCCTAACCCCATGCCCTTGTTGCATTGCTAAGTGGTATGGTGCAAGGAGATGAGACCTCAAAAGGCTAGCTGCACTAAGACAGCTGACTATAGATGGTGGAGCCGCTAGACTGGATAGCACTCCAACACCATCTACTGGTTGTGAAGCAAAGGTAATATGGTTTGGGGATGAAGCCTAAAAAAGGCTATACTGTCCAACGCATGCCTCAAAGAGATTTCTTTCCAGTTTGTCAGGATATGACAAGATGTTAAAACAAGGTAAAATGAAATAGAATTTTAAAAAATTACATATCCCCACCTTTTGAGGTTGATAGATGCAGTGTTTGTGAAGCACTGATAATGTGGCATAGGTTCCTCATAAGCTCAAACTTTTCCATAATTTGCCTTCTTCTTGGCTTTAATTAAGAGTTGCAAATTTATTATGTACCTGAAAAAAGGTTCTGAATTCTGAATGGTAATGCAATGTGAAATTCCTATGCTCTGTTTCACAGACCAGTCAGTTATGCTTTGTTACTAAACAAAGTTATGTTTGGCTGTGTTTTGTGGCTTAAGGCTGTTTTTTGTTCAGATATTGGCACACTAACATATGAACAACACAACTAAAAATAACGAAAAGCAGCTCTAGTATCCAAATCTGGATGTATTGTTTTTAACTTGAAACTGGTTACCAGAAATAGAGTTTGATCTATTGAGTAGGCTCTTAGACATGTATCTCGCTGCTTTCAGCCTATGCCAAGTCACAGAGAAGTTTCTGCACAAAAATAAAGTTTTAAATCAATAAATTGGCTTCAGAAGGAAGGAATTGCCTCGAGTAAGCACATGTAGATTCCCTTGTGCATAAAGTATAATATTAAATATTATAAGATTGCATATATTATAAATAGTCTTAAAAGATTTGCTGAGTAGCTACATTAAATAGATATGCATGAAATGTGATTAATGATTTTATGTTGCTTTCAACAGGTGCACTTATAAATGATGACTTGGTCGTTAGCTTGGTGGAAAGCAATTTAGATAAACCAGAGTGCAAAAATGGATTTCTGTTGGATGGTTTCCCAAGGACAGTACCACAGGCCGAAAAGGTCAGTAATAGAATGCTGTTGTAGTATACAATTGAGGGTAAAAATGCAAATGAAATAAGATGTCATGCTAATGAATACCTGTCTTGCACGCTTACAGTTTTAGGCTCAGTTTCACAAACTGATAAAAATACTGAAAAATCTTTTTGTTAAAATTGTCTTAAAAGTTTAACATAATCTTAAAACTGTTGTGTTTCACCAAGCTTTTACAGTGAAATCTTAGCTAACATCTGTCTAACAGCAGACAACTGTGAACAGCAGCTTTTGAGAAGGTGGCTACCAAACTATGCAGATTCTAAACATGCTCTGATGCTATTTTGTCTAAGCTGGTAGATATTGTATGGGTACATTTGTGGAGTTAGTTTTTAGAACTGTCACTTATACTTTTTAATAACGAGGTACTAGTTTTGAAAGCCATATCTTTCTTTTTCAACTTCAGGGGTCTGCTTTTGAAACTAGTTCCTCACAAAAAGTGTGACATTTTAAAATCTGACGCCACAAATATACCCATGTAATTTTGATGTCATTGTTACTAAATTCCTCTAGAGATCAATTAGTTGCTAGTTGCAGAGGACTAATATTTCACTTTAATATATTACTCCTGGTGTGTCCACACGCACAGTGAAGGTGAACAGTATTCAAATATCTGCAATTGCATTACATTTTTAGGCTAATTTTAACATAATTTTTCACTCTTTGAAAAGGAATTCATTATAAAATTGATTACCAAGTAAAATGGAATTATCCAGTACAAAAAGACTGATGTAAAGGGGAAGGTTATAGTCTGAGAGAAAGCTTACATGGAATTTAATTGCATTGTGTATGTTTCTCCTAGCTCCAATAAACAATTGTAGCCATTTTATTTAACAAAAAACTCCACCAAAACTGCCAGGAGTGAGGCATGTTATAATGCTTTGAAACTGGTGGTAGCCACTATGATTGAAACTAAAGTGGACAAATGTATGTTATCACTAACTAGACTTCACTCTAGTTTGAAAGTAGCTACGTGCACATAGGGTTTCACTGGGACCTCCCCCTCCAAGCAGTGTGGTCATTCACTCTAAGCAAGGGACCAGTGTATGCACAGTCTAATAGAAGACATTTTGATTTTGATATGTTCAGAAAATACTATGTTGCAATCATTGCAATAGTTGTCCAAATACGTCAATCATATATGAAACTGATTATTTCATCTGCTGCAACAATACAGATTTATTATTTTGTTCATCCTATATATACTTTGCAATACAAATACTACAGATTTGTATACTTGTTTCTGCGCCTACCTATACCTATAGCACAAATTCAGTAGCTAAGGAGAGACTTCGCCTCCTGCCTCTCCGTTTGCTTGTAAATAACATACCAGTATATTAGAAGTTAATTTAATCTAAAGTCATGTCCAAAGCCTAGTTATCACAAATTGAAAACCAAACAGACCTCAAACAAAAATATTGTTTGCTTCTTTAAGCAATTGCCTCTGAAACCTGAGTAAAACCATAAATGATAGCCTTAGGAGTTCCAACACTACGTACCATTAAATAAAAGTGCTAATAGCATTTAATCTCTGAATAATTAACACTTGTAGCATAGGAGAAAGTGACGTCTGAATTTAAGAGAAGGTTTGACTTCAAATAGAAGCATTTTCATTGCTTACAGTGTTTTTTTGTCTGACCAGTTTCGAGAACTACCTACTCATCTTCAGAAACTGCCTGGCTACTATTGGTTGCTTATGTTAACATCTAGTGGAGTGATGTACTTCCATAACTGATTTGGTGTCAGCAATTCAAAATTCATTAATCAGTGTCAACATTTTTTCCTAAGTATCAATTCTGCTGTGTATTTTGCAGGTTTTAAAAGTGTAATGTTCAGTGCTTCAGAAGTGGTGTGAAACTGCAGATTTCTCTATCTGTTTGTATTTTATGTCTCATGAGTTCCTTAAGTTAGTTTCCAGTTTGTTTTTCATTTATGTAAATATTGCCACAATCTGTGCAGTTGATAAGGTAAACTCCTGCTTCTTTGTTCTGGCATAATGAGTGCTTTAAATTATTGCAAAGTAATTTCTCAGACTGTATTTATTTTGTGGAGCTAAGCAGATGTGTTGTTTGAAGATGTCAATGGAATTTTTGTGAAATTTTGGGTGGAAAGTAAACAGTAGCCAGTTGTTCTCTGAAGTTGAGAATGAAAGCTGGTACTGAAAACCAGGTAAAAATTCTGATGTGTTCCATTCATATAACACTCCAGCTGTTCCACAAACAAAATTTTCCTACAATATTTTTCTTTTATCTATGCCATGCTAATCTAGATAAACATTAGCAGAATTGGTCTTATTACTTGGTCCCTGTAAGTAGAAGGGAAATGAGGGAGTACACTAGGCTAAAGCGAAGTCAAATCCTTTAAAAGTTGGTCACTATGTGAAACAAGGTTCGGTTTAGTTTGCACGGTCCTGTTTGAGAAAAGTTAGGTAGTTTAATACCGAAACCAATAACATGGAATATTTCTAAAACAGTAAACTCTTCAATAAAAACTTAAATGACTTAAATTATGTATTTTAACAATATCTACAGTTTTTGTCTCTTATAATTTAACCATTATGCAAAATTTCGCAAAACTCAACCAGAATAAAGATTTCTTCAGAGGCTATTCCCAGAAAACTCAAAATATACATTTTATTTTTGATATGAATATATTTAATATCAGTATTTTAATCAAAATCCTTAGAGCCATTTTTGAGAAAATCAAAATTTTTGAAAAATATTTGTTGTAAAGGATATTGTCACATCCTTGGAAGATACTTAACTTAAATGGCAAGTTTGGAATTAAACCAGTTTTTCGTTTTTGACTATGCTGTCCACAGACATATACATACACATACCTTTTTTCTGACTTCGGTGACCTCAAAATATATATTTTTTGGTGAAATCTCAGTATTGAAATTTTGGGTGGAATACATACAGTACCTTCTCTATCCACTATGTGCATTGTACATACAGGCTAGAAAAAATAAAAAGCATTGTAACTGATAAAAAGTATTTTCTTTCCAACTTGAACCTTTTCTTAAATTTTAAATTTCACATCACTGTTACTGGCTTATCTAAATGTTAAATGAGGCATATTTATGTTGGTAGTGTTCAGTCCTCTCTCATATTTCCTTTGTAATGCTGTGCATGACTGCTTTGAATATTTTGTATTACTTTAAAAGTTATTCCCTTACAGGTTTTCAAAATCATTATGATGCATGGCTCATCTCAATTCAAGATCAACATAAAATTTTTTTTTTTCCAATTTCTAGCATCTATTGAATGCCGTAACACAAGCTTCAAGTGACATTAATGCAATGTTAAAGCTATTATTGTTCAATAAAACAGCTTACATGTGTTAAATTTGACATTACTTTAAAAGTTAATATGGTTGGTGAAACTGATCCTTAAAGCTATTGGAAATTTAAAGTTCAGTGCATAAATTACCTAATTTTTAAATAAAATAAGCATATAAAACCTCCACTTATACATAAAAGCATGAATCTAAAGTCTCTAGCTGCAGCAAACAAGTGCATGGGATTTCAGAATATATCACACTCTTGCAAAAAAAAAAAAAAAAAAAAAGTGATGACCAAATTTAAAGTGGAGCAATATTAGATATGGGAATTAAATAAACATATTTGCAATATAAACAATGGCAAATTATATTTTTAGCATGGAAGTCCATATTGGAAATCATTGGCATGGCCAAAGCTAGTTGTAGACATGGCATTGTATTTGCATGTTATATGAAAAAAGTACATTTTTATGAAATAAGTAGTGAAGTACAATAAGAAAATTAGAATAAGAAAATATTTAAACATTAGCTAACTTATTAATGGTATTCAGCTGTTTTGAAATGAACATAATCATTATAGTTCAAGCATACTGAAGAGATCCATATTTCCATACATTGAAAAATAATATACTACTCATTACATTCTTTGTAAACTTTCAAAATAGCTGGTGTATACACCACATCAGTTTCTTTCTTGAATTAATTTGATATTCTGAATGTATATTATCTAATGATACATTTGCATTTTAAAAATTTGAATATCATAACCATTTATGTGATGTTAGAACTGGTTTCCCTAAAGATGCAGTTTAACAGTTTTAGGAAGAAACTAATGTTTTCTAATGAGCACAGATTCTGTATTAACTTGGGAAAGGGAAATATATTTGAATAAATGAAATAAGGATCAAAGAGAGAGTATTGCTTGGATACGAGGGGTGGGAGCAGACTGAAAGGGATGAGAAAAGGTTTCCAACAGAATCCTTATCCAATAAATGGAGGAAAGGGGTATATAGTTTTTGAATGGGAAAAGATGGAGCTGTGAAGGAAAGAATGTATAAATGGGAAATGTTTTAAATTAAATAGGTACCCTTAACTAAACACTCTAGTAAAGATACTAGAAGGAAGGCAGGTATTTGACTAAAGCCAAAAAAGAAATGGTTGTCCATAAAAAGAGATGCAAATGAAACATAACTGTTGAACATCACTATTTTGAACATTTGCAGTTTTTATTTTGTTATTTATCTATTATATTTACTATATTATTTTAGTTATTATTATTAGTATTAGCAATAAAACAGAATAGCTCAGATATTAAGGAAAATCTGGGTATGAATATGGCAACATAACAGCCTGGGCTGATGTAAACAAACAAATAAATATAATGTTAACTTTAATCTGTGAATAAATGTTAAAGAAGTTTTGTTTTTCCTAATTTCCTAAATGCAATGTTTGCATCGTAAATTTTTCTTGCATAAGACAATGTGGTCTAAGAGGATATACTAGTTTAAAGTGCTGTACAGCTTTCAAAGAAAGTAATAGGTGCAAGATAAAAGTTTTTGCTCTAAATTCTCTTTTTCTGTGGAAGAAATATGACTTTTTATTTTCTTTTACAGCTTGATAATTTATTAGAGAAAAGAAAGACAGCATTGGATGCAGTAATTGAATTCAGTATTGATGATGGTCTGTTAGTTCGCCGCATCACAGGAAGACTTATACATCCCTCCAGTGGACGCTCATATCATGAAGAATTCCATCCTCCAAAAGTTCCTATGAAGGACGATGTAAGATCTATTATTTAAATATTTATTATAGTTTTAAATGTACAGGGTGCAAACGTTATTAGACTTAAAGCAAAGTTTTGTTATTTGCTGCCCAAAATGTTAAATATTTGGTAACTAAAATACTTATAAATCTTCCCTCAATGACTATGTGAAAAAGTAACACTTAACTAAGGTGAACTTATGGGGTGTGATCAAAAAGTTTCTGGAATAAGGCCATAATCACAGAACATTTTGATTTGTCTATTTTACACTGTCACCCTCGAAGTAGTCTGCTTGGAAGTTGATACACTTGTTCCAGTGCTTTTACCATTGTTGGAAGCACCTGCGAAAGTCATATTCATTCAGAGCCTTCAGCGATTCCCAATGGATAACATCAATGTCTCAAAACAGTGTCCTCGGAGTCACATGTCACAGGAAAAGAAAAATCCATTGGAGCCAAATCTGAAGAATAGGCAGGTTTGAGAACAGTATTCATACTATTTTTGTCCAAAAATTGGTGGACAGAATGGGCTTTGTGCATTGGCACATTGTTATGATGCAGGAACCAGTAACCATCCTCCATTTCTCCAGCCATTTGCATTGTACACTCTCCCTTAATCTCTGCAACACTTGTTTGTAGTGCACTTGATTCATAGTTAGATCTCATGGTGCAAATTCCTTAGGTACAATCCTTTAATGTCAAAAAAAAACAATCATTTTCTTCACTTTGGCTTGAACTTGTCTGGCCATTTTGGGCCGTGGAGATAAAGCACTCTTCCATTGTTAAGATTGTTGCTTTGTTTATGGATTGTACCCATAAATCCATATTTCATCACCATTAATAACTTTCTCGATAAACTGTGAAGCTGTTCTTTGAGATGTGTGCAGGCAATCACACAGCTTTCCTTTTGGTTATTTAAAAAGCTTTGAACATTCCAAGAGTTCTAATGAATGAGACAGTTCTTTTATGGTAATGTACCTATCATTTAATACCATTTCTCCTCACCTGATCGATGTTTTTGTCAGTTTTGCTGGAACAGGTCGCTCTGAACAATCTGCATCTTAAACTGATGCCATGACACTTTTAAATTTTGAAACACACTGAAATGCTCAAGTTTTGCTTCATATTTCCTTCTCATAAGCTTTTCTTAACATTTCATAGGTTTCTGTTACAGTTTTAGCAAGTTTAAAGCAAAAGTTGATGTCTTTCCTTTGTTGTTTGTCAGCTGGTATTTTCGCTATACAGAAAAATAGCAGCTGGTGCAAAATATATGTTTGCTTCAGAGCTTCTAACTCTGTACTGCAAGGTTGCAGAAAGTCAAGTGACCTCTCGTTTTTATCAGTAAGGAACATTGCATGTACAACTTCTGTAAGGATTAAAGACAGCTATTTGGCAACATTGTTGTGATGCAATTCCGAAAACTTTTTGATCACACCTTGTAGATGGAGATAATTTTTCTTCAGTGAAGAGTAGGCAAATTTTATATCAAGTTTGCCTAAAATAGATGTTAGATGACCGTTTTAGACAGATGTAGTACCAGTATTATCTTTTAAGAATTTAAGACTATATTTGTAAAGAAATACCTAGACATTTCTTCTGTGATGTCTTCCTCTTTTTTCTGTTTAGATCAGGCACCTTAAGTAAGTTGCCTTGAAGCCCTGACATTTGGCTGCAGGCAAGGAAAACAACTGCTAAAGTGGCAGAACCAAGAATTTGTGTGTAAATTTACACTTTTGATATGGATATAATTGAAGTAGGACTTTATATTGAATTACACTTTCATTGTTATGCTTACATAGTCAGAGCAATTTTTATACCATTATACAGATACGAACATAATACCAAATAAAAATGTCGTATTATTGCTAGAAAATTCAATTACCTAAATACAAAACACACTACACATATAATTTAAATTCAACTCTAATGAAAGTATATTTTCTTACACATTGGAAATTCACGACAATTTTTAAAGTTTTCTGTATTCAACCATTTTTCCAATATCTAGGACTATTGTTTGTGTATCACCCAAATATGTGTTAAAATTTTATTGTATTTGTAATGCTACTATATTTCTGTATCATGAGTACACTTTGTTACTGTTAGAACCAGCTTAAAAATTCAGTGAAATGGAAATGGCATGTTATTTATGGGCGCTCTTTAACTACCATGGTTCTCAGTGTCCCATTCTAAATTGGGCGTGAAAGAACGCTTAATTTTGCTCAGAGACCTCTCTATCAGGCTTGAGGTTCTTTTACATGCCGTAAATCTACGACACGGGATCAACGGCTTTACTTCTCTTCCAAAGGAAGCCATGCTAAGGATTTTTACACCCGAAAAAATCCATTGTCCTCTGCCGGGTTTGAACCCGCGACCTTGGGCATATGAAGCTAGCATGGTAACCATTACACCATGGAGGGCGACTAAAAATTCAATGCCATAACAAGGATTTGAACATAGATCTTTGAGCTTGCCTACCCATTGAGCTACTATGACAACATGCTGGTATGACATTCACTCCTCCAACTGATTATCACCAATATAATAACAATATTGCCAAATAATAGTTGCCAATAACTGTGTTAATATTATCTGGATACTAAGCACTTATGAATATAAGTTGCCATTAAGGTGTTCTCTCAAGGGAGATTTACCTTTCACTGGGTAAAAAAACATGAATCAGCTTCTTGAGCCTGCTTCAGAGTTATCAAATCAAATGCCCCAAAGCTTTGGCTTTAGTAATGGGAATTTAAAAAAAAATCTGAGTGCAAGATTGGGGCTCTAAAGTGGATGTGGTACATAGATAATGTTGAATTGACTTAGAAACTGCATCACTTAATTTGCATCATGAAGTTGCACGTTGTCATGCTGAAATTGCTACGTTGTCTGAGAAAGTTCTTGTCGTTCTTTGTGATGTGCTTCCTCAGTTTATCCACTACTGATGCATAGTATTGGCACAAGAGTAGTGTAAGGAGGAATTGCATGCTGGTAAATCATAATCATTCCATGACAATAAAAAAATGTGATCACCCTCACTTTCCCTGCAGATGAAGCTACTTTTGTAATCCTTGAACTACCTAAACACTGTTGCACAAGGTAGTGCATCTTCATTATTGGTGAACATCGTAAGTTTCAGTAGCTGCATGGTTTTGAAAAGAGAACTTTATTATGCTGTACTGTGCTGTGCAAAATGCAAGTAGGGTCTACGAAATAAAGCATTTCTACCAACCTACCATATGAGAGTGCTACTGTCTATGGACAATATACATAAAATCAAATCTTTTCAAATATTCATATTATAGATAAACAATCACAGAAGCCATAGAAGAATCAGTCTCAGTTTTTGTAGGCCATCCCTCACACACACGCACACCCACACACACACCCACACACACAGTGTGGCAGAGAAACCTTGAAATCTTTCTCAAAGAAAGTATAGCAATAATTTATACTTTTCCTGTTTTGGTATCCTTAACTCAGCATCAGGAATATTGAGGATATAGCAGCATCGCAACTACAAAACAATACATTGAGTTCCAATGCTAGTAATAGACTGGAGTGAGAGCTATAAACAGCCCTGCACATCCTCAAACAAACTTAACTTGGCTTGGGGGAACCTGGGAACATATTTCACCAATAAAAAGTTCCTTGTCCAATGGTGTTGAAAAGATGATAATAATCGCATTGAAAAATAGCTGATAGGCATTCAAATAATTTGTTGATTTTATTTCAGATATTTAAACATTATTTTCAAACTAGGAAATTAGAAGCATTTTTACCATAACTTTATTGTAATAATTTTCACATCTCTTTACATACTATAAATTTATCTTTCAATAAACAATGTCTCAGGTACAATGTTTATCTGCTGCATCTACATATATATTTATAGTCTTATTTTACTAGTAAAATGGTTAAGAAATTGGAAGAAAGATGTCCCAACTGAAATTAAGCTTAAGGTGTTTTGAGGATGGGAGATGCTGAAATATAAGTTACACACAATTTTATGAGCCACTTTTCTTATCCTAAATATATTAAAAAATGGAGAACGTGTTTCATACCTCTTTTGGATACATCTTTAGCTTCCTAGGCAGGTGTGCAATCCTGCCCTTTACAAGTGAGGAGTGAGCAAATTAAAAAATAAAAAAAGAGTATTGTTGAAATAGGTATTAGAAGAGTTTGTTTTTGATCTGAGAAAAGTTAAGTGATTCTTTTAATATTTAATAGTAGACTGTTGTATATTTTGGCAGTACTAGTCATCTCTCTTCTGTTCTATGTTACAGATTACAGGAGAACCTTTAATACGCCGCTCAGATGATAACCCTGAGGCTCTAAAGAAAAGGCTTGAAGGATATCACAAGCAAACAAAACCTTTGGTGGAGTATTATGCAAAGAAAGGTTAATTTTTCACTTTATAAATAGAATTGAATCAGTAATTAGCTATAATAGTTATTTTTAAAGAGAAAGCTGAGATCATATTAATGTGCCCTATGCAAATATTAATAATTTTTATTTAACCCTTGCAGGAATTCATCATCATATAGATGCTGCCAAGTCGGCTGCCACTGTTTTTGGAAATATTGATAAAATTTTTCTTCAGTGCTCTGCTCGTAAGGCAAAAGACAGAGTGATGTTTGTCTAAACATGGAGAATATAAGTCAGAAGTTATAGTAAAAAATGCCTCAGATTTAGAGAGTGGCAATAGAATGATTTATGCTCTCCCTCAACATCAAAGGGTCACAACATGCACGAATGTAACCATTTTCATTTGCCAAGTTCTAACGCAACAATTTTTTAAAACAAATGTTTATCTGAAAGGCAAAAGTTTAGCAATTACTCAGTGTTTAAAGTATTATATATAATCATTTATTGTAGGATTTATTGCTGATTAAGGTTATACCTGATATTTGTACCTATTTTAGAGTGTACCACTTTATGAATTATGTGCTAGTGTCTGAGAAGGTGTTTAGTTTTAACAAGATGAAAAAGGAATGTATTTTTGCCCATCTCATCTGTTGCAAGTTTGTGTGCAAATCATTTCTTCCAAAGAGACAAAGCACTATTGGTTTGTCTCTTTATACACCAGATGTCTCATCAATTTTAAAGCTGTATGTGAATATTTCTAGATATTTTCTTCAGATACTCAGAACTTTTTTAGAAGGAATGTTTAAGTTGTACAGAGAGAAAAAAAAAATTGAAATGAGTGTAGCATAGTGTGACCCTGAATGTTTTGATCTTGGATGTTCTTTGCTGGACTTTGCATGTTTCCATTAATGCAAACTGGTATTTTAATGTCTTATAAATTATACTATTTTAATACTTGTAGTTAATGCTGTGTAGCCTTGAAGCTTCTTTCATTCAAATAGTGATAAATTTTATCAGAAAATTAAGAAACAAAAATGTTAAACTTGCAGATGCTATTGTTATGCTGAATAGCTCAACATTTGCAGATCAGACAGATGATGCTTTATCAGAGCATGAAGTAATCATGGTTAAGCATTAAGAATTGTGAAATTTTTCTAGCATTTAGTTTGAGCAATCTTTAGTAAGTGTCCCTTCTTAGTGAAGCATCATACAGTAAACACATACGGCACACATTAATGACTGGAAATTTTTTTTTTTGTAATAAACTTGAAAATAAGGTACAATGTTGCACATGTAGACTTTGTAAAAAGGAGCACTAATTGAGTGTAATTAGGAGACACAGAATAAAGAAATATACAGAAAGTATTTAGAAGATGGAAATGAGTTTAATTCTAATTTGACATTGAAAATAAATAATTTGATATATTACATATTTTTTTAGATTATAGTATTATAGTTTCTTCTTGGTTGTAATACAGTTATATAATTACACATTGCAATTGAATGTACAGTAAATATAAAATAATTGGAGCACCTATATATTTTTTATTCATAGTATCTGTGAATGATAGTGATTTCTTGGGTGATAACTTCATTTAATTGATCCAGATATGCAACAATAGAACTTTGAACCTGCAAAATGGATTTTTTATAAACAAATAATGAAATGAATATACCAAAATTACTGAACATTTTTTGTGGTATAGCATTCTTTTGATTTAGTGAGAATTTCAATTTGCCAGCACACATTCAAATAGAAGTAGTCTGGAAAAGAACCAATTAGTATATATAAATAACATAGGTATAACAAGGGAAACAGTTTTGTTAATGTTAGCTGCTTACAATTGAGCATAGTGATAGTAGTATCATTCATGAAACTTTTTACTGCAAATCGAAAGTCAGGATAAACTCTAAGAAATGGATTCAAATTCAACTTAATGACAAATATAGTATTACAATAAATGTTTCGTGACAATTCTGAAACTTTTTAAAATATTGATTGACAGATTATGTAACTTGCCCATTAGAACTTATATTTTAAAAAGATAAATGGAAATTGTCTCAAAATATTTCTTATAACATCTAAGATACAGCTTTTCTGAGTTTATTTTTTTGTTTTTGATGTAATTATGTTACTTTGTATTCATTTTTAAATTTAAGGTATAAAAAGGCGTTCATGTCTTTAAAAGTTTTGCTTTGTAAATATTGCATTGTGTAAATTAATTGGGAATAGAAAAAATATATTTTGTATAATATAAGTATTTTAGAAAAACAAGACGCTAAACAAAAGGGAATGTTGTGCTTATAATTTGATGATAAATTGTGAAGTACGAAAACAAAAATGTAAATTTTTGCGCATACAAATACATGCATATGCTCTATTATTAAAGAAAAATTGCAACAAATATATACCACCAATGCTATCAAAGTAATAAGTTTGTTGTGAAATAATCATTGCTTTGTTTTAAGCACTGCTTTGGAGGATTTTAATTCACAACAAAAAAGGGGCTCTAATAAAGTATTTTCCTTCAAAGTATTAAATTTGTAAAGGGGTATTTGGAAGTGATAATTTTTGTATGTTTATTAATGAAGATGGCTCGATATGCATGGGGTCTCTCAATATACTTCTCACTGACTCACTATATTGTTGCCATCATCCTGGAAACTTCATTATTGAATCATGGAACCATTGTTTGGGGGTACTACATACCCATTACCCATTCATGGATAGCTGCCTCATAGTCGTTGCCAAACCTCTTACCTCCAAGTGTCCTTCTCTTGTCGAATAATGCATAATCAGATGGATTAAGATCCCGTGAACATGGCAGGTATGGCACAACAATGAACCTCAGTCATTTTGCAAGGTTTTGCTGCACATTCCTGTTGCCTTTGCTGAATGCTGTAAGGGTCTCAAGCCAGTCCATTAATAGTATGCCACGAGTGTCCGAAAATATCATCCAGTTGTAAACAGTCTTTTGTGCAGGAGTCTCTTGAGCATATACCACAGTTAAACATTTATGAATATCTGCTGTTTTGACTCCTTCCTTCCACAAAAAACATGCAGTCAATCTTTGTCCATAGCTTTTTCATGTTCAAACTGCTAATTAATGTGTGTGACTGTGTGTGTGTGTGTAGTTTATTAATATCAGTGTATTGCTCTATGAGAAGATATACCCATATAATGAGCATAATTTGTAAAAAACAATAGTAAATCATTTCCAAATGCCCCTCGTACATAAAAACATGGTCAAACACAGGCTCCTTAAGTATGCGTTTTTACCTGTAAATTACATATGTGGTTATCATTGATAGTCTGCAAGATTGGGAAAGGTTAAGAACTGCACAAAGTGCTACCAATTTGAGTAATGTGACCATCATCAGATGATGCCTCTTAATCTATTCAGCACAACAGTCGCATAAAAAATATATAGACATTGCATATAAGGGAACATGTAAACTCTATTATATGCCATAATCTAACAGAACATCCATTTCAATAGTACCTGATAGGTATTTGAGCATTTTGTTGAAATGCAACTAGTAAACTTCTTTCATTCTTTGCCACTGCACATGGGGTGTTGGGTTTACAGTTTTAAACTGGTTAAGGAAAAGAGTGATGTTTAATGAAAAGAGAATTATTTTTATTATTTTTTTTCTCCCTACTCTACAGAGTCATATTAAGTACATACTATTTTTCCATCTTTATTGAGCTGCTGCACTATTACTTTTTACATATTACAATGCTGTGCTGTATTGTGTTCACTTTGTAAATACAGCATACATAATTATACGAAAATTTAAAATGACAATGGACTTTCTTAACTACTCAGTGAGTGCAGATCGCAATTTAAGGCCGGTAAGGGGAGAATTTAAATGTATTTTCAAATAATGAATAAATTGACTGTTTATTGAAATCTGCACCCAGTGAGATCTTGAATTGTTGTTTCCTTGTTAATGTTTACTTCTACTTTACTCCAGAGAATAAAATTGTTGAAGAAATAGTATATTTTCTGCTTAATCCTGACATTCCTAAAATTTTTGCTCCTGAATCATATACTTTATTTCTATAATTCATTTCCTTTATCAGAAATAGTTTCAACTGCTAAGTAATCAGCTTTTACAGGATTACAGCAAATATGTACATTTATGTTTTTCGGGCTGGAAAAAAAAAATTATAAAAAATTTAGTTATTGCTTCCAGAAAAGATTGCTAGCTTTTAAAAAATCTTATTCATTCCCCTGCTGTTACACTTAGAATATTTACACTATACAGAGCAATCTACTCCGCTGTCCAACCTTTAGTGAACATTATATAACATCAAAATTTTGGAATGCAAGAGAACGAATGGCTTCGCTGCCAACTATACAGAGCAACAACAGAACTTTGGTCCAGCATTTCAAATGTACAGCACTTTGGTTTATTGGAAATTGTATTATGAAATAAATATTGAAATAATTTACTTTCAATTTTGCTCTAGATCTTTTTAAAGATATAAGAAATATAGCAACATAAGCTTTATATGTTATATTAATTTGTTGAGTTGGTTTTTTAATACTACATCACTTACATTCTTATTATGAGGGACTAGTTTCGGAAGCCTATACAGTCCAACTGAGTGGTACCCGTGAGATTGAAAATGGAAGCATAGGCTTCTGAAACTAGTCCTTCATAATAATGTAAGTGAAGTAGTGTTAAAAACCAACTCAACAAATTAATATAACATATAATTTGACCGCCACTGTTACTAAATTCCTCCAAGCATCAATAAACTTGAGATAAAAATATCAGTGATCTCATCTTAATTACATAGTGTGTAACTAATTTATCCATTAAAAATGTCTGAATTGCTTAAAGAATAAAAATAAATCACTAGCTGAAATTGTATATTTTTAATTGGGTCACTCCACTTGGCACCTCACAAACTATAAGCCCAAAATTATAAATGTTTCTTTTATTTCTGTACTTTCCTAAATAAAACAATTTTGAATGAATTTTCAAATATTTCATACTCCTTTACGAATCTGGATGAAAATTATTTTCATTGAAACAAGCAAGTAAAACAATTTTGATCACCAAATGTCAGATTCTTGTCCTTGGTTGTATTACAAGATGGGCAAAGCAAGAAAAGGATACATTTCTTTTGAATATATTTAGCTTGCTTTAGATAATTTTTTATTTTCTCTACAATGTGCATAGTAGGCAGAGAAAGTATTGCATTCTGCCCAAAATTTCTGTACTGGGATTTCATTGTAAATGCATGTTTTGGGAATCCCTGAAGTCTAAAAAGAATAATTTTATTTATTTTTGTAAAAAATTGTTTTAGTGAACATAATGCTATAGGAATCTACATGCTCTGAATAGCTATTTCATAGGTAGTGCATCCTAAATGCATGGCAAGCCTCCATTTTAATTGGTTTTTCTTTGCTTTACATTCCTTTATACTTTCTCTACAAAGTACATCCGAAAATTTTGTACCGAAGTTTCACCGGAAATACATTTTTCTGGGTCCCTTAAAGAAACATTTTTAGAAAAAGGTCTGTGTCTGTGAACACGATAATACAAAACTGAAGTTTGTAAAATATCAAACTTGGTATTTAAGTTAAGTATTTTTTAAGGATGTGATCAAACCTACCCTTTACATGGAAAAAATAATAACATTTTGATTTTCTCAAAAATAATGGTCAGCTTGTTTTTGGATAAATATGATATAGCAATCATTAATCGTCCAAACCATGCTCTTTTAATAACTACATTTTAAAACATGTTCCTAAGATACACACTCACATGCATACAATATGTTCTCTCAATGTAGATAGTTTTCTTCTTATGTTCTTATGCATTTACAGTCAGCAGTGGTCACATTATGACAGAGGAATGGATGTATTGTAAAATTATTGTATATTAATTTCAGTAATGGATTAAGATATGTTAGACAAAGGATAGACTATTCAGTTAAAGTGAGCAATAAAAGAAAGAATAATTATGATTTTTCTTTCTATAAGGTTTGTCCTCTATTTCTGAAAAAATCTCTAACCAAAAAATATGTACTCTACATAGTACTACTCCACTCAAAAATTCAATCCAAGATTTCAGTGGAAATACATGTTTTAGGACTCCCTATATTCAAAAAAGCATTTTTAGAAAAAGACCTGTGTGTGAACACGATAACTCAAAAATGAAAAGCCTATAAAATACCTACTTGGCAAGTTTAGTATCTTCCAAGGATGACAAAGATTTTGAGGAAAATCCCCCTATTCCAAACTACCATTTACATGGAAATAATTTCAAAAATGTTTATTTTCTCAAAAATGACTTAACGATTTTAATTAAAACACTATGTTAAAGATATTTATATGACATAAAATGTGTATTTTATGAGAATGGCCTCTGAAGACCTTTCTATTCTGGCTACATTTTGCATAATTGGTAAACCATAAGAGATAGACAAAAACTGCAGATCTCTTTAAAACACATGACCCCCTTTTTTTTTTTTTTTTCTTTTTTTTTTTTTCCTCTTCCTTCTCCCTTGAAGTTGACCATTTTTGAAGCATTCCCTATCTTTGGTTTTAATTTTAAAATACTTAAAACTTTTATAAACTCTTAGTCATGCAAAGAAACGGGATTTCATCCACATGACAGCCAGCTTCTAAACAATTTGACTATCATTTTGACCAAGTGTATTCCCTTGTTTCCTTTCTACTTACAAGGAAGCAAGTAACAAGACCATTTTGGTTAATGTTTATCTTGATTAGCATGAAGTAGTTAGAAGAATAAGCTTTTTAACAATAATTTGTTACTGAAATTTAGAGAACATCTTGTGAATGGATACATCAGATTTCTTAAAGTAGCAATGTAGCAGTACATGCACTCTACAATAATCACTTAACATAAATTCTGGGTCCCAACTTAATTTGCTTCATGATGGGATGCAATATTATACAAATAGGGAAGAATGGATATAGGACAATAAACTAGGGTTGCCAGATTGATTATAAGTAGTTGCCAAAACTGAATGCCTTTATGCTCAAGAGTTACCAATTTTTTATTTTAAATGCAGTACAAATTAATACATTTTTAAATTGTGTAATATGCTATCATATTTTCACTATATCCATTCAATTTATAATTTAATAGACTTTGCATACTTTGGTTTTATAAATCATATCTGCTATTTTGTTTTAATGATTATTTTAATAAGTAAGTGCATCTTGCCTTTGAGCAATATAAACCAATTTGATAAAGTTAAACAATTTTAGCTGGATCTCGTATATGGTGCAGTCAGCTCTCATACTAAACAATGTGTAACAGAAAACAGATTCTATTAGAGTGATGTATAACTGATGAAATTCAATTCTTTGGTGCAAATTAAGCAAAGCATTTATATTATGTATTGAGGTAACATTAGAGGCTATAATTATATATAATAGCTCTTGAGTATACACTCAGGGTGTTCACAAAAGTTTGGGTGTTGGATAGTTCTGGAAATTTGAAGTAGCATCTGCTGCATAATAGTTATAGTTAAGAACAAATTAATACAGCTGCAGCCAACCCTAACAACAAAACCAAAGACGACAATGATGATACTAATGCGTAAGTTATCTTATGAAAGAAAGGGTAGTTTTATGGCTGTTATGCACATAATAAGTATTGCATTATAAGGCAATAACAAAGTAATGTGTAAATTAAATTGCAATTGAGAATATGGATAGTCTGAAATATGCACTTCTGTATGCCTGTACCTTACCTACTTCAGCCAAAGTCGCAAGATGGCAGGATTAATACACTGTCACAGCCTCTGTACTAAGACATTGCTGCCCTCTAGTGACCTACTGCAGTCAGCTACCATCTGGTATCATTAATGCAAAGCTGTACCAATAGAGTGGAGGAAAAGGACCTTCATCTGAGCATGCTTTGAACTGTGCATGCCAATATATATTTGACCCACATGCAGTCATGCCTGTGCAAAAGCTACTAACATTGATGCCACATTTCATTGAGTTTAGCAGAGTAGCTTGCAGATATAAAGGTTGTATATTTTAAATTACCTCATACATTTAATGGCATTAAAAAAAAAACAATAAATATACAAGGTGACAAAAGTTAGGGTGTGCACATGCTATTGTGCTCTTAATAGCACCTGCTATTGTCAATTTATATTCCCTCCCTTCACTGTTTTCCAAATTTGGATGCAAGAGCCGATGGAAGATTGATTTAACTCTTCAAGATGGGGCCAGCTATGCTGTTTAAATCTTTCAGTTTCTTAGTTGGGTTGTATTATTTGCTTCTATAATAGCTCCATGGCACGACAGCTCACAGGGAACCTTGGCCTACCGCCCGGCCGCTGCGTCCCCCATCTCGGTCCACTACAGACGTCATGGATGGGGTGCAGTATTGGAGGGTGAGATGTGGTCAGCGCCTTGAGTCCCCCCCGCCGGTTAATGCGGTCCTCATGACCTGGAGCCGCTACTTCTCCATCAAGTAGCTCCTCAATTGGCCCCCCAGGGATCTTACGAGGCTGAGTGCACCCCGGGCCAGGTCACCCAGCGGGGGAAAAGTCCCCACGCCGGTACTGGGGATCGAACCCATGTCTCCTGCTTGGTAAGTTATTTGCTTCTAATATTTTTAATAACAAAATAATTACAGTTAAGTGTTAAACTGAGCAGATTCTTATACTACAAAATATTTATTTTGCAGCAGTAATCTCTCTACTTAAAAGGGATAGCTTATTTTTGGAAAATCCATTTTAGAATACAACTGTTTAAATAAAACATTTATAATAACATTCATTACTTGAAAAAAACTGTAAGACACTGGCAGTATGTTTTTAACAGGGTGAAGACTGGCAACAATTTCCCAGGCTTCCTGCACATCAACAATTTTCTTGCTATTATTTGTGGTCTTGTGTAGAGAAAGAAAGTGGCCACTCAGATTTCCCAGCACATTGACAAATTCTAGCATTTTGGGGACCTGGTTACCAAGGCATCAGCAAATTTAACAATGCATCTAAACATTATACAAGTCCAGACATTAATACCCAAATGATAATAGTTGTAATTTTTTGAAAATGAATTGCAAAACCCTTTCTAAGTAGTCCAAAAGACAAAATGTTATACAATGTGGCAACTCTGCAAAAAAAGTGACAAAAAGTTATATTTTATTTAGCAGGCTCCTCTGGGTTTCTTAAAACACAGATTGCTATTCCATTGCAAGTGTACAGCTATAAATAAAAGTGTTGCATTTTTAATGCAAATATTTTTAATTTTCTATGTTATATGAAATTAGGGTTTGATCATGAAAATACATAAATGTATTTCATTTTGAAGTATTCATATGAGTGGTAAAGCTTGTATTTTAAAAACTCTGTTCCAAATGGGTTAGGAAGCTATGGATTATCGATGTTAATGTCTATTTATCATTTTCACTATATGCTACTGAAATAAACTTCACAATTTTCATATTTTGGTAAGATTAACTATGATCAAAGGTGCCCAGCCTGTTAATCATGATTAAATCTTGCAAATATACTTTGCCTGTTGTACTGACATTTCAATCTGCAGCAGCATAAATTTAGAAATATGTAATTGTCAGTACCATACAACATTCTAAAGCATCTTCAAAAGTGTTCAAAGTGACTTTACGAGTATTTTATATTCAGAAATAAAGCTGCTTATTTCTTCAGTTTTCTTCTATATTCTGCATATAACTCTGAAACAGAAGATACATGTATAAGGTAAACTAACTCTAATTATACATATAAGCTAATGATTGCAAAAGGGGCTTTGTATGCTTTTACAAATTTGAGGAGCTGAATGAAGTGCTGAGAAAAATCATTTTCTAGGTTTTTAAAATGACTTTACAATATTTAACATGTTTAAAAATTCAGAACTGTTCAAATTAGTGGTAATACAAATATTTTTCCACACTTCCCAATGATTTTCGACTGATTTTAGAAGCTTTATCTCTTTGCTGATATGATTATGGGACCAAAAGTGATAAGCTATCGCTGAACTATCTTTTTATTTGAATGCAATATTTTTCTCAGGTGTTCTTTCATTCTTGTTACTGAATTCCTTTTTTGTTATGCTAATACAAGGGTAATTTAGTAAGTGTAATAAATTTCCATGAAAGTATGGAACATTTTTGTTGCAGCTTCATGGTTGGTAAGCTTAATAATTCAAAGGATTACATAAAACCTTTCAAACTACATAGCATACAGTTCATTATTGACAATCTATCTGAATTGATCAATGTGTTGACTGCGATACAAAATGGAGAAAACCAAATTTTCTGCTGTTAATAAACATTTTCATTTGAAGCGTTGGACTGCCTCACAAATGAAAACAAAACTGGGTGAAGTTCACAATGACTTTGTACCATCATTGAAGAGCATTTAATTTTGGATTAATGAATTTAAATGTGATTGGTCAAGCACCAAAGAAGAAGCACACTCTGGTCTTCCAATTGAGGTCACCACCACATAGGAAACCATTGACAAAATCTATGATATGGTAATGTAAAGTTGCTGAAAAAATTTGTGAGATTGCTGAGTGCATCTCAACTGAGCGAGTGCACACTATCTTGCATGGAAAATTGCCTATGAGAAGCTGTGTGTGAGGAAGGTGCCGTGATTGTTCACAGTTGACGACTAAAACCGCATCCAGAACAATATTTCACCACAATGTTTGGCAATGTTTAATCACAATCCACAAGACTTTCTGCACTGGATTGTGATTTGATTAAACCTGGATCCATCATTACACACCAGAGTCAAAATGGCAGTAAAAACAATGGACAAAGGCTGGTGAAAGTGCATGAAAGAAGGCAAAGACCATCTTGTAAGCTGGTTAGTTGATAGCCACTGTTTTGTTTTGGGATTCCCAAGGAATAATCCTCATAGATTACTTGGAAAAAGGTAAAACCATAATTGGACCCTATTATGCTTCATTTTTGAAACATTTAAAACTGAAAAAATCAAGGTTGGTATGCAAAAAGTGCTTCACCAGGATAATGCATCATTCCATTCATCAGCGATAACAATGGAAAAAGTACATGAATTGGGTTTATAATTGTTTCCTCATCCATTCTATTCAGCATACTTAGCCCCAAGTGACTTCCTCCTATTCCCTAACTTGAAACTTTGGCTTGGTGGGAATAAATTTGTATCAAATGAGGAATTGATGCAATCAACAAGCATCACTTTTTCCATTTTAGCAAAAACACATTGAATGGCTAACTAAAATGCCTGCCAAACACAAACTAACTTATGAATCAGTACCAAATTTATTTTGTTGATGTGTAATAAATGACTTGTCTTTGAATGTGATAACCAAAACAGAAACATGAATGGGAAGCGATTCAGCATACAAGATTATGGTTCACATGCATATAGATAAGCATATCAATCTCAAAGTGGAAAATTAATTTCAGGCAGTGGTATTTCATTTATTTTTAATGTTGAACCAGAATCATATTTTTTCACCTCCTTCCGATTCTGCCAACATAATGTGGGTTAGGCAATATCAAAATTTGAAAGAATTGCAACTAAAGTGAGTTTTAGCTCCTGTTTGACGTTAAGGTCCCTAGAATAATCTCCATGGAGAAGAGTATAATATGTATAATTTAAGATATAATATGCTGTACATGGGAACAAAAACAAGAATGTTAAAACTTGGACAAGACTTTTTTCCCATTCCTAGGGCCAAGGAAGAGTTTCCACCAATTGTGAATGCTCCCACTGAAATATGCACATTTCAATGTTGTTCTTGAGCTGGTTACCATTCTTGGTTGTTGTGAACCAGCCTTAAATAAAATTGATTCTGTATGAAAATTCTAGATTCTTCAAAAAATTAAAGCAGTGAGAATAACCAATTAAATTTCCAAAAGTCTTAGTAATGGGAATGAAAGAAAGCACTAATATGTTTTCTATGTGGCCGTTTCAGAAATTCTGATCTAGTATTATCACTCTAATATACTGGTGATTATCATATTATTATATTTTATCTAGTAGGAATAATAGTTATTGATAAAAGTAAAAGTAAAGTAATTTCAACATCAAAAATTAGAAACATAATTGCAATTTTAAAACATTACAGTGGAATATAATCCTCTTACCTACTATAAGAGGATTATATTCTTTGAAGTTGAGATTATTTTTTTCCTTGGTTTATGCTTTTATGTTTTTAGTGTTTAGGTGCGCCCAAATAGCTTACCATTTTTGCTACATCTGTTAATTTTTCAGCCATAATCTTTCCAGTTTTCTGTACCATTTTATAGAAAGGCCCTTTGTTTTGAAGCAGCAAATATGGGTGGTCATATTCCTGAAAACAAAGTATGTATTTATTTCCTTTATTCAACTTAATGTTATAATTACACAATTTCAATTTTTTTTAATATTAGTCTTTTGAGTGTTATAAATTTTAAAACATTATGAGAAAATGTAAATTGCCATACTTTCCATGTTCATAGACTATTTTATTGAATTATAAATCATTACTAGAATATAATTGTATTGTGAACTGTAAAGTGATAATTCTTATCATAAATGGACAACAAAATTGCCAAGTTTAATTAATTGGTTTTCATCCTTAAGTCCTGTAACCAAAAGTTAAGGATGAAATGAAGTTAGAAGGAACTGTTACTGGATGTTATGCAATGTAGCAGATAACAGAAATGTAAAAAAACTCCCACAGGATGAAATTCCACAAACCGATGGCATTGATATGATCCTGGCAAAATATGTTTTTATTTAGTTTTATCTCCATCTCTGTTACAGTTTGCAGAAACCACTAGTCTGTGAAGGACATGTCTTACCTGCCACCATTGACACTTGGCTGCTGCTGTTTATATTCTTTGTATTGATAATGGTTTGAGAGTAGTTAACTTGAAGCCAACTGCTAAATAATTCCATGACTGATAGTGGCATTTTCTACCTGCATTTTTGTACACATTTTGTGAATAAGATTACATTTTGTCATTGCATTACTGGTTCAGTTATCCTGGCAAAGTATTGGAAAATTTTGTTTGCAATGTGCCAAATCTTAAGGTATCTTATCACCTGCCTGCTGTGCAAGGGGTCTCAGAGTTTATTGCCAGTGTGGTATGGAAATTTTTCTCTAAATGTTACTCCCTATCCTCCCAAGTCTGGAATTACGAATGAGAATTTGAATATGTGAGTGTAAACCTAAAGATAACCCAAAGATGTGAACAGTAAAAGAGTGAAAACCATTGCCGTGATCAATTGTTCCAAAGGAAGAGTTATTTATATGACCTAAGTGTTAAAGGTGTTAATGGAACAAAACAAAAAAGTGTCATATGAGGAAGAGATCTCAAAATTTGTATGTGTATTTTATATATATACATACAAATTCTCTGTGATTAACTCCTACAAATTTTGATCATCATGATTGTAATACAGAACAGCTAGCCATTTGCGCTTATACTGTCATTATATCCAAACTGGTGTGATGACAGGAAAGGAGCACTAAAATTCTTACCATATAGTAAATGCTGGAAACAATATACTGCCCTCAAACAGGCAATATATCTGGTAAAAATATCTCGCTCGCTCCCTTAACCCATTCAAGGATACTCAATAATGGAGCCAAGCTGTTAAAATAAATAAACAAAGAAAGTACATTTTAAAAAAATATTTTGGTACTTTGGGGCATGAACCTCTGACCACACCAGTATGGTCACACTCACATACCATGCCCTAGACTGCACAGCTATTTGGACATGTTAACTGCAGTATCTAATCTTATAATGCTGCATAATAATGAGAGTGAATTTCTTTTACAAAAATATATATAAAAACAAAATGTAAAGTGATAAATTTCCACTCAATCGAAAACCATCTGCTTCTAACCATGTTATCACATTAATTGCTTTAGTTCTGCCTTTCCCATCCTTTTCCACAGTTTCTCTCGAATGCTATATTTGAACATGCATTTTGATTGAATTTGATCCAGCAATCTATGGTTTGATAGGTTAGCTATTCCTATCTTGCCTTAAACCATATGGTTATAAATCCAGACATCAAGGTTTGTTTTTATTCCATGGATTTATCCTATGTTAATTGTTGGTAAAATGGTTTATTTAATAGTCATACACAGAAAGTCATATCATGCCGATATCACTAAAGAGGTTTAGCAGCAGGATTTCAGCAATTTTGGAGGAGATCGCTCTAAACTGGCACCAATTTCATTTCAAATAATAACAACAACAATAATAATAATCTTCTGCTAGTTAATAATAATCTAGTTTATTTTCTGTTAAAACTGATCTTCTCCTTGATTGTTTATTGTCTAACACCAAACTTGAAACTTCAAAACTATGCACAATAGTATAGTTTTCTTGCAGGTGGTACAGAATTTGGAACCTTTCAACAAACTCTGTGAGCAGCTCCGTGTTTAAATTAAATTTTGCACATAAACACATGTTCTTCCTCAGATAAGCGATACACAATGATTACCTATAATGGCAGAAGCACCTGACTGAGGAGAGCTAATGCATCTATAACAGTGAGATATGGTGTGCACCGTAGAGCAGGAAATGGCTGTCTGAAGTCCCAGTAGATATCACGGGAAGAGCAGAGAAGACATAGGTCATGAGAAGGATTACCTTGTAATCTAATGGCTCTTTATATACAATGATGCAAATCATTCCAAGGATTGATGACTAAAGAAAAGAGAAAACATTGCCGTTCCAACGGGAATCAATATTTTCAGATGACTTGCAACAATATATGGTTCAAAAATTATTTTTAGTCCCACATCATATGCAATAGAGTAAAATTTTAGGTTATCATTAATATTTCAAACTAAACTTTGTTGGATAATGCACATAACAATTATGTAATAAATAAGATATAAATAAAATGGCTTTGATGTATTAAACTGGGCTTCAAAGAAAAAGTGGCACATTTGCAGATGTTCCACATCTCCTCCCAAAATATGGATTGTTTCAACCAAGGTTAACGCAGTTATAACTTAATAACTGTGCGGAAATACTCTGAGTCAGACATCCCTAGAGCAAATGTCAATGGGTGTGGCAAGAGCAAAAGATATTGAATTTGACTCTTATATAATTCCTCAAAATATACTAGATCCTTATAATATTCGACTACTTGAAGTAGATAATCGAACAACATTACCAATAAAGGTATTAACACGAATTCTAATTTCATCCGAAGATGTAATTCAAGCAGTAAAATGAATACCTCTTTTCTCCTAAACTACTGAAGTGACTTCAACAAACTTCTGCTTGGTAAAAACTTTATATCCAGGAAAAAATATTGCGGGTTACACATCTCCAAGGTACAAAATGAAGATTTAGAACTTTAAAAGCTACGAAGGAAACAAACATTAATGTGAAATCTGTGAGCTTTATGGATGTTTATTCAGGGTTCAAATGGGGGAATACTTTAGAACATTCTAGCATATATTAACACTTTATATACTGAAATATTGCAGACATTTTGTAGCATTCTAGAGTATTTGAACATTTTAAAGATTTTTAGCCTACTGGAACATTCTGGAAAATATAGAACTTTCTGGGACATGCTAGAAACTCTAAGTATTTCTAGGTTTTTCTGAAACATTATGAAACATTCAAGACCATTGTGGAACATTCTGGAGCACTGCAGAAGCTTTTAAAAATTTAAGGAACATCTAAAATATTCTAGACCATTGCTCTTGTGTTTATCAAGTTCATTACCAATACAAAGAAGAAAATTGCATCCATTAAGAACTATAATTAATAACCGAGAAGATTATTTATCTTTTTGTTTATAGACTAGATAGCAGGACTAACATTTTTAAAGTTCATTAGATTGGTGCTACATTGAGATAGGTATTTAATACATTCTCTTGAATGCTGTACAAAACTTGCAATTTGAAATATTTAAGGAAATCAAATGCTGTGAGAAATGATTTTTCACTAAGCCTTTGCCTCTAATGAAGGAAAAAAAAATGTGCCAATTTAAAACATTATGCTCTATCTGTTAAACTGAAAAGAAGTGCTGCAGATTAGGCTCAAGCTATAACCAAATTATTCAAGAGGCAAAAATGAATGCAGCTTGCTTAGACGAATCTAATTGAACTATTGTACTTACTAAAACTCTTCCAGAATCAATAACAATCACTTTTGATGCATCCATGATTGTATTCAAACGATGTGCTATTGTTAACACAGTGCAGTGCATAAACTTCTCTCGAATGGTTTTTTGAATCAAAGCATCTGTCCTGAAAATTATAGTATCATTCATAAGATATTAATATATTTTTAAATACTTTATCCACCTTTCCTCTCTCTCAACTGCCTCTTTCTCATTATATCTAGGAATCATTTTGGAAATATATTTTCACAGTTAAAAATCTTAATTCTCCCTAGCTTATATATCTGTCAAACTATTTTGTATTTAAGAAAATGCAATTTTCTCCTAGAAACAAATTCTAATAGACCAATCACAATACAAGACAAAGGCAATCTGGCAATCTCTAGTTATTAATTACATTTTTTTTTGTGTGTGTGTTTTGAAAAGATGTCTAATTTCATGGGAATAAAGTTTTGCATTATACTTCTAAGTGATATGAAACTGTATAACTGCAAATTTAAATACCTATTAAAATGATTTCTAGTAATATTTATCTAATTCTCTAACAGGTATAAAGCATATTATAGAGATGAATTTTTAGACCTATTTATATGACTTTGTATGGTTCTGACATTGTGTTTTGACATTGTAATAAAAAATAAGTACATTAAGATATTAAAGTATATTTAGGTTTCTACTTTCTTATGTTTGTGATCATAACTCAAAAACAAAAAGTCTGTTACAAACCAAAATTGGTATTTAAGTTTAGTATCTCCCAAGAATGTGACACAAAGATCTTCAAGAAAATCCCCCATCCTAAACCACCCTTTACATGGAAAAATGTTAAAAAATTTGATATTCTCAAAAATGGCTCCAACAATTTTTATTAAAATACTATGTATTAATGATATTTATATGAAAAATAAAAATATGTATATCTTGAATTTCTTAGGAATAGTTTCTGAAGACCTGTTCATTCTGGATAAATTTTACTGAAATTTGCATAACTGGGAAACCATAAGAAATAGACCAAAACGTACTACACAAAACATTTAGATCTTGTTAAAATACATAATTTATGTCATATACATTTTTGTTGTAGAGTTGACCATTTCCGAGATAGTCGTTATTGGTTTCAATTTTAAACTATCTATGTAACTTTTCTAAAATGGGGTCTCCATTCTATTCAACTCTCTTTTGTTTTACTGGCAATGCAAAGCATATTTCCATTCACACGTATCATATGGGATTGTATTGTGGGGGAACTCAGTTAACAGTAAATTAATTTTCAAATTGCAAAAAAAAGGCCATTAGAATAATCATGGGGATATCAAGAACTGAAAGCTGTCGTGAGCACTTTAAAAAATTAAACATTCTATCATTACCATGTTTATACATAAAAGAACTGCTGGTTCATGTTAAGGAAAATATAACATGTTTATCAACCAATGCTGAGGTACATACTTATAATAATAGAACTAAAAATAATCTGCACATGAGCTTTCATAAAACCAGTCTATTTGAGAAGTCATTTAAACATACTGGAATTAAACTGTATAATCATCTTCCTATATATTTGAAAAACAAAGGTTCTATAACACAATTCAAAAATGAAATCCATAAATTCCTACTTAATAATCAGCTCTATTCAATTGATGAATTTAAGAGTCATGGCAGAGATAAGTTTTGAAATGATGTAAACTGAGTAATCTATATCATTTATTGACTTATTAACTAATATATTGCTTTTATATTACATGTCTGAGAACTGCTAGGCTGAATGAACAAACTGGAAGAAAGATGTCCCACCAGCAGTTAAAAAGAAAACTTAATGCGGCTCTCACTACAAGAAATTTTTTATATTAAATTGATCAATTTTTGTAATTCATCTATGATCTATAATTGTATATTTTTTCAAATAATGTATTTTGTATTCCTTTATTATTAACTATGTGTACATATAATTTTTGGCGTGTCCTATACTTAATATAAGTCTTACTGGATGAAATAAACTTATACTTATACAAACCAAACTTTAACTGTTCACATAGCGGCCAGCTTGTAAAAGATTTGACTATCACTTTAACCCAGTGCATTTCCTTATTTCTGCTCTACTTAAAAGGAAGTAATAAGTTAATTTCTGCTAATTATCTAAATTAGCATAACATAGATAAAAGAATAATCATTTGTAAGGAAAGTTTGTTTGTGGAACAGCTAGAGAAAGTCATGTGAATGAAACATATCAGATACTTTTTTTTTTTTTATTTATAACTCGGGTCTTTGATTTCCTGCTTTAAAATAAAATTATAAATATACTATCATACCAGGTTCAATAATAACTAACATTTCTGAGGTTTCAAGTTCAACTAATTCAAAGAATGAAAGAGAAAACACGGTAAGCATTTTGAGATGGAAACTTAAAGTTCAAAGATGAATGGGATTATGACTGGACATTAGTAATAGTAAATTGTTATTAAATAAAGTATTACATAAAGTTAAAACATGAATGAAATTTACTTGTTTGCCAAACTGGCACATATATACATGGTTTACAATGAAGCTGGAGAATATGCATTTACAAAAGAATGGAGAAAAATACACAGCTAGATGTAATTTACATTACTGGGCTTTCCAGGTTATTCACCAATGCTTACGGATTGGGCTCCACTGGCAGTAATTTACTGCTTTAGTGAGAAGTATAATACTGCCTAAAATGAGAGGTATGCTTTTATCTGGATGAGGCTACATAGGCAGTTTTTTACTGCAAACTGAATGTTAGTATCAGGATTGGGGTTGTCCTGCTGAGAACAGCCTGGATTCCATTTTCTTGTGGTAATTTAGTGCCCCTCCCCATTCTCCCACATCCTGTAGTTCACTGACACCATCTTGAACAACATGCGCTGTCTTTCTGAACTATGTTTTGTTGTGTTTTTTAATCTAGGTTTGTTAAAATGGGGGTTCATAGTAAATTAATATTAACTGAAGTTAAATAAATATCTGGTTTCTATAACCTTGACAACAAAAATTATAAGAACAGAAAAGTAAAACTTGAACCCTGAAAGAAAATAAACAGTCTATAAATAATTTTAATAAAAAAGGGTAGTCTTGTCATTTTGTTTATAGTATGAAGTAAACTAACAATAAAAAATAATAATCAGCTAGTGCACATCCACTTCACTTTGTACACTCTGGTATCACAGTGATGGAACCACAGTCAAGGCAATGGTTTTAAAATGCAGGAAATGTAGCCTACTGTTTTACTGCAGAAAATAATCAATATAATACTGCTCATAAGAGCAGTAATTAATGCCAGGGGAGTACTATAGTCTAAGAGAAGTTGAATGCTATCACACGTTCTGTGCATGTGTATATATGAAAGTATAAAAAGTACTGTAATAGATAAAGAGGAGTCAAAAAATAACAATATTCATAAGTATTGCTTAAGAAACAACAAGTATTTTAGATCTACTCTTTGGGGTACCTTAAATAATCAAGGTATAAGTATGAGGAAACAACTATTTAATAAGTTATCTAAAGAAATAAAAATCATTAAAAGTAACAAAGGAATATTAAAATTTGTAAATAAAAATAATTTTTATAAAATGCATTCTATAGCCCAGAAGGATATAAATTAAGTACCTACTACTAGGTAAATTAAGCTATAACTATATATATACACACTTGACGTGTCCTTTAAAGGTTGTTTTAAGGATTAATAAAATGAGTAAATGAGAGTGATTCTTGTTGCATCTAGACTTCATGCTAATGCTGTAATGAGCTCCAGGTGCTGTTGGCATGAACATTTGTATTATGATCCTTGGAATCAATGGAATTCACTTCTATTTTTCAGTTATGATGCTAGTTCGGAACATCATAGGGGCTTATACTTTTGAACATGTAGAAATCTAGAATATCAGGTCATCATACACTGTTGTTAATACCTAAATTTCACATTAAGAAAAGATGTGTTAGGAATGAGTAAAAGTAAGCTGAACTTACTGAAAATCAACATTTGCAGTTGCTTCATCCATTACAAGAATGTTGTTGTTACGCAGGATAGCTCTTGCAAGACACAGAAGCTGCCGTTGCCCTATGCTGAAATTACTTCCACCCTCTGTCACTACAGTATTCAGTCCATGGGATTCTGTTAAGGTTTCTCTTAATTCCACCTAGAAAAACCAGTTTATTGGTGTAATTTAATACAAATACAGTCCTTTGTTATTTTCAGATCAGGTTATCAATAAATATATCACACAAAAAATTCATTATTACTGCAAGATATCTGATTTGCAGATTACTCTCTCTCTCTCTCTCATGCTCGCACGCACACGTGCATGCACACACACACACACAAAAAAAAGAACAGCAAATGTTGAAAAACATAATATTCTAGAATGCCAAATTCTTTGTCTAGTAATTGGAACTGTACATATCACCACAGTACTTGCCCTACAAATTTTAACAAATAATTAAAGACCTAATGTTTACATTGAAAAAGCAGCTATCAGAGCTACTGTAACAACTGGGAAAAAAGAAAACTACAAGTGAATTTAAAAACTCAACAAAGCTTTTGTAATAAAGTAAGTTAAATAAAATCAACCAAATTGAAACTTTGTTACTTAAAAGAAAACTTACAAACCAAAGCAAACCCTATTTGATATTAAACAGTATATATGGTTAGCTGGAGAATTTAAAACATCCTCTGAAACAAATGGCATTAAAAATAATAAATTTAAAATCTCCTGCTAATGAATGGCTACATGTTTACACTGATGGATCCAGTTTACCAAAAATGGTGAAACTCATGCTGGTGCAGTATGCTGACTCTTTTATGTTTACAGCAGATTAAGTTTAAATTGACAAATTTTTATAGTGAAACTTTAGCGATCCTTGACAGCTTACAAAATCTTCTTTATCAAATAAATAAGTTTATGAGAGTTATATTATTTGGCTCTAAAGCAACTATAATATTCATATCAGCCAGAAAACTAAATGTCACAGAATGCCACAAAATTATAAAACAATTAGTAAAAATAATACTTCTATGGCTGCCATCACACTGTATTCTACAGTGTAACAAAATATTGATTTCCTGGCCAAGAAAGTTAGTAAAATTATATCAGAACCATCTGGTCTACTGCCTCATCACTCTATCAAAAGAATAATTATATCAACATATAACACAAATAAAAGACAAATATGTATCATAAACAAAAGGTAAATAATGGGAAAATCTACATAACATTATTGCTAGATTCACAAACATAGCTAAAATTACTCCAAAACCAATAAAGTCCTTTGTAGCAGTTTTTAGACTACTCACAGGCCTTTAACGCCTTAACAAACCTCTATACAGAAATGGCATAGCAGAATCTCCTCTATGTCTATTCTGTGGACTTAAAGAAGATGTGGAGAGAAACTACTTACTTCACTGCCCAGCATTCATTTAACATACTAACATTTTATCAAAATACTGGAGTGCAAGAGAGCGAATGGCTTTTATATTACATTACATTGCATATGTGGATCTGTTTTGAGATTAGACGCAAAAGTCCAACTCTAGGATGTAGATCAAGTCAATTCATTGTCAACTGCCAAACATTAGATACCAATCAACCATAGTTTTACTTTCTCTATACATCATGAACTATTTCATTGACTATATTGTAACAAATTGAGTTCAGGATTATTTATAATGAAGAAAATGACAAATATAGCAGATGTTAATACACAAATAATGTTATATTATGGATTAATCTACTGCATCTCTCATATGGGATAACTGTGTGGGGACGTTGTGCTAAAAAATACACTAACTGAGTATTCCTTCTCCAGAAAAGAGCAATAAGACTAATTTTGAGGATGAAACAAACGGATTCATGTAGGCAAACCTTCAAACACCTAAACATTTTAACAGTATATTCACTATACATATATGACGTAATCGTACAATTGTTCAACAGGCAAGATATAGGTAAAACAAACAAACAAATTAATAACACCGGAGGAAATACAAATTTTCATATATAATCACATAAACTATAAAAGTATAAAACCAAACCTACTGCTGCAGCTCATGAACTGTATAATAAACTCCCTGCTTATCTGAAAAATGTTAACAATTTTAAGATGTTCAAGAAAGATTTAAAGAAATTTTGTACAGAACGATGTTATTATTCAATTGATGAATATCTTAACTAATACTGACAAAATAAATAGTATTTATATAATACAAGTGGTATTTATATAATAAAGAAAGTAATTATGAATTGTAAAATGTTATTTTAATAGCTGTTTTTGTATATATTAAATTGTTTATGTTATTGTACATATTTAACCTGACGATGCTTTGAATATGGTTGTATTCTTTTAAGCAAATAATAAATGAATGAGTGAATATTTCACAAAAGTAAATAGGTACACAATTTCTACTTGACTTCATGAAGAGTCACTTAATTCTTAGGTGTTTCTGCATAGATGGTATGAGAATGAAATTTATCATATGGTTCCCTTACTATTCAGAGCACATGACAGCCATCTGTTCACCTCACAGTTTTGAAAAGCAATATTTCAGCAAGCATTCTAAACTAGTGGACAAATATTGCAAATTCTACTTCAATACACTTGCAGAAAGGAGTTGTGTTTTGATTAAGTAGTGGACCAGAAGTAAAAACAATTTCAGTGTTGAGTGCTTTGCTTATAAAGATAAGTTTAATCAGTGACAGCAACTGCCTGTGCTTAGGATAGTTGAACTTATTAAGCATGTTACTGTTAAACAACAGATGTGGTGGAACATGGATTGAGTCCCCTGCAAGGCCTGTTTTTATTACTTTCTCTACATGTGCTATGTACATTGTATAGAGAAGGTATTGTAATGCACCCAAAAATTTGATACCGAGATTTCACCAGAAATATATGTTTTGGGACTCTCAGAATCCCCCAAAAGAATGCATCTTTAGAAAAACGTCCATGTGTGTGCATGCGTGCATATGTCTGTCTGTGTCTTTGGGCATCATAGCTGAAAAACAAAAAGTCTGTTAAATACCAAACTCAGTATTTAAATTCAGTATCTTCCAAGGATATGACACAAAGATTTTCAAGAAAATTCCCCCACCCCCAACTACCAATTTTTCAAAAATATTGATTTTCTCAAAAATGGCACCAATGGTTTTGATTAAAATATTGTACCCATGTTAAAGATAATTACATGCAAAATAAAATATATACCTTGAATTTTGTGGGAATAGCCTCTGAAGACATCTTTATTGTGGATGAATTTTGGAATTTTGCATAACTGGTAAACCAAAAGAGATGGGCAAAAACTTACTTAACAAAAAATGTATATCTTGTTAAAATACACAATTTGTGTTATATATATATATTTTTTTTTTTCATGGAATTTACTGTTTTTGAGATATTCTTGTTATTAGTTTCAATTGTAAAGTACTTATACTTTTCTCAGACAGGAAGTGTCCATTTTTTTTGTTCTACTCCTAGCCAAGCGAAGAAGCAATTTGCAATGACAGTTTTTAAAACATTTGACTATCACATTAGCATAGCATATTCCTTTAGTTCCCTTCTACTTGTAAGGAACTAAGTAATAAGAAATTTCTGCTAATGTTTATCTCGAGTAGCATTGTGTAGAAAGAAGAATAATCTTTTGTAAGATGTTGTAGAGAAGCTAGAGAAAGTCATGTGAGTGTGACACATCAGATTTTTTTAAGGGAACATCACTATTTATATAATCTGTGCCAAATATAAAATTTGTAAGATTAAATAAACCTTTTTTGATAAAACTCCTCCTTTAGAGCAGCAAATTACATAGCTCTAGCTTTATTTCACATAGTAAAATATTAACTTTCCCAGTTGAGTGGACATTGACAATAGAAGCATGTCTTCCATTTATAGAACACTAAGTGATGTAGTGTTACAAAAATCAACTAATTAAATTCTATTGTTAGTACATATTTCATATTGCCTTTTTTTTTATTTGTTTTCTGTCAGCACATTTAGCTTCTATGAGCCCTTCAGTTCTCTAGAATGTCCTGCAGAGACAGCTTTAACTTCTTACTTTCTGAGATCAATTAATTTATTTTGACTTCTCTGAGATTGTTTATACTTTTAATCATAACAACTATAATTAAATAATGAATTTCACAGTTTAGAAGAAATAAAAATATTTTATAAAGAGGTTTAATACATATCTCCTAGGCACAAAATAAGCACATATTCCACTCTATTATTCTATTTTGCTTCTTACTTGGTCAAGTGCAGCCCAAAGAGCAGCATCTGGATATTCCATGAATGGATCTAGATTCTTTCGTAAACTCCCAGAAAAAAGAACAGGATCTTGAGGAATGACAGAAATTTTTCTTCTTAGAACTTGTAATCCAATATTTTTTGTATCAATTCCATCTATCTCCACAGAGCCATCTATCCAAGCAAATCTTAGCAGAGCAGACATTAAAGATGATTTTCCAGCCCCTGTACGGCCAACAATTCCAACCTATGCATTTAAAACATTATTGTACTTTATGGATTTATAATGCACAAATAACTCTCCATGTATAGGAGGCAGAATTTTCAAGAAGGGAATGTAATTATTTACAAAATGTGTAATATTTTAATTAAGTATTATTAAGTATTTTGAAGACATTTCCATCTACACATTAATATGCTATTGGAATTTTTATTTATTGGAGTATTTAACTTCATACAAATATAATTTACCTTTTCTCTAGGTTTAATACTGAGGCTGACATCTTGAAGTACAGGTTTATCATTTTCAGTGTATCTTAAGCACATATTCCTAAAATCTATTCTTCCATTATTAGGCCAAGGAACTGGAAGGACATTCTCTGAAAAAATGTTCAATAAAATGCTCTATAGTTAAAGTAAGAGTTGAAACTTTCCTGATGATGTATTAACTCTGAATGTTCTCAGGCTTCTATCCATTTACTTACCTGGCTAGAAGCTCGAGAACATTCAGCATGGTCTATAGTTGTCTTTCTACTATAATTTATAAATATATACATTTTGGATTATTACCTTTTGGAGACTCTATCATTGGTTCTTCCTTTAACTGGGTATATTCTATTATCCTTTCCACAGATGTCATTTCATTGACAGCTTCTGCAAATTGTTTCATACCAAACTGCACCAGGGCTGTGAGATTCATGGACTGGGTGATAGCCAAAGCAGCTTTACCTCCAAAGCTTCCTATTCATTGTAACATGCATTGTATTACTAATAGTCACACTTATACCAACACAGTGAAGAAACAAAAGCAATTGTAAATCTTATATTCCTTACTAAGAAATAAAAACTGTCACTTCAGCCTGCTATAATTTCAGTACCTTCTGTAGCTTAAATAAAAAAAATAATGACTTCTATGATAGTAAAAATAAACACTACGTGCAGAGGTGCTGCCAAAAGAAAATGGTGCAAAATGTTAAATCTTCAAAATGAAAATTCAGAGTACATAGACTTCAACACCGTCGTCGTCGTCATCATCATCATCATCATTATCATAATAATAATAATAATCATAATAATAATCATCACCATCTTCTTCTTCATCATCATCAACCTCCACCATTGGAAACCATGTATTACTCAAAATTATACCAATTAATTCTTTCATTGAAATAATTGAAACATATTTTGAGCTGCAGAGACTGTATTTTAGGTATTATTTACAGTAAATTAAAAGCATATATCTAAAAGCTACCTTCTGTTGGAATTTTGAGAATTATTTCCAAATTCTAGTAATGCAGCCACTACATAAAAATCACTAAAATTGGCATAAAATTAGTATTGTGACCACATCCACAAAGTAGTTGGCGGGCCATGCCTTTATGAAATCATGTCTAGCCACCTAGATTCTTAGCTATGGACCATGAGTGTGAAGTAGTTTTTCATGTTTTAAAATCTGACCCAATCACCATTGTGAACTGATCAATAAAATTGCATCATTCAGTATCTTTAAAAATGTTATCACTTTACAATTTCTACAAGGATTCTTGTTTTAATTAGATGACAAAACTCTTAACAAATACTTCATTCTGCATTTTTTTTTTTTACTTTCTCTACACGTACTATGTATATAGTGTATAGAGAAGGTATTGTATTCCACCCAAAAATTTGATACCGAGATTTCACCAGAAATACACATTTTGGGTCCCCCTGAATCCAAAAAAAGCATTTTTGGAAAAAGGTCCATGTGTGTGTGTGCGTGCGTGTGTGTGTGTCTGTGGACAGCATAGCTCAAAAACAAAAAGACTGTTAAATACCAAACTTGGTATTTAAGTCTGTCGATTAGCTTGAAATAAATAGAAGAATAAGCTTATTAACAATAATTTGTTTCACAGAAGTAGAGAAAGTCATGTGAGTGGAACACATCAGATTTTTACTTTCTCCATACGCACTATGTACATAGTGTATAGAGAAAGTATTGCACTCCACCAAAAATTTGATACCGAGATTTCACCGGAAATATATGTTTTAGGGTCCCCAATATCCAAAAAAAGCATTTTCACAAAAAGGTCCGTGTGTGTGTGTGTGTGTGTGTGTGTGTGTCCATGTGTCTGTGAACACGATAACTCAAAAACGAAAAGTCGGTAAATACCAAACTTGGTATTTAAGTTTAGTATCTTCCAGGGATGCGACACGAAGATTTTGAGAAAAATCCCCCCACCCCCAACTACCCTTTACATGGAACTTTTTTCGAAAATTTTTATTTTCTCAAAAATGGCTCTAACGATTTTGATTAAAATTTCAGATATTAAACATATTTACCTGACAAATGAAATGTATATCTTGAATTTTCTGGGAATAGCCTCTGAAGAGTAGTTTATTCTGGATGAATTTTACTAAATTTTGAATAACTGCTAAACTGTAAGAGATGGACAAAAACTTACTACACAAAAAATGTAGAGCACATTAAAACACACAATTTATGTTATATACATTTTTTTCGTGGAGTTCGTCGTTTTTGTGACATTCCTTATTTTTGGTTTCTGCTATGAAAAACGTATACTTTTCTCATACTGGAACTTGTCAACTCCTATCCATATAAACAAAGGAACTTCATTGACATAGCAACCAGCTTTTGACTATCACTTTAACCTACGGTTGTCCCTTATTTCGCTTTTACTTACAAGGATGCGAGTAATAAGACTATTTCTGCTAATTTTTTCTGATTAACATAAAGTAAATAGAAGTATAAGCTTTTTAAGAATTATTTGTTGCAGGGATATGGAGAAAGTCATGTGAATGGTACACATCAGATTTTTTTTAATTTTAATCTAATGTAAAATTCACACACATAATAAACTATAATAGTAATATTTTGCTAAATAAGTGGAATAATGAAGCATCACTTAAAATACCTTGTCCTAAAATTGGTACTGTGAGTGTAATGGCAGAAATGTAAATAAAACACAGAAGATCCACAAAGAAGCCATATGCATTTCGAGTATTTAGGTACATGAACCATGCTGATGTATGTGCATCCTGTAACAAAAGAGGTAGTAAAATTTTCTGCCATTGTTACACTAAAATAACTCAATAGTGATTTTGTGGTTTAATTCCTTATTGTTCATTTTATCATTTATTTTGGATAATCCTGTAATTAAGTTCATAATTCAACCTTGAAAGTAAAACAAATGTATTTAAATCTTGTTTTTTTGGTGGAGGTTCTAGCTGATTTTAAGACTGTTGTATTATGTTGTATCCTAATTTTTTGTTTTCTTTTTGTGGAGTTAACCATTTCCAAAATATTCCTTGTTATTTGTTTAAATTTTCCAATACTTACACTTTTCTCAAATAGAAAGACATTTTCTATTCTTTTTTTTTACTCCTAATCATGCAAAGAGAAAGGAATTTCAATGTCATTCCTTGTCAACTAGCTTTTAAAACATTGCACAGGTACTTTAACCTGGTGTATTCACTTATTTCCCTTGTAGACATGAGGAAATAAATAATAGCACTATTTCTGTTAATGTTTATCTCAATTATAATGCAGTTGATAGAGGAATTAGCTTTTGTAAGAAAATAGAGAGAAAGTCATTGAATTAAAGACATCAGATCTGTAATAAAGTTTTTCCTTATGGATACATGATTTACATATGAAAATTTGTATTACATATTGTGAAATCAGTAAATTCCTATTTAATGAATTAAATTGTTAATAACAAAATATTGAAGCTCATCTTCCTAAAAAATATAAGTTGAGATGAGATACATACCTGATGTTTGTCAAATTCGGATATAAGTGTTTCCTGAGCACCATATGCTCTTATTGTTGTTAACCCGTTTATGGTGGCATTCAAGTGTGTAAACAAAGGACTCTTCACTAAAAATAAATATTCAATTATGTCATCGTTCAGAATTATTTATTCAGTGAATGAAAGAGTATTGTTTGTATAAATACACTTACTTTTTCCTTCAAGCTTTTTGAGGCTGCTAGAAGTCTTCAAGCAAAACTTACCAATACACCAAAATCCAATGCAAACAAAGGCCATGAGTATGATGAAGTAGCAGTTAATTGTTATTCCGAGTATCATAGATCCCAAGGATAACATAAATATCTAATCAAGAAAAGAAAAAAATAACAAATTTTAAACTATTTATATAAATTTATGTATGTATTTGAGAATAGTCCAGAAACATGCACTGTTCATCCTTTATACATAATATAATATGGCTGATTGCTGAAATATTTAACCTCCAAAATGTAAATTTTAAGGAGAGACAAAATCATGGAAATCTTAATTCTTTGGAGGATTATTAAAAATCCTATCTTGAACAAAGAGATTTATTAATACACCATATTTCCATCTTATGTGCATAGATTCAGTTTAGCGGTTTTTAAGATGATTTGTTGGGTATAATTTTACCTGCTGATTTATCTAAATTAATCTAAACTAATTGGCTAAATTAAACTGGCAAAGTGACATTACTGTTTTATGAACTGAAAATAAAGGAAAACAATGAAAATATAAACATTTTTAAGGGCCTCTTTGAATATAATTCCTACTACAAGTAGTAGTGTAATGTTATTATGTTGCTTTGGAGGTAGTTAGTTTATTAATTGTTATGAATACTTTTATTCATTAAGTTATGAAATATTTACTCAGAATGTCACTTTTTCTATAACTTTTTTCTAATTTTTTAAACCTCATTTTATTTCTAATATATTTAAACTATTATAGTTTATATTTTTATATTTCAAATTATAAATGTTATATATTGATTCATCAATCATTCCAAGTCTTGGGCAGACTTTCAGTCTCAATTTTTCAAAATTGTTTGTAACTTTTTGAATGTCTTTTATAGGCAAATTAAATATACCCATATATTTTTGTTTTGGCCAAATTTCATTTTGTTTTTTGTCACATAAAAATTTGGAAAAATCATGCACATTAATGTAAACAAATGTTCATTTCCTATGAAATATTTGTCATATAAAGTTGAGACAGTTTTATTTTAAAGCTTAAAAATCATACTTTCATATTCGCATTTTGGTAAAATATCTAGGTATTCATTACCCTTTACATTACATTATTAAATAAACAAACTCTTTTGTATAGTTTATATTACTTTAGTTACAATTTTAAAATATCACCATGACCTTCATTTAATCTTCTTTATGGATGTAGAATTTCAGGTTGGAATAGTACTAAATGTCAGAGCAAAAACATTTTAAATAAATATGTGCATAGCTATTATTATGAATTCAGCATAACTTGATGCTGGACACGGTGTGCATTGGTTTGTACATATCACTCAAGGCCAGCTGATGCATCACTTCTGTGGTGTTAATATCTTCCAGGAAAATGCATAGTTTGACATCTCTCTCATTGTATTATTTTTAAAGTGCTTATTATGTTTTTTTATTTACAGAGCCCAAGTCATTTATTCGGATGATAGCAATATGAGTGAATGAATTAAAAAGTGGCCAAGAAAGAATATTAGTGCAATTAGTTTTTCTTTGTGACAAATGAAATTATAAAAATGAATGCGACTTGCTACAGTCTCGATAGAAAAAATAAAACTGAAAGGTTGCACAAGAACATTACATCCTCTCATACTAGCGTCAAAATCAGAAGCATTATTAAACACTGCTATCTTTCCTACAAAAGTAAATGCATCATTCTTTGAATACCTTCAGTAGCTTGCGAACTTTAGCTGTCCTGTGTTATTTAAGTAAACTTTGTTTAAAATAGGTGCATTCACAGTAATTATATAGGGTGCACAGATACCTAATGGTTAAACTGATAAGCGTCTATAAAACCATACAACATGAGAAGGTTCTGGCATGATGTTCCAATGGCATACAAAATTTCTGGCAAAAATTCAGTATTCACCTAGTAAATTATTTTTTTTAATTCCTCATTTATGTGTGTCACATCCTGAAATTTGGTAGGTACCTACAGTTGTGTTTTATAAGAGAAGAAGTATTGCAATATTTTTTAAAATTTGAAAAATTAGTACCAAATGTATAAATATTCCATTTTAAAATATGTAATAAAAGCCTTGATTTAGTGCATATGTATTTCAGACAGAAAGTTATAAAAACATACAAATTATTTGCTACCTTTCAAATAAGCTGAAGTTTAATCACATCCCATAATTAAGAATGGAGAAAGATCCATTAGAGTGTAGAGATGCACACCAAATATGAAATTTTTATATTAAATATCAGTGAAAGTAATCATATTTTTTAATGATAAAAATAGGTTACTATATCATATTTTCAAATGTTCTATGGAATAAAAAAGTTTGTTGCAAAATCAGAAAATGTTTTTTGAATTTGTCCAGTTTGACATGGAATGACTGCTGAAATGCATATTTAAAATATAAATACTGACCTGTACTACATTCACAATAAGTGTAGGCAGCATTTCATCTACAGATCCAAGATCTTTGGAGAATCTGTTGATTATACTCCCTAAAAATAAATTATATTATAATCAAAATTCTAAATTTTAATTAAAAGAACATAATAAATATTATATATATATATATATATATATATATATATATATATATATATATATATAAGTTAATTTAATTTAACCAATGAAATTTGTTTTAAGTGTATCTATTCAACAGATTATTGAGACAGTCTCCCTAACTTTGTGTTAATAATAATAATAATAATAATAATAATTAAAATTCTAAATTATATGTATTCTAGATGAATTTGTGAGTCAAGAGATTACATATATCAGCCATGTCTTCATTATTGTAAGAACAGGAAGGTGTTTCATAGCAAACTGTGTGATGAGTCATGACAGGATTGTCTCTTAGTTTTCTGTTCAATGGCTTCAAGTGTATGACCTTGAATGAATTACAGCATTCCATCCTCACAGCATTGTTGAGATATTTCCATCATTGTGTTCATTTAATGTCAAGAAAAGTAAAATTATGACAGCTGTACTTTTAAAGCATAATCTATATTTAAGAAGTAAAGGAAAATTTTCTTTTGGGCTAAATGTGTTGTTAAAATTCACATAAAACGTCAGGCGGTCTTGCCACACCCTTTCCCTCAAGCAGAAATGGATGTGATGCTCCTGGTGCACTAAATTAATTATATGATGCACTTTACTGTTTCTATTTTATTACATCGTTAGTTATGTCACCTTTTTATTAAAGAGAGGTGAGCAATAGTGTGAAATAAAAAGTATAAAATCTATTCCCAATTTAAATACGAGCTAGAAGGATGGTGATGTGAATAAGAAATTCAAAATGGAATGGTATTCAAAATACACATAATTGACCAGTAGCACAAATAGAAATAAACTGTGTTGTTCTGTTTGTGTTATGTTTGTAGGTGAGTGTGAGTGGAGTAAAGATGGCATATCAACAATAAAAGGTTTTGAATGTAAAATGTGTAAAGAACAGTGAAAGTTTTCATATGTTAAGCCAAAATAAACTTAAACATGTTCTGTCTGAAAATTCAAGTTTGCTGCTGTTCAGCACATTAAAAAAGTTGCCAACAGATTTGAGGTCACCTTATCCAGGCAAATATTTATTTAGGTAGTTGCCATGAAGATAAAGATTCAAAAACAGGGAAACCATTTGGAAATTTTAGATTTACTGGTTGAAAAGGATGAAAAATCCAAGACATTTACACATCAGCTCCAGTTTCAAAGACACTCCTAGCAATATACACAATAACTTGATGAATGCACAAGTGATATCTAAAAGAAGGAAAAACAATAGAGAGGCAGCTAAACTGTTTAGAATTCCTACAAAAGAGAGCTATATACTGCAAATATACTGCCATTTTCCTATCTCTGTAACTACAGTGAATCTTTACTTATGTACAAAAGTGAAAATAACCTCCTATGTACCAACTCAGTAATTAAACACAAAAAATATATTCACTCTAACAAAACAAAATCAGCCAATCATATATCCATAGAATCAGTTAACTCTATCAAATATGGAATAAAAAGTATATTACATAGTGCCACCAAAACATACAAGCCTCCCATTTAACATCAAAGAATCACCAACACTTATTCCAATTTAAAACAATCTCTTTAAATACCTACTTGAGCAATACTGTAATTCCTAAAAAATTTACAACAGAAAATCCTTAGTGTTTGTTGAAACATTGCATTATGTATCACACACCCACACAAAATAGGTTAAAAAAAAAAAAAAAAATATATATATATATATACGAGGGTATATAATTTATGCTCTGTGCTCCTTTTTATAAGTTTATTTTATTCGTTTTATTTTGCTTACCGCCTTACTAAAGGGCAGTCCCTACATAGATCAACATACTCATTGGGATATTCTATGTAAATAAATAAAATAAACACCATTAGTGAATCTAGTGTTATTTTATGGTTTGAAACACATTAAACAATTAAGTCTGTTTATTTGTGAACTCACTATATTCTACATACTTTATGTGGATCTACTAAATGGAGTGAACTCTTGCAAGAACAAGGTTTCAAACTTCCCTTGTATACAGTAGAATTATTATTCTTGAGCAACTGCAACAATAAAATCTCAATTTTTGGAATTGAGGCACATGGTAGAACATGCTGTAGATAATGATTTTGGGATCCAGTATTAGCTACACTCAGGATTCATTTGTAAATTAAATTATGCTAACTTTGTATTGCTGTGCCTTTTTGACAAAGTATTTTTGCTTATTGATAATCTGTTCACCTGTTGAAACAAACTAAATTACAGATTTAAGACACAATAATTAAACCTGTTGTGAATTATGGATGTGAAACCCTGGTGGTATCAGAAGATATAAAATTACAGTTAGAAAGATGGGTAAGGAAAATATTGAGGAAAATTTACTGATAACGGATAAAGAAGGGTGGAGAATAGAATACATACAAATATAAACTTAAATCTGATATAGAAAAACACTTGTACACATTTGTTAGAGTTAAAAGAATTGAGTGGATAAGGAATGTGATTAGAATGGATAGTGACAGATTTGCTAAAAAGATCTTTGAAAATAAAGGGAGAAGACAGGGAAAGACCAAGATTAAGATGGCTGGATTGTGTAGAGAAGTACTTGCATAGTATGGGGATTAGAAGTTGGAGGAGAAAGGCACAAATAGAGAAGAATGTCCAATAATCATTAAGGAGGTTATAGCTAAACTACAATTGCTGCTTGTACGAAGAAGAAGAAGAAGAAAATCTGTTCATTGTGCATCTGACATAAAAACTGTGCAACAGCCAAGTTAATAATGCATCTATGAGAATTCAATTGCAGAGTATTGCAGAATTCAAAGAAATGAATAAGCAAGCAAAACTCTTAAATGACAGCTTGATTATAAAGCAGATGTCATCAAACTCCATATCCACACATATCATATTTTAGATTAATTTATTATTCAAAAGAAACATAAAATTACATATTTTGAAGAACTAAGTTTTGTAAAGATAAAAAGTTAATTAAGTTTCACAGACAGCAAGATTATGTTTGTCATCTCAAAATTTCAAAGAATTTAAATCGAAATGTTCCAGATAAACTAATTTGAATTACAATACCAAATAACATTGCAGCTTCCTAGTTTTCTCCTAGTTATAATGACATGATGAAGATTAGTAGTAATATTTACCTGAGGGATTCAGAGTGAAGAAATCCATTTTAGTCCAAATGATTGCCCTAAACATAGCATTGTGGAGGCTTTTTGAGCATCTAATGCATAAAAGCACTAGACTGAGACAGGCTATTATTGCTGAACAGAGCTGCAAACCTAACAATGCTAGGAAGATGTAAAGGCTTGAAAATGTATTCAGCTCCAATGATGTGAAGTATTGTATCATAGAGGTACCTTGAAAAAAAAAATTAATGCGTTAACACTCAGATAAATTTCTCTATAAATTACCAGATAACAAGCATCTCTTATACACATTACTATTCACATAAATGTTTACTCTTTTCCCTTTACATTATTCATAATAAACATTTGGTTATAAATACTCTCAATAAGGCTGAATGAATGATGTGGATAAAAAAAATACACACACAATTGTTTATATCTTGAATCAGTTTGTGTCACTATTGCACTAAAGTGAAAAAGAAGAGCCAGTTATTTTTAAGACTTCTCATAGATTTCACATCAAGTTCAACCTGGGAAAAAATTGAAATGTAATTAAATATTACAGAAATGCCTAATGCTACAAAAAGTTATGCAAAAAAAGAGCTCTGCATAATTATCTTTAATAAACCCTTTATTTCTCTTACAAAGTGATATAAAATCCTGTAGGAATAAAGAGAGTTCACAAGCTGTTTACAGAAAATGAGATAAACATATTATTGTCATGTAAATAGCTATCTCAAACACATAGTATTGTAATAAAAATTGTCAGAATATGATTTTTTCACATAAAGACTAGTTAGAAGTGATAGGGTTTTCTTGAATGTCCTTAAATGTACTTTTATTCAAGTGAAATTCACTACTTAACAGAATTTTTTTGTTTTTGAGTTATGTATCTCTCTCTCCCTTGCCCTGAGTGCATGTGTGTGCGTGTGTGTGTGTTTCTCCCTCTTCCCCTCTTCAACTTTCTCTCTAATTTTCTCCAAATGATTTTTCTGGATTTAGTTGAGCTCAAAAGATACACCTATCATATATAAGGATAAAGCAATAACATAATTTTCCAATGTCGTATGCAAGCTGTAAATATAATTATTATATTGGTAATGCTCCTATTTACGTTACCATGGTTATACTTTTTCAATGGTTCTAACAGTATATAATGTTCAAAAGGTTTAAACCATCCAAAATTTAGATACTCAGGAACAAAACTTTAATTTTAACACAATACAAGCAAAATACTACATGTGTTTAATATACAATTTTGAGCTTAAAGACTTAGAAAAATTTAAGGTACCTTTAACAGAAAAATTTAACTTTCCAATTTCAGCTTCTTGGAGCCGGAGGAGACATCTGTCCAAATAATGCTTTAAATTTATAACAATCTATTCATTTTTATATATGCTTATCAGTAACATCAAATAACTAGGAAAGGTCTGATATAGAACTTATTACCTATATTATGTTTTAATAATCATTCTTTAAAAAGTTGAAGTTTCATACTTTACCATTGTATGCTTCAAAATGAGTATCAGTGATGGTACTACTACTCCTAAAAGAGTGTAAATTTGTCATTTGGTATGTTTTGTTCATGTCTTTATCAGATGTACTAATGCTTTGAGTTCTGTCTTCTCTAGATATCCTGTAAAGGAAGTGAAATAACAAGGTTTGAGATAAATTGGAATAAGTTTCTTGGAAATATTTAAGAGATCTAGCCTGCCTGCTGAAAATTGTTTGAAGGGCTGCAGTATTTTGACTGTGCAAAGGTAGCATAAACATTAGTCTTATATTTATTGCATTAAGTAGAATTAATATAATTAAGAAAAATGAAAATAATAAAAATAAATTTCTTATAAAATGCATAGTTCTTCTGAGCATTCATATTATATATCAGTAAGTAATTCGTTACCTATATTTTCATTATATTCTTCTTAATTATATAATAAGGATATTAAGTATATTACAATATTTTTCTTACCAGTAAGATAACCAATAATCTGTTCCACTTGTGATTAGCTGTGCCACAATAAAAATTGTAATTAAACATAATAGCACAAAGCAGCTCCCTCCATACTTGAAATATGTTATGAACAAAGACACATTCACTTTTTGTGTTATCGGAGTTAGCTCTGAACTTGCTGTTTCTCCTGCTATCTTATTTTGATTGTCATCTGATTGTTTATGTGTGTTCAACTGTCAGAGAAATTATACAAACTATTAATACAAGTTATATTCACAGCATGTCAGGTCACATTCAAGTTAACTAGTTAATAAACAATGAAATAAGTAAGCAACTGTAGTTACTACAAGTCAGTCTTATTACATTTTGAAACTACATCTCAGTAGATTTGAAAGTAGTTGTGTTGGATCCACAAATCATAAGGGTAATCAGAAGTAAGAAATATTTGACTATAATGTCCCTGACAAATTGAAGCCATAATTTTCCATATAATCATCTCTGTTATTTGACCATTTGTCATATCTTCCATCAGCTTTATCAAACAGTGGTTTTGGTATAATGCAGTCAACAGACAGCATAAAGTCAAAATGCCAAATTTTCTGAGAGAGAATTTAGGCATTTTATTTCAAACCTCCTAACAGTAAGCCAGTTTCTAAATGAGAAAAAATTTAACAATTTACAGTTAAATTGAATTGAATACTAAATTAAATATTTAACATATTGTGTAAAAAGAAGTAATATTAAACTTACACATTGCACCTGTTGTGATAATTGCTGAATGCTTTTAGGGTCACTAATATCCTCATCAATTATTGCTCTCTGCTGCTCTCTTTCTTTTTGGACTAGGAACTGAGCATATTGTAATTTACTGCTTATCACTTCTTCATATGTGCCTTGCATCTCAATTTTTCCCTGTGAAATAACTTCCAATAAGAAAATACTGCTATTCCAACAAGAGCATTGTGATCATTTGTGATTTTATCAAGTTGCACCATCACCAGAAGTCTAGTCTAGCAGCAGAATATTTTTCCGTGTAACAGAAAAAAATGCCCATATCGGTTTGATACAAATTTAAATAAATAAAATGTGGCAGAAGTTTTGGGGAGTTGGAACCCAAACCCCACTCTAGTATGGCCCTGTTTAAGAAAAAATGGCTACCCTCGTAGCTGAATGGTAAGGCACCTGCCTGCTGTGCAAAAAGATTCAATTCATGATTCAGGGAATGGGAATTTTTCTCTAACCAATATTATTCCCTATCGTCCCCAGAGTCTGGAAGTATGATATATATAAACTTAAAACTGTGAATATATAAACAGTAAATGGGTGAGCACCATGAGCAATTATTTCAAAGGTAATTTTAACTAGTAGTAAAGTTTGAGTGTGATGCAGTTTTTACACAAGATTCTATTTTAATATTTTATTGTGTGCTAATGATGAGATATTGATACAAAAAAGTGAAAATGATTTCCAAAGCTCTGTATATAAGTGAATAATATAGAAAATAATATGAAAATATCAACAAGAAAATAAACATTAAAGGAATATATTCTAAAAGGCAAAATATTACAACAAATCCTCCACTTTGAATATTGGGCTGTAAAATAAGTGTTGATAGAGATATGCACATAGAAAATAAAAAAACAAGTTTGCCAAATATATGCCACAATAACAAGAACATTACAAAATAACGTTAGAAAAAGGTACAAAAATTAAATTTCATAAAATAATGGATGTGCTAATGTTGGTGTTTGGTAGTGAACTCTGAATCATGCACAAGAGAGATAAGAGTAAATTACAAACTGCAGAACTGAGATTTCTGAGAAGGGTAAAAGGTTGTGCCAGAAAAGGATGTGATACAGATTTGTGCACTACAATCAGATTACAAATGTTCTCAAACCTGTCATTTTAATTGTACATCGTAACAACCTATATTACTTGGCTTATTTTCAGTCATTACATTATTAATGGCTTACCATTTTGGGGAAATGCTACCAATAGTTTGAATTTTTAAACCACAAAAAAGTAGTAAGAATTATAGCGGTATACTAAAAACAAAAGGGAATACTTCCATAAGCTGATAATTTTGTCTCTACCATGCTTATATGTAAAGAAATTATTAGTGCATGTCAAGAATAATGAAGCTAATTACATCACCGTTGCAGAAGTTCATTAACATAATACATGTAACAAGAACAACTTCCCATAAAACAAAACTGTTTAAAATATCCTTTAAATATAAGAGCTTAAAGCAATCTAATTAATTACCTGAATATTTAAAGAATATTACTTTGGCAAATAAATATAAAGTTGAAACATCCAAAGTTTTAAAACAAAATCAGTTCTATTCTGTGAATGAATATCTAGAATACTGTATGAACAAAACATAAATTAATATTTCTTTTCCTATGTTTATGTGACCACAAGCTGAAGCTTAAGACAGACATTGACCTCAAAGCTACTTGAATATAATAATTTTGACTAAACCTCAAAATTTGTATTGCCTTGAGTAAATGTATCCAAATTATGTACATTTTATATTCTTGTTTATATTCCTTGCAATACCTACCTTTTGTAAGATCAAAAATAAATAAATATAACACAAATCTACATTGGAGGCTAGAGCAGAATATTTGAATTACATTCTTAAAATGAAGGCAAAAAAGTTACAAATCTGTACTCTGTGATTTAATTTGAAAATCTTACATTAATAACTGTTTTGGGACTGTAAGTTAATTTAAAATGAATACTAAAGAAATTGTTTTTTCTGTATGAACATATTCATTTTGTGTGAATACAGTGGTTAAGTATTGCAGTACATATCTATCTACTTACATTATTCAACACTACAATGTGGTCTGCTGCTTGAAGATATTGAAGTTGATGCGTTACTAGAATCCTAGTCTTTTTGCTGAGATATGATAATATGCAATTTTCAAATAAATGCTTCCCAATGTGTGTATCCACAGAAGAAAGAGGATCATCAATTAAATAAATATCTGCATTGTTGTATACAGCCCTGTTTAACAGAAGAATTAAACATAAAAAAATGATATAGGTATTCCTTCCATTTTTGGGAACATATAAGCATTTTGATTCTTTGTTGTAGGGACAGAAGCCATAGTCTGCACTCATCTGAGGGGATCTCATAGTCTTATGTTATTTTTCTCAGATGAAAGTATATAATATCCCTCTTCTAAAAGAGATAATAAATACTCATGATTAAGCAACATATTTTTCCATCTTCATAAAGATGGAAAAAGGCATTGAGACTGTATTATTGTTATGCAATTGAAACCACTGTAGTCTCTTGTTGGGTTATTTCATTCTCAGCCATGGCTGGGTGGTTAGACCACTCACCTCTCACCTAGGTGGCCCAGGTTCGATGTCAAGTGACCACATGTGTGTGTGTTTTTTTTTTTTTTTAGGACGCTCTTTAACTGCTGTGGTTCTCAGCGTCCCATTCTATACTGGATGTGAAATACTGCTTAATTTTGCTCAGAGGGCTGTCTATCAGGCTTGAGGTCCTGAAGGAAGCCATGCTAAGGATTTTTACATCCAAAAAAATCCATTGTCCTCTGCAGAGTTTGAACCCGCGACCTTGGGTGTATGAAGTTAGCATGGTAACCATTACACCATGGAGGGCGACTGTGTGGTATTTGTGGTGGACAAAGCAGAACAGGGGCAGATTTTCTTCAGGTTCTTCAGTTTCCTCCACCATCACATTCCACAAGTGCTCCATCTTCATTTCATGTATCGTCAGTGTCATTGCCTGCAGTGCCATAGTAGTAAAAGTGAACATTTAACACTATTAAAAAAAAAATCTTTAAAAATATATGCTTTAGAGACTAGGATACATATCTAATAAATAGTCTTATAGTCAATGGATAGAATCACCATAAATAAATTTCATGACAGAAGTAGCATACAGTGTCCATGAATGTGTGAACGAATCCAGAATCCTATTCTACAAACTGGACACAAAAACTATACAGCTAGGCTTACCATATTTTTAAAATGACAGTAAGTGACCCAAATCTCTCCTGATTTTGAAGGCCAGAGGCGGTACTGTAAATATTAACTTGCAAAACAGAACAAACAAACAATATATATATAAAATCTATTAAATATCTATTTCTACTCTGTGGTATAATTTAAAACAAATAATATATGTAAATGTTAATGAACTAAATGTTTCATACTTGCGACTTTTTATTGCATTGGACAAAAAAGTTTGCAATATTCGTAATATGGGCATAAAAACCCTACAAGCCACACTATATTTTAGTGAGATTTTAATAATAAATTAGTATGAAACATTTAGTTCATTGACATTTACAGATGGCTAATTTAACATATATTAGCAGCAATTCACTTATGAAATAATTAATAAACTTGTTTAAAAGAATTGTTTTGATGGATATAATTCAGAAGAAAATCACCCTGGGTATTCATTTGAAATTTTAACACAGAGTATAAATAGACATGTAATAGATTTTATATATATTGAATTATTATTATTAGTATTATTATTATTGTTGTTGCTATTATTATTATTACTGTTGTTATTGTTGTTATTATTTCTGTTGTTGTTATTATTATATTATCATCGTCATGCAAACTAAATAGTAGTTAGAGAAGGACCTTCTGAAAAGTTAGCAGTGCAATGTGAGTTCAGTTAGGGTGGTTATGTAAACAAAGTTCTTACAATGAATACATTAAAACAGTACCTAATTGTACTATACATGGAAAAATGGAAGTTAAGTTTTATTTATGTACTTTAACTACTGTGGTTCTCAGCATCCCATTTATCTTGGGCATGAGAGACTGCTTAATTTTGCTCAGAGGCCTCTTTCAGGCTTGAGGTTCTTTTACGTGCCACAAATCTATGACACAGGACCAACGGCTTTACTTCCCTTCCAAAGGATACTGTTGATTTAAACATGAAAATAAATTCAATCTAAAGTTGATAACAAAAGTGAAAGTGTAATAAGAATAACAAAAGGATGATACAACAGTAAGAGTACAACTATTAATATAATAATTAATAATTGTAACAATTCTCCACTTATCTTTTTGAAATCCAAGAACTAGTTTTGCAATAAAAGGACCTATTGCATCATCAGCTTAATTTCTTTTTGATCTTGTTTATTTACATTGTTTTGTTCTCTGCTACTAGGTGGATTGCATACTAAAACATTGCTAACTACTGGAATCAAAACAAATTTGGTGAGAGAATCAATTGGTGGTATATCAAAATTCATTGCATCATTTTTATTTTTTAATATAAATATTTTCTCCTAAACCATTAAATCTATGGGTCCATTTAAGTGTTTTAATAATTTAACATGTGGATTTATTTCATGATTAAATTCCAAAAATGTTCTGCCAGAGCTGATTTATCAAGTTGTTTGTATTTAATATTCCTAGAGTGCTCTTTGTACTCTGGTTTTGTTCTTTTACATATTATAAGAGTACAACTGTTTAAAAACCAAGTCTCCTGAGCTTAAGTAGTAAATAAAAGAAAGTGCAGTGAAAAGTAAATTTTAAATGGAAAATTAGTATGTCAAACTTAAAAGTAAATCCAAAACCTTAAAGAAATTCTAAAAAAGTATAAAAAAATATTTGTAGTTTTATAATAGAACTAAAGAAACATTTTATTTATAATGTAAGATTTTTACATTACCTAGCCAAGTTTATTCTTGCTTTCTGGCCACCAGAGAGTGAGATACCCCTCTCTCCGACAACTGTCATATCTCCATTAGAAAATTGATTGAAATCTGGTTGCAGTGCACAAATCTGTACCACATCTTGATATCGTTTTTCATCAAAGGTAGAACCAAATACTATATTCTGACGCACAGTAGCTCCAAACACCCATGCTTCTTGACAGGCATATGACACACGACCACTTACAATATAGCTTCCACTAATTATGGGCATCTCTCCAAGAATGGCCTGTAGTAAAGAGCTCTGCAAAAAGTAATAAACAGCTAGGATTCTCAACATATATTACATTTTTATGAAGCCTTCAGTGTCATCTTTCATAATATGTTCAATGATCTATCACATCATAACCCTGGGTAGCTCTGTTGGTTAGGTGCTGGCCTTCTGATCTCAAGGTTGTGGGTTCAAACTTGGCTCAAACTGATGGTTTTTAAATGTGCTTGAAAGCGACAGCCCCATGTGTGTAGATTTACTGGCCTGTAAAAGAACTCCTGTGGGATGAAATTCTGGTATGCCAATGGAAATTATATGATCCTGGTAATTGACAATGTCATTTACAAACAAATAACTCTTTTTTTAATATGCTGATCTAATAAAATAGTACCATTACCAAAAAATTACCCTTGACATATTACAGGCTATTCACCATCTCTTCAATTAAACTTTCAAGTATGATTTTCTCAAAACTCCTATAATTTTTTAGAGCTTATATTCCAGGTACAGGAAATTATACCTAGAATTTAATTGAAAATACACATTTTGAGGTCCAAGTGTGTGCATGTGTGACCTTGCAGAGGAAACTTAAAATCTGAAAAAATGTAAATTTTTACTTTTTCAAAAAACACTCAACTTTAATTGGCATATTACATTTGAGGTGTTTACATATATATTTTGAATTTTATATTAATTCCTCTTCATTTCTGAGATAAAGAAACCATAAAAAATAGGCAAATGTTTATTGTAGAAAAATTATATATGTTATATATATGTTATTAAATGTCATGTCAAATAAATCTCCATTTTCCATTTATATTTTGTAACATTTTAAGGAGTATGCCATGAATAGTTAAGTAGGAGTAGTCACTCTTTTCTTCCATGTTAACATGCAAAGAGAATATTATAGTAAGGCTAGCATGTAGGGTACAGGGTATACGATGGAAGGGAATGCCTTGCTGATTAATTATTCCTTTTGGAGATCTATTGCAGCTATCACTCTCCAGAAGAAATGGATGGATTAAAGGAACCAGAAGAGGCTACAGGTCATAAGATACACAGCAGCCCTGGCTCAAAGACCATTCCCAATAATGGAGTTGCCTATAGAAGACAATGAATGACCCATCAACCAAATACACTCTACTGTTTACAGGGAATACTCTTTCCTTTGTGCAAGCATCTGCATCATTTGTCCAACAGTGTCATATACTACAAACTTAGAAGCATATCTAAAACATGATAGGAGGTGGAATATAAGTGAAATGATGGAAAGGAAATTGTTGTAGATAAGAAACTACCAGAAGCTAATGACCAGAGAAAACTACAAAAACACAAGTTCAGAGAGGGTTGTCAGTGGGATTAGATGGTCCTTCTGAATGTGAGTTTAACACATTACCTTGGAGACATTTTGTTAGTTATGGCTAGAATATAGAGCTCTGCTTTTATTAACTCCTACCATCTGCATGCTCATATGATTTTGAAAGTACTTCTGGTAAATATTTATCATAATTAATATAATGCAGATATAAAAATAAGCTTTTGGATGATTAAATTGTGGAGTAGCTATGAAATAACTGGGATTTTAGCTTGGTTCTCCTGCTCTCCATGTAGTTATATGAGGGTCACTAGATAAGTATTGAGACATGGAAAATTGGCCAACTCTGGGGAAAGCATTGTTGCTTTATAAAAATAGCTGACTCATTGATATTGCAATGGTAGCAGACATACCATTGTTGCACAATTCATTTTTTCTCAGTTTATGTTTAAAGACTGGAAAGTATGAAAGTTATTTCAAGTGTAATGGAGATTCAGAGAGAGTATTTTTGTGCAATGATTTTGTACGACTTCAAATGTGGCTTAAATGAAACACAGTCACTTGAGCGTTTAAGGGGGGACTTTCGGGGACTATTCACCATCATGTGCCACTGTATTCTGCTAGTTTGCAGAATTTAAAAGGGCCAAAAATCTCTTAAAGATGAACAGTAGGGACTGACATAAACATCACCTCTGTGGAAATAATTATTAGGGAAGACCCAAGATTAACCTTCCAAGATATTGAGTTGGCATGGGTATTAGTTTATTGAGTGTTTCAACCATCCTACATGAACACCTCTGTGTAAAAAAAAATTCTTCAAGATGGGTGCCCCATAATTTAACTGAACACAGATGCTCCACAGGGTGCAATGGTGCAAAGAAATGTTGAAAAATTTAATGGAGAGTCTCGCTGTGTTTAAGGCATTGTTACAGGTGATGGAACATGAATCTATCATATGAAATAAAAAGAAATATTTTAGAAAGTGGAGAGCTAGCTATTCTGTTATTTGTTATAAATTCTATAATAAGCTATTTTTATTTATGGTTCTTAAGAAATAGTTTGTGCTACTGCACGTAAACCTCCTAATAATGCATAATTAAAATTAGAAGATCATCCCCTATAAAGTTCTTAAATAAAATAATAGAAAAAATGGAAATAAAAATGAAAGTGGAAATGTTTTATTTTTTTATTTGGGCATAAAAATGTTCTTTTAAAGGTTTAGTTAAGAAACAAACCATAATTTAAATGAATTGAGTTACCTTCATTTCACTTTTTGTTCCACTTTGCCTTTGTTTGGGATGAAAGGTTTCAGGATACCTCAACCCTATCTTCAGTTCTGGGACTGAAGATAGCGTTAAGGTACCCTGAAACCGGTCTTCCCAAACGAAGGCAAAGTGAAGCAAAAAAGTAAAAAAAGGTGACTCAATTCATTTAAAAAATGGATTTATCAGTTTGACCCTGAAAAAAAGCGTCAGTCCTCCGTTTGGGTGTTCCAACCACCCTGAAGAAGCAGTTTCTGCATATGAAGAGAAGTTATCTGCAGTACCAGAAACTGAGTGGCATGGATGCTTCCAGAAGTGGTTCCAGAGAATGGAACGCTGCATACATTGCCAGGGAAAGTACTTTGATAAATTGGGATAAACAAAATGTTTCTGTGAGTATTCATATTTTGCTGTCTCAATGCATATCTAATGATCCTGGTATAATGTTGTATGATTAAATATACTATGACATTTTGTCTGTACAACCCTGGTTAAAAATTCAAAGACTGAATTGCTTTTATATTGAATTCTGTATCTAGTTAATCTTTTTACCTTTCCAGAGCCAACCTGTCCAATGATGGCTACTAATTTCCCCGGTTCAACTTGCAGAGATATATTAGAGAGAACATTTTCTTCAGAAGCTAGAGACCACTTTGTTGTCAGTTTATTTATTCTCACAAGTATTTCCGGAACTGATTGCTGGATTTTGGAATTGTTAATGAAGCACCTCATTCCTTTAAATTCATCATAAAGCAGCACTTCCTAGAAAATGAGTTTGGTTAGTATACTTAAGATATTTAAAATTACTGAAGCATTAATCAAAATCAAACAAATTATAAATAATTTAGGCAGTCACATAATCTGGAAATAAGTAATAAAATATGTGGTAAACATTAAAACATACTTGAATTCTCCATATAGAAACCAATGTTTCTGCAATGTCAGCAATACCAAGAACAAAAGAAAATGCCAAAGGAACTGCTAAAATTCCAAAATATGCCACTGTTGTGAATACCTGAAAAAGATAAGAAAAATATTAGATATTTTTATAGCCCTTGAATTAATAAAAAATTCCATGAAATTCTTTTCTTGTTTTCTTCATTACGTGTACAGTGGTTTTATATTTACTTCTTGAGAATATTAATTTTATGTCAAACAAATTTATCCTTAATTTGCACTGGGTTGTGCATCAATTGACTAAACACTAATTTTTAAAATTTTAATATTTTGAATTTGTATCTTCTATATAAGGATGCACTATGTGTGTGCACAACTTTGGTAATATTTGTTTAATACTGGCTTTAATATTAAAGAAAACTATAAGCAGCATTGATTGAATGGATTGCAACATATAACTAAGCACAAATCTTTGTAAATGCCAATCTCAACTATATACAATCAGCTAAGTGGCATCTTATTTGTTCATTCCAAACTGAGAACCTGGAAAAAATATTTCAGTAATCGGCTGCTTGTATGTTTTATTCTCTCCTATTATTGCAGCCAAAGTAGTGCATTGATTAATTTTCAAATTTTATGGTGAAAAATTCATTAGTTGAATGTCCCACTTAATGATAAGTAGAAATCCCCCAAGGTAATGATAAAGCATCCTGTAATAGGTGAGACATTAAATGAAGAGAAAAGTTTTCACTTGTAGCAGATATATAACTTATAATCTTTACACAAATGTGTTAAGGCAAGTGTACATAATCACAGATTAGAAATAAAACTATTATTATTAGTTCACAGTGAGTATGTCAAAGAATGAACAGAACGACTATCTTTCAGAATGTAAATTACTAAGTCTAGCAGTGATACCAATTGTAAATGCTTACATTTAAGAAAGACTTATTGATATAAAACTTAGGCAGGGGCACTTCTTATGAAGAGTTTGATTCAGGTTTGGTCATTCTTAAAAATACAAAGATATCAATGTTAAGTCTACGATGAGTGACAGTTTTAAATCCCTAAAATTCTTCAAAAGTAATGTGACACCTATGAGAAACATGGTAGAAAACATGGTGTTTACATTAAGGACTCTTTAGACTTCTTATGATAAGAATAATGTACATATTTACCTTTACAAGAACTGTTTGTTGAGGAATAGCCATGTGAATGTAACACAGAAATTGTTTTCTTAATTCTATGTTGTCTTCCTCAAGAGTATGCAGTCTTGAATATAGCTTTAAGACACATTTAGTGGCTAAAAATCATTGCTGTTAGCCTAAAAACTATTACCAGATACAAGAAACTTCATTTTTACTTTCTCTACATTATACACAGTACATAAGTAGATAAAAATTCACTGGAAATATACATTTTAGGGTTCCCAGTACCCAAAAGATAATTTTTAAAATGTCCATGTGGTATGTGTGTGTGTGTGTGTGTGAGTGTGTGTGTGTGTGTTTGTGTTGCATGCGCGCATGCGCGCATGTGTACAGCATAACTCAAAAACAAAAAGCAAACTACACTTCATATGGACCACTTTTAAAATTTTTGATTTTCTAAAAAAAGGCTAAAATTCCATATAAAAGATATTTACATGGCATGTCTATCCTGTTTTCTTGGGAATAGCTCTTGAAGTCCTCTTCATTCTGAATTACTTATGCATTAGAGACAGACAAAAATTTTGTAGTTGGCTTACCCTCCCCGTGTTTAGGACTGACACCTCCAATGGACTTACAAGTGGATGCCTAAGGATCAGAAGCCTGTCGAGGGAGATAAAAACTTATTACACAAAAAATGTAGATCTCGCTAAATCACTCAATTTATGTTATACATAGTATTTCTGTAGAGCTAACCATTTCCGAGATATTCTATGTTACTGGTTTCAATTTTAAAACACTTAAAAACTTTCTCAACAGGAAGTCTCAACTGTTTCATATCACTTTTTCTTTATTCCTGGCCATGGAAAGAGAGCCAAATTTGAATGATAATCACATGGTGATAGCTTTTAAAACTGTTGACTGTTGCTTTAATCTTGTGCATTCCATTATTTGCCTTCTACTTATAAGGAACTAAGTAATAAGACCATTTCTGATAATGAATAGTTTATGTGCCGAACAGGTAGAGAAAATTATATATTATGAAAGTCATGGAATGCATCAGATTTTTTTTATAATTGTAAGCATTTAAATATGTTATTATTGCTAGGCTGAGTGCTTTGCACTCTGAAAGATAGTTTTCTCTTGCTTAAACCTACTGCTTTCATTTTACTCACAGTTTGGACAGAGAGATCACTTCCAAGGAGTACTAAGGTAGTTACAGTTCCACAAACTCCAATTCGGGCTGTACAAAACTGTAGCATCATAAACATGCTGTGAAAGATAGATGCTTTCCTAACGGAACTGATCTCATTTCTGCAAAAGATGTTCAGTTGCATTTTAGTTACATGAATATCAGCTAAATTTATTTAACAGGTAATAAGCAGATTTATTCAATTTGAGAAAAGGGCAACAAGCATGCTGACATACGTGGTCAAATTCATTACTGTTTGATTAAAGAAACGACCCCATTCTGGTTGCATCACACATGTTCTGAGTTACCTGAGGTCCCTTCCTCAACTATGTGCCATGCAAATTCACGACAGTTTCACACAAAACAATGATTCATAATGGTTTTCGACATACCTTTTTATCACTCCCTTTCACTCACTGATGCTAAATGCTAAATAAACTAACATGTTACAATACCCATGAATAGTTAGAACACTTGCAACTGACAGCCAACCACTCATTTCAGGTTCTCCATTCTGTGGTTTCATGCTGTTGGCTCCCCCTCAGGCTTATGCTCTTAGGCATCCACTTGTAAGTCCTAGGGGGTTATCAGACCTACATAAGGGGAGGGTAACCTGACTACGAACAAATAAAATGAGGAATAGATATTCTCAGTCAGAATTAACAGTGATAACAGTGTCAAACATACAGAATCATCTAGTGGAGACTGCAAGAGAACAATCTGATTTATGCACTGTGTATTCAAAATAATTTGATACACAAAATAGGCCAGCTTTCTCTACTATTATTGTTTATACTGTATCCTGTGCTACAGGTACACTCAGGTACACTCACACCTGTAAAAAAAATCTAGTAATTGTGCCCTAGTTGGGCCTTTGTCCTAAGTTAACCCAGATGATGCTATTCTTTTTAATATGTTTTATCACCAAATAGTTTTAAAATAAGTTAAACAAAAATATATTTAATTTCAGCTCAATTAGTAATCACATTTTTAAAAATATAATTTACTACATTAATAAACATTTTTATGGCTGTATATCAAGCAAAGTTTCCTCAAGTCTCCAGGCCCAATAATTGACTGTAGATGAGATGCAAGCATTAAAGTTATCCAACAAAACATCTAAGTTTTTAAAGTAAAGGAATATTCTTTGATTAAATTTATTGTTTATTCTTTGATTGTAAGAGGTCCCGTTTACTATTAATATTGTTTAATTTGCTGTTAGAGATAAATAATAAGACCTATATTTTTTGAACAAACAGTAAATGCAGAGAGTGATAGGAAGACTTACACCATTTTTGACAGCTGATCAACATTGAATATCAGGCTGGAGTTTTCCAACGAGACCCTTCGGCATGCAAGCAGCTGATGAGTGATTAAAATAAATTCATGATCCCATGATTTGATTGTATTCATACTATGAAAGAACTGAAATAAAATATTAAGTGAGAAATTCACTGAGTTTAAATATTGAGCCCTTTAGTATGAAAGAAAATTTCTTGAGAATATGCCTGAAATGTGTTGACAGAGAAAAACATATTTCCAATATCTCTTATGAAATGTTATAAGTTTATTATCATTGTAAGAATGTAAGGTACTTATGGGGATGTTATAATTAATTCAATGGAAGTCTGAGCTGGGTGGCTGATGGATGAGCAGTCTGTGGCAGCCACAATGTGAAAGAAGAATACTGTATAAGCTTATTATAAAGTAATTGTTTATAAGGTATTTTAAAATGTACTGTACTTTTTTACATTCTAGTAGGTATATCTCTAAACATCTGCATAGATACATAAATTATTAATGATCATTAATAAACTATTTGTACTTTTATGCTTTAGATTTCATGTAAATTCCATTTTAGTATATACAATTAGTTGTATATGAATACTTTATGAAATCTATTGCTTATTTGTAAGCTTAATGGTAAATTAAGATCATTGATATCATTACCTTCTGGTTGTAGCTACTATTTTGCTGAATGGTCTTTCCCAAGCATACATTTTAATAACTTTAATGCCAGCAATAATTTCATTCATAAGCTTAACTCGCCCATCTGTCTTGCTGGCTGTCTCAGATCTCATTTTTGAAAAATGTTTCCCAGAGTAGCCTAGATTTGGCATAAAGAAAAAGCACAAATAACTAAACTGATAACCAAAGCTGTAAAATTAATTAAATAAAAGAGTAATAATTAAACATTGATAGTGTTATAATACTGAGAAGTTGGATCTAATAATTATAACATATTATTTGAGTAGGAACTGGTAAACCACACTTCATTTACTATTATGAAATCAAGACATATGTATAGCATTACCATAAATCCCGCAAAACAGGATTGTCCCAGTTTCGAGGATTGTAAAAACGTTCCAGCCAGATTGGTAAAACTCCTAGTTTTAGGAGATATAAGCATTTTACAATATTATGACATTTCCACGATTTCCACTATGGAATACAATTGAAATTTCAGCCTCAACTGCCATTTGAAGGGAACATTGATTTCAATCATTTTGGTTTAATTTATTGATTAGTGTTGGCAAGCTATTGAATTAATTGTCCATGCACTCTTAATGTGTGATGTTTATTAACCATGTGCTGGAGTGAAAACTGAGGGAGTAAATATGTCACTCTGGTTTCATAGCAACAAGCAAAAACACCAACTAAATCTTGGAAACTATGTTTGGTAGGTATAAGAAAATTGAATTCCCATAAAGTTAAAGTATGTAAAATTCTTCAGCAAGTGTCAAAGATTAAGACACATAAACATTCCAAAGAATGTGTGTTGTACATCAAGTTCTCAGCTTCTCACATAGTTTCTGGATGTGCATGGTATACTGTCAAATCATTATGATTTAACCTTCTGGATTTGTCACAGTTTTATGGCAACCCTAGATATACATTTCAAGAACATTCATTCTCATCTTCAAGCAAGATTCAACTCTTGATCCTTGGTGTGCCCCAGAGCTCTGAAAACTCAAAATCAAACAATGGTATTTCAAAGTTTATTGATTGGTTCTTATTCTTCTCATAGCGGATAGAAAATTACGAAGAGTTTTAGAAAATACAATTTTGCCTAACCTCAAGCAACCTGTTTAATATAAAGAGTTTCCTAATAGATACTATTATAGCAGTGGATCACAGATCAGACATTTACAAAATTAATTGTGGAAACTGTTGCATAGCTTAATATCAGATAGACAAGGAAACCAGGAAGAAAGAACATTTCAGGTATTAAGGCAAAACCTAATCAGAATATGGGAAAATATCTTCAAAGAATAAAAGTCATTTAATGAACTTTGAAATACAGCCATTGATTTTAAATTTTTGCCTCAGACACCAGATGTATCTTCACATGTAAAACCTTGGAGTATACCAAGCATCAGCAGTTGGATCACTGAAAATTAGAATGAACATTATTGACATGCCCGTCTGGGTGGTAGCGTGTCTGCCTCACATTCAAAAGGTCATGAGTTTGAATCTCGCTTAGGGTGAGTTACCTGGATAAGGTTTTTTTTGGGGGTTTTCCCTTATCCTAAGAAGACAAATGTTGAGTAACTTTAAGCTCCATGGACCCCGAGATCATTTGAGCATCATTTCATCAATTTCAATCATCGTCCTATTTGACAAACCAGGTTAAAGGACGTTAAACAGCAAAAATCAAAATATGACATATAGGTCTTAATTTAAAAATCTGATGTGTTCCATTCACATGACTTTCCTCACATCTCTGTGACAAATTATTGTTAAAAAGCTTATTCTTCTATCTACTTCAAGAATAAACATTAGCAGAAATTGTCTTTATTATCATTTCCATGCAAGTAGAAGGCAAAACAAGGGAATACACTAGGCTAAAGTGATAGTCAAATGTTTTAAAAGCTGGTTGCTATGCAATTGAAATTACTTTGTTTGTATGGCCAGGGGTTAACAAATTCCTGTATGAGTAAAGTATGAGTATTTTAAAGCTGAAACAAATAACAAGAAATATCTAGAAATGGTCAGCTCTACTATAAAATATATATATATATATATATATATATATATATATATATATATATATATATATATATGGAATAAATTATATGTTTTAACGAGATCTACATTTTTATGTAGAAAGTTTTTGTCTATCTCTTATGTTTACCAGTTATGCAAAATTCATTCAGAATAAAGAGGTCTCCAGAGTCTATTCTCAGAAAGTTCATGGTATGCACTTGTTTCAGATGTAAATATTTTTAATACACAATACTTCAATCAAAGTTATTAGATCCATTTTTGAGAAAATCAAAATTTTCAAACATTTTTCAGTCTAAAGGGTAGCTTGGGTGGGAATGTTCTTTAACATTTTTGTTTTGCATCCTTGGGAGATACTAAACTTAAATACCAACTTTGGTATTTAATGGACTTTTTGTTTTGAGCTATGATGTCCACAGGCACACACAGACAGACACATACATGTACTGACCTTTTTCAAAAAATGTTTTTTTTTAATTCAGGGGTCTCAAAGCATGTATTTCTGGTGAAAATTCAGTATCAAATTTTTGGGTGGAATACAATACCTTCTCTATACACTATGTAAATAGTATGAATAGAGAAAGTATAAATGGAACTGAAGTGCTGCTTATTACCCTCTGACTCAAATAATAAGTGATAAATATGGTGAAATTATGGGAAAATTTTAACACACAAAATTCTTGTTTCATTCTTACTTCCTTATCTCTTCTCCTCATCACTGTAGTAGATTGAGCCAGTAGGCCCATAACGGAAGATTGTTTTTTAAAATTGAAAATGTCCATGTTAAGAGTCAATTTGATAAAGGTTTTCATAATATAAGCATAATACATTGGCATTTAAAGAAGATGGATAAATATGTACAGCTTTGAAGTAAAAAGCTCTTCAAAATTAACATGTCCATCTTCATTTACATGTGAATATACCTGTTTATTGTATGGAAAATTCAACCATACTGAACCTTAACAACATGTGGACATGTTCAGTTTTGAAAATAAGCTCCTCCAATATGACCCATTAAAACTGTTCTCTCAAGTGAAGTCTTGGGCTTTCAATATTTCTCTTTCTGCTTCCTTCTCTTGGACTAAATTGTCATTCCCTATCATACTAAACATTTGAACCTACTATTAAAAGCAAATAAATACTATACTTCTTAGTTTTCTGATGTCAAATGCTTAAATATTTATTAAAGCTTAAATTATGTCATAAAATAACTGCATATAACATATATAATACATGATCAAGGGCTCATACTTTGAAGTAGCACAATTGCCAGTACACAAGTGATTCCAGTTATTCCAGCAATCCCATTGTTCAGCCATAGAAAGTAACCAATAATAACAGCAGCTATTGGAGTAGCAAACATGAAATTTACATGCAGAAAAACTCTGTCAAATCTCCTCACATCATTGGAGAGCAAATTAACCACTTGTGCAGATCTTGTGTCTTCCAAAGCAGATTGGCTTAATAAAAGTGTCTGGAATAAGGAGATGATTTTAAAAGTAATAAATATCTTTTAGGTTCAACATTATAAACAGTATATATAAAAAGGTATATGTTTTTTACAATTTTGAAATAAATAAAACATTTAAATACACTATAGATGTAGCAAATAAAATATAATTTTATATGATCCTTTTTAAGCAAAACATAAAAAGTATTTCTTTTCTCTCTCTCTCTCTCTCCCTCTCTCTCTCTCTCTCGTTTTTATTTTGTTTTATTTATTATTTTTTTACTGCAATCAATGTTCTTCATTATTTCATTTTGTTTTGACTTGAAAAATAACATTTTTTTATTATGTATATGTTGAAATAGAGATAAATGCTGACTAATGAAAACTACTGCACACTTTTCTTAAATCACTTTAAAGGAGTATGATTTTTATCCAATCTTCTGATGAAAGTAAAATTACCCTATTTCTAATTTTATGAGTAAAATATCTTTTTCTTCATTACTTCATAATCATCTTAATTGGAAATATTTAATGTATGAAAGACTCAACATCTTTATTTATTTATTTATTTACTTATGAATACACCCCAATGAGCAAAACTCGCTTTAAGAGACTGTATACAAATTGAGATGTGATATTAACAAATCACAAATCATGCGCAATTACATAACACAGAAAATACCACAAAAATTAAATAATGAAATATAAAAGTGTTAGAAAGGTAGGTACAAAACATATACACAAATAAGTCCTTTCAAAATTTAATAACAGTAGAACTATGAGCTACAAATGATGATGATGATGATGATGATGATGATGATGATGATGATGATGATGATGATGATGAAGAAGAAGAAGAAGAAGTTGATGCTGCTGCTGCTGATGATGGTGATGATGATGGTGGTGGTGGTGATGATGATGATGATGATGATGATGAAGATGATACAAACAGCACAAGGCTAACTAACATATTTCACTAATTTTAGTTTGAATGATTAGTTTTAATTTATGTTTCTGAAAATTAGAAGTATTCTTTATTCCTTCTAGTACCTAATTGATTATAAATTTTGATCAAGAAATGTTTTAAGCCTTTTGTTCCATAAGTTATACTTTCAGAATGGTTCAAATAAATGTTCAACTTCTGGCGTGTTGTGCTGATGCTATTATAAGGTTGCTGTAAATTTGTTTATGTGTGGCTTTAAATATATAAAACATAGCACTAATTTAATTTTATAACTAATTCTGAAGGTAATATTTTAGATTTTTCATAAAGAATTTCAGTGGGATTTAAATAATGAACTACTAATAAATTTCTGAAGTACTTTTAATGGTTTCAAATCTGTCTCAATGCATTCTCATAGAAGATGAAGCTATAGATACCAAACTTATTTTGTGGTCCTGAAAGAGTTTAAGGATTAATGTCTTGGCACAGTCTAATTATTTCTAATACAAGATTTATTATTATTATTGTTATTATTATTGTTATTATTATTATTATTATTATTATTATTATTATTATCATCATCATCATCATCATCACCACCACCATCGTCATCATTGCTTCTGCTGGCGGCGCTGTGGCCAAGTGGTTAGACCACTCGCCTCTCACCTAGATCGGGTTTGATCCCAAGCGGCCGCATGTGAGATTTGTGGTGGACAAAGCGGTGCAGGGGTGGGTTTTCTCCGGGTTGTCCAATTTCCCCCGCCATCGCATTCCAGCGGTGCTCCATCTTCATTCCAGGTATCATCAGTGTCATTGCCTGCAGTACCGCAAGTAGTAAAGACGGGTGTTAAACATTACCAAAAAAAAAATTGCTTTTTATGTCATCATCATTATCATAATCATTATTTAAAAGGACCGTGTAAAATAATGTTTTGAAGTTTATTTCCAATTCCATAGCTGCATATTCCTGCAATTAAAATATATTTGGTTATCACAGTAAAAAATCTTTTGCCAAAATGAAAGAGAGAGAAATCTAAAGTAAGAGTTCTTAGGTATAACTCCAATAGTACTGTCACTGAAAATAATCCTAAAGCTACCTTTTGTTTCTCTTATAGGGATGTTATAATAGGAGTTTAACAGTCTGTAATCAAGATAATAATAATGCCTTTTCATTTAAAACCTTGGGTGCAGGATAACACTTACTTTTCTGTAAATTAGGGAACAGCATGCCACACGAGCTTGCATTCCCAGAAGAAAGCTCTGTATATAATATTGATGAGTGAGTAGAAGGTTCAATAAAACAATAATTACAATTCCACCAGCATAAAGAAAGGCCTCTCTCAAAGTTTGTGTGCTGTTTGCATTGAAGTACTGTAGTAATAAGCCTAGTAGAATTGGTTGACAAGGCCTGTATACAAAAAAGAATTCTAATTAAAAATTTCCAGAAAATGTCTTGATATAAATATACACACTGTAATGTATATCAACAGAAGAATGTAGAACATGTTCTTGCCAGAGCTTAGACACTTTGGTAAGTGCAATGTAGATGCAAATGTATTGACTTGTTTTATATTTTACAGAAGATATTTCTAAAGTATATGCCACCAGCAGCACAAAGAGAACTGTGCCTATCTGCTTACTTTTGTGTCATACAAATTGCTCACTCTATTGACTTACTTGAGTAAATAACTTAACTTAAAATGCAAGAGAGCATGAATTTACACTGCCTTAACAGTGCTCAGATCTATATCTAGAGTTAACCTTAATATTAAAATCAAAATTTGATTTGCCTTATCAAAATACATCAAGACACCATTAACTGATCAAAGATAAACAAGCACATCCATCATTAGGGCAGAAGATTGTGGTCTATGAGGTAAAATTATTGACATCCGACATTTCAGTCAACTGCTTGGTTGCCATTTTCTAAGGGTAACACTCTGGGCAGCTGAACAATGGCTGTTTTATGGCTGTTAAGGCTGTTAACTGTTTTATCAGCAATGGGAAATCTGCATGGGCCCATCATTGCTAATTTTTTACGGATCATTTTGATATGAAAGCTTTAGACACTGCTTTTCTAAAACCTAGCTGTTGGTATATTGAGGATGTTTTCCTTCAGTGGCCCATAGTAAACAAGAACTCACACATTTTTTAGAACATCTTAACATAAATTTCAAGATTTAATTCAATATGCAAGCAGAGAACAATAATCAGATAGCTTTCTTTGAATGTTCTGATCATAAGAAATGCAGATAGGTCACTGTTGTCCACCATTTATAGATACTTAAATAAACACTCTTATCACCACCCACAACAAAAGAGAGGAAAAATTAGAACTTAGTGAACCAAGCTGAATGGATTCGCACAGACAGAAATTTAAACAAAGAAATACAGCAACTTGGAGTGGTTATGTTATAAAATGATTTTACGAGCATAGATTTTAACAGAGCAGTCTATCCAAAAAGAAATCACACTAAGGTTACAAACCACCAGAATACAAGGGGAAAGTTTTTTTTACCATATGTAAAAAGCATTACAGGTCATATTGACAAAATATTTAAAAGGTACAAAATCAAGACAAGTATATAAACCATCCTTTAAAATCCAACGGATTTTAAAAATTCGCTAAAGACAAATAGGGATCCCTTATATGTTCCAGGAGTATATAATATACCTGGCTTGTGTAGTTCTGTTTACATCAGAACAATAAAATGAGTATCAACACTCGATTAGCAGAATAAGCAACGTTGCCATCTTGTACAAACAGGAATTCTGCAGTCGCTGAACATTGTGTTACCATTGACTATTGTATCCTCTATGAAGACATGAAAGTATTGGATACTACAAAATATTATCATGATAGGTATCATAAAGGAGCTGTTGTGATTTACAAACACTATAACATCAATAAAAAAAAGAAAAACTTAAGCTCAACTGCATTTGGGCACCAGTGATGGCATGCCACTGCAAACCCATCATACATAAACCTCTACTGACCTTGGTGTGAGCTATAAATTGTGAAGCTTCACTGCCTTATGCAGTCTTTGTTCAGCTGCCAGAGTATTACCCTTAGAAAATGACAACCAAAGAGTTGACCGAAATGTTGGGTGTTAATCATTATACTGTTAGACCATGGCCCTCCAGCCCAGAAAATTTTAATGTTTTATCAAAAAAACTTTTACTTTTGTGGTGTGCAAATTATTTCTATATATGCAATACTTTATGTCTTTCTTTCTACCATCTCATATTATGTTATTTATATATAAAATATCTTAATTCATAAATATGGCCTAAGTCAATAAAATTACAAATTAAAATCTTACAAAACAATAACAGTTCAATTTAGACATTATAGTTTGTGGGTTTGTAAAAAAAAAAAAAAATGTTTGAACAATTTATGAGATGACCCTCATATTGTTTTGTATTGGGGGGGCATCACAAGAAACAACTGATAGCTTAAGGGAGCTACAGATCAAAAATTTTGGGAACCTCTGTTTTAGAGTAATTTTGCAAATTTTTCCCAATATTAAGCAAATACGATACACTTTCACAATAATGATCTTACCTTAAAATTAAGTCATTTATCACTTCCAAGATAGCCAGTTTGATCATTTCCCATTTAAAAGTAGCTATAATAGCTTTCAAAAGACTTGGGGATGTAGTTTTGTTCTTCATTTTAGCTTTTCGGCATTCTTCATCCCATTTGCTGAAAATTTATAGATGAGTTCATTTAATCAGTGCTAAAAGGTGTAAGTTCTTATAGTGGATAAGTAAATAATAGTAGCATGTGTGTGTTTACATTTATGAGTATTTTTTAGAATATTTTATTTCTGACTTTAATACATTTTAACTGTGAAAAATTATCACTATGAATTAATATAAAATACTAATACAACTCCATTTATACTCTCAGTAATGACAATATTTCAATACTTTCAAAACATTGAATATTTAAATGAAATATTGCATTTTTATGATTAGCTGAGTGAAATATTTTTAGTTTCTCTAGCACATATATACATGCATGTACATAGCTAAAGATTGCATTCCACCCAAAAATTTGATGTCAAGATTTCACTAGAAATATATATTTTGAGGTCCCCTGAGTCCAAAAAAAAAAAAACATATTTAGGAATAGGTCCATCTATGTGTGACTGTTTGATAGCATAGCTCAAAAACAATAAGACTGTCAAAATACCAAACTTTGTATTTATGTTTATGTTTAGTATCTTCCAAGAATGCAATGCAAAGATTTTCAAGAAAATCATCCCACCACAAACTAACTTTTGCATGGAAAAATTTTTGAAAATTTATTTTTTTTCTCAAAAATGGCTCCAATGATTAAAATATTGAATATTTAAGATATTTACATAACAATATAGTATATTTGGGTTTTCTGGGTATAGCCTTTGAGAATCTCTTTATTCTGGATGAGTTTTGCATAACGGTTAAACCATAAAGATAGACAATAACTAACTGCACCAAAAATGTAGATCTCGTTAATATACATCATTTATGTCATACATTTTTCTTGTAGAGTTAACCATTTTTGAGATGTTCCTTGTTATTGGTTTCAGTTTTAAACTACCTAGTTTTCTCAAATGGGACCATGCAAAATGAACCTAACCTCAATTGTTTCACATAGTGATCAGCTTTTAAAAAATTTGGCTATTGCTTTAGACTAATATAATGCCTTATTTTCCCTTCTAATTACATGAGGCAAGTAGCAAGACCAATTTTGATAATATTTAGCCAAATATTATGTTACAGATAATTAGTATGTTGTAGATAAAAGAATAGTTTGCATATGGAACAGCTAGAGAAAGTTATGTGAATGGAACATATCAGATTTTTTTAAATCAGTGTTGTCATTTTTTTTTTTTTTGTACAGTGTGATGTCTTTGTAGCCTATCCCTAACTTTTTCATTACAATTTCATTTACATATTTCTGATAATGCTCATACTTACCTTTGTAATCTATTTCCAAGCTTGTTGGATTCATCCTTGGATAGCAATTCAATTAAGTTTTCTTCTTTTAGGGGATATGAAAATCCTGGTTTGAACAGTTTTCTTGTCCACCTAAAGGAATATAAAGTGAATGCAATAAATGTGTATTAGGATTAGTTTTTTTTTCTTCTATATGTACCTTTTTATTTGTAGTATACTATGAGTTTTCTATCTTTATGAATAGAGTTTATGGTAATTACAGAGATGTCTATTGTCATGTTACATTACCACTAGTGCAAATAGAATCCTAGGGATTATAATTCACCATCACCTTTGATGGACAACCACCTTTGGGAGCACCTACTGTACAATCTGTATACAATCTTTATATAATTCTTAGAACATTTTAATGTGTGTAATTAATTATACAAAATGTTATAACCACTTCATTAAATAATATAAAATATTAATGGAATATTCTATATTTATTGAAATAAATACTTATGTTGTTTTTGTAAATGTATAATTTTAACATAATTATTTTATTAATTAAGTAATTAATTAATTTATAATCACTAGGCATGCAATTTATCCAGTGAAAACTGGTTTATAGTTTTGAGGTGTTATCCATACATTCAAAGCATTGCTAGTTGAGTGATGAAAATCACTATCTTGGTAAAGCACATGTAAGCATGAAAGTTTTAACTACACTATAAAAGTGAACAAATTATGCACCTATTCATTTTATGTTTATAAAAAGCTGTAAGCTGTTTGTGCTTCATTAGCAGCAGTTTTCTTTATAGATTTGATGCACTTAGCAAAGAAGGTGGTTTTTATAAAAAAAAAATATATATATATCATCACCATTATTACGTAACTGTATAGGACCTGGCTAGAAGTCAGGACCTTTTTAAAGAACATCAAACTACTGACAGCTAATATGCCAAAAAAGTTGCACTATTATATATTTTTTCAGTTTACTTGGTTTCAGAAATAAGATCAGTAATAAATTAATCTTTTCCTTTTCTTAAGAGTATATAGCATACTAAGTGGTACAACCATTGATTATTGAATTAATACTGTAAGCAAATGGTGAGCATAGCCCACCTGGATAGTGTGGTGGTAGCGTGTCTGCCTCATATTCAACAGGTCATGAGTTCAAATCTTGCTTAGGGCGAGTTACCCAGATAAGGTTTTTTTTGAGTGTTTTCCCTTATCTTGAGAAGATGAATATTGAGTAACTTTAAGATCTATGGACCCCGAGATCATTTGAGCATCATTTCACCAATTTCATTCATCGTCCAATATGACCAACTGGGTTAAAAGACGTTAAATTACATAAAAAAAAAAAAAAAAAAAAAAAAATGATGAGTATTTCTTAACACAGCTTCAACATTTAATATATAGGATTATTTTCAATGAAATTTATGTGATTTCATTTATGGGAAAACTGCGGAAAAAAAATATAACTAACACCAAACTGGATTCATATTGGTGTACCATTTATCAAAATATCTATATCTGTACACGTAACATGTTATAGAAAAGTCCTCTCTTGAGTTGAGCATTACAAATTATTTAGGGCTTCAAATTATTTTCTTTGTTCAATTTCATTTTACTGTGAAAAGATACTGTAAACAGATTTTAGTAAATCAATATGAACAATAATACTTAATACAAAAGTAAATACAAAGTATACAATACTTACCAGAAAAATAAAACAGATATGAAGTTAGCAGATTTTCGAGGATTTTCAGAAAATTTTTGTTGTGTTGTGTCCATGGCAGACTTCAATCCAGTGCTTTATTCCTGTGCTTAAATACAAACAAACCTATTAGCTTTCTTTGTTATGTAACTTATAGTATAATAGTATAGTAGTATTATGGTATAATAACCATTATGCACTAGAACAGGCTATTCCAACTCAACTCAACTGAGTCAGAGTACTTGTGTGTACTCAAGCACATATGTTGGAGCCCAATTCAAGGGGTAACATGACAGCCAATATATCACTGGATAAGAATCACAGCACAATACTTGTGCTTCATCCCAACACTTGATTCAGCCTTGAGATGGACTGTCCTCAAAGCTGGGGTGTATTACATACTGCAGTCAGACTCCTGTGAGTCATGGACAGTTCACTGCTCTTTTGGCACATACCCAAGCTGGAGCAGCCCACAGTAGATGATACTATTAACTTTCAATACATCTTTATCTTTACTGCCACATAATTAGACATTTCATTTAAATTTATAGATATTAGTATAGATTAAAATAAATCAAATATCAAAACATATATTGTGAATACTGTTTTTAATATAAATGTAAAATATTATTTCAATTCAGTGCTACTGAAATCTCACCATCATTCATACATACCAAATATACTAAGAAGTACCTATGTAAAACAATTTTGTGGGTCACTAGAATATTTTCCAGTAGATCAACAGTATGTATTGTTATACAAACACAATAAAAGTTTCCAATGATGTCATATCTTTTAATGATATATTTTTTTAGGTAATTAGGATTGCATTTTTTTTTCTCAAAAATAAGAAGACAAAAAAATCTGTTGGATTCCATTCCGCGGTAAACTAGGGATTTCAAATCTAGATATGTCGAGGTTTTTACTGCTTCCTGGGATCATTGAGGTTTCTGCTTCACAGATCCCTCCTCCCTGTGCCCTATCGTCACTCTGCAGTCGCGGCTCTCGACTCCAACTGCTCCACTCCTCTACTTATGAAGACATTCCTCGGCTATCGTTTGCCGCTTAGAGCCCTTCACCTTGAGTTATGCTTTTCGACCTAGTGCCCTAAAGGCTTATAACAGACCTGTAACTAAATTTATTATGGCTTTAAAGCCAGAATAGCAAAAGGTGCCAAATCAGGATCACGTATGGAAGTAAATACAACTGTAAAATACTTCTACAATTCGTCCGGATTGAAACTTGAAATACCTGACTGCCAACAATTTTTTTTCGAAAAACGCAAAAATAGCGTTTGACAGTAAATACCCTCTGACTAAAGGATCAGACTAAAAAGAATCAAGATGATGCTTCGATAGCATGCTTTCGTGAAACCTGGAAATTGCTATGAAATGGAAATGGAATTTTATTTATGGGCGCTCTTTAACTGCTGTGGTTCTCAGTTTCCCATTCTATACTGCGCTTGATTTTTCTCAGAGACCTCTTTATCAGGCTTGAATTTTATTTACTCTCTCTCTCTCTCTCTCTCTCTCTCTCTCTCTCTCTCCTGTATCTCCAAATAAAATCTAGCAGAACGCATGGTCGCTTCGATCGCATAGATGAAAACTTGAAACATTACTAAACAAAATCTGATGTGTTGCATTCACATAACTTTCTCTACCTATTTTGCAAACAAACTAGTCTTATAAAAGATTCTTCTACCTACATCGTGCTAAACAAGATAAATATTGACACAATTGGTCTTACTACTTTGTTCCTTATAAGCAGAAGGGAAATAAGGAAATATACCAAGCTAAAACCATAGTCAAATCTCTTAAAAAGCCGATCGATATTGAACCATTGAAGTTCGTTCTTGCATTTCTAGAAAAACAGAAGTGAGATTAAACTACACATCTCGGAAACGGTCAATTCTGCAATAAAATGTAAATAACATAAGATATGTGTTTTAACGAGACCTACATTTTTTGTGCAGTAAGTTTTTGTATGTCTCTGACGGTTTACCAGTTATGCAAAATTCATCCAGAATGAACAAATCTTCAGAAACTAATTAGCTTTATTATACGGTATTTTAATCAAAATCGTTAGAGCCAGTTTTGAGAAAAAACAAAATTTTCAAAAATGTTTCCATGTAAAGAGCAGTTTGAGCTGGGGAATTTTCTTGAAAATCTTCGTGTCACAGCCTTGAGAGATACTAAACTTAAATACCAAATCTTAAATATGGTCTTCTAGTTTTTGAGCCATGCTGCCCAGACACACACAAAGACACACACGCGTTTTTGTTGTTGTTGTCTTTTTTTTCTTCGGAATTTTTTTTTGTTTTTGGACTCGGGGGACCTCTAAACACAACCAACGATGGAAATATGCTATAACACTTAAACGTTTCTCAAACGAGAGTCGTCATTCGTTTCATCTCTCTTTTGTTTTACTCTTGGCTATACAAAGAAAACCAAACTTCGATTAGATCCCATGGCGACCATTTTATAAGCTATGACAGCCACTTTAGCCTAGTGTACGTGTTCCCTTAGCTCCCATATACTACAATGAAGCAAGTAATAAGACCATTTCTGCTAATATTTATCTCCATTAGTATGATGTAGTAAAAAGACTAATCCTTTTTTTTTTAGAATAATTTGTTTGCAGAACAGGTAGAGCATATACAATTTTGGTAATATCATAATACGAGAGCCGTCCAATAAGTCCTTAAAAATCCAAAAATTACATTCGTAGCATCGAAAATGTTTTGTATTTAGTAGCCGTCGTCTTTACTAGATGGCCGTTTCAGCTATATCCATCACGTAGTTTCGTTGCCATAGGTGATGGAATAAACAATCTTGTGCTAATTTAGAAAGATGGGGAAAAAAAACGAGTTTCGTGCGGTGATTAAACTTCTATTTAATAGGCTTAACCGAGAGAGATAAAATCCTAGTTGGATGAAGTCATGGCATATCTTTTCCAGCGTTTGCAACAATTTACAATTGGATAAATGAATTTAAACATGACCGTACATCCACAAATGATGAACATTGTTTCGGATATCCAATAGAAGTGATTTCCTCCGAAATGATTATCAAAATCCAGAATGTGGTTTTGAGTGATTGACGAATCAAAGTTCGCGAAATAGAGAGGCAACAGGCATATCACAAGGTACAGTGTTCTCATTTTGCACCAAAAATTAGGTCAGACAAAGGTCTCAGCAAGATGGATCCGCGTTTGCTCTCAATGGAGAATAAACGCAATCATGTGATCGATTTGGTGGCTAGTTTGGCACTATTCCGTCGCGATCCTGACGAGTTTTAGCGCCGATGCATAGCTGTGGATGAAACATGGATACACTACTACACTCCAAAGACAAAATTCAGTCGAAACAATGGGTTTTTAAAAGCAAACCGGCTCCGAAGAAGGCAAAGGTGGTAGCCTCGTTTTTTTAGGATCACAGAATCATCTACGTTGACTGCTTGCAGAAAGGAAGAACAATAAATGGAGAATATTATGCATCGTATTGCACTGGTTAAACGGAAATCAAGAAAAAACGCCCTCACCTAGCAAAGAAAAAGATTCTCTTTCATCACACCTGCGCAGTTTCAATAGAAAAAATTGTAGAATTAATGTTTGAATTACAACATCCATTGTACTCACCAAATTTGGCCATCCAAACTTGAAAAAGTGACTCGGCGGTAAACGATTAAGTCTAACAAAGAGTTTTCCCGAACATATACCTATTTAGAGGACCTTCCGAAATTCTACTTTCTGGAAGGCCTAAAAGAGAAACGTCAGGTTAAAGTGAATCAGGTTAAAAGGAGATTATATTGAAAAAAAAATCTACCAAAAATAATTTGTTTTTCTATCTTTTTCTAAGCACTTATTGAACGCTTCTCGTACATAGACCCAAAATTAATTTGTCATTTGTTATCAACTGTGAGCAATATTCGTAGATTAAAGTCCATACGTAACAGCATTAAAAACTGCAGCTCCCCTCTCCTTATACCCTTAATTAATAAAGCTCCTTAAAAGCTCTGCTCATACTAATAAAAAACCTAGCTAAATTGCTTGTTATGTAGGTTTAGCAGATTTTTGTTTGTTTTGTTTCAGCTAATACTCAATATAATTAAAACGAAAGATGTGTTAATGCTGTGTAGCAAAGTTCGTGAGTTTAATTTTCTCTTAGCTGTATTGAATATAGCTTCCTTATCTGTAAAATATTCCTGTTTCTCATGTCTTTCATGCCTTGAACAATGTTGTTTCCTGTAGTATCTGTAAATACACACATAGTGCCTGCACGTTTGAAGGTGATTCACATGAATAACAATTAGAATATTCATTTTTAAATATTCATTATATAGAAACACATAAAGGCTTAAAGTCCTTGTGTTGATAAATATTATAATTTTTAGTAAAACTAAATAATAAGATGGATATTTCATTTCTCATTGTAATTCATCTTTTGTGGGGAATAACCAAGTTACCATGTACTCTATTTGATAAGTAAGAAGTAACATATACACAAAGTTTCATAATAATCGGTTCGGTTTTCATCTGATGTGCAGCATTTAAATATACGATTTCAGGCCATAAAATAGATGCTTACGAGAATATCAGCAAACCAAACTGCAGACTTTTATGCGCAACCAGGTCCTTCATCTACTTTTTTACTTTCTCTACACATACTATGTACACAGTGTATAGAGAAGGTATTGCATTCCACCCAAAAATTCGATACCGAGATTTCACCGGAAATACATGTTTTGGGTCCCCCTGAATAAAAAAAAGCATTTTCAGAAAAAGGTCCGTGTCTGTGCGTATGTGTGTGTCTGTGTGCCTATGTGTGTGTCTGTGTGTGTCTGTGTGTCTGTGGACAGCATAGCCCAAAAACGAATAGACCGTTGAATACCAAACTTGGTATTTGAGTTTGGTATCGTCCAAGAATGCGACACGAAGATTTTGAGAAAAATCCCCCCACCCCAAATTACCATTTACATGGAACTTTTTTCGAAAATTTTAACATTCTTAAAAATGGCTCTAACGATTTTCATTAAAACATCGTATATTAAAGATATTTACCTGAAAAATAACATGTATATCTTGAATTTTCTGGAAATAGCCTCTGAAGACTACTTTATTCTGGATGAATTTTACAAAATTTTGCATAACTGCTAAACCGTAAGAGATGGACAAAAACTTACCATACAAAAAATGTAGAGCACGTTAAAACTCACAATCTATGTTATATACATTTTTTCGTGGAGTTGCTTGTTTTTTTTTTTTTTTTTTGTTTTTTTTTAGATATTCTTTGCTTTTGGTTTCAGCTTTGAAAAAGTTATACTTTTCCATACAGGAATGTGTCAACTCCTGTCCATACAAACAAAGGAACTTCAGTCACACATTAACCAGCTTTTGACTATCACTTTAAGTTATGGTACTCCCTTATTCCTCTTCTACTTACAATGAAGCAAGTAATGAGATTATTTCTGCTAATTTTTTATCGATTAGCATGAAGTAAATAGGAGCATAAGCTTTTTAAAGGATCCTGGAATAGACTTCTACGACTCATCTTCAAACGTCAAAATTTAGTTCGCAGGCAGTGATCTGGATTATGTGGATGAAAGAGATTGCATCATTTGTGGAGAGATTGGAAAGACAAAAGTGTGGTAACAATGTTCTTGATGCCAAAAGTGGGCTCATACTCTGTGTACGGGCTTAAATTTCAGGGAAGCAAAGGAGAAAAGCTGTATTTGTGACTTTGATGATAAATAGATAACCATCAATAACATATCTTTGTTTTGTAAATAGTTTTTTCTTTTCAATTCGTCTTCTTAACCACATCCCAAAGTCATCTTGCCCGTCCTGTAGGGTAAGTTGACGAATGGTACTATTACTAATAAGAATAGATCTACTTGAAAAATGCGTAGTTATAGGAAATATTTAAGAGTGCGATCGTATGCTGATCGAGTTAAACGGCCGCACCGTGACCGAGTGACAGATATCACCTCTCACCTAGACCGCAAGCGACCGCGTGTGAGGTTCGTGGTGAATAAAGCGGCGCAGGGGCGGGCTTTCTCCGGGTTCTCCGGTTTCCCCCGCCATCGCATTCTATCGGTACTCCATCTTAATTTCATATATCATCAGTGTCTCGCCTACGGAGCCACAAGCAGTAAAAGGGGGCGTTAAACTCTACTAAAAAAAAAGATCGATTTAAATCATACAATTTATGCGAAACTAAGATTTAAATCATACAATTTATGCGAAACTATGCCAGATAATTTTCTGAGATATTTATAATTTCCGATATTCCTAATTATTGTTTTAAATTTTCCAACGTTATAATTTTCTCGAATGGGAAGTCGACATTTTTTAATTTATTTACACGTACTTGTACATAATAGAGAAGGTACTGTATTTCACTCAAAAATTCGAAGTTGAAATTTCATCAGAAATATATAGTTTGAGAGCTTCTGAATAAGAAACATTATATTTAAAAAGGTTCGCGCATCTGTGAACAGCATGCATCAAAAACGAAAAATCATTTAAGTACCAACCTTGATGTTTAAGTTCACTATCTTCCAAGATTGGGGCATCCCAAACTACCTTTTACATGCAACATTGTTCGAAAATTTTGATTTTCTAAAAAAAGGCTCTAACGATTTGGATTAAAATACCATATGTTTAAGGTATTTTCATGACGAATGAAATGTATCTCTTGGATTGTGTATGGGCGTGTGTGTGTGTGTGTGTGTGTGTGTGTGTGTGTGTGTGTGTGTCTGTGGACAGCATAGCTCAAAAACGAAAAGACCGTTAAATACAAAACTTGGTATTCGGGTTTACTATCTTTCAAGGTGCGACACGAAGTTTTTTCAAGAAAATCCTCCGACCACAAAGCGCCCATTACATTGCAAAATTTTTGAAAATTTTGATTCTCTCAAATATGGCTCTAACGATTTTGATTAAAATACTGTATATTAAAGGTATTTAAATCCCAAATACAATGCATATTTTGAATTTTCTGGGAATAGTTTCTGAAGACCTCTTTATTCTGAATGAATTTTGTCGAATTTTACTTAACTGCTAAACCGTAAGAGATAGACAAGAACTTAATGCACAAGAAATGTAGATTTCGTGAAAACACAATTTATGTCCTTTACATTTTTGTTGTGAAGATATTACTTGTTATTAGTTTCAGTTGTAAAGTACTTACACTTTTCTCAGACAGAAAATGTCCGTTTTTATTTTGTTCTACTCCTAGCCAAGCAAAGATGACAATCGCATAACGACAGCTTTTGAAATATTTGACTATCGGTTTAGCCTAATGTATTCTCTTTGTTCCCTCATTTTTATAAGGAACTAAATAATACGATAAGAACTGTCTGCTGATTAGCATTGTGTAGAAGGCAGAATAATCTTATGTAAGAGGTTTGAAGAACAGCTAGAGAGTGTAACACATCATATTTTTTTTTAAATGGGAAGTCGTCACCTTTTACCCTTGGACATGTACAGAGACAATTTTAATGCAGGGTGAATAGGACTTATAAGAATTGACTATATAGCTTCAATTTAATGATGTCCCTTAGAGGTTAGAGGGGAGGCTATACAGACGCCGGGAGGCCAGGAGGCCTCTACAACGGCACCTGCCTCAACCAGCGCAAATAGAGTTTCACTCGAAGCAAGCAAACACCATCTGCCTGCAAAGCCTCAAACCACACCTGCGCCGACCTGAAAGACGAAGACTGGAAATGAAATGAAGAGAAAGGAACTACGGTGGATATACAGCACCCAGCATTCGCCTAAACAAACCCAGGAAAACCACGGAAAAAGCTAGCCTGAGCCACTTGGCTCAATCTGATGTCCTTTATACGTACAGCGAAATAAGTAATAAGGATATTCTGCTCACACTTAACGCGATTAACATGTAACGAGAAAGAAATAACGCCTGAAGAGACGGCGAGAGATACGCCGTTGAGGGAGGACGTGAAGATGAAAGAAGTCACCAGAAAGAATTAATTAGTAATTCACGAGGAAGAAAGTAAAATATCACGCGTAAAAGGCTGTTAATGTGGAATAATTATTATTAGTACCGAAACAAATTATTTTTAGCATTGCGACCGCAACCAGTGTCGAGTCTATAGGAAGTATTACACTCCGCAGGGACGCATTTAGTGAGAAATCTAGCTTCATGGAAAAATACATGAGCGTCAAAACGTGAGAGATGATTGTGCTATTTCATAAAATCTTGTGTTCATATGACTTCTCTATCTGTCCTGCAAACAAACCATTCTTACAAAACATTATTCTATTCTACTTCATGCTAATCGAGATAATCATTAGCAAACTAGAGTTATTACTTAGTTCGTTGTAAGTAAAAGGGAAATAAGAGTATATGTATTCCATATATAAAACATATTTTAAACACGTCACTATGTGACGATGTTAAATTTGCTTCTCTTTGCATGGCAAGAGAACGATAATACAATACTACAATACCATAAAACAATTGAAAGTAAAACGATTTACGACCTCTATGAAAAAAGTATGAGTATTTTAAAATTTAAACCAATAACACGGAATATATTGGAAGTGGGTAGCTATATAAAAATATATATACCTATAGGTAGGTAGGTAGGTAGGTAGATAGGTAAGAAGGTAGCGAGATATAACTTTTTATGCAGTAAGTATTTGTCCATCTTTTGCAGTTTTCCAGTTATGTAAAAGTCATTCAGAATGAGAAGACTCAGTCATTCTCAACAAATTCAAGATATACGTTTTATCTAATATGTAAATATCTTTAATACACAGTATTTAATCAAAATCATAAAAGCCATTTAAAAATCGAAAATTTAGAAACATCTTCTATGTAAAGATTGGTTTAGTGTGGGAAATTTTCCTGAAAATTTTCATATGGCATCCTTAGAAGATTAAACTTAAATGGCAAGTTTGATATTTAACGGACTTTTCATTTTCGAGTTATGCTGACCACAGACACAAACATACACGGATCTTTATCTACAATGTTCCTTTCGGAACCAGTGGTTCTCTAAACATACATTTCCGGTGAAATTCCGGCATAGGATTTTTCTGTGGAATACAATAATTTCTGTACTTCTTTTATGTACGTACATAGTAATTGGTAGAGAAAGGAAAACAAATCTTATAGATTCCATTCACACGACTTTCTCTAAATCTCTGCAACAAATTGTTGTTAAAAAGCTTATGTTTCTATTTAATTCATGCTAATCGAGAAAAAAATAGCAGAAATAGTCTTATTACTTCCTTCCTTGTAAGTAGAAGCGAAATAAGGGAGTACCATAGGTTAAAGTGATAATCAAAAGCTGGTTGCTATGTGACGAAGTTCCTTTGTTTTTTTTGGACAGGAGTTGACAAATTCCTGTATGAGAAAAGTATAAGTTTGTTTAAGCTGAAACCAAAAACAAGGAATATCTCAAAAACGATCAACTCCACAAAAAATGTATATAACATAAATTGTGTGTTTTAATGTGCCCTACATTTTTTGTATGGTAAGTTTCTGTTCATCTCTTATGGTTTAGCTGTTATGCAAAATTCCGTAAAATTAATCCAGAATAAAGTAGTCTTCAGAGGCTATTCCCAGAAAATTGAATATATACATTTTATTTGTCATGTAATATCTTGAATATATGAGATTTTAATCAAAATCGTTAAAGCCATTTTTGAGAAAATCAAAATTTTCGAAAAAAGTTCCATGTAAAAGGTAGTTGGGGAAGGGGGGGTTTTCTTTAAAATCTTTGTGTCCCATCCTTGGAAGATACCAAACCAAAATACCTAGTTTGGTATTTAACGGTCTTTTCGTTTTTGAGCTATACTGCCCGCAGGCACACACAGACGGACTGACAGACACACGCACTGACATTTTTCTGAAAATGCTTTTTTTGGATTCAGGGGGTCTCAAAACATGTATTTTCGGTGAAATCTCGGTATCGAATTTTTGAGTGCATTACAATACTTTGAAGGAATAAAAAACGTATGCAAATTATAAGTTTCGTTGTTCATAGGTTTTCTTCTCTTACAAAAAACTTATACACCATGTCTGCCTCTACAATATGTCCACTTCACATTTAAGAGATCACGAGCTCAAATCTCGCTTAGGTTGAGTTACCGGGATAAAGTTATTTACCACAAAATCATTTGAGAATCATTTTACCGATTTCGTTCATCGTACGATATGACCTACCAGGTTAAAAGACGTCAAACTACCACAAAAAATCACTTAATCGCACAGAAAAATATTACGCTATCAGCGTTTGATACCGCTAGCCAAAGACAACGGTAAGCGTAGTAAGAATCAACTTTTGCTTTTAATGCCAAGAGTGCTGTTCCTACATCTAATATGTTACGTAAACACCATGGCTTAGCTGCTCAAGAAAATTAATGGAATTAGTTTTAAATGTAATGATAACTCCACGGGATAACAGCCCAGTTAAATTAGAGTCATAAAAATCCAAGCTTTCGACCAACAACTCTGTGGTCTTCTCAGGGCGGGAAACCATACTCAAAAATTAACAGCGGGAAAGATTTGGATCTTTATTTTTTTGTGTAGTAGTTTTTTGTCTATCTCTTACGGTTTACCTCTTATGCAAAATCATCCAGAATGAAGAAGTTTTCAGAGGATTTTCCCAGAACATTCAAGATATGCAATTTATTTGCCATGTAAATAACTTAAATATAGGGTATTTTAATCATCATCGTGAACATGATAAAATATATAGGCATCTTGGATTTTCTGGGAATAGGTTTTGAAGTTCTCTTCATTTGGACGTCTTTTATATAACTAATAAACCGTAAGAGATAAAAAAATAATATTATAGATTTCGCTAAATCCCAGTGTTTACGTCATATTTATTTATTTGTTTGTTTTTACTTTTTTGGAGTTAACCATTTCCGAAATATTTCTTGTTATTGGTTTCAATTTTTAAATAATTTACCTTTTCTCAAACAGGCATTAGGCATTCCTGTTTCTTTTGTTTTACTTCTGGCCATGCGTAGAAAGCCAAATTTCTATTAAATAGAATCACCTTTTAAAATATGTCGCTTATCTCGATTAGCAAGTGTGGATAAAAGAATAATAAGAATTGTTTGTAAGAATAGTTTGTTTGCAGAACGGATAGAGAAGGTGATATGAATGGAACACATCGATTTTTATCTATATGTGAACAAAAATGGCAGAATATTTTAAATGAAACTTTTAAAATGGGACATTGCTTCTCCTTACGGATGATCCAATTACAATAGTAGAAGATAAAAATAGTCAACAAAGAATTATGTCTAGTTTAAACCAAACAGGCACAAAATGTAATCTACAAATATCAGAAAGCAAAACTAATCCATTCGTTCCTATGGCAAAGAAGCAATGAGGATTAAGATAATTATAAATAATAAAAAAATCTGATGTGTTACACTCACATGACTTTCTCTAGCTGCTCTACAAACCTCCTATAAAAGATTGTTCTTCTTTGTACACAATACTAATCGAGATAAATATTAGCAGAATGTTATTACTTAGTTCCTAATAAGTAGAAGAGAATAAGGGAATGCGCTATGCTAAAATGATTATCAAATGTTTTAAAAGCTATCGCTATGCGATTGTCATTGCAAACCATTTCTTTGCTTGGCCAGGAGTAGAACAAAAGAAAAGAGGACACTTCCTGTCTGAGAAAAGTTTAAGTACTTTACAATTGAAACCAATAACAAGGAATATCTCAGAAACGGTTACCTCCACAACAAAAACGTAAGGGACATAAATTGTGTGTTTTGTCGTGATGTACATTTTTTGTGCAGTAAGTTTTTTTTTCTGTCTCTTACGGTTTAGCAGTTAAGGAAAATTCATCCAGAATAAAGAGGTCTTAACAGGCTATTCCCCAAAAATTCGAGATATACATTTTATTTCGGACATAAATAGCTTTAATATACGGGATTTTAATCAAAATCGTTAGAGCCATTTTTAAGAAAATAAAAATTTTGGAAGTTTGTTCCATGTAAAGGGTAATTTTTAGTAGGGGGGATTTTTTTTAAATCTTTGTGTCGCATCCTTGGGAGGTACTTAACCTAAATACCAAGTTAGGTATTTAACGTTTTTTTTCGTTTTGGGGCTATACAGTCCACTGACACACACACAGACAGATGGACCTTTTTTTAAAAATGCTTTTTTCGGACTCAGGCACTCCAAAACATATATTTACGGTGAAATCTCGGTATCGAATTTTTGGGTGCATTACAATACCTTCTCTACATTGTACATATGGGGCTATAGAAAGTAACAATGGAGCAAGTACAAATCTTAATGATTTGAAACATCAGTTGACATTAACATGAATAATAAAGTTAATAAAACAGAGTTTAATGCGACAGAATGTGGGACAGTTAAATAGACATTAACAAGAAAAGTTGAAGAACACAGTATTGAAATTTTACAAAATATTATTTGTACCAATGCTGTTATATGGGTCAGGATACTGGGTCATAAAGAAATCTCTCGAAGCTGAAATGAGACTTTTAAGAAAATATAGAAGGGTATATATATATATATATACTTTATTGGTTAAAAGTAAAAACCAAGAAATTAGAAGTAACTAAAATTGTCAGCATAAAATTGCAGAATTTTAAACAGATTTATGTGAAATATATTATTAATGAAAAAAAAAAAACGTATACCTCTTAACTATATAGACGAAAGGTAAAAGAATCGTGGAAGGCTTAACAAGAGAGATGGTTAAGGGGACAAGGTACTCTAAAATGGTAACAAATCCCATTTGCTTTGTTTTAGGCACTAATAAAATCTCTATTATTCCCAGTTTCATAAAATATATACTTTTGAGAGGTTAAGAGGATTTTAAGGCATTTGAATATAATTTAAGTGCTACACAACACATACTTAACTTTCTGAATCATAATCATAACTTTATAAAAGATATGAGACATTAATAAAGCGGTAACATTGCAAATGTACCACATTGTTATTTTTTTGGCTGTAAATACTTTTTTTCTACTTCTAATGAACTGATGCAATAACTAAATAATTGAATTCATTAGATAGCTGATTATACTAAGAACAATATGCCAAAATGTAACTATGTATTGCAATTAGTATTAGAGAAAAGGTTACATGAAGTCACGTGTATTAAGAATACATTTTATTATTTTCCTGCTAAATGAAATACTTTTTACAGACCTTACCAAACAAGTTAAAAATACAAACAACCACTTGAAATACTTTTCATTATTTATAGAATAATTCATAAAAATTTCAAGAAAAATCATCGAGAATTTTAACGCAGTGGTAATTTAACTCACTTAAGGTGTAATTTCCGAATGTTCAGAACCCTTGTCCCCTTAATTTAAATGCAGCAGGAGCAAACCAATAATAGCATAATCCATGAAAAAGAATGATGATATTGAACAATAAGTTTAGAAATCAACACAAAAAAAAAAATCAGATGTGTTTCATTCATATGACTTTCTCTACATCTCTGTAACAAATTCTTGTTAATAAGCTTATCCTTTTATCTACTTCATGCTAATCGAGTTAAAATTAGCAGAAATAACCTTATTGCTTGCTTCTTTATAAGTAGAAGGAAAATAAAAGAATACGCTAGGCTAAACCGACAGTCTCATGTTTTAAAATGTGGCTGCTATGAGAAGTTGACAAATTCCCGTATGAGAAAAGTATTTTAATACTGAAACCAAGAACAAAGAATATCCCGAAAAAGCCAATTCCACGAAAAAAATGTATATGACATTAATTGTGTGTTTTAATGAAATCTACATGTTTTGTGCAGTAAGTTCTGTCTATCCCTTACGAATTACCAGCTATACAAAGTTAAAAAAAAAGTCATCCAGAATGAAGAAGTCTACAGAGGCTACTCCCAGAAAATTTAAGATATACATTTTATATGCCATGTAAATATCTTAAACATAAGAGATTTTAATCAAAATCGTTAAAGATATTTTTGAGAAAACCAAAAATTTTCGAACTATTTTCCATATAAAGGGTAGTTAGAGTGAGGGGATTTTCTTGAGTCGCATCCTTGGAAGACATTGAACCTAAATATTAAGTTTGGTATTTAAGGACTTTTCGTTTTTGAGCTATGGATATTTTTTTCTAAAATTGCTTTTTTGTTTCAAGAGGTCCCAAAACATGCATTTCCGATGAAACCTGGTATTGAATTTTTGGTTGCAATATAATACCTCCTCTATACACTATGTACATAAATAGTATGTGTAGAGAATGTAAAAATTAAAATAAAATTTACACTTGCCTATTTAGCAGAATATCCGAGGAGGCCGTCGTAAAAATGAAAAGTGAATATTCACTTTATTTTGCACGGTCACGGGAATGAGCACATCACCTGTGACATACGTTTTGGATCCGAAACTGACACACAGTATCTAACAACACACATTCATTAACTAACAGATAACCGACCAACTGTAACGCTTTCGCTGTTGCCTAAACTCCCTTCCCTACGTACGTCAGAGAACAAAATATAATGATAATACAAGTGCATTGTGTGAACTAAAAGAATGATTAATTTACACGTCGCCCGCCTGGGTAGTGTGGTGATAGTGTGCCTGCTTCCCATTCTAAAGGTCGTGAGATCGAATCTCGCTTAGGGTGAGCTAACCGATTAAGGTTTTTTTTTTCGGTTTTCCCTTATCCTGAGAAGACGAATGTCGAGTAGCTTTAAGCTCCATGGACCGAGATCATTTCAACAATTTCATTCATCGTCCGATATGATCAATCAGGTTAAAGGAAGCCAAGCTACAAAACAAAAAACAAAAAAAAAAACAATAAAAACGCGTCATTGTTGTTACTATGGTAGTGTATTAAACAGCTTATAATTATTAGATCTTTGACTTAAGGTGATGCATCTGTGAATTTTATCCAAAATTGTGAACAATTAAAAGGTATATATTTACTATCTCTACACGTACTATGTACATAGTGTATAAAGAAGGTATTGTAATGCACCAAAAAATTTGATACCGAGATTTCACCGGAAGTACATGTTTTGGAACCCCCTGAATCCAAAAAAAGCATTTGTGTGTGTGTGTCTCTACCCGTGTGTATGTGCCTGTGGCCAGCATAACTCAAAAACAAAAAGTCCGTTTAATACCAAATTTAATATTTAAGTTGAGTAGATATCTTCCAAGGATGTGACATGAAGATTTTGAGAAAAAAAAATCCTCCCACCCCCAGTTACCCTATACATGGAAAAAATTTTGAAAATTTTGATTTTCTCAAAAATGGCTGTAACGATTTTGATCAAAATCTCTTATATTTAATACGTTTACAAAACAAATAAAATATTTATCTTGTATTTTCTGGAAGTAGCCTCTGAAGAACTCTTTGTTCTAGATGAGATTCTTTGAATTTTGTGTAACTACGTAGTAAACCGTAAGCGATAGATAAAAATTTACCCCAAAAGAGTCTTTAAAACACACGATTTATGTCATACATTTTTTTCCCTGGAGTTGAGCGTGTTCGATATATTCCTTGTTATTTGTTTCAGCTTTAAAATACTTAAAACTTTTCTCATACAGGAAATTGTCAACTCCTGGCCACGCAAGGAAACGGCATCTATTCAATCCAATAGCAACTATATTTTAAAGCATTTTAGTATCGATTTAGCCTAGTGCATTCCCTTATTTACATTCTACTTATAAGGAACTAAGTAATACAATATTTCTGCTAGTGTTTATCTCGATTAGCATGAAGAGATAGAAGAATAAGCGTATTAGTAATAATGTGTTACAGAGATGTAGAGAAAGTCATGTGAATGGAACACATCAAATTGTTGTTACTATGGTACTGTATTAAACAGCTTAGATATACTTATTAGATGTTTGGCTTGAGATTATGCATCTGTGAAATTTGTCAAAATATTGTGAACAATTAAAAAGTGCATATTACTTTCTCTACACGTACTATGTACATAGTGTATATAGGAGGTATTGCATTCCACTAAAAATTTCGATACCAAGATTCCACCAGGAATACATATTTTGGATTCCCTTGAATAAAAAAAAAAGCTGTTAGAAAAAGGTCCGTGTGTTTGTCTATGGACAGCACAGCACAAAAACGTAAAGACCGTTGAATTCTAAACTTGGTATTTAAGTTAGTATCTTCCAGGGATGCGTCACGAAGATTTTCAAGAAACCCCCCCACCTCCAACTTCCCTTTATATGGAACTTTTTTCGAAAATTTTGATTTTCTCAAAAATGACTAACAATTTTGATTCGTCTGGTTACTCTAGCCAATAAGCTCTCTGGAAACATGCCAGAATGACATTAAACTCCCCAACTAACTCGTACCAGGAGACCTCAAATTCAATGAGCTGACATACTCCAATGATATAAGACTTTACGATTTGTGTAAAAGAATAATTAATTACCAGTTTATAAACAGATTTTGACGGCGAAACATCGGAATGGTCCAATATTTTTACTTTCTCTACACGTACTATGTGCATAATGTATAGAGAAGATATTGTATTGCACCCAAAATTTCGATACCGAGATTTCATCGTAAATGCATGTTTTGAAACTCCTTGTTGCCAAAAAAAAGCATTTTTAAAAACATGTCTATATGTGCCTGTGGGCAGCATAGCTCAAAAACGAAAATCTGTTAAACACCAAACTTGGTATTTAAGTTCAGTATCTTCCAAAGATGCACACCCTCAGCTACGTTATACATGGAACATTTTTCGAAAAGTATTTTTTCAAAAATGGCTCAAACGGTTTTGATTAAAATACTATATGTATAAGATATTTTTAAGACAAAAGAAATGTACATCTTACGTTTTCTGGGAATAGCCTCTGTAGACCTCTTAATTGCGGATGAAGTTTACTAAATTTTAAATAATTGGTAAACCGTAAGGCATAGACGAAAACTTACTGCACAAAAAATGTAGTACTCATTAAGACAGACAAGTTATGTCATACACATTGTTTTGCTACAGTTAACCGGGATATTTCTTATTATTCGTTTCAGTTTTAAACTATTTAAACTTTTCTCAAGCGGGAATGCAAAAGAGAACCGTATTTCAAATGTTTCAAATAGCGATAACATTTAAAAACTTTGACTATCGCTTAAGCTTAATGTATTCCTTATTTACCTCCTACTTATCTATAAGGCAGCAAGTAATAAGACTATTTCTGGTAATATTTATCTGGATTAGCATGATATAGATAAAGGAATAAATAATATTTTGTAAGGTAGTTTTGCTTATGTAACAGCTACAAAAAATCATATGAATATAACACATATTAGTTTTTATAATAATTATAGAGGCAAATTTAAATCTTTGTACTTATTTAGGTAATAGATAATTCAAAGGATACACAATTGACACATACCAGAAATCCTTATCATCAATATTCAGGAAAATGGTGGAAAGGGGAGGTTCGGGAGCGGTGAATATAACATTTCCCAGTACACCAAGTTTCACAGATTGGAAGTGGTACATGGTTTGCGACTGCCGAGAAAATTAATTTTCTAGTTTGTCAATTATAAAATATCATAAACATTACCAAGATTAGTATATGAATGTATTGCAGTAATAATAAGGAAAAAAAGGAAAACAAATTGCAACATGGAAAAAGTGCATTATGAAAAGATAGAGAGAAGAGAATTAGAATTTGGAACAGCAGAATAGTCTTGTGCAGTGAAACAAATTTATATATTATATATGGTGTCAAAATATGGGAATACTGTTATATAATGATATAATAATATTATTATTTAAAATAAGAAGTAGAAGAAGAATTTGTTACCTTTTTCTAATGTTACACTTAACATTCAAGTTATATAGAAATAAACCTGGAACATTGTTATACTAAGGTCGGCTGGTAAATCCCTGGCCTCTCAATGAAAACAGCATTATAACATTTTTTTTTTTGCTTTATTTCTCAACATAATTTCCAGAAAGGCTATTACATTTGCCATATTGGTGTTGTAATTTAATTAAACCATCTCTGTAGTGCGATTTATCAAGGTCCTCAAAATAGCTGTTTACAGCATTAATCGTTGCTGTGAAATCTTCGTGCTCCAAGAACTTTTTTTGAGGTTTGGGAACAGGTGGTAGTCACTGGGTGCTAGATCTGGCGAACAGGGTGGATTTTCAGGCAATTCCAACTTTAATTCGCACACTTTTCCCATTGCAATGACTGAACGATGGGCCGGAGCATTGTCGTGATGAAACAAGATTTTGTTTTTTCCTTTGCCAAATGAGGTATGTTTCTTTTCACATCATCACTCAAACGTTGCGGTAAACTTGCGTAGTAGCATCGTGATACTTTTACCTTTTTCCAAGTAATCAATAAAAATAATTCCCTGTGCAGAAAACACTCGCCATATCCTTGACAGAATTGACTTTGCCTTTTTTGGAGTTGGTTCACCTGGCGCAATCCACTGTTTTCACTGTGATTTACTTTCTGGAGTGTAGTGATATACCCAAGTTTCATCAATGGTACTAAGCCGTCTCAAAAAGTCACTGGGATTTTTACGGTAGAGCTCCGCATTCTTGACAGAGACACTTTTTCTTCAACTTCTGATTAGGTGTCAACAAACGCGGCACCCACCTTGTACAGACCTTATGAAAGCCCAAAACATTACTTAAAATATTAACTCACGTTCTTTTGATATGTTTACAGCCTCTGCTATTTCAAACAAATTTAATCTGCGGTCTTCCAGTATTAAACGATGAATTTTTTTCAATGATCTCTGGAATTGTCACTTATACAGGGCGTCCAGAGCGAGGCTCATCACTAGTGCTCGTACGTCCCATTTTAAACTGTGCAATCCACCTTTTAATCGTTGAATATGAAGGGGCTGAGTCTTTCAATGTACTGTTCATTTCCTCCTTGATTTCTTTAGGCGTTAAGCCTTTCAAATGGAAGTATTTAATCACTGCTCGTTTTTCCAAATCCTCCATTTTCGTGAAAAACTCTAAAGTTGTCTTGTTTCAAATGCTGTCATTCGAAAACTAAACAAGCTATTGACTTGTAACTATGGATACAAACTAGTCTAGAGTTAAATTATACGATGCTACCGTCCAACTATACGGTGCCTTCATCTAACTATACGACGCTACCATCTAACTGACCTAGTGGCGCCATATATGTGTGAGACCCAGGACCCTGGTATACGATAACTGAAGAGATGAAAATGACTAAAGTAATACAAAATTAAAATGTATTCCAATAAATTAATTTTTTTAAAAATATTCTCAAAATGACTATAACCATTTAGATTAAAATATATTAAATATGTTTACGATACCAATGTATAACACATTTTCTGAAAATACCCTCTGAAGCCCTGTTCATTCTGGATGACACTGGTAAACAAAAACACATAAATCTTATTACACAAAAAAGCTGATGTGTTCCATTAACGTAACCTTCTCTAGCCATAGTCGCCCTCCGTGGTGTAATGGTTACCATGCTGACTTCATATACCCAAGGTCGCAGGTTCAAACCCGGCGGAGGACGATGGATTTTTTCGGGCGTAAAAATCCTTAGCATGGCTTCCTTCGAAAGGGAAGTAGAGCCGTTGGTCCCGTGTCGTAGATTTACGGCACGTAAAAGAACCTCAAGCCTGATTGAGAGGCCTCTGAGCAAAATTAAAAGACGGTCTTTCACGCCCAATATAGAATGGGACGCTGAGAACCACAGCAGTTAAAAAGCGTCCATAAATAACACGCCATTTTTTTTTCTCTAGCCGTTACTATATACAAACTTTTCTCACTAAAGATTATTATTTTATCTATATCATGCTAATCGAGATAAGCATTACCAGAATTGGTCTTATTACTTGCTTCCTTGTAAGTAGAAGGGGAAAAAATGGAATATTAGGCTACTGCGATAGTCATATCTTTTAAAAGCTGGTCGCTATGTGAAACAATTGAGCTTCGGTTCACTTTACATGGTGTCGTTTGTGTAAAGCTGGGTAGTTTAAAATTAAAACCAATTATAAGAAATATCTCGAAAACGATCAACCTTACAAAGAAAAACGTATATGACTTAAACTATGTATTTTAACGAGATCTACAGTTTTGTGCAGTACGTTTATGTTTATCTCTTTCAGTTTAACCGTTATGCAAAATTCTACAAAATTCACCCGGAATAAAGAGGTCTTACGGGTTATTCCCAAACAATTCAACATATACATTTTAATTTCGATGCAAATATCTTAAATATCGGCATTTTAATCAAAATTGTTAGTCATTTTTGAGAAAAATACAAGTTTCAAAAATTTTTCTAGTAAAGGGTTCTTTGTGATGGGGGGATTTTCTTGAAAATTTTCGTGTCGAATCCTTGGAAAAAGTTTATATTCGGCTTAGCTTGTCCTATGTAAGACAGACACCCCTCTAGGACCTACAAGCGGGTGCCTAGGGGTCAGAAGCTATCGGGGAGCCAACGGCACGTAACCTCAGAATGGAAAACCTGGAACGAGTGTTTGGCCCACAGCCAGGTATGAGCATGAGGAAGTGGAGGATATGAAATGCAAACGAGATGGGTGATAGGAAAGGTGATGGTGGAGCAATTGGTGGAATGAATGTCGGGAGAAACCGGAGGACCCGGAGGAAAACCGCCTATACGGCCTTTCGTCTGGCACAAATCCCATACGCGGGCACTTGGGATCAAAACCGGGCCGCCTAGGTGGAAGACGGACGAGTGGTTTGGCCGCTCGTCTCCCTTGGAAGATACTAAAAATAAATACCAAGTTTGGTATTTAACGGTCTTTTTGTTTTTTGAGCTATGCTGTTCACAGACACACCCACGGATTTTTTTGTAAAAATGCTTTTTAGGACTCAAGGGACCTCAAAACTTATTTCCGGTGAAATCTCGATATCAAATTTTTGGGTGGAATACAATATGTACCTTCTCTATCCACTGTGTACATTGTAAGTAGAGCTAAAGAAAGTAAAAATGTGGATCCCGTTAAAACATACAATTTATTTGTGGAATTACCCATTTCCGAGATATTGTTCTTCTCTTCGTTATTCGTTTAAATTATTTAATATCCTTCTCGGATGGGAAGTCGTCATTCATTTTTCTTTCATAGTTTGCTTTTTATTTTCATTTTTTATTACCCCGAAACATGTAAAGAGAACTGAATTTCAAGTCATCATATAGGGACTAGATCCTAAAAGTTTTGACTATTGCTTTAGCTTTGCATCTACAAATAAATATTAAGATCATATCTGTTACCGTTTACCTCGATTAGCATTATGTAGATAATAATAGTTTGTAAAAAGTTGTAGATTAACAGGCAGAGAATGGCACATATCATATTTTAATTATTATTAAAGTATCATGTGAAGATAGTTTCAAGACAAATGAAATATATATCTACAATTATCTGAAAATAGTCTCTAAAGCCCTTGACATTCTGGATGACTTTTTGCATAGCTGGTGAACTACTAGAGATAGACATTTTATTTCACAATGTGTGTAGATGTCATTAAAGCACACAATTTATGTCAATTTATATATTTTGTAGCTAACACTTTTCTAAGATATTTCTTGTTATTGGTTTACATTTTCCATAAGGCTTTTTTACACTTTTATCAAAAGGGAGGTCAATATTGTTTTATTTTTTCGAGTCATTGTAGTCATCACATAGCGACCCGCTCTTAAAAACTTGACTTTCACTTTAGCCTAATGTATTCCCCTATTCTCCTTGCACCTACAGGGAAACGTGTAATACAACAATTTCTGCTAAAGTTATTTTTCTGATGTTCAGGGGTCACCTTTCACAATTTGTTAGGCAATAAGCAATACGATTTTTCCTTGTTACCTTGTGCTTGACAATAGTTGATAGGTATATCTTTTTCAGCTGCGAAGTAAATTATAAGTCAAATGATAACGAGTTCCCAGGCATGAAAACTTGAAAACGCGTATCGCTTCTTGGAAGCAACTATGCACATTATCTCTCAAAAGTGATTGGTGATTAACATTAATTATAGGTAACCATTGGTACAGTGATAACATTTCAAAATTGCTGACATGTGAAAGATAAATCTATTGCATCGATTTCATAAACGTACTTTGGGAATAAACTTGTTAAATCCTCCTTTCTTTTCTTTTTCTTTTTTTTTTTTTTGTTTTTTGTTTTTGTTTGTTTTTGTTGCAAAACCAGCATGTTCATTTTATTTTCTCAACATAATTTCCTTAGCGATCAATACACTTAGTACAACAAAATTCCATTTTCTTTATTCCCTGAGAAAATCTTATGTGTTCAATTCATATGGCTATCTGTACCTGTTTTGCAAACAAATTATTGTTTTAGGTATTTTAAAATTTAAGCCAATAATAAGGAATATTCGGAAGCATAAAAATGTATTCAAATAAATTGTGTGTTTTAAGGAGGTCTATATTTTTTATGTGGTAAGTTTTTGATTATCTCTTAGGGTTTGCCAGATACATAAAAGCCATCCAGAATGAACAGTTCTTCAGAGGCTACTCCCAGATAATTCAAGATATAAATTTCGTTTGTCATGAAAATATTTTAAAAATCGTTAGATATCTTTGACAAATTAAAATGTCCGAAAAATGTTCCATGTAAAGGGAAGTTGAGTGTGTGGGGGGGGGGGAGTTTACTGAAAATCTTCGTAAATACTAAGTTTTGAATTTAACAGACTTTTCGTTTTTGAGTTATGCTACCCCCCCCACACGCACACACACATGTTTTGGTCTTAAAGCAACATATTTATTATACATTTTCACACAACAACACTCTTGGCTTTGTTCAAAGTGTCAAGCGGAATACAAACCATTTTTTCAATGGTTTTATCGTTACTTTCTATCGTTTATAGTTATCTATGCTTTCTATTTTCTTCTATAAGTGTTGAAACAAATGAAACATCTGCTTAGCAACCATATTATACATCTGTAATCTCTGAAATAGAAATGGCGTGTTATTTATGATAATCTTTCATTTAGCAAATTTATTATTCTTACCTATTTTAGTGCAAAAATAAAACGTTGCATGTAGGTAGTATATAATCTCTCATAAAAATTAGCGCGTAAACGATAAACATATACTTATGTCTCAGTCAAATTACATACTACAATTACATAAATAACTATTTTCTACTACCGAGCGTAATTGAGTACTTTACGAACTCTTTCAGATCGCAAACTTGATTTTTACGGAAGCCATGTGCAAAGAAGTGCAGCAAGGGTAAAATGCGAGCGCAAAATAATGTTATTCCAAAATTACGCTTGCCAAAATAATTCACGATATTAGTGTGTATACATACATCAACAGATAATCAATTAAAATTAGTCTACACGATATAATGAATGTTATGTTCAATAAACTTTTCGGAATTTAGCAGATAGTAAATTGATTCTGCTTCTTTTGCAGCTCTAAATATATCACAATTCTCAAAATCTGATATTTTCTCAAAATACATCATAGAACAAGAATAATATTGGTTTGTCACGGCCTTCTATAACCATACCGTCATCGCGCTCAGCAAACACGAAGCAAAACTATACCCACTGAACGCACCCTATCATAACGCTGAGAAATAAATAATGAACTATAACCCTTGGTGAATGGCTCACACTTAACCTCAAATTTATGTCATCCTTCGTTGCTTTTTTTTTTTAATAGCAGAAAATTCTCGTAGAAAAATATTGGTATGATACGCGAGTGTAAAGTTTCTTTTGGTTCTCGACTGCGTCTCGTTTCACAACATTCCCGCTCGAATCAAAAACCACAACTTTACGCTCTTACATCACAAATAACTATGCTGCATTTAATGCGCATTTAATGCGCACTCAGCGTTTTCATATGCAGAACTTAATCAGGATATGGTGCACCTGTTCACATGTGATGCCAATCTGAATGCGCGGTCTTCTATTACGATACCATGAATGTTATTCACCATTTTTTCAGAGCAAACCTTAATTGGGCGTCAGGAACTTGCTGCATCTGACGTGCTTATACGACCACGTTTAAATTCATTTATATAATATTAAATAGTCTTGAGTGAGTGCTGTGTAGTCCCCATGAACCTCCTTCAGTTCAGTTCTATTTGTGTTTGATTTGTACCTACTCCAATTTTTAAAGTAAAAGGGTTTTATACATTGCATTCCTTTGTTTGTATGGCTAGGAGTTTACAAATTCCCGTATGAGAAAAATAAAAAGTATTTTAAAACTGAAACCAACAACAAGGAATATTTAAAAAAACGGTCAACCCCACGAAAAAAATTATATAACATAAATTGTGAGTTTCAACAAACTCTACATTTTTGTTAAGCAAATTTTTGTGTATTTCTTACGGTTTACCAGTTATGTAAAATTCATCCAGAATAAAGATGACTTCAGAAAGTTCAAGATATACATGTTTTTTATTATTGTTTTTATTGTTTAATTTATATAGCCCCCATTAACAAATCTGAGATCATATAAGCGGCTTTATATGAGAAACAACTCGTTGTCTGTAGGTTTTACGTTGGGTTTAATCGTTTTATTTTCCTCAAACATGCACACATTCACTATCGCATATATATCTTTTGGTATTTAACCGACTTTTTGTTTTTAATTATCGTGTTTACAGACACTCGTACACACGGACACTGATCTTTTACTCAAAATCTGATGTGTTCCATTCACATGACTTTCTCTAGCTGTTACACAAACAATTTTCTTTACAAAAGATTATTCTTATACTAATCACGGTAAACATTTAGCGGGAATCGTCTTATTACTTGCTTCTTGTAAGTAAAGGGGAAATAAGGGAATGCACTAGGCTAAAGCGATAGTCAACTCTTTTAAAAGCTGGTTGCCATGGGTTGAAATCCGTTTCTTTGCATACCAGGAGTTTACAAATCCCCGTATGAGACTAGTTTTAAGTATTTTAAAACTATAACCAATAGTAAGGAATACCTCGAAATACTCAACTCCACGAATTAAATTACATTATTTATTTATGGACGCTCTTTAACGGTTGTGGTTCTCAGCGTTCCATTCTATATTGAGCGTGAGAGACCGGTTAATTTTACTCAGAGGCTTCTTTTATCAGCCTTGAGCTTCTTTTACGTGCCAACGGCTTAACTTACCTTCCGAAGGAAGCCATGCTAAGGCTGTTTACGTCCGAAAAAAATACATCGTCCTCCGCCGGATTTGAACCCGCGACCTTAGGTTTACGAAGTTATCATGGTAACCATTACACCACGGAGAGCGACTCGGTTTCTCGAGAAAATGTATATGATATAAATTGAGTGTTTTAACGAGATGTGCATTTTTTGTGTCGTAAGTTTTTCTATTTCTTAGGGTTTACCAATTACGCAAAAATCAGCAAAATTCATCCAGAATAAAGAGATGTTCAGAGACTATTTCCAGAAAATTCAAGATATACATTTTATTTTTCATGTAAATATCTTTAATATATGGTATTTGAACCAAAATCGTTACAGCCATTTTTGAGAAAATTTTGAAACTTTTCCATGTAAAGGGTAGTTATGGGGTGGGTGGATTTTACTCAAAATTTTCATGTCGAAACAGTCTGTAAAATTCAATTTTTCTGGCGAATAAGCTTTTGTAAGGATAGTTTTTTAAAGAATGCGTAGAGAACATCATATTTTTGTATATCGGATATTTTTGTCGCATTAACAGAGTTTTCTCTAACTCATTCTGCATGGAAATTGCCGAAAGTAATTCTTTGCTAGAGAATGCACCAAAGTAACGCCGTGACATTGCTTTTTGTTTTTTTCTATTCATCGATTTTCTTTAGATATAAAGGAACTAATTGTTATTCGTATAATAGCACAGGTGTAAAGAATTCTTTGGTATTCAGGTCTGTTCAACATTCATGTTGACATTGATGATGATGGATGTGTTGTCTTTTGTGGTTCGCGATAATGACGCCATGAACTTAGTCAGTTGGACGTAATTTGTGTGCTCACGTATTCAACGATTTCTCGAATATTTTATACTACGTTGAGTAGGAAATAATAATTGTTCAAAGAGAGGCAGTAAGTCATGTATATATAGCATCAGAAAAGTAGCTTTATATACACTAAAGCTGATGTATTAACTTTCTCTTCCCATTCTTCAAGAAACGATCTTAAAAACACGCTTACTCTTCTCTTTAGTGCACGTTAATCAGGTTTATTATTTGCAGATATTCTTTTATTTAACATGTCCTTGTAAGTACAATGGGAGAAGGGTAATATAGTAGACTTGAGCGATATTTAAATATTTTATGAGCTGGCCGCTGTGATTGTTTTGAAATTCCGTTATCGTTGCATGACCAGGGAAATAAAAACGAATAACGACTTCCTGTTTGAGATTTGCATGCATTGGATATTTTAAAAGAGGAACAGGATTATCTGGATATGATTAATTTTATGTGTGTGTGTGTTGCATAGTATGCCTTAACGAGCCTTAGTATGCCTTAGTAGGCTTTTATCTTTCTCATGAGGTTTGCCATTATACAAAAATCATTACAATGAAGAGCACTTCAGAGACCATTCCTAGTAAATGCAAGATATACATTTTGTCATGAAAATGTTTTAAATATAGCTAGGTGTGTGCGTATGGTGTTTTAATCAAAATAATAAAAGCCATTTTTTTGAGAAAACCAATTTTTTCGAAACTTATTTTTCTTAACTTACATTCCTCTTTTAAAGCAATTGTTATTGATAACTGTAGTTAACTATAACATTTTATTTGTATTTAAAACGTATTGAATTGTCTATCTTTCTTAAATTAATCAGTTTCGATCTGATAGCAAAGACATATTAATATTCTAGTTTACTATAAATTAAATAAGAAACAAATATGTTGCAATCAACATAAACGGAATCTGGGGTGGGGGATTTTCTTAACATCTTTGTGTTGCATGCTTGGGAGGTGCAGAAATAAATATCCAGGTTTATATTTAACCGACTTTTCGTGTTCACACACATACACACACACACACATACACACACACACACACACCCTCACGCGGCAGAACCTTCTTCAATTTTTTGACCCATGGGACCTCATAATGTGTATTTCTAGCGAAATATCGGTATTTATAAAATTTTGAATGAAATGCAATACATTTTCTACTTACTGTGTACGTGTTAGAGTAAGTAAAACTAATGAGTAGTCCGAATTAAAGATGAAGTTATTCTTCCATTCTCAAGCATAGGGTAGTAATGAAGAAAACCGCGTCGGTGGTATTGGCAAGGGTGGTGATTCACAAAGATTTTTCTGCTCCACTCCTAAGAGCTTGTGTCTCAACTAGTACCTAAGTGCAGACGCATGTAGTAGTGCTCAAAGATAAAGAAGGATTCAATTGCCATAAAGCAAACTTAAATGACACCTATTTCTGGTACTAAATCATTTCTTCCATCTTTGAGAATGGCAAACCCTTCGATAATAAAGTCATTTAAAAGACGACTTTGCATAAAATTAGCCAGTAGCTCCTTTTCGAACGAAATGTTTTCGCCAAACATTAAGTAGTATCAGTAGTAGATTTGGGAATATAGAAGACCTCAAAGTTTCTGGCACTTCCACTTAAGGTTCTTTTGTTATACAGCTTTTCGAGTTCTTTAGAGCTTATTAGCTCCAGGACTTCCTTTCCTGAGCTAGGATCTGGGGCCAATGTTGAGGCCTAAGAGGTCTCCTCTTCTCTTCAGGACATCGTAATCTGATATTAAGTGACTGGCAGTTTCCTCTCGCTGCTCATAAAGTCTACAGCTGGTATTCCTATGAAGGATACACAATTTGTAGGTATTTTTAAAGTGGCTGTGTGCAGTTAATTTTTTCAACTGCCTTCCCGATTTTACTATTACTTGAATGTAGATGTTATCTAGTGAAGGCGGCACTGGGTCTAGTGTTTGGCCAGAGATATTTCGCCACCCTTCTGGTCCATTTTATAACTGCGGTACTAGCATATGATTTGCTAGAAAGGTTCAGTTCCATAGTATGGGGATTTGGTTACCTTCTTAGCCAAATGATCAGATCTTCTTTCATTTCCCTCAATAGTTTGTTGACATGGCACCCATCCTACCACTGCAGAGTTGTGCTGAAATAATGTTTGCAAGACTTGAAGATATTCCCACACCAATTTCGATTTGAATTAGTGTGAAACAGGCGCCTTGACTATCACAGAGAATAAATAGATGCTTACTTTTACTGACCTTTTGTAAGCCTCTTTGTGCACAGGCCATAATTACATACATCTCTGCCTGAAACACAGTGCTATGTCTATCAAAACTGAAGCTAACTTCTATCCTTGTGGACGCACAGTATGACCTGCGCCGGAATGTAGTCTATCTCTTGAACCATCTCTAAGCTACGTCATAAGATTCTGGAATCTTATTGTGATTTGTATATGAACAGTCTTGTCGGGTTTCTATCTAAAGAGTGGTCAGAGCTGTATTCCGTTATAATGAGATCGTATCTCATTGCTGTAGCCGAATTTCTTTCTAAAGTGTTCTATATTTGTCTATATCCATGACTGCCCCTTTTACAGCTATCTGTATTGGTTAACTTATAGCCAACAAACACCTCATCTGCCTAAAGCTAGAGATCTAACGGTGGAAGCTCCATTAGAGTTTTCATTGCTAGTGTTGGGGTGATTTTCAAAGCACCTGCCAAATTTGTATGTCGGCATTATGTTGTAGTTTGGCAGATTTGATTCTCTTTAGGTGAGAAATGCTGTCTTTCATGTTCGCGGAGGCTATAACAACAAGAAGACAACAGTTTGTGTTTTCCTCAAATATGTTGCAATTTTCATACAGGGAGCACAGCACTTTCTGGGGTATATAACCTTTCTTTATAACTTAAATGATTGCATAAAAAGGTAAAATTACTTTTTAAGGCGTTGCGGTCTCCTGAATCTCGTGGATAAATATTTTGGACCAGCATTAGCCTATGTATTCTCTTACCCTTACAGCTACAAGGAAATATGTAATAAAGTCATTTCTGATAAATTCTTTCTCGATTAGCATGAAGTAGATAGAAGAAGACGCATTTACAAGAATAATTGTTGTTGCAGAATAGAGGCAGAATTTGAACTGAACGCATCAGGGTTTTTTTTTTTTTTTTTGTGAATTAATAGAGTATAAAATAATCACTAGGAGAAAAAACAGTATAGTAGAAAATATTATCATAACACTCTCGTTTCACTGAGAGACAGCAGTATAATTCTTCAATTTCCTCTTTCTCTTCCAGTGAAAGTGACTACAGCTTCACTTATTTGTAGGAGAAATCTTTAGAAGCGAAATGTAGGAATTTAAATGTGTGCAAACGCTTTCATATTAATGGTAAAAATTGTAACATTTTCCAGGCTAGAATGCAAGTGGTTTGTGAGTAAAATTATTAAAACCCGACGTTTCCGTCAGTTCTTTGGTTGTCGTTTTCAGAGGATAACACTCTATGAATTCCAAGATTCAGCTCAACATGGAAATTGAAAACAATAATCAAATTTTTGGATGTCTGGTCATCAGAATAGATAGGACAGTTCACATACTGTTTATAGGATATCTACCCGCATCGAGATTATTTACATCAATGTTTTAATCATTGCGTGCATCAAAAGAGAGCAGTAATTAAAATCTTGGTAGACCGAACCAAATGAATTTGCACGGATCGATATTTAAATAACCAGATATAACACCGTACTGTGGCTATGTTATAGAATGGATTTACGAACACATTACTTTAACTGAGCAACCCGCCCTATAAAAAAATTACCCCATTACTGCATATAAAAGGAAAGTCTTGTTACTCTATGTTAAATATGTTAGCAACCGTATTGGAAAAAATATTTAAAAAATACAACATAGAAAGCCCCCAAGAAATCAATAAACTTAAAATCTGCAAAAGATCAGTGAGAACCCATGTTCCAGGAGTGTATAGAATAACTTGCTCGTGCGGTTCTGTGTACATCGGCACAGCAAACACACACCATCAACCCTTTGATAATTGAGCACACGCGATATTGCTCTTACCCAGCTGGAAAAGTCTGCATGGGTCATTGCATTCTTAGGTCATAAACATCTCATGAATAGCTGTGTGGAGCAGAAGAAAGAAAGAGTGTTATATTAACAAATATAAGTGCGAGAAAAACTGCTTGTTCTGGAACGACAAACTACTCTTCACAGGGGCAGCATTATGGACCTTTTCCTATCAAAGAGCATAACCAGAGCGTGTGTAACTAAAGTAAAACATATAACTTAAAATTTGCATTATTTACATATTATACAGTAAAATGGAGTCTATCACTCTTCAGATTTCACTGTCGTACAGTTCTCCTGAGCTGTCTGTTTGTTTCCTGATTACTTAGACCTGGGTGTAAAAATATGCAGCGACTCAGAAAGTGCTTGGTATGAAACTGCCACGTGTTTTTACGCCTTTTTATTGCTTAGATTATCATGCTTAATACATGACTGCCACTCGATTTAAATTACAATTTAACATATCTTATTGCAATCAGTCCATAGAATGGAAATCTGCAAAGCCAATATATCAATTCATGGATTCTCCATACATGATTCTAGACCAGGCATGTCCAAAATTTTTTACAAGGAACTAACGTCAAAACGTCAGTTCCTCCGACTTCAATCAAGAAGAGAATTGCTGGTGATTCACATATTCACTAGCGAACGTGCTATTTGTATTATTTTCTTAAGCTCCACGAAATGGAATTATTTTGTCTACAAAACTGTACGAACATAAAATGTTAGGAGCTATTTAAATTTTTGTTAGAGGATTAATTTTTCAAATTGCGATTATTTACATCTCAATTAACGACAACGTTTGGCTTCGCAAATATGTTTAAGCAAAAATTCTCTAAAATGAATTACATTATAAACCAGCATCGCATACGCAAGGATCATTTATATCATCTTAGCAATATTGATTGACTCGTCCAAAGTAATACACATCTCCGAAGTCACTAAAGAGGCAACACCAGATGAGGAAGACCTAGTGTTTATAAACATTCTATTACGTTGCATAGCGGCATGCACAAATGTTCCACGTGGAGTGGAATGAGTTACTGAGACTTCCCCTTTGCTGCTTCATTTGGACATACCTGTTCTAGGCATATTACACATTTTATAGAAAATCTTAATTCTTCTTGCATTCATTAGTAATAGCTTGCAAAAGCTCCATCTAATACAAAACAAAGTTATCCATCTTGGTTTTAAGAAACTTGTTTTTGAGCGCATGTTTATGGAATATATGCTACTGTATTAACAGAAAGATAAGATGTTACATGTTATGTTTGTAACCAGTAGAAATTTACTTACCCAAACTCAATCATTTATTTGAATTCAGAATATGGCCCGTTGTCTCCTAGATTACTACTAAGTTGCATATTTCAGCTTTACTATCCAGAGTCGTCTTCCGTGGTGTAATGGTTACCATGTTTCATGTACCCAAGGTCGCGGGTTCAAACCCGGCGGAGGACGATGGATTTTTTCGGACGTAAAAATCCTTAGCATGGCTTCCTTCGGAAGGGAAGTAAAGCCGTTGGTCCCGTGTCGTAGATTTACGGCACGTAAAAAAACCTCAAGCCTGATAGAGAGGTCTCTGAGCAAAATTAAGCGGTCTTTCACGCCCAGTATAGAATGGGGCGCTGAGAACCACAGCAGTTAAAGAGCGTTTTTTACTATCCAGTAAATCAAGACATCATAACTGGAAATATCTATCACTGCTGTCTGCATAATGTTTATCATTGGGAGACTATCAACCACATGACTACTTCCGTTTTTGAAAGTGGATTATTTTATATATAACTATAATTATTAAAGTCAGTTATAACAACTGTAAACTGCTTATTTTCCATTATGGCAACACTTTTCTTGAAAGCTAAGAGTATGTCCACATATTGGGTTACCATGTTATGCTTAAAAGAGATCAGATAAAGTGGAAGAATGGGTTTGGTCTTACTTTAAAAATTATATTGTTCTCACAATGGCTTCATGAGCAATTTAAACAGAAAGGATACCTTTGAGCATTTTATATATTTACAATACTTTTCAATCCTTGAAGATATTAGCGTTTTAAGGCAATATTGTCTTAGTAATATAAAATGTCAGTTTTTTGTTCACTTCTTATATTGGCGAAAATTTGTTACACAATAAAAAAATCTAAATCAGCACTTTCTTCAGAGATCCGGTAACAATGTTACTTCAGCTTATTATATTTCGCGATTTAGTCAAACACATTACATCGTTCACATCACAGAAAAGGAGTACCGGTAGCGTGGATAAAATTTTGCAGTTTGTTACACAATAGGCAATATTCTCTCAGTTGTTTTCCAGGCGATTTTCATCATAAAGCTGAAACGTTGAAGATCCTTTGTATTCCTCGGTTTCCCATTGCCTGCCTGTCCGGAAGAAGGTCCTAGAATTTGCTGCTGTAAACAGAAAAGGAGCCTCTGGGGTAGGACACCGAATCTTATCCATTATGTGCGCCATCATCTCCAGGGATTTATTTCCTACTGGCTCCAGCAGATTGTTCCACAGTAAATTAGCGGCTGGAATAAAACAAAAGGGAATCAATAGACACAAAAAAGACATCATAAGATAATCTTTAAATCTACTAAATAAAGTAGACAAATAGTAAGGTATCTCAGATTAATTTAGCCATAGGTAGCTTGCGACAGCCCAAACTGTCTGGATTGGGCAGAATAAAATACCTGTTACTAAACGCAACTGTTTTCTTTGTTAATAGGTACATTGATTGCAAAATCAGCTAAGTCATATTTATATTCCAACATAATACAAAATTGAAAATGAAAGTTTCTGATGTGGACAGTTGGGCATAAAAAGGCTGGTTTATACATATCACGAAGTTTGGGTTTGGAAACTAAGTTTTGATATCAATCAGTGGAAAACGACCCCCGCCCTAAAAACTAAACTCCTATTCTTAAACTGAGAAATGATGCAGCACTAATGCTCTCGTCTAAATCTATCAACGTATTATTTCTGTACGTTGTACTACAAAACTTCAAGAATTTCTCAAGTTTATTTTTGGACTTTAAAGTTCAATAAACAGGGATTTATATTCAAATACACCACACGCACTTCATTTGCATTAGAAGCATTGTGTTTTACAAAACACAACTGCAGAGTTGTCTGTATGTTTCAATAAATCTGCTTGCAACTGCAGATTTGGCAAACGTGCCAAACAAAGCATGCGAACAAGTGAGTGAGCGCTCTGAGATCTAGAATAGTATGTGTGTGTGTGTGTGGGTATGTGAGTGTGATTTGATTTTTGTGTTTTTAGTAATGGTTTAATCTCTTAGGTCTTAATTATCGTGGAATCTTACTGGATCCCTATGACCAAAGCGCAAACCTGGTTGGTTTCATGTATTATATTACGCTGGAAATCGCCTTCGAGCACGAGCGATTGCAGCAAACTGGAGTGTGTATTACAGTGTGGGGGGGGGGGGTGCTAGACATTCTACGGTGGATAATAAAGGTTAGCTTTTAAATGCCTTATAATAGCTGCAGCGGGAGCCTGTTAAAGGGGTCAGATTGCACACATTTAAACCTAGAGCTTCTGCTGAACCATTACTGGTTTAGAGGGGAATTTTTCTTTAATTACAATTACTGCTGACAAGTTTGCTACAGGATTTGTAACCAATAAGCTTAGGTTATTTATTCTTTATTTTATTTTAACATTGTTTTGTATGGAAGTTCAGAAGATAAAGCAGAATATTACTGGAATTCCAATATGTATTAAATAACGCATTAATTATTACACATAGCGGTTATGTATTTAATATTTTACTTTCTCACAATTTATCTATAGTGCATAAGAACAGAAAGTATTGCATTCTATTTGTAAAGTCTATACAGAGATTTCACAGCAAACTCAGATTTTGAGGTACCCTGAATGATAAAACGCATTTTTAGAAGAAAAAACTTGTGTCGTTGAACAGCTTGACTCCAGATCAAACATTCAATTTAATAAGAAAATTGGTATTTAAGTTAAGAATTTTCCAAGAATGCAACTCTAAGGTTTTCAATAAAAGCCCCCATTCCAAACAACTCTTTCCATAGAACATTTTCGGTTATTTCTTATTCATTTACTTTCTCAAACTGGCACAAACGATTTTGATGAAAACACATGCAAAGGTTTCCACGGCTTGTGTCTTTGCAATAAATTATTCTCAGTTTCCATAGAAGGCCTCGCCAGCTCATTGATTTCCTCATTTCCGAAAGCTTTTACTCTGCTCTTTTCTCACGACAAAGATATATAACCTGTCGCGAGAGTTCCAGATTCTTAATTATACATATTCTCAAGCGACGATTTTGATAATAATACTTATATTCAGTTGTTTGCAGTAGCGCAAAGAGTTTAATGGGACACAGTTAGGCTCATGAAGCAAGAAACCGCATTATAGCTGTATTACTGCTAATGATAAAGTTACATTTCGAATTAACAAAATGAATAATGAAAATAAATCCATCTTGGTAAGACATTAAATATTAAAACGGCAAATACAAAAACTATTAATATTTGTAATGCATCTTTGACACAAGTTAACTCATTAATGAACCTTTTCTTATGTAATGCCACTTTTCCATAATCACGGAAAAACAGAATGCAAACAAAGTGAACCGTTATATACATTATTAATTATATTGCTCATTTAAATCTGTGTGAGTCAATTTTCTATCAACATCAGCTATGTAAATATATAACCTATAAACTATATAAAATCCATATTCATTATTTTTATAAGATTTCTATATACTTGTGGTTAACTCAATTTACACCACAACTCTATTACATCTGTAATTAATTCACTTTAACCCATTTTACCATTTTAAAAGATATTGTTTAAATTATAGCAAAGTAATCTCTCATCTCCCTCTCCATATTTTGTATAGCTCTTCCCCTTTGCCAGTGGTTTACGAACTTCATGAAGTAACTTTCAGTTTTATATAGCTTACCGACATTGATTGTGACCAATGGATAAATTCCTTTAGGAAATGAATTAGTCCAGCGGAATAGTACTGCAACGTTAAGAGAAGTACGGTGTGTAGCAGAGCGTGGTTGTTACAATTGTTATCATTCCCAGAAAACTCGCAATGTTTACTGGTTTATTACGAAATGGTTTTGCTATCAGTTAAATCACAGCAGATCCCGTGGTTATTGCACTATATAAATTGCTATAATAGAATGTTTGTGTATTGTGTGAGGTATTCCTTATTTAGATCAGCACATTATGATTATATATATAGTAATCAATGAGAGTATTACCCAGCAAGTATTATTCAATACTCTATTGCACACATACCAGGCAATATCATCAATGTAAGGGATGATAGAAAGTCCACGGATAAGCGAAGCGCTTGGTACAAGACACTTGTAATCTATGGGGTAAAGATTTAGAGTTCTGAGAAACTCTTGAAGTGACAAGATATTACAAACCAGCCGCTGGGGATATAAAGAATAAAAAGTGTGTGCCATTAATGAGAAAGCGTGGTCTTAACTGCTAAAACTTCACACTTTCAAAGTCACTTTAATTGCTATTATGCTGTTTACATGTGCTAAGAGTTAAGACCCGTCTTGTTTATCTGAAGTATTAGTTACGTAGTGGTAAAGTATTTTCTTTGCGTACAGCAGGTACCAAGACCAAATTTCGAGAGTACTGCTTGTTTCTCGGAGAAGAAAGTTTATTTGTTGCAAATTATAATTATTAAGCTTTAAAAACTTTCGCTTAAGATAAGTAAAACCACGGATATCTTATATGTTTCACAAAGGATTTCATAATGAATAATATCATGCCTGCTGTCTGTTTGTGATGCTGTGCAGAAAGAATAACTATCTAAGTCTGAGAGGAGAATGATGAAATGAGGAAATAAACAGTTGTTTGTTAAGCTACTGGTCAAGTCATAAGATTGTTCATTTTTTTGAACCTCTCTATGTTGTACGACGATAGGATTAATAATAATTATTCATTTGTAGAGTTTCCAGACATGATTTTATGGAGATGTTGGAGGATAAGCATTTGGTGCAGACCCAGTCCCTTCGAGAAAGATACCTCTAGAAATGTCATTAGAGAGGTTCTCCATGGATATATGTTGTCTGGTCTAAGTTGTGATAGTTTTATCACAAATTACCAACTGCGTAGCGCCAATTTTAAGTCCACGGCCTATCTGAGCTTCTTGAAAATGTTTATCTAATTATTAGAAGGAACATATGGTTCCATCACAATGAAGCTTTTTCTCATTTCAACAAGACTATGTAGCACCATCTCGACATGACAGAAGTGGACCTATAACTTGACTAACGTTCTATTAACATCACTCTCATAGATGATTTATAGAGACACATTAAGGGCTTACTATTTGGAATACCAGTGGCTCCAGATGAGGAATTGGTGTCAAGGACACTGGTTATGTCCATACCACACCAGATTTATTTCAAACCATGCGAGCTTTTTTTCTACTTAGATGTAACTTCTGTAGGTTACTGGAGGCTGCTGGTGGTCCACAGCTCCATCATAGTTTAAAATGAAAAACTTATCTGATTTACTATTCCAAAAAGCTGCCAGGACTCAATTTTATGTTGGGTAATTCTAAGTTCCAATTTGTGCATAGGGTCTTAGAATTCAGCCATAATTCATAAATCGCTCTGAATTTCAACGGAATTCAGGTTTCGAGATGTTCAAGTCAGTTACAAAGATGGAGTTCTTAATTTATAGCGGAGATTACAACTTTCCGCGAAGGAACGTATGGAGCCATTATCATTATAACGCCTGATAGTAAACGTGGAGAGCGCAATATGTGAAAGTACAAGGAGGTTGCTTGAGAATATGGCTTTAGGGCTTTATTAAGGTAGAACTGACTCTTTCCCAATTACGTAGGACGGTATGACGCATACGCTATTGGATATACCCACCATTTGGAAGTAGTAATACCCTCTGAGTAAACATCTAAAGCTAAACATATAGTACTGGCATTTACTAATGTGTATGAGAAAGTGAACTGAGTAAGAATTATAGAGTAGGAAGTTCCACCACTTTAAGAAGGTTTTCGCGATCATATATTACTTTTGATTCAAATTAGGAACGATGCGCAGGAAAAGCATGAGCGTTTATTCCAAATGACGTTTGTTAAAGCTTGTTTGCCACATCCCTGACCAGTAATTATACATAATTTAAAGATAATACCAACTGTTGCACATAGTTTTGTTAACGCTCGTTTGACTCATTCCTGACCGGTACTTTTACATAACTTAATGATAATGCTAACCGATGTACAGGATGAATTATTGTCATTCCTTATCGAGTTAGTGACAACAGTCAGATACGTCAATGCATATGCGGTTAGTGGTCAAGACTTCTCAAATTTCCCATACATACCTGAAGGTTCCTGCGCCATTATCGAACAGAATTCCGTTAGCTGGTAAAATACAAAACAAAATTATGTCGCCGGTAAATTAAAATGTATTGTATTATTGCTATTGTGGTAATCAAGGCAAATGTAATTATTCGGCTGAAAATTCAGCTAATGATCTGTTTTTAACATCAACATAACCAGACTGTTCAACAGATTTGATTCCCTTTGACGAGAAGCGTAGATATATATTCTTTCTTCATTATCTTTGTTTTTTCCTTATTGTTTGCAGTATTCGACATTCTGTTCTATTCACTGAAAATGCTGTACACATTAAATCAACAGCTCTTCCTTGTGAAGCAATGCTGGATTAGGAATTTAATTACGGCTACTTGAAGGGCATACCAAGAAGAATTTGGTGTTCTCCCCAAGGAAATGCTGGGACTGGAAAATAAATTGGAAACATAAAAAGTAGGGCATGAAATAACTCAATTATAATTCCACTTTTAATAAAGAATTGCCCGTGTACCTTTTCATTGGAATCTGATGCATAAAAAAGGTAAACATCGTTCATCTAGGTTCCTCCGGTTGTTCTTGACGTAAGGGCATATCTGGAAAGGTTACCACGATGGCTTTGAGTAGCATTTAGACACTACTCAATGTGTCAAAGAGCTGCAAAAGGTCTTAATTATTGTCGTTGGTATTAGGCGTTTAGTGCACAAAACCCTGCCAATTTCTCATCATATAATTCACAGATGAGTGGACACAAGGATTTAGGGATTTTACACATGGCTGTTTCAGGGATTTTTCCATGTTCAGCCAAATTAATAACAATTGTAATGTTATTTTTGCGTTAAGGACGGCTCATCACTCTTGACCGTGCAGTCACATTTTGTTCTTCATTAAAAATAATGTTACATTATCGTTTTTTAGTTAAATAAAGTCTTTGATCGGCGGTGGTGATTAATTTCTTGAAATTCTGTTGGCTGGTCTTGTCTTGGATGATTTCCATGGTTTCGTTGTGTCCTGCTAATAGTTCCTTGAGAGCATTGGGGCTTAATGCCCACATGTTCTTAAATCCTTGTAGGGTGTTTTTATTTATGTTTTTGATGGATGTTTTAATGGCGCTTCCTTATAGCGCCTCATTGAATCCTGTATGTCGATGATGGTGGTGTAGTTGAAGTCTAGAGCGGTTTAATTTTGCTCAGAGGCCTATTTTATCGTATAGATTCTTTTACGTACCGTAAATCTACGACACGGAACCAACGACTTTACTTCCCTTCCAAAGGAAGCCATGCTAAACATTTTTACGACCGAAAAAATCCATCGTCCTCCGGCGGGTTTGAACCCGGGACCTTGGGTATATGCAGTTAGCATGCCTCTATGTATATTTTACCGAACCATGTACGTTTTGGATAGACTCTGGGGAGATTTGAAGGTCACGCATTTTAATAGAATGTGGAGTTTCACAGATTTACTTGCCTAGTCAGTTTACCGTCCTCGTATGTAAGGCCTACACACTCAGGACTTAGTGACGAATTTCAAAGGCCTGTTGAGGAGTAGTCAAACATTAGAGTGAAGAACCTGGAACGGGAGATCAATCAGCCCGTAGTCAGGAATGGGAATGAGGAAGATGATGTGAAACAAAGGCGAAATGGATGAAAAGAAAGGTGGAATGAATGGCGGGGAAATTGGAGAACGAGGAGAAAATGCAACCAGATGCCGCTTTGTCCGCTACAAATCGTACATACTGTCTCAAGGGAATGAAGCGCGGCTCTTTGGTGACAACCATTTGGACACGGCGTCGGCTGTTCTAGATTTACAGTTCAACTTATTTTAGAATCGTCATTTGTTGCGAAAACCAAAATTACATTAGATGTTGCTAGGATAACATTTCATTTGCAAGCACACTAATTCCATTAGAATTGTTGGACATTGCGCAGAACATTTGAATCTAATTTAATATTACGAAATGCTACTGATCAAAGTTTAGATTTAAGTGACACTTATTAACCTTGCCATTTAAATAATCACAAACAACAAGGTAAGTTATGTAATGGTTTGTGAATTTGCAGATGTGTCTACATCTAGGTTGTACTCTTGAAGCATTCTTTTTACATTCTTAGATGGTAGTAAACGGTAAGATGACTGTTATTAAGGTTACCCGCACAGAGAATGCAGCAAATTGAAAATTATACTTCGGAAAGGTGTAATTAGGCATACTGCTTCAAATTACTCCAGTAGGAGTTTTTAGCATATAGAGAGGTTTCTTATGTGTAGTTGACTGTAGGGTACTGAACTGTAAGACTTCCGTAGATAAGCTTGCAAACACAAAAATTATCATCGTTTTGAAATTGCTAATTAATAACCATACCCGATTTAAATAGTGAATATATTATTAGAATTATTACGAATAGGATCCCTAACTGGAGTACAGAACCACACTAGGGTATTGAGGCTTTTGCGATTTACTTGTCCCCTGGAAGGAGGGATATGGGAGAGATTCGAAGGGCGACCAGATTCGGATGAAGATGGGTGCAAGCATGGACAGGGCCCGTAACGTTTATAGATATAACGCATTCCAGTCTCCCACAAGACCCCGAATCCCGGTGGCACTGAGAACACCACCCCAGGTATACCGGAGGCAGGTTCTGACCGGGAGGCCTGGGACCTGTTTCACAATGTTTACAAGCTTTGTTTGTAATCTGTAAAAATCTGTTTTACAATAAGAGTTTAAAGTTGAACTTTATAACAAACTTAGATATTTCTAAGTGAAACCCTGCAGAGATTACAAGTGTTTTGTTTCGCAATGAAATAGTAAGCCCACACATTCATAATTTAAGTTTGTAAAGTAACCAATTTATCTAAAAATCTGATGTGTTCCATTCACATGACTTTCTCTATATCTCTGTAAATTATTATTGTTCATAAGCTTATCCTTTATTTATTTCATGCTAATCGAGAAAAAGTAGCAGAAATAGTCTTATTTCTTGCTTTATTGTAAGTAGAAGCGAAATAAGGGAGTACCATAGGTTAAAGTGAAAGCCAAAAGCTGGTTGCTATGTGACTGATGTTCCTTTGTTTGTATGGACAGGAGTTGACAAATTCCTGTACGAGAAAAGTTATGTTTTTCAAAGCTGAAACCAAGAAAAAGGAATATCTCAAAAACGATCAACTCCACGAAAAAATTGTATATAACATAAATTGTGTGCTTTAACATGCTCTACATTTTTTGCGGGTTAAGTTTTTGTCCATCTCTTACGGTTTAGCAGTTATGAAAAATTCATCTTGAATAAAGTAGTCTTCAGAGGCTATTCCCATAAAATTCAAAATATACATTTTATTTGTCAGGTAAATAACTTTAATATATGATATTTTAATCAAAATCGTTAGAGCCATTTTTGAGAAAATCAAAATTTTCGAAAAAAGTTCCATGTAAAGGGTACTTTGGGGTGGGGGGATTTTTCTCAAATTCTTCGTGTCGCATCCCTGGAAGATACTAAACTTAAATACCAAGTTTGGTATTTTACCGACTTTTCGTTTTTGAGTTATCGTGTTCCCAGACACACGGACACACTGACACACGGACACACGGACACACACGGACCTTTTTCTGAAAATACTATTTTTGGATACAGGGGACCCTAAAACATGTATTTCCGGCCAAATCTCGGTATGGAATTTTTTGGTGGAGTGCAATACATTCTCTATTCACTATGTACATAGTGAGTATAGAGAAAGTAAAAATGCCGCAAGATTTGTAGAGTAGCCCATATTTTAATATTTGTGAGCAAAATACCAATAGAAAATTCTAGTACAAATCAAGTACACAGCAATATATATGAAAACTTTTAGTAGCAGTTACAGTGAGTGATTCAGATGACGAAGTTCATGTAAGAGAGGGTAGAAGAATAAACATTATAGGATCAGAATTAATTACTACTTAATATCTTTTTATGAATACCATAAGAGGATTCGGATAATTTCTTTTGTAATGTAATTGTTATTACAAGATATAGCAAAACACATTTAACATGCAACAGGCAAAAGTGGAGCCCTAACCTCAAAACAACAGCTGTGTGTTGCTTTGCGCTGGATGGGAACAGGCTATCAATTTCATGCAGTTGCAGATATGCACGAAGTTTATAAGGCTTCATTATGTAGAATTGTCAGAGAATATGCCATACATTGCGATTAGACGAATCTACGCAAAGTACGGCGTATTAATGCACATTCTGCAAACACGAATCAAATCACAAGTCATCAGAGTAGCTAATATACTAAAATACGAGACTTTGTAATTACGCGTCGTTTATATCTGATATCTTTGAATCTCCATATACGATTAAATAGCTTTATATTGCTGATTAAATACACATACAAGTTAACAAATGTGCTAGATGTATAGGGGCTTAAGTTAGCTTTTTAGTTTCTTTTGTAACGCAAAGTTTTTGCGTTTGTTAACTTGTATCTGGCTTTGTAAAGTTTCTTCCTCAAACTTTGCTAGTTGACAACATTTTACTGTGAAACAAAGTTTACAAATATTTGTAATCTTTTCGTTATTTGTAAATTGTTAATATCTAAATTGTAAATGTTGTGAAACAGACTCTTGGACACAGCAACAGCCACCGCCAAGTCGCAACCCACCGAATATGTCCGCCTGGTCCTTCAAACCTGTCCAAAGATAAGGAAGTAATGCGCATAGGAAATAATGAACGGGAAAGTCATGGTAGAATTTGAACCACCCCAACATTCGCCTGCTATTCCGTGGAACCATTGAAAACCATGGGTCGCGGTGAGCCACCCCGCGCGGTACCCACATCATTAAATAGCGATTTTAAGTAATGCTTCACCATTTGATTATAGCTGACTCAATTGTTTGAATTATACGTTAGTCGTGGGCGCACAAGAATGAACGCGTTTACTTGGCAAACAGTTTCGAGATAATAATAATATATCATACATATTTATACCACTAATTTTATGTCTGTTTCAAATCTGGAAGGGATATTTAGATCACAGATACCACAAACACATAAATACACACAGTGATGCAGTTGCGTAGTTGGGTGTTGAGCAACTTAAATCTTCTGTATTCGAGATAACAATGCACATATCGTCGTTAACACCTGTGTTAAATGGATTTCTAAACCAAGACACACAAAAATGCTCAATAATAGGTACGTACAGCTACACGAATAGAATACTTGTTATACTTGTATTTCTCTATAAGGCTCACTAACATGTATAATTACCGTTAGGGACAGCTAAAATTGGTGCAATAAGTATTGATTACACCTGCATTTCCATCGTTATTAATTTTAGTTCAAAATCAGTGAGGCATTCCACGAACGTACCTTGTTATATTCAGTATGCTGATATGAGCAACTCTGGGTGATATTTTAACAAATGTTATAATATTCATTAGGGCGCGAGTCTGATAATCAGACTGTTCACTATACTATGTTTCCAATTTTGTGATAATGAGCTTATAAGTTGATACTCACATTATAGCAATATGTTTACGTTGGATTGCATATTGCACCAAATCTCACTAATTTAATCACACAAGCGTGTGTAGGACAGGAGTTGGATAAGTAGATCACTCTGAAAAATGTAATGCTACAGCCGGGATTTGAACCACGGATCTCCTGGTCTCGAGCCGGTTGCCCTACCACCGAACTACCATGGCAACCTGCCAGTATAGCATTAAATTTCTCAACTGGTTCGCATGTTTCCCGGTAAACCACAAGCTGATCTGAAATGATTTTGAGAAGACATACCCCAATGGCGACTTACAATGTCGTAACTACTTTAACTCCCGGGAATTCATAGTGAAGCCAACTATTAGGTCGATCATTGTTAAACTCGTCCTTATTTAAGCTTCCTCTTACCGTTACATTTGGTTTATCCATTCTTTTCAGGCGGTTTTGTATGTGACCCGCATTCAGGAGGTCGCGGGCTCACTTACCGTGGCCGGCCTACCTGACCCATGGGTTTTTTCGGGGGTTTCTCTAGGTCGCCAGGTGAATCTAGGGTAGTTTCCTTATATCCCCCGATTTTCCAATCCCTCTATTCTTTCCACTGTCATTTCATTAATCCGTCATCCCATTGGTTTCTTTCAGCGTTGGAAGTGTCGGCGATGATAATCGGTGCGGCGTGGCTTAGAGTGACTATCTCCGTCTCCCCACCCCTCAGCCTATTGCCGGATTGAGGACAGCTCCTGGCGGGAGCATTGGACCTTTGTGGGGCGGGGGCTCCGGTCTCCCTGTTGTCCTGGTGCTTCGATCTGGAAACTGTATATTGTTATACCGCTTCTCCTGGTCCCGGTGTATCCTTTCACCTCATACCTCCCTCGTGGGGCGTAGATACCTCAGGTACGGTTTCGAGTCCCCTTTCGAGCGTATCTATCCTGCCTCATCTTATCCATTTTTATGAGAAAATGAATAGTTGGGTTTCCTTTCACTAGGCCATTATCATCATCATGCTTCCAAGTATTAAGCCTGTAGAGGACCGTTACGATCTACAGAAAACTTTCCTTTCAGTGTTCCACAGGACAGCCCAAAGATCTTCGTCCTCTTGGTATGCAGTTATAAGCAGCTTTAGGAAACCGATCTGAACTCATTCTCTCAAGATGGTGTTTCAATTTAGATGGTATTGTTTGATATATTCTGACATCGGCGTAGTTTTCACTTCATCAAAGACGCCGGTGTTCCTTTTGCGATCCCATCTGTTTATCCCGCTGTTCTTCGCATGAATCTCATTTTGCAAGCTGTTATTCTGCTTTCATGTAGCCTTTTCAGAGTCCTTGCTTTACTACCATAGGTTAATACTGGTCTAGCTAAAGTGTTACGTAAACGTATTCTGGTATGTTTAGGCTGTTATTCAAACAAAAATAATTCTACGCTAGAACGGGCCATTACACATCGTTTCTTACTGTGGTTCAACTTATAGCACGCTGAAAATATGTGCCATTATTACGAAGTAAAGTATAAAAATCTGATGTGTTCCATTCACATGACTTTCTCTACTTCTGTGTAACAAATTATTGTTAATAAGCTTATTTTTCTATTTACTTCAAGCTAATTGAGAAAAAAATAGCAGAAATAGTCTTATTACTTGCTTCCTTGTAAGTAGAAGCGAAATAAGGAAGTATCATAGATTAAAGTGAAGCTGGTTACTAGGTGACTGAAGTTCCTTTGTATGACTCGAGTTGACAAATTCCTGTATGAGAAAAGTACAAATTTTTCAAAGCTGAAACCAAAAACAAGGAATATCTAAAAAACGATCAACTCCTCGAAAAAAAATTATATAAAATAAATCGTGTACTTTAATGTGCTCTACATTTTTTGTGTGGTAGGTTTTTGTCAATTTCTTATAGTTTAGCAGTTATGCAAAATTCCTCCAGAATAAAGTAGTCTTCAGAGGCTATTCCCAGAAAATTCAAGATATGCATATTATTTGTCAGGTAAATATCTTTACTATACAATATTTTAATCAAAATCATTAGAATCATATTTGAAAAAATCGAAATTTTCGAAAAAAGTTCCATGCAAAGGGTGGTTGGGGGTGGGGAGATTTTCTTGAAAATCTTCGTGTCGCATCCTTGAAAGATACCAAACTTAAATACCAAATTTGGTATTTAACGGTCTTTTCGTTTTTGAGCTATGCTGTCCACAGACACACACACACACGCACACACACATGGACTTTTTTCCAAAAACGCTTTTTTTTTTGGATTCAGGGGGACCCAAAACATGTATTTCCGGTGAAATCTCGGTATGGAATTTTTGGGTGCAATACAATACCTTCTCTATAAAATAAAAACATGTGTTCCATTTACATGACCTTCTCTAGCTATGCTCCAACAAATTATTCTTACAAAAGATAATCATGCTCTCAATTTCATTCTAATGAAGGTTGTTTTAAGTAGAAGGGAAATGAGGGAATAATACACTAGGCTAAAGTGAGAGTAAAATACAGGGTGTATATAAATGAATATCGGGGTTTTAACTCTTTATAATATTTATTAAATTCAACTTACAGTTATGATTGATATGTCAAATGAAAAAGCAACTCAAACAGTTTTACCAAGAAGCTTATAAATGTTCAATGTGACTACCCTTTGTCACACGGCACACATCAAGTCTATAGCCGAGTTCTTCCCAAACGTTGATAAGTGTTTATTCAGTAATTGTAGCACAGCTGCTTCAATCCGGTTTCTTAATTCAGGGAGGTCAGCTGGTAGCGGAGGCACGTACATACGATCCTTGATGAAGCCCCATAGGTAAAAATCGCATGGCGTTAGGTCAGGAGAACGTGGAGGCCATGCATAGAACTGAAGACAACACGATCCATAAAATCGTCATGAAACAACATGTCGTTTGCGAATTTGGCACGTAATCCGTGGTCTGTCGGCTTTAGAGCCTGTAATAACTGTAAACGGTAAGGACGTAGCTGTAAGCGTTTTCTTACAACTTTCCAAACAGTCGATACAGGAACTTGTAATTCACGACTAGCCTTCCGGTCTGATTTCTTTGGGCTACGAGTGAACGATTCTCACTCGCTCAACAGTCTCTTCACTTACTCCTGGTCGTCCCGTGCTCTTACCTTTACAAAGGCAGCCGGTATCTTCAAACTGATTATACAATCTATGAATGTTTTTATCACTAGGAGGATCACAACCGAACTTACTACGGAACGCACGTTGCACAGTAACTACAGATTCGGTCTTTGCAAACTGCAAAACACAAAACGCTTTCTGTTTACTAGTCGCCATCTTTGCTACTACCGCTGTCTAGCGGATTGCGGCAGAAAATTGCACGCACATGCGCACTTGTGCCAACAAACAAAACTGAGTGGCTTTTTCATTTGACATGTCATTTATAACCGTAAGTTGAATGTAATAAATATTATAAAGAGTTAAAACTCCGATATTCATTTATATACACCCTGTATTTTAAAAGCTGTTGCTATATGATTGAAATCCATTTCTTGGCATGGCCAGGAGTTGACAAATTCCCACATGAGAAAAGTTTGTATTTCAAAACTTAAACCAATGACTAGCAATGTCTTGAAAACGGTCAATTCCACGAAAAAATGTATATGGCATAAATTGTGTGATTTAAGGAGATCTGATTTTTTTTTAAGTAAGCTTTTGTCTATCTCTTACGGTTTACTAATTATATAAAATCCATAAAAATTCATCCAGAATAAAGAAATCTCCAGAGGCTATTCCTAGAAAATTCAAGATATGCATTTTATTTGCGATGTAGATATCTTAAATATAAGGGATTTTAGTCATTTTTTAGAAAATCAAAATTTTCGAAATTTTATCCATGTAATGGGGATTTTCTTGAAATTGTTCGTTTTGTCTCCTTGGAAGAAACTGAACTTAATATCAAGTTTGGTATTTAACGACTTTTCGTTTTTGAGCTATGCTACCCGCACACATACATACACACACGGGTATTTTTCTAAAAATATTTTTTTATTCAGGGGTCTTAAAACATGCATTTCAGGTGAAATCTCGGTATCGGAATTTTGGGTGCAATACAATACCTTCTCTATAAACTATGTACATAGTAGGTGTAGATAAAGTAAAATTTCGGGGGGGGGGGAATTCGGGTAACCTCAAAACATGTATTTTCGATGGTCTCGGTATCGAATTTTGGGTTGAATACCTTCTATGTGCACTATGTACATTGTACATACGCTATAGAAAGTAAAAACTGTATACAAAATGAATTATGCGCGATGACTACATTAAATAATGTACAACCGTTGGAATCAATTTTCTCAAAGCACTATTTAGGAATATGGACTGATTTTGTGTATTTGCCTGAGATATTTATTTTCTACAAAATCCTTCGAAGCTTATGTTAGGTGGAGGGAAGTGCATTTTAATTTTTAAATGTCCACAAATAGTTAATGTTTCATTTAATCTATAGTAGAGTATAGTTTATAATAACTCCATGGCACGACAGCTCACAAGGAACCTTGGCCTACCGCCCGGCCGCTGCGTCCCCCCATCTCGGTCTATGACAGACGTCATGGATGGGGTGCAGTATTGGAGGGTGAGACGCGGTCAGCGCCTCGAATCCCTCCCGGCCGGTTAATGCGGTCCTCATGACCTGAGAGTATAGTTTGACTGAATTTAAAAACATTTAAAATATTTCCCCGCCAATTTAAATTGCAGCCACAGGTAAAAAAAAAAAAAAAAGATTTCCATTACATGATACTAATGCTAGTTATTGCCATTGTTACAATTCTGACAGCGGTTCCACTCATTAAAAGGGATTCAATAATTAACGGAAATGCGTTTGCTCTTTATTTTTTTTTTTTTTTTTAATACGCAGGATAAGGAATTTTCAAACAGACGGTTTCAAGTTACGTACGCTCAAACCATCATCAACATATAGAACGTACATAATTGCAACCAGGGGTGATATTAATAAAAATGAGGATATATCATTGCTTCACGTTTACAAGTATATTCTCTGTTTGGTAAGAATAACATGTCTGGAGTACCTACTTCATTTTGAGAACATAGTCAAGTTCTCAGTTTTATGAGTTCATTCTCTTCTTATGTTTAGCATAGAAGCATATTCACTTCTGAGTACCTATATGTGAATTTCCTCTTAGTTAAAAGTAAATCTAAAGAAAATGGCAGATTTATGAGTTATATAGCACTCATGGAAATATATACACATAGTTATGGGTGTTGAAGCAGTTTCAAAAGACTGTATTGCTTAAAAAAAAACATAACTTAGAAATAACATTGCGTATTCTCCAAGACTTGTCGCGCTTTTTGGTGCACACTATGTGTAGTTCAATATTAAGGATCTTAATCCGCAAGACTTTGCTGAGGTATCGGCCTATCTAAAACCCCAATCATCCGCACAGGTATAGGAGAGATTCCTAACATTGAGAGTCAGCCTTATTAATTATTATTATTATTATTATTATTATTATTATTAACCTTTCTATGTAAAATGGTAACTTCATAATCCAGATACTCATAACTTTATAAGAAAACTGTTACATAGTATACCTAATAGTGTTAATATCCTGGGAATCTAAAAAGTCATCAGGTAATATTTCAATTATTTATGAGTATGATTTTTCAATGAATGACTATTTCTACCTTTTGTCTATAAGCATTTTATTTGTTGGTTTACTAACACTGTCGTGCACATTCAAGCAGTTTAAAAATCCTCTATTGCAAAAACATAACCTAGAAGTATCACTGAAAGTCAGATATATATACTTATTATGCAAAATCCTATCCTTAAAATCCCGTCTATTCCACCAAATACTAATACAAACAATCAAACAACACCACATGAACAATGAAGCTAAAGCGTCAGAGAGTGCAGATAACACGAGTATATGCTTATATTTAACTGCACAAGATGGCTATGGAAATTAGTAATTTGAACATACGCATGAGATAGTAGGGTTTTATTCTTATCAAAATGAGTATGTTATATTTGAGTTGAGTCTATAATCATGTCATACTCGCAAGAATGAATTTTGAGAAGGCTCTTTCTTTTAATTCACGTGGCCTCAAGAGTCACTGACGGTAAGTAAAACGCGCTCTCGTGATTGGTCTGCACCACAAACATGCTGAATATGGATGAGAAATGGTTTGTTATCTCTGATACCACAGTGCATTGTCCTGTTTAGGATTAGACTGACATCGCAACTAAGATATTAATGCGCAATCAACTCCTTGTACGTGATTTACTCCACGTGGATGTCTCTAATTAGCTAAAGTTAGATATAAATCGATTTCTACTGCATGGAAGCAATGTAACTGTCAGAAGAGTAGCGAGATATGGTGAGCATGCGGCATTCTCAGGACATCCAACATTTGTTTATAGTGATGTGTAATTACGATGAAATTCTGGAGGCCATGGGAAGCTTTCAACAAAACGAAATGTTTGTTAAGCGACTGTATGATGAATGGTGCGCAAATAAACATGTACAAGATTGTATTGCGCACCTCTGTAGTGTGGCGGTAGCGTATCTACCTCGCAATCCAAATGTCCCATTATCAAATCTCCATTACGGTGAGTTACCCAGATAAGGGTTTTCTCCGGGATATTCTCTTATCCTGAGAATACTAGCTCGATGGACCCCGGTCTCACTTCACCCAATTCACCCATCGTCCAATACGAACTAGTAGGTCAAGGGACATTAAAGTTTAAAAATAAAATAAATTTGATGTATTCCATTCACATACTTTCTCCATCTGTTCTACAAATAAGCTATTCCCACAAAAGATATTTATTTTATCTACATAATGATAGTTGAATAAGCGTTAGCAGAAATGGCCTTATTACTTACTTTCTTGTAGGCAGAAGGGAGATGGGAAACAATAGGCTAAAGTGTTAATCAAATATTTTAAAACACCGGTCGCTATGTGAAACAACTGAAATTCGGTACGCTTTGCAGCCAGAAGCAAAACAAAAGAGAGATGAAACGAAAGATGACCTCCCGTTTGAAAATATTTTTAAGTGGTTTAAACATTGAAACCAATTACATGGAATATCTCGGAAATAGTTAACTCTACAAAACATGTGTATAACAAAAATTGTGTTTTTATCAATATGTGTATATTTTGTGTAGTAAATTTACAGTTTACCAAGTATACAAACTTCCTCCAGAATGAAGAGGTTTTCAGTAGCTATTGCCATAAAATTCAAGATAATACGCTTTATTTGTCTTGTAGATATCTTTAATATAGGTGTTTAAAATAATCTCATTAGAGCCATTTTTGGGAAAAACTATTAAAAAAAAGCCATGTAAAGTGTAGTTTGGGACAGAGGAATTTTTAGAAAGTTTCTTGTCATCTTTGGAAAATACCAAGCTTAAATACCAAATTTGGTATTCAGGTGACCTCAAAACATATATTTCCGCTGAAACCTTACATCCAATTTTGGGTAGAAAACAATACCTTCTTTCTATGTATAGTACGTGTACAAAAAGTAAAATACACAATTAAAATCATTAATAGGGAATATTTTGTATAACGAAACATATTTGTGTATATTATAGTTACATTAAGTGTTATAATTATTTTCTAAATGTGTGTGTTTATGAATTTGTAAAGAAAATATTTTTATATGATCTACACATTTCTTTTATTCCTTACTTTATTTGTCATTATACACACTAATTTAATTTTTTACTCAAAAATAACTCTAGTATTTTATTTTATACGTTAGTATGCTGTATTATACATTTGCTTGCTTGTAATCTCTCCGAGCACAAGATTATTTCATTCAAGGAGTTGCTAGAAGAGTTTTTTTTCATTATTTATATAACAGTTGTTAGCAAATAAATCAGTATATACGTTAATTATTTGATATTGCAGATTACAATACATCATTGTAAAAGTGGCATAATAGTTGCGGAAAAATAAGATGATTAAATGCAATACTCCCAATTATTTAATTTTTGGAGTTTATACGTTAAAAAAGAAGAAAAAGAGTGAAAGAAAATTAGGGTAGTTATAGTTTTAAAACACTTTTCTACAAAATGTATATGTGAGTGGCATAATGTTTATAAGTTATACCAAAGTGTATCTGTATGATGTTATGTTTTACAAGAGTCAGATATCTGTACACAAAATACATGTTCATGTTACTTAAATGGTATATCCTTTTTCTTTATTTTAAAACTATATTTGCGTTTATTTCTTTGCTCCGAGATGAATTCACTTTATGTTATACAGTTCAATGCTAATAAATCTAATTGCCTCTGTGATTCCTTTATATACATCAATTTTTAAATAACTTGGACAAAGGTTTATGCTTAACCAAAATCAGCTTTATTTTCCTGCCAAAGGGCGACTAAAAGCGAATATTATAAATATTTGCAAAGAAATAACTTGCGCGTTGCGGGCGACTGATAAAGTACCGCTGACCAATACTAGGGTCAGGAACCTAATACTTCAGGTTCCGAAGCGCACACACTTACGATTACTCAGAGCAGTCCGCGATATAAAGAAAGGATAGTGGGGAGAGGTTTGTAGCGTAAACATGCACACGTTGAGGTATAATCTGTTCCAAAAGCAGCTTATTACAGCTTTCATAATATGATCAAAAAATACAAATGCCTTGTACTTTTACAACTAAAAGTATAAAGCATGATACAAAGAATTCAGGATAATAAAATGCAGAGCCTTCAAAAGATAATGAATATAAATCAACCAAACTCACTTGGAATTTATTGCAATGAATTACAAGATACATCTTTTCTGTATCGAAAGAAAAGGCTCTCCTTCTGTACTCCAAGGTGTTTGAATCATGCACAAGTTTGTTCAGTGTCGAACGCCTATCCTTTTGTATTTTCGAAATTTTTCAAACTGCGCTCTCTACAATGTTCACTGGTTTATCTATTAGTAGGAACTGAACGAGACCTGGCAGTGAGCAATGCTAGATAGTGCAACACGTTTCGAAACGGGCTATAGAGACCTAGCCTACTCATAGTTATACTCTATGTACACCGAACCTCAACCCGGCAATTTCGTGATCCCGGACCGATCTTTATTGATGTTTGACTGCTTAAAAATTGATTATAATGTCCTCTAACAGTCATAGCTAATTTCCTTTCCTACTGTCTTTAATGATTGGAAATTCCTTAGTCAGTTAATCAGTAATACTCTTTCGATAACTTCTAATATTATTAAATAATTTTAGTTACCATATGAGAAGTATACTAACCCAAAGCGTGCCCTTTTTGGCTGAAGTGGAAACAGTCATGCGTGATATAAGACACATCTATCACCTCTTCGTGCAGGTGACCCGGTCGAGCATTGAAGTACATGGTAAAGGGTTGGAGCACAACAGCAAAGTCTTCTTTGTCATCATAACGACCACTCCTAACCTGCGGGCAAACAATCATGCACAGATGTATTATTTTATAACAGAGTTTTGTAAATATTACCTTTGTTTATAAGATTCTTATCGCCCTCTCTTGTTTTTGTTAGAGAACCCCATACCTTGAAAGAAAAGGTCCCTGGGCTAAATTATTCATATTTCACATCCGCAAGTCGTAATCTCGTCCTATAGTGACAACTATGGGCGATGAGTTGATTCATCGTTACCATGTGCACATAGTCACGAACTCGCGAACTAGAAACTCCCTAATCAAGAAGCAAATGTAAAAGTGGCCCAATGTACACCGATGGCGTGATGAAGGAACTTGAATGACTACATTGATTTGAGCTCTTAGACTGAGCCACAAAATTGAGATGAGCTTTAGTATGAATGAAAGACTTGGGAAAGTTAAGTTTCCGTAAAATTAATATAGAAAGACCTGGATGATATTCTTAAATGCTTACTGAAAATCTAAGCTTACAAAGGTTTCATACACGCGATCTTGACAATATTCGATTATATGTTACAAAGCTCTTAAATTCTAAAATATTACCTGTTACCATGGTCGTCTCATTAGCGCGGTGGTAGCTGCTTGCCAAGCGGGAGACCTGGGTTCGATTCCCGGTACCGGGGCGTGAGGAATTTTCCCCCGCTGGGAGACCTGTTTCGAAGTGCAATCAGCCTGTTGAGGTCCCTGGGGGCCAATTGAGGAGCTATTTGATTGAGAAATAGCAGCTCCAGATCGAGAAGACCGCATCAACCGGCCGGGAGGGACTCGAGGCGCTGATCACGCACCCTATTCTTGAGCTTGGGCCGAGATGGGGGATGCAGAGTCCTGTGGTAGGCCATGGTCCCCTTGTGGACTATCGTAGCATGGAGATACGTTACCACCCGACATTCCGCAAGTTTTTCCTATTTCTTATATATTGGGAAGAACTTCTTTCACCTGTTTACCAACACCACCGTGTTGGGCAAGGTAATCAGGTGATAACCGGAAAACGTGCGTGTAGTAATCTTAGGAATTGGAATAAATATTGCATCCGAGAAGTTGAACATGTCTTTGAGGAGGTAAAAGCCGTGTAAAGTGTAAGTCCCTCCTACACGGGGAGTGTAGGTGAACATGACGTCAATACCGGTAAATACGAAGAGGTGTAATACCACACCTCTTATCTACCCTACAATCTACTTTGAATACGTAACCTTTACCAATGAAAGTAACTGAGAGAAGAAAAAGTCACAGTGTAGCTGTAATTAACCTGTTTGAGCGAAAACTGAACAACTTTTCATAAACGCCACTGTATATATCTTTAAAATGCTTATAATTATTCTTTATTTCGGCAAATATACCGCAAAAACTGCATGTAACTAACTATTTCAATAACTTTTACTAGTCTCCTAACGACTGCTTGCTACATTCCTTGGAAGTTTGAAGTGGTTGCAGTTAGTGGTGATGAGAAAATGTGATGTAAACATGTCCTTCTTTGCAAAGAGATACCCGAATCAAAGCACCATTTTTCTAGGTATCCGACTGAACTAATGCTCCAGCATTTCAATGTGTGTGCGGTGCTTGGAACGATGGCCAATGGGAAATGTTTTTAAAATATTTAAGTTTAATTTCCATTGTTGGCCTATCGTTTATACCGAAAAAAGTCTGGCGTGTTCCATTCACACAACTTTCTACATCTCTCCCCCCCCCCCAAAGAAAAACATTCTTACAAGAATTATTCTTTTATTTACATCATGCTAATCGAATTAAACCTTAGCAGAAATGGCCCTATTACTTGTCTCCTTATAAATAGAAGGGAGATAAAGGAATACACTAGGGTAGAGCAATAATCAAATCTTTTAAAAGATGTCACTATGCGATTGAAATTACAATTTTGGTTCTCTATCAATGGTCAGGTTGTAAAACAAAAGGAGATATGAAACGTGTGAGGACTTTCCTTTTGAGAAAAATATAAAAGATTAGGAATGAAACCAATAACAGGGAAATGAAAACTGTACAAAAAGTATATATAAATAAACTATGTAATTTAACGAGATCTACATTTTTTATGTACTTACTTTTTGTCTATTACTTACAGTTTTCCAGTTGAGCAAAAGTCATTCAGAATAAAGAGGACTTTAGAGGCTATTTCCAGAAAATTCTATGTACACATTTTATTTGTAATGCAAATTTCTTTAATATACGGCATTTTAATCAAAATCGTTAGAGGTATTTCTGAGAAAATCAAGATTTTCTTGAAAATTTTTGCGTTGCATTCTTGGAACTTATGTTTTGGTATATTTTAACGAGTCCAAGATTATTTTGATATCTGTATCGATTAACACTGACTTATCTCGCACACAAATAAAATTCGCCTATTTTTCTGGTGATTTGAAGTTAACTAGTTATTCGACCACATTTTTAGAACAGTGTGACTAAGTTTATTGGACATTATATTTTGGTCATTTTATGTAAAATAAGCAGTTTATGGGCCACGCCTCTCACCTAGACGGTCCAGGTTCGATCCCAAGCGACCGCATGTGAGATTTGTGGTGGACAAAGCGGCGCTGGGGCGGGTATTCTCCGGGTTCTCCGGTTTCCCCCGCCATCACATTCCACCGGTGCTCCATCTTCATTCATGTATCATCAGTGTCATCGCCTGCGGTGCCATAAGTAGTTAAAGCGGGCGTTAAACACTACAAAAAAAAATAAGCAGTTTATAATTAAGCACCCAAATACAACAGGATTTATACTCGTAGTTTCCAGTATACATGGTAATATAAAAGTTTGTAATGAATTAAAATGTTTTACATCTACTTTATTTATTTGTAAAAAATTAAAAATAAATCATATTCTCCTACCAGTACCGTCAACAATCTTACGAGCTTTTTACCCTCTCAACCTAAGCTATGCTATTACCGTCTTCTATTTCATACCTAATTATAAAATATATGTTAGATCGCCCAATAGAGCTCAAATGAGCTCTAATGTTGATTTTTGTCTAGATTCTCACTCCTGTAGTTATATTGTATAGTTTCATTTTGACTTTTTACACGACGCTGTATCTATTTTCATTGTCCCTTTGCCAAACATCATTTAAGTCAATTTATTACAATCTCCGCTGAAGTCTTGGCACCACTATTTTGGAAGCTCTGTGTTATTCAAATACTACAAATAGAAACATCACTCTATTTTATGAACTATGCATTATTTCCAGCTCCTACAAAGGATGTACTTATTACATATTTCAAGTATCTTTCATGAATATAGATAAAAATATAGTAATGCACAAGACAGATGTGTTACTTTAAAATAATAAAATATGAAATCCTTGATAAGAATGGACATACAAACTTTCAATAATTTAAGATCAGCAATATGTTATTTATATATTACTACTCACCAACCGCTGCTCTGCCGACTGATAATCTCTGACCAACTTGAGAACTGTGTCCACAACATTTTCTCCAGCTCTTCTTCTGTGGAAACATTGACAGAACAAGGTGTGAAGGAATCGGCACATCCATGTCTGTTTCACGCGCAAACTAACTGAGACATCTGTAACATACATTTTAATGGGCCACACTAGTATATTGAAGTTATATTCAAGTAAATCTGTATCAAAGGATAGTAAATTGAATTAAAATAGTGATGATGTAATATAATAATACTTGAAATAATAATAATAATAATAATAATAATAATAATAATAATTCAAGTATAATTACGGTGACAATAACGAACGTATGCATATGCTAAAGGACACAGAAGCATGGGTTTATAATGCTCATGCACAGGAATTCTTAAACAGTTACTTCCAAGTTATTTGTTTTCACACTAAGGTAAGTTAAGTAGAGGGACTGTCAAACTATATGCCAATACTACAAAGTTTAATATTAACTTCTTGTTTGTTAACGATGCTGTCAATTGCCAGGATCATATCAGCGCCTCCAGTGTACCGGAATTTTGTTTCGCAGGAATTCTTTTAATTGCCAGTATATTTGCTGCCTTAGGGCTGTCGTTTTTAAATACATCTAAAAACAATCGGTCTCAGCCAGGTTTTATTCCGCCATCTTGGGATCAGAAAGCCAGCAGCTAACCAACTAAGGCATCCAGGTCAACATAAAAACGAATACAACAGCGGCCAAGGGTCACTAACAGAGTACTCGCTTCGGCGGTACATATACTAAAATTGGAACGATACAGAGAAGATTAGCATGGCCCCTGCCGGTCCCCATGGCCGCGCTCGCCAAAGCGTCTCGCTTTGGTGTTTCGCAGCACAGGGGATCGTGGGTTCGAGTCCCGCCTTGGGCATGGGTGTTATATGTTTATGTGTGTGTAAAAAGTAAAACAGAAATTCAGTAATCATACAGTAATCAAAGCAAACAAAGTAGGTAAATAAAAAGTAGGGTATACAGTGCCGGAGTCCCGATCGGACTCCGGACAGATAAAAAAAAAAAGTCGGTTTGGTAAGTATTGCCTGCAAACGCCAAGCGATTTTTTTTTTTTTTTTTTTATTGTTTCATTTATATAGCCCCCTTTAACATCTAAGGTGATATCGGGGGCTTTCCACTTGAAACAAGTCGTTGTCTGTAGGTACTTTTACGTTGGTTTAAAACATTGTGTTTTATTCAAACACGCACATGTTCACACACAAACTTCCAGACTGTGGGGGATAGGGAATAATTCTTGCTAGAGAAAAAGTCCCGGCCACAGCCGGGAATCGAACCCGGGACCCCCGGGGTGAGAAAGTCCGCTGACCACTCGACCACGGAGGCAGTCGCCGATTGTACGAGGGATAAGGACGGTTTGTTAGCTGTGACGTTTGTTTATAAAGTCCAGCAATCGCTCGATTTTACTTCCTTTTCCTCGCTTTAATACTTACAAATTTCTATGCCTGGTGATGACTCATCATATCTCAATCATGAGCTAGAAAATTTTAGATTTATACCAATATACATAATTGAGATGTAGATTGATTAAATTAAAATGGGGTAGTATAAGCTCTATGGTTTCTCAACACTGCGATTTCAACAGATCTAATGTGAATATCCTCTCTGTTGTAAATCTCATACTAATCTATAGTTTTTTAATATAGCCCATAATGTTCAATTTCTCTACACTATGTACACACAAAGTACATAGTAGCTAGAAGATATTGCATTCCACCAAAAAGTTCGATGTCGAGATTTCACCGGAACTGTATGTTTTGAGGTTCCCCAAATCCAAAAAAAAAAAAAAAAAAAAAAATCCTTAGAAAATGGTCCACGTGTGTGTGTATGTGTGTGTGTGTGTTTCTGTGGGAAGCATAGCTCAAAAACGAAGACCGCTGAATATCAAACTTGGTGTTTATGTTTAGTACATTCCAAGGATGCGACACGAAGATTTTCAGATAACGTTATTACCCCAAACTACCCTTTACATGGAAACATTTTTTAAATTTTTTTTCTCAGAAATGGCTCTAATGATTTTGATTAAATTGCCGAATAATAAAGATATTTACATCATAAATAAAATGATTATCTTGAATTTTCCAGGAATAGACTCTGAAGATCTCTTCATTCTGGATGGATTTTGTTGAATTTTGTATAATTCATAAACCGTAAGAGATAGACAAACACGTAATAAAGAAAAACTGCAGATCTCATTAAAACACATAATTTATGTCATATGAGTTTTTCTTGTAGATCTGATTGTTTTAGAAATAGTCCTTGTTACTGGTTTCAATTTTAAACTACGTTAACTCTTCTCAAATAGGAAACCTCCTTTCGTTTCCTCTCTGTAGTTTTAATGCTCGACATGCAAAGCAAACCGAACATCTATTGTTATACATAGCGATCAGCTTTCAAAATGTTTGTCTATCGCTTTATCCTAGTATATTCCTTATTTCCCTTCTACTCATAAAGATGCAAGTAATAAGATCAATTCTGCTACTATTTATCTCGATTGGTATGATGCAAATAAAAGAATAATCCTTTGTAAGGATAGTTTATATGTGGAACAGCTAGAGAAAGTCATAGAATGGAGACAACAGATTTTTTTTGAGCCAAGCTATTCTAGAGCTGAAAAGCAAACCGCAGATGCCTTATTCTCTATTGGGAAGTTGCATATATATCATATATCTGTGTATGTGCGTGTGTGTGATATGAGTGTGTGTGCCCTGCCGTTTCTTTTAAACAGGATCTGCATATATTCACCTCAGCCTTGCCCATTTTGTAAAAGTGGGTCTTTAAAAGGGCAATGTCCAGTAAGGAGGCCATTTATTATCCTCAGCCCGTGTTTCCTGAGTATGAGGATCTTTTTCTATGTTTTTATACAAAGTTTAATGAAGTATTTTGCACAATTTAACTTTGGAGCTTATTCCCAAGAGCTTATTTTCCCACGTTCCCAGGGTTTTAATCTCATCTTTAATATAGCCAGCCATCTGGTATTCCATAGAATGGCTCTGTTCCAATAAATGGATTAACTCATTTCTTGGCTAGGCAATCCGCAATTTCTCTGACCTTAATTCCTTTGTGTTCTTGCGCCCACATTAAGGCAACCTCATTGTTTTTCGCCAGCTGATTTATTATCTGGAGGAAGTTCTCAACAAGCTTTGATTCAATAATGTAAGCACTAACAGCATTTAGCGCCAATTGACTGACCAATAAAATACAGATCCTGGCACTTCGGATGCCTTTATTGACATTTACATTGGCACATATTTCGAGGAATAGCATGGAATTCAACTTGGAATTGTTGGGCTCATTACTAAGAGCTTTTACTAGGGCAAAGTTGGGCCCATTAACTCCTATACCGGTTCTCAGCATCTGTATTGCGTAAACTGACTCATTTCCAAACTAGGCCCCTGTTCATTACAAATTAGACGATTAGTGATTACAACTGTACAGAAATGTCTAATTTGGGTTTACGTGTCAAACTGATGATATACTCCATTACCTTATTATTATCTTATTTATCTTCCTATGCGATTAACATAAAAGCCACGTGAAACATGTTTGATTCAAACGACAATATGGTGTCTGAAAGATTTGCCAAAGCTTCTAAACAGAAAATAAATAAGTGGAAGTTTGTGAATTGGAAAAATAAACTTAAATGAAATGATGAGAGATATTTTAACAGACAGGGCAGTTAAAAGAGAAAGGAAAGTGGATATTGCATGTATTTTTTTGCAATATGCAACGACACCTTTTATTTATGTTCAGTAATAATGCTGACATATTAAACCATAGCTGAAGGGGCCGGTATTTTGAAGCGAATGTATCGTTTATTGAAATGCATCTTATTTTATGAGTTTTATTCTTTAAGCAGACAAACGTGATTTTCAAACTTTATACACAAATCACTCGTGACATTACATGAGATTTTTTTAAATTCTCGTTCATTTTATTAAATAATGAAAAGTTTACTACAAACTCCATAACTTTACTAAGGTTTTATGGTAAAAATATTGATTAATGACTGAAATATAAGTAAATAACCAATTTCATTATATCAGCACATTCTTAAGATAGCCTCTGGTCAAAACTTTATTGCCAGGTACCAACACTTTTTGCGCACCAGTATATCAATTTTGAAATGACAACATGCAATAAATTATATTGGGTTTTCATACGGTTTTTTTGTTTTTTTGTTACAACCAAACGAGAAAATGTTCTCGCTTCCAGCATTTACTATCTGCATGCATAAGCAATGAAATGATTTTCATTAGAAACATCCTCGGATACATCATTTGATTTTAATACTATAAAAGTATATAATCTTTACTATAGTTCAAATGATCAAGAATTAGATATAAATCTTTATTATAATATCGAAGAAATCACATTTAGTACCTATTTTGAATGAATTTATTAAACTGAAATCTCCATGCCATTATAAATCACTATACTTGATGTAGCATCATCCTTGAAAGCTCAAATAAATTACTAGAACATTAATATCACATGTTTCAATGTTATAAATCCAGTTTAATTAAATCTAACGACAACAGGCTTTCAAATCGGCTTGTAATTTACTTCTACCATTGATTAAGAGTTTTATGCTTTTTATAAATTTACGTACTATGCACGAAACTTTGCTTGGGCGCTCGGCTGTCTTGTCTTCACTCGGTAGATTTCGCACAGTTTAAGAAGCAAAGCAGAGCGATAACACAGACATGAAGTACACTATACACCCTGATATCAAGTGGTTTCATTGCTAAGGCTTCACTTCTGTCTATAGAGCTCAGGTTTTATGCACATGCAATGCGCTATTTTCTTTAATAATTCAGTTAGTTCGCGGTAAATTAGATAACCGATTCAAAATAATGGCTGAAAGCCTTCGTAGACAACACCAAGGAAAGACAGGCAGGCGAGTTCTCTCTCTTCTTCCCCTCGGTCCTCCCTATCCCCTAAAACTAGCGCCCAAGAAAAGATATGCGTATAGCGCTCTATTTCCAAAGTGGTCACTTTCCAAAATTTCTCATTTGGCTCTCAGAGAGATAATTTCTGCAAAGAAAAGAGCTAGTTAGTGGGCTTTTTTTCTGATAGACGGGTCAAAACTGAATTTTATGTTATCATTGAAGTAGAAGAAGCGATCATTCCATGTATCAAATTGCGCAGTTTTTGGTTTCAATCACATAATTCTCTGATAAATGTTGTGCTAGAATTCACTTTAGGTACTTTCTTATAAAATGAATCAACGATTTTATCAAAACCTTACAAATATGCGTTCAAAGGTCATCTGCCTGAAATTTCAATAGACGAAATCAAGTAGGTGCTGCAAAATCAAAACATAAAGGTTCTGTATATTAGCTACGGAAAACAAAACATACGAATACAAAAACGAAGATAAGGAACTTTCCCACAGTCATCTTGCCATGAAACAGTGCGATAACAGCATAACAAAATCTAATGACTTTCTCTAAATCTCTGCAACAAATTATTGTTAAAAAAACTTATACTTCTATTTTCTTCATGCTAATCGAGAAAACATTGGCAGTAAGAGTCTTATTACTTGCTTCCTTGTAAGTGTAAGGGAAATAAGGGAGTACCATAAGCTAAATCGATAGTCAATTCTTTTAAAAGCTAGATGCAATGTGATTGAAGTACCTTTGTTTGTATGGACAGGATTTGACAAATTTCCACATGAGAGAGTATTTAAAAGCTGAAACTAATAACAAGGAACATCTCAAAAACGGTCAAATCCACAAAAATAATGTATATAACATAAATTGTGTGTCTTAACGAGCTCTACATTTTTTGTGTGGTAAGTTTTTGTCTATCTCTAACGGGTTACCAGTTATGTAAAATTCTGTAAAATTCATTTAGAATAAACCTATCTTCAGCTGCTATTCTCAGAAAATTGAAAATATACATTTTATTGGTTATGTAAATATCTTAAATATAAGAGATTTTAATCAAAATCGTTAGAGCCTTTTTTGAGAAAATCAAAATTTTCGAAATTTCTCCTATGTAAAGGTAGTTGGGAGTGGGGGGGGATTTTCTTAAAAATCTTCGTGTCGCATCCTTGGAAGATACCAAACTTAAATACCAAGTTTGGTATTTAACGATCTTTCCGTTTTTGAGCTATGCTGCCCACAGACACACACACAGATGGACAGACAAACAGACAAGGCACACGCGGACATTTGTCTAAAAATGCTTCTTTTTTTTATTCAGGAGATCTCAAAAGATATATTTCCAGTAAAATCTCTCCTTCTCTATACACTATGTACATAGTACGTGAAGAGAAATTAATAGAATACCTCAACTACTTATTTAAATGAAAGGTAGCGTTGAAAGTTGTATCCCGTATGGAGATCCTACACAGTGTATTTTATGTCAACATTTTCCTGCCACGTCACAAAAGTATTGTGCTTTCCAAAACATCCTGCGTCGATCATCCTGGTACAGCTATTTTCTGGGACTAGCAGCGTTTGTTCTTTATTTTGGCTTTATTGAGACATATAAATTTCTAAAAAAAAAATACAAAATACTTCCGCAGTCTTATCCATGTCTATTATAGACTGTTAAATTAGGCTCATTTTTACATGATGAGCAGGGAATGGTACTTTCCTCGGATCCGTTAATTACATTCTGTGTTTCAGGTTGAAGTAAGCGACACTATGTTGTATTACCACAGCTGTAACTACAGAACAAAGAATCAACATAATCTGGCGTAAGCCTGTTGCAAGCCAAGTAATGCCACACTGACTTTGATACCAACGCAAATCTCCCCTTAAACTTGTAGTTATTTACGCTGCACAATAGATGTGGTAGTTTCATTTAAGCTGCGAAACCAATTGGAATCAATGGCAATTTGGGATTATGTAGGACATTCTTTAGAATTTACTTGGATGAGCTTATGAACAGTCCCTAATCATCAGTTTGTAGTTAATTTTCAGAGCTGCAAAGGTACCCATTACAGTAATTTACCAAGTTATTTTTTGTAGTAAAAATAGTAGAACTGCAGTATGTGGTCACGAAACAGTCACAAAAAAGCTTGGAGAATATAATTCTTCTACTATAATGTAGACGCTAGCGGTTAAGTTTACCTTTAGGCAATGCATGACCTCATTCAACACACACTGTGTTATTATAGGTTATTGTGTAGATTTCTCATTACACCATAAATCAGGATCTTTACGTGCACTCTTTTTAGTAAGTGTTTCAGTAGAACTAGATTAGCTGCTGCCTTTATCACTTTCTGTGTACTCAAGTGGGATCAGTAGGGGCATTGCTCGCATAAACAATGGTATGTTATCATCAGCAGAGGGGTTTTAGTACGTTAACAGAGCAAGAAGTATAGGTAACGTCAGATACTGTGATGGGTACCAGCCGGTTTCGTTGTGACTGTTCCATTATTAGTCACATAAAACCAGTGAAGACTATTAAATATGCCTAAGTAAAGAAGAATCACATTAAAATCATCATCACAATTAATATAATTGCCATTATACATGCAGTAAAGGAAATATTTTCACCGTTGTGATTTAAGGTCTTTCATATATTCAGAATCATTTCAGTAATGTTTCAAGTACAGTAGCATGTATTTAAATACTAGACGATTTTGGGGAATAGAACAAGTTTCAAAAAACACACAGTAAAGTATAAGCTGGGACGGTTATAGAATGCCTGAAAAGTATTCTAGAAAATAATATAAGGTATGAAACTTCGCTTTTTATTTGCTCCTATATTGAGTTGGAACATAGTATTTAAAAATATGAAGACTGTTTACATTTTAATCGCAAACAATTTATGTTCCACGTGTTTTGAACATACATTATTGTGCATTGTTCACGATGTAAAAGAAAATTCAACGCATCTTAGATTTCTGTGCGTTAAACCTAAATTAAATAATGGAAAAAACTAAACATATCTTTGTTTTATTTCACGTTCCTAACTTGTTACGTTCCTAACATGATGGTTTACTTGTTAAAATCCGTCTGTTTATCATATCTCAAGATGGCCTTTTCATCTTTGGAATGCCGAGCTTTAATGGATTTATCATGCAGAGTAACAACCATTTTTATGGCTTGATGGGTTCCTCCAGTTCTTATTCTAATCTCTACTTTGAAGGCCAAATTACAGTTTTTTATTTGTTTGTTAATGATGCTGTCAATTGCCAGGTTCATATCAGTACCGCCGTTGTTCAGAATTTCTTGCCGCAAGAGTTTTTATGTCCTGTAGATCTACTAACATGGGTCTGGTGCTTTTAAGCACACTTGAAAAACGATACGTCTGAGCCGGTTGGAACCGCGATCTTGGGATCAACAGGCCAACATCAACCAACAGTGCCACTCAGACCGACAAAGCACGGACTTGTGACCTTATTAATCAATGAGATTATAATTCACTTATATGATTTCAAAGCTACCTCTCAGCAGAGTTTACACATTTTCGGGATATATAGAATTTCATGTCTCTAAATGGTCACTGTGCACAAATTAAAATTAGGAGTAGCATTACTATTGCTTCACGTCTGTAACCGCACCCAAAACAAAGAGCCGACATTCGTAAACATACAATGAGATGCGCCCCTTCCAACTCCGTAGCCACTATCCCAGGCTGAAAATGGACTGCCAACGATAGCAATGAAAGCCCGCCTAATTACTGGGATACTATCATGTCTGCACTACATTCAATAGGCCTTTAGTTCGAATCTCGCTTAGATTGAGTTACCCGGATAAGGTTTTTTTTTTTCGAAGTTTTCCCTTATCCTGAGAAGACGAATGTCGAGTAACTTTAAGCTGCGTTGCTCGTACTAAACAGGTTAAAAGACATTAATGCAGTAAAAATAAAGAACAACAATGTATTGCATTGCACTGCATGCCTGTTGCATTGGATATTTTAATATCGTTTTCGTGGTCTATATGGTCGATTCAGAAAAGACAACTGGTTTTGTTCAAGATATTCGCTGTTGGTTATGGTGATTAAATGATACCTTTGTGGTTATAGATAATTTTTCGAATTCTTAAAAGATTTCAAGTATAATCAACCTTGAACGGCCTTTACTAGGGCAACTTCAGAAATAAATTAAATAAATTCCATTAAGTAAGACCATAATTATTTTTTAAATATAATTGATGCGAATTCATTTTAGGAAAATTCGCTAAAAAGTCTAACCGACGTAGGATCTGTCGAAATAATGGCTTAACGTCACCGCAACTAAATTTTGAATTACAACAGTAACACTTGACGTTGGAGGGAGGCCTGCCAGTTCAAGGTTCAAGGCTCTCTTCTGGAGGTTTGGGGTTTTTATTTAGGGACGGGAATAGCGGGAGGAGGATTCGGTGGAGGATATTCGATAAGGGAGGGGTAATAAGGAAGGTGAGTTGTTGTGGCAGGATTTTTGGAGGGAGGATTTGACTGTAAGGTGCCGAGGAGGAGTATGGGATGTCTGTAGCGATTTCCTGGGTCAATGTCATACTCACCTAGACCGATGATTAGGGCGTTGAAATTGTTAGGGATGTTTTTGTAGAAGGCTCGGGATAGGGGGGGGATGTTGAATTACGACAAAAAAGAAACACTGAGCGAGAAAGCTCAGATGGTAATGCCTATAGCCCGTTTTAGGATTCAAAACCCAGGGCTGACCAACCTGGCTGGGGTATTTTCATGGTTTCCCTAAGTCCCCAAAGTAAATACAGAATTTGATATTAAATACTACCACGCTACGTGTCTAAAACAGTAGTAAAAACTGAAAATAGATTGTGCTGTGACTTGCGCTGCCATCTATCTACAGATAATTAAACCAGGCTAAACTAAAGTGACACTGTAACTTCTTGTCGCGAAGCAAAGTAGCATGGTGCATGGGAAGGTGCTCTCGAAGGACTGGCTGAATTTGTCATCTGACTATAGGTAATGGAGGCATTTAACTAGAGGCTATGAAGTCTGGCTGTATGCGCCATACTGACTACAGATGGTGAGAGCTGCCAGAATGTGACATCCTATCGACGTCTGCTTGGCACAAAGCAAAACGTGGTATAGTATGGGGATAGTCCTAAAAAAGGTTACTGACTACCACATACCATCAACGAGGTATGTTATAGAATAGCTCCGTCGCGACCTAGATGTTAAAGCGCCATGAAATAAATTATATTAAAAAAATTATCTCAAATTATTTGCGAGAAGGCAAGGCTTCATCTCAAAGCATATAAGATTATACTTATCACAAAAGTAAACATAAAACCCAGTGTTTACTGAGCACCAAGAGAGACGGGTTCATAGTAATGCATGAGGTTCAGGAGGCCCTGGTTCTTTTCGTTGGCCGTCCATTCTGGCTTGGGCTTTTCGTAGCTTTCCCTGATCGGTAGGCAAACGCTGGCCTGTTTTTAATCTACCACGTTGTCCTTTCTATCATTTAACTTTCATTCCGATGCGTTCTTAGGTTTTAGATGTGCTTCTGTATTTCGTGGCAGAGAGCGGTGTCGGTCAGCTGTTCGGTTAAGTGCGCCGTATGCAAACGGTTAAATGTGATGCTTTCTCGTTGGATGTGAAGTTAATGACACCAGAATTACGTTTGTGCTGATTTCTGACCAGGGTGCCAAAACTCCCTATTAAAATTGTAAGTTCCCATAAATCAGCAATGTTTATATTTACCGCCCACCCTACCTCAATTGTCTTCCACTGTTATTCAAAACATCAAACTGTATCACACAACAAATATCTCATTTTTTCTGTTGGTGCCACTGCGTACACAGTACATTATAAACGCGCATAACTACATACCATCGGTAACTGTTTCTATCACACTATCGGTCCCCAAGATGCTATTTCTAGAAATCAGTGGCATACGATATACTGTGGGCTATCAAAGCTATATGACACCGAAGCCCGTGTCTAAAGTAAATTAAAAATTAATAAGTAGTATAAATGTTAAACGCTTTACCGGTCAGTTCCATTCATGGAAAATTAGCGTGTTGCAGGTGGAATACGACTCGTTCTCTAAACTATAGATACTTGAAGCTGCAGCCCTACACCATGGTCAAAGAGGGGTTCGGGAGGAAGAATGCAGGAATCAGCAAGCGAAGGCTTCCAAAAACGAAATCGCCACACACATGCAGCTGTCTCACAAATATATCATACAGACACAACTGGCTTGTTTCATTGGTTGGTACTCTGCAAATACGTGGACTTAAAAGTATGAAAGATGGTGTTGAATTTTAATTGCAGTTATATGATTAACCTTAATAGTTATGAGTGTTATTATTAGTATACCTATATTAGTGCTATTCAATGCATAGTACTTTTACATCATTAAAAATTTCAGCACTAGCCAGGTAGACAGCGTTCGTCATTAAGAAGCGGAATGACGTAGGGCAGGCATTGACTGTGCGGACAACACGGATAGGGAAGAGTCTAAGTCAGTACCTATCGGAAGGTTCACTGTAGTGGCGATAACGCAGGTGCGATAGTCACTTGTTCAGTGGCAGTTCATGTGTGGAAGTCTAATATTCTTGTAAATCACGTCACAGAAACCAGCTTCCGCTGGAGCGAGATAACAAGTTCAAACTCGTCATTCCTGCAGCAATGCCGCCAGCACGCAGACGTTATTATGGCAGGCGCCGCAACATCGATACAATCACACATGCAATAGAAAATAATTTGCAAACTGATCGATACCACTGTATTAAGCTTTGGACAGTTCCTGATTCCGGCACATTGCTTGGTTGGAAGCTACATCTAGACTTCAGATCAACAACAATGATGGGAGCCATTATTGGCACTATATATACTATTCATTCTCGGCGAGATTTAAGAGAAGATGAGCTTGATCACCTTCAAGATTTTCAATATACAATAATTGGCATGCATGAAATGTCTGCAGTTGCTCAAAAAGCCAATTTAACATTTAATCTAATAATAACGTCTGCGTGCTGGCGGCATTGCTGCAGGAATGACGAGTTTTTTTTTGTTTTTTTTTTGTTTTTTTGTTTTTTTTAAATACGGTACCGGAGTCTGATCAGTTTAAGATTCATAAGACACGATCTGAAATAGAGAATGTGTCACTTAGGCAGATTGGTCCCTCTACCACACGGTCTGCTGACCCCTTCGTCAGTCGTGCTGAGTAAACAGTACCCCGCGCTACACGTTGTCCTTGTTTCCGAGCAAACTTGCTTTGCGTGATTACGTCTCAGGGCAACTTAGTGACGGCGATTGGGGTACACCATTCACTAAATTATTCGTCTGAGCAACTTGGCTCTTCTATCGGTGGAAAAAGAGCTAGGTACTTCCTTCATTGAGAAAACACCAGAAATGTATTTTTTGATAGTGTGACATCGCAGTTTACCAAAGAAAGGCGGCTGGAATTAAAGTATAAAAATCTGATGCGTTCCATTCACATGACTTTCTCTACATCGCTGTAACAAATTGTTGTTATAAAGGATATTTATTCTTCTATCTACTTTCTGATATTCGAGACAAACATTAGCAGAAATGGTCTTAATTACTTGCTTCCTAATAAGTAGAAGGAAAATAAGGATTTACACTAGGCTAAAACGATAGTCAAATCTGTTGAATGCTAGTTGCCATGTGGTTTAACTCCGTTTCTGTGTAGGGCCTGGAGTTTACAACTTTCCGTGTGAGAAAAGTTTAAGTATTTTAAACTTGAAACAAATAACAAGGACTATCTCAGAAGTGGTCAGCTCCACGAAAAAAGCGTATATCACTTAAATTGTTTGTTTTAACGAGATCTACATTTTTGTGTAGTTAGTTTTTGTATATCTTTAGTATATCTATACATTTAGTTACGCAAAATTCAGCAAAATTCATTCAGAATAAAGAGGTGTTTAGAGGCTACTCTCAGAAATTTCAAGATATACATTTTTTTTCCATATAAATATCTTTAATATACGGTATTTTAATCAAAATCGTTAGAACCAGTTTTGAAAAAATCAAAATTTTCTAAATTTTTTCCATGTAAAGGGTAGTTTGGGGTGTGGGGATTTTTCTCAAAATCTTCGTGTCGCATCCCTGGAATATACTAAACTTAAATACTAATTTGGTCCTTTGCCAACTTTTTGTTTTTGGGTTATAGTGTTCACAGACACACGGACACACGCAAGCACGCACACACACACACAATGGACCTTTTTCTAAAAATGTTTTTTTTTACTTTCTCTATACTCACTATGTACATAGTGTATAGAGAATGTATTGCACTCCACCAAAAAATTCGATACCGATATTTCACCGGAAATATATGTTTTAGGGTCCCCTGTATCCAAAAAAAGTATTTTCAGAAAAAGGTCCGTGTGTGTTCGTATGTCCGTGTGTCAGTGTGTCCGTGTGTCTGTGAACACGACAACTCAAAAACGAAAAGTCGGTAAAATACCAAATTTGGTATTTAAGTTTAGTATCTTCCAGGGATGGGACACGAAGAATTTGAGTAAAATCCCCCCACCCCAAACTACCCTTTACATGGAACTTTTTTCGAAAATTATGATTTTCTAAAAATGACTCTAACGATTTTGATTAAAATGTCGTATATTACAGTTATTTACCTGACAAATAAAATGTATATTTTGAATTTTCTGGGAATAGCCTCTGAAGACTACTTTATTCTGAATGCATTTTTCATTACTAAACCGTAAGGGAAGGACAAAAACTTAACCCACAAAAAATGTAGAGCACGTTAAAACGTACAATTTATGTTATATACATTTTTTTCGTGGAGTTGATCGTTTTTGAGATATTCCTTTTTCTTGGTTTCAGCTTTGAAAACTATTCTCATACAGGAATTTGTCAACTCCTGTCCATACAAACAAAGGAACATCAGTCACATAGCAACCAGCTTTTGGCTTTCACTTTAACTTAGGGTACTCCCTTATTTCGCTTCTACTTACAATAAAGCAAGAAATAAGACTATTTTTGCTAATTTTTCTCGATTAGCATGAAATAAATAAAAGATAAGCTTATTAACAATAATAATTTACAGATATATAGAGAAAGTCATGTGAATGGAACACATCCGATTTTTTTTTTGTAACAGGGGACCCTATCCAATTTTTGAGTGCAATACGATACCTTCTCGATACACCCTGTACATAGCACGTGAAGAGAAAGTAAAACCGGGTATGATAAAATTGCTTATTTTCATTTTATACTTATGTTGTTTAACTTACATTTTATTACAGCTTATTTTAAGGAAATTGCTTTAAATGCACTGTTTGTGAAGTTAACATTTGATGAACAGACCCATATATTGTTCGGCTCTGGCAGGTCTGGTGATAAGTCATAATCCCAGATACGCCATTGCTACAAAAGATGTACAAAATGAGCCTCTTTATTCATTATAGGGGAGGGGGACCTGTAAGCGTTCTGTATTTTATTGTATAGATAATTCATACCTGCAAAGGATCCCATTGTTCAATTGTAGACAGTCGTGACATTGTGATCTGATTTACTGATTACTTACTTTTGGCTCTGTTATGTTTGTTACGTTTGCGAGTAAAGGTGAAAGAACCCTTATTTTAAGCAACTTAACATTGAAGTTCAATGCACTATTTCCTCTGGAAAAACCGGTTATCAAATTAGTGAAACTACTTACCCAACACCGGTATAAGGTTGACGAACGTACGAGGCGAGTTATCACGAAGAAAATCGAGAGCTGCCTGTAACTTCTGAGCGTGGCTGCTAGCAGTATGACCTTCGTGGTTGAAGCATTGGGCAGAGCAGAGATCGTTCGCCCCAAACATTATAGTTACCATCTGCAATTGAATTAAAGGCATGTAAAGAAGATCTGAATGAAAAACCAGAGCTAAATGATACAAATGAACTGTACAACTGGACTTAAGAAAGTGGGAGTACACTAAGTCTTTCGATAGGGTAATTTTTGTACAAATATTTTTCCTCGTTTTTCAATATATGAGTCATGTATTACTGATGTAACGTTCCAGTAACCTTTAATCTTTCTTTCTTCCTTTGTTTGTCCTCGAATGCAAGACTTACAAGCTCCAGGATTTTTAGCCACCGCTGAGGCCACACGCCTGTTGAGGGGCAGAGTCACTGGATCAGAGAGAAGATAGGATGGTGATCAGCTTGAGGTCTGGTATGAAAGTGAGGAAGATGATAGATGATAGTGAAATAGATAACAGGAAAATGATTAGAGCAATTGGTGGAATGAACGACGGAGGAAATCGGAGAAAACCCGACCAGACGGCGCTTCGTTCACCACAAATCCTACATGGGATCGACGGGAGAAGGGAGCGGTCTAACCACTCGGCCACAGCGCCGCCTAGTAGCCTTTATAAGTAAATTAATTTGCTTTTATTATCTGATAACTTGATAATTTATGTGGCATATGATTGGTGAAAGATTAAAATCTGCCCATACATTTAAAAAAGCATCAGCCTTAAGGACATAAGTAAGATAAAATGAAATAAAAAAACAATTTTTTTCAATGTAGTTGTCTGTTTTGTTCCAGTTATACCGCGCCTTCAACTGCTTGTTCATATTGCGGCATTTACCTTTACAACATATTGACTATCGGCAATGATATTAACTTGGAGATACAGTACATCTACTGGACTTCCAGATTTTTATCAGGAAGAAACGCTAGAGGTTGGATCTCTCGCATTAAGGAGACTCTAGGTGCCGAAATGTGACAAGGGGTAATTGCAACCTCTTCCAAAAAAAAAAAACAGTAATCACTCCTGTTTCACTTGGGATTTCTGTTCCCTAGATTCCTTCCCTTCCACTACTAAACCAAAAACAGAAATAGTAATAATAATATAATAATAATAATAATAATAATAATAATAATAAAAAAAAAAAAAAAAAAGGAAATGAAGTCTTGGTTACATCTTAAATTTAAAAAAAAAATACTGAGATTTCACGGAAATTAATGTTTTGAAAACGAAGAAGAAGAGGAAAAGAACTCATATAGTATTGTCACTGAGTTTGTGTTTTTCTTTATAGTTCGTTTTATTCATTAGATCACACGCACATTCACATTCTCATTCATACTTCCAGACTCTTGGGAAGATAAGGAGAAATATTAGCTAGAAAAAAGTTTCCACCCACAGCCGGGAATAGAACCCTGGACGCCTCCCATTGCAGGCAGTTGCTCTACCGACTCAGCCTTTTCAATGTAGTCTTAATGGAATGGTTGCTACATGTGATGTTTTTCACACGTTTTACCACATATTTGAATATTTTTTCAACCAATCGGTATAAAATGCTGTTTTTATGTAACTACTATTTATGTGAATCTTCTATCACATTCTTCTTTGGTCAGAGCACTCCTTGCATCGTTGCCAAATCATTTTCAACTTCCGAGTTCTCCGAATGGCTGGAAATTACAATTGTATTTATATAGTAAGAAGAAATTGAAGGCAATGATAATGCTCTCAGTATAATGAGAGAGGACCCTCACCAGTGTAAATTGAATAATGCACTGGACAACCCGCTCCTAAAATTTGGCCATTTCTTGTTTTCTCCTTTTTTTGGCAACATTTCAAAAGTTGATATGGTATTATCTCCATCAAAATCAGATATAGATGACTAGAAATAAAACAGCATTGTACAAACACTGCTATTGCACTTGAATTTTTACTGTCACACTGTGAAGCAGTATTGTCTGTGGACAAATCCAAGCACCTCCACAAACATCTGGAGGTGCACAATACGATTATAGCAATGTACTTTTTTTAAAAAAAAACAGTTTCTTTCACACAAGCTGTGTGTAGGACAGGAGTTGGATTGATAGACTAAAAAATTCAATGTCATAGTCGGAATTTGAACCGCGGATCATTTTTTTAGCCTGACTCTACCTATCCAACTCCTGTCCTACACACGATTTGTGTAAAAAAAAACAACAATTAAATTAACACTAATGGACATAATAGTTGCTAAACTATGAAGCCTGGGACTTTAAGTACTTACGATATTGTAAGTCACCATTAGGGTGCATCATTTCAAAACAATTTGAGATCACCTTATGGTTTACCGGGAAACATGCGGGTCAGTTGGGGAATTTAATGCTGTACTGGCATATTCGTTTGGTAACTCATGGTAGAGCAACCGGCTAGAGACCGGGAGATGCGTTGTTCAAATCCTGCCTACGGGTTGAAATTTTCAGTCCGTCTCTCTCTCTCTCTCTCTCTCTCTCTCTCTCTCTCTCTCTCTCTCTCTCTCTCTCTCTCTCTCTCTGTAAAATGAAAGTTTTTAAAACCGGGATTAAATTTCACGCAAATATTTTTTCTCCAATTCCATGGAAACTTACTGAAAACTCATTTTATGGGATTAATGCCGACCATAAGCATTTATACTGGAAGACTTCATTACGTGAAATGTCAGTAAAATGTATTTCACATGAACGATAACTGTTTCATTTTATATGTTCAGGATAAGGTCAACAATAATACCTACTGTCAAAATTCTTTGTATTTTTTTTTCTTTCAAATGCATGTCCATGTTTTGTGCGTTTTAAAAATGTTATTGAAACGAATGTTTGATTACAGAATAGGTATAACAAATGCTATTAACTTACCTTTTATGGTTTTCTTAAAAACTATGCACGTTGCACCAAAATGGTTTACAGCCGGATTTGAACCGCAAAGTTGAATATAAAAACTGAATTGCCAGCACAGGATCTCTATGTGACGAATGCGCCGAAACCATTAGAATAACGATCAACGACGATATTCATATTCCTAAATGCTACCAAAGCATTTGGATAAAAGGTAAGGTATAAACACCAGGATGAGAATGTGATGTAAGGGTTTCAAAGCTAGGGAGGGAATATGGGTAAAGATGTAATAAGGTGCAAGGAGCAAGTGGGTTGGTATAAGAATTTTATTCTAAGTTCTTTTTTAATTTATTTCCGAAACCAAGATTTTGCCCCAAATATGAACCCCAAAGCATCCTTAAGATATTGATTTAGTACTTATTAAGCAGCTGTATAAAAGTGATCTCTCAGTGCTAAAGAAAACAATTTCCATAATCAGAAAAGAGTGCTTAAGTACTTACCTTCCAGTCGTTTTGAAAGTCAATTTTTGGATTCCTCCGCATTTTGTGTACAAGGAGTCTCGCCTGCTTTTCTGCGTCATCGTCAATTGAGACAGGAAAGGCAACATTGAAATTTGAATTGGGGGCCAAGAACTCTCCTTGTCCAGTTGAATAGCCCATTAAATTTGGGTTAAACACTTTGAGAATGTTAGGCAGTGTGAGGAATTCTCTCCATGTTCCTTGGCCTCCTGCAAATACACACAATACTATTAATTTTTCCTTCAATAAACCATATGCATTTATAGCGCCTTTACATTTATACTACTGCTGCGTTTTGTGTTTCTTAGAGAAAGCACAATAGAAATTGTGTGTACTAGTCTTTTCAGTTAATTTAAAAAAAAAAATCTAAGCAGCGTCGTTGCTGAGTGGTTAGACCGCTAGCCTCCCACTTAGGCGGCCCGTATTCGATCCCAAGCGCCCATATGTGGGGTTTGTGGTGGACGAAACGGCGTCTGGGCGGTTTTTCTCCGGGTCTCCAGTTTCCTCCGCCAAACATTCCACCAATTGTTTCATTCCTATCATTCATCTCGTTGCATTTCATATCATTAACTTCCTCACGCTCATGCCTGGCTACGGGCCGACCTCTCGTTCCAGGTTCTCCATTCTGTAATTAGGTGTCGGCTCCTCGACAGGTTTCTGACCCCCAGATACCTGCTTGTTAGTCCTAGGGGCGTGTCTGTCATACATTGTGGGAGGGTAAGCAGACTATAAAAAAAAAATTTAAAGTCTTAAACCAGCAATAAGTGACAGTTTAGCAGTAAAATCTCATTATTTTCGAATGTAAAGTAAATCGCACTTTAGCGTTTTTATATAGTTAAATATAATGAAATAAATGAGAATAAAAGCCTCACGCAAACTTTTCTGGAAAGCAATTAAAATATTCTAAGTATGCTAATATAGTAGAATGTCCAAAAGTGTTACTATACCGTATTAGGTTTTTATAATGCCTAAGTTGCGCATTTCAGTGCCCTCTTCAGCTTTGTTTTATTTTTTTCTTCTTCCGCCATCACCTGCAAACACTCACTGCCTTGTCGCGAGATTTTCACTCCATCTAGAGTGTTGACCGTTCAGCGAGTAGCGTATTTTGTGAAATTTTTCTGGTGAAAAACCTTCCAGCCATTAGCTTAGTGCATTATTATGGTAAGCTTGGTTACTACGTCCGAATGTGTATCGGTGGCATTTTTTATACCACCATATGAAGTGCTATCCTCAGTCTCTGTCACCTTTGATGCTCCCGATGACGCGGGAAAATCCTTACGCTATAATCTGTATTCATTTGTGATGTCGCGACTTCGGTTGTCGCGAAAAGAACTAAAGACGTAACCCTCTATAACACTGTCCGGACACCGGAATATTTATATCGTATTCGTCAGCGTGCAACTGATCTCTACCAATGTAGCTTACGTAGCACCCTACATCATTTATTGTTTGCGTGTACCCGTAACCAGGTTTCTACTATGGCATTACTTGATTCCTTCACGCAAAGCCCGACGGAGCTTCAGAAGTGTCTTGATGTACCGGGCAGAATTTATGGTTTGTCCAGGTTCAAGAAAGTCAACCAGAATGCAACCTTGTGCATCCCAAAAGACACTTCCCATAACTTTTCCTACAGACTGCACTGTCTTCGCTTTCTTCTTCGATGGTGAGTTCAAGTAGTGCCATTCCATACTCTGACGTTTCGTTTCTGGCTCATAGTGATGGAACCAGCTCTCATCTCCAGTCACAATACACGTCAAAAATTCATCACCTGCATTATGAAATCTCTGAAGAAGGTTTTGTGCAATGGTTCTTCTCTGAAGTTTGTGGTCTTCTGTCAATAAACGGGGGACCCAACGGGCACAGACCTTTCGATAACCCAAGCTGTGGACCATTTCTTGCACTGCACTATGTCCTATTCCAAGTTTCGCAGCAATTTCATTCACAATGAAACGCCTATCTCCTGTAATGAGCTCATCCACTCTTTCCTTGTTGCGTTCTGTAGAGGCAGTTCGAGGACGCCCGCTACGAGGCGCATTTTGCAGACTCGTGTTTCTATCTTTGAAATGTTTCACCCATGCAGACACCTCCATACGCACGTTGAAGTCTGAGATGAATTTCAGGAGCAGATTTTCCTTCTTTCACAAGGAATTCAATGACAGCACGCTGTCGAAACGAAACATCAATGTCAGCCATTTTTCAAACACCGTCTGTGGTCACGTGATACAAGCCAATGACGTCACAATATGTGAACATGTGGCTTAAAGTCTGTAGATTACGATCCTGCAATTCGTTTCGTTACATTGTTGAAATTTAAATTTTTACAATGGGTTGCTCGTGACTTTCAGTAAGTTTTTATTTTCCGTGATTGCACCTTTCGAAATTGCTCTTACCTCTTTCTTACCGTGTGTGTGTGTGTGTGTGTGTGTGTGTGTGTGTGTGTGTGTGTGTGTGTGTGTGTGTGTGTGTGTGTGTGTGTGTGTGTGTGTGTGTAAAGCTTTGTTTAGATTCACAGTTAAAACTAAAATGAAAATTTAATACCAAATTCAGCCACCTCCTACACTACTGCATTGTATTTTTCTTCTAGTTTACGCATTAGCCCAGCTTTACAGTTGGCAGTAGCGAGCGTCGTTAAAGAAACCCTGCGGAAGAAGAATAAGGTAAGTTTAGTTTTTCTCCATTGGACAAATGAATATGTTCCGCGTTAAATTTAGGCTGCTATCGCCAGCATTGATATGTGCTAGTTTTTAAAGTTTATCCATTATATCTTCAAGTGGAGAACGTTTTATTAGATATTGGAAGTTTGTAATTTAATGTCATTGTGTGAAATTATTCGTTTTAAGGTGGCTGTTCTGGTGTACGATATTAGTGCTTACGGTGTCCAGTTAAAGTTTGCTATGCCTCTTGTTGAAACAATAATTAGTGTTTTACCTGTGTGTCTAGTTTCTCACCTTCTCAAATATACTCGAAGGATATACGCTATTATAGAAACACAGTACAAAGCAGGCTTTAAACATTATTATTCAGCCAATACGTGTTGAAGATTTCTGTTAATCAAGTTATTCCAATAAACGATTTCAAATATATGCATATATATATATATATATATATATATATATATATATTAATAGCTTATTTTGTTGCACATTTTGCCTCCTTGTAGTGCATCCTGTTACATCGAATCTGCTCCTGGATGCTCCTAAGGCTGTTGAATGGGACCCAGCTAGTTATTCATAACAAATGCATACAAAAATCTTAAAGCAACAGGCGCATAGAAACACAGACGATTAACATCCAAATCATTGGCGCTACATTTGTGCTAGTAAAGCAGAGTAAAGCCGAACTTACCCCAATTAACCACCAGCTGACGGCTGAAGGCCCCGCCACCAACTTATTTACACAGAAAGCCAGGCCGCTACTCGACGAAGCAAACACACTACCTCACATCAAAATTTCACGAAGAAGTAGCGCAAAAACGGTACAAGTGGGCAAGCGCAATACACACCATTTAAACACTAACAAATTAACAGAGCACACTGCTCTTTAACATGAAAATAAGTTAATTGTTATTTTTACTTTATATTTAAAATCCTTATATTCTATTTCGTTGTGCCGTAAATAGATTTGGGATGTAGTATAATCTACTTAGGACTGTTAGACAGAAGACACATCATGTGAATCAAGCTGCGGAATTTTCTAGATTCATAATTATTTATTATACTTGCAACAGTGGCCCTTAAATATTTTTATTGGTCTTTCTATATTATTAAAAGTTAAGCACCAAAAATCTAGTCCATCGTCTCCCATTTAGCAACTCATTTGTTTCTCTTCTAATAAATTAAAGTGCGAATGAAAGTGTTAAAAATCTCTCTGTCCCTCCCTCCCTCTCTCTCAAACCCTATCTTGCTCTTTTTCATGTTTATCCTCTTTATCATTTATCACCTAAGCTAGTAACTTTTTATCTTATAAGACTTACCAAATAACAATTTATACAAAATGTATTGCGAATGAAGTGGAACTTCACAACTATTTTCCATTGTAATATCTTAAACGTTGGTATTAATCCAAATAATTAGATATTTTAAGCAAATAAATACAAATAACAAAAATACTTCATGTATAGGAAGTCTGAATAGAAGAATTTTCTTGAAAATCGCCGTGTTGCATCCTCTGAAGATACTGAACTTACATATCAAGTTTGGTATTTATTAACCTTTTTAAAAGTGTTAATTTCACACACACACTCACCTATATCGCCCAAACTTATACCACCTCCTCTCTGAGTAAATTTCAACCGTACAAACTGGTCCGTCTTCCAAAAGCACTCCACCCAGCGACAACACCCATCTGTTCTCCAGAGGACGCAGAGACAGCCGCCCATGCACTAAAACAGGTGCCCTAATCGACCACGTTTGCATCACTCGCTATCAAACCTACCTCAGGCACAAATTCCGTCACTCAACTAATATAATCAGCATTGATTTCTACACGAGGGCGATTGCGTGAGGTGTAAAGAGCAGAAAAATCTGATTCAAAGAATAAATATGAGGATAATAAACAGAGCTTGCATTGTTTTAATGTATGTTGGAGCGCAGTAGTGGGTATGTAATAATATTATCGGATGGGACGGATTAGAAGTTGTAATCCTACCTTAGGTGTGTATTTAGCGCGGAGATCCGATATAGCAGCGGGTTAAGACGACGTAGTCGGGCAACTAATCGTCTCCACTAAGTATTTGAGCAGGAGGACATGCGTGGGGGAACCTATTATCTCTTCACTCTTAATCCCAAGCTAATTAATCTAGATTTCAGAATGAATTTACTCTTAAATGATATAATAATTCTATAAATAACTAAGAATTAAAAAAAAAAAGTGATTTATGCCGTTAAACAGAGATACAAGTCCCAACATGCTATTCGTATCAGTCACCTAATATGCGGAATGTTGTTGGCAACAGTTGCTGTTTAGATCCTAGTGGACGATTGTTATGAATTTGTTCTTGCGTATTTCTCAAGTTAAACAGGCTGGCAAGTGGTGAAATTAGCTTCTAAGTTCGGCTACAAGAAACAGTGCTCGTAAAGGAAAAGGTGATCCGGAAATGTGGTTAGACCCGGAGAAAAAAAGAAGTGTAAAATACGTGAAGCAAGAATGTGACGATTTTGTGAAGAATTCAATTCGCAATTTATTTTTTTAAAAATGAGCCGCTAAAGTTTTACAGCAAATTAATGCTGATCCAGATTTGCCTAACTTCAGAAGGGCCACATTTTATAAAATGTTATGCGAAATTGAATTCTAATTTGTCAAAAGAGGCCGAAATGTTAGTTATCCCACGTCTGTTACTTCTTTTTCTTTTTTTCGCACTCATTTCTTTTAGAATGATGTGTGCATTTATGTATATTGTAACTACGAGTATTGCTTTAATAAACACGGTATGCTAATTAACGTTTAAGTTGTCCGAATAAGGGTTCAATGCATTACACGTGGCTGTGAAAGTATGACAGTATTTCCGGCTCGAATGGCGGAAGGCTACATTATAGTCGCCTGGTTGGTGTTTTGGGGTGGCCAACTTAAAGGTGAATGGATAGTAGTGTCAGCTGGCCAGATACTGCATTAACATTTGGGGGTTTTGATTGATGCTATGATAGACTCCTAATGTCTGTTCAACGACATTTTAGTTAGTGGATGGGACACCTTAATTCGCGCTTCTTTTTCTTTTACTCCTGATTATGCAAAGAGAACCGAATTTCAATCACGTTAAATCAGGTTTTAAAAGATTTTGCTAGGCAATAAGACTATTTTGGTTAATATTTATCCTGATTAGAATAAAGTAGATAGAAGAATAAGCTTTTGTAAGAATAGTTTGTTACAGAATAGGTAGAGAAAGTCGTGTGAATGGAACATATCGAACTTTTTACTCTTTTTTACTTTCTCTATAGGCACTGTCTGTGTACATACTGTATAGAGAATGTATTGCACTCCACCAAAAAATTCGATACCGAGATTTCACCGGAAATATATGTTTTAGGGTCCCCTGTATCCAAAAAAAGTATTTGCAGAAAAAGGTGCGTGTGGGTGTGGGTGTGTGTGTGTGTGTGTGTGTGTCTCCGTGTGTCTGTGAACACGATAACTCAAAAACGAAAAGTCGGTAAAGTACCAAACTTGGTATTTAAGTTTAGTATCTTCCAGGGATGCGACACGAAGGTTTTGAGAAAAATCCCCCACCCCAAACTACCCTTTACATGGAACTTTTTTCGAAAATTTCGATTTTCTCAAAAATGGCTCTAACGATTTTGATTAAAATATCACATATAAAACACATTTACCTAACAAATAAAACGTATATCTTGAATTTTCTGGGAATAGCCTCTGAAGAGTAGTTTATTCTGAATGCATTTTATGGAATTTTGAGTAACTGCTAAACCATAAGAGATGAACAAAATCTTACTACACAAAAAATGTAGAGCACGTTAAAACACACAATTTATGTTATATACATTTTTTTCGTGGAGTTGATCGCTTTTTAGACATTCCTTGTTTTTGGTTTCTGCTATGAAAAACTTACACTTTTCTCATACAGGAATTTTTCAACAACTGTCCATACAAACAAAGGAACTTCAGTGACATAGCAACCAGCTTTTGATTATCACTTTAACCTAAGGTACTCCCTATTTCGTTTCTACTTATAAGGAAGCAAGTAATATGACTATTTCTGCTAATTTTATACTGATTAGCATGAAGTAAATAGAAGAATAAGCATTTTAAGAATAATTTGTTGCTGAGGTATAGAGAAAGTTATGTGAATGGAACACATCAGATTTTTACTGAATTAACTCCTCACAAACAGTTCTGGAACTAATATCGGCTAATACACACCTGCACACCAGGAAACTCCTCGGTGTTCTATGAAGGCTGCCAGTGCATATTCCTCAAGAGCGCCGTTGCCGGCTATCAGGCTGTCCCCCAAAGCACCTATGACGTCGATGTCTCCCGGACGAAGACGGTGCACGCTGGTAGGCCTCACAGGAGAACGAGCACCCGGTCCCGAAGGATCACAAGGGAAAGGATGTTCTTCAGCAAACGGTTTCTGTCTCCGCACAGCCGACCTCACGGAGGGATAGTTAACGGTATCCTGAAACATGAACACATCCAGTGTGTTATTTACAATAATATTCACACTTAGGCATACTACCCAAACCCTTCGCCATGATTCCTTGTAATTCAAAGTGATTTGTCACTACATTAATGGTTACTTTCTCATTTATAATTATATCCTGCAGCCACACGTCATCAGAGCATAAGTAAGGTGGCTATGGCGCAATACGATTATATTTTTGAAATCGATTACAAGTACAAATCATTCCCTAAATTAGGCGGCACCAACCAGTAAACCAGAGAGAACAAATTTGCTCGAAGCTCTTGCGAATAACCTACTATGCACTGCGTGAACAACTGCGCGGAAAGCAAGAATAGATTATCCCTTCAGTGTTATGGCAGTATGCAACATTTTTCGTTTAAAATACGCAATCAACCATTCATAGATTAATACCAGGTAGCCCCGCTTTGACGTTTGCTCCTGCTTTTATAGAGTTGTAGAACTTAACGGTACTATCTCAAGTTAAAACAGACCTGTGGAGATTTGGCGATAACGACCTTCGTTTTGCTTCCTTCATTAAGCGCTACCGGCTCACCGTCCCCGCTAATAAGTAACAGGGGTAATACGAAGGTCGCTCAGCCAGTTCCCCATTAACGGTTTTCACTTGAAATAGCCGTGGGCGTTGCCGTTTTGTTGCGAAAGGGTCGCGGGTACGAATCCAACTATGCGTACCGATGTTTAGTCTTGTGCTTTTCTGTGGTTGTGTACAATCTAAAAACATCATATCCTGATGATCAAGTAGGTTACGCCTGAAGGCCATCAATGCAACAAAAACTTGAAAAAGCACCGTTGAGTTCTACAACTCTTTTATCGCACGAATTATATCTGTACATGTTCAAATAAGGGGCAGTTGGCCCACCTGGTACTCCTATTATAGGTTCTGATTGGTATAACAGTTGCTCTGGTATTTATACTTCGGATATGTACATATATGTACATATACACATTTTCAAAGGCTTGGTGGTAACTATAGTCATAACATAAACAATTGAAAATAATAATGACATAATATAATAAAACAACACGTTTCTTAACTGGTTAATACCATTAAAATCGCATTGTAGCTCCAACATTATGAGTATAATTTGTAATGGAAAACTTTCACATTTATAGCAGTAAATACGATCAGGCATCTTTCTAATGAATTGGAATCAAACCAAATTTGAGAGAATTGGTAACTGCCATACTTACTTGCATGATGACGAATTGAATTTTCTGAGTGCAGAGCTTTGCCGCAAACTAAATACTTATTCCGACACTTTCTATAAATAAGAACAATTTTCCCAGGCAGGTATAAACATGGGACTCTACGGCTTGCGGGTTGATTGTTTTCTGTTCCCGACGTTATAAACTGAAACACGACACACTGTACAAGGAAGTGAGACAATCTCTGCTGTCACGTGTTTACGGCCTACGTCTTTACATGCCTACCACAAAAGCGAGATGGTGACTAGCCTGATGACGATTTCTTTTCAATGAGTGCTAGTTCCAGGCATTAAAACTTATTACAGTTGATAAATATAATGTCATTACTCAGTTACTTGTGATCGTTTTCGCGGAGGAACACTTTTTAACACTAAAATTAAAGTTGATTCATTTCTTACAAGACATTATGACAACATTTAAACAAACAAACAAAAAATAAAAGGAAGGAACACTTGAAAACAGTACTGCAACAAACTAGATATAAATTAAACTTAGAATGAAATAATCTTATAAAATTGGTTCAGTCACCTCTCCGACGAAGCGAAAGCCGTTAATGGAAACTTCATCAAATATGTATTTAGTTACACGGATATTTACATTCGCAGTAAATTAATTTCCCCTGTAAACAAGAAGCTCACAACCGATATATAGCTCATATAGTTCAAACGGTAACCTCGGGAGGTCCCAGGTACAAATCCCGTGGGGTTGGCCAATCTGGCTAAGGTTTTTTTCTCGGTTACCCTCAGTCACCAATGTAAATACTGGATTGGATATTTAATACTGCGACCCAAAGTTCCACTTTCAGTCTAAAACAATAATAAACTGAAGGTGGATGGTAACAACGATTGCGCTGGCTGCATCCTAACGCATCTGACTGTCGCGAAAATGAAATGGCGTTTTACTTCTGTGATTCTCAGCGTCCCATTCTATACTGGGCGTGAAAGATCGCTTAATTTTGCTCAGAGGGCTCTCTATCAGGCTTGAGGTTCTTTTACGTGCCGTAAACCTACGACACGGGACCCACGGCTTTACTTCCAAAGGAGCCCGAAAAAATCCATGTCCTCCGCCGGGTTTGAACCCGCGACCTTGGGTATATGAAATTTGCATGGTAACCATTACACCACGGAGGGCGACTGCTTGTCGCGAAGCAAAGTAGTATGGTATTTAGGGGAATGTGGACTCGAGGACTGAACAGCGGCAAGAATGCTGCTTCTGAAAAGGCAACCATTGAGGAACCTACGCGATAGTGCTGTCTCCTTAACACCATCAATTTCAAACCCACACCAAATCTCCAATCATCCAAACCATTCTGCGGTAAAGCCCAAGTATGGGCAGGTACACATCAACTACAACAACAACACTTAGTCTTGTCATGAGCCTACTAGATGACGGACGTGCGATTCCGGAGGGGAAGCTTATTGTACGTCAAACTTCGGGAGGATGAGATGAGATAATTACAACGGGGGCCGAAAACGGACGGCGAGGAAGGAGCCACCGTGGAGGATCCCTAACATAGTCATCTCGACTCGGGCAGCGCCAGGAGCCTGCGCCACAGTCTGAAAGAACTCCCTGGATCTATAGACGACCTCAAGCCATCAAGCTGGATTTCCAAAACGTAATCAGCACCGTCACAGTCCTCGCCGAAAATTACAACCCTGAAAGAGACCGGTTGGATGAAATGAAGGGAAGGAAATCCGGGAGAATGAAGAAACCTCCCCAGCATTTGCCTAGAGACCAGGTAAAAACCAATGAGTCAGAGAGGTCGGCCGTGGGAATCGATCCCACCACCTCCGAATGCCAGTCTGAGACGAAACGCCTGAGCCACCTGGCTCGGTGGGCTGACTAGTACTCCTCCATATGATTACGGTGGTGGAAGTGGTTAGACTAGAAGCCTTGAAGTCTGCCTATATCGCCATTTGACCACGGATGGTGAAAGAAGCTATACTGTGGGATTCTATTGCCATCTGCTTGGCAGACGCGAAAGTGGTACAGTACGGGGATGAGACCTGAAAGACTACTTATCCACCTCATGCCGCCAACGAGGTATCTTGCCGAACAGATCCGTTGCAATATGATCAAGAAGTTAAAGCGACGTAAAATTAAATAGATTAAAAAAGAAGAGGAAGAAGCACATAGTCACATCTTGCGTAAGCAACATTCAAATACTTATTTCGTGATAACAGATGATTGAGATGATAATGAGACATTTAAAAATAGGAAAAAAGAAAGCATAATAACTCATTACTTTTTATTTATAGAATTCAATTAGTTTAAACATTTTAGCATTTGATCATCTCACTGAACCGAAAGAACCGAAATCCACTTACGAATGTAGCAACAGCGTGCAATAAATGCAGGTGGAAACATCTGGAAATGGTTAAGGCATGGAGAAATCCGTAACTGCCTCAACAATCCAAGTTCATTTATCTGACATCATACCCCCAGAGTAACCCAAGTTGGCTGGCCTGCCAAACCGCCATTACGTGCGCCAACTTCACGGCGCATTTTAACACATTCGCTCCTACTAAAGCAATTTACTCATTTTATAAAGCCGCCATACCGTGGATTATGTCCAGATATCCTAATATGCCGTGGACTATGCATGGGCATTTTTGACCCCGTGGGTCACCGAGTGTCACGTAACCTTCAACCCCTTCCCATTCTGTTTGCGGTTTACAACTGCGCTCTTCAAAATACGCAGTGGTGGAACATGAGATGGAATTTTACAACAGTTAATCAGAAATTTAGTAAAGAATGGGCTCTATTGCATTTTGTAGTATACAAAAATACAGCAATATAATATATTATCATTGTCATTAATTTTTTTTTTTTTTTTTTTTTTTGTTTTTTGCTGGTGGCTTTGTGTCTGATATGCTTTACTCTCAACGGTTTCATTTTATTTATGTTTATTTGTTGTATTTGCTGTCCCATATGTCTTTTTTTAACACTTGAAAGTCTAGGGAGTTTGCATATCTTGAAAATGGTTTTAAAACATTTTAATTTATTATTATTATTATTATTATTATTATTATTACAGCCAAATTCAGCCTATCGCTACTTTAGGCCATCACAAACAAAGTATACTAAGCAAATGGGCTATAAAAACATAATAAAATTGTAAATATTACAAATATCTGTTAACAAAGTTGCAGCTTTATAAAACAAAGCTGAAAATAATACTTATAATCTTCACAATTTTCTATAAAATACTAAATTAGTTTACGTGCCATTAACATCTCATCTTTTCCATTCACATGACTTTCTGTAGATGTTCCGTTAACAAACTTTTCTTACAAAAGATTTTTCTTTTAACTAGTTCATTCTAATCGAGACAGACATTAGCAGAACTGATCTTATTACTCGTTTGTTAAGTAGAAGCAAAAAAAGGGAATAAACTAGGCTAAAGCAAAAATTAAATCCTTTAAAACCAGTCGCTCTGTGAAGCAATTTAAATTCCGTTCCCTTTGCTTGCCAGGAGTAAACAAAAGAGAGACGAAAAGAAGACATCTTCCCGTTAGAGAAAAGTTTTAGTTGGCCTGAAACCAATAACACAGAATATCTCGAAAACGAATAACTCTGCAAAAAATGTATATGGCATAAATTAAGTGTTTTAATGAGAGCTACATTTTTGTATATTAGTTTTTGTCTATCTCTTACGGTTACTAGTTATATACAAGCAATACAAAAGTCATCCAGAATTAAGAGGTCTCAGAGGATATTCCCAGAAAATTCAGGATATACATTTAGTTTGTCATAGAGCCATTTTAGAGAGCATCAACATTTTCTAAAAATGTTCCATGTAAAGGGTAGTTGGAGTGGGTATTTCCCTGAAAATCTTCATGTCGCATCCTTGGAAGAAACTGAACTTAAATAGCTGGTTTGGTACTTAACCGAATTTTCGTTCTAACGATTTTGATTAAAATCTCTTATATTTAAGACATTTACAAAGATATATTTAAGATATTTAACAAATAAAATATATATCTTGAATTTTCTGGGAATAGCCTCTGAATATCTCTTTATTCTGGATGAAATTTTCTGAATTTTACATAACTGTTAAACCGTAAGAGATTGACAAAACTTACTGCACAAAAATGTAGATCTTGTTAAAACAAACAATTATATCATACATAAACATTTTTTTCGTGGAGTTGGCCATTTTTGAGATATTCCTTACTATTAATATCAATTTAAAAATTGTACTTTTCTCATAAGGGGAACTAGTCAATTCCCGACCACGCAAAGAAACGGATTTCAATCCCATAGCAACCATATTTTAAAAATGTTGACTGTCGATTTAGCCTAGTGTATTCCCTTATTTCCCTTCTACTTATAAGGTACTAAGTAATAAGACCGTTTCTGCCAATGTTTATCTTGATTAGCAGGAAGAAGAACGAAGAATAAACTTATTAACAATAATTTGTTACAGGTGTGTAGAGACAAACATGTGAATGGAACACATCATATTTTTCCTGCAAGTTTATAAGTGATTTTATATTTACTTCCTTAATTTGATAAGTATGAGGTATTTGGAGATTCAAATATTTATTTTATGAATAATGATGAATAGAACACTTGAAATTCTTTGTCATTTAACGTTAGTCTTGCAAATATATAAACAAGCGGACTTCCTTTAGCGTAGTGTATCGCCATATTCCCTCGTGTGTACAAGGAAATATGTAATTCAAGCATTTATACAAAGTTTATCCGGAGTAAAGTGAATTAGTTAGACGAATCCACTGAAAATCGAAATGTGAGACAGACACACTAAAACCATATATAGGTACATAGAAAATAACGAAAAAACAAATGCCGCGGATGTTTTTGGTCACGACTTGGAAACTAAGAAAACAAATGAATTAATAAAACAAAAGAGAATCGAATCGGCTTAAAACGGAACAATACGCTTGCGATGCCAATACCAAAATATGTATTTTAATAACTCATTTAAGAAAGTTTTGTTCATTTCCTTTTATGGGGTAATCAGGTTTGTTAGCTGCGTACGCTAAATAATTTTATAAAGAGAGAAAAGTATGTCAACCTAACATTAGAAAACAGTCATCCGATATTTTATAACTAACAACCTAGAGACTTAATTATCTCCATGGTTCCAGAATGTGTCTTTTTTCTCCTTTTTTCTCCTTGCATATTTATAACATTTAAAATCATACAGGGGATTTCAGTTGTGAAACAATTTCTTGATTATATATTTTTTAACAATGAATTTTTAATCATTTATACTTTTACTTTATCTACTTATTACATAGTACATAGGTAGAGAAGGTATTGCATTTCACTAAAAATTCAATACCAATATTTCGTCGAAAATACACGTTTTAGTGCCCTCAAAAAATTTTAGAAAAGGTCCTCAAAAACGAAAAGACTGTTAAATACTAAAACTTGGTATTTATGTTTAATATCTTCCAAGGATATAACACGAAGATTTTCAAATAAATCCCCTAAACTAAACATTTTGTCTTTCTTAAAAAAAATGGCTCCAACAATTTTACTTAAAATACCGCATATTAAAGCTAATTGCACGAGAAATAATGTATATGGGGATAGTCTCTGGAGACCTCTTTAACCTGGATGAAGTTTGCTGAATTTTGTATAACAGGTAAACCGTAAGATATAGATAAAACTTACTACACAAAAAATTTAGATCTCGCTAAAATACACATTTTATGTCATATATACACTTTTATGTATATTTTGTTTTGGAGTTAACAATTTCCGGGATATTGCTTGTTCCAAAGGCTGCCGATATGACTATTGCAGTTAAAGGGAGTATCAATGGAACAAAAATGTGCAATAGCAATAGTCAAATGTTTAAGAAGTGGACGCTGTATGCTGTCTTGAAATTTCACAACCTTTGCCTGCAATCGCGAGAAAAGCTTGATATCGAAGTGACCTTAAAAGAATGTACTAATTAATAAATTATTCATTAATAACAGACATTTCGAAACTGGATGTTTCTTCAGCAAAAAGAGGGCTTAACAGGCTACTCATAGAAAATTGTAGATATACGTTTTATTTATCAAGTAAATATCTACAGTAATATAAGTATTTTAATCCAAGAGGTTCAGCCATTTTTTAGAAAATCGAACATTTCAACAAATCGTTAATGAAAAGCTAGTTCGGAGTAGGAGAATTTGTTGAAAATATTTATATCGCGTCGTTGAAAGTTACTGAAGTTCAGTATATTGTCGTATAGAGATTGTTGAAGATGGATATTCAGTGGCAAACTTTGATTTGTTTCTTTCAGGGTATGCGTGGGAGGGCTAAGAATATGTAATATAGGTTTAATAGTTTATCTGTTTGGAACGAGTTGCCGATTAGTTTACGATGAGTAATAAACTGCTCTTAAATACAAGCATAGGAATTATAACTGCATCGTAATAAATATGCTAACTTCCAAGAGTATTAAATACTTTCGCTGTAAGCAATTTTTTTCCGTAATAAAGTAACAAGTTAAAATTACAGTGACTTGCTAAACTGCTATGAGGTAATTCCCATTGCAATCACCACCAAGTCGGGAATGAACATATCAACCACATTTTAAAACATTTGACTGTCAGTTTAGCCTCGTGTATTCCCTTATTCCCCTTCTACTTATAAGGAACTAAGTAATAAGACCGTTTCTGCTAGTGTTTATCTCGATTAGCATGAAGTAGATAGAAGAATAAGCTTTTTAACAATAATTGGTTACAGAGATGCAGGGAAAGTCATGTGAAAGGAACACATCAGATTTTTACTTTCTCTACATGTACTATGTGTATAGAGAAGGTATTGTATTGCACCCAAAAATTCAATACCGAGATTTCACCGGAAACATATGTTCTGAGAACCCCTGAATGCCAAAAAAACAAACAAAAAAAAAACAAAAAAACACCTTTTTAGAAAAATGTCCGTGTGTCTGTAGACAGCCTAGCTCAAAAACTAGAAGACGGTTAAAAGCAAAACTTGTATTTAAGTTTAGTATCGTCCAAGGATGCGACACTGGGCCGCGCCGTGGCCGAGTGGTTACACCACACGCCTTTCATCTAGACGGCCCGGGAGATTTGTGGTGTACAAAGCGGTGCAGGGGCAGGTTTCCTCGGTGTTCTCAGATTTCCCCCGCCATGGCATTCCACCGGTGCTCCATCTTCATTCCATGTATCACCAGTGTCATCGCCTGCTGTGCCACAAGTAGTATAAGTGAGCGTTATACGCTACAAAAAAAAAAAAAAAAGGGATGGGACACGAAGATTTTCAAGAAACTTCCACTACCGCAAACTACCCTTTACATTGAAATGTTTTTTGAAATTTTTGTTTTTCTCAAAAATGGCCTCAACGATTTTGATTAAAATAACTTAATTGAAGATATTTACATGGAAAATAAAGTATCTTGAATTTTTTGGGAATAACTCCTGATGACCTGCTCGTTCAGGGTGAATTTTGCACAACTGGTAAACCATAAAAATAGCTAAAAACTTACTACCCCAAAAAATGCAGATCTTATTAAAACACATAATTCATGCCATATACATTTTTGTTGTAGAAATGACCGTTTCCGAAATACTCCTTGCTATTAGTTTCAATTTTTAATACGCAACTTCAAATAGCTCACCTTTCGATTTCTCTCTTTTTTTTTTTTTTTTTTTTTTACTGGCAATGTAAACGAACCGAACTTCAATTGTCCACATAGCGATCAGCTTTTAAAAGATTTGTCTATCGCTTTATCTTAGTGTATTCGCGTATTTTGCTTCTACTTACTACGAAACAAGTAATAAGACCATTTCTGCTAATATTGTCTGGATTAGCATAATTTAGATAAAAGAATAATCTTTTGTAGGAATAGTTTGATTGTAGAAAGGTGGAGAAAGTCATGTGAATGAAGCACATTTGATTTTTATGTCGTGGGATAAAATATAGCAGAAATATCGAGAAGTATAAGACAATATGGTAGGGACTCATGAGTTTGTTTAATCCAGCATCACGTAGTAGCTAATTGAAGAGCACGCTTTATCCAGTTACGCTGACGTAAAAGGAAAGTTGAGGTAGTCTTGGCACTCTAGGTTACACAGAAAAATCAATGTTTTCACACACAAACCGAAGATTTTCAGCTTTCCAGCTCGTAATGTAGCCATTTATTCAAGAAGCAATGTACAATAACTTGGAAGAAATAGCGGATGAGATTTATGTCAGAGATCTGCCGCATTAAAACGTCTTTCTTCGCTACCATTATTACAACATGAAATTTATAGTTCTGTGCCGCGTAAAATACAATCCAATAAAATACGAAAAATCTACGTATTGTAATTGCCAAGCATGTGTCCATGGCTTCCTTTGTAAGTCATAGTTGATAGTTGGCATTCATTATTACACACGTGCGTTACCAAGCCAGTTTCGTCTGGAACTGGTCTGCGGGAGGTCGTGGGATCGGTTCCCCGCGGCCTCTCTGGCCCATGGGCTTATCGGGTGTTTTCCCGGGTAACTAGGCGAATCCCGAAAGGATTCTTCATTCCCCCAAACATCCTGTCCTTTCATTTCATTTTATCCCTATCGGTCTCTTTTAGGGTTGTAGTGTCGACGAAGACTGCGGCAGAGGCGCCATTTCGTGGAGGTAACTCCGCTCTGGAGATACAGCTCTCGAGGGAGGAATAGCTCTAATAGTTGTCTGCGGACTCAGGTAATCCTTCTGGGACGAGCCACGTGCTCCTAACGCCCCCCTACATCGAGATGAACTGCATATGAAATGTTAGGGACCTTCCTCGACGGCTCTCTGGCTGTACGGATGTCGGCCGCCATCTATAATTACACTCATCTCGTCCTTCCTCCAGAGGTCTGATGTACAATAAGCCCACGGCTACAATGTGGAATACACAGACACACACACACACACACACACACACACATTGTAATAGTAAACACCTGTGTCGCGGTAAATTCTTTTGACGTCGCAGCTGTGATGTTACAGACACGCGAATGGACACGTGTTCTTGTTCTTTCGGAAGGCTCTTTGACTTGAAGCCGTACATTGTTAAGTTGACTGAGTTTGTGAACACCGGTGGTGAACTGCACGTGCGGTGGTTTCTGGAAATTTCTAATGACGTAACCAACAGATATAAAAGGGGGCAACGAAGCCCTGTTCAGGGGGCAGCTTCTACCAGAAACAAATGCATCGAATGCAACAGTTGAGTGAATGGTGAGCTATATTGTCGCCGCCAGGAATGTCGAAAAGAAACTATAAAGCAGAATCGTTACAAGAAACAGTTATTTGTGAGCAGATTGTAATCTTTGTGTGGAAAAATAACGAATTGTTGTTGTTGCTAAAGAAAAAAATATTTTTTTTTATATTATATCAAAACTAAATTGTTTAATGAGAAAATATGAGATACATTTTTTTTTTAATATAGAGAGGAAACAGTAGGTGACACTTTTAAAGAATCACAATTCCGCTCGCGTTATTGTGTTAAATGCGAGAATATCTCACACCAGTTTCTCACTGACTCTTTCTTACCCCGCCAGTCTCCCTATCCTTGCCGTCTAGGAGGTAACATGCTAGCCTCTGGTTCCCAAACTCGCGGGTTCAAAACCTGCAGATGAATTTTTTGGGCGTAAAAATCCTTAGCATAGCTTTCTTCGGAAGGGAGATAAAGCCGTTGGATCGTGTCGTAGATTTACGGCACGTAAAAGTACCTCAAGTCTGATAAAGAGGCCTCTGAGCAAACTTAAGCGGTATTTCACGTCAAATATAGAATGAAATGCTAAGAATCAGAGCAGTGAAAGAGCGTCTATAAATAAAACTGCATTTCAATTTCTCTCTGACCTTTTCTATCTTTCCTTCCTTCCATCTCACCTTTCTTGTTGTTTCCCGCCCTCTAATCTCTCTTGCCGCTTTTTCTCTCACTATGCAACTAACATGACATAATGTTTTGAAGATTTTCTTTAAAACTTAATATTTGTAAATTTAATAACAATTAAACATCAAATGAAAAGCCCATTGGTGTATAGTTTGAGCTGTTCCTTATTATTGTAATACAATTAAAACTATGTATATTTGAAAGGGAGGGCTGAAAAATTGCAATGTTAAACTCGGATGAATTACGATTTTGCGATCTCTGAACCTACTGAACCACCATTTGGTTGATGAGGGGTGAATTGGTTTGGTTGGTGAGGGGTGTCAATATGACATAGATTTTTATAGACTTAATAAAAATTAAGAGGCGGATGAAAAACACATAAGTGTGTAGTTCGTGATGCTCCTCAAACTTGTAGTGCAATTAAAACTATATTTGAAAGGTACAATCGGGCTGAAAAATTGCAATGTCATAGCCGGGACTTGAGCCACGGATCTTAGGTACCCCGTCCGGTTGCTCTAACCCAATGAGTTATCATGGCAAAATGTGACAACACCAAATTTTCCAACTCCATTAATCCTGGTAAATGACAGGAAATCACAAACTGAATTTCAGATGTCGTCCCAAAAGCAATGTCGTAAGCACTTAATATCCCAGGCCTTATAGTTTAGCCAAATATTAGCGTAATCAATGGCAATTAATGTTGTTTCACACAATCCGTATGTAGAACAATGTTGAAAAGATAGAATCAGAGTAAAAAATTCAATGCCATAGCTGGACTTTTAATCGCACAGCTCCCGGTTGCTCTGTACAACTGAGCTACCATAAAAATTTACCGGAACGGCATTAAACTCCCCAACTGACTCGTATTTTCCCCGGTAAACCTCAAGGAATACATTTTTCTACAATAATTACGATTGATATAAAATAATATTATGACATTTATTTGTAAACTAATTACTGTAACGCGCGGAGTTTAATGTGAATATTTTTTAAAATGCATCACGTGGTTAATGTTTATTAGAACAATGAATTTATACAGTAAAATATTATTTTTATGATTTAGATAAACATACAAGCTATAATTTTGATGAAATGCAAAAATACCACTATTATTTGTATTATATTGTATTATTACTTTATTACTTTGTATAATAGTGATCATTTTGTATAATAATTGGTATAAATTTCAATTATTATATAGCTTACATACTGTGAATTTTTCAAACTTCACAGAGCACTACCTTAAAACGAAGCAGAGAAGAAGAAAGATAATGCAACAGAAACATAATCGCTAGGATTACCATAATGCCTATCCCAATCAAAGAAATAGCCTACGCCGAAAAAACTAATGGAGAACAATAAATCTGTATTTCTAAGCAACCGAATGGTTTTAATAACATAAGGGGAGCAGAAGAAGAGCAGCGTTTTCCTAGTTTCAAACAAGAGTCTAATCTGACCAATGGGTTTCTCGGGGGTTTTCCCGGGTACTAGGCGAATACTGGAGAGGATTCATTCCTCCGTACTTCCTGTCTCTACATTTTATCTTCATTTCATGTCAACCGGTCTCTTTCAGGGTTGTATTTGTCGACAAGGATTGCGGCAGAGGCGACATTTCGTGGAGGTGACTGCGCTCTGGAAATACAGCTCTCGGAGACGGGATGGCGTTAATGGTTGTCTGCGAACTCACGTGGTCTATCCGGGACTGAGCTATAGGCTGCATTTCAATGTGAACGACGCTGCAAAAATCCATGTTGAGTTGGTAGAAGTGAATGGCAATAATACACCATCATATGCCATGTATTTGATGGCGTAGACGTTTTCATTGTAGTTATACAAGTCTGAATGACGAAGAACGAAATGAAAGATAATTTCTCTGCGAAGAACCGCTAGTGGAGGCGCTGGTTCTCGAAGTCTGGCGTATCGCAATCGAGGCGATAGTGCAGAAAGTGAAAATTATTCATGGATTAGTTTTGAACATCTTGAACGGCATTATGAGCATGAGAAAAGGTCGCTGCTTGCTGGGTTCTACGATTGCTCACCCCCAATCTAGGCAGGAGCGGAAAAGTTGCAGCATTGTCAGTCTTACCCAGGTGATAATTTAACCGTCTAATCACTATGGATGAGTGCTGAGTGTACTATGACCCCGAGACAAAGGATCAAAGCAAGCAGTGGAATCATATGGATTCACCACCACCGAAGAAAGCGAAGACACATCATGCCGAGTGGTTTGGGGGGGGGGTGCTAACAGATTACATTTGTAAGTGGTCAATCATCCCAGGAGCATGGCGGCTGTCAAGATGAAACAAGAAGCTGTCTGATGGGGACGTCCTTTTGCTCCATGACAATGCCCCTGCATCAACTTACAGGCTTCTTCTGGGTTAACAAATGTTTTGTCTCCCCCCCATATTTTCCTGACACGGCACCCAGTAACTTCTTCCTTTTTCCTTGGATACACAAACCATCGCGTGGCAGGCATTTCCAGAATGACGGCAAGTGATTTACAAGACGGAACGTTTCCTGAACAGCCAAATCATAGTCATCCATGGCTAAGCCATTCATCGTTGGGAAAATGTTTCGCATTTAAGGGTGAATATATAGAGAAGTAATAACATCATCACCAAGTTTCAAGATCTCAGTTTGAATTTTTCGAGGTGCTAATAAAACTTAATAACGATCCTTCCCATATGCATTAATGTAAACTAAAACTATCAGCCGACGCAACAGCCTGAAGGTGAGCCAAGGCCTACCGCCCGGCCGCTGCATACACTACTTCTTTCCATGGCTGGGGTGCACTACTGGAGGATGGGACGTGGTTAGCGCCCCAAGTCCCTTCCGGTCAATTAATGTAGTCTTCGCAACCTGGAGCCGCTACTTTTCCCTCAAGTAGCTCCTCAGTTGGCCCTTCCAGGGACCTCACGAGCCTGAGTGTACCCTTGAACAGATCTCCCATTGGGAGCAAATCCTCACACCGGTACTGGTAATCGATCCGCTAACACCACACTATGAAGAAGGTCATGTAGGTGCATTAATTTACCAAAGATTTAGCACAAGAATAAACTGTATACTAAATATTAGAAAAGAAATAAAAAAAAGTTACTAAATAACAGATTATAACTATATGAGAATACATCGAATACTGCACGCAAATAAAATATAAATATCTGCAAAATCACACACTCTCATAAAAATACCACTCAAGCTTTCTTTTTCATGTTGCTGAAAATGAAGATAAAATGTATTTAGGCATATGCATCCATCCTGTATTCAGAGAGCAACAAGAAGACAGTGGATAGATGAAGCAGATCACATTCTTTTGCTGCCTATATTTGTCACAGTCAATGCTAAGTCCTTGTTATGAAAGTCATTCTTATTTCCTCTAGCACGTATGGACATATAATTTATATAGTAGGTAAATGATATATTGTATTCCACCCAAAATTCGATTTCCAGATTTCACCGGACATATATACTTTAAGGTCCCCCGGGTCCGAAAAGAAAGCATTTTTAGAAAAAAGTTCCTCGGTGTGTGTGTGTGTGTGCACGAGCGCGCGCGTCTGTGGATAGTACCTATGCTCAAAAACGAAAAGGCTGTTAAAAACCAAACTTGGTATTTATATTACGTATTTTCCAAGGATACGACACGAGGTTTAATAAAGATCCCCTCCCCACCAGAAGCTACTCTTTACGTGAATAAGTTTTTGAAAATTTCGTTTTCCTCAAAGATGGCTCTGACGATTTTGATTAAAATATCGTATATGAAAGACATTTACACCAAAAATAAAATGCATATTTTGAATTTTATGGAAATAGCCTCTGAAGATTTTTTATTCTGGACGAGTTTTGCAGAATTTTGCACAAAGGTTAAACCGTAAGAGTTAGGCAAAACTTAATACACAAACATGTAGATGTCGTTGAAACACATAATTTATGTCATATTCGTCTTTCTTACAGAGTTGACCGTTTTTTAGATATTCCTTGTCATTTTCAATTTTAAACTGCTTAACTTTTCTCGAGCGAGAGCATGCAGAGTGAACCGAACCTCAATTGTTTCACATACTAACTAGCTTTTAAAGATTAGATTATGGCTTTAGCATAATGTATCCTCTGATTTCCCTTCTACTTACAATGAAGCAGGATCAATTCTGTTAATGTTTATTTCGATTAGCATGATGTAGATGAAAGAATGATGCTTTGTAAGAAGAGTTTGCATTTTGAACAGCTAGAGAAAGTTATGTGAATGGAACACATCAGACTTTTTGTACTCATGTCTTTTTTTTTAAAAAAAAAAAACAAAAACACTTAACGTTCTTTAAGCTAGTTGGTCATATCGGACGATGAATGGAATTGGTGAAATGATGCTCAAATGATCTTGGGGTCCATGGAGCTTAAAGCTACTCAACATTCGTCTTCTCAGGATAAGGAAAAACCCCGAAAAAAGTATTATCTGGGTATCTCACCCTAAGCAAGATTCGAATTAGCGACCTATTGAGTGTGAAGCAGACACGCTACCACTACACTAACCAGGCAGGCTAAGCTCATGTCTTGATGAGCCTTGGATCATCAGTATATGGTCAATGAAACAATAAATTAATTTCAATTCCTTACGTATTCTTACTAGCCATAATACATTACAAGCATTCTAAGACACATATTTACATCACTACACGAACCTTGGCATGTCTCTGGGCGAACGCCAAACAACAAATCACTACTATAGGCAGTGCCGGATTCCTAGCATTGCATTCCCGGAAACAGTGCTTCTTAATATGCTATCAGCCTTTTAGCTCAAAATACTAGTGATATCGTTGAACTAAACTCGTCGGTTATACAGTTAAACTATTAGGGAAAATGAAATACAAGAGGAGCTTGCGGCTGAAGGAACTACCCCTTAAAAAGACAAAGCAAGGTGACTCAGGCGTTCCGCCTTGGACTAGCATTCGGAAGGTCGTGAGATCGATTCTCCCGACTAACCTCCATGGGTTTTTTCAGGAGTTTTCCCGGTCACTAAGCAAATGCTGGGAAAGCTTCTTCATCCCCCCGAACTTCCTTTCTCTTCATTTCGTCTCCATTTCATCCAACCGGTTTTAGGTGTTAGTGAGGACTGCGGTGATGGCGCCCTTCCGTGGCGGTGACTGCGCTCTGAAAATACAGTTCTCGGCGGCAGAATGGCGTGAAAGTCATCTGTAGACCCAAGTGTATGCATATTACATAGTTAAACTTTCTAAAGGAACTGCTGCTACTTAGAAATAAGTAGCCCCTATTACGATTATACTGGATCCTAAGAGTTAGTACCAACCGCTAAAATGAGAGAAAGCCTAATGCAGCCCTGGGGAACTGGTAAACGGAGAGGAAGTGTGACGTCTGCCCGTTATACCTGGAATTGTTATCAATGCTATTGTTCAGCATATAATAGTGGCGAAGCTAGCCAATTTTATAGGCGAGTGGAGGAGTACCAAAATAATATCTCTTGCAGTCTTTCTTCCTCAAATGAGGCGTTATAAACTTTTTTCGGGCGCGTAGTAGGACCTTGACACCGTTTCTCGACACAAATTTGTCAATGTCAGGCTCAATGGTAGACACAGAGATAGAGAGAGAGAAAGAGGGAGAGAGAGAGAGAGAGAGAGAGAGACGCAGTATTGATAAAAGGGTATCATCATTTAAACTGGAGCGTTGTCACTCTTAGTGCTGTTCAAATTTTTATAATTATACCTGAAAGTTTGGCTTTTCTATGTTGTTTAATATGTGCAGAATTACAATATTGTTTGATATTATAATTTTTACGTGACAGAACTGTTTAGAACACAATAAACATTTGACTTTTTACCATTCTGAACGCAGAAATAATAACTTTCTCTTTCTAACCGAAATTTTTATCTACTTTCTCGTGTGCATTCTGAATGAAACACCAGTTGTTGTTATTCGTCATGTACATAACTAAGCAGGCACGGCGGAGTTAGGAAGGGGTGGCAATTAATTATTTTTCCACTCTAGCCCTGAGTAGAATAGGGGTTGATAAGGTAGAATCAGACCGAAAATTTCAATTCGGTTATGGCATTGAATTTTTCGGTCTGACTCCACCTGATCAAGGGGCGACAATGTTTGCACACGGATGAAAGCAAGCTCCTCAGACGTCGCCTAATGCGAGAAGAGGTGCTTGATACCGGAGTTATGGTCACATAGAATTAGTAACTATTTTAGAAATTAATAATAGGGACATTGAGAAATACTTGCGAAAAATAATTTCATTTAATAAATTCAACAAATAATGTAAAATGCATAAGTTATAATGCTGTAATAGATAAGTCATTAGTGATGTATAACGTTAAAAGATCAAGAGTTTGAATTCAGTCACTTGGTAAGAGTCATTAGTAAAAGCAGCTCGAAGACATAGTAGAGAGGGTAATAAAGAACCTCAGTAAGCAAGAACTGCATTAAGCTCAAGGTGTGGTTCAAGAGAATGTACCTTGAAAAACCTAAAGGGATGCGCACGTAAAGCGCACGTAAACCATTTCTTAGAATTAGCAAACGGAAAGAATTCTTAGAACTGAGCTATCGAAGAACATATAAAGTGCGTATCAGATACTAATATGAAGTGTAAACTTTGGCAACGTAGAACTATGGGGGGACTGTCGGTAATAGGTGGATTTAGGTTAAAAGAGAGCATGCATCTATAAAATTTTGTCACAATTGCTTTCGCTTTTTGCACTTCAAGTCACTCATGCTACAATACGTCTTACTACGATCGTAAAATTAAATTAACTCGAGATTTGTTTATGGGTGTCTTTTAACTGCTATGGCTCTTAGCGCTTAATTCTATACTGAGCGTGAAAGATCACCTAATTATGCTCAGAGGCCTCTTTATCAGGTTTGAGGTTCCCTCATGTGCCGCAAATCAGTGACAGTAAATCAAGGCATGATTTCTCTTTGGAAGGAAGTCAGGTAAAGAAATTTTATGTTGATAAAAAAAATCTATAGCCCTCCGCCGGTTTGAACTAGCGACCTTGAGAACCAGAGGCTAACCTGTTACTCCTACATCACGGAGGACGACAATGCAACCGTGCGCAACGCTAGGCTAGCGGTGATCGGAAAGGGATTCACCGCATAGCAGTTTAGTGAGTCATAGTATCTTATACTCGTCATTTTACTACGAAAAAGTTTTGATGTAACGTAAAGTTCTCGATATTCTGTAAGTTAACAGATGTGATAAGACGCAGTTATAATTTATTCTACGTCGATTTAGGAACAGTTTAACGATTATTCGTCTTAAAACAATCAGCAACACGTTCCAAAAGATCAGTTTTAGTCTTCATTAAATATTCTGTGCAATTTAATGGTGTAGTCCAATGTCGCCACACCCACGCATACCCTGAGGGAAATATGCCACATCCTACCACTGGAGAAACTAGCCGGTAGCAGATAAACAACTACAGGCTAAAATCTTAGAACTAGAAAACAAAACTTAAAAACTTTACTACATGTCTATACCCACAATTTTGCGAACCATGTGTTATTTACCACGTAAAAGCTGTTGCAAATAGAATGTTTTAACCTGGTTTGAGTTTTAATGAGGAGAATATATTGTCTTAGGTCTGTAGGAGGCGAAGAACAACTTTCTAATATTTTCACTTTCTCTACTACTTACGTGCAGTAAGTACAGCATTCCACCCAAATATTCGAGACCGAGATTTTGCCAGAAAATACACGTCCTAAGGCTTCCTGAATCCAAAATAAATATATTTACTATCTCTACACGTACTGAGTACATAGCGTAGAGAGAAGACATTGTATTCCACACAAAAATTCGATGTCGAGATTTCGCCGGAAATATGTTTTGAGATCTCCTGAATCAAAAAAAGCAATTTTACTTTTTCTAGCAGTATGTATAATGTATGTAGTACACAGAGAAGATATTGTATTCCACCGAAAAATTGATACGAAATTTAGCTGGAAATGCATGTTTAAGGGTACTCCGAATAAAAAAAAAATATTTTTAAAAAAGCTCCGTGTGTGTGTGTGTCAAAACGAAAAATCCCTTAAATGCCAAACTTGGTATACGAGTTCAGTGTTTTCCAATGATACGACACGAAGATTTTCAGAATAATCCCCCACTACCCTTTACACCACCCCCCAACTACCCTGGAACATTTCTCGAAAATTTTGTTTTCTTAAAAATGACCCTAGCTATTTGATTAAAAAGCCATATGTGATATTTTCCGACAAACGAAATTAGGTATATCTTAAATTTACTGGAAATAGCCTTGAAAGAACTCTTCATTCTGGGAGACTTTATACAAACTGTTAAACCGTAAGAGATAGACGAAAACGTACTACACAAAATGTAGATCTCCTTAAAACACACAATCCATGTCATACACATGTTTTTTGTTTTGTTTAGAGTTAACCGAGATATTTCGTGTTATTTCATGTTTCCACTGTCACTTCATTCATCCCTCATATCGTTTTCTTCTTTCAGGTTTGGAAGTGTCGGCAATGATGCTCTGTGCGGCGTGACAGGGGGAAAAACGATGATCTAAGTGAATGTCTCCGTTCCCCGATTTCGGCTGATTGTTTGGATGTCGCTCCTGGCAGGGCTGTTGGGTCCTATATGGGACGGGAGGCCCTGATCTACCTGTTTAACTGTCGAGGTGCTTCAATCTGGAAACTATAGGGACCCTGTCTTTCTGTGCCGCCGCTCCTGGTTCCGGCACTCCGGTGTATTCTCTCACCTCATTCCTCCCTCCTGGGGTACCCCCTCGTGGGGACGTAGGTACAATAACCTCAGATTCGGCGTCGAGTCCCCTCCGACAAGTGTCCTGTCCTATGTCATATATTTGTTTTCGTAGAGCTAATATATTCATAGATAATCCCTGTTATTAACTCAATTTTAAAATATCTATATTTTTCTTATACGGGAGGCCCTTATTCATTATATATTTCTTTTGTGTTACACCTGGGCATCCAAATTTTAATGTAAAATGCATAGAGACAGCTTTTAAAATATATGGTTATCGCTTAAGCCTAGCATATTCCCTTATTTCTCGTACTAAGGAACTAAGTAATGACAAATTCTGGTTATCTCGATTAGCATTAAGTATATAAAAGAACAACTTTTGTAATAATAATTATTTGTAGAATAGAAGAGAATATTATGAAAAAGGAACACCCATATTTTATTTTAAGGTACATCGTTTCTTAAGGAAGTCATGAAAGGGTAAGTTTATGTGATTTTATGATAATTGTGTGAGGAAATATTAATTTGAGTGCAAGTAATAATTTATTTAATAGACTGAAAATGCACATGTAACCGAAAAACGAGAGAATATCGACAGTTATTGATACTGAGTATTTAAAATAGAGCTAAGTTGTTTGTATGAAATATATTTCTTTGATGTTCTAGCTGTGTAGTTAAACAAGTTGCTTTTTATATTTTCTTAAAATATTCATAATGAAACAAGGAGATACCAACACCATGTGTTGAAATTGAATTGGAACTGACCACCATCTGTCTGTATTTCTATTGTTCTTTTTGTGCTTCCATATGGCAACACAGATTATAAATTGGCAAACCCCTTCTCAAAAGGAAAAACTATATTAGAGGTAAACATTAGAATACGGGAGCTTAATTACTTATATTTGGAAAACATAAGAGAAAAAATGTGATATGTTACACTCACATGAATTTCTCTAGCTGCTCTACAAACAACTTCTCACAAAAGATTCTTCTTCTTTCTATACCATGATAATCGAAATAAACATTAGCAAAATATTATTACTTAGTTCCTTATAAATACAAGTACAGGGGAACTAAAGGAATGCGCTATGTTAAAGTGATAGTCAAATGTTTTAAAGGCTGTAGAACAAAGAAAAACTGACACTTCCTGTCTGAAAAAAGTATAAGTATTTTACAATTGAAACCAATAATAAGGAATATCTCGGAAACGGTTACCTTCACCACAAAAAAGGCCAAGGACATAAGTTGTGTGTTTTGACGAGATCTACTTTTTTACTTTCTCCATACGCACTATGTACATAGTGTATAGAGAAAGTATTGCACTCCACCAAAAATTCGATACCGAGGTTTCACCGGAAATATATGTTTTAGGGTCCCCAATATCCAAAAAAAGTATTTTCACAAAAAGGTCCGTGTGTGTGTGTGTGTGTGTGTGTCCGTGTGTCCGTGTGTCCGTGTGTCTGTGAACACGATAACTCAAAAACGAAAAGTCGGTAAAATACCAAACTTGGTATTTGAGTTTAGTATCTTTCAGGGATGCGACACGAAGATTTTGAGAAAAATCCCCCCACCCATAACTATCCTTTACATGGAACTTTTTTCGAAAATTTTTATTTTCTCAAAAATGGCTCTAACGATTTTGATTAAAATTTCGTATATTCATGTTTACCTGACAAATAAAATGTATATCTTGAATTTTCTGGGAATAGCCCCTAAAGAGTAGTTTATTCTGGATGAATTTTACTAAATTTTGAATAACTGCTAAACCGTAAGAGATGGACAAAACCTTACTGCACAAAAAATGTAGAGCGCATTAAAACACACAATTTATGTTATATACATTTTTTTCGTGGAGTTCGTCGTTTTTGTGACATTCCTTATTTTTGGTTTCTGCTATGAAAAACGTATACTTTTCTCATACAGGAACTTGTCAACTCCTATCCATGTAGACAAAGGAACTTCATTGACATAGCAACCAGCTTTTGACCATCACTTTAACCTATGGTTGTCCCTTATTTCGCTTCTACTTACAAGGAAGCGACTAATTAGACTATTTCTGCTATTTTTTTTTTCTGATTAGCATAAAGTAAATAGAAGTATAAGCTTTTTAAGAATTATTTGTTTCAGGGATATGGAGAAAGTCATGTGAATGGTACACATCAGATTTTTTGTATAGAAGTTTTGTCTATCTCTTACGATTTAGCAGTTAAACAAAATTCGGTAAAATTCATCCAGAATAAAAAGGTCTTTAGAGGCTATTCCCAGAAAATTCAAGAATATAGATTTTATTTGGGATGTAAATATCTTTGTTATAGGGATTTTAGTCAAAATCGTTTAAGCCATTTTTGAGAAAATCAAAATTTTCGAAATTTTTTCCACGTAAAGGATAGTTTATGGGGGTGGGTTTTATTGAAAATTTCCGTGTCACATCCTTGGAAGATACCAAACCCAAATACTAAGTTCGATATTTAACGGTCTTTTAGTTTTTGAACTATGCTGTCCAAAGACAGACACAGACAAACACGTAGGACCTTTTTCTAAAAATGTTTTTTGAGACTCAGGGGACCCAAAACACATATTTTCGGTGAAATCTCGATATCGAACTTTTGGGAGGAATACATAACTTCTCTATCCACTATGTAAATTGTACTTGCGGGCTAGAGAAAGTAAAAATAATGTATGGTTGGTGAGGGTTGAACTGAGTAAAATTAAACAAAGACCTCTCTTCCCAGAAAAATCGGAGGACAATGGATTTTTTCGGTCGTAAAAGTCCTTAGCATGGCTTCCTTCGAAAGGGAAGTAAAGCCGTTGTTCCCCTGTCGTATAAAAGGAACCCCAAGCCTGTTAGAGAGGCCTCTGAGCTAAATTAACCGGTCTTTCACGCCCAACATAGAATGGGACGCTGAGAACCACAGCAGTTAAAGAGCGTCCATAAATAACACACCATTTCATTTTTCTTCCCAGAAATAAAAATATTGCCCAAAGTTCGATTCATAAAATAAATACAAAACATTGGTTCTATAAACAACCAATTCTTTTTATGGCGTTGATTATTTCTGAGATATTCTTTATTATTTTATACTTGTCGGTTTGAATTGATAATAATTATACTTTTTAATGATAAGTCACTATTCGTTTTTTTTTTTTTTTTTTTTTTTTTTTTTTTTTAATAATGTGGAATCTCAAAACCATCACATAGCGATCTATCATCGTCTACATCGATCCTGGATTATAAAGGCCCGTGACGTCTTCAATAAAAACTGATCAGGTGCTGGTCACCTAAATTGCTATTTCCCCGTTTTTTTCTTTAATTCACATATATTATGAGAATTATCTAGATTGTACACAAACACACAACACCAAACATCTATGCACATAGGGAATTTGAACCCGTGACCCTTTCGCGGCAGAACGTCAACGCCAAACTCACTAACGACTACTGCTTCTGGGTCGGCAGCCCCTAGTTTGCATTTTATTGTTGGTTTTGGTATTCTATTGCTATCAATACGATTTAAATGAGTCCACTATTTATATGTCGCTTTAATAATTATTATATTACATTCTTCGGATTTTAACAACCGCTTATGCCCTATTTTAATTCGTTTGATTTCTTTTATGCTTTCTGCAATTCTTTAAAACTTCATGTTTGGAGTAGTTTTTCAACTGCATCCTCAATTCCGCTTCGTATAGACATGTGGCCAGCGCAAGTTGTTTGGTTTCAATTTTTATTCTTTCTTGCTTTATTTCCAAATTTCTTTTAATTGTTCCATTCATATAATACCTCAGTCTGTATCTGGTGGCGCCTCAAACTAATAGTTCTTTTGTAATTGACCATTTACCGTACACTTTATTATGCTTAGTAGCCACTAATTTAGCATTACACTTAACAATACAACTATTGATGAATGCCAATATTATAAACTTCCTCAAACATGTTGTCTACCTTGGCTCAGAGCGCGAAATATTTATTTCAATTAAAACATTAGCATCACACTAATAAATAATATTGACAAATAACCTTAAATAACCAAAATAATTACCTTGATAAAAGTTCTCATTACAAAGAAGTCGCAGTAGTCCCTTCAGCTACCGCACACACTATGAAAATAGGAGCTTAAAGACACTATAAAACTATTTATTTATTTATCTATCTATCCTGTTTGGAGTTTTCTCTTTCACTCTACCAGGCAATACATTAAATTCTATACATCCGTTATATAATGAATAAAGAACAAAAATATAATTCCATACAACTTAATGAAAACAAGTATAAAAATCTGATTATTCCATTCACATGACTTTCTCTATATCTCTGTAACAAATTATTGTTAATAAGCTTATCTTTTATTTATTTCATGCTAATCGATAAAATTAGCAGAAATAGTCTTATTTCTTGCTTTATTGTAAGTAGAAGCGAAATAAGGGAGTACCAAAAGTTAAAGTGAAAGCCAAAATCTGCTTGCTATGTGACTGATGTTCCTTTGTTTGTATGGACAGGAGTTGACAAATTCCTGTATGAGAAAAGTATGTTTTTCAAAGCTGAAACCAAGAAAAAGGAATATCTCAAAAACGATCAACTCCACGAAAAAAATGTATATAACATAACTTGTGTGTTTTAACGTGCTCTACATTTTTTGTGGGTTAAGTTTTTGTCTATCTCTTACGGTTTAGTAGTTATGAAAAATTAATCCAGAATAAAGTAGTCTTAGGAGGCTATTCCCAGAAAGTTCAAAATATACATTTTATTTGTCAGGTAAATAACTTTAATATACGATACTTTAATCAAAATCGTTAGAGCCATTTTTTAGAAAATCAAAATTTTCGAAAAAAGTTCCATATAAAGGGTAGTTTTAGGTGGGGGGATTTTTCTCAAAATCTTCGTGTCGCACCCCTGGAAGATACTAAACTTAAATATCAAGTTTGGTATTTTACCGACTTTTCGTTTTTGAGTTATCGTGTTCACAGACACACGCACACACGGATACAAACACACTAGGACCTTTTTCTGAAAATACTTTTTTTTTTTGGATACAGGGGAGCCTAAAACATATTTCCGGTGAAATCTCGGTATCGAATTTTTTGGTGGAGTGCAATACATTCTCTATACACTATGTACATAGTGAGTATAGAGAAAGTAAAAAGGTACAAGTATACAGAAATGAAAAGAAAAATACCGTAAACAACATTATTTTAAGTTAAATATACATGAAACGCATATTTGTCATATTTACAATTGAAATACATATTACTTGCCAGCCCATAAAATATTAATAACAATAAATTAAAGTGATATTATTTTCAAATGTTAAAAAGTCATTACATACAGTGACGCTATCATTTTGCTCAAATCTGGACATCTGCTTCCAACACGTGCTCCACTTGGACATGGTGAAGATGGAGTTACACTGGACGCGTTTCGACAACCTTCGTTGTCATCCTGCAAAAGAGGATGACAACGAAGGTTGTCGAAACGCGTCCAGTGTAACTCCATCTACACCATGTCCAAGTGGAGCACGTGTTGGAAACAGATGTCCAGATTTGAATTAAAGTGATATATTTATCATATTAACACAGCAGCAGTTTATGTTTGATTATAAAAGTATGCCCTAATTTTCTGCTTGAACAGTATAATGCCCCGGCGGTCCCTTACGTCTTCAGGTAGGGAATTCAAAAGACTAGCTAAATCTATTGTAAATGATGAATAGAAGGTTGTATGATGAGCAGGTATAGCAAGAAGGAAGGAGTGTCGTGAGCGAGTTTCTCGAGTATGACAGTCAGAAAGGTATTTAAGGCGAACATTTAGATAATTTGGAATGCGAGAATGAAGGAGTTGAATAGAGAAATGGTAAAGAATGCAATTTTTCTCTATCTCTACGCTGGAGCCATTTAAGTGTTTTGAGTGATGGTGTAACATGATCAAATCGACGGAGATTGCATACAAAGCGTACACACGTATTCTGAGCCCGTTGAAGTCTTAGAGTCAACTTTTCAGTTAGATTAGTAAAAAGAGAGTCACAATAAGCAAATGGGGCATCATATGCGTTGGTATTAATATTTTCTTAATTGAAGTCGGTAGAAAGTCGTTCATACGTTTTAAAGGATAGACTATTGAGAATATTTTTATACATACATGTATAATTTGCGTGTTCTAGTTTAAATTTTGAGGCATGTAAACTCCAATTGCTTTCTTTGCTTTAGTATATTTTACTCCAAAATGTCTTAAACATATTTGTTTATACAAAATCTTTTTCACGGTTGGATTAACCTGCCCGCATTTAGGACGGACAGCCCCCTCCCTAAAGACTTACAACCGTATGCCTAGGGATGAGAAGCCTGTCGGGGAGCCAAAGGCACGAACGAACCTGGAACGAGTGGTAGATTCATAGCCAGATGCAAGCGAAATGGGTGATAAGAAAGGTGATGATGGAGCAATTGATGGTAGGGGAAATCGGAGGACCCGGAGAAATCCCGCCCAGACATGCTTGTCCACCAAAAATCCCACATGCGGACTCTTGGAACGAACCCGAGGCGCTTAGGTAAGAGACGAGAGGTCTAACCACTTGGCCACGGCGCCGCCTTATACAAAATTTACGATTCCAAATAAAGGAAAATAGGCAAACAGACTAATGCCAAAATCTGATAATATCGTCTCTTTAGGGATTTAGAGATTAAACTGGATGGTCTCAAGGTAAAAGGGAATAAGTCATTTTTGTCAAATTTTTTCTCCTTTCAATAAATTAGAGTATTTTGCAATGTGCATCTCTGGGTAAAGGGCTGAAAACAGTATACCAGATTTTGAAAATTAACTGTTTCAGAGATTCATGTGTTTCTTTGTAACTTTTTAGGATATTCAGTTTAGTTTTTTTTTTTCTTTTTTTTTTAGCTGTCCTGTAAAATGGATGGAAAAGACTTATTCCCTTTTACCCTCAGACCTTCCAATTGTTTCGGCCTCATGCGTTTTCCATCTTCCCATTGGTCTTCCACATCATTCCCATATAGCTAGCAATCGTATGCCAATTTAAGGCAATCCTCTGCAGATTATTGCTGCATATTTTTACTTTCTCTACTACATATAGTAAGGCAGAGTATTGTATTCCACAAAAAAATCTAATACTGAGATTTCACCGGTAATATATGTTTGAGACCCTCTAAATCAAAAAAAACATTTTAGAACAATGTTCATGTGTGTGTCTCTGGACAGCTAAACTCAAAACGAAGAGTTAAATACTAAACTTGGTAATTAAGTTTACTATTTCCCAAGATGTGACAAGAAGATTTTTAGAAAAGTCTCCCTCCCCCCCAAACTACCCTTTATGAGTAAGATTTTTCGAAATTTTCGATTTTCTCAAAAGTGGCTCCAATGATTTTAATTAAAGATATTTAAATAGCAAAGAAAATATGTATGCCCAATTTTTTGGGAATAACTTCTAGAAACCGTCGCATTCTGCATGAGTTTAGCATATTGATAAACCGTAAAAGGTAAACAAAAATTTACTGCACAAAAATGTAGGTCACGTCAAAACATAATTTACGTCCTATACAGTTTTTGTGGATCCATCTGTTTCTGAAGCATTTCTTGTTATTAGTTTCAAATTTAAAAGAAAATCTTTTCTCATATGGGAATTTTTCAACTCCTGACCATGCAAAGAGAATCGGTTTCAATCTCATAGCTACTAGTTTTTTAAAGATTTGATATCTCTTTAGCATGGTGTGTACCCTTATTTCCCTTCTTCTTAAAAGCAACTAAGTAATAAGAGCGTTTTTGCTAATATTTATCCCAAAAATCATCAAGGGGATAGAAAAACAAGCTTTTAAAGAATAAGTTGTTACAAATATGTAGAGAAAGTCATTTGAATGGAACACATCAAGTTTTTTTTTATATTATTATTATTACTCGAGAGTTAGAACTTACAAACTACTTTTAAATACGAATAAACTGGTTGCTTTAGTAACTTTCTTTACAGACTTCATGAATTTTGCGAAAATATACAGGTTATATCCGAATGAAAAACAGAATCATTCGAAAGTAATTTCTTACTATCGTAATACATTCAATAGTATCCAACACTACTCCACATGCGCCAGCCACCGCTCAGCTGTTACTCGTCCAACGCCGTCGCCTGATCCTACAACCCTAAAACAGATATTAAGGAAGAGATGGAAAAGGAAATGATGGGAGGAAATTTGAGGGATGTAGCGAGTCTTCCAGCATTCGTCTGGCGACCCGGAAAACCCCGAAAAAAACTTATGAATCAAGAAGTCCGATCAAGGGAATCGAACCTAGAACCTCCCGAATGAGAGTAGCACACTTTACCGCGGTGCCACCTCGTGCGGTTTATTTCTGGCTTAAATCTAACTTTATTCTAAAAATCCAATGTTGTTCGGCTATACATTTGCTTACAGATAAAAGGTGAATGAAACAGTAAAATGTAGCAAGATATACCGGTTTCTATAACATGGTTGTAAACCGGAGCATACAAGAGAAACAGAACAAGTTTCAGGTATTCTGAAATAAGTTACATAACAGGTACTTTAGCCAAAAACCCGTTCTAAATGTGAAAGTGCTTGTTAGTTTTCCATCAGATTTGCCAAGAGGAACATTTATGCATTCTGGCAAAAGCGCATGTTTTTATCTTCATTGATCTCCTGAAAGTGACAGAAAACGGAAGTAATTTCTTTGTCACTCATCAAGAGATTGGAACTTCACTTTCCGAAAAACTGTAATTCATGAACATTGAAAAATCTTTGACAGGCATTGTGAATCTCCCGAGTGTTATTTTCCTTTCCTTTTTACCTTCTCTAGCATTTATGTACAATGTGCATAGTAGATAGAGAAGATACTGTATTCCACACAAAAATTCGATACCGAAAATTCATATTTTAAGGTTCTCTGAATAAAAAAACATTTTTAGATAAATGTCCGTGTTTGTATGTTGCTTTACTGTGGACAGCATGACTCAAAAACGAAAACTCGGTTAAATAGCAAACTTGATATTTAAGTTCAGTGTCTTCCAAGGATGCAACACGAAGATTTTCAAGAACAGCTCCCATCTTCACTACCCTTTACATGGAACATTTTACCAAAATTTTGATTTTCCCAAAAATGGATCTTAAAATTTCGATTGCAATACTAAGTAAATGCTTAATATGTTTTTATGACGAACGAAATTTGTATCTTAAATTTTCTGGGAATAGCCTCTGAAGATCTCTTCATTCTGGATGACTTTTGTATAACTTTTATATAACTGGTAAACCGTAAGAGATAGACAAAAACTTACGACACAAAAATGTAGATTTCTTTAACACACAATTTATGTCATAATATTTTTTCAACTTTTCTCAAGCGGAAAGTCATCTATGTTTTCGTCTCTCTTTTGTTTATTCCTAGCCAGCAAAGAGAACCAAATTTCAAGAAGGACGCTCCACAGACCCACTAAATGTCAGGAAGAAATCTTTCCAAAGAACACAATCCGCTGTCCTGTCGCAACGCTCCGAACATAGTTGCCTGATCCTTTAATCCTAAAACAAATGAAAGAGAATGATGGGGACAGGAAATTCGAAGTAGAAGAGGAATCATTCCAGCATTCGCCTACCGATTCGAGTAAACTAAGAAAACATAGTGGCCTGCCCAACGAGGATTGAGCCCCCGACCGTCCGAATACATGCCGTCTAGAGGTGGCCTGTAGAATTTCCTTAGGGCAGCAAGAGCCAATCCTGCATGTCGATTCCCGTAGCCCCAACTACCTAATCCAAGTGTTTTTACTTAATCTACACGTACTATGTACATAGTGTATAGAGAAGGTATTACACTCAACTCAAAAATTCGATACCGAGATTTCACCGGAAATATATGCTTTAGGGTCCCCTATACCCAAAAAGAAGCATTTTCACAAAAAGGCCCGTGTGTGTGTGTGTGTGTGTGTGTATGTGTCTGTGTGAACACGATAACTCAAAAACGAAAAGTCGGTAAAATGCCAAACTTGATATTTAAGTTTAGTATCTTCCAAAGATGTGGCACGAAGATTTTGATAAAAATCCCCCCACTCCAAACTACCCTTTACTTGGAACTTTTTTCGAAAATGTTGATTTTTGCAAAAATGACCCTAACGAGTTTGATTAAAATATGATATATTAAAGACATTTACCTGACAAACAAAATGTATATCTTGAATTTTATGGGAATAGCCTCTGAAGGCTACTATATTCTGGATGAATTTTACGGAATTTTGTATAACTGCTAAACCATAAGACTTAGATAAAAACTTATTACACAAGAAATGTAGAGCACGTTGAAACACACAATTTATGTTACATACATTTTTTCTTGGAGCTGATCGTTTTTGAAATATTCGTTGTTTTTGGTTTCAGCTATGTAAAACTTATTTTCTCATATAGGAATTTGTCAACTCCTGTCCATACAAACGAAGGAACTTCAATCACATAGCAACCAGCTTTTGACTCACTTTAACCTATTGTACTCCCTTATTTCGCTTCTACTTACAAGGAAGCAAGTACTAAAACTATTTCTGCTAGTTTTTCTCGATTAGTATGAAGTAAGTAGAAGCAAGAGCTTTATAACAATAATTTGTTGCAGAGATGTAGAGAAAGTCATGTGAGAGAAACACATCAGGTTGTTTTTTTTTTTGTTTTTTTTTTGTTTTGTTTTTTTTATAATGGAGTCCCCCGAGTCGCTAGGCTAATCTTAGGTAGGTTTATTACATCCCTTTACTTCACCTGTCAACCGTTTCCTGTTCTCGTCATTACCTTGTCATCTGCTGCAGGTTTGAAGGACCAGACGACGATGTCCGGCCAGTTTCGGCTAGATTAATTTAATTGCGTGTTATTTATGTTATTTACTTAATTCTTAACGTCCCATCCTTTTTGGATGTAAAAGGCAGCTTAATTTTTCTCAGAGGTCTCTTGAAGTTTTGGTTTGAGGTTCCCGTAAATCTACGACATGGGACAAAGCCCTTCCGAAGGAAACCAAGCTAAGGATTTTAGGCCCAAAAAATTCCATTGTTCTTCGTCAGATTTGAACCCGCGACCTTGGGAACCAGAGTGCTGCTAGATAATGGCTTACGACAATAAAGGTTTATCCTGATGGCGTCGTCGGTATCGCTCGATTGGGACCCGCTTTCTGGGATTTTATGGCCCCGTCCATGCTTGCGTTATCATCCGATTATGGTCATCCTTCGGGTCCTCCCCACATTCCTCCCTCCTTGGGGTCACATAAGATGACAAGGGCCACAGAGACCTATGCGCGGTGCTTTGCCCCAGAGAGTGGGGTCCCCATCCGCTATAATTCTTAATCCCCTACTTACTATATGCAGTAAAGAAAGTAAAATGATTTGGATTTAATTTAAACTGTAGGTAAGTGAACGTGTTTGATTTATATTTCTCAATATAATATTAAGAATAAGAACAATAGCAGTAATAAAATGCAAGTCTTCAAATTATCACGTAGTCATTTCATTCGATGCTACAATAGTTACTATTGACGTCGCAGGTAATTTAACACCCTCATCCCTTATAAAGTCTGCTGAATTTTGCAGACAGCACTCAACAGATCGTATTTACCTGCATGGCAGTGAATCATTAGCGATGTTGTTTACATTCTTATATTGATGTAGATAACTTGAACCCAAATGCTTGAGCATTCCTATGCCGGGTGAACACACACTGTTTCAAAAACACACACAGAATAATAAAAGCAAAATTGTGCGTAATGCTGCAGGAGTCTGAATCCATAGTAACTCTGATAATGTACTTCTGTGTCAAGAAAGTTCCGGTAATTTGCCAATAAAACACAAAAAACATATTATTCATCCAATTTTATTTTATCGCCTTCAAAGTAGGCCCCTTCTGAAATTATACATTTATGCCAACGAATAATCCAATCATCAAAACATTTTTTGTAGGCACTTTTAGGAATCGATGTCAATTGTTACCGCAATTTTTCCTTTATGTCTTCTATCGAATGCAAACGGGTGCCTCGAAGTGGTAACTTGAGTTTTGGAAAGAGAAAGAAATCAGCAGGAGCCAGATCAGGTGAATACGGTGGTTTTTCGATGAATTTTTTTGAGTTTTTGGCCAGAAATTCGTTCACAATAATAGCCTTGTGAGCTGGTGCGTTATCGTGGTGCAGAATACATGAGTTGTCGTTCCACAAATCGACCTTTTTCGCCGTATTTGTTCTCTCAAACGCCACATAACGCTCAGATAATAGTCTTTATTTACCATCTGACCTTCTGGCAAGAACTCGTGAGTGCACGACACCGCGATAATCGAAAAAAGATGTCAACATCACCTTCAGTTTTGATCGAGTTTGAGGTGCCCTTTTAGGTTTCGGTTCAGTTGGAAGGCGCCATTCGGAAGCTTGTTGACTGGTTTGAGTGTCAAACTCGTAAACCCACGTCTCATCACCAGTTACAATGCGTTTTATGAATGTGGGGTCGGAACTGGCTCGTTCTAGCATGTCTTCAACAATCCTTACGCGATTGAGTTTTTATAGAAATTTCAAGTCTTTCGGATCTAACCGAGCTGCAACGCGTGTCATGCCCAAACAATAGTTTAAAATGGTACGAATCGATTCATGAGACACAGAAAGTTCAGCGGCAATCTCTCTCAGACCTAAATGACGATTTTCAGTTCAGTTGAAACCGTTGATGGCCGACCAGAGCGAGACAAATATTCCACCACATCTCGAGCACTTTTGAACGCACTCATATGCACGTGTTTTTGATAAAGTCGATTCACCGTAAGCCCTCTGTAACATTTTCAGCGATTCGGCACACGAAATACCATTTGCAACGTAAAATTTGAGACAGATTCTTTGTTCAATATTTGTATCCATCGTAAAATCGCAAATCACCTTTGAGATGAACTAACAAAATGACGTACTGTAAATAAACTAGATGACAGATGACGATCAAACTCCGCGTGGGTATAGAGTAAAGTTGTACCAGCTTAGCGACAACAATAATTTCGAATCCCCTTTTAAACAGGGGTTTTAAAGGATCAATTCCCGGTACTTTCTTGACAGAATGTATCTATTCTTTCTCACTGTTTATTTTGTGCACTACAGTGGTTTAATTTTCAACTTTGCTGAGTGGAAAGATTGGAAGTATTGCTGAACATGCCTTAATAATGGACGATTAATTTATATTGGCAAAATAAGGCATTTCTTTCTCTTAAGAATTTAGAACAATGCGATAAAAATCTTCGAAGTAATCTGCCAGACTTTAAAAATTATACGATTACGATCAGCCCTACCGTCACTACATTGGCTTCTTGTATTTCCCATGTAAAATAGACTGAATCGCAGTATAAGGTGAGCCACAGAGTGAAAGGCGTGCCCTGTTGTTGTGTCAGCTAATAGAACGCTCCACCAGAAATCACGACGCAATTGTTTCTGAAGCAAAGGGCATGTGAAGAAGGCAAAGGCGAAATTACTGATGAGCATATCCCCGATTCTGATGATATGTCATCTTTTATGCAACCCAGACGCATTGCTAAATAGTACATAAAGCTTTATCTTAACTCCCAGGTTATGAAAATAGATAGGTTTAGGCTATTTTGGAATTTTATGTCACTTTATATTTTAAAGCATTTTTTGTCTATTTTAGGTATTTATTTTTGTCATTTTCTTGCCTTTTGCGTTTTTATTCGGTCATTTTCTTGCATTTATAGATGGCTTATAAACATAGACAAAAGCCTTTGTTTTTAACGATTAATGAGAGCCCGCTTCATTAGTGTAGGGGTAGCGTGTCTACCTCACAATCAAGGGGTCCCGTATTCAAATCTGGGTTAGGCTGAGTTACACGGATAAGCTTTTTTTTTTTTTTTTTTTGAGGTTTTTCCCTTATTTTGAGAAGACAATGTCCAGTAACTCTAAAGCACCTTGGGCCCATGGGATTATTTGTGTGTCATTTCACCGGTTTCATTCATCGTCCGATATGGCCTACAAGTACGTTAAACTAAAAGAAAGAAAGAAAGAAAGAAGATAAATGAAGAAGTTATTGAATTGGAAAGCTAAATATTTTACATGCATCTGAAATAAATTTTAAATTACATATAGGCTTATTTTTTAATGTTTTTTTTTTTTTCAAATTTTCGAGAGTAATACGTTTTTAACGAGAAATACATATTTTCTTATTTTGCATAGAAATATGTGAATTTATTTGACGTTAAAAATTCCTTTAAATAAAAATAAATTTAAAATCTACTATAAAGTTTGAAGTTGTGAAACAACGTTTAGTATTTCAACGAAAACAAATAAGCAATTACAATACTTAATGACTCCATGGCACGACATCTCACGGGGAACCTTGGCCTACCGCCCGGCCGCTGCGTCCCCCATCTCGGTCCACTACAGACGTCATGGATGGGGGGCACTATTGGAGGGTGAGACGTGGTCAGCGCCTCGAGCCCCTCCCGGCCGGTTAATGCAGTCCTCATGACCTGGAGCCGCTACTCCTCAATTGGCCGCCCAGGGACCTTACGAGGCTGAGTGCTCCCCGTTCCAGGTCTCCCAGCGGGGGAAAAATCCCCACGCCGGTACTGTGGATTGAACCCAGGTCTCCCGCTTGGTAAGCAGCTGCGCTACCACCGCGCTAAGGAGACGGCCAATTACAATACTTACTGAATATAAAATAAGATATAAGTAAAGATCTCTTCTCAGTTAGTAAGAGATCTACAGTAAGAATTTCAGTGTAAAGACTGAAAAGACCTTGTTTTGTATGACCCACTTCAAAAACAATTTTCTTAATTTTCTTTTCATCTCTTGAAATAAGAACACGGAAAAATATTTTTAAAATAAATCACTATTTTTTTTAACTCTTTTTCTAATTATGTAGGTTATACCTAAGTGTGGATTAATGCATTATTTTCTATACACATAGTTCAATAAACTAAACGATATCTCAGTAATTTTTTGTATTATATTATTCTAATTTTAATGCCATCTATAGGTGATTTTTCAAACATTTTAGGTCGTCAAGTAAGTACTCTGCTAATAAGAAAGGGGATAGCTGGACTAAATAGATGCATGTTGTATTTTTTACTTTCACGACTTTCAAACACGGGAAAACCTGCCTGAACTTTCCCTCCATCCTCACCTCTTACTTAATATTTCCCGGAAACACGCCTTTTCTGTAATAATATTTCACACATGCTGTAATGTAAGATGTTATTCAAATTGCTTACCTTGATCTATATCTCCATCTGCAACGAAGATTATACGATCGTATATAGTACGTCTGGGCTATTTTACACTATCTACTTCTCACAACCTCGTTCTGTAAAAGTGGAGGGATGGCAAAGGTCGTAAAACTGCTATTCGCCAATGCTTAGTCTCAGACAGTAAAATGTGACGAATTCTAGCCGGTCCCCATGGCCGCGCTCGCCAAAGCGTCTCGCTTTGGTGTTTCGCAGCGCAGGGGATCGTGGGTTCGAGTCCCGCCTTGGGCATGGGTGTTATATGTTTGTGTATGTGTGTGTAAAAAGTAAAACAGAAATTCAGTAATCATACAGTAATCAAAGTAAAAAAAATTAGGTAAATAAAAAGTAGGGTATACAGCGCCGGAGTCCCGATCAGATTCCGGAACTGTATTTAAAAAAAAAAAAAAAAATTCTAGGTCTGCTTACATATTTAGCATGGATTCTTATGTTTAAGTGGAGCAAATGGACTGAAAATGCCACAAAGTGTGACGAAATCATGATCCTAAATGTTTACTTTCTCTAGCACGTAGTGCAATACACATAGGTAGAGAAGGTATTGTATTCCACCCAAGAATTAGATACCGATATTTCACTGGAAATATATGTTTTGGGGACCCCTCAAACCAATAAAACCTTTTTAGAAATAGGTCCGTGTGTGTATGTGTGAGGACAGCATAACTCAGAAAAGAAAACTGCGTTAAATACCAAACTTGATATTTAAATTTAGTTTCTGCCAAGGATGCGACACGCTACCCTTTACACGGAACATTTTTCAAAATGTTAGATTTTATAAAAATGGCTCTAAGAATTTTGAATTAAATATCGTATACGAGGGCGTTCAATAAGTCCTTAGAAAAAGACAGAAAAACACATTTTTAGTAAATTTTTGTTTCAACATAAACTCATTTTAGCTCGATACACTTTTCCCAGCGTTTCTCCAAATGTCTCAAGCCTTCCAAAAAGTAGGATTTCGAAGTTTCTCAAAATAGGCATGTGTTTGGCAGATAACTTCTTCGTTAGACGTGAATCGGTTTCCTCCAAGACACTTTTTCAAGTTTGGAAATAAAGCAAAAGTCACTGGGGGCCAAATCTGGGAAATACGGTGGATGCTGTAGTAATTCGAATTTTACTACTAATTCTACAATTTTCTTTATCGAAACTGGTGAGGTGTGCACCCTTGATTATCTTGATGAAAGAGAATCCTTTTCTTTGCCAGATGAGGGCGTTTTTTAATGATTTCTCCGTTCAACCGGTGCAATAACGATGCACAATACGCTCCATTTATCGTTCTTCCTTTCTGCAAGTATTCAATGCAGATGATTCCGCGTGCATCCCAAAAACCGAGGCCATTACCGTGTGTGCAGATTTCACCACCTTTGCCTTCATCGGAGCCAACTTGCCTTTAAAAACCCACTGCTTCGACTGTGCTTATGTCTTTGGAGTGGAGTAGTGTATCCATGTTTCATCCACAGTTATATATCGACGCTCGTCAGAATTGCGACGGAAAAGTGGCAAACCATCTTCCGAATCGATCACACGATTGCGTTTCTTCTCCATTGAGAACAAACGCGGCACCCATCTTGCCAAGACCTTTGTCAGACTTAACTTTTGGTGCAAAATTGAGAACACTGTACCTTGTTATGTGCCTGTGGCCTCTACTATTTAGCGAACTTTGATTCGTCCATCACTCAAAACCATATCCTGGATTTTGTCAATCATTTCAGAGGGATCACTTCTACTGGACGTCCAGAACGATGTTCAATATTTGAAGAAGTACGGTCGCGTTTAAATTAATTTATCCAATAGTAAATTGTTGCAAACGCAGAAGCAGATGTGCCATGAACTTCATCCAACTCGGCTTTTATCTCTTTCGGTTTTAAGTATTTTAAATAAAAGTGTTTAATCACCGCACGAAACTCTTTTTATCATCTTTCTAAAGAAGCACAAAATTGTTGATCCAATCACCTATGGTAACGGACACCACGTGATGGATATAGCTGAAACTTTAACTGCCATCTAGAAAGAGCTGACGGTTATTAAATACAAACTCGATGCTACGAGTGTGATTCCTTGGATTTTATAAGGACTTATTGAACGCCCCTCATATTGAAGATCTTAATTGGAAGATAAAATGTATATCCTGAATTTCTTGAGAATAGCCCTTGAAGTCATCCATTCTAAATAACTTTTGCACAACCGGTAAACCGAAAGAAATAGAAGGAAAAAAACGTACTGCATAGGGGTTGTAGATATCATTAACGGACACAGTATATTATGGCTTTTTAATCTAAATGGTGACAGCGATTGAATGTCATTATTCGTAGTTGGGCTAACACTCTAGCCTCTGATTCCCAAGGTCGCGGGGTTCAAACCCGTTGGAGAGCGAGTAATTTTTTCGGGCACAAAAGTCTTTACCATAGTTTTCTTTGGAAGGGAAGTAAAGCCGTTGGTCCCGTGACGTAGATTTACGGCACCTAAAAGAACCTCGAGCCTGATAAAGAGTCTTTGAGAAAAAGTATGCGATCTTTAACCCCTAGTATAGAATGCGACGCTGAAGTTAAAGAGCGTCCGTAAATAACACTCAATTCATTTTTTTCTTGAATACATTTGAGTCGCATCTTTGGAAGATGCTGACGTAAATACTAACGATTGAACGATTTTTGTTTTTTGTATTTCGCTGTTCAAAGACACTGAGAGGTACACAAACGCACACATGTAAATTTTACTAAAAGAGTTTATTTTTATTCAAGAAGTCCCTAAAGATATACTTCAGGTAAAATCTCGGTATCAAATTGTTGGGTGGAATGCAATTCTTCTTCTCCGTTGCATTGAGTAATCATGTCTTCCAAAATGCAGTCATTAGTGGTGTGTCGATCTAGCAATTTACATATGCATTACAACATATTGAGTTAATCTTTACATTCAGAATCAGTGTACACCAAACTCATTTTATAGTATTTAATCACAAGACATGCAAATTTACAACACTAAGGGCGATTCCTACTGAAAAACTGTGTTTTTTTCTTTTTCTAGCATGTACGTACAATGTACATAGTATATAATGAAGGTTCTAGATTCCACTCAAAATTCGATACCGAGATTTCATCACAAATATATGTTTTGAAGCCCCTGAATGCAAAAAGAACTTTAGAAAAATGCCCACATGTGTGTCTTTGTGGGCATCAAAAACGAAAACTCGGTTTAATACCAAATTTGGCATTTAAGTTTGGTATCTTCCAAGGATGGAATGTGCAGATTTTTAAGAAAATCCTTCACGCCAACAACCCTTTACATGCAATATTTTTCAAAAATTTTGATTTTTTCAAAAATGGCTCTAACAATTTTGATTAAACTGCCATATTTTTAAGATATTTTCACGACAAAAAATGTATATCTTGAATTTTCTGGGAATAGCTTCTGAAGATCTCTTCATTTCGGATGACTTTTTTCTGCTGATAAACCGTAAGAGATAGACGAAAAGTGACTACACAAAAATGAAGACTTCGTTAAAACACAATACATGCAATGTGCATTTTATTTTTTTTTTATTTATTTATTTTTTTTTTTTGTAGATTTAAACGTTTCCGAAACATTCTTTTACATTAATTTCAATTTTAAATTTCTTACAATGTTCTCAAAAGGGTGGTCATTCTTCCTTTGATCTCTCTTTTATTCTATTTCTGACCTTGCAAAGAGAACATAATTTCAATTGTTTTACATACCTATGAGCTTTTAAAACATTTGAGTATCGCTTTAGCCTAGTGTATTCCCATATCTCCCTTCTATTTACAAGGAAGAAAAAAATAATTCTGCTAATGTTTATCTCAATTAACATATGTACCTAAAATAATAATCTTTTGTAAGAATAACTGGTTTGTGGAATAGCTACGCAAAGTCATGCGAACGGAACACGTCAGATTTTTTTTTGAGTTACGCTGTTCAGAGACACATACAGAAGCATACAGACAGATATGGACCTTTTTCTAAAACTTTTTTTTCAGGAAGTCTCAAAAGGTCTTCCGGTAAAAATTTCGGTATCAAATTTTTGGCTGGAATACAATACTTGCTCTCTTTACCATTCGCGGAAAAGAAAGTAAAATCACTACTATATTAAGTTGTGTTGCTTAACCACGTCTTCAAAATGCAATTGTTTGAGGTGGGTTGATATGACAATTCACAGATGCATTACAATACATTGATTTCATTTATTACATTCAGAACAAGTGTGCACCAAACAGCTTACTATTTTATCCCAAAGTTTGCACACAGTAAGGTCGATTCATATTCAAAAATCTTATGAATTCCATTCACACAACGTCCTCTCGGTAACAAATTATTGTTAAAAAGTTTATGCTTCTATATAGTTCATGATAATCGAGATAAACATTAGCAGAAATGATCCTGTTACTTTCTTCCTTGTAAGTAGAAGGAAAATAAGGGACTACACTAGGCTAAAGCGATAGTCAATTTTTTTAAAAGCTGATTGCCATGTGGATGAAATCCATTTCTTTGAATTCCCGTACGTGGAAAGTTTAAGTATTTTAAAATGAAACCAATAACAAGAAATATCTAAAAATGGTCGACTCCACAAAAAAATGTATATGACTTAAATTGTGTGTTTTATTCTGTGTATTAAGTTTTTGTCTATCTCTTATGGTTTACCAATTATGCAAAATTCAGCTAGATTCATCCAGAATAAAGAGATCTTCAGAAGCTTTTCCCAGAAAATTCAATATATAAATTTTATTTGCCATGCAAATTTCTTTAATACACGATACTTTAATCAAAACCGTTACAGCCATTTTTCAAAAAATAAAAATTTTCGAAAAATTTTCCATGTACAGGGTAGTTTGAAGTGGGGTCATTTCTTGAAAAATCTTCGTGTCGCAGTCTTGGGAGATACTGAACTTAAATAGCAAGTTTGGTGTTTAACGTACTTTTTGTTTTTGATCTATCCACACAAACACACACACACGCACTGACCTTTTTCTAAAATGTATTAGGGGGTCTCAAAACATGTATTTTCGGTTAAATCTCGATATCAGGGTGGAACACACTATGTACATAGTACGTATAGAGAAACTAAAACGTTTTTGTTTTAACGTGTAAGTAGTAAATTAAATTACCAATCAGTATTAATGCAGTTCTATACAGATGACGTCTGACAAGGCAAGAGTGAGATTCCATCTACACGAAATTGATGTCATAGTATTTATGAATTGTGACGTAAGCTTTCTTCATCCGTCTTCATGCGTTTACCAAACCACAAATATTATTGAGAAAGCTGACCTCTTATTCAGTTTTACTACGGGACAGGAGGTCACGCATGTGAGGAACTAAATTCAACATTCTGTATTCCGAGCATTTCCCTAATATTGGGAATTCCATTCGCTGATACTTGACAGTTCAAAGAAGTCAAGGCATTACATAGTGATGAACTTTGCATTTGTTACTTCCGCTAACATGTTGTCCATGAATAGAGAAAGTATTGAGCTCGTATGTGGCCAGCTCTCTTAAACACCCGCCTATGGATATACAGATTTCTAGACCAGGGGCCCAACAATTCTTCACCAAGTTCAGACATCTAGTCATGGTAAGGACATCTATTTTACCCTCTTAACTTGATAAAACATACCTGGCCTATATTTGGCAAATATAAACAATGTATCGTTTTCAGCCTCTAGGAAATGTCACACTTTATTGAATTTTTGTCGAAGTGAATAAAATAACCCCGTAAATTTCGTAATCTCAATGTTATCCATCAGATTGGTATTTTTGTTTGTTTTGTTTTTTGCTTTGTTTTTACAAACAAAAAATATGAAAAAATATTTGCAGTTGATTTATTCTAAAGCATAATGCAACTCTTGCGGATTAAAGCTTTAACCGAGAACACTAAATGCAGTGAATATGTTCTCCAGTGTCAGTCGGCGCATGATTGGTTTTTTTTTGGTAGTGTTTAACGCCAGGTTTAACTACTTATGGCACCGCAGGCGGTGACACTGATGATACATGAATGATAATGGAGCACCGGTGAAATGCGATGGCGAGGGAAACCGGAGTACCCGGAGAAAACCCGCCCCAGCGCCGCTTTGTCTACCACAAATCTCACATGCGGTCGCTTGGGATCAAACCCCGGCCGTCTAACATGATTGGTTGGAGAGAGAGTGAGAGGTAGAGGAGGGTGACAATATCATCTCTCGAATTGTTGGGAACTTTTCGAAACGATTATACATTGTTCCATTTTTTTTTGTTTTTGTTTTTTGTTTTTGCTTTGTTTTTACAAACAAAAAATATGAAAAGATATCTGCAATTGATTTATACTAAAGATAATGCAACTCTTGCGGATTAAAGCTTTAACCGAGAACACTAAATGTACTGACTGGTCTTCCGCAACGAATATGTTCTCCAGTGTCAGTCGGCGCATGATTGGTTGGAGAGAGAGAGAGAGAGAGAGAGAGAGAGAGAGAGAGAGAGAGAGAGAGAGAGAGAGAGTGTGTGAGAGGTAGAGGAATTGTTGGGAACTTTTCGAAACGCTTATACATGGTTCCATAGCTCATCTTCCAGTGGCCTCTACGTTCGAGTATAAATAAGATTGATCATTGCGAAGACATGTGTTTGAAATGTTAACGTTCCTTCGGGAGAGAAAAGAAGCCAAACGGTGAAGCGTCACATAGAATAAAAAGCTTAAGAGCGACCAGAAGTAAAGCGGAAAAAGTTAGAATACGATTTATGATTTTTCTAAATAAAAATAGTGTGAAATTATATTAGGTATAGTAAAAATATGTTTTGTAGTTCTAAAATAAGAAAAACTGTATAGTTAGGATAGAATTTTACTCTGTGCTATGTGCCTCAAAATCACAAAATGTCCCTGTATTCGGCACTCTATCCTTCTTCTACACATGGCTACCCTAGTAAGTGACCCGTGTAAATAAATTGAACTGAATAGCACCAAGACTGCTGTTAACGAAATAGTATGAGTAAATATAGGCACTACATGAACTTGAAGTTATTTGAACATATATGTTATTGGGAATCTTTACAAAGGGAAACATTTATTTTTAAACCAGCAAATAAATTCAATTGGGCATTTTAAGTAATGAAATTTAAAACTGTATTTACAGCCATGTAAGGGATATTCTGATGAATGTAGATATTTAGATGAAGAGAATCATAGCTCTGAGATGATATAAATGATCCTGATCATGTAGAAAATAATTGCAAGTGTCTTGGAATTCATTTTCTTAGGGGTGTCGAAGCTAAAGGCTTCAAGAAGACCAAATGAAATAGTTATTGCCTGGTGAATTATTGTCTTGAAACTTTTCCGATTGGCATTAAAATTATTCTATATTAGATGATTGTAAATCCAAAATCGGGCTTTAAATACCTATGATAGGATGTTTACTTGTCAGGAAATGAATGGAGTTTTGAGCAACGATTCATGAGGACACTGTTCCTGCTAAATGATTTTGATTTTTTATGGCTGATAGAGATCGCCTCAAACATGACATAAATTCATGAGCATCGGATGAAATTAGCATTAAAAGAGAAAAAAAAATATTCCAGATAAACAGAATGCAGAAAAACTTGATTTCACTTACTTTTTGGGTGAAAGAGATTGTAGTTCACGATTTAAGGTTGCTGATGGACTTAAGTCACTACAGATTCAATGTTCGTGTATAATAATTGATAATAATATTCAAACACTCATTAAGTTACTCAGGAGATTAAATTAAAGTGGATTTTCCAAGACGAAAAAAGATCGGCTTTAATTTTCCAAGAAGTTTGGGTTAGTCCGGTTAGTTTGTATTCAAATGGGAGAAAGCTCGTGAAGCTAAATTGAGGATCACAATCGGCTTCTTTCTTATGTACGTCACAGGTTTTTCCAGAACCTTGCAACCCAGAAGAAGATTAAATGTTTGTCTAACGAAGAGGAGAGCTTAAAATATTCAATGTAAAGGAAACGTGATTTAGTTAGTGTTACTTATATAATGTCATGAAATTATGTGCTACACATTTTTGTGTTATAGTCTTTATACGCATAGATTGGACAAGGACCAATATGCTCCTGTAATTCTACCTTCTCACAATTATAAAATATATAAATACTTCACCACTAAGAGCAATTAAAAGCATGTAAGGAATATACTTTTAAATGCACAAAAAGCGTATTATTACATATAATAATAAAAAATCAAATAATTAAAATTATAAGTAAAATAATCTGATATGTTCCATTCTCATGACTTTCTCTAGCTGTTCCACACATAAACTATTCTTACAAAATATTATGTATATCATGTTAATCGAGATAAACTTAGCAGCTTTGGTCTATTTATTTACCTCTTTGTGAATATGGGGAAATAAGGAAATATACCCTACCAAAGCGATAGGAACATCTTTTAAACGCTGGTCTTTATGTCAAACAATAGAAGTTCGGTTCACTTTGCATGGCCGACAGTAAAACTAGAGAGAATAAAAAATAATTTATATCCCCTGAATTAAATCCATTTATTAAAAAACCAGATATCCCTAAAAACGATAAACATGAAAACCAAAAGAGGCTTCCTGTTTGAGAAGCGTTAACGTAGTTTAAAACTGAAAACAATTACAAGTAATACCTCAAAAACGGTCAATTCCACAACAAAAAAAGCGTGTGATATCAATTATGTTTTTAGTGAGATCTAAATTTTTATGGAGTAAGTTGTTTCCTATATCTTACTGTTCATCAACAATGCAAGATTCAGAAAAATTCCTCCAGAATAAAGAGGTCCTCAAGGGCTATTCCAAAAATGTTAAGGATAGACATTTTATTTGTGATGTAAATATCTTTAAAATGTATCTTTAGTATTATAATCAAAATCGTTAGAGCCATTTTTGAGAAAAACAGAATTTTCAGATCTTTTTCCATGTAAAGGGTAGCACCCTTCAAAGATAATAAACCTAAATACCAAGTTTGGTACTTAACGGTCTTTTCGTTTTTGGGCTCAGATATACACGGTCCTTTTTCTAAAAATGCATCTTTTGGACTCAGGGGACCTCAAAACATATATTTCCGGTGAAATCTCGACATCGAATTTTTGGTAGAATGCAACTATCCTCTCTAGCTAGTACGTGCATTGTATATAGGTACATACGTGCTAGAGAAATAGTAACTTTTTATAACATTTATAACGAATAACAGAATAATTTACCAGTAAAAGCAATTCTATGGAATAAACATAACAAAAGTGTGCTACAACATAATAAGCATATTAAATTCCATTTTTATACCCGAGTTGAGAAATCAGTGGTATTATGTTATTTTATTTGAATACAAGATTTGAATTGTCAGACTTACCTATATGTAGTTAGCGCCATATTTGGAAGAAGAAAACCAGAATTAAAAGGGTGATCAATTAAAAGACTCCACTCGAAAATCTCAAATTGAGAAATGAGTGAAATACCACTCTACCAATAGCCATTACTTCTTATGCTAAGTATTTAGCAGCAAACATCATTGTATGAAAATAGCAAAAACAATAAAAAAAAATCAGATGTGTACCATTCACATGACTTTCTCTATATCCCTGCAAAAAATTATTCTTAAAAAGCTTATACTTCTATTTACTTTATGCTAATCAGAAAAAAATAGCAGAAATAGCCATATTACTTGTTTCATTGTAAGGAGAAGCGAAATAAGGGACTACCATAGGTTAAAATGATAGTCAAAACCTGGTTGCTATGTCAATGAAGTTCCTTTGTTTATATGGATAGGAGTTGACAAGTTCCTGTATGAGAAAAGTATAAGTTTTTCATAACAGAAACAAAAATAAGGAATGTCTCAAAAACGACGAACTCACGAAAAAAATGACATTACATAAAGTGTGTGTTTTAACGTGCTCTATATTTTTTGTGTAGTAAGTTTTTGCCCATCTCTTACAGTTTAGCAGTTATTCAAAATTCAGTAAAATTCATCCAAAATAAACTAGTCTTTAGAGGCTATTCCCAGAAAATTCAAGATATACATTTTATTTGTCAGGTAAATATCTCTAATATACGAAATTTTAATCAAAATCGTTAGAGCCATTTTTGAGAAAATCAAAATTTTCGAAAATAGTTCCATGTAAAGAGTAGTTGGGGGTGGGGGGATTGTTCTCAAAATTTTCGTGTCGCATCCCTGGAACATACTAAACTTAAATACTAAGTTTGGTATTTTACCGACTTTTCGTTTTTGAGTTATCGTGCTCACAGACACACGGACACACGGACACACGGACACACACACACACACACACACACACACACACACACAGAAAATGCTTTTTTTGGATATTGGGGACCCTAAAACATATATTTCTGGTGAAATCTCGGTATCGAATTTTTGGGTGGAGTGCAATACCTTCTCTATACACTATGTACATAGTGCGTATAGAGAAAGTAATAATGCCCAAACGAAAATATAAACCATATATTATTGGAGTTGGAAAGGAATCAATCCTCAAACTGCATTATGTGGTTTTTGCCATGACACACATTCTATGAAATCTTCCGTTTTGAACCATCATTTTGACTCCAAGCATGGTGATTTGAAACACAAACCTTTGGTATATCTTCAGAGAAAGCTGTCATATTTGTCACCAAGAAAAGCATCATTAACCTCATTTACAAGATCTAACATGAAGGTTCTGGAAGAATCTTATGAAGTAAAGTTAAGAGTAGATAAGGCGAGAAAAGAAAAAACTTACACAATCGGAGAGTTATTAACACCTAGGAGCTACACATATGGTTAAAATAATTATGGAAGCAAGGAAACAAAATAACATGAAGTGATTCCACTGTCCAGTTACACATATCCGGAAGAGTTTTATGATTGTTTTCAATAAACAGCAGTTAACAGAAAACAATAGTTTGCGCTGGTCATTGTTTTCGTAACAATCGGATGAAACTACTGATATAATGAAGGCCCATCTCTTTACTTACGTAAGACATATAGATGAGGAAACAGCGAAGAAAAAATTCTTGTTTTGTGGACCACAATCTGTTCGAATAGCCTAAAATTAAATTACTTTCAAAATTAGATCAATTTATTAAATATCTGATGTGTTCCATTCATGTGACTTTCTCCATATCTCTGTAGCAAATTATTGTTAAAAAGATTATTCTTCTGTCTACTTCATGGTAATCAAGATAAACATTAGCAGAAATGGTCTAATTATTTGATTCCTTGTAACCAGAAGAGAAATGAGGGGATACACTGGGCTAAAGAGATAGTCAAATCTTTTAATGGTTCTTATGTGATTGAAATTCACTTTTATGCATGACTCTGAGTTGACAAAGTCTCGTATGAGAAAAGTAACCAAAAATAAGCAATATTTCAGAAATGGTCAACTCCTGGAGAAAAAAGTATATGATATAAAGTGTGTCTTAACAAGATCTACAGTTTTTCTGTAGTGACTTTTTCCCAATCTCTTACGGTTTACTAGTTATGCAAAAATCATCCAGAATAAAGAAGATCATTCCCAGAAAATTCAAGATATACATTTTATTGGTCATGTATATATCTTTAATAAGGATATTTTAATCAAAATCGTTACAGCCATTTTTAAGCAAATCAACATTTTCGCAATTTTTTTCATGTAAAGGATAGCTTGGGATGGGGTATTTTTCTCAAAATCTTCGTGGCGCATCCTTGGAAGATACTAAATTTAAATACCAAGTTTGGTATTTTATTGACTTTTCGTTTTTGAGTTATCGTGCCCACAGACACGCTGACACACGGACCTTTTCCTAAAAATATTTTTTTTTATACAAGAGACCCTAAAAGTACATTTCAGGTGAAATAGCGACATCTAATTTTTGTGTAGAGTACAATACCTCCTGAACCTACTATGTAACTTAGCATAGTACGTGTAGAGAAAGTAAACATCAGTTATAGAAGAGAATGCATGTATTGCGTTTCTTCTGGATGATAGCGTGTAGTGACTGGCAATGAGTGGCATTGCTGCAAGGATATTTGTACCTCGTTCATCGATGAATTCAGATTATTTTCTATTTTGTTCACTGAAATGGGAATGGGCATGTTCTGTTTTCCTTCGCATGACATTAGGTAGCTTGACTTACGAGGAGAAATATATTGAGAGAATTTGAATTTCCTTCAGAACTGTAGAGTTTTTCCTCCGAATCATCTTCAAACTTCAATATTTCACTGATAAGATTTTACTTGCCCGATTGACTTATTTAGCAGATACAGTTTGTCACCTCAACCAGCCGAACAAGAGTTTTTAGGGTGCGCCATTTTCCAAATTCTAAGTATAGGATAAAACTACGGAGCTTGAGTCACGTGACTTTCTCTACTATTCTGTTAGCTAACTATTCTTACAAAATATTATTCTTTTATCTAAATCATGCTAATCAAGATAAATACTACCAGAAATTGTCTTATTGTTTAATTCCTTAAAAGTAGAAAGGAAATAAGGGAACACACCAAGCTAAACCTTTCACCTAGATGGCCCGGGTACGATTCCAAGCGACCGCATGTGAGATTTGTCAACCGGGTTCACCGGTTTCTCCCGCCATCGCATTCCACCGGTGCTCCATCTTCATTCCATGTATCACCGGTATCATCGCCTGCGGTGTCACAAGTAGTAAAAGCGGGCGTTAAACACTACAAAAAAGCACTAAAATAAAGCGACAGTCAAATATTTTAAAAGCAGTCACTATACGATTGTCATTGAAATTCGATTCTCTTTCCTAGGATAGAAAAACAAAAGAGAAATGAAACGAACGAGGATTTTCTGTTTGGAAATTATTCTAAAATTTAAACCAGTAATACGAATATCTAAAAATAGTTCTAAAAAAACTGTATATGAGAAATTGTATGTTATAATAAGATCTACATTTTTTGAATAGTAGGTTTTTGTCTATCTCTTTCTGTTTACAAGTTATGCAAAATGTATACAGAGTGAAGAGAACTTCAGAGGCTGTTCCCATGAAATTCAAGATATACATTTTGTTATGTAAATATCTTTAGTATACGGTATTTAAATAAAAATTGTTAGAGCCATTTTGGGAAAATCGAAAGAAAAATCTTTCATGTAAAGGGTTTGGCAGGGTTTTTGAAAATCTTCGTGTAGTCTCCTGGGAAGATTCTAAACTTAAATACCAAATTTTGGTTGTTTCGTTTTTGTGTTATGTTGCTCCCGCCCTCTAACACATACACAAACACACACACACACACACACACACACAGATGGACCGTTTCTAAAAATGCTTTCTTGGGTTCAGGAGGCCTCAAAATGTTTCCGGTGAAATTTCGCCATCGAATTTTTGGGTGGAATACATACCTTCTCTACCTACTATGTACGTTGTATGTACATGAGACTAAATTCCGGCACGGCAGCAGCGCTGCTATGGTCTTGAATATGGACAGCGTCGGTAACAAACAAAATAATTTAATAGCTCAAAAACGAAAAGTCTGATAAACAAAATCTGGTATTTAAGTTCATCTTCTTCCAAGATTTTCAAGAAAATCCCTCCGCCCTAAATTACTCTTTTCATGAAAATGTTCGTTTTTTATTTTCTCAAAAAACAATTTTTGTTAGTAAACCTACCATTTATTTAAGACATTTTCACAATAAATGGAATGTACATCTAGAATATTCTTGAAATAGCCTCTGAAGTACTCATCATTCTGAATGACTTTAGCAAAACTTGTAAACCATAACAAGAATGTCGGTTTCCTTAAAGCATGTAATATATGTCAAATATCCAAAAGTTTGTGTGGCTTTAATTATTTCTGAGTTATTTTTTGTTGTTGGTTTAAATGTTCAAATATGTAACACTTTTCAAAAATACAAATCGGTATTCCTTTCTTTTCTTTCTGTTTCGTGAAAATGTTCCTTGCATACTGGAAATGGAAGTGGACCTTTATTTATGGACGCTCTTTAACTGCTGTCGTTCTCAACGTCCCATTCTGTACTGGGCATGAAAGATCATTTAATTTTTCTCAGAGGCCTCTTTTATCAGGCTTGAGGTTCTTTTACGTGCGGTAAATATTTAACACGGGTCCAATGGCTTTACTTCCGAAGGAAGCCATGCTAAGGATTTTTACGCCTCAAAAAAACCACCGTGCTCCGCCGGGTTTGAACCCGTGACCTTGGGTATATGAGGCTCGCATGGTAACCATTACACTACGGAGGCCGACTCATGCATTCTGACACGCGGCTGTCGCTTTTAAGCATTCTTAAGAAACCACCGGTCTTCTGAGGGTTTCGAAACCGCGACCTTGAGATCAGAAGGCCAGCATCTTATTAACTGACCTATCCATACTGATGTTTCGTGTTATGCTGAAACACACACATGCATATTTTTTTTTTTATTTATTTATTTTTTAATTCAGGAGGCGTCAAAATGATTATATCTGGTGAAATCTCAACATCGACTTTATTGTGAAATACAATATTTCCTCTACTTATGAAAGTGGCAGAGAAAGCAAAAGTGTAGATGTTTTATGGCATAAGACATTATTGGTTTGTCTTTCCACAGGAGTTAAAACACCTTCTCCGCTAAGAATATCGAGAAATAGCTGTAGCATGGTTTCAAACATCTCGATTCAAGAAACCAGTGAAGAGCCACTTTTTTACTTTATTTTTTAAAATAATTTTCGTGATACGTTATATCATGCATAATCCAAGTTTTACATCAGCATTTAAATTATGAGATAATGATCAAACGCCTTCCGCATGAAAGTAAAATTTCCAGATTTTCAAGATAACCTGTTCCGTTCTTTCTTCCGTTTCCATTCCTGCATTTGGCACGTGCCGAACTTGCTTGATCTTCCTATCGTTCAGAAACTGAAAATTAATTACTTCCTAGTTGCGCTAGTTGTCCCAGCGAAAGTGGATCGTCGCTTGCTTGTAGCAACAGCCAGCCTTCGGATTCTTGGATAACAACACTCGTTCCAATGCCATGGAATATTTTGATGTTATAGAACCTTGACAGATCACATCTTAGGTGTTAAACTCCAGTAACTATCACATTTAAGCTAATTATGTAAATGTATGATCAATACAATTTAACAAATACCGCTGAAAGAATATGTATGCTTAGAGAAGAACTGTATAGGTAAGAAATTTAAACAAATATTTATTCTTAATGTTTGCACTCTTGAGCGACATTGAGAAGGTTGAGCACAATGGTTTTTATACGTAGTCGGCTTACAACACCCCCCCCTAGGACATAGAAGCGGATCCCTAGGGAACAGAAGCCTGACGGGAAGTCAACGGCACGAAACCACAGAATGGAGAACCTGGAACTAGTGGTGGGCCCGTAGCCAGGCATGACCGTGAGGAAGTGGATGATATGAAATGCTAGTGAAATGGATGATAGGAAATATGACGATGGAGCAATTGGTGGAATGATTGGTAAGGGAAACCCGGAGAAAACCCGCCCAAACACCGCTTCGTTCACCACAAATCCCACATGCGGGTGCTTGGGATCGAACTCGGTCTAATCACTCGGCCACGGCACCGCTTATGGTTTTTATACTTGAAAAAATTCTGGTGTTAAATTCACATGATTTTCTGTATACATTTTTCAAAAAAAATATTCTTTTTTTAACTTAACGTCCTTTGGTACATCGGATGATGAATAAAATCGTAGAAATTATGCTCAAATGATCTCGGGACTCATGGAGCTTAAAGATACTGGACATTCGTTTTCTCAGAATAAGGGGAACTAAAAAAACAAAGAGTTTGAAATAAAACTTACCGGGTAATTCAACCTAGGCGAGTCCCAAATCGCGACTTTTTGTATGTGAGGCAGACACTACCGAGGCGGGCTAACTATTCCGGTTATTTGTCTACTTCAAATTAATTGAGATAAAAACTTGTAGAAATACTTTTATTGTTTTCTTGTAGATATAAAGGGAAAGTAGGAATACAGTAAGCTAAGCGAGTCAAATCTTTTAAGCCGGTGGATTGGATCAGGTGGTAACGTCGGAAGGTACTGGATTCAAATCCCATGTGCCGACCAACATGGTTGTTTTTTTTGTTTTTTTTTTCGTTATTTCCCTCCGTCGTCGAGGTAAATGCCGGATTAGATATGTAATACAGCCTCAAGTTCCACCTTAAGTCTAAAACATGCGCCTTCTGATTACGGATGGCAAAGGCAGCTAACGTGCTCTATCACCATCTGCTTGACTGGAAGCAAAAGTGGTATATTGGGACCGCATGTGGGATTTGTGGTGGATAAAGTGGTGACTGGACCTTTTTTTCTGCGGTTCTCTGGTTTCCTCCAGCATTAATTCCAGGACATCTCTTTTTATTTCATCAATTTCACCGTCATCTCATATCATGTTTTTTGCTGTCATATCAGGCATCGAGTTGATCACCCATTGCGGGTACTCTCTGATCATAGTCCGTCTGTCCTCAACAGGCTCTGGCGCGCAATCCTGGGAGTGTAAGTCCTCCATACGAGGAGAATGAATAGCAAAGAAGATGATGATGATGATGATGAAGAAGTTAAAATTAAGGGTATGTTTTTTTAGTTGGCAGGTTAATTCCTTTTAATGATAAAAACAGGTAACTTGTCTTGGTAATTTTATTATTTGTGTGAGAACTCTTAAAGCCAACATATCATAAGCATTCCCAGATATGAGAAATCTAAGAAGACAATGTCGTTTGCTTTTCCAAATTCCAGCTTTCATCCCCGATAAACGTCTAGAAAGTCATTAGAGTTGTTTCATTCCTAACTTAGAACAGCTAACAACAACTGACAAATATTATCCAAGCACGTTTTCATATAGAAATACGTTTAGTTCGAAGAGAAGACAAATGAAGTCGCCTACGCAAATAAGCGATAAATAAATGTGTGTGTACTGCAGATCCTTGCTGAGGGACGAAACATTTCAGCGAAATATAAACATTAAAATTAATTTTGGAAGGTTTTAATGTTTATTGTTAGGGCATTTGAATTGTAGAATGTACGAATAATACATACTGCTGAGAAATTAAAAATAGCACGAAAGTGTAACAAGGTCAAAATCTGTGAGCGAAAATGCTTTAGAGGGGAAAGCCAAGTAGGTGATAGCGAGGTTTACGCTAGCCAGATAGAAAGGCAGGAAACAACACAGCAACAGAGACAGCACAAGCAAATGTTTCGAGATTAATGCAGCAAATGAGGGCACAGTAGTCCACATTGTAAAAATAGAAAGATTCACTCTAGAAAAACCCCCGAAAGCGAAACAATTTGGCTTCATAGCTAGCAAAACGAAACATTGCAGCAGCAAAAAAGACACGGCAAAAAAGGCCACAACAAAATTTCGATAAGAAAGAAAAAAATAAGCAGTATGACAAGCAGAGCTTGCCATATTGAAACACAAGTTAATGGTGATAGATCCTGACAGGCACAAAGTGGAAGATAGCTGTACCCACCAACACCAATTGATGGATTAACTGAAGAGCGAATATGTCGAAATTCCGAGACAAGGCCTCAGGAAAACGGAGTGGTGATTTTCCGGTTCTTACCCATGGTTATACCAGTATATACTTCTACGTCGAACACAAATATAGTACAAACGGTTGGAATAGGCCGAGAACAAAACAAAAGAGAAAGCGCTAACACGCACACTGAGGAGGTAATAAATATTATCCTACAGGAAATTGTTGAAGAACAGCGCATACATATAGCAATAAAAATGAATTACGTAAGCAACTGTAGACGTATGTAGGTTCAGCGGCATTGGCTTGCAGTCAGCTGTTCATTGATTATTAAAAATTCAAAAACATCAAACGCTTCCGGTAAATATTTTTATTCATTTTTTGTTTGTTTTTATTTTATGCAATTGGTACCACTACTTCCTCAACATCGTCTTCATCATCAAATGATTACTGTATTGACATAAAATAACGCAAAGGGGTTCAGTGTAAGCGCATTGTTACAAACGTTCTATAACGCCCAAACATTGCTAACATAGAGTAATAGATAAGTCGATATGAACATCCTTGATTCTTTTTATCCTACTCCGATGTTTGGACATTCGCTTATTATTATCATTGTAGTTTCTCAGTTTTTACTTTCTCTATACTCACTATGTACATAGTGTGTAGAGAATGTATTGCACTCCACCAAAAAATTCGATACCGAGATTTCACCGGAAATATATGTTTTAGGGTCCCCTGCAACCAAAAAAAGCATTTTCACAAAAAGGTCCGTGTGTGTGTGTGTGTGTGTGTCCGTGTGTCCGTGTGCCTGTGAACATGATAATTCAAAAACGAAAAGTCGGTAAAATACCAAACTTGGTATTTAAGTTAAGTATCTTCCAGGGATGCGACACGAAGATTTTGAGAAAAATCCCCCTACCCCCAACTATCCTTTACATGGAACTTTTTTCGAAAATTTTGATTTTCTCAAAAATGGCTCTAACGATTTTGATTAAAATTTCGTATATCAAAGATATTTATCTGACAAAGGAAATTTATATCTTGTATTTTCTGGGAATAGCCTCTGAAGACTACTTCATTCTGGATGAATTTTTCATAACTACTAAACCGTAAGAGATGGACAAAAACTTAACCCACAAAAAATGTAGAGCACGCTAAAACACACAATTTATGTTACATACATTTTTTCCGTGGAGTTGATCGTTTTGGAGATATTCCTTTTTCTTGGTTTCAGCTTTGAAAAACTAATACTTTTCTCATACAGGAATTTGTCAACTCCTGTCCATACAAACAAAGGAACATCAGTCACATAGAAACCAGCTTTTGACTTTCACTTTAACCTATGGTACTCGCTTATTTCGGTTCTACTTACAAGGAAGCAAGTAATAAAACTATTTCTGCTAATGTTTTCTGATTAGCATAAAGCAAATAGAAGTATAAGCTTTTTAAGAATAATTTGTTGCAGGGATATAGAGAAAGTCATGTGAATGGTACACATCAGATTTTTATATCTAGGAATGTCTTTTCTATGGGAAGTTTGTGATGTTTTATAAGCAGGATAACAAACCTGATGACATAGAAAAATGAAAAGTGGCCATGAATAACAGTATTAGCATTAAATTAGACGAAGTATCACTTCTTCCTCTTCTGTTTTGTATGTTAATTTTGTTGTTGTTTTCTTTTCTTTTGACTTTATGTTGGTTACTGAGAATAAACATGGATAGATTGCGTTACTTAAACTACTATTAGTTCTTCTCAACTAAGACTTCCTCTGTAAATAGCGATGAGTTATAGCAAATGTGACAACGCAAAAATCACAGCTGCATTCACAAGAAACCACCATTACAAAATGTGATATTTGTGGTTGCTCAATCGTGCTTTTGCATATTGTTTTCTCGTTACTTTTCTTTCTTTATATTGTACCGGGTTTTAATTATTTATTTGTTTGAGTGAATTATTTAATAATTCTTAAATATCTCCGAAGAAACCGTGGATATTGAATAAGGGTATTTTGTATTTGTTACGAACATTCACATTAATTTTGTCACAGCAGCGCCAAATTTATAAATTCACTATATTAAAAACAAACAAAACTATGGTTGTACCTTCCGTATATCACTTTATTCTTCTTTATTCAGTTCTGGGTTCTTGCAACAGCTACCATTGCAAAATACATTTTAGAAGAGTTGGAATCGAGAATAACGTTTAATCTAATCGCTACAGGGAAACTTGGGTGTTAAAGCTATATCCTGTTCTTTGAAACAGCAAAACTCCTATACTCTGTCAGGGCAATAAAAAGGCTGCGCAGAACATTGTGGGCGCAACTATTTCAGATAACATCACTCTCCCTTCCTCTACATGCCCATATGATATCAGACACGTATGCGCATTGCCAGGTATTTGTCAGTAGTAAGAGAGAAGGCATTGCAAGCGACATAGAGTGAACACAAAAATCACAGTGTACTGCTTATTCTAAAGTATGTAAGCTGAACACTATTGACAGTAACGTCGGGAATTTCAACCCTAAGTTCTCCTCTGCTAAGTCTCTTAGAAGATAGACTAGGGAAATTATAGGTATATAAGGTTGCCACTTACTTATGAAAACAATTATTTGTTCTCATTCTACTTTCAGTCATGCACTCCCGCATTGTAACAATGATAAAAACGGTCATGGAAAAATTTCCCTCCATCCCCACCTTTCCTATCAACTCCTTACGGTGGCCTGCTAAAGCGGGAAGAGGGAAGCAGTTGAAGGCGTGAGCTGCGTGGACTGAAATAAGGTAGTATTTTTTTAATTACCGTACAAGCTATAGGTAGAACTTTTTTTTTAAATTCCATTTCATTCACACAATCATATTTCCCTGTCTGTGAGGACTTATCCTTATTTATTGACTAAGTTTGGTCGTATTGGATGGAAGAATTTTTATATCTCGGATGATGATTTAACTAATTTTATTTATCTCCTTCAGCCCCGTGAGGTTCCCAACAGATGAAAAATTTGCGTGTATTTATGGATGGGGACGAAATATTGGCGGATATTGAATTAACTTCTGGAAATGATGAAGTGTCCTAAACATATTTTGACAGTGAAACAATTCCCGGAACGGTGAGCACTTTTTAGAAATCAAAATGCATGACAATTTAAGCATTGGTATTTTCTCTTTGGCCCTATAGTTATTTAATAACACAGTTCTTACATCACATAGAAACCCTGACATCAATATACAACGAAATAGGTTCGATACTGGTGAATTTTAAAACTACCTTCTCCCGGGTACTCCAAGTTAAACATTTTAGAAATGCCAATTAGACTAAGATTTTTAAAAATGTGCAAAATGTCAATCAAAATTGATGCTATAAGCATAAGGAATTATGGGCCACAACTAGAGAGATATAAACTGTATTCCGTTATCACAAATGTGCTAATAAATCCACCCACATGCTCTTTCCTTAAACATTTCTGGTATTACATAAAGCGGAAGACGAGGTTTGTTCTGCAACAAATGAAAGTTTGCCTTGGTACATTCCGGAGGGAGTTAAACACTGCAGTCATCTATGGACCTCAGGAAGAGAAAATGATATGACAGTATTATCGACGGGCGGCCGAAACCGGACCGCGGGGAAAGAGTCATCGTGATGAGTCCCTCATATGTCCAATCAGTTCATCATTTCGACGCGGGGAGCGTTAGGAGTCCCCAAGCCTTACATAAGCTACACAGAAGAGACCAGACAACTCAGGTACTGACGGGCAGCCCAGGGAAACTTCCGTGTTTTTTTTGTTTTTTTTTTTCTATTTTATACACCGGCACCCCATGCTCCCACAAGGACGGAAGCGGATATGCCTTTTATGCGCGTCAACCCCATAAGTGGATGGTCGCCGAAAATCTCGGTAGGGGCGACAACTACCAGCTTCTGTGTACTAACTCTCCAGGTCATGCCGGGGTACATTGAGGCGTCTCACAACTCCACCTAGGCGTACCCAAATTCCCATTGGTTTCGGAACCAATGCCCCGCCGAGTCTAACCCAATCCGAACAGCTCCCTTATGGGAGGAGCTCAGATGCTCAGCCCGACGTACTACTAGTTACGTCAGAAGTAACACGTGTGCTCGGGTCCGCAGCGCTCGCACCGGAGTAGCTGTAGAACCTCTCCCTACGGGCCCCAAAGACAATTTCAATGCCACTGTTCCGTCGAGAGCTGTATTTTCAAAATGCATTCACCTCTACGGAAGGGCACCATCTTCGCTGTCTTCGTTGACACCCTGAGAGAGACTAATTGGAATGAAATGAAGGGGCAAGGAATTCGGAGAAATGAAAAATCCTCCCCAGCATTCACCTAGTGACCCGGATAAAAACCTAAAAAGTGGGTCAGAAAGATCGGCCGCGGAATTCGAACTCACGATCCTCCGAATGGCAGTCCTAGACGAAACGCCTAAGCCACCTGCCTAAGTGTCGCATGGGATACGCTCATTTTCGCATACAATCAAAGGTATTCCGTAATTTTTGTTAAGGCTTAACAAATTGTTAAATCCGCTAATCAGATGTTATGTGCCATTCGACATTCGCAACTTCCTAATAAAACAAAAAGTTGTTAAGAATACAGATTTGGTTGTTGAACCCAACTAACCCAAAGACCTTCCTGCATGTTTGTTACGTAACCGATTTTACAGAGAGAGAATCAGAAGTCGCTTTAATGCTGTTATAAGAGGAAGAGTATGATAGAAAGTTGACAATTTATGTAATTACCAAATGTTTGTTTATTTGTTGTAGCGTAAAATATAAATGCTGCGGGTTAATTAATTTAGCTGGTTATGCAATGCTCCGCGTGATAGCTTTAGTGAATTATGCTCCTAACATAGTTTTTAAGAGACGAATTTAGCTCCAAAATAAATATTCTGTAATCCATAATCCTAATAAAAAATCTTTTGTGTTCTATTCACATGAATTTCTCTACATATCTGATACAAATTATTGTTAAAAGACTTATTATTTTATACACTTCATACTAATCAAGATATACATTAGTAGAAATTGTGTTATTACTTGCTTCCTTGTAAGTAGGAGGAAAATAAGGGAATACACTAGGCTAAAGACTGTCAAATCTTTTAAAAGCTGGTTTCCGCGTGGTTGAAACCCATTTCTTTGCATGGCCAGGAGTATTCAAATCCCCGTAAGAGAAAGTTCTAAGAACGTTAAAACTGAAACCAATAACCAGGAATATCTCGGAAATGGTCAACTTCACAAAAAAAAAAAAAATGTACATGGCACAAACTGTATATTTTGACGAGATATACATTTTTTGTGTAAAAAGAAGCCAATAACAAGGAATGTCTCGGAAATGGTCAATCCTATGAAAAATATGTACATGGCATACATTGTGTGTCTTAACGAAAAGTCAACAATTATTCAGAAGTCATCCAGAATTGAAGTCTTCAGTGGCTATTTCTAGAAAACTCAAGAATTAACGTTTTATTTGCCATGTAAATAGTTTTAATATACTGAATTCAGTCAAAACTGTTAGAACTGTTTTTTAAAAAATCAAAATTTTCGAATTTCGTTCATGAAGGGGTATTTTGGAATAAAGGGCATTTCCTGAAAATCCTCGTGTCGCATCTTTGGAAGACACTAAATATAAATGCCATTTTTGGTATTTTACCGACTTTTCGTTTTAGGCTTGTCGTGATCACAGATACACTGACACACGCGCGCGCACACCACAAATGGACCTATTTCTATAAATGCTTTTTATGGAGACCCTAAAAAGAGTATTTCCTGAAAACTCAGTATGGAATTTTTGGATGGAGTGCAATACCTTCTTTACTCGTGTATCATGTACTATATAAAGAAAGTAATTAACAGTACCGATCTAAGAATAAAATAGTGTATATTTTTCTGTTTATTTGCATGGTTCACAAATTTTTTGCTTCACTTTTAGGTTAAGATTAGATTAGTGCTTTTGAGGACTATTAGGTACGAACGACATCCGCTCCCACCCCCTACCAAATCAATTTAAGTGAGTTTTCAAGTTGTTAAGACAAACCGATATCAGAAAGCTATTTAGATGCATGTCAAAACCATAGAAATGGGAATTTGTAGTGATGCTGCTGAAGAAGAACAGCATAACAGAAAGTGGTTTGGTTATAAAGTGATAGCTAATATTTATAATATAATCCACTCAAACATTTGCCTTCCGACCTGGGAAAACAACGCAAAAAGCCAAGGTCAGTGTGTCGGTTGTCTTTTATCCGCACATGTTCTCTTTTCTGGACCTTAAAAATGATCCGGGCTGGTTTTTAGGAAAATGGGCAATTGTCCTCTGTTTTAGTTATACAATAACTCTCTGATCTCTCACATTCGTATACTCTAAAGGATATAAACCTTTCTTCAAAAAATGTGATTTTTTTCCGTACTTTTATCTTTTCTATGTCGCCGCCGCGCCGAGCTCAAGATTAATCCAAAGCTGTTGAAATTGGCGTAGCAATTATCGTGAAATAGGAGGTGCGAGGTGGCCAGTTAAAAGCATTACGTGTGCAACAATACAATATACTTACTTCTGCTCGGCTTTTAGAATTAATATTTTCAACACTCCACTCTTGTGTTGTTTGTTGCTTGTTGTGAAGCGAAGCAGTGTTAATGTTTTACCGAAAGCATGCCAAAACATTAGCGACGAATTATAAAAACGATTTCCCGACTCCAGGCCGACAAGAATCAATTCCGAAGAAGAATAGCTAATCTATCCATCTGGTACATTCGTTTCAGTTTCTTTCTTTCGTTTTCCTTTTTTGTGACATGATGATTTGCCAGTTGAGTAAAATCACACAAAATAGGATGACTTAAGGTGATGTATATATGAAATTTGAACCAAAAGGTCTTTAAATGGGAAGTCGCAAACTTATCAATAGGCACTCATAGCCTTAAAGCTTATTTTCTCGCAATATTTTTTGCAACCCTTTTCCATACACAAAATGTTCCACACCATGCCATTTTTTACTCAAAAGCACATTAAAGAAAATGGTCATATTACTTTTTTCGAAATAGTGCTCTAATTTTGATATGCACTTTATTAAATTTTGAAAAATCATGAATTTCGGAGAATACGAAAATTAATTATATTTTTACATTAATTAGAACTAATATAAACATATACTATTACAGATCTATTACTGTAAAACTGTTATGTTTACTTTAAAGGTGTATCACGTGGCTCATTTTTACTAGAATAATGAATTTGTCTCCTTAGTGCGGTGGTAGCGCAGCTGCATGCCAAGAGGGAAACCTGGGTTCGATTCCCGATACCGATGTGGAGATTTTCCCCCGCTGGGACACCTGGTCCGGGGTGCACTCAGCCTCGTGAGGTCCCTGGGAGGCAAATTGAGGAGTTACTGGATGGAAAAGGTTTTGAAGACCGCATTAACCGGCCGGGAGGGATTCGAGGCGCTAACCACGTCTCACCCTCCAGTACTACCAGTCCATGACGACGGTACTGGGCCGAGATGGGGAAAAATGAAATGGCGTCTTATTTGTGGACGCTCTTTAACTGCTGTGGTTTTCAGCGTCCCATTCTATTCTGGGCGTGAAATACCGCTTAATTTTGCTCAGAGGAATCTCTATCAGGCTTGAGGTTCTTTTACGTGCCGTAAATCTACGACACGGGACCCACGGCTTTACTTCCGTTCCGAAGGATTTTTACGCCCGAAAAACCGAGATGGGGTCACAGCGGTCGGGTGGTAGGCCCTGGCCCCTTCGGACATTTGGCCACGGATTTTTTAGTTTTTAGTGAATATTAAAAAATAGCATTAATATGACATATTAACATGATTAATAAATTAATATATCTTTATCCCACAAATAATACCCTTAAATTGATTTTTATTATTTTCATTCTTTTCTATTACATTAATTTAAAATTTATTATTTAAATAACTATGCAAGCTAGAATTTTGATACAAGGCACAAAAATACTAGTTATTGTAGTCAACGACCTATAAATTTCAATAAGATAGCTTACATACTGTGGATTTTTTACAAATTTCACAGGTGCACCACCTTAACAACCTATTTAGAGCAAATTTTCAAAATGTATCGAGTAACCAACCTATTGTTGCAAATTTTTGTATGAATCTAGAAACATCCTCTTTTTTGAAGACTGTCACCAGTTAATCCTGGTCCAACGGGAACCAAACCCAAGATCTCCTGAGATATCCAACTCGGTACAACACAATTATTTAATTATCATGAGAACATATTTAGGAGAACAGAGAGAATGGGAAGGTGAGAGGGGGATAGAAAATTCTACAACTCGTACAACTGCAGTATCGCTTCCAGACTGTCTGCTTTCTCTTATTATACTGGTAATTTCTATTGCAAAAACCAGAATTCTGCTACGTGGCTGACGTACATGACTCTGGCACTAAAATTTGGATTTTATGGTATTCATATATAAAATGATCTAAGTTCAGTGATGAACATCACTCCAGCTACTTTATTTTCCAGAAAATACGCGACATCTGTCTCAGTTCAGTGATGATGATGATGATGATGATGATGAACATCACTCCAGCTATCTTATTTTCCAGAAAATACGCGACATCTGTCTCAGTTCAGTGATGATGATGATGATGATGATGATGATGAACATCACTCCAGCTACTTTATTTTCCAGAAAATACGCGACATCTGTCTCAGTTCAGTGATGATGATGAACATCACTCCAGCTACTTTATTTTCCAGAAAGTACGCGACATCTGTCTCAGTTCAGAGATGATGATGACGATGATGAACATCACTCCAGCTACTTTATTTTCCAGAAAATACGCGACATCTGTCTCAGTTCAGTGATGATGATGAACATCACTCCAGCTACTTTATTTTCCAGAAAGTACGCGACATCTGTCTCAGTTCAGTGATGATGATGACGATGATGAACATCACTCCAGCTACTTTATTTTCCAGAAAATACGCGACATCTGTCTCAGTTCAGTGATGATGATGATGATGATGAACATCACTCCAGCTACTTTATTTTCCAGAAAATATGCGACATCTGTCTCAGTTCAGTGATGATGATGATGATGATGATGATGATGATGATGATGATGAACATCACTCCAGCTACTTTATTTTCCAGAAAATACGCGGCATCTGTCTCAGTTCAGTGATGATGATGATGATGATGATGATGATGATGAACATTGCTCCAGCTACTTTATTTTCCAGAAAATACGCGACATCTGTCTCAGTTCAGTGATGATGATGATGATGATGAACATCACTCCAGCTACTTTATTTTCCAGAAAATACGCGACATCTGTCTCAGTTCAGTGATGATGATGATGATGATGATGATGAACATCACTCCAGCTACTTTATTTTCCAGAAAATATGCGACATCTGTCTCAGTTCAGTGATGATGATGATGATGATGATGAACATCACTCCAGCTACTTTATTTTCCAGAAAATACGCGGCATCTGTCTCAGTTCAGTGATGATGATGATGATGATGATGGTGATGATGATGAACATCACTCCAGCTACTTTATTTTCCAGAAAATACGCGGCATCTGTCTCAGTTCAGTGATGATGATGATGATGATGATGATGAACATCGCTCCAGCTACTTTATTTTCCAGAAAATACGCGACATCTGTCTCAGTTCAGTGATGATGATGATGATGATGAACATCACTCCAGCTACTTTATTTTCCAGAAAATACGCGACATCTGTCTCAGTTCAGTGATGATGATGATGATGATGAACATCACTCCAGCTACTTTATTTTCCAGAAAATATGCGACATCTGTCTCAGTTCAGTGATGATGATGATGATGATGATGATGATGAACATCACTCCAGCTACTTTATTTTCCAGAAAATACGCGACATCTGTCTCAGTTCAGTGATGATGATGATGATGATGATGATGATGAACATCACTCCAGCTACTTTATTTTCCAGAAAATACGCGACATCTGTCTCAGTTCAGTGATGATGATGATGATGATGATGATGAGGATGATGAACATCACTCCAGCTACTTTATTTTCCAGAAAATACGCGACATCTGTCTCAGTTCAGTGATGATGATGATGATGATGATGATGATGATGATGAACATCACTCCAGCTACTTTATTTTCCAGAAAATACGCGGCATCTGTCTCAGTTCAGTGATGATGATGATGATGATGATGATGATGATGATGATGAACATCACTCCAGCTACTTTATTTTCCAGAAAATACGCGACATCTGTCTCAGTTCAGTGATGATGATGATGATGATGATGATGAACATCACTCCAGCTACTTTATTTTCCAGAAAATACGCGACATCTGTCTCAGTTCAGTGATGATGATGATGATGATGAGGATGATGAACATCACTCCAGCTACTTTATTTTCCAGAAAATACGCGGCATCTGTCTCAGTTCAGTGATGATGATGATGATGATGATGATGATGATGATGATGATGATGAACATCACTCCAGCTACTTTATTTTCCAGAAAATACGCGACATCTGTCTCAGTTCAGTGATGATGATGATGATGATGATGATGATGAGGATGATGAACATCACTCCAGCTACTTTATTTTCCAGAAAATTCGCGGCATCTGTCTCAGTTCAGTGATGATGATGATGATGATGATGATGATGATGAACATCACTCCAGCTACTTTATTTTCCAGAAAATACGCGGCATCTGTCTCAGTTCAGTGATGATGATGATGATGATGATGATGATGATGAACATCGCTCCAGCTACTTTATTTTCCAGAAAATACGCGACATCTGTCTCAGTTCAGTGATGATGATGATGATGATGATGAACATCACTCCAGCTACTTTATTTTCCAGAAAATACGCGACATCTGTCTCAGTTCAGTGATGATGATGATGATGAACATCACTCCAGCTACTTTATTTTCCAGAAAATATGCGACATCTGTCTCAGTTCAGTGATGATGATGATGATGATGATGATGATGAACATCACTCCAGCTACTTTATTTTCCAGAAAATACGCGACATCTGTCTCAGTTCAGTGATGATGATGATGATGATGAACATCACTCCAGTTACTTTATTTTCCAGAAAATACGCGACATCTGTCTCAGTTCAGTGATGATGATGATGATGATGATGATGAGGATGATGAACATCACTCCAGCTACTTTATTTTCCAGAAAATACGCGACATCTGTCTCAGTTCAGTGATGATGATGATGATGATGATGATGATGAACATCACTCCAGCTACTTTATTTTCCAGAAAATACGCGGCATCTGTCTCAGTTCAGTGATGATGATGATGATGATGATGATGATGATGATGATGAACATCACTCCAGCTACTTTATTTTCCAGAAAATACGCGACATCTGTCTCAGTTCAGTGATGATGATGATGATGAACATCACTCCAGCTACTTTATTTTCCAGAAAATACGCGACATCTGTCCCAGTTCAGTGATGATGATGATGATGATGATGATGATGAACATCACTCCAGCTACTTTATTTTCCAGAAAATACGCGGCATCTGTCTCAGTTCGGTGATGATGATGATGATGATGATGATGATGAACATCACTCCAGCTACTTTATTTTCCAGAAAATACGCGACATCTGTCTCAGTTCAGTGATGATGATGATGATGATGAACATCACTCCAGCTACTTTATTTTCCAGAAAATACGCGACATCTGTCTCAGTTCAGTGATGATGATGGTGATGATGATGATGATGATGATGAACATCACTCCAGCTACTTTATTTTCCAGAAAATACGCGGCATCTGTCTCAGTTCAGTGATGATGATGATGATGATGAGGATGATGATGAACATCACTCCAGCTACTTTATTTTCCAGAAAATACGCGACATCTGTCTCAGTTCAGTGATGATGATGATGATGATGATGATGAGGATGATGATGATGAACATCACTCCAGATACTTTATTTTCCAGAAAATACGCGACATCTGTCTCAGTTCAGTGATGATGATGATGATGATGAACATCACTCCAGCTACTTTATTTTCCAGAAAATACGCGACATCTGTCTCAGTTCAGTGATGATGATGAACATCACTCCAGCTACTTTATTTTCCGGAAAATACGTAGTAGAAAATACTAGGATACGAATTTCAATTTTGCTGTGATTATCCAAAACCGTAAAAGTAATAGTGGTTTATAAGATTCTCCATGGCTTCAGGATAACGTTCCTGCTCCTGAAACTATGAACCCGCATTTGAAACTCTATTAGACGATTCTCTTAGCAAAGATCCTCATTTGTTCAAATGGACTTTGTGCATTTCATTGGCTTGAGTTATATGGTTAAATGACGCTAAACTTAATATTTTCTCTAGTATGTATGTGCAATGTAATCAGGAGATAGAAAAGATTGTATTCCACCCACCATTTCAATAGCGAGATTTCACCGGAAACACAAAATTTGAAGACTTCTGAATAAAAAAAAAATAGAAAAAGGCTTTGAGTGCAACTGTATGTGTGTGCGTGTGTGTCAGTCTGTCTGTCTGTCAAAAGCATAACTCAAATTTGGTATTCTCCAAGGATGCGATAGGAAAACCCTCCCACCGCAAACAATCTTTTACAAGTACATTTTTCTAAATTTTCAATTTTCTCAAAAATAATTCTTACCATTTTTATTAAATCTGGGATATTAAATATATTTACATGACTAATAAAATGTATATCATATATTTTTTGGGAAAGCCTCTTAAGTCTGCTTGAATGACTTTTGCATAAATGTTAAACCATAAGAGATAAATAAAATCGTACTACACAAAAAGTATGTCTCGTTAAAAAAAGAAATTTATGTCATACACAACTTTTTTGCAGAGATAATTATTTCACTGTTATTGATTTAAATTTTAAAATACTAATTTTTTTTTTCAAATAGGAAATTCTCATCCGTTTCATATTTCTTTTGTTTCTCTCCTGACCATGGAAAGAGAACAAACTTCAATGACAGCAACAGCTTTTAAAATTATTTGATTATAGATTTAGCCTAGTGTATTCCCTTATTTTTCTTCTACTTAGAAGGAAGCAAAACCATCTGCTAATGTTTATCTCGATTAGCATGATGTAGATAAAATAATAAGCATTTGCAGGAATAGATTGTCTGGAGAACAGATAGAGAAAGTTATATGAATGGAACACATTAGATTTTATAATGATTATTCTTCTCTCAGTTACGCCCCCGAGGACTTAAAAACCAATACCGAAATCTGTCGAGGAGCAAGCAAACTCTGGATCACAGCTTATTCAGGATTGGTGATCAGCCCAATGCTGGTATGGTGGTGAAGAAGAAGGAAATGAAATACAGTGATGAAAGGAATCATAAGAAAATTCTCAGATCTAATCATCCAACCCAGCTTGTGTCTATGACTGAGGAAAACGACGAAAAAGTCTTTGATCAGTTGGTCGGCCCGGTTGAACGCTGATGCTAAACAAATAAACAAATAAACAAAATCTTGTAACAAGTCCTAAGATTTTCTATACTCTTCAATTATTTCCTTTGTCCTCTACAAACCATTTATAGAAATGTTTATTTTTCATTTAATTCCTGTTGGTGTTAAATTTATTACAAGCATTCGCAAAGAACTGCTTTTAATGATGTGATAACTGGGAAAGGAAACCCAGCTTTATACAAGAAAAATAACAACATTGTGATTATACACTAGACACCTATTACTTTCTCTATTCGTACTATGTACATAGTGTATGGAGAAGGTACTGCATTGCACCCAAAAATTCGATTCCCTTTCATCGGAAATATGTTTTGAGATCTCCTGAATAATAATAATAATAATAATAATAATAAACATTTTTATAAAAAGGTCCGTGTGTGTGTCTGTCTGTCGGTCAGTCAGTCAGTCACTCTCTGTCTGCCTTGTCTGTCAGTCTGTCAGTGTGTGCGTGTGTCTGTGGGCAGCATAGCTCAAAAACAAAAAATCCGTTAAATACCAAACTTGATATTTAAGTTCAGTATCTCCCAAGGATGCGACACGAAGATTTTCAAGAAAATCCCCCCACCCCCAACTAGTCTTTACATGGAAAAATTTTCGAAAATTTATATTTTCTCAAAAATGGCTCTAACGATTTTGATTAAAATGTCGTACATTAAAGATATTTACTGACAAATAAAATGTATATCTTGAATTTTCTGGGAATAGCCTCTGAAGACTTCTTTATTCTGGATGAATTTTGCGGAATTTTGTATAACTGGTAAATCGTAAGAGATAGACAAAAACTTACTGAATAGAAAATGTAGAGCTCGCTAAAACACACAATTTATGTTATATACGTTTTTTCGTGCAGTTGGTCGTTTTTTAAATATTCCTTGTTATTGTTTTTGACTATAAAATACTTAACTTTTCTCATAGAGAAATGTATAAACTCCTGTTCATACAAACAAAGGAACTTCAATCACATAACAACCAGCTTTTGACTATCACTTTAGCCTATGGTACTCCCTTATTTCCCTTCTACTTACATGGAAGAAAGTAATAAGACAATCTCTGCTAATTTTTTCTTGATTAGCATTAAGTAAATAGAAGAATAAGCTTTTTAACAATTATTTGTTGTAGAGATGTAGAGAAATACATGTGAATGGAACACATCAGATTTCTGTTGTTGTTTTGTTTAGATGGATCGTTCCTGAGCAGAAGAGTTTGAAGATTGCGTATGATGTAGATAAAGTGAAATTGAATTACTTCCGCAGCTTTATTTATAATGCACTACTTACAATTAGAAGCTCTTTTCTTCCTAATACGCATCGACTAGCACGTCCTGTTTAAGTCGTACCAGATGGAAACTAGTTTCTTGGCGTTTTGCAGCCAAACTAGTAATCGCCCATTAAAAAGTTACTCACATGCCTTACGGAACAGGTTACTGGCAATCGATAGTGGTCTCATTTCCTGCTGGTTAGTGACAGTAGAAAAACTAGCGGTAAAATCAACTTGAGAATTCGGTAAAATGTGTGCGAAGTATGAGAACATTTCTCAAGCAAAGAAATGACTGATCAAAGCGAATGAAAATACAGTTCATGATAAAGCTGGAAAGCTATTTAAAACATAATATACGTTTATAACCACTGCGTTTTACATATTTACTATTCAATCTTTGCAGTATTAATCTGCTAAAGCAAACTGATTGGAGAGTGGGTTGATCAAACGGAAATGGATAGAGAGAAATAATGATGTAGGGATAAAAAGAAAAGATATTCTAGAAACAAGGACAGTTAAGAGGTTTAGACAATGGCGTAGCGTGGATTATATGGAATAGGAAAGCTTAATGTTCATATGAAGTCCAACGTTTAAAAAAAAAACTGATGCGTTCCATTTGCATTACTTTCTCTACTTGTTCTGTAAACTAACTATTTTTACAAACGATTATTCTTTTATCTACTTCATGCTAATTGAGATAAACATTATCATAACTCTTCTTATTACTTGCTTCCTTCAAAGTAAAAAGCTAAATAAAGGGCATACCTAAGCTAAAGGGATAGTCATCTCTTGTAAAAGTTGATTGCTATATGAACAATTGAAGTTCAGTTTTCTTTGCATGGCCAAAAGTAAAACAAAAAAAGATGAAACGAAAGATAACTTGCCGTTTAAGAAAGTTTTAAGTAGTTTAAAAATGAAATCAATGACAAGGAATGTCTCGGAAACGGTTAACTCTACAAAAAGTACTTATAATAAGCCGCATAGGGACAGCTTTTAACATATTTCACCATCGCTTTAGCGTAATGTATCCATTTTGCTTATAAGAAACAAAGCAATAAGACAATTTATGTTAATGTTTGTCTCGATTAACATGCTGATAATCTCTAATGATTTGTATTAAAATGGCATATGTTTAAAATATGTTCATTACAAATGAAATGTATATCTTGAATTGTCTGGGAATAGCTTCTGAGGACCTCTTCATTCTTGATGACTTTTGTATAACCTCTGTATAGCTAGTAAACTGCAAGAGATAGACAAAAACTTTTTTTGTTTGTTTTACGATCCTTCAACTTTTCTCAAACGGGAGACATTTTTGTTTTCGTTTCTCTTTTGTTTTCTCCTAGCAATCAAAGAAAACCGATTATCAATTGTTTCACTTAGCGACCGCCTTTTAAAAGACCTGACTATGGCTTTAGCGTATCTACTATAAACCCTTATTTCCCTCCTACTTACAAAAAGCAAGTGGTAAGACCAATTCTGGTAACGTTTATCTTGATTAGCATGACGAAGATAATAGAATAATCTTTTTTAAGGAAAGTTGTTTGTGGAACAGCTAGAGAACGTCATATGAATAGAACACATCAGATATTTGTTATTACATGAGATCCAGATGGGTCAAATATTCGTATATCCACATTCTTACGCGCTTTTTACGCGCATCCACTGAATCACATTCCATTTCGGAACTTCCGGGTTCGAAAAACATATTAGTTTCCAGAATACCCACGACTGCGTTTATGTAGACACAAGCTACTCACGACTGAATTTTAATGTCAGCAACAACAGTCAAACATAAGCACGCATTCTTGATTATGACATCAGACTGTTCATGTAGCCATAAAAACAAAATACAGCTACATTTGACCCTCTCTTACGATACGCAATTCTTTCGTGCCACAGAGTCATGAAATGAGGAAGTAATATCGGTAAAATTGAGTTAAAAAAATCTGATGTAATCCATTCACATGACTTTCTCTACATCTCTGCAACAAATTTTTGTTAAAAAGTTTATGCTTCTATTTACTTCATGCTAAGTGAGAAAAATTAGCAGAAATAGTCTTATTATTTGCTTCCCTGTAAGTAGAAGCGAAATAAGGGAGTAACATAGGTTAAAGTGATAGCAAAAGATGGTTGCTATTTGGCTGAAGTTCCTTTGTTTGTATGGACAGCAATAGTTAAATTCCTGTATGAGAAAATTATAAGTTTTAAAGCTGAAACCAAAAACAAGGAGTATCTAAAAAACTATGACGAAAAAAAAGTATATAACATAAATTGTGTGTTTTAATGTGCTCTAGATTTTTTGTGTGGTAAGCTTTTGTCTATCTCTTACGGTTTACCAGTTACATAAATTCCGTAAAATTCATCCAGAATAAAGTAGTCTTCAGAGGCTATTTCCAGAAAATTCAAGATACACATATTATTTTTCAAGTATATATCTTTAATATATGATATTTTAATTAAAATCGTTAGAGCTATTTTTTAGAAAATCAAAATTTTCGAAAATATTTCCATGTGAAGGGTAGTTGGGGTTGGGGGGATTTTCTTGAAAATCTTCGTGTCGCATCCTTGGAAGATATGAAACTTAAATACCAAGTTTGGTATTTAACGGACTTTTCGTTTTACTGAATTTTGCATAACTAGTTAACTGTAAGAAATAGACAAAAAAAACTTACTTAAAAGAAAAGGTAGGTCACGTTAAAATATACAAATTATTTTATACACATTTTTTTCGTAGAGTGAATCGTTATTGAAATAGTTCTGTATTTTGGTTTCAGCTTTGAAAAACTTATACTTTTCTCATACAGGAATTTGTCAACTCCTGTCCATACAAACAAAGGAACTTCAGTCACATAGCAACCAGCTTTTGACTATCGCTTTAACCTATGATATTCCATTATTTCGCTTCTACTTACAAGGAAGCAAGTAATAAGATTATTTCTGCTAATTTTTCTCGATTAGCATGAAGTAAGTAGAAGCATGAGCTTTTTAACATTAATTTGTTGCAGAGATGTAGAGAAAGTCATGTGAATGGAACACATCAGATTTTTTTAATGCGAGTCGCTATATGATGGCTGTGAAGTTATCTTCCTCTTGTATGGCCAACAATAACTGCCCATTTGAGAAAAAGTATAAATCTTTGACATTTCAAACCAATAAGAAGGAACGTTTTTTGGAATGGTCATATGCGTAAAAACCAACCTAACAAAATATTTGACATACATGGTGTGTTTTAATATGATCTTCAATTTGTATGTAGTTAGATTACTCTACCTCTAACGATTTCCCAGTTACACAAAAATTATTCAAAGACTTCAGAGACTATCCCCAGTAAATTCACCCCTATTTTCATTTGTCATGAAAACATCTTTAACATACGGCATTTTAATCAAAAGTGTTCATAATTTTTACTTTCTCTCTATGTACTATGTACATAGTGTATAGAGAAGGTATTGCACTCCACCCAAAAATTCGATACCGAGATTTCACCGGAAGTATATGTTATAGGGTCCCGTATATCCAAAAAAGCATTTTCAGAAAAAGGTCCGCGTGTGTGCCCGTGTGTTCGTGTGTCAGTGTGTCTGTGATAACTCAAAACCGAAAAGTCGGTAAAATACCAAACTTGGTATTTAAGTTTAGTATCTTACAGAGATGCGAAACGAAGATTTTTAGAAGAATCCCCCCAACCCAAACTACCCTTTACATGGAACTTTTTTCAAAAATTTTGATTTTCTCAAAAATGGCTCTAACGATTTTGATTAAAAATCGTACATTCAAGATATTTACTTGACAAATAAAATGTATATCTTCAACTTTCTGGGAATAGCCTCTGAAGCTTACTTTATTCTGGATGATATTTACGGAATTTTGCATAACTGCTAAACCCTAAGAGATAGATAAAAGCTTACTACATAAAAAATGTAGAGCACGTTAAAACACATAATTTATGTTATATACATTTTTTTCATGGATTTGATCATTTTTTTTAGATAGTCCTTGTTTTTGATTTCAACTTTAAAAAAGTATACTTTTCTCACTCAGGACTTTGTCAACTCTTGTCCATACAAACAAAGGAACTCCAGTCACATAGCAACCAGCTTTTGACCATCACTTTAACCTATGGTACTCCCTTATTTCGCTTCTACCTACAAGGATGCAAGTAGTAAGACTATTTCTGCTATTTTTTCCCATTAACATTAGATAAATAGAACAATACACTTTTAAACAATAATGTGTTGCAGAGAAGTAGAGAAAGTCATGAGAATGGAATACATCAGATTTTTTAGATAAGTAGTGAAAATGTTACCATGTAAAGAGTAGTTTAGAGTAGGGGTATTTTCATATGGCATCATTGGAAGATGCTGGTCATATTTACTAAGACCTTTCGTTTTTGCTTTTTCTACATCGTACATGCTAGGTAGGTAAAGAAGGTGTCGTACACCACCCAAAAAAAATCTATATCGAGATTCTACCGGAAATACACATTTAGAATCCCTGTATTAAAAATTAGAAAATGGTCCATGTACCTATTTGTCCGTGAACTCAAAAACGAAAAGTTGGTAAAATACCAAACTTGATATTTAGTATCTCCCAAGGATGCACTACGAAGATTTTCAAGAAAATTCCTCACCCCAAACTACCCTTTACATGAAAAGTTTCTCCAAATATTGATTTTCTCAAAAATGCTCTAACGATTTTGATTAAAATATTGTATATGAAAGACGTTTACATAACAAGTAAAGTGCATATCTTGAATTTTCTGGGAATAGCCTCTGAAGACCTTTTTATTCTAGATGAATTTTGCTTAATTTTGCATAAATGGTGAACGTAAGAGATAAACAAACCCCACTACCCAAAAAATGTAGATCTCGTTAAAACACAAAACCGTTTCTTGCTTTCAGCTTTAAAATACTAAACATTTCTCATACGAGAATTTGTCAGCCCCTGGCCATAAAAACAAGGAAATAGCAATCAGCTTTTAAAAGATTTGATAATCGCTTTAGCCTATGGACTCTATTATTTCCCTTCTACTTACTAGAAGGTATGTAATAAGACCATTTCTGCTAATTTTATCTCGATTATCATGAAGTAGATAGAACAATAACCTTTGTAACAATAATTTGTTACTGAAATGTAGAGAAAGTCATATGAATGGACACATAAGACTGTTTTAGTTATAGCTACTGTTCAGACACGCACATACGGGCTTAGAAACAGAACATAGGCCGGAACAGGCCTATACGTGTGCTCAATCCACATACACACACTCATGGACAGACGGCTCGTATAACCTAATGGAAGAAAAATTGTTGCTGCTTTCATACAGGTTCATTGGATTTCTAGATTTTTAGTGGGCGTCGTACATTAGATCACACACACACACACATTCACCATGTCATTCACTTCTAGACTTTGGGGAGCATAGGGCATAAATTTTGTAGAAATTGATGCTTCAGGAAGTCTTTGAGACATGTTGCTAAACCAGCAAAATAGTTCAGCTGTCGCTCGCATTTGGGAGGTCGCGACTTCGATCCCTGTCGATCGCCCACTCTGACTGGGTTTTTCGTGGTGTCTGCCTTGTCGCCAGGGGAATAATGGGGTGACTTTTCTACTACCACACATTTTACTTTCTCTATACGTGCTATGTACATAGTGTATAGATAAGGTATTGTAATGCACTCAAAAATTCGATACCGAGATTTCACCGGAAATACATGTTTTGAGACCTCCTGAATCCAAAAAAAAGCATTTTTAGAAAAATATCCGTGTGTGTCTATGTGTATGTGTGAGTGTGTGTCTGCGGGCAGCATAGCTCAAAAACGAAAAGTCCGTTAAAAACCAAACTTGGTATTTAGGTTTGGTATCTCCCAAGGATGCGACACGAAGATTTTCAAGAAAATCCCCCCAACTACCCTTTACAAAGAACTTTTGATTTTCTAAAAAATTACTAACGATTTTGATTAAAATATCGTATATTAAAGATATTTACCTGACAAATAAAATTTTCTGGGAATAGCCTCTGAAGACTTCTTTATTCTGGATGAATTTTGCATAGCTACTAAACCATAAGAGGTGTACAGAAACTTAGCACACAAAAATGTAGGGCACGTTAAAACACACAATTTATGTTATATACATTTTTTTCGTGGAGTTGATCATTTTTGAGATATTCCTTGTTTTTGGTTTCAGTTTTGAAAAACATATTTTTCTCATACAGGAATTTGCCAACTCGTGTCCATACAAACAAACGAACTCCAGTCACATAGCAACCAGCTTTTGGCTTTCACTTTAACCTATGGTACTCCCTTATTTCGCTTCTACTTACAATAAAGCAAGAAATAAAACTATTTCTGCTATTTTTTCTCGATTACCATGAAATGAATAAAATATTAAGCTTATTAACAATAATTTGTTACAGAGATATAGAGAAATTCATGTGAATGGAACACATCAGGTTTTTTTAATCCCTCATTACCCATCATTTTGTTTCATATATCTTTTTGGAATATGGGGCTTGACTGTATTGTTTGATGGCGTGTACTGCGCTGTGAATATGCAGTATGTAAGTTTTATTGGTAAGTCATATAAAGTAATTTGAGATCTCCTTGTGGTATTGTGGGAAAATCTAGATCCAGTTGGGGAATTCAATGCTATGTAGGAATGTTGGCGTGGTTAGGGCAACCGAAAATTCGTGGTTCAAAATTCAGCTATGGCATTGAATTTTTCAGTTGATTCTACCTTTCCAAATACTGTCGTACACACAGCAAGAAACAATTAATTAGCAATGATTGATCTATAGTTGGTTTAACTGTGAAGCCTGGGATCTAAGGTACTTTTTTTTTTCCGTAGTCGGCTTACCCTCTACTTATGTAGGACTGACACACCCCCTAGGACTTGCAAGCAGATGCCTAGGGGTCAGAAGCGTATCGGGGAGCCAACGTCACGAAACCACAGAATGGAGAACCTGGAACGAGCCAGGCGTGCGCGTGAGGAAGTGGATGCTATGAAATGCAAGCGATTTAGATGATAGGACAGATGATGATGGAGCAATTAGTAGAATGAGTGGCGGGAGAAATTGGAGGACCCAGAGAAAACCCGCCCAGACGCCGCTTCGTCCACCATAAATCCCACATGCGGGCGTTTGGGATCAAACCCGGCCACCTAGGTGGGAGGCGAGCGGTCTAACCTCTCAGCCACGGCGCCGCTACCTAAAGTACTTAGAAGTAAAGAATTTCAGATGTGCTTGTTGTTTTGTGGGAAAACCTCGGGTCAGTTGGGGATTTAATGCTATGTTGACATGTTGCCGTGGTAGCTCAGTGGTTAGAGCAACTGGACTGACACCAGGAAAATCCGTGGCTCAAATTCCGTCTATGGCATTGAATTTTTCAGTTGATTTTATCTTTCAAAATCCTGTCCTACACACCAAGCTTGGTATTTAAGTTTAGTATCTTCTAAGGATGCAACACGAAGATTTTGAGGGAAATCACTGAACTACCGTTTATAAGGTAAACTTTTCGAAAATTTTAATTTTTTCAAAAATGGCTCTAACGATTTTGATTAAAATATCGTATATTAAAGATACTTACATGATAAATAAGAAGTAATTTTCTGCTACTGTTTATCTTAATTAGCATGAACTAGATAGAAGAATAATACATTGTTACAGAGATGTAGAGAAAGTCACGTGAATGGAGCATATATTTTTACAACCATATTTACAATCTGCCTGATACTTATATCTATTACATTTATATCCTATCTGTATCTTACTTCCTTTAGCCTATATCTCGTTTGTTATTTATTCTTTATGTTTCCTAGCATACATTTGCTTATTAATTATTATTGTTTGCATATCTAATGTTATTAGTTATGTGCAAGGTTTCATCCATAAAACAATTAAAAATCTATGCTATCAACAAAATTTGGTTTATGTTCTTCTACAAACAGAAAATTCAGTTTTCATTAGAGGTGTTAACATTTTGAAAATGATTACATAGACTTAAAAAGTAATTGAATATAAGTTATAAACAGTAAATATATGAGAAATTAATAAATTTCGATTGAATAAATCAAGTACACATAAAATAGGGACTTTTACACACTCAACCTGGCGTTACTGATGAAGAATAGGTGGTTAATTTAATTTCATTGTTCATGTTTGAGTAAATACATTAACCAATACTGCAACACTGATGTTCCACAGCAACGAGAAGGTACGCATGATTGCTAATCATAGACCTGTCATACAATAAGTACGTGCTTTATCGTCAATGTCAAAGAGCTTTCTTTTTTCTTTTAATGATTCATTTTTTCAGCATTCTTACATGAATACAGCGTAATTGCCGCTTTCCACTTGTAAAACGTTTCACTATTAAGAAACATCGTCAACAGCCCATAATCATAAACAGACAAAAAATGTGGCAATGAAGGTAGTATTTACTTAAAAGAGTTTATAGATATATAATTTTAAAGTCAATAGATATAATGTATCTATTATTTTATTTAGTCTCGAAAGCTGAATCTAAGAGCATAATGCCTGCCTATAACTCATTGTAAAAAGTGTATATACACGTCTTTTTATTACATTTCATGTAGATCTTATAAAGTAAATACCAACTACTATTATTATATTACACTACATGAATATCAGCATTCTCATTAGTATTCTTATAAATGGAACCTGCCGACAAGCTCACTCATATGCTCGAGCATCCCCATGTTTTCTAACTTTCTGTCATAAATCAATCCTGACTTCACCTATTTCACTGCAAAAATCAGATTATCTTGCATTTTAGGTCTTGGGTTCGATTGCCAGCGACCGCCCACTTTGACCCTGGGATTTTTTGGGGAATTTATCGGGATTGTTAGGCGAATTCTGGGGTGGTTTCTCTCATCCAATTTCCCTTCCCTTAATATCGTTCCATTAATCATTTCAATCATCCTTCATCCCGTTTGGTCTGTTTCAGCGTTTGTTCTGTGTATTGGATCACATAAACACACATGCAATACTTTCATACTCGCATTCACACTTCCAGACTAGGGAGGATTGGGAATAATCTTGGCCAGAGAAAAAAACTCCGGGAATCGAAACCACGATCCTCGCACAGCAGGCAGGTGCTCTGCCAAATGAGCTACGGTACCAGTTAAACTGTGTAATGTAGCTATTTCTGTAAAGGTTTACCTCAATTAAAATGAAGCAAATAGAAAAAAAATGTGTGTTCTATTCACATAACCTTCTCTAGCTGTTCCCAACAAATTTTTCTTACAAAAGATTATTCTTTTATCTACGTCATGCTAATCTAGATAAACATTAGCAGAATTGGTCTTATTGTTTGTAGTGGAAGGGAAATAAGGGAATGCATTGAAGTGATACTCAAATCTTTTAAAAGCTAATAGTTTAAAATTGAAACCAATAAGAATGAATATCTCGAAGATCGCCAGCTTTACAAGAAAAACGTAGGTGACATAAATTATGTGTTTTAATGAGATCTACATTTTTGTATAGTAAGTTCTTGTCAATCTTTCTACGGTTTAATCGTCATGTAAATTTCTGAAAAACTCAAAATTCAAAATATAAATTTTGTATGTGATGTAAATATCTTTAATATACGGTATTTTAATCACCATCGTTACAGCCATTTTTGAGAAAATCAAAATTTTCGAAAAATGTTCCCTGTAAAGGGTATTTGGGGATGAGGGGATTTTATTGAAAATCTTCGTGTCACACCATTAGAAGATACGGAACTTAAATACCAAGTTTTTGAGCTATGCTGTCCACAAACACACAGACAGACAGACAGACAGAAACACAAACACACACAGACCATCTTAATTTTTTTCTTACTCGGCAACCTCAAAACATATATTTCCGGTGAAATCTCTATATCGAATTTTGGGTACATAATGTACTCCATGTACATTATACATACGGGTTAGAGAAACTAATAAGCTTTCGAAGAATGTGATCCTAGGCTTTCACGGTCAGTGTTGTTTGTAAAATATGACATGTTTTCCGGTGGTACATTAACATTATTGGAAATTTACGTTTCGCACTCAACTGTAGAGAACATCCTCAGAACAGTGGCTGGAACCAATAATGTTATTGTTCGACCACGTTCAACAAGCTCGAAAAACATGTTACATTTTATTTTCAGAAGAAAAGGTTGTAAATTCAATAATAAACGATAGAAGATAAAGTAATGTGAACATAACATAAAATTTTAATACACACTTTGCTCATATTATGTCTTGCTTATTTTTTCTTCCCCCCCCCCCCGTTTTACTTGTTTCATTTATATAGGCCCCTTTAACATCTAAGTCATATCGGGACTTTACATTAGAAAACACTTGTTGACTGTAGTTCTTTACGTTGCGTTTTAGTTATTTTTTTTTTTCTTCAAAGACATACATACACTCTCAAACACGTACATACTTCCAGACTCTGTGGGATATATGGGATAATGTTGGTTAAAGAAAAACTCCTCGCCCCAGCCGGGAATCAAACCCGGGATCTCCGGGTGGGGAGTCAGCTCCCTGACTACATGACCACGGAGGTAGTCCTTATGTTTTTGTTAATTGGTGTACGTGCGATCTTTGTTGAAGGTTCATGTCCAACTGTGAAAGAAAGAACTGTCTATGGAGTCACGAATCGCCAAAAAACAGACAGCAGTACTGATTTTAAAAGTTCACAAGATATTACTCCATCTTCTATTTAGCCCTGACCTCGCACATGTTTCTTCTTCCTCTTTTCAAAGCTTAATAACATGTTAAGAGCCATGTTATACATATGATTAAAACTGTCAAGTCTATTGAGTCTCTGGCAGCGGTCTCTCTATTTCTTCACAAATGAAATTTCAAACCGTGGCCATTGCTGGAGCATGGAAGCGTAAGGACAGTAATGGTGATTGGCCACCATGACGTGAAAATATCTGATGTGTTCCATTCACATGACTTTCTCTACAACTCTGCAACAAATTATTGTTAAAAACCTTATGTTTCTATTTACTTCATGCTAATCAAGGAAAAATTAGCGAAATATTCTTATTACTTGCTTCAATGTAATAAGTTAAAGTGATAGTCAAAAGCTGGTTGCTATATGACTGAAGTTCCTTGTTTGTATGACAAATGCCAGCATGAGGAAAGTATAAGTTTTTTAAAGCTGAAACCAAAAATAAGGAATACCTCAAAATCGAGCAACTCCACGAAAAAGTGGATATGACAAATTGTGTGTTTTAATGAGCTCTACATTTTTTGTGAGGTAAGCTTTTGTCCATCTCTTACGGTTTAGCAGTTATATAAAATTCCAGAAAAATTAATCCAGAATAAAGTAGACTTCAGAAGCTATTCCCAGAAAATTCAAGATATACATTTTATTTGTCAGGTAAATATCTTTAATACACGATATTTTTGAGAAAATAAACAATTTTGAGATTTTTCCTTGTAAAGAGGGATTTTTCTCAAAATCTTCGTGTCGCATCCCTGGAAGCTACTCAATTTAAATACCAAGTTTGGTATTTTAGCGTCTTTTTGTTTTTGAATTATCATGTTCATAGACACACACACGCGCACACACGCGCGGACCTTTTTCTGAAAATACTTTTTTTGGATACAGGGAGCCCACATATATTTCCGGTGAAACCTCGGCATCTAAATTTTGGTTGGAGTGCAATACCTTCTCTATAAACTATGTACATAGTACGTGTAGAGAAAGAAAAAAAGTACAAAAGCTTCTATCTATTTTATGCAAATCAGAAGATAAGGTCTTATTACTTAGTTCATTATAAGTAGAAGGCAAATAAGGGAACAAATTCGGTTAAAGCAACAGCCATAGTGTATATTGCAATATAAGCGGGGAAAAGTAAATGATAAATGAGAAAAAATTTAAACCAATAACAAGAAATATCTCGGAAATGGCTAAATACAAGAAGAGTGCATATGACATAAATTTTGTTTTTAAAGACATCCACCATTTTTGTGCAGTAAGTTGTTGTCTATCTCTTACGGTTTACCAGGTATGCAAAAATCATCCAGGATGAAGAGATCATCAGAAGCTATTCCCAGAAAATTCAAGATATACATTTTATTTCTTATGAAAATATATTTAATTAAAATCGTTAGAGACACGTTTGACAAACTCAAAATTTTAGAAAAACATTTCCTTGCAAAGGGTAGTTTGTGGTGAGGGGATTTTCCTGAAAATCTTCGTGACTCATCCTTGGTAGATATTAAACTTAAATATCATATACTTTTTCTTTTTGAGTTATCGTGTTCACAGACACACACAGACCTTCTAAAAAAAGTATATTCACATGACTTTCTCTGGCTGTTCCACAAAAAAACCTTCCTTACAAAAGATTATTCATTTATCTACAACATGCTAATCGAGATGAACATCTTTCTAAGCTATATTCATTTTTGTTTTCCCTTTTCCTGTTTTTCTCTTATTTTATACATTTTCCCAGCATTTCTTTTGTTTTTCTACTTGATTCCCGGTTTGCTTTTTGCTTCGAATGCACACACATATACACATTGATAAACACACAAACACCCATGCCAAGGCGGTACTCCAACCCACGGTCCCCTGCACCAACAAAGCGAAGCACTTTAGCGAGCTTGTTCATGGGAACGGACAACATTAACAAAACTGGTCTTATTACTTGTTTCCTTGTAAGTAGATGGAAAATAAGGAAATACACCAGGCTAAAGCAATAGTCAAATCTTTCAAAAGCTCATCGTTATGAGAAACAATTGAAATTGGGTTCTCTTTTTACATTTCCGGGAGTAAAACAAAAGAGATGAAACGAAAGTTGACTTCTTGCTTGACAAAAATTTAAGTATTTTAAAATTGAAATTACTAAAAAGAAGTATCTTGGAAATGGTTAACGCTACGAAAAAAATGCATATGACATAAATTGCAGTAAGCACAAAAATGGTCATCTCTTTCGGTTTACCAGTCATACAAAGTTCAGCAAAATTCATCCAGAATAAAGAGGTCTTCAGAGGTTGTTCCCAGAAAATTAAAGATAAAATCTTATTTGCCATTTTTAATATTCGGCAATTTAATCAAAGTCGTTAATCATTTTTGAGAAAACCAAAATTGTTGAAAAATGTTCCATGTAAAGGTTGTTGTGGGTGGGAGAATTTCTTGAAAATCTTCGTGTTGCATCCTTAGAAGACACTGAACTGAAGTTCCAAGTTTAGTATTTAACGGAATTTTAGTTTTTGAGCTATGCTGCCCACAGACACACTCACGCGCGCGCACACACACACACACACACATTTTTCAAAAGTTATTCTTTTTGCATTCAAATAGTCTCAAAACGTGTATTTACGTAGAAATATCGATATCAAATTTTTGGATGGTGCACAATATTTACTTTATCTACTTGGTATAATCATTCAATGTTGCCTATTAATGTTGCCTTTCCATCAGGCTTGAGGTATTTTACGCGCCGTAAATCTACGACACGAGATCACCGACTTTACTTCCCTTCCGAAGGAAACCTTGCTAAGGATTTTTACGCCCAAAGGGGTTTCGGCCCACGACTTTGGGAACTAGAGGCTAACATGTTACCTCTAGATAATCAGAGGACGACTACATGGGACTTTCCACATATGTTGGTTTCAAGTATCACTCCAAAATACCGCATTGGATAGAGGTTTATATGTTAACGTGCGGCCTACCACCCCTCCCGGGTAGGGATGAGAGGAAGGGAAGCCACAGGAAACGACGGAGCTAAGCGTAGAGACGCGCCGAAGTCCCTAACCGTCATTAGATGGCAGCCCTGGCGCGCCACGGGGGCTATACAGGCGAAGGAGGGCCGGGAAAAGGCCTCTACAGCGGCACCAGCGCAACCAGGGGTTCACTCATAGCAAGCAAAGCTCAAGCCCGCCTGCGCCGACCTGAAAGATCAAGAAGGGAAATGAAAGGAAGGGAAAGAACCGTGGTAGATATAAAACACCCCAACATTCAGCTAAGCAGTCCCAGGAAAACCACGGAAAACCCCAGGGCCTGAGTGCGCGGTCAACGGAGATCGAACACGGACCTCCCGAATGCCAGTCCCAGACGAAACGCCTGAGTCACCTGATACCTCACTGGAATTTGTGAAGAGAGGCAGGGTAATAAATAGTTCTTTGAGAAAAATAGAAATGCAATTTCTACACGGTTGAACGAAGAAAAAAATTGGCCTCCGTCTTGAGGGCGCTAAGTGAAATACGCCAGGTGGCGAGCCAAGGAGAAAGGCGAGGAAGTGAATATTTAACGATATCAGTACGCAGATCAGAATGAGAATAGAAAAGAGTCATGGGTCAGCATGTAAAGTAAACAATGCAAATCAGTGCAAAGTCAGTAGTGCAAAAGTATGCGGAAACTGAATTTGGAAAATCAGACATGTTTACGTTGAAAGAAAGAGATCCAAGAATTGGCTCTCGTGGACACCGTAGTGCATTGATGATATTCATCAAGTGAATGGATTTAAATTCAAGCTGATAAGGACATATCAAGCTGGCTTTAAACTTGAAGTTTACACATCGATTTTTAATTTCTCTACACGTACTTAGTACATAGTATACAGAGAAGGTAGGTATTGCATTGCACCCAAACATTCGATACCGAGATTTCACCGGAAATGCATATATTGGGACCCCCTGAATCCGAAAAGATCCATGCGTGTGCGCTTGTGCGCACAGCATAGCTCAAAAACAAAAATAATTTTAAATACCAAACTTGCTATTTAAATTCGGCACCTTCCAAGGATGCGACACAAAGATTTTCAATAACCACTCCTTACATGGAAAACATTTCGAAAATGCTGTTTTGCTCACAAATGGCTCTAATGATTTTGATTAAAATACTATATAGACGCTAAAGCCATTTCCATCTCAAATAAAATGTATATTCACAAACAAAATGTATATCTCGAATTTTCTGGGAATAGCCTCTGAAGACCTCGCTATTCTGAATGAGTTTTGCAGAATTTTTCATGACGATTTAACCGTAAGAGATAGACAAAAACTTACTATACAAAAAATGTAGATCTCGTTAAAACACATAATTTATTTCATATACGTTTTTATAGTGTTAGCCGTTACTGAGATATTCCTTGTTATTGGTTTAGGTTTTAAACTTCTTAAACATTTCTAAAACGGGAAGTGTTAGTTTCAATTCTCTTGTTTAACTGCAGGCCATGCAAAGCGAGTCGAACTTCAGTTGTTTCACATAGAACCAGCTATGTGGTGCATTCCTATATGTCCCGTCTACTTACAAGGACAATTTCTGCTGATATTTATCTTAATTACACGTCGTAGATAAAAGAATAATCTTTTGAAAGGATAGATGTTATATGAACATCTAGAGAAAGTCATGTGAATGGAATACATCAGATTTTTAAATACCTGTTTTCTCATTTAAACATCACAGTATTTGCGGCGAGCGTATTCTATTCAGCTACGTTTATCAAACTACATTTCTCTTCACATAAAAATGTCCCTTGCGGACCAGATTACTATAGAATTTGGAATATAAGCTCAGAAGACCCTTTAGTTTATTATTTGGTCTGGGTTTTGATGAGAATTGCTTATTTGAGCATTTTTGCAGTAGTAAACATTAAAAATAATATAATTTATTTTAAAATTGGAGATTGAAAACATTCCTGTATGCTTTTCTTCCATTATACAAAACATTCAGAAATGTTATTTCCATATAGATTAAGAACATTCTTACCAAGTATTATACACCAAAAACCAAAACTGGTGCACAAGCAGTGTTTTATATCAACCACATTCTTAATTATATGTCCATCTTATGTTCCCTTTCTCTATCTGTTTTGCAATCAATCTGTTCTTACAACATATTATTCTATTATCTGCTTCATCCTAATCAAGATAAACATTGGCAGAAATGGTCTTATTACTTAGTTCCTTATAAGTACGAGTAGGAGGGAAATGAGGGAATACACTTGACTAAAGCGATAGTCAAATCTTTTAATAGTTGTAGCTATGCAATTCTCATTGAAACTAGGTTCTCTTTCTGGGCCAGCAGTAAAATAAAAGAGATATTAAACGAATGATCCCTTCCAGTTTGAGAAAGGCTTAAGTTATTTTAACACTGAAACCAATAACAGGGAATATCTCGGAAATGATTAACTCTACAAGAAGAAAATGTATATGGCATAAATTGTGTGTGTTCAAGAGATCTACATTTTTTGTGCAGTAAATATTTGTCAATCTCTTACAGTTTTCAGTTAATGCAAAAGTCATCCAGAATGAAGGGAACTTCAAGGGCTATTCCCAAGAAATCCAGGATACACATTTTATTTACCATGTAAATATCTTCAATATTTTAGTTAAAGTCGTTCGAGCCATTTTCTAGAAAACGAAATTGTTGATAAATGTTCCAAGTAAAGGAATACTTTGGTGTGGGAGGAGTTACCCGAAAATCTTCGTATCGCATCCTTAGAAGATACTGAATTTAGACACCAAGTTTGGTATTAAACGGAGTTTTCGGTTTTGGTTTTGCTGTCTACAGACACACACTCACATATAGATACACAGGACTTTTTTTTTCTAAAATTGCTGTTTGTATTCAGGGGTCCTCAAAGCATGTATTTCCGGAGAAGTCTTGGTATCAAACTTTTGGATGGAATACAATACTTTCTTTACCTACTATGTACATCTACATACATGCAAGAGAAATTAAAAGTAAAAATACTAAATTGAAAACAATTTAAAGCACCTAAAATGTTACCTAAGTCAAAGAAATATGCATGCAAAATTTGAAAGCAAAATTTAGGAGTTCACTTTACTGCCTCCTTATATATGGATTATAAATAACTTCTCAGGCCTTTCGATTAGCTGTTTAAATACAGACTTGGAGGCAGATTCACGTTCAGGCAATTATTGTTGAGAAGAACAACAATAAGGTAAGCCAATTTGTGAGGAATGACAAAGGAAATCTGCGGGAGACGGGAAGTATATCAATGGTCCCTGAGTTCTTGTTCAATCAAAGCGGTAGAATGTGATGGTAACTAATACTAGCGGTAAGATTGCGCTGAATTTGGAATGTCCATTTAGATGGCATAATCTCCTATTGAATTGGAAAATAAGATCACTGAAACAGTATATATTAACTGAAATTTCAATGTTTGTCTTTCATTTTAAAGGCGTCTACACTTCCTCGAAAACCCTTTGTGCTGCCCTGACTACTCCACCCCTCCAGGTGATGAAATTAAATGGGGAAAAAATAGTTTTTTCTACAACCGCGTAATTGCGTAGTTTACGTAGATTTGTAAAATTTTCTTAAAATCGTTTTTCACGTCATTAGAAGATGTTGAACGACTTTTCCGGAAATGAAATTTTCTCTTTCATAGCGTTTGACAACGAACAAGCATGTATACGGTTAAGTTTGTAATGCATAGATACTATTTTTTCTTTTCTTTTCTCACGCACTCTCAATATTTCATGTTCCATTTTTTTTTTTTTTTTTTTTTTTTGTTATCATGAAAAAGTTCGCAGGGGAGGGTATTCAAACCCAACGGAGGGCAATGGATATTATTGTACGTATAGATCTTTAGCTTAGCTTCCTTTGGAAGTTAAGTAAGACCGGTGCTCCCATTTAAGGAGTTATGACACGTAAAAGAACCTCAAAAGCCTTTAAGCAGATTTTCCAGTCTTTCACTCCCAATATAGAATGGGGCGCTGAGAACCATGCTAGTTAAAGTGCGTCTATAAACAAATTTTACTTCTTTGAAGAAAAAAAATCCTCAACCATCAACATCTATTTTGTATTTTTCGGCACCGAAAACCAGTTTGCCGAAATTCATGTGCGCAATTTAGTCATTCGAGGCCTGATAGTTAAATGGTGGCAGAAAGTAAGAAATACATTCCTTCACAATTTTGCCAGAAGACTACGATACGTATGAATAAAAAGTGGCCATGTACAGGATCAAATACAAAATCTGCAGAAAATGAAAGTATGAATGAATGAATTTAGTAGCAAAAACTAGAATTTATACTTTCACAAGGAGTACCGCCAAAATCACTCTGGCGTACCAACCACAGAATGCGTGTCACAGGTTCACCATTCCTACTTTTGACAAACCAGTGGAGGATCAAGGACTAAACTTTTGGGAGGCCAAGAATCTGATGTGAAAAATCCAAATCCCTTCCTTTAAATGTAAGCAGACTTTAACTACTACCACTGCCACTTCTACAAATCGAGTGGCTGGGTAAATCTTGAATTTGAGAGGTTTGTTTCGATTCCCTTCAGGTCATTTTTGTGGTTTCCCTGGATCGGTAGGCGAATTCCAGAATTCTATCTCGAATTTCCTGTCCCCATCATTAGCGTTGATCTGTTTCACGGTAGAAGGATGAGGCATCAGAGTTTTGTGTATTACGTTAGAACGGCATAGTGCACTCTTTGGAAAAGTTTTTCCTTGGCGTTTAATGGACCTGGGGAATCCGTGGGGCTAACACGTGACAAGTTGGCCACTGGAATCGTTAGGAATCCCGTCCTTGCTAATGCACTCTTCGTCCGGATATGGTGGCCGTTCGGGTTCTCCCTTCGTCCCTCCCTCTCAAGGGTCACGACTGAAGGAAAAGGTTTTGTGAGATATTTGTGGTGCTCTGTTCCAGGTTTCTGAAGGTCTTTCCGTAAGGGGTACTACCACTACCACCACCACCACCACCACCACTATCACTGCCACTACCACTACTCCTATATAAAAAATGAAGAGACCCAACCTTCCTTGCCTTCTTTGATTCAGCCGCCACTGTCAAACTCTGTCTTCTGCCTCGTAGTCAGGTAGTGTTCTAATTTGATTTGAACATAACATTACTGTACTACTGTACTATTTTTATATGCACCAGAAGATGCGAAAACTATTTATTTGGTCTTACCAGATACATTTCGGTTTTAGTTTTTCAAGAAAATATTTTGCTGCCTTTACATTAAAGGAAAGTGATTTTTCATGCCTTTAATATAAGTACATTAAGAAACTATCCGAGATAAGCAAATGAGTTTAATGCCTTCCTATCTACTATCAGCTCACATTTTGTCAGATTAGTACTCCTAACACAATGAAACAGTTTTACACATAAATCTTCATTTTGCATTTGTTTTACATTTCATGAAAATACCTAAGTTTGCACCATGCACTGTGGAATGGGCTGATAAAGTACTTTATCAATTCCACCTATTTTGCTGTTACTAACCAATATACTTATAACATAGGATCTCTGAATTGAAAAGATGCAATCTAGTTATCTGTTCTTATACATAGATACGATATGATGATCTGTCTTTCTTATTCCTTCCACTGAAAGTAAAGCATATCATCCAATATCCATAACATAATTACATTTAAAAGACACACTACGGAAATGCACTGATAATGGCGCATTCTATACTGAAACTGTATACAATTTGGACCTTCTGGTTTGTGGTTAATAAGATTACGTGTAGACTTATTCAAAACCTAAGGTGTAAAAGTAAAACTGCTTTATTTGTACTTGAATGATAAACACAAATAAAAGTACTATGAAATAATATAACATGTTTATAATTTAATTTAGTGACGTTGGTGAGTATGTGCCTAGTGTATGGAATGACCGCTGGAGGCACTAGGTGTTGTTTATATGCGAATGAATACCTCGAAGCAAGAGCGTGCATTTTGTATGATGAAATTTGCGCAAACATGGTTGAGGCAAAAATACAGAGAGGTTTTCAATACAATTAAATAATTAGGAACTGCATTTTAAACTGAAGCCACGGATGCTTCTGCCTAGGGAAAGAATCGGTTGAATGTATATGTCGAGGGTGACAATAGTTGGGATCTAAACCGCATTTTAAAGGAGTCTAAAGGAGTTGACAACTCATGCTAGTCGAGAACTTCAAGCATCACAAACCACTGGGCGATTTGAAGCAACGCATCTCTGTGGAGAGGAGCACATAATGTAGGTTATGTTTGGGAGTGTCTAGTAGGAACTGGAATATAATCTGTTCCGTCATCAAAAGTGCTATGATTTGTAATGCATGTGCAAACTTATAAAAATGTTCTATTATTTTCATACCAATTTATTTATGAATTAATCCCAGTAATGAATTAACATATTTATAATTTTGCAGGCTGACTTTTGAACTCTATATATACTAATAGCTGTAATCAAGGGTTAAATAATAACGCAAGGCAAATATTACGGAAGATTCTAAAGTGTTTTATACAGTAACACTTTTTTTTCTTTATGATCGATCAGCAGTACAATGCTTTACAGATCAGTTATAACATACATGACAATGGCAATAACTAACACAGTAACACCTCAGTTGAGTTTACTTAACTCTGAACTACTTACACCTCTTTGATCCTGATTAAAGTGCAAATGGTTCCCTGCAGTATTGCCAGATTTAAATATTTAATTGGACTTACCTCCTGAAAGGTCAGCTGTAGCAGCAAAAGAAGTAACAGCACTATAACTGCCATTCTGTATAAACAAACCGCCGCCTACCTCCGACCGGTGCAGCTGAAACACGAAACATTCTAATCAAGATATTACAGGAATTGATCAAACAACCTACATAATGGAAAATACTCATGTTACGCTGTGTCACTTTACTTCTCTTACAAGATATAGAGATTGAAATGGCTAGACGGTAGTGTTTTCAGCTGTGAGCCGAAGGTATAAAATCTCACGTAACAGCTTATTTTATCTCCATTTTTCACTCAGTTGCTAGATAAATAAAGAATCGAAATGATTATGTGACCCCGAGTTCAACCCACAATAATAATAGATGATACAGCAAGATGACTATGAAACTAAGCCCTCTCCTTTTATTTATTTACAAATAAATAAATGCATATATACAATCGAACAACCATGTCAGTCCTTAAGAGTGTCGAAAATTATTTCAGGAAAGTGGTAACGTTGACCCTGTTGATTAAGGCGAGCTTACCGGCATAAACCAGAGGACACACAAAGAACGCAATTGCACGACCCCATAAGCACGCATTTCTATAAAATTTAAATTTAAGAAAGTACCTAAAACCAACTCTTCAATTGAGTCCATCTAATAGCTAGTTACTCAAGTAAGCAACACAGGAAAGCGATTACGCTTTCATATTCCCAGTAATATGTGTAATATATACTCACAAAAGGTCAGTAACACTGTGACCAAAGTCCGAGTTCCCGAGATCCGTTTAAATTAATAGGTAGTAACAAACTAGGGCGGCACCATGGAGTTGTTAGACTGCTCGCCTCCCACCTAGGTGGCTCTGGTTCGATCCCAAACACCCACTTATGGGTTTTGTGGTGGACTAAGCGGCATCTGGGCGGGTTTTCTCGGGTGCTCGAGATTCCCCCGCCACTCATTCCACCAATTGCTCCTCATCACCTTTCCTATCATCCATTTCCTTGCATTTCAAATCATCCACTTCCTCACGCTCATGTCTGGCTACGAGCCGACCACTCGTTCCAGATTCTCCATTTTGTGTTTCGTGTTATTGGCTCTCCGACAGACTACTGACCCCTAGACATCCGCTTGTAAGTCCTGAGGGCCCCCTGCTTAGGGTTGTCAGTCCTAAATAGGGGAGGGTAAACCGACTGCGAAAAAAAAAGTAACAAGCTAGATGACAAAGAACTAGTAACTGATGTCACCTACCATAAAGTTAGTGTTCCAGATATAAAATAGGTGTTATGACCAAATTAGTATGCAAATTTATGCAAGTGTTGTGTATATATGTATGTCTATCGACCCTATGTATGCATATGCAATTCAAATAACACCTTTCCCAATAGAGTCTGTTAAACATGTTAAGAGTCCAACTATGTATTCAAGACTACTAAAGAATTGTGAGTTCCCCCCCCCCCATTAAGTCGCCGTAAGTATAAATTCTCTAGAAAATTGCCGTTTATAGATGTTATTAATGTGTTAGAAAATAAGCTGTAGAAGGAAATGCAACTTTCATCAGGCCTTGGATACAACCTTCTCCAAGAGGGATGGTTCCACATTTAGGAGATCCTGGATTCAATCTCCCGGAACTAACCAATCATACTGAAGGTAGTCATCCTTCATGGTCTAGGGGCAACACACCTGCCACTAGTTCCCAAGGTCGCATTCGGAAGGTAAGTATTGCCGTTAGTTCCCGTGTTCGTAAATTTACAAGTAAAATAACCTCAAGTGTGATTGAAATTAAGCTATGTTTCACGCCCAATACAGAATAGGATGCTGAGAAACCGCAGCAGTAAAAGAGCGTCCATAAATAAAATTCAGTTTCATGACCAAATGTTTTTTCGCTAGATGAATACTATATTGGATAATTTGATCTGCGGGTTCACTCTTATCATCATCATATTTCACTTTCTTTTTCTTCACTACCATTGGGCTGACCACCCATCTTGCATATGCTCTGAGCCAGAATTTGCTTGCTCCTCGACAGCCACTGGCCTGTAACTTCTTGGGGTGTTAAGTCGTACAATGAGGATGGTACTCTGAGAAAGAAGAAGAGGGACACAAATTTCTACTAGTGATACATACAATAATCCTTATATATGTTAACTAAATCCACCAGACAAATAGAATGACTAATTATTTAATGATTTGTTTCGAGTGAGATCCAACTGAAAGAATTCTCAACTGTCAACCCGAAATAAATAAATAATGCTAACTAATTCAGACGCGAACATTTGGAAATAACTTAGTTGCTTTGATATTTAACTCATCACATTATTTTTAAAGAACTTCAAATGTTCTAGTTAGTTTTGGGTACGTCGCTTCAATTTATATACATTAGATTGAGTTATCCGGATCGGGTGTTGTGGACGGATGGCTTTCCATCCCGATTCTAATCAGCCGGTCAGTACGTTAGGGGTTCCTTATCTTTAAATCCTTTACTCCAGATTCTTCAAGGCACCCTCCGAGGAGTTGCTGTTTATAATGAGCACTTCACTGTCACCGCCTATGCTGACGATGTGACAATTGTAGCTGCTGATGACCTAGATATGGCAGAGTTACACCAGGGCTGGAGGTGTATACGGGAATGTCAGGTGCAGCGGAGATATTAGCAGTAGGAAACTGACCGGCGCCGCTTAATACGTTGGGCATGAAACTTGTTTCCACTACACGAATACTGGGTATCTCCTTCATGGGAAAAGTGGACAGCACCATTTCTTTTAACTGAGAGATAAAATCAACCACCTACGGTATTCCCTATCCATTGAGCGGACTCGGAACTTGAATTTGTTGCAACGCATCTGGTATATACATACCTATGGTCTCAGTCAAATTTGGTATTTAGCACAGCTTCTACCGATTACCAAACATGACGCACAGAAAATTGAACAACTTATCGGTTACTTCTTATGGATTGGTGAAGCATGCAGGGTGAACAGAACTCAACTGCGCTTGCCACGATCCCAGGGTGGATTTGGATAGTGGACGTCACAAAGAAATGTCTGGCATTATTGGGGAAAACTGCTTCCCGGTCACTCTGTGGTAATAATTGTTCTGGGAGGAGCAATTGCAGGATCCTTATACCCATCGTCATAAACATTTGAAGCGCCTTCTGAACACATGCACGGAGATCACACCTTTCCAGCAAACCCGGAACCACTGCCATCTGCTAACTGCTGCTGCACTTGCACCCTGGATTGAAGAAAAACATGCTCGGAGATGTAACATCATTTGGCAGAATTTATTCTGTACGCATGTTTCACCTGATTCACCCTTATGAAGTGTTAAACGAGACCATACCGACAGCAGAAAAACTCTGGTGACATGGGCGAGCACAATCTAGCCTCTGTGCACTCTGCTCCGACGTTGATACTTTGGAGCATCGCCTTACATCTTGTCATGAGGTGCTGGCATTTGGTTGATGCTTAGTGGTTATCTAACCAAATGGTGCTAGCCAGAGGTCCTGCCGTGCCCAGAGAAACTCTGGAATTTCGTTTCCCGAATACCTACCTACAATGCTGTGTGATTTGGTTGGTAGCAACACTCCATTGGATCTTGAAAAAGAGTATCGGCACTGTGGCAAAGAGGGAAGACTGGTTCGGCTTCCTGAGGCAAGAACACTGGAAGTTGATGAAGTCCGGATTTATCGGCGTTATGCAGCCATTTACCACACGGTTTGAGGTTAACTAATATTGTTGATCCCTCTGTTAACTATCGCCTCAACACTACGAAGCACTGATAATGTGGTTAATTTAAGCTTCCCGCTGCTGTGAGGAGGACTCATTCTACAAAATTACAAACACCACCGGTGAAAAGAACAGAATTCCCCAAGACATAAAATAGTACTGACCACAATGGTGCAGTTGATACAATAAATGACTGAAATAAACAAAGAAAAATAATAACCCTCCTTGGTCCCACTTTTTCTACTGTATATTCCTCTCTCCTTTCACCTCACCCTACAAAAAAGGCAAATAAAAAAACAGTTTTTGTTTGATCTCTCAAAAGTAAACTAAATGGTTTTGATTTAAACATTTTGACAACTTGAAATTAATATATAATAAAGACGATAACACTACACAAAACAATGTACTTTGACAAATATGCAGTAAATTGCAATAAAAAAATCCGGAGATGTATTAAACCGCTGATGGATGAACTTCAGCTGTCTAGAGCGGAATCCTTTATTCCACTACGCGTTTCACCAAGAAATGCTCCCTGAAAACATGCCAAGGCATTTTAGCTCGCGGCTACTTTTGTTGACTGGGGAGTGTCTCCTTTTAAATATGTGATTTATTTGAAGACTGGATTTCATCCTGTGGATGAAACTAATTACCTTTATTCAGGTTTACATATATCCTATTTCAAAATTTTTGTCTAGCAAGGAAACAATTTATTTAATAAGTTGAAATGCTATCGGAACGATAATATTAAGTGATTCACGATGAAAGAATGTCCAGTTTAATAAACAGGAAAGAATACCTACGCCCATACATTGATGTATGTAAAAAATAGAAAGACAGGGTTTGACATGTGCAAGAACAGGAACAATGTTATTAAAAGATCTAAAAATTGATAAAGTTCTATGCCCGAAATTTAGCAAGGTCGATAAAATTTGCACTGGGAAAAGTGCAAAAGATGCTTGCTAATTATATAGAGAAAGTAAGAGAGAGAAATGGGGGAGGAAAGTCGCCAAGGAAAGAGAGGATTTTAATAACAGAATTGGTGAAGTTTAATTTATAGAAGAGGTAACCTGATTAAGTTGGTAGGGTATACAAATATACAAACAGAGGGAAAGGTACATATACGTAAATAACCAGGGTATTAACTGAATATCACACAAAATTCAGCAACTTCGGGAAAGTATACATGTACGGTGTTTGTAACTTGAAAAGATGAAATAAATTGTGTATCTATATACCTAGCGCTTATTTTGTAACCCATCCACGATTGCTTACCGAAAACTTTCGTTTGAACAAAAGGATATTTGAGTAAAAGAAGGTTTTGAATTTTCTGAGAATAGCTGATGTGATATCTTCATTCGAAAAAGAATAGCATAGCTTTGTATAACTGATAAGCCAAAATATATAACGAAAGTTACCATACATAAAACGTGTTTTTCCTGAAAATCTTAGTGTCGCATCTCTGGAAGGTAATGAACTTAAAAATCAAGTTTGGGGGTGAGGAGTTCTTGGGTCATGCTGTTCACGGACACACACCCACATACACACGCATGTACGGATCTGTTACTAAGATGTTGGTTTTAGATCAAGAGGCCTCAAAAATATTCGGTACTAAATTAATATAGATTTCGGGGTAAATGCAGCACTTCATCTACCTACTACATTACATGGTAGAGAAATTAAATACACATTCCAATATTTGACCGAATAAATTGGACATTTTCTAATTAAACATTCTAAATTGCAATTTAATTATTATTTCCTCTACTGCTTACCTATAGTAAATGGACGGAGTACTGCATTCCACCCAAAAATTTGATATCCAGTTTATCACCGGAAATACACCTTTTGGGATACCCTGAAACAAATGAAAACAATTTTTAGAAAACTTTACATGTGTATATATCTACGTTGTGTTTGTGTGTGTGTGTGTGTGTGTTTGTGTTTGCGAGATCAACATAAAGCAAAAACTAAATGTTGGACATACTAAACTAAGTATTTAAGTTCAACAAACTCCAATGATGCAACCCGAAGATGTTCAAGAAATTTCCCTAACCCAAGCTCCGTATACATGGATAACTTCCTTATTTTTATTTTCTCAAACATGGCTCTAACGATATATTTAAAATGTGTCCATAAGATATAAAATTAATAGCATAGGTTTCCGAGAATAGCCTGTGAAATTCTCTTCATTCCGACTGAATTATATATAATTTAAAAATCGTAAATGATAAAAGAAAATATACTAAACACATGCAATATATAAGCCAACGTTGTAACAATGTAACGTATGAGCCAAAAGGTAAACAAATTATTCAGAAACTTCAATCACTACTCCACATGGTGCACTAAGTAGTGTCACCACATAGCTGGTCATCAGAACATTAAATCGGTTCCTTCCTGTTAACTCGTCTCATGTGTGGGCAGAATGACACAAGTTGAAGATGAATAAAGCCTAGAAAACAATATTTGGTTATTTCCTGAGAGTAAGCTTCTACCATTCTCTATTTAAACACCATCTAACCGGAACTGGAGAGTTCGGAATTCCTGAACTCTCAAAGAAGAGTCCAAGTAATCATCACCCGGCTCAGAATTGGGTACTCCAGACTGACGCATTATTATCTTCTCACTAAGGACCAACCTCAAAACTATATGAGCTGTGACAGGCCTCTAACCATGCAGCACATCCTTTAGACTGCCCAGTGTATAATAAAAATAGAAAACAAGCCGGCATTTCCAGTCTTCCTAATGCGGTTAACACCACCAACATGCCGAAGAAGCCGCTGCAGTTTCCAAAGGATACAAAATGGCTGACTTATTATAAATGTTAAGTTAACTCTCTGATTGTGTAATTGTAAATTAATATGTAATTTATTTTAATGATAGGTCTTGATAACACCATGTATACCTTAAATAAACATTAGAAAAAGCATCTAACTTTAGACAGTGGGAATGTGCGATGGTTAAGATGGTAAGTTTCACCGAAGGCCTTTTTCTAAATATTTTTTTTTTCGGGAGGTCTAAAAACTTGTATATTTCCGGTGAAATATCTGTATCTAATTTTGGGTGTAATACAATACCTTTTCTATACACTATGTACATAGTGCGTGTAGAAAAAGTAATAATGATTAATGTTTGAATTAAAACGCCATATGTGTAACATAATTACTATGAGATATAAATTTAACAACTTGAATTTTCTGCGTATAGGATTTGAAGTACTCTTCATTCGGAATAATATTTATAAGATTTTGTTTTACTAGTGAACATTAAGAGATAGAATAGTTGAATAACACTCTTATATAGTTGAAATAATTTAATGTTTCATCTTTTCCAGTTGAAATAGAATTGTTTTTTAATTCAAAGTTCCAATAATATGTAATATTATAGTTTTCTTTCAGGCAATGCTTTCAGAACATCAGCTATACCCGATATACATATAAGCTGACTGCAACAATTACAATCTAAGTGAGTGTACAATATTTCTGCATTGATAGATATAGGCATTTTAAATTAAAACAATTGTTATAGTTGAACTAGCCGAAAAGTTGATTTACTAAATTAAAAAAAATCTGATAATTTCTTGATTATACTTTCAGCCAATGGCACTTAGGAGTACCCCTTACACTTTACAACAAATCTAACTATTTCAAAGTCTTGCACCCATTTTTGGCAATACGCACATTTTGACAGCCTATTAAACCTCAGAAGGAAGAAAGAGGCTTCGTAAGTCATCATCGCCATCACCCACCAGATTGGCGTCCTGCATCAGTTGATGCGCTACTTCTGAAGCAAGACTAGCGGTTAAAACGAAAAACACCACACATTTCCATTTATTAGAAATAGCAAAGACATGTGAAAATCACCACAGTAATTTGTTACGCATTCAAGGGGCGTGAAATTTATGAGGAATGCTTGATCTAATTTATCCATAACAAACGTAAAGGTGATGTAAATAAAGAAATGGAATGAACCCCAGGAAGGAATATATCTGGACCAGAAATCACCTTGGAAGCATCAAATTTGATTCAGAACCTGAAAACCAAAACCTTGATACCTTTACTTTTATTTCAAGACCAAATTGGTTTTCTAGATAACAAATCTCTATCCACTCTTCAATGCAATAACTGTAGATTACATTTTGGAAAATATGTGTTTATTTGAACTCCAATCAACATAAAATCTTTTTTTGGAATCCATGTTAGTTGAATAGTGTTTGCTGATGTGATCCACTACATGCTCCAGTACAAGTTATCTACCTAAAACAATCAGGCGTAAAAAAATGAAAGTTAAATAGCCATCATCATCAAAATTATTTTTCATGGGTCATTTAGCTTCCAGTCATTCCACAGAGAGAGAGAGAGAGAGAGAGAGAGGAGTGACACGGAATGAGAAATAGAGAACGGATTCATACTAGTTTGAGATGCTTTTTAAGGCCTTGAGCAATTAGAGTATATCACTCTGTTTACCATTTCATAAAGTTGAAGAGATTGCAAAGCAAAACCGTATATGAATTGAAGTTTCAGGAATATAAGTCTGCGATTTCATTGTACTGTTGTACCAGCCATCTGAGAGGAAAGAACATCATATCGATCTCTTTTATGTAAAAAGACAAACTCTACATTGTTTAAACATGTCATGTTCAATTTTGTAGGAAATCAAATGACTGAATATACCTTTTAAGTGCTAATATGCCAAATCGGTCTAGGTAGGTCAGTTAGTTAGAAGCTGGTTTTCTGCACTCAAGGTCGCGGGTTCAAACCAGGCCCAGAACAATGATTTTAAGTGTGTTTGAAAAGCGACAGCACCATGCCAGTAGATTTACTAGCATGTTAAAGAGCTCCTGCGGTAAAAAAAAAAATTCCGGCATACTGGTGGCGCTTATATAATCCTGGCAACTGACAGCGTCATTATCAAGCAAAATATTTGTTTCTAATATAACTCATGATGATACGCTGTACTAAAGAAGTTGCACTAAAATTGCAAAGTTCCCAAATTAAATAACACTAAAATGCTAAGCCATAAGGAAATATTGTAATTTCCAAGTTTTTTTTTTAACCCTTTCCAGCCCAGTGGTGCCATATGCCATCATTATCTATATTTGTTGTTCGATTAATATGTTACAGTTTAACATTTAATAATTCTCTAACCTTATAGTGTATATATCGTATCTTCTTTAAATGTATTGATATTAATATCGCTTAGAACAAGCAAATGAGAAAATAAAATCTGTTCAGTGATATCTTTTTCTAACAAATGCAGAACTTTATTCCGCTACCATGTTATCGAGGTTCAGTCAATACTGAGATATGCCAATCAGCGTTTATTTTACCTGGGCCCATTCCTTCCTTTAGCACCGTAGCATTTTAGCGAGGATTCCAAACTGAGTTAGTCTGTGACATTAAAATCTTGGATCAATGTTATTCAATGTTTTAGAAACTTAGACAATTGAATTACCAATGAGAGATCAGGCAAGACCAACATTTTAAGGCAGGTACGCGTCAGTTTTCAAAAAAGCGTTTCAATAGAAAATAAATTGGACTGGAAAGGGTTAAAAAGTGTTCATCTATATTTTACGATATCTCCGAATACTAAATATACACTAGTAGAAATCCACCCTGATCGATACTTTGAATTAAGCTAAAAAGGAACATGTCCTATTTTTAAAGTTTTTATGCAGGAATTTCAGCCATTTCAAAATTAATTTTCTTTAGGTATCCTAATGCTATCACGAGTTTATTTATTCTTTAAGATTGATCACTGATGAAGTGCTTTCAGTATATAATATAAATAATGTAGAACAGGAATGTGACTTTTGAAAATGAGATGTTTTATGAATGCTGCTCATTGCCATATACACCAAAAGAGAAGTTGTTCCGCAAGATATCAAGCCGAATTCCAGGAGAATACCTAGCTGCAAAAAGCTTTAAGAACTTTCAGGTGATTTTCTCCCCCCATTTTTCTACAAACACTACTTAAACAAGCTTATCCTTCTGTTCAAGAGTACTTCATGTAAACTGTGACCAACATTTTTGGAAACTCCTTTATTTCATATTTCCTTGTAGATACAATAGAAACAAGGGAATACAGTAGGCTTAAGTGACAGCTAAATCGTTAAGAACTGGTCGCTATATAATGGCGTTGAGACTTCGATCTGTTTGCTATTTTCTAAATCAGGTAAAAGAAAAACGAATAACGTTTTCCCAATTGAGAAAAATATGTTTTTAAAATTGAAACTAATAACAAGGACCTCGCAAATGGTTAACTCTTTAAAAAGTGTACCTAAGTAAATAAAATGGTGTGCTTTAATGAGATTATACATTTTGTACAGTAAGATTTTGTTTAAATCAGTTATACAGAAGTCATTCAGAATGAAGAGGACTTCAGAGATTATTCCTAATAAGTCCATAATTCAAATTTTATTTTGTCATGAACATGTCTTAAACGTAATAGGATATTTCAATAAAAATTGTTAGTCATTTTTTAAGATAGTCACAATTTCGAACGTTGGTGCATTTAAAGGTTAGCTTGCAGTAAGAAACTTTCTTGAAGACCTTCTTGGAAAATGCTGTACTTAAATTACGATTTATTGACTTTCATTTTGAGTTATGTGCTTCACACACACGCGCGCGCGCGCGCGAGCAAGCACGGATATTCTTCTCAGTTGTTTCCTTTTCCCACAAAAAAAAATATTTCTAATGAAATCTCGGTATCGAAGCTTGTACCTATCTACCAACCATATTCAGGTAGAGAAAATTAAAAGCCGGATAAATTAATATACATCAACAAACAACTTTAATTTACGAAGTCTATAATAAATAAATGTAAATTAGTAAAACTAGAAGTTTCTGAAATTATAATGACTCTGAATTTTGATAATGTCTATTGAATTTTGACGTTGAGTAACTTGCGCTATATTGCCTAAGTAGGAAGTAGGTTAAAAACAATGGCTGATCTATTACATTCAGACGACTTACTCTACACTCTATTGCTTATTAGTGGATGTAAAAATATTCTTATAAAAGCTTATTACTTTCTCCGCACTTACTAAGTACATAGTGTACACAAAATGTATTCTATCCCACCCAAAAGCTCGATACCGAGATTTCATCGGAAATACATGTTGTGGGACTTCCTAAATAAAAAAAGCATTTTTAGAAAAATATCCGTGTATGTGTGTGTGGAGGGGGCAGCATAGCTCAAAAACGAAAAGTCGGTTAAATACCAAACTTGGTATTTAAGTTCAGTATCTTTCAAGGATTCGACCCTCAACTACCCTTTAGTTGGACAAATTTTCGAAAATTTTGATTTTCTCAAAAATGGCTCCAATGATTTTGATTAAACTATTCTAAATTAAAGGTATTTACATGATAAATAAAATTAATATCTTGAATTTTCTGGGAATATCCTCTGAATAGCTCTTTATTTTGATGAATTTCCTGGAATATTGCATAACTGGTAAACGGTAAGAGATAGACAAAAACTTACTACGCAAAAAATTAGATCTCGTTGAAACACACCGTAGAGCAGACCGTTTCTTAGATATTCCTTATTATTTGTTTCAGCTTTAAAATACTTATACTTTTCTTATGAATTTGTCAACTCCTCGCCATACAAACAAAGAAATTTCAGCCCACCTGGGTAGTGTGGTGGTAGCGTCTCACATTTAAAAAGGTCGTGAGTTCGAATCTCGCTTAAGGTGAGTTACCCGGATACGGTTTTTTTCGGGGTTTTCCCTTATCCTGAGAAGACGAACGTCGAGTAAATTTAAGCTCCATGGACCCCGAGATCATTTGAGCATCATTTCATGCAACATCTGATATGACCAACCAGGTTAAAGGACGTTAAACAACAAAAAAAAAAAAAAAAAAAAAAGATATTATCGCTTTAGCCCATAGTACTCCCTTATTTCCCTTCTGCTTACAAGGAAGCATGTAATAAGACCATTTCTGCTAATTTTATCTTGATTAGCGTGAAGAAAGAAGAATAAAAACTTTTTAATAATAATTTGTTACAAATGTGTAGAGAAAGTCATGTGAATGGAACACATCAGATTTGTTTTTTCTAACTGCTTCACTTTAATCGAGATAAACCTTTGCGAAAAAGGCCACATTACATGCTCCGTTTTGACACATTGAGAACAGTGATACTCAAATGTGTAAGAACGAAGTGCTGTATTGTAATAAAAGTCCATATTCTTTCGCTGCAACCGGGAGAAACAAATGAAAATCGAAAGAACTTAAAAAATGACAAAAGCCATGAAAAATTCGAACAATTAATAACGGATATCTCGAAAATGACTTTATGACTTTAATGTTTTCCAGTTATACAAGCTTATAGAAAATGCCTCCCAGATCACGTGTACTTAACAGTTATTCCCATAAAATTCTAGATATACATTTTAATTATCAAGTAAAAACCTTTAATATATGGCGTTTTAATCAAAATCATTAAAAAATCAAAATCAATTTTTTAAAAACTTTCGAAAAATGTTCCCTGTAAAGGGTAGTTTGGGGTAGGGGATTTTCCTGAAAATCTTTGTGTCACATCCTTGAAAGATAAGAACTAAAATACAAGTTTGGTATTTAACATGTTTATTATTTTTAAGTAATGCTGTCCACAGATACTCAAACACACATACACGCTGAAAATATGATGTGCTCCCCTCACATTACTTTCTCTAGCTGCTCCACAAACAAACATTAGCAGAACTGATCCCCTTATAAGTAGAAGGAACTCAAGGAAATACATCAGATAAAACCAATAGTCAAAACTTTTGAAAGCTCATTGCTATGTGAAACAATTGAAATTCGGTTATCTTTTACAAGACTAAAACAAAAGAGGTGAAATGACAGTTGACTTCTCGCTTGAGGATACTTTAAGCACTTTAAAATTGAAACCAATAACAAGGAATATCTTGAAAGCGGTTACCTCTACGAAAAACGCATATGATATAAATTGGTGCTAACGATGTCTATATTTTTGTTGCAGTAAATTTTTGTCTAACTCTTACGGTTTTAGAGATACACAACAATCATCCAGAAATAAGAGGTGCTCAGAGACTAATTCCAGAAAATTCAAAATATACACTTCGTTTGTCATTAAAATATCTCAAACACATGGTATTGTAATCAAAATCATTACGACCATTTTTGATAAAATCAATATTGTCGAAAAATGTTCCATGTAAAAGGAGGTGGGTGTGAGAAAATTTTCTTAAAAACCTTCCTGTTAATCCTTTGAAGACATTGAACTTAAATGCCAAGTTTTTCGTTTTTGAGCGAAAAGCATTTTCTAAAATGCTTTTTTTGGATTATGCGGGTCTCAAAACTTGCATTTCCGGTGAAATCTCGGAATCAACTTTAGGGTGGAATAAAAATTCCCTTCTCTACCTACATTGTACATACGTAATAGAGAAAATAGTAACATTGTTGACTTATAAATCAAATGGCATCCGATGTGCAAAGTCGATTTTATATTTTACTATCGTTATGGTCATCGATATGCATCCCCGTTTTCTCAGCAGGGAATTAAGAACCAGCATTCACTTTCACTTTGTTTCTCTGTATATATATATATATATATATATATATATATATATAACTAACAGATAACTTTCTGTTAAAAATAAGAAGTCTTGATAATAGTAGATATACTTTCTGTATCACTATCTTGGTTCGTCATGTGTACAAAAGCCTTTGGTTTTACACATGCCAGACATATGGCATTAGAGTGCCGTCCTGTCTACTAGCTTACATAATCTGTGGACAGATGGTAGTAACTTATGGACATACACCCAATCCGGTATTAATCCTAAGAACTGAGGGTAACCACAAACGAAAGAAAGGAAGAAAAAAATCCATTTGGTCAACCGACGGGATTTGATGCCGGACCTTCCAATTTCGGGCTACAGCACTAAGACATACAGCTCGGTACCAATATCTGGTATGCAGTTTTACTTCCGTTTTCGTTTCCGTTCTGGTTTCCCTTCTCCGGTTATTGTGAACCAGCTTTTACTGTCAATACAAGATAGGTAATCACCGCCACTCTCGTGTTGTTCCTCGATTGCAAACAGCAATTCTTTTAGTGTCCGCTGTTGACTTCCTATTGTAACGAGAGGAAAACGAGAAAGAAAAGAACGTTTCACGTACTTCATTTATTACTACCTATATAAGGTGCTTATATAACTCTAACAAGAAATGAATGTAACAGCAGCTTTAAAAAAAAAACTGATGTCTTCCATTCACATGACTTTCTCTACATCTCTCTAACAAATTATTATTAAAAAGCTTATTCTTCTATCTACTTCATGCTAATTAGAATAAACATCAGAAATTGTTCTTATTATATGGTTCCTTGTAAGTAGAAGGGAAAAAATCTCGATTCACATGATGGCCTCTAGCTGTTCGGCAAACAAACCTTTTATTCAAAAGACTTTTCTTTCATCTACAACATGCTAAACAAGATAAACATTGGCAGAATTAGCCTTATACTAGCTTCCTTGTAAGTAGACACTGGCTAAAGCGCTAGTTTCGTCCTTTAAAAGCCGGTCGCCATGTGAACAAATCTGATGTGTACCATTCACATGACTTTCTCCACATCTCTTCAACAAATTATTGTTAAAATGCTTATGCCTCCATTTACTTCCTGCTACTCGAGAATAAATTAGCAGAAATACTCTTATTAGTTGTTTCCTTGTAAGTAGAAGCGAAATAAGGGAGTACCATAGGTTAAAGTGATAGTCAAAACCTGGTTGGTATGTCACTGAAGTTCCTTTATTTACATGGACAGGAGTTGACAAATTCCTATATGAGAAAATAAGTTTTCATAGCTGAAACCAAAAACAATGAATATCTCAAAAACGATCAACTCCACGAAAAAAAATGTATATAACATAACTTGTGTGTTTTAACGTGCTCTACATTTATTGTGTAGCAAGTTTTTATCTAAGTCTTACGGTTTAGCAATTATGCAAAATTCCGTAAAATTCACTCAGAATAAAGTAGTTTTCAGAGACCATTCCCAGAAAATTCAAAATATACATATTATTTGTCAGGTAAATATCTTTAATATACGATATTTTAATCAAAATCGTTATAACCATTTTTTAGAAAATCAAAATTCGAAAAAAGTTCCATGTAAAGGGTAGTTTGGGATGGGGGGATTTTTCACAAAATCTTCGTGTCGTTTCCCTGGAAGATGCTAAATTTAAATATCAAGTTTGGTATTTTACCGGCTTTTCGTTTTTGAGTTATCGTGTTCACAGACACACGGACACACTGACACACGGACACACACACTCACGGACCTTGTTCTGAAAATACTTTTTTTTTGGATACAGGAGACCCTAAAACATATATTTCTGGTGAATTCTCGGTATCGAATTTTTTGGTGGAGTGCAATACCTTCTCTATACACTATGTACATATTACGTGTAGAGAAAGTAAAAATAAATAAATATATATGTATATGTAAGAAAAGTATAACATTTGCATTAGTTTTTAACTTAGCTAATTAAAATGGTGAGTAGGTTTGAATATGAAGTTTTGACACTTATAAATGTCCTAAACATATTGGCATTTTTATGCCCAAACTATTCTAATGAATCATTTTCAACAATAACGACCTTGTCATTTTCGCTATACAATTTAAGTGGTACTCCTAATAAATAATCATATCTTTGTACACTTCTATGCAGTAATGGACCTGTTTAAAATTCGGTGGCACAATTTAAGTACATGATCAAGTCTATCACTTTCACCTCCGCTTATGTTGAAGGGTAACTTTAAAACGTGATATACTCTTTCTAGTTCATAGGCTGGCACATGATCAAAGGAAACACTTATAATGCATCAAGCTAAATGATCCATAGCTTCGATAGTAGTCTAAAAGATAAAAACTTATTCAAAATATGAGATTATATAACTTTTTAGACAGCTTGGCATAAAAGTGGAACTTTTAACATAATGCAGAACTAAAAACTTTAGATGCTCGCTCTACTGCGATATTAATTATTTAGAGGATTATTTACTAAATTTAATTTTGTAACGTGTTGTCTACAATAATTTATCTACGTGCAGAGTATTTTAGTATATGTTCTATATTTCATAAAATTTATTTATTGCAAAAACGATATAGTTAGAGAAAGACTAATGTGGACTTTGGAGAAAAAAAGGACACGATAAATCAACAAACGTCTTATATTCTGCAATTTTGGATGCTAGTTTCGCATGCCAACTTAAATTAAAAATAAGCAAGAAGTGAATTTCACGGTTCATCAGGAAAATATTAATATATGTATTTCCAGAAAAGCCAAGGAAAGTTTATTTATATAGTTATGCGAATTTCAAGGAATGGTGTGTGCGTAATGAAGCAACTGCAAATGAAGGTTCTTTGTTGGTGTACTTTTATATATGGATGTAATATTACAAAAACTATTAATTAGGAGAGAAAGTTTTTGTTTTAATGCATATTATCAAGAAAATAAGATATAAGTGATAATCACAAAAGTGTATTTTACGTTTCGCTGAACCTCTATTTTATTTTTATAGGCGTTTTATATTTTGTAGAACACAAAGTATGGGCTTTGTTGCCCAGTAACTGCGAACTAAAGCATCACTGATTTTGTTTATAGTTATCTATACTGATTATAATAGTACAAAAACTTTTATAACACTCCATTGTGACCAACTTTGGTTTTAAGTCTAATCACATGGCAATTAAGCATTGTATTTGGACATGTTTAATAATTCGACTTGGTTTGATTAGGTTTTACTTTTCATCATGTCTTTTTACATGATTAATTTCTCATGGCACTCGCATTAATCTGTTTACAATAAAAATCGTTATACTTCAATTTATCGCAATTCGCTGTAGAGTTAACCTATACATTATATTGGCCACCTTCTGCTTTCTTTAATCTAAAAGGTTATTCTTTTATCCGTTTTAACCTACATAATAATTAAATGGCGGCAAATATAAATTTAGAAGACAATTAAATGGAAGAATCAAGAGAAACTACTCAAGCAGTAGAAGGAATAACTCTAGAACTACTACCTAACAATCGGATGTGTTCCATTAATAAGACTTTCTCTATCTGTTCCTCGAAAAGACTGCTCTTACAAAATATTGCTATTTTATCTATCTCGTGATAATCGAGATAAACCTTAGCAAGACTGTCTTATTTCGTGTTTCCTTGTAAGTAGAAGGGAAATGAAGGAACACACTACACTAAAGCGATAATCAAATCTTTTAAAAGTGTCGCTATACGATTCACATTAAAATTCTGTTCTGTTTCCATGGCAGGAGTAAAACAAAATAGATGTGAAACGCAAAACTTTCCGTGTGAATAAAGTTTTAGTATTTTAAAGCTGAAACCCATAAGAGGAAATATCTCGAAAATCGTTAACTGTAAAAAATGAGGTATATGACAGAAATTGTGTATTTTAACAAGATCTACATTTTTTGGCGGTAACTTTTAGTCTATCACTTAAAATTTAACAACGAAAGTATTTCAGAATGAACAGGAATTCAGAGGCTATTCCCAGAAAATTCAATATATTTTATTTACTGTGTAATTATCTTTAATACGCCGTAGTTTAATCATTAGAGTATTTTTGAAAAAATCATTTTTTTTAATGTTTTTCATGTAAAGGGTAGTTTGGAGTGGGGGGTCCTAAAAATCTTCCTGTTACATCCTTGGAAGATACTAAACGTACATACCAAGTTCGGTATTTTACCCGCTTTTCGTTCTTGAGATCGTGTTCCAGTCACACGAACACACACACGGAACGTTTTCTAAAAATCCTCTTTTTGGATACAGTGGCACCCTAAAACATGTATTTCCGGTGAAATCTCGGTATCGAATTTTTGTGTGGAGTGCAATAGTTTATTTATCTATGTACCGTGCACTATGTAAGAAAGTAAAAATCTGAAAAGTAAAAATTCACAAGAATTTCTCTATTTCTCAAAAAGACTATTCTTATAAAAGAATGTTGTTTTATTACATCGTGCTAATACCGAAACATAAGTAGAAATTGTGTTGTTACTTGCTTCCATATAAGTAGAACGGAAATAAGGAAACACACTAGGATAAAGTTTCGTTTCGTAATCGGCTTACCATCCCCCAGACACACCCCCGTAGGACTTGCCTAGGGGCACGACATCACAGAATGGAGAACCTGTTACGCGGGGTCTGCCCGTAGCCAGGCATGAGAAATAGTCTTATTGCTTGCAAGTAGAAGGGAATACACTAGACTAAAGCGAAGCAAGGAATATCTCAAAAATGGTCAACTCAATGAAAAAAATGTATATCACATAAATTGTGTGTTTTAACGTGATCTACATTTTTTGTTTAGATAGTAAGTTGTTTTTTATCTATATCTTACCAGTTATGCAAAATTCAGCAACATTCATCCAGAATAAACAGGTCTTCAGAGACTATTCCCAGAAAATTCAAGAGTTACACTTTATTTGCCATGTAAATGTCTTAAATATTTGGTGTTTTAATCAAAATGCTTATAGTTTTTTTGAGAAAATAAAAATTTCGAATTTTTTCCATGTAAAGGGTAGTTTGAGGTGGGGGGGATTTACCTCAAAATCAGCATGTCTCATCCTTGGAAGATACTAAAGCTAAAGACCAAGTTTGTTATTTTACCGACTTTTCGTTTTTGAGTTATAGTGTTCACAGCCCCACAGCCACACACACGCGCGCGGATTTTTTTCTAAAAATGTTGTTTTTGGGTGTGCTTCTGGTGAAATCTCGGTATCGAATTTTTGGGAGTAATACATTACCTTGTCTATACACTACGAATATAGCACATATAGAGAAAGTAAACGTGTTATATTTTTGTTTTTTTGTTTTTTGGATACAGGTGACCCGAAAATGTGTATTTCCAGTGAAATCTCCTATCGATTATTTTTGGGAAGAATGTAATAGCTTCTCTTTATACTTTGTACTAAGTAGATAAAGTAAAATTAGCAAGTATATTTCTACTCGCGAGATAAAACCCAACTTTTAACCTTTATATAAATAATTAATGTACCATTATGAATAGGATCGCCGGTAACTGCAAAGGCATAGCATCCTTAGTAGTCAATTCCGCCACCCCTCGCCCCCTTTCGAATGATAGGAATAGATATAAAGGAAACATAACGCGTAACCCGAGCAACATAAGATTGTTTTTTGTTTTTTTTTTTTTCACAGCGAGATGGTATTTCCGATTTGGAGAAGTTTGCTTTGCCTTGAGGCTGTGCTTGTTAATTGCTATAGTTATGTCAGGTCTCCGAATTCCTGAGTCAAACTTTCACTCTACCCTGTCTTTAAAGAAAATCTAGCAAAGTTTCCAATTAAGTTCCGGGAAGCCGCAAGTTTGGAACTTTCATGCAGCACCTTGCCCACATTTGATGATGACTTAAATGCAGAATACCTGCATGTTTTACATTCTTATTACTTTCTCTACCTACTTCGTTTATTTTATACTCTTTCTACAAAGTATTCTTACAAAAGGACATTACTGTCTCTACCAATGTATTGCATTCCACCCAAAATTCGATACTGAGATTTCATCGGAAATACGATGTCACTAAATCCAAATAAGCTTTTTTCAACAACAAAAATAGTATGTGTGTAGTATATGTCTGTCAATAAAACCTAACAGGAAATCTGCAGTTAAAATTGATCCATCAGGATGGAAACTTCCTTAGATCAAGAAGCTGAAGTTGATATTGAAAAAATCTGATATATTCCTTCCACATAATTTCTCTACATCTCTGGAACAAATTATTAATAACAAGAAATATCTAAAAAAACTGTCGACTCTACGATAAAAATGTATATAATATAAATTGTGTGTTTTAACGTTTTTGTGTAGCAAGTTTTTGTCTCTTATAGTTTACAGCTATGCAAAATTCCGCAAAATTCATCCTGAATAAAAATGTCTTTCGAGGCTATTCCCAGGAGATTGAAAAAATACATTTTATTTCTCACGTGAATGTCTTTAATATACGATACTTTAATCAAAATCGTTAGAGCCATTTTTGAGAAAATCAATATTTTCGAAAATTTGTCCATGTGAAGAGTAGCGGGGTGGGGGGATTTTCTTTAAAATCTTCGTGTCGCATCCTTGGAAGATTGGACTTTCGTTTTTGAGCCCAGATACACACAGGACATTTTTCTATTTTGGGAGGAGGGATTCAGAGGGACCCAATACATATATTCCGGTGAAATCTCGGTATCGACTTTTTGGTGCAATACAATACCTTCTCTATACGTTATTGTATAGTACGTGTAGAGAAAGTAGAACAGAACATATTATAAAGCATGTTTTTCCGACCTCTCTATGAGATATTTGATTAGTAATTGGAAAGTTACTGAACAACTTATAGGAGTAAGAACAGCTGTTCCAAGATTGATATATTCTTTTCTTCTTAATCATAAATCACCAATTTGTAAATGAGTGATGAAATTGTATCTGCATTAAACAAAGATAGATAGAAGAGTAAGTTATTTATAATAATGCATAGTTTGTACGATGAGTAGAGAAACTCAAGTGAATGCAATACATCAGATTTTTTTTCTGTAGTTCTTACAAACTTGATATGTTCTATTTTACACTGTACTTGTTAAGTAAGAGTGGCCGGGAAAGTTGTGCCGGTAGAAACGTACCAAAATCCACATGCTGGAAAAGTTGACCTGCTCTCAAACAAGCGGCATATCAATGATCTTGTTCATTAGCCTAAGCTTTGCATGATGTTATCAATCACTAAGCTCTTGTAATGTACAAAGATTAGACCGACACATGAAATTTGAGAGGTGGTTCATTTATTTGCGGCCCCCTCGTTCCTTCGGCCTAACTTTTTTTTTTACTTTCTCCATACGCACTATGTACATAGTGTATAGAGAAAGTATTGCACTCCACCCAAAAATTCGATACCGAGATTTCACCGGAAATATATGTTTTAGGGTCCCCAATATCCAAAAAAAGCATTTTCACAACAGGTCCGTGTGTGTGTGTGTGTGTGTGTGTGTGTGTCCGTGTGTCTGTGAACACGATAACTCAAAAACGAAAAGTCGGTAAAATACCAAACTTGGTATTTAAGTTTAGTATCTTCCAGGGATGCAACACGAAGATTTTGAGAAAAATCCCCCCTCCCCAAACTACCCTTTACATGGAACTTTTTTTCGAAAAATTTTATTTTCTCAAAAATGGCTCTAACGATTTTGATTAAAACTTCGTATATTAAACATATTTATCTGACAAATAAAATGTATATCTTGAATTTTCTGTGAATAGCCTCTGAAGAGTAGTTTATTCTGGATGAATTTTACTAAATTTTGAATAACTGCTAAACCGTAAGAGATGGACAAAGACTTACTACACAAAAAATGTAGAGCACATTAAAACACACAATTTGTTATATACATTTTTTTCGTGGAGTTCGTCGTTTTTGTGACATTCCTTATTTTTGGTTTCTGCTATGAAAAACGTATACTTTTCTCATACAGGAATTTGTCAACTCCTATCCATATAAACAAAGGAACTTCATTGACATAGCAACAGCTTTTGACTATCACTTTAACCTACGGTTGTCCCTTATTTCGCTTCTACTTACAAGGAAGCGAGTAATAAGACTATTTCTGCTAATTTTTTCTGATTAGCATAAAGTAAATAGAAGTATAAGCTTTTTAAGAATTATTTGTTGCAGGGATATAGAGAAAGTCATGTGAATGGTACACATCAGATTTTTTTCGTAGTTGTGAGTTTTATTTATGGGGTTCTTTGAAACAAAAAGTATATCGTTCTAATCCACATGCTTTAAGGAAGTTAGTGATAGCATCATGCAAGAAATCGCAAGGATTCCTGTTGCCAAGCTTAGGCGAGTGAGCGAGAACATTTTTATAAGATATACATGCCTGCCTGTCTACATTCAACATTTGCTCAACGTATATCCAGCATTTACTATAAGATGAGGATTTTAGTGAGTCTCTGTCGGCACAACTTTGCTGGCGACACTCGGATCTCTCGCGCAGTGGAGAGAGGTTACTTTATAATTTAACGACCCTATATAAGGGAATAGTATATAAATTAAAACTGATAAATACTGTGAGAATGGCGGGAAACTTTGTCGTTCTTTTAGAAAATGTATCATTCAATGTGTCGGTTGGCAACACGATTACACAATTCGCTCTGCCCTGATTTACACACACATTTGGTCACAGTGAAGTGAAAGGGGAACTATTGAGGGGATTTGCCCTTACGCTAATAATCATTTATTTATTTGTATGTTACTAATATATAGACTGTCCAATTACAAGTAATATTACATAGTTATATGATTAATTAGTGATATGAATTTATGTTCTTTCATACTGTTACTGCCAAGTTGTATGTAGTCAATTGAATTTAAAAATACTTTGAAATCCCAATCATCCCTGTAAATTCTTTATGTGATATTCATCATGTGTTTCCATCTTTACACATTCTTTATATTTAAATATTTCTTTCTGTCTTCAAAATGTCACATTCGAACATAAAATGCTCCACAGTTTATACTAATTTGTGGCACGTGCGTTAGATCTTATGTAATATCAAATCTATGTAAGTAAAACCTGTTTATCCAATGTCCTGTTCCCGTTGCTAGAAATTCGAAAGTGATATCAACTTTTAATTTTAATCGGTCTCTTGTTGTAGAGAAGAAGTTTTTTCTAATGGTATTAACTAGTCTGATATTTAACACTATTTTTTTCCTCGGAAGGTGCCGGAGAGGATTAGCACTGTGGCCAGAGGTCGTATGCAACCTCCTAGAGAAAGGAATGATGAAGGTCCGAAGGGTTATTGTTCGGACCAAGTGGCGACAGGTACAGCGGGGTCCCTAAAGTTTACAGATGGAGACATTCCTGCATGCACCCCGCCAGTGCTCTTGACGAGCAAGATCGAACTGCCAACACACACACCAAACTACCCAGTCAAGGTGATATGATACGAAATGATGGAGAATATGGAGCCAGAAAAATTCGTGCCAGGCGAGAAGGGGCCTAAGCCATCCGCTTCATATGGTACACCCTTACGCAGGTGTTTCAACTGTACTCGTCTGAGTCGGGGGACCCACACGTACAAACTTCGGAGCCCAGCTAGAGGGGAAGATAATAGTCAATACGTCACTGTGAAGGTCATAGTAAATACTGGCGTTTGCATTCCAACACTTGATTTAGCTTTGACGATAGGTTATCCTTAATGATGAGGCATATGCCTATTACATCCATACCCCAATAATATGAGTGACTTGCTACTCTATGGCACACAACCTGAGTCACTGGGTGATGAGTCTTGACTGAGGAATGTGCTTCTCTTTGCCCTTTGGTACTAAAATACTTAAAAATGTGTTTATTTGTCATACGGATCATTTTTAGCCAATATACCCTGTTCAATGGCCCAGTTGACAACCCCCCCCCCACCTCTCACTTGGATAAATCACTAAAAGTGACCCCAGAATGAAGGCATGACTGATATCATTTGCTTTTCCTGTTTCAGCTGCCCTTTCCAAATTCACTCCTGCACACGTGTCTGGTCCAGTCATATAGTGAACTTTATTATAAAATGGTGACAGTCAAACAATGAAACCGCGACATCCTAAAAGCAAGTTGACCTTTTTTCTATGTCCTCTAAACTGTTAAGTTTAATAAACATATTTATTCATATTACGTGTATAAAGATCAATTTCAGTATCACACAGGACAAAGCTGCCACAATTAAGATCAAGTTGTAAATTCTATTTCCTTTAATTATGTATCAAATTTGTTAAGATTACTCCAACTTCTCGCTCTAATTTTATGAAACTAATAATAATCGACAAAACTGAAGTTTCCTGCTTAACTCAAAATTTAGGCTAATGTATTGTTTGTGTTTTATAATGCTAACTTGAAAATATGATTAGAAAAAACAACCGAGTCCCATATTGTCATAAAATAATACAATATTTTGTAGCCATTTTGAGAAACCATCTTTAAGGGAAACACAATGTTGAATTATATAGTATAACCCATTTGAATTTATATCCATATATACTGTTATTATTATTATTTGAATTTTTACTTTTATCTTATTATTGTTGTTTTGTTAAATTTGCTTTCCAACACCATATTACGTGATGTGATTAATTCATATTTTAAAGTATTCTGTGTCTTTTGGGAACCCCAAATCGGGTCAGATGGTTAAGCAATAATAAAAATATAAATATGCTCATTTCATATTCGGAAAGTATGGTGATTTACGCAGATATTTCCCTGAAGTCTCCCCTTTGTCCATTGTAGTCGATTTCAAAGTTTTAGAACAGTATTCATACTCGTTTAGTAAGAAAGACTTGATAAAGTTACACTCATTTGTTAAGTCTATTTAAAAGTTTTGTGGTATTAAGAATCGTCTGTTAAGTTTCACTTTATTACGTTAGAATTAACAAAGTGTTAAAATTATTTATATTACATATGTGAATTACAAGTCCGTTATTAACATTTGAGCTTCGGAAACATTTCATTGCACACTAGCTTAGGGTAACCCTGATTTGTTACTGCATTTTATGTAAAAGAGCTATCCATTGATCTTGTGCAGTTGATCATTGATGATCATGTGAAAATTGAACGAATCCCGCTAAAAACATTATTATTATTATTATTATTATTATTATTATTATTATTATTATTATTTTATTTTTTTAAGCTTAACCTCCTTTAACCTGGTTGATCATATTGGACGATGAATGACATTGGTGAATGATCTCGGGGTCCATGGAGCTTACTGTTGCTCGATATTTGTCTTCTCAGGATAAGGGAAACCCGGAAAAAAAAAAACTTGTCCCGGTAACTCACCTTAAGCGAGATTCGAACTGATGACCTTTTGAGTGTTAGCCAGACACGCTATCTCCACACTACCCAGGCAGGTATTATATTATTATTGTTATTATTATTAGTATTGTTGTTTTCTAAACCGGAAATGTTAGAAGAAGTATTACAATTTTTTAAATGCTTGTGTAATTAATGTAAAATATTACACGCCATATTCGTTACATTTAGAAAAATCGGTATCAAATTAGAAACTATGCTTTTAATGTGTCATTTAGAACGAAATGTGACTTCCCAAAGACATGTCGAACCAAAACAAGTATAGATTTTCAGAGCACAACAGATAAAGAGGTCTCTATTCTGGTTCATCATAATCCCTATTATCCTATAAGAGATACAACAGGATTTAAAATATATATCTGCTGGCTCTATAATGTTACCGTTTTTAATTTTTTAGGATTTCACTTAACGAAGGTTTCCCACACCATTCACTCACCCCAAAAGAAACTTATGGTTACAACTTATTTCAAATCCAGTGAAAAGAGATTAAATCTGTTACTAAATACTGCCAAAAAATGCTCAAAATATTGGGATAAATCTGATGTGTTCCATTCACATGACTTTCTCTACCTATTCTGCAAACAAGCTGTTCTTACAAAATATTATTCTTCTATCGACTTCATGCTAATCAACATAAGCATTAGTAGAAATGATCCTCATAAGTAGAACGGTACTAAGGGAGTACACTAGGCTAGTCAAGTTTTTTAATCTGCGATTGACATTGAAATTCGATTCTCTTTGCATGGTCAGGAGTAAAACAAAAGAGAAACGATGCCAACTTCCTATATGAGAAAAACATAAATAATTAAAGTTTAAAATAATAAAAAGTTATATCTTGGAAATGGTTAGCTATACGACAAAAACGTGCAGGGCATAAATTGTGCGTTTTGACAAGATCTACATGTTTTGCGTGATAAATTCTTTGTCTATCTCTTACGGTTTACTAGTTATGCAATAGTCATCCAGAATGAACAGCACTTCGGAGGCTATTCTATTTACCATGTAACTATTTTTAATATAAGATATTTTAATCAAAATCGTTAGAGCCATTTTTGAGAAAATAAAAATGTTCTAAAATTGTTCCATGTAAAAGGTGGTCTGAGTGGGAGGAATTTCTTGAAAATCTTTGTGGTGGAAGATACTGAACTTAAATATCAGTCTGAAATTTTTCAGATTTTTCGTTTTGAGTTATCCTTTCAAATGACACACAACACACACACACACTCGGACTTTTTTCTAAAAATGCTTTGGTGGGTATTTCATTATTATAAAGAAATCTGAATACTCCTTTACAAGAGAAATATATACGTTGTAACTTTCAACACAATTTGCTCATTTTTTGACAAATTACGTTTTCACACCACTAAACCTTTACCTTCGGATTTTAAATACATGCAAGATTGAAATTATTTATGCATGGCACAAAAAATATATCATGGATATCGTTATAAACAGAATTACTGCACTGTCTTGATCTATTTATGTGCTCCTATCTTAGTTTAATGGATTAAATCTAAGTAAACAAAAATATTTCTACTACAATGGGGTGAAAAGGAATTAAATAAAAACAATTTCTTTATTTGAGCTGAAAGGAATATGTTCAAATTAGGGTTGTAAACCTGCTGTTGTGGTTGCATAAAATGATACGGTGGACAGGGTAGGTATATGTAAAGCAGCCTTTACCCACTATACCCATAATTAGGTGTAGACATAATCAAGTTATCAACATCTTCCATTTTTACGAAAGTTCAACTATCTGCTAGATTTTGGTGCTGCGTTAGTTCAGTAAAGGACCCTTAAGACAGTAATTAATTAATAAACCCCTACGGAAACTACAGCATTTACGTTTCATGATTTGATATTAGAAAACTTTTCTGATGATGTGAATAAATACTAAGCGTTAAAGATGAATTTCATTAGGAAGATTACTTCCATTTCTAGGATATTCTCCCAAATGGATTGCAATTCAGTTTATAACTCAAAATGTTATGATTTTTACATCAACTTTTTCAATTATATCTTCTTTTTTACTTTCTCTACATGGTACATGGCACATAGGTAGAGAAAATATTGCACTCCACCAAAGAATTCGATAACGAGAATTCACCGGAAACACACGTTTTAGGGTCCCCTGTATCCAAAATACATGTTTAGAAAAAGGTCCGTGTGTGTATCCGTGTGTCTGTGTCTGTGAACACAATAACTCAAAAACGAAAGGTCGGTAAAACACCCAACTTGATTTTAAGTTTAGTATTTTTCAGGGATGCACCACGAAGATTTTGAGGAAAGTCCCACACACAGAACTACCCTTTTCATGGAAAATGTATCTAAAACTTCGATTCTTCTCAAAAATGGCTCTAACAATTTTGATTAAAATGCCGTATATTTGCATGATAAATATAATGTATAATTTGAGTTTTCTGGGAACAGTCTCTAAAGAGCTCTTCAATCTGGAAGCATTTAGCTAAATTTTCCATAACTGGTAAACGTAACATATAGACAAAAACTTACTACACAAAAATGTAGATTTCGTTAAAATACACAATTTATATCCCGCACATGTTTGTCGTAGAGCTAACCATTTCCGAGATAAACTTGTTATTTGTTTAAATTTTAAATACGTTATTAAACTGACGTTTTGTTTTTTTGTGCGGCTCACAGACACAGAAGGGTGTTTTTCTAATAAAAACGCTTTTCCTTTTCTCTCTGTCTCTCTCTCTCTCTCTCTCTCTCTCTCTCTCTTACTTACTTACTTACTTTCTCTACTTCGTATATAGTACGAGATAGAGAAGGCATTGCATTCCAGCCAAAAATTCATACAAGATTTCATTAGTTATACAATTTTAGGGTTGCTATCTAAAAAAAACTGTTTTTAGAAAAATGTCCGCCCTCGCCCATATGTGTGTGTGGCGCACAAAAAATTCACAAACTTAAAGTTGGTTAAATACCAAACTAGATACTTAAATTCAGCATCTTCCAAGGGTGCGACACGTAGGTTTTCAAGAAAATCTCCCACTACCAACTACCTTTTACAGAGAAGGATTTCGAAAAATTGTACTCTCTCAAAAATGCTCTAACGCTTTTGATTAAAATGCCGCATATTAAAGATACTTACATGCCAAATAAAATATACATCTATTTTGAGGGGAATAGGCTGTGAAGCCGTCTTTATTCTGAATGACTTTTGCATAACTGATAAAACCATACGAGAGAAAAGAAGTTACTACACAAAAAAATGATCGCATTAAAACACACAATTTGTCATACATTTTTTTTTTTGTAGGGTTAATAAGATATTTCTTGTTATATGTTTAAATTTTAAATACTTGTGTTTACTTTTTTAAATAGGAAGCTGTCATTCGCATTTCATTTGTTTTACTCCTGCCATGCAAAGAGAACCGAATTTCTAAGTCAGTCTCTTTTTAGGCATTGAAAAGTGTATTCCCTTATTTCTCTTCTCTTCTACAAGACATTAAGTAATAAGGGAATTTCTGCTTATCATGGTTAGTATGAAGTTATTTGAAGAATAAACTTCTATAAAAATATCTGTTTGCAGAACAATGTGAAGGGAACACGTTGGATTTTTTGTTCAGAATGTGGAGTTCGGTAAAATTTCGGCCAATGTATTATAAATATACAGAAATAAAAACTTGGAACAATTTTCAATACTTAGTCCAAATAACTGCTCAGAAAACATCCATCTATCCGAAACAGAATTTCCTAAACATAAATACACACGCTAGTATTCAGATGGCGGGGGGGTTGAAAAAGAGCCGGGTGGTAGATGGTTAAATCGGATGATAATCAGATAGAAGAACAGCAAACACACAATGTTGATTCTCTATTATGCAGAAAGAAATTTGATGTGACCAATCACATACCTTTTTCTATACATCTCTATAGCAAATTATTGTTAAAAAACTTATTCTTCTATGTGCTTCATGCTAATCGAGATAAACATTAATAGAAACAGTCTTATTACTTGCTTCCTTGTAAGTAGAAGGGAAATAAGGGAATACAGTAGGCTATACAGATAGTCAAATCTGTTGCAAGCCGTTTGCTAAGCAATTGAAATCCATTTCTTTGATGACCAGGAGTTGACAAATTCCCGTATGAGAAAAGTTTTTATTTTAAAACTCAAACCAATTACAAGAAATGTCTCAAAATGGTCAATTCCACGAAAAAATGGTATACAACATAAATTATGGGTTTTAACGAGTTCTACATCTTGTTAGGTATTTTTGTCTATCTCTTACGGTTTACCCGTTATCCAAATTTACGCAAAGTTCATCCAGAATAAAGATGTCTTCAGAGGCTATTCCCAGAAAATTCAAAATATACATTATATATGTCATATAAATGTTTTTAAAATAAAATATTTTAATCAAAATCGTTAGAGCCATTTTTAATAAAATCAAAATTTTCGAATTTTTTTCCATATAATGAGTGGGGGGATTTTCTTGAAAATCTTTGTGTCACATCCTTGGAAAATACTGGTATTTAATGGAATTTTCGTTTTTGAGCTATACTGCCCACAGACATACACGGACCTTTTTCTAGAAATGCTTTTTTGGGATTCAGGAGGTCCCAAAATATGTATTTCCGGTGAAATCTCGGCATCGAATTTTGGGTGCAATACAATACCGTCTCTATACACTATGTATATAGTACGTGTAGAGAAAGCAAAAACCTGTAAGTAGTTGAAATTTATGCAATAATATTTGGTCTGTCTCTTAAGATGTACCAATTTATATATCACCGTATTTAACGCATACACACATTCACGGGTCTTTTTCTAAATTGTATTATACAGGGAACCCAAAAACCTGTGTTTCTGGTTAAATCTGTGACGTATTTTTGAGTCGAATAATGCCGTCTTTACCTGTATACTATGTACGAAATGGAGAAAGTAATAAATGCACACGTAATTTCGGATGTCGGGTATTTATCCGATTTTTACCCGGGGGTTGAAAAAGAACCGGGTAGTAGTCGGCTAAATCGGATGATAATCTAATAAAAGAAAGACATGCAAAATGCTAACTCCGTATAATGCAAAAAACCGCAGAAAACTACTAGCAGTGAAGTAAGAAACACGCACTATGATCACATGTATGCAGCACGTACCTGGAACAGAAAGTAACGGAGAGTGTGTGATACATCACACCGGTCGGAAGCCAACTGAAGACTGGAGTAGCAATCAACTACATATAACCCGCGAGTGTTGGAGCTGCCCCCCCTTACGTAATACTCTGCTGAAACTGCGTTTACCTGCATGGTTCAATTAGAATGCCACACATTAACTTACTTTACAAGGTACTAACCATGGCAGGAAGTGTATCGCACACTGAGAGTACTTTGATTCGACCAGCCGGATGCCTCCACGCTATCGTGTAAAGCTCGCCTTCGGGAGGTCTCGGGTTTGATCCCCTCCCGCCCACAGTGACCTGGCGGTTTCTGGTTTTCCCTGGTTAGTAGACGAATGCTGGGGTAGTTTCTCATCATTTTTACTTTCTCTACACGTACTATGTTTATAATGTATAGAGAAAATATTGTATTCCACCCAAAATTCGAGATTTCACTGGAAATACATATTTTAGGGTCCCCTGTATAAAAAAATAATAATTTTTCTAAAAGGTTCGCGTGTGCGTGTCCCGTGACCATGTGCCTGCGAACACGATTGGAACTCGGTAAAATACCAAACTTATTATTTAAGTTTAGTATCTTCCAGGGATGCGACACGAAAGTGAGAAAAATCCCCTCAACTACCTTTTACGTGGAAAAATTTTCGAAAATTAAGATTTTTTTTATATATTTCTTTAACGATTTTGACTAAAATATCGTATATATAAGATATTTACACGGCAAATAAAATGCATATCTTCAATTTTCTGGGAAAAGCCTCTGTAAACCACTTTATTCTAGATACATTTTTCTGGATTTTACATAACTGGTAAACCGTAAGAGATAAACAAAAACTTACTACACAACACACACACACACACACACACACACACACACACACACACAATTTATGTCAGGTACACTTTTTTCGTGGAGTTGACCATTTTGGGGATATTCATTGTTAATGGTTTCAGTTTTAAAATACTGATTTTTCTCAACTACTGGCCATACAAACAAAGAAATTTCAATCATATAGCAACCAGCTTTTAAAATATTTGACTATTGCTTAAGCTAGTATATTCCTTTTATTTCCTTTCAACCTACAATGAAGCAAGAAATAACACCATTTCTGCTAATGTTTTTCTCGATTAGCATGAAGCAGATAGAAGAATAAACAACAATAATTTGTTACAGATATATAGAGAAAGTCATATGAATGGACATATGAGATTTTTAGGAAAAGGTCCGTGTATGTGTGTCCGTATGTTTGTGAACACGATAACTCAAAATGAAGAGTCAGTAAAGTACCAAATTTGGAATTTAAGTTTAGTATTTTTAAGGGATGCGACACGAAGATTTTCAAGAAAATTCCCCCACCCTAACTACTCATTATATGGAAAAATTTTCGAAAATTTTGATTTTCTCAAAAATGGCTCTAACGATTTTAATTAAAATAACACATATTAAAGATATGTATATGCCAAATAAAATTTATATTTTGAATTTTCTAAAGACCTCTTTATTCTGGATAAATTTCGCTGAATTTTGCAAAACTGGTGAACCGTAACAGATAGACAAAATGTTACTGCATAAAAAATGTAGATCTCCTTAAAACACACAATGTTTCGTGTAATTGAATATTTTCGAGATATTTCTTGTTATTGTTTTCGATTTTAAAATACTGTAAAAAAACTCTTGATCATGCAAAGAAATGGATTTCAATCATATGGTAACCGGCTTTTAAAATATTTGTCTATCGCTTATTTCCTGTTCATTTTCAGATGTGCTTCTAATTCTTGTTTCTTATAAGCCTGCCCCGCCGATGCGTACAATTCCCTTTTCCCTTGCCCTGATGGCTTAGCACTAGAAGAGCGACTGTCAGTTATTTTCACGTAACGACTATAAATGTCAGGTTAGAACGGTAACGTTACATATAACGGTTACCAGTAACGATTACGTTATTTGTAATGGCTATCACGTGGCAGTTACATCACAGTAACGGTTATCAGTAACGATCAAGTTACTTGCTCTAGTGGTTTTCACCTTCGCAGTTACATTGTAATAATGATTACCAGTAATAACGATTAACTGTAACGTTTCTATAGGAATGATGTCTGCACGACTTGCTTTCTTATATGATGCAATCTAAAAAGAAGTTACTCTAGCTGTGTTTACGTTTGTTTACCTACTACAGCAATATGCATTATCACTTGCTTCTACATTTCTGAACACACACGCCCAAACACACAGAACACACACACATACACACGCTCCAAAATTCATTTCTTCGCTTACCCTACTTCTTAATGGTTTATAATGATTTTACATTCAAATGTCCCTCTTTTACTATTCTCTACAAATTGGTCTTACAAAAGCGTATTACTTTCTCTACACGTACTATGTATATAGTGTAATAGAAAATGTAGTGTATTCCATCCAAAAATTCGATACATAGATTTCACTGGAAATACATATTATGAGATCCTAAGTCAAAAAAATCTTTAGAAAAAGGTCAGTGTGCGTATGTCTGTGTGTGTGCGTGTGTGTGCGTGTGTGAGTGGGACAGCATAGCGTGAAACAACAAACTTGTTATTTAAGTTGAAAGTCTCCCAAAAATGCGACACGACACCCCCAACTAACTTACATGGAACAATTTTCGAAAATTTTTATTTTCTCAAAAATGTCTAAAACGATTTTGATTATAATGTCGTATATTAATATATATATTTAACAAATAAAATGTATATTGAATTTCCTGGAAATAGCCTCTAAAGACCTCTTTATTCTGCATGAATTTTGCTGAATTTTGCATAACTTACTACACAAAAATGTAGATCTCACAACTTGTCATATACGGTTTTTTATGCTTTTGTTTTGTTTGTTTTTGTTGTTTTTTGTTTTGTGTTTTTTGTTTTTTTTTGTTTTTTTAGAGTTGGTCGTTTCTGAGTCACTCTTTGTCATTGATTTCAGTTTTAAAATATTTATACTTTTCTTGTACGGGAATTTGTAGACTACTAGCCATAGAAATAAAGACATTTCAATCACTTAGCAACCAGCTTTTAAAAGATTTCTCTGTCGCTTTAGCCTGTATTATTCTTTTATTTGCCTTCAGTTTACAAGGAATCTAGTAATAAGAGCATTTCTGCTAACTTTATCTCGATTAACTTGAAACACATAGAAGAAAAAAAGAACTTTTTAACAATAATTTGTGGCAGAGATATAGAGAAACATCAGATTTTTATATACTTCATGTAAATCTAGATAAACGTTTTCAGAAATTACATCAGTACACATTTCTATGTAGATACAAAATGAATAAAGTAGGATTAAGGGACAGATATATCGCTCCAATATGATGGCTTTGAAATTCCGGATTTTTGTTGTTGTTTTTTCATGACCACCAGAAAAAATGAGAGCAATAGGATGAGAACGGATCACTACGTAATGAGTTTGGAATTCCATCCTGACGAGGGAAAAAATAATGACCTACCACTTGTAAAAAGTACAAGTATTTGAAAATTCAAATCAACAACAACGAATTACTTGGAAATAGTTAACGCTACGAAACATATATTATGTGTCGCATTTTCATGACATTCATATCTATACGGCAACAAATTATTCTTGTACAATATTTTCTGCTTCATGCTAATCGAAATAAACATTAACAGAATTGCTCTTATTACTTGCTTCCTTGTAAGTAAAGGGGAAATAAGGGAATACACTAGACTAAAGCGATAGTCAACTCTTTTAAAATCTGTTTATATGCGATGACATTCAAATTCCGTTCTCTTTGCATGGCCAGAAGTAAAACAAAAGAGGTGCAAAACGAATGACCACTTTCCGTTTTAGAAAAGTATAATATTTCAAAATCGGAACCAATACACAGGAAATGGTTAACGCCACAAAAAAAGAAAGTGATAAATTGTATGTTTTAGCCTTATATTTTGTGAAGTAAGATTTTTTGTTTCTTACGGTTTACCGGTAATGCTGAAAGCTGTATTATCTTTTCTGATGTCCATCCTTTGAGGACTTGCTTTCTAACTTCTCTCTCTTTCTCTCGCTCCATGTAGGCTTTGAGAATGGATAGGGCTTCGGAGATTATTCGCAACAAAAAATCAATATATACCTTTCATTTGTCATAAATGTATCTTCAATATATGGTATTTTAGTTAAAATTGTTAGAGTCATTTTTGAGGAAATTAATATTGTAGAAAATGTTCCAGTTGAGGTTGAGGTTGAAAATCTTCGTGTCACATCCTTGGGGAATACTAAACTTAAATACCAAGTTTGGTATTTAATAGATTTTTTGTTTTTGAGTTAAGCTTGTCACAGACACACAGACTCAAACCCGTAGATGGACGATGACTTTTTTCGGGTGTAAAAGTCCTTAGCATGGTTTCCTTTGGAAGGGAAGTAAAGCCGTTGGTCCCATGTCAGATTTACGGCATGTAAAAGAACCTCAAGCCTGATAGAAAGCCCTCTGAGCAAAATTAAGCGGTCTTTCACGCCCAATTTAGAATGGCACGCTGAGAACCACATTAGTTAAAGAGCGTCCATAAATAACACGCCATTTACATTTTTCTTTTTTTACTGATAATGTCTATCTTGATTAGCATGAAGTAGACAGAAGAATAAATTTTTATAAGAATAGTTTTTTTCGAGAATAGGTAGAGAAAACTGTGTGAAAATAACAGCGGATTTTTATACACATTAGGTGTATTAGATATTTTTTCTTACCGGTTATATTTTAAAATACTGGAGTCCTTTTATATGCCATTTTCACACATTTTATGTCATCAAAATCAATCCGTTTTTTTTTTTTTTTTTTAACCTGGCTGGTCATATGGGACGATGAATGAAGAAATTGGTTAAATGATGCTCAAATGATCTCGGGATCCATGGAGCTTAAAGTTACTCCACATTCTTCTTCTCAGGATAAGGAAAAACCCCGAATAAAACCTATTCCGGATAACTCATCCTAAGCGAGATTCGAACTCGCGACCTGTTGAATGTGAGGCAGACACGCTACTACCACACTACCCAAATCAGAATCCATATCATAACATGAAATACAGAACATTTATAACAGTTTCCACACATGTTGATGCTGCAATTGCATACAGCGCTATGTGTAACACGCATTACGTTTTCATTGTGAGGGCTAGTGAAAATTAGCTTCCGCTCTCGGGCTAAACACTCGCTGGCACCACAATTACCAAGATTGTGCAACAGATACACTCTAATCTGTGCATTGCATTATGCATACAACAGAATGTGTACCTTCTCACTAATTTGTAGCAGATAGAGGAAGTACTGTATTGCTGAAAAGAAAATTGATACTGTGACTTCACCGGAAATACAATTTTGGGTCCATGCGTCCATAAAGCAATTTAACAAAAATATAATGAGTTTTATTCACATAACCTCTATCTGTTCTGCAACCTACTACTCCTACAAAAGACTATTCTTTCATCTACATAATGCTAATCAAGATAAACATTAGCAAAAATGGTCTTATTATTTAGCCCCTTATAAGCAGATGGGAAATAAGGGAACACACAGGCAAAAGAGTGAAATATTTTAAAAGTTGTGCCATTATCAGTGAAATTTGGTTCTTTTCATAACCAGGAATAAAAAAAGAGATAGGAAACGAGAGTGACTTCCCATTTGAGAAAAGTTTAAAATTGAAACTAATAACAGACATTTCTCCGAAATGATTAGCTCTATAAAATAAATTTTAAAAAAAAAACTGCTTATGACATAAATTGTTTGTTTTAACAAGAGTTACATTTTTTGAATAGTAAGTTTTTCTTTTTCTTCCTTTTTTTTTTTTTTTTTTGATCTATCTTTTATAGTTTACCAGTTATGCAAAAGTCATTCAGAATGAAGAGAACTACAGGAGCTTTCCCAAGAAAGATACACCTTTATTTGTCGCGTAAACATCTTTAATATGCGGCATTTTAATCAAAAAGACTAGAGCCATTTTTTAGAAAAGGGAAAATTTCGAAAAATGTTTCATATAAAACGTAGTTTGGGGTGGGACTAAGTTCGTTTTTTGAGTTTCCATAGACACACACATACACAAACAAGGGGCCATCAAAACATGCATTTCCGATGAAATTTTGGTATCGAATTTTTGGGTGGAATACACTACCTTCTCCACCTATTATGTGTCTTGTGCATACGCGCTAGAGAAGGTAAAAAGATATCTGTTTATGTGTGGACTTGTGCTTGTGTCTGTCTGTGAATAACACAGGTGTAAATGAATATTCTGATGTGTTACATTCACATGACTTTTTCTACTTTTTCCACAACAAACTAATCTTAAAAAATTTGATGTGATCCATTCACATGACTTTCTCTATATCTCTGTAAATTATTATTAATAAACTTATCTTTTATTTATTTCATGCTAATCGAGAAAAATTAGCAGAAATAGTCTTATTTCTTGCTTTATTGTAAGTCGAAGCGAAATAAGGGAGTACCATAAGTTGAAGCGAAAGCCAAAAGCTGGTTGCTATGTGACTGATGTTACTTTGTTTGTATGGACAGGAGTTGACAAATTCCTGTATGAGAAAAGTATGTTTTTCAAAGCTGAAACCAAGAAAAAGGAATATCTCAAAAACGATCAACTCCACGAAAAAAATGTATATAACATAAATTGTGTGTTTTAACGTGCTCCACATTTTTTGTGTGTTAAGTTTTTGTCCATCTCTTACGGTTTAGTAGTTATGAAAAATGCATCCAGAATAAAGTAGTCATCAGAGGCTATTCCCAGAAAATTCAAAATATACATTTTATTTGTCAGGTAAATAACTTTAATATATGATATTTTAATCAAAATCGCTAGAGCCATTTTTTAGAAAATAAAAATTTTCGAAAAAAGTTCCATGTAAAGGGTAGTTTGGGATGGGGGGATTTTTCTCAAACTCTTCGTGTCACATCCCTGGAAGATACTAAACTTAAATACCAAGTTTGGTATTTTACCGACTCTTCGTTTTTGAGTTATCGTGTTCACAGACACACGGACACACGGACACACACGGACCTTTTTCTGAAAATACTTTTTTTGGATACAGGGGACCCTAAAACATATATTTCCGGTGAAATCTTGGTATCGAATTTTTTGGTGGAGTGCAATACATTCTCTATACACTATGTACATAGTGAGTATAGAGGAAGTAAAAAAGGTTATTCTGCTATTTACGTCATGCTAACCTAGATAAACGTTAGCAGAAGTTGTCTTTTACTTATTTCCTAGTTGGTAATAAAGGATAAGGAAGGGGATACACTAGGCTAAAGCGATAATCAATATCTGAGCACAAGTGGTTGAATATTGCAAAGTTTTGTGGTATAATGAAAATGCAGAGATAAATTATAAAAGAGACACACGCACTGCACGAAGCATATAGATATATTAAAACACACAATTTAGTTCAATTAAGAGTTTTGTTGCATCAGCTATGTATATTCATAATTACAAGTTGATATTTTGTGATTTTTTTAATGCTGTCGTTATTCAGTTGCTTTTTGAAATGTAATAGATGAGTCCGATATTTTAAGACAAATACACAGGCACTCGTTTTTAAACACCTGAGTATCCAACTTGTACTACAACGAAATATGATATATAAGCATTTCTGCATAGATTTATTTCCATTGACACTAACTAGCTAGAAAAATAACCTTTGATAAGAATACTCTGCAATGCACTGAAATATGTTTGTAGACTACATGTAAGTGTTATTTGTAAATTTATTCTCAATTGTTAATTGTTATTGTCTTTGGTTGTATGGATAATATCTAAATGCCAATAAGTTAATTAAAAAAAAAGAATACACTGTAGAAGTTATAAAACCACAGCGATAGTGGATAGGGAAGGTCATGTGCATGAAATACATAAGATTTTTAAATATGAATATTATTATTATTTTATTTGTTTATGTATTTATTGTATTTTGCATTTGTTAAAATAAGGCCTTCCCTCCATATTATACTATTATTCAGATACATTAGTGTAGAATTAATGTCTTCTTATTCTTCCACTGCAAGATTATCTATAAGGTATGTTCCGCCATAAATACATATTCCGCCAACCTGGGTAGTGTGGTGTGTGGCTGCCTCACATTCAATAGGTCGCGAGTTCGAATCTCGCTTAGGGTGAGTTACCCAGATAAATTATTTTGGCGTTTTCCCTTATCCTGAGAAGACGAATATCGAAAAAAACTTTAAGCTCCGTGGACCCAAGATCATCTGAGCTTCGTTTCACAATTTCAGTCATCGTCTGATATGACCAATCAGGTTAAAGGAACTTAGGCTACACACACAAAGATATATTCTCATCTGGCCCCCTTGGTTGTCAATTGAGCGTCGATATTTCAAATTTTGCAATTAATGCTGATTACATTTAACATGCAGGAACTGTAATCAGAAAAACAGAAATAAATTCGAAATAATAGTAACCATCTCTTGTAACGGAAAAGAGAGTCCTGTTACAACCACGTGTCTTTCTTAATCCACTATCGTTTATTTTTATGAAGCTTCTGCAAACAATCGGTAGAAATGGTACTGGATTCCATCCAAAAATTGTATATTAAAATTTCATATGGAATACATTTTATGAGGCCCTTGATACAAATAAAACCATTTTATACAAAGAAACGCGCACGTGTGTATGTGTGTGTATGTTTGTGCGCACGTGCGCGCGCGTGTGTGTGAAAAATTAAGATACATTTCATTTAACAGGAAAATATCTTAAATAAATTTTTAATCAATATCATTAAGGCTCTTTTTTTGAAAAAAATAAATTTTCGAAACATTTTCCATATGAAACGAGTTTGTGTGGTAGATTTTGTTTAAAATCCTAAGATCTCAGTAGATACTAAACTTTAATATCAAGTTTAGAATAAGTTTGATATTTAATTTACTTTACATTTTTTTTTAGTTAAGCTGTTCACAACAAACACAAGGACACCTGCAGGCGTGCGGACCTTTTTCCTAAAACGGCGTTTTGCTTTCTCTACGTGTACTCATATATACATAGTGTATAGAGAAGGTATTGTATTACACCCAAAACTTCGTTACAGAGATTTCGCTGTGCAATTCGCACTCGGGAGGTCTCAGATTCGATGTTCGGCGACCCCCACTCTGACCCATGGTTTTTTGAGGGATTCTCAGGTCGTAAGGCGAATGCTAGAGCACCTAGTGTCTCTCATCCCCGAATTTCCTGCCCTTCGCATCGTTCCTTGAATCATTTCATTCCTCCTTCACCTCGTTTGAACTGTTTCAAGGTGGAAGTGAAGGGTTCGGTACGCGTGGTTGGGAAAACGGATACTCTGCAGAATTGTATCTGTCCTTAGACCTTCAGCTCGTTGCAGGGGTATACGAGCCGCCCCTTCTTTAGACTGCCAGTCCGACTGCCGAAGCGTCTAAATCTGGTAATTGCTAGGACCCTATCATTGCTTTGCCGTCGCTTCTGGTTCTGCCAGTCCGGTGTCTTCTCCCCCCGGAGGCGCCTTTCGAGAGGCGTAGGTGTAAATCCTGCCTAGGATCAGTACCTAGTCGACTACGTAAACCCTCTATCCTATCTTTATGTAAAATCTTAGGTAATAATATAACACTTTTTATACACTCAAAGTAGATACAGGAAAATGACTAAAAATGCTAATGAAAAGAAAGTGAACAAAATAATGCCTTAAAATATAAAACGAATTATCCTAAAAATCTTTCTCATAAACAGATAATCATTGTTCAATTGCAGACGTTTCATCGAGTCCTTAAATGTTGTTATTGTTATTATTATTATTTTCTCTAACTCGTATGTACAATGTACAGTACATAGTAGGTAGACAAGAAATTTTATTCCACTCAAACGTTCGATTCCAGATATCACCGGGAATATTAGTTTTGAGACGACCTGAATAAAATAAAATTATAAAAAAGCCAGTATGTCTCTCTCTCTCTCTCTCTCTTTCTCTCTCTCTCTCTCTCTCTCTCTCTCTCTCTTTCTCTGCGTATGTTTCTGCGTCTGTGGTTGGCATAACTCAGAAACGAAAAATCCGTTAGTACCGAACTTGGTTTTAAGTGTAGTATCTCCTAAGGTTGGATACGAAGATTTACAAGAAAATATCTACCACCCCAAACTGCTCTTCACATGAAAATTTTTGAAATGCCTTTATTTCTCAAAAATAGCTCTAACTATTTTGTTTATATTAAAATACTATATATTAAAGATATTTACATGTGCATCTCTTCATTCTGAATGACTTGCATATCTGGTAAACCATAAGAGATAGACAGAAATTTACTGCACAAAAAATGTAGATCTCGTTAAAACAACAATTTATGTGATGTATACTTTTGTTCTGGAGCTAATTGTTTCCGAGATATTCCTTGTTACTGGTTTCAATTTTAAAATACTTCTTATACGTTTCTCAAACAAGAATTCATCCGTGTTTTTGTCTTACTCCTGACCAAGCAAAGAAACGAATTACACTGACAATCGCACAGCGAACAGCTTTTAAAATATTTGACTATCACCTTAGTAGATTGTATTCCCTTATCCTTATTAGCATGAAATAGAAAGACAAATAATATTTTATAAGAAATTTATTTGTAGAACAGCTAGAGAAGGTCATGTGGCATATTTTTGTTACTATCAACATTAGAATTATTAATCTTCAGTTGCCTTCCCTATCAGATCATCAGGGATTCTGTGTTGCGACAATTTGAATGTTGATTTCTCGCCTGCAGGGCGACATGCTCCCAGTAGGCTCGGCCAATGTGTGTCCGCTAGATTTAGCATGCTGTCTCACGCCAAAACATAACCAATCTGCCGACACAGGAAACAAATGACGTGGTTTCCGCCGTTCAACCACTAGGTTTCTATTACACCAGTCTTGAGTAGCGACATTGCCACCGTCTCACTTATACGCAACACTTACGCATAAACATCATCCTGTAGATTCCTGCATTTTCTTCGGGGAATTAAGTCAGTTCAGTTTTTCAAGGGACACGTTCCTGTCAAGATTGACAATCACCTCATGGCTCATTTATGCACGCACCTTTTATTGTGCGTTTTTTTTTTCCTTTCTTTTTTTATTATTATTAAAATACAGTTCCGGAGTCTTGTTGGGACTCCGGCGCTGATTTCCCTTTCTTTTTTCTTTCTTTTTTTTTCCTAACATTTCCTTTTTTCTATTTGATACCGTTTTTGCTGCAATGACACACATATACACATTTACAAATACACATACACCTATGCCCAAGGCGAAACTCCGAACCCACGGCATTTTAGCGAGCGCGGCCATGGGGACCGGCGGGCGTTCAGCTCCCTCGTCTGCATTTGGTGGGTTTCGCACAATGTCGGAAGAAGAGCAAGGCGATCAGATTGAGACATGAGGTACGCTATACATCCTGACATATAATGGATTCAATGCTAAGGATTCATTCTGTCTGCAGATCCCCGAGTTCAAGCACTTATACATATACTATGTTTAGTTTAATAGTTCCATTAGTGACCGAGTGGTTAGACCGCTCGCCTCTCACCTATGCGGCCCGGGTTCGATCCCACATGTGGGATTTGTGGTGGACGAAGCTGCGTCTGGGCGGATTTTCTCCGGGTCCTCCGGTTTCCCCGTCACTCATCAAATTGCTCCATCATCACCAGTCCTACCATACATGTCACTTGAATTTCATATCATCCACTTCCTCTCGCTGTGGGCCAATCACTCGTTCCAGGCTCTCCATTTCGTGTCGTTGGCTCCCCAACAGGCTTCTAGCCCCTAGGCATTCACTTGTAAGTTAAAGGAGAGTGTAAGGAGGTATGAGGATGGTAAACCGACTACGAAAAAAATTCATTAGTTCGCGGTAAATTAGATAATCTGTTCACAATAATGGCAGAGCACCTTTGGTTCACTGCAGAAAGCAGGCGTTCGATAGAGCTCTTCCCTCCACCCCCGGCCGGAGGCTATCACTTTCCAGGAAAAGGTAAGGCAGAGTACTACCTACATGATCACCTCATAGGGCCGTAATTTTATAATGCTCAATCAATGGAGATAGTTATGTTCACTTCCTACAATACGAGCATCCTTTCAGTTGCAGGCCCGTAAAACAGTTAAATACCGACGCGATGGAGCATATCTCATTCGGCTCGTCCTGTAATGCCGTATTCACAATGGCGCAATGTTGGCGACGTGGCACGCTCGGCAAAACGATTGACCAATTGGAATTCAGAATTGATGCGACGAATTGGATTTAACTTTTACCGCGCGGGATTGGCATCATCCACAGAATTCCTGTTTGATATTCACTGGCCCTTGTTAAAGTTGTTTAAAATGGCGTCAACATCAAGGGAAGTTCATTCGTTTTTTTTTTTTGTTTTTTTTTTTGTTTTTTTAATGCTACAATTAATAATGGTAATACAAACGCTACAGAAAATGAAAATTATATCTTCATTCCAGAATAATCTTGCCACCTAATTAAAACCACGTCTATGCTGTTGACTGAATAATAAATAAGCCCCTAACCTCAAAGTTACACAAAGGCGCTCTGCTGAAGATGTTGGTTTTCGAATTGATTGTTTCTCTAGATGAGGACCAATTATGTGCAAATCAAATCAAATTGTGATAGTGTCATTCGCATGTAATTGTAATATGATTCGAGATCCGTCATTATCATATTCGGGATTAGGGTATGAAAATCCCCAAATTGGCTACGCTCCTTGAATATAGGACGAACCCACCAACGACGGAGCTTCTGAAGTCTTCTTTGTCGATTGTTTCTGTCGTTTCTTCTTTTTAGAAGATACGGAGCAGGAACTTGTTTTAAATCATTGTTTAAATTGGTTCAGTCATGAGGAAAAGGAAGTCTGTGCGGATGTTTAGAATAAAATTGTGTTGCCTCTTGCCTCCATTAATAATGGTCGAGTACACTTTAGAACGTCTTTTTCTGTATGTTGTGTATGATACCTTCTTCTGCAAGAAGGTATCGTAGAGAATTTCAACATCGATTTGCAAGTGTTCGAATTCCTAGCAGGTCAACTATTCATGACGTCAACTGTAAAGAATTTTTTTTTAACAAGAAACGTGTTCAATAACGCCGTGTACTGACAAAAGATAATCTTGATGAAGTAGGGGGCTGGTTAAAACCCCAAAAACACTAAGATGTTTAGCACAAGAGGTTAACATTTCCAAGTTTTTTTGTGACAACGAAATTTGGGTCATACAAGGAAATTGTAGTTCATGTTTTACAACCACAAAATCCTGCAAGTAGGGTTATTAATGCAGTTTTTTTTTTTTTTTTTTTTTTTTTTGCAGTCCGTTGATGATGGAGACGTGGATCCACCTTTAACGTTCTTTATTGATGAAGCGTGGTTTTTCTTCAAGGTTACGTTTCTACTCGGAACAACAGAACCGAAAATTCGTATATTATTCATAAAGTTCCTCACCTCGCTGCAAAAGTTGAGGTTTGGTGCGAAGTATGTGCGGGTAGAATTATCGGTTCAATATTTTTTGGACACAATAGCTGATTCACACGTTTATGTAAATTTTATTTTAAATATTTTTTAGGCAACTAACAAGAACTGAAATACTGTCTGGCTGGTTTCAGCAGGATTCAGCCACAGCGCACACAGCTGCGAATTTTAAGCATGAATTGGGAAATGTGTATGGTGACAGGATAATCAGTCGAGAATTGTGACCACCTCGTTCCCTTGGTCTATCACCATGAGATTTCTATTTACGGAGAACATTAAAAAAATAAAGTGTACGCAAATTCGCACATGTTACAAGAACTGAAGGACAATATCACGAAAGAAACACAGGCAATTAGTCAACTTTTGCGAATAAACCAGAAATGTTTTCGGAGATTTAGAGAATGTGTTGTGATGCAAGTACAGTAGTTAGTGTTCCGTATCCATGACTTGCCTTTCGTGTAAATGTAACTCTGGCGCAAGGCGCGCCAATCCTCATCCAGTCCAAGGCCACCGCGGGACGATGCTTTATGAACGCACAGTACTTAGAGTGCTAGATTGAACAACATGGATCAATAGCCTGGTTATCGCGCTCACCTGATTTAACCCCATTATCTTTTTATAATGGGATTGCCTTAAATAATATGTTTGTTTGTTAACGACGCTGTCTATTTCCAGGATCATAACAGCATAACAGCGGTAGTAACAGCAGCTTTTGCGCCCTCCACATTTTGCAACCTACAATTCTTTTGTGCGTTTTTCAGAAGGCGCAAAGTTGAGATCAACTATGAAAATGAATGTCCGAAAACGATAAATATGATCGATGGTACAGAAACCGTCTGACATACCCAAACGTATAAAAATAAAGACATAGTCTTTTAATTGGCCCGCGCAGTATCAGTATATATGTAGAGCTTGTTTTTGAGGTACTGAGAAGTCCGGTGTTTATTGCCTGTAATACGCAGGAAACATCTGATTCTCTCCTCTTCCTTATTGGCCTTCGTGAGCACACGCGTAATACCATCTTAAATTTCAGCGACATGGGTCCCGAAAATTGTAATACGAAAGTTTACGAGAATAGTACTTTTAGCTGTGGGGAATTTTGGCAGAGAAAACAGTTTCTGTAAATCTATTGTTACTGTGCAAGTATCACTGTCTGGCAGAATACTACTTGTAAATCATTGTTGATGGCGTTGAATACTACCTCCATTTGACGATGATATAACTCGAAATCATATTTTGCATCAAAACTCCTCTATTTTGCATGCAGATAATCATAGGTTATGCACTATAAATTCTTGGACTCAAAACTGATAAGCTACTTCTTCAAAAGTACAGAGCGATAAGTCCTGCCACTGTTATGGAATATTTCACTTTAAAAGCTTCTAGGTCAGGATATTCCGCCTAACTCCTCTCGTCTTGAGCAAGAGTATAAGCGCATACTCAATCACAAAATTCATAGCAGCTTCGGAGGGGGAGTGTGGTAGCCAATAGTCACTGGGCAATGGTCATATCACAACACTCGATTCAGCTTGCACTCGATAGCTTGAACACAATTCTGCTCCGAATTGCATGTTGCAGATAGTCGCGAGTTATACTACATTCACAATGAAATGCAAGCGCAGACGCAATGTAAGCGCAAGAGTTTGGACTCATATTATTTAATGTAAGCATTCACATAGAAACACGCAAGACACAAAGCAATGCAATGCAACACAAGAGTTTACAAACTCTAAACTTTATCCTTGCGTTGCATGCAAAGAGGAAGAATTCTGATTCTTTTCTCTATGCATTGCCTATGAATTCAATAGCAAACGATCGCACTGCAAGATTTTGCAGGATCTGCTGTACATGCATGATCTTCTATTTGGCCGTGCCGAACCATCTCTAATCTCCCTCAAGAGGTTATGACAGTGTCCTTGCGAATCCTTCTTTGATTTAATGGATGTAACTATCATCTGTGTATAGATTTATTAGTTCTCAAAAATCGAAGACGCAGAGAGATAATTCTTGGTTCATTAAATGTGTAGCTTTGCACTTTCTGCGGTCTCTATGCTTGTACTATTTTCAATAATTTTGAATGAGCAATTATTGTGACGTCACTGCCGCGAGCGTCAGTTTTCAGTATGTAATGTATTTATTTTGTAAAAGATTGATTGAGTTAAATTTCTTAGGTGGTATTGTTAATTGTGTTATTCAGTTTGTAACTTGCAGAGCGCTTGGAAGGCATTCGCATATAATTTGATGATCTAGAAACCCGTGACAACTTCTTGCGTTGCGCTTACGATTGTATTGTGTGTGAATGGTGTTTACTTGCATCTGCGCTTATGCTATGTTACGTCTGCGCTTGCATCTCATTGTGAATGTAACATTACTCTTTTGGCGCCCAACCAGGCTGGTGTTCCAGAGCCTATTAACACTCAGGTCTGGGCCGCCATATTCTTCGGTGATTTATGGAAAGTCACCAGGAAAGATATTAGTATGTTCTTGTTCAGTGGTTCTATAAATTGGTAATACACTTAAATTTTCTCGCACCACCACATTTGCTCTTGAATGACGAAACAGAACCTACAGACAACGAGTTGTTTCAAGTGCAAAACCCCCGATATGACCTTAGATTATAAATGAAACAAACAACAAAAACACAAGCGATTGATATTAATAGGTCAACTAAGGAAACGTAGGAAACTGAAAAAAACAGAGGAAAAAGGAATACAACGCCGGAGTCCTGACAAGCCTCCAGAACTGTATATAATAAAAAAAAAAAAATGTTATACTCCCACTTTTTTTCCCTCTCTTCACAAGTGTCGTAATCTTTTGAGGACTGATGTCAAACCTATCCAAAAATGTGTTTTTAAACACCTATTTCAAGTAGGCTTCTCCATCTAGGGCCGTAAAACTTAAGGAGCATTGTTTTTGACTCTCCACTGTCTTCAACTATCGTAGCTACGTCTATGCACTGATAAATTTGCATTAGTTCTATGAGATAACTGAGCAGAATGGCTCAGGCGGTTTCGGCTGTGGCCTGCACGGGTTCGCTTCACGTGACCGGCCTACCTGACCATGGGCTTTATTGGGTTTTCCCCGGGTCGCAAGCGAATCTGGATAGGCTTTCTTATCCTCCGAATCTCTGTCCCTCCACGTCATTTCCATTGTCATTTCATTCAGCCTTCATCCCTTGGCTTCTTTCAGGCTTGGAAGTATTAGTGATGGTGCTCGGTGCGGCGTGGCATGGAAAAATGCTCTGAGTTAATATCTCCGTCCTCCGATTTCGGCTAGTTGCCGAGATGCCGCTCCGCGAAGGCGCTATCCCCTATATGGGGCAGGAGTCCCTGGTCTACCTCTCCGACTGTCAGGGTGCTTCAATCTGGAAACCATAGGGACACTGTCATAGTGTTTAACGCCCGCTTTTACTACCAAGGCGGTGACACTGGTGATACATGCAATGAAGATGGAGCACCGGTGGAATGAGATGGCGAGGGAAACCGGAGCACCCGGAGAAAACCCGCCCCTGCGCCGCTTTGTCCACTAAAATCTCGCATGCGGTCGTTTGGGATCGAACCCGGGCCGTCTAGGTGTAATATGGATTAGAATGAATATTAAAAACGCATAGGAACACTTAACGAAACATTTCCCAGAGGAACGGTTGTTTGTGGTGTGAAAAAGTATAGACATCAACAGCAACGCGAAACAAGTAACCAACGATATTACCCATAATTTCAGAGAATGGCAACAATACGGAATTTCTGATCCATGATTACGAATGTGAAGGGAACTTTAAGAAATTATAATTATAAAAATCGATATTTTCCATTCACTTGATTTTCTCTACATTTCTGTAACAAAGTATTGTTGAAACGTTTATTCTTCTATTCTTTTGCGTTAATCGAGATAAACATTAGTAGAAATTGTCTTATTACTTTATTTCCTTTAAGTAGAAGGGAAATATGGGAATACAATAGGCTAAATCGAGAACAAGCTTGTTGCTATATGATTGAATTTCGTTTCTTTGCATGGACAGGAGTTTATAAATTCCAGTATGAGAAAATTTTAAGTATTTTAAAAGTGAAACCAATAACAAGGAATATCTCGTAAACAGTCAACCCCACGAAAAATTATTTATGAGATATATATATATATATATTTATTCGCTTTACCTGATATGCAAACATAACTGATCTTCAGAAGCCATCCCAGAATATTCAAGTATTTTAAACAAAGTTATTAGAGACATTTTCGAGAAAATCAAAATTTTGGAAAATTTCTCCATGTAAAGGGTAGTTAAGGGTGGGGCAGTTTCCTCATAATCTTCACGTCGCATCCTTGGAAGATACTAAATTTAAATACCAACTCTGGTATTTTACCAACCTTTCATTTTTGAGTTCGTGTTCACGGACACGGACCTTTATTTTACAATGCTTTTTTTTTTTTTTTTTTTGATTCATGGGATCTTAAAAGATGTATTTCCAGCGAAATCTCGATATCGAATTTTTGGGTGGAATGCAATACCTTCTCTACATATGTACTTTGTATACTAAGTAGAGAAAGTAATGAGCAGGAAATTTAGCATAAATGTTCCAGATCAGTACATAAGTATAACAAAAGGTACGGGCAGGGGATGGTACATTAAATTACTGAAACTTTGGCATTGATAATAACAGTATCCAGAGCAACCCAAACTAAGCCTAATTTAAAGACTAGGGAAGCTTTAAGGCCATTGATCTACATGTTCCATGGTGTGGTAATATACGTGGTGCATACTTTTTTTTTAAAAAATAGTTTAACGTCCTTTAATCTGGTTGGTCATATCGGACAATGAATGAAATTGGTGAAATGATGCTCAAATGATCTCAGGGTCCAAAGATATTCGTCTTCTCAGGATAAAGGAAAACCCCGAAAAAAACCTTACCCGGGTAACTCACCCTAAGCGAGATTCGAACTCACGACCTGTTGAGTGCGAGACAGACGCGCTACCGCCACACTACCCTGGCGGACCATGCATCTTTAGTGAAGTTTTTATGGTACAGCGTTGAATATCCTAAAAGACAAAATAAGAGATACAAAAGAAACAGTATATAAATACGAATATAAAAGAGTTGAAACAGAATAAATGCATCTAAAGAGAGATATTTCAAAAGTCCCTCAAGAAACGATTACTCAACTTACTCTCCTCTTATGAACGACTTAAACCCCTACCCAGGACTTACACGCAAGTGCCTAGGGTCAGTGGCCTGTAGAGGAGCAGACGAATATTTTTATTTACCTTATTGACTCTTTGTAACTTCCCCCCCCCCCCCATTTTCACCACGTTTCTCTTGTTTTACTATTTTGTTTCCCGTATTACATTTAGATACACACATATATACACATTTACAAACTCTCATACCCGAGGCGGGACTCGAACCCGCGATCCTCTGCGCCACGAAGAACCAAAGCTTTAGCGAGTGCGGCCATGGGGACGGGCAACATTAAATCAGAGTGAAGAACTTGGAGCGGGGGATAGGCCCATAGTATGAGAGTATGAGGAAGAATATATGAAATGAAGGCAAAATGGATGAAAGGGGTGACAATAGCTGGAAATGAATTAACAGAGAAAGCCGGAGAACCCAGAGAAAAGCCGACGCCACTTTTTCCACCCCAAATCACATATGCTGTCCACTGGGATTGAATGTTAGTGAGAGGCTAGCAGTCTAACCATTCGGCCACAGCGTCACCTAGAAAGAATTACAACAACAAAAAATGTAGGTACCTTTATCATAAAAGCAAAGAGGTTAAAAAACCTAATTAGAGATACAGGATACCTCCTGCATGCACGCACGCACGCACGCACACACACACACACACACAGACACACACAACATTGCAATCTGTAGATCCTATTATGAGAGTAGATCTATGCCAAACTCTAGGATGTAAACCATTTCAAGAATTACATTGATTCATACTTATCAATACATTTATTTACAAATAATAAATCTGACAGTGAATTTTCAGAGGTGTCAGTTTTGCATATTTTCAATTACATATATGTTTCCAAAAACCTACTCGTACACTTCCATTCTTAGAATATTCATGTTTATTATATTTACAATGTTACACTATTACCAGTGTTTTTGATTGAATGAAATCCTCCTCTGTGTAGAAGGTGCGAGTAATAAGGTATCTTTTTAATTCTGATCTAAATCTGTTTTTGTTCATTTTCAATTTTGTTATAGAAGAGGGAAGTAAATTAAACAAAACTATTCCTTTGTAGCAAACCCCTTTTTGAAATAATTGCGAATTATTTGTTGGTCTATTCAAGAACTGCCTATGTCTGGTCTGTTTGTTATGAATATCTGTATTTTTTGTAAGTCCAAAGGTCTACTCTAGAATTGTTCAAAAGCTGTTTTTGGACTTGCACTGCTTCTTTGGAAAGCAGCCAACCGCATGCTAATTCAGTTTGGCTAGGCTGGTTCTCTATCAAGTAAGGCCATGGGTTGCTCAACTGGCTGGCCTAATTATTTTCTTCTTCCTGAGCAGCGCAGCAGCCTGTTTCTGCGTCTATGATATTACCATTAAAGCAAAACGGAGTTATCCACCTGGTTAGGTAATGTGGTATATTCAATACTGATATTTTATTTACAAAACAAATTAACAGTATTCTGTTTTTTCGTAATACGTATGTTTTAATTAATTATTTTTAAATAAAATTTCAGTTGTGTCAAAATTAGATATATTAAAAAATCCTGCTGAACAAAGCATTTCATATCTTTACTTTCTCTAACAAGGACTATGTATGTACATAGTAGCAAGTGTAATTCAGTACCAATACCGGAAACTCTGACGATTAAACATAGCTGGAGACACGCGATGGTGCTAGCACCTAGCGTAGCGGTCTGGAATACACATATCGGCTGATTTAACCCATTGGAAATTGTGTTACACACTCGTAATTTCTATTAAAAGCAGAATAAATACGCCAAGCTGCACTTTCTTTTCAATTAGGTCACAAACAAGAATACAAGCTTTAACATTTAAGTCAGAATTGCGTTAATTTTTATAGGTCATACAGTAAAATTTGTTATATTACTCTTCATTTAGGCATACATTAGTGGGAAGAAAATGAACTACAACAATTATAATATAAGTTTTGAAGCTCAACTTTTAATCGTCATATGTCTTGCGGTGCTGCCGAAAAAACTGTAAATCTAACGCAATTGTTTTGTGACGAAAATACGAATATTATGAACTGTCAAGACGCATTTCCAAGAAAGTCGATTTTGACCCAGAGGCAGCTCGGTTGATGTCCGCTAAATCTTTAGTGGTAGCGATGATGATGATGATGATGATGATGATGATGATGATGAAAATAATAATAATAATATTAACGCCCGCCTGGGTAGTGTGATGGTAGCGTGTCTGCCTCCCATTCATAAGGTCATGAGTTCGAATCCCGCTTAGGGTGAGTTACTCGGATAAGGTTTTTTTTCGGGGTTTTCCCTTATCCCGAGAAGACGAATGTTGAGTAACTTTAAGCTCCATGGACCCCGAGATTATCTGAGCATCATTTCACTAAGGACGTTAAACTACAAAATAATATTATAATAATAATAATAATAATAATAATAATAATAATAATAATAATTTTAAACGTAACGTCCTTTAACCTGGTTTGTCATATCGCACGATGAATGAAATCATGAAATGATGCTCAAAATGAGCCCAGGGTACATGGAGGTTAAAAGTTACTCAGCATTTATCTTTTTACCTTATCCAGGTAACTCACTCTAAGCGAGATTCGAACTCGCGACCTCTTGAATGTGAGGCAATGTGTAATAAAATTGAGGGCTAACTTAACCAAACATTTCCTTCGGTTACTAGTTTTTATTATTAGTGTTTTTATTATTATTTTTAAACCTTCAGATTTTTTAATTTAAATATTTTGCATAAATGAGTCACAACAAAAATCACGACAGATCATGTGTATATCTAACTCATTCTAGTTAGAAAATTTCTAATAGAACAATGCTACTTACTCTTGACTAGTAAGATTTGAATTACGAAAATCGGAGATATTGAAGCGTTTGGTACAGTTCGTGCAAGAAATGTTCAACTTAAAACTTTTGAAAACCTCGTCCAAATTGGCACTTACTTACCCATTGAGCGCAGCTGCAAATTGAATAAAAAGCATGTCTTAACCAACTATTGTATATTATGCGTGTATTGTTACTTCAAGAATTTGATATATTTTCTCGACATACCTTTATACTTTTAACTTTATTAAAGCAACATTTACTTATCTGTAATCTCGAGGAAATTGAACGAAAGATTGACACTACTTTGACAGATATGGTTCCCGCCCTTTAGGGTTTACATTATCTAAAACTAGAAAAAGCAAACATGAACATCTATTTCACCATATTCTTTACACAGCTGATACAAATTACATGCCGCTGAACTAGGGTATTCCTCGTCTTCAAATTGTTTGCTGAATTTCTCGTATTGTTGAATGGTATTTGATAGTGGGTAGAGCTGTTATATTTCACCCAAAAATTCGTTACCAAGTGTTAATCGGGATACAATAACAAAAGAATTAAAAAAGAAAAAAAAGGGGGGTCCGTGTGTCTGCGCGCGCATAACTCAAAAACAAATAGTCCGTTAAATATCAAAGTTGGCATTTAAGTTTAGTATCCTCCAAGGGTGCGACAGAAAGATTTTCAGAAAAATTCATCTCAAACTGCCCTTTAGTGTAAAATTTGTTTAAATGTTTTACTTTCTCAAAAATGGCCATTACTATTTTCATTAAAATACCGTATATTCAAGATATTTGCATAACAAATAAAATGTGTATCTTGAACTTCATGGGACTGGCCCCTGAAAGCCTCTTCATTCTGAATGACTTTTGCATAACTGACAACAATCACCTGAAACGTTTAACGCAGCTCTTAAGGAGATTAAAAACGCAAAGTGTATGTGGTTTGGAAACCAAGATGTTCTCCTACATACGCTACTCAAAAACTGCAGTTACTGTGTATTACAAAGCAAAACGTGTAAAATGATTTCTGCTCAAAACCGCGAACTAAATAGTGACGTCAGACCAATGAGGACATGTCATACGCGACATCTTTGCAGATTAGTTTGTAATTTGATGATATTTAGAGTTATTATTTTTACTTTCTGACATTACTGTCCGATTCTCCGTGAAATTTACATACTTGAGCATAATAATGTCGTGCATTTTCCGAATTGCAGTATATTCGAATAACTCACATGCGAAGTCCTACTGCCGTTCTCTTTAGACGAAATCACAAAGAGCATCTTAAAACAGCTGGAGATGGATTTCTTTGCATAGTTTTAATAGATCTTTCTCTGCAGAGAAGACAACCAGTCCAGAGATAAGGTTTTCGTTAATCACACGTCTACTAACGTGGTTTTGTATAGATTTCAGATTGAAAATGATCGTTCGACCTCCAGTTTTTATTACAGGGATTGCAATAAGGTAACATATTGTTTATTATAGTCTGTGTCAAGTTAGTTCAGTCCTTATGTCAACAAGGCGGAGCTGGCTCAACTCGCCGCGTGTTAACGGTACATGTGCGCACATAAGTTTTGCAACACTAGCGATATATATCATCAACCGGTGGAGAGTACTTTGAGAAATGTGGCAATTCTGTGTCAGAATGTACCGCATGCAAATTGTATTTATAGTCGATGGTTCATTTCCGAAAAAACAATCATAAACTTTACCGCGAATAGCACTTTTCGCAAAAATCGTATTTTTCCGAAAGTGTTTTACATTTACGCGATTTTCCCGGTGTTCTTAGGCTTCCGGATGCTTGCTGTTCCATTCTAACACTATGCACACTAAATGTAGAAACGCCAAGGAGATCACCCGTTTCTTTTTCGATATTCCCTATGGCCAATTCGGCGTTTCTTTCTTTAAGCACCGCGAAACAATGCGCGACCATTCGCTTCTCGACACTTTTTAAAGGCTTGCTGCATTTTAACAGTAATAAGTTAATAAAGTCAATATATAATTTCGCCGGTCTTCTGTCTAATCTACGAGGGCCGTTCAGAAAGTAGCCTCCGATCGGTCACAGTGCGGGTAGTGGGGGGAGTAGCGACGCCATCTGTGCATTCACGCACTCAGCAGGTCAGTCGGCATCAAGCCGTGGTCGAGTACCTGCGCTAGTTTAGTGTTTATGGCCGTTTGAAATGTGTACTGCAATAGAAAACCTCGCCAAATGTGAAGTGCGTGCTGTTATAAGGTTTTTTACAGCCAAAGGATATTCTGCAGCAGCTATTCATCGTGAGCTTTGTGCCGTGTACGGGCCAAGAGTTATGAGTGAAGGAGTGGTCCGTGAATGGGTACGTTTATTTAAAAGTGGACGAGAAAACGTTCATGATGAAGAGAGGAGTGGTAGACCATCATTGGTCACGGACGAACTCTTTCAGACAGTTGATGCAAAAGTTCGTGAAAACCGACGTTTCACAATGTCGGAGTTGTCTACTGATTTTCCACAGATTTCTAAGACTCTCTTGTACGAGATAGTGACAGCAAGATTGGGTTACCGTAAGTTCTGTGCACGATGGGTGCCCAAAATTCTTACCGACCACCACAAAACTCAAAGAATGGCCTCTGCATTAGACTTTCTGTCACGTTATGAGGCCGAAGGTGAACCATTGTTAAACAGAATCGTGACCGGGGACGAAACCTGGATTAAGTACGTGAACCCTGAGGCAAAAGAGCAATCAAAGATGTGGGCACATTCAAATTCGCCTACCAAACCAATAAAAGCCCGGCAAGATTTTTCTGCCCGAAAATTGATGGCAACGGTGTTTTGGGATGCAAAAGGGGTGTTGTTGGTTGAATTCATGGAACGTGGGACGACCATTAATCAAGACGTGTACTGTGAAACACTAAAACAATTACGACGGGCTATACAGAACAAACGCCGTGGTATGCTGACTTCCGGTATCGTTTTTTGCACGATAACGCCCGTCCTCACTCTGCTCGCAGAACAACAGCCCTTCTTGAGTCCTTCAAGTGGGACGTTGTCAACCATCCACCTTACAGCCCAGATCTGGCGCCAAGCGATTATCACCTCTTCATGCATATGAAGAAATGGCTCGGGTCCCAGCGGTTTGATGACGACGAAGAGCTCAAAGATGCGGTCACAGGCTGGCTCCAGGCACAAGCGGGTGATTTTTATGCAGAAGGAATTTCAAAGCTTGTGAACAGATATGATAAGTGCCTCAATCGTTATGGAAACTATGTAGAAAAATAGTGCAAAGATGTAGTTGTAAGATGTATATATTAAAATATTTTTATTTAACTTGGTGAATTTCTTGCAATCACCCGGAGGCTACTTTCTGAACGGCCCTCGTATATGATTTTTATAGAATGCGTACGTCTGTTGTAAATATTCCTTTCAGAATTCACGAACCCAGAGCCATCTGTTTGGTATGTGTCGGATATGGATAAAATGTCGGACTATTACCTCTTATAAGAATCGAAGCATTGCATACTTTTCTCTCCGAAACTAACTCGCGCAGAGCAGTGATCTGAAATCTATTACAGTACTGTACTTTTAGGAGGCTGTTACAATATGCATCCACGTAAAAGTTAACACCCATTATCTTCCCTGAACCAATCAACAGCCTAACGCTCTTTTGCTTCTCTCTCTCTCTCTCTCTCTCTCTCTCTCTCTCTCTCTCTCTCTCTCTCTCTCTCTCTCTCTCTCTCTCTCTCTCTCTCTCTCTCTCTCTCTCTCTCTCTCTCTCTCTCTCTCTCTCTCTCTCTCTCTCTTCCCTCCCATGTGTTGACATCAGGACTGAACTAACTTGAGACAGATAATAGATTTATTCAGCCTTTGCCGCCAGTCGTTTATCCGCGCATGCATCAATACTATAGGTATAGCGAATGTATCACGCATTGCCTATTGCAGAGGACTAGCGAACAATGAGTAGAAGGGGGGGGGGGGGGGGGGGGATGTTAACACTTTCGCAGTCACGTTAGTGAAATGGGACTTGTATCGTACCTTTCCAATATTTACATTTGGAACATACGATTGTGTCTTGTAAACTTACAATTTGAGCTGATAGGAAACGTATTCTTCCAGTTCTAAAGTGGCACTCAACCATACCAATTCTTTGATCGGTGATCACTTCCATCTCGCGTGAAAAGAACGCACAAAATATCCTGGTAAAAACAGTTCTGCACCGCCTCTCACCTAGACTTCGATCCCAAGCGACCACATGTGGGATTTGTGGTGGACAAAGCAGCGCAGGGGCGGGTTTCCTTTGGTTTCCCCAGCCATCGCATTCTGCGGTGCGATGTATCATCAGTGCCATCATAAAAGCGGGCGTTAAACACTATCAAACAAAACAGCCCAGTGCATCAACATGCATACTGAGTCGGCAATGTATGCAGTCCAAGGTTCAATTCAGTCCTGCCCCTTAGACAAGGGGCTCGCTGAACTAATAATGACGTCATACATTTAAACCCATTGGCGCTGAAGGCCGAATAAATCTGAAGACCTGGTGTAATTTGAGCAGCACTTCTTAGGACAGAGCGAGATTGCTCTACAGCAATTATTATGGTCCTCATGGTCCCATTCCATATTGGGCATGAAAGAGGTCTTTCAAATCAGAGGCTTGAGGCTCTTATACATTTCATAAATTTACAACATGGGAGCAACTTCCCTTCCGAAAAAATCCATTGCCTCCGCCAGGTTTGAATCTTAAAAACCAAAGGCTAGCATGTTAAACCTAGACCACAGAGGGTGACTACCAGTTTCCAGATTTTTCTGTCATCATAACTGGTAAATGCCGGACAGGCACTCTTAAACTTATGAAATGTTTCCTTTCCCAAATATCCTTTAATTGCATGTATCATCAGCATCCACCATCTTTGTAACAAGCAATTTGAGTCCATTAAATAATCTTGAGAATATTGTCTCCGAAAACTTTGTTTCTTACAGATAATGTTCAATTAACTTTGAAGATAATAACCACCAAGAAACTTCTGTATACTTAATGCAGCTGTTGAAAACCTTGCACAGTATTCCAAGAATGAAATCTAACTAGGAAAAATCTAATTTTGGTCATTAACTTACTCAATTTGAAACTGCATTGTTAAAAATATATTTGGAATTGTATTTCTATATGGAATTACTAAGCCTCTTGCATAACATTAGAGCATTTTAAATTATGGTCCTTTTTGAATAAAATTGTCTGCATTTATAAGATATTCTTAGTCATTGAGGAAGGAATTAAGATTATGGGCAAGTTTACTGGGAAAATTAAAGAAAAATGCTCAAGGACAGTAAACAATAGGAGAGTGGAGGAGGGAGGGAGAGAAAAAGGAGAATAACAAAATGTGGAATCACGGAAAGGGAAAAATAAGAGCTATCCAAAAGTGAAAATTCCAGGGTGTCAGATAAATGGGTCCTTAAAAGAAAGGTGGAAAGATTGAGCATAAATTAATTTAACATTTTATATATAGTTTTATTATTTATTTATAAAGTACTTATAGTTAATTATTGTATCATACAATAACTAAAAGCATGGTCATTTTCACTCAACATTATCTTGATGTTGCTTTCATAGCCGTTGTCATCACTGCAAATATTGTACTTCTCCTTTGGGACATCAACAAGCAACTGTTTCAATTCATTCTACTGCAAAATTGTTGGTTCCCTTAGAAATGTTAGATTCCAGAAGCATGGGTACTTATATGCGAGATGGAAATAAAGCAGCTGCTTATTACTGGATCAAAACTTTACAGAAGACTCTTGAATGCATAACTTTGTATCTTTTGATGTGTTTAGGTCTTGCCCTCTGCTGCTTCACTCAATATACCTATTAGAGGGATGCAAGGCTGGATTAAGGATGGTTCACAATCACCCGAGGAAGTAACCAAAATGAAAATGACAACAGGAAGCAATGCATGATCCAATATTTTGTTTCAAATAGCCCAGTAACACTACAGGAATGTATATTGATGATAATATTGATATCAAAGTAGAAGTTCAGTTTTACACATTGGTATTTCTTTTGTTTCTAATTGGTCTAACTGACCAGTGATGTTTTTTAACCTACTTCTAATTCAACCAACATAATGCAGGTTAGCCAATGTAAAAATTTGATAAAGAATTGAAACTACTAAAGAATTTGAAAGAATTGAAACTTTTTTGTAAAGAGAGTTGTAGTGGAAGTTTCATGGCAGTCCATGTAGAATGATCAGTGCACAATATGTCAATCCAAAAAAATGGAACTAGAAAGTTAAAACCATAAACCTGGACAAAGCTTCTTTCCTGTTCCTGGAAAAAGCTTCCTGTTAATTGTAAAACCTCCCATTTGAATACATACATTTCAACTTTGTCTTTCTCATTCTGGTTACCATTCTCGGTTGTTGTAAACCAGCCTCTATTAACTATAATCTTGTGCACAATAGGTGGAAAAAGTAATAAAGATGAATATACAAATTAATTGTGTCCTCAATAAATGCATCAAATTGTCTACATCAGATTGTTCCAGTTTGGGTGTAGCGAGTAACTCACTACTCACAAAGACTTACCTGCAATATACAATATGTGGAGCATTGAGGCAAGCTATCATCATGGTGGAATAAAATGGTGAAGAAGCAGGATGAAAGTATTGTCATATGACCTTCACCCAGTATGCATTAGCTACTGCGCTCCCCCTCCAGCTCTGCTCTAAGTTTTGTGTCTGAATATGCACGTGTACTTTGACTCACACAAATTGAGCTGGAACAGATTGGTCTATATCAAAAGGAAATCCAGATGATATAGGCATACACGATAATATAAAATCTCTATATTCTTCACTGATCCCAGTAATAATTGTATGATGATTTAGCTGAATCTTAAAAGAATCTTCTGATAGTATTTCCATCATTGAAACTGCCTGCTCCTTTAAATTTAGGCTGATTAAAGACTAGATCTATATCAGGGTACAATTATTTTAGAACCACAATTTCTTTGCCATTGTGTTTTCTATTTTGACATGTTCTCACTTCTAGGAGACATGCAAAAAATGCAAATGCATCACACAGAGGTAACCAAATGTATCAACTGGCAAATATTCTGTAACTTTTTTTAACCAAATTCATTGAATCCATCCAACTACATCAAAAACAGCATCTGCTGTTGACCTCTGTCTGGTTTTGGTTTAAGTATTCATGGCCATTCAGATGGAATACCACACAATCAATCAGTAACTTCTCCTAAATCTTTCCTAGAAATGGCAATAAGTCCGCAGGATTTAATAGGTCTGATGGAATAATCTTTGGGTATTATTTTAACAATTATAAGACTATGCAGAACAAAGACTTTTCTTTCATCTCTTTATATTTTGATTCATTACATTTTATAACAGAACATGTCACATTTGAAAAATACTTCTAGTTTTCTATTTTTCATGAGTGATTTATAAGTTTCCATGCTGCTTTAGTTTTGCACACTGAAGATAACTCTTGTGTTTCCTTATTTTAGAGATCTTAATATATTTACAAAAAAATTTTATTGAACAATCTTTGGCTATTTTTCTAAAAATTATCAGAATGAGGTAATACTCCAGCTCTATTAACCCATTCATAAAACACTAATAAAATACCTAACATGAAAAAGTAATGTCTCATTTATGTTAAAGCTAAAATTACTATATTTGGTGCGAGATATTGCCAACATAGTACAAACATGACTAGGTCTTGCAGATACTTTGTTAATGTTCATTGGCACCACATGCAGAAAACATTCCTCTCCAATTAGGTGGAATTAAAGCATATGATTTGTAACAACTTATTTGCAGATTATAGTGCAGGCCCTTAATAATCTTAAGCTAAGAGAGCAATGTATATACATAACTTAATTACTCTGTGGTAACACAATATTGTTCCTAGTAAGCACCAGACATTGGTTAAAGACCACTGTTTAAATGCACTTGGTTTTAAAGCTACTAGATAATAGTATAAAATCTTAAATTGAGAGCTTCCACTAGAGAGGGAAGTATTGTCAATTAATTCTCCTTATATAATTTATTTTGTCAATTATCTCTCCTTATATAATTTATTTCCTTCATAACCTTACTGTGCATCAATATATAAAATATGTTGTCATTCCACACTCTAATACCATTAGCAGCTGTTCACTCCATGTTTGTTGTTTATGAAAACAAACAAAAGCCATTGATGGAAGGAATCAATGTGCACGTGATCAGGTTGCAGATGTGACTCCCAACCACTCTTTTAGCAATATATGAAAATTTATGCTATATGTACAGAACACATATTTGTATGTATTTCATACTGACAAGAACATGTTCAGGACACCTGTTTTATATAAAAAATTCCCAATGTAAACCCACCTTAAATGCAAAAGGATCCCAGAATAGTTTTCAGTATGTTAAAACCAATCTCTATCAATCTCAGATTTGTGTGCTAAAATGTTTCAAGCAACTTGGTTTAACAGATACCCACATGAGATGATCCTCCATCTTGTGCAGTTGTGACTCCAACAGTGAAGGAAAAAGTTCAAGCAAATCTTCAGAGATCCTGTCACAAAATAGAAAATAGTGACATATATCTTCCAATCTATGAATATTAATTTTGTAAGGGATGAAAAGGAGTAAACGTAAATTCAAGGATATATTTAATATTTATATTTAATAGAAAATATAATCTCCCTCACTAAATCAACAATTAGCACTGAATATTCTTGCAGTAAGATCAAAACAAGAATAGTTAAAATGTATTATACCAATTAGCAAGCCATCTGGTAGTATTTCTTCCAAGCTTTAGAACTTTTCAAAGAGTATAGTTTGTTCTTCTTCTACTGTGATAGAGAACCTGTGTTTTTGTTTATTTAAGCCATTACTTTATTTTAAAACTACTTAGAATTAAGATATTATGAAATATTTATAATCCTGATCTTTATAATTCCACATGCTACAAGGTTGTGTCAAAAAATAATGGGAAAACTTTAATTATTTGTACAGTGTGAAATTTGTTGTTCAATTCAAATACAAACTTTCAAATACTCTTCTCCTTGGACTTCATACTTGTGGAACATGTGGCAATGTTCTATCCACTTTTCAAAAAACTTAGAGAAACCCTTGGTGTCCAGGAAGTGTTTTTTTGGAAACAGATGGAAGTAACAGGGCAAGATCTGGCAAATATCATGAGTGGGACATGAGTTTGATGTTTAATTGAGTGACTGTCTCTCTGTTGCAACTAAGCTACAAATAGAGAAAAATCTCTTGATATGAGCATTTGATACTGGTAGCCAAAGAATTGAAGGGACTTTTCACAAAAATATGTGGTAAAACTCACCTTTTGCTTTAACCTTTTTATTGACAAGTCTGAATAGCAAAATACTGTCTGTAAAGTGCCCAGCAATTTTAGAGGAAAATGTAGAGTTTTAAATTATTAGTAATAAAATGAGTATCAAAAGTTATAGAGAGCTGAATATTTTTTTCATTTTTAGTAAACCTTTTAGTCTACTGTATAATATGCACTATGTGGATGAGAATTCTTATCATTATTGTAAACAATTAAAAACAAAAGAAAATTTTGAAAATAAAATTAAGAGTTCCAAAGTAATCAATAATTAGGCATTCAAAACATTTTAAATATATAATTTTGAAGCTGCTTACAGTGAAGGCATAATCAAATTGAATTAATTAAAGTGGTACTGTTATCACACACTTCACTTATTTCTATTGAGTAGGACAATTGTTTTGCAGACCGTTGCCCGCATCCTTAGCAGTAGTGGTTCAACAGCTGAGGATGCATGCAACGGTCCACGAAACAATTGTCCTACTCAATAAAAGTAAGTGAAGTGTGTGTTTAACAGTACCACTTTAATTCAATTCAAAAGATTACTACACATAAAGTTCAGGCTAATTAGATGACAGTATAGATGTTCATTTACTAAAACAACATCCTGTTTTGGTCTGGTGTTTTAATTTTTAAAATACAAAAAATGAATTCACATAACCTGAAACTGAAAAAAAATCACCAAAAATCCACACCCCTAAGCATGATACCACTATTAATGAAAAAGGCATAAAACAGGACACAAAGGTAATTTGGATCACTGTACAATTTAGCACTTGTATTATTGCATAGCTGAATGGTTGATTCACATTGCGTTCATCATCTGGTTACACCTCCATATCCATTTTGATAAGTGCACAGATTATTTACATGCACACGAGGTCCATTGCTATCAGATGCATTTTCACCGCTGAAGTTAGAATATATATAAGAATATATAAGAAGCTAGAATATATATAAGAGAGGAAGAGATATATATATATATATATATATATCTCTTCCTCTCTTACGTCAATGTCAGAAATTCTTTCATCAAGGTCTGAAAATTCAAAATCACTTGCTTTCTTCTAATACATTGCAATCTGCAGCTCTTATTTTCTCTTCGGTTCATAACCTTCAGCTAGACGACGCCATGTTTCAACCAGTATACACAAACACCAGCTAGAGAAATTAAATTTGGAACTAACATAGCACTTTGAAGTGAAGATAAGGTCCTGAAATGCTCCAGAAAACCTTTCTCTATGGCTATGATGTAGAAATAACACAAACTTTCCCACTGGAAAGAATTAAAACGTATGAACAACTGCACCACGATTAGATCATGATTGGCAAGTTTTGCAAAATTTTCTGATCAAGATTAGTTCATGATTGGCACTAAAAAGGTTAAGAGTGCTGTTACATCTAATTTGTCACCATCATAGCTTAGCTTTCAACAATGGCAGAAGTTCTTTGTAACAAACAATGAAATCAGAAGTAATACAATTAGTTTTAAATGCATTTAGCTGGCTATATGCCGCCATTACATCATTTAAGGCATTGATGCTTTATTTGGTAACTACCCTTAAAGACTCAAACAAATGATCTAAAGCTTTTATTGTTATTGTATCATTCCTTTGTCACAGTCATAAGGCAACAAACTTTAAATGTCTTCTACTGTACCTCTATCATTGTGATCCATGCATTCTACAAGTGTACTTATTCTAGTTCCATAGTAACCACTCTCTAATTTCAGATTTGGCTATCAGCGAGTTCGGGATAAAACAAGGTAAGTTACAGGTTTTTCTTTCAACTGAAATTCTAATACTTGACTGTTACCAACTTGGGCTTTTCAGAAGCAATTAATATTGCCTAGGTAACTTTACAATTTCTCTGCATTTTCATCTGCCCTCAAATAGTGATTGTGAAAATTTGTAATTCCATCTCTTCCAAATAGTGCATTTATAAACAAGACAGAAGAGATAAACAAAGGATTGGCAGTTTCTGCAAAAAACCAGCAGCAAAAGTTCTCATGAGTGAGTAATTAGCATGCAAGAAACCCTGCACTTGCTGAAGATGATAAGCAAACAAAAGCTGGTCATGAAGTAAACCCCCCATGTGGTAGTAGGAGATGCACCACATATTCGGGCCACTTTCATGTGCTGATATCTGGATCTTCTGCAACATCTGTAAAATGCGCTCTTTCTGGTCAAACATACAAGCGGCTCTTAGTGTGGCTCAATCCACCATCTGTGGTGCTGTGAATTCTGTCTTATCAAAATGATAATAAACAGAAGCAAATGTTAGATGACTCAGCTGATTTTGGACTGAAAAACCATATATGCCAAAGTCTATGTGTTATATATTAAATAAGATATTACCTTCTAATAGCACCTTCTGGAGGATTCAGGGTATTTTTCCCTAAGCTCACTTTTAAACTGCCGAAACAACAGGCGATTTCGTTCCTGATCCAGATCTTTAGTTTCATGAAATGAAGCAGCTGTCTTTAATCCTCTGTGTACTAGAAAAGCATTGTTCAACACTGAAAATTTGTAGCCAGCCACATGAAGTTCACAGACCTACAAAAAAGTATATATTATGTATCAATTACATTAATAAAAACTTACCATACCAAATAATGACAACCTAGCAAAATCTGAAAAGAAATGGTATTACAATTTTACATTTTTTTCGAGGGAGGGACCCTTTTCATATGAATTTATTTTAAAACATGAAGAGCCTGCAACTGCAACAAAAACAACTGCAAATCCTGACATTACAATAATGCTTAATGCAGCCCAAAAATAGCTGCAACAGCGAAAATGAGCTTTTCACTACTAACAATAATATACATAATTACAAAACAAGACAAAGAACAGATAGATGTACATGTGCAAAGAAAAACACAAAAACATATCAGAACAGCGCAGTCAAATTCTTCAATAAATTATCAGAAAATGTTAAAACACAGACAAAACTGATAACATTTAAACGAAAAGTTCAATGAATTATCAAAAAATGTTAAAACACAGACAAAACTGATAACATTTAAATACAAAGTAATGGCTTACCCGTTGGATCACCAGTTCTACACAATAAGTGAGTTTATGACTTCAGTGTCAAAAGCTGATCCTGTTGCATCCTATTAGTACTTTTATTTAATTTTAGTTTGTGTTTTAGTTTTAAGATCTTTGACAAATCACTTGTTTATGAGCATTGCTCAGTACTGTAAACATAAGTGATAATAAATCTATCTACTATTGTCCATGAGTTTTAAGTTGGCACTTCTTCTATTGTCCTTTTCTAACACAGTTGTGTAAAACCTGTTGGGTTTCTTTCCCTTAGAACGTCAATCATTTTAAAATTCTATTATGTTCCCTAATTACCTGCGGTGAAATGAGGATAAGTAGGCAACAATGGTGTTTCAACTCTTGCAAGTGAAGGAAGATGATGACAGGATAAAGAAGGGTCATTCGCCTCTGTCTGGTTTGTCATAAGAAGCAATGTTATATAAAGAAAAAACCAATGTCCTATATTGGGTGGAAATGAAGATATGGAACACATTTTATTTAAATGTAAAGGGACTGAAATTTGGAGAAAAGAGTATATTAATAAGAAATTGTTTAAAATAAATAGAAATGTAGCATTAGTTGGAATGTTCCAAAAAGATAGTAAGAAGATTGGACAATTCTTATAGAAAGTGAAAAATAAATGGGTATGTACAGTAAATAGACAAAATAGTGTAATAAACTAGAATTAATAAACTATTGTAAAATATGAGTACGACCGGTAAAGAGCCAGGGCTAAAAAGCTTAGCATAAATAAATATAAATATATAAAGAAAGAGATGGTGAGTATTTCCTTCTTTTTCGAATAACTAAGAACCAACTTACAGTTCATATACTATAAACTAATGAAACAACTTTCATACATAAAATATGACATATTAAAAGGTAATAGCTTTTTATGTTTTGTTTGCATTTATTGTGCTTACCTGACTAATTCGATTAAAGCCATATTGCTTGAAACGTTCATCATAGAATGGAACAGTGTTACGTGCTATGTAGAAAGGCTCCCAGGGATCTTTCCATAGAACCTCAAAAAGAGGTGATAGGCCTAAGGAAGGGGGCTCTTTCTGCCAAGCTTCATAATCAGTATGAACCTAAGATAAAAATAATGCATCCAGGCATTAAACAGAGCGGTAAAAGAAAGTAAAATTATCAAAAACACAGAAACATATAAAATAAAAGTAGATAATCCAACATTACCCAGAATTTATGGCCTACCAAAGATCCACAAAACAGGAAAAACAATGAGACTGATCATCACTAGTATTGATTCCCCAACATATAAATTAGCAAAGTGGTTGTTGAATAAATTTGATCCGTTCCCAAAATTAAAAGTTCTAACCTAGCAAACTCTTTGGAATTAGTTGAAAAAATCAAAGACCTAAAAATAGATACAGAGGACACATTAGTTTCATTTAATGTTACAGCATCCCAACTCAAAATCTGCAAGACTTATTAAAAAAAATGACTAAATACAACAGAAATAGAACCGGCAGAATTAGAAGATTACATTCAACTAACAAGTTTGTGCATTGAACAAAACTACTTCACCTTCAATAGGAAATATTACAAACAAAAATCAGGACTCTATGGGCAACCCTCTATCTCCATTTTTGGCAAATTTATTTATGAGCAAATTTGAAACACACATGAAGAAAGCATTCCCATGGATTTTCAAGGTATGGTACCGCTATGTTGATGACATATTTGCAGTAGTGCCAAACAGACATTTAGATGATGCCATAAAATTACTAAACATACAAGAAAAAACAATAAAATTCACAATGGAAACAGAAACCAATGGAAAACTCCCATTATTAGACCTAAAAATCATCAGAAATGGCACAAAAGTAAACTTTGGAATCTATAGAAAACTAACTCAATCAGAAAACTACATTAAAAATGACAGCTACAACCCATTACCACCCAAACATGCAGTAATAAACAGCCTCAAACATAGATTAATAAATGTACCTATGAGCACAACTGAATTCAACAAAGAGTTATAATTCAAACAGTAGAACAAAATGGATACAGCAAGAACCTTGTATACAAGAAACTCAACAAAGCTAAGTGGAAAAAAACCATAAAAGAAATAACTACCCTAACAACAGGAAAAAACAATATCAACACATTCAAAAAATTCACTTACTACCCCCGAGCATTTAGAAAGTTCAAAAAGATCTTCAAAGAACAAAACATCACCCTGGCTCCAATAAACAGATTTTCTGTCATAAAGTTACTAAATTCCAAAGTAAAAGATGAAATTCCACCAGAAAATAGATCAGGAACATATCAAATTAAATGCACAAATTGTGAAAAGTTCTACATAGGACAAACAAAAAGAAGTTTAAAAATCAGATCCAAAGAACACTTTAGAAACCTAAAATTGAAACAAGATAATAAATCAGCAATAGCATTTCACTTCTGGAAAGAAAACCATAACCTAGATCCAAATCCAAAATTGCTAAAAACCATGTCAGGACACACAGAACCCACAACCTGGGAAAACATCCTCATATGGAAAAATCTGGTGTACCATTCACATGACTTTCTCCATATCCCTGCAACAAATAATTCTTAAAAAGCTTATACTTCTATTTACTTTATGCTAATCAGAAAAAATTAGCAGAAATAGTCTTATTACTCGCATCCTTGTAAGTAGAAGCGAAATAAGGGACAACCGTAGGTTAAAGTGATAGTCAAAAGCTGTTGCTATGTCAATGAAGTTCCTTTGTTTATATGGATAGAAGTTGACAAGTTCCCGTATGAGAAAAGTATACGTTTTTCATAGCAGAAACCAAAAATAAGGATTGTCACAAAAATGACGAACTCCACGAAAAAAATGTATATAACATAAATTGTGTGTTTTATTGTGCTCTACATTTTTTGTGTAGTAAGTTTTTGTCCATCTCTTACGGTTTAGCAGTTATTCAAAATTTAGTAAAATTCATCCAGATTAAACTACTCTTCAGAGGCTATTCCCAGAAAATTCAAGATATACATTTCATTTGTCAGGTAAATATGTTTAACATCCGAAATTTTAATCAAAATCGTTAGAGCCATTTTTGAGAAAATCAAAATTTTCGAAAAAAGTTCCATGTAAAGGGTAGTCGGGGGTAGGGGGATTTTTCTCAAAATCTTCGTGTCTCATCCCTGGAAGCTACTAAACTTAAATACCAAGTTTGGTGTTTACCGACTTTTCGTTTTTGAGTTATCGTGTTCACAGACACACGGACACACACACACACACATGGACCTTTTTGTGAAAATGCTTTTTTTTTATATTGGGGACCCTAAAACATATATTTCCGGTGAAATCTCGGTATCAAATTTTTGGTGGAGTGCAATACTTTCTCTATACACTATGTACATAGTGCGTATGGAGAAAGTAAGTAGACAGCTTAGTTAAGAAGTTCATCATTTCACCACCAGAGAAGAAAACATAGGCAAACGCCACCAGCAATGGCAGTTGGACCCGTGAGGTTGAAAATGGAAGCATAGGCTTCCGAAACTATCCCTCATAATAAGCATGTAAGTGACATAGTGTTAAAAAGACCAACTCAACAAATTAATATAACACATATTTGTTTACAAGTTTTGTACATGGTTATACAGAATGTAATATTACAAAAGTTTATGATTCTCTCTCTCTGGAGTATTTCTTTCACTTAATTCTTTATCCATTGCAACATCTCCAGTCAACAGACAGTGTGAATGAAATGATACTGATTAATGAGAGTTTCAAACACTGCAGCTCAATCACCAGGCAAGGGTATCACTGATTTTGTTTGTACTGTAGAAGATTGATTTGTGTTAGTATACATAGATACATGTCTAAGAATTTGTGGAATTGGTCCTTGTTAAAAGAGAAAATAACCAATTAAATTCAACAGCTTGTATAACCTGTTATCCATTTCTGACCACCAATAATACTTGTCAACATGCAGAAACTTTTTATATGGAGATTCAACATTACAACTGATCTGTAGTTATATTTGCTAGCTCTATATTGTGTGGTTTCCTATACAAAGATAATGCATTATTCATTGATGAAAATAATGCTTATGTTAGTATTATACCTTGGAGATAATATAAGTTTTTGTTGATGTTCTCTACTTTGATTGATTTAGGTTTTTCCACATTAAATATTGTGATCACATGCACTAAGCTACCTATGGCTGTGCTAGTGTGTAATGTATTCCCTGAAGCGATAGTCAAATCTTTTAAAAGCTGTTCCTATGAGAAAAACTGAAGTTTGCGTTGCTTTTCATGGCCAGGAGTAAAACAAAAGAGAGATGAAATGAAGGGAATCAGTCAACTCTACAAAAACAAATATATATCTGACATAAATTGTGTGTTTTAACAAGATCTACACTTTTCGTAGAGTGGTTTTATCTATCTCTTATGGTTTATCAGCTATGTAAAAGTCATCCAGAAAGAAGAGGTCTTCAGAGGCTATTCCCAGAAAATTTGACAGAGAGAGAGAGAGACCACGCATGCCCGCCCCCACACGCACGAACGCACGCACGCATGCACATTTTTCAAAACATATTTCCACTGAAATCTTAGGATCAAATTTTTGGGTGGAGTACAATACCTTTCCTGCCTATTGTGTAGTACATTTAGAGTAAGTAAAAGTTTTTTCAATGAAAATTATATTGGTTTAGGAGCATCTACTGACACTTGTACAACTTGTTTGATTGAAGGAAGGAGCTGGACTTGAAACCAACAATGTATCATAGGCAAAGATGATGATTTGCCTAAGGGCTTCATTATATTTTTATAATACAATTAAACAAAATAATTGTGATTTATAAAGTTTACTGCCATTAAAATATGACCAGTGATGTTATTGCAGAAGATCACTATATGCATATAAATTTACAATAATAGAGGGATCTTTCAAGTTAATGTTGAATCAATGTTATAATATGACAGAAGCTTGGGTGATGATGAAATGAGTGTTGAATCAAAAAGCACTAAGTCCATAAGTCCATAATAAAATAGCTGGTGTGTTACATTCACATTACTTTCTATACCCTCCATTGCTTATCACACTGGGTGTATAAATTATTTTTTTGAAAATTTATTTCCTATCTCCTTCATTTTAATCGAGGAGGTAAATCTTTCCGAAAATAATTGCATTCACACTTCACTAGATATAGTGGTAGTCAAATGCTGACCTTAAAATTCCATACACTTTTCATGACTTTGTAACAAAGAAGTGAAAATTAACAGGACCTTAAAAGAATAACAAGTATTGAGCAACTTGAACAGTTAATAATAGATATCTTGGGAATTGCTGATGTCAAAACAAAGTTATTTGGAACAAACTAGGTGTTTTAAAGATATCTATCCACATTTTTGTGTAGTATTTTTTCATCTATTACTTAATGTTTGCCAATTATAGAAAATTGTAAAGATTTCCTTCTGAATGAAGAGACTTCACAAGCTATTCATAGAAAATTCAATATATACATTTCATTTCCCATGTAAACATCTTTAATGTATAGTATTTTAATCAAAATATTAGAGCTATTTTTTCATAAACTAGAAATTTTTGAAAAATATTACAGTTAAAAGAGTAGCTTGGGATAGACAGTTTACTTGAAAATTTTAATGTTGCATTCTTGGGAAAACATACTCTCAACCCTCCCTGCCCCTCCTCTCCTTCCCACTCTATCCCCCCTCCCTCTCATATGCATGCACACGCACACACTGTGGGGTTCCAAAATATGAAAAGTGAAATCTCAACATCTAATAATTCTTCCCCTACTTACTATATATAATACAGAAAGGAAAGGTTCTCAGGGGAGTAAGAAAACTGATGTCTCTTTAAAACTGGTAGTTTTTAAAGCTCTTCATTCCTAACAAGTGCAAATGCCACTTTTCTAAATACTGCTATCACCAAAATAATTTTTTGTATATCACATTTATAAAGAAAAATGTTTTGGACTTAGTGCATTTTGAGCCAATTATACTGAAAATATCATAAGCATTAATAAAAAATGACAAACATGGTAAGTAATGACCCATTACAAAAGCAGTTTTTATTTGATTTGTAAATATTTAAAAAAAAAAGTGATTTGTCACTTTTTCTGTAAACACTTTTATATCAATGCTTTTAACAAGCATAATTGTGTGTCTGTATTAACACTATACAGTGCACAACTGCCCAGATTTTACAGCAGCAGCCTGCAAAATGTTGCTTTAAGTCATGACACAATCTATTCAAGCCTAGTTGAGTATCCAAAGTGCACATTTGAAAATAAAACTCACGATTCTTTTTCACAACAATGTAACCATTGGTTTGTACTTGTGACTGACTGGTATTGGTTTGACAGTTATGCACATAAAGAGCAATGTTTTTGTTAAATTTCTACTTCCCCAAGATCTGCATCACACATTCAATTGTCTTAAGAGCAAATGTAGAATTTTGTATGGCAAAAGTATTTTGCTGGTGTTGTGCTACTATTGCTAATATTACCTGACATTTCCAACACAGCTCAATGTAAAATGGACGTACGTCTCCACCATCAGCTAGCTGTATTAATTCTGCTTTAGTAGCTGGTGGTGTTACTGTTTCTCGTGCTTCAAATGCTGGAACTACATAGACGGTCTTATCCTCTCTGTGTGAGTCAGTAAACAAACGATTCTTTATTGCAAAGTCATAAAAGTCCTGTAGAGGCAAGAGACAACAATATTATTTCACATTGCAGTGTAATAATAATTAAACATTGTTTCCTTAGATTAGTGTTATATAGTACTTGCATTCCTTTCTCCCTCCTAGTAGGAGGCACTTTATTGGGCATTGAAAATGTACTTAAATACACAACATGCAACAGTTACAACCTTTGTCAACTCACCCCGAAACAATTTTAAAAATATTTGTATAAGGTATTTTCAGTCCATTCCATCATAGTTTAAGTCCAGTAGTAAATTATATGTGTATTACTATCTGCTATCCACATTGAAATACATAAGATATATGAATAGCATTAATTTGATAGCTTATAATAAAAAAATAGTTTCGCTTAATCATAATTTTAAGAGGGTCCCAGATGGGAAAATCAAAACTCTTAATACTATTCTATTCAATTTATTTTACTGTACTATATATTCTTCATGTAAACCCTTTTATGTGAAACAATTGAAATTCAGTTCTCTTTGCATGCCAGGAAGCAAACAAAAGAGAGATGAACAGAAAGATAACTTCCTGTATGAGAAAAGTTTAAGTAGTTTAAAATTGAAACCAATAACACGGAGTATCTTAGAAATGGTTAACCCTATACAAAAATATATATATATATATATATATATATATATATATATATATATATATATATATATATATATACACACATGACATGTGTGTTTTAATGAAATCTACATTTTTTTTGTGCAGTAGGTTTTTGTCTATCTCTTAAAGTATACCAGTTATACAAAAGTTATGCAAAAGTCATCCAGAATGAAGTAGTCTTCAGGGGCTATTCCCAGAAAATTCAGGATATACATTTCATTTGTCATAAAAATATCTTAAACATTTGGAATTTTAATCAAAATCATTAGATTCATTTTTGAGGAAAAAACATTTTTGAAAAATTTTCCATTTAAAGGATAGTTGAGGATGGGAAGATTTTCCTATTAAAAAAAAAAAAAAAAAAAAAAAAAAAAAAAAAAAAAAAAAAAAACACACACACACACATACACCTTTTACTAAAAATTATTTTTTTTTATTCAGAAGACCCTAAAACTATTTCTGGTGAAATCATTTTTGGATGGAATACAATACCTTCTCTATATACTATGTACATTGCACATGTTAGAGAAAGTAAAACTCTCTATTTACTACTAACCAACCACAATGCACAACCATGCCAGTTATCGGTATTCTCTTTTGTGCAAAGATTTGTTCAGAAATAGTCTGCCGTATTACACAGCATATTATCCACTTCTTCACAAACTGAAGCACATATATTGTTAACCCTTGTTTTCTACCCATTATATTACAATATTGTGTGCAGGTGTGCCAAAAAAAAAACCTACAAAAATTGCCTGTAATTTCATATTTCAAGCAAGGGCGTGGGGGCCTTAAGACTGGAAGCCTCTCTTAAATATGCCACTGCTCAAAGAATATTAGAACAAGAACAATAGAAATTTACTCTCACCTATCAACATCTGCAGTCAACATGCTTAATGATTTAATATATGTAATGCAACATTGACATTTACAAAACAAAAAAGCAACCAAGAACTATATCATTTGCTAAAAAAAACGTATCCCATCAAATACCTTCTTTCTGTATAGCTTTAGTATCTATGTTCTCACCTGCCTCAAACTGGCACTTGGAAGCATATCAATATCAATTACAAGTATAAATTCAGCAGCAGTTCCTCGACGAGCTACATTTCGCAGAAGATTATTTGGATATCTTCTTTTGCCCGCATAGTTTATTTGTCTGCTGGTATCAGTCTTTAGAACATTACAAAATGAGGAAGGATCTGATGGCATAGCAAGTGGGGGATGTCCACCAGCTGGTAATGGTGATATTAGCTGGAAAGAAACGTTGTGACGAACAGCAGCATAACACACTCGAAGGCTTGCAACTCTCCAAAGTGCCTCAGCAAGTTCATGATCCTCTGCAAAGACTGCTATGGAGAGCGGGCCCTGTAGATTTCCAAATATTTATTACTCATACATTGCTATTTATATAATATTGTGTCTCTTACAGTTCTTGTTCTTACCTGCCAGCGTTGTGCTAAAGGTATAATATGGTGCAGATGATTAAATGAACACTGACTGACAAGTGCCACATCTGGAATAGAGCTAGAGCTTCTTGGAGGAGGTTGTCGACCAGCTTGAACAAGATTTGGTACTAGCTGATATTCACCACTAGTATCTAGTACACGTCCTTGGTGTACGGATCTTACTAATGATGCAAACAGAGCTTCCACCTATGGAGAATCACATCATAATTAAAATAATCATAGATATTGAAGCCTTATCTATCAGTTCTTGTCCAGTCATAAACGTTTCAGAAGATGGAACATCTGCGCTGCTAAAACAATAGCTTTATTCACTGTGCACCACCAAAGGTTTCCTTTGAACTTTTCAACTACCATTTGATATTTTGCTGCATATAAGCCATGTATGCCGACTCATAATGCTGGAATTGTAGATAATTTAATATTAATTAATGCCAAATAAAAAAGTAGAGCTTAGATGAGCAGTTTTGACAAGTTTACTACTTCATACCAAAAAGCTTCTTATCTATATAGAAAATAAAATTTAGAATTTCTGAAAAGAAGAAGTAAGCATGCTGTATTGTAACTTCAAGATGAATGAAGGAAACACTCCAACTGAAATCACACTATAGAGGTAGAGAAAGTATTGCATTCCACCCAAAAATTTGATACCAAGGTTTCACCAGAAATTCACAATTTAGGGTCTCTCAATAATGATGATGATGATGATGATGATGATAATAATAATAATAATAAATAGTAGTAATAACAATAATAATAATAATAATAATAATAATAATCTTTATCAGCTCATAGACTTTTACAAGTTTCAAGCCTCGTCAAGAGAAAAATATAAACATAAACCTATAATTACATATTTACAATTCATCTGTTCGATACAGACATTTTTTTATTAGAAATGTTTTTAACTCTTTTTGAAATGCATTTCCACTTTTGCCTTTCAATTCTTTTGGTAGCTTATTGTACAAAATTTTACCCATTGTGAGGGAGTCCTTCTCTGTGGCCTTTTTGTTAACATTACTTCTATAATAATTATTTACATTTCTAGTACTATATTTGTGACTATCTTTTATTTGTACAGCATTTTTATTTACTACAAACATGATGACTTTAAATACATACAATGATATAACAGTGAGCATTTCAGCTTTTACAAAACTATCTCTAAACGATTCTCTAGTTTGAGTATTAAATATACATTTTATGCATCTCTTCTGCAATACCAATACTCTATTTACATTTGTGATGCTTGAGTTACCCCAGACCTCTATTCCGTATTGCAGATGTGGATGAATTAGACCATAATACACTATTTTCAAGTAATCAGAATTGAGATATTTTTATAAATTTATTAGTAGATATAAATAGGTGCTAATTTTCTTGCAAATATGGTCAATATGCAACTTAAATGTAATATTTTCATCCAAAATTATTCCCAAAAACTTGGTACTTTCCAATTACTCAATAATTTCATTATTTATCATTACATTGAGTTCATTACTAGACCTACTATTTCGATGTTGAAACATGAGTATATGAGTCTTTTGCGTATTTACAACCAGGTTGTTATGTTTTAAATAATTACATATATCTTGCATTTCAGTAGTTATTATATCATTTAAATTTGCTTTATCTTTATTAGTGAATATGACTGAGGTATCATCGGCAATCCAAAGAAAAGAGCAGCTTTAGAAAAATATGTGTATGCATGTGAACTCAATAAGTCAAAGAGGAAAAGAGGGCTAAACACCAAACTTAATATTTAAGTTCAGCATCTTCCAAGGATGCAATATTTTGATTTCTTCAGAATAGCTCTAACAATTTTGATTGAAATACCATATAATAAAGATATTTACAGACAAATGAATATCTTAAATTTATTGGGAATAGCCTCTGAAGTCCTGTTTAGTCTGGATGACTTTTGCATAATTGCCAAAAATGTAGTTCTCATTAAAGTACACAACTTGTGACCTTTACATTTTTGTTGTGGAGCAAACCATTTCTTTGTTATTGGTTTCAATTTTAAAATACTTATATTTTTATCAAACAGTTATCATCCAATTTTTCTTTTGTCTTACTCCTGAGCAGGCAAAGAGAATTTAATTACAATGTCAATCGCATACTGATAGCTTTTAAAAGATTTGATTATCGCTTTAACCTAGTGCACTCCCTTAGTTTCCTTTTACTTAGAGAAGTGATCAGACAAAATTTCTACTTCCACCATTTGGTGCATCTCAGTTTAAATAGCAGTATTAAGCACAAAAACAAAAATCATAAACTGCCTCCGTGGTTGAGTGGTCAGAGAACTGACTTTTCACACTGGATGTCCCATGTTCGAATCTCGGCTGGGGGACTAGCAACTTTTCTTTAACCAGAATTATTCCCTATTCACGCAAAATTTGGAAGTATGTATGTGAGAGTGAATGTGTGTGTGTTTGAGGAAAATAAAATGAGTTAAACCAAAAATAAAGAACCTACAGACGAGTTGTTTCTAATGCAAAGCCCCTGGTATGACCTTGGATGTTAAAGGGGGCTATATAAATGAAACAATAAAAAAAATCAAAGTTTTCTACAAAATGTATTTTAGCTTCAACCGGATTTAATTGTATATTGTTTATTTAGTAAATGCTTCAATTTCTACATGCTGGCCAACTGGGTATTATTTTTGGATAATCTCTTAATCGAAGACTTCTGCAGGATAACATTAACCTAATTTTTATTTTGAAAATTGAAGTATCTATTAACATTATTCCAATTCATGGTGCTAGAGTACTTGGTGGTACATGTGGGCCATGCTCAAACTCTGAAAGGATTGAGAACAGACATGCATGTAACAAATGGTACAAAATAAAGCTCATGTTTGTTGATAGCTTTGTTCCATACTTCTTACCAACCAGCCCAAGCATAATAATACATAAGGTTATAGTTGCTTTAAGAATATTTGTCCGAATGAGTTTTACTATACTATAAAAATAAGATAAATATAAATACATAAATAAACAAACTTCATTTTCAGAGGGAACTGGTCTATCATCCGGTTCCTCTTGATGACTATGATGATGTTGGTGCTTTGCTTCCAGCCTATTTAGCAATATTAAATGCACAACTTGGAGAACTGCTACAACAGCCACTAGCACCAGCACTATTTTGCCCCATAGAAAGTGCATTCTGGGCGGGTATCACGTCATAATAAAACGCAGTATATCGACGCCGGTCAAAGGTTAACTTTTGGCAATAAATGATATGCTTTCTTGCGTTTTACATTACAGCAATACATTATAGCATTTCTTTATATATTACACCTAACGAATCCTTAACTCCAAATTTTGAACTCCTAAAAACAATACAAACCGGCTCACTATAACCTCTAAACGTCATTGTGATAAATATAGTGTCAAGTATATAATGGAGAGTAAGTAAGACGAATTTTATTTTACTTTCGATCCAGACATAACGCAGTTACACAATGGAGATGTAAAGTTGACGAATATTAGTAATTTATATCACACACAAACGTTCTGTTAATTCTTTTCATATTTATTTAAAATGTAACAGTTATTGAATTGAAAACAACTGCTAGCCTGCTACTGCGACTTTAAACAGTTTCGCTACTTCAAGCTGGTTTACGACACAGTATTATTCGCATCGGTTACTGCGTATCAAATTCACATTTAGTCGTGATTAAACTTAATGCAATATTTCAAAAAACACCATAGGGATTTTCTTTTGTCAAATTTTTAGGAATTATTTGGTAGAGTTAACTGATTCTATGCATATGTGATTGGCTGATCTAGTTTTGTAGGAGTGAATTTCTCTTTTGTGTTTGATTACAGAGTTAGTATATAGGAGGTTATCTTCAGTTTTTGTACAGTTGCTTTCAGAACTGGTCAATCATTGTATTTATAAGTATTATAATGTATTGCATTTTGTGTGTATTAGTGTGTGTGTTTTATATTCAAATTAAACTGATGTATACTTTGATTTGCACGAATGTGTCAAAAGAATTTTTAGTATTTAGCAATGACACAAGGTCTGTAAAGCCCGATGCTTTGATATTTTGCACTCTAGTGCATACTTGTAAATTTTTGCATTAGAAATTCTATAACATATTTGTAAATATGTATTGTAATTTGTTGACATTTATGAAGAGTACATAATACAATAATCATATTTTAGTTTTATATAATTACTAGTAGAAACTATATGTCGATAGTTAGAAGGCTATCATCTGACATTACATTAGTGTTACATAGTGTTATATTTATTTATACATTTTAACACTAATTTTATACTCTTTGTTTTTATGTGATTGCAAAACAAACAAGGAAGTTCGTGTGCTTTTATAGGGCACATTAAGTATAGTAGAGGCCTCAAATACAAATGGTGTGATTATATGCCTATTCTGCTGTTTTTGTGACCCAAGCTTTAAGCACAAACTTTATACATTTTTTTCCATTGTATATAAACATATGTATACATGTATATGTCTTGACAAGTTCTATGTTCAGTGGCTTCCTGACCTAAACGAATCTAAAGAATGCGTTTTAATCTAATCTAATCAATATATTTACAGAGATAAGAAAATGGCATTATATTTGTTTCCTTAAATACTTCTACGGAAGGCTTTAAAATATTAAATCCATAAAGTATTTTAATAGCTCTCTATTTTAACCAACTCTATACCAAATATTCATCAACTATTGCTACTATGCATTCATGCAGTTTTTTTTTAAATGAGACATGCATAAAAACGTATATTGCACATGCATTTCATAGATATCCATACTTGAAACTAATACTTTTTAGGACCTAAAAAGGCCGATTTTATTTAAGGGTCTAGATTGTCTTTTTGCGCCATTTCCTCTTACATTTCCAAATAAATAGTTTATATTACTTATTTTCATTTTTGGAATTTTATCATAAATTCTGTAAATTGGTATTTATGCTAAGTTTTTAGCTTGGATTTGTTATGGTCTGGCTAGTATCAACCCCATGTCCTCATTACAAGAATTCTTGAACTGAAGTAGAATTATTTTTCTTCCATCCCCATTATCCACTAACAAAGTGAGTGAGTGCGTTTCTTTAAATGAAAGAGATGTGATACGATGTACGAAGCGATGTACAACGGTAAAACCAACTATGTCTGGATGAAGGGAAGCATCTGAAGGATTATGCTGCATACAACTGAAAGGTTTACCCGTTTCAATTTAGTATTTGTTATTTTGCGACTTTAGTTAACAGCGGTCAACTACTCAGTTTTGTTCTGTGGCTGCCTTCACTAGTGGATTCTGCGCTGTTTGAATTGTAAAATTTCGAAAACAAAGTCTTGGAAAACTTCTCCAATACACCAATATTATAAAATAATCACGTTTTACTTCTGATGGACGAATTGTTTATTGCCAAGCATGAAAAAAAAACGCGAGTAGATTGATCTACTTCATTTATTTAGCTGGAAGGTAGAGTATACCTTTTGGTTCTTTACTGCGCAAAGGGCGTATTTCTTTCATGCCTTAAAACTCCAAACTTCAGTTGATAGCACGGGGTTTAGAAAGTTTGCACTTTTCTAATGATTCTCATTTAAAAAACCAAATCTTCTTTAAATACGAATGTTTAATAAATACGAGGAAATCTCATGAACTCCACACGTACAAGCTGCAACACATCAGGAAAACGTGACGCGAAAAGCGAAACTGAATAATTCAACAACTCTTCCTCCCCCCCCCCCCAAATGAATGCTGACTTATGCCGATTCATCGTTGCAGCAAATATTCCGTTTAATGCCCTAGAGAATCCTCATTTTAAAAGCGTCATATAGAAATATCGGCACGGAAATATTCCATCAGATTCCACTATTAGAAAGAATGATGTGGACAGTGCTGTGACTACGCCCTATAGCTGCAATCACCGAACGTGCCTGAACAGCTTGTTTCTTAAATCATATCTGATTGTTGGAGTCATTGTTACAGCTGCGTTAATGAACTGGTCTGCCGGCAGCAATTTATTTTGACATCAAAGCTGTGATTGTTATATTTGTGCAAATGGACATATGTGCTTTGGGAGGGTTCTTTGACGTCGAAGACAGGTATTGTTACACCCGAGTGAGTTTGTGACATCTGTGGTAGTTTGAACGTGCGATTGCATCCGGAAATTTTCAGCCTCGTGATCGACAGGAATAAAACGGGGAACGAAGCTCAGACCAGAGTACAGTTTCGGCGGGAAATTCGTAGCGAGTAGTAGTTGTCCTCGCCGTAGCGAACGTCGAAAGGAAACCATACAGTAGGATTGTTACGAAAGCAGATTCTGATTGTAACAGTTTGTAGAAGAAGTAAAGAGTTGTTTGTTAGAGTGAAACGAGTGTTTTTGTTACACTGGTATCAAGAGCGGAAATAAATTCCAAGATAGGGATAATGAAAACTTTACTCGGAGAATAAAGAACATGAAAACTGGAACTGACAAAATGAAAACAGAAATGAAATCAGGAAAGAAAAAATTGGAATCCACCAGAAAATGCGGAAAATCAACTACGGAATACAGAACCTGAAGGAGATAGTAGCGAACAAATTCTATGAACGACTAGTCGACGTGGAAAAAGACGTAGAAGGACGAAGAACCTTGAAAACGCGTTAACGCCCAGAAGCGCGTTGAAGAACGCGCTAATGCCTTGGGAGATTTTGGGGAAAATGCGGAAGAGCGTGGTGGAACGATGAAAGACCACGACCAATGACTTAATGCCCGAGAAGAGTCGATGGAAAAGCAAAGGAACTGAACACGATGGTGGAGCTACACGAGAGCTAAAAGACTTGAAGGCCCAGATGACAGGACTCGAAACATCTGCACGCCTCAAGCTACCCAAGTTCGACAGAACAGCAATCTTCGAAGTTTTCCGCCGACAGTTTGCCGCCGTCGCCACTCACAAACGATGGTCAGCATAAGAGGAAACCGCACAACTGATAGGTCTTCAGGGGCGGGCGGCAGAAGTACTGAATGCGATTACAATTTCGGTGATATCTGGGATATCCTTGATAACCGCCTCGAGAACCATCGCCTAGCCTAAATTGAGGCTGCAACAATAATGGGAATTGATACAAGAGTGTCGCCCTCCAAGGTATAATAGTTACCATGCTAACTTCATATACCCAAGGTCGCGTGTTCAAACCCGGCGAAGGACGACGGTTTTTTTCGGGCGTAAAAATATTTAGGATGACTTCCTTCGGAAGGGCAGGAAAGCCGTTGGTCCCGTGTCGTAGATTTACGGCACGTAAAAGAACCTCAATCCTGATAGAGAGGCCTCTGAGCAAAATTAGGTGGTCTTTCACGCCCCACCGTAGTTAAAGAGCATCCATAAATAAAACGTCATTTCATTTTTATGCAAGAATGAACCACTAGTGAACAAAGCTCTGGTGAACATACCATCTAGCTACGAGTCCCAGGAAGCTGCCTACTTCTTTTTCAACGAGGTGCGTTACGTCGAGATCCGACAGCGCCTTATGCTCGGCGACTACGAGACCATCCACGAGGCAGTACTGAGGGTTGAGGAGGCCAAGACAACAGTTGTACCAACTTTGAAGACCAGGAGTATTGGCTACGACAATCCATAGATGACGATAACCTTCGAGGGTGTGAGCTGGGGGTATAGCTAACCATGATACCTAGCGAGAGACTGTCCAAGAAAAAGCCAATCAGTAGGAATATGACAATGGAGAGTACGCCTGGGCCGTCATCGCCTACACCTTGAGTGACACTGTGTGCTTTGGTCACAAGAATCAACAAGACCCTCATCGCAGACTGCTGGCTACAGGAAAAAATTGTGCCGGATACTGGTACATACTGGTGCAGCTGTGACTATAATTAGACCTGATGAGGCGAAGGGCTTGCCGACATGTACACTCAGTCGGCCTTACCAACTAGCGAAGGATTCGGGCAATATTTTACCCTTGTAAAAGGATGAAGGACGGAACACTGTGAGCCTGTGGGTATTGTCGTGAGTGTGACCGAGGGTGTGGTGGTAGGATTCGATGCCCTCAGGAGCCACTAGAGCACCGTTGGCATCGGCTGGAAGACTTTAAGACTCGGCCAAGACAAGGCGTTGCTCCAGAGACCCCAAGGGCATCCGGGGATCTGTAGGGAAATCTTGAGGAACGATGTAGTTGAACCCGCAAGAGTCGAGATGGTGGTGAAGGAACACCTTGTGAGCCAACGGTCAAGGAACCTTCTATTGGACTGTAAAACACCAGTGATCGGAGTATGTGCTGCCCTATTATTGTTACCTTGTCGGGAGAAAATGCCCATGGGGCTACTGAATCCATTGGACTTCGATCAGGATATCCCGGTCGGTACGGAGTTAAGGAAGTGCGAGCCAGTAACGAGTCTATCGCCATGCGATGGATACAACCAGCCAATACCTAGCAAGAATCTGGGGCCCCGACTGAAAGGCTTGCTAAAGAAGGCTGGCGATCATCTGCTTCACAACTGGGGAGGGTACGCCCTTGCTTAGCCAATACAATCTGTCTTCTGCGAAACGAACGGAGATTATGGCTGGCCTGACCAAGTACACCATAAAATGTCACCGGACACACCTGACATTTCCGGCAACCAGCAAAATGTGTTCCTCTGGCAAAACAGAAGAAGGTATGGAAGATGCTGTGAACATAAGATCTAAGGGAAGCATTGAAAAGTTGGACAGACCCTTGGTACTTCCCTGTAGTTATGGTGAACAAGAAGAAGCTACGGTTCTACGTGAACTATGGGAAGCTGAATGCCGCCACTAGAAAACATTCTTACCCCGGATTGACAACTTGCTGGTACCCAGTGATTCTCTACTTTGGACTTGAAACCAAGATACTGGCAAGTGGTCCCAGATCCCGAAGATAAGGAGAAAACCTCATTCTCGATAGATCAAGGGTTTTGGCAATTTACGGTTACCCCCTTGGCCTTTGTAATGCGCCAGCCACCTTCCAGCGCCTCGTGGAATCAGCGATATGAGGGCTGACTTATGCCTGCCGGCTACACATGGATGACATCGTGGACCATCTCGGGAACCTGAACAAGATAATGCAATTGCTATAGGCAGCTAACTCAAAGTTGTGCGCAAATAAGCGCTAACTCTTCTGCAAGAAGGTGAACTATTTGGTCACATAGTCTCACCATGTTAGGTGGCCACGGACCCGGAGAAGGCTCGAGCAGTGAGAGATTGGCCTAGTCTGAAAACCAAACTAAAGCTGCGAAGTTTCCTGCGCCCATGAGGCTACTACCACCGGTTTGCTTTCTGAGAAATTTCTTAGATATTTTCGAATGCGTACATGCACAGCAAATGTTAAAAATCTGATGTATTACATTCACATGACTTTCTCTATATCTGTGCAACAAATTATTTTTAAAAAGCTTATGCTTATATTTACTGCCTGCCAATCGAGAAAAAATTAGCAGAAATAGACTTATTACTTGCTTCCTCGTAAGTAGAAGAGAAATAAGGAAGTACCATAAGTTAAAGTGATAGTCAAAGGCTGGTTGCTATGTGACTGATGTTCCTTTGTTTGTACGGACACCTCCACGAAAAAAATGTATATTACATAAATTGTGTGTTTTAAAGTGCTCTACATTTGTTGTGTGGCAAGTTTTTGTCCATCTCTTACGGTTTAGCAGTTATGCAAAATTCCGTAAAATTGACCCAGAATAATGTAGCCTTCAGAGGCTATTCCCAGAAAATTCAAAGTATACATTTTATTTGTCAGGTAAATATCTTTAATATTCGATATTTTAATCAAAATCGTTAGAGCCATTTTTAGAAAATAAAATTTTCGAAAAAAGTTCTATGTAAAGGGTAGTTTTGGGAGGGGGATTTTTCTCAAAATCTTCGTATCGCATCCCTGGGAGATACTAAACCTAAATACCACGTTTGGTATTTTACCGACTTTTCGTTTTCGAGTTATCGTGTTCACAGACACACTGACACACACGGACCTTTTTCTGAAAATACTTTTTTTGGATACTGGGGACCCTAAAACGTATATTTCCGGTGAAATCTCGGTGTCGAATTTTTTGGTGGAGTGCAATACCTTCTCTATACACTATGTGCATAATACATATAGAGAAAGTAAAAAGTAATTGCATACAAGCTAGAAGTGAAATAGGTGTAATTAACTTTTCTTTTTCATTTGCATCCCTTGTTACGATTTGTAACAAACTTTGTTCTTAAATCGGGGATTACGCTGATTACGATTAATCGGGGATTCCGGAGAGATAAATTCCGTGAGTCGTAGCCAGCTTGCAGCTGATACCTGACGATATGCCGATGTTTTAATAAGTCACAGACAGTAATGTCTTAACAGTTGTAGTATTCTCGACGCTCGTTCACTTACGTGGTCGAAGTCTATCGGCTCTCTTATTCAACCATATTGTCCGCATGCGCTGTCGCAAATGACTTCCTCCAGTTTTCTGGTTACAGGAATAAAGGATAAAATTGTTTGGTAGTGTTTAACGCCCGCTTTTACTGCAATGGCAACGCAGGCGATGACACTGATGATACATGAAGGGTGATACATGAAGATGGAGCCCTGGTGAATGACATGGCGGGGGAAACCGGAGAACCGCCGATTTGTCCACCACAAATCTCATATGCGGTCGCTTGGGATTGAGGTGAGAGGCCACGGCGCGGCCATAAAGGATAACAGGTATACCTAATATATATAAACCTGTTCTTCAGGTTTATTTTGTTTGGCTAATATTAGCTATGAACGTTTAGGTAGACGGATATTATTAAAGAAAATTATAATGAAAGGGTGTGCAGTTATAATAACATCGCAGATTTGATCGTCTCCAATTAAGGATTAAAGGACTCCCGCCTTGACAAATGCCCAGACGTATCCCTATGTATCGTGGTAGAGTCTCCGTTATTGTGTCGGCTGTATGCGTATGTTGCGATTGTGGGAATGTGAGCTTCAGTTACTCGAGAAATAGGGATGAGTCGGAGTCGATTCTTTTAATAATTCCATTTTCTGCTTCTGTTATGAAGGCTATGTTCCTCTTTATGTGATATAGCTGTGATAGGATTCTGATGGCTCTGTATACGGCGTAATTTGGAATTAAAATGTTTTTCCAGTGCTGTGAGTCAGGTTCAAAATCTCGGCATGGAGATGCTGAATTACATTCTGGATAATGGTATGGCTGAGTGTTGTCTCTTGTAAGGAGGTTTTGTGTTACTAAGTTGTCCTGTTACGGCGGGTGAAGATTATGCTGGTATGTACTGTGGTATCAGTGTGGTGATGTCTGCGACATAGAGAATGCATACGGCTTGTGTAATAAATGTCCTGCGCCACCGCAGGGGGCACAAAAGATGCGTCGGCGAGGTAAATCTTCCTCTCTAAGTCATTGGCCAGTGAGGTGACCGCGCAGTAATAGTAATGTGGGGGGGTGGGGAGAGTCATACCAGCAGTATCGGTGGCAAGGCACAGGGTGAGCACCGAGGCTAGCCTCGAGCGACAGGGTTTGCCCTAATATGGGCAGTCCCTGTCCAAGATCATTAATCTGACCAGTGTCGTGAATACCGTTTAACTGCTGATCCTAGTGGCACTGGTCGCTGAATGCCGAGTACTTCTAACCACTACGTAACACTTTTCGGCACGCCAGAAACAATTCAGAGCAACTAGGTAGAGAGATGCGATCTATTTTCGGTATCGGTGAGAAACTTCCTTGTGATTGACATTGACACTTGTGGGGATGTGTCGTCAACTGGTAGGGGCTCGTCAGGTTCCTGACCAATCATAGTGTAGGAATACATAATCGTCACAGACGTGACGTAATCGGCGTTGCAACACCTACTGGTTCAGTGGAAATTTTCGCACGCGTTCTGATGCATGACTGATCAATTGTTTGCAATCTGATTGTTTGATTTCATTCTGAGAAAAGTTCGGTAATCTTGTGATTCCGTAAGGATTTACATCTATAATCGTTGCTACCTTTTATATATTACGGACATTGCTCTTCTTCTCATCCTAGAAATACCACAAGTGACACTGGGATTTGAAAATGTGTTACGTCCGTGATAAGTAAATTGAGATTACTTTAACCGAAATAATAAAACCTCTCCGTTTAGTGAAATATAGGGCCCAATGTTGAAAGGAATAGTTAACTAGTGAGAAATGGGGGGAAAATAGTTCAACATGTGAGAGGTATGTATGGAGAGAAGAAGGCATTTTAGAGGAAGCAGTGGAACGTGTGTCGCTGAAGACGGACACTGAGTAAATAAGGCAACAGCGGATCAAGGCGGCCACGTGTCAGCAGAATGTCAATCACAAGGTAATTTCTCACCAATAATAACACGTGCATTAATGCACATAGTCACAGTACTTATGTTTATTGTAATCTTTGAAAAACTGCTTAGAAGTATTGATATATGTACCATTGTTTACTTTTATTTGTATCGCCCATTGTTCTACCTGTTTGCAATGAACGCATGTCCATAAACCAGCTTTGCCTCCGCGGAATAACTACTTTGGTGGAACAATGCACTTTAACATAAGTACATTTTCTCGTAAATGGTTGTATTTTATCCAAAATGTATATCAAACACAGTGGAATATGCTCATTGTCAAGATGTAAAGTTCTCTATAATGATTTCAGCTTGGGCCGAATGTGATGTTTTCTGAAAGAAAATTAATTGAAATTAAGGCCGAAAAAACGTTGGAAGTTATTAAAATGGTCCTGAAACCACCCAAAAGAGCCCACATAAGTGTAAACAGTTACATTTATGTTGAAGAATTATCTTGAAGCAATAAGAAAATTTTATCTGGTATAGGGGAATTTCAGATGTGATCTAGGGAAGTTGTGTTTCAGGGTTGACAACGCTGTATCGAATTGTATACTGTTCAGTGTGCGAGTTAAATAGAAAATGGTAGGATGGTTATGAATAAGAATCTGGGGTGAATAAAATGAAGTTAACTATAGTTTTTCTGTGTGATAATTTGCGGCGTCTACCCTATGCTCACTTTAAGCACCGAAAAACAAATGAAAATCGCCCTTCTTGTCGCATTTAGCAATGAATTGTGTTTTAGTAAACAATGGCAGACCAGCACTCATCGCAGCACACACGAGTTCTTGTAGTAAATGGACAGACAATCATTGTACAAGGAGATACGGATGTTAATTCCGTAAACGAAATAAATGGCGATTTACTGCAGCAAGCATTACATGAAGTGTCAACTACTTCGGACCAACCGGAGGGTAATAGTTATCCTAGTGCACCAATTCCAGAAACTGAGGAGACTGACAACAGCAATTTCGTAGCAATATTTCAAGGAGATCAGGGTGAGACTCATACAATTCAGTTAACGGTAGAACAGGCTGAGGCATTAGGCTTACATTTTTCCGTTGATGATGAAAAAGATATTCCAGGAGATCCCCAAGAAAATGGAGCAGATGACAGTAACCTCTACATATCAGACGAACAGAATAATCCATTGCTATATTCGAGCTCATCAAAGCCAAGTAACAGTGGGGCTATGTTCAGTAATGAAATGGACTCAGAAAAACCATGTCAAGAAATGGTGCAGAACAGCCGGATAATGGGAAATAATAGCAATGCAGCCCTGGAAAACAATTGTGAAAATATGGGAATGCTACCCTCAACTGTTAATTCACTTATAGACGAACAAAGTCAGCCGATTACATTAATACCACAATATTTAGATGGCCAGATGACCTACACAGTTAAAATTCCAGACCAGGGTGAAAATAGCATCTTGCAGGATCAAGAATATGCAAACATTAATGCTAATATTAAATATATGACACTTCAGCAATCCACTGACAATCCTACACTAAGCAATATAACTGATTTTGGCAGTTCAACAATTCAGCCAGTATGTAGCAGTGCCTCAATAAGTACCCAAGCAAATGCTGTGCATTCAACAGCCTTACCTTCTACAGTTGTGCAGCAGTCTTGCAGTTTACCAGTGAAACAAACTGTGTCATTAACTAACAGTTATCAAAATCCTCGAACTAGTGTGACCTATGTCCCTAGTGAGAAAGATACTAAAGTTTCATATGTTATTCTCCCTGAAAACAGTACTAGCGCAAATACACATGTGACTCCAAAAACAATTAGCAACAATAATTTAGGCAGATTGTCAACAACATATGCCATTGCTCCCAATAAGAATGAATCACTTAACTCCTCTGGTTTCTTACCAAGTACAGTGAAATCTACTGCTCCACTTCCAGTTCTTTCAACAGAAAACTCAGTAACTTCGATAGCAGTTTCAGTGCCAAGTACCAGTTTAGCACCAGCAACAAAATTGGCTTCCAATGCTGTTATTGTTTCTTCTTCAGGTATACTAACTACACCAACTGGATCAGGCATGATCAGAGTAGTTGCTAGTACACCAACAAGTTGTTTAACTCAAGCATTACCCAGTTATGCAAAGTTTACCACTATCCGTACTGGTGCAGGAAATCAATTGTTAGCTACTACAACAACAACCACCACAACCACAACAACCACTTCCACAACCTCTGCACCAAAGATAGTTTCAATCAGTGCAGCAACACCAACAGTTACACCAGAATCTGTGTCAAGTATGGTATCAGCTGCTTTTACACGAATGCCAGTGCCAAATTTTAACTCTGCCAAGCCATTAGGTTCTTGTGAAAATCCAATCCAGTTGGTGCAACATGGACAGACATTTCACAGGTATGGTGTTAATGGATTCAATTTTTAAAATTATTTTATATAAGCTAGTAAATTCTTTTTGTTTAATTGCATAATTGCAAAGTTATAATTTGAATTGGGTTAATTTGACCCATTTAAAAATAATATATATACATTTGCAGATATTGGGGGGAAAAACAGTTTTCGTTAATGTATAAGTAACATATAAATATATGTACATTGACCAGGGTTTGCAAGGATGCATTTTGACCATTGCACCATTTGTCCCCCCTCCCCAAAATTGGTTATATTTAATGGCATTAATTCCATACATGATCCAGATTTGGTACTTTTGTTATTGTGCCATAAGAGCTGCTTTATAGATTTTACTGGCCTGCCATAATTGTTTGGGCCATAATCCACATAGCATAGCCCAAGATGGAAGGCCCTTAGCTGCAAAGCTTAAAGGGAGTTTTTTTTTTGGGGGGGGGAGCAGTTGCGGCCAAAGTAGTGACAGCAGGCATAGTTAAGGGATCTGTGAAGACAAAACTCTAATGATCCCAAGAAGTAATCCCCCCCAACTCCAAAACACCTAATTTGCATTCTAGATTAGTAAACATAAATGTCTAATTAATTTCCATTGTGGTTATCTATGTTTTATTTGGTAATTACTTACGGAACACAGTAAACCGTATGTCCAATATAATCCTGAAGTAATAAAATACATGATGTTGCTCAAACAAAGACCTGATGACCTTTCTTATGTAATGTTGAAGCACAATGTAATCAAATATTGCAAAAAATATTACTAAATGAATGCCCAATATATGAAAATGTCGCTAAATCAGTGTTCCAACAGAACCCTCAGCTATGCTGTGCTTCATTGGGGTTTGCTCTTTACAGGTCCCTTGGCCATGCCCAGTCATCACTTTGCAGTAGCTGAGGTCACAACTGTTCTTCTAAAGAAATCCCTTTGCTGCAATCTGTTGCTTAGGGCCATCAATCTCTTGGCTATGCTTTGTAGCTTAAGGTCCTTTGTCTCTCAGCTACGCTTTGTGGCTTGGGCCCTCAACCCTCGGTTACACTCTGTGGCTTAGGACCCTAAAGCAGTGGCAACAAATCCTACCTTCTGCAATGTTCAGATTGCCAATGTTGGCAACTCAAGGACATCAGGAGCAATGTTCTTATGACGACTCAGGTGGGATACATATGATATGCATTTGATGTGTATGAGCAACAAAAGTGAAAATATAATAATGTAATAAATGCATTAAAACATGCTATTTAGAAGTTAGTGTTATTTGTGTGTATTCCCCAAACTTTTACAATAAAGCACTATCATAGATGTGTATATGTTATGCAAGTATCTAGGTATTATCATTTCACTTTAAGTACAAAGGAGGTGCAAACAAAACATGACAGGAGAGCGTCTCATTGGCTGTGGACAAACTATAAGCTTTCCTGTTTAAGATGTCATCACCTCCTCTGCATAAAACAGTTCAACTTAAAAATGGAGAATAATGAAAATGAGAAAGTTATAAAATTCATTCTATTGCAAGTTTGTGAAGAATAAATAGGTAATGATCAAATGTGATATTTGTATGAGTGATTGGGAACTGAAAGCTAGAAGAAAGAGCTTATGAATTAATTCAATTATTAGGATATAATTTGAACAGAATTTTTAGGAAGTAAGAAAGAAAGAAGTTTAAAAATGTTAGAAACTTTACCTATAATTGAAATTGTAATTATGAGGTCATACTGAAAGTCATACTTAATCCCTTTGTTACAACAAATCCCAACAATTTAACAAAAAGGAGTCAGGATCTTAATTTGCAGACTTAACATCACATGTCATATTGTGACATCATTAACTTCTATCACATGACCATAGGCGGTATTTCCAAAATGGTGGACAATGATGTTTCATTTTGACAGTGTGCTGTAATTGAAAATTTGCTGCTGAAATTCACTTCAACATGCATGGGTGCTAGTAGTGTTAGGAGATGGGTGAAGCATTTCAAAGATAGGAAAATGAGGATCCAAGATGAGCCCAGAGCAGTCGCCTGCAAACTGCTTCCATGGAATGCAACTCCAAGAAAGAGAGATTAGATCATTAGAACAGATAGGTATATCATTGTGTGTGTATTAATTTGACCGTCACTGTTACTAAATTCCTCCAAACATCAATCATATCACTGTGTATTAAATCGCTGCACAACTTGCAGTAGGACAGTACAATACAAGAAATGATACAAAGTTTAGGTTGATGAAAAATTTGTGCCCATTGGTCCCATGTTTATTGACAGAAGAGGCCATAAACTTCAGAGAAGAGCCATCAGCCAAAACCTTCTTCAGAGATTTCCAAATGATTTTTTGACAAATATTGTAACAGGCAATGGTTTCATTACGAGCCTGAAACAAAGTCTCAGAGAATGGAATGGCACCATTGGGATTTGCCATTGAAAAAAAGATAGTGCAGTCTGTTTGAAAGGTTATTGGTAGCATCTTCTGGGTTGATTTTCTTTAATCTCAACAAACCAAGAGTGCTGCCTGCTATATCCAGACACTTTGGAAGTTGCATCATGCATTGTGTGATAAATGGCCAGGAAAGATCATCCTGCAACAGGATAATGTGTGGCATCACACTGCCTGTACCATAATGGAGGAGAAATCAGAACATTTGGGTGGGAAACCCTTTTTGATTCTGTTAAAGAACAGATGCAAGACCAGCACTACAAGACACAGCATATTCAGAAAGCACTGCATTAGTGTTTTCATGCAGCTGGAACAGAGTTCTATCGTAAGGGTATTTTCAAGCTGGAAGAATGATAGTATGAATGATATGTGCAAAAAAATGGAGATTATTTAGAAAAGAGAGAGAAAAATCTTTAGATTATGATGATATACTTTGTTTCTCTAAAAATAAATATTAAAAGATTTAAAAGTTGTTGCTCTCTATTTCATTTTGACCTACATATAAAGGTGTCTACCCATTAGAATGAACAGGGCAAAATTTCAGTAGAGGGCACTTCATGGCAACTCTCCTTTTTATACCTCTGATAATGCAGCTAGAAATTTTAAAAGTAGAAGTAAATATTGCACATGTACATTACACACAGGTGTAACATTGCAATGCTTGTACTTCAACTGTTTGTTTATGTTAAATTTGTGCACATCTGCAGCAATGCAGTGGAACTTTGGAGTATATAAGCTGTCTGTGTAAGCACAGCAATTTACAGTAGCAATGTATCTGTGGATGCATATGGACACTTCACACTAGAGTTTGCGTCAAATCTCCTGCATATGGCAGTAGCCAATAGGAGCGCACAACAGTGTAGTCAAATTGTGCACTTGTGCATGAGAGAGATATAGATAGTAGCAAGCAGTACAGCATGTTACCAAGGGCTTTTCAGTGGAATTGTAGATTAAAATCTAAGTAAAATTTGGCTTTTTAATAAAACTAAATAAATGACAATAGAAATTAACGTACCTGCTTATTCCAGAGGGATGGCCAGGGGCTCATTACTGTTTCTTAAGGTGAAAGAAATAGAACCTTCTACGAATATCTATTTTTTTAAAATTGCATAAATGTTCATTCTTTTTGGTATGTAAATGTTTTCTAGGTGAAACAAAACCTGCCTCACCTTGAGCAGATCAGAGAAACAGGGAATTGATTGACTCCACACTACATAAAACATTATAGATTGTTCTCTTCTTCACTAACACAATCACTTGCTTTACTTAGCAACATATTGAAGGCTTCAACTTCATAGATCTGTTCATTATCTACCTGTTTTTTTTCCCCCTTGTCAGAATGTTATGGATGTATTAAGAGAAAAGGCAAAGGTTAATCACATCTCAATTAACAGCTCATGGTCTGTTTCATTTCTAATAAAATGCACATTAAACATAGTTGTGTGTGTATATATATATATGATTACTAAGTAAGACATGGCTAGTTCTGACTTGGCAATGTTGCACACCTGTGATTCGCTACAGCCGTGCAGCCTCTGAAGGTCATATGCAGGAGGTTTGACAAGAATTATAGTTCCTATTGGGTCCTAACCAGCACCATCATAGCTGGCTATAAAAACCCAAATTTATCATGAGCATCTGGTTTTGGTAGACAACATCAATTATCCTCTTCATATTGAGGTATGGATCATTGTTGTTGAGGCTTAGAGCCCTTGGTCTTGGTAAGGTGGTTTAGCCACACCAGATTACCCTGCTGGAGGCCTCAGCTGTTGGCCTGCCATCATATCTAGTCTTCATCTGATCACTTGCTTCCTGGATGTGTTGACAGGCCATCTCATGTGTATCATATTGTCAGTCTACAAGATTCCCCACATAGGCGACTGCTAACTGTTTTGCTACAAGGGGACATCCAAACATTGGTTTGCATGTTGATGCAACTCCCTGACAATGACCAAACTGGCAGATACCAATCCGCGTGTTGTTGTGGTTTGAGGAGCGATACACCAGCAATAAAAGCCACACCCTGACATCCCAGTATCTCTGGAGATTGGTCACAACCTTCCTCAAGTGTTCATAGAGTCTTGATGCACCATCCAATCATGTTGTGTGACTATGGCTGAAGAGGTGTTCTCTGCATCTTGGCACTTCAAGATTTTCTTTCATCAGGGACTTTAAAGGTCGAACAGGCCTAGTTTATTAATATCTGCACACAAAACTAATCTTAATCCAACATTGGGGTCACAATTTTGGACTTGAAAAATTCTAAAAATGTTATATAGCCTGTATTTTTACAAGGTAGAGAAGGTGTTGCATTCCACCCTAAAATTCATACCTGGATTTCACTTGAAATGCACATTTTTTTTTTTTTTTTTTTAGAAAAAGCTGCCTGGCATCTGTGAACATAATAACTCAAAAATAAAAGTCAGTTGAATGCTAAATTTGATATATAAGTGATTTCTTCTTGGGACGTCAGCCTGGAAGTGTTGGATTACCTGGCTGACATCCTGAAAAGAAATCATTAATAACCAGCACCGGGAAGGTTTTAAGTCCTTGATATATAAGTTCAGCATGTTCCAGGATGCGAACAAAGATTTTAAAAAAAAATCTCCACCCAAACTTTATGTGGAAAAAATTTGAAAATTTTGATTTTTTTCAAAAATGGTGCTTATGATTTTGATTAATATACCATATATTAAATAAATCAAAATTTTCAAATAAAATGCATATCTTGAATTTCCTGGGAATAGCCTCTGAAAACCTCTTCATTCTGGTAAATCATAAGAGATAGGTAAAAACTTGCATCACAAAAATATTGTTTAAAACTTAATTTGTTTATTTTGTTTCCTTTGTTTTACTCTTAGCAATGATGCAAAGAGAACTGAATTACAAACACACAGCAATCAGCTTTAAAAAGATTTGACTGTTGCATTAGGCTAGAGTATTACCTTATTTTTCTTCTACTTATAAGTAGTATGATCATTTCTGCTAATGTTTTATCTTGATTAGCATGAAGTAGATGAAAGAAAAAGCTTAATTTTTAGATTGAGGGAATTATCAGAGTGATCGAGTAACATTTAGATAATCTAACTAAATGAAGTTTTAAGCCTTTATACTCTCTCTTTAACTTCATAGTTATTTAAAAAAATAAAAGTTTCAAATTTTTCTTTGGGGAGCGTAAGATTGTCTAAAGCTGCTTCCTGAATTTTCATGTGAATTGGAAATGACATATTAAGCCTAAAAGAATCATCTGTTTTATTTTTTAAATGTGAGTTACTTCTATTAAAACTACAGCTGTTGTAAATTTTGTTTGGAAGAGATGTAATAACCATTATCTATCCATCCTTACTTCATTGGTGATGTCAACAAACCAGAATGTATTTTTTATGAACACACGTGCATGAGCAGCACATGGTTCTAAGCTGCCATGTGTAGTACAATTGTAAAACGTGTACTTAACCCTCTGTTGCATGGTGTTGTCATTTGGCAGCAAAGATGATTAATCAAAGGTTTTAGCATTTTTAGTGGGCTTTTTTTTCTAATTTCATATTACACTAACCTTTAACAATAAAATTAGGTTAGTTATAGCTGTTTTATATTATAAAAATGTTCATATTTTTTGCAATAAAACTGTAGTGTTTTTTTATTTAATAAAATCTACGTAACTGCAATCAAATGTAACCCCATCAGCATCCAAGTGTGCCATCACACTGGTTATTTTACTTGGGCCTTCCCCATCCTTTACCACAGCCATATTTGACTGCGGTTACTGGGATTCGGAACTCACAACGTTCAGCTTTGAATGGATGGCCAGTTCACTTTGTATCACACTTAACAATTTTGACTTTTCAAGTCTCTTTGGTTGTTGTGCTGGTGAAAGGGATATAAAAACTAGTTTGCAAATTAGGGTAAGAAGGAGGTATGTAACAAAATAATTTATGCAATATAGGGTTTATGGTTTACTAATTTGAAAGGAAAAGAATTATCTACTTTTAAAGTTAAACAATAAAGCTATGAACTGTATAATAAGCAATACACAACAAAACAAGAAGGGCAGTTGTTATTCAATATGAAATATGAAATTCTCCTGTAAAATTAGAAATGCAGATGTTCTGCTTTGGAAGGTTGCTGGATCGCTAATATTATTATGGACACCCATACACTGCATATTTCTTTAATATCATTACATTACGTAATGTCTTACCTGGAAGAGCTACTCTAAGTCATTCTCAGTTGCATTATCTATTTCAGTTTTACTCCAACTGTCTTAATCATCAGTATGACCTGATTGATAATTAGTCAGTCAACAACAATATCCATCATTCCTTACAAATCCTACTTTGTTTGCTCTTCCCAAACGGTGTCTCATACACATTGACGTCATTTTTCGACTGACACTTCTTGAAAAGCTGGGTGTACAAAATGTCACACCTTGGCTGATTTAAAAGTTTGCACTCTTTATACCGCTTTTGGGAACACCAGTAAATTCAGCCAGTAAACTGAGAACATTGTCTAATGCAATAGTAAGATACTTAACAAAACATATATTAAGAACAATTGTTTTTAAGGGTTTTCCATACTTATGTTTCACTACACTGGTATTACACCCCTCTGCTATTACTTCATGCTCTGTGAGCAGGAGTACTGATACACTACATATCTACTCCTTAATCATTTATATTATGTTGTTTAGACAAATTGCTTAGTTTAATATAATAGTTGTATTCTTCATAATTTCAGAGGAACTATTTTATGGAGAAAAGCAGTAAAATGCTCAGCAACCTGTTGCATTTGTGTACATTACCAGTGAAGTAAGGATGGATAAAGCCTAATTATTTCTGGTAACTGGGGAAAGCAGTTGATCCCCTTCCCTCATTAAATGATATTCCCAGCTACACTGATAAATGACTTGATTATAACACACACAGGAAATGTGGTAAAACTTTGTTTTGGTGACCAGAAAATTCACCGTATTGATCAAATCTATAAATACCATTAATGGTTTTCTATATTGACATTGTCATATTTTTACCTCCTTTTGAAGTCCTAAAGCTCACCAATGGGCATGTATAAGCCAATAGAAATGACCAATGACTACAAGCTCTATTGTTATAGCAGCCAACTTGCACGTCATTTGTCACAATTGTAGCCAAACTCTGCAAATAACCCCCAGACTTCCACACAGCAAAAAGCGATTAACAACCAGTCATTTTTTAAAAGTTCTCCTCTCAGGTTTTATTGATATACAAACATGCGGATGTAATTGAGCAGAATTTATTGTAGTTTAAAGGTGAAGATTGTATGCCTATGACGATATTCTTGCATATTGTAACGCTTTTAGAAATGGTTTGTCCAATAAATAAGACAATTCTGGTTTAGCTCAATGATAGGCTGGTCTTCAGCTATTATTTGACAAGAGACTTCTGAAAACAAAAATATTATTAACAAATTCTGAATATAATGCTGTCCTGCATTCCATTAAGAGATGGGACTGTACATTTCCCAAGTTTTGTAGCAGGTAGCATAATGCTGAAATAGATCACTATCCTTATGATTGTTGTATGAGTAATTATCTAGTGATTGACTATTTTTAGAACTGGACATGAAAAAGTCACACAGTCTGGGCGCAAAGCTATTTCCCAGATAACATATTCTTTTCCTCATTCACTGCTTTCCTTACAAGCAATAATATGAAGTGATGTAGTGTTTGGTTGCAGATCATTGTATGAGATCGTATTTAATGGGATAAATAATAATTTTTATTGCCATTCAACTTTACAGAAATAGACAACATCTGGTGAAAATACAGTATATTCAGTTTCAAAAAATCCTTCAATAGTATAAACAGGATTTATTGACTAGCAGCTTATCTAATCTAGCTTTAAAAATATTTACAGGTAATTCTTTTAAACCCAACCCTACCCCACCCCAGCTTGTTGTACATCTTTAATCCCAGAAACATGTGAAACTTTTACAACTTAATCTATGATTATGGTATTTCTGTACATGTACGACTCCTAGATTTATAACTGTGCACATCTTCCCACACTACTAATTTTGAGACATTATTTCTAACATGATAAATATACAGGTTAATTGGCAGCTCCAATTAATGAATATAAAATAAGTGCCAAATGCATCAGAGGTGCATCGAAGAGAGCAAAGGATCCTGGATCATAGATGTTCAAACAAATGAGGTGTGGATGGAGACAGTAATAATAATATAAATAATATACTGCTTCTGTAGTGTGTCTGCCTAACATTCAAGGAGTACCAAGTTCAAATCTCAGTTAGGGTAAGTTACCTGGATAAGGTTTTTTTTGTTTTTTCCATTATCCTCAGAAGACAAAATATGTTGTGTTACTTCAAGCTCCAAGCGTCAAAATTGAAATTGAGTTTTATTTATGGACATTCTTTAAACTGCTTTGGTTCTCAGCATCTCATTCTATAATAGGCATGAAAGTCTGGTTAATTATGTTGAGAGGCTTTTTATCAGTGTTTATCTTTTACATGCTGTAGATCTACGACATGGGGCCAACAGCTTTACTTCCCTTCTAGAGGAAGCCAGCTTAGGATTATATGGCAAAAAGAATCCATCACCTTTCACCAATATGACCTTCTAGGTTAAACTGTTAAACTGAATAAAAATAATAATAATAATAATAATAATGCAGTGTTTATAGTTATATAGTTAGTGTAACCTATAAGTTATGTTATAAAAACGTTCTCTGGCCTAAAATCATAGTTAAAAGTGATTTTAAGTACATATTACTTAAAAAATATAAAACAATATTTTAAAAAAATCTTATATGATCCATTCACATGAATTTCTTTAAACATTTGCAACAAATTATTCTTAAAAAGCATATTCTATATACTTCATGATATAATGCAGATAAAAATTAGCAGAAATGGTCTTATTACTTACTTCCTTGCAAGCAGAAGGGAAATAAAGGGATACACTAAGCTAAAGCGATAGTCAAATCTTTCAAAGGCTGGTTACCAAGTGATTGAAATCAGTTTCTTTGAATGATCAGGAGTTTACATGTTTCTGTATCAGAAAAGTTTAAGTTTTTAAAACTGAATTCATTAACAAGAAATACCTCTGAAATGGTCAACTCCACGAAAAAAATTTATATTACATAAATTCTGTTTAAACAAAATCTACATATTTTGTATAGTAAGTTTTTGTCTGTCTCTTATGCAAAAGTCATCCAAAATGAAGAGGTCTTCAGAGGCTGTCCCAGAAAATTCAACATATACAGTTTATTTGTCATCTAAAAATCTTTAATACCTATATTTTTAATCAAAATTGTGCCATTTGTGAGAAAATCAAAATATTCTTCTTCTTCTTCTCTCTCTCTCTCTCTCTCTCTCTCTTTTTTTTTTTTTTTTAATGTAAAGAGTATTTTAGGGTGAGAGAATTTTCCTCAAATCTTTGTCACATCCTTGGAAGATATTAAACTTAAATGCCAAGTTTGGTATTTTTATATTTTTGAGTGATCGTGTTCACAGACATATGGACACACACATGGACCTTTTTCTAAAAATGCTGTTTTGGGATACAGGTGACCCTAAAACGTATTTCCATTGAAATGTTGGTATCAAATTTTTTTCTATACCTACGTACTATGTAGAGAAAGTAAAAAATTTCCACTCACATTAGAGTTTGAAAATATTGTATTACATGTTCGAAAGAAGATCCTATAAATTTGATTTACAAAAAAAAAAAAAAAATCCTTCACTGTGTTTGTTACTTTCTAAAGCACAAAATTGTTGAAAGAGAGAAAAGATAGAAATGATTCAATATCAGAATCACGTTTTTATACCTGTCAACAATTTTTTGTATACGTAAGAGAAAAATTAATTTTAAAGAACAAAATTCATTTTTATGTATATAACTGATATTTATGATTATTTTTATTTTTACTTTCTCTAGCCCTTATGTACAATGTACATAGTGGATAGAGAAGGTATTGTATTCCACCCAAAAATTTGATGTCTATGGTTTTCACCGGCAATCTGTTTTGAAGTTCCTGAGTTTGAAAAAAAGAGTTTTAGAAAACGGTTCTGTGTCTGTCTGTCTGTCTGTCTGTCTGTCTGTCATTGGACAGCATAGCCCAAAAACGAAAGACTGTTAAACATCAAACTTGGTTAATTAAATTAAATAACTCAGAAGTTTGAGACAAGTGAAGTTTTAATCAATGTGATAGTTGAAAATGAGTCGGAATAGTAACACTCACCTCACTTATATGTAATTATGTTCAAAACATATGTTTCAAGGGCCATTGCCCTCTTCTTCAGTTGAAGTCCGACTGTATGTTTTGAACATAATTACATATAAGTGAGGTGAGTGTTACTATTCCGACTCATTTTCAACTATCACATCAAACTTGGTATTTATGTTTATTATCTTCCAAGGATGCAACACAAAGATTTTCAAGAAAATATTCCCATCACAAACTATCTTTGTATTGAAACATTTTTGAAAATTTTGTTTTTCTCAAAAATGGCTACAATTTTGATTAAAGTATATTAATAATATTTACATCACAAATAATATGTATATTTTGAATTCTATGCAAATAGCATGTAAAGACTTCTTTATTCTGGATGAATTTTGTATAACTGGTAAACCATAAGAGATAGACAAAAACTTACCACACAAAAATGTAGATCTCGTTAAAACACATAATTTGTCATATATGCTTTTTTTGTAGAACTCGCCTTTTCTGAGATATTACTTGTTATTAGTTTCAGCATTAAAATACTTATATGTATCTCAAATACAAAGTGAAACTAAGTTCAATTGTTTTACATAGCGATGATGCTTTTAAAGGATTTGACCATCACTTTAGGCTATTTCCCTTCTACTTAAAAGAAGCAAGTAATAAGACCAATTATGCTAATATTTATCTCGATTAGCGTGATGTAATAAAAGAATAATCTTTTGTAAGAATAGTTTATATTTGGAATAGCTATATAAAGTTATGTAATGGAATACATCAGATTTTTAGTAGAGATTCATAAAAAAATTTATCAAAATGAAAAATACAGCAATACTTTTTTGCCGATTTAATATAAAATGTTCCATATCTAAATGACTTCTCAGCAATTAATATTCATTGTCTAGAGTAGAAATTATAAGCGGATGTTTGATTTTGTGACATGATTTCAGCATGCAGTCTCTTACTCAGGAGCAATTAAGGCAGATAGCAACTGTTCTTCAACAACAGCAGAATCTGGAAACTCCTTCACGTACAAAAAATGTTGTGTATGATGAACAGACAAACACCCGCATAATATACAGGTGTGTATTACACTAACATCGCAATGAGTAGGTACATAAGCTACTAAAGGTGATAATTGGGTATCTCGTTGAATCTGAATTAAAATTGTAAATTATGTGTAAAACAAGTACCTAACTATTGTGTTATTTTCTTTAGAGAAAGAAAAACCTATATCTGTGTTTCATTAATCTTATAGAATATAGGAGAGGAACAGATTGTCTTTGCATAGTAATGGTGATTTATACAATCTTACATTTTTAACAGATGAAGATTTTTTTATGTAGCATAATGTCCTATAACCTGGTTGGTCATATAGAATGACAAATGAAATTAGTGAAAGGATGCTCAAATGATCATTGGGTCCATGGAACTTAATGTTACTCGACATTCATCATCGTAGGATAAGGTAAAACGTGAAAAATGCCTTATCTCAGCAACTCGCCCTAATTTAGATTCAAAATCACGACTAGTTGAATGTGAGGCAGACAGGCTACCCCCACACTACCCAGGTAGGCTATGAAGTTCTTGTAGTTTCACATGTAAGGCAGTTACAATTATGTTTAAACTATGAAGAAAACTACAGTTCTCCATCCCCTCGTCTAAAATTTTAAAATATTATTACCAGTTTGGCTTTCAAAACTTGAATGAACTTAAGATAAGCAACACACTAAAAGAAGGGCCTTTATTGCAGTTCATGAGGACTTCTGCAAGATCACTAAAACAAATTCCTTCTCAAAGGAATGTGATTATTTTTGAGTGTCTGTTTTTCTGTTGTACTCAGTCAATGTCAGAAATACAGTTATAAAGTACACAAAAATATAATGCTTTATATATCTGTAGTATAGGGGTAGTATGTCTGCCTTATAATAAAAGGTCCTGAGATCGAATCTCAGTTTGGATGAGTTGGATAAGGATTTTTTTTTTTTTTTTTTTCCCTCCAGTTTTCGCTTATCCTGAGAAGATGAACATAGAGTAACTAAGCTCCATGGACCCTGGGCTCATTTGTGCATCATTCATCAGTTTCATTCATGAGATATGACCTACTTGGTTAAAAGATGTTAAACTAAAAAGAAAATAATAAATGCGCTTAAACAAATTAGTGACCTTAGAAAATGAGATAATCTTAAAATGGTAAAGTCCTGAAAAACCAAGAATTAAAAGTTATCAGGACAAATCTGCTAAAATCTTTCAAGTGCTGTAGTAAAGTACATTTCTGTAACCAGTTAAAATGTAAACATAAATTAAAACTGAAAAATTCAAATTTACCCAGAATGTATGAAGTTCCTAAAAACACAAATCCCAGGATTTTCATGAGCCTAATCACAGAGTCCAAGGCTCCTTGACATACAAATCAGCAAACTGGTTAACTCTGTGCCAAAATTTGACATATAGCCTGTGAAAAATTTCATGGAATTGATAAAGAAAATAAAAAACATGACTAACACAAGCAAATATTTGGCTTCGTTGAATGTCATATACTGTTGTTTTAACATCCCTATACACAAGTTAGACTACTGCACACAATGCATTGGAGTTAAAACTGCACAGTCATTTATTGTACTTGATGATGAAGCACAATTTTCTGCCTCTGATAAGATATAAATGGAATAGTGAGTAGGCTTTGTTGTTGAAGCACATTTCATAGTGGTCACATAAACATAACAATCTAAGTTTGAAAAACAAAGTGATGCTACAGAAAACCAAGAAGCAATTTGGCGACAACATTGAATACAACCCCAATCAGGCAAATGCTATATGAATACCATGAATGCTGCTGAACATCTTTTGAAACCCCTCCAAATAAAGTATATTATTACTGGACATGTAAAATTATATTTGCAATTCTCAAACCAATGAAACCAGGAACAATCCAGATTTTGCTAATCTTACGTTGAATACTTCATAATTAAGGTAGATAGGATAATCATGAACAACATTAATTTTTAGCCTAGGTTTTAACTTTGCACAAAAAACATAAACAGTCCCCTAACACCATATTCATAAAGCATTTGGAATAGTTCAAATAATGATGTGTGTGCAATGAAGATCTGAATTGTAAATTCAAACAAAATAAAATGGAGTTTTATGTATGGACGCTCTTTAACTACTGCGGTTCTCAGCGTCCCATTCTATACTGGCCATGAAAGACCACTTAATTTTTCTCAGAGATCTCTTCTTCAGGCTTGAGGTTCTTTTACATGCCATAAATCTATGACACGGAACCAAAGTCCTTACTTCCCTTCTGTAGGAAACCATGATAAATTCAAAGGAAAACCACCACATAAACTAATCTGAGCAGAATTTGTCACCTCAATACTCATATGTACAAAAATTCAAATCATTTGTGAAGGTGGTAGAGAAGCAGGCAAAGTTGAACAGTGTAAAACTTTACTGTTAGAACCAGCTATCATACCGACATGTTGTCACAGTAGCACACTGGTTAGAGTAACCACACTGAGAGCAGGAAAACCATGTTCAAACCCCCGGCTGTGGCATTGAATTTTTTAGCTGGTTCTAACATTAAAACACAAAATGCTTTAATAATATCAACAAAATAATGTAAAACTTGACTAATTTTTTTTTCTTTCATTTCATTCTTATACCTGTTACATAAGTTACTAATATGAGCCAAGAGCTTCGGCAACCAACAGCTTGAAGTATTGACTTTAACGAAATTATTAGCTAAAGTAAAGAATAATGGAAAAATAGTTAATAACAATTAAAGATGTTTTATCATTGGACTTGTTCTTAGGGTGGTGTATCCTGAAGATCTTGATCTCAGAGATCCCAGGTCACCTTCAGATAATAAAAATATAGGATCTGGTGCTAGTTCCACAGTAAACAAGGGGCGAGGTAGAAGAGGTCGTCCACCAAAGTCAACTCCAAGAGGAGGCATAAGAAGTACTGAAGGTCGTAGGGTTGGACCTAATAGTTCCTCTGCTGATATGGACTTCGATGAAGATCGTCTTATTTTAGATGACACGGCTAAGGTATGGTTATGTATACTGCTTGCGATTTACTGAAATCATTTGTTTGAAAGTCACATTTCCTCAATAATAATAATAATTATACTGTACATACATTCTTACAATTTTCTATACCTTCTTGCAGTTGCTGTTTTTTATTTTCCCCTTGGTCCATCATACACTTTAACACCCAAGCTATATGTACAGTGGACCTTGCCCTACATTATGCTACCATTCTTTCCCCTTTTTTCTCATCCATCTTGTAGATCATATCCACTTTTCTCTTACTTTACACAAGAAGTTACCTATAGCTTTTATATTTTTCTCTCCTTTTGCAGACAAAACCCTCCCGATTACCATTTCCCAATCCAGTTTTTCCCATTTTCCAATTTGATCTCTCTATATCTTGTTTGATTTCCATATAGTATGCAGTGGAAATCTGTATAAGTTTCTCTGCACATTGGACATTTTTTTATTCTTCATCATAGCTTATGCCTTCTGCATTTTTAGTCTCTGTTCTTACCCATGCAAATCCTTCTCCCCCTAGTTTATTGCATACCTCTATATACTTTTCCCTCTACCAGACTATTTTTATTCCTGTATATATCCTCAAGAATATTTTCTCTCTTACACTGCTACAAATATCTTGTTAATCAGTATTCTCTAGCCTTGAATTTACTACTTTCCACAAGCCTCAGTCGTTATATTCTGCATTTACCCATGAATTTCCCATATGTATTTTCTCCATAGATTCCTGCATTTTCACTAATCATGACTCTTCCCTTATACTTTTCACCTGCAAGCTAAAGCACACTTTGATAATATCCTTATCCTCTAGATTAGAAATTCTGTATAGATATTTCATAGCTCTTATGATAATTTTGACTTTGTTGGAATGCCTCCCCAGTTCTAACTGAGCTCCCCATTAGGGATGCTATTGGTAGACCTAATACATATTTATAAATAGATCTATTCATTTTATCAAACTCTCTCCAAGCATCTTCTACTCCCCCATACCTCTGTCTCATATAGCATTTTGTTTTGCCTTTAAATTCTTTCAAGCCATCTAACATGTATGTCTAGTAGTTTTCTTATAAATGACCTTATAATTCTCATGGCCATTTTTCCTTTTGTTATACACATCTTTTTTTGCTCACTCCAGCTTCCATTGGACTTAACTGTATATAAGGGTTATAAATATATTATTTATGAGTGCATGGGGAAGATACTTGCCTACTCAGACATTTACTTGAAATAGTGTACATAGAAGTGCATATATAGTGCATCTCTCACTATTGTAACATGTACTATATGTAGGTTAGAACTTTGGTGCTCAGCTGCAATAGGTCTACCAATTCAATTTCATCTTGTGAATTATACATCATTAAATAGTGAAGTACAAAGAAGTTTTTATAAATTAATTATGGGAATTCCCATTAATACTGCAAATGCAGTAGCCTTATTAGAGTTAGGAAAGGTAAGAGTGTGAGAGTTAATGATGGAGAAAAGCCTGAAATACGAGGTACGTCCAGAAAGTAAGTTCCATTTCAATTTATCTCTGCTGCAGCGCTGCGATCGCAGTTCTGCACATGCGCAGTAGACGCTCTGTATCAAGGAGAAGAAACGCGCACCATTTTGAGATCGCTGTCAGCCACATACGCTTTGTTGTGCTTGTTTACAATGTCGGCGTGGATTGAAAATCCCGCCGCTTGTGAAATCATATCTGTGATTCGTTTTCTGAATGCTAGGAAAGTGAAACCAATTGAAATTTATCAGCAAATTTGCGAAGTTTACGGACAAAATGCGATGAGTGATCCAGGAGAACTGCAAGTTTACAATTAGTGCTCTCGCTATGGAATTTCCCCAAAGCTCACGATCACTAATTCATGAAATTGTTACCAAAAAACTGAAATTTCGTAAACTTTGTTCATGTTGGGTATTGCGCCGCGCAATACAGAATAAGCGCCGAGCATTGCTGTCAAAAGTGTTGTTTTTCTTCACGACAGCGGACGACCACATACTGCAAATGTGACGAAAAACCTCCTACAGGGATTTGGCTGGGACGTGTTTGACCATCCTCCGTACAGCCCTGACCTCGCTCCTAGCGACTTTCATCTGTTTTTACATCTCAAGTCTTTCCTTGGCAGTCAACACTTCAACAATGACGAAGAGCTGAAAGAAAATGTTTCCAACTTTTTGAAGACACAGGCGACAAACTTCTATGAAGAAGGTATACAAAAACTTGGCCACGCTATGACAAATGCCTGCAAAATTTCGGCAGTTATGTGGAAAAGTAGTTTAAGAGTTGTAGAATTTTGAGCAATAAATAATTATTCTGTAAGTTTACACAATTTAATTTTATTACCAAACGGAACTTACTTTCTGGATGTACCTCATATTTATTTGGAGTCCAAGAGTTGCCTGATACAGAATTAGTGAAAAAATGCTGATATATCAAGAGGAAAATCTGGATACTATATCTAACAGGTGATTGAGGAAAATCAGGAAACGGGTAATTAAAAATTGGTTAGGAGATATTTAGGTTAAAATGGAAGTCTTTGGAGGGAAGATATAAATAGGCAGATCCTATTTGCCAAGGTTAGGGAGAAAAGCTCAATGTCATTTTACAAGCAACTAAAAGATGATCCAGAGGAGAAGAAGAAGTACATTTTAACCTATAAAAAACATGAAGGAGAAGGGTTAGCTTGGATTAGATTGGGTGTTTGGAAACTAAGGGGAACTAGGCAGGAGGTTATCCGAGGAATGTGCTCCATTTGTGAGGACAAGGAGGATGAAATTCACATTTTACTTCAATGTAAGGCCACAAAGGATTGGAAAGAAGGTCTAATAAATAAGAAATTGTTATTGAGGAGCAAAGAAATTGTACTCAGAAAGAACTTTGAAGCTCAGAGGTAGATTTGGGGGGTTTTGTGGAGGGTAAAGAGGAAATGGAAATTATCAGTTGAAAAGCATGGTGCCTAGATCAGATTTAAGATGACAAAGGATAACTATGTAATATTGTAAAATGTTGCATAGTGAAATAGTTACAGCTTGGTCAACTAACTAGGGTTAAGGTCAGCCTTGTATATGTACTTAGAACTTTAGTAAATAAATAAATAAATAAAACTAGTAATATTCATCACTGTCATAAAATCCTCAATATTTATTTTTCATCTGCCTTTATCTCTATTCTTTATAGTTTTAGTACTTTGAAGTATGTTTTTATAGGCATAAAAATATAAAATATGGTGATATAAAATGATAGAGATATACATTTTTAGAGCAGCACCATTGTTTACTCTTAACAAAATTATGCTCAGACGGAATGTTTTAAAACAACAAAGAATGAACTCTGTGCTGCACTGTGTGGTGCATTATTCCATTGTAATAAAGTATTTGTTTTAAATGGCATGTTTTTATTTACCTCACCCTTTTTGCATTATGTTTAATGGCATCCTTACAGGCTCTTCTCTTTGTTTTTTTTTTTTTTTTTTTTTTTTTTTTTTTTTTTTTTTTTTTTTTTTTTTTTTTTTTTCTTTTTCTTTTTCCCCTATACACTATGTTTCTGAACACTTGGTAGCTTTAGCTGTTTCATTTATTCCCTTACTAACACTTTTACTTGAATAATCTGACGTATTAATTATTATTTTGTGTTTCTTCTTAGTTTACAAACATATCATCTGCAAGCATCTCCATCTATAACTAAAACTATTTATATAAAATACAAAATAAATGACTTACATTTACTCTTACACTGTTCTAAACTAACAAACTTAACTTTTACTGCAGCACACTATCCGCTTGCTGCCTGTCGACTGTGAGCAGAAAGAATAGATGACTATTTTTTGATATATTAGAATACTCTTTTGTTTTCCTTATATAAAACTGTTTGCAATTATTGCATTCAGCTTTATATATGGCAGACTTTTTATTTGAGGGAATTGTGTCCATTTTCTTGAATTCAAAATGTTTTTCAAGGATTGAGTGGTGTTAACTGTTGAATATTTTGGATGAAATGCAAATTTGTTGAAAGTTACTCTCTCTTTTCCTTTTAGGTGTTCTGTTTAGCTCTCCTTTCAATTAAACAATGTTTGTCACTATGGAGTTTTGCAATGTCTATGATTTTTAAAATTAATTGTTGAAAACTGCTTGTTTGTATGATTTGGAATTATAGCTATTGCATTGTATGCAATTATCTATCTGGGTGAGTTTCCTGTATATGTTCAAATGTATTCTGTTTGCATATTTTATAATTTTAAAATCAAGGAAATACAGAGGTAAAAATCTGATCCGTTGCACTCGCATGACTTTCTCTAGCTGCTCTACAAAACTTCTACAAAAGATTCTTCTTCTTTGTACACAATGCTAATCAAGATAAATGTTAGCAGAATATTATTACTTAGTTCCTTATAAGTATAAGGGAATGCACTATGCTAAAGTGATTGTCAAATGTTTTAAAAGCTATCGTTATGCGATTGTCATTGCAAATCACTTCTTTGCTTGGCCAGGAGTAGAACAAAAGAAAAACAGACACTTCCTGCGTGAGAAAAGTTTAAGTACTTCACAACTGAAACCAATTACAAGGAATATCTCGAAAATGGTTACCTCCACAACAAAAACGTAAAGGACAAAAATTGTGTGTTTTGTCATGAGGTACAATTTTTTATGTAGCACATTTTTTTCTATCTCTTACAGTTTAGCAGTTACACAAAATTCAGCAAAATTTATCCAGAATAAAGAGGCATTCAGAGGCTATTCCCAAAAAATTTGAGATACACATTTTATTTTGGACATAAATAGCTTTAATATATGGGATTTTAATCAAAATCGTTAGAGCCATTTTTAAGAAAATCAAAATGTTTGAAATTTTTTCCATGTAAAGGGTAGTTTGTGGTGGGGGATTTTTTTGAAAATCTTCGTGTCACATCCTTGGAAGATACTAAACCTAAATACCAAGTTTGGTGTTTAACGGTCTTTTTGTTTTGGGGCTATGACACACACACACACACATGGACCTTTTTTTAAAAATGCTTTTTTTTTTTGGACTCAGGGGACCCCAAAACATATATTTCTGGTGAAATCTCGGTATCAAATTTTTGGGTGCATTACAATACCTTCTCTATCCCTATGTACATTGTACATATGGGGCTAGAGAAAGTAAAAATGTGACTACATGCTGATAGGTGATCCTAAACAAAAACAGGGCGATAGTGCAACAAGTTAGAGAAATGGTTGAAGAAAATGAACTTAAAATTAATTAAAACAAGATAAAGGTAATCAAATTTTGTAAAAGAGGTAAAATCTCCTTGGAGGATGTCTTCCCCTGTGGAAACCACACACTAGAGATAACCAAGTTATACAAATACCTAAGGGCAACCCTACAGATCACTGCAATAAAAACTACAATGGAAATTAAAAGACTGAGGAGTCTCTCGATAGAAACAGCAAATGCAATGTCCAAACTGAAGATTGCCCCTATAATATCCTATGCCTTCGGGATAATATGGGATACACCTAAACTATAAAAATGTCAACGCCCTGGACAGAGTCAAGCACTTGGCATATCAAAATACGAGTATGCTCCAATCCAATTAGCTTATCAATTGCAGACTACAACAGCATTTATAGAATACCTGATTACAACCTGATGTAAATAGAGAAAGCAAAAGAAATTTACTGTCCTCTACAGCACCCAACCATGACAGGGGAGAAATGGAAAGCAGCTGGCTGCATAGTTTGACACCTCTATACCAGAAGGGCAAATACACTGTTTCCACAACACATCTGTAACAGGAAAGGGTTTTACGTGGACAGCAATTGTAGCCTGCAGACAATATCATCTATTCGAGTGCACAGAAAGAGCTTTATCAATTTCACACAATGCAAAGAATGAAGTCAGTAAACAATTTCACACTATACAAAGGAAGAATGTTAGTAAACTCACTTTATGCTTTTGCACACATTGTATCTATTTTCATTTAATAAAACTCCAGAAATGTTATGAAACTGTTCTTATGATGGGAGTATAGCAGACATATTAGATAAAGAGCATTTGATTGGGTTCTTAAATAGTTTCACTGTGGTGATGCACCAGGTAATGAATTATGCAAGCTTAGGTAATAGTAATAAAATGTTAGTAACATGTTTCCACTGTTAGTCCTGAGTCTTCATCCCTACTGCTGAATTTTAGAATTTATTTTAAGCATGTTCACAGGGTGAGCGTAAAAAGCAGTTGGCTCGGACAAGGTCAGGTCGTCTATCACGTCCCCCTCGTCACATGGTGAAGGACTACAAAAGGCTTCATCACCTTGACTTTGCTGATGCTGATCTGGATGATTCTGATGGTGGTTACTCAGACTACCAAATGAGTGAACATGAAGTAGAGGAGAATACAGAAAAGCCAGATAACAATAAGGACTTATTGCCAGGTATGTAGCAACAAATTAAATGTCACAAACTTAAGTAGTTTTAGCAATAAGAAGCAAATCTTAAATCCTTATCCACAATTATACCATATTTATCCAATACAACACAATTTTTTTTCCTTCTCTCTCTCTCTCTCTCTCTCTCTCTCTCTCTCTCTCTCTCTCTCTTTTGTTTTATTTTAATGTTCAGAACTGGGAGGTCATCTTGCAGTGGCAATATACGTTTTTGAATAGCATGCAGAAAGAATTAAGTTTCAAATTTTGCGGGTGTGGCAGTGGTATAGCTGTAAAGACTAAAGATTACCACCAAGGTGGACTTTATTTTGTGCTGTAAAGTTATGTTAACAGACCAAGGTTTGTAAGCATTCTCATTTGAAAAAATAATTCTTTCAGAGACTAATAGAGGATTTCCTTTTACATCAGTGATTGCGCCAAATTTGTTGGGAGCAATTGGTCAAGCAGAAAGAGAGAGAGAGAAATTTAGTTACGCATTTCACAGCAGTCATTCTGGGACATTTTCATTGTTCTTCCATCCATTAGGTTTGCATAAATTTGAATAACTTAAAGCTTTTTACTACAATATGTTATAGAAACTCTTGCAGTGCTTTGCAGTTGCCATTATGATCTATCACATGCAAAGCAGTATATTTCTGTTCTACCCTCTCCTGTCCATAACAATTCCCATGCAAATTATAATTACCATATTTATCTGAATACAAGACGATGTTTCTTTCCAAAATATTAATGTTCAGAACTGGGTGTCATCTTGCATTTGCGATATATGCTTTCTGAATACCATGCAGGTAAAAATTAGTTTCAAACTTCGCAGGTATGGCAGTGATGAAGCCTGGGAATTTCCGCCAAGTCACAACGTATTCAGCAGATTTTGTGCATTTTATTTTGTGCCAAAAATTAGCTTTTAATGGGCTTATGAGTATTCTTATTGAAAAAATGATTATTCTCTTAGACTGAAATAAAATTAAAGGACTTCCTTTCATGTCGATGGTTGAACATAATATTGTATTGGAAGCCAAACGTCAAGCAGAAAGAGAGAGGCCTCTTCTCTGCCTCTCTATGCTGCCCACAATGTGAATTTACGGCAAATTCGATTTATTAAGAATGTTGTTTTAGTAGAATAACATTCTTAATCATTGCCATCATCACGTTCTGCTAACGCTCACATTACACACTCTCTGTGTATCGCCCACTCTAAACATGAATTTACACGCAAATTCAAATTGGGTAAAATGTTTACAATATATTAAGTATGTGGTCTTAATTGAAAATTGTATCCGTAATTATTGTTACAGCTAAGCTGCCGCCATCACCACCGAACACAGACATGCCGGTACATTCCGTTCTCCCTTCTTATTTCTCTCCTGCTTGCATTGTGAATTTTTGCACAAATTCAAAATAGGTACAAAAATGTACGATGTGTTATATTCAGTTATGTTATCTAAATAGAAAAGCATATCCATCATCCTCGTTACAGTTATGCTGCCGCCACCTCCACCTCCACATTGTACCATCCCACACTACCATGCATTTCCATACTCTCCTCTCCATCAACGGCTCAAAACATAATTTTCAGCTCAAATTCAAATAAGTAAAAAGAAAATAAATAATAATTAGGGACTTATCAGCTCAAGTGCCCATTATTTTGTTCAAAGTATATGCAAAACTTTCATTTAGACATTAAGTTACATCTTCTTTTTATATAGTCATACTGAATTCCAAAATTAGGTTCTGAAAAATGAGGGTCATTTTACATTTGAGATGATCTTGTATTTGAATAAATATGTTAGGTAAAACTGTTTATAATGATGTGTTATGTTAATATATTGTCTAAATAAAAATATTAACCATCATAGCTGTTGCATATCTGTTGCTATCACGTACATACTGATGTATTTCCATTCTCCCCCTAATCAGCCTGTCCCTCAGTTTGATCAAAATATATGTTCAAAATAAGTGTTTAAAATTAAGTTATGTCTTCTTTTTAAACATGATCTTCATAATTCTAAAGTTAAGTTAAGGGGTCTGATGCATTTGAGGTCATTTGTTGTCTTATAAATTTGGTAATTTCAATGTTTGGAGCATTGGTTAGAAATTTCACAATTATAAATTCTTCCTTGGAACTGGTTCATAAGGTACCTAGAAATTTTTATCCTTATACACTTCAAACTGAAACTGTCCATACACCTTCAGCCCCAAGAGCCTCAACCATTTCAGACTTATTTCAGTAATCATGGATAGTATTTTAAAGGAAATTAGTAGATAGCCCTTATAATGTTTGGAAATAACATTTTAACAGATATCTGAATTGGTAAGCCATACTCTGTATTCATGCTTAGTGCAAATAAACAAATAACTGACAAGTATGTGTTAATAAGATTGCTTTGCTTTATACATTTATTTAAAATTGTATTGCTATGCGAAAAAGTGTGTAAAACACACAAGATTAGCAATTACTGAGTTAGAATAATAACACTGAGTATCATTAACTGCTTCAGCAATGGCCATTTAAATTCTGCATGGGCCAGGAAAGGATATCCAGTGAACAGAGCAAGGCATTTATGTTGTTAAATGGGTTAAAACTGCTTCATAAATACGCATCCATGTCTTCCATATTTATTAAGTTATTTTAATGAAACAAAACTGGTTTAAAGCTCATTAAAGGCAGCATACATCTATTGTGTTAACAAATTAGTCTCTATGAACAAAACATTGAAATTTTACAATTTTGTTTCTCTGAGGCAGTCATTCTGTATGCCAAACGTAGCTAATTTGTGACAGCTTGTTTTTTTGGGCATATAAACAATATGTATGTATAGCTATCGAAGCAAAATGTTCTCTGGTTCAAAGTTTTATGATTTGGTTTGTGCTACCATGCAGTAATACTGCGTATTGTGTGAACCAACCAGGCTGCAAAAAAAAATCCTACCTCTCTGTCAGGATTTATATGTACATGTTGGAATATTTCACAGCCTAAGTTTATGGCAGACCTGTAGCTGCTGTTTTCACTCAGTTATTAGTTATTTATACTTCTCTGGGTTCAGAGTGATTTATGTTAGCTATCAGGAGTTAACTGTAAAGCACACTTGAAATTGTTATATCTTGGTACTAATCAACTGCACTTTTATGTACATTGTAAGAGCATTGTTTCAAATTGAATTCACTGCCATGTGCAACAAAAACTTAGTATTGCAAAGTGTTACACTTTGCTGTGAAAATATCCTTCATGGGCAATAATCATTATTTTTCTTCATTTTCCATTTTGTTAAACACAAACTCACATTTTCTTCTTGAAAAAAACATTGGATTTCTTTCTATGAGAATTAAATAATGAAAAGCTTAATCATGGCAAGCCCAAGAATATCTTTTCTCTCTGCAATCTTCCAACAACATGGCTTGTATATATGACCCTGTTATGTGATCACTATAAAGCACTATAATATAGTAATATTTAGAGCTTTAATGCATACAAATAGCTATCTTGCCATACAGCAATATCCTGTGAATATCCAGTTGGTATACCAAATGACCATGAGGGCATTTCAAAGTGCAAATTTTGAGCATAAAATGAAATACAGGATTTTTTTATGCCCCATTAAACCTAATACAGGATACAATTGTTCTTGCAGGAATATGGGAAATCTGGCAAGTTTAAGCATATGCTCTCTGTGCGACTGTTGGTTGTTGGCAGTTCTAATGAAGTAGTAAATCAGAAGGTTCTGCATGTACCTCTAATGTAAACATCTACATGTGTTGAAGTCTTTAACGTATGTTAGGTCATTTGGAAAAAAATCTAATGCATTCCATTCAAATGACTTTCTCTACATCTCTGCAACAAATTATTGTTAATTTATTTCATGCTAATTGAGAAAAAAATAGCAGAAATGGTCTTATTACTTGTTTCCTTTTAAGAAGAAAGGAAATAAGGAAGTATACTAGGCTAAAGCAATACTCAAATGTTTTAAAAGCTGGTTGATGTGATTGAAGTTCCTTTGTTTGTATGGCCAGGAGTTGACAAATTCCCATACGAGAAAAATATAAGTATTTTAAAACTGAAACCAGTATCGAGGAATATCTAAAAAAATATGAAAAAATGTATATAACATAAATTGTGTGGTTCGACGGGCTCTACATTTTTGTTTAGTAAGTTTTTGTCTATCTCTTACGGTTTGCCATTTATGCAGAATTCAGAAAAAAATCATCCAGAATAAAGATGTCTTCAGAGGCTATTCCCAGAAAATTCAAGATGTACATTTTATTTGTCATAAAAATATCTATAATATACAATATTTTAATTTAAATCATAGAGCCATTTTTGGTTAGAAAAATTTACCTTCTAAAGGGTAGTTGAGGGAGGGGGATTTTCTTGAAAATCTCATGTTACATCCTTGGAAGATAGTGAATTTAAATACCATGTTTGGTATTTAACACACACATAGGCACACACACGCGCACACACATTTTTCTAAAAATGCTCCATTGTATGATTTTTTACTTCACTGTCTAACAACTCAAAACACTATTTCACTTGCGCATTCACTCTGTATAGTGATTGGCATTTTAAAATTCAGCCTCCAGCCCCTTGTTCCTGCTACAAAACGTAAAATGAAAGCAATTTTGTAAATTTTATTTTAATTAGCATGAAGAATTAAAGAATATTTTGTAGAAGAGCATTTAATGGTGCTAACATAGATTTGCCAGATTCTCAGATATCCTGTAAAAGCATTCTTTACAAGTGGTATAAGGGTTTTCTATAAATAATCACTAACTTCTAACTCAAAATATTTGAATAGGCCTGAAATGTTTGGATTTCTTGGTTTGACAGATAATATAAATTGAACATGACTCACAGCAATGAATTTATTCACATACCTCCTGTCACAGAATGTTATTTTGGATTCATGAGCTGATTTTGTTTTTTCTCTTGCAGGATTGTCATTACCCAAGCGCAAGATCTCGTCACATTTCAGGTGCCCTACTTGCCAGAAAGTTTATCTTGGGTACAGTCGGATGTCTCGACATTTTGAAATGTACCCAGACCATGGCAATATTGAACAGATACAGATGCCAAATAAAAATAATATCAGCGACACTAAAATAGAAGAAACTCAACAAACTTCTATCAGTAAGTATATTATAAAATAATATATATTATAATGTTAATGATCATAAATTAAATACGATAATTTATTAGTTTGTGCTATGCCTAAATTACAGAATGACCATCTAATTTACCATTCCTGTTAATCCCATAAAAACGTTGCAGTGCAAAGACATATCCATACCTATATTCATTGTTTTCTATATAAGCAAATTGTAGTTTGCTTTCATTCAGATTTCTTCTTAAAGGAGTCAAATGGTCTGAAATGTGATAACATGATTATCTGGTATTATCAAGAAATGCCAAGCTGTCATCCATTGTCATTCCATGGCCTTCATCAGGGTAATAACATAGAGTTGTTTTCAAGTGGTATATTAAAAAATTAAAGCTGATGATTGGTAATTATTTCTTTCACAGCTGCATGCTTCCCATATCCAGAGAACAAAGTTTGCCAATGATTTCCTTGCTCTGAAAGTTGTCATGACTCCAACTAATTTTCTGTGATTGCAGAATAAAACAAACAGGGCAATTGTGTGTATGAAGTCAAATCCAATCATGTATCCATATCCAAACTAAAAGTGAGAAATAGACATTATTTAGTGGTTGCTACATGTACATAAGTATTACAAATTTTTATTTTCAGTTAGTTTTCCCCCCAACAGAGAAAAACATTTTACCCTATTGCTGCCAAGACCTTTATATGGTTTCAACCCTAAAATACCACCCATCGATATAATTGATTCTGCTATGTTGTGCAAAGACTGCAGCATCGATCTAATCAACACAGTGTTTGACAGACTAAACCTATTTTTGAAACACCTTATTGGGAAGTCCTTTTATGCTACTGGAGAAAGGAAACCTTTGAATCAGTATGTTTCAAGGGCATTCAGAAGTGTCTTTTGTTATTTGAAGGTTAGTATTTCCAACTGCCTGCAATTTTGTTTAACCTTGTCCAACATAGTTCTGTGTAAAAGCAAATAAGGCAAGTTCTTCCAGGAATATTTTTCTGCCAGGGAGGGTTGATAATAATTTGACATATTATGATATTGATGCAAATAATATGACAGTTACAGGGATGATTGTGTACCTTATGCACCTCCATGTCACCACATGCAAAGAGGAGGTTGTTAAATGTGTATTTATTAAATTGCTAATATATTACCGGTAAGAAAATAACTATATTTTTACTTAATTTTACAGTAATCAAATACGTAAGCTCTCATTGATTTCTGAAGAAAGTAGAGATGGCTAAAGATATATACTTAATAATTCTGCTTCATCATATACTGCGTGAAATTACTGCCAAAGAAGCAGGAATGCCATGTACTGTGTGTTACTTGTCATAACACACAGTAACAAAGATAAAATCATGTACAGTGTGCGTAAAATTTCAAAAAGGATTACATACCCTCAGTGCATTAATTTGCATACATGCTATAAAGAGAAAATTAGTAATTTGCAGCCAAGTAATATTATAATTAACTTTCTTTTTATAATTTTTGTGTATTCTTCTTCTTCTTCTGATTAAAACGTTGTAACATATAGTGAAATTTATTTTGTAATTATTGATTTATAATTTTCTGATGACCATAAGTGATCAATTACTTTTATGTATATGTGTAAATTGAGAATAGCAAGATCCATGGTATAGTGTTTGTACTTGTGCGGGAAAACCATTGTCATAACTGAAGCATTTATATTCTCAATGAAAAATACACTAACATCATTGATATTGGTGAGTTATATTTTGCATATTTTAATTAAACATAGCATGTTTTAAGAGTATGTTTGTACTTATTTTGTTTGCAACTGAATATAGTTTTATACTGCTAAATGTTGTTCTTGTTATTTTGATAGAACTGTGTGATATTTCATCTCATTGTGTGAACATCAACTCATTAAATTTAAAAGTAACTTAAAATAGCAGCGCTTATGTCAATATAGGAGAAAATGTGATTATATAACTATTTGAGTTTACCTTTAAGGAGCAGCCATTGCCTATCTTGATATTAATATAGGATTTTCAGCTTTTGTGTGTACAGAAATTCCTGTCATGGAATTGTCAAATAATCATCTTAAAATTTCACATGACAACTCGTTCTTTGAAGCCTTAACCTCTGCTACCTGTGTTCTTCAGTTAAGCTGCAAGCAATAAGTAATTAGGTATCAAAAACCAGTGACCTACAGGTGAAGAGAACACAGATCTTATAGGCTGTGTTGTGAATTATACTGATATAAGTTTACATATATGTATGAAAATAAAATCCATAAATGAACTAAAAATGAATTGGATAGTGGAAAATATAGGGTCATTAAATTATAAGGTAACCCCTCTTGCAGCCTCTCTCCACTAGGCAAGGATCCGAGAGTTGCTGGTAAAGGGCACTGGAGTCCTCACCTTAAATAAATGCTGAAAATATAAGACCATCTGCTCCCAAACAGGCAGTATAACAAGTTAAAGATGTTCTTGCATGCTCACCTAAGTTTAGCAGCAGAAATCTCTGTGTAATTTACAGAAATTTAGTGATAAAATCATGCAAGAAATCACAAGGATTCCTGCTGCTAAGCTTAGATGAGTGAGTGAGAATATTTTAGCAAATTGTGCTGTCCATATGTGAGCAGAAGGTCAACATTTCATAATTTATCTCAAGATACATATTTTAGTGCACCTTTGCTGGCACCATTTTTCTGGCAACCCTCAGATCTCTCACATAGTGTTGAGAGGCCGAAAAGAGTTATCTTATAATGTAACAACCCTATTAGATACATATAATAAACTAAGTCGAGAGGACAGTATGGTTTAGAACTGCAGTAACAAAATTAAAGGGGAGATTGGACTACATTTATGTTGTGTGGACCTTTAGAAAATGATCTATATTCTGTTTTATATTGTGAGCAAACCAAAAGATGAAGGGATCAATTAGTAACATTGAGATGGCAATTACTAACATTGTCAAAATAATGCTGTCGAAAAGTTTCAGATGATAATGAAAGTTATATTTAAACAATTGATATAGTATGTAAAAATGAAGCTAGTAACATTGAAGCAACACAAATATTAATATTTTTATTTATTTATTTATGCTAAGCTTTATACAGGTGAATATGACCGGTGTTCAGCCCTGGCTCTTTACCGGTCATACTCATATTTTACAATAGTTTATTAATTCTAGTTTATTACACAATTTTGTCTATTTACTGTCCATATCCATTTATTTTTCACTTTGCATAAGAATTGTCCAATCTTCTTACTATCTTTTTGAAACATTTCAACTACTACTACATTTCTATCTATTTTAAACCATTTGTTATTAATATACTCTTTTCTCCAAATTTCAGTCCCTTTACATTTAAATAAAATGTGTTCCATATCTTCATTTCCGCCACATATAGGACATTGATTTTGTGGAATACCTTTCCTTAAACCTTTTAATCTCCATACTCCTGCTTTCAGCCATGCAATACCTTCTCGCTCCTTTTTATTTGTCACATCAATGTACTTTTCCCTTCCCCATGAGACTTTCATTGGTATATAGAAAACTAAAGATCTCTTTTCAGTTATTTCACTAAATATTTTTTGTATTTCTATATCCTCAAATCTTTTCCTTGCCAACTTCCAGAAGCTATTCACATTATTTTCTCTTCTTCTCCACATTTCCCCTAACCCACTACTTTCCAGGCTATTTCGAAGACAGTCTACCCATCCCTTGTTCTTTAAACTTTTCTCTTGATATACTAAACACTGTTTTAACAAATTCCTTTCTTCCAATTTCAATATTCTATGCCAAAATTTCAATGCCCCATTGCATAATCTTTCCCTTACTTGCCACTCTACCCAGCTCTATTTGTGCTACCTGCCTAACAGTTGCATTTGGTAACCCCAGTATTTCTTTGCAAAATTTCCTATGCACCTCATCTATGCCTTCCCATCCTCCTTCTAATCCCCATACTTCTATCCCATATAGCATTTTTGCCTCAACCACCATATTGTACACTTTTTCTAACCATCTAATATTTATATTAGGTGCTTTGTATTTGCAACTTCTAATAGCTGATAAAGCTCCTTTTCCTTTTGCCAATGCAAATTTCTTTCGCTTTTCCCAATTGCCACCACTATCAATTTTAACTCCTAGATAAATACATTCTCTCACTACCCTGTACTCCTTTTCATTCTCATTCTTCCATTTTTCATACTTGCTCAATTTCCCCCCTTTTTTGAACACTACAATCTGTGTCTTGTCCTGGTTCACTTTTAAACTCCACTCTTTACAGTAATTATTTAATGCTTGCAAGGATTGTTTCAAGCCATTCACTGTAATTGCACCTATAACTAGATCATCTGCAAACAGTAATCCTGGAATCTGAATATTATTAATTACTGGCATCGAGTTATTATTTCTCCCAATTTCTGTTAATACATCATCTATATATAAATTGAATAGGACTGGACTTAACTTACATCCCTGTCTAAGGCCTTTCTCTTGTTACAACCCCTTCCTCCACTTTTATACAAAAAGTTATTTTCCTTATATAATGCTCTAAGGGTGTCCACCATTTGTTTACTCACTCCTTTAGTCAACAACTTATGCCACAGCAATTGAAGCTCTATCCTAACGTATGCTTTCTCTAAATCCACAAAAGCCATATATAACTTTCCTCTTTTGTCTTTCAAGTATTTATCTACCAGTGTTTTTATAATAAATAAGTTATCAACTGTCCTCCCTTTTCTAAAGCCCATCTGAAGTTCCGAGAGGATATTATATTCTTCAACCCATGTTTGTATCCTGCTTGCCATAATACCAGTAAAAATTTTTTCTACATTTGATAATAATGCAATGCCTCTATAGTTGTTTGGTTTGTCAACACTACCCTTGCCTTTGTATATTGGATGTATGATTGCTTTCCTCCACTTATCTGGTATATAACCCTTCACCTTAATTGTGTTAAATAAGTCTACTAAAACCTTAACTCTGTTTATTTCAGTGCACCATTCCTTAAGGAACTCTGCTGGGATTCCATCTATTCCCGTTGCTTTATTTCTCTTCATTATTTTCACCTGTTGAATTATTTCTTCACTTCTTATTATATCATCGAGTATATCTACATAGTTATTACCTATTTCCCAATTTCCTATCTCATTTTTACTCTTTTTCTCCCCATACAAATTTTTAAAATATTCCATCCATTCTTCTGGTTTTATACTTGGTTTTGTTACATATTTATTATACATTGATTTCATAACCTTCCATATCTCATTTGCATTATTTTCATTTAGGATTTGTATCAAATTACTTTCATATTTTTTCATCCAGCTTGTTTTCTTTTGTTCCAGTAATGAATTATATAAATCCCTCCCTTGCATATACTCTTTCTTTAATTCTATGTATCCTAATTCCCTCCACTTAATGAGCAGCTGTTTGACTTGTCTTTTAGTTACTCTACATTCTTCATCAAACCAGCCCTCATCTCTTGTAAACCTTCTTTCTCATTTTCATTTCCTCCCCAGCCCTTAGCATAATGATATTTAAGATATCCATAGCACTTTCAATTTCTTGTTCCTTTATCATAAAACTTATTCCACACTGACATATCTGGCCATAATTAGAGTTTAGTGTCTGCCTAAATTTATTGCAATACTCCTCCTTCCATTTGTATCTACTGTATTCTTCTATGTTACACTTTTCCTCCCTTAAATTATAGACTATTTGCTCTGTGCATGTTTTTATGTCTACTGTCAATGGAAAATGCCCACTGTTGGAACTTAAATTTAGTACTTTAAAATTACTTAAAATATACCCCATATTAATTGGCCATAATACATAATCAATCACACTTTGACCATTATTACTAACATATTCTCCATTCACATCTTCTCCATATTTCCCATTCAAAATATCAAAGGCATTCAATTCACAGAATTCTATAAATTTCATATAGCCTTTGTCAACTATCTTATCTCATTTTCGCCGATCCTAATGTTAAAGTCTCCCATTAATATAATCTCAGAATTACCATATCTCTCCTTTAAATGTTCTATTTCTATCTCTAGGTGTTTAAGGAGGTCCGGATTATGAAAGCGCGAAGGAAGAGGAGGATTGTATACTATGCCTATACATATAACATTTTCAACTATTTGTTTCTCCTCTAATACAATCCATAGTATTTCTTTTCTCCTTGACCAAGTTTCTTTAACTCCTTTACTTAACGTCTTCTTTACAAAAAGCCTATGCCTCCAGATGCCCTCCCCTTTCTTGCTACCTTATCTCCTTTTATCCCTACAAAATCAAAATCCTTTACGTAAACCTGGTCCTCTTTTAACCATGTTTCAGCTACCGCGAGATAATCAAGTTTCATCAATAATTGATTTAAACTCCCTCACAATTCCAGAATCCAAGCCTCCTTATATTCTCCCTTCCCTATTGTGAGCCTGATCCCTCTATCACTGCTGGCTTAGCACTCTCAATATTAATATAGCAATCAATAATTTGTAACAAAACTTTACTGATCTTTATGAATAAACTCAAATTCAAAGGACTAGTTGTGCAATCAATTTTTTTACATCATCAGCTCAATTTCTTGTTGTTGATGTTTATTTACAGTGTTACGGTTACTGCTACTAGGTGATGGATTGTGTACTAAGGTATTGCCAACTAATGGAATTAAAACAAATTTGGTGACAGGAATCAATTGATGGTATATCAAAATTCATTGCATGATTTTTATTATTTAAGATAAATATTTTCTCCCAAAATATTAAATCTATGGGTCCATTTAAGTGTTTTAATAACATAACTTCTGGATTTATTTCATGGTTAAATTTCCAAAAATGATCTGCCACAGCTGTTATAACAATTGTAGCTGATTTAATATTTCTAGTGTTCCTTAACTTGGATTTCCAAATAATATTTGATCATCCAATTTAAATAAGTTACAATTTAAAACATTTTAATTGATAAAATGCCGGATTTTTTTATTTTTTGAAATTTCATCTGTTTTGAAACACCTAATAAATGTTTTTTGTGTATTTTTTTTTCAGGAACCAGCATTATCCATGTTCTTTAAAAATGTTTATGAATTTCTATTGCCCAAGGGTGATAAGTAAATTTTTTTAAAAACGTAATTATCTTTTATTTTCTAATATTTAAATTTCTCAAATTTTATTTATAAAATCAGTATTAAAACAATTAAAAGTATTAGAAGTGGAAAAAAATAAACATTACAAAAATAAAAATGATGTAGAACTAAAACCATATTCACTGCACCTAAAACTAATAAGAAATTTAAGAAACATAATATGGGAAAACATGGAAAACAACCTTTACAAAATTCTGAACAGAAAAATGAAAAACAAAACAATAAAACTAAAAAGGAAACTAGACAAATTATGTATGAAAACAAAGAGACAAAAACCACCAACTAAACCAAAACATAACCTAAAACCACAACAAAGTAAAATCACAGATAATGTAGTAAACTTGTCAAATCAAAATTTCACCAAAAAAGAGTTAAACTTTCTGAACCAAGGGTTAAAAACGTTCATTGATTACTCAAATCAAGTAGAAGATTATATTGCAGACATACAAATTGCTACAAAAAACTTAAAAGAAGAAGATAAAATTATAATAAAAAGTAAATGTTCAAAAATAGTTGATCAGATTAAAAATGAAAAGAAATCCAAATGCAATAGCCAAATAATAAAATCACTAACAGACAAACCAGTCATATACACAAAAGCAGACAAAGGGAACAACATTGTAATTTTGGACAAAACAGAATACATAAACAGAATGGAAAATTTATTACAGGATGAATAATACATCACAGTGGAAACCAACCCACTAAACTCTTGCATCCAGACATTAAACAAAGCAGTAAAAGAAATTAAAATTATCAAAAAAGCAGAATCATGTAAAATAAAAGTAGAAAATCCAACATTACCCAAAATTTATGGCCTACCAAAGATTCACAAAACAGGAGAAACAATGAGACCAATCACCAGTAGTATTGATTCTCCAATATATAAACTAGCAAAATGGTTATTGAATAAATTTGATTTGTTTCAAAAATTTGAAAATTCCAATCTAGTAAACTCTTTGGAATTAGTTGAAAAAATCAAAGATCTAAAAATAGACACAATAGTTTCATTTGATGTTACAGCACTATACCCTAGCATCCCAACACAAAAACTACAAGACCTATTAAAAAAATGGCTAGATACAACAGAAATAGAACCTGCAGAAGTAGAAGATTACATACAACTAACAGGTTTGTGCATTGAACAAAACTACTTCACCTTCAATAGTAAATATTACAGGCAAAAATCAGGACTCTCTACGGGCAACCCTCTATCTCCATTTTTGGCAAATTTATTTATGAGCAAATTTGAAACGCACATGAAAGCATTCCCATGGATTTTCAAGGTGTGGTACCAGTATGTTGACGGCATATTTGCAATAGTGCTAAGCAGACATTAGATGATGCCATAAAATTATTAAACATACAGGAAAAAACAATAAAATTCACAATGGAAACAGAAACCAATGGAGAACTCCCATTCTTAGACCTAAGAATCATCAGAAACAGCACAAAAATAAACTTGGAGTCTACAGAAAACCAACTCAAATCTGAAAATTACATCAAAAATTAAAGCTACAACCCATTACCACACAAACATGCAATAATAAACAGCCTCACACATAGATTAGTAAATGTACCTATGAGCACAACCGAATTCAACAAAGAGTTAAAAACCATAATTCAAACAGCAGAACAAAATGGATACAGCAAGAACCTTGTATACAAGAAACTAAACAAAGCAAAGCAGAAAAAAACCATAAAAGAAATAACTACCCTAACAGCAGGAAAAAACAATATCAATACATTCAAGAAATTCACTTATCACCCCCGAACATTTAGAAAATTCAAAAAAATCTTCAAAGAACAAGACATCAACCTGGCTCCAATAAACAGATTTTCTGTCATAAAGTTACTAAATTCAAAAATAAAAGATGAAATTCCACCAGAAAATAGGTCAGGAATATATCAAATTAAACGCACAAATTGTGAAATGTTCTACATAGGACAAACCAAAAGAAGTTTAAAAATCAGATCCAAAGAGCACTTTAGAAACCTAAAATTGAAACAAGAAGATAAATCAGCAGTAGCATTTCACTTTTGGAAAGAAAACCACAATCTAGATCCAAATCCAAAATTGCTAAAAACCATGTCAGGCCACAATGAACTCACAACCTGGGAAAACATCCTCATATGGAAAAACAAAGATCGCCCAATAAACTTTGAAATCCTGCCAGTAGACAGCTTAGTTAAGAAGTTCATCATTTCGCCATTAGAGAAGAGAGCACAAGCCAACGCAGCCAGCAAGCAACGGCAGTTGGACCCGTGAGGTTGAAAATGAAAGCATAGGCTTTCGAAACTAGTCCCTCATAATAACAATGTAAATGATGTAGTGTTAAAAAAACCAACTCAACAAATTAATACACATATAATTTGACCGTCACTGTTACAAAATTCCTCCAAACAATTAAAGCAGTGTTGGTAATGTGTTTATATACTTTATTGAATTCATCTTTATTAAGGGGTAATTAACATATAAATTAAACTATTAAAAATGGGCACTCAAGTACTTATTTTGCATTCAGCAACTGCCAAAATTTGATATTCTGAAAGTATGTTTAAAGTTTCAAGGGAATAGGGCGGAAAGTAATATTTGGTTAGGTAAGATTAATGAGCCATTGATCAAGAACAGTTTAAGAGATGGTATACAGAATGGATAATCCTAATATGGGACTTGGAGAGAAGCAAGAAACAGATTGGAGGATATGCCTAGGCAAAATCTACGGGTACAGATGAGAGAGAGAAAATTGTTGCAATGGCATAAAAGGTGAAAGAAGATATAGGAAAGGAAGAGAATATCTTAAAGTTTGCAATTAAAATGAGAGATTGGAGGTAGGCATGGCTCCAATTAGGAATATGGAAGCTGAAAGTTATGAAAGGAGTGAGGCAGACATGTAAGGCATAAAAGATGATTTAGTGCAAGCCCCTACACCTTGATTTTGAGCAATGGTGCTGTCTTTCTCTTTCCTTACACTTATCTCAATCACTCTGTCCGTCTCTCCCTTTCTCATGTTCTCCACTGTTTTTCCTCACTGCAAAGTGTCCAAGTCAGGCCAAATCATGGTGTACAACAGCTCTGCACCTCATATATATGAGCAAAATTCTGCAGCATACCATATTTATCCGAATACATTTTGTTTTTTTCAAAACCTAATTTTGGAATGTAGTATAAAAATAAAGAAAGAACATATAACTTAGTTTCTAAACATGTTTTGATGAAACTAAGGTACATTTTAGCTGATAAAATTGTTTGTTTGTGTTTTTTGTAATCAGCGGTAAGTCACTGTATTATGACATATTATAGAAATTTACAGCGTGTGGTTATCAAATGTAAATGCTAAAAAACTGTTGGGGTGATGTACGTAAGCTATACTTCAGCAAACTTTCAAAACATGTCTGCATTTTATAATTTTACAGGAGAATTTTACGCCTTGTACTTAATATATAACGGCTCACCTACCTTTTATTGTGTTTTATTTATTGTACATTTAATAAAGTTAATCATCTGTGAACAGTGAAAGTAGGTAGCTATTTCTTTTTCTACCAAATGTAGGTATGCGGTTTTACAATTATACAGCAGACAAGCCAGCTTAACACCATGTGGTGTTTGCAGAAAATACATTCTGATTTATTGATGTTTGGAGGAATTTAGTAACAGTGATGGTCAAATTATATATATTATATATAGAAGAGAGCACAAGCAAATGCAGCCAGCAACGGCAGTTGGACCCATGAGGTTGAAAATGAAAGCATAGGCTTTCGAAACTAGTCCCTCATAATAAAAATGTAAGTGATGTAGTGTTAAAAAACCAATTCAACAAATTAGTACCACACATTCTGATTTGTTTACATCACCAATGAAGAAAGGATGGACAGATAATATGTACTTTTAGGCATATTGTAGAATGTTTCAAATAAAATAAATCATCTTCACAAAATCTATGTAGCCCTCATTATTGGAGCAATCCAATGGTCCACTTAAGTTTTTAAGATAGTAAATAGAATGAATTTAAGGGGCAATTAATTTCTTAGGTTTAAAACAAGTTCTAAATATTATATACCACAGCCATCAGAGAGATTCAGATCTGCAAACACATATATTGATTACAGAATGATATTAGTGAAAAGAGACATTGACATAGTGAAGTATACCTATGAACTAATTTAATCTTTCTTAATGTGCAGTTTCAAATGAAGCTTTAACGAAAGTCAGCATCAGCAATGCACCTGCTGCCATAGTTGGGAGAAGTTTAAATGGTATTGTTCGTACTGGGCCCGCAAGAAGAAGGGGCAAGAGAAGAGGTCCTTGGGCATATACAACACCCGAAGCTCGTTCAGAAAGAAGGAAAGGGAAACTAAGAGAGGTGAATAATTAGTGTTAAGTGCATGTTGTGAAGAGGTGCATATAGAATGGAGTCAACAGATTTACTTGATATATGATACCCAGAGTATCATTTCTCTTCCTCAACTTGCATTTCATGATTTAAAATTGAGAGAAGTGAATTCTTTTATCATTTTGAACACATGATATAAGATATCTTGATACAAAACAATTACTCAGCGAACATAAATGTTTCATATTAACATAGTGACCACTATGTCTTTGGAGGTAAATTTCTCCAAAACCATATTTATCTGAATACAAGATACATTTTTTCCAAAATGTTAATGTTGAGAATTGGGGGTCATCTATATAATCATAATCATATTTATGTAGTAAAGGCTAAAAATTGCTGCCAAGGTCACAATGTATACAGCAGCTCTTGTGCTTTTTATTTTGTGTCATAAAGTTAACTGTTAACAGACTGAGTATTTAAGCATTCTCATTGGGAAAAAAATTTCTCTCTGAGACTAATAAGAGGATATCCTTTCACGTCAGTTATATTGGAAGCCAATGGTCAAACAGAAAGAGAGACGTTTAATTGCATGTTTTATTAGCAGACATAGCTGGTTCGTTTGCTCTTCTCCCTTCCATTACATGTATTTTCATGCACATTCAAATAACTTAAAAATTTTTACCATGATGTCTTACCTGTATATTATGTTGTCTAAAAAGAAAATTGTACTCCATCATCGTCTTGAAATATGCTACCGTTGCTAGTCACATCCTGTTGCACACAGCATGTAATATTTCCGTTCTCTCCTCTCCTGCCCATTATAAGAATTCCTGCACAAATTTGAATTAGGTATAATTGTTTACATGTTATATTAGGTATATTGTCTAAATAGAAAATGTTATCTATCATCATTGTTCAAGCTCCATCACCACCTACATACTAATACATTTCTATTCTCCCCCCCCCTCTCTTCATCCATTTAGTGAATTTCTGTGTAATTTTCCAAAACAAATAAATAAATATGGAAAAATACTCAATCAGCAGAAGTGTCCTTTAGTTTGAGCATATTTTCAAAACATGTGTTTAAAACTTAAGTTATCATGTCTTCTTTTTAAAAATATGGTAATCTAATTCCAAAATTAAGTTGTGAAAAAAGGGGCTCGTCTTTTATTCAGCTAAATATGGTAAGTGTTAATTTTGATTATTCATATTTTAAAAATAAAATTACAATAAAGTGAAAATAACTTCACAGTGCTTCTGTTATTATTAAATAAAAGGCATATACTCACAGTGTATTCTTCTGTATTACTATTCAGTGGCAGATAAAAGAATTTTGAGTGGTACAAAATGACCTCAAATCAAGATGAGCCCCTTTTCTTTCAGAAATTAATTTTGGAATTTATCATTCATACACTAAATTAAATTTAAAGTGTTGCCCACATATTTTGAACAAGCTAAGGGACACTTCAACTGTTTAATTCTTTGTTGTTATTGTTAACTATTATTGTTATTATTATTATTATTACTACTACTACTATTACTACTACTACTACTACTACTACTACTACTACTACAACAGCACTGCTAAGTTCAATACAATAGTAGCTACCATTTGTGACCCTTGTCATTATCTGGTTATGACACCATCCTCCATTTAACATCTACATTTATTCACTAAATTATCTATACATTAAAATCAGTTCACATTGCAATCTCATTAATTACATTGTTTCTATTCATACCTTGCCCATTTCATTCTAATTCTCTCTAAGAGGTCGCAAAATGCCCCTAAGTCAAAAAAATGTCTCCAAACAAAAAAACTATATAAGGTTAATATAATTCAAATATATATATACTTTTATAGCATACTTACCAATCCTTAACAAAAAATAATTAAGGGCTATGGGAAGAAATTGAAAAAAATTAAAAATTCAAAAACCTGTAACAAAATGTTTTTAGCTTAAACTAATTAAGGAATGCTTGCTGAACCATTTCTTTACATACATTAGGCTCAAATCAAACATGTGGAAACAATATGACAAACTGTAGCGTACAAAGCATTGTTAACATGTCGAAGAGTGATTATTATTAATAAGAATTTAATACCTTTACAACAGCTTGACATAGCTCTTAAAAATTCAAAGCACTTAAAAAATAAATTCTGAGTTTTTTATTTTCACTGATGCATAAATCATTCATAGTTCATAATTAGTAAAATGTCCATAAAGCATAAAAATCCAATAAATAAAACAGTGGCTTTTCATGACCATAAAACCTACCCATTTGTTCTTAAGAGAAACAACAGCTGTTGATTACATCAGTATTACTATCTAATAAATATAAATGACTTCTTATGAAATTATGACCAAAGGGGGACTCAGATTTGAAAAAAAGTTAAAAAATGGAGTTAATGAAATTTTGATGTATGCTCACATTATACAGGATGTAAGTGTATGAATGCCCACAATAAAACTATGAACATTGAAAGGTGGGGGGGTCCTTTTAATCCATTTCCATGCATTCTGCCATTATAGCAGTATTTGGCAACATAGCACCGCTGAAGCATGCATATTTTTGACAAGCCAAGTCTCAACATTAGAATAAGGGTAACTAAAACTTTTGAAAAAGAACACAGTAAAATTTAAAAAATTTAGATTTTCTTATTGCGTCTTTTTAAAGTATTCTCTATTGTATTCTTTACAAAGCCTCATCCTTTCAAATGCTGAAAGCCATTCTTTGGCTGTCAGACACACTCTTTTGTCCCTCAAGTGGAATTGTCATAATATTGCCCCTAGCTGAGAAGAACAAACAGATCATCTTCTTGTCAATACTTCTTGGTTGCTTTACTTTTGTTGGGGATACTCATATGGGACGATCCTGAGCAATGACCGCAGAAGTGAAGTTTTTCTTTAAGAATGGTGCTCACTGCCCCCACCAATCCAATATTCAGGGCTTCTTGAACCTGAACTTGATAGATCTAAGTGAGAGTTATTTATTTCCATGCTATTTAAAGTCAGTTTAGGGGAGAGAGAATACCTTGAAAGACTGTATCATGCATTTGGGGATCTTTGCGTTTGCAATACACCATTTATCAAGGCGTGCAGAATTTAGAAGAGGAAGGCATTCCTTTGAAGATGTAGATCGGGCAGGACTGGCTACAGCAGCAATGGATGACTGGTGAAAGCAGAGCACATGTTGCAGGAAGATCATTGTTTAATATATGGTCAGATTCAAGAAACCCTAAATATCGGATTGCCAGCACTGAAAACAATTTGGAAAGAAAAATTATACATCAGGAAGCTCTGCAGTCACTGGATCTCCCACCACCTTACAAATGAGCAGAGACAAGCACATCTGCAATGGTGCCAGGAAATGGATGAAAAATTCAAGGGAGGAAGATCCAAAAACATATTTAACATTGTGACAGATGTCGAATGATACAGCACAAAATGCCTGCCACAAGTGTTTAATGAACTGAAAAAAGTCTCCTTAAACTGGTCTACAAGAAATTTTGTTGCACTATGACAGAGCCTCTGCCCATAAAAGAAACAATTCAATTTCTGCAGGAGTTGGAGCTAGATATTTGTCCCAACCTCCCTAGAGTCCAAATTTGGACTGTATTCAATGCAACTTTTTTTTTTATTCACCAAAATGAAAGAAAAATTTGAAGTCGTCAATTTGAGTTGCCTGAAGCCACAGAGACTGCTCACAAGGAATGTATTTGCACTCTCTCCAAAGAAGAAACTTGTGACCCTCATAGTGTAGTTATGTGCATGTTTGAGAGAGGAAGATAATGTATATATCCAAGTTGATGCTTTAGTGTAGATCTTCCAAGAATGCAACACAATGATATCCAAGGAAATCCCTCAAATCCCAAATTCCTGGTACATAGAAGATTTTTTCATTACTTTCTCAAAAATGGCATCATTGAGTTTGATTGAAATATCATATTTGAGATATATATGTATATATATATCTTGAATTTTTATGCATTAAGTACCATGCATTCCAACTTTTAAAGCATATAACTTTCCGATTAAATGCTCTATAAGTAGGAAACCAAAAGAGATAGACAGAAAGTCCATAAAAACTGCATAGTTTTTTAAAATGCACATTTTGGTGAAATCTTCATATTTTTACTAAGCTTTAATTGCTGCTGTAGTTATTGTTGGTTCGAAATTTTCAAGAAAATTTATGAATTCCAACCACAAGATCAACACTAACACAGAGTTACTAAAACCAGTGAGTCACCCCATAAATCTCTATTTGGGAAAAAATGTATAATCAAAAAGAATGTATATTAGACTATGAATTTTGAAATACTGCCACGGACATATTAGGCAAGTTCCTACGCTATCTACCAGCCACACATACAGAGTATCGAAACACATCTAATAATAAAATTCATAGCTTTTGAAACATGTTCTGCTCACTAAAGTGAAGCAGCTAGTGTCAGTACATAAACTCATAGTTTTATACACTCTAGTTTTTATGGCAGTAACTGTAGTACAGTTGAAATATGTCATCATCAGCTTTGTGAACTTTGTATCATTACTCAGTGTAAGACTAGTATGCATATGGTAAGCAAGTTAACCAATATCCACATTCAGAAAAGTAAGTAGATGGATTTCAGCAATATTAGGACTTTTCCTGCAAAAAAAATCAGTTGTCATACAAACCATATCACACATGAGGCACATTTTTTGATCAAACCAGGAAATAATAACTATTTTTACTTTCTCTACATGTACTATGTACATAGTGTATAGAGAAGGTATTGCACTCCATCCAAAATTTGATACCGAGATTTCACCAGAAATATATGTTTTAGGGTCCCCTGTATCCAAAAAAAGCATTTTCAGGAAAAGGTCCATGTGTGTGTGTGTGTGTGTGTGTGTCTGTGAACACGATAACACAAAAACAAAAAGTCTGTAAAATACCAGACTTGGTATTTAAGTTTAGTATCTTCCAGGGATGCAACACGAAGATTTTGAGAAAAATCCCCCCACCCCAAACTACCCTTTACATGGAACTTTTTTCAAAATTTTTGATTTTCTTAAAAATGGCTCTAATGATTTTGATTAAAATATTGTATATTAAAGATATTTACCTGAAAAATTAAATGTATATCTTGAATTTTCTGGGAATAGCCTCTGAAGACTACTCTATTCTGGATGAATTTTACGAAATTTTGCATAACTGCTAAACCATAAGAGATGGACAAAAACTTACCACACAAAAAATATACTCACAATTTAAGTTATATGCATTTTTTTTCGTGGAGTTGATTGTTTTTCAGATATTCAATGTTATTGGTTTCAGCTTTAAAAAACATACTTTTCTCATACAGGAATTTGTCAACTCCGGTCCACACAAACAAAGGAACTTCAGTCACATAGCAACCAGCTTTTGACTATCACCTTAACTTATGGCACTCCCTTTTTCGCTTCCACTTGCATGGAAGCAAGTAATAAGACCATTTCTACTAATTTTTTCTCCAATAGCATGAAGTAAATAGAAGCATAGCCTTTTTAAGAATAATTTGTTTCAGATATGTAGAGAAAGCCATGTGAATGAAACACATCAGATTTTTATATTTGCATGACTTTCACCTGCTACTCAAAAGCATATTAAAGCATTACTATAGAAGTTACTGCATCTGTCATACTAAAGTAGAAGTATCTTCATGAATATGTCTTGTATAATCTCTGCTTTTAGAAACTGTGCAAATGCTTCGCAATAACTGTAATATTACCATTCTAGGTTCTGGCAACTTGTGAGGCTCATGAGTTAGCAGAAGTGGCAGGACCTGCAGTTGCAGAAGTGCTGTCAATATGGGAACTTTTATTGCTTCGTGTAGAAGCAGTAAGAACTGAAGAAAGCTATGTGGCGACTCTCTGTGATGAGTTACAAGCTTTATTAGAAAAGGTGCGAGCTGTTGCAAGTGATATTCTCAAGCCACTGGATGACAAAACTGAAAACAAGGAACATCAAATAGAGGTAATAGAAATGCTCTTGCTCAGATTATTAAGGTTTTACATGCTCTGCTGTATGAGCTCACAAATTGTTAGTGCTATAAAAAATTAATATTGGGCAGTTTTAATATTTATGGTGTTTAATGTCTTAAAAGATAAACACTAAAGCTAAACTACAATACAATATATACAGCGAAATGCTCTTTTAACAATTGTAATGTGATTTTCTCTTATTTTTCAAAACATTTCCCCAGCATTAATTCCACATTTTGTGGCTTAAAATTAGTATGTAAATCTAATAGTATATTTCCATAGTGGGAAAAGGCATGCTCAGCATCAACATTGGATGGTGGAATCCATAGTGCCTGGATACTTTTCCCAACAAACAAAAAATCGCACTCGCAGACTTTTTTTTTCTGTCAAAATCGCACTCACAGACTTTCTTTTTTTTTTCTGTCAAAATCTCAAAGAAATTCTTGTGTTTCACCTTATCCAATGTTTCACATAAACAAAAATGACACCCTACAATTCAAGAAAAAAATGCAACTTCTCACTCACTTGGTAATAGTGCCAGTGACAACCCAATCACACTTTGAATCCATTGTTGAACTAAAAGAAAGGAAAGCGACTGGATGTCGGAAAATATGTGCCTCTTTTTCCCCAGATGGAACCTCGGTTGTGTCTTGTGATCATTGTGCATATATTATTACAGCCATTATTAACGTTCAAAACAATGAAAAGTAGAACGATAGCAGATTACAAACAATTTTTTTTATTTATTTATTTGCAATCATTGGAAATGGTGACCAATCTCGCGGAAAAATTGTGAATTACGGGCTAATTTGTGAAATAAACCTGAAGCAAAATGTCACCAGCCTAAAACTGCATAAATATGCAACAAACCTAACTATATCTTAACCTTGCTTGTATGTTTCATTTTATCAAAATTCACAAAAAACATTTCACAAAAGTCAAGGGTCCCTACTGATGCTATATACAACAGGTGGTTGTGTGCAGCATGGTGTTGTGCTGCCCTATACACTTGCCAATAGGAAATCATCCATTGCGAGGACCTGAAAATTCATAAGGGAATCTTCTTCCGTAGTAATAAAGATGTTTTCCCCAATTTTCAGTTCCAAAGGTTTCTTTACATTTTTTATCAACTCTATTTCTTCCTGTATTTTATGATTTTCAGACCGAAAGTGATGTGCTACTGCAGACTTGCCTATGGGCTTGTACCTAATGCCTCTCAAGTATTCTTTCATCCTAATTTCCAAATTGTGTTTGTTTTCCTAATATAAATCTTTTTGCAGTCTCGACAGCTCACATTATTAATCCTTGATTTTTTAGTTTTTGGTGTGGTATTTTTCAAAGAGTGATTTAATAAGTTCCAGATAATATGTCTATTTTGAGGAGCAAGTTTATGCAATTTTTCCAGAGCGCAGTGTTAGTGAAACATATGCAGTCTCTGCATATAAATAGTAGAGACTAATTTTATAAAAAGTTATTTTAAATTAATACATTATGTTAGAAGTATATTATAATGATTCACTTAACTATAGAGTGTGACATCATACATGAGAAATGCTAGAAATACCAGGCTTTAAATGTTTGAGCTATGATAAAAATAAACATTTTAACTAATAATGTATCATACTAAATAAATGAATCTGTTCACAAAATGTCAATTGTTTATTTTGCTATTATATAGCATTTCATCACATAAGCAATAAACCTATAGTTATAGGATTCCTATGTCATCAGTAGCAAAAATATTCAGCATTGAAATTCTAAAACACTCAAATTTTTTCATGCAAAAATTTGTATGAACATGCATGCTTGGCTTATTAGCATTATAATAGTTGCAATTATGACTTTGATTGAGAACACAATAGAATCTCCAAAAAATATTTTGGTTCTTGTTCATTGATTACCTTACCTGCACTGAATACTTGATTTCAAATTTGAAATTCTGCCATACTGGGAACTATAATGTCTGAAAACTTTTGATGCAATTTTGTCAATACTGAGAGTGATTAACATTTCCAACATACAGAAAAATACATTGTTCTAAGGTATTTACTCAACCATAATGAATAATGTATTAACAAACAATATAATTGTGTTCTTAATGAAAATCAAATTTCTGTACCATGGAACTACTTGAATTCAGCTGATAAATGCACGCAGTATTTGTTGCAAGCTTGAGAACAAGCTGTGGATGCGGTAACTTTTACTTGAACTAGGATGCTGTCAAATTGATCCAGTCTAACTAGACTTACAGTTAAATAATTAGTGTCAAATAGAATTTATAGTATGGTGTAAGAACTATACATTAAAAGTAAATATTTCAAGTGTATTTGTTTCTGCTGTTTGCACATTAGCCCAATGATTTGCAAGTTTTCTAAAAATATCACTCTTTCATAACATCAGCATATTTTCAGAATTTGGCATGTTTTGAACTGTAACTGTTATTGTTTGTGAGTAAATTTCTGTTAGAAAATTCATAATTGTTTTCTCTGTTCCTACAGCTTCAGGATGAACTCTTGTGCACAACTTTAGGAGTTGCAATGGGTACATACCTTGTAGATGATGCGAAACTTCAGAGAATAGAATCTGTAGATGAACCAGCAAAGAAACGTGCAAGACTGATAGATGAAACAACTGTAGCTAAAGAACCTAAGCCAAAACAAAATGAAACAATCAACAACACATCAAATGACAAATTGTATGAAAAGTGTAATGTTAGGGATACCAAACCCAATGTAGTCCATTGTCCTGAAATTCTTTCTTCTCTTACCCTTGTTACAAAGCAGTCCCTAGCTTCCATAGAACATGATCAGGATAGGCTGATACTCTCTTCTCGGACGTCATCCTGTGAGGATAAAAAAGTGACAGGTAGTGCATCACCTAAGGGAGGTGATTTTATTCTCTCAGGTGAAAGCAGTGGTGCATGTTCAAAGTTAAATGTGAGTGTTGAAAGTGATGGTGGTGTATCTTCTGAAGTGCAGATGCCAGCTACAGATCAGCCTTCCTCAGAATTTTCAAATGCTTCTGATCAGCAAACGCATGATATTCAAACAGTGGATGATATAGTCAACGAAAGACTGAAAAATTTAACAAGTGACAGTAGTCTAGTAGATTTTACTACCCCAACGATAGGTGTTGTAACTTCATCCAAACAACCGTCTTCAGTTGTATCATCATCTCATGATCTCATTGACAGACTTGAACAGTACCACTCTCTTCCATCTCTGCCATCAGATATTTCCGGTGGTGCTGTTTCTGCATTCGATCCAGAAATTGCATTGGCTGCCATGGGGGAGGGTGAACAGGGCCCAGCTACTGAATCAGCACAGCATTTTTCTAATACTCTACAGCAAATGGAAGATGTTCAAAGTGATTCTAGTACAACATTTGATCCTGAGGCTGCTCTTGCTGCTATGGGAGAAGGAGAACAGTCTTCTGCACACGATCCTCAGCCACCATTCCATAACAGCCTGCAGAAAACATCATCCTATACAGCGGGAAATTCTTCACAAGTATCTCACACTCAGTACCAGAATTCTGTGTCTCATATGGATGGTATAGCAAATGATCAAAGACAATCATTTGATCCAGAAATTGCTTTGGCTGCAATGGGAGAGGGAGAACAAACTGGGGATGGAAGCTCCAGCACCCAATTTCAGTCAATGAGAATTGGCACCAGTGAGGAGACTTTTGATCCAGAAGCTGCACTGGCTGCTATTGGTGAAGGAGAACCATCAGCAGCAAATTCAGCCAGTAATACATTCCTAAGTGACCAAGTTACAGTTTCCAAAGCATCAGATAATGTGAATGGATTTGATGCTCTTACAGTTATTAGCCAAAGACATTCTACTGAATCTGGCCATATTTCATACTCATCTGGAGCTGCAAGTGGCAGCGCAGATTCATCTTTCCATTCAGAACTTGCCCTCACAGATATTCCTGAAGTGCGATCAGTGCAGACTACTGTTCCATCAGCAGGTCCTACAAATGTTTCCATAGTCAATTCAGGAACTTTCCATTTACAATGTGGTCCTGATCTGGGACTTGCTGATGCAGGCATGGATGTTAGTCTAGATGAATCAGGACCTGAATTAGACTTTGAAGCACTTAGTGAAGAATTCAACAGAAATACAAGGCATAGATGATGCAAGCAAAAATTTGGAGTATATCAGCAAATTGTGATAATAATTCTATTCTAAAATGGGAGGTGATCCTTATACTCTGTGAACCAAGACACAAATTTCAAATTTTGAACCTGCATGACTAACCCATTACTCTGTTGAACTCAGATTTATTAATATTAAAGTTTTAGTGTTCCACATTATTTCATTACATGTGGTACATGATATTACCGTCAGTAAATTTCATTTTTTAAAAATATGCTAATTGCACAAATACCTACATGACTTATTAAGAATTAGTTTTTGAAACAATGGTTGTGCAGAAAATAATAATGTATGCACATGACATATTGCAAAGTTAAGCATAGGTTCAATATATGCTTGTCTCTTCTAAGGAACCTTATCTCTCTGTTTTATTTATTTCATATGCTTTCCTTATAAGGATTACTGACAGCCACAAGAACTGAGAATTGTACCTCTTCAATTTTAGTGAATAAATAATATTAATATTTATTGAAGATATAAGCAGAATGTTTGTTATAGCTTTCAGAAGTAAAAATAATGTAATTCCACTAATTGTAAACTGTTTGATAAATCTGTAAATACATTCACTTTATGATCTGTACAGTTTCAAAAATGAATGAACAACTGAATGATTACCATATCTAGCCTCAAAATATTATAATTATTAAACTGTATGTATCTGTTAATGAAGAAATTATGGTCGCTATTCCATGCTGTTGTAAATGAAAGAATATGATTTGTGTTACTTATTTATAAAATCCATAAGTTTTTGTTGTTAACAATACCAGAATGCTTTGGAGCTCATCAATATGAACATTGTCTTACAAAGTTAAATGAGAGATAAGAATTGAAATGAAATGTATATACAACTTTAAAACCAAACAAAAAAGTGTTTATTAATAAAGTTATGTGGCATATATTTCATACAATTGTGTGTGTTTTGGCCCTCATGTATTTTTTAATTTAAAAGTCTCAAAGTAACCAGTATAAATTGTGAAAAAAATGGAAAAAGAAGAAAGCTCATGGCATCAATATTCAATCAAGCGAAAATTCGAAAATAGGGAAAAAAATATTCATACATTTAGGCCATATCACCAAAAAGAAATAAAGACTTTCCATGGTAAAATGGTATGAAAATTGGTTGAATTGTATCCGACAATGAGATACATACCAGTAGGAACAATTTATTATATAAGTTGAAAATGAGTAACACAACATGATTTCAATGGCAGAAGATGGTTCTCAATCAACTTAAGATAGGAAATCCATAGTCTACGAAGTCAAATAGTAAAATTATACGAGTTCACCGTAATCAGAGATAGGGATTAATAAATATTAGAGCAGAAACATTGTACATCCTGTTAGGGATTTAGAAACACCCATCCATTTCTCTGTATTGGCATTCTAAATTTTAATTACCATATTTATCCGAATACAAAATGACCTCAAATACAAGACGGCGACCATTTTTCAGAACTTAATTTTGGAATTTAGCATATCAGCTGTATAAAAAGAAGATATAATAACTTAATTATTATATGAAATTTAAAGTTTTGCAATATATTTTGAACAACCTAAGGGACACAAGCTGATTAAATCCCTCTTCTTTTTTTTTTTTTTTTTTTTTTTTTTTAAATTTTTTTTTTTTTCTTTCATCGTTTAATTTAAATTTGAGCAGAAATTCATGTGGTGGGTAGAAGAGTGGAGGAGAGGAAAACAGAAATGGTATACCAATATTGTGTGATCAAAGAAGGTGATAGTGGCAACAACAGTGCAACTGAAACAATGATAATTGATAAGATCAAGAAAGTTCTGGGAATTTGCCAATAAAACACAAAAAATGAATTATTCATCCAATTTATTTTATCACCTTCAAAGTAGGCCCCTTCTGAAAGTATACTTTTATGCCAACGAATAATCCAATCATCAAAACATTTTTTGTTGGCACTTTTAGGAATTGATGTCAATTGTCGCTGCGAATTTTCCTTTATGTCTTCTATCGACTGAAAACAGGTGCCTCGAAGTGGTAACTTGAGTTTTGGAAAGAGAAAGAAATCAGCAGGAGCCAGATCAGGTGAATAAGGTGGTTCAATGACGCTTTATATACCTTCTGGCTGTCGCCCTCTGTGGTGCAATGGTTACCATGCTGACTTCATATACCCAAGATCGCAGGTTCAAACCCTGTGGAGGACGATGGATTTTTTCAGGTGTAAAAATCCTTAGCATGGCTTCCGTCGGAAGGGAAGTAAAGCCGTTGGTCCCGTGTCGTAGATTTACGGCACGTAAAGAACCTCAAGCCAGATAGAGAGGCCTCTGAGTAAAATTAAACAGTCTTTCACGCCCAATTTTCATTTTTTGACCTTCTGGCAAGAACTCTTGAGTGCACAACACTGCGATAATCGAAAAAAAACTGTCACCATGACCTTCAGTTTTGATCAAGTTTGACACACCCTTTTAGGTTTTGGTTCAGTTGGAAGGCACTATTTGGAAGCTTGTTGACTGGTTTGAGTGTCAACTCATAAACCCACGTCTCATCACCAGTTATAATGCATTTCATGAATGTGGAGTCGGAATTGGCTCGTTCTAGCATGTCTTCAGCAGTCCTTACGCGATTGAGTTTTTGTAGAAAATTCAAGTCTTTCAGAACTAATCGGGCTCAAACGTGTGTCATGCCCAAACAATCGTTTAAAATGGTACGAATCGATTCGTGAGACACAGAAAGTTCAGCGGCAATCTCTCTCAGACCTAAATGACTATTTTCAGACACCATTTTCTTCACTTTAGCGATGTTCAGTTGAAACCATTGATGGCCGACCAGAGTGAGGCAAATCTTCCACCACATCTCGACCACTTTTGAATGCACTGTACCACTCATATGCATGTGTTTTTGATAAAGTTGATTCACCGTAAGTCCTCTAACATTTTCAGCGATTCGGCACACGAAATATTATTTGCAATGCAAAATTTGAGATAGATTCTTTGTTCAATATTTGTATCCATCATAAAATTGCAAATCACCTTTGAGATGAACTAACAAAATGGTGTGCTGTAAACAAACTAGATGACAGATGACGATCAAACTCCGCGTGGTTATAGAGGAAAGTTGTACCAACTTAGCGACAATAATTTCGAATCCCCTTTTAAACAGGATTTTTAAATGATCAATTCCTGGTACTTTCTTGACAGAATGTTCATAATAAAACACTGTTATAAAAGGTTTTATTGAAATTAATCATTTGAATTTACACCAACATTTGCATTTTGAGCTATAGAGGGGTGAAGAGGGGAGTATGGAAATGTACAGTATGTGTGCAATGGTAGGATGTGACTCCAGCAGCATAGCTAAACAATTATCGAAATGATTTTCTATTTAGACAACATACCTATTTAATATAATGCATTATAAAAATTTTAATTAATTTCAGTTTGTGCAGAAATTCACATTGTGAGTGGAAGAGAAACAGAAAAGTAAGAAGGGAAATGTACCAGTATGTCTGTTCAGTTGTGATGGCACCAACTTGTGGATGCAATTTTCTATTAAGACAACATACTAATATATTGTGAAACAGTTTACCTAATTAAAATTTGTGCACGAATTCACGTTTTGAGCAGGAGAGAGAGATGGAAATGTATGGAATGTGTGTGATGATAGAATCCTGTCGGCAGCGGCAGTAGTATAGCTAAAACAGCGATTATATTATGAATGCAATTTTTTATTAAGCTAACTTAATATTTTACATGGTAAAACATTTTATCTAATTCAAATTTGCACATTTTGAGCAGGAAAGAGATAAAGAGGGGAGTATGAAGATGTACAGAACGTGTGCAATTAGATACATTACATGATGGCAGCGGTGGCGATGGTGGCGGCAGCATAGTTGTAACAACAATTACAGTCTCCCAATTCAACATTGTGTGTAACCACTGATGTGAAAGGAACACCTCTAAATTTTAGTCTCAGAAAGACATTTTTGTTCCAATGGAAATGTTCATATTCACAGCCAATTTTTGGCGTGAAATGAAATGCACAAAATCTGCCACATACATCTGCGACCTTGGTGGTAATCTTTATAATTTCCCCCAGGCTTTGCCACTGCTGTACTCATGAAATTTGAAACTTACTTTTTCCCTGCATGATATTCGGAAAACTTATATCGCAAATGCAAGATGGCCTCCAATTCTGTACATTAATATTCTGGAAAAAAAAATCTTATATTCGGATAAATACAGAAACACCAAAGCTATTTTAGTGTGTGATTAACTTATGATTTTCATGCTTCTGCACTGGATAAGTGTGTGTGAGTAAACAAACATCACAATATTGACAGCTTCATTTTGTCCAAAGGATTTGGCTGCACAAAGATTCAGCAAAACTGCTACTTAATACAGAAAAGGTAGATTAAATTGCATTCTGTAGGTTCATGATGGCCAAGTAGGCCTTGAACATAGAACATGTCAAAGCATACAAAATTAAATACCCCAAGTATATAACATTTAAAGTTCTTGCATTACAACTAATAATAAATATATTAAACTTTCAACATCTCTTGGCTGTTACAGCCTATTTGACTATACAGTGCTTATATCATTATATGCAAAGGTGTCCAAACTTAATGTTAAGATCTACGTTCTGAAAATATGTTCATACAAATTTTGTCAATGTCTTTCCAAGTTATTACTTATTACTCTCTAAACTGCATATACAAATTATATATTCTAAATTTCAGTACTAAAACATATACATGCAGTATTTTCTAGTCCATTTAATATTGTTACTAAACATAAAAACTTTCACTTGACTTTTAGTCTGTATCATATCACTTAGATTTTCATTCTTAGTTATGTGTATGGAATGTCAAAATTTGGTATGAAATGTCAAAAAACTACTACAAAAATGTAGATCTCATTAAAACACAAAATTTTTTTGTAGAGTTAACCATTTTAGAGACATTATGTATAATAGATTTCAGTTTTAAGCTACTTGAACTTTTTCTCAAATAGAGAGAGATCTTTCTTTTTGTCTCTGTTTTGTTTGACTCTAATCAGACAAAGAGAATAGAATTCCAATTGTTTCATCTAGTGACCAGCTTTTAAAAGATTTTACTAGCATAGTGCATTCCCTTATTTCTATTCTACTTATAAAGAAGCAAATAAAAAGATCAGTTATGTTAATGTCTATCTCAATTAGCATGATATAGATAAAAGAATAATCTTTTGTAAGAAAAGTTTTTTGAACAACTAGAGAAAGTCATGTGAATGAAACACATCAGAATTTTTTCATGGCAAGAAGGAAGTTGTGTTTTTGTCACTGTTAATCTTATAAAATACTAATAATATGCATAATCATTACTATACCTAAGTAATGATTAGCAGTTAAATTTATACAAGATTTAATGACTTTTGAATAATTTTTATAACTCTGGTTAGTGTGATTTGTTCTGATTATACAAATTTGAACCTGTCTCAATGGCATATAGCATCAAATATATTATGCGTGCAGAAGAATTAAGCTTGGTTGGTTTGTTTGTTTGTTTTTTTTTTTTCTTTTTTTTTTTCAACCCAATTAGTCATATCGTACAAGAATGAAATTGCTGAAATGATCTCAAATAATCTGAAGGTCCATGGAGATTAAAATTCTTTGACATTTGCCTTTTCTTTTTTTCCTCACCCTTATGCCCTTTCAAGCATCAGGGTTCCTCAGCTGGTCATGATCCATTTCCCATATTTTGTCCTATTCCTAGTTTGACTTCCCTATTCACTATTTCCTTTCTATTCACTATTTTCTCTACATGATCACTCCAATCTATTCTTGGTCGTCCTCTCCCTCTTCTTCCTTCCCCTCTGACATCCCATATCTCTTTTGGTTTCCTGTTCTCATCCATTCTATTTTTGTCCAAACCATCTTAAAACATCTTTTTTATTACTGGTTCTTGATTAAGGGTATTCCTTATTTGACAGTTTCTTATCCTGCCTCTTCTGGCTTTCCCTATACATTTCCATGAATACTTCATTTCTGTACCTGTAATTCTACTTTCAAGTTTCGACAATACTGCTTAGCCATAAAGAAGTGTTGGGAGGTTAACTGTGTTATACATATGCAGTTTAGTATCATTGTTTATTTCCTTTTTTCCTATTAGTGCTCGATTGATTTGGTAATAGATTTGGTTTGTCTTATTTAATCTGATTTATTTCTTTGTCTATTTTTCCTTTTGAATTGATAATGTTCCTTAAATATTCAAAGTTCTCAATTTGCTCCACGATTTCTGTGTTCCATTCAATATTTTTTCTTTTCTGTACCACTTTTGTTACATGCATTACTTCGTTTTTATTTAGATTTACTTCCATGCCTCTATATTTGCATGTACTGGTCTACTCTATTACTATATTCTGTAGAGCTTCACTATTGGCCATTAGGACAATGTCATCTGCAGATACTAGAGTCTATGTGTATACTGATCTCTTGTTCCGATTTCCTATTTTCACTCACCTGGTTTTTCTTTTACATCGTTTAATTATTTATTGCATGTATATAATAAACAGTAATGGACTCAAGCTGTCTTGTTTTACTCCTCTGTTCATTTCAAATTCTTATGATTTGGCACTTCCTATTCTTACTACCCCTGTCACTTTATTATATAGAAATTTTATCTTCTTTAGCAATGTTTCTGAAGTTCCCCTCTTTTAGGGCTTTCCATAGTTGTTCTCTAGGTACTCCATTATATTTATTTTCAGTATATATTTTATCATAAATAATATAATCTATTTTATCGAATGGGAATTAGATTAAGATCTTCTATTGTTATAACCTTATTATTGGATTTCAGAGGCTGATTTCAGGTCTATAAAAGCCAGATATAATTCCTTCTCTCTACTCATAATTTTATTACTATCCTCAATATGAATTTATATGGCCCTGTGTCTGTCTTTGTGGTCTTTTTAGCTTTTTAAAAAATAAAATTATAATATAGTATTTTAGGATTGAGGCATTATCTTGTAAACCTAAGTTTTCTTGTGTAGACATATTCTTGTTCTTCCTCCATATTTTCAGCTTCATTCCTCAATCTGTTTTCCAGTATACAGTTTCATTACTACTGATGATAGGCATATAGCTCTGTAATTTTCATATTTAACTGTAGATCCCTTCTTGTGTATAAGTACTATAATATTTCTCTCCCAATCTTTTGGAGTTTCCTTTTTTGTCTCCATATCTGTATGAATAATACGGTCAGCCATTGTTTAACTTTTCCTCCTGCATATTTAATCAATGCTGGTGTTATACTATCATCTCCTGCAGATTTCCCATTTTTCAGTCTGAATGGCATGGTCTATTTCTGCTGATATTTCTGCCGTCTCTTGATTTTCCTCCTGTCTATTATTATTTCTATTGTGCGTTTCAACTAGAGGTATGTCTTTTTCCGAAATTATATTTCCATAGTATTATTTTCAGTTTTTAATATTTCTTTTGTTTCCCCTTTTATTTTATTACTATCCATGAAATTCCATTTTTTTATCCCCTTTTAAGTTTTTGACCATCTGCCTAAAACTTTTTGGATTTGATTGATAGTTATCTTCAATTTTCTTTCCAAAATTTTCCCATGTTGCAGTTTGTGCTCTCTCTATTTCTATTTTGACTTTGTTCCTTTTTTGTACATACTCTAATTGATCTTTTGTGTTAGTCCTTACAAATTTCTTCCATGTTTCTTTTTTTTTTAATTTATCTTTCACCATTCCACCATTTGGTATTTTTCCTTTTATTGCTAATATTACGCACTCCACATAATACTTATGCTGTTTTGTTAATGGTTTCTTTTAGTATTCTCCATCAGTTTCCTATATCCCAATTTCTCCTTCCTTTCCTCTCTCTGCCTCAATGAGCCTTTCTGTCACTTTCTTTGTGTATTCTTCCTTCTTTTCTAAACTTGATTTCATTTTCTTTCTCAAGTTCTCCGATTTTAACTTTAGTAAATTTTATTTCTCTTCTTTTCCTTGGAGCTTTGAACCTTGTTTCCATGATTAGCAATCAATGTTCAGTACTGAGTTCTGCACTTTGGAAAACTCTTACATCTGTTATAGCATAATTGGTCTGTTTTGTATATGCAAAATAATCAATAGTACTTTTTACACCTCTAGTACTAAATTCAAAGGTTATCTGGTGTATTGTTTTATGTGGGAAGAAGCTATTGCCAATTAAAAGATTGTTATCTTATACAATATTCAAGCATCCTTTTCACATGTCTGTTGAATGTACTCTCTGCTCCATATTTACTCATACTCCCATGTCCGCTTCTGACATTCCAGTTGCCCATTATAATTACATGATTATATTCTGAAGGGTTGCATAGAAGATACCCATTTCATCTTCCTCTGAGTCTTCTGTAGGGGCGTATATTTGTATCAGTATTATATTTTCCTTTAATTCTTTGTCAAGGCTTATTGTTCTAGAATTAATTGGTGTCCATTTAATTACTATATTTATTTCCTCTGATTCAATAATTTCCATTCTCTCTTTGGCTCTTGTTGTTTTGTCCTTCCCTGAATATCTAAGCACATAATTCTTATCTAAAATTCTCTCCTGATCCTTTATTCTTAGTTTCACTTATGCCTAAAATCTTAATGTTGTGTTTTTTGATTTCCTCAATGATCTCCCTCTTTCCTGTCTTGATTTAATGCTCCATATGCCTATTCGTAGCCTTTTCTTGCTAGATTGTCCTGTATGAATCTCTATATTTCCTCTGAATAAGTTAAATTTCACCATTGTTGGTTATTAGCCCTACATCCAGCTAACCTGGTGGAAGGGCTGCCTCCAGGCAATGCTATCCTTTGTGTTAAGGTGAAGGCTAGTAATTTCCTGCTGCTTCAACTATTCTGGATATTCCACCAGTACTTGGAATTCCTTTGGTCTTGAGGTAGAATAAGGGCATTTCCTCCCTTCCTAATTTTCCCGCCAACACTCGGAGTGGCTGCAGTGGTTTACTATTGGGCGATGGGGTCACCACAACCCTATGCCACTTTGTCTTCTCAGGATAAGGTAAAACCCAGAAAGAAAACCCTAAGCGAGATTCAAATTCGCGACCTGTAGGATGTGAGGCAGCAAGCTACCACACACTACTCAGGCTGTCCCGTTAGGTTCTTTGTCTTATCTTGATATGACAAAGTTACTCCATACTTAGTGTTAAACCAAACATCGCCACACTTATCATTGCATCTATTATTACTTTATAATTCAGTAACAAAGCATTTCATAAGGAGCAATGCTTCTCTAAAAGTAAAATTGAGGTAAAATACAAGTGAAAGCATAAGTCCAATGTTTGTATATCAATTTTCCCCCACATTTTGTTTTTCTTACTCCACAGTTATTTGTTCAATAGTTTGCATTCTATTACATACTTATGCTGCTTCTCAGTTTCTTGGAGATGCTTGGTTCTTAAGAAGTTCACAGTATGTTTTGACCTATCTTTGCTGCCACGGTAATTCTTTGTTGCTGGATAACCTACAAAAGTGTATTATAGAAACAGCAATATCATAAAAAAATCTGATGTGTTCCATTCACATGACTTTCTCTAGCTGTTATGCAAACAACTTACCTTACAAAAGATTATTCTTTTATCTACGACATGCTATAATCAAGGCAAACTTTAGCAGAAATTGTCTTATTACTTGCTTACTTGTGAGTTGAAGTGGCATAAAGGAATTCACTAGGCTAAATCAATCGCCAAATCTTTTAAAAGCTGGTCCTATGTTAAACAATTAAAGTTCGGTTCACTTTGCATGGCCTGCAGCAAAACAAGAAATGAAATGAAATATCACTTTCTGTTTAAGAAAAGTTTAAGTAGTTTAAAATTGAAACCAATAACAAGGGATATCTCAGAAACAGTCAGCTCTACTTAAAAAACATATGTGCCATTTAATGATATCTACATTTTTTGTGAAGGTGGTAAGTTTTTGTTCATCTCTTATGGTCGAACTGTTATGCAAAACTCATGCAGAATAAAGAGGTCTTCAGAGGCTATTCCCAGAAAATTCAAAATATATATTTTATTTGTGATGTAAATACTGTATTTTAATTAAAATCAAGAGCCAGTTTTGAGAAAAACAAAATTTTCAAAAATTTTTCCATGTAAAGGGTTATTTGTGATGATTTGTGATTTTATTGAAAATCTTTGTGTTGCATCCTTGGAAGATGATTTTTGGTATTTAACATTCTTTTCATTTTTGAGCTATGCTGTCCACAGATCTTTTTCTAAATTTTTTTTCAGACTCTGTGGACCTCAAAACATAAATTCATAACATTGAATTTTTGGGTGGAATACAATACCTTCTCTATCCACTATGTACATTGTACATACAGGCTAGAGAAAGTAAAAATTTTGGAAATTCACTTTATGTATGAAAGCAGAACCAACTTTAGACTTGCCAGATTTTTAAAATAATAATGATAATAAGAGACACCTGCCCCCTTCCCTGATTTTAAAGGCTAACACACACACACACAGGGCAGGAGGTGAAAATAATAAGATATTCGATAAAGAAAAAGGCATATGACACACAAGTGTATCTCATTTTTTCTGTTTTTAATGGCTTACTAAAGCACAAAATATGGGCCTAATGTGTTTGAATGGCCCTGCATTATGTGTCTACTGTGTGTGCATATATCGCACATTGGTCAGCTCCTGTGTTTAGTGCAACTGGCACACTGTTCACCTGCAGTCACATCACTCACAGTGAGATAATGAGGGAATGATTCAGTTGCAATCTTTCCTTTGCATAATAAATGGCTTTGCAAATGTTGAATTAACAGATGTTAATTTAGTTTACACTATAGGTGGGGAATGTGCTAATGTTATGAGGGGTTGTGTTATTGACAGTTTCCAGATTGCCATTTTCCCCAAAAAAAGAACGTTCACTGTAATATATCAAAGTACCTTTAACTTGGGTTAAATTAAACTATGAATATTATGGTCAATTTTAATCAGATAATATACGAAAACAAAAATAATATGGTTATGTTGAAGTTTCAATGCAGTCGATTTACTCTTAATGAGTTGGGACAGGGCAGTGGAGGGTTAATCATGTGACCTATTATATAAACAATCACTGAACAGCTCAGATAGGGAATAATAGCCATTCTCAAATGGCTCAAAAAATTTTCTCATGAAATTTTTTCACAAACATAACCAAGTGAAAAAAAAATTGCAAATACTGGATCATCAGATTGTCCTCAAATGCTGATACAAATACTTGAACTTATTTACCTCCCATCCTATTTATATACATTTATTAAACATCTATTTGTATTCTGTGCTAAAATTTCCAAACAATGTCCAGGGTGGTTATCATTCACCCTCTTAAAACAATGCTTTTAAAGTCTATTAATTATTTTCATAAGAAAATTACCTCTAATATACAATAGCCGTTTATTTATATTGAACTATCAAACTTTTTACTTGCAACTTTTCATGGCATTGTTCTAAAAAACTTACTTTATTCTTAATAAGGATATTAAAATCTGACAAGTGACACTACAATTCATTGTATAATTTAATTTCACACCCTATCAAATTTAAACATTTCATTGTTCATTTTTGTTAGATATTGAAAATACTTTATCTTGCAGTCTTATGAACCAGAAATACACAGTAAATAACAGCTGAAAAATGTTTAAAAAGTTATTTTTAAATTCAGATTACTTGTTATCTTAAACTAACTTGAAATATACAAAATTCTTTGTAACAGAATATCCCTTATACTTTTTGGTCCCAACATATACTTAACCCTTTGAGCACCATGAAATCAGATATCATGGATTTTTATTTTATAGTGGGTTATTGTTTGTATTGGATATAGAAACTACTCTCTGTGGGTTTTTTTTTCTAACTTCAAAATCTACATACACTTTTTCTTTTTGTGGTTCTATTTTAAAACCACTGGGGCTGAAGGGCAAGGAAACAGCAAATGACCTGTTAAATAACAACCTACACTGTGTAACAATAAAGGGTTGATTGATATAATTACATTGTTTTATCTGTTCCATTATATTTTTTTAAAAAAAAAAATACATTTCTGAACTCGATAAAAGTAGAAAACATTTTGAAAATTGATCACTCTTTTTGGTGATATTATACATAGCAGTTCTTGGCACCACTAGTATTGCAGTATCATCTAGTTTGATGAGGCTTGGCTTTGTGCTGCAAGTTGCCTTCCATGGTATAATAATTACCATGCTAGCTTTAAGATCGCTGGTTTAAAACTGGCAGAGGAGATGCATTTTTTCGGACATAAAAATTATTAACATGGCTTCCTTTGGAAGGGAAAAGAACCCATTGGTCCCGTGTCATAGATTTATGGCATGCAAAAGAACTCAAGCCTGATAAAGAGGCCTCTGAGCAAAATGAATCTGTCTTTCATGCCCAATATAGAATGGTATGCTGAGAACCAAATTAGTTAAAGATAGTTAAATAAAACTCCATTTCTATTTTGTAATGCAAAAGGCATATGTGCAGAAATTACCTGTGTGCAGCTTTATCAAGGTGTTTCTCTAGTGCAGCATATAGTTTGTAGGAAGTCTGTTTCTTAAAAAATGATTTTCCACTTCTTGGGGATTTTGAGGCCCCAATGAAACCTGCAATAACAGCTAGTTTGTATTTCTTAAAAGAGACAATGAAATACTCTCTTCATTCCTCTGCTAAAAAATCAAACAGGAGTTCAGCACTGCCAAATCCAAAAAAGTGCCACATTATTGTTTACCAACACTTTTTACTTCTGTTGATCTTGTGGCAGCTTTTAAGCACGTCAGCCTAGTCCACATGCCTCATATTGGCATAATATTTAACTGTCTGTGGACATGAAATTTGGTTAATGGTTCCATCTTTTTTTTACTTTCTCTACACATACTATGTACATAGCGTATAGAGAAAGTATTGCACTCCACCCAAAAATTCAATACCGAGGTTTCACCGAAAATATACATTTTAGAGTCTCCTGTATCAAAAAAACAGTATTTTCAGAAAAAGGTTCGTGTGTGTGTCTGTGAACACGATAACTCAAAAACGAAAAGTCGGTAAATTACCAAACTTGGTATTTAAGTTTAGTATATTCCAGGGATGCCTCCCCAAACTACCCTTTACATGGAAAAAAATTCGAAAATGTTGATTTTCTCAAAAATTGCTCTAATGATTTTGATTAAAATTTCGTATATTAAAGATATTTACCTGACAAATAAAATGTATATTTTGAATTTTCTGGGAATAGCCTCTGAAGACTACTTTATTCTGGATGAATTTTACGGAATTTTGCATAACTGCTAAACCATAAGAGATAGACAAAAACTTACCACACAAAAAATGTAGAGCACGTTAAAACACACAATCTATGTTATATACATTTTTTCGTGGAATTGATCGTTTTTAAGATATTCCTTGTTTTTTGTTTCAGCTTTGAAAATCTTATACTTTTCTCATGTAGGAATTTGTCAACTCCTGTCCATACAAACAAAGGCACTTCAGTGACATAGCAACCAGCTTTTGACTATCACTTTAATCTATGGTACTCTCTTATTTTGCTTCTACTTACAAGGAAGCAAGTGATAAGACTATTTCTGCTATTTTTTTTCTCGATTAGCATGAAGTAAACAGAGGCATAAGCTTTTTAACAATAACTTGTTGCAGAGATGTAGAGAAAGTCATGTGAATGGAACACGCCAGATTTTTTCTATTCTGTGTTGAGACACTATCAATGGCATGAAAATTGGAAAGAAATAAAATTGGCTCTTTGTCCTTCCTCTGCAGGGCTACAGTTCTCTCTTGAGAACACTGAACTTGAAATTCTCCTCCCTGCAAATGTTTACCAGCAACAACATTCTTAGGCATTCCTAGTGCCCCCTTTTTATATTTAACGCCTGGTTTTACTACCAATGCACTGCAGGCGATGACACTGGTGATATATAGAACGAAATTGGAGCACCGGTGAAATGCGATGGAGGCGGAAACCGGAGAAAACCCGCCCCTGCGTCGCTTTGTCCACCACAAATCTCCCATGCGGAGATCGAGCCGGGTCGTCTAGGTGAGAGGCAAATGGTCTAACCACTCGGCCACGTTGCGACCCTCAATGCTTGCACCACATAAATTTGTTTGAAAGATCACGTGTTCTAATAAGCAAAAAATTTGTCAACAGGAATGTCAATGTCTTCAGAAACATTAGTCGCCCTCTATGGTGTAATGTCTTCATATAGGTAACCAAGATCGCGGGTTCAAACTCGGCGGAGATCGGTGTATTTTTTCGGGCATGGCTTCCTTCGGAAAGGGAAGCAAACCCGTTGGTCCCGTTCCTAGATTTAGAGCATGTAAAAGAACCTCAAGCCTGATAGAGAGCCCTCTAAGCAAAATTAAGCGGTCTTTCACGCCTAATATAGAATGGGAGGCTGAGAACCACAGCAGTTAAAGAGCATCCATAAATAAAAATTCATTTCATTTCAGAAACATTAGGTCCCATATCGTTGCAAAAAAGTCTTTCACCACTAAATATACGACTTTCTTCTCACACAACTGAATCCGTGTCAGTACATACAGTTGTTTCGCCTGTTGCAATACTAATCTCACACTGCTCATCTTCATTTTCATCAATCACTATAACGGTATTGACTGATCAGGCTGTAGAATACTGTTTTCGCCTTCGTTCTCATTCTCCGATAAAACAGATTGATCATCACTGGGAATTTTATCTATTTTATATTTACCATATTTCTTCTCACGTGTTCATTAGCAGATTAACAGATATTAGTGGGACATCCAGTGTTTGTGACCCTCTTCATGCTTCTTTCAGTAAGTTGCACCATCCGATGATTCCGTGAAAACATTTTCAGTAATATCAGAACCAAGCAAAATGAAGCTCGCAAGTGCGGCGTACGCTTCGGACACGTTGGTGTCACTATGAAACTACAATAATATTTAGTGTTTGAGATTGAAATTAAATATTAATTATAAAGTTAATATCATCGGTATGTTATATGATAAAAACACTTCATGTACTTACCTAGGTTACCAATAATATCTTGAAATAGAAGGCATACACGCAAATGAACGTAGCTAACCTTCTCCTCTGACTTCAAGTACAGACAATACAATGTCCTCCGTCTGCATTCTTCACCAAGAGGACTATACCGGCCACTCTGCTAACAGTTGACCTTGTAAGTAGTGGCCTGTCTTCACTGTAGATGGCAGAAACAAGCAAGCGCTATGCGGTGGTTTCGCAATGAAGGACAAGGACGCAAAGAGTAAGTAAGCTTCATAAATGTGACCACAATGCTGAAAAAGGGTTAACTAAAGCTCCTACTTATTCTTCTTGGCCAGACCGAATGACCTGTGGCATGATCATGCACACAAGCAACTACTTAGCTACTTAAATATACTACAAAATAAATGGAAATGGCGTGTTATTTATGGACGCTCTTTAACTACTGTGGTTTTCAGCGTCCCATTCTAAATTGGGTGTGGAAGACCGCTTAATTTTGCTCAGAGGCCTCTCTTATCAGGATTGAGGTTCTTTTACGTGCCGTAAATCTACGACACGGGACCCACGGCTTTACTTCCCTTCCGAAGGAAGCCATGCTAAGGATTTTACACTCGAAAAAATCCATCGTCCACCGCCGGGTTTGAACCCGCGACCTTGGGAAATATACTACAATTTTCATGTAATTTTAAGTCAATAAGCTGGGTCCAAATGTATCGGCATGTATATACACACATGGTAATGAGGTTATCAGTACTAGAGAAGCAAATGAAAATGCACGTTTTACAAAATAGGGAATGAATTGAATGTGGCTGCAATGGGTATAAGTTACACTGTAATTTCACATGTTATGATAGTTTGATATGCCCTAACAATATCATTTTTCCATTAGGAAATGGAGTTTTATTTATGGGCGGTCTTTAACTGCTGTGGTTCTCAGCGTCCCGTTCAATACTGGGCGTAAAATACTGCTTCATTTTGCTCAGAGATCTCTTTATTAGGCTTGAGTTTCTTTTACGTACCGTAAATCTACGACATGGGACTAACGACTTTACTTTCCTTCCTAAGGAAGCCATGCTAAGGATTTTTGCGCCTGAAAAAAATCCATCGCCCTTCGCCGGGTTTGAACCCGCAACCTTGGGTATATGAAGTTAGCATGATGACCATTACATCGTGGAGGGCAACTTTTCCAACAGGTTTTGGTTTTTGTAACATAACCGATTAAAATAGTGATTGCATATTTACCATACTAACCATTAGGTACTAACATCAGTTATTTGTAATCTAGCCGGCTTTTATCATTTCAATGTTTCAAGTTAATGGTAACATATTGATTGAACACTTTGGCTCATAGCCTTCAGTAAGCAAGATTTGTGCGTAGCCTGAAGTAAAAAGATGGGAACGCTATAGTTTAAACGCCCTACTGCTGGAAATAAAAGGTATAGGTGGGTAGTTGCACATTGTATCGAATATTGCACCTATAAATTGGGTTTGAGATTGACAATGAAAACAACAAATAACAATATTAATATAATGATTGCATTGAAAATAATAACACTCACCTATACACCAAATACACCCGTTGGTTCCTTTTTATCGCGAACGTGCCAATTACCTTCTCAATAAAGGCGGCATCAGAATACAGTTCTCCCAACTTTGTTTTTTTTTTTTTCTGCAGCTAAAATGCTTACGTTGCACAAACGGTGATTAGTCATTGAGTTTCTTAAGTATGTTTTAATTCTCGTGAGTGTACTCATTGATTTCATCTTGTTGTAACAAGATATGTGCAGGATATGTTACAACTAAACACAATAGCTTAGTCATCTCCACATATACTGAGTCTAAGCCATTTACAACTAAAAAAAATAACAAAATCAGTAGATTATTAGTTTGGAAATTGTTGTCTGAGAAAATTCTTTCTTATGTTCCATGATTTCTTTTTTTTTTTTTTTTTTCATTCAGTTAGTCTATAAACTCGGACTGTAAATCTGGATTTCATTTGAAGAACTTGGCAGTCAATGATTTCATGTGTCAGCACTTTCAATCTAGCCTTTCGAGAGTCACTGAAACTTACATTTCTATCCAAACGGATACTACTTTTCACACACTCTTCAATGAAAACCTCGCATTCTTAGGTTTTGTATATTTCATTTTGGCAAGCACTTATATTAAGCAGTAACTGCAGAACACGTACTACAATTTTACTCACAAAGAAACACAATTGACATTACCTCAACAGCACTCCGGATAGATAAACACGCCAGGGTACACGGCTGAACGCTAGCGTATGCACGTACGATATATGAGGAGTTTGGGGAAGCGAGAGGGGTAAGCATGTGTTTGTCAGGGGTTTGCGGGGAGATACTGCTAGCCATATCACATACACGCAGTAAATGCTAACTCGCCTCACCGTTCGTTGCTGTTTTCGAACGAAACGGATTGACCTGTAAATCTTGTGTTTGCTAGTTAGGCTTATTACAGCTGCTCTACAGTATGATCTGAGAAAAAAATCACTACTAAGTGATTGCATACTATAATTGTCTTCCTTTGAAGCTGTTAGAAAACAAAATAAATATAAAACAAATAAACACATAAAAATAAGGGGAACGCTCAGCGTACTAGCGTTCCCTAAAGCGACTCCCCTGATAGTTACATACGCAAGTAACAAGATATCGTTTAGCGACGACAAGCGATGTGGGATTCGGTGCTGCGAAAGTAGGGATAGAAAGCAGTTCTCAGATCTTGTAATATGCAAATTTACGAACGAATGCTCGCCTGTTACCATTCATGATATACTAGAAGTAAAAGAGAAGCGTTATTATTAGAACATTGTAGTGATATCGGCGCGCCTCCTGGTTGAGGTCTTCATTCTTGGGGTCGTTCATTCTCCGCCCCATTACAAAAGATATTGTCATTAGTGGGGAAGATTGCTGCCTGTCATGTTGCGAAAGTACAGAATTCTGTGTTATAGATGTCGGGACCAGATGACTTTTATACGCTATCGAGACATGGATTAGGCAAAGCGTTAGTTAGTTGATGTTAAACTGAACTGCAAATGATAAACAGTGCAACGATTTGCCAGTGGCTTTAAATGTTTAAATTATGTTTCTACAGCAAAACAAGTTCATTACGGTATAAATGTAAGTAGTGGTGAAATCGTCAGAAAATGCAACAGCAGTGAATAATACTCTCTGTTATATTATACTTAAAAGCAGTGTTCCCGCCAGTTAAACAGGTAAGTATGAATTCACCTTGCTGACGTTATTTGGTATTTTAAGTTAATTTGTAATTCGTATACTTTGGGCCGTCTTTTAAGGTTGTGGAAGGAGAAGTTAAGGACATCGAGTGTCTGCACCGACAGCTATAACAATGTGCTTTGGTAGACGTCCAGTATTATACGGGGTTTTCTGTATTCAAGAAGGAGGAATCGTGCCCTATATTATTGTCATATGTCAAAAATCCGGTATTTTATTCTGGTTAAATATAATGTTTTGAATTAGCACATATGTATTCGATATATTGGTATTGGTAACTACATGGTTCACGTTGTGTTGAATATACTAGCTGCTTTTGCGCATGGTCACATCAACCATGTTGCCAGAAGACCGAGTAGAGGAGATACGTTTACGTGGCTCTTTGTGGTTTTATTTTTTGTTGTTTGCTATTTATTGAGAAAAAAATGGAATGATCCCTTCCATAAGAAAAGGTGCATATGCGTTTAACAAAATGGGAACAAGATAAAAAAAAAGAAAAAAAAAAAAAAGCTGTTGTTATTGCCTGTAGAAAATAAGAGCTATAAATGACCGTTGACCGTTGCACAACACTTAGAGATATGCATCCACAACTTATCATAAACTGCTGTTTTCTTCTGAGCAGAAAATAACGCTGTCATAATGATCAACGGTGACTTACAGTGAGTGAAATAGCAGTGTGTTACCATAATCAAAACAATAGTTACAATAGCTGTCCGCTTCGGTAGTTTGGGGATAGCATGTTTGCCTCACATTTAAGAGGTCACTAGTTTGAATTTAGCTTAGGGTGAATTACCCTAAGGGGTTTTTCGGGGGTTTCCCTTATCCTGAGAAGACCAATGCCGAGTAACTTTAAGCTCCATGGACCCTGAAATCATTTCAGCATCATTCCTCCGCTTTCACTCATCTTCCGATTTGTCCAATCAGGTTAAAGAACGTTAAGCTATATTTTAAAAATTACAATAGTTTCTACTGTATTTCCTAACTCACTCGGCACCTGGTTTTGTTTTGCATATGACAGAATCTAAGTAAAAACTTTAATTGATAATGTTTTAGGACCGAAAAGTATCAGGAAGTTTTAATTGAGCACGTTAATGTCATATTTATTGAGCATCTAATTCATATGAGAGGGAATATTATCAATTTGGAAGAAACATTGAGCACTGAGAGAATAAATATTCAGATTTGATAAAGTGTGACGTTGAAATCATAGTGCATTATAGGATGGCTTTTCAAGGCTTTATGTAAGCTTTTTGAATCAATGCAATGAAAAGTTGCAAGGACGAAAAGTCCTTTCATAAAAATGTATAGACGACTATTCGTATATTAAAGGAATTTTCACTAGGCAATAATACCTGTAACGCATATATTTCAGGGCAAAATCAACTTGTTGTTCCTTTGAAATGTTAACATTGAGTACACATAGACGTATAATAGATGTAAATTTGTGTTGTTATTTTTTACTTTCTCTAGCCCCGTATGTACAACGTACATAGGGATAGAGAAGTATTGTATTCCACCCAAAAATTCGATGTCGAGATTTTACAGGAAATACAGGTTTTAGAACCCCCTGAGTCCAAAAAAAGCATTAACAGAAACAGGTCCGTGTGTGTGTGTGTGTGTGTGTGTGTGTGTGTCTGTCTGTCTGTCTTTACCTGAATTTGAAAAGCGTACCTGAATTTGAAAATGTACATTAGTTGTTTTATTTGCCTCTTTTTCTTTTCCCAAGGAGCTTCAGTATACGAGACATTCTCGAGTGATTTTTGTAGCTTCATCGCGTGCAAAAGCACCAGAAGTAATCGGCCATCATATATAGATCCTAACGTCCCTCTTTCAAGTACTGGTGAAACCTTTAATCTTTCTCTTCAATGACAGCTCCTAAATTCGGAGGGAAGTAATAAGGATGTGCCTTGAGGAAATGGAGTTTCAAACTCGTATAACTACCGAGTAGTCTGAAATTTTCCACCATATTTCTGACGAGTTCTTTGCAATAAGATTCCTTCACGTCAAATGAACATCTTTCATCAATTTCCTATCTGTGGTCCATCAAATATTCCATCTCTGATGTTAAAGTGTTATAATTATAGAAACGTTGTGCATAGGTATTGGAAGCAAGGACAACTTTTTTCAAGTGCGTTTAAGAAGTAAAAGTTTTATGGTGAGAGAAGAATTTTTAGATCAACAAGAAGCACATTATTAACGTTTTCTTGTGCCAGGTTCCAGTTACTGCCTCTCAGACCATTGGACGGTTTCCCAATGTTTGTTCCTCACTCTGCTTTCCCGTTCACAAAGAAAACAAGAGTTTTTGTGTTGTCTTAGTAATAGACCAATGACCTTCAAGTCACATATTTCGGCTCATTTTTCCAAGAATACGCCTCAGAATTTTACAAGATTCTCTTAGGTTCGTAGAATATGCAAGCGGTATCGAATCTAATTTATTACCATTATGAAGTAATACTTTGTTTGAAGAATCAATATTAAGATGCCAATTTTTTACTCATACGATTCCTAGCTCAACTGTAAAATAAATATTACACACATCCACACCAAAACACAATTTGATCTTCTTTTATGTTGAACTTGTCGAACTGTGTTTCACGATTCATATACCATGAAAACGTAATGCAAGTAATCTTGAGCCCAAACATTTACTTTTTGTTTTGTGAGGTCTAAATTTCTCACTAAATCATTTTACTCAAATTGATTAAACTGTTGTGATGAATTGTTAAACCCTTCTGGATCGACCCACATATGAAGAGCCCAATTGCTTATACTGCGTTTCATTTTCCCAAATGGCTCAGTCTTAGTAAACGACGCATTGTATTCATGCCTAATTGTTTACAAATATCTTCGCGCGATGTCATTTTTACGTGCAGATATTGTAACAAATGGTGTTTGTTTAAATACTACAGAACACAAATATCCTTATTTATTTCCAATTGCTGCAATGCAATTTTCTTTCACGTCGCTCGTTTATAGTTGTAGACTGCTTCGGGTCTCCTCAATCCAACTGTACTCTCCGAAGGCGCTATCTAAACTGATCTCATGCGGTTTCCGGTTTCGCAGCAAGGCATTTTCAGTGGTGGAAGTCATTATTGCTGGTGTTCTTTATAAGCAGCTATTGACCATGCATAAGTTTGAAGTAAAGTAGCGTCCGCCCGCACACTTATTAGATTTTACGCACACCTGCAACATTTCAGGGTAACTATGGAAAGCAAGACGTCTGCGCTCCTGCAAGATTTAGGGGTGACAACGCACAGACGATTGTATAGGGGACGTACAGTCATAATATTAACAAGACTTGATATCGTGATAATGCAAATGATCTTGCCTCCGTATTCTATTTCTTTGGAGGCAAGTCTGAACTCGAAGCAAATTATAATATTATATATATATATATTTCCCTATGGCAGAAACTTCATTTTTTGGTACTTGGTTGGCAACACTATTACTGGCCCCAGTATTACCTGCAGACGATTGTGCCAGTTGAAATTGAAAAATCGGGTCTTTGGTGATGATGGTACAGAAAATGTTACTAACGTTAACAGAGATATTCGGTAGATATATGTTTGATTACATAGTGATTTAGAATCACAGGTATGAAGATATCAATTTATTATATTTCTTATGCTGAAGGTTGTAAAGGAAAGGAGCAGTTAATATTTTTCATATCACTATTTGCTTTGCTGAAACGTCAACCTTTATTGGTGTGTAAATATGATTTACATATGCTTAGATTTACATTATTATTAAACAATATAAGCAATGTACACCTTGATTTAAATATAGGTAAAGCTTTTGATTTAAATTATAGAATAAATTATATACCTACCCGTAAATTAGTGAGGTTAAGTGCAACCGTATTCTCATTGCAGAAATATGGCTTTACGGGGTACCAAATGCCCACATGTAAGCAGTCTGTCAGTTTCTTCACAGGCTGAAGTTCAACGAGCAAAAGAGGTATGTTGTGATTGAACACTTAATCAATACTTGGCGGGTTCTATATCCCAAACTGCCCATAAAAGCAATAGAATATTCCGAATTTTTCTTGTTGCTTTCGTTCATGAAATTCGACAGCAAATAGTGCTTGGGCATTAAAAATTGGTAATGGTGAATTAACCAAATATCTATTACTATATGTGCCTCCCCTCAGGAAACAAAAACACACATTCAACTCTGAAACACCTTATCTGAGAGATTGGTAATTATTTACAAGTTGGGCCACTAACTCTCTCCGCTGCGACTTATACCAGTTTTGCACTCTAACGGGACCGGTGTGGTTAGAGAGGGATTATGGGTGGAGAGATGGTTTAAAAAACTAATGTATCCATTGCGCTGTTAGGAGTAGTTGGAAATATTGATGAGGTACTACCACGATATAAAATTAGAAACATAAATTTATATACACACTCTAACCTAAACGGATTGGAACCTAACCTCGCGCTAAATTTGAAATCCACAGCTTTGAAATTGTCATCATAAATACAAATCAATCAATCGCACTTAGTTTCATTCGATTTTAGAGTGGCCGAAGTTCTGCATAATAAAATTCACTGAACAGCTGTATCTGCGTGAAACATACTTGTCATACATCAGCACAGCGTCTAGGGACTTATGCTTGTGTTGCATTCCACAACACTTGTTTGCCTGCAGCCGACAATGAAACTCAGGTTTTAGGCACTTTAGCGTGTAGTATTATTATATATTTACATTGCAAAAGTACTACAAGACTTCTTTATTTATATTCTACTCCTTCTAGGCAGCATACTTCATAAATATTCACAAAAAAGGATCGCTACGCGCACGTTATAAATTAGAATTTAACTTAATTACGGAGCTTTTCTGATAAAAAAAATTGGTGAAAATGTAACAAGTATAAACCAAACTTACAGTCAAACCACAATTTGTTTAATATCTAGAGGGGCCCAAGTTCTCCATAATTACCGAGAGATTTGCATCTATCCCCATGATTATAGAGCATTCTGTGCAAAACTATGATATGTAATTTAAGCAATACATACTATCTCGCCATATTTCATGTATATAATTCTGTTTAACATGAACATGTATATGTTAATTAAATCTAAGATTCTGAGTTTAATACTGAAGAGGAATCAATTATCAATAAAATGTTGCTCAGCATCTAGACAGTTTCATGTCTAGATATTTTTTAGAGGAGTTAATTTCTTCTTGGTATATGGCAGTAAACTAAGAACGAGCAGATGGAATAGAGCACTGCATAGGTAAATTTAAGTCCTACACCTCGAATCACATGTGACAAAATTGAACGTAAATGTTTTCTAAATTCATAACTAAGTACAGTACCAAAATGTCGGGACAACTCAATTGAACCATTAAAATAGCGCAGTTCTCAATATTAGAAGGATACGTGCAATGTTGAGTTACTTAAAATGAGGTGGTGTGCAGTTTTTCTAAGAACAACCTATTTTTCAGCATAAATTTATGTTGTTTAATGGAAACCCTGTATTATTGTGTGAAACCCATATTATGCAATTGATAAAATGGAAAAATAACAGATTGCTGCCTAAAAATAGGCCGATCACATCCTAAGAAATGGTAATTATTTACTAGACTTAAGAGCAGATTTTTGAAGGTTTTAGAACTATTTTGCATTCCTTTTTTAAAATATTTAGAAATATTTTTAAAACTACATTTTTAGTTACTTCCATGTAGAAGGATCATCCAGGTTTAGCTTAACAAAACATTCAGCTGTGCTTTGTGGGTTAGACTGCGAATAATGCTTTCAAATTAACTTAAATAATTTTGTGGATATAGAGTTGTAGCTGCTTTAAAAAAAAAAAAAACTCGATGCAATGGCCAGGGAGAGAGTGGCAATCAGATGCACATATTTTCATGCCACATGTGCTTCTTGACAGAGCTGTGATGTATGAAGTTCTTGCATAACTATGCAAATTTGAAGTAGCAGTGAGGTTTAGTGGTGTCAAAAATCAGACAGGACAGCAGCCATTGCAGTCTTTGCGACTTATCGCCTGGCTTTATACTGACAATGGAGTAAAATTAACCCATAAATCCACTTTCTCAAGTTGCTATCTCTTGCTGCACGCTTTGAGAAATTTATCAAGTGCTTGACTACGTTGCATGCATAAATCTGCCACAGAGGTTAGAGAAAGTCATGTGAATGTAGCATATCAAATTTTGTCAATTTCAAAATAATGATTTTTCCTTTATTTATCTAGGTATGAATTCTGAAAGGTAGTAAGTTTCATTACTGTTTTAAACCATGAATTTTATCAAATAATTTAATAATCATAATTTTGAATGCTTGATGATCATGAATCTGTAGGTGCTGTGTTTTGACACCTGAGTAAAGCCTTTGACTGTAAAATTGAAGGTTTCAACTTCAAGGATATATAACTAAAATAATTAGTTTGTTTCTTATAAATTGTAGACAATGCGTGAAAATTAATAACTTATGCAGAACTCTGGAGCATTAGGTATAGAATGTCTAAGGAATCTGTAATTGGCCTGATTTTGTTTCTGAATGGTGGGTGTTCTATATGAAAATGTACCTCCTTGCTCCATAGCTTAGACTGATGAGACAGCTTTTATGGTCAAGAAATATTCCCAACATTGCAACACATATCTAGTAACCAAATTTCATGTTCTGGAAGAGTTTGATTTAATAACAATGGATTTTTCTTTAATAAAAGTAGAACAAAAAAACATTGCCTCACTTTGAAATATAACCTATTACACAGAGCTAGAAGATGTTTGGCATTATTGTGGATGATCCTTGACTTAGGCAAATCATATTATGTGAGCAAGAAGTGATCTATGAAAAGCTTTTTTTGAGCAGAAGTTTAATTTGTGAATTTTTTTCTCTAGCACATATGTACAATGTATTTAGTAGATCAAGAAGTTATTGTATTCCACCCAAAATTTTGATACTGAGATTTCACTGAAATACATGTTTTGAGACCCTCTTAAGAATGTTAGAAAAAAGTCCATGTGTATTCAATGGGTGGGTGGGTGTATATTGGGGGGGGGCGCAAAAATAAACGGTTAGTTAAATACCAAACTTTGTATTTAAATTGAATATCTTCTAAGGTTACAACACAATTTTTTTTTCAGGAAAATCCCAACTACCCTAAATGGAATATTTTTTTTTTTTTTTTTTTAAATTTTCTCTCAAATGGCTCTAACAATTTTGATTAAAATGCCCTATATTTAAATATTTTAATGACATGTGAAATGTATATCTTGAATTTTTTTGGGAATCTCTTCATTCTTTATTGCTTTCGTATACCTCGTAAGTCATAAGAGAGAGATAAAAGTTTACCATTCAAAAAATATAGATCTCATTAAAACACACAGTTTATGTCATATACATTTCTTTGTAGCATTAACTGTTTCTGAGATATTCCTTGTTATTTGTTTCAATTTTAAACTAGTTAAACTTTTCAAGCAGGAAGCCAACTTTTGTTTCACCTCTTTTGTTTTAATCCTGGGAATGCAAAAGAGAGCCATATATCAGTTGTTTCACATAGCAATAGCTTTTAAAATATCTTCAATTTAACCTAGTGTATTTACCTTATTTTCTTTCTATTTACAAGGAAGCATGTAATAAGACCATTTCTGTTTATCTCAATAGCATGATGTAGATAAAAGAATCTTTTGTAAGGAATGTTTGTTTGTGGAATAGGTAAAAAAAGTCATGAATGAAACTCATGAGATTTTTCTTTTGGTGTAGGATAAAGTGAAAATAGACAAATTATTTGTGTTTACTTGCAGTTTTACAAGTAAATTTGTGTACAAGTAAACTCTTAAAAACATGTTGAATAAAATGCAAGTAAATACTTATAGCACAAGGAAACGGTTACTTATTTGCAAGGTTACTCAGGCAACCTCTTCCATTGAATATTCATATCTTTGTAGGGGTTTCTGAGGAAATAGGGAGTTCAAGACATATTCAGCAAGCAAAGCCCTGCCAAGAAAGGAAAAATCTAAACCATAGAAGATTTAAAGCACTACATGTACTTAGATTTCAAGATCACAATATTGATTGTTTCTATTTTCTTACTCAGTGTGGAGAAATATGCTGAAGTGCAATCAAACCTAGGTGGAGGGAAAAAAAGGAACTATTCCTTCGTTTAGAGAAAACATACAGAAATTTGAAGTTGTTGTACAGGGTATTGTATTTTTCAGTCTGATCTGCCTGTCAAATAAGCCTTAGCTTATACAGTTTGTGTAAAAGAATAATTAACCACCATTAATTGTGAGCTCATAGTTGGTTAACTATAGAGCCTGGAACTTAAAGTGTTTGAATTTGTAAGTCACCATTGGAGTATATTATCTCAAAAACTGAGACACCAGGTGACATGCATAATTCAAATACTGGCTACGGCATTGAGTTTTTCATTCTGGTTCTACCTCTCAGATAATCCTTCACTACCTTCCAAAGGAATATAACTAAGCAACTTTGCTTATCAAAACTGAGTTGCCAAAATTGTTTGGATTAATTACACTTTAGTTTCAAATTCCCGCGGTTATTGACACCTTGGATTGGGCCTTCATAAATAAAGAAACCAAGAGAGTATAGTAATTACTTGTAAGTTATTGCGGTTGATACCTTTATATCCAACAATTGGTCCTTCATGGATTTACTGTCTCAATCGTAATTTTAGAAGTGCAGGTATGAGTATCTTTACCAAAACAGCGGCCCAATGTTAGAAGTAAATACTTGCATACAGCATGATACAGTTTAATAAAACTAGTAAAGTAAATTAAATACTCCAAAATAAATTGGCAAGTATTTGCTAGCAAGTATTCTCTTTTATTCACTTCACCCTTAGTGTACATGATAATCAGCTCACATCCTCCAGTGCATAGGAAGTACTATGTGCACAGTTTTTCTTGGGCACACTGCCTTCTGATATTCATTCAGTAGATTTTGTGCACTTTCGGAAGCAGAACAGATCAGATCGGCATGAAGTATGCCCTGACATCAAATGACTTCATTGCTAAAGTTTCATTCTGTCTGTAGATCCCAAAGCTCACACATGTTCTATGTCTGCTGTGTTTAATTAAATAATTCAGCTAGTTCTCTATAAATTGGATAATCCATTCACCATAATGGCTGAGGGCTTGAAAGAAAGAACCTGTGAAAAGATAGGCAGGGGAGCTCTGTCTTTTTCCCCCCTGGCCCTCACTTCTCTGTAAAACTAGAGCCCAACTAAAGGTGCATGCAGTCCTTTGGGGGAAAAAAATGTGGTTGTGTGCACTACCTAGTGCACTTCTTAATCAGTGTGAAATTCCTTTCCTCCCATTGCCTCTTTGAGTAGTTCACAGTTGTATTAATCATTTGGGGTGAGGTCTGATGAATATATTAATTGTGAAACATATCAAAATAAAGCTCAGTGATGGTTACAACTCTTGCAAGGGGCCAGTATGAGGTCAAGCATTGTCATGTTGCAAAGTGACACCTGTAGTCAGACATCTATGTCCTTTTATCTGATTGCAGGCCAAAGATGAATTTTTAACTTATCAGAAAATGATGCAGGGGTGTTTCTCCTAGGCATATAGTGTTTCAAGATAATGCCTCGTTCATCCAAAAGAGAGTCGGCATAACCTTCCCTACTGATAGCAACTTCCTGGGTTTTGATGATGAATGTTGTCTTTGTTTTGGGTTGCTGGATAGGTACCTAGATTTCCTCTCCTGTAATGATTCTCGCCAAGTGAAGCGTTTACCGTTTTTAAAATACCACAAACATTCTTCACAGGCATCAATGTATCACTTTTTCAGTTTTGGAGTGAGCTGCTGTGGTACCCACCTTACAGTCACTAGGTGATACTTAGCCACATCAGGAATAATGTAATGTACTAATCCATCTCTAAGGTTCAGATTTGCAGGTATTTCATTCACTGTCACATAGTTTTTTTCCATTTCATTGGCTCTAACTGTTGCAGTAGGTGCTAGTTTCACAATGCAGAGTGTCTTACCTTTTTTTAAAAATGTTTAGTCATATGTCTTTTGGTAATCAAATTTTGAATTTTTGGACCAACAATGTAAAATGTAATCTACAAATCTAGTCATGTTAAATATCAAATAAAAGCCTATAAAAAAATCTGAGCAAAATGGTTTTCGTTTTAGAGAAATATCTCCCTCATGGGTGGAAATTAATTTGTTGTATTTATATGTAAGACCAAAGTTGCATGTTTTTTAAAATATTAAGCTACTGTACATTGAAAATAGGATGATGAACATTGTGAAATTTAAAATTAACACTTAGTTCATGTCAATCTGTTGTTATGCCAAATTTCATCAAAATCTAAAAACCTAAGGTAAAATTGTAATTAAAAATTATATCACTTGAATGGAATGATCCATATTTGTTTTGGTACTGGGTTAGTACCACTACTATATGTATATGTGTTGCAAATTTATATTTATTGCAATTCTTACTATTAATTGTTGTGTTATATCTGATGAGTAACCTGTTTATGGAGGTTTTACTCAACTCATTGTAAGCACATGTAAGAATAAAGCTGGTTATCTTATCTTATCAAAAATAGAGGGAACAGCTATGTGCAAATTATCTCTAAAAGCTGATTGTAAAACCCTATCTAACAAATTAAAAATTATTACCATGATATCTTTATACATTCTTGAGGTAATGCTCTGAGTCAAGGATAACATTCAGGATTTGCCTAAGCACAAAAAAAATTATAATCACCACCAGATATTAGGTTTTTCATCTGCCTATATATAGATTAGAAAAGATAAGGGATACTTGAAGGGGTCAGGGGAAGGTACAAACTTTATTATGAAGTATTACATTTTTAAAGTTTGCTCAAAGCTGCAAATCTTATTTTAATTGTGTTATCTTTTCTTTTATAACATGTTACTAACTAGACTTCCTGGTAGAGTCAGTCTGCTAAAATATATTAGAATAAACAATAAATGAGAAAAATTATTTTTTCTTTAAAATACGTTATTGTCTTCCTTTAAATAATCAAATAATTTTGCATTAGAAGAATAGAACACTGTTATTGATGAAAAATAATAGCATTTATGACTTATATTACTCTGGGGAATCAAATGAAAATAAAATACTGCATTTTGTCTATGGTCCAACATTTCAAGGTTATTTTCCTCTTTAGGCCTTTCACACAGATTATTGTAAATAGGTGATGAACAGGAAATATAAAGGGGAACAAACATTTTGTCAGCATTTTTTGTAGAATTGAGTGCTCCTATTATATGAGGTGTTGCAATAAAGAAACCGGACTGATTGTTATGCGCATTTCTGGCTTCGTCATTGACAAAAAGAAGAGTGGGGGATTGGTCTTGGGACTCTCCCTGATACGCATACGAAATTTCATGCTGCTGTGGAGGTTATGAACCTTCTTAGTGTGTCTAGTTCCATTGGAATTATGCTTCGCTCTGAAGCAGAACATGTCGACATCAAATTCCTTACAGAACATGGAAAACCTGCCACAGAAACTTATGATTTGTTAAAACAAGTTAATGATGATCAGTGTCTTGTCTCGTATGCAAGTTTTTGAATGAGTTAAGAGATTTAAGGATGGTAGGAAAGAGGATACAAAATGGCTGTCCTCCCACTTCGTAAACTGAAGAGAGAGTGGAGAAGATTGATAGAATTGTTAGTGAAGACTGCCACCTGAGCTTTCAAGCAGTTTCAGAACTTGCCTGTATTAATAAGGAAACTGTTAGACGATTCTACATGATGATCTGGGCATGACAAAGCTTTATGCTAAAGTGCCAAATATCCTCAAACAAGCAAAAGCAACATCAAGTGGACTGCTGTGCTGACACTCTTGAAAACAATGAAAATAGTCTTGATTACCTCCCCAAAGTGATTATGGTGAAACATAGATATTCCAATATGATTCAGAGACTAAGTGATGATCCATGCATTGGAAGAGCCCTCAATCCCTTAGAAAGAAAAAAGCGCGAATGAGCAAATCAAAGTTCAAAGCAATAATGTTTTTTCCAATATTCGAGGGCTATCTACATTGATTGGGTGCCTGAAGGTCAGACTATCAATCAAGCTTATTATGTGACTGTTCTAAAGACCCTCCATGAATGTGTGCGGCAAAGGAGACCAGATCTGTGGAAGAATCTCTTTTGGATTCATCAGGATAATGTGTCTGTCTGTGAAGAGGTTTTTTCCAGTGATGGAACATCAACCATATTTGCCTGACCTAGCACCATGCAACTTTTTTCTCTTCCCAAAAGTGAAGTCTGCGCTCAAATTAAGCAGATTTGAGCCCATGAATGCAGTGAGGAAAAAGCGACAAGACTCCTAACAGCGAAACAGAAAAAGACTTGCAGCACTGCTTCCAATAGTGTAAAATTTGTATGGAGTAGTGCAGGGATCAGGGAGGGGACTACTTTGAAGGTAACAACATTTCAGTTGTGTAAGCTTTTTCAATATAGAGAGCATGAGTCTAGTTTCTTTATTGCCTCTCCTCGTACTTCTTCACTAACTTCCAGTTCTTTTATTTATTATTTGCTCTCGCTGAATTTGTGACTTATGCAATGTTTTAGTTTCAGTGGAAAGTTTTCTTCAAACTGAATGTAAAAGACCTCCTTGAACACAAAATCGTGGCAATCACAATTTCTTACAGTTGTAATATTATTCTTCAGTACCACAAAACTCAGCTTTGTTACATAAATTGTTTTTCCTGCCACAGTTTTCTATTATATGTGTCTACTGGTTTGGAGTATAAAATAATTAGGATCAACATCACTGTCATCAGTAATTTCACTGATTATAATATTTTCAAAACTTTCCAATTTACTATGTTTATTGTACCGATATGTAAGCAGTATTGCCAATGTTTTCTTGGTCCTGAAATTTGATGATAGTGTATGGAGGGAGAACAGTGCTCAGAAGATTCTAAGCCATCTGATAGGAAAAGTGAAAACTAGCATTTTCAGTACTGTAGTACAATCATTGCTCCCCTCAATGGTATAAGTAATCTCACCCTATTCAAAAATTAGGGTTAGCACTATCTATCCCTGACCCATTCAATTATGCATACATGATCTCAAAATTAACAATAAATTTCCATTCAATATACAGGTTGTTAGGGTAAATACAGATATTTGAATTAGTTATTGAGGACAGTATAGTGAACAATATTACAGCAATACTTGCTTTATTTACAGACTAATAATTTTACCTAATATGAGTAGTATGTTTTCAGGTTGGTTAGTACCTCCAAATAGAAGTTACACACAAGCCATATGTATTTACTTTCCCCAAGAGCATGGGGTGGAAAGCATAACACAGAGTGAATAGGCTTTACTGTAAAGAATGTTGTATCAACTAAATTTGAATGCTTTTTGCATTCTGCCATACTATTTAGGCTGGCAGTAACATAATGAGGTGGGAACACATGGAAGCAAAATAGATAGCCTAAACTAACACCCATTTTTCATTTTGTGGCACACAATACAAAAACTTGAAGTAGTAAATCATGTGAATGGTTTGTGGGAAAACTATAAAATAAAAAGAAAAAAACAACTAATACATTAAATCAGATTTATCAGTTTCTGTATCAATATCCCAAACACTGTATGTTTGATTTGGATAGATCGGCACTGAAACATTATTTCAGGTTGACTCTTGGACAGACCATTTTACACTTTGAGTGAATTTTTCTTCAGAGCAATTCACACGAGTTATATTTTATTTGTAATTTGTATCTGTTATATTTTATATATAACAAGTACGATTTTGTGTACCTATTATAAATGTTGTATATAGCATCCTATGTGCTCAATAAAATGTATATTAATTTAATTAAATTCAAATCAACTTCAGAGTGCTGCCCATTGATAATTTGTTTTAAATGAACTATGTTAAATTCTGAAGGGAGATAATGACATCAATCAAAACAAACTGAATAGAAACCAGTCACATGGTTATCAATATTTGAATCACAAGTTTATCTTGCAAGAGTTATTTGTGAGCTTTGGGAAAACCTGATATGCTTTTGAAAGTGAATCTGTAACATAATGCAATTACTCTTATATTTGCAAGCATGAAATGTTACATACAGGAAACACTTGTTTGCTTCAAAAATAAAGGAAAAGAAACAAAACAAATGTTAAATGTTGAATTGACAATTTTTATCTCTTAGATGAGCAGCTTTGAATTTTTTATGTATCTCTCTTTTGGACATAATCATGTAATGTATCTGTATGTGCTTTTCTTCTCCATACACATCATTTCTTTTTTACTAAGCCAAGTTTTCCATTACTGCAGAAGAACATCCCATCTGTTGATTTTGTCTCCAGTCAAATTTGAAAACATTCTACTTTAGCAAATATTGCTGTTATGAGATATTAGAGAGGTCCTGTGTTCAGCTCCCAGCAAGTGAACAGGTGGAAGAACAGGAACTTTTTATTTATTACAGTATGCTGCTATATCCAAAAAGAGAGAGAGAGAGAAAACAAAATGAAGTGACAGTGAGAACTAAGTGAAGTGTTATTGAAAACTGAACTAGTCACATTAATGAACTGATACTGAAAATTGGGCAATATTAAAATGCTAAAAACTGGTGATAACTGAAGCAAACGTGAAATGGAAATCTGGATAGGAAGTTTGGCATCATATTTTACAAAGTTGAGAAATTTAAGACATTATTTTGCTGTAAATGTTGTTAATGGGATTACAATGAATATAATGTCAGTTACAGCTTACATTTAGATGTAGGACATGGTAAAATGGATTTTAAATGGATTAAAAGTTTATATTGAAGTATAAATAGACCTTATGTGCATGCCAATTGAGAGAAGGTTATACGCATACTCTAACATTAATGTGCTGTATTTACATGATTTTCTTTATCCACTATTGTTTGTAATTCTCTTCTACAATCTATTCTTATTAATGTGTACTTTTCGTTCTACTTCATACTAATCAAAATGGACATTTGCAAAAATGGTTTCTGTGTGCATTTTGTTGTAGCATACAGGAGGCTGAAGTTCAGATCTTTAAAATTTGGATTGTTATAATATGTAGAGTTGCTCTCTGGTGTAGTGGTACCATGCTAGGCTCTAGTACCCAAGATTATTCTGTTGGAACATGATGAATTTTTTCGGGTGCAAAATCCTTAGTTTCTGTTGGAAGGGAAGTAAGGCATTTGATCCCATGTAATATTTATTTGCACATAAAAGAACCCTGTCCCTTGAAAGAGAAAAGTCTCTGGGAAAAATTTCCACCATTTTCACATACAAAAAGTTATAATTTTGTCATATGGTGACATCTATGGATGAGCTGAATCCTTGTCACCAAGTGCACATGGTGGTGGAATTGTGAACCAGAAATTTTACTCAATCAAGCAAACATTGCTAGATGTCCCAAAATGTGCCGACATGGTGTGATGGAATTTGAATTTAATAATGTGTAGAAGTTTGATACTATTTGCATGCTGTAATGAGAAATAAGTGATGGTGATAATATTTATGAAGTATTGAAAAACTAGGTCAATAATGAATACTTGGAAATGTTTAGTGCCACAAAAGTTTGGTGTAACATAAATTGTGTGTTTCAACAGTATCTAATCGTTTTATGGTAAGTTTTTGTCAGCTTTTGATATATCAACAAGACAGAGTCATTCAGTCCAAAGAGAAAATTGCAGATCATTCCTAGAAAGTTCAAGATAAAAATTATATCATTCATCAGATATCTTCAATTGTGCTGTTTTAATAAAAATCAATAGAGTTATATATAAAAAATAAAAATTATGAGAAATTTGTATGTAAAGTGTAATTTTGGGTGGGAGATTTTGACGGAAATCTTGTCGCATCTTTTGAAAATGTTCTTCATCCAATGTTTTCTTTTTGAAAAAGGTCTCTGGGATCTTTTTCTAATAATGAATTCATTATTTTGGGTCTATGAGACCTCAAAATGTGTTTTTCCAATAAAATCTCCTTAAATCTTTGAGTGGAACACAATACTTTTCCTATCATAGTCAAGTGGCAGAGAAAGTAAAAGTGAGAAAGATAATCTCACCTTAAGGGATATGCGGCAAAGTGAATGATGGAGGAATAATTAGCGATAAAATTTACATGGTTAAGCTTATTTTAATATTTTGCAGCATTAATTTTATTATCTTGCACATTATTTAGTTATATGAAAGTTATCAATGTACTGTCTTTCTTGATAAAGACTTCTCTGTTCTAGGTGTCTCGTTGTTCAGAATGTGATTCTACAGGACCAAATCTTTGGTTGTGCTTACATCGAGGCTGTTTTAAAATAGGCTGTGGGGAAGCACATAATGATCACAGCACCTTACATAATAAGGTTCTAATGAGTATCACATATTTTAATTTATTAAGTGCTGCTTTATAATTTAATATTTCATTTGACATAACAATTCTGTGCATGCATGTCACCAATCCTTAAATATAATGTTTATTATAGAGATTACAATTGCTGATTTATGGTATCAATATATAACATACCTTTAGAAGAGATTTATTTTATTGTGACCAGTTTTTCTTAAATTGAATAATAAACTAAGCCTTTTTTTTTTTTGTATGGATAGCCTAACGTCCTTTAACATGATTGGTCATATTGAACAATGAATGAAATCTATGAAATAATGCTCAAATGATCTCGGGGTTCATGGAGCTTAAAGTTATTTGACATTTGTCTTCTCAGGATAAGAGAAAAAAAACCCAAAAAGCCTTATTTAGGTAATTCACAACCTCTTGAGATTTAAACTCATAACCTCTTGAATCTGAAACAGATATGCTACCCGCACACTACTAAAAGGGGCTGAAATACTCTTTCATTTTAAAATTACATCAGGATGAGGCCTTCATAGTATTGCCATGGCAAAACCACAGCAGGCTTATGAGAAGGCCATGGGTGTAGAAGAGATTTAAATGAAATGATACACTTGTTCTAGTTTTTGTTCTGATTATGATTATTATGATTATCATTATTATTATTATTATTATTATTATTATTATTGATACTTAACTAAGCCCTTTTAAGACTAGCAATACTAATGAATAAACTTTAATTATTAATTAATAATTGCTTCATTTGATTATTACTAAGCAACTTTCATTTAAATTGTTTATTCATAACAAATCTTTGAGAATCAGCATGTTAGCCTTTTAATAAAAATACAAGATTTAGTACAGTAAAGTTTTCTCTGATTTCTAACTTCAGCCAAGCTTATTTACATTTAAAAAAATGAAAGTTTTTAAAAATTGCTTCAGTCATATCTGTCGACTTGGTCACAATAAAAATACAGGAATTGACACAGTGGTGTTTTCTGTTTTTTTTTTTTTTTTTTTGTTAAAATTGCTTCTGTCTTATATTCTGTCTGCTAAGAAGGTCACACTTGTTAATAAAAGTACAGGAATTAGCAATAAAGTTTATTTTTCTAAATGTAAGCAAAGTCTCAAGAATATTAAGCTGGTTTAAGTTAAAAATGTTAGCATTTATTTATAATTTTAGCAGCATTGAGACCATGAGTATCAATGTTGCCACCTGTAATTGTAAATCACTTGTAGCTTCCATGTTAGACATGAAATCCTGATGATGTACACATTTTCGTATATAAGAACATTATAAAAAAATTATTTATATATAGCCAAACTTTTAATTCCTACTTTATGGTAATTTGTTTTGAAAAAAAAATTATGGCCTAATTAAACTTCTGACCCAAATAGAAGAAATAGAAGGCAATGCTCTAGGTGAAAGTTTGATGGAACTGTGAGTATAGGTTGAACTTAAGGTATTAGTACATTAGTTTAAAAGATTATAGCAACCAAACTAATGGAGAGGAAGTTTTCTGTTTTAACATGCACAAAAACACAAGAAACATCACCATTTATATATTCTGGCAATTTTCATTGATGTTAGACAGAGGTTTTGAAAAAGTGAGCAGATTTTTATCTTCTTTGTGCGCAATATTTTAAAATGTGTATGTATTTGGTGGAGTAAAATATTATTAATACCTGAAGTTATCAGGGAAAATAATTTTAACTGTGGATAAATTAATTCATAAAGCCTTCTAAATTGAGACAGCAATAAGAATATTCAGCACAACTGTTGAGTAGAGGGGGTTCTTCATGGAAGTGCCTAAGAGACACAAAGCTGTTGTATCTCCTTATAGTTTCATTTCATGTTTTGCCATCTTGCAGTTAACCCTTTTTCTTTCTTTTCCTGCCCATTCCATTTGGGTCCACCTTCTTGCCCATTACATCAGTTCTACCACTACATTCCTTACATGTATGGGGTCTGCAGAGGAATGGGCAATTTTAAATTATATTTATCCTATGTAAGAAAACATTTTCATGAGAGTAATATATGATTCTTAACTAACATAATATGCTGTTTCTTGAAAACTTCTTTCAAGTGATTATCATTCACTCACTGACACTTTTCAAGCCTTGCCTCTATGTTGTGCATACAGCGATGCAACATGTCCAGTAGAACATTGAAGATTTCATAACAATTATTGGTGTGGTCTTTTAACATTTTACAAGGGATGTTCAAAGACAACCTCCCTATAAGTATCCCCATAAGAAGAAATTGCAACGTGATGAAATCTGGGGATCATACTGGCCTAGGCTGCGGGTAAACTTGGAAGAGGGCGATGGATTTTTTTAGGCGTAAAAATCTGTAGCATGGCTTTCTTCAGAAGAAAGTAAAGCCATTGGTACCGAGTCATAGATTTATGGCATGTAAGGCCTTTGAGCAAAATTAAGCCGTCTTTCATGCCTAATATAGAATGGAACGCTGAGAACCAAGTAGTTTAAGAGCAACCATAAATAAGGCTCAATTTAATATCTACCTTTAATGGACATGATTTGATTTGGTGAAAGTCTCCTTACAGCATTCATGTAATTTAACATCTCTTCACAAAATGTTATGTCTGAGAGAAAATCACAAGGCTTTAGTTGGTGCACTAATTAAATCATGTAGAAATAATAGTGAAGATCTAAGTGCAACATTCTTCTCCAGTAAGTTTTTTGCAGGGAATGTTTCGCCACCAAGAGCATTGGATTTCTGTTCACAGCAACTCTTAGTGCAGCAACATTCTCTGGTGTATGATTGGTCATTCTGCTACCAGAGGCTGCTGCTTTAGTGCCAAAGTGCTTTCCTCAAAGTTCTTAATACACATTCTTATGGAATAAGCAGGTGGAAAGGATCATAGAGTCTAAATTGAAATGTAAACATCCTCATAACTAACATTTCTATTTAAAAAATGTCACTGGGAAAGTGTTGTTTACTGCAAGTTGTAATGTCATCAATATTATTCACCCAAGCCTGGTTAGTGCCAACATTAAAAATAATAATTGCCATGGCAGATTCACTTTCTCCAAATCCAACTTTAAAAACAAATTAGGCAAAAGGAGTAGCTGGATGTTACATCTCATATGGAAAAGACTAATGTTTTTAGAAGATGAATTAGTTTGAATCATAAACTGTTACAGTTAAAAAGCATGTATGTGTTTGTTCAATTGATCTCTTTTTAGTAGACAGTATTTTAAGCATGGGTGAAGACATTACAAAAATTATCTTTTTTTCATGGTTATCCAATAGGTAAGAAGGAACACCTCACCCTGAACCCCGTGCTGTGGCCGAGTGGTTAGACCTCTCACCTTGACAATCTGGGTTCAACCCCAAGTGACTACTTGTGGGACTTGCGGTGGACAAATCAGCGCAGGGGCAGGTTTCTCTGGTTTCCCCCAACATTGCATTCCACCACTGCTTCGTCTTCATCCATGCATCATCAGTGTCATTGCCTGTGGTGTCTTTGTAGTAAAAGCAGGCATTAAACACTATAATAAAAAAAAGAAGCAAAAATGTCCTGAATTGCTCAAGGTCCATCATTACTCACCTTGATATGAGCTTATCTGGGATATATAAACATTATGTGTAAAGTCAAAGCACAAGGCATTGGCATATTAGTTCCTACTCCTTTTCTCACTACTAATATGTGCATTTTCTCATTATTGCACAAATTAGGTGACTTAAGGAAGCATACCTTGTAATTCATGATTTGTAATGGGGGGAAAATTTATGTGGGAAGCTCTGATTGTAAGTGTCTTAAAGCTTTCAACATTTTAAATTAAGAACAATTGACTTCAAGCAATTCTTTCTCTTTATTATTCTGTAACTTATATGCCTCTGTTTATTTTATGCTCATATTGGGGAATTTGATTTAAGAGAAATAACTGTAATACATTTTTTACTTTAAAGCTTTTATCTTTCATTTTCTTATTTATGCTATGAAACATATTTGCTTTGCTTCCCTTATTATACTTCAGCCCAAAGACCTGAGCCAGGATTTCACTGCCACTTTTAGGTCTTCATTTATCAGGAACTCTTCCACCCAAAAAGCCATGTGAGGGTGTCCAAAGCCAGTTTTCCTGAATTCTTTCATCATTTGCATAACAAGTGGTGGCCTCCTACTACAGTCTTCGTCATGTACATTGGTTCTTCCTTGATTAAATTAATATATCATTTCCTCACCGAAGACTCGTTCATTACATCATCACCATATATTTGTGTTATTTTCCCATACATTTTTGTGCATTCAAAAGCCAACTCAGGTCTGGTATAACATTGGCATGGAAAATCTGTTACCATGTTACAGTAAAAGCCTTAACACAAATGATGATTAAGTTGAAAAAAAATCCAAAAAGCAACTCATGTCTCTGGCAGTATAACATCAGCATTGAAAAACTGGTACCACATTGAAGTAAATCCCCTAACAGAAATGGTGATTAAGTTAAAAAAAGAAAAAGGTACTGTAACTTTGTAAATAAGGTTTTGTGTTGATATCGTTTGTTATTATTTAGTTATGCCAAATCATTCTTTACTATTGGATGACCTATATATATGTATGGAAGAGTTTTATTTCCTTTTTTTAAATCATGGAATCTTCATAGGGTTACAGATCCTTAACAACTTCATATTTTAATACTCCCATGTTCTTTGCCACAAATGGTGTAATTTTATTCCAACCACTATTCTACCACAGCAAAGCAAACATTAAGTTAAACAACTTGATACTAATGAAAATTGAAACACAATATATATGAAGCACCTTATTTTAATACTATATAAAGCCTTTGGGTTCTGCAATTCATGAACAGCAACAATATTCCAGTTTTAAGATACTATTTCATAAGATAATATTGTATTAATTCTTGTATGAATTTTGCAGAACTGTCGAAACCACTGTATTCAGTTAAACCTGTCAACAAACCGTTTATGGTGCTATCATTGTGAGAATGAAGTCTTTTTGGAGCATTTGCAAACACACAGTCGTTCTAGTAGTTCTGTAACAAGCCATTCATCACAACACTATGCGGCGCAACCTTTTGCTGGTGGAGAGTCTGGTGACAGTAGTGACAGTGAGGATAGTCATGATGATAATGGCAAACCTAGAGGTAAGAAAGCATCATGGCAGAATTTCTATTAAAATTAGGATAAAACTATTGGGAAGCTTCTCTGTATCTTAATTTTAGCAACCAGCACTCTTAAGAAAGTTCACTGGTGTAAGGCTCTCAGTTATATGCTCGCTCTTCCCCCAAATATTTAGTTCTTCCCCAGTTTATTAAAATTTTAATTTATTTAATTTGTCATTACATCCATAGCATTTGCTCTTATTTGTTCCTCATCCATTGTTACTAATTAATATTGCTTAACACTGCTATGGATTTACTATGCCTATCATTTCATTGTTCAGCATGAGCTGCTGTTGCAATAGCCAGGTACTTTTGCAGATGTGTGACAAGGCATGCTCATTATCTAGTGATTGTTGCTGTATATTTAGCTGTATAGCTATTTACTACATTCACAGATACATTGCTTTCCACAGCTTAAAAAGTGTCATTTACTTGTGAAGATATAGTGATTCAAGTGAAAGTAGAGGTCAAATACCCTTTCCTAATACGAGGAACGTCCAGAAAGTAAGTTCCGTTTCAATTTATCTCTGCTGCAGTGCTGGGATCGCAGTTCCGCACATGCGCGGTAGATGCTCTGTATCAAGGAGAAGAAACATGCGCCATTTTGAGATCGCTATCAGCCACATACGCTTTGTTGTGCTTGTTTACAATGTTGGTGTTGATTGAAAATCCTGCCGCTTGTGAAATCAGAATTGTGATTCGTTTTCTGAATGCTAGGAAAGTGAAACCAATTGAAATTTATTGGCAAATTTGTGCAGTTTACGAACAAAATGCGATGAGTGATTCAATGGTGAGAAGATGGGTCCAACAGTTCAATGAAGGGCGTAGTGAGGTGCACAATGAAGAACGAAGTGGGCGTCCATCTTTGGTTAAGAAGAACTGGTTCACGCAATTGATGACAAGATCCAGGAAAACCGCAAGTTTACAATTATTGCTCTCGCTATGGAATTTCCCCAAAGCTCACGATCACTAATTCATAAAATTGCTACCGAAAAACTGAAATTTTGTAAACTTTGCTCACGTTGGGTACCAACTTTTTGAAGACACAGGCGGCAAACTTCTGTGTAGAAGGTATACAAAAACTTGTGCCATGCTATGACAAATGCCTGTAAAATTTCGGCAGTTATGTGGAAAAGTAGTTTAAGAGTTGTAGAATTTTGTGCAATAAATAATTATTCTGTATCTCTACACATTTTAATTTTATTACCAAACGGTAATTACTTTCTGGACGTACCTCGTATAACTAGAACAGCATTATTAATAGAACTAGAAGAAAAAAGAGAAGAAATAATTTTTATATGTGAAATGATCAACTATTATGGTGAATGGAACACATCTGTGAACACGGATAGATCCAATACAGTACTACCTGAGATGTAGCATTGCTAATAATATATATTAACAGACATGAGAGTTGCCTCTTTCTCTTTTGTTGCTCGCTGCACCTTGTGTGGCCTTGCCAGTTATGAAGCAATGAATGAAAGCAACTAAAATAAACTTAAGGAAATGCAACACTACATAGATTCTTTTATGTACACAGCAAAATATAAGATTGCATTTACTTTTTTGCAAAAGTAGAAAATTGTCACTGTTACGGGAACTGCTAAAACCTCATTGCAGTTCTTGTCTGAAGTTCAAAAGTGTCTAAATCAGAATTCTCTGTTCTGTAAGTTAATGGCATTCTGTACCATGTTCTCCCTTGTAATTTCCTTATAGAAGTGTTCTTCCTGTAAATTTTTGGCAAGTAACTCGAGATGTCCAGTTCTCTTTTGTAACTCTGTAGAGGGCTTCATTTGTTAGTCGCCCAACATCCACAAGTCCAACCTCACTTTTTATGTAGCCCAAATAAGTTTCTCTAATGTTGTGTTGGTAAAACAACATGGCAATAAGTGAATCTTCCTCTCCAGTGCTGTCTAGTCTAATGCATCCCTTGTTTTATAAGGAACAACGTGAACAAATTGCTTAAATTTTGATCAATGTAATTAAGTTTTATACACACTTCACTTACTTTTACGAAGTAGGACAGTTGTTTCTTGGACCCATGTCCTCATTTTCAGCTGTTGAACCAGTTCTTTTTTAAATTCCTTTAGATCAGTACATATTTTTTCTTTGAGACCTGTTATGCTTATTTTGGCTTCTTGTTCAGTCTTAACTTCCATTCTTTTTCCCCATCTTCAGCATATTTGTTATCCATTTGGTTTTAGGTCCTAATTTGCTGAAGTATATTAAATTCCTCCTACCAGTATTACCAGTATCATAAAAACTTTATTCATTTTACCTTCTTCACATGTTCCACCATCATTCTTTCTAAACTTGGTTTTTCTGGCCCTTTATACTTCCATGCAAATGCCTATTTTCATTTTCCTATCATGCACATCACCTCAGCTGGAAAACAAATGAAATTTTACTTAACATTTGCTTTAACTAAATCTCCATTCAGTTAATAAATACTTATTAAGCATAGAAATTTCTACCTAGTGATAGAGCACTGCACAGCAGCTAACCAGAAATGTTTTCTCAGTAATACTGCTGCATCAATGCTTGGTATGGTAAAAAGTATATTCTTCTTTACACTTTAGTTGGTAAGAAAAGACTATACCTGCATTTAATCATTTGTTTCCAACTTATTTTGTCTGCCAAGGCTGATATCATACAAACAGACTCATCTTCATGAAGAGCATAAACTTCTATGTCCCAATCCAATCTCTTGAAACATAGAAGTGTCAAAGATAGCTTCAGGATGCATTGCTGTTCATAATAATGCAATAAATATTTTTTTTTTATTTTTATTAATTATTTAATTTGGAATGTTTGACATTAGAATGCAAAGAAAAACAAAATCCATTTCCCTAAATGGATGTGCAGAACACTTGTATATGTTACTTAAATCATAATTCAAGAAAAAAAACAAAATTAAAAGTAGATGTTAAAACTGTCTACCCTTTCTTTTCTGGAACATTTTTTGTTTAATCAATCAAGTTTGCGACTCCAAATTCTATAATCTATTATTTCTTTCTGCATAATAAATATGATGCCATTTGAACATATAACTAAAAAAATCTGATGTGTACCATTCACATAACTTTCTCTATATCCCTGCAACAAATTATTCTTAAAAAGCTTATACTTCTATTTACTTTATGCAAATCTGAAAAGATTAGCAGAAATAGTTTTATTACTTGCCTCCTTGTAAGTAGAAGCAAAATAAGGGAGTACCACAGGTTAAAGTGAAAGCCAAAAGCTGGTTGCTATGTGACTGAAGTTCCTTTGTTTGTATGGACAGGAGTTGACAAATTCCTGTATGAGAAAGTATAAGTTTTTCAAAACTGAAGCCAAGAAAAAGGAATATCTCAAAAATGATCAACTCCACGAAAAAAATGTATATAACATAAATTGTGTGTTTTAACATGCTCTACATTTTTAGTGTGTTAAGTTTTTGTCCATCTCTTACGGTTTAGTAGTTATGAAAAATTCATCCAGAATAAAGTAGTCTTCAGAGGCTATTCCCAGAAAATTCAAGATATACATTTCATTTGTCAGATAAATATCTTTGATATACAAAATTTTAATCAAAATCGTTAGAGCCATTTTTGAGAAAATCAAAATTTTTTAAAAAAGTTCCATGTAAAGGGTAGTTGGGGGTGGGGGAATTTTTCTCAAAATCTTCGTGTCGCATCCCTGGAAGATACTAAACTTAAATACCAAGTTTGGTATTTTAGCGACTTTTCGTTTTTGAGTTATCGTGTTCACAGACACACACACACACACACACACACACAGACCTTTTTGTGAAAATGCTTTTTTGGGTTACAGGGGACCCTAAAACATATATTTCCGGTGAAATCTCGGTATCGAATTTTTTGGTGGAGTGCAATACATTCTCTATTCACTATGTACATAGTGAGTATAGAGAAAGTAAAAAAGAGTTAAGTAGTCTCAAAAATTGCTTCTGAATTCAATAAATTAAAATAAAAATAAAATCCTTCAATAATAGATTTGTATCCAGTAAAAATTCTTTGTTTAATGCTTGTATTTTAGGGTTGACTGGATTGCAAAACATAGGCAACACATGCTATATGAATGCAGCACTTCAAGCCTTATCAAATACCCCACCACTGACACGTTTTTTTATGGACTGCGGAGCTGCTCTGATTGCTGTAAATCGTGGAGGAGACAAAAAACCTGGCTTGGCAAGGAGCTACTATAGACTGATACAAGAAATGTGGCATCGAAAGCGACCAGGATATGTTGTTCCATCCGGAATTCTTTATGGCATCAGGAATGTAAGTTTTCATTCATTTCATTGGTTCATTTGTCTATTTGTGTATTATGTTCAGAGGTAACAGTAACAAAACTCTGTTGTGTCGCATTCAAATGTTTTCTTTAGCTGTCCCACAATCAAACTTTCCTTACAAAAGATTATTCTTTTATCTGCATCATTCTAATCAAGGTAAACATAGCAGAAATGGTATTATTACTTGCTTCCTTGCTAAATATACTATACTAGGCTAAAGCAAAAGTAAAATCTTATAAATACTTGTCACTAGTGGAATGATTGAAATTCAGTTCTTTTGCATTCCCAGGAGTAAAACAAAATATGAAACGAAAATTGGCTTTCCACTTGAGAAAAGTTTTAAGTATTTTAAATTTGAAACAAATAATAAGGAATATCTCTGAAATAGTTAACTCAAAAAAAAAAGAAGAAGAAGAAGAGTAAAATCATATAAATTATGTGTTTTAATGAGATCTATATTTTTTGTATAGTAAATGTTTTTCCATCTCGGTATATAAAATTCATCAAGACTGAAGAGGTCTTCAGAGGCTATTCCCAAAAATTTCAAAGATACACATGCCCTCTTAAATATGTGGAATTTTTAATCAGAATCGTGATAGCCATTTGTGAGAAAACTTTTGAAACATTTTCCATATAAAGGATAGTTTGGGATGGATTTTTATGAAAATTGTGTCACATTCTTGGCAGATCCTGAACTTAATAATGTTGTGTGTGTGGTTTTTTTTCCCCCCTGTCACTTAATATGTATCAGTGATGATACAAGATTATTGACAAAATAAATAGTATTTATATAAAATGTTACTTTAAACCTGTTTTTGTATATATTAAATTGTATATGTTACTGTACATATTTAACCTGAATATGTTTGTATTCTTTTAAGCAGATAATAAATGAATATACAACATTTCTTTGAATGAAATGGATTTCACAGCCTTTACCCAGGAAATATATATATTTTATTCGCATGTAAATATTGTTAATATGTAGTATTTTAATCAAAATAGTCATTTTTAAGAAAATCTAAAGTTAAAAAAAAAGATCTACCATGAAGAGGGTAGTTTGGGGTGGGGCATATTCTTAACAATTTTTGTATGACATCTTTGGGGTGTACTGAAGTTAAATACAAAGCATGTGTGCATGCATGCATGTTGCTATCCTGATGGCAAAAGAGGGGGGGGGGGGGGAAATGCAACTAAAGAATGAAAATTTCCTAAAATATCACCAATAGAAAATAAAATGCTGAAAATGCAATAAAATGGCAAAATAAAATTCAACCAATTTTGTTTAGCTTGAGGCAAAACAAATTTATTTTAAATTTGTAATTCTCTTTAATGTCTCAGAAAAAAGATTACATCTCAACTACTTCCAAGCTTTAATTAAATTTTAAAGCTTCCTTTATTGCAACTTTGCCTCGTGGACAATGTTTAACAAATACAAACATTATCAGTAAGAACACACATGAATATTGAATTGAGCAATAAGAAAAAGAACAAAATAAGATAATAAAACAATATTAAAATTTGAGTAATAGTGTTATAGATTGAAGTATTTGAGATAAATGAAATATTTTGAATTACCAGTGGCAGAACATAGGAGACAACATTGATGATAAAAGATACTGGGTGATCCAAAAATGTCTGACTGGCTGTGCTGTGTTTTGCCTGTCTGTGCCCTGGGTGCTCGTTGCCGTTTGCTGCTATCATAGAAAGACGTGGATGAAACCATGCAACATTTATAAAACTACTTTAAATGCTTTACTTACCAATGTTATTAAAGGAGATGCTGAAACGCCCATTACCATTGTCCATACATATTTGGCACCTCTTTAGGAAACCATCAGTTGCTGTAGTTCACATTGAGAAATGCAGGCACTTTCCCTACGAATATTTTGTTTTAATCCTTCCAGAGTGTGTGGATTTGTCTTGTGCACTTTATGCTTTAAGTTACCCCAGAGTAAGAAATCACAGCAGGTTAGGTCGGGTGGCCGAGGGGACCACAAATCTCTACTACTAATTCTGTCCTGAAACACATTTTCAAATGTTCTCATAAAAAGATTGGTTGTATGAGCTGTTGCAGAGTCTTGTTGAAAAAAGGCAAAATCATGCTCGCTATCTTTAATTCTCTGAAGAAGAGGAAAAAGATGGGGGGGTTGGCAAAATTGTATTCACATATGTATGGGCATCATCTACTGTTGACTTGAAAAAAAATTGGGCCTACAACTCTTTCTCAGCTAATTACACATCATACACCAATTTTTTGTCATGAAGGGATATTCCATGAATAATATTAGGTTTTCAGCCAGTAACGATTATTTTCGACACACATATCATGAAGATAGAATCAAGCCTTGTCCGTGAACAATATTAGATGTGGATCAATTTTGCTATTGTATACACTATTAAGAGTACTCACAAAATGTGTTAACACATATGACTCATAAATAAATACATACCGTGCAGTAGAAAACAAATTCTGAGCCATAATGCACTTTGTGGTGAAGTACAGGACAAAATAATAAAGCACACTGGTAATAACTCAACCTCAGCTCAATACCGCACTTTCAGAGTAGAGAAAAATAAGTCAGCACCGTGACCTTATGTACAGGGTTACTACAAAAGAAATAGACAACTTCAACTGCCTGTAAAACAAAAACTATTAAGAGATAGCAACCTAATTATTTTGGAGGTATGTTGAGAAACTCTCAAAGTTTCATTTGTTACTATTGGTAATGCTGTAGTGTTTTGTTTGTTGTTGCAGACGCTGAAATGGCGGAAAATACTGTGGAAAAGGCATATTGCGTGTTGGAATTTGCTAGAACGCAATCAGCAACTGTTGTCCAACGACATTTTAGAACACGTTACCACAAAACGCCACCGACTAGACAGTCAATCTACGACTGGTATAGAAAATTCGAGACAACGGGATGTTTGTGCAAAGGGAAGAGCTCGGGAAGACCAAGAGTTTCGGAAGAAAACGTTGAACATGTTCGTTCTGTCTACATAAGAAGCCCACAGAAATCGACATCTAGGGCAAGCATGCAATTACAAATTCCACAGCAAACTGTATGGAAAATCATGCGGAAGCGACTGCACATGATGCCTTACAGATTACAGATGTTGCAGTTTCTGAGTGAAGAAGATAAGGTCATACGGCGTGACTTTTGCATCGACATGTTGCGACATGATGAAGACGATGCTGGTTTTTGTGAGCACATCATTTCATTTTTGTGGTAACGTGTTCTAAAATGTCGTTGGACAACAGTTGCTGATTGCATTCTAGCAAATTCCAACACGCAATATGCCTTTTCCACAGGATTTTCCACCATTTCAGCTTCTGCAACAACAAACAAAACACTACAGCGTTACCAATAGTAACAAATGAAACTTTGAGAGTTTCTCAACATACCTCCAAAATAATTAGGTTGCTATCTCTAATAGTTTTTGTTTTACAGGCAGTTGAAGTTGTCTATTTCTTTTGTAGTAACCCTGTATAGCAGCTGTGTGCTATGTTTCTGTGTGTGCAGTGGAAAAACATTGCAGTCTGGATATATTTGGGTCGCACTTTATAAAGGTGGCACCTTAAGAGGGCTATTGTCCCATTCAAAGCAAATGTACCAATTGATTTAATAACTAAGGTGCATAAACCTTAACATCTTGCAAGTGTTGACCGAAAACTTGGGAATTACTCCATGGGCACCAATTAATAGCCCAATCATTATATTTGGTCAAGTTCTTCATAATATGGAACTGTTGGCTGGTAGATAATTCTTTTTCTCATTATTGACATCTTTGGCTTGAGTAGGGCTTGTTTTGAATCATATTGTTGGATCCAATATGTAACTAGAATATGAGCCAGGTTTATATCAATGTGTTGTGCACTCCCTTGTGTAACAATTTTGGAGATATCTTTGTGAGTCACATACCCAACTTTCTGGAGAGAGAATTAGCCATCATATGTTAGATTATGGTGGCAAATATTCCTGAACGTTTGACTATAAGGACAAAAGCCAAGGATATGTGAAAGGGTTTAAAATTCACTGTGGCGATACTGATAGCGACTGTTGTCTTGACTTTGACCTAGTACAACTCACACAATAGCTGCAGTATATATCATCTTTCACTGTTGGATGTTCCTTTGTGGTTTAAAATCCAGTTGTTAGCCAAACTGTATTCCTTATATAAAATCACTCCCTTGTCTTTATGATTTAACTTGCACGACTGTTTGAATTCCTTATTGCATAGCATAGTTCCTGATCCTAGGAACGATGTACCTCATTTATCTGAATACAAGATGACCTCGAATGCAAGACGACCTCCATTTTCCAGAACTTAATTTTGGAATTTAGCATAATATCCTCATATATTGAAAACACAACTTGTTTAAAAAACATAAATAAATAAAATTTAAAGTTTTGCCATATATTTTGAACAAACTATGGACACTTAAGCTGATTATGTCCCTTATTTTTTATTTATTTATTTTTTTATCTGTTTTACTGAATTTGAATTTACGCGGAAATTCATGTTTTGAGCAGTTAATGGACAGAGGACTGCAAAAAAATGTATGGTATGGGTGTTGGTACAACGTGATGGTGTTAGTGGTGGCAGCATAACTGTAACGACAAAAATGAATATGATTTTCTATTTAGACAACATACTTATAGTACATTTTTTTTTAAAACCTAATTTAAATTTGCTCAGAAATTCATATAGCAAGTGGAAGATGGAGAAAAGAGAATGGAAATGCACCGACATATCTGTATTTGGTGGTGAGGGCAGCAGTTTAGCTATAATGACGATTATGGATACAATTTTTAATTAAGACAACAAACTTAATATAATGTATCATTAAAACGTTTTACCTAATTCAAATTTTGGGAAGGAGAGACAGAGAAGAGATGTGTGGAATGTATGCAATTGTGACGACAGGGATGATAGCAGGAATGTAGCTGTAACTACAATTACGGATGCTATTTTCTATTAAGGCAACATACTTAGAAGCCCTCTTAATTTTATTTTAGTTTTAGAGAGTAATATTTTTAACAATGAGAATGCTCATATTAATCGCTATTTTTTTGCGTAAATTGGAATGCACAAAATCTGCTGCATATGTTGCGACCTTGGTGGTAAGCTATATCATTTCCTCAGACATCATCACCACTGCCATATTTGCGAAGTGAAACTTACTTTCTTCCTGTATGGAGTTCGGAAAACATGTATCACAAATCTGTAATCTGTATCTGAACATTAATAGTTTTGAAAAAAAACATTCTTGTATTCTGATAAATAAGGTATTTGGTGGAAGATGTTAGTTGCAATATAAATTATAAAATTTTATACTTTTTTTGCATTGAGTACATATACCTGACAATAAGCTATTATCATTGCAAGAATGAGGGATAGCACTGACCTTAATATTAGTCATATGATTTAAAGATTTAGAAACATGCCCGTTCACATATCATTATCTTGTTTTTAATACAACACACATTTAATAGTTATAATCTGAAGGTTTTTATTTATTCTGTTAGGTTCATCCAATGTTTCGGGGATATCAACAGCATGATACACAAGAGTTTCTTAGATGCTTTATGGACCAGCTACATGAGGAACTGAAAGAACCTTTGCCAGAAACTGCAGTCTCTAATATGTCATCAGGAAGATCAGGCACAGACAAAAACAGTGGAGGGTCAAATTCTGCAAATAAAGGAATGGGTTCAGGTTCTCTTGAAGAGATTTCTGATGAAGATGATGACCGAGATGATGGTGAAGAAGGAAATGGAGGAGGAGGTGGCATTTCAAGTCAGTCTGAGGGAGAATATGAGACTTGTGATTCTGGAGTCAGTGAAAGAAGTTCATTAAGTGAAGAAGGGGAACGTGGAAACAGTAGTGGAGGTAGAAGCAACAACAAACGAAAGTAAGTCCTACTTTAAACTGCTAAATAAAATAAAATAATTTCATTGTAATATTAATACTTTTGAGTTATGGAAACAATGTTGATATGTAAATGTTACTTAAATATTGACATTATAAGAAAATGTTGTGTGTCCCATTCACATGGCTGTCTCTATCTGCTCTGCAAACAAACTTCTTACAAAACTATACTTTTATTTTACTTCTTGCTAATCAAGATAAAAATGAGTGGAATGGTCTTAGTTCCTTATAAGCAATAAGGAACTAAGGAAATACCCTAGGCTAAAACGGTCATAAAATGTTATAAAAGCTGCCACTGTGTGATTGTCATTGAAGCATGCTTCTTTGCATGGCCAGGAGTAAAACAAAAGGAGCATGGACAACTTCCTGTTTAAGAGAAGTATAAATATTTTAAAATTGAAACAAATAACTCCACAACAAAAATGTATAGGACATAAATTGTGTGGTTTGATGAGATCTATATTTTTTGTGTAGTAAGTTCTTGTTTATCACGTATGGTTTACCAGTTATGCAAAAGCATGCAGAATGAAGAGTACTTCAGAGGCTATTCTCAGGAAATTCATGATATACATTTTGTGAGGTAAATATGATGTACCATGATCTTTAACACAGGTATTTTAATCAAAATTGTTATAGCTATTTTTGAGAAAATCAAAATTTTCCAGTGAAATCTCGATATAAAATTTTTGGGCAAAATAAAATACCTTCTCTACCTATTGTGTACATTGTACATATGTGCTAGAGAAAGTAATAATGGAACATATAATTGCAAATGAGCAATCTATGCATATTATAAATCTGCAACCAATATTTTTTGGCTAATAATTATTTTGAATGAATTATTTATATTATATTTCACACAGGAATGATTTAACCAGTTTTGTGACACTTTGTACACATGTATTGTAAACCTAACTTTGGAATACCTGTTCATTTGTTGTTCACTATGTTGGACTGCAAGTGTAGGCATAGTGAGCCAGAGAACATCACTGTTGACCCTATTTGTGGTTGTATGAAATGTTCCATTAGTGAACTGTGATAATCTTTTGTGTGGAACTACCCTAGAAAGTACAAAAGTATTTTTCACCCAATTTTGTGTGATTTAAAAGAAAAAGGTGTTCTATGCTAAATAGTTTATAAATAGTTATAAACCTATACAGGAATGAGGACACAAAATGCATTTGGGCATTCACCTAACTAATTGAGGGAAACAGAAAATAAAATGACAGAACTTAAGTTCATATGATATTTTAGTTAAGTTCATATGATATTTTAGTTAATGTGCTGGAATAGATAGCATTAAAAATAATGTGAAATTATCCAACTTCATTAGATTTTATTTGGCACTATAAGGGAGAAGTAATTTTTTATTATCTTCATAGCTGTAGTTTCTTGACTGTATTTATGTATTCTGTGCTTAACCATAATGCTTTTTTGCTCAAAACATAGATTTAGTCTTTTAAAAACAGTATGGACAATCTGATGAGGGCTTTTAAAATGTGTCCATATGTGTTTGATGTGTTACATATACTCATTTATCTTTATCTCTCTTGTATAAACTTCTCTTACAAAGGTGTTATTTTTCTATCTACTTTATAATTGAATTAGACATTTGTAGAAACAGTTTCATTACACATTTATTTTCGTATGCAAGAAGAGGAGGCTGAAACTATAGTCAAATATTTAAAGTATGATTCTCTATATATTGAAATTCCATACTTTCTACTGTCTAAGATGGTGCTAGCACTTAAGAATATCTTAAGATTGGAAAATTATAATTACAAGATCTAAATTTCTTGCATTATAAGTTTTTATCTACTCATACTTCTTATTAGTAAATTGTACAAAAGTCTTACAAAATCAAGAGAATTTCTTTGGCTAATTATAGAAATATTTTAATCAGCTGATATCTTAAATACAAGGATCACTACAAAAGTTTTGAGATATGCATAAACTAAGGCTGATAAATTTAAATGGATTGTGCCATTCAGTGGTCACATTCTTTGCAAATATAAAGATGAATCAGTTGGCATCCATCTCTCAGTCTACAGCACAATGTTAAAAATCTCTAGTGTGATGACTCCAATGATTCTATGAGATTAAAATAGGTGCAACCTAAAGTCTTGGGTGTTTGCAACAGGCTTTTGGGAACATTGCTGTTTCCCAAGCCACAGTTTTTTTGGTTGTTTCAAAAGTTTAACAGAGGTTGAACTTCATTAAAGGATAAGTGAGAGGGGGCTGTCTGGCTACAGCAGTGACTGAAGAAAGCATAGCTGCTGTGGAAATAATAATTTGCAAAAACAATTGTGTGGCATTTAAGGAAATTGAGGTAACTATTCAGATTGCCAGCAGTTTCCAAAATATTGCATTACTATCTTCACATGAGGAAGGTGTCATCCCATTGGGTGCCCCACAATTTAACTGAACTCAAAAGCACACCTGTGTTGAATGGTATGAAGAAATGCTGGTTAGTTTTTTTTTTTGCTTAACGACCTTTAACCAGGTTAGTTATATTGGACGATGAATGAAATCAGTGAAATGATGCTCAAATGAACTCAGGGTCCATGGAGCTTAAAGTTACTTGACATTCGTCCTCAGGATAAGGGAAAAAACCTGAAGAAAACTTTATCTGAGTAACTCGTGCTAAGTGAGATTCGAACTCTCAACTGTTGAATGTGAGGCAGATATGTTACCCCCACACTACCCAGGTGGGATGGAGGCAATTCTCGGTACGTTTCTGACATTGTCACTGTTGATGAAACTTGGATTTACCAGTTTGACACTGAGACTGTCATTTGGCTGTGTAGGGCTTTCTGGATGTTGATCTTCCAAGGAAAGTGAATTGCCCACGCAGAGTAAGGAAGAATATGGTGGTCACTCCCTTCTCTAAATCTCGTCATGTGGCTACCATCTTCTTGTGGAACAAAGGACAGTCACTGCATACTGGTACACAACAGTTAGTTTACAACAAGTTTTGAGAAGCTTTGTAATTGCAAGCAAGGACAAGACTGCAAGGAATTCTGCTCCCTCATGACAGTGCCTCTGGGTCGACAGCCAATGCAATGATTCAGTTTCTGGAGTCCACAGAGCTGATGATTCATTACCCATAGAGTCCTGATTTGGCTCCAAGCGACTTCTTTATGTTCCCCACAGTGAAAAATCATTTGCGTGGAAAGAGGTTTTTGAGCCCTGTTGCAGCATATGAAAGTAAGTTTTTATGCTTAATGCAAGGGAGTGTCTAAATATTAAACAGAAAAGAAGGCAATGAAGAAGTGGAAGATGTAATTGTCCAACAGTGCAATGATCAGTGGTGCTCGGATAGCAAGAACCATAATTGTATGCCAGACAGCTGTACCCACTATTGTAACTGAAGTTCTTCCATATACGTGCAGTGCAGTTATATTTACGAGGACCATTCTTAAGTTTTGAGAATGAAGGGAAGAAAAATAAATTTGGCCATCCAAAATGTGTACCAGTGATAAAGCATAACAAAAGTAAAGAATTTATCCCTTTGGTAATGAAAGTACCTAAAAAGTAATACAAGAGGATCCCCATTTTTTTCAGAAATTAATCTTGGAAATTGGCATACTTTTATAAAAAGAAGGCATGATAAATTAGTTTTTAAATCAAATTTAAAGATTTGTCATATATTTTTAACAACTTAAGTGAAACAAGCTGATTAAGTCCCTTCTTTTATTTTAAACTTAATTATTTGAATATTTAGAAACTATTTGATGGATAGGAGAGGTGAGAACTGAAATGATGTCTGGTATGTGTACAGTCAGAGAGGCTGATAGTGGCAGTGCAATTGAAAAAATGATAATTGATAAGATTTCCTATTTAGACAGCGTACCTAATATAACAAATCATTGTAAAATGTTTTACTAAATTAATAATTCAAATTTGCATGGAAATTCACATTTTGAGTGGGAGAGAGACAGAGAGAGGAACACGTAAATATATGGTATGTGTGCAATAGTGGAATGTGGTGGGTGATAGCAGAGGCAGCATTGCTGTAACAATGATAATGGATGTGATGTTCTATTTAGACAGCATTCTTAATATAACATATACAAATTGTTACCTAATTTGAATTTGTGCAAAAATTCACATTGTGAAGAGGAAAGACACAGAAAAGGAGGAATGGAAGCCCGAGTATAGTTCGGGCCATGCAAAACGTTCATGAGACCCATGCCTGAGCATAGTTCGGGCAGGTATTTCTAAAGCTTTTAATGCAATTCCATAACCTTAACTTGGTTTTGGGTATGCGGCAAAGAACATGCATCAATTATTGTTTGGTTGTCTGATTTGTGCTACCATCTGTCCTTGCTTTAACCAACTATTAGGAATTTTAGGAGATTTAGTAATATTGGCTGCTCTCGGGTAGTCGTGCCATTTTCTTTGAAGGTGGTGATCTGTTTGTTACGTTTGTGCTCTTAAACTTAAAATGTTGCATTTTCCTCAATTTCTGTGAACTGAAGCTGAAATTCAGGATACAAGTGAAGCTCTGGAAAATTCTGATTCCGAGGGAGGGTTTTTCAAATTTTGAATAAATGAAGTGTAAGCAGCTTTACGCAGTAAATGTAAAAAGAAGCTAGTAACAGTGAAGTAATACAAATATTAATATAATAATTAATAGTTGTAACAAATCTTCACTTATCTTTTGGAATCCTTGGACTTGTTTCGCAATAGATACATTTATTACGAAACTAGTCCAAGGTTTCCAAAAGATAAGTGAAGATTTGTTACAACTATTAATTATTATATTAAGCTTTACACAGATTTTTTCAAACTCATATTTGATACTAGTTGTAAATTTAAAATAAAATATTAATATGGAAGTTATGACAATTTTCTTACTTGTTGAGAAATCCCTGAATGCCATACTTTTAGTTTGTCCCAATACTTTTCGGCAGATTTAATTGATGTACTGTAAATTATAACTCAAATTAGGCGTAAAAACCCTGGGATTCTTGGCACTTCAACTACTGAAACACCAGGGCTTCAATGTGTTGATATACTAATTGCTATTAAATATTCAAATACCAAACAGTAAAATTCCAAATAACAAATATTTTCATAATTAAATAAAAAATAACTTATTTTTCCTAGTATGTCTGTGCTCAGTGGTGATGGCGGCAGCTTAGCTGTAATGATCATTATAAGGTGATTTCTATTAAGACAACATTTAATATAATATATTGTAAAACTTTTATCTGGTTCAAATTTGTGCATAAATTCACATTGCAGGCAGCTCAGAGAGGCACAAGGGAAAACAAAAGTGCACCAGTATGTGGTGGTAGGAGGATCAGAAATGCACAGCTTTCTTTCTGCTTGACTGTTGGCATACACCATTACGTGTGACTACCAATGTGAAGTCCTCTAATTTTATTTTGGTCTTGGAGAAGAAAAAGAATGCTTATGGGTCCATTAATAGCAAAATAAAATGCATAAATCCTGCCACTTATGTTCACGACCGTGGCGGTAATCTATACCATTTCCCCTCAGGCTTCATCACTGCTGAACCTGCAAAATTTGAAAGTTTTCTCACGTGAAATTTGGAAAACATTTATCGTGAATGCAAGAAAACCTCAATTCTCAGCATCAGTATTTTGGAGAAAAAAAATTGTCTTATTTTTAGATAAATACAATAACTAATTTAGATCTGTTGACCATTATAGTAACAAGAATTTTCCACTCTGTCATATCATTGTGCACTAAGTTTGAAGATAGCTTTGAGCAATCAACTACCCTAGTTTCATTTGCCATCATTTTTGTTATGTTTGCCAGTTTTATAAATGAAGTAGTGAGTGTTTTTAGTGATATTCAATTCCTAAGACTTCAATTTTTAATAAAAATGACTAAAGCTAAACATTTTCTTGTGCATGAAATACCAAAAGAAAATGTTTGGTTTGAATATTCGTATATACATGCTTAACTAAACTCAAACCAGTGCAGCAGATTTAAAGTCTCTGAGTCTACTTAAGCCTTCAGTGAAAACAATTTAGTAAAATTGCTATTACTTTCTCTAATGCACATACATATACAGCATACATAGTAGATAGAGAAGGTATTGTACTCCACTCAAAAATTTGATACCATGATTTCACTGGAAAATCAAGGTTTTGAGACCCCATGAATCTAAAAGTAGCATTTTTAGAAAAAAGATCAGTGTGTGTGCATGCGTGCACGTGTGTGTACAGGCAATACTTAGTGTGTGGACAGCATAATTCAAAAACGTAAAGACCATTAAATTCCAAAATTGGTATTGAAGTTTAGCATCTTCCCAGAATGCAACACAAAGATTTTCAAGAAAAATCACCCCACCGAAACTATCCTTTACACGGAAAAATTGTTGAAAATTTTGAGTTTCTCAAAAATGACTTTAACGGTTTTGATTAAATTACTGTATATTAAAGATGTTTACAACAAATAAAATTTTTATTTTGAATTTCTTGGGAAAAGCCTCTGAAGACTATTCTGGATGCATTTTGCTGAATTTTGTATAACTGGTAAATTATAAGCGATACACACAAATTTACTGGACAAAAATGTAAATCTTGTTAAAACACATAATTATATGTGTCATATGTTTTTCTTGTAGAGTTTGTTTTCGAGATATTCCTGGTTATAGTTTCAATTTTTTAGTGAGCAACTTATTTCCAATGGTGAGACACCTTTTTGTTTCATCTCTCTTATTTTATTGCTAGCCATGCAAAGTGAACCGAATTAAATTGTTTTACATAGGGACCCGTTTTTAAAATATGTGACTATTGCTTTAGCCTAGTATATTTCCTTATTTCCTTTCTACTTACAAAAGCAAGAAATAAGACCAATTCTGTTAATGTTTACCTCAATTAGAATGATGCAGATAAAAAAATAATCTTTTGTAAGAATATTTTATATGTGGAACAGCTTAACACATCAGATTGTTTTTAATTATTCAACAATTTATAGAACTAAAATAAATAATTAGCATTATTAACCTCTTATGTACAAATCAACACTATTTAATCTATCTGAACCTACAAAGTAGCAACCAGTAGAAGTTGTAGGCTGCTGCATAGTTTGAAAAGCAATCCCATGCCTCCATTTTAACTCTTTTAAGTCTTTATTTTCTCAGAAACATCAAATAATTTTTATTAAATTTTGAGATTGAAATTATGAATAAAATGCATATCTTTAGTTTGTTTTAAGCCTTTGAAGTTATCTTATTTAATATATGTAACATTTTATTAAATAACTCCTTCAGGAAAGTGTTAATTTTGTAGGTTATCAAGATCTCCATCACCACCACAGGAACGTCTGCGTTCTAAACATACGTCGGCAAGCATTAAAAGTGGTGGAAATATGTTAGCAACTAATACTGGATCATCTGTGACTGGGTCAAATGCAGCTGGTTCTGTTTCTACTCCATCATCACCACAGAGAAGCATTTTGCGAGGGAAGAAGGTTCCAGTAAAATATCGATCAATCATATCCGATGTTTTTGATGGGAAAGTGTTAAGTTCTGTACAGTGCCTTACTTGTGATAGGGTGAGTATTTTGAAGCTGTTACTTTTTAAATAATTTTGTATACAGGATCATCATAAATTGTCTATACAAAAAGGAACTTAAATCACCTCAAAATAATTCAAGATCACTTTTTATTTACTGGAAAAAATTATAGTAGCTAGGGAATTTAATGTTCAGCCGATCCCGGTGGCTGCGCTTGCTAAAGTGGCTCGCTTTGGCGCTTCGTGGGGCACAGGATAGTGGGTTCGAGTCCCGTCTTGGGTATGGGTGTTTCTGTGTTTGTAAACGTGTCTATGTGTATGTATATGTCAAAGGAAAACGTTAAGAATAATAAGGTCTACTAAGGAAATATAGGAAACTGGAAAAAATGGAGAAAAAAAAGGAATACAGCGCCGGAGTCCTGACAAGCCTCCGGAACTGTATTTTCCTGTTAAAAAAAAAAATGTTATGTCAAATTGTTGCCAATGATAGGTCAAGGTCATTGATAAGAGCAACCAGATTGAAACTGGGAGATACACTACCACTCAAAAGTTTTTGAACAACCTGTTTTGCTGCAATTAACAAGTGTATAACGCCAAACAAAGCCAATGTCATATTATAAATGGTAGAAATCCATGGAGACATAATTGAAATTTACTATACTACCTTTTGTTTGTCAATTATATACATTTTGAAAATGTAGCATTTGTTGGCCCTTATAGGAACAATTACCCTAATATTGTTTTGGATGTCTTAATATGTCTGTGATTCCCGAGATGTCGTTCACAGACATCTGTACATATGTTTTGGCTGCAAACAGCACTTCAGTGTTTCATAAGCAGGTGAATGGTACACATTGTTATTATGCAGTTGAAAAGTCTGAAATGGGTAAAAGAAGGGAACTCTCAGCAGAAAAAGTGCTGCAATAGTCAGCTTACATAAAGCAGGCCGCACCATACGTCAAATTGCCACACAAGAACACGTTTCCTTGGGAAGTTTCCATTACACTGTAAAGAGGTATGTAACTACAAATAGCAATAAGGATCGTTATCAAAAGGGGAGGCCTAGGGTGACCTCAAAAAGTGAGGATAAACATTTAATAGTGACCAGCAAGCATGATCGTTTCAAAACAGCACTCATGCTGACAGCAGAGCTGAACCAGTTGAGGGATGAATCTGTGAGTGTTTCTACAGTGAAGAGACGACTTCAGGATGCACATCTGAACAGTTGCATTGCGGCAAAGAAATTCCTATTGGGAGCTGTCAATAAACGGAAAAGATTACAATGGGCCAAGCAACATGTAAGTTGGACTGTTGATCAGTGGAAAGAGGTATTATTTATTGATGAATCTAAGTTTGAGCTATTTGGCTCAAAACGTCGCCATTTTGTTTGACATGCAAAAGTTGAATGTATGGCACCTCAGTGCATATCCCCTACAGTCAAGCATGGAGATGGTTCGGTGCTGGTATGGGGTTGTTTTGGTGGCAATAGGACAGGCGATATTGTGAAAATAGAACGAATGATGAAGAAGGAGCATTATCATAATATTCTCCGACATGCCAAACCATCTGGGATGCGGTTAATTGACAAGGGGTTCATTCTGCAGCAGGAGAATGATCCCAAACATACATCTATACTCTGTAGAAGATATGTTGAACGATTGGAAGAGACACAAGTCTTGAATAACATGGTTTGGCCCCTCAAAGTCCTGACTGCAATCCTATTGAATTACTTTGGGATCATGTGGACAGAGAGGTAAGAAAGAAACAACCCACTAATGTAAATGTATTGTGGAGTCATGTACACAACATATGGAGGGATATTTCTGAAGATACACTGGCACACTTAATAGAAAGAATGCCTAGAGTTTGCGCAGCTGTAATTAAAGCAAGGGGAGGTTACTTTGAAGAAAGCAAAATCTAACATGTGTTGCTGATTTTCATTAAATATACTGTTGTGACTACAAACTATGTCTTTTTTATTCCATTGTTTCAATAAATCCTAAAAATGAGGTGTGTTCAAAAACGTTTGAGCGATAGTGTATGTGGTTTAAATCCTGGCTGTGGCATTGAATTTTCCAGTCTGGTTCTACCTTTCCAATTAATTAATCAAATTAAATAGCTTTACTGTTCTTCCCTGCTTACACAATATCAAATTTTGCATATTGCTGTTTACACCATACATTCATATTGGGGAAAATAAAAATGTACACAGAGCAGTATGTAGTTTAGGGTGGGGTGATTTTCTTGTGAATCTTGGTGTCCTGTTAATGTGGTCCACATACACGCACACATAGAAAAATAAAGAACTCTATTAAAAAATAAGGTCCAAAAACAGGAGGAAATTGACAAATTCTAAAAAACACACAAAAAACAGTTCATTTAATTTGTACAAGCAATAAACTTATAATAAGAGAAAAAGTAATCAATAAGACAGAATCAATATCAGATTGTAAAAAAATGTTTAGTTATGGATAAACTCAACTGTATACATAAATATAAGTAATGCATGTGATATTACTATTATTGTAATGGAGCATGCAGTTAATAAAATGCTATAAAAAAAATAAAAAAACTCACACACGAGTGCAAGTATTCTCTTATTGTATAACAAATGATCACTTGAGCAATAAGGATATAGTTTTGATTTTGCAATGTAAATGTTTGGTGAGCAGATATCAACCAGAGTTGAGACCTTTCAAGACCTCTCGCTGCCAATTCCTAGTCGGGATCACATACATATGCTTCATCAAGGAACATTAACACCACAGCAAAAAGGGGGACTGTCTGCTTGTTCAGATGTCTATGCAGGAGATCAGGTATTCTTTTTATGCATCTATAAGTGTTATTGTATCATATATTTTGCTGGTCTTAAGGAAGAAGTCGTCAATAGACATATTCTGCAAATTGCTCTTGGAGTTGGAATATCTCTTACTTGCAAGGAGAATAGTATGAGCTTTATTTTGTGATTTTTAGTATAAAATGTTAATGGTTATTACCAGCTATTAGTTACATCGTCAGTATAACTAATAGCTGGTTTACAATAACTTTTTGTGTGTTTTAACTTGAGTTCATCACTACAGGGACCATTTTCATTTCTAATATGTGAACTTATCGAACCACCCTTGTATAAATGTAAAAAGAAACTAGTATCAGTGAAGTAACACAAATATTAATATAATAATAATATATAATAATTAATAATTGTAACAAATCTTCACTTATCTTTTGGAATCCAAGGACTAGTTTTGCAATAAATTGGTCTATTGTATCCTCAGCTTGGTTTCTTTTTGGTCTCAGGATACTATCTTCACCTGGAAAAATTTGCAAAGGTCATAGTGGAGCATGAATTTGATGTATTTGTTAGAAGTGCTATTAGAATAAAAATAAATATTTGTTAACAATGCTCTCAATTGTCAGGATCATATCAGCACATATTCCACTGTGTGTGGAATTCTTTCTGCAATAAATCTGTCGTGGGACTGTCATTTTTAAGCACACTTAAAAACTGTTGATGAGGGCCAGGTTTGAACCCACAACTTTGATATCAGTAGGTTAGTGCCTAATCAACTGAGCCACAAAGTGCTATTAGGATCCCGATTTTCCAAGCTTTAGGTCAAGTTTCCACACAGTTGTTTGTGATGAAGGTTTCGAGTTTAAGAGCAGAAACAGAAAAACATTTTATAAAAGTGCCTCAAATAACTCAATTTATTTTTGAGAAAGTGTAGTACAATACTTAAGCTGTCAGGCAAATGACAGAGAAAGTAATAAAATATAAATGATTACATAATTTTGTCTATGGAAAAACTATCTAGCATTGAACCTAACAATAAAATTATAACTATACAGCTATCCAAATATTGATAAAAGGCAAAACAATATGTACTGTTCTTTTTTCTGGACAATGTTGACAGTGAGCACATGTTGGCCACATATTGGCTACAATTCACTCCAATCATAAGTGCTGGCTAGAAACTATGTTCCAAATTAATTCCAGTTTATTCTTGTAGGTTTCTTTGGTCAATGAGCAAATGAAAATTCATTTTAAGTTTACAATACATAAACTAGAACCACTGGATAAGTGATTAGCTGTTCTAAGACTGACAAATTTGTGCCATTCAAATACCACAGGCTGTGTTCAGTGCAATTTATGGGAAATTTCTTCTATAAAAGTAAAGACAAGATGATGATCAACCCAAATGCAGCTTCTTTGGTATTTAGTTTTCCTGCTGATCTGATAAAGGTAATGAGTAAGTAAATTCTTACAAATATTTTGTATCTGTTCATTAGTATTCCTAGTTAGTATTAAAATATTATTCAATACTATAATTTCTCGTAATTTAAAAAAAATTACGTTGAAATGTTTATTCACTCAGTTTTTAAGTCTGTAATTTCAGACTGAAACACAACTCTGCAGAATAGAATAATTTTGCAGAAACATTTGAATCTAGAGAAGAAAATAGTAATTCTGATGAAATAAATACTGAGCAGACTGCAAAAAAGCATACTTATGCTCAAATTCCAGAAAAACATGTACATTAATGGAGAATGAGTTGTAAAGAAAATCAAATTCAGTATTGCATATCTGTATTTTTTTTATTATTTTTATTTACATGCTGACTTAGGTAATATTGTTATATTGTCAGTTTGACTTTATGAAACTGCTTAAGTTAAACAAAAAAATGAGTCCAACCCCACCCAGTTTCTCGATGGGCTCAGTGGACTCTAACTGAAGATGTGGAAAACATTCAGTGAAACATGTTCTAGGTAAATATTTAAATAACGAAGCTTAAGAGTATTAAGTGGACTCATTTTTAGTTTAATTTTCGAGTTTTGCTGTGTGGATTCCCATTCTTAATTTGGTTAACTGCTTAAGTTGTTGAAGTATACACTAAAATTGTCGCAATTTAAATTAACACACATTCACTCTCTCATTCCTATTTCTGGACTTTGAAGGGCAAGGAATAATGATAAATAAGCATTCCTTCATCAGCCTAGAAATTTGAAAAATGGAATTTCTGAGAAGAAACTGCGAAAAATATAGAGTTGAATTCAACTTTGTGGTGCTTACACTGCATTTTGTAGAACACAGATATGCAATATTCAAGCTCACTGATATTTACTTTTGTTTTGTTCAGTTGTGAGTGAAATTCTATCCAGTCAGACAACTTTTTTAACTCCCAATAGGAACTGTGCATAAATGCTGACAATTATAAAGAATGTGATGTGCCTATTACTTCCAACTCATTTATCCTTATGATGAATTTAGAACTGATTTAAATTTCACTATTTCCTATCGCATTAAATGCTGTTAGGCACAATCATGCCCTCCACCCTTATGTTTCTAATCCCTTCAATCAAATCGCATGTGGGGCTTGTTTTTTTATTTCTTTTATTTTTATTTTTTAAAATTATTTTATTTTTATTTCCCCTCTAGCTAGCAGTTTGCTTCAAACTATGTGGTATTATCTGATTGCAGGCTGTGGTTCAAGTGTTTCAGAGTTTGTTCACATACTACAATTATTATTTGATGTTAAAATGAATTGTATTTAATGATTGTTAAAATTCAAGAGTCAACAACTAATATGTATGTTTGCGTTTAGGCTTATTTAGATACCCCCTGAACATGAGGTTTTTTCATTCACGGATGGTGCTAGAAATTATTCATTATTGTTTTTCTTCTATACTAATAATTAAAACAAATATAAAACAAGAGGTCCCAAATTCAAATCTTGGTAAAGGGTGAGTTATCTGGATAGGGTTTTTTCTGGGGTTTTTCCTTATCCTAAGAAGACAAATACTGAATAACTTTAAGCTCTATGGAGCTCAGGTGCATTAGGGCATCATTTCATCAATTTCATTCGTTGTCTGATATGACTTACCAAATTAAAGGCCATTAAATAAAAAAAAAATATATATATATATATATACATATAATATTTTATGAATAGAGCACAGTTTATAAACAGACCAAGTATTGAAGCATATAAATTTTCTCTGGGGAAATTGTAGCATAAACACACAGTGTTAGCTATTGTATATTACAGGGTAAAATGAGGGGTGCTTATTCTCTCAGTTGAAATGATTAGCAGGATGTTGATTAAAGAATATAATCTTTTGAAAGAAAGTTTTGTTTGTGGAACAGCTAGAGAAAGTCATGTGAGTGGAACACACAAGATTTTTTAAGTATGTAAAGTAATCTAAGCTTCATGACAAACCCTTGCGAGTGTGCAAAATCAAGATAAAGGAATACCATATTTGCATAATCCATAAAAGGATTAAAACTGGGCAGATCTGTAAGCTGCTTGCTGCCACTGAGATACACCACCTCAAGCTTTAATAGTGGTTTGGTAAGCAGTGTCTGAATTTTCAGTCATAAAACAGTATATAGGTAGTAAGGCCTTTCTTTAGTGAATAATGCAAAAGTCTACTTAAGGATATTTAATTCCCCAAAACTATGATTTAAACACAGCAGTCTCAGTATGTTAGGGGTTTTGTTATATGCTTCACAATTTTTACTCTAATTTTAATCTAAGAACGTATTTAAATTGTTTGTTGCAGGGGTGGGTAACATGGATATGGGAGTGGATAAGAAGCTGGTTCTGGGGTCCAACTGTTAGTTTACATGATTGCTTAGCAGCTTTCTTTTCTGCAGATGAACTTAAAGGAGATAACATGTATAGGTAATCACTAATCTGTCAGCATATGTAGTCCATAAGTAATAGAAATAGTCTATAATGTAACAGATACATAAGAAAACTGCTGAAAATGGATGTAGGATACAGATGTAGTTAGTAACAAGTAGTGAGGGGTGATAAGGCTAAATATTTGTATCCTAGCCTTCACAGTATTTCAAGGATTGGTCAAGTAAAGAAAGGGAAAAAAATGCATTTAAAAAAACAAAAATATGATACCTAAGTTACAGCTGGATATAAATATAGATCAAGAAAAACACCTCTGTAAGTGTACAGTTCTAGCATAAGATCACAACTACATAACTACTTTTTTTACTATATTTCCTTTATTGAATAGAAAACGTTCTAACAGCAAATTGCTAAGTATGTCCATAAAATAAGGTCTCCAAAGTGCTGAAGCCATGAGGAATGCTTTTATGCAAGATCTGGCAACATTGCCTCGTGGATCCCCTTTCAAATCCCCAACACACCAATCTAGTTCTGATGCTCAGTCTTGACTGGACAGCCATTCATGATGGAACTCTCCCTCGCTTCTCCAGTGAGGTGTGAGTTGCCTGCAGTGATCCATTTTTGAGTGCCATTGACGTTCATCAGTTATGCAAAGTCAATGGGCCACAGTGTATGGAATCAAAAACATGTGAAAGTGAATCAGAGGGTTCAAGGATAGATGTGCACATATATATATATATATCGAACAGCATTCTAGTTGGGCTTTGTTTTCGGCAGAAACAATTGCAAAAATGGAGAAAGAAATGCATGAAAATTGGCATGTGTAGTACAATTGACAAGAGCATGTGCATTATCGCAAGGTGTGTGGGGGTGGGTCCCTAAAATGCTCATCAAAGACCATAGACAGCAACATGTTGAAGTAGCCCACAGATTTCTAGAGTGCTACATAGAACAGGGCAAAGAATTTGAAGAATCAGTTGTCACTGGTGATGAAATTAGGGTGCACTACATAACTCCTGAAAATAAAGAAAATTCTCGTCAGCGGCAGCATTTGAATTTGCTGAAGTTCAAACAAACATTATCTGTGGAAAAGGGATGGCCAGTGAGTTCTGGGACAGAAAAGGTGTATTGTACAAATTTATTCATATCGTTGCAACAATAAATGCTGCTCGCTACTGTGAAACTTTAAAAAAAACTATGTTGTGCCACTCAAAATCAAAGGATGAGGTGTGATTTTTCATCAAAACAGTTCTTGTTGCCATCTTGGCCCAGTTTGGATGGGAGGTCCTAACCCATTCCTCTATAGCCAAGACTTAGCACCTAATGATTTCCAACTGTTTCCTAAGTTGAAATCCTGGCTTGGTGGAATGAATTTCCAGACTGGCAGCGAAAAATGAGGTTGGGCACTACCTGTGCAATGTAGCAGCAGAGTTCTATGACGGCTATGTGAAAAATGTCAGTTTATGCAAATGTGTTGATCACAACAGTGGTTATGTCGAAAGATAGCAGAAAGACCAGCTTTTCTATGAATGTAACATTCATTGCCAATAAATGTGTGTTCTATATGGAAAAATATTGGAGATCTTGTTTTATGGACACACTTTGTACTTTGTTCTGTAATGCTATGTATTTGGCCAGTTCACTGATGACCTGGCAACTGAAGGTGATTCTGTAAAAATGAAAGCAGCTTAGAAAAAGGTTCAGCTTTTCATAAGATATGTTCTAATTTCTACTTTTCTCACCTCTCCAACCTATCTACCTATCCACCCACTGACCTATTTTCCCATTCATACACCAACTCAGCCATGTACCTACAAATGCATCCAAGCACTCAATGTGTCCTATATATCTATCTACCCACCCATTATGCATTTACCCACATACCCAACTACTACTTATAAATCCACCACCTATCCATCCACCTACCCATGAACTTGTTTAGCTATCTCCCAACCACATGCCTGTTCACAGATGTTTATGGTTTGAATTGTCAAATAGTTATACTTTCCTCAAGATGAAAATTGGTATTTTTATTTTTTTCTCATAATCACACAAAGAGAGAAGTTCACATCCTTAACAAAGCAACCCACTTATAAAAGATTTTAAAAGATCCTCCTTGTACCTACAATGAAATAGGCGATAAAACCATTTCTACAAAAGCTAATTGCAGTTGACAGGATGTAGATGAATCAGCTTATGTAATTCTTTGGTAGATGAATGGTGGTCACTATGAACAGTAATAGAATAAATGTTATTATTAAGTTAACATGGCAATTCATTTAATAGTCCAAGTACTAACTTTTCTAGACAAACTATAAAAGTTATAAAATAAGAGCTGAAGCTTTCCTAATGACATATTAACTCTAAATGTTCTTGGGCTTCTAGCCAGGTAAGTACATGGATTGATTTCAGCGTTTTGAATATTTGCATCATCTTCGAAACGTTGGAGTCAATCCATTTACTTACCTGGCTAGAAGCCAGAGAACATTTAGTTACAAAAATTATTTTAATAATAATGGCAGGAAAAACATCTGTATTATACAATCCAGTCAGCTACTGGTGATTTATGTATTGTAACCCCCCTTGCAACTCAGTAATTTTGCACTTAAAATCAGTATGTTATAAATCTAAAAAGCCATGGAAGTAGATCCAACTACGAAGCAGCATTAACATTTTAAGATTTAATTTTTCCTCCATTTGGTTTCTGTGACTTAAAATCTACCTCAGTTTCTAATGAAATGCAAGTTGTCCTTGAATTACAGGACAATAAATATAAAGGATTTTGTAGCAGGAAATTAATTTAAGGAATTTTGCTATTATGATTAATTACAGAGATAAAGGCAAATTTTGGAACAAATGTTACATTCATCCATAATTAAAATTGAATGTCAAAATACAATGAAATATTGTCTTTGAAAAATAATGGAATTTTTTTACTTTAGTCATTCAAAAGGTTGTCTTCTTAGTGCAGTGGTAGTGCAGCTGCTTACCAAGTGGGAGACCTGGGTTCGATTCCCAGCACTGGCATGGGAATTTTTTCCCCACTGGGAGACCTGGTCCAGGGTGCACTCAGCCTCATGAGGTCCCTGGGGGACCAATTGAGAAGTTACTTGATGGAGAAGTTGCGGCTCCATGTAATGAGGACTGCATTAACCAGCCGGTGGGGGGGGGGGTTGAGGTGCTGATCATGTCTCACCATCCATGAACATCTATCATGGACCGAGATATGGGGAACGCAGCAGTTGGGCAATAGGCCAAGGTTCCTTGTGAGCTGTCGTACTATGGAATTGTTAATCATTCAAAAACATGTGGATCTGGTGAAGATGAAGTTTTATATGTGTCCTAGCAATTACAACAGGATGATTATTTCTCTCTCCCAACAAGTAGCTCCCACTGTTTAATTCAATCACACCATCAATATCACATTTCAAACTGATGTAAGACTTATGTATCTGCTTTGAACTGTTAAGTAATGCAAGCAGAAACATTTGCATTGCATGCATAAAGCACATGCCATTTTCAAAGTATTCCCCATTGCCCCTAATGAACTAATCTTAAGAAACCTATGTTCTCTATTCTTGAAGTGACAGAAGAACAATTTGAGTTAGATTTTAGCAAGGACTTGTGTTAGTTACAGTCTAAGCTTAAACCCATTTTTATTTCTTATAAAAATAATACATGTGAGATTTAGGAAAAGTTGCAAGTTAAGAGTATCGTGTCCTATTTTATTTATGTACATTTTGACTGCCATATTCAGCCTGGTCTTTGAAGGCAGTGTTAAGTAATCACATATCCGTATGATAATACTAAAATGAGATCTTTAGCATCCTGAAGAAAGTAGAACAAATTATTACTGTTTCAACAAATTTATTAAGATTCTAGTAGTTAAAATTAGCTTTTAACTAAACATTGTTTCCAGTTGAAACAAGTTCATATTTACTGCTAACTAGGAAAGTCCAAGAGGAGACAAAATGTTTTGCTCTTAGAGAGATGCCATCTATTTGCAGAAAGGGGCAGATAATGACTTACTCATGATGAAATGAGGGTATGAGGTTTATAGTACCAGTTCAGAAGCTCTGTAAATTAAGATAATGAAGCTAAGAAATGAAGAGGATATAAAACTGCTAGGGGAATTTAAGGGAAGACTAAAGGGAAAAGGTTCAGAAAAATAATTATAAAATGAGCTAAGGACCACTATGGATTAATAATCACAGGTTGAAATGTATGGTTGCCTAAGGGATAAAATAGCAACTTGGAATATATAAGAAAATTGTAAGATTTTATGTACAGTACTATAGCAAATAAATTCAAATACAAACTATGCAAATTTGGGTTTAATCTGTTTTAGTAAAGCTAATGTTGGTGGATACGTATTGTAATGGTTAATACAGTTATGCAAAAACCATTGATTTTACAATCTAATTGTTATTTCTATTGTTTCCCAAATTTTCTTGTATATTCTTGCTTCCTAAACAATCAGTTTTTATTTAAATGTTGATACAGCTAACAACAAGTAACTAATGAAGCTAGTAGCAGTGAAGCAAATACAGATATAGTACTAATTATAAAGCAGTAACTAAACTATTGCTTCACTAGTTTTATAATGACACAATTTCAGATTGTAAACAAGAAATACATACAGTTGAAAATGCGTTTAATCAGAAAGTATGTCCTTATTTTTAATGTATAACTAATATTCTTATTGCTAGGGATTTGCAGATTAACATTCTTTATTAAGTACAATAAAGAGAACTTATAGATGGAGCTTAGAAACCGACTGGGATATTTTGGCCTCCCTAACGAGTAGCTCTTTTTTTAGCATTGAAATTTTGTTGTTTAATTTTGGGAAACAAATGAATGCACATAAGATCATCATAAATGCTTGACTCATTTCTTGTTCCCAATTTGTGAATTATGATTATTAAGTAGAGTTTTGATCTAAGGATGTATCTAATTAGAACTCCCTCTCACATTTAGAGAATGCATAATTAAATTTGTTTGTTGCTCTAGATTTTCACAATTCACCTGCAGTAAGAAAAAAAGCAGAAATGTGTTTTTCTAAATAGGTGTGTTTTATTTTCAAATTTTTCAGCTGTGAGAAATGCAATAAGCTGAGAAATGGAGTAAAATATTCCAAAGTACTAGAACTTCCGGAGGTGCTGTGCATACATCTGAAAAGGTTCCGTCATGAACTTATGTTTAGTGCAAAAATCTCAAGCTATGTTGCATTTCCTTTAGAAGGGTTAGATATGAGACCATACTTACATAAAGGTGAGTTTTCTTGTACATTTTGAGTCAGCTTTTAATATGCACTACTTTTCATAGTATTGTGAAGGTTTCACTTCACGTGATAGCTTTTAGTGCTGAGATACACTGCATTAAATGTAATAAGAATTTAAAAAAAATGTAATTGTTTCTTTGGGACATGAACCTCAAATCATATCACTTACATACCGTCTTTACAATGCTCAGCCATCTGAACACACAATAATTGCAATATTATCTGATTTCATGAACTGCGTGAGTGAATTTTAGTACATATATATGTAATAAATGGGTAAACTGCATGTATCTACATTCAATCTACATTCCACCATGCCACCATATCGACTGCTTTATTTGAGGTCTCCCCATCCCTTACCACACATTTATTGAATGCAAGTATACATTTTACTGGCATTTGATCCTGTGATCTTTGGTTTAATAGGTAAGCATTTCTATCATGCCTTAGACTGCATGGCTATAAATCCCAGTGACAAATTCAAGTAGCATTAGTATTGTTAATGAGTGATTGGCAATTTATAAAATAACACAGATTGATTTGACCAGACACTCTATGGCTTCACATACCTAAACTTTTCCCAAGGCGGTTCATCTTCGGTTGAAGGCATCATTAAGGTGTCAACTGACTGGAACTCTGGTGCTCCTGTGGATCTTGCTTCTCTGGGGTGGAGACATCTGGTAGAGGTTTTATGAGGCTTAGCAGCAAGTTAACTTCTGGCAGGATGTCAAAGTTGTCCAGAAAAGTTTATGTATGTGAAGCCATAAAGTGTCTGGTCGACTTGGTCTGTATTATTTTATAAATGTGCTTCACAGTGTTAATTCCAATTGGTTTTTCTAACTATTTTTTAACAAGCAATTAGCAGTTGGTTAAACAGATTGTTTAAAAATTCTGTACAGGATGTCATATTACTACCTTCTTAATGGAGAAGGGATTAATGGCAGTCATGATTTTATTTACTGTAAAGTATACAAAATTATATAACACTTTGCTAAATGTGTATTATTGTCAAATTATTTCACATGCCCTGGTTACTACATCTTTCATTATTTTAAAATGAAACATACTTATTCCTGCCACATTTAGGTTTTTAAACATTTAATTTTGAATAACACTAATGTTTAACAACAATAAAATAGCTTTTTATTGAACAACATGTTATGATTTTCCAATGTTTTGCGTGATTCTTTTATCAGGACCTTATGGTCAGCCATTATTATTTCACTAATGTATAGTCAATCCTCATATGTCAGGGTAATCTGATTGGTCATGGACAATGAAATTGATGAAATGCCACGGGAATTTAAAGTTGCTCAATGTTTGTCTTTTAAGGATAAGGTAAAATTCTCCCAAAAAACCTTATCCAGGTAACTCACTCTAAGAAAGATAAAAACTCTCATCATGGTAAATAATTCTCATATTCAATATGTCTATTCCATTAATATATTAATAACTATATAAATTGCTGTGTAATATAACATAATAAAGTAGATCATCAATAATGAAGCATGACTGTATAGATATGGAAGATGAAAGTGGCTGCAGAGCCCACTTTACGTGCCAAGGTTTTTGAACATGATGCTTAGAAGACATATAGCTTATTTTCAAAACATATATTGTAAACCTAATACTAAAATTGAATTTTTGTGTCTCTGCATTTTTCTTAGATTTTACTTGTACATAATTTGGCTTTGGAGTGTCCTTGCATTAAAAGTAACTATTGGAATCAAATAACCCTTATCTATAACAAAGAGGTGCTTTTTGTTTTCAACAAATTTCTGAAAATGGACAAGAGATATTTTAAAAATAACTTCCCCATATATACAGTCTGCATGACTGTAATGCTTGGAGCTGAAGTTAGCTTTAATAGGAGTGCCTTAACAGAAAGATGTTTTATAAATAGGGTGTGCATTTATCATTTTACATTTCTATTACAGATTGTGTATCACAAGTAACAAGTTATGATCTAATATCTGTCATATGCCATCATGGCACAGCTGGAGGAGGGCATTATACCTGTTACTCTTTGAACTGTGTCTCAGAGCAATGGTTTGAATTTGATGATCAGTATGTTACCCAGGTGTCACCTGAAACGGTACAGAACTGTGAAGCATATGTCTTGTTTTATAAGTGAGTAAAACATGGTTTTCTATATTTTTAATTTTGGTTTAAATTTCTGTAATACAAAGTGATTTAAAAACTTAGTTGCACCAGGTGTTCATTTTTATCTGTAATTTCCCATGCAAAAAATGTCATTGATCCCGTTGCTGATGAAGCAAGTTTATGTAATGTCCCTTCAGTGACAGGAGCTTCTAATGAATATGATATCATGATGAGGCAACTTGAATATTGTCCCTCTAGCAGCTTGACGCTTGAAGTAGATATCATAGCTATGCAGTGACATAAAATCATATTTATATATTGCTCCTATGTTGACACCAGAATGATAAAGTAATCAACCATAGTTATAAGGTATCCATGTTTATATTCAGCTTGTCAACAAAGAACAGAGCAACTTTTGAATACTATTCATTACTGTAACAGGAAGGGGAATGGAAACACTAGTTGTATTAGTTAGCAATGCAACGCCATCCATAGCACTGTGATTTACTTTCTGTTCTGAACCATTACTGCTATTTCTATTAAAGGTAAGTGTGATAGCTTTCTCTTCCAGAAAGAAATACTGCTCCTTGGTAGAGATTGCTCATTACTGTAGGCTCATTTGTCAACTACAATGTCATTATTGCTCAATTGTTGCATGGAAAATCATAGACAAAAATGAATACTTGGTATGTGTGTTCTCTTTTTTTAAGATAGTTTGGCACTCGCTCATAACATATGACAGTTACCAATCTAATAGCTATGACCTTACAGATAACTGGAGTCATTTCTTGTAATTTAAGTGAGCATTATTCCTGATATATGATGGATTTTGTGACAGTGATGTGTTTTAACAATTGAAAATTAGTTGAGTCATTTTATAACACTACATCACTTACTTTTTATTTCGGAAAACATGTTTCAGAAGCCATGTGCTTCCATTGTCAATTCCTTTGGTCAACTGCTGGTATTGCTTACTGTGGTGGTTGTCTCTGTCCCCAGTGGTGGTTTGACTCAACTAGTTTTCAATTATTGTTAAGTGAGCATTTATAAAACTTAATGTAGAATATTCAAGCATTTGTTTGATTTCATAAACATTCTCTTTATTGTAATCAGAAATTCAGTGTAGGCAATGTTTAGTGATTAACTATTTCTTACAGCTTTTACATGCATAAGTTTCATTTATAATCAATTGACTCTTGTCTTTGTACTTGTGCAAAATTATATCACTATGATTATAAAATGTGCAGATTAAATTTTATTTTATGTTATCAAAATAACATTTAATAGTAATATATTATGTCACTTTGCACAAGGCTTCATCAAAATTGTTACTTACACAGCAGAACTGGTTTCATAGGATCTGTCCTACATCATCAGCTGCATTCAACTACTGGATACAGGCGTGTTATTTGTGTTGTAGACTTCTTCTCATTTGGTGGGAGGTTGACAAACTTCAACAGCATATTTTCTTCTAGCAGGAGAGCAAAGTTCATAAGTGCGATTTTGAATTTTGCCATATATATTTTTTCCCAGATATCCAGTTCAACAGCTTTTTGTACATATTTTAGAAGGTGAATGTCGTGTTCTATTCCATATTGTTCATGCAAAAAGTGGGCTGAAACGGCTAATTTTTCAGTGTGCTTATTTGTTAAGTGACCAAAGTGTTTTTTCAGTCTGATTCCTATATTCCTTTTTATCCTACCAATGTATTTTTTATCAAAATCTTTGCAATTGATTCTGTGTATGCTGGTTTTTTGTAGTTTTTAATTTAAAGTTGCTGGAATTGAGGATACTTTTGTTACTGAATTTATTCTGGGGTGCTAAAACTATATTGTAATTATTAAAAATCTTAATATGCTGTGTAAGTAACAATTTTGATGAAGCCTTGTGTAAAATGACTCATAGTACATTATTATTAACTGAGATTCAAAGTGTATCACTTCAAATTCGTTAGTTATGCATTTCTTGGTATAGAATCCAAGTATTGGATAAGGAACAATTTGTAGTATCGCTCTCTTTATAATGTGACACTGTTGACTTGGGTGAATCATAACATTGTATTTAAAAGTTCCAGCTGCTAAAAAAATTGTTAAAGAATTAAAATGACATTCAGAGAACTGTAGAACTTGCAGAACATGTAAAAAAATCTGATGTATTCCATTCACATGACTTTCTCTACTTCTGTGTAACAAATTATTGTTAATAAGCTTATTCTTCTATTTATTTCAAGCTAATCGAGAAAAAATTAGCAGAAATAGTCTTATTACTTGCTTCCTTGTAAGTAGAAGCGAAATATGGGAGTATCATAGATTAAAGTGAAGTCAAAAGCTGGTTACTAGGTGACTGAAGTTCCTTTGTTTGTATGGACACAAATTGACATATTCCTGTATGAGAAAAAATATAAGTTTTTCAAAGCTGAAACAAAAAACAAGGAATATCTCAAAAACGATCAACTCCTCGAAAAAAAATCACATAACATAAATTATGTGTTTTAATTTGCTCTACATTTTTTGTGTGGTAAGTTTTTGTCCATTTCTTACCATTACCGTTTAGCAGTTATGCAATATTCCTCCAGAATAAAGTAGTCTTCAGAGGCTATTCCCAGAAAAGATATACATTTTATTTGTCAGGTAAATATCTTTAATATACTTTATTTTAATCAAAATCGTTACAAGCCATTTTTAAGAAAATCAAAATTTTCGAAAAAAGTTCCATGTAAAGGGTAGTTGGGGGTGGGGGGGATTTTCTTGAAAATCTTCGTGTTGCATCCTTGGAAGATACCAATCTTAAATACCAAGTTTGGTAGTCAACGGTCTTTTCCTTTTTGAGCTATGCTGTCCACAGACACACACTCACACTCACTCACACACACTCACATTCACACTCGGACCTTTTCCAAAAATGCTTTTTGTTTATTCAGGGGGACCCAAAACATGTATTTCTGGTGAAATCTCGGTATCAAATTTTTGGGTGCATTACAATACCTTCTCTATACACTATGTACATAGTACGTGTAGAGAAAATAAAAATGAGATGTTATAAACCCAGCATTGGTGGTTTCACCTCCCTGCAGTGCATTTTAAAGCTGTTTTTATTGAAACATTCAAATGGATCACTGTTAAAATAAACCCCTTTAATTCCCTTATTGCTTGCTTGAATTGTTTGTTATAAAAATAATTTAAAGTTTTAGAAATGTATCATTAGTTCAATTTAAGATATTGTGCAGCTTAAAAATCTTTTTACTGTAAAGAAACTATATTGTAGGAACTATATAAAGGATCCAGTGTTTGCATATAACTTGTGACGACACTCTGCATCTGTAATCGCCAAACATGTGTGAACAGCTTTCTTCTTAAGTCCTAGCTGATTGTTACACCTGTCAACCATTGTTACATTACATTAGTGGATTGTGCCTTTGACAGGTTCTTTTGACTTAAAGCTGCAGTTATTAAAAGAACTTACCAGCCATGGCTACTGCTGTTCCCGTCAAAACTAGCTCCACTGCTGCATGCTTTGCATCCCCAGTTGACTCACTCTCCTGAGAGCTTGTTCCCCTTTGTATACCTGTCAGTCACGTGTCAGGAAACATCCAGAAGTAGTCATATATGCAAACCACCCTAAATTGAAATCCCCTCATAAAACATAATAAAATAAATGAAAAGAATAACAAACTGTTAACCCTGTAGAAAAAAAATATAGAAAATACATAAATATATTCAAATTTCTTAAAGAAACCACTTCTAAACAAACTCACTCAGGTGACATCAAAGAACTTGCCAACACCACACATGTCCACTCACACTGTAACAATTGCAGCTTTGGTGCCAAAAAACTTCCTGGCAGCAAACCTGTCCATTAACGCAGGTGTAACCATGGATAGTAGGTGTAATAATCAGCTATAACTTACAAAGCAAGTTGTTTACACTTGTTCAGCAGTTATGGCTGCAGAGCGTAGTCACAAATATTAACATATTTTAACGTAGCCTACTGTAAATGTTTTACCTAATGGTCACCATCTACCACTATATTCCTAATATTTTGGCAATAAATGTCAATGGAACATTATAAACCTTTACTTTTCCTCATTATTTATCAAATGTAATGTGAAAAACATTTTTTTTTTTTTCTTCCAGGAAGAACAGTTCATGTGCTGCAAAGCTGCGACAGAGGGCTGTAGAACTTATAGAACTATCCCAGCATGAACCAAATTTGATGCAGTTTTATATATCAAAACAATGGGTGAATAAGTTTAATACATTTGCGGAGCCTGGTCCCATTGATAACTCTGATTTCCTGTGTGTACATGGAGGTGTGCAGCCTATTCGGGAGCATTATGTAAACCAGCTGTGCACCATTCTGTCTCAGTCTGTATGGGAATATCTGTATGACACGTAAGTATATTAAATTCAGAACTATAAAATAAATATTTAGAAACTTTGTAGTATATTTTTTCTATTATAATATGTACCTATCTAAATGCTCTTTGCATAGTATGTTACAATTAAGGTTCAAAATTTGGGAACTATAGTAACTTGAGTGGGCCATAGGAAAGAGTAAAATGCTCTCAAAAGATTTATTAGTAACGTTTGAGAAATTTGTTTTCAACAATTTTGCAGTGTGGCACAGTGATCAAGCACATTGCCTGGCAACCTGCCGTTTGTGTTCAATTCTAACTGCATTGTTGTCTCTTCTTCCTTTATTTTTACTCTTAAATCTCTTGTAATGTTAAACTATTAATGACAGAATTTAAATATATATAAAGGTTAACATTTATATAATTAAAATTATTATATTGGCTTTAGTTAAGTTTTGTAATTTATTTAATTACTGCATTTAAACAAGAATTATTTTAAATGATAAATTTTTGAATTGTATTTACTGTAGAACATGGTTTGGGATTTCAACTATCCTTCAATAATATCATAATATTGTTGCCATATTCTCTTTGTTTTCTTCCATGCATTCATGTCAGAGCACATGGCTCTGGCAGATGGTTTAAATCTCCAATAATAATCCCTATATTTCGTAACGATCTCTGAGTTGAGAAAGCATCTTATATTGTGTCTGCGATGTATTTCCATCATTATTTATTATTTTATTGGAAAATGGAATCCCAACAAGAATGTTATACCAGGGAGGTGATTGGTGAAAAATTTGGAACTACAACTTCTTATAAAGATTTAAAAACAAACATCTCTAGTGCCCTTCATTATGTTTTTACAGTTTATAAAGAAAAAAGCCTGGTCACCACAATTCTCCTGCATCTGTGGGTCCTGTAGCAATATCTATGGGTAATGGCAATTACAGAGCAGGTTATTGAACTGAGTAGTAAGAATTTCATATTGGATAATGAGGATTTGATATTATGCACCAAATCTGACAAAAGAAGAGATGCACGCATACTCAAAATGGAAGTTCTCATCATTATAATCAAGATTTCTGTCTTGAAAAAAAGAAAAAATATTCTTCAAAGTTCTCTCGGGCTTATGCACCTGGCTGCTAGCCCAAGAGAACTTCAAAGATTTATGCTGCCAGGAAAGCTACAGTTCTTAGAGAAAATAGGGAGGGCAGATATAAAATATGGTGATACTAGAAATGGAAAAACTTCATACATTGGCTCTGAAACCTGGGAAAGATTTCAGGATGCATGAAGCTGTTATGAGAAGTGATGACAAGAACATCACAGCAATAGCAGTGGCATTCCAATATTTGCCACAACATTTTTAATTTATTTCAAGTGATACCTGAGTAAAATGCTTCAAATGTAAACTTTCAATAGGACAGCAAAAGGTCACCAAATTCTTCAGTAACACTGATGTTGCAACCACGGAAGAAACCGTGGAGGCAGAGAGAAATTTTGTATACAATGAGACATATAATACCGAATTTCAATCTTTATTATAATTGATCTACCAGACTGGATGCCAGCATAAATTAATGTATAAGTTACTGGATCATGAGATCCAAAGACCATTTTGGTGAAAAAACTAGATATGTCTTAAACAGTGCAGCTCAGTTACCACTATAGGGAAATTGTTACCCCATGTATTTTTATGTATGCAAGAGCCTGCCAACAAATTTGGTCCTTGAGTTGCTGGCACTGTTAAGAAATTAGAAAAAAAATATAACAATGCTATTGATACTTGCTCCAAATCTGAAAAGTAACAAAAGAGCTTAATGTAAAACTCCCGGATACATCATTGAAACCATACATGGCTAACAATAAATAAATTCCTTCTATTGGTGAATTATGGAGTGGCCAAGCAGATTTGACTTTGTATGATGAGACATTCATCAATGAATAAGTTGCAGCAATATGTACTATAAAAGTCATCCACTCAAATGTACTTCTCTTGTTCAATCCTGTGATTAATATTTCTATTGTCAAGTCAAAAATCTAGTTAAAAGACTACAAAGTGCCTCAACAACAGCAAGAGAAGATGGAATTTAAAAACATGAGATTGTGCAGCATCAATCCAGTGCTCTTTTTTTTATCTCAATGATTCACTATGCTTGTTTTGCATCAGAATCAACAGAAGAAATAACTTTATTTAAAAACTTGAATGAAGCACATTTTTCATTGAAGCGTATTTAAAAAAATGTTCTTGCTTAAAAATGGTTTCAAAAAATGTGCATGATGTGAACAGTATGTTTTAATGTTCCTTCAGTGATATCCTACAAAATATGTTTCTTCTGATAATAAACTTAAAGCAGTGTTGGTAATTTATTTGCTAGAAATTTTGAAAATCTTTCTTTCATTCAAAACCTTACTGAATGCTGCTGCTTCAAAATCATAAAAAAATTCCATCAAGCTTTACCAAAAAATCTTTAGAGGGTGTTTTACTCTTTCCTATAGCCCATTCAGGTAATATATTCTGGAAACTTGAAAGGAACATAAACCTGCTCCTACTCATACAGTTTAAGCCAAACCAGTAAACTGTCCAGTTCCTCTTCTTGTTAGGCATACAAGGTCACAACTTCCAAGCCGTAGTTAAAATTAAATTAGATAAATGATTTTTCCTTTCATGTTCATCTCTGAATTATTATTTAGTTCATTTCCACTCCTGCAGTTGACTTCAATATTTATACAGAATTCCAGCTTTAGCAAAATACAGAATTTTAACTGTGTTATATGTTGTGAATTATTTGACTATCATAAACAAAAAATCTGGTGTGATCCATTCACATGTCTTTCTCTACCTTTTCTGCAAACGCACTATTCTTTACAAAAGATTATTCTTTTATCTACATCATGCTAATCATACAAACATTTAACTGCCTTACTTGCTTCCTTGTTAGCAAAAAGGAAATAAGGGCATACTCTACGTGAAAGCAATAGTCAAATATTTTAAAAGCTGGTCTCTATATGAAACAATTGAAATTCAGTTCTCTTTGGATGCCCAGGAGTAAAATAAGAGATATGAAATGAAAGATAACTTCCAGTTTGTGAAAAGTCTAAACCAATAGCAAGGAATAGCTTGGAAATGGTTAACCTTATAAATTCTGTTTATGTGTAAATTAGGTGTTTTGACAAGATCTATATATTTTTGTTTTGATCAATATTTTTTCTGGAATCACTTTTTTATCGTTAGATGAAGCAGTGGAAAGTTATGAAATTTTGATTTTCTAAGTGCTTCAGGAAGAGTGGCATCATTGCTTTAAGGACTGGCTTTATCGAATGCAAAAATGTATTGATATTAAAGGGGAATATTTTGAAAAACCAATAAACTTATTTAAACTTCTTAACAAAAATCTGTATTTGATTTTCCAAAAATTTTTAGAGATGCCTTTTACAGAAGACTGCAAAGTCTGAAGAAAGTATATGTAGATAAAACTGAAGGAGCAGCTCCAAAGAACACATGAGAAATCTAAAATATCAAAAGTATTGTAATAAAAACTTCACCTTTTATAAATTACATTCATAATTTTTTTTATTAAGCAGAATATATATTTAAAATTATTCATTTATATGTATTCATAGTTTTCTATTAAATTATTGGAGTCAGAATAGCTTATTTTTTCATATAACTAAATGATCAATAATGTATTTAAAAAAAAAAAACAGTGTTTATTATCTTTCCTTGTTAATCTTAAATTTCTTTTTCCACCCAGATTTGGAGGTGGACCAGCCTGCAATCGCCTTTATGCATGCCCAACTTGCCAGCAAGAGCAGGAAGCATTGGCACGAAGAATAAAACATGAACTTGAAGTGTTTATGCAACTTAATAAAGAATTTCAGCAAGCAGAAGAGAGTCCTGTTGTCATCTATGCTATTGCTATGAGCTGGTTCAGACAATGGCAGAGCTTTGTGACGGGAAAAGAACCAGAACCACCAGGACAAATAGATAATTCCTCAATATGTACAACTAAAAATGGGCAAACAGTTCTTAAAATGGGTAAATATAAGAAGCTTCTTTAAAACTTAATCTCTTTGGTTCAATTCTTATATTATTAGCATACTATCATAGTATTAAATAATGAGTAATACACTTTCAATCCATCAAAATAAAACACATGTAATTTAAAATTGGACACCTAATTTTGGTTAAATTGTCAGGAAAACAGTACATTTGGTCAGCTTCATGCCATTTGTCTTCTCAAGGTAAGAAAACCCTGTAAGAAACCTTATCTGGGTAACTCACCATAACCAAGATTCAAACTAGGGATCAAACACATTGATTGAATGTATAAGAAAAAAAATTAAATGTATAAGAATGTATAAGATGCAAGTCCAAAGGAACCGAATATTTTTTTCGAACTACGGCTTTAGATTTTTTTATCTAATATGTATTTAAAATCACTTTTAACTATGATGAATATGTTTTAGCATATCTTAATGTTCACAGTCCTTTATTTATTTACTTTCTGCTTGTAGCCATACTGAAAAATGCAATATAGCCAAATTATCCATCTTGTATCACTTAATGCAATGCTGCCATTTGTCTTTTTTCATCCATGAATTACACTAACAGTATAACTATACTTAATCACTTAATTATTAGCTACCAGTGAGAAAAAGAATAGACAGGAAACATAAGAATTCAGAAGGAAGCCATAAGTCTAGACTCAACACACAATAATTGACAAGCTAATACAAAATACCAAAATACAAAAAAAAAAAAAAAAAGTGTTGGACATCACCACTCTCAACAGAAAATATATCTCACTAGAAATAATAGATTAATGTTCCATCCAAAAATTCATAACAAATTAAATAAACTGTTTCTAGAATATGAGAATCGAATACTTTCTAATTCAAATGTATATTACAGCTACTAACTGCTAATCAGTATTTATATTTATTAGTTTTTTCCATGAAAAATACAAGCACTTAAATACAAGGGGCACTATTTATATTTTGAGCCTAATAATAAAATATTGTCATTGATAATTGCTTTATTGTTTCTCAAAAAATTCTCCATGATCAACACATTTTTGCGTGCATTCAAACCATTTGTCATAGCATTTTTTACAATCTGCTTGAGACACCTCCAAAACAAGCTTTTTTAATAGATCAGCGGCTTCTTCGGCCGACAAAAATTATCCATGTATTTTATTTTTGATGTTCAGGAACAAAAAGAAGTCATTGGGTATCAAATCAGGAATGTACGGTGGATGAATCATCAATTCAATTTTTTGAGTGTTCAAATAGTCAGTTGTTAGACGAGATGTGTGAATGCTCACATTGTCTTGTTGAAGAGCGATCTGACAGCACTAGTTTGTTTTCCTTATTTCACTGAAAACTTCCGGCATACAAATGGTTGTGTACCATTCAGAATTGACTGTTTCACATTCCTCTAAAGGCCCTGTTGCCACATGACCAACTTTTCTGATAAAACGGGCGACCATTTGTTAAAATGTGCTTAGAATGCAAGCATTTGGTTCATCTTGAATCGCCCATACATTCGACTGCTAATTACATTCCAGTTCGTATTTATAGATCCATGATCGATCACCTGTTACAATCTTATATACATTTTAAAAGCCCCACCATTTTATTTCTTGAGCATTTGTATGCTCAAGAGAGATTGTGTCAAATTATGTAGGATCCAATGAGAGTAAACTTTTTTCATAGTTAAATGATCACGCAATATTTTATATATTCTGGTGGAACTAATGTTTAGGGTTGCCTTTATCTCACAGTATATGGAATAATGATCTCAATCAGTTTCTGCACACATCATTGTTTACTGGCACAACTGATTTTGGACAACCTTCACAAATTTTGATAGTGAGCAAATGGCGGCCATGATTAAACTCATAGCAGTGTTTTACAGTAACAAAGAATGGAGCTTCATTGCCAAATGTAGTAGTGAGCTGGTCAATGCATCTTGTCTTGATAATCCACATCAAAAATCCTAGGAAATCATTACATAACCATTTTCATGATTTAATTTCATCTTTTCGCTGAGACACAATTTTAAAGTCACCATAAAGAATACAATGCTCTGTTGACAAAATATCTGATGTCAAACTTTCCAGTAGAAACTCCAGATGGCACCTATAGCAATCGGCGTTTCCAAGGCTCAAAATGTAAATAGTGGTTCTTATGTAAACTTAGCTTAAGCTGAGCATTTTGAATAGCGATAAAAGTTCATATGAAAACACTGAGGAAAAAACCTACAGATGTGCTGTACCTAAATGTCATGAGACATTTAAATAATTTATGAAGCTTTAAAAGTGGCAGATATTAAGAAAATGCAATATAGCATAAAACAAGTTATGCATATAAAAAGCTTTAAATGTTTAGTATTTTTTGGTATACTTTGCCTTAAGTGCATAATTCATTAGAAAGTAATTTTTAGTTTCAGACTATGCTCAACTCTCTGAAGAACTTTGGTGTTTTTTCCGCCGAGTTTATGGAGGCGGCCCTGAAGTGGTTATCAGGCCACCCAGTCAAAGAGGAAATATGCAGACTTCACCAAGTTCAAGAGTGACAGCTCCAGGGTCTGAAACCCCAATTGGCATGGCACATGCTCTTAAGGCACGTAGTACTGAAAACATTACTATCAGCCACAGTGGCAATGTGAGTGCTGTGCGGCCTGCTGGACGAGCCCAGAGTGTGAGTGCAGATAACATAACAATAAGAATGGCTGCATTTTCTGCGTCAGGAAATAAATCAGTACCTGGTAAGGAAGTGGCAGCAGATGAAAAAGGTAAGCTTATTTGGATTAATTACAGTTATTTGCAATATTACATCACTTACCTTATTGAAGAAATGGAAAACATGTTTCTGGAGCTACTTGCTCCCATCAGTTTCTGGTTCGTTGCCCTCCATGGTGTAATGGTTACCATGCAAATTTCATATATCCAGTGGAGGATGATGGATTTTTTCGGGCATGGCTTCCTTTGGAAGGAAAGTAAAGCCGTGGGTCCAATGTCGTAGATTTACAGCATGTAAAAGAACCTCAAGCCTGATAGAGAGGCCTCTTGAGCAAAATTAAGCAGTCTTTCACGCCCTGGAAGGAATGAGACCATGAGAACCACAGCAGTTAAAGAGCGTCCATAAATAATACGCCATTTCATTTTAGTGTTTGGTTGACTCTAAGTAGTAGTCCAAAGTTGTCCAAATTGATCATCATTGCATTTTTTAGAACCAACAGTACTGTTCATTGTGGTTGCTATTGTTTCCTGACCTGTATAACTTTCCAAGGAGGACAAGGGTTACAGCAGCTGGGAGAACTCCTGCAACTCAGATAAGTTCAGATCCATGGTAGGAAGCAATTTCTTGTTCAGTTTACTTTTGTTAATTATTCTCAAGAAATAATTTTACATTTACAGGCTATTGTTGGTATCATATCTTCTAGCACACATCGACAACTGCTATCAGATAAGAGTATCATATCTTCCTGATGATACTCTTGTCTGATAATAGTTGTCGATGTGTACTAGAAAACCTTGTTTAAATGTTACATAGATGATGTACTCATCAAATAAAATTCTGGCCCTTTTGGATGCTCATCCCTTGGGTTTCAAAGTATTTCTCGTACTGTATGAGTTGGAAATACTCATAAAGTTCCCTAATAAAAGAAAAGATACAATCATCCCTATTATCCCGGAAATATGGACACACTGAAGTCATTGGGTAGTGATTGTGAAGCTTTGCCATAATTAGCAATGTTTAGTACTGTAGTCGCTAACACTGTTTGTATTTTCACCGTTAATACTAGTGATATATAGAGCCCGCCTGGGTAGCGTGGTGGTAGCATGTCTGCCTCATGTTCAAAAGGTCGTGAGTTTGAATCTCGCTTAGGGTGAGTTACCCGGGTAAGGTTTTTTTCGGGGTTTTCCCTTATCCTGAGAAGACAAATGTCGAGTAACTTTAAGCTCCATGGACCCCGAGATCATTTGGGCATCATATCATCAATTGCATTCATCGTTCGATATGACCAAACCAGGTTAAAGCACGTTAAACTACAACAACAAAAAAATACTAGTGATATATACTGTCAAATGCAGCTGACAGTTTAAGTGTGTGTGGCTCTTTTTCATTAATATCTGTAAACATGCACACATCTTCTGCCTGGCTGGAGAAGGTAAATATTAAGGTCCTTGAATATTATTTTGCTTTATTTAGTTTCTTCTTGATCAAATTTGTTTCCTTCTCTGTTTCACCATTCTTACTCCCCAGATCTTCCAACCGATAATCTGTGGGGATGTTTAACACACCAATAGCTAAAGCTAAGGTTTTTCACCATCAACTTCCTTACTCACAAATACAAATTCCTTTTCTAATTTGGCTTAAATTGTTGAAAACTGTGACTAAATCCTTTTTGTTTTCCTGAATTACATTTATTTATTTTCAAGCTGCTGGCATTCCTATCTATCTTGTTGTATATCTCTATTTATACTCCCTAAATTCTCTTGCAGTTCAGCATTACTTCAATAAATCAACTTCCTCAGCTGTTTGTTTTGATAGATGAATTTTTTATTTTGTTAACAGAGTTTGTTTTCCAGTCTCTGGTTATTTGCACTTTAATTGGATTTCAGCTTCCTGTTATTTGGGTTAATATATCCTGTAACTTGTTTTCCATCTTTTTGTGCTGTGTTAGTTTATTAGCTGAACAGAAAAATCTTCCAACAAAAGTGATACTAAGTTAGGGTTAATGGTGCAGGTATATGTGGGGTGAAGTGTTTCGTTTCCCTTGAATTGGAAAAGTGGCCTCACCAAAGGATGTGACTACATGTTGATGGTCATTGCCCTCAATATTGCTATAGCTTTTCAATATGTCACTAGCTGGCCAATCATTCATGCTGTCTGCTATTCACCTCCCCTCCTTAGGAACATATGCTGTTCATACACACTATAAATAGAATTTATGTTCTATTTTTGGTAATCATATTGGTCATTTAAGTTTTCCTGGTACTCTGGATTCTCATTCACATGCTAGCGGTGTGCATCGTCAATCCTCAATGAACAAGGAGCCAATTAGGTGTTCCAGTGGGTGCATTTTGTGGATCTTCGAGTCTTATCTGCCAATATTAAGCCCCAACTATTAAGCTCTCCTGATGTCATGAGGTCCTAGGATTGCTTGGCACCAAAGGTAACCTCTTGCCTCCAGTGGTTGTCGTCAACCTGGTTTGTATGTTTCAGGGTGGGAAGATATTTTGCAGAATGCAGGTTATAGAATTCTGTGTAAATCAGAAATAAAAACAAAAATCCTCTGCAATCCAATTTCCTTGCAGTGTTATTGGAGCAATGTTTCCTGCAGGATTCTTTGTTCATTTCTGTTACTATTTTCTCATCTTCACACTTGCATAATTGTTCTTTGTATACCATCAATCGCTCACCATGGAAACAGATTATTAAAGACTTATATTCTTTAAATAAGTATATTTTTTCTGTGAAGGGTGAAATTTAGGTTTTCCAAAATGTTGATGCTAGAGGTTTTTACGTGTGTTGCATACTTTAGGACTGTAAAAAGACAATGTTCTGCTAAGTTTCATTTTTCTAACTCCAATTTAGTTATTAAAAATGAATATTCAAAATCTGTCTTATCATACAGTTTTTCAATAAAATGAATATAATTTTCTTTGGCAGTACCATAGAAGCATGTATAAAAGCTTCAAGTATGAGAATTTGTGTATCTTGATTACAAAGGGAGAAAAAAAAATTATATCCATTTTAAAACAAAATTTGAAAACTTTTTACTTATTCTGCACACATTTTATATTTCATTTCAAAAAGTAATGCTAGGCAAATCCCATACTTGATTTTGTTAACAATAGTTTTGGAAAGATGTAACATTTTCAGTTTGCTAGCATGTACATATTTTGTGGGTTGCATTAAGTTTTTAATTTGTAATAATGTTGTAAAATTTAAAAGCTAAAAAAATGACTTTTAAAGTTTGCATGCATTTTGTACAAGAAATTTAACTTGCAGGCTTCATTAGAAGTGTTTAGCCTTATAGAAGGTTCCTTCCCTTCCCCTGGCAGCTTCAGGATTTAACTGCAAAATGCGATGTTAAAATAACCATGTGCTTTTGGACAGAGAAAGCTTCCAAACTAAGATTATTTTCCTTATTCTCTTATGATAAAAAAACAGATATTATTGCTTTTTATACTACCATCTACTGATGATTTTTCATTAGTACCTATAATATACAGACTAAGAGCAAAGTAGAAATTTGAATTAGTGCAAAAATCTTATGAAAATCTTCAAAATAACATCTTCACACTGGCACCTGCCATGGCTAACATGGGACATTTAATAATATAGACCTTTAAATGCGATGTAATTAAGGCAACTTACAGAGGTTTGAAACTTTGCATATATATACTTTAATGTGTTTTTTCCGTGCAAAAAAATCAAAAAGCATATTTTAGCAAAAATTGCTGTAATTTCACCCATCACCTTCTTTAATGGCATTATTTCTATCAGTACAATTATTTTTTTTATTTTATTATAATCACTGAATCACTATTTTATAGTGTCAATTTAATTGTTTTTTCACATAAGTAGTGTGTATGACAGGAGTGGGATAGGTAGAGCCAGACTGAAAATTCAGTGCCATGGTCAGGAGTTGAACCACAGATCTTCGGTCTCTAGAAGGTTGCTCTACCATTGAGCTACAATTCCTCAACTGACTTACATGTTTCTTGATAAACCACAAGGTGATCTCAAATTATTTTGAGAAGACATACCCCAATGGCAACTTACAATGTTGTAAGTACTTTTAGGCTCGGGCTTCATAGTTTAGCCAACTATTATGATCAAATAGTGTTAATTTAATTTAGTGTTTACCAAGAAACGTACGAGTTAGTTGAGGAATTTAGTACCGCGCCAGCCTGTAACCATGGTAGTTCAGTGGTAGAACAACTGGCTAGGAATCGGGAGATTTGTGGTTCAAATCCGGCTATGGCATTGAATTTTTCAGTCTGACTCTACCTATCCACTGTTTTATAGTTTCTTTTAACATCATTAAGCCCAATTTGTGTACTATTTCTTAGTCATTTTGCCTAACATATTTTTATGCCATTTAGCACTTCATGTATTCTGTATACAATTTTAACTTTCCAATCACTGCTCTGCATTTTAGTCCTGCATTACTTATTCTTTGGATTGTCTTGTACTAGCAGGTTGTACTAGCAACTAGTATAACATCAAGTAAAGTTTTGGTGCTTACACTATAACTAATATGGCAGCCTTCATAACTCTTAAACATTCACTCAACTCTTAATTTTAATGTGATTGGCAGTTCACCTTTCTGCTATTGTCACCTTATCGAACATTGGCTTCAGTTTGAATCTTTGAACCCCAACTGCCACTAGCTTGGCATTATTTCCTACTAAATCTAGCATAAAACAAATTTTATTCTTACTATTGTTTATTAAGCTAACTTTACAAAAATGAGCATGATTACATTATCCTTTTAGCACTTTCAAATGGTATTTTTTTTTACTTTCTTGGGACCATTATTTAAGATTCTCATTCCATCTTGATTAATTACAAAATACTTGTTAATCAGCAGGAATTAATGATTGCTTTATAGTCACTCAGAATTATTGCCTCAAAAAGTTGAACAAGTTATCACTGAAAACTTGCAAACATGTCTTTACTAATTTATGTAACCATTATTCTCAATAACTGAATGTACTTGAAGTATTTTTTCCATTTCCTATCAATTCCTTTGCATCAGATTACTAAATATTATAATGATTCAGATTGATACTGAAAATAATAGTAATTTATCAAAAATGCTTGTAGATACTCAAGTTTGACATTAAGCTGCAAATGCTTCAGCTTAGAAATAATGTAACCTCCTCTTGTTTCAGGTGTTTTCAGCACTCCAGTACTGGCAGCAGACTGATTTTTATCTTTGGCAAAATACTGTTGTGTGATGTCACATGTTTCGTGTGTGTGCATTAATGTATTATTTGTATATATGCATGTGTTTATACAGATTGTATCTTCTCCGTGTGTGCTATCTAGCTACTAGCCTATAACCAGATGTCAACATGAGCTTTTGTAATCCAAGAGCAAATTTTCATGTGAAAATACTCTCAGATTCTGTTTGTTACATCTATACTAACAATCAGCATTGTTGCCTCTTCTTTGTACTTGGATGGGAGAATCTAAACCTCCACACATTACCCAAAAACATTGGTTTTAAAAACTGATTTCATGATTAGTGGTATCCTCCACAGAGAAGGATGTCCTTAAATGTAGTGTAGTATTGGGATGCCAAGACTGCCATTATATGGCAAATATATGAGAATACAAGCTACCTTCAATGTGCCGAAATCGCTGACCTTACATAGACATCATTTGATAATGTCTCTTTGAGGTTATTGATTTACATTTAAACAAATTACTAATAACTGTTTATCATAATATATTTGATATACATTGATTTCAAAAAGATTAAAAACGTAAAAAACAAAAAGGCATTCATGAAGAAAATCTGAAAGATTATCAAGGTACAACTTGCATTATATAATATAAATAGTTAAATAGTGGCCTAAAAACAAGCAGAAGTCCATTAATTTGTTAATTTGTATATTCAGGATACATTTGAAGTTCAGTTGTGTATAAATTATGTATACCAAAGACTTTTATTGTTAAATATTGATTTATTAACTTAAAACCTGTACAAATTTTAGAAAAAAAATGTAACATCAACTTAATAGTTTTAAAATATATATATTATTTTGACATTTTCTATGTTGCTAGATAACTATTGAAAATGTTAATATTCCTTTTTGAAGTAGAAGGAAAAATAGTACACTTATGTATCTTATTGTATTTACATTCCGTAAATCTTTATACTCTGTATTTGCCTGTGAACACAATGCGTGTTTTAAATATACTTTGGGCCGAGTCTTTGGAGACAGTGGGAGGGGGAAGATAAGAAAGTTATGAGATTGCACTGGTGGTTATTTCAAAGTGTTGACAAAAGTAAACAGGCCTTAACCATAAGCAACTGTTTTCTATCTGTCTCAAAAGACTTTGTCCAAAATACATATTAGTATGTATTTCACCACTTTTGTTTGGGAAAAAGTGTTAGGTGATAGATCAACTGTGTGATTTCATTATGTAGTGCATAATTTGTTGTTGATTTATTTCCCTCTTTTTGAAGTTACACAATAAAACTGTTGAGTATAACCATTTTTGTTTTATCTTATAATAGTCTTTGTTTAAAGATTAAAAACAGAAGCATTATTAAAAGTGAAGTATTCTTTATGATGGAGGTGTGATGAGTCTCACTTATTTACACTCATCTTCACTTTTTGAAAGTTGGAAAAGTTGTTGATGTTTTCCAACATTTAAACATCTGATGTGTTCTATTCACATGATTTTCTGTACCTTCTGCAAACAAACTATTCTTACAAAAGATTACTCATTTATCTGCATCATCCATTCGAGATAAACCAGAATTATCTACCTCATCATCTACATTTAACAAAAAGACAGTTTTAAGAACTGATGTTTCCTAGAAAACTTGTTCATATTCCCCTATATTCTACCTAAATAGAAGTGTGCACATTCTCCTTTTATCTTATATGTGTTTTAAATGGTGCAATGCTGATCAGATCATTCTTTTAAGACAGTATAGCTCACTTTTTATAACTTGATTATGAGTGCATTGTGTATTCTTTGACAACCTTTTCCGTTTAATTAAGTGCATAAATTTGATTCATCATTTTAGTATCAGCCTGAGTCAGAATCTTTCCCACAAATGTAGTTATTAAGCTGTGTACAGAAACTGGTGGATCCCTGCTGTCTTATCAGCACAATGTTCTGTATATTAGGGATATGACAAATAGTGGGACAGATAGTCACACTGAATAACCATAGCCAGGATTTGAACCACAGATCTAGTTGGTTGCTCTACCACTAAGTTACCATGACAAGATACCATCATGACATTAAATTTCTCAACTGACTTGCATAATTCCTGGTAAACCACAACGTGATCTCAAATTCTTTTGAGATGACATATTCCAATGGTGACTTACAATGTCATAAGAATTTTTTAGTCTGACTATCTGTCCAACTCCTGTCCTACACATGGCTTGTAGAAATAGTTATTTTCAAGTAACAGTTGCATATGAATGATTTCAATATAGACTTACTTCTAAGAGTCCAAGCTGTGTGTGTTTCCAGGCTCCAGGGAAGTCGGTTAAGTGGGAAAGAATTGGTGACATATGTGATACTTAGGTAGGGTTCCCTGCAATTACATGTCGCCCTCCATGCTGTAATGGTTACCCTGCTAACTTCATTCACCCAGGTCGCAGGTTCAAACCTGGCGGAGGACGATAGATACTTTTGGGCGTAAAAAACCTTAGCATGGCTTCCTTTGGAAGGGAAGTAAAGCTGTGGGTCCTGTGTCATAGATTTACGGCACATAAAAGAACCTCAAGCGTGATAGAGAGGCCTCTTGAGCAAAATTAAGCAGTCTTTCATGCCCAGTGTAGAATGGGGCACTGAGAACCACAGCAGTTAAAGAGCGGCCATAAATAAAACACCATTTTTTTTTTCTGCAATTACACCTTCCAGTGATGGTGCCGTCGCTTCTGAGCATATTAAAATGTGCCCACAGTAAAACAATTACCCTTAAGGGGATGATGGATGAAATATTGGTTTTCCACAATGTTATTGCTAACGACTTCGTTTTTGCTACTTGCATCAGGGTATAAAAACACATTTCTGTCGAATTTAGTTTCCGTAGTTTTAACATTCTTTTAGTTATTAAAATGTTTGTTTTAAAAAATGGATTTTCCAAAATGTTATTTCCTTGTACAGTTCTTGAGAAAAATTACTAAACTACTGTGGCAAATCATAGAAACATATAGAAAAGATTCAAGCATCAAATTTTTCATATCTGTTCACAAGTAGAAAAAATATCCACTATAAAAGTAATATTTCAAAACCTATTATGTTTCACCACTCATTTTTTATTTAAAAAAATCTGTGTTCCATTAACATGACTTTCTCTAGATCACTGTAACACATTATTGTTAAAAAGCATATTCTTCTATATACTATATGATAATAGAGATTAACAGAAATTGTCTTATTTACTTGCTTAATAAAAGGTAAATAAGGGAATGCACTAGGCTAAAGTGATAGTCAAATCTTTTAAAAGTTGGTTGCCATGTGTTTGAAATCAGTTTCTATGCATGACCAGGAGAAAAGTGTGAGAAAAGTTTTAAGTATTTTAAATCTGAAACAAATAACTGAAATATCTCGGAAGTGGTAAATTCCACGAAAACAACCTTTTGACATATGTTGTGTGTTTTAACGAGATCTACATTATATATGTAGTAAGTTTTTGTCTGTTACAGTTTACCAATAATGCAAAATTCAGCAAATTTCATCCAGAATAAACAAGTCTTTAGAGGCTGTTCCAGAAAATTCAAAATATACATTTTATTTGTCATGTAAATATCTTTAATATACAGTATTTTAATCAAAATTGAGAGCCCTTTTTGAGAAAATCAAAATTTCGAAAGTTTTCCATGTAAAGTGTAGTTTGCATTGGGGGGACTTTTCTCCAAATATTCATGTTGTATTCTTGAAAGAAACTAAACTTAAATACCAAGTTCGGTAATTTACCGACTTTTCGTTTTTGAGTTATCGTGTTCAGACACACACAGAGCCTTATTTCCAAAAAAATTTTTGGGACCCTAAAACGTATATTTCTGGTGAAATTTCGGTTTCAAATTTTTGGGTGGAATGCAATACTTTCTCTATACACTATGTACATTGTATGCATAGACAAAGTAAAGATTAATGTTCTAATAAAAAAATCATGCTTAGTTTTGTTAAGAACAGCTTTGGGAAGACCCAGTAAAAGTTAAAAGTTTCAAATTTGTAGTATGTATTTTGTGAATTGCATTACACTTTGAATGTTCAGATATATAAAAATTAAGTCTAAAAAAATGACTTAAATAGCTGTTCTAAGGGGAATTTAATTATTGCAAACCTTTATGTATGATTCAAAATCTTCTCGGGCTTCAAAATCTTCTTGAATTAACACGTCGCCAGGAAAGCTTCAGTTCTTACTTTATGTATGATGTAAATAAGGTAACTTTCGGACATTAAAGAACTTTGAAACTTTGTGGACTTACCACAGAAATGGTTTGGGAAGTTTGTACTATGTGCGTGCATTTTCTTGAGTGCTCGGCTCCTTAGTCTTCATTTGGTAGGGTTTGCACAATTTTGGAAGAAGAGCAAGATGACCACATAGAAACATGAAGTACTCTGACATATAGTGGCTTCAAGGCCAACGTTTTTTCATTGTGTACGTAGATCTCTTGAGTTCATGCACATGCACTGAATTTTTTTTTGCAGTAAATTAGACAACCTATTCACATAGCTGAGGGCCTCAAAAAATTTATTGTAAAACCAATGTACAAGAAAAGGTGCACACATTAGTAGGTAGGTTTTAGATTATGGGTGTTAAGTAGGTAGCTCCATGTAGCTCCTCAATGATTGCCATTTCAGGAGCAGCTGCTCTGCTGGTGTCTTATGAGTGATATTAAAATTTGATGACCACTTTTATCAGAGAGGAGTACATAAGATTCATCTTTTTAATGGTTAGCTGGATTAATGCTTTCATTATCCAGGATGCCCAGAAGTCATGCAGGGAACCCAGCAATGCCTGATTTGGTATTTTATGGGTAAGCTGTCCCCTAGAGATCTGACAAGGGCACCCTCATAACTGAGAATCTGGCATATAAAGTTTGAGCCTGACAGCTAATCACACCCTCCATGTATAGGAATGCTGAGACATTGTATAGCAGCAGACAAAATAAATGGACCGAAGCCACTTATTCTGTGTCCACTGTAACTAGAGAAGCCAGGTGTCTGCTGCCATGCCCCATACTATGCAAACAGAGCATCAGGGGACATATTATTGCCTTGTAAAAACACTGCTTTAATTGCACTGGCATGAGGGAAGCTGGAATGGGATACGTAGCAGCTAACGCACCCTCAGCCTTGTGTGTATGAAAAAGTGACACAAATATCTATCCGTTGTCCCTCGTGGGGAAGTTTGGTTAACTGTGTTGCAGGAATATCTTGCTTGGTAAACAGAAGGCATACTTTTTACCCTGGATTCACAGATATCCACCACCATCTGCCCAGTCCTGGGCTGATGTTTTTGTATGGGCTCTGAGAATGTTTGTCTTTTCCATAGAGTATGACATCAGCAAACTGGACTATTGTTGGGAAGTCTGCTATTAAAAAAGGCTAAATGGTTGAGAAAGCTTTCTTAACATACGAGACACTGCTGACGTTAAGGCATTGGCCTAGAACTCCGGTAGGTGGGATGGCTTGAATGTTGACCAACAGCGGTATAGTACGAACCTCTCAAACATTTTGGCTAATAGATCAGTAGCCGGAGGGAAGTGCCAGGTCATTATTTTAAATGCATACTTCTCGGGCCACCTTCCATTATCGTGGGAAGTGTCCCAGGGAAAGGCACATGTTAAATACCTTAGTAGCTTTTTAAAGGAAGATTGGGTAGAATGGTGGGTACAGTGTGCCCTGCCTGAGCATTTTTAGTATAGAGGCTGAAGTGGCTAACTTCCTAATGAACGTGGGCAGTAAAAGTTTAGGTCCTGAGAGTCTTCTCTCACAGATGTCTTCTGCTTTGGCTTGTGGTTCGTATTCAGTCCTAGGTTACTTTGAAGTTCGAAGATGTATTGGTTCTTTTGACCACAGAGTTTTTTTTTTTTTTTTTTTTGTTTTTTTTTTTTTTTTTTTTTTTTTTTTTTTTTTTTTTTTTTTTTTTTTTTTACTAATCTTGCTGACGTCACACCTCGTAGATCCTGTTGGGCCATTATGGATTCTCTAGCTTGCACCCGTTATACATGTAGTCGGTATCAACCTCATGGTTGCGCTGGAATAGTCTGCGGACTGCCTATGAGCACGCATAAGGAGCTTTCTAAGTGTAGGACCTCTGGAGGGGCTCCTATGAGTTTGGTGCCGAGAGTCACGTTACTGTGTGTGTGTATGTGCGCGCGCGCGCCTGCGTATGGTTGCCACATACCCATTTAGATATCTTACTTATAACTTCATGTTATGGTCTGCTTTCCTGCCTCACCAACAGATATCTTTTTCTATCTCCGAGATTTCTGTACCACGGTTTCCAGCGCGACTTCCAAAATGTTTGCTATTCAGAGTTCTTAGGCGTGAAGGTCAAGTGGACCCTTCCCACTGTCCCTATGTGTGGATCTTACGCTCTGAGCTCGTTCATAGCATTGTGTTCATCCACGCAGTTTTTTGTTTTTTTACATCTCCCTTGTTAATTTCCCGACAGGCGAGGGCCATTGGATTAGAATCACGAACCGGTCGTGTTACCGCTAACGAAAACTCGATGCAATCAAGCATAAGTCCCTTGATTCTATGCTTGCGTCACTACACAAGTTGGCCTAAAGTGGGAGGCCATAGTGTTGTACTGGTGGTGCCGGTTTAAACATGGTGGAAGGTTTACTCATATCGACCAGTAGTGGTGGCCAGAAAGTATTCCTTGAGATCGGTCTAGGAGGGCTTCCCGGGCGACATAGACCGGACAGGTTTTTTCTTCTTCTTTATCTCTTTACCCCCAGATGGCAGACAGATAAACATTGAAGTGTCCCATAGAAAAATGCCAGGGAATACGTGAAGCATGCTGGAATGAAGCATTGCCATATCGGCCTGTGGCACTGAGTTGTAGCTTTTCGCGTAGGACGTGATAAAATGCATCAGGAATCGGGTGGAGGTCTAAATGGGCTCGAAAACCGATACTTGAATGCATCTTTGCTGCAATGTATATGTATATGTTTAACACCCGCTTTTATTACTATGGCGCCGCAGGCGATGACTGATGATAATAGCATGAAAGTGCAGCACCGGTGGAATGTGATGGGGGAAATTGGAGAACCCAAAGAAAACACGCCCTTGTTCCGCTTTGTCCACCACAAGTCCCAAATGTGGCCTTTGCTGCATATGGGCAGGAGGTAGAAGTCCAAGAAATTGACAAACGAAGTAGGAATAACCCACACTACTGTGATGAAAGTGTTGCATAATATCCTTGGTTACTGAAAAATTGCATCCCGATGGGTACCACCTTGCAGTTCTTCTGAACCAGACCATAAATGCAATGTACTACCGCAGGTTTCTGGAACATCATCTTCGTTCTGCAATGTGCAGGAAACGACCCAACTTGTTTTGCGGGACAAAGTCCGTTGTCACAACGCAGTTGCTGTAAGGAACCAGATGGGAGTAGGAGGTTCTAGAACACCCACCCTATTCACCGGACATGAGTCCATGTGACTTTCATCTGTTCCATAAAAACCACTGTGATGGATGCGTTTACGCACCAGATATGTACTTCGAGCTATATGATTCTCTCTTGCAGACATCGATAAAGAGCACCGCTGAATGTTTGATATTTGATAATGTTTAACGCCCGCTTTTACGACAAATGAAACCGCAGGCAATGTCACTGATGATACATGGAATGAAGGTGGAGCACAGGTGGAATGGATGACAGGAAAACCGGAGAATCCGAAGAAAATCTGCTCCTGCGCGGCTTTGTCCACACTAAATCCCACATGTGGTCGATTGGGATTGAGCCCGGGCAGCCTAGGTGAGAGGCAAGTGACCTAACCACTCGGCCACGGCGCGCCCTCCCGCTGCGGGTACCCTGCGACTTCTCCACATCTGGCAAAGGGTGCAGCATGCTGCAGGGGAGTACGTTGAAGGCCTATAGTAGTCTCATGATTGTACAATAAATGGTTCACGAAAAGTTTATATTTTGCCACTTATTTCTATTCGACATATAGCACTCAATGACCGCTTGCGAGGAGATTAATACTGCTTAAACGAGTTGAAGTAGCTAAAGCATCTCAGTACTTAAAAGACAGTACAGTTTAAATAGAGCGCCTGTTGCCACATGTGCATACGTGGTATGTACGAGGGCCGTTTTTTTTTTTTTTATCAAACCCCGATAGGCTATAAATAAAAGACATGTTCATAGAAAACAATTATTTTATTATTAAAAGTTTTGTTCACTTATGGTTATTTTTCAATATAATTCGAAAAGATTGAGACATTTGTCGTACCTGTGCACAAACTTTGCAATACCCACTTCAAAAAAATGTAATTCAAATGAGCATTGACGTTGTCTTGAAGATCTTCGTTGGTTTGAAAGTGCTGCCCTCCTAGCCACGTCTTCAGTTCAGGGAAAGTCGCTGGGTGTCAGATCAGAATTGTACGGCTGATGATCGAAAATGTTCCATTTAAATTGTTCAAGGAGGCGATGGATTGTGCCAGCAGTGTGTAGACGAGCGTTGTCATGGATCAACACAATTCCTGAAGTCAGCATTCCTCTTCGTTTGTTTTGAATGGCTCTTCAAAACAACAGCTCATTTGAAATCATTGGCGGCAACTTTTTTTTTGAAGCGGGTATTGCAAAGCTTGTGCACAGGTGATTATGTTGAAAAGTAACCATAAGTGTACGAAACTTTATATAATAAAATAAATGTTTTCTATGAACTTGTCTTTTATTTATAGCCTATCGGAGGTTGGAAGAAATACGTGCGCTCGCCGTAACTTTGCGCTCAGCTATAATTGGCCTACCATTTCAATGTCATTTTGTGAAAGATACATTATCAAATAGTAAAACATCTGCTATTTAAGGCCCTATCAAACATGGAGTTTTAAAAAGATAAAGGGTTTAATTTACTAGAATATCATCACTGTTCACCATTGAAAAAATTATATTCAGAGAGTGGACTATCTTAAAACAACAAAAGAATGGATAATCCACTGCGCTCTTTTCTGTGCTATTCCATTTTATTTCACTAACCTAGTATGTTTTGTCTCCTTGCCCTTTTTAGCTTATGTTTTAATGGCGTCGCGCCTTTACAAGTGCTTTAATTCATTTTGTTCCTTTTGTATTCTATACACTACTTTTGAGTATCCGGTAACATCAACTCGTTTTACTTAAATAATCTAACCATTTACTGTTATTTTGCGTTTTTTCTTCGGTTGCCAACATTTCTTTTTTTCCTGGCGTCTTTTTCCATAACAATAAATATTTAGCAAAATTCAAAATAAATAACTCAATAACGCTTCACATTGTTGCATGACTTGGTTTTTAATTACCCTTTACATTTAGCACACGTGGACTCTTTATTTTCATATTTGCCATCATTACGGGTCCACCTTCTTCGAATTCATTCTTAATGTTTTATGTTAATGCATTTCATTCTATGGGCGTACCTTTCCTTAGCGCTAGTTTTATCGGGAGGCGAGGACCGGAAGGAAGATGAAGAAGAGAGAGAGAGAGCTCTTTCCGCCTGGTGTCAACCAAAAGAGATTTCTTTCTTTGATACCCTCAGCCATTATGGGAATAAGTTATCCAATTTACCAAACTAACTGAATTACTAAACGAAACATATGTATGCGCGTGTACTCTAGGATCTATAGACAGAATAAAACCTTAGTATTGAAGCTATAGATACCAGGGTGTATAACGTACTTCAAGTCTATAGCGTACTTCAATACTCAATGTAGATTTATGGCACGTAAAAGAACCTCAAGCCTGATAGAGAGGCCTCTGAGCAAAATTAAGCAGTCTTTCACGTTCAGTATAAAATGGGACGCTGAGAATCACAGTAGTTAACGAGCGTCCATAGATAAAACGTCTTTTTTTTTTTAAAAAAAAAGTCTCAATGTTATCATTTTGCTCTGCTTCCGAAATTGCACGAAACCTACCGAGGGAGCTGAGCGACCAAGTAAAGGTGCGTGCATAGAACTTCTCTTGGTCTATATTTACACCACTTTATCAATTACACGACGAAATTATAATCTTAGCAATCGCACTTGATTAGTATCGTAACACAGTTTTAAATAACAAGATAGTTGCAGATATTCAGATGAAGACTCCAACTTACATTCACAGTAAAAAGAGCCGTCATTATTAATATTTCAGGCACTTTGTTAATAGTGGTGCGTCCTTTTTCGCACACAGGTTTTGAAATCCAAAAGGGAGCTTTTGGGTTGATTCATACAAATACTCCGATGAAACATGATATATAAAATATAGTGGCTTTCAGTCCACTATGCTCATTCCTATTATGCAGAAAATTCTCCGGAGATTTCGGACTCATGAAAAACGCAAGATATATTTTACCCAGATTTCATTCAAAGCCACGAAAACAGCTGTATTCAATCATAGTTTCTTATAGCGCTAACTACCTATAACTGTATCATCAGTAGTAAGCATTTTACCTAGAGATCCTCTAGATGGTGCCCCTTTCTCCACACAGAAAAGGAACAACAAACTGTATCTGGCCCAGTAAATTAATTAGGATGATCCAGATGTTAATATATTTACTATATATCTAGTTAAGGACCTCGTGTTTTCAATATTGTAAGTTGTAAAGTGGGAGCGTATTTATTAACATATATGTTGCCATTTTGGTTTCTTAAATGTGGATCCATTTGTAACAAAATTGATTACAGGGACTTGAATAAAATACCGTTGGCAATAGTGACGTTGAGTAGTTGGTCGTCTGCTAATTCAAAGAGAAGTGTGTGGTACATGTGTGGTATAATGCAGCTGTTTGTTTATGTATTAAAATACTAATATTTTGTGAAGGAAGTGAGTTAGACGTTCCATTGATCAAAATGAGACAATTCTTATATTTTTTTGGTAGGGGCTTTCTGGGAAAGGATGTTATGAAAACTTATATCAGTAAGTTAACAGTTTTATTCATAAATGACATACCTAATGTGTAAGGGACCAGGGTTGTTGGTGCCTTTTATTGAAAGTCAATACATAAGTGTATGCATTTTATGTTCCATGTTATCTATTTCCATTAAGTTCCAAATTTTTCACTCTATCACATGTAATTCATCTTCTTAGGTTCTTGGTTTTCTATGTTAAACTATGCCAAGTTGGGCGAGCTAGACTACACACATCTAACTTCACAGCTTAACAGTCCTCCACTTGCTCCATATTTCAAAGATGAATAAAGAGTGCACCCAGAGCTGCGACAATATGTCATTATTTTCTTAGCTTAATTGAGACCTCCCCTTCTAAACATGAACAAATGTTAGAATCACTTCTAATATCTGTGTAACATGACTACTTTTGTTAGGGTATTTTATGTTCTTGGATTGAGTTTTTCTTTTACTGTTACCAACGTTTGATATACCTATAATTGTTCCTGTGTGTTAATGTTTTTTATGTTTTAAAATTTGTGGTGTAAATAATGGAATTGTACTTCAGAGATATATGAAGAGCATGTTATAACTGTTTTGTAAACACCAAAACAGTTTTAATTCTTGCATTTCTTTGATTATTGGAAACTAAATTTTATGTCAGGAAAGAAATCTTAAATTTGAATGATAACAAAAAAGACATAATTGAATTGGATTTATTTATGTCATATTTACTTTTCATATTGTTTGCATATTAATCATAAGAGAAAGGCCTTAGACAGGGATGTAAGTTAAGTCCAGTCCTATTCAATTTATATATAGATGATGTATTAACAGAAATTGGGAGAAATAATAACTCAATGCCAGTAATTAATAATATTCAGATTCCAGGATTACTGTTTGCAGATGATCTAGTTATAGGTGCAATTACAGTGAATGGCTTGAAACAATCCTTGCAAACATTAAATAATTACTGTAAAGAGTGGAGTTTAAAAGTGAACCAGGACAAGACGCAGATTGTAGTGTTCAAAAAAGGGGGAAAATTGAGCAAATATGAAAAATGGAAGAATGAGAATGAAAAGGAGTACAGGGTAGTGAGAGAATGTATTTATCTAGGAGTTAAAATTGATAGTGGTGGCAATTGGGAAAAGCAAAAGAAATTTGCATTGGCAAAAGGAAAAGGAGCTTTATCAGCTATTAGAAGTTGCAAATACAAAGCACCTAATATAAATATTAAATGGTTAGAAAAAGTGTACAATATGGTGGTTGAGGCAAAAATGCTATATGGGATAGAAGTATGGGGATTAGAAGGAGGATGGGAAGGCATAGATGAGGTGCATAGGAAATTTTGCAAAGAAATACTGGGGTTACCAAATGCAACTGTTAGGCAGGTAGCACAAATAGAGCTGGGTAGAGTGGCAAGTAAGGGAAAGATTATGGAAAGGGCATTGAAATTTTGGCATAGAATATTGAAATTGGAAGAAAGGAATTTGTTAAAACAGTGTTTAGTATATCAAGAGAAAAGTTTAAAGAACAAGGGATGGGTAGACTGTCTTCGAAATAACCTGGAAAGTAGTGGGTTAGGGGAAATGTGGAGAAGAAGAGAAAATAATGTGAATAACTTCTGGAAGTTGGCAAGGAAAAGATTTGAGGATATAGAAATACAAAAAATATTTAGTGAAATAACTGAAAAGAGATCTTTAGTTTTCTATATACCAATGAAAGTCTCATGGGGAAGGGAAAAGTACATTGATGTGACAAATAAAGAGGAGCGAGAAGGTATTGCATGGCTGAAAGCAGGAGTATGGAGATTAAAAGGTCTAAGGAAAGGTATTCCACAAAATCAATGTCCTATATGTGGCGGAAATGAAGATATTGAACACATTTTATTTAAATGTAAAGGAACTGAAATTTGGAGAAAAAAGTATATTAATAAGAAATGGTTTAAAATAGATAGAAATGTAGTAGTAGTGGAAATGTTTCAAAAAGATAGTAAGAAGATTGGACAATTCTTATGCAAAGTGAAAAATAAATGGATATGGACAGTAAATAGACAAAATGGTGTAATAAACTAGAATTAATAAACTATTGTAAAATATGAGTATGACCGGTAAAGAGCCAGGGCTGAACACCGGTCATATTCACCTGTATAAAGCTTAGCATAAATAAATATTAATCATAGTCAACTCTTAAACTATGTACAAATTTGTTGCTGATTAATTTGCTATCTGAATTTGCCTGGTTTCTGGCCTTGTGGCTCAACTGGGTAACTATCACTTATTTGCCTCTTCTAACTCCCTTGTTACCTTCTTAGCCCATTTCTCTTTCATCCTGCTTAAAAATTCCCCAATTCCCCTATTTCTCTTTTCTTCCTTTCAGTTTGCATTTTAATGCCACTATTCCTTTATTTGTTTCATCCCATTTCCACCCATATTTTTCCCTCCATGTGCTAATTCCATACATTCAGTTAGGTAATGTGTTATTTTCTCTTTCCTGCACAGTTCACAAACTTCCTTCTCTTTTACTCAATCCTTTCAAATATGAATATACCACTGCTGTCCTGATCCATGCTGTACCTTCTCTTTCCTACTTGCTACATTGATCTATGTAATTTTTCCTTCCCCAATCCACTTTATTTGCCTGTAAAGCTTAATGATTCCTTGTTTTCTAAACTTCCCCATATTTCTTGCCTTTCTATGTCTTACTTTCTATTACTTCTTTATAAAATCCATTATTATTTCTTTTTACTTTCTCTAGCCCCGTATAGAGGAGTATTATATTCCACCCAAGAATTTGATGTCGAGATTTCACCAGAAATACATGTTTTAGGACCCCCTGAATTCAAAAAAAGCATTTTCAGAAACAAGTCTATGTGTGTGGGTGTGGGTGGGGGTGGACAGCATAGCTCAAAAACGAAAAGACGGTTAAAAACCAAACATGGTATTTAAGTTTGGTATCTTCCAAGGATGCTACACGAATACTTTCAAGAAAATCCCCCCCCCACCCCTAACTACCCTTTACATGGAAACATTTTCGAAAATTCTGTTTTTCTTAAAAATGGCTCTAACAATTTTTATTAAAATATCACATATTAAAGCCATTTCTATCACAAATAAAATGTATATCTTAAATTTTCTCACACACACACAACACACACCACACACACACACACACACACACACAAGGACCTTTTTCTAAAAAAAAAAATGTTCGGACTCAGGGACCCCAAAACCTATATTTCCGGTGAAATCTTGACATTGAATTTTTGGGTGGAATACAATACCTTCTCTATTCACTGTGTATATTGTACATACAGGGCTAGAGAAAGTAAAAATTAATATGTAATTCAGAATGTATCACACACGATAGCACTAGCCATTGTTTTTTTGACTTATTCAGTGAGCAAGAAAAAATCCAAAAGCTGATATATCATATATGATACCAATGGATTCTAGAGGAAAAAGCAAAATATACATTTTTGTTTAGGAAACTCTAAAGGTGTGCTAGTTTTTAAGGTTAAATGCAACTTCATGAATAATTGCTTTATTATCCTTCTCAGACAATCAGCAGTGTGGTGGTTAGGGAATTGCATCAACTAATTATTGATCTTATAAAGAATTCTTCAATAGTTAGCACCAGAAAACCTCATTATTGCTGCTCAAGAGAATGTGAAAATTATGGGGTCTAATTTGCAACTTAATTTCTTTTACAGGATCTTTGAACACAGATATGAAATTAGTGGAAAACGCAAAGGAGAAAAGAAATGCTATCTTTAATGAAGAACTTAAACAACAGACAGAAAGTATTGGAAGAATAGAGAAAATACAAGTTCATTACACTGGTGTTCCAGAGACTGCAACACTGGTCATGAACAAAGGTGTTTCAACTCCTTATGAATGCCTAAAACGTAAGTGTAATTTTAAGGCAAATATGTAAGCCAAAATATATATGCCTTTTTTTGCAGCAGTTTTGCTTGATTTTTCATTTACTTGTGAAAACAAATTGTGCCTATTGGAAAACAGAAATTCAAACAAAATTTTAAAAACTGCATACTCCTAACAATATGCTAGCTGCATGTAGGACAAGGTTTGGAAAGATCAGCTATCTTGTAAGACTTCAATTTGTAGCCAACTTTTGAATGTATCCTTAAAGATGTTGGAATATTAAATGTAGTCTAGCTACAAACCTTTTTTTTTTTTTTTATCTGACTTTGCAAGTTATAAAATTCTTTATGTCTGTTGAAGCAGAAAGTGAAAAATGTTGGAATATTTTGACCTGGTTTTGTAAACATCAAACATGGACTGTTTTATCCTAGAAAGACTAAATAACATTTGTCAGTGGGAAGTATGGAAGTATGCAACTTTGCATTGTTGAATGAAGTACTATGCATGCACCTTTCTTTAGGAGCTGGTTTTACAGGAAGCAAGGCCAGTATGGGGGGGGGGGGGATATAGAGCCCATCCACTTGTCTTTCCTTAGTGTTATCAACCAAAGAAAGTTTCTTTATTTGAGGCCCTCAGTCATTATGGTGAATAGGTTATTTAATTTAGTGTGAACTAGCTGAATTTTATTTTTGTAGTTGGCTTACCTTTCCTATATTTAGGACTTACAAGTTGATGCTTAGAGGTCAGAAGTCTGTTGTGTAGCCAACAGCACAAAACTACAGAATGAAGAACCTGGAACAAGTGGTTGACCCATAGCCAGGTGTGAGTGGTGGATGATTAACATGCAAGCGAAATGGATCATAAGAAAGGTGATGATGTAGCAGTTGGTGGAATGACTGGGAGGGGAAACTGAAAGACCCAGAGAAAACCTGCCCAGATGCCATTTCGTACACCACAAATCCCACATGTGGGTGCTTGGTATTGAGGCTGGGTCAAAGTTTGGTTCACTTGTCAATGATGAGTGTATCAAACTAGATGAATTATTAAACAGAATACAGCACACGCAGGTGTATGAACTCTGAGATCTCCAGACAGAATAAAACTTTAGCACTTAAGCCAATTTATGTCAGAGTGGAGAGTATGCTTTGTCTCTCAATGAGGTATGTTTTTTCTTCTGAAATTGCATGAATCCTACCAAATGAAGACTAAGGAGCTGAGTGTCCAAGAAAATGTGCATGCTTAGTATGGCTCTTCACTAAAATACAGTTATGAATTATCATTGCCATTGGTGCAGCATAATTGTTTCCTTAAGGACTTCATATTGTGAATGTATAGAATAGTGATGCAAACAGAGTGAGAATATGTACTTTTTTCTTCAATAGTATCTGAACATGCACAGTGTACCATAGTCCCTGATTCCTGGCCTGACTTGTGAGAGGTCTACTCAGCTTCATCACCACTCCCATAGTTTCCATTAGCCAGATAACTTGTAAGGTTGTTGTGTCTCACTGCAGAACCAATGTTACTTTAGAAAGAGCAGTAAAGTAATTTGGCAAAAAGGAATACTATAAGTAGTTGCATAGGATTATACGCCCAAATGGATCTTTTGCATAAGTGGTTACTAAATTCAGTATTTGCTCTTATTAAATGCATTGTATTAATGTATAACATATAGGTCAAGTTGTTGCAACTCTACTTGTCTGAGTACATGTAAATACTGAACCAATATTTATGATCCTGTGCTATGTTTTTGTTTATATTTTATTGTTTTGTAATCCTATGTTTAGAATTGGCATTCATTTTGTGTTGATTTATTGATTTTGAATGTTTTGTTTTGTGCACAAATCGAAACCACTAGAAGCACAGTTAAATATTCTGAGTGTTCCTTTAGTTAGAACCATTCTGGCTTTCTCTCTGTGATTTTTTTTTTTTTGTTACAAACAAGTTTCATGGCAACATATTTTCTTTATTGTGAGGCTAGAAATGTATACAAAGGCTGGTCAGAAGTGATGTAGAGCTCCACTCAAAGAAAGTGTGATCGAGTGAGGTTGCAACATACTTTCCAGGTAGGGGATCCACAGATATGAAGTACATAGTTATTCTTACGCATTGACATGATGACGTAAGAATATTTTAAGTGGAGTAGAACTTGTCTTCCATTAATATCAAGTTGAATTCACAAGAAACACAATATCGTCCAAATTAACGACATGTGTATTGAAATTGACAAAAGTAACCTAGAGATAAAATTTTTGCATTAATAAAACACACACAAAGGCACTAGTGTTTGCAAATTCGTGACTTGCTCATTAATTTGGATAAAATAAAATATAACTATTTGAAGAAGGAAAATTCAATGATGTTTGATTTACTTAATATTTACACTTATTCCATAAAACCTGAGAGCTTGGCAGCCAATACATTACTGGACAATGGTCATACCGCAGTTCTTAACGTTCTGACATTTCATTTCCAACACTTGATTCAGCTGTAATGATAGCTTGCCCTCTATGTTGAGTTGTATTGCATTTTGCAGGTAGACCTTCTGTGAGCTGTGAGTTACTCACTGCATTTTTTTGCGTACCTAAGCAAGAACAGTCTGATATAGGTTATACAGACTTACCAGACACTCTAATTCAGAATTAGTTACCTATATTAAGTGAAATATTATCTACCTCTATTTTCTAGTTTTCATTAACATTGAGAATGCTATTTTTCATAAAGTTAGCAAAACTAAAGATCCGCTCTTTAAGCACACTCCATCTTTAGTAAAATTACTATTGTGTAATGAATAATTACTGCCAACTGTCATGCAGTTTTTTTATAGAACACAGTTCAGTTCTTAATCAATTTATCAAGAATTTTATGTTTGAAAGGTACGCCACTGATTGTGATTTTGGTGTCGGTTGTTTGGGTTCACATGCTGCTTATCAGTCTCAAAGTTTTCATCTTGTCTCCCCTGCCCTTGATCCCCTCTTTTATATATATAAGAAGGGGGCTCTTCATTCTTGTTTAGTATATATCCATGTGCAGTGGTGCTATTGTTTATTGTTTTCTGATTTTCTGTATAGAAATACTGTCACTTAATTTTTGATTGCATTCATTTTACTTCCTCTGGTTAGTATAACTTTTTGTTTAGAGTTTAATGTCCATTAAGCTGGTATGCCATATGTGATGATGAATGAAATCGGTGAAGTGATACAATAAGCCCAGGTGCCATTGAGCTTAAAGTTACTCGATATTCAGCTTCTCAGGATAAGAGAAAACTCCAGAAAAAGCCTTATCCAGGTAGCTCCTATAACCAAGATTTAAAATCAGGCATTAAAAATGTGAGGCAGACATGCTATCTGTATACTCAGAGGTAATTGACCAACCGATGACTGGACCTATTTCTTAGGGAAGACACTCAGCAGATGTTGTTCATTACCTCTGATGAAGGTCACAGTGGAATAAGAGGACCAACCATTTTTACTGTGGACTCCAAACGTGGCAGTTTGGTTAGGGCTAATTTAAAATCGGCATCCCAGACCTGGTATTGAACCATAGACCCTCAGCACAAGAGTTGAGGGAAAAAAAATTGCTTTACCTTGGCACCTTTTCATCATTTAGTGTAGTTTGTCATGAAAGTTTCACTACTATTAGAACTTCTAATATTCAGTTTTATGAGTTGGCTGTCTGATTATATTCAGATGCCATGGCTAATGACAATATATATGGCAGCAATTTATTTTTTTAAACTGGCAAAGGAATGGGATTGCCATAGTTGAACCATTCAAAGGTGGTTATCATTTATATGATGAACTAGTAAAACTTGTGTAATTTGTGTGCAGAAGTTAGAAACTGTGATTAAATTATATATTACTTTGAGTTGGAATTCATAATCCTAAAACATCACTAAGAGGTAATTTTACCTGGACATGTTTTGAGGTTTGTTCATCTTGTCAGCATTCTCCAACTGAGTAGTATAAGATTCACTATCATAAGCAATGGTTTTGGTCTAAGGCATTTGTTTTTTATGTTACAGATTTCTCAGAGATAGACTTACATCGTTACCCATTAGCTCTAGTAAATGATAAATTTCTATGGGACATGCACCGTCCTTTGGAAGAAGATTGTGCACTGCGCTTTTTGCATTTCATGGATCCTGATCCATATCATTTGAACAAAGCATTTTGGAGAGCATGTTCATTTATACTAGGAGCAGTAATACAGAATACATTTAAAGATAATGTTTCAGTGATGTTACACAGCTTTCCTCAACCAAATGGTTTGTATTCTCTTTATCATTAGGATATATTTTATTAGCAGGTTATAATTGAGAGACAGGCATTATACTGAAGTAAGGGGTGTAGATGCTATTCTCGAGAAGAGAATATTTATAAAGATGCAATGAAAAAGTTGGAGCAATTTACTTTTCTTTCATATATTTGTAGAAAAACATATTTTGGCTACACACCTTATCTTTTGGGTGGGGTCAATCAAATTGCTGTTGAGGAAGGTCACAGTTGCTCTGGAGTGGAATGCAGATATTTCCAAAGCTCACCTGAATGTGTTACTATATTGTTGGAATGATATCAATTTAATCAACTGGTATTTACTTCTTAAACAGTAGCAAGGCTGTGCTTAATGATTGTAACTAATATCAAAACCAACTTGTTTTAACTTTTGAGTCAGAGTGAACTAAAATAAAAGTCTTATTATATGCAATTGAAGTATCTAGAATATTGACTTACTTACCAAAGCACTAAATTAAAGTAACAATAAATTGTTTTAAATTTAGTATCTTACAAGGATGTGACACAAGGATTTTCAGAAATATTCCCCCACCCCAAGCTACCCTTTACATAGAAAAACTGTTGTAAATGTTGATTTTCTCAAAAAATGGGTCTAACAATTTTGATTAAAATATTGTATATTAAAGATATTTACATGACAAATAAAGTTTATATCTTGAATTTTCTGGGAATAGCCTCTGAAGACCTCCCATTGTGGATAACGTTTTCATAAATGGTAAGCCATAGAAAAGAGACAAAAACTTACTGCAAAAAAAAAAATTAGATATTGTGAAAACATGTAATTTATATCCTATACTTTTTTTGTGGAATTAACTATTTCCAAAGATATTCCTTGTAATTGGTTTCAATTTTAAAATACTTAAACTTTTATCAAAATTCCTGTTTCTTTTGTTTTACTCCTGGCCATCCATCGTCACATAGCAACCAACTTTTAAACAATTTGCAATTTAGCTTAGTGTATTCCGTTATTTCCTTTATGTATAAGGATCTAAGTAATAAGACCATTTCTGCTAATGTGTATCTTGATTATTAAGAAGTAGGGTATGTATCATATCACCTTCACTTCATGCCAAGCAGATGGCAATAGGGTGCCACAGTCTAGCTGTTTACCACCTGAGCTAACTCACTCAGTAGTTTTATGATTGTTGGTTTGTTAAAGAGCATTTTTTGTAGTTTAACTTCTTTAATGATTACCATATTTGGATGTTCAAAAACTTGTAATATAGTTTAATTCACTGGATTTTTTTAAAGTGTTTAGAATTAAATTTCATAAAATAATTACCTGTAGAGAGAACTCATAAAATGTCAGTTTATTGATAAATATATGCTCTTGAGACTTTATCTTTGGGGGTTTATTTCAATCTTAGTTTAACATCTTTAATAATTAGAATATTTGGATGTTCAAAAACTTGTAATATAGTTTAATTCCCTGGATTTTTTTTAAAGTGTTTGAAATTAAATTTCATAAAAAAATTTCCTGTAAAGAGAACTTATAAAATGTCAGTTTATTGATAGATATTTGTTCTTGAGACTTTATCTTTGGGGGTTTATTTCAATCCTCTTTTGTTTTTTCTGTTGGATGTTGTAATCAAAACTCTTATTTCAAGGTGCATATCAGAGTTTGGTTCTCTATAAAAATGCACTCTTAAATGTTAATCTATACACATGGAATTGTTTTATAATTCCAGATACACAAGAAACAGGCTACTTATATTTTAATTTCAATTAACATCCCAAAGAAAGCAGCCATATGTTGCACAAGGGAAGAAGAAAGGAAATAATGTTGACAAATAACATTGTAACATAAAGCCTACTAATTTTAGGAGAAATGTTAAATATTAATGTTAATATTTAAGCTAATGTGATAGTGGGAATTAAAAATGCACTTGTTTACTTTTGCAGTACGAAGCGGCAGTTTTGTTTACGATGTGAAGCTAGATTTGAATGACTGGCAACCTTCTAAAGTAAGTATTTCATAAATAACTTTTTTCCATCTGAAATATGAAAGAGGGAAATAAAGTGAGAGAAATTTGTGTTAGAAGAGGAATCACCTCAGAATTTGTCCTTTTACTTGGGGAAACCATAAAGAAAGCCAGTCTGACAGGAATTAAACTTAGGAGTTCCCAAATGTGTGAGTCACACATGTCATGGTGGAGCCATCTTACTTAAGGGCTGGCTTCATAGTTTAAGCTTAAGCCAAAGCTATAATAAGCTACAGACGTCACTCGAGCCTTGCTTATCTTTGGTTTAAGCTATGTGAGTTTCACATTAAAGTAACTATGTTTGGCACAGTGCCACAAAACAATAAAGTTGGTAAGTAACCAGGGGCAAATTCTATGGGCTAGCTAGATTAGCTGTGAAGCCTGGTAAATTTATGATGAAAAAATTTTGATTAAATTTATAAATGAAGAAGAATTTATTCTTAATTTTTTGACTGTTTGCATTCCAGCCTATTGTTACAGCATAAAATGTGCTCCTTGGGATAAAACTAGAATCTGTTCGCAAAATATGTATCTTGTCTTCTAAGATTGGAATAGTATGACTGACCGACGGGGTAAAATGGGCATATATGAGGGGCGAGACATGAAGGGGGAACTCATTATAACAAGCATTTCAGGTCTCCTCTCTTGCCATATGAAGCATAGCCATCAAGTCTGAAGGACAGCCAAAGCAGTTCCCAATATGTGATAATGAGTATAGCCAGTCTAGTGATTTTTATTACTGAAGATGGGGAATCTTAATTTGCCTAATGGACACAAAATTGGAAGTTATCTAAAAAATCTGATGTGTTCCATTCAATGACATACTCTACATCTCTGTAACAAATTATTATTAGAAAACTTATTCTTCTATCTACTTCATTTTAATAGAGGTAAAAATTAGCATAAGTAGAAGGGAAATAAGGGCATACACTAGGCTAAAGCAATAGTCAAATCTTTTAAAAGCTGGTTGCCATTGATTGAAATCCCTCTCTTTGCAAGACCAGGAGCTTACAAATTCCCATATGAAAAAGTTTAAGTATTTTAAAACTGAAATCAATAACAAGGAATATCTCGGAAATGGTCAAATTCACGAAAAAATGTATAAGACGAAATTGTGTTTTAACATCTATATTTTTTTTCTAATAAGTTTTATCTATCTCTTATGGTTTAACATGCAAAAGTCCTCCAGAATAAAGAGCTATTCACAGAAAATTCAAGATATTTTTTTTCATGTAAATATACATTATTTAATCAAAATTGTTACAGCCATTTTTGAGAAAATCACAATTTTCAAAAATTTGTCCAAGTAGTGGGTAGTTTGGGGTGGGAGGATTTTCTTCAAAATCTTTATGTTACATCCTTGGAATATACTAAACTTAATATAAAGTTTGGTATTTTACCAACTTTTTGTTTTCGAGTTATTATGTACACACACGCACTCTCTCTCTCCCTCTCCCTCTCCCTCTCTCTCTCTCCAGCTGGTTATAATAATAAAAAACATTACCCAGTATAAGGAGCATCACCAGTATAACAGAATACCTGGATAGTTAGCATTAACTATGTAAATATTACCTGGAAACAAAGTACTTATTAATGTAAGTTGCCATTAAGGTGTTCTGTGAAAGAAGACATGGCGGTTAGATGGCCACGTAAAAACATTTGAATCAGTTGGAGGGTTGAAAGTCATACTGCCATATTGTCACAGTAGCTCAATGGTTAGAGAAACCTTACAGAGAGCAGGAGAACTGTGTTCAAATCCCGGTTGTGGCATTGAATTTTTCAGCTGGTTCTAATAATAAATTATAGACAGTGTTCGTTGACTTCTGTACATATGTGCTAAAATAATTTACATTTCTTCATCACTAATATTGTCTTCTTCAGATAACATGTTACTCCTTAGCTTAAACCACATTTCAGTACATTTAAGCCAAGCCATGGATAAGCTTAGCTTATGGCTTGAACTACATACTTATTTTGAAGCGTAGGATTGAACAATGAAACGAGGCCTAAGTTAGAGTAAGAATTTTGTTTTGAATTTATATCCTCATTGCATAAAAGAGCTTAATGAAGAGAGAGAGAGAGAGAGAGTGTTTATGCTAGACGATAAGTTTCTAAACTCTATAAAGGAGCATGTGCCTTTAAGAGAAATAATTTTGTTCTGTTAAATAATGCTTAACTGAAATATATCTTTATAATACTGAAATATACTTTTTGTTGCATAAGGATGAACTTCGGGTGCTGTCTGCTGAGATGGTGTCATTATGCCAGAAAGAACTTAGATTTGAAAGGCTAGAAGTCAGTGCCGATTTGGCATTAGAGATGTTTGAGGATAATAAATACAAGACAGAACAGATACCACAGATTGCTTCACAGATATCTGAAGGTAATGTATATATTGTGTCATTTTGAAATCTTTAACAAGGCAGTGACATATTTTAATATTAGTATTAAAATGTAGTGATCTTTGTGTAGCTAGGTATTACTTCAAAGATAGTTGTGAATATTAAGCAACAGGGTAATATGGAATAAATTTTGATAAAATATAACATTTATATTGTACCAGAGGAAAGAAAATAAACAAGTGAAGATTTTTAATAAAGCTAACTTAAGGAATAATTTTTCTTTATATCAGTATGGTTCTTTAAGAACAAAATTTTCAAACAGAACCTGTATGAGTGGATGCTTGTGATACATTATTTTTATAATCCATTCCATTACAATTGTAATAATTGATAGAGTCAGCTGAAAAATCCAGTGCCATAGCTGGGATTTAAACCATGGATCTGCCAGTCTCTAGCCAGTTGCTCTGCTACTGAGCTCATGGCAACATGCTGGCACAGCATTAAACTTCTCATCTGACTCACATGTTTCCTGGTAAACCACAAGATGATTTCATATTATTTTAAGATGACATACCCTAACGGAAACTGACAATGTTGTAAGTATTTTAAGTCCCAGGCTTCATTTCATAGTATAACCAACTATTATTATGGTCAATTATTGTTGAGATCACCTTGTGGATTACCAGGAAACATGCAACTCATTTGAGAAATTTAATGCCTGTGCTGGCATGTTGCCATGATAGCTCAATGGCATAGCAACTGGCTAGAGATTGGGAGATCCGTGGTTCAAATCCTGGCTATGGCATTGAATTTTTCATCTGAGTCTACCTACCAACTCCTGTCCTACACATAGCTTGTGTGAAAAAAAAATTAAATTAACAATTGTAATAATTGTTTACATTTTTTGTGTTTTGGTTCATTTTCTTTATCACAATTAAGTGCATAAGTTTCTTGTTAAATATATCTTCACAGCTTTTAATGTCTAAATTAGCTCTACTTTTCTCTGCAGCCAATGGCCAACTTGGGCGGCCATCTTTATTGCTCAGGCCTTCTCCCTAGGTGATGTTGGTTACAACACTCTGTACTTTGTCTTTCTTCTGGGACATCTATGCTGAATTCATTCTATGGTTCAAACTAATATGGTTTATTGCTGACCATTGCTCATGCAATGCAATTTAAAATATTAAGCTCCAAATGAATGAATGAAAAAAACAAAAAAAAAAAAAAAAAACAATTGTTTTAAAATATCTAGTGATAAAAATAAACTTTAAAAATTACATCTTTATTCTTATACACTAAGCCAGGATTTGAGCCATTCTAATGTCATCTTGGCAAATAAACAATGCTCCACATGAGTGCAATAGCTGTTTATCGTATTTGAAAACAGTTGATAAAATAAATACATTTTAATGTAAAGGGCAGGTAAAAACATTTCCTTCTTTGGCTTTAAGGCAGACATCAGAACAATCTTGTAAAAGTCAAAAAAACAGAATATGCCTCGTCCGCCTGGATAGTTGGTGGTAGAGTGTCTGACTCACATTCAAAAGATCGTGAGTTCGAATCTCGCTTAGGGTGAGTTACTTGGATAAGGTTTTTTTAGGGGTTTTCCTTTATCCTGAGAAAAGGAATGTCCTGAGATCATTTGAACATCATTTCACCAGTTTCATTCATCATCCGATATGACCAACCAGGTTAAAGGACGTTAAGCTAAAAAAAAATATATGTCTCATTTTTACATTTGTAGCCCTTAGCTGGAAATGTGCCTGGTGCCCCTTGAAAAAGAAAAAGCAAAATTATAGTATTTCTACCATTCCACATCAACTTCATGTACTATACTAGATAATTTAGTCTTGTAATTATTATTTATACTGAATATTTATCATTGATTATTTATATTAATGCACAGATAACAAGATCATAGTGTATCGAATTGGAGACCATATTGATGTGAGCCGAGGACCAATGATAGGAGATACACATTTTGTTGGAAGATGCACAATCGCATCTGTAAGTAACAAGTATATTGAACATGTATATATTGTGTGCTTTACTCAATCCCTAAAACATATTTTTCTTTGGATTCCAAATTGTTTTAATTCATAATTGATAGTTTAATTTTTGTTTTTCTAAATACAAATTCTTAATGCATGTTTCATAACAGTATTACTTTGTTTCTGTGGTTGAGTGGTCAACTTTCTAGCTTCTTAACCTGTAGGTCCCGGGTTTCATTCCCACCTGGGTCATAGAAGTTTTTCTTTAATTAGATTCTTTCCCTTGCCTCTGCAGAGTCTGGAAATATACTTATGTAAGTGAATATGAGAATGTTTTGAATCAGAAATGAATAAACAAAACCCTAATGTTAAAGAACCTTCAGGTAATGAATTATTTCTCAAATTAAAGCCTTGGATATGACCATAGAAATTCAAAGGAACTAAGTAAATGAAACAAACAAAAAATTCCTTATTATAAATTAATTTAAATGTGGAAGCTGGCCAGCATTGTGGGTTATTTCCGTTTTCTTTGCTCAATTTTATAATTTTCATAATTCAAAGTTTCTGAGCATGACAATTTTTGTATTGAATTTTTTTGTTATTTATTTATATATTTATTTTACCGAAACCCAATTCTGTAGCAAGTGTTTCACTATCTAATATTCCTTTTTGATGCTGAACATACACTAGGGTGGTGTTTACCTGCAACAAGCTGGAATCTTATATTGTTTCGTTTATGTTGATTAAGTACTGTTGCTTTGTACATTTCCACATAGAAATAGGATAACGGGTTGAGATCTCTCTCTCTCTTTCCATAGCTCTAAAGGCAGCATAACATAAAATAATTAGGTTTGTATAAGCATTAAACATATGTGTGCATAAGACGTCTTTAGATGTCCATTTCATTTCTCCTGCATTGACATTCCTATCCATGAAGGGGTTAAACATTCTATCCAAACCATGTGAAATTGTTGGATAGTGGTTCAGTAATTCCTGCCTTTAAGTTGTAAGTAATATTTGGTGTGCTGGTATCTTCCAGATATTTCCATAATATCCAATGGAGATGATGGATTTGTGGTTATTCACACCTTGATTTTTATCTAATGTTGTTTTCTTCAAATGTTTCTAGTTTGACAAATGGCTTAAAACTTCTAATGGACACTTCTTTCACTTCATACACTGTTTGTGCAGGAGGTATTCCAGGTTTTTCTTCTTTATTCATTTAAGCCCACTGTGCAACTTTTTCTCCTTCTTCTTGTTAGGTGGGTGTGAGCTAGGTGATTTTTCAATTCCTATCAAAATCTTGATTTTCACATTATTTTTCTTTGCATTTCTGACATTCTAAGTAGCATTTCCTTTGTAGGTTTGAGTTTTATAATACAAACCCATCCATTAATAAATCGTTTCCACCTCTGCTAGAGGTAATAATTTAGATTTCAAAATTTTGTTTGTTCCAATTTAGTAATAGTAATATGTAAATACCAGTACAGAAGTTTTAAAAATCAAGATAATGAATGTTATTTAAAAAAGCTAGGGAAAATTATTAAGTGGAATCTGTGTAATTATAAAATTACATTAGTAGTAGTATTAAACAGACCAGTGTTTTGAAATATTCTTAGAAATTGAATTTTGGGCAAATTTGATTTTTTTGGCAGAATAGGACTTTGTTAATTTTTACTTAACACACTCTTCACAAACCAATCCAGCACACCCCTCACAAACCCACAAGAAGAATAAGAGAAACGTAAAATAAATAAAAAATTAAATAAGCTGAGTACCAACATACATAACCAAGAGAAAATAAAGCAACTCAATGCAATGTATAAAGAAAGTTTGTAAAACTTAATATAGGAAATATGGAAATAAATCATTTATTCATTAATAAATAATGGCATACTGTGGAAGCAATGTATAGAAATTTTATATTTTAGGGAAATTTTATGGTTAGGTTGGACTGGGTTAGGACATTACTTTGGAAGCGTAGCTTGGTTAAAGGATGGGGGAGCAGCTCATGGTAAAACATGATGAACAAAAACAGTATGATTTTAAAATAAGTAAAGTACAAGCGACACAAATATGCAAGCAAGGCATTATCATTATGCAGAGATTCAAGACTTAGTACTTAGTTGAGGAGATGTAAGGTTCAAGTAAGAGTTGAAGTTTTGCTGACAACATATTAACAAGGTTAATTACGATGCCGGATTTGGGTGGTGTCCTGGGTAGTTCATTCATGGGTAGTGCCTCTGGCATACGCTCAGTAACAGATCTATCAAAATTGCCCTGCCCATTAATTTATGGAGGATTTTTTATACTATAGAAACTTGCCTCCACACGGGACATGACCAAATAAGGAAATAGAACTTTTGCTCTAATAGTCATATCATACTATCCATACAAAACCAAAGAAAATGGCTGGTGTTGCACATCTTATGTTATGCCATATTAAGTAATGAATCTACATTACAATATTATGTTTGGAAAAAGGCATTGGGAATGAAAGTTAAGGAATAATGTGTATTAGGTATTGTTGTTTAAGAAAATTAATTTAGAACGTATGAATTAGGAAACTTTAATCTAGGAAACATGGTTTTTAAGAAAATCATTGTGTTTATTGGTATGCAGTAACAATAAGATTTATAAAAACTCCGTAACATGCTATTTTTTTTAGATAAGGTGGTTTAAGAAAATGTTTGAGGGTTACATTTTACGAAAGAGCATAAAATACATCTTAAAACCAAATACTAAGTACTACTAAGCACACTATGTAAGTTGCCATTAAGGTGTTCTCTGAAATATTAGGAGATAAACCGGTTGGTTGACAAATTAAAAATACATGAATCAGTTGGAGGGTTGAATGTCATACTGGCATGTTGTCACAATAGCTCAATGGTTAGAGCAATCACATGCATCAAAACCTGACTAGCATTGACCGTTACAGATGATTCTAACAGTAAAATGCATACCCTTGGTAGGGCGTTAATATAACAGCATCACCAATATAATATCAAAACTGCCCAATAGTTGGCATAATTATGTGAATATTATTTGGATACTAAGTACTTACAATGTGTAAGTTGCCATTAAGGTATTTTCTGAAGTTAGGAGACGTACAGTTTGTTGACTGGAGAAAAAAAAAAAAAACATGAATCAGTGGGAGGATTGAATATCAAACTGGCATATTGTCATAGTAGCTCAGTAGTATGAGCAACCACATAGAGTTGGAGAACTATGTTCAAATCCCAGCTGTGCTATTGAATTTTCAGCTGGTTCTAACTGTAAAACCATACCCTTGGTAAGGCAATAATATAATTCCATTACCAATATAATAATTATGTTTGGGTATTAGTTATTCTGAATCTGAATAATGAAATTGAAATTAACTTTCAATTCTACTACAAGTTTCAGAATTTCTTCAGTATAAATGCTGAAACAACTCTCATTGTTTTCGTTTATGATGAGAGTGAACTCTAATTTCGGGTCACTAATTATATTTTTAAAGCTCTGAAAATCAACAATTTTGTCATCTTCAAACCATTTATGAAATACTGCTGTATCCCTGTCCAACTTTGCCCCTATTCTATCTGGAACCTTACATTTGGGAGCTGGTTCTGAAGTCGGATAGGATGGTAGGTTAGGAAAAGGTGAGGGGCATGTATCTTTAGCAAGTTTAGGAGTTATTCTGGATATTACAAAAACTTCCATCACTTCGCATACCAGTAAATTCCTTCTTTAAGTGCTGTTCAGAAAAATGTTTATCACATACTTACCATAGCAGCAACATCTAGTTCATAGTTAACCAGCATTACCCATTGCTATCTCCTGGTGGAAATAAAGATACAGTAAAATATATTTTTTTACATGAATTGTTTCTTCCACACTGACTGGTGTGTAGGACAAGACATGGAAAATTCAATGTCATAGCTAGGATTTAAACCACAGATCTCCTGGTCTCAGTTGCTCAAACCACTGATGGTAACATGCATTAACATCCCCAACTTTCACAATGCAATCAATTGAACAGCTTAGACTACCATGTCACTGATTGCTCCTAAGGGTTGTTTGAAGTGAGAGGGATTCCCTGAAAATCTTCACTATGCTTTCTGTAAAAGCTGAGCTTAAATACAGAGCTTTATATACTTTTGTAATTATTCTGCTCTCTCTCCTATATTTGATCATACTGAGTTTTAACCAGTGACTGCTCTCAAATTGTAGCTGTTAAAGTATATATTAATGTAAGTGTATGCATCAGATGGCCTGTGAGCTTTCTGTAACATGTGATGACAGTTTTATTTGATTTCCAGGTCCATAAGTTTGAAGCAGAGGAAGGAATGCTGTACAGGTTCCAGGGTGTGGCTTTACCAAGAGGTATAATGGTAAGTAATGCTGTAAAGATGTATTAAATAATATCCGTTGCAGCAAATTTGTAGAGTAATACATAAATGTTTTTAATTTACAGCTGAATCACTTTGCTTACGGAATCCTAGAAGAGCGAGCAAGAAAAATGGTGAGTTGTTTCATAAAATTTTTCTTCTTGTCTCATCAAAATTTGATTGTGTTAATTTCTTTTTCTCCCATATAAAGGAAGAAAAGTGACTGCATTTGAATGGATACTGTCACATGAAATATTGACTTACAGGAAGCTAGCTCTATTAAGACTAAAAGCAGATCAGTTGTTCCAATAAGATACTAGCTATCCCAGCAGGAGATAATTGAGCAACAAAGTTCCATAAGTAGCTGTTCTGTTCTCAAATGTCCTGGGTTTCAGGAACCAGTAGTGACAAGAATACACATTACTTACAACATTGACAAGGAACTAACACATATAGAGTAGGGACCCCTCTGAGGTAGGGACATGCAGAAATCTCTACCCCAGAGGAGTACACTAAGGTGGTAGCTGCTGATGTGCTAAGTGTTACTGAGCTCAAGGATGTTATTGAATGTAAGGAAGGGTACTGATGTGATTAGGAATCCAGTGATAGAAAGACTCAAAGGATTACCTAATCCTTCCTCAGAGCAAGGTTAACCCTTTACTGCATAATTTTTTTGTTTTCATTGAAAAAATAAGTTTAAGTTCATTAACAGCCAATAGTTACGGAAAAAAAGTTTACAAAAATTTCAGACCTCATTATGGCACATATTTATTAAAAAATTTGGAGCATGCCATATATGACACAACATACATTAAACTCAATAAAGCATACATATCTTCTCACAGCACATAGCATAATGAAATATTGATAAAAATCCTCTTCCATCCCTTTTTCACATTTAAAGACATTCTAGGATTTATTATTTGATTTATTATTTTACCTCTATTATCCTTTAAAGAACCTTATATTTTAGGAGACCCAGATAATTTCACACCTGCCAATCCCCTAATAATTCCAGTACATATTCAACATTTTCTATCCTTATTTAAACAGTGGGTAACTTCACATTTTTCACATACTACAAGTGCCTTTTTCTTGCAATCACAGAATCTACACCTTCCATGTGTTTTATGCCATATGGGAAAATGTTGGATGCCATCCTGTCATAGTTCAGCTTGGAGCACTTCTGCTGTTGGTCCTCTACTTCACTTGTTGTTCAGTTATTGCTGTATACCATAGGTGGGATGACCTCTTTTGTGCAGAAATGTCTTCCCTGTTGTGCATCTTGAAGTGATCTGAAGATGGTCCATAAAAAAGTTGTGGGTCCATATCTGCAATAATAAATACAATGTTGTACATAATGTGCTTTATTGCATATTGTGCCATATCTGCACACATATTTTTGCAATATTTGTTAAAATTTATGGATGGAAATTAGAATTTATCTATCCACAGAAGCCATAAAATAGCCCCTGATTTTTTTATTTGAAGTTTCTAGATATAGAAACAAAGAAAATCGACCTGAAGTGTGCTTGAAACTAACAGTTGCTGCATAATCTGCACAACAAAGGAAGAAATCATAAAAGCTTTATGTTTACATCACAGACAGAGACTTTGCTTGAGAAAGTAATGCACTATAGTGTAACAAATACAACACATCATGAAACAAAGCCATGGCATGCATGCTGTATCAAATAAAAATTAAAATACAAAGCTTACAATATATGACTCACTATGTGGTAGAAGATTAAGGAAGTGCAGAGGAAGTATGAGTGGTAACACTAGGACTTCAATGATCCAACTGGACAATAAATAAGCTCCAGCAATAATATTGCTTGCAGCAGCTAAGATGAGGCTCCAAAAGGTAGAGCTACAAATATGATATTAAATGACAAGTTTAGTTACATGTTGTAAAATGGGGGCACCAATAGAACTCATGGATCTAATCATTAACAGCCCTTTTTCTGGGAGAAAAAGCACTTGCTGGTGCCTGTGTACACTTCACCAAGTGGCCGTCATCAAATCAGAGATTCAATCATGGACTCCATGACTTTTGGGAGACTTGTTCTGCTACTTCTAGATGTTGCTAAAAATATGTTAAGAGCAGAACACCAGCTTCAATTTCACCCTTTTGAAAGAAAATAATGCAGCAGCTTGGTGTACACAACTACAGAATACTAATGGTGGAACTGTTTGTTTAAGATCCTTAAAAAACCTAGGAAGATGGTGGGATCACTAATAGTGAGTTTTAGAAGCTGCTTTTCCAGCTGATTTACAAATTGTAACCTCCATGATACTAGGAAGTTGGGTAATGTGTCAACTAAGGATCAGTTTACTGTGCAATGCCACAAATCCATGCCACCTTTAGAAAATAAAAAAGTGCTGTAGAAATGAGCAGACAGGGCCAAGGGAATGCAACCAGCTAAAGCTGCAAGATGATGGTAGTAGCACAGTTATATGTTGCTAAATGGCAGTAGTAGTGCTCTGTTTTTCATCCCCACTCAATGATACGGTAATGCACCAGTTTATTGAGACAATAATGCAACACAAAATAAAATTAAAATATATTTTTATGTATTAACTGTCATATCCTTGTTTGTAATGTTTAAATTTAGGAAACAAAAATGCATTTATATTTGCCACTAGATGGCCATAGTACTGCTCTAATTTTGTTCTCCATTCTATGCTAAGTGAATTCACCCCAGTTATGGAGTCAATGCAAGATAATAGTGAAAATCAAATATATTTGTATGTATTAACTTTGTTCCCTTCATCATTCCTTAAAATTGGAAGTTATAAACTATGCACATTAACTGATAATCCTTCTTGGTATCTGAAATTGTGGAGAAATAACGGATCCCGAATAGTATACCATTTTAGGTTCAACTACCTATTGTAATTGTTGGTTATTTGAGGGTGTGTGGTACATGAGCTAGCTAAAGGTGATTGCATTCGAAAATGAAGATTCCCCTATCACCATCACACTGCAATTGCGGTGGTCTTAATACATTTGATCAAGTAATATTTTGGGTTAAATGGAGATATTTAATACAAGCTACTATCAAATAAAAACTTATAAATTGCTTTGTTTCTTTTTAATGAAAACATAGCAGCAATGCTAGAAAATCAAAATAATTATTATTATTATTTGCACGTTTAATTGTTTACCGGCCTCCCTATGGGTGCACTGCCTTTGCGCCATTGTTTTGCCTTCCTAATTTCTCCTTAATGTATTTCATAATCTATTTCAGCATTTACCCACAACACTATGGAAGCACTGCCATTATTGTTATTATGCCAATAGCAAATTGCTTTCCCACACTGTTAATTGTATATTTCATCCTTGCTCCACTATCCTATGGATGCCCTGCCTTCCCTCCTTTTTTGCAGAACCAACTATATATGTTTCATTACACAGAACATTGAATGTTTCAGACGTAAGGTTGATTGTCTGTGTTATGCAATCAACAGACCCTTAGTCTGCAAAATTAATGGAAGTTGATGCCAACAGACTCAATCTTTGAAAAATACCTGGGCTTGCTATGCAATAAGTGTTTGGAAATCCTCCTGCTTAGGACAGCCATTGTCATAGCACATTGGACTACAGGGTATAGTCCTAAAGTAACGCATATATTTTTTTTTGTGACTGTACGATTGTCACTGCAGCAAACACAGTGGTGCGGGAAGAAGGCGACAACCTTGGGCTACAAGTAAACCATCAGTTGAACTCCAAGAGTGAGCGCATGAATGTTCATTGGTGGTTTCCTTTAGAAGCTTTTTGTACACTGCTTATTATGGAACTTTCAAGAGAGCAGCATGCTGTCAGCAAATATTTTTGTGTAAAAGGTGAAAACTGTGTGAACATTTGCCGTGAACTTGTCTCTATTTTTAGGGATGATTCATTGGACTATAATAATGTGAATAGTTGGATGAACAAGTTCAAAACAGGAAGTAATGATTTGCTGTGCTCAGGCCGATCTTGTTCATCTCGCACATCAGCCACCTCATTTTGAGTGATCACTGAATGACCATAAATGAAATTTGTGCAATTCAGGCCTCAGCCATGGCTCAGCAGTAAGAATTATTAAAGATGACTTGAAAATACAAAAGTGGGTTTTCGTTGAGTGCCAAGAATGCTTCATAAAAGCAAGAAGGGCCGTGCTGTGGTCAAGTGGTTAGACCACTCGCCTCTCACCTAGACTGCCCGGGTTCGATCCCAAGCGACCATGTGTGAGATAAGCAAGAAAGAAATCTGAATAACCTGTTTAAAAGAAATATTGACAAGGCCCCACTCAGATCCACATTTTTTGGAAAGGGTGGTCACTTTGGATGAGACATTGATCTCTCTCTTCAATCTGGAAACAAAGAAGCAGTCAAAACAATGGAGGCATTCAGACTTGCCACCCCTAAAGAAATTCATAGTTGGCCCATCTGCAGAGAAAACGCTGCATCAGTATTCTGAGACAATGTGTGTTATTATGTCATATCCTATTCCAAAGAGTATGACAATCACAGGGGAATGTTACAGAGACATTTTGAATAACTAGCTATTGCCTGCAATTGCAGAAAATTGCTGAGCAATTTCTGGCTGTTTGACACCCTGAAAAACATTCTCTGAGGGAGTCAATTTTCTTCGAGATCAAGCCTAGGCTCTGCAGTAGACCAGCCTCTGAAACATATACTCAAAGACTCTTACAAAAAATATTTTGAAAAATGGGTTGAGCATTAGCAACTGTGTTTATTTATAGAAGGAGTCTATGTAGAAAAACAAAATGTATGTTGCAGGTGATTTTGTATAAATAAATAATTTTGAGAGTTTTTTCTACATTAGTCTGGACTGTACCACATACATCTCAGAGTGTGAGTGACTCTATGACCCAGTAAGTCAAAAGCTAAGCTTTTCAGGAGGGTAACATGATTTGGCTATTACACTTACCAGGGCCAAGCTGTGAGAAGCTGGAAAGATAAAGCTAGAGCTTCAAGTATAGATGTAAGTAATACTGTTAATAATTAGAGGGGTGGAACAAATCTGAACAGGCTGATGGAATGATAAAGGAGTTGGATATTTAAGTTTCTCCATTGTATATTTTAGATATTGACCATGGTTAAAACTTGTAACACAAAGTACACAGGCAATAAAAGTTGTCATAGTCCTCAACATCACCACCACTACCATCGTCATGGAGATGGTGCCAATAATGACTCCAATTCATTAGTGTCCTAGAATAAAGTCTATGTGGTGAATGTGATGTTGAAAATGAGTCGGAATAGTAACACTCACCTCACTTATATGTATTATGTCCAAAACATATGTTTCAAGGGCAATTGCCCTCTTCTTCAGTTGAAGTCCGACTGATGGCTGGTATTTGTGCTCTGTGGTCTCTTACGGTGGAGCCATCTGGTGTTCTCAGTAGAAGTTCAAAATCATGTGGCGGTATTTCAAAATTCATCAGTTGATCTTTTTGTTGTGTAATGAGAATATTCTCCCAAACTGTAAGTTCTGCCGGGTTGTTTACAGGTTTTAGCAATTTTATGTCATTCTGTATTTCATGATGTGATGTCCAAAAATGGTATGCTACTGCCGATTTATCTGTTTGTTTCTGTTTGATATGTCTGAAATGTTCCTTTAGCCTTGTTTCCAGTCTTCTTTTTGTTTGGCCAATGTAACATGATTTGCAGTCCTTGCAATCAATTCTGTAGATGCCTGATCTCTGGTTTGTAGGTATGGGGTCTTTAATGTCTGTTTTCAATGCATTTTTTATGTTGAATTGGTTACTTGAAGCTAAACTTATATTGTATTTCTTGAAAATTTTTTTGAATTTCCTATCTGCTGTTGGGTGATAGGTGAATTTTTTATATATAACTTTCGGTTTTTGTATGGACAAAGTGGTGATTTGTTTTAAGGTTAATTTCTCCTTATGTTTTTTAATTTTTTGGTCAATGATGTCTGGGTTAAAACCATTGGCTGAGGCTATATGTCTTAGTTGGAGGTATTCTGTGTTGTACTCTTCTGGGTCAAGTGGGATGCTGAGGAGTCTGTGTACTGAACTGTTGAAGACTGCCTGTTTATGAGGTTCTGGGTTGAAACTATTCTGTTTTATGTAATTGTCTGTATGTGTGGTCTTCCTGTAGATGCCATAAGTGATCTTTTGTTCTTTCCGTGTTAGTTTTAGGTCCAGGTATGGTAGCATTTGGTCTTTTTCTGTTTCCATTGTGAATTGTATGTACCTGTCCTGTAGGTTTAGTAATTTTAGAGAGTCTTCTGCTAATTTTTTGGGGACCACCGCAAAAACATCATCAACATATCTAAACCATTTTTTTAATATATTCGGAAAACTGGAGGTTATATGTACTTCAAGTCGTCCCATGTACAGATTTGCTAAAAAGGGCGAAAGTGGGTTACCCATCGCTAAGCCTGATGATTGTCTGTAAAATCTACCATTGAATTGGAAATAATTCTGGTTGATGCAAAGTTCTGTTAAAGTATGGAAGTCTTCTATTTCTTTCTGGTTTAAGCCTATGCCCCTGAGCCATGCTTTGAAGGTTTCAAGTAACTTGTCGACTGGGATGCTGGTGAATAATGATTTCACGTCAAACGAAACCAACAACTCATTGTTTGAAACTTTGTACTCTTCTAGATGTTTTATTAGTTCTATGGAGTTTTTAATGGAAAGGTGGTTGTGTTCGGGGAAGCTATTGAATTTGTTAACTAACCACTTAGATAATTTGTAGGTTGGAGAGTTTATGCAATTGACTATTGGTCTCATGGGTTTGTCCGGTTTGTGGATTTTTGGCAAAGCATAAAGACGTGGTAGAGTTGGGTTTGCTTCTTTCATTTTGAATTTTTCTAGTTTAGGTATAACTTCTGTTCTTTCTATTGTACGTTTTAAGGATGTTATCAGTGTGTTTAATGGGTTTTTACTTATTTCTGTATATTCTTTATTCTCTAAAAGGGTTTCTACTTTTGAAATGTAACCTTTTTTGTCCATTATGACTGTTGTGTTTCCCTTATCTGCTTTTAAGAAAACTACCGGCTTTTTGTTTAAGGACCTGATTATTTGTTTATGTTTGTTCTTCTGTATTTTTGTGTCTTTGATTTCCTGCAGTATAGGTGCAACTTCTTTCTTTATTGTTAATTGATCGATCCGGTTTAGTTCTTTTGTAGCTATTTCTATGTCCGCTATATAATCTTGTACGTTGGTCGAGAATTGAGTGCAAGTTTTGAAGCCCTTGTTTAAAAATGTAATTTCTTTGTTATTGAAGGTTTCTTCCGAAAGATTTACTACGTTCACATTAGTTGGTTTGTTTGACTGTATATTGCGTTGGGTTTGGTTTTTCCGCGTCGTTTTGCTAATTAGTTTCTCCAATTTCTTTTTAAGTTTCATTGTTTTTTGGTGCATTATTCTATTGAGTTTTTCTAAAAGATTTTGTTGAATGTTTTTCCAAATGATGTCCCCTACATTTTGCACAAGTTTCATATGTGACGCGTATAGCTGGAGTTCTAATTTATTTAGCGTGGCATAGTGTTTGTTTCTTTAGATATGTTGATGATGTTTTTGCGGTGGTCCCCAAAAAATTAGCAGAAGACTCTCTAAAATTACTAAACCTACAGGACAGGTACATACAATTCACAATGGAAACAGAAAAAGACCAAATGCTACCATACCTGGACCTAAAACTAACACGGAAAGAACAAAAGATCACTTATGGCATCTACAGGAAGACCACACATACAGACAATTACATAAAACAGAATAGTTTCAACCCAGAACCTCATAAACAGGCAGTCTTCAACAGTTCAGTACACAGACTCCTCAGCATCCCACTTGACCCAGAAGAGTACAACACAGAATACCTCCAACTAAGACATATAGCCTCAGCCAATGGTTTTAGCCCAGACATCATTGACCAAAAAATTAAAAAACATAAGGAGAAATTAACCTTAAAACAAATCACCACTTTGTCCATACAAAAACCGAAAGTTATATATAAAAAATTCACCTATCACCCAACAGCAGATAGGAAATTCAAAAAAATTTTCAAGAAATACAATATAAGTTTAGCTTCAAGTAACCAATTCAACATAAAAAATGCATTGAAAACAGACATTAAAGACCCCATACCTACAAACCAGAGATCAGGCATCTACAGAATTGATTGCAAGGACTGCAAATCATGTTACATTGGCCAAACAAAAAGAAGACTGGAAACAAGGCTAAAGGAACATTTCAGACATATCAAACAGAAACAAACAGATAAATCGGCAGTAGCATACCATTTTTGGACATCACATCATGAAATACAGAATGACATAAAATTGCTAAAACCTGTAAACAACCCGGCAGAACTTACAGTTTGGGAGAATATTCTCATTACACAACAAAAAGATCAACTGATGAATTTTGAAATACCGCCACATGATTTTGAACTTCTACTGAGAACACCAGATGGCTCCACCGTAAGAGACCACAGAGCACAAATACCAGCCATCAGTCGGACTTCAACTGAAGAAGAGGGCAATTGCCCTTGAAACATATGTTTTGGACATAATACATATAAGTGAGGTGAGTGTTACTATTCCGACTCATTTTCAACATCACATTGATTAAAACTTCACTTGTCTCAAACTTCTGAGTTATTTAATATGTGGTGAATATTTGGAAAAGTGTAAAAAATATATGCAGGGTGCCACAGCAAGCAAGTAACTGAAGAATTAGTTCTAGTTGGTCCCAAAGCTTATCATTGTATGACTCCCTTAGAATCCTCAAGCTTATTGATATTGCCAAACTATCAAAATATATCCTTCCCATTCGTAAAATCTGAGTAAGCTATCTCTAAGACCATTGCAAAAAGTAGCAGAAACAGCCAAAACTTTCAGCCTTGGATCTTTACCAATCTTACTCAAGTCTTACAATAACTCCTTAATTCTAGTTTGTTGTCTCATTTGCAATTTGTTCTTTAATTCTGTTTACTGTCCATATCCATTTGTTTTTCACTTTATTAAAGAATTCTTTTACCTTCTTACAATCTTATTGAATATTCCTCTCTAACCTAAACAATTTCTTACTGATGTACTCTTTTTTCCAAATTTTAGTTCTTTGCATTTAAATATTATGTGCTCCTGATTCTCATTTACACTGCATATAGGACATTATTTTGTGGGATACTCTTCCTTAGACACTTTTGCCTCCATGCTGCTGTTCTCACCCTGCAGTGCCTTCTTGCTCTTCTTTGTTTGTCATGCCTATGTATTTTTCCCTTCCCCAAGAATACTGTTACAATATCACACTGTGCTATACAGATCCAAACATGGCATCTAAGTGTGGAGTAAAGTGTACCTCATACAGCAGGACTTAAATCTGATCCTCAAATAATCTCATGACATGACTAAAATAATCATAGGGCTTGCATTGGTTGGATACCTATGTAAGCAACAATAGCAACATCCAAATATGCAATTGAAGTTAATGAGTGAGTCGATTTTGTAACACATCACTTACTTTTATTATTGGAAAACATGTTTCAGAAGCCATGTGCTTCCATTGTCAATTCCTTTAGGCGGCTGCCGGTATTGCGTGCTTTGGTGGTTGTCATTATCTCTAGTAGTGGTTTGATGAACCTCAACATCAGTAGGTCACCTGGCGTGATTTCAAAGTTGAAAATGCGATTCTTGATTTCCCAAACTTTTAATTCTGTCTTCCTTGTGATATTTTTGAGTATTTTCGGACTTCTATTTATGGTGTCTTGCTCTTTCCAAAGCTACTACGATAGCTCTTTTGGAAAGAGCAACACACCAAAAATAGAAGCCTGAAAATACTCAAAAATATCACAAGGAAGACAGAATTAAAAGTTTGGGAAAACATATATTTGGAAAAACAAGAACCACATTTTCAACTTCAAAATCCCACCAGGCATCCTACTGATGCTGTGGTCCATCAAACCACCACTAGGGACAATTGACAACCACTATAGCAAGCAATGCCGGCAGTCAACTAAAGGAATGGGCAATGGGAGCAACAGCTTCTGAAACATGTTTTCCAATAATAAAAGGAAGCAATGTAGGAGTTGTATTGAGTCACACTTATTTACACTTAAAAATCTCCACTTAATATGTTAAAATATTAAAAATGTAAATATATGTTGAAATGTTAAGTGTGACTCAATGCAACTCCAACATGAAGAATACTTCACTGTTAATAGTGCTTCTGTTTATAGTAGTAAGCAATGTAGTTTATTTGACGAGTGGGTTAATTACACTAAACAACACTTACTTGGGATTTTTGCCAGAACATGTTTTGAAAGACTAGTTTCCTTCATTTTCAACTAGACATCAACCTTTCCAATCAAAATTTCTTACTAAGAGAAATAGAGCTCCTAAACCATGGCTTAAAAACTGGAGTCCATTAAAAAAAAAAAAAAAAAAAAAAAAAAAAAAAATGAGAGAAACTAGAAACATGTTCCGGCAAAAATCCCAAGTAAGTGTTGTTTAGTGTAATTAATTGACTCATCAAATAAATGAATATAACAACACTGTTTACAAACTTCATAAAAAGAAAAGTGAAAATCGACTCACTAATTAATTTCAATTGATGGAACACATCACAGTCACAAAGTCCATCATATATCAGTAATAAATCTCTGAATACGCATTTCTATTTAAATGAGGTAAATGTATAGCAGGCACAGTCTCTAAATTGCAGGGCTCTAAATTTTTGGTTGTCATGCTGCCCCCCTACAATTACTGTCAAACAATGTTCATAGATAAGTGTCTTATAAAGCAGTATTTAAGGTATGAATTCCAGTTATGTTCTTATATTATATGACCACATTTTGGCTTTTTGTTTTTAATTTTCTATGAGCCAGGTAATATATTTTCTTGCTGGACTTTTTGGATTTCCATTTAAATTATTTCTAATTGCAGTTATTTCTTACTTTTCAGAATAAAGGGCGTTTACCAACCATGCTGTCTAAAACCTCAGAAATGTTTCATCCTCCAACTGAAACCATGACATAGTAAACGTTATATAGTTTTCTAATTTGAAGATATGCAGTACCTAATATGAAACTGATGTACATATACAATAAATCTTTATATTGATATTTCTATTTGTGTGCTTTTTTTACAAAAAAGGATATATGTTGTTAAAAATACTACTTTTTTTCTAGCCTAAATGTTTCTTGCAACTAAGAGCAATAACTGACATTGTTATGATAATGATTATAAGAAAGTCATGTGAATGGAACACATTAGATATTTTGTATAGTGACTGCACCCTGTGGCCGAACATGTGTGAATGGCTTGCTTCGTTAGCATAGCTGACTGTTGGCAGCCATAGCTGTGTGTGCATTAATGGACACATGTGCCAGCTGCAAGTCCTTTAGACATCGCAGCAGTGATTGTTACACCTGTGTGAGTGCATACATGTGATGTTTGAATATTCTTTAATGTCAATGCCGCATTGCTGCACCTGAGTGATCTTGTGACACCTGTAGTGGTTGCCAATATGACTGCTTCTAGAAGCTCCCAGTCAGTGACCCAGAGGTATAAAAGGAGGCAAAGCCTTGTCCAGAGTTACACAATCCTTCCAAGAGTTGCTTGGACATCAACATTTAAATGAAAACCCCAAAAATTAACAAAATTTTGAAATAAACTTACACCAGCGGTGCACAAGGGCGGTTGCACCACAACTGGAACTGTTGAGGGATAATCTGCTACCTGCTTTCACTCCCCAACCTCATTTACACCTTTCATTCTGTAAATCTCAATTCCCGTCAGGCTATGGTTAAATACAAGCAAGAGTAGCACATCTTCAGGCTGCTCTCGGCCCGCCAACTGCTTGTCGTCGTCGTTGCCATCGTTCAGAGTTTAGTTTTCACTGGAAAAGCATCACATGCAACAGTTGAGTGAGTATGGATGTGAAATTTGTATCGAACATTATTATTGCCGCAGCGAATGTCAAAAAGAAACTATACAGCAAAAATGTTATGAACGCATTGAAGATAATTATTTGTGAGTAAATCCTGAATTTAATAAAACGTATAATAATATAGTCTTATTTACCATATAAATAAGTTTACATATAACATTTTAGAGCATTTTTTGAGAAAATAAAAATTTTTAAAAAAAGTTTGCATGTAATGGATAGTTTGGGGTGGGGGGGATTTTGTTGAAATTCTTAGTGCCGAATCTTTGGAGGATACTAAAGGACTTCGTTTATGAGTTATTATGTTCACAGACATGGAGCTTTTTCCCCAAAAGTATTTTTTTGTATTAAGCTGTCCTCAAAACATGTATTTCTGGTGAAACCTGGTCTCAAATTCTATGATAGAATTCAATACTTTCTCTACCTACTAAGTATGTGATAAAGTAATTTTTAATTCAAATAAAAACATAAATTGCATGATTTAATGAGAACCTCCTTCATTTCTAAAACCCCCTTTAACTATTATGATTACATTTGAGGGCTTATGACAAACTTGGTGTCTTCACTCTCTGAACGTTAGCTTAGGCGGCGCCGTGGTCGAATGGTTTGATCGCTCGCCTCTCACCGAGGCGGCCCGGGTCTGATCCCAAGGGACTGCATGTGGAATTTGTAATGGACAAAGCGGCTTCTGGGCGGGTTTTCTCGGTTTCTGCCGTCATTTATTCCATCATCTACTCCATAACCGCCTTTCCTTTATCAATTTCGCTGACATTTCATATTATCTTCATTACTCTCATCTAGCCAGGCTACTATCTCTCTCTGATTCAGAGTCCGTTTGTCGTCTGACCCCAGGTGCTGGCTTGTAAGCCCACCATACGAGGAGCAAATTCACATCTAAGTAGAGTAGGGAATAATCCTAATTAAAGAAATCGAACCCAGGACCTTCAGCTCGCTGACCACTTGACCACGAAGGCAGTCAAAATCGTATTCTTTCGTTTATTGGTCGTATATTCACTTTCTTTTCGCACACTTTATTTCCAGACACTGAGTAGGATAGGGAATAATCTTGGCTAGAGAAAACTTCCCACTCCCACAGCCGGGAACAAACCCAAAACCCCTCACACCATTCAGGTGCCTTACCGACTGAGCTAGGTCAGTAGCATACTTTTTTACTTTCCTTACACGTACTATGTATATAGTCATAGAGAAGGTATTGCACTCCACCCAAAAAGTTGATACCGAGATTTCACCGGAAATATATGTTTTAGGCTCCCATGTATTCAAAAAAAGAATTTTCAGAAAAAGATCGTGTATCTGTGAACACAACTCAAAAACGAAAAGTCTGTAAAATACCAAATTTGGCACTTAAGTTTACTATCTTCCAGGGTTGCGACACGAAGATTTTGAGAAAAATCCCCCCACATCAAACTACCCTTTACATAGAACTTTTTTCGAAAATTTTGATTTTCTCAAAAATAGATGTAACGATTTTGATTAAAAATCGTATATTAAAGATATTACCTGACAAATAAAATGTATATCTTGAATTTTCTGGGAATAGCCTCTGAAGACTACTTTATTCTGGGTGAATTTTACGGAATTTTGCATAACTGCTAAACCGTAAGAGATGGACAAAAACTTAGCACACAAAAAATGTAGAGCACGTTAAAACACAATTATGTTAAATACATTTTTTTCGTGAAGTTGATTTGATCGCTTTTTAGATATGCCTTGTTTTTGATTTCAGCTTTAAAAAACTTACTTTTCTCATACAGGAATTGTCAACTCATGTTCATCAAACAAAGGAACTTCAGTCACATAGCCACCAGCTTTTGACTATCACTTTAACCTATTGTTCTCCCTCATTTCGCTTCTACTTACAAGGAAGCAAGTAATAAGACTATTTCTACTAACTTTTTCTCGATTAGCATGAAGTAAATAGAAGCATGAGTTTCTTTTTAACAATAATTTGTTGCAGAGATGTAGAGAAAGTCATGTGAATGGAACACATCAGATTTTTATTTATTGCGATTTTGTTTATATTGAGACTACGCGTTTCGGCCATAATCAGTGCGATTTTGTTTATATTGAGATTACGCGTTTCGGCCATAATCAGCTGCACGTGTGTGAGCGGCTTGCTTCTGAAGTCATGGTTAATTGTTGCCGAGCATTGTTATTCCTGGGCGAGTGTGCACATAATGCCGTCGGCAAGTTCTTTAAGATAAGCTGCGATTGTGACACCTGCGGTGGTTTGATTGTGCAATGCTTCTAGAAGGTTCTTGCCACGTAACCAGCATGCATAAAGCTCTGATGTGCTCCATTCACATGAATTTCTCTACATCGTTGTAACAAGTTATTGTTAAAAATCATCTTCTTATATGATATTAGCAGAAATTGTCTTAATTACTTGCTTCCTTGTTAGAAAAGAAATAAGGGAATACACTAGACTAAAACGATAGTCAAATATTTTAAAAGCTGGTTGCCATGTGGTTGAAATCCGTTTCTATGCATGACCCGGAGTTTACAACTTTCCGTGTGAGAAAAGTTTTAAGTATTTTAAAGCTGAAACAAATAACAAGGAATATCTCAGAAATGGTAAATTCCACGAAAAAAAAAAAAACAAACAAAAAAAACGTATATGACATAAATTGTGTGTTTTAACGAGATCTACATTTTTTGTAGTAAGTTTTTGTCTATCTTTCACGGTTTACCAGTTATGCAAAAATCTTTAATATATCTCGTTAGAGCTATTTTTGAGAAAATCAAACTTTTCGAAATTTTTTCCATGTAAAGTGTAGCTTAGGGTGGGGGGATTTTTCTCGAAATCTTCGTGTCGCTTATGTACATGTACGTGGAGAGAAATTGAAAATCTGATGTGTTCCGTTCATATGCCTTTCTCTACATCGCTGTAACAAATTATTGTTAAAAAGCATATTCTTCTACCTACTCTATGATAATCGAGATAAACATTAGCAGAAATTGTCTTAATTACTTCCTTCCCGGTAAGTAGAAGGGAATAAATGGAATACACTAGATTAAAGTTTTAGTCGGATCTTTTAAAAGCTGATTGCCATGTGATTGAAAACTCGCTTCTGTGCATTGCCAGGAGTTTACAACTTTCCGTGCGAGAAAAGTTTTAAGTATGTTAAATCTGAAACAAATAACAAGGAATACCTCAGAAATGGTCAATTCCACTGAAAAAACATAAATGACATAAATTGTGTGTTTTAACGTGATCTACATTTTTTGTAGTAAGTTTTTGTGTATCTCTCACGGTTTACCAGTTATGCAAAATTCATTCGGAATAAAGAGATCTTTAGAGGCTATTCCCAGAAAATTCAAATTATACATTTTTATTTGCCATATAAATATCTTTAATATACGGTAGTCTAATCAAAATTGTTAGAGCTATTTTTGGAAAAATCAAATTTTTCGAAACTTTTTCCATGTGAAGGATAGTTTAGAGGGGGGGGGGTTCCCAAAATCTTCGTGTCGCATCCTTGGAAGATACTAAACTTAATACCAAGTTTGGTATTTTACAACTTTTCATTTTTGAGTTATCGTGTTCACAGACACATGATCACACGGACGCATACACGGACCTTTTTTCAGAAATGCTTTTTTTAGTTACAGAGGATCCTAAAACGTGTATTTCCGGTGAAATCTTGTTATCGAATTTTCGGTTAGAATGCAATACCTTCTCTATACATTATGCACATAGTACGCGTAGAGAAATTAAAAAGGAGAGAACGAATCCCACCAGCTGCTACGGCTAAGCTCCTATACAACCCTTTCGAGAGTTACTTGGACATCAAAATTCAAAATAAAACCCCCAAAATAGCGGTATTTTACGACAAATATATACCGGTGCCGCTGCACTGGCAACCGTTGAGGAGCAATCTTGCCACCTCCTTTCATTCCCCAACCTCATTTACACCCTCATCCTGCAAACCTCACATTTCCGTCTCGACGTAGTTAAATTCAAGCAAGAATGGGTAAACGTCTAACACACCTTCGGGATGCCCTCAGCCCGCCAACTGACCGTCGTCGTCGCCCTTAAGAGTCCCAGTTTCAACTGGGAACGCATAGCGTGCAGCAGTTGAGTCGACGAGAAATTCGTAGCGTGCAGTAGCATTCGCCGCAGCGATCTTCAATAATAATATATAGATAGAATTGTTGCGAAAGCATCGAATAAAACAGTTATTTATGGGTAGATTCTGATTCCTAACCAGTTTTTTGAAGGAAAAAAGAATTGTTTGTTGGAGTAATAAATAGAGGTTTTGTTACAATATCTTACTACGATTGATATAAAAGTCGTTTAGATCTCACAATCAGGATGAAGAGGAATTCTTAGCCTATTCTCAGAAAACTTAAGATATCTCATTTGTTTATAATTTAGATTTCTTAAACACACTTAATCTATTTTAATAAAAAACTTAAGGCCATTTGTGAAAATAAAAACACAAATATATATAATTTTCAATGTTAAGAGTAGTATCAGATAGGGGTTTTCTTGAAAATCTTCGTGTCGCATTCTTTGAAGTAGGTATAATACCAAGTTTGGTGTTAACAGCCATTTGGTTTTGATTCGTTTTATTTATGAAGGTGTGTATTTCTGGAAAAATCCCATTATCAAAGTTAAGGATATAGGTGGAATATGATATATTCTTTTCTATAGGTAAATAGGTATTACAGAGCGTAAAAAGTAGAATAAGGCCAATAATAAAAAATCTGATGTGTTACATTCACATAACTTTCTCTACATCTCTTATTCTTCTATCTACTTCATGATAACCAAGATAAACTTTAGCAGAAATTGTTCTTATTACTTGGTTCCTTGTAAGTAGGAGGGGAAAAATCTAACGTGTTCCATTCACATTATGTCCTATAGCTGTAAAAAAAAAAAAAAAAAAAAAAAAAAACCCTAAATAAAATAAAAAAAAAATAAGAAAATGCACAGGTTAAAGCGAAAGTCTCGTCCATTAAAAGTTGGCCACTATGTGAAACAATTGAAATTCCGACCTCTTTGCTTGCCAGGACTAAACAAACGAGAAGAAATATGTGTTCCTGTTTGAGATAAAACTTTAGTGGCTAAAATTCAAACTAATAATCCGGAATATCTCGAAATCAGTTAACTTACAAAAAAATGTATATAACAAATTGTGTTTTAACGAGATCTACATTTTTTGTGTAGTAAGTGTTTGTATATCTCTTACGGTTTGGCAGTTATACGAAAGTCATCCAGAATGAAAGTCATCAGAGGCTATTCCCAGAAAATCCAAGACATACATTTCGTTTGTCATAAAAATATAATAAGCATGTGGTATTTTAATCAAAATCGTTAGAGCCGTTTTTGAGAAAATAAAAAATTTGGGGTAGTTTGGGGTGGGTGATTTTTTTGAAAAATCTTCGTGTCGCATCCTTGGAGAGTACCAAACTTAAATACCAACTTTGGTATTTATCGGTCTTTTCGTTTTTGAGCTATACTGTACACACACACACACACACACACACACACACAAGTACGGACGCGCGCGCGCGCACACACACACCTTTTTTCAACAAAAAAAAATTATTCAGCTGGACCCAAAATATGTATTTCCGGTGTAATCTTGGTATCGAATTTTTGGGTGGAATGCAATATCTTCTCTATACACTATATACATAGTACGTATAGAGAAAGTAAAAAACATTTTTAGAAAAAAGTCAATATGTGTGTGAGGGGGGGGGGGCAACATAATTCAAAAACGAAAAATCTGTTAAACACCAAACTTGGTATATAAGGTATGACTTGGTATGACGACTTCTTTATTCTGAATGAATTTTGCTGAATTTTATTTTTCATGGCGAACTATAAGAGATAGACAAAAACTTACTACACAAAATATGTAGTCAAAACACATCATTTAGGTCATATAGGTTGTCATTATGTCAAAATATGTAGTCAAAACACATCATTTAGGTCATATAGGTTGTCATTATGTTATCTAGGTTTCTCCATCTGTAGAGCTGATTTTGGTTTCAGATTTAAAATACTTATACTTTTGTCATACTGGAATTTATCAACTCCTAGCCTAGGCATTTCAATCACATATTAATCAGCTTTTAAAATATTTGACTATCGCTTTAGCCTATGGTTCGCCTTTATTTCCCTTCTACTTACAAGGAAGCAGGTAATACGACTATTTCTGCTAATTTTATCTCGATTAGCATGAAGTAGATAGAAGAATAAAAATCTAAACAATAATTTGTAACAGTTGTGCAGAGAAAGTTGTATGAATGGAACACATCAGATTTTTCTCAAGTGATAAGATGGTTTCGGGCTTTCTCGTGGTCTTGCAAAGAGCGACATACGTTTTAAACATGTTACTCGCTTTAGCTTATTATACTCATAGTACAATCAAGCATGTAAACATGTAATGAAAGGTATCTAGATTAACAAGAAGTAGATGGATAAGTTAAGAATAAATTGTATAGGTAAGAGAAGTAGGGTCATTGTGAATGCAACAAATCACAGTTGGACCATATAGACCTTGCCATTTGTTTTCCTGTTCTACATTTCATTTAGTGATGGGAATATTCGAATGCAAAATGCTTTCGATTCTTAGATGTTCTCGATTCATTAATATAGCTTTAACATTGGTTCGATTGTGTCGATGCTAGATTATTTAAAATATCTAGGCGGAATTACAAGATTTGTTAGCCAAGAGTGCTAAGAAAACTACGCTATGTACTTAATTAACTTCATGATTGCTACGCAACAATGAAGCTTTTTGAAGGGAGGGGAGTGTAATGAGCATGTGTCGCAACAATGTGCAGGTCATTCTCGCCGTTATACTTTGCTTCACTTCAGGTTAGTTGTCCTGCGCAATGGAGTAAGTAAAATCGGAGAGCACAGTTGCTTACCTCTCTCCCGAAAATATCCATAGTGTGGTGTCATTAAGATTAAAAGGTTAACAAATGGACATCGATTCAATAATCAAATACAACTGGGAAGTTCTATTTTGAAGGAGAATGCGTTCTTTGCAACCACCAACTGTAAGGTATGTGTCGTCTCTGCAAACTTTGTTGCTCATAATAATGTAATGTTCTCTCTCTCTCTCACCCTCACCATTATTGTTGTTTAGATAATTTTACAATTCCTAGATACGCCTACCTCGGTAGAATGTAAGCATGTCTGACTCATACTCAAGAGGTCGCGAGTTCGAATCCTGAGATGACGAATGTTGAGTAAGTTTAAGCTCAATGGATCACGAGCGCATGTGAATATAATTTCACCGATTTCATTCATCGTCCGATATAACCAATTAGGTTAAAGGACGTTACGTTTGACACAAACACTTACGTTACTAACATTAAATAAAATAACATTCTATTTACGCTGTGAAGATTACGATGCTTACTAGCAATTATTCCTGTTAAAGTTGTGTTTACGATTGTCACATACACATATTATTATGTATGTAGTATACTAAATGAATCTCTTGAAAATGCTGCAGCAAATATTTTTGAAATTGTAAGTGCTAGATGTTCGTGTGCTTTTATTATAAATGTGCCCACCATAAAAAATCCACTAGACTTGACTTATACATCATGTTATTCTATCTTACTTAATTTAACATTGTTTATCAACGTCCAGATGAAGTAGGTAATTATCAGAATTGTATTGTCAGTTTTCGAAAGGTTCCACAATACTCCAGACTAAAACAGATACTATCAGAAATGATGTGCTGTCTGTTGTTGTTTACTGAACTAAACTGGAAACGTATCTTATTTCAGTAAAAACATTTACTTCCTCCTGCGGATTAAGACGATTGATTACCTCTATTACCCACGGTGTTAAAGTTAATTTACTAATGAAATTCAAATTATAACCCTCGCCAAAGTTAGTCTCGGCTGGGGGGGGAAGGGAGTATCATCTTACAGAGAAGGTTTCTCTTACAGAATTACGTGCAAGAGTTATATAGCAACTTTACATTTTAACTGTTGTAATAATGAACATTTCATTGTAATCGCTCTAAATAGTATCCATATGACTTTATTGTTGAAGCGACATTAAACAAATAAAAAAATTCGGGCCTTATTTACAATCAAGTTCTAAATCAAGCAAGACATTAGACCTCTATTTACTTTTCCTGAATGATAAACAGCTGATACCTTGGCATTAAACTGAGCGAGGTAGCATCGTGATAACGCGTGTTTGGGAGGTTGAGAGGATGTAGATTTCCATGGCTAGCTTTCCTGGCCCATGGTTTTTTCGGGATTTTTTTTTTTTGGTAGTGTTTAACGCCCGCTTTAACTACTAATGGCACCGCAGGCGGTATTTTCGGGATTTCCAGATCGCCAGACGAATTTTCCCTAAATTTTCCTTGTCCATAATTTTGTGTTCCCTTCACTTCCTTGTCACCTTTTTCAGGGTTGAAGTACTAGACGATGGTGTTCAGAAGCATTAGATATTCCAAGAGACTTGCATATTTTTGAAATTACTATAAGTGATTTAGCCCCTCCCCCCGATTTTAAAAGTTAGAGATGGTGCTGTAAATATTGATTTACAAGAATTACCTATTTTTTGCATCTGAGGTTTCTTTGCACTCTGCGTTAAAATTTTAAAAGTAATGCCTAGAGTGATTTTGTCATAAAATATCTGCATTAAAACAATATGTTTACACATGCCGTATCTATAGTGTGGGGTAACGTGTATGACTTAAATTTAGAGGTCTCAAGTTCAAATATCAGTTACCCATAATATAATTTTTCCCCGCTCTTTTGGGTTTTCCCTTATCCTGAAAAGATGAATTTGAGTAACTTTTAAGTTCCATGGATCCCAGACTCATTTGATCTTGTACTCTATATGTTGCTAGTTGTCTTAATAATTTGATATTTGTATGATATATTCATCACTCTCTTTGTATGTTTTCTTTACTTCTGCAAACAATAATTTATGAGCAACTAATAAAATCCTAGGTTAATTCAAAATTTTTAGTAGAAGTAAAAAACATACCTACTAAATTAAATATTCAATAAAATATGTTGATTTTATACTTCTGTATTAAGATACTAAATTGGAAGAGATTAAAATTTTATTGTGAATGTTAGAAAGTCCATTTTTGTGTTTACAATACATTTATCTAGTTTTAGTTCAATTGTTTTTTTTCCTTCCACACAAGCTATGTGTAGAAAGGAGTTGGATAGATAGAGTCAGACTGAAAAATTCAATGATATAGCCAGGATTAGAACCATGGATCTCCCAGTCTCTAGCCAGTTGCTTTACCACTGAGCTACCATGATAACAGGCTTCTTGGCATTAAACTTCTCAACATGTCTTGATCTGTATTATAGTGCACTAAATATTTTGATGAGTTTTCAGCATTAAATAATCATTATTAATATTAACATAAAACCTGAAAATGCTGTCCTATATTAGACTTTTGATCACTAAATATTTATATAATTTAGAACCCTATAGTCAATATTTATACCTAATTCACATGAGGGATTCAATCTTTTCTTTTGCTTCTATTGTAATGAGTTTTTGTGCTTTCAATTTTGATAAGAATCCTAAGCAATCTTATAATCACCCCCTTCTACCTATTATTCCTCTATCAAATGCAACCTTTTGCAGTGGCAATTAATCTTGCTTTCTAAAAAATGCAATTAATACAGTAATTTTATTACCAAATTTCACCTGCAATTTACACAAACCTAAGTTAGCATTGTATGTTACATATTTGACTTTCAGATTATAAGGTCTTTTATTGGCTTTGTGGTTTGTGGTCAGTTTACAAACAAATATTGATATTGTGTACAGGTTTGCACCTTTGTACAAACATAATGAGGCCTTCAATCGGCCCATACAATGTCACTTTCTTGGGGCAGCAAGAACAACAGGATTTTGTTATTCTGTTGTTTAATTAGCGTAATTAGGAATGCCTATTTAAAAACCTTTTGTTTTGTTTTTTAAATAATATATCTACATGCATGTATATAAGACACAGGCACTCTATGTACATACTCACATATACATGACATGCATGACAGTCATACCAATGCATGCACAGAAATATACTTACAGCACACATAAAATTGAACATTGAAATGTTATGAACCTATTACAAGAATGTGGTCACTTTATTCAAATGTACGCATATGGTATAACTTTCAGCAATCATTGGTCTATTATTTAAATTAGCTTGTGGGAATTCTAAATTTTCTGGGTTTTCTCGTTTTTAAGTTTAGCTTAACGTCCTTTAACCCGGTTGTCATACTGGATGATGAATAAATTGGTGAAATGATGCTCAAATGATTTGAGTCAATGTAGCTTAAATTACTCTATATTTGCCTTCTCAGGACAAGGGAAATCTCTGAAAAAGACCTTATCCAAGTAACTCACCCTAAACAAGATTTGAACTTGTGACCTCTGAAATGTGAGGCAGACATGCTATCCCCACGCTACCAAGGTGGGTTAATAATTTATTGTTTTGTACATAGCTAGACTTCATTAAGAAGCAAATTCAAAATGAAAAATAATGCAAAAGTCTATTGTATCCTGAGCTTAAATGATATTTCAGATAAAAGTTATATGGTTCAATGCTTTGGAGTGCTTTTTGGTCTTGTTTTTTTATTTGGTGTAGCAAACACATTTGTTCTGATCAGAAGAACATTTATACAGAACATTTATGGGATAGGGCCGCAATTAAAACAACCCTCTTTATATTAAAAAATGGGAAAATTCATTAAACGAGTTCATGATATTTAGGACAAAAAGAATAAGAAAAATGCCTTTATCACAGTGTACCATAATTTGCCATTGAATTTTAGAAGAATGCATGTTTACTTTCTATTTTTTTACACAGTACCTAGGAAGAGAAGGTATTGCATTCCACTCAAAGTACATGTAAAATACAAATTCACAGGAAAACATTTTAGGATCACAAGAATCCAAGAAAAGCATTTTTAGAAAAATGTGTTTGTGTTCGTGTATGCGCATGCGTAAAAGTTGGCTAATACCAAAATTGATATTTAAATTCAGGACCTTCTAAGGATAGGATATGAAGATGTTAGAGAAAATCCCTCCCTGTCCAAATTTACCCTTTACATGTAAAAATTTCCAAAATTTTGATTTTCTCAAATATACTCTTAACAATTTTGATTAAAATACTGTATGTTAAAGATACTTTCATGACAAATAAAATGTATATCTTGAATTTTCAAGGAATAGCTTCTGAAGTCCTCTTCATTTTGAATGACTTTTGCTAAACTGGTAAACCGTAAGAAATAGACAAAAGTTACAATCGCATCTGGTTATTGCAGGTGTAGTATTGTCTGCCACACATTTAACAGGTTGCGAGTTCAAATCTTGCTTAGGGTGGGTTACCTGGATAAGGTTTTTTCGGGGTTTTCCCTTATCTTGAGAAGATGAATATTGAGTAGCTTTAAACTCAATAGACTGCAAAGTACTTTGACATTATTTCACCAATTTCATTTGTCTGATATGACCAATCAGGTTAAAGGACGTTAAACTACCCAAAAAAAAACAACAAAAAAACAAAAAAAAAAAAAAAACAAAGTGATCTTATTAAAACACAATTTATGTCATATATGCATCTGTTGGTAATGTTAAGAAGAAGTAGAGAGTCATGTGAATGAAGCACTTAAGGTTTTATTTAATGAAGGTATAAACTGGTGATTTACCTGATTTCAATTTCCATTCTACTAACTCATTTTTTACTTTCTCCATACGCACTATGTACATAGTGTATAGAGAAAGTATTGCACTCCACCCAAAAATTCGATACCGAGATTTCACCACAAATATATGTTTTAGGGTTCCCCAATATCCAAAAAAAGCATTTTCACAAAAAGGTCCGTGTGTGTGTTCGTGTGTCTGTGAACACGATAACTCAAAAACGAAAAGTCGGTAAAATACCAAACTTGGTATTTAAGTTTAGTATCTTCCAGGGATGCGACACGAAGATTTTGAGAAAAATCCCCCCTCCTTCAACTACCCTTTACATGGAACTTTTTTCGAAAATTTTGATTTTCTCAAAAATGGCTCCAACGATTTTGATTAAAATTTCGTATATTAAACATATTTACCTGACAAATAAAATGTATATCTTGAATTTTCTGGGAATAGCCTCTGAAGAGTAGTTTATTCTAGATGAATTTTACTAAATTTTGAATAACTGCTAAACCGTTAGAGATGGACAAAAACTTACTACACAAAAAATATAGAGCACATTAAAACACACAATTTATGTTATATACATTTTTTTTGTGGAGTTCGTCGTTTTTGTGGCATTACTTATTTTTGGTTTCTGCTATGAAAAAAGTATACTTTTCTCATACAGGAACTTGTCAACTGCTATCCATATAAACAAAGGAACTTCATTGATATAGCAACCAGCTTTTGACTATCACTTTAACCTATGGTTGTCCTTTATTTCGCTTCTACTTACAAGGAAACGAGTAATTAGACTATTTCTGCTATTTTTTTCTGATTAGCATATGGTAAATAGCAGTATAAGCTTTGTAAGAATTATTTGATGCAGGGATATAGAGAAAGTCATGTGAATGGTACACATCAGATTTTTTTTTTTTTCTTGTTTCAAATCTTTTCTCTGCTCCCCCACAATCATACACTATCTTTTTCTAAGCCCATAGGATGCAATACATATAAAATACAATAGCATTACTATTGCTATGCACTCAGTGATTTTCTTAAAAAATAAAAGATTTTGCTGAAACAATGTTCAACAAACCCCAAAGTGACAACGTGGAATGATGTTTTGAAATATTGCAAGCAATAAAATAAGTAATTTGAAGTAGTATCAAATTAGATAAAATAAAAGTAAAATGAAGTCCATTTTAAAAAAGTCTTGCTCATTTTTTTCCCAGTAAAATGTTTTTCAAAATATGCTTGGACATGTCAAACAATATACCTCAAAAGTAGTGTTTTACAAAACAAACCATTATTAATAATATTGTGATATCAAAAATCTATTTAAATAACACCTTATATTTTCTTATATGCCATCTCAAAGATTTTATCAAAGATTTTATTATTATAATTATATTATACAGGGTGGCACAGATAAAAGTAGTCATGTAAATAAAAAGGAAATACAGTAAAATTACAGAAACAAAGAGCTGAAATGGACTTACCATTATTTACAATAAAACACATTTATAGAAGATGTTGAATCAATATACAACTTATGCACGTTTAAGCATATTCAGATACACTCATGTAAAGTTCGGATATCAATGGTGGCATTTCATTTATGAAAAGTATCCATATATGCAACCATGTCGAGGGTAGTGTCATAAAGATTGGACCATTGGTGCATGTTCCTGTTATACCACACGAAATGCTGACTTTTTTCATCATGGAGTGGTTGCTGACACACAATGTTAGGGTTTTCTGTTGCTTAGTACTTCAAGTTCTGTGAATTCACATGACTGGAAAGGTGAAACCATACTGCATTACTCATGATGTAGTGAAAAGGGTCTAACAAACCATCGTTGATGTCATTCAAAAGCCACATACAGTAATCTACACATTACTGTCATCCTCCCATAATTACTGCACAACCATCATATGATATGGCTTTAAATGAAGAATTTTCAATATCCATTGGCAACTCCTCTTACTTACGTGTTGAGCCAATTTACATGTAGACTGCTTTGGGCTGTGAATAATTCTTCGATGAATGCCTGCAATAAAACCAAAGATTTGTACAATCATTTGCCTAAACAAATAAAACAGATAACTGAAGAAAACTGTAAACTTAAAGCAATTAAAAAAAGTATCTCTCAGAAAATATATTTTACTCTATAGAGGAGTATAAAATGTTAAATTAAATAAGTTATGCTGTATGGTGATACCCCCTGTAATTTATTTTTAATTTTTTTTTTGTTTTTTTTTTTTTTTGTTTGTTTGTTTTTTAAGTGTATATACTCAGGTTATTATTTATACTATATGTTTAGTTTTGTAATCAATCTGACGATCATCCTTGTAAATTATGTATTACAAATGGAGATAATAAAGAAATAGAATTAACTTCTGGTGTGTGAGCTGAAGGAATTCTTTGTTGTTTTACATTTTGCACAGATCTGTAGGTACGCCAAATTTATACAGACTCTGTATTGCTCTCTTTGTTGGTGATCCTCTGTATACTTGACCCTGAAAATGTTGCAAGTTTCCTTAATGGAACCTGTTTTCACATATGCTTTCACATTTCTTCTATCAAGAAAGTCATTTTGCAGAATGCAAAGAGAAACATCTACCTTCCTTGAGGAAATGTACTGAAATGCTAACAGAAAAATGCTAACAATCGATAATTGCATAAAACTGTCCATTGTTATAGCATTGTTGAGCATGAATATGTACAGAAATCGAAATATTGCTTTCACATTCAAAGGGTAGGCAGGTTACTTTTAACTATGCCATCCTTTACAAGCTCTCAGTTGTTTTACACAACAAACGTAGCTATGATAACCAAATAACAGTTTAAAGAGAACCGTTATATGTTTGTCAAACAAACAATAACATAAGAACTGAAGCTTTCCTGGCGACGTGTTAATTCAAACTCTTCTCGGGCTTCTAGCCAGGTAAAAACTTGGCTTGACACCAACGTTTCGAAGAAGTACATCTTCCTCGTCTTCAGGGTGAACTGATGGTTTGAGCTTGTGATAGTGGCAAAGTGTTCGAACTACTGGGAGAGGAGAGTAAAAGAAGCTTTAGCCATCTCATCTGAAACAAATAATCTAAATCGCGATTCTGGCCTACAATTAAGTTCAGCATGGACACCAATGTTAAAGAGCCTTAATACCTAATCCTCTACCTGCAGTCTTCCAAAACTTATTTTCTAGCAGGTGCGTGCTCAAACACAAAACATTAGCCGAATAACTGCTATAAATAGTTTTCTACGAAGTCCGTGCCCATGTCTCAGTCATCTTAAATACCAGGCCATAATATCACGCGAACCAATCAGATGTTAGCTTCATCCCAGCTCTTATAAATACCAGTCTCCGCAAGCTCAAACCATCAGTTCACCCTGAAGACGAGGAAGATGCACTTCTTCGAAACGTTGGTGTCAAGCCAAGTTTTTACCTGGCTAGAAGCCCGAGAAGAGTTTGAATAAACAATAACATAGCTAACATTAATTTCTGCAAATAAATTATCAATAACTTCAGGAAATTTAACTATTTGTAGAAAGATGTAATGTTATAATATTGCATCTTTATTTAAACAGTACACAGATAGACACAATCTAGATGAGGGAGCATTTAAAAATTTCTATGAAACTGCAAAAAACTGAAATTTGTCCAGAGCTGGATAATATGTTTGATTTGATTTGCTCATAAAATTTATTTTCAGCTGTGCTTTCCATTTTCGGAAGCCTGTCCAGCGATTTTGTTTTAGATCACTTGATATGTTAGGATTCATTTCTCTACCATGTTGTGATACTTTCTCTTATTCTCTTAATTGGTAGAAAAGGTATTGCATTCACCCAAAATTTTCATACCAAATTTCACTGGAAATACCCATTTTGAGGTTCCATGATATCTTCCCTCCCCTCCAAAAATGTGAAAATGCTCTTGTGTGGGAGAGAATGAGTGCGCGTGTGTGTGTGCGTGTATTGCTGTTATAATTCCCAGCATCTACCAAGCGTGCATCACCAAAACATTTTCAAGAAAATCTTTCTCACCCTAAACTTCCTACATGGAAAATGTTTTGTGAATTTGGATTTTCGTAAAAAATTGCTCTAACTTTTTTTTTATATTAAAATACTGTATGTTTAAGACATCTTCATAACAAATAAAATGTATATCTTGATTAAATTTGAAATGTTATATATCTTGAATTTTCTGGGAATAGTCTCAGAATTTCTCTTCATTTAGAACGACTTTCGCATAATGATAAATTGTAAGAGATAGACAAAATATTACAAGAAATGTAGATCTTGTTAAGGTAGAGAATTTATATCCTCTATCTCTTTATTTATTTATTTATTTATTATTGTGGGGTTGGCCATTTCAGAGATATTCCTTGTTATTGGGCTGAATTTTTAAATACTTGCACATTTCTCAAATGGAAAGTCATTATTACCCCCACCCCTCCTAAATGACCAGAGAGAATAGAATTTCAAGGTCATCACACAGCGCCACTCATAAAATATTTAACATTGGTCAAGTCTACTGTATACCCTATTCTCATTGTATCTACAAGGAAAATTGTAACAAAAGAATTTTTACAAATCCATATCTCGATTAACATAAAGTAATAGAAGTAATATAAATATTAGTTGTTGAAGAATGAACAAAGGAAATCATATGAATGTAACACATCCCCTTTTTATATTACCAGCTCCATTGGGATGTCAAAATCTTTTTCCAGACACTCAAATGGCTTATGTGTTGGTACATTTATCTCCCTATACTTTTCAATAGTGTAAATACAGAAAAAATGAAAAATCCATATACTTTTCTCTAAAGCCATTTTGGTCTTTTAATAGTAAGTTTCCATTATTGTTATGTTTCTCTTACAACTTTAGCATTAGTCTTATATGTTGTATTTACATGGTCGTAGTGGAGGAAAAACTATTCAATGGAGTATACGGTTTGGAGAAATGGGGCGCATGAGTATGGATGTGATCCATAGAAACTTTTACAAACAAGTCCTGGCTTGCCAAGAGCTTCACCAAATGGAGAGCAACAAGTAGAATTAGGATGATTGGGAACTACAGGGAAAATATGGACACAGTGCTAAAATATTGGACAAGAATTAGAAAATTAGGTGAATACAGTATTGTGCGTCAGGTTTTGGTAGTACAGGAAAGGTTAAATCAAACAGATTCATGGCCAAAAAAGACAAAGGAAATGATGTTGAAAATTGGTTTTGGGTATATGTGGAAAGCTAGGGAGTCACTACAAAATGGATTCTTGAAAGAAATTAAGTTAAGAAGGAAAATATTGAAAGAAAAGAAATAATAGTGAGTTTCATTTGAAAAGCTCAGTGGCAATGCATAGATAGATGAAAATGGTCTTGAACAAGAAAAACATTAATGTATGTGATAAATTAACAAGAGAAGGCTTTGCATGGACTAGAACAGGGGTGGTTAAATTGAAGGGTTAGCGAAGAGAGAATAATTCGGAGAAATGCTCCTTGTGTCACTTAAAGGATAAAGAATGGCATATAGTTTTGGAATGTGAAGAAACTAAGATGCTTAGGGAGAAGGTCGGTAAAAAGGAATGGGCAACATTGCCAAAATAAATTAAAGAGATAAGGTTAATGAATGTGAAACCTAGGAGAAATTTAATTAAAATTGGAGACTTTTTGGGTGGAGTAAGAGCCAAATGATTGAGTAAAATTAGAAGCAGGATGAAGAAGAATATTAAACAATAGTAGGTAGTATGTATTAGATTTAAGGTATAATTTGTACCCAATAGCTCAACAACCTAAAGGTTTGAATCTGTTGGGCTCCACAGCAACTCCATGTAGTGATAAAAATAGAAATATATACTAATTTGTGAAACTTATGAAAATAAACAAAAAATAATAATATTTATTGATATTTAATAATATTAATTAATATTATTATTATTATTACTACTATTGGTTCTATTTAGCAGGCTTATATCACTATAATCATTAAGGTGTTTGATAGCTCTTTTTTATAAATGCTGTAACTAGGTATGTCCCTTACTGTTTAGGAGTACTTAATAATTGCAATGCTATTCAATTCAGGAGAATTTTTCAAGCTTAAACATTAACATTAAGGTATTTACTCCTTCCTTCCCTCCCTCTTTTACACAAACACTATTAGTGAGTAACGCCCTCCAGAAATATCTTCCTTATCTTTGGATAAGAATAGGGACTCAGGTATATTAAAAACTATATCATTAACTGGATTCATTAATTCTAAACACAGATGAAATCCACTAGAAACTTGTAACAAAAGTTTAGAACATTTTTCTTGTCTTCATCTTTCCACCTAGAAAATAGAGTTTTTAACAACAAACTATGTTGTTCACGAGATTCATTATAAAACACTAAAATTACAATGTTGCTAAATATTACAAACACTGGGATCTAATCAAATCATAAACTATACTGCTCACAGTATTATAAAAGCACTGTTTTTTTTTTTTTTTTTTAAGTTTAACGTCCATTAACCTGGTTTGGTCATATCGGACGATGAATGCAATTGATGATATGATACTCAAATGATCTCGGGGTTCATGGAGCTTAAAGTTACTTGACATTCGTCTTCTCAGGATAAGGGAAAACCGCGAAAAAAACCTTACCCGAGTAACTCACCCTAAGCGAGATTCGAACTCACGACCTTTTGAACGTGAGGCAGACATGCTACCACCACGCTACCCAGGCAGGTGCACTGTTTTTAATTTTGTGCATGAACACATCCTGAGTTAAAGCAGTGATAGTAAAATGTGTGATTTTTGCAAAAGCAGGAAGTATCCCTTCTACCTAAAGGCCAAGGCTAATATGCCTTTGCTACCCCCCTACAAGTAAAAATATTTCCTGTTCGCGAGAAACATATGCTGGGTAGCCACCTTAGAACTTTGTTGCTATGGAAACCAAACTGTTTAGAGAAGCAAAAACCCTCACTGCTGCACTTGGTTTGAAAGTCAACAATTTTTCACCAACTCCTACCATTCTTTCCCTGCTGGGCTGTAAGTTCCAAACAACAGCAGGGTGTACTACAGGCTGCTTGCAGTTTAAATTTGTCATTAAAGTTTTAGAATACCAATATTATGAAAATTGAATACTGCTATATTTAGGTGAAAACTTCTTCAACTACTTCACCTAAATAGCCATCCCTGCATTGCAGTAGAATCTGGAAATAGATTGAGAATTTTCAAAGAAATATTAATTGCATGGTGTTTAATTTTAACTTTTTGACTGCTAACATATTTTTAGGCAAGTTAAGGGGACACTATGGTGAAAAATTGCTAAAGATCCAAAATTTTGTTCTGACCAATAACATTTGGCCATAATTTTATGTATTTCAAGTTGAAAATGTAATAATATGTACATTTACAAAATAAGGCTCATTGGGTGTTTCTAACTGCCCCCCCCCCCATCATCCAGGCATGCTGTATCACTGATTATTTAACCTGGGCCCTATCCATCCTAAACCACAGGTCGGCATCCCCACACCCCACTAACACCATATTTCTGGCCGTGAAATAGAGACTGTTTTGACGGCAGTGCTTCTTGACTTGGACAACCAAATGACTTGCAGTTTTCCCTTGCTTTATATATTATACTCAGAATTAGTGTAAACAGTCTGTGAGAGTTGACTTATGACTCTTGGTAAGCATACAGTTGTACAGAGGAAAACATTTGATGTTTTCCATTCGCATGAATTTCTGTACCTGTTCTGCAAACAAATTTCTTACAAAAGATTATTCTTTTACCTACTTCATGCTAATTGAGATAAACATTAGCAGAATGTTGTTATTATTTAGTTCCTTATAAGTAGAAGGAAATTATGAGAATTTACAAGGCTAATGCAATAGTGAAATGTTTTAAAATCTGTCACTATGCAATTGACATTGAAATTCACTTCTCTCTGCTTGGCCAGGAGTAAACAAAAAACTAATATGAATGCTCTCTGTTTGAGAAAAGTATAAGTATTTTAAAACTGAAACACATACCAAGGAACATCTCGAAAATGGTTGGCTTCACAAAAATGTATATGACATAAATTTTGTGTTTTAATGAGATCTACATTTTTGGTGCAATAAGGTTTTGTTTATCTCTTACGATTTCCCAGTTATGCAAAAGTAATTCCAAACAAAGGGGTCTTCGGAGGCTATTTCCAGAAATTTCAAAATATACATTTTATGTATCATGTAAATAACTTTAATATGTGATATTTTAATCAAAATAGAGCCATTTATGAGAAAAACAAAATTTTGGGAAATTTTTCCACCTAAAGGGTGACTTGGGAATTTTCTTGAAAATCATGTTATATTCTTGGAAGATATTACACTTAAATAGAAATGTTGGTGTTTAACAGGCTTTTTGTTTTGAGCTATGCACAAACATGTGTGCACATTCCTTTTTTTTATATATATATATATATATATATATATATATGTATGTATAGAGAGATCCTCAAAACATGTATTTCCAGTGAAATCTCGGTATCAAACATTGAGTAGAATACAATACCATCTCTACCTATGAATGTACATAGAACTCAGTAGAGAAAATAACAACTGATGTGTTTGCTCTATTTGCATGACTTTCCTTACCTGTTATGCAAACAAACCTTTCTTGCAAAAGATTACTCTTTTATCTGCATCATGTTAATTGAGATAAATATTAACAGAAATTGCCTTACTTCCTTGTGAGTAGAAGGGAAATAAGGGTATACATTGTGCTAAAGCAATACTTAAATCATTCAAAAGCTGGTTACAATGTGATAAAATCTAAATTCAATTCTCATGGGATAGTCAAGGTTAAAAAAAAGAGATATGAAACAAAAGATGACTTCCTGTTTGAGAAAATTTTTAATATTTTAAAAGTGACACCAATAATGAGGAATATCTCGGAAACAATTAACTTCAGAAAAAAAAAACATTATATATAATATAAATTGTGTGTTTTAACAAGATTTACATTTTCTGTGCAATAAGTTTTGTCCATCTCTTATGGTTTACCAGTTGTACAAAAGTCAATCAGAATGAAGAGGATTTCAGAAGAAACTCCCAAGAAATTCAAGATATTATAATATACCATACATATGGTATTTTAATCAAAATCATTAGAGCCAAAATCATTTTAACAAAATCAAAATGTTTGAAAAATATTCCCTATAAAGGATAGTTAAGGTAGGGGGATTTTGCCAAAAATCTTTCTGTTGCATTCTTGGAAGATGCTGGGTTTAAATACTAAATTTGGTATTTAATCAATTTTTCATTTTTGAGTTATGTTAACACACATGAATGCGCATGCACACACACACTCACTCACATGAAGCTATATATATTCAGGGGTGTTCAAAACATGTATATCCACTGAAATCTCAGTATACAATTTTTGGGTAGAAAACAATATACAATACATTGCACATACATGCAAGAAAAAAAAAAGATATACTCCATTCACATGACTTTCTCTATCTGTTCTACAAACTGCATTACAAAGATAAATTGTTGCCCTCCATGGTGTAATGGTTACCATGCTGACTTCATATACCTAAGGTCGCAGGTTTAAACCCAGCAGAGGACGATGGCTTTTTTCGGGTGTAAAAATCCTTAGCATGGCTTCCTTCGGAAGGGAAGTAAAGTTGTGGCCTGATAGAGAGGCCTCTGAGCAAAATTAAGTGGTCTTTCATGCCCAATTTAGAATGAGTTGCTGACAACCACAGCAGTTAAAAGAGCGTCCATAAATAACACACCATTTACATTTACAAAGATAAACATTAGCAGAATTTGTCTTATTACTTAGCTCCTTATAAGCTGAAGGGAATACACTAGGCTAAAACGACAATCAAATCTTTTAAAAGCTGTGGTGATGTGGTTGACATTGAAATTAGGCTCTTATTCCTTGGCTAGGAGTAAAACAAAAGAGATATGAAACTTATGAGGACTTTCCATTTGAGAAAAGTTTAAGTATTTTAAAATTGAAAACAATAATAGGAATACTTTGCATTGTTATTGGAATTAATTTATTTTTAAACAATAGATAGTAGTTTTTTAAATGACTCCAAACATATAAGTTGTACTAGTGTAACAGAATGTGCTGGTGATGATTAAATATGTTGGTCATCTATTGTTTTTTTTTTTCTTTTCTTTGCTTTTGTGTATCTGCATAGTTTTGCAGGCACTATAAAGGTATTTTATGAACCTAAAAATAGCTCTGTTCAAAATATTGCTTTTCTTTTGTACAGAAATGCTGAAATTGAATAAAGCACTTTCTCAGTAATGGTTAAACAACCTAGTGGTGTACTTTTGTGTTGTATTAAGTTGAGCAGCACCAAAAAAATGTGCATAAGAAATAAAAATTATGTGAGGTTACTCTTCTATTTTTCGTTTATTGAAATATACACCCATTGAAATGAAATAAAGCAATAGTACAATAAAGGTCTGTATTTTTATTTTCTCTAGCATACATGTACAACGTAGTTAATAAATAGAGAAAGTATTTAATTCCACCCAAAAATTTGATACCAAGATGTCTTGATATGCCCTGAATCCAAAAAGGGATTTCTAGAAAAAAGTCTGTGTGTGTATGTGTGCCTGTGTGCAGGGACAACTCAAAAATGAAAAGCTTGTTAAATACCAAATTAATTGGTATTTAAGTTTAGCATCTTGCAAGGATGTGAAAAAATTTTAAAAAAATCCTCTCTCTCCAAACTATCCTTTGAATGGAAAAATTTGCAAAAATGTTGATTTTCTCAAAAATAGATCTAATGATTTTTATTTAAATTCTGTATATTAAAGATATTTACATGACAATAAAATGTGTATCTTGAATTTCCTGAGAATAGCCTCTGAAAACCTCTTCATTATGGATGAATTTAGCTGAATTTTGCATAACTGGTAAACTGTAAGAGATTACAAAATCTTACCAAACAAAAAATGTAGAACTAATTAAAACATAAAATTTATGTGCTACTTTTTTTTTCCCAAGATAGCTCTTGTTATTAGTTTCAATTGTAAACTATATAGCGTTTCTCAAATGGGGTCACCTTTTGTTTCATCTCTTTTGTTTTACTTCAATTGTTCACATAATACTAGCTTTTAAAATTTGAGTATTGCTGTAGCCTAGTGTATTCCCTTATTTTCCTTCTGCTTAGAAGGTAGTAAATAATAAGACAATTACTGCTAGTACTTTTCTCGATTAGCATGTTGCAGTTAGATAAATAATTTTTGTAAGAATAGTTTGTATGCACAACAGATATGAATAGTCATGTGAATGGAACACATCAGATTTTTATTTTAGCTGCAGTCAATACATGTATACACTTTATCACCAGCTTTATATACTTTTTCAAGGGAATCAGATCTGTAAAGCACAATATAAAGTATGCATTGCTTGATTTGTGTAAGGTCATTAGCATCTTACCAGGGGTACAGATATAAAGTAAAAATATTTTATTAATGCAATAATGCACTTTCTTTGCTACAGGGCATTGTAGCAGTTTCCTAAGCTGTGGTGTGAGTATTATGCTCTGCTTTCCACAACTTATGTTTGGGGTCAATCTTTACCTGTACTATTCATCCTAAAGGTTGAGGAGGTTTTAATTATTTTGGAACTTTCTTGTAATTTCTAAGGAGTTTTGCAATTTGAATATCTTTCTAGTTATTGTGAGACATTCTTGTGTTGACCTATTATATATTAATGCAGTAGTCAGTGAAATATTTTTAGAGTTCATAAATTGAACTTTTTTTGAGCATGAGAATATCTTTGACAACAACATTACACTATGTTTCAAAGATTCCAAACAAAAGAAGAAATTGCTTCTCACAATGTTGCCAACAGAATCAGTAATGCCTGATTTTTAAGTTGAACATGAAAACACGAAAACACAAATCTCTCTGAATATTTGAGCCCAAAGTGAACATATTGCTGTGTTCTATGAACTAGTATTTGTAATTATTCATATTAGGCAAAAAGAGCTAATATACTTGTTTTATATTGTGGAACCATTTGATGGAGATAAACTGAAGATTACTTATAAAATAATAAATTGTGCCATAAAATAAGCTATAGGTAGATAACTTAGAAAAGAATGTTGAGAGGGGAAGTTATTATTGCTGACTGATGCATTGCTTCCCCCACTCTTGTCTCTCACACCCTTCCATCCCTCTATTTCTTCCTCCATGTTGCCCTCTAGTCAGTTACTTTTCATCAGTCATCGTCACTGTAGGGGAAATGTGCCTAGTGGAGGAAGAAAGTATGTAGTGAGGGAAACATTCAACCCCACTTTGATTGCACCTGTGTAAAACAGCTTTCTCTCTTCTGGTGTTCATCTATAGCTGTTTATACTGTATTGTAACAAAAATTCTCTTTTTCTCCAACAAAAACTCTCTATTTTATTCCACAAACTAAATACAATCAGAATCTGTCTTTTGTAACAATTATGTCTAAATAGTTTATTTATGATTACTCACTGTGACAACAATACAGTTCCCTATGAAATTCCCATCAAACTCGCTCAACTGTTACATGCATTGCTAAGAATAAACAAAATTTTTAAATCTCTCAACCTCACTAATAACCCTGACAAGACAAATATAAATTTGAGTTAAGCAAGAAGAAAAAAGATATATTATTTCATATTAACTTTGGAAATGTTGCAATACTGCAATCTGATTCTCACAAATTTTTAGGAATGCAAATAGATAAACTCATGTCTTGGACTAATCATATCGATGACCTTTGTAAAAAAATAAATAAAAGTTTGTATTTAATGAGGGAATTTGCAAAAACTTGTAATGTTGAGGTTCTAAAACTTATATGCTATGGGTTAATTTATTCACATATCCAATATAGTATTGAATTATGGGGGGGTTGTAATAAAATGCATATGCTACAAAAGAAATGTATCAGAACTACGTTTAAAATGAGGAGTCCAGAATCGTGCAGGGAAGTTTTTAAAAGAGAAAAGACGTTTACCATATGTATCTCTATACATATACAAAGTAACTTTACTTGATTTACCAGAAAAAACCAAAACTAAATAGTGAAATACATAACCATGATACTAGATGCAAACTTGACTTATATTATACCAGCTACAATTTAAAATCTGTAAATAAAGATCCCTGTATAATCGACTCCCTTGCATATGTAAAAAATTAAAATGCTGTTAAATTTAAACAATGTCTTAAGACATATTTACTGAACAATCCTGTGTATGATATCAATGAATTTTTAAAATAATTTATGTAGACTATATTAATACTTTGTTAAACCAAACATCCTGTATATAATAATATATTTTTATAATTTATGTAGACTAAGTTTATTTAATGCTAATTTTGTGTAATGTAAACTGACAATACTCGATACTTGAAAAGAGTCTATAGGCTGTTAATAAATTACAATTACAATGCAAACTCACTCCAGTCTAACAATGCAGTCCTTAACGTCAAAGACGTCTGCTTGCACAGGTGTAACAATGAATGCCAAAAATCGGCTATTACTTACAAAGCAAGAAGTACATTCATGTTCGAAGATTACAACCATAGGGCATAATCTCAATATGTGCTTTGTTTATATTTTTATCAATTGTTCAGCCATTCTCTCTCTCTGCCTTTCTCTCTACACTGTATTGATTGGCATTGCTTTGTGACTTTGTTTCACTTCCTCCATTAAATGTAGCAGTATAGTTCAGCTTGCCAACAAGAGCATCAGTATTTCTGGGCACTCTCTTTGGTTACATGTATCTTACTTTCAAATTGATACTGCCTTTCCCGACATATTACTGTAACTTGCTTAAAAATTCACTGGTAAGTATCAAAGGCATTACTGTAAATTTTCTGTTGTGTAATAACGCCATTTAGTACTTTCATTTGCAACAAATGACACTCATATTTTAATATCACTACAATTGTTTATTCACTGCAAATCATGAATCTCTAAATTATTTTAATTTATGAAGGTTAATGGCCTTGGATACACGTGACATCAGTAAGCTCTTAGTACAAATCTTCTCACTAATCATACATATTTATGATGTTAGGCTTATTTACTACTTTTGTTTTGTCTTTATTTGCAGTTGTAGATAAATTCTCACAACTAGGGAGAGTTACGCTTATTTATTGGAAAGAGAATAAAATGATGTTGATGGATGTACACCTTCTTTTAAGGTAAGTTATTACAATAAGTATATTGTGAGCACCTTTTCCTGGGCACTTGGCTCCTTAGCTCTTCATTCTATGGGTTTCACAGAATTCCAGAAACGGGTAGAGCTACAGCTTGAAGTGAGTTATACACTGATATCTAGAGGCTTCAAGCTAAGGTTTCATTCTGTCTGTAGATCCTCAAGTTCATGCACAGGCTCCGTGCTGTGTTTTGTTGAATAATTCATTTAGTTTGTCATAAATTAAAATTAGATAACCTTTCACCATAACGGTTGAGGGGCTCAAAGAAAACTTTCTTTGTTTAATAACACTAACAAGCAGAAGAACTTTCGCTTCTTCCCCTCTGCCCTTGCTTCCCCGTAAAACCAGTACCCAAGAAAAGGTGTGCACATAGTACATAGATGTAACACAAATTGTTAGGAATTCATATGGGGAAGATTGAATTAGAGAGAAAGGTTGAGGAAGTGCAGGGTTTCCTAGATGAAAATCACTTGAATAATTTTGCTTTATAAACTGATGTTATATACTTTAAAATCAGTATGATATATTTAAGAATAATATGTATATAATAAATTATGCTTTGTGTCTTGATTTCATTCTCAATATTACAATGAAGTTATAAGTTAACATCAAGAATATGTTGATATTTTTAATTAATACATGATGTTGAGACAGGTAAGACTGCACATTTTTTCACTTTACAGGTTTGGACTTGAAGGAGAACTCATGGATTTCTGCTGTGGATTTCACAAATAGCACAGAATTTCTGAGAAGCGGAAGTGTTTAAAATGTCTAATCTACATTCTGAAGCTTCCTATATGGACAATTTGTTTGATGAAATAAGCATATTTTTATCATTAAAAGGTGTTCATTCTAGAAAAACTGAAGTAAGGCCTGTCACGTCTGAAAAAAGCAGTGACAATACACTAAATAATGTACCAGCATCTACATTCAGTTATGGTAAAGAACCTGTTCAAGGTGATTCTCAATTAGAGAGTGATATGCTGTATGACAGCACTTACAATAATAACCTTTTCGTGGATATATCCTCATTTAACACTGCAAAGAAAACTGAAAATATAGATGAATCCCAATATAAAAATACTTCTTTGGAAGATTTTAAATGCCATGAAAGTAATAGCACGGAAGAAATATCCTTGCCAAATGAAAACCAGAGTAACAGTGATATGATAGAGCGAACCAATACTGAGCCCACGGAAAGAATAAAATACACTGATGAGAACTGTGAAACTCATATTCAGGGATTTTATTTACCACAAAACTTCAGTATTCTAAATGGAAATGAAAGAAGTAGCCCAAAGAATACATATTCTGAAGGTACATATGAAAATGAAAATTATAAGAGAAAGCAACTGGTTCAGAAAACACCTCAAAATGAAGATAGGCACTGCATTCGGGATGAAAAAACTGAAATTGAGAGGAGGAATTTTGGGGAAAAGATTAGTGATGCAGCCCAGCAAATAGAGCAAGTTGAAACAAATGAAAAAATCACCTGCTGTACGACTAATGTTGACACAAAAAAGTCAGATGAAATACAATGTTGTCAAATTGTAGAGGCAAACACATTAATAGATCAGCAGCACTTTTCAACTTCTCTTTCATCAGAAATCCATGATAATTTTCTGAATCCATCAGACACCAAAAACACTTATACATATCCTGATATTACATTGACTGCATCTAAAGTTAAGAATAAGGAAATGGAATCAAAGTCACATTTGTGTCAGGGTACTGAAAGTTTACACATTTTTTCTTCTCTAGATAAAAAATCAAATTCAGATGAAACATTCTGTTCTGAAAGCAGATTCTCTAGCAGCTCATCTGATGATGGAAAATTCAAGACAGCAGTTATAATACCAGTTAAGTCAGCCTGTGCAAATGGTAACACTACTGTAAATTTACTTAGTAAGCCAATGATTTATTCTGGAGAAATTGCTAAAGTTCCTTGTGTTGCCATAAACAAGACTCTATCAAATTTCCGTTTAAAATTATCAAACCAGCCTAAGCAAGTATATATTCCATCAAGATTTTTGCATCAGTATAATAACATACTGACATCAAAATCTAAAAGGAATATTCCATCTGAAAGCAATGTTCCAATCTTGACACCAATATCTCCTGTAATGCAAATTTATCCAAACATTTTTTCTCTGAATACTGCATCCACCAATAGGAGCCCTCAAAGACAAACAATTCCAACTAGTTCAGAGGTTAAAAAAGAAAAAATAAATGGTATTAAAACAGTTGTGCTAAAATCCATTCTTCCATCCACAATGAAGACAGTAGCAAAGTATATAAGTGTATCTGAAGTTTCTCCAGTGGCATCTAGTGGAATATACAGTACTGCAGGAATATGTGATCAGAAGGGGCAGCTTCTGGGCAATTATCTTCCCAAAAGTACCCCTCTAATAAGGTCATCTACAAACACTGCAGTGGGAAATACTGAAATGACACATTCAGTCACTACCACAGAATCATCCTCAGAGTTGGCTCCTACTGAAACACCAGTTGCTGAAAGAAGTAAGTCTTCTCTTTTGATATTGCCATCGGTGCCTAAAGTATTCTCAGATACTCTTAATATATCAGAATCAGCAGCAGTGAGCACTGTTAAAATATCTGCGCAAGAATTGGAAAATAAAGGCTCTATGAGCTCTGTTGCTAATCAAAAAGTATTCAATGAAGATCTTAACTGCCATCGACCTTCTACAAATATAATAGATGCCAGTTCATCTACAGGAGCATTAAGCACCATTTGTAAAAATATTCATCCAGAAATTTCTTCAGCAGAAATGAATAAGCTAAATATGTTACCAGATAGTGATGCTGTATGGGCTGAAGATGCAATGGGCCACAAGGACAAGGAACAAATGGCTAATACTCATTCAAATAGCAATGAGATGAATATTGGGAAGCTGCAAATAATAAGGAAATTCAAATTGGGCAGCAGTACTACATTGAAGAGAAAAAACAAATGTGAGGGTTCACTAGGCATGACAAAAACAAGTGATTTGGTTCATTCTACAAGAAAAAACAGAAACATTTTGCCTAAATGTGTAACTGAAATTAAATGTAAGGAAAACCCCAATGAACATGACATCAAGAGCAGCATTGCTGAGTTAGAACAAAATAATAAGAAAAGAACAAAAGTTTCACGTAGTAATAAAAGAAGCATTCAGCGAAAGAAAAGAAATACAAAAAGCAATGATGCAGTTTTTCTTGAGAGCTCAACAAATAAGTTAGATGTTTTAAATAAAACAATTATTCCCCCTTTAGGCAATAATCATAAAGTTATAGATAAGCATACTGAATGTAAGAGTAAACCAAACAAATTTATAGAAAACAATATATGTCAGCAGGATCTCGTAGGGAAGGCACAGTATTCTGAGAGCACATCACAAGAGTATATCTGTGGCCCTTCATGGAAAGCTGTTGGATCAGATAAAAGGTTGTCACATGAAGTTAATAATGTTGACAGTAATTCACATCCATCAGTTTTTAAGCTTCCATCCATTGTAAGCAATTATTATCAAACTAAAGATACTCAAAGGTGCCCTCCCTGCTCTGACACAACATTCTGTGAACCTGGATGCTTTTCTACAGAACACAACCATTCAGGGAAATTCAGTTATAGTGCAGCATATGATATTAATGCAGACAAAGGATTCAATAATTTTGCTGTTAACAATCAGGCTTCACCACTTAATGGAACATTTTCAACAAGTATTAATGATGAGAAATATAAAACTCAAGATTTGTTCTCAAGTACGGTGCATCAAATGGTACCAACTTCTCAAATTGTTAATCCTTGCTTACCAAATGAAAATATTAACATGTTCTTAAAAGATACTAAATTTGATAATTATTGTGCTAAATTTATCACTGGTAATTGTAATTTTACTCAGAAAACTTATTCAAATGTAAATGAAAATAACAGCTCAAAAGAATGGGAATATGTACATCAGCAACTCAACAAACTATCTCAAAGTAATGGCGACAAAGTTAATATAAGCTTGGGTAATAAACACAACACACATTACAAGACCAATAATGACTATGAAAATGAGAGTGGTCCAAATATACAAAACATTAACAGTGCTATCAATGAGGAAAAACGTAATTTATCTTGCTCTGGGGGGAACTTCAATAACATGCTTACTGAACCACACCTTTCTATGGAACAAGTAGAGACGATATCCTTGCTTAATTACAACAAACCTGTAATGGAATATTTACATGGGAAGACTTCTGGAAGGAATGATGGAAATGTGCAACAGTTGCAAAACAAAGCCATGCAAAACTACTTTCAGAATAATGAAAGCAAAAAAATTCTCCTAGTATGTAAGCAAGAAAAGACAAATATGCAACACTTTGGAAAATACTGCAAACGCAAAAGGAAGACCAAGGGACCTAGTAAGACTGCTATAAAGTTAGAACGTGATAGACCATACGTTTGCTGTTACTGTGGAAAAGCTGAACAGTACAAAGCTATTCTGCAGAGACACATGAAATTGGAGCATGGATATATGCCACTGTTATCAACAAAAATTTGAAAGGTATGGTATTCTAGTTTTTAACATTGTATAATCTAGCTATTTATATTAAGGCTTTCACGCTGGCATCCACTTGAATTAAAATGTTTTCTGGGCTTGTAGGCCGAAGTCGAGAAGTAGGATTTGTTCCTGACATTTCACTCTAAACTGTGTTGAGCATCATCAGAGGACTCGACGAAGAGTGACAGGCAGACAACCTGTCTCCCTTATATATGCATAAGAAGTACCACCTCCTGGTGGACATCCAATCACCTGTGTTCCAGCTACACTGTCCTTTCATCTCCTGTCACTGTTTCAGGTTGTTTGACTATTTTTATGTGTCCTAATGCCAGTATCCATTGTCTTGTGTAACCTGCCCATCTGTTCTTTATGATTAAAATTTGTTGTATGTTTGTATCTATAGTCTCCCAGTAAAATCTAGTGTGAAATTTCTCCAAGGAACTGATAAGTTCTGTGTCTCTAAAACAAATATCGTGAGCGCTTTGGAGGCATGTTCGGCCACTGCGTATCTGTCTTTAATTTTAAACTGTTTTGTTTTATACTTGGAAAGGAGCTTTCCTATATGATTTGTGAAGGTAAGGCAGGAAGACCATGCCTTGAGAAGGAATAGTGTCCTTCTCTTGCTCTTGTCTCCTTCTAGGGTGGATAGCCTATCAATTTTTGTTGTTTTATCCGTTAGCTTGCAGGACATTCTTAAGGTGTTGCATTTTCTTTTTTAAGAGGTACAAATCACAGATTTTAATAGCTCAGTTATTGCCTTGATTATCCCTACTTTTTATCTTGGATGGTGATTCAACGACTTTTTCAAATATCAGCTATCTACATTTATGTGGACTGTTTCCAAATTTGTTTTCAGTTGATATTTATACACAGGGGTATTAGTGACATTTAAATAATAACTTAAATCTAGATTGTTGTTCTCTGTGGTCTGGGGTAACATGCTAATCTCTAGTTCCCAAGGTCGTGGGATCAAACCTGGCAAAGACAATGGATTTTTTGGGGTGTAAAAATCCTAGAATGGCTTCCTTTGGAAGGGAAGTAAGGCCATTAGTCCTATATCATAGATTTAGACACATAAATGTACTCAAGCCTGATAAAGAGTTTAATTGTTCTTTCATGCACAATATAGATGAGATGCTCAGAACCACAGCAGTTAATGAGAGTCCATAAATAAAACTTAGTTCAATTCTAGAAACATGCTTAAAACACATTTACTTAAGAAAGAGAGAATTATGGACTCTTTCCAAATTTGTTTTCAGTTGAACAGTAACTTAAATATCATGCTATGAGTATTGAATCAAACAATGGTTTTATATCTAAGACTTTTGCAAGATTGATCCAGTATATGCTAAGTTAACCTTCATACACAGATCAGAGTATTAAGTAAGCCTTATTTCACTAGCTATAACTCATAAGGAAGTTAGTTCACATCAGTGACAGCTTATATATATTTTCCCTCCATGCTCAGCCTTAACCACAAGGATTCATTTTTATTTTCCCTACCTTGTATAGTAAGTAGGGTAAGTATTAAATTCCACCAAAAAATGTATATCAAACTTTCATAGAAAGTTTACATTTTAGGGTCCCCTGGATCCTGGTTTTGCAAAGAAAATGGAATTTCAACTGTAGATGTGCTTAGTTGTAACTATAAATTCTAATATGCAAATAATCCTTTGAAATAATTTTTTTTTCTACATTGGTGTAGGACATGAGTTGAGACTGTATCTCAAAAGAATGAGAGGCCCACCCCCTTGATGTGGAAATAGCATCTCTGCTTCACATTTAGGTGGTCTTGAATTCAAATTTGGTTAGGGTGAGTTACAGTTAAGGGTTTTCCGGGTTTCCTTTTCCTGAAAGGTTAATATTGGGCAACTTTAGCTCTATGAACCTTGGGCTCATTAGAGCATAATTTCACCCATTTCATCATGCAATATTGGTTACCCAGTTATGGGGAGGTGGGGACATTTAAAGAGAAGAAATTCTTGTAGGCAGAGCATAATTCCCAAAATTTAAATGTGAGTGCAATCAAATTCCTTCATACTGAAATGTAGAGGTCAGCTAATGTACATAATACACGGATATTAAAATAAGGAATTTTTCACAATTGATAATTTTTCACCAATTATTAATTAATGAGTCGCAGTCTAACTTCAGTTTAAGGCTGCTTACCTAGAAATATGTTTTCACCTTAAAGGGAAGTTAGAGTGCAACTCATTAGTTAATAACTTCACAATATACATTGCTGCAGTTTTAGCCAGTCATGACACACAGTCTCAATAATGTCTACACTGTTAGAAGTATTCTATCTTAGCATGGTAGGCCACAAATGATTTCAAAAACAAAAAATCCACTGCATGTCATTTTTGATCTAGAATATAATAATAGTAAAAGATATAGCATAAAATCTCTCTGTATCCAACTTCAATCTTATAACATTTTTTCATAAACTAGCAACCCTCAAGTTTCTTTACATATAATATACAATTTATATGCATATTTTATAATCTCATACACAGTTTTGTTCCCAAATTGTGTGCAGAGACCACCTGACCTGAAAAGTATATTTGAATTCATGGTAATTGACTTGTGCATTTTTGTGCTAACAGGAAGTAAATGGGCTCTGTAAGAAGCAGATCATGTTGGAGATTTTGAAAATGTGATGAGTGAATATATGCCTACAGCAGCATGCAAACACCAGGGTGATTGATCTTGTGACACTCCAAAAAAATAAACTTATATTTGTATTGTGTATCTGAAATGAAAGCTCTTATGATTAGATTTCCATAATTTTAGAAGAAAGAAAAAAAATAGGCATGAAATTTGGAAAATATTTACTAGTTCAACAACTTTGTAAGCTGGTTCTTGTAACTTTTTTTTGTTTACTGTAATTTTCTACTTAGTTTTTCAGCAAGTCATTTTTCTTTTTTAATTTGTTCTTTTCATAAGTACCATGTGAAATTGTCTAATTCATTATATAGCTCTACTTTCCATATAGAAGTTTCACAATCTATTAAAACATCTATATTATTTTTTTAAATAATATAGTATAATGTACACATATAATTGATAAATAAAAATTATTGCATTCAGTTTATTATATTTCATTACACTTTAGTATATAAGTTGTATTCCTAGGATGCATCATTGGGCCAAGTGCCAGAAATTGATTTTGAGATGCAAAAGCTTGCTTATTATTTCAGCCTAAATGATAAATGTTACACATCAAATTGAAGATAACTGACATTTTTGCTTAGTTTTTCATCTGAGAGAATATTGATCATTTGGTGGTTTATAAGCTTATTTCTGTTTATTTGCTTTGTTTAACTGTCTAAAAATGTCATTTAATATAATTCAAAATGATCTGATCCGTAAGAATCATACAAGTGTCTGTAAAAACACCGGATCCATCTTATACACTGGGTGCTCTTATCAACATTTATAATGCTATGTTGTGTGGGATAGCAAATTTATCATTTTTCAACAAAGAACCCATGTTTGAAAAAGGGTGGTTTGGATGCTGTAAAGTTAAAAGTTAAGATATTTTGAGTATGATGATGGATGGCCATTCTACATTTTGTCAAGAACCCCAACAAGAATATATTGAAAAACAGTTTCAAACTGTCTGCATGCTACTTGATTGCAGGACCCACAATGATTCTGAACCTGACACAAATGATACGTGAGGTTGCATAATTCATACAATGAGTTCATCTCTGATGTTATGGGAGTATTGTAACCCAATAGAAAATAGTAGAAGAATATTATATAGGATCTGGTGGCCATGAAACTAGTCCCCTTTACCAATCCATCAATTTGGATATATGAAATTCAGGTGATTCTGCCCATTTTCATCAAACTGTTCTGGAGCTCCCATCATTCTGCAGGTGCATTACTGCCTTAAAATTCAATAGAGTAGGCCACACAACTCTTGTAAAAGTGCATAGGTTGGTATTGTCTGACTATTTGGTAGAAGAAGATATGGCCCAGTGATATTGTCACCAATTATTCCTTAACATTGAATCTGTGTTGATGAATCTGAATAACCTGCATTCATGTTATTTGCCAAAAAAAAATCTAAGGAAATTAGGTCACCCTACTGTTTGCAAACTTTCACACTCTACAGCTCCCAAAACTGCTTTTGCAGACATGGATTCCTTGTTAGAAAATTATCAGTTATCAGTATATGAAGTTAATATCCTAGGAATTAAGTGAAATTGTAGGACAAACACTTTATTTGTTGTGTTAGGTACTGATTTTCACCTTGAATTAAAAATTTTCAGCACACACAAGTAAAACAATAATTTTTCCTGTTTACCATTCAAAAATGTCTAACATGCAATTTATAATACTGGTTCTATCTCTTATTTGGAATATAATGTAAATGGCATGTTATTTATGGGTGCTCTTTAACTGCTGTGATTCTCAGCATCCCATTCTAAATTGGGTGTGAAAGACTGCTTAATTTTTCTCAGAGGCCTCTCTATCAGGCTTGAGGTTATTTTACATGCTGTAAATCTACGACACGGGACCAAAGGCTTTACTTCCCTTCCGAAGGAAGCCATGCTAAGGATTTTTACTCCCGAAAAAATCCATCATCCTCTGCCACGACCTTGGTTATATGAAGTTATTAGAATATAATAAATTACTTTTCCATGCTAAAAGGCATCACACATGTTACATCTCCAAATCTAAAAACAGACATATTTGATCCAAAAAATTAATATGGTCATTTATTGGTTAAAAGTAGGATTATTAGTATGCAACCAGCAATGCACCAACATCTGAGCAGAAGAATCCAGCATCCAGAGTTGCCTTTATGCAGAATACTAATCAACTAAATTAATTACCTTGCTTTTTTTTTTTTTTTTTTTTTTTTTTTTTTTTTTTGGTACTTTAACGTCCTTTAACTTGGTTTGGTCATATCGGACGATGAATGAAATTGATGATATGATGCTCAAATGATCTCGGGGGTCCATGGAGCTTAAAGTTACTCGACATTCGTCTTCTCAGGATAAGGGAAAACCCCGAAAAAAACCTTACCCGGGTAACTCACCCTAAGCGAGATTCGAACTCACGACCTTTTGAACGTGAGGCAGACATGCTACCACCACGCTACCCAGGCGGGCTCATTGCTTAATTATCCAAAATCAAATAATAAAACTAAATTAATAAAAATACACACCCACACTATATTATCACAAGCAAATGAAAGCTCCAATGTATGATTGAGAGGAAGAAAACTCTAGATATGAATTTTATTTTATGTATACTAAGAAGGGAAAAAATTATATGCCACCCAAAATTTCAATACTGAGATTTCACTGGGAATAAATAAATAAACCTTTTAGAAAAATGTTTCTGGGCATAATGTTATGTACAGCATAACTCAAAAACAAAACTCTGATAATTACCACACTGAATATTTAATTTTAGTCTCTTCCAAAGTAATAGTAGTATTTCCTGTATCGTAAGTGAAGCAAAGGACTGCGTTACAATGTTTCCATGATCAGATTTGAATTTGTAGTTTGCCACTATGCACCATCGTACCAAGCTCTTTGCCCACAGATGGCACTATAAGACAAAATCACGACTTGTGGACATGAAATGATAAATAATATAATAATTATATAAAAGATATTTGTATGATAAGTAAAATGTATAGCTTGAAATCTCTGGAAATAACTTGTGAAGTTCTCTTCATTCCAAAGAAGTTTTGTATAATCTATTCTGTATAATTGGAATACGTGCATTTCTTAATTAGGTATATTTTAAGCTCCCTCTTAAAGGTTTTTCTATTTAAAAAGTTTTATATATGATGGAAATTTATTGAACAATCTAATTCCCATAATATATACATTTTTTCAGTAGCTGCCTTACTAGTTCCAATTCTATAATGGGTCCCCTTTCTGCTATTATAGTTGTATTCATATGTGTAAGTTATTAAATCTTCCCCTTACAAATAATATTACCTTGTATTATATATATAAAATGAAAGGTGGCTGAGTGGTTAGACAGTTCACCTCCCACCTAGGTGGCCCAGGTTCGATCCCAAATGACTGCATGTGGGATTTGTGGTAGACAAAGCATCTTCTGGAGAGATTTACTCTGGTTTCCCCCACCACTCATTCTGCCAATTGCTCTATCATCACCTTTCCTATCATCCACTTCGCTTGCACTTCCTCATGCTCATGCCTGGCTACAGGTTCTCTATTTCGTGGTGTTGACTCCCAGACTGACTTCTGATCCCTTAATATGGGGAGGGTAAGCTGACTACAAAAAAGGTATATAATGTGTGAAGTGTAAGTACATTATTATTTATGAGTCACTGGTAGCATATTATTTATAACCCTAATACATCTGTTTTGTAGAATGAATATTCTACCCATTTATACCTTTGCTGCTGATCTCCATATCTCAATACTGTAAAATGACACATTCAGCCTTTTCACTTTCTCTACACATACTATGTGCATAGTGTATTGAGAAGGTATTGTAACGCACCCAAAAATTTGATACCGAGATTTTATCAGAAATACATATTTGGGTCCCCCTGAGTCCAAAAAAAGCATTTTTAGAAAAAGGTATGTATGTGTGTGCGTCTGTGGACAGCATAGCTCAAAAACTGTTGAATACCAAACTTGGTGTTTAATTTTGGTGTCTTCCAAGGATACAACATGAAAATTTTCAAGAAAATCCCCCACCCTCAACTACCCTTTACATGGAACTTTTTTCAAAACATTTGATTTTCTCAAAAATGGCTCTAAGAATTTTGATTCAAATATCATATATTAAAGATATATATACACATACAAATAAAATGTATATCTTGAATTTTCTGGGAATAGCCTCTGAAGACATGTTTATTCTGGATGAATTTTACGGAATTTTGCGTAACTGCTAAACCATAAGAGATGGGCAAAACAAACAATGTAGAGCATGTTAAAACACACAATTTATGTTATATACATTTTTTCGTGAAGTTGATTATTTTTGAGACATTCCTTGTTTTTGGTTTCAGCTTTGCAAAACTTATACTTTTCTCAGAACTTGTCAACTCCTGTCCATACAAAAAAGAAACATCAGTCACATAGCAACTAACTTTTGACAATCACTTTAACCTATGGTTTTCCCATATTTCGCTTCTACTTACAAGGAAGCGATTAATAAGACTATTTCTGCTAATTTTTTATCGATTAGCATGAAGTAAATAGAAGCATAAGCTTTTTAAGAATAATTTGTTGCAGAGATGTAGAGAAAGTCATGTGAATGGAACACATCAGATTTTGTATTTCTTAAATGAGAAATACTTATATTAAAAGTACAGTTTTCGTATTTTGTACCCTTATTAGGGTAATAAAACTAGTAACTTAATTATTTCTCATAACTTAGGGGGGCATTTGCACCCTCTGACTTCCCTAAATAACGCCCCTGCACCACAACAGATTACTGCACCAACTTATGATGGTGATGTAATGCCGGGTTCACAATGAAAAGACATGAGCGACAAAATGATTGATCAATAGAAGTTCAGTATAAACACGATAAAATCGAGCGTTGAATTGAACTTCGTTTTCACCCGACTTCTTGCAAACCCCACGTTTCCTTCTGTACGTGGTTAAAACCTAGCAAGGGTATCTTTGGGCTGGCCTTAGCCCGTAATCGTCGAAAGTTGAATTGGAGCTGAGTAACTTTACCGCGCGACATTGGCGACATTCACATATTTTGTATATCTTGTTCTATGGTACTTGTTAAAAACAGCGTTAACATTCAGAGAATGCATTCTTTTCCGGAAGAAATGTTGATTGACTGCCTTCGTGGTCAGCGAGCTGACTTCTCACACGCGGGGATCCCGGGTTCGATTTCGGGCTGGGGCGGCAAATTTTTTTAACCAGAATTATTCCCTATCCTCCAGAGTCTGGAAGTATGAATATTAAAATGAATGTGCGTGTGTTTAATGATTTAAAAATGATTAACTTAACGTAATAACCTACATCAATACGAGTTGTTTCACAAGTGAAAGCCCCCGATGACCGTTAAAGTTAAAGGGGACTATACAAAAGAAAAAAAAAAAAATTGAAGCTGCACCGTGAATTAGATACCTATATGAATTGAGTTCGCATGTTTTCAAAAAGGTGAAAGGCATGGTTAGAATCTGTAAATACGTATTTACACGTAACCCATATTTTGGGCAAACTTCATTTAATTCAAAATCTTCTCGGGCTTCTAGTCAGGTAATAACTTGGCTTGACACCAACGTTTCGAAGAAGTGCATCTTCCTCGTCTTCAGGGTGAACTGATGGTTTGAGCTTGCGGAGACTGGTAAGCTCAAACCATCAGTTCACCCTGAAGACGAGGAAGATGCACTTCTTCGAAACGTTGGTGTCAAGCCAAGTTATTACCTGGCTAGAAGCCCGAGAAGATTTTGAATTAACACGTCGCCAGGAAAGCTATAGTTCTTATTTTAAACTTCATTTGTTTATAACAAAGCCAGGTGCTTTTACTTTTTTGTCTTTTATTTGTGTATGCGTCTAAAAATGCTACCTCTTTCGTTGTTTCTTTTTTACTTTCTCTATACGCACTATGTACATAGTGTATAGAGAAGGTATTGCACTCCACTCAAAAATTCGATACCGAGATTTCACCGGATATATATGTTTTAGGGTCCCCAATATCCAAAAAAAGCATTTTCACAAAAAGGTCCGCGCGCGTGCGCACGTGTGTGTGTGTGTCCGTGTGTCTGTGAACACGATAACTCAAAAACGAAAAGTTGGTAAAATACCAAACTTGCTATTTAAGTTTAGTATCTTCCAGGGATGCGACACGAAGATTTCGAAAAAAAAAAATCCCCCCACCCCCAACTACCCTTTATATGGAACTTTTTTCGAAAATTTTGATTTTCTCAAAAATGGCTCTAACGATTCTGATTAAAATTTCGTATATTAAAGATATTTACCTGACAAATAAAATGTAGAAGTAGTGAAGAGTAGTTTATTCTGGATGAATTTTACTGAATTTTGAATAACTGCTAAACCGTAAGAGATGGACAAAAACTTACTACACAAAAAATGTAGAGCCCATTAAAACACACAATTTATGTAATATAATTTTTTTTTCGTGGAGTTCGTCGTTTTTGAGACATTCCTTATTTTTGGTTTCTGCTATGAAAAACGTATACGCTTCTTTTACAGGAACTTGTCAACTCCTATCCATATAAACAAACGAACTTCATTGACATAGCAACCAGCTTTTGACTATCACTTTAACCTGTGGTTGTCCCTTATTTCGCTTCTACTTACAAGGAAGCGAGTAATAAGACTATTTCTGCTATTTTTTTCTGATTAGCATAAAGTAAATAGAAGTATATGCTTTTTAAGAATAATTTGTTGCAGGGATATAGAGAAAGGCATGTGAATGGTACACAACAGATTTTTGTATATGGTAAGTAATAACTGCTTTAAGTCCGTAGGAGGCCATTGTTTCGGGTGTATTTTGCATCAACACCGCACGGTAAAGTAAAATTGTGTCGTGTCGTGGACACTACTACTTTTACATGAACAATATGGTGTCGTCGCAAACATATTATAGATGATTTACATTTATTACAACTGTCATTGTTAAATTAAATTATTTTGTTTGTTAACGACGCTGTCAATTGATTATCAGCGCCGCCGGTACGCTGGAATTTCGTTCCGCAGGAGTTCTTTAACATGCCAGTAAATCTACTGACATGGGGCTGTCGCTTTTAAGCACACTTAAAACCATCAGTCTAGGCCGGGTTTGAATCCGCGACCTTGAGTTCAGAAAGCCGGCGCCTAACCAACTGAGCTATCCAGACCAACAAATGCTATTGCGAACCTGGCATAAGACTTCTATCATCCCATAATGGCATATTATATTTCATAAATGCTATATGGAATGATTGAAACAATGCAATGAGCTGCATTATTTATACTATGTAGTAGGCAGTTCGTAGTTCGCACATATCAAATGTTAATCTTACTAGCTAAACAGTTATGTTCTGTGCAGATATACATCTATTTCCCCCTTCCTACGGTTTAACCGTAGAGTGGGTTTAGCGGAAGCGCCACAGAGCAGGAAATTACAACTGCCAGGCAATGAAAGATTTCTGTGACAGCGCAAGCCTTCAGAAAAGCAGCATTTAGCCAAGTGCTGAGGTAACCATAGAAACGTTTAAATGTCATTGAAGCTTCGTGCCGTCCTTCTGTCCTAAATATTACAAGGTAAATACAGTTAAAATATGTAATACAATTGTTCCTTACATATTAGGCATTTCTTCGATGCCTTTAGTTCCTAGAAAGGTATGAAAACGTAGTGAACGTGGTAATGAAAACCGCCAGGGAGCATTGCAGTGTAGACACGTAGACCTCTCGGTCACGCTTTGCGGCTTAAGGTCCGCAACATTGGGCTGCGCTTTGTGATTTATGGCCCTCAACACGTACATATGGAGGTATTTGTGAGTTATCTGCGGGGGTGAATGAAAACAGCAATAGCTAGGAAGCGTATCTGTAGGGAATACAATTTGTTTCCGCTGGAACTATAGTAATCGAAGAATGTCCCATATTCAAATAGACTTAAATACCTAATTAATTACATAGACAATCCTTTACATTCTTCTAACATTGTTTTATGTTTTATGCTTTTAGCGTGCGTCAAATTGCTCGAGGATAACGATAAATCTTGTAAAGGCCTTGCATGTCAAGTAAGTATTAAGCATATGACTTAATGCTGAGTACATTTGTCATGCCAAAATGGCTCGACAGCATAGTTTCACTGTAGAACAAAACATGCTAGCTATCTAAATGCGAGCGTTTACATCCGACCAGATCGATTTTTTTTTTTTTTTAATCTTTCTCTAGACGTACTTACATGCGTCCAAAAATTCGATTCTGAGATTTCACGGGAAATACATATTTTGGGTCCTGAATCCAAAAAAAGCATTTCTGGAAAAAGGTCCGTGTGTGTTGTCTGTAGACAGCATAGCTCAAACACGAAAAGAACGCTAAATACCAAACTTGGTTATCTTACAAGGTGCGACACAAGACTTTCAAGAAAATCCCCTAACCCCTCCGTGGTGTAATGGTCTCCATGCTAACTTCATATACCCAAGGTTGTGGGTTCAAACCCGGCGGAGGACGATGGATTTTTGGTTTTAGCTTTAAAAAACATGCTTTTCTCATACGGACATTTGTCAACTCCTGTCCATACAAACAAAGGAACTTCAGTCACATAGCAATAGATTATTACTTTAACCTTGGTACTCCCTTATTTCGCTTCTACTAACAAGGAAACAAGTAATAAGACTATTTCTGCTATTTTTTCTCGATTAGCATGAAGTAGGTAAATAGAAGCATTAGCTTTTTAACAATAATTTTTTGCAGAGATGTAGAGAAAGTCATGTGAATGGATCACAGCAGATTTTTTAAGTGCTTAAAAGCGACAGCCCCATGCCGGTAGATATTTTTACCTACTGGCACACCGCCCCATATGTACAATGTACATAGGGATAGAGAAGGTATTGTGATGCACCCAAAAGGTATTGTAATGCATCCAAAAATTCGATATCGAGATTTCACCGAAATATGTTTTGGGATCCCCTCATTGCGAAAAAAACATTTTTAAAAAAAGGTCCGTCTGTGTGTGTGTGTGTGTGTGTCTATGGACACATAGCCCCAAAACGAGAAGACCGTTAAATACCAAACTTGTATTTAGGTTTAGCATCTTCCAAGGATGCGACACGAAGATTTTCAAAAAAATCCCCCCACCACAAACTACCCTTTATATGGAAAATATTTCGAAAATTTTGCTTTTCTTAAAAATGGCTCTAACGATTTTGATTAAAATCCCGTATATTAAAGCTATTTATGTCCGAAATAAAATGTATATCTCGAATTTTTTTGGGAATAGCTTCTGAAGACCTCTTTATTCTGGATGAATTTTGCTTAACTGCTAAACCGTAAGAGATAGAAAAAAAAAAAAACAAAAAAAAAAACGTACTACACAAAAAATGTACATCACGACAAACACACTATTTATGTCCCTTACGTTTTTGTTGTGGGGGTAACCGTTTCCGAGATATTCCTTGTTATTGGTTTCAATTGTCAAGTACTTAAACTTTTATCAGAGAGGAAGGGTCCGTTTTTCTTTTGTTCTACTCCTGGCCAAGCAAAGAAGTGATTTGCAATGACAATCGCATAACGATAAGCTTTTAAAACGTTTGACAATCACTTTAGCATAGCGCATTCCCTTTTCTCTCCTACTTATAAGGAACTAAGTAATAAGAACATTCTGCTAATATTTATCTCGATTAGCATTGTGTACAAAGAAAAATAATCTATTGTAGGAGTTTTGTAGAGCAGCTAGAGAAAGTCATGTGAGTGTAAGACATCAGCTTTTTTTTTTTTTTTTTTTTTTTTAGTTCGTATTAATTGCAGTAATGTATTTATTACAGTATCTCAGCATGGTCACATTGTCGGTGTGAATACGAGTGCGGTTGTCAGTAGTAAATACATTTTAGGTGTTCATTAACTTTTAATTGAGAGTCCTGAAATTCTGAAATAGCATCATCTGCTGCCAAATAGAAGAGTAATGAATCAATCGTAACGACTGCAGCCACTCCCACAGAATAATACCAAGTTGTCAACTCAATGGTGGGGGCACAGTCCGCTCCTAACAACAACAACAATAATAAGAAGAAAAACAATACTGTATAACTTGTCTTACGAAAGAAAGGCATATCGTGGATGTTTGTTGTCTACATAATTAAGTGGACCCATCGTGTTAGGGTAAAATGTAATGTAAAAATCAAATTGGAGTTGAAATATGGAGTGCCTACCACATCAAACGCTTCTAAGTGGCTCGAACTTCTGTTGTAGTGTGCCACTACCTGGTGGTATTAACGTAAAATTGTAGTGTTATGCCGGAGTCACATGGAGCGGCAATGTCGATGTGACACTACATTGATTATAGTCCTCACAAGAAGGCGACACATTTTGACTCAAGCGTGCAATGCTGGTGCGAAGTACACATGAAACAATGAATGTCGATTAAAATGTATCTTCTAAAAAGAAGAAACGAAAGGGGCCCGCCTGGGTAGCGTGTTTGCCTCACATTCAACAGGTCGCGAGTTCGAATCTCGCTTAGGCCAGTTACCCGGATACGGTTTTTAGGCGTTTTTCGTTATCCTAAGAAGACGAATGTCGAGTAACTTTAAGCTCCATGGTCCCCGAGATCGTCTAAGCATCATATTACCAATTTTATTCATCGTTCAATATGACCAACCAGGTTAAATGACGTAAAACCACATAAATAAAATATAAATAATAATAATAATAAAGAAACGAAAGAGCTTTAAAGGCATAACGTAAATCAAGGACGGCTGTGCTATAAACATATTAAATGCTTACTGTAATAATAATATAATACTAACAATAATAAATAATACTAATGATTAATAATTAATAATAATAATATGCACTGAGTATAGAGTTAGACATGATACATTTTTCATGTATCATGTATGCTTTTATTTATGGACGCTCTTTAGCTGCTATTGCTCTCAGCGTCCCATTCAATACTGGGCGTGAAAAAGTGCTTAACTTTGCTTAGAGGCTTACGATGCTTGAGGATCTTTTACGAAACAGAAATCTACGATATGGGACTACTGCTTTACTTCCCTTCCGAAGGAAGTCATGCTAACGATTTTTGCGCCCTAAAAAAATCAATCCCCCTCCATTGGATTTGAACCCGCGACCTTGAGATAGACCATGGAAGAAAACATGCCCACCCTCGCCCCCAGAGATTCTATAATGAAATCCATAGACGCAGTCCTCTTGATTGATTCGCAGCTCGAAATTTGGCATCTTCCAACCGTCCCGTCGTCCTTCGTGATCTGGAGGAATAAGATCAGATGTTAGCGGCGGGGAGCAGTTCGGCAACTGCGACCAAGTACTGATCTATTGCGGCCTACCAAGCCCTCGGGGGAAGGGTTGAGACGAAGGGAAACCACAGAGCTAAGCGCGGAGACGCACGGAAGTCCCTAACGGTTTCACTTGGCGCGCCGAGAGGCCAAAAAGAAGACTGCAACGGCACCTAGCCCCAACCAGGGGGAAGAGAGTTTTACTCGGAGCAAGCAATCGTGTCAACTACCAGCAAAGCCTCAAGCCACACCTGCCTCTGACTTGAAAGATGAAGGGAAATTAAATGAAGGAATGAAGGGGAAAGGAGCCATGGTAGATATACAGCACTCCAGCATTTGCTTAAGCAGCCCCAGGAAAACTACAGAATAACCCAGGGCCAACGGGAAGCAAACTCAGACCTCCCGAATGCCAGTTTCAAACAAAACGCCTGAGCCACCTTGCTTGGTGGTCTGGTGGTAACATGCTAGCCTCTGGTTCCCAAGGTCAAGGGTTCAACCCATTGGAGGGTGACAAATTGTTTTAATTTGTTTTTTCCAGGCGTAAAAATCCTTATGATGTCTTCCTTCGGAAGTGAAGTAAAGCTGTTAGTCTCTTGTCATAGATTTATGGCATGTAAAAGAACCTCAAGCTTGTTAAAGAAGCCTCTGAATAAAATTAAGCTGCCTTTTACACCCAATATAGAATGTGATACTGAGAACCACATCAATTAAGGGGCGTTCATAAATAAAATTCAATTTTAATTTCCAACTGTCCATGTTCATAGCAGTTGTTAGATAGAATTCTGGTTTTACGTCTTTGTATCTAGGTTAAATATACTATATATAAACCAGTTATTTCAGGTTCACAGATCATAGCGATTCCTAATCAATACGTAAGAAAGGAATATCTGATAATAAATTAGTAATTACTGTAGCTCCTCAAAAGGATATTTGTCCTCAAGGTAGTACATAACCCATGAAAGCTGTTCCTATAACTACACATAAAATTTCTTTTGCCATTCCACTATGTTTTTTTTGTTTTTTGTTTTTGCATGCAAGCTCAGTTCAGCTAACTTGGGGTACACTTTCTCCTTTATGATCAAAATTTCCTTCGAAAAAGACTGCACTTGTCTGCATGTTCACACCAGAAGAATCTCAGAACAATAAACTACCCAAATTTTTGGATGTCACCAGTGCAGTAACTACAATTCAGCTTTCTGGGAACAGCCTTTAAAGGCCACTTCATTCTGGATGACTTTTGCATAAATATAAATCGTAAGAGATAGACAAAAACTTACTCTAGATATGTAGATCTCTTTAAAATACACAATTTATATCATATGTATTTTCTTCATGGAGTTGACCATTTACAAGATATCCATTGTTATTGGTTTCAGTTTTGAAACACTTAAAATTTTTTTCATATGGGAATTTGTCAACTCCTAGCCATGCAAACAAACAAATTTCAGTTATATAGCAACAGCTTCTAAAGATTAGACTTATCGCTTTAGCCTAATGTACTCCTTTATTTCCCTTCTATTTGCAAGGAAGCAAGTAATAAGATTATTTCTGCTAATGTTTATCTGTATTAGCACGAAGTAGATAGAAGAATATGCTTTTTAACAATAATTTGGTATAGAAATGTAGAGAAAGTCATATAAATGGAACACATCAGATTTTTTTTCTCATGGCTAAGAGAACATAATTTCAAACCCATCTTACTGACCCACCTGACTATCTTTTAAACTCTACTATATTCTACCAATTTCATTTTACCTACAAGGATTCATGTGAGTGGAACAAGCACATTGTTTTACTTTTAATTTTGTCTAAGGCGCCTTGTCGAAATTTTCAAAATAATAACCTAGTAAAATTTTACACTGCAAGGAGCAACTTAATTGATGAAATGAAATGGAGTTTTATTTATGGATGCTCTTTAACTACTGTGGTCCTCAGCATCCCATTCTATGTTGGGCATGAAAGACTACTTAGTTTTGCTCAGAAGCCTCTTTATCAGACTTGAGGTTCTTTTACATGCCATAAATCGGCAACACAGGACCAGTGGCTTTACTTCCCTTCTGAAGGAAGTCATGTTAAGCATTTTTACACCCGAAAAAAAATCCATCATCCTCCGCCGGGTTTGAGCCTGTGACCTTGGATATATGAGGCTAGCAACTTGAGTGATAACAATCATATATATAATGTGCGTGTGTGTGTGTATCTGTGTATGGGGGGTGGGTGGGCATGCGTGCATGCGATTTTGAAGTCTAAAACCACTCATATGTTGGCTGTTTCTTAAATGTTATTTGTGTATTTACTATTACAGATCCATCTTAAAATTAATAAAAATTATCAAAATCAACATTTTTCAGAATTTTTGCAAGTAATGTTTGAATTATTCTTTATAGTTCCTTAGTACTATTGCTTACTATTTAGATACACTGCAGGAGCATGTTATATTTTTTAAAGTAGTCTTAAATGTTGTAAATTAGTTGTAAATGCTTAAAATATGGTCTTTTAGAAAAGTAATTTATTTTGTTGCTCTGACAAATATGTTTACAGGTTTAAGTAAACAAAGATGAATAAAAAAACTGTAAAATCAGCAAACAATGCAGGAAAAAGAAGCAGCAATATCAATTCTCTGCAGACATTTAAAACACCTGTAAAAAAAAGAGAAGTAATACGATTGTATGAGAAAGGATTGGTAAGAGATCTTTTAGTGCCAAGTCCAGAAAGCACTACCTACCCTATCTTTTTAGACAAGAAGGAATTCCATAGACTATCAGAGAAAGCAAAGGTATACATTTTGTCTTTACATTTATTTAATAGATTGTTCTTTATGAGCTCTTTCAGCTTTTGTTCTGTTTTTTCATTTAACTTTTCATTATACCTATGTAAATTGCAGTGTGGTTGCAAACAAAAATCTGCAACATTTTCTGTATTTTGTTTTTCACTTCTTCAACATTTTTTACGATGATATTTAACGTACAGACATGAAACTATAGCTATAAAATAATTTAAGCATCTGAGAAAGAAATTTTTATTTTGCTTCAGTGTAGTGTTGCTCAAATATCAAGGAAGAAGCAGCTTTCTGATAGTGTTATTAAATAATTTATTGCAGTTTTAGTACAAAGCTATTGGGTATTTGTATTTCACATTGAAAGTTTTGTTTTAAAAGCACCTAGTATGTATTTTCTTAGCCAGCTGCACATTCTATTTATTGGGGCTATTTTGTTCATTTTTCATAAGTCGGTGTGTTTGTTGTCCTTTTAAGGGTATTATTATTCTTGTTTAAGTGGATGTTCTATCTTAGCTGATGATATATATGTGCTTAATTAAAATTACGGAGCAATTAATTTGTTACAATACTGTAGCCAGCATGGAAAAAGGTAGTAAGCCAAAGGATCTAATGTCACTTTATGCTAATAATATCATTCTGATTGCATCATATCTCTTATGGCATAGGTATTGCATACAGTATTGGAGTAAGACTTTGAATAGACTCTATTTTGATATTATATTATGTTTGTCTGCCAAATAATTTATCTAAAACTTATTTCTTTCATTATAAAATGCAATAAAATTGAAGTAATTTCTTCAGTATTTTAAGTAAATGACAGAAGTTTCTTTTAAAATATATATGTAATGTATATATTTTCTATAAAAATCTGATTTGCACCACACATTTCTGAACATTGTCCATGAAATACTTTAGAATGATTAAATCAATTTTCTTAAGCAAATAAAATAAGGACTAAAGTTTAACATACTTCCTCCAAATACTGTAAATATTGTTAATTCTAATATTCCATAAATTATTATTATTCAAGCAAAAGTTCCAAAATAATCTTTGTTATAAGTTAAACTGAAACTTATTAATACAATTTTGACTGCCTATAAGTTCAAAAAAATATAATTTCAAAATTAACCCTATTTATGATGGTTATCACTTTAAAACTTGGGGTTTTACAGCCCTAGCATGTGTCAAGATTTGAAGTATTGATTCTCAAACATACTGCTACTAATGATTATGCTATCTATTTACACCAATAAAGTTCTTGCTTGTAAAATGGTGCATCTAATTGAAATTCTAGTGAAATACAACATAAAACAGCATTTCCAAGCTAATAAGCAAAGAATAAATGTGCATTATTTTGTGAAAATACTAAGATTCTGTTGCATAAAAATGAACAAATTTGTACTATCACAAGTGCAAAAATTACAAGTCCCTGTTTAAAGGTCATAATGAAAGTTTAAACTGCTCACTATAAATGTACTGTAAAACTATATTATTCTACAGAATGTATCACAATAACACAAACTGGAAAAATGGAGTTTGTACTAATAGAAGTAAAAAAGCACCAGTAACATAAGCCATAAGCCTGCAAATGAGCTATTTACAAAATAGCTGTGAGCATATGGTTATTTTCTAGATCAGCCATTTTTCAATAAGGGTGAGAAAAACACTGTTTGCTTTACCAAAGTTTTTAATAAAGTAAAGCTTGACAGGTTATATCAGTATTTTAAAAATCATAATGTACTGATAAAAGAACCCTTTGGCTTCAGCAAAGGTATATCTACAAATAGGAAGCTTTTAAGCTTACAAATGACATGTCTGCACTAAAGGTTAAAATGCATGCAACTTGAATATTTTTTGATCTTTCTAAAGCTTTTGATCACAAAATCTTATAGAAAAATTAAAATACAATGAAATAAAAATTAATCGGTTTAAGTGTTTTATGTCATATAATGAGAATAGAAAATACATAATCAAATTAAATCATCTTATCCAAAACATAACCTATCCCACAGGGCTAAATATTAAGTCCATTGTTGTTGGTAAAATGTATTGCAACTATAGTATTTTTTGCTGATGATGCAGGACTAGTTTTTAACTAATAAACTGTCTGTAAATATTCCAAAACAAAGTTATGACATTCATCTACTCAATCTTAACCTAGCTAGTTTGTCAACTCCTTGGTACCTTGTTAGATCCTTGGATTGTGTGACTCATATTTTCATGGTACACTGGGTTTGGATTCACTTTATGTAATCTGTTATCACATTCTTCAATCATGTCTTCATTCCTGGTTATGATTAAAATTTTAGTTGTGATATTCCAAATGAAACCTGATATTCATGTCATTATTCATTCCAACATATGCATTTTATCCAACAGAACACCTCCATGAAGGCCTTCCAATCTCACATCTGACACAGGTATGACTACAAAATGTATTTCTCAGACTGTAGTTTTATGCTTCATAGCATTTATTTGACTCATTATATCTACTTTTCATAACTCTTTGGAACTACAACACAAGATAACATTGTTCCTTTTTTGCAGGACTCTCATGGTAGTAACAATACTCATTTTATTGGGAGTGCTCACTTTATCATAATAATAAAACAACACTTGCTAGCTACCATTCCTCTCCAGTTCCAGATTCCTTTTATTGTTTAAAGTTTTCTGTAGCTATATTATAGTTTTTATCTCCTTGTCTGTCAAGGCATATTAAGACCAATATCACCATGTCACTATTGTGAAAATGCCAACTGTGTATGTGTCCTCTCTCATGTACGCTCTGGTATGTGGTGGTGGAGCTGGATGCATACACAATAGGAAGAATGGTGCAACTGTAATTGGAACCTTTGATATCATGACTTTTGATTCTTCTTGTCTTCCAGAAGTTTCCAGGAAGTTCTGAGACAGTATTTTCTAGCTATAAAAGGAAGGATTGCACTGCAATTTTGTGTTGTGAGTTGCACTGCATTGTGAGTGACTGGAGTGTTAGCACTCAGTGGTGCATGAGATATGGATGACATGCAGCTGTAAACTGTCTAAGCTTTGAGTGAATTATTGCATTGCAGCAGTGAATCAAAGACGTATTTGTAAACAATTTTTTGGGCCAATAAAGACATTTGTTGCATTATGTATTATCTATCCTTGCAATGAACCATTAGATCTATTAGTATGATTTTCTTCATGTTCATATGAGAGCATAACTTTTATGGCTGGTATTTCCTATCCTGATTATAATAATCTGCACAGCATAATAATATTATGAGTTCTGTTTGTATTCTACAAAGAATAAGTAAAAAAAAAAAAAAAAAAAAAAAAAAAAAAAAAAAAAAAAAAAAAAAAAAAAAAAAAAAAAAAAAAAAAAAAACATGTCATGTTCCTTTTCTTTAAGAAATTTTATTTTAAGTAATTACTACTTAAACTACTTTAACTAAAGAAATCAATATCATTTCTTTGATTTCTGTTGTTTTCTTCTCTGTGAATTACTTTTAAATTCATATTTTACGCAAATTTATTTCTTATGATTTATTATAATTAAGAAACAAAATACATAATCTTTTTCAGGTTATTACTGGACAAGAAAAGAAAAAGATGAAGGAGGTTGCAGAAGCCAAAAAGCATACTGAGGTGCTTGAGTGTTTGGAACGCAAGGACAAAATGCACACTCTTAGCTTACAAAAGCAGAAACAATCTTCCAAACTTAATGAATTTGAAAGAGAAGCCAAAAGAAAAACCTTACATCTACTGCGCAAAGCATTTGACCTCAGACAAGAGCAAGAAGATGAAGTAAATATTTTCTTTAATGTGTGAACATCTTTTCTTCAATCTAATAAAATCACATAATGTAATGTGTAAAAGATTGAAGCTAGTAATAATGAAGCAACACAAACATTAATATAGCAATTAATAATTTATAACAGAACAAAAATAATTTGTTATCCTGTATTTGAGTATATTCATAGGATAAGTAGAGTTTTGTTACATATTATTAATTGCTATATTAATGTCATATATGTAAGCTTTTCAGAAAAAAAAAAATACCATAATATATTAATTTTAAAAAATAAAAACAATGTCATTAATTTTGATATACAAACAAACAATCTGATCTCAAAATTCATCTACCCAGAAAATCTACCTCTACAGCCTGCTATCATGAGTTTATCAGTGAATCTCTGCTGAAGATGGGAGCAATAGCTGTCATAATATATTCAAAATAAATTACTTATTTTAACTAGCGAAGTTTGAGTGTGAAGCTGGGTTTTTGCTCTTAATTGACAGTTTTTAGAATTCCACAACTGAGAACATAGTTGAAGGCTTAGTGTAATTCAGTGTCTTTTCCTGTAAGTATTTCTTGAGCAATTCAAAATTTGACAAATCTCCACACAGATTTTAATTTCTCTCATGACAGCTTCTGGTAGTCCATGATTGCTTGAAGTTTTGCTCCCCTCTGTTGTACTTGCATATTGAAGTGACACACAAACTATCTTTGATTTTAGTTTACAGCAAAGAGAAGTAACTCTAAAAATCTGATGAGTTCCATTCACATAATTTTCTCTAGCTATTCCAAATACAACCTATTCTTACAAAAAATTATTCTTTTATCTACATCATGCTAATTGAGATAAACATGTGCAGAATTGGTTTTATTACTCGCTTCATTTTAAGTAGAAGGGAAATAAGGGAATACATTAGGCTAAAGAGATAGTCAAATCTTTTAAAAACTGATTGCTATGTGAAACAATTGAAGTTCAGTTCATTTTGCATGGTTCCATTTGAGAAAAGTTAGGTAGTTTAAAACTGAAACCAATAACAAGGAATATCTCAAAAAAGAAAATGTCAACTGTGCAAGTAAAACATATATGATATAAATTATGTGCTTTAACAAGATCTACATTTTTTTGTGTATCATGTTCTTTAGCTGTCCTTTATGGTTTAACAATTATGCAAATTCTGCAAAACTCATCCAGAGTAAAGAGGTCTTCAGAGGCTATTCCCAGAAAAATCAAAATATTTATTTTATTTGTGACATAAATCTCTTTAATATACAGTATTTTAATCCAAATTGTTAGAGCCATTTTTGAGAAAAAAAATTTTGAAAATGTTTCCATATAAAGGGTAGTTTGTGGTGGGGGGATTTTTTTGCAAACATTTGTGTTGTATCCTTGGAAGATACTAAAGTAAATAAGAATTTTGGTTTTTAACTGTCTTTTCATTTATGAGTTGTGCTGTCCACACACACACACACACACACACACACACACACACACACATGTGAGTGTGCGCGCTCATACACATACATAGAGTATTTCTAAAAATGATTTTTTTGGACTCAGAATAGCTTAAAACATATATTTCTGGTGAAATCTTGACACCAAATTTTTGGTGGAATACAATACCTTCTCTAGCTATTATGAAGATTATATGGTATGTTAAAAGAGGATGCAATATTCTGGTGTATGCAAAATGAGTACCTACCTAATGACTTTCTTGAGCCCATATGCTCAATGTACACAGTAGATACAAAAGGTATTGTATTCTGCCCAAAAATTTATACCATGATTTCACCAGAAATACATGTTTTGAGTACCTCTGAATCCAAAAAAAGCATTTTTAGAAATGTGAAACGTTTGTCTGTCTATATGTGTGTCTGTGAGCAGCATAGCTCAAAAACAAAAAGTCAATTAAATACCAAACTATCCTTTACTTGGAGCTTATAGATAGATACTTTATTTCACTGCTTAGGGCGTGGCCCGGTGGCAATGCTGTCAATGTAATACAATGAGTTAAATAAACAATAATGTGAATAATACACTGTTAAAATGCCAATGACATCATAGTATACTAATACATACATAATTGTAACAACAGTAATAATAACGCAGTATTTTTATTTACTATCCTGACTATAAATCACTCTTCTTTAGTCTCTTTTTAAAACTATTTACACTTTGAGGCAAAGTCTCCAGTAAATCTGCAGGTATTTTGTTCCATTCGTTTATTGTTCTATTGTGAAGGAGAATTTACCTATGTCTGTTTTCTGTTCCCTATTTCTTATTTTATCCGAGTGATCATTCCTCCCACAGTATAATGGCTTTAATAATCGTTTGGATATGTCTTTCCATGCAGGTTCCCCCTTATAGGCTCTAAAAATTGCACATAGCCTTGCTTGTCTCCTACATTTTTCTAGTGTTTCCCAGGAAGTAGCAGTGCTGGTATGATTTTCGAATCGTTTACTTCTGTCTACAAATTTAGCTGCTCTTTTTTGAGCTCTCTCTAGTGCCAGTTTTTGCCCCACCCGATATGGATCCCAGCATGTAGCACTATATTCTAATATTGGTCGAATTACAGAAGTGTATGCCAAATTTCATGACTTTCCATTGCTGCATTTTAAAATCCTCATTACGAAATGCAACGCTTTCCACGCCTTCCCAGTAATCAAGTTTACATGTTCCCCCCACTCCCATCTTTGATTTAGTATTACCCCTAAATATCTGGTGCTATTTACGCTCAGTATTTTCTTATTATCTAATTTATATATTACGTTTTCTACTATTCTTGCCCTATGATTTTCTCAAGTTTTCATTATGATTTTGATTTATGATTTATGAGATGATTTTATCAAAAATGGCTCTAAAGATTTTTATCAATGTCATATGTTTAAGATATTTTCATAAGAATGAAATATACATCTTGAATTCTCTGGAAATAGCCTCTGAAGACCTTCATTCTAGATGACTTTTGTATAGCTTTTGTATAACTGGTAAACTGTAAGAGATAGAGAAAAACTTACTACATAAAAAATGTAGATCTTATTAAAACACACAATTTATGAAATGTACATAATTTGTAGAGTTAACTATTTTCAAGATATTCTGAGGTATTAGTTACAGTTTTAAGATATTTAAACTTTTCTCAAATGGGATATACCTTTCTTTTACCCCTCTTTTATTTACATCTAGTAAGCAGAGAGAGCCAAATTTCAATTGTTTAACTTACTTTTATAAGATCTTACTATTGCTATAGCCTAGTGTATCCATTATTTCCCTTCTACTTATAAAGAAATAAGTAATAAGACCAATTCTGGCAGTGTTTATCTTGATTAGCATGATGTAAATATAAGAATAATCTTTTGTAAGAAAAGTTTGTTTTTGTAACAGCTAGAGAAAGTCATGTGAATAGAACAGATCAGATTATTTTTTGACATTAACTTTAAACTTATATTTATGTTCTCCAGACTGAAACTTTAAGTATCCTTTAAAAAATAAAAATGCAATCTTTTGGTCGCAACAGAAGTAGTTCTTAAGAAAATGTTATAACTAATAATAATTAGAATATATCAGTACTACCTCTGTTGCTCTTGTGGCCACCATTATATTTTTAGCTAAACCAATTTAAAAATGCTTTGTATAGCATTATATAATGACTTGCTTTTCCTAAGAAATGCCTTCGTAAAACATATTTTATTTTGAATTATATGCAAGATCGCAGATGCTATGTTTGGTGTCATTATGTTTACAGGTTAAAAAAGCAAACCGTTTAATCATGGCTACAAAATGCCATGCTATCCGAGATGCACAGATTGCTGAAAAAGAATTTTTAAGGAAACAATTAGAAGAAGAGGAACAGCGGTTAGACCAGATGATGGAAGATGATAGAAGGCGTGCTTTACTGGTAAGTTAAATGTATATCCATTATTATACTATTTGAGGCTTATCCTTGTTAATATATGGAGAGGGTGGCTTGATCAAATAATTATTGATATGTGATATCAGTAGTGAAATAATTTTAATATTTTTTTTATAATTATCTCTATTTATAGTGTTTTACTAAAAGAATTAGAAGAAGTATACAAATTTACATAACAGAATGACATAAATAAGCATTAATTAGAAACATTAGAATATAGAGTGTATAAAAAATGTACCAATTCAACATTTTATATCCCCAAATAATAATAAAGCTCAATTAAAATAAATTTCCAGACTTTCATTTAGGAAAGAAGCCTTTGTGCTGTTTGAACTACTATAAGGTTTATATTTCTATGGATCATGAACTTGTATACTGTTTTTGTGGCATAGTGGCACAATGACTAGGATTTACTATCACAAGATAGATAGGAATTTTTCATGGTTCACATAAAAAATGTGAGTTTCATTAAAATGCACAATATATGTGAAGTAAATTTTTTGTTATATTAACATTACAAGATATTCATTTCTGTTAGTTTGAATTTTCCAGTACTTTCAATTTTTGAAGTTCTAAGTCAACATTATTTGGTTTCTGCTGGTGCCATGCAACGAGTTTGGAATTTTAATTATAGTCTTATATATTTTATCCCCCATGTAGATGTTCTGTTCAGAAAAACTAGCTTCAAAGGGATAGAGTTTGATTTTTTCTTTCCTTCAAAACGAGTTTGCTGTCTCCTATAAAATGATAGCCTTCTTTGCAAGTTTTACTGTGTTTTTGATGATTAGAAAATTAAAACATGAGAAATATTTTCTCTTGTGAAATTGAGGAAAAGTATGAAGCCAAGATGAAAAAAAATCTCCTTAGATTTCTTAAACAGGGTCATTTATCAAATATGACAGTTGGTGTATCACCAAGTTTTCATGTTTAAGGTATGCTATTCTCTCTCTCTCTCTCTCTCTCTCTCTCTCTCTCTCTCTCTCTCTCTCTCTCTCTCTCTCTCATACTTACACCCACACCTTCTACCACCCCCACTCACTTCTAAAAGAATTGAGGGTGGTTTCAGAGTACACTAACATATATTTTTGTTGAATCATTGTTAATAAGCTTATTATGCAGTATGCCTACAATAGAGAAAGTAAAAATTACAATGTTATTGCTAATTTAGAAAGGAAGCATATATTATATATATCCAAAATCGTCCCCCTGGTCTTGTGTAACACGCTAGCCTCTGGTTCGCAAGGTAGCGTGTCAAACCCAGCGGAGGGCAATAGACTTTTTTTGAGCATAAAAATCCTTAGCATGGCTTCCTTCAGAAGGAAAGTAGTCCACTGTTATAGATTTGAGGCATGTAAAAGAACCTCAAGCCTGATAAAATGGCCTCTGAGCAAAATCAAGCAAACTTTCATGCCCAGTATAGAATGAGGAGTTGAGAACTGCAGCAGTAAAAGAGTATCCATAGATAAAAATTAATAAAAAACTATAACAGCACAATATCTCCAAAGAAAACAGTGATTGATTTTAAATTCTAATTGTATTTTGTAATTGTCTACATGAATAAATCATTAATACATCATAAATTTCATATAAATATTTAAAAATTCTATTTAAAAACAAAAAAATAGGCTAATCCAAGATAACAAAGGGCCAAAATTGAATTCATAAAATCTAAAAATCTGGGCCCTGGTGATTACTGTAGCTTCCCAAAATGTGTGGTAACTTCCTAAAATGCCTACACAATGTGCATAAGCACCTCTCTTATTTAATGCTTTTATAGGAAGAAGAACAACAACAAGAGAAGAAGAGAATAGAAAAAGAAAATTTTGTGAAACTAGTCACTGAGCAAATAAAACAAAATGAGACAGAACATATTCTGGAAATGGAGAGAAAAGAAGAGGAAGCTCGGTTGATAAATGAAGCCAATTATCAAATTAAGATTGAAGAATTTGACCAATACAAACAAAAACTAGCAGAACAAGAAAAAATGCGGCAGGAGCTTAATGAAATCAATAGAAAAATTCAAGAAATGCATGATAAAGAACGTGAAGAACAACGTCTAGAGGAACTTAAGGTTAGTAATAATGCTTCTTACTAACTTATTATTTATTTAAGGGATAAAATGTAATTTTAATTGGATTGCTGTTTTTAAATTATATATGTTTTAATGTAAATAAATGTTTTTTTATAATAATAATTTTACTAATTATACAAATTATGTTATATTTGTAAAGTTTCTTTACTGTTACTGGCTTATTTCCTTAATTATGTATATTTAAAATTAATCAAATTTTCAAAGACAGTGATGGGTATTTTGAATAGCTTATGCTTTTCAGATACAAGAATTTATACAAAGGAAAGCAGAACGTGAAGAAGCATGGGAAAAAGAAATGCAGGAAATTAAAAAGGCAAAGGATAGGGAAATAGGTAGACTGCAAGCATTACAGAAACGGCAATCAGATTTAAAGGTGAGAAACACTCATAAATTTTATGCAATCCTACATTATAAATAAGTTGTTTATGATGGTGAGAATCATGTATAGTTTACCTTTTATAGTATGCATATCATAATGGTCACATAGAAACAATAAGTTGATAAAGGCATTAAAGTCAATTCGAGCAAGAATTAAGGAAGCCACGAATTTGAGGTGAAATTATATTTTAGTTTTAAATCTAAGTGAAATTTTTAGAGTGTTAGGCAGGCTCGGCTCAAGTCAAAAAATGAAACTAAGCTTCACTGTATTCTTGTATTTTGCATTAACAAATGTATTCTACTTGATCCATTGTTCACTTGATAGAAATCCTCACATGTCTGTCTATGAGACTTTTCAGATAAACTTCAGAGAATTCATCCTTGATATTTTTCTTAGTTCCATTTTCCAATATTAATACCAACAATCATTTCACAGAAACAATCATTTTACTTTAATGGATTTTTTTGGGTATAACATTCCTTAGCATGGTCTTTTTCAGAAGGGAAATAAAACGGGTGGTCCCATGTTGTAGATTTATGCAAGTAAAAGTATCTCAAGCCTGATAGAGGCCTCTGAGTAAAATGTCCAGGCTTTCAAACCCAACCAATATAGAATGGGACACTAAGAACCATAGTAGTTAAAGAACATTCAAAGATTAAAAAAAAAAGTAATTACAAACATTTCCCTCATGCAGTTTCTCTAAATATTCTTAAAATGACTTAACATCATCCTAAACATTATAATCTAGTTTAGAAACCATTAGTTCTGTTATGGTTTACATTATACAGTGTGAATCAGTTGTCTTTCCAAACTGTAAATAGAAAATTTGTTTTGATTTTTTTTGTCTAGCTTAACGTCCTTTAATCTGTTTGGTTATATTGGACAATGAATTAAACCAGTGCTCAAATGATCTTGAGGTCCATGGAGCTTAAAGTTATGCAACATTCGTCTTCTCAGCATATGGGAAAACCCCCCAAAAAGTCTTATCAGGATAACTTGCCCTAAGCAAGAGTTGAACTTGCACCTCTTGAACATGAGGCAGACATGCTATCCCCGCACCACTGAGGCAAATGTTTTGATCTTCTTTTGCACTCAAAATCTATAGAATGACATTCCATTCTTATGCATCCAACTTTAAAATATTTTTGATCTATGATTTCAAAAGAAAGATTTCTGTAGCAGAAAAGGTATACACACTATCATAAGTTAAGTTCTTTAGTTTTAAGTTCTTCAGTTTTAAATACTTGCATGATGGAGACTATTTATAGCAAAAGAACCGATTATATAAATAGAAATTTTTATGATAAGCACTCATAATCTTGACCGACTGTATGATCATACTTAAATTCAGTATCCCAGCTTTTAATCATTAAAAAGAGGAGGGGGTTATCCTTTAAAGGTGAATCTAACTCCTTTTATATTTCTGTTGGGTTTAAACCCTTTTAAGTTAAGTGCTCTATCATACTCTGTTTAAGTTTTATCCATTTTGTAGCGAATGTTAACACTAGTTTGTTATACACTTGTCAAGGGCAAATGATTACACTTATGTAATTGAAACTTTATGGTGCAGCATCTAAAGTATGATATTTATCAACTATCATAGTATTTGGTCATGTTCAATCTCTGAGTAAGGCTGAGAACTCTTAGGACACCATTTGCAGAAGCTAGAACCTTTCTCTTAATTCAAAAAATGGAAGCAATCACATGGATATTTGAGGTGTGGCTATAAAGTAACCAGACTGGGGCTATACAATCTTTATTAAAAACAATTTCATATTGGAAGTAATTTTCCACTGTTGGAAACAATGCTGTAGGTTGTTTCTGTTAGTCTGTTCATCAGCTTTCACTGATTCCAGAGTCTTGAACCAGGTTCCTTGTAATGCAGACTTGAGTTTGGGAAACAAAAAACAGTGATGTATGAGTGTTTGCTCCAACACATAGAACTCTTACTTCACCAGAAACTGCTTGACAGAAAGTGGGTTGCATGCCAGGGCACTGTCTTGATGCAGGATCCAAGTGTGATTCTTTTACATTTCAGATATTTTCCATCTGATTTGCTCATGAAAAGTTTCTGAAACACTCTTGTAGCAGGTCTGGTTAACTGTTTGGCTTTAGGGCACTCAATGAACTTGAATGATTCCCCAGATGTAAAAAAAAAAAATAAAAAAGTACAGTATATTCCCGATTATTTGTGTGCAGATTATCTGGTTTGTAGATTATCCCAGCCCACCAAAAACATTATCTTGTTTTAATGTCAACACAATTTTTTTCATGTCTCCACCATCTCGTTTACAAATATTTTTTAACTTGCTTCGTTGACACTCGCTGATTAACATCAGAAAAACCGAATTTGTTTTTAATTTACTCAGAACAGGCAGACCGATAACAATGGAAACAGTACCTTGTTGTCACTGGTGATCATTTAAACAGTGTAAATGGCACCTATTGTCATGCGGTGGATCCTTTATTGCTGTTTCCTAAAGAAAAACAATACCTATGCACAGGAGTTGAATAAATTTTTCAACAAAGAATACATAAGAACTGAAGCTTTCCTGGCGACGTGTTAATTCAAAATCTTCTCGGGCTTCTAGCCAGGTAAAAACTTGGCTTGACACCAACGTTTCGAAGAAGTGCATCTTCCTCGTCTTCAGTTTTCTACGAAGTCCGTGCCCATGTCTCAGTCATCTTAAATACCAGGCCATAATATCTTGCGAACCAATCAGATGTTAGCTTCATCCCAGCTCTTATAAATACCAGTCTCCGCAAGCTCAAACCATCAGTTCACCCTGAAGACGAGGAAGATGCACTTCTTCGAAACGTTGGTGTCAAGCCAAGTTTTTACCTGGCTAGAAGCCCGAGAAGATTTTGAATTAAAGAATACATGTTTGAAAAAAGCTTTTAAATGTAATTTCCTACTTACATATGTATGTAAATCATTAAATTGCAGGTTTCTCGATTATTCATGTTTTTCGATTATTCGTGCTTCTTCTCCCTCACATTACCCCAGATAATTGGGAGTGTACTGTAAATAAAAAGTTGGAATGATCTTGAATTTGGATTTGCTTATGCATGCTTTCGTATCTTTTGGGGAAGAGGGACTCTTCCAATGCATGCATTGGTGCTTTGTTTCAGGGTCATATTGAAATATCCAAGTTTCATCACATATGTTAACATTCTCAAGTAAACTGGGATCATTTTCTGTGTTTTTAAGTTAATCAGCACAAATATTCATTTTCACGTCCTTTTGTTCAAAAGTGAGGAGTTTTGGAACAACCTTTAATATTTCAAAATTTTCTCGGGCTTCTAACCAGGTAAAAACTTGGTTAGAAGCCCAAAAAGATTTTGAATTAATACGTTGCCAGGAAAGCTTCAGTTCTTATTTTAACCTTTAATATATTTTTTTCATACCAAAGGTCATCATACAAAATCAGTCTGTTTTCTCGACAAATTTGGTTAATTTGCCAATGGCTTAAATATTCAAGCGACGATTGTTCCTAACAATTTCATGAACTTTTGCAACATTTTAGTCCATTCTTGATGTTTAAGGGCAGTTGGGTCATCATCATCTTACATCCTTCTTTGAATTTCTTGAATCAGTCAAAAGCTTTAGTGCGGGAGAAACATTGATCACCAAAAACTTCACTTAGCAAATTGAAAATTTTTTTTAGTGGACTTTCCAAATTTTATGAGGAGTTTCACATTCACACACTGCTCGACTTTTGCACTTCTTTCCAATAGAACTTAAGATGTGCCATTCTTAGAATGACTGCTACAGCTACACTGTTGTTTCCATATTAGTGTGGGCTGAAGGATGAATGGCAGGGAAACAGGTTACACTTGCCTGCCAAAGTCATTAGTAAAGCCACAGGAATTGGCAAAAAGAAAAAAAAAAGTCAATCCAGTTACTTTATAACCACACCTTGTATATAAAAACAAATGTTAACATTACCATGATGTTATGTTTGATATGACAAGAAAGTTTAAGAGTTGTCTGTGATCTCTTTTATACTTCTATTTTCCTAGGCAGAGATGGATGAGATAAATGCAAAGAGGGTCCAGGATGAAGTAGAACGTCAATGGAGGCTAAGGGAAAAAGAAGCAGCACGGAAAAAACTGCAAGCACAAGAAGCTTTAAAGAAAGCCCGTGAATTGCAGGTACAGTCTAAAATTTGTCATAACTTACAATATTTATCTTCTTGTGGCATAAATACCCTTATTTTACTTATTTTTCTTACATAAAATTTATACTCAGTATTTTTTATTTTGTTGTTATTTGCACTATTAAGGAATGTAATTTAATTTTCTTCACACTTCAGAGTGAACTTCGAGTCTTACAATTTCTTTCTGATTTTATTCAAGGGCTTCTATTAGTTGAGGACAAAGTAGAGGAATGTATTTTTTTTTCTATGTCATATATGAATTCAAATTAATGTTACTGTGATTAAATAACTGATTTTTATATTCTTATGGTTAACACAGAAGCATCAATCAATTGTTTTATTTTTGGAACATTCATGAAGCAAAACTATGAAGTTTAAAAAGTACCATAATATCACTCCATCTATTTCTCTAATTTATAGCTGTTATGACATTCTTTGCAAATCCTTGTTTGCATCCTCAGTACTGTTGCAATCAAAGTCAGATCCAGAAATTTGGTGGTTGAGCTTTGTACATCCATCTTCTAAGCCTTTAATGAACTTGTGAACCTGATCTCCTTAAGTACCTATATTGCTTTTTGTAATAATGCAATGCAACCCATGTTCTACTCTTCTGCGATGACATTTAAAAAAGAAAAACTCAAGAAAATGTAAAATAAAAAAATGGTAAAGATTGTATTGTAATGTGTTGATTTATTCTGCAAATTGTGTACAAGATTAGGTAAACTAATAAGAAATTTGTCAGAATATATTTTTTAGAGTCAGGGTTGTTTGGCATCATACTGAAGAACAGGTCAGTTTCATCTATACTTTCTCTAGTTCATAATCTTTGACCAGGTTCTGAGTTCACTCTTCATTCTGCTGCAGTTTTGGGGTTGGCATTAGCATTTTCTCCAGAAACATTTTTATATGGCATTCTTAAAGTCCATCAATCCCTTTCAAGCCTACCAGTGATGTATAGTATTTTTTCTATTAAATGGTTGTCAGCAATGGACATATTTGCCATGCAAGTTTGTTAGAATTATTTTGGAAGGATATTTCATAGTTCACTAGTGATTTGTCTATTTTTCTTTCTCTACAGAATTAGCTGCAACTTACACAATTAATTTCAATATCTTGTCAGTGCTTGATTATAATGCATTTATTGTTGAAACAAATAAAATAAGCTTCATTGCAAAATAAATACAAGAATCCATATGAGCATCAACTTGGATATTTTCTCCATTGTAGAAAGCAGTTTCTTCTTCTTAGCTGGATTTGTCACATTAATGTTGAATTTCACACAAATATTATTTACCCTACTGTATATTTCTATGTTAGAATTTTTCATTGAGCCACAAACTCACAAAAAACAAAGTAAACACCAAGACAATGCACAACATTGATGTCTTCTCAATGCACAAGCTCCAGCTTGATTTGATTACTGTCACACAATTACCCGGTACAATCACCATGCATTATTGAATTAATTTTGATTACTTATTGAGTACAAATGTAAAGTTAAAAAGATTGTTCATGAGTGCCTAATCTATCTTTAATGCTGATGTGGTTACAAAATAATGATCAAATTTTCACAATGCCAAAAAACAAAACAAGAATTCTAGGATTATTACATTAGAAATGTTGGGAATAATATTTGTTAGGAAGTTTTTAATATGAAATGTAATGAGAAATGCCACAAAGTAAATGTTTCTGTGCTCCTCTAAATAGTTTTGTTCATTTAGCAATACACAGGCTACCATTTATTTCAGTTTTTTTAAAATAACAATAATGTTACATTAATGCACAGGTACAAGACCAGATAAAATCAAAATCCATGGAGGTAGCCAGAGAAAAGCAGGATTATGAAAAAGTACTTAAAGTACAGCGTGAGTCCTTTGAGAAACAGCAACTTGAAGAATTAAAGAAGAAATGTGTAAGTAATACATTTTCATGTTTTCAGTTCCAGCTCATTTTTTCTAAATGTATGTTAGGGTTCTAGTATCTTCCAAAGCAAAATATTACTATAAAATTATAGTACAAAGCCAACTATAAAATAAATAGGATTGTCAAAGACAGCAAAGTGCCTTAGAACCTTTTTGCAAGCAGATTTTGGTATATCAAGACCTACCTAATGAGGTAGCAGAATCAAAACCTTGAAAAACAGGAAATAAAGGGATAGTAGCAGAAATGGTACTAAGGTATTGGGTATTTTAAAATTAAGAGCTTAGACCAATTAAATATTCAAAACATTTTTTAGTTTTGCAGGACAAGCCTAAATGAATGTAATAGCATAATTAAAAAATTAAACCATTAAACTTTTCCTTGTTCAAAGTTTCCTTATTCAATGACATTAACTTTAGAATATGCAAAATGTTCAGTGCAGTAAATGGAAAAACATTGCATATAATTTGAGCCCCAATAATAGAGTAGGAATAAAATATACTCTCTAGGCTTTTTCAAGTGGAAGACAACTAATATTGTCGCAGATTGTGAATACAAGCTTTACAAAAACCAAGTAAATTATTAATATTGAGGTTGATATATGATATAATCCTACATCATGTAGGGATGTAGGGAAGAAATGGAGTGAGGGGGATGCCTTGTTCGCTGTGGTCCTGAATGGCCTATTGTGGCTAACGGTAATGTTGCCCTTTAAGGGTCAGTTGGCTGCGTAAGGTCAGGCAGCCAACCTTTGCATCTGAAAGGTGCAATGTTCAGCGTAATGAAGCATATATCGTAATTTCTGCTAATTATATCTCGATTAGTATGAATCAAGTAGGAGAATAAACTTTTAACAATAATTTGCTACAGAAATGTAGAGAAACTGATGTAAATGGAACACGTCAGATTTTTTTATATTTGCTCTCTTTCTTTTATTTTAATATTTAAATGTTTGTTATTTTGCTACATAACAGCAGGTTACTTTGCTCCCTCCCCCTTCTTTTATGACTTTTCCTGACATATAATGCCATTTTCATTTAAGTATTGTTAATGTTATTTTCTGGTAAATGATATTCTTTGTATATGGAAAACTTCTATTTTCAGGAAAATAAAATAGCTAGAAGCAGTGCAAAATACTATTTTTAATAAGTCACATAAATCTTTCCTCTTATTTCAGCTGCTTGAGCAGTACAGATATGATATCATGAGGCAGATAAATGAAAAAGAAAAGGAGCAAATTCAAGAGAAGCAAAAAGTTTATCAAGAAGGAATAGCTCTTAAGCTTGAAGCAGAAAACAGAAGAAGACATATAAATGAAGTTTTGGATAGGAAAATTGAAGAACTTAGGTAAGACAAATGAATATAGTATTACAATATGCAGTTCAGAAGGCTTGGGAAATGAACAAAGAGAGTGAGGTAAGTTGTGTTCTTTCAAATTGCAGCAGATTAATGTATGTCTTGCTGCATTGTGCTGGATTGTTTTGAGCTAATTTCACAATGTCCTTTATAATTAAAAGTCCAAAATTTTGGGTTTATTAGTATGGCGTGTATACCAGGGTTTTTACAAGAGCATAAGTGTTGCTTTAGCTTCTCTCTGAGAGGATTTACTGCAAGACACTCCAATAGAATAGTGCTAGATTTTCATCTTAAGAACTACAAGTTTTGTAAGTTGGAATATTTGAGATTCCGAATCTAAATCAGTACCTAGGATTCTGAAACTATGTGGAGTTGATAGTGGTGACTGTACCATATGTGATTAATGTTTTGCATCCCTTATAATAATTATTATTCACTGTGTATTTTTGTTATTAGTTTTACTTTTATTTAAATAGAATTTTGAAAATTGGAAGTTCAAACTCATCATATCGAAGTATTGTTATCAGTTGCTTATTTCTGATAATTTCTAAACAATACTGCAGATGGCAGTAGCAGCACATTTGAGTTAAAACCACAGTCTTCTCTTGTCTAAAGAATTTGTTTGTTGCTGGATATTTTTGTGCGTTAGGAATGTGGAATGGTCTGTCACAGCCATTAAGGTAGCAGTGGGTGCCTCAGGCAATGTTGACCATTGTATCTGTTTAGTATTTAATAATTATTTCATGAAATACTGAAGTACATGTTTGTAAATGAGTTTTTAAAGTATTGTAAGATAAATGACTAGTATTTAATGTGATGTACAATTGACAGCTTGCTAAGGCAGATATTTAATATGCTTTCTTTCATGGAAAAAAGTAAAATTATTATTGATGGACAACCAAGGCAGACTTTGGAGGTAACCACAGACTGAAGTCTTGTGTTTGTCATTTCAATAGAAATATTTATGAAGATGAACTTTGGACTTTGGGATGTGAAGTATAAACTTTGCTGCTGACATTAATTGTTTCTGGAATGACAGTGGTCAATGACCTGAACAATTTTTATATAGCCAGTAAACAGCATACAGACTCAGCTAATCACATTAAATGAGAAAAATAACTAAATCTATTTGGAAGGGGGCAAGAGAGTAAATTTTTTCTCAATGGACAATTTCTTATTCATATATAAATGTATGTAAATCTATAACATATAAATTTCTTAATTAGCTTTTTAATTTTGCATACGGAATTTTTAGGTTAATCATTTGGTTTGTGATCACTGTTTTTATATTTTTTAAATCAGTCACATCCCCTAACTTACAGACCAGGAGTCGCCACTGGTAGTTGAACATTTTTTCTGTAGAACCTTGCTTGGCAAATATACTTGCAGTTTAATTCCCCATTTTCCCAAAATGTGCTGGGACCCAGTGTAAGAATATTCCTTTACTAAGATTTTTGGTTGTACTAGTTTTATAGCATTCCTTTATTTTTGTTGCTTTCTTTAGGGTGTTTGAGTAAATTGTTTGCATTGCTGCCTTAGAGTGAGAAAATATTGTTACTTTGGTGAATTTATTTATTGGGAGATACATCTGCTGTTGTAAAACTATGTGTATTGCTGTTACCTCTGTGTTATAGTCACATCCTTACCAGCAGAGCAATAAAAGGTGAAAAGTGTACATGGCTGGCTGCAGCTCCAGTGTTGTATTTTGCAGAGCAATCTCTGTAAATGTGAAAACGTTCTTTTGCAGGATAATTGATGTTTATTGTTTCAAGTGGCTTTCAACTTTTCCCTGAAGGTTTCTGATTTATTCATTTCTTCTGTTAATTATACTCTGAAGTTAGGTTGGATTAGGTCAAAAGGATTGTATTTTATATGTAAGTTCTCTTTGTTGTTGGTACATTCAAGTTGGATTATATATGGGTTACTTTTTACACTTACAACATAAAATGCAGGAACATGAATGATGTGACAGCTCTTTTTGCTACCATGGCAACACCAATGATTCAAGTTTTGACCCAGCAACAATGTTTTGCCTAGGGATGACCAATGTTGTGTGTTTCAACATATACCTAGTGTTTCCCCTACATTTGTTAGTTTCAAGTTGAAATTTTAGTTACCCAGACATCTAAATTTGCTATCTTATTGCCAAATTAACAGTGCAATAATAGTGTTACCTAATTAATTACTATTGTACACATTAAGTGTGGGATAGGAGGTGGATAGGTAGAGTCAAGCTGAAAAATTCAATGCCATTGCTGAGATTTGAAATGCATCTTCCAGGAAAAATAAATTTTTCAGTATGGCTCTACATATACAATTTTAATAATAGTTTTCATATATTTCCACCACAACTTTAAGAAAACTTTGTTTACAACTTTAAAGTAATAACTCAAGCTTCCCCTCATAGATGCCATATTTACCACATAATATATTCAACTCCCCTCACTGCCTCTCTGATATATTGACTTCATTATTTTTCCTCTGCTAATTTTTAGACATGGATCATCAGCAATATGAAATCACAAAAATTAAATTAATTCATGATACATTCCTAATTGTCATTGAATTATTTGTTTTATTCCAGGCATCATAAAGTTCCAGACGAATATATACAAGAAATAGTGAGACAAATAAAAACCATAGCTACTACAACAGGGAAGTAGTGCATAAGTAAAATCCAATATGCTTATAACAACAACATTGTAAAATTCTTTTCATGGCTGTTATTAATGGGAAATGTCAAATAATATAACTTTGTAGAAACTCATTTACTAAGTGAATAATAAATTAACAGCAATTTTTTCTTGGATTTTCTTGTTAAAAAGTCCTGAAACATAGAATAAAATAACCTTACCAAAGTAATTGGGGTTAAAAATACCCTACCTATTTTCAAGTGCAAATTCATGATGATTTAAATGGATTAGGTACATTAAAAGTTTTCTCTATCTGTCATTCCCATTTATCAAGCCTGAGCAAAATTAAGCAGTCTTTTCACAGTATAGAATGGGACACTGAAAACCACAGCAGATAAAGAGTGTCCATAAATTAAAAAAAAGGAAATCCATTTCCATATTTTTTTTTATATATATGCAGTCCAAAGCAGTATGACTATTTACAACACATTATATAGAGGTGTATCATAAAAATTGCTGAAACAATGAATACCTATTATAGTAAAGGAATTTATAGAATAGCCTTGCCTTCATAAAAATCAAATTGGTTATAGTTTAAATTAAAGGAATAACTGTTAAAGTTAAAACTTGCAACTGATAATGGTTTAATTTAAAAGAATAGCTATTGAAATATTATATTTAATAAAATTACTGTAAGTAAAATTGTATAAAAAATGACTAGTTTATGGACATAAATTCAATTTCAAAACTTTGGTAAGGGGTGACTTATTTTAACTGAAGCTCACTTACTATGATAGCTCAAAGAAAAGAAATAATTCCAATTAATGAGAAACCCTCTCTTCTTCAGTGGAACCTTCAAGGAAACTTTTGATTTTCCAGCAATAAAAATTACTTTTCTGCTGAAGACATACTCACAGGAATTGAATTCAATAATGATACTAACAAATTAAGCAGCAGAGAACTTTATTTAGCAATAATTAATGTTTAGTAGTTTTATAAGTTCACTCTTGGTTTTATTTGTAAATTTTCTGTACTGTATACTACAGTCAGGTCATTTTTTTTTTTTTTTCAATTGAGGTGTCAAAGAACCATCCATATACATCTAAGAGACTTTGAAAGCTGTTTTCAGGGAACTAGTTAAAATATTGCCCATATAGTTTTATGTAAATTTTAAATAGTCTTAAAATCTTATATCCAATTGGCTATCGATGTTATCAAACATTTATGGTTTATATTTTCCTCTTTGAAGGTTATGTTGCTACTGAGCACAAGATTTATTTATTTATTTATTTTTTATTTTTTTGCCAATAACTGGTGCTAAAATATTTCACTCAATTATTTCTTGAGAGTGTTCTTGCATAGCACTAAATGCATCACAAAGTTGGGTCCAAGGTGTCTTCCCAAATTTTCCACATGTGCTTCCTCTAGGTGCATGAACTTAATCTGAGGAAGAATCAATGCTCTGCATTTTCCCATCAGGTGAGTACAAAACTGTGAACAACACACCTTCCTTGGTCTTCAGTGCTTCCAATTGGGCCAAGTAGGGCTTATATACACTACTCCTGGGTATTATGTCTTTCCAGCTCAGCCTAGTTCCTGCCTTCCCTTCTCTCAGGAGAAGCCTCAAGTCGGCGTTCACCAGTTGTTCCCTCTCATCTATCTGGAGGCACATCACACAAAATAGCTGAGGCATGTCCCTCTCCACCCTAGAGCAGTGACTGCACTTCTCTGGGCAAAGTGTTCTTAACTGACATCTGCATTGGAGTTGCTGCTTCTTCTCAAATGTTCTGATGTAAAGTTGTACTCTTGAAACCTCTGAACCTGATGGGCTTGCCCTTTAGGAACTTAAAAGCTCAGCAGCCAGGTGAGGGCAGAGTGAATGGTGGAATGGTTTGACTGTATATTTACGGAAGTGTTCCAATGCCTTCATTACTGCCAGGAGCTCTCTTTGTGTAACGCAAAGGCTGTTTTATGTTTTGGAAAACACCTTGCTGTATTAAGCTACTTCCCATTCCTGGGATCGCTGTTGGTGCCTATAAAAATTGCCACCCAGTTGTAGTAAACATAATCACTGCAGAGTGCTTTCTGAAGTGACTGGAACACACTCTTTGCCTCTTCTGTCCACATGAATGGCAAACTAGGCAACTTTCATTTATCCTTTGAATAAGCCCTTTGTCTCATAGACCTAGCCTTGTCTGGGTGAACGGCCTCAGTTGATGAGATTATGTGGCCCAAGTAGTTAACATCTCTTTCAGTTTGGCTATCCACACTCCCTGCAATTCTGTTTGAGATCATGAGATGATCTTTGTAGGTGCTGTGAAGATTGTGATGTCCAAACATAGAAGGTAGGCATATAATCAACTTCATTATAATGTGTTGGAAAGTGGCAGGCCAAAGAACATAACCATAAACTGCCAACCCCTTGGCCTTCAAGAATACAGTCTTTTCTTGGTCTTTGGATTCTAGAACTCTATGCCAGTATTTGGATTTCAAGTATAAGATGCAGAACCACTGGGCAATAGCATGACAGTCTAGGATGTTGTCAGATTGGGTAAGGAAAGACAGCCCTTTCTGGTGACATTCAGTTTCCACATAGAAGTAACATACCATTCTTTTCTTTCACCAAGATTACAGGGAGTGCCAAGGGCAGTTGGACTCCCCCTGGATCTCATATCTAGCATGCCATATACATCTGCTTGCTTCACAGAAGAAAACATCTTGGTGGTTACCGAATAGGTTGACTGTCTCTGGTGGCAATGTGATGGAGCACTCAGGCGTAACCAGGCTGGTATAATAGATGTCAAAACCTGTTTCAGTTGTGCCGCTTAAATGGTCGACCGCTCTCCTCAGAAATCTTCCCTGATCTTGCAAGGGTGCTGGCTCCCAGATTTGTCGCATAGCGATACTCTCGTATGTAGGAAACATTTTCCAAACACGGTTTCTGAACTGGATTTCTCCTAATCGGCGTCATTCCAATATGACAACAATGTCCTGTGATGCATAATCCATTCAATGTGATTTTTGTTCTAAAACCAAGTACTCGACCGTTGACCTTCCAAACGCTCCTTCATAATCACTTCCTCCGGGAGTCACCTCTTTCGGCCGAGTCGCAAGACCCTACTGCCGACGTCAACTATGACTCTTAAGGGCATCCAGTCCCCGTATCACTTGCTCTGCCACTCCCACCGAATACCGACAGACGTACAATGCTCTGCCACAAGACCAATTCCAGCAGGGCCTCCTCCATAGAAAGATATTGCTTGATACCATTACTGGCTGGTTCTTATAGCTCTCTTGGGTAAAGCTAATTCCATTTCCTTGATGTCAGCTTCCCGTGTATCCAGCCATCCAATTTTCTGCCTAAAGCACCCAGCGTCACTCGAGGGGATGGCAATAACGGCACCTTACCTCGCCTGTACATATTAGCTTCCCTCCTGCCCATTCATTCTGGTGTGTTTTCACCAGGTGCTCTGACTTGCACACCCCTAATACACACCACTAAAGATCTACGTCTGTGTCCCTGTTTAGATCCTCCTGGTCTTCTAGGAATACTCCTAGTCTTCACTGGGTCAGTTGGTATTTTGACATCCGCCATCCTAAATGTAACCGTTAGTGCCTCGTGGTTGGTTTTGTAATCATAGAGCATGAACGCTGTCGTATCTCGGCGTCACCCAACCGGTCTACAAAGGAGCCAACGGCATTCTATGATACGTAACTGGGCGCAGGAGTACAATCAAAATTGTTCACCAGCTGTTCAATTGCCAAGATATTCCTGGATCTTCGACTTGAGATAGTAAACGATGATTCCCGAACCACTTTTTGAGGGCCTTCCAGATATTTTCGGACAACGCGTACTCAGAATGCATTCAAAATTTATGCCGCTTGCCCCTCTAGGCCGGCTATCAGCTGTGCGACTTCCTCCTCTGCTGACCATCGTTGTGGACAGGAACAGCGGTAAACTTCGACAAACGATTTTGAAAGATGACGTTCCGTCATATTTCGGTGGTATGACGCGCACAGTAGTTGTGTCGCATCCTGGCGTCTCGACCTTGAAATCCTTAGTCTTATAAGGACATTTCCTCACCAATTTCCATGACGCTGCCATCGACTCTTTCCTCTTGACGTCCCCCAGGGCGTAAAAGTGTTGTGCAAGGTCTTTCACCATTCCACCGAGTTCTTCCATGGCTTTCTTCATACAGGCCAGTTGTTCGTTAATTTTGTTCCTCAGCTGCACCTTCATTTCTACCTGAATCTTCTCCACTCCGGGTTCCATTTTCTCCTCCATTCCGGATTGTAGGCGTTGGCTTTCTGATCTCAAGTGCCATGGACTCAAACCCAGTTCAGGAGATGGTTTTAATTTTAAGTTGCTTAAAAGAGAACTCCCCAAGTCAGTAGGATGCCGCTGATCCTGGCAATTGAAAGGGTCGTGTTAACATACAAATGATAATTCTATAGGGGATTCCATTTTCTTCTCTATCTTCCCCATTCCAGATTTAATTTTCTTTTCCATCTTCTTCATTATGTTTTTCACTGTCTTAGTTCACTTCCCATCCTCTCCCAACTTCCCTCTTGTTTATCCTCCGCGGTCTAGCATACTAGCCTCTGGTTCCCAAGGTTGAGGTTCAAACCCTGCGGAGGGCGATGGATTTTTCGGACCTATACATCTTTTGGACCGCGCCGTGGCCAAGTGGGTAGACCACTCACCTCTCACCTAGACGGCTCGGGTTCGACCCCGAGCGACCGCATGTGAGATTTGTGGTGGACAAAGCGGCACAGGGGCGGGTTTTCTCCGGATTCCCCCGTCATCGCATTTCACCGGTGCTCCATCTTCATTCCATGTATCACCAGTGTCATCGCCTGCAGTGCCACAAGTAGTAAAAGCGGGCGTTAAACACTACCCAAAAAATAATCATCCTTAGCATGGCTTCCTCCGGAAGAGAAAGCCGTGGTCCTGCGTCACTGCTTTACGGCACGAAAAACAACCTCACGCCTGATAAAGGAGTCTGAATACAATTAAGGTATTTCACGCCCAATATAGAATTGGATGCTGAGCAACACAACAGTTAAAGAGCGTCCATAATTACAGCTCATCTTCATTTCTTCATTCTGGATTTTATTTCCTCCAGTCTAAATATCAGTTTTCATTACAGCATTTCCATTGTGGCGTCCAATTCCATTCCTTATAGCAGCGTAACAAAATAAGAACAACAGATGTTGCTAAGCCACTATTTATCACTTTTAGACACGCAATACAGGACAATCACTGAACAGAACAGACTTAAACCTCAACTCACAAACGAAATGCATTCGATACTATTAACTGCTTAACTAATTGAGTTGAAAAGAACCCTTTAAGTGTCCAATAGCCATATTGTATAGGTCCTACGCAAAAGGCAGAACATTCCAGGCAGGGAAATTGCTCAAAACGGCAACAAGAGTCATCTAAAGAAGTAACTACCTAAACTGCGAAGAAGTGGCATTTTAGGTTGCTGTGTTTTTTATTTTTTACGCGGTCATTGTGATTTTTTAAGAGTCCAAACCTCAGACGGTGCATTGATAATTTGCACCGCGGTCAGAATACTTGTTTCCGCTAATAATATACTTCAAAATATGCTTCTCTTCTTGAACAGCATACTTGGTTGGAATGCTAGTACATTCTGTGCGCGCCAATATTTCTGTTAGCAGTTTTACAATGAATATTCACAGTGTCTTAATCGTAACACGCTGCAAGGTGTAACGTATTTTTTATTGGCTTTATGTCTAGCAATTTGCCAGAAGTTCTGCGTTTCATATAGTTTTTCTATATCCATTGCTTAAATGTCTTTACAATCATCTGGTGAATATGCATTCTACATTTGTACTCTGCTTACCTTGGCTTCTATTATAATCCTAGCTAAGTGCAGAATACTTCGTCTTGAAGTCTATTACCAAAGTGTCTATAGTAAACTATTACACACACACACACACACACGCACGCACGCACGCACTCACTTACACTCACACTCTCACACAGAGTGAGAGACATCCCACGGTTTTACGTATTTTGCTACAAAGTATATCAAAACCTTCGATAAATGATGAGTAATAAACTTCGACAGAGTGTATATTGCATGACATTGTATAAATGATAGACCTTGGTAGAACACATACTCTAAACGGAAGAAATCCAATCGACGGAAATAGGCATATTCAATTTATTGCTAATTAACCTCTCTCTGCCCCCCCTCTCTTTTCACTCTTTTGGTGTTGATTCTTTCATTTTCCTTTTGACAATAACATATGATGAAGACCTTCAAAATGCACGAAATATGTGTATAAAATAGCTCTAAAATTGCATTAATTTCAGTTCTCCTCAGCAATGGATCCACTTGTTGCATATATAATAGATTTACTTTCTCTATACGTACTATGTACATGGTGTATAGAGAAGGTGTTGCACTCCACCCAAAAATCGAGACCGAAATTTCACCGGAAATATATGTTTTAGGGTCCCCTGTATCCAAAAAAAGCATTTTTAAAAAAAGGTCCATGTGTGTATGTGTGTGTCTGTGTCTGTGAACACAATAACTCAAAAACGAAAAGTCGGTAAAATACCAAACTTGGTATTTAAGTTTAGCATCTTCATAGAAACCAACCCCAAACTACCCTTTACATGGAACTTTTTTCGAAAATTTTGATTTTCTTAAAAATGACTAACGATTTTGATTAAAATATCGTATATTAAAGATATTTACCTGCCAAATAAAATGTATATCTTCAATTTCTAGAAATAGTCTAGGAAGCTTACTTTATTCTGGATGAAATTTACGGAATCTTGCATAGCTCCTAAACCGTAAGAGATAGATAAAAGTTTACTGCACACAAAATATAGAGCACGTTAAAACACAATTTATGTTATATGCAGTTTTTCATGGAGTTGATCGTTTTTTAGATATTCCTTGTTTTGGTTTCAGCTTTAAAAAACAAACTTTTTTCATACAGGAATTTGTCAACTCCTGTCCAAACAAACAAAGGAACTTCAGTCACATAGCAACCAGATTTTTACTATCACTTTAATCTACGATACTCCCTTATTTCACTTCTACTTTTAAGGGAAAAAAATTATAAGACTGTTTCTGCTAATTTTTTCTCAATTAGCATGAAGTAAATAGAAGCATAAGCTTTCTAACAATAATTTGTTGTAGAGATATAGAGAAAGTTATGTGAATGGAACACATCAGATTTTTTATTAACAAATACATTTAGTATTCGGTTAAAATTTAATTTTTATGGTGTGAATATTTAATACATTTTAACATTAAAATGTTAAATTTGACTTAATTAGTTTAATCAATAAGATTCAATTCAGTGGGTGTTATTTAAATTATCATAATTTTATTTACAAGAGTATAGATCCAATTTTCATATTTCAGACGGCAAAGACCAAGTCGGTGTATGTGTAAATATTTTGCTTTTCATTCACTCAACATATCGTCAGTAAATCCAGTAGTATAACAGGTTTAAAGATTTTTTTTGTTACTTCGGCTAGGGTTACTAGATTCTTTTACTGAAGTGACAGTGGTCTTAAATGCAAAACATTGTAGAAAAATGTTTGTTGCAGGAAAGTTAAGCCCCAAAGCTAAACTAATTTGCAAACATGATTCCACAAGCTTTATATTTTCATAGGCATCCGTAGAATAAAAAAAGATCAGCAGCTGCAAATAGCTTGTGTGAAGCTTACACAAAACATTTACTTTAGTATATAACCATGGCATTCTACACAATTTACTGTTATATGTACAATGAACACACTTAGCATCGTGGGTCGGGGAGCTACCTGAAATAAACACGCACTTCTTCGCCACTGATTTGGATCCATTCCAAGCTACAACAGCAAGAGTTGTACTTATAATACCGAGTAGCTTAGTTGTGATCATACCTCAGTCGGTATACAGCGAGTTCTGTCTCAGGTATTGAATAAAGTGCTTAGTTTTGGTTCCCGACTGTATATTTATTTATTTATTTATTTATTAGTAACTATCTTATCATATCCACTGTGTAGTGTATGAATGTAAGCGCGCTTGTTGTGTCCATATTTTCATTAGCGGTGTCTCGTTTTCAGGACTGGAACGCCACTTGCCAAATCCTTAAAACACACCTACCGTTTACTGCAAAAAAGCAGCTAGCCCAACAGACATTTTCTTTTTTGACAAGTATGGTATATAAGTTTATCAACGGATCGTTACCAAGGAAAGGAAACGTTTCTGCATGGTAGCATTGGACTGCCAACGTCTTCATAATTTTATTTGTGAGAATACTTATTTATGCCCGCCTGGGTACTGTGGTGGTAGCATATCTGCCTCTCATTCAACAGGTCGCGAGTTCGAACCTCGTTTAGGGTGAGCTACTCGGATAGGAATATTTTTCGTGGATTTCCCTGATCTTGAGAAGACGAATGTCGAGTAACTTTAAGCTCCAAGGATCTTGAGAACATTTGAGCACCATTTCATCAATTTTATTCATCGCCGATATGACCAACCAGGTTCAAGGACGTTAAGCTGAAAAAAACACTTAAATTGATTTATTTGTGTCTTTTGCTAGATTGAGTAAAGGGTCAGATACCTTTCTGTAGTATGCGCTTCACATTAGCTCTGTCGTTGAGAATATAATATGCATTTCAGTAATATAAGCACAAAGTGTTTTAGCATTAGCATATCTCAGTCTATTGATATGTTTACGAGCATAACAGCATCATATTATTTATATTGATTACGCAATATACCTTTATCATTAATTTCAGATATATTATTATTATTATTATTATTATTATTATTAGCAACTGTATCAACATTAAAATTGTGTGCCGGAATAGTTACTCCACAATTTACAACAAATATTTTTAAATAATTTTCGAGGTGCTAATTAAAAGGAATTTTTATATCCCCAAAATTCATAACATTCGAAAATAATACCCTCTGGGTCGTACAGAAACTGAATATGGAAAGTATTTTCAGTTTTCTGCAGTCTGAACATCTTAACTTTAGGCCAAACTATTAGGAGCGCTAGCGTAGTCGTTGATTTACACAAGGTGTGAGTGTGTTGTATTCTACGAAACTTCTTAAATAAATTATTTATTATACTTCAATCGCGCTTATGGGAGTATGTAGTTGCACAGGAATTAAAAGACTTTGTACTAAAATTAAGTACTATAGAGTAGTAAATACTAGAGAATAGAAAATTAACTACGGAGAGAGATTTGTTACTAAAATAGAAACTATAGTGCTACACTATAGTTCTCCTGCTGTTTAAATATTCCTAGTATTCATATTAATCCCTCCTTTAGATCTCTATGGAATTTAGCAGTCCAATTTTCTAATGCATTGGGTTGGAAAAAGATAACATGACGAAGGAGGTTCAGGGTAATAAAAGAATCACAGAAGCTGTTATGAAATTATAATAACAGCGTATAGGATTGGTGTCAAGTATTTATAATTGTATACCTAAGATTTCGTTGTCATTTCCGCATAAAATGGCATCTAGTACTGCGGAAACGCAGGAAAACGTTGCAGTATCCATGCAGGAATGCTATGAAAACTATATTTTAGTGGATATAGGAGCTAACTTAACGAATAAAAAATACGGAAGGGATTTGGATTCCGTCATACAAAGAGCTAAAGATGCTGGTAAGCAGAAGTATGAATATGCAGTTGTGCTTAAATGTTTTCCATGCTTGAGCATTCATAGGTTGGAATACATTGGTAATTAATTTTGTATGTATCTGGTGGTGCTTGCAGGTGTTCAAAAAATAATGGTAACTGGCGGATCATTAAAGACTAGCAAAGAAGCACTTCGTCTAACCAGAATATATCCTGGCACTTTATACTCTACAGCAGGTAACATAAGTTTGATTTTAATTCATTATTATGTCAGACTTGGAGATTTACTAATTTTAATATTTCTGTGTGGATCTAATTGAGAAAAAAGCTGAGGAATAATGAGCAAATATGTCATGCAATACCAGTAAATCTTACGTGACAGAATTATCCAATCTTAGTGATTTTTAAATCCATATCGCTTTTTTCACTATACAATTGAACAGTTTGTCTTATAACCATAGGTGCTGTGCACTCTACTACAAGTCATACAACGTAATAAATTACTCTGCTTTCATATGTGATCCGGATTTGGTCTTTTTGTTCTGCCAGTAGAGCTATTTTGTGTTTACTGGTATTATAGTTAGTTATTGGTGTTATAAAATTTATAGTGCAAGTCGCAAAATAAATAGAGGAGTGGGGCAATTGCAGTCATTGTCCGTGACTGTGGAGCGTTGAGAGTGTGTAACAGAGAGATCTGTGGAGTAAACTCAAATGATTATTAGTATACAATAGTTCCACCACTTGGCATTACTTCTATATGCGGGTACTTTTGTTATTTCGTCATTAGAGCCGCATTTTAATTACTTACTGGTCTGTTATAAACATTTAGTGCCCTAAGCTGCAAAGCGTAGCCCAACGTGGAGGGCCCTAAGCCGCAATGCGTAGCCGAGGGATATTTTTTATAAGTTGAGGAGTGTAGCAGTTGCGGCCGAAGGCGACAGGGTGTAGATGATGAATCTGTGAAGCTAAAACCCCAATGTTCCTAAGAAGAAGTCAAAATTTTGGCAACTTTCACATCTGAACAACTTAGCGCGTGCGTGCGTGCCGCGCGCATGTCAGTATATGGGTGGTGGAACCGTTGTATAGCTTTACTCTCAAATGATTGCCAAGATGAAGTCAAAACCTTACAATCTCGCTGATCTCAAATCTGGACTTGTTTATATTTCAACACTTTCAAATCCGGATTACATGTGGAAATTTTACCATATAACTCATTAAAATATCATGCAACTTTTATAATGCAAAAATATCTACCACCAATCTTGTACTCTCCTGTGCATGCATCAGTTATCAACATTATGACATATCATAGTTGGTGGTATACCATGTAACCAAAGAAAACAGTGCTTTGTAATATTAAACTTCTCACTTATTGAAGTAGGCATTCTTGTTCATCCACACCCTCTTTTATGGAGTAATAGGGCATTTGCTCTGGAATTTTGAAGAGCAGGCTGTTTTCCTGTATTGAATACAGTCATTTTAAACTTTTTGGAAACACATTAAATATTCCAGCAAATTCATAGCAAACTCCTTTTTGATAAGTTGCATAAATTTTCTACTCAAACATTTGATGTTGAGATTTTAAACTATGTTTTGATGCCCCTGGAAATTAAAACATTTTTAGAAAAAGATTTGTGGTGTATTTGTGAACAGTAGTTCCAAACTATTCCAACTGGCATCGCTTTGTCTTGGTTTGCAATTTGCATAACTCTTGTAGGTTTTACAAATATATTTTTCTCTTGATATACTCGTATTTGAGAATGTACCACAAACTAAGGTATTATGCTTGCAACAAGAACATAAAAGCTAAACACGTAAACAATTATGGGTGAACTAATTTTGATGCTGCTTCAAATTCTAAGTATTGATGTGAAAATAAAATGATATAAACATGTAACCAACTAACTATTTTTTGTTTCATTAAGTTGCCAAAGAACCTTCTTATTTTATTATTTTTCTAGTTTAATAATAATTTAATTTCTAAAGGCAGTACGGTAAACAAAACTATTAGGTAATAATAAATTTGCTGAATAAGCTATAAACTCAAAACTATGTTTAAGAGTAGGTTTGAGTCAATTTACACTTTTACATCACTGTTACTAGGTTATCTAAATATTAGATCGAACTTGTGTGCCTTTTTGTAGGTATTCATCCACATGATGCCAAATCATGGACAGATGGATATCTAGAGGACCTGCGGGAAATGGCTTCCAATGCAGAATGTGTAGCTGTTGGGGAGTGTGGTCTAGATTACAACAAGGATTTTTCTCCTCCTGATGTGCAGAAACAAGTTTTTGAGAAGCAGGTACATGTTCCAGTTTAATAATTTGTATTTATTTCAATTTTTTCTTTCATGCAAGAGGTGTGCTTTCTAAAGTTACTTTTATTTTCTGTATAAGTTAGGAATGGAAGACAGAGGAAATATTGTATTCCATTAAAAAGTTAGAAGTTGAGAACTCTTGAAACCATTTTAAAAAAAAATTCTCAATTATTAGATTGTCATTGCATTGGATAAAATTGTCGCCCTCCATGGAGTAATGGTTACCATGCTAACTTCATGTACCCTAGGTTGTGGGTTCAAACCCGGCGGACAATGGATTTTTTCGGGTGTAAAAATCCTTAGCATGGCTTCCTTTGGAAGGGAAGTAAAGCCATTGGTCCCGTGTTATAGATTTATGGCACATAAAAGAACCTCAAGCCTGATAGAGAGGCCTCTGAGCAAAATTAAGCGGTCTTTCACGCCCAATTTAGAATGGGACGCTGAGAACCGCAGCAGTTAAAGAGCGTCCATAAATAACACACCATTTCCATTTGATAAAATTATAGATAAAACTATTATTATTTAACTTTATTATAACATGTTAAGTTTCTGAAGCTTTATGTTATACCATTTGTTAGTATCTCTCAAAGAAGATATGAATAAGTAGCATTTCATGACATCTTGGGAATCAGCCAATCATGGCTTGTTAAAAATATAATTCCTCTAAAAATCAATTTATGGAAATTATTTATTTTTATTCTTACTTCATCGTTCTTTAGAGTTAATATAATTAATTTTTTTTATATATATTGCTAAGAAATTTACAGTATATGGGGTTGCTTGCTAAAATTGACCCTGGCTCCTTGACTAGTGACATCCATTCCACATTCAAAATTTGTTACACTTTTCTTCTCTCTATACTGTTCATTTCTACTTCTTTTTAACAGTAAATAAATACTGTCCCTCGTTCCTGCTCTCATTTATAAATATTCTGTTCAGTAATGTTCTTTTGTCCATTTTAAACTTAAGCTTAATTCATTTGTCTAATTTTCAGTTTCTGTACAATTAAACACTCTGTTCCAAGTCTTGTCTCCCATTGCATAAAGGATATTCTCCTTAGTATATTCTTTTCTTTCAACTTTTAGCTTTCACTCGCCCATGCCCTTCTCCTCTAGCTTCATCTGTGTAATTTTCCATTTCCTATGCTCATTTCATCTTAACATAAAATATCTGTGATATCTTCCCAGTTAAATTAAATCATTTTTTGCATCTCTCATAGCTTCAAAATGTTTTCTTGCCTCTTTTCAAAATCCTTGTAGCATTTTTTTCCCTTTTCTTCCATATATATTCATAGTTAAATATGATTCTTCATATATTAAACATTGCTTTACTAGGCTATCTTCATTTGTGTTTAAAATCCTATGCTAATATTTTAAAACTCTCCATGATCAAAACTTTTCTTGTAACTCTTCCTATTTCTATTTGAACAACTTCTTTTATAGCTGCAATTGTAAGCCAAGAATTTCTTTGTAAAATGATTAGTGTTTCCCAAAAATGTTCCATTTTCCAAATTATATAAAGCATTGTGCTTCAATCATGTTATATATTCTCTCCAGCCATTTAACCTATAATTGTGATATTTTAAAAGCTATCCTCTTATGATTGACATAAGCTGCTTTTCCTTTTGCTGATACTAATTTTTTGCTTTTCCCCTTTGTTTTCCCTCCATCCATTTTTGTAGCTAAATAAATACACTCCTTGTGTGCACCTTTTCTTGGGCACAAAATTTACAGGGAAGCGGGGGCTGAGGGGAAGAAAAGAGAGCTCGCTCATTTGTCTTTCTGCAGTGTCAGCTATTATGGTTAAGTTATCTAGTTTGCCTTGTACTTGTTGAATTATTAAACAAACACGTACATGTGTGTGTATCCTGGAATCTACAGACAGAATGAAACCTTAGCATTTGAGCCACTAGATGTCGGGTTCTATACTGTACTTCATGTCTCAATGTTATTGCTTTGCGCTGCTTCTGAAGCCACATGAAACCTACTGAATGAAAACTGGGGAGATGCATACATTTTACCATCTTATAATCCTAATTTCCTTTCTTCCAATTCATATATTTGTTCAACTTACATATTAAGGTTTGTGTTTTGTCTTAGTTCACCTTTGAGGCCCATTCTGAAGAATATTTATAAATTTTCTGCAAAACTTTTTTTAGGTCAGTTACCCTAATGTAACACTGCCAAAACGTCTGCAAATAACAGACCAGGAATCTAATATTGTTTATTACTCTTATTAGTTTAGGTTGGATTTCGTAGTTTCTAATTATTTATCTGCAATAGAGGGATATGTGTAATTTCCTGAAATGTTTCTCTTAATACAAAGACATTATCATTGGTGATCTATTAGGTCTAAATTCCGCTTGTATTTCACTTAATTCAGTTTGTGAATATTTTATAAGCTATGTTTAAGAGTCATTGGTCTATAATTATCACAAAATTTGTCTTCTTTCTTAAACCTAGATAGAGCATTCCTTCATTTCAAATGTTTGATAATTCTTTGGTAATTTAATAATATGAATTTCAAAGTAGCTTTTCTTATCTTATAGGTGGAGTTAGCTTGTGATCTTGGAAAACCTCTTTTGGTGCATGAGCGTGATGCTCATCAGGATATGCTGGATATTCTCAACAGATATAGGGAGAAACTGCCTCCTGTAGTGATCCATTGTTTCACGGGGACAGCAGAGCAGGCGCACAATTATCTGGAAATGGGAATCTATTTGGGGATGACAGGTGAACATAATGTCAAAGTGATATAGCTGCATAGAAAATCAAGACAACTCTCCAACTTTTTTGTTTAGACTTAAGAAGTTGTCAAAAGCCATTAACCAACTGAAGTAATAATTTAATCATCTACTTTTGTCAAATTATTTTCCTTGTTCTTGACAAAATTGGAGTAGTTTCAGTTTGGCTGCCTTCAGTGACTGATCTCATATATAAGCAGATTAAATGATTGAGTTGGTTGTAAGTAGCTTCACTTAAAATTTAATTACAAATCTAACAGATGATTACTGTTTCTGTATTATGCTTACAAGGGAAAATATTATTTAACCACTGGAAAGTATTGATAAGAAAATATTTTATTTTACTCCTTGGAACTTTATTGTTGTCACTGTGACTTTTTAAATATCTGAATATTTTCACTGAAAATTTTTTTAAAATATTTTACATGATAGACATTTTTTTTTTTCTTCTGCTTTCTTTCTTTGGAAATATCACACATTAAAAGTTTCCATTTTATTAGCAGTTTTATTGAGTATCATGAAATAAATGCTTTCTCTTCCTAATAATACGTTGCTTAGAACCTATTATAATGGATACAACTCTGAAAAAATTAAAAGTAAGAGAACACCAAGAAGAACCATAGACATTCTTACATGACACAACAGGAAATTGTAAGTTATTCATGTTGGTTGGTGAGAAAACATATACTAAATAAAATGGCTTGTTATTTATGGACGCTCTTTAACTACTGTGGTCCTCAGCGTTCCATTTTAAATTGAGCATGAAAGACCGCTTAATTTTGCTCAAAGGCCTCTCTATCAGGCTTGAGGTTCTTTTACGTGCTGTAAATCTACAATGTGTACTTCCCTTCCAAAGGAAGCCATGCTAAGGATTTTTAGACCAAAAAAATCCATCCTGCGCCGGGTTTGAACCTGTGACCTTGTATATGAAGTTGGCATGGTAACCATTACACCACTAAGGGCGACAAAACATATACTAATGCTCCTGTCTGGTATGAGAATAAACATACCCAGAATGTGGTTCTAAATTGAATAAATAATAGGCAAAGCTTTCAATATTTCATTCATTGTATATTATTCATATCCCTCTCCAGCTGTTTCTAGTTGCACTCAATGATATTTAAATTTAAATTAAGCCATTTCTGGTTAATTTTGAAATAAAGCATACTGGATGTCATGTTTGTACACTATGTCTTTATTAAGATTTATATTTAGTATATATTATACAATTATAAAAAATTTAATTAATTTTATTCTGATCTTGGAATTGTTCATGAGTGAATTAAGTGCAAAAGTTAGCAGCTTTTATTCCGTAAACACATATTGATTTTGAAGGTTGAACATATCTAGTTTTTATGAAATGCCAACATTTAAAAATATAAAATTTGGACAAAAATTAGCATTTTCAATGTGTATACTGACATGTTGCCATGCTAGCTGAGTTGGTTAGAGCAGCCAGGCAGAAACCAGATCTGTGATTCAGATTCTGGCTATGGTTTTCAATTTTTCAGTTTGACTTTCCATTTCCAAAGTAGTGTACAAATTACAGTGCATTAGAGACAAATGATATGCTTTTAGGTTTTTGAGTGTTTTAATAATATGGAGGTTTTGCTTTTGTATATTCCATATGTAAACAAACAGGCCAATTGCTAAATATTTACCTTGCTCTAATATTCCATTTTTACAAGCCAAAATGCATACAAAGTTAGTTTAACTGTATCTTATTGTCTTGTAAAGTAAAATATCATACTAAAATGTTTTGTTATGTTCTAGGTTATTTATGTAAAGATAAGTCAGATAATGGTGTAAGAAAAATTCTAGAAGAAGGACTTATTCCTTTGGACAAACTTCTTGTGGAGACAGACTCACCGTTTATGTATCCTAACACTCGTGCATCGAAGCTTCCAGCACATGTAAAGGAAGCACTCACAGAGAGGTAATTTGGTATTATACTGCTTGAAACTTAGATTTAAAGTACAAAAGATTTGCAGGGTTATGCTTTATTAGTTCAGAAGATTTTTAAGGTATTCCAAAAGGTTTTAGTTTTTATAATGTCTAATATATGAAAAAATTCTCAGAATTAAGCACAAAATGATACCATAAAGTTTTTTTTAAATTTTTCTTATTTCTCCCTTTACGTCAGATTACTTGGTCCAATATTACTAAATGACCTTTATCCTGTCATGGAAGTAAGAAGCCTCCATGCCTACAAAGTATGCCTCAACTGATTTAAGTACTTCAGGAACAAAATTTTCTTCCATCAAGAACTTTCTCATTTGAGGGAACAGGTGCAAGCCTGATGGAGCTAAGTCAGAGGATGTGGCTGCAAATTGCATTGCACTTGATTTTACAAGGTTCAGAAGGTTAACATAAATACTCCAGTAATAGATTTTCCAAGGGAAGGATAATAAAGTAGCAGCATACTCATGGCATCCCAGAAATCCAATACTATGAAATTCATACTTTTGCCTTCTTTAATTATGGTGAGTCTAGGTGCTTTCTGAGCTTAAAGTGCTGTTTTGTTTCAGAAGTATAATAGATTACTCATTTGTTACAAATTGATACATGAAGTCAATGGGACCCCTTTGAAGGAGCCAAGCTTTGTTCAGAGATTTGCTTTTGATCCACAGCCATCTTGGAGATAGTTTTTTAGTGTTCAACTCTTTTTGGAAATGTGAAAATCTAATTCTCCAGATACTACCAAAACTTCAAGAATTTCAGACCTTCATTCAGTAATCCTGTAGAGACATATTTTATTGATAATTTCTGTTGTCACAACAGATTTCTATGTTATCTTCCATTACATTTGGTTCAAACTTTCATACCATTAAAAGTCAAGAGTTCCACTTAAAAATTGATGAAAATTATGGTGGATGTCCTGTAATGTGTTTGTTGGCATGAATTTCTGTTGCATTCATATCTTTCCTTACAAAGAACTTAACTGTACAATGTTCAATATTTGACATTTTTACTGCATATAAGCAGCTATAACCTTTGAGCCTTTAGAAAATTTGAACAAATCTTTAGCAAATTCAATGTAAGATTAGCTCCACAAAACAAATTCAGCCTGAAGAACATTCTAAACAAACCTCTTAAGAATACAATTCAGAGCACATTAAAATCTGGAATCTACCTGATTAGTTGTGAAGATTGTGAGAAATATTACATAGGCAAAACGAAGAGAAACTTGGAAATCAGATTAAGGGAACACTAAAGAATATAAAACTAAAGCAAATAGACAAACCCTCTGTGTCTTCGCCATTTTTGGACAGAACACCACAACATTGGGCGAAGTATAAAATTGTTAAAACCACTAGCCTCACCAATAGAAAAGGACATCTGGGAGAAAATACACATAATAAAAACAGCTATTATGTAATAAATTTTGAAATCCCGACACTGAATGAAGTGTTAAAACTGTGCTTCCCCAACACCAGATGACAACAGGATTGAAAGCAACAGGAAGAGGAGGACGAGGGAGCAGGAAAGAAGTATCAGTCACCAAACTGCTGAAGATGCAGATGAATGTTCTTGAAAGTGTTTCAATGTTTTTCAACTATCTTAAGTGAAGGTGAGTGTAAACAAGTGTGATTCAGCATAACTCCAAGTTGATGAATACTTCACTGTTAATAGTGCTTCTGTTTTTAATATTTGTGTAGCCACGTTTCAACACTCACATTGCATCTCAGGTAGCACTGCTCGTTGCAGAACAACTTACAATTTTAAGGGTTCATCTTCAGATAGGCTCGTCAAAGGTTTTCAGGCATCCTATGGTTGGTTCTCATTGTCTTCTCTACATTTGGCAGGCATCATGGGTGGATTATATAAGACTCTGAACTATGAATAAATTTACTATCATTAATCACAATACAAAAGTTTGTTCTTTCAGTATCCTCCTTTCCCCACACTTCCACTCGCATCATTCTCACTTCCATGAGTGCATTAAATACTCTTTCTAACCACATCACTTTATTTGTATTTTGCTGTAACATGTTCTGATGCTTCCCATTGCCAATCTTCCTTTAGCTAATACATTTTTCATTTGGTCTCCCCATTGCCCATTCCCACTCAGCCTCACCCTCAAATAAATAAATTTATTGACTGTCTCAATTTTGCTATCTCTAGTACTATTTCTCATCCTTTTGTGGCTGGTTTTCTTTTTTGAAAACCATAATTTTAGATTTGTTCTTATTATCTTTTAAATCCTAATTCTTACTTATTACTTTGATGGCACATGATAGTCCTCCAATTAATATTGCACCTGCTACTAATCATCCACAAAGAAAAGACCTGGAATATTCCTATTATTAATTACAGGAGAGTATAGTTTTCTTTTTCAATTTCTTTTAGAATATCAATGAATAAATTAAATAGAATAGGTTTTAGTTGACACACTTCTCTGAGGCCCATTGTATTAGATGCCCATTTTACAACCTTATTCTACTTGAGTTTGATACAAAACTTGTTCTTCATAAAGTCTGAATTACTCCTGTAAACTTACTTCTCACTCCTTTTTCAACTCCGGGACTATAGGTAACTGTAAGAACATAGTTTTAGTAAACTGGAAAGAATGCACGAAAGCAAACAACAATCTCAATAATGTACAAATGCAGATCTCTATTGTCCTTCTTTGCCAGCGGTTTGTTAGTGAGCACAAACTGTCACATGCTTAAATATTTCTTTGGTCATCATGTCTATGTGTTATGAATTTATCTTTTCTGTTTTCCAGAGGACATATCAGGGTAACTATCTGGTGGACTATGAATGGTCACATGTGTTTTCAGGTGGGCTGAAGAATTAGTGACCAACTGGGTCTGCTTCTGTTCCTTATGACTGCATATTTAGTATTTCTCCAAATCCTCTTTCAGATATTTAGTACTTGAACCAATTTCACTTATATATTTATTAATGTCAATGCTGTTTGAAAGTCATTTTGCATATTTTGGTTGTATTTTTTGATAGGTGCTAACAACTTTTGCATGGTGATAATTTATTCTCAGTTCTAACACCAGTGAATTGAATGCAATGTCAGTTTTCATAACATCACATAGGTCATATTTAATGTTTACTTGCACATAAAAGAACCCCATACTTCGAAAGAAAAGGCCCCTGGGCTAAATTTGCCATTTTTCAAGTCTGCAAGTTGTGATTTCATCTATAGTGCCATCAATGGGTGATGAGGGGAATATACACTTCTTCCAACATTCCTGCCTTTTTAACCTCTAAAATAGGAATTCTCATGTTCTGCAATTTTGATAATAACCTCATTTATGTAAATTTTGTTCTGACAAGCCATTTCTTCATGTTTGGGAACAAGAAGAAATCATAGGGAGCCAGGTCGGATGAATATGGGGTGTGGCAGTCATTTATAAAGCAATTCATACAATTTAGCAGCAGCAATTCTGGATGAGTGTGCTTGTACATTATGGCAAAACAGCACTTTCATCTTTGCCAAATAGGGCTGTCTCACCTCCAACTTCTTGTTGAATTGGGCCAATAAATCACTGTAGTATTGTTCAGTAATCATTTTTTCCTTTCTCTGTGAAGTAAATAAGTGTGACACTCTTCATATCCCAAAAAATCATCTCCAGCACTTTTCTGGCCAATGTGACTGTCTTTGTCTTTGGAGAAAATTTACTGAAGCAACCCATTGTTTTGGTTGTTGCTTGGTTTCTACAGTATAATACTGAATCCAGGTTTCATAAACAGTGACAACTTTATGTAAAAAGTTCTTTAGATTATGCTTAAAAAGGTTCAATTACTGTGAGTAATTATGTGCAGACAATTTTTTCATCTCCAACTTATCATGCAAAATATAAATGCCATCGACACACCTTTAAAGTCATTGAAGCAATATTGTTCATCAATGGCAAAAGGTCCCCATAAACAGCACACACTTTAGCTTTTATCTCCTCACAAATTTTCCCACCCAAAACTAAAAGGTGAATTACTGTATATACTTTACTTTTTCCATTTTATTAAAAATAAGTTGACTAACTGAATGTCTGCCAAATCCAAACTAACCTATGAATCATTACCACATTTGGCAACATGCAACAAGTGATACCAACTATTTTGAAACATCAATACTTATTGAAGCATTCTTATATCACATAATTTGAGAAAACCATTTTTGTTAAAATATTTCTAAAGTTCCAAAATTTTAACTCCTCAATAAACTTTTTTTTTTGGTGTGTGTTACAGAGGGTAGTACAAATTTAAACACAAATTTCATGCCTTATTTTCCCCATGGTTTTATAGAACATGCAGCAAAATGTCAGTCTCCTAAGTTTTATTTACAAACCATATATCATTTTGTTGTATATAAATATACCAAAATCAAAGCATTGAAAAATGGTCAACTATATGTGCGTATACATATATTTAGTACAAAAAACAAGAAATGCACTTCTTGACCAAGAATGGCCAAAGTTTCACCCTTCAATGCCCTTCCCTACTTGAAATGAAGTGTTTTAATACAACATTTATAAAAATTGATAAAGAACTAAATGAATAATTGTTGTTTTGAATGTACTATCGTTAAATTCAAATTGCTGCTTTAAAAAAATAAATGTGTTTTTCTTTCAGATCACTAACATTTCTGCATAGATACTGCACTTTTCAACGGAATGAACCCTGTTCACTACCTGCTATTGTAGAAATGATTGCTGCCTTTATGAAGAAGCCAGCAGAAGAAGTTGCTCTTGCTACTGCCTTTAATGCTTTAAAAATTTTTGGGTTGTCGCAATGAATGCTTATCTGCCATGTTCCTTGGACTGTAAAAGATATTCCTATAAATAATAGGTAAGAAACATAAAAAACATATTATTGCTAAAATTAATGTGCAAAGCATATGCAAATTTGAATTTATGCTATAGGTATTTTTGGAATTAAAAAGCAGCTTTCAGAATTGTTTCAACAACGTTAGACAATGTTAAACACAAATCTGGATGCAAAAATTATTTGTAACAATGACCTATGTGTAAACTCTGCTGCTAAGGTGGTTTAGATATGACCTTAAACAAGGTATGAACAAGAATCAATAGTAGAAAGAAATGAAATGAAATGATAAATTTAGAGGCTCCCAAAAAGTATGATCTCAAAATTATATTCAGAAAGAATACCATGGTAAAGAAGAGCAGTAACAACATTCAAAGATGCAATGCACTGCAGGACTTGTTTCATGCAAACTATTATGATTTATTTATGCAGCTATGGGAATATATTAATAATTGTAGATCAGACCCTTGCAAGAACCTATATTGTCAAAGGGGCCACTCACTGATAACAGAATATTATGTCATACATTGGCAGCACTAAGCTGCATTTTGCCCTCTACTGTGTATCATATGACTTCTTTGTGACTCCATTTTGGTTAAGGGCAAGAGCAGGTCTTATGGGCAAAGCCTACACAAATGTGTTGTAGATCCTGTAAAACTAAATGATCAATTGTAAAACATTGCAGTTATGGTTTCAGTATTGTTCAATGTGACCTGCTTTTTCCTATGATAGTAGCTGCTGTCAAGGTACTTCGTGTAGGTCTCTGTTATTTGGAGCATGAATGTGGAAATTGAGGCACTCATAAACATAAAACCAACAACATTAGTAAGGAATTAATACCATTGCCAATGGGCAATATGTTGCAAAGGAAAATGCTGCCAATATGAGCCTGTGTTAAAGGAATAGTAATAATAATAATATTAATAAAAAGAACTATATAGTTCTTGAAGTTGCATGTTAAGTAGTTCAGGGTTTGTCCATACCTGTTTTAACAAGTAGGTGGAATAAAAAAAAAATAATATACTGTGCTGATGAAGCATTTGAGGGTCAAAGTTGGTGCCACTACTTTTGAGCATTATTTTAACAGTAATGATACCTTAATGTGGAATGTATGTTTTCTTGTAGACCTTTGTATTATTGTTTCCTTTGAGCTAAACATTATGTCTTAATACCATGCATAAAATGCAAAATTTATAAATCCGTAGCATGGGTCTTAAAAAAATTTTCCACGTGATCTGAATAGGCTTTAGCGGAAATGTTCTCTTTTTCTACCCATGAGATTGGTCAATTATGCATAATGTATGCTTTTAATTTTCTGTAATTAGCCTATTCCTTCCAGTTCTACTTAACTGGGAAACCATAACAGATAGATAAAATCTTATCATAGGAAAAATTCAGATCTTTACAAAATTTAAAACTTTATGTGAAAAAGATTTGAGTCTTTAACCATTTTTAAAATTCACTTAAATTGTTCGGTATTTAAATAATGTGTTTTTGAAATGCTAAGTCATCTTTTGTTTGTTTTCTTTGAAGCCATTCAAAGTGTATGCAACATCAAAAGCAGCATATATTTTATGCACACATATTTTCTTGTGCACTCTTCATTTGGTAGGTTTTGCACAATTCTGGAAGAAGAGAAGGCAACCACATTGAGACAAAGTATGTATATACCCTGATGTCTAGTGGCTTGAATGTTAAGGTTTCTTCTGTCTGAAGATTCCAGAGTTCACACACATCTATGGGCAGTGTGTTTCATTTAATAATTCAGCTAGTTTGTGGTAAATTAGATGATCTATTCACCATAATGCTAAGGGTCTCAAAGAAAAAAAAATCTGATGTGTTCCATTCACATGACTTTCTCTACAATTTTTTTTTTAGTTTAACGTCCTTTAACCTGGTTGGTCATATCAGACGATGAATGAAATTGGTGAAATGATGCCTCAAATGGTCTCGGGGTCCATGGAGCTTAAAGTTACTCGACATTCATCTTCTCAGGATAAGGGAAAACCCCGAAAAAAACCTTATCCAGGTAACTCACCCTAAGCGAGATTCGAACTCACGACCTGTTGAATGTGAAGCAGACACACTACCACCACACTACCCAGGCAGGCTAAACCAATTATTGTTAAAAAGCTTATGCTTCTATTTACTTCATGCTAATCCAGAAAAACAGAAATAGTCTTATTACTTGCTTCCTTGTAAGTAGAAGCAAAACTAGGGAGTACCATAGGTTAAAGTGATAGTCAAAAGCTGGTTGCTATGTGACTAAGTTCCTTTGTAGAGACAGGAGTTGACAAATTCCTGTATGAGAAAAGTAAGTTTTTTAAAACTGGAACCAAAAACAAGGAATGTTTTAAAAATGCTCAACTCCACGAAAAAAATGTATATAACATAAATTGTGTGTTTTAATGTGATTACATTTTATGTGCAGTAAATTTTTGTCCATCTCTTACGGTTTAGCAGTTAAGCTAAATTCGGAAAAATTCATCCAGAATTAAGAGGTCTTCAGGAGCTATTCTCAGAATATTCAAGATATACATTTTATTCGGGGTGCAAATATCTTTAATATATGTGATTTTAATAAAAATCGTTACGGCCATTTTTAAGAAAATGAAAATGTTTGAAAATTTTCTCATGTAAAGGTTAGTTTGTGGTGGGGGGGATTTTTTTGAAACTCTTTGTGTTGCTTCCTTGGAAGATACTATACCAAAATACTAAGTTTGGTATTTAACAGTCTTTTCGTTTCTGAGCTATGTTGTACACACACACGCACACACTAGTCTCTCTCTAGAAATGTTTTTTTTTGGATTCAGTCAGTCCTAAAACATGTGTTTCTGGCGACATCTCGGCTTCAAATTTTTGGGTGGAATACAATACCTCCTCTATACACTATGTACATAGTAAATGTAGAGAAAGTAAAAATTTGGTCCTTCTTTGGAGTAGGTGATGCACAATTTTTTTTGAACTGAGTGTTTTTTCGAAATATGGTTTTGGATTTTATTTTTATCTAATGTGATTTAAAATCACTTATACATTCTTATTATCTCTGACCCTCGTCAGTTAAAGGTTGAAGATCGGCCTTTGTGTCATTGAGCTAAACTGACAAATCTGTCTTATTAATTGGACAAGCCAATTCTAAAAGGTGTCTGGCCCTGTTATAGTAAGTAACAATATGACCAAAGACCTTCGCTTCTCACAAAATAGATTCTGCTCTATTGCATCTGCATGTCTATAAAGCAATAAAATGCAAAAGAAAGCATGGTCAGGACTTACCTCTTCCATATTATTATTTGCTGTGTAGATGTCAGGAGATTATTTGCAGAGGTTGACTACTATTGTGATAAATGAAGTGTATGTTGGTGCTGTGCGAGAAGCAATAGAACTCATAGACATCTGTTATTTCTGCCTGCTTGCGCGTGTGCATTGGTGAAGCTTAGGACTTGGAAAAATTCCTCGCCTCCTCCAATGAATGTTGTAAAGTATCCCCAAAGTTTCTTTAGTTGACAACACAGCAGAAAGACAGCGGGCTCTCTCCTCTTTCCCCAACCCATGTTTCTCCATAGCACCAATACCCAAGAAAAGATGCATGCTTAGTGGCTACCTGCCTTACAAACATTTGACTGTTGCCTCACCCTCCTGTACACTTGTGTATACATTCAGTAAAACATGTAATGAAGATATTTCTGTTAACATTTACCTTAATGCAATCAGACAAAAGAATTTTAAATTCTGATTTTCTATTCCCATTCTTACACAAGTTGTTTTTTCTATATTTGTTCATTTTAATTGAGATAAGCATTGCACATTCACAGACTATTCACAGAGAATGCAAGATATACATTTTGTCATGCGAATGCCTAAAAATATGGCATCTTAATTAAAATAGATAGGTATATGTGAGAAAATAAACAACAAACATAGTTGATAGTTTATAGTTTGAAAATATTCTTTAAAATCTTTGTGTTGCATCCCTGGAAGTTATTGAAGCAAAATACTGATTTTTAATATAACCAATGTTTTATTTGTGAGAAATGCTATTCATACGTATACATGAACTGTTTTCTAAACCTTTGGTTGTTCAGGCACCTCAAAACAGCATTTCTGGTGAAATCTTGGCACCAAATTTTTGGGTGGAGTACATACTTCCTATACACTATTGGTAGGTGGTAGAGAAAGCAATAAGTTTCTGGGTGAATAGTTTGTAGAACAAATATGAAAATTAATTATAGTGAGAAGAAAAAACTTTGAGACTTTTTTTTTTTTTGTCTTGTATTTTTTCCTAGAGGCTTTATTACTTTAGTTGCTGTAAAAACATATTTCCATCAGCTGTTAGTATAATTAAGTATTCCATTGAAATTCTACAAATGCCAGATGTCTAAAATAGTTTCTACATTTTTACTTTCTCAACCGCATATGTACTTTGTACATAGTAGGTAGAGAAGGTATTGTATTCCCCCCAAAAATTTAATACCAAGATTTCATCAGAAATATGTTTTGTTATCCCTGAATCCAAAAAAAGGCATATTTAGAAGAAGGTCTTGGTGTGGTGGATGTGACTTGACTTTTGTATAACTGATAAACTGTAAGGTATAGACAAAAACTTCCAGCACAAGAACTGCAGATCTTGTTAAAACACACTATGTAGGTTATACATCTTTTGTGGAGTTCCCTTTCTGAAATATTCCCTGTTATTGGTTTCAATTTTAAAATACGTAAACTTTTCTCAAACAGGAAGACTTCATTCGTTTCATATCTCCTGTTTTGCTTATACAAAGAGCCAAATTTCAACATCCAAGACATAATGACAGCTTTTAAAAGATTTGACCATTGCTTTAACCTAATGTATTCCCTTATTTCCCTTCTATACAGAAGGAAGCAAGTAATAAGACCATTTTCTCAATTAGCATGGTGTAAATAAAAATAATCTTTTGTAAGAAAGTAGTTTATTTGCAGAACAGACAAAGAAAGCCATGTGAATGGAATACATTCTCTACACGCACTATGTGCATAGTGTATAGAGAAGATATTCCACTCCACCCAAAAATTCGATACCAAGATTTCACCGGAGCTCTGTGTTTGTGTGTGTGTGGGTGTGCGTGCGATAACTCAAAAACGAAAAGTCTGTAAAATACCAAACTTGGTATTTAAGTTTAGTATCTTCCAGGGAGGCGACATGAAGATTTTGAGAAAAATCCCCCCACCCCAAACTACCCTTTACATGGAACTTTTTTTGAAAATGTTGATTTCCACAAAAATGGCTCTAACAATTTTGATTAAAATATCATATATTGAAGATATTTACCTGACAAACAAAATGTATATCTTGAATTTTCTGGGAATAGCCTCTGGATACTACTTTATTCTGGACGAATTTTACGGAATTTTGCATAACTGCTAAACCGTAAGAATTAGATAAAAACTTACTGCACAAGAAATGTAGAGCACGTTAAAACATACAATTTATGTTACATACATTTTTTTCGTGGAGTTGATCGTTTTTGAGATACTCATTGTTTTTGATTTCAGCTATGAAAAACTTACTTTTCTCATATAGGAATATGTCAACTCCTGTCCATATAAACAAAGGAACTTCAGTCACATAGCAACCAGCTTTTGACTATCACTTTAACCTATGGTACTCCCTTATTTCGCTTCTACTTACAAGGAAACAAGTAATAAGACTATTTCTGCTAATTTGTTCTCGAGTAGCAGGAAGTAAATAGAGGCATAAGTTTTTTAACAATAATTTGTTGTAGAGATGTAGAGGAAGTCATGTGAATGGTACACATCAGATTTTTCAACATTGTATATATTTTAGTCAGAAAGTAGTAATACTTTATATTGAAATTGTAGAAAGCCTATCAAGGTACATTCAGTTTTGAAAATCTTCACATGTTAAATATCGTTAGCTGGTTTCTAATGTTGAGCAGTTTGCAGTGAAGCTATCACTCTCTTGCATTCCTGTATTTTGATGTTATGCTAAATGTGAAGGAATATGATTTACGATAATTCTATGTTTGACTGTTTTCAGGTGCAAATATTTTAAGGAATAAGCATATTTTTGCAGCATGTGGAATGCAGGCAAAATATAGTGGTAAGAAAATTGATCATGATATGGAGAGCAGTTAGATCCCAGACTGCTGCACTACTGCCGACTGCTATCAATTTCCTGCTGCGCTTACAAGAGGAGGATCAATATTCTAAAGCAAAAATTAATACATTAAAGTAAAAAAATTATTCTTCCCATGAAATTTGTACACAATCATAGCTATCACTAGAGGTGTACAGTTTTGATCTAATGCCTACACTTGCTTGTTTAGATATTTTACACAAGATCTTGTGCCGGGTTGGGGGGAGGCAGTATTTAATCCTGTCCAACCCTTCCCTCCACACTGCGCAGTATAATCAGGACCTACCAGTTTCCTACAGGACCTGGAACTTTGCTGGATGCATATGTTAATTAAAACAATGTTTATTTTGGAGATACATTTGGAGTTAGTGAAATGCAAACCATCCTGCTATATTTTCATCCTAGATTAATATACAACTTGATATTTTGCATAAATAGCAGTCAGAATTATTTCTTTTTTAATACTTTTGAAAGTATGAAAAAAAGAAAGCTTTTAATAATTTTCCACATTTTTACACTTACCAAATTTCAGGTTCCCACATTTTTTGACATTTTTACACATTTTTTAATCATTAGATGTTTTATAACTTTAATATAAGTGTTTGATATTTTACAATTTTTACATTCTTAAAAGTTTTTAACCGTACTATTAGATTTCTCCAGTCTTTGCGATGACAAGGATCAAAAGTTAGATCACCTTATATGAACTAATAGTAGTAATGGTAGAATGAGTTTTACTGCAAAGCATTTTCAGTATATACACTTGGAAACATACAATCGCATGGGCCTTCATGGCCATACATGCTTTTCGTGTCTTTGAATATTTCAGCAAGATTTTTATAAGATAGTAAATATATTCATTTTCTTATTGCAGAAAAGCAATAAAAAATTGACAAAAAAAAAATATATATATATAAAAGAATGAGAAAGAATTAAAATGAAGTTCAACTATAAACTTATCTTACATATAATGCATACAGAACTCTACGCTTAACAATAATCGTACCCTCTCTCTTATATATCCTGTGTCCCTCGTCTGTTCTCCATGGTAGAATATTTATAAAACAGTAAAGATATACAGTCAGTTACCTCATAATAATATAATAGAGAAAAAATGGAAGGAAAAAAACTACATAAAAACGACAAAGAATTAAAGTGAAGTTTAACTATAAATTTAGCATTGCATATAATATATACAGTGCTCTGATACTTAAGAATAATGGAACCCTCACTCTTATGTACCCTGTCCCCCTCTTACGTTTTCCATGGCAATTAACCTCCTTTGCTGAATCTTAGATAAAAAAATTAATCTCATTTATGGTAACCAATTGCCAATGTTCGATAAATACATACCTTCATTCCTCGACTGGAATCCAGAAACTGGTCATAAATATTGCTTTTTAATATTTCTGTATTGCTGCATTCTGCCAGAATGGAATGTTTCCCCTTCTCCTCAGAGAGGACAAATTCTCACTCGGCATCATCAGTGAACTTATTACCTTTCCAGTTGCATAATCTTAACCTTACTAAGTCACTTCTTTGTTCTCGAGTACAGTCATGTAAATAGATCTCTCTTCCCCATCCTGCTGCTATTTGACAGTATAAGTTGAAAGAAACTTAGCCGCACACTGTGATTCCAAATTTTGTCTCGATATCCCAAAGTCTGAATTATCTTCCACCCACTACCCTCAAATCCCTCCCATGTAGCCCAATCCAATTTCCTCTAAACCCTTTTGTAATTTTGTTACCCAACTTGTATCCCAACCCTCTCATACTTGCTCCATGAAGCATGCCAGTGTAAAGTGCCTAATCAGTAGAGAGTGCAGATGGGGTAGCATTTGAGAGAAGCCAGGTTAACAGCTCTGTGCACATTGATGGCATGAACAACATTAGGGGCAGGGGGTGTGCGTCGGTACAGTCCCTGTCTGCATACAATGACCAAAGTTGACGTAAAGTTGCTGCAGCTGCTACAGTTCTGATTTGTATTTTCAATTTTATGCCAAATAATGATAAACTGTGCGGAAAGTGTTGAAGGTGTGGCATTTGCAACTGTGTTATTTGTAGAATTTGGGCCAGAGCAGTTATCTACTGATGATGAAAAACTAACTTGCAAGGTATGTTAAGTGGATCTAAAGGGAAATAAGAAGCACCATGTACAAAGACATGTAAATTTGAAATGACATAGGGATCATGCAGAGTATTGCCAGTAATTCAGGTACAGAAAGCACTTTCTTCCAAGATATGTGCCACATATTAGTGAGAGCAAATATTCCTCTAAAGAAAATTCAACATCTTTGTGTTAGAAAGTTTTTAGAAAAATATACTGATAGAACAATGCTTTGAGAATCTACACTACATACAGGCTATTTAGTATGATGTTATGAAGATGTCACACATTACATTAGAGAAACATTAAGAGATATAGGTGTCTATAGATGAAACAAAAGACATTTGCAACAGGTCCATTGCTAATGTTATTGTTGGGGTACTTCAACCTGTAGACAAAGGAAAACAATGTCTTTTGACTTCAGCAGAGCGCAAGCAAGTCAAAGCGTAAATATAATAAATTTGTTGCTGACATCCGTGATAATATCATCAGATGAGGTAAAATCAAAAAGATGTGATTCTATTTTGTAACTGATGGTGCAGCTTGTATGGTGAAAGCGGTGAAGGTGATTCAGGAATACTGTCCTAGGATCATTTATCTAACTTGTTTAGCTCATGGGTTACATTGTGTAATGGAAGAAGTGAAACAATTATGAAAAAGTACATAACTATATATCTAATGTAAAAAAAAAAAATATTTTTAAAGGCTCCTAGCTATGTGAAGACATTTCATGATTTGGCCCCTGGAGTTCCGTTAGCACCAGAACCTTGTATTACTTGATTATATACACTTTGTATCATTTTCAGCATTACCAAACATTAATCTCTCCCTAGCTAAAGAAAAATCTTTAGTTTATATACATTAATTTTAATATTACCAACACAATTAACCAATTGGAATACTCTCGTTTGTGTATTCCAGAAGCAATAAAATTAGTTGCACTATTACAGCCAATTAAACACATACAAGGAGGACTTTTATCTCAGAGAGTGCTACAGAAGTTGGATAAAGTTCTTACAAAAAAATAAAGGATATGATACAATGTGTGAAATAAGAGACAAGCTACAGAAAGATGTTACAGATGAATCATGGTTTTAAGTTTGCCCCTAACAATGTGAAGAGAAGTTTTTCACTGTATAAATTCTGCTATACACAATATTGCCAGAACTTCACTCTAAAACCTCTTAAAATGTTTGTTGTTGTTCATTGCAATAAATGTGATCATGACAAAGGCAAAAGTGGATTTTCTACTACATCTACAAGCCACAACTATTTGGCATAAAACTATTATAAATACTTATGTATATTAATTTATATGTTATACTGTACTGCTGTAATGTAAGCTACACAAAGTAAATAGATAAGTAGTACATAAATAGTATTGTCATGATTATATGTCATGCTTACTGTAATATAAAACTTACTTGCAAAATGTTTTATTCTGCAGGGACTATACTGAAACTTCCTGTCTTTGTTTTGTGTTCGCTGTTATCAAACCAGTTCATAGAGAACGTGCCTCCTGCTACTGAAGCTTGATATGCAGTCAACTTCAGTCTTTATGTGTTCTCTAGTAATCGGAATTTCACTGCCCTTATCAAATTAATGGTTGAAGTATTCATAATGAAAACTTTTTGAACTGTTTCAAAGTGGTGAGTTTTATTATTTCATTAACAGTTTGAAGCATATAATTATGAGAAAAAAGTTAAATCTAATAGTAATAAGCATTAGGATATATCTTAAAACCATGCATTCTAATGTGTTTAAGACTATCAAGAACAGCAGTCAAGAGTATGAGAAACAAGTTTCCCAATTCTGCCTTTAAACCTTTGCTTATGTCAGGTAATATAAGAGTTTTTTTCTCAATCCTCTTGCTGCCAAGGCCTTTAAATGGTTTCAATCCTAAACGCCACCCATCTATTTAGTTGACTCTTCTATACCATGCAAAGAAGCCAGTGTGAATCTCATTGACAGTGTTTGAGGAATGTAAACCTATTTTTGAAACACCTTATGGGGAAATCCTTTATACCACTGGAAAAAGAAAGCCTTCTTTCTAATGATGAGTTTCAAGGCCATTCAGAGGTGCCATTGTTCATTTGAAGATCGGTATTTCCAATCCTCAGCAATTTTGTTTAACCTTGTCTAATACAGTGTATATTTCTGTGTAAAAGTGAACATGATAAGTTCTTCGGGAATGTTTTTGTGCCAGGGAGGGTTGAGAATAATTTGATATGAGTGTGGTATCGATGCAAATAATGTGACAGTATCATAGATAACTAAAATATCTCCATGATCACCACATGTAAAGAGGAGGATGTTAAATGTATATTTATTAAATTGTGAAAGAAAACTGGGAAGAAAATGACTAGATTTCAATACATTTTTAAGTAATTGAATAAGTAAGCTCTCAGCGGTTTCTGAAGAGAGGAAAGATGGTTCTGCATCATCGTATATAGTGTAAAATTATTGCCAAAGAAGTAAGCATGCCAGTTACTTTGTGATATGTATACCATGACAAAGAACAAATTGCATACAGGTTGCATAAGAAAGGATTATACCCCAAGTGCATTAATTTGGATGCATGATCTAAATAAAGAGAAAATTAGTGATTTGCACCTATTAGTGTAATAATTAATCTTTTTATATAATTTTTGTGAGCTGCTTTTTCGTAGCTTAAAACATTTTGACTTATAATGAAATTTATTTTTTAATTGCCGATTCATTTTTACTTTTTCTACACGTACTATATACATAGTGTATAGAGAAGGTATTGCACTCCACCAAAAAATTTGATACCGAGATTTCACCGAAAATATATGTTTTAGGGTCCCCTGCATCCAAAAAAAGTATTTTCTGAAAAAGATCCATGTGTGTGTGTGTGCGTGCGAGCGAGAGAGAGAGAGAGAGAGAGAGAGAGAGAGAGAGAGAGAGAGAGAGAGAGAGAATCACGATAACTCAAAAATGAAAAGTCACTAAAATACCAAACTTGGTATTTAAGTTTAATATCTTCCAGGGATACGACACAAAGATTTTGAGAAAAATCACCCCCCACCCCAAACTACCCTTTACATGGGACTTTTTTCGAAAATTTTGATTTTCTAGAAAAGGGCTCTTAACGATTTTGATTAAAATATTGTATATTAAAGACATTTACCTGACAAATAAAATGTATATTTTGAATTTTCTGAGAATAGCCTCTGAAGACTACTTTATTCAAGTGAATTTTACAGAATTTTGTATAACTGCTAAACCGGGACGAAAACTTACTACACAAAAAATGTAGAGCACATTAAAACATATTTTATGTTGTAAACATTTTTTCGTGGAGCTGATCGTTTTTGAGATATTCCTTGTTTTTGGTTTCAGCTTTGAAAAACTTAACTTTTTTCATACAGGAATGTGTCAACTCCTGTCCATACAAATAAAGAAACGTCATTCACATAGCAACCAGCTTTTGATTATCAGTTTAACCTATAGTATTCCCTTATTTCACTTCTACTTACATGGAATAAGACTATTTCTGCTCATTTTTTCTCGATTAGCATGAAGTAAATAGAAGCATAAGCTTTTTGACAATTTGTTGCACAGATGTAGAGAAAGTCACGTGAATGGAACACATCAGATTTTTAATTTTCTGATAGCTATAAGTGACTAATTAGATTTTATATATGTGTGTAAATTGAGAGTAGCAAGATCCACGATATAGTATTGAAACTAGTGCAGGAAACCATGATCATAATGAAGCTCGATGCAAAATACACTGACATCGTAGTCACTGGTGAGTTATATTCTGTATAGTTTTAAAACTATGTTTATATATACTTCGTTTGCAATTGAATATAATTTTATAGTCCTGTTATTTTGATAGAAATGTGTGGTATTTCATCTCAAATTACATTACAGTAATTATTATTCTTTGTTGTGATTGAATATATGCTGGATATTAACTCATTATCCGATAACTCTTGTAAGCAGAAGATTATTGAACAGAAATCCATGTTTTAAATAATCATTCTAGCTTTAAAATTACATTTGTTAGGATTTATTTTCTAATGGCTATTATTTCAAGGCATAGAAGCCATGCATTTTTTGCCTCTACTGTCATATTTAAACTTGACGTTTAAATGCCGGGCAAGCACCTTCGATCTGATCAACTTGCTACAGCAAAAGGGTTAACCTGCCCAGCATTGAGGAAAGCTGTCTTCCTTTAATTAGATTGGCCAGTAGAAAACCTACTTGCAGTGGGAGGCAGTAAAAGCTGCAGAAATGTACACCTCTAGCTCTCACCTTTAAATTCCATGCTGATTGTATCCAAGCCAAATAATTTTAGAAATTGGAAATGTTAAAAGTGGCAAACAATATTGCAAAATAAGAGTGTTGCAAAGGAAAAGTGTTGATTGTACAGAGTGCTGTAAATAATTGTCAAAGAGTGAAAATTTCTAATGTGGTTATATCTCAGGTTGTCAAACACTCCTGTTTTACTGCTATTGACTGTTTAAGAGAAGTGATATCAATGAGATACTTGCATAGATTTTTATATCTGCTTCATAACTTTATTAAAGAGAGATTTTTACAATGTTACTCTTAATGCTCAGCAGATCATGTTAAATGTGTCCATCAGTAACAATTTAGCAGGATTTTGGATTATTAATTACTGTTAGATATTTAAGGGTATGTATGACTGAAATTTCATAATAATATCAAAAAATCAATTTTTTTGTTTTAATTACATATAATAATTTAAACATTCCTGAATACAACACCAGGTGCCATTTTTAAATGTCTTAAGTCATTACAGCAAAGCATTACAGGTGAAACTGTACTGGTCTCTGCAAGAAAATTTCAGTTCAACAAGATCTCATTTTGCACCAGGCAAAACAAAAGCGAACTTGTGCAGAAGAGAAGCAGCGATGCAAGAAGAAAAGGCAGCAGCAGAGGAGAGGAAAAGGAAAGCTGAGGGTCCAACCTACCAACCTAATAGATTTTAATGTGAGCCATGCATTGAAATCTTTCCTGGTTTTCTTGCTATTGATATTTTCAGCATTTTTCTGCTCCTTGTGGAGTAGTTTTTCTGTTTGACAAATAAAATTTGCTGTACATGTTCTCAGAGGTACAATGAATAAGAATTGCCTTAGGCTTTACTGTCAGATATATTTAAGCAAATGTTTTCAATTTTCAAACACAAAAATTATACTTTTATGACAAGAAAAAGCTTATTCATAACTTTAAAAATGTTTGACCATTTGACCTTTAAACCAAAGGAGACATTGAGAAACCTAGGGTAATTTCAAAAAGTAGGTGTATTTTGAACATCTAGGGTTAAAATATTAGACCAACATTTTAATTTTTTGTCATACAGGGTTTTATTAGTGATAAAAATATAAAATTTGACCATAACTTCCAAACCATTATAGCAAATGGATAAAATTTGCACTGTAATTTATTTGCATGATATTATACCTTTGTTACAAATTTCACAAAGCTGGCATTATTAGTTTGGAATTTCAAACTTTCAGTCATACATGTCCTTAATAAATCATAATTCAGAAATAATAATAAAAAAAAATGTAGAAAACTGTGGCCAGAACAAAATAAATGGCATTTATCTATATCTCTGAATCATATTCTTGTATTAAAATCTTGTAAACACAGAAGTGCCAAATATTTTTGAATGTATGTTTATATTTTTGTACAGCTGTTATTGTATACTGAAGCAGTACATTACATACTTGACATGATTGTACTTCCATTCTTATGTAATGTTAATGGAATGCCTATATCTGTGATCAAAATTGTCATAAGGGAAATGATCTTAAATAAACTTCAGTGTAGCCCAACTCTTTTGACAATAAGTTAAATAATGCTCATTAAAGTTGAAAGACTATTTTAAAATTAGTTGTTCAGAGCAAAAATGAAAAATTTAAGCAAATTTAATATCATTAAATGTTGATTTGAGATCTAAAGTATATTTTCAAAGTGCTGTCCATTAACATGAATGTGTGTTACTCTATCTTCAAACTCAGATGACATGGTGAAGTATGTTGAAGGACATTACTGATCTTCCAGACTAGATTAAAATTAGGTTTGGAAGGCATGTTTTGCATATCCCAACAGAAAGAAATTCAGATGCATGATATCAAATGACCATGCTGGCCAGTCTTGTACAGTCCCACCCAATACAGGGTCCTTACATGTGGCCATCATAGTCTAATAAAAAGAAACCTTATCTTGTAGAAAACACAACCATTCTCTCTTCTGTGGTAGGTCATTAGGAAGTTCAATAGAGTCCAGTGTTTGTACATTACCTTCAAATAAACATGTGCCCACCATCTCCAAGGCCATACCAATAAGTTGGGACATCAGATTCTTATCACATATAAATGCTAAATTTTGATAAGCCCAATACTGTGCATTTTGTTTACGAGCATGGCATCCAAGTAAAAATAAACATTAATCAACGAAGAAAATGTGTATGAAAAATCCATGATCATTGTGCAAAGGATGAATGATTATTGCAAAAAGCATTGAAAAAAATAATTTCATGAAATGCAGTAATAAAGGCTGCAATTTGTAGACAAAATTGAGATGATTTCAAAATTTGACACTCTTTGGTGATACAATTATGTCCTCCCTCATAATGAATTCTTTTAGGGCTCACTGTTATGTTTGCAATATCATTCACAGTATTTCTTCATCTGCAGCCAATTTTGGCTTACCTTTTTTGTTCTGCATCCAGAACAGAAAACATTTACTTAAAAGTAATTTATAAGTTTTTTTGCAGCTTGAAAGTTTTTTTTTAATTCAAGAATGCTATTGATGAAACTGATTGGCAGCTTTTCTGAGCTCTATCTCTGTTTCCGGAAAGTAGCACCTGTTCAATTCAATCTTCGGGAGTGTTCAAGTTGATATGTTAAACAATTCTTCTTTTTGTTCTTCAGTGGCATGGGAAATCTTGATTGTTGTGTCATTCTTCCTCTGGTATCCCATTTAAGTGCTGTCAGATCCTTTTATGTCCTTTGTACAAAATAGGGATTGTAACAAATATTAACATGTTGGCTTCAAAGGTTGCGAAAAGACGTGTTTTACTCCAGATGTTCTCCATGTCTTTCTGTCATTTGTGATTGCTATAGGCTGAAGTGACGAGCTCATTGGTGCACTGCAAAACATCTGCAACATCTCAGAATAATCAGTGCCTTATCTGAGAAGTTTATATTAACAAAGATAAAGCCCGTGTTTAGCTTTTGAGTAGGATGATAATATGTATAAGTATTTTGCCAGGCAGTGTGTCCTTTTTCATTCTAAAAGCAGCTACTGCTTGTTTCCTTGCCTTGTATAGGTTTTTGTTCTATAATTCTGCAACAGTTTACAAGGTTTTTACCATTTTGTTGTTTATTAAATGTGGATCAGACATTGATTTTATCATTCTTGTTATGATACCATTGGTTCTCTGTTTTATTCTTAATAGGGCGAGGTGTGTGCCATCAGAAAATTAAGAAATGATTTACTAGTAAATCTTTCCTTTAAGAATTAGTGTAATAATACACAACAATGTCAACTTTTATTGCATATCAATGTTGTTTTAATATCCATTGATGGATAGCCAAACTAAAATTTGTGCCTTCTATTATGTGAGTAATGTAATTGAAAGATATTTACATTTAAACTGACTTCTGGGCAATTCAGCATAACATTGCTAACACATTGAAATAAATATGGAATATAAAATGATAAAATTTGAATTTTTAGGGAATCATCATTGTTTACTCTTGACAAAATTACATTCTATGTGTGGAATGTTGTAAAACAGCAAAGAATGAATGATGTGCTGCACTGTGTTGTGCACTATTCCATTGTGATAACTTGATACGGCATTTACTTTAATCTAGTAGGCGTTTGTTTCCCCATGCTCTTTTTGCTTTAAATTTAATGGTATCCTTAAAAGCTCTTTCATTCTTTTCATTTTTATTCTATACACTCCTGTTTCTGAACACCTGGTAGCTTTATCTGTTTCATTTATTCCCCATAACGCCTATTTGCTTGAATAATCAAATACATTTATTATTATTATTTTGCATTTCTTAATTTACAAACATTTTCTCTCTTTTAAGCTTCTCCTTTCATAACTATAAATATTTCTGTGAAATAAAAAATAAATAAGCTATAATTAACACTGCAACAGTATTCTGCATATTATAAACACTTTCTTAAAAACTTATATCAACTTTCATCAAAGCACACTATTTGCTTGCTGCCTATGACTGTAACTGATTAGATAGACAACTATTTATTGTTATAGACAATGAGTGCTAGAAGTTAAAGGTTCTGAAAACTCTCCAACCTTTGTCAACATTTTCTCTTCCTTAGTTCCTGTTGTTAAACACAATAATAAAAAAGTTTCTAATTGCCTAACTTTTCTGCTGCATAGTGTGGAATTTTCTGTTAATCTTTGATTTAAAAAAATCATAATCCTCATCTTATTAAAGATAGAGAATTCAAACTAGGCATGTATCAGCATTCTGGTTAAAATATTGCTTTGTTCTGAACTTTAGTTTATTAATTATTGCATGATAAGCATAGAAACAGCAAATATCGAACTTTTACTGAAAAACAGGTTATCTTTAAAAATTTGGAAAAACAGAAATATAAAAGGCTCTAAAAATGATTTAATCTGATTGAGAAAAAAAAGTTCTGTATAGGATGTGTTCAAAGCTAAAAATTATAGCAACTGAATATTTACACCATATTATTAGCAACTTGGTGACAGTGCAATAGTAGGAAAGGATGATGCCAGACAGAGACAGAGATATCACATTTAACTCCATACTATCTTAAGGTAGAAACTATAATCCTGGACAGTTTCAGCATGTGCTTGAACAGCACTGATATTCTGACAGTTGGTAAAAGTTGTTAACAAAACACTATTATTATAATATTATTCCATACTCTAATCGTTGCTTTGAAATTGAAGATAAAAGGCATGGGAGCAAAGTAGGTTACAGAAACCTTTATTTCCCCCCCCCCCTTTTCTGTTTTAAATAGCACAGAATAAAGCTATAGGATACAATTATCATCTGGTAGGTTTACATTGCAAAAAACCCAACTCCAAAATTTTTCATTTTGAAAGTTTGGTATCTTGCAAAATCAACTAGCTAAAAATGGTTTGTATTAATAGAGCAAAGTATATGTACACATATTACATCTATCAGGATTTATATATATAATTGAGGCACCTTATGAATTTTACTGGAGAGACTTGTGGAGGTTCAAGAAATTTAATAAATCAGGTGATTGACATAAGGGGTAAGGTTATTGTATTATGAGGTACCACATACCAGTCGTAAAGCAACCAGTTGTATTGAAAAATAAACAAAAATCTATGATGTTAATGTCATTCACCATCAAAGAAGAGTTCTGTCAGTTGCAACACTCACTGCAGGTTCAATAGTAGCAATTTTGTCTTAATGAAGGCAAGGTGTTATTCATACCCAGCAAGAGATGAGGTATATCATAAAATATTTGCAACTGAGAGGACTAATAAATTGCTCATGGTTAAATTATTGGGAAAAAGAGGGGTTGTTGGGGGTTTGTTCATTTTGTTGGGAATGAAAATGTAAGACATTTTCCAATGGGCATTTAACAAACACTGCCGATAAAATTTTTGGCCACTTGAATAGATTGCCTCATTAGAAATTATTCCAGTTATACAGATTGATTTTACTGCAGACAATTAGTTTTACATACAGAAGCTAGTATTATTTATTAAGAAAAATCAGTGACTAATTTAGTTTGTTTTCTTTGTTTCTTTTTATTTTCTCCAACATGTACATACATGGTAGGTAGAGAAGGTATTGCATTTCTCGCAAAAATTTGATACTGAGATTTCACCAGAAATAAAAGTTTTGAGGCAATAAAAAAAAAACACTTCTACAAAAAGGTCCAGTACTTTCAAATATGTGACATAACATTTTTAAGAATATATCCTTTTACCTCTAACTGTACTTTACATGGAATTTTTAATTTTTTTTTCCTGAAAAAATTGCCAACAATTTGACAAAATACCACATGTAAAAGATATTTACATAGCAAATAAAATGTATATCTTGAATTTCTGACAATAGCTTATGATATCCTCTTCTTCAGAAGGAAATTTATATAATGTTGTATACCATAAATTTAAGTGAATAAAATGGTACTGCACAAAAAGTGCAGCTCTATTTAAAACAAAATTTATTTCAAATAAATTGTTTGCAGTATAAGCCATTTTTGAGATAAATTTTGCGAGCTACACCGAACAAGAAAAAATGTTCAGAATGCAAAAGCGAGCAATTAGAATAATGACAGGCAAAACAAATAGGACATTTTGTCGAGATTTATTCAAATCATTGCGCATCTTGCCTGTACCCTGTATATACATACTGGAAGTATGGAAGTACTGGAAGTAATTTATTATACAGAAACACAAATTTTTGGAAAATACACAGGTACACAATCACCATAAAGACAGAAAGGGTACCTACATACTCATATCCAGAACTGACCTTGCAAGAACCGACCTCATATCACATGGGGATTAAACTTTATAACAAATTATCTTCTCACATTAAAAACAAAAGATGCTAAATTGTTTAAAAAGAATGTGGTCATTCCTGTTAACAAATTCTTTTTATTCAGTTATTGAATTTCTACACATGTAATATAACTGCTGTGAATAATTGTATATAATTGTATTTATGTGTTCTTTTTACTTGTGTTTCTCAACTTTAATATGTAATGACTTAAATATTATTTGACGAAGCCTTGCATTTCCATACACTTCTGAAATAGTGTTCTTACTTCTAGTTATTGTTAATAATTAATATGAATCCTAGTTGTAAGTTCCTAATGTGTCATATATCATATGATCAAATGGATGAATAAAATTCTATTCTATTCTAAAGTAACTACAATATTAGAATCAGGCTTGGTTCTGATGTCATAGTAATTTGCATAGTTTCTGCTTTTTGGTGATGTTCTTTTTTCTTCCTCCTCAGGTCTTTGAATTTTTATTGCTCAGTTTGCAGATGTTAATTGAAGTGGTAAACTTGTCAAGAACTTTGTGCATCAGAAAAGGGCATCTTGAAGCCTATTCTGTGCAGAAAGGGGTTAAAGGGACTCTGTAAATAAATTGTTACAATCTGCTGGGAACTGGTGCAAATATTTAGAAAAAAACTACTTTACTGATCTTGAGAGAAGGATAAATCTCATCAGATGTCATGAATAGTGCATGTTTCACAGTTGTTTGACGAAAATAAAACTTTACAATGGATGTTAAATCAAATGCAGGAAAAGGAATATCTAATTGCATATATATATATATATATATATATAGAATTTGACTGTAACACAAAAACAACCCACTAGGGGGAGGGGAAGCAAATTAACTGTTACTAATCTGACTTGCACAATATTTGGAAGTTATTGATATTTCTCTTTCAAGTAAAGTCAGTATTAGGTTGCTTTAGACAACTTTTTAGTTGGTTGAGGTATGATTGTTTCCTTTACCTAAAGTGTTCGCAGCTCCCCAAGATTTAAGGTGTCTGTGCCAATAATAACAGCCACTGCTCACTAATTAAGTGAAGAATAAATAATTTTCACTATTTTTTTTTTTACCCCCACATCTAACGTAAATTGCAATACCACTCTTTACCATGCTGGAGCTTGAAATTCCCAACAGTCATTTACATGTAATTTTATAGGAGGCACATTGGCCAGAATTATGTCATTCATTCACATGGTCTTCATACAGTCCTGGAGCAAAAACATTTATGAAAATAGGGCAGATAAAATAGTGGTTTTATAGGTGCAATAATGATATATTTGAAAGAGTTGTACCACATTTTTGTGTGTGAACTGTAATAAGGTGCTAGATTGTTTGTACTAGCCTGTATAAATGTTATGTAGCCTTCTTGAGTTACAATTTGCTATACTTGAATATATTGTGTTTCTTTATAGCATTGCTTACTGGAAAATAACTGCTGATTTATTTGTAATTGACAATCATAGAATGCGAAAGTTGGAGAATGTGATTCCATAGCTTTTAGAAAATTGTACATTTTGTTTATGTAATATAAAGCTCATTGCTGAGACTGTGTTATTGACACTCCTACTAATTTAATGAATTTTAAGAAGAATGTAATGACAGATCATATTTTATTACAATAAAACCGAAACTCTTGGTTACGTCATATTGAAATCTGTTATGCCAGTGATTAAATTGTATTTTAGTGACATTATTTTCTCTAGTGACAGTGCATAGTATGTGGGTAGAAGTGTTACATTCCACCCAAAAATTTGATACCGAGATTTCACCAGAAATGCATGTTTTAGGGTCACCTGAGTCTAAAAAAGCATTTTTAGAAAAAGGTATGTATGTATATGTGTGTGTGGAAATACAATAACTCGAAAATAGTCGGTTAAATACAGCACTTGATATTTAAGTTCAAAATCTTCCAAGAATGTGACACAAAGATTTTCAGGGAAATATGCCTATCCCAAACTATCCTTTATGTTGAAAAATTTTAGAAAATTTTCTCAAAAATGGCTGTAACAATTTTGATTAAAATATCATACATTAAAGATATTTACATGAAATGAATACAGGGTTACTACAAAAGAAATAGACAACTTCAACTGCCTGTAAAACAAAAACTATTACAGCTAGCAACCTAATTATTTTGGAGGTATGTTGAGAAACTCTCAAAGTTTCGTTTGTTACTATTGGTAATGCTGTAGTGTTTTGTTTGTTGTTGCAGAAGCTGAAATGGCGGAAAATCCTGTGGAAAAGGCATATTGCGTGTTGGAATTTGCTGGAACGCAATCAGCAACTGTTGTCCAACGACATTTTAGAACACGTTACCACAAAAATGAAATGATGTGCTCACAAAAACCAGCATCGTCTTCATCATGTCGCAACATGTCGATGAAAAAGTCACGCCGTATGACCTTATCTTCTTCACTCAGAAACTGCAACATCTGTAATCTGTAAGGCATCATGTGCAGTTGCTTCCGCAAGATTTTCCATACAGTTTGCTGTGGAATTTGTAATTGCATGCTTGCCCTAGATGTTGATTTCTATGGGCTTCTTATGTAGGCAGAATGAACACGTTCAACGTTTTCTTCCCAAACTCTTTGTTTTCCCAAGCTTTTCCCTTTGCACAAACATCCCGTTGTCTCGAATTTTCTATACCAGTCGTAGATTGACTGTCTAGTCGGTGGTGTTTTGTGGTAACGTGTTCTAAAATGTCCTTGGACAACAGTTGCTGATTGCGTTCTAGCAAATTCCAACACGCAATATGCCTTTTCCACAGGATTTTCCGCCATTTCAGCTTCTGCAACAACAAACAAAACACTACAGCGTTACCAATAGTAACAAACGAAACTTTGAGAGTTTCTCAACATACCTCCAAAATAATTAGGTTGCTATCTCTAATAGTTTTTGTTTTACAGGCAGTTGAAGTGTCTATTTCTTTTGTAGTAACTCTGTATATCTAAATTTTTTAGCAATTGCCTCTGAAGACCTCTTCAATCTGAATGACTTTGTATAACTGGTAAAATGTAAGAGTTAGACAAAAGTTACAGCTACAAAAAATGTAGATCTTGTTAAAATACATACTTTATATTATATGCATTTTTTTTTTTTTTTTTCCTCTCTTCTTTTTGTAAACTATTTCCAAGATATTCCTTGTTATATGTTTTAATTTTACTACTTAAACTTTTGTAAAAACAGGAAATCATCTTTTGTTTCATAATTCTTGTTTTACTCCTCTCCATGCAAAGGGAACCAAATTTCAATTGTTTCACATAGTGATAGCTTTTAAAAGATTTGACTATCACATTAATTAGGGTATTCCCCTATTTCCCTTCTACTTATAAGGGACTAATTAATAAAACCACTTCTGGTAATGTTATCTTGATTAGCGTGAAATAGAATTTTTTTTACTGAACAGGTAGAAAAGGACATGTGAATGGAACACATCAGATTTTAATATGGTTTGATGGTAAATTATTTGAAGTACACATCTATGAGGGACCATTGTCACATTATTGTTGCAGATCGAGCTAAGATTTTTGTAATCAAAGTATATTGAAAATAGAAATATCCGTGTCTGGGCTTTCTCTGCTATAGGCTCAAATTTGACAAGAAAGAAATGTTTTACATAGTGGGATGATTCTCTAATATCTAACTTCTTACATATATTGGTTTTTGAAAAGTAATAAATGAGAAAAATGTACAACTTTTCTTTTTTTTTTTTTAAGGAGGTAAAAAAATGAATTGTAATTGCTGCAAATTTTGTCTTTGTGACATAAAATCTTGGTGTGATCTTGCAAGCAGATACTTGTAGTCTCAGTGCAGGTAAAGTTTTCATTTTCAGCACTAGCATAGTACCAAAAACCATTGTGGAAAATACTGCAACATTGTAGAATGTTATCATTGAGGTGGATAAGTCTAGAAATTCCCTAATAGTGGTATTTTAGTGTTACAAATTCACCCCCCAGAATGTTATTAATTCAAAATGGACGTTTTATTTGGCATGAAAATATCTTACAGTATTTTAATCAAAAGCATTATAGCCATTTTGAGAAAATAAAACTTCTATGTAAAGAATTGGTTTGTTTGGGGGGACAACTTCCTTGAATGGCATGTTGTATCTTTGGACTTCACTTATATATCAAGTTTACTATTTATTAGATTCTTCATTTTTAAGTTATGCTGTTTACACAGACATGACTACTCTACACACACATGGGCCATTTTTTGGGTTCAAAGAGCCTCAAAACATTTATTTTGGGTAAAACCTTGACATTAAATTTTAGAGTAAAATGCAGTATTCACTCTACTTATTATATGTAGCAGAGAAAGCAAAAAGGATAAAATACTGACACATTCAAACCAAGAATAATATACTTCAAAAATGGCTGATACCAGCCCTAACTACCTTTACATGGAAATTTCATTTTTTATTTTTATCAACTTTGATTATTAGACTATATGTTTAAGATCTTTACATGACAAATGTATATCTTGAATTTATTGGTAATAGTCTCTGAAGACCTCTTTATTCTAAATAAGTTTTGTAAAACTGATAAGCCAAAAAAAAAAAAACAACTCATTAAAGCACACAATTTATATCAAAATTAACCTTTCCAATGTATTCTTTGTTATTGGTTTGAATTTTCAATTCTTTATATTGTACTAACTGAAAATTTATATTATTATTTCCTTCCTTTTCTTTTTTTATTCCTAAAAATAAATAAATCAAAGGTTCGGCAATCGGTTTAGGTTAGTGTTTTTTACTTATACCTTACATGTGTAAATGAGCAATGAAAGTTTGTGTATCAACAACAATCAGAAGAATAAGTTTTCTATGAATAGTTTGTAGAAGAGTTAATTGAGAATAATTAATCTTATTTTTTAAACAAGAAACAACTTTATACTGGAGGTCTCAGGTTCATTTCTGACTGGGGCAGGGAAATTTTCTTTAACCAGAATTATTCCCTAACTCCATAGAGTCTGGAAGTATGAAATGTAAGAGTGAATGTGCCTATGTTTGAGAATAGAAATGATTAAAAACTGAATGTTAAAGAACTTAAGTCGACTAGTTTTTCAAAAGTCAAAGCCCTTGATGTAAGCATATAAGTTAAAGGGAGCTATACAAATGAAATGAATGGGAAGGAGGGGGGGGGGCAAGAAGAAGATTGAAACCACATATATTGACAAGAAAATCTGGACAAAACGGAAGTTCACAATCTAAGCCATCATTTTCAAAACCTACCAAAGTGAAGGTAAGCCTATTGATCAAGTTTATTAATTTTTTGTGTGTATTTCAAATATGCTGTCAGTAATCTGCCAGTTGCTTATATACAATTTTATGTGTAAGTGCATCAACTCTGCCCCTGCATTGTCACATTCATATAACTGCATAATTTATATTATGCAAAATGAGGCAATATGGACGTGATATGATGTCCTGTACATGGTTTTTAAATCCATTTTACCAATGGATAAAATTGGATACTCCTATAAATAATACAAACCTCAATGTCTATTTATGACAGTGCAGTCTAGGCACGATAGGAATGGTTAACCTATTAAACCAAGAATTATGGGATTATATCCAGGCAAAATAGATGTTCTGTATTCAAGAGAAACTGGTAAAGAATGGGTATGGCCAAACTAAAGCAATTAGTGTGATGATGTGGATGGATGCTGATAAGTGAACCCAGCAACACATATTTTACCATTTCATTATGGAAACTTTATTTTTTCACTGATACATGAGCTGTCCCAGAAATGCCTGGCCCAACAAAGATAGCACAACAATTTTTGGGAAAAATATCTTTATTGCTCTACATAGCCTCCTTTCAGCTCGATACACTTTTCCCAGTGATGTTCAATAGCTTTGATACCCTGTTTATAGTGGGAACAGTCGAGGTCTGCAAAATAGCCATCAACTGCAGACTCCACCTCTTCATTGTTGGAAAATTACTACCACCAAGCCATTTGGAAACAGAAAATAATCAGAGGGGGCTAAATCTGGTGAATAGGGTGCATGAGGAAGCAATTCAAACTTTAACTCAGCAATTTTGGCCATGGCAATAATAGATGTGTGAACTGGTGCATTGTCTTGATGAAACAAAACTTTCTTTTTTGCTCAATTTCATCTCTCAAATGCTGTAACAAATGCATAATATTTGCTATTGATTACTTTTCCTTTTTTGAGATAATGAAAATTATCCTTGTATGCATACCAGAAAACTGTCGCTATGACCTTGCCTGCAGATGGAACTGTCTTCGTCTTCTTCTGAGCCAATTATCCCCTTCCATCACTGTTTTCATTGTTCCTATATCTCAGATGTGAATAGATGGATCCAGGTTTCATCCATTGTTAGGAATTGATGTAAAAAAACTCAGCTTTATTGCACAAAACATTGCCAAACACTCGACTGAAACATCCTCAAGACACTACTTTTATTTTATTCTGAGCAAACGTGGTACCCACCTTGCAACAACTTTCTCATATCCAAATATTTAGTCAGTTTGAGATGTACAAAATGTTTAGAAATTCCTGCAATGTCTGCTAGCTCGAGCACCTTCAGTTGAGTTATCCAATACCATTTTGTGGATTTTCTGTACAATTTCTGGATTGGTAACCTCACTTGATCGACCACTGCAATGTTCGTCTTGGCAGCTCGTGTGGCCGCACTTAAAGTGTGTCACCCACCATTTCACTGTTGTAAACAAAGGAGCAGACTCCCCCAAAGTAGAATCTAGCTCAGCTGTAATATTAGTTGGACTAATACCTTTCAAATGAAAGTATTGTATCACATAACGATGACCAGTTTTATCCATGTTAAATTCGCTGAGTATTCACTAATGATGGTTGCTAAACAACGTATAATTGTCAAACTTCAAACTAAAGCCTTCTTTTTACCATTGAAGTTAATTGGAACAACCACCACTATCTATAGGATCGGGTACTTCATATTGGCTATCATGTGTCCAAATGGCCATATATGTAAGTCATGGTATGCAAGGGTTGACCATAAGTGTATGGTTGGTTTGCACCCCAAAGGACCAAAATTATTTTTTTAAATTTCAACATCTCACCTCTATTATTGGGTATCCTCGAATATATTAATGTAAATAGAATTTGTGTCCAGGACATGTTTTGTATGAAAGTATTGTATGAGCACACTGTGTTCATTTCTTGTCTTTGTCCATTTTTGTTATATATTTTTACATTCTCTATGAAGGTATTCCACCCAAAAGTATGATAATGAGATTTTACCAGAAACACATGCAATGAGGCCCCCTGAAAACATTTTTTTGAAAAAGTTACAAGTGTACGAACAGCATAACTAAAAAATTAAATGTTCAATAAAAATAAAACTTGGTATTTAGGTCCCAAGTCTTCTAAAGATAAGGCATAAAGATTCTGAAGAAAATCCAGACAATCCAAACTAACCTTTATAACAGGACCCCTCAAATGCCTAAAATCACACTAGTGCACATTGTGCAATTTTTCACATCTAGCTGACCAAAAATTAATTTTTAAGTTGTTCTTGCTATATCTGCTCATATAGTTTATTTCCCCAACTGCAGGGAATACACTGATATATATACCTAATGTATATCTCAAATGTTTGTCTTCTGAACTATCGTAATCATTGCCCTTGCCAAAGATTGAGATGATCACTTTTCAATACAAGCAAAGTCGGCCTCCTTCAAAGTTGTGCAAGTAATACTGGACAAGCGCATTTTTATTTGGAAAGCTATGGAAGTTAACATTCCAGGTTTGTAGGCCTGCATGACATGTAAAATAATCTTTTGCATAATACACTGAGCTCTACAGAATTTATTTAATATTAAGTTTCAAATTTCCCATATTTTTTCATAATACCAACTTCAAACAGGGCCTTATTTGGCCCCTCTATAACCATACATGGCTGTATTAGAAAGTTCTAAAGTTTTCAAATCTGCTTTTGAATTTTATGAATGACTGCATCTGTAATAGATTTAAATTTTGTTTCACTGGTGCCATAAAGCACAAGTGTAATATTGGAGCACAGTAAAGACAAGAAATAACTTTTTGATTACACAGTGATTCATTTAGGGATTAAAGTACAGAACTCCTGTCTCTGTCCAGTTGCTTAATGCCTGAGCTACCATGGTAACATATTGGTTTGACATTAAATTCTCTGACTGACTGTATTTTTTCCTAGTAAAACACTAGGAGATAAATTATTTTAAGATGACAAAACTTACATTCGTAATTTAATAAGAAATCATAAGCTTTATGTTGTTTATTTATAATGATCCATCCTTTGCAATAAGACGAGATCAAAAGTAATATATAGATGGCCCATTCAGTAAATGCTATTAACAATATTTCCTTTTAGATAAAGTAGGTTGCCGTCCAAGCTTGCTCACATTGTTTTCAATGTGTTTTGCAGCATTAAGTAAAAATGTTTGTGTGTGTGTGCATATATATATTCCTATAACAATTCTTTACTTAGCCTCATCAATGATGCTTACAGATGAATGTCATTAAATGTATCATGGTGTGTAGCATATGGCAACGTGTTGTTTTTAATGCCAATTAATTAGAAGAATCAAAAGTTAATAGCATTACATTTAGTACTCCAAAAACTATAAAGTACATATTCCTCGCACTTTCATATATTTAAGAATAAATAATACGTAGAGCAATTCACTCCTCACCAAGTTACTCACAAGGGTAGGACTGCAGTATGCAACATGAGGGCACCCTATTTCACAGCTGCATAAAGTTTAGGAATGAAAGGTGCAAGTAAGGTCAACTTCATTTTGCAGTAACTTCATTATGTATAATTGTGTTTTATGCTATCATAATTATCTTGTATGAAAAAATAAACTGAACATGGAATCATACACTAAAGAAAAAAAGTTTAGAATCCGAGTACAAACACAATTTATTCAACGACTATTTCAACAAAAAATGAAAGTAAATATTTTTCTACAATTTTCACAGTAAAATGTTCAAATAATACAATGCAACAAAGCAAAACACAGCATAATATTACATAAATTTAATTTGATACAATTGCTTAAATTTTTCTTATGTTTTATGGGTTACAAAAGTACAAGCGACCTCAGTCATACATATCTTAAAAACTGTTTCAGTCTTTACACAGCATCCCCAACAGTTTAAAGGTCTTTCCCAAATTATGAATGATTTGTTCTCATCACGTGTGGGACTACAGGCTAGAAAGAAAAACAAGATTCAAACAATGCTTCTGGCTTTCCAAGCTCATGCTCTTACCATCAAAGCAACAGTAACCTTGACATTTTAATTTTGAAGCTTTCTCAGCAATAGCATCCATCCCTATGGTTGACATTTAAGTTGATATCTAAAACTCTCGATTGTTTTTTTGGTCTCCTCTTTGGGCACAAAACCCATAGCAAGATTGCTCTAGAGTAATCAGGAATATACAGATTTGTTGCAAGATCTAGTCAGGCAGCTGTGGTAGCTCAGTCACAGGTAAATGCGATACAAATTCTGACCATGACCTGGTTCCCCCCCCCCACACACACACACAAAAAATAGTCATGATGCAGTGTCAACATTGCAATAAAACTATTGTTGCTCAAGCTTTGCCTGTGAATTGCAGCACATAAATTTGTATAATTTAATATCACCACGTCATTAAAGCTGTAATCCCACTATCATCCATACAAGTAGACAAGAGTGGTGTAAATATGATGCACAGTGGCATGATCTGATTGCTGCAGTCAGCCGGCAGCTGATATCTTCATGAATTACATACCCATGGCTATCATTTCCAGTCTTCACCTCTTTTCCCCCACTTCTTGTACTGCAGAACTTGACTGCTCACGTTTATTTGTATGGATAATAAATTATATTGTCCCGGGTATAGATTAAAACACTAACGTACCGTTAAATCTGACTACTATTTTGCAATCAGCTCTGGTAAACAATATCAAGAACAGATATGCTGTAAAAACACACTTTTTGTGCATGAGCAACCAGTTAAACAGCAGCTCAAACTCCAGAATTTTTCTCTATATGCCATACCAAGTAACTGTATGAATGTTAATTTCTGATACTTCTAAATGAACCAATAAAAAGTTAAAACAGTTTAAACTCATGAAAGGCAGAAAATGTCTTTATACCACAGTAAGCAAGCGTTCTTTGATTATTGAGAAGGTCTTGTATTTACACAAATAATTTTGCAGATAGTTAAGTATGAACTCATTAACAGGTCATCTCTGCACCCCCCCCCCCCATTTGCATAACTGACAAATGCTGCAGAGGTACCTTAAACTTATTTCTGTAGAATCTCTTTCCCATATATCAGCAGTGTCCCCATATGTAATAAGAGCAAGCATGTGCACACCTTTTCTTGGGCACTCGGCTCACTAGTCCTCATTCTGTAGTTTTGATGCAATTTCTGAAGCAGAGCAGAGCGACAACATTGAGACATGAAGTATGGTATACACCCTCATATCTAGTGGATTCAATGCTAAATTTCCATTGTAAATCCCAGATTTTAGGTACATGCATGTGCACTGTATAGTTTAATAGTTCAGCTAGTTTGCACTAAATTAGATAACCTATTCACCATAATTGCAGAGGGTTTCAAAGAGAGAAACTTTCCCTAAATAGGATGAAATTAGAAATGATGAAAACACACCATCTTTTCTTTAAGGTTGCATTGGCAACCTAAAGTAAGATAGAAAACTGCTAAATTCATGAAGTCCCTCAGCTGCAACTTATGGCTTAGGACCCTCAACATTGAATTATGCTTTTGGCATAGGATTTGTATGTTGGCAGCATCACTTCCCTGCAATATTTCTAACACATATATTGGCAATTTTACTTCAGTAGATAACATAAACATATCATACCATGAAAGCTGTACGCCAAAATCATGGACAAGTATGGGAGAATGTGCGACACTTTCAGGATTTCTTCTGTAGATGGTAATCAAAAGTCATTAACGATGTATGCTAAATAAATACATAAATAGAGAAAGCTGAGCTCAGCATTAGCATCAGAAACTGATGGATATTTAAAATTAACAATTCAGAAGCTTCTCTCTCCCAACACTTGCACAATGTGTGTGTGCCTTTTCCAAAATGCTTAAATTGCTAGCCAGTTTTGATTCCATTTCATTGAATATGAATAGTTTCTGAATTATATAAAAACTAAAACTTTTGTTATTAAATGGCTATAGGAAAGGTAGAAGAGTTAGAAAGAAAGAAGATACAAGAATTTATAATTTAATTTACTGAGATTTAATAACCATTCGATTTATTCTTTCACTCCTAAGACACTGTCACATTACACAGTATTTGTATGAAGGTCAAGGAAATTAAATACATCTTCCATTATTATATAGCCATTTCATGAAATGTTACGATTTCTCTCGTCCGTTATTAAGTAGCAGCAGAACTTTTGAGATTACAATGGAGGTAAAGGAAAAGACTCAGCATAAATTCTTCTAGATCATTTTACAACAATTTCATAATAAGTATGGGGGAAATATCCGAAATTAATTTAAAGCTACTTCAAAGCTTGAAAACCCAGACTCCCATATTTGTCATGGATTTAAACATTATGAAACTGAAATAGTAATTAAATTACCTTAGTATTTGAGTCAGAACTAGTTGACATAGTAAGAGCTGGTAACCCACCACCCTCTAAATTGGACATTTTCTTTTACAGAGAAGCAATGAAAACACTCAAATTGTCTATTGCAAATCTACAGTAATTATAAAAATCCACTACATTAGCAAGGTCCCTCGACTTGCCCAGATGTTTGGGGTTTTAGTTGCACAGATCCCTTGATTATGCTTTGCAACTTAGGATTAAATATATTGGCAGCACCACTGCCCTACAATTTTTTTTAGCTATGGCAGCTCAACTTCTGTAAATGGCATAAGCAGCAACTGTCAGAAAAGTGCATGCCCAAAGGGATGGCAAGTATGAGAGAATGTAAAAATCAATTATAAATTAATGAATAAAATCAGTAAAATCAAAAAAGAAGAATTGCAACATGTCAAAGATTACTTATGGAAATAATGCTCTGCAAAGCAGTTCCTTTTTTTTCTGATTTATCTAGGTTCCAATATACACTACAGCCATTATTGCTGTTCTTTTAGGACGTGATTTCTCTTACTGAATTAAATCAAAGTAATTTATACATCCAAATTTTTCAGCAATTTTGGAGCATGTTTTTCCACCTGTAAATGAAAAGATCCACTTCACTACATTCTGCTATTTCAAAATTTGATATGTCATAACCTATAAAATGATCAAGAAACAATCTGAGAATACTTGGACAAACATTCGGGACTTTGGTGTGTCAAGCAATTTACACTACATATGCTGTTCAACTCCTCAGGCTTGTACTGATGCATTTTCTAAATTATTTATAAAACAGAACTGTACTTAATATCAGAACTACTGAGTGCCATAGAGGATAAGCTGCTTTTAAAAGTGCTGGTCTCTTAAACATAACCATTGCTAATTTTTACATCTTATTTTACCCTCACAGTTAAAGGTTTATTTCTTGGAAATACTGATGGAAGATCTATACAATTGATGTTTGTACCAAAAATAGCACATATCTTTTCCCTACATGTCTTTTCATTTACCTCAACTGCAAAATTTCCGGAAGGATTTTCCAAAAAAAGGGTCCCTTTTTTGTCATTGTATTCTATATTCATAAAGTTACAAAATGGGTTAGGAGAATTAGCTACTGAAGCTGGAGGCTTTTGATTCTGTTCATTTCTCAATATGAAAATCAATTGTTTATTTAACTTATTAGTATCAAATGAATCAGTGAGTTCAATTCCTGTATGTAATACAATTTTGAAGTTCTGACCATATAAACCAAACAGAATTGTAACCTCCTCCCTCAGCTGCTTAAATGAAATTGGGTTCAGCTGTGATGGATTCTCTAACAATATTGTCCCTAAATAAGATCTGGCTCCGTATCGAGGCTTCAAGCCACAAAGCTGAACATTAACGTAGCGGCAAAATGGCTGCAGATCTTCACTTTCAAAACCACTAGTACCATTTCCACCAGCAGAAATACCAGGAACCACTATAAGATGCAACAAACTACCTTTCAGCTGCTGAATCTCCTCAATGATGAGATGGTTGCAAAGTTCATTGGACAGTTCGGACATTGGACGAAGAGGAACCTTCAGGATGTTTTCAATGTAAGCCGAATGAGAAGTTGTAATACGTTGAAGAGGGCTATCAGAGGGATCCACACTATAAAAAACAGTCACTGGATCTGATGGAACAAGATGAGCTTTCTTCCGCAACTTCTGTATTCGGTTAATTACTTCTCGTGCAATTCCTTCATCCTGCATAGCTTCATCGGGTGCTGTTGATATGAGTACTAAGAGGTCCTTTTCTGCATGGGCTTCATATTGCTGGGCTGCAATTTCTTTTGATCCTGTGAATGTAAACATGATGCGCAGATCTGCTGGCTCTATTACATGACCCATAATCTCCATGTAACCATCCATTAGAAATTTCTGTAACTGTTCATCTTGAAGCTCCTTTATTTTCTGCATAACTGGTTTGAATGCTCCTTTCAGTCTTGCACCTAAGGTCTTGTGGTCTGGTTCAGCTCGAAGAGCTACTCCATACTTCTTCTTATCTGTCGAGGTGGTCATGCAGCGAACATTCAATTCTTCAAGAATGTATTTTTCAAATGTTGTAATTTCTTTCAGGATAGACTCGCTCTGATGTATAACTACTACTTCAGGCAAAGGGTATTTTACAGGAATTGTTTTTCTATCTCTTATCACCCGTCCTAGTTCTATAATTGTCTGCATGCGACTCACAGATCTCTCAATAGCTTCATCAATCAATTCTTTCTTTGGTTCTGGGAGCATTAGGTAATGCACACTTTCCATCATATTATTCTTTGGAAGAAGGTGCCGCAGATTTTGGTAGATGAGCTCTGTAAGGAAAGGAGTAAATGGAGTCATTATTCGTACCATGGAGTACAGGACATGGTAAAGGGTATGCAATGCCTGATGGCAGTCTTCTACACCATTTTCTCCCTTAAGTCGTTTGCGATTCATGCGCACATACCAATTGGTCAAGTTATCAATAAATTTGACAAGACGAGGTACCACAGTATACAGATGATAGGCTACCATCTCTTGCTGAACAAATTGGAATAATGATTGTGTAAAGGAGAGAATCCAGTGATCCATTAAGTTATCTGAATGTTTGTCAAGAGTAGCATTTTCATCAAACACAAATTTTTTCCCATCCTCAGTCTCCATTCTTATTACATTCTGGATTAGAAATCGATATGCATTGTACCAAGGCAGGAACAAATCCTTTAAGACATCACGTACACCTTCTTCTTTAAAACGTAGGTTCTCTGCTCGAACAACTGGAGAGTTGATCAGATACAATCGAAGTGCATCTGCACCAAATTTATGTACTACTTCCATTGGGTCAGGATAATTCTGTTTGCGCTTCGACATTTTTTGACCATCTGAGGCCAAAACAAGGCCATTTGCTATCAAATTCTTAAAGGGTGGTTTGTTAAACAGTGCTGTTGATATTACAAGAAGTGTATAGAACCAGCCTCTGGTTTGGTCAATCCCCTCTGCAATGAAGTCTGCAGGGAAACATTCCTCAAACTCCTTTACATTTTCAAATGGATAATGAAGCTGAGCATATGGCATGGAACCTGATTCAAACCAACAGTCGAACACTTCCAGAACTCTTCGTAAAGGTGGTTTACCTGGACGGGATGATGGGATTGTAAGTTGGTCAATAACTTCTCTGTGAAGATCCTTAACTTTTGTGCCAGTTAATTTTTCCAATTCTGCAATGCTGCCAACACAGATAATTTCCTCTCCATCTTCTGAGACCCACAAAGGTATGGGCGTACCCCAATACCTGTTACGGCTTATTGCCCAATCACGTGCTTCACGCAACCAATTTCCAAAACGTTTCTCCTTCACAAAATCAGGCACCCAATATGTAGTTTGACTACATTTTAGTAATTCACTGCTCATTTGCTCCACACGAATGAACCAAGAAGGTACTGCTTTGTAAATAAGTGGTGTGTCAGATCTCCAACAAAATGGATAACTATGCTTAACAGTAGAAATATTTATCAAACGATTAGCTTCTTTGAGCATTTTCACAATATTTTTATCTGCATCTTTAACATACTGGCCAAGGAAATCAACAACTGGTTCAGTGAAGCAGCCACTGGCATCTACTGGACAGACCATGTCCTGATCTCTGCTAATTATGCCTGCATTCAGGCACACACGATAATCATCTTCACCAAAATATGGAGCTTGGTGCACAACCCCTGTGCCTGTTTCCTCTGTAACATAAGTATCTGTTAGAATTTGAAAAGCTCCCTTTGCTTCTAAATGTTTAAAATATTTGAAAAGAGGTTCATACCTCTTACCCCTGAGAACTTCTCCTTTAAACTTTTCAAGAACTGTATACTGATCTTCAGACTTGTATAATGCTCCCAGTCTGCTTTCCATCATTATAAACATTTTATCCAATGCCACATCTTTGACTTTTACATATGTAAGGTTAGGGTTCACACACAGTGATAAATTACTTGGCAGTGTCCAGGGAGTAGTTGTCCAGGCGAGAAGTTGTACATCTGGCTCATTTATCAATGGAAAACTTACAATCACCGCTGGATCAACAACATCCTTGTAATTCTGACCAGATTCGAAATTTGACAATGGTGTGTTACAAGAAGTTGAATATGGCATTACCTTTACACCACGATACACCAAGCCTTTCAAATATAATTGCTTGAACACCCACCATACAGATTCCATGAACCATGGATACAGTGTCTTATAATCATTTTGGAAGTCAATCCATCTTCCAAGGCGGCTCACAATCCTCTCCCATTCTTCTGAATATCTCATTACAATTTTACGACACTCATCATTATATTTTTGGATACCCATCTTCGCCACATCTTCAGGTCCTTTAATACCCAAAGCTTTGTCAATCTCATATTCCACTGGTAAGCCATGGCAATCCCAACCAAACCTCCTTTCTACGTGAAATCCTTGCTGATGTGCATATCTAGTCACTATATCCTTAATGGTTCCTGCAAGTATGTGCCCATAATGAGGAAGACCTGTTGCAAACGGTGGACCATCATAGAATGAATACCTTGGCTTTCCCTTGGATTGTTTTAAGCATGTCTTAAAAACGTCCAGCTTATTCCAAAGTTCAATTATATGCTCTTCTTCTTTGCAGAAATCAATTGTTTCTGGCACTGGCTGTAACATTTTAAATTACAACTCACATTTGGGGTATATACCACGTGTAAATACCAAAATATCACACGCATAGAGCCAACAGCTGATTTCCTTCCTAAATTCCTACCATGTGGCGGTTTCTGAGTGCCAATTGCCAACTTGAAAATTGTAATATTATAAAAAAGAAGGGAAATGTATATAACAATTATTGTAAGAGGATAATGATCATAGATTACTGATATTATCCTCGAATTTACAGACGGTTAATATTAACTATACTATTAATTATATGTGATGCAATACCAGTTGAAGTTGAGTTTGTCATGTTGTCATTGTTAAAGAAAGTTCATAGAAAAAGGCCCGGAGGATTGCGAATCGAGTTACAAAAGTCCTCGATTCATAAAGGTAAATGAATGTAAAATGAATCTCTATATTTATTTTCATTGTCCCTTAAATCCTAAATCTGTTTAAATAAAGATATCATTTTGGTACCTCAAACATACTAAAAAAAATTAAATAGACAAACAGTGTCACCATTGACTAAAAATAAATTTACTCAAAAGTTAATTATTAGCAGCCTTTAAATTTCCCCAACTCCTTTTTCCCTTTATGATAAAATCCTGTGCCGTATTAATAGAACGGATTAAAATGTAGAACCTACCTATTGTAGTTGAATCTAGTGCGAGCATAAACTAATTTTAAGGAGAATAAGTAGGAGTTAAACCTATATAACTGTATCTTACATAACCCTAAAATGAAGTAGAATATATTCTTTAAGGTTAGATACATCAAATTAAACATTAAACATTATTTTTTTCTTATGGCGACAGTCGAACTAGGAACCTCCACAAGTTCTAAAATAGTATAATAACGAAACATTATATTATATCTAATGTTAAATTCTTTTGAAGGTGAGAGATAAATATTTTCAAGTTTTAAGTGTGGTTTTTCATTACAAAATCAACATTTCGACTTTCCTCGTTTAAGCAGGGAATTTATTATTTGTTATTTCAAAGAAGAATTAAACAATAAATTCGTGTGTGAGCTTAAATGAAACACAAGTAGAAGTGTGTTACACGAAGTTACAAAATTACTTGAACTAATTTCTACAATTCCTGCAAGTAGTGCTGCAGTTGAACACTCCTTTTCTGCATTGAAAAAAATCAAAATTTATGTGAGGAATTATTCTCTGAGGGAAGAAAGAACATCCAGGCTGTCATTTCTCTCCTTAGAGAAGAATTACTGGAGTAATTAGCAAAAATTGAAGACTTCTGAAACCATGTTATTGATGATTTTGCTACTATTTTTTTTTGGTAGTGTTTAACGCCCACTTTAACTAATTATGGCACCGCAGGCGGTGACACTGATGATACATGAATGAAGATGGAGCACCGGTGGAATGCGATGGCGGGGGAAATTGGAGAACCCGGAGAAAACCCGCCCCAGCGCCGCTTTGTCCACCACAAAATTCACATACGGTCGCTTGGGATCGAACCCGGGTCGTCTTAGTGAGAGGCGAGCGGTCTAACCACTTGGCCACGGTGCGGCCTTTTGCTACTAGGAATAGAGATTAGAGCTGGGTACCAGGGAACTTTGGTGAGTAATTATGAGTTTCAATTACTTTCATAATAAAGTCCAATTGTTAAAATTACTAAAACTAATGCGCTTGTGATTGTTCAGATCATAATATGTATTCTAGTAGTAATAATGGTTATTGGTAAAATGGTAAAATGTAGTTTTTAATCAAAGACTAAACAAATAATTACAGTAAAAAAAATTTAGTGAGAAAGATAGAAGTGAATATATTATATTTTTTGTTATTGCTTCCCCCATCTAAAATTGCACTACGTGCCACTGAAAGGGTTGTAGGAATAACACATGGGAGTAGATGGGCCTAGAACACAGCATTTGTGACTTTTCAAATGTTTGGCTATCATTTGTCCTCAGATGATAGTGGATCTAGAATCCCAAAGTATAAACGTTTTGCGTTGTATTCTCTTGCGCGTTACAAAATTTTACCTATTGATACTAGTATATCTACATTAGACTTTACAATTGTAGGAGAACAATAGATAGCACCGAATAGAATTTATTGCCCTGGAAAGTTATTTCGATGATGTCCCCTCCATGTAAGGAAACGAAGGTGTGCTTATGGACTCCTTAAGTGATGATAACAGCCGTTGCTAGGGTTTTCCAAACAACTGGTTGCAAGGAATCTGTTCTGTATATCCGCGTATTGCTTTGCGAGAAGGTTATTTTGAAAAGTCTAGAATAATTACCACTCTAAGATAAATAATAGTCTGCGGTGCCTTAGCAGTAAAAGCGGGCGTTAACACTATAAAAAAAAAGAAAGAAACAAAGATAAATCAAATTGTAATGAATATAGTGATACTTATGTTCTGTAGCGGTTATTGTAAGTGTTCATAATTATTAGGAATTATAGCAGTAAGTATAGCCGCTCTTAATGGGCGCTGTATTGCGGTAGAGCATGTGATTTACAAAAGCTGAGTTAAGAGCAATTAAACACTACTTGTATGTTTTATTCTACAGATGAAATGAGTAATTTTATGTAAATATATCGGTACACATAGGCTTAACAGAAAGGTATAGAGCTTGTAGCGAACATTGAATCTAATCCAAATTGAGTAAAAAAAAAAAGTAATGGAGGAGTTGTATTTAAGCCTGCAGCAAAACATTATCAGCATATATTTATAGCCTGAAGACTAAAGCTCTAAACATTAAAACTGTGAATTCTAACCTAAATGCATCGAGCATCCATTATTTGGCATTTATATCAGAAAGATGTTAAAGCCTTTTGCGGTGGTAACATCGGGAACTTTTACCAAGTTCAAATACTATTCTTACTCAACATTCTCCCATATGCCGTTTACATTTTTGTCATCCCCAATAATAATGAGTAGTTGTTCACATCTCAGGATAATGTAACCATCAGGATGTCTTCTTTTATACAAAATGACCACGAAAATTGATAAATACAAAACATTTAATTATTGGGGTCAATTTTGGGTCAATACACAATATAGGTATATTTGCATTAACCATGCAACTACTACGATTACTAAACTGTCACATTTATAATTAACATATCTTAATTATAAATCTTTCAAGTCTGCAATTACAGTATATGACTGCTACAGGAACATGGACTGTTCCATGAATAACAAAATTAACTCTAAACCAACTTTGTTGGAGTAAATAATATAAATGGTAATTGACGGTTGGTGATGCATTACCTACCAACAATCTCCCCTCTCTATTTGCAAATCTGAAAGAAACTTTTAATTTGTGAGGAATAGTTATACTTGCATATTTTATTGTAACTCTGCAATTACATTATGTTTAAGTTTTCATTTAGTTTCTTAGGATTAAGGGCTATTACATGACCACAATATGATTGTAGTTAAAGGAGGGCACCGTTGTTTTGATTTCATTGTGAAGGCTAGGGATCCAAGAGGATAGAGAGGAAAGATGATAATGGACTACACACTTGACAGTGAAAACAACACTAAATTGCCGATCTTCACATTAATTCACAGAAATAAAGCAGCATTTTTATTTATTATTCGCAACTGTTATAACGAGGGCTATCATTGTCATTGTGAAATGGAGTGTTATTTATGGACGCTCTTTAACTGCTATGGTTCTCAGCGTCCCATTCTAAATTGGGCGTTAAAGACCGTTTAATTTTGTTCAGAGGCCTCTCAATCAGGCTTGAGGTTCTTTTACGTGCCTTAAATCTACGGCACAGGACCATGCCGAAGGAAACCATGCTAAGGATATTTACGCCCGAAAAAATCCATTGTCCTCAGCTGGGTTTGAACCCGCGACCTTAGGTATATGAAGTTAGCATGGTAACCATTACACCACGTAGGGCGACTATTGTCATTGTGAATGCTCTTAATTCTCCACTTCACAAAAGCACGTTCAAGGAGATACATTTACACACGTCACTAGCAAATACAATTTTGGACTGCGGATGCTCTTTTACTTAACTCCATTTCCGAAGTCTCACCCACATGTTTGAGAATTGTATAGTTTCTCTTTCCACTGAGTGCATTAATATTGTGGTTGATTATAAATGAGACACAAAAATACTACACAGTGTTTTTATCGTTCTTTCATTCTTTCTTTTTTTTTTTTTTCCTTCTTTCTTTTCTTTTTGTTATTGCCACATTACTGCAATAGTGTTTGTAAATTTCTTTTTGCTATTGCTACATTATTTGTATATCTAATTTATTTGAAGGCAAGGGCTTTTATCACTGTTATCTTATGTTTTAGACATTTTAATCAGATCATGAGAGGTATCTGGTGTACCAGATTCTGGAGATACATTTAATGATGTTGCAAGATGCTGCAAATATTGCAAAACGAGATGTTCTCTGAGTTGTTTGCATTAGCAGAAAGAGAATAAGTCATGAAAGCAAAGAGCAGTGGTGGTATTTATGTCTTCATAAGCTCTACTATAAACTTGTTTCGGAAACCCATTTGCTTTTTCTAAGTAACTATTTGTCTCTAGGCTACATCACCCACCGTCAAAGATTATATTTTTGTACTTTAGCAACACATTTTCGAGCTAAGACCACTTATAACATTCGAGATTACGAAGTAAAACTCAACGTAAATCATGGGCTGGAATTCAGTCTTCTTATGGTAAACTTTGATCACCATGACATTGATAACTATGCTACATGTAACACATACTAAGCTGCATAGATCAAAAGTACAAAGCCACAAAGCCCCAGCATCACGCGATTGTGTTGTCCCATTGTGGACACTAGATTTCTATGGGTAAAGTCATGATCACAGATATAGAGAAAATAGATAGGAAATGCTCCATCCTTATACATTATGGTTGGTGAAGCTCGTTTTGATTGTACACTTCTGAGATTTGGACGGTTTTTGTGGGTTAAATGTGCATCCAAAAATAAGACTTTATGGTGTTAAATGTTAATTAAGCAATATATTTGGATTGTAGGTTTCAAACAAGTATAATGACGAATACGTGTGAAGTGTTTGGTCGTGGTTTCATAGCAGAAGAATACAACAAAGAAAAGAAATGTTTCATAACACAGGTTAGTGTACTTATTTAAGTGATTTTTCTGCGATATATTTAGTTAAATATATTATACATTATCAACAGAATGATTCTGTGTTCTTCGAGAATTGTGGATTTCCAACTCGGAAATACCTCAGAGAAGCGTGGGTGAAGGCAATTCACAGATAAAATTAGCAAACTACTCCTGTTTCTGGTGTCAGCTCACAGCACTTTATATCCGACGATTTGGACTTAACAGGGCAAACCAGAAGACTTAAGAGAAGGAGTTATTCCTTCTTTGTTTCCTGCATATCCCTCTTATTAGCAGAAATGTCCTATATCTCGAGTAGATCGCCAAATAGTGGAAGTATCTCTATTGTTTGTGAAACAGCAACTGAAAAGACCACTCAGCAAACTAATACTAATAATATTATTGTCCTGCTAAGTTGTGTAAAGCACATAAAAGAATAAAATTGCTAAAGCAGAGGAAAGACATATTTGCAGTAATAGGGAAGTAATCGCTTCTTTATAAAAAAAAACAACTTAAAACAATTAATTAACTAAAATTCTATTAAAGCTTTAAACCAATGCATGGTACTTTTTTTTTTTTTTTTTTTTTTTTTTTTTTTTTTTTTTTTTTTTTTGTGCATTAGTTTCAAACCAAGAAATTAGAACAAAATTAAGTTAGAATCTCGACGCTATGTTTACTGCAATGATACACATTTATCAATAATAGCTTTTGATAGGCCAAAACATGTGATTGCATTAAATATTCCTTCCCCTTCCATTGTCTTTTGTTCTTTACTTCAAAAACTTAGAAAAACAATAATTTGACAGATGTAGCTTATGATCATCATCGCAAGATAGCGGCTGGCTACAAAATGTGCTTCAGCAAAATACTGGGCATTTCCGCTCTGTACGTATCTTCGTTTGTGACGCTCCAGAACATCGATTCATGTGAATCAGCACAAGCATATAGTATCTCGGCAGTGGTTAGTTAAAGGTGGTTAAAGGTTAAATCGACTCGGTTTTGAAAATGTCTGCGATCTAACGGTAGTTCTTCGCACTAGTGGTAGCTTAGTTGCGGCACATCAACGGAAGGTGGCAGGCACGGTATTTGTTGACTGACTTGACTACAGCATGACGCATGACCGAGTGTGACTAAGCCGGGCCAAGCTAGTAAGACAACTTCTCAAATTACTTCAATTCTAAATGTTTTTCCGCTAATAAAAATTAGGCACCGAAAACGGCACAGGTTTCATAATCTATGTTTCCTCAGCAGCTTAGCATTTCATAATGTGTGCGAGTAATGCTTTCGTAACTAGTATCCATAGTGTGCATGCTTTCTTACGTTTTCTTAAAAACAAAATAAAAAACAAAACAAAAGAACTTGGCTGGTGAATATAAAGTTTACCGCGGATTTTTAGATCCTTCAAAATGAATGTCAATTTTATGTAGCAGACAGATCTTGATTTCGCAGGCAAAAACTCGATTTTAATTAAATAAGGCGATTTTAAAAATAAATTCATTTAATTTGCCCACTATAACCATATACACTTTACACATATACGTGGCTTTGTCTCTATTCCATTTGATTTTTACCCTCTATACGGCTTAGCTACCGCCTAAGACAAACTACTGCGTTTCACCCAACAAATGTTATCATATTTCATCGGAAATAAACGTTTTGAAAGGCATTTACATAAAATGCCATGTGTTTGCGCCTGTGAACAGCACAGTTCAAAAACTAAACGCCTTTTATATACAAACATGGTATATACTATCGAAGCTCGGTTACGTTCTGCATTTACAAGGAAAGGACACGGAAGACTTTCAAGTAAACCCTCCACCTCAAATAACTTTACATGAAAACTTTTTCGAAAATTAGTTTTTTTTTTTGTTTTTTTTTTTCAGAAACAGCTCCAACGGTTTTGACTAAAACACCATATATTTAAGATATTTCCATATCAAATGAAAGTATGAATGCCATGTATTTTCTCCGGAAAATAACCTTTGAGGTCCTCTTCATTCTGAATGACCTTTGTATAACTGATAAACAGTAAGAGAGACAAAATCGTTGGTGCTGCAAAAATTGTGGATTTCGTTAAAGCACACATTTTGACACATAGGTACAATTATTTTTGGAGTTAACTGTTTCGAAGATATTCCTTTTATTCATTTGAATTTTCAAATAATCAAAATTTTCTCAACTAGTAAATCTATATTCATTTTTTCTCGTGTTCATGCAAAGAACAAGGAGTTTCAAAACTATATAGAGACATTTAAAAAGCTGGCAGTCGCTTTACCTACTATTTCCTATATCAAAATATATACATTTGAATTTAATTGTTATTGAATTAGTGAGAATAACAACTGCTCTTATAAGAATACTTTGTAGAAGAGTGAGTATAGTCATGTTAATGTGATTAATTTTAATTCAATTTCCTTATTTGTTGTCCTACACCATTATGCTATTAGTTTTTAATTGTAATTATCACTTATAGTTCATATATTAGTTAAGTGGGAGTTTCATTGGTATATTTGAAAAGATCAGATAATAGTGTTTACTTTAAACAGTTATTACGACTATGGTTGCAAATTTTACATCTGAACACATATACTAATAATTATACTACAATGTAAATATCTTGGCAAAGTAAATATTTATTTATTTTATTCTCGTCATATAATTTTCCGTTTTAGTAATGCAGCGATTGAATTCCTGCGAACTATAAAACGACACACACAAATATGCACATAATTTACAGAAAAATAAACATATTATACACATAAGAAAGAAAATAGGCAAAAAATAAGGAAAATTCATTCCTTTTATTTTAAAGCCCTTTTGGGGCTATTTCTCCATCCATAAGCACAATTTGGCATTTTATCAACAATATGCAGGCCACTCTCTAGTAAATAGAGGTACTGTATGACTGACTTCCATCAATAGGTGAAATGTAATAAAAAGGATTTACTCTCAAATTGTAAGATACACAATTTGAGAGTGGATTTACAGCATTTTATCGTATTCAGTTTAATTAGCTGTTGGTCTTCAGATAAAACTGATCCCTTTTTCTTGCGAATTTCAAACAAGTTTGTGACCGTACATATTATGCTCTGTTATCATTGATTAAGCTTATGTAAAGTCTAAGTCTCCAATAGAATAATATTGTACATACTACCGATTTCAATTATATTTGCCATTGACACACTAAAATGTCTTTAGATTTGCATGCTGCTAATTGATGAATGATGAAGCTAGTTATGAGCCAGCCTGTGGAACCACACTATTGATTATTATCTATTTGTACGAACATGTTGAATCGTTGTAATGAACACTGTTTTCATTCGATAGTCTTACATACGAAGAGAACAGGAAAAGAATATGCTTTGTCCATTTTTTTCAAAAATGATTATGTATGCTATGAGAGGTAGGATTCTGTGTTGTTTAATATTGTTAATCAACCAGTGTGATAACACGAATAGCCCACCTTCTATAGCCCATTTTAGATGGGCAGGAAAAGAACGTGCTAATGTCTCTCGCTACAGGGAATGAATGCTGTGTATTAAGCCTCAAATTCCTTGTGGGTTGGCAATGTTAAAGCAAGAAACAGAGACTTCCTTTATTGTGGATTGTTGGTGCTAATGCAACATTTCTTTTATTTCTTTCTATTGGTACTAATGAAAAATGTCTATAGTGTGAGACATTCTGATAAGTAATGTAGGCGTTATGATTCATTTCAGTTTTAATAGTTTATTATTTTTACTGAATGATGAGTACTTTATTTGAGGATGAAAGACCTTCAAATTCCAACAGCGTTAGGAAAAGGCAAGTACAAGGACGAATGAGTGGAGCCATTAAGTAGAGTCGCTCGAACCAGGAGAAGACTGCAACTGTAAGTTAATGTGTTTTGAGGAAGTAAGGGCTGAAGGCAGATAAACTATTATAAGAAAATTTAATAATATGGAGGACTAGAATGAACAATCATTGCATCTGACAGGCCTTATGACAACTAGATCGTCTTCTAGTGCATAGAAGACAATCAAGGAAGAGTGAAGATGAAGCATAGCTTCGAGAGCGTAATTTCATCTACAGAGTGAGAGAAAAAAGTGACGACATTGTACATGAAATTCATATATACAGAAAAGCGTTCATGGTAGTACATGGAATAACAACGCTCCGATTAATGACAGTTAAGGAATTTATGAAGATGGGCGGGTTTCCCCTTGATGGAAGGGGTAAGCATGGAAATGGGCCAAGGAAAATTAAGACCATTGATTCATTTAAAGATAGATCAAGTCATTACAGTAATGAAAAAACAAAGAATTTTTATCTTCCAGGGGAGCTTTCAGTGAAAAAAATCATGAAATGTTTTCCAGGAAAAAAAAAACCGATTTTTTACGTTTCATATGAAACATATAGAATAGTATTCAACTCCAAATTCAATATAGCTTTTGGATATCTAAGGAGTGATACATACACAACCTGTAATAAGTACATCGCTGAGACGAAAGTGCTGAATGCAAAATTATCTGAAGATTTAGATGATCACATGAAGAAAGAAGTCTTGAAAGAAATTAATACGATCACTTTTGATCACTAGGTCCACAAAGTCAAAGCAGAAGCATTTTATTCCAGAAAGAAAAATGCTCGTTTAAGAAGCCGAAAGACAAAAACAGAATCAATCTGCATGAATTAACACAAAAAAAAAAAAAAAAGCTGAACATAAGCACTAATGATGTCTGTTATAAAAGGCAGTTGTCTATTTAATCTTTCAACATTCAACAGCTTTTAAATGCAACTTTAGTGTTCTACACTTACACCAAAGCTAGTGAAAGGAAAGGAGCCAGTGAAATTGTTTCCTTTTTAAATCATTTTGTGACATAATTAATGGAAAAGAGGTGTAAGATCTTGAAGATTTTTTTATTCGTGTTCAGTCCAGAACAAGAATTACACTGTTCTTAAGGTATCTAAGGTGGTATTGTGAGTGAACTGAAACTTTTGGAGACGATGAAAGTAATTTTCCCTATTAGAGGACACTCTTTTATGGAGTGTGATAAGAATATGGATTGATTAACACAAATTAGTAGCAGAAGTTCCTATGGATTTGGTTGCGGATCATGGTTGAAGCTCGATGTAAACCCAAACCTTTTGATGTTGTGGTGGTCAATCAAGATATGATTCGAAATTGGGAGTCATTTTGGAGAAGAAATATTGAAGAAGCGTCAATTCTTAACAAGGCCCATTAGAAAGGTAACCATCACTAAACAACATCCCCATCTTTATGGGAATCTTCACGGATGGATCAACAAGAAATGATGGACACCGTGGCTATGCAGTTATATATCCTACCCACACCATGCTCTACACACTACCGAAATATTTTTCCATTTTCTCCAGTGAAGCTTTTGCAGTTATGGAAGCACTATAGTACATCAGTCAAAATGGCGATCAGACAGAATATGTAATTTACACTGATTCACTAAGCGCAATTCTTGCCATTCAGAATCTAAGTCCTACACATCCTTTAATAAGTGACATACTTCACCTATATTCTGTCATTCAGCGCTCTGGAAAACAAGCAATGCTCACTTGGGTACCGTCACATGCAAATATCGATGGAAATGAAAACACCGATAAAGCTGCAAAGGAAGCCACCCGACATCCCGTCAGTGACCAAGGAATAACTTGTACACACCAAAACGTCATTAAACACACCAAACAACTGTTTGTAGAAAACTGGAAAACGACATGGTCAACATCCCACAGCAAACCGCTTGATGCCCGAGCTGGATCTACCAATATCTTCGAGCCGCTCCGAAAATTAGGACGTCGTGAGCAGTGATTACCCGCCTCAGAATTGGTCACTGCAAACTGACACATTCCTCCATTATTAATAAAGACCCAGAATCAAAATGTGAGACTTGCAACACACCGCTTACTATACAACACACTCTGCTGCAGTGTTCGAAATTCACCAAATAGAGACTTGAGGCCGGCTTCAGTGACTTATCAAGTGCTCTTCTCAACAATCAGACAATTAAAAAGACTACACTATTTATAAGGTAATGTAAACTTTTTGGTTTACTGTGAAGTATAAATGTAACCATTTTTACAATGTGCAAATATTTATTTATGTACAATTTGAAAAGTTGTGATATGACCATGCTGTTAAAGCAACCAAAACTAAATTATATTGTTAAAAAAAAAAAAAAAAAAAACATCCCCATCTCTTTCAACATCGAGAAACTTATAATGGATCTTGGATTTCATCGGTGGTGAGAGCTTCACAGCGACTTCAAGAGCACCAGTCTGAAGAATATCTATTTCCTGCTTACACGCGTAAAATAATAATAAAAATATTAAAATATTACTATAGAATAATTTTATATAATAATAATGATAATAAATAGTAATAAAATGATGATGATAATCATAATAATTTGTTTTTACAGCTCCTCTGGCAACATCGAAAGAAAGTTATCAGGGCCTACAGATTTTAAAGGTGTGTTGTGCATAAGAAGCTGGAGTGTTTTACGCAAACTTTTTACACTAGGCTGAGAAGTGCATTTTGTGAACAAATTGTATATAATACCAGGGCGTCGCTTTAGGGGATGCTAGTACGCAGAGCGTTCCCCTTAGTTTTGTGTGTTTAATTGTTTTATAATTATTTTGTTTTCTAACAGCTTTAAAGGAGTACAATTATAGTATGCAATCACTTAGTAGCGATTTTTTTCGCAGGTCATACTATTGAGCAGTTGTAATAAGCATAACTGCAAACACAAGATTTATAAGTCAATCCGTTCCGTTCGAAAACAGCAGCGTACGCTGAGATGAGCCAGCGTTTCACTGCCTGTATATAATACGGCTAGCAGATCTCCCCGCAAACTCCTGACCATCCATCTGCCAAAACCTCTCGCTTCCGCAAACCCCTCACATATCAATCGTGCATACGCTAGCGTTCAACCATGAACCCTAGCGAGTTTCTGTATCCGGAGTACTATTGAGATAATATCAATTGTTTTCTTTGTGAATAAAATTGTAGTACGTGTTCTGTAGTCGCTGGTTAATACTTGCCATAATGAAATACAACTCGCCATTGCAAATATACAAAACTTAAGAATGCGAGGCTTTCATTGAAGAGTGTGTACAAAATAGTAACCACTTGAATAGCAATGTAAGTTTTAGTGAATTTCAAAAGGCTAAATTGAAAGTGCTGACATATGAAATCATTGACTGCCAAGTTCTTCAAATGAAATCCAGATTTGAAGATTTTCCACAGCTTGGGTTTGTAGAATTACTGAATAAAAAAAAAAAATCGTGGAACATAAGGAAGAATTTCCTCAGACGAAAATTTCAGAACTAATAAAGCAGGATCCCGATTATTTTAATTCAGACCAGCCTGAAGATGAGCTCTTCAATATTTATGCAGATGATCAAAAGCATGTCACCACAAAATGTACTGCAATATTTGGTTATAAATGACCTAGACTCGGTGTAGGAGGAGGTGACTAAGCTATTGTTATAGAAGCAACAATTCCTTCATATAGATTTAGAACCGGTTACAACCTACCAACGCACATTCTGAAGCTTATACAAGAAAAACACAGAATCCGCAGACAATGGCAACGTGAGAGGCAACCATGGCAACGAATAAAACTCAAAGAATTTATACGTAAAGTTAAACATGAATTAGACCAGCATCGTTTAAACACTTATCAGACTTTTTTTATCATCCATTTCAGCAAAAGGCAACACGTTGTGGCGAGCAACAGAGCGAATCTTACAAGAACGAACCGTTATTCCGCCTCTTCGTGGAAATAATTGTACATTTACTGATAATGATGACAAATGCAATGTATTTGCATTTTATTTTGAAAAAGTATTTTCACCCAATAATGACAATAATGACAGCCAGAAAACAGCATCAGGCATTGAAAAAGAACTTCTTGAACATATCAATAAACCAAATGTGCCGAATAAAATTGCACATACTTCTCCACAGGAGCTACTCTACTTTATCCAGAAGCTGCCAAATAAAAAGACACCAGGATATGATCTTATCCCCAATATTGTATTAAAACAGCTCACAAGAAAAGCTCTTGCCTATTTAACTGATATTTGCAATAACTCATTGAAAATTGGGTCTTTCCTCAATCATGGAAGTTGTCGGAAATTATCGTATTCCATAAACCACAAAAACCTAAGCATTTACCACCCAGCTATTGCCCAATCAGCCTTCTTCCTACTTTATCGAAGCTGTCTGAAAAAGTTATACATTATTTATAACAACAATGTTATTCCCAGCTTTCAATTTGGCTTCCGTCCTCAACATTCCACAACTCATCAACTGCTAAGAATCACCGAGTGTATAATTAAGAGTTTCAAAAGAAAACAATACACTACTGCAGTCTTCCTAGATATAGAACAAGCTTTTGATACTGTATGACATGAAGGTCTACTGGTGAAATTATATAGAATAGGGCTTCCAGATTATCTCATTCAAGTTGTAAAACGTTCTCTGTACGCATAGACAGCTTTACGTCAACACCACGCTCAATTCTTGCGGGAGTACCACAAGGTTCTATTCTCGCAATATCTACTGTTATGATCTTCCAGAGATAAAGCCCACGTGTACTGCTATGTATGCAGATGACACGGTGATATTGCAACTTGAAAATGGCAATCAATCGTCTTCAGACTTCTCTCTCGCTTCTGTCGGAATAGTTCACAACTTGGCGTATATCACTAAACACGAACAAAACTGAGTCCAAAATCTTCTCACTAAAATCTTACCAACATCTACCACCATTACACCTCCTATATCAACCATTAACATGGTTTCCAACTGAAACATCAGTAAAATATCTTGGAGTCCTGATAGACACCAAGCTCACATGGAATGCACATATTACTTGCACAGTCTCACTTGCTTCTTCTCGAATCACCAAGTTATAACCGCTGGTCAACAGACGTTCCAAACTTGGGCTGGAATGCTCAACATTGTTATACAAATCACTGATACGCCCACTCATCACATATGCAGCTCCTGTGTGGGCTGCAGCCAGCAAAACACATATTCATCGACTACAGGTACTACAAAATAAATTCATTCGAAGCAATCAACTGCATCAAGAACTAGGAATTCTTCCGTTACAACAATACATCAAGGAACTATCAAAGCCTTTCTACAATAAACTTCCTCAAGCTCAGACATATCACATAGGAACAAAAAACCGAAAGGGAACAAAGTTAAAAAGAAAATTACCCCAGGACAGTCTACTCAGCCATTCCGATGACAGCATCGACTTTTCTCACCTTGAATAAATTATATTGTAGCAAATGTTTTGTATGTTTTGTATATATAGCTTTATTTTCATTACTTAATTTGTTATCACACATTTACTGTCATTATTGTATTTCACTCTTTACTTAATGTTCATTATTCTTGCTACTTATAAGTAAATATTATTTAACATCAGTGAATATGTTAAGTAAAATACAATTTTGTTTTTTTACGATAGAGGAGCCTTATAGGTCAACCTCAACATGTAATTTGCTATTGTCATATTATTAATGTTTCTCAATGGCCTGTAAAGCAATACTGCTGATCGGTCAAAAATAAATTATTAAAAAAATATATATTTATACATGATAAATAAAATGTGTATATTGAATTTTCTGGGAATAACCTCTGAAGATGTCTTTATTCTGGATGAATTTTGCGGAATTTTGCATAACTGGTGAACCGTTAGTGATAGGCAAAAACTTACTTAAAAAAAAAAACTATATACACTTTTTCGTGAAGTTGACTGTTTTTGAGACATTCCTTGTAACTAGTTTCACTTTTAAAATACTTAAACTTTTCTCATACTGGAATATGTCAACTCCTGGCTATACAGGCCAAGGGAATTCAATCACACAGCTACTAGCTTTTAAAAGATTTGACCATCGGTTTAGCCTACGGCATTTCCCTTCTATTGTTAAAGGAAGCATGCTTGTTTCTGTGAAGTGCCTGTGCCTTGGAAATTGCGCCTGCGTCTGCTGTATACAAAAAAATCATAAACTCTGCAATTTTGTTTTTCAAAATTCTCACACGAGTAATGATTGGTACATTTTGAAGGGGCAGGCCAGTGGTTTCCCTGTAGGCGACAACACGATTCGGAGCTTTCAGTAGAATCTTCTTCAGGGCAGAGATGAATTGATTTGCAATGCCGTATTCGTTCCTTTTGAATTCACAAACCCTGTTAAGGGTAAGAACCAAGCATTCACATGTTTCAACTTAGGAAATGAAAGTTTCAATTGGTTAACAGCTGAAACGTGTATGTAGCCTGACCCGTATTCACAAGAACAAGTTTTAAAAACTCGATACCAGTAGGCCAGAGTTTTTGGCAGAAGTCCATTATTGATTGCATTACTGTACTAACATTGGCTTTCTGCAGCTCATGCATTTTTGACAACCCGGGCTTAACTCTCTCCCCTGTTAAGGCAAAAACTAAAATGTTGATAATATATCGTTCCACTGAGTCTATGGTTTCATCCACAATGATTCCTACATCGCAGTTAGACACTTTCTTGACTCTCTCTATGGTTTCTTGGTAAACAGTTCCATGTAGGTTTTCTTAAATTACTCTCATCAGTCATTGACATCTTTGTGTATTTTTCAAGAAATCCATCTTATTAAGTGGAATCCCTGCTCGTGTAAGAGCTGTACACAAACCAATATTTAATTCCTTCAAATTTTAATTTTTTGAAGATCTCTGTTGAAACGCAATTTGATTCTTAGAGCTGTAAATGTGTTGTTTGATGCGATCTCGTTGGTATTTTTCATTTAACAAAATTCCTGAATTGCAAGCAGTACATCGCATAACAGTTCCATCAGTGTCTATGAAATCTTGTTTGAATTCCTAAACCAGAACAATAAATCGGGCACTAGACACCTTTGGCATGGTAAAATCTAGTAGTACACTCATTTAGTAGTGTAACAATGTAACAATGAACTCACCAGTTCACTTGCTAACTCAATGCGACTATCACACAACTCAATCTTGCGCCCACTCGCGCACTAACTTGCCGTTCACACTGTCTTATAACAGCGCAACAATTACCAGAATGTTCTCATTCATGCTGGAACTGCAGTCTCAGGGATTTCTAGTAGTTTCGAGCAGAACCATGTCTCAATTCTCGGAACTGATTCTGGTGGGATAGAATCATATATTGTCAATTGCATTATTACGGGCTACTTTATAGCAGTATATTGAGAGAAAGAGGCTTTGTCAAACACACAATTCTGTGGCGTTTCGTCAAAATATGATGACTCCAGATTTTTTTTTTTTTTTTGTGCTCAGACAGTAGTGATATAAAAGAAATAATCTATTGTTTGGTGAAATATCAGGGCTTCACCAAACGATAGAGGATTGTTTCTTTTATATCCCTACTTCAGAGGGAAAAAAATATTTTTTTTTTTTTGGAGTTGTCATTGTACTGACCAAACGCCACAGAATTATTTTCCATTGTTGCACTATACTTTCAACACCCGCGCGGCGTTTACTGAAAGAGGTAGGGCTACTATTCGTATATACGCAGCAAGCTGAGGAGACGTTAATTGAAAGTTAAATATTTTATATTGATTTGAAATATTATAGAATAAATTGGACTGAAACTTAAAAGAAAAGAGAGGAAATCGGGGATTATGGGCATGGTTGGGGGAAAAATGAATAAAGGTTCAAAAAAGGGAAGAAGTGCGTGTAAAAATGCATGTTTTCACAACTAGAAACAATATTTCACACTGTGATATCTTTCCGAACAGCTTTAATTTACCCTAAGAAAAAATCTGATGTGTTCCATTCACATGACTTTCTCTACATCTCTGTAACAAATTAGTATTTAAAAGCGTGTGCTTCTATCTACTTCATGCTAATCGAAATTAACATTAGCAGAAATGCTTGTTTGCAAGCAGAGGGGAAATAATGGAATACACTAAGCTAAAACAATAGTCAAATCTTATAAAAGCTGTTTGCCATGTAGATGAAATCGTTTCTTTGCATTACCAGAAGTTGACAAATTCCAGTATGTGAAACGTTTAAGTATTTTAAAACGGAAACCAAAACAAGGAATATCTCAGAAATGGTAAATTTTACGAAAAAATGTATGACATAAATTCTCTATTTTAACGAGTTTTACATTTTTTGTGTAGTAAGTTTTTGTCTACCTCTTACGGTTCACTAATTATCCAAAATCCAGTAAAAGTTATCCAGAATGAACAAGTCTTCAGAGGCTATTTCCAGAAAATTCAAGGTACACATTTTATTTGTTCTGTAAATATCTTAAATAGAGGTATTTTAATCAAAATCGTTAGAGCAATTTATGAGAAAATCAAAAATTTTGAAATATTTTCCAAGTAAAGGGTAGTTTGCGATGGGGGGATTTTCCTCAAAATGTTCATGTCACATCCTTGGAAGATACTAAACTTAAATACCAGATTTGATATTTTACCGACTTTTCGTTATCGTGTTCATACACTTACACACAGACCTTCTTCTAAAAATACTTTTTTTTTGGATACGTCTATTTCCAGGGAACTCTTGATATCGAAATTTTGGGCGGAATGCAATACCTTCTCTATACACTCACTATACATAGTACGTGTAGAGAAAGTAAAAAAGGTGCGCACCTAAAAATCCTAACCTGCCAATTACTCAGTCACTCTTATGCTGTTCTCCGACAGGCCTCTGACCCCTAGGCACCCACTTGTTTATCCTAGGGAGGGGGGTGTCTGTCCAACACCTACGGGGAGGTTAAGCCGACCACGTAATATACCTATTTATGCTGCAATTATTGTGCGATAGCCCCTTAATTTATGCAAACTGTTAGAGAAACATGTTGTAAAGGTTGCCGCACAATCAAGGTGCATTTATTTGTGACACTTTTTTCCAACAGATAAAAGACATCAAATAACAAAAAAATCTAACGTGTTCCATTCACACGACTTTCTATACATCTCTATCACAAATTATTGTTATAAAGCTTATTCTTTTATCTACTTCATGATAATCGAGATAATCATTAGCAAAAATTGTGCTTATTATTTGGTTCCTTGTAGGTTGAAGGGAAAAAAAATCTAATGTGTTCCATTCACATGATGTCTCCTCTAACTTTTATTCAAAACATTAATCTTTTATCTACATTATGCTAATCAAGATAAACATAAGCAGAATTACCTAGTCTTATTACTAGCTTCCTTGTAGTATAAGGGAAATAAGAAATGTATGGGCTAAAGCAATAATCTCGTCTTGTAAAAGCTGGTTGCTATGTGAAACAATTGAAATTCTATTTTCTTTGCTTGCAATAAGTAAACAAACGAGAAACGAAAAAACAGATGTCTCCCCATTTGAGAAAAGTTTAAGTGGCTTAAAATTGAAACCAATATTGCGGAATATCTCGAAAACGGTTAGCTCTTTGTATATGACATAAAAGTGTGTTTTAATGAGATCTACAGTTTTGTGTAGTAAGCTTTTGTATATCTCTTACGGTTTGCCAGTTATACAAAATTCATCCAGAATGAAGAGTTCTTCAGAGGCTATTCCCAGAAAATTCAAGATATACATTTCGATTTTCATAAAATACCGAATACATAAGTTATTTTAATATAAATCGTTAGAGCCATTTTTAAGAAAATAAAAAATTTCGAAAAGTGTTCCATGTAAAGGGTAGTTGGGGTGAGGGATTTTCTTGAGTATCTTCGTGTCGCGTCCTTAGAAGATACCAAAATTAAATACTAAGTTTGGTATTTAACGATCTTTTCGTATTTGAGCTATGCTGTTCACAGACACGCACTCACACGCACACACATTTCTAAAAATATTATTTTTGGATTGAGGATAATCAAAAACATGTATTTCCGGTGAAATCTCGGTATCGAATTTTTGTGTGCATTGCAATACCTTCTCTATACACTAGGTACATAGTATGTGTAGAGAAAATAACAAATAAATAAAAATTTTGTAATGCGTTACATTCACATGACTTTCTATACCTATTCTGCAAAAAAGCATCTTACAAAAGATAATTCTTCTATCTAATTCATGCTAATTGAGATAAAAATTAGCAGAAATGGTCTTATTACGTGGTTCCTTATAAGAGAAAGGGAAATAAGAGAGTACACTAGGCTAAAACCATAGTCAAATGTTTTAAAAAACTGTCGCTGTGAGATTGACATAGAAATTCGGTTCTTTTTGCATGGCCAGATGTAAAACAAAAGAAGCAATGATGACGACCTCCTTTTAGAGAAAATATAACTATTTTAAAATTGAAAACAGTAAAAATGAATAACTTGGAAATTGTTAGGTCCACAAAAAATACATAGGACATACATTGTATGTTTTGACAAGATTTACATTTTTTGTGTAGCAATTTTTGGTCTATCTGTAAAGAAGTCTCAGGGGCTATTCTGAGGAAATTCAGATGCACATTTTATTTTTCATGTAAACATCTTTAATATATCTATGTATTTTAATCAAAATCGTTAGAGCCATTTTTAGAGCATTACAAATTTATTTTTTTTTGTTTTTTTGTTTTTTTTTTATTTTGTTTCATATAAAGGGTAGTTTGAGGTGGCGGGATTTTCTTTAAAATCTTCGTGTCGCATTTTTGGAAGATACTAAGCTGTCCACAGACACACACATACATACGCGGACATTTTTACTTTCTCTACACATACTATGTACATAGTTATAGAGAATTTAAGTTAGTACACAGTTATTGGTATTTAAGTTTGGTACCTTCCAAGGATGCAACTCGAAGATTTTCAAGAAAAAACACCCACCCCAACTACCTTTTACATGGAAAAAAATTCGAAAATTTTGATTTTCTCAAAAATGGCTCTAACATTTTGATTAAAATACATGTTTATTCTAGATGAATTTTGCATAATTTTATATAACTGGTAAACCGTAAGAGATAGACAAAACTTACCACACAAAAAGTGTAGAGTTCGTTAAATCACACAATTTATAACACATTTTTTTTCGTGGAGTTGACCGTTTCTTATATATTCCTTGTAGTTACTTTCAGCTTTAAAATACTTATACTTTCCTTATACGCAAATTTGTCAACTCCTGTCTATGTAAACAAAGGTACTTCAATCACATAGCAAACAGGTTTTAAAATATTTGACTATCGATTTAGCCTAGTGTATTCCCTTATTTCTTTTATACTTACAAGGAAGCAGCTAATAAGAGTTTAAGAATTTTAATTTAATTATCTTAAAATTCAAATTTTATTCTCTTTCCATGCATAGAAATAAAACAAAAGAGAGATGAAACAGATGGAGAGAATTGTTTAAGAATTTTGAGAAAAGTTTGAGAATTTTAGTTTGAGTATTTTAAAACAAAATAACTAGGAATATCTCGGAAATGATCAGCTCTACAAATAAATAAATAAATACAAAATAAAATAAAACTCTATATGATCTAAATTGTTTGTTTTAATGAAATTTGGGTACATTTTTTTCTGTAGTTAAATTTTAGTTTATCTTTCTTTTTTGTTTTTGTTTTTATCTATAACTGGTTTACAAGTTCTGCAATAGTCGTTTAGAATAAAGAAGACTTCAGAGGTTATTCCCAAAAAATTCAGGATATACATTCTATTTATTATGTAAACAACTTTAATATACAAAACACATTAGAGCCATGTTTTAGAAAATCGAACATTCCTTGAAAAGGTAGTTTAGAGTGGAGGGATTTTGCTGAAAAAACTTTTAGTTTGGTATTATCAGACTTTTTGTTTTTGAATTATGCTGACACAGACACACAGACATACACATACGGGCCTTTTTCTACTAACTATACATAGTAGAGGAAGTAAGTATTTAAATGAAAGCGAAATACCCTTAATATCGTGATGGACGAGTTTAATGCTTTGAGTATTCTTTAAAACGTGTTCCTAATTTTCATATTTGCATCACAGATCACTTGCGTGCTTAGGGAGAAATGTTCTTTCAAATTTCGGAAATGTTAGCCATTTTCCGGTGGTCATAAAATAGGAACATGTGTCATATCTTCGTGCCGCACTTTTGTAAGCGACTGAAATTAATTGCCAAGTTGGAAATTTGCAGGACCTTTAAAAATGTTTATTTTAATTTTAAGGTGCCTCAAAATATATATTTGCGGTGAAATCTCGATATCCAATTTATGACCAATATCATCTTTATCTACGAGTACGGGCTGCAACATTTTAAAATTGTAGGTAAAAGCGGCAGATTTTAGCCCCAATTATTATTTAAATGCATTTTTTATTTATTGGAATACTTTTGATGTTATAAATTTAAACTGGTTTAATTGAGTAGCTTAAGCAAACGATTTGTTTATTTGATTATTGTTCTTGGGAGTTTGTTCTACCTTACACATGATAATTGTTTTTGTAATGTTGGATCGATTAATAGTGTACTGTTTTCTTTTCTCCCCTATGAAATCTGTTGACATCCCTCGTCGCGGCAGACATTTGGAAAACTGCGCTCTAAATATATGTCAGCATGAAACCACGTGTGTGTGTGAGTGTGTGTATGAGAGGGGGAGGGGGGGGAGAGGAATGGTATATATCACTTTGAGTGTCAAGGAGATTTATGGCACATGCATGTAAATCATATGGACCTTCAGTGTAGTATGTACGTTCCAATTTTCTTAACTGGAAAAAATATTGCGCAGGTCAATAGCATCTTAAAAGTGAATGAACAAGTAACCTTTCAAGTTCTTACAAAGATCATTGCATTCTCTGCCAGGACACTCTGCAGTTTATCACATTACACTTTTTATGTACATTGAATTTCCAGATAATATCGCTTGGTTCTTTGTACCACACGCAAGATTTTGTGGGCTGCGGGCCTACAACGGGTGTTATCAAAACTGGCTGAAACAATATCTGACATAGGGGTAATGAACAAAATAAAGCACTAAGAAAAAGTCAAAAGACGAATATGTGACATAAACGGAGAGAAAACAGAATCTGATTGTAGACAAAGATCATCATTAGAGCTAGAAAATCAAATAAAACTGGGTGGCGTAAGGAAACATATATCTTGAAATTGGGTATAAAAAGAGGACGAAAGAGGTAACTCAAAAACGAAAGTCGGTTAAAAACCAAACTTGATTATTAAGTTTAGTATTTTCAATGGATGCGACACAAAGACTTTAAAAAAATCCCCCATCCTAAGACTCCTTTATTTGGAAAAAATTCTCAAATATAGCGCTAACGATTTTGATAAAAATACCGTCCATAAATGAAATATATTTACGTGACAGTTAATATGCATAAGATGAATTTCCTGGAAATAGCCTCTGAAGTCCTCTTCATTTTGGATTATTTTTGCCTAACTGGTAAGAGATAAAAACGTGCTGCACAAAATATGTTTATCTAGTCATGGAAATTGGAGTAACTTGTTGGGACCCGTATAGAGTAAATCAAATTGATTCGTTAGAAAAGATCCAGAGAAGGGCTATAAAATTCATAAAAAGGGGTAAATATTTTGGGTCTACAAACGCTGAGGAGATAAACCACAGTTTAAAACACTTGACTGTCGGTTTAGCCTAGTGTATTCCCTTATTTCCTTTCTACTAAGTAATAAAACAGTTTCTGCTAATGTTTATTTCGATTAGCATGAAGTACGAAGATAGAAGAATAAGCTTATTAACAATAATTTATTACAGAGATGTAGAGAAAGTCATGTAAATGGAGCACATTAGACTTTTTCTGGTAGTATTGCAAGGAGCATGGAATTATAAAGCTATCCCGCAATGTACAACTTTTAAAAACGTGCCTTTCGCGTTAGTCAGTAGTATTCTTATTCCTAGGAAATTCAAACTATGCATTTTATTGGTCATGTAAATATCTTAATATGGGTGTTTTAATCAAAATCGTTTAAGCCATTTTTTGAGAAAATATTTTTTTTCGTGAAAACGTGTATTTCCAGTGAATTCTGTTATTGAATTTTTGGGTGAAATGCAATACCTTCTCTACCTATGTAGTTGTGTGAAGTAGAGAAAATAATATTTACGTTGTAGAATAGTTTCCAGGAGAGTTAGTAGACAAAATTTTAATTCTCTACTACGTATAATAAGTGTAGGATTCAGTCCCAAAATTTCATGTCGAGATTTCAACAGAAGTACATATTTTGATGATTACTGAATGCCCCCTGGAAAAAGTCCCCGCGCATTGTGTCTGTAAGCAACATAACTCAAACATAAAAAGTCCGTTAGATCCCAAACTTGACATTTAACTTCAGCATCGTCCAAGGGTACTTCACGAAGTTTTTCAAGAATACCCAACACCAAACTAAGACTGCGCCGTGGCCGAGTGGTTAGACCACTCTCCTCTCACCAAGGCGGCCCAGGTTTGATTCCAGGTGACTGTCTGTGGAATTTGTGGTTTTTTCCAGGATCCCCGGATTCCCCGCCATCGCATTCCACTGGTACTCCGTGTATCATCAGTATCATCGCATCATCTACATGTAACATTTTTCGAATTTTTTTATTCTTGTAAAATGATTCTAAAGATTTTGATTATAATATATATTTAATTTATTTTTATGCTAAATGAAATTTATTTGAAATTTCTAGGAATAACCTCTAAAAATTTTTTCATTAAGATTAAAAACAATTAAATTATTGGTCTATCAATTGTCAGGATTATATCAGCGCCGCTGATGAGGCTGAATTTCGTCCCGCAGGAATTCTTTAACATGCCAGTTAATATACTTACATGGGGATATTTGTTTTAGTTCAGTTAATAACCATCAGTCCGGGCGGTTTTGTACCCGTGACCTTGGGAACAGAAAGCCAGCGCTTAACCAATTGAGCCATTCAGACATCATTCTAGGTGACTTTTGTATAACTGGTAATTCATAAAAGAAGAGAAAACCCTACTGCACATAAAGTGAAGATCTCATGAAAACACACAATTTGTCAAATACATTTCACTGGCGGCGCCGTGGCTGAGTGGTTAGACAGCTTGCCTCCCAACTAAGCGGCCCGGGTTCGATCCCATGCACCCGCTTGTGGGATTTGTGGTGGGCGAAGCGGCATTTGGGCGAGTTTTTCGGGTGCTCCGATTTCCCTTTCCACTGATTCCACCAAGTGCTCCATCATCACCTTTCCTATCGTACATTTCGCTTGCATTTCATATCATTCAGTTCCTCACGCTCATGCTTGGCTACAGACCGACCACTCGTTCCAGGTTCTCCATTCTGTGATTTCGTGCTGTTGGATCCCCGAAGGCTTCTGACTCCTAGGCATCCGCTTGTAAATCCTAAGGGGATGTCAGTTCTAAAAACGGGGAGAGTAAACCAACTACGAACGAACGCTTTTATTTATTTTTGTGGAGTTTACCGTTCGGAGATATTCCTAGTTGTTGGTTTCAATTTAAAAATACTCATACAATTCTCAAATGGGAAATCGTTATTCATTTTTCTTTCTCCTGTCGAAGCAAAGAAAACCGAACCGAATGGCAATGCACCACAGAGGAACCAGCTCTTGAAAGATTTGACTATCGCTTAGCTTCTAGTCAGCCTAGTATTCTTGACCCGCTGGTCACCGCATGCATTGTCACTTGCCCTCAACCCTTCTGTTTTGCTGTTTGCACACACAACCAAGCGTTCCACTCAGTGGTGGACCTTTGATGTGCGCAATTACAAATTTTGTCACATACTAAACATTAAAAATATATAAATGCATAATTGGAGTGTTCAAGAATACAAATAACTGTTAACAAAGTGACGATATAAAACAACCTGGAAATAATTATAATCTACATATATACGAGTAAGTAATATGTTACACAACTTTAGCCCCTTTCATCATGCCCAAATTTAATGAAATGTACAATATACATTTTGAGAGATTTTGGGGTGACGTTCCTAAGATATTTTGTTATGAACATTTGTACTGAGGAAAACTACTCTCTGCATCATTATCCGAACAATATTCTTCTAATGACGGCATTTGCGATATTTTCGGCAAAATATATTACCAGTGGTTGGCGTAAGTTGGAAAGCGAAAACAGAAGGAGAAGCTAAGTTACGTCGCGTCGCTTCACTAGTCGCCTGAGTGGACAGTGAGTGTATCGACTCCGCCTCTTGTCTTAGACGTCTTCAATCCCCGTGGCGCTGAAACCTGCAATCCCTCAGACGTCACCCCGTCTGTTCTCTCTAGTCATTATTGCTGGGCAAAATGAAGGTATAATTGGGGCATCACCTCACGTGGAACCTGCATAGTAGGTAAGATACCATTGGTTACAAGAACTGAAACAGTGTTATTTATGGACGCCCTTTAATTCATAATTCTGACCTATGAATTAATTGTTCGAAGTTTCCCCGGGCGGTAGGAGAATGCTGGAGTGGTTCCTCTTCTACTGTGACTTTTCTGTCCCTAATTCTTGCGTCCATAATTTAATTGTTGTCTGTTTCAGGGTTGTAAGGCCAGGCGTTCGACGGACTGCGCTGGGCGGTGAATGTACGCTTTTTAAAGATTTCCTTCCTGGCGTCGTTTCGGGATTGCCTATTTGGGACATCCCACGGGATGGCCCCCATCTCGAAGAGACCGCCTGTCATTAGAAACTCGGTGTGTGATCAGACGACATTGGAATCGTTAGAACCGATAACGTTAGGGGCTTCATTCCTGTTTGTTTCCCTCGTCGTCCGGATTTGGTCGCCGTCAGGTCTCTCTCTCTCTCTTTAGCTCTTTCTTTCTCTCTCTCTTTTATCTCTTTCTTTCTCTCTCTCTCTCTCTTTTGTCGCCCTCCGTGGTGTAATGGTTACTATGCTAACTTCATGCGCCCAAGTGCATGCGGGTTCAAACGATGGATTTTTTCGAGCCTAAAAATCCTTAGCATGATTTCCTTCGGAAGGAAAGTAAAGCCGTTGGTCCCGTATCAAGTCTGATAGAGAGGGCTCTGAGCAAAATTAAGGGATCTTTCACGCCCATGATAGAATGGGACGCTGAGAACCACAGCAGTTAAAGAGCGTCCATAAATAAAACTGCATTTCATATCTCTCTCTTATCTCTCCTTCCCTGGGTTCACATTAGAAGCACAAAGGGCCACATGACCTACGTGCGGTACTCTGTCTTAGTTGCGGGGTACCTGGTAAATATGTGCCCTAATCTTTAACTAGTAACACTGTTGACACGGGACAATATATTTTGCTTCCATATATAAATCCAATACCTGCACTGGAAATAAAAAAAAAATCTGATGTGTTCCATTCACATTATATTCTCTACATCACTGTGAGAAATTATTGTTAAAAAGCATACTCTTCTATCTACTATATGACAATCGAGATAAACATTAGCAGAAATTGTATTAATTACTTGCTTCCTTTTAAGTAGAAGGAAAATAAGGGAATACACTAGGCTAAAACGAATGTCAAAGCTCTTAAAAGCTGATTGTCATCTGGTTGAAATCCGTTTCTATGCAGGGCAAGGAGTTTACAATTTTCCTCGTGAGAGTGTTTAAATATTTTCAATCTGAAACAAATAACAAGGAATACCTTAGAAATCGTGAATTCAACGAAAAAAAAAACGTATATGACATAAATTGTGTGCTTTAACGTGATCTACATTTTTTGTGTAGTAAGTTCTTGCCTATCTCTTATGGTTTACCAGTTACCCAAAATTCGGCAAAATTCATTCAGAATGAAGAGGTCTTCAGAGGCTACTCCCGGAAAAATCAAGATATACATTTTATTTTCCAAATTAAATATCTTCAATATACGGTATTTTGATCAAAATCGTTAGAGCCATTTTTGAGAAAATAAAAATTTTCGAAATTTTTTCCATGTAAATGGTAGTTTGGGGTGGAGGGATTTTTCTCAAAACATTCGTGTAGATACTGAACTTAAATACCAAGTTTGCTATTTTACCGAATTTTCGTTTTTGAGTTATCTATCGTGTTCACAGTCCCACGGACCTTTACTGGAAAAAAAAATCTTTTTTTATACAGAGGATCCTAAAACGTCTATTTCCGCTGAAATCTCGGTATCGAATTTTTGGGTGGAATGCAATACCTTCTCTATACACTATATATATAGTACGTGTAGAGAAAGTAATATATGATGTGTTAGATTTACATGGTTAAGTTTCGGTCGCGGTTGCGATTTGGTTGCACTCTGATTCGAAAGTAATCACATGTACATAGGGTTTCACTGGGACTTCCCTTTCCCCAAGCACTGCCGATCCTTCACTCTAAGCAAGCGATCAGTACATGTACAGCTTGTTCTGAAGGCACAAAATCTAATAGAAGACGTTTTGCTTTTGTTACAATCAGAAAATATTATGTAATCTATTGGAATAGTTATCCACGCATATACATCGCACATGAAACTGATTACTTCATCTGCCACAGTATACTATTATTATTTTGATCAATTTATTCTTTTAATAAAAAGTTATATAAGTTTACTATAGAACTTTACACTTACTTCCGTGCCTACCTATACCTATTGCAAACTTTAGCGTACGGAACTTCTACCTTTCACCTTTCCGCTCGCTTGAAAACAATGTATCAGTACAATAGCAGTTAACTTAACCTACAATCATGTCTGAAGTCTACATATGACTTCCTCTAGTATTAGTAGGTATACAACTATCATTACGAAAGCTTATTTTCCTATCTACTTCAATTTTAACCGAGATAAACTTTTACATAAATACTTACATCACTAATTTCTTTATAGATATAAAGGGAATGGCGTTAATCAAGTGCTGGACGCAATATGTTGGCTTTAAAATGTAGTAGGGAGGAAAACTGAAAATCGAAACAATTCGAATCATTAATGACGGATATCTCGGAAATGTCTTAGAGCACAAAAACAAAAGAAACAAAACAAACAAACAAAATATTTGGAATAAATTGTTTGTTTTAAACAGATCTAGTCTGTTCAGTTCGTTTTTATCTATCGCTTAACATTTACCAGTTATACAAGATTATCAGAAATTGATTCCGAATAAACAGGACTGCACAGGCTGTAAGTTCAAGATATGCATGATATCTGTCATTATAATATATTTATATATGCTATTTATGGTATTTTAATCAAAATCCTGAGAACCATTTTTGGGAACATTGAAAATCTAGAAAAACATTGAATGTAAACGGTATTTGGGGTGTAGGGATTTTCTTCAAAATGTTCTTGTCGCAACTATGGAGTCAACGTTTTGAATTATTGTTTAAGTTATTTAAAAAAATTAAAATTTAAAAAATATCCTTAGAGAGAAAACCTGCTAAAAAGTATACCGCACTAAGCAAAATTTAACACTTTAAAATATGCAGAAGTAAAAGGTATAAAAATGGATAACTTTCCTATAAAACGAATATTGACACGCAGACAGAAGTCACACACAAACATGGACATTTTTCTAAACATCTGGCGTATTCAATTCACATGACTTTCCCTACCTGATCTGCAAACAAAATATTCTTGTAAAATATTATTTTATCTATTTCATCATAATCGAAATAAACATTAGCAGAAATTGTCTTATTACTTGCTTCCAAAGCTGACTTACCATTTGAGAAAAGTTTAAGTTTTTTTTAAATCGAAGCCCATAACAAGAAATACCTCGGAAAGGGTTAACTCTACAAAAAAAAAAAAAAAAAAAATATATATATACATACATACATACATACATACATACATACATACATACATACATACATACATACATACATACATACATACATACATACATGTATTTTAATCATAATCGTTAGGACACTTTTGAGAAAACCCGTTTTCAAAACTTTCTCACTGTAAAGGGTAGTTTGGAGTGGGGGATTGTCTTGAAAATTTTCGTGTCGCATCCTTCAGAACTAAAGTTAAATACCAAGTTTGGTAGTTAACGGTTCTTTTCGTTTTAGCTATTGCTGTTCACAGACACACACACACACACACACACACACACACACACCTAGACACACTGAACTTTTACTAAAATTGTTTTTTTTTATTAACGGGGTCTCAGAACATGTATTTCCGGTGAAATCTCGGTAGTGGATTGTGGTTGCTATACACCTTCTCTATCTACCACGTGTATTGTGCATAAGTGCAGAGAAAATAAAATGCTGATGTGTTCCATGCACATGACTTTCTCTGCTTCACAAACTAACTATTCTTACAAAATATGATTATTATTTTATTTACATCTTGCTAAATGAGATACATATTAGCAGAATTGGCCTTATTACTTGTTTCCTTGTAAGTGGGAGCAGAATAAAAGAATACACTGGACTAAAGCGTTATTCAAATCTTTTAAAAGCTCATCGCTACGTGAAACAATTTAAATTCGGTTCTCTTTGCAAAAGATATGAAACGAAAGATGACTTACCATTTGAGAAAAGTTTAAGTAGTTTAACATTAAAACAAGTAACAAAGATTATCTTGAAAATGGTCAACTCTAATAAAAAATGTATATGACAGAAATATGTTTTGCGTTGTAAGTTTTTGTCTATCTCTTCTTACCATTTATAAATTATACAAAAGTCATCTAGAATGAAGAGGCCTTCAGAGTCTATTCCAAGAAAATTCAAGATATACATTTTGTTTATCATAAAACTCTCTTAAATATGTGGTCTTTTAATAAAAAAACGTTAGAGCCATTGTTTTTAGAAAATTAAAAGTTTCGAAAAATGTTCATTTAAAGGGTAGACAGGTGGGGGATTTTCCCGAAAATCTTTTGTCCCACCATTAAATATTATGTTTGGGTATTTAACCGACTTTTCGTTTTTGAGTTATACTATTGTCCACAGACACATACACACTTTTTTTTTTCTAAATGTGTTTTTTATTTCTTTTTATTACTATTTAAAGGACCTTAAACATTTATTTCCAATGAAATCTCGGTATCGAAGTTTTGGGTGAAATACATTGCTTCCGCTACTTATTAAAATTAGTATAGAAAGTAATAAAATAATGAAAACTTTGATGTGAGAGATGTAAATTAATTAACATTAATAATAAGTATTCGAACATTTTGAAAGGTTGTCTCAAATCTTAAACCCACGTTTATAAATATGCCTTTCACATTATGAAAATAAGTCTTCACTGTATTCCTAATATTCAAGCTGTTCAAGGTTCATGTTTAACTCCTAGGGAGAGAGTCAATAAACTATTAAGTTAAATAGTATAAAATGGAGTTATGTTTACAGTGTTTTTCTATCCTCCAAAATTCTGGAGGAAGAAAAGTAATCCTATGTTCTCAAATTATCTTCCTATTGAAACCGCATTAAGCGCATGCAAACAAAATCCTTTCTGAAGTTTCCAGTAATTCCTGCCTTTTTAGAAAACCTTACAGAAACTCAAAAAGGCAAGACAACCTTGACTTTTTCTTTCTCACATCATTATTAATCAGCTGACGTCCGCGATCACAGACATGTGCTGGGGGCGGAGCGGATAAGAGAGAGGGGAATGAGCACGAGTAGCTGACGCATGCGCAGCTAGTGATTTAACTCGCAACAGGTTCTGCTAACACGCGCTTGCATTGCGATAGTCTGGCTTCATTCTTCCAGGAAAAATCCAGTGTTGTTCCTTTGTTTTCCTTCAGTACCCGATGTCAGGCTTGAAAAGAAATAGAACAGTGAAAGGAAGGTTCTCGAGCTGGAATTTCTGGCCCTTATTGCCCTCCACCTGCGATTTTCTGTCTAAGTTCAACAGGTGATTGCCCTTGCAGAGGTGTAATGTCATTTGTCATCGCTTGTTTGGTTCTTTAAAAATAACTCGGCTGGGTAAACAAAGACCACTAATGAATCCGCAATGTTTTCCGAACGCATGGTGCCGGCAAACCATTCATACTGTGTGGGGATTTTAAATTTAGTGTGAAGTCACGTGCTTTGACCTCCCCTCCCCTTTTGTGCCTCCCCACCCTCAGTGTCAGACTTTACTACAACCTCTACTATAGTCTGATGCGTGTGTGTCAGTGTGTATGTGTGCTTGTGTATAAAAGTTAGTGCACCTCGCCTCTCCTTGACTTTTCGACAGTGAAAGCACGTGTTTCTCCAGTAGTGTTTCGGAGTAATTTACTGCCTTAACGATGAGCAACCTGGAATGGGGATATACTGAAAATAACGGTGAGCATCTCAAATTATCGAAATTTTGACTAACTCCGCATTATAAAGTTCGTCCTGCTTTCCAGATTCGACCTCTTAGCCCCGTAAGTTTAGAAGATTGCTTAGATTTACAACTACCTAGCCGCATTCTTACAGCCCCATTAACCAAATTCGTTCAAAAACAATTTCACCTCTTATCTACAGTGAAATATCACGAGTTTTAAATGAATTGAAACCTTAGTAAATCTGCAATATTTGCAAAATTTGAAGCATATATTATTGAATTTTATACTAGTAATTACATGTAATAACAATGCTAGTTTTGCCATGTTTTAAAATTCTAACTTAATATTATTTTAAATAAAAATACTGTCTTACTCCTGTGTTTTAATACAAAATTGTTCACAGGATTAATTTTTAAAAATATTCATTTCAGTTTTATATTGAATGAGTTTATAAATATCCTATTTTTAAATTCTCTAGCACATTCACAATGTGCATATTACACAGATACCGAGATTTCACCGGAAATACATGTTTTAGGGTCCTCTGAATAAAAAAAACGCATTTTTACCCTCTAGCTTATATGTATAACGTACATAGCAGATAGAGAAGGTATTTGTATTCTATCCAACAATTTGATGTCGAAATTTATGTTCTGAAACCCCAGAATAATAATAAAAAAAAAAAAAAGGAGAAGCTTTTTAGAAAAAGGGCAGTGTGTGTTTTGTGCGTGTACAGCATAACTCGCACGAAAAGTCGATTACCAAACTTGGTATTTAAGTTAAGTATATTCCAAGGATACGACAAAAGATTATCTATTCTTACATGGAACATTTTTCGAAAATTTTTATTTTCTCAAAATGACCAACGATTTTGATAAAATTCCGATTATTGAAGATATTTACATTACAAATAAAATGTGTATTTTGAATTTTCTGGGAATAGCCTCTGAAGAGTTCTTTATTCCGGATGAGTTTTACAACAACCGAGATAGACAAGCTTACTACACAAAAAATGAAGAGCTCATTAAAACATATAATTTAAGTCATGTATATTTTTTGTAGAATTGATCGTTTTCAAGATATTTATTGTATTGATTTCAATTTTAAACTAATTAACTTTTCTCAAACGGGACCATGCAAAACAAACTGAACCTCAATTGTTTCACATAGCGACCAGTTTTTAAAAGATTCGACTATCGCTTTAACCTAATGTATTCCTTTATTTCCCTCTACTTATAAGGAAGCAAGTAATACTAAGACCAATTCTACTAACCCTTATCTAGATTAGCATGATGTAGATAAAAGAATACTCTTTTTTTTAAGAAAAATGTGTTTGTGGAACACCTAGAGAAAGTTATGTGAATGGAACACTTCAGATTTTTTATCATGTTTTAAAATTCTAGCTTACATGGTTATTTAAAGAAAATTAAATAATACTGTGTAAATTCTTTGTTTTAATACTAATACTCCATATGATGCATTTTTTAAAATATTAATATGAGTTTTACGTAAATGAATTTACAAATGATCTGTTATATTCTATATTATTATGAATAATTATTACTTTTGCACTCTTCAAAACGTTTTTTTTTTTTAATTTAATTACTGATTTATCAAAATTGCAGCATTACTTCGAAGACCTATATAGTCATTTGTTTTAACGTACTTTTGAGAGAGGTAGTACAAATTAGTAAATTCTTTCGATGTGTGGAGCATTTTGTGTATGGAAAACTGTGAATAAGTTTGCGAGAAAGCGAGTTTTAAAGATGAGTGTGCCTATAAATAAGTATGTACGGATAAATTTCTACAGTCAGTTAATCGGTAATTCCAATGCGCCAAGTGTAGAAAACTAAATGTTTTTTTGAAGTTTAACATTTACTTTATTTTATTGCGAAAACAAATTATTCTTTTATTGTTTACAATTTGTGGACAAACTTCGCAACGATCAAATTGAGATATTTTTTAAATTTCGAATATACATAAATATTTAACAACTTCAGAATTTTTAAATTAAAACATTACGCAATGTTAAATCTCCTTTCATAATTTAAAGCATACATTAATTAATATTGTTATGGTTACTATAAGTATTAAAAGAAAATTAGTGACTGCAGGAAAAAAAAAAATTAGCAGTCTAATTAACAGCGAGAATATTCTATATTCTTAACGTAGAGAGAAAAATTATATTATCTAACGTAGTATGGCGATTTTAAGGATTCTTTTTATATTATTCGTTTGTAGTTCGTTGGGGCCGATTTCGTTTTTCATTTCACTTACGTGATTTTTAAATTAAACTGTAATATAGTGGTAGAATTTTTAAGGATATAAAATGGGCTATAGTATAAATGTTAGATCATTTATTGACAGTTGCACTCAAAATGTCTTCACCTCATACTGTAGTCGCACTTTGTCAACCGGGCACTGTTACTTTGAATCAATATTTGTGTTTAGAAAGAGAAATACATTAATAATTACTATAAACCTTAGAGGCCTTAACATACAAATAAATTATATTTAATTTTTAGCGCTACATTCAAAAGGCGATTTGGCAAAAATTATCGAAATGCGCTGCCCGTTTTAAATTGGAAGAAAATAGCTATAACCGATGCTAATGAACTAAGATGCTATTTTTAATAATCAAATAGCCTAGTAAAATTGCAAATTGTGACAGTAAAATCTTGAAATGTTTCATTTGTTTCTTTCTCTACTGCGTGTAGTAATAATTATGTAATGGGAGTATTGTATTCTACTCAAAAATTCGATGTCGAGACTTCTACGGAAACGCGTATTTTGAGGCCCCCTGAACCGGAAAAGCATTTTAGAAAAAAATCCCTGCATATGTGCGGATGTGTCTGTGAACGACTCAAATAAACGAAAGTTCAGAGTTAGGCATTCGATTCGTAGATTTTCAAGAAAATTCCCCTCCTCAAACTACCCTTTACATGAAATTATTTTTGGAAAGTTTATTTACTTGAAGATGACTAACATAACTATGAAGAGTATATCTTGAATTTTCTGGAAATAGCCTCTGAAGACTTCATTCTAAACCAGTTTTGTATAACTGGTAAACCGTAAGAGATAGAAAGACTTGCTACGCAATTAGAGCAGAAATGTATATCAAATGCATATTTTTGTGCAGTTAACCATTTACGAGATGTTCCCTATTGGTTTTATTTTCAAATAATTATGTGTACTTTTCTCAAATGAGAAGTTATTGTTTGCGTTCTTAATCTGCTATTTAATATGACACTACAGATTTGTTTAAATCTAAGTTATATATTAGGCTACATTCTTTTATGATAATTTACTTACATCTCAGGAAAATCAAGCCATTAAACAGTTGAATGCAATAGGTAAACCGGTTCATGACAGCAGATGTAAAATAGACGTATCAATGAGCAAATTAATTTAAAATGAAGTTTAAAACTTGTATGATCAGAATGGGTTAAATGCCTTGCCCATAAAACTGGAAGTGTCTAGCAGAGCACTTTTTGCACGTTTTTTATGATGAGGTGCGTACATAAAACGATTGCTGCAATCTTCGTTCTTCACCGTCTGCACATTCTGTGTAATGTCACGTAAGATTTAACACAGATAAATAGATAATTTATTGCCTGTTAGCACACACTGCACAGATAGTCTTGTCTCTAACATGCCACTAATTTTAAAAATCTGATGTTACTTTCACATGACTTTCTCTTCCTAATCTGCAACAAACTATTCTTACAAAAAGTTTTTTTTTTTCATGCATCAAGATAAACATTACTTGAAATTAAGTTATTACTTTTTTGTATTCAGGTACAAGAGAATAAAAAATATACTAGAATAAAGCGATAGCAAAATCTTTTTAAGAGCTGATCGCTATATGATACTAAAATTCGGTTGGAAAATTTAAACCAATTACGAGGAATGTCTTGTAAGTGGTAAACTTATTTTGTGCTTTAACAACGTCAGTTTTGAAAAGCAAGATTTTTTTTCTACCAGTTATGCAAAATAATAAGGAATGCAGAGACATTTACAGGCTATTGCTAGAAAATTCAAAGTATACATTTTATGTCATGAAAATATTTTAAAATTTTGTAATTTTAATCAATATTGTTAGCCATTTTTGGACAATTAAAATTCTCAAACATTTTTCTCGTAAAGGGCAGTTGAGATCGAGGATTTTATTAAAAATCTTTATGTTGCATCCTTGGAAGATGCTGAACATAAACTTAAATCCTGATATTTGACGGACGTTTTGGTTTTAAGTTATATTATTCACATAAAAACGTTCACACGGGGATTTTTCTAATGCTCGTTCAGAGGATCTAAAACCATAACTTCGGTGAAATCTCGATAGAACATTTTTGGATGGAATACAATTTCTTCCCCTATTTATTATACGTAGTAACTAACCCAGTTGTGATCTTTTAAATGTACAAATGTCATTATTTCTATTTTGTTAAGAGAGAGAGAGGGGGGGGAGGTGGAAGGGGAGAACTTTGAAAATGTTGCTAGTGAGACAAGCATGTGATTATGAGTTTTTTGTGTTTTGTGTATTCCTAAATAAATGGCATAAATGCCTCTTGGTAAAATTGTCATGGCCATCAATATGTAGACTGGATAAATATGTTATTTTTTACAGATTGTTGCCGCATTTTATATGAATAAATCATAGTAAAACATTAAAATCCTTAAAAAGAATGGTTTACACTGCCACCATTAACTTGCTGATACATGTGCTCTTACGGCTTGCGCTGCCTCAGTGCGTGCTACGCATTGGGGGCGGTCGGTAGTAGTAGCTAGCTGCTCAGCTGCTATGGAAAGACACTCGTTAAAGCTAATGATACCCACGCAAACAACTTATTTCAATACCATTTATTTGATTTGCGAACAAATAAATGCAAGTGCTAAAATGACTTAATCCTAAGCGTTATTTTGTTTCACCGCATGTTAACGATTATTCAGCTCCTGAAAATGAACTCCTGCACAGTTTATAATCGTTTTATTTGAAATACTATTTGTAATATTTTCACTGTACAGTAAACTTTGTTTTATTATTATTATTTTCTCTATACGTACTATGTACATAGTGTATAGAGAAGGTATTGTATTGCACCCAAAAATTCGATACCGAATTTCACCGGAAATACACGTTTTGAGACCTCCTGAATTCCTAAAAAAAACATTTTTAGAAAAATGTTCGTGTGGGGGGGCAGCGTAGCTCAAAAACGAAAAGACCGTTTAAAACCATACTTGGTATATAAATTTAGTATCTTCCAAGGATGCGACAAGAAGGTTTTCAAGAAAATTCCCCACCCCAACTACCCTTTACATGGAATAAAATTCGAAAATTTTGATTTTCTTAAAAATGGCTCCAACGATTTTGATTAAAATCCCTGTATTTAAGATATTTACTTGCCAAATAAATTGTATATCTTGAATTTTCTGGGAATAGCCTCAAAAGATGTCTTTATTTTGGATGATTTTTACTGAATTTTGCATAACTGGTAAACCGTAAGAGATAGACAAAAAACTACACAAGAAATGTAGATCACGATAAAACACACAGTTTATGTTATATACTTTTTTTCGTGGAGTTGATCGTTTTTGAGATATTTCTTGGTATTGGTTTCAGCTTTAAAGAAAACTTATTATTATCTCATACAGGAATTTGTCAACTCCTGTCCTTACGAACAAAGGAACTTCAGTCACATAGCAACCAGCTTTTGACTATCACTTTAACCTATGGTACTCCCTTATTTCGCTTCTACTTACAAGGAAGCAAGTAATAAGACTATTTCTGCTAATTTTTTCTCGATTAGCATGAAGTAAATAGAAGCATAAGCTCTCTAGCGATAAGATGAGGAGAAAATCATGTGAATGGAACACATCAGATTTTTTTGTTTGTGCACCTTTTCTATAGCCAAAAGTGTGCTACTTTTCACTAACAAAGTGCTGTTTCCTTCTTATAGTAAACGATATTGCATGTATATGCCATCATTTGGTTGTATAGGAGTAAAGGCTGTATTTGATTTGTATTGGGCTGTTTTGTCTGTAATTTAATACCATTCACAAGAGAAATATTAAACCCTGTATAATAAAGTTTATGAAATTTCCCTTCTCTTCTATCCTATCTTAATATTTTAATGGTTAAGCAAGTACAGATTACCGGATGCCACTGAGCGAAGTAGTTGTATATTCATAGGCGTATACTTTGCCGACACAAACCACTGACCTTCAACACCATGCGCATTCGGCGTGCTTGGGAGATGGTGGTCCCTGGTGTAGATTAAGTTAAGTGAAAATAATAATTATAATAATAATAATAGTAATCATTAGCATCATCATCCTTCCAGGTGGCTTGCTATGGTCTCAACGAAGAATTTTCTCTCCGTCTCTTTTTTGAACACCCCAAAATTTTCTTCTCTTGTGGCTGATAGTTCAGCAGGGGTTTAGAGACCCTATTTCGAGGCATAGACGGGCATGTTGTTGCAGGTTCTTTTAGTAATGATACATGAAGTTTAAAACAAGTTGTACCATGAGTTCTTTTCATATTCCCTCGTTCGTTTGTCTATACTCTAAACTTCATTTCTCTAGGTGTTTTTCGGCATTCATCTTTTTGGGTGTCCACGCCTCACTACCAAAGCATATCGTATATCTCTGAACTCTAGACTTTCATGATTTTATGAATCATGCCCCTGGTTCTATATATATCCTCAAAAAGGATAATTTGTAAGCAAGGTAGGTAAACTCATTTACTCCTTTCATAATTTTATTTCCAATACATATCTTACTTCAGTTTTTTTCACAAAATGTCATTACCTTCTTTGATTCATTTACATCTCATATTTTTCCAAAATATATTTAAATTATGAACAGAATATTAAAGATCTAAATCATCCGAAATAAGAGCAGCATATAATATTTGGATAGGTATTTATGTTAATTTTGTATCAATGAGTGTTTTTTCCATTGTATAATTAAACTATCCATACATATTATAAAAACAAGTAGTGAAACTCTACAGCCCTGTCTTACTCTTGAATTAATTTCGCGCCAGTCTAACAATCAAATGTGTTTTTAAATGTTAATACATTTTTGTGTATTTTTCTGTGATACTTTATCAGCGGATAAAATCTGAAATAATTTGTTTCTACTAACTCCATTAAGAGCTTTTTGAAGTCTGTGGATGATATATTAATTTTAGAATTAGATTCTATGTTTTTCTATTAACAATTTCGTGCAAAATATTAATCACGGCAATATCTATCATGACGAATAGCATTTTTTTCTTCAAAATATTTCCATGGTATTGTAGAATATTTTATTAAGTTGCAAGTAAAATTAATATACAGGGTTACTACAAAAGAAATAGACAACTTCAACTGCCTGTAAAACAAAAACTATTAAAGATAGCAACCTAATTATTTTGGAGGTATGTTGAGAAACTCTCAAAGTTTTGTTTGTTACTATTGGTAACGCTGTAGTGTTTTGTTTGTTGTTGCAGAAGCTGAAATGGCGGAAAAATCCTGTGGAAAAGGCATATTGCGTGTTAGAATTTGCTAGAACGCAATCAGCAACTGTTGTCCAACGACATTTTAGAACACGTTACCACAAAAATGAAATGATGCGCTCACAAAAACCAGCATCGTCTTCATCATGTCGCAACATGTCGATGCAAAAGTCACGCCGTATGACCTTATCTTCTTCACTCAGAAACTGCAACATCTGTGATCTGTAAGGCATCATGTGCAGTCGCTTCCGCATGATTTTCCATACAGTTTGCTGTGGAATTTGTAATTGCATGCTTGCCCTAGATGTCGATTTCTGTGGGCTTCTTATGTAGACAGAACGAACACGTTCAACGTTTTCTTCCGAAACTCTTGGTCTTCCCGAGCTCTTCCCTTTGCACAAACATCCCGTTGTCTCAAATTTTCTATACCAGTCGTAGATTGACTGTCTAGTCGGTGGCTTTTTGTGGTAACGTGTTCTAAAATGTCGTTGGACAACAGTTGCTGATTGCGTTCTAGCAAATTCCAACACGCAATATGCCTTTTCCACAGGATTTTCCGCCATTTCAGCTTCTGCAACAACAACAACAACAAACAAAACACTACAGCGTTACCAATAGCAACAAACAAAACTTTGAGAGTTTTTCAACATAGCTCTAAAATAATTAGGTTGCTATCTCTAATAGTTTTTGTTTTACAGGCAGTTGAAGTTGTCTATTTCTTTTGTAGTAACCCTGTATATTAATATGATCATCTTTACATATATTCATTTTCAAAGAATATATTTGGGAATGGGTTCCCTCCCGACAGTTGACATACGTGCTAATAACGCCAAAATGTGTTTAATCGTATATCTCTAAATAGAACATCGATATTTTAATACTTTTTCCCAGAAGTAATTCAAGTGAAAACAAAGTGTTTATAAAATAAGTTTATTTAGATTTGCACCCGGAACTTAAACATAGAACAAATATGAAACCATTATATTAATTTTCTTTCGAAACGTATTGAATGTTGAAGTACGAAATAAAACATGCATAATTATATTTAATAATATCGAAAATAAAAGTACGTTTCGCTGTAAGTGTTGTTTTAATCATCAAATTAAGTGTTGAAGAATTCATTCTATAATTTAGATTATTAGTTTTGATTACAGGCAGGTCTTAGATCGGAATCTTAACGATTATCAATTCGTGGAAGGTCGACAAAGTGTGGACGACCGTATTCTTATGTCCTTGGTTCGCACCTATCTTAACTCCAGGTTATATACAGAATAGTTTTTGTATTACACCGATTTGGGAGTGGTGGTGCTGGCGTAATGGTTAGATGTAGCGTATTACGTAGGCTATTAAGTCAGTAGCTAACACGAGATCATATGCGACATGTAAACACTTCCTGACCAACGTCCGTTTTAAAACTTCGAAGGAGTAAACTTTTATGCGTTAAAGCTACATAAAAGAATTCAACGTTTAGAGGAAGTGTTAATATGGAGAACTTATACTGAAATTAATTATTGAATAAGGGACCATCCTCCTCCTCAAGCCAGAGAGCCATAATGAACATTTGGAGTGATTATCATAACAGATTAATCCTTAAATATGCACAAATAGGAGCTACGACCTGTATAAGGAAAATAATTTACGAGATAAGGAAAAAAATTTGATAATATTTCTTAGGAAGTACAGTTACAGTAAAACAAAAACAGGATGAATTAGCTTTTTAGTTTTCTAGACAACAAACTTTTCTCCAATAAAATATTCTTGCAAAACTTTATTATTCTAAGTATATATACGTCATTCTAATGGATATGAACCTTATCAGAAATGCTTTTATTACATATTTGCTTATAGGTTCAAGAGAATATGGGGGAGTACACTAGGGTAAAGTGACATCAAACCTTTTATGTGCTAGTCGCTGTGTGATGGTATTCCATCTATTTGCATAACCAGGATGAAAAAGCACAGACAAACGAATGACGACTTCTCATTTGAGAAAAAGTTTAAGTATAGGGAAATTAAAATCTAAAAATAAAAGAAATATCTCACATCTGTTACCAATGATTAACTCCGCAAAAATATTTGTTTCTTCATAAATTGTTTATTTTAACCAGATCTGCATATTTTGTTAAGTAAAATTTTGTCTATTCGTACGATTTACCAGTTAATGCAAAAGCCATCTATATTGAATAGGATTTTAGAGGCTTTACATTTTATTTTATTTATTATTTTATTTATTTATTTTTTGTAGTTTAACGTCCTTTGCCTAGTTGGCCATATCGGACGATGAAATAAATTGGTGAAATGATGCTCAAATGATCTCGGGGTCCATGGAGCTTAAGGTTCCTCGATATTCGTCTTCTCAGGATAAGGAAAACTCCGAAAAACCCTTATAAGAGTAACTCACCCTAAGCGAGATTCGAACTCGTGACCTTTTGAAAGTGAAGCAGACACGCTACCACCACACCCCAGGTGGGCGTATACATTTTATTTCATGCAAATATCTTTAATATATATATATGGTATTTTAATTTAAAAAATTGGAGCGACCACTTTTTGAGAAAATCGAAAATTTCAAAAAATCTTGAATGTAAATATGGAGAAATTTTCTTGAAAATATTCATGTCACATACTGAAGATATTGAACTAAAGAACGCAGGCTGTTTTTAGAATCAGGAGTCCTTAAAATGTGTATTTCCGGTGAAATCTCGGTATCGAATTTTAGGTGGAATTCATTACTTCTCTGCCTAATATGTACATTGTACGTGATAGAGAAAGTAAAATCTCTACTACTAATTCAACAAGCTACAAGCTGGCTTTGAAAATTATTTCTCTCTACGTCCGCAATCAACAAGTGGTAAAATAAAATAAAACAAAACAAAGCGTATGACTCTTTTAAATGAATATGCTTTGATAAGGGGAGCTGGTCTTTTCTATGTTTGCAATGCTAAACTCAATCCTATCAACGTTGATGTACGTTTTCTAAAAATCTGGTGTGTTTCGTTCACATGAATTTATATTTCTATCCCTCGGATCTCCGTATTATTTCACCGTTTTCATTCATCGTCCGATATGACCAACCAGGTTAAAGGACGCTAAGCTAAAACAAAACAAACAAACAAAAAAAAAAAAAAGAAGAGAGCTTTCACTGGAAATATGTTTTGAAGTCCCCTGAATCCGAAAAAAGCATTTTAAAGACCTGTGTGTGTGTGTGTGTGTGTGTGTGTGTGTGGACAGCAAAGCTCAAAAACGAAAAGTCGTTTAAATACCAAACTTGGTATATAAGTTTAGTATATTTCAAGGATGCGACACGAAGATTTTCAAGAAAACCCCTCCACCTCCAACTACCCTTTACACGAAACATTTTTTGAAAATTTGGATTTCCTCAAAAATGGCTCTAACGATTTTTATTGAAATTCCACATATTAAAGATATTTACATCCCAAATAAAATTATATTTTGAATTTTCTGGGATTAGCCTCTGAAGACTTCTTTTTTCTGGATGAGTTTTGCAAAATTTTGCATTACGGTTAAACTGTAATAGATAGACAAACACTTACCACACAAAAAATGTAGATCTCGTTAAAAGCCACAATTTATATCATATGCATTTTTCTTGTAGAGGTGGTGGTTTTCGAGATATTCCTTATTATTGGTTTCAATTTTAAAATCCCCAACTTTTCTCAAACGTGACCACGCAAAGTGAGCCGAACCTCCATTGTTTCACACAGCGATGGGATTTTAAAAGATTTGACTGTCGCTTTAGCCTAATGTATTCCCACATTTCTCTGCTACTTACAAGGAGGCAAGTAATAAGACCAATTCTGCTAATTTTAAATCGATTACCATGAAGTAGATAAAACAGTAAGCAACCTCTTGTAAGAACAGTTTGTATATGGAACACATCATATTTTCTTTTTTAATTTTACTCCACTTCTGCCCTTTCTCACGCAAAATATGTCAACACACAAGAAATAATAAGGAAATAATAACTTGAATGAATGAATGAATGGAATGAATAAGTGTATTTATTAATATAGCAATATCATACATAGAATTTCAACAGTCGCACGGGTCCACAGTACGTACGTGCTTTTGTAATACACATTACAAGCAATATTAAAACAACAACCACAACAAAGAATTAAAAGAGTAAACACGAAAATAAAAAGACAAAGGAAATACACAGTCAAAAGCAATATTAAACAACAATAAAAATTAAGAGTGAATCCGAAAATAAAGATACAAAGATATTCAAATATAGCAATTTAAATTTACAGCACAGAGTACACCTTCATAAATGCACCCTCTTATCATAGATAATTACACTTAAAAGACATATATACACATAATATATACAACCCTAGCACAACAGTGACCTAAGTATGATATAATATATATGTATGTAGAACATTGTAGTCACTTTTGTTTAGTTGATCTTATTCCCCCCCCCTTCTCTATTGGCAGCCTCCTCAGATCTCAGCTGTCTTGCCTTAAGTATAAATTTACCTAGCCCGTCCATGTTTTCCGTGCCTGCCAGTAGCGTCCAACATGCTTCTATCCCTACATTCGCAGTGGTTAAAAATCGCGGCAAATATTTTTCCCGCCATTCCTCCGTACCCCTACATCTTGCCAAGATGTGAGTCCACGACTCTTCCTCCTCGCAAATGGGACAGATTCTGATACCATTCTCGTCAGAAATGTTCGTGCTCCTCCATGCTCCTAGTCTAATCCACGCGAGCCCCTCTCTAATTAGTTTGGTACCTGTTTTGATGTATTGCTCCATACCCCACTCCGATTTCAGCCCAGACTGTACTTCTAATGACACCTTCTCTGTGCATTGCGTAATTATTTGCTGTCTGTCAATATCACAGAGACGTTTCTTAATTTTTCTCCACATACTTCGCCTGTTTTCCTGCCCGGCCATCCAAGTGTCTCCCATCCCAATGGTTTCCAACCCTTTCTTTAATTTTGATGCCCACGTCAAATTACCTTCCATTCGCAACTGTTCACGGTAGCAGAATGCCCTAATTAGAGATTGGTTTCCGTGAACGATTCTCATCCAATATTTAACTGCTCTGATTTTGCACTCTATCGTTTCACTATGTACCCCGAATTCCCTCATTATTCCGCAGTTTGCCGTACCCCTCCCTACACCCAGAATTCCTTTCAAAAATTGGGTCCTCACTTGATCCAGATTCCCTGTTTGTTCCCACCCCCATATTTCTCCTCCGTATGTCATCGTGGATCTAACTGTCGCTCCGTATACAGTTTCCATTAAGGTTATGGAGATATTCGGAATTCTGTAGCGTATCCGGAGAGCTTCCGCCGCTTTCACCCTTGCCTTGTGTTTCGTAATGCCAATGTGTTTTGTCCATTTTCCGTTCATTGTAAATGTGAGTCCTAAGTACACAAAGGATTTAACATTGTCCAGTATCTGTCCTGCATATGTCCAAGTCTCCTCCCTGCTATAAACACAACCCTTTTTGAAAGTCATTGCCTTAGTCTTATTCACATTAACTGTAAGTAGCCATTCATCGCAATAGTTCTTAAGTTTGTCCAGTCCTCGTTGCAATCCGTTTACTGTCGTAGAGCACAATACTAAATCGTCTGCGTATAAAAGTGTTGGGATCTGCAAATCCGCTACTACTGGTGCTTGAATATTCTCTGCTATCATTGTATCAGTAATATCATCCACAAAGAGATTAAATAGCAAGGGAGATAAAATACAACCCTGCCTCACTCCCCTATAGCTTTGGCAGCTCTCGGACACTCTGTTTCTGTCGTACTTCACACAGAATTGGACATTTTGATATATTGCCTGCAATGCTCTAACCATTTTACTTGATAACCCCTTTCTGCCTAGTTTGTACCATAATGCATTTCGATTGATAGAGTCAAATGCCTTCTTAAAGTCCACAAAAGCACAATGAAGCTTTCCCCGCTTAACTAACAGTTGCTTCGTCCTTAAAGTGTCTAATATAAAAGCGGCATCTATGGTACTGTGTCCTTCTCTGAAACCCATTTGAAATTTTGAAAGTTTGCCAAATTTAGATTCCCAGTCCTTTATCCGGTTATATAACACTCTACAATAATTTTTTTCCATAATTGGCAACAGAGTAACCCCCCTATAGTTATCCGGATTTCCAATAGTTCCCTTCTCTTTATAAATGGGATGAATAATGCCCTTTCCCCAGCAGGTAGGGTAATTCCCCTCAATAAACAATTTGTTACATATCTGGAGCATATTCCTACCAAACTCATTAACATTGGCTGCGGCTTTAAAAACTTCCGGGGGCAGCCCATCCAACCCTGGAGCTGTGCCTCCCTTCAGACTCCTTAGCGCCTGTGTTATTTCTCGTGCTGATATTTCCTCGTCCAGTATTGGGATCTCAAGATTTCCCAAAATGTGCACTTCCTTTATAAAAATTCCTTCCCTTTCACCTTTCCCGAATATTCCCATAAAATGCATTGCCCATTTTCTGGGAGAAATTTCGTTGGGCGCCTGATGGTTGCCTCTTAAATGTTTTACTACTTGCCACATCTCAGCGTTATCCCCCCGCGTTAAAATATTACTAATTTTCTGAGTAATTTTGTCTTGCCACGTAGTTCTCTTTTCCCGTAAGAGCTGTTTATACTCCCTTCGCTTTTTTGTAAACATTTTCCTAATGTCATCTCCCCCCTCCCTCCTGAACTTTGACAGAGCCTCCTCTGCTTGTTTCTTTACAGTTCTGCATTGCTGGTCATACCAACAATTGAATCGTTTTACCTTACCATGCATTTGGACTTTCATTGTCCCCGCAGCTGTTGCTATTATATGCGTTAGTTCCTCCGCTGTGTCTGCGTTCCTTTCCCCTAATCTTCTTTCTAATTTATCAACAAATACTTCTTTTTCTATCGGTTTCCATATAAATTTACTAATGAATCTCCCTTCGTCCCCCTGCCCCTCTTCAGGTGCATGCGCCACCATGGCCGTCTCTATATTCAGTTCCAGGACAACCGGACAGTGATGTGACTCGATACGATCCCCCACCCAAAAATTTCTAATTCTGCCAATTAAACCCTGACTTACTAAAATAAAATCTATTACACTACCCCCATTTTCATTTATGAAAGTGAGTTCTCCCTCTCGATCCTCACCGTACTTGCCATTCATTATTTCTAAAGAGAAGGCATCACAGAAAGCAAGTAATTGTCTGCCCTCCCCATTAATAAAACTATCCTTGCTCTTTCGTTGACCTTCGCGGAATTCCTCCCCCCATTGATGACCCCCCGTTAGATAAATATTCTCCCCTCCTAACCTCGCATTAAAATCTCCTAAGAGAATTAATTCAGTTCCTGGAAACTTTTCCTGTAACTGCACTAACGTTTCGCTTAAGTCACTGAAGAAATTCCTGATTGCATACTTGGACGTTGTTGGCTGGTTGTATAATCCTATAACTATTATTTGTACTCCCCCCTGTGCCAAAGATACAGCAATCACCCCTTCCAAACTGATTTCTAATTTAGATATCTCAGCCTCCAGCTCAGACCTGAATGAAACTGATACCCCTCCTGGCCACCTTCCCCTCCTGCCCCGTGTCTCCCTTCCCCTACTATAACTATGGAAATTAGCAAGTGTTACATTTTCTCCGTTTTTCAACCAAGTTTCTGTTAAACATACCAACGTCAAAATCACTAAGGAAATACAAGAAATTCTCGCTACCCAACCTTTTTTTTGAAGCCTTCGATGTTCCATGTGACAATCCTCAGAGAAGGGGTTGGGTCCTATTGTTTCCTTGCTGTTGGTCTTCCTACAACTTGGCTGACCCTTTGTCGAGCTGTTGTCAGCCTAAGGGCACGGAGGGGCGTTGTTGTTGGCTTTTCCGGCGAAGACTGTCTCACCCTCCTCTCCTCTTTGTCCCTCCCTGACGACATAACTTGAGGCACCTGATGTTCTGCTGAGGGACCTGCTACCTGCTGGGCTGATGCACTGGCTACCTGCTCTAGCTGCCCTCTCCTGGGTTCGGTTTCCGCACTACTTCTAGGCTGTTCCATGCGCTCCAGCTCCTGTCGGTTCCAGACTCGTCCGTTAATGAAGAGCTTGTCATAGCGCAATACGGCATGACAGCCCTGCCTCCTGGCCTCGAACATGTGTCCCTTTAAGAATTCTCTCTCTTCTCTTACACGCTGGCTAAAGTCCTCGCTAATGCTTATTCCCGTTCCCCGTAAATAACGAGCATCTCGAAGGAAGGCCACCTTGAGTTTATAATGGGCCAGTTTGCACACAATAGGTCGCCTTACATTGCCACGTCGACCTACACGATGGGCTCTCTCCACATCAAACTCGCGGAGTTCGATTCCTATTTGTGAGATGACCCTTTTCACTATTTCCTCCGTCATCTCCCAACTCTCTCCCGCTTCTTCCGTCACACCATATAGCACAATATTATTTCTACGAGATTGGTTCTCTAAATAATCCATTTTCTCTTCCAGAGCACGCATTCGAACTGTCACATTCTCCACGGCACTTTCCAGCGATTTTAGGCTGCACTTTTCAAATCCTACACGCATTTCTTGCCTCAACTGTTCAATGAGATCTCGTACGCTTTCCATTGTCGAACTTCTTCCAGGTAGCTGCGAGCAAGACACAAAACACGACCGTCCTCTTTCACACTCGGACTGCAACTCCAAATAATAACTTAGATGCAAGCCATAAGCATGTTTAAATTAATTTATTTATAAATATGCAGATGTTTGGAATCATTAGTCCATTTAGTGTCTGATTACCAATCAATTATTTGGTTATTCATCTTACAGTACAAACACAATTCCTCTTGTTAATTTTTTTTTTCACTCAAGTCGTGTGTAGGACAGGGGTGGATAAGTAGAGTCAAACTGAAAATTTCAATGCCATAGCCGGGATTTGAACCACGGATCTCCCGGTCTCTAGCCGGTAGCTCTACCACTGAGCTACCATGGCAAAATGCCAGCATAGTATTGAATTCCTCAACTGACTCGTGTGTTTCCCGGTAAACCACAAGGTTATTTTGAGATGACGTATCCCAATAGCCACTTACAATGTCGTAAGAACTTTTAAAGTCCCGGGCTTCATAGTATTACCAAATATTACGGTCAAATATTGTTAATTTAATTAACTATACTTATCCAACTCCCTTTCCTAATTGCATCTTCCATTCTGCTAATTGAATTTCGAAAATTTAGTATGTTCCACGTTTCTAAATTGTTGTATTATATGCTTTTTCCACCAAATAGATTTATTTCAAACATGTTTTCAAGCGAATTGATATTTTCAATTTTTCAACCGGAAGTGATCCATAAACATAAAATAAGTTTGGCGATTCTGTTTATAGAGGACTGCTACAGACAGGAGAGCTAACACACAAAATGCCCTTACATTCTTAACTAGTAAATCAAACATGTTTTTATATTTGCCTGTCACTTTTATTTCAACCAGAAGCGATCACTCCCACAAAATCAGTTCAAGTATACTCCTTTCTTTTTAAATATTGTAAGGTGCTCTATGATATTTCTTATAAATGATATATCAAAATTGTCAGGAAAGCCTATACTATTTTTATGCAATTAAGAAGGTTAATTTTTTCTACCTCTTTTTTTTAGGGCAGGCTCCACTTTGGGGAATAAAAACAATCACAAAAACAAAACATTAATGAAAGTACTTTGAATAACTGCCTCCTGAAGCTGTAGTTCGTTAAATATGAAACATGGATATGTAAAATATTGTAGGTAACATATTACAAAATTAGCTTTAGTAACTCGTGAGTCTTGGAACTTTCCCTTCAATCTTTATAATTTGGCGTGTTATTAAGTCTTTAATTTTATGATAAGTTGTTTAAATAACTGTTATAGTAACTGTAAAAAGTTTATAACCAGTTTTTAAGCAATACCTATTTATCAGTATTACTGATTTCAGTTAAATTTGGCTAAATCCATTAGCTGCTAAGAAGCGAGGAAATTTTTAGTGATATATCATAATAGTTATCAATTACTGTAATGAAAGTGCGCGATTGGAAGAAATGTTCAGGCAAAAGTATTATATAGTATTATGTTCTTGCATTTTACGTTTCATATCATAAAACGTAAAACGCAAAACACATGGGATTTTATGCCTGCTTTGCATTTTATAAGTTGCGTTAGACTTCGTTGCAGGGAAATGAATGAGTAGCCTGAATTTAAATCTTCATTTATTTATTGGAAGTACATCATTTGACGAAATTACATGTTTATTTTCTCTGCTATGTATAATAAGTGAGTGAAGTTTTATACTCCGCCCAAAAATTTGATACTGAGATTACTAGGAAATATACGTTTTGAGACCACCTGAGTCCAGAAAAACAGTTTTAGGAGAAAGAGAAAGAGAGAGAGAGTGTGTGTGTGTCGCTGTGCAACATAATTAAAAAGCGGAAAGTCAGTTAAATACCAAATTTAGTATTTAAGTTCAGCATCTGCCAATAATGTGACACAAAGATTAAAAAAAAAAAATGATTTCCCATCCCAACTACCAATTGCATGAAACATTTTTGGGAAAACAAAAAAGCGCTAATGATCTAATGATTTTGATTAAATTACCATATGTTGAATATATTTTATGACAAATGAAATTACGTGTTGGATTATCTGAGAATAACCTCTGCAGTCTATACATTTTGAATAAGTTTTTCATAACTGTTATACTACAAGGGGCAAACAAAATGTTACTATGAAAATAATAATAATAATTAATAATAATAAATACATATAGATCTCGTTAAAACAGTTTGTCATTTCTTGTGGAGTTAACAATTTTAGACATATTCCCCATTGGTTTAAAGTTTACAAAACTTATACTCTTCTCAAGTGGAAAGACGTTGATTTCTTCTTCTCTCTTTTGCTCCGTGTCATATAAGGAGAACAGCATTTCAACCCCATCGCATAGTGACCTGCTCTTAAAATGTGTGGCTGACATTTTATCTTAGTATATTCTCTTATTCCCCTTGTACCTACAAGAAATATGTAATACAGTCAGTTCTGCTAATGTTTACTTCTATTGGCATGAAATAGGAGAATAAGCCTTTGTAAGAATAGTTGTTACAGAATAGCTAGAGAAGGTCACATGAATGTAACATTAGATTCTTATTTGTTTATTTACATTTCGCTTTAACATCTTAAGTCATTTTGGCGGTTTTTGCCTTTGAAACAATCACTTACTCGTGTACTATTTGGTTTTACTTGAGCTATTTGTAAATTCACTCTTACACACACTTGATACTCTGTCTCTCGTTAGGGGATATTGGTAACAATCCTTGCAAAGGATATTCCTACCTCTGCCAGGAATAGAACTCGGAACCTTGAACAGACTTTCCGATAACAAGGACCGCCTAGAACAGTAATTGCGAGGTTATTGTCGTTGACGCAGAAACCGCGTGTGTTCTTTTAATGTTGGAAAGCTCAATGAAACCATATTGCTCAGAATGACCGAGAAAATGTGGGGTAAGCAACGCTAAAGGGTTTACGATCACCATTATCCATTGTGAAATGGACATGACGGGCCGCCAACTGAGTCGTAGGTTTGTATGGCTCACAGTCAGCTCCTGACGGTTATTAGACTTTTGGGAGTAAGATATGTTATTACCGTTGACAATATGTTTCTTGTATAAACGCCGTAAACGGTGTCTTTTACAGCAAGCCTGTAAAACTTAAGAATGTAGCTTTATGATTGCCAGTTTATAAATGTGATTCCCCATTAAAAACTTTAAGTATTTTAGCAAACCAAATTGGGTATACAAGCAGCGTATAATAGCACAAAAGCACGTGAACACCCTTAACTTTCTAAACATTGCGAATTTTTGGTTATTACTTTCTCTAGCATATATGTAAATACAATGCACATAGCTAGAAAAGATATTGTATTCCACCCAAAAATTCGATGTTGATATATTTTTTGGGGTCCCTTGAGTCCGAAAAAAAGCATTTTTAGAAAAAGGTTGGCGTGTGTGTCTGTACAGCATAGCTCAAAAACGAAAAAAAAAAAACCGTTAGAAACCAAACTTGGTGTTTATATTTAGTGCCTTCCAAGGTACCCCACCACAAACTACCCTTGACATAAAAATCTTTTTGAAAATGTTTTTCTCAAAAATGGCTGAAACGAATTTGATTAAAATGCCGTATATTAAATAATAATAAGTAATAAATAAAATGTATACTTTGAATTTTCTGGGAATAGCCTCTGAAGATCTCTTTATTCTGGATAAGCTTTGCAGAATTTTGCCTAACGGTTAAACCGTAAGAGATAGACAAAAACTTAATACACAAAAACATGTACATCTCGTTAAAACACATAATTTATGCCTTTTTTATAGTTGACGTTATTGAGATATTCCTTGTTATTGGTTTCAGTTTTAAACTACAACTTTTCTCAAACGGGAGCATGCAAAGCAAACCGAACCTCAATTGTTTCACATAGCGCCCAGCTTTTAAAATATTTGACTATCGCTTTAGCATAATGCATTCCCTTATTTCCCTTCTACTTAGAATGAAGCAAGTAATAAGACGAATTCTGCTAATGTTTTTCTCACTTAGAATGAAGTGGATAACAGAATAATATTTTGTAAGAATAGTTTGTATTTGAAACAGCTAGAGAAAGTTATGCATACGGAGCTCGTCAGATTCTTTTCCCCTAAATGCTATTAAATGTAAACATGTGTGGTAATTTAAAATCTACGGCTTTAAATCTTCCGAACTACTCGTGGAACAGAGTCGCTAGCACATCTTCACTTGTGCACGTTGTAACGAGATTTTGCACATGCGCAAATAGCATGACTTAATCACCTTATGGATCAAATGCATACGGTCTTACATAAAGAGATACATTTCCACAATGTTCCTGCTTGCACCAGGTAGGTTTCCCGTGGGGAACAATTTTCCTCAGGCCAAGAAAACCTGGCTTACGCTAATTGGTGGCAGGAGCAAACGTTTTTTAGAAGTAGAATAGGAAACATGCTTCTCATAATGTTGACTGTCAGTGGTAAACAGGCTAAGCATCAGCTCACGCATGACCTAAACATCCTAAATGTTACTATTGCCTCCCCTCACGCTAGCAAAAAACTCGTGAGTGTTGCCTAAACTAGCACGGGTAGTCAGGAATAGATGGAAAATTGTGAATGACGAGTATTTGCGCGCGCAGCTTCTTCCGCATGCGTCCATGCTACTAATTTTATATCAATGTCAGAAGGTGGTAACTCACTACGGCAATAGCAGATAACGCACTCGCGAAAACTTCTCCCGAATTCTCTATACTATTCATATTCTCATTTATAACTTAATTTACAAATTACTTCGTTCTTGCCCTAAAACGCTATATTTATTTGTGTACACTCAAAGACATTAAAAATACGCCTAAAAATACTTATCGCAATTGGAAGTCTTTTCGCTGACTCCACCCATGTCTTCCATCTGTTTGCTGTGCTCTTAAAGGTTTATTGGACAGGCTACATTACCGAAAATGAAGTTCTAAGTTGCAGATTGGTGATCCCTAAACCTTTTGGTTGGACAATGTTCTACCCCTCTCAGCGGGTGTTATAAAAAATTAAACTTTTCTCTGCGCTACATACTGAAGTTTAAATAGCAAGAAATTCAGGCACATGGCGAACTAAATTAACAAACTGTTTATATAAATCAACCTGTTGTGAACCCGGGAACCTCCCGAATGCGGGCCACAAACGTTACCTGAGCTATGCCGCTTGGTGCCGAAAGCCTTGTTGTTAATCTTTTATAGGTATAATTTCATTAAGTCTAATTAAAATAATCTTTGTGACAAATTTCACCAATATGCATAATAAATTTATTCCTCCAAAAATTTTTGGTTATACTTTGTTTCATTTTTTAAAAATTGGAATGACTATATTTGTTTTCTGTTCCTCCGATATCTGAGATTCTCTGAACATCTGTATTATTAATTTTATATTTTTCATGTAATACTCCGCCACCATATTTTAACATTTCATTTGAGATTCCATAAATATCCTTCAAAATCATTACACTACTTATGGAACTGGTTACAACGTAATTTTTGCATCTTAGGCACAATTGTCACCATAATCATCCTTCAGGATGGCTGCTAGTCTCATTTATTAACAGAACTGCCGATTACAAAGTATACCTGCAGTAGAATTTAGAAGTCATTGTTACTGTGGACGGAATCTTGTGTATCCTTTTAATATCGGAAGACTCATAGATATCCACAATCGTGTGGATATGACCAACTCATACTCTAAAAAAAATCCTCTCAAAAACGTAACGTTTGTTTACTTTCGGAACTATTTTAATGAGCGGCGAGTTACCCTTCGTCACTTGACAAACAGTGCACGTATAGGCTTCGGTAAATTTGTTCTGCAATGCGGACGTTCCCCTTGAACCAGTAGCAGCCGGATTGCTCGCAGGGTTTAAAAGAAACGAACGCATCCTACTCAGGTCTAATTGAAAGGGGCAAAGAGTGCACTCAGTCAAGTAGGCCGCCCAGTAATTTGAGTCACAAAGCAAGCAGCACTGCAACACGTGTTTCTTCATGGCATGCCCTTGATATTAGGGATCTGAAAGACTGAAAAATGTATTCCGAACTACTAAGGCATGAACATTGGGTTTCATAGAGCTTTTATTTGGGAGTGTGCTTGTCAGGTAATACCGGATGGGAGGATCAGATAAATTATGTTTAGGAAAGCGTGGAAAACACTACACTTCGTTATGGTAAGGATAGCTATTTTGGTGACCGATAGCTGACACATGCGGATACCAGTTGCATGCCTACCGAGTAAAGACTGACCTGCATTGGCGATTTCACGCGCCGATGTATTACCTATAGTAACGCTTTAGGGAACGTGGCTCCATGCAGCAATATATTATGTTGTATATTACAGTACTGCTTTACAGGTAATTAATGCCTCTGATGATACTATATGCCCTTCAATCAAGATTATAAAATCTCTTACTTCAAATGTATTGCATGAAGATATGCAATTCATACAGAACTTTGCAGCTACATCTACAACATTTACACACATTTGGAAACATCGAACATTGAAATGCCTTGAGCCCTGAAAGCTGTCGATGAACTTGTGCAAGCAATTAATCAGAGATCCGTGACACCTGTTTTAGACTATGTGAAAAAGAAAGGGAATACAGCGTTTGGAAAAAATTTCGGACTTTCAATAATGCGGGAAATACTAAGGTGTTGCTACGGAATTAATTGGTGGTGGAGTATCTTATCCAATAGTTGATGATGTGTCCTAGTTCTGTTTTGCTCCAATCACATCTTCTGATGTGGAGTGAAATTTTTCACAATATAAAGCTTGTTTACATGCCAATCGGAGACGATTCACGTTTTAAACGTTACAATTGTATGCTATTGTGCACTGTTATCTATGTATCTTGAGAGAAAATGAAACTGATAATGATGTTGATGACTTGTTACACAAAGTTCCTGTAAATGAGTGGTATTTATGTTTACCACCCACCCAACCTCAGTCACCTTCTACTGCCAGTGAAAACATTGCAGTCTGCCACGCAATCGCTGCCCCATTTTCCTTCTATTGGTACCACTAGGTACCACTGCATGTCAAAACAGCACAACTACATACCATGCTGTGATAATTTAGGTTCTGTCTCGCTATCGGTCCCCAAGGTGCTATCCCTAGTAATGAGAATACTGAAAATGGGGAGCGCAAAGGCCAGGGAAATTGCCTACAATTCCTTAGTGCGGCCGGTTATGGAATATGGAATAGCTGGGATCCATACAAGGTTAATCAAACTTATTCGCTGGAAAATATGCAAAGAATGTCTGTAAAGAGTGGTAAAGATTTTGGACTTACGAAGGGCGACGAGAATAAATGGGAACCGCTAAAAGTTAAGTGTAAAAGACATTATACTGAGAGGCTAAAAACCCCGGTATACTACGGAAGAAAAGATCATTTGTATAAAATTAAGGGTAGAAGGCACAGAACCGACGTAGGAAAATTTTACTTTGTTAGTAGGACCATTGAAGAATGGCATGAATTGCCTGTAGCAGCCTTTCGGGCTTTCTCTGTAACCTTAAAGAAATTTAGGGGTTATTTAAAGAGAATAAATGTTAGATAATTAATTAAAGTAAATATTGTGAGGTAATTAAGGATTTCAAAAATTGTTCTGTGACTATTAATGTTGAGGCTTCATAGCAACTGTTTATAAACATGCTGTATTTACTATTATTAATTTGTTTGTACTATTATTAATTTGTATTTACTATTATTAATTTGTTTTTACTATTATTAATTTGTATTTACCGTTATTAATTTGTATTACTATTATTAACAATAACATTATTGTGTGAATTTTTACATTTAACTCTGCCAGTGGGCAGTACCCAATTTCAGACAATAAATACATATATAGAATACTGAAAGCAATTAAAGTGGAGAAAGGGTAGTGTCTATTTTTGTTTGTAACATTTTGTATGTACCTTTTATATATTACAAAAGTTTTATTTGTTTGCTCTTGATGCCCAAATACAAGAGGGCTCAAATAACTGGGTTGAAAGAAAGCCTTTGGAGTTCCTCAAAGTAAAATCACTCCTGCGTTAATGGCGTTGGATAATTTTTTCTAAAATCTGCGAAAATTAGGTAATGGATGCCATGCAATAGAAGATTCTTTCATTCTTTCTCTCTATTTATTTTAACATGGTCATACCTCGACGAATCTCTTAGAATATACCTCGTGTCTCGGTGTCGACGAACACTTAATATTCTAGGCCTCATCTCTGTATCACACCGCCTTGTTAGTCAAGTGTCTACAGAGACCTTAGTGCTAAGCAGTTGTACCTCTGCTTCTACAAGGTGGACCAAAGAAAAGGGAAATTTTGAATTATTAATATAGAATAAAGAAATATTTTTGAGCTACTGATGGATATAAAAATGTAGCATTTTATTTGTATACATAGTATTCAGGTTTTAAAATTGTGTTCCTACGATGGTTTCCATTTCTGTGCACACACACTCCGCATCTCGATAGTGTTTACATATATATATATATATATATATATATATATATATATATATATATATATATATATCTGGATTTTGTAAGGATGGAACTTGATATTCTTATGCAGAATTCTGCAAACAGTGGAACATAATAGTTTCAAGGGACACATACACACATATATAATGGCGACGCGCTGAGCGTTTAGGAAATGCGATCTTTACAAATCGATATGCACCGATGTTCGCACACGGCTTTTTCGTTAGAGCAGAGTCAATCTCTTCAAAATGCATAAGCCATGTTTTTGCATTGAGCCGAAGACACCAGTTCATTATTGTAATCATGTATTGTGGATATTGTAATGCCGTCGTAACGAGTATTGTACGGCAACAAAACTATCGCCATTCTTGTAATAAGCCTTAATTGCTAACTCACGTTGAACACCAGTCCAGTTCTCCATTGAGATTAAATGCTACACGTTTGACAACACGATAAAAATGAAAACCTTCGAATCGATATGAACGTATCGGAAACAGTCGATATTTAAATGCCAATTTCTTTGGTACAGTCCATGTGACTGACAGTGGACACTATTCACAGAGGACTTAGTGCCAGGCAACTGTAGTACTCTGCTTTTTCACGAACCGAGCATTTGTCATAGGGTACCGTTCAGATGGCAAATAATTTGGTATTACCATGCATTTTATTTTTACTATTGTTTTAGAGTAAACTTACGTTAAATATCCATCTGGAATTTACATTGATGACTGAGGGAAACAATTCGGAAATCGCAGTCAGATTGACTGGCTCTCGGGAATTGAACCCAGGACCTCCCGAATTTGGGCCACGGACGTTACCGCCTGAGCCATCTCGTTCGGTTCTATTGTTTTATACTCGCTGGATTCGGGAAAGCATTTATCATCTTAGGAGTTTGAATGACATTTGCATAATTGGAAAACCATAGGGATAGACAAAATCTTAAACAAAAAATATGGTTGAATACCTCCGTGATACATTATTTTGCATAAACTGTCTTAAACGTGTGATATTTTAATAAAAATCTTTACACTTATGAAAAAAAAAAATCTGTAACTCGCACAATAGAAGCTTGAGTGTTCCTTTCAGATCACTCTGTTCCTTGCCGATAAGGTATCCCAAACAAACGCAGGGGAATTACAAGCGCTTAAACCCACACACCAGAGGCTGCGGAAATAATTTCACATCCTAAGCAGTTCTGAATAAGTGTCAGAAATTCAAAGGAAGTATTACTGCATAGCACAGTTAAAACACTACTTGTTTACCAAGGAACATTATCTGCAGCCATTTCCTGTTCTGTTTTGAGAGATGACTTGATGAGCTCTCTAAGAAGCAAATCATTCAGTCGTCATACTGGAAGGTCATTATGGCTTTATAACAGCCTGTTTTAAAAGGATGTGTAGGAATGGATTCGATAACTAAATCTTCTCATATAAAAATAATGTAATATAATAAACATTTGCAATATCACACCTGGTGTCTAATCCCTTAAACCAGAGCACGTATTCCAAATCTTTGTCATTTATTTACATATTTAAAACATTTCTTGCATCCATTACTTTACAGATAAATTAGATAAATTAATTAAAATTATACATATATAATATATATAGGACTTAAGCCAAAGCCTAGGAGTCAGAAGCCTTTCAGGAAGCCAACGACACGAAACCACAGAATGAAAAACCGTTACGAGGGGTCGGCCCGTAGCCAGGCATGGAAATGGAGGAAGTGGATGATATGAAATCCCATCGAAATTGATTATTTGAAAGGTGATAATGGAGCAATTAGTGGAATGAGTGGCGGGGGAAGCCGGAGAATCCGGAGAAAACCCGCCTAGACGCGGCTTCGTCCACCACGAATCCCACATGCGGGCGTTTAGGATCGAACCCGGGCCACCTAGATGGGAGGCGAGGGGTCAAACCACTCACCCACGGTGCTTATATGTATATATATATTGATTTATTTATTAAATTCTTAAATCAGAATATATTAACTTTTTATCATCACGTCAATATATATATATATATATACATTAATTTAAAATTTGTTTTAATTATTAAATTATACTTATTTTAATTTACACAATTTAAAACTTTAAAAATCTTAAACACAAAATTTAATAACAAATTACCAATTATAATTTCTTTATCTTTAAAAACACATTTTTTTTTAAAATCTGACATTCATTTTTGATTAATTTAATCTTTAACTTAATTCTTCTTCTTTTTAAATCATTTAATATATTTCCAGCATTATTTTCTATTTTTTTTTAAATTTTATTCATTTTTTCTTACTTTCTTTTATATTTTCCAAACATTTTATATTTAAATTAAAATAAAACTACAAAACCCTTATTAAAATTAAACAAACATTTATACTGAAATCCAGTATAAATAACTGGTAGCCAGCTACATCTAATCAAAATATTTCTAGCACTACATTTCCTATTTATCCGCCGGAAGCCAACAGCAACTATTATTGTACTGGTATTCAGTGCATTTGCTCATAAACTAAAACCGTGGCACAAAGACCCAAAGTCGGGGCAAGGCTTACCGCCGACTGCTGCGTCCCCCATCTCTGTCCATTACAGGCGTCATGGATAGGCTTGAGGGTGGGACGAGGCTAAGCGACCCGAGTCCCTCCCGGCCGGTTAATGCGGTCTACGCAACCTGCAACCCCAAATGTTTCCTCAAGTGTCTCCTCAATTGGCCTCCCAGGGATCTCACGAGGTTGAGTGCACCTTGAACCAAGTCTCCCAGCAGGAGAAAATCCCCACACCGGCACGGGAAACTAACCTGGACCTCCCGCTTGGTAAGCGGCCACGCTACGACCACATTTTCTTGTAACTAAATTAAACTTATATATAAGCATATGGCATACTATGAAAGTCCGTTAAATACCACATTTGGTATTTAAGATCTGTATCTTCCAAGGAAGTGATTTTCAGCAAAATCCCCCCACTCCAAACTACCCTTTATATGGAACGATAGTAAGATATTTTCATGACAAACGAAATGTATATCTTGAATTTTCAGGGAATAATTTCTGAAGATTTTTTTTATTCTGGATGACTTCTGTAGAGCTTGTAAGCCGTAAAGGATGGACAAAACTTACTACACAAAAATTAATAGATCACACGCCGTTTGTTATACACCTTTAAACTTTTTTTTTCAAATGGAAAGTCAACTTTCCTTTTTATCTCTTTTGTTTTACTCCTGGCCGTGCAAAGTGAAAGATACTTTAATTGTTTCACACCGCTACCGGCTTTTTAGTACATTTTGACTAGCACTTTAGCTTAGTTATTTCCCTTCTACTTACAAGGAACTAATTAATCCATTTCTGCTAATAGTTCTCTATTGCTACGATGTAGATGAAGGAATACTCTTCTTATAACAATAGTTTGTAGAGAAAACCATATGAATTGAACACATTAATTTCTTTGAAAATAAAAATTCCGTTATTCTTTTCATTATGTGTCAATCCCTTCATTATGGTTTGCCTATTCCGTCATGTGACGGCGTAAACACAGAAGTACGTTTAAACATTCTCCTTGTTCAGTCGACAGCGTCGCAAACTTGAGGCAACGTGCACACCATTTCCTTGAGGTGGTGCGCAACCAAAACTTGTGAGGTTAACTTTTAAGGATTGGTTGCAACGTCTTACACATATCCTAGGCAGGTTTATAGTACCTCACCCGCCTATCCCGTTGTATGTACGCATATAATAATTAAAACTGAATTCAAACTGTATTTTTACTTTCTCTAGCCCGCATGTACAATGTACATAGGTATTATATTTCACCCAAAAATTCGATTGAAAAATTTCACCGAAATACACGTTCTGAGACCCTTGAATCCAAAAATAGCATTTTAGAAACATGCCCTGTGTGTTCTATCAATGTGTGTGTCTGTGGAAGTATAGTACTAAAACAAAAAGTCGGTTAAATACCAAACTTGGTATATGAGCTCAGTATCTACCAAGATACGACACGAAGCTTTTCAAGAAATACCCCATTTCATGGAACATTTTTCGAAATTTTGATCTTCTCAAAAATGCCTTTAACATTTTTATTAAAATACCGTATGTTTAAGATATTTTCATGACAAACGAAATGTATATCTTGAATTTTTTGGGAGTAGCCTCCGAAGACCTCTTCATTCTGAATGGCTTTTGTACAACTGGCAAACCGTAAGAGATAGGTAAAAACCTATTACACAACAAATGTAGATCTCATTAAAACACCCAATTTATATGTATATATATTGTAGAGTTAACTATTTTCGAGATACTTCGGATTGTTGGTTTCAATTTTAAGCCATTTCAACTTTTTTTCCAACGGGAAGACATATTATTTCTCGTCTCTCATTTGTTTACTCTTGACAAGCAAAGAGAATCAATTCTAATTGTTTCTCATAGCGACCGGCTTTTAAAGGACTTTAGACTGTGAATTCCCTTATTTCCCTTCTAATTATAAGGAAGCAGGTAATAAGACTAATCCTGCTAATGGTTATCTCAATTGGTATGATGTAGATGAATTATTAATCTTTTGAATGAAAGACTTGTTTGCACAACAGCTAGAAAGTCATCTGAATGGAACACATTAGATTTTTCAGCTAGGGTTATTTTGTGCTCTTCGTTGTGCCCAACAGTTCTATCTGTTGCTTTCCCAAGCCCATCTCTTCCAGAGAAAGCCATCAGATGCTATTGTGGCTCTGTTCCTGAAATCCCTGCGTTTAACGGTTCATGCGCTCTTAAATTTATGTTCCTTTAAGTTTAGGCATCGTGGTATGGGTGTAGTTAAGGGTAAACAAGTTGGTATTTCGAGTTGGAATTAAACACATACCTATTACTTTTGGGCCCTTGCCCGAGGACCTAAAACTGTCTTCGTTGTAACTGGTTTTCGCCTTTCCTCTATGTTCATACAGAGGTCTCCTAATCGTTGGACAATACTTGTATAATGTACGTAATATTTTATTGAAGAGCTAAATATTTTGGATAATGTGCATTTTCTGTAATTTGTTCATAGTACATAGGTAGAGAAGGTTCGCATTCCACCCAGAAATTCCATACCGAAATACACGTCTTAGGATCCCCTGTATCCAAAAGAGGCATTTTTAAAAAGGTCCATGTGTATGTGTGTATATATGTCTGTGAATACATTAATCAAAAACGATGTCAGTCAAATACCGAACTTGATATTTCAGTTCACCATCTTCAAGAAAATCCCCCCACTCAAAATATTCTTTACATGAGAAAAACTTTTGAAATTTTTGATTTTCTCAAAACTGACTCTGAGGATTAAAGTACCGTATATTAAATATAGGTACTCATGTGGCAAATAAAATGTGTACCTCTCTTGAATTTGCTGGGAATAGCTTCTAAAGACCTCTTCATTCTGGATGATGTTTGTATAATTGGTAAACCGTAAAAGATAGAAAAGAACTCATTACACAAAAATGTAAATCTCGTTAAAACACACAATTTATGTGATATAAAGTTATTTTTGCAGAGTTCAGTGTTTCAGGGATATTCCTTATTATTGATTTCAATTGTGAACTACTTTAACTTTTTCAAACGGGAAGTTATCTTTTGGATAGGTTGAGTTAGACTGAAAAATTCAATGCCATTGTCAGTTGAGAAATTTAATTTCGTGCCATCATGTTGCCATGGTAGCTCAGTGGTAGAGCAACGAGCTAGAGGCCGGGAGATCCGTGGTGCAAATCCCGGATATGACTGCATTTTTCAGTGTGACTCCTCCTGTCCTACACACGGCTTGTCTGAAAAAACAATTAAATTGACCATATTAGTGGGCTGTACTATGAATCCTGGACTTAAAAGAACTTGCGACATTGTAAGTCGCCATTGGGGTATGTCATCTCAAAATAATTTGAGATTACCTTGTGGATTACCGTAAAGCATCGAGTCAGTTGAGAAATTTAATTTCGTGCCGGCATGTTGCTGTGGTAGCTCAGTGGTAGAGAAACCGGCTAGAGACCGGGAGAGCCGTGGTTCAAATCCCGGCCATGACATTGAATTTTTCTGTCTGACTTTACCTAGATAACCCCTGTCCTACACAGGGTTTTTGTGAAAAAACAATTAAATAACTTATCTTTTGTTTTATATCTCTTTTGTTTTACTCTTGGCTTTGGAAGGAGGACCAAATTTCAATGACAAACGCAGAGCGATATCTTTTAAAAGATTTCACTATCGCTTTAGCCTCGGGTATTCTCTTACTTTCCTTTTACTTATAAGTATTAGCTAAAAAGACCACCTCTGGTAACTTTTATCTTGATTAGCATCATGTAGGTAAAAATACTTTTGGAAGAATAATTTTAAGAACATATAGAGAAAGCTATGCGAATGGAACACATCAGACTTTTAATTTTATTCTGTATAGCTTAAGCTTTCTTTCTACAGTTTTCGCAAGCATTTAAGTTCTCACTATATCATAGATTGCATTTCTTCTCTTAAGTTCTCTAGCAAAAATATAATCTTCGTGTATACACTGTTTCTGGCTTGCATTATTTGGTATTTAAGATGTCAAGGCAAAAGAAAATCCAAATTTTATTGTATCGTTGATTTGAGTCAGGATTGATTGGTGTGGATGGGGAAGTCCGACTTCTTCACGATTCCGTAACCGTTGTTATTCTGATGTTCACCAAAGCTGACGGCTCATTATTTGTGTTCTTCAATAACCTTTGTACGTGTGCACTAGTGATGAACATCTTCGAATTTTTGACAATCGAATGTAGACTATTACGATAGCGAGAAATGACTAACGAAATATTCGTTTTTCATTCGGATTTAAAAGCTGTTTCTTTTTTGCAAAATACGTTTAAATAGTAGCACAAGTTGCTAAATCGACAATTTTTCATTCTGATTGAAGAGTATTGACTTTGGGGCACATTATTTTGTAATATTAAAACACACGCCTTCTTTCAGTTATTCTCTAGCGATAATTAATTCCATGAATATCAGATTGTGATAGATAACAATTCTCAATCAGACTAGCACATATAACTCTGAAACGGTACTCTGTATTTTTAAAATAAAGATATATTAGGACATTTTAAAGTTTCAATTATGTGCGGTTATGATTAGGTAAATTGAGGTTATGTTACATAGGTTGTATTGCATTTATTAATTCGTATCCATTTTATTTGAGGTTAAAATGGATATGCCAAAGATTATAGCCTCGCAATAGATTGATTTAGTAATTAGGTCTTATTCTGTATTTGCAGGACTCGATCCTAAATTCGGCTAAATGATATTGTAGGTGGAACTGAATGTAAGGGATAGCTAACATTCTAAGATTCATGTGGACATGTGCTTCTCGATTTTAATATACAAAGATGTAGGGAGCTACAATAGCTTTTGTGACTGTTAACTAGCTAGGAAACATAAAGCAGTAACATTAATACAATTTTAACTTCTTTGTGCAAAAAGGAGGTTCGTCAAGGTTTGGAATTAACGTTTTGGTTTTGATTTACAAGCACAACAATTGCCACCTCTCATCACTGGGTGATAATGCATGCACCACAAAATTGGGACCTCTGCGCATTATTACAATATTAATGCGCATGTTTTCAAAACAAGCTATACGTCCTAGTGTGTAGTAGACCAACTACATTTTTTGTTTCTTGCTTGGTAGTTGGTATGTAGCATTCTTTACTGTAATTTGTATGACTGGCTGCCAAAGCTGTTGCATAAAGAAAATAAGCAGTAAATGATTTATACTCTCAGGTATTATATCTGTACTGGATCACCAATGAAAACGACTTGAAAAGTGACGGGACTGTCGACTGCCAAGTACCCAATAGTATAGGTACAATAACATTTTAAAGCCGAAGAAAACACTAAATGCTTGGATAACAATCGAATAAACAATAGTTAGGCGACTATCGAATAATTCGATAGTGCTCAAGACTATTGTGCACAATTATCTCCAAGAGATTATCAAAGCTAATTAATAATTATTAATACAGGAAGTCCGAAACAGCTACACATGCTTTTCCTAAATGGACTAACGGTGCAAGTCTGTAACGAGGTTCTAAATATCTTATGCTATGCTAAGACAAAGTTCGAAAAACATTAATAACTGGTAGAGAAGTAGTGTACTGTTTGAAGAATTGCTTAAAAATAAACTATTAAAAATATTTAATAGTTCGTGTTTTATAGAAAAACGGCCTGACTTTAAAAATACCTCTCCTAATGCTATGTCAATATTCGTTCTACTTCTGTTCTGTAGTTTAAAATGAAGGGGAAGTAACAACGTATACAATGTCCGAAATTGCGAGCGCTGGTTATAAAAGAACAAATATAAGCACCGGCTACTCAGTGATATAATGACAATAAATTATTGCAGAGTAGTAGTAAGTGGATTCTTATAAAATGCACTGGTAAGTTTAGACATCTGAATGATGTTTATATAACTATTCTCTGGCGGGTATCCATGCATGGAACAATCACTTATGTAACATAAAAAGAGAAAGGATAATGCGCTATTTAAATACGCTTATAATTATTGTATTTTGTATTGTGTTTTTATATTCAGGCGTGTGGTATATGAAGCAACTTCCAAGGCTGTGACACGAAGATTTCCAGGGAAATACCCCACCCCACCCACGCTTTACTGGGAAGATTTTTTAGAAAATTTTGATTTTCTCAAAAATGGCTATAAAGATTTTAATTAAAATACCATATGCTTAATATATTTTTATGACAAACAGAACGTATATCTTTAATTTTCTGGGAATAGCCTCCGAACACCTCTTCATTTTTTGTATAACTTTTGCATAACTGGTAAACCTAAGAAATAGACAAAAACCTACTGAACAAAAACTGGAGATCTCGTTTGAACACACATTTTATATCTTATACGTTTTCGTTGCAGAGTTGACCGTTTTTGAGATATTCCTTGTTATTGGTTTCAGTTTTAATTTACCCAACGTTTCTCAAACGGGTCCATGCAAAGCGAACCGATCCTCAATTGTTCCACATAGCGACCAGCTACAAAAATAGCTTTAGCATAATGTATTCCCTTATTTCCCTTCTATTTACAATGAAGCAAGTGATTCTACTAATGTTTATCTCGATTAGCATGATGGCATTTTTATTAGCGTAGTTTGTGTATGGAACAGCTCAGATTTTTCATGTCGTCCTTTGGGTTGTAAATGAAAACACATGATGTAAAATCGCCTGTTTATCTGAAGGAACCTGTACCTTACTTATGCAAAGCCGGATAAGACAGTGTACATTGAATGTACTGGCTGATGATTGGCCTTATGTAAACTAAATTTCCTCTTTGGCAGTGTTTCATCTAAACCAACAAGACTATCATCTCAGGCAAGTTTAAAAATTATGATATGATAAGACGGCTTAGTCAATAAGCAGCTGTCATTACGGTTTACGTTTTGTTTGCAGAAATGCAATGTTCTTTACAAACGATATCTGACTTGTTTGGATAGCCACACAAAGTGAGGAAATGCTTAACAGCTTAATATTATCTCCATGCTTGTAACACTACTTTAGGGTTTAAAGATAATTGAAGGGTCATCATGCTTAAGGAGTTAAGAGCCGTTTTGCATAACTTGTGTGTACTATTCGTGAGGTGATGTAGGTACAACAAAGATCAGTAGATGGCATGAGAGGTAACTCATGTAACTTGTTCATGCTAAACGTGATAATTAGTGTTTCAGGAGTTGGCTATATTGGGCATATATGTATGTCGATTCCTATTCACTTCCACTTTTTTATTACTTTCTCTAGCGCATATGTACAACGTACATGTTTTGAGACCTTCTGAATCCCCTCTCCCCAAAAAAAGCAGTTTTAGAAAAATGTCCATATGCGTGTGTGGAAGGGGTTAGAATATATCAAAAAAGAAAAGTCAGTTGTATACCAAACTTGGTATTTAAGTATCTTCCTGGGATACCCAACGAAGATTTTCAAGAAAATCCTCCACCTCCATCTACTCTTTACATGGAACACTTTTCGAAATTTTTGATTTTCTCAAAAATAGGTCTAACGATTTTATTAAAGTGTTCAATAAATGTTTAAGATATTTTCATGACAAACGAATTGTATATCTTGAATTTTCTGGGAATAGCCTCTGAAGACCTCTTCATTCTGGGTTGCTATTGTATAACTTTGCATAACTGGTAAACCGCAAGAGATAGGCAAAAACGTACTACACAAAAAATGTAGATCTCGTTAAAACACACAATTGATGTCATATACATTTTTTGTGTAGAGATATCTGTTTTTGAGATATTCCGATATGCCGATATATTCGAGATATATTGGTTTCCGTTTTAAGCTACTTAAAACTATTCTCAAACGGGAAAGCTATTTTTTTAACCTTAGCAAACAAAGAGAACCAAATTTCAATTGTTTCACTTAGCGACCGACTTTTAAAAGCATGACTTTCGCTTTGGTCTAGTATATTCCCTTATTTCTCTCCTATTTACAAGGAAGCAAGTAATAAGACCAATTATGGCAATGTTTATGTTGATTAGCATGATCTACATAAAAGAATAATCTTTTGCAAGAAAAAGTTTGTTGGTGAAACATCTAGAAAAAGTCTTGTGAATAGAACATATCAGAATTTTTTTTTCAAAATGTGATCTGTTTTAAAATATTTATCCTGTATGGGCAGTGTTATTAATATATGTGTTTCGGTGAAGCGCACATTTTCCTCTAATTGTGTAATAATAGAAGCTTTTTTACCTGTTGAAGCTTCCAAGGACAAAGTTTGAGGCACACTGTAAGGACTTTACTACATCTATAGATATGGTGTGTGTATTACAACTAGGAAAAGTTGAATAAATACCAAATTTTACATTTAAGTTCAGAATTTATTGATGGATACGATAATACTGTGGGGAGGCAAATGAAAACCTTACGTAATTTTTTATTTTCTTAAATTCCATCTCTTTAAAATGTGACAAGATAAATGCGATCCATATTTTGGATTTTCTAAGAATATTCTCAGAATACTCAAATAACAAAAGTCATTACAATGGAGACAGCCCTGTGGAGGTTAAGAGTATACTCGAGAGAGCTCATTTAAAGTATGCTGGAGAATTAAGCGGTAAATTGTGCAGTGTTTTGGAGAGAAATGCGATAATAAAGAAGTATTTTTAAGGTGAAATGCGATACTTCCTGAAGAAATTTCCCCTGGGTGTAGCTTTCAAAATTTGTCGTGAAAGATCATTCTCAACGTACAAAGTTAACTGATAAACGCTAAATTTTGATACTAGAATTATTTCATAAAGGTACAATGGGGAAGCAGAGAAATAGTTGTGATAAATAATTTCGTACATATATTAAAATCGGTGAGTAATGTAAGAACACATAAGCTATAATTCCATTATTAGTAAGTCGTTAAGTTCTTGGCTTCATAGAATTATGGCAGTTATGTAAATTTAATTGTTTTTTTTTTTCCGCATAAGCCGTGTGTAGAACAGGAATTGGATAGGTAGAATCAGACTGAAAAAATTCAATGCCATAGCCGGGTCGGGACTTAAGTACTTAAGACATTGTAAGTCGCCATTGGGGTATGTCATCTCAAAGTAATTTAAGATCATCTTGTGGTTTATCGGGAAACATGCAGGTCAGTTGAGGAATTTAATACTATGCCGGTATGTTACCATGGCAACTCAGTGGTAGAGCAACTAGCTAGAGACCGGGAGATCCGTGGTTCAAATTCCAGCTATGATATTGATTTTTTCTCTCTGACTCTATCAAACTCACAGCTGATTGTTGCTGTTCACCCTTTGTCTTCCTTTCATTAGCTAATGCATTGTTACACATGTTTGAGTAAACACTATGCATTCGGCAAATACTTTACATCGAGGCATCGATTGTCGCACCTGTGTGTGAGTTTGTGATTGCGGAGGTTTGCTGGTGCAAAATAAACACTACTTCTGGAAATGTCTTGCCATGTGACCAACAGGCATAAAAAGGGGGCAGCTTAGCCCAGCGTGCAGTCATGGCCGCACCGAGCGTCAAAAGAAAAATGTGCTGCAGAAATTGTTGCGAAAGCAATGGATTAAAGACGTTAATTTGTAAACAGATTTTTATTGTGATCAGATGGAAGAAATAAACAGGCGTTTGTTTGAGTAACAAAAATAATTTAATATTTTAGATAGTTTAGTTCACATAAATCCGAAATGTACTAATCATCTCGTCCATATAATCGAATAATGTGGTTTATAAAGGTTAGCCTTGTTTTATACCTCTCAAATTAAACAATAGCTATTATTTATATTTATAATTGCTTATTTATTCTTAAAATACCTACTCATTTGGAAGAATAACGAGGCGAAGTCAATTTTCTATGTACTTTCACCTAAATTTATACACACGGACTTTAAAAAATTGTGTAGTGAAACTTTCCAGATACGCAGCATTACAACGGAAATGGAAAAATCAGATGTCTTAGATTCATATGCCTTTCTCTACCCGTTCTACAAACTATTCTTATAAAATCAGTTCTTTTATGTACATCTTGCTAATCGAGAAAAGTATTAACAGAAATGGTCTCGTTACTTGATTCCTTGTAAGCAGAAGGGAAATATGGCCAAAGCGATGGTCATATCTTTTAAAAGCTGGTCGCTGTTTGTTCCGATCGCTTTGCAAGGCTAGCGGTGAGCAAAAGCGAGATGAAAGGAAAGGTAATCCTTTTTGAGAAAAGTTACATAGTTTAAATTGAAACCAGTAACAAGGAATATACTGGAAACGATCAACTCTACAACAAAAATGCATATAACATAAACTATGTGTTTTAGCAAGATCTACATTTCTTGTTTGGTGAGTTTTTGTCTATTTTTTATGGTTTACTAGTTATGCAAAAGTCGACAAAATTCATTCAAAATGAACAGGTCTTCAGAAACTATTTCCAGAAAATTCAAGATATGCATTTTATTTCTGATGTAAAAATCTATAATATACGGTATTTTATCATAATCGTTAGAGCCATTTTTGTAAAAAATAACATTTTCAAACATTTTTCCAAGTAAAAACGCCAAGTTTGGTATTTAACGATCTTTTAGTTTTTGAGCTCTGCTGTCCACGGACACATAGGACCTTTTTTAAAAATCGGATGTGTTCTATTCACATAACTTTCTGTGTACAAACTATTCGTACAAAAGATTAATCTTTCATCATCATACTAAGCGAGGCATAAAGTAGCAGATTTGGTCTTATTACATGCTCCCTTGTAAGTAGAAGGAAATAAGGGAATACATTAGGCTAAAACGATAATCAAATCTTTTAAAAGCTGCTCGCTATCTGAAACAATTGAGGTTCGATTTGCGTGGTCCCGTTTGAGAAAAGTTAATGTACTCTAAAATTAAAAACAATAACAAGGAACATTTCGAAAACTCTCAAGAAAAAGGAATATGATATAAATTAACGAGATCTACATTTTTTGTTCAGCAAACCTCTTTGCATAACCGTTATGCAAAATTCAACAAAAGTCGTCCAGAATAAAGAGTTCTTAAGAGGCTATTCCCAGAAAATTCAATATATATTTTTTTATTTTAATGTAAATATCTTTAATATACGGCATTTTAATCAAAATCATTAGAAATTTTTTGAGAAATTCAACATTTTCGAAAAAGTTCCATGAAAAGGGTGGTTTGAAAATCTTCGTGTCGCATCCTTGGAGGATACTAAACATAAATACCAAGTTTGATATTTAACGGTCTTTTACTTTTTAGCTATGTTGTCCACATACACAAACACACACGAACTTTCTTCTAAAACTTTTATGTGTCCCATTCACATGCCTTACGTCTCTGTAACAAATTATTGTTAAAAAGTTTCTTCTCTTACTTCTTGATAATCAGATAAAATTAGCAGAAACGATCTAAATACATGCTTCTTTGTAATCAGAAGGGGTGTAAGGGAGTTCACTAGGCTAAGGCGATAGTCAAATCTTTTAAAACCTGGTTGCTATTGTGATTGAAATTCCATTGTTTGTATGGCCAGAAGTTGACAAATCCCCGTATGAGAAAAGTCTAAGTATTCTAAAGCTGAAACCAAATAACAAGAAATATATCAGTAACGGTAGACTCTACTATAAATGTGTATGACACAAATTGTGTGTTTTAATAAGATCTACATTTTTTGTGCAGTAAGTTTTTTTTCTATCTGTTACGGTTTAAACGTTATGCAAATTCTACAAATTCAAAAGCGCTTAAGAGACTATTCGTCAGAGATTTTTGAGACAAGCAAAATTTTTAAAAATGCTTCCATGTAAAAGGTAGTTTGTGGTGGGGAGAATATTCTTTAAATCTTGGTGTCAAATCCTTGGAAGATACTGAACTTAAATATCAAGTTTGGTGTTCAAAGGTTGATTAGTTTTTGAGTTATGCTGTCCAAAGACACTCGCACACATGGCCATTTCCCTAAAAAATGATTTTTTTGACTCAGAGGGATCTCAAAACATACATTGACTGCCTCTGTGGTCGAGTGGTCAGCGAGCTGACCTCTCACCCGGAGGTCCGGGTTCGATTCCCGGCTGGGGCGGGAAATTTTTTTTAACTAGAATTATTCCCTATACCCTCAGAGTATAGGAAGTATATATGGAAGTATATATGTGAGACTATATGTGTGTTTTGAAGGAAATAAAATGATTAAACCCCAACATAAAGAACCTACAGTCAACGAGTTGTTTCTAATGCAAAACCCCCAATATGAAACAATAAAAAAAAAATGTGTTCCATTCACATGACTTTCTCTACAACGATGTAACAAATTACTGTTAGAAAGCATATTCTCCTATCTACTTTATTATAATCGAGATAAACGTTAGCAGAAATTGTCTTATTACTTGCTTCCCTGTAAGTAGGAGGAAATAAGGGAAAACACTAGGCTAAGACGATAGTCAAATTTTTTAAAAGCTGGTTACCATTGGTTGAAATACGCTTCTGTGCATGGCCAGGAGTTTACAACTTTCCGTATGAGAAAGGTTTAAGTATTTTAAATGAAATCAATAACAAGGAATATCGTGGAAATGGTCAATTCCACGAGAAAAAAGTATATGACATAAATTGTGTGTTTTAACGTGATCTATAATTTTTATGTAGTAAATTTTTGTCTATCTCTTACGATTTACCAGTTACGCAAAATTCATTCAGAATAAACAGGTTTCCTAGAAAGATCAAAATATACATTTTATTTGGCATATAAATATCTTTAATGTACGGTATTTTTAAATACCAAGTTTGGTATTTTACCGACATTTCGTATTTGAGTTATCGTGTTCACAGATACACGGACACACACGGAACTTTTTCTAAAATGCCTTTTTTTTAATGCAGGGAACCCTAAAACGTCTATTTCCGGTGAAATCTATGTACATAGTATGTGTGAAATCTCGGTATCGATTTTTTGCATGGATATACATGTAGAGAAAGTAAAAACCATTTATTTACACGGCTGAAGTACAGAAATCTCATTGGAAGCATTTGTGCTCTGGCAATAAACATCATGCTTTGGTACGGCATTAATTAGTTAACTTGGTCCAGATGTGACAGCTTTTCTGACTGCCGCTAAATCTTTCGGTAGGAGCACTGGCACCTAGAGAGGGGTCTCTTAGGATATTCTTAGAAACCAGAACGTGGAACAGCTGCTGAAGCATGCGGAAAAAAACTTTTTGTCTTTTGAGGCGTCTCGAAGCTCGTGTTTGGCCGATCCCGTGCTACTGTTTATACCAGCTTGGCTATTGTCGGTTCATAGTGAACAAAACACGCATTGCAATCCTTGCAGCACATGCCATAGGAATTTGTTGGACTAGTTACTCTGTTTTCTTAGATTTAAACAATGTATACGGGGTTTCTTTGATTGTTAGACCGGGAAACGAGATTCAGATAACGTGCAACATACATATAATTCATAATATATGAATTATCGTGTTCCGTAAAAAAATCGTTACTGAGATTCACCGGAAATACACGTTTCCAGCCCTTGTGAATTAAATACATTCTATAAAGCATTTTAGAATCTGTGTGATAAGGTACACTCAAAGACATTAAAAATACACCTGGAAATACTTATCCTAAGACGAGGATCTTTCGCTGACTACGCTGCCCATGTCTTTCACCTATTTGCTATGCTCTTAAAAGCGTATTGGGCAGGCTACGTTATCAAAGGGAAGGGGTTGGACAGGAAACGTAACTTGTGACAAATGAAGTTCTGAATTTCGGACTGGTGATCCCTAAACTCTCTGATTAGACAATATGTACCCAACATTAGGTTAATCTTTTCGATTAAATTAATACACTGCTTATAAAGTCAACCTGTTCTGAGGGAGCGTCGAGCGGGATTGAGGGGTGAAGGAGTGGATTGCCCAATCGGTTTTGCTCTTTTATACTTGCGTGGTATGTTGTACCAGAATGACACCAAAGAAAGACCCAAGACCCTCAAGCATTCACATTTTCAGCAAAATCACAGCACCAGGCATATTTTCATTGTCTTTGAGTGTACATATGTGCGTGTCTGTTAGTGATGGGCAGAAAATAATCTAACGTTGAATTATAACGGTTACAAGTAAATTACCCAGTAACGGTTACAAATGTAACGATAACTATGTAACGATTACAAAGTAACTACATAGTTACCCAATAATGGTTACAGAAGTAACGAATACTAAGTAACTAGTTACCCAGTAATGGTTCCAAAGTAACGAAGGAAGTTACTAGTTGTCTCCTTAACGGTTATCGGGTCTGGTGACAACATCCACGTATTGTATTGTTATCGCTTACCTGGACCTAATTTTTAACCCGTTACACAGAATTAATAGCCTGATATATATGTACTGAGGTTATCTGTATATTTTCTGATTTAAAGATGTTAGACAATAATGTGTAGTTAGGCGTTCATATTTCTATTCTTTAGCATCATACCTTTCAAAATGTCAATCGCCATTTTTATGTGACATCCCTCGAAAATATTTCAGTTATTATAGTCTTAAATTCAGTCATGTTTAAGCTGACAAAATGGCGTGTTTTTGATAGTTGATAGTGTTTAACGACCGTTGTTACTACTTACGGCACCGCAGAAATGACACTGATGACACATGGAATGAAGATGGAGCACCGGTGAAATGCGATGACGAGGGAAACCGGAGAACCCGGAGAAAACCCGCCCCTGCGTCACTTTGTCCACCACAAATCCCACATGTGGTCGCCTGTGATCGCCTCGCCTTGATGAGAGGCGAGTTGTCTAACCACTCGGTCACGGCGCGGCCTAGCGTGTTTTTGCTTTGCTATGTCTGCATTAAGTGAAATTTTTATTTAGATTCTCATACACCTCAGTTCATCTGTAGAATTCAAATGATTAATACTAAAAGTGCAAACTCAGTAAATGTATGAAAATCATTCCATGTGGAATATGTGTAGATGATGCATACCCAAAATGTGATCTTTGCAGGAGTAAACTTTTCTATAAGTCTACATAAAATTTACGGAAATATTGAACCTTCTGCGCGCGCACACACATACACACACACGTGGATATATTTTCTGAAAGTCTGATGAGTTGGATTCACACGACTTTCTTTAGATCTCAATAGTATATCGCATACTAAGAACGGTAAGTTATACTTATCAGGTCGAGAATGCATATGCATTTTCCACCTGATAAGTAACTTACAGTTCGTGGTTCCCAATTACTTTTTGAAATACTTGAAAAACACGTAAAAAACAATACTAAATCGAAATTGTCACTATTTTATCGAAGATTAAGAAAAAATGACATCTCGATGTGAACAAATGAAAGGCTACGTCTAAATTATATGGACAAAGTCTTCTTATACAATGTTTTGTTAATGAATTTGCAATCGATTCTTTACTTGAAATAGCACATGTCTTGAGCATTGCGTCATTTCCTAATTGTACTCTAAGTATTAATGACCTCTCAAACTGTTACTGTAAGTGCTTACAGTGTTTGTTGGCATGGAAATTAATGAATGAATTGTAAATTTAGCTTACATTACCAAATAGCTGTTCAGCATGATTAACTTGCACATCAAGTATTGCAAAAGATTATTATACGGTTTGCAAAAACGTGGACCAGATGCATACGTTGATGTAGACTCATTCTCCTGAAATAGCCACTGACATTTACATCTTTGAGTAATCATCGAAGGAATTGCAAGATTGTTTATTACATGTTTCTTATATCTTCGAATGCGAAAGTAGGCCAAGATCACAATTAAATGCATCAGTTCTCACTTAGACGACAAAACTGTATTTATTGCATTGAATGGTTCCCAAACAGATTAAGAGGACAAGTTTTTATACGTGATGGGTATGAATAAACTACTAATGTTGATTAGTAACAAATTATGCTGGTAAGATTAATAGGGGTATGTGTCTTTAACAGTGGTGAATCAAGATCCAGAGTTGCAAACTGTCGGCAAGTCTATTCACTAGATTGCTTCAATTAATGCGAAACCTCTCGAACTTCCTCGAGCACATGCGAAGATGTGTGCCTATAGGTTACGATCCTTTGGAATTGTTATCATGGATATTTATGCCTTTAACCTTACATAACAAAAATGAAAGCCCGACAGATTATACGATCGTATTTCTGGAATCAAATCTCGAAGATGAAAGGCCCCATTATCAACAGGTCACAATTGTATGTTGAACATTCTTTATCTATATTGTACAACTCATTTTTGCCATCTCTATATGCATTTTTTTTGTTTTGTTCCCGTGCTAATAGAAGTGCACTCAAGGCGGGAGTTTCTTAGCCCCTAAGGAGAAGGAAATGCGAAGGGTGTGTGTGTGTGTGTGTGTGTGTGTGTGTGTGTGTGTGTGTGTGTGTGTGTGTATGTGTGAGATATATATATATATATATATATATATATATATATAGAGAGAGAGAGAGAGAGAGAGAGAGAGAGAGAGAGAGAGAGAGAGAGAGAGAGAAAATGCATTTTGCTGTAGTAGGTGATCAAAGTGTTAACACAGCTAGAGGAACTTATTACTTTCTCTATACTCACTATGTACATAGTGAATAGAGAAGGTGTTGCACTCCACCAAAAAATTCGATACCGAGATTTCACCGGAAATATATGTTTTAGGGTCCCCTGTATCCAAAAAAAGTATTTTCAGAAAAAGGTCCGTGTGTGTGTCCGTGTGCCTGTGAACACGATAACTCAAAAATGAATAGTCGGTAAAATACCAAACTTGGTATCTAAGTTTAGTATCTTCCAGGGATGCGACACGAAGATTTTGAGAAAAATCCCCCCACCCAAAACTACCCTTTACATGGAACTTTTTTCGAAAATTTCGATTTTCTCAAAAATGGCTCTAACGATTTTGATTAAAATTTCGTATATTAAAGTTATTTATCTGACAAATAAGATGTATATTTTGAATTTTCTGGGAATAGCCTCTGAAGACTACTTTATTCTGGATGAATTTTTCATAATTACTAAACCGTAAGAGATGGACAAAAATTTAACAGACAAAAACTGTAGAGCACATTAAAACACACAATTTATGTTATATACATTTTTTTCGTGCAGTTGATCGTTTTTGAGATATTCCTTTTTCTTGGTTTCAGCTTTGAAAAACTTATACTTTTCTCATACAGGAATTTGTCAACTCCTGTCCATACAAACAAAGGAACATCAGTCACATAGCAACCAGCTTTTGGCTTTCACTTTAACCTATGGTACTCCCTTATTTCGGTTCTACTTACAATAAAGCAAGAAATAAAACTATTTCTGCTAATTTTTTCTGATGAGCATACAGTAAATAGAAGTATAAGTTTTTTAAGAATAATTTGTTGCAGGGATATAGAGAAAGTCATGTGAATGGTACACATCAGATTTTTTTTAGATTGCATCAAATAACAAAATAAGTTGTACAGACATCGTTCCTATAGAAGCGTAGTTACAGCTAATCATTATTACTGGCAACCATTATTGCGATGTAACTGCGAACGTGATAACCATTAAAACAAATCATTTAAGCATTACTAGTAACCGTTACATCTAACCGTTTTAGCAGTGTAACCGTGATAGTTATAACCGTTACGCAAAAATAACTGTTAGTCAGGCCAAACACGACTTTTGGTGGTGTTCAGCTCTCTCCAAACACGCGCACAACAATTTTGAAGAACACCCTTCCACTCAAAAATCCTTTAACATGGACAACTTTTTGTCGATTTTTTTTATTTTCTCAGTGATAGCTCTAACGATTTTTATTGAAATACCAGATGTTTAAACTGCTCTCATGACACTGCTCTCATGTTTATCTTTTTAGAAATAACCTGTGAAGATCTATTTATTGGGAATGAATTTTATATAAATGTTAAACCCTAACATAGATAAAACCTTACTACACAAAAATGTATAGCTCGTTAAGTACACATTTTTGCGAGACAATATTTTTTCTTGTATTTATCAGAGATCGCTTCGTAGGCCACCATATTAGCTTAGTTGTCTCACGCTCTCTTGCGATAATCCCATTGATGCTCTATGCCTGTGAGATGTGGGGCATGACAGTAGGCTCCTGTTTCTCTAGTTACAGCTGATACAGGGCGTTGCTTCCCATTGAGGATGCTACATGAAACTTCGGCTCTCCTATATGTGGAGGATTTGATTAGGCGCCGGGCTCAACTTTTATACGCGTTCTTCATGAGAACGCCCTTGTCAGGTCTCTGAGGGGACTGCTTACTTACTGAACGCCGCTGTAGGCAGTTCCAGGTTCTCCGCATGGCTTATGGGCATTCCCGGTAACGAAGGCATTAAACCAGCCAGAAACTAAAAAGCTGAACGAAGTATTCCCCCCTCCCTATGGGAGTGATCATCAGATTACACCACCTAGGACGTCACGGAGCAGCGACAAGGATACTGCCCCAGAAAAGGCAACCGTTGAGGAGCCTAAACAGTAGCGTTACCTCTTATCACTCGAATAACACCAAGCCTATAGCCATCCAAGCCATTCCTGTCGTTAAGCCCTAACAAGGGCAAGTATACAAAAATAACACCTAACCTACCAGATGGCGACTGCACCGTATTGGACTGGACTGACTTCTTGAGATTGGCTGCTATTTTTGTCTGTTTGTCGTTGCGAATGAATATATAGTGTTGAGTTTATGCATACGTCTTACGTCGATATGATAATGCTTAACCTTCATTGTGAATGTCCTAAGTGGATACCTTATTAGTTTCATATTTATTCTACGATATGAAGAAGTTCATCTACCAATTTGTCTTCATGTATAACAAATCAAGAGAATTCAAGCAAAGGAAATGTAAAGAAAAATCAAATGCAACCTACGAATACAATCTCTTAAGTCGTTGTCGTGGCCATTATGCAAGGTGAGCATGTGCATTCTGAAGTAGGGTACTGAGCTTGCACCAGTATCTGCACTGAGAAGGAGACGAGAATTAGGAAATTTTCCTTGTGACACGACACATAACTTCACTTTCGCTTTCGTAAGACGTTTAAGGTTTGTGTTATTTTTACCAAGATCTATCTATTTTGCTCTCGAAGGCCACCAGCTCGCACTGATTTAATAATTACGAAATCGACTCTGCAGCATTAGAAACATCCATATTCACCACAAAACTGTCCATGTGACTTGCACCTGCTTCCAGACGCATTAACCGAAAGAACAAGTAAATAAAGTGAACTTAAATTTCGTGAACTTTATTTGCATCAACTTATTTTCAGTGCTTATTACCTATACAATAAGCAGTGTAACTATTGCATTTCACCCAAAAGTTCGATACCAAGATTCGAACAGAAATGCACCCTTTAAAATTCCCTGAAACCAAAAAGAAAAAGTTTCTGTTTTTGTGTAAAACTCATAACGAAAATTGGAATAATTACCTAACATGGTACTATTTAAGTTCGGCGTCTTACAAGGATGAGACCTAAACATTTTCAAGAAAATTTCTGTTACTCATACTACCCTTTAGATAGACAATGATTCGTTATTTTCTCAGCAGTGAGTCTTGCGATTTGGAGTAAAAATATGAATTTCAAAGATATTTACATGATAATTAAAATGCATACCTTGAGTTTTTGGGCATAGCCGCAGAAGTCCTCTACATTCTGAATTGCTTTTGCATAACTGGTAAACACACTTTGTCATATACATTTATTTTTTTTAGAACTGATAGTTTCCGAAAATTTCTTGATATTAATTTTAAAATGGACAATACTTACATTTTCTCAAATGGGAAGCCGTTATTTTTCCTCCTGGTCATGCAAAGAGAAGGGAATTTCAATTAAATCGTTCAGCGACCGGCTTTTAAATGTTTTGACTATTGTACAATCCCTTTTACCTTCTCTAACCCGTATGCACAATGCACATAGTGGATAGAGAAGATGTGTTCTACCTAAAAATTCTATGTTGAGATTTAACAGGAAATATATGTTTTGAGGTCACCTGAGTCCGAAAATAAAACAAAAAAGGAGGTCCCAGTGTGTGTCTGTGGACAGCATAGTTCAAAAATGAAAAGACGTTAAATACCAGACTTTGTGTTTATCTTTAGTGTCTTCCAAGGGTTAAACCGAAAGAGGTAGACAAAACTTAATTACATAAAAATGTGATCTCGTTAAAACACATAATTTGTCATAAGTTTTTCATGAAGAGTCGACCGTTTCTGAGATATTCTCTGTTATTTGTTTTAGATTTAAAATATTTAAGCTTTTCTCACACGGAAATTTGTAAACTCCTGGCCATAGAAATGGATTTCAACAGCGCAGCAATCAGCTTTTAAAATATTTGAGTATCGTTTTAGCCTAGCATATTCCCTTCTACTTACAAGGAAGCAAGCAATTAAGACAATTTCGGCTAATATTTATTTCGATTATCATAAAGTAGATAGAAGAATAAACTGTTTAACGATAATTTGTTACACCGATGTTGAGAAAGTCACGTGCATGGAACACATCAGATTTTTGCAAATGAGAAGTCGTTATTTTTCCTCCTGTCATGCAAAAAGAAGGGAATTTCAGTTAAATCACATAGCGATCTGCTTTTAAAAGTTTTGATTAATGTGTATTCTCGTTTTACCTTATGCTTAGAAGGAATTATGTAAACATTTATTTTTACTAATGTTTATCTCAAACATGAAGTAGAGAGAAGAATCAGCTTTTGTAAAAAGTCGTTGCAAAATAAGAAGAGAAACCATGTGAATGGAACACATCTGTTAATTTAATTTTTTTCACACAAGCCGTGTGTAGGACAAGAGTTGGATAGGTAGAGTCAGACAGAAAAATTCAATGATGCCTTTGCCGGGATTTGAACCACAGATCTTCCAGTCACTAGCCAGTTGCTGTACCACTGAGCTACTATGGCAACATGCCAACACATGTTTTTTTCCCAAAATATTCTAATGTGCCTTTCTTATTTCCTAAATAATACAACCTCATACCATCAGAAGTATGTAAAATTTATAAATCCTTAATACGAACCTCGAAGAATGCCGTGGTATGATTGGAATAGACTTTAATAAAAGCATTTTCTTTTTCTGTCGATGAGATTTTATTGAACCCGTGATATCGAATTTTCAGGTCGAATGCAGTGGTTTCTCTTCTTTAGTAAACGGCAAAGAAAATAAGAGATTATTGTTTATATCGCCTATATAATTCGCCATCACCACGACGAATGACAGAGAGGGGAGATAGTATGAATTGGTGTAATTGTACCAACCTTGTAGTAGCGTTAATGACTGTTTCCTGTATGGCGAAAGATAGCTGCTTCCTCTCGCGCGCTATCTCTCGGGATAACTCATTTCGATACCAACTTGCTCTGTTTTCTAGCGCTTGGCATTTAGTTCTGGGGAGTTCTCACAAGCACAGCTTTTCTTTGAATTGCGTCCTTAAAGCTTAGCAAGGCCGCGCCGTGGTCGAGAGGTTAGACCACTCGCCTCTCATACAAGACTGGTGCTCGATCCCAGGCGACCACCAGTGGGATTTGTGGTGGATAAAGCGGCGCAAGGGCGGGTGTTCTCCTGGTTTTCCTATTTCTCCCGCCATTGCATTCCACCGGTGCTCCATCTTCATTCCATGTATCATCAGTGTCATCGGCCGCAGTGACATATAGAGTAAAAGCGGGCGGAAAAAATTCTAATAAGGCTTATTTTCATAGAGGTTTTCAGGGATTTTTTTTATTGAATTGTTTGCATTAGATGGTTGTTATCTCCATCCAACTCCATTGACCGAACTGGACTCGTATACGTTTCCAATGCCTGCCGTATGAGAACATTTGGAGTCGGCTTCGATCGCCGGAAGTGGAATGCGAGTCCAATATTTTAACATTGCGTTAACGATCTATTCGTCGTTAGTTATGGTTGTTATAAAAGTTTATCTAGTTATTTTAAACGTTTATGTTAAAGGGATCTTAAAACTGTGAATTTAATTTTCTTTCACACATGTCCTATTTAGGCTAAAGTTGGAATGGAACTGTTTCATTCGCACTCTTTTTTCTACTCTATATCGATTATTAGTAGCTACAAATTATTGTCAGGAACATTTTTTTCTGCATACTTAATTTTTATCGAGGTAAATCTTTGCAGAAACGGCTATTTCATTATACATAAAAAGGAAATAGCGATAGTTAAATGTTTGACAACTGGACGCTATTTACTGCCCCTAAAATCAATACACTTCTCCATAATATTGCGATAAACGACTGCATATCGACGGGAGTAAAATGATGAAAAAAGTTTTGAACTAATCGAAGCACAAATATCGGATATCTCGGAAGTGGTTTATGGCACAAAAGTTATTTGAAATAAATTGTGTGTTTTAACTGATATATTTTAAGTAGCGGCGTGGTGACTGAGTGATTAGACCGCTCACCTCTTATCAAGGTTTGATCCCAGGGGACACATGTGGGAATTATGCTGGACAAAGCGGCGTCTGGGAGGGTTATCTTCGGATTCTCCGGTTTCCCCGCCATTCATTCCCATGTTCATCTTTCTTTTCATTTATTTAATCTTTATTTCATAACTTTTTCCTCACTCTCATACCTGGACTAGTGTTGGTCTCCCGTTTGGAGTTCTCCTGCTCCTCAATGCGATTCTAACCCTAGTCATTTGTGCGTAAGGTCTGGGGGTGAAAGTCGAAGAGAATTAACCAAGTACTTTAATCAAAATCGTTAGAGCCATTTTTCAGATAATCATATACATTGAAAAGATATACCATGTAAAGAGTACTTTGGGGTCAGAGGAGTTTCATGAAAACCTTCGTGCCGCATCTTTGAATTTAAATGCTACATTTGGTATTTATTCAACTTTTCGTTTTTGAGTGATGGTGTACAGACACACACGAATCTTTTTTTACTGTCTCTGCACGAATTATGGACATGATGTATAGAGAAGGTATTATATTTCACCCAAAAATTCCATACAGAGATTTCATTGGAAATACATTTTTGAGACCCCCTGAATAAAAAACCAACAATTCTAGAAAAATGTCCGTGTGTGTATATCTGGGCAGCATAGCTCAAAAACCAAATTCTGTTAGATATCAAACTTGGTATTTAAGTTCAATATCTTCCAAGAATGCGATTCGAAGATTTTCAAAAATTTGCCCCCACTCAAACTACCCTTTACCTGAAAATAACTTCGAAACTGTGTCATAAATGGCTCTAATGATATTGATTAAAATACTTTATATTACAGGTATTTTACATTTCAAATTAAATATATACGTATCTTACATTTTATGAGATTAACTATAAAGACCTCTTAATTCTGGATGTCGTTTGTATAATTGATAAACCATAAGAAATATACCAAAACTTATACACAACAAATGAAGATCTCGTTAAAAACACAATGTATGTCACATATATATTTTTTTCGTGGAGTTAACCGTTCCCGAGAAATTCCTTGTTATTCGTTTCAATTTTAAACTACTGTTTAACGCTCGTTTTTCTACAATGGTGCCGCCGGCAATGACACTAATGATACACGAAATGAAGATGGAGCATGGCGGGGGGAAACAGGAGAACCCGGAGAGAATACGCACCTGCGCCGCTTTGTCCACCACAAATCCCATATGCCTAGTTGTCAAACGAGTGGTCTGATCTTTCGGCCACGACTCGGCTCTATTCGTGAGATGACCCCTCTGTTCTATCACTTGCATTTATTTAGAGTACTTACCAGATTATAAATCGCCATTGAGATGCATGGAATATTTCTTCAAAATAAATTTCACAACCTGTTGTGATTTATCCGCAAACATTCAAGTCATTTGGGGAATGTAAATGTAGGCATGTTGCCATGGTAGCTCATTTGGTTAGAGAGCAATGGCAACAAAAGCCGAAGTTCTGTTCTCGAATCCCGGCTATGCCATTGACATTTTCTTATTATTGTACCTTTTCCGACTCAAAACATATAATGCCGGTGAAATTTCTATATAGAATTTTAATGAGATATTCATTACCGCCTCTACCTACTATAGGAATGATGTATATTCTTTCGTAGAATTCGTAAAACACTTTTCTGCCACCACCTTAAAGTTTCCAAATTTATGTTAGAAATTTTCGCTCAGTAATTCCATGAATATATTTAGTTTTGCTTTCTCTACTACCTATAGCAAGTAGGGGAAGTAAGTATTGCATGCTACCAAAAAATTCGATGTCGAGATATCATCAGAGATATAAGTTTTGAAGTTAGCTGAATTAAACGCGCGCGTGTGGTGTGTGTGTGTGTGTGAGAGAGAGAGAGAGAGAGAGAGAGAGAGAGAGAGAGAGAGAGAGAGAGAGCGCGCGGCGTGCAGCAGAATAGCATAATTCAAAAATGAAATTTATATAACTTTATATTTAAGTTTGCATCACGAAGATCATCCCTCTACCTCAAACTACATTTACATGGAAGATTTTTCGAACATTTTGATTTTATTAAAAATAGCTCGATTTTGCTTAAAGTATAATATGACTCATGAAAAATGAAACTATATATTGAATTTTCTGGGAAAAGCCTCTGTAGTCCTCTCCGAATTGCTTTTGCATTACTGGTAAATCGTAAGAAATACACAAAATATTAACAAACATTAAAATGAAGAGCTCGTTAAGGCACATTTTTGCTTTTATCTCAAATACTTTCTTTTCGTGGAGTTAACTTTTTCAAAGATATTCCTTAATACTGGTTAAAATGTTCCAAAATGTGGCTCACACTTTTTCAGATAGCAGGTTAATTTTTTGTTGTTTTTGTTTTTGTTTTTGTTCCTTCACGGGCAAGAAAGGAGAACCGAATTTCAATAGTCTCACATAAATTTGAACTCTTAAAGTATTTAAATATCACTTATGTATTGTGCATTACCAATTTTTTCTTTTAGTTATAAGGTAATAAGCTGTAAGACCGTTTCTGCTAACGTTTACCACAAACTTTTGTAGGAATTTTTGTCACAGTTTCGGTAGAGAAACTCGTGTGAAAATAACATTAGAGTTTTCATTCTTGTCACCTAAAAAATATGATTTTCTCAGTTTCCTTTCCTAAAGTGATGGAATTAAATATTGCTGCAATTCTTTCAGATGACGTAATACACCATGTTTTAAAAAGCAACTTCATTAATATTCGAGAATTTTTTTTAAAAAGTTTCACAAACCATAGAAACCTTGAATATGCATAATAACAACTTCTTTGGTTTAGCGATAAACTGTAGTTTGAATCGCTCTAAATAACAAGGGGAACGCTGTAAGGAAACTGCTCATTATTTGGAGTGCCTTTATGTAAGCCCCAGATTTTATTACCCACTTCCATGAACATCAACCTGTTGTTCGTATTTGGCCTTCCTGGGTGTTTTGAAAGATTTATAAAAGTTGCACGCTTTCAGGACGCATATAAACATTCTATTTTAATAATAGCAGTTATGTAATGGGCGGCATCATGTCTAGTAGACCTTCGCCTGTGACCAAGACGCCCCAGGTTCGATCCTGGAGGACTCCATGTGGGATTTGTGGTGGAAAAACGTCTGGGCGGTCTTCGGTTTCTCTGATTTCCCTCTCCGTTCATTCCACCAGTTGCGATCTCAGCTTTCCTGGCCGTGCTGTGACCGAGTGGTTAGACCACTCGCCTCTCACCTAGACGGCCCGGGTTCGATATCGCAAGTGACCGAATGTGGGATTTGCGGTGCAGGGCCGTGTTCTCCGGTGTCACCCGCCATCGCATTCACTGGTGCCCCATCTTCATTCCATGTATCGATATCATCGCTTGCGGTGCCACAAGGAATAAAAGTGGGCGTTAAACATACGAAAACAAAAAAAGAAAAAAAATGACTTTCCTTTCTGCACTTCGCCTTTATTTCGTCTCATGCCTGACTATGGACCGTTTCCCGTTCCGAGTTTTTCACTCTCTAATTCAATGTTCGTCTGTTCCTAGACAGGCCTTTGTCCTAGACTTTCACGACTAATCCTGGGGGACGGGTTTGATGTGTGTGTACTAAGTAAATTATGTACTGAACAGGGGGGTTGAGAAGGTCTGCTTTCTTCGTATTTTCATCCCTCCACCATGTTAGACAGGGACAAACTATATCCGTTATGGAGGTTTCACGAATTTAGATATGTTTACCACTTGCACAGGAGGGTTGAGGAGGCCTGGTTTCTTCAGATGTTCATTCCTCAATCATGTTAGCCAAAGGCACAGTGGGCTCCGTTGTGGAGGTTTCAGCAATCCTCGATATGTTTGCCAGTTGAACAGGGGGGTTGAGGAGGCCTGGTTTCTTCACATTTTCATTCCTCAACCATGTTAAGCAAAGGCACAGTAGGCTCCGTTTTGGAGGTTTCATCAGTTCTCGATATGTTTACCAGTAGGACAAGGGGGTTGAGGAGGCCTGGTTTCTTCATATTTTCACTCCTCAACCATGTTAGCCAAAGATACATTAGGCTCTGCTGTGGAGGTTTCATCAGTCCTTGACATCTTACTAGTTGACGCGCGCGGGGGGGGGGGGGTTGAGGAGGCATGGTTTCTTCATATTTTAATTCATCAACCATGTTAGCCAAAGGCACAGTAGACTTCGTTGTTGAGGTTTCAGCAATCCTCGATATGTTTACCAGTTGGACAGGGAGTTGAGGGAGCCTGGTTACTTTAAATTTTCATTCCTCAACCATGTTATCCAAAGGCACAGTAGGCTCCGTTGTGGAGGTTTCATCAATCCTCAATATGTTAGACCAGTTGGACAGGGAGTTGAGGGGGTCTGGTTTCTTCAAATTTTCATTCCTCAACCATGTTATCCAAAGGCATAGTAGGCTTCGTTGTAGAGGTTGAACCAATTCTTTATATGTTTGCCAGTTGAACACAGATGCATTGAGGAGGTCTACTTTCTTCATATTTTCATTCCTCAACCATGTTGGCCAACGGCAGAGTAGGCTCCATTATGGAGAATTCAACAGTCCTGATATGTTTACCAGTTGAACACAGAGGCATTGAGGAGGCTTGCTTTCTTCACCTTTACAATGTGATGTAATAGTTATCATACTAGTCTCTAAAACCTAAGGTTGTGGGTTTAAACCTGATGGAGGATGATGGAGCATGGCTTGCTTCGGAAGGAAATAAAACCTTTGCTTCCGTGTAATGTTTATTTGCATATAAAAGTCCATAACAGGAAAGAAAATGTCCCTGAATTAAATTTTCTATTTTTCACTCCATCTATGGGCGAAATTTTGATACCTCATCACTATATGCATATATGTAGTGGCGAATATATTCTCTGATCAAGAGACCACAATAAAGAAGCCCATTATAGGTCGAAATGATCTCTTAGAACCTGAATTGAATTATGTTAAGCAATACAAGACCCATTCACAGGATCTGGACATATTAACCTACTGGACAGAGAGGTTAAGGAAGTCCCTCTTTTAACGTTTTCATTACTTAATTATATTAGCCAAAGGCAGAGTGGGTCAATTATAGAGGTTTAACAGGATACAAACTTAAGCGTTGGGCAAGGAGTTGAACAGGATGCTCTGCATCCATTGACAGAGTGAATGTGTCCATCGCTACATTAGCCTATTATGCATATCTCATCGTCCTCAGAAGAGGCGAGGACTGCAACTAAGCAACGATTACCACAGCCCAAGTTCTTAGTCATGCATGGACAAGTTGAGATGTGCGTAACGTGTCACCAGGCACAGTATTATCCAGATCTACGTACAGTTTAGCACTTGCTCTATCGTACAACACTGGCACAAATAGCTAGCCTCTGGCAGGATCCGAGTTCGCCGCACTAGAAGGGCTCCACTCTCCTGCATCTTCTGGGTTTCTTGTATATCATTATGAAATATCTTACGGCTGACCGAGTTGGATGAAATGTGATTGTTGTTTCTTAACGGACATGTTCCTTACTGTAGACGATCCAATGCAATACTCGGCTGTTTTATGCTGTGTTAATAAAAAATATAGTTTCTTGAGTAAGGCAATGTTTAAAAACAGCCATAGATACAGTTTTATTTTTATTCTCTGCTTTGGTTCAAAATAATTATATTAATTTACCTTTATTTATTTTACAGATCAACTTAAGATTTCTTCATTCAGTCATTTTTTCTATATCTGAAGAAATATTGTATTCTTCCATTTTATTTTTCATCTTAACTCAGTGTTCTGAAATATTATTCTGTTTAAATCGCAAAGAACGTCTGGGACTTGTATTTATAAATAGCTTTCATGCACACAATCAAAGCCTAATCAAATGATCTTAAGAAATCCATTTATGTTGTTTTGACTAATGGAAAAAAAATTGAATAGCTTCGTAGAGCTTTGTATTTTTGAACTTTTTGATAAGCGGTCTACTGCACAGAAAGCTCAAAAGAGGAACTGTTAAATATATGTAACTGGAAATGTATTCCTCCAGAACTAATGTTGAAAACATATGAACGATGTAAAATTGTCAGGTATTTTCAACATTCATAAAACATAAGGTTCTTAAAGTTTACCTTTTTGAAACATGTTGAATTGCAGGTCCTTTCTTTATTGTTATTATTATTGATCGACCAGCTCGAATGCCTCAGATCAGGATGAAATAGACAAACATTAAGAAAACTAATTGGAATTCTGAGGTTAGCCAGAAGGTCTCTCGAACTAAATGGTGTGATGACAATAAAGCGTTGATGACGATATTACAGAAATGGCAAATATTAGATATGAGTGATGAAACAAGAAGAAATAACACTCCACTGGTTGAAAGTCTGTAGGAGTTAAGTGTCAGGCTGAACTGTCTGAATCACTTAACAGAATGTCTTGCGGTGTTTCGCGTCTGCTAAATTACAATAGTACTTACGGAAATGTTGTATGCTCTGTCTTTGAGTAAGCGTTCCACTGAAAGTGAATAATCAATTTTCTCCTACCACTTTCAAATACAGCACAGTTTCGTTAATAATTTAAGAGGAAAGTCCAATGGAGATTTTACGAATCTTAACAGGTTACTGTTTTTTTCCATAAAGGATAAAGCTATGGGCTTTTGGGATTCTTAATCTATGTATCTGTTTTGTATTTGTATCTGGCTCATTTTTAAATACCTTTAAGTGTGATTTTTATCAGTATTGTGGCAAGTTGATACAAATTTATTTTTCTAGCAACGTTTCTTCGACGATTTTCATCGTTGTAAATGCTCCTGATGTTAATTTCATCCAGTCTGTTAGATACTATCAGCATAATTGTTCTTAAAAATGTTCAAAAAAATCTAGTATGTTATTTTCATGCTTAAAAGAATTCTCTTGTTTTAGCTTTATTTTTAAAAAGTAGTTAATTTTTTTGTTCCAAACTTGAACGACATACTTTCTCATTTTCCCGGAAAATCCCAAGGAATACATTAAAACTGTTTAGTTTTGAAAATGTATATTTAAAACTGTTGCTTTTAATATTTAAAGCTTAAGCTTCTCAATTGTCATTGTAGAGTCTATAAAAATATCAATTCTTTTGGTAACTAATATTCCAAAAATGTTGAAGTGAAAATTAAACACCTCTTATATATATGGGCATGGCGCATTTTAACTAATATTGTTGAAGAGTTTAGAATTCAGTTTTTTTGGTGGCGTATTTTCTTTAATAATTAGTTTGTGGATTTATAGATATTTATTTTACCTTTTCTCCACATTTTTGAGATTTATACGTAATCGCGTTGTAAGGGATGTATTAAATAAAATAATCAAATTTGCCCAAAATTCTGTTTTAAGAATCTTCATAACTTTTAGCTTCCAAGGTTCGATTGAAAGTAGTCCATCCATTAGCTCCGAGTTCATCATTGAGTGTCGAAGTTGTGGTACCGTTATTCTAGTTTGTAAAAACATACAGTAGGAGGACTTGCCACGCAATTAATTTAAGTATGCCTTTAAAATGTTTGGAAGCTCTTTATTTATTAAGTAATTGTTTTTATTATGTATTTATAATTTTAAAATAAAAATCTCCCACTTTTTGAAATGTACATTATAGCCCAAGGAAATTTCTTTTTGTATAGTTCACAGAAAAAAAGTCTTCGCAGTGAAGGTAATATTTGAAACGTATGCTTTTCACAGTGATACAATTAAAAAAAAGTAACTATTACTCCGAAGAAAATGTATCAAGTAGGGGAAAGTTATACTTTGTTAATATTTCAATAAGGATGTACGAAGTTAATTTGTTGTTGAAATATCAGTGTTAACTTAGTCTCAGTATTTGATCACTTTGAAATGGATAAAATTTGAACAGCAATAATTTGCTTTAACAATAACATGCACAGAAAAAGAACAGTTTGAATATTTAAAAGGATGCCTTTGCTTTTGAACCAGTCCTGTTTCATAAGTAGATCCCATCCTGGGCGCATTTGTTCCATTCTTATGATTTTTGAGCAGAGATATACAATTACTAATGTTTTTCAAAATAAAAACTTCTATATTTTTACGAATATTTGATACATTTAAGATATTTCATTAATGAGCACAAACATCATTAACTTGATAATATAGACAGTTGGAAATGCTTCAGAAAGAGTTAACACGATTCTTTGCTCAAAATAAAACACTTCTATATCTTTCTGCAAATAGGACAGTTAATTTTGTAATAATGCTGAGAAAGTAATAATTTGGGAAGCTAATACTTCTGCTACTGCCTTTTATTGGAACTTCTCGTTTTTCGTTCGATGTTTTTAGTTCCGTCCATACGTAAATCTAAACCAAGTGGAGGAAGGAAGGACAAACAAAGCTGGTTGCGCCATTCGATTGAGCGGACTGCACTTTTCCTTTTGTTGTTCTTGTGTGCATAGCGAGGATGAACAAGGTTGTAGCATTTATTCTCTTTTATTGTCTTCTTTACATAACTCTCACTACCAGTCCCCTCTCCTCACGAACGGATTAACAGAACTGTACAAAATAACGTAGCGGACTGAAATTTCGATCAGTCAATAACATTTCTTCTACTTCAACGGATTACATTCCTCTTTGTAGGATCTAGGGCGACACTGAACATTTTTAGAATGACATATTTCTAAAAACAAATGAAACATATTTATATCCGACATCTACTTTCTAATGTTTTGCGGGTTGATTGCCGTGTAGTTTGTTCGATTTGTTTTAATAGTTTGTTAATTAGAATCATTTAATGGTTTTGTGTTTCCCAAAATGAATTTACTAGAGAATATTACCAAGCTATGATATTTTCTCTGCTTCGTACATAATGCAAAGGCAGAGAAGCTGTTGCTTTCCACCCAAAAATCGATACTAACTTTCACTAAAAATACATGTTTTAGGGTTCTCTGAATTAAAAAAAGAAAAGGATTAGAAAAAGGTCTGTGTGTGTCCGTGTGTCTGTGAACACGTTAACTTAAAAACAAAAAGTCGATTAGATACCAAACTTGAAATCTAAGTTCAGCAAAAATTTTTATCCTAAACTACCTTTTAAATGGAAAATTTTGAGAAGATTTTAATTGTCTCAAAAAAGCTCTAACGATTTTGATTAAAATGCCCTATATTAAATATATTTATATGACAAAAAGTTTATATCTTGAATTATCTGGGAATAGCCTCTGAAGACCTCTTCATTTCGGATGTCTTTTGCATAGCTAATAAACCGTAAAATATAGAAGAAAACTTAATACACAAAACGTATAGGTATCATTAAAACACACAGTTTGACACATGCCTTTTTTGTGAAGTTTCCCATTTCTCAGATATTCCTTGTTTTATGATTTTAAATCATCATTAACGCCTAAACCATGTAAAGATCGGCCTGGAAATTAATTTGACAAATAATTCCCATCTAGTGCAGGAATTTATAAGTGGTACAGCGAATTCAAGAAAGCTTTTTCCTTTTGTTCCTTGGTGATGAATTTCGTCAAGGACGTCCAAGAACTTCTGTCCCAAATGAAAATATTGTTGTTGTTCGGGCAATGCTTGAGAAAGCTGGACAAATATCTTATGAATTTATTCGGGCGATATTGGGCATTGGTATGAGTCAAATCCAAAATATTTTGCATCAACAGTTGGACGTGAGAAAACTTTGTTTTTGATGGATTCCTCGTAAACTGACTGGCCATCAAAAATAACAATCAATTGGTTGGTACAGAAAAACCCCGGAAAAAATTCCATGTCGGTACTTCAAATTTGGTTCACAATATCGTTACTAGTGATGAATCTTGAATATGATACTGAAAAGAAAAGCTGTGGATCAATGAATCTTTCGGACAGAACTAAAACAAACGGCCTAAGAATTTGTAGTGCTGGTAAGAGAGTAACTAGGTTGTTTACTTTTCTTTCTTTTTTCTAAATGACCAATATGGCTATTATGACATTAGAAGATAGATTACCGTTACTACAGTTTGGTACACAAAATGCTGTTTACAAAGTTTTCTTTTGTTTGTAAAAGTTCGTAAAAACGCTTAAAAGGAATATTTTTTCATAAAAACGCATCGTCACATACAGAAAAACTAACAGCTTACTATGTGGATTAGCACCATGGCTTCTCCACCATACAACTCTGAACTAGCTTGTGATTTTTTTTTTGTTTCCAAAAATTAAAGAGAAAATGCGTGAAATTATTTTTTGTCGAGATGCAGCAGTGAAACATTATAAAGACCTGGATTCTAAATAACCTCCGGAAGAGTGGCTCATTCATCTAAGGAGGTTTCATTGAGTGTTTAAGGGGCATATTTTGAAATAATAAAATCATTAATGTTTTAAAACTAATCTTCGTTTGATTTTATAACATTTTCATTCGCACTCGCACACACAAGTGCACAGCAGTTAAATTTTGGATCAAAGCACATCTAAGATGGGTGATTAATCCAATAACTGGGATAGTGGTGAAGAAAGAGGAAATTAAATTTAATGACGAAAGAGATTATATGAAAATTTGCGGATTCTAAATATCTAACACGGAAACTGAGGAAATCCGTGAAAAAAAAACTTCGGTCAGGGTGGTATTCCCGGGAGTTTGTACCCCTCCCAAATGCGAGTTGCATGCGTACAAAAATTTCTTGCAAAGCTTGTTATTCTATTTACTTCCTCTTAACACGCACAAACAGACCTTCATTATTCGTATAACATTTCATTGTATTATAAGAAGAATGTAGCATGCTAAAGGGATAAAGCGATAGTCAAACATTTTCAAAGTCGGTCGCTGGTGTGAAGGCTTTGATTTTTACTTTCTCTACACTTGCTATGTACATAGTGTATAGAGAAGGTATTTCACTCCACCAAAAAATTCGATGCCGAGATTTCACCGGAAATATATGCTTTAGGGCCCTGTATCCAAAAAAAGCATTTTCAGAAAAGGTGTGTTTGTGTGTGTGTGTGTGTGTGTGTGTGTGTGTGTGTGTGTGTGTGTGTGTGTCCGTCCGTGTGTCTGTAAACACGATAACTCAAAAACGAAAAGTCGGTAAAATACCAAACTTGATATTTAAGTTTAGTATCTTCTTGGGATGCGATACGAAGATTTTGAGAAAAATCCCCCACCCCAAACTACCCTTTACATGGGACATTTTTCGAAAATTTTGGTTTTCTAAAAAATGGCTCTAAAGATTTTGATTAAAATATCACATATTTAAGATATTTATCTGACAAATAAAATGTAAATCTTGAATTTTCTAGGAAAAAACCACACAAAAATGTAGAGCACATTAAAATACACAATTTATGTTGTATACATTTTTTTCGTGGAGTTGATCGTTTTTGAAATAATCCCTGTTTTGTTTTCAGGTTCGAAACTTAACATTTTATCATACAGGAATTTGTCAACTTGTATACATACAAACATAGGGACTTTAGTCACATAGCAACCAGCTTTTGACTGTCGCTTTAACCTATGCTACTCCCTTATTTCCCTTCTACTTACAAATAAGCAAGTAATAAGACTATTTCTGCTATTTTTTTGTCGATTAGCATGAAGTAAATAGAAGCATGAGCTTTTTAAAACTAATTTGTTGCAGAGATGTAGAGAAAGTCATGTGAATGGAACACACAAGATTTTTTTGCATGAACACGAAAAGAAAAAACAAGAAAAGCGATTTGCTGTTTAGAGGACGATTAAGTATTTAAAAGTGCAAACAAATAACAATATTCAAGAACTTTAACTCCATGAAGGTTTTTTCTCTCTTTTTCTCTTTGTATAGTTTAACTCCTTTAACCTAGTAGGTCTTATTCGGATAGTTTACCCTAGCTGAGATTTGAACTCGTGACCTCTTGAATATGAGGCAAGCACTACCCCCAATACAGAGTCCGGCCCAAAATAATTTATTTGGCATAAATGTGTGTTTAAACGAGATCCTCATTTTTGTATTATTCGATTCTCTTCTTTCTCTAATGGTTTACTAATTGTACAAAAGGCATTCAAATAAAAAGGAATTCACAGGTTATTCCCAGATTTGAGATATAAATTTCATATGCCATGAAAAGAGCATAAAATATGACATTTTAATAAAAAGTGTTGGAGTCCATTTTGTCGATTGAAAGAAAAATTGAAAAATTGTCTATGTAAAGGGTAGTTCGCGGATAGGGATTTTCTTCAAAACTTTCGTGTTGCATTCTACGAACATTTTGAACTTAAATAACAAATTTGGTATTTAACAGACTATTCGATCTTGAGTTATTCTGTCCATGCACATAGATTTTTAATTTAAATAAAATTATGTATAAATGCTCCTTGATAATAGCAAATTTAAGTTTGGATATTGCGTAATTGTTTTATGGTATTTAATAAGCAAAAAGTTGGAACTCTTAACAATTATTTATATCAATCAATCTTGTCTAAAAGATAGCAAATATAAAAGAAAATATTTTAATTTAGTTACAAAAACAGTTTCCAAAATGCTAACACCTTTAGCATGAACGACAATTTCGACACCAGCTTTAAGGAGAAAAATAAAACATTCTGGTCAATAAGGGAGCAACTACTTGGTCGTGAAGTAAAGAACGTGTTCTGCACCCACTCCATGCTCACTGTTTAAACACTTGAAAAGATTGGAGAAGCTTACAAGCAGCTCCTTTGTGAGAAATATTTCCCCCTCTAGTTGGCCTGAATCCAGGAAATCTATTTTTAACAGCTGATAAAAGAGAGATGTCTAGAAATTTGCCATTCATCAAGTATTTAATTGGAAGCTAATGTTGGCTACAAGCCCAGACTTGAGTCCGACTTATCCCAGATAAGGCGAATTACTATTTTCTCTAGTCCAGCACACATGTACAATGAAATAGATGGAGAAGGTATTGTATTCCACCCAAAAAGTCGATGACGGGATTTCACCAGAAATATATGATTTGAGGTACCCTGAGTCTGAAAAATGATTTTTAGAAAGAGGATCGCGCGCGCGCACTTGTGTCTGTGTCTGTCTGTCTGTCTGTTTGTGGAAATCATAGCTTAAAAACGAAAAGTTCGTAAATAGCAAACTTGTTATTTAAATTCAGTATCTGCAAAGATGCGACACGAAGATTTTCAGGAAAATCCTCTCGTCCCAAACAACCCTTGGCATGGAACATTTTTCGAAAGTTTTGATTTTATAAAAAATGGCTCTAACGATTTTGATTAAAATACCATATTATGTTTAGAATATTTTTATGATAAACGAAATGTATATCTTGAATTTTCTGAGACTTCTTTCTTGATGACTTTTGTATAACTCTTAAGCCATAAGAGATAGACAAAAACTTACTACACAAAAAGTACAAATATAATTAAAACACAACTTACATCATATATATTGTGCAGTTAACCGTTTCCGAGATATTCCTTGTTATTGGTTTAAATTTTAAACTACGTAATTTTTTTTTAAACAGGAATTCACCATTCGTTTCAGCTCTCCCTGTTTTACTGCTGACTAATTGTTTCACATAGCGACCAGCTTTTAAACACCTAGTGTATTCTCTTATTTCCTTACTAGGTAAATTTTCAAATTGGTAGTAAACGCAATAATATAAATTTAGATTTTACATTTTCATATAACACTGAAAAATACTGACCTAGCAATGAAAGTTAATTCTGCTTTAAACTGTATACATACACTGGAATATAAGATAACAAAGTAGGAAATTCAATTTTATGTCTTCTGAAAGAATTCTACTTGAAGGACAACAGCCATAACTGGGTTATTGTTGACACAGATTTACGCCAAATTGACGCTAAGAAATGCACAGTATGCACTTGAGTGAGAAAGGCTACACGTTTTTCTTCTTGGTCTCTCTTATTCCTCCTTCATTTCGTATTGAATACAAAATACAAAATGTGGACTCAGATTATTGAATTGTGGATCCGATCCTCTAAGAAAGTGAGATCGGATTGAAAGATGTTGCATGGAAGGACCTGCATATTCAAATTGTACTGAAAACGCCAAAAACATTGTAGTCTACTGTGCTCTTTACAACACACTGCACTCTCGTCATTTTTACTTTCTCTAGCCCCGTATGTACAATGTAGAAGTATTGTATTCCACCCAAAAATTCGATGTCGAGATTTCACCGGAAATACATGTTTTAGGACCCCCTGAATCAAAAAAAAAGCATTTCCAGAAAAAGGTCCGTGTATGTATGTGTCCGTGAGCGCGATAACTCAAAAACGAAAAGTAGCTAAAATACCAAACTTGGTATTTCAGTTCAGTATCTTCCAGGGATGCGACATGAAAATTTTGAGAAAAATCCCCCCCACCCTAAACTACCCTTTACATGGAACTTTTTTTCGAAAAGTTTGATTTTCTTAAAAATGGCTCTAACGATTTTATTTAAAATATCGTATATTAAATATATTTACCTGACAAATAAAATGTATATCTTGAATTTTCTGGGAATAGCTTCTAAAGATCTGTTTATTCTGTATGAATTTTGCTTAATTTGGCATAACTAGTAAACCGTAAGGGATAGACAAAAACTAACTCTACAAAAAATGTAGGCCTTGTTAAAATACACAACTTACGTCATATACATTTTTTTCGTGGAGCTTACCAATTTCGAGGTATTTATTGTTATTGGTTTCAGCTGTGAAGTACTTATACTTTTCTCAGACGGGAGTGTCCGTTTTTCTTTTGTTCTACTCCTGGCCAAGAAAAGAAGCGATTTGTAATGACAATAGCATAACGACAGCTTTTAAAACATTTGACTATCGATTTAGCCTAGTGTATTCCCTTATTTTCTTCCTACTTATAAGGAACTAAGTAATAAGAACATTGTGCTGAATACCTCGATTAACAAGGTGCAGAAAGAAGAATAATCTTATGTAAGAAGTTTGTAGAACGGCTAGAGAAAGTCATGTGAGTGTCACATCAGATTTTTCTTTAATAAACTTGATAGGAACTTGTGTAATATAACACAGAGCCATTTTTGTCTCATATTCACGCAATTTATTGTTTTCAAAATCATTCACTATTTTTAAAACCTGCTTATAATGAAGGAAAAAGCTTGAATTATTTGTTCTGAAAACTTGCATATTCAAAATGATCTCTTTCAAATTGAATTTAACACAAAAAATCGGATCGTATTCAGCGGGAGTTGGAATCAAGGTGGTATATAAGATGGGAAGTGAATGATTTGATATTTAGTAGAAAACAATGCATATAACATATGTATCTCATTCTGTCTTCTTACTAATAGTCCTGTCATAAACGAGTACAAATTGCAGAGTCTAATGTGTTTTGAACGACCCTGAGATATGTCTTGCTGTGTTTTCATACATCACTCCACCTATAGTCGGGCAAGGCAGACGAGGACCAATATATATATGTGTGTATTGAAGAAGCACTTGTTATTTAATTGACCACAGTTTCGGCACACTTTGATTCTTCCCAGACATCAATGTCACATAAATTATCTTTCACCGCACATTTAAATTACCTAAACCACAAATGTTACAACATCCGTGTCTTGAAACATTGTGGGTATAGATTGCTCATTTCAATACATAAAAATAAATGTGCATCGTGCGCGAGTGTGTGTGCGTGCGTGCATGTGTGTGTGTTTTTTTTTTTATTGATTTCTTCACTGACTAAACAAATCTTCATACAAAGCCAAACATCGCTAACATGTCACTTACTTTTTGTTTTCTGCTTATACAAGTGTCACAAACTTCCCACAGAATATAGATAAGTGATAGTGGGCGTGGATAACAGCAACAGAATGAAACCAAAATACCATCGTTTACTTTTCTTCTTCTACTCCTTCCCTGCCTCCTTTCACTGTTAATTTTGGTCTTTCTTTTGTTTTATTTTTCTTCGTGTATATTCTTACTAGTTTTAAGTATGTAGGTTACGAAAATAAATAAGGCTACATTGGTATTAGAATTATCGCGGAAGGGACCCTCAGCCACTGCGGCACAGCACTGCATATAGGCCCTTATAATTTATATTTTAAAGGTGAAGGGCAACCGGATCCGGAATATATGGGTGCAAGTATGGACGGTGTCCATAACGTTTCCAGATAGAACGTATCCGAATCGCCCTGCATACTCCCGCAGGTCCCTGAAACCTCGTGGCAGTTCAAGGGACCACCTCGCAGGACCTGGAGAATCATGTCCTGACCGGAAAGCACCTTCAATGGCGCCAAACCGAAACCTTTATAGAACGCAATCCACTGCAAACCACAAGTTGCCGAACACAGTCGAATGGTCCTGCAACCCTGAAACATATGACAAGGAAGTAATAAGTACAGGAATGAACAGAAAAGCCGTGACAGAAGGTTATCCACCCCAGCATTTGCCTTCCGACCCGGAGAAACCACGAAAAGTCATGGAACGAAGGTCTAACCCGGGACCTCCTGAATGAGGGCCAATGCCATCTATTTTTCGTTATAAGTTTTATAAAAAGTTATTTTTGTTTATAATGTTGATATTATCATCTGCAATGTATATTAAGGCCTCTTCTGACTCAGAATTCATCTATCTGTTCTAGAATGGCCAACATTTCTATAACCTTCTGGTGTGTAATTTAAGATGTGTTTACTTATTCTATTATTGTCCATTCGCAATATGTAATCATGCCATTTAGTTTTATTTCAACAGATTTTTTTCTTCAAGTTAAATATATTTAATTTATTTCTGAAGTAAATTAGTTACTTGATCAAACAATACAAGACTAGTAACTCTTCGTTAAAATTTTATTTCGTTTGTTTAACTTTTCCTTGTGTCAGATATGTTTAATGCCGAATTTTCGGAATCACGCATAAACATTTGCACATCCATCACTATTTAGAATTATAGTTGTTTATCAATTTGAGGTTTGTTTCTTTAAGTTCTGTGCATTGTACCACACATATGTTGAGTTCATGTTATTATAATAATTATTACTATTTATTAATGTTATATGAACTTTTAGAGACTAAATAGTTAGTTTTTATTTTTTTAAAGGAGTTTAATTCCTACATTATTTTAATTCGTTAAGAACTTTTATTGGACGTATAATAATTCCAACATGATTTTAATTAATTCCATCGGATTATATTGAGTTACCTACTTAAATTGGTATTATTTCCTCTCGGCTAAGATTTACTCTATAAATACCGACAAGCCAGTCCGAATTTGACAACATTGAAGTCACTGGCTAAATTCACGAGGGTCGTCATTAAAAACATACCCATTGAAATGTTCATTTTATAACCATGAAATCCCCAGGCAACGTCGGGCATTTTAACTAGTTTAATATAAGCATAAACGTAAAATAAGCATCCAAGTTATCCACAGACGCTGCATTTTTCTAATATAACAGTTACAAGGACGTTTTTTCATATGTTATGACATGTTTGGAATCATAATAGTCCAATGGAATGAAGACGCCAGCAGCGCGTTTTTCTGAACGCACCTGAATAGCTACCTCCCTAGTTTACAAGGCTTATTGTAATAGGATCAAGGTTGCTCTTCAGTGAAACCAGAATCGACCGCAGAGGTTAACAAAACTGCCTTTTACTCATTTTCTTGACCTTTGTAAGAATATGACAGCAGTAAAAGATATTTATGGGTCAGTAACTATATTTTATTTGACGGGTTTATCTCATTTCAAGCATCGCCCTCCGTGGTGTAATGATTACCATTCTGATTTCATATACCCGGCGGAAGACGATGGATTTTTTCGGAAGGGAAGTAAAGCTGTTGGTCCCGTGTCGTAGATTTACGGCACGTAAAAGAACCTCAAGCCTGATAAAAGAGGCCTCAGAGCAAAATTAAGCGGTCTTTCACGCTCAGATGCTGAGAACCACAGCAGTTAAAGAGGGTCCATAAATAAAACTACATTTACGTTTTTTCTCATTTCAAGCGATGATGATACTGTTCGGTGTTCAGGGCGTTTAACTTCTGGGTAATAACGCGCACCAGAATATTACTAAAACCAAGCGATTAGGTAATGGAAATGTATCATAAAAATTATTAAATGCAATTAAAATTCAGTGTAAATAAACTTCTCATTGTAGAAACAAAAGGGAGAGTAAACAAATTAAAACAATAGAGCTAAAAGGTGTAACTAAAAGCAAATCCTTATATCAGAATGTACACTTAGGTAAAATTTAAAAAGTTAAAAGAACCGCAGCTGTCACACCAATATCGAACCAGAACAAAGAAAATGAAAACAAAACTAAATGTGAATCTTAAAAGGTAGGGAAGATACAAATTTAAAAAGCCAATCTCCGCTCCGGTATCATCCGCCAGAATCTCTTTGGTACTCGCCGGTGGTTGCAGAGTATTTCAAGCGATGCTCGAAGACAGTTAAAATTAAAATTATAAGATAAGTACAAGAAATAGTTTCTGTGATAAGAATTCAATGACTATACATTGACCGGTTTTTTTTCTTTCTTTTCTTTTCGCTGCTAAAATATCTGTTTTTCATGCAAAGGGTAACTTAGTTTGGAGGAGTTCTCTTCAAGATCTTCGTGTCGCATCTTGGGCAACTTCAGAACCAAGCTTCGTATTTAACTGACTCTTCGTTTTTGAGTTATAGTGTTTACAGATAGACATTCAGACACACAAGGACCTTTTGCTAAAAATGCTTTTGGGTGGTAGGCTTCAGGATTCACAAAACGCATTTCCAATGTAGTTTTGTCGTAGATTTTTTTGTTGGAATACATTGCTTCCTCTATTCATTGTAAATACATAGTGGTGAAAGTAAAAATATGCAAGTTTTCAAACATATCAATCAGATGACATACTTAAGGAATAGTAAACATCATAATTTCAAAACGGAAAAGCTACGAAAATATTATTTACCCCAAACTGTAAATTATAATAAACTCCTTTGTATAGCTCTTATGACTTTCTAGTTACCTATGCATAATCACACAGGAATCAATAGGGCTTCAGAGGATCTGCACAGATAATTTAAGACACTCACTTAATTTATCGCATTAATCAAAACCATTATTGAGAAAATAAAACATAACAATTTTTCAATGTAAATGATATTTGTTGTTTAAGTCTGCTTAAGCAGGTCTCTCCAGATTGAACTTTGTAAGGCTGTGTTTCTGCTGAAATATCTACATTGAATGTTTGGATATAATATGATACTTTCTCTACATCATGCTGTTCCAGCTTGGGTAAGCATCAGAAGTGTAGCCAATTATTTAGGACTCTCGGGGATCTACCTGTCAAGTGCAATACATCTTAGCATTGAGGGAAAGCTACCGCCACAGCTAAATCGAGCTTTGGATTGAAATGGCAGGAAACGCAAGCATTGTGGTTCTCATATAACCTTTCCCACTGATGTATTACCTCTTCCAGCCTAACTCCAAGGTTGCCTCTCTCAGATTGTTTTAGAAAAAAATGTATATAATCGTTCTTTCTCATATTAATTCCATACGCGTTGAACTGCAATTTAATAAAGGTTACATCTTATCCCTGTACACCGATATTATTGGTTGTTGGATTCTATTATTGCCACGTAAGTCTGTGTGCATTCGTCGCGTGAGAAAAAGAATGTGTGGGAGCACATTGTCTCTTTTCTTCCAGTTGCCTTACGTAAGTCATGGAATACATAACTTCCAAAAGGTTCATTCAACATTTCAAGGTTACACATACTGCGTATGTGACGAGCATGTTTAGTAAAATGCTATAAAGATCTTAGATGACGCAAACATTTTCGTAACACGTTATCAGGTTGGAGATTCGGGTATTGTTCCCAAAAAGTTATATAACTTGTAAGGTGTGTCGGGACCTTGAAGTTCTAAATTCGAGATGGTGGTAACAGATATGACCTTCGATTGAGTGACACTTGGGCACCGAAGAAGAGGCTTTGAAGATTCTTGCAATCTGAAATAATACATTATGCATTTGTAATTGTACTAAATTAAGATGAATACATATCAGATTGAGCGTATCTACCTTCTAAACGAATGCCGTGAGTTTTAATTTGGTTTGGATAACACAATGTTTCGGTTTTTACCCAGTGTTCGAATCAGACTTTCTGGCATAGGGGGGGGGGGACTTAAAATTCATTATTTATTTTTTACACCAGTAATAGTAGTAATGTCAGTAGTAGCAGTATTGGTGTGTTAGATACATAAAATCGTAGTGATAATATTTAATAATAATAATAATAATAATAATGGTGACGGTAGTAAATTTACTCCCACTATTTTGAGGCAATCCTAATGAACACAAGAGGACTCAAATAATTAATAAGTAAGATAATGTAAATTAATATATGTAATAATAGAAATAAGATTATATTATTAGAGGATATTAGCATAAGATCAGTTGTAAGGGAGACGAGATAGCTGAAACTGTATAAGGTTATAAAAGAGAAATCTTTCGCAAGGTTTTTGGAGACAATAACCAGGAGTTGGGGTGAAATGTATGAAAGAATATCCTTGAGCTAAAAAGACGTCAGCTTGGTGGGGTGGTGAGATTATAAAAGTTACTGGATAGTTACTGAGAATTAGCAGCCTAAGTTAAATAGTGGAATAGTTTTCTATAGGCTGATGAAAAGAGACGCCCCTGTGAGCAGGAAAGAAAACTAATTAGGGCAGTTTTAATGCTTAGGTAGAACAAGGGTGTTCGAAAATATACAGTTTAATTTACTGTACAGTGCAGTTCGTATTAAGTAGAAGTGCATTTAGTTATCCCCCCACCTCCAGCAGTATTTCGGTATTGCAGATCATACTTACGTAAGTTTCACGTGCATGTGAACGAGCAATACAGTTGCAGCTATGATCGCAAAGAAATATAACGTGTACACAAATTATGGTATCTCTTGTTAACAGTTTAAATAAGTTGCTTAAACTAAAAGTTCTAAATGTGTTATCTCCGAAATAGTTCCTTTTACCCTTTACGCCCTGTTAAGAGAGATTTATTTGACTGAGAAACCAACTAACCGGAGAAAATATGAATAAATGATATATGAAAAACATAGTTTACAGTATAAAAATAATCACAGATATCGAGGAGCGGAGTGAAACACCGTAATTTTCACTACCACATGCCACTTCCGTTGCTGTGATGTTTAACTGAATATTAACATTATTTGAAGTTGAAGCCTAAGATTCGAATTGGAATATACACTGCCATTACTTTCTGTAACTTTCCGCTTCCTGATCAAAAATCTGTTCATACTTACCGACAATAGAACGTCCACTGTTGCAAAAAAAAAAAAAAAAAAAAAAAAAAAAAAAATACTGTACTGAATACTTCAAGCTACTATTGTCATTCTGGAGGCAAACTGCTGGAATTATGGCCATGAATTCCAACCCAAGTAAACAAACTTCCTGTATTTTCAAAGAGAGCAGACATTTTCCTTATAATAAAAATTAAAAAATACTTCCTGGTAGGGGAGTATTTTTTTTTGACGAGCCAGGGATATTATTTAATGAGAGGGAGAAATCTCCCCCATCCCCATATCCCCCTGATTATTCGAGCCTCCTAATCTCACAAGAATTTAGTTTATCCTCTGAATATGTAGAACTCACACCCCCAGGATTGAATCAGAGTGAAGAGTGAAGATACCGGAACAGGAGATCGGCCCGTAACCAGGAATGAGAGCGAGGAAGAAGATATGAAAGTATGGCGAAATGAACTAAAGAAAAAGTGATGATGGAGCAGTTGGTGGAAATGTGGAATGGTTTTTTGATCCATTGACGCGGAGCTTATTTGATCACAATTTCATTCATTTCATAATATCTCAATTGAATTAAAAATCTTCTTAAAATGCATCAAGCATTTAAAATGTATGCAATAATTATTTACGCTGATGTGTTCCTTTTCCTCTTATCTTTCTTAACTTTGAGTCATTTTCATTTCTTATCTTTCTTTTTCTTTACCATGTAAGGAGGAGAGAATTTCAAAGCCATCAAATGTCAAACGTTCTTAAAAGATTTGAACATCGCTTTAAGCCTACGTATTTCCCAGTTCTCTTTGTACATGCAAGGAAATATGTAATAAAACAATTTCTACTAATTTTTATCTCGATTAGCACGTAGCAGATAGAGAATATGCATTTGTAAGAATAGTTAGTCGAAGAGAGAATCCAAAAAATCGAAGAAGTGCGATACATTTATAATTTAGACATAGACGTTACGAGCAACTGAAAAATAGATTCGGTCGTAGATTATCACACCACAGATAAACATTGGTCTTTATTTATTATCCACTTGAGTAATAATGTAGTAATAATAATGATGATAATAATAGTGGGTAATAATACTTTATTATTCTTAGGTTACATTTTCAATTGTTCACAAAACCATATGCTGTTACTTAACCTGTATTATTTATTCTAATTAGGAAGTATTGTACAATTAGGTTCGAGTTCCTCTCATGCCAAACTGCTCCAAGTCGACTCGTCTGCAAAAATACTCACCCGTACTCATAAACAAAATTCGGAGAGAGTTAGAGGGGGAGCGTGATAGCCAATATGTCGCTGATCAATGGTCATAGCACAATATTTTCATCCTCCCACTTCATCTCCAACACCTGATTCACTCGTGACGATAGCTTACCTCAATACTGCACTGTATTGCATGTTGCAGGAAGACACCTTTGACCCGCGGGTAGTTCGTTGCGCTTCTGGCGCACACCCACACTGGAACAGCCTGTTTTAGACAATATATCGCCTATTCCTTGGCTTTAGTGTATAACCCCTTTTTGTTTGTGTAACTTGTTCCACCCTATCCTCTGTTTTCTCTATTGTTCTCTCTATCCGCTTTTATCTTTCCCAAATATTGCCCTATATCCTAATTCTTTTCTTTCCCTTTCCATTCAAAATTTTCATCACTATCATCACTCCTATCTCATTTGTTTCCCCTATTTTTTCCTCCAAATCATTATTTGTACATTCAGTTAAACTGTGAACAATACTGGCCTGCTCCCCGCACAAAATACAACCTTCTAATCCATTGCCTCTCATCCTTTTCAAAAGATGCCCTGTTCATCTACAGTAATCCTTCCTTTCCTTAATGAAAGACGTTTTGTTTGCCGGACTTGTAGGCTATGGTCTAGATGACATCGAATATACGGACATTTCGCTACGGGTTACAACTTCGACAAACAAAACGTTTTGTTAATTTGGACGCCAGCCGTGAAAGCTTAAAATTACATTTACCTCTCTTATTTATTACATATGTCTGCATACCGATCTCTTGACCATTCTTCCTTTATTTTTCGGTATAAACAGCGCGTTTTTTTATTTTCAAGCTCATCCTATATTTCCTATTTGTCTCTGCCTCTATCCTACTTCTCACCGATTTCCAGACTTCTTTTTCATTTTGCTCTCCCTTCTTCCACAAGTTTCCCATCCCTATTTTCGTCAAGATTTTCTCTAACTCCAGATACCATTGCTTCTCTTTTCTAATTATCTTCAGTCATTTCATATATATTTTTAGCAGATTGTCTTCTTTGCTCTTTACACACCTATACACCGATATTTCAAAACTTATATTCCTTTCGTTCCTGATCTACAATCCCTATCCCTTTTGTGGTCTTTCCTTAGCCCTAAAATCTCTTATCCGAACATTTTACACATATTTATGGTCTACTTTTCATCTTTTCTAGCGCGTTATATACAGTGTACATAGTAGATGAAGAAGGTATTGAATTTCACCAAAATTCGATACAGAGATTTCAGAGGAAATCCATGTTTTTGAGAAGATGCCATGTTATGGCATTTGTCGTCAAGAATACGATACGAATTAGACCAATAAAATTATATCTTTCCATATCTCCTAGATAAATAACGGACGGACACAATTGGGACATCCAAGTCGTTTCTCTTTCCGATTGTTCATTCTTTGTCCACAATAAATACGTCATACTGATAGCATTCAAAATTCTTTAAAATATCTTATAATTTTAAAATAAGAACTGAAGCTTTCCTGGCGGCGTACTAATTCAAAATCTTCTCGAGCTTCTAGCCAGGTAAAAACTTGGCTTGAGAAGATTTTGAATCTTATAATTTTGTTTGCATAGAAACGTTTTCGAAATTTTCGATTTTATCAAAATGGGCTCTAACGAGTTTGATTAGAATGTCGTATATTAAAGATGTTTAGGTAGGAAATAACATTGCTTGGGATAGTCCTTGAAGTCTTCTTCACTCTGAATGTCTTTGGCATAGCTAGTAAACTGTACAGAAACTTACTACAGAAAAAATGTAGAATTCTTTAAAACACATAATTCAAGTCATTTCAGCTTTTTTGTAGAACTAACCATTTTAGATATTCCCTGTTATTGATTTCAATTTTAAGACGCTAACATTTCTCAAGTGGGGAAATCCTCACACATTTCACTTTTTTTTCTTTTTTTACTCGTGGAGAGAACCGAATTTTGTAACAATCGTAAGCGACAACTTTTAGAAGATTTGACTATCGCTTTAGTCTAGTATGTTCCCTTGTTTCCTTCAACCCGGCAGAAGACGATGGATTTTTTTCAGACGTAAAAATCCTTAGCATGGTTTCCTTAAGGCACGTAAAAGAACCTCAAGCTTGAAAATGAGGCCTCTGAGCAAAATTGAGCGGTATTTCACGCCCAGTATTAAATGGGACGCTGAGAACTACAGCAGTTAAAGAGTGTCCATAAATAAAACTACATTTCATTTCATCAATTTTCCTTCCACTAATAAGGAACAAGTATTAAGACCATTTCAACTAATGTCTGTCTTGAATAGCAGTATTTAGATAAAAGAACAATCTCTGGTAAGAATGGTTTGTTTGTGTATGAAACACACAAGGGGTTTCCCTACGTCTGTTACCTCCCATATGTCCGTTGCGTTTGGGGAAACTAGAAACAAATTTGCCGCACGACCGATAACAAACAGTGAAATCAGGTCATTCTCTTCTGGGAATACATTGGCGATCGTAGTTTCCGCTGCCAAGGCCTCGCGAGCTATCGTACACTGACCTCTCACACATTTAGCAGGTTGTGCGAGAGCAGACACTATGCTGCTGGTCAAAAAAACCAGTCCTGATGGCCCCAGGTATTCCACCACTTTACGAACAATTCATACACACGCCTGTTGGACAGGTTGCTTCCACTTGTTTACCATTGCACCCGGCTGATTGAGAGAAAAGAACAGGTCATTACAGTTAGATGACATTTCAACAGTTGAGGTGGCAATTCGAGAAACAAAGTTACAGAAATCTGGCAGAAAAGAGGAGAGCAGGATTTCTGGTAAACGTCAGAGCTATGAAGTCGATTACTGGAACGAAATCGATTCAGTTTCTTTTGCAACTGTTCAAAACTTAAACTCGAATTGATTCAAAGTATCGCAACATAAACACCCAGTTTTTGGGACGGAGCTACTGTTCAGAAGAAAAACATACCTTTATATTCAGGAGTTTTTTCAACTGTTTTTACTATTTAATCACATTTTTTGACATTTTAAAACTACATTCGAAGAATCTTAATTAATAAAACAGCTCTACTGGTCTCGTTGAACAATAGGACTTATTAACCTTAGCTTTTCAGTATTATATATTAAACACGCATTCACTCTCACACGCATACATCAAGACTTTGTGGAGGCAGGGAATCATTTTTGTTACAGAAAACTTCACCGCCCCAGCCGGAATAGAACTCGAGACCCCTGGGTGAGAAGCCAGAACGCTGAGTCGCTGACCACTCGACCGCAGAAGCAATCAGATCCGAATTGTGTGCATATATTTATTGAGATTATTTGGTATTTAAGTTGGGTATCTTCCAAGACGATGGAACACGAAGACTGAGAAAAATCCCCTCACCCCAAACTATACTTCTTTATATGGAAAAACTTCCAAAATTGTGATTTTCTCAACAAAGTTTGACTGTTTTGATTAAAATACCATTATTCTAAAGATATTTACGTGACGAATAAAATGTGTTTTCTGGGAGTAGCTTCTAAGGAGCTCTTCATTATGGATGACTTTTGCATAAGTGGTAGACAAAAATGTATTACACTAAAAATGTAGATATCCTTAAAACACACAATTTGTCATAGATATGTATTTTTTCGTTGAATTTTTTTTCTCGAAATATTTCTTATTAATGGTTTCAGATTTAAAATACTTAAACTTTTCTCATACGGGAATTTGTCAATTTATGGCCGTGCAAGGAAACGGATATCAATCACATATCGACCAGTTTTTAAAAGTTTTGGCTATCGCTTTAGACTATTGTATTCCCATATTTCTCTTCTGCTTAGAAGGACTCAAGTAATAAGACTGTTTCTGCTAATGTTTACCTCGATTAAAGCTTTTAACAATAATTTGTTACAGAAATGTAAAGAAAGTCATGTGAATGGAACATATCAGATTTTTGTACATGGCTCTAAAACTGCTACCCCGTATATCTTCAAATATGCTCTCCTTTTCATGGCATTAATACTAAAGAGGCCTTTGATTGTTTAAAGGCAATCCCATTGTGAACAAAGAGAAAGTGTATTCAAATGAATAAGCATGAGAGGCCAAGGGGAACAGCTTAAAATCTCAAGAGGAGTGGAGCTTTGGCCTCCGTTTTACTCCCACTGACATCTGTTCATGATGTCAATTAATGGGAGCACTTGGGAGCACTCTACCATGCATTTCCATTCTATTCTTCTGCATGTACACAAAGTCTCAAGATTCACTAATAACCTCTTCAGCTCTAAAGAAACAAGAACCATTTGCGAAGTAGAGTAATCGTTTCATACGCTCACATCATGCTAGTATTCAGCGCATCAATTGCAGTATTTAAAATTATCGATTATGCTGACATTTTTAGTTCTGGAACTTAGAAACTAACGTACAATTTTATTTAACCAAAAACGTTAAATATTTTTATTTAGGAATGAAAATACTTAATTTTTTTTTACTACAACATTTTAGAAAATACCGTTTTCCTCCAGCAACGAGCAATCGGAATTTTAAGCAAGAGTCAAGAATTTTTAAAAGTTATAATAAAGAAATTACTTCACACGTTCATTTGTGTTTTCCTGTATCTACGTGAATTAATTTATATACAGAATATATAAACTAATTAAATAACCTGTAATTCAACAAAATTGGCAAATAATTGCCTGTATAGTTTGGAAATTGTAGCCAAATTTGTAGAACTTTTGGATTAAAAATAGAAATTTGAATTACAGCTCGCCTAATATGGAACAGAGAATGCCAATGTGGATATACGACTTTAGATTTATTGTCAGTAGTTTAAGATCACGTAGTCATTTTACAGTGTACAGTAAGTTCAAATATTACTTTTATTTTGGATTAATTCGTATTTTTATTAGAATCGTTAGCAGCAAAGATGTGTAAGCTAAAACATCGCTATTTAGGAGAATAATGTTTTCTGAATATCTTCGCTTTGCACCCAAATTAAATAATAAACAAAGCCATAACTGTTATCCGATTCTCGATTTATCGATTTGACCTTTATGCTATGTTTTGGAAGGCTGTAGTAACACTTGGGTTGTTTAATGAAGCTGAAGTTAAAATAAGACTTGAAACATCGATTTGTAGCATTCACAACACTAATGAAAATTCTGTTTTCATGTTGTTATGCATTGTTCTGAATCGTCATTCTTGTGAAACAACAGGAGATGTAGCGCCTCAACTCTTACGTAGAGTTCCTGTGCGTGTGGGATTAACAGACGCAAAGAAATGGAAAGTTAGATGACAAGAGACAATAGCCGGTACTACGGTGGTTATCTACGTAGAAAATCTTCTCGACTTTCCCCTAAGCTTCTTCCTTAGATAATTAATTTCATCAACAGCAGCAGCAACATAAACAACTTCATGACATATGCCTTATAGGCTCCGGTTCATTCCACCGCCTTCTGGTCTTCCTTGGGATCTCTTGCCCACGGTTCATATTTCCAGGCTCTTTTGGGTATTCAACCTCTTCCATTCTATTTAAACGTTGAATTCATTTAGTTCTGTATGTTTTAACCTTATGTAGGAGAGGTTAATTCGCAATTCTTTGCGTATATTTCACTTCTAGTGCGATCTTTTGATAAGCACCATTTTACTGCTCTTAAAAATTTCATTTCTGTTAAATTTATTCTGCTTTCTGCACCCTATAATCACTGCCGTACAACACTAGTGGCAAAGTCATTTTTTTATAAAATTTTAATTGGTTGCCCTTTCTTGTTTTGTTTCTTAATATTATTTTGATTCTTCCACGCATTCTTTGGAAACTGAGATTTTTATTTGTTCGTCTTTATTCATAATTATAAGAAACGTGGTTTCCAAGATGGTTAACATTTGAAATGGTCATGAATATTATGTAAACTATTATAATTTTCGATCAACTTGGATCTTTACCCTTAAAAGCCATAACTTGGGGTTTCTTTATTGTTTTTACAATTATATTTCTTTGACTTTTTTTTAATTTGACCATATTTTTTTTTAATTTGACAATATTTTATTCAAGTCATCTTCTGTCTCGGCAATAATACCTGATCATCAATATACAAAACTGCATTCAAAAATAGTTTCTCCTCTGAAAGCATCTACTACATACATGTTAAATAATGTTGTCGACAAGCTACAGTTCTGTCTCTCTCCTTGATTTATTTAAGCTAATTTTCCCCTTATTTTATACCCATCATCAATACAGATTAGTGTATCATCATTACGACTTTTTAAATCATATATTATATGACGTGGAAAACCTATTTGTTAAAATATTCCACAGCTGTGGTCGTCTAACATTTTCAATGCCTTTTCTTAGTCAACAAAGGCTATAATGGGTTTCCTTATTAAGTTGTGGAAAGAAATCAGCTTTGAGAGCACATTGCTAAATGATTATGTAAGCGTAACCGATAGCGTGGCTATCGGTAAAAACTATTGCATCACTTCTGTCGTATTTGTATCTAGTAATAGAAAAAATCTTATGTGTTCCATTCACATGAATTTTTCTACATCTCTGCAACAAATTATTATTAAAAAACTTATGCTTCTATTTTCTTCATGCTAATCGAGAAAAAATTAGCAGGAATAGTCTTATTACTTGCTTCCTTGTAAGTAGAAGCGAAATAAAGGACTACCATAGGTAAAAGTGATAGTCAAAAGCTGGTTGCTATGTATGGGCAGGAATTGACAAATATCTGTAAGAGAAAAACTTAAGTTGTTTTAAAGTTGAAACCAAAATCAATGAATATTTTAAAAACGATCAACTTCACGAAAAAAATGTATGTAACATAAATTGTGTGTTTTAACGAGCTCTACATGTTTGGTGGTAAGTTTTTGTCTATCTCTTACGGTTTACCAGTTATGCAAAATTCCGTAAAATTTATCCAGAATAAAGTAGTCTTCAGAGACTATTCCCAAAAAATTCAAGATATACATTTTGTTAGTTAAATAGTTTAATATATGATATTTTAATCTAAATCGTTTGAGCTATTTTTGAGAAAATCAAAATTTTCAAAAAAGTTCCATGTAAAGGGTAGTTTGGGGTGGGGGGATTTTTCTCAAAATCTTCGTGTGGCATCCCTGGAAGATACTAAACTTAAATACCAAGTTAGGTATTTTACTGTCTTTTCGTTTTTGAGTTATCGTGCTCATGGATACACGGACACACACCCACACATATCAGAAAATACCTTTTTTGGATACAGGGGACCCTAAAACATATATTTCCGGTAAAATCTCGATATCGACTTTTTGGGTGAAGTGCCATACCATCTCTATACACTATATAATAGTACGAGTAGAGAATGTAAAAATGTCAGGTTATAGAGTATAGACTTAAAGTGTAGAATCATAGTTACACAGCCATCTGTAGCGAGGATGATCGATTGTTCATTTGCGACACGAGTGAACGAGTAGAAAACACATTAACATTGCCTCCATAATTCTCTCTGATTTGTAATTTATTATAAACCTTTATGCGTAGAATCATGTAGAAAAGGTTTGCTTCAAGTAACACAGTTGCATCTACTTTTAATAAAATGCTAATAAAAGGATGGATATTTGAATCGTGCAGTTTCATCTCCCATCTCTCTGTCTGCCTCTTTCTTTCTTTCCCCCTTTTTCTGTGTCTTTGCGGCTTTTATGCGATATTTTGAAAACCGACAGTAAAAATGTTTTTCCTTGAAATTAATAACATTTAAAGTATAAGAGGTTTAGCAATGCATAAATTAGCACCCAGATGTACTAACTTCACTATTTAAGTTAAATTTTATCCTTCCATAATATCATTTTTATTAACACTTTATATAAATTATGCTCGCAACACATAATGACGGAGTAAATTAATATCGAAATTTGTATCATAATATTTTTCTTGCATCTAGGTCTGTTATTTTATAACACATTTATTTTTCAAATAATACTACACTGTATTCTTAGTATTTCTAATTCCTGCATTTATAAATTTCGAAAACCAAATACTTATATTATAAAAACTGTGTACACATACAATAATTTTAACTTCAGGGAAGACTTATCCAAACCTTCGTCATCAAAATATCTGATTTTGTATATAATAATAATAATTGTAATAATAAACAGAAACATTGGTATAACATCTTAAACATTCATCCTACAGAAATTTTATAAATAGCAAACTTGTCAGAACTGTTATACTTTTACACATTTGCTCTGTAACCACCACAAAACTTAGATATATTTAGAATTTTCAATTATTTCACAAGCCAAGGCCCCAATATGAAAATAGATGTTAAAGGTGCTATAAAATGAAACAATAAATAGCACGTAAAACAAAAGGAGTACAAAATAACTGTCAAACGTAGTCATTTTTACTTTCTCTAGCATGTATTAAAATGTACATGGTAGATATAGAAGGTATATTCCACCCAAAAATGCGATGCCAAAATTTTGAGATCCCCTGAGTTCGAAAAAAAAAATTTAAAAAAGGTTTTGTGTGTGCAGCATAGCTCAAAAACTAAAATACCAATGAAATGCAACGAAGATTATCAAGCAAATCGCCCAATCTCAATCCTCGCTTTACATTATTTTTTTTTAATTTTTCTTTTCTTAAAAATAACTTGACGATTTTGGCGTATATTAAATATATTTACATCCCAAATAAAATGTGCATTTTGAGTTTGCTGTGAATTTTCTCTCAGGACCTCTTTATCCTGGATAACTTTTGCAGAATTTTGCATAACGGTTACACCGAAAGAGGTAGACAAAAGCTTAATTCACAAAAAAATGTAGATCTTGTTAAAACACATGATTTATTTCATAAAAGTTTTTCTTGTACATTTTACCAGTCTCGACACATTCCTTGTTATTCGTTTCAATTTTAAAATACGCTTCTTCTCAAACGGGGCTGGCTAACTTAAGTTTCATCTCTCTTTTGTTTTTCTGGAAATGCAAAGCGAACCGAAATTCAGTTGTTCACATATTGACTGGCTTTTAAAAGAATTGACTGTCGCTTTAGCCTGGTGTATTCCCTTATCTCTTTTCTGCTTATAAGGAACTAAGCAGTAAGACAAAACCTGTTAATGTTTTTCTCGTTTAGCATGATGTAGGTAGATGAATAATCTTTTGTAATAATAGTTGTTCACGGAATAGGTTGAGAAAGTCATGTGAATACAACTCAAGTTTTTTACGTACTCCTCACCCCCAAAAATACTTGTCTAGACGAGAGTATATAGATATTTCATAAAAAATGTAACATAAAGACTCTCCTAATCATAAACCGAGGCAGTCGATCACTTATTCATAGTTGCATATAGTGGATAATAAATGGAGCGGGGAATTTTAGAACACTGTAATATTATAGCTTTGAAGTAAGCCGCGATATATGATAATGAAACAGCATGCGCAGCTTTCTTGTGTTTCTGTTTTTAGGTTAGGTTCAATGTCTCCCCTACCTTAGTGCACAACAGAAATACTCCGTTGCACTGAGAACACTACTTATAATGTTACAACAATCACATGCTTTCAAAAAAAATCGGATGACTTTCACATTCCCATGACTTTGTCTAGCTGTTCCGCAAACAATGTTTTGTTATGAAAGATTCTTCTTTTGTCCACATAACTGTCAATCGAGATAAACATTAGTAGAAATGATATTTTTACTTGCTTCTTTGTAAGTAACCAAAAAGAAAATAAGGGAAGTACTAGGCTAAAGCGATAGTAAAATATTTTAAATATTTGAAACAATTGAAACTCGGTTCTCTTTGCTTACCAGGAATCAAACAAAAGAGAGAGACGAAAAGAAAGAAATCTCCCCGTTTGAGAAAAGTTCAAGTAACTTAAAATTGAAACCTAATATACGAAAAAAACTGATAACTCTACAAATAGTGTATGACATAAATTGTATGTATTAACGAGATTTACATCTTTTGTGTAGCAAGTTTTTGTCTATATTTTACAGTTTACCAGTTATACAAAAGTAATACAAAAGCCATCCAGGATGAAGAGGTCTTCAAAGACTATTACTCCAGGAAGATTCAGCATATACATTTTATATGCCATATAAATATCTCAAAATCGTTTGAGTCATTTTTGAGAAATCACAACTTTCGAACATCATTCCATGTGAAGGGTAGTTTGGGGTGGGGGGATTTTCTCAAAATTTTTCGTATCGCACCTTTGGGAGATCCTAAACTTCAATACCAATCTTGGTTTTTGAGTTATGTTGTCCACAGACTCGCACACTGATCTTTTTTTAAAAAATACACCCCTTTTTAAAATCAGAAGGTCTCAAACATATATTTTCGGTGAAATCTCGGTATCAAATTTTTGGGTGTAATACAATACCTTCTCTATCTACTATGTACCTATACATATGCACTAGAGAAAGTAAAAATTGCATTCGTTTTTCATTAATGTACACTTTTACTTTCTCTAGCCCCGTAAGTACAATGTACATAGGGATAGAGAAGTATTGTATTCCACCCAACATTTCGATGTCGAGATTTCATCGGAAATACATGTTTTAGGACCTCCTGAATCCAAAAAAAAAAAGCATTTTCAGAAACAGGTATGTGTGTGTGTGTGTGTGTGTGTGTGTGTGTCTGTGGACAGATAGTTCAAAAAAGAAAATAGGTTAAATCCAAAATTGGTATTTAAGCTTGGTATCTTCCAAGGATGCGACAGGAAGATTTTCAAGAAAATCCCCCCACCCCTAACTACCCTTTACATGGAAAAAAGTTCGAAAATTTTGATTTTCTTAAAAATTGCGCTAACAATTTTGATTAAAATACCACATATTAGAGCCATTTCTATCACAAATAAAGTGCATATCTCGAATTTTCTGGGAATAGCTTCTAAAGACCTGTTTATTCTGGATGAATTTTGTTTAATTTGGCATAACTAGTAAACCGTAAAAGATAGACAAAAGCTTGCTCTACAAAAAATATAGATCTTGTTAAAATACACGAGTTATGTCTTTTTTTTCGTGGAACTTACCGTTTTCGAGGTATTCCTTGTTATTAGTTTCAGTTAAGTACTTGCACTTCTCTCAGACGGGAGTGGCCAGGCAAAGAAGCGATTTGCAATGGCAATCACATAACTATAGCTTTAAAAAACATTTGACTATCGCTTTAGTCTAGTGCAGTCCCTTAGTTCCAGTCCACTTATAAGGAACTATACTCAATATGAAGTTACAAGAAGCTTGTTTGTAGAGTAGCTAGAGAAAGTCATGTGAGGTAACACATCAGATTTCTCCTATTGGCGAGAAACACAAGAAGATTCGAAGTAGTATATGACCCCAACATTCCTCCTTTAAATAAAACACCAGGCCCTGGAACTGCTGTTTCACCACACCTGCTAAATACCGATCACTTGCGATTCGCGGAATACGAAAACAGAACACAGTCGTAACCCGTCTAAACAAAGCAACTGCGATATTATTGTTGTTAACGTGAGCCACTATTACTTTTACCCAATTTCTTTTGCCAAAGACAAATACAATTTTTCAAATTTATCGTAATTGCAGTAATCAGTTGTCAAGTTGAAAACCCGCACATTTTTCAACGCCGGTCTTTACCGCAGACAATATAAGAAAACCAGGACTGTCCGGTCAAACACCGGACGATTGGTAGGTCTATCCAAAAGTGAAATTGTTAAAATCGTGATAATAAAGGATTATGGAATAAACATGTTTCAAAACTACGAAAAGTGGAAAAATATAAACGTAACTTATAAACAATTGTTACATATTGAGTACAGATGCGTTTTTAAAAGGTTTCGGCAACATTTTAACGTTGCAATAACAATATTATATATGAGATAATTATAATTATCCAGGCGAGAAAATATAATCTGATGTGTTCCATTCAAATCACTTTCTCTAGCTGTTCACAAACAAACTTTTCCTATAAAAGAGTACTATTTTATCTACGTCAAGCTAATCGAGATAAACATTAGCAGAGTTGGTCTAATTGCATATTTCTTTGTAAGTAGAAAGGAAATAAAGTAATGCACTAGGCTAATGCGATAGACAATATTTTTAAAACCCCGTCACTATGTGAAACAATTGAAATTCGTCTCTTTGCTTGGCAGAAGTAAAAAACAAGAGAGAAGAAAAGAAAGACGCCTTCCCATCTGAGAAAAGTTTAAGTTACTTGAAATTGAATCCATTAATACGGAAACGGTTAACTCTGCAAATAAATAAATAAAAATAAATTATATGACAAATTTTGTGTTTTAACGAGATCTACATGTTTTGTCTATCTCTTACGGTTTACCAATTACCTAAAGTTAAACAAAAGTAATTCAGAATGAAGAGGTCTTCAGAGGCTATCCCCAGAAAATTCAGGATATATATTTTGTTTGCCATAAAAATATCTTAAACATATGGTATTTTAATCAAAATCGTTAGTCATTATTGAGAATTTTTTGTTGAAAAATGTGAATGGTAGTTGGGGGTGGAGGGATTTTCCTGAAAATACCAACTTTGGTATTTAAACGACGTTTCGTTTTTAAGTATGCTGTCCACAGACACACACGCGGGCGCAAATGCAGAGACCTTTTTCTAAAAAAAGGCTTTTTGGATTTAGAGGACCCCAAAACCGGTATTTCCGGTGAAATTTTGGTATCGAATTTTTGGATGTGTACATTGTCTGTGTGTGCATTGTACATTGTTAGAAAACTAACATGATAGATGGTACCTCTACAGCGAATATTAACTCATAAACTTTTATATTACTAAGTTGATTAAAGAGTAACTGGTATTTCGTCTATTCCAGAGGTCACTATATTGGCAACCTTTAATGAAACGTTCCCTGGTGGAAATGAAGGAATCAGATGCAAATCAAGGCCACTATCTTCCCAGAGAAGCTCGTTAACTTGGGTGGTTCCATAGATGCTCTAGACTGAGCTAAAAATGAAACAAACCAAGGAGGACATCGCACTTGTATCACAAATATATTCCTGTTGCTGCGAGGCGTAAATATAAATTGTTTTCATGCAGCTTACACAGTTTGTTCTGTTGGGAAGTTCGCCAGTCGTAGGTCTTTGGCTTTAGTTATAACTATTCTAATGTTAAATAAAAGTACATAAGTTATTAAACTCAATAATTTCAATTTCGAAGTTTAGCTATGTCATATACTGATAGCATTTGGGAAGTTTCTTTGTTGTGAAATATTTCTGTAAATATTCGATGTGTATTTCACTTTTCTCTCAAAACAGCCATTCATATTCATCCACTCATTTATATACAGTTAGAACCCTTGAGCAGGGCCGGTAACTTTATGAACTGGAAAGGTTAAGGTTTGAAGTTTTACTTTCTCTACCGCCCTAAAGCAGAACAAGTACTACAAACTTGTAACTATTATAAGTCCATCCTTACTTCACCGGCGATGTAAACAAATCAGAATGTATTCTTTCGCGAACGCACGTGCTCACACCACGTGGTGCTTAGCTGGTTCATCTGCGTTCAATTGTAAAACCACGTACCTACGTTTGGCAGGAAAAGAAATAGCTACCTACTTTTACTGTTCACAGATAATTAACTCTATTAAATGTATAACAAATAAAACGTCATAAAACAGGTAGGCGAGTCGTTATATATTCAGTAAGAAATGTAAAATTCTCCCGTAAAATTATAAAATGTATACATGTTGTTTTGAAAGTTTGCTGAAGTATTGCATACGTACATCACTCCAACATTTTTTCTGTGCGAATTTTAGCATTCACATGCGCACAACCATACTCTACATATTTCTCTAAAACAATGCCATAATACTTTGGTAGAAGAGCTAATCCGAAGACTGGTTGCACTCAAGAAATAAGCCATTTGCTGCAGTTGCAATCGAACTGTGAGAATATCACAGAGATTGATAATTAGTGGGCCAACAACAATGTCCACCATTCCCTCCAAATCTTGCTTTGTTTATTCTTCCCGAACAATGTGTGATACATATATTGGTGGCTTAGCTCTCAAGTTAAGCCTACATATTTAAACAATGTGTGATACACATCCACTGCATTTTCGACTGTCACTTGTTGAAGTGCTGTATGAACAAAATGTTGTACCTTGGCTGATTTAAAGGTTTTGCTTTCGGAAACAGCAGCAAATTCTGCCCTTAAGCTAAGAATATTATTTAATGAAAAGGTAAGATACTTTTCACAAAATTTGTTATATACACAAGGAAAAATCCTTTCCTTGCTTATGTTTCATCACACGGTATTACATTTTTTCGCCATTACTTATTGGTTGTTGAACTACACAACGGATATATATTGTTATTTAAAGAAATGATGAATATGATATTTCTGTACCCTTTCGGCAATTTAAGAGGAACTATTTTTTAATGGAAAAAAGTAGTAAAACGATCAGCAACCAATCATAGCCATTGGAACCTGTTGCTTTTGTTTACATTACCGGTGAGGTAAGGCTGGACAGAGCATAAAGCCCCATTTCCAATGAGATGTAAGCGCAGACGTATCGTAAGCCCAGGACTTTGCACCCATGCTATTCAATGCATACACAACCAACGCGACACAGCTCAATGCAACACAAGAGTTTATCCTTGCGTTACGTACAGAGAGAAAGAATTCTGCATTCCATCCTCTCTGCATTGCCTGCTGTTCAGCAACAGACCATTGAATTGCGAGATTTTAAAGGGCCTACTGTACTTCCATGCTCCTATTTGGCCGTGTGGGGCCATCTGTAGTTTCCCTCAACAAGTTATGGCAATCTCCATGTGAATCCTACTTTGATTTAATGGATATACCCACTATCTGCGCGTAGATTTCTTGGTTCTCATAAATCGCAAGGCGTAAACATGTGCAGCTTTATTACTTTCTGGGGTCTCTAAGCTTGCACCATTTTCAATATTTTTGGATAAACAGTTATTGTGACACCCGCGAGTGTCAATTGTTAGTATGTAATTGTTATAAATCTATATATTTGTAAAAGATTGAGTGAGGTTTTAATACCTCTACTTAATATATTGAAAAGGTATTGCATTATAACCATTAGGCTCCGTGAAACCAAGAAAAGCACTTTCAGAAAAAGGTCCATGCGAGTGGTTTGTCTGCTAACCCGATATCTCTATAACTTAATATTAAAGTTTAGTATCTTCCAGAATGAAACACGAAGATTTTGAGGCAAATCCTCCCCCCCCCCATCCCAAACTACCATTTACATGGAAAAACTCAAATGTGTAATTCAACCTTCTACAAATGAATAAATAATTTATAAACATAATTGCATACACATAATTGAGGCAAGAAGTTGGCACAGGCTTCTAGATATGTAAATAACGTACATGCTGTAATCCGCCAAGCGCTCCCAAGTTTCAAATTGAATAACTTAACCAAAAATACTATATAAAAATAGGAATGTTCCATTCACACAACTTTCTCTACATCTCTGTAAAAAAGTATTGCTAAAAGCTTATTCTTATGCCTGTTTCATGATAATTGAGATATAAACATTAGCAGAAATGGTCGTGTTGCTTTTTGTAAGTAGAAGGGAAATAAGAGAATGTTTTAAAAGCTTGTTGACATGTAGAGAAATCCGTCTATGTACATTGAGAGGAGTTGACAAATCCCCATGTGTGAAAACTTTGTAAGTATTTTAAAACTGAAATCAATAACAAGGAATATCTCAAAAATGGTCAACTCCTCGAAAAAATGTATATTACATAAATTATGTAGTTTAATGAGATATACATGTTTACTTTCTCTTCAAGTACTACGTACATAGTGTATAGAGAAGGTATTGTAATGTATCCAAAATTCGATACCGAGATTTCACTGAAAATACATCTTTTGGGTCCCCCTGGATAAAAAAAAAAACATTTTTAGGAAAAGGTGTGTGTGTGTGTGTGTGTGTGTGTGTGTGGACAGCACAGCTCAAAAACGAAAAGACCGTTAACTATCAAACTTGGTATTTTAGCTTGATATCTTCCAAGGATCCGACACGAAGATTTTTAAAAACATCCTCCACTCCCAACTATCCTTTACATGGAACATTTTTCGAAAATTTTGATTTTCTCAAAATGGCTCTAGCGGTTTTGATTAAAATACCGTATGTTTAAAATATTTCTATGACAAAGAAATGAATATCTTGGATTTCTGGGAATAGCCTCTGAAGACCTCTTCAGTATAGATGATTTTTGTATAACTGGCAAACCGTAAGAGATATACAAAAACTTACAACACAAAAAATGTACATCTTATTAAAATGCACAATTTATGTTATATACTTTTTTTTTTAGTTAACCGTTTTCGAGATATTCCGGATTATTGATTTCAATTTTAGCCACTTAAACTTTTCTCAAACGGGAAGACATTTTTTTCTCGTTTCTCGTTTGTTTACTCCTGGCAAGCAAAGACATTGGAATTTCAAATGTTTCACATAGCGACCAGCTTTAAAGGACCAGACTATCGCTTTAGCCTGTGCATTTTATTATTTCCCCTCTATTTACCAGCAAGCTAGTAATAAGACCAATGCTGCTTAAGTTTATAATGATTAGCATGATGCAGATAACAGGTTAATGTTTTGAATAAATGATTTGTTTGCCAAACAGCTAGAGGACATCATGTGAATGGAACACATTAGATTTTTGCCCTTCAATTTACAAGGAACTAAGTAATAAGTACAATTTCTGTTAATGCTTATCTCGATTATCATAAAATAGAAGAATTAGATAGCTTATTAGCAATAATTTGTTACATCGATGTAGAGAAAGTCGTGTGAATGGAACACATCAGATTTTTCTTAAAATAGGGAACCCTAAAACACGTATTGCCGGTGAAATCTCCCTGGGTGGAATTTAATACCTATCTTCTCTATGTACTATTTACGTCGCACAAACGGATAAAGTAAAAGGTGAAAATTGGTAGTTTCAGTACCCAATAGCTTGAACAATTTATAGCTTACTATGGTGGTGAATTATATACTTGCAAACATAGAGGTCTGTAATTGTGTGTCCCAAATAATTCTATGTATTAATCTCGTAGGATGAATACGAGTAGTTAACATTTTATAGTTGGAATTTTATTGAAGATGTATAAGAAACACGTTAAAGGAAAAAGCAGGCCAGAATTCTGTAGAAATACCTCTGTGTGAGTGGCCGCTTGAAAACCGGTACCTCAGCGAGATAAGTGGAACTCAGAGATTGCATAAAGTTTATCCCGTGAAGTATGAAGGTCACTCAGCACTGTTGCGGAAACTGGCCAAATCATGCATAACCAATTACGATAAGCTACACAGGTCCTGGACACACCAGCACAAGGCCATACAGTGTCTGTTGTTTTGCTCTAGTTGGTTTTCGTGCATTTTTGCTCCAGAAAATAACTCAAGTGAAAATATTTTACCACTTGATTTGGAAATGGTTAGCTATAATATATCAATTACGTAAAATTAAGCTTTAATGGTTGGAATCACATATTTTCGGACTAAATAGAAAACGATTTTCCGAAGTTCTTTATGTAGTGGTTGGTAAACGCTCTCTAAATAATTTGCGTTAAAATTATTACTAAGAATATATTTTCTGACGATCGTTGTTCAGTTCCTTTCATACTCATTATTCCATTCTTTGATCGGGCATCAAACATTATAAACATACCAATTAATTGATCAAGTCATTTTATTGGACTTTTATTAAGTAAGCCATTCAGAATGAAGATAACTTCAAAACTATTCTCAGAAAATTCAATATATATATATATTTATTATTTCTCATGAATTATATTTAATACATGATATTTTTATAAAAATATTAAGTCATTTTCGAGAAATCGAAATCTCGAAGAAAAAAAAACTAAATAAAGGGTACTTTGGGGTGGGATATTTTACTGAACTTTTTCAAGTTGCATTCTTGGAAAATACTGAACTCAAATGCCAATTTGATATTAAACGAGTTTTCGTATTTCAGTTAGGTTAAGAGACACACACAGACTTTTTTATTCGGGTTATTAAAACATGTATTTCCGGTGACATCTCAGTTTCAAATTTGGGTGGAATGAGTCGCCCGCCTCGGTAGTGTGGGGTAGCGTGTTTGCCTCACGTTCAAGAGGGCGCGACTTTGAACCTCGCTTAAGGTGAATTATGGGGGTTTCTTTTGGGGGGGGCGGGTGTTCACTTGTCCAAAAAAAGGTGTAGATCTAGAAAATATAAAATTTATTTCAAATAACTTTTTATGTTTCAGCAACCATTTCTGAGATATCCGTTGTTTGAATGCTTTAATACTTTATCAGTTATTGCAGTGTTGTATTCATTCAGATGTTTTCTTGTTACGGAGAGTGTTTGGAATTTTAAAGCCAGCTTAGAGCGATCCAAATTTAAACACTGGCTATTATTCAGTTTCCTCTATCCCTCTTGAACCTAGTTCAGGGGAAAAATATAATTTTTGCGAGAACTGTTTTTTAAATTTTGCGTCAGGTCATATAAGAAGAACACATAGCAAACTTAGTATTTAAGTTTAGTATCTTCCAAGGACGCAACACGAACATTTTGGGGAAAATCCTTCCCCGTAACTACCCTTTACATAGAAAAAAATTCAAAATGTTGATTATTTCAAAAATGGCTCAAAACATTTTGATTAAAATGCCGTATATTAAAGATATTTACATGGAAAATAAAATGTATATGTTGACTTTTCTGAGAATAGGCTATGAGGAATTTTGCCTAATTTTGCAAAGGTAACTGTTAAACTGCAGAATATATACAAAAACTTTCTGTATAAAAAATGAAGATCTCGTTAAAATACACAATTTATGTAATATACAGTTTTTCGTGAAGTTTAACTTTTCTGACATATTCCTTGTTCTTGGTTTCAGTTTTAAAATATTTAAACTTTTCTCATACGTGAATTTGTCAACTCTGGCAATGCAAAGTAACGAGTGTCAATCAGCTTTTAAAGATTTAATTATACTGTAGCTTAGTATATTCCCTTATTTTATTTTACTTACAGGAAAGCAAGTAATAAAAACTATTTTTGTTAATGTTTATCTGATTAGCATGAAGTAAGTAGAAGATTAAGCGTTTTAACATTAATTTGCTAGAGAGATGTAGAGAAAATCATGTGAATAGAACACATCCATTTTTAAAAATGCATCACGTCGTTATTGGAAGATTGGATCTAGACAGTAAAATTATTTAAATAACCATGCGGTCTAGAATTTTGATACATGGCAGAAATGTCTTCATTATTGTGTATATATAATAACTGGTATAAATTTCACTAAGATATGCATACTGAGGATTTTCCAAATTTCAAAGGTATAATTTCACCTTAATAGCAACTCATAACCATTGGCTTGCGTTTTTTCCTTCCAAACTGTAAAAAATTACGTAATATGCAGCTTCTCTGTGACAAAGGTTTTGCAATACTGTTATGTCTTTGCAAACTGGTTAGTGATTTTTCAAGCTGCTCAAATACTTGAACTCTTACACATACACACAGATAAAGGATTATCTTAGAAGGTACGTACACGTTTATCGATTTTCCTCGACAGGTTTCTTTGGAAACCTTACTATCTCGAATAGCGCGAACATTGGAAGCATCGGAATGTCTCGAAGCTGTCCTCCAGCTATTTGTTCACTTCTTTCTCTGAGTAATCAAGGTTGATTACACATTGAAGCCTCTGGTTTGCTTCGAAATTAATGGCAGGGAGGCCTTGGCCTGTCGTCATTATTAATTAAGGTTGTTTGAATATTCTAATCTTATTTAAATCAGAAAGTTAAGCCGAAGTTGAATGGAAACTGTGAGGTCCGGCAAAGCGGAATCCGTGACGATTTTCTTTAGCTTTGTATCATTCCGATTCAGTAAGTAGTTCAAGGTTTAATGAGTCATTACGGTTAAATTAAGGTAGTTCTATGCAACCCGATTAAGTCCTTCCTCAATTAATTCTGGAATTTAATTGTGGATGATCTGCGCAGTTCCTTTAACTTTCTCTATTAGTATATTAAGGGGAAAGCATCGTATTGCATCCAAAAAATTCGATTTCGAAATTTCACCGGAAATATAGTTCCTTTCTATTTATAAGGAACTAGGTAATATTATCATTTCTGGCAATGTTTATCTTAATCAATATGATGTAGACAAAAGAATATTATTTTGCCTGAGTGCTTTTGTGTAGAACAGATAGAGAAAGTCATGTGAATGGAACATACCAGATTTTGTTCCCTCTAGTTAGCTGCTCGTGCACCCTAAATAACAAACCACAGTGTGAGAACTATTCCCTAATTCTCCTAGCACCTTAAAAAAAACATGTAACAAACTCTTTTCTCGGAGGTCCCGGGTTCGATTCCCGGCTGGGGCGGGGAATTTTTCTCTAGCCAGAATTATTCCCTATCCTCCACAGAGTCTGGAAGTTTGTATGTGAGTGTGAATGTGTGCGTGTTTGAGTAAAATAAAATGATTTAAACTAATGTAAAAGAACCTACAGACAACGAGTTGTTTCAAGTGGAATAAAGGGGGCTATATAAATGAAACAATAAAAAAATACTTTTCTGTTAGTGTTTATCTAGATTAGCATGGATAGAAAGAAAAAGCTTTTGTAAGTATAGTAGTTTGCAGAACATGTAGAGAAAGTCAAGTGAATGTAACATACACGATTTTTCATCTTCTTTTGTAAGCTTAAGGAACCACTTTTCTTGCATTTCTCTATTTAACTTGTATGTAGGTGTTAAATTTTTATTTCGTTATCTCGAAAGTAATTATTAATGTTAAAAGTCCTTGTGATGTTGATCTTACTTCAATGTCTCAAGATGTAAGAAAACCTACAGCCCTTTAGGTGGCTTCCATTCAACATCAATCCCTAAAACCTGCAATGGCCAACTCGGCATGGCTTTAACAGAATGTCTCAAAGGCTTAAAATAGAATAGTTTAATGCTATTTTCAGCCATGTTTATAAATATAAAAACCCGCGCCAACGTGGCATCAATTTTCCTTTTAGTCTCCATTCAGTGTGCTTAAAATCTAGCTAGATATCTGTTCAAGATTAAAGCTTCAACATCAAAATACTGCTTTATTCGTACCTAGTTTTCCTTATAGGTAGAACAGTCAGCTTTTCCTGGTGTGCAAGGTCACTTCAACAGAAACTCTGCTAAGTTAATGACTAATCAGGTGCCTCACGCCCCCTCCCCCTCCCTCGCCCTCTCACCCTTTCACCCTCCTCTCTGTTATATCCGTTCAATAATGTTTCCAAAATCAGAAATAAACTTTTTGTTGTAAATAATGGCAGAAATCAAGCTGTACATAGTTGCATTACATATACCTAAAGGTGAAACATCTCAGCAATTAGAACAAACATTGTTAAAGAATCTGTTGTGCTCCATTCACATGATTTTCTCTACCTACCCTGTAACAAACGACTCTTGCAAAATCTTATTCTTCAGTCTACTTCAAGCTAATCATAAAATGGTTTTACTACTTGGTTCCAGTGAGTAGAAGGTGCACAAGAGAATACACTAGGCTCAAGCGATAGTCAACTCTTTTAAAAGCTGGTTGTTATGCGATTGGAGTTCGATTTTCTTCCATGACCAGGAGTGAAACGAAAGAAGCAGGAATTACAAATTCCAGTTTGGAAAAGTTTGAGGTATTTTAAAGCTAAAATAATAATAAGGCTTATTTCTGAAATTAACTCCACACAAAAAGTGTACGTGGCTTAAATTGTTATTTTACCGAGATATACATTTTTTGTGCAGTAAGTTTTTGCCTCTTTCGGTTTACCAGTCATGCATAATTCATCCAAAATGAAAGGTTTTCAGAGTCTATTCCCAGGATATTTATGGTATACCTACCTACATTTTATTTGTCGCATTATATAGATATTTTAATCAAAACCGTTAGAACTATTGTTGAGAAAATTAAAATTTGGACAAAGTGGTTGTGTAATGGGTAGTTGGGGGAGGCAGAATATTCTTAAATACCTTTCCCATCCCTGAAAGATGCTTAAATTAATGATCAAGTTTTGTATTTAGCCGGGTTTTTGAGTCAATGCTCTTCACAGACATACACAAACCTTTTTTTCTAAAAGCGTTTTGTTTACTCAAGGGACCTCAAAACATGTATATCCAGTGAAATGTAGACATAGAATTATTTTTTGGTAGAACTCAGTACCTTGTCTACATATGTACTATGTACAAAGTAGAGAAAATAATTTATTTATGTATTCCCGAAACTTTTAAACATATATTTTCGATTAAATATCGACTTCAAACTTTTGGGTAAAATTTAATGCTTTCCCTGCTTACTATACTTACTTGGTAGAGAAAATAAACAAAAAGGAATCAATGTTGATTTGTTTCGTTTTCTTTTTTTTCTTTTTCTTTTCTTTTCTTCACACAAGTCGCGTGTAGAAGAGGAATTTGGATAGATAAACTTGGACTGAATATGGCATTACATTTTTAGTCTGACTCTTATCTATCCAAAAAGGAATCAGTTATTGAAATCAGTCTAGCTGCATTCATGGATCGGCATAGGTCGGCTGACACTTGCGTTGGTGTCATAATCTCTTCAATAAGTGGTTTTAATGTCCGCATTACTGAGGCAATTTTCTTTACAGAGAGAAAGCAGGCTTTCTCAGAGATCTTCTGTTTATGCTTGAACAAACAAGTCTTTGTAAGTCAGCGTGTGTTCATCACATATTTGGCATGGAGCCATACATAAACAACTAAATTCCAAAATTGCAACTTAATTGAATTTCAGCCAAGACATATATTATGCATAATGATGTTTGTGGAACACTTTTAGGCACATCGTTTGAATAAATGTTAAATAAAAGGTGAACTAAGGATCAATCGCTGTTAATAGTGGCCCTACTTGATTTTCACCTGAACCTAATGCAAAAAGCAGAAAAACAAATTAACTTATGTAAAACTTACACGTGATTTTCTCTACCACCCTTCTCAAACTATTATTGCATATTATCTACTTCTTGTTAGTCGACCTAACTTTAATTAAAAATTACACATTCATTGTTCGTCGGTATAGGATGAATACAGCAGTCTAAGACGATAATAAGATTTTTAAAAGAGGATCCCCTTGTATGACAACAAAATGCAAAGAGTGACTCATCACATGTGAAAGGTAAAATCTGATTCATTCACATGACTTTCTCTATAACTCTATAACAAATTATTTTTAATAAGCTTATTCTTCTATCCATTTCATGCTAATCGACATAAACAGCAGAAACGGTCTTAATACTTAGTTCCTTATAAGTAGAAGGGATATAAGGGAGTACACTAGGCTAAAGCGATAGTCAAATCTTTTACAAGTTGGTTGCCATGTGGTTGAAATCCGTTCCTTTGCATTGCGAGCAATTGAAAAATTCCCGTATGAGAAAAGTTTAAATATTTTAAAACTGAAAACAGTAACAAAGAATATGTTAGAAGAGGTAAACTCCACGAAAAAATGTATAAGACATAAATTATGTTTTTAACAATATCTACATTTTTTGTGTAGTACCTAAATTTTGGTCTCTTATGGTTTACCAGTTTTGTAAAATTCAGCAATATTTATGTAGATCTTCAGAAGCTATTCCCAGAAAATTCAAGATATAAATTTTATTTGTGATTTAAATAAGTTTAACATGTGGTATTTTAATCAATCTCGTTAGAGCTACTTTTGATAAAATCAAAATTTTGAAAAATGTACTATGTAAAGGGTTATTAGGGGGATTTTCTTGAAAATCATCGTGTCAAACACCAATTTTGATATTTAACCGACTTTTCGTTTTTGAGCTATGCTGTCTACAAATACACCGACAGTCAAACACATACAATGTACTTTTTCTAAAAATGTTTTTTCGGACAAGGAGGCCTCAAAATATACATATTTCCGGTGAAATATCGGTATCGAATTTTTGGGTGAAATACAATACTTCCTTTATACACATAGTGCGTGTAGGGAAAGTAATAAGAAGAGAAATCTGATGTATTCCATTCACATGATTTATCTTACTACTTAGTTCCTTATAAGTAGAAGGGAAATAATGTGATAAAACGATAATCAAATCTTTTAAAAGCCGGTTGGTAAGTGATTGTAATTTGATTTTCTTTACCTGTCCTGAGTAAAACAAAAGAAACAGGAATGACTAATTCCTGTTTGAGGAAACCTTAAGTATGTTAAAATTAAAACAAATGAATAACAAATTATTTTTCGGAAATGGTCAACTCCACAAAAAGTGTATGTCTGTTTTAATAAGATCTGCATTTTTTGTGTAGTACGTTTTTGTGTCTCTTTTATGGTTTACCAGTAATGTAAAATTCATTCAGAATGAACATGACCCCAGAGACTATTCCCAGAAATTTCAAAACATACATTTTATTTATCTTGTGATTGTCTTAAAATACACGATTTTAATCAAAATTTCAAAAGTTATTCCATATAACGGGTAGTTTGGGACGGAGGAATTTCCTTGAAAATCTTCTTGTCGCATCCTTGGAAGAAGCTGAACTTAGTTATCAAGTTTGATATATAACGAATTTTCCGTGTTAGACGTGCACACACACAGACAAGCACCATTTTCTAATTTTTTTTTACTCAGAGTTCCTCAAAACATTTGTTCCTAATTAAATATCTACATCAAATTTTTGGGTGGAGTACAATACCTTATCTGTCCACTATGTGCATAGTACGTGTAGAGAAAGTAAGAAAGAAAGATAAAAAGCGAATTTAATATTAGAACATCTCGGAAATTATTTAATGCCACAAATAATGTTAACGCGATCTTCAATTTAGGTAGTAAAATGTTTTCTATATCTTACGGTTTACCAATTATACAAAAGTAACTGGGAATACTTGAAAGCTATTGCAGAAAATTAAGGATATACATTTGATTTTCACGCAAATGCTTTAAACATAGGTTTCTGATATTTTAATTAGAATTATAAACATTTTTGTGAAAGTAAAACATAAATGTTTCCCCATGTAAAATAAGGTTCATTAGGTTGACCAGAGTGCAAACTCTACTCCTGGATTTTGATCAATACCGCTGTCTCACTCTTTCCTATGCTTCTCGTGCTCCGCCTGTTTTTCTCTTTCTCATCTTCTCGCTGCGAAATGTTGGGATCAACCGAGGCGGAGCGATGCTTGATGCACAGCACTTCTGCACTTCGGACAGTATCTCTGCACCTTGATTTACACGCGTGCGATTTTACGCGTTTGAGAGGTCCTGGTGCAAAGGATAGTTGAGGTGTGGGAATATTCTTGAAAATTGTCAATTAAATGTTTCATCCATACTGGCCTTGTGTAGGGTTGGAATCAAAAGGTAGTCAGACCAGAAAATCCAATACCATAACTCAGTGTTTAGAGCAACTGGACGGAGACCAAAAAATCCGGGGTTCAAAATCCGGTTATGTCATTAAATTAATAACAAGTTCTATCTTCATATAAACATTTTATTCAAACCTAATTTTAATTATTTTTAAAAGCTAATCCCTTTTAAAATTAGGAACATCAGGTATTTTAATAATTCAATATTTAACATATAGTATCTGAATTAAATTCATTTATATCGTTAGCCATTTTTGGGAACATCAAAATTTTCGAAAAATGTTCCATTTGTTGAGCTAGGGAGATTTTCCTGAAAATCTTCGTTCGAATCCTTGGAAAATGCCTAACTAAAATACTAAGTTTGGTATTTAAGGAATTTTTTGTTTTTGAGTCATGCTGCCCCCTCCCCCACAAATATATACACAGAACAGGAGGCCTCAAAATATATATTTCAGGTGAAATCTCGCTATCAATTTTTGGACGGAATGCAATGGGTACCTTCCGTGTCCCATAGCTCCTAACTGCTGTGCTAGAGGTCCCGGGTTCCATTCCCGGGTAGGGGTGGGGAATTTTTCTCTAATTCAGATCATTCCCTATCCCACTCAGAGTCTGGAATTATGAGTATGAGTTTGAATGTGTATAAAATTTAACAAATAAAATTAAAAACCAACGACAACAAACAGTACACGAGAACACCACTGCCGATAGCACCATGCAGTTAAAGGCGGGGTATAAATGGAACAATAAAATAAATACCTTCTCTGTCTACTATGTACACTGAACATACGTTAGAGAAAGTAATAAACGATAGCGAATAGAGAAATGTATATGAATATGACACTTCAAGTTTTTTCCTCGGGTGAATACAAAGGATAGACAGCAGGTAACTAACAGTCGGCCCAAAGTAAACTGAAGTGAAGAAGCAACTCTCAAAGGATGGACGTGTAAAAACGTGAGTCTCAGAAACTTAATCAAGTAATGCGATGTCACTTGTCTCAGGAACAAATTGGATAGCCGCCATTTTGGATGTCCTTTCGTGATTGACATCACACCGAGGAACACTTCCTTCAAGAGAAACTGACACTTGTTTAGTCAGTAAATAATTAATGTTAGCTTTCTCTTTAGCTATTTCTGATAGATCATTGTAGGATCAACTTCTAGTTAATAACTTCAAAATATACCTTAATTGCTGTGATATAATTTTACTTTCACGTACCATGTAAGCACGTAATAAGCAAATGTTTGTTTTGAGGTCCCATGAGTCCAAAAAATGTGTTAGAAAAATAGCCGTGTGTGTGTGTGTCTGTGCACTCGCGACAGTATAACTCGAAATGAAAAACTGGTTAAGTACCAAAGTAGATATTTATGTTTAGTCTCTTTTAAAGATGCAACATGAAGATTTATAGGAAAATCCGTCCAGTCCAAACTACTCTTTACATGAAAGATATTTAAAATTTTTCCATTTTATAAAAAATGGCAAATTATTTTGATTAAATCATTTGATTTACATTAAAAATATTGTATATTTAAGATACTAAAATGTATATCTTCAGTTTGTTGGGAATAGCCTCTGAAGTCCTCTACAATCTGAATCAGTTTTGCATAACTAATAAACCTCAAGAGATTCTTGTCAAAACTCACAATTTATGTCCTGCACATTTTTGTTGTGGGGGCTAACCGTTTCCAAGATATTTGTTGTTATTGGCTTCAATTTTAAAATACTTATACTTTTCTCAAATAGAAGTCATCCGTGTTTCTTTAGTTTTATTCCTGGCCATCAAAGAGAGCCAGATTTCAATGACAATCGCATAGCGACAGTTTTTGAAACATCTTTAGTTACCTTCTACTTATAAAACTACGTAATAAGATCATTTTGCTAATGTTTATTTCGAATAGCATGAAGTATCCAAAGAAATACTCTTGCAAAAATTTTGTTTGCAGAATAGGTAGAGAAAGTCATGGGAATAAAACACATCAGCTTTTTAATGTAAAATATTCAATTTACTGCTGAATTGCTATAACACATTTCCTTTTGTGCCACCTTTAAACTAGTGAAACAAGAAGCAGTTGTGAATATATTTTGTTAAATTGGTATTGGTTTAATTGTTTTTCACACAGCCGTGAGTAGGAGTCAGCCTGACTCTACCTATCCATATTTTGTTAAAATTTGTTCATCAGTCCTTTAAGTGTATAATATTACCTAAAGAAAATATCTTACGTTCAGCTTGAATAAGTACGACTGCACAAACGATCTTTAAGTCAAAGCGCGAGGGTTATCAAGGTCTTTTAAAATCCCCAGTTACGTTCTCAGGGCAGCTGAACGAATTGCAAAAATTAAAGGCATATGAATGCTGGCCAATGCTCACACAGAGCGCCGTTGCCAAGTAAACGAGTGCCGGCGGTAACTATGTACATCAGAACACACTATAACCCTAGATTCAAAAAGTCCCCGGAATCGTTTAATTTCTCTTTAATCTATACGAAAGCAAAGGATATATTTTTTGATGTGTCCATGACGATACTTTATTTCAATTTTCATGCTAATAATGATTGTTGCTTTTGGCTGGTAAATATTTTAGTTGTGTATGCATGTTCGTTAATCGCATTTCATAATATCGGCAACAGAAAAAAAATTGTGTTTTGTTAAACAAATCTCCCCCAGAGATATTGAGAATGATAGAAGCAGCTTATGGGGAAGCAACGATGAAAACTCAGGTGTATGAATGGCATAAACGTTTCAGTTAAGATTTTCGAACACTGAAGAAATACTGTGCAGGAGACAAGGGCATTACGCAAGGCATCTGAAAATGGCTTCCAGGAGTGCTTCCAGTCTCCTTGCTCTGGGTGATAAAAGTGTGGCACTGCGGAAGGGAACTATTTTAAAGGATATATTGTGTAAATTTCCTTATGTTAACTTGTTTCTGTGTTATTTACACATTCAGGAAAATTTTTGAATGTAGTACTATATCTTAAAGCATTAAGTCGTCCTCCGTGGTCTGGGGGTACATGCTAGTCTTTGGTTCCAAGGACACGGGTTCAAAGCGGGCGGAGGGCGATGGATTTTTTCGGGCTTAAAATGCTTAGTATGGCTTCCCTTCGAAGGGAAGTAGGTCCCGTGTCGTATATTTAGGTCACTGCTTCCACACCAAATGTAGAATGGGTCGCTAAGAACCGCAGTAATTGAGGTGCTAAAACAAATTCTGCTACATCATCTGTTTCATCTATTACTGCATTTTGTAAAATCTTCTAAATGAACCATGCCTTTTTAATTATTCAATGTTTATTGAAATAAATAACTAAGCAAAGAAATTGCTCTCAGGCCTTGACCAATCTTTATTCAGCTTTTTCCAATGCTTATTTAAACACATATGCCCACATTAATAATCGCTATTGTATTATGTCAATGAAAATGGTAGTTCCTTTCTAATATTTATTTTGTTTTAATTTCGTACTGCCGTATAAAAAATTATATGCTACATATGTGTGAAGTCTTTCTTCGATTCTCGGCTATTCCTTGTTTCGTAAAATACACACTTTATTAAAAAAAGATATGATGAGTTCCATTCACATGGTCTCTTTCTGTTCTGCAAACGAACCATTTTATAAAAGATTATACTTTTGTCTACAGCATGTTAATCAAGACAAACATTGCTAGAGATGGTCCAAGACCCTTATTACTTAGTTCTTTATAAGTGAAAGGAAATAAGTGAATAACTACAACAGGCTAAAGCGACAATCAAATCTTTTAAAATCTGTCGCTATGCGTTTCTCATTGAAAATCGGTTCTATTTCTATGTGCAAAGAGTGAAACAAAACAGAGATGGAACGGATGAGGATCTTTCGTTTGAGAAAAGTTTTAAGTTCCTATTTTAAAATTGAAAGCTATAATAGGGGAATATCTCTAAAATGCTTAGTGCTACGAAAAACCATATATAATATAAATTGTGTGTTTTAACGAGATCTACATTTTTTTTAGTAACATTTTGTCTATTTCTTATGGTTTACCAGTTATACAAAAGTCATCCAGAATGAAAAGATCTTCAGAGGTTATTCCCAGAAAATCCAAGATATACATTTTATTTGTCATCTAAATATCTTTAATATATGGCATTTTAATCAAAACCGTTAGAACCATTTTTGAGGAAATTAAAACTTTAATTTAAGTTTTCTACGCGAAGGATATTTTGGGGGGGGGCAGAACAAAAATCTTCATGTCGCATCCTTGGAAGGTACTCAGCTTCCAAGTCTTTCTAATTGGAGTTATGGTGTTCACAAAGAAACACACACGTGCTAGTGCGCACGTGGATCTTATTACTTTCTCTACACGTACTATGTACATAGTGTATAGAGGAAGTATTGTATTCCACCCAAAAATTTGACACCGAGATTTTACCGGAAATACATGTTTCAGGACCTCCTGAATCCAAAAAATAGCATTCTTAGAAAAAAAGGTCCGCGCGCGCACGCGTGTGCGTGTATGTGTGTGTCTGTGGACAGCATAGCTCAAAAAGACCATTAAATACCAATCTTGATATGTAGGTTTGGTATCTTCCAAAGATGCGACACGGAGATTTTCAAAAAAATCTCCCCACCCCAAATCACATGGAAAATTTTTCGAAAAAATGGCTCTAACGATTTTAATATACCACATGTTAAAGCCATTTCCATCACAAATAAGATGCATGTCTTAAATTTTCTGGGAATAACTTATGATCTATTTATTCTGTGTGAATTTAGCTGAATTTTGCATAAGTAGAAAACTGTAAGAAATAGATAAAAGTATAAATCTCGTAAAAACACACAATTTATGTGGTATACATTTTTTCATGTAGTTGACCGTTTTTGAGATATTCCTTGTTATTGGTTTCAGTTTTAATGTACTTATACTTTTATCATACGGGAACTCGTAATAAAATCTGTCCACGCGAAAAAGCGGATCCCAATCCCATTGCAAACACATTTTAAAACATTTGAATTTCGGTTTAGCCTAGTGTATTTCCTTATTTCCCCCTTACTTACAAGGAACTAAGTAATAAATCAGTTTCTGCTAATGCTTATTCGATCAGCATGAAATAGAAAAATAGGCTTATAAACAATAATTAATTTGTTAGAGAGATGTAGAGAAAGTCATGTGAATGGAACACATCAGATTTTTTTAAAATGTTTTTTTTATTTAGGGGGCCCTAAAACATTTTATCGAATTTTTGGGTGGGATGCAATATCTTCTCTACCTACTATGTATGTACATTTTACATACATACTGGAGAAAGTTAAAACACACTTCATACCGTTGTATTATAAATAACTATTATATTTGGGAGAAAATGTTCTAATTCATAAGTATAGTACTTATAGCTTGCAACCCGAAGGAGGGTGGCTTTGATTGTTGGTTCCAAGGTCACTTAGCGCACAAGCTAATCTTTGACATCAGAGAAATTTATTCCATAGATAAAGTAAGGCTTGTTGAACGGAATGAAGAACCGCAATCAGCATTTCTCGAGTACTGCGCTCCCAAGAGGACTGATCGATTTATCTCTTTACTTATCAGTTTATTAACTTAAGAACTGCACCCACTCAACTGAGATAAGCCAGCCTGCCATGAAGAGATTTATTAAAGTCGCGTGATTCTAAGAGAAGAAAGTCATTAACCAAATTCAATTTCTTATACAAACCATTACTGTAAGGAAACATGTTGCTTGGAACAGGAGCGGTGCCAGCGGGAAAATTTGGAGGGTTGAAGACTATACATAGTCCTAAACATGAGCATAACCTTAAACCCCTACCGATAATAACGAATATATGAGATTATTATTATATTGCTGAAACTAATGCATAATAATATTATATCGTTATGCTTTTCCAGGATGTCTTTCTCATACTTTTAATCCTACAAAGTGAACACTTTGTTGTCAGCTAACCGTTACATGTACGAGGACTTTTTGTTTCAACCTCCGATAGGCTATAAATAAAAAACAAGTACATAGAAAACATTATATTATTACTAAAATGTTTGTACACTTATGGTTACTTTTCAACTTAATCACCGAAAAGATTGACATTTATCGTACCTGTGCATGAGCTTTGCAATACCCGCTTCAAAAAATGTTGCCGCCAATGATTTCAAAAGTGCATTGACGTTGTTTTGAAGATCTTCATTGGTTTGAAAGTGGTGCCCTCCTAGATACGTCTTCAGTTCAGGAAAAAGGTGAAAGTCGCTGGGTGCCAGGTCTGAACTGTACGGCGGATGGTCGAAAATGTCCTATTGAAATTGTTCAAGGAGCCGATGGGTTGTGCCAGCAGTGTGTGGACGAGCGTTGTAATGGATCAACACAATTCCTGAAGTCAGCATTCCTCTTCGTTTGTTTTGAGTGGCTCTCCGCAAACATCGTAAAGTTTAACAATAAATAGCTGCATTGATAGTGGTTCCGGGCTGCATCATTAGCGGCAACATTTTTTTGAAGCGGGTATTGCAAAGCTTTTGCTTAGGTACGATAAATGTCTCAAACTTTTCGGTGATTATGTTGAAAAGTAACCATAAGTGTGCAAACTTTTAATAATCAAACAATTGTTTTCTATGAAATTATAGCCTGTTGGAGGTTGAAAAAAAAAAGGACCCTCGTACATGGAAGAGCAATATTCTGATGTATTCCGTTCACTCTTTACATCTCTATAAGAAATTATTGCTGAAATTCTCACTCTTCTATTTACTTCATGCTAATCGAAATAAACATTAGCAGAAATTGTATTTATAACTTGCTTCCTTTTAAGTAGAAGGGACATAAGGGAATATATTAAGTTAAATCGACAGTAAAATCTTTTAAAAGTATGTGATTGAAATCCATTTGTTTGCATGGCTAGGAGTTTACAAATTCCCGTATGATAAATGTTTTAAGTATTTTAAAACTGAAACCAATAACAAGGAATATATCAGAAATGGTCAACTCCACAAAAAGCTGCATAAGGCATAAATTGTGTGTTTTAAGGAGACCTACATTTTTTGTGTATAAAGAATCTGTCTATCTCTTACGGTTTAACCGGTATGAAAAATGCTTCATAATTTCTCCAGAATAATGGAGTCTTCAGAGGCTATTCTCAGAATATTCAAAATATACATTTTATTTGTGATGTAAATAACTTTAATATACAGTATTTTAATCAAAATCGTTAGAGCCATTTTTGAGAAAAGCAAAGTTTTCAAGCATTTTTCTATGTAGTGGTGAGAACATTTTCTTAAAAATTTTCGTGTCGTATCCTTGGAAGATGTAAACATAAATACCAAATTACGCACTCAACGGTATTTTAGTTTTTTAGCTCACACATACACATATATGGTCCTGTTTGTAAAAATGCTTTTTTCAGACCCAGGAGCCTTCAATTCGACATCGAATTTTTGGGTAAACATAATACTTTCTCTAGCTACTTTGGATATTGTATGTATATACGTGCTATAGAAAGTAAAAAGTTTTAGGGCTTTTGTGGACCTTCATTTGTCATTTCAACTGTCAAAACTACAGCGAGAGTATAACCAATTCTGTAACAAATAACAACCGTTTCGAGACAGGTAAAAGTGTTCGAATAAAAGATGAGTGTAAATGAGAGAAATTCTGATGTTGCATTCACATGACTTTCTCTAGCTATTCTGCTTATTCTTCTACTTCATACTAATCAAGATAAACATTAGTGGAAATTGTTTATTACCTTAGGTATATATAAATAGAACGATAATAGAATGAATACACCAAGCTAAAATGATAGTGAAATCTTTTAAAAACTGGTTATGTGACAAATTCATTTCTCTTTGCATTTCCAGGAGCAAAATAAAAAAGGGGCGAAGAATTCCCCTTTGAGAAAAATGTTAAACATTTTGAAAATAAAACCAATAACAAGGTATTCTTGGAAAGGGTTAGCTATACTAAAATGTAAATGACTTAAATTATATGTTTTCTACGACATCTGCATTTTTTGTGTGATAAGACTTTGCCTATCTCTTACAGTTTACTAGTTATAAAAATGTCATCCACAGGTCTTCAGGGGCAATTCCCAGAAAATCCAAGATATACAATTTATTTGTCATATTACATGGCATTTTAATCATAATGGCTACATCAATTTCTGAGAAAATAAAAATTGTAGTAAAATTCTCTATTAAAGGGTAATTTTGGTAGGGAGTTTTCTTGAAGGCTTCGTGTCACATCCATTTTTCCATGTAAATGACAGTTCGGGTTAGGATGGGGGAGGGGTTCTTGAAAAGCTTCGTATCACATTCTTGTAAGATGACTTTTGGGTTTATGTTGTTCACATACATACGTGTACTTATTTCTAAAAATGCTTTTTTGATACACGGGATCCTATTTCAAAGTTTCGAATTTTTGAGTTGGATTGCAATACCTTCTCTAGCTATATACTATATACTAAGTAAAGAAAGTGAAATTGGGATTTATTACTATCGCACGTCAGCTAGTAGGACTTTTTGTGCTACGCTTTTATCCTTTGTAGGAATGTATACCAATAAGCGCGCAGCAGCTTCTTCTTACTTCCATTTCACTCCCTGGATTATCGAACTCAGGACTCCTCTCTTCTGCGTGCTCACTAGAGTTTGTTCCACGCAAATTTGCCCCGTATCTCTAATTGCCACGTGACTAGTCAGCGCTCATTATCTGCCATGTCCTTTGTTTTGAGACTGGCTCTTTGATGACGAAAGCTCGTATGCGCCATCATGACCAAAGTGTTATAACGCTTTTATCGGCTAACCTTGCTCTGAATAGTGTTTGTATCGACTTTAAGGTGTGCTTAGCCAATCAGGGGAAAGAGGAAGGGAATTGTGAGGGGCAGATTTTTTATCAGATGGACAAACTTTTAAGAAACAAAACAAGGATCAGCTTACGTGTCCTTTAAGCGATACTAGGCAGACTTGTGTGGAACAGAGTTTAGTTGCTGAACACAGGGACCTCTATTCCGGTCGTTAATTAATACTTTGTTCTCCTATCCCTCGCTAACATTCCAGAGTAGCAGTCGCTGTACAGTATTTTTCGAACATGATAATCCTCTGCCAAAGGCATGACTTTAAAGTTTGGGATTAGGAAGTGTGCAGTTGTAGACCTACTCTCGCAGTTGCCAAGTCCTCTACTTACTGTCCCTTAACTGAAGCGTGAATCTCGGCTTGCAAGCAGAGTCTTCGGTGTCCAGGAAACAGAGATTTCACTACGTTACCTCTCGTCCCTAGTACAGTTTGCTAATGTTTACTGTCCAGTGGCAGGGGGAGCGCACCCGTTTGAAGGCTATCATGTTTTGGAGAAAAATATACGGTGCTTTGATCACCAACACTCTGACTCGTGAGGACGCTCACTTATATAGTTTTTTCTGTAGAGTCCGAGAGAGAGAGAGAGAGAGAGGGAGAGGGAGGGAACGTTTAGAAATATCTTGTTCTAGATTACGCTTCTGAAGTTTATGTCGGCTAAGACTAACTAACCGGCCGGCTAGCGCTGAAGGATGAAGCCGGATCCACAACAGCTACGTTACAATATCATATGCTGTGGGAATGCCATATACTTAGAATCTCTTCTCTAGTGTCTCACACATAATCTATGTATTTTGAAATTACCCACATAACCTACAGATAGGATTACCTTGAAATAACCCTATAGGCTATTAGTGTTATCTGAAGTGAAGTGTCCACAATCAGACCAACTACTTTCCTAAGCATTGCTGTACTTACTTTTAGAAGGGTAGTAAGGGTATTGCTTCATTTCTTTGAGAATTAATTTGCCAAGAGATTGGCCAGGGTATTTGGACGATCTCTTACGATGCTTTCTCCTGGATCATTGCAACATTATGTTACTCGCACAATTCAGGCAAGCTATCTTTTCTTGACCAATTTATCAGTTTTCTGATAATTAGTGATTTCCCAAGCTATATTTATATGTTTGTAGTAAACAAATCAAGAACTAGATGTTGAGGTTATCATAGAAGACCTCTGCTCCTCTCGGAGCAATTAGTGAATTACAGCTCTCTCAGATAATGCTTATTAAATGTGTTGAACTCAATCATACTAGCACATTTCGATACGCCAACTTTGCAGAATAACACTATATTAGTAAAAATTATTTACCGCATTAAGCTATCATAAAATCGTTGATATTCAGGAACATATACATGCAGCAGCCTATATCAGTTTTATCCAACGTTCACAAGGATACAAAAACAAAATAGAAAGCTATTACATAACTAATTTATTTTTATTCTATTTATTTTACGTCGACTTAACAAATAGACCACATCGCGATGGAACTCTTTGGTCATTAGCCTTTTTAAGGTATCATCTTCGAACCATACACACTACCTTAGCTTCGCACCAAGCAAATGTTGTTAGAGGACTGTCCAGTTTGGCTATTCTACCATCCGAAGTCTGATAGAGCCATCTGTAGTCAGATGGCAATGTGCAACTAGCCTAAAGTCTCAGCTCCTCACACCACCTACAAATTATCTCCACGACAAGTAGATGAAGTCAGGGTGGCGTCTAATCTACCACTTACGCTTTCTGTGGATAGATGGTAGCACAATCGCAATTGCCATCTATTTTCTGTTTTGCTATTGTTTTAGACTGAAGGTGAAGCTTTGGGTCATGATATTAATATCCAAGTCGACTGAGAGAGTCCATGAAAAATCCCAGTCAGATTGGTCAGCTCATAGGATTTGAACCCAGGACCTCCAGATTTGGGCCACTGATGTTACTGCTTGAGCCATCCCGCTCGGTTTCTTAATTTTACTTTTTATTTTGTTCGTAGCTTAACGACCTTTAACCTGGTTTGTCATATCGGAAGATCCATGAAATTGGTGATATGTTGCTCAAATGATCTCGAGGTCTATGGAGCTTAAAGCTATTTGATATTCGTCTTCTCAGGATAAGGGAAAACCACGAAAATACCTTATCCGGATAACTCGCCCTAAGCGAGATTCGAACTCGCGATCTATTGAATGCGAGGCAGACGCAGGTGGTCCTTAATTTTACTGTATTCAATAATTATATCACATTTCGATAAGGGCCAACTTGACAATATAACACTATATTACAATAATTATTTACACACTAAAGAATTCATAAACACTAATGTAATACTATGATAATGAAAATATAGATGCAGCAGCCTACGATACATCAGTTTCGTTCAAAGGCCTCAGTGATACAAAAACAGAAGATAAACCTATTACCTACATAACTAAAATGTTAACAGTTACACAATTTATACTATAAATGTAAATTAAAAATCTGATATGTTCCATTCACAAGCCTTTCTTTACATCTCTCCAACAAATTATTGTTAGAAAGCTTATGCTTCTATTTACTTCAGGCTAATCGAGGAAAAAAATAGCAGAAATAGCCCTATTACTTGCTTCCTTGTAAGTAAAAGCGAAATAAGTACCATAGGTTAAAGTGATAGTCAAAAGCTGGTTGATGTGTGATTGAAGTTCCTTTGTTTTATGGACAGGAGCTAACACATTTTCCTTATGAGAAAAGTATACGTTTTTTAAAGCTGAAATCAATAACAAGGAATATCTCAAAAACGATCAACTCCACGAAAAAAAATGTATATAACATAAATTCTGTGTTTTAACGTGGTAAGTTTTTGTCCATTTCTTACGATTTAGCAGTTATGAAAAATTCCGTAAAATTCATCCCGAATAAAGTAGTCTTCAGAGGCTATTCCCAGAAAATTCAAGATATACATTATATTTTTCAGGTAAATATATTTAATATATAGTATTTTAATCAAAATCGTTAGTCATTTTTGAGAGTAATGTTCAAAATTTTCGATTTTTTTTCCATGTAGTTGCGGGGTGAGGGGATGTTCTTGAAAATCTTCGTTTCGCATCCTTGGAAGATACCAAACTTAAATACCAAGTTTGGTATTCAACGGTCTTTTCGTTTTTGAGCTATGCTGTCCACACACACACTCGCACGCACACATGGACTTTTTTTCTAAAGCATCATTTTTTTTTTATTCAGGTGGACCCAAAACATGTATTTCCGGTGAAATCTTGTTATCGAATTTTTGGGTGGAATGCAACACCTTCTCTATACACTATATGCATAGCACATGTAGAGAAAGTAAAATATGTTCTATTTCATGCAACATGAGAGAACATTTGATTTTTGAACAAGTGTTGCTGAAATTGCCTCCTTTCCGCAAAGGGTTAGGAGCTTGTGGGTGGGGTCGAATATCTTTGAACTGGAAACGTCGGATATCCCGTCCATGCTTACGCCCATAGTCATCCGGATCTATTCACCCTTCGAGTCCTTCCGCTCATCACTCTCTCCCAGGGGTCACGGTAAAAGCACAAAAGGCCGTCTTGTCTAAACGGGGGCTCTGCCCGGGTTTTAGGGGCCTTTTCCGTTCGCCCGTATCTTTACATTTTTAATTTTTCTACGTACTGTGTACATAGTGTATAGTATTGTATTCAATCCAATTGAAATTTCACCTGAAATACTTTTTGAGACCCCTGGAATAAAAAAAGAAAAAAAAGAAAAATCATTTTTAGAAATAAGTCCGTTAATGTGTGTGTGTGTGTGTGTGTGTGTGTGTGTGTGTGTGTGTGAGAGTGTCTGCGGGAGGCATAGCTCAAAAAAAGAAAGTTAGTTAAATACCAAACTTGGTATTTCAGTTCACTATCTTCCAAGGATGTGACACGAAGATTTTCAAGAAAATCCCATCCCCTCCAACTAAATTTTACATGGAAAAATGCTTGAAAAATGCAACCAGCTTTTGACTATCAGTTTAACCTATGGTTTCCCTTATTTTGCTTCTACTTACAAGGTAGCAAGTAATACAACTATTTCTGCTATTTTTTTCTTGATTAGCATGAAGTAAATAGAAGCATAAGCTTTTTAACAACAATTTGTTACACAGAAGTAGAGAAAGTCATGTGAATGGAACACATCAGATTTTTTAAACATATGTTCCTTTTTCTTAAAAACTATAGAAGGTACATGGCTCTAATTTTGCATGCACTTGTGTGAGATAATCTATCACATACACTGACCTAGAGTTATATTTTTAAGCGTAATACATTTTTCTTAAAAATTGAGGATATTGCTTAAAAAAATTAGGTATGATTCCCCTAATTCAGTGGTATAAGGTAGAATGTCCTTATATGTAGTAAAAGTCTCAGCTTTCCGCTACCACTGGTCTCTCAGAAAAGGGAACATAGAAATGTCAAAAAAATTGTTTGCTAAATAACAAAAATTTGAAGTTAATTTTTTTTTCAGACAAGCTACAAAATATATGATCATAAAAATGTAAAGAGATATAGGTGCATACATCCAGATTATAGTGATTTTTTTTACATTGATCTGTAAATTACAGCCAGAGAAATTCACATATCTTGGTATGTCTGTATAATGCTCATACCCCATTCCCCTTAAAGCTAACATCGACTTAAGTGCTCGTTATAAGATTTATTCAAAAGGATTTTCATTTTATTTCCGATTATGGTAAAGAAAACTAGCTCTGTATGTTGGCAACGGTGCTGGGAAGTAGTTGCATAAAATGCCATGGTGGTTATCTCTCTCACGGAGGATGTGCAAGGCCGAACTTCGTTGCATTCATTTGTTTCCAGTAAACACTATACCTAGCCTTTCAGGTGGAAAATTGAAAGTGGGAGAGTTCTGAAAAGCATGTTATGTAAATGCAAACGTCAATTCTCGTTACACACTCCGCCTGACCGCATCACCAAGGTTATCAATGAATGAACATACCATTAGGTTTTATAATGCCTACCTATCTATGCACGGAGGAAAAAAGTCAGTCATTTCACATGAATTTCCCTATCATATACTTCTCATAATCCCTTATATATTATATTTTGCATACACAAAATCATTTTTCTATTCATGTGAGGTTAGGAACTTTTTCTAGCACGTATGTACAATGAACACAATGGGTAGTGAAGGTATGATATTCCACCAAAAATTCGATACAGAGATTCACCGAAAATACTTGTTTTGAGGACCCTAGTGTGTGAACTCAAAACGAAAACTTGGTTAAATCCAAAGTATTAAGTTCAGTATCTGCCAGGAAATCGACACGATGATTTTCAGGAAAACCCCCACCCCAAATTATCCTATACATGGAAAAATGTTCTAAAGTTTTTATTTTCTCAAAAATGGCTCTTGATGATTTTGATTAAAGTACCGTGCGTTTAAGATGTTTTCATAACAAATGAAATATATAGCTTGAATTTTCTGGAAATAGCCGCTGAAGACCTCTTCATTCTGGGTGACTTTCGTCATCCGTCAGTAATAGACATAAATTTGCTACACAAAAATTGTAGAAGGAACTTGTTAAAAACACAATTTATGTAAACTGCATTTTTTGTAGTTAACAATTTCCGAGATATGTTAACGATTTCAATTTTTAAATTCTTAAAATGTTCTGTAATGGAAAGAAGTCATTTGTTTTATGCCTCTTGATCATGCAAAAATAACCGAATTTTAATGTAAATCACAGAGCTGCACATTTTTAAAGATTTGGCTACGCTTTAGCCTTTTGGATCCCCTTATTTCCCTTCTACTTATAAGGCACTAAGAAATAAGACAATTTCTGCTAATGTTTATCTCGATTAGCATAAAGTGCATAAAAGAATAATCTTTGTAAGAATAGTTTATTTGCAGAACAGGTGGAGAAAGTCATGCGAATAGAACACAAACGATTTTTACTTTCTTACACGTACTGTGTGTATAGTGTATAGAGAAGCTGTTGCACTCCACCCAAAAATTTGATACAGATATTTCACTGGAATAATGTTTTAGGATTCCCTGTATCAAAAAAAAAAAAAATGAGAAAAAGGCCCGTGCGTGTGCGTGTGCGTGTGCGTGCGCGTGCGCGTGCGCGTGCGCGTGCGCGGGTGTCCGTGTGTCTATGAACACGATAATTTAAAAACGAAAAGTCGGTAAATACCAAACTTGGTATTTAAGTTTAGCATCTTCTAGGGATGCGATACAAGATTTTGAAAAAATCCCCTCACCCCAAATTACCCCTTACATTAAAATTTTTTGAAATATTTTATTTTCTCATAAATGGCTCTATCGATTTTGATTAAAATGTCATATATTAAAAGTATTTACCTGACAAATAAAATGCATACCTTGAATATTCTGGTAATAGCCTCTGAAGACTACTTTATTCAGAATAAATTTTGCAGAACTGCTAAACCGTAAGAAATGGACAAAAACTTACTGCACAGAAAATGTAGAGCACATTAAAACACACAATTTATGTTATATACCTTTTTGCGTTGAGTTGGTCGTTTTTAAGATATTCCTGGTTTTTCGTTTCAGCTTTGAAAAACTTATACCTTCCTCATACAGGAATTTGTCATCGCCTGTCCATACAAACAAAGGAACTTCAGTCACATACCAATCAGCTTTTGACTATCATTTTAACTTATGGTACTCCCTTATTTCGCTTCTTCTTACAGGGAATCAAGTAACAGGGATACTTCTGCTAATTTCTCTGAATTAGCATGAAGTAAATAGAAGCATAAGCTTTTTAACAATAATTTGTTGTAGAGATGTAGAGAAAGTCATGTGAATGGAGCACATCTGATTTTTATTAAGTAATTGTAGATTAAGCAATACAGACGTGGTTGTTTACATGACACGAAAAGCAAAACACAATTTTTCTCAGGTTTTATTTTACTACCTATTTAAAGTATGTAGAGGAAGTATTATCTGACCTATAATTTGAAATCGACATTTCACCGGAAATAGATTTGATTCCAAAATTAGCATTTTTTTTCAAATGATTGTGTCTGAGTGGTGACAGAAAGAAACAGCAGAATAGTTCAAAATCGATAAATTGTTCAAATGCCAAAATATTTCAAAGTTACGTCATGAAGAGTTTTAACAAAATCCCCTGGCTCCTAAGCAGGCAAATGGAGCCTTTGTACAATGTACGTATAGAAAAACTCAAATATAAGAAGAAAAATAAAATTTTGGCCCTTTAATACAAACGTGAAGTGTTTTTTTTTTTTTTTTTTTTTTTTTTTTAAGTGTTTAATGTTCGCTTTTACTACTATGACACCGCAGGCGATTGAAGTCAGTATTTTTGTGGTTTCGAAATATGTAAGACACAAACAACCAACTACAAACTTTATAAATAGATATTTGAGAAGAATTCTAGAATACGATGGCCGGACCTAATAACAAATTAAGAACTTTGAGTATATACAAAACAAACTGAAGTTAATATACAATAAAAATCTGCTGTATTACAGTCACATGACTTTCTCTACCTATACAAACCATTCTTACAAAAGCGTTTTACTTTCTCTACTTCGTAAGTAGTACATAGAGAAGGAATTGCATTCCACCCAAAAATTCGATACAGGGTTTTCACTGGAAATACACGTTTAGGATTAAAAAAATAATTACAAAAAGGATCGTGTGTATTTGTGAAATCTAAATATCTACCAAACTTGGTCTTGGAATTCAAGTTTACTATTTTCTAAAAAAGTGACAAGTAGATTTTCATGAAAATCTCCAGCCCAAACTATCCTCTATATGGAACAATTTTCGAAAATTTTCATTTTATGAAAAATGTCTCACTAGCTATTGAGAGGGTTGAAATCCGCAAGGAATAAGAAAAAGAGATCAATCAGAATGACACGGAGAAGAACCAAAAGAGGAGATAAGTGGTCAAAGTTGGAGGGAATTAAAACGGATAGCTAGCTAGTCGCAGAGGATGGAATAAATTTATTGATACCTTATGCTCCACAAGAAAACAGGAAATAAGTCAAAGTGCTGACCTGAAATTATCTTCACAAGGAAAATGTTTCGTTATTCTTGATTTCCTCGAAAGTCGCCCAACTACTTTGATTAAAATGCTGGCTATATGTTTAAAACATTACTTTGAATAATAAAATGCACATCCTGAGTCGCTACGGATAGCTGAGAAATTTTATTCGAAATGAATTGTTTATAGTTTTGTGCAGTTGGTAAACCTTACGAGAGAAAGTCTTAACTGCGAAAAAAATTAAGTCACGCTAAAACACACAATTTGTTATACATAGATGCTATTTTTATATATCATATATTATTTTTGTGACATTAAAGGACACTGGGAGGGAATTTTCTAATTTATATCTTTTTGTATAGCTGCTTCTAAACATTTTACTGTGATTGCTTTTCTATTATGTTAATATGAATACTAAATTTCATTCAAATTGGATAAATACTTTACAGTTTTGAATTCTTTCATGCATTTTATTATGTAAATATATTGATCAAAATGTTCCACGCGCCTCAAAATTGGAAAAAATTGACTTTTGGAACAGTAGCTTTAAACCGCACACAAAAAGTTAACGCGTTGATATTTCAATAATTTTGATTTCTGAATTATGATAATTTTTTCAATCTCTAAAATAACGTTTTCATAAAAAAATATTTTTTTTGAAAAGCTATTACTCGTGTAAGGATAATGGTATCACCTGTAATGTTACAATGGATACTTCTACACATTTTGGGAAATTCTAATTTTGTTTAGTTTTGTTTCTTTTGTTTGTTTATTTTTTAGCTTAACGTCCTTTAATCTGGTTGGTCTTATCGGACGATGAATGGAATCGCAGAAATGATGTTCAAATGATATTGGGGTCCACGGAGCTTAAAGTTACTTGAATTCGTCTTCAGGATAAGGGAAACCCCGGAAAAAAAAACAACTTATTCGGGTAACTCGCTCTAAACGAGGTCCGAGCCCACGGCCTCTTGATTGTGAGACAGACAAACTACTCCCACATTACCGAGTTGGACAAATTTTACTTTTATTTAAACAAAAACTAAGCCGTGTGGACAATTTTGGAAGAATGAAAACGTAGTTTTGAGAAACAAACGTTGTTTTATAAAATAGCATGCTTTGAAATATGTGTATTACGCGATCTTTACGTGGCTTTATAGCCCGAAGCAAAGAGGGTGCTTGTAATGAATGCCCAAAAGTTCCAAGAACTATTTGCTATAAAAAGCAATTTTCAAAATTTTGACGATTGTATTCGCAATTTCTCTGTCCCCCTTAACCATTTCAGAAATATTTGTTACCATTGGTTTGAATTTTCAAACATTTTTTATTGATGCTTAGTTGCTATTTGTTCTTATGCTCTTTACCTCTCACATTTAAGCTAGAGAAGGTATTTCACCCAAAACTTCGATACGAGATTTCACAATAAATACATGTTTTGAGAGCATATAAATAAAATATGGATTTAGAAAAAAGGCTTGTAGTTAGTTGTTGAGCTGACTGACAGATATGCAGGCGATATTTTTAATTACAGCATTACGCGCATTTCCAATCAAACCTCGCAGACTTGTCATTTCTGACAAATTTAATGTTTAAAGTTCGACTACTTTATTAACAATTAGGCTTGATATAAAATATAGTCTTCGTTTCAGGGGGCCCCATTACAGGGAATTGCTTGCTCTGCATTGCCCTGCCCAATTCTTGTCTCTCCGTGTACCGGCTAATCATTTGACGCGGAGAAGTGTATATTACTCAGAGGTTGAACTGCACTGGACAGTAAAACACGTAAAGTATGTCATGACACTTTTTTTTTCTTTTTGTAGAGTTGGCCGTTTTCGAGATATTCCGTATTTTTGGTTTCAATTTTAAGCTACTTAAACTTTCTCAAAGGGGAATTCATCTTCTTATCGTCTCTTTTGTTTAATCCTAACGAGCAAAGGGAATTTCTATTATTTCACACACCGACCTGCTTTTAAAGGATTTGACTATCGCTTTAGACTGGTTAGTCTGTTATTTTCCTACTTACAAAGAAGTAATGGCCGAGTAGCTAGACCGCTCGCCTCCCATCTAAGCGGCCCGGGTTTGATCCCAAGCGCCCGCATTTGTGATTTGTAGTGGCCGAAGTGGCGGCTGGGTTTTCTCCGGGTCCTCGGTTTCCCCCGGTTTCCTCATTTCACCAATTTCTCCATCCTGACCTTTCCTATCATTCCATTTCGCTTGCTTCTTATATCATCCACTTTCTCACGCTCACGCCTGGCTACGGGCCGACCACTCGTTCCAGGTTCTTCTTCATTCTGTGGTTGCCTCCCCGACAGGCTTCTGACCCCTAGATATTCGCTTGTAAGTCCTAACTAGGGGGAGGGTAAGCTGACTATAAAGAAGCAAGTAATAAGACGAATTCTGCTTCAAAATAAACTAATCAACAAAATACCCCTTGTAGCTCGCAAACGTTAAAACTTTATACTAGTAATTCTTATAACAACAGATCTGCAATTTAAAATGTGCCCCTTAAAATTATAAAACTACTAAAAGCAAAATTACCCATGGATAACCCTCTAAAACCGTAACAGTTGCCACATAGCTCCAAGCATGTATGTGCTCAATCTGACACAGAATTCCTGATTGAAATTTATACCCAAAAAGGTATGCTTATGCTCCGATTCACCCGATAAGGCCGCTTAGCAACAACCGCTACTGAATAGAGGAATCCTAAAGCATATACAAGAATAATTTTTTGTAAGAAAAGTTTGTTGCAGAAGGACTAGAGAACGTCGTGTAAATGGAACACACAATTTCCTTTATGATTCTAAGGAACCAACAAACATGCCATCAGTCCTGACAAGGACAAGCAATACATAAGGCGGTTTTCACAGGACTGCATGGTGCAATGTCCGCGAACTTGAACACAATTGCCTGTAATTTTCTGATAATGAAGGAACACAACGAAGGGCGGTAGGCATTAACAGCTAATAGGTATAATTGAGCAAACGAAGCGTTTCCTTGCAATTGTTCACTTCTCTGACTTTAGTTCTATCGTGCACCGCTTGATGCCGCGGGATCTTCTTTTAAATATATTACTTTCTCTAGGGCGCCGTGGATGAGTGGTTAGACCGCTCTCCTCCCATCTAGGCAACCCGGGTTCGATCCCAAGCGCCCGCATGTGGATTCGTGGTGGATGAAGCGGCGTTTGGATGGATTTTCTCCGGGTCCCACGGTTTCATTTCACCAATTGCTCCATCATCACTTTTCCAATTATCCTCATGTTCACGCCTGGCTACGGGCCGACCCCTCGTAATAGGTTCTCCATTCTGTGGTTTCGTGCCGTGGTTCCCCGACAGGCATTGGCTTGTAAGTCATAGAGGGATGTCAGTCCTACAATTACGGAAGGGTTAGCCGATTACGAAAGGAAACCTTCTCTAGCATGTATGAACAATGTACATAGTGAATAGAGAAAGTATTATAAAATTCGATATCGAGATTTCGCTGGAAGTCCGTGTGTGTCTGTGGACATTTTAAAACTGAAACCAATAACAAGAAGTATGTCGAAAATGGTGTTCACAAAAGAAAGAAAGAAAATTATATAAATTGTGTGTTTTAACAATATCTACATGTTTTGTGTAATACATTTTTGCCTATCTCTTGCGGTTAACAGTTATGCAAAATTCAGAAAAAATCATACAAAATGAAGAGTTCTACAATGACTGTTCCCAGAAAATTCAAGATATACATTTTATTTTTCATGTAAATATCTTAAGTGTGGGAGATTTTAATAAAAATCGTTAGTCATTTTTGAGAAAACCAAAATTTTAGAAAATGTTTCCTTGGTAGTTGGGGTGGGGTTCTTGAAAGGTGTTCGTATCGTATCCTTGGAAGATACTGAACTTATATATCAAGTTTGGTATTTTGCCAACTTTTCGTTTTTGAGTAATCGTGCTCGCAAACACAAACATGGACCTTTTTCTAAAAATATATTTTTTTTACATACAGGAGACCCTAAAACGTGTATTTCCGGTGAAATCTTGGTATCGAATTATACTCTATGTACCATGTACATAGTACGTGCAGAGAAAGTAAAAATGAACAACAGGAAAAATTACAGTGTAAATAAAGAATTATATAAAAACTCATTAAAATAAATATAATTAAATAATTGCAGATGAAGATAAGTGCATTATGTGTAAACTTTTCTCGGACGCCCTAAATGTATTCAACATATGAATTGTTAGCTGAATGAAAAAAGAAAACATGACTGAATCATACACTGCCAAGGTCTGTTCCGGATAAGTTATCGCAAACAAACACGCTGCCGTTCTGTATCAAATGATATCCTCTAAGCTTTCTACTTTAATAGTATACACTGTCATAGTGGTATTTCCAACTTAGCCGTAGAGTGTCTTTGGAAAACTTCTGTAGGGGGGGGGGGAAACCTGAATAGATTTTCAGACTCTCATCCAAGAATCAAGCTACATATTCCTATTAACACTTAATAAATTAAAAGTAATTAGTTATAATCACATATAATGTTGTTATTAAAAAAACAATTTTAATATGGAACACGAAATCGAAAAATGTAAATCTGTAAGCGTTCCTCTCAAACTTCTCTATTTTAATTCCCAGTAAAATACTTTTTTCTATCTTCCTCATTTTGTATTGATGACAATTTTTTACCTTCTATATAAATTATTATGTTATGTACATAGCAAGTAAAGAAGTTACTGCACTCCATCCAAAAATTCGATATAAAGATTTCATCGAAGTATGCTTTTAGTACCCCTGATTAATAAGATGATCATTATTAGAAAAAGGTCCGTGTGAGTACGTGTTTGTTAACGGCGCTGTCAATTGCCATTTCAGTGCTGCCGGTGTGCCGGAATTTCGTTCCTTGGAAATTCTTTTATATGCCAGTAAACCTACTGACATGGGGCTGTCGCTTTTAAGCACACCTAAAACCGTCGATTTGGGCCGGCTTTGAACCCATGATCTTCAAATCAGAAGGCTAGCGCTTAACCAAAATTTATGTGTGTGTGTGTGTGTGTGTGTGTGTGTGGGAGAGAGAGAGAGAGAGAGATAGAGAGAGAGGGGGGACGGATGCGACGCGAAGATTTTCAGGAAAATTCCCTCATCCCAAACTGCGCTTTATATAGAAGACTTTTTTGAAATGTTGATTTTTCTCAAAAATACCTGATTTTAATTAAAATACTTTATATTAAGATATACATTTTATTTTAATATAAATATTTTGAAATCGTTGGGGATAGCCTCTGGAAGTCCTCTTTTTGAATGACTTTTGCGTAATTTGTAAACCGTAAGATATAGACAAAAATTTACTGCACAAAAATTCAAGTCCCGCCAAAACACACTCTTTGTCTTTTTTTCCCCTTATTATTGGTTTCAACATTAAAAGATTTATTACATTTTCTCAAACGTAAGATCGTCTCTCGTTTCATACATTTTTGTTTTATCCTGGCCATGCAAAGACCAGCGACCAGCTTTTAAAAGATTTGATTATCGCATTAGCCTAGTGTATCTCCTTATTTCCCTTATTCATTCTTACTGGTAAGAAAGTAAAAAGACCATTTCTGCTAAGGTTTACTTCGATTAGCATGCTGAAGATAAAAGGATAATTTTTGTTAAGAGTGGTTTGTTCGCACAACGGGTAGAGAGTCATGTGAATGGAACAAGTCAGATTTTTCTTTAAGTTAAACGCTTTTTAATCCCTCAAAAGTTATTGCTTTATTTTCATGTACTATATGCACTGGTTGTACTTGAAATTGCGTTTTGTTTTAATGATACACAAATTATCGAACCCGAAAATAAACTCGATAATGTAAAACATCTGTAACAGAAAACTAAGATCCTCAAGAATGTCTTTTTGAGTATGCACAATACGAAATCTCAAGTAATTATAAAAACCAAAGAGTTTTCTCCAAAGGAAATTTAAGACAACTTCAACACACTCATTATCAAGATAATGGTAATATCTTTTATTATTATTATTGTTATTATTATTAATATAATTAATATATCGCTTCTTCTGATTCCACGTTTCAACTGATAATCTATTTGACTTTAGGAAAACTTTTCAGTTGTATCACTCTACTCCATATTGGAATATCACGCTAACTTGGTCTATGACATAACGGTAGTGTATCTATGAGTCATCTCCTCGAGTCTGGTCATATTGGGAGTTCGAACACGAAATGAGACTCGTATAATCGTTCGGTACAGCGTTCGAATTCTGGTATACCTAACTTGCCTGTATACATGAACTCTTTTCTGCCCGAAATCATAGATGGTACTACTGAATGATCAACACTTATTCGATGGACTGCTCGGTGGAGTTGACACACAATATAATCTCTACTTGACAACTCAAAATCCAAAACTAATATATGAGAGTCCACTACACGATTCTGAAATCAGTGTTTCATGTCCTGTGTGTGCAATAAGAATAATTGGCCCTATTTTCTTTCAGAAAGCAATTAATGCTGCACGGTGCCGAGCCTTAATAGGAGCAGTTTTTGTCTCAGTTGACAGATAAGCGAATACTTGGCCACACCTCATGAAGTTCGGATTTCTTTAGATAAATTATTGTTGACGTCTTTGTTGATTAGGTGATCAGAGTAGAGATGTGGCCCGCTCGATTTCCGGACCTCCCCTGCGATTTTTCTTGTGGGGGCAATTTAAAAGACAATGTGTATAAATCAAATCGCCGAATATTATAAGAAGTGTAAACTAATGTAGGGAAGAATTGTCCAAAATTTCCCAAGAAGATTCCAATCAGTAAATGATTATTTGTTGAGGTGTAGCCATGACTGTCTTCGATGAGAAGGAAAATATTTTCAACACTATCTTTAAAACGTCAAACAATGTAATGTACATTCAGTATTATAATTTATGAAACAGTAGATAATGATTAGGGATAGCACCTTGGGGACCAATAACGAGATAGAATCGAAGTTAGCGCAGGATGGTATATAGTTGTGATGTGTTGACAAAGCAGTGTGCATGTAGTGGTATTAATAGAAGGAAAATGGGGCGGTGGTTGAATGTTTTCACTAGAGTGGAAGGCGATTGAGGTTGGGCGGTAAAATAAATACACTGGTTTACGGGAACTAAGACCTTTAATACTTATATGCATTCAATTGCTGTTGTGTAACAAATCATCAGCATCGTTATCCGTTTCAGTTTCTCTCTGGATACATAGATTACAATGCACAACATTCATTCGTAACGTCTCAAATGTGAATCGCCTCTGATTGGCACGTAAATAGGTTTTATATTGTGAAAAACTTCGCTCCACATTACAAGACGTGATTGGAGCAAAACGGAAATGGGGCACATCATCGACTGTTGGGTAAGATACTCATCAGCAATTATTACCGTAGTAACACTTCGTAGCACAATTTGTATTTCACGCATTATTGAAAATCTGATTTTTTTTTTCAAACACTATCTTCACTTTCTTTTTCATATAGTCTAAAACAGGTGTCACGGATTTCTGATTAATTACTTGCACAAGTTCATCGACAGCTTTCAGGCCTCGAGGCATTTCAATGTTCGATGTTTCCAAATATGTGTTAGCGTCGTAGATATCTCTTCAAAGCTCTTCTGTATACATAAATTACAAATCAATTGAAGCGAGTGATTTTACATTCTTGACTGAAGAGCATGCGCTATTATAAAAGGCATTAATTATCTGTAAAATCAGGTTGTCTCTACTCGGTAAGTATGCAACTGGTATTCGCATGTGTTTCTCTATCGGTCCCCAAGATGCTATACCTAGCTAGTAATGATACTATATCCCTCTGCGCTCATCCTATGTTTAGAAGCACAGGACAATTTGCAGAGAAAAACTTGAGTGGCGCGCTCCCGACCCGGATGTTGCTGAGCATGTTGGTTTATCTGGTGACCCTGCGTCTTACTTTCGTTTAGTGTGTTCTTAAATTTTAAAAACGATGTTCACATATTTGGATTAACTAGCCTAATGAAAGAAGGCTTAAAACAAATAATTCATAGTACTTTTCAGTTGGTAGACATATATCATAGAGATTATCTGCAAAGTTGTACAAAACTTAGAAGTATTTAAAATGTTGGTAGACGTCTAAACATACGCCAAACCATAGTATCTATATAGTCGCATAACATATATACAATATTGTATCATCGGTGTCATCACCTGTGGTGCCACAAGTAATAAAAGCGGGCGTTAAACACTATAAAAAAACTATTCCATCAAGAAATACGATATCAAAACTTCACTCACGTGTGTGCGTCTATAAAAAGCATAACTCAAAACTTGAAATCCGTCAATTCCAAACTTGATAATATTTAAGTTCAGCTTCTTCCAAGGATGCAACATGATAGGTAGCTTTTAACAAATTCCTTCAACTCAAACTACTGTTTATGTGGGACACTTTTCGAAAATTTTGACGTCTTCAGAAGTGACTAATGATTTAAAATTAATTTATCATATGTTAGACATTTTCATGACAAATAAAGTGTACATTTGAATTTTCTGATAATAGCCTCTGAAGTCCTGCTCACTCTGGATGACTTTTGCGTAACTGGTAAACGGTATGAGATAGATATTTTATCACACTTTTGTGGAGTTAACTATGTCTGAAATATTCCTCGTTGTTGTTTACATTTTTCAGTACTTATAAATTTCTTAAATGGAGACTCGTTATTAATTTTTTCATTCAAAAAGAATAGAATTTCAGTGTAACCATAAAGATCTGACTATTACTTTAGCGTACTGTATCGTCTTCTTATTGTACCCATAAGGACCAAAGCAACAATGCCATTTCTGCTAATGTTTTTCTCGATTAGCATGAATTAGACAGAAATATAAACTATGTTATGATTAGTTTGTTGCAAAATTTGTAGAGAAATTAATGTGAATGTAACATCAGACTTTACAATATCAAGCGTTAGTTTCTTTTAACGTTAAAACATTTTCCACGACCATTATGAATTTAAATCATGCAAACTGCAACCCCTTTTTCTCAAGCCCCCACAGTGTCTGCGAGTTATCCAACACATCTGTACCTCTCGAATGCTCTCACCTTTAAGAACCTGTTGGTATTAGCGACATCTTATCTAGTATTTTGTTATAGTATATCTATGAAAATATACTTCACTATCAAAGTGTCTTTTGTTTTTTCGTTGATACAAGAAAGATTTGTACAAAAAATGTGCACTACGTAATGCTCTCTTAGTAAAAATTAAACTAAATGGACAACTATTAGAAGAAACCGAAATATTTCAATATCTAGGAAGCAAAATAACAGCTGATGGAAGGAGCTAAACAGAAATAACCAGTAGAATACAACACGCAAAACTTCCTTTTAATAAAAAGTACCAGCTATTTACTGCAAACAATGTTAGCCTTGAAACTAGGAAGAATTTATTACAAACATATGTATGGAGTATTATGTTATATGGATGTGAAACTTGGACAATTTTAAAAGCAGAAGGAAAGAGAATAGAAGCATTTGAAATATGGTGCTATAGGAAAATGTTAAAAATTAAATGGAGTGACAAAATTAAAAATGAAGAAGTATATAAAAGAGCAGAAGCGGAAAAACGAATTTGGAACCAAATTAAAAGAAGAAGAACAAAATTAATAGGCCATTTATTAAGACATCAGAGCACACTGAATATTATAATAGAAGGTATGACAGAAGGAAGAAGTGGCAAAGGAAGAGCAAGATCACAATATATAAAACAAATTATGGAAGATATGAAATGCAGTAAATATGAAGAACTCAAACGGAAAGCAGAGAGAAGATCTGAATGGAGAGTCGCTGCAAACCAATCCAAGAATTGAAGACTCAAAAAAAAAAAAAAAATGTTCTCTTCGAAGACCAGACCCAACAAGGGATATCATAGCATTGAAATACGATATAGAGATTTTAGTTTAGGTTTAATTAACTAAAAATACAGAGGCAATTAATTATAGCTTAATTTGAAGAAAATACTAACATCGTGTAACTCGAAAAATATTGTGATTCTTAGCTTTAGTCATTCAAATACATGTGCATCAGGGTGGCAAATCTGGATATTGTTCCACAAAATATTTTTGCAATAACAAAAGAAAGTAACATGCTCCCAACAACAAGTGCATTCACTATTCAGCTGTTCTGTCAGTCATGGCTCAGATCAGAATGATGTCGAATATCTAGCGACATGATCGCACGATGTTGAAATTGCATTACATATGTCAAGCAACCTTCAAAGAGGACAAGAAATATGTGAATTACAGTCTAAGCCAACCGTTTATACAGAAGTGTTACCAACGAAGTTATATTTATACCATTTGTCATTTGGAAACAATTGCAAGATCAAGTATGTTTCCAGCCTTTGTGCCGATTTTTAGTGGTCTAGTACACCATATGCTACGAAGATACCTATAGTATTCGTTCTGAATAGCCTCACCATTGCTAGACTTTTGATTTCATGGTCGTGCATTAGAGCGGCTAAGCTTGTTCCTAGATTTCTTGTATCCCATCGTTTGAGAGACTGAGAATAATTCAAGGTTGATTTTGGCACGGTCACATTGTTGTTAGAAAAGAATGCATTGCACGTTTATGGAGTTTTTGTTTAACTACGGTTATTTACCCCAAGTTTATTTTCTTTTTCGGCTAGAATGGTTGACGCTGTTAGGTAGCTAATGACCTCTTTAGCTGGGTGAAATTCTACATTGATGTACCACTTTGCTCCTTTTTTTTTATTATTATTTTTTTTTTTTGACATGTGACGAATTGTAAAGCAGCAGCTGCTCTGTAGTCCTTTCTAATCATCTCGTAAATTTAATATTTCTCTATTGATCTAATATAATTCAAAAAAAGTTATAGGTTATTCTAATATACTCTCTTAGGGTATGAAAAAGCTGTGCAGAACGTCATTCTCCTTTCTACGGCATATCCATCTGACATCAGACACACGTGCGCATCTTTTGGTCAATGGTGGGAAAGAGGGTATTGCAAGCGGCAGTGAGAGATTACAAAAATCATAATAATCGTATTACTGTTTATTGTGAGATTATATAAGCTGAGAACTATTAACAGTAATGTCGGGAGTTTCAACATCTAAGTTCTAGTCTAGGGAGATTCTTTACAATGTTGCCACTTACTTGCGAAAAAAGTATTTGTCCTATATTCCTACATTGACCCTTTGTTGCCTGTCGGTACCCATACGTTCCGTTTGTTTTAAGTGTAACTATACAAATATGGTTGAACTCTATGATTAATTTCATGTTATACTAACCTTCAACCATAAATGACAAGTAATCAAGACAAGTAAATAAATAAAAAGAAAACCGACATAACTACAGCCAAATGTAACCCCATTAACTTCCAAGCATCACACCTGTTATTTTACTTCAGCTCTCCCCATCCTTTTTCACAGTAACTGGGATTTGAACTTGCAACATTTGACTTTGAATGGATGGCCAGTCCATTACTATCATCTAACACTCATGGCCATTTGAACTTTTTTTTTGTAGTGCCTTTGGCAGCATTATGAAATCTGGTTTAGAACAATTTAAACTTTTAATTGGGAAGAAAAATATTAATAAGCAAACTACATCTATTTTCATTTATATTTTCTCTATTATTTTATATAATAATTTTATAGGTTTATTCCCAAATATTTTTATTAGAACTCCAGTTTTAAAATTGAATTAAAGGAAAAACGGCATGTGTAATATACTAGTGCAGGCAACTAAGGGTTAAGTCCTGCACGCGCCTATTATAACAATGATAGAGCTGCAATGGTTATCTCTCCCTCCATCCCCACCTTTTTTACATCTCCGAAAGTTGGCCGGCTAAATCGGGAAGAGGGGAAGCAGTTAAAGGCGTGAGATGCGCGGACCGAAATTATCTTGATAAGCCATATAATGTGTGTACACAGGTTGTTTTAAAATGACACCGAACGAATATATTTTGAACTATACTATAATTGAACTAGTTTGAGTTTTACAGCTTTGAATCTCTTTTAGGTATGTTTTCTATGTAACGAAAATTACATCATTTTGATATTGGGCAGCGCAAGAAGCACTAGTGTATGATAATCATGTACTTGCACCTCGGAGGATTTTCTTGGAAAACTTGTGTCATAAAAACAAACAGGTTTCACATTGTTTGTTGTCAGCAAACCTATCTAGTTTTCAGGTAAAGAGGCAAAGAGTAGTTGCCTACTCAAAAGATTACTTATGACTCGGCACATTAGGTCATATGCAACGATCTGTTGTCATTCATGCGGTAAACAAGCCTGTGTGCACCAATCGGCAGCATCGTCTATCTTCTGATGCTATGGTGGAAATACGGCCCGTTTCAGCATTAAAAAAATGTTACCAGCACTGCGAATTCGTCGGACTTTCCAAAGACTTTGTTCTGTTCGAAAGACCTTTTTGACCTTTTTCCAGTATCATAACAGTAAAAATATTCATCGCTAGTAAGGATATTCCAAACCAAATTTGAAGTGCCGCCTTGGAATTCTTCCAGTTTGTCTGCATCAATCAATGTGCTGTTATTTTTGATCGGGAATCAGTTTATGTGGAATTCATCAACAACAAAGTTTTCTCACGTCTCACTGTTGATGTAAAATGTTTTAGATTTAAATTGTACCAATGCCCACTGTTGCCCGAATAAATGTTTAAGATGTCTGTCAATCTTCATGAAGAATGGCTCGAACAGAGGGAACATTTTCATCATTAGCAGCAGTTGAATTCACTATACCGATAATACATTGTTGCCTCATATGGGGATTTCTTCGCCAATGCATCTCTAAGCCGATCTTCACAACAAAATCATAGCCTGGCTATATTCTTTTCCGCACAACTTTAATTTTAGTGATAATATAGTCGCAGCAATTCCAATTTTTACTTTCTCTACACGTACTGTGCACATAGTAGTACCATTCGCATGTGAGATTTGTGGTGGACAAAGCGGCGTAGGGGCGGGTTTTCGCTGGGTTCTCCGGTTTCCCCGCCATCTTAATGTATCGTCAGTGTCATCGACTGCGGAGCCAGAGCAGTAAACGCGGGCGTTAAACACTACAAAAAAAAAAAAAAAAAAACATAGTAGATAGAAACGATATTGTATTGCACCCAAACATGTTATGTCATCATCGGAAATGTATGTTTTGAAGTCCCCTGATCAAGCAATTTAGAAAAGTCCTTGAGCGTGATGTGTCTGCACAGCATAGTTCCAAGATGAAAAGCTGTTAAATACAAAAATTGGTCTTAAGTATAGTTTCTTCCCTTTAATGGACAAAAATTGAAAATTTCGTTTTTCTTAAAAATGTTATCAACGATTATAATTAAAATGCCGTATATTAAAGATATTTATATAACAAATAAATTTTAAATATTTAATTTTCTGGGAATCGCCTTTGAAGGCCTTTAATTCGGATGAATTTTGCATAACTGATAACTACACAAACCATGTAGATCTCATTAAGATACCAATTTTTATTCAATACTTCTTTTTTTTTCTCTAGAAGTAACCGTTTCCGGGACATTCCTTGTTGTTGATTTCAATTTTTTTAAGTACTTAAACTTTCCCAAACTTTATCTTTCGTTTCTCTCTCTTTTGAGCTACTCTTGGCCACAAAGAAAATCATCAAAGTAGATCTCACTTCTACTCGCCTATATTGATAATATTAGCAATGGTCTGTGCAGCGCTATGTGCGCTGATCGATTAATAAAATTAATTTAAAATTTGTTTCACATATGGACCTATTTTTAAAAAGTTTGATAATCACTTTAGCCTAATGTATTATCTTATTTCCCTTTCTCTTATAAGGAACTAATTCAAACATTTCTGATTGCCACACTGTAGATAAAAAAATTACTATTGTAACAATATTTTGTAGCGAAAGTCATGTGAATGGAATACATACTTTCGCACTTACTTAAAGATCGGGATAGCAAATTGGATCGTGTGGAGACCAGCAAGCAATTTCCCGACCGCAAGTACCCAGCAAATCGTGCACAGCAGATTGGGCCGTGTGTAAGTTTCATATTACGATGTTTTTCGCGTATTTCATTCTAGAGTTGTTCACTGAACTAATGCGATGATTGCGCAAATTCAAATGTACAATCGTACATTTCTATATTTTGGTTTATAAACTTCAATAGTATCAGATTTGCTTCTTAGCGTGCTCGTTATCATGTGCATGCTTATTAGCTGTTTGTTTTCAAGGTTTTCGTTTATTTAGAGCACGGAAATATAAACGCTGTTATTACCGACACTTGTGTTTACGCAGTGAATGGTTGCACTGTTGATGAAAATGCGGCATTACAAATTGTTTCCCAAATACTATGCGAAAGACGCCATGCGTGACCAGGATGCTGTAAAATGATAACTATACCGGATATAAAAGGCGCTACTTGTAACAAATTTCATGAATTACGGTAACTGGAGTCATTTGAAATGCGTTCATGGACGGAAATGGAATGTATTTAATAGACAGAAAAATGCGATGTGTTCCATTCATATGAGTTTCTCTAGCTGTTCACAAACTTTCCTTACAAAAGATTATTCTTTATCTACGTCATGCTAATCAAGATAAACAGTGCTAGGATTGGTCTTATTACTTGCTTCTTTGTAAGTAAAAGGGAAATAAGGAATACACTAGACTAAAACGATAGTCGGATCTTTTAAAAACCGGTCATGAAATGCAGTCGTCTTGAGTTACACTGTGCATTGCCTCGCGCATAAGTGTTTCTACATCCGCTAATTTGAACGTAGTTTTATCGGCGACTGAGAACGGATCACTTCACGTTTGTTAATTAAAAAATCACTTATCCCTGATCGATGGAGACGTTCACACACTCGTATCACAAAGAGAAATACAATAACAAGATTTCAGCTCAGTTTGAAACACGACTTATCATGCCCGTTCATTTTAATGATACAGTAACATACCACTACTGTGAAAACTTACTGAACTTTAACTCATTTCTTTTTGGTTAGTGTATTATACTGCATTATAGGTTTACATTTGTAAAAAAGGGTTTGGTGTTATTTTCAGCCTTCTACGTTAATGTATGTTGAATTACGATATCCCCGTGAAGTTAAAAGGTGTACAGAATCGTAGAGTCAGAACTTTGTACGACCGTGATCATAAAATAAAATTCTCCTGTATTTATATTTCCATCTATCATTTTCTAATATTTATCCGAGAGTAATTAATGCAGGTAATGTTCTTAGTCCAAACACGGAAGATATGTGTACCAAAAGTGGCAGCGCTGGTAGGAGGGGCAAGTATAAGATTCGCTGGAGACATCAGTAAGTCCCGCCTCCATATGCCTTTAACTTCTGCGAACCTAACTAAAGCATTAATTTTGCGGCAATTTCAGTAAATTCAAACAAGAAATAATATTTAGCGGTTTCCTTTTGTATTCGTTTAATTCCTTTACTCGACAAGCAAGCATTGGCTTTTGCTCACATTCTCTAAGAGAAACTTTATATTCACATGAGCAAGGGGTGCCGGAAAGAAAATGGTTGCTTCTTTGTTCTCTACAAGTAGCCACTTGGCAACAGTAGTGCTGAAAAGTATAAAAATGTTACTGTAAAATGGTTCACAAAAGTTTGCCTTCCGAAAGTGTTTAAACAAACCCAAGAAAAGTATCCAAAGACAGGTCTAAGGGGCATTTTGTTGTATCATGACAATGTATCAGCTCACACCGTTAATTAACCATGGAGTTACTGCAAGAAACTGGTGCAAATTATTAACTCATCTACCCTATAGTTCCGATTTGGCACTATGTGATTTCCTCCTGTTCTCTACGGTGCACAACACCAATTTTCTAGCCTTGAAGAAGCTGTTGCAGCATCCGAAGAGTAGCTAGTTATCTGTAGTGCCGGAAAATGTGTGACGTGCATGCTTCTAGAAGTGGTTTGAGAGGATGAAACGCTGCATTCAGTGCAAAGGAAGATATTTTGAGAAACTGGGATAAACAAAACGATTTTATGAATATTCATTATTTGTTCTCTCAATACTCATCTAGTGACCCTCGTAGTGTGATTAGAAGAAAAACTGCATAAAACACAATCGTAATCTCGTAATTATATATATTGATTTTTACTTTCTCCATACGCACTATGTACATAGTGTATAGAGAAAGTATTGCACTCCACCCAAAAATTCGATACCGAGATTTCACCGGAAATATATGTTTTAGGGTCCCCAATATCCAAAAAAAAGCATTTTCACAAAAAGGTCCGTGTGTCTGTGAACACGATAACTCAAAAACGAAAAGTCGGTAAAATACCAAACTTGGTATTTAAGTTAAGTATCTTCCAGGGATGCGACACGAAGATTTTGAGAAAAATCGCCCCACCCCCAACTACCCTTTACATGGAACTTTTTTAGAAATTTTTTATTTTCTCAAAAAATGGCTCTAACGATTTTGATAACATTTCGTATATTAAACATATTTACCTGACAAATAAAATGTATATCTTGAATTTTCTGGGAATAGCCTCTGAAGAGTAGTTTATTCTGGGAGGAATTTTACTAAATTTTGAATAACTGCTAAACCGTAAGAGATGGACAAAAACTTACTACACAAAAAATGTAGAGCACATTAAAACACACAATTTATGTTACATACATTTTTTCGTGGAGTTCGTCGTTTTTGTGACATTCCTTATTTTTGGTTTCTGCTATGAAAAACGTATACTTTTCTCATACAGGAACTTGTCAACTCCTATCCATATAAACAAAGGAACTTCATTGACATAGCAACCAGCTTTTGACTATCACTTTAACCTACGGTTGTCCCTTATTTCACTTCTACTTACAAGGAAGCGAGTAATTAGACTATTTCTGCTATTTTTTTTTTCTGATTAGCATAAAGTAAATAGAAGTATAAGCTTTTTAAGAATTATTTGTTGCAGGGATATGGAGAAAGTCATGTGAATGGTACACATCAGATTTTTCTGAATTAGTATAGCCGTGTCCGGGTGATTAGACCGCTCGTCTCTTACCAAATCGCCCTGGGTTCATTCCCAGGGGACCGCATATGGATTTTTGGCGGACAAAGCGGCATTTTGGTGGGTTTTCTCCTGTTTCTACTACCATCTTTTTCACCAATTGTTCTCTCAACACCTTTCATATCATCCATTTCGTCCTCATTTCATATCTACTTCCTCAATCTAATGCCTGGCTAAGTGTCGATCCCCCATTCCGGGTTCTTCATTTTATGATTCAATGTCTTTGCGCCTTAACAGACTTCTGACCCTAGGTACCCATGTTAAGCCTCCATGTGGGGAGAGTAAGCCAACTAAGTTAAGTTTTGTTTTTAGATTTAGCTGAATGGATCATTTATATCCAAATGGATAGATAATGACTGGCTTCTTAAAAATGTTGATTTGTAAATTTAAAACACTGGAGATTGTTTTAATGAAAATAAACGGAACGCACATTTTAAAACGTAGATCAGATTTAACGCACGTTTTAATCAAAACATTGTACTTATTATCAGCGTATATTTGCTTGCTCTCCAGCGACGGAAATATTCCGTATAGATAACTGAAGAGTTTGTCAGACAGTGCTTTTTTTTTCTTTCTTTCTCTTTTTAATTTATATACGCGGGCCATCCAGAAAGTTATAAGGGCTCTTGATGCCGGGGAAAATTTTGTGTTCGAAGTTTGTGCACCTGGCATGTAAGGTGGGTCTTAACAGTCAGTTTGTTTTGTCCTGCTTGTTTGTAGCCATTTCGTTCAGTGATAGTAAATTCTTCCGTTGGACAGGTCGTCGCGCGATCTCCCGCGATTTCCCGTCCGTGCGAGTTCCGCGCGGTTATCCGTTTTTTGACTTTGCAGAACAATGCCGTGTGAATATCCATCGAAATCTCGTGGAAGTTTATGGTAGGGATATGTTAAGTCGACAACTTGTTACGAAGTGGGTTAAGTTGTTCAGAGAAGGCCACTGATACTCACGACAAGGGAAGGAGTGGGAGTGTTTTTTTTACAAACTTGTGCAAACGTTGAAGAACAAGTGCAAAATGACCGCCGTGACGCTTGATGACTTTTACGAAGAATCTCCTGACATTCTCGAAGTTTTCTTGGTGATAGTGTGTTGAAAAACTTGATTACAAGAAGTTGTGTGCGAGAAGGGTGCCGGAGCACCATCAAAACACGTGACCGCCGCGCATGAATTTTTGGATCCTTTTGCACAGGAGGTAGAAGCTTTGCTGGAATCTATCGTGACAGAGGATGAGACGTAGGTGTGTCCCTACACCCCAGAATGAAAAAGAGAGTCTCTTTAGTAGAATCGTTCATCTTCCCCAGCCACAAAATATTCCAGATAACCCCTTCAGCCGGAAAAGTCATGAAATTTGTTGTTTGGGACCCTATGGTGGATATTATGTCTAAAGGGACTACCATTAGCTTACTAGAATACAAACAAAGAACCTCCAAAGAGCCATTCAGAATCGCAGATCTGGGAGTCGTTTCCTTCAAGACAACGCAAAACCTCACACCGCCCTAGTTTCATAAGGAGCTGCTGGCATCGTTTGGATGGATATTCTCATCACCACTTCCCTATTCACCCAACACTTCGGACTATTACTTTTTCATTAAACTAAAGGATATTTGGAGTGAGAAACATTTTCCAACGATCAGGAGGTCGAAGAAGCTGTGAAGAAGTGGCTTAAAGAGCTGGCAACAGAGATCTATGATACTAGCATACAAAAGCTGGTGCTCCGACTACAGAAAGTTGCCCAAAAATCTCGACGACGATTACGTTGAACAATGGTTATTGTATATATTTATGAAGCAACCTATGAATTTCAATTAAATACAAGCATTTTTCGATCCAACATAAGCGTTGTAACCTGTCTTTCTGAATGTCCTCGTATATTCTGCTGTCTTGTGTTATTGTCTAGATATAATTAAGCTGTAACTGTAAGTTTTCTTGTGATTTTTGATTTGCGATGAATAATTGGCACTAACGTGTATGAAGAGTTATTCTTGAGCCAACAATTGCAGTTTTACTTTCTCTATCACAAACAAACGTTAAGGGCTTTTGAGATTACAACACACGTTTTCTCTGTTTATAGTAAGCATACATATATATGTAGATTATTAACAATGGAGACTTAGCAATAGTCGTGACAAAGACTTTTTGGTTTTAACATTTTCTCTGATTATAGAACTACAAAGCCGAACTTTATATAATTTCAGCCAATGAGTTTCATTCAGTTGCACACAGTTAAATTGATGGCACTATTTTGTATTGCTATAAATCTCTTAGTCATTTTAGAAACGTAAAACCCGGTTCATGTCCCTGCAAACACACAGAATATAAATTCGCTGAACCAGAAATAATTAGAGGATCTGTAACAGTGAGATTTGTGGATACAGCTTGACGCCATAACAGCTGTTGTAGCAGGTAAGAAATGAGGTTAACTCGCTAACAGGATTGCTAGCATAGAGGAAATAAAAAGTGGTCAGTGCCAAGGTGAACCCAAAGTCTCGTATGACGCAAGACTTGCCAAAAGGGTGTTGCTGCCATTTCTGACAACCTTGTACACTTAATGTTTTGGAGTTGTGATAAATTCCAGCTATTATGTCAGATAGTTTGTGGTTTAAAAGTTGATTTCTTCACTTTCATGAGGCTGTAATGTTACAAATAACTTCTTAAATATTAATTCCTCTATCGCACCTGGTGTTAAGATAATTCTTAAAATAAACATTTTTCAGCAAGCGAAAACTGAATTATAAGGTAAGACAATTCTAAGAATAAGGTTCAAACATTCATTCTGGAGCACCAAAATGAGAATGTTCGTTTGCGCACGATAACCTTTTTATGAAGTTCTTTCGGTCAGTCGTGACTAAAATGAATTCCTTTACCAAAGTTCAGTAATGTCTAATGCGCGACACAATCGAATGAAACGGCACTCGCATTCGGGAGGACATCGGTTCGATTCCGTGAGTGGTCGTTCTGACCCATGATTTTTTGTTTTTTTTTTTTGTTTTTTTTTTTTGTTCAATAAGTAGACAGTTGAATGCTGGGATGGTGCATTCATTATACCTCGAATTTCCTGTCCTTCATTCCCTGTTCCCATTACTTCCATGTCGTTGTTTCAGGGTTGAAGGACCAGGTTCAGTGGGTTGAGGCAGTACTGCTCTATTATTTTTATTATTATTTTCCCTACGTTTCTGTTGTTTTCCTAGTTTTTTTACAGTTTTCATTTTGCTTATAAACATATACACATTTACAAACACACAAACATCTATGCCGGAGGCGGGACTCGAACCCGTGATCTCCTGCGCCATTTCTATTGGGACCTGCCTTCGTATGCTTTCGGATAAGGGCCACTTTGGGAATCCCCGAAGCCTTGGGGCTTGGAGGTTGGGCCCAGGCAGGAGGCGTTCACTCTGGAACCGTTAGGAAGCTCTCTGAGACAATATTTGAAGCCAACCGCTAGAGAAATTGTTTAACTAAATTTAAATATCTATTTTGTATATGTGTGAAAAGAAAAAAGACGCACAAAATGACGCTATACAAGAACAATAAGAGGCCAAATATGAGCAATAACGCACATCAATAATGTAATAAATTCTCAAATGATATGAATGAACACACATGGAATGTAAATTACGTCTGCATCAGTGCTAAATATAGGTGTTAATAATGGTTCAGAAAAGGTAATAACATTATATTTAAATATGTTGATGTTATTTTGTCACGAAAAACAGCATGATGGGTAATAACCAGAGCTAGGAAGTTCGTAGCAATTTCCTTATATAGAGTAAGAGTGCCCAGGTTTGGCAATACTATGCGGCGCTACTTGCGCGAGCAATGGTCAAGGTAGAGTGCAACCCATTACTGCAAAACAGCTATCACACAGAACCACGTTGGTAGGAAGGAAGGCGTTCGAATAACATCTTTATTCTGCTCAAATGTGAGCAAAATTAATTTGTTTTACAACCATAGTAAGTTTTCTAGTAGTGCACTTATGCATGTACCTGTTCAGAAACCGATGGCAGTTCTAGAACAAACTATCAAACGTCTGTTACAAACGTCTTTATTGATTGCAATCTACTAATCCACGAGCATCTTCAATAAAGATGAAAATGAAAAGTGTAAATGAAAAGAATGCAGGGTTCAGTGTGATGTATCGTATACAAGCTGCACTTTTAGACCCCAACAAAGCTATTTGCTTGGTGATACTGATACATCATGCGAAGTGGAACGAACTTTTTCGCATTACAACCCTTGTTTGTCGGAACGTAGAATGAGGTATTCATTTGAAAGCCTTCAGAAGTACACATAGTTTTCAGTAATATGACTGCAGATGAGTAAGGATTTAGTTTAATTCCTGCTTTCGTATTTACCTGGCAAGAGTCTGAAGATCTTTAAGAAATTTATTTTATTATTTAGATATTGTTTTATATTCGATAAGTAACTATTACAATTCGTGTTATAATTGTTTGGGTGTTTTCATAATGTCAAGATATGTAAAGAAGGAAAGCAGTAATAATCAGCCTTATATATGTAACAAGCTGTATGTTGTACATAATGATCTGCTTTTACGAATATCTCTTAAGTCATTTGTGTTCTCTGGAAACAGTACTATTTACTTGACAACAGGTTTATTTTTACCTCTTCCCCCTGCCTTTTTATCAATGACTTGTTTTGCTGCGGCGAGATGGTCGGTCGTAACCTATATGCGGAACGGCGAACGGTACGAACTTCCTAGTTCTGGTAATAACACAGAGAGGGAAAGTCTTGGCGGCGTTACGGGTTAAGTCTGACGCATTATCCGCGTGCTCTAAAAGAAGGCATTGTAAGGCGCGTTGGAATCTTAAAATGCATATAACTATAAAGCTGGTGGCTTTTTTCGGGCATAAAAATTCTTAACATGAATTCCTTCGGAAGGGAAGTAAAGCCGTTGGTCCCGATAAAGAGGCCTCTGAGCAAAATTAAGCGGTCCTTCACATTTATTTATAGAATGAGACGCTGAGAACCCCAATAGTTACAGAGCGTCCATTAATACAACTCCATTTCCATTTCTATTTCGATACATATAATATACTGAGAATAAACCAATGGCTAAAATAGGAAAAATTATTATTTATTCAAATAGTAATAGTAATTCCTATTTCCGAGACCGCGTCTTGAGATCGGTGCATAAGAGTCTACATTATTCGCCGATAATACTAAGCCGAAGCACAGCAGAGGGAAAATACCAAGCTTTCATAAAATATAATAAAAATCACCAAAAACATACATTATGCATGCTTGCACTAATCGATATCAGGATCGGTCGAACTTTAGGTCACTCTTCTCATCCCTTGCTGGTGTCACATAAGTCTCGAGGTGCTCCGAAGTACTTAGCCGATGGAGACCCCGTCCCTAAGTAATCCTACTCCTAATTTGTAACACACTATCTAGCAGCAATGGAGACATAAAGTCGGAGAGACCCATAGTGATCCTTGACAGTTTGCCTTACCTCGTGGCCGTTCCGTCACTCTGTTGCCACTTCGTCCCGTCCATGGCTACAACACCACACCTCTCAGTCGCTTGGCAGGGACTCTTCTCTTAAATCAGTTTCATCGTTGCTTCTAAAGTCAAAAGCCACTGTCATTATCATTGCCTATATTTCCAATTATACTAGGATTACTCGGCACCAACTGAAACTGCATTGAGGAATGTTTGTTACATCTTGCAACAAGGATGGCATCATTGCTTACTAGCATGAATCTTTTGGCAGAGAGGCAGACACGACTCTTATCAGCTGAGACAGTGCGCTGGCTGTCAGCCATCGCTATGGATCTCCCTAGATTAGAGTATTGTCATTATAAGAGCAAGCTGCGGAGAAAGTTAAAATATGACAAGTTACCTTTTCGGTCACCCCTGTTTTAAGTTGTTAAAATCAGTACCTTAGGCTTGTTGTAATGGTTGTTATGAATATTACAGAACTAGAAAGTTATTTGTGACGTTCTTATGGCATTGCCTAAGGTGTATCTGAAAGTCACGGAGGAAAATTGGATGTTGTTTGTGAGCTGAGCATAATAACTGCAGGGGCAAACAACTCTCTTCAATGGCAGTATACAACAGTGTATTAGTAATGCACTTGTTTTGGCCAAAACTCGCCTAATGGAAATGTTATTAATAAGCAATAAGACAAGCTTAACATGCGAACACTCGAGTTCTAAGTATCCCTTTGCTATATTTTGCTACGTTATTTTAGTTGGTTGGTTCCAATTGTCCAAAACTGATCAAATTTTAGAGTGAAGGAAACGCTCCATATATTGTTAAAAATGGCGCTCTTTATGCTGGATTTAGTTTTAGGTTCAGAAAAATAATCAGTTTTATTCTCACCCCTACACTGAAGTCACTGCAACTTATTTTAGGCTCCATTCACATGAGTTTCTCTACCTATTCTACAGCAAAATATTCCAACAAAAGTTTATTGTTTCATCTCATCGATATAAACATTAGCAGAAATTGTCTTATTACTTGCTTCCTTGTAAGTAGTCGCCCTCCGTGTTGTAATGGTTACTATGCTAACTTCATATACCCAAGGTCGCGGGTTCAAACCCGGCGGAGGACGATGGATTTTTTCGGGCGTAAAAATCCTTAGCGTGGCTTCCTTCGGAAGGGAAGTAAAGCTGTGGGTCCCGTGTCGTAGATTTACGGCACGTAAAAGAACCTCAAGCCTGATAAGAGAGGCCTCTGAGCAAAATTAAGCGATCTTTCACGCCCAATATAGAATGGGACGCTGAGAACCAAAGCAGTTAAAGAGCGTCCATAAATAACAGGCCATTTCATTTCCTTGTAAGTAGCAGGGAAAACAATTGAATACACTCGCTAAAGCGATAGTGAAATCTTTTTAAGGCTGGTCGCTATGTGAAATAAATGTTAATTGTTTCCTTTTACATGGACGGAGTAAAACAAGAGAGATGGAACGAAAGTTTACTTCCCGTGTTATATGCAATATCGGCATCATGAGTCCCAAATTCTAGTGTTTTTCTCTCAACAAAAACACTTTTGGTACGTATGTGCATATGATCATTCTATAGATTCTATTGAATCATTCACGTTTTGAATCTTTCGATGCAAAGTGATTGGGAAAGGTAATTGTAAACGGCTTAACAACAAACGCACAGCATACCAGAGGTTTCAGATCCAATGGTTCTAAAAGTATGAATTACATTACAAATGGTCCATACAACTCACTCATATTTATTACTCTCTAAACTTATTATGTACATATGTAGTGTATACAGGAGGTATTGTATTGCACCCAACAATTCGATACCGGGATTTAAACGGAAATATGTTTTGCGGTCCCCTGAGCCCAATTTTTTTTTAAAAAGGCCCAAGAGAGAGAGAAAGAGAGAGAGAGAGAGAGTGAGAGAGAGAGAGAGTGTGTGTGTGTGTGTGTGTGTTTGTTGACAGCATAGCTCAAAAACTAAAACACCGTTAAATACCAAACTTCATATTTAGGCTCGGGATCTTCCAAGGATGCGACATGAAGATTTTTAAGAAAATCCCCTCACTCCAAACTTACCTTTACATGGAACATTGTTGAAAATTTCGATTTTCTCAAAAATGGCTCTAACGATTTTGATTTTGATTAAAATTATGAAAGCTATTTACATCACAAATAAAATGTATATTTTGAATTGTCTGTGAATAGCCTCTGAAGACCCGTTCATTCAGGATGAATTTTGCTAAATTTTGCATACCTGATAAAACATAAGAGATAGACAAAAATGTATTATATAAAATAGATCTTGTTAAAATACACAATTTATGTCATATACTTACACTTTTGTTGTAGAGTTGACTGTTTACAAGATATTCCTTCTTATTGATTTCAATTTTCAACTAGGCCCTTCTCAGACGGGGTCACCTTCCTTTGCATCTCTCTTTTTTCTGGAAATGCAAAGCGAATCGAATTTCAGTTGTTCGCATACAACCGGCTTTTAAAATATTTGACAATCGCTTTAGTTTCCTTATTTTCTTCTGCTAATGTTTATCCCGATTAGCATGATGTAGATAAAAGAATAATCTCTTGTAAGAATAGCGTGTTTGCAGAACAGATAGAGAAAGTCATGTGAATGGGACATATAGGAGTTTTTTTTAAATGGCTAGCATTCTGGTAGCTTTAAACACATTTTAAAAAAACTTTAAATTAGCAAACAAATATAAATAACACAACAAAGTAAGTAGGACATCTGGAACATTTATATGATAATGAAATTAAAAACGTAAAGTTTCAAAACACTTAATTAATCTCCCCTTTCATCTTCAAATTAACTATCCTTTATACACTTTTAAAGCCTGCAAAAATATATTTGGATATTAAGTTTTAATAAGTCTTATCATGGACTACAACATTTGGAATTTTGCACTCACCATGTGTACTACACAATAAAATACATTTACATATATTTATACATTGCATTTCACTAACTTAAAATGTATATCTTTTCGATTAAAAATATAGGAAGGTTAAAATTTTTGAAGATTTTTTTTTAACTCCACAAGCAAGACATCTTCCAAAACTAGTGCACAGATATACAGAGTGATCCATCTGAAACTCTTTGTTTAATCAGTTTTAATTTCTATCTGCAGCTTAGGGTTAATATGTAATCGAAACGTATGTTCTGTGCGGTTCTAGGAGAATGTGTTACAGCAACTTCCTTTTAACAGCCTGAGTCATAGCTATTTAGCATCACTTAGCATAATTTTCAAGCACTAGTTACCACGTCATAGTATTGTTCGGCTAAAGAATAAACAATATGGTCACTGCCCTAGTGGTGGTAATTTCACTTAGCACGTGTCCTTTCCTGGCTATTCTTGGAAATTATGCAACACTTCTTGAATAGCACGACCTGCAGATTGTAATATTTCACAATTATCTTATCACTTGATGTTAGACGGGGTTCATTGGAATAGTTCCAATTTCCACAATGTTGGTACTGACAAAATTGACCCCACCGTATCAGCGTGACCACCTCTGTTTTCTGAGCATAACTCTAGCCACTGGGTTGTAAGGAAACTTTACCTCGGCCAAGATTATGTCCAACTGCCGAAATTAACCTTATAACTTAAACATGTTTTAATGCTACGCTACCGTTTCTTAATGTTGGTTTGCTTCACAGATATACAGATAATAGTTAGGAAATGCTCTATCCTTATGTATACTGGTTGGTGAAGTACGTTTTTGCATAGCCGCCATATTTAGATACTAAACTTTTGAGATGAGTACTCCTTATGTGAGTTAAATGTGCACCCAAAAATAAAATTTTGTGGGTTAAATTTTCAATTAAGCATTAAATTTAGACTGATTTTAAAATAAGTTTTAAACCAGTAAATGATCAATACGTATGTGGTGTTTGAAGTTTCTCGAATAGCAGAAGCAAAAACAAGGAAAGGGAAATGTGTTTCAATACATAAATTAGTGTACTTATTTAAGTGATTTTGTGATGTTAAATGTACAATTAAGCAGTAAATTTAGTGTAACTTTTAAACCAGTGTACTGGCCAATATGTGTATGGCGTTAGATTGTAGTTTCTCGAATACCAGAATCGTAAACAAGGAAGATTAGTGTACTTATTTAAGTGATTTTTTCAGTGGTATACTTAAGTGAAATATGTTATACATTATAGACAGAACGATTCTGTATTGTTTGTTAGATTTCAGATTTCCAACTCGGAAAGACGGTTAAGAAGCAGCCAAAATTGGCAACCTATTCCGGTTTATAAGAAAGCTCTTGCTAATTCGCCCATTTAGGAGCTATCGCGAGAAATAATTACTATCAACTTTTGTACTTATGATACCAGAACCGTGAGAATAGGGGGCGTGTTCCTCGGACTCGGAATACGATACATGCGGTTCACAGTGAAATTCATTATGATCTTTGCGATACTCTCCGATACTTGACACTTTTTTTTTAGGTGTGCACTTATTTATAAGTTCATGTAGTAGAATTAATGGCTATAGGCATGAGAGGCAAATAATAAAGTTTGGTCAAAATCTTATATTTTGCTCTCCTTCAGGTTTAGATCAAGAAATTAGAACAAAATAAGTTATGATCTTGCCGCAATGTTTACTGCGATAATACCAATTTGTCAATAATAAATTCTGACAGACCAAAAGCGTGCTTGTATTAAATATTTCTTCAACTAGAGACTCTTCCATTGTCCTTTGTTTTTAACTTCAAAAATTTAAAACAATTAATTTGACATTGTTGCGTTTGGTGCACATAGTGGTGAATAGTACTACAAGATGGCGACTGGAACACAAAACGCTAATATTTCCGCCCTGTGGTTTGCTTATTGCAATTTAGCGACGGCATTAACTTGAACCTTTGTTTCCATGTCGCTCATCAAAGCTCTCATATATGTATAGGGTTTTAGGTTATATGTATATATACCTATATTATACCTATATACCTATATATTATGTATTGATACCTTAACATATATAGTGTATTACTTGTTCTCTCTCTCTCTCTCTCTCTCACTGCGTCTAACAGTTTTCCCACAAATGCTTCACTGCCTAATGCTTGGTCGTAAGTATGCTATAAAATGAACGCCTGTCAGTATAGACTATCCGTTTTGCTTTCCCGTGTTCACACTGCAACATATGATGGCCCAGGCAGGGGTCAGTAGTTTTACAGTCGAATTCATTTACATTTTAAAATAAGCAATGAATGTAGTGAAAATACAGGCATAAACCTTAAACCATCAATTAAGCGCATTTAAGACTCCATCCTCATTTTTCGGGGAAAATAAGCAGCATGGTTTTGTGCCACGCCTACTTGGATACTTACCAACCAATGACTCTTAATAACTAATATTATTAGTCTGAAAATGAAGCATTATTTATGTAATAGTATTCATTACACTGTCCTCGATTAACAATACAAATATTTGCACTTATACCCCTAAGAGCCTGCATGTAAATATCGTAGATGTTGTTCACTTTAATCACACATGCAAACAATTTTTACTTTCTTTACACGTAATATGTACATAGTGTATAGAGAAGGTATTGCACTCCATCCAAAAATTCGATACCGAGATTTCACCGGAAATGTGTGTTTTAGGGTCCCCTGTATCCAAAAAAAGCATTTTCAGAAAAAAGTTCCGTGTGTGCGTATGTGAACACGATAGCTCAAAAACGAAAAGTCAGTAAAATACCAAACTTGGTATTTAATGTTAGTATCTTCCAGGAATGCGACACAAAGATTTTAAGAAAAATTCCCCCACCCCCAACTACCCTTTACATGAAATTTTTTCGAAAATTTTGATTTTCTCAAAAATGGTACTAATGATTTTGATTAAAATTTCGTATATCAAAGATGTTTACCTGACAAATAAACTGTTTATCTTGAATTTTCTGGGAATAGCCTCTGAAGACTACTTTATTCTGGACGAATTTTACGGAATTTTGCATAACTGCTAAAGCGTAAGAGATAGACAAAAACTTACCACATAAAAAATGTATAGCACATTAAAACACACAATTTATGTTATATACATTTTTTTCGTGGAGTTGATCGTTTTTTAGATATTCCTTGTTTTTGGTTTCAGCTTTGAAAAACATTCTTTTCTGAAACAGAAATTTGTCAACTCCTGTTTATACAAACAAAGGAACTTCAGTTACATAGCAACAAGCTTTTGACTATCACTTTAACCTATGGTACTCCATTATTTCGCTTCTACTTACAAGGAAGTAATGAGACTATTTCTGTTAATTTTTTTCTCGATGATCATGAAGTAAATAGAAACATTAGCTTTTTAACACTAATTTGTTGCAGAGGTGTAGAGAAAGTTATGAGAATGGAACACATCAGAATTTTTACTTCATTTTTTGCGTAACTTTTTTTTTGAAGTAATATCCAAAACACCTTTTCATTTCACATAGATTTAAAACTTAGTTTCATATGTTAGTGTTTTGTCCCTAAATAGTTTTTCAGACCGGTCACATAGAAATCTGAAACTGGTTGTGGAGAGTGAAAGGTTGGTCATCTGAGAGTGAAAATCTTACGGAAATAAAATCACTATTGCGGTATAGGGGAATTGCAATTTTTATGCACATCAGTCTACTTGCAGTAGAAGAGGAAACATTTGTATTCCATCCAAAAATTCGCTGTTGAGATTTCACCAGAAATATCTGTTGAGGGATCCCTGAACTCCGCGTGTGTGAATGCACAATTCAACAACGAAAAGTCAATTAAGCATGAAATTCGGCATTTAAGTTTAGGACTTTCCAAGGATGCCACATGAAGAGTTTTAAGGAAATTCCCTTTACATGGAACATTTTTCATTATTTTTTATTTTCTCAAAAATGGCTCTGGCGGTTTTGATTAAAATGCGCATGTTTGTTATTTTCTCGACAAATAAAATGCATATATTGGATTTTCTGGAAGTAGCCCTTGAAGTATATTTTATTTTACTCGCAGGATTTTCAAGGAAGCTAAATTTCAACTCTGGTTTAGAATGTTTGATGTTCGATAAAATACGAAATGAAACTTAAAAGTCAGACTTAAAAGCACTCTCGGTTAATGAAAGAAAGATAATACTGAAACAGAATGTCAGATAATAGATTACCCATTGTATTGAACTCTCAACTATCCGGATGGAAATATTTGTCTAGGCTATACAAGAGACTCATTCAAATTCCATCAAGCCTGTCGGCAATTAGGGCCACTTTTACAATGATTTCTTGATCATGGAATTTCTAGTTCGGAAGTTAACCGCTTTGTGCACATGTGACGAGTGACAAGTCATTGCCCATAGTATAGAACGAAATCACGACACAAAACTGGTACTTTCTCCAAATGTAATTAAATCGCTGAATACAACTCGTAAAAGCTGCTTGTAGTTTCCCTTTGGTAATTTAACTTTTGCGTTCATCACTATCTTTTACTCTCTTTCCATGGTCAAGAAATATTGCTCACGAAAACAGATTCATATTCATTATACTCAGTTAAATTATCAAATAACTGTTAGCATTTTTTGTATGACTGGAGATGATTCCTCTAAGTCAGGGTTTGCCAAAGTACGGCTCGGAGCCGTACCCGAGAGAGAGTGAAGCAGTGATTCTAGCAGGCGAGAATGCTCAATCTGGCGGCGAAATCTTTCCATAGCACTTTCTACTCGTCTGCAGGACCTGAAAGTACTCCTGAAACATGAAAAGGAAAAAAATGAAGAAAAGGGGAACCATAGACTAATACGTCACTCCAACATTTACCTTGCAGTCAGGGGAAAGCCACAAAAAACCCACTGTCAAAGTCTGTGGTCGCTTTGAAACGAATCCAGGACCTCTGAATGCGTGTCTCACACGATACCACGGAGCCATCTCGCTCGATTCTCTGCCTTAACTACTATCCTTTCAACACTTACAAAAACTGTAAAGTAGATTTTAAATTTATATTATGTTTATGCTGGGAAATAACGGTTTGGATTTGCATCAAGTGAGATGATTTAAGCTTTTAACCTTTCCAGCCCAGCGGTGCCACTTGACACCATTGCATATATTTGTTTTTGGAAGTTAGATAAAACAGAATTGAACTTAAAACGGTTAACTTTCGACAATTCTCTATCTTTATTGCTACAATTGGCCGTTTTCTTAAATTTTCTGATATCTTTTTAGCTTAGAATAAATAAAAACGAAAAGACATCCGTTGATATTTTCATATAAATGCAAACGATATGTTCTGAACAGTACTAGCGAAATCTCATAAGCATCCATGCATGCCTATCGCCGATAATTTTATTTAGGTCCTCTCCATTCCTTAGCACAGATATGGTAGAAGAGAGCAATGATTCGAACCTAGTTAATGGTTATGGAAATCCTGGCCAGTAATGTTAGATGCCTTAGAGCTGAGAGATTCAGAAATCCGGTAGGATAAGTTACCAAGGGTACAAGTATTCCCTTGTATGACCTATGTTTTCAAAACTAGTTTCAACCAAAAAGTAATTGACCGGAAAGAATTATATTAATAAAATGTTTATAGATATATTTTCTTTATTTCATTGCAATGCCTTTAACATAAGACAAAGTGGGTGCCTTTGACCTTTGGCTATAATTGTGATTAATTTCGTTTGTCACACGTTATTATAGTTATTCAAACTTTGATTCACAGATACATTCATATGTTTCATACTCGAGATTCTAGGAAGGAGAGGGAATAATTAATAAAAGAAAATTCCCTGCTCTACCGCACAGGTTGCTGTCGTATAAACTGTAAAGTAGTATTTTTGTGATCTGTCTTTAAAGAATGACGCAACAAACTATTACGAATGTTAAGTTGATTCGATACGCATACGCACCACAGACGCTTTTGGAGAGAGGATCCAAGCCTCATGCGAACGTGGCTGGCGCTGTATTTTTAATATCCATTGTTCTAAAAACGCACTACCATATCAGCTGGATGTCTTCCAGGTTTTCAGATTCCTCGAATTTCGCTATCTCTGTAAAACTCCGAACGTGCCTTGCTGAATGCAAACAGTTGTTGGAGGAAATATAATAAGGATTTCCAGATGTGGCATATGGATCCTGAAGAGAATTAATCAGTCATTAAACACAGGATGTACACCTAGCCCAACAACCTTGAATGATATAGATGTGCGCAGACTAACAAGTAATGTCTATTACGTCTGCAGTAACACGTAGGCTCGTGAAGACGAAGCCCTTCCTCAATCAACTTGCTGTTTCTTAAAACACAAAATATATTAAATATTGTTGAATTTCATTACACACGAGTTGAATTATACTTAGAGGTATAACCAACGTAGGAGAATTTTCTTTTGTTAATAGGACCATTGAAGAATGTACTGAATTGCCTGTAGCAGCTCTTCAGGGCTGCCTTCTGTCCTGAAGTCGAGGAATAATATAAAGAGAATAAAATATGTTAGACAATTAATTAAAGTAAATATTCTGAAGTAATTAAGAAACTCAAAAACTGTTCTATAGCTATTAATGTTGAGGCTTCATAGTAACTGTTATAAACATTATGGTAATTGACACTAATGCTATGCTGAACAATAAATATTCAGCTTTTGAATACAAAATAGTATGTTGTATTACTATTATTAACTTAAGATTATTATTGTAAGTGAATAATGTACACTTACCTCTGCCACCGGGCAGTACCCAATTGCAGAGAATAAATACATACACACATACACGCATGCATACACACATGCATACATACATACATACATACATACATACATACATACATACATACATACATGCATGCGTACATACCAGTAGCTCGCCGTGATGCATTTTTCTTTAACAGAAAAAATACTCTGGTGCATTCTATTCACATGACTTTCTCTAGCTGTTTTGTAAACTTCTTACAAAATATTTTTCTTGCTTCTGCTCCATGATAATCGAGATAAGGCATTAACAGAATGGTTTTATTACTTAGTTCCTTATAACTAGAAGAAAATACTTTATGCTAAAGCAATAGTTAAATGTTTAAAAGCTGTCCCTATGCTTCTTTGCATGGCCAGAAGTAAAACAAAGAAAACAAGGAAGATTTCTACTTATGAAAGTGTAAGTATTTTAAAATTGAATCCAATAGCAAGGAATATCTTGGAAACGGTTAGCTCCACACAAAAAAAAAAAAAAAGTAAAGACGTGTACATTTTTGTGTAGTAGGATTTTGTCTGTCTCTTACGGTTTACTAATAATGTAAAATTAATCCAGAATGAAGAGATCTCCAGAGGCTCTTCCAAGGAAATTCAAAATATACATTTTATTTGTCATGTAAATATGTTTAATATGCGGTTTCTATCAACATCGTTACAACCTTTCTTGAGAAAATTAAAATTTTCGAAAATATTTCCATGAAAAGGGTAGTTTTGGGTGGGGGGATTTTTTTGATAATCTTGGGAGATACTTATACTTAAATACCAAGTTTGATATTTAACGGACTTTTCGTTTTTGAGTTATGCTCTCCACACATACATACACAGACATGTGCGCGCACCCCCCACACACTGACCTTTTACTAATAATGTTTATTTTTTTATTCAGGGGGTATCAAAACAAATATTTCCGATGAAATCTTGGTATCGAATTTTAAAATGTGAAATATAATACCGTTTCTACTGCTATTCGTTGTACATATGCGCTAGAGAATATAAAAATAAATGCTTGTTATAAAAGGTGGACTGAACACAATTAAAACGTAATCTAAGCACTTTCGTGCAAAAAGCATGGAATTATGCATATGTACTTAATCGGAAAGAAAGGTTCTGCTTGTGTAAACATTAACATTAACGCTTTCTGTCTTTTCTTTCTTTCTTACGTAATGACTCCACTTATTTCCGCTGTATTACTTGATAATTTGTAAAATATGAACGCCAAATAAAAACATATTATCGTTATTATTTTATCGATGTTATAATGTAGCATAAACGAACACACTTGACATGTATTGTTAGGCCTGTACTTATACAACTCCAACTGTATGATTAAGATTTATACTTACCTGATTTACTAGTGTTTAAAAACTTAATACTGTTGCTTGAAATAATCACTTTAGGACAGCTGTTTTTATATTAAAAAATAAGGATGGTTGAGGGAATATAAGGGTGTGTAGATAACAAAACCATTGTGTTATCGTAGAAATCCGAGTGTGTTAGTCTTAACTTGGCCTTTTCATTTCACGACCATTTACGTTAAAATGTAAGAAGTGAGTAACAATACAAAAGGAAACAAAATATATTATAAAACTAGCTGACCCGGCGAACTTTCTTCCGCCTTAGAGGCAATAAATGAGCAGATTTTGGATTTTATTAAGTTCATTTTTTTATTAGGATAGTAAATATAAATAAATCGAATATTTTAATGATTCTTTATTGGTCATGTATTATGGTACATGGGTTGCACTCTTCAGTGAAGCACCTTGTGATAGACGACATTTCTTGTTTTATTATCAGACGCTAGAACAAATAACGCAGATGGTCTTCCGACCCTTGAACATGCCACTTATAATTGACCTTGAACATATTTATCTGAACGTTTTGGAAATAAGTGGCGAATATGAAACAATCCACCTGTTGTCGACAACGAAATCCATTCTTTTCACTTTCGACCGTTATCATCGGATGATCGACGCCGATACAGTGGATAACCATCGTTGGTCTCCGCCGTTAATTTCCGTAGATATCGTTTGACACACTTACCGTCGACCATGCAAGGTGATTGTGGATTGATGGCGCCACACTGTCCATGAATCATATTTGTAATTACATCATGTAGGTCTGGATCGACTTCGTGATCGGGAATCTCGGCACATATGATATCATCTATTTGGTCTGGTTGAATTCTTTCCACTAACCAAATAAGAATGTGTGCGTGCGGCAGGCCTCGTTTTTGTCATTCGATTGAACACATCCAGCATCGGATATCTCCAAAGACGCGTTGTTTAACAATGTAGTTCATCAGGACCGCATTTTTTGCCTGAATACACGTGCTGTGATGTCGTATCGATCACTTACTGTTTGTTCGGGAAGCAGCATTTGAACAATTTCTATCCATTTTGGATTACAGGTAAAAACAATAAAGAGATCAGGCCGACCGTAATGACGAACATATGTCATTGCATCTTGCGCATATTCATGCATATGACGTGGACTACCTATGTACGTCGCCGGCAGAATAGTTAATCGACCAATATTAGCTGCATTTCCTTCAGTACTAATTGCATCACGTAAATGGTTATACTCCTCAAAATGCAGTTTTGCTTGGTTCAACCGAATGAAAGTTAAGCGCTCCGTTTCTATTTTGACGTACATGTCGACGCAATACTGCTGAAGCAATTGACGAAACCGCAGAAAATAGTTGTCAGTATTTTGACGAATCATCAAACAAAATGCGTAATAATTCATCGAGCTAACCTTCTTGGCAGTTTCTTCACCTGAAATTAAAACAGTACATTTAGTATTTTGAATGTAAAACTTACATCCATATTTTTAGCATAATTATAAAGGAGTGAATATAAATTATTTTAAATCGATTGCCAGTCATTTGTCCAATTTTCTCTAAACAAACAGCCCCTAATCTTTAAGCTTGTTCTTTTCCTGGCAATAAGCAGTGTAATTGGTCTTTTATTGGAAACCAAAACCAAACACTGTAAAATGTACGTCATGTTGAAATCAAAACTTTGATATTGATACTCACCATTCGATGGATTTTTCATTTTGATGTTAAAATAATATCCATCTTCTCCTTGCCAATACATCAGCGGGTATTGCAACGTGTCATATAAAAGATGTGTTTCAGATATTTGTTGCAGTTATCCAGTATCGCGACGTGTAAGCACAATATGGCGTGTTTCCAAGTTTTCACCAACAATCAGGATGGCAACTTCATCTATTGTTGGAGAGTTAAATGTGCGCTAGTGAGTTCCAGATGGTCGTTTATCCGCTCTGATCACGACTTTGTAGTCATCATTTGGCATGCGCTCTAAAGCACTCTTGAACAGCCTTCATGAACAACGCAGCCTTCTGTAGTTGCTGCAGATCTTGAAGAATTGCTCTTTTCGTTGCTGCATTGATTTCTTGATGTCGATCAAGTTGTTCCTTCTCGTTGCCCATGAAGCATATTTGTAAACGTTTATGCTGTGCATCTTCGAGAGGATGCAATGATCCAATTCGATGGTGAATCTGTCCTTGTATCTACAAAATCAAAAGCAATGTCAGTATTACTGATTTATAAATCTTTTTTTTTTAGAATTAGCTTACATAATACATAGGAATAAGTATAGTATGCTATTCTTCTACTGTATTGTGTGCGAGTACAAAAATAAAATAAATAAATACCTTGAATGTAGGATTAAATCCTCGTTCTTCGATAATGTCTGCCCCAAATGAGGTCATTTGGAAACAACCATTGTATTTTTGAGTGTTTGCTAGAAAATGTCGTGATTCGGGTGTTTCGCCACGAAGCAATGAATGCAAGGCTCAGCTGGCGGAGCCAATAATGGCAATTTCACTTTCCCACTTTCCTGTCGTTTCTCCGGAAAACTTCAATGCGCCACAATATGCGCAAACAACGCCCATTGGCCCAATGCGAACGCTAGTATGTAAGCAGTAATCAGTGCTGTAATCGTATCGAAACGCTGCTCGATTCAAATCAGTACGTGATAAATTTCTTCTTGAGCGTCGAAAATTATCTCTGAGGTTTGCTCGACGATTTCGCATTGCCAACCAAGCCGTTTCACGGGCTGCCTCACTTTGCTCTTGTGATTGAGAAGCACGAAGTCGAGACATACTAACGCAGCGCTCTTCACGTGCAATTTCTTCTTCTTCTTCTTCTTCAGTCCTTTCATTCGCAAGTTTCGAATTCTAGTTGCATTACGGCTTTGTCGGGAAAGATTCGATCGACTTGGTCGCGGCATTGTTAAAGATAATGTCGGCACAATAAGCTAATAGAAACTCGAAACAAACACATCAACCGGTCAACTTCAAAATTTCTAATTGTCAAATTTTCAACCATTCTTAACCATAGGCAACATTACGTTTAGCTGCCAGTTGCGTTTTGTTATTCCGTGTCAGTTGGGTTTTGTTATACAATTTTTAACAAATGAACGGCTAGACTGGTATTTTGACTCATAAATTTTTCGCTTTTCTGTCTGTTGCGTTTTGTTATACCACGTTTTACGTCACGTCCCATTGAAACGGGATAAAAAGTATCCTATGTCCGTCTCCTGGTTCTAAGTTACCTCCCCACCGATTTTCAGCCAAATCGGTTCAGCCGTTCTTGAGTTATACGAGTAAATAGTGTAACTAACACGACTTTCTTTTATATATATGCATTTTGACTACGGCAAATAGTATATATGACTTGAATGCATCACAGATACTTACGTGAAACAAATGTTCTATTGAAATGATGATAGAATATTTTTTAAAAATGACTTTATCTACATCTCTGGAACAAATTATTGTTAAAAATCTTATGCTTCTTTTTACTTCATGCTAATCGAGAAATAATTAGCAGAAATATTCGTATTACTTGCTTCCATGTAAGTAGAAGGGAAATAAGGGAGTAGCATAGGCAAAAGTATTAGTCAAAAGCTGGTTGCTATGTGACTGAAGTTCCTTTGTTTGTATGGACAGGAATTGACAAATTCCCGTATGAAAAAAATATAAATATTTTAAAGCTGAAACCAATGACAAGGAATATCTAAAAAAAGATCAAGTCTACGAAAAAATTTATACATCATAAATTGTGTGTTTTAACGAGCTCTACATTTCCTATTAAGTAAGTTTTTGTCTATCTCTTACGGTTTACCAATTAGGTATGCAAAATTCCGTAAAATGAATCCAGAATAAAGTAACCTTCAGAGGCTATTCCCAGAAAATTCAAGATATATATTTTATTTGTTATGTAAATATTTTTAATATACGATATTTTAATCAAAAGCGTTAGAGGCATTGAGAAAACAAATATTTTCGAAAATTTTTCCATGTAAAGGATAGTTGGGGTGGGGAGATTTTCTTGAAAATCTTCGGGTCGCATCCTTAGAAGATACTGAACTTAATACCAACTTTGGTATTTAACAGACTCTTCGTTTTTGAGCTATGCTGTCTCCACACACAGACACACACACACACACACACACACACACACACACACACAGACACACGCACACTCAAATGCACGGACCTTTTTTCTAGAAATGCTTTTTTTGGATTCGGGGGGACCCAAAACGTGTATTTCCAGTGAAATCTCGGTAAAGAATTTTTGGTTACATTACAATTACCTTCTCTATACGCTATGTACATAGTACGTGTAGAGAAAGTAAAAAAAGATTACCCGATTAAGAATGTCTACCTTGAAGCAATACATTGTTGCTTTGCAGGCTTAACTTCGATATTTGTTGTTCGTGTGCATAATCTGATACGTTGCATTGTGTTAAATTCACTTATACTATTTGTAAATCATTTTTTTTTGCATTCTTCTTTATTTGTTACATGTATAGCATAGATAAGTAAGAACGAAATGTTTAAGCCCACAAAACGGACTATTTAAGGTTATGCATTTCTTTATTATTCTACGATTTACACTCCATTTATTACTCATTGGGAAATTCTCTGCGTTTTTGTTATAACACTAAGAAGTAAACAGTTTGTTTTTGCGCTAATCTAAGAGATATATTAATAAAACATTTTACTTGCTCTAGCCCGTATTTACTATGTACATAGTGGATATTCCACCCAAAAATTCGATACCGAGATTTTACGGAAATATGTGCTTTAAGGTCCCCTAGTCCGATAAAACGCATTTTAGAAAAAGGTCCGTGTGTGTCTGTGGGTGGCATAGCTCAAAAACGAAAAGGCGGTTAAATACCAAACTGTGTTTACCTAAGTTCAGTATCTTCCAAGGATGCGACGCGAAGATTTTCAACTACCCTTTACACGAAACATTTTTCGAAAATGTTTATTTTCTTAAAATTGCTAACGATTTTGATTAAAATGCTATATATTAAAGATATTCACATCACAAGTAAAATGTATATTTTGAATTTTCTGAGAATAGCCTCTGCAGAGCTCTTTATTCTGGTTGGTTTTGCAGAATTTTGCATAACGGTTAAACCGTAAGAGATGGACAAAAACTTTCTACACAAAAAAGTAGATCTCGTTAAAACACATAGCGACCAGCTTTTAAAACAATTGACTAACGGTTTAGTAAAGTGTAATCCCTTGTTTCCCTTCTACTTAACAAAGAAGAAAAATGGTCGCTGATGACATCTGTTGTTATAAAGCGACCTTAAATAGATAAATTAAAAAAAAGAAGAAAATATGACGACCATTTCTGCTAATTTATCTCGATTAGCATGATGTATATACAAGAACAGTTCTTGTATGACTAGTTTGTTTGCAGAACAGGTAGAGAAAGTCATGTGAATGGAACATTTTTTTCCCAATAATCTGTTTGCAAAAGCGCATTCCTTTGTGGCCAGTACGTTTCTATATTGTGTAACCCAGAGAAGTCGTCAATGTTATCACTGTAATGTATGGAAACTTGAGTAACTCTCTTATCAGCAAATGTATATCCTTCTTTGTTCGCTGAAGAGCTGGAGTTTGTAGTTATTTTAAAACTATTCAGTAGGTATTATCTATTTATTAATGTGCTGTATTTTAAGACACAGTTGTTCATATGTCTTTCCATCTTAAACTTATGTTTTAGTAACATTTTATACGTTTTAAAAAAATATATAAATGATCTGTACGTGTAGTAGGGCTTGTGGAGATTTTGTTGGAAATCTGGCTTGGTATCTTGAATTGGTGTCAGACTTAATTATGAATACTTATCTGACTTCTCGTTTGTTATGCGCGCGCGCTTACACACACACACACACACACACACACACACACATACTAGCACATGCACTAACCTCAAAATGTTTATTTCGGTGAAAACTTTTACACTCGTATTGATCAAATACTTTCACCTTTATCAACTGAAGGTAATAAAGCCGCAGCCAAAATGTTTCTGGTATCTGTTTTTCTTCTTTCTTTTAGATGAGCCAACAATTTAATTTTTAAAACGCGCGTTTGTGTGTGATCTTTTCTTTTAAGAACAACCAAACAGATCATTGCGAAGTTTGGTATATAAGATATTAGGTGCTCCAATTACTAAATAGCTATTTTGAAATTTTAACTGCTTTCCACAAAATATAGGAGTTTTAATGAGGAACAAAGTCAAGAACTGTCTATCGGGATCAGCGAGCTGACTTCTCATCCGGGGTGCCAGGTTAGATTCTCGGCTCGGGCGGGGAATTTTTCTTTAACCAAAAGTATTCCCTATCCTCTACAGAGTCTGGAAGTATGAATGTAAGAATGAATGTGCGTGTTTAGGGATAAAAATGATTAACCTAATGTTCTAAACTTATAGGCTGCCATATTAGCTAGCTGTTTAATGCTCTCTTGTGATTGGTTGCTGCTTATGTTTGCATTTGTCGATAAATAACAACGTCGCGTTAAGTTTGCTTTTTGTCGTCTTATTAATGCTTAATTTTCAGCAAATGGCTTGAGATGGGGACAGTGAGGTGGGGAAAGACATGGATCGAGCTAGTCAGAGAGCGATAAAAAGGGAGGGCAAGAAAGAGTGAGAGAAGTACTTCCCATCTTCAATAATTTAACTCTTAGAATGTAGCAATTTCTCTATTTTCAGTCAAAAATGAAAGTAGCATGTAAAAATCTTTGTTTTATGTTCGCAATAAAAGCTGTCTACTGCACGTGAGTTACATGTAAAATATAGGTAATTTAAGTGACAGTTTTATGATACTTTGGTTGAAGGCTAAAGCACTAAGATGCAATACTCCTCTTGTTCTGGTAAAATGTTAAAGCAATGTACCTATGAAAAACTTCAGTCAAACATCAATTAAACATCAGGATGACACATTTCTTGCTTACTTTGATGATTAATTAACGTCCTCTAACGGGACAGGTAATATCGGATGGTGAATGTACAAGGTGGTTAATATAACACAAATGGGTCTGGGGTCCCTAGCGCCTAACTACCGGACATGTCTTCTGAGGGCAAGGGAGCCCCGAAAAAACACAATAGTTTTCTGTAGATAAGTGCTAAAGCAAAGATACTCCGGGAAATTGTAGGTACTTGAAGAATTTCTCTTTCGTTTAATTGAAGAATAAACATTTCTTTCTCACTTCGCTTAAGTTGTTTGACGGCTTTGGATTTTAATGTTATTTTCTCGGCGTAGTATATTAAATGCGTCCATCGTTGACTTTGTTTGCGTTTTTTTTTTACTTTCTCTATCACGTACTATGCATATGGTGTATAGAGAAGGTATGGTATTGTACCCAAAAATTCGATACCGAAATTTCACCACAAATTTCACCTGAAACCAAAAAAAGGTCCGCGCGCGTGCGCGCGTGTGTTTGTGTGTGTGTGTGTCCATGGCAGCATAACTCAATAAAAAAACACCAGTGTCTTACAAGGATGCTATATGAAGATTTTCAAGAAAATCCTTCCACATCTAACCACCCTTTACATCGAACAGTTTTCGAAAATTTTGATTTTCTCAAAACTGACTCTAACATTTTGATTAAAGTACCATATGCTTAAGATATTTTTGTGACAAACAAAATTTATATCTTGGATTTTCTAGGAATAGCCTCTGAAGACCTCTTTATTCTGGATGACTTTTGTATAACTGGCGAACCCTAAGAGATATACAAAAACTTACTACACAAAAAATGCAATGTAGATCTCATTAAAGCACACAATTTATGGCATATACCGTTTTTTAAGAGTGAACTGTTTTCGAGATATTCCGGATATTCAATTTTAGTCGCAAACTATTCTGAAAAGGAAAGACATTTTCCTTCTCGTTTGCTTATTTTTATATATTTTTTACATTTACAAATTCATGGATTTTGATTTGATACTGGCTGAATGAGTATATTTGAGATTCGGAGTTGTCTAAAATTTTCTAGAAGGATAAGATAGACTAAATGGTGGAGGGGTTGGAGGGCGAATGAGGCAAGGGAAACCAAGGGCGGCCATGGTTTAGTGGCAACGGTTGGTTCCTAAGGTAACGGGTTCAAAATCGATGGAGGGCAAATGGATTTTTTTTTTTGGGCGTGAAAATCCTTGGTACGGTTTTTTTTCGGAAGGGAAGTATAGCCCGTGGTCCCTTATCGTAGCTTTACGTACGTGAAAGAGCTTTAAAACTGAATGAAGAGGCCTCTGAGCAAAATTAAGCGGTATTTCACGCCCTATATAAAATGGGATGCAGTGAACCACAGCAGTTAAATAGCATCTACAATTAACATAATTTTTATTAAGTTTTTTTTTCTTTCCTCCTTCCCTTGCGGGCTTAAGTGGTCCCTGGAGACTTGGAGACCACTCCCCCCCCCCCCCGGAGGACGAAGGTAGCCTTTGTTCCTGCTTGCTACGCTGAGACCCCCGCCGACACTTACAGCTTTGAAATAGACCAACCAGATGAAGGGTAAAGTGAAATGAGAAGTGAGGTACAGGGAATTCAGGGGATGTAATTAATCATCCGAGCATTCTCCTGGCTACCCGGGAAACCCCCGAAAATCTCATGGGTCAGGAGGCCGGCCACGAGAAACAAACTCGAGACTTCCTGAGTAAGATTTTTAGTAATTTCTGCATATAAGAGTATAATGGAATAAGAATATATGGAATGTCAGTAAGACAAACATATTTAAAAGTATTAGGAATTGCTTTTGAGGTAATAAATGTAGGCACTGTTGTTTCATCTACTTAATGATTCCCTTTTATGTCTATATTTCAATATTTTTCAAAAGTTGAATTCTACGCTACAAGGATAAGATATTTCATCCAAAGCGTGTCACATATTTTATTCCTCTTCAGATACCATAAACACATCACACATTTATTTTGATATCCATTCCATCAAATTAGCCATTAGTCTCACGCAAAGACCTTCTTTGCCAAATCTTTATGTATTAATGCGTGGTTTCCGTGAATAAATAACTGAGTGATGATTATTTTATATTCGACAGCAGATCAAAGCAAAGTTTTGTTTACTTTTAAAATGTTTCAAAGAAGTGTTGCCTTTTTGAAGATCAAAGCAATACGCAAGCTTTCTGAATGTTAAATTACATTCTTGCGTGAGCAGGGAATGATAGGTTGATTGCTGCTTATGACACATTTTAATGTTTACATTTTTATTGTGTTACGTAATGCTGTGCGCGCCATCTAAGCTAATTCCGGCTGCTTAGAAAATGTCTACTAAAATACCAAATCTAAAAGTTTGTATCACAAATGCAAATTTATGGCATGCTTTATCTGTTGCGTATATAAGAGGAAAGGTTAAATTTTAACTTATGAAAATATAATAAGCATGAAAGAATAAGTTATATAAATAACAAATGTGAATACTAAACCAGTAACAAATAATTTAGGCTCGCCTGGGTAGTGTGGTGGTAGCGTGTCTGCCTCATATTCAACAGGTCGTGAGTTCGAATCTCGCTTAGGGTGAGTTACCCGGATATTTTTTTTTCTCTCCAGAGTTTTCCCTTATCCTGAGAAGACGAATGTCGAGCAACTTTAAGCTCCATGGATCCCGAGATCATTTGAGCAACATTTCACCAATTTCATTCATCGTTCGATAAGACCAACTAGGTTAAAGGACGTTAAGCTACAAAAATAAATAATAATAATAACAATAATGATAATGATAATTTGGTAGCAATAAGAAGAAAGTATGAAATACTTCTCACCCGGAGGTCCCGGGTTCGATTCCCGGCTGGGGCGGGGAATTTTTCTCTAACCAGAATTATTACCTATCCCCCACAGAGACTGGGAAGTATGTATGTGAGAGTGAATGTCTGTGTGTTTGAGGAAAATAATAAAACAGACGAGCTGTTTCTAATGGAAAGCCCCCGACATGACACTAGATATTAAAGGGGCTACATAAATGAAACAATATAAAAAAAGTATGAAACAATATGGCGTGTTTCATTCACATTACTTTCTCTACCTATTCTACAACAAATTATTCATCTGAAAGCATATTCTTCTGTATTCTCCATGATAATTAAAATAAAAATTAGCAGAAATAATATTATTACTTATTTCCTAGGGCGCATTCTTGGAAGATACTGATCTTAAATACCAGGTTTGGTATTTAGTAGACTTTTCGTTTTTGAGTTGCCGTGTTCACGGTCACACATGTGCGTGGAACTTTTTCCAAAGATGTTTTTTTTTTTTTTCTTTCTTTGATAAAGGTAACCCTAAAACTTGTATTTTCAGTAAAATTTCGATGTCGAATTTTAGGGAATGCCTTCTCTACCATTGTACTTGTAACGAAAATGGGAAAGTAAAAATGTGTTTTATTTTCTCTAGCACATGTGTTCATGTACATAGTAGATAGAGAAGGTATTGTATTACACCCAAAACCTCGATATCCAGATTTCACTGGAAATACATGTTTTGAGACCCCCTGGATTATAAACATGTTTATAAAAATGTCCGTGGGACAGTATAACTCAAAAACGAAAAGTTTGTTAAATACCAAACTTGGTATCTAAGCTCAATATTTCAAGGATGTGAGATGAAGATTTTTCAAGAAGATCAAGCTAGGATAGACCCTCTATTTGCACTACTGCCGGAAGATGACATACCTACATACTATTTCATTGCCAAATTGATACTGAAAGAAAAGGGCAAAAGGTGAAAGGTTGAAAGATCTGTCGTAGAGAGACAAGTTTATATCAAGTTACTTCTCAGGTTTCAAAGGGAAGGCTTATTCACAGGCTGACTATTAAGTTAACTGCACTTTGCACTTGAAAGTTGTTAGAATGTCAAGCAGTTGATTTATGTGAAAGAATTGAGATGTTATGCAACCTTAGGAATATGACCTTGAAACAGCCGGTTGAAATATCTTTTTTAGAAAGTTTGTGGTTCGAGAAAGAGAGAGAAGAAAACAAAAAAGAATAATTGCTAGTATCAAACGCATCTTAAAGCTTGGTAGGCAAGAAAAAATCTCTTGCGTTACAATCACATGATTTTCTCTAGCCATTCTTCCAAAACTATTCTTATTTAAGATTTTTAGAAATACTTTTATTACATGTTTCTTGCAGATACAACGGGAGAACGATAGTACACTAGGCTTAAGCGATATTCGCATCTTTAAAGAGGTGGTCGCTATGTGTTTTTGAAATTCCTTCCTTGACTCGGGGAAAAAAAAAAAAGAAAAAACAAAAACAATACTCACTTCCCACTTGAGAAAATATAAATATTGGAAAATTAAAAATAATAACAAAGAATATCTCGGAAATGGTTAATTCCACAAAAAATGTAGTTGACTAAAGTGTGTTTTTTAACGAAATCTAAATTTTTTGCTCTTACAGTTTAGTAACTATGCAATAGGCATCCAGAATGAAGAGGACTTCAGAGGCTATTCCGATACAATTCAAGATATCCATTCTGTTTGCCATTGAATATATTAAATATAGTTGTATTTTAATCAAAATGGTTATAGCCATTTTTGAAAAATAAACATATGCTAAAAATGTACCATGTAAATGGTAACTTGGGTGGGAATTGATTTAGTTTTTGAGTTAATACATGAACCTCTTTCTATTCTTTTTTTTTTTTTTGATTCAGGGAGTTCAAAACATATTTTCGGTGAAATCGAATTTTGGGTAGCACACAGTGCTTACCTTACTATATATAGTAAGAATATAATACACTAGGTTTGGATTTTAGACAAATAAGTTAAATTAATTTCAATTTGCCAAACAAAATTATGTAACACATTTATTTTGTTAAAATTTATAATAGCCTTACTGGCAAGTCCTATCGGATGACTAATGAATGAAATTTGTGAAATGCTGTCCAATTGAGCCCGGAGTATATAGAGTTAAAAGTTGCTTGGCACATGGACAAGTTTCTAAAACTGCTTTTTCTCAAAACATTAATTTCCGGTGAAATCTTGGTATCCAATTTTTGGGTAGAATACAATACCTTCTCTATCCAGTATGTACATTGTACATACATGCTAGAGAAAGTAAAAAGCAGAACCGTTATCTGTGCATTCAATTATAACCTATAGGATTTTGTTTTTCCTTCTCGGCAACATATAGTAATTAGGGGAAGTATTGTATTTTAACCAAAATTAGATGTCGAAATTTCACCGGAAGTCCCGTGAGTAAAAAAGGAGCGTCTTAACGTATGTTTTGAGACCCCCTGATCAGAAGAAAAGTTTTAGAAAAAGGTGTGTGTGATCAGCAAAAAGTCCGTTAAATACCAAACTTGATATTTAAGTTTAGTATCCCCCAAGGATGCGGCACGAAGATTTTCAAGAAAATCTTTCCACCTCAAACTAACATTTACATGGAAACATTTTCGAAAATTTTGATTTCATCAAAACTATTGTGATTAAAATACCATATATAAAACATATTTACATGACAAATAAAATGTATATCATAAATTTCCTGGGGAATATCCTCTGAAGTCTTCTTCATTTTGAATGGCTTTTGCACAATCGGAAAACCGCAAGAGACAGACAAAAACTCACTACACAAAAACTGTAGATCCCGTCAAAACATGCAATTTAAGTCCTTTATATTTTTGTGGTAGAGCTAACCGTTGCCATGATACTCCTTATTTGTTTCAATTTTAAACTTGTACTCTCTCAAAAAGATAGTCGTCCTCGTTTGTTTTGTTTTACTCCTGGCCATACAAAGAAGCGAATTTTAGTGACAATTGCATAGCTTTTTAAAACATTTTGCTATCGCTTTAGCATAGTGAATTCCCATAGTTGCCTTCTACATACTAGGAACTAAATAATGAGACCATTCTCTTAATGCTTATCTCGATTAGCACGGAACAGAAAGAAGAATCTTTTGTAAGAAGTGTGTTTGTAGAACAGTAGAGAAAGTCATGTGAATGGAGCATCATATTCTTTAGAAAAAGGTCCGTGTTTGTGTGGACAGAGATAGTGTATGACTGTAAACAGCATAACTTAAAAACGAAAAGTCCATCAAATACCAAACTTGATTATTCTGGGAGTAACCTCTTGAGTCCTTTTCGTTCATGATGACTATTGGTAACTCGTAAATTGTAAGAGATAAGTCATATTATAGCACATAAGTTGTCATACATATTATTATTATTATTATTATTATTATTATTTATTATTATTATTTTGTGAGGTAACCAATTTCCGAGATATTCTTTGTTTTTGATTTAAATTTCCCAATATGTGTATATACTGTTGTCAAATAGGAAGTTGTCATTGATGGTTTTTTTTTTAATTCTTGGCTATGCAAAGAGAATCGAATTTTAATACCACCACACCAAATAGCTATCGCTTTAGCCTAGTATATTCCCTTATTTCTCTTCTATTTATAAGGAGTTAAGTAATAATTTCTTTCATGTTTATTTCGATAGAATGAAGCAAATAGCTGAAATAAAAATAGTTGAAAAGGTTGAAAATGCAACACCAGAATATTTCCACATGGGGCTGCAGCTCACGTGGGACCTGGGCCGACCGAACCAATTTTCGGCCTCACGCCCAGCACTCACAGTAAATTTTCTAACCGATTTGGGGAGATGATGTGGCCAGTATGTTCTCCCCCCCCCCCACGGCCAGAAAGTTAGCTTTCTTGGCCGGGGCTGTTGCCTATCACAGCTCCTCACTTTCCTCACGATGGGTATTAGTCCCATGTTTTACTCAGGCAACGAAAATGTTCTCTATTAGTACACCATATAAAATGCGCCCATACATGGAGATGCACATTTTAAGTCCTTTCTCCTTTCTATACGGAACTTATAACAGTATGTAGAGGTAACATTTTCTATTGGAATTGTTTCGATTGTTCCAGGTCCTGATACATGGGCGAGCAAGTTTCCATCTGCTGCAGGAAGTCGTCAGTCGCCAGTGGACATTGCAACACCATTGGCAACTTCCGATACATCGCTCAAGTCACGGCCTCTAAGTTGGCGTTATGTTCCTGAAAATACTCATAGCATTGTCAACACTGGCTATGGCTGGCGTGTTGATATTGATGGAGAAGGTTCTGGTAATCTTACATATGTATTTATGCCCTATTTAAGATGGCGAACTTTAGTTTTTAGAATGAATAAAATCGCTCTGTGAAAATACCTAGAATTCCTTAATACAGTATTGCATAACAAAAGGGGCCGGCTAATTGTCGGACTCCTTGTCAGTGCGAGGGCGAGGTAAACCTCTGTAGCTCAATCGATAGAGCTCCTATCTGTTATACTGAGGGTCACGGATTCGATTCCCGGCTGAGAGTGGGAATTTTTCTTTAATCAAAATCATTCCCTATCCTCCCTAGAGTCTGGAAGTATGAATGAGAGTGTGAATCTGTTAAAATTAAATCGAGTTCTACTTATAGACTGCCTTAAACTGCTGTGGTTCTCCTTGGACGCTCTCTAACTGCTGTGGTTCTAATTGAGCGTGAAACACTGCTGAAGTTTGCTCAGAGGTCTCTTTATAAGGATTGAGGTTATTTTACGTGCCGTAAATCAACGACACGGGACGAATTGCGAATGTGTGTGTGTGTGTGTGTGTGTGTGTGTGTGTGTGTGTGTGTGTGTTTTCTTTCTTTCACTATCTGCCATAATAGTAAAAGCGGGAGTTATTCACTATTCAAAAAAAATTGATGTGATCCATTCACATGACTTTCTCTACATCTCTGTAGCATATAATTGTTAATAAGCTTATTCTTCTATCTACTGCATGCTAATCTTATTACTTAGTTCCTTATAAGTAGAAGGGGAATAAGAGAATACGCTAGGCTAAATCGACAGTCAAATGTTTTAGAATGTTGTTGGTATGGAACTGAAAGCTGTTTCTTTACGTGGCCAGGAGTTAACAAGCTCCCGTATGAGAAGATTTTTTTTATTTTGAAACTGAAACCAATAACAAGAAATATTTCGAAAATGGTCAACTCCACAAAAAAAAATGTATATGACATAAATTGTGTTTTTTAAGATCTACATATTTTGTGCAGTAATTTTTTGTCCATCTCTTACGGTTTACCAGTTATGCAAAATTAAAAAAAAAAAAAAAAAAAAAAAAAAAAAAAAAAAAAAAAACAGAATTAAGAGGGTTCAGTGGCTATTCCCATAAAATTCAAGATATATTTTATTCGTCACATAAATATATTAAATATAAGAGGTTTTAATCAAAATCGTTAGCCATTTTTGAGAAAACCAAAATTTTCGAAATTTTATATATATATAAAGGGTTGTTGGGGTTGAGGTTGGGAGGTTTTCTTGAAAATTTTCGTGTCATTTTGTGGAATATACAGAACTTAGACATCAAGTTTGGTATTTACGAACTTTTCTTTTTTGAGCTGTGCTGCCCAGACTAACACAGGGACTTTTTTCTAAAAATATTTGAGGGGGGGGATTCAGGGGATTCCAAAACATATTTCTGGTGAAATCTCGGTATCGAATTTTTGGATGCAATACAACACCTTCTCTATACACTATGAACAGAGTACATATAGAGAAAGTAATAGATCCCATATTTTATTTATGTTATTACTTTCAAAGTGCATTAATAGGTGTATTTGATTTCATTGCAATTGCTACATTTTCACTGTCATTTGAAAATAGATACTAATTAGTTTTCTGAAAATGAGCATTTATGGTACAACTAATGTACATGCTGTGCGCTGTTGTGTAGAACTATACAAAAGTGTGTTTAGCTGCATTCTCAGATGGATATTAACAGTAAACATTTAAACAATGCAAACTCTTTTTTTTTTTTTTTTTCTTTTCAGAGCTGAGCGGTGGACCTCTGGATGATGCATATAGATTGGAGCAATTTCACTGCCATTGGGGCTATCACAGTGACAAGGGCTCAGAACATACTGTGGATGGAAAACCTTTTGCTGGAGAGGTATGTACAAAAAAATTTAAAACTGGCTAACATATTCCCCTTACTCTAGAGAAAGTCATTCAAGTTAGCCTGTACTTTTCTACCAATGTTAATAATAAGCTCTAATATTTGTTAATGTTTTGCTTTTACATTTAACTTAAAACTTCCAGCTACATCTTGTGCACTGGAACAGCAAGAAGTACAAAAGCTGCAGTGAGGCTGCTGCTCATCCAGATGGATTGGCTGTCCTTGGTGTTCTTTTCAAGGTAATACACATTATATATATAAGCAACATATCTGAATACTAGTGCCATGTGCTCATATCATTATAAGAAAAATTTACAGAGTGATTCGGAACTTTACACCAAACCTTGCCACCTAGATGGCCGAGGTTCAATCCCAAGCGACCACATGTGAGATTTGTGGTAGACAAAGGAAATATAGGGGGTTCTCCTGTTTCCCCCACCATCACATTCCACCAGTGCTCCATCTTCATTTCATGTATCATCAGTGTCATTGCCTACAGTGTCATAGTAGTAAAAGCGGGCATTAAACTATCCAAAAAAATCAAACCTTGTGGAATATTAGATACCACATGGAGAATAATTTTTTTCACATAACTGATATGGTTGATGCATTGTTCAGGAGCCACACAAATGAGCAGAACCTTTGTTTACCTATATTCATCATTTTTGGGCATGTAAAATTTTAGAGAAAGACATCCATACATCCGGTCCCAGAAATCAGATGTATGAAACACCACAATAACATTGGATTAGAATGAGCCTGCCATTTAGCCTGTAAAAAAACAGAACAGTCCCCCTTTTTTACTTGTGTGTCCCGCGTCCTGAGAATTTTTGTTGGGATGAGAATAGTTCCTGTATTTTCATTACACCATCTTCCTAACTGCATATTGTCATTTTTTGTGAGAAATGCTGTGTCAGCACTTATCTCCTGTATTGTTTAGCGCATTCTGTGAACAGTGAAAACAGATGACGTTTGCCTAGTCTAGTGTTGGCAGTTGATGTGCTGCTTGTTATGAACTTAAGCTATTATGCCTAAATAGATAGAAATGCACCTTCTCTTCTAACTTAAAGAAAAAATATCCTTTTCTCGAAGAGACAAAGCTTATGAAGTTCACTGTTCTGATGCACCAGGAGGATAAACCCTGTGGTTCTTTCAACCAGCTTACCATCTACTAGCTCTTCTGTGTTAGTGCCGGAGAACTTAAGGAGTCGCACATCCCCATCAAGGCAAAGCCAAGACATACCCTTTAACCCATGGGTATCGAGACCACTGCCGCGTAGAGTCCAACCCACTCTGAACAACTCCCTTATGGGAGGACAATAGCATCCAACTGTGTGCACTTATTAATGCAAGAACTGACCAACTCGTGCCTAGTTTGGCACATTCTTTACTATAACGAAACCTGCTCTCCTAACAAAAACTACCCTTCGAACCACAAGTATCTCTTTCCAGACTAACCGCTAAACAGAAATATTTTTTCAATCTTTTTTTTGTTTTCTGTAATAGATTAACGTCCTTTAACCTGGTTGGTCATATCGGATGATGAATGAAATTGGTGAAATGATCACAGGGTCTATGGAGCTTGAAGTTACTCAACATTCATCTTCTCAGGATAAGGGAAAACCCTGGGAAAAACCTTAACTGGGTAACTCACCCTAAGTGAGATTCAAACTTGTGACCTGTTGAGTGTGAGGCAGACATGCTTTTTCAAGAATGGTTTCTCAGTTGAATAGAGAAATTTCTGATTTTTGATAAAGTTATGCTTACGTAAAATACCAGTAATATAAAAACCTTGGTATACTCATTGTAAATGGAAGAAAATAACAAAATAAAGATGCAAAATGTAAGAAGATGACAAAATAATTATTGAAATAAAGAAAAAAAAAATCTCTAAAAACATAAATGACAAATAAATCTGCATTATGATAAGGATTCACATACACATTAATAATGTCTGTAATACAACAATTAAAAGATGATATGTCATTAGAATCCAAACCCTGGTATCACTAACAAACAAGTATTCAGTGCTTTGCACAGTGTATCATTCTGGTTAATATAGTTCTGCATGTTTGTAAGATTTCAGGACTATCACATATATGAGCAGGTATGTTGGTATTTTCTATCTAAATCCTTAATTTCTTGGTTGTCTTTCACTCAATGCATCAAAACTTTAAAGAACAGCATACCCACGCAGAAATGAAGTTTTAAACGAATGAGCATCCCAGTATGTTTGTAATGATTGTCACAAGGAACTTCCTTTAACCTGATAGGTCATATCAGATGATGAATGAAATATGAAATTATGCTCAAATGAGCATGGCTCCTATATAGCTTAGAGTTTGTCCTCTAAGGATAAGGGAGACCCCAAAGAAAATTCTTATCCAGATAACTCACCCTAACCAAGCTTCGAATACAGGACATCTACCACTAGAGGGGCAGGCTACAAGGAACTTATTAGTTTTAAAGAGCATAATAACCACTTGCCTTTCAGTTTTATTCATTATAGGTCAGAAATCTTAATGCATAAATAAACGCCTAAATGCTCCAAAGCAAATAATGCAATAATTTAATATAATGTATATAAATTATAACCTACCAAAAAATAGTATAAGAATTTTGTCATATCTAACTTTGGCAAATAAAAATGTATAAGAGCTAATAATTAAAAAGAAAGAAAAAAAAAAGAAAAGTGTTTTCACATTAGTTTGTTTTATTTAGTTGCTCTACACCACATGTACTAAAGGCAGGATGTTGAAATATTTTAAAAATTATAAAGTTATATCTAATTTTCATTTTACTTAATAAATAAATTCCTAAGCTATCATATTGTTCAATCCTTACTAAAGGCAATAATTTTTTAACAAGGTGATTTTAAGTTTCATCATAAGAAAATCAAAATTATCATTGCTTCATTAATAGCATTTGTCTAAATTTTTCTGAATGGCTTAATGCTGAGCACCATTAATAATTTTTATTGTGCTGCATTTCATTTTAAGGTTGGGAAGCCTAATCCTGAACTGCAAAAGATTGTGAACCTCATCCCTAAAATCTACTACCGAGGGCAAAAAGCAGGAATTCCAGAGCCTATTGACCCTGCTAAACTACTTCCAGGCAAGTCACTTGAGACAATATGGATTCAGTTTTTTTTTTTTATTTTAAGAATTCATATTTGTAAAAATATACTTTACAGTAAAATAAAATAAAAGCAAATTGTTTTAAAGAGCTGTATCATTTTATTTGTGAAGAGTATGAAAAATATTTTTAACAACACTATACATAACTTGTATCTAAATAAATTTACAGAGTCACTGTCATATTGGACATATCTTGGCTCCCTGACAACACCTCCATGTTCTGAGAGTGTCATCTGGATAGTGTTTAAGGAAGCTGTAGAAGTATCAGAGGAGCAGGTATGCTTTTTCACATGCCTTGGGTTATTTGTCTTTTTATTCCTAGAATCTTGTCCATGGATCCATTATGAGCAATATGTTATAATCCATGCATTGTTATGCCATCTGCAATGAACACAATAATGATTACACAGAATTAAAATATGCTCTTAAAAATGAAAATAATGATTTTTATTTTTTATGCTTTTTCTTTAATAACTTTAAATAATATTAAGATATTCAATTTATGCTACAGCAAATGAAACTAAAGCCTATATTTCTATGTGTAAGGTGCACCTCAAAAAAAGTAGCAGTAAAACAAGTGAAAAAGAAACATTTTTCTATGTATTAAGATATTTTCAAACAAGTGTGAAGATAATTAAAGGCAGATCCAGAGAATTATTATAGAGTTTTTATATTCTGCCTTATATACAATATAAACTTATTGAGGTCAAAACTCGGGATCCCATGGATGCATCTAAGTGCTCCTTCCCTTTAATGCACTGTCAGGCAAAAAAGCATCACTTAGAATTTCCTTGATGGTGGCTTTAGAGTTTATTGGATACAATGAACGAAATATAATTTTCAATTAGAGCAAAACATTCATTAGAGTAAATAAACAAACTGATTTATAAAATTTACATATTTTAAAGCAATGTTAATACTATTAACTTCACTATTTATTTAATTTCCACTTAGGACATTTTAATGTACAAATAACTTGAGTTTTTTTTTATTTTATTTATTTAAATCTTTGCATCCTTCAGAAAGCACAAAGTCTTAACATAATAGAGAATAATGAATAAAAATTCACATTGTGTGATAGATTTGCATTTACAACAATGTTCAGTGTATAATCAGTGTGTAATGTTAGAGTGGCGGATAACTGTGGGCTAGTAATGCTTGATAAGTGTACCACAATAAAGTTGCAAAACAAACAGGGACTTTGTAAAATGCAACAGAAAATTTCTCTTAAGAGTCAAGTTTTCATATTTTTGTTTGCAAAGTGCACATGAAAAAATTCTAACAATGAATCTAATGTATTACTTTTTTTCTCTAACTTTGTACTATGAAGCAAATGTGCATCACATGGCTTGAATTAAAGAATGTAAAGGGAGTGTGATGTTTAGAATCCTCAGAATGGTGAAGAACAAATGTTTTTTTTTTTCAGCACATTAGCACCCCTGGAAACTGGACAGTACAATGATGATTTGGGATGTGAATTCTCATACTACATGCAGCATACTTCCCATGATTACATGTTTTGTAATAATTTAATTTCTTAAACAAAATTATGGTATATCTAATGTGACCATAATCTTAATTTCACTGTATCAATAACTTTTTTTGTGTGTATACATGCAAATATTTGGAACTAAACTTTGATGTAAAAGCATTTAGGTATGCAATAGGCAACTTACATTGCAGCATTAGAGTGCTGCTGATTTGGCAGTGATGGATAAAAGTGGCCTAATCTAACTTGCAATGGTGTTTAATGAAAATGGAAATGTTGACCAAAATGAAGTTCAGTTCATCTGGGCGATCACTGTGGCATTGAGGGAAATGCAAAATCTGATGAACTAGCACAGCAAGGGACAGTTTCTCAGGTTATAGGACCAGAGATATTTCAGTGTTCAATGCATAACATTATAAAATCCTCTGAGATAAGCATGGTAAACTATTATTAGGAAAAGAACTAAAAACTGCTTAGATGTAACCCCTTTCAAATGAGAACTACTACTATTTTTTTAATAGGACATATTTCTATGGAGAAGTACTTTAATACACTGGTTCAGGATAACTTAGATTCAGATTATGTAAGAAAGGAGTTTAAACAGACCATCACATTAAATGCCCCTGTGAGTTTGTAAATATAAATGGCGTGTTATTTATGGACCCTCTTTAACTACTGTGGTTCTCAGCATCCCATTCTAAATTGGGCGTGAAACACCGTTGAATTTTGCTCAGAGGCCTCTCTATCAGGCCATAAATCTATGGCACGGGACTAACGGCTTTACTTCCCTTCCGAAGGAAGCCATGCTAAGGATTTTTATGCCCGAACAAATCCATTGTCCTCCGCCGGGTTTGAACGACCTTGTGTATATAAAGTTAGCATGGTAACCATTACACCACGGAGGGCGACTCTCCTGTGAGTTTACACAATGTATACTACTATTAGGAAAACATTCTTGAACCACAAGATTTTGAGTAATATCATCATGAGACTATATTCCTTGGAAATGGATATAGGCTTATTGAATTTATATTTATAAATTAATTACCTGAAATGAGATACATTAACTTGTTTTATAATAATTTTCTTTGCTTGCCTTTAAACTTCTTTTATGTGACTCTTCTCCTTATTGCCAAGAATCTTTACTGATTCTATTGTTTCCTGTTTTGTAACTAAGCAGTGCTATGCTTTTATGTTTTAACAGATATTAAAACAACACAAGTAGCACAGTAAATCTATAGGCAGAAAACTATTGCAACAAGATACAAATGCAAATGTTCTGCTGAAAAGCTACTTAATACAAACAATTTTGTTCATTCATTTGAGGAGAAAATATGAGTAGCTTAATCCTGAGAACTTTCTCTTTCTCTGCAAATGCAAGGCACATTCTGATTTTAGCAACTAAAGAAACGAGATGCACCTTACATTTGAAAATATGTCATAAAATGTAGAAATGTTTAATCTAAGATTATGTTAAGAGTAAAAACATAGATTACATTCAAACTTCACTCTTGAAATAAAGTAACTTACTTCAGGCTGTTCGATGTCTGTTGCCACCATTTTCAACAGAGATTCACTGTGGCAACAGCCACAGAAACATGTCCGAAGTAAGTTACTTTATTTCAAGAGTGAAGTTTAAGTTTAGTGTATGTTTTTACTCTTAATTAATTACTTCACTGTGCATTCCCATTAATGTTTTAACTAAGATTATGTGATTTTCAGCTGTCAACATTTCGCAGCCTGCGGTGCTACAATGTAGGTGAGGCATGTCCTTGTGATGAGCTACAGGGACTGGTGATAAACAACTACCGTCCACCTCTACCCCTTGGCAATCGTGAATTGCGAGAATGTGGCTTTGCTTAACTTTAGAAATAAAGGAAACAGATTCCTTTCAAGTTCTACATCACACATAGTTCCAATTTAATGTGTCTGTGATCACTGTATAACACCATGAAAAATTAGTGAAAGGTAGCTGCTAAACATGTTTTAATGTTATTGCTATTTACCAGAGGTGCAATTTTAATATTTAAATGTTAATTATTATCAATTCTTTGAGAGCTTAGTCTGTTACATTTTATGCACCATTAGTGCAGATCTGCTCTAGGAACTGATTCTGAGAATGTGATAGCTTCACTTACTGTGTGTTTATCTTTGCATTTTAATTTTGGGAATGAGCAGATTTGTATTCCTAATGTAAAATAACTGTTTTTAATCAGTGAATCTTATTATAATGAAGCTGGCAAGTGAACAAGAATTATAATATTTAAGGACTCCTGTTCATTTGTACAATAGATTAATGAATATCTGCCACATAACACATTGGGGTTCCTTTCTAAACTTCTATAAATTTCTGGAAAAACTTTTGCCTGCCTCCTTTTTGGTTAAATGTAAACCATGTGTAATAAACTGATTTCACATATAACAAATTGTTGCTTCATTGCTATTATGGTTTGTGTTTTATGGCTGATTATTATACATGCATAAAACTTGCTAAATTGGTTCAATCAAATAAAATTCTAACCATAACAGACTGCACAACATTTCACTATGGAAAACTTGAGTTAACACTCCCTGAGCAAACAAGTATTTCTACACCAACGTTTTTATTTGGTTATCAATATTTTTCCTTGCCTTCTTAAGTCATTTTACTTCATTTTTTTATTTATCACAGACAATAAACCTATAATAAATGTAAATCTGTGCTGCTGTATTCTTTCATTTCAAGAAACTTGTTAAAAGTCAATAAAATGTTTGTCTACAGTTTTGTTGCTAATAGAAAAGAAATGCAATGAGCAACAAAGAACTTTCATTTAATGAACAATTCTATGACAAAAATAACCTTTTTTATTTTTACAACTAGGTTGGTCACATTGTTCAATGAATAAAATCAGTGATAGAATGGTGCACAATTGTGCCCAGGGTCCAAAGATTTTAAAGTTTCCTTCTCAACATTTGTCTTCTCAGGATAAGGGGTAAACCCTGGAAAAAACCTAATCCAAGTAACTAAATCCAACTGAGATTCGAACTTAGGACCTCTTGAACTGGGCACACATGAGTAACAACCTGTTCTTTAATTTATAGCAGAATAAAAACACATTGTGTGCAAATAAATACTGCTTGCAGGGCTAAAGTGTAGAATATTTCATAAATATGTTGACTGATGCTATTAAAGCTTGGAAAGTTAATTATAATCTTTAGCTCTCTGTATGTATTGCATATCTTTCATGCAAGTCATACTTTCTGCCTATTTTGCATAATAGTAGAGGGTTTTTATTTAAAAAAGTATCAGAAGTCCGGCTAGAAGATTTTAAACATTTAAAACAATCTAACCAGTTATATACACTTAATGCAAATCTGCAGATACAATGGTGGCTCTTAAATGGTGATCATCGTACAGTTTGGAGTTTAAGTTATACATCTTCCAATTGAAAAGTGAACCTGCTAAATAAACCAAACCTCAGACAGTTGATATTATGTGCTGATTTGGCACTTAAATTAGAATAATCAGCATGTACTTTTTGTGAGATTTTTCTTAAGATAATTTGTATTTGTGAACATTATTAAATATTTTCAATTATCTTATTTCTTAGTTCACTTTCTATTCCCACAAAATATTAGAAAACTGTATAAAAAAAAAAAAGTATGTATTATGTGGTTTGCATTTATCACAAAAGCAAGAAAGGAGACCTACAAAATGTATTTTCATAAATTTACAAGTGTTCATAAAGGAAACTAAAACAAATTTACATGACGAGTATTAATCTGTTTCATAAATGAACACAAGTCCTTAAATATTTACCATAATTCTTGTTCACTTGCCACTTCATTTCTCGAGTATAGCTAGTCCAAATAGAAAAAAAAGTGTAGATTCCCTTATTAGCTCCAGTAACAAAATAATGATGTATTTCTAACAATGGCATACTTACTTCATTGAGTGAAAAGGGAGAAAAATTACACACCAAAGTTTAAACTTTTAATCCATGGTGAGCAAACAGTTTAATGAATTGTGAACCTTAAAAAAATATTCAACAATGCATGTCACATTTAAGAATACACTGCATAATCTATATCAAGACAAAAATGTTATCTGTTTAAATAGAGAGAAATCTGAGGCTATATAGGTGCAAATGTTATATGAGCTGAAAATTGTTAATGTGATAGAGAACACTGAAATTATCATTAAACTCATTAGCTCTGCTGAGTTGCCATATCATTATGTGAAAAGTCTTATGTTTGTTGTTTGAGGTCAAGTGATAACCAGAGAGGTCTAGCAATAAATCACACTGATAGAGGAGAGTAGTTTGGAAGGTCAAGTATATCCACTTGTAATGCTCTCACTAGTGGTAGTCTTGCTTTTAGATGGATTCTAAAACATGGGTAGCTATCTCCCATTTTGAAGGAAAGAATTTACATATCAAGAAATTATCATGACAGCTTTATTTGGGAGTCACTGGCAAGCTCTGTATATCAATTTTGGCTCATATATCATTTGCATCCTGTTTAAGTTTGTGGGCTGCTTTGCATTTCCTACCTTTCTTTTAATATGTTAGTATACTCAATATAAAAAGAGTTTGGTACAATTTATAGAAAGAAGAGCAAATAGGACTATTTAGAGAAGAAGATTCAAATGTTTATATTTAATGATAATGAGGAATTTATTTTGTGTAAATATGTAACATTAAATACATTAATACAATAATCTCACAGTTATTAACTAAAGAAACTATGAAGCCTTAATGCTGTAGTAGCCATGTACGAAAGCTTGATGTCTAACTCAGGAATATAAAATTCAGCTATGCCTGACTCCAAAGCATATATTTTTTAGCACATTTTATAGGAGAGTAGTTTGAAAATGCATAAAATAAATATAAATACATTTTGAATATGTAATAATGAATCTGTGGAATTCTACAGTCTCAAAAAATGTTATTAGTAATCTTAGTATTTTAAAATTTCATTTCATAATTGAAGATGCACATATTCACTTTTAACTGTCCAAGCTTGCCAGTGGAACAGACTAAGATGAAACCATCTTGAATAGTTCAACACAACATTATAACTTATACAACATTTGAACCAAGCATTCTGAAAGGAGGATCTTTATTGTATTATCATCACACGTAATAGAAACTACAAGCATGGTTTGTCTCTTCACATTATCAGCCATTACCCTGAAAGGTTTACTTTGGTCTTTATGCTTAAGAGATAGAAGTATAATTTTTCAAAATTCTAATATCATAACTTAAGGTAAAATCATTACTAACACCCTGATTATACCCATAAAAATAGAGCAGCAAAATTCTATTATAGACTTCATTTTGTAGTTATCATGTGTGACAAGGAATTTATTTTGCATAGAATTGCAAATACTAGACTGAATTATGAATTCACATGATGACTTTATTGAGTTACTTAAAATGTACAATAATCAGTACCTATTTATTTTCTGTACATATCCTTTCATAACAATTTATACTAACATATTTTTCATATATTGCTCCTTTAGACAATTTTCTCTGCAAGATGATGATAGAACAGTGCATGGAGTTTCTGAAAATACACAAAGTAATAAATAACAATGGTAAATACAGACTTCCCAAATGGTCTTAAATCCTTCTTTGACTACACCTCCAAGTTTTAAGTTCTCTTCTGTTTAACTATACTTCCTCTTCACCTGCTATTTCCCTTAGCTGATAAATCAGAGAGGGGTGTACTTTAATAAAATGTTTCTCAACATGCCACCCCGACACAAAACACATATATGAAAATGAAAGGTAAAATGCTTACATATGTGGATTGCAAGCCTAGCATATTGGCATAGGTCCAGATATGAATGTGTGCATCTTTGATTATACTTAAAAGTTTTCTTTATTGCAATCTAAACTGATCAACATTTGGAGATCATTTCTCAAAAATATTGTAATATCATCTCTTGGTATGTATTGTTCAAAATATCTCAAAGAAAATGCTTTATATACCTTCCTCACCACCTCAAATTTATTTAGCATTGGGCTATGGGTGTACTCAATAGTTTGTTAAAATGTGTTTCTTTAAAATTAATCACTAAGAGCATAAACTTGTGTGAAATAACAAAGTTGGGGTAGCCATATATACAAGAAAAATTGGGATGATCTGGATTCAGCAAAGATAGAATGTTCTTACACACAGATATTGATGTAAAAACATCAATACAGATAAATGCCGGTTTTTCTACCACTTATAACCAAAGTTTCTTGTACTGAAAAGCATATGATACCAAAACTTGTTTTAGTTTGTAGTTTAATAAACTGTTACTACTACAACTGCTGCTATCCTAAGGTTATTTCACTGTTCCTTTGTTGGTCATGTGTTGGAATAGAAGAAAATTCAAAACTTCATTATTGTGCAATGTTCTGAGGGTGATATCACAATAACTACAGTTTGTTAAACAAAGTTTGAACTGTTGAAATAAAAGGAATGTGAAATGCAAATTCTGGTTTCATATCTTTGCCTGAAGAAATTTTTTTGCAAGCCCAAAATGTTTTAAAACATTTATCTATATTAATGGAAAATGTATATTTTAATAAAATATTATTTTTTGTTAGAGGATTTCTAATAATTCACAAAATCTGGCCCATTAATATTTTTTTATGGATTTTTATAAAAAGAGTATGGCAACCCAAAACAGGGCACAATATAAAATATACAGTAAAATATCACCAATTTTAATCATAAAACGTTTAGTGAGGCACTTGAATTTTAAATAGTATGAGGTAACTGTCATAATTCTAAAAATCAATAAAAAGTAATTGTATTTGTTATCAAATTATTATTTCAAGCTTTATTTTCATGTGTGATATCCTTATTTAAATACAAGCATAAGTAATTATTTTAATGGTATGTAACATGTATGCTTATTATATGAATGTTACTGCAATAAATTCTTTTAGTATATTAAAGAAACATTTCAGAAAGTTTATTTTGAAATCCTTTAAATGAAAACATACCAGGTGTTCATTTATCTAAGTTTTTCCATGCAAAAAATATCATTGATGCCTTTGTTGATGATGTGAGTTTTTCCTCTATGTCAGCAGATCTTTCTTAATGTGATGCCGTACTGATAAAGTGAACTTAGGTACAGTGGCAGCTTGTGCCTAAAAACATAGTGTGCTACATGGGGGAGGGGAGTGTATGCACCTTGCCTAGATCTTTAACACTTGCTAAAGACCATGAATCAGTACTTCCAAAGAGAAGGCAAGGAAGACAAAAGAGCGCATTTCTGATTTCACTCTCACAGATCCAATCATTGTTGTCATAAATATTTCTGTTAAATTTCCTTGTGTAAACCAAATTCTTACTTCCGTTCGCTTTGTGTTCATTTTTTACATCAGGTAGTTTTTATCTAATCTTTTCATTTAAAGTTTGTCTTGAAAAGGGAGTTTACAACAGCTCATCAACTACATTCATTATGGATTGGCTAAAGCTTTCTTGCCTATGAAATTAACACGTGCATACACGAATGAAAGTGAACTATAATATATTTTGCTTCACATTTGAAAATAAACTGAAAACATGCACTGAATAGCTTCTACACAACAGAATACTTTGTCACAATATGAACCACATGCACCTGTTATCACTGTGGCTTGCTTTATATTCGCAGAAGTGCAACATCCTGCCCAACATGAATTTCACAATTTTTTTTCCTTTAAAGAAACTGAGTGCATAAGAATAACACTCCATCACATGCATCAGTTTATAATTATAATAAACATTTAGTTATTACACAAAAATGTAATGCTGAAGTACATGTTTAATTAATTTCAATAACTATTTAAATTCTGGAGTTGTGTGCCAGCATTGTTTCGTCTGCTGCCAAAACATTTATAAGGAAAAGAACTAAAACTTGTAATCAGTACATTGAATCCTGTGTTATACGAAATGCAGCATGGAGCAGGTCGAAAACCTTGGGATCTGCGACCGTCAAAAAGGTAAGAGGGGAAGGTTCTATGCAAGTGCAGTACTGATCTAGTGAGCTTGCAAGCTTCCAGCACAAGAAATTTGCCAATGCATTCTATTTGTAAATTTTACATGTTTACGATTCTGTAGCATTCAGTATTAGGTTTGCTCCCCTTTTAATTGCTTGTTACATGGTCTTTCAATATATCTATTATGCGATTTATATATATAAAAAAGTACTGTGCTGCAGCACTTCAGCATGTAAGGGCGAACCGCCCCTGTTTAAGTACTGTCCCTCTAGTGGCATGTCCATTCTTAATGGTTTGGAGTAGGCATTGTATCTATTTGTCGCACCTATCTCAATACCAGAATAATGATAATACCTAAACACAGACACACAGTGTGTTGCATTTATATTCAACTTGTCAACAAAGAACAGAGCAACTTTTAAAAGCTCTTAATTACTGATGGGAGGGACTGTGCAAAGCAGGCGCCTCTAGTATTAAAAGTTAAAGCATGCAGAGGTCCTCATGGGAAGGCTGATTATATTAGCAATGCCATCACATCAAGAGTGCTGTAGTTTGCTTTCTCTTCTGCAAACCATTACCACTCTTTCTAGGTAGTGGTGTGCCATGTGCACCCCTTCTGACAGACCTTCTTCCAGTAATGCAGTAATTTCATGGTATGGTGACATCATCAGAATATGCCCGATGATAAGCATAGTTGTTGCCTGCCACATCATGTGGCTTTGGTGCTGCCGCATATGGAGAAGAGAGGAAACTTGCTCTTGATACAGGCCTTGGTCAAGTCAGCATCGATCAGAGACCAAGAGAGCAGACAGTCAATGTAACCACTGAAACGGCAAGGTCAAGAACAATTGCTGATAGCAACAAAGCAATGACTCTGTGCATGTCTCTATAGTGAGGTGTATTAAACGGTACTTTTTGGCCAGGGAAATATTGGTAAGTCAAAATTTATTCTAATTAATACCTCTATTTGGGGACCAGGAGCATGCTGCACAATCTTGTTACAATTTATATTTTAGTGGAAAGACACTTACACAAAGGAAAGCATTTTCTTATGATGATTAGTAAAGTTATAAATTAAAGCCAGAAATTACATATCATAATTATGTCTTACTATTTAAAGCAATTGTTAATAAATCTCGTTAAAATAAACTAAATCTTCTTGTATCAGCCTTACAAATTCCTGTATACCTTTAAGGAATAGGGATGGTTTAAGAAATATCAAGCCACACCGAGACCAAGAGCCAGCTAACTCAGTTATATTTACAAATCTAGCACAGTGGTGACTTGATTGCTTTCTCTTCCACTAACAATTATTGCTCCTTCTTGGTAACGAGTGCTATGACTTCAATGTTGGCTCACCAGTCAACTATGATACAGTACACATGAAATCATGAATAAAAATGAACACCTGTATATACAGGTAAGCATCTTATAGTGAAGCTGAATGCCAGACTGTTTTATGTTGAAAATCTGTAAATAGAATAGGAGTAAAAACATAGATTACACTCAAACAGTTTGAGTGTAATCTATGTTTTTACTCCTATTTGATTAGTTACTTCACTGTACATTCCCACAAATGTTTTAACCTGCAAATAGGTCTTATTTTCATTCTTTCTTTCTTTCTTTCTTATTTTGGCAAGTTTTACCATGCAGATTATACCAGGTGATGAATGAGTGGATGCTCAAATGAACTCAAGAGCTTAGTTATTTGACGTTTGTCTTCTAAAGAAGAAATCTTGTCCAAAGGAGATTTGAGCTCAGGTCCTCCAGATTAAGGTATTTAATCCCCTAAGAAAATGGTGAGGAGCATCTCATATTCATAACTCAAGTACTATAGTTTATTACAATGTATGCTGGACTACCTGTTAGGAAAATCAAGAATGCAATTTTGTATGCTTATTCTCTTCTAAGAACAAGAGGAAGATATTACTTTCTCTATGCATACATTTCATTTAAACTGTTATTCAGCAAGCATCGAAAAGAAATTGAATTCTGTATGTAAGTAACTATTACAAAAAGACAAACGTAGTGTGAATCTTACCTAGAGAATATACAGCCAAGCTCAATTGGGTACAGCAGTTCTTGCAGATATCCTATCCACAGTTCCAGCTTTTCCCAGTAACACAATATCTCCTAAAATGAAAAGAGTTTTTTTAAACTTTATTTCTGATTTTATTCAGTATACATGTGTCAGCCAGATGGAAGGTCAATCCAAATAAGTCATAAGGATTTACTTATGTCTAGACTTGCCAGGTGTCCCCATTACATAGGATTTCCCATATTTGAGAAGGGAGACTTGTACCCGTATTATCATGATGTGGGATGGCATTTCTATTTTATTTCTATTTCTATATTATCTTCATTTGTAATACATAATTTACAAGTTTCGTCAGATTGATTACAAAACTAAACATATAAATAATAACACTTTACAAAAAAAAATACAGGGAGAACCGTTATACAACATAACTTATTTAACTTTTCTATTTAACATTTTATACTCCTCTATAGAGTAAAATATATTTTTTGAGAGATACTTTTTAATTGCTTTAAGTTTATATTTTTCTTCAGTTATCTGTTTTGTTTGGGTAAATGATTGTACAAATCTTTGGTTTTACTTTCTATTATTTTGTTACTTAATGTTCCTCTTAGTCTGTTTATGAAATAATTCTGTTTTGTTCTTGTGTCATGTTTCTGTATATGCATGTTTTACTTTGCTATGATTTTTTATTGAGTATTTAATGCGCATTCATATATATATATATCTACAGTGCTGGAAATGTTAATATATTATTAGGTTTTTATAGAAATTTCTACAAGTATCCGTGTTCTTTACTTTACATATTATCCAAAGGTCATGATTCTGTAGTCTTAATATTCTTTGCATTGTTTTTTTTATCTGTGCATTACCCCATAGTACAACCATATAGCTCAAATGAGAATGTATGATGGCATAGCATATTTGTATTAAGCAAAAATCCTTTTATTTCATTTTATGCCTAGAGTTGCATTTAAAATTCCTTGCACTGTTCATTAGGTACATTGGTATCACACTATAGTATTTATAATAGCTGCTTGTGTGCAATTCAAATAATTTATACATTTATAAAACTCTATATAGTCCCTTGTTTTTTTATTTTTTTTAGTCACCCTCCGTGGTGTAATGGTTACCATGCTAACTTCATATACCCAAGGTCGTCAGTTCAAATCCGGCGGAGGATGATGGATTTTTTCGGGTGTAAAAATCCTTAGCATAGCTTCCTTCAGAAGGGAAGCCTGATAGAGAGGCCTCTGAGCAAAATTAAGCGGTCTTTCACGCCCAATTTAGAATGAGATGCTGAGAACCACAGCAGTTAAAGAGCGTCCATAAATAACACGCCATTTCCATTTCCATTTTGTCTTTTTATTTAAAATCTTAATTCAAATTAATAAATATAAAACAGAATTCATCTCATGAATAAAATGTTTCATTATTTTATCAATCCAAAAAATTGCTCCATTAATATTAATCTGTTCATCACAGGGTCAGATGATACAAGTCATTTTGTCGGAAGACCACAAAGATGAAAGACGTTTATGGTGCTTGTGGTTTTAGACATTTTTAGTATATATTACTTATTGAAAGGCAATTGATGATTTCTTCTGCAAGGAAAGGCAACTTTGTGTATATTTAATAAAATGGGAAATTAAAAGAAGTTTTACATGGTTATCATCCACATAAAATAAGTTTCAAAAGCATGGTGCAAAATTTTCAATCTGATTATTCTGTTGCATATGGCAGGGAATCCAGCTTAAAATATACCTCTATAGCTTTCATAAATGAGTAGTGCATCCTTCTTTATGAGGAAGAATAGCAATGAAAATCAGTCGATACCAGCTTGTATTTCCATAAGGTATCCATAACACATCATTACTAGCCTAATATTTTGTTATTATTATTATTAATAATAATATATTCATTCTAGGTTACAAAGTTATTTATTTTAATCCTGTTGAGTATTTGAAGAAATAGATTATTTACCAATACTTCCTTACTGCTGTGACTTTTAAGTACAGCCTCTACCATTCTTTTACCATTCTTTTACTCATTATGGACGTTAAAAAAGCTATCCATCAGAAACAAGAACTCTTAACAAATGACGATGCGATGACAAATGAAAACAAGCAATGCCAACCTATGCAGTAACATTTAATTTTATTCTAATATAACTCCCTGTGTTTATATTATGTAAGGTGGACAATGGTCTGGTCTGTACATGATAAGTGCTCTAGTGAGGATCTGATCAGAACTCAATTGCAACAATGACAGTTATGTTTAGACCAACGCTGTATTGAGGGCTCAGGAGCAGATGGTGATATCAGGGTTTCACCAAACGATAGAGGATTGTTTCTTTTATATAACTTCTGTCTTAGCACAAAAAGCCATTTTTGGAGTTATTATGTTCTGAACAAATGCCACAGATTTATGCTACCAGCTATTAGAATAAAATGACATTAGTGACTCCCTTCAACACAGTCACGAGTAAAGATTAAAAAAAAAGTTACAGCAGAGGTCTCGTTAATTCAGGAGTACATTACTATTTTCAAATATGGAAATGTTCATGTGCATGCAAGGAAAGAAAACTGTCAGCTAAATACACAAACAGATGTATATATGAATATTGTATACCTGCAATTTGAGGATCATATCTTGTTTATGCATACCAGCATTCATAAAAAAATCCATAAATGTCTTTGAGGTTGAATTAATTTATATACTGGTTTTCATTCCATCATATATATATACATACAGGCTGTTTCAAAATGACACCAAACAAAGATAGCAGTCAATTAGCTTACACTTTGACTTGTCCAAAACTTGATATCGCAACTTTCAAACTCTTTTATTTAAAGTTTTATGTGTGTTTAAAAATCGCACACCGTTTTCCATTACTAAGGTGACCTGTGCCACACTGGCATGTCTATCAAACCACCCCTACACCATGCGACCGGGACCTTCGCTACCAACTGGCATCTCTCTTGGAGTGGGCCCAGGCATGTGCCATTTGGTTATGTAATCCATGGTGATTTTATGCCAGTTTTTGTATGTGCCGAATTTAGAGCTGAAAATTATATTCACTTGTTACATATGGTATGACCAACAAGGTGCACATCTTCGTTTGGTGTCGTTTTGAAACACCCTGTAGTTACATCTGAGTTTATAGTTGTTTATAACAAGTATAATAAAATTGTTACCAAAGCACAATCCACTTACATTTTAAATAAGTAGAATTATAATTTTTTAATTTTTTTTTTATTTCTTTGTTTAACATCCTTTAACCATGGAGGTTATATCAGACAATTAGAGTCATTGTGATATTATTGTATAAAACTTAAAAAAGCTTTGATAGTACAAACAAATAATATCTGACTTCAATAGGCATTTTTTTTATTTATTTATGGACGGTCTTTAACTGCTGTTGTTCTCAGCATCCCATTCTATGCTGGGCTTGAGAGACTGCTTAATTTTGCTCAGAGGCCTCTCTGTCAAACTTGAGGTTCTTTTATGTGTAAATCTAAAACACAGGACCAACAGCTTTACTTCCCTTCTGAAGGAAGCCATGCTAAGGATTTTTACGCCCGAAAAAATCCATTGTCCTCCACTGAGTTTGAATCCACGACCTTGGGTATATGAAGTTAGCATGGTAACCATTACACCACGGAGGGAAGCTCTGACTTTAATAAGGACAGTACCTTAATCAAATGATTAGACTTGTCTCCCTCTAGCCAAAGATCCATGCTCAGAATTTGTGGAGCATAAAATAGCAATTAGACAGGTTTCCTATGGTTGCTTCAATTTACTCTACAATTACCTATCATTCAGCCAAAGTAGCTGCAGAAGTTTAAAATAAACTACAAAGCTGAACTCTACCTACTTCAAGGGAAAACTCCAGACCTTGATCAATTAGGGAATTGATATTCAAGATTATTCAAAATCAATTTGATAATAAGAATACAAATTGATATTATAGTTAATGATTAAACTTATTAGCATTTTACAGATTCTGTAGGACAAATTTGCCTCAAAAATGCAGTCTTTAAAGCTATACAATAAATATATTATAAAAGTTATAAATATTAATTGCAAATATACAATAAATTATTAAATCTCACCTGTATGAAATATCTTTGTTGCGTTCTTAATTGCCACTATACAAGGAATTCCAAACTCTCTTGCTATTACTGAACCTATAAAAATTGGAAAAAAAAAAAAATAATAAAAAAATTAATAATAAATGATGATTTCAGCTCAAGAAAATCTAATGTAAAATGTGCTACATGTTAACAGAACAAAATCAATCAAATAAGCATTTCTTTACTATGCATAATGGTAAAATGACTTTCTGGGTTTCTATTGTGTTCTTCTAGCTCAGTGCTTCAGAGCATAGCAGTGTCACATATGCTGCCTTGTGCTTTTCAAGCTGCATGTTTTCAAGTGAATGTTTAGCATATAGGCAAGTTAAGTACCCACAAATCTACATTTTTCTCAGAAAATGAGTTTTGGAATTTAATGATATAGTAATTAGCAGATATTAAAAAAAATCTACATTATTTGTCATTAATAAAGCATTTCATTAAATATAATTAATAAATATTTATCACAGGAAGCATCACAAATGGCAAAAAAGATTAAATCAATACCAACAATTCATGGTATATAAAATAATGGTAGCATAACAAATGAGAGTTCTGTGCATTTTGACAAACTTTTCTTCCAAGTTATTTAAACAAAAGAGCCTTACAAATAAAATTTCTTTTTTTAAATTTGCATTCAACAAACAGTCACTTAAAAAAACTAATCATACTTTTTTTTTTTTTTTTTTTTTTTGTAGCTTAACATCCTTTAACCTAGTTGGTCATATCGGACGATGAATGAAATTGGTGAAATGATGCTCAAATGATCTCAGGGTCCATGGAGCTTAAAGTTACTCGACATTTGTCTTTTCAGGATAAGGGAAAACCCCCAAAAAAACCTTATCTGAATAACTCACCCTAAGCGAGATTCAAACTCACGACCTGTTGAATGTGAGGCAGACACGCTACCACCACATTACCCAGGCGGGCTAATCATACATATTGTCATCAAAAAGTATGACTGCCCATTGGTCTTTTGAGATATTACTTGAAGGCCAATTGTACTGACATTCCTGAATACCCAATAAATAAATACATAAATTAGCCAATAATTTAAATTTTGGCTTTGCAAATAAATCTTTATATTTTGCTTATTTTTACCATATTTTATGGAAACAAACCTGAATTAATTGATATTAAATTTAGTTTGCACAAACAACAAGCAATACTGTACTTGTGTACAAAATTTGGAAGAAAAATTGTTTCAGTTTTGGGGTGTACTTTATAAGTCTTTAATTCCTTCTCTTTCCTTTCAAACGACCATGATTCAACACTCTTGTTTTGCATTGTAAGTAAACAGATTAGTGGCAAGTCAGTTCTACTACCTGTCTAATGAAAGAGCGCAGTTGTTAGGGGAGGTCACTGATGTAGCATGGTAAGGTTTAGATTGATCAGAGAAGGTGGAAATATAGTGCAGTACAGTCTGATCAAAACATCAGCACAACATATGTAAATAGTAATAAACTAAATGATCCACAATGGGTTAAACATACTGTTTCCTTTATCACTAATGAATTCCAATTTTCTACTTTGTGAGTGTATGACTTGCATTTTGACTTGATTTGAACCCTTCCTCTGTGATAAGAGACCCAACTGCTGCATTCTAGTATTGCTGAACTGTACAGGGTATGCATCAGGAGTGATGACGTAATTCCACTTATCTCTTTGGTTTATGCAACCTTCTGTTCATGGCTGTCTGCATTCATTCTTCAGACAGGTAATACTTTTCAAGTTCTCTGTTTATACTGATCTAGCACACAATTGTAATAAATCTTGTAAAGGGAGAGAGAAGTGTTTGACAGAGTTAAGAGTACATATGCATTCTTATCATTCATTATGTGCCACGGAAAGATTTATAAATATATACATGTTTATGGCTTTAATTTTAAGCTACTGAGATATGTATGCAACTTCATAATAGAATCTGTCTAGGCACCATATTGTTTTTGTTTTGTTTTTACAAGAGTATTTACACTTCAGATCTCGGTGGCAATAATAATATACTAAAACTAGACTAATTGTTGCGAAGTGGCCTATGCAACAATCATTTGGTTCATCTATTAGGGCTGTGTATCCTTAGCAGCAGATATTGATCAACTGTTCAAAGTAAAAAAAAATCACTGAAGCAAAACAAAAATTACAACACTAGATGCAGATGAGGAAGGCCTTGTGTTTACAAACATGTTATTATGTTGCATAGTGACAGGTCCCAATGTTAAACATGGAATGGAATGAGTTACTGTGCCTTCCCCTCTGCTCCTTTAATTTGGACATGCCTGGGCTAGAGTGAAACCACTATAGTATAGCTGTCATTTGGGTCCAAAACCAGAGGTGCTCTTCCCCTTAAAATCCAAATAAGCTAAAAATGTTATCAGTTCTCCTGCAAAATAAATATGAATAGTGCCTAAAAGATAGAAGATAAGTAAATAAATAAAAATAGGAGTTATTGTATATTGTAAACAAAAGCATTAAACAACAACAAAATGTTTCAAATTTAATTTAGGAGTAGGTACTACAATACTCTAAGTGAAAATATACCTGGAGAAGCAAATCCACCAAGCTCTGTAACAATACCCTGTAATAAAGGAAAGTAAGGACTCCAACCAAAGTCTGTACTGCGCGTAATGAGAATATCTCCAGCTTCAAGCATATCTATATCTTTCAAGGCTCTCACTACACATGCTCTGCCCATTGCAATTCCAGGTGATACAGATATACCTTTTAGATGTGCTACTGCATTCTTTTTCTTTCTTGCTTCCTAAAAATCAATATTTTCATGTATAAACATAATATAAGTTAGTATATAAAATATAGAAATTAAATACTAGAAATGGAGTTAATGTTTAATAATTCATTGACTACTTACAAAATGTGGTTTTGGCAATCCCAAATTTATTTTTGATAATGAGATTTTGGCCCATTGTGGATAAAGCTCCCTTCGCTTTGCAGCTCTGGAAAGAAAGATTAATTATAACTGTGATTTTGTATTAAAAATGAAAAAGTTTCATCATTTTATATAGTATTATATAGTATTATTTATAATAAACCATTATGAAATTTAAAGATGCCAAGTAAATAATTGGCTATGGTTCATTTTCAAGTGTTCACTTCAGAAAGCTAACAAATTAAGAAATAAATTGTAATTACATATATGTTCCATAAACTATTACTCACTTAAACATTAGTGCAGCACTTCGTGATTTTATGAGTAGACCCAGTTCATAGTGTGTGAAGAAGAACAGCAACTCTTTATGTGGTATGCGCTCTTCTCTTACCAAATGCTCTGCCAGAGACCAATAAGCTAATCGTAGTTTGTGAATTATGGCAACATAATAGGCTCTACATTTCTCTTGACTTGCTATGGAACTTCTACAGACTTGTAAGAGGAATTGAAGCACAAGACTAGAAAAAAAAAAAAAGGAACAACAACAATATTAATAATAATAATAATAATAATAGTAATAATAATAATAATAATAATAATTAATTTGAATCATTTGGTATATTTGCAATATTATGTGTTTAACATAATATGTAACATTTAGTAGATATGGGTTAGTGTGAAGTTCCTAAATGCTAGCTGCTTTGATGAGAGTCCAACAGAAGCTGAACAAGGTTTCTCAGATCTATAGGAAATACATCAGGGTAGGATGGGAGAAGATAAATTAGTGGAGTACCTGTTTATCACTCACTCTGATGTACCTAGTTGAGTGTGGAAGATGTAGCTTGACTAGAGCGTAATATGTGTGCCTTCTCTCTCTGCCAGAGATCATTCTAGGTAAGTTCAACCATGACGTGAGGTCTTACTCTTTCTAAGTGCTTGCTTTATTTTTCTTGGTCTTTTCTGTAGGCCACATTGGGGTTGCCAAGCTGTAAATTGTGCTCTGTCTAATTGCCACTTGTAATATAGTTGAAGTTGGCACTTTTGGGAACAAGCAGATGGCAAGTTGTAAATTTATAAAAGCAGCGCTTTTCAAGAAGAATATATATATATAGGCACTTTACCAAATTTTATTAAAAATGATTATGGCATAATTACGTGGGTACCTGGTCTGTTTTTATTTTGGTTACTCTCACTATATTGTTGCATGATTAAAATAGAGTTTACGGTTATAATTCATATACTTGCAAGGGGCAACTATTGTTTAGTTTGTTTGGATAACATAAATGTCCTCAAAACAGTGTCATCGGAGCCACATTTTAAGTCGAGGGAAAAGAAAAAAAGTTCGCTGGAGCCAAATCTGAAGAATAGGCGGGATGGAGAACATTTTTATGAAAAAATTGGCAGACAGAAAGAGCTTTGTGAGCAGCACATAGTCGTGATGCAGGAACCAGTTACCATTCCTTCATTTCTCTGGCTGTTTGTGCCACACACTCTCCCTTAATCTTTGTAACACTTGTTTGTAGTGCACTTGATTCATTGTTTAGCCCTGTGGTACAAACTCCTTATGTATAATTCCTTTAATGTCAAAAAAACAATCATCATTGTCTTCACTTTAGATCAAACTTGTCTGGCCTTTTTGGGACATGGAGATGGACTCTTCCATTGTGAAGATTGTTGCTTCGTTTCTGGATCATACCCATAAATCCATGTTCCATTGCCAGTAATAACTTTCTTCATAAACTGGGGGTCACTTAGAAGCTGTTCTCTGAGATCCGTGCAGGCAATCCACGGCTTTCCATTTAGTCATTTGAAATGAGGCTGGGCACGAACTTGGTGGCAATTCTTCTTATGTCCAAATCATCTTTTAAAATGCTTTGAACACTTCCAAAGCAGAGTCCTAATACATCAAAGTTCTCTTATTGTAGCTCGTCTATCATTTAATGTCATTTACCTCATCTGATTGATGTTTTCATCAGTTTTGCTTGAACAGGATCATCCTGAATGATCTGCATCTTTCACTGATGCCATGCCACTTTTAAATTTTGAAAACCACTGAAATGCTTGGATTTTGCCCATTACTTCCTTCCCATAAACTGTTCTTAAAAGTTTAAGTTGCAGTTTTCCCAAGTTTAAAGCAAAATTTGATGTTTGTTCTTTGTTCTTCTTAAGCAGCCATTTTCACTACACAGAAATATCGCAGTAGATGCAAAACACACGTTTACTTCAGAGCTTCTAACTCTGCACTGCAAGGTCACAGAAGTTGACAAGACCTCTCATTTTTACAGCCTGTGTAAGAATTAAGACAGCTCACTGGCAACATTGTTGTAAAGCCATTCTGGAAACTTTTTGATTACACTTTGTATGTTCAAAAGTGTTCTCACATGTTTGTCATTTAATTATAAACAAGAAACAAAGATATGAGCAAAACAGTTGGGCAATAAACTTCTAGTTTTTTAATAATGTTTAACACAGGCTTGTAATTGCATATGATACATGAAATGATAATGGAGAACATAAGTTTGGAAAGGAAACATTCCAGGTCTAAGTTTAGAGTACCTCCCTGGCATTTGCCAATTGAAAGAAAACAAGGGAAAGAAAGCTCATTCAGGGAGGATGGTCCTGGCAAGATTTGAACTGCAGATCTCTTATTCTCGAGTGTGAGGCTTAATGACTTTGCCATCCATATAAATAAACGGAAGATGGATTGATGCTTTGCCTATATGAGAGGCATAAAGTTTATTGTGGATTTTATGCTTGATAAAACAATATTTATAGAAGCTTATATTCCACAGGCTAAGTGCTCTGGTTTGCTACCGCTTAGTTACAGAAAGTTACATTTAAGTTGCATTACTTTATAGCAAAGCATCATGCTGTTTTCAGCTGCTGTAGTCATCTTATCAATTCTCTGTCTCATCTTCTGTGCTGCTGATGGAGGAAGGACTTGGTTACCCCTCTGCTCATGTTTTACTCATATCTAAGTTTTTGCCATTATATCTTATTATTAAACAATTAAATTCATATGCATTTGTGCTCACCTGCTTTTATTTTTCAGTTTCACTTGTAAGATCTTCTTTTCTCTCTCACTGTCTATGGTGCAGTTATTAGAATAGCAATAGCTATCAGCTTTTTTAACCAAAGATTGCAAGAATTTAATAAGGGCTTTTGGTTGCATGCTCCATGGTTTTGTCATTAGCTCAAACTATAATTGAAAGAAGTTGTTAATAGCAGACATAATATTCAAAGTGCAAGTTTTACAGTATATTTCAGAAAATGTTATTATTAACTTGGTAAGAATAATGCTAATCAGCAATGCCTCTACTAAAACCTTTCTTATTTTCCCATTGCTATTGAAAGATATATTACAATTAAAATTACAAGTAATTAATTTTAAAAATACTGAGTGCTTAGATAGTATATTGTCCCTAATTAGTAATCTTGTAACTACTTTTAAAATTATTTTATAGGAGACATTCAAGACAGTTTGAAAATTAATTTTTACCATACACTACATTAAACTACATTAATATTAATTACGAGTTTATTTTTTCTTTGAAATGAATATTTTCACTCTTTCTATTCCTTTAGCAAAAGAACTGAAAATATAGAATATCTAGTTAAAGATATTGGGAAACATATAAAAAAGAAACTAATAAACTTGGTGCTGTATTATTAAATTTTTTAAACAAATGCATCTAATAAGCTTCTAACAGAACATGGTACAAATATCTCAAAATTGTCCAAAAGTTTGCTATTTGAGGACTGGAATTCTTAAAGGTGTTAAGGTGGAACTTTACTTTTAAAGGAATATATGTTTTAATTATTTTCATTAGTTCTTATACAAGAAACTATGTCAAACTTAATTATTATTACCATATTAAGCATGTGATATACATATTAAGCATATGTAAATCACATTGAGCTAAGCATAGAAATTGATATTTAAAACTGAAATTAAGAAAAATTATACACATTTTGTATTAATCAAATTACTAAAACATATTTTTCATTTCATAGTAATATAACTATAATGCGTTCATCAATTTATTTATTTTATATGTTTTGGGAGGGAGGGGGTCAATAAAACTTGAACCATACTGAAATCAGAAAACTCAACTTTGATAATTTTAATTTTCATCTCATCATCTATAATAATGATGATGATGATGACAGTGATGAACCAGGGTTTTAGTGTGTATAAGATCCAAAGGAATAAGAAACTTTCAAGGATAGAAATTTAGATGAATGTGTTCAAGGAGAGCGAAAGGAGGAAAGATATAGTACTATATGAAATGTAACCAATATTTATATTGTGATTTATGATAATAAATTCATTCATTCATGTACCTCTATTGACATTGAAAACTATTATTTGTCACACAGAATTTTAGCAACAATGTCCACATCTTGGTTTGGTATCATTTCAAAACACCCTGTATAATACTGATATGCATTTATCTTATTGATTTGAACCAAAAGGCTAAAATTAAAACTGAGCTCTCTGAAACTTTGTTTCTTGCCACCAAGTTGAAGAAGCTAAAACAAGAGCTTTATTTTCTGCCAATGAGATACTCAACATTGCTCTAGGGTTCCTCCCTAACATTTATCATACGCAGCTTGCATAGACTATGCCTGATAGTAAGTGCACTAGATTAAACATGCATATTTGAGCTGAAAAAATGTTTACTTTCAACAGAGAAAGCTTGATAAATATGAGAAGCATAATAAACAATGTTTTAAGTACCTCTGTAATAGAGCGATGTCCTTGTTCATGCAAATATTCTTGCAATTTTGCTGAAGCAATGAAACAATTACTCTCCAGCCAATAACTAGCTTCTTTTGGATTCATTTTGCAGAATTTGGAGGCACTGCCTGATGTAGCAATAGAAGACACTATTTCCTAAAAAGAAATTAAGTTTACTTTTTACATTTTTCTTTTTTGTAAATATTTTGTTCATTTTTATTATTCAGGTTTACATAAAATACAATAAGTTGGTTTTATTGCAATAAACTAGAAATTAACCAGGAGCCTGGAAGGCATTTATCCTTTTAGGGTGAAAGGAGAAAAAGTTTTATCCAGTCAAATAACTTGGCACTATTTGAAGGCGAAACCTTTGAATTTACAGTCATAGTTGCAGTTGTTTTTCTCTGCTAATATCTCCTGGGTGTTCTTTCTATGCTAAGATTTCAGAGGGAGAGAATGCACATAAAGATACAAATTATGCATACAAATCATACAGAAAAATCGTACAGAATAAAACAAAATACTCTATATAATCCTTGACACATCCTGAAATGCTAGAGATGGACCACATCATGATATGGTCTACCTCATGGGCAGAGGGCATTATTGGAAGTAACATAATAGTATGTATTTATTTATTTTCAGCTTAATAATATGATTGTACACCATTAAGCAATGTCAGAGCAAGTACAAATGAAAATAAAATAACCAGTTTTTCAAAGGTATATGCAGTGTCATCTTGTGGATCAAATATGCAAACATAAACATCAATACAGAGTAAGTATGCTACAAAACTTGGCTGTCAGACACACAGTCTGTCTTCTGGTTATGTACTGTACACTTAGCTGCAATCACACAATCCATCACCCAGTCACTCATGCATAGACGTCAAATAAAATCTCAAATCACATTAGCAGTTATCAGAATAAATACAAGATATACCTTAATGATGACAGTCACTACACACTTGGAAAAGTAGATGGTTCACTTTAAAGGAAATAAATATTTTGTCTGAAAGTATTGCATAAATATGCACATAAAAAGTATTAGTATGATTAAATATAAAAATGAAATAAACACAGCTTTTGTCTGTTGATAGACAATATTTTGCATCACTTCCCCTTTGCAAACAATTTGATTTGCGTATGTACAAGGGTGATTCAAATATAAACAGTAATTGTTTCATATCACGGAGGAAGCAGTTCAGAGCAGGGCGGTGGAGCGAGGGGTTGAAGGTCGGTATCTTAGGGAGGGGGAACTACCTTTGTTAGCCGCTTCGCTAGGTGCTGGCATCAGTACAGCCATGAGAGAGCAAGAAGTCCCTTCATCTGTTGTGCATTGTATTATTATCAAGTTTTTAACCAAGGAAAGGGTTAAACCTTCAGAGATTTTAACTCGTTTAAGGGCACAGTTTGGGGACACTACACTGTCACAGAATCAAGTGTTTACTTAGGCCAGATAATTTAAGGGCAGCCGAGAATTTGTGGAAAACGAAGGTCATACTTGATGTCCAAGGTCAAGTCTCACAGATGACAACATCCGTGCCATTTGAGAGCATGTTGAAGGTGATCACCGCCCCACTGTCAAAGAAATCTTATTAGAAGTTTACTATTGCTAATTGTTAAGGTCTGTAAAAGCTGCCTACCGAAGCAAAAGCCTTTGTATGCCCATCAGAGATGTCATCCTTCTCCAAGACAAAGCTATGTCTCACACAGCCAATTTGACAATGGACACAATGGCAGACATGCACTGGGAAACCCTTGAACACCCTCCCTATAGTCCAGACTTGTCCCCCCCCCCCAGAGTTTGCACCCATGAAAGAATGGGAAACATTTCTAAAACAACGAGGACGTCGAGGAGCATGTGCGCAATTGGTTGGCAACACGCCACTCAAACTTTTTTTGAAGAAGGAATGTTTAAGCTTCCAAAACGTTGGCAAAAATGTGTAGAGTGTGAAGGAGGCTATGTTGAGAAATGAAGTCACTTGTGTATATATTTAATCAATAAATATTTTTAACAAAATTACCATTTATATTTGAATCACCCTTGTACTGAGGCTTTCATGGCCGGGAATTTCTATTTGAAGTAAAATGATGCATAAAAACTTGTTTGGTTAACAAAACAATGAATATTATATTACATTAAGTAGTAAACCTAATTACTGAACGTTAAGAAAGCAATTTCTATAACACTGAAAGCACAACTTGCATATGCAGTATTTTTACACACCTTTAGAGCTACAGGAATCTGAATTGTAAGTCCACTACAACATAACGATAGTAGACTAGCAATCTCACTGTGATGTTCAGAGGTTAGCTCTAAAAGAACAAAAAATTTAAAATGAATTTTAATAATAAGCCATTAATATTAGTATATACTACTATGTGAGTAAATTGATTAGTAATAATGCAGACCAGTCAGAAACCTTCAGAAGATGGGTACAAATGCTCCACAAATCATGTTAAGTGAGTAAAAATAACTGATGGTGTTACTAGTTCCAACTTATCTTAAGTAAATAAATAGTATTGTTTGAGTAAAAGTACTTAATATTGTTTATAAACCATGCAGCCTTTAAGATTTACTGTCTGGCAATGGGAAGAAGAAAGCAAGAGAAATGTGTTATATACAGGCTTACCATTTTTTTGAAAACCAAAGCCAGAATAAATGCTTGTTTACTTTGCTCCAAACCCAGGACACCTAGGATTCTTTCTGCAGCACGTTACATTTTCCATTGGTTACCATATTTTGTTCTTTCCCAGAAATAACTGATTATGCACTTTATGGTGTTTCAACGATTGTTCATTTTTATACAGCCAAAAACCTTTTTTATTAGCGGGTGAGTGGATATCTCATAAAAAAGTAAAATAAATGCTCTCCTAAATATAAATGGAACCATCTTTTATTCATGGTTGCATATATTTGAGTAATACAAGGAGCAGGACATTTTAGCATACTATAATCTATAATTTTGGAGTAAACTGCAATATTTGATGATGAAACAGCATATTTATACAGCTTTCTTATGTTTATATGTTTTTAGGTGATCTTCAGTGTCTCTCTACCTTTATGAACAACATTATATTGTGAACACTGCTCACAATCATTACAGTCAGCACATATTTTCTAAAATTTATATTCATTTTGGAGTTTCTCATTAAAAACACATTTTTCCCCATGGCAAATGTCACACACACAAGAAAATTCAAAGCAGTATACAACTATAATATTCTCTCTTTTGATAAAAAAAAAAAGGTCCTGGAACTGCTCTGTTTCATCACACCAGCTGAATGGTGATCATACTATCGGATACAGATTTGCAGAATACAAAAACAGAACACAGCCATTATTTGTCTAAATAAAGCACCTGTGCTGTTAAAGCTGTCAATGTGAACAATATTTACCACAATTTATTTCTATCCCATTTATTTTTGCCAAAGACAAATGCAATATTTCAAATTTATGATCCTTCAATAATCTGTTTTATCTTCAAAACCGCAAACATTTTTCAATCCTGGACTTTACCCCAGACAGTATAAGAAAACCTGGACTGTCTGGAAAATCCTGAATGGATGTAAGGCCTCGTTATATAACCATTTTCTGCTCTGGTGATAAAGTTCTTCACAGTGTACCAGATAGCTTTTGGACTAGCAATAAAAATCTGGAATTGCATAATTATATCCATTCCAGCAGCTGTAAAATGTGAACATTGGTAACTCACATTTACATTGCATACACAAATCAACTACTTGAGCAGATAACTCCTCTCATACCTCGGGCCCCTCTCGCTTTCTTCTGTGCTCCAACAGAGCACAAATAATAATAGATATAAAATTTCTGATTGTCTGTAGGGGCATTTATAGGGCGTGTCTTCTGATATTCACTGGCTGCTCCGTCACTCTAATTGGGGAAGGAGGAGGGATTGTAGCTTACTGTTGTAGTACACGTTACCTAATCTTGCTTCCAATTGAGTAAGGTGGCTGTACCTATTAGCAAATGAGTTGACAAACCCAGCATAGGTATGCTCTATTGGTTCAATATAGAACACTCATCTGCAAGGTGACAGTATTAGCCAATAAAATAAAAACATGATGTAATAAAGTACCCTAAAAACGGCAAGGAATGTGGAGTACGGAACAAGACAGTGCCAGTTTCTTTTTGTGCCTTTTGTACAAACAGGGCAAAGCAAGCATTGTACACACCTATTTAGATTAAGCCTGCTTGTATTACTTTCATGTTGTAGATAGTATATTAGCATCTGAGAATTTTACTATAAGGTACTATACATAAGTACTCATTGCACAGTGTCTGAAAAACTATGAACTACACACTTTAAAAAGAAATTATATGAGTTCCAACTGTGACATTTACATTTTATTCACAGTTTCTGCATAAATGATGGCCAATACATATACTTTTAAGATTATATATTTCACTGTGCCTCAGTTTTATTAGTTTAGCAAATTAATATACACTTATGTTTAAAAAAAATTTATTTCATTCCATACTTTAAATAAAATATGGCTCAAAACTGAAGAAAATGCACTTACCTAAGCTCCCATTAGTAACGACAGCCATTATCAACATTTGTAAACATGTACTTATTTGTGATACACGTCCATAGTATTCTGCAACCTAAAATAGATAGATACATATTATGAAACCTGTATGTTCATAGTACATAATTCAACCAGTTTTTAACACATAACATACAATTTATTTAAATATTATTATCAAATACATCAATAATCATAAGTTCTCTTATGTAGACATAAATAGAAAAACTGTCTAATACAGATCTATTGTTATTTAATCCAGCCGTAAAATGAAACATGTATGATATTAAAAATAAATACATCTAATAAGTTAAATCTGGTATCATAAATATTTTTCTAGACAGATATCACTGTGTAGAAGGATTTTTTTTGAGCTGTCCAAATACTACCTTATTGCACTATGACTAGGATGCTCAGATTTATTCACCAGGAGTTGGGTTGTGTGGATTCTTTGATTTCTAGAGTGACATACTGAAATCTTTAACCTAATACATCTAATGACAATTAGCAGTTTTATATAAATAAAACAATGAGACATATGGCATTCCAGAAACTGACGGCAAACCACAGCATTTACTAAAAGAACCAAACTACAATCTAGAGAAAGAAATAAGACAAAAAGGAAACAAAAACCTGGTAAAAGAAAGCACAAACCAACTCCAGATCACCAGGAAAGAGCAGCTCCAACCAGAAGCAAGGGGACAGGGCAACCTCCGTCGCACTGCCACTATATAAGTAAGAGCAAACAAGCAACCGCTGCATAAGAGCCCAGAAGCAGCTCATGGCAAGATGAGTGAAATGTTGACACTCCCATGCAAGATAACGCAGCCTTCTCCGGAATATAAGACAGGTCGAGACATGTATTTCTATCTCGATTTGTATATTTCATTTTGTCATGTGATCATTCTCCGTTACTTTGTGCAAGTTCTTCAGCCCATGCGACTCTTTAGCTCAGCCTCAATAACAGAACCTGATTTAACTACAGATGTTTCCCTTTTTCACCCTCATTGGAATACAAAGGACTGGGTGCTTACCTGTCAGCAATGCACATGATTCTGAGTGTTAGATTTCATTTCAGTCAATTCTTAACTAACACTTCTCAATCACCTATAAACTAACACAACATCTTCTCAACTTATTTACACGCCCTTGATTATTTTATTTCCCTGAATATATTTCAACTAATACTTAATCAACTATCACTAATTTAATATACAGGGCTATGTTTTGTCTTAATCTGCACATTGATGATTCCTTACTGAGACAGGAAGGAGTAATAATTGGTTACCTGTGATAAATAAAGTATTAATCCCTGGGTTATTATTTGCTTAGTGATAGGATCCGCCTCAAAAATTGGTCTGAAGCAGTTCTTGCAGTGAATAGATAAATGCTGTGATGAATGGAATTTAAAAGTAAACCAAGAGAAGACTCAAATTATAGTGTTTAAGAAAGGAACAAAATTGGGCAAGTATAAAAAGTGGAAGAAAGGAGAGAAAGAATACAAAGTGGTTAGAGACTATATATATTTTTAGGGGTCAAAATTGATGGGGGTGGAAAATGGAACAAACAGAAGAAGTTTTATTCGTGAAAGGAATGAAGCAATGTCAGCAATTACAGGATGTAAATATAGAATACCAGATATGTGTTAAATGGTTAGAGAAAATATATAACATGATAGTTGAAGCAGAAATGCTATATGGGTTGGGAAATGGTAGATGTAGTGCACAAGAGATTTTGTAGGGAAGTTTCAGACTTGCCAAATGCCACAGTAAAGGAGTTTGCTCTAATTCAAATGCAGAGAATGGGAAGAAAAGGTGTAATAATGGAAAGAGCTCTCAAATACTGATATAGACATTAAATATAAACGAAAAGAATTTGTTGAGGCAGTGTTTGGAATTTCAAAAATGGAGCTTAAAGGAAATGGGTGGAGCTATAGAATCAATAAAAATTTAGAGAACAGTAGTTTGTTTGTGAGAAATTTGGAGAAAGAGGGAAATATAATGTTAAGGGTTTTTGGAAAAGAGCAAGGTTGGGGTTTGAAGATATAGAGATACAGAATTTGTTTAGTAACATTGGGGGGAAAAGATCATTGGAATCATTAATATTAATAAAAAAATACATGGAAAAGAAAAGAGTATAGAACAATTCAATTAAGGAACAAAGAGAGAGTATAGCTTGGGTTTGAGCAGGTGTATGGAGATTAAAAGGAATGAGAAATTGGTACCCACAGAACCAGCATCCAATATGTGGGGAAAAGGAAGATTTGGAACATAGTGTTTTTATTGTAAAGATACACAGCAATGGAGAAAGGAATACACGGGAAATGCTTAAAACTAGACATAAAGTAGTGTTAATTAAGAGTTTTAACAAGGATAATAAAAAAGGTAGGAGAGAAATAGTTATGGTCAATAAAAAGAGATGAGAACCATACTTCATCACAAATGTAAATGGAGTGTTATTTACAGACGCTCTTTAACTGCTGTGGTTCTCAGCATCCCATTCTAAATTGGGAGAGAAAGAGCGCTTAATTTTGCTCAGAGGCCTCTCTATCAGGCTTGAGGTTCTTTTACGTGCCATAAATCTATGACAATCTTTACTTCCCTTCCAAAGGAAGCCATGCTAAGGATTTTTACGCCCGAACCTCTGCTGGGTTTAAACCCATGACTTTGGGTATACGAAGATAGCACGGTAACCATTACACCACGGAGGGCGACTTTACTTCAACACAAAGTGTTAAGACATATATACCCATGTTCCCTTATATGGGTGGAATATGTCAAGATAACAGCCTGGGCTGATGAATAGCCACACTCTAATTTAAAATTGCTTTGCACAAATAAATAAAATAAATGAACTGTCATTTATACTAGGTGCAGTTTATATTTTACTCACTTGTGCCAGATGTTTTAAGCTGAAAGAGATCTGAAAATAGGCTTCTGAAGCAGATTTACTTTCTGTGTTGACTTTGAAGCTGGATGCCAATTTTTTTGCTTGTTGGACCATATATTTATTTAGCATTACATCCTTAAACAAGCAAAAAAGAAATTTAAAAGATGCAAACTTATGAAGCTGAGTGAGTCAGAACTGAAAGATAAATCTAAAAGTATATTACTTATTTATTACGACAGACTATATGAAAAAAAAATATTTTAATAAGAATGGTGGTTGGTATCTAATGTAGAGCAGTTGGCAGTGAAGCCATTCGCTCTTTAATAAAAATGTATATAACACAAGTTAAACCATAAGAGATAGACAAAAACTTACTACACAAAAAATGTAGATCTCATTAAAACACATAATTTATGTAATATACATTTTTTTAGTTGAGCCAACCATTCTTCATTATTGGTTTCAGCTTTAAATACTTATACTTTTCTCATATGGAAATTATCAACTCCTGATCATACAGGAAATTGAAGGGAATTTCAGTCACATAACAACCAGTTTTTAAAAGATTTGACTATTGCCTTAGTCTATGTACCCTATATTTCCCTTCTAATTACAAGAAAGCATGTAATAATAACATTTCTGCTAATTTTATTTTGATTAGCATGAAGTAGATAGAAGAATAACCTTTTTAACAATAATTTGTTACATAGATGTAGAGAAAGTCATATAAATGGGACATACATGTTGTTTTTTCAGAGGAATCTGTGCACTTCTTAAGCACTGGAGGACATGTATTGAAATTATGGAGACCATATTGAAAAATTATATACTTTTATTTCAAGTTTGTTTAATAAATTAAATTAAAAATATATTTAAGTTTTTATTTAACTCCCCCTGATATTTAGAACTTATTTTCAAATTAAAACCAACAGATTCATGTAGGGATACTTTCATTAATAAAAAAAATATTCACCATTTACTCTCTGTATGTTTTCAGGACTATATTATGTGTGATAGATAAGCAGAGCTTAACAAGGAATAATGACCTACATGAGTATAATACGAGGAGCAATTCTCATTTCCACAGACATGATGTAAATAAGGGTATCACAGAAAAAGATGTTAGCATAAGAGGAATCAAGTTGTTTAATAAGTTACCATCACAATTAAAAATATGCTAACGTCTCAAAAACACGATTTAAATCTAAACTACACGAATACTTAATAAATAAGGCTTTGTATAACTTAAATGAACTATAAATGTATAATAATGTAAAAATATTGTAAATAATTTGTATATTCTAGGAATAATGCTGACATGTCCAAGTCAATGTAAAGTTGATAAACTGGATGCAATAAATTACATTACATTACAATTATTCTTATTACCATTGTTTTTCCATCAGTTAGCTTCAACATTCTAAGATATGTCTTGCTTCAATAAGTAAAAAAAGCATATGATTGGTTGGGTTCAGATAGTTTAGGTTATTGTGAAATCACTAGAGAGAAAAAAATGTGATTAAGGTGTTGCATTTACACAAATTTCTCTACTCACTCTTCTACAAAGTATCCTTACAAAAATGTATTATATACCTCTTGTGTCAGGTCCAACTAATAATTTACAGAAAATAGGAACACAAATTGGAAAAATATGAAATTTGCATATCACCCTTGGGCTTTTAGTAATTTGAAAAAAAAAATTTAATCTACGATATCAGATTGGCTCCACAAAATAAATTCAGTTTGAGGAAATTATTAAAAAAACACTGAAAACAATACACATTACAATTTGAATTTGGCATTTATCAAATTAAATATGATTGTCATAACTCTTATATAGAAATTACCAAATGGAATTTGAATATCAGATTGAAAGTACATAAAAGAAATATAAAATTTAAACAAATTGGCAAATCAGTAGTATAATATCATTTTTGGACATAGAATAACAATATTGGAAATGAAATGAGAGATGAGATCATTAAAACCGTTGCCAATCACAGTAGAACTCGCCAATTGGGAAACAGTATTCATTTTTAAAAATTCTAAGAATTTGTTAAATTTTGAAATCTTAGCAGGCATCAATGTTGAAATGTTTACTGCCAGATGGCAGTATTTGATGCTTATGCTGAGGAAAGAAAAAAAAATAACAATAACAACAGTCAATCTCCACCATGCTGAGGATAGAGATGAATATCTCTGAAAATGTTCCAAGACTTTGCAGCTCAACATAAATAAAATTAAAGATGAACATTGACTCATTAATATTTTAAAAGTAAATTAAGTTAACAAAAATAGCTTTACAGTTAATAGTGCTTTAAAATATTTGGTGAAGTAGCCGAAAAGAGATCATTAGTCTTCTATATATGATGAACAGCAAACAGTGCTAAGGAACACATTGCAAATGATTCAGCAAACTAGAATTAAGGAATTATTGTGAAGGATTATTGTAAAACATAAGTATGATTGTTAAAGAGCCAAGGCTGAACATCAATTGTATTCACTTGTATATGGGTTAGCAGAAACAAATAAATAAATAATACTTCTGTTATTAATAAATGAAAGCTCATAAAAATGTTTACCTTCACTATACTAGCAGCCATCAAAAATTTCTGACTCTGCCCAGCTGCTCCATTTCTGTATTCAGGAAGAGAATAGATCTTGGGTATAAGCACATCATATCCAAATATAGCCAGATTTATAATTTTGTCTGTCAGCACCGTCTCTGCTCCCCTCTTTCTATTCATTATGCTCTGTAACAGAAATAAAAATAAAGCTAAATATAAATAACAAAAATATGATGTAATTTAATGTTAAAATAGTAGATATGTAAATGGAGTGAAAAGAGTAATTAATTGAAGGGCTTAATAGTGTCATAGCATGTCTCTCAAAAGTAGATCCTTTTTGTTGACACTCTCTTTTCCCTCTTTTTTTATGCTCTGTAACAGAAATAAAAATAAATCTGAATATAAATGTGAGTAGCCAGAATATGGTGTAGTAATTTAATACTAAAATAGTAGGTTAATATGTAAGTGAAACGCAAAAGGTTATTAATTCAAGGGCTTAACAGTGTAATGATATGTCTCTCAAAAGTATGTTTTTTCACTTTCTCTATATGCACTATGTACATAGTGTATAGAGAAGGTATTGCACTCCACCCAAAAATTCGATACCGAGATTTCACCGGAAATATATGTTTTAGAGTCCCCAATATCCAAAAAAAAGCATTTTCACAAAAAGGTCCATGTGTGTGTGTGTGTGTGTGTGTCCGTGTGTCTGTGAACACGATAACTCAAAAACAAAACTTGGTATTTAAGTTTAGTATGTTCCAGGGATGCGACATGAAGACTTTGAGAAAAATCCCCCCACCCCAAACTACCCTTTACATGGAACTTTTTTCAAAAATTTTGATTTTCTCAAAAATTGCTCTAACGATTTTGATTAAAATTTTGCATATTAAAGATATTTACCTGACAAATAAAATGTATATCTTGAATTTTCTGGGAATAGCCTCTGAAGAGTAGTTTATTCTGGATGAATTTTACTGAATTTTGAATAACTGCTAAACCATATGAGATGGGCAAAAACTTACTACACAATAAATGTAGAGCACACAATTTATGTTAAATACATTTTTTTTCGTGAGTTCATCGTTTTTGAGACATTCCTTATTTTTGGTTTCTGCTATGAAAAACATACTTTTCTCATACAGGAACTTGTCAACTCCTATCCATATAAACAAAGGAACTTCATTGACATAGCAACCAGCTTTTGACTATCATTTTAACCTATGGTAGTCCCTTATTTTGCTTCTACTTACAAAGAAGCAAGTAATAAGACCATTTCTGCTCATTTTTTCTGATTAGCATAAAGTAAATAGAAATATAAGTTTTTTAAGAATAATTTGTTGTAGGGATATAGAGAAAGTCATGTGAATGGTACACATCAGATTTTTAGTGTACAGTGTTTTATTACATTCTGTGTGCCTGAAAGATAAAAAATTTAAAGTATGTATTGAGTCATCTCTCTCCAAATATTGCAAGACCTGAAATGTTCATATTGAATAATCAAATGTGCATCTTATACTCCACAAAGGACTATATTAGACATTACTTACAGTAAAAGCATTCATCACGGGATGATAACATGCTAATCCCATATTATGCAGATAACGGTAACTTGTTCCATGAAGAAATCCTTGTCTCATAGCTATTTCTGTAGAGCTAAGAGATATTGAGCAAGACAGAGGAGTTACTGCCCCAGGATACATTTCCCTGTAGTAAAAGTACACAATATTAGTAGAACTTCATTGTTAAGTCTTTTGTTTCTAACATATTTAAGGATTATCTACATAAAATATCTAACATTATGAAACGGTTAGATCTAGTTTCATACTCATTTAACCCAAATTAGATTTCTTGGAAGCAGAACTTTATTACAGAAAAATGCTCTTAAAGTATAGTGAGTATTTCGGTGTGTATGGCAATCGCCAAGCAGCAGAGTGACACTATATTTCATCCACAGTGCTGTTGAGTAGCAAATAAGAAAGGACCTTGCCATACATATTTCTAATTATATGATTATTATATGCTGTTTATAATTTAGGATTTTTCTATAGCTTTATTCAGAAAGTGAATTAAATCTGTAGTTTCATTCAGAAAGAAATATTTCACAATATTTTTTGTTAGTCTTTTTAGCTTTGCTCTGTAGATTCCTACACAAATCTGCACTAGCTAGGTCATTGTCACCACAGATATCCTTACATAATAAAATTTTCTTAATAAGTTCAGAAATCATCCCCAGATATATTGATTTATAATAGACTGTGTATTTACTTCAAAATATTTGTAATGAGTATTCAAATTTCATCAAGAAAATCTTACCCTGCAAAGCCTGTAGTTAACACATCATTTTCCCTAATGACGGGTGCATCTAATTCATGAATAAGCTCAAAATCTGTCCATGAATTTAGAGCTGCAATTGGTCGGGCTTGTAATATGTACACAATTCCCTGTTGAAGATTAAAGTAATATCATTGGAATAATAGAGAAGCAAGTAAGATCTATTTAGACTGTATGCACATTATAAAGCCCTGTACAGACAGAAACATTTCTTGCACAAGATATGGCACCATACAATGGTACAACATCTTGTTCCACTGACTTCTATGCCATCTAGCATGGAAGTATATGCACATACTACTATTTCATAGGCATTATGCTTTTTTGGAAATTGAAACGTAAGTTGCAAATTCTGTAGCTCCTGCTACTATGGTTATTCCTTTTGTAATATATAGTTTATTTATAATAGCTTCACATTCTACACATGCAATGGTCCAGAGTTGCCAATACTCATTAAAGCTTACAGAAACGGAGCATGCCTCTACAAGTCACTGTTCATCAATGATAGTGTAGCCTAGTCGGTAGAGCACCTGGCTGATGTGCAAGGTCTCAGGTTCAATTCTTGGTTAAGGCTATCAATTTTTTTCCCTGCCCTTCCCAGAGGCAGGAAATATTTTTTTAACACTATTTTTATTGCTGTATGCTCTATTGCAATACTACATGAAAGTATTTTATCATGTTATCTATTTACATTTTCCCTGCCTTGTACAGCCATATTTTATTAAGTTGCAATGTGAATGTTATATTTATTTATATTTATACTATGCACAAATTTCAGAAATTAAATTTTGAAGATTTTCACAATTTCAGTGTTTTGTATTGGCCATTGCCTTTTTGTTCTCACTACGCAATTCCTAAGATGTTTCTCTTTTACTTTTAACTGTCTGCATTCCCATGAACTGATTGTTCCTTTCCCTGCACATGCATATTTGCTCTTCCACGATCTTAAATCAGTTAAAATAGATTCCAACTAGATGTTAAACTAGTATGGTTTTTAAACATGCTTGTGCATATTGTAGATCCAGTGTGTGATAAGAGTTGACCCTACACTGTGCATCTCTAGGGGGTCATAGGTTCAGAGGTATAGCAGATACTTACTCCTGCAAGAGGGAAGCAGGAGTAAAGGTGCAAGAGAGTTTACATTTGGGAGAGATCAGGAGCTATAAATAAATACATCAAGGCTATGAGGAGATACAGGCGTTTATTATCCATTAGATGAATTCGTGGTTAGGGATGAAAAGAGAAGATAATTAAAATGGTTGGCAAATTCCATTTAACTCATCTGATTCAATGTGATTCTTGAATTCAACACTTTTAAATAAATACTGACCCGTTCAGTGGAGGTCCGCCCAGAGTACATCCTACAGCATCAGCTGCTCAGATGCAAATGCTTTTTTGCGACATAGTTATTGGAGCTTTTATAGTTAAACCCATGCTTATGCCAGCAACCTTCTTTGAACATTTTGAAATTTTGTTAAATGATCTAGTGAGCAAAAATAGGCAGCTGATTTTGTGTGGGGACCTCAATATAAACTTCCTATCTGCTGAAAGCAGCGTAAGTGAATTTAGATCGCTACTTCTTTCATACAATCTAATGGAGACTAGAATACTCCAACGCGTATAACCTCCAGTTCTCAAACTTGTTTGGATCAAATTATAATTAATTGTAACTCTCCCCCATTCACAGTAGAAAATGCAAACTTAGGAATTTCCGATCACAATGCTGTGTCCCTACATATGCAAATAAATGAAAATATACCTTCAAAATCTGCTAAATCAATTAGCTATAAAAGATCTTTCAGCGAAGACAACATACATTTCTTTGAATATTTGCTAGAAAAAGAAACCTGGGCAGATGTAATTACCAAAACTGATACAAATGACAAAACATCAGTTTTTCTAACTACTATCAAGCACTATTTTAATGTAGCATTCCCACTCAAAAAGATCATTTCAAATAATCAAAACAGGAAAGAACCAAAATGGCTCAAAAGGTATAATAATTTCTTGCAAAAGAAAGAGGCAGTTATACAACCTGTGTAAAATGAATAATGATGAGCAACTCCGAAAATACTATAAATCTTACTGCAAGATCCTAAACCAGGTCATACACATAGCAAAGTTGAAATCAAATGAGGGCTATATTGCAAATACTAAAAACAAAGCAAAAGCTATATGGAAGATACTAAAAGATGAAACTGGAAAAAATAAGACAAATGCTAAGGAAAAAATCATAATAAACAAAAATGGGGAAAACATTGAAAATCCCAAAGAAATAGCTGAGATGTTTAATGAATACTTTAGTCAGGTCACTGAGGGCTTTCAAACAGCAACAAGTACTTATCCTCCATTACTTCCACAAATGACAAACAGCCAAACTATATTTCTAACTCCAGTAACACCAGAAGAAATGATCGCAATAACTAAAGGCTTAATAAACAAGCACTCAAGTGGAAATGATGACATCCCAGATAATATTGTAAAACAAACAGCATTCCATCTACTAACTCCCTTGGTGGATATTGCAAATTCATCATTGGCTATGGGGATATTTCCAGAACTTCTAAAAACAGCAAAGGTTCGCCCAATTTTTAAAAAGGGTAAAAAAGACTGTGAACAAAATTATCGCCCAAAATCTCTCCTATCAGTATTTGCAAAAATACTTGAAAGAGTAATGTACAACAGGTTAATGTCTTTCCTAGAGAAATGCAGCATTTTAAGTAAGTTTCAGTTTGGATTTCGTAAAGGTAAAAACATTAGCAATGCTATATTTTCATTCTTAGAATCAATATTCGAAGCTCAGGATGACAAAAAACAGACTGTTGGGCTCTTTCTAGACCTTAGCAAAGCTTTTGACATGGTTAACTATAAAATATTGATCCACAAACTTAACAAATGTGGAGTGAGGGGATTAGCTGAAGAATGGTTTAGTTCATATTTAAGTAACAGATGTCAGTCCGTTGAAGTACTTTCAGCTATATCAAATGATGTTGTTATAAAACATGGCGTCCCACAAGGCTCAGGATAAAACCAGCAAGGTGTTAAAACAAATAGAAAACTGGCTATTGATCAATAAGCTCAAACTTAACATCGAAAAAACTGTGTATATACAGTTCCATAATTATGAACAAGACCCAATGCAAGTTTCTTTCAATGATGTACAAATCACCAGAGTAGAATCCACAAAATTCTTGGGCATATGGGTAGAAGCAAACCTGACCTGGGAAACACACATACATCATCTAAGCAGGAAACTCAGCTTTCTATGCTATGCATTTAGAGTCCTCTCAAAAGTATTGCCCTTGGAGGGCTTAAAGTCAGCATACTATGGATATGTCCATTCACTGCTCACATATGGAATAATAGCATGGGGGGGCATCCTCAAAAAGTTTGCAGATACTTAAGCTTCAGAAAAGATTAGTAAAAATCATAAAACAGGTACCAATACGTTCAGATAGTAAGATAGTATTCAAAGAATTATGTATATTACCCTTACCTTGTATATATATCTTAGAGTCGGTCTCTTTTATACATCAAAATTCGGATCTCTTTAAAAGAAACTCAGCCCTACACGACCACAATACAAGAGCCTGCGGTAATATACATCTCAACACACATAGGCTCACTAGGTGTCTTAAGTCTATACCACATCAGGGTATAAATTTATACAACCATCTTCCAAACAGTGTTAAAGAGCATAAACACAAAAAATTTAGAACAGCTGTTAAGAACCATCTCAAAAGTCATTTACCACTCACTATTAATGAATATTTCAATCAGAAACTCTAACTTGTTCCACAGAATGCAAATTAAATAACTATAAATTATTATTGTTGTTGTTGTTATTGTTATTATTGTTGTTGTTGTTGTTGTTATTATTATTATTATTATTATTATTATTATTATTATTATTATTATTATTATTATTATTATTATTATTATAATCTTTGCAACCATATTTGTCTTGTACAGATACTGCCGCTTTTTCTTTGTCATTACAGGTCCCATTCTGCAGCAGTAGGAAGGAGCCTGGCGCTGGCAGAACACTATTTTGGATTATTCTTTTTAATTTTGAATTATTCTTTTTACAATTTCTGTACATATTTAAACTAAAATGTACAAAATTTCATTATATTTTGACGATGCCATAGAAACTGTATTTCTTCAGGCTGATAATAAAATCTATCTAGCTATTGCTTTAAGAAGACACAGTTATGTGAGCATTTTGACATCTTGTCACCAATATCGATTTCTGAAACTCATGTAACATTACCTTTTGCTAAATTAAATATAATTTATTCAAAATCACTATATCAGTATCCTACAATATTAAGATGTGAAATATTAGGAAGTTATTATATGACAGCTTTGGCATAATAAGAAAACTTAAGTACCTAGTCAGCATACCCATAAAATCCAAACTGCAGTCAAATAGTCATTGAAATGGCTATCAGACAGTAAGGAATATAGTTTCATTCACTGACATACTACTTGAAATCAATACTATGGCATGGAAGATCATGCACATACAGAGGTATTGTCTATATAGTGCCATTTCATCTCTTGTACAAGAAATGTCTCCACCTGTACAGGGCTTAAGAGAAAAGACAGCTTGAGAAGAATATAGACTATGGAATCAGCCTACGATCAGAGGCTCATTCCATAGAGAAATTAACCTTAATTGCATGAATTATTTTGTTGCAAATGCCATGCTTCCTCTAATTCGCAAAATGGTATTTATATCCCTTTCACTGGCATCACAACTGAAGTGACTTGAATAGCCATGATCATTAGTGCAATACAAAATGGACTGGCCGTCCATTCAAAGCCAAACTCGCAAGTATGAGTCCCAGCTACTACAGTCAAATGCTCCTGTGGTAAAGGAAGGGGAGGGCCCAAGCAAAATAACCGGTGTGATGGCATGTTTGGATACTGATTGGGTTACATTTCACTGTAGTTGCATGGATTTTTCTCTCCTCTATTAAAAAAAACACAACAGTTTTATTGCAAAAAAATTAATATTTTTACAATATAAGACAGCTATAACTAGCCTAATTTTATTGTTGAAGATTAGTGCAATATAAAATTAGAAAAAGTTGACTGCAAATACTAAAAGCTTTGATTAAGCATAGATGTAACAACATGCAATAAAGGGTTAACATTTCTTTTTTATTATGAATAGGCCGCACAGTAACTGAGGTGCTTATATCAGCCAGTAAGTCACTATAAGAGAAAATAGTGAGCATGCATAATATTATTTCTTGCTGCAAGGAAGCCTCTAGGAAAGTAGAATCATTCAGCTTTATATCCTCTCAGCCTTCCTGTTTCTTTCTTTCTTTTCCAGTCTCATTATTAATCTCAGTAATTGTGACACTCCTCCTAAAAACCAATTTACATAATTTTTGTTATCATCCTTTTGGTAACATTTTATTAAAGCCTGCAAATTTACTTTTTTTCTTAATCAGAAATAACATAAAATAGCAACCACTACTTCACATACCATATTGATCCAAATAATGTAAAACTATTAAGTAAATTCCTGACAGTTTATGATTATATCAAGTAACATATTTAGTATCTGCAGACATTTTTTAATGTTTTATATCTTCTGGTGTGTGTCCAGTCTTAGTGAGTAGCTAAGCAATGTTTAAGGAATTTCAAAAGCAAAATTAATTCAAAATGCAGAATATTAGGCACATTTAAAAAGAAAAAAAAAAAAAAAAAAAACTTTTACAATCTCCGATATAAAAAATCTTTTTAAATGTCCTCTTTTGCAGTGAAAACAATGCTATCTAAAATACTTTGAAACATTCGTAATCTAAGTAGTAACACAATTTGCTGCTACTAAATGAATATATATCTATTGTTGAAACATAGTGCAAAATGTTGGATACAGAGAAACAATAACATTTCCAAAATTTGTACAGCAATATTTGTTTCATCTGTGTGACAATCTGTAGAGCTTTATATTAAACTAGCTGCCTGCCCCGGCTTTGCACGGGTGGTGTAACCAATTAAAAAAACTCAGTCAAAATCTTCCGTTTACAGTACGAATCTACAATGGAGTAAAATTACAATTACATAATTTGACAATACTTTATTGTAATGCCTTGTAATGTACAATTTTGCTTCCAGAGAGAAAACGAATAGCGGCGATGTTTTGCTGACTCTCGAGCACACAAAATACAACTATCCATGCGAAAAACACGAAAATTGAAGGTATATTCCACACACTTCTAACGATTGACCATGGGATTTATTGTTATTGGTAATGCAAAGCGCGCCGGAAGCAACACGCTTAAATTCAAAAGGAAAGTTGGTCAACATTAGTGTTATTCTTGGAATAAGTATATCCTTGCCTTTGAGCTTTCCTATGTTATAGAAGCTTAAATCAAATTTTTCATAATTTTTTTAACAGTGAGTTTTGTTCCGCTGCATAATTTTGGCTGATTGAGATTGTATAGCATAATTATCACAGAGTCAACCTTGAGCTGTAAATTGTGTGGCGGTATTCCTGGTAAATCCATTGAATTTAGGAATTCAGTAAGATAACTAACGACTTCATTTGGATTGGTAATGGAATCGATCGACTTAAATGAATGCATTTGTCCATCAATTTTAACCTGAATTTTTATATTCAAATAATCTACGTTTTTATTAGTGGCTGCTAAAATAGCTCGTTCGCTCAACCAAGCATAGTTTTTGTAATTTGCACAAATATTTGGAAACATTTTCCATATTAATTCTTCCTTTGACATTGTGAAGTGACAAAAATGTGATGGAAACGAAATCAGGCCAGTAGAAGTGTCAACAGAAATTTACCATTGCAAATGTCTAATAATCCCTTAAAGCATCTGAAAAGTGCTATAATCTGCGTAATGTAGCATATATAGTTGGTATTGCAAAAAGGACAAACTTAGCGTGCCCATAAGGATTGTGGAAAGGAAGACATACGGTTAACAGCGCGGGTAAGCAAGGATGTCATTGGCATAACAGAAATGGTACCCTTTCATAGTGTGGTGGGTAAACGCTGGCATAGGTAATGAATTACATTAAGGAGATAGTCACAATAACATTCATGCCTCTTCCGAATCTATTTCTTTCCTTTACTCCTAATGTTTTCCACCTCTTTCTCTATGTTCACCTATGTCAGAATACCCATTTTTAAGGCTAACAATGAAACTTTAAATTATTAACTCTGGGATAGGCTAATTATCCACTCTTCATTATGGAGTAATATTTTCCAAAGTATTCATTCATTGGTTGATGTATGTCCTCACATTCTTGGAGTGCCTTCATACAATGATATGCATAAAAACATGAGTCTATCTCGGTTGATAGACATCATAGTACAGATATCTTATATAGATGGAAAAAATAACTTTGTTATTATCATTTTTCTTATCATTATCATCATCATCATTATTATTATTATTATTCTAACATACTCAGGCTAGGCCATGGGTGGTACCCATAACTTGCCCAAGAAAGCATTATGCCAGATAAAACCACAGTGATTTGCCATTGCCTTTCACAGTGCAAAAATAAATGATTTCCATAATCTGTGCCTTAAGTTTTACAATTTTTATATCCCCTTCCTTCTTTAGATCCTTATATTAATCTTTAAAACTTCTGTACTAGTATTTTCCCATTTCTGGGTGTATCCCTCCACAACCTTGTTTCATTACATTTTATCACATAATGTAAGCCATTATCTGTTCCCCCACATAAAGGGCATCTAAGTTGTATGAAAATGAAGTGACAATTTACAAGCTTTATCTTACTGAAAAATCCACCATTGAAGCCGGCAATCTGATTTGAGTTCCTTTGTATACTCCATAAGGAAAAATCATTTAATACAATAGTGAATAAATTATAAGTGATTATAGAAATTATATATAAAATATATCTTAACATTGTAATAAACCAAATAAATTAAAATAATCATTTGCAAGAGTTTGAATTATTGATACCTTAAGAAGCATATGTTTATTTTAAAATCACCCTCTATTTATAAGTTTTATTCTCCTCTATAAGAGAAGAAGAAAAAAACTTGATATTTTAAGACTGGGTTTACCTTATAATCATTTGTGATTTCCCTCCAGCTAATTAAAATCCAACAGCAGAATTTCACATGTTACAGAAGATTCAAGAAAATATTTTATTTTTCATGCAAATTTAAACTATACTATCTTTAATAATATTAGAGATGTTATTAAAAGAATAGGTACCAAAAATAATTAAATTATTTATTAGGATGAAGGAAAGCCCTTGATAATTTTTGCCTTGTATCCACAGAAGATACAAGGCAGAGTTACAAGTTTTTATACATTATATGAAAAAATTACATTTATAAGACTTTTCATTTTTGAGCTAGTACACAGTTATTGATTAAAATAAAGTTTTATTTCAGGAAACTATGGTCTCATGCAATTCAAAATGTATACTTGTAATAAAATCATTATGTCTGCAACTTGGGCAAAATGTAGCATCCTTACTACCTTGGATAAACATAGAAAATGAAATAAAGCAGAAACAGTAATGATAAGAAACTAAAAACTATAATGCTTTGAATTACAGATCTTACACCTTCAACTGCCCACTCCACTTCCCGTGGTTCTCCAAAAAGCTCTTCGAGGTTAATTCCAATCATTCCTAGAGCAAGCATTTCTTTCTCTCCTAGAGATATTTGTGAAGATTCGGAGCTTTTTAATGATATCTTCTTGATACCACCTTCATCTAGTAAGAGAAACCATGTATGCACCATGATTATTCACAGCTTATTAATAAATGTAATAAATTATGCTATTAAGCAATAATTTTTATTATTGCTTAGGTGAATACACTATATGTTTAATATAGGGATCTTTAATACCTGAAATGACTGTCTTATGTGACTTTTTCCCACAGATACGTTGTGTTACTTTCAAGTCTTTTTCCTTCCCTTTCTGCAGAATAATGACATCAGGCTCCACTTCTGCAGATACAACACTCTGCAATAGAACATTAATGTCTTAAATATTTGAGATACTAATGTGTGACATTTTTCTGAAGAAAAAAAAAGAATTAAATATGTTTACTTTACCTATGTTTTACTGGTTATGACATAAAACTGATGTGAATAGTGCTATCATTATTAAAATTTTGAACAAAGTGAAGAACAGCATTTGAGTACCCATAAAAAGTTAATTTTATAACTAATTGGATAATGACACCACTGGCTTGTATGCTTCATACCTTTTCTGCCTAGTGAAAAAAAGAAGCAAAAAAGGAGCAGAAAGCAGGAATCTTTTCAGTTCCTTAGTTAAATTATTTTTCATGAATATATATTCAAATGGATTTCATTTAGGAAGATTCAAGAAAGAAAGAAAGAAAGAAAGAAAATAACTGGAACTGGAACTCTGGAAGAAAATGTTGACTATGAATCATGTTAAAAAATAAAAAAGCAAATAAAAATAATAAAAAATGTTGCCTGCTCATAATTTATTTTCAAGCATTTGTTTATAATTTGACTAGGGCAGTGGTGTAGTTATGGGGGGGAGCCATCAGTTTTATAAAACCCATGGCACGCTTTGCAGTAATTGCATCTGAAAAAACCTGCATCACCCTTTCCAAAAAGTCAGAATACAGTTTAAAAAAAAAAAAAAAAAGTTGCATTTTCTCTATGTGATCTCAGGCATCTATTCTTGACTAATTTTTATTTTCATGAAACAGTACTTTTAGTGGAACATTGGATTAAGCTAGAACCAAGCAAAGCAGTCAGTGATTTCTTTTCCTTTTTTTCTAGTTTAAGGGTTTCTCAATGATTAAAATCTATGTAATTTGATGTATTTCATTTGATATTTTGCTATTAAAATGGACAACAGTGTAAAGCCAATTAGCTAATGATTACTTGAGTAAGCTAATTGGTGAACTCTGATCAATGGCATATTGCCTGGGCAATTAACTCCAACACTAGTACAATACTACAAATGCAGTCTTACTTCTCCAAGACCAAAATTAGATGTCATCAGCAGAATGCGTGGATCACCATTCAGAGGATCCCTAGTAAACAAAACTCCTGCACATTCGGCTGCCACCATTGGTTGCACTATCACACCCATACTGGTCCTCACATGTTGGCCACTTTGTCTGTGTTCATAAAAGCAATGTTTTTTCAATTGGCTATTTTATAGGGTGCTATAATTTATTAAAAAATCAGTTTGTATCTTAGGATTATTTGTAATTTCATGATAAAGTCATAAATCTGTAAAATATTTTGACATGTAGACACATATGCCTCATTTCAGTCAAATTTAAAAAATTCAAGATGCATTTCTGGGAGGATTTGTCTCATCATCAGCTGGTCATAACCAACATTTTAACTGGTGGTGTATGTGGGGCATTCAGATACCTAACTGAAGCAATGCATATTATAGTTTTTAAGCAAACAATAATAAACAAGAAACAGGTCTTGTCTTGATGAAACTCTCAACTAGTAATAGCATAAATCAAAGGAATAAATACTAAAGATAAAAAAACACAACTTATAATAGTCTTAATTAAAGAAATAATATTAAAGATAAAAAAGCACAACTGGGAATAGTTTAAACTGAAAGACTAGTTATTTAAATACTATATTTAATAAAGTTACTCTAAGTAAAACTTTATAGAAAATAACCACTTTCTGGATTCACTTTGATATTTTGGTAGGTTACCTCTGCAAGATCAAGGGAACTGGAATTCCATCCTTTTCTCCTGGGAAGCAAATTTAGTAATCTTCTTTTCTTACTTCTAAGTTCTCTTAGTAGGCAAGTTACAGCTGAAATGACTCTAAAATGAGAAAATTTCTCTTTACTCCAGTAGAATTCTGAGAGCAATATTAATTGATTCTCCTCAGTGCTGAAAATGGCCTTTCTAATAAAAATGTACTTAAAGGAGTTGTGTATAAAATGACTAACACTTTAAAGTGCAGAAAACTTTGTTTTGGCAATGAATTAGTGCTTAGTAGTTCAAGTCACTCAAGTCACTAAACTCTTCTACTACACACTATAGTCAGCTGTTTTTCCAACTGAATGGTTTCGAAGAACTTTCCATATGTATAAAAGAGACTTTAAAAGTTGCTTTTGGAAACTGGTCGATAATTTTCATGTGACTATAAATTTAAAGATTTAAATTTAAAATAATCTGAAGATCTTATGTCCAATCAGTTAGCAATATTATCACACCCCTCAGGATAGAGAGGTTTATATTCAATATTTTTACTCTTCGAAGATTCTTCGACTTGATCTGTTCTCAGTCATCATGTAATGCAGTTATGGGATGGTGAGTTTCTTGGATTTTCTGTTGAGAGTACAAGATATTATAACTTGCTTAGTTTTGAAGGAAATATTATTACATATTTATGAAAATGAATGTTTTCAAATATGTTTAAGAGAAAAACAAATTTGATAGCTTCCATTTGTGCTGAAACTTCTGACCTAATTTCTTGAAGTTGTTCTATCACAGCACTAAACACATTACAAGAGATATTATGTTCCTGCATACAGTGTTTATTGTGAACAAGCAATATCATCATGTTGGACAAAAGGAATATCATGCTCTGTAGTTGACAAAATGGTGGAAATCACATTTTAAATTCAATTATAAATTCCATTAAACACAGTAGAGGTTTCTAAGTGCTGCAATAAAATAACATCATACTTTGCAAAGTACTTCAACAGTTGCACATAATTGCCATTATTAATAGATTGGTTGCTTCATCATGTCCTCAAAACTCCTTGTTTTCTTGAAAACTTACTACACTAAATCACTACTTTGTATACATATTATGGAAAAAATTACATGATAATAATGACATATATTATTAACAAATCTGAATATTGAATGTCTCCATGATGTGTAGCTATGTTAGAGTGCTAACCTTAAGACAAAAGCTATCAGTTCAATTCTCACACTTATTTCACTTGTTCCTGAAGCAGTGTTTCTGTTGCTTCCTCAGAATGCACACCTCTGACTTTAATATACATGATGTAAATGTTACTATTTTTTTCTGTGCTGCATTATTTCTTTTTTAGAAGATTTTACTATTAATCCTAAGGGGAAAATTAAGAGTGGCTATTTTTATGCTACAAGGGTTGATACTTGAATCTGAATGAAATCAACACTTACCTGCGTGAATAAACAGAGTGGAATGCAAATAATGAAGCCCAGCAAGCTTGAACAGCATCCAGTATATTTTTTAATTCTTTAGGAACTCCCAAAAGATTTGCATATTGTATGGATGTGCAAAGTTCCTCAGAATCCTCCCCTATTACAGAGGACCTCACAGCTACAAATCTTGATTCAGAGAAGCATTGGTTCTTTAGTTGAAATAAAACTGCCTCTTTAACAGCTTCACAAACAGGTGCATGTTCAAACAGACCAGCAGTCCTGTAAGTTGTTATGTGTGCATTAGACCCTTGTTCTTTGCATATCTAAATTTATTACAATAACCAAAATGTATCACAGTTTGGTGTACCATATTCGCAAAAGTTATGTCATGAAAAAAGGGTAGGTACATGGTGCTTTCAGCTCCTTGGAGAAGAAAGTAACCAATGGCAAGGTATGCAGAAAAATTTGCCAAAACATCAAATCATTTCGCCAAAAAATGAGCATACAAAGAAACAAATTCCAAAACATTTTGAAATATATATCTTAAGGTAAAAATATCTGATATTTTAAAGGTTTGAAGTAGGTTGTTCACTTCATTAATTTTAATAAACATGTTAGTTGATTGACCTGATACTTGGTTAAACTATGAAGCTAGAGACCTAAAATACTTTCGACTTTGTAAGTTGCCATTAGGGTGTCATCTTAAAAATTTGAGACCACTTTGTGGTTTACTAGGAAACAATCAAGTCAATTGGGAAATTTAATGTTGTGCTGAATTGTTGCCATAGTAGCTAAGTGGTTAGAGCAACCAGCTAGAGACCGGGAGATCCATGGTTCAATCCTGGCAATAGCCTGACTCTGGCTATTAAACAAACAGGGTTTGTAAATATTTGTCCATATTCAATAATAAAATGTCAAATGAAATATAAGAAGTTATGTGCAGTTTTTAGATTTTAATCATTGTGAAACCCTAAAACTTAGGAAAACAGAAAAAGAAGCTTCTGGTTGCTTTGACTTTTTTTCTGGTAGTACTGGTTATAAATGCCTCTAAAAGCATTGGTTCTCAAAAACAACCACTCTTCAAGAACAGAGGAAAGAAGTACATTAAACTTTTACTTTCAAAAACTTTGGTTGCAAAGTTCCACAAATTCATCTCCCTAATTGAGCAAAATATTATTTAAAAGGACATAAAACACACTTGAAAGCAATGCTATAATAGCACTAGAAAAATAGGCAGACCTAGAATAGCCAGGAAACAAGCAAAGCAGCTTGGGAAAAGCTGGAGAAAAATCAAAGACATTGGCAAAAACAGGATTCATTGACATACTTTCATCAAGACCCTATGCTTACCAGAGGAGTAAAAGGAAATTACTGCTAATGCTACTACCACTGCCACCACTACCACTATCGCTGTGACTATTATTAACACACTTTATGCAGCACCTTTCAATTCTCATTTCTCAATTCTCCATAAAGTAGCGTTACAGATTGCTGGCAAACTTAATCTCCGAGATGGTGTACCAAAGATGTTCAATCAGGGTACCTAGTAATCTTATCCCTAATTGGGCCAGTGGCTTTGGTATTCAGCAAAGGATCGGTTGATCTTGCTCCTAAGCAGTACTCAATTTAGTTTATCAAACAGACTTCCAAGTAGACAACTTTAGGTCTGTATTACACCAATAGTAGTGAGCATTAAGAATCTCTATAATTTCTCTATTATTGTTAGTGGCAATGAATTTTATCTCTCTCTGAATTACATTAACAGTGGTGAGTGTTAAGAGTCTGTATAATTTCTCCATTATTGTTAGTGGCATTTTATATATAAGTCTTTCCCTTTTTCCTTCTCTCACTCTCCCTCTTATTGTCTAACACCTATTCTTAATAGATATGACACCACAAGTGTTGGACAGTGATAATAATGATACAATAATTGCAAAAGAAACTCTTCAGAAGGAAACATTCCAGGCCAAATTTAGGAGTACCTCCTCGGCATTTGCCAGTTATGAGGACTGAGGAAAACCTAGAAAAAAAAAACTCAGTCAGGGAGGTCAGTCTTGGCAGTATTTGAAATGTAGACCCTCCACTCATAAATCAATGCTTTAACAAGCATGGTCACCTGTGTCAGTTCCTCCCTATCCCTCTCCCCTCTCTCTATGTGGTTTTTATGGTTATTCAAGTTCTTAAATGCTACTAAAGCAAAGTTTGTACATGAATATTTACTTGTCACAGTGTTGCTGCAAATGATTCAGGCCACATTCAGTTTGACATAACTTCTCCAAGGCAGAGATACCTTTCTCCAGTTTCAATGTAGATCTAATGTGTTCCTCTAGTGCTCTTACAGTAATGCAGAAGCCTTGAGGTACCTTAGCTGAAAGCTGAACACAATGATAATGATGTTAACATCATCAACATTGTTACTATTTCCATAAATCATTAACACAAATTTACAGCTGCATTAAAGCAGCTTATCCTATAAAATATAGAATAAAAAATATTGTGCATTGTTGCAAGCTGGATGAAAATAAATGCTCTAGCATGTTTAATATCTATTATCATAAGCATCATCTGTCTGGTCATTTTATCTACATAGGTTACATTCTTACAACCTCATGCCATCAAACCATTAATATTTACTTTACCTTAAAAAATTTAGAGATTTGATGCTAAGAATTAATTTATTTAATTACCTTTCTCATTACGTTTTTGATACAGAAGCTTCAAATATAGTATGATCAGTTAATGTAATCCTTCGATTATAACAGTATAATTATATCCTGGCTTGAAATCCATGACTTTACTTAAATAGAAGGAATGATTTAATGATCATTTGTGGTTTTAAAATTGTTAATATTAAAAACCAATTGCGTAAGTATAAATTGTAAGTAGGTATAATAAAAATGTAAAAAATAAGAAATAAAAATGTTCATAATACATTACTTTATGGTAAATGCCTACTTCAAACTTATCATTACTGACAGTGGCTATTTTGAGCATATTGCAGTTCCATTTGCTTGTCTATTTTAACGTCTTTAGTGCTTTTGCACTGAGCTCTAATAACAACTGCTGTAAAAGTCCAGAAATTTAAAATACTTTCAACAATGCAAGTCTCCTTTGAGAAGTGATATTTCTAATATCACATTTCAGATCCGCTAAAAAGTTTATTGGGATACTTGAATCAGATTAGAGGTTTTAATGAATATAACAGGTGTCTCAAATGTGTCTCTGCAGTGAGGCGAATGTGCTAGTTAATAAGTAATTTAAATTATTGTAAAGTTTATTTAATTGGGATGATTAAAAGATAAAAAAACTCTTTTTAAAATGTAATATTATAATTAGTTAAAAAAGCCCAAATTATTCTAATATATAAATAAAAATTTATAAAATCATTTATATATAATAAAGAAAAACACAAATAATTTAAATTATTATATAAATATATAATATCTAATAATAATGATAAAGAAGCAAATAAAGCATAAAATAATAAATAAATATCAGCTTACTCAATGCAGTTTGGTTAGTAACAGATCACACTAGTTATTATTGGAAATGAAGGTGAACTGAAACTGAGATTACTTGCTTACCACTATCACAGAAGATGTTGGAAACGCTGTTCTCATTTCTGTAAGTAGAGTTAAACTGTTTTGTCCTTACTTCGGACATTTTGTGTATGGTTTTCCATGTAAATTTGTGATATCCTTTCGTTCATTTTTATATTGGGACTACTGAACATTTAGGTATACAGTTTCATTTCCTTAATAACGCTCTATGTTCTGATTACACACAAACAGTTGTTTCCTGTACTAATTTCATCATTCATTTAGTAGGGCTCCTTATCATTACATCTGAAATTTTGTCCAGTTTAGCCAGTTAAGTTTAGACCTACTGCTTTTCGGAGCATCATTATGTATCAGGAAATTTGGAATTTAGTAATTAAATCAAGATATACCGAGTGTGCAAAACATCAAGAAATTTACGTTTTATATTATCTAAAATCATAACACCATTAAGGAATATGTCCTGAACTAAAACTCTCTCTTTTCAATGGTTAACATTTTGACTTCACTTCACAAGTACAACCAGACAGTTCTCACAGTATTTTTCAAACATAAATCGAACTCCTCCTCCCCTATAGCTCTGTTCCCAACTTAATCACAGCACAAATGTCTGAGTGTTCTGCAGAGACTCTTTTGAGACACCTGTTATTAACTATCTTGTTATTGTTCAGCACAAAGAGCTAAAAGATTGACATTTTGAGTCCCAGCCATGGAATTGAAGTTTTCAAACCTAAATAAATTTCCCAAAATCCTGAGTATTCACCATTTGATAAATTTTAAACAAAGCTTATGTTAAATATAAAAGAGATCAACAAATTTATTTTACAAGAATAATTACAGTTTACTATATCTGACCTGATTTTTACTCAGTGAAGACATTAGGCCCAAGGACGCTGCCTTATCACCGACTATTGCACTGCTACAACAATATTTCTCTTTAAAACTAAGTACCAAAGGAATATCATTCTCAGGTCTGAGTTGTAAATCTTTCAGAAGTGGAGAAAACGGGTAGCTGAAATTGGGACTTGGTCCAGAATACCTATAATTAAAACACAAAATAAATTAAAACCTTAGTGTATGATATTCAAGATTTATTTGATGTTTCTTAAAAACATTGATATTTACCTTACAACAGGCCAGTCCAAAACAATGCTACAGTAGTAGCCATCATAGTTAAAGCCTGCCATGCTTTTGCATTGTGGAAGAGAGAGTTGGCACATTGTAGTGATAATATTGTTTATTATACTGCTTATTGTTGAATGGATCAGTATTTTAATCAATAAAATGTGTATTCATAATTTCAGTGAATAGAAACACTATCTTCCTATCTCATACACTGTTTTAAAACTTTAAAAAAGTAAATTTTGAGATAAAATCATTTCAAAGGTTCATTTATATTATCTTGGATTAAGAATTAAGATTCACTGAAGTCACCTTTGGTGTGTTTGAATGCAACTAATTGCCCTATGTTTGGAGTGATAGTGTTTGATGAATTCTCAAAACAGGTTCAAGCGATATGTTGGTGCACCAAGAACCACTTTATACATAACACAAATAAAAGTTTAACAGAAAAGGATGTTGCTATAAGAGGGGTTATTTTATTTAATAAGTCCTCAGTAACACTAAAATTTAATCAATATCTCAAAAACACACTTTAAATGTAAGCTAAAAGAATATCTAATTAGTAAGTGTTTGTATAATCTAGATTTGAAAAATATATGTGTATATATAAAAATTTGTTTATGATATCCTATTCCTGTTGTTGTTGCTGTTATTGTTACTCTTATTATTATTATTATTATTATTATTATTATTATTAGTAGTAGTAGTAGTAGTAGTAGTATTAGTATTAGTATTATTAGTACTATTAGTATTAGTATTATTAGTATTATTAGCATTATTATTATTATTACTACTAGTATTATTATTATTATTATTACTACTAGTATTATTATTAATTCCAAATCTTCTCGGGCTTCTAGCCAGGTAAAAACTTGGCTTGACACCAACGTTTCGAAGAAGTGCATCTTCCTCGTCTTCAGGGTGAACTGATGGTTTGAGCTTGCGGAGACTGGTATTTATAAGAGCTGGGATGAAGCTAACATCTGATTGGTTCGCAAGATATTATGGCCTGGTATTTAAGATGACTGAGACATGGGCACATGAGTCATCTTAAATACCAGGCCATAATATCTTGCGAACCAATCAGATGTTAGCTTCATCCCAGCTCTTATAAATACCAGTCTCCGCAAGCTCAAACCATCAGTTCACCCTGAAGACGAGGAAGATGCACTTCTTCGAAACGTTGGTGTCAAGCCAAGTTTTTACCTGGCTAGAAGCCCGAGAAGATTTGGAATTAACACGTCGCCAGGAAAGCTTCAGTTCTTATTTTAGTATTATTATTATTATTATTGGATCAGTGGAAGTGTTGTAAGATCACAGCCATCAGAGCTAAATGTTGAACAAGATTATCTTACAATATAGCACAGTTGCTATTCTGTTAACATTCTTTCTATTAAAATTTAAAATATTCATGAAATTTATATCAAATAACATAATCATGCTTTAACTCTTTAGGCTCGTATTAGCAACACCACAAAACTATGAGGTGCAGCAATAAAGAAACCTTTATGGTTTAACTCTTTATTGTTATCCACTCTCCATCCCTACACTGTCCCTAGAAAATTTTTCAGTATTGCAGGACAACTTGGCCAATAAGTATGCCATTTTGTTCAAACAAAATTATTTATTTTTCAACATAGTTTCCAATTAATATACGAGGTATGTCCAGAAAGTAAGTTCGGTTTCAATTTATCTCCCCTGCAGCGCTGCGATTGCAGTTCTGCACATGCGCGGTAGACGCTCTGTATCGAGGAGAAGAAATGGGTACCATTTGAAATCGCTGTCAGCCACATACGCTTTGTTGTGCTTGTTTACAAAGTTGGTGTTGATTGAAAATCCAGCCACTTGTGAAATCAGATCTGTGATTCGTTTTCTGAATGCTAGGAAAGTGAAACCAATTGAGATTTATCGGCAAATTTGCAAAGTTTACGGACAAAATGTGATGAGTGATTCAATGGTGAGAAGATGGGTCTGAAAGTTCAATGAAGGACACAGTGAAGTGCATGATAAAGAAGAAGTGGGCGTCCATCTTTGGTTACAGAAGAACTGGTTCACGTGATTGATGACAAGATCCAGGAAAACCGCAAGTTAACAATTAGTGCTCTCGCTATGGAATTTCCCCAAAGCTCACGATCACTAATTCATGAAATTGTTACCGAAAAACTGAAATTTCGTTAACTTTGCTCACGTTGGGTACCAAAGATTCTTACTGAGCAACACAAAACAATACGGATGGGTAGTGCACTTCAGTTTTTAACCCGTTATGATGGCGAAGAATTTCTGACACAGATAGTCGCAGGAGATGAGACTTGGGTTTCTTACGACACCCCTGAAAGTAAGCGGCAATCAATGGAATGGAGGCACACTTCACCCCCAGCAAAGGTTAAGCTGAAACAAATCTTGACACCTCGAAAAATGATGTGCACAGTGTTCTGGGACTGGAAAGGCATCTTACTCATTGATTTCTTACCGAGTGGTCAAACAATCAAAGCAGATGTTTATTGCGAGACACTTAGGAAATTGCGCCACTCAATACAGAATAATCGCCGAGGATTGCTGTCAAAAGGTGTTGTTTTTCTTCACGAAAACGCACGACCACACAATGCAAATGTGACGAAAAACCTCCTACAGGGATTTGGCTGGGACGTGTTTGACCATCCTCCGTACAGCCCTGACCTCGTTCCTAGCGACTTTCATCTGTTCTTACATCTCAAGTCCTTCCTTGGCGGTCAACACTTCAACAATGACGAAGAGCTGAAAGAAAATGTTTCCAACTTTTTGAAGACACAGGTGGCAAACTTCTGTGAAGAAGGTATACAAAAACTTGTGCCACATTACAACAAATGCCTGCAAAATTTCGGCAATTATGTGGAAAAGTAGTTTAAGAGTTGTAGAATTTTGTGCAATAAATAATTATTATGTATCTGTACACAATTTCCAAACAGAACTTACTTTCTGGACGTATCTTGTACTTCTCCCAATATTCCAGCAATCTTTTTTAACCCCTCCAAAAAGAAATTGTTAAGCTTTGCAAAATATGTCACTCTCTAAATAATGACCTCTTAATGTCACCTAAATTCTGTTGCTGGAAGCATTTCTTCATGTTTGGGAACAAGAAAAAATTGCAGGGAGTCAGATTCAGCAAATATGGTAGCAATTCATAACAGAATTCATGCAGAAAGGTTGTAACAACTTTAGATGAATGTGCTGGTACACTGTTGTGGTAAAGTGGCAGTTTCTTTTTGGCCAAATGGCGTCATGTCCCATTCTTGCTAAATGAGGCTAATAGCTCACTATAGTATTGTACAGTAATCATTTTTCCTTTTTGTAAGAATCAATGAATGTGACACTCTTCACATCCCAAAAAATCATCAGGCCAATGGAATTATCTTTGCCTTCAATGGAGCAGATTCTCTGGAAGCAACCCACTGTTTTTACTGTTGCTTGGTTTTTGGAGTACATTGATGGATCCAGGTCTTGTCAATGCAAAATGTCCTTTGGATTTTTCTTAAATAGCTCCAAACACAGCTTCAAAGTTGAAAGCTGCATCTGCTTATTGTTCGTTCTGAGCAATCACAGCACCCAATGAGCCAACAACTTTTTCATCTTCAATATGAATTGTTATTCTTGTTGATGCACCTATGACTTCTCCCACTTTGTAAACTTTTGTTTGACCATCAATGAAATCATATTATGGACTTTTTCAATGATTTCCTCAGTAACCACCGACCAGGAGTTCTGGCGCTCCTAAACAAAAACAGATGTTTGACCAAGTTTAAAGTTATTGAACCAATATCAAACTATTGTCATAGTTGGAAAAAGGTCCACATAAATAGCATCCAATTTCACTTTTATCTACTTGCAAGTCTCCCCAACCAAAAGTAAAAAATGAATCACTGAAATATGTTGCATTTTTTCCATTTTAGCAAAAGCACGTTGAACATTTAACTGAAATGCCTGCTAAATTCAAACTAACCTATGAATCAGTACCCAATTTTTTGTTGCTATGTGTAACAAATTAAGTACACAGTGGTAACACAACTTGCCTTAGTAACACTATCTACTTCGAAACACCACAAATATTTACATACACATTGGTGATGACAGACTACTTACCTGGAAAAGGCCAAAACTTTCAATAGAGAGTACTATATACAACTTTACTGGAACAGTTGAAGGAAGTTATGAAGGCCAAACATCTGCATTGATTAAAAACCAATTATACTCACCATAACAATCCAACAGCACAATTGTGATCACAAAGTTGCATGACTTACACTTTGAATTGTTTTCAGAGTAATCCCCATCTTTTTCCACAATTTTAGTTTACCTTTTAACAAGGGTATGTGTGGTAAACCATAAGGTCTTGCTTCTAAAGTCATTGATGAACAGATTGCTTCATGGCATCTACTGCTGGAGAGTGAATCCCTCGAGAGTTTCCTTCAGTGGTCCAAACAGATGGATGCTAGATCAGGACTGTAAGGGTAATGACTTTCCATCCAATTTTCACAATCTCTTCAGTGATGTGACGACTGGTGTATAGTTTTGCATTGGCATGGATTTTGTTGGGCAAACTAGCTGAAGACGTGCTTTTAGCTTTTTGAGGGTGCTGACGTGTTGCTCAGAATTTATTGTGCATCTCAGCTCCAAAAATCAACCAGAACCACATTCTCTGTGTCCCAAAAGATGATCACCATCACTTTCCCTGCCGATGGCATAGTTTTTAATTTTTTCTTTCTCAGTGAGGTTGTGCAATGCCATTCCATGGACTGCCTCTTTAATTCTGATTCAAAAAAAAACAAACCCACTTTTCATCTCCAGTCACAATGTTTTCCAGGAACTATTCTCCCTCCAAACTGAAGTGTTGCAAATGTTCCAAGGCTATTGTTTTTTACGCGTCCTTATTCTACTCGGTTAACATTTGGTACTAACTGTGAACACAATTTTGAGTACCCCAGATTTTGAATAATCGTCAATACACTGCCTTTACTGTTATACGGCAGTCAGCTCAAATGATCTTATCCACTTTTCAATGTTGTGTGGAGTCACTCAGTCATGGGTCTGCCGTGCACTATTCATCAGCCAATACTTCAGCTTCATTACAGCAATGAACCCATCTTCTAATCGTGCTGATATTCCTGTTGCATCAACATACATCTTTGTGAGCCTTTCATGCATGCAGTCATTCAAGAAGCATGCTGCCACCAGTTAATGCATGAGATGGAGTCGAGAAGAAGGTTTGAGGAATTGTGCCAAATTCAAATTGTTCTCATAACTTACTTAGTTTGAGGGGAAAAAATAGGATACATTTCCTTTTTGACTGACCCTTGTATTTGTTTGTTTTATGATAATGTGATTATATGACATTTTTTATAATCATTTTTCATTTTCATTTTGAAAATAGTGTTGGTTTCTGGCATTCTATACTGCATGACATGTCCAATGTCCCAGAGCATGGTTTATAAAGACATCTACAAAATTTGAAGAAAAACACCTTACTCAAAAAATGTATATAAAATAAAAAATCTGATGTGTTCCATTCACATGACTTTCTCTATATCTCTGTAAATTATTATTGTTAGTAAGCTTATCTTTTATTTATTTCATGCTAATCAAGAAAAATTAGCAGAAATAGTCTTATTTCTTACTTATTATAAGTAGAAGCGATATAAGGGAGTTCCATACATTAAAATGAAAGCCAAAAGCTGGTTGCTATGTGACTGATGTTCCTTTGTTTGTATTAACAGGAGTTGACAAATTCCTGTATGAGAAAAGTATAAGTTTTTCAAAGCTGAAACCAAGAAAAAGGAATATCTCAAAAACGATCAACTCCATGAAAAAAATGTATATAACATTAATTGTGTGTTTTAATGAGCTCTACATTTTTTGTGTGTTAAGTTTTTGTCCATCTCTTATGGTTTAGTAGTTATGAAAAATTCATCCAGAATAAAGTAGTCTTCAGAGGCTATTCCCAGAAAATTCAAAATATACATTTTATTTGTCAGGTAAATGACTTTAATATACAATATTTTAAACAAAATCGTTAGAGCCATTTTTGAGAAAATCGAAATTTTCGAAAAAAGTTCCATGTAAAGGGTAGTTTGGGGTGGGGGGGATTTTTCTCAAAATCTTCATGTCGCATCCCTGGAAGATACTAAACTTAAATACCAAGTTTGGTATTTTGCCGACTTTTCGTTTTTGAGTTATCGTGTTCACACACACACTGACACACAGACACACACACATGGACCTTTTTCTGAAAATACTTTTTTTGGATACAGGGGACCCTAAAACATATATTTCTGGTGAAATCTCGGTATCGAATTTTTTGGTGGAGTGCAATACATTCTCTATAAACTATGTACATAGCGAGTATAGAGAAAGTAAAAAGGTAAACAAATTAAAGCAACTCTCAGACTCTAAGCCAATATTAAGTATGGACTAATTCCTGTGAATAAACTTTTCCTGAAATACCCCTCTGCTACCTTCTTCCAAGTTTTCAGTTATTGCTGCTTTAGTGAAGGGTGTTTAACTTTACAGAATTATTAGGACTTCCAGAAATACTAGATATTTGTTCAATGATTATCTTTTTTGTTTTCAAATTAACTTACTTGTACCAATATACAGCTGTTCCTGTCCCCATCTGACCATCAAGATTACAGCGAATCATGAAGGAATGAATTTCACTACTCAATGGTAGGCCATCATACATCTTGAGTGCACTCCAGATCTCACTATATAAAGTTGCAGTATAGTGTTTTCCTCCAGCTAAGACAAAGAGAAGAATTATTGCATATAATTTCTTTCAAATTATATATTTTTTGGATGCAGTCGTAGAGTTTAAAGCATGCACAAAGCTGGATGAGAAAGAATTAGAGAAAGCATACTTTCTCTTTTTTTCATTCTCTCTCACTATGTGCTGGAAGGTCATGTGACTCAAAACAATGCTATTGCACATCCTGTGCTCACCTTTCATAGTTGCTCTAATATGTGCCTCTTTCGCTATTGTTACTGGTTTATTGTAGTAGGAGAATTACTAAAATTTTCTGGGGAAATATGTACAGACAAAGGCTATAACATGCAATGTTTTCCTGGGATTCAAGCTACAGAACTTAAACACAAAATTGAGGAAATTAACTTGAAAAATTCGAAACAGAAATGGTGGTGCTATATGTGGGGACAAACAACATCAGATATCGAGTCCAAGCTGAAGAAATCATGGGGAAAATTATGGATATAGTACAAACTATCTGGCAATAAATTCCAGAACTCAAGTGGTTTTCAGTGGTCTACCGCAAAGAAAAAGTGTGAGCGATAGAAGAATATTAAGGATTAACATGAGATTGTGTAAAGATGCTAAGAAATGCACAACTCCACGTTAGTTTGTTCATCAACCATTCAGTCGATGGAAAACTGCTAGGAGCTTCACTTGGTGTGGCAGAAAATGAGGAAGCAAATTAAATTGCTGCCTGTTCATAACAGATCTAAACACAGGTTTCAGATTTTTAGTAGATTCTGGAGCTGATGCATCTGTTCTACCCACAACTCATTGGAATAGAAAAATGTTCAGAAGTACCAACTCTACACAGTCAACATAATACACACATACGGAACACAACTTCTTGATCTTGAAATAGGCCTTTGTAGAAGATTTATGTGGCCATTTCTTTAGGCAGATGCTCACCAGATTATTTGGATCTCTCTTCTTCTTCTTCTTCTTCTTCTTCTTCTTTTTTTTTTTTTTTTTTTTTTTTTTTTTTTTTTTTTTTTTTTTTTTTTTTTTAAAAAGCACAAATGCCATGATTTACTGAAGAAATTTCCTAACCTCCTGTCTAAGAAAAAACCTAATTTCAATTTGCCTGAAGTTACTGTTCCATGAAATCACCACCCCAGGGACCTTCACTCCATGAATGAGCAAGGCAATTACCATCAGATAAATTATCCCAAGTCAAATTGGAATTCCAAGAAATGATTAACCTTGGTATCTACAGACCTTCAAAGAGCCCTTGGTCAAACTCTCTCCATCTGGTCCTATAGAAAGATGGAACTTGGCACCCCTGTGGGGATTATCGAGCACTAAATGCAGTTGCTACCCAGTTCACATCTATATGACATTAATTGCCAACTTTACAACAAAACCATATTCTTCAAGGTCAACCTTGTTAGACCTTACTATCAAATCCCAGTGGAACCAGGAGCATCCCCAAAACAGTTGCGATGACTCCATTTGGTCTCTTTGAATTTGTGAAAATACCATTTGGGCTACGCAATTCAGCGCAAACATTTTAATGGTATTTTGCAGGATTTATCTTTTGTCTACTCCCACTTAGATGACATACTGGTAGCATCTTCATCCATGGTTCATCTACAGCAACTTTTTGAATGTCTAGATAAACAAAATGATAATATTAAAGTGAGAAAGTGCATTTTTGGGAAAACAAAATACCATTGAGGAGTGTTACCATTGATGAACAGAGTTCAAGTCATAAAAGACCGACAACAGTAGCGGCACTTTGAAGATTTCTATGACTCGTAAATTTTTTGTTGTTGCTTTTTGTCACATATAGCTGAAGTATAGCAACCTCTTCTTGACCTTTGCAAATATGCAAAGCTACAGAGGCAGGTATAATGAACTGACTTTTACACATTCTGTATGTAGGCCTAAGATGAAAAGAATTAGACTGAAAAATTAAATGCTTCATCCAGAATTTCAACCACAGATTCTTCTGTGTGGATGCTCTAACTTCCTGAGCTGGCATGGTAATGTCAGTACAACTTTAAATCCCTCAACTGACTCATATTTTCTGGGTAATCCAGGCATTCTCATATCAATTTTAAGGTAACACACTCCACGTGATTTATAATTTGTAAAGTGCTTTAAGACCCATGCTTCATAGTTTAACCAACTACTAAATCAATTAATAATAATTAATTGTTCCTTTACACACACTGTACATAGGCTAAAATTGGAAAAAATTAATGACATAGTCAGGATTTGAACAAGGATTTTTCAGTCTGTTCTACCTTTCCAACTACAAAGCTGTCTAGCATCTGCTATTCTCTTGCCATATGTGAAATGCTATGCTACAGGTGGAAATTTGAATCAGATTTGAAATCTATAGCAGAAAGATGTGATTCTTAAGTTTGAATGCTACTCTTGAAATTGGATTTTTCATGCTTGATTCATAATGTTACAGTTCTTTCACTTTAAAAACATTAACAATGCCTTATGCTACAAAACCATTTATTAAATATAGCCATCTAAAAACTCTGAAAATATTGAAGTTTTGCTGCAAAACAAATTAATATAGAATAGGAATTTCACCTTTATTACAGTATTTCTAGTATAATTTGCATAAAAATATACCTGAAAACTTAAGGGAAACAAATCTTGAAACATCATCTGGATGCTCCCTAACATCAGGCAAACTAAGACTGCAGGAATCCACTACATACTGGGAACCATCTGATTGATACATTTGACCCATTATGGCACTAGAACAAAGAAACAGTAGAATAATTCAGCACTACAATTTTATTGAGTTTATGAAAATATATTGTATTTATTTAACAATCAATATCTTGCTGAAAATAATGATAAAGGACACCATCTATATCATTATATTCTAGGGCTTTAGAACTGCACAGTTCACCGATAGGTTCTATAAATATGTTAAATTGATTTTAGTTATAAATGCTCTGAATTAAATTAAATATACCCTGTATCGAGCAAAATATGTTTAGATTACAAACTCCTGAAAGAGTAAATCATTTTACATATCTTGGATATGTGTTATCCTTTTACAAAAATGTAGCAATTTTACAGAAAATTTCTAAATACACCAAAACAATGGAAATAATAAATAAATCAATGGAACCTTCCTTTGTACAAAGATATACTAGAAAAAAACTTTGGCAAGATCTGTACTTTGTTATGGAAGTGAAGCATGGACACTAAGAAAGAAAGGTTAAATCAGAATAAAAGCTAATAAAATGAAATTTATGACATATATAAGATATATCAAATAGGATCCTAAACACAATGAAAATGTAATGAAAGAATTACAAATGGAATCTAAAATTGATCTCATATAAAATATAACCAGAAAAAATGGATAAATCACTTAAGTCACATGCACATAAATAGAATCCTAAAAGCCATTCTTCTTTATCATCCAAATAGGAAGAGATCTCTAAATCATTTAGAAATTCAACTAAAATGATCTAGAAATTCAACTAAAATATTGTGAAACCACAAGCATAAGCACTTAAATGGAAGAAGAAAGAATAAGACAAGGAAGATGAATAGACTAGAAGGAGGAGGAGGAGGAGGAGGAGGAGGAGGAGGAGGAGGAGGAGGAGGAGGAGGAGGAGGAGGAGGAGGCAGAATATCATTATCATCATTGTCATCATCATCTTCATCATTCTCATCATTTATTTTTAAACGTTATCTTAAGTTGTGACAAAAATATGAATTTCATACCAGGTTCGAAAATTCTAATAGGTAGCATGAAATAATGTAAATTCAGCACATAATATGTTTCTTAATAAGTAAAAGCAAGTGGAAAAATCTGCAGTAGCTGACCACTTTTCGAACACATTCACTGTGATAAATAAATATAAAACTATAAGAACTGAAGCTTTCCTGGCGACGTGTTAATTCCAAATCTTCTCAGGCTTCTAGCCAGGTAAAAACTTGGCTTGACACCAATGTTTCGAAGAAGTGCATCTTCCTCGTCTTCAGGGTGAACTGAAGAAATGTTGGTGTCAAGCCAAGTTTTTACCTGTCTAGAAGCCCGAGAAGATTTGGAATTAAATATAAAACTGTTAAACTATTAAAAACTACTAAAATGCCAAGAAGTTAGATATATATAGGAAAACATCTGATGTGTTCCACTCATGAAACTTTCTCTAACTGTTCTAAAATAAACTGTCCTTACAAAATAGTATTCTTTTAGGTATCTATATTTGGCTAATCAAGATAAATATTAGTAGAAATGGACTTATTGCTTTATTCCTTGTAAGTAGAAAGCAAATAAGAGAATATATTAGGCTAAAGTAATAGTCAAATCTTTTAAAAGCAGTTGCTATGTGAAATAATTGGAATGCAGTTCTCCTTGGCCAAGAGTAAAACAAAAGAGAGATGCAACAAAATATGATTTCCTGTTTGAGAAAAGTTTAAGTAGTTTAACATTAAAATCAATTTAAAGGTATGTCTCAGGAACAGTCAACTCAAAACAAAAAAAATGTATATAGCATAAACTGTATGTTTTACTGAGATATACACTTTTTGTGCAGTGAGGTTTTATCTATCTCTTACAGTTTACCAGTTATACGAAAGTCATCCAGAATGAAGAGAACTTCAGTCGCTATTCCCAGAAAATTCAAGATATAGGTATATTTTGTTTGTCATTAAACTATCTTAAACATATGGTATTTTAATCAAAATTGTTAGAACCATTTTTGAGAAAATGTATTGCATCTTTGGAAGATGCTGAACTTAAATAACAAGTTTGGAATTTAACCATCTTTTAGTTTTTGGGCTATGTGCACATACATGCATGCAGACATTTTTCTAATTTTTTTTTTATTCAGGGATCTCAAAATATGTATTTCTGGTGAAATATCAGTATCAAATTTTTGGGTGGAATACAATACCTTTACTATCTACTTATGTACATTTTACATACTTGCTAAAGAGAGTAAAAATTATGGTATCTTAGGTTTATATCCTCAAGTAGTTTCATAAATAGTTTTTTTTTTTTTTAATTGTTTAAGCCTCTTTGGTCATATTGGGGGTTTTGACTTGAGAAACAAACTCATATTATATTGGCTCTAGGTTTTAGACATCAATAATTTTATATCATTGAACATACGCACATCACTTTCACATTCATACTTGACTCTATGAGGCATATGGAATAATTCTGGCCGGGAATTGAACCCGGGTGAGGGGCTCGAGGCGCTGACCACGTCTCACCCTCCAATACTGCACCCCATCCATGACGTCTGTAGTGGACCGAGATGGGGGACGCAGCGGCCGGGCGGTAGGCCAAAGCTCCCCGTGAGCTGTCGTGCCATGGAGTTATGTTAGTTATAATTGAACCCGGGAGCTCCAGGTGAGACGTCACCTTGCTGACCACTCAATAATGGAGGCAGTCATAAGTAGTCTTATTCTACCATATCCAATTATTTCCTTATAAATCTATTTATAAGGAAGAAAGAAAATCACAGGGAAAATCACAGTGCTGTTATACATCATGATTTTCTGCACTTGCTTACTTCTCGCATACTACAACTACACTAATAAACTCCACAAAACCCTACCTAACAAAGGATATAACTCCTTGCACACTTTTTGATTTGAAGAGCTATAGTTCCATACTTCCATATTACAGTTTTGTTTGTTATATACATACACAATTTTTACTCTAAGTATAGTGACAACAAGAATTGCCTCCTACTCTTATTAGTGACTTACACATATATGCACCCACTATTATATAGTTTAAAGCAAAACAGTAATCTTTTCAAATCTTAAAAAAAAAAAAGATTTAAATAAGTGCATGAGGACTTTTTCAAATCCCTTAATGATGCAGTAATTACATTATATAAATTACCATTGAAATTTAACATTACTTACTGTGTGAGACCGGGTTTTGTACAATTGATACCTCCAAGAGCAAACATCGTTCCATTAACAGTTACACCCACATAACTCACAGCTCTACGTTGCCAAAACACTGTATCTTTACCCCAGTACCTTTGTCGTATGCCACGAAGATAAAGCTTTCTGGATGTGCTTTTAATACCCCTTATTTTTATCAAACCATAAAGGGTTCCCCATTGATTATAACCATCTCCAATTTGCTTTCTATAAATAAGAAAGAAAGAGCATGAATGAATGTTAATAATTTTGCTCAATATGTATAATTTAATCTTATGCATAAAATAGAATCTTAAAAGCTTCTAAATGTTTTAACTGAACTCTAATGCCATATTATTATTTCCAGTTTCCAAAATCAGTGTATACTTAATTTTAAAATGGGAATTATCTTATTCTTGATAATTAATTACGTTGATAAATTGTTTAATATAAAATATTAAATTAAAAAGCAATTATTAATAGTATCATAAAACCAAGATGTCTATATTTTAAATAAATCTTTGAAATATACAGTGCTTTCCCATTCAAAAATTCCACATGTTTCTTGCCACTACTGGAGGCAAGGTTATGGCTTCCGACTGTAAGTATGATACTGGTTGAGTTGAGATCAGTTTTTATTATTTTTTTGTGTTCTGTTCTGTATTTAATCAACATACTTCTTTCTTCTTTCAACATACGTTCAGTAATTCAATTTGATGTTGGGTTAATGGTCAAACTTTTTGATAGAGAAGATGTATCCAGAGGACCCAACATCAACTTAATGAGCTTACTCAATCCAGAGGGCCCTTGGGTGGGAAACTTGTGTGAACTTGCATTATTTGTACTTGACTGGGTCTCTGTACTTCAAAGATCTATTTAAAATAGAGACAATGTGGTTTAAGATACTCTTGATAGTTGCTTTCTAATTTAACTAGTGACACTGCCACTGATTGCCAAAATACTCAGTAGATTTACAGTTCATTGGGTCCCTTAAATATTCCTCCTTTAATCTTGTTTCATGATAATTAATATTGATAAAAATGCTTTCATTCCCAATGAAGTGAATATTTTAACATTTATTGTAAGTTTTAACTATCCAAAAAGTACAAACAGCTGAACTACATGAATGGAGTTTTATGGGATATAAAGATTTGACTAGTTACTTATGTACATTCTTTTTTAAAAAAAATCTAAGAAATCACATTAATTTCATACTAGATTAGATTACACATTTGGTGCAATATATTCTTAACAAACCATATTTGTGCTGAAAAATATTTTCTATTACTGCTGGTTCATTAAAATATACTAATGTGAAGATTTACATTTCAAGTTCCTATGTCAATATTCTTTTTTGAATGGTATAAGTCCATACAGTCTTACCTCATGTCTAGCCATTTTCCATTTGCCCAATGCTCCCTGGCCAAAGCTTCACTGAAAAGATGTGAGCTCCAATTATTCTGCAGATGGAAAACATCACTGCAGGCAGTCCAACTAAAGCAAGAGAGGGTTACACAAAACTATTTTTATTTTTCAATGTTTAAAAAAATTAATTTATGCACATTAGCTGAATGGCAATGGTAATTGTAGTGTACAAATTATATGAGTGACTCTTGCAAAAATTACAGACACACTAGTGAGAATTATAAAAACCATATTGAGAGAAAGTAAAGTAAGTGAAGTTAATTTGGAACCTCAAAAATGGTTTAATGGGATGCAAGGAAAACATCGGAGTAACTAAAAGATGGAATAAAAGAAAGCACAAAGAATCCACATCATAAAAAGCTAAAACATTGTAATGAATTTCAATTTGCTACCACACAGTATTCTCTGGAAATATCAAATAAAAACCAATCATATCAAAATCCAAACTCTTCAAAAACCACAGAGAAAAATGTCACACCAGCTGGAGAATGCTGATGATGAGGCAATCAAGGCTCAAAACATGTCCAGCAAAAACTGCCTGTTAGTGATGCATTAGTATTGCAATTTCCAACTAGGAATGATAGTTAATGGCAAATTTTAAGTTACATTCATTTTTGGTGGTAAACAGATAGTTTAATAGATCACAAAACTTGTTTATTTGCATAAACTTTTATAAAACTTGCTCAAAATGACACCACCAGCTCTAACAGATTTTTAATATAAAAAATGTCTTTAATTATTCTCTCCCACACTACAGTTGTCTATTGTATCAGCTTACTTCCTTCATAGTGGTTGGATACCAGCTATTTTATCACTAGCTGCCAGAGGATACATTTAATAAAGGTTTGGAATGAATATTAATTTATATAATATAAATAAAAGTAATAAAAAATAAATAAAAAATGGAGAAGTGTTTATTATAAAGTGAAATAATTGAAATATTAGAAATTAAATTGAAATTGTTAGTGAAAATTAAATAATTTATGAAGTTAATTATTTGTGAATATAAAGAAAGAGTAATTAAAATAAAAGATATAAAAATTATTTGTAAAAATAATAAGAATTGATGTTAAGAATATGAATTGATAATAATATTAATAATTAGATAAAAATTAATAATACATAATAAAGGGGATAAATTAATAATAAATATAAACAATATTAAGAGTAAATAAAAATGATAAATATAAAGCATTTAAAGTAAAAATAAATATATAGAAAGAAACAAAGATAAAATGAAGATAAAATATATATATAAAGATTTTATAATGAAATTACAAATGATAAATAAAAGGAAAGTTAAAGTAAGTGTAAAGTGATGTTATATTTATATTAATAGGTAAAAACATGGAAAAGTTTTAAAGTTAATTTAAAGACTAAAAGATTATTTTAAAACTCTTATTTAAATGGTTAGTGTTATATAATTTTGGAAATTATAGTTAATTTTAGTTAGAAGTTAAATATTTGTTTTAAAATTATATGTAAAATAATGAAATATTGGTTGTATTATGAAATAGGAAATAAATGTAAGAATTTGGAATACAGTTTAAGAAATTAGGTACTGGAGTGTGATATGTAGATTTTATTTGTTTATTTACTTCCTCCTTCAGATTCCTATCAAAGAATTTTTATATTATGAAGAAGTCTTTAATGCACAATGGCCCTTTAATGGCTTCATTAGTAAAAATCCCATATATATTTTGTTTTAGGCAGCTAAAAACTTAAGTAATATTTAATGTTCTAATAACACTTTTTTATAGTTCCATTCCAAAATCTTATAAGGCATAATACTATGGAGTAAAGCAGCAAATAATATATTCAAATAACAAAAGAGAATAAAAGTAACAGCTGTAAAAGAAAATATGATGATAATTAAGGGAACATTTCAAAAGATTGCATACATTAGTCACCCTGTGTTTATCGAAAGGAACTATTACTATATATAAAGAACAGCTTGGGAAATTTAATTACAAATCCTGAAGTACATAATCAATATTTCATGTAATAAAAATCTGATGTGTTCCATTCCATGACTTTCTCTGCATCTCTGTAACAAATTCTTGTCAAATTATTCTTCTATCTGCATCATGATAATGGAGATAAAAATTAGCAGAAATGGTCTTATTAGTTGCTTCCTTATAAGTAAAAGGGAAACAAGGGAGAACACTACCTAAAGCAATAGTCAAATCTTTTAAAAATTGGCTGCTATGACATTCAAATTTGTTTTTTTTTTTGCATAGCCAGGAGTTGAAAAATTCCTGTTTGAGAAAAGTTTCAAGTATTTTAAAATTGAAACCAATAACAAGAAATATCTTGGAAATGCTCAAAAAAAAAAAAAAAAAAAAAAAAAAAAAAAATGTATGACATAAATTGTTTATGTTAGTGAGATTTACAGTAGTTGTGTAGTGGGTTGTCTATCTCTTATGCTTTACCAGTCATGCAAAAGTCATTCAGAAGAAGGGAGTTTCAGAGGCTATTCCCAGAAAATACAAAATGTGCATTTTATTTGCCATGTAAATATTTTTAATATACAATATTTTAAACAAAATTGTTACTACCATTTTTGAGAAAATCAAAATTTTTAAATTATTTTCTAAGAAAGAGTAGTTTGGGGTGGGGAAATTTTCCTCAAAATCTTCATGTTGCATCCTTGGAAGATTCTAATCTTACATAAAATTTGGTATTTACCGACTTTTCGTTTTTGAGTTATGTTGTTCACAGACAGACAGGCAGACCGACCTTGTTTTAAAAATGTTTTTTTTTTTTTGTTTTTTTTGATACAGGGGATCCTAAAATATGTATTTCCGGTGAAATCTCTGTATCAAATCTTTGAGTGAGATGCAATAGCTTCTCATAGATTCATAAAGGTGTCGATGCCTTCAACTGAAGGTGAAACATGTCAGGAAAAGTTTTAGGTATGTGAAGCCATACAGTGTCTGATCGATTCAATTAGTATTATTTTATAAATTATTACAGTGCTTCACAGTGTTAATTTCAATCGGTTTTTAACTATTTTGTAACTATCTGGCACTGTACCAGGTAGCTGATCATTGAGTAAAAGACAGACCTAAAGTCAGCCATTGCAATTTAAAACTTTATAATTTTTTCCAGTGAATAAAGACAGCATGGAGACACAATTTTATTTATTTTATTTTTTTTTAACGTATTTCCACTATAAAATTGCAGCTCAATCTGTGACATCAATGTGACAATAACACCTTGTGAATTTCTGTTGAAACTAATAAAATAAGGAGTTAAAAATGATTAAATTTAATATTTTTCCCCCAAAAAACTTCAAATACATTTAACATAATAAACTGATGCAATGGCTTCCAACATGTAACTTATCTACATGGCAAGTTATGATTTCAAAAACAACCTGTTGCTAAAAGGGGATGCAGTCATTGTAATAGCATTCTAATCATATTGCATTATGTTATAATTTATAAGAATCAAAACTAAATTATTCCAATACACCCATATCTCCTTGGTTCATTATCTGCAGTTGTCTTTTTAAGCCCCTGCTGTGCTAGGTGAAATATTTTAATTTTGTTCGCAATGCTGCATAGGCTTATAAATATTTATGAAGAAACACTTACAGAAAATTGAGTCTTACATGCTGAATGTTCTCTTCTTCATCATTCTGAGGAGCAAGATTATTTGCATTTCCAAGTCTAGAAAGAAAAGTATGTAAATAATTGTTATTTTTTGAAGTAATCCACATGATATCAAAGCTATTTTCAAGTACTACATTAAACTCATTATTTTGATTTAATATTCCTATACTATATTTAAAGGATAGAAGGGATATTAATTTTATTGATAGGTAATTAGGGAATGGGATATAACAAAACTGTGTAATGTAGTTTTTTGTTCTATGATTCAGTTTTTAGATGCAAAAATGGAAGCAGAGTAGGAGAATGTATTACAAATAAAACACTTCCTTATCTGTTTCTTTTATAAAATCAATTATTAGTCTACTAACTAGTTTAATTTAATGACTAGCAACAAATTTAATTTTATTTAAGGTATCGTAAAATATAACTAAGAACTAGAAGACAGTGGTAAATTTTATAAAAACAATAAAAAGAATAATAATGCATTAAAGAGCTGTTTCTCAAAGGGCTTTATCAAAGTTGTTACTTACTAGCAGAAATATTATGCTAGGATCTGTCCATCATCAACTGCATACAACTCAAACACGATCATTAATAATACTATTAACGGAGCTTCAGTTCACAGCTTTACTTCAAAATTATTATTGTTATGGTTGTTATTATGTTATTATTATTATTATTATTATTATTATTATTATTATTATTATTTATTATCATTAACATTATTAATATAATTTATAATTTATTATTCATTATTGTTATTGTTACTATTATTATTAATGTTACTATTATTATTATTATTATTATTATTATTATTATTATTATTAATATATGACCTAACAGTTGTTGGAAGAGACGAATTGGATGTGCTTAATATCAAGACGGAAAATTTAAGAGTCGTATGCAGTTGATGATGCTGTAGAACAGATCCTAGAATGCTGGTTCTGCTGTCTAAGTAACAATTTTGATAAAGCTGTGTGAAAAACGAGTGCATTACTATTAACTGAGCTTCACTTCAAAATAAAAGTAAATAATAATAATAATAAAAATAAATGATGCTTATTATTATTATTATTATTATTATTATTATTATTATTATTATTATTATTATTATTATATATTTGTTTAATGTTTATTATTTTTTTTCTTATGGTATTCTCTCTAACATTCTGTAATTAAAAATTAAAAAGTTTGCATGATGTAGCCAATTAATACTATTCAAATACCACAACAAAGATTGGTACTCACTGTTTCTGCCAGGAACACTGGTATGGTATCATTTGATGAGGCAAGGGAACAAATGAAAACTATAGCCAATATAGGTTCTGAAACTGTGTCGGACTTTCATGTACCAGTATCTTGAAATCCTTGCAGTATATGGATTATGTCAGTTAAAACTTGCATGCAAATATCTCTGAAGCAAAAGTAGCACATTCAAGAGGTCCCAAGTTTGAATCTCAGTTGGATGAGAGATTTCCCTTATCCTAAGAAGACAAATGTTGAGTACCTCTATAAGCTCTAAGGACTCAGGCTTGATTGAGCATCATTTCGCCTGTCTCATTGTCTGACATGATATATCAGGTTTAAAGAAAGATAGGAAATGAAAAATGACTTTCAAACATCTAAAGAGGGGGAGGGGCAAACTAAAGTAGATGATATAAGCCACTCAAAAAGAACCATTTCAACATAAATAGAAACTCCATAATATTTTTTAATGCAATTGATAACATGTAAAATATTGGTGAATGAATGGTGTTTGTTGCATCACAATTGGTCAATTGATCCTGAGAAACTGTAATGTGAAGTTGACTTTCCAGATATAGCAAAACACACATCAGCTGCAAGAATCAAGATTAATTTGTTTGTTTCATTGAGTCTCATGTACAAACTTAAGTTAATTGCAATATGTTTCGAAATACTACAATGCAACAAAAGCCGTTCTTAATTGTGTCAATTTTTTGGAAATAATATGGGTTCCCAGTCACAATAAAAAGATGAAAATAAATAAAGGTTTTTATCTCTTCATTGTTTCTCAAGCTTCATTTCACGTTATAATTTCTCTGATGTAGTTTACTATTGTGATGCAATAAATAGCATTCTTTTTAACCCCTTCACTGCATAAAAAGTTATTTACATGTCATTCATTACCCTGGCGGCCTATTTAAATCTTAAATCCTTTAAATGCTTGAAAGAAATATAACTTAAACTCCTTGTACACAATCAAGTTTTTGACAAATTTGATGGTTTACAAGACCTTCCAAGAGTTGTCACACCTTCACAAGTTTTCTTGTCAAATTGCTTCCAATACTTGTTAAGGCTTTGAAAGTCTTGAAAGCAAACAAGGGCATGCTCTGAGTGGTCAAAGATTTGACAATAATTTGATGGATTTGTCCAATGAAATATGAATATTAAAGTGCATAACGAAATCTGCAAAGTGGCTGAAAGTGAAAAGTAAATGAAAATGCTGTCTGGATAAGGGGTGTCATTGTATATAAGCTGATTAGGTTTGTTTTACGAAAGTTGGAAAATCTCTATACTTTATGGGGTCTGTGGATTACCACAATATGTAGAAGACATGGCATACAAAGAAATTGCCAGGCTGATTCCCATAGTATACAATAAAGTTATTTGATATAGCGCAGTTAACCTATCAATTCATGTTATTTCCACTGCATTCAGAATCTGATGTTGTGGGAGATCTGATGTTATACGTAAAAGTGTTATGTAATTATATAAAGACTAATATTTTATTGCAAATTGTAATACTGTCAAGCTAATAGCAAATTATTTTGCACATGATAAATTATCAATGTATTCTGAAGGGGTTCAGTTTGGGAAAAAGAAAATTATAAATACACATTTATGGCACTATCAAGTCTTGAAATTTCTTATCAAATCTTGACAATATTTGAAAAATTCTTGTAAGCTCTTGAATTGAAAAACAAGTTTGATTATGTACAAGGGATTTTAGATCTCTTTAGCAAACATTATTTTAACGATGCAATAGCATCGCTTAAGTAATACATATCATTTTTTACATTCAAAATACTAATAACAGGCTATTAGAAGCACAATATCTTTATTTGTCCATGCAGTTAATATGACGGGCACAACAGGTGAGTTTCCTTCGTGATCTAGGGTCCAATATGTAAATAAATAAAAAAATATTCAACCACAGTTTGCATAATGAACATCTCCCCAAATGTAAAAACATTAATGCAAAACCACTTCTACCATATTTAACATTAAAAATCCTGAAACCAATTCAGATTCTTCTTAGCAAAATAATATTAGGCTTCTGATAGGGGTGCACTTTACTGGAAAATAGTCAGGTATGCACAAGGTTTCACTAACACCTCTCCCACCCCGTGCACTGCACCATTCACTCTAAGCACGTGATCAGTACATGCACAGCTTGTTTTGAAGATAGAAAGTCCAAATATATGTGACAGTGCTGTATGTGATAGCTCTCACATTTGTTATGGTATGTGGTGGTGGAACTGGAAGTGCAGCATGATGATAAGAGAAGGCTTTGGAATGTCACACATCTGGATTCTTCCAGATTTTCAGTTTCCACAAGTTTCCATAAATAAAACTCAGGCTTTATCTGACATCATTATGTTGTTTCGCATTTGCAGATCAGCTGCTAACTATTTAAGGAAGCGCAAGATGAAGATTTGTCAGGAAACCTTATCTTCTTCTGTCAGTTTCTGTTCTGTCTGCAATTTTTATGGATGGAAGAATGAGCACTGTATGGAATGATCTGACACTCCTAGTGCCAGGGTATGTCTCACAGAACACAGAGGACTTAAGAGAGTACTTGATGGACCTCCTACACTTGCTCAGGGGTTTGCTGTGTCTTTGAATGCACTGGGTTTTTCTTCCTTGCAAAAGATACAATAGTGCAGCAATGTTGCACTCACTGTACAGTTGTCCGATGATGCAGAACTTTATCTTGGTGTCCCAACCAGAAATGATGAGCTGAGATGGTATTTCTGAGGTATGCCTCAATGGTGAATGTACAATGCTCTGAACACCCCAAGGCCATCATTACAAATGGAAGTCATATGTCAATACAACTAGCATACTTAATTTGCACAGGCACAAGCAGTGATACAGTGCTACATCACTCAAATCATACCATAAATTCTGTGAGATCTTGTATAAAAATTATAATTTGAAGTATTGAGGATGAATTATCTGGTACACTGATATACCATGTGTTAAGAGAATATTGGCTAAAGAACTTGATCTTGAACTACTTGGGTTTTCTTTTCTATATACTGCAAAACAAACAAAATGGAGGGGTTCATGTACTTACCTCTTGTTAAAAATGAGAACACTTAAGAATCCACTGTTTTAACTAACATTATCTTTAGGGACACATATACATGTTAACACCTGAAGGATTATTAATATCATATAGTAGCTCTTATTGGGGATATTTAGCAAGGGAAATGGGGTAACTGACCTGAGCAAGCCATTGAATGTTAACCTCCACCTGCGAAGTGGTTCACACAACTCCAGCCTGATGCCAGCTCCACACCAAGCTGTACTGCTATGAGCATGCATTACTCCATGACCTTGAAATACAAAATATTCTGACAATAAAAAACTTAGATACTTAAGAAATCATTATTACAAGTGTATAGGCAGTTATATAATTTAGAGCTTGTGATTTCTTTACCTGGCAAATGATATACGGAACCATCTTCTAACACTAAATGCAGGCGAACAGAAATTTTGTTTATGAAACTTCTAGTTATGTGTACTAAGAGTGCATTTCCCTTGTGATCTGTAGCTCTAATTGTCATCATGTCTACCTGTAAAGATGATATAACCCTTAAATGTCTACAGCTGAGAAGTAAATGTAGAGTGAAAACAGTGAGAGAAAGAAATGTAGCACAAAACTTATTTATTTTGCACTGTACCATGGACAGAAAATATATGATTATTTTACATTAAAAGAATTTGAGTCGGATTTTGTAATACAAACATTACTTAGTAATTACTGACTGTTTCAGGAACAAGTGTAAGTAAAGCACAGATAAAATATTGCATACACAATGTTACAAAAGGAAATTATTTAGTAATTTAACTGGAAAGACATTCACTGGAATTTTATGTTTCAATGAAATGGACATGGGAAAGGGTTAAATTATATAGATAAAATTAATAAAGGAGAAAGCATGAGCAAGATCAGGTGTGTTAAAGTTAAAAGGTGAAAGAGAAAGCTTTACTCAAGGGAATGCCTATTACTTGAAGGTAAAGAAGACTTGGACATATCGTTTTTAATTCTAAGGAAAATGAAAACTGGAGAAATGAACTTATTGGTCTAAGTTTAAAAGTTACAAAAGAACATTGTTGGTCAGAATATTCACAAAGGAAAGCAGGAGTGTGGGACATTATTTATTTAAAGTTAAAAAAGAAGTGAAAATTGACAGTGAAGAAAGAAGAAAATTGATACAAAATAGTAAATAATACAATATATACAATATGTAATAAAGATTATGCATCCTTGTAGTTATGTTCTATCTAAACCTATAAATAAACTCCATAGTAGTGAAATGAGTTTTGCTATTTAATAAAACTTGTCACCTAAGGGCTAAGCCTTCTCAGTATAGAATTACAGGGCTAAGGCTTCTCAGCATAGAATTACAGTTTAGTTTTTCATATATCTAAATCCACATGGCCCTCTTCATTGCAGGGATTGTTGCTGAGCTTACCTCTTGAAGCTGAGTTAGAACTCTAGGTTTCTCTAGCTCTTCATCTTCCTTATTTGGCATGAATGCTGTCATAATATCCACGTGAGGAGAAGATGGGTAAAGTTTTTGCCTCCAGAGTACCCACTGAACCCACCATTTCTTCATAAAAAAATACCAAGCTGTAAATAAAAGGTTGTAATTGTTGGCATTTAGAATTTATTTCGATTTTAAGTAGCTATGAACTGAAATTATTGGTTGAATTTTTAGATATTGGTATTTCTATAAAGATTTATAAAATACTGAAATAAGTTCAATGGACAAAAAAGGTAGTCATCCATAGGGAATCATTACAAGCATCATTTAATGTTCTGGAACTCCACTTCTGGACATCACCTGAATTCAGTTAGGAAGTTAGTCCTCCACAGAGGCTGTGCAGGTATGGCACATCCAGATTATTACTGAGGATTCCATCACACAATTCCACCAGATTGCAGACCAGACTGTTCCAAATGTCCCACAGATTATGGGGATCAAGTCAGACGAATTTACAGGCCAACCAAGATGTAATAGGGTGGAAAGTGTTCATCAAACTAGTCACATATCCTTCCAGCCTGATGAACGGTGCTGCTGTCATCTTGAAAAATAGGGATATCAATAACATGTTCATCATGCAGATGTTGGCTGAAAGGCAACACTTGATCATTCACAATGTTTAAAAAACATGCTAGTTCATTTTTGTGGTCACCTCAGTAAGCAGGTCCAATCTATAAGAAAAACCCCCCTAAACATCACAAAGCCATTCCTGACTTGAACCTGCACTTGTACATGTTCAGGATGAAATGCTTCAGTTGGCCTCCAGTACACTCGATGCTTGTGTCATTTGAATAAAGGCAAAACCATGAATTGTCAGACCACATTACATTCTGCCAATCAGTTACTGTCCATGTTCGATGATTTCTAGCTCATTGAAGACATGCAGCTTTATGGACCTGTGTGAGCAATGGCCTTCTGCAAGGTGACCGACTCCAAATGCTCATTGTGTGCAGTTCCCATCGCAATGTTCTCTCACTAACAGGTAGGGATGAACCTTCATTCACTGACTGCAGCTATTCCTGTTGGGTTTGGAAGTGATTTTGTTTCACAACCTATGAAATGTGTCTCCAGTCCCTCTCAGTCAGGATCTTTTTCTGACTACAGTTTTGACGTCATGTTTCAGGGCCATGTGTATTACATCACTACTTGTAGACACATTGAACAGTCCGTTATGAAACACAAACACATCCAGAAACTGCACTCCTGTATAGCCATGGGCATGATCTAACACAATTGCCCCTTTTTGCTCTCTGACACATTTTTCATATAATGTTCTCTTGAAACATAAACGTCTCACTGATTGCTCCTGCCTAATACTCACATAGAGGCAGTGTGACAGCTATAAAGACTTAACGGTTCATTTGTGCATGTGTACTAGGAGAACTAATTTTTTTGTCAAGTGAGTCTTTTATCCTGTTCTTCATTAATACATTTAATAAAATAATAATTTTTTCAAATGTTATATGTAAATATAGCATATTTTCGTCTACACATATGAGCATCTCAAAAAGAAAAAATAGATGCTATATGAAAGGCATTTGAAGGCTGAAATCTAAGCACTAAAAGTATATTTTATCCCTCAAATAAACTTGATTAATGGCAGAATTATTAGTGAAAAGTTTTAAACAAAAACCACTGATTACATGCTTAAAAACAAATTATCTTGACATCAGCAAAAGTTGAATTTTTTTGGTAACTATTTTACTAATAGCACTGTCTTGCATCTTCAGCAAAACCTAGCAAATTGTTACAACTTGGCCAAAAATATTTAAATGGGGTTTAATTAATTCTGTTCTTTGTAGGGCTTATGAAAGGTAATTGAATTTATACAGTTGGTACATTTAATGGCAGAGCCCAGTCACACAAGCAGCCAACTCGATTTTGCCAATGATATTGCCCTAGTGGCAAACTCAGCCAGAAATCTATAGCCAGGTTGAATTATGGCAGCAGGAATTAAGAAGAAGGGGTATGTACATCAGCACTGAGAAAACTAATCATGGTCACTGCATGCTCCAACTGTAGCTCACTGACTACAAGTATCTTGGAGCAGTTTTCAGTCAGGATGGAAAATATGGTTGGGAGATTAGCCATAGAACAGCAGTAACAAGTAGATTATTTTACCCCATTAACAAGAGGATTTACTGGAAAATGAGAAATCTCAAGAATACAAAATGGCAGTCTCTTGCTCAATCCTCCCCACCTTAATTTATTCCTCAGAGTCTTGGACTCTAAACACCCAACATCATGGTAGGCTGCAGGCAGCAGAGAGAAGATACCTAAGAAAAGTAGAGAATAAGACATGTAGAGACTATACTCATTCAGGCCATTAGGGTATCACTAAATTTAAACTCCTTCGATGCCGTATTGTAGGCAACACAGCTCAGCCAGCATGTATGTACATATGATAGAGATGTCAAACGCTCATTACTGCTGACTTGTTTGGGAGCCACATCAAACCAAGCGATGAGGCAGTCCTTGGGGAAATAATATAGGTAGAGGATGCAGTAGATCTAAGAGGGATGCCAGGAGGAAAACACTAGGTAGAAAGATATGGCCATCTCTGCAAAGTAGATAAGGCCTTGACAAAGAAGAAGCAGCAACTTATTCCATTTATGAGTTGGTATGCTTAGTACAAGTGTTCAGAGTTGTGGGTTCAAACCTGAGCCAGGACAATAGCATTAAAGTATGCTTAAACATGCACAGCTTCATGTCAGCAGATTTTCTAGCATGTAAATGAACTGAAGGGCAAACTTCAAGCACATCAGTGATGCTAATTTGACCATAGCAGATACTAACATTGCTAAGCAAACCCAACACTTTTAATTATTTTTTACCACACAAGCCGTGTGTAGGACAAATGTTGGATAGGATCAGACTGAAAAATTCAATGCCATAGCCAGGATTTAAACCGTGGCTCTGCATGTGCCAGGCATCCAGTTTTGTTCCTTGGTATCTGCCTAATCCTCTCTGACCATATGACATCTTGATGTACCTTTTATTGGTGCTGAAAACTACATTTTCGCATCACAAAGGATCTGAGCAACAACGTCCATTGGTTCGTTTTCAAACACCCTGCATAATACTATAGATATGAAAGACTAAGTGAAGCTATAACTAGTAAAGACATTTTTTAAATGTGGTATCTAGCTGATTGCTCTAATCACTGAGCTACCAACATGGCATTAAACTCCTTGGCTGACTTACATATTTCCTGGTAAACCACAAGGTGATCTCAAATTATTTTGAGTTGACATCCTTACAATATCGTAAGTACTTTAAGTACTTACTTAAATTGGGTTAATTGTTTATCCAACTATTAAGTCAATTAGTCTTAATTGTTTTTCCCACACAAGCCATGTTTATAACAGGAGTTCGAGAGGTCAAATCAGACTGAAATATTCAATATCATAGCCAGGATTTCAACCACAGATCTCCCGGTCTCTAGCCAGTTGCTCTAACCAGTGAGCTATCATGGCAACATGCTGACACAGCATTAAATTCCTCAACTGACTCTCAAGTTTTTCAATAAACCACAAGGTGATATCAAATTATTTTGATATGACATACCCAAATGGTAACTTATAATTTTAAGTCCTTTAAGTCCCATGCTTCATAGTTTAACCAACTATGGTCAATTAGTGCTAATTTTTTTTTCCCACACTAGCCTTGTGTTTGGCAGGAGTTAGATAGGTAGAGTCAGACTGAAAAATTCATTGCCACGGGTAGGTGGCCAGTTCAAGTTAATGATTTCAAAGATATTTCTTTAAAAACGTATACTGTTCTCAAACAGAAAGTTTTCATTTGTTTTCTTTTATTGTTTCCTGGGCATGCAAAAAGAACCAAATCTCATCACATGGCGACAGCTTTTAAAACAATTGAGTATCACTTTAGCCTAATTTTTTTTTTTTTTTTGGTAGTGTTTAACGCCCGCTTTAACTACTTATGGCACCGCAGGCTATTTCTGTTCATGTTTATTTAAATTATCATTAAGTAGATAGAAGATAGGTGTTTTGTAAGAATTGATTGTTGCACAAAGGTAAAGAAAATCATGAGAATGCAACACATCAGATTTTTAAAAGTATTCCCATTTGATATGCTTAAGTAATTAGGTAATTTATTGTGCAGAATAATTCCTTATCTTTTCCAATTGTCTTACTCTTGTTGTATTTCTATGAAAGTTATCAAATCTAATGTTATAGTCATACTATTTGTTTCTATTTACACTATTAGTTCATATTTAGATTTCCAAATAGCTAAGTGCAAAATGTGAATGTACATACCTGTTCTGCTGTATGCATCATGACTTCCATTTTGGTTGCGACTTTTCTTGTCCCCAAAGAAGATGGAGTAAACAATAAATATGCATGCACATAATGCGGCATTCTGTAGTAAGCTCATAAAAAGGGAAAACATATTGTCCATGACTGTGTTACTTCAGAAGCAACAAAGCAAAGCTTTCTCCTTTACCTGAACTTTTCCATAAGCCTGGAAAAGTATTTTCACATTATCAATAAAGGGATGAAAACAACTCAATTTTTTAAATTTTTTGAAAGGTTCTTAATGTATCAATGGGTAATCTTTTAATTCTAAAGTATGGTTACTACTCTCTGTTAGGCAATATACTTAACACCACAGACCACATAATATACCCAGAAACTACCTAATCAACTATAGAAGAAAACAGGTAAATAAAAAGATATTGTTCCCCTTTAATACTTTTTGCTGTACTGTGCAATCTTTGGGAGAACAAGTGAATGAATTTATAACAATGAGGATTACTCAAAACTTTACTAATTTACATAAGAAAAGCTTACAAATTTTAAGGCAAGCTTCATCCAATTTTTCAGAGAATATGGGAACAATTTGAAAATGTCATCAGATTTTTTATAGAAACTGTGTCAAATTACCTCCAGTGCAGTACTTCAATGTTAGAAATATTTTAGAAACAAAAGCAAAAGACAATGCTCCTGCAAACAGGGGTACACAATATCAACAACAAAACTTTTAAAAATATTAGGGAATGGAGACAATATTCAAAGACCATAAAACTTGGATATAAGTAGACTTTGGATTTTTAGGTCCTTAAAAGCCAATTTTAGGCTCCTTTTATTCTCAATAGGCACTAAAGGCATAGTTTTAGGCACAAAAAAAAAGTTTCTGTGAGCTAAAAATTAGATTTTGTGTACTCTAAATGTATTTCTACATTCTAAAAGTTAAAACATCCAATTAAATACTCATAGTGATGATTAAAATTACAAGATATAAATACAGTGAAATCACAAATTATTACATCTAAAAACATTTTATTATATGTTAAATTCTAAATTTATGGTTGGTAACACACAATATGATATTATAAAGTTTAAAAATGAATAGATCCAGTGGAAATACCTGTACACTACAGATAAATCATTCTGACCTAAGTGCCATCCCCAAAGGTTGCTTTCAAAATATAGTACATCGTTAAGAATAGCACTGCAAAAGAACTGTCTGAAATAGATTTGAAAACCAAAGGAGAAATCTTGCAAATGTATGTATATCACAGTTAATGATATGGACAAGGTATGCCAGAGACGAAACAATGGGAAAAGATTTCTGCAGTACTGCAGTAACTGACAAATACCAAAGGATGACAAGACCACACGGTGAAAATATTCTATTTCTCCTTCTATAAAACAAGTGAATCTACCTTCTAAAGCTTTAAAAAAAACTTTAAATATAGTATGTACAGAAGGTGTTGTATTCCACCAAAAAATTTAATGTTGAGATTTCACCACAAATATGTTTTGAGATTCTCTGAATAAATAAAAAAAGAAGTATTTTTAGAAAAGGGTCTGTGTGTAGGTGTGAGTATATGTGTATGCATCTGTGCGTACATACATGCATGTGTGTGTGTTCACTGTTGCTCAAAAACGAAAAGACTGTTAAATACTAAATTTCGTATTTAAGTTAGTAACCTCCAAGGATGTGACATGAAGATTTTCAAAAAAAATCTCTCACCCCAAACTACTCTTTAAAGGAAAAACTTGTTTTTCTCAAAAATGGCTTTAACAATTTTTTATTAAAATAGTGTATATTAAAGATATTTAAATAGAAATAAAATGTATATCTTGAACTTTCAGCCTCTTTATTCTTGATGATATGTAAGAGATAAACAAAAACTTACTACATAAAAAATGTAGATCTCATTAATACACACAATTTACGTCATATGCATTTTTTTTTTTTTGGTAGAGTTAACTGTTTCATAGATACTCCTTGTTATTGGTTTCAATTTTAAATTATTTAAACTTATCTCAAATGGTAGGTCCTCTTTCGTTCCATCTCCATTTTGTTTTATTTCTGGTCGTGCAAAGCAAAACAAATTTAATTATTCCACATAGCAACCATCATTTTAAAAGATTTGACTATCATTTTAGCCTAATGTGTTACTTTATTTCTCTTCTATTTAGAAGGAATTAATACAACCATTTCTGCTAATGTTTATCTTAACCATTATCTACAAGTAGATAACGGAATAATCTTTTGTAACAATAGTTTGTAGAAAAAGTCATATGAATAGAATACAACAAGATTTTTTTCAGAAGGCCCATTTCTAAAATCAATTAATATAATTATTTTTGGTTAGAAATGTTTTGCTTAAATTAAAATAATTTCATGCTCAAATAATTTCAATAACTTTGCCAATTTTTAATATGATTTGAAGAAAATTATTGCTATCAAAATCTTAACAATTTTATATTTCTTTTATTATATTTTATTAGAAAGTCTTTGAATAAAGTATTAACTCTGTATCTTTATCTGTTACACTAAAAACATTAATTAAACCATATAAATTGTGAAATAGACATTTTTTGGCTCTATAAGCTTAAATAGGTGTCAATTGTCAAAATAAGCTCTTTAGGCCCCACAAAATCCTTTAAATATTTAACTAGTTTAGTTTATTCGTACACATAAAAATAGGCATCTACCTAAAATGTGAGGTTGACATATTACTGAGTGAGATGGCTCTACAGTAATGTGTGAGGCTCACATTGTAGAGGTCCCAGATTTGATTACTGTTAGATCAGTCACTCTTATCTTGGTACTTGGGGGGGGGGGGTTCTAGCTGGTGAATGCTAAAGAGAATACAATGCTGTGAATTTTCTTGTCATTTGTCATGTTTCAGGATCAGGAGAGTGGACAGCAGGTCAGATGCATAGCAGTGGAGTTTGCTTTGCGAGAGGTAACCCAGTGGAAGGGTCTTGCCAGCAATAGGATGTAATAGTTGGATACGTTAGGGACCCTGCCTTTATCTGCATCTACTGTCCTAGATTTGGTTATCCTCTGTGCTCTCTGTTTCATCCTTTCTCCTAAGGTTACAGCAGCAGAATAGACAACTGTGCACATAAGTGTCAAAGTCTTTTCTGATAACCATAAAAGACAATACAAGAAAATCAAACAATTTATAGAGACCTTTCAAAATCCCATGACTTCCTGAGGAAGAAAAATTATTAAAAATCATTCAAAAGAATGTAGAATTGAAACTAAAAGATTGCTCATTAGGATGAATTAAGAATCAGTCATAAACTGTGACATATCCAGTGAATCAGTTCTCATCATCAAATACATAAAACTGGTGGGATACCCCGACAGGAAAATGTTGACTCAGCAGTTTACTGTAGCTGGGGATGAAAGAAGATACCTTGAAATTGATAAGCTTTTCATGCATAAACTACTGGAAATGTCGTATCTTTACATTGCAGTTTACTGTAGCTGGGGATGAAAGAAGATACCTTGAAATTGATAAGCTTTTCATGCATAAACTACTGGAAATGTAGTATCTTTATTCAGCTATTATTCCATCATTGTTTAACAATTTAAAAGTGTAATGCATTATTAAGTTTTGATAAACTGGATGACATAAATAAATAGATAAATAATAATATAATAAACTGCTCCCACTGCTGCTATTATTCAAGGTCTAATGCTTGGTTTCAGTTGGCAGACCAAGGTTTTTATACAGCTCTATCTGATTTTAAATTGACAAATTCCAGCTGAATTAATGGACAAGTAAAATTATTTAAATTAATTAAAAGTGTTTAATTTATTCATACAATTCTTATGACTTCTTTACAACTTGTTAGAAATAACAATAGCCAAACAGATAACCAAAACCTTCCTAATTTGTATCTAAGATGGTGCTAAATTATAATGATTCATACCTGCAAGATGCAGCAAATTCAGACTTCAATACACCATTTCATAGGAATAAACAGAACCTTGAAAGTTACTGATAAGAAAAGCTGTATGATAAGTCAATCAGCTATTACAGACTTGTCTTTTTATCTTTCTTTGATAATGTATATATCTTGATCCATTTGAGATTAAAATATTACATATTAATCCATACATATATAATCAATGTAAAGAATGAGAAAAAATAAAAGAGAGGAATAAAAAACAGTAATAAACAGCAATTGAACCAAGCATTAAATATAAAGCTCCAATTCAAAATGAACACAGACTGTAAATTAACTAAAGATTTAATGCAGTATTAACAACTTATTAGAATTAGATTGATTACAAAGTAATTATGTTGAAATTAATAAGTATGCATATTCATTTATGAAAAGTATCTATTCAATCATAAAAAAAATTGTAATCAGAAGTAAAACAGTCTTAAGTTCTCAGACATTACTTAAGCAATTACTCACGCATTATTTAAGCAATATTTTATTCTTAGAAACTATGACTTAAAGCTTAAACTTCCTGAAATTGGAGAGCTGATGCAGTGTGACACAACGTTTACAATCTGTTTCATGAAGTCATGTCAAGATTTATGCTTTGTGAGCTCATCCACTTTTATGTTCTCCAATGATCCTTATTTGTGCATTTTATCACTTTATTTCCCCCTAAGATTGTCCCTATCAGTGAAGTATTCTATTGGAATATTGAATTTTTGTGATGTTTAGCCATTTTCACTAGCACTATCATGGAAAATTTTCCTGTTACTCATTTCCTTAATAAGTTTAAGAGTTGAAGGATCAGATGGGTGAATGGAATACAATAACAGAAATTATGCAAGTTAAAAGGAACATATTGGAAAAAAATAGAAGAAAGGCATTAGAGAAACATATGAAAAAAAAAAACAACTATAAAATGATTGTAAAAAATAATTGCAAAAATAGATATCATCAGAAAGCTAACAATCTAACCTCATCAAGCAGACTAGTAGCATTGTGTCAAACTGAATCAGCACTCTAATTTCAGAGATTTTAAGCTTTAAGCCATCAAATACAAGTGATCTTTTATTAATTTTTTTCTTTCCAAATATTACAAATATTATTAATCCTGATGTTCCATAAACTTGTTCCGCTTTAATTTAAATATTGGTGATACAGACACCTCATATAATAGAAGAATAAAATACCAGAGAAGGTCCTTAAAGGAGAGGCTAGAGGAAGAAGGAAAGAGACAAACTACTAAGAAGGGTGAACAGGGACCAGGACCAAAACAAATGGATTAAGAAGTATGGAAGCCAGGGGTTTAAGGGAAAAGTATGAATTAGACTGGAAATACATAGAAATTCATTAACAGAAAAAATAAAATAACTGAAGATGAACAAAATTTCCTTTTCTGTATCAAATGAAATGTTTCTACTTTGCAACCACCAAAAGCATAAGAAATGATGAAAACAAACTTTAGGAACTTTTTATAGTTTTAACAACCCTTTACCTGTAGGTCATATTGGACAATGAAATTGGCAAGATGATTTTGAAATGTACCAGGGGTCCATGAAGCTTAAAGTTACTTGACACTCATCTTCTCAGGTTAAACCGGAAAAAAAAAAAAATCTTTATCTGGGTAACTCACCCAAACCGAGATTAGAACTCGGGACCTCTTGAATGTGAGACAGACATGTTACCATCGCACTATAGAGGTAGACTTTTGGAAATATTGTCATTGCCAGATCACAGAGGCTAGGACAGTCAACTTGTGGTTAATCTAATTTTTGTGTATGCATTTCTATTATTGATTTTCAAGAAGCATTATTTGAGAGTACAAACTACTAGAAGAACTTAAACTTTTAGGAGTTCAAGGCAAATGTAACATAGGATTACTGAGTTCATAATCCAATGCTTTATTGCTACAAAATATTAACAGACATGCTAAGGTGTACCTCCTTAGTATTTATATCAATTCAGTATTAAATAAATCCAATATAATCAATGATCTTCCCTCCCAATTACAAAAAATGCATACAAAATCTTAATGCTTGCAGACCATGGTCTTATGGAACCCTAAACCAAAAAATAATCAATAAATATAGCACAACAGACCCTGATAAAATTACAGCATTGGACAACTACAATAATATAACAAAAATTAATATCCAGAAAACAAATAACACATTGATAATATGCGAAAAACATAAAGAATTACATAAAAAAAAAGGTGAAAAATTAGGTACCACTGTTAAAAGACGAACATTGGGAAAAGCATGGGGAAGCACTACACAAGCTTTGAACACTTTTTATATATATTAAACCAACTATCAAATATTGTACATAAATATCAACCACCAACCAAACAAATTTCACTACCTACTTGACAAATAGAAGAAAACCCCTGTTCAGTAATGAAGAGAAAGCAGGTATTTAAATACAATGCTGGTTGAATACTAAAACCAACACGTTGGATCTGTTGATTTACCTGCACAGCTGGCCGCCCACATTCTGAGTCTGTTGACAAGTCACCGAGTCAGTTCCGGTCGTTTAGCTCCACTTCTATTTGTTTGGGAAGACCAGCTTCAGGGTAGCTTCCAGTCATTCCAGGAATTACATTGTGATCCCTGACAGTTGCCTTACCTCATGGCCACTCTGTCACACTGTTGCTACTTAGTCCCATTCAAGGCAACAACAGACAATAAGCCATTTTCAAACAAATAAACTAAAACACTAGCACACAGCACATTAAAACAATAAAAAAATTCTGTGGCAAAGCAAAATGTGCAGCACAAGTGGATGCTCATGCTTACTGAAACTGCCTTGAAGAATGTGATGACATCATTGCTTACGTAGCATGAATCTAACGACAGAGAGGCAGACACACCTCTTATTAGCTGAGACAATGTGCTAGCTGTCAGGGATCACTATGGATCTCCCTGACCATAATATAGCAGCCTGGAGTACTCAGATCAGCTAATTTAACACATGTCATGATCTCTATTAAAAGCAGAATAAATTTATCCATTTTATTTTCAATGCAGGTCTCACAAACAAGGAAGCAAGTTATAATATTTCAGATATTGTATTGTTTAACCTTTACAAGTACACAGTAAAATTGTTACATTAGACTTCATTTAGGCCTGCATTAGTAAGAAAAGTATGAACTACAATTATAATATACAGTTTGAAGCTCAATTTTTAATCATTCATGTGTCTTGCAGTGCTGTCAAATAAAACAAAATTCTAACACAATTGTATATCGAGTTGTTGTAATAATAATAATAATAATAATAATAATAATAATAAGCAAGCTTTCCAACTCATTTAGCCCACAACTATTGTACCTATATTACATATGATTATTACCACAAAAATTGTTGTGTTGTGCATTTTGATGTATTTTCTCAATATACCTTTATAACTAACCACATGGAGAATCCTGAACTTATACTTCAAAAATACTTACCTATCTTTATCTTGAAGAAATTTAAAGAAAGAGACAGCATTACTTTACCAGATATAGTTCAGGCAATAATATACCAAACACCTTTCTTGTTCCTTAAGGTTTCACAGTCTAAAACTAAAAAAACTAGAAAAGAATTTCATCATATTCTCTATATAGCTCATACAAATACTCCAGACCAGGCCAATACGCTAAAAGCATTAATGCTCCTTGTCTTCTTAGTCGGGTTTCCTGTATGAAATCTGAATGTATGCAATACTCTTTCACATAGGGTGTTGATATTGCAACATTTCAAAGGTATAATACTGAAAATCAGCAAATGAAAAGCTGATTACTGAACAATGTGACTAACAGAAAATGTTAATGAAAAAATGAAAAGGAAGAAAGAGTTTTTTTTTTGGTAGTGTTTAATGCCCGCTTTTACTGCTCTGGCACTGCAGGTGATGACACTGATGATACATGAAGATAGAACCCCGGTGGAATGAGATGGTGGGGGAAACCGAAGAACCCGGAGAAAACCTGCCTCTGCGCCGCTTTGTCCATCACAAATCTCACATGCAGTCGCTTGGGATCGAACCCGGGCCGTCTAAGTAAGAGACGAATGGTCTGAAAGAGTGAGAGAGAGAGAGAACAAAAGAAATAAAGAAAGAGGGAAAGAAAAAGAGAGAGAAAAATACCGAAAGTAAGAATAAGAAAGGAAGGAAGGAAGGAGCGAAGGAGGAATTCTTATTGAACATTAATAAAGCATTTGATTTTTCTTAAATTAAAATTTCAGAAAATTGTAATATCAAAACCCTTAGGATTTTCAAATAATAAATACAATAAAAAATGTCTATAAACCAATGTTTATTCTACTTTTCAACACTGGTCATTTATAATACTGGTTTAATGTACAATTTATAGTTCAATTGTAACCTTTATATAAGGCTTACTTTGCAGATAAGTTTGTAATATAAAATGATAACAAGACAATTTGATTATCATTTAATGCTGAACCTTTGTGCACCATCTAGCACAGTTATTTTGTTATTCACAATTATTCTTTAAGCCTCTTCATAACACACAAGAATCTGCATCTCCATTAGCATGCACATTTTTCTGTACATTTTAAGAAGCTTCAACATGTGCAATAAAGACATATTAAGGCATATTTTAACATTGCTTCTTGTCAAATATACAGTTAGACTAATTGTAATTCCTTAACATGTTATATAAAAATAAAGCTCTTCCAAAAATTATGCACTTGCTCATTAACAATTTTAATAAAGTCAACAGATTTGACAAACACTTGCATTTCTTTTATAAATTATTATTGCACACATTTTAAACAATTTATATTAATGAGGAATGCATAAATCAAAATAAAGTGTTTATACTATTACTATGAAGCATAAAAGTAGGTCATTGTTAAAAATAATAAAAAAAATATAACAAATTTGTTATTCCTTTTTCTTCTTATTCTTTTCATCATCCTGGCATACTGCTGCTGTTTCATCCAGTCGTGATTTATCCACTGGATACAACCTAGAAAAATGTTACAGACGGTAAAGAATCAGCACACATTAATTGCAACAATAAGTAATAATAGACACATCTATTCATTTCAAATAAAGTAATGGATACTCTTGGCAATTTTAAGAAAACATTTGTATGTCAACTGAAAAGTCCCTTAAAATAAATTTGAATGAGTTTATTTCTTCTTGATCGTTTATATGTTTACAAATGCTACATATATAGATTATTAAAAAGTCTAATAAGCTACATTAACTGACTTTCTCTACTTATTTTATTACAAAATATTCTTACGAAGCTTATTCTTCTATCTACATGATAATCAAAATAAACATTAGCAGAAATGGTTTTATTACACATTTTCTTAACGGTTCAAAGGAATGGTAAGAATACGGAAATACGCTAGGTTAAAGATATTTTAATTTATTTTATTCATTTATTTGTGCAAAGCAATTTTACATAAGAATATGATGCTAAAGATATAGTCAAAGGTTGTAAGAGCTGGTTGCTATGGAATTGAAATTTTATCTTGTTTGTATGACTAGCATGGGATAAAAAAATGACGACTTCTCACTTGAGGAAAGTATTTATTGGGAAATTTAAACTAAAAACAATAACCTAATAGGTAGAGTAAGACTGAAAAATTCAATGCTATAGCTGGGATTTGAACCACAGATCTCCTGGTCTCTAGTCAGTTGCTCTACTACTGAGCTACCATGGCAACTACCAGCACAGCATTAAATTTCTCAACTGACTCGCATGTTTCCTGGTAAACCACAAGTGATCTCAAATTATTTTGAGATGATATATCAAATGGCAACTTACAATGTTGCAAGTATTTTAAAACCCAGAATTTATAGTATAGCCAACTTTATGATCAATTAGTATAGATTTAATTATTTTTTCACACAAGTCAGTCTGACTCTACCTATCCAACTCCTGTCCTACATATGGCTTGTGTGAAAAAACAACTAAATCAATACTAATTGACCATAATAGTTCACTATACTATGAATCCTTGGATTTAAATACTTACGACATTGTAAGACACCATTGGGGTACATCATCTCAAAATAATTTGATATCACTTTGTGGTTTGCTGGGAAACAAGCAAGCCAGTCATTTGGGAATTTAATGCTGAATTGGCATGTTGCCATGCTCAGTGGGTGATCTATGGTTCAAATCCTGGCTATGGTATTGAATTTTGCAGTTTCACTCTACTCATCCAATAAAAACAACAAATTTCTCGGAAATGATTAACTTAACAAAAACTGTATTTGACATAAATATTGTGTGCTTTAATGCTACATTTTTGTGTATTATATTTTGTCTATCTTTTATGGTTTATCAGTTATGCAAAAGTGAATATTCCCAGAAATTTTGTCACCTAAGTATCTAACCATTTTTGAGAAAATCAAAATTTTAGAAAAATTTCCCATATGTAGTGTAGTTTGGGTTGGGGGGATTTTCTTGAATATCATGTCACATTCTTGGAAAATAGGGAACTTAAACACCAACTTTAACATACAAAATAAGTATTTTGGACAGTGGAGCACCATTTTTTTTTTGTTTGAGTTATGATAGAATTGAGTCTACTTTCTACACTTTTAGTTCCACTTCCCATTTGTTTGGGAAGTCCAGTTTCAGAGTACCTTTATCCTATCTTCAGTTTCTTGGTCGACTGATGCTTCAACAATTGATTGAATCCAGCTCTGGGTTGTGTTGCCCTCTACCCTTCTTATCAGTAGGATAACATCATCCATGGCAGGAATTTCAAAATTCATGAGTATTTTCCTTTCACCCTAGGATGAAAGAACACTTGAGGAGATTTAGGCAGAAGTACATAGAGAAGTCTGCAGTAGCTTATCCCTTTGGACTGAGAATCATAGCATAAAGGAAGAAATAGGGTTGATCAAATATATTGTTCTCTAATGCCAGGCATTTGACAATAGAGTCATTTGTCTTCTTGTATTCCAATATTTTTCAAATATATTTTCATGGTCAGCCACTGAAGCACATATTTTGAGATGCTCTGAATCCATGTCTTGATCTAAGTTACACAGTGGACAGGGTTGATCAAATATACACACAAGCCTTTGAAACTGCAAATATTGGAAAACATCTAAGAAATGGAAATGGAGTTTTATTTATGGACACGCTTTAACTGCTGTGGTTCTCACTGTCCCATTCTATACTGGGCATGAAAGACCACTTAATTTTTCTCAGAGGCTTCTTTTTCAGGCTTGAAGTTCTTTTACGTGCTGTAAATCTACAACATGGGACCAACGGCTTTATTTCATTCTGAAGGAAGCCATTCTAAGGATTTTTATGCCCGAAAAAATCCATCCTCCCCAACACCAAGAGAGAAGATACTCTCATGAATTTTGAAGTTCCCTCTATGGATGATGTTATCCAACTGAAAAGAAGGGTAGAGGGCAGCACAACACTGAGCTGAACTCAACTGACTGTTGCAGCATCAGTTGACCAAAGAAGTGAAGTTAGGGTAAAGGTACTCTGAAACTGGTGTTCCCGAACAAACGAGAAGTGGAGCTAAAAATGTAAAAGCTGACTCAATTTTATCAAAACTCAAAACCAAGTTTGGTATTTAAACAACTTATTGTTTCTGAGTTATGCTGTTCACATACACACAGACAGCATGCACAAATGCATTCACACAGACTTTTTTTCTGAAAGCTTTTTTTTATTTATGGAGTATCAAAATGTTTATTTCCAGCAAAATCTTGGTATTCAATTTTTGGATCAAATACAATATTTTCCCTACCTATATACATACTAAAGAAAGTAATTAGCAAACCAAAACTTGACTGTCCCAACCTTTACCTCTTTTGTATGCATGGAATATTGCCACTAAAATGATTTCCTCATTCACTTTATACTTTACTCCCCTAACTTCAGTAATAAATAAATAAATAAATAAATAAATAAATTCAATAATAAAGTGCTGATAGTTTTTTGGCAATTTAATTGAGCTTAATGAATGCTTGTTGTCATGTTATTTCAACCCCAAAAGTTAAGAAATAATTTTCAATTGACAACAAGTATGTGTTTGAAAGCAACTTATATCAACTTAAAAGTTCTAGATCACATTTGTAGCTTAGACATTAGAAACAACTGATGCTGCTGATGCTTACTATTTGTATTAGCTTCTTAAAATGTTGGGTTTATTCCTTTTATACTTTGAAGCATATTCACATTCACTTTCCCAATCATACTTCCAGATTCTATGGAGCGCAAGGATGATTTCATTTAACAAAAATATTCCCTCCTTCAACCTTGAATTTTGCCCAAGATACCATGGATTACAATTAAGCATGTTGTGCCCTAGACCAGAGGCAGTCATAAAATGTGTAAACCTGCTAAATCTCTGAAATAAATAAAACACTGCCTATTGTAACTTCTTTTCTTTTATGCTTTAATACAGAACTCGGCATAATAATAAAATCCAATAATTACCATCTTTGATAAAGATAGATGACGAAGACAATATCATCCCTAAAACATGCCACTCTATGGGCAATAGGCATGGTGATGATAAATGCAAAGAGATCATCAATAAAGGTGTTAAATGCCTGTAAAAGAAATGAAATATTGTTAATTTTAATGGTTTCACCATTCCAGGATTTCTGTAAGGGAGGTGCACACTGGGTGATTTGGGTGCCCTCTCCATACATTTTTCAATTCTGTTACTTTGAAAATTTTACTTTGAGGTAGAAAAATGTTGTAGGAACATATAAAAAGGGTAAAATAAATAATTTGTAAAATAATAACAATACTTATTGCTTACTGAATAACTAAAAGAAAAGTACTAGTAGCAAAATATATGAGGGTAATTCAAATACAAACAGTAAATTTTTTTATATAATTTTATTGATTAAACATATATACAAGTGAAACCTTCTCTACTTCTCTGATACAAACCTCCTTTATGCTCTACATACTTTTGCCAACAATTTGGAAGCTTGAATATTACTTGTTCAAAAAAAGGTTGAGGGCATGTCGTCAACTAATTGCATACATGTTTCTCAATGTCTTCATTGGTTTTGAATCATTCCCCTCCAAGTGATTCTTTCATGGATGCAAATAACGGAGGGAGGGGCTGGAATTAACCCAAGTTCTGTTCTAAGCCATACAATACAAGATAGTCAATTATATTACTTACTACAACTATTCTTGACGGCTCTTAGATTGCTATTACAAAACTATGATTACACTTCATGATGATAACCGTCTAGCAATTTTATTAAAAAGTGAAGTTAAAATGTACACCCACTTGTAAATATAACAACACTTTGCTGAATCTAATTTCTGTACTTCATCTTGAAACTAAGGTCTTGGCAAGGAAGAGAGTTCAGTGGCATGCTTTTATATATATATCCTATGCTTTCTGGAGGATTGAAAGGACACTGCTGCCACCACCACCCCACTTTAATTTACAGGTGTGCTACACAGAGTCTTACAAATTTGCAGACAGTGAGAAATTTCAAATCATATCAGTCATAAACTTACCTTATACATAAATGCTTTCCATGGTAAATGAGCTACAGATTTCAGTTTGTAATTCACAAACAGCTGAGGCAACATAAACAAAAATCCAAAGGCATACACTCCATTCACCAAACTGTGTATGCTCCATGAATACCAGCTAAAACAAAACAATTTATGATGTACTAAGAATTTATGATTGCTATAGCTAGTTATAGTTATTTACTCTATTTTGCATACAGCCTTAAAGTATTAGTTATTTTATGTGAAGATTATATAGTTACTCTAAAGCATGGAAAGAATATTAGTGTATAGTCTAGAGAGAAGTGTATTTAAGTAACTAAGAAGTCTACTATATTCTTTTGATCAAATTTAAGGTTTACACAAAATAAAAAGATATGTTTATTTTGATGTTTGAACCCAATTATAATTAATTCTTGGGGCTTCATAAAAAATATTAAAGAATATCATAAAAAAGTAAACATTTCCTTCTAAGTTATTCATAAAACAGGAATAACAAGAAAGAGGAAAGTGTGCTTGTTTTATGTTTGGCAAATTTGATTTTGGGAGGGTAGGCCTTTGCTTGTTTTTACTAAACCATCCCCATCACAAATTCACTGTTAGTACCAAAATACAAATCAGATTTATGCAGCAATAGTGAATTTTATGAAAGATGACTACCAAATGTTCTGTTCCTCTATGATACTCATAGTCAAGAGATAACATGGGGACAGTTGAGAAAAGAAGTTAGTAACTATATTAATAAATATATCTCTAGACAAAGATGAATGAGCAGAACATAAACCTATTACCAATATTGCTTTAACAAAATAATACTGCTTTAATAAAATCTTAATAAAGCGACTTAAAAAATATTTACTTAAAAGATAATTATAAATTTACAGCATATATTTATCACCTTTGGAAAATTATGTTACAAGAAGTTTTAAAACACATGGCATAAGTAATTGCTTAGAGTACATTATACAATTTCTAAAACAAAAGATTTAAGTTTTGTAACACAAAATAGGTCTTTATCATTTAAATTACTTGGACTGTGACTAAATCATAATATAAGTTCGAATTATTGTTAATTGATTTATTAATATATGTGTATACCTCCAGTAAATGGTACTAACCTATCACCATACCCTGCATTCATCTGTAGGGATTACACAGACATTATAGCAAACTAAAATATCACTTTGCTTTGAATCAGTCTGATGGCCAATCAACATGCTTTTATTTCAAAATCTTCTCGGGTTTCTAACCAGGTAAAACTTGGCTTGATACCAATGTTTCGAAGAATTAATATGTCGCCAGGAAAGCTTCAGTTCTTATTTTAACATGCTTTTAGTTTATGATGGCAGTGCCAAAGACAGATTTGCAACAAATTTAAATTTGTGATTCTTATAATTTACAACAATTGCACGCATAAATTACTGAGTTTCAAATACTCTATCACCCTGTATTATGTTCTGGGAACTAGAAGTCGCCCTCCGTAGTATAATGGTTACCATGCTAACTTCATATACCCAAGGTCGCAGGTTCAAACCCGGTGTAGAACAATGGATTTTTTTGGGCGTAAAAATCCTTAGCATGGCTTCCTTCGGAAGGGAAATTAAGCCGTGGGTCCCATGCCATAGATTTATGGCACGTAGAAGAATCTCAAGGCTAATAGACAGGCCTCTGAGCAAAATTAAGTGGTCTTTCACGCCCAGTATAGAATAGGATGCTAAGAACCACAGCAGTTAAAGATCATCCATAAATAAAACACCATTTCTTTGGGAACTAGAGCTTCCACTAAAAATGTAATTACTTTCTTACATCCATTACCCAGTTATAGGAAAGAAAGAAGTTCTAGGTTTGCTTTTTGTAGATGATCTGATAATGGGAGTTATAATTGTGGTGGGGGACTTCAATAAGCTACTTAGGAAACAACAATGTTAATTCCATTCCATCAAGATATCCATTTAATTCTACTTTAGCCGTAAATTTGTAAATTTATTTCACTGGCTACATTAATGCAAAAACATAGTTATTCTTTCAGACTCACAGGCTGTATACAAGCAATAGTAATGCTCTCTAAAATGGAAAAAATTAAAGAAATCCAAAAGATGATTCATCAAATTAATAAGCTGGGGATAAAAATTTATAGTGTAAGGGATTACCTCTCATTGTGGAGTGGATGGTAATGAAAAAGCAAAGAAGGGAATCCAAAGTAAACAAAAATTTATTATAATATTTCCTTATGAATCAATCAAACACATTGTAAAAATAAAAATAGTTGCAAATTATATAAATAAAATAACACAAGAAAATAAAAATTCAAAGTGGCTACAATTTGTACAAAATCCTAATTTAATTTCAAAATTGCCAAGGAAATAATTTCAAAATTGCCAAGGAAATCGGCTGTTAACTTTCATCTCATAACTGGACATGATTGTCTGAATAGCCATATCTTTAAGATTGGCCTTTCAACCTTACCAAACTGCCTAGTATGTACCAAAGGAGAAATTATGAATATGGACATTTAGAATAATTCCAAGCTTTGAAGATGTATCCTAATATTGCAGCCAAATACTGGGAAGCTAGAAGAAGAATGACTTCATTGTCAATTCCTGAGAATTAACACACTTTAGCCTTCATTTTACAGTGGATCCTGACGGTGACATTAATGCATTTTTCAGTTTCTGTTTTGATGATACACTACCTGATATAATAACAATAGAGACAAATAATTTTGCACAGCAGTGTAATAGTGGAATACAAACAACATGAGTGGAGTCCCACTACAAGTGACAGATTTTTTTTATAATGCTTAACACTCACTCTAACAACATATGGCACTGCAGGCAATGACTGATGATACATGTAATGAATATGGAGCACCGCTGGAATGTGATGACTGAGGAAACTGGAGAACTAGAAGAAAACCTGCCCCTATGCCACTTTGTTCACCACAAATCCCATATGTGACCACCTGGGTGAGAAGCAGCCATGTTACGAGTGATGGAATGCAGCTTTCCTCAGAACACCTATTTTGCAAAAATAGCAATATTGGTTAATGTATTTTATAATTGCAACTCCATGGATTGTAACTAGTAGCAATGTCTATAAGAGATTTGTGCCATTGAAGAAATATCTACATTTCTCCAACAATAAAGAAATGCATGCTAATCCAAAGCTGAACAAAATTTGGAATGTGTACAAGTATTTAGAGAAAAAGTTTCGACAGATATATACACTAGAGAGAATGTTCAATAGGCAAGAGTTTGATGATATATAAAGGAAGATCAGGATGGGTAAAATATTTGCTATTGAAATGTGCTAGCTTTGTTGTATGAATCAGAGAGTACAGGCTGTATGAATCAGAGAGTGGATATGTAAGTCTAGTATTATATTAGCTTTTTTTATTATATTACAAAGAGAACAGTTTTAGACCAGCAATACAAGGATTTGCTGATGTCATCCCACATTGTTTTGAATAAAGCATTCATTTTTATCACCATAACAAGGGCCGTGTGAAGGATGCAAGAGGAAAGAGAATTAGAAGTGAAAGCCGCTGTTATTTACCTCCTAAGCTGCAATGTTTCACTGTGTGTGACACCTTGTTTTCTTTTTTGTAGCTAAACGTCCTTTAACCTAATAGGAATATAATAAACATAGATTACACTCAAACTTCACTCTTGAAATAAAGTAACTTACTTTGGACATATTTTGGTGGCTGTTGCCATAAAATGAACTTGTGGTTAGCAGCCTGTGGAGGTCTCTCTTCCATATAGATGAATTTTGAGATGAGTCCATTTGTTTGTGATATGTCAAAATTTATGACCTTGTTTTTGTTTTCTAAAATTAATAGATTTTCCCAAACTGTTAATCCAATTGGATTCTGCACTGATTTTAATAACTTGGGCTCACTGTGAAAATTATGGTTTTGAGTCCAAAAACGATGTGCTAAAACTGAATTATCTGTCTGCTTATATTTTAAATATCTTGTGTGTTCTTTAAAATGTAGTCAAATGTTTTGTTTTGTTTTTCCTATATATACCTTTTCACATTCCTTGCAGCTGATTTCATATATCCCTGATTGTTTCAATGGGGAGATTTTATCTTTTGTTTGTATGGAGGAGGTTTTTTAAACTGTGCTTATTAACTGGGGCTGAGTTGACGTTCCATTTTTTTAAACATTTTTTAAATGTTTGGTGTGCCAAAGGGTGGTAAGTGAATTTTTTGTAGCTGGTTTCTGTTTTTATTCATTTTAGAGTGCTAATTTCTTTTACTTTCTTCTGTTTCATGAATTTATTAATCTTCTTTAAATGTTCTGTGCAATTTCTATGATCCCATTAAGTTCTAATTTGTATTCCATCTGGCTTAATGGTAAGTTTACTAGTCCTTTAACCTGTTTGGTCATATCACACAATGAATGAAATCAGTAAAATGATGCTTACTTGACATTCTCTTCTCAGGATAAGGTAAACCCCCAACAAAATCTGATCTGGAAAACTCACTCTAAACAAGATTCAAACTCATGACCTCTTGAATGCGAAGCAGACATACTACCTCTACACTGCTGAGGCAGGCTTGCTTTTGTGTACATCAAACTATACTGATATTTAAAGTTGTTTATGAAATACCTCACAGAAATGCCATGGATGTTTTTCTTTTATTATATTCTAACACAATAAAGTAAAACGTAAGAATCCGAAAATACCTCATAAAATGGAAAGGCATTAAATTCATTGTTGTTTCTACACACTGTTGCCTGCTTTTGACTCTAATTCCCACAGCTTAGCAATAATTAGAAAATATAGAGAAAAAATATATGAAGTATTTTTACCATTTCTCAAAAAATAACTAGAGATGGCGTGATTCCAAACAGATATGTATACAGGTAAAAACACTTTTAAGTATTAATTTTTATTTTACCAAAGCATTTAAACTAGCGAAGTTATTTATTTTAGCTTTTCCTGTTTATATTCTCTATTTCTACATTTATCTGTTTACCCTCCTCATATGTAGGACTTACACCTCCCAAGACTTACAAGCCAGTGCCTGAGGTCAAACTCCTGTTGAGGAGCAGAGGCTATGAATCAGAGAGAAGCCAGCATCAGCTATCTAGATGATAAACAAGTGGGGAATTCTCTATTAATAAAACGTAAGCCATCTATGAATATGTACGCTATGTTAACACGTTACCTTTTATGTGGCTGATAAATCAGAGAGTAGACAGCTCCCCCAATGCACAATGGATATAGTAAGAATGATAAATACTTCATACACTCTGCATCAAATTGCTGAGTTTGCTGTTCGGCTTCTGATTTTCCTTTGGAGCTAAATTTTAGTCTTGGATAATAGCATTCACGGCTAGGCAACAAGAACTGTATATTCACCACCTTTTGTAACTTCCAAAACTGTAAAAGAGCATGCAAAATGCTGTATTAAAATCTTGTCATAACTGATTGCAATAAAGTATACCTTAATCCATGTAGTTCCTAAGTTACATTTCATTGTGCATATTAAAGTATCATAAACATAACTGAAGCACTTAATTTTATAATTAATACCTATTTCATATCAATGAGCTGATGATGACGATGATGATGATAAGTGATGTTTAAGGGCACTCAAATTTATGGTTATCAGCGCCCTCCAAAAACAAATGTGCCTAAATTCAAGAGATAAAACCCATAAATAAAATAATGGCTAAGAGAAGAAATAAAATCCAGGTTAAATAAAACTACCCTGGGGAAAATTAGAGAGATACATGAGTCGCTAAAAACCAGTAAAAACAATGCACCTAAAACTAAACCCTTATCTAAGGAAGAGGTAATAAACATTGAAAAACATTTTACCGCTCCACCAATAGTGGTCACAGTAAATACAAATAAAATACAATAAAAGTCAATAAAATACTAGATACTTACTCTAACACTCAATTGCAATAAGAATTTAAAAACCATAGCCACTGCTCTTGCATTGTCTGCCAAAATCACAGCGAGAGTAGCGGAGCATATGTGTACTAGAGCATCAATGGACTGAGGATCCAGAAATAATGACAAAATTAAAATACATGTGTTATAATGTGAGCATTCACATTTAATAGATTGCTTTCCCAGGTCCCAGGAATGGGAGACAGGCTAGGCCAAGTTCTATATTTATTTTCTCATTCCTGGGCAAGTCATATTAGATTCTTCATGACAGCTGGGACATGAAACAGCTGCTAAAGCTCTTTCCAATCTCAAGCTGTAGCGGCTTATGAGCATACATTCTTGGGTGTTCACAAAAATTTGAGAGTCAGATAGCCCTAGAAATGTGATTACCATCCGCTCCATAATAGTTATGATTATGTACAAGTTAATACAACTGTTGCCACTCCCGACAACATAGACAATGAAGATGATGATACTTATGCATAAGTTGCCTTACAAAAGGAAGAGTAGTCTTGGGGTTATTTGTATGTACATCATTAAGTATACAGTGTTCTAAGGTAAGAATGAAGTAATGTGTAAATTAAATTGCAGTTGAGAATACAGATAGTCCGAAATATGCAGTTCTATGCATCTACTTATGCTAAAGTTGCATTATAGCAGTATTAACACACTATTACACTATTGTATTGAGAATGAGCATTGACACTGCTGCCCTCCAGCACAATGACCTACCATCTGAGGCCATTAATGTATAGTTGTACTGATAAGAGCACAAGAAAAGAAGCTTCGTCATTCAAGCGTGCTGCATATGTATTTGGCCCATAAGGCAATTACATCATACCAGTTGTGCATGCTCATTTTATTTAAAACATGCATAAGCTAAGCTACTGACATCGATGCCACATTCCATTGAGTTTAGAGTAGTGGGGCAGAATTAAAATATATTTTAAATTACCCCATGGTAAAGGTATTTAAAGAAAAAATATTCAATAAATCCACAGGATGTCAAAAATTAGTGTTCACATGTTCTTGTGCTCTTATATAGTAGCTGCCACAGGTCACAAGCTGGGAAAATAAAACTGAAAGAAATTCTAGCAAATGTGTGTCCTGACCACAGATTCTGAGCATTGGTTCTTCACATGAAAGATTTGTCTTCACAACTCAAAACTGGTTATTGTCTCAATAACAATAGCAATCACGACAAAGAATAACTACAACTTGTAGAAATTAAAAAAACAAAAAAAAAAACAAAAAAAAAAAAAAAAAAAAAAAAACAAATAAACAAACAATTTAATGCATGCTATTAATAAAGGAATGAAGCGACTAAAGGAAACAAAAACAGTAATGAATTAGGCTTCCAAAACGGTGACAGCTAAGGTTTAGATGCAATTGTGCCTTTACAATTTTAAACCGTGAATGAAAAGCACTTTGTCATATTATGTTTATATCTAATTTCTCTAATTGTAACAACAAATTTGCATTATTGATTATGGCTCCGCACGTAATCAGCAAACATTTGTTCTATTTTATCAAAAGTACGTAATTTATTCTATATATGTTGCAATATATTATGCATGTGTTATTTTCAATTAACAATAATGATAATAGTCCGCCTGGGTAGTGTGGTGGTAGCGTGTCTGCCTCACATTCAAAAGGTCGTGAGTTCGAATCTCGCTTAGGGTGAGTTACCCGGATAAGGTTTTTCCCAGGGTTTTCCCTTATCCTGAAAAGACGAATGTCGAGTAACTTTAAGCTCCATGGACCCCGAGATCATTTGAGCATCATTTCACTAATTTCATTCATCATCCGATATGACCAACCAGGTTAAAGGACGTTAAAAAAAAAAACAAAAAAAAACACAACAACAACAAATTGTTATTAACAACAACTCTGACAACATTACATGAAGCCACTCAAACTGTCAAGTGCAAAAATTCAGTAGTGGGGGAATAACTACCTGGACAACATAAACACAAACTTTTGCCACAGGTTGTACAACTGGTCTTGAAGGTTCTGGTCAACCCTTATGTGAATAGAGCTGCAAAATGTGTGTTTCTGTATGTTGTAGCAATGGAATGGGACAATTATAAAAATCATGAAGCAGTGATAGCCCTTCTTCAGTTTCTAAAATTTTCACCACCCTTAAGAAGTTTAAAATAAGCAGAATGTTTGTATATCAGACCATTAACTGATTCCTAGAAATGGGACTGTTGAAGGTCAACAGAGACCAGGCTGTCCACACAGCATTAGGGATGAGCAGGCAGTTAAAGATTCATTTTCAATGAAGTTCTGTACAAAAACAGTCAGTGCTGGCACAAGAGCTGAACATTTCAAAAATGTTAATATTCCTTCATTAAGTGATGACCTAGGGTTGAGTAAGGTCATCTTCTAACCTAGGTCTGAAGGAGCAGAGAGCGAGTGATTTAAATTAAAACGCCTTCTTCAGCATATGCAAACAATAGCCACAGAAAAATTATCACAGATGAAATGATTTTCACCACTGAGGAGTGTTTCAACTGGCAAAATGATCGAGTTTATGTTAAATCATCTTGAGAAGTTCATGAGAAGGTTTCAAAGATCCAAATAGGCCTCATCCTGCTTCAGCCATAGTTTAGTTGGGAGTAGCATATGACAACACCACCAAACTCCCTTTTTGTGAAAAAAGGGTGAAAATCTTTGCCAAAGTGTACCAAAAATGAACAATGGAGATTCCAGCAGGATTCAACATCTGCTCACAAAGCCAAGTCTACCCAGTACAGGCTACAGTGAAATGTTCCGGACTTCATTGCTCCAGATGATTGACCTTCCAGCTTCCCTGACTTCAATCCATTGGAATACAAGATGTGGTTCGTGCTTGAGTTCATCTCAGTATCGATAACCTGAAGTGCTCCCTGGTGGTGGATTTTCCAATGGAGAATGTGCATAATTCCATTGATGCGTGACCACAGAGAGTTTGGAGCCTGGTGAAGGCCAAAGGTGGCCATTTTGAAAAACGATTGGTACTCTGTGCTTATAGTGCATTAATGACCAGTATTAAAAGCATATTAAATTATGTTTAAAACTATGCAAATGGCTCAGGTTCAATGTTGTAACAGTATTTATGGTAAGACCAAGCATAAGTAAGAGGTATTGTTGGTGCTGAAAGCCTGCACATGCAAGACACAATATTTAATTATTCTAAATAATTTATTACCTCTATAAGAGTTGCAACACCAGAAGGAATGAGAACCAGTAGTGAAGTTTCCTCATCCAAAAGATACAAGAAAACAACAGCCTGACTAAATGCTCGCCATATAACAGTTCTGGAGGACAGACCCACCAGATCCTTTCTTCCATGCCAAAAGCTCACATCATTCTTGAAGGCTAAAAAGTCAAAAAGGAGCTGAAAAACAAAACCAAAAAATCACAGCTTAGTGTAACATGCCCAAGTTTAGAAGAAGTAATTTACAGGACAGAATTTCTCAAAATACAAACTTTATACTGTAAATGGAGCATTCAACTTACAATAACTACCATTTTATAAATCCAACCATAAGCTTTTCAAAGTCAGAAACTGAAAAATATTCTTCTAATGCTTAGTGAAGAAAAAAAGAAAAAGAGAAAAATCAAATGATTTTCTCTATTCTGTGTCATTTACTGGTGGGATATAAACTATTTCTACAAAAGCTTGCTTTTTTATTTCATTTTAATTGAGATAAAGCTTTGCAGAAATAGCTACATTATATGTTGCAGATACAAGTAAACAACAATAATAAAATGTTTATGCTGGCCATAAAATTTTATAGTCTTTCCATACAACTGGAAGAAACAAATGAAAATTGACAGGCGTTTAAAAGACAAAGTATTAAAACATATGAACCATTAATAACGAATAACTTGGAAACCACTTAAATCACAAAAAAGGTTATTTGGAATAAATTATCTGTTTTAAAGAGATCTACATTTTTTGTGCTTTACATTTACATCCAGTTATACAAAAATCCTTCTGAATGAAATGGACTTCACAGGTTATTCCCAGAAAATACAAGATACATACCTTATTTGTCATTTAAATATCTTTAACATGGTATTTTAAGCAAAATCATTAAAGCCTTTTTGAGAAAATAAAAAAAATCTTAAATATCTTCCAATTATAGGGTAGTTGGGGCCAAGGGATTTTTCCTTAAAATGTTTTCGTTGCATCCTTGATGCTAGATAATGAACTTAATTACCAAGTTTTTATTTATCTATTTTTAGATCTTCAATATCTCTCTCTCTTGCAAGCATCCAAGCACACCACTCATACACACTTTTCTAAAGTGCTCTTTTTGCATACAGGAGACTCTTAACATGTGTATTTCCAGTAAAATTTCGGTATGATAAACCATAAGAAATAGATAAAAACTAACCACACAAAAAATTCAGATCTTGTTAAAACACACAATTTATGTTATATACATTTTTTGTCGAGTTACCAAGATATTCATTATTATTGGTTTCAATTTTAAAATACTTACACTTTTCTCAAATAGGGTGTCATAATTCATTTTTCATTTGTTTTACTTGGCCATGCAAAGAGAAGCAAATTTCAGTCAGTTAAATTGTGACAGCTTTTAAAACATTTAACAATTGCTTTAGTCTTGAGTATTCCCTTAATTCCCTTCTAGATATAAGGGGCTAAGTAATAAGACCAGTTCTGTTAATGTTTATCTCTAGTAGCGTGAAGAGATAGAATAATCTTTCATAAGAATAGTTTATTTGCAGAACAGGTAGAGAAAGTCATGTGCATGGAATACATCATGCTTTTCATTTTGCTTTGTCTACTTCAGTTTGGATCCATAAATTACTATTAGAACCAGCTCAAAAATTCATGCTACAGCCGGGATTTGCACATGATTCTCCTTGCGGTTACTGTGAGAACATGCCGGTATGAGATTCATTCTTCCAACTTGTTCATGTTTCCTACGCAATCAACTAGGTGATGTGTCTCCCTTCAGAGAACACCTTAATGACAACTTACATTTGCAAGTACAAGTATCTGGGCAATAATAGCTTATGTAGTATTGCCAACTATCAGAAAATTTTATTATTGTATTGGTAATGCTCTTATATTTATATCACCATGGGTATAAATTTTTACTTTCTCTATAGGTACTATGTACATAGTATATAGATAACTCCACCAAAAAATTCGATACCGAGATTTCACCGGAAATATGTTTTAGGGTCCCATTTATCTAAAAAAAAAGCATTTTTGGAAAAAGGTCTGTGTGTGTGTGTGTGTGTGTGTGTGTGTGTGTGTGTGTGTGTCCATGTGTCTGTGAACACGATAACTCAAAAACAAAAAATAGGTAAAATACCAATCTTGGTATTTAAGTTTAGTATCTTCCAGGGATGCGACACGAAGATTTTCAGAAAAATCCCCCCCACCCCCAACTACCCTTTACATGGAACTTTTTTCAAAAATTTTGATTTTCTCAAAAATGGCTCTAACGATTTTGATTAAAATTTTGTATATCAAAGATATTTACCTGACAAATAAAATGCATATCTTGATTTTTCTGGGAATAGCCTCTGAAGAGTAGTTTATTCTGGAAGGATTTTACTAAATTTTGAATAACTGCTAAACTGTAAGAGATGGAAAAAAACTTACTGCACAAAAAATGTAGAGCACGTTAAAACACACAATTTATGTTATATACATTTTTTCCGTGGAGTTCGTCGTTTTTGTGACATTCCTTATTTTTGGTTTCTGCTATGAAAAACTTGCATTTCTCATACAGGAATCTGTCAACTGCTGTCCATACAAACAAAGGAACTTCAGTGACATAGCAACCAGCTTTTGATTATCACTTTAACCTATGGTACTCCCTTATTTCACCCCTACTTACAAGGAAGCAAGTAATATGGCTATTTCTGCTAATGTTTTACTGATTAGCATAAAGTTAATAGAAGTATAAGTTTTTAAGAATAATTTGTTGCAGGGATATAGAGAAAGTCATATGAATGGTACACATTAGATTTTTACTATTTCAGCTGGAAGATTGAATGTCATACTACCATGTAATCACAGTAGCTCAATGGTTAAGCAACTACATGGAGAGTGGGAGAACAGTGTGCAAGTCCTATCTATGGCATTAAATTTTTCAGTTGATTCTAACATTTGTGGTAATGTAAACACCCATTACCAATACAATAATCCACAAATTTTGTAAATTTGCCAATAAAGCCTTATCTGGATTACAGGTCTTTTGGTGAAACAGCTTTTTTTAACACCTTTTGCTTAAGTTAAATAAGATTATTGTTATTGGTGAAACTGGCCTTTATTAAATTAGTCTATGTTCTCTTTAATGTTTCAAGTACTTTAAAGTTTTACTTACATGAAACGCAGCAACAGAGACAGTGATACAAAGCAAATACAAGTTAGTATCTGCAAAAATTCCCTTCATTTCATCTACGTCCTTTTCTGTGAATCCTAAGGCCATAATGGATTTAAGTGCTGTCTCAACATGACGCATTAATCTGAGAAGAAAAACAATACTAATAGCAAAAACAAGAATTTTCATGCACATTTTTTCATAACAAAAAATGTTCACATTTACTTGCTCTGATACAATACTGGAAATCTTACCTTAACTTCCCAATGCCCAGAGGAGCATAGCTGAATGTTATAGCCACCATACTATGGTTATTGGTTATATGAATTAAGTCCTTTAAACGATTATTAAGGAAGTCATACTGCAGCACTGGGAGGTACTCCATTTTTGATGTTACCCTGTAAAGAGGTATGATTTCAAATTTAACAATCATGACTGTTATTAAAGTAGAAGCAGTGGATAGTAATGTAAGATATAAAACTAAATATAAACCTTCTATAATGATTTTCTATAAGTTTGAGGAGCATACTATTTTTCTACATTGATGCTATTAAGTAAGCAAATCCATGGGTATGAAAACCTCTCAAATGATTTTGATAATTCTTTCATCACCTTAAAACATTGTCCTTTCCAATATACAAATGCTAAAAGATGTCTTAAAGATCTAAATCTATGGTCTAGGAGAATCTTTTCATAATCATGTCCTCCAATTTCATTCCAATCTTTTAAAGCATCAATATGAGAAATTACTTCAGCTCCAAATAAAAATGAAATGAAGTTTTATTTATGAATGCTCTTTAACTGTTGTGGTTCTCAGCGTTGTATTCTATATTGGGCGTGAAAGACCATTAATTTTGCCTAGAGACCTCTCTATCAGACTTGAGATTGTTTTGCATGTCTTAAATCTATGAATGACAGGGGATCAATGGTTTTACTTTCCTTCCAAAGGAAGCCATGCTAAGGATTTTTACGCTTGAAAAAATCCATTGTCCTTCACTGGGCACTTCAGTTCCAAAGGGGGTAAAAAAGGAGGCAAGTTTTAGGAACTAACAAAAAAATGATAAGCTACCATATTTTCTTCTTTTCAATTCCTTAAAAACAGAGGGGAGAAGGGGGAGGGGGGGTCCTTAACCTCATGAACAAAACTACATATGACTGCTTCTATGCTCAAGAGGACATTATAGCTTCTCGACCTAGAGATCCTAGATTTGATTTCAGCTGGACAGTGAAGTTTTCTTCATTCAGAATCATCATATCCTCTGTAGTCTTATGGTATGAATGCGGGAGATAATGTGTTCAATGTAAAACTTAATGAAAAGAGTACAGTATTAAAACACTAGTCAGCGAGTAAAAACAGCATTAGTAAGTTATTTCTGAAGTAAAACATGTTCAGAGAAGCTTAAGGGGGCTAACTACACACACACACACACACACACACACACACACCCCTATGCGCACCCCCCCACCCAAATGTCATTTGATGCCATTGCTGATAAAGCAAGTTTATATGCTGTCCCTCTAGTGAAATATCATATTTATTGTGTTGCCAAGGATGATGAGGAGAGTTGGACACTGTCTCTCTGGAAGCAGGAGGTCCCATTTAATGTAATGCCATCCTGATGAGGTGACATATTATCCTTCAAGTGCAGGTGTTCCTATTTGATTGTTTGGAGAAGGTATCATATCGATGCAGTGATATAAAGTTTATATGAATGACAATAATACAGTTAAAGTTCATATTCAGCTTGTCAACAAAGAACAGAGCAACATTTGAATGTTACTCATTACTGTCACAAAACGAGGCATGGGAAAACTGTTGTATTATTTAGCAATGCAACCACATCCAAAGCATGATTGCTTTACTTTCTGCAAACCATATAGGGAGATCACTGTGATTGCTTTCTCTTCTGCAAATGATCACTGCTCCTTTTCGATAGAGAGTGCTATGAGGTACATTAGTCAACTACAATATAATTTTTGCTCAATCGGCACATGCTAATCACAGATAAAAATGAACACGTAGTATATATACAATATACCCACACACACATTGTAAGACACTGGACAATCTTGTTTTCTTATAATGTTCAACCTCCTGCCATACAAAACTGTATTTGTTTATATATCTAGACAAAGCTTCACATGCCTGCATTTAGAATTTAGTAAAAATGTTGGTAAAAATTATAGGTCTGCTTTTCAACTTTATAAAGCTTATGCATATTGTTATCTTGAAAGATTATATACAAATCAAAACCATCTGGTCAATATAGTTGAAAAATTTGAACAATTATGATTTAAAACTTATTAAAAATGGACTTCAAAGAGACAGCTAAAATAATATATATATAAGAAAAAAATAAATAAAGGTGAATTTTCTAATGCAACCATTTTATTTAATTACTAATCAACTAACTGAATATTATTTAATATAAGATAACAATAAGTGTGACAAGCACATATATGATAAACATAATACACTATTTAGAATATTTGCAAGCAATCAGTACAGATATAGAATTCAAACTAAAATTTAAGAGTACTAGTGCTTTTACTGGTTTAAAGCAATTGCCAATTTTTCTTTGTTTCTTTGATTTTTCCAGTCATACATTGCATGTCATACTGTATTTATCAGAGTATGACAATGCTTTTCTGTTTGTTTGTTTTTTTTCCTCCAAAATGGAGGGGTGCATCTTTCATTTGCAGTATATCTTTTCCAAATGTAAAAAAAAGTCAATTTCAAACTTTGTGGTACAGCAGTGGTGAAGCATGGAGAATTGGTTTATGGGAGATTTTGTGCATTTCATTTTGTACTTAAAGTTAGGTGTTAACAGACCTACGGAATTATAAGTATTTTCACAGGAGAAAAGATCTCTCTGTGAGAGCATTTCCTTTCATATTGGTGGATGCAAATAATGTTATTTAGGGAGCCAATCCAAAATAACATTAGTTGCAGTTTGAGCCAATGGTCAAACAGAAAGTGAGAGGGAGGTTTAGTTGCACGTTTCCCTCCCACCACAACAGGTACATTTACAATGTGCCCTCTCTCTTCCACCAATTACATGAATTTCTGTGCAAATTCAAATTAGGTAAAGCTTAATTCAAAATCTTCTCGGGCTTCTAACCAGGTAAAAACTTGGCTTGATACCAACGTTTTGAAGAAGTGCATCTTCCTCGTCAGGGTGAACTTTTTAAAGTGTAAAGCTTTTTAAAATGATGTGTTACAATAGGAATGTTGTCTAAACAGAAAATCTTATCAATCATCATCACAGCTGATGTATTGCTGCTGTTATCACACACACATTCTGGTACATTTCCTCTCCCTCCTGTGAATTTGGATGCAAATTGCAACTTAGGAATTAAAAAAAACAAACAAAAAAAAAAAGGAATTAATCAGCTTAATTGTCCCTTAGTTTGTTCAAAATATATGTATAACACACTTTAAATTTCATTTAAAAACTAAATTATCAGTCTTCTTTTTAAATATATTTCTGAAAAAGGGGACCATCTTGTATCCAGATAAATATAGTATTACGAAATTGCTGTCTTCATTTAGGATTTGCGACAGAAATTGTTTAACTTATAATTATAAGTAAGTATAGTGGATTTTGTGGTCGTGATGTGCACTAATCATTGGAATTAATTATTGAGTCATTTATAACATCACATTACGTACTGTAATTGGGAATCGGTAGACATGTTTTGGGAGCAACTTGCCCAAATTATCAATTCCTGTCAAAATTACCGCTCACTTATTTTATGACTATACATCAGTTACCAGCTTCTATATCCTCAAATTAGTGGAAAATGGATTAAATCTGGTGAAAGTGCACCAGAGAAGGCAAAGACCATTTTGTTAGCTGATTAGGTGATGGCCACTCTTTTTTTGGAATCCCCATGGTAAAATCCTTTACAATACTTGGAAACTTGGTAGAACCACTGGACCCTATTATGCTTCATTATTGGATTATTTGAAACTTGCATTAGCTGAAAGATACCAAAGTTGGCATGCAAAATGCGCCCTTTCACCAGGGTAACGAACCATCCCACATATTAGCAATAAGTGACAAAAGTGTATGAATTGGTTCCTCATCCACTCTATTCACCAGGCTTAGTTCCAAGTGATTTCTTCCTGTTCCCTAATTTGAAAACTTTGAAGAAGAAATATTCATAAGATGAGGAAATGATAGACACAGCCAATAAGAATTTTGCAGTGTTTGACAGAACCTTTTTTTTGGCGCGATGAAAAAACTGGAAGATTGCTGGACCAAGTGCATATCCCTCAAAGGAGATTATATTGAGAAGTAAGGTGAGTTGTTTACAAAACAGCTGTTCCAATGAAAAATGTGGGCTATTTGTAACTTTCAAAACTCCCACATTTTGTTCCACAATTTACATGCCTATCTAAATGATCTTTGAAACTTATAATTTAGCACTGAGGCTATGTATATGCGTTTAATAAAATATAAAACTTGAAAATCCATTTTAATTAAAATTTTGATTACATTTTTGTGTTTTAATTTTAAATTAATTTCCATAAAATTAATCATCTTAGATTTACTTCTGTCACTGTTTGGGTATTGTGCACATTTTTTGCAATTCTATATACACATAGCTATAATAAAGACTGTATTCTTTTTCAATACAGGTAATACCTACATCAGAAGACTTGCTACTTCTGGAGGCAAATCTCTCCGTGGTAATTTCACATCATCAGTTAGAATGTTGAATGTGACATGTGATTTTAAATGTGTCACTCGCTGATGACGTTCTTCAGCACCTGTCTTGCCAGTAGGTGAACTCTGCCTCTGCAATACATGACAGCAAGCCATAAAGATGTGTGCGAAAATAAATTCTGAATATTGCAAATTATAGAGTCAAGTTCTCCACATTAGAGAAAATTTGAATAAATTAATATATACTAGAGAATTTATGATGCAGACAATGATAGCTATCATATTTGGGTGTCTTGGAATATTAGCCCAAAAAGTCATTAGTGCAACCTTTTTTTGTTTTGTTTGGTGGTTTAATATAATTTAACCTGGTAGGTCAAATCGAACAATGAATGAAATGGGTGAAATTATGCTCAAATTAACCCAGGGTCCATAGACATTCATCTTCCTCAGAAAAGGGGAAATCCCAGGAAAAAAGCCTTATCCGGGTAACTCACTGTAACCGAGATTCGAACTCAGGCTCTACTGAATGTGAGGCAGACATGTTCACCATTCATGGTAATTTGACATTATTTTGAGCTGAAAGCTGGTCAGTTGTAAGAAAATCTGCACAAGAGAAAAACTAAATAATGGACATAAATTCCTTACCAGCTTGGAAATGTCTTACAATACTATAAGATGAAAAAGAAAATCTATACACCCCTAAAAATGTGTATGCATGTTCATTTATCACATTTCATAATATCAGCAACAGAGCACGTTTGGATATAAAGTTTTGTGTTTTGTTAAACAAATTTCCATCAGAGACATTGAGAATGATGGAAGAAGCTTATAGCCAAGCACTGATGGAGATAACTCAGATGCATGAATGGCATAAAACGTTTCAAGATTTTCGATTGCTGAAGAAATTACTGTGCATGTGACAAGGATACCGCGACAGGTATCTGAAAATGGCTTTCGGAGGGCTTCCAGCATCTTTGCTTGTGGTGGTAGAAATTTATCACTATGGAAGGGTACTATTTTTAAGGAAATATTACATAAAGTGCCTTATGGTAACATTTCTGTGTTATTTACACCTTCTGGGAACTTTTTGAATATAGTATATACTACTGTTTCTTAAGTAGTAGAAAATTAAACTGTGTATTATTAAACAATAACAAGTTAATGTGTAACTGCACTGTCTTCTGTTTAATACATATAATTATCTTTGTTAACATTTCTTTCAGCATTTATGACTGTAAAAACATCTGTAGTGTATGTGCAGGATACTGAGAATTAAATGTATACATTCCTTCCTTGTGTACTTTCTTGATCAATTCATTCTGAATAGGTTTAGATAACCTATACTTCTTAGAGACTTATTGTATGATAGCAAATAAAAGAAAACATCCATGAATTTCATTCTGCCAATCAGCAGCTCAAGAGCATTCCTTATCACTATCTCTTATCTCTCTCTTTCTTCCCTCCCATTTATTGAACTTCAGGAATATGCTTGTGTGAGACAGATTATAGTAATGACATTTGAAATGCATGACCCAAATGCCTGCTGTATAACCAAATTTACTTTGTCAATATGCATACTGAATTAACATATTCATTCATTTTAAGCAGTAAAATAACACCTTTATTTTAGGAGCTGTCATGACATTGGCAATTCAAGTTGCACAGAAGGAGCTCTGCCTATCTTTAGGCACTTATTACAGCTACTAGAAAATTGGAGCTTGGGTGATATGTATTGACACTGGACATAGATCACTTTTGGCACTTAGATCATTTAGCTCTTCCACTCTAAATATTACTCTCTGACATCACAGAACATTGTGGCACTGCTATAGAGAACTCAATACAACACTACTTTACTTAATTATCTAACTAGCTGGCAAAATCTGCTTTCAGATTTACAAATCAAAATTCTTTGGGAACAATTTTTTTTCCTTTAAACAATTTCACATACAAATGGCAACATTGTTTTCTCTCCTTTTGTACACAACATTGACAATAATGTACCTATCAAAAAATGTTCTGCCACAAATAATGTACCTATCTGCTTCTTTGAGTACGTTTTCAGACCTGTAAAACTTCTCTTCATGGAAAAGACTCATTTTTACATAATTCTTAGATATTTATAAAACTATAAACCACAGAGGTTTAACAGTAATTGTATTACACACCTTGTCACTACTGCCACTTCCTGAATCCAACAGTTTGAATGCTGTAGTTTCTGGAACATGATACTGTGTAAGTTTAATCCTATTGTACACAGTTAAAGGATCACCCCGCAAAGTCCAAAAATTAAATTTTTTGTTCTGTTGAAATGGATGTAAGAACACATGCATGAAGAGACTTCCATTCTGTCTTGTAGCTGGAGGAATTGCTATAGTTAATTTTCTGGAAGTAAACCACAACATTTAGTGTATGCAGCTCTTTCTTTTCTCTAAAAGATAAACCTTTATTGTACGAGGGTGATTCAAATATGAATGGTAATTGAGACAGTACTGTGCAGACAAATCTGAGTGGGATGGTGGAGTGAGAGGTTGAAGGTTGGGGGAACCAGCTTGGTTAGCTACTTTGATAGGTTTCAGCATCAATATAGCCATGAGTGAACAAGAGGTTCCTTCGTCTATTGTTTAACCAATAAAGGGGTTAAACACTTGGAGATTTTAACTTGCTGGAAGGCATAGTTTGTCCCAGAATCGAATGCTTACCAGGGCCAGATAATTTAAGGGTGGAAAAGGAATTGTACAAAACAAAGGTTAGGTTCAGTGCCTAAGGTCAAGTTTCACAGATGATAAACCATCTAGGCTATTCGAGAGTTTATTGAAGGTGATCACCACTGCATTGTTGAAGAAATTACATCAGAAGTGGGTATCATTATTGAGAGTACTCATACCATTATCAGTGAACATCTTGGATTTAAAAAAAAAATATGGCTTGATGGTTGCCCAAGTTGTTAACCAAGCAGCAGAAACAGGTCAGGATGGAGATTTCTGAGAGACTTTTGAATTATTCTAACAAGAAGAGGAGGATTTTTTAAGCATATCGTTGCTTGTGGTGAGAGATGGGTCGACCATTTCACTTCAAAATCCAAAATGGCAAGCACAGAGTAACAAAGAATGGGTGAAGCCTGTCCAGTGAAGGCCAAAACCTGTCTCTCAACCAGAAAAGTTCTTGCTGCAGTACTTTTTTGACTACAGAGATGTTTTACTAGTTGATTTTCTTTCCAATTGGCGTACAGTGAAAGCGGCTTAATACTGTCGATTGTTAAGTCCAGCAAAAGCCACCTATCAAAACAAAAGATACAAGGATTAGAAATCCTATTATTTTTATTGTAAAAGTTTTAAGCTAGAGTATTGAACACCCTCCCTCCTGAATTATTTTTGTTTGCACCCATGAAAAAAAAAACACTTGGAGGGGAACGATTCAAAACAAATGAAGATGTTGAGAAACATGTATGCAATTGGTTGTCATGTTGCCTCCAACTTTTTTTGAAAAAGAAATATTTAAGCCTGCATATCATTCGCTAAAGTGTGTAGCGTGTGAAGGAAACTATGACAAACATAGGTTTCATTTGTGTATATGTTTATCAATAAATATATAAAAAAAAGTACTGTTTATATTTGAATCACCCTCGTATTAAGACTTTGGTGACACACTTTCATAGCTCAAAGTACTTGGCTATTTAACTTTGAAATATTTAAATGTAAAAAGAAGCTAGTAACAGTGAAGAATAACACAAATATTAATATAAAAATAATTATATAAGTGAAGATTGGTTGCAATTATTATTTTTATATTAATATTTGAAATATTTGATGATTTTACAGCTTGTATGTATTCCAGAACAGTAAATAAATAACCTATATTTGAAAGCAGTTTATACTTACTTCTCAAAGGATTCATTATAGTCAAACTCAGGCAGAGTATCAACAAGTATTACTTCTCTCTCCTGGCTTGGAGATGGTTTAATAGATGTGTACAAGGTCAACTGAAACAATAACGTAAAATATAATTGCTCAGGATCAGACAAACATAACAAAACTATTGTTTTGAATATAGCCATTTTAAGTTTTAAGGTTGTAATAAATGTACTTTATCACATTGTTTAATAGGTCTAATTATTAAAAGATCCAAATGGATTTGATTTCCTATTGTTGTGTACCACTTTACTTTAATTAAAATAATCCAGCGTAGTTTAAAAAATTATTAACTGAAATGTTGCATGCAGATGTGTCTCTTTGGTTCTAAATGTTTACATTTAGATATGTTCCTACCCTAAACTGAAGGCAGTGCCTAGGTTATTGTTGGGTTGATAGGAATTTTACTGGCTGTAGGAAGCAGAACTCAAGTCACAATTTGTGTTTGCTTTATTAATAACATTTATTTTATGAAATATAACTATTTGAAGGTGCACACTTTTAGCTTATTCTGGCATTACTGCACTAAAACTTTAAGTCACAAAATCTAAAGCTTTGCATAACCCACTAAATTCAAGGAAATAGATAAACATTAAGATATCATTGTTATACAGTTACACAGAAAAATTTGAAGAAATTGACATAAAAAGATAAATATAAACACAGTAGCTTTTAGTGGAACCTTGAGCTATGATTTTTATTTTTTATTTTTCTGAAACATCCCCAAAAATGTATTCCCTGTTTTCTGTATCTTGCGCAATATGTGTTCTAAGTCCTTCATGCATTATGAGGTCCATCGAAAGATACTGATAGCAGCTGCTCTTCTTTTGAATTACTGTGTTGTTGATTCTGCATCTTGTAGGAAGAATGTGAAATTCTGGCTGATCATATGAGTATTTTAAAACAGGCATGCGGCTCACATTTGCAACACTGGAGCCATACTAGCTTCATCCAATATACTTTTTCCTGTTGGTCATGATTTACTTTTGTAGTTTGTGAAGTCCAAAAATTTTGATTCATCCATCACTATCACTTCTGTTTTGGTGATGTCACACAGCTGTATACCACCCAGATGGATAAAAAATATTGATATTCTTACTTTTTCTTTCTATATGGCATGAACGGAATCCACTGGCATTTGAGGTTGACCAGGTTCTCTATTTTCTACCTTGCCTGCATGGTATGCTGCTTAATGTGTATATTGATTGATAGTTTATATACAGAATTAAATTCCCCCAATTTTTACTAAACATTTTTAGCTATTTTTCACAAAGAATGTAATTAATACAGGAACATTTGTTCTTCTATTGGTTTTTATAATTTGAACTCGATATTATAGCAAAACTAAAACTTGTCTCACATTCAGCTTATCGTTTGCACAATAGTCAGATTACATATTTGGTTCACATAGATAATATGGAATGGAACATTCTGTCTATAACATGTGCTTCCCTTGTGGTGATGCATGCAGATGTATTTCAGCAATGTACATACTTTGCTCTCATTTACTTGGTATAATTTTCCTTAAGCATTCTAATTGTAACCCAATAAGTTTACAAGAAGTTATATGTGAAAAATTACCTTCTGCTGTGAGGCAAAATAACGAAAACATTTTGAAATATGGCTTTAGATTTTTTAATGTAATGTGTATTTAAAATCACTTTTAACTATAATTTCATGGTAGAGAAAGTTCACTTTAAGTCACCTTAACTTTATTAAGCAAGATGCATTCTGTTTTGTTACTGCATAGACATCATTTAACTACTGGCACGTGCCCTGAATGATATGCATTTACTTGATGTTTTTCCATGTCTGGCATGGTATGTTGAACAGCATTTTTGGAAGAATGTTGTTCAAAACATACTTCTCAATAAGGATTATGTCAATAGGATTAACTCAGTGGAAATTGTAAACTAAAGTAAATTTCTAGGATATGTAATACATCACCCACATCCATTTGTGCTATGCACCTGCTCCAGCACCTACTATCTCACGTTCCTTATATTCATACATTAAAGTCAACTATTGAATTCTAAGGTCAGTGTTTGGTATCCCAAGAGTACAGTTAGAATAATTCATATTTCTTTCATAAAACAATTAATGTTGCACGGTATACCAAATCTTAATTCTGGAGCAGTTTTCCCCTGAATTGATAGATAAAGAGTGAATGCATGACATATTTCAACAAGACAGGGCCACATTCATACTTCTTTGGATGAAATTGTTGACATTTTTGGTCACAGAATGATCAGTGTTAGGGTGTGGCTTGCTCGATCTTCAGACTTTACACCCTGTAACTTTTACTTGTAGACAATGTGAAAGACAAAAGTCTGTTCCCAAATAATAAGAACTGCAAAATAATATAGGGGCTTCAGGTTTGCCACCAGTTTTTGTTCACACACGATGTCAGAGACAGCAAGTTTATCATGCACTGCCTCTTACAGAGGACTACTGAACGATTAGTAGAAGGGATGGATGTCAACAGTTTCATGGTCACCCTAGTGAAATGGGACTTGTATCATACCTTTCCAGTGTTTACATTTGGAACATTCGTTTGCATTTGTAAACTTGCAAGCGCAGCATTTTTTGCCGATAGATAACCCAAATAATTTGATGGTTATGGTAATGTAGGGGTTTTTAATAGCACAACTTCCCCATTACAATAAATTTTTGTTTATACTCTTTACAGCAGTAAATGATAACTGACCTACACAGAATAAATTAAGAAAATATAAAAGTTGGCAGTGCATGCACACCAAGGTTCAATTCTGTACCTCCCCTTTGAACATGGGGCTCGCTAAACTAATAATAATGACATGCATTTAAACCCATTAGTGCTAAATTCAAATAAATTTGAAGACTTGTCTTAGTATATGGGAATAAATAGCAGCATTTTCCAAGAAGAGTTGTAACATGTGAATCATAATTTGTTTAGAAGCTGAAATGCCTGTTGATCACAAGCAGAATTTCAAACATCTATTTGAAAAGATATGTAATGAAGGTACATTCAATATTTGATTTGTGAAATAATGGTATTAGTTGGCCTTGTCTGATAATCTTATTTGACGCACAAGACGATATGGATAAGGATGAAGTGTCAGCAGGTGAGAGGAATCCTCCCTGACCTGGGTGCCACTAACAGCGTTGCATCTTAATCTGATGATAAAGCTATTCTCCTTCTTGCTTCCCAATATTTTGTTGTTAAATCTAGGTAAAATATTAAGTATTTTAAAAAATAAACACGAATATGTCCTCTTTAACTCTCCCCCTTCAAACAAGAATCGTAACCAAGATCTGTGGGTTTAAAGGCTACTGCACTACCACTACTCTCGCGAAATTGTTTAAATTGTTCAATGTTATTTCATTATTATAATGTTAAACAAAAATAAAACTTTCCTGTAATTTATTGTTACTATATGCTAAAGTACACGAACATTTTATTATTTTTTTATCTGACAGTAAATATCTGTATCTACTTCATACAGTAAATGTATATAAGTAAATGATTATGTTAAAAAGAAGCAAGTTTAGTTTTAAATACTTTCATTCAACATTAAAATGTTGCAAAAAGGAACTGCCTCTAGGATTAAATACCTCCAACAAAAGTTAACCTTTGATAAGTAGTAATCTTTTTAGTTTGATTGAGAGGATTGCTTGAGGAATGGGAACAATGACATAGCTCACATCCTTAGCCTCCAAAGGGAAAACCTGCCCAATAGCCTCCAGATAGATAGATAGATTAGGGCTCTTTATTTGCCAGGACTATAAAAATTATATAGCAACATCGAAACAGTACATTAAAATTACATGTTACATAAAACATTAAAATATTCTGCTATTGTAAAATTCTTTAAGGCTATAAAAAGGATTAGATAACAATCTTGATTTTATAGTTCTCTTAAAAACAGAAAACTAAAGATCTTTTAGATTATTTGGTAAAATGTTAAACAAGTTTATGGACTGAATTTCAAAACTATTCTTGATCTTAGAAAATCTGTTTTTATGCACATAAATGTTACAGCAGTTTCTAGTGCTGTAATTATAAACAGTTGTGCATAATGAAAAGTTATTAATAATTCCCTTCACATACAGTAAGCAGTCCAGAATAAACATTGATGTCAAGGTTAAAATATTCAATTTTATAAATAATGGTGTGGAGCTCTACACATAATTCTTATAGCCTTTTTCTGCAGAATTAATAATTTACTTGCTGAAGAATGGTTACCCCACAAAGTGTCATATGTAAGATGACTGTGTACCTGTGCACAGCAAACATTTAATAAGATTCCAGAAGAAGATATTGCTTTAGAATTCTTAAGGCAAATAAGCTTTTACTAATTTTAGTGAAATATAGGCAATGTGATATTCCCATCCCAAGTTACCTTGAAGATGAAAGCTTAGAACTCTAACTTGTTTATCCACATTAGAAGGCTTACATTATAAGTTAAATCTACTGTCTTTTCTTTATTAACAGCCAATTTATTTGATTCACACAATTTTATAATTTTATTTGATTCATTTCCAAGATTAACACCTAAAATTTCACTAACAGAGCAGGAGTAATTGATAGCAAGATCATCTGCAAATAAATATGTTTCAAGACATTTATCTCGAAGGCATGGAAGAATCATTGATGTAAATAATAAAAATTAATGACTCAAGAACAGACCCTTGTGGCACACCATGCTTAACAATTTCTTTTTCGACTGTTGACCATTTATAAACAGATTGATGCATAAATGACAAATATGATCTAACAAAATCTAAACTGTTGTCATTAAAACCATAAAATTGAGGTTTCTATAAAAGAATCTCATGAGAAATGGTTTCGAAGGTTTTAGAGAAATCAAAAAATTGATTATGGACAATATTACCTTTTTTCAGATGATAAAAAACTCCTTTTCAAGAGTAAGATTACAGTATCAATTGTGCTACGATTGGCTCTAACTGACTTTCAGTGAATAATGAACAGCCCCAAAATAACCAATAATCTGTCTATTAACCAGAATCTCAAAAACCTTCAATTAAATAGGTAAAATACACACAGATGTATAATTAATAATTTCTGATTTTATACCTTTGTTGAAAATGGGTATTACTATTGCAGCCTTAAATACTTCAGGAAAATAACCCAAATCAAGACAATTAATAATATGAGTAAATGGTTCACGGTAAAGCTATACGACGGTTCCACCACCCATATACTGACATGCGCGTGGCATGCACACACGCGGTTGTTCAGATGTGAAAGTTGCCAGATTGCCAAAATTTTGACTTCTTCTTGGGAACATTGGGGTTTTAGCTTCACAGATTCATCATCTACACCCTGTCGCCTTCGGCCGCAACTTATAAAAAATATCCCTCGGCTACGCATTGCGGCTTAGGGCTCTCCACGTTGGGCTACGCTTTGCAGCTTAGGGCCCTAAATGTTTATAACAGACCAGTAGGTAATTACAATGTGGCTCTAATGACAAAATATCAAAAGTACCCACGTATAGAAGTAATGCCAAGTGGTGGAACCATTGTATACTAATAATAATTCCATTAGTGGTTGAACATCTTTGACCTTAACATGTTCAAATCTGAATGCACCATTAGGGTTCATAGCAGTATTCAATAATTGAGCTGCCTTTACATTTGTAGAGGAAATCTTATTTAATATTTCCATCAACTTTATTTATAAAATAGTCATTAAAATCCTCAGCATTCAAATTTGGTGCAACCTTATTTGATTTTGAGTTGGTATTCAAATGTAGTTTTCACTACCACTTTCACTATGTATTTGTACACTTTCTAAAGTATTATTGGTATCAAATAAATGTCAGTTTATTTTGAGATTTCTCCAATTTATATTAGTTTAAACAATTGTTATAACGTTTTATTAGGGAAATAACCAGCAGGAACTGTTAATATAAAGAAAAAGAAAGATACTTGAAATATTGAGAGGAAAAGGTTACAAGTTTTGAAATAGTTTTCTTTTGTAACTATCACAGTATAGTGCGGCAAAGTGGAAAAATTACAACAAAAATTACTTTCATACATGCATCGTTAAAGCTGATGTTTGACACGATAACAAACCCACTAAACCTTAGCATCTAAGGCCGGCTCCCTTACAAAAACAGCGTGTGTTGTTCATTAATCAACTACGTAAATTGTCACTCCGAAAAAGAAAGGAAAAATGTTTGAACAGCTGAAAGATATTTATTTATATAGACTGTCACACCTTATCTTACCGAATAAAGCGCTAATATATATGTATGTTTGGTACCGACAAATGCCCGTATTGACACCCCAGAGTTTTCTGATGTGCTCCTGAATTTTCGCTCGTATACAGTTTCTGAGTTACTTATCATAACACATAACGTGATCATTTTTATTAATGTTTACATACCTCTAATTTAGGTTTGCTGTGCAAAAACGACGTCAAACACTCATCACTTTTATGACATGGTGGAGGGATAAATAGTTGTGCCAATGTCCACACTGAATGAGCTATATACGCTACAAATATACCCGATAGTATTAGTGTTAAAGAGGGAAACTGCATTTTACTAAATTGTCAATAAACTTAACTTTGAAGGTTAACTGTATTCTTTAGGTAGTGCGTCTCCACTCATGTCCTTTGTATTATATTTTATCTAGTTCAGGATAGAGAAAATTCTCTCACGACTCAAGAATACACAATCATTGCCGAACACCATTAGAAAATAATTTGGAATGTCATTTATATCCCACACATGTGGCAAATTTTTCAATATCACCGGTAATAGTTGAGACTACTTTGGAGAGATGGCGTTGGTATCAATCTGAGGTGTTAGGACAAAGGTACCGACCGGAACAAATCACTATGTCTCCTGTATTAATTTCTAAATGGTTCTAAAATTGAATTGCAGAGTAGTGTGAAGAAGAGCATGACTGGGAAACATTTAATATTGTCGGGAAAGTCACTTGTTTAACACTTTCCCCTACATAAATGAATTGAGACGTTGATTGTAATAAATATGAGTAATGAAATGTCATTCGTCAATTACAAGTCTGTATTATCGAAACTGGTTAAAACTGTTTTATATTCGGATTAGGCATGAATGTAGTTTTATGAATCAGTTAAGGAAATTGATATTAAAGGTGAGGTTGTTCATAAAAACCAGATAATTGTTCGGTCTTAGCGAATATGTCCATATTTATTTATTTCTCGCACTTCAAAAAGTCAATTAAAAGCGCATCTCCATTGTTCATATACTTTTACTTTCTCTAGCCCCATATGTACAATGTACATACGGATAAAGAAGGTATTGCAATGCACCCAAAAATTCGATGTCGAGATTTCACCGGAAATATATGTTTTGGGGTCCCCTGAGTCCGAAAAAAGCATTTTTAAAAAAATATCCGTATGTGTATGAGTGTGTGAGTGTGTCTGTCTGTGTGTGTGTGTCTGTGGACAGCATAGTCCCAAAACGAAAAGACCGTTAAATACCAAACTTGGTATTTAGGTTTAGTATCTTCCAAGGATGCCTACACGAAGATTTTCAAAAAAATTCCCCCAATACAAATTACCCTTTACATGGAACATTTTCGAAAATTTTGATTTTCTTAAAAATGGCTCTAACGATTTTGATTAAAATCCCGTATATTAAAACTATTTATGTCCAAAATAAAATGTATATCTCGAATTTTTTGGGAATAGCCTCTGAAGACCTCTTTATTCTGGATGAATTTTGCCGAATTTTGTTTAACTGCTAAACCGTAAAAGATAGAAAAAAAATTACTGTACAAAAAATGTGCATCGTGACAAAACACACAATTTATGTCCTTTACGTTTTTGTTGTGGAGGTAACCGTTTCCGAGATATTCCTTGTTATTGCTTTCAATTGTGAAGTGCTTAAACTTTTCTCAGACACGAAGTGTCCGTTTTTCTTTTGTTCTACACCTGGCTAAGTAAAGAAGGGATTTACAATGACAATGGCATAACGATAGCTTTTAAAACATTTGACAATCACTTTAGCATAGCGCATTCCCTTATTCCCTTCTACTTATAAGGAACTAAGTAATAAGAACATTCTGCTAATATTTATCTCGATTACCATTGTGTACAAAGAAGAATAATCTTTTGTAGGAGGTTTGTAGAACAGCTAGAGAAAGTCATGTGAGTGTAACACATTAGATTTTTTAAAATCTGAATGTGTTCCATTCACATTACTTTCTTTATATCTCTAACAAACATTAGCAAAAATGAAGCTTTTAAAGAATAAAATCAATAAAGGAATCCACGAAAAATGTATATGACATATTATGTGTTTTAACGAGATTTACATTTTTTTGTGTAGTAAGTTTTTTGAAATGCACGCAGAATCATTTACATTGATTACTTGCAGAAAGGAAGAACGATAAATGGAGAGTATTATGCATCGTCATTGAAAAAGAATTAAAATTAAAATACTATATGTTTAGGACAATTTCATGACTAACGAAATGTACTTGAATTTTCTAGGAGTAGCCTCTCAAGACCTCTTCATTCTGGACGACTTTTTCGACACTGGGTGGAAGGATGGATCCAGCGACAAGGGCAGCTTTCGAAGCAGGCATGTCCTACTACCACACCGCTAGCAAAGAAGAGCTGGCACTGCGACGGAAGAACCACCATGCCAGTAGTCAGTGGGCGCTGGCGCGCCGTGCCGCCTTACTGCGGACCATGGAGACGCCTTCCGCCCCACTTACAACGCCGCCTCCTGCCACGCCGCCTACCGTTATGGAGCAGACAGCACACATCGCAGCCGCACCGGTACCCAATAGGAAACCGGCCCGGCCTCATCCGCCGACAGCCTCCGCCGCCGTGCCGGCACCCAACCGGGAACCGGCCCGGCCCAAACCGCCCACTGCCTCCGCTGCCGTGCCGGAACCCAACCGGGAACCGGCCCGGCCCCAACCGCTGTACCGGAACCCAACCGGGAATCGGTCCGGCCTTCTTCGCCGCCTTCAACCTCACTCTCCGCCGTGCTTGTTGCTCCTTTGGAGCAGGGCACCACTCCAACACCAAGACACCATGATGGACATCTTACAGTGGTCGTCATAGGGGTCCCGAGGGATCTTCCATCCCGCTTTGTGCTGGATGCCGCACGCCACCTTTGGCCCTCTGCAGTAAAGGCCAACCACATTTCATCACCTCGGGGACCCACATCGCTGGTCCGCATCCACCTGGGGTCCGAGCCTGTAGCCGAAGCTGCCTTGACATCACGCCTGCCCCTGTAAGGGCAACAGCTACGTGTCGAGGCTAGCAGAAGCGAACGTCCGGTCCCCTGCCGACGCTGCTGCACCTACGGACATCGTTCGGAGGATTGCCATGCCGCACCTAGGTGCCACTACTGTGGGGCAAGCTCGCTTACAGCCGCTTGCTCCAACCACGATCTGCGCCGTCGACGCCGCTACTGCGCTACCTGCTCCGGGAACTCGCACCACACAGGGCAAGCCACGTGCCCCCTGTATCCCCGGAGTAGGCCTTCACCTGCACAAAAGTCACAGCAGCACCACCAACCATCACCATCACTAGACTCTACACCGAACACTTCACCAGTCAACTCTTCACCGACGGACATCTTCCTAAAGGACGCCGTGGACTCCATACAGCAGAACATCACCGCCATCCAGGTGGCTACACACCAACTCGGCCTCCGTCTCGAGGAACTTCAGAGGGAAACCAACGAACGACTCGCAGCATTGGAGGCCAAGCACCAGGACTCTGATCGTGTTGCAGGTGATAATGGCGCGGTGCTTGTGTCTATCCAGCGCCAGCTGGACCGCTAGAGAGCCACCTCGTCCATCCACCTGCCGAGGACAGCGACGACCAGTGCCCGCGGCTGGGGTCTCTTGAGGCTTCGGTCGTGGGTGTCCGAGAGCTGCAGCACCAACTACATCAATCCATATCCAAACAACTACACGTCCTTCAGACAGGACTTACCACTGACATTCTCGCCTACATCGCTACCGGTCCAGCCCCCAGGGAAAGGAAGAACCGGTAGTACCGTCATCATCACCACAGGGAGAGAGTGGCAGCTCTCCCTGCACTCCCAATCCCATGTTTCACCAACAATTCCCAACCACCCACAATTTCCTCAACACCTCACCTATAATTCGCTACGGGGGCCGGCTGGGCCTCGGTCAAGCCGGTCTACTAGCACAACCCTCTCCCCTGGTGGCCGCACAGCGGGCCAGTTCACCTTTACCTTTGACTGCGCGGGTGCAACTGCGCGGTACCGCAGCATCCTTACCTTCTAATACCGGTGGAAGGGTTTTTTAGTCGGTAGGCCCACTCTGGGAGACCCCGACACTCCGGGCATGCCAGCCCGGGTTAGTCCTTAAGGTGGATTTTCCCCCTCCACTTGAAACTAAAAAAAAAAAAAAAATCTAAACTGGTATACCGTAAGGTAGAGACAAAAACGTACTTCACATAAAATATATATCTGGTTAAAACACACAATTTATGTCATATATTTTTTTCCGTAGAATTTGCCGTTTCCAAGATATTTCATGTTATTGGTTTAAACTTTAAGCTACTTAAACTTTTCACAAACGGGAAGTCATATTTCGTTTCATACCTCTTTTCTTTTACTAGCCACGAAAAGAGGACCGACTTTTACTAGACTCCTATAGCGATAGCTTTTAAAAGATTTCACTATCACTTTAGTCTAATGTATTCCTTATTTCCCTTCTTTTTACAAGGAAGCAAAGACTAAGACAATTTCTGTTAATGTTTATCTGGATCAGAATGATGTAAAAAGCGGATAATCTTTTGTAAGAATAGTTTGTTTGCAGAACAGGTAGAGAAAATCATGTGAATGGAACACATCAGAATATTTTAATACTTGGCCGCCTATATCAATCTATTACTCACCACAGGAGAAGAAAATGTGTTCTATTACAACTTGTACCCATAAAATCTTCTTTGCCAAACCAACTTTCGCCCATGAAGCCTTTGTACCCTGAAGGCGAATTGTTTTATAACCTAGTTCCTGTATAAGGGAAATAAAGTACGCTAAAACAACAGTCAAACATTTTAAGAGCCGGTCGCTATAAGATGGTGTAAAGTATTTTGCGGATAACCAAAGTTAAGTTTTTAAATTGAAAGATATTTTCCGCTAAATAAAAATTAAATGCATTAAAAATAATCTGAAGTGTTCCATTCACATGACTTTCTCTAAATCTCTGCAACAAATTATTGTTAAAAAGCTTATGCTTCTATTTACTTCATGCTAATCGAGAAAAAAATTAGCAGAAATAGTCTTATTACTTGCTTCCTTGTAAGTAGAAGCGAAATAAGGGAGTACTATAGGTTAAAGTGATAGTTAAAGTGAAAGTCAAAAGCTGGTTGCTATGTAACTCAAGTTCCTTTGTTTGTATGGACAGGAGTTGACAAATTCCCGTATGAGAAAAGTTTTAAGTTTTTCAAAGCTGAAACCAAAAACTAGGAATATCTCGAAAACGATCAACCCCACGAAAAAATATATATAACACAAATTATGTGTTATAACGTGCTCTACATTCATTTTTTTTTTCTTTTCCTTTTCTTTTCTCTCTTTCGACTGTGGTAAGTTTTTGTCAATTTCCTACGGTTTAGCAGTTATGCAAGATTCCGTAAAATTCATCCAGAATAAAGTAGTCTTCAGGAAAATCCCGCCACCCCAACTACCCTTTACATAAAACTTTTATTTTCTCAAAAATGACTCTAACGATTTTAATTATAATAATTGTCTTTAATATGCGATATTTTAATCAAAATCATTAGAGCCACTTTTGAGAAAATCAACATTTTAAAAAAAAAGTTGGGGTGGCGGGATTTTCTAGAAAATCTTCATGTAGCATCCTTGGAAGATACCAAACTTAAATACCAAGTTTGGTATTCAACGGTCTTTCGTTTTTGAGCTATGCTGTCCACAACCACACAGACAGATTGACAGATATACACATACGCGCGCGCGGATCTTTTTCCAAAAATACTTTTGGATTCAGGGGGAAAATGTATTTTCGGTGAAATCTCGGTATCGAATTTTTGGGTGCATTACAATACCTTCTCTATACACTATGTACATAGTACCTATGTGTAGAGAAAATAAACACGTATTGAGTTCTGTTACAGTAAACAACTCAAGCCTCTTCCAACATCTAAACACCGGAACAGAAACATTTTCATCTCCAAAGAGCTGTCCACATGCTGCTTGTGTTTGTGTACCAACACCACTGCAACTAGCATACACGAGCTCTTACTAAGTAAAGAAACGAAATTTCTGCTTGTTTAACCCTGATTAACATAATAGGTACATTGAAGGAAAGCTTTTGTAGGAAGAGTTTTTTGCATCATAGGTAGAGAAAGAGCAACTCCCTAGAAACTACACTTCGTTGTCTAATTTATTTCTATCACTGTAAAATTTTCCAAAAATGTTAACTATATAGTTATCTTTGACTTCTTGGCAATCTTCGACTGAGGAAATTGATAACAAAATAAATAGCAGAACAGAGAAATAGAAGTCATGTGTATTGTTATACGTCCACTACATTCTTCTCCGATAAATAATTACCTACAATAGTGTGTACAAATCTGCGGAGGAAAAGAACAGTTCAACATGGCCTGGTTCTTTTCAACGGACGTTCAGCTGGTACTGGTACAGGTGTTGATTGCGAGTGATCCACGTTGAATTTTGTCTCTATCTGACTGCATGTGCTGTATTAAAGAATGTTCAAGTATGAAGGCTAGTTTCAAGTCATCGATAGTGATCTTGTTAGCATTTCTATTGACTTCAACTTCAAAAACTTGTGATTACGTCCCTTGTGTAAGAGCTTGTGTATGCTTCGTTCCAGTGGTGTTGATACCGCGTTTTGGTACATAAATATAAGGAGCATGGTGACAGGTCTTTGGAGATGAAAATGTTTCTGTCCCCATGTTTAGATGTTGGAACAGGCTCCAGTAAGCGAATTGTCCTCTGAAGACGTCTCGTGGTCTTGTTCGGTGCATCAGACAGGAAGTCGTCTGTAAATTGGATGGTTGTTCCATAGAAAAAAAAAAAAAAATGTTGACTTTTGTTACACTCTGTAAGCAGTTGCCGAAGAGCAGTTTAATTAAACAATACAATGGTAAAGAAATTTTGTTTCTCTTTGCTTGACTAAAGAGGATGAAAAAAGGTTCGTAGGTACCAAAAATTAGCAATATAAGTATCTATTTTATACTTTAAGTTTGACACTTTTTAACGATACCGAATTTTTGGCACATGCACCTATAGGGCCACTGAACATTTAGCATCGAGGTGCATTTCAGAGCAACAATGAATCTATAGGTTCCAAAATAAACAATTTCCGGCTAGATAGCATGGTACTGACTACACCCTATCCGCATATCCACTGGATGCTTGTCTACTTCGTTGTGTGTGTAGGCGTGAGGTTGGTAACCAATTTGGTAAGTCGAGTCCTCAAGGGTTGTGATGTCACGGACTTAATCATTTTTAGTAATTGCGTTAGTCATTTATATGTTTACCTTATCATTAATTTGTAGGTAAACAGTAAAACTAAAGACAGAACTTAAGTAGTTATGCTTTCCTATGGCAATTTTTATCGCACATTAATCGAATGTTTCATGGCATCTGCAACTTCCGGTAGGCGCCTCGAATGGCAGCATCGATGCAAGCCTCACCCACCAGCCACGTGGGTTCACCAACTCGCTTCAAATAAAAATGGATCAACCCTCTTCCCCTATCAAATGGGCCAATGACCCGGAAGTCAAGATAGATGGGATCCTCGCCACTTATCCCCTTAGAGTCAAGGTTAGAGGTTTTTTATTCTACAAAAGAGATGTTTAAGAATAATCTATAAGTTAAAAAGCAAAGTAGTAGAGACATTTTCAGAAATAAGAAGTTTTCACCGTCTATTCCTTATATTTGTATAGAATCATACTGCTTGCTTATTCATGCCTGGATAAATATATCACGAATAAGGAACTGCATAATCATGACACAAGACAAGTTAGATCTCCATAAAAGTATCTATAATACTAAATCAGTAATGAAAGATCCATATGTTGCTGGGGCCCATTATTACAACAAATTACCTGAACATTTAAAAATTCTCAAAGGAATGTATTTAAAGATAAACTAAAAGAATATCTAATAATGAAAACTATGTACTCGATTGAAGATTTGTAAATCTGTATTATTGTCAATGTGTAATTTATAAATAGTTGTACATATTAATATTGTAATTGTATTCATGACCTGGTCTACACCTATGTAAATTGGTATATGGACTCAAAAAACATTATTATTATTATTATTGTTATTATTATTAAATGGCTTTCAAAAACCTCTGATGGGCTCTCTCAATGCCACCGATATCTGGTTTCAATCATTACCACTTCTAATACTTCTGCAATCTGCGGTCTTGAGGTACGGTGACTTTCACCCCAAAAAGCATGTCCTTGTGAAGTCAGTGAAGTGCCTATCTGTCCAACTGTAAGGGTACATGGCGTGCTACGAGAACGCCCCATCAAAAAGGCAATCATCTCCAGGAAACCACCTTCAACAGGAGAAAAATGCTGCAGAAGCCGGACCTACCCTTCCCAAGCAAACCTATTCCTGCCTACAGAAACCTATCCTTACTTACCAAGTCCTAACCAAACATCCCCTTACCTACTCAAACCTACCCAACTTTACCTTACCTATCCTAACCTACCCAAACACCCACCCACCTACTTATGCCTCACACTTTTTCTCTGGCATCTAGCCCAAGCGACCGCATGTGAGATTTGTGGTGGACAAAGCGGTGCAGGGGCGGGTTTTCTCCGGGTACTCCGGTTTCCCCCGCCATTGCATTCCACCGGTGCTTCATCATTATTCATGTATCATCAGTGTCACCGCCTACGGGAATGATATTTCCTATTTGCTTACGCCATTCTACGATCAATTCCTAATAAGTTAGGAGGTGTAATTGCTTTAGTTATATCAATTGCAATTGTCGTAAGTAGTTAAAGCGGGGTTAAACACTACCAAAAAAAAAAAAAAACCCCTGGCATCTAGTTTCCTAAGGACATAGTTGCCATACAATTTTATTTCTGATAAGTATCTACAATATAGCACCAGGTATCTCGTACTCCGCAACGATACACGAGTGGGTCTAGGATGTCACGAACCTACGAGTATTTAAACGAGTACAATGCTTATAACACACAATTGTATCTCATTTTGTCCTCTTACTGCATTGCATTGGCATAAAGGAATCCCAAAATTCAGGAGCGTTTAGAAACGAGAGGCCAATTCAGTCGCAAACTTCCCTTTACACAACGAATTTTCCTTATAAACATAACTTAGGAAAATATCGTAAAACTGCAAATACTGTACCATAAACTCCTCCTAAATCGTTGGTGCGGATGAACAAGTACAAATATTTGAATCAGCGTTTGAGGATGATGTGATGTTCCAGTATTTGCAGTTTTTCCGCTCTTTTCTGTTCACATGCTTTTAGGGTGGATAATTATTTCCTAACTCAGACGTTCTGATTATTTACGTAAAAGGTCAACCTGCTCATCCTGCCCGACTAAAGGTGGTGTGATGTGAGGGAAGAATATTAATCACACTGAAACTTCAATTTACGTAACCATGCGCTTTTGTTTTCCTACATCATCATCATCTGTTGGAATACCCAATATATTCAGGGCTTAACTGAAAAATATTGAGCACAATGGCATTATTATGCTTTATTTAAACTTAAACTTGGGCCATCACAAGTTACAAAATCGCACCTGAGGCGCTTGGACCGAGTGGTATGACTCCACGAAAACATAGTTCATACATGGGAGGAAACGATGGCCTACATGAACCTGTGGAAGTCTGCAAAACGATCCTGGAACCTTGGAAATCAACACACTTCCCCACTTCAAAACACCCAAGGCCAGACCTATAACACCCTCCCTCCCAAGCCAAATCAAATCTCTTTACACCTACCTCGAACGAATATTGAGGACACAATGCTTGCCAGGACTGATCCGATCGTTCGCCGAAAAGTACGTCGACACTTTTGCTGCCCTTCCGAAGCGTATGGCGGATCGAATTCCCGTCATTAGATCCAGTGAAATCTAAGGTGCACTCAGGCGTCTCAATTGTCGGTGTAGTGGTTACTATGCTAACTTCATATACCCAAGGTTGTGGGATCAAAACCCGGCGGAGGACGATGGAATTTTTGGGTGTAAAAATCCTTAGCATGGCTTCCTTTGGAAGGGCAGTTGGTCCCGTAACGTAGATTTACTGCAAGTAAAAGAACCTCAAGCCTGGTAAAAGAGGTCTCTGAGCAAAATTAAGTCTCTTTCATGTTCAACATACAATGGGATGCTGAGAACTACTGTAGTTAAAGAGCATCCATAAATAACACTCCATTTCCATTTTCCTAAAAATGCTATGCTCATCACCATCAATGTACACCATTTTCCCTTCAGATATGTGGAATGTTTACACCTATGTTAATTTTAGAGCAGAGATTTGTGCTAATTTGGTTTTAAATTGGTTTAACTTTGCTTATTTGTTATTTGCCACATGTCACTTTCCACGTGAGTGAAGGGAGGTCCAGATGATGTACAACTTGAATCTGGAGAAAGATCCAGTCCAACCTTCCGACTGATTCATTAGCCTCCTGTCTGTCCTGCCTAAAGTACCCCGCTTGTAGAAAGACAATCAAACCATTTTCATCCATTAGTATGGTTTCTGTCCTGGCGATCATAACCCAGTAGTTGCTGTGCATGGTTGAGGCTGTATCATCCTTTATATTGATGCTTTTACTGTCTGCATAGGCCTTGGGGATAAATTAGGGTTTTCAAAATTTGCAAATGCCATCTCCTTATGACTTCAAACGATGTTTGCAGATAAAATGAAATGAAGAATCCGGTTTTTTGTTTGAGGAATTGAATGATTTCCCATAATTTATGACTTTATGTTATGAATAAATTTGAACTTCTTGAAAATTTTCAGAGCATACAAATTGTGTTTCATTATGAATACTAGATTTTGAGCAACAATTGTTACTCAATTGTGAATTGTGTGCACATGAAGCAATTAGCTTTCTTTGGTATCTTTGGGCTTCCTTTATAACTATAGTTGAAGCAGTCCTTGCTTTTTCAGGAACAAAAAATGTAAATAGCACTCAATAATATGTAACTGCAAATATTTTCATTTTCATCTTATCTTTTATTATGGTTATATCTTGATGTCTTATGAGTAAATAATTCATTTCCATATATTGTTTTCCATTCATTTATATATCACCTGTGAGAAGTGCTCAAAACTAGTTGTTTTTTCAACTGAGTTAAAAAGAGTATGTATGAGGCTTAAGGGGAGGTGGTACACCCTATCTTCATAATGTTAAAATATGCTATCTTCATGTTCTTATTTTTATAACACTATCAACGCTTTAGTGCTGAAAATTGGCATACAAATAAATTATTGTTTCTGTACATTGTCCTATTTTTCCAAGAGAAAGTATAATCATATTTACTGTGGGTAAAACATTTTCAAGGGTTTTATGACAGAATATTTAAAGTATTTGGGCTAGAGCATTTTAAAAATGGGACAATATTCAATCACAATATGACTACCAGTAACAATTTCATCTTCCTAACATAATTAGGTTGAGAAAAAGGTACATAAATGTTGAAAGTTAAACATTTTGGAAAATTAACAATACCTTAATGCATGGTCCATACTCAGGATCATCTTAATTCTTCTCTTGCTCTTTTTTTCCTCTTCAGTAACCTGCACTGTTTAAATACCATCTCAGACTGTATGTCAAATTTTCTCATCCTTTCTGCATCAATTTCATCACATCTCTCATTTTATGTCAACACTGCACCTTATAAAACTCCATGCATGATTATGTTGATAAGAATCTTTAATTTCATGTTGGTGTAAAGTTCAACACTGTCAACACCTTATGCAAACATATTATCCAAATATCTACCATAATATACCATCTGTATTTCTTATGCGCCACCATAATAATTATATATGTTATGTATTTCCTTCTATGTTAGCCTACCATGCTCTGATATTAATTTTCCATCTTCAGCTTTTGCTCTTTGTACTCCTATAGTCTACTAAGCTGAAATCCCATCCTATTCTGTGTGTGTCCAAGGTGTTACAACTTTTCCTAATGTTATTTCTTTTAATGTAAACACTATAAAACAAATGAATGCTGAAAAATTAAGAAGGGTGTATAGCTGAAGAGGTTAACTACAATATAAATTTTCCCCATAAGTGTACATGCCGCAAAATTTGAAACAAACAATTACCATTAAAATGCTGCAATAACAGCAAAAAGGAATGTTACCTATATTATCACTGAGGCATTTAAATGGAAATACGAGTTTGTTACATTTTGAGCAAAGAAAAAAAAATCTAGATTTTAGATTTTAATGATTGAGGAACAGAAGAGATTTCTGTCATGAGATGCAATGGCTAGTTTTATTTCAATTTGGTACAAGGGTAATCAACAGAAAATCAAAATGAGTGGTACAAAAAGAATATGTAACTGTAACAAATTTATTTCACAAATACCAATAAAGAATTATAGGTTTAGTTGCAGGTTTTATCAACTATGAGCATAGTTACCTCTACCACACTCCTCCATAATGCTGTATTGCCATGCTGGATCAAATGATGTACTGCTAATGCCATGTCCCCTCCAAATCAAATAACTTCATGCTTTGATGAAAAATGCCAGGCTAATCTGAAGAAGACCTGACAAGAACTAGCTGCTAATTAAAGAGGTTCTCACATTGAACATCTATGAATATTCATGAGATAAACTTTCCTTTACATCGATACTTATCAAATAAATTCAATGCATGCATGCACTTTCTTTTTAAATCCATTTTGAATTACTCTGATTTACAAATCAAGAAGAAAACTTATTTTTCTTGTTTTAGTTGCATTCTGCTACTCAAGTATACTTGTCAATATGATGCGGTAAATGCATCCATTTATTTGCAACATCCTCTTGGACATCTATGGCCGTCACATGCCTTACATTTACTGAAAGAGTTCAGGAAGCCTGAACCAGCTCTTTACACAAGATTTTCCTAATTTTTCTAACAATATTATATTTCAATATGTATATCAGGGATCTAGGTTTTCCCTCTTACCAGCAATATTAATTCTATTCTCATTTTATCCATTTTTGTAACAAATTATTTCAATTTATTTTCTCTACCACATACCTAATAGATAATAATACTGTATTTCATCTCAAAATTTCCCTACAAATACATGTTTTTAGATCCCCTTAATAAAAAATAAGTAGGCCCTCATGTGTGAACAGCATAACCCAATAAATTTCTGACAATAACAAACTTGGTATTTAGATTCAGCATCTTTCAAAGAAGTGTCACAAAGATTTGAAGATTTCCTCTACTGCAAATTACACTTTATATAGAACTTTTTTTTCAACATTTTCAGCTATGATTTTGATTAAGATAACATATGTTTCACATATTTATCTGACAAATAGAATGTATATCTTGAATTTACTGGAAATAGCCTATAAAGAGCCCTCTTGATTTGGAAGGAATTTTAATAATTTTTAATCACTCGTAAATCATGAGATAGACAAAAATTTATGACACAAAGATGAACATCTCTCTAAAATACAATTTATTAAAATATCCCTGTCTTATGGCTATAACCATGAGCCTAGTGTATCCCCTTATTCCGCTTGAACCTATAAGAAAATTGTAATTAAACCATTTATTATTTCTGCTGAGTTTATCTTGATTAGTACGAAGTAGATAGAAGAAATGGCTTTTGTAGGAATAGTTTATTGCAGATAAGGTAGAGAAAGTCATGTGAATGTAATACATAAAAAAAAATGTTTCTGTAAATTTGTATTTTTTTCCTCTTAGAAGAAATAGGCAAATTAGGCTTTTCTACAAATAAACTGCTGGCACTCCTCCAATTAGGCTTCTTAACAAACGAAGCAAAGGAACATACTTGCTTACCTTGTTATTAAATAAAATGCAAATAAATGCTTACTATTCAATACAAAAAAGAATCTGATGTGTTCCATTCACATGTCTTTCTCTAGGTGTTCCAAAAACAAATTTTCCTTACCAAAGATTATTTTTTTTATCTACGTTATGCTAATTAAGATTCCCAGAATTGATCTTATTACTTGCTTCTTTTTAAGTAAAAGGAAAATAAGTGAATACACTAGGCTGAAGTGATAGTCAGATCTTTCAATTGAAATTTGGTTCTTTTTGCTTACTAAGAGTAAACAAATGAAAGACGATAATAAAGAAGTCTCCCGTTTGAGAAAAGTTTAAGTACCTTAAAGCTGAAATTAATAACTCGGAATATCTTGAAAACAGTTAACTATGCAAAATAAAAGTGTTTATTACATAAATTGTGTGTTTGGAAATTCAAGATATACATTTCGTTTGTCATGAAAATATCTTAAACATACAACAATTTAATAAAAATCATTAGAGCCGTTTTTGTGAAAATGTTCTATGCAAAGGGTAATTGGGGTGGGGGATTTTATTGAAAACTCTGTAGCATCCTTGGCAAACCTTTCATTTTTGAGCTATGCTGGCCCCCCTTCCACACACATATACAAATACATATGGAAATGTTTCTAAATTATCTTTTTTGAATTCAGGTCTCAAAACATGTACTTATGGTGAAATCTAAATATCAAATTTTGGGGGGAATACAGTACCTTCTCTATCCAGTATGTTCATTGAGAACGTAATAATGTGTTTTCTTTTGTGAAGCTTCCCACCACACCACATTGAAATGAAGTGGTGAGCACAACAGGAGGCTGAAATATGTAATGAAAATTATAGACTTCAAGTAACAGAATGTGGCCTAATGTGCAAGTTTACAGCAAAATACTTTTCCTGTGATCCATGACTTTACCCACTGAAGATATGCATTCAATGCTCTGTCTTGTTTTTAATTTTCTGCAATAAAACAAATAAAAAAATAATAAAAAAAGTTCCACAGCTTCAAAATTATTCACCAGTACATCATATGGTTTATGACTTTACCCACTGAAGATATGCATTCAACGCTCTGTCTTGTTTTTAATTTTCTGCAATAAAACAAATAAAAAATATTAAAAGAAGTACCACAACCTCAAAATTATTCACCAGGATATCAAGAAGTTGAAATACATTTAAACCATAATTCGTGTATTTTTAGTGAAATAACTTATCAACAATGAAATCATATTTCAAATCAAAAATAATTTTATTTCTGATTTCAGATTCTTTGGAAGTTAATATACTCCCAAAAACTTTGAAATGTGGTAAATAATAAGTGCATAGCACTCAGTACAGTTTGTATACATGTTATCAATGTTCATAATAATTATTTTAACATTTTAGTCGTGTCTCTTTTTTCAATTTTACGAAGATGTTTCTTTTTCATTCTCTTGAGCTTTGCTGTATTTTTTATCTGAAAACAAACAGAAGTGATAGTATTAATATTTAATAAGTTGTACTTTAAGTCATACATAAAAATTTCTATTATAGACAGTGATATTGAACATTCAATTATTTCAATTAGGGAATGGGACAAACAGAAAAGAAAAGTTGCAACAAATGATAAGTTTCTCATTGACAGTATACCACAAATTTACATTAACAACATATTGCCAGTAGAACTTTACAAGCTATCTGACATGGTCAGCAGAAGTTACAATTGATTGAATTTTATTACATACATAAACCCATATAAAAACTATAAATATTTAGGAGTATATGTTTGTATTGCATCACCATTATAATGGAACCGTTTAACATTTTAAAAAGATTAACATGTAAGTGGAGGCTTTTAAAGTGTTTAAAATTTTGACTCATTGTTAAATGGTTCTAACATAAAAAGCATAGAGCGCACTACTCTAGAGGGCAAGTTATATACAGTAACTTCACTGTAATGAAAACAAAAGCATCAGGCTGCAACTGGTCTGATTGGTTGGTGAACATTTAACCAATTTTCTACATCACAAAATAGTTCCTCTTAAATTGGTGAGAGAGTACAGAAATATCATTAAACTAAGCAGTCTTGTCTAAAGAAAATAGTATGATGGTGAACATTATTGTTGACAGACCAATTATCAATCCCTGAAGACACAGACAATTGAGTGCAACTGCAACAGTTGACTTGAATCTTGGAGTGAGACAGTTCCATCTTCAGAATACCTTTTCTAGGTTAAGTCACTGCATTATGGCAGTATATTAAAGAAATGTGTAGTGTATGTTGTCATCAATATGTAATGCTACAGCATACTTCCAAAACAGCGTGTCTGCATTTTGTAATATTACAGGGACTTAGAATTTCACATTTCGTGTTGAATAACAACACGCCTACTTGTCTTATTAAGTTCTCCTTATAAAACATTTCATAGTTAATCATTTGTTAACAGTGAAAGTAGATAGCTATTTCTTTTCCTAACAAATTAGTGAAGTATAGGTATGCAGTTTTAGCGACGATAGCATAGCTATCCATGTGCATTCAAGGAAGCATACATTCTGGTTCACTTATATCTCTGGCGAATAAGCATGGATAGATAATATACTGAGTCAGTTAATATGTACACAATTTAAAAATACACAGACTTTTTTTTAACGTTTAATTCCTGCTTTTACTAATATGACACTACAGGTGATGTGACACTGATGATATGTGGAATGATGATGGAGCACTGGTGGAATGCAATAACATGGGAAACCATAAAACCGAGAGAAAATCTGCTCTTGTGCCACTTTGTTCACCACAAATCGCTAAGGATCGCACCTGTGCTGCCTTGGTGAGAGGCGAGATCTGATACCAGATGCAAATCGTAAGTACACAGTTAAAAGTAGTTGCCTGTGACAGTGAAGAGATTTGAATACCCTTGGTCATAATTGCTCTACTAATTCACTTTTACTGTGACCTGTAGCAGGTATTTGCAGTGCAGCACTGCGACTCTGTCCTCTACGACCAATTGCCCCAAATACCTTTGTAGTGTTGTACAGAATCTCTGGTGAGGTAAACTTTGGAGATGCCTACTGTAATGCAAGCATTAAATGAAGTGCCATAGGCTATAGAAGTCCAGTGAAGTGATTTTGCGTTAAAGTTCCATGTATCCTAGCACTGCAAATTGAAGTTTGTAAACTTATGTAATAACTTTAACATGAAGTAGGTAACAATGTAGAAATGCCATTGATATGTTTAATGTACAATCTTAATACTCTATTTATTATTTATCTTAATATCAAACTTTGATGTTCTCTTATATAAGGATGTAAACATTAAGATTTAATCTAAAAATGTACATTTCAATAGCAAATTTTGACATTAATTATGTATAGGTAAGAATATATACACTAGAAAATTAATATTTATCGCATGCAATTTAATATTTTGAGAATGCAGGTCTTAACATTAAATTTGGACACCTTTGAAATAAGGATGTTAAGCACTGTGTAAAAGCCAAGTGATATAACTTTTAATGTGCAATACCTGTCTTACATTTCAATGTACTTGAAAGTTTAGTGAGGAGTTAAAATATTGTACACTTAGGTTGTAATTTCACATTCTTTGACATGTTCTATGTTCAAGGCCTGCTTGGCCATCTTTGCTGTTACAGATCAAGAGAAGCACAAATAAAAATCCACACACCTACTGGTGTGAAATTTGAGGACTATTTCACTTGTGATGGTCAAATGAATATGAAAAGCAAAGTACTGACCAAGTGCTTAACCCATTGACATACTATTTTTAATAATCAATTTGTACTCGAAAATACCATTTTTTTTCTTTCTCTTTTTGCAAACATTACTGTCAAGTATTTGCTAACAACATAGGATTCTTTGGGATTTTCACCAAGATGTCTAGCTGTTGAAAGATTTATTTCACCTATAGATGAATATTTTACTTGTAACAGAAAATTATATCTTACATCCCTCATAAATTTGTAAGTTATGATGATGGCAGACACTAACACTAATGTCTGGTAAAACTGATATATAGGCATTCTCATTTTCCTGTTTTTCACTATCATCAGATTCTGATGATTCACCTGCAAATGTATCACCTGAAGGGACAACACTATTCTCAAAAAATAATTGCAAAAGCTTTGCATTTTCTAATTTGTATGGATCAGCCATTGTTACTGCTCTGCTACTCACAGAATGGGGAAAGTTGGCAGCTTCTAGGAGAAATGATTCAATTAGAGCTTCTTTTTTTTTTTGTTTTGCTGATACAAATTCAACACAAATAACCATGACAGCTTTTTCAGTCAGAGGCATCTCTCAGAGACTTGTAGGACCAAAACAGATAATATAATCAGTTCGATTGGTAATGCATCACAAAGTTGTTACAAACACTGATGAAGCAAATATCAGTCATTGTTCAGTACTCATAAGTTAAGCAATTATGGGCGAACTGGTCAAACTACACAAATGCGTTACTGATAACCTTATGTCAGTCGAGGAGGAGGAGGAGGAGGAGGAGGAGGAGGAGGAGGAGGAGGAGGAGGAGGAGGAGGAGGAGGAGGAGGAGGAGGAAGACCAAGTATATCAAGATATGTGCTATGAAGTAAATGTAGAGAACATTGAATTCAGAGATGTTCTACAAGGTTTGCAAAATACAAGAGATTTCCAAAACCTCAGTGTTAAGTGTGAAATGCTTACTATGTGCCAAAAAATTGAAAATGTACTGTAGAAATTAAAAGAACACACAAAACAACATCTTTGTTGGGATGGTTAAAAAAGTGAGAATGAACACAGTGAACATTGTAACATTAGAATAGACTACTGCACATTTAACGTACTCACTTGTACTGTAGCACAAGGTCAGTCACCTCACAAGCATGTGATGAGAGGCGGGTTTCACTAGATGGTAGACTATAGCTATTAAAGACAACTCAATGGTTCAGAATGGTCCATTTTTATTAAGTATCTAAAGACTCCCATCGAAGCTTACCTTTTAGACAGCACGGTTGCTGTTGAAATCACGCCAAAGTTCACTGGCTCAGAGCCAATGTCAGAGTAATGGACTCTGACCAAGAAACCATCAAAAAGCGCGAAATGCCAGTTCTGGCGCTCCTTATATAGCCAATCATTTCCTCTGGGAAGCTAGTCATTTCCTATGAAGTTAAGCCTAACAAGATGTTCTAGAACATTCCATCTGATGTACATGCCCGTGGTGATGTGCAAAAAGGCACGTAGGACTCAGGAAGTTTATGAATTGTGAGTCCCCATAGAATTCTCCCAGCGGAAGGGGTTAGCTGCTAAAGTCCTGTGCCCATCCGTTCGCCAAGAAAGATTGTGAGATGTAAGACAATATAAAAATTTAGATTAATGTACAATTTAGCCCAAAGTGTCCAGAAATATAAATGTTCAAACTTTCTATGGATCCTTGCACTTCTCAACAGCAATCGTGACAAGAGTTCATCATATGATTTTATCATTTTTTAAATAAATTATGTGACAAAAGCTTCTCTAAATAAAACTTGGCTTTAAAATTAATGCTAATGACTATTACATTATCGCTGCATTTTTTAATTTTTTTTCTCTGTCTATACTAGGAAATTTGTTGCGCTTAAAACTACATATATTCATAAAACATAGCTTTTACCCTACAGAAATTCAGGACATTAATATGTGTAAGTTCACAATTGAAAATAACTGATCATTAAAAGTGATGTTCATTAGTCTTGCAACCATCTTAGAATTGTCTATATGCAATCACATTCATTTTCTTTGATTTTATGCCATTTTGAAGTGTCTGCATGAAAGTGTAAGTATGGGTTTTACATGTATACAGTATAATTTTTCTTCCTAAAACCTTAAACAAATGGCATTTTAATTAAAATCTTAAGAGCCATTTTTGAGAAACTCTTCCTGTGATATTCTTGGAAGCTGTAGTTTGGTATTTAATACTTTATATTTTTAAGTTATGCTGTCGTCTCTTTACTTCTTTCTCTGTTTCTTTCATATATTCGTAGAAACATTTTTCTAAGAATGCTTTTCTTGAATATGTTAAATACACCAAAATTTCAGCAGGAATACACATTTTGTGACTACCCAAATGTGGCTGCAACAGCTGTTACATGAATGAAAAATGCTTGTGCTTGTTTGACTTTTGCCATTAACAATTCTCACCATATAAAATATTCATATTCAATACTGAGATTTCACTAAATACTCATTTTGATGACCCCTGATCCTCTCCACAAAAAGCATTTTTAGAAAAAGATCTGTGTGGGTGTGTATGTTTCTGTGATTTATATGTAATATGAATCAATCACAACTAAAGTCAGTTAATTATGTTCAACACCTTTCAAGGATTTAGAACAAAATCTGCCCCTAACATAAATTATCCTTTAGCTGGCACATTTTTTAAAATTTGGATTTTTTAAAAAATGACTCAAATGAGTTTAATAAAAGTACAATATCTTCAAAGTATTTCCATAAATGAAATGTTTATCTTGAATTTTTCTGGAAGTAGCTTTTGAATCCTCTTCAATACGAATGATTTTTGTGTAACTAGTAAACTGTTAGAGATAGACAAAATCTTACTGCATAAAAACTGGACCTTGTTAAATAATATAAATTATGCTCAGTAATTTTTTTTTCTTCTTTTTTATGGTATTAATCATTTCTGAGAGGGGAATTTTATTGTTCCTCTACCTACAAGGAAATAAGCAATAAGCCTGTTTCACATTTATCTTGATTTTAATCTTCATAAAATTACAATTAAATCCACCTTCAAATTATATTTTCAAAAATAATCCATATTATAAATAAACCTTGATTGATGTTTATCTTGATTGACATGAAGTGATAAAAGAATACACTTTTGTAATAGCAGTTTATTGAAGAATGTTTTTTTTTTCCTGCAATTTTATTAGTTATTTTACCTTCTTAAATAGATAGTTTTTGTTCTCTCTCTCTCTTGATAATCTTAATAGTTATTTTACTTTTTTTAGACAGATGAATTTTTTGTAGCAATTTCATTAGTAATTTTACCTTCTTAGACAGATTTTTTTTTTCGTGTGGCAATTTCATAAATTATTTTTCTTTTTTAGACGTTTTAAGCAAAAGGTAATATACTTACTACTTGCACAATCTCTGATTTTCTCTGGTTTTCTTCTTGTCTTTTTAAGTTTTCTTGTCTTCGTATACGTTTTTCCTCCTTTTCTTTTTTTCGGTCCTCCAATATGGATCGTGAATGCTCTTTGACATTCTTAAGTTCCTGCCGAAGTTTATCCTTTTTCTCCTTTGACATCCTCAAACCAGGTGACTTTACAATGGATGAGAATCTAAAAACATAATCCACATTAATCAATTACATAAATGAATACTTAAAATGCTCTACTTTAGATAACTACAGCCTACTAAAAGTAGACATGCATGTGTGTGTCTTTGTAGAGAGTATAACAGAAAAAGAAAAGTTGGGTAAGTGCTGCATGTGCAGGTGAAGATTTTCAAGAAAATTCCTCTCCCAGCAACCCTTTATGTGGAAATGTCTCATTTTTTTCCAAAAAAATGGCAGTTATGATTTGATTAAAATATGTGTTCAAAATAATTGTAATGATGAATATATATCTTGAATTTTCTGAGATATTCCTTTTAATTGGTTTAAATTACAGCCTACAAAATTATGAGGATTTCAACAAAACAGACAAGATACTTAAAAAAATTAACCCGAACATCAGAGGATGAATGGTTACAATATTAGGAAACTCTTTGAACCATCATAAAGGATATAGATATAAAAACGATAGACACAGATGGAAATTACTTTAGATGAACACAAGAAGCAATCAATTTGAGTAAAATCAAAAAAAATTCAAAGCCATGATAGAATTAATGTAGAATTAACTAAATATGCAATATATGAACTGAAAATGAGACTATTTGATTTTATGAATATACTGGCAAAATTACCACATACCAGATGAATGAAAAATAGCCAAATATGTTTGATTTATAAAAAAATTTGATGTGTTCCACTCAGCTGACTTTCTCTGCAAACTATTGTTACAAAAGCTTATTCCTTTTTCTACATTGTGGTAATTATTGTATTAGTGTAATGGTTGTATTAGTTCCTTCTAAGTAGGAGGGAAATAAGGTATTACACTAGACTAAATTTATGGTCAAATCTTTCAAAACGCCAGTCACTATGTGAAACAAATGAAAATTGGTTCACTTTGCACGACCAAAGGTAAAACAAAAGAAAGATGAAATCATCATGAAACTTGACTTCCTGTTTTAGAAAAGTTTAAGTAGCTTAAAATGGAAATCAATAACAAGGAATGTCTCGGAAATGATTAACTCTACAGAAAAATTGTGTATTTTAACAAGCTCTAGATTTTTGTGAGTTAACTTTCTGTTTATATTCTTGATTTACTAATTAAGCAAATTCATTCAGAATGAAGCTGTCTTCAGAGGCTATTTGAAGAAAATTCGAGACATAAATTCTATTAGTCATGTAAATATATTTAATATATAATATTTTAATCAAATTTGTTAGAGCCATTTTTTGAGAAAATCATAATATTAAAAAAATGTTCTCTGTAAAGGGTAGTTTGGAACGGGGGGGGGGGAGGATTTTCCTTAAAATCTTTGTGTTGCATCCAATATATTAAACCTAAATACCAAGTTTGGCATATAATGGTCTATTTGTTTTTGAACTATGCTGTCCACACACACCCACACATGCATGTGCACACACACCCACACATGCATGTGCACACACACCCACACATGCATGTGCACACACACACACACGTGCAGCATAGAAGTGCACCATGTTAATTATTAAACCCAGCTCACTTTTAAAGGCTTTTAAGCATAATGAACATATGGCAAAAAGCATGTTTGCCCTTCACCTACCAATGCGCAAGAGGTTTCAATTAATGACAGCACACCAGCGCCAGCGGTGAGTCTAGGTAATATAATTCCAAGGTCTTTGGCATGAATTTATAGTAGTTTTAATATTTAGTGGTGGTGGTGATTAAAATAGTTATGTTGCTTGAATTTGGTTTTCTGTATGACATCTTCAATGTCCCCAAGTCTTGCTCGATAGTGGGACCGAACAAAAATGTCAGAGAGATTTGACTATTACTTTAGGCTAGTGTATTCCCTTATTCCTCCAGTACCTACAAGGAAATTATTTGTAATAAAACCATTTCTGCAAATGTTTATCTTCACCAACATGAAGTTGAGTATGCATTTCTAAGAATAAGTTGTAGAATAGGTACAGAAAGTCGGGTAAATGGAACACATCATGGGTAAACTCTTGTACATGTCGGTCGTGTTTAAGCATAGCCCAATGTTGAGGGCTCTAAGTTGTAAAACACAGCAATGGGTGCTTTTTAAAAGGCAAGGAGTGGAGCATGACTGCAAATGAATGATAACAATGTGTAGTCAAAGGATTGGCCCACCTAAAACCACAATCATCCATGCAACAAATATTGAAGAAACTCCATCAGTTTTTTGGTTATGCAAAATGAGCAGAATTACAAAGCAACCCATTCTTAGAAGATTCTATTCACATAAGCTGTGGCTATGGAGCAATGGAGAATCAGAACTGACAGGTTTGTGAGGCATAAGCTCCAATAATCAGAGTGTACCCGAGGGTTCTGTTATTCCTCCCAAGTTGTACTATATTTTCATAGTTAATTTTACTTTCACTGGGTTTTCATACATTACCATCATTGATTTATTGACTTTTAGTGGATTACTTAGCTATATTTCACTACATTCTGCTTAAACATGACATAGCTTGACATATATGAGACCACTAAAAAGATTGGGTGGGTAATATGACTCCAAGCAACATCCTATACTTAATGCATTCTTTATTACATTGGGTTAATTTTGGGGTAAAACCTCCTCAGGTGATCCAGATTTGCAAGAGTTGAAATATTAATATGTCTAGATTAGAAATCCATCAGACTGCCATGTTTTGACTTTTCTTGGGATCATTGAGGTTTTAATCCCTATGCTTTGTGGCTTATGGTCCTCCACTTGGACGAAGTTTTGTGGCTTGGGACCAGTAACTGCAAAGTGTCTTAACTATAGAGTAACAAATCTGGACTATGTATGGAAGTGGAATTTTGGATATACTCTGCACCGGATTCAATAAGTAATTACCAAGTATAAATTTTGATTACCCTCTACAGGAGTGGAACCTGTTCCATGGAAATATAAAAATGTTACCTGGATTTTTTACTTCTCCATACTCTCTTCGATTTTGGTTTACCGCTTGGGATCTGATATTTTGATTTTTGATTTCCTACACCAACATCGGAGCCATCCGAGTCGTCACTCTCATTCGGATCACCAGTATTACTTACTAATTGTTCATCACTTTCCAACTTATCACCATTGTCATTTTCCTTTAATATATCCTCTAGCTTCAAGATCTTCATTGTGTCTGCTTACAACTGTTTGCTATTTTAGTTGCACTAAACAAGATCGAATTGCCCCACTACACTTTCCTTCAAATCAACGGTTCTTAATTGGTTGCAAAACATTGGATTTGGAATTTTTCTTTAGACAATATGCAGTCACGCAGTTTTAGGAAATATTGTCATAAAGCACGTGGACGTTATTGTCATATGTAATGCCATGTTCGATTAATCGATTCATCAAAGCAGTGGCACCACCTTCTTCTAGTAAAGTTTCTAAAACTCAAACTCCTTGGAATTATATCACCTTGACACAAGGTTGGCGCTAGAGTTGCTGTCGATAACTGAAACCTCTCGCTCAGAAGGTGGGTAGAACGTGCTTTTTGCCATAGTTCGATACACTTTAAAGTAAGATAGTTTAAAGGTTTAATAATTAACATAGTGCATTCCTATGCTGCATATCTGTGCCAATCACCGGAAATATGATTCCGAGATCAGTTTCAATCGGTAAGAATAAATCGTAACATTTATGATTTGTGTTCCAAATTCATTCCGATTTATTCTCGTGGATTTCCTCGGTCAAGAAGCGAATGATAATTTATTTTAGGTTTCCAATACATAGACCAGAATTACAGAGTAAGTCGTTAGCTGCTCTGAGACGTGACAAATGTGTGCTATAAAATACATCAGACACTAAATGCATTTTGGGAAAAATGGTTTCTATGAGAATACACGCAAGATGATGCTACCCCTGACACAGTTCTTTCAATATTTAGTTTCCATTCTCATCTGATAAAGGTAATCATAACGTTAATTTCGTTCTTATAAAAAGTTTGTGTACGTTCATTAGCATTAGAAGGCAGTGCTAAAATATTATATGCAATATTATCATTCCTAAATTTAAAAAATCTGATGTGTACCATTCACATGACTTCCTCTATATCCCTGCAACAAATTATTCTTAAAAAGCTTATACTTCTATTAACTTCATGCTAATCAGTAAAACATTAGCAGAAATAGCCATATTACTTATTTCATTGTAAGTAGAAGTGAAATAAGGGAGTGCCATAGGTTAAAGTGATAATCAAAAGCTGATTGCTATGTCACTGAAGTTCCTTTGTATGGTCAGCAGTTGACAAATTCCTGTATGAGAAATGTATAAGTTTTTCATAGCAGAAACCAAAATTAAGGAATGTCACAAAAACGACGAACTCCACGAAAAAAATGTATATAACATAAATTGTGGGTTTTAACGTGCTCTACATTTTTTGTGTAGTAAGTTTTTGTCCATCTCTTACGGTTTAGCAGTTATTCAAAATTTAGCAAAATTCATCCAGAATAAACTACTCTTCAGAGGCTATTCCCAGAAAATTCAAGATATACATTTTATTTGTCAGGTAAATATCCTTAACATACGAAATTTTAATCAAAATCGTTAGAGCCATTTTTGAGAAAATCAAAATTTTCGAAAAAAAGTTCCATGTAAAGGGTAGTTGGGGATGGGGGGATTTTTCTCAAAATCTTCGTGTCGCATCCCTGGAAGATACTAAACTTAAATACCAAGTTTGGTATTTTACCTAATTTTCGTTTTTGAGTTATCGTGTTCACAGACACACGGACACACACACACACGGACCTTTTTCCGAAAATGCTTTCTTTAGATAAAGGGGACCCTAAAACATATATTTCCGGTGAAATCTCGGTATCGAATTTTTTGGTGGAGTGCAATACATTCTCTATACACTATCTACATAGTGCCTATAGAGAAAGTAAAAATTACCCGAAATCTCGTTTGCTTAGTTTTTCAAATCTGTAATTTCAACCCTACTGGTTGCTATAAAGAATTTTGCAAAAATGTTAGAACATTAAGAGGAGAAGGTACCTTCTATCTCCGCCATGTTAAATTTGACATTTTCAATGTACCTTTTCTGAAGAACCATGAATAATAATACAATGAGTTTTTTATCACATATACATACACTATTGGGCAATAAGATGACATTTGTGTGAGTATATAGCATTAAAAATGGAACTTTAATAACTTTTTTTTAATAATAACCCTTCTTTGGTACACTTGAAAAGAATATATATATATATATATATATATCAGAGCCCTTGATAATAATATCTAAGTGTTGAAAAAATTTCAGTTTATAGATATGTGTCAGAGAAACCGTCTGTGAAAATTTCATTGCTCTAGGATACGTAGTTTCAAAGAAAAGATACATAAGGCTTACAAAAACGAAAGTTACGGGAAAATGAGTTTAAAGTTTTACAGTACTCACAGCCTGTTAAAATATTCCTGCCCCATACTTAGTGTTGTCAAGATCTTCTCTATTCCTCTTCTTGTTCCTTCTCTTCTGTCTAGCACTTTTATAAATGTCTTCTCCCTCCATGTCAGCCTTGGTAGCACAATGCTGGTCCATTTCTTTAAAAAGTTTTAACATGTTCCTCCCCACAATAATACCTAAATGTTGCAACACTTTCACCCAACCTACGTTTCCACTATTGAATGTCAGCACTGCATCATAAGACCCAAATTCTAGTGTATTTTGTCCAACAAATACTGTTTTGGGGACTCGGTTCCACACAATGCTATTAAAACTTTCGTTGGGATTTTGAGTTTTACCATGTAGGCATTTGTTCAACAACTCTGTGTCTGCCAAACTTCTGAAGACAGGTTTTATTGCAGTTAGTACAAAATTAGGTAGAGCGTGCTTGTGACTGTATTGTTCTCCAGTCAATAATGCTTTATTATATTTACACCAAGTTTCTTCACATTTTGGACACAAATTATGTCGCGGTAACATATCAGTCGACGATTTATGGAAGAATATAGCCCAGATATCTCTTTTCATGGCCTCTACACTATTTACATTTCTCCTGAATATACCTTTGATTATTGTCAATTTTCTTTTCTGTCAGTCTACCCCTACCATAAACATAAAATATCAGAGAAAATATTGCCCTCCGTGGTGTAATGGTTACCATGCTAGATTCATATACCCAAGGTCGCGGGTTCAAACCCGGCGGAGGACGATGGATTTTTTCGGGTGTAGATGGCTTCTTTCGGAAGGGTTGGTCCCGTGTCGTAGATTTACGGCACGTAAAAGAACCTCAAGCCTGATAAGAGAGGCCTCTGAGCAAAATTAAGCGGTCTTTCACGCCCAATATAGAATGGGACGCTGAGAACCACAGCAGTTAAAGAGCGTCCAAAAATAACACGCCATTTCAGAGAAAGTTTTAAGAGGAGCCACAGAGTGAAAAGGAGGCGTGACCTACTCTGCAGCATGTGATTTAAACACACTTTTAGGTCCTTTAAATAAGTTTCTGGTGCAAAACAAATTTATATTCATATAAAACACACTTCAAGCAATGAAAATATGCAAAAGAACAAAAAATTATATTTTCACCATTTTTAAGGTATCTTCTCCCCTTAAGTAATAATCGATTCTAATTTTAGATTTTTTTATAAACCATTTCAGGAAGCACAGAGCATACTCTCCTGTGCTGCACATATAAATATATCTATCTCTTTCTACCTACCTATCCATCCATCCATCCATCCATCCATCCATCCATCCATCCAACTCAAATACCACAAATACTGATATAAAGTCTTCGATATAGTTTACTGAAAAGGAATACAGGTACTTAATTTCACATTTATTTTATTTTTATACTGTACATACTCTCTGAAAACCCAGTACGCATATCTGTTTTTCTTCTGCCAAATAATTTTATTTATTCGTTTGTTTTTATTTATTTGCATACCGCCTTAGGTAATATCGTTGTATTACCATTTTGACCTTCTATAACAACTGCTTAAATTGTTGAAGTGTGCACTAAAACTATACTTCTCGATTAACTTAACACACGTTCATTATCGCATTCAAATTTTCAGGTTCTAGGGAGGGGAATAATGATCATGAAATAAGAATTGCTTCATCAGCCTAGAATCAGACCTAGCATATTTTGCTATTTTAATTCAGCATTTTGACAGTTTTACTGCATACACTCTTAATAAGCCCTCTTTATATTTCTGTAACGACTTTGTACTTTAAAGTAAAAAGCAGAAAGTATATGTACATGGAATTGGTACTTTAAAGTAAAAAGCAGAAAGTATATGTACATGGACTTGGTACTTTAAAGTAAAAAGCAGAAAGTATATTACATAAAATCACTTAGAAGAAACTGCGAAAACAAAATTAAAGCTGAATTATGTTCTCTGGGATGCATATATCCCATTTGTAAAACACTTAAAATGCAGGAATGCGATACTCAAGTTCAATGAAAATATTTACTTTTGTTTTGTTCAGTTGGATGAAATTCCGTCTAATTAATGGAGTGATTTTATTCAACTTCTAATAGGACATTCAAGGCCTAATCCCTGTACACGATGCTGACGAACATAAAGGAGGTGGACAACTGCACATTTTATCGAATATTGCACCTATAAATTAGGTTTGAGATTGACAAAGAAAACAACAAATAATAATATTAATATAATGGTTATATTAAAACAACAACACTCATCTAAACTGACTTATCCACCAAATTCATCCGTCGGTTCTTCTTTGTTACGAACCTTCTCAATAAAGGCCGCATCAGAATACAGTTCTCCCAACAGCTTTTTTTCTACAGCTAAAATGCTTAATTACACAAACGGTGACTGGTTATTGAGTTTCTCAAGTATGTTTTAATTCTCGTGAGTGTACTCATTGATCTCTCACTACTTGTTATTGTAGCAGGATATGTCATAACAAATGCAATATCTTAGTCACCTCATGTACTAAGTCTAAGGCATTTACAATTACTTCAACAGCACTCCGGATACACGGCTGAACGCTAGCGTATGCACGATCGGTTTGTGTGGGGTTTGCGAAAGCGAGATGGGTACCGACGTGGATGGTCAGGGGTTTGCGGGGAGATCCTGCTAGCCATATCATATACAGGCAGTGAAACGCTGACTCGTCTCAGCGTACGCTGCTGTTTTGGTACGGAACGGATTGACTTGTACATCTTGTGTTTGCTAATTAGGCTTATTGCAGCTGTTTAACAGTATAATCTGCAAAAAAATCGCCACTAAGTAATTGCATACTTTAATTGCCCTCCTTTAAAGCTGTTAGAAAACAAAATAAATATAAAACAATTAAACACACAAAAATAAGAGGAACGCTCAGCGTACTAGCGTCCCCTAAAGCAACGTCCCTGGAATCTGCTTACTCCAGAGGGATGGTCAAGGGCCCATTATTACTCATTCTTAAGGAGAAAGAATTAGAACCTTTGTAAGATATTTTCCCCCCACAAAGAAGCTGTTATCTTTAAGGCAGTAGGAAATTTCATACGGTCATAACATTTCGAGACTGTTCTACGGACTATCTGTTTCTCAAAGTCGTCTAAGTGTATCGTTCTTTTTTGTATTTTAATATGTTTTCTAGCTGAAACAAAAACTGTAGAAGAACTTGAGTCACATTTCGGGGGTGGGGGCTCTGAGCAGATTCCAGAAATAGTGGCTATAGTAGTTAATTCCTGAGATTTTATAAAATCTAGTTTACTCATTTCTTGGTCATTTGAGTTCTTTAAAAAAAAAAAAAAAAAACAAAAAAAAACGCATACATAACTTTTCGTGCTTGATAACGCAAAACACTATATTTTGGTTCTCTTCTTTCACTAGCACAATCACTTGCTTTACTTAGCGACATGTTGGAAGTTTCAACTTCATAGAACTGCTAATTAACGTATGTTGTTTTTCCCCCCCCCACGTCAGAGTGTTCAGGGGTGTATTAGGAGAAAAGGAAAGCATAATGGTTCATTAATGCAAAGTTTATTAATCACATCGCTGTTAACAACTCAAGGTCTGTTTTGTTTCTGTTAAAATACACGTTAAATATAATTGCATATATATATATTTATTTTCGTACATGCTTGCTCGACCATTCTCTTTATATATGATATAAGTTTTAAGGTTGTAATAAACTATGTATTAGTATACTAACGTTAATCTATGCCAGACTTGGCGACGTTGCACGTCTGTGATTCGCTATAGCCTCTGAATGTCATACATATACAGGAGCATAGATAAATGAGCAGAAGGTTTGATGCTTGCAAAAGCCATAGATAACTATAAACGAGCTAAAACTAAGTACTATCAAATACCCTTCAATAACAACACCGGCAACTTCGACAATTAAATATAGGAATGGCTGGCGATCTAGTCTAACGATCTGGAGTACTCACATCGGCTGATATAAATCAATGGAAATGCTGTAATACACATCCCGATTTTTTTTTAAATCAGCATAAATATGTCAATTTATGCATTTTATTTTCAATGTAGGTCGCAATCATGGTGGCAAGCTTTAAATATTTCAAGTATGAGCTGAGTTAAACTTTACAAATCACACAATAAAATTGTTTATTTAGCCTTCATTTAGGAGTATATTACCGGGAAGAATATGAACAGAATATATGCTCTAAAGTTAATTATTATGTTAGTTATATGTTTTCGGTGTTGTCCTTCGTGGTGTAATGGTTACCACGTCAGCTTCATATACCCAAGGTAGCAAGTTCAAACCTGGCGGAGGACGACGAGTTTGTTCGGGCGTAAAAATCCTTAGCATGGCCTTCTTCGGAACTTAGCCCTACGACACGAAAAAGATCCTCAAGCCTGATAAAGAGGTCTCTGAGCAAAATTAAGCGGCTTTCACGCCCAGTATCGAAGGGGAAGCAGAGAACATCAGCAGTTAAAGAGCATCCAACAATAAACTCCATTTCCAGTTATATGTTTTTGGTGCTGCTGAATAAAATCTTATTCTAACACAATTGTTTTGTGCCGAAAATGCGAATATCAGAACTCCCAAGGCGTATTTTCAAGAAATGCCGATTTCGACACAGCGGTCTGTCAAAGCTTGGGTTAGTTTAATCAGGATTATTGTCAAACTTCCATTTGTACTGGAGGGAGTTTTGTGCCATATTTTGGCACCCCATTGCTTTTCCATCTTTGTTGGTCTGCTGAGGATATTTAAACTGCCATCCATTGCAGTGGTTATTACACATCTATAGGCAGAGGGCAGCGGAGAGTGAACCATGTTCTATTATGTATTTTGCCATTGTGGAAATAGTCCCCGACATTATGACCTCCCTCTGATCAAGTGCTACTGAGCAAAAAAGAGAATTCTTGGGGAAACAGTATTGTCTAACAAGAGCTTATGTCAATGATGTTCAGCACTTTTTGCCTTGTCAAAATCCACTTATAATCTCTTTGGTTGCAAGTAGAAGCAACATTATTTCTTTGCTAAAATTCACTCTGTTAAGGAATAGGGCAACATAAAAACAAGGAATTAGGAAGAGAGGTAAAATGTAGACATATTTAACATTTAGTGTGAAACATTCATTTTTTAAATAAGGGAAGATTTAATTTGTATTATGAGGAGAATGTTAAGCCAAAACAAAATAACTTTTTGGATTATATCAGTTATGGGAAGTCTCCACTTCCTAGGTGAGTGTAAACTCAGTAGCTGAGCAATATTTGACTGTCTCGGGGTCTCAGAGTTACATCAGTAGTCAGATCCTTAATGGACTTTCATGAGGGTGAGAGGTGGAAGAGAGTTAAGGACATAGAAAAGGTACAATTTGAAATAACTGCTGTGGCTAGAGATCCTTGCAGATCAGATAGGAAATTATGGGACTTCTGTCACACCCTAGTTTTACTCCTCGGCTCCATCCTTAATGCTGTAATGCTGCATAAATGAAGTGTTTACTTTCTTAAAACTAAGTGATAGATATTTGTTAGTAATGCAGATATTTTATATCACTGTAGCCATTGTAGAATATAACCTATTCATGATAGACAAATTCTCTTATAATATTATATTTATAGCTAGAATATCTTCTATTTACTGCACTAAAAGGATCCTTTCATTGTTGTCCTCCAAGGACAAGATTTAGATTTAGAAAATTCTGCAGGAGTGACTGTCAGTAATTAAAATTGGGGAAATCCATAGTGATCCCAGTGTGCTGTCTCAGCTGATAAGAGGTGTGTCTGCCTCTCTGCCAATAGATCCATGCCACATAAACAAGGATGTTATCCTTGTTGCAAGTTGTAGCAAATATTCCTCAATGGAGTTCCAGTTGGCACCGAGCAATCCTAGTGTAATTGTAAATACAAGGTGTTAATGAACTACATCCAAATAATTTGCGAGATTGTGCACGTGGCTGATATAAGTAATTTGAGATCAGCGATGCATGGTCCCCGGATAAACATAACGCAACTACCTAGCGTTAAACGTGTGGGTATCAGGTGCTGAAAGTCGGTGTTAAAGCAAAGAAGTTGAAAAAATGGCTTAGAATGTCCTTAAAAACTGCTGCTCGAGTATAGAAATATCGATTTTTAGCAGCTCGTTATTAGCGTTCTCAAGGTTTAATGTCGCAAAAATCTGTAAAATCTCGAACTAATCACTTGGCAGTGCGACACTGGGCAATCATTACGTTCTTGAGTTATGTAGCCTACTCTGGAGGTGCGTTTTCAACTGCTGTGGTGGCTTAATGCATAACGGGGTTCCAGACGAAGTGCCGCGATACGTGGCGTACTGGCACTTCAGAAACTTATAGCCGTTACTTCAAAATTTCAATAAACAGACCATAAGTCTCCTATCTCAAATTACTTATTTAAGTAATCTACATATTCTGTGAAAATATTTGGGTATAGTTCATTAACACCCTATATAGACAATGATAATGACAATGACTTTAGAAACAACAGAGACAATTAAGTTGACGATGAAAATGATTTAGGAGAGGAGCCCCTGCCCAGCAACTAAGAGGTTTGGTACTGCAGCAGTGGATGGGAGGAAGTGTCAACTGTGTGATGGAGCAGCCACGAGGTAAGGCAACTGTCAGGGATCACTATGGATCTTTCAAAGTTTATCTCAGTTCATCTAGACTTTTCTTTAATGTGACATCTTATAGTAACCCGGTGCAAGTATCAGAATTTCCAAACTTCAGAATATAAATTGTTCATGTCTTTTCCTTACAAAGAAGATCAAAGTGAGGTTAAAGTGTCATCCATTTTTCTGACTACCATATTCAAGCTTCATTCATCCTAAACAGTCATAGGAAGGGAAGTAAACAGTAAAATTTACTCCAAGCATTTGTGGTTGTGTGAATGTGAACTAAAAATGTTCTCTTATTTCCCTTGCTTCTTCTTTAATGGCAAATCTCCATGGATAAAGATAGGTGTGATAGATTTAGAATATTTATCTTCAAAGCTTAAAAAGCACAAATCTAAACAGGTGCATCTAAATCATGTTTCATTGGTGCTGTTAAGCAAAACAAATGTTGCAGCACAATTACATTTAGAATACTCTTAGGACATGACAAAAAAGCTGATTCTAATAACCTCAGTGTATTTTGTCTATTGTTTCAATTTGCCAGTAATTTAAATTAACCTCTCAGGAATTACTTGAAGCATGTTACTGTATTCATGTATTCAATGGTAATTCCAATATACAAAATTAATTGCTAGATTGTATGCTGAGTGTAAGCCAATCTGAAATTCAAGTGAAATCGATGGTAGTGAGTTTTTAGCAGTTATGTCAGATGATAGGTACTACTCTTTGATCTAGCTCAGATGGTTTTGCTGTTTTGATATAAATGTAATGGTATGCTGCAAGAAAGGTTTTGGAAGTTTAGTAATCTGTCATCTCAAGATGTTAACTGCTTAACTTCTTTCATTCTTTAACAGTTAAGACACATATTGATAGGAAACAATGAAAAGCTAATAGCTCAAGTATATGCTGGAGGGGTTGTAATGAGAGTAGTAAGGGGTACAAGAGGGTACAAGTTTGTTCAAACTGCCACTTTGTTCATTGTTATGATGCCATCAATTATATTTAATAATGGAGCAGGCAGCATGTTAAAATCATATGGTATTAGGTGTATATATGAACCGTGTATAGATTAATTAAGTAAGCAGACTATATACATATTATTTTCATGTTAGACTTAATAATTGCAATTCGAAAGCAAATTTTGATATAAACAACTTACACTATGGCATCGATAAATTCATAAGTTACAAACCACTATTGGTTGTTGACATCTTTGAATTAGGCTGCTGCCATGCCCCAAATCTCACAGATGTGCAATAGAACATGACGAGAGCTTGAAAAAGGGAATAGGTATCCCTGAACTCAGCATAGGATACAAAGAGCCAATATGACAAGTTCCTGACATGTTCTCCAAAAGTTAAGCCTTTATCAAGCTTTACTCCGATACAACTGATGATATTTGTCCTCTCAATCCTTCTCCTGAGATATAAGAATGAGGGGAAGTTTACAGGGAAGTTGCACTTGTATGCATGCCATATACCTTATTTGCTTCATATGTTCATTTGCTATTCATTGCAGATAGACCCATGTCTATCTACAATAAAGAAAAGCATTATTATTCACAGTAAAAATCCATATTTGTTTCATACTTCCCTGAAAATACTATCCCAATTTCACCTTCACAACTAATATTGTTAAAAATAGGAAACCATTACTGCAACGACTGCATGGAAAAACAATTTTGAAGAAGGCATATTATTTTATTTGATTGTTGCTGAAGAAAATACAGAAGGCACAATGTATTGTTTAATATTACTCCTGATTATTTGCATGCAGTTTATGTGTGCATCACCCCCAAAATTATTTTGTTTTAATGCCAACACTTATTGTTTTTTGTTTCTCTGCAATCTCTTTTACAAATTTCTTTTAACTAGCTTCGTTGACATTTACATGCTGATTAACATCATAAAAACTGAATTTGTTTTTAATTTACAACAGAAAGGCATGCTAATAACAATGAAAACAGTACTCCTTTGTCACGCAGTGATCATTTAAACACTGGAAATGGCACTTATTGTCATGTAGCAGGATTTTTTGTTACTGTTTCATAAAGAAAAATGATACCTATGTACAGAAGGAGAATAAACTTTTGGACAAAGAATACATGTTGAAAAAAGCTTTTAAACATAATTACATATGTATGTTGTACCTTGAAAGCATTAAATTACGGGTTTCTCGATTATTTGTGCTTCTTCTCCACCACAATACCTCGGATAATCAAGAGCATACTGTACTATTGATGTAATATTTCTACTTCTACAGTCAGAGATATAAAAGCACAGGTCAAAAGCTCTAATGTTTGGCACTGGTAGTTTCTTGAACGTGATGACATGATTTCAGATTTTATACAAAAATGAAGTTCTACTCTTCTTGGTCTGCACCACTATTGGAGGAGGAACAGATGTTTCTGTATGGGCTCAAAGATTCTGTATAGGTGCTTGTTTATACAGAACAATTAGCATGTCATAATATACTGAGCTATCAACTGAAATTAATTTTGGTTGATTTTTGTAATATTATGTCACTTAATTTTAATTGAAAAACATGTTTCAGAGGCTATGTACTTATGTTGTCAATTCCCTAATATTGACTTGATCTAAGTTTATCTAAGGGAATTGACATTGAAAGCACTTAGCTTCTGAAACATGTTTTCCAATTAATAAAGTATGTGATGTAGTCCACTTTTCTTATCATGGAAGTTTGAAAATAGTGTTGTTATAATCATTTATTTGACAACGAATTGATTAATTACACTGAAAAAGTAGGTGTTGTTTAGTGTAATTAATCAACTCATCAAATAAGTGATGTAGTGTTACAAAAGTCAACCAAAACTAATTTCAATTGATTAGAACACATCACTGTTACAAATTCCACTATATATTGTAATAGTGAGCTATGTATGAGCATTCTTCATTGAATTTATGGATGCTATATAATAAGTTCAACTGATAAGTTTTTCCAAGGAGAGGTTCAAGTAGGAATAACTTTACGGACATATGGTGTGCTTACCCTACTTACTGATGTATTTTTTTTATCAGCCTCACAAATTCTGAACTTTGTAATTGGACAGAGAAATCAAAATAAAAATGCACAATAGGGATAAATTTAGGAATGTGACACTGTATTGAACAACAATGTATATTTATGGTGAAAGTAATAAAAATAACAGCTTCTTACATACAGAATTTGGGTGTTTTAATAAAATCATAAAGAAACTACTTAAACTTACATTATGTTGAACTTATACATCTAACAACTATAATTTACTTTAGGTCACATTCTTATTATTATTGTTATGTAGAGCAACATTTCATTATTTTGTATTTAATTGGTCTAAAATAATTCTTCTGTAATCTGTCATAGAACATGCACAATCTATGGTAAAAATCTGTTAACAGTTTAAACTGTTTTTAATTCATTTTAATATGAAACAGAAATACACAACCTTTACAGAATTGGATTCCATTGAGTGTTACATTTTTATAGGCCTTAACTAACACCACAGAGTTCTCATAAATGCCCCTAAAATTTAAAAAGGGATGGGATTAAAATGAAGTCTTTCAGATTTACAGGCACTTAACCATTTATTTCCCATGTAAAAAGAAAATTACTTAACTGTCATGAAATGTAGCATGTCAGCAAAGACATTTTTTTATATAAAAATTATATGATATTTAAAATGCATTTTAATTAAATTTACTATAATTATCTCAATATTATTTTTACATTTGCCCACTAAATAGAAGCACCAGGGTGATTTTTATGCATCTGTAAATATGATAAGAATAATACACAACACACATACATACACTAATTAAAAAATTTGTACATGATGCTGTAGGACTTCTCAGTATACATATATTTTACTGATTCTACTATATATTATTCTAACTTTAGGCAACATAAATTTCAGTGTATAAAACAGTAGTAAAGTTCTATAATAGCATACAAAGACATCATTTCAAAATATTATAATTTTATGTGTCAAAACACTTTTACCATCTAATCATATAAAATCATACTGACTTAAGAGAGTGTTTTAATGTTCTCATACTATGTTTAAAACTGCTCTCTAAAATAACTTCAGTTTTAACCGAAGACTAGACATTTTTCATTGTTGTTAACAGCTTACTTTTATTTCAGCTTTTGAAATAATTTGCAGGTGTATGTTGTTATTACTGAAAATCAAAATATTTTCAGTTATAAAAAAGGATCTTAGACTTGCAATTAAGATAATTAACTGAGCATAAGAAATGTATATTGCTGGTTAAAAGCTAATGCTATAGAAGTACTCCATTGGCCTGAAAATAATCTGCCCTTGCACATAAGGGCACCTTTAAAATTTAGTTTATCTAACTGAATATTAATATGTGTGTACATAGGTGCCTATGTTGGAGAAATATATTTATGTGTCTACTATTTTACTAAACAGTTTTTTTATTCTTCCATTGTTTTATTACATAACTAAGGCTTAAATCTTTTTAGTTCAAGAATGCACAAGTTGTACATGCTAAAAGGTTGGAATACCAGGTTTAGTGAATAGTCACAATTTCTATAGAAGTACAAATCAATGTTATTTTATTTGCTTAAGGCTCTAAGAACATTAGTTATAGAAATTTTGCTGCAATGAACGCTTATTGTGAATGTCTCTAAACAGCAGTAATGCTGGTATATGATTAACTAGTGCTTTAGAACGTTCAGTACCTTATCTGCACTATTACATGTGCTTCCAACATGTATTAGAAAATACATTTCACATGTGTTAAGTGATATTTATGGGAAACAAATGGTAAAAGATCAGAATTCCTGTGCATATAGCCATTAAAATAATGATGATTGATAAGGAAACTGGTGTAAGAAGTTGAAGTACCCAATCTATTTGCACCCTATCTCTATTATATCATAGGTAGCATTTTTAATGTTGTATGAAAATAAAATAGTCTGGTTTTATAGCTGACACATTGTTATAACAAGGACTGTTACAGTTTCTTGATGCATTTCAAACCCAGCATTTGTTTTATTATTTATTATAATAATATGCCAATTCATTATAATAATATTATTAGGTATACAAAATATTGTTCAACTTGTGTAACTATAGGGTCATTCCATACAATATTTCGGAGCTTGAAAGACAATGTCTCCAATTTGTTTTAAAGTTCAATATAATATATTTAAACTTATGATTATGAGCTTAATGGTGCAACATGAAGCTTTACTTCTCTTACTATGGCATAATGGTTATAGAAACTAGAGGGAAGTATGCTTGTAGGAGTTTCTGAAAATTTAATTCACAGTTATCATTAATTTTTTGGTAGCAATTAAAATGTACATGCAAGTAAAAATAGGTACAGTCAATACTACCATTTCATAGATTATCATAATTTTTCTCTCTTAATGTGAAAATCAGCAATGGTTTATGTAAAAATGAATATTTTAAATTAGAATGCAGTGAGGATTACATTATTTATTTTACATAAGGAGCATTATTTATTGGTTCACCTGTTAAATTTTACAGTGGAGACTTTAAAGATTTAAAAGCTATAAAAGCACGAAAATAATTGGAGTTTGTTTGCAAGTTCTAATAACACTGTAATCAGCAGCGAGCTAAGGCTGGCAAATTCAGGAGAAGGCAGCCTTCTTACAATGGAGTGCACCAGTGAAGGATAGTCTTATAGCGTGTTGGGGTGAATTGTATTTTAATTTATAACTACCATAGTTTTGTTCTTTCCACCTTGAAAATTTGACAGTTCAAAGAAGACATTGTATATAATTGTAGGATTTTGTTTCTAAACCAATCTATTTTATGCTATTTTATTTTAAAATGAATTTAATTTATTTTATACAACAATACATTTTCAAGCATTGCCTCATTTTTGTGGCTTATTAGCAAGCTTAACCCTACTTTAATGTCTAACACTTAAAAATGTTATACCACTGAATAAAAGCACAATCTAGCTGTTTTCAGACATAACTATTGCTACCAATAATTTATTAGAATTAGAACATCATTAGAATATCTATTAAGTTAGTGAGACCACCTGGTATGCCTTTTCAGCTTTGCAAATATGCATGAATGCACAAAAGTAAACTGCGTAGATACAAAATATAACATGTATAATACATAGGTATATAAAAATAGACTTAGCAAATAGGAACAAAGAAAAATCATAATTATCAACAAAATACATAACCCTAATTTGGATAACCGAGAATTTACTTTAATTAAAAATATGCATTACACCCTAATGGATGCTAATAGTTTTTACTTTATGATGCAAGTATTTATATGTGAATGCACCAATAAAGTGATCACCTTGCAAACAGAAAAAAAACAACTATTTTTTTCCCACTAATGTACCCACAAACTATTTATTACAACAATTATGATAATAAAGCCTATAAAATTGTGATACTTTGTAAATAGAGTTATCAAGATACACAAAGTTTCTTGTTAACGTTTGCTTTTTTGAATAGTGTATCACAAACCTTTATAAGCTACCAAGAATTACAAGTACCATTTTGTATTTTGAAAGATTTCTTATTATTTTGAAATGTTTATAGGTATGAAAATACTATTTTTGGTTTCAGTTCCAAAAGAAGTGGCAGAAACCTATTCAACTTTTTCTCCTCTGTTACCTAAAGTGGTAACAGATAATTTTCATCTACATATTTGCAAGTCTTTTCAGATAATGATACAAACCACTCAGGATTATAGGATTCTAGATTCTTTGATACCCATAGTTAGTCTTTAAGTTACATATTATAATGGCACTGAGGGCTAGATTTGAAATACATGTGTATATTAGTATATGAGGTACATATATTACCTATCCAATTAAATTTGTCTTTAAGCTACCATATACTTCACAGAGGAAAGATTAATATACTGACTTCACTATGGCAGCCAATCATGTGCAGATAATAGTAAACTTGAGTAAACTTTGGTTTTCATGATTTAACCTCCATGGGCTCAATGACAACATTGTGCATTCTTCAGTGGTCTTCATTTTAGACCCACATAAAGCAATGTTAAATTTCTATAGGAATATTTAGAAATATCTTCCTAAGCATTAATTTAAAACCTGCTGAATAATTGTTTACAATAATATAAAACAAATAACTGAATTAAAATTATGTCCATTGAACTTCCAAACAATTGGCTTACTTTTTGGATATATATCCCAATTAAAATTAATTTTGAAAGATATATATATATCCCAATTAAAATTAATTTTGAAAGATATATATCCCAATTAAAATTAATTTTGAAAAATATATATCCCAATTTAATATTAGTTTTGACACAAAAAAATTAAAAGAATGTTAAGTTACAGCAACAGAACTTTTAATCACTCTCTTAAGTCAGATAAATTCCTTTCAGGCTTACATCAACCATCTAAAATTTAAAATGCTGTCCTTTGGGTATCTATTCCATAAAAAACACTGCAATGCGTACAAAATGTAATGCCTGAGAGACTTCAGTCATATGTGAGATTAAGATAGATGTCATATTATTTTTATGCAGTACTAATAATCGTTTAGCTAGCATTTTAGCTACCTTGATTCCACCTATAAAAATGTTCATTTTGCTGCAATCCTTAAGTTTACAATCTAATATCATATGCACATTAATAAACACAATTACACATTACAAATTCATTGTTCTCGAAGTTATTTAGTATATATAAGACAACAATGATAGCTTTACACACATATTTTATAAATTTTTGTTCAGTTTTATTTCTCCATTGGATTTATGCTTAACAAAGAGACAGTTTCTACACTAATGCAGTAGGTATCTACAAATGACTAATGAAAATGTGATGTAGTGCAAGCAATTACAACACTTTACTTTTTTTGTCACAACAAATAATACAGAACTATTTTATCTAGTTAGACAAAGAAGTAAATATTAACTAAATCACAATGAGCAAGTTTATTTGATTGCATCATTTATTTTAAAAAGTAGACAAAAATAATATTGGAATCAGTTTCATTTCTTATATTTTCTTATATTTATATAAGTTTTAGGATGCAAATAATATTAAATCACAATGAGCATACTCATCTGTTTCAATAGATAGTAAAAATAAAATTGGAGTAAGTTTCAGCTCTTGTCTATAAAGGTTTCAATAATCTTGTAGAGAAGCTCCTAATTAAACACTTATAGGAAATACATGTATATGAATTATATTAGATAAACAACCCAGCTTCATTTATTTCATTTTTGAAATGTTTTTAGAAAAGAACTTTTGTGAAAATGTGTTCACATCTTCAGCTGTTGTTTATTTGATATTAGGTTCATTACAAATACTTTGTTAGATGACTGTTGCATGTGAAATTAGGGGCAATACCTAGGAATGAATCACCAGAATTTAAATTTTAATTTAATTTTAAAATATGAATGCTGTTCAAAGTTCAAAGTTCACTTATGCCAAGTGTAAAATCTTGGAACATTTTCTGAGATGTTTGTCTCCATTCTCAGCATAGTTGTGACTTTTGTTATTAATAAAAGCAGAATTTTAAATTCATAACAACTTGTTTTTTTATTAAATAATGATGTTTCTTTCAAATAATTAATTCCATAGACACATTAAAAGTTTTAAAAATGTATCTTCTGGGTTTATTTCATGATTTAACGACCAATCTGTCATTACTGATTTATAAATTAATGTAGTATATTAAATACTTTCTACAAATAATCTTTAATTTTGACACTATACATTTTGTCATTACAATCCATATAATTTATTTGATTTATACCATTTCTTTTGCTTTTTGGAATTTCATCTATTTAGAAGTCTGTAATAAGAATTCTCATACTATATTTATTGTAGAAAACTCAATAGCTGTAAAGCATTACAGCTAAAAACAGTTTATCTTCAGGAGAGAACAAAACACATTCCTCATTTCTTCACTACCAAACTTGCCAAGATACATTACATCAAGTATCAGGAGACCAACAAAGGAGGATCAAGCAGATCCTTCAAGAATCAAAATTTACAATTTTCAGGTTTTGCAAGTAATTGCCACTTGAACAGCAGAAAAAAGAACAAGGGACAGTTTTACTGTAAAAGTGGCAACGATAGGCATGATAAGGCCAAGTTTTTCTACTGGTTAAACAGCAAGGTCAATCAGTGAAATACCATAAGCTTTAAAATTATGGTAACTCTGCAGAAAACTGGGTTTATTATTTTTGTATTTATGGTCATTAATTTTTAAAATTGCAACACTATAGCACTGAGGAAATGACTCCCTATGTCATTTCTTTAAAAAGTCTTTATGAATTTCTCATTTTCTCAATTATTCATATAGTTCCCAAAGAGTGTAAAAAATAGTTATAACCAGAAAACAACAGCTGAGAATGCAAATGAAAGACATATAGTATCTGTTTTCAAAGTATTTTAAATGAACAGAAAATGTAATATAACTAGATATTTTTACAGTTTTCTTAGCCCAATGATATGGCATCATCTAAAATAAATAATACCTAAGCTTCAAAAGCAAATCCTCTTTGTTAAAAGTCTGGTCTCTGAAGAGGCCCACATAAAGCTATGTATGAGATATTTAAGGATATCATCAGTAACAACAGGAAATTTCAGCCAGAGTTGAAAAATTCAGAGGCCTGACTGTGTCTTAAATCACACTTTTTTGGTTTAGCAAGCTCATACTAACACTGTGTCACTGAAAATTATGCATCAAATGTACAATGAATTTCTTTTATTTGGCTCTTTTATAACCAATGGTTTTTAAGTGTACTTAAAAGCAACAGCCCCTCCTTTTACTAACATGTAAAAGAACTGCTGTGGAACAAAATTCCAGCACCCTGATGCTGATATGATCATGCCAATTCACAGCGACATTATTTATTTATTTGTTTATTCTTTTAGCAGACCTCAAAGCGATCTCAGTTCCTCTAAAATGTTGGATATTAAAAGCAATTTGTAATGCTGCAAGTACAGTTATACCTGCCTAAATTGGCCACCTTCACTTAGTGGTGACAAAATGGTTATTTTTCTGTGGAATCAAAATATTTCCCATAAAGCCTGTGTTATTAATCTCTGGCCGCGCCATGGCCGAGTGGTTAGACCACTTGCCTCTCACCTAGACGGCCGGAGTTCGATTCTAAGTGACCGCATGTGAGATTTGTGGTGGACAAAGCAGCGCTGGGGCGGGTTTTGTCCGGGTACTGCAGTTTCCCCCGCCATCGCATTCCACCGCTGCTCCATCATCATTCATGTATCACCACTGTCAACGCCTGCAGTGCCATAAGTAGTTAAAGCGGGCGTTAAACAATACAAAAAAAAAAAAATTATTAATCTCTCTCTTAGATGGTCACCTCATACATGGTCAGCAGTCATACAAATTTCAAAAAATGACTTCAATTAAACATCCACTCATAACCACCACAATTTGTTTTTCACCATGAAGCCACTTCACCAGCTTACTTTTGATTCTTGGAAGTTGTTTTATAACATAGAACCAACCCTCCTCTGTCCTTTCTGTTCATATGAGATCAACATTGATTCTCTCTTCATAAAATCAGGGTTGCTACTGGTCTTCAAGGATAAGAAATGACAGGTCTCTTATTCTGGCGTGTGATGACTGTTTTTATCAAAATTGCACTCCAATCTATCAAATTTTTAGTTCTATATCGGGATGTTAGTACAATATGCCCTTCTATTTTCATCTCTAGGGTGTTACATTCTTTGTTTTTTTTCTTATTTTTTCATTCAGTCCTACTTAAGCTGCTTTCATCTTCTTAGCAGTTAATTCAATAAACAGCCATTTTTTCAGTGAATCAAGTTTATTTCCCCATAAAACCTGAGGTAATAGCTCCCTTAACACTTTGAAGCCCAAGCCCGAGTATAGCTCGGGCCATGCAAAATTTGCAGGTATTTCTAATGTTTTTAATATAATTCCATGACTTAAACTCGGTCTTGGGCTATGCGGCAATGATGTACATCAGTTATCGTTTAGTTGCCTGATTTGTGTTGCCATCTATCCTTGCTTTAGTCAACTATTAGGAAATTTAGGAGTGTTAGTAATATTGACTGCTCTCAGGTAGTCTGCCATTTTCCTTGATGGTTATGGTGATCTATTTGTTAAGTTTTGTGTTTTAAATGTTAAAATGCTGCATTTTCCTTGATTTCTGTAAACTGGAGCAGAAATGCAATATACAAATGAAGGTCTGGAAAATTCTGATTCCAAGGGAGAGTTTTTCGAACTTTCAATAGATATAGTGTAAGCAGCTTTAAGCAGATTTTTTCAAACTCATATTTGATACTTGTTGTAAATTTAAAATAAAACATTAATATGGAAGTTATGACTATTTTCTTACTTGTTGAGAAATCCTTGAATTCCATACTTTTAGATTGTCCCAATACTTTTTGGCAGATTTGATTGATGTACTAAAAATAATAACTCAAAGTAGGCATAAAAACCCTGGGTTTCTTGGCGCTCCAACTAAAGAAACGCCTGGGCTTCAATGTGTTAAATGGCTACCTCATACTGCAAATGGCAACACAAATTTCATAAAATGACCTGAACTAATTATGCAGTCATGACCACTATGAAAACTATTTCACTATCACCATCACATAGACTTAGCCTTTGATTCTTGGCAACTATTTTACAAAACAGGACTTCATTCCTTTCTCCATATGAGGTCAAAATGTGGTTGTCATATAAAATCAGGTTTGCTACTTTGTTCAGTGTCAAGAAATGACCAACTGTTTGGACTGATAAATTGTAAGAGGAGTGAGACAAAGTGTTACTCTTACAAGAAGCTACTGTCAAATTGATGTTGTAGATTGAGCTGCTAATTTCTATAGTGAAAATATATCGATAACAAAAATACTCAAGTTTCGACTTTCTCTCACATAGGGTCTCCATTTGCTGAGAAAAAATTATATTTTTGAGTTTTAATGGGAGTATTTTATGTACAATGTTCAGAAATCTGTGGGGCCAACCACAGATTTATACCTATTGTAATTGAATCCACTTTGACTTTAGGTCTGTCTTCCACTCAATGATCAGTTGCCTGGCACTATGCCAGGCTCTAATAGCTTTGCCCCGCCCCACAGCTGCACAAGACCACACCAAAGTTAACTTACACCTAAGATTTCATGTAGGGGCCTCGTTTTTCCTGATGAAAAAATGGGTGCCTCCAAAAAAGAAATAAAGAAAAGAAAATAAAAATTAAGGAATAAAAATTGTATATTTTTGTAACTTCTCTCGTTTAAAACTTTTTAAAAATTCATCCTGCCTAATCACCATTGTTGGGCTGTGGTCCCTCCCATGATTCTGTCCAAGTTTCTACCAACCTTCAAAACTTGGATGGAAGGTTCCGAAGTTGTTCCTCCTCGGCATATGCAATGAATTTGATATTATTTGTGAATCATTCTAATTTATAAATTATAATTATTTATAATTTATAAACAATTTTTTCCTTGTCAGACTTTTTCCTCTTGTCATTCTCGACAGGAGGAAGTAATTTTGGCTCGTTTGCATATTGGCCACTGCAATTGTACACATAGTTTTCTTTTTAAGAGTGAATCTCCTCCATTGTGTCAGCTTTGTGGAGAAGATTTGTCTGTCCATCATGTGTTGCTAGATTGTGTTAATCTAGCACATATTCGGGAATCACTGCAACTGCCGGTCAGTCTTGCAGAAGTCCTGGTGGACGATAGTTGAGCGGTAGCTAAGATTTTTGAATTTTTATCGAAGATACCCTTCAAATTTTGGATTTAGTTGTTTTTATCCTTTTTTTTTTCTCTCTAATCAGCAATCTGTGGCTTTTGCTATGATAAACTTTTTACCTTAATTTTTAGACTAATCTTTCGTTCTTATTAATAATATTTCTTATTGAGCTTTATCTCTGGCTTTTGCCATGATTTGTTTAATAAGGGCGCTGATGACCTTGCAGTTGAGCGCCCATAAACACTAACCATCCTCTTGTCAGACTTGGGTGTATGGGAGACTTAAGCTACACAGAAGTGACCTGATAACGCAGGTATTGATGGGAGGCCTATGGTTTATCCATTAGGCCAGTACCTATTTTATATGCCAGCCCCCCTTGTTCCTGCAAGGATGGAAATGGATTACATGCATCAACCCCATAAGGAAGATGACTGCCAAAGACCTCAGGGGAGGCAACAGCTTTTGTCTACCAACTCTCCAGGTTAGGAGGAAATTGAGGTGTCTCACAACCCAACCCAGGTTTCACCACCCAGGCATAATCAATCTCTCATGGGTTTTGCCCTGCCAAGTCCAATCCAATCCACAGGAGGGGACCAGATGTTAGTAATGTCAGAAGTATCATGGGTACTTGGGGTCTACAGCTGAAGAGATTGGAATCTACCCCCTTTGGGGAGGGCCTAAGGGAGAGAAAGATGAGACATGGGTACTTTTATTTTCAATCTCTTTTCACTACAAAAATCTCTGCTCAATCCACAACATAAATTTGACAATTATCTGAATAAATCTTTAGAAGACTTTGAAACATGTACACTTGAAAAGAGATGTGGTAAAAGTATAAAATAAATGGACAAAAACTGTTTATCTTGGACTCCTCTACAATCCTGCCAATTTGTGTGGTTGAATTCTGGGTCATTCTGTATATGATTGTTATTTTTAATAGGTATCTAAGCATAAGCTGAACTAGACTTCTTCTCCGATTTCAAAAATGTTATAACCTTAATTAGCCAACACCTGTATTAATGGCCATTTTTTTTTTTTTGAAGAAGCAGGTTTTACTGTGTGTATATATTAAGCATAATAAGTACCAGAGTAACTGAGATCACAGTTTAATAGTAGGAATAACCTACCTATAAGCTGAGGGTCTATGATTCGATTCTTGCCATCCATGGTATTGAGTTATTCAAATCTGACTGAACTTTCCAGTCATAGCCTACACAAAACCATTATGAACAGAACCATTATTAATAATTAAAGACATTTCTTTTTCTCTTATTTGGTTCCAATATTATAACAAGTGTCAAAGTGCCTAATGTTTCTTTTCTATATAACTTTGTTTCCATGTTGCTGCTAAAATCTTTAACTATGGCAAGTGCTTTAAAAAGATCACTCCTTACAGAAGTAAATTACTCAACTGTAGAAACAAGCCAAAGACGTTTCTACATGTAATGTGTGAAATTCATTTCTTGCATTACTATAATCGTCAAGGCACCTACATTTCTTTCAGTGGCCTTTCATTTGACATATAAGAGATCTGTTTGTGATGTTGCTGTATCACAGCAAGGATGCTTTTATGTAATTTAAATAAAATATAGAGAATTTGTTTCTATCACATGCTTAATAAGTGATGACCATTTTCAATCTGTATATGCAGTTTGCATTATCACCGCCTAAGATTTATGCAATTAAAAGGCACTGCAGATAATAGGGGCAAACTCAATAAAAAGTTTAATTCTTTTTTTTTTTTTTTTTTTTTTTTTAATTTTCCTGCTTCCTTCCCTCCTTCCTTACTTTTTTCCATTTATTCTTGAATTACTTACATTTATGCAAATAAGAAACTCTAAATATACTATATACCTATGTTTAAATTTGCCCCAAATATCCACAACCTCCCATATATTTTATATATATTCTTTCTCTCTTTGCTATTTTGGATGTTTTTCTTCCTGATACTTTAAATTATTATTATTTTGTATCTTTTTAAATATTATTTGAAAAATTAAGAGATAATAAGTATATGTTCTTATTTGCTCTTTTCAGAAACAAAAGTCTGCCATAATAGGATAAAATAATGAGATGACTTAGTAGTATTAACAAATTACTTAAGACACATGACAGATTTACTTGTATAAGAGCATGGCACAACATTAGTCTTTTGTAGAGTCAAAGTTTAAATAACAGTGTACCAGCTCTAAAGTTATGCTTATTTACAAGTGATGATTCCTTTTGCTTTCAACTGCCTTATACTTTCTTTATCCCGCTCTAGCTGCTTTTATTTACAGGTAAATAATATATTAAAGTAGTTATTTCTATGACTTACTAATGGTAACTCACGCTATGGTGATCTGAAAATCTATGCTTTAATTTTCAGAGATTACCATGTTTCCATTAATAACAAGTCTTATTTAATCTAAGTTTTTTTGTTATTATGTCTTCAGTTTTTAAACTAAGCTTTGTTGAGTGTCTCTAATATATTACACTAATTTAAATACAGAATGTATGTGATGTTCCATATTTACATGTTAATATTTCATTTTTACTATCAGTCTGAGCACACTGGTTTATGTACAAATACGCAATGAAGGCAATTCTTTTAGTCAGTCTAATAAAATCTGAGAATAAGTCTGATAATTAAAATACAAAATAGCAAAACTAGCATATGAACTACTACAGTGGAACATCATGCATACATTCTCCATGAAGAAAATGAGAGAACTGAAAAAGCTATTCTTCTAATTTAGCACAAAAACATTCGCTATTTGTGACTAATTGTAAAATATGCATATACATACTGCAATATTTAATACAATGGAAAAGCTCTCGCTGTTATATACCTTATAATAGCAGAGAATTCATCTGATAGCATAAATTCTAAATCGTCAATTCATTACAAATTAAATGAAGTCATCATAGTTGCTTTGTTTTCTTGGAGCTTCCCCAAATTTCTCTAATTTTCTTTCCAGAGGTATCAGGTTCTTACTAAATAGGTAACAGAAGTAAAATACTTCTATAAGCCTCCAATAATGGCAGCAATCCCTAACTTTTGAGCTTTTTGAATTGTTTCTCAAAACAAGACTATTACAACATTCATAAGTAGGCTCTGGTATGTACCTACATATTCTTGAGATGCATCCACCAATCATATTGCTATGTACAAGGAAAAGCTAACAAGTCAAAAGTTTAAAAAAGTATGTCCTAAAAGAAAAGGAAATCACAGAGTTTCCCAAGTTAAGCAATTAGGATACGGGGGCTTGTTTCAGTCTTGGCTCTTCTTCTGCAGAGGGATTTTCCCTCGATGCTGAGATTGTGCTTTGTCAAACACTGGTCTCAGACCGTACCATCGCTGCAATGGGATTCAGTTCTTCTTCTTGCTGTGGTGGCACTTGTTCATCAACAAAATTAATGCTGCCAGCTTTATACCATACAATGACATCCATGAAGAATGCACACAAAAGGATAGCTCCAGTTGTGCCTGAAAAAAAAAGTAATTAATATTAATAAAATTTTTGAATAAGAAAGTATTACAAAAAAAAAATAAATCTGATGTGTCCAATCACATGACTTTACTACTATTTTACAACAAACTATTCTTGCAAAAGCTTACTCTTATTCTATCTACTTCATGGTAATTGAGATAAACATTTCGGAAACAGTGTTATTACATATTTTCTTTAGGTACAAAGGAAATGAGGGAATGCACTAGACTAAAGTTATAATAACATCTTTTAAGAGCTGGTGGCTATGAGGTGATACTGAAATTGTGTTCTCCTTGTATGAAATAAAAAGAAAGAAAAAAATACTGAATGACGATTTTTCATTTACGAAAAGTATAATATTAAGACATTTAAATACAGAACAAAGAATATCTTAGAAACTCCAATATATATTTTAAACAAATTATGTTTTAAAAAGATGTATGTACATTGTTTCTGAAGTAAAATTTTATCTATCTCCTATGGTTCACCAGTTCTGCAAAATTCTTACAGAGATCATGTCCAAAAATTCAAGATATACACTTTATTTGTGATGTAAATATTTTTAATGTATGGTATTTTAATGACAATCATTAGAACCATTTTGAGAAAATAAAAATATTCCAAAAAACCTTTCACATTAAGGGTAGTTTGGGGTAGGATGATTTTCCGATAATCTTCACCCTCCCCTTTGAGATAAGGGTTTGCTGAACTAATAATGATGAAATGAATTTAAACCCATTGGCACTAAAGGTGTAATAAATCAAGACCCAATATGAGTTACTTACCATGGTAAAACATTCGGAAGACATTGGTATCATAAAGCCAGCAAGCTCCCCTTTCACCACATGCCATCTCCCATACTAAACAGGCTGAATCCACCACTGCACCGTAAACAATTGGACATGGCACATTACCTGTCAAAGCATATTGATTTGAATTATTAATCCATTTAAACATAAATTTAAGATATACATAGCAATTAAATTACTTTACATAAATTCATTCAGGAGTAAGATAAGGTCTTTCACTGTTGCTATTTATTATAATTAGGAATTAGATAATTCGAGAATGTAAACAATTACCTCAGCAACATTCACAGCTAGATGCATTACTTTTTGCAGATAATTTAGACCTGATGGCACCTTGAGAAGATGGATTTCAATGTTCAATACATAACTAACAAAATTGGAAATAAATATGCTATAAAATCAACAAAGAAAAATAAATTATGGCCCTCTTTGAAATATACCATGTACCAAGCAAAATATGTTTAGACCCAAAAATACTAGAAGGAGTGAGTCATTTCACATGTCTTGGATACACATTGTCCTTTTTCAATGAAATAGATATTCTATAAAACATTTCTAAATACACAAAAAAATATGGCAATAATAAACAAAGCAATGAAACCCTCCTTAATCCAAAGGCATAATAGAATTCACCCATACAAGGCCTTGGCAAGACCTATACTTTGTGATAGAATTGAACTATAGACATTAAGGATAAAACATGAAAGCTGGATAACAGTTAATGAAATGAAATTTATGAGATACACAGCAGGATATACAAAATGAAATGATAAACATAATGTAGATGTAATGAAGGAATTGCAATTGGAACCTCTTACTGACTACATAAAATACCACCGGTAGAAATAGACCACCTGCATTACATGTGCACAAATGGAATCCCAAATGTTTCACTACCTTCCAAATAGAAATATATTTTTAGCTCATCCAAAGAAGTGCTGGGTTGAAAATTTGAGAGATGTGAGATTGTATCAGGCCATAAAGCCTAATACTTAAAGGGAAGAAGAAGCTTTAATTATTTGACCTATTGAATGGTAGCTGTATAGCCTCATACTGGAGAAATTAACTACTTGGAAGGACTCACTTATAACAAATAAGATTTGGTTATCAGTTTTGATACAACTAATAAGAACAAATATCTTTGCCAAACGTATAAATGGAAGAGAGACACATAATACATGGATCAGTAATCAACATCACCCTCATGCCAAACCCTATTTTTAAAACTTTGGTTAAAATGCAAAAATAGATGCAAACTTTATCTATTGATAATATGCAGTGTTCAATAGCTTAGCATTCAGATAAGTCAACATTTCTCTTAATACCATTGAATATAAAAAGAGTATGAGGATATTTTAAACACCATAGTAACCAACGGTTTTGATACTTCCACTATCCTAAAGAAGATCAAGAAATACAAGAAGCAAAAGTATATTAAAGACATAACTACCCTGGAAACAAAGGAAGAACCAAAAAATGTTACAAATTTACTTACAACCCTCAACTTCACAACAAATTTTGCAACATTTTTAATAAATTCAACATAAAAATAGCTCCAGTCAATAGATACAGTATAATACATCTCTTAGGATACTCACTGAAAGACAAAATACCCCCTATCAAAAAATCAGGAATATATTCTATAGATTGCTTGGAGTGCAATTCAAAATACATTGGTAAAACCAAAAGAAATTTGAAAACATGTAACAAGGAACACAGAAGAAATATAAAACTTAAACAATCCAACAAATCTGCAGTTGCACACCATTTTTAGCACTACTACCATTAAACTAACCCAGAAATAAAATTATTAAAAGAATTATTTAATCCATTTGAGTTAACAACATGGGAAAAGATTTTTATCCTATGAATTTTGAAATTTCCCCCCTGGATTGCTTATTCAACCTCATTGCCCTTCCACCAGATGACAGCACAAGCATCAGATTCCATCAGTAGTGGCTCAACAGCTAAGGATGCAGGCAAAGGTCCATGAAACATTGTTAAAAGTAAGTGAAGTATGTGTAAATTTAACCCTTTTATTAATTTGATTATGCCTTCACTGTAAATAACTTCATAAGTTATATTACTCATAGAATTGTTTAATTTAAAATTGTTAAAATATAAAATCTTTCGTTGTATCTGCTTTTTCCAATACCTAATTCTGGCCTACGTGCTTCTTTTCTACCTGATGCCTCAAATATATGATTCCAAATGTTTTATATTCTGTCTAAGTAAAAAGTTGGCTTAGAGCCAATGTTTTAGAGAAGTTTATCCTCTTTAGTTGCAGGGTGAACTTTGGAATGTTGTTCCAAACCAACTTGTCCCTGCTGGAAGCCTGAGAGCATTTAGAATCATCACATCACCAGTTCCTGATTCAAATGCAATTTCTACAACAGTTATGTGATATGTTAGATAAGTTGATATACTCAGCGGCAGCTCATGGCCAAATTATCTGGTGGGGCACAATTTTAAGATTGGCTAAAATTAAAATTAAATTGAGTGTTATTTATGGACACTCTTTAACTGCTACAATTCTAAATGTCTCATTCCATTTTGGCATGAAAGACTGCTTAATGTTGCTCATAGGCCTCTTTATCAGGCTTGAGGTTTTTTACATGCTGTAAATTTACGTCATGGCATCAATGACTTTACTTCCCTTCTGAAGGGAAAAAAAATCAACTGGGTTTGAACCCGTGAACTTGGGAACCAGAGGCTAGCACGTTATCTCTACACCATGGATGGCGACAGATTAAAATTAGTGGATACTAAAAACTGTCAGTGAAAATGCAATGTAATTTGTGTTAAAGACACCAACCTTCTATTTGTAGATGAAGTACATCCTTCGATAACTTTTTGGTTGAAGTCAGGAGCTGAAAACTACATATTCCCAGCAATTTGAACACGAACCGTCACCTTTAATTGTTTATCACATGTCCACAACATTATCAGAGGTGATCCTGCTGCTAATTAATGCATAGCTGGTCGTTACAGCTGATGTACTTCATATTAAAAGATTTCAGCCTTCAATACTACTCTACATGATCTTAATAGCTTATATATGCCAATTACAACATTCACAATGTTTCTTTTCACAAATGAAGCAACTTATGGAAATTTCTCTCAGCAACTTATGGAAACTACCCTTAGCACAAGGTAAATTATGATCGTGGTATTAACTGTCTTAAGCATTTTCTTTATAACCAATTGTAAACTTTACAAACCATCGCCTACCATTCTGAACAGTGTTAAGGATTTTCCTTCTTAAGGCGAGTTTTAACAGTGTCGTTTCTTTGAACGCTAACAACTGATAAATCGGCACATTATTCTGTAGGTAATTTCACCACATTATTCACCAGAACATTTGTATTAGTTTCATTAACATGTGAAATACATTCAAGACACTGCTTTTACCACTTATTATTAGTTTCAAGGTGGATTTTGAAATTCTCAGCACTCATTTTTACTATTCGTTCCTAATCACCTCTTGCAAATACAGTGCCATTTTATTGTTTATTGACATGCATAATTTCAATAACTGCTCAATTATTGCATATTTGGGCTTTTCCTGTTTTCAAATAAAACTTAAAATGTGGAACGTTAGGAAAGAAACATTAATCCTAACTACTACTAATAGATTTTAAATAATAGAACCATTAAAAAAATTTCGCCTTTGGACTTAACAGCAGTTGCAACACTGAGCGATGGCAAGCAAGCATTCATTATCTTCTGCTAGGTTTACCAATTACCAACAATGTAAACTTTTAGCACATAAGCATCTTTTGTATTTTTTGTTTGGGAGGTTTATATATCAACTTTGTTTTCAAATAAGAAGACATTGAAACATAATTTTGTTTCTCATTATTTAATTATGTACATGAGGAGATCTTTGTCTAAAAATTTATGTCTCATTTGACACAAACTTTAAGTTTTGCTTGTTGTCGGTTCTTATTTTCTCTTTGCCCTTGCACATCAAACGGTCACAGAGGCTCCTATGCCCAGAGGGAAGTTTCCCTTCTCAGCCCCTTGTACCCTGCACCTACAAATGACATCTGAAAGTACTGAGTTCTTCTGCGTGTGCACACAGGATGACCACAAAATCACTTGTGTCCGAGAAATGTGGTTAGTTACTATTTCCGACAGCCATCTTCACTGTAACTAAGCAGTTCTCACAAAATTCACAATAGGATTGAATTTATACAAAAAATTGTTACAGATTATAGCATTTCACCTGATAATATAATGGAGAAATTACTGTCTGAAATTTTTCTAGGGAGGGAACAAGCCCCTTTGCCCCTTAAGGCCGGCTGCCATATATATATATATATATATATATATATATATATATATATATATATATATATATATATATATATATATTTATTCATTGTTAACTTACTCTTAAACTAAACTTACCAAAAAGTCCTATGGCAAATTGTATGAGTCCCAGGGCCATGGCTTTGTCTCTTGGATCAACACAACGCAGAATGAGTAACATACTGCCAACTTCAGATGTTGAGTGTATAAAGACAAATATGGAAAACAGTATAATATACCAAACAAAGTTGTCACATTCGAGGTCACAGTAGCCAATGTTTGCCATAGCCATTGAGGCCTGCTCTGCCAATGTCATGTTATAGCTATCTTCAGGTAGCATGCAGAGACAATCCGAGTACTGAAAAAGATAGACAACTTAGAATTATTTCTACATGAAATTTGCGCACATCTTAGATATATCAATGCTCTTTCTGGAAATGGAAAGACTGGATTGTAAGGGGATGATAATGGAAAGGATATTAAAATATAGGAATAGAATACGATAAATGGGCGAGCAGAATATTTTAAAACAGTGTTTAGAAATGCAGGTAAAAACCCTAAATAGGATGAACTGGACCCAGGGATTGAGGAGAATTCTACAGGAAATTGGAATGGGTAATATATAGGAAGAGAGGGATAGGCAAGTTAGAGATTTTTGGAAAGAGGTAAGAAATAAGATGGAGGACATAGAGAAGCAAGAATTATTTCAAAGCCATAGTGATAAAAGCATTTAGTACTGTATAGTCAACTAAAGGAGGATTGGGGCAGAGAGAAGTATGGGGCATATGTAGTAGAGTAAGAAGGGAGAGTTGAGCATGGACTAGATTGGTGTATATAGATTCAGAGGAAATAGAAAGGGAGTGATTTTGGATAGATGCGCTTTATGTGGAAAGCTGGATAATGACTTACAATATATACTAGAATGTTAAGAAACAAGGTTGTTTTGGGAGAAGTTGATACCTAAGAAATGGGGGGAAATATAGCAAAGAGGCTCTAAAAATCAAGATAATGAAGGAAAGGAATATAAAAGTGTTAGAGGAATTTATGGCAAAAACATGAATGAAACGGTATAGGAAAATAAATACAGGTAATGTGAACTAGGGCAAGGGCACCATGCATAAATAACCATGGTGTTAAAATATATGGTGGACTAAGAGGTAAAATAGCAACTCAAATATGTAAGAAAAAATAGTGTAAAATTTATGTAAAGTTTTATTAAAATAAATAAACCATTATTATTATTATTATTGCTATTATTATTATTATTATTATTATTATTTCAATGTTCAAAATAATCTTAAGTATTAGATTATTATATTCAATGTTCCTCTATAAAGCATGAAAAACATAGTATAAATGCACCATAACAGTAGAACCAAAACAAGCTGCACCTGCTATCTCATACAACTCTTAAGACAAGCATTGGCCTATGTACACTAGTTGCACTGTCATGTAGTGTGTACAGTATTTTTAAGAATGATGGCCCTTCCCAACTCTTCTTCCAAAGTCTGACTTTAAAGATTGGGCTTATGTGGTTTGCAGTTGGAAACCAACCCTTCCATTTACTGGTCCCTTGACTGAGGTGCGATTCTCGACTTGTAAGCAGTATCTCCAGGAAACAATTTTATTATGTTACCTCTCGCCCCTAGTACAGCGTAGCTTTTTGTTTGCTAATAATTATTGCCCATTGTTAGGGGGGGAGCAGTTCCTTTTGAGGGCCATCATGTTCTGGAGAAAACTATATGCACTATTAAAAAATTTTACTATGGGCAACTTCCTCTTTCTTTTTCCCACCAATCACCTCTACTGTAACTATCGAGAAAAAAAATGTCACTGTTCAGAATTTTTACTTCAAGTTGGTATGTGTATGAAAACAGAAGTAGATCCAGGATTCCTTAAGGAAGAATTAACATCTGATTTAAGGAAACAGGATAAAAACAGAAGTATTGATTTGATTTTACCAAAGTAACATCAAGACCTTAAGTAAAAAAATGTCATTTTTTTTATTAAGGGGGAGGATTATAATCCCTCTCAGCTCCTTCCTGAGTCTACCTTATACTTGAAGTTGTTAACTTTTCAGTTAATAGTGCAATCCAGCCTATCTTTCCCATATGATCAACATACGCACAACTTTAGCCATCTGCCAATTTACAGAATTATAAATATATTCTTGGTGCTTGAATAGTTAGTAAGATTTTTATATTCCTTACATACAATTACATTTTTATTTACATAGTATCAGGTTTATATGCTGGTAAAATGTTACTAAATACATTTATTCACTAAAGCAAATTCTGTATTGTATCACGACAGTAAATGCATTTTTTTTCATTCTTATATAGTCAATGAATAGGTAGGTATATGGAATTTATTTCACTGGTCATTAAAATTTCATATTTTAGATAAGTATAAATTGAAGATATGAAATTATTTATTCCATTTCCATAATTACATAACTTATATTATATTTTAACACTATATATTTATTTAATGGAATATTCACTGTAATTTTGTTGTAAATACATCAGTATTGATTTGAATTATTCATTTTACATGTTGATTTTAGTCAACTGATTAAATTAGTAAATTAAATATTTTATTTGTGAGATTTAATTTTACTATATGATTAATTTAAATAGAATTCATCCTAAATGAGGTATGTCAAGACATTTAAGATTTGCTGTAGCTTATATCATTACACATGATGTGCTCTTCTAACTATAGGGGATAAAAAACACATACATAAATAAACAAATATCTAAATAAGTAAACATAATGGAGACTTCATTCTATGAAATTGTGGCATGTTTAGCTAATGTTTACAGCATGATCAAAATGTAAATTTACAAAGCATGGTGGAGAAAAGTATGTTATTGTATGTACAGTGGGAGCTTACTCATGATTTTTATTGTTTGTTCAAGAAACTTCAGTTAGGTTTTAAATGAAGGCAGTCACTTTTATGTGTGTTTTGTTATGGCAATATTTAACTGGTGGCCCTTGCATTCATACCTTTAAGTTATTTTTATTACTTAGATACCTAAATATCTATGTGCAAAGTTGCAGGTAAGTTTCAGCATGTTTTTTTTTTTTTTTTTTTTTTTTTTTAGTAATTTAATGTCCTTTAACCTGGTTTGGTCATATCGGACGATGAATACAATTGATAATATGATGCTCAAATGATCTCGAGGTCCATGGAGCTTAAAGTTACTCGACATTCGTCTTCTCAGGATAAGGGAAAACCCCGAAAAAAACCTTACCCAGGTAACTCACCCTAAGCGAGATTCGAACTCACGACCGTTTGAACGTGAGGCAGACATGCTCCCACCACGCTACCCAGGCGGGCCTAGAGGAATTTGATTAAGATGAAATATTACAGTCAAGAGCAAGAAGAGTGTAATTTATTGTTAGTTGTATAACAAATTTTTATATTAAAATATAGTTATAACTATGGAGGCTTATGAGAGAGTCAACCATTGGTAAGATTTTGAAGATTGCGATATATAGTTAACTTCACAGTAAATATAATTAATTTTCATTTCATTTCTCTCAGAAACACTATGTTACTCTACAGATATATATTAACGTTATATGCCTTACCTCAACTATTTTGCCATCAATAATAGTTATATTTCTACAGCCAGCATGACATGCTGAAAAGTAAGTCTTCCCATCTTGGCCGCATATGGGACTGAATTTATCTCTATCACATTCACATGTGGTGTTGCACACTGGTTCAAAACTTGGTAACCTGAATTGGAAAAATAAATAAAATATATTCTCAGTTCAAAAGTATATATAGAGTGTCAGGCATATTTTATATCTGTGTATATAAAAACTAATATATGTATGTATGTATGTATGTATGTCCATATAGTCACAAAAATTATTGGTCATAGTTATTTAGCTGAAACTCAAATTTTTATTTTTCTGAAAATAGCTTAATATATTAAAGTGATAATAAGTACAAATAATTATGAACCTTTGGTATCAATTGCCAACAGTTTCATTCTTCTAAGCTATAACAACTTTTGTTAAAAGTCATTAGGTGTGCATGTTGCAATTTTAAAGTCACTTATATATTCAGTCAAAAAGCAATATGCTTATTCCACTCGCACTGTTTTAAATTTAACATCTGATTACTTCTGGTAGGCATGATTTCATATTAGAAATTATTTTCCTCATATAAGCTGGTTCAGTTTTATCTCATTCTTTCAGCAGTCTTTTCTTAAGAAGATCTCAGAAGTGATCGGAGAATTTTGGATTCTTTTATTTAACTTGTTTCATAATTTCTCTATTGGATTAAGATCTGTGTTTGCATTCATGCATGTGTGTGGGGGTGGGGTATTTATGACTTTTGGTCAGTTATACAACCATTCCCAGCCAATATATATGATTTGTGTTTTGGATCATTATCTTGATAGAACTTAAATGTATTTCTGATCCATAATTTCTCTGTGCAGCAGCACAGATTTTCTCTGAATCTGTAGGTATTGGAGTTTGTCCATATTAGTTTCAATGCATACCAAATTGTCCACTCCATCTGCTGATATGCATACCATACCATTACATTACCACTTTTGTGTTTTACTGTAAGGTGTAAATCCCTTCTGTCTAGTTCTGCATTAGGCTTGTATCGCACATGAAACAGGCTTTCATCAACAAAAATAACATCATTCTTGATCTTTTTTTAGGTATTCTTTAGCAAACTACCACCTCTTGGCTCATTAGTTCTATTTAAATAGCTTTTCTGTTTGTCCTGCTATTGAAACCTTCATTCCTAATAACTCTGGTGACTGTTTCTAGGTGTACAGCTTTACCCGTTGAAAGACAAAGTTCGGTTGCCAGTTTTGGTGCACTAATTTTAGGATCAATAATACATTTCTTCTCTTGTTCACTCTTCTGTGGATGTCTTGTTTGTGGAAAAGATTCAATTCTGTTCTCTTCTCTGTGTCTTCAGATGATATCCCAACAGTGTTCCATGGTATATTCACCCTAGCAGCAATATCTCTATGTGCAAGATCCTCAGCATCATGGAAGATTGCAAGTTATGTTGCTTCCTCTGCATTCAATTTGACTTTTCTGTATACCATGGCAGCAGAGAAACATTGATAGTAATAGGGTGTGAACTTCCCCTTTTTATACTTATTTAAGTGGCTGAATACAAGCATAAATACGATTGACCAAATACCTAATTGGCACAAGAATATCATGCTTTGAAATTAAATGATACATATGATCTAAATGTTTGCTGAAAAAATCTAGAATTATAGGATTTACTTAATATTTTTTTATGCTTTACAATGAAAATAAAAATTGTTAAAAATCAGTTTGTAGTTTTAAATATCTCTGCATATAATGTAAAGTCTTCTCTACCTAAAACCTCATACAATATTGACCAAATTTGCCAAATTCTTTAGGACAATGGGTGGCAATTTTGAGGCTTTTTAGCATGAATGGATCTATTTCTCAATAATTTTGGTATATAAAAATAAAAACCAAAGACCGCCTGATAGAAGTTACAAAAATGTCTTCCAAAGGAGACAATTTAAAGATTTTCCTGGAGTTCTTTTCTCACTTTTTACTATGAAAAGACAAAAAGAGACATTATTTTGCAAAATAATGCTGTTTAACTTTGATAAAGCAAAAGGTTTGGGGGGGGGGGAGATAATTTTGAGACTATTAAGCATGAATGTGTTTGCCATACTCATGGATTTTTTCTCATGCTGAAAGGAAGTGAACAAATAAAAATTATTAAATATCAGCAATAGTGTGAGTTATTTAATTCATTTAATTGGAAATAAACACAAGGAAAATTAATTAATTTTATTACTTTTCCATCTGACTCCTGGACAATATGAGTACTTCAGTTAGTACACCAATAATTACAGAAACTTCAGTTTTACAGGAGCATGCATAAGAATAATGTGAGAATAGGATTACCAGAATTTTAGGCCCAAAAATAAGACATTTAAAAGTTTGTTCTGAAATCCCAGCAAATTAGGTGTCTTTAGAAAGCTTTTATTGTATTATCTGTACAATATGTAACCATTATATCCACAATATTATTTTCTTAAGTTTTTGACAATATTTCTGAAGTTGAACTCTCACATCACTAAATTCTAAAAAGCTGTATCCTTTGCAATTTTCCATTAAGTTGTTAATATTAGAAGCTACAGCAGCTTTACGATGTTTCCCATTCCTTTAGTGCTTGCATCCTTATGGCCACCAAATAGAATTATATTTTGTTAAACAAAAACATTGCACATATCCTAATCTTCATTTTCCTTTCTTTATTTCTCTTAAGAAATGGAAACTCCTCAGGAATAAACTCACGAGAAAAGGAACTTTCCTCCTCAAAATTTATACATTTTTAAAACTACCTTCCTTCCTTTTTTCACCAGCTAACGTTATTGTGCTAGAGTGGAAGTTTACATTCTCTTCAGAAAAGTATAGGTGTGTCTATAAGAAACGGATTGTAAACTTTTTAGAATACTTATTAAAGATTCTTATATTTGATGATTAAAACATATATTGTTGATCAGTGGCTACATAGCTATCACTGAAGATGAAATTAAACTATGTTACTATTGGCAAAACAATATCTCATACCAATGCAAACAATCAAAACTAGAAAACTAACAATTTACTAACACTTAGTTAACAATTAATCACACAGTCTTGATAAATTAGCGGAAACACAATGAATGGCTGTATGTAATGCATCAATGTACAAAGCAACTTTTCATACAAGTTAACTGCTGTGATACCATGCCATCTAATAACCAAAATTAAAAATATACAATGCTCTTTCTGTATTGAGAAGTTTCCAATAAGAAAATAAAAACATTTTATCATTCTTTAAAAAGCCCATTACATACATGGACATTACTTTTAAAATACTAATTGACTGTATAAAATATAGATGCTTATGTCAGAAGCTTCAACAAATTTTTATCTATAAAAATAATAGTATGCACATTTAAATTGCTGTTCTCCTTTGATAAAGTACATACCCTGATGAGGTAGAACCTGTGAGTCCTGCAAAATCATCCATTGGACAGCCTATGAACATTAGAATTCCCATTCCTGTAAAAATAAAATTAACATGATGCAAGTACACACTAACATATGTAAGTGCAAATATCTCTAGAAACCTAGAGGTAATACAACATAAACAGATATCTGTTTTCTCCTGCCTATCCAAAAATGGAAATGCAAATGTTAAAAGATTAACTTTTGAGGAGCAGATGTCATGCCAATGTCACAGCTTAGGTTGCCCAGTTTTTCAATCAAAGTAAACTGATATAGAGATATCAGTCTCAACTTTAACCTGTGAACAATGCAGTTTACAGGTGGTACAAGAAAAAAAAAATTATTTCTCTTCTGAGAATCACTGGCATTTGAAGTAGCAATCCTGAAAATTTTCAGTTATGTTGTCAACTTATTGTTTAACGAGAATGTGATGGAATGAAATGTACAAATCAAAATATTCATAAACAAGCTTGAGAAAATTGAAAACTATGTTAAGGTATGCTAAAAACTATGACATACATAACCTAAAAGCTCTTGAAGACTAAACCCAGCTACTTTCCTTTGAAGGATATTTAAATTAGTATTAAAGACCCTGAAGAAACAATAATAAAATACTGAATCTAATATTACTTATATTTTGTGAAACATAACTTCTCTATGATAACATTGAGCCCTCAAAACAAAGAAATTTCATGCTGAATTATTGTACGCAGAAAATATGATTTATATGTTGTCTCTATGCAAGTTACATTTTTGGAAATATAACACTACATTATTATTTCAAGGACTCTAGCAATGCAAATACCATACAGCTACACCTCTTGAACTGGTGCCAGAAAAAGTTTAAAACTGTGAGAGAATTTTACATCAGCTGATCCCAACTTCAAGGATACCAGATTTAAAAAAATGAATCAATTGATTTTATAACAAAGATAGGTTAGTTCTTCTGATAAAGTAAGTAAACCTGAATGTAGGAAAGATTATCTAAGAACTACTTTGTTGCAACATTATTTGTTGCAAATAGCAGTGGTTATGCAGAAATGAAATAAAGACTGAGTTAATAATATTCAGTTTGAAAAAAAGTCTGTATTTTATGAAAAATCTAATGTATTGCATTCATATGACTTCTCCTTCTTATTCTGCTACAGTTTATTTATACAAAAACTTACTTTTCTACTACTTCACACACATTAAAATAAACATTTGCAGAATACTTATATTACGTACTTCCTGGTAGATATGCAGGAATAAGAGAATACACTAAGGATAAAGCATCTTTTAAGAGCTTGTTGTTAGCAATGGGCTGAAATTCCGTTCTTTGCTTGACTATGAGAAAGAAAAACGAATAATGACCTGTTTGAGAAAATATGTATAAATATTCTCAAATTGAAATCAATTAAAAAAAAAATTGGAAATGACTAACTGCACAAATAAAAAAAAAAAAAAAAAAAAAAAAAAAAAAAAAAATAATAATAATAATAATAATAATAATAATAATAATAATAATAATAATAAAAAAAGTCAGCCTGAGTAGCTCAGTTATTTAGGCACTGGCCTCCCAATATCAAGGTTGCCTGTCCAGATCGATGGTTTTTAAGTGCACTTAAAAGCAACAACCCCATGCTTGTAAAACAAATCCTGCAGGACCAAATTCCAGCACACCAGTAGCACTGATATGATCCTGGTAATTGCATCTTTGTTAGCAAACAAATCATTTTTGCATAAAAATGTATTTGACAAAAATTGTGTGTTTTAACGATATCTACATTTTTTGTGCACTACGTTTTTCTTACATGTTATTTTACTAGTTATACAAAAGTCATCCAGAATGAACGCTATTCCCAAAAAATTCAAGTTATACATTTTATTGGCAAAAAAAAATTAACAGACAATTTTGAGAAAAGCAAACATTTTAAAAAATGTTCCATGTAAGGAGTAATTTTAGGGTGGGAAAGATTTTTTTTTAAAATCTTCGTGTCACGTCCTTGGAAGATTTTGAAGCTAAATATAAAGTTTGGCATTTAACCAAAATTTTGTTTTTGGACCTATTTCTAAAAATTTTTTCTTCTTCAGGAAATCTCAAAACATATGTAATGTTGTAGAGAAAGTAAATCTGCTTTCATTTAGAAACAATAATATAATTTTATTAATTATTGTTTTTGTAGTAACATCAGCATAAAGATGATATGCTTAAATCATATACTACCTGTCAAAACTGCAAGACTTTCTGAACAGGAAACTTTCAACTATTTGAATCTCAGTATCACTGAGAGTGTATTAAGGGATCCTATCTCCAGATGCTTGAAAGAGAGGAAACTTCATCTTTGGGGTACTTAAGGCCAGAAGAGACAAACTTTTCAGTAGCAAAGTACATTCAACAGTAGGTTACCAATTATTAGACAAGAAGAACAATGAAGAAATAAGAGCATATTTAACTTATAAGAAAGAATCCACAACCTAAAACTTCAATGGCCCCATCACAAGAAAAGAATGCTAGCCAACATATTGACACAAGAATGGATACCTCCCTGAATGTAGAAGAAAAATGGATGACCAATATCAAGATGGGAGACTTATCTCTCTCTATAAGTGGCAGCAGGCCAGGGGTCTAAATCCATAAAGTCGAAGAAGCAATCTTCCTGTATCTACTAGGTACATGTGGTAGAGAAAGTAGTAACCTGAATAAGTTTTCAGTAATTATTTTTTAATGATAGGTGCTAGAAAGGCACAACAAGTGCCAGTATTGATTAAGCTATATCCTGGATAAAAAGCATGTTATGCAATAGCAATTGTTGCAATTTAGGGATGTATTTATATTTTGGGAAACTATTTATATTCAGCTTGCTATAAACAAACTATGTGTAAACTTTTTAATAACAATTTTTGGCTAGATTTTATAAGTACTTTCATTTTTCTATGTTTTAGTTCTTTTGATTCATTCATATATTTTGTATCATATTACTGTGTCTATGTGGCAAATTTCAACCAAGTGAAGTAATTAAATAAATAAGTGAAGATTAAAATTAGGTTTATAGAACGATTTAAAAGGCATAACAAACTGAAATTCAGTATATCAAGACAAACTTGAATAATAAAGTAACCTTTAATTTCTCAACTAAGCACAGAATAATGCTTGGAAATAATATAGGCATTTAAAAACCAAATACTAATTCATGACATACAGCTTATATTAAATCAATTATCTAATTGCAAATTCAGTAGTGCAGTCAAACTTTTAACATTCTCTCACTCCCATTTTAATGGCACTTAAAGATTTCATCATTTTTCCATAACAGCAAATAATTCTTTCCCTCAACTTTTTATTACTGTACTGATTTCATGCTCATATTCAAATGAATGTTAACATTATTCACCAAATGTTGTTCTGTGATAAACATACTTACAGGTTATGTTTGTATTGTATATGTATATGTTTAATGCATATCTGGGTCCTAAAGAATGTGTTGGACATTTAGAGTTATGCTAAGAAACTTATGCTTGTGCAGAGCTATATTTTAAAGAAACTGTTTGGTATTTGAATTTCACAGAATTTGAGATCATAGTAAGGATCAGCTTATAGATTTTTCTTCAAAGGTACCATAATTTATAAAAATTAAATATTTAACTTTATTTCACTTACCAATGGCATAAGCAACAGCAGTAAAGGCAATCCAAGCTGCCACAAATCTGGCATTTGGCTTCACTCGTAGAATGAATACACCACTTATGATGATTCCCAGTCCCATTACAAGAATTCCACCAACACCTAAGAACAAACAAAATTAATGAACAAACACTGGCATTTATGAAAATAAAAATGATCAAAATCTTAGGATGCATTACAAAATAGCAGAGATAGTAAACTTGCTAAACTTGAATTTTTTAAAGCTCTTTGGATCAATGATAAATACAGTGTTCAATAACAGCTTATTCTAAGAAACAGATAAATAAAATTAAGCAAAACCCAATGGAATTTCTATTATTACAGTATGGAAAAAGTACAGGGGAGTTAACTGAGCAGGATGGCTCAGGCAGTTTTGTCTGTTGCCTGCAGTTGAGAGACTGCAGGTCATGGTCAGCCTACCTGACCTATGGGTATTTTTAGTGGTTTTCCTAGGTCGTCAGGAAAATGTTGGGTAAGACCATTTCATCTTGGTCCATAAACTTCCCAATCATCTCTTTCAGGGATGAAGGACCAGGCAATGGTGTTCGACGAATTGCAATGGAACCGTGATTTGCACATTGTAAAAGGCTATCCTGGTATTATCCCAGGAATCACTAGGTTGGGACCTGCCTTCTGGTTTCGGGGCTCTCTCTGGGTTTTTTTTGGAAGACTTGGGGCTTTGAGCAGGGCCTAGGGTGGCATCAGAAGCGTTCCAACTGTAACCGATAGGAACTTCATCCATGTTTGCACTTGTCATATACAAATTGGGTTGCCCTTAAGTCTCTCCCCTCTCCCTTCCTGAAGATCACATAATTGGCAAAGAGGCACAAGAGTCCTGGGGGGTCCCATCCATGACTAATCCTAATCCTAGTCAGGAGAATTGCATGCCAGTTCAGTTTTTGGATAGACTATATTTTAAAACTGAGTTTGAAATTTTTTTACATACACACACACACACACACACACACACACACACACACACACATATATATATATAAAAAAATTACTATAAAATGATATATTATATTATATTAAGTAATTAAATAAAATAATTGAATAATTATATAAAATAAATAAAACAAAATAATAATAATAATAATAATTTTTGTTGTTGTAGATATATCTGCTGTGATTTTTACAAATAACCAATTCAACCAATAATCATATAACATTGATTAATTCTTCTGCTGACACAAATATGCGACAACCTTAGCATAATCAATCATTATTTTCTACACAAGGAATGGTTTTTATTGCAAACCCAGCGAGCTGCATTTCTTCCTTTTTGCTCTTTTACCTTTGTTTCTATATATCAATATTAACCTTGTCAATTATTTGATGCCTTTACTATATAAGCTTTTTCTCATTCACTATTCCTTCTGCACAGCTCTTAACAAGCTATTTCTATGCATTTAATGTTTCATTCCCTTTCTGAATGGCTTTAGAATTTACGTAGTTTTTACCCTCATCATGTGAGGGACTTTCACATGAACGCCTAAGGTCAGCAATATGTCGAGGAACAAACAAACATTGAATGAGAGAGTGAAGTACCCAGAATTCTTCCCAGGGAAAAGAAGATGCTGTGAAATAAAGGCAATGAAAGAAACAGTGATGATGGAGCAGTGGTAGAATGAATGGTGGGGGAAACCTGAGAACTCTGAGAAACCTGTTTTGTCTACTACAAATTCCAAATTCCACATATGGTTCCCTGAGATTAAACTTGGTCCACCCTTGTAAGAGGTGAGCAGTCTAACCACTCAGCCACAGCGCCACCAGTTTTAGTATTAATTTTTATTTATTATTCATGTGTGCCTACAGTTGGAAATACAGAAACAGTAAAAACTTAGTATTGTAAAAATGTAGTATATAGGTTATAGGTAGAGTTATAGAATAGCAATCTTCTTTGTCCACTCATTTGAATGTAGTTTTGCTATTATTTTGTGTGCCCATTTTATGCATTCCATTCTTCCCCATATTCAAAACTCAAATGTTCCATTAATTTTTTCTTAGTATCTTACACTGGACATTACACACTGCCATACTTCACATAAAGCCCTTCACAATTCTTTTCCTTAGTTATTTTTCAAGGCCCACATAAATTGTTTCTTTTCCTCTGTTATCTGCTGCATGACTTTATTCACAGATTTTCTTATTACTAGTATTGGAACATGTCAGCTACAAAATTGATTTATTTTTTTATTATTGTTGTAGATATATACTTCTTAGCACTTTTTTTTGCTAACCAATGTACTGTCTATATTTTCTGCATTTTACTTCATCCTATGCTACTCACCATTATATTTCATAGCCATTAGTATGTTCCTTAGGATATTTTATCCTCTGCTAGTAGTGACATATCATCAAGTCTTACATACTTTATTTCTCTTCCTCCTACTGTCATTCCTCTCAGATTCTGGAAACAATTTTTCTAAGCAGACATAACTCAGGGTGAGAGTAGGGGTAATCCTGACTCATGACTATTCTACTTTCGTCTAACATATCTTTTCCTATTCAGAAAGTTTTTTTATGAGGAATCTCTGTTTCCAATCCACATAACTGTTCTTAGAATCTCCATAAGTTTTATACTATCTTACTGCCAAAGATATTTTTTGAAGCCAAAACCACTATATGTATTTCTTTATTTTTCTCTAAGTAGTATTCTCTAACTGTTCATAGCAGATAAATTGTATTGCTTTTGGTTTTTGTCTGCCTGAAACTGAACTCCTTGCCCCCTAATATGGCTTCCATCTTCTAATGCAAATGTCCATTCAGTATTCTCATAGCACTTTTGCCAGTTAAATATCTGCAATTTCAAATATATCATTGTTGTTATTATTGATGTGTTTGTTCTAAAATAGAATCTACAACTTTCATATATACAAGTAGCAATGGGACCTAGATACCATAGATAGTGCAATATTTAATGATATCAAAGTATTATGTATAATACTTTGATATAAACCTTTAATACCTTTTTACGCTTTTAAATTTTTAAGTTTTGCAATATTGAAAGTTGTTGAATTTAACAGTATGTTATATAAGAATGAAAGGAGTCGATATTTAATTTTATTACCTTGCAGACCGTACCTGTATTTTTGGTGGTGAACAAATGCAATATTCCATACACACTTGCCTCTGCTAAAAGAAAAAAACCTGCAAAAGCATTGGGCTACTAATGTAACATGTTGTGTTGACTGAGTTATGAGCAAAGCTGATTTACTGAAGTTATAAATCATGTTTTTGCAAAGCCTGGCTTGGTGACTCACTCTCAGCCTTACATTTACCTACCCTGATAACCAAAATCTTTGACCAAAATTCAGAAACAAATGAGAACTTAAGAATCACAATAATACAGTGCACGGAAATATTTTACTTCCTATTCAAGATAATATACTCTATTTGTCATTAAAATATCTTAGATGTATTAATAATGATACAAACATTTTTGAGAAAATTAAAAATAAAGAAACTTTTTCCATGTGAAGGTAATAGGGGTGGAGAATTGTCTTGCTCGAAAGATTTAAAACACCAAGTTATTGTTTAACTGACTTTTCTTTTTTAAATAATTCTGTTCACAAAGTTACTGGATTTATCTCATCTAATTTTTTTTCCTTGAATTAAGTTTAAATAAAAGGTCTCCAGGAACAAACAATAAATCCTCACAATGTGCACAAACACATACACCTTTTTCTAAAAATGCTTTTTCTTTTGGAGTCAGGTTGTTGTTAGTTATGTTATTATTGTTTATTATTATTATTATTATTGCTGTTGTATGCAGATATACAGCCTGTGCATTATGAAGATAGATAAACCTTGAATATGTTCTACTGAAAAGTAATTTCCGGCAGGTCTCATGCTTAGTTCCATTAATCCACTTCCAATTTAAGATAAGCATCATCTTGTTCTTATGGATGAAAATAATGCTCTATTTTACATTTTTCTAGGACAATGTGTGTGTGATTTGGACTCTCTTCTATTTCAAACTCTGGCAATATAATTCAGAAAATCTTTCTTCATAAAACTGCATAAATAACTTGGCTACATTTCAGTAAAATTTTTATGAGCCATATTGTGCTGCCTTTGTTATTAGTACGTATGTTAAAAGTTTTATTGCATTTATTGTAAGTAGGCCTCAAAATTGTAATAAAATGGATTTATCCTTACCTGATATCATATTAGCTGTGTGAGCTGCCTGTCTGAATTGCGATTCCAGGTACTTGGGTAAAAATGTGTAAAGGCCTGCTATTGGCAAGATATGCAGAACACTGCTAGCTGTGCGAAACATCAAGATGTCATTCTTCAACAGTCTTTTCACTGCCTTTGGAAAATCTGTAACACATTGAAAAAGATTACATTATAATCACTTATAATAGTTGCATTGCAATATAACAGTTACCAGTAGTGATCAAGTTATTTGTTTTGGGGTTTTCTTCATTAGGATTCTGAATAAATATAATTTTTACCATCACTGCTGTTGGATTAGGTTTATTTTGGAGCTTTCTTGGCTGTTTTACTAGACTACTGGACTATCAGCCTATTGTGGATTTGTTTTTACAAGCACTCAATATTACACTGATGTCAAAGATTGAGCTACAATTTTTGTAGTGAAAATACATCAAAAACAAAAGTATCTATGTTTTGGCTTTCTCTTCCATAGGGTTCCTATTCAATGGAAAAAAATTATAAAGTTTTATGCTGTAACAACTGACCACTATGATCAGCTGCCTGATAGTATGCCAAGCACTGATAATGGACTTTGGTATACACTGAGGCTGCGATTGCACATATTAGCATGCAAGAGTTCATTTAGAAAAGAGAATATTTTCGGTAAATATGTTTAATTTTTTCCTCAGTGATGAGTGTCCCCAAGAAAAGAAAGAGGGAAAAAAAAAATGAAGAGATAGTAAAAATTCACATCGCTTTCTCTATATCTGTGTAACAAATTATAGTTAATAAGCTAATTCGTGCTAATCAAGATATCCGTAAGTGCTTGGCTAAACGAACAGTCAAATTTTTTAAAATGTGGTTGCTACAGGATTAAAATCCATGTCTTTGTGTGGCCAGGAGTTTGACAAGAGTTTGGCACCGCAGGCGATGACACTTGTGATACATGAATGAAGATGGAGCACCAGTGGAATACGATGGCAGGGGAAACCGGAGAACCCGGAGAAAACCCGCCCCTGCGCAGCTTTGTCCACCACAAATCTCACATGCGGTCGCTTGGGATCGAACCCGGGCCGTCTAGGTGAGAGGCAAGTGGTTAACCACTCGGCCACGGCGCGGCCCTTTAAAACTGAAATATATAAAAGGAATACCTCGAAAATGGCCAACTCGCGAAAAAAAATGTATATGATATAAATTGTGTGTTTTAAGTACATAAAAATGCAGGTGTTAAATTATTTCAGTTTACCAATAAATCTGTCGTGATACAATATACCAACCACTAATTGTAATAGAAACATGATTACCTTTTGTACTCTCCAAAACTCTTGGTTTTTAAAATTTATTATTCTATTTCTTACAATTTAATAATCTTATTTATCAAAATTCAAGTATTATTTTGAAAAAAACTATATTTATTTAATGTAATTTTGAGAGGCAGTACAAAAAAGTATGAAACAAATTAATAAAAATTGCGTAGTGTATTCGTGTTAATACCATCATTGATAAAGTTTTCTGGCTACCTACTTCGAGTATCGAATATTATAAGGGCCTATTTGTTGGCTTTGATTTAAATTCATTTATGTTTTATTTAAAATTAATTTTATTGCTTTCTCTGCACGTACTATGTATATGGTGTATAGAGCATATATTATATTCCACCCCAAAAATTCGATGTCGAAACATGTTTTGAGGTTCTCTGAGTCCAAAAAATGTATTTTTAGAAAAAGGTCTGTGTATGTATGTGTGTGTGTAATCTGTGAACAGCGTAGCTCAAAAACCAAAAGATCGTTAAATACCAAACTTGTTTTTCTCAAAAATGGCTCTAACGATTTCGGTTAAAATACTGTATATTAAGGATATTTACATCACAAATAAAACCATATCTTGAATTTTCTGGGAATAGCTTCTGAAGACCTGTCCATTCTGCTGAATTTTGCATAACTGATAAACTGTAAAGAATAGATAAAAGCTTACTACACAAAAATGCAGATCTTATTAAAACACATTATTTATGTCATATAGGTACATTTTTGTTGTCGAGTTGACCGTTTACGATATATTCCTTGCCACTGGTTTAAATTCTAAACTACGTAACTTTTATTACACGAGGTCACCTTTCGTAAGTTTAGATAACGCCCTTTAACCTAGTTGGTCATATCGGACGATGAATGAAATTGGCGAAATGATCCTCGAGTGATCTCGGGATCCATGGAGCTTAAAGTTACTCGACATGCGTTTTCTCAAGATAAGGGAAAACTCCGGAAAAAAAAAAAAAAAAAACTTATCCGGGTAACTCACCCTCGCGGCCTGTTGAATGTGAAGCAGACACACCACCACCACACTACCCAGGCGGACTCCGTTTCATCTCTGTTTTGTTTTATGTTGGCCATGCAAAGCGAACCTTATTTCAGTTGTTTACATAGCGACCAGCTTTTAAAAGATTTGGCTATCCCTTTAGCCTGTTAGTTCAAATGAGCCAGTAGGAAATAAAAATATATTTTTTCTTAAAGCTTAAGAGTTCATATTTTTTTCTGTTAAAAAATTAATTACTTGTTGACAATTGCTTTTTCAAATTTCACAGATGCATCAACTTAAGTGTGTCCGCGCTACATTAGCGCAATGATCGCGATCGAAACGAAATAACTACGTTCCCAAATCACATTACCCTCTTTACACTAGAGGGAATATACATAGGTACATATATTATTTGCTCTATGGTTTGTAAAAGCTACTAAAACAATAAAACTAGAATAAAACAACTACGGGGGCTCAGCAACCATCTACCCTCTTACATTTTGGTGGTGGAGGCTGAAAGAATCATTTCTGCGGCGAGACTTTGCCTCGTTTGAAACACACTTGAGCAGTGTTGACAAACAGCACAGAGAAGCCATATCTAACAACAAACAGAAAAGGAGGAAGGGGAATGTATTCCGCCCGCAGTCTGAAGAGATATAATGGAAATCAGCCGTCATTTAACGTAACACGCTTTCCGCTTTCGGCGTCGAGAATGGTGAGACATAATTCAGAACTGGCGTAGAATATTAAAGCTAGGAAACAAATCTTTCGCAAACACAGCGTAAACTCGCTCTGTTCTATATAACTTTGTCCCGTATATCTTAAATGCCATGTGCACTGGTCACCGCTCATTGGCTACTGCCGTAGATTAGATTGTTGCGCGATACAAACTAGCTCCTTATATAACATAGGCATTTATCTTAAGGTTATCGAAGAGAATTATCATATTTATAGTATAACCATATAAAAAATATATTACTCAACAGAGGAATGCATGTAAATTCTTAAGGGGTTTTAAATTTGCTCCTCGGGATGACAAAGCGGCCGTTTTATATAGCCCACCCCCGTAGATAGTTACGGGTGTCTCCCTCCTTAGCAAATGAGCATGTGTAATAATGACTCAAGAAAGAAAGCAAGAAGGAAAGAAAGAAAGCAAACGCGTCTATGCGCCTTTCCTTCACCTCTGAACTTTCGTGCTGCGTGTATTATATGAGGAGAACAGCTATTCTTTGTTCGCTGTAAGCTGAAAGTAATGTATTCCTCCGCGCTCTATTGGTTTAGCTTGCACGAACTCTCCACGGGCTCTCAGGAGCAACAGAAATACCGATGTCGCTTACAGATAACCGTAAGTCACTTGCTAATTTTGTTGTTAAGCAACTAACGCTGCATCATTTTCATATCTGAATACCGATCCGATTTGCACTCATACAACGTATAGGAAATACTCATCTGAACTTCAACTTGCTACCTCTTGAAATGGCGGGAAGACAAGCAGCAGCTGATTCACATGGAAATATTTCTCAATAGTGTACGATAATCGCACAACAAATATTATAGTTCTATTATATATGATATTATAATAACATTTTAAGTGTTTTAAGAATGCAAGGAAAAAAGATACTTAATAAAGATAGAACTATATTGGGAGAGAATGAAGAGGTAATAAAAACCAACAGCCAATGAGTTCGCTACCGCTACGTGCTTCTGTTGTACCTACTTTCAGGTTACAGCGAACAAGGTTTAGTGCCAAATGAAGCAGTTGCGACGAAGAGTTCGAGAAGTTTCAGTTTAAAATTTTTTTTTTTTAAAAATAAAAAAAAATTAAAAAAAAGTAAAAAAAAAAAATAGAAAAAAAAGTAAAAAAAAAAATAGAAAAAAAAAGTAAAAAAAAAAAAGTTTGGAGATAACCAACACAAATACCGATTGGCACTATATAAAAAAAAAAAAAAAAAAAAAAAAAAAAAAAAAAAAAAGAGTTCAGAGAGTGCAGTTGGATTGGAGAGACAGTCAAAGGAATCGACAGCTGAGTGTACGAGCGTCGGTGCGTCGCCAAATAAACTTGTTCAGCCGTTTATGTTACAATACGAAATACAAAATTAAAGTTTTAAGAAGATTTTACACCTATAGCACCGCCCATTTCAGTAGCAAAAGCTCACTACCATTAAGGGTTGCTGGGGCTGAGTTTAAAGTTCCATTTTTGTTCTTAGATTTCTTTGAAAATTTAACTGCTGCTTAAGTATGTTACCCATAAGAAAGCTACAAAATTTGAATTAAATCAGATGAATAGTTTGAATATATATATATATATTTATTATGCAAACGGTATGCAAAGCAACTGAAACTTTGTACTCTCGTATTAGATGTAAGACGATCCCCCGCCCTTTCCCCCCATCCTGTTTAGTGTATAACAAACACTTATACAGCGGGGTATCAGTAAGATATGCATTAACTATAGATAGTAACAACACTATTTTTTTTTTACTTTCTCTACCATACAATGTGCATAGTAGGAAGACATGGTATTGCATGCCACCCAAAAATTCGATGCCAAGGTTTAACCCGAAATACATGTTTTGAGGATCTATAAAACAAACTCAATTTTGAGTTTTTCACGATTTTAGGCCAAAATTCCGGCCGAATGCCGCTTAAGGCGATAAGCATGTTTAGATTAGAGATAAGCTACTTTTAAAAAAAACAATACTTACGTAGGTAATATATGGAGCAATAATAGCAATCAGGGCTGCTGTTCACTCCTTCGTGAACTAGCTCTGAGCTCTACTATAATCAGAAAAATCTGATGCTCCATTCACATGACTTTCTCTACATCGCTGTAACAAATATTGTTAAAACACATATTCTTCTATCTACTTTATGACAATCGAGATAAACATTAAGAGACATTGCCTTAATTACTTGCTTCCTTGTAAGTTGAAGGAAAATAAGGGAATATACTACGCTAAAACGATAGTCAAATCTGTTTTTAAAAGTTTTGCCATGTGGATGAAATCCATTTTATGCAAAGCCAGGAGTTTACAACTTTCCGTGTGAGAAAAGTTTCAAGTATTTTACATCTGAAACAAATAACAAGGAATATATCAGAAATGGCCAATTCCACGAAAAAAAAAACAAAACAAAAACACATATATGGCATATACTGTGTGTTTTAGCGTTATCTACATTTTTTGTGAAGTAAGTTTTTGTCTATTTCTTACGGCTTACAGTTACGCAAATTCAGTCAGAATAAAGAGGTCTTTAGAGACTATTCTCAGAAAATTCAAGATATACATTTTATTTGCCTTATAAATATTGAGAAAATCAAAATTTTAGATTTTTTTTCTATGTAAAGGGTAGTTTCGGGTGGGTAGATTTTTCTCAAAAACTTCGTGTTACATCCCTAGAAAATACTTAACTTAAATACCAAGTTTGGTATTTTATCGACTTTTCGTTGTTGAATTATCGTGTTCAAAGACACACGGATATACTGACACTCACACGGACCTTTTTCTAAAAATACTTTTTTTGGATACAAGGGACTCTATAACATGCATTTCGGCAAAAGCTGGTATCTAATTTTTGGATGGAATGCAATACCTACCTACATTCTTTATACACTATGTACATAGATAGTACTTGTAGAGAAAGTAAAAATCTGATGTGTTCCATTCACATGACTTTCTCTACATCTCTGCAACAAATTATTGTTATAAAGCTTATTCTTCTATTTACTTAATGCTAATCGAGAAACAAATTAGCAGAAATAGCCTATTACTCGCTTCCTTGTAAGTAGAAGCGAAATAAGGGAGTACCATAGATGAAAGTGATAGTCAAAAGCTTGTTGCTATGTGACTGAAGTTCCTTTGTATGACAGGAGTTGACAAATTCCTGTAAGAGAAAAGTTTACGTTTTTTAAAGCTGAAACCAATTACAAGAAATATCTCAAAAACGAAACAAAAAAGTATGTGACATAAATTGTGTGTTTTATTGTGATCTACATTTTTGTGCGGTAAGATTTTGTCTATCCCTTATGGTTTACCAATTAAGCGAAATTCAATAACTTTAGAGGCTATTCCCAGAAAATTCAAGATATGAATTTCATTTGCCATATAAATATCTTTAATATACGGTATTAATAAAAATCGTTAAAGCCATTTTTGAGAAAATCAAAATGTTCGAAATTTTTTCCATGTAAAGGATAGTTTGGGGTGGATGGATTTTTCTCAAAATCTTCGTGTTGCATTCCTGAAAAATACTAAACTTAAATACCAAGTTTGGTATTTTACCGACTTTTCGTTTTTGAGTTATTGTGTTCACATACACACACACACACACGCACGGACCTTTTCCTGAAAATACTTTTTTGGATACAGGGGACCCTAAAACATGTATTTCCGGTGAAATCTTGGTATCCAAATTTTGGGTGGAATGCAATACCTTCTCTATACACTGTACATAGTACGTGTTGAGAAAGCAAAAATAGTTTAGGGAAAAGTGAAAAAGAGGGGATAAGGACTCATAAAACCACCATTTGCCATTTTGCTACGAATCATTTGAAACCACTTCTCCTGAGAAGGCTGTGTGAACGAAGTAGTTACTAGAGGGAAATGAACGGTACATTAATCCAAGGGACTCTGTAAATCTCTTCGAGATTGAAAACGCGTTTTATCATTACACGAAAACAAACAAAAGCGAGTGTGCGGCGCGTACTACATAACAAATCATAATATGGTAATTTCTTGCCGTAGGCATGGTTGTCTTTGTGGTGCACGTGTCTACTCCAGCACAGTAGAGAGGTCAGCCTGCGGGGCCCGGCTCTGGCAAATGACCTTGGTGCCCCTCCCCTATGCCGGTCGGCCTACGCACGCACGCGCCCGGTTTCTCACACGTGACAAACTGCATACCAATATCCTTCCAGACGCATCTCATTGGCTGATTGATTGACTGGATGGACTAAATTTCAATGACCATAAAATAACGATTTCATTACGACGATGTCCATATGACCTTGATGCTTTTTTTTTCCCACGCCCTCTTACAACAGCAGTGAGCTTAAAATATGCGCTAACAGCGTTGGTGTGCGTATGCAGTCATTTAAAGGTCCAAAAAAAGCAAGGCTGCTTTTAGGCTTTCCTTTTAATACCAGTGGTTCATTCTTCGCAACGGAATGTAAATAGAACTTTGGCTTAAGTAATAAGTAGTAACAAAAATAATAAGCTTCTGTACGAATAGTTTATTACAGAATAGGAAGAAAAATTCATGTGAATACAAATATATTTATGTTCTTTTTAGACGTTTAAACGCTTAAACACAAAGGAATCGCCTATTAAAGGCGAGCTGCATATTGTATTGTTACTTTCTCTATATGTACTATGTACATAGTGTATAGAGAAGGTATTGCACTTCACCCGAAAATTCGATACCGAGATTTCACCGGAAATGTATGTTTTAGGTCCCCTATATATATAAAAAAAGGTTTTTCACAAAAGGGTCCGTGTGCGTGTGTGTCCGTGTGTCTGTGAACACGATTGCTCAAAAACGAAAAGTCGGTAAAATACTAAAGTTGATATTTAAGTTTTTATTCCAGAGATGCGATACGAAGATTTTGAGAAAAATTCCCCCACCCCAAACTATCCTTTACATGGAACTTTTTTTGAAAATTTAGATTTCTCAAAAATGACTAAGGATTTGGATTAAAATTTAGTATATTAAAGATAATTACCTGAAAAATAAAATGTATATCTTGAATTTTCTGGGAATAGGCCTCTGAAGAGTAGTTTATTCTGGATGAATTTTACGGAAATTTTCATAACTGCTAAACCGTAAGAGATGGACAAAAACTTACAACACAAAAAATGTAGAGCACCTTAAAACACACAATTTATCTTATATACAGTTTTTCGTGGAGTTGATCGTTTTTGAGATACTCTTTGTTTTTGGTTTCAGCTTTAAAAAACATACTTTTCTCATACAAACAAAGGAACTTTATTCACATAGCAACCAGTTGTGACTATCACTTTAAACTACGGTATTCCCTTATTTCGCTTCTACTTACAAGGAAGCAAGTAATAAGACTATTTCTGCTAATTTTTTCTGATTAGCATGAAGTAAATAGAAGCATAAGCTTTTTAACAATAATTTGTGCAGAGAGGTAGAGAAAGTCATGTGAATGTAACACATCAGATTTTTACTTTCGCTACACGTACTATGTACCTACATAGTGTATAAAGAGGATATTGTATTACACCCGAAAATTCCATACCGAGATTTCACCGGAAATACATATTTTGAGACCTGCTGAATTAAAAAAAAGGTGTGTGTATGTGTCTGTGTGTGTGTGTGTGGGCAGCATACTCAAAAACGAAAGACCGTTAAATACCAAACTTGGTATTTAAGGTTGGTTTCTTCCAAGGATGCGACAAGAAAATCCCCCCACCGCCAACTACCCCTTACATGGAAAAAATTTCGAATATTTTGATTTTCTCAAAAATGGCTCTAACGATTTTGATTAAAATATTGTACATTAAAGATATTTTTATCACTAACGAAATGAATATCTTGAATTTTCTGGGAATAGCCACTGAAGACTACTTTATTCTGGATGAATTTTACGGAATTTTGCATAACTTGTAAACAGTAAGAGATAGACAAAAACTTACACACACACACTTTATGTCATATACATTTTTTTCGTGGAGTGGATCGTTTTTTAGATATTACTTGTTATTGGTTTCAGCTTTCAAACACTTATACTTTTCTCATGCAAGAATTTGTCAACTCTTGTCCATACAACAAAGGACTTCAGTCATAGAGCAATCATCTTTTGTCTATCGCTTTAACCTATGGTACTCCCTTATTCCCTTCTACTTACAAGGAAGCAAGTAATAAGACTATTTCTGCTAATATTTTCTCGATTAGCACGAAGTAAATAGGAATATAAGCTTTTTAACAATAATTTGTTGCACAGATGTAGAGAAAGTCATGTGAATAGAACACATCAGATTTTTTATAGTGTTTAACGCCCGCTTTTACTACTTATGGCACCGCAGGCGATGACACATGATAAATGGAATAAAGATGTACCGGTGGAATGCGATAGCGGGGGAAACCGGAGAAAAAGTTTTCCATGTAAGGCGTAGTTTGAGGTGAGAGATTTTCTTGTAAATCTACGTGTCGCATCTTTGGGACATACTAAACTTAAATACCAAGTTTGGTATGTACAGACTTTTCGTTTTTGAGCTATGCTGTCCACTGACACACACACGAACTTTTTTCTAAAAATGTTTTTTTGGCTTCAGGGGGTCTCAAAGCAGCGGTAAAATATCAGTATCGAATTTTTGGTGGAATACAATACCTTCTCTATACACTCTGTACATAGTACAGTATTTTTCAGAACATAATGACCCTGCGGTAAGGGAGTTTGCGGTTGGAAACCGACCTCGATGTTGCCAAGTCTTCCACTTACTGGTCCTTTAACTGAGGTGCGATTCTCCGCTTGTGAGCAGTATCTCTAGGAAACAGATTTTACTACGTTGCCGCTCGTCCCTTAGTACAGGTTCGTCTTTTGTTTGCTAATTGTTATTGCCCATCGGAAGGCGGAGCGGATCCCTTTGACGGCAATCATGTTTTGGAGACAACTGTACATGTAGAGAAAGAAAAAGTAAACCAGAGATTGTAAATATCATGCTGACAGCGGGCGGGCGCGGATGTGCACGCGCGCTGTTTATTCTGGAGGGTTCTCCAGACCTCCAGCATTACATAGAAGCTTGTGGACGTCTTGAGCGCGTGAGAGTTCCGAAACCCATTGCTGAAGCCAGTTAGTGACGTCACAGATGATGTCGCGTCGTGAGAGAATTTCAAATAACGTTATCTGGTGGTTGCCCAGACCGCATGTTTGTACAAAGTGTGTGAAAGTAAAGTCTGGTGTACGTGTACACTATGAATAGTATTTCTAGTATTTGTTTATCGTATTTGTTATGATAAAACAGATCTCTATATGACCAGCAATATATGGTGCAGAACAATCTTTCATGGCAACATTGAATTTTTCAACTGACTCGCATGTTTCCCGGTAAACCACAAGGTGCTCTCAAATTGTTTTGAAATGACAACCCCCAATGGCGACTTACAATGTTGTACGTACTTAAGTCCCAGGATTAATAGTATAACCAACTAGAATGGTCAAAAAAAAAAAAAAAAAAGTCAATGCTATGCCAGCAAGTTGCCATGGTAGCTCAGTGGCAGAGCAACCAGCTAGAGATCGGGAGATCCGTGGTTCAAATCCCGCCTATGGCATTGCATTTTTCAGTCCAACTCCTGTCCTAGGTACGGCTTGTGTGGGAAAAAAAAAAAATCCAAGCTTGTCATTTCACCTCTTGCTGTTGTAAAAGGTTTATTATTAAACAATTATATCAGTAAAATTCTATTACAAATCTACTGTTTAGGATTTTAGAGAAATAAAAATACAGATATATAATGAAATTTCATTTTATTGCTTTCTACACGCACCGTGTGCATAGTGTATAGAGAAGGTATTGTATTGCACCCAAAAATTCGATACCGAGATTACACTGGAAATATATGTTTTCGAACCCCTGAATTCAAAAACAGCATTTTTACTTTCTCTACTATGTACATAGTGTATAGAGAAGGTAATTTTTTTAGTATGTTTAACGCACTTTAACTTGGTTGGTTATATTGGACGACGAATGAAATTGGTGAAATGCTGCTCAAATGATCTCGGGCTTCATTGAGCTTAAAGTTACTCGACATTCGTCAACTCACCCTAAGTGAGATTCGAACTCGTGACCTGTTGAATGTGAGGCTCACACGCCACTACTATACTACGGGGGAGAAGGTATTGTACCCAAAAATTTGATACCGAAACTTCACCGGGTATACATGTTTTGGGACCCCTTGAATGAAAAAAAAAATTTTTAAAAAATGATATTCAAGTTCAGTACCTTCCAAGGATGCGACACGAATATTTTCAAGAAAAGCTCCCCCTCCCCAACTAGCCTTTACTTGGAAAAAAATCGAAAATTTTGGTTTTCTCAAAAATAGGTCTAACGATTCTGAGTAAAATCTACTATATGTAAGATATTTTCTCGACAAATAAAATGTATATCTTGAACAGCCTGGAAATAGCCTCTGAAGACCTCTTTATTTTGGATGAATTTTTCTGAATTTTGCATAACTGGTAAACTGTAAGAAATAGGTAAACACTTACCACACAAAAGTGTAGATCTCCTTAAAACATGCAATTTATGCCATGTACATAATTTTTGTGGCGTTGACCGTTTTCGATATATTCCATATTATTGGTTTCAGTTTTAAAATATAGGAACTTGTCACTTCTGGCCACACAAAGAAACGGATTTCAATCCCATAGCAACTACATTTTAAAACATTTGACTTATTTCCCTTCTACTAATAAGAACTCCTCGTAAGGTCCCTGGGGGGCCAATTGAGGAGCTACTTGATGGAGAAGTAGCGGCTCCAGGTCATGAGGACCGCATTAACCGGCCGGGGGGACTCGAGGCGCTGACCACGTCTCACCCTCCAATACTGCACCCCATCCATGACGTCTGTAGTGGACCGAGATGGGGGACGCAGCGGCCGGGCGGTAGGCCAAGGTTCCTTGTGAGCTGTCGTGCCATGGAGTAAATAAAATAAGAACTCTTTCTGCCATTTTTTTCTCAATTAGCATGAGGTAAATAGAAGAATAAGCTTTTTAACAATAATTTATGCCAGAGATGTAGAGAAAGTCATGTGAATGAAACACATCAGACTTTTCCTCTAGTTGTTATATCTGGCATTGCTGTGAATCAAGCTCATTCATTTTAAACGCTTGACTTTGTACTCCTTATTTTTATTTTTCTTGCTTTTAAATATCTATCCTTGAACTGTGCCACTTATTTGCGTCATTATAACACATTGAACGTCTCGTTAAGAAAATAAATTTATTAGACTTGACTTTAAATGCAGCACAAACACATTTGTAGACTACACAATTGCTGACAAATTCACTGAAGTAAAAATCTGATGTGCTGCATTTACATGAACTTTCTCTACATCTACTGTAAATAAACTATTCGCGCTAAAGATAATTCATTTTTCATCTTCTACATGCTAATCAAGATAAACGTTAGCATACGTTGTCTTATTACTTAATTCCTAGTAAGTAGAGAGGAAACAAGAGAATAAACTAGGCGAAAGCGATAGTCAAATCTTTTAAAAGCTGCTCGCAATGTGAAACACTTGATATTCGGTTCTCTTTGCACGGCCTGGAGTAAAACAAAACTGGCATGAAAAGAAAAATGACTTCCTGTTTGAGAAAGGTTTAAGTAGATTATGTACTGAAACTAATAAAAATGAATATCTCGGAATTAGTGTGTGTTTTAACGAGATCTACATTTTTGTGTAGTAAGTTTTTGTCTATCTTTTACGGTTTACCAGCTGTACAAAAGTCGTCCAGAATGAAATGGTCTTCAAACTATTTCCCGAAAGTTCAAGATATATATTTTAGTTGCCATGTAAATATTTTAATAAAGGTATTTTAATCAAAATCTTTACATACTTTTTTTGATAAAATTAACATTTTCGAAAACTTTTCCTCGTTAAGCGTAGTTTGAGGTGGGGGCATTTTCATCAAACACTTCGTCCCGCTTCCTTGGAAGATACTAACTTAAATACCAAGATTGGTATGTTTCCAATGTTTCGTTTTTGAGTTGTCGTGTTCACACACATACACGCATGGACGTTTTTTCTAAAAATGCTTCTTTTGGATATAGGGGACCATAAAACGTGTATTTCCGATGAAATATCGATATCGAATTTTAGGGGAGAACACAATACCTTCTCTATCTATGTACTAAGTAGAAAAAGTGAAATTCCTGTTATTTGCGTACACAAATCATTTACGCAGGTTTATAGTTATCATTTTTTGAAAACTTTAGTTGTTAATTATCGTGATTTTCACATTTGCTAAATATTTGAAATATCTCTCCTTCCTATAAACCTACACTCTTTGGAATCGGGCGTTTCAAGTGATATGTATTATATGTAAATTAACTCGACTACTCTGTTTTTTTACCCTAATATGTCGTTCCTTTAAATCAAGCTTATTCATTTAAAATGCTTGGCTTTGTACGCATTATTTTTATTTTTTCTTGTTTTTAAATATTTATCCTTGAACTGCGGTCGCTTATTTACGTCATTATAATACACTGAACGTTTCGTTAAGAAAACAAATGTTTAAAATTCCGGTTAGAACTTGACATTAAGTACAGCGCGCGCGCGCGTGCACACACACACACACACACACACACACACACACACACACACACACTTGTAAAAACAACATTGCTGCAAAATTCAAATCCTGTGTCTCAATTTTCGGCAGTGGAAGCTTTTTCTACATCACTGTCGCCTTCAAAACTAGCGTCATTTCTATCATTTTGGTTGGTAGTAACTGCTGTTTTGAAGGTGTTAAAAGGTATCGTCAGTAGGGAAATAGTGCACGCCGCGAGTAAGACGTAAAGAGCCGCGAAGTATAGGGTCTTTTAAAAGTCACTTTTAACTTTAAAACTTATAAATATTATAATACTTGAGATAGAAAAAAAAAATAAAAGAAGTTACATACTGAGCAAACAATAGGGTTTTATAAAACATTGAGATGTCCCCCGTTCTCTTGTTCAACATACACCATTCTTGCTGTGGCTCCATGCACAGAATTTTGCAGATTATACCTTGGAAAATAAGCAATTTCTTGCGAGATAACATTTTTCAATTGTTGGATGTGTCAGAGAAACTCGTTCTTTAAGGTAACTTCACAACCAAAAGTCGGTCAGATTGAGACCTGGAGATCGCGGAGGTCATTTTGTTGGATCTTTGCGAATGGAACATGGGCCTGTTCTTAAATTGTTTAAGAGTTCTCAGGCCTTGAGAAAAACCTTCTCTTGCTTTCATAATAGCATTGAATCAGCTGCATTCTATCATATAGTGATAGAACAATGCTTTGTAACGTACAAATTCTAATTGAAGTATGAATGAAATTACTAATGCTTTATTCAACAAAACTGTACCCATGATAACTGAAAAAACTAGCTGAAACTCTATCAAACTCTGCTTATTTTCATGGTAAATGCACCTTTCCTCGTCTGCTTGTTAATATACATGCACTCTTTTGTCTATTTTCTGTTTTCATACCACTAAAGACCTGTCAGTTGTCACGAAAGCTACGAATATCGCATAGTAGAGAGTGACACTAGTTCTAAATCTTTTTACTGCCATTTGTGACGTTTTTTTTTTCTGATACAGCGGCGCAAAGTAGCACAGCTAGACTTAGATTAAAGAAAAGAAATACAATTCCTGCTTTCAGTTTTAAATGGAAGTGGTTCGTGCGGTTCACAGTGGCGTACGACCGCTTCGAGGAGGAAATGTGCTTATAGTAAGCCTCCTACAACTGCAAATAAATAAATGCAGAAAAATTGGAATATCAAAAATATTATCTTCTTAAGCTTTTCACTATCAATTTAAACAATGGTTCTGTATATTACTATACTTTTTAATTAACAGAAAATATTAAACTATTGTCTATTATTACAGGGAGTCTGGCAGTAAAAAATTGACAATAGGTCAAAATATCTAAAATAACTTTTTATGGAAAATAGTTGTTGAAACCTCTGGGCATCCAGAGAGAGAGAGAGAGAGAGAGAGAGAGAGAGACAACATTTACACGGTCATTTAAAGATCGAAAGGTATACCTGTTTCCTAGCATACTATTTTATAAAACAGCGTTTTTGTTAAAATTAATTTTTACACTTTCAAAATGATCCATGCGCCTTAAGCTTTTGTAAATGCAACAAAAATTTCCCAGTGTGTGCACAAGTTCTATTTTAATATACTAAGCGTCAAAGTTATCCTAACATCAAGAGTAAGTTTTCAAGAAAATTGTATAACATAATTAATTTTAGAGAAACAACTCAACTGTTTAAAAAATAATTATCATAATTCAATAATTCGATTCAATTTTGCGTGATTCAAAGTTAAAAATTAAAAAAAATGCCAATCAATTTTATCAAACTTTGAGGCGCATGAAAAGTGTTGTATATGGAATATACTTACATAATGAAATTTATAAAAATAATTTATATGGTGCAAAGATCTGTCATATTTGAATGAAATTTGGTACTGTTATTAACATAACAGCAGTGCAATCACAGTGATGTTTTCAGAAAAATCTATAGAAAAATATAGAAATTTCAATTTCAATCCATTGTCCCATTGGAATAAAGAAAAGCGAGTGTGTACGTATATGTGTAAACAAACAAGCCAGGAGCAGAAGACATTCCAATACAATTGTGATACCACCCACAATACAGCAACGAGGAAGCGGTTGCTGCTCAATCAGGCACTTTGCCCCTTATACGGTTGAACTTAACTTCTTAGTGGTGCAAGATATTTAGAAACAGAGTTCGAAACTGTTCAGCTGACATTTCTTTTTTTGTTTTTTTATTTTGTTGTTAAATTTTGGTGATATTTTTCAACTTTAAACTACTGGCTCTCAATTTTGAACAATATGTTGAAATGAAGTTCTGAGGAAAAGAATAGATGCCGTAATAAGTCGCGTATTTCCTTAGGAAAGTCCACTTTAAATTGAAACAAGTAAATGAGTTACTTTCAAACCACAACAGTTTTAGCCCACTTCCGCAAACGTGTAGCGTGTTTGGTTTGTATTTAGAAAGCCCCGCCGAAATTGGTGGTGACATTCGAAAGTACAAACTAATATTGGGCGAGTAGATGCTACTTATCTTATGGTTTGTATAAAATACTATTTTGAGAGGCTGGGTCACAAATTAGGCATTGAGGCCGCGCCGTGGTCGAGTGGTTAGACCACTCGCCTCTCATCAAGGCGGCTCGGGTTCGATCCCAAGCGACACAACAGAACAAGGTTGGAGTTTCTCCGGGTTCTCCGGTTTCCCCCGCCATCGAATTCCATCGGACTCTATCTTCATTCCACGTATCATCATTGTCATCGCCTGCTGTACCAAGGTAGTAAAAGCGGGCGTGAAACTCGTATCATATATTATACGGCATTGATAAGTTTCGGATGTGTTTATTTATTTGTTTATGTATTACCAATATACAGCAAACTCTATTACAAGAAATATTATAAACTCCACGGCACGACAGCTCACGGGGAACCTTGGCCTACCGCCCGACCGCTACGTCCCCCATCTCGGTCCACGACAGACGTCATGGTTGGGGTGTAGTATTGGAGGGTGAGACGTGGTCGCCTCGGCCCTCCCGGCCGGTTAATGCGGTTCTCATGACTAGCAGCCGTCATTCCTCCATCATGTAGCTCCTCAATTGACCCGCCAGGGACCTCACGAGGCTGAGTGCACCCCGGACCAGGTCTCCCGCGGGAAAAATCCCCACGCCGGTACCGGGAATCGAACCCAGGTCTTCCACTTGGTAAGCAGCTGCGCTATCACCGCGCTAAGGAGACGGCCACAAGAAATGTTATATAGTCAAATAATTATATTATTATTATTTAATTAACTAAATTAAATTATCAGGATGGGAAGTGGATAAGTGCATATAATTTTATATTCATTAGAGAATAATTGTACAGCACACAAGTGCATCTCATGTTGTCTGCATGTTAATGACATTGTTATAAATGAAGCACACATTTGTAGCAGGAACGAGAAGCTAGGGGTTAGAATGTGGAGATAATCCCACGTTGTTGAGCCCTATGTAGCTGTTTGATACGCTGTGTTATGAAGTTCCAGGTTGTGGTGAAACTGTAGCGGGATTTGGGAGCTGAATGCTGTGATGATGAAAGCCATTGCCTGTTGTAGTTGCAGCATCTCTTGTGGATAGGTTGGTAGCAGTGGTTGACTACAACAAGTTTCGGTAAACAGGCTTAATACAGAACCGCCCCCGCGCTCGACATTGCAGATTCTAGTTCAGTTTTAGATTTGACTCTGCCTTTGGTCAATTAATCAACATGGCTGTCCATGCACAAGCAGACAAAACGAACGGAAAACTGTGCATTTCGCATTGGAAAGCAGCCCCGATTTTCAGAAAGTTTATTTTTACCCTTTATTTCAATCCAGTTCATTTACATGCACCTAACATAGCCTAACCTCGACGAAATCTCGAAACCTGTCGTTCACCTGTCTCCGCAACCAACAGGAAAGGATCGGGAAAGAGCCTTAGTCTAAAACTGAACTAGAATTTGCATATCTCGGCCCCTGCGCCATACTTCTGATGGTACACCTGCTTCTGACATCTGATTTGCAATTCGCCAATTGTTTAGGCACGCAAATTTGACCGTTGCAATTGCCCGGTTACTGCATTTTATTTTTGCACAGGATATTCTAGTGGATACAGAATATGTAACTAGCTGCTAGTCGTGAATATGATAGTTCTTATCCCCTTGCTTGGTTAAAGAAGAGAAACAGTAATTGATTTTAGAACTGTAAACTACTTTACTGTCGGCGCAGATATTTCCTTTTTAATAATTTCACGTAACACACAAATAAATGCAATAAATGATACACCTAGAAATTCAAAGTTCCTTGGGATATTTATCACAACAATATAGCACAATATTACTGCTTTTTGGTTCTAAATTGACGAGATTCTTTGATATCATTACAAGTATGTCTATTGTGCACGCTCTATACACGGAAGAGCAGAAAATTTTCTCTCATCTCCCAAAGATGAGTCGGTCTGGGTAGCTCAGCTCAGTATAATATCAGTATCACGTGACAATAAATACCCTGATAGTAATACCGATTACGATGAGAAATAGAGAAAGGTATGTAACTTTGTAAATAAAGTCTTGTGTTGATATCTTTCGTAGTTTTTAGTTATGCCAAATCGTTCGTTACTTTCTGAGTATCCCTCGTATTAGCTACTACAAGGGAATGGTTTATAGTTGCCGTATTTTCATTGACTTTAATGCACGCCACTGACAGGGAGACGCAAGAAGGTCGTAACTGTTACAGATATAGAAAAACCTTTTCTCCTCTGTTGTGGTTATACGTGAGAGAGATAGAGTGAGAACAGCTGTAGGGAAAGAGGAGGGGGGGAAGGGTCGGCTCCGTCTGTATGGTAACACACAAACACGCCCAAGTTTTAAGATCAAGGGCAAGGTCGAACAAACGAACGACCCAGCAACCGAGTGGACGTACGGACGGAAGGAAGGTCGAACGGACCAGTCGGTTCCCAAACAGGAAGGACCGGCCCATCTCCCCCTTTCCGTTCTTTTTATAAACATTTACTTGGGTGGGAATGTTTTTACACTTGTCGGCGACGCTTTTCACTTTTCACCCAAAAATGTTCCCATTTGGCTTTTTACTTTCTCCATTTCGTGCATTGTATGCAGAGAAGGTATTGCATCCCATTCAAAAATGCAATACCGAGATTTCACTTTATAATTTCTCTAGCACGTACGTACACACGATGAACATAGTAGCTAAAGAGGGTATTGCATTCCATCCAAAAATTCGATGTCGAGATTGTTTTGAGGTCTCCTGAGTTCGAAAAAAGCATTTTAGAAAAAGGTCCGCGTGTGTAGCATTGATTTTCAAAGTCATCATATAGCAACATGCTCTTTAAATATCTGACTATCGATTTACTTAAATGCATTCGCACAACAAAATATGTAAACGTGAATTGAAAAACAATTTGGATTAACAAGAAACAGCTAGAACATTAAAACTGTAGCAAGCAGAGCTAATAGAAGAGTGATTAGGGAAACTCATGTATCTAAACACATCAGATTTTTCTGGGTAATACTTTCTTTACTTCATACATAGTACATAGAGAAGGTATCGTATTCCACCCAAAACTTCGATACTGTTATTTCAATGGAGACAAACGTTTTAGGGTCCGGTGTTGAACCCTTAGTTGCTACATTAGTATACTATATATTTCAGTTTTCCTTTAATTCAAGCTTAAAACTGGAGTTAGAGGAAAAATATTTGGGAATATACCAATAAAGTTATTATATAAAATAATAGAGGAAATAGAAATGAAAATAAATGTAGATCCTTTATTAATATTTTTCTTCCCAATTAAAAGTTTAAATTCTTCTAAACCAGTTTTCATAGTGTTGCCAAAGGCACTAAAAAAAAAAAAAAAAAAGTAGTTCAAATAGCCACGATATAATTGTGGTAAATGACGGGGAGAGCCCAAGTAAAATAATCGGTGTGATGCTTGGAAGTTAATGGGGTTACATTTGACTGTAGTTATGTGGTTTATCTTTTATTTATTTAAGAAAAATCACTGCAGTTTTATGGCAAAATTTGTATATATTTTTACAATATAAGACAGTCTTGATTACTTGTCGTTTATGGTTGAAGGTTAGTATAATATGTAATTAATCCTAGAGTACAACCCTATTTGTTCAGTTACGCTTAAAACAAGCGGAACTTATAGGTACCGACAGCCAACAAAGGGTTAAAAAACACACCTTTTTAGAAAAAAGGTTGGTGTGTGTGTCTGTAAACAGGATTATCCAAAAACGAAAAGTCGGTTAAATACTTGATAATGAAGTTCAGCATCTTCTAAGGATGTGAAACGAGGATTTTCATAAAAGTCCCCCACCTCAAACTACATTTTACACGTAATATTTTGGATTTTCTAAAATATGGTTCTAACGACTTTGATTAAAATTCGAATATTTAATATGTTTACAGGCTAAATAGAATGTACATCCTGACTTTCTTTGGAATAGTTCCTGTAATCCTCTGCATTCTGAATGAATTCTGCATTAACTAGTAAACCACAAGAGATAGACAAAAACTTATTGCACAAAAACGTAGATCTCGTTAAAACACACAATATGCCCTGTACAAGTGTTCCGTAGTTATTCCCTGGTATTGGTATAACTTTTAAAATACTAGGACTTTTCTCAAACGGGAGGTTCTCGTCCATTTCACATTCCCCCCCCCCCCCCGGTCTTGAAAATCGCATAGCAACAGCTATTAAAGTGTTAGGGTCATTTTAACCTCTGTATTCCCTTCTACGTATAAGGAACTAAGTAATAAAACAATCTCTTGTTTACCTTGATTAGCATTATGTAAATAAAAGAACAATGTTTTGTAAGAATAAAGAAAAGGCATGTAAATGAGCACATCAGATTTTTTAATTTCTCTACACGTACTATGTACATAGTGTATGGAAAAGGTATTGTATTGCACCCTGAAGTTCGAAACCGAGATGTCACCGTAAATAAATATTTGGGACACCCTGAATTCAAAAAAGCATTTTTAGAAAAACATCCGCCCGCGCGCGCGCGGGTTTGTGTGTGTGTGTGTGTGTGGGGGGGGCAGCATAACTCAAAGACTAAAAGGCCGTTGGATATAAAACTTGATATTTAAGTTCAGTGACTCCCAAGAATGCCTTACGAAGATTTTCAAGAAAATTCCTCCACTCCTTCTACCCTTTACATGGAAAAAAATCGAAAATTTTAATTTTCTCAAAAATGACTAACGATTTTAATTAAAATCTCTTATATTTTAGAAGTTTACATGACAAAATCTATATCTTGAATTTTCTGGGAATAGCCTCTAAAGACTTCTTTATTCTGAATGCATTTTTTTTGAATTTTGCATAACTAGTAAACCGTAAGAGATGGACAAAAATTTACTTAAGGAAAAATGTAGAGCTCCTTAAAGCACACGATTTATGCCCTATAATTTTTTTCTGGAGTTGACCGTTTCCGAGATATTCCTTGTTATTAGTATCAGTTTTAAAATACTTTTCTTATACAGGAACTTGTCAACCCCTGGCCACGCAAAGAAACGGATTTCAATCCATAGCAACCATGTGACTGTTGGCTTAGCCTGGTGTATTCCCTATTTCCCCTCTACTTATAGGGAACTAAGTAATAAGTTCATTTCTGCTGGTGTTTATCTCGATTAGCATGAAGTGGATAGAAGAATAAGCTTATTAGCAATAATTTATTAAGAGATGTAGAGAATGTCATGTGAATGGAACACGTTCGATTTTTTTCATTGTTACTGCAAACATAACGCACAGAAATATATAAATAAAAACGGTCTAGTCCTTAAGCAGTGAAAAATCCAAAATAAACACCTACACATACATTGCATACACGTAGGTAGAAGGACAATAAAATTATAGAGAAAGAGTTACTATTTTGCGATACCTATCCATCAATTTGGAATTAATAGCGCTAGTTTTAATATCCATCACGCCCAGACGGTGTAGTGCAATGTAATAATATTTCACAGCCTGAAAAAACGACGGGTTTGTCTCGTCTCGCATCTTATCACGCGGACAAGGTCAAAACTTGTCTTCGTAACAACCAATGGCCTTGTACAGAGTGCATTAAAAATTGGAGAAAAAAAACTGTCTAAATCAGTCATGAACAAAACGGTTATCGCGAATCATCATACGTAAATCACTAAAAAATATGAACCAATCTTCAATTATACAGAAGTCCCAGAAGTACCCGGCCTGAGTATAGATAGTGGTTAACAACAATGGTAAAAAGTACCAACCTTAGAAAGCTTAATTTTGACGATTTTACATTGTTTAGCATTTGTTTGGCAGCCATCATTTGTGAATGCTCTCAGCGAATTTGTAAACGTGGATAAAACTGGTCAGTACTTTCATTTGAAAGGTCTTAATCCAACTAACATTCACGTTGAGTTAGAATTTGCTTTCGGGGAGTCTGCTCCTTCGTTTACAACAGTGAAATATTGGGTGGCAGAGTTTAACCGCGGCCGTACGAGCTGCCAAACGAACATCGCAGTGGTCGACCAAATAAGGTTACAATCCAGAAATTGTAAAGACAATCCACAAAATGGTATTGGATGAATGTTGACTGAAAGAGCGTAAGCTAGCAGACATTGCAAGCATTTCAAAAAGTTCTGTACATTGCATACTGACTGAAAATTTGGATATGAGAAAGTTGTGTGCAAGGTGGGTGCCGCGTTTGCTTACAATAGGACAAACACTGCGTCGTGAGGATATTTCAGTCGAGTGTTTGACGATGTTTCGCTGCAATAAAGCTCAGTTTTTGCGTCGATTCATAACAATGCATGAAAACTGGGTCCCTCACTTCACATCTGAGGCGAAGGAACAATCAAAACAGTGGATTGAAAGGGAAGAATCGGCTTCAAAGAAGGCGAAGACAGTTCCATCTGCTGGCAATGGCGTCAGTTTTGTGGGACGCACGCAGGATCATTTTAATTGATTATCTCAAAAAAGGAAAAGTAATCAACGGCGAATATTATGCGAACTTGTTACAGCGTTTGAGTGATGAAAAGAAAAAACGGCCGCATTTAGCGAAAAAGAAAGTTTTGTTTCATCAAGACTATGCACCAGTTCACAAGTCCATTATCACCATGACAAAAATCAATGAGTTAAAGTCCGAATTGGTTCCTCATGCACCTCATTCGCCAGATTTAGCCTGCTCTGATTATTTTCTGTTTCCAAACTTGAACAAATGGCTTGGTGGTAGAAGATTTACCAACAATGAAGAGGTGGAGTCAGCAGTTGATGGTTATTTTGCAGACGTCGATAGTTCTCATTATAAACAGGGTATCGAAGCTATTGAATTTCGATGGGAAAAGTGTATCGAGCTAAAAGGAGACTATGTAGAGAAATAAAAAGATGTTTTCTCCAAAAAAATTGTGCTTTCTTTGTTAGGTCTGCTACTTCTGACACAGCCCTCAAATCACGAAAGCTAATAGTTTTTCATTAACTTAACTGAGGTTAACGGATGTTGATTTTTATAATAATTATTTAAGACCGAAGGTCGAGAAATAATTACCTCATGACAAGCACGAGTGTGAAAACCGAATTAGATTACCGAAAAAAAAATTATTAGCAAGAAGGTCATTCGGTAAGATAATTACTAAAGCATTTAAACATGGGCGAGAGGGGATGTTCAGTTAGCTTATGGAGTATGGATGATGTACATGAACGGTTGCAGTGTCGCGGTTGGATGGCAGTCCGAGGAAACAGCACGATGTGTCCATATGAAGTGATATCACTCCATGTGCACAAAATAGAACGTAAATGAATACTTTAATAATAATTTTAAAATATGATGTGCTCCATTCACATGACTTTTCTACATCTATGTAGCAAGTTATCGTTAAAAAACTTATTCTTATATTTACTTGATGCTAATCAACATAAACATTAGCAGAAATGGTCTTATTTGCTTCCTTGTAAGTTGAAGGGAAATACGAGAGTACAATAGGATAAAATTATAGTCAAATCTTTTTAAAATCTGTTGCTAAGGGATTGAAATTCATATCTTTGCATGACCAGGAGCTCACACATTTCCGTATAAGAAAAGTTAATTTATTTAAACAATGAAACCAATAACAATGAATAAACGGCTAACTCCACGAAAGAAGTATATAACATTAATTATGTGTTTTAATGATATCCACATTTTTTATGTATTGTACCCAAGTTTTGTCTATCTCTTACAGTTTACCAGTTGTGCAAAATTCAGCAAAATTCATCCAGAATAAAGAGGTCTTCAGACGCTATTTTCAGAAAATTCAGGATATAAATTTTATTTATCATGTGAATATCTGTAATATACGATATTTTAATAAAAATCATTAGAGCCATTTTTGAGAAAATCAACATTTTCAAAAAAAAATCCATATAAAGGTTATTTGGGAGCTTCTCTTGAAAATCGTTTTGTCATATCCTTAGAAGATACTGAACCTGTACAACAAGTTAATGGACTTTTCGATTTTGAGTTGTGCTGTTTTCAGACAGATTCATACACACACGGATCTTTTTCTAAAAATACTTTTTTTGGATTCAGGATTCAGGAGGCACTAAAACATATATTTCCGGTGACACCTCGACATAGAATTTTTGTGTGCAATACAATATTTCCGCTACTTACTATACGTAGTAGAGAAAGTGAAAATTACTGTTGTGGAAAATCTGATGTGTTTCATTCACGACTTTCCCTACAGCTTGTAATAAACTGTTCTTAAAACGCTTATTCTTCTATCTACTTCATGCTAATTGGCAAATATTAGTAGAAATACTACTATTCCTTTGTTCCTTATATGTAGAAGGAAAATAAGTGAATACATTAGGCTAATGTGACAGTCAAGAGTTTTAAAACATGGTTTCAAAATTCATTTTCTTTGCGCGGCCAGGAGCTGACAAATTCCTGTATGAGAAAAGCTGTAAGTATTTTAAAATTAAAACCAATAACAGGAATATCACGGAAATCATTAACTCCACAGAAAAATTGTATACGACATAAATTTTGTGTTTTAGAGAAAATTAATTTTTTTGTGTAGTAACTTTTTGTCTGTCTTACGGTTTACCAGTTTATCAAAAGTCATTCAGAGTAAGAGGCCTTCAGAGACTATTCCTAGAAAGTTCAAGATATACTCTTTTGTCATATACAACATTTTAATCAAAATTGCTCGAGAAAATAAAATATGTCAACAACAAAAAATCCATTTAAAGGAGTAGTTTAGAATGGGGGGATTTTCTTGAAAATCTCTGTCGTAACTATTAAATATACAATTTGGTGTTTAACTGACGTTTTTGAGACATAGTGTTCAAAGACACACAATAATGTTTTTTTTTTTTTTTTCATTTTTTTTATTCAGGGGACCCTAAAACGTTTATTTCCAGCGGAAATCTTGGTATCGAGTTGTTGGGTGGAATGCAATACCTTCTCTGTGTATATACTGTGCACTAAATAGAGAAAATAAAAGAACTATCAATTATATGTGTGTGTGTGCGCGCGCGCGTGTGTAAGTAAGTAACTTGTCTATCTGCTGACTAGCATTATGCAAGGGAAGAATTACGTTTGGAGAGGGTGGAGTTACACAGTTCATGACAGTTCATGACGAAACTAAATCACCACGTGGAAACATGGACCGGTTTTTCCTTGCACGCAAATATATTTACCCCACGCTTGGTTCGGGGGTTAGCAACCCCCATCCCACATCCTCAAGCTCTCCTTACCACTTCACCATGACAAGGACACGGGAGCCATTCGATATTCTTGAAATTTTAATATCCGCAGGGAATATTTGATACTAAACTGGGGTACAGATAAGACCTCTAAAATATTGAAATGTATCGACTGAGAGGTTCGTTTTCCACTTCTGCCCATGTGCTGAATCTTAACTTGGTGTAGCCTAGGGGGTCAAAAGATCAAATACTGAATAAAAGGAATACCAGAAGCTCTATGAAAGAGTAACGTTGAGTAAAATATCTGCTAACAAAGATTGTTAACACTTATGTTATAACACATTGTTTTATGCGGAATTGTTTGAGCAGTCAATCTCCGAGAGTGGAAATTTCTGCAAAAAAAAGGGGGGGGAGGGAACAAGATTGCTATCTTTTGGTCTAGGGCTTGTAGGCGGGGGAAGGGTGCCGCTTGATGCAGGAACCTATCTCTTCCTCTCTTTCCCAACTACTGATCGAAAAGAATGCGAATAGACTATATACAATAAGCTGAAGGAGTTATTACTCGCCAAAAATGTAGTTGTACACTCGGTGTGTACCAAACAAATTGTATTTTTACTTTCTCTACACGTACTATGTACATAGTCGGTAGGGAAGATATTGTATTCCACCCAAAATAATGTGGGTATTTTATAAGATTTGCGCGCATGTCCGTGTGTGTGTGTCTAAACACACTCAAAAACGAAAAATCCGTATTTATGTTCAGCATTTTTCAAGAGTTCGATACGAATATTTAAAAGAGAATCCCCACACCCCAACTACCCTTTACACGGAACATTTATCGAACATTTTGATTTCCTCATAACTGGCTTTAACAAGTTTAATTAAAATTTACATTATTCTGGGAATAGTCTTTGAAGCTCTGTTTATTCAGGAGGACTTTTGCATAACCGTCAAATCGTAAGTGATGGACAAAATCTTACTACGCAAAAGTTGTAGCTCTGTTAAAACACACAATTTATGTCATGCACTATATTTTTTATAGAGATAACCATTTCACTTACATTAAACTTTTCTCAAATGGGAAGCCCTCTTGTTTTACTCCTGGACTTGGAAAGAGAGCGCAATTTCAATGACAATCGCATAGCGACAGATTTAAAAATGGTATATATCACTTTAGCCTAGTGCACGCCCTTACTCTTATACTTGCAAGGAAGCAAGTAATAAGATACTTTCTAGTAATGTTTATCTTGATTAGCATGATGTGAATAAGAGAATGCTCTTTTTTGAGATTGGTTGGTTTGCAGAACAGATAAAGATAGACATGTGTTTTAAGTTCACTTATCATTTTTTCCAAAACATGATAACCCTCGAACGGGACAGCTCCTCCCTACCACTGGGCAAAAGATGAACCTATACTAGGGGCGAGAGTTAACGTAGTAAAATCTGTTTCCTGGAGAAACTGCTTGTTAGTAGAGAATCGCGCCTCAGTTAAGGGACCAATAAGTGAAAGACTTCGCAACAGCGAAGATTGGTTTCCAACCGCAAGTGAGGCCAGGCCATTATGTTCTGAAAAATACTGTATTAGACCAGATCCCTGCTATTCATTAGTTTATCTTACTCAATAGGAATTTATGCGACTGCTAGTTCTTCACAATTTGTAGAAGGATCCTCACTTCTTGAGAAGTAACGTTCACGGAGTTTTGACTGAACTTTTCAGTCATTTTACATGTAATTGGTGGTTAACCTACATGAGCTTAAGGAACATTGTCGCCATAAAGAAACGGTGGAAATTCACTCGATGCGTTACAAACTTTACCGTTCCGTGGAGTTCAACTCGTGTTCTACTGTGCAATTCGCAAATCTTAAGCCTGGCTTAAGTGGCGTCCGTACCTTACTAAAACTTCGGCTTAAGCTTAAATTGTGAAACAGACCATAAGATCATTAGATCTTCTAGATTACTATATCTATTTGGAGTAACTTAATGAGTAGATATTACAAATGATATGTAGTAAGTAAATTTCTTGTAACATTATTCAGATATTATAATAGAATGAAAGGAAAGATAAAACGGCGCATGAACTTAAGTGGGTATTTTGTACTCTGTTTTCAAAATATATTTTTTTAAATCTTAACATCAAAACATATAATTTCGTGTTATTAGCTTGTGCTAAAGATTAAAAATCAAACATGTTCAACCAACATCAATCTGAAATTGGGATTTTATTTGGGATTGTTTTACATAATTCTCTTATCTCATTTAAGCACATTTCTATGCTGATATCCGCTGTTGAAGCGCGGAGTTCAGCTGGATATCCTAATTCACACTTAAATACGGAAACTTACTACATAAAAAATAAATACTTTTTATTTTCTTTACCACATAAAATGCAAGTAGCAGGTAGTGCAAAAAAGTATTTCTAGAAAAAGGCCCATGTGTATGTCTGTGTGTATGTGAGGTGCATAACCGAAAAACAAGGCAGTTAAATACAAAACTCTACATTTGGATTCAGTGCCTTTCAAGGATGCGATAAGAAGCTTTTCACCTAAACTACCCTTTATAGAGGAGAGTTTTCTAAAAAATGGCTCCAATGATCATGATTAAAATGTTGTATATTACAGATATTTACAGGTCAAATAACATGCTTATCTTAAATTTTCTGGAAATGATTTCCAAGTGCTTTCATTCTAAATAACTTTATCATAACTGGTAAACCACAAGGGATAAACAAAATGTTACTGCACAAAAATTATATCTCGTCAAAGCAAATAACTTATGTCAAATGCATTTTTATTAAGGAGCTGACCACTCCCAAAATTGTCCTTGTTTTTGGTTTAAAATTTCCAATACTTAACTTTTCACAAATAAAAAGTCTTTATTCACATTTTTTTATCCTGGCCCAGGAAACAGAACGGAATTTCATCCCGTCAAAGATTTGAGTTGCACTTTGGCATTTTACATTTCCTTATTCCCCCTGTACAAGTAAATGCCAGGTGACCCAAGTGCCCCGCTTTTGACGTGTGCAGACAACCCTTCGGGTGTTAAAAGATTTGCAGAACTCAAAGGAGCTATTCCATGTTTTTTTTTTCTTTTCTTTTTCCTTTTGTTTTCCCTATGTTTGCTGTTTGTTTTCCTATTGGTTTTCGGTTCTTTACAGATATACACACATTTCATAAGGACACAAACACCTATAGCCAAGGAGGGACTTGAACCTGCTATACTCTACGCCACGGAGCACTAAAGCTGCCGGTCCCCATGGCCGCGCTCGCTAAAGCGTCTCGCTTTGGTGCTTCGTTGGCAGAGGATCGTGGGTTCGAGTCCCGCCTTGGGCATGGGTGTTATATGTTTGTGTAATGTATCTATGTTTGTAAAGCAGTAAAACCTACGGGAGGAAATGTAAATGGGGATACAGCATGAAGGGATGTCTATACACTTAAATACGGGCAGTTGGGCCACCTGATATATGATAAATAGAGTTCTCCTTATTTTAAATAACATGAAGCAGAGAGAAAAATATGCTTTCGTGAGGATAGTTTGTTGCGTCAAAAATAGAAAACTTTAAGTGAATATAACACACCAGATTTCTGTTGTTAGGTTTGCATATGGAGCGAGTAGGTATTACGAAAACCTTCGCTACCGGCTGGTAAGTTTTATTGCCGTAGGTAACCCGAGGTATTCAATTAGGGACGTGTATAATAACCTCTGCTGCAACAAGGAAGACCTAGGCTAATGACGTATGAATGATGAAACCTTGCCCAGAATGGCTTAATTCTGCTCGTGTTTGCCTCGTTAGTGGTGGTGCTTCCTCGTTTGGTGACGACTTAATTACCTAATTAATATCGGGTGTAGATGTAAAACTGCCTTCCAACTCCATCAACACATTTGTTCTTACCTCCGGCTGAGCGCTAATTACCTTGTTGGTGTCTTCCTCCCGCAAGTACGTGTATTGCCGACAGCATGAGCATTAGGAAAATCAAAATGTAAAGTTCTCCATTTTTTTACTTCCTCTAGCACGTGTGTACAATAGTAGTAGGAATAAAAGATCCAAAAATTCTATACCGAGATTTCACTGCTAATACATGTCTTGAGAATCCCTGAAGTAAAAATGATTTTTAGAAAAAGGTTTGTTGACACGCTGGCTTGCAATTCTTCCTCTTTTTATAGATAAAAAAGACGTCACAGAACGTTCTGGAAGCTTGTGGAAACTGAAGTTTCTAGAAGAATCCAGCTGTCTGTGCGCGTGTGTTTGAAGACAGCATCACTCAAAAACGAAAAATCTGTTAAATACCAAACTTCATATTGCAACAAATGCCTTTATTGACTCATAAACTGATTACAAACAACATCTGTGAAGCTTGGGAAATCGACAGTATGCAAGATACTTGGGGCGTTCAATAAGTCCTTAGAACATCTAGGAAATTACAATCTAACACTCTTACTAGATGACAGTTAAAGTTTCAGCTATATCCATCATATTGTTTCGTTACCACAGGGGACTGAATCAACAATCTTGTGCTTTTTTAAAAAGATGGGGGGGGGACGAGTAATGTGCAATGATTAAATACTTTTAAAAGGCTTAACACCGAGGCTATCACCTTGTCCGCAGATTTTACTGCCCTTGCCTTCTTCGGGACCGGTTCGCCTTTAAAATCCCAGTTTCTACTGCACTTTTGTCTCTGAAGTGCAGTAGTGTATCCATGTTTCATCTACGGTTATGTATCGAAGCAGAAACGGAAAAGTGCTTCCGAATCGATCACACAATTGCGCTTGTTCTCTATTGAGAGCAAATATGCACCAATTCATGTGGTGGATAGGATGCCCAACAGACCCTGGTGTCAGGTATGGCGGAACATCCATTTGCGCAACATATCTACGGAGTGGACTACATGCGCATATTTGGTCATCAATGATGTTGTGGCTACAGAGGATAAAAAATTCCGATGCAACATGGTGAGGACTCACACATGCAACATTTGCGGTGTGCGGGATACTCTACGCCATCGTTTTGTTACCTGCACAACAGCACGACAGATCTGGCAATGGGTTGTTTCGCAATTGCACCGTCTTGCTCCTTCGCAAAATCCCAACGATTATGCTCGCACATTACTACAACTAGAGACTCGAAGTACTACCGACCGCTTCGCACAGGTGTGGCTCGCACTTGGCTTTCAGCATTATATGCTGTCTGAAACGCATCCCAGCGTCGACGGTTTACGTTGTCATCTTAGAGCAGCAAGAGAAAATCTGCAAAAACATAGGCGTCTTTCACGGCAGTCGGCAACAGCTTTTGCCTTGCTCATTCTATAGCGCTTACAACACCTTCTCATTTTGTTACCATCTTCCTGCACATGTTTCATTTAAACGCACAGACAACATTGTTCATAACTATATATAAAAATTGTGAACTGATATACTGTATTTATAATATAACTTATACCTTTTGTAATTAACAAAATGAATAAATAGATTAAAAAAAAATATAGCGGCTCACATCTTGCCGAGACCTTTATCAGACCTAATTTTTGGTGCAAAATTGAGAACATTACACCTTATGATATGCCTGTGGCCGCTACTATTTCGCGAACTTTGATTCGTCGATCACTCAAAACCATATCCTGGATTTTGTCAATCATTTCGGAGGAAGTCACTTCTACTGGACGTCCGGAATGATGTACGGCCACGTGTTAATTCATTTATCCAATTGTAAATTTTTGCAAACGCAGGAGCACACGTGCCATGAACTTCATCCAACTCAGTTTTTATCTCTTTCGGTGTTAAGCTTTTTAAATAGAAGTATTCTATCACGCACGAAACTCGTTTTATTTCCATCCTTCTAAATAAGCATCTAATAAGATTGTTAATTCAATCGCCTAAGACAACGAAACCACGTGATGGATACAGCTAAAATTTTAACTACCATCTGGTAAGAGACGACAGGTACTAAATACGATGTTACGAGTATAATTTCTTGGATTTTCTAAGAACTTATTGAGCGCTTCTCGTAAGTGATACATCAGTAAGTAATTAGGTAAGTAAGTCACATACGTTGCAAAGGGCCCCAGGAATACGGTGCTCTCCCCAAGGACTGGGGATCCCAGTCACGATCGCCGATAAGACCCTACTACCTATTCATTACTTGTATGTATTATACCTACGAGTTCCCAAACCGTATGCTCTTCAGACTTTTACATATTTTTCACTTCTTCAACGTGACCTGAGAATATTTAAGACCTTACAAGGTCTTAGGACCTCAGCGGCGCTATAAGGGAGGAAAGGGTTGTCTCTTTATACTATAGAAAGAGCTAGACAGCAGATTTAGGTTTTACCGAGCGAAAATGATGATCACCGCAGGACAATAAAGATAACAATCTCTCTTAGCCTGGGAAATACGTAGTCCACGTAAGCCATCAAAGTTACATACATGAAATTTCCATTAGACTTTTATCCCATTATATCTGGTGGAGGGTGTCATCCGTTTGGGAAGCGATTCTGTGTACAGAGACAACATTCGCTCGAGACTTACGTGGACTACGTATTTCCCTATCTCAAGTATTATAAATATTTTCTGGACTCCATGAATATTATTTCGTAAATGACATACTGGCAAACAATGGGGTTTTATAAAACATTAGGAATATTTCTCCGTTATCTTATTCGATGTACATAACTCATGTATGTAACTTTGAAGGTATAATACACAAATACTTTCTCTATACGTTTTATGTACATAGTGTATACAGGAAGTATTGTATTTCACCCAAAAATTCGATACCGAGATTTCACCGGAAATATCCCCTACTGAGATCTCCTGAGTCCGAAAAAAGCATGTGTCTATCTGTGGACAGCACAGCTTTTTTTTTTTTTTTTTTTTTTTTTTTTTAATACAGTTCCGGAGGCTTGTCAGGACTCCGGCGCTGTACTCCCTTTTTTCTCAATTTTTTCCAGTTTCCTATATTTCCTTAGTAGACCTTATTATTCTTAAAGTTTTCCTTTTACATATACATACACAAACATAGACACATTTATATACACAGAAACACCCATGCCCACGATCTTGTGCACCACGAAGCGCCAAAGCGAGACACTTTAGCGAGACACCGGGATCGGCAGCTTAAAAACGAAAAGTCTGTTAAATACCAAACTAGGTATTTAAGTTCAGTATCTTCCAAGGATGCGAAGATTTTTAGAAAATTCCCCATCCCCAACTACGCTTTATAGAACATTTTTCGGAAATTTTGATTTTATCAAAATGAATCTAGTTTAATTAAAATAACGCATAATAAAGTTATTTACATCACAAATAAAATGTATAATTTGAATTTTCTGGGAATTTCCTGTGAAGACCTCTTTATTATAGATGATTTTACTGAATTTTGCATAACTGGTAAACCATAAGAGATAGACACACATTTATTACAAAAGAAGAGAAGAGGGCATTAGCATTTTAAAAAAAGTTTATATGTTTCATTCACATAATTTTCTCTAGCTGTTCTACAACCATTTATGTCTTACAAAAATTATTCTGTTATCTATGTCTCGCTAATTTAGATAGACGTTACCAGAATTGTTTTTATTACTTGCTTCCTTGTAAGTAGAAGGGAAATGAGGGAATATATTTGCTAAAGCAATAGTCAAATATTTTAAAGCTGGTCGCCATGTGAAACAATTGAGGTTCGGTTCGCTTTGCATGGTTCCGTTTGAGAAAAGGTAATTAGTTTAAAATTGAGACCAATAACAATGAATATCTCGAAAACGGTCAACTCTACAAGAAAAATCTATACATAAATTATATGTTTTAACACGATCTATATTTTTATGCAGTAAGGTTTTGTCCATCTCTTACAGTTTAATCGTTATGCAAAATTCTGCAAAACTAGTCCAGAATAGAGGTCTTTAGAGGCTATTCCAGAAAATTCCAAGTATACAATTTATTTGTGATGTAAATATCTTTAATATGCGATATTTTAATCAAAATAATTAGAGCCATTTTTGAGAAAATAAACATTTTCGAAATGTTCCATATGAAGGGTAGTTGGGGTGGGGGGATTTTCTGGAAAATCTTCGCATCGCATTCTTGGAAGATACTGCACTTAAATACCAAGTTTGGTATTTAACCGACTTTTCGTTTTTGAGCTATGCTGTCCAAAGATATACACATAGTACACAAAGACATACGGAGCTTTTTCTAAAAATGTTTTTTTCGGACTCAGAGGGTCTCAAAACATATTTCCAGTGAAATCTCGGTATCGAATTTTTATGGGGAATAAAATACCTTTTTTATCCATTATACACAGTGTATACATACGGGCTAGAAAAATTAAAAATTATTATTTATTTACATGTATGTAACAGAAAGGATATGAAAGTCGTTGCAGGTGTATGAAACAAAGAGATGTGGGTAATATTGCAACAGTAAATTAGCACGACGCATATATTATTAGTTTAATCATTAGTTTGTACATATTTAATATAAGAAATATCTGCTCAGAAGAACGCAGAACCTTAGCGTGTATAAGCTCGCTTTGTATTTTTCAAGGCTACGTGCTATGTTAAAAATAACAAGAATTTTAGAGCATTAGCGACACAAGTAACAACCCTTGGGAGGAAGAAAGGTTCACCCCTTATATTTTGGAAAGAGGGAATTTCTCATTGTAGAGAAAGGTCACATGGGTGGAAAATAAAAAAAATAAAAAATCCCCGACAGTCACGTGACAGCGCTACTTTACGCGCCTTTCCCCAGCCAATTAAAAAGGAGGGCAAGACTCGGACCTTTTAGTATATAAATGATGCCCGTATAAAAAATCAGGCTCACAATGTAGGAAACCGCATATAAGAAATCGGGCTCACAATGTAGGAAACCGCGTATAAGAAATCGGGCTCATAATGTAGGAAACCGCGTATAAGAAATCGGACACACATGTAAATCCAGAGTATAGGAAATGTGACCAGACACTGTCTAAGAAATCGCGCGGCGTCCAGTGTAGGAAATCGGTGTGTAATAAGTTAATCTGACGGGCAATTATTACCGTAAATGTTATACGGGCCGTGAAACTCAAGATTACGGTGACGGGGGTAAAAATATAATAACTCAGTGGGAGTGGAACTAGCACTTAAAAAAAAAAAAAAAAAAAAAAAAAAAAAAAGCATGTCATCAAGTTTGCGATCGGTTATATCGGGAGTCACTCGCAGGGGGTTAGTGCCTCAATCTAACCACAGGTTATCAATAAAACAACTCATCCGTGAAATTAAGTGAAATTTCTCTTTTATTTGAGTCTACCAAAAGTGTTACACACCTTTGTCATTCTTTCCCCCCTGAGCAAGAGACAACTCATGGTGTACAAGAGCGAGCCTAGCCAGAGCAACAAAGGGAATCTGCAAGGAATGTACAATCGTAATGTAGAGAATTTCACGAGAATTAACTCTCGACCAACTCCAAGTAGACTCACCTGATAGCGTCATATTGTCGCAACAACGTGATACCAGAAATAAAACTACGACATATTAGCATCCTAACGTGGCAACAATAAAACCACGACATATTGGTGCACCAACGTGACGCACAACAATTAAACCACGACAATATAATGCAAGATATATATGTTCAATATATAAAAATAATGAAGATGGAGAGAATATTCAGATGAAACGCAGAGAAACCGATGAAAAACTAATCAGGTAGAAACAGCTTGCCAGTAGTATATTTTTAATGACTCAGGCAATGCATCTGTAAACATTACAAAAAAATCCACTGTATCTTCTACTTGTTTCAACTATTAACTTTCTCTACACGTATTAAGCATGCCAGATTTCAGGAAGTTATGTTTTTAAGTATCATAACTTTTTTTTAAAAAACAGCATTTAGAAAGAGGTGTGTGTGTGTATGTGTGTGTGTGTGTGTGTGTGTGTGTGGGAGGGGGCGAGGGCTGTGGCTCAATTTTTAAACTTACTGCATAAAAATATAGATCGTGGACCCTTATTTTGGCAGAAAATAAAACAAATCTGGTGCATTTTTCGAGTCAGCACAATCAAATATTAAAAATGAAGGAACCATTATTGAGGTAAATAGCAGATTGACAGTTGGGCTAGTTTAATTTCTTCTTTGAGTGTTTCGTATTCAATATTTAGTGTTTTGTTTTATATAAATATTACTTTTAATTGGAGTTAAAGATTTACAAAGGACGAGCACACGATCCAGACAATTTTCGAAAAATATTCCATGTAAAGGGCAATTTGTAGTGGAGAGATTTTTTTTTAAATCTTCGTATCGCTGAACTTAAATACGAAGTTTGGTATCTAACCGACTTTGTTTTTGAGCTAGGTTTTCCACAGTCACAACACTCTGACCTTTTTCTAAAAATGCTTATTTTGGACACACGGGACCTCAAAACACATTTGCAGTGAAATGTCGGTATCGAATTTTTGGGTGGAATATAATACATCCTCTATATAGTACGTGTAGAGAAAGTAATTATTAAAATCGCCCATAAATCTTTTCAAGTACTCATTGAGACACTCCGGTGTTTGAGATCAAAATATTCCTTCCGCCCGGCATAGTAATTACACAGGCGTCGTTGAATTAATGCCCAAGTCACGAAAGAAGGACGAAATAAAGTGGAAGAATAATTCTTCAATGGCAAAACAAGGAGAATATTTGGGGGCCAGCATGAGGTGAAGGAACCAGACTTGCATCCTGGTTCATTGGAGTTGAGCCTGTGTGCTGTAGGTGGTGGGTGGAGTAGGTACAGGGACTTGTGAGACTGGTATTTTGTAGCTACAACTGTTTCAAAAGTCTAATGTCGTTGTTAACACTTCAAATAATGGACCTGACCAGTCATCGGGATCCTATTTGTTCCAACACAGTTTCAGCTTTCGCTTGTAACATTTTAGATCATCTGTAGTTCGGCACTTTCAGAAAACTTACATATGTGAGCAATGCACATAGCAGCTGCATCTTGGGACAAATGCACTAGACAAATGCAATTGGCATACTCTCAGACAAAATCTTAGAAGGGTTGCCCCCGTATCGCCTTTTCCTTCTATTCTCAGGCCAAGATTCTCTCTATTCTCGCCAAAGTCTGGAAGTATGAATGAGAATGTGAATGCTGTGTGGACCGGTGCATAAAACCCAGGGGGGGCAGCAATATAGGTAATAAAACTGTATTCGAGTTAATACCAATGCAGATAGGTCATATACTCCAAACTCCCAATATTTTAACGCTATACATTTTTGGAAGGCTGTTCAAACTCCACTCATCTGAGTAAGATTATTATTTATGGACGCTCTTTAACTGCTACTGCCCAGCGTTCCATTCTATTTTGGGCGTGAAAGATCGGATAATTGCTCAAAGGTCTTCTTATCAGGCGTTAAGTTCTACGACACGGGACCAACGGCTTTATTTACGTTCCGAAGGAAGCCATGATAGGATTTTTACGCCCGAAAAAAAACCCATCATCCTCCGCTGAGCATCGGAACACGCCAGTGAGTAATTCACTGCTCTTTGACGCAACCAAGGTGGAACAGATTTTTTACAGATATGGAGGTCCGGATTAACTATTTCCGCTCCGATTTTAGAGGGTAATGTAGAACAAAGTTTATTGGATACATGACCGTGTGGTATTGACACTGATTGCTATTTCACGAAAATTGGCACTTAAAATTTAACAGATAAATAAATTTTGTCACCCAGAGGGCAGCTTTATATAGCTCGATATTGGTGTGGTGAACGTCAGTTCAACTCGCACTCAGGTAATCAGGGTTCCAGATTCACCTGAGCCTTCTTTTTCGACATAACCTGGACTCATGAAATTAAACGTGGATTTATAAAAAACAGATACCTATTGTTATTATTGCCATTTTGTGTCGAGGGGGAAACAAAGAAGATTATTTGAACACATATTTTTTCGATTACATGGTAAAGCTCAATATGATGTCCACAACACTGTCAAACAACATAATCCTGGATTAAGCTAATAACACTAACCCTTAAGCTAACATTTTAAATGCCAGTTTCTCCTTCAATAAGTGTTAATTGCGAACACTTTTGGACGCACACCAGCTTATATTTTGGCCTCCCAAAATCTGGATGGAATCGGTAATCCTACAATGCAATATTTTCTTTATAAGCGCTTTTGTTCGTTTAAGTAGAACTGTATAATTATAAAAATGGTGACACCTTCTTGCTGTTTATTCATTTTGAACCGCTATAGTGTATGCAATTTCTATGCTTGTATTTTTACTTTCTCTACACGTACTATGTACATAGTATATACAGAAGGTATTGCACTCCACCCAAAAATTCGAAACCGAGATTTCACCGGAAGTATACGTTTTAGGGTCCCCTGTATCCCAAAAAAGTATTTTCAGAAAAAGGTCCGTGTGTCTGTGAACACGATAACTCAAAAACGAAAAGTCGGTAAAATACCAAACTTGGTATTCAAGTTTAGTATCTTCCAGGGATGCGACACGAAACTATTACTTTACATGGAAGAAATTTCGAAAATTTTGATTTTCTCAAAAATGGCTTTAACGATTTTGATTAAAATTGCGTATATTTAAGATATTTACCTGAGAAATAGAATGTATATTTTGAATTTTCTGGGAATAGCCTCTGAAAACTACTTTATTCTGGATGATTTTACGAAATTTTGCATAACTGCTAAACCATAACAGATGGACAAAAACTTACCACACCAAAAATGTAAAGCACATTAAAACACACCATTTATGTTTATACATTTTTTTTCGTGGAATTGATAGTTTTAAAGGTATTCCTTGTTTTTTGTTTCAGCTTTGAAAAACATACTTTTCCTATGCATGAATTTGTCAGCTCCTGTCCATACGAACAAAGGAACTTCAATCACAAAGTAATCAGCCTTTGGCTATCACTTTAACCTATGGTACTCCCTTATTCTGCTTCTACTTACAAAGAAGCAAGTAATAAGACTATTTCTGCTATTTTTTTCTCGATTAGAATGAAGTAAAGCGAAACATAAGCTTTTTAACAATAATTTGTTGCAGAGATGTAGAGAAAGTCATGTGAATGGAACACATCATATTTTTAAATATACGTTTACTCAATAGAAGCTGTCACTTATTTTAAAAGTGTGTTAAATTGGCCAATCTAATTGGGCTAATGGTTTTATAATCAGTATTTATATTTAATTTAAAATTGGTAAAAACAAAGTGTTTTATGTTAGAAATAACTTCCTGACAAAATTAGTATAAAAACTATCCAGTTTTGAGTAAATGAGTCTTAATTAATTAGGATTGTTACTAGGCTTACATAACAATTTAATACGAATATAATGATTTAGTCAAACGGATGATCCAGGAAGTAGTATCTGCGCAGAGGCTCTCCACCTTCTATCCAAGTCGATTGGTTTCCTCGACATCTTTTCTCAGTGTTGTATGAATGTCATTCGAAAGAAGTTGTTAATGTGAACTTTAGGACTGTTCGAATCGAACTGGTGATAAAACGCTCATCAATTGTGAGCGGTATTCGATTTGGTCGGAAGTTGAAACATGTCGAAATTGACCGTCAAATAAAGGAAGTGTATAATGATGTAGTAATGTGTGATAAATATCTGATGTGTTCCATTTACATGTCTTTCTCTACGTCTCTGCAACAAATTATTGTTAAAAAGCTTATGCTTCTATTTATTTCATGATAATCGACAAAAAATTAGCAGAAATAGTCTTATTACTTGCTTCCTTGTAAGTAGAAGAGAAATAAGGGAGTACCATAGGTTAAAATGATAGTCAAAAGCTGGTTGCTATGTGACAAAAGTTCCTTTATTTGTATGGACAGGAGTTGTATGAGAAAAGTTAAGTTTTTCGAAGCTGAAACCTAAAACAAGGAATATCTAAAAAACGATCAACTCCACGAAAAAAATGTATACAACATAAATTTTGTGTTTTAATGTGCTCTACATTTTTGTGATGTAAGTTTTTGTCCATTTCTTACGGTTTAGCAGTTATGCAAAATTCCGTAAAATTTACTCAGAATAAAGTAGTCTTCAGAGGCAATTCCCAGAAAATTAAAAATATACATTTTATTTGTCAGGTAAATATCTTTAATATACGATATTTTAACCAAAATCGTTAGAGCCATTTTTAAGAACAATTTTCGAAAGAAGTTCCATGTAAAGGGTAGTTTGGTGTGGGGGGATTTTTCTCAAAATCTTCGTGTCACATCGCTGGAAGATACTAAACTTAAATACCAAGTTTGGTATTTCACCGACTTTTTGTTTTTGAGTTATCGTGTTCATGGACACACGGACCTTTTTCTGAAAATACTTTTTTTGGATACAGGGGACCCTAAAACATATATTTCCGGTGAAATCTAGGTATCGAATTTTTTGGTGGAGTGCAATACCTTCTCTATACACTATGTACATAGTACGTGTAGAGAAAGTAAAAATGTAAGAAATTGATGCGAAATGTTTTAGACGAACAAATATATGTGATAAAACTCAACCCGGTCAACAATCACCCATCAAAGATGATTTGAAAAATGTTATCAAATTATCTCCCAAACATTTCTCGGTCTTTTGACTACTGAAAATTATTTTCTGAATCGCCCTCGTAGAACTTCCCAATTTCTCTGATTACGTATGTAATGAGTTTACAAATATTATTTCATAAACCAAGAAACGTCTTATATATTTTCTGCAAAAACCAATTTTATTCAACAGCTTCCTGCTATGACTGAATACGATGTTACTTAATTTCTGCGTTTATTCTAGTAGTGATAACTTTTAAAATATAACTAAGAAATGGTTCCGGGCTGTTTTGCCGTGGTCTGCTGGTGTTAGGAGTACCAGACGTTTCGTCCACAACTACGGTGGACATCTTCAGTGGCGCGGTCGAAGTTTTCTAGGAGAAGGTTTCGCTGCGACGACGACGACGACGTGTGATTGGCAGGCTGAGGGCAGCCCGAGGTGTGTTAGACGTGTCCCTGTTCTCGGAGAGAACTTAACCACGTTCTGACGGGATTGTGGGTTTTGCAGGATGGCGGGTGTGTTTTGGGGTTGTGGAGTGACAGGAGGAGGCGAATATTGCTCCTCGACGGTTGCCTTGATGGTGCAACGGCCCTTGTGCACCGCTGGTGTGTTTTTATCAAAATGTTTCTTGAGATTATAATTTTGAATCCAAGCAACTCTTGCAGGATAGTAAGGAGCTTAGCCGTAGCAGCTGTTGGTGGTGCTCCTTCGTTACCGGGGATGCCCGCAAGCCATGCGGGGAAGCCGGTATCGCCTGAAGCGGCGGTTTGTGGGATCGTAATCCCCAAGAGACCTAACGAGGGCGCTCCGATGGAATGGTAACCCTTCGTTGAATTTTGTTGCCCGACGCCTAATCTCGTCCTCCAGGTATGGTAGACCAGAGGCTTCGTGCAGGAGTCTCGTTGGAAAGCCTCGAGGCACAGAATAGATAGCCCGAAGACATCTATTCTGTACCCGCTGAAGCAACAGCAGACTGGAGTCTGCCGCCATGCCCCAGATCTCACAGGCGTAGATTAATAAGGGGATTATGAGAGCCCTCAAAAGGCGCAACTTAAGGGGAACCGTCATCGAGGACCTCAGCATCGGGTACAGTGAGGCCGCAGCCCCATTGCCCCGGCACCACAGCCCCCGTGCGTCCGGGATCGCTACTTTTATACTGGCAAGTGGGGGGCGGGGCTTAGGCTCTCCGGCGAACGTGGCTTCTGATTGGACCGCTTCGTTGCTTCTCGTTTGATGACGTTTCCTGCTTTCAATGACGGGATGCCAATTCCTATTGAGTTTTAGTGCCTCTTCTTTTTTATTAAAATTGTTCGGATGCTTATAAATCTCTATAGCCTCCCGCTGTAGTCGTGCATGGTAGTGTGTTGTAGATGAGAGGATAGAGGTGTCTTGGAAATTTATAATATGCTCGCCCTCTGCCTCAATAGCGTGCAGGGCGACCGCAGACTTTTCTGTGTGGCCTAGTCGATAGTTTGCTTTGTGTTCCTTGATTCTAGTAGTAACACTGCGTTGTGTGGTTCCGATGTATACCGAGCCGCAGGAACAGGGAATGCGGTACACACCGGCTGATGACAGCGGCTCCCGGGGATCTTTGGATGAGCGTAGTAAATTATTTAATTTCCTCGTGGGCTTGAAAACCGTTTTGACATTGTGACGTCGCAATATGTGCTCGATCCGGTCGGTGATATTATTGAAGTATGGCAGAAACACCGTGCCCTTACTTTTTGGTTGGTCTGGCTTTTGAGATTGGACTGAAACTTGGCAGGGCGGAAAGCTCTATTGATTTCTTGGACGGAATAACCATTTGAATGGTTAGGTGCTTGAGTTCATCTTGTAGCTGTTCCGGTTCACAGATGCGGGTAGCCCGATGTTTAAGTGTCTGGATCATTGCTCGTTTTTGTCTGGGATGATGATTCGAGTCCTTGTTTAGGTAACGGTCAGTTTGGATGGGCTTCCGGTATACCGTATGCCCAAGAGACCCGTCGGCATTTCTCTTGACCAAGACGTCCAGGAAAGCTAACTGTCCGTCTTTTTCTCTTTCCATGGTGAACTGGATGCGGTGATTAATACTGTTGAGGTGTAGGTAGAAATCTTGAAGGGCTTTAGTCCATGGGGCCATATCACGAATGTGTCATCTACATAGCGGAACCAGACCGTGGGTTTATGTGCAGCTGCGTTCAAGGCTGTAGACTCAAACGATTCCATGAAGAAGTTTGCCACCACCGGGCTCAGAGGGCTCCCCATGGCAACACCGTCTATTTGTTCGTAGAATGAGTTATTCCACTGGAAATAAGTAGTGGTGAGAACGTGGTGAAAGAGTGCTACTATATCGTCCGTGAAAAATTGTTTCAGATGTGTGAGGGCTTCTTGTACCAGTACCATAGTGAACAGTGAGACGACGTCGAAGCTGATAAGAAGGTCTTTGTAGTTTTTGGATGAAGTGAGTAGAGTCTTTGATGTAAGAGTCCGTTGAGCCGACGTGGGGTTGTAATAGATCCGCCAAATATTTAGCTATGGTGTAAGTTGGAGAACCAATGGCACTAACAATAGGTCTTAAAGGAACTTCCGGTTTGTGGATTTTAGGAACGCCGTAAAGTCTAGGAGGATGAGCTTCTGATTTTATGATTCGGCGTTTTTCCTCTGTTGGCAGGTAAGAATTTTTGATCAGCTGATTGGTCTGTTTTAAAATCCGAGCTGTGGGATCGCGTTGTATGTGTCTGGCTTTAAAAGATCCAGAATTTTCTGTTCGTAGTCCTGTTGCTTGAGAATGACGGTGGCGTTTCCCTTGTCTGCTGAGCACACAATGATGTCTTTGTTGGTGTTCAGGTTCTTCAAGGCAGTTCTCTCTTCGAAAGTTAGATTACTGCGCGGGGTTTCGGCATACTGGAGAATCCTAGCGGATTCCCGGCGTATCTCGTCGGCAGCTACTCCCGGTAAGCCCCGTATTCCCGATTCAATGTTAGAAATGATGTCCTCAACTGGTAGAGACGGTGTGGCTACCGCGAATATAATAACAATATAAGTTTGAATATATTGAGGTTAAGGAAGTAAACTAATGTAAGTGTAGCATACATATTACAACAGTTTATAGCTTGGAAAAAATACATACATAAAACTAATATGCATAAAATCAATGAAATGTATCTAATTGCAAACATTTTGTTAATTTCTATAAGACCTTTTGCGAACTAAACCATTTTTTGAATTTTAAAAAAGCTGATGTGCTCCATTCACACGACATTCTCTACATCTCTGCAACAAATTATTGTTAAAAAGCTTATTCTTCTAATTACTCCATGCTAACCGAGAAAAAAAAAAATGTAGAAATGGTATTATTATTTGCTTCCTTGTAAGTAGAAGGGAAATAGGGGAGTACCATAGGCTAAACCTATAGTTAAATCTTTTATAAAAGATGCAACCACTATGGTGCTATGTGATGGAAGTTCCGTTGTTTATACGGCCAGGAGTTGACAATAACTCGTATGAGAAATATATAAGTATTTTAAAACTGAAATCAATAGCAAGGAATATATTAAAAACGGTCAATTCCACCCAAAAAGCTATATAACATAACTTGTGTGTTTTACCGAGCTCTACTGTTTTGCTAAGTAGTTTTTGTCTATCTTTTACGGTTTACTAGTTATACAAAATTCCATAAAATTCATACAGAATAAATACGCCTTCCGAGGCTATTCCCAGAAATTTCAAGATATACATTTTATTTATCATGTAATTATCTTGTATATACGATATCTGAATCAAAATCGTTAGAGCCATTTTTAAGAAAATTAAAATTTTCGAAAATTTTTCCACGTAAGGGTAGTTGGGATGGGGTGATTTTCTTGAAAATCTTCGTGTCGCGTCCTTGAAATATACTGAACTTAAATACTAAATTTGGCACAAACACTATGCTCAAAAAAATTAAAATTTTTCTTTAAAAATATGTTTTGGCTTCAAGGGTCTCAAAGCATATATTTCCGGCAAAATCTCGGTATCAAATTTTTGGGTTCAATACAATACGTTCTCTATACACTATGTACAATGTACGTGTAGAGAAAGTAAGAATTAAAGAAGATAGTAAAATATCCAGTTTATCAATACGTATATGGTATCACTAACACCTAAGAAAGGAACATCTGATGGATGTTGCTGCAAATAGATTTTACGCGCTATAAAGTTACAGCAAGTGGTTCTCTTACAAAACAGCCATTTATGTCACTTAGTAATACTAGTATCACAAGTAGTGAATATGAGGCAGCATTAAGCACACAATAGATCCGTTGTATTCTACAGTCACACTATTGAAGGAATAAAGCAATTCCATAATGTTAAATTTATGTGTGCCGCTAAGCTGCTAAGAGTCGTAAATGACAAGGCATTCAAAGATGCTGTTGTATGTTTCTTCGCTTCAACTAGCGAGACCAGAATATTTATGTATTTCTCGGATGTCTAAGATAAACTACAAAACGTCCTACCTTGAACGATTTGACTTAAAATCCTTCAAAAGTCATTCAAAGATTTAAAGCGTTATAAATATTATACTATTTGAGATAGGAAAAAATCTGATGTGCTCCATTCACATGACTTTCTCTTCATCTCTGTAATAAACTATTGTTCTATTTCATGCTAAAACATTAGCAGAAACGGTCTTATTGCTTAGTTCCTTATAAGTAAAAGGGAAATAATGAAATACACTAGGCTAAACCGACAGTCAAATGTTTTAAAACGTGGTTGCTGTGGGATTGAAATCCGTTTCTGTACGTGGCCAGGTGTCGACAAGTTTCCGTATAAGAAAAGTTTCAAGCGTTTTAAAACTGAAACCAATAAAAGGAATATCTCAAAAACGATCAACTCCACGAATATATATATATATATATATATATATATATATATATGTGTGTGTGTGTGAGACATAGATTATCTGTTTTAAGGAGCTCTACATCTTTTTGTGTAATAAATATTTGTCTATCTCTTATGGTTTTCCAGTTATGCAAAATTCAATAAAATCATCTATAGTAAAGAGGTCTTCAGAGCAAATTCACAGAAAATTCAAATTATACATTTAATATGCGTTATTTTAATCAAAATCGTTAGATACATTTTTTATAAAATCAACATTTCCGAAAAATGTCCCATAAAGTGTAGTTGGGGACGAGGAATTTTCTTGAAAATCTTCGCATCCTTGGAAGATATTGAACTAGTATTTACCTAGTTTGGTATTTAACAGATTTTTCGTTTCCCACAGACTCGTGTTTTTTTTTTTTTTTTTTTTTTTTTGGACTCAGGGGATCTCAAAGTATATATTTCCGGTGAAATCTCGGTATCGAATTTTTGGGTGAAATACAAAATTTCCTGTATACACTATATACATAATACTTATAGAGAAAGTATTTATAATATTTGAGATAGAGAAAAAAGTAACATACTGGGCAAACAATGGGGTTTTATCAAACATTAGGAAAATGTCTCCGTTATCTTATTCAATTTACATAATACTTTCTGGACTCCAAGAATATCATTTCGTAAATGATGTTTTGGAATATTAACAGTTTCTTGCGATATCCATCTTTCTGTTACTGCAAGCTGTTGTTCCTTAAGGTAAACTTACAACCAAAAGTCAGTCGGATTGAGGTCTGAAGATCGCGGAGGCCACTTTGTTGGAAAGTGTATACTTACTGCACGATCGCCGAAGATCTGGGTAATTAATTGTTTTGCAGCGGTGTAAATATGAAGACCTCAGCAACAGTGATATCACTGATTACCTTTAGCCTTTCAGATTTCTTCTTATCAGCAATAGATTCAGTTTCCTCAAACTTCTTGATTAAATTCCCATACTGACGAATGGATCATGGACGTACTCTTAAATTGTAAGATTTGCTCATCTTGTTTTCATAATAGCAATGAATCATTATATTCTATTATTTAGTGATGGAGCCATGATTTGCTATTTACAAATTCTTATAATGTACCTTATTCAACAATATTGCACCTATGGTAAAGTTAAAGAAAAACAAATCCCATTTCTTGCCCAGGATTGACTTCTTTTGATTTTATCCTATCTCAAATAATAATACCAGGCTACTTTTGTGTTCGAGTTATGCTGTCCACAGACACAGACACCCATATGCACGCACAACGAACTTTTTCTAAAAAATACTTTATTTTTGTGATTCATGGATCTTCAAAACACGGATTTCCAGTTAAATCTCTGTATCCAATTTTTGGATGGAATACAATACCTTCCCTACCTACTAAGTATGTATATTGTACATAGAAAGTAAGCTAGAGAAAGTAATAAGAATTTAGTGACAATGAATCAGAGGGTCGCAGGTTCTGGATTTTAACCCCATTGGGTCAGCCAATCTGAAGATTTTCTGCACTGCTTTCCCTTGTCTTTGAAATATTTTGGGAACATCACATTGTGGATTCTGTAAAGAAAGCTTCTCACAGATGCTGGCCCTAATGAGGCTCCGTCCCTTTTTTTTTTTCTAATTTTTGGAGCTCGCCCTCGTAGAATGCTAACTTTTGTATTTATTTTTTTTACTTCATTTTAATTTTCTTTTTCTGGAATCATGTTCTACGAAAAACAAAAGAAAAGTGTCTTTTCTTGTCGTCGGTAGCACAGACGGCAAGCAGATGCACCATCCTCGTAATTAAGCGTGCCAACTTCATTTGTATTCATCCCTTGATATGCTGTCCTGGAGTTTTCATACGAAATACCTCAGAACCGTCATCATTAAATTGTTCTTTTAGTTAATGATGTACTGTGCACGACTTGTTGAGGATTACAATCTAAGTTCGTCAAATCACGAAACTATTTGCCATTCCGGATTTGTCTGGCTTGATTTGGCATGTGGTTGTCTTCGTTATATCTATAAATATTGAGTGATAAAGACCCATACAATTTGGAACTTTTATGATTTTATTTAATTTTAGTTTATTTAGACACATCTCTTAACAAATAACAAATACATATGTTGCTGAAATATGTTTAAAATTAATTTAAACGTTTAAAATTAATTGGTTTTCACACAAACCATATGTAGAACAGGAGTTGGATACGTAGGGTCAGACTGAAAATTTCAGTGTCTTAGCTCGGATTTGAACCACGAATCTTGTGGTCAATAGCGCGTTACTCTAACCACTGAGCTACCATGACAATATGCCGGTGCGAAATTAAATTCTTCAACTGATTCGCATATTTCACGGTGATCTCAAATTATTTTGACATGACATACTCCAATGGCGACTTACATTGTCGTAAGTACTTTAAGTCGGGCTTCTTAGTTTAGCCAACAATTATGGTCAATTAGTGTTAATTTAATTGTTGTTTTTACACAAGCCGTGTGTGTCACAGGAATTGGATAGGCAGAGTCAGTCTGAAAAATCCAATGCCATAGCTGGGGTTTTTCGGTCTCTAGCCGGCTGCTCTAACCACTGAGCTACCATGGAAACATGCCGGCATTACACTAAATTCTTCAACTACAAATTCTTGTATATCTGCTGAATTTGTTGGGAATAACCCTGAATGTATATGACATAAATTGTGTGTCTTAACGAGATCTACGTTTTTTTATGTACTAACATTTTGTATATCTCTTACGATTTACTAGTTATAATACAAATTTCATCCAGAATTAAAAGATCTTCTTAGGTCAGTCTTATAAAATTCAAGATATACATTTCATTTGTGATGAAAATATCTTAAACGCACGGTGCTCCACCAAAATCGGTAATCAGTCAAAATCGTTAGTCATTTATGAGAAAATAAAACTTTCCAAAAAGTTTTCCATGGATTCAGAGGGCCTCAAAACATATATTTCCTCGGTATCGAATTTTTAGCTGAAAAACAATACCTTCTTTATCTATTGTGCACATTGTACAAACGTGCTTGAGAAAGCAAAAATGGTGCGCCAATTTCACACGAATTTCTTTGTCGATTATAAGTTACATAATCCTTGAAAATTTTGAGTGTTACATTCCACAACTTTCTCTACCCTCTATTGTTTATTAGCGGGTGTATTTCTATTTTTATGAAAGCTTACTTATCTATTCATGTCGTTTTAATCGAGATAAACTTTACAAAATAGCAACATTACATATTTCTCATATGATGAAATAAACCTATTCAAAGGGAATCGATAGTCAAATGTTTAAAAATTTGATGTGATCCATTCAATGATTTTTGCTACATCTCTATAAGCACATTATTTTAAAAAGTTTATTCTTATATCCAGTTCATGCTAATTGAGATAAGCGTTATGAATGGTCTTATTACTTGCTTCCTTGAAAGTAGAAATATCTACGCTAGACTACAGCAATTGTCAATTTTTTTTTTTTAAACTGGTTGGTATGTGATTGAAATTCGTTTAGTTTGCATAACCAGGGGTTGACAAATACCGTATGAGAAAAGTTTAAGGATTTTAAAGCTGAAAACAATAATAAGGCATATCTTGGAAATGCTCAACTTTTAAAAAAAAAAAAAAAAAAAAAAAAAACGACATGGCATAATTTGTGTGTTTTAATGAGATCTGCGTTTCTTGTCTAGTAAGTTTTGTCTATTTCTTACAGTTTACCAGATACGTAAAAGTCATCCAAAATGAAGAGGTCGTCAGTGGCTATTCCCAGAAAATTCAGGATATACATTACGTTTTATTTATTATGTATTTTTAATACAAAGCATTTTAATAAAAAATACTCATTTTTGAAAAAAAATCCACTGTTCAAACACTTTCATGTAAAGGGTAATTTGGAATGAGAGGATTTTATCCAAAATCTTCGTGTCCCATCCTTGGAAGATAATGTATATATCTACCAAGTTTGGTATTTCACTGAGTTTTCGTTTTTGAGTTAACGTGTTCACAGACAGGCACACACATACCAGGGCCTTTTATAAAAAGCTTTTTATATCAGGGATCTAAAAACGTGTATTTCCGGTGAAATCTCGGTATTTCATTTTTGAGAAGAGTATAGTACCCACCTTCTTCACCTATGCACTATGTACTAAATAGATAAAGTACAGACTGGACGCTATATGCTGGCCTTAAAGGCTATTTCCATGCAATCATTAGAAACAACGGAAAATCGATAAGAATTTAAAAGAACGACAAAGTATATCCATAAACGGATATCTTCGAAATGGCTTATGTTAACAAAAAGGTTATTTGGAATAAATTGAGTATTTTAAAGAGATATCTACATTTCTATGTAGTGAGTTTTCACTCACTGAACTTAGCAGGCTGTTCCCGCAAAATTCAAGATATACATTTTATTTACCAGTAAATATGTTAATACTTATATGACGTAATCAAAATCGTTAGAGCTATTTTTTTTTTAGAAAAAAAACTTTCGAGAAAGTTCAAAATGTAAATGGCGTGTTATTTATGTACGCTCTTTAACTGCTGTGGTTCTCAGCGTTCCATTCCAAATTGGGCGTGAAAGACCGCTTAATTTTGCTCAGAGGCCTCTCTATCAGGCTTGAGGTTCTTTTACGTGCCGTAAATCTACGACACGGGCCAACGGCTTTACTTCCCTTCCGAAGGAAGCCATGCTAAGGATTTTTACACCCGAAAAAATACATCGTCCTCCGCTGGGCTTGAACCCGCGACGTTGGGTATATGAAGTTAGCATGGTAACCATTACACCACGGAGGGTGATTTCGAGAAAGTTCCCATATGAAGGAAGTGGGAATAGATCATTTTGTTGGAAGGTCATTGGAAGTGCAAATATAAACACCTAGCTGTTTAATTATATCATTTACACACATAAAAGTATATTCTAAAAGAAATGATTTTATAATCCAGGATCCTTAAAACATATATTTCCGTTGAAACTTGGTTGGAAATTTTTAGCGAAATAACAATACTAACTCTCCCTGACTGGCTCTGTGGTCGAGTGGTCAGCGAACTGATTGCCGGCTGTGGTGGGGAATTTTCTTTAACCAGAATTATTCCTTCCTCTCCTGTTCCACGGAGTCTAGAAGTATGAACGTGAATGTGCGTGTGTGTAGTAATAAAAATTGATTAACCTAATGTTCTAAATCTACAGTAATACGCGTTGTTTTACTAGTTAAAGCGCCCAATATGACCATTGAAGTTAAAGGGAGTTATGCAAATGAAAAAATCAAAAAAAATCTGATGTGTTCCATTCACATGACTTTCTTTATATTTCTGTAACAAATTATTGCTAATAAGCTTATCTTCTATTTATTTCATGCTGATCGAGAAAAATTAGCAGAAATAGTCTTATTTCTTGCTTTATTGTAAGTAGAAGCGAAATAAGGGAGTACCATAAGTTAAAGTGAAAGACAAAAGCTGGTTGCTATGTGGCTGATGTTCCTTTGTTTGTATGGACAGGAGTTGATAAATTCCTGTATGAGAAAAGTATGTTTTTCAAAGCTGAAACCAAGAAAAGGAATAACTCAAAAAGATCAACTCCACGAAAAAAATGTATATAACATAAATTGTGTGTTTTAACGTGCTCTACATTTTTTGTGGGTTAAGTTTTTGTCCATCTCTTACGGTTTAGTAGTTATGAAAAATTCATCCAGAATAAGAGGCTATTCCCAGAAAATTCAAAATATACATTTTATTTTTCAGGTAAATAACTTTAATATACGATATTTTAATCAAAATCGTTAGAGCCATTTTTAAGAAAATCAAAATTTTCGAAAAAAGTTCCATGTAAAGGGTAGCTTGGGGTGGGGCATTTTTCTCAAAATCTTCGTGTTGAATCCCTGGAAGATACTAAACTTAAATACCAAGTTTGGTAATTTACCGACTTTTCGTTTTTGAGTTATTGTGTTCACAGACACACGGACACACACGGACCTTTTTCTGAAAATACTTCTTTTTGGATACAGGAGACCTTAAAACATATATTTCCTGTGAAATCTCGGTATCGAATTTTTTGGTGGAATGCAATACCTTCTCTATACACTATGTACATAGTACGTATAGAGAAAGTAAAAATACTAACCCTCAGCCACTAAAAGTAGGTGACACAGAAAATAAAAACAAAAGCATTACTGAATTGTTGCAAAGGGATTCTAACTCCAACTGTTCGCTTTAGAATGTAACCTTATAATTCACTACCCAGCTCCTACAGTTTCACGTTTTCCTTTACGAAGAGAATGGGTTAAGTAATATTCATTCCATTATTTTCATGTCAAAAAATGAAAGATGTCACGTGAATATAAAGCTCTCCTTCAGATTTTTCCGATACTGTCGAAACACGTAGAAAACACGTTCTGGTGAACCCTGTAGCATTTCTCATTTCATACGCGTATTGTACGTGCGTCTGTGTACTAGGACGCCAGGATCTTTGTTACACAGGTATGACATGTGAATAATGCAGCTGCTAAGAGCCGCCTCTGGGAGGCTGAGTCCAAGAAGATTGTGCTCCTGTAACACGAGACTCGTTTCTCTAAAACATGGTTTTGGATGCTTTCCCACAGCGCGAATGTTATGCACTTCCTCGTCGTCGAGCTCACTCCACAGTTCTTTCTGGAATAGCTTATGGCATATACAAGGGTCGTTAATAAGTCCTTAGATACAAAAATTGAAAAACAACTTTTTTTTTGTAGATATTTTTTATTTTGTCAACATAATTTCCTTTTAGCTCAATACACTCCGTTTCTCCAACTGTTTTAAGCCTTCAAAAAGTAGGATTTCGGAAGGTCCTCACAATAAGCATCTGTTTGGGAGATGATCTCTTCGTTAGACGTGAATCATTTTCCGCCGAGCCACTTTTTTCAAATTTGGAAATTAAAAAAATTCATGGGGTCCAAATCTGGTGAATATGGTGGATTTTTAGTACTTTGAACCTTAATTTTATAATTTTCACCATTGAAAATGCGCAGGTGTTTCATTGTCTTGATGAAAAAATCTTTTTCTTTGGCAGGTGAGTTTTTTTTTTTTCTTGATTTCTCCGTTCAACTGGTGCAATAACGATGCATTATACTCTCCAATTATCGTTCTTCCTTTCTGCAAGTAATCTATGTAGAAGATTCCGCGTGCATCCCAAAAACCAATGCCATCGCCTTGTCTACAGATTTCAGCACCTTTGCCTACTTCGGAGCCAGTTCGCCTTTAAAAACCCACTGTTTTGACTGCACTTTTGTCGCTGGAGTGTAATAGTGTATCCATGTTTCATCCACAGATATGTATCGACGCAGAAACTTGTCAGGGTTGCGACGGAAAATCCCAAACTAGCTTCCGAATGGATCACATTGTAATGTATTTAATAGAAAACTGTATTATAATAGGCAACTGTATTATAAAACAACATGTGGAATAATTATGTGAGCACTACTATTCCAAACAAACGCACACGCGGAACATAACGGCCTCTACCCAACCAAGTATTTTTTTAATTTTATTTTTTTTAATTGTATTTATTTAAGGTCACTTGTATTATAGAACAACACTTTAAAATGTGGAATGATTATGTGAGGACTACTATTCCAAATAAATGCACGTATTTATTTAAGGTCATTTTATAGCAACAAAGGTCATCAGCAACCACAGTATTCTTACATATCAAAAACAATGTATATGCAAAATGTAATATAAATATATTAGAACTGTGGTCATAAACTTAACTTATTGAGCTTTGGTAACAGTAAAATACAAGCACATGTATATTATAACAGTTATAAAAGTATCTAACTCTGACTTTAACAATTAAATTACATTATATAAAAAACAACATTTTGTTTGCTTTAAACGCAATAGTTGTCCTGCAACATAATGCCTGTACTGTCAACGTAACAATTACAATATTCTCAATTTCTTTACCATAGGGATATTTTACGGGCCGTTTTCGGTATTGATATCAACTTAACAAACAGAATATCACCTAAAGTTACTAGAGAACATATAATGGCTTTTGGAGATTCTAAGAGATTATAATTCAACAATTAGCTCTCTCTCAAAACAAAATTATGCAAATTGTGTATTACTATACACGTCTACTCCTATACACGTAAGATATCTCATGCTAATCCTCTTTGCATTCGTTTCCTGTAATTTTCCCGTTTTCTTATCTATTTCTCATCTTTATTTCCCGTACTTTACAGTGTACTTTCCAACTAAAACGACCCTCCTCACCTATTTCTGTTCGGCTTCTTTTAATCAGCTATTATTAAACCTGATGCTCCTCCATGCATGTTAATGTAGATTTTTGATGTCAGTGTTGATAAGAATAAAGAGGACCGGTATAGAACTACGTGCTTCTACTATTTACGAGTTAGTTTTAGTTCCGGGGCCAAATACTGAAAGGTATGTTAATGTCTTTCACGGGTTAAGACTTTAAAGAGGATCCTATTTGCTGCTGACCGTTAGAATTCAATACTTCAAAATATCTTGGCTCCAAAACACTCCTTTCTTTGAAGTCACCGAATGGATAACGGTTATCTTCTTCAGGTCAAAGGAGCGTATGTTGTCGTTTTCATCTTTGATTATGTCTCTGTACAGAGTTATTCCTTAAATCAAGGTAATACTTTTTACTTTCTCTAGCACGTATGTACAATGTACAGAGTAGGTACAGAATTCCATAAAAAATACTTGTAGAAAAAGGTCCGTGTATGTCTGTCTGTGCACAGCATGACTAAAAAATCTGATGCGTTCGATTCACAAGCCTTTCTCTGTATATCTCTGCAACAAATTATTGTTAAAAAGCCTATATTTACTTCATGCTAATCGAGAAAAATTAGCAGAAATACTCTTATTACTTGCTTCCTTGTAAGTAGAAGCGAAATATGGGAGTAGCATAGGTTAAAGTGATAGTCAAAAGCTGGTTGCTATGTGACGGAAGTTGCTTTGTTTGTATGGACAGGAGTTGATAAATTCCCGCATGAGAAAAGTGTGTTTTTTAAAGCTGAAACCAAAAACAAGGAATATCTCAAAAACGACCAACTCCACGAAAAAAATGTTTATGACATAAATTGTATGTTTTAATGTGCTCTACATTTTTTGTATGATACGCTTTTGTATATCTCTTACGGTTTAGCAGTTATGCAAACTTCCGTAAAATTGTTCCAGAATAAAGTAGTTTTAGAGGCTATTCCCAGAAAATTCAAGATATACATTTTATTTGTCAGGTAAATATCTTTTGTATACTGCATTTTAATCAAAATTGTTAGAGCTATTTTTGAGAAAATCAAAATTTTCGAAAAAAGTTCCATGTAAAGGGTAGCTTGGGGTGGGGGGATTTTTTTCTCAAAAGCTTCGTCTCGTATCCCTGGAAGATGCCAAACTTAAATACCAAATTTGGTATTTTACCGACTTTTCTTTTTTGAGTTATCGTGTTCACAGACACACACACACACACACACACACGCACACGGACCTTTTTCTGAAAATGCTTTTTTTGGATACAGAAACCCTAAAACATATATTTCCAGTGAAATCTCGGTATTGCATTTTGGGTGGAGTGCAATACCTTGTCTATACACTATGTACATAGCACGTATAGAGAAAGTAAAAAGGAAGGTGGGTTAAATACCGAACTTGGTCTTGCAGCAAATGAGAATTGATCCAAGTGTCAACACGGGGCGATAAATCCCAGCGATGGAGGCTTAAGACTCAAACATACTCAATGACCGGCTGAGCAGATAGCCAAGAATAGAAGATTATTGAAAGAGGAGGTGGAGCAGTTGTACAGTTTATGCTGCTATCACGATTATATTTTCCTTTACGCTTTTTTAGTTTCTCTAGCACGTATGTACAATGTACACAGTGGGTGGAGAAGGTACTGTATTTCACTCAAAAATTTGATACCAAGATTTCTCCGTGTGTATGTGACAGCATAGCTCTTGAAATAAAACACCGGTTAAATACCAAACCATGGATGCGACACGAAGATTTTCAGGAAAGTTCCCCACCGTCTTTAAATGGAAACATTTTAGAACATTTTGATTGTCTCATAGATTGCTCTAACGTCTTTTTTATTAAAATGCCATATGTTTAAGATATTTTCATGACTAGCGAAATGTGTATCTTGATTTTTCTGAGAATTACCACTGAAGACCTGGATGGGGTTTTATAACTGTTAAACCGTAATAGCAATTTTGGTCCAAAACTCTTCCAATTTCAAATTGGACCGTAAGAATACACACAGAAAGTGTGAAGAAAATCCGCATACAAGTTCTCGAAGGTTATCAGACCTTCCTTCAAAAGCCATATTATGACACTTAAAATCGTTTACAAGCTACACATTTCTATTACATGGATTAACAACTAACCATGCTCAACTTAAAAGTGGATACCTGTTGTCAGCTCATCCCTAATACCTGGGGTGTTAGATTTATCAGGAGATAAATCATGTGATGAAAAATGGGTGTATTACCACAACCCTGATACCTCGAAACAGTGGCTCGATACAAGCCAGGGTGCAAACTTTGTCGGTAAAACGGTACGGCCTCAAAATAATGTGTGTCTAATGGAATTTTGAACGCATGGTTCAATGGGAATTTATTCCAAATGGACATGCAGATCTCAACAACTGGAACGAGTTAGTCAAGTTCTGAAGCAGATATACTCAGCATTGGTTAATAGAAATGGAGTTCTCTTGCAGCAGGACAATGTGAGACCTCAAACAGCTGAAAGAACAACGGACAAAATTCAGAATTTGGAAGGGATCGAACTGCTACCACATTCGGCATTTAGTCCTAGTCTTGCGCCATCAGATTACCATCTGTTGAGATCCACGCTCATTTCCTACGTGGAAGAAACTATGAAACCGTTGTAACAGTTTAAATGAGTACTAGGGGCGTTCAACAAGTCTTTAGAAAATCCTGCGTTTGCAATAATTTACAATTGGATAAATGAATTTAAACGTGGTCGTACATTCGCAAATTATGAACATCGTTCCGGACGTCCAGTGGAATGACTTCCTCCGAAATGATTGTCAAAATCCAGGATATGGTTTTGAGTTATCGACGAATCCAAGTTGGCGAAATAGAAGAGGCCACAGGCATATCACAATGTTCGGTGTTCTCAATTTTGCACTATAAATTAGGTCTGACAAAGATCTCGGCAAGATTGGTGCCGCGTTGCTCTCAATGGAGAATAAACGCAATCGTGTGAGCGATTTGGAAGCTGGTTTGGCAATTTTCCATAGCAATTCTGACGAGTTTCTGCGTCGATACATAACTTGGATAAAACATGGATACACTACTATACACCAGAGACAAAAGAGCAGTCAAAACAGTGGGTTTTAAAGCCGAAGAATGGAAATGTGGTGAAATGTGCAGACAAGGAGATAGCCTCAGTTTTTTTGGATGCACGCCGAATCATGTATATTGATTACTTGCAGAAAGGAAGAAGGACAATGGAGAGTATTCTGCATCATTATTACACCTTTTGAACGGATAAATCACGAAAAAAACCTAATTTAGCACAGTGAAAGAGTTCTTCCATCCAGACAAATCAAGGGTGCATTGCTGCGCAGTTTATATGATGAAAATTGTAGAATTAAGGTTCGAATTACTACAACATCCACCGCATTCACCAGATTTGGCCCCCAGTGACCTTTTGCTTTCTCCATAGGCACTATGTACATAGTGTATAGAGAAAGTATTGCACTCCACCAAAAATTCGATACCGAGATTTCACCGGAAATATATGTTTTAGGTTCCCCAGTATCCAAAAAAAGCATTTTCACAAAAAGGTCCGTGCGTGTGTGTGTGTGTGTGTGTGTGTGTGTGTGTCCGTGTGTCTGTGAACACGATAACTCAAAAACGAAAAGTCGGTAAAATACCAAACTTGGTATTTAAGTTTAGTATCTTCCAGGAATGCGACACGAAGATTTTGAGAAAAATCCCCCCACCCCCAACTACTCTTTACATGGAACTTTTTCGAAAATTTTGATTTTCTCAAAAATGGCTCTAACGATTTTGATTAAAATTTCGGATATTAAACATATTTACCTGACAAATGAAATGTATATCTTGAATTTTCTGGGAATAGCCTCTGAAGAGTAGTTTATTCTGGATGAATTTTACTAAATTTTGAATAACTGCTAAACCGTAAGAGATGGACAAAAACTTACTACACAAAAAATGTAGAGCACATAAAACACACAATTTATGTTATATACATTTTTTTTCGTGGAGTTCGTCGTTTTTGTGACATTCCTTATTTTTGGTTTCTGCTATGAAAAACGTATACTTTTCTCATACTGGAACTTGTCAACTCCTATCCATATAAACAAAGGAACTTCATTGACATAGCAACCAGCTTTTGACTATCACTTTAACCTACGGTTGTCCCTTATTTCGCTTCTACTTACAAGGATGCGAGAAATAAGACTTTTTCTGCTAATTTTTTTATCTGATTAGCATAAAGTAAATAGAATTATAAGCTTTTTAAGAATTACTTGTTGCAGGGATAAGGAGAAAGTCATGTGAATGGTACACATCAGATTTTTTTATTTCTAAACTTGAAAAAGTAGCTCGGCAGAAAACGATTCACGTGTAACGAAGAGGTCATCTTCCAAACAGATGCCTATTTTGAGGATCTTCCGAAATCTTATTTTTGGAAGGCTTAAAGCAGTTGCAGAAACGATGGGAAAAGTGTATCCAATTTGTTTTTCTATCTTTTTCTAAGATCTGATTGAACGACCCTCATATCAACGAGTTCTTCGCATCAAAATCCAATAACTGGTAGCATTGAAGGATAGTAAAGCTGGTTGAAAGATGTTTCAAGAATATAGAGTCTAATTGTCCTTACTTTAAAGATTTTATAATTTGCTGTAACAACACGTTTAGAATAAAGTTTTGGTTTAAAAACCGTCACTACTTATGAGACTCAAAACAGCAAAACATGGGATATAATGCAAGTACGATTGTAGTGCACTGACCTCAGGTTAACGATGTTGTGTCTTTGATGACAATAGAGATGTACGTATGTGGACCAGACACAAGCTGTGCCTAATCATAACGGACAGGCAAAGGTCAGGGTGCTTTTATTCTACACACGCCGGTCGTCTGACAAGACCCAATCCTGGCTACTTTATTACTATAAGAGGTCTGTGACGCTACGCTACGCATTTTCACACTGGCTCTAAAAAATGAGTGGAAGAAACCACTTAAAATGCAGAAATAACAGGGAATGTTTACATTAGATAAGAAACTAGAGTAGAAAAATATGACGTGTACCATTCACATGACTTTCTCCATATCCCTGCAACAAGTAATTCTTAAAAAGCTTATACTTCTATTTACTTTATGCTAATCAGAAAAAATTAGCAGAAATAGTCTTATTACTCGCATCCTTGTAAGTAGAAGCGAAATAAGGGACAACCGTAGGTTAAAGTGATAGTCAAAAGCTGGTTGCTATGTCAATGAAGTTCCTTTGTTTATATGGATAGGAGTTAACAAGTTCCAGTATGAGAAAAGTATACGTTTTTCATAGCAGAAACCAAAAATAAGGAATGTCACAAAAACGACGAACTCCACGAAAAAAATGTAAATAACATAAATTGTATGTTTTAATGTGCTCTACACTTTTTGTGCAGTAAGTTTTTGTCCATTTCTTACGGTTTAGCAGTTATTCAAAATTTAGTAAAATTCATCCAGAATAAACTACTCTTCAGAGGCTATTCCCAGAAAATTCAAGATATACATTTCATTTGTCAGGTAAATATGTTTAATATCCGAAATTTTAATCAAAATCGTTAGAGCCATTTTTGAGAAAATCAAAATTTTCGAAAAAAGTTCCATGTAAAGGGTAGTTGGGGGTGGGGGGATTTTTCTCAAAATCTTCGTGTCGCATCCCTAGAAGATACTAAACTTAAATACCAAGTTTGGTATTTTACCGACTTTTCGTTTTTGAGTTATCGTGTTCACAGACACACAGACACACGGAATATCTAAAAAAACGATCAACTCCTCAAAAAAATCATATAACATAAATTGTGTGTTTTAATGTGCTCTACAATTTTTGTATGGTAAGGTTTTGTCCATTTCTTACCGTTTAGCACTCACGCAAAATTCCTCCAGAATAAAGTAGTCTTCAGAGGTTATTCCCAGAAAATTGAAGATATAATATATTATTTGTCAGGTAAGTATCTTTAATATACGATATTTTAATCAAAATCGTTAGAGCCAGTTTTGAGAAAATAAAAATTTTCGAAAAAAGTTCCATGTAAAGGGTAGTTGGGAGTTGGGATTGCGGGGATTTTCTTGCAAATCTTCGTGTCGTATCCTTGGAAGATACCAAACTTAAATACCAAGTTTGGTATTTAACGGTCTTTTCGTTTTTGAGCTATGCTGTCCACAGACACACATACAGACACACACACACCCACGCAAACAAGGACCTTTTTCCAAAAGTGCTTTTTTTGGATTCAGGGGGACCCAAAACATATATTTCCGGTGAAATCTCGGTATCGAATTTTTGGGTGGAATACAATATCTTCTCTATACATTATGTACATAGTACGTGTAGAGAAAGTAAAAAATGTATATGACATAAATTGTGAGTTTTAACAAGATCTACATTTTTGTCTCTCTTATAGTTTACCGGAAGTCATCCACAGTGAAGGAGTCTTCAGAAGTTACTGTCAGAGAATCCAACATTTGATTTTTAATATCTTTAATATGCTATACTTGAATCAAAATCGCTAGATTTTTGAAAAACATCATTATTTGCACAATTTTCCTTGTAAACGGTAGTTTGGGTAGGGGTTTTCTTGAAAATGTTCGTCTCGTCATTGGGAAATGCTGAAGCTAAATAACAATAGGTATTTAACTTCAATTTAAAATTAAACTTCCACGTAAATTTTCCGTTTTTGAGTTGTGTTCACAGACACAGGGACACACGACACACAGGACCTTTTCCTAAAAAGATATTTTTTTTTTTTTTTTTTTTTTTTTTGATAAAGGAAACCCTAAAACGTTTATTTCCAGTGAAACCTTGGTATCGATTTTTTCTCTACCTATGTACTATGTACCAAATAGAGAAATTAAAAAGCTACCCGCCATTACACCCACAGAACTTTCTATTTGTTCTTCTATACACTATTCCTAAAAATGCTTATTTTTCTTCAACTTCTTGTTAAACACGATATACCTGCATCATTCGTTTTATTTCGCTGTACCTAAGTATTAGAAGGCTAAAGCGATAGCCAGGCTTTCTAAAAAGCAGGTCGCTATGTAATAACTTTGAAATTCATATACTTTTCAGGACCACGAGAAACAACGAATAGCGACTACACGTCGTTTCCCCTCTCTGCTGCAATGGTAAGCTGTGAGATCTTTTATCAATGGGTATGCGTGGGTGTCTGCGAGAATGGACAACACCAGTTACATATACTAAGGATAATAACTGAACTATTTGGAACTAGTTGTCGATTGTTTTAAGATCAATAATAATAATAATAATAATAATAATAATAATAATAATAATAATAGGTCCTTCAACAGGCACGATAAATTATAACTGCGTTGTAATAAATCTGCTAACTTCCAGAGTTTTAAGAACTTTCAGAGAAAACATTGGAAATGATGTACTTGGCCTCCACTATTTCTCACACTTTTAAAAACGTTTCGTGCTCTTTATCCTTCATGTCCCCCACTCCCTACAACAACATCGCAATGTTGCAGTTACTGAATAGTTATTTTATTGTGTTTTATTTTTAAAAGTTTAGTGGCATTCCAAGTCGAAGTTTGCAAAATTCCTGTTTTTTTTTTGTTTTTTTTTGCAGAAAAAGCAATCCTGGCTTTTCTTCTGCAAAGCACAGCAATAACTTATCAAGAATAGATTCTGTTTCCCTACACACATTCACAAGATTATGAAGCATTTCTCTTAGAGGCGCATAACAAAAGGGAATCTGTCTATAAAACACCATCTCACTTTTTGTAATATAATAGTAGTAGTTCACGAACCACACGATATTTCAACCTCTGTGCAAAGATTCGCTTTAACTGATTAACTGGTACACGGAGAAGAGGGAAAGCAGAAAGAGAGCAGAACTGGTTAGGAACAGACAATTGGACTGACTACACATCTAAACTTTGTAGAATTACTTACCTCGGAGACTGGGGTGTTTCTTTTCTCGGCGCAGGGAACAGGGTGTTGGACGACATGTACTCAGCCTTTTCGGGAAAGAAAACATCGCCAAGGATGCCAACATGAGAAGTGTCGACACCATCACAAGCCCTGCAAGCAACCAAACATAAGTGCTGGTTTTATAGCTGTTTTATACATAAGCGATATAAGAACTGTTATTTTTCTGTGTTTATTTTTTTGTTCTTAGATATAAAATCAACAACGAAAGAGAAAATAAATAAAATCAAGACAAAGGTTGTGATATGGAAAATAAATTGCTTTACATTGATAATTCTTCAGTGAAGCAATATTGCTTGAAAACTGCACGAAAAAAAAGTTAAGATTAAATATATTCCTAGATGACGAATAACTTAATCCATATTCAGGGGAGAAAAACGTTATAATGTTGTATCAAAGCTATATTAAGAGTACTTAATATTTTATTTTCTTTGCATTTGTTTTAAATATTCCTTAAATCTACACATAAAGTGTAATAAACGTGTTCATAAAGGCGAAATTTTAAAAATTGCGAGTTTGTGCCAATAAAGCGTTTATTAGTGAGCGATCAACCAAATTGCAAAGATAAAAAGTGTGAAGAAAGAAAAATAAAACCATTCGGTAAATAAACATGGTCGAATGCGTCGTCTACCATTTGAGAACTAATGTAATCATTATAATCATTACCTGATAAACTCTCTCTTCCTATATGTTATAAATTATAGATTGTTTCACTGAATTGTTTTATCAAATACAACAAGTGTTTTCATCTCTTGGGACAATTCATTCCTGTCGTTTCGCACCGGTCGTGAGTTATCGACAAGATGAAAACACTCGTAATATTACTTATAAAAATATTTACATTGTTATAGATAGCTTTCATTAAATCTAGAGCAAAAATGTAAACTAGCTCAGAGCTTGTTGACAGAACACGCCTTTGGAATGAACGGTTCTACAACGTATGTCCTTGCAGGGGTCACCTTTCTCCTTGAAATTTTTGGAATTACCGATCCTAGCTGGTCTTGGGAAGGTCAAAGAGGTCGAGAGACCAGTTGCAAAAAGAGTAACAGGCCGGTATTCCGGAAATGCCACAGTCCAAGCTGCAGTGATGCGATAAGCAGGACATCACACAGTGACTCATTAGCAATTACCTCACACAACCGTATATCATTTGGCACCAACATTTGACAAATTGAGTGGAAAAGGCAACTACATGCTTGGAGCAAATGGAAATAAAAACAGCAATGCCACGCTTATCGAGTGAAATTTCATTGATGAAAGCGTCTTGCTCGCAACCTTGGCCTCTGCAAAAAACCGTGGCACGTCTTTGATATTTATCTCGTTCCGCCAGCGGGTGTCTGTTCCATTCCTGATAAGGCGTGCTTGCTGGCACCAAGGACCTCTTTGTTTTAGCGCTTCCAACAGTTACTAAATAACCGCACAAATGTTCGCTTAGGCCTATATTACACTATCACATTTCTGTGATAAAACCTTTGATCACATATTGAGATCACATTAAAGATGTCAAGTATATTACACCTTTTATCACGTCTTTTAATACAAATTTAAACAATTTAAAAATCTCCATTAAAATTACTTTCTCTACGTCTCTGTAACAAACTATTGTTAAAAACTGATTCTTATATTTCATGCTAAAACATTAGCAGAAACGATCATATTACTTAATTCCTCATAAGTCGAAGGGAAATAAGGGAATACACTAGTCTAAACCGACAATCAAAAGCTTTAAAATGTACTTTGCGTGGTCAGGTGTTGACAAGCTCCATATGAGAAAAGTATTATTTTAAAACTGAAATCAATAACAAGGATTATCTTAAAAACGATCAACTCCAGGAAAAAAATGCATATAACATAAATTGTGTATTTTATCGAGATCTACATTTTTTCTTTGTCTATCTCTTACCAGTTATGTAAAATTCAGAAAAATTCATTCAGAATAAAGATGTCCTCAGAGGCTATTCCTAAAACATTCAAGATATACGCTTTATTTGTCATGTAAATATTTTAATATGCGATATTTTAATCAAAACGATAGAGCCATTTTTGAGAAAATCAACATTTTCGAAAACTTTTCCATGTAAAGGGTAGTCGGAGGTGGGGGGATTTTCTTGAAAATCCTCGTGTCGCATCCTTGGAAGATACTGAACTTAAATACCAAGTTTTTCGTTTTTGAGCTATGCTGACACACACACACACACACACACACACACACACACACACATGGACCTTTTTCTAGAAATGTCTTTTTTTTTTTTTTTTTTTGGATTCAGCAGGTCCCAAAACATGTATTTCCGATGAAATCTCGGTATCGAATTTCTGGGTACAATACCTTCTCTATATACTATGTACATAGTACGCGTAGAGAAAGTAGAAGGATATCCTACAGTTAACACCATCAGCTGCAGTAATGGAAACTATTTTGTTCTGTTTAGAATGTTAGATGTGTCATTATGTTGAATATTTATAGATAAATTTGCTTTCAGTTTCTATTACATTCACCTGCAACATTTTCGCAAAACGAACCTGAAACTTAACCTCAATAATTCCCTTTGTTTAAAGAACGTTAATACTACATTTATGAGTATGAATAACAAAGCCAGCACAAAAAATGGTTATTAATAAATATAATAACTTTTATTTTGTTCCTCTAAATATTAGCTTCCCAATGCATTTAGGTTTTTCCTCAGATCATTATCCGTATGTCCTTCATGCACTTCATAATAGGAAATGAGTGGTTTGGCTGTAGCCAGTGAACACGTGTAATGTCTGCAATTTATTTTTTAATCACAGAAGTATGTCACAGCTAGATGTTGTCAAGGATGCTATATTACACTATAAAATGCTTTATTATATGTATTTGATCAATTTCTGTGTCACAGAAGTGCAATGATGTAGATAATATAGGCCTTAGACAAATGAGTCAGTAATTTACAAACGCTTAACAATTGCCTGGAATTCCGAATGAATGCAAATGAATGACTATGCATTATTAGACACGTTTCTCCGGAAGCATGAAGAACATGTTTGACTGGTTACAATGACAAGAGCATTAATAAACACGGCTAATAATTGCTTTTCTTCACTCTGTTAAGAGGACAAAGAAGTGCTTTTATCATTTTGATTAAAAAGAGTCAATTTTTGGTGCAAAAAATGCAGCATACTTGAAGTACATATTTGCAATGTTTGATACTCCAAGGGCGGATGTAAACACATGTTTTGGACGCCATTTTAAAACGTTGAGAACTGGTTTACTATGTAAAGCCATTTTTCTCAAGTCAATGTTTACTTTCTATACGCGTACTATTTACATAGTGAATAGAGAAGATACTGTACTGTGTGCGTGAGTGCGTTTCTGTGGGAAACATACGTCAAAAACGAAAAGTCCGCTAAATACCAAACTTGGTATTTAAGTTCTCTCATGACACGAAGGTTTTTCATGATCTCCCACCCCAACTACCCTTTAATAAAAATTTTACCAAAATTTTGACTTTCTCAAAAATGGTTCTAACGATTTTTTTAAAATATGTATTTTTAAAATAGTTACATGACATCTGGAATTTTCAGAGAACATGAATTTTGCAACATGTACACCTTACTTCACAAAAAAATTATTTATAGTTTAAACCCACAATTTATATCATATACATTTTTTTTTGTTGGTAGAGTTAGCCGTTTCCGAGGCTTTCCTTGTTATCGGTGTCAGCTTTAAGCTACTTACATTTTTCTCAAGTGGGAGGTGATCTTTCTCGTAATCTCTCCTGGCCATGTAAAGCGAAAACCGAATTTCAATTGTTTCACATAGCGACCAGTTTTTTAAAACATTTGACAATCGCTTTAGCCTAGTGTATTACCTTATATTGCTTCTGCTTAGAAGCAGAACATTTCTGTTAATGCTTATATCGATTACCACGATGTAGATAAAGGAATATTCTTTTGTAAAAATAGTTTCTGGAGAAAGTCATGTGAATGGAACACACAAGATTTTTTGTTACTTTCCATATATCTTCTCCCACAAAAATACAGCTAGCGGTCTGAAAATGTTCCCAACGCTGTGCAGAATGTGTGTAACAAAATATGTGGTTGGGTTTTGGATAATGGAAATAGGTTAGTTTTAAAAATTAACTAGTATAATCATTCGCTGTTTTTTTGCAGTTTTTTCCACTTTGTGATATAATTTTTCAATGTTTCAATCAGAAAATTGTTACAGCGGTATAAAGAATCTAATTTTAAACAAGGTGCATGTAGCTCAATATATGTAGGAAAAATATATTTTGATTTTAGCTAATGAAATCTAATAAATTAATTTATATATGCAGAACAAAACCATATATTTAAATTAAATTAGAATTAACACTTCTTTTGTTACAGAAATATCTGTACAAAAAATTAAATATCTAGCTTTAATACTTAAGAAATGACTTTTATCACTTAGGTGTCCCCTTAAGGAGAGAGTGCAAACTAATTATGTCCATAATCCTATACTCTGTACTTTGGTTTCACTTTTTATTTTCCCTACCAAATTCATAGGTAGAAAAGGTATTGCATTCCACCCCAAAATTCCATAACGATATTTCACCGAAAATATACATTTTGAATCTGAATCTAGCTTTTATTACTTGTGGCACCGCAGGCGATGACACTGATGATTCATGGAATGAAGATGGAGCACCGGTAGAATGCGATGACGGGGGAAGTCGGAGAACCCGGAGAAAACCAGCCACCACAAATCTCTCATGCGGTCGCTTGGGTGTATGCTTGTTTTTTGTTAGTGTTTAACCCCGCTTTTACTTTTTGTGGCACCACAGGTGATGACACTAGTGATACATGGAATGACGATGGCGGGGAAACCGGAAAACCCGGAGAAAACCCGCCTCTGCGCCGCTTTGTCCACCATAAGTCTCATACGCGGTCGCTTGGGAGAGAGAGAGAGAGAGAGAGAGAGAGAGAGAGAGAGAGAGAGAGAAAGAGAGTGTGTGTGAGTACGTGTGTGTCTATAAACAGCACACTCAAAAACGAAACGTTAAGTATCAAAATTGGTATTTAATTAGAGCATCTTTCGAGGATGCTACACAAAGCTTTCAAGAAATATTACACGTATTACACGTATTCGCAAAACTTAAATAGTTACGAGATAACAGAACAATATTTTTAGATTAGGAAAATATTTGATTCATCTGACTCAATATAAGGCTCATCTGGGGCTGCATATAATACATATATAGCATATAGAAAAATTTAATTTACCTCTTTCTTACTGATTCAATTCACCTCTATACACAACCATTATATTTATTTGTTTAACAAAACTGACTTAAAATAGGGATTTTAACATAAAATATCAAAATGTTTGGACAGTATTTTGTCACAACTAAGCAAAAACTTCTAAAACTGAAACACGAGTTTTAATTATATTTTAAAAGATAACTATAATAATAACTCCATGGCACGACAGCTCACGGGGAACCTTGGCCGCTGCGTCCCCCATCTCGGTCCATTACAGACGTCATGGATGGGGTGCAGAATTGGAGGGTGAGACGTGGTCAGCGCCTCGAGCCTCTCCGGCTGGTTAATGCGGTTCTCATGACCTGGAGCCGCTACTTCTCCATAAGTAGCTCCTCAATTGGCCCACCAGGGACCTTACGAGGCTGAGTGCACCCCGGGCCAGGTCTCCCAGCGGGGGAAAAAATCCCCACGCCGGTACTGGGGATCGAACCCAGGTCTCCCTCTTGGTAAGCAGCTGCGCTACCACCGCGCTAAGGAGACGACCTAAAAGATAACTACAACAACAAAAATAACTAAAAAGTATAAAAATTCCTGTACTATTCAGGTAAATGAGTAACATGCTGTGGGTTGAAACAGAGAATTATGAATTGGCTTCTGACAAATTTGAACTCAAAGAGATATTAAGCTATCAAACAGATTGCAAAGATATAAGGTGTTTTTGTTTTAACACTTGATATCGGAGTGGATATATAATCATCATATTATCAGACCCATTATTTTAGAGAATAACAATGAAGGTTTTCCTCAGGTTGCGTTACGAACATTGGGCAGCTTAACATTTATGATTTATGATTATCTATTTCATTAAGCAAAACGAGCAGAGAAAGAGCAAGAAATTAAGATAGAATAAGATTTAGTCTGTAACATAAAAAACGAGTACTATAGACAGAAGAAGAAGATTCACCACTTCTACACATTTCACACTTCTCTACATTTCTATAAAACATTATTGCTAAAAAGCTTATTCTTCAATTTCCTTTACTAATCGAGATAAATATCAGCAGAAATTATATTTATTTCTTGCTTCCTTTTAAGTAGAAGGGAAATAAGAGAATACGAGATTAGGCTAAAGAGATAGTCAAATGTTTTAAAATCTGGTTGCTATGTGATTGAAATTCGTTTCTTTGCATTGCCAGGAATTTACAAATTCCCGTATGAGAAAAGTTTAAATATTTAAAAACTGAAACTAATAACAAAGAATATCTCGGAAATGGTCAACTCCCAAAAAATTGTAAATTTCATACAGTGTGTTTTAACGAGATACTTACATTTTATTTGTCACTTAAATATCTTTAATACCTATACGATATTTTAATCAAAATCATATTTTTGATAAAATTAACATTTTCAACGTTTTTTTCCATGTAGGGTAGTGGGGCATTTTCCACAAAATGTATGTGTCGCATTCCTTGAATATACTAACTTAAATACCAAGTTTGGTAGTAGTTCATCGACATTTAATTTTGTGTTATAATGTTCACAGACACACGGACACACTGACACACACACATATACTTTTTCTAAAAATGTGGTTTGTTTTAGATACAGGAGGACTCTAAAACGTATATATCGGTACCTATTGAATTTTTGGGTGGAGTGTAATGCCTTCTCTACTTATGTACTATATACTAAGTAGAGCAAGCAAACAGCAAGAAAGTAAATAAATTATTATAGAGCTAACATGGAAAAGAGTGTAACTGAAACATGGATTCTTATTATTATTATTATTATTATTATTATTATTATTATTATTATTATTATTATTATTATTATTATCATCATCATCATCATCATCATCATTACATAGAGAGTGCTGATAAAAATCCATCCTCAGATTCTAAAATTATTAGTTCGAAATGGTTTCAGCGTTTTTCTTAGTTTAAAAGTAAACATAAATGGAATAAAGTGCTCTTTTTATTTGTACAGAAATCCTGGCCCATCTGCACGAATTTTTTTATTAATAATGCCCCTTTTATTATCTTAAGGAAACCGGAATCGGCAAAACCTGATCAATTTAAATATTCTCATCTCTCTCTAAACTGTAGTTTGAAAGTTCAGTAATAACATGGAAAGGAAAAGAATAAATATTTCAGTGTTTACAGGAGAAACGCAGCTCTTTCATCATCTGGCTTTTCCCACGACCCTTTCTGAACCTACACTGAGTGTTTTTCAGTGATCAGAAAACAAAAAAGTAGGAAACCTTTTTGTTTGTTTATTTTTACTTTCTTTACACGTACTATGCACACAGTATTTAGAGAAGGTATTGCATTCCACCCAAAAATTCGATACCGAGATTTTACCGGAAATACTTGTTTTAGAGTTCCATGTATCCAAAAAAGCATTTTTTTTTTTTTTAGAAAAAAGCCGGTGTGTGTGTCCGTGTGTCAGTGAACACGATATCTCAAAAACGAAAAATCGGTAAAGTACCAAATTTGATACCTATTTAAGTTTGGTAACTCCCAGGGATGCGTCACAAAATTTTTGAGAAAAATCCCCCACCCTAAACTACTCTTTCAATGGAAAAAATTGAGAAATTTTTAATTTTCTCAAAATTGTTTCTAACGATTTTGATTAAAGATATTTACTTGGCAAATAAAATATATATCTTGAATTTTCTGGGAATAACCTCTAAAGACCTCTTTATTTGGATGACTTTTGCGTTACTGGTTAACCGTAAGAGAACTAAAAAACTAGGATACCAACCCAAAAATGTAGATGTCGTTAACACACACAATTTATACCATATACTTTTTTTTTTTTTTTTTTTTTGCGTGGAATTGACCATTTTTTAGTCAGATTTAAAATACTTCAACTTTTCTCATTCGGAAATTTGTAAACTCCTGGTCATACATAGAAACGGATTTCAACCACATGGCAATCGGTTTTTAAAATATTTGACAATCGTTTTAGCCTGGTGTATTCCCTTATTTGCCTTCTACTTACAAGGAAGCAAATAATTAAGACAATTTCTGCTAATGTTTATCTTATCATCATAAAGTATATAGAAGAATAAGCTGTTTAACAATAAGTTGTTACAGCGATGGAAAAAGTCATGTAAATGGAACACATCTGGTAGGTCATATCGGACGATTAATGAAATCAGTGGAATGATGCTTAGATAAGCCCGGCACCTATTTATCTTTTCAGGTTAAGGGAACATCTCAGAAAAAAACCTTAGTGTAACTCACCCTAATCAGATTCGAATACGGTACCTCTTCAATGTGAGGCTGACGCGCAAACCTCACACTTCAGAGGTGACTACAAAACTTTTTTTTCCCATGTACATCATGCTAAATATTGGCAGAAGGTTTTCATTACATCTACGATGTAGGTCAAGGAGAATACAGGATGTTGAAGTTACAGGTCGCATTATTTAAAATTCCATGCTCTTTCCATTACAGCGGGAGAAACAATTAAAAATTCCAAAATGGCAAAGTAATGAAAAATTCAGATGAAATACAATGAATATCTCGGAAAAACAGAAAAAAGTTATTTGAGATAAATATGTGTTTTAAAGAGATCAACATTTTTTGTAGAGCAGGTTTTGCATATCTATTATGGTTTATCGGCTATGCAAAATTATACAAAATTATTCCGAATGAAGACGTTACAGGTTATTCGCAAAAAAATTGTATAGAGCATTTATATATACAGTGTGTATAAAACTATGGAATATTATTAATAATTTGTTAAATTAATTTTAGAAACCCATTTTTTTTTAGAAAAGTTGTCGAAATAAAGAATGGAATATAATATCTATTTGGAAAATATTTACTATTCAGGTGTATTCGTAAGGTTTTAAAGTTTTGATTTTTTTTTAAATTTAATACTCTCTGGCCCATAAGCATGACTTCCTTCGGAAGGGAAGTAAAGCCGGCGGTCCCTTTTAGATTTACAGCATAAAAGAACTTAGGTCTCTGAGCAAAATTAAGCAGTCTTTCACGCTTAATATAGAATGGCACGCTGAGGACCATAGCAGCTAAGAGCGTCCATAAATAAAACTAAATTTCATTTCACGATAAGAAAACGAGCAAGAGGACTGTGCCGTATAAACATATTTTCCTTGACGATAAAGTTCTTGCACACTCGCCCCGATAAACAGGCTCGCACCCTAGCAATGAGAACCTGGAAATGCGTAATTATACGTAACGCAGCAATTAGATGTGGCAGCATGGGTGACACACACATACGAGTACACAGTAAACATATTAACTATGTGAGCAGTAAGTAAGCCCTTCTTATACCTCACATCCCGGTCGCCTTCTTCTCTTGTTCCAACAGTAGTTAGCATATTCTGAATCTCAATAAAAGTTCAATATGAATATATAAATATTACACTTTCAGCTGTTTCTTTGTCTTTTAATTATGAACCTAATCACACATCCGTAAATTCACCAAAATGGCGACTGAGTGAGAGAAGAAGAAATAGATCTTCACACCGTTGTTCCCGAACTACCGCGGAGACAAACAAAAGCATTATTTATCATGTCTGCTAGCAAGTTTTTGGGCTCAATATTGAAACTGCAACATGCTCAATTGACATGTTAAATTCAACATATTCATGTTAAATGTTGAGTAGTGTTGATTGGGCTTTGGGCTTTCTTTCTAAACATTAAATTCACACCCACATTTACACTCTCACTCTACTTTCAGATTGTAGGGAGGATGGGAAATAAATCTGGCTAATTTGTTTTCATTATTCAGTCGGTAATAGAATCTGGGATCTCTGGGTTTGGAAGATAGCATTCCATCAGATCAAAGAGGCAGTCTTGATTATATATTTTTTTTTGCGAAATATCAATATCATTAGATTAATGACAGCAACTGTTTATAAAACTAAATAGAATCCTTGAGAAGGAACAAAAACGTTTAAGAAGAAATGTAGCGCTGCTTACCCAACCACCAGGCGCCTACCCAGCGGGGATCAGTCGGTGTAATCTGTGGATCTACGGTGAGATCGGCATACAGTCTTGTGCACAGCGAACCCAGTATGAAGCCCAAAGCTGGACCCAGGATCCGCACACCAATCGTAATTGCTGTAAAGAAAGAAAACACACATGTTTAGAATTCGTTGCTACTTCTGTACATTCATTTTTACTTTCTCTACATGTAACTTGTATGTAGTATGCAGAGAAGACATTGTATTTCAACAAAAAATTCGATGTCAAGTTTCACTGTAATGCATGTTTTGAAGTCCCCTAAGTACATAAATGCAAGTGTGGGTCTTTGAACAACACAACTCAAAAACTATGATAAACACCAAACTTGATGGAATACGACACGAAGATTTTCAAGAAAGTGTCCCACAAAGTACTCTATACATGGAAAAACATGGATTTTTTTTTTTTACAAAAACGGTTCTAACAATTAAGATTAAAATAGTTACCTTATATTAAAGATATTTACGCGAAAAATAAAATGTAGGCTATCTTGATTTTCTGGAAGACCTCTGCATTCTGTATGAATTTTGCATAACTGGTAAACTGTAAGACAAAAATTAAAAATGACTACACAAAAATGTAGCTCTAATTAAAACACACAATTTATATTATATATCTTTTTTGTAGAGTTAACCGTTTTAGAGATATTTGTTGTTGGTTCCAATTTCAAAGTATTTTAAACTTTTCTCAAACTGGAAGCCATATTTCTTTCATCTCTCTCTTGTTTTACTCCTGACCATGCAAAACGAACCGAACTTCAATTATTCAGATAACGAACAGTTCTTATAAGATTTGGCTATCTCTAGCCTAGTGTATCCCCCTGTTTCTCTTCTGCTTAGATGGAAGCAAGAAAGAAGACAGTTTAAGCTAATGTATACCTCAACCAGCATGATGCACACAAAATATAAACGTTTGTAAGAATATTCTTTTTTGCAGAACAAACAGAGAAAGTCATGCTAATGGAACACATCAGATTTTCATGATTAAATTACCTGAGTTTTCATTTGCAGTGTATGACAGATCGCAACCATTTCATACACATTTCAAGAACATTATCATTCCGTTTAAATTCAATTGTACCTTACTCCGACTTTCTTTCTAGAAAATAACCTGCAAAAGGCTAAGATGCTTTTGTTTTCAGTTATTACATTTTTGTCATGAAATATTTATTTTCGGTTCTAGTTTATTCCATTACATAATTCTACAAGACTGTTTAAGGTACATAGATACAGTAACACATGCTTTGAGAAAGAAGACAAGACATGTTACACCTTTAGGGAGGATAGCAAAACAGTTCTCGAAAGAATAGTTTCACTAGCTGAATAGTATGATGAATCTTTATTCAAGATATTAAAATATATCATTATTTGTTTGTTTCTTTCCTTCGTTTCTTTTTCTTCATTTTCTCCTTTGTTTTCTATGCTCTTTACTGTTTCTTCCTATTCTTTTCTATCACCAGTCCTATTTTGGTCAAGTTTCACACATGTTTCTTGCCACTATCTACAAAACTAAACGTTTTTGTGTCTCTTTTAGTGCGCACCTTTTCTTGGCTCCCTATTCTGCATTTGGTAGGTTTCGCGTAATTTCGGAAGTAGAGCGGAGTGACACTGATATGAAGTACTCTATTCACCATGATATCTAATGGTTTCCATGCTAAGGTTTCATTCTGTCTGTAGATCCCTGAGATCATGCACAAACGCGTGTGTTTCGTTTAATAACAAAGCTAGGTAGTGGTAAACTAGATAAGTAGATATCTTCAGAGACTATTTTCAGAACATTCCAGATATACATTTTATTTATCACGTAAATATCTTTAATATACATACATCGTTAGAGCCATTTTTAAGAAAAAAATTAAAAAAAAATTGTCCATGTTAAGAGTAGTTGGGGATTTTTTTTGAAAATCTTCGTATCGCATCCTTGGAAATACTGAACTTAAATATCAAATTTGGTAATTAACTGCCATTTCATTTTTGAGCTATGATTTCCACAGACACACAGACCTTTTTCTGAAAATGTTTTGGGGGGGGGAATCAGTTGGACCCAAAACGTGTTTTTTCGGTGAAATCTCGGAATTTTTGGGTGCAATACAATACCTTCTCTTTTCACTGTACAGAGTACGTGTAGAGAAAGTAAAAAGGATTTTATAGTTCTAAAAATGGTCATATGTGGCTCAATGGTGAACAAAAAAAAAAAAGCTGAAATGCCACCTGTGGTTTTTTGAAGTATTTGTGGCCAGGTGAGTATTCTAAAAGGTTAGATTTAGCTACAACGTGGCTAAATTGGCAACGCTGCTTCCGGCGCATATTAGCTTGAGCATGAAAACACTGTCGTCTAGAAAAGTAATTTACTGAAGAGGAAGAGAACTGCGATAATGGAGCATTTATTGTACACATCCGGGTAGCGGAGGTATTTTTCATTGATCTCCTCTCGAGCCATCTGGAAATCGCTTCGGGGCATTCCACGAAAATCGGCATGTAAATAAAGCTACTTTTAAATCCGGAAGCTTGCCGAGTTATATTTACGTCACTGTGAAAATAATACAACAAAAGCACTATTATAACAATGCCCTTGGTGATAATTGGTTCGCTATTTAAAGCAGCCCAGTTAAACGTGGGTGTCGGTTGCCATTCACGTTTCCTCTTCCTGACGACTATCCTAATGTGATATCGCGAGCTTTTCCGTGAGAAACAATACTTTCTTACGGGAAGGCACTATAGTATACTTTAGGAGTAAGGAATTAACAGTACCCATAGCTGTAATAATATCACAATTTTAAAAAATCTGATGTGTTCCATTTACATGACTTCCTCTACATCTCTGTAACAAATTATTAAAAAGCTTATTTTTCTATCTACATCACACGAATCGAGATAAACATTAGCAGAAATTGTCCTTATTACTTGGTCCTTTTGAAAGTTTAAGGGGGAAAACCTAATGTGTTCCTTTCACATGTTGTCCTCTAGCTGCTCGGCAAACAAATTTTTTATTCAAAAGATTAATCTCTCATCTATATCATGCTCATCAAGATAAATATAAGCAGAATTAGTCTTATTACTAGGTCCTTGTAAGTAGAAGGGAAATAAGAAAATGCACAGGCTAAAGCAATAATCTCGTTCTTTAAAGGCCGGTCGCTATGTGAAACAATTGAAATTTCAATCTCTTTGCTTTCTAGAAGTAAACAAACGGGAAACGAGAAAGAAAATGTCTTCTCTATATTTGGCTCGTAAATATTTTTAATATATAGTATTTTAATAAAAATTGTTAGTAGTTGGAGTTGGGGCGATTTTGTTAAAAATTCTCGTGTCACATCGTTGAAGACAAATGAATACCATGTTTAGTATTTAATTGACTTTTCATTTTTGAGCTATGCTCAAACACAGACAGATAGGCAGACATACACACACACACACACACACACACACACACACACACACTGTCTCTCATTCTCTCTCACTCTCTCTCTCCTTCTCTCTCACTCACAGACCTGTTTACTAAAGAGATTTTTAATTCAAGGGGCTCCAAAACATGTATTTGCGGCGAAATCTTGGAAACAATACCTTCTTCACCTAATATACACATTTTACATGGCAGAGAAAGTGAAAAGTTGATTACCTGTTCCCTCATTGCCATTATGTATATCTTGGCAACCATCGGCTTCCCCTTAAGAGCCGGAATGGTTGATCTTATGAACCACTTGGGAATAAAAATTTTGATACGAACTTTGGAACTGGGCAAGTGTTAAGATGATTTGTTGGCCACTAAAATAATATCCTAAACAGTTAAGATAAAATATAAACTTTGTGCTCTCCATGGATGTTAAGGGTCGCTTACGATGTTTCTTCAGGACCGCCTCTATGTTATCCTTGTTCATTACGATAAAAAGAAAGAAGGGGAAAACATCTAAAATTCTTATGTGTTCCATTCACATGACTTTCTCTACTTATTCTGTAATAAATTATCCTTAAAAAGCTTATTTTTCTATTACTTTCATGCTCATCAAGATGCATATTAACATAAATGGTCTTTATTACTTAATTTCTTATAGAGTAAGGGAAATATTTTAAAAGCTGGTTGCTGTTATTGAAATTCGGTTTTTTTTACATGGACACGAGTTGACAAATTCCCATATGAGAAAAGTTTATATATTTTAAAATTGAAACCAAATCCAAGAAATATCTTGGAAATGTTAAACTTCACAAAAAATGTATATGGCATAAACTGTGTGTCTTAATGCGATCTACATTTTTGTGTGCAGTAAGATATTGTCTGTCTCCTGCGGTTTACCAGTTATGCAAGCAAATCAACCAAAACTAACAGGTATACAGAGGCTATTCCCAGAGAATTCAAGATATACATTTCATTTAGTCATGCTATTATATTTAATGGGTGTTTTAATCAATATCGTTACAGTCACTTTTGAGAAAACTAAATTGTTCAACAGAAAGGGTAATTTGGGATAGTTCTTTTTTTTTTTTTTTTTTTTTTTTTTTTTTTTTGTCTTTTTTTTGTAATTCTTCGTGTCGTATGCTTGGAATATGCAGAACTTAAATATCAAGTTTGCTATTTAACCAGCTTTTCGTTTTGAGTTATCGTGTTCAGGAACACACACGTATGGGCCTTTTTCTAATTTTTTAGTTCTTATATCCTAAGATGTTAGATATTTCCAGTAAAATCTAGGTATCGAATTTTTGGGTGGAATGCAGTACCTCTCTACCTATGACTATGCACTAAATAGAAAAAAGTGATAATGGTGGGTAAGATGTTCAGTTGTGATTGCCTTTGTTCTCATATTGCTCAATATTCGAGTTCAAAAGGCACCATTTTCACATCGATGTCGCAGATTGAGCTGCGTTTTTTCTGAAAATATATCGAAAACAAAACTACCGGTATCTCTGTTTTCTCTCCCATAGGATTTATATTAAACCGTTTTATGTTGTAACCACCAATTTTGTCTTCTCCTCAACGATCAACTACCTACGTCAGACGCTGATAATACACCAAAGCACGCAAGCTACAAGAATCTGCGTGAAAGACCGCATTAAAGGTAACTTTCAACCAAGATTTCATGTAACAACGGACTGTGTGCCCTCAGGTACAAACTGAAAAGATAACTATTGTACATTTTGGTAAATTATCTCGTTAAATAAATGCAAGGGATTCGTTTTAATAGTGAATCATTCCGATTTGGAATTTTTACTTTCTCGATCACGCATGTACAATATAAATAGTAGATAGAGAAGGTATTGTATTCCACCGAAAAATTCGATACCGAGATTTCTCCAGAAATAAATGTTTTGAGATCCCCTGCATAAAATACTTTTTAGAAAATGGTGCGTGTGTGTGTGTTTGTGAATAGCATAACTCAAAAACGAAAAGTCCGCTGAACACCAAAGATGTCATTTACGTTTAGTATTTTCTAAAGATGCGACACTAAAAACTACCCTTTACACGAAACATCTTTCAAAAATGTTGATTTTTTAAAAAAGTCTAAAGATTTTGATTAAAATGACGTATGTTTAAGATACTTCATGCCTAATTATTTTTAATGCTTTGATTTGATTTTCATTTGATTTTAATTTTCTGGGGATAACCTCTGAAGTCCTCTTCACTCTGGATGACTTTTGCATGGCTGGTAAGAATAAAAGCTAACTAAAAAAAATGTAGATTTTGTTTATACCATACATTTTGAGTGTCAGCTACATTTTTGGGGGGTGGAGTTAACTATTTCCAAGATATATCTGGTTATTGATGTAAATTTTCCAATGCTTGAAACTTTTCTCAAACAGGAAGTTCGATTTTCTTTTGGTTTACTCCTGGTAATGCCTTAGCGAACAGTTGACTACCGTTTTAGGCTAATATATTCCCTTATTTCCATTCTACTTACAGGATGCGCGTAATAAGGCTATTTCTGCTAATGTTTATTTCGATTAGTTAATTAATTCCTATAGCTCCTAATTGGAGCATAGGACATTGTTAAGATATTTCCGTGATCGGATTTGGATTTCTTGTCGCCCACCGATGGCACTGTAGGACGGTATCACGACTTGCGGATGCAAAATGGCGGATTTTTTGCCCAGGAACTTCCTTCTTTCAAGGTATGGCGTTCTTTTACGTGTAAATAAACATTATACGGGACTACCGGCTTTGCTTGCCTTCCGAAAGAAGCCAATCTAAAGATTTTTGCGTCCGAAAAAAAGCATCACCCCCATCAGATTTAAATCTGCAACCTTGGGTTTTAGAAGTCTATCATGGTCGCCACTATACTACGGAGGGCGACTTTATCTCGATTAGCATGATGTAAGTAAAAGAATAATCTTTTGTAAGAATAGCATGTTTATAAAAGGGGTAGATAAAGTCATGTGAATGGAACACATGAGATTTTTACATTGATAATATATAAAAACAAAAATTCAGTGTCTTAGTATTTTCTCCTATAGGGTTCCTATTTTCCGGAAAAAATATTAAGGAGTTTTAAGTGTAATTGTCTACTTTGTCTTTCGCTCAACGATCAACTACCTCTATTATGCTAGACGTTGATAAAAGTTACTCCGCAGGAAGTTATTGATAAGTATCTGCACACAAGACCGCATAAAAGTTAACTTAAATCCAAGATTCCATGTAACGAGGTGAAAATCGGCGGCAGACATGCTTCATTTTTCAAGCTGTTTCGTTTAATATTTTTGAACACTATATAGTAGAACGTGGATAATTCGACGTTTGTAATAGAACTCGTCGTTAATTTGAAAAGTATTAAAACAATGTCAAAAAAGCACATGTAATTCGAAATTTATTTTCCTTAATTCGAAATTTTTGTTCAGAAATGTAAGTTGAAAATTAATCTAAACACGGAAATTAAATATGAAAGCTTCGTCCATGTGTTTCTGAAAAAGAGGTTATCGGGGTTGTTTGTTTTGTCAGAATACAGTTGGAATGAAGTTTAGAGGGCGGAATAGCTATATTAGCTGCCGATCTTGATCTTCTATACTTGCTTTCAAATGCTCTTGTTTGAAACACGTGCGGCTTTGGTTGTCGCTTGAGCTTCCTATGATACATGGAATGAAGATGGAGCACCGGTGGAATGCGATGGCGGGGGAAACCGGAGAACCGGAGAAAATCCGCCCCTGCGACGCTTTGTCCATCACAAATCTCACATGAGGTCGCTTGGGATCGAACCCGGTCTAGGTGAGAGGCGAGTGGTCTAACCACTCGGCCACGGCGCGGCCTGAAAAGGGTTTGAGAAAAGTGTGAAATTCATCGTCATCTGTGCGAAATTCGTCGGTGCATCGCGGGAAGAGCCAGCGTAAATGGAGGTGTTTTCAGTCACGAGATGTGTTTTCAAACGTTAACAGATTACATTCTGTTAAACAATCAGATATTTCAAGCTACTTTCCAAAATTGTATTTAGGCCTACAGTAGAGTAATTCACTACAGATAGAGTGTAGAGTAAAATGTGCGATCTACAGCATATTATTTCGAACTGTACTACTTCACTGTATTATCCTTAATGTAAAACTAAATATAACTTCATTCAAATATACAGCTTCTTTACTTTATGCCTTAACTAGGAATGGATATATGTACCTGTATTGCTAAAATATCAATTTTAGATGTACATTTTGTAATGCGAATTTTTGGAAATTTCGAGTTTTTTCTTGTACGCTCAGCTTCGAATTATCCAAGTTCTAGTGTATATGCAAGTAATTCGATGTTAGTGAATCTTCTATTTTTTTTTTGTCAAACTTGTGCCCATGGGAAGACAAATATTAAATGTATTTTGTATTTAATTCTTATAACGCTTTTATGTTTTATAAATGGAGGATGCTATTTAATTCAATATTTATTATTTTTAGTATTGTTAGCATTTTAAATTGATATTTGTTGTTTGTTGCAGAAGATTCATTTATGTATTTTGGCTGTTATTTATTAAGTTTCTGGCATTTCTAATTTTCTATTTACTTTCAGTAAAAAAAAATTCAAAGCTCTATCTGAGACATCAATGGGCCTTTGTAAATAAACTTTTGGAAGTGTTAAAGCTTCACATAACTCCTTTGAGCACACGCTTCCCATATGCATATAGGGCGGAAGGTCTATAATTCATTCATGTTGTGATATTGTAGCTGTCGCTGATGATTTACTTCCTTTGTGGCTAAACACTAGCAGACGATATTAAACATGCCGCAGAGATACCAGTCATGCGTAACCAAATGTGTTTGTCAAGGAAGCCCAAGGTTACACATCTCGACGGAAGACGTTTGGGAGGCAAATCACGGGCAGCAGATACTTGCACGTTTGTCCAGGACGAATTAACGCCACGCTGTAGTTTCACACATGCAGAACACACATTCATTGCGAGTTTACACCCAAAATCCTTGAAACTACCGAGTGTAGCATAGTTGGGGATCCCATAACTTGAAAATGCCACAGCGGAACATGTACACTCCCGTGCATAAAAAGTGGACTTTCCCCTAGATTGTAATACTGGTGTTTTCCTCTCCGTAAGGTTTCCACCTCAGATAAGCTTACATTGACACCTCCCAGATGGTATCAGTTCTCTATGTGACTCACCTGAAAATAAACAGCGGCATAAGAACTAACCAATGAACGAAGTTATATCTATTAACCACAGTCTCTTTGCAGTTTTATGTTGCATAATTCCTCAAATTGGGCTGTTATTTCTTCATTTGTTAATCTTCTCTATCTTGTTGTTTCCTTTACATTTTAAAAACCTCAATAATGCCGCCTGAATATTACTTAAAAGCCTACTATCACTCCCAAAAATCATTACTATATAACGACAATTTTTGTGTTTTTGAAATTTATTCTTATTGTTCCACACGTGTTGGCACGTATGATTGCGTGTGTACATATATTTATTAATCATATTTATAGCTTATATTACCAAAAAGCAGTTTTTATAACTTAATAAAGTATTTTATTTTGTTTTCTACATATTTTGCTGTTGCACACTGTATTCCTATGAATACCATTACTCTCATTTTACTTATTGACATTTTTGCTCATACTGTATTTCAAACCAAAAGTTCGTACCATATGCAACATTGAACGATTCACAAACGTTACATATCTTGTAAAAAGCAGACAATTAATGTTTATAAGTATAAAGTTCTAGAAAATAAAAGCGTGAAAACTTAATTGCTTTTTCACACAAGCCGTGTGTAGGACAGAAGTTGGATAGGTAGATTTAGACTAAAAAATTCCATGCCATAGCCGGAATTTGAACCACGGATCTCCCGGTCTCTAGCCGGTTGCTCTACCACTGAGCTACCACGACAACATTGGTCTAATAGATGACTAAACTATGAAACCCGGGTCAAAGGATCGCCTTGTAATTTACCGGGAAACATGCGAGTCATTTGAGAAATTTAATGTCCTGTCGGCATGTTCAAATCCCAACTAAGCCATTGAATGTTTCAGTCTAACTCGACCTATCCAAAAAACGAGAAAATATTTTTCTTCAGAAAGTTGCGCTAAAACTGATCTCAGCAACATTTAGGCAAGACATGGTACGAAGTTCTAAAAAGCGGATTTGCTGGGATCTCTAAGCATAGTCGAATACGAAATAAGGCTCCAATCATGTTGTAACTTGTTAGCTCAACCTTGTTTATTTTTCGTTGCGGAGACTGCAGTAACCTAATTGAATTTCCTCGAAAGAAATACCATCGTGTACTGCGTCAACGGATCTCTATCAAATAAATTCTTGACTAGAATATTAAATACTGCGAACAATCGAACTATCCATTTTGATCTCATACAAGAAGAAATAACAATGGAGATTCATGAGAATTAGAGACTATAAAAGGAAAGTTATCCACTGATCGGATGATCACTAGAACCCTAAAAGACTGTTTATTTCTGTTCCTAGGAAACTTAGACAGGCAAATCGGTTTACAGATTCTAAGAGTTATACTGAGTATAAAAAAAAAAAAAATACAGAAAGTAAAGTAAAAGTCAATACCAAAATAAGGTTTTGAGGATACGAACAATGGGTCGCATAAGATTATTACTTCTATACTGCATCAATATTAACTCCATCGTGTTAGGAGTCTCCGGTTGTGAAATCTGTTTGATAACGTGTCATATATGAACCAAAGAATTATTGTACTTAATTGTACATTTGGAAGAGGGCGATACTGTTTTGTGTAACTATGCGTAAAGTCGTCAAGCCTACGGTCCGCGGGGGGCGAAGGACAAGGTGATAGTGGAACTATACAGTTACAGTATTTTTCAGAACGTGATGACACTGCCCCACTCTTCTTCCAAAGTAAAATTTATATTAGGGTGTGTGTGTGGGGGGGGGGTCGGAAACCAACCCTCGCTGTTGCCAGTCTTCCATTTATGTTGTTTTGGAGAAAACTATACTTTCGCGCACCAGTTCTTGACGAATGCCATTTTTAAATAAAAAATTAGATGCGAGCCACTTACGTTTACAATGTATTTCCGAAACATAATCATAAAGAAGCAGAGCTGTTAGTTATTGTAACGAATTATTTGCTGACCTGTTTATCAAGGCTAGATAGCTCTCTGTATCTCCGCTAAAGGTCATTCGTCTAGAAGGAACGAGCAGCCCGTACACAATGGGTGGTGTTAATAAAAGCGAGCTATGACTTGTAGCATTAGCGAGTCTTTGGTATAAACAAAAAGTTCCCCTCTCTGCCGAGCCTTGAATTTTATGATTGCGAGTCTGTCTCGAGTTTCTACGTCTTTCTGCATTGCAAACATTATTGTCGGGCGGCAGTAAACATTTAATTCAGCTTGGGTATTTTTATTGCATCAGAAATGACTGAATCAGATTGCAGCCTGATTTGTGAACTTATTAACCACCAGCCATAAAAAGATATTGAGCAAATCTCAGCTCCTTGAGGAAAAATACTTCTTCTATGATAAAGTGAAGCGAAAACTAAAAGAAAATCGGAATCTTTGTCTAACAGAAGACCAAATGCGAAGAACAACTTAAAAGGGAAGACTTATCTGCGACGGATAGGCACCAAGCCCATAGCCTTAAAGTGGAGAAACTAGTTTTGACTTTATTCAAGGGGATTCAAATCCATCCATGATTTTGTGAACAAGCAAGAACAACAAAGACGAGTTTATATTTGCTTCAATGTATTCACGTTGCTGGCAAAGCTCTTTTTGGTGAATACTTTATGGTTATAAAACTATTTGCTATTTCTGAAAGGTTACAATAGCGTAAAATAATTAAAATACATTGCACAACAATTAATATGGAATTACATGTTAATCTACTATTAAATATTTTAAATAAATAGTCAGCAGTAATACGTTTAAATTTCATTGTAAATTAAATTCTTTCTCTTAGTTTCGGAGAAGAAGAAATTTTATTTGATTACCCTCTAGCCAACTATGAAGCACAGTCCCTAAAGAAATGCAACCCTTTTACTATGATTAACCTCGTCAACATCTATTGCGAAATCTGCGCATGATCGTCCTCCAGGGCTCAGCAAACCTGTAGGTAATGGAGATTGGAAGATTATGATAGAAAATTTACAAGAGAAATTCTTTTTAAGGAACTACAACGATGCAACTAGGAACTGTGGATGTTTTCTTTATCTGATTGCGCTTACGATGTATTCTGTAACTTGTTCCTCTTCCCATAGAAAACACTCAATTTGTGGTGGGCTAGTGTAGTAAAGTGCTTATCATTATCTCGCTATTTGTGTCTGGTGTTCATTGTCACACTCATATTATGAATACTCACAATGCACAGCAATTAACTACCGAACTGGAAAACCATCAGAGCTAAACAAAGTGATTCCTTACTTAGTTCGTATGTAGGACTTCGCGAGTTCCTAGGGCTATAGGTCTCATGGACATTGAATCAGATAGTGAAGAACTTGAAACGAGGGATCAACCTATAGACAGGCAGAGAGCGAAGAAGATGATATGAAATGAAGGCGAAATTGATAAAAAAAAAGGAGATGATGGAGGAATTAGTAGCGAGTAAAACCGGAGAACTCGGAGAAAACCCGCCCAAATTTCACTTCGTCTACCACAAATCCCACATGGAGTTCTCTAGGATCGAACCCTTGGTGAGAGACCCAAGGAGACGCCCTAAATAAAACTCTAACATAATTACTCAACGATTACGATGTAATGTCACACAAATATTACTCTGTAATCTTTAATACTTTCTCTAGCACGTGTGTGCAATGTACATAATAGAGAAGCCATTGAACTCCATCCAAAAATTCGATACCGAGATTGCGTCAGAAATACACGTTTTCAGACCCCAGTTCATCTAAAACAACACATTTTTTTAAAAAAAAAAGTCTGCGCGTGTATGTGTGTCTGTGGGCAGCATAACTCAAAAACGAAAAGTTGATTGAATACCAAACATGTATCTGTTTAGGATGCGGCACGAATATTTTTCAGGAAAATTTCCCGTCCCCAACTATCTTTACATGCACAATTTTTCGAAAATGTTGATTTTCTCAAAAATGGCTCTATTGATTTTGATTAAAATGTTTAAGATATCTCCATGATAAACGAAATGTATTATTATTTACTAAGAATAGCATCTGAAGACCTCTTCATTCTGAATGACTTTTGTATAACTCGTAAATCAGAAGAGATAAATAAAAACTTAATACACTACAATGTAGATCTCATTAAAACATACAATTTATGTCATATACATAATTTTTTATAAAGTTAGTCGTTTCGAGATATTTGTTTTAAAGTACTTAAAAATTTCTCAAGCGAGAAGTCAAATTTCGTTTCATCTGTTTTGTTTTACTCTCGGAAATGCAAAACAGAGCCAAATATTAATCGTACCACAAAGTCATAGCCTTTAAAAGATTTGACTATCGCTTTAGTCAAGTGTATTCCTTTATTTCACTTCTACTTACACGGAAGCAAGTATTAAGATCACTTCTGCTAATCTTTATCTCGATTAGTATGAAGTAGATTAAAGAGCATCTTCTTTAAGGAAAGTTTGTTTGTGGAATAGCTAGAGAAACTCATTTGAATGGAACAGCAGAATTTTTTTATTTTTTTATTTTAATACGAAAATTACTCCAGCATTCTTATGTATTTAGGTAAGCATTAGTATGGAAAACAGTTTTAGTTATATTTTCAACATAGTTGTTAGTGTGCAAACTAATACATTTCACTACAGTGTGGAACGGACCCTATTCAAATGTACACACAAAAACCAGGAATAGACTGCCTCCGAGATCGAGTGGTCAGCGAGCTGACTTCTCACCCGGAGGTCCCTGATTCGATTCCCGGCTGCGGCGGGGCGTTTTTCTTTAACTAGAATTATTCTCTATCCCCCTCAGAGTCTGGAAGTATGCACGTCAGAGTGGATGTTAGTGTGTGTGTTTTAGGAAAATAAAAATATTTAAACACAACGTATAGAGCCTAAAGACAACGGTGCAAAGTCCCCAATATGGCCTTATATGTTAAAGGGGGCGTATAAATGAAACAATAAAAAAAAATCTGTGTACCATTCACATGACTTTCTCCATATCCCTGCAACAAATAGTTCTTAAAAAGCTTATACTTCTATTTACTTTATGCTAATTAGAAAAAATTAGCAGAAATAGTCTTATTACTCGCATCCTTGTAAGTAGAAGCGAAATAAGGGACAACCGTAGGTTAAAGTGGTAGTCAAAAGCTGGTTGCTATGTCAATGAAGTTCCTTTGTTTATATGGATAGGAGTTGACAAGTTCCAGTATGAGAAAAGTATATATTTTTCATAGCAGAAACCAAAAATAAGGAATGTCACAAAAACGACGAACTCCACGAAAAAAAATGTATATAACATAAATTGTGTGTTTTAATGTGCTCTACACTTTTTGTGCAGTACGTTTTTGTCCATCTCTTACGGTTTAGCAGTTATTCAAAATTTAGTAAAATTCATCCAGAATAAACTACTCTTCAGAGGCTATTTCCAGAAAATTCAAGATATACATTTCATTTGTCAGGTAAATATGTTTAATATCCGAAATTTTAATCAAAATCGTTAGAGCCATTTTTGAGAAAATCAAAATTTTCGAAAAAAGTTCCATGTAAACGGTAGTTGGGGGTGGGGGGATTTTTCTCAAAACCTTCGTGTCGCATCCCCTGGAAGATGCTAAACTCAAATACCAAGTTTGGTATTTTACCGACTTTTCGTTTTTGAGTTATCGTGTTCACAGGCACACGGACACACGGACACACACACACACACACACACACACACACACACACACGGACCTTTTTGTGAAAATGCTTTTTTTGGATGTTGGGGACCCTAAAACATATATTTCCGGTGAAATCTCGGTATCGAATTTTTGGTGGAGTGCAATACTTTCTCTATACACTATGTACATAGTGCGTATGGAGAAAGTAAAAATGAATGACGATATCGAGTGTACAAATACTTATCGTCGAATTGGGAGCAGTGTAGTGTCTTACCCTATATGCTACACAAACCATAGGGAATACAAAGGTCATGTCAAGGTGAAAAGCTCTTTTATCTGAAGGATGAGAGCATGGGAATGTTGCTAGCCCTAACCTCCCACAATGCTGAGGGTCGCTTGTAATTTGTCATGGCACTGACTTGACTTTTAATAATTGTATTTTCCGAGCAAACATTGTCAAAATTGCTTCATTTTGTGTACCTTTTGTAATTGTTTCCGTTGGTTCTCCACCTCTCCTCTACGTTAATACTGTTCAGTATGACATCTTCAGCAATTCTCTGCTTAACAATACCCAGAAGTTTGTACTATGTATATCTATTGATGGTTAACTGAGCTTTTGTTTCTTAATGAGGATGCATTCGGCAAATTTGGATCTTCCCCCGTTTCATTGAAGTCCTTAAAAGTGTGTGGAGTTAGGAACATTCACGGTAACGCAATGTGCTGAAATATGGGATATTCTGATAGAAAACTTCACATCAAGACCGGAAGTAATATCAGAAAGCAAAAATAATGGCTGAAAACATCGCTAAATTACAATTTAATCTTCAAATAGATCATATGAATAAATAATGCGGTTGTGAGCAGAAAGAATTTATCACGTTTTGCTGTACGGTGAGGGATCAACATCCTCAGAAGATGCCCAGCGAAATCATGGACGAAACGTCGGTTTACTTTTACTTTTTTAAAAAAAAAATACAGTTCCGGAGGCTTGTCAGGACTCCGGCGCTGTATTCCTTTTTTTCTCCATTTTTTCCAGTTTTTTATATTTCCTTAGTAGACCTTATTATTCTTAAAGTTTTCCTTTTACATACACATGTACAAACATAGACACATTTACAAACACAGAAACGCCCATGCCCAAGGCGGGACTCGAACTCACGATCCTGTGCACCACGAAGCGCCAAAGCGAGACACTTTAGCGAGCGCGGCCACATGGATCGGCAAAAAATCTATCACCCTCTGCTAGGTTTGAACCTACAATCTTGGGTTTTAGAGGCTAACATGGTAACCATTACACCACAGAGGGCGTCTGTAAACTTTTCATGCATTAGACTACGAATCCACAAGCTCGGAATCTTGTTTCTTCTGTATAAACGTCGGCCGTTAAAGCCTTATTGTTTTTACTATTAGCTGCACATGCTTACTTCACCGGCGATGTAAACAAATCAGAATGTATTCTTCCGCGAACGCACGTGCTCACACCACGTGATGCAAAGCTGGTTCGTCTACCGTACAATTGTAAAACCACGTACCTACGTTTGGCGGGAAAGGAAATAGCTACCTATATTCACAGACAATGATTAACTATATTAAACGCATAATAAATAAAACACAATAAAACAGGTATGCGAGTCGAAAACTCTCCAGTAAAATTATAAAATGCAGACATGTTGTTCTGAAAGTTTGCTGAAGTATTGCATACATATATCACTGCAACAGTTTTATTTATTTATTTTTTTTTTTTTTTTTTGCGAATTTTAGCATTAACATATGCACAACCATTCACTGCACATTTTTTTTAAATATAATGCCATAATCTTACCAGAAGAACTAATCTGAAATGGAACTGGTGCCACTCCTTCAAGATACCAGTCAATGAATAATCACAGAAATTGATAATAAGTGGGCCAATGACAATGACCATCATTCCCTCCAATCTCACTCCGCTCTTCTCGAACAATGTGTGACACACATTCACTGCACAAGATGTAGCACCTCGGCAACTTAGCATACCTTATGCTGCTTTCGGAAACACCAGTAAATTCTACCGTTAAGCTAAGAACTTTGTTTAATGAAAAGATAAGGTACTTTTCACAAAAGCTATTATATTAGGGTCGGCTAATAAGTCCCGGGCCTCTCAATAAAAGCAGCATCTAAAAAAATTGCTTTATTTCTCAACATAATCTCCAGAAAGGCTAATACATTTGTCATATCGGTTTTCTAATTTAATTAAACCATCTCTGTAGTGTGATTTCTCAAGGTCCTCAAAATAACTGTTTACCGCATTAATGACCTCGTTGCTGTGAAATCTTCGTCCTCCAGGAACATTTTTGAGATTTGGTAACAGGTGGTAGTCACTGGGTGCTAGGTCTGGCGAATAGAGCGGATGTTCAAGCGATTCCAACTTTAATTCGCACATTTTCCCCATTGCAATGACTGAACGATGGGCCGGAGCAATGTCGTGATGAAACAAGATTTTTTTTTTTTTTTTTGTTTTTTTTTTTTTTTTTGTTTGACAAATGAGGTCTTTTTCTTTTCACATCATCACTCAAACGTTGCTGTAAGTAGTACTCACCAGTGATACTTTTACCTTTTCCAAGTAATCAATAAAAATAATTCCCTGTGCATCCCAGAAAACACTCGTCATAACCTTGTTAGCTGACAAAATTAACTTTCCCTTTTTAGGAGTTGGTTCACCTGGCGTAATCCAGTGTTTTGACTGTGATTTACTTTCTGTGGTGTAGTGATGTATCATAGTTTCATTCATAGTAATAAGCCGTCTCAAAAATCTACTTGGATTTTTCGGTAGAGCTCCCATTCAACAGAGACAGTTTTTCTTTGCAACTTTTGATCAGGTGTCAACAAACACGGCACCCATCTTGTACAGAGCTTGTGAAAGCCCAAAACATTACTTAAAATATTACCTTATTTTGATATGTTTACAGTCTCTGTTATCTCAAACAACTTTAATCTGCGGTCTTACAGTACTAGACGATGAATTTGTTCAATGATCTCTGGAGTTGTCACTTCTACAGGGCGTCCAGAGCGATGCTCATCACTAGTGCCCGTACCTACGTCCCATTTTAATCATTGAATATGATGGAGCAGAGTCTTTCAATGTACTGTCCACTTCCTCCTTGATTTCTTTAGGCGTTAAGCCTTTCAAATGGAAGTATTTAATCACTGCTTGTTTTTTTCAAACCCTCCATTTTCGTGAAAACTCTAGATTAGTCTTGTTTAAAATGCTGTCATTCGAAAACTAAAGACGCTATTGACCTGTAACTATGGATACATGCTAGTCCAGAATTAAACTATACGATGCTACCATCTAACTGGCCTAGTGGCACATATCTGTATGAGGTCCGGGACTTATCAGCCAACCCTCATATATGCACTAACAATAATTATTCCCTGCTTATGTTTCACTACACTGGTATTACATGTTTCCGCCATTACTTGCTGATTAGAGGCAAGCGTTAGAAACGAATTGATAGTGGATTCGCATTGTTACATAGAGAAATAATGATTAAATGATTAGTAAATGTTGTTCTTGATAATTCATACTATATTATTTAGACAACATTGCATAGTGTAATACAATATTTCTGTCCTCACTTGGCAAATTAAGAGGAATTATTTTGTGATGGAGAAAAGCAGTAGAACGTAGAGCAACAATCACAGCCATTGCTTTTGTTTACATTACCGGTGAAGTAAGGCTGGAAGGTGAATACAATGTATTGTTGCGAGTTCGTTGTGAAGTTAAACGTATTGTAACATTTTTCTATGTTTTATGGTTATTCATTAATTTCATTTTAATGTCGAGTTCATGTAAGCGTAAATTTGTCGCCTTTAATCCCTTTAAGTACTACATTTATCGTTTCCGTTGACACATAATTACCTATTTAATAAGTAGTAATCAAGACAATGTTATCCAACATAATTGATCTTTTCGCGTGCCAAATTAAGAAACTATCGTGTAAAAATCTGATGTGTTCCATTCACACGACTTTCTCTATATCTCTGTAAATTATTATTGTTAATAAGCGTATCTTTTATTTATTTCATGCTAATCGAGAAAAATTAGCAGAAATAATCTTATTTCTTGCTTTATTGTAAGTAGAAGCGAAATAAGGGAGTACCATAGGTTAAAGTGAAAGCCAAAAGCTGGTTGCTATGTGACTGATGTTCCTTTGTTTGTATTGATAGGAGTTGACAAATTCCTGTATGAGAAAAGTATGTTTTTCAAAGCTGAAACCAAGAAAAAGGAATATCTCAAAAACGATCAACTCCACAAAAAAAATGTATACAACATAAATTGTGTGTTTTAACGTGCTCTACACTTTTTATGGGTTAAGTTTTTGTCCATCTCTTACGGTTTAGTAGTTATGAAAAATTCATCCAGAATAAAGTAGTCTTCAGAGGCTATTCCCAGAAAATTCAAAATATACATTTTATTTGTCAGGTAAATAACTTTAATATACGATATTTTAATCAAAATCGTTGGAGCCATTTTTTTAGAAAATCAAAATTTTCGAAAAAAGTTCCATGTAAAGGGTAATTTGGGGTGGGGGGATTTTTCTCAAAATCTTTGTGTCGCATCCCTGGAAGATACTAAACTTAAATACCAAGTTTGGTATTTTACCGACTTTTCGATTTTGAGTTATCGTGTTCACAGACACATGGACACACGGACACACACATACACACACGGACCTTTTTCTGAAAATACTTTTTTTGGATACAGGGGACCCTAAAACATATATTTCCGGTGAAATCTCGGTATCGAATTTTTTGGTGGAGTGCAATACATTGTATATGTACATAGTGAGTATAGAGAAATTAAAAATAAAAATTATAGTCATTTTGTGCTAAGCAATGGGCGTTTCTCGTTACCATCACCAACATTATCACCTTCATATAAATCCTAAAACTCTACTAATTTGTTTTCTCTTCTTTAAATTGTATCCATAAGAAGTGGTTTGGAGTTTTTTTTTAGCATTATATGTATGTCTCATAGTGTTAACAAGTTGCATCTATTTTTATTCTCCCTCATTAACCCTGTGGTTCAATGTTTAAGCAATACAAACTAATTGGCAAAAATCAAATATTCTAATGAAAGACAGTTTTATGTTTTCATATGTAAAATTTACCAAAAATTTTGAAAATTAAAAGAAATTATATTTTTCATAATAAACTGTTATAAATTCTATACATTAAGAAAATATATTTCTCACTTGACGCACTTTAACTAACAATTAGCTGAAGCTATAAATGAGTATGCTCATGCTTATTAATAGGCACTTCCAATTTTAAATCTTATTTTCTCACAAGCATTTTTCCAATCAATACTTTTCCATACAAAATTCTTCACGAAATGCTATTTTCTTTTCTACTTTGTTTCAAAAGGCTTATATTCCTTCTCAAAAGTACCTGCATAGAAGAAAATGGCCGTACATTTTTTCGAAATAATGCTCCAATTTTGAGGAATAAATTATTACATTTTGAAACATAAGAGATCTGCAGAGTACGAAAAGTACCTAGTAATTTTTATACACTAATTAGAGCTAATATAAAAATATAATATGACCGATTTATTTGCAAACCATCTTATCTAAAACTAAATTTTTTGTGTGAGTAGTTTTAAAAATGCATCATGTGGCTCATTTTTATTAGAACAATGAACTTAGTAAACATCTTTGATTTAAATAACCAAGCATCATGGAAAATTATCACTATTATTGTTTCTAATAACTACAAAATTTCAATAAGATATCTTTCATATTGTGGGTTTTCAAACGTTCACAAACACCTTAATACTTTACTTCGTTTGGAATGAGAAATATGATCCCAATGCTTCACTACTGTCATCTGAAAACTATTAATAACGCATCAATATTAACTTTGTTCCAACTTCACGAATTTGGCAGTTACAAAACTGTCATTATTTCTGAAAACTTATCTATCATTAATGCATCCGTACATGGCAGCTTATCCATTGCGTAAGAAACCTTCACTCCATCAATATATGACCGAACTGCCAAAGAATAACATTACCTCACTGGAGGATCTATACAGACAGGCTGCAGAGACGCGCGAACGTCCCTAAAATTTCGAAGCCCATGATCCGTCCCAGTGCTGGAGCCGCCAAATAGGACGGTGATGAAACTTGGGTTTGTCATGTCATTCTAAAATCAAAATAACTGTCGATGAAGTGGAGGCACACAGAATCCCCCAAGCTAAACATTTCAATACAATTGTCAGCACAAAAATATTGTGCCCAGAGCTCTGGGCATTCTGCTTGTTGAGTTCCTTCCCAGAGATGCAACCGTTAATGCGATACGATGCAGTGAAACATTGAGAAATCTTCGACGCTAATTCAAACAAAAGCGTGGAATGCTCAGTCAAGGCACTGTGTTGCTTTATAACAACGCCAGTCCCCATGCTGTGGTGTCGCACAACACCATATTCAACAATTCGGTTGGGAGCAGTCCAATCACTTACCGTATAGTCCCAATCTCGCGCTTTCCGACTGCCACTTGTTGAACCTGAAACGTTGAGTTCGGAAGAAGGCGCTTTGACATACGGTGTTCAGCAGTGGCTGTCTTCATTGGCGGCAGCTTTCTTTGAAGAGGCCATATAAAAGTTGATTCCTCGCCATGACAAATGCCTAAACAATGGTGGCAACTACGTCAAAATAGGTGAAAAAAATGTTCTTTCGTGTACAAATAAGTGGTGAAAATATTTTATGCCTGTTTTCAAAACTAGTACTTACTTTCGTATTGACTATGCATTATATTTAATTTAAAATATTTACATTGTTATAGATAACTCATTAAATTCAGAACAAAAATATAAACTAATTTGCCAATTACTCTGAACTTGGTAGCAGTAAATGCCTTTGAATTTCCGAATGGTTTTCTTGGAAATTTTGAAATTTTCAGTACTGTTGAGACGTATAGAAGTTTTCCGAGCAGCTTAGATGCAGCAGCTGCAGTTGGAGGGTTCAGCATTTTGAGGTGAGGCAAGTATTGAGTACGAAATATCGGCTGCTGCAATGATACCAGTTTATGAACTACTTAAAAGCTATAGGCCCACTTGATCTTACGACCCGTGTCAGAACCTCTATTTCGGTTATTAGTGCTCTGTCTCGGCAGTCGAGCGGCGCACTGCTTAATGAAAATTTAAGAAATATTGGCCGTCAATCTCCATTCCCTCAAGTAACACAAGCGTTTCTTAGCAAACGACGACCATGAACGAGCGACATTTCTGCCATGACAGAAACTTAGCTTCACTGAACAGAACAAATAGAGGTTAAGTCTCATTGTAATGCAGTTGTCTTCAGTAGTGCGCATCCGGAACGTTTGATCAATTCCTTTATGCCTTAATAAGTGAACGTATAAGGTTAGGGACAAACAAATGTTATTATGTAATTCAACCCAGTTATCCAAACTACGAGTCAACCGAAAGTGTATTAACCGAAATGCTTCATCCACCACAACCACACCATCTTCCCTACGACTGAGACTAATGCTGCCCAATCTTCTTATACACAGTAAATATTATGACTCTAATGCTCCAATCATAATGAAAATAGTACCACAACGCAAACTTTATAAAAAAAAAAATCTGATGTTTTCTATTTAGGTAAAGCAGCTGTGAAACTTGTAAAATCCGCAATATGTAAAATATCTTATTGGAATTTATATATCAAAATTGTAGCCTGCATGGTTATTTAAATATTTTTAGCGTTGGATAGGTACTGTCAGACTGACAGTCAATGGCATAGCCGGGATTTGAACCTCGGATCTCCCGGTCTCAAGTCGGTTGCTCTACCACTGAGCTACCATGGCAACATGCCGGCATAGTGTATGTTTCCCGGTAAACTACAAAGTAATCTCAAATTATTTTGAGATGACATACCCTCAAGCTTTTTAACGTTCTAAATTCATTATTCGAATAAAATGAGCCGTGTAATGCATTTTGAAAAATACCCTCATTAAACATTCAAGTGTTTACAGTAAACAGGTTCACAAATATATCTATCATATGAGATTTGTTGTATAAATCCTGATTGTAGAAATATTATTAATTTTCGTATTCTAAAACTCTTGAATTTTCAAAATTTACTAATTTATTTCGCAATACTGGAGCATTATTTCGAAAAAAAAATATATATGACCATTTTCTTGAATGTACTTTTGAGGGGCAGGATAAACATTTTGAGATAAATTAATAAATAATTTCATGGTGTAGAGCATTTTGGGTGTGGAAAACAGTTGAAAAAACGTTTGCGAGGAAACAAGGTTTAAAGTTGGGCATATCTAGTAATAAACATGCCCTGTCCATTTACAGTAATTTTCAGAACATGATAACCCTGCCCCACTTTCTGTCAAAGACTTCAAAGGGAATTACCAGGAGTGCGGCTGAAAACCAACCCTCGCAGTTACCAAGTCTTCCACTTATTGTCCCTAAATATGTTGTGTAGTAACTTATTGATTTGTACTCGTCATGCTTTATACTAACATGAAACACAAAGGTTGTTGATTGTTTGAAGGAAGAGGGTTGAGAAAGTAATGTGAATGGATAACATCAGACTTTTTTTAGTGTTTTCTAACAGTTTTGTCCACTATAAGCAGAATGGCGCTATAAACCTGCCACCTCCTGTAGGAGTAGGCGCCTAAGTCTCACTCCACACTCTAGAAAACGTGTGACGTAGCCAAGTATTTCTGACACCAAAAGGTCGGTTAAAATTGTGTTGTTTGCTCAGAGTGAGGGAAAAGGTTATAACTGCCTGACAACAGCAGCTTATTTACTGCATGTGTCATCCTCTCTTTTCCTTTTCCATGTGAGATATATATTACGTTTATGTTTCCTTCAAATTCTTGGAACTGAAACGGACTTCTCCAAGACAGAAGTAAAGATCGTCTGGCTCATTATCTTTCGCTCTCACATTGTTATTTGTATTTTTATACGCCTACGTGTCGTAAATAACATAATAATGTAATCTTTTAAGTGAAACTTATATGACGGTGGGACAGTAAGGAAAAAAATCTTACGGAGTATGTCTTTTACCGAGCGTATAACTGGTTCGAATCTTCATTTGTGTTCAAATCTGAGACATTAATGTTTACCAGCTACATTCCTATATTAACAATTTTATTTTCTTTATCAAGTATATGTATACAGTAGGTAGATAAATATTGTATTCCACCTAACAATTTGATTCTGAGATAAAAAGGATTATAAGAATAAGGTCCGTGTATGGGTGTGTGTTTTTTTGTAGTGTTTAACGCCCGCTTTAACTACTTATGGCATCGCAGGCGCTGACACTGGTGATACATGAATGATGATGGAGCATCGGTGGAATGAGATGGCGGGGGAAAACGGAGTACCCGGAGAAAACCCGCCCCAGCGCAGCTTTGTCCACCACAAATCTCACATGCGGTCGCTTGGGATCGAACCCCGGCCGTCTAGGTGAAAGGCAAGTGGTCTAACCACTCGGCCATGGCGCGACCGTTTTATGTGTGTGTGTGTGTGTGTGTGTGTATAACATGACTCAAAAACGAAATGTCGCTTATATACCAAACTTGATATTTATATTGCATATCTTCCAAGGATGTGACACCTCCAAAACCAAACTACGCTTTAATTGGAGCAATTTTCGATTCTCTAATAACGATTTTGTATAAAAAACTATACAAATAAAATGAATAGCTTTAATATTCTACAAATATACTCTAAATTCCTCTTCATTGTGAATGACATTTGCATAATTGGTAAATCGTAGACAAAATTTTACGACAAAAAGTAATGTAGTTCTCGTTAAAAGACGCAATTTATGACAAATATAATTGTTGCGCGCAGTCAACTATTGCTGTGATATTCCTTGTTATTGGTTTCAAATTTAAAATACTTATACTTTTCTGAAACTGGAAGTCGTCATTCACTTCATGTATCTTTTGCTTTACTCTTGGCCATGTATAAAGAACCAAATCCCAATCGCAGAGCGACAACTTTTAAAAGTTTTGACTGTCGCTTTAGCCTACTGTATTCTCTTACTCATTTTCTGCTTAGAAGCAAACAAATAAACTTTAGCAGTTTATCTGGATTAGCATAAAGCAGATAGAAGAGTAATTTTTTTAAGAAAGTGGTTTCGCAGAGCATATTAGGAAAGCCATGTAAATGGAAGAAATACATTTTTACTTTCTCTACTTGGTACGTAGTACACAGGTACGGACGGTATTGCATTCCACTCAAAAATTCGTTACTGAGATTTCACTGGAAATACACGGTTTAGGATCACCTGAAAAAAAAAAAACTTTTAGAAATAGGTTCGTGTATTGCCAAGATGTTCTTTGTTATTAGTTTCAAATTTAAAACTGTTAAACTTATCTTATACAGGAATTTGTCAATTTCTGGCCTTGCAAAGAGAACGAATTTCAATCAGAGAGCAACCAACTTTTGAAAGATTTGACTATCGTTTTAGCCTAGTACATTTGCACATTTCCTTTCTACTTAAAAGGAAGTAAGTAATATTTACTTTAGTTAGCAAGAAGTAGATAGAAGAATACCTAAGCTTTAGTAAGAATATTTCGTTACAGAAATGGTAGAGAAAGTCATGTGAATTCAAAACAAATCAGAATTTTTACATTTAACATGGTGCAAGTAAAGCACTTCATGAACATCTAAATATCAATTTATTTTACTTTATTTAAAAATCAACAGAAAGAAGTGCTCGTTATTGATATTTTAAGATTATTTCAGGATAACCAGGTGATATCAAGGGACGTGGCGGCAACGTGTGTGAGTCGTATTCGGGAGATCGTGAATTCGATTCCATTAGCAGGCCTTCCTGGCTCATGGTTTTTCCAGCGGTTTCCCCGACCGCCAGGCAAATGCTGAGAAGATTAATTGCATCCCCGGAATTTTCGGTTAATTATTTCCTGTTCCCATCACTTCCTTGTCATCTGTTTTCGGGTTGAGGGATCAGGTGATATTGTTCGACAGATTGCGGTTTACGCACTATAAAGACTTACTTCTGGCGTCGTAACACTACCGCTCCATCAAGACTCGCCTTCGGGTACTTTCGGGCTAGGGCCCCTTCAGGAAACCCAAGGAGGGTCCTGCGGGTGTCGGAAGTGTTTAATCTGGAAGATTTAGGACCCCGTCCATTTAGCGCCCATCGTCATCCGGATCTGGCTGCCCTTCGGGTCTTCCCTCCATCCCTGGGATCACGTGAGGCGCAAAGGGCCTTTAGGGTCTTCGTGCGGTGCTTAGTCCGCAACTAATTCTAATTATTAGGTAGTTTTTCGAAATAGAATTTTAGATGCATTATGTTTACGGAAGTAAACACGCACTGTATTGTGCTTCTTGACATATTAAATTTTATTTGAAGTACGCTTAAAATAAACACACACGTACACACTTAAAACACTATTTCCTTACATCAAAGGCATTCGGGGGTCGTCTCCTTAGCGCGGTGGTAGCATTACTACTTACCAAGCGGGAGACCTGGGTTCGATCCCCAGTACCAGCGTGGGGATTTTTCCCCCGCTGGGAGACCTGGCCCGGGGTGCACTCAGCCTCGTAAGATCCCTGGGGGGCCAATTGAGGAGCTACTTGATGGAGAAGTAGCGGCTCCAGGTCATGAGGACCGCATTAACCGGCCGGGGGGGACTCGAGGCGCTGACCACGTCTCACCCTCCAATACTGCACCCCATCCATGACGTCTGTAGTGGACCGAGTTGGGGGACGCAGCGGCCGGGCGGTAGGCCAAGGTTCCCCGTGAGCTGTCGTGCCATGGAGTTAAAGGCATTCGGGAGGCTTCTACTTCATTTAGTTTATACAACCATAGTTGTTATCTGTAATTAAAATTCATGTTAAATCTCTTTTCCACAGAGTATACATTTAAAAGTGTGTTGTTTAATACTTTATTCCTACTCTTTAAGTTGTGTACGCTGTTTGTTGCCGCAGCCTAGCATTAAACTGACGATAAAAAATGTATGGATCCATTTATATATCATTTATCCATTGCTCCTCCTACACTTGGGTTTCACTGAAAGTAAACAGGATTTTATAGAAAAACATCTGATTTGTCCATTCACATTACTTTCTCTACATCTCTGTAACAAATTCTTCTTCTTGATGTGTTGGTTTCCGGTGTAGACCACGTCATTTCTTAAACTGCTCTCTTCCGACGTTTCGCTGCAACCTATGTTGAGCTTCTTCCTAGGTCCACTGGAATTCTTCTTCTATCTAAACTCCGTGGCACGACAGCCCGAACTACTTCATGTTAATCGAGATAAACATTAGCAGCAATGGTCTTATTACTTGCTTCCTTGTAAGTAGAAGGGAAATAAAGGCGATAGTCAAATCTTTTAAAAGCTGGTTGCCGTGTGATCGAAATCCATTTCTTTGTATGACATGAGTTGACAAATTCCCGTATGAGAAAAATTTTAAGTATTTTAAAACTGAAACCAATAACAAGGAGTATCACGGAAACGGGCAATTCCACGAAAAAAAATTCTGATGCTTTTATTCACGTGACTTTCTGTAGTTGTTCCGCAAACAAACACTTTATTCAAAAGATTAGTCTTTTGTGAGTTTTTGTCTGTTTCTTGCGGCTTGTCGGTTATGGAAAATTCATCCAGAGCGAAGAGGTCCTCAGAGGCTATTCCCCAAAAACTCATGATATACATTTCGTTTGTCATATAATTATCTTAAACATAAGGTATTTTAATAAAAATCATCAGACCCATATCTGAGAAAATAGAAAAATTCGAAAAATGTTCCATGTAAAGGGTAGAGGGAGTGGGTGGATTTTCTTGAAAATCTTCGTGTCACAGCCTTGGTGTAGAGAAAGTAAAAATGTACAAGAAAATAAGCAAATATTGAGGAAGGTGCATCTATTTCAACAGGAAATATATAGAAGAATAAGATATTTTATAAATTATAATATTGTAAAACTGGTAAACCGTAAGAGATAGACAAAAAGTTAGCACAAAAAACATGTTAACATCGCTAAAACATACCCATAATTTATATCACATACATTTTTTTTCTTTTGGAGTTACTAATTTCCTAGCTATTTCTATTATTTGTTTCGATTTAAAAAGGCATATACTTTCTTCAAACTCAAATAGGATTTTGTTATTCGTTTTTCTTGTTCCTGCTCAACAAACAATGGAATTTCACTGCCATCACATAGCCACCGGTTCTTAACGGATTTGATTGCTGCTTAATCCTAGTGTATTCTCTTATTCTTTTGTATCTACAACGAAATATGCATGCTAATGTTTATCTGGATTAATATGAAGTAGATAGAAGTGTACCATAATTAAGAAGTTGACTGAAGGATGCTATAGACGTTCATGTGAAATAACATTAGATTTTTTTTTATGTTTATTATTTTTTGCGTCTGGAATGAAAACGCTCGTATCACATCTTGTCATATTTCTTCAAAATAAGAAGGCGGAAAAATAAAGATAGAGAAAGAATAATGTTAAGGAAGTAGTAAGCCATTATGATGATGGAATAGGCTGTTAAGTTTCAAAAACACAGCTGGCGGCGCTATATCTTCCGTATTGTGCTTTCGATATTACAACAAGCTTTTAGGTTATGGAGCTTCGGCATTGCATCACACAACATTCCGGAAGACATTTATTTATTCTTTGTGGTATTTTATAGTCTCTGAACCATTCCTTTGTGGATAGGAACTTCTTTAGATTCTAAATCTTGTGACTTTTTTCTTCTTATAAATATGAATTCCACTTTATCAATTGTTCCTTCCACACTATCCCTGGTTAGGGGAAGTTGGAAGGATAGAGTCAGACTAAAAATATGATTTGTTCCATTCACATGCATTTCTCTACGTCTCTGTAACAAATTATTGTTACAAAATTTATGTTTCTATTTACTTAATGCTAATCGAGAAAAACTTAGTAGAAATAATCTTATTATTTGTTTCCTTTTAAGTAGAAGGGAAATAAGGGATTACACTTGTCTAAAGTGATAGTCAAAAGCTAGTTGCTATGTGACTGAAGCTCCTTTGTTTGTATGGACAGAGTTGATAAATTCTCGTACGAAATTGAAACCAACAATCAGAAACGATCAACTCCACGAAAAAAATGAATAGAACATAAATTGTGTGTTTTAACGAGCTCTACATTTTTGTGCATTAAGTTTTTGTCTATCTCTTACCAGTTATACAACATTCCGTAAAATTCATCCAGAATAAACATAACTTCAGGGGCTATTCCCAGAAAATTCAAGATATACATTTTATTTGTCACGAAATATCTTTAATATACGGTATTTTAATCAAAACAGTTAGAGCCATTTTTGAGAAAATCAAAATTTTCGACAATTTTTCCACGTAAATGGAAGTTAAAAATCTTCGTGTCATCCCTGGAAGATACTGAACTTAAATATCAAGTTTGGTATTTAACGCGCGCGCGCGCACACACAGACTCGCAAACACACAGGCACACACACACAGACTATCGGACACATAAAGACCTTTTTCTAGTTTCAGGGGTCCCAAAACATGTATTTCTGGTGAAATCTCGGTATCGTATTTTTGGGTCCAATACAACACCTTCTTTATGCACTATGTACATAGTACGTGTAGAAAAAGTAAAAACATAATGCCATAGCCTGGATTAGAACCACGGTGATCGCCTTGTGATTTACCGAGAAAATATTGTCATGGGGAATTTGATGTCTTATCGGCATTGCTGCCATGGTAGCTTAATGGTTAGATCAACTGGACGGAAGCCAAGAGCTCTGTCGCTCAAATCAAGATGTTTCTGCTTCTTTAATTTCATCCGCACTTAATAATAATAATAATGATAATAATAACAAAGCACGTTTCGTTAAGTGCCTTTGTATGCCACTATGAATTTAATTCTAGAATAATTCTTACTATATTAAACGTGAGAAAACAGAGTTGTCTTCCGTGGTCTAGAATAGCGTGCTAGCCTCTGGTTCCCGAAGTCGCGAGTTCAAACCCGGCGGAGGGTGATGGATTTGTTCTGGCGTAAACATTCTGGCGTTAAATTCTTAGCTTGGCTTCGTTCGGAAGGGAAGTAAAGCCGTTGGTTCCCCTGACCCCAAAATTTACGGCACGTAAAAGAACTCAAGACTGATAAAGAGGCCTCTAAGCAAAATTAAATGATCATTCACGCCAATTGTTAAATGATGCGCTGAGAACAATAGAAGTTAAATACTATTCAATTTAATTTAATTTTACGTGGTAAAACAGGACTCCTGTTCAAGTTGAAGCATCCATGCCCACTCATCCTCTGGTCTGCAACCTAATTCTCATTTTATTTTCCATGCTTTTATGATGTTATGTCCGTTACCTATTTCTATGACTCGATGAACGAATGCATTTTGAAATATCTATTCTACATGGAACTAATTTTGCAATTATTTGTAGTCTTACTCACATGTCAAATACAACATAGAAAGACATAACGAACTTTGTATCGTATCTATTTCTGTAAACGTTTATCTCAATTAAAATTAAGTAGATAGAAAAATGAGCTCTGTAAGAGTGGTTTATTTAGCCATTAATAATCAGTAGAGTAGGGAAAGTTATGTGTACGTAAAACATCACATTTTTACTTTCTCTTTTTAGAACTTATAGGTAGAGAAGACATGGCATCATCCCAAAAATGCGATATCCGGATTTCACAGTAAATCCGCATTTTAGGATTCCTGTATAAAAACTCATGATGGGTTCCATACACATGACTTTCTCTAGCTATTTTGCAACCGATTATTCTTACAAAAGCTGACCCTTTTTGTGTAGTAAGTTTTTGTCTATCTCTTAATCCAGAATGGAGAGGTCTTCAGAGGTTATTCCCAGAAAATTGAAGATATACATTTTATTTGCCTTGTAAATATTTTTAATATCCGGTACTTTAATCACAATAGCTAGAGCCATTTTTGAGAAAGTCAAAATGTTCAAATTTCTTTCCATATAAAGGGTAGTTTGGGGTGATTTTCCTAAAAATCTTCGTGTAGCATCCTTGGACGATATTAAACTTAAATACCAAGTTTAGTATTTTACCAACTTTTCATTATTGAGTTATTGTGTTCACACACACACACACACACACACACACACACACACACACACACACTCACACACACGGATCTTCTCCAAAAATGTTTCTTTTGAATACAGAGGATCCTAAAATGTATATTTCTGGTAAAATCTCAGTATCGAAATTTTGGGTGGAATACAATACTGTTCCATAATTACTATTCACATTGTAATACATGCTAGAGAAATTAAAAAGGCATAAGATATTCGAAAAAGTTTCGTGTTTGTATGTCCGGTAACAATATAACTCAAAAAACAATATAACGAAAAATTGATTAAATGCTAAACTTGACAATATATTTCAGCATCATTCAAGGATGCGACAAGAAAATTTTCAAGAAAATTCCCCACTGCAAACAACCCTTTACAATTTTTAATTTTTTACAAATAGTGCGCTATGGATTTTGATTCAAATATCGCATATTAAAGATACATGACAAATAATTATATATATTATATATATATATATATATATATATATATATATAATCAATTTTCTGGAACAGCCTCTGAAGACCTTATTCTGGATGGCTTCCGCATAATTGGTAAACCGTTAGAGCTAGGTTAAAATTTAAGTACACAAACATGTAGATCTGTTAGAACATACAGTGTAGGTGTGTCACACACACACACACACACACACACACACACACACACACACCTTTTTTACTTTCTTTACACATACTATGTACGTGTATAGTATAGTGTATAGTGAAAGTATTGTAATGAAACCAAAAATTCGATACCGAGATTTCACCTGATATACATGTTTTGGGTCCCCCTGAATCCAAAAAAAAAAAACATTTTTAGAAAAAAGTCCGTGTGTATGTGTATACGTGTGTGTCTGTGGACAGCATAGCACAAAAAACGAAAAGACACAAACTTGGTATTTAAGTTTGGTATCTTCCAAGAATGCAACACGAAGATTTTCAAGAAAATCCCCCCATCCCCTACTATCCTTTACACGGAAAATTTTTCGAAAATTTTTATTTTCTTAAAAATGGCTCTAACGATTTTTATTAAAATATTTTATATTCTAGATATTTACTTGCCAAACAAATTGTATATCTTGAATTTTCTGGGAATAGCCTCAAAAGACTTCTTTATTCTGGATGATTTTTACTGAAATTTACATAACTGGTAAGCCGTAAGAGATAGACAAAAACCTACTTCACAAGAAATGTAGGTCAAGATAAATTTAGATAGATAGATTGTTTATTTGCCATAACAATACAAAGTTTGTGTAGCAACGTCAACAAATGTATAAATAACAAAACAAGTTACAAGAACATATTACTTTTAAAATTATAAAACTCTGAAACAGTGTACAATGGATTGAAGAGCAGAACAGTCTTAAGCTTTCTTTTGAGTAATGATAAGGACAAGGTTTTTACATGATTGGGAAGGCCATTAAATATGTTTAAAGATTATGTTATATACATTTTTTTTCGTGGAGTTGATCGTTTTTTATATATTTCTTGTTATTGGTTTCAGCTTTAAAAAAAAATTACTTTTCTCATACAGGAGTTTGTCAAATCCTGTCCATACGAACAAGGAACTTCAGTCACATACTAACCAGCTTTTGACTATCACTTTAACCTATGCTACTCCCTTTTTTCGCTTCTACTAACAAGGAAGCAAGTAATAACACTATTTCTACTAATTTTTCTCGATTAGCATGAAGTAAATAGAAGCATAAGATCTCCAGCAATAATTTGTTGCAAAGATGTAGAGAAAGTTATGTGAATGGAATACATCACATTGTTTTAGTTAAGCATTTCCAAGACATTCTTTGTTACTGATTTAAATTTTAAAATAGCTAAACTTATCCCTTACTTGTTGGTCAGGCCCTGGCCTTCTGATTCTAAGGCCGTAGATTTTAAAGTTCACTGTTATAAAACATTAAAAATTATGTTGTAGCATATTTCCTTTTAAGAGTTCATACCGAAAGAGAAGATTGTGACCTCAAGGTCATGGTTTTTAAGTGTCTTAAAAAGCCACAACCATAAGATTATAGATTTACTGGCTTGTAAGAAAACTTCAGCGCACCAGCGGTACTGATATGATTATGGTAATTGACAGCGTCATCAACAAACAAAATATTATTGTCTTTAATCCTTTTTCAAACTGTAACTTGTCGTTTCTATTTTGTTTTACTTCAAAACCGAATTTTAATCATTTAAAAACCAGCTTTTAAAAGATTTAACTAAATATTTAGTCTAATGTATTCCCTTATTTCCCTCCTACTGATAAGCAGAAGGAACTAAATAATAATCACTTCTGCTAATGTTTATCTCGATTAGCATGAAGTAGGTAGTAAAATTATCTTTTGTAAGAATTGTTTGTTACAGAGTAGATTTTTACTATGCAAATACAAAACACAGTGACTAAAATTCTTGTACACTGAATAAAAACGGACAGCTAGCTACCACAGAAAATTACAGAAATGAATCACACGAACAGCTTTAATTGTGAAATTAGCTTTTGTTTGGTTGCAAATTAACTTGGCACTAAAGAAAACTACTATATAGTGGTAAGCAGTAAAATCTGGGATATTTATCCACCTTTTTATGTCCCTTGTAACATTAATGGACCTATCACAGGATGTGCAAATTGCCAACACTTTTGTGACTCTTTTACGAGTATCTTTATTTACATCGTGCTATGGTATTTCAAAGCTTCTAACGACGAAGCACAAACAGAATAATCCTGCGCAGACGTCTTCTTTCAAGCCTTGAAATTCAACTGCAGCTATACTGGATGGGAGGTGAAAAAGTGCAAATAATTTGTCTTTGGTTGAGAACAATGCGTATAACACATATGCGTATCTCTCTTGTCCACTTACTATAAGCAATGTCGTAAATAAAATCATATTTCAGGGTCTAATGTGTTTTGAATGGTTCTGCGTAATGTTTCTACTTTGTTTACATACATACGCAATGGCAGCCCTCGTGTTTATAATTAGCGCACCGCCGACCTGCATTCACTTAACTCACTGTGAGGAATCGAGGGACCGATTCAGTAGCAAACTTTCCCTTACACAATGAAGGAATTTAAATAAACTGAATTAGGATACTGAATTATTTTACGCCGAAAATGGGGAATCTGCCAATGCTGCCGGAGCCTGTATCATCGGCAACTTCCAAAAGCGACAGTTATCTCTCCAAAAAAACGAACGTTAACTACAGTGCATCGAAGGATCTATGACTCGGGTTATACTAATTTCGAATTTGAAGGCTTTTTATTCCTAGCCACCCAAAACTGAGTTTAGCTTAATTTTAATTTCTCATCTTTGTGAGAGCAATGATGGTGATTTTGTAGTTTTAAAAACTGAGGTGCAAATATTTGAGTTACGCATTTGTTAAATAAAACAACCTTTAAATACAGAATAATGTCAATATTTTTAAGTTAAACCCTAAATACATTGTGCATCCTAAACATATAGTGTTAAATAAAAAATAGAAACGTATAACGATGTAGGTTGAAGTTATATTGCGATTGATATTATTCCCTCACACTTATAGTCGGGCAGGGCAAAGGGCAGAGGGTCAACTGTCTGATCTATTACATAAACAACCGAACTTCTGAGAGAGGGAATAATAGCCATCCTAAAAACATAGTGATGTTTTCTCATGAACATAACTTTAAAAAATAACGAAAAAAACTGCAAATACTGGATCATCATATCGTCCTCAAACGCAATACAAATATTTGCACTTATTCATCCCCCACCCTGTGTAGTATGTTTCAAATTGACAACGTATATGTGGTTGTTGCTCATATCTAACGCCAATAAAGGTACATCAAGAAAACGCCTGATGATCAGTGCAGATTAGGTTGCTACCCAGGAATAAAGCTACGTGCCTGGCCCACAATATTATTGGTAACGCAGGTAGATTAGGAAGTACGAGTCGCGTGCCTTAGCAGTGTTTTCTTAAACATACCGGCATTTTAGTGGTTAGCTAACATTAAGAAATTCTTCTCTTACGAAACCCCGCTAAAGAAACTATATGTTTAGTTATTTGTTTATTCTTCTAACAGGCAATTTCATCATAAAGGCAACGAATGAAAAGAAATGACTGGGAAAATAAGCTGGGATACATACGCCCATAATACTATCTTTTAGAGGTAATTTAATATTAGTGATCTTGAAGGTGGAGGCAAGGCACTCATATTAACAACAAAGAAAGAGTACTATCACAATATTACCAAAGGATTGTAAATAAAGCTAAACAAAAATAAAACCCTTTATGGAATGAGAAAAGAAGGTCTTTTTACTGTCTTTAACTCACTAAATGAAACATTTATACCTTTAACAGCACGTTTCTATTGATAGTTACAGTAGGCTGGTGAAAGTTTACTATTAGGATAATTACAAAATTATTTTATAATAAATACTAGTTGTATACGTAAGTTTCGCTTTCATGACCAACTTCTAAACTGCCCAGTAATAGTCTTTTGATTAGGTAAAGAAAGCCCTTTGCGCATTTACCTGAATTCCAGAACGGGTTTGATAACTCGTTTGAGTTTATTATTAGAATAATTACAACATGATTCGATAATAAGTAGAAGATACTTGCGGTTAGGGTAAAAGGCCTATGTTTCGCATTTATTTCATAACTCTGCCTAATACCATGCATAAACAAGTAAAGCTACAAATCCCATGTATGGGCGTCAATAAATTCCTGATTGTGATTTGAGTGGGCTTTTAATGAAAATATTCTCTTTTTGTGTTCATGAGATATGGTCACCAATTTACCATCCTATTTTAGTATTGAGGTAGTTGTAGCGAAAGTTTGTTTGTGATAGATAATTATTAAAGATAATGTGAATTTCATATAGCCAGTGAAGTATCAATTTATATTAATGAGATGTTTGTTGAAATAATACGCTCTAAGTCTTACATTGCTGAGAAAAAAGTTGCTTCACATGACTCTCCAATTCTTCTGCAAGAAGCTATCCTACAAAAGAGTATTCTTCTATCTACATCATCCTAAATTAGATAAGCATTAACCCAATTAGTCTTATTACTTAGTTTCTTATACGCAGAAAGAAAATCAGACAATATACCAGGCTAAAGCGGTATTCAAATCGTTTAAAAGCCAGTCGATATGCGAACAAATTAAGTTCGGTTCGGTTTGCATTTCCAGAAGAAAGAGAGATGAACGAAAGGTAACTCCGTTTTAGATGTGTAGTTTAAAATTGAAACCAATAACAAGGATTATCTCGTAAAACGTCAACTCTGCAACAAAATTGCATATGACAAAGTTGTGTGTTTTAACGAGATCTATATTTTTTTGTTTAGTAAGTTTTTGTGTATCTCTTACCATTATGCAAACTTCAGCAAAATTCATCCATAATGAACAGGTCTTCAAAAGCTATTCCCAGAAAATTAAGATATACATTTTATTTGTGATGTAAATTAGCTTTAATATACGGCATTTTAATTAAAATTACTATTAGAGCCATTTTTAAGAAAAACAAAAATTTAAAAAATGTTTTAATTTAACGGGCGATTTGGCTTGGGAGAGATTTTCTTGAGAATCTTCGTTCGCATCGTTGAAAGATAGGAAACTTAATTCCAAGTTTGGCATTTAACGGTATTTTAGTTCTTGAGCAATGCTATATACAGTCACAAACACGGAGCTTTTTCTAGAAATGCTTTTTTGGACTCAGAGGACCTCAAAACATATATTCCCGGTGAATTCTCGGTATCGAATTTTTGGGTGGAATACAATACTTTCTCTAAACACTATGTACATAGTACGTATAGAGAAACTAACAAAGATGTCATAATCCCTTCATCACTTGCCTAAATGTTTTCGTCATTTGTAGGTATGCAGTCATCTACCAGAGTGGCAGACGGCATCGCCTTTCTTCGCAATAAATATTTGCAAAAAAACTTATGGAAAAAATCCTGTCATGCATTTTCCCAAGCCAATTCATGTATTAGTTGCCTGGGTGTTCAGACTTTCCGCTAACGGTAATTGGATAAGTGGGAAAAGATAAGCCATGGAGCCTTATATGGCTCTTCCAGAATTAGCACTATTCCATCCTTCATACAACCCATTTGCGTTGGCGCTTCTACATAGACGTGAAAAACCTGAAAGGTGCCAAGTATAAAACGAGATTCTGGTTGATAAATGTGTACAGTCTGTTTATACCACTGAGGAAAAGAAATACTGTACTGAGAATGTCAAAAGGTGTGAATCCGCTTTTGAAATTAACATCTTCATCCCATAATCAGGTTATCATGCTAATTCATATACCCAAGGTTGCGTATTCAAACCCGGTAGAGGACGCTGGATTTTTTTTCGGGCGTAAAAATCCTTAGCAGGGCTTCCTTCGGAAGGGAAGTAAAGCGGTTGGTCCTGTGTCGTAGATTTACGACATACAGTACGTAAAAGAACTTCAACCCTGATAAAAGAGGTCTCTGAATAAAATTAAGTGATCTTTCACGCCCAATATAGAATGAGACGCTGAGAACTACAGCAGTTAAAGAGCGTCCATGGATAAAACTTCATGTCAATTTCCACATTCAGGAGGTCGAGAGTTCGATTCCCGAGGCCAGTCTTCTTCATACATGGGTTTCTTTTGGCTTGTCGCGGTTCCTGGGAATGTTCATTACATCCCTAGAATTTTCTGTCCCTCCGTGTCATTTCCTTTTCCCGTAGGGGGGAGTTTCCGACCTCTTCAGCTGCTTTGGTGCGAGAGCTGCGTACCCCGAGTGCCCGTGGTACTTCTGACATTACCAGAAGTAGTCGGGCCGAACTACCGAGCCCCTCCCGAAAGGGAGTTGTTCGGATTGGGTTGGACTCGACGTGGCAGTGGTCCCGAAACCCATGGGTTATTGGGTACGTCTTGGCTTTGCCTTGATGGGGATCTGAGACTCCTTAAGATCTCCGGCACTAACACGGGAGAGCTAGTAGACTGTAAGCTAGTAACACCGTCGGCCTCACCAAGGTTATTGGTAGTTGACCCTTATGGGTTGACGCGCGTAAATGGCGTATCCACTTCCGTCCCGGCACGTTCCCATCCCGGGGGGCCTTGATAGTCTCTTGGTCTCGGCCTAATGGAAAGAGCCACGGGGCTTATCTCCCTGGTGCATCAGAATGGGGGGGGGATTCGGCCCCGGGTAGTCATTCGAACTGAACTGTCGTTTCCTTTATCCTTTTATTCATTCTTCACCGCGTTGGATTTTTAAGGGTTGGAAGTATCGGCGATGGTGCCGGTGCGGCGAAAAGAATGTTCATAGTAGCTCACCGTTCCCAACTTGGGTAGGTTGCCAGGGTATAAGACCACCCTTAGCGGCGTTGAACTTATATGGGGAGGGATCCCTGGTCGGCCTGCCCGTCTGTCGGAGAGTTTCAATCAGATACTGTAGGGACCCTGTCATTGCCGTGTCGTCGCTCCTGGTTCCAGCAGCCATGTGTATCCTCTCACCTCATCCCTCCCTCCCTGGGTACCCCTTCTGGAGCATAGGTACAAAAAACCTCACTGGTCCGGTGGCGAGGCTCCCCCTATCCTATATCCTATTCTATCCTAACATCTTCATAGTTGTTTGTTAAGCAGAAGAACAGAGTATGTTAGATACTTATTGAAATAACAGTTTTTGTATGGTTAATATCCATAATTTATGAATTGAAGCTCCGCCTACAGATACAAGATCATCTTAGCTTACAATCTTCATCATCTTATCCTGGGTATTTTGCGGACAAGTTTGGGGAAATAGCTTCAACCAATAAATGTTTATATATTCTATTATTGTGCGATCCATTCTAAGCAACGCCATAAAAGTTTAACACAACTGCTTAAAAAGGTTGTGTACGGGCTAGAGGCGACGAAACGCAATCACATTATGTTAACGTGTAGCACAAAGGTATTTGATTCAACTTGAACCGTTAGATTGGATTTTGCCTTCGAAACAAGTTGCTCCGGCGAACATACAGTGACCACAACGGAAATAAGCACCATTTTCCGACGATCCAAATTTTTTCATGAAGATTGTATTGCTTTATGTATAAAAGACAATCATCACTTGAGGAGACCGAGAAAACCTATGGAAAACTGCCTCCGTGGTCGTGGTCAGCGAGCTGACTTCTCAGCCGCAGGTCCCGGGTTTGATTCCCGGCTGGGGCGAGGAATTTTTCTTTAACCAGAATTATTCCCTATCCCCCACAGAATGTGGAAGTATGTGAATGTGTGTGATGAAAATTAAACGATTAATAACCTATAGACAATGAGTTGTGTCTAATGAAACAATAAAACAAAATCTATGGATATCAGTTCAGAATGATTGATATTCGGGATATCCTACATGGTGTACGTGGATCATGGGTATCAAACATGTTAACAGTACCTCTCCAAAAATTTATATCTGCAGTTTTAAGAGAAATCTGTTTTCGATTTTATACACCTTTGAGAGGTTTCCGTCGATATTATTTCAACGAAAATTGAATTTGCTTAGTTTTGAAATAAATCAGGATGCTCTGATATAGATACTTCCTTAGCGGAACTATCGTTTGAATATTATTGCGGTTTATAAAAAAAATTGTATAACCCGAAATTTCACACAGATTACTTGGAATATGCTTTATGAATGCTACCTCAAGGAAGAAATCGTTAACTCTTTACTGGAGTTATGGAATAAATCTGATTCCATTTGGCGCTAGTTACACGGGAGAAGTTTCGGCGGATATTACCTCCTTGATGGTACCATTTGCTCATTACGGTCTTGAAGGAAATCAGATTCTCTCAACATTTGGCAGAAGTTACCCAAACAGAGATTTCCGTGGATATAATGCCAGCGAAGGTGCCATGTATTAATTACTGCAGAACCGAGAGATTTCAGATTGTCTTAATATTTGGCACAGTTAGCTAGGGGAGGTTTTAATGGCAGTGCTTGTTGATTTCTGCAGTTGTCAGATAAATCTATTTGTTTAGTTATTGGTGGAATTTACAGAGAGAGATTTGCAAGGATATTATGTTAGCAAAGTTACCGTTTGCTCAATTAGAGTATTTTACAGCTTTAAAATGTCTTGCCAATTGACTGGAAGAATTTCGCAGAAAACGGGATGGCTCCGCATGTCTGGACTGACCAATGTGACTTGTCTTTTTTCCAAATGGATTGAATAAACCAAGACCCAAAATTCTATTATAAGTCTAAAGGCAATCATATACTTCTTCTTTTAAAGATTAGGTGTTACACTCACCTGTTCCGGTCTGTATCATCCATCTACTTTTTACGAGGTCTACCCAGATATCTATCCAATTCGCTGATAATTCGTTATTTCTTGGAAATCTATTATTCTGTCTTAGTGATCCCTCCATTTTTTCTATTTTCTGATCATTATTTAAAAATATTCTAAAATCTGATCTTATTGTTTCATTCATTTTAGCATATCTCTTATAGATCTCATGAACTTCATCTCTGCTGCCTCATATGTGATCTTTCTTTTCTGTTTTTGTCCATGGTTCAGAACAATACTTAAGAGTAGGCACTACCATAACTTTATATAATTTCACTTCTGTTTCCTTTCTTGCTTTTCTTATCAAAGTTCATCCAATTATTCCACAGATAGCTAGAAATCTACTAATCTTTTTCTCAATGACTTTGTCATGCTTGAAGCTAATATCACGAAGTGAGATACTAACATTTTTTCACTTATAATTATTATTATTGTTATTATTATTTTCACTCTGGCTAGATTCTTCAGTTTAAAAGCTTTTATCTTCGTCCTATTTGTTGATAAAGTTAATTGCAGTGTATTGCATTTTGGCTTAATCTATATACTGTTGTTTGTAAATCATCTTCTGCATAACTATTTGGTCATCAGCAATTGTAAAAATAAAAATAGGGGATAATAGTGATTGCTCTACAATCTATCCACAGATAATAATGAAGGCCATTTGCAACTTTAATTTTCTGATTTTTTTTTTAAAAAGGAACATTTAAAAATATTTTGTTTAACAAAAAATAGTACATGAAATAATTTAACTATAATTTTCCTTTTAATGAAAATAGCTTGTGTAGATTTTCATTCCGGCAGTACAAAATAGAAATGTAGTTTTTAGAAAATCGTGTATAAAGAAATAGATACCACAAACCAAGTGCATTGTACGCTTTTTGAATTACTGTAGAACCCGAAGCCAGGGGAGGACACCTAAACGCTGACACTCGCGCAAAGGTTCCACTAACTAGTAAGTAACTATTTGTAATAAAAAAGAAATGTTGACCTTTTGACCGACTGTAGTCAAGTTTTCACTCCCAGTATCCTTCAACAGGCTATATTTACGAGGGGCTTTCAATAAGTGTTAGAAAAAGATAGAAACTGTCATCAAAACTGCGTTGGTGTGCACCTTACACTGTCTTAGGGAAGAGACTCGTTTTCTTCGCCGGATGAGGGCGTTTTTTCTTGATTTCTATGTTCAACCGGCGCAATAACGATGCATAATACTCTCCATTTATCGTTCTTCTTATCTGAAAGTAATCAATGTAGATGATTTCGCGTACATCCCCCCCCCCAAAACGAGGCAATCACCTTATCTGCAGATATCAACACCTTCGCCTTCTTCGGAGCCGGTTCGCCTTTAAAACCCACTGTTTCGAATGCATTTTTATATCTGGACTGTAGTAGTGTGTCGATGTTTCATCCACAGTTATGTGCCGTCAGGATTGCGACGGAAAAGTGCCATACTGCTTCTGAATTGATCACACAATTGAGCAAACACGGCATCCATTTTGCGAGACATTTGTCAGAGCTAATTTTTGGTAAAAAATTGAGAATACTACCTTATGGCCTCTAATATTTCGGGAACTTTGATTCGTCGATCACTCAAAACCATATCCTGGATTTTCTCAATAATTTCGGAGAAGATATGAACGTCCGGAATGATGTTCATCGCTTGTAGATGTACGGCCACATTTAAATCCAATTGTAAATTGTTGGAAACAAGTGTGCCATGAACTTCATCCAACTCGGCTTTTATCTCTTTCGGTGCTAAGCCTTTTAAATAGAAGTGTCTAATCAACCCACGAAACTCGTTTCATTAACATATTTCTAAAGAAACACAAGATTGTTGATTCAACCGCCTATGACAACGAAACCACATGACGGGTATAGTTGAAACTTTAACAACCATCTAATAAGAGACGACGGTTACTAAATACAAACTTTTTTCGATGCTACGAGTGTAAGTGTGAGGCTTACTGAATGCCCGTAGTACGTGACAAAAATTCGACATATTCGGAATTGATAATAGAGAAGTACATAGTGTGTAGAGAAGGCATTGTATTGCCCCCAAAATTCACCGTAAAAACAACAACAACATTTTCAAAAAATGCCTGTTTGTGTGTCTGTGGACAGCATAGCTCACAAACGAAAAGACCGTTAAACACCAAACTTGGTATTTAAGTGTGGTATCTTGCGACACGAAGATTTTCAAGAAAATTCCCCTACCTCCAACTAGCCTTTACATGGAAAAAATTCGATAATTTTGGTTTTCTCAAAAAATGGCTCTAACGATTTTGATTAAAATATCTTATATTTAAGATATTTACATGTCAAATAAAACGTATATCTTGAATTTCCTGAGAATAGCCTCTGATGACCTCTTTATTCTGGTGGAATTTTCTGAATGTTTCATATCTGGTAAACTATAAGAGATAGACATAAACGTACTACACAAAAAGCACACAATGTATGTCATAAACATTTTTTCCTGGAGTTGACCGTTTTCGATATATTCCTTGTTATTGGTTTCAGTTGTAAAATACTTTAACTTTTCTCACGGCAACGTGTCAACTCTTGGCCACGCAAAGAAATGGATTTCAACCCATAGCAACCACATTTTAAAACATTTGACAAGTGTATTCCTTTCTATAAGAAAGGACCGTTTCTCTTAATGTTTATCTGGATTAGCATGAAGTAAATAGAACAATAAGCTTATTAACAATAATTTGTTACAGAGATATAGAGAAAGTCATATGGATAGAACACATCAGATTTTTCAAAAGGATCTGTCTTTACGACTGGATTGTACAGACTAAAAAGTGTTTCTACAGAGAACAGTTACCCTTCGGATATTCCAAGAGATGTGGGTGGCGCTAGGCAAACAAAACATGTGTTAAGATGCCCCTCAACGTCCCAACGTTTTTTAGATAAACCTTTCGGAAGCCGGCTACAAAACAAAGGAACATAAAGGTTAATGATTTTAGTCACATGTTGTGATAGTGAGAGCGGAAGAGGTGAGGCATAGAGGAGCCTGCCGTGCCCGTCTATAGCTACGCGCCTGACATTCCAACTTCCTTGCACCCATTTCTGAGTTGTGAGCTTCTTTTTGGCAGCCGTTGCGGATGGAATATTGGAGGAGAACCGTGCCAGGATATGGCGCTACGTGTACCTGCTCTGCGTGAATGCATTTCCTACATCGCTTCTTGGCATAAATCATAGGAAGCGGGGAGGCAGTTCGTGGGAGGAAATGCGTATCTCTACTCTAGTGTCGTGCAGAAAGCTGATGTGTGTGCGTTCCCCAGGATGAAAGCACTTAGAGGAGCCTGTTCTCTATGTACAAGAAGCAAGCTGCTTCTCTTTTATTCTTAGCACCACGATTACTTTCATTTCCGAATTAAATTGCGGGTTATTTATATTTGAAAAACATCTAACAGTTCCATTCACATGACTTTCTCTACCTACTCTGTAAAAAAAAAAAAAAAAAAAAAAAAAAGAAAACTATGCTTACAAGCTTATTCTTCTTTTTACTTCATGCAGATTGAGATAAACATTAGCACAAATAGTTCTACAACTCACTTCTTTGTATCTAGAAGGGAAATAAGGGAATACACTAGGAAAGTGATAGTCAAACGTTTTAAAAGCTCGTCGCTATAATTTATTTCTCTCTTTTTTTTATAGTGTTTAACACCCGCTTTTACCACCAAGGGACCGTAAGCAATTATTTCTCTTTGCAAGGCTAAGAGTAAAACAAAAGATATATGCTAACTTTCAGTTTGAGAAAAGTGTAAATATTATTAAAACTGAAACAAATAACTAGAAATATATCAGAAATCGTTAATTATGAAAAAAGTATACTTTTCTCCAATATTATGGCTCTCAAACGGAATCGTTCTCTCCTTCCATTGGACAATAACCATTAGCAAACAAAAGGCAACTGTACTAGTGGCGAGAGGCAACGTAGTAAAGTCTCTTTCTTGGAGACAGTGCTTGCGAATCGAGAATTACGCCTCAATTAAGGGGCATCAGCGAGGGTCGGTTTCCAGCTGCACAAACCCTAATTCCAAACTTCAAAAGAGTCCGTCTTTGGAAGGAGAGTGGAGCAGCATCATGATGTTCTGAAAAATACTGCATATGGCATAAATTGTGTGTTATAAAAAAGTCTACATTTTTTGTAAAGTAAGCTTTTGTTTATCTCTTACGGTTTACCCAAAAGGAAGGGGTCTTCAGAAACTATGCCCAGAATTTTCAAGACATATATTTTATTTATCCAGTAAATTGCTTTATTATACGGTATTTTAATCAAAATGTCCAGCTACTTTTCAGAATATAAAAAAATTCGAACATCTTAGGTGTTTAGTGTGAGGGAATCTACTTGAAACTCTTGGTATCGCATACAAGGAAGATGCTGAACTTAATTTGTATTTAACGACTTTTCGTTTATGAGTTATCGTGCTCACGGACGCACACACCTTGCATAAAAGGGGCCCTAAAATGTGTATTTCAGTGAAATCTTGGTATCGAATTTTTGGGTGAAATGTAATCCTGCTCTACTTATATTCTGTGTACGATGTAGAGAAAGTAATAAAACATTTAAATGTACCTATACAGAGTTGCGCAAAAGAGACTATACACCTAATGGTGTGCATGTATCTAGGTTGGTAGAAATCTGGAAATGACACGTAGTGTTAATAAATGCATCCTAACCATAAGTAACATAGTGTTGACAACACAAATTACAGTGTTCACAATTCGTTGATTAAAGAAGAAAGAATTTTCGTCGTGAAGACATCTTACCAAAGGGTTTTATTGCTGAGGGAATAGAAAGCACATATTTTCTAGTCAAATCCACCAACACTAAATCTACTTACGGTTTAATTCATAATTTTGAAACTGGAGGTTCTGTTCTGGTAGCACTTCCTGCATGATAGAGCTCACGCACATTATGCATAGTTTGTAGCACGTTCCTTGATAATGATTTCAATAGAAGAGTGCTTGGACGTGGTGCTGCAATTGACTTCTCATCACGATCCCCCGATGAGGTATGAGCATGTTAACGACGGGGGAACTGTGACCAAGAACTGATCTATTGCGGCTTACCAAGCCCCCCCCCCCGGGTTTAGGGATGAGAGGAGGGGAAACCACAGGCAAGCACACAGGAAACGACGGACCTAAGCGCAGACGTATAGAAGTCCCTAATAGTTTCAATAGGTGGCAGCCCTGGCGCATAACGGAGGCTATACAGGCGCCGGGAGGCCGGAACGAGGCCTCAACCAGCGCAACCAGGGGGAAGAGAGTTTTACTCGGGGCAAGTAACCGTGCCCTCTGCTGCCGACCTGAAAGATGAAGAAGGGAAATGAAATGAAGGAATGAAAGGTAGATATATAGCACTCCAGCTTTCGCCATTGTGGCCCCAGGAAAACCACGGAAAACTCCAGGACCAGAGAGCGCGGTCAACGGGGAGCGAACCCAGACCTCCCGAATGCTAGTCCCAGACGAAAAGTCTGAGCCACCTGGCTCGGAACGATTACCCGATACAAGAATTTCTTCCTTTGGGGTACGGTTAATTACAAAGCTTACGTGAAAGATAAAAACTCTTGAAAAACTGCCTGGTTGCTTTGAGAACGCCTCCCACATCTGGACAACATTCAGCTATGTTTGGATGTGTGTTCAAAATGTTTCAGGTATACTTCTGCAGTGTAGAGCCACGAAGCAGGGAGACCGTCTGAACATAAAAAGCTTATGTGTTCCATTCACATGCCTTTCTCTACATCTCTGCAACAAATTATTGTTAAAAAGTTTATTCTTCTATTTACTTAATGACAATCGAGAAAAATAATCAGAATTGGTATTATTACTTGCAAACAAAAGGGAAATAAGGGAGTACCGTGGGCTAAAGCGATAATCAAATCTTTTAAAAGCTGGTTGCTATATGATTGAAGTTCCGTTGTTTGTATGGCCAGAAGTTGACACATTTCCGTATAAGAAAAGTATTAAGTTTTTAAAACTGAAACCAATAACAAAATATATTTCAAAAAACAATCAACTCCACGAAAAAATGAATTTAACATAAATTGTGTACTTCAACGATATCTACATATTTTGTGTAGTAAGTTTTGTCTAACCCTTTCCGTTTACTAGTTATGCAAAATCCAGCAAAATTCATTCAAAATAAAGAGGTCTTCAGAGGCTATTTCTAGAAAATTCATGCTATACATTCTATTTGCTGTGTGAATATATTTAATATGCGGTATTTTAATCCAAATCGTTACAGCCAATTTTTGAGAAAATCAAAATGTTCGAAATATTTTCTATGTAAAGGGTAGTTTGGGGTGGGGGATTTTCCTCAAAATATTCGTGTCGCATCCTTGGAAACTTATATACCAATTTTGGTATTTTACCGACTTTTCGTTTTGAGATTTCGTGTTCACAGACACACGGACCTTTTTCTAAAATGTTTTTTATACAGGGGACCCTAAAACGTCTATTTCCGGTGAAATATCAGTATCAATTTTTAATGGAATGCAATACCTCCTCTATTCACTATCTACATAGTACGTGTAGTTGCACTGGTCATCAGTGCATATTCTGCTGGGTACCAGTAGTATAGGAGTAGTTTTTCATTTATCTTAATAATCTAGAGCATAGTTTTATGGGTAAATAGCTGGTTACCAGTTATTTGTGTTACTGGATTCCAGTAATTAATAATAGACGATTTAGTGTTAGTGAAAGTTGTTTTATGGTTGGAATCTATTTTATTTCAGTTTATATTAATTTGTTTTTGTTTTAAATTAAATTTTGAGTTATTAGTATATAAGTATTATATGTAAAACAATGATGTATAACAATAATTTAAAAGTGGGAAATAAATTATAAAGTTTGCAATATACGTCCTGGTATAGGGAACAAGATGCCAGGATGTTGTATTACAGATTTTATTTTATTTTAGTACATGTAGAGAAAGTAAAAATATAAATGCATCATACGGTATGCTGAAGTGATTACACGATTTCAAGTTATTCATTCCCCAGTTGAAGGTTCCGATTATATATTACAGTAAATTACGCTCTCTGTAATGCATAAAGGCGGGAGAGTTCAAGTTAAGACATCAGCCGTAGAGAAAAGCAGTTATTTTATCGCTTCTTTACAGTACAGTAAAGAAATGTCCATAAATTCTAAAGAGTTTTATGGTTATTTAACACATTCTAACAAGTTATTTTTTTTTATTAAACGACTGACGTATGAATGGAGCTACAACTCCTTTTTTGTATTTACTTATTAACTTATTGCTTTCTCTAAACGCACTATACATACAGTAGGCAGAGAAGATATTGTACTCCACCCAAAACGTCGTAGTAGAAATTTCACCGGAAATATATGTTTTGAGATGCCTGGAATTAAGAAAAACGTCCATGTGCATATGTGTGAAAAAATTTGGTATATAAGTTTAGTAGGTTCCGAAAATGTGACACGAAGATTTTCAAGAATTCTCCAACCTACATGGAAACATTTTCGAAAATTTTTCATTAAAATACCGTATAAAGATATTTACTTGAAAATAAAATGTGTATATTGAATTTTCAGGGAATAACCTCTGAAGACCTCTTCATTTTGGATGAATTTTATACATAACTAGTAAACCGTAAGAGATAGACGTAAAGTTACTACTCAAAAATGTATATGGCACAATTTATGGCATATACAATTTTTGTGGGGTTAGCCATTTCCGAGATATTACTTGTTACTGTTTTCAATTTTATAATATTTAAGCTTTTCGCCACGAGAAGTCAACTCCACGCGAAGAGAAGGAATTTCAATCACATAGCGGCCAGCTTTTAAAGCTTTTAGTCCATTATTTTCCTTCTACTTATAAGAATAGTAATTAGACCATTTCTGCTAATGTTTATCTCGATTAGCATGGCGTAAATAAAAATAATCTTTTGTAGTGAAAGTTTGTTTATGAAACAGCTAGAGAAAGTCATGGAACACACCAAATCTTTACTAAATGACTGATCTATGGATGGAGCTACAAATGGCTCCTTTTTGTTTCTTTTACTTCTGAACCTATTATGGGGTCATTCAGCCACATTTTAACCATTATATATAAAATTTGAGCATTCATAATCATGCATTCCACCACCACATTTATCGTAATTATAAACTTAATCATTGCCACCATAATCGAGACCATCTTGAGTTTAGTAATTAACACGTATTAGAACGTAAATCATTCCAATTCCTCTATCTATCAATTGGTCTTTCGGGGGTTATATCTTTTTGAGGTGTATATGTAAAAGCATCAAATGACAGTCTACAGTTCTTCGAAATTACATACAGATGCACCTTATAAAAGAACATCGCTGAGTTTTGTACCGTCGATGAATCTGCGTTTAATTTTATTGTTCTGCGCCTTTGTGGCTTTTTACTTGATAATTTATGAGCAGCAGTTGTTTTAAAACTCATTTCTGTCACTTCAGCTCACTGCCTCTCTCTCTCTCTCTCTCTCTCTCTCTCTCTCTCATCCTCCCTGTCTTACTTTACACCAGCCAAAATTCGAATTCGTATACAAACAGGAGTATAAGAAGAACCATAACTTTTAAAACTAAGTTTCGTTACTTTTCAATCAGTGCTCGTTTTGCTGTACCTCACTACTGATTACATTTTTGTTATTTACTTTAATTTTTGTTTTAATAACATTAAATAAACACATATAGCCTATGTTATTCAGATAAGCTTGATTACTCTATGGAATGAACGACCTTGCCATTTCTAAATTTACTTCTTGCATATCAATTGCTATTTACTTCTTGAAAAATACATCTTGGAGAACTAAGGAAAGTTTTTATTCGTTGGAATAAATTGTGATTTTGTAAATAATGTTTTTAGTTAGGTAAAAAGTACACTCATAATATAATAAAAACTTATATTTATTTTATTTATATTAAGATGTTATCAAGTAAGATTTGTTTAACATTCTTCGTATAAATTAACATCTTTATTTGTACAAAGTATAATAGCTTACATGAGAAATAGAAAAGGGTCAGAATAATAACTATATAAGATGTGTATTCCAATAGTTTTTATTAATTCAAATAAGGTATATATATTAAACACTTATTATATGCTTACAGTATATTTTTATACTCATAGATTCCATTTTTATAAAGTTTATTTTCCATCAATATAGACTATAAAATTGCGTGTTAGGCGGAATCAACGAAAATGAAAACGTCGAAGATAAACCCCAGGAGAGGTTTGCCATAAGCCGTGAAGGCAAGCATTCAAAACCAGAGACTGAACTCGAATAGAAGCAGTGGACATAGGCTGTCTTCCCAAGTCTCCCAAACCTATTTTGTCTTAGCGCTAGTAAAAAAGCGAGTAACGACGAACTCCTTAGAATGGCATTCGAGGAACTAGAAGTATGCGCGCAATTGTGCTCCAGTTTTGTAAGCCTGATCTAAGGTAAGAATATTCCTACCATCCTTGCAGGAGGATTTTTTTCTGATGTGTTCCATTAACATGACTCTCTACCTGTTCTTCTATATACTTAACTATTCTAATAAAAGATTATTCTTTTCACGATATGATACTACAGGAGATAAACATCACCATAAATTATGCTTCCTTGTACGTAAAAGGGAAATAAGGGGGGTTACATTAGGCTAAAACAATAGTCAAATCTTTTAAAAGTTGGTCGCTATTTTATAAAATTAAAATTCGATTTTCTTTGCATGGCCAGGAGTAAAACAAAAGAGATGTGAATTAGGACTTCCTATTTGAGAAAAGTTTAAGTATTTTAATACTGGAACCAATATCAAGGGCTACTTCGGAAATAGTTAACTTTAAAAAAAAACATAAGACAAATTGATTGTTATAACGACATCTACATCTTAGTATAACCGAGCCAGGCGGTTTTGTCTGTAACTGGCATTCGGGAGGTCCGGGTTCGCTCACCATCGACCACGCATTCTCTCTCTGGGGTTTTCCTGGGACCGCTTAACCGGATACTGGGATGCTGTATATCTATCACGGTTCCTTTCCCTTTCATTTCTTCATTTCATTTCCCTTCTTCAGCTTTTAGGTCTGTGGCAGATGTTGCTCGAGGCTTTGCAGGCAGATATTACGATTGCTTGCTCCGAGTAAAACTCTCTTCTCCTGGTTGCGCTAGTTGAGGCGAGGTGCCGTTGAAGATGCCTCCTTTCGGCCTCCCCGCGTCTGCATAGCCACCATGGCGCGCCAGCTCTCCATACAGTGGCACTGTTAGAGACATCCGCGCGTCTCTGCGCTTAGTTCCGTCATTTCCTGTGCGCTGGCCTGTGGTTCCCCTTCTCTCATCCCCACTCCTGCGGGGTGTGGAAGGCTGCAATAGTTGAATACTTGGTCGCAGTTGCCGATCTGTCCCCCGTCCCTCATAAATAAGTAGAGGAATTAAAAGTCTTAAATGGATAATCCGTCGTGTAGAATTCTGATAGCTTCAAGTAAAACATATTTTAGTCCTGCTTTCCTGAGTATACCAATACTGCTGTGTAACCAGTGGAATTTATATTCTGATTTTGAATTTCCACATCAGCGATTTAGGCTTCAAGAGTTTCCTTGAATGTCACTAAATCTAATGTATATAGAAAAACACACTATCTTCGGCTCACCCAACCCATCCATTACCTTCTTGAGGTCATTAATCATGTCATCAAATACGTTCCCCGGACAGTATGACATCCCGTTATGAAAAATGAATGATACAGATGTAGTTACACATTTTGCGGCGGACTCCAATTCCACAGAGATTGAACGTAAGGCAGATATGGGATAATGTACTAAAGCATCTGTAGCATCAGAAACCTATATCAGATATGTTCAAATACATTTATCGAATTATAATACAATCTTGAATTTGGAATACAAATGTTATTAAATAAAAAGGCAACATATTGGCAGAACTTGAGAAAATACACCTCTCAGATAGAATGAACCAGGCAGCCAAAAATAAGTAATGAATTACAGACCATGGAAGGCGTGGAAGCGACGATGAATCAATAAAGGAAAAGAACGATATAATAACTTTGTGTTACATTCACATACGTTTTTCTACTTATTCGAAACAAACTATTCGTACAACAACTTATTCTTCTATCTGTTTCTTGATAAAAATGAAAATTAGCAAAATAGTTTTATTATATATTTTCTTACAGTTTCAAATGGAATAAGATAAACCACTGGGTTAAAGTAATAGTCAAATATCTTAAGATAGATATGGTTGGTCGCTAAGGGATGACCTTGAAATTCTGTTCAGATTTCATGACCATATTGAAGAGAGAAAAAAAAAAGAAAAGCAAATGACGACTGTTCATTTGAGAATGTTTTATGTGATAAAATGTAAATAAAAACAAGGAATAGATCCTAAATGGTTAGCTCTACAAAACAAAACAAAAAAGTATATACAAGTTATGTTTTAACGATATCTTTATTTTTTGCGTAATAAGAATTTGTCTAGTGACTTAGTTGACCAGTTATGCGAATATAGAGAGAACTTCACTTTATTTGTCATGTAAATATCTTTAATATATAGTATTTTAATCAAAATGTTAGAGCCATTTTTGAGAACGTTGAAAATTTTGAAAAATCTCCATAAAACGGATACTTTTCGTGTTGTATTTTTGGAAGACATTGAACTTAAATGCATACTAAGTTTGGCACTTAACCGACTTTTCGTTTTTGAGTTTTGGTGTACACAGAGACATGTACAGATTTTGTTTTCTAAAAATGAGGTTTTATATCATTCAGGGACCCTCAAAACGTGTATTTCCAGGGAAATTTCGATCTCGAATTTTTGGGTGGTTGCAATAGCTGTAATATTATATACCAAAACAAAAATCATGGTTTTCATATGATCAGACCATCTTATAATTAAAATAATAGTAAGCAATAACCTTCTGGAACGGATATCAGTATTTAACTATACAGGCTGTAGAGTTTCATATGTAAGAGATTAGAATCTATAAAATAAACGCAATAGATTCCAATAGATATGCGGAGCAGTACCATTCATTCCCAAAAATAATGCATGAAGGACAACACAGGTAAAATTTTAAAAGCAATAGTCGAGATCCTGTTGACATAAGGCTGTGAGTATTGAACTTGGATTCAAGCAACGAAAAAGAAAATTGAAACAACTGAAATGAATGTCCTCCTAAGTGTTGCAAGTTCCACACCATTGGGAGCACTTTCGACAAGATTTAGATACTTTCAACAGTACTGTACAAAATCAAGAGTGGTATTAACATATTACAAGAATGGAAGACAGGAGATTGCTCTAAAAGGATTGAGAAGTGTTAGAAGGCCAAGATTACCATTACTTTGAAAACAGAACTGGCCAATAGATACATTTCCTTATTATTTATTTGTTTACTACGAGTTCTTAGTTTTATCTTCATTCTCCATTTTTCTTTTACTTTTCAATCTGTTTCCAATTCTCTCTTCTTCATACCACTTCTTATATCGTCGATTAACATCTTTCTTGATTTACTCCTGTCTCCTCTCCCTGGTGGAGTCCATTCTAAACTTTGTCTGCTAGGCAATCTTGTTCTGGCATTCTACGTATGTGAGCATACCATAGCTTATAGCTTACACAGTCTAATAATGTATCGTGGACTTTCATCTCTTATCTAATTATTGTGTTTTGATTTTTTCCCTAATTTATAATGCCTAGAGGAGCGCCTAAGACAATCTATTTCTGTGGAAAGTAGCTTAAATCGCAGCTTCGTGTTTAAACGCCATGTTTTTGCTCCATAAATTGTCGTTTTTCTTATTCTAGACTTGTAGATTTCTAGTTTAGAAGTCATTGTTACTGTCTTATAATTTAAGGTAGCTATAGCCGACCTACCTTTCTGGACCCTATATTTTATACCAGTTTCTGGGCACATTATTCGTCCCCTTTGACACAGCCCATTCCATATCCCAAAATCAAATCTTTCATTTCTTCACAAGCCATACCAGCTGGCCAAACTGCCCCGCATTTGACGTGTGAGATGTCCCTTCGTGCGTTAAAAGAGTTGCAGATCTCAACGGGGCTATTTCAAGCCAAAACCGGTAAGTGGGGTACTGGCTGAGCGACCTTCATTTTACCTTACTTCCTTATCAGCAAATTCTTAGCTCTATATCACAAATCATGATGTTAAACTACTATAAATTTAAAACTAAATTAACAGAAAATCTCTCTTTAAAATTGACAAAAACTTAAATATGAAGAGCATTGAAAGGAATAATTCTTTAAGTGTACAGGTGGCCATAAGTAACCAATATTAATTGCAGGGGCAAGAATTCTGTGATGAGACGTTGAGTGGGTTGCGCTCATTGAGAGGGGTAATAGGAAGACAGCCCTCTCCATTTCCCACTGGCCGGTTTTAACATGGAATAGCCCCTTTGAGTTCTGCAGCTCTTTTAACGCACGGAGGTATATCTGGGCAGGCCAAATATGGGGAAATTGGGCCACCTATAAAGTTATGTTTAGTACCTATTTATTATAAATTTTTTGCTCGTACGTTCTGTGTCATAAGCCTATCCTATGATTAGCTGCAAATAATAATAATAATAATAATAATAATAATAATAATAATAATAGCAATGTTACAATTTATTCTACGTTATCCTTATGTATATGTTTTTTTTTGAGAAAAAATAATAAGCTAGAAGTTACATAGAACATTTTCAACTGGAATTTTTGGAATTATTGGAATAGGCAACAGCTCTCAATCATTTTGAATTCTTATGTTCAATCCCACAGAGATTTATTACACGAGGGCCTTTTTTTCAACCTCCGATAGGCTATAAATAAAAGACAAGTTCATAGAAAACAATTATTTTATTACTAAAAATTTTGTACATGTATGATTACTTTTCAACATAATCACAGAAAAGATTTATCTTATCTGTGCACAGGCTTTGCAATACCCACTTCAAAAATGTTTCGCCAATGATTTCAAATGAGCATTGACGTTGTTTTGAAGATCTTCGTTGGTCTGAACGTGCTGCCCTCCTAGCCACGTCTTCATTCAGGACTGTACGGCGGATGATCGAAAATGTCCCATTGAAATTGTTCAAGGAGCCGATGGGTTGTGCCACCAGTGTATGGACGAGCGTTGTCATGGATCAACACAATTCCTGAAGTCTTCTTCGTTTGTTTTGAATGGTTCTCCGTAAACGTCGTAAAGTACGAAGATCTTCAAAAAAAAACGTCAATGCTCATTTGAAATCGTTGGCGGCAACATTTTTTGAAGCGGGTATTGCAAAGCTTGTGCACAGGTACGATAAATGTCTCAATCCTTTCGGTGATTATGTTGAAAAGTAACCATAAGTGTACAAAACTTTTAGTAATAAAATAATCGTTTTCTATGAACTTGTCTTTTATTTATAGCCTATCAGAGGTTGAAAAAAAAAGGCCCTCGTACAACATCTGCTAGACCCAACGTGGTCTAGTCTTGGACTTATGAGCGTCCCTGTATATTTTCTCCAATGCACCAGGATGGTAATATTTCTTGAATTCCTCCTAAGCTGGAGACGTTTGTTGCATCGTGGGAACTGTAAATACTGTAGCCTTTTGCTGGCAAGTGAGAGTTATTTCTCTGCTACTGGCGAAGTCTTTAGGAATACCGTTCCAGGCGACTGCTCTCGGCTCCATTACCAGAGTTCTTGCGGTGATGATGGAGATAGCGATCTTTTCTTTCGCTGCTGCAAGCACCTCTAGCTCACTTGCAAAATGTTCAGCCGAGCAATGTCATCTATTGACCTTAACTTGCAGACAATCACGTGATCTGCCTCAAAGATTTATGTACATTCCTTGAGGCTTTGTAAGATTGGAAGAAAAATACCATAATGTTCTTGCAATGCAACTACAATGTAAAGGTACCATCACCAACAAGAGAAAATAGCTAATGGATTTACTCATCTCAGGAAAGTGCTGTGAAGATGAAGTTCACAACAGACCGCCTGGGTAGTGTGGTGGTAGCGTGTCTGCCTCACATTCAACAGGTCGTTAGTTCGAATCTCGCTTAGGGTGAGTTACCCGGATAAGGTTTTTTTCGGGGTTTTCCCTTATTCTGTGAAGAGGAATGTCGAATAACTTTAAGCCCCATGGACGCCAAGATCATTTGAGCATCATTTCACCGATTTCATTCAACGTCCGATCTGACCAACCAAGTTAAAGGATGTTAAAGCTACCAAAATAATAATAATAATAATAAAGATCCCAACAAAAGCTAAAGGCTGTTCTGAAAGTATGCAAATTCTGCTGCTGATGGTGTGTAAACCTAGCCTTCGTGTGTTGAGTATTCGGGGAATATCAACAAGTGAATACGGGGCGGGATGACTTAGACGGTAACGTCTGTGGCTCGCATTCGGAGGGTCCCGGTTTCAAAACCTATGAACCGACCAATCTGGCTGGATTTTTTTTTTTTTTTTCGTGGTTTCGCTCAGTCACCAAAGTAAATGCTGGATTGGATATTAAATACCACGACCCAAAGTTTTACCGTCAGTCTAAAACAACAGCAAAATTAAAAACTGATGTGTTCCATTCATACGACATTCTCTAGCTGTTCCACATAATACAAACTACTCTTATAAAAGAATATTATTTTATTTACACCATAGTAATCGAAATATACATTAACAAAATTGGTATTTTTACTTGATTTTTTGTAAGTAGAAGGGATATAAGGGAATGTACTAAGATAAAGGGATAATTAAAAGTTTTTAAAAGCTATCGCTATGTGAAACAATTGGTCATTTCCTTAGCGCGGTGGTAGCGCGTCTGCTTGCCAAGCCGGAGACCTGGATTCGATTCCCGGTTCCGGCGTGGGAAATAATCCCCCTCTGGGAAACCTGGTTTGGGGTGCACTCAGCCTCATGATATCCCTGGGGGTCCAATTGAGGGGCTACTTGATTGAGAAGTAGCGGCTCCAGATCGAGAAGACCGATTAACCGGCCCGGGAGGGACTCGAGGCGCTGATAACGTCTCATCCTCCAACACTGCACCCAATTCATGATGCCTTCGAGCCGAGAGAGGGCATGCAGCGGCCGGGCGGTATGCAATGGTCCCTTGTGGACTGTCGTGTCCTGGAGTTTATGTAAAACAATTGAAGTTTGGTTCGTTTTGCTTGACCACCGAAACGAAAGTTATCCTCCGTTTGAGGATGGATGGATAATGGGATTATCTACTGTTTTTACTCATGGTTGTATTAGGGATTTTTCCCTAAAATTTAATTTTTTTTTACGTTTTTTTGTGAGGAAGTGGTTCACTACTCTTGACATGGCAGACACCTCTTCTTTTTTATTTTTTAAATTTTATTGAAAAATCATAAAAGTTACGTAGTTTATAACTGAAACCAATAATAAGGAATATCTAAAAAAATAGTGCACACTACAAGAAAAAGGTATATAACATAAAGTGTGAGTTTTAACGAGATCTGTATATTTTGTTTAATAAGTTTTCTCTTATCTCTTACGGCTTACCAGTTATACAACATTCAGCAAAATGCATCTAGAATAGAGGTCTCATAGGCTATTCCCAGAAAATTCAAGTTATGCATTTTATTTGTCGTGTAACTGTCTTTGATATACAATATTTTAATCAAAATTGTTAGAGCCATTTTTGAGAAAAACAACATTTTCAAAAAAAAAATTCCATATAAAGTGTAGCTTGGGGAGGGGGGATTTTCTTGAAAATCTTCATGTCGCATCCTTCGAAGAGATTAAATGTAAATACAAAGTTTGGTATTAACGGTATTTTCGTTTTTCAGTATAGCCTCTACACACGCACACACACACACACACACACACACACACACACACACACACACACTCGCGCGCGGACCTAGCTGAGCAATTCCGCAACGACACCGAAATAAAAACTCCACAAAGGCCCCCTCAACTCAACCTGTCGAACAACTGCGGCCAGGACCAAATGACATTGCACAAAATGACGAGTGCAGGGAAAGATGGACAGGAAAATCGTGGTAGAAGAAGAATCAACCAGCCTACTGACGTGGGGAAACCACGAAAAATCTTTGGGTCAGAATGAGCCTTCGCTGGGGATGAAACCTAGGCTCTCCATACGCGTTATCGTAGCACAGACGTTATGCAGCTGTAAGCCCAATGTCTGTCCGAAAATGAGAAATGCAACACTTCGTAACAATTTTTTTTTTCAAATCCTTTGAATGCTTAGTTTCCGTCACTTTAGTAGATTCTAGTCACTACAGGTCTGTGCACTAATGTAGTACATTCGATTATGAAGGCCTGTGCTCGTTCCGTAACATGATAGAACAATAGATAGGCAAACGGATAGCGTGTAAGTTCCTAGTTGCATTTCGTTTAGATGCACCGTCCTTAGTAGTATACCTATCTTTCCACCTATGCTCGCTGTCCAATCAATGTGTATTTCGTGTCGCGCACAAACTCCTTATCTTTATCCAGAACTAAGAAACTACTTCAAGATCTTTTAGATGTCTGTTGACTTCCCAAGTACTTTTGTTGACAGCTTCAAATAATGGAAGAAAACTCAAGCGTGTACAACTTTTACAATTGCCAAAAAAACGGATTTAAGTTGCAATACCGTATCAACTCAACCAGTTTACTGGGTACTAGGATAAAACAAAAACTCGTAACAAACTTTATTTATTGCGCGAAATGCGTTACAAGCCCTGTTTTGTAGCTCGTGACATACAAATCTCTCGTAATTCGTTCGCCTACTGTCTCGTAACTCATTCACATTTATTTTCTGCCGGTATTTTTTATAATCTCCTGTTGTAGGGAGACACAAATGTTCCAGAATTTAATTAAAGGAGACGGCGAACTTTCTCATACAGCAGTCAAAGAAGCCTTTTCCAATGCTTGACCGACTGCATTATACGGGTTTACTTTCTTTAATCTCTCTCGCTCAAAGCCTTCACAAATATTTTGTTTGATTGTTCATGTAGGTTTGGCTATAATATTTAAATCGCCTTGAAGAGCATTTAAATGTGAAGGGGATAGAAAGTACATAAACCTACCTAGATTACTGTGTAACAGGACTATACAGGCTGCTTCAATTTAAGCGTCTTATAGCTATAGAGATTGTATCCCTCGAGATGTTGTAATAGAAAGACATATACATAGTTGCTAGAGAAGTTATTGCATTCTACAAAAAAATTCCATTCCGAGATTTCACCGGATATACATGTTTTGAGGCACCTGCATCTAAAAACAGCGTTTTAGCGACAAAAGGTATGTGAATATTGTCTGTATGACACATGGGTGAAAAACTAGAAGCGGCTAAACACCAAACTTGATATTTATGCTTAGCATCTTCCAAAAGTGCGACTCGACTATTTGAAAACTTCTCCCACCTACAACTTCCCTCTAAATGGAATATTTTTCGACTTTTTTATTTTCTCAGAAATGGCTATAATGATTTTGATTAAACTACCTTATACTAAAGATATTTACTTGACAAATAAAATGTATATATTGAATATTCTAGGAATAACCTCTCAAGTCCATTTTAATTTAGCAACCACAATTTATTCAAAATAACATCTTTTTTGTGACATAAGCCATTTCCGAGACATCAATTAGGATTTTTCAATTACTCTGTCGACATTCAGTTGTTTTTCACCATGGAAAGCGTACAGAATTTTAAGGCCAGAAGCCATTTCTGCATTGATTTATCTCGATTAAAATGAAATAAAAAATAAAATTTTGTAAACGATAGAGTAAAGAAAGCCATATATATGTAACACATTAGAACTTTATGTTTAATTTTAGCAAATCAATTTGAGAGAACAGTTTTACCGTAACATGCAATCGTCATTCGGGAGTTATTTGCTGGTGGCTGTGCTGACGCGTTTTCCTTGGCGACAGGTGGTTTCCTTGGCTTTCAGATTTATGTTAGAAATTGCTCATTAGCTTATTCAAAATACTGCTATTAGCTTCTTGAGCAAATAAGACTGTTTAATCAGCTTATAAATACATTCTACTGCTTGGGAAGTTTATCATCGAATACAAAATTGTTTGATTATTAATTTGAACAGTCAAACAAACTTTTCTTGCGGTACTTGTTCTGTAAGTCCATCGCTTAGTATAAAGTGAGGATATTACCAGGACATTAAAAGTCCCATTGAACTAGTCTGCGGTAGAACTTGCGGCGCTTCCTCCTGCTCTGATTATTTCTATATTGTAAATTATGTATTTAATGTATAATTCAAATTTTTGCTCCGGCTTGTTGCGTTCCCCGGTCGAGCAAGTATCTCTTAACAGGGCGTAACAATATAAGGAACTATTCAGAGATAACACATTTTTAACTTTTAGTTTAAGCTATTTATTTAAATTATTACCAGGATATTTAATAATTTACGTTATATTTCTATGCGATCATAGGAATAAATTTATGATTATCATACTTCCTCATCTATACTGTCAATATCACCTCTATTATTTTCTTAACAAATACAAGTAATCTATCTTACATTTCACAAAGATTTAGTTCATTATCACGCGTTCAGTTACACGTGTATTAAGATTTCGCGTTTCATGATTCTTACTAAGCGATCTGTAATACCAAAATACTGGAGGAGAAAAACTAAATGCACTTCTACCTAAAACGGAGTGCGCTGTTCAGTAAATGAAACGGCACTGTTTTGAGAACTGTGTCTCCGTAAATATATACTTATATTCAACCGTTCTTCTGCCTAAGCATTAAAACTGTGCTCTAATTGGCTCTAATTGGCTCACAGAAGCGTATCTTTTTATGAGCCAATAGAAACTATCCTACTATTTAACTTAGGCTGCTAACGCTCAGCAACTTTCACAATCATTTATACATCTTACCGCAACTGCTCAAAAAAGTTGCGAAAGATTTCTCTTTTAAAACTCTTCTGCAGTTTGTACTGTAGTTACCTAGGCAAATCACTGATGTATAAAAACCCAGAGGGAATCTAAAAAAAAAGGTATAGGGAGAACGTTTGCAGGAAACTGCAGTGTTTCATAATTTATTAGAACAAATCTTATATGTATGATTTTGGCGTTAATGCTTTCGTTTAGAAATAGTTACATTCGTTAAAATTTTAAGTTATATGCTATAAGTTACAATTATACATTATAGGCCTTGAAATACACTTTGAACACAAATCTTGTGGTGAAAGAAATGCCTGATTATCCCGATTAGTAAAGTGGATTTTCGCAGAAACAACAATTAACACTCACCGAAATATTTTAACTCCCGAATTTTGCCCAAGCCGAAAGAAAGCTCACTTTTTCCTACCCTTGGCGGCTATGCAGTGCAGCTTTGCTATGCTCTTAAAGACGATCTGTCCCTCAGCGAGTTTCCAGGAGACTGAATGCCTCTCTCTGTCCCACGATGGCCCAGTGAAGAGCGGAGGAAAGGTAGTTCTAACACTGAATCTCGGATGTCACTGAAGATGACAGAAAATCTTGTTTATCCCATAAATGCCTGACGTGGATACAACCACCTCTGATTCCTAACTTGTGGAAGGGGGTAAACAAACATTTTAAGTTTCAGCTATATCTTTTCTAAGCTTCTGCTAACATCTAATACTATTTTAAAATGTTAAAAAAAGCCATTATATACAGTGAAGCTGTCAATTTTATTAAAATCTGGACATGTATTACCAGCATGGTGATGGTGTAGATGGAGTACCCTGGACGCGCGTTTCAACAACTTTCGTTGTCACCCTCTTGCAGGTTTGCAGATGTTCGAGGAAGTTGGGCAACATCGGCATTTAATATAGGCGTCTGACCGACAGTGGTGGCTTCTAGTTCTTTCGTAACTTCTATTTCCACTTTCACTCTTATTAGCAGATTTATATATGAGGTCTCTTGAAATAAAACTTATGAAAGAACATCCTGAAATATTCAAAGTATGGCATAGATATGTGGATGATATCTTTGCTATCATTCCTAATCAAGCCATAAAGAAATCCTTGGATATACTAAATACTCAGGATGAAGGTATTAAATTTACTATGGAAATTGAAAATGATTGTATGCTGGCTTTTTTGGATATTAAGATCTTTAGAAATAATAATTTGTTACAGTTTGGTATTTATAAAAAGCCAACTCATGTGGATAATTATATCAAGGATAACAAATGCAGTCCAAAAAGTCAGCAACATGCTGTTTTTCAAAGCTTAATATATAGATTAATTAATGTACCCCTAACAGAGGAAGAATACAAAAAAGAACTTAATTATATCATCAAGGTTGCAGAAAACAATGGATTTAATAGACAGTTGATTTATAATATTTTGAAAAAAAAAAGAAAATCAAAATAAGAAGAAAGAAAATAGCTTATTAAAACCAATAAAAGATGATTTTAAGTATAGAAGATTCAACTATCATCCAAAATTGTTTCCAAAATTTAAAAAATTATTTGATAAATACAATATAACACTTGCCCCTTGCAACAGATTTAGCTTAAAGAAGATGTTAAATAAACCACTTGATAAAACAGTGAATAATTTAAACAAATCTGGTATATATCAAATCAACTGCAATGCTTGTGAAAAAGTTTATATTGGTAGAACAAAGAGAAGCTTAAAGTTCGTCTTAAAGAACACCAGAGAAATATTAAATTAAAACAGTTGGATAAATCAGCAGTAGCCAACCACTTTTGGAGTACCAACCATGAAATTGGGCGACATATAAAATTACTGAAAGTCATTAATTCCCCTTCAGAATTAGATATTTGGGAAAAAAATTTTCATCCATAGTAATTGTAATAATGTGGTCAATTTTGAAATACCACCAGCAGATGTCATTTTAAATTTTGTACAAAAAACAATAGAAAGTCAAGCTGTAGACTCTAAACGAGCAAACAGTTCCGCGATGTCCCACCAGAGGTCACCAAGGACTAGAAAGAAGAAGGCAGTTGTTAATGATATCCTACTTCCACCACCAGAAACCACTACTGTCGGTCAGACGCCTATATTATATGCCGATGTTGGCAGATCCACTCAGAACACTGAGTAAAATTCACCATAAGTCACCATTCATTTTCACCAATCACTTCGGGCACTCAGGGCGCAAGTCATGTGTGTCCACTGGCTAAATTTACTATCACTCGCTGTTACTGCCACTGGCAGGCAGCAATCATTATCACCAGAAATGCGCAGGTGCTTAATGCGGTACTGCACCAGAGAGGCATGGGCCTCCTACTTCCGGTGGGGGTTTTTTGTGAGTAGTGCCACCCTGGTTCGAGTCCAGGGTGGGGAGTCTCACACTCCCAGGCTTGCCTGGGGTTAGGGCGTTAGTTGCCTTTTCCCCCATCATCAATAATAATAAAAAAAAACAACAACATCCTCAGACATCTGCAAACCTGCAAGAGGATGACAACGAAAGTTGTTGAAACGCGCGTCCAGGGTACTCCATCTGCACCATGACCAAGTGAAGCACGTGTTGGTAATAGATGTCCAGATTTTAATAAAATCTAATACTATGTTCTTATTTCTATATTATAATTTTATATACATATATATACATTATCTTGCTTATTAATTGTTTACATCTTCTTGCATTCATCAGTATTGCCTCTAACTTTGCGCAACTATACCGATCATTCATTTGCAAGTAACATTTGTTAGCTAAACTTTCGGGCAAGTTTGGTGTAAAGTTGCGACCCGTACGACCGAGACCTTAACCTGCACAGACTGGTTTGCAATACAATGACGTAAAGTAAGACTTGCCAAATCCGATAAACAAGTGCATCGTAAACTAGAAAATGTACTTTATCTGGAAACCGGATTGCTTTCTATCGGCGACTGTACATGCCTCATTGAAGAAAAAAGTTGGCAGTGTTGCTGCAGCAGTGCATAGAGGGAGAGGGAGAGGATGCACTTAGACATTTATCTCTATAGCAGGGGATCTCTTGAGAAGTTAAATGCGTCCTGCTCCTGAGAGGGAGGGAGATACAAACCCAGACGTCGCGGTGGAGACTCGCTTATGTCTCCGTGATTTTCCACTACACCGTCATGTCACATTGCTAAACACATCCATGCACATACGCTGCATCCATGTTATGATTAGAATTGCATGTTCCTTTTTACTTTCTCTACTTAGTACATAGGTAGAGTAGGTATTACATCCCACCCACAAATACGATACCGAGATTTCACCGAGAATGCACGTTTTAAGGTCCCCTTTATACAATTCGGTTTTAGAAAAAGGTCCGTGTGTGTCTGTGAACACGATATCTCAAAAATGAAATAACCAAACTTAATATTTAGGTTGAGCAGCTTCAGCATCTTCCTTGTTTCGGCTTTTAACGGTTGGGCCAGTAGGCATCCGTAGTTAATGGAGCTTATCCTGATGAGCCGCCAACAAACTACCGCGAGAAGCAATGCAGAATTCTGTGATTTGAGAGTATAACTTAAGGTGAGGTTAAGGTTACTGTATATGTATGAATATGAATACGAACTGGATTCAAATAACGATAATTATAACTGAAAATTTAAACTTAAACGAAGCCATTTCCTCGCATTACATACATATGATGGGATTGGCAGTTTCCTCCGCTCATGCCTCTTTAATCATGTGACACAGTGAGGAACAACATATATTTCACCTTTAAGGTATGTGCGTAAAAACTGTCCAACTCTCGCGTTATTAAAAGATAAAAAAAATAAGAGTTCTGTACAGAAAAAAAAGAATTAGTGGACACTATGGTTTATTTTATAGAGTAAGGGCTAAAACAATCACCTCAAACATATTCTTAGGCATGAGTCAACAATATTTGAATGCATTTATTGTGAATCTAATGAAAGAAAACACACGAATAATAACGTTAATATTCCTTTTTCTGAATAAAGCATAACTTAGGTTACATATCTTTTAATTATTATTAATGAAAAAAAAACACATTTGCAGATTAAATTTACATTCAGCACATTTGTGCTTGTTATAAATTAATTATAAAGCTGCCTTTGTAAGCTTGTGGTACTACTTCGCAAGTAGGAGATATGTTCTGTTAGGGCTTACCGAAATAAAGCGGAGATTCTCTACTGGCCACATTATCATCGATGTAAGGAATGCCAAGTGTGTAGACTGCAGTCTGTCCCATGCCAACTCCCAGGAGACTGACGAAGAAGATGGCCAATACGATTGTGGTGTGTTTGGTCTGTATGCGTCGCTCCGAGATGAATTCCTCCTCACATGAAGCCGGTAACATTGGCACCGCGCTGCTGTTCATACCTTGAAGAATCACTGCAGGACTCTGATCCGTTGACGACCTGTGGGCATCAACATTATATTTACTGTAACAAAATCTAATCTGTTGCATTCACATGACTTTCTCTACATCTCTGTAAAAATATTGGTAGTAAACTTATTCTTCTATCCACTTCATGCTAATTGAGATAAAACACCAGTAGAGACGGTCTTATTAGTTCTTTATAAAGGGAAATAATGGGATTCATTAGGCTAAACTGACAGTAAAATATTTTAAAATGTTGTTGCTATGGGAATGAAATACGTTTCTTTGCGTGGCCAGGAGTTGACAAATTCCTGTATGAGAAAAGTATTAGTATTTTAAAACTGAAATTAATAATCCGGAATATCTTGTAAACCGTTAACTCTACATATATCGTTAATTCTGTGTTTTAATGAGATCTATATTTTCGTGTTGTATGTTTTTGAGTAACTCTAACGGTTTGCCAGTTATACAAAAATCATCCAGATGGAAAAGGTCTTCAGAGGCTATTCCCAAAAAATCCAAGATAAACATTTAGTTTGTCATAACATTATCTTAAACATAAGATACTTTAATCAAAATCGTTAGAGCTATTTTTGTGAAAATCAAAAATTTAAAAAAATGCTCCATGTAAAACGTAGTTGGGGTGGGGATTTTCTTGAAAGTCTTCGTGCGCATCCTTGGAAGATGCTAAAATACCAAGTTTGGTATTTAACCTACTTTTCGTTTTTGAGCTATGCTGCCCACAGATAGACAAACACAGACATGCTATACAATGCCTTTTCTATACACTGTGTACATAGTACGTGTAGAGAAAAAACCTCTCATTTACTGCAATCATATGACTTTCTCTACCTGTTCTGCAAACAAACTATTCTTACAAAAGATTATTCTTCTATCTACATCACGCTAAACGAGATAAACATTAACACAATAATTTGGTCTTACTACTTAGTTCCTTATAAGCGGTAATCAAATCTTTTAAAAGTCGATCGATATGTGAATAAATAAAGTTCGATTCGCTTTGCATTTCCAGAAAAACAAAAGAGAGACGAACGAAAAGTTTAAGTTTGAGATGTGTTGTTTAAAAGTGAAGATAATAACAAGGGGTATCTCGGAAACGGTCAACTCTGTAACAAAAATGTATATGACATAAATTATGTGTTTTAACGAGATCTATATTTTTTATAGCCTAAGTTTTTGTGCATCTCCTACGGTTTACCAGTTATGCAATATTCAGCAAAATTCATCCAGTATGAACAGGTCTTCAGAAGCTATTCTCAGAAAATTCAAGATATTAATTTTATTTGTGATGTAAATAGCTTTAATATACCTACGGTATTTAATCAAAAGCGTCAGAGCCATTTTTGAGGAAAAACTTTTCAAAATTTTTCCATGTAAAGGATAGTTTGGGATGGGAGAATTTTCTTGAAAATCTTCGTGTCGCATTCTTGAAAGATACCAAACTTAAATACCAAGTTTGTTATTTAACGGTAATTTAGTTTTTGAGTTATGCTTTCCACAGACACACACATACATGGACCTTTTCCTAAAAAAATGTTTGGACTCAGGGAACCTCAAAACATATATTTCCGGTGAAATCTCGGTATCAATTTTGAGGTGGAATACAATACTTCCTCTATACACTATGTACATAGTACGTATAGAGAAAGTAAAGATCTGATATATTACATTCACTTGACTTTCTCTACACTCTATCCTTTATGAGTGGAATGCAAACTATTTTTACCTACTTTTATATTTCTATTCTAATTTACTTCCATCCAAATAAACCTTTGCAGAAATAGCTATATACTCATTTCATTACAGATACAAAGGAATAGCGATAGTCAAATCTTCAAGTAATGGACGCTATGTGTACTGACCTTAAAATTCCGTACTCCTTCCACCCAATTACGAGAAACAAGTGAATCTCGAAACTAAACGAAAGATGACAAGTACTGAAAAATTCGAATCTAGCTTCGGTATTTTTCCTCCCAAATAAGACATTTTTCGGGGTTTTCCCTTATCCTGAGAAGACGAATGTCGAGTAACTTTAAATTCCAAGGACCCCAGAGATCATTTCACCGATTTCATTCACGTCCGATGTGACTAACCAGGTTAAAGGATGTTAAGTTTTTTTTTTTTAAAAAACAAAAACAAAAAACAAATCGAACCATTAATAATTCTAACACATTCCCAGTAAAGAGAACTTCACGGGCTATTCCCACAAAATTTCAGATATCTGTATATTTTATTTGCAATTAAATATCCTTAATATATCTACGGTGTTTTAATCAAAATCGTTAGCCATTTTAGAGAAAATCGATTTTTTTTTTAAAAATGTTCCATGTAAAGGGTAGTTGGGGTGGGATATTTGTTCAATATCTTTGTCTCATCTTTGGAGTATATTTAACTTAGACATGAAGTTTGAATTATACGATTTGTCGTTTTTCAGTTATGTTGTTCTCAGATACATGTTGTTTTGTTCAGGGGGTCTCAAAACATGTATTTCTGATGACATTGCGATATTGAATTATTTGGTGGAATGCGACACTTCCTCTTCTTAGCATATATAATAGAGAAGTAAAAGAGTGTTCGTGGTCTGGGGTGCACTCAGCTTCGTGAGGTCTCTTAGGTTGGGGCAATTGGGGACTACGGCTCCAGGTTGCGTAGACCGCATTAACAGGCCGGGAGGCTAACCACGTCCCATTCTCCATTACTGCACCTCATCTATGACAGCTGTAATGGGCAGAGATGAAGGACGCAGCGTCGGGTGGTAGGCCTTAGCCCGGCTTTGGCTATTGTACCACGGAGTTCTTTTTTTTTTTTTTTTTATTAGCAAGCGTGTTTCATAGATCTCCATAACTGCCAACAACTTTCAAGTCGTGCGTCATTTTCTGTATTTTCCAATTTACAGGAAACTATACATTACTGTACGTTATTGCAGTAAAAACCTTTTGCAGAGCTTATCATGTAACCTAGTCACACTCGGTAGTTCTCAGGTTCGATTCTTGGCGACCGCCCACTCAGACCCATGGGATTTTCCGGGGTTCCGTAGACAAATGATGGGTGGATTCTATCCTCCATTGTCATTCATTCATCCTTCATCCCGTTTGATCTCTTTCAGCTTGAAAATAACCGCGAAGGTGGCAGAGAACTTTCTTCTCCTGTGACTGGTTGCCGGGATATAGGGATCTTCTTGGGGGAGCGTTAGAACCTCTAGGTGGTCGGGGGGGGGGTACCTGGGGGATACTTAAACTAACCAAATTAATACAAAATCTCTTTTTTAAAATCATTAAATTTACAGGTAATCAATGTAATATTAGTGACAAATATTCACGACAATAACCTCTTACCGAATAAAATCGTAGTATACCATTTTGCTGTACAAAAATGTCCATGTGTTCATAGGTTATATTAATATAATAAGTAATCTCTTACAGAAAACAAAATACGCAATATTAGTGAGTGATTTTTGTCATTGGAAAAACTTGTTACTCTCCTTTTTTCCATATTTACAATTGCAGCAGTTTTGGCATTATAAATAATAATATTTTTGACAATTTGTAAAAGTGAAATTCTCCCCATTGTATGGAAAATCGATTACCGAACTTCTCAATACGCGTAGAAATTGAGACTTAGTATGTAAGAAGGGTATTAATAACTTCAAAGCTATCAAAAGTATTGACAAGAGAACTTTTTCATTAGCTAATTCCTATTTTGTTTAGAAAAAATTAGGTATTCTGTTCTCCTAAAAGGTCAGTATTTTGGCTCCTTCTACCTGCATAGGTCGACTTTCGAGAAGCTTCTAAACATTCTGGAAAATTCTGCATCAGCTTTTGGCAATTTCAGAACTTGTTGGCAATGCTTGCGTTTCCCTGACCTCCGTTCATCAAACGAGGCCTTGCAGCGGCTGGCAACATTTGTCCGATAATTCAAACATTATTTTTTTGAGCACTGCCTATGAATCATTATCGTTATACTTTTATCCACAGTTACATGGGTGTGATGTAATGCTTAGGTTTGGCAATGCTCTTCAGACACTATAAAATAGAAGTATAGGTAAACGAATCGGAAGGTGCAAGGCACGTGCCAAAAACTAACTTTTACACGGTGCAATAAAATCTTTCTAGTTCCCAAAAAACAGGTTCTATATGGATGTAAAAATTAATTTACGTGTGCCAGTCTAAGTTTCTTATTCCTTTGCATAGGCTAAACTTGTTTGTTTTCACGCAGAGTTTGATAACGTTGAAAAGCATCCTTCTAACCATTTCTGAAGGCCTTCCCACACCTATGCTTCCTGCTGGTCGTTGGTCCCGTGCTATTTTTATCAATCCTCTGCTTTACCAACATGCATATACCAATCCTACTTTCCTTCTTTTTTCCTTCTTTCTTTATTTCTTTCGTTCTTTCTTTCACAAATGTTGCCATACGGTTATATCATATTTCTTTCTTATTCGCATCTCCATTTTTTATTCTGTCCATTCTTTCACCCCCCTACAATTACCCTTAAAATACGGGTAGCAGAAATAGTGTTACCATTAGTAATATGTTTGTAGCTGCACTTTTATACACCTTATTAAAGTGCACCTCCTCATTAAAGTTCAGGTTTTCACCAATCTGAAGATCCACATGTAACAATTAATACTTTCATGTCTGCGCACATTTCTTAATGCTAGCAGGCACTAGTTGCTGAAAGGGCAAATCTCCATTATTCTGATATGTTCAATTGAAGAACAACTAGCACGAGTTAAAAAAAAAAAAACTGTCGAACACACAGTGATATATAGCTTACACCCTCGGAAAGTTCTGCAAAGGCACATATGACTAATTACTTATTCCCACACAAATAAAGCAACCCGTACAAAAAATGTTATGCACAATTCCTGCATTGGAGAAAATCGAAATGCAAAACCTCATTTTCAGAAAATGTATTCCTGATATACTTCGAAGAATTGTCGTAAAACTTGATACATCGTACAGCATATATAAGCAATAAAACTTGATAATAATGGCAATTAAAATGCTCGTATGAAAATTACGAAATTGGATCCGCTTATTTCGTAAACATACTCGCCTATTAATTACGAGTACTACCATTATACTCTCTTGGATATGTTATGCTCTTGTTTCACTAAGGCAGGTCTTATTACGGTTTTAGTTTTATTTTACTTTCAGTGTTAAAATATTTATTGTTTCAAATAGTATCTCTGAATAACTTCATACGAGGCATGTCCGCAAAGTAAATCTGGTTTGGAAAAAAAAGGGTATAAATTATTTTGTTCACAGCACTTATTTGTACATGAAAGAGCATTTCTTAACCTGTTTTACGACATAGTTGCCACCATTGTTCAAGCATGTGTCATAGCGGGGAATCAACTTTTGAATACGCTCTTCAAAGACAGCTGTCGCCAGTGAAGACAGCCACTGCTGAATACCGTGTTTTGTGGAAACACATCACAAAGCATTCTTTGTAAACCACCTGTTTTCACTAACTGTCTCATTCATTTGTTCAACCAAACCATCAGTGACAACAAAAGGACCTCACTCTGTGTTTCTCATGAACATTGAATCGTCCATCATTGAATTACCTGACTCGCTTTCTCAACCCGTCATTATACGAGGGCTGTAAATAAAGCAGTGGCAACATTGATAGAACACAATATTTATTGAACTCACAAGTACAATTACATTGCATTCCTTCAATGTAGTCACCCGCAAAGTCCCTGAGCGCTTGCCAAATGTAGGGCAGCCGTTGGGTACCGTTGGTAAGACGATCTCTGTTGATGACTGCGACGGAGCGCCCTACTGCGCGGACTACTGATGCCACGTCAGGAAATCGGCGGCCTCGGAGGGGTTCCTTCATGCGCTGTCATGCAACACTATGGGGTGATCGTCTCGCAATAAACGTGGACGTTTGCGCCGCACAGCCGGACGAAGATGTCGCTCCAGAAATCGGCAATAGTAGTCACTGTTGACAGTTTGTCCCCCAGGCACAGCATGCGTAAGAATAACCCCCTCGTAGTTGTATGCTACGATCAGCACCAGCTTTACCCGACTGGGTTCCTGTCGAACTTTCTGTGGACGTGGTGTACCTGGGTGACGCCATTCATTCGACTGATGCTTCAATTCCGGCTCATAGGCTCGTGCCCACATCTCATCAAAGGAAACAATACGCTGCAGAAATCCGTCTCCTTCGTTGCGGTATCTGTCCAGTGCATACCGGTCGATATGGAACCCAACGACGCAATTTTCCTCAGGTGAATACATTTCATCAGGATATACCACACAGTTTGATGACAGAGACCAACCTCTACGGATAACTCCCGGACAGTCATCGATGGTCCATGGCAACGAGACCACTCACGATGTGAATCTAATCTTGCGGAATGGACGGCCAACCTTGCGGTGCAAATCCGCAGTCTCAGTTCGACCTGCACGAAACGCCCTGACCCATCGTGCAATGTCCTGTACGGCAATGCATTCCCGCCACGGGCTTCACGTAATCCTCGATAACATGCTGATGTATTTTTTGCACGGGTAACCTCGATTTTAATCCACGAACGTTGGTCGCCTTTGGTAAACATACTTTAGAGTGGTGCACTTGACACAGTTCACTTCAACGCTACAGCAACAACACACTCTCAACTGGCAGCCTGACCAAATAACACTACACATCGCCAATAGTCACCTGATCGCTCCCATATCTTATTGGCTCATACCCACTACTTTCTTTACAGCCCTCGTATTTTGACCGTAAATCTCTACAAGTTGACGCTGAATTTCAGCTGGCTTAACGTTCCTTACGTTTAAATCCATATTACAGAAAGCACTTCTCAGGCGGCGGGATCAGAAATTGTCTTATTCATTTTGAACGATCACTAACAACTGTGTACGCAACACGATCCGGCTGTTATGGGGTCGGAGGACAGGCAGAGAGAGTCGAGTGCGCCTGCGTGGAACTGTGACACTAGCTTTGAGGTGGCGGTAGAACGAAATAGTACTTAATTTCCGGAATAGTTTGCTACTCTGCGAACGTTGTCTAACTTCAATTATATTTCGACTCTTGATACAAGTACTCCCAAATATTTGAACCGCTTACTTGGTCAATGATTCTGCCTTTGATTTCTAATTTGCACCTTTCAAGTATATATATATATATGTGTGTGTGTATATATACACACCTTATTTCTTCTGTTGAAACTTTTATATTCTTTTGCAGTTACCACAAATCTGTGTAGCAGTCTTTGAAGATTCTCTATCTACTATAAGAAGGAACAGCATCTAATAAAGAACTGTGTCTTTTTATTTCCGATTATTTTATCTATATCGATGGATCGCGAATCAATAATGAAAATGATAGCAAAGTTTCAGTTTGTTCTGCTCATGAATCTGAAGTAAATTACAACCAGTAAAAGCTTGCATCAATGAGCACAGTATTTCAAGCCCTGAAGAAAGTAATACAGTGGAGTATGAATACTTCATTTAGTGTCCATATTTTAAGTGATTTACAATCTGTGCTTGGAGCAACTAATGGCCAATATAATCTTCGCCCTATTGCTGTTGACATCAGACAGAAACACAGGAATACAATAAACATATGTGTGTTTATTGGGTACAAAGTCATGATGGAAATAAAAACAATGAAAAAGATGACCAACCTGCTAAGAATGCCTCAAATAAGTCTACAGAATATGCCTACAACAAGTACCCAATTTCTGTGGTCAGAAAGCAATAAAGGTTCCGTCACAAAAAGTTTGTTTTTCCCACCAGTTCATGATAAATTAACTTTTAAAATATTTTGATCCATAATTACACACTCCATACTGGTCACGGCAAACACACACACACACACACACACACACGTATATATACACGTTTTAAAATACAACGCTACCTGCTTATGCTCATATCTAGTAGAAGACGTCTATCACGTACATTACAGGAAAGAAAACGATTTAGATTTGCTCAACATCTAAATTCATGTCTAAAACTAAAGTCCGTGGCACAACACCCGAAGTCGTGCCAGGGCTTATCGTCCGACCACTTTGTCCCCCATCTCTGCCTATTACAGACAGAATGGGTGGGGTGCAGCACTAGAGGGTGGGACGTGGCTAGCGCAACGAGTCTCTCCCGGTGATTAATGTAGTCTATGCAACCTGGAGTACAAACACTTTAAAATTGAAACCAATAAAAAGGAATATCTTGGAAACGGTCAACTCTACAACAAATGATGTAATTGGATGTTTTAATGATATCTACATTTTTTGTGTGGTAACTTTGTCTATGTCTTATGGTTTACTAGATATACAAAATTCATAAAAAATTATCCTTAGCAAAAAGGTCATCATAAGCTATTCCAGGAAAATTCAAAATAAACAGTATATTTGTGATATAAATATGTATAACGTAAAGTATTTTAATCAAAATCGTAAGAACCATTTTTGAGAAATACAAAATTTCAATTTTTTTCTCTCTTCTAAAAGGTAGTTTGTGGCAGGGGGGATTTTCTTGAAAATGTTCGTGTCACATCCTTGGAGATAACAAACTTAAATACCAAGTTTGTCATTTTGCGGTCTTTTAGTTTTTGAGCTATGCTATCCACAGATGCACTCAGACCTTTTTCTAAAAATTCTATTTTTGAGTGCAATAAAATACCTTGTCTATGCACTATGTACATAGTACGTGTAGAGAAAGTTTTTTTTTTCGGATTAAGGGACCTCAAACTCGATATCGAAGTTTTGGGTGGACCGCAATACCTTCTCAAGGTATTTTGTACGTTGTATGTACATACGGCTAGAGAAAGTAATAATTGTAGATAATTAAGGAGATATCCATTGAAGGATATAAGTTTTGTAATTAAACTGCTATGAAATTTTTCATATCAACAGTTTAACATGACAGCCGTTGTTATAGAATGTATTAATATTCAAATGATATCTTCTCCTGTGGTTCAAGGCTTGTCGTTACTTTCATATTCACATCTTCTGATGAATACAGGAGATTGCAAGGCCATTTTGTATTCTACCAAGGCGTTCAGCAATTTTTAAATGAAGATTTAGTGTTTCAGTATTTAATGAACTGACAGGAACCAGTCTGCATTTACCTTGCGTATATAAATCATGTAAGATAAATTAGATACCTGTAGAGCCAAATTTAAAAACAATAACCTGCTACTATAAAGTTCATTGTCTTTATTATTAGACTGATAACAAAATTAATTTAAAAAATCATATGTGTTCCGTTCATATAACTTTCTCTACATCTCGGTAACAAATTATTGTTAAAAGCATTATGCTTATCTGCTTCATGCTAAACGAGATAAACTTAGCAGAAATATTTTCTTGTCAGCAGAAAGGAAATAAAGGAATACATTAAGCTAAAACGACATTAAAAGCTGCTCGCCATGTGGATGAAATCCGTTTCTATGCATTATCATATTCCCGTATGCCAAAAGTATTAAAACTGAAATAAAAAACAAGGAATATCTAAAAAATTGTAAGCTCTTCGAAAAAAAATGTATATGACATAAATTGTGTGTTTTAGCGAGATCTACATTATTTGTATAGTAAGTTTTTGTCTATCTCTTTACGGTTTACTAGTTGTGCAAAATCCAGCAAAATTCATCCAGAATAAAGAGGTCTCAGAGTCTATTCCCACAGAAAACAAGATACACGCTTTATTTGGCGTGTAAATGTCTTTAATATATGGCATTTTAATCAAAATAGTTAGAACGATTTTTGAGAACATCAAAAGTTTAAAACATTTGTCCATGCAAAGGGAATTTTGGGGTGGGGGATTTCCTCAAAATCTTCGTGTCGCATCCTTGGAAGATACTAAACTTATATACTATATTTGGTATTTTACTGACTTTTCGTTTTTGAGTTATCGTGTTCACAGTCACACAAACACACTGACTCACGCATACATGGACCTTATTCTAAAAATGATTTTTTTTGGATACACGGGACCCTAAAACGTCTATTTCTAGTGAAATCTGGTATCGACTTTTTGGGTGGAACACCCAAATACACACTATACGCATAGTACGTGTAGAGAAAGTAAAAAAATCATATGCTGCAATCACATGCCTTTCTCGACCTGTTATGCAAATAAACTATTCTTTCAACTATTCTTCATCCTGCTAATCGAGATAAACATTAGCAGAAATTGTCTTAGTACTCGTTTCTTTCTAAGCAGAAATGAAGTAAGGGAATACACCAGGCTAAAGCGATTGTCAAATCTGTTAAAAGCTGGTCGCTATCTGAACAATAATGTTCAATTCGCTTTGTAGGCTACCAGTAAAACAAGAGAGATAAAACAAAAGATGACTTATCTTTGAGAAAAGTTACGTTATCTCGGAAACGGTCAACTCGTTTATGACATGCATTATTTGTAAAGTAATGTTTTTTCTATCTCTTGCGGTTTACCAGTTATTCTAAATTTATACAAAAGGCATCCGAAAGAAGAGGTCTTCAGAGGCTATTCCCAGAAAATTCAAGTTATATATTCCGTTTGTCATTAAAATATCTTAAACGTATGACATTTTAATAAAAATCGTTAGAACCATTTTTGAGCAAATAAAACATTTTACAAAATGGTCATATAAAGGGTAGCTGAGGGTGGGAGATTTTCTTGAAAATCTTCGTGTCGCATTCTTGGAAGATAGTAAACATAAATACCAAGTTTGTTATTTAACAGTCTTTGGTTTTTAATCTATGCTGTCGACAGACACACACACACACACACACACACACACGCACACACACAAACAGGACTTTTAGACAAAATGCTTTTTTTGGACTCAAGGTGCCTCAAAACATGTATTACAGGTGAAATCTCTAGCTACATGTACATAAGTGCTAGAGTGCTAGAGTTCTAACGACCTCCACATTTTTGGGTAGTATTTTTTTTTGGCTATCTCTAACGGTTTACCAGTTATGCAAGTCATTCAGAATGAAGAAGGCTTCAGAGGCTATTTCTAGAAAACAGAAGATAGGTTTGTCATATAAACATATTTAATGAACTGTATTTTAATCAAAGTCATTAGAACGATTTTTGAGGAGAAAAAAAAAGTTCGAATGAAAATCTTCCTGTCACATCCTTGGAAGATGTTGAACTTACACACATGCAACTTGTTCTAAAATGTTTTTTTTTTTTTTTGACTCAAGAAACCTCAAAACATATATTTCCGGTAAAATCTCGACATAGGTTTTTTGTGTGGAATGTAATAGATACTTTCTCTAACTACTCTATGCATAGCATGTGTAGAGAAAATATACGTCAAGCATGAACGGAAATTCGGATTGGGAAAAGGGATGTATCTAATATTTAATTATAATTTCTACTCATTTTGCAGAGATTACAGTTTTTAAGATATGTACCAGAGACCTTTCATGTTCTAAACCTTACTATCATCTTTTAAGTTTGGTTGAAAGCTCCACTTCAGAAAATGTTTACCATTCTTTCACATTTTGATGCGAGTTGAATATTTTGATTAGGAACATATTTATATAATAAAATTTATGAAATAATTTATATGTTCCAAAATATTCATAGAATTTGAAAGCAATTTGATATTTATATTAATATAACAATGCAACCACAGCAAAACTTTCAGAAAAAATCTATTGTAATTTCTCTCCCCTAAGAAACATGAAGGCTTGAGCTTTTAATTCTACCTGATAAAGCTTAAACGCAGATTAATTGTCGTCTTGAGGCAATCTTTATATCCCTACCCCATGCTGCCGACATTTTGTAAATCATATTTCCATTTTATGTATTTGTTGTAGATGTTTTCTTGTTGCATCCCGAGGTTGAAACCACTTGGTACAATATAATTATGCATGTGTTTTCGTTAAATATAGATGTTTTGATTTTTTCTCTGCAATTTTGTTCGTTGTAAACAAGTATTTTGGGAAAGAACACTCTGAGACTATTCGTAGTCGAGGGTTGACTGTGAATTCGAGCGGTACATATTTTTTAGGCAGCGGACCCTAGGCTACTACGCATGCAGTTAAGTTTCCGCGTAAATATTTGCAGCGGAATAATAATTGACTTCCGCTTATTGAAGTGTAAAGTAATAATATAGTTTGTTCCGAGGAAGCAAATAGATTTTCCGTCGGAATTGATAAAGGACAAGAATCGCGAGAGACAGAATTCTCGCGTCAAAGAGAAGCAATGAATTGCAATAGTGATTGCGATTTTGTGTATGGATTGTAAAATGTAACCGAAAACAAATTAAATTCTGCAAAGAGAATTTGAGTTATGGATTACTTAAGGTATCGACCAACATCAATAGCCTGGATCTAGAGCCCATAAACCCTGATAGCACACTGAGAGAGAGAGAGAGAGACAGAGAGAGAGAGAGACAGAGAGAGAGAGAGAGTGGTCTCATAGCTCATACCGTTATAAACCTTGATAGCGCCCTGAGATATTAATTTACCTATTTACCTCTTCAGTTTTCAGTGATCGGATTTGTCAGCAGCCTCTGCGGCACAACTTGATTAGTAAACAGAAAGGGGTAGCAAGCTTTCTGTTCTTGGCGTATCTTACAATATAACGAAAGGGTTGCAGTTCTCATTAGAACAACATCAACCTGAAGATAAATGTATCTGACAAACACGCTGCCTGACCAGCTGTAATTAATGCAGCCTAGACTCTCAGAGTGATGGCTTATGTGTGGCAGCTGCTTTCTTTATCAACAAGATCAATGTCGCTGTTTGCGGCAGCTAGATTGAAACACCTGGATATCTTTTGCGGCTGCCTTTATAAAATTAGATCTGTCATTGGTGACTTGAGGAAAAGAGATAATTGTGCATCTGTGTGCACATGCTTAAATCCCATCTGATTCTTCCTCTACTTTCGTTATCGACTGAAGTTAAGATTTGAGTCCCATGAACAACTACAGCCTGCTCGTTCATTCTAGACGAAAGTGACCTTTAGCGAAGATACAGTGAGCTAGCCTACCCTTGATAAACAGGTCAACAAATAGGTTATGTTACAGTAAAAAGCAGCTCTGCTTCCTTATGAGAGAATATATAGCGTACAGTTGACTGCAAAGTGTGTTGTAGTTCGAATTTGTGCCATTGCCAGAGTTTTAACGAGAGATCCTCAATTATATTGAACATGACAGCAATGCAGAAGAAGAAGAAGAAGATGATGACGGAGAAATGTCGGGAATAGAAGAAATACAAGAAAATTAGGTAGAAGTGTGATATTTGCTTTGAAATGACTGTACTCCTACATAAGAATAGCGTACACAACATCTGACTGTCCTTCTTGCTTCTAAGTATCAACGTGAATAAGTGACTCGGATCTAACCTCTCATATCGAAATGTCATTCGTCATGAACTGGCGCGCCACTTGTGCCAGTCAAGGTATAGGTATGAAGAGGAAAGTTAATGATCGGAGTGAGAAGAAATGATCTGACGTGCCATTTACGTGACTGTCTCTGCCTGTCTTGCACACACATTTGTTAAAAAGATTATTCTTCTACTTCATGCTAATCGAGATAAATATTAGCAGAATGTCTTATTACTTTATTCCTTATAAGTAATAGGCTCTAAGGCTAGACTAGTCGAATATTTTAAAATATGTCGATATGCGATTGTCATTGAAATTCACTGCGTGAACAGGAGTTAAATAAAAGAACACAGACGACTTTCTATTTGAGAAAAGTATACTTTAAAATTCAAGCCAACAACAAAGAATATCCTCGAAATACAACAAAAATGTATGGGACGTAAATTGTGTGTTTTGACGAGATGTACCTTTTTGTACAGAAAGCTTTTGTCTATATTTTATGGTTTATCAGTTATGGAAAAGTCATTCAGAATGAAGAGGATTTCATTCCAAGAAAACGTGTTAACATTATTATTTACTTTATTATATTTGTTCAGTTGGACACCATTAAAATTGGAGAAGCAGGAGGTATTGCTTGCGGATTAAATAGAGACTAAACCATTATTCATTGTGAATTAAATGATGTAGCGAAAATACCCTCTTGTCAGATCCCAAATCCAATAAGTAGCTGTTATACGCTTAAACATAAACAGTAGATTTCGAAGAAATTATTATCATATGCGTCGAATATGCTATCATGTTTGAAAACACAACCCCGCATCTTGTTTTGAAATGTTGTAGGAAATATGTTAACTCAAAAATATGAAAAGCTATTTGAGCTAGTACGAGAAGAGGCGTGGTTAACCGCAATACCTAGGGGTAATTTATAGCCATTTACCACTGCCTGAGTGAAAATTACGAAAACAAAGAATGCAAGTCAACTCAGTTACTATCCATAGCTACTATATGAATAATTGATTTAGAACGTCTTTATTGTAGCAGCCCAAGAAGTTTAATGAGCGACTCTTAAAACTGTTACTCAGTTGATTTATGTACTCCTAGTGTAAACAACAGTAGATATTCTCATAAAGTAGGGCCCAGAATCCCCAAAGATGACATTTAAATGATAAATTATACTATAACCAACATCAAGAATTCAAATATTAGAGATCAATTGATAACGAATCAGGGAGCTGCAAAGCTGTTACAGATAGTCTAAGCACAAAAATCTGTGAGAATGTTGAATGAAATACTGTGTAGTAAGACTATGACAATCGAAGTAGAGGATGTTAAAATTAGTTGTTACGCAGAATGGCCTATGGAGATGCGGGAGGGAATTTGGTACAGGGTAAAAACCTAAGATCTGGCAGTAAAGTTGGACGGAATAAGTCGTAGTACCAGGATTTCTGGGTTAGAAAGAAGAAATGAAGAGCTGAGAAAGATGATGGATACGGAGGAGACAGGGTGGGAAGGGTCGAAAGGCGAGCTCTTCAGTGCTATGATCATGTTAGAAGAATGGATTGAGGCAGGTGGCCAAAAACCTTTTATAGTGGTCACCTGGCGAAGGAAGCGGAGAGAGCAACTTGGAGAAATCTACAGATTGATGAGTAATCGGTGACTGGAGAATGATGACTGAAGATTATTGATCATGGAGAATTGCAAACGGAAAAACAGGATAATTGCTGAAAAGTGGAGAAGTCCTCTATAATAAAAAGTAGGTATACACTCAACACACAACATAAAAGTGGGCAAACATGTAACATGCCTTAATTTAAACAAACATTGGAACAAGCATGCACTTATCTAGCGATTTTAGTTGATGCACCCACCTGCAAATGTTCGGAAGAATGGGCTCCGAAGTATTGTCTCCATAAGGGCTGCCGACTGTAGAAGCAACGCCACCAAAGAGCATATCGTTCGCGTGTATAAGATTCTTGCCGAAGAGGAAGTGAGGCAGAGAGCAGGTGAAGGACGATATGGCGAAGAGGACCATGCCCCAGGCTATCCATTTGGGGCGGTGTCCCTGTCCGCCATAGTAAGTGAGCAGGAGCGAGGATCCAATCTGACCTATTTCTGTGGCACTCATGATTATCCCAGTAGTCTTGGATTGGATCTGGAACAGCTTCTCTATAGTGGTGATGACACTCACGAAGTATGTGTAATACATCCCTTGAAGCACCCACGTTATACAGAAAGTCACCAGAAAGGCCTGTTTGGAAGCAAACATCTGCATCCAGCGAGGCGCGCACCAAGGACCCAATCCACATTGCTGTTCCGCTTCTTCAGCGTCCTCATAGTCATCATAATCATCCTCTTCATCCGAAGAACACCCCTGACCTTTCCTCAAATCACCAATGCCCCTAACGCTAACCCCACAACCACTTGCCGCCGTAGCAATCGACGTCATAGTGGTCGCCGCGGATTTAGTATTTGTGTCTTCATCGTCACCAGGTACCACACTTACGTTACCACTGGGCACTACAGGATGACCGTTCACTTTCACGCTTCCGTTATGCACAGTCGGAGGTGTAACGATCTTACCATTAGTGTCCGCGGAAACATTGGAATTTTTGTTATTTTTTATTTCCCCTTTAGCCTTCGTCACACTTTGCACCAGTTCTTTCAATGGAGAGAGATTACTAATAGGTGTGATTGGCTGATGTTGCTGCTGCAACATTTGGGAATCGATCCCAACACCAGGGGTTCTCGTTGCGATGTTCCAGAAGGAATTATCGTTGTTTCCATTGAGCAGTTTCTCGTTGCCATCACTTACGCCGTCAATGATGGCACCTTTGACGCCATCGTCGATGAGAGTAGTGGTAGGATCCATTATGATGCCATCGCCGCCGCCAACTCCAGGGGGTGTAAGCAGATCATCAGGAGACATAGGGTTGTCGTCCGGTGCTCGGCTGTATCGTGTCCGCCACTTGCCCATTCTTGGGAGTGAAGGTGCAAGGGAAGAGGGTTTAAGGGAAGGGATGGCGGACAAGCGGGAAGTACTGCTGCAAAATCACCTCAGCCTCGTAATTCCACCTGAAACAACAAAAAGAATGTATCATTAATTACATATATTACTTTTGTTTAAAAATAGAGATCTGGGAGGGCCAGATATCATCATACCCAAAAAACTTGGCAAAATAATAATAACAATGCTAATGATACTAACAATAAGTTCATAAACATACAGTAATTTAAAATACCTATTAAAATGTTACATACAGCGAAGCTATCATGTTATACAGGCTTGGACGTCCATTACTGACACTTGCTCCACAATTCTTTTTTTCTTTTGCAAGTGTCAGTAATGGGCGTCCAAGCCTGTACAACTCATTAATTATTTACATTCTGCTAAAGTAAAACTTTGTTGGATTTGACATGACTAGACCAGGAAATTATGTAATATTTCATTTATGCACCGTATTTTCGCGATTCACTGTAACATATCTTGTGATACCTAAGAACTTTTCCTACTTAAGTTGCATAATTTTTATAGCACTTGTTGGCTCACCTATGCTTATCAATTTAATACAGTCCCTGTTAGTCCTACTACTGTATTGTTATTCGTGATTTATCTTTTCTATTATTAGTGGAAGTCATTCGTAACAAATCTCCGCAGTTGGAAAGGTAGATTCAGAGTCCAATGCCATAACCGGGATTTCAACCACGGACATTCCGGTCTCGTCCAATTGCTTCAATCACTGAGCTATATGGCAATATGCCGACACGATATTAAATTCTTCAACTGACTCGCATGTTTCAGTAAACCACAAGGAGCGTTCAAATTATTTTGAAATGATCTACCTCAATGGCGACTTAACCATGTCCTTGTTTGGCCCTTGTTTTTCAGAAAGCCTCTCAAACCCCCAGGTTCATGCTTCTCAAAATGTCCATTTCTAGGAGACTCTGAAGCATCCTTTTTCCTCTTCGCTGTGTCAAGGGACCGAAAAAGTGCACTTAAAATTGCGGTGCGTTAACTACAATGGGATGTAATTTAGAATTGTCAAGACAGGTCATTCGTTCTCTCTAAAGAATTTTAGTATTGGTATTATAAAAATGCAAATATTAAGAAATGTCATTATATCGATGTTGACCACAAAAGGTTTGTTTCTGCTGTAGCCGGCGTAAAATTAAACAACAATGTTTTACTGCAATAACTTTAATCCAGTTAATCCAGAATGTGAGGACAGTCTGCTTTCTGGATTCCTGGTTTTAAAAACTGGATGTATTCAGAGCATTGTGTAATTCCTATTCATATTTTCTATGCCACAATAATTTCGCTTCTTAGTCAATTCAACGGCAACTATGCCCTGAACTATTTTAGTTAACTATTTGTTTCACTACCTTTAAAATAGAGAACAGAACATATTGTGGTCAGATACTTTTGAGACAAGTTGAAGACGGTTGCACGTGTGCCAGGCCTGTTTGCGTTTGTGGCACTTTGTGACAACCACCGGTGCGGAGACGCGACATCCTTATCTTTCCCCTTCCACTGTCTTAAAAGACTAGCCAAATTATAGCATGCATTCCCGAGCATGGGTCTCAGAGCAACAGAAATTGGAAAGGAACAATGCGTTTCTCCTGTTAAAAAGTCTTGTCAGTTTTTACATTTGAGTTAAGTAGATTTTCAGTGAAGAGTCGACTTTAGGCTCTCGTTTGAAGATACAGTAACGTGAACGAGTGAAGGAATATAAAATTGCAAACAAATATGCAGACGAGGGACGAGCAAATTTAAAATAAATAAAAGCATAACTTGTGCAGAAACATTAATCGCCGCAACAGGGTTTTGAATTATTATTATTATTATTATTATTTAGAAACAAAAACCTGTCACAGGGGAATTGGTCATTGTAATTTTACTAACAATAAGGCAACTCACACCTTTTCCTATCTCATGCCTGCTGCACGACGACAACTATAATTAAAATCGTGCGGCGAAAATCTTATAACGGATCCTTATCAAGGTCTCCTTATATAAGAATTGGCGAATACTAAACAATAAACAAAAATCAACATCAGCGAGACAAAAAGGAGGGGATGGGCAAACCGGAAAATCGGGTGTCCGGGCTGTGTAATTTCAGGCAATAAAGATGGCATCTCTCTTTACCTGCATCTCATATAATGTGTGACACAATACTTAGCGTGACCTGAAACAATGACGCTACTCTTTTATCGTTTTCTCATTTCCTCTTTTACCTTTTAGGGCTATTATTTCCTCTGCCCTTGAATGCACTCTTTTTTTCCCTTAGTGACACGTGCTCTATATAACATACATTTATTAGAAATGAATGTCCACAAAGTGCTACCTTTGCTTGCTGGAAGGCCGGATAGAACTTCCATAAACATGGATTGTCAATTCTATTCTTTCTTTGTTCTTATCTTCCCATCCCTGCATCCTGAAATGTGCATAATCTGCATATAATAACATTTCTTTTTATGCAATTCTTGCACTAAATAATTGCGCCAACTTTCGCGCTAATTTCCCAATATCTCTTTATTGGTATGTAATGAAACTCTACTACGTGGAATTTAGAAAGCATTGACAAGCTAACAAAAAGGAAAGAAAAAAATTCTGGTGTGCTCCACTCACACGAGCTTCTCTACTTGTTCCATAAACAAATTATTCTTACAATATTCTTATTACAATATTGTTATTATTTAAATACATCATGCTAATCAAGATAAACATTAACAAAATTGTCTTATTACTTGCTTCCTTGTATCATAATTATCAAATGCTTCCTTTTTACCTCTTTCAAATTGAATTTTGGTCCTCTCTTCATGCCAGGAGTAAAATAAAAGAGATATAAAACGAAAGATGATTTCCAGGCTGAGAAAAGTTTAGATAACTTAAAATTAAATTAAATAACAAGTAATTATCTTGGAAGCGTTAACTCTAAAGAGTAAATTGTGAGTTTTAATGAGATCTACACTTTTGGGTAGTTTAACGGTTATGCAAAAGTAATCCAGAATGAACAGAGGCCTTCCGTAGAAAATTCAAGATAAACATTTCGTTTGTCACAAAAATATCTTAAACATGTGACATTTTAACTAAATCGTTAACTATTTATGAGAAAATCAAAATGTTCGAAAAATGTTCAATGCAAAGGGTAGTTTAGGATGGGCGATCCATGTTTTTAATGTAATAGAGACCAAATTGCAGTTACAATTAGAACCAATGACACTGCAGAGCAGTGCTTCTTTTAAAACAACAGGGACCATGGCTTGCAAATTCCTCCAAATATTGCCAGCCAATACATACCCCAAATTGAGAAATGTTTCCAAGGCGTATTTTTGAAATGTTTGGTTTCACATATACACGTGAGCATTTTTTTTTTCTAAATTGAACTGTACTAAGTGTAATGAGGCTACATTTTGAATGGCAATATTCTATCAACTGCATCTCTCTGTCTCTTCAATTAAGCCTGATTGATAAATTAGTATGGAGAAAAAGGTGTCAGCTTTCTTCCTTACACTCCCAAAAAGGTTTGTAAAACATTATTTGAGGAAAAAAGAGTGTAAATTATGTTTTGGTACTAGGCCGCTCGCCGAGTTGGTTCCACCACTGTTGTATATTGCAGGTGAGCAACAGTCTTGATAACAACTCCAGGTGGAATGGGGAGACGTCACACTTCCCCTTCTTTTCCCATATCTCCATGGCTGATATCGATAATATAAAAACATTTGCGGGAGGATTGCCAAATATAAGAAACAAATTCAGCTAGAAATTGTCAATGCATTAAAATTGTCTGGTATTAAAACATAAAAAAAGTTTAAATTTCTAATATTTTTAAAAATTATGATAAATCAGTAATATATATATATATATATATATATATATATTGAAATAGTTTTTGTGTGTGATAAATGCTCCACTTTAGAAAATGCCAGCCAATTTTCTAAACTTTTGAGGCGCGTGGTAAATTTTGATTCGACAATATATTTACATAATAAAATTTAGGTAATAATTATATCTCGGAAAGCATTTATCTGATTTTAACGAAATTTGGTATTCATATTAACGTAATAATGCAATTACAGTAAAATTTCGAAAAATCTATGCAGAAATATAGAAATTTGAAATTTTACTTCCAGTATTTCTTAAGGATATGTATACTAAAATTGCATGAACAATCACAAAAAAATTGACTTTTTATTTTAATTCCATAAAATAATTTACACATAATTGGTCACCAGGCGATCAAATACCGCAATTGGAGCTACAGCAAAGCATTCTGGGCAAGGCAAGAAATACTTCAGTTCAACGAGATCTCATTCGCATCACGCAAAGTAAAAACAGAAGTTGTTGAGAAGCAAACGGCAATGCAAGAAGAAAAGGACAAAAAAGGCAGCAGCAGATGAGAGCAAAATGAAAGCTGAGGGTCCAACCTATCATTTTGGTGGATTTTAATATGATATAATCCATTCAAATCTTTCCTTGCTTTCTCACTATAGATATTTTCAGCATTTTTTCTTCCTGTAAAATGTTCCTTGTGGAGCAGATTTTCTATTACACAAATAAAATTTTCTGTACATGTTCATAGAGATGCAATAAATAAGGATTGTCCTAGGTTTTAATTTCAGATGTATTTAATGTCAAAGTTGGCACTCCAACACCAGTCAAAAACTTGACTTAAGGAAATTCGAAATGTGATTTTCATATTTTTTTCCATTTTCCTGTTTTAGCTGCATATGAATATTTAAAATTTCCCATTAAATTTGGAATATCTTTCAAAGAGGTACGCTAATTGTAAATCGTTTAAAAATGTTGTTGCAAATAGTCCTGCGTAGTAATTTTTTTTAGAAAATTCTGGTACACTCATTTCGTAATACATAAAAAAAAAAACTTTGTAAATATTAGAGTTACGAAAGAGATTTTTTTTTTATTTTGATCGGAAAGTTTTAATTTATCTGTTGGCAGCATTGGCAGCCCATTCATATTTCCCTCAAGTTGTATTTGGGAAAATTATCATTGTCCTAGAAACTAATGTGCATTAAGGGCTGTTACTTTCACCATATATTTTTACCTAATTACGCTTTATTTTAGCGAAAAGGTTATATCAATTAGCTATTTTTTGAAAATTTAAAATAATAATTTTTCAGTAAAATTGTAAAAGTTTTATTAAGTAAAATTATACGTTTCCTTCTAATGAACAGAAGTATTCCATTTTTCATGAATCAACTGTAAAGAAATTGCTAAATATACTTTGAAAAATTGTTGCTGAGATAATTGATCAAAATTTAAAATTAAGAAGATTATGATCTCCTTAAGCTATCCAATGTTCTTAATGCACAACATAATTAATGTGTGCTGTAGAAAACAACTGAAATAGTTAAACCTCAAAGTGCAAAACAAAATAACCTTGTTAATGGAAAGCAACAAGAAATTAGATAACAAAAAATTAGAAAATCTTGAGAGTAGTAAATATAAAGTGAGGAACAACAGTATACAATGTAAAAACGCTTAATAAGCCATGCACTCGACACTGCCTGAAGCTGCGAAGTCGGTTTACATTTAGAAATTCACTGTCAAGACCATTAATGAATCACGGATCTGGAGTTGACTGGGCCGATGCACTACCTTGACCAGTGCCTCCAAACGCTCACTCAACTTTTCTGATCTGATTCATGAACCTGGCATGCCTTTAATGCGATCTCAGCTTCTCAGATGACACACCTTAAACAGCCATCTATGAAGCGAACACGGGGAACATATCTGTCTGCTAACAGTTAATTATATGTGTATTACTACGCCACTAAGGTATGATATTTGCTTCTTTAAACTCAAATATAACAAGACTAAAATATATCTCTTGTGCTACATTCATACCCCTTCTTCGCCTGCTATCGTTTATTTTTCAACAACTATTCGTTGCAACCTTATTTTCTTATCCAGATAAACATTTACAGAAGTAGCTTCATTGCGGGGGATGCAGAGAACGCAATAGTCAAATGTTTAAAAGCTGTCGCTACATGCTTTTGTTGAAACATGACACTCTTTTCATGACATTAAAAACGCGAAGTATGGGTATCCTTAAGGTAGGGTAACCTAGTCTAAAACGAGTCAAAAATTATAAAAATAATAATAGCGTTTAAAACGTTCATGTGAGTAAATATAGCAATATATTTTTGATTACGTAAGTCCTTAAGCAACAAAACCCAATAGACATATTTTTATTAATAATGATATATGAAACACTGAGGTTAATAGCACTTCTGTACACGACCCGATTTACCCTAAGGATTAGGTCTAAATCGGGTCAGTCATCAAGGTAAATAGGGTCAGTCTAAAATAGTTTGCTTCTTGAAAAATACACACTCGAATATGGAAAAAATTAGTCGCATAACCTGCATTTGCCACAAATGAAATTCTTCTTTCCTTTGGCACCAACACAGTCTTCATGATACTATTATTTCCCACTTCCCTGACACTGTATCCAGTCCCCTAATTTTTCTGAGCGACGGTCATCGCATTTTACAAAACAGAATGCATATGCGCTTTTATTTTGCTCTTACATGTCCTCATACTCATCGTCGTCTTCAGAAGATGGCGGGATGGCGGCAACAGTCGTTTTCTTGCACTTTTTGTTCCATACTTGTTTGACTCAGGCAGGACAATGGTTTCTTTTCGTCTATTACGTCTCAGTTGCAGTCTTTTTCTTACTTCTATATTTTGTGGAGAAGTTTAAAGAGCCGCTTTCTGTTTCCTTGCGAACTCTTTATGTTGCGGTCTTTTTATTAGAGACGGTAGCAGATCACGGATGGTCATCGTGGATGTTGATGCGTGTTCTAGACTGAAATTAGGAATAGTATCCTCAAACTAATTGCACTCTCATGTACTGAAGTATGACGTTCTGGTGTGGTCATACATTCCCCTGGTAAATATTCATGATCACTCACCACATTTTCGTTTAGGGGAAACAGACCTGTTGACAAAACTCCAGACTCAGCAATCGCTGGTGTTGCTGATTGGCGCCAAGCTTCTTTGAAAATTCTTCCAAATGTTATTTTTGTAATCTTTCGCCCCCCCCCCCTGTGTGTTACGCACAAATTTATTGCATTCATTGCCATAATATGCTTTGAGGGCCTATCTAATGGTTAGAGTCAATGAGTAGTGTGACTTGGTAGACATACCATATGAATGTCGTGTTCTTCACAAAACTGCAGTGCAGACAAACTCTTGTGAGATCTATGACCATCAATTAGCAGCAAACAAGTTCCAGGCACTCGATGGGCCTGGAAGTGATGCAGCCACTGCAAAAAAAGTTCTTCATTGATCCATCCAGAATCTGACATGGTCACAAGAGATCCATTTGGGAAGCCATCCGAAAATTATTTGAAGATACTTCTTTCCCTTAAAAATAGCCAATGGAGGAATAAAGTTCCCAGTTGCATTTGTGCAAGCTAATATCGTGACAAGCTCCCCTCTCTCAACACAAGTTTGAGCGTACACTGCCTTAGCACCCTTCTGAGCAAAATGTTTTCTTGTAGGTTTATTGTTCATCTACAAACCAGATTTGTCGGCATTATATATCAGTTGAGGTTTATTAAGTAAAGCACAAGCCTGTAAAGTCTCCTCCAAGAGTTTGAAATAGTCAGCAACATCCTTCCTGTTGAGACCATTACAACGAGCAGGAGAAAGACCCTCTGCCGTTCTTAATGTCAACATCGTTTTATAAGCATTACTAGACATCTGTAATAAAACAATAATGACAAAAACTTAAATCACTCATAGCAGCATTGGCCCCTTTAACCCTTAATTTACTGACCCGATTAACCCAAAATGTAGGAACATTTATAATCATAAGTTGGTAGTACTCGAATGTGATTAATGAGCGTTGGAGTGTCTTAACCTCAAATACAAGGACTATGCTGTATTATAAACTTTAGCTGAGCAAAATTCCTTGTTGTTTATGTTGCAAAATAAAGAAAACAATCAAAGTTTTATGTTAAATATCTAAACAATACAACCTTTACCTATAACAAGACTTGTTTCTTTTTTATACCACAGCTACAAAAAACACAATTTCCATAAACTTTAACGTTCACTGTGAGCAAGACGTTATAGTCTTCTTCGGTAGATGGTAGCATGTTGTATATGTCACTTGACCTTGGTGTAAACAGCAAAGCTTTAAAACTGACCCGATTAATCTATTGACCCGATTTAGACCAAGTTTATATAATTTCTATGAAATGGCATGCGAGTTAATTTTGCGTATTTTCGTCTTATTATTGTAATTCTACATCAGAAAATCTCTTGTTCTCTAGCGCATATGTACAATGTACATATTAGATAGAGAAGGCATTGTATTTCACCTAAAAATTCGTACTGAGATTTCATTGGAAAAATATTTTTAGACTCCTTCAGCATTTTTAGGAAAAGACATGTGTGTGTGTGTACAACATAAAAAAAGGAATAAGAACTGAAGCTTTCCTGGCGACGTATTAATTCAGTAGTTAACTAAAATTAGTATTTAAGCTAAGTATTTTTCAAGGATGCAGCACAAAGAAGTAGATAGAAAAAGAAACTTTAAATTTCACCAAAAATAGTGAAAAATTAAACATTTATTTTGTTTCATAATAAACTGACGTGAATTCTAAAATATAAGAAAATATACCATTTTTCGCAATTTGGCGTATTTTGACTTTCAATTAGCTGAAGCTGTAGATGGTTAGTTGCATGTTTTTTAATAGACACTCCCAATTTTAAACCTTGTTTTCTCGCAAACTATTTTGCAACACTTTTACATACTCAAAATGTTCTACACGATGCAATTTTTCACTAATGTGTTTCAAAATGTTTGTACTGCTTTTCAAAAGCACATCAAAGAAAATAATCATATTAATTTTTCGAAACAATGCTCCAATTTTACTAAATACATTATTACATTTTGAGAAATCAAGCGTTTTGGGGAGTATAACAAGTAATAATTTTTCACCACTAATTAGGTATAATATATAAAAGCTTAACATGGCAGATATGCACATCATTGTATGCAAACCTCGCTTTTTGTACGTAAATATTTTTAAAAATGCATCACGTAGTTCATTTTTATTAGAACAATGAATTTAGATAGTAAAAAACTATTACTTAAAGAACCATATGAGCTAGAATTTTGATATGTGGCAAAAATATTTCTATTAGTGTGTATAATAACTGGTATACATTTCAACAAGACTTCTTACATACTGTGGATTTTCCAAATTTCACAGATGCATTACCTTAAAGCAACATAACTGGAAATAGAGTTGAATCAACCTAAAGCATAGAGCCATTTTTGAGAAAATCAGCATTTTCGAAAAAATTTTCATGTAAAGAGTAGTTGGGGTGGGGGATTTTCTTGAAAATCCGTTAAATACCAACCTTGGTATTTAACGGACTTTTCATTTTTAGCTATGCTGTCCACAGATATAGACACACACACACACACACACACACACACACACACACACACACGGAACTTTCTCCAAAATGATTTTTTTTTATTCGGGGGGACCCAAAACATATATTTCCGGTGAAATCTCGGTATCGAACTTTTGAGTGCATTACAATACTTTCTCTATGCACTATGTACATAGGTGTAGAGAAAGTAAAAAAAATACACGTTCTAGGAATTAGAAATACCAGTTTACAATTGCATAGAAAACTCTTTCATTAAACTGTGCTAATAAGGGCACAGTAACAGGCAATGTGTACCTCACTCAAATTTAGCCACTACAGGAATTAAAGAACAAAACGAGTGATTCCAAGAATGTAGAGATAGATTGTCAGTTATAAATAGAACTCGGTTTTGGTTTTTGAAGCGAAAACTGTTACGACACACACAGCAGTCCGCGGCATAAAGAGAGGCCGATCCCGGTGGCCGCGCTCGCTAAAGTGACTCGCTTGTATGTATATGTAAAAGGAAAACGTTAAGAATAATAAGGTCTACTAAGGAAATATAGGAAACTGGAAAAAATGGAGAAAAAAGGAATACAGCGCCGGAGTCCTGACAAGCCTCCGGAACTGTTTTTTTTATAAATAAAAAAAAAGAGAGAGAGAGAGAGAGAGAAAAAAAAAGAGAAGGTAGTGGGGAGCGGTTTGTAGCGTAAACATGCGCACGCTGAGGTATAGTCTGTTCCAGAAGTGCCTAATTGCATGCATTACCATTATAAGTATCGTTCCAATTTATAAAATAGCAGAATAAAACAATTATTTCATAGTATAATTAATAAATAAACAATATATTTATATAAACAAGATCCGTGGTTTAAATCCCGGCTGTGGCATTGCATTTCTCAGCGTGACTATACCGATCCAACTTCAGCTTGTGTGAAAAACAATTAAATTAACACACACGAGTGTGTTATTTCATTCGCCTATGACAACAAAACCACGTAATGGGTATAGCCGATATATATTTTGTTTATTAGTGTTTGACGCCCGCGTTTACTATTTGTGGCACCGCAGACGATGACACTGGTGATAGGAATGAAGATGGAGAGCCGGTGGAATGCGATGGCGGGGTAAACCGAGAACCCGGAGAAAACTAGCCGCTGCGCCACTTTGTCCTCTTCAAATCTCATATATGGTCGAATGGGATCGAATCCGGGCCGTCTAGGTGAGATTCGAGTGGTCCAACCACAGAAAACTTGAATTGTCATCTAGTAAGAGATGATACTTATTAAATGCAAACTTTTTTCCATGCTACGAGTGCCATTTCTTGGATTCTAAGGACTTATTGAGCGTCCTTAGTATAATGTAAGTTAATTGTATAATATAAGCCGGCTTATTATTATTTTTATTATTCTTATTATGCTTTTTTTAAGACAATATTCTAGTATTTTGTTTATGAATGTATTTATGTTATTTTTTCTGGTCTGATTTAAATTTATGTTGGAATTTTAATTGCTATTTTTATAGTTCATCATTTGCGTTTTATTAATACACATAAATATGAATACTTTGAACCGAAGCGTGCCGCCACTGACTTCAAGTTGAAAGGAAGAGGCACATGACCTGACAGTGAACAAGAAAGGAATTTGGAATTAGGACAATTTTATGACAAAGAAGTGTTTATATTTATGGTTCTGCTCGTAAATAAGGAGGAAAGATTCTTTCCTACTTCTTAAATTTATTCTTGCGGTTTCCTTTAGGTAGGTGCACTTTCTAATTAGCTCAATGGCACCCCAGTGCAGCGCAATTCCGGCGTGCCACTCCATTTCTACTTTACTTTGATCTGTTAACGATGTAGCGACTGCATTAAATGGCTCATGCGGCGTCAAGCTATGACGAAAGAAAACCTTGGCTTACTTGTGTCGAGTATTCAGTAGAAGATGTACGAGGCATGCGGTGTAGAAATCACTTTCTTGAAACTTTTATTTTGTTCCACGTAGTAGAACATTCTTAAGTCAGTGTCATTCTGTTCTATGAAGAATATTGTTTCCCCCCCCTTCCTTTTTACTCTGTCTCCTATGTATATTAAGCAGTGGAAATATTGTATTCCGACCAAAAATGTGATATATAAACTATATGTTTTGTGATACGTAAATAAAAAATAATTTTTACCTTTTTACTTTCTCTACACGTACTATGTACATAGTGTTTAGAGAAGGTATTGTATTGGACCCAAAAATTCGATATCGAGATTTCACCGGAAATACATGTTTTGGGTCCCCCTGAATCAAAAAAAAAAGAAGCCTTTTTGGAAAAAGGTTCGTGTGTGCGTGTGTGTGTCTGTGGACAGTATAGCTCAAAAACGAAAAGCCCGTTGAATACCAAACTTGGTGTTTAAGTTTGCTATCTTCCAAGGATGCGACAAGAAGATTTTCAAGAAAATCCCCCCCACCCGCAACTACTCTTTACATGGAACTTTTTTCGAAAATTTTAATTTTCTTAAAAATGGCTCTAACGATTTTGATTAAAATATCGTATATTAAAGATATTTACATGACAAATGAAATGTATATCTTCAATTTTCTGGGAGTAGGCTCTGAAGACTACTTAATTCTGGATCAATTTTACGAAATTTTGCATAACTCCTAAATCCTAAGAGGTGGACAAAAACTTACCACATAAAAATGTAGAGCACATTAAAACACACAATTTATGTTATATATTTTTTCTTCGTGGAGTAGATCGTTTTTTTAGATATTGTTTTTGGTTTCAACTTTGAAAAACTTGTATTTTTCTCATACAGGAATTTGTCAAATCCGGTCCATACAAACAAAGGAACTTCAGTCACATAGCAACCAGCTTTTGGCTATCACTTTAATCTATGGTACTCCCTTATTTTACTTTTACTCACAAGGAAGCAAGTATTAAGACTATTTCTGCTAATTTTTTCTCGATTAGCATGAAGTAATAAGCTTTTTAACAATAAATTGTTACAGAGACGTAGAGAAAGTCATGTGAGTGGAACACATCAGATTTTTTACTTCGTGCACAGGTAGAGGTGATAAACTCTAACTCTTGCTATTTTTATTTTTATTTAATGTATAAATCAATGCTAAATTTAATTTTAAAGTGTTAGAACACGTGAATATATGTTATTTATTATTTAATTGTTAAAATATTTAATATTTCTAATTTTAAAAGGATTAGCTATTGCATTCTATCAAAAATTCAATACCGATATCGCACTGGAAATACACGTTTTAGGGTCCTTTGTATAAAAAGCATTTTTTGAAAAAGGCCCGTATGCAAGTGGAGCTTGAGCGACCGTTTTACCCTTATTGACTATCGCGGAGATGTTGAGGAGGGTCACGTTCATGAGAGGAGTAAAAGGAAGGTACATCGCGCTAGTTCCCTTCCGGCGGTTAAAGCAACTGGAAGGAAAGCAGGAGATTAGTGGTTCAAATTCCGGCTATAGCATTTCATTTTTCAGTTTGGCTCTGCATACCTCCTACGGCTACTCCATGATTCTTAGGTTTAGTTAATTTCCTGCAGCTTCTAAGTGGAGCGTAGGTCATCGTTACGACGTTTCCTTGATCGGATTTGAATTACTAGTTCGTGAGTTCGCCGATATGCGCCATGGTGATGAGGGATCGGCTCCAAGCCCACAGATGGCACTGTATGACAAAATCACGCTTTGTGGGCATGAAATAGCGGAATGTTGCCTAGAAACCTTCTTATTTCCAGGTGTGTGGTGGTTCTTTACAGTGCAAATGAACATTACAAGGGACCACCGGTTTTACTTCCCTTCCGAAGGAAGCCATGCTAAAGATTTTTGTTCCTAAAATTCATTATCCTCCGCCAGGTTTGAAACTGCAATATTGGCTTTTAGAAGCTAGCATGGTAACTACTACACCAAGGAGGGCGATCTATATTGGGGTTTAACTTCACAGATCCCGGCTACGCTTTGCGGCTTATAGTCCTCCACCGTCGTCTATGTTATAGGACTATTTCTGCTATATTGACTTTGGGAATGTTGGCAACACGCGAAGAGACAAGGAGAGAAGAAGCAACGTTGTCATGATGCTTCAGAGGGACGTTCGCAAAGTGACGCGGAAGCGACAAAAGTGAAACCAATATAAGTAAAACATATAAGAGGAAAAGTGTTACTTGTGTATTCTCACAGTTTGGTATTCAAATAGTATATAATGTGATGGAAATAACTCCCCCTGGGTTCGGGAGTTTATCCCAATAAAAAGTGCACTGACTGTGAGAAGATGTGCGCTTACTTTGAGCGGGACCAATACACACCCGCCATTTCGCTTATGATAAGACAAAGAGGCTTGAAGTGAATTTGGAAGGCGGCCACTGTTTTTCCTACAGAGTGCTCTTCTACAAAGGTGTTAATTGCGTCACGCCTGGAGCGCACTTGACCTTTACGGCAGGTTGCAATGCTTCACAGCTGTTCCACTTCAAAATGGGAGCAACAAAAGTTGCATGTACCATTCATTAGCAAACGTAGCCCTCAGCACATGACATAGTTTATGTAGAAATTATTAGTTTCCATATTTATTTGCAATATGCTCACGATAAATAAATTACACAGTTTTGTGACCTGAATATGGTTTCATTAACAATCGTTATCCTCCAATAGTCAAACCTCACTAGCCTTACTGAAGATTTAATATTACCTAAAGGAAAGGCGGTTCTGAGTTAAAACACAAAGACACAGTCAAATGTTTTTAAGAGTTAGTCGCCATGCGCCCATCCCAAACTACATTTTACAGGATGCATTTTCTAAATGTTATATTTTCTCAAAAATGACCCTAACGATTTTGATTAAAATACTGCATATTAAAGATATTTACATGACATACAGAATGTATAACTTGAATATTTTGGCAGTATGCTGTGAAGTCCTCTTCATGCAGAGGGAATTTTGTATAACTGATAAATATTAAACGATAAACCAAAACGTAGGAACTTACTGAACTTAAATACCAAATTTGAAGTTTAACTCACCTTTAATTTTTTAGTTATACTGTTTACTCACACATAGACACACATACACACCTTTTTATAATAAACTTATACACTCCTTCTACTAGAAGCAGATCAGCTCTATTTTTACTTTCTATATTTACTACATAGTACATAGGTAGAGAAGGTATTACATTCCGCTCTAAAATTCCATATCATATTTCACTGAAAATACACGTTTTAGAGTTCCCTGTATTAAATTTATTTTTAGAAAAAGGTCCTGTGAGTGTTGGTTTGTGGGAGTGTGTGTGTGCATGCGAATGTGTGTGAGAAAGAAAGAGAGAGAGAGAGAGAGAGAGAGAGAGAGAGAGAGAGAGAGAGAGAGAGAGAACACGATAACTCAAAAACGCACAGTTGTTTAATTACCAAACCTGGTATTAAAATGCAGCATCCTCCAACAATGATGTGACACGAAGATTTAAAAAAGAATATCCTCCCACAAAAATTACCTTTAACGTGTAAAAAAAAATAGAAAATGTTCTTGACAAAGAAACGACATGAACACAAAATAATTATCCTTATTTAGTTGAAATTTAGTAAGAAGCAAATTAATTGTAATCAGTTTCAACCTGATAGTAAGATAAATAATTATCCTTATTTAGTTGAAACCAAAATAGAGGTATATGACTGTTAACCATTGAAGATGTCCCTCACATCAGGTAAAAATATTTTAACAAACGAAAATATTTTAAACTACAGACTAAGGCATAGCAGCCTGGAAAGTAAGAGTGTTTTTATTAGATTCATAAAACCTCAAGACATATATTTCAGGTGATATCTCGGTACAGAATTTTTGAGTGAAATGCAATGTTTTCTGCATTTCTCTATTTAATATACGTAATAGATACAGAAAATAAACACAGACTTGGAATGATTTTCAATACAACAATGATTTTCAATACGTGCCAGTTAGTATAGGTATAATTAAACTATTTTACTGTGTGCTAGCCACTATTATCAAATCATTACGTTTTTAGTACAAGGGATCATAACATTTGCATCTGAATGTTACATGTTTGTTATAATCCTGGTTTAATGTAAGTTATATGTATTAGCTGGGGTGAAAGAAACATTAACATTCGCTAGTTACAACTTTAAAGTCCATTAATAAAGGGTTGCTGCATGTTTAAGAATCTGAGGGCATAAAAAACGAGATGTACAGACCTGTCACAGTAAATAGCATAATACTATGCCCCGCCTATTCTATTGACAGAACAATGAACTCTTGATGGCATGAACTACCGTACTTGTCGAGTAGTGTAGTCTGTACGTAGTGAAACAAATTATTATTAAAAAGCTTATTCTTGTATTTACTTAATGCTAATCAAGAAAAAAATTAGCATTAAGAGTCTTATTACCTGCTTCCTTGCAAGAAGTAAACCGGGGGGGGGGAGGGAATACACTGGGCTATTTCGATAGTCAAATCTTTTAAAAGCTGGTTGCTATGTGATTGAAGTACCTTTGTTTGTATGGACAGGAGTTAACAAATACCCGTATCAGAAAACTATAAATATTTTAAAGTTGAAACTGATAGCAAGGAATATCTCAAAAACGGCCAACTCCACGGAAAAATGTACATAAAATAAATTATGTGCTTTAGCGAGCTCTACATTTTTTGTGTGGTAGGTTGTCTATCTCTTACGGTTTACCAATTATACAACCTTCGCAAAATTCATCCAGAATCAACATGTCTTCAGAGGTTATTCCCAGAAAATTGAAGATATACATTTTATTTGTCACAGTAAGATCTTAAATATAAGAGATTTTAATCAAAATCGTTAGAGATATTTTTGAGAAAATAACATTTTTCTGAATGTTTTCCATTTAAAGGGTTTTGGAGGTTTTTTTCAAAATCTTTGTGTCGATCCCTGGAAGATACTAAACTTAAATACCAGGTGGGTATTTTACCGACTTTTCGTTTTTGAGTTATCGTGTTTACAGACACACGGACACACGGATACACACACGGTCCTTTTTCTTAAAATACATTTTTTTTATACAGGGGACACTAAAACGTGTTTTTCCGGTGAAATCTCGGTATCGAATTGTTGGGTTAAATGCAATACCTTCTTTATACACTATGTACATAATACGTTTGGAGAAAGTATAACGGCCATGATTCAACGTTTTTTTACGAAAATGAGTTTTATACTGGATTAGCTAGTTTTGGGGTAGCTGAAGCAGTCTACGGAAATGGCACGAATTTTATATTAAATACCCGTTTAAAATTAAGGAACACCGAGAGAGAAATTTCGAATTTCTATATTTCTGTACATTTTTTTTTTTAGAATGTTTCCGAGACTGCATTGCCGTTATGCGAATGTGAATACCAAATTTCATCCAAATTGGATGAATTCTTTGTAAAAAATAAATTATTTCATACATTTTATTATGTAAATATATTAATACGTTATAAAAATATTCCACACATTTCAAAATGTGAGAAAATTGCTTTTCTGAATTGAAGCTTGAACCACACAGAAAACTTAAATTGATGATGTTTCAATGACTTTGATTACTGATTTATTATTTTTCTTTCAGCTTAAAATTAATTATTTTTCTTTTTCATAAAAATATATTAATTGAAATCTAGTTTTGCTGTTAGAGCAATTTTATATTACAGTAGATCCTTCTACTCATTCTGGAAGATTTTAGCTGTATTTAAACAAAACTGAGACGAATGAAGCATTTGAAAGAGTGAGTAGTTTTTTATAACTCATTGATGGCCTTAGTAAGTGGCAGTTTTACCCTTTGAATCACAAAAGAAAACTTATACTTCCCACAAAACCTGCATATCCATCGCGTAAAGTGGCTATCAGTTCGAAGAAAATGGAGGACGTAAATTAAGAAAAAGTACGTTATTTCAGAATAAGACGAGTTTTATGCAGAGATTTTACAACGGCCAACCTACACAATGACTATTCTGAAGATTAGAATCCGTTTCATTTTACAGGTTTTTATCTCCTTCCAGTTTTCATGAAAATATATCAAAATGTATATAAACAAAATGCCTGAGTTTGTTAGTGAAAGTTTTTAACATTCTAAAAGTAAAAAATTATTTACAAAGCAAAATTTATTTCTAGAAGTTTATAAACGTAAGGAGAATATTATAAACTAAGCAACTACTGTTTTACATGAAAAAGTAAATAAACAATGTTGTGTGACATCTGAATATGATTACTTTTTTAATAGTTTACATTCATTGCAGAAATGCTGTGTCTAGATAATTAAAACCACGTTTTTGACAAAGCAAGCTATTATAAATAAAAAATGTGTTACTTTTTGATTCCTGGTATAGTATGACAGTAAATTTTAGTAATTATTATCATTTTATTTAAATTGTGCTTTTCTTATAACAATACTCTATATTTGGATTAGCGTGAAATACAAGAAGTTAGATTTCCGGCCCGGCAGCCGTGTTTAATGCTTTCGCTGCCGACTTCGGAAATATAGAATTTCCTATGATTTGGCTATTCCAGCAGTGATGTTATTTCTGTTTAGCTCCTCAGATCCGAGTTTCTCAGCATTCGGAGAATAATACTACCGAAATACTGAGGTTTACTTTTGCAAATCACATAAAACCTCGGAATTTTGTATTGCGTTATTTTTAGGCACGACTATTACTAGAATCCACGACATTCAGATCTCCCTAGAAAACTAACTTATTTTCATAGTGATATCTTCCAGCATCTCCTGCGATGCCTTGGCACCAACGTCTTACACGATCTAAATGTAAAACGCCCATCATCTTCATTATCTCTTTGTAAGATAATCTAAATAAAATTTAGTTACCACCTTGAGTTACCTCTCTCGTAGTTTCCAATTTCAAGCAGTGCATTACCTTTCAACACACCTAGTCCTGCTTCCTACCTCTGACTACGTTCATTCCCAAAGTATCCGTTTTCCCAATCCCGTAACGTAACCCAATCGACACTTGGTGTGGTAACTTGAAAAACAAAAGTCTTACTAACGAAACTGAATACAGCAAATATCTCAATTTGTACTTTTAGCAATAAATCATTTTGGAAAAGGTATTATTTTAGATAATTAAAACTGCTAAATGCAAATTATGAAAAATAAAAGGATTTGTCAGTTTTCCAATTCTGGGATAGTTTTACTAATAAAGACATCCAATAAAACAAAAATAATAAAAGTAAACAGCCCGAGAACACTTTTGTCTATTCTAAATATTTACGTACTTATCTTTTCCGTAAATGCTGAATTAAGTGACTGCATGTTGTTTATGCAATGAACAATTCATATAGCAGTGAAAAGGTAAAGCAGGCTTTCTTGGACGTTGATGGGTGTTACTGTCCGATTTAGAATAGCCTACTCTTGATTTTTGAATTAGCACCAGTTCTATATAACTTTAGTGCAGTGATAGCCAAATGGCAGCCCGCGAGTAAATTTCAACCCGCCCGCGAATAAATATATGATTTATTCCTTTTTTAACTTCCTGCATAGATCTCATTTTAGAATTTGAATATTTTGAAGTATTTCAATCACAGATGGAGCTTTTCAACAATACCATGAGATGTTAAGTAGAGTGCCAGCCCGAGGTGATTTTTGGAAACTTATTTCAAAGGAACATTTGCCACATCTTAGAACTGGGCTTTAAAACTTACTTCCATATTTGGTGGTGCATACATATGTGAAACTGCCTTCTCTGCTATAAAACTAGAGAAATCAAAGTCCAGAAACAGATTAACTGATTCAGTGTTATCTCATATTCTTAAAATTGCAACATCAGAACTGGAAGTGGATTTTAAATCTTTTGTAAAAGATTTTACAAACCTCATTGTTCTTAGTAAAAAGCAATGCTTGTTCCTTCACTGTGCATGTAATAATATTAAAATAATATGCTCTTAAAATACCATTGCTGTTATTTTATTTTTAATATAGTTATACAATTAATTTTTCTGACCCTCAAGTAAGGCCCTTATCAAATTCTGGCCCTCAGTACATTACTTATTGGCCATCACTGCTTTAGTGTATTAGTGAATGGGTCATATACCTGGGGTGCCAGATTTTCACTTATTTTGTGTAATTACTGGTTCGCAAATTGGAAGTGGGTTCTATTCTTCCGTAAGACTTCAAGAGGTGACCCTAAGCAAGTCCGATGTCAAACTTTTCCAACAATACGAGAATCGTTGGTTAAAGCATTTCCTGGCGGAGCTCCAGTTGAGTCGTCAACTTCAAAAACTTTCAAACGCTAATTTCAGTTAGGTGGAAGGGTTTTATTTTTCTGTCTCCTACAGGAAAAACACCACTTTTAGACTGTTATGTCCAAACATATCAACAATTGTGTATGGTGAAAATCAATGGTATAGAAACAATGCTGAAAAGAAACAAATCTGATGTGTACCATTCACCTGCCTTTATCTACTGTTCTGCAAACAAAATATTCACAAAAGATTATTCTTTTTTCTACATAACGCTAATCGAGCTAAACATTAACAAGTTGGTCGTATTGCTGGCTTCCTTGTATGCAGAAGGAAAATAAGGGATACACTAGGCTAAAGCGACAGCCAAATCTTTTAAATCGCTATATTAACAATTGAAGTTCTGTTTGCTTTGCATTGCCAGTAAAACAAAGGAGAGATGAAACAAAAGATGCGTCCATTTGAGCAAAGTTACGCAGTTTAAAGTTGAAATCAACAACAAGAAATATCTCGAAAAAAAATATGAGTAAATTTTGTGTTTTAACAAGATCTACTGTTTTTCTGTAATACGCTTTTGTCTATTTCTTATGGTTTAGCAGATATACTGTATTCGGAAAATGCATCCAGAATGAAGAGGTCTCAAGAAGCTATTCCCAGAAAATAAAAGATTATAATTTTATTTGTGATGCAAATATCTTTAATGTACTGTATTTTAATAAAAATCGTTAGAGCCATTTTTGAGAAAAACCAAAATTAAAAATAAAAAATGTCATCCAAAGATTAGTTTGGGGAATTCTCTTGTGTCGCATCCTCGGTAGATACTGCAATTAAATACCAAGTTTGGTATTTTTTTTTTTTTAAAGTTTTAACGTCCTTTAACCTGCTTGGTCATATCGGACGATGAATGAAATTGGTGAAATGATGCTCAAATGATCTCGGGGTCCATTGAGCTTAAAGCTACTCGACATTCGTCTTCTCAGGATAAGGGAAAACCCCGAAAAAAACCTTATCCGGGTAACTCACCCTTAGCGAGGTTCGAACTCACGACCTTTTGAATGTAAGGCAAACACGCTACCACCTTACTACTCAGGCGGGCTAGTTTGGTATTTTACTGACTTTTCGTTTCTGAGTTATCGTGTTCACGGACACACACACAATTTTTTTTTCTAAAAATTCTATTTTATGGATGCAGGGGATCCTAAAGCGTGTACTTCCGATGAAATTTCGGTGTCGAGTTTTATATGTGAAAACTACTTGCAAAGTACAAACCGTATACAATTACGGCACACTGAATGAAATTAGAATCGCTCACTTTTGCACACGGGTTATTTTAATAGAAATATAGAAATTAATGCATTACTACCAATTAAAACAGAAGATTTTATACAAAAGGTATTTTTATTTTATTATTTCCGGTAAAATCTCGGTATCACGTTTTTGGTACAACGCAATAGTTCCTCTACTTATTTACTAAAGGTAAACAGTAGGGAAAAATCTAATATGTTGTTTTCACATTACTTCTTCTACTCTCTGTATCAATTCTTGTTAAAAAGCTTCTATCTATTTCATGCTAATCGAGATAAACATTAGCAGAATTAATCTTATTACCTACTTGCACCTTTATAAGTAAGAGGAAAATAAAGGAATACACTATGCGATAGTAAAATATTTTAAAAGCTGGTTGCTATGCGATTGAAATCCGTTTCTTTGCATGGCCTGGAGTTGAAAAATTCCGGTATGAGAAGAGACAAAGTATTTTCAAACTGAAATAAATAATGAATATCTTAGAAACGGTCAGCTCTATTAAAAAAAAATCGTATGCGACATAAATTATGTGTTTTAACGACATCTACACTTTTTCCGTTGTAAGTTTTTATCTCTCTCTTAGGGTTTACCTGCTATACAAAATTCATCCAAAATATTCAGAGGCTATCCCCAAAAATTTCAAATTCTCTTTTTGTCATTGAAATGCCTTTAATATGCAATATTTTGATCAAAAACATTATAGCCACTTTTGAGAAAATCAAAATATTCACAATTTTTTCCAAGTAAAGGGTAGTTTGGGGTGGGAGGATTATCCTAAAAATCTTCGTGTCGCAACTGTGGAAGATGCTAAACTTAAATACCAAGTTTGGTATTTAATGGATTTTTCGTTTTTGAGTTATGCTGTCCACACATACACGCACACACACTGACCTTCATCCACAAACAATTTTTATTCAGTGGGGCTCAAAACATGTATTTCAGGTGAATTCCCGGTATCGAATTTTTGTGTGGAATACAATACCTTCTCAATGCACTATGTACGTACTACGTAAACAGAAAGTAATACTTACGCATTGAGGAACCTCAAAACCTGTTTTTGTGGTGAAATCTCAGTATAGAATTTTCGGGTGGAACATTATACCGTCTCTACCTACTACGTACATTGAGCATGCGTGTTAAAGAAGGTAAACTTGCACAATATACATTAACAAGGAAAAACAAAACAAAAAAGGTACTCTAGAATTGCTTTTTATAAAAGATAGACACACTAAAATTTGAATTCAGTGGGCTCAAAATATGTATTTTCAGTGAAATCTTGGTATAAACTTTTTGGATGGAATATAATACCTTTTCTATGCACAATGTCCATAGTACGTGTAGAGAAAGTAATACGTATGTATTGAGGGAGCTCAAAACATGCATTTCCGGTGTAATTTCAGTATAAATTCTGACCTATTATGTGCACTGTGTATACGTGTTAGAGAAAGTAAATTTGCATAATATACATTACTAAGGAAAAGTAAAACAAAAAGGTACATTGGAATTGATTTTTATGAAAGAGAAGCAAGGCATAGTAACTACAAAAAGGAGGATAGAAGGGAGGGGAAGGAAATGAGTTAGCAGGTATGAGAAATGTACAGAAATTCAACAGCAGATAACTACGCGACCCTGACCTCCAAAACTCTTATTATTACAGAGATACGGCACGACTTCACGCGACTGAGAAAAAGAGCAGAGCGCCGTTGCGGTGTCTGTATAGACGTCATAGTCTCGACCCCAGACCGTCTACGTGACGAGGGTCATAACAAATGTGTGCAGTGCAGAACCGCAAGTTTCCTATTGGAAGCGTTATTGCTGACTAATGTTAATACTGCATACCAGTAAACTTAGTTTATAACTGTATGAGTGCAATAGTAATAACAGTAACACTAGTAGTAGGAATAATAATAATAATAATAATAATAATAATAAAAATAGAATTTTTGTATAATACAGTAGTACCGAGCCAAGTGACTAAGGCTACTCGTGTAAGACTGGCATTTGGGAGGTCCCGCTCCCGATCTCTCTGGTCTATGGGTTTTTTGTTGTTGTTTTTTTTTTTGGGTCACTTAGGTGAATGCTGGGTAAGTTTCTTCGTTCCCCGAATGCCTCTTGCGCCATTTCTCCAACTGGTCTCGTTGAGTGTTGTAAGTATGGACGAGAAATGCGGAGGTGGTGATGAATGCGCTTTGGAAATGCAGTTATAGCGGCGGGATGGCGTTGGAGTCGTCTGCACACCTCGCATCGGGATAAAAACTGCTTGGACTATGTTAGGGACCCTCCACAGTGGCTCTTTTCCTATCCTCTCAGGCTCTGTCGCAGCTCAAGGTGTGGAGTCCCTCCAGAATGACGCACGCGCGCGCGCGCACACACACACACACACACACACACACACACACACACACACACACACATGGTTATCCTTTATCCCAAAGAAAGTCTATTTCTCCCACACATTTCTGTCTTGCGCATCTTCTTCTGTAAAATCTTTATTGTTCATATTTCTTCTTACTGCATACATCCATTATTCCTGGACTTTTCTTTCCTTCTGCTTCCCTCAACCTTCCACTCCAACATCATTTCTGGAATTACGCTACTTTTTATCCTCTTTACGTATTAAACCATTTGAATATTTTCTTTTGTTGTTTCAATAATGTAATACTTAACATTTATTATTTCTCTAATTTTTTTTCCATTCTTGATTTCACTGCTACCCCTCGCCAAAAATCTTCTCTATTGCTATTCTACCTAAGGCCGCGCCGTAGCCGAGGAGTTACACCACTCTCCTCTTACCTAGACGGCCCGGGTTGGATTCCAAGCGACCGCATTTATGATTTGTGCTGCGGCGCAGGGGCGAGTTTTCTCCAGGTTCTCCGGTTTCCCCCGCCATCGCATTCCACCGGAGCTCCATTTTCATTCATGTATCATTGTCATTACCTGCGATGCCTCAAATAGTTAAAACGGACGTTGCGTCTATCAACAACAAAAATTGAATCCTACCTAATGTCCAAATTTCTAGCCGATAACATGACACGTGTGTTGTACCAAAGATTAAAAAAAAAAAAAAAAAAAAAAAAAATCTTATATGTAATGTTCTTTTGCAATAGAAATGTGTTTAGCATGCCACTTATGCTTTTTTTTAATTTCACAATATATCTTACCATCTAATTCTAAACCTGATCCTAGATATTTAAATGTATTTACTTTCTTAATTTCCTGAATTTCATTTTCTATTTTCTCCCCATTCTGCACTTGAATCGTTATTTTCTTTATTATTATTATTATTATTATTATTATTATTAATAATAATAACAACAATAATAATAACAGGAATTAAGATGTTGGGAACAAATGCAAAATAAAGAATAATGTGGCATAGACAGAAAAAAAAAGAGAAGAATGCTATTTCAAGAATAGCATTTGATAAAATTATATATATATATATATATATATATATATATATATATATATATATATGAGATAATGCTCAAGAATGGGGTACAAGCCCAGAAAAACCAAAGGGAAAAAAGTGATGACGTTGAATTCACATAACATTCTCCACTCTATCGTTTATTGAGTGAGAATTCAAACTATTATTACGAAACTTATTTTTCGATCATTAATTTTAATCGAGATAAATACAACTGAAATAGAACCAGACAAATATTTTAGAAATGCACGCTATATTCTAGCCTTAAAATTTCAACCCTTTCCATGCAATCCGAGAAAGAACTAAATGTTGCAAGACTTGAAGAATGACAAATTATTGAATCATTCGAATCTTAATAAATATCTCGGAAGTGATTTATGCCGCAAAACTTCTGAAATAAATTGTGTACTAGTTAAACATTTTTTGTCTTGCGTAGTGCGTTTTTATATTTCGTAACGTTTATACTACTTATACAAAATTACACAATATTTCTCCCAAATGCAGAGAGAGGACCTCAAAGGCTTCTTAAAAGAAAATTCAAGATATACATTTCTTTTAGTTTAAATATCTGTAATACAGACTTAGTATTTAAATCAAAATCAATACAGACATTGAGGAAATAATTTGCTGTTATCTTTTACTTGAAACATTTTTGGAATGTTTTTGAGATTTTTGTTAAAGAAGCTTGTTAAAATATAGAGCCATTATATTATAAAGTAACCTCTCTCTTGGCCTCTCTCCATTACGCGAGAGAACCGAGGGTTGCCGGGAAAGTGGTACCGGCAAAGGCGCACTAAAGTCCTTGCTCTAGAATATATGCTGGAAATTTTGTCCTTCTTCCAATGTCAAGTAAAAAGTTCTCGCTCACTCGCCTAAGCTTAGCAGCAAGAATCCTTGGTACAGTGACTTAATGATAACATCATGCAAGAAATCATAAGTTTTTCTCCTGTTAAACTTAGACGAGTGAGCGAGAAATTTTTTTGCAAGATGTGCTGCCTGTTTCTGAGCAGGTCAACATTTATAAAATAAGGATTTTAGTGCACCCTTGCCGGCTCGTCTTTTCCGGCGACTCTCTATTCTCTTGCGCAGTGAAAAGAGGCCACGAGAGATGTTACCTTACAATTTAACGAATCTATAGAACATCAACACGTAATACAAAAGTTATTGGGTAATCATCTTCTCTAGCCATATGTGCGAGTTCGATACCTCGTAAATTCCATATCGCGATTTCACCGGAAATACATGTTTTGAGATTCCTTGAAGCCAAAAAATAGAAACACGTCCATGTGTATGTGTGTGTGTCTGAGCGTAGCATAGCTCTAAAACGAAAAGTCGGCTACATATCAATTTTATTATTTAAGTTCAGTATCTTCAAGGATGTTGCACATAGATTTTCAAGAAAAGCCCACTATTTCCAACTACCCTTTACATGGTACATTTTTCAAACTTTTTTTTTGGCTCTAACGATTTTTATTAAAATTGTATATATTTAAGATATTTTCATGACGAGAAATTGTATATCTTGAGTTTTCTGAGAATAGCCTCTAAAGACCTCTTCATTTTTGATGACTTTTGTAAACCTTAAGAGATAGACAAAAACTTACTACACAAGAAATGTAGAACTCATTAAAACTCACAATTTAAGCCGTATTCATTTTTTTTGTAGAGTTAGCAGTTTTCCAGATATTCCGAGTTATTTGTTTTAGTTTTAAGGTACTTGAATTTTTCTCAAACAGGAGACATCTTTATTTTCGTCTACCTTGTTTACTCCTAGCAAGCAAAGAGGACGAATTGCAATTGTTTCACTTTTCAACCGGTTTTTTGAAAATCTTCCTATGGCTTTAGCCTAGTATTATTTTCTCGTGCCCCTTCTACTTACAAAGAAGCAAGCAATAAGATCAATTCGGTAATGTTTATCTTGATTAACATGACGTAGGTTTGTTTGTGAATGGAACGCGTCAGATGTTTAAACAGAGGAGCTATAATTAAATTATTTAAGGTTTTTAAAAAAACATATTTTTTATAATAAGAACTGAAGCTTTCCTGGCGACGTGTTAATTCAAAATCTTCTCGGGCTTCTAGCCAGGTAAAAACTTGGCTCGGTGTCAAGCCAAGTTTTTACCTGGCTAGAAGCCCGAGAAGATTTTGAATTAACATATTTTTTATGTTTGATAATGTTACTATTCTATCAATAAAATGCATTATTTCTTCTACTGACGTAGAAACATTAATTTTATTATGAGAAAAACTGCACGTCACATCTTTGGAACTTTCTAACTCCATGGCACGACAGTTTACAAGGGACCTTGGTCCACCTCTGCGTCCCCCATCTCGGCTCGAAGGCAACATGAATGGGTGTAGGGCTGGAGGGTGAGACATATTTAGCGCCTCGAGTCCCTCCCGGCCGGTTAATGCGGTCTTCTCGGTCTGGAGCCGCTACTTCTCAATCAATAGCTCCCCAGGGACCTAACGAGGCTGAGTGCACCCGGATCAGGTCAACCAGCGGGGGAAAATTCCCAAAGTCGGTACTGGGATTCGAACCCAGGTCTCCCGTTTGGCAAGCAGCCGCGCGACCACTGCGCTAAGGAGGGTAGTATTTAACGCCCGCATTTACATTTGGCACCGCAGGCGATGACACTGGTGATACATGGAATGAAGATGGGAGCACCGGTGGAATGCTATGGCGTGGGAACCTGGAGAACCAGAGAAAACTTTGTCCACCACAAATCTCACATGCGGTCGCTTGGGATCGAACTCAGGTCGTCTAGGTGAGAGGCGAGTGGTCTAACCACTCGTCCACGGCGCGGCCCTGACGATCATTTTTGAAAATCACCGAAGTTAAATACAGAATTTTGTTGTGCAGGTTGTGCTATTCACACACTCACACAGACATATTCATAAACGCACACACGCAGCACACATACAGGGATCTTTGTTTAGCTCGAAATCAAGTTTAAATGATAATTAAAATGATGGTATCTTCAGCTTCAATTTATCCAATTTCGAACTGAACAGAACAAAACGTCTAAAACAGATCAGCTGAGAGTTGCATCGAGTTAAGGAATCCGCATCGGCGGCATTAACGTCCAGCGCTGTACTGCAGTAACAGGATTTGTAATTTACTTGTAGTCTGCAATAGATAAAGTAGATGAGGGAGAGAGAAACAATTTCCTAGCACGTGTTTCCTTTTTTTTATTCTGGTCTTTTCTATTTTTGCTGTGCGGCGCAGTAGGACCCGTTTCCAGACCAAGTCTCTTGTGTTCCGTCCAGGAGACGACCCAAACAGTCGCCGGTCATTTGGAGTAATGAACGGCTTGCAGGGGGTGTGGCCTACTTGTCGGGCGTCGAGCACATGTAGCTGCGAGCTTTGTTCCATCTGCTATATAATCATTAATACTACTGTTTTGTTATGTCACACCAAAGTCAACCCTTTGATTCTTCATCCTTTTCTCTTTTTGCTCTCCTTTCTTTATGCCTGGCTGATTTGTTTTGTTAGTTTTTTTAACTCGTTCTTATTCAACTCGATTCCGCTCGCCTTTTCCTGTATATTGTTCATTTGCACAACTCTTCCTACTTGACTTCCCACGTCCCCTCATATTCTCGTTCCCATTTTCGTTTCTTGCTATGCTAGTATTACTTTACTTTCTTTATGATTGGTAAAGTAGGCATTCATTCTACATAAATATTCGATATCGGTACTTCAGAGGAACGTTTAGAGACCCCTTCCTTGTTAAAAAGACCTGACGTGTTCCATTCACATGCCTTTCTCTATATCTCTGTAATAAATTATTCTTAATAAGCTTATTCTTCCATCTAATTCATGCTAATCGAGAACAGCATTAGCAGAAACGGTCTTATTACTTAATTCCTTATAAATAGAAGGGAAATAAGGGAATACGCTTATTTATCTATCTTACTATCAGGTCGAAACTGATTACAGTTAATTTGCTTCTTACTTAATTTCACTAGGCTAAGCCACAGTCAAATGTTTTAAAAGCTGGTTGCTAGGATTGAAATCCGTTTCTTTGCGTCGCCAGGAGTTGACAAGTTAACGTATGAGAAAAGTATAAGTATTTTAAAATTGAAATCAATAACAAGTAATACCTCAAAAACTGTAAACTAGACAAGAAAAGCGTATATGGCATAAATTATATATTGCCACTAGGTCTACATTTTTGTGTAGTAAGCTTTTGTCTATCCCTTACGGTTTATCAAAACTCAGCAAACTTCTTCCAGAACAAACAGATCTTTAGAGGATATTTCCAAAAAATTCAAGATATATATTTCGTTTTTCATGAAAATATCTTAAGCATATGGCATTTTACTAAAAATCATTAGAGCCATTTTTTGAGAAAATCAAAACTTTCGAAAAATGTACCATGTAGCCGGAGTTTGGGGGGATTTTCTTAAAAATGTTTTTGTTGGTCATGTAACAGATTTATGAGGTATGCTACCCACAGCGAGATAGACACACTCGGACATGTTTCTAAAATGTTTATGGATTCAGGGGACCTCAAAACATGCATTTTTTGCTTAAATATTGGTATGGAGTTTTTGGGGTGTAATGAAATACTCTCTCTACCTACATGATGTACTAGGTAGGGAAAGTAAACAAATATTAGGAACAGATGTTTTTGTTATTATTTTAATTTAATGGAAAACAATCGCAAACTTCGTAAAAACAATTTTTACGTTAGTTTAAGAATAAAATGTAATCATTAACAGGCTCATAAATATCAATTTCAGCGAAAATACTTCCATCATATTATGCGCACTTTTTATAATTTATCATAAAATTTCGGAGCAGATTCAAGAAGAATTACATCATTTGGAACATTTTAATCTCCAAATACTTAGTGAAAACATAATACGAGAAAATCAGCTTTTGTGCAGCAATGGGTTGAAAATAAGGATAGGACAGTTGCAATCTCATTTTCGCCAGAACAAAGCCTAGGAGTGTCAAGTTTTGTCCCGAGTAATGAACTGGAGGAGATTTGTACATGTAGGTTTGAAAATAAAAGGGTAGCTGGATTAAAAAGGCATATTTTACACCGAGTTCTAAGTGCACAATTAGTCAAGAGGTGCAGTTGAAACTAAGAATAAGATTAGTTTTTAATTTTCTCTACAATGTACATAGTAGTAAAGAAGGCACCTGTTGTATTCCCACCAAACATTTGATGTCGAGATTTCGTCGGAAGTGTATGTTTTGGGACCCACTGAATTAAAAAAAAAACACTTTTAGAAACATGCCCATATGAGTGTGTGTGTACGCGCGCGCAGCATACTTTACACCGAGTTCTAAGTGCACAATTAGTCAAGAGGTGCAGTTGAAACTAAGAATAAGATTAGTTTTTAATTTTCTCTACAATGTACATAGTAGTAGAGAAGGCACCTGTTGTATTCCCACCAAACATTTGATGTCGAGATTTCGTCGGAAGTGTATGTTTTGGGACCCACTGAATTAAAAAAAAACACTTTTAGAAACATGCCCATATGAGTGTGTGTGTACGCGCGCGCAGCATACTTTACACCGAGTTCTAAGTGCACAATTAGTCAAGAGGTGCAGTTGAAACTAAGAATAAGATTAGTTTTTAATTTTCTCTACAATGTACATAGTAGTAGAGAAGGCACCTGTTGTATTCCCACCAAACATTTGATGTCGAGATTTCGTCGGAAGTGTATGTTTTGGGACCCACTGAATTCAAAAAAAGCACTTTTAGAAACATGCCCATATGTGTGTGTGTGTACGCGCGCGCAGCATACTTTAAAAACGAAAAGTTGGTTAAATACCAATCTTGGCATTTAAGTTCAATATATTCCAAGGATGCAACACGAACATTTTCAAGGAAATCCCTTTACTCCTTCTCTTTATATGGAACATTTTTCGAAATTTTTTATTTTCCCAAAAATGGCTCTGACGATTTTTATTAAAATGTTATATGTTTACGATATTTCTATGACAAATATATCTTGAGTTTTCTGGAAATAACCTGTAAAGACCTCTTCATTCTTGATAACTTTTGTATAACTGGTAAACTGTAAGAGATAGACAAAAACTTGCTACACAAAAAATAGAGAACTCATTCAAAACACAATTTATGTCTTATACAGTTTTTGTAGAGTTAACTGTTTCCGAGATATTTCGAATTATTATTTTGTTTCAGTTTTGAAGTACTTAAAACTTATCTCAAACAGGAGACATCTTTATTTTAGTCTCTTTTGTTTACTTCAGCAAGCAGAGAACCGAATTTCAATTGTTTCACATAACAACCAGATTTTAAAAGGTTTGACTATAGCTTTAGGGCAATGTATTCCTGCATTTCCTTATTACTTAACAGGAAGCAATTAATAAAACCAATTTAGCTTTTATCTGAATTAGCATGATGTAGATAAAATAATAATTTTTTGCAAGAATAGTTTGTTGGACAACTAGAGAAAGTTATGTGAATGGAACGCATCCGAGTTTTTTGCTTTTGTTTTAAGCTTAACGTACTATAAGATCGAAAATAAAAATTGGAAGTGGTAGGATTAGAATTACATTATGGGCGGAGGGAACTCGGTGCCGAGCTATGCCCCACGAAGGTGTGTCTCCGGGAGGAAGGGATGAGGGGAAAGGATACACCAGAGGGCCGGAACCAGGAGCGACGGAATAGCAATGACAGGGTCCCTGCAGTTTCCAGGTTGATACACCTCAACAGTTGAACAGGAAAACCGGGTATTCCGACCCATACAGAGTCCAACTCCCCTGCCAAGAGGGGTTCTCATTTCAGCAACCAGCTGAAGACAGGGAACTTGAGAGCACATAGAATATCCTTTGCCTGCACTGAGCACCGACTCTCCCAGCTCTGAAAGAAACCAGTGGAATGAAGGCTGGATGAAATGGCAATGGAAACAACATCAGCGGACAGGTAAATCGGGGGCTAGAAGAAACCTACCCACCATTCCCCTGGCAACCCGGGGAAAACCCGAAAAAAAAACCTTGGGTCAGGTAGGCCGGTGACAGGACTCGAATCCGTGATCTCCCAAATGCAGGTCACAGACGAAACCACCTGAGCCGCTCGGTTTGAAAGTTAATGTTATGATGTTTTCCAAGTCCAATTGTACATCATTTTATCCGAGAGGTTAAATTTGGGACAAAATCTGGGAATAACAATTCAAAACTGAGGTTTTACTTTTTAATACTTTCTCTACTTAGCACATGATACATCGGCAGAGAAAGTGTTGCACTCCACCCAAAAAATTAACACCGAGATTTCAATTGAAATGCAGTTTTAGGGTCCCCTGTATCCAAAAAAGCATTTGCGTTTGTGTGTCCGTGTGTCTATGAACAAAAATGAAAAGTCGGTAAAATACCATACTTAGCATTTAAGTTTAGTATCTTCCAAGGATGCGACAGGAAGATTGGAGGAAAATCCCTCCACCCCAAACTACGCTTTACAAGGAAAAATGTTCGACAATTTTGATTTTCTCAAAAATTACTTTGATTAAAATACCGTATAATTATATTTATATGACAAATAAAATGATTGTATTGAATTTACTGAGAATAACTGGTAAAAGTAAGAGATAGACAAAAAATTACTACACAAAAGTTTTATATCTCACAATGTTAAAGCATACAAATATGTTATATACTTTTTGAGTTTGATTTTCCTTATTATTGGGTTCGGTTTTAAAACATTTAAACTTTTCTCATACGGGGATTTTCCAGCTCCTAGACATGCAGAGAAACGAAGCTGATTTCTCATCCTGGGAGCCCTTTAACCAGAATTATTTCTATCTCCTACAGAGTCTGGAGGTATGAATGTGTGAGTGAATGTAAGTGTGTTTAATGATATAAAATGATAAATCTAATGTTCTTAACCTACAGATAATATACGCTTCACAAATCAAAGCCTCCTATATGGCCATTGAAGTGGACTATAAAAATGATCGAAAAAAAAGGGGATTTCAAGCACATAAAAACCAGATTTTAAAACATTTGACAATCGCTTTAGCCTAGTTTATGTCCGTATTTCCCTTCTACTTACAAGGGAACGTTTATCTGGATTAGCATGAAGTAGTTAGATGAATAAGTTTCTTTAACAATAATTTGTTATGGAGATGTGGAAAAAGTCATCTGAATGGGACACATTAAATTACTATGTATATACCCTGTAATTTTATTTTCGTCTTAGTTTATAAATATTTAAATATTCATCTAATTTTAAACGTTTTTCTCAAAACCTTTTACTTAGAATTTTTCTTTCATTTAGTTCTCTACACGTCAACATTTTTAACCAATTAACTTCTAAGTGTACCTATAAACTTAGGAAGGGTTATTAAATAGGCTCACACGTTCGTTTTTAAGTCGCCTAATTGATTTATTTTTATTACATTCTATTATATTTTTATATTCATGTAATCAAATATAACCATAAATGGAAAGGATTTATCCGTTTTTGCATAACCTCATTAGAATTTTAAAACTCCAATATACTTTTCTTTATAGCGATCTGTTAAAGCCAAAATGAAGTTTTGAATAGAATGTAGCACACTGTTTTATGTGTACAATTTTAATTGAAGTATAGACATTTATTAAACCACGAAGAATTCTCCGAAAAAATGCACAGATGAAGTTGACATGATGTATTCAGTCTTTATAATGCATTAGGATGTTGTACTAAAATTTCTATTTGTTGAAATGAAAGCTGTGGATTTTAGGTTCTTGCAGGTTCCCTGGCTTAAACGGTGCAGATTTTATATAACGGAATGCCAATATGGATACCAGTATCTAGGAACCTGTAATCATAGCCGGGTTTGTGGAGATTAATTTTTCCTTTGTGTGTGTGTGTGTGTGTTTTTTTTTTTTTTTTTTTTTTTTTTTTTAATGTTGATGTGACTGGAGAAAATTCTGTTTTTGTCAGTGGACATTACTTCAAATTTCTGGAAAAATATGTTTTTAACATTTTTTGGTGCTATTGCACTGCTGTAAATCCTACAATGCAGAAGAATTCCACATTAAACATTAGTTTTTTTTTATTTATGTAAAAACCTCAAAGAGAAAAGCTTACTTTAAAGAGATTTATATTAATCGAGATATGATATTAAAAAATCACAAGTCATAAATAAATTCCACAAAAAATAAATAATTAAATATAAGCATTAATTTAAATTTCTGAAAATTGGAGGCATTCTTTATTTCGTCTGGTAATTCGTTATAGCTTTTAATTAAGAAATGTTCTAGGGCTTTTGCTCCATAAGTTACACTTTCAAAATAGTTAAAATAAATGTACAATTTCTGGCGTGTGTTGAGTTGATGTGTTTGTTATATTCTACTCTAAGGTTGCTATGAATTTTTTTATGTGTGGCTTTATATATATATATATATATATATATATATATATATAAATAAACAGCAGCATTAAATTACATTATTAATTCCAAAGGTAATATTTAAAATTTTTATAAAGAATTTTAGTGAGAGATAATGAACTGTTAACAAATTTCTAGTACCTCAATTTTGAAGCGTTTTTTTATGTTTCAAATCTGTTTTTTATGATCCCAAATAAATACCATATAAACTATACGAGAGTGTATTAGAGAATATTACAGGGCGCTCAAGTAAGATAGGTAGCAGTTGTTTCAGCTTTGCAAATGTTATCCCCCCCCTTTTTTTTTAACTTAACGTCCTTTAACCTGGTTGGCTATATCGGACGATGAATGAAATTGGTGAAATGATGCTCGAATGATATCGGGTCCATGGCACTTAAAGTTACTCGACATTCGTCTTCTCAGGATAACGGAAAACTCCGAAAAAACCTTATCCGAGAAACTCACCCTAAGTGAGATTCGAACTCACGACCTTTTGAATGTGAGGCAGCCACGCTACCACCACACTACCCAAGCGGGCTAATGTTATCTTTGATTGTGTCTTGTTCGGTAATTATATTTACCATAACAAATGTATTAACATTTGAAATAACAAAATAATTAGGCTGCAGATTACTAGGGTTAATAGTATTCCTTAATGACTAGCTATAGGCACTTCTTAATTATATTACGTTTTTCAGACCTACATATCAAGTAAAAGAAATATTAAGTACTTGAAACTTTCCCGGCGCTGGTTATTAATGATTTCTTCTCGGGACGTCAGTTCCCTGATGATGGCGACAGAGTACATCGTTGAAAGCCAACACTTACCTGGCTGACGTCCCGAGAAGAAATCATTAAAAGATATATTAAACTATAAATTTGTTCACAATTTATATCACATCGTACCCAATTTTCTTCAAGCGTTTCAGTACAAGTCATGCATATAATTGCTTCAACATAGTGATCAGAGGAGCAGGCGGATGCCATGATCGAGTGGTCTATGTTGTGGTTTCTTAAACCACAGTCTCGGGGTCGATTCCTGGTTGGGGGAAACGCCCCTTACATTTATGGACTCTTCACTTTCCAGGAGTTGCCTTCTATTCCTGTCTCCCCGATTTTAATATCCTGCTATTGTTCTTCATTCTGCCAATCATTCTTCCGTAGTGTTGTGCGTATTCCTTAATACTAGTCTTCCGGAATAAATCGTGAAAACTGGAGCTAAAAGCGAAAAGTTATCTGTTATGTCGTTTTATGCAGAATTTCGTATTCTAATCCTTTCGCTCTTCTTTTTATATTATTATTATTATTATTATTATTATTAATACAGCAAAAACTTTCTAATATGGACAACTATTTTTAAAAACACTATGAGGTGTTTATCATAGAATGGCGTCCAATTATAGAGGGTTTACTTATTAAAATAATAATAATAATAATTATTATATTATCATACTAATATTATTAACAGTATTAACTTCTGAACCAGCTGATTCTGGTTCCATTATTAACGTGAAGTTGCTATGTTTGATCAGTAAATATTTATTTCATATAGCATACCTATATGTTTTATTTTATTTAAATGTTGCTACTCACCAACTTCCCATTCTTTTGTGCTGCCAAACTTCAGCATTACCAAACCCGAGCACTGAATATGTTTCAGAACATTTAAAGGCGATGATGTAACAATTATTGTTTAAAAAAAATAGTTCACTTTCTCCATTAGACCTTGCAACGAAACAGCAATAATTTCTCCGCCACAATTTTATTGAGAGAAAGGAAAACATAAATCATTATACTACTGGATCTTAACTAATTTCATAAATCTATGTCAAATAGGCGCTCTCTACACCTTCACCCGTATTTAATAATATAAGTTGGCATGATATGATATGACATCTACCTATAACAATAAAATATCGTTCTCTGACATAAGTCAGCTCATGTAAAACAAATAATATCCAATATAATACATATGATGTGTTCTATTAATATGACTTTCTCTACATTTGTGTAACAAATTATTGTTATAAAGCTTATTCTTTTATCTACTTCATGCTAATCGAGATAAACATTAGCAGAAATGGCCTCATTACTTGCTTTATTGAAGAGGGGAAATAAAGTTACACAAGGCTAAAGCGATAGTCAAATCTTTTAAAAGCTGGCTGCCATGTGACTGAAATCTGTTTCTTTGAAAGTATTGCCAGGAGTTGATAAACTCTCGAATGAGAAAAGGTTGAGTATTTTCAAACTGAAACCCATAACAAGAATATTTTAAAAATTGTCAACCCCACGAAAAAAATATATATGACATAATTTGTGTGTTTTAACGAGATCTAGATTTTTGTGTAGTAGTAAGTTTTTGCCTATGTCTTAACGATTTACCAGTTACACAAACTTTAGCAAAATTCATCCAGAATTAAGAGGATTTCAAAGGCTATTCCCAGAAAATTCAAGATATAAATTTTATTTGCCATGCAAATATCTTTTTAATCAGGGAATTTGCTTCAAAATCTTCGTGTCACATCTTTAAGTGATACTAAACTTAATTACCAAATTTGGCATTTTACTGATTTATCGTGTTCACAGGCGCACGGAAACACGAACACACAGGAACTTTTTCTATTTCTTTTTATATAGGGAACCCTAAAACGAAATCTCGGTTTCGAATTTTTGAGTGGAGTGCAATACCTTCTTCACCACGTACCATATATAATGTAGAGAAAGTAGTAAGCAAACGAATGATTTAGATAGAATTAATGGCACAACACACATACGGCACCGCAGGCGATGACACTGATGATACATGGAATGAAGATGGAGAAAGGATGGCGGGGGAAACCGGAGATTCCGAAGAAAACCCGCCCCGGCGCCGCATTATCCACCACAAATCTCATCACACGCGGTTGCCTGGCATCGAAACCGTGACGCTTTGGTGAGAGGCGAGTGGTCTAACCACTAACACTAATAATGAGCATAGTTTCAAATCACGAAGTTTTAGACGACAGAATTTATGGATATACACAAGAGTGATGACGTTCAAGTTGACTGTAAACAAATTACTGGCTCCGAGTGTTTTAGTTTTTTTTTTTTTTTTAGTCCAGTTGACCCATTTTAAAAATCCTTTTATACATCGGTGCCGAAAGAAACTCTTTCTTATACAGCATCTGCAGAAAATCGGTTTCAGGGTTTCCGCAGCCAGAATAGGCAAAACTAATTTTTGCAACACGTTTCTAAGGTTTCGTATCATAAAAGGACATAAATGCCTTTAGGATATAATTAATTGTTTAATTTATATAGCTCCCTGTAACATCTAAGGCCATCTCGGGAGCTTTGCTTTAGAAATAACTCGACTGTAGGTTCTAAAAGATGGGTTTTTAATCATTTTCTTTTCTTCACACACATACAGTTAAAATTATTTATTCTAAATATTATAGACTTTTTGACTGGAATCAAAAGTACCAAGGAAAGTTTTTATTCATTGGAATAAATTATAATTTTTATAAGTAATTTTAGGTAAAAAATGCGCACACACCCAAACTTATTCGGCCGCGCCGTTGCCGAGCGAATAGACCACTTGCCTCTCACCTAGACGGCGGGGGTTCGATCCCAAGCAACCACATGTGAGATTTGTGGTGGACAAATTGGCACAGGGGCGGGTTTTCTCCGGGTTCTCCGATTTCCCCCGCCATTCGCATTCTACCGGTGCTACATCGTCATTACATCTATCATCAGTGTCATCGTCTGAGGTGCCATAAATAGTAAAAACGGGCATTAAACACCATAAAGAAAACCACATTCATCACATACATCCGGGAATCGAACCCGGCACCTGCGGGTGAGGGCAGCTCGATGACCACTTGACCACGTACGCAGTCGCCTTTAGGGTATTGTTTCATATGAATATTTCCCATTTTTGCGTCAAGGGAATGCATAGAGCGGCTATTACACTGCGATTTAAATTCCTTTAAATGTTTGTCAAAAACTTTGTACTACACCGAGCCATTGTGTGGGACTGACATTCAGGGGGTCGTGGGTTCGACCTTTCTGACCCATGGGTTATTTCGGGTTTGTTCCGGGTCAGCAGGCGAATGCTGGGGAGATTTCTTCATTTCCCCGAACTTTCTGCCCCTTCATTTCGTCTCTATTTTATTTCAACTGGTTCTCTTTTAGGTCCTTGGTGGTGAATGTGCTTTGGAATACAGCTCTTGGTGGCAGAGAAGGGCGCATTCGGAGCTTCTTCTTTGACTCGTTAGTATGGCCAAGAAGAGACAGCGCAGACTCGCCGCTGCGAAGGCAGCACCCGACGCCTCTTCCTCGGCAGCCGCCGAGGATGAAACACCTCCGACGCTACCGGTCCCGGCAAGCCTTGCTCCGCCGTCGGCCGCCACCACATCCTCGCCGCAACTGCAGCCGCAGTTGCCGCCATCGTCGACACCGCCGCCGCCCAGTTCCACGTCGCCGCCTCGCCGGTTCAGTGCCGTGGTACGGGGGGTCCCTAGGGACCTTTCCACCCAGCACCTCCTCGCCGCAGCGAAATCCAAGTGGCCTTCTTGTTTGAGGGCCACAAGGATAATTTGCAACCGGGGACCTACACCACTTGTGAGGCTGGAACTTCAGGATCGATCGGACCTCGACGCTGCCTTGGCGTCAGGTTTGCCCTTGTTAGGGCAACTCCTGGTCGTCAAGACCAGCAAGATGCAACGTCACCGGCCCTGCCGTCGCTGTTGTGCCTTCGGACATACAGCCGACTGCTGCTCCTCGTCGCCGCGGTGCCACTACTGAGTGCACCGCTGAGTGCACCGAGCACGATCTGCGCCGTCGCCGCCGGTTCTGTGCCACCTGGCGTGGCACAGAACATTTCACCGCGCAAGCGCAGTGCCCTCTCTACCCGAGGAGCAGGACCTCACCTCTACCAGCCCGGACCACACCACCACCGAACATCTCCATCGACGCCACACCATGCATCAAACCACCACAGCTAATCTAGCATCCAGACTAGAAGGCATCACGACGCAGCTCAAGCAGGTCATCAGCCAGCAAGCAGCATACTCCGCAGAGCTGTTCCGATCCCGGAGCCAGCCACCAATCACTGCCGCTCCTGCAAGGCCCACCACCTCAGACGGGAAGTGGGTCCCTACGGAGAAGGACCTCGCCCTAGAGGCGAAATGCACAAGACTCCGGCAGGACATGGAAAGACTGAAACACAAGTAAGCTTCCACGATCATTCCAACATCCTCACCTACTATCTCCTTCAACTTCCTACACCGTTTCACCTAATTTCCCTAGGCTGCAGTCAGGTTTCATGGCTGTAGCCTAGCAGTAACCTTTACCTCGCTCCCGCCAATGTGCGGCAGCATTCCTATCTTTCGTCTACTAACGCGGGTGCATCAGCGGGACCGCGCTAAGCCACGCTATACACAACAGTCTACTGTTATAACGTGGAGGGGTTTTTTAGTGGGTATGCCGCATGAGGAAGCGGAGAGACCCACATATCATCCCAGCCATTGCACTTCGGCTGGGGGTTGAATGCGTAATGCATTTTTCCCCTCCACGGTAAAAAAAAAAAAAAAAAAAATTGGTGGCAGATTGTCGCTGGCCCGCCTGGGTAGTGTGGTGGTAGCGTGTCTGTCTCACATTCAACAGGTCGTGAGTTCGAATCTCGCTTAGGGCGAGTTACTCGGATAAGGGTTTAGTCGGGCTTTTCCCTTATCCTGAGAAGACTAATGTCGAGTAACTTTAAGCTCCATGGACCCCTAGACCATTTGTGTATCATTTCAATCATCGTCCGATATGAACAACAGACTTACAGGTTAAAGGACGCTAAGCAATAAATAAATAAATAAATAAATAAATAAATGGTGTCGTTAGGCCCAGGGCGTGGGCCTCTAGCGCTCTCCGCGTTGAGGTGAAGAACTGTTGATCTATATTAGGGATCCATCACGGTGACTCATTCCCCGCCGTCGGTTTCGGCTGCCGGTTGGATACTCTTTCTTCCTATTTGTGTAAACCCCTATCGAAATGTACTAAATAACCAGCACAATGCAATTTGCCTATATTTGGTGTTGATATAGGTATGCTATGATAAAACATTTTGTTTCATTTCATTAATATACTCTTTGCGATATATGTACAGGTAAGGACACGCATTATGACCTACAGATATCTATTGTGGCTAGCTCCCACCAGGAAGCTATGTGGCTATGTGCCACATGTACACCCTCCCTAAGATTTCCAAACTCGAAGACTTGTCCCATTACTGGAGCTGCCGATCAACGACCTGCTGGCCAGGCAGCCCTCTAGTGTCTATGGAGAGCATTCTTTTCTTTGAGCATACATCTGTCCGGCACCTCCATACACCACAAATCTGAAAGATGAGAAGGAAAGAGAATGAAGGGGAAATTATGGAAAGAAAACAGTGGTGGATAAGAAACCACCCTAGAATTCGCCTACCGACCCTGAAGAATCACGAAAACCCATAGGGTTTTTTGGGTCTTGAACCCAAGACCTACCCAAAGTGAGTTGCACATATTACTGCGAGGCTTTTTTGCTCAGTTTGTGATGTAGAAATGAAATATATTTAAAAATATGTTTACACATAATTTGAAGCTAGTAAGAAAACTAGGCCGAGCCGTGGCCGAGAGGTTAGGCCACTCGCCTCTCACCTAGACGATTCGGGTTCGATCTCAAGCGACCGCTTATGAGATTTGTGGTGGACCGGGTTCTCCGGTTTCCCCCGCCACTGCATTCCACCGGTGCTCCATCTTCATTCCATGTATCACCAGCGTCATCGCCTTTGGTGCCAAACGTAGTAAAAGGCTGCATTAACACTACCAAAAAAAAAGTGAGTAAAGTTGTCCTAAGATCACTTAAATTGCTCTACTTGGGGCGAGAAAAAGGAAATAAAGATATTGGGGGCATTGATAAATGTTATGCGATGGATTTCATTACATAATTACTTTATAGTTGAGTACTTTCTTTCCTTCTCTGAAATGAAAGCGTGCCCTGGAACTTTTGTCTCACCCTATATAGCTTAGAGAACAGAGATAAATTGACATAAGATCTGAACATTGGGATCCTGAATGCTGTTAACGTCATTTGGCAACCTAACTACTAACAAGCGCTAAATCCAGACCTGGATGGTTACTTCATAGGGCTGTTCACATTTTAAGGAACTAATTAGAGTCCGTCAGTTCGTTCAGGTTATTCCTATATCTATTATGGGCTCGTAGAAAATAACGGTAGTACCTGAATCGATTCGTATGTTTCATATAGCGATGGGCGAAATGGTTCATTTATTTCCGCAAACGATCTGAATCGTTCATGTGAACCAGTTCATTTATTTCGATTAATGAAGTAATTCGTAGTCTCATTGCAAACATAGGCAAAACAACCAGGTATGTGATGCATTTTATCGTACTTGGCCTAAAAGTTATGCGAAATACTCAACAAATGACTCACTTTTAAAATTGCTTAATGTGGGTTTAAATTGTGTTAAGACACTCCTCAGCTTTTAAAATGACTCGCGATGCTAATAAGAAATACTTGTTAGTGCCCACGCTATGTGACTAGTGCTACATATAATACAGACTAAAACATCTGTTCCGTTTAATTAGTAACAAATGCACTGCGTGTCTTCTAAGGTTCATGCTCGAATATTTCTTAACCTTTCCTTTTCTGTTCCCTTCTTCCTCAAATTCCCCTTAGAGAACACAGAATAAAAAAGATCTGATGTGTTCCTTTCAGGTTTTTCTCTACATCTTTGTAACAAATTATTGTTAAAAAGCTTATTCTATGTACTTCATGCTAATCGGGATTAACATTAGAAAATAGTCTTATTACTTGCTTCCTTGTAGTGTAATTCAAATATTTTAAAAGCTGGTTGCTATGCGATTGAAATCCGTTTCTTTACATGGCCAGGAGTTGATAAGTTCCCGCTTGAAAAAAGTTTAAGCATTTTAAAAAGTGAAACCAATAACAAGGAATATCTCAGAAATGGTGAATCCACGAAAAAAAATATATATATGACATAAACTGTGTGTTTTAACGAGGTCTACATCTTTTGGTAGTAAGTTTTTGGCTATCTCTTACGGTTTACCAATTATGCAAAAGTCATTCAGAATGAAGAAATCTTCAGAGGCTATTCCCAGAATATTCAAGATATATTTTATTTGTTATATAAATATATTTAATACACCTACGGTATTTTAAGTAAAATCGTTAAAACCATGTTTGAGAATATCAAAAATTTTCGAAACTTTTTCTATGCAAAAGGTAGTTTGAGGTGGGAGGGATTTTCTTGAAAATCTTCGTGTTGTATCCTTGGGAGATATTAAATTTAAATATTAAGTTTGGTAATTAACGTTTTTCTATACACACACACAAACACACACACAAACACATACACGCTGCCTTTTTCTATTTTTTTCTTTATTTTTTTGATTCAGGGATTCTCAAAAGAAATGTTCCGGTGAAATCTCGGTATCGAATTTTTGGATGGAATGCAATCCTTCTCTATATACACTATGTATATAGTACGTATAGAGAAAGTAATGGGGGCGGGACTAACTTTGTGATCGAGTGGTTAGCGTTGTGTCTTCTAAACTCAGATTCCATCCGGGAGGATGGGACGAGGAATTTTTCTTTAACCAGAATTATTTCCAATGCTCAACAGAGCCTAGAGGTATGAAGGTGGCAGTGAATGTGCATGGGTTTAATAGTATAAAAACGAATACATTTCAGCGAGCAAAATACCAGTAGTTGTGCAGCTCGGTTGGTTAGGCGCCGGCCGGCCTTTGATCTCAAAGTTGCGGGAAACCCGGCCGAGACCGATGGTTTTTAAGTGTGCTTAAAAGCGACAATCCCGTTTCAATAGATTTACTTGTATGTAAAATAACTCCTGCGGGACGAAATTCTGGCACACCGGCGACGCTAATATGATCCTGGCAATTGTCAGTATGGTTAACAAACAAAGTTTTTAATTTAGCGGGCGTGTCTGTGGACAGCATAGACCAAAACTGACCGTTAAATACCAAATTTAGTTTGAAGTTTAGTATCTTCCATGGATGCAACATGAAGATTTTCAATAAAATTCCCCACCCTAAACTACCCTTTACAATTTTTGTTGTTGAAATTTTTGTTATTCTCAAAAATGGCTATAACGGTTTTGATTAAAATACAGAAAAGTAAACTAAATTTAAGCTAATGGATTCATAACCATCTCTAGAGTTAATCTCTCTTTTCTAATGCGCAATAATTCGGCAAAAACCCTTCTTTTTAAAAACGTTCATTAGAGGTGTATTAATTTCATTATGTGCTAATTCATGAATAGGTTTAGAAATTAATACATTAAAGATGTTTAGATGACAAACAAAATGTTATATCTTGAAGGCTTCTTCATTCTAGATGAATTGGTAAAAGGTTAGAGATAGACAAAAACGCACTACACAAAAATATAGATCTAGTTAAAACATAATTTATGGCATATACGTCTTTTTTTTTTTTTTTTTTTTTTTTTAAAGAATTGACCATTTCCGAGGTTCCGAGTTATTGGTTTCAATTTTAAGCTACTTACTTTTCTCAAACGGGAGGTGATCTATCGTTTCATCTCAGTTTTATTTTACTCCTGGCCGCGAAAACCGAATTTAAGTTGTTTAAATAACGACCTGCTTTTTAAAAGAATTGGCTATAGCTTTAGCCTAGTGCATTACCTTATTTCCCTTCAACTTAGAAGGAACTACAACAATCATTTCTATTATGTTTAACTCGATTACCACGCTTAGATAAAGAAATAATACTTTTAACAATAGTTTGTGGAGAAAGGCATGTGATGGAACACATTAGATGTTTTTAAAAAGAAGGTGCGCTTCATTGTTTTGAATTGTTATAACCAGAGGAGGGTGACTGAAAACCGCCAGATCACTTGTATTTATTTAATAAAAAACTCTGTTGCAATATTGCCATTTTTAAACATTACACATTTGCGCAAACTTATAATATGAAACTTTCTTTGAAACAAACGCTGTTTCCCTTAAAAGGAGCCCTAAAGAATTGCAGGATATTTAGTTGGCTGGATTCGTTGGGTTTAGTGTTCTTTCACGTAGTTTAAAACGGGCAAAGTTCCACCCTACTTGGCGAAATCAGGGTTTAGAACCAAAGACTTTTCCTCACTTCTTCATAGAACGAAGTGTCTTTTTGTTTTCCTTCTTTTGAACCCTTATTTTCCAGATGTTGAAAACACTCTTTCACCCTCATACCAAACCCCTTTATCTCGTTTCTTTTGAAACAATTTTTCCAACTAAGGTACCTTTTATTTTCAGACATCAAAAAAGAAAACAAGAGACGAGCGAACAAAGGCAGCAATTTTCTTTCTGTATTTCATTTGAATCAATAAATGGAGTACACACGCAGCATTTCACCAGCTATTACCATGGGAACTAAGGTGAGGCAAGATGAAAAATGGAAGAGCACAGGTTCATCAAGAAAAAACAAGGAAAGCTGAGCGCCAATTAAACTGAACCTAAATCCCAGTCGGATATTAAAACAGGACCCATAAAATGTAAAGTTGGATGAGATTTCTTTCACCGTTGCTTCCAGCTGTATGCTCACATTTCGTTATCCTAGACCTAGAGCACACATGCAATGAAGTGCGATAGAAATGAACAAACAAGTGAGAAGGATTTGCCTTCTGTAAATTTAATGGTATCTGAAAGCCGGTAAGAACCCAAGCTTATGTCTGAATAAAAGGCTTTAGTTTTGGGCTCAGTACTCGTAATTCCTGACTTATAGAGCAAGTTGGCTCCGCAGCAGTATTTGGGGCTCGTATTTGGGAGGAACCCGTTCGATTTCCGTCGCACCCACTGTTTTTTTGTGGATTTCCTTGGTCAGTTTGTGAGTATTTGCGTGGCTTCTCACCTACTATGTATTCCTTTACCTAATTTCCCTTTCATACACTTTCCTTTTTATGTTTCAACTGTACTTATAGGATTCGTGGTGTATAGCGGTGTAGGACAGATGGCGCGGATGCTTGCTCCAAAGAAAGGTTATTTCCCGTTGCCTAGTTGGATAAGTCGTATGCAGGAAGTTCAAGAAAATGTGTAGGCATTTCCAGCGAAATGTCAACATCAAATATTCAGTACATATGCAATACTTTTCGCCCTCCGTGGTGTATTGGTTACAATGCTAGCCTCTTAATATCCAAGTTGCGAATTCAAACCTAGCGGAAGTTGTTTGAAAAAATCCTTAGCATGACTTCCTTCAGAAAGAAAGAAAAGCCGTTGGCCCGCGTAATGTTTATTTGTGCGTAAAAGAAAACCCATACCTTGAAAGATATGGTTCCTGGGTTAAATTCGCCATGTTTCATCTCCAGTGATTACCCCCTAGAGTACCACTTTTGGACGATGAGCTGATACCTCGCCATCTTGTGTGTATTGTGCCGAACTCGCAAACTAGAAATTCCCTGATGAAGAAACGATTGTAATGCTGGCCTTATGCACGCCGACATGTACTGATGAAACCTGAACTTGAATGCAATACTTCCTCTACTCATTATTGGTTAGTAGTGAAAGTAATAAAGAACATGCTCTCTACAATATCAACTTTATTTTATATCAGCAGTGAAGTAACCATTTATGTAACGAAATAAAAAAATGCAAATGTGCACAGCGAAGGGCGCGCAAATCCAAATATATAAATATTAAATAACAAAAAGTGCAGTATCTAACCTAACGAATTCTTTTGAGATTATCTATTACGTGTATCACACACTTTTACATCAAACGTGAGAGTGGCTATGGTATTACGGGGAATGGGGTTCGAGGCATAACACAAGTTCAAACTTTATATTGGTGGACTGTAAACTGTTTGACTAAACACGATCGCATACAATAATAGCGGGAATCCTCCGTTGCCTTTAAATGTTTTAAATGATTGTTTTCACTGCAAGTTTGAACGGTTTGACGTTGAGTTTAATTATATCATCTAAAGGCCTACACGAGTAAACCACAAAACATTACTACACAGTTTTTGACCAACACGAAAGCATTAAAGAACAAATAATTGGACAATATACTTCAAATGGATAAAGGGCAAATGTGGGGAATTTTGGTAGTGAAGGAGACAAAATGATAATATCCCAGAGGTATCCCATAACAAAACGACATAATCTGAATTAAATATTCAAATGCTTCGAAAGCTGTGAAAATGGGTAAGAGGTTAACATTTAATAGCAATCATCCAATGTAACTGAACTGAAACAAAATACTCACGCCCAATGAAACATTTTTAACTGGCCGTGAAAACATAAATGCTTAATATTCCATATATTTAAAACAAGTATCCTAAAAAAAAATTGATGTGCTCCATTCACATGACTTTTTCTACATCTCTGTCACAAATTATTGTTAATAAGCTTCTTCTTCTTCTTCTTCTTCAATATATTTAATGCTAAAACATTAACAGTAAGTCTTATTACTTAAGTTTCTTTATAAGTAGAAGGGAAATGAGGGAATACACTAGGCTAAACAGACAGTCAAATGTTTTAAAATGTGGTTGCTATAGGATCGAAATCCGGGTTTTTTTTTTTTCCCCACGAAACAAAATGTATGACATAAATTGTGTGTTTTATCGAGATCTACGTCTCTTATGTAATACTTTTTTGTGTATCTCTTACGGTTTACCAGTTATGCAAAATTCAATAAAAAACATCCACAATAAAGAGGTTTTCAGAGGCTATTCCCAGAAAATTCAAGATATAAATTTTATTTGTCATGCAAATATCTTAAATATAAGCGATGTTAATCAAAATCGTTAGAGCCATTTTTGAGAAACATTTTCATTTAAAGGGTAGTTGGGGGTGGGAGAATTTTACTGAAAGTCTTCGTGTCGCATACTTGGAGGATAACTTAAATATCATGTTTGGTATTTAACGAACTTTTCGTTTTTGAGACAGACATGCAAACAAACCCATTGACACATACACGAACATTTTCCTAAAAAAATAGTTTTTGAATTCAGGGGGTCCCAAACATGTATTTCCAGTGCAATCTCAGTATCAAATGTTTGGGTGCAATATAATACCTTCTCTATACACTATGTACATAGTACGTGTACAGAAAGTAATAAAAAGTTAATGTTTTACTTTAATGTTTTTCCCATTCTGGTATAAAGCAAACATGATGCTTTTTTCTTTTTTTTTTTTTTTTAATTTTGGGTAGCTTAACGTTCTTTTACCTGGTTGGTCATATCGTATGATGAAATTGGAGAAATTATGCTCAAATGATCTCGGGGTCCATGGAGCTCAAAGTTACTCGACATTCAAGTTCTCAGGATAAGTAAAAACCCCGAAAAAAAGCTTATCCGGGTAACTCACCCTAAGGGAGATACGGATTTATGATGGATGTGATTGACGACTTGTTGAATGTGAGGCAGACACGCTACCAACACACTACCTGGGCGGGTATAATGAATTTGTTTCTATTATTTGTTCATGTCTCCTGTAAAATTAAATTTAATGGTTCCAGCAATGACCGATTAAATTGTATATCAAATAATCTAGCTTTAACAGAGTTGCTGCTAGAGCAAAGCATTCTCTGACCGTATGAAATGACCTTGTATTACGCACAAAGACAACGCGTCTCACAGACTTCTGTTTTGCTGTTTTTATTCGTGTACTTTTAAGTTTCGCGAACCGTAACAAATTCTGCACGCAGTAACTTTGCAAACACGGGTAAATTAGCACCTTTAGCAGGGACAAAACTTGACTAACTGTTTTGCTTCCTGTTATTGCGAATTTGTACGGCGACATCACGCGGCGTTCCCGTTCACAACTTAGAGCCGAGCCCTTGTTTATTGTGGTCACAGTTTCTAGGGTCATTGGCGTCTGCAAACTAGGGTAGTCAAACGTCAGGGCACGTAAAACATTGCCTTGCGCCAAGTACAGCCTTTAACGTCTCCCTGTAAGATGGGGGAAGCAAAAATGGTTTGTAAGACTGAAATAGAATTTGGAATACAAGGCAAGTTAAAGCCCCATCCAAAAAAATTTCACTCCTAACATTTCCATGACATTCTCTACCCAAACCATTCCTACAATAATGTATTTCATATCCACTTTTTGTCAAATGAGATACAATCCTTACAGAAATAGTTTCATTATCTACATAGTACATTATCTTCTGCTCCCCGTATTTAGAACTGTCACCCCCTAGGACTTACATGCGCTCGCCAAGTTGCCAACGTGATGGAGAACCTGAAATGAGTGGTGGCTCGTAGAATGTTAGGAGGGGCGATGATGGAGCATTTGGTGGAGCGAGTGGCGGGGGACCCGTAGAAAACCCGCCCAGACCCACCACAATCCCACATGCGGGCACTTGGAATCGAGCTCGGGACGCTAGGTGTGAGGAGAGCGGTCTAATCATTCTACACGGCGCAGCCTTAACTATAGGTACAAGGGGAAATTGTTTGAAGTCATAAAAAGCCGCGATAAGAACAAGTAGTAGCTGTTGATTAGATAAATGTGCAAATCTTCCGGAATATAAACACGCACTAATACGACCTAGGCAAATAGGCCTTTTTCAGCATCCAAGTATATGTGAAGTGATTTGTGAGCTTTTTTATTTTCTCTAGCATGCATGTACATACAATGTAGATAGAGAAGGTATTGTATTCGACCCAAAATTGAATAATAAAATGTATATCCTGAATTTCTTGAGAACAGAATCAAGTTCTCTTCATTCTGAATGATTTTTGCATAACTGGTAAACCTAGAGAGAAAGGGAGAGGCAAAAGCTTATTACACAAAAAGTAGATCTCGTTAGTACACGCAATTTATGCCATATAGTTTTTTTTGTTTTTGTTTTTTTGTAGAACTAGGCATTTCAGAGACATTCCCAGTTATTGGTTTCAAGTTTAAAATACTTAAAACTTTTCTCAAACGGGAAGTCCCCATCTTTTTTATATTTCTGTTGATTTACAACTGGTGATGATGACTACATAGTGACAGCTTTTAAAAGATTTTACTTATAGTCTAGTGTATTCTCATATTCCTTTTCTACTTATATCTAAGGACCTAAGTATTACTAAAATCATTTCTGCTACTGTTTTTATCTTGGTTACCATTGTGTAGATTAAAAAAACATATTTGCAGAATATCATGTGAAGGAACACATCACATTTTTCTAAAAAGGCTTTCTTTAGATTAAGAGGCTCTCAATACATGTCGAACTTTTGGGGGAAATGCAATACTTTCTATACTATGCAAATTTTATGTGGTAGAGAAGCTAAAAACTACTTAAGTTTTTAAATCAAACTACAACTGCTTTGTATAACTCAACAGAAAGTAAAACCTTCAAAAGGACACTGGGTGCATAAATAATATTAATAGCAAACTGAACTAAGACAGAATCAAACATATAGCATCCATTATATGCAACCAAATTCGGTATAATAAATTAATACCAATGTACATTTAGATTGCTTCAAGAGCATGCGCTATATCTTTATATGGTCGTCACTATGATATACAGAAGTTTCAGAAAAATCCCAAAGCTAAATGGCTATGGAATGCTAATTATAGACTAGCAGCTGATGAAACTAGTACCACTGTTATTCCAATCTCGATTTTTGTAATCATATAAACCTCTAAAGACGTCACTGATGCAGCTGACATAACACCACAGCTGCTTCAGCTCGGCAACTCTTTCAATCAAGAATGGTATTTCATTCACAAGAGGCTGAGGTAGTTTTAAAATAAGGCCATAAACGTGTGGTTTATATTTTCTGTACCAGCTGTTAATGTAGACGTTCCCACAAATTTTGGAGATGCCTCGGCGTACAAATGGATATTATCTTCACAACCTTGGGCATGCAGTCTATTGAGTCACAAGGGGCCATTAAAAACCCAAAAGTTTTAAATGCAGCATAAAACTGACTGGTTAAACTGGTCTCTGGGCTACTGGACCGCATAGAAGTGGGTGTTTTATGATCCGATATGGACACAAAAGTAACAGACTGGCTAGCCTTTGAAATGGGATGTTACGGCAAAGAAACAATTGCATAACACAGCACTAACTGTATCAGACAGTGTGAGATGAACGCTTGTACGAGGGCCGTTTCTTTTTCAACCTCCCATAACCTATAAATACAAGTTCATAGAAAATAGTTATTTTATTACTATACGTTTTGTACACTTATGGTTACTTTTCAATATAATAACCGAAAAGATTTAGACGTTTATCGTACCTGTTCACAAGCTTTGCAATACCCGCTTCAAAAAATGTTGCCACCAATGATTTCAAATGAGCATTGAAAATCTTTGTTGGTTTGAAAGTACTGCCCTCCTAGCCCTCCACGTCTTCAGTTCAGGGAAAAGGTGAAAGTCGCTGTATGCTAGGTCAGGCCTGTACGGCGGATGATCGAAAATGTCCCATTGAAATTGTTCAAGGAGCCGATGGGTTGTGCCAGCAGTGTGTGGACGAGTGTTGTCATGGATCAACACAATTCCTGAAGTCAGCAATCCTCTTCGTTTGTTTTGAATGGCTCTCCGCAAACTTGTAAAGAACTAATATCCTCAAAACAACGTCAATGCCCATTTGAAATCATTGGCAGCAACATTTTTTGAAGCGGTTATTGTAAAGCTTGTGCACAGGTACGATAAATGTCTCAATCTTTTCGGTAATTATGTTGAAAAGTAACCATAAGTGTACAAAACTAATAAAATAATTATTTTCGATGAACTTGTCTTTTATTTATAGCGTATCGGAAGTTGAAAAAAAACGGCCCTCGTGTTTTGGTTCGAATCAGCTTCTTATATGTAGAGATTTCACCGATAGAGTATGCTTTCAGGCCCCCTAAACCAAAACATCTGATGTGTTCCATTCAATGATTTCCTCTAGCTGTTCCGCAAACATCTTTTTGTTAGAAAAGATTTTTTTCTAGACTACATCATGCTTATGGAGATAAAATTAGCAGAATTGGTCTTATTACTTGTTTCCTTTTAAGTAGAAGGTTGATGAGGGGTTAATTGGTTTGATTGATGAGGGGTGAATTAAATAAAATCAAACAATTGCCCTTCATCCCCCCCCCCAAAATGTACACTACGCTAATGAGATAATCTTTTAAAAGCTGATCGCTATGTGAAACAATTTAAATTCGGTTCCTTTTGCTTGCCAAGAGTAAACAAAAGAGAGACAAAATAAAGATGTCTTCCCGTCTGAGACAAGTTTAAGTGGTTAACACGGAATATCTCTAAACGGTTAGCCCTACAAAAATGTATATGATATAAATCGTGTGTTTTAACGAGGTTTGCATTTTTGTGAAGTAAGTTTTAGTCTATCTCTTGCGGTTTACCAGTTATACAAAATCTATCCAGAATGAACAGGTCTTCAGAGGCTATTCCCAGAAAATTCAAGATGTAGATTTCGTTTGCCATAAAAATATGTTAACCACATGGTATTTTAATCAAAATCGTTACTTCCATTTTGGAGAAAATCAAAATTTTCGAAAAATGTTCCACCTAAGGGTAGTTAAGATGTGGGGAATTTTCCTGAAAGTCTTCCGTGTCTCATCCTTGGAAGATACGGAACTTAAATACAACAGTGTGTTGTTTAACAGACTTTTCATTTTTGAGTTATGCTGTTGAGACGCACAAACACACGGACCGTTTTCTAAAAATGTTTTTTTTTTTTGGATTCAAAGGACCCTAAAACATCTCCGTAAGCGAATTTTTGGGCGTCCCTTAATAGCATTTAAGTATTTTTACACAATACCGTCTCTACCTACTATGTACACTGTACATACGTGCTAGAAAAAGTAAAACAAGCATTTTAAGAAAAAGGAGGGGGAGAGAGAGAGAGAGAGAGAGAATAGCATTAAAAAAGATGTTTCCTAAAGGTGGTCTTGAAAACCAAGTAAATTCATATATTGAATGTTATCATTTCCACAAAATAAAAATTAAGTTTTAACATTCTTAAATCAATAACAAGCTCTAAATTCATAATCATGTGTCTTACAAAGAAGAGGCGCGGAGATTTTCAAGAAAATTCCCTACAACTCAACTTTACACGAAAAATGTAATGTTATTCTTGATTTTTTCTCACATCCTCTAGTGATTATTATTAAAATCCAGATTTTTTTATGATATTTGCAGGGCAAAAATGTATAACATTTTTCTTTTTCTCTGCGCGGGGGCTCCTGGGGCTCAAAACTTTTAGCTATGGTAAAATACCGGTATCGAATTTTTGAGTGGAATACCATACCTTTTCTGCTTATTGTAAGTAGCTGTGACTAAAGAGAGATAAGGATACCCCGGCCACTTTTTGTATGTTGAGCCTTAGCAACACTAATTTCTGTAGGTACCATCTAGTGTTTCCAATGGGAAGTTTGACATTGTTGTATGTAACCACTTCAGATATTTTGTCAACAGAGCATGATTTGGATCGTTTACAGTGGCTTTAAAATTGTATCCTAACAAAAAGATGGAAAATTAACTCCTGAAAATGATGTACGATTATTTATTATGATTATGATTATTTCGGCGTAGATTATATGATTTTCGGTGTGGACTATCAAGACAAGAGTGCATTGATCAACTTATTTTTACATTTGTCAATGAAGCTCCATTCTTTGCCACTGTGAAACATTGATATAACAAGTTTAATCGTGGCCGCCGTTCGCTCACTGACGAAATTCATGAAGATTGTTCAAAAGCAGTCTCAAAGATTGTTCAGAAAACATTGATGCTGTGCAAAAACGTGTAATGTAAGAAAGTCATGCCTGTACTGTGAGATAGAAGCAAACCTAGGCATATATAAAATATTGCATAATCATTGTTGGATCCCACATAATTTGACACAATCTCAAAAGGATGTTCGTATCGATTGGCGCACACAAATGCTGAATGGTGGAGTATATAATATTGCAATAGGTGACGAATCAAGGATCTATGCGTAAGAACCAGAACGCAAACAGCAGTCGACTGTAATGGTGTTTCAAGATGAACCAAATACAGCAAAAGTTGTTCGCACTCGAAGTACTTTGAAACAAATGGTAGGCTGTTTTTCAGAGTAATTGGTAATGTGGCATCAGTCAGTACCTTTAGAGAAAAGTAAACTCCAATTCTGAATGGTACGCAACCATTTGTTTTCCGGATTTCTTCGGTGAAATGTGGGAAATAAATAAGTGATGTCGAATCGTTCACCAAGACAATGCGAGAGCTCACACATCTCGTCTAACAATCGACTAACACTCATAAAGTCCAATTGATGACTCCTCCACCAGACACTCCTGATTTGGCACGCAATGACTTCTTTTTGTTCCCAAAAATCAAGAATAAAATGCGAGGACAACCATTTTCGTCGGCAGAAGAAGGCGTTGATGCGTTCAAAAACCATGTTTTGGAGGTGTCTCAAGCAGATTGGAAAAAATGCTACGTCAAAAGTGTATTGATCGTAAAGGAAAATATTTCGAGAAAGAACACAGCAATTTTAAGGGCAAATTACTGTTTTTATTATTAGGCTTAAAATATACAAAACCGCAACGCGGTCAACAAAATTATCAATTGGGTAAATGTACATTAAACGTCGCGCAAGAAAAGTTGACAACATAGGAACTCGGCTGAATGTAATGCGATCACGATTACACGTGACATCGCTAGAATAACTACTAAAGAACCTACACCTCATATAAATCATAAAAAACCCAAAACAAGGAGGACGTCAGTAGGGACCTAACTTCCACTTTCCAAAGCAGTGGCGGCAAATACCGAATGAAGCACACAGTGATTCAGATTTAGCCCTTTTATGGCTAAATTTATGTACAGTTCAAATCACCTGACATTTTGCGAGAACCAATATGGTGCAATCGTGTTGTTGCCAAATTTTACTCCACTTCGGCAGAATGTTTTGCTTTTTTGGTAAAAGCCATTTTAACAGTTTCATTAAAACGTTTATAACCTTATAAGCGCTAGAACAGAGCCTACAACGTAAACAAAAGTACTAAAGAGAAGTGTAACTCAGAACAGGGGTATCTATAACCTTTCCTTATTCATTTTCGTTTTCGTTATTGTCCACTAACTTTATGTTTCAACTGGAGGAAGTTATGATCATAGACATCTAGCATGCTTTCGCATAAAGGAATGCTTCATAAATTGTGTGGTTGTATATTTGTTTTAGAAATGTGCAACATGCCTGGGAATAGTTGTTATTTTGTGAAAAGCTTACGTATTCTGCATCATTAAATTGTGAAAATACTGTGCTCCAGTGAGCTCAAGCTTACCGGTAGCTTGGTACGGCGCAGTTGGCGAGATAGAGATAAAAAGTCGCAGAAGCGCTCTTTACCAGCGCTAAAAGCACTATCGACAGATAACCAAAATCCTCCGAAAGCTTCCCTCTCCCAACCTCCAGAACATTCCAATATATTCTGTGGAAACTTCTAGCAGTTACAAAATCACCGTGTTCTGAGTGAGAGAATCGGCCATTTAGTCAGCGAGTCTCAGTGGGTAAGCGATAAATTACTGGCAAGTGCGGTTCTACAAGTGAAGTTAAGACAGCTGTTGTAACGTACAATGAGAGATTAGAGAGACCCTGTGTTAGATCATATAGTGAGTTAAACAGCATGAAGAAGAGGTACTTTGCACGTAATTCAATACGACGCTAAGTCGCGAAGAAAATAAGTGACATGGAAAATGTAACTAGATGACATTCAGCATATTCTGTGGAACTTCAACTGTTCAAAATATTTATATAAACATCATCCAAAGTTTGAGAAAATTGTTTTCAGACAATTGTTTATGTATCCACGGTCACATTCAAGTAAGCTATGACTCTGAAAACTCGTATCGATTCATAACATGGCGCATGATTTGAATGTCATGAACATGGAATCTGCTGAACCAGACGAAATGATGCAATCAGCGGAGAGGGCCAAATTACAACTGGTACCCTGCCTCCGTTGTATAGAATGCTTTCGCTCTGCATGAGTAAGTCATCATGTTGTCAGCAATGATGCTAAGCAAGGCAACAACTGAATATCTGAAACCATTAAACACGAACTCCGTGAAATAGGTAAGAACTTTTGTGTATAATTATGTATATAAATATTGATAACTGTCTAAAAATAGTGTACGATACACGTGTTAAAATTGTTGTATATTGTTTGTAGGATTACGAAACTCGGCCTAGCTTCCTACTCACGATATAAAACACTATTTTTACCACTTGTATCATATCTATTTATAACATGATTACATTAAAGACAGAGAAAAGTGTAATATTTTACCCAAGACTTCATAGAATAAAGAAAAGAACAATTAAAATATTGTTTACATACGTAAATAAAGTATAGAAACAGTACGATTTCAAATCTCAAAAGAGAAAATTAAAATGACGGAATTTTTAGGAAAATCACCAATGAGATTAAAAACAATTTTGAATGATAAAACAATACACCAATATCTCCAAATTTAATGCCTAGGTTGCGAATTTTCCATGGGATTTCACACAAAATGCTAGGTCACGTAGGAAATGAGCATAAGAAATTCATTACGGATAAATAATTCACGATAAAATTGGAAATAGCACTTATACCACATGATCCAAACAAGACTTCCAAAATTAGCTTATCAATCGATACCACCAGGACACCGAGACATAGGAAGTCAGGATAAAAAAACAAACAAAAAAAACTGCTCTGCATACGGAACAGACGTCCCACCTAAACCGTGTATGGTAAATGCAGAAGCTTCCAGTGACGAGGAATAAACAAATGAGCTTGCCTAACATGGAAGTATGTATGACGTTTTCCTCAAGTTATTCAACGCTGAAGCATAAATAAAGTTTAAATTCTCAAATATGGCATACTTCCTGTCGGATTCACCGAGTTTGAGTAGAGAAAATACTACATTCCACCCAAAATTGGTAGCGAGATTTCATAGAAATAAACGATAATTAAAACAGCATCTTAAGATAAAGGTCCATGGGTGTTTGTATGTGCGCGGATATAAATCATATAGAACCTGAAAAAATGATTCCATAATATTTAAATAATAATTTAATCTATATTTAAATATAAGTCTTCCTTGTGTTTGTGAAGATTTTAAAGAAAATTCCTCTCACATGATAAATAAAAAGTATATTTTATATTTTGTGGGACCAGATTTCTTACAATGTGCCAGTTATGCAAAAGTCATTTAGAATGGAGGCCATTTTCAGAAAATTCAAAATATACATTTTATTTATCATGTAAGTATATTCAGTTTATGGCGTTTTAATTTAAATATTTTGAGCCATTGTTTAAGAAAACCCATGATTTCGAGAAATGTTCGATGTAAAGGGTAGTTCAAGTTTGCTATTTAACTAACTTTTGTTTCTGAGTTATGCTGGTTAAACGCACGCGCGCGCGCGCGCACACGCGCACGCACACACCGCGCGGACATTTTCTAATTTTTTTTATATTCAGAAACCTCACAGCATGTAGTTCCAGTAAAATCTCAGTGTCGATTTTTGGGCGACATATGATACCTTTTTTATCTACTAAGTACATTGTATATAGTCGAGAAAGTAATAAATCTCTGTTAATATACAATTAATATCTAACGTTGTTATTTAATAACAATTTAAAAGAAAAATATACAAAAATATGGTAAAAAATAAAACATCTGAGCAGCTAGATACCTAATATGTGATGTTGGTTTATTTTCCGAAAAGAACGGTGGGTTAACAGAATTGTAGTTGCCATTACAGTGGTTTCGTTTTATGTCAAGACCGCAAATCACGGGAATATGTGCTCCGCACACAGTATACTACACTCTGGGGTTTTCTGTTCCATAGCTCTCGAGTGTTAATAACATATATCTAATGAATACTCTCCTTATAAGTGTTGTTGAAAGTGGTGTCCATCTGCGCGAAGATTTCTTGACATCGTGCGATGAAATTATTAATCATACAACTTCTACACTATAATCACACAGTAGGGTTTCGTTTTAAACGTTTGGATGAACAGAGGTTTATGGAAAACACACCTGTTGTGTAACACGATTGAGAGACTTCTTAGGTGAGCGTTCAAATGCAGGACCAATTTCCTCTAGGTTTTCTTCAGTTAGAACATGTTTTCGCTTCTTTGTTTAGCGTTTAGCATTCTCGTTGCTCTAAATTAATTGACCTAACATTGCACAGGGTGTCTACCTGATACTAAATAACCACGAAATTCCTGCTGAAATTGTCTACACACCTATCTACATGATAAGTTTTCTCGTAAAAATAAGCTGTTTAAGCGTAATTTTATCGGCAGGCATTTCAAAGACTAATAAGAGATAACATTCTTAAGGAAATTACGATACACGTACTGTCGAAACACTTCACAACACGAACACAAAGCAACGACCAAGACAGTTCACAGCTTGTAAACGTACCTTTGACACGTCCTGCACATAATACCGCCTCTGCCGAATTGTAAGTAAGACCGTAAGGCGGGTGTGGCCTTGGCATAAAATGGTGTTACGGTACATGTGCCAGATAACCGGACTTCTGGCTTAGGACTACTTTGCCACAGCAGAGAATGCCTGCTCTAAGAAAGAAGTACATTGTTATAAACCTTAAGCAGTTATTAATAATAAAAATAGTTATGGAATATGGCGCGATGGAATTTATTCATAGCAGCAATATTAGTTATCCTGAGAAGGTACTCAGAAATGTTAGCCATTCCAAAGTAGCATTTATAACCTACCCATTATGATGCAACGTACCCACCACTATCAATTTCGACGATAATAATCACTTCCGTATGCTTCTTTAGCATGTAAAAGGAGCAATTCAAAAAGGGACAAAAAGGACGAAATCTGCAGCGCCTGATTCGTCTAGTCTTAATAAATTTCCTGCGGCATGCCCTAAAAAAATACGTAGTAAAAATGTGTTCTCTGAAGCGTTATATTCGCACCTGTTTTCAGGGAATAATATATTTATGTAGAATTAAAACATTAAATGTTAAACATCCAAACACTTGAATTCCATCTGCAGTTTTCAACTGCACTTGTTGTATTCTTACTTATTTACTCACCTTCCTCAAATGTAGGACTTACTCACAAATGATTAGGCTCAAAGGCAAGCATGCCCAAATTAAAGGATCATGTGTAGTAACTCATCCCACTCCGTGTTAAGCATTGACGTAATTAAATGCTTGTAAACAGAAGGCTTGTATCAGGTTGTCATTTTTTCCCCCTTCTTTCTTTTTACTTCGGCGATATGTTTTACTGTGGGGTAGTGCATCAATATATCTTCCTAAAGATGACGTACAGAGCCAAATGATCGTCGCGTAGTTTACTGCCATACTGTTTTGCTCGCAAATGTGTGTGGAGTCAAACATTGTCGTAACTTGCAAAATGAACCCTTATGCAATGCTTTAAATAACTCCTAGCTTCTTTCTTTCGACTATTTATGTTCGTACACTTTTGCAGAGCAAGTAATTACAGTTTCGGTGGAGCCTATGGAAATGATACTTCCCGCGTTTAGAAGCTTAAATTCAGTTTATGTTTGATAAAAACAGCACATTCCCTACCGAGCATTGTAAGTTCATATGACGACATGTGCGACTCACCAACATTTCCCCATCTTGACTGGGATCGGGGGAAACAAGTTCTGTCGAGTACCTCGCAAGAGTTATCTTTGGATATGCTTTAGACATGCACTTGAACGCCGTGCTCGCTCATCTTACTTCTGCTCTTGTACGTGTAGTAGGGGGACACTCGCTTCAAAAAGTTGACTCAAAGCAGTAACGTCATGACACACGTTCAAATGAACACTCAGCACTTCCACACTACCAAATGTTTGATGCCCAGTACGCAATTGATCAGTTTTATTCAATATCCTACGCTCCTGATTAAGTTAAGAGGAAACAGCGTGTAGGTTTATGTTGGTTTTCTCTTCTGTTTCTTTACTTCGCTGCTTGCGTTAGCAATGGAGCATTTTACATGTCGACAAAAATGAGCTGGGTTCAATCCTTGGCGACCTCGCACTCTGATTCATGGGGTTCTTCGTGGTTTCCCGGGTCGGTAGGCGAGTGCTGGCGGTAGTACATCTTCTACCACGACTTTTCTGTCCATTTCCTGAACCCACCACTTCTTTGTGATCTGATTCAGGGCTGCAGGACCAAGCTACGTTGTTTGGCGGATTGTAACTGTCGTTTTTACGAGGCCCCCCGGTCAGGACCCACCTCCGGGATCTTTCGGTGGGGCGCTCCCTCGCAGTGCCATCGGGGGTACAGGAGCTTAAACCGGGTGATGTCGGGTGCGTCCTAACACAATGGCCATTGCTGTGCTCCAGAGACTGGAGCCCCATCCATAATCCTACTCAGCATGTCTTAATGTTCTCGTCAGAAATGAATGCTGATGGCTAAATTTTAAGCTAAAATTTATGAAGTCGTGAACACTTGATTTATGTAATTTATCACGAACCTGGTCTTAGAAAGCCAGAAACTTAAATATTTACAGAGGTTAACCTATCCCAACACTGATTTCATCAAATAAATCTTGCTTAGGTCGATTAGTTTTCTTGAAGGACACGATTTTGGTTACCGGCTCAAATTTCCATATCACATGCTAGCAAATTAAAAAGGTATGCAGAACCCCATAATTCTTGCGAAGTTGGCAAGTCGACCTTGGCCTTATACTGGAACTACAAACCGGATAAAAGGAAGGGCAAAATTACTGTTAAAAGCCAAGAGAATAATTCTAGGATGATGACGCTCCTTATGAGAGCGACACAATTACGTATTAGAATACCATATTTATCATTACTGTCGCGTTAGACAGTGTTATCTGTTCCGAAACCAAGCAATTCACAACTGATCCTTCCATCTCTGTCAAGGACGTCCAACATTTCTTATCCCTTGGGCTTTACTTTCATAAAGTTCGTATAACATGCTCATGCCACTTATTTCTGTATTGGACTATCATCTCTGTTATTCCCACCACACCTAATTGCTCTCGAATTTCCTGGTTCCTTTTGTGAAGGAACTGCAATTGCTTACCTGCTAATGTCTTAACAATGTATCTCTTCTGACTCAATTCCTTTTTTCCATTTTAGTTGTCCATTTTGAACTATAAAGCAACACAAGCACGGATAAAATTTCAAGGTGGCCTCTTTCCTTACTTTTTCAAAAGCGTTCTTCTATTATACCAGCCAGTTGTTGGAACTTATGTAATTTCTTTTCCATCATTAGCATATAAATAAGAGATGTCACAACCAAGAAAATTGAAGAGGTGAACTTGTTTTAAGATTTTTTTTCCAATTACACTTTTGGTTCTAAGATGTTCTTTTCCATGAACTACTTAAACTTTAGACTTCTTTAAGGAAATCTTTAAATTATAGGTTTTTGCCACTTTGTGTAACCTCTACACACCCTTTTGTAAATTACCCTCACATTATGCTAGAACAACTTGCTCATTTGCAAAAAGGAGTATGTTTATAACAACCTTCTTACGGTTAAAATTACAAATTAACTGTTCTTGACAGATTTTGGCGCGTCATTTTTATAAATGTTGAACAGCGCAGGTGAGAATGGACACCCTTGTTTTCTTCCTTCTGAAATGAATCTTACTTTTGATTCAGCATTGCAGCTATTGCTTATTATTAATATATCAACTTTGTACTGTTCTTGCTAAATGCTGAAGTATACCATATCTCTACATAATTATCGTTCTATTATTTTAGTTTAATAACTCTGTCAAACGATTTTTCTTAATCTATAAAAGCCATGAAGGTAGGTAGCTAATACTCTCGATATTTTCCAATGATTTGGCTCAATGTAAATACGCTATCTGTGCAGCAGAATCTACCTGATCGAAGCCATTTTGAATACAATTATTCTAAAAACTTGTGAAATTTGTTATATCTGAAAGCTACTTTTTAATGTTAACTGAGTTGATTGGCATGTAGTTTGTTCAATTTGCTCCAAAATGTTTTGAATTAGCATAACTTAAAGACTCTGTGTTCACCCAAAAATCAATATAACTAAGGAAGCCTTCCAAGGCATGAATTTTTAAGATTTTAAATTCTCATAAAAGCATAAATAATATACAGATCGGCTTAAAAATAAAGTTGGCAAGTCCCATCTAAGGCAGCATTTCATGAATGGTACAGTGAATTCAAGAGAGATCGGTTTTTATCTTTGTGACGAATTTTGTGAAGGACGCCCAAGAACTGCTGTTTGTGATGGAAATATTGTCGCTGTTCGAGAAATGCTGAAAGAAGCTTGTCGGACATCTTATGCATTTATTCAGGTGATACTGGGCGTTGCTATGAGTCAAATCTAAAACATTTTACATCAACAGTTAGACGTGAGAAAACTTTGTGCTCGATGAATTCCACATAAACTGGCTCCCGATCAAACCAACAGTGAGAAAAACTCGGAGAAATTCCAAGGTGGCTATTTTAATTAAGTTTGGAATATCGCTACTAGCTATAAATCTTGGATTATTTATTTATTTATTTATTATAATTTTTGTAGTTTAACGCTCTTTAACCTGGTTGCTCATATCGGACGCTGAATGTATACGGTGAAACCTTGGGGTCCATGGAAGTTTAAAGTTACTAGACATTTGTCTTCTTCGGGTAAGGGAAAAACCCGAAAAATGCCTTATCCGAAACGAGATTCAAACTAACCACATCTTGAATGTGAGGCAGAATGCTACTCCTACACTACCGAGGCGGGCTTTGGATTATGGTTATGATCCTGATAAGTAAAATCAATCGGCTCATTGTGTCTTTCGAACAGAATCTAAGCCTTCAAAATTCCGACGAATTTGCAGTGCTGTTAAGAAGATGGAGGCTCATTTTTACTTTCTCTACACGCACTATGTGCATAGTGTATAGAGAAGGTATTGCATTCCACCCAAAAATTCGATACCGAGATTTCACCGGAAATATACGTTTTAGGGTCCCTTATATCCAAAAAAGGCATTTTCACAAAAAGGTCCGTGTGTGTGTGTGTGTGTGTGTGTGTGTGTGTGTGTGTGTGTCCGTATGCCTATGAACACGATAACTCAAAAACGAAAAGTTGGTAAAATACCAGACTTGGTATTTAAGTTTAGTAGCTTTCAGGGATGCGACACGAAGATTTTGAGAAAAATCCCTCCACCCCCAACTACCCTTTACATGGAACTTTTTTAAAAAATTTTGATTTTCCATAAAATGGCTCTAACGATTTTGATTAAAATTTCGTATATTAAAGATATTTACCTGAAAAATAAAATGTATATCTTGAATTTTCTGGGAATAGCCTCTGAAGAGTAGTTTATTCTGGATGAATTTTACTGAATTTTGAATAACTGCTAAACCGTAAGAGATGGACAAAAACATACTGCACAAAAAATGTAGAACGAGTTAAAACACACAATTAATGTTATATACATTTTTCTCGTGAGTTCGTCGTTTCTTAGACATTCCTTATTTTTGGTTTCTGCTATGAAATACTTATATTTTTCTCATATAGGAACTTGTCAACTCCTATCCATATAAACAAAGGAACTTCATTACATAGAAACCAGCTTTTGACTATCATTTTAACCTACCGTAGTCCCTTATTTCGCTTCTACTTACAAGGAAGCAAGTAATAAGACTATTTCTGCTCATTTTTTCTGATTAGTATAAAGTAAATAGAAGTATAAGCTTTTTAAGAATAATTTGTTGCAGGGATATAGAGAAAGTCAGGTGAATGGTACACATAAGATTTTTCTAAAATAGGCCTATTGCTACTATAGCATTAGATAATTATAAGAAAAATAAAAACAGTTTCTGTTGATTGGTATAGAAATATAAGTTTACTGCAACTTTTTGAAAAAGTTCGTGAATAACGCTCCAAAGGAAGAAAGAATAAGTGTACATCATGACAACGCACCGTCGCTTACAGCAAAACTAATAACTGAGTATCTGGATGCCCTAAAGGTCAGCACCATAGTGTCTCGACTAGCACCTCATTATTGCTTTTCGTTTCCAAAAATTAAATATAAAATACGTGGAATCACATTTTCGTCATCAAATAAGGCATTGAAATATCATAAAAACCTGGTGTTTTAAGTGAATCAAGAAGAAGGCACAATTGGTTTAATCTAATGCAAAAATGTATTGCTAAAGAAGAATATTTTGAAGAACAATGAAATAATTTTTAAAACTCATCTTTGTGTGATTTTCTGACAATTTTCATTTTCCACCTCATATGGCTATTGAAAGCGGGTAGGCAATTCACTAATGAAGTATTCTCTGCCTTTAAATGAATGAATCAATTTATTTCACTACCAACATACATAGCTGCAATCACTATAGCACAATCCTATTGTATTTACATACACCACCTCTTCCTTTCTGTTAAAACAATGTGTATACTTACATTTGTGGTGCCTCTGGTGAACATATGAGTGGTTATTAATATATTATACTTCAGGTTGACTATCTACCTAGTTATTAACTTCCTTATATTTAAATATACCAATTTTTACTTCCTCTGTATGCACTATGTACATAGTGTATAGAGAAGGTACTGCACTCCACCAAAAAATTCGATACCGAGATTTCACCGGAAATATATGCTTTAGGGTCCCCTGTATCCAAAAAAAAGTACTTACAGAAAAAGGTCCGTGTGTGTGTGTCCGTGTGTCAGTGTGTCTGTGAACACGATAACTCAAAAACGAAATGTCGGTAAAATACCAAACTTGGTATTTAAGTTTAGTATCTTCCAGGGATGCGATACGAAGATTTTGAGAAAAATCGCCCACCCCAAACTACACTTTACATGGAACTTTTTTCGAAAATTTTGATTTTCTAAAAAATGGCTCTAACGATTTTGATTAAAATATCGTATATTAAAGATATTTACCAGACAAATAAAACGTATATTTTGAATTTTCTGGGAATAGCCTCTTGAAGACTACTTCATTCTGGGCCAATTTTACGGAATTTTGCATAACTGCTAAACCGTAAGAGATGGACAAAAGCTTACCATATAACAAATGTAGAGCACTTTAGAACACACAATTTATGTTGTATACATATTTTTCGTGGAGTTGATTGTTTTTGAGATATTCCTTGTGTTTGGTTTCAGCTATAAAACACATACTTTTCTCATACAGGACTTTGTGAACTTGTGTCCATACAAACAAAGGAACTTCAGCTACATAGCAACCAGCTTTTGACTATCACTTTAACCTATGGTACTCCCTTATTTCGCTTCTACTTATAGGGAAGCAAGAAATAAGACTATTTCTACTAATTTTTTCTCGATTAGCAGGAAGTAAATAGAAGCATAAGCTTTTTAAAACTAATTTATTGCGGAGATATAGAGAAAGTCATGTGAATGGAACACATCAGATTTTTCTGATAGGCATTCTTCCAATTATGAATTTAAGACTTTAGAATTCTTGTTTTATATTTCTCTGTAGTCTTTCCTAATAATTCACTCAACTTTCTAATCTCATCTGTATTCTTAGATTTTCAATTCTAACTTCAATTATTTCTTTCGCTTACCGGAACCACCTAGCTGGTACCCATAATTTCGTCTCTTCACGATATAAAATAAAATGTACGTCATGCCTTTAAATACCTTTCAGCGGGAAAGCAAGTGCTAACCAAGGGCTATGTTGAAACTTATGCTGATTTTACCATATTTAATTATACTTTATTGGCAAAGCTTCTTTATGTTACGTTTCGATTTTAATATGAGCGTTCCTGTATTTCGTTCTTTCGACAACCGCTGCCGAATGAGTTCCAAGGTTGAACTATAATAATTGTATGTTGAGAGATGAAAGCACGACTAATAAAAGCACACCGCGAATGACGGCATGCACTCTGCTTGCAGATATGCATTTCTGAAGGGCCTCGATTTATGGAGCAGTGTTGCTGAAAATGATGACGAATGGCGCACAGGCAAGCCTGCCCACGCACGTCTGCAATCTCGACCAATGGTATCGATCCTACAAAATATTACTTGGACCCTCTAGCTATATATCTTGCTTATTTGGACAATGAAGACGTAAATAGATTGGCATGATATAGCTAAAGAAGATAGCTATATATTATATATTTTATATATAAAAATATAATCAAGTTTCTTTATGAAATTCACCAAATTTCTGGTTTAAGCAAATTTAAAATTAAGGACCTTCCAGCTCTTAATATATGAAGGCCTTGAGAAAAAAAAATTACTCTGTCACATTGCTTCAATTCTGACTAAATCATTCTCTCAACCGGTTATTACTTTTTCTGAACGTACAGTGTACATAGTTGGTAGAGAAGGTATTGTGTTCCAACTAAAATTTGGTTCCGATTTCACAGCTAAAACACGGTTTGAATACCCCTGAGTTAAATAATAATATTTTTAGAAAATGGCGCGTGCGTTGTATGTCATTATGCCTTTGAGTAGCATAGCTCAAAAACAAAAAAATTGATCAAGTACCAAAGCTGATATTTATATTGGGTATCTTTCAAAGACGCAAAACGAAGATTTTTAGGAAAGAATTCCCTATTACGAAGTACTATAATATAAAGAAGATTTTCAGGAATTCTTGATTGTCTCAAAAATGCTCATAACGATTTTGATTAAAATTAAAATGACTTATTAAAGATATTTACATGGGAAATAAAATGTGTTGTATATACATTTCTGGGAATAGCCTCTGAAGCCCTCTGGATGATTTTTGCATAACCAGTAAACCATAAAAATATAAAAAAACCTACTACATAAAAATATAGATCTAGTTAAAAGACACAACTGATGTCAAATACATTTTCTGTGGAGTTGACTGTTTCGAAGATATTCCTCGTTATTGGACTAACGTTCCCAATACTTTTCACAAAAGAGGAGTTGCCATTTTCTTTACTCCTGTCAATCAAAGAGAACCGAATTTTCATCTCATTAGATAGCAATCAGCTTTTAAAACTGTTGATCATTCCTTTAGCCCAGTGCATTCCCTTATTTCCGTTGTACCTAAAAAAAATAATAAAAAAAAAATAACAAATAAGACTATGTTAATGTTTATCTCGATTAGCATGAAGTAGATAGAATAAACGTTTTGTAAAAGTAATTTGTTGCAGAATAGATATAAGATGTAATGTGAATAGAACACAAGATTTTTACTTTCTCTACACCTACTATCGTAGAGTTTAGAGAAGGTATTGTATTGCAACCTAAAATCGATACAGAGATTTACCGGAAATACATGTTTGAGACCCCTGAATCCAAAAAAACACAAAAAAGCATTTTTATAAAAAAGGTCAGTGTATGTGTCTGTGGACAGCATAACTCAAAAAATGAAAGACCGTTACATACCGAACTTGGCATTTAGATGAAATATCTTCCAAGGATGCGACACCAAGATTTTCAAGAATCCCATCCCACCACAAACTACCCTTTACATGGAAAACTTTTCGATAACTTTGATTTTCTCAAAAATGGCTCTAACGAATTTGATTAAAATACCGCATGTTTAAAATATTTTTATGACAACCGAAATGTATATCTGGGATTTTCTGATAATAGTATTTGAAGATATCTTCATTCTAGATGCTTTTGTATAACTGGCAAACCGTAAGAGATACACAAAAACTTATCCGCAAAAATGTATGTCTCATTAAAGCACACAATTTATGCTGTAAACATGTTTTGTACAGTTAACCGTTTTCGAGATATTCCCGATTATTAGTTTCAATTTTAGCCACCTAAACTTTTCCCAAACAGGAAGATATCTTTTTTCTCGTTTCTTGTTTGTTTACTCCTGGAAAGCAAAGATATTGGCATTTCAATTGTTTCACATAGCGACAGTGTCGCTTTAGCCTGTGCATTTTCTTATTTCCCTTCTTCTTAAAGGAGTTAGTAATAAGAATAATTCTGTCTTAATTAGCATGATGTAGACAACAGATTAATCTTTTGAATAAAAGGTTTGTTTGCCGAACAGATTGAGGACAGCAATTAGATTTTTCCCCTTCGACTTACAAGGGACCAAGTAATAAGGATAATTTCTGCTAATGTTTATCTCGATCAGCATGTTGTAGATAGAAGAATAAGCTTTTAAACAATAATTTGTTACAGAGATGTAGAGAAAGTCAGGTGGCTGGAACACCTCAGATTTTTATACGAACACGAACGAAATAAACTTGAGAAAATGTGCTGCCCTTGCACTAAAATTAAAGAATACCATCCCTGTGTGTCATGGACGAAATCTGCATTGATAACCTACAACTCAGGATGTATAAATCACAAAGAAAACTATTCTAGACAGCGAATCTCTACAAAATGCAAGCTAAAGGTGGTACTTTGCAACCTATTGAATTAAAATTAAAATCATCACCTGTGAGGTAGCAGAATGTGGGCGTCGAGTTATCAGTACTTAGGGAGCGCAAAGCCTTTAATTATGAAAAATAAAATTGTACAGATATCGCAAATTATAAACGGAGCAGTTTGAAGAAAAAAAATTCAAGGAACAGAAAAAAGTAAATTATAATCTTATATAGCGCTTCCAAACACTAGTTTTGGCAGCAAATCTTGTACAGTTACGCAAAAATATGACGGTAGATTACAGACTGCTGAAATGAGATTTTCAAAGAGAATGTGCCCGCTTGTTTTTGTTGCTCTATTTGTTTCTGTACACACCTGCATCTCAGGACTTGTTCTCAACAAATTCAGTTCGAATTACAATTCTTAAAGATGTTCTTAATATACCTGATCATGCACCAAAGATAAAATATGTTTCAATTTCTTTATGATTTGTTTAGAATAATCAATATTTAAGTGTTTTTTTTTGCTTAAATCTAAATTGAATTAAAATAAACATAAAGCAGATTTCACCGGTTAAACCCCACTTAAATTTTAATCATATTTATATAGTTTAAATAAAACATCCTACATTTTCATTGGAATTTCTTCAACTTTACTTGTTCTCTTTTTTTTTAAACACTAGCCTTTATGAAATAGTTTATTTCAAATAAAAATAGAACATGAAATAATGTAATTAGGATATAATTTTTGACGTAGTTGTTTTTTCGTCCTCTAAGTAATTCATATATCAGTAAGCAGAAGAAAACTTTAACACTGGCCGGGTAAAAGGGTAGAAAACGGGGGCGGGGACCTCGCGCAATGTGACCTATACAGATATGTTTTAGCTAACGCCCCCAGGAGGAGGGTTGGGATGAAAGAACCACAGGGGCCCATAGGCCGCAGGCAGACTACAAGCAGCGCGCGGAAGTCCCTAAACGTTTCCAAATTCGATGAACTGGGCTGTCAGCGGGCGTGCAAGCGATTCGTTGACCAGGTAGCCACAAAGTGTCCATGGGGAGTAGACTGTGCCATCTGGCCCCGGCGCCATACACATACCTGGAAGCACAACTGAAATATGAGAGGAGATGTGCTGGAAAGCAAATAGTGGCAGATGAGGAACCACCCCATTATTCGGCTGGCAAACTTATTGAGATATTTTATTTTCTTTGAATATGCATAGTTTATAAAAATGAAGGTTTTATTTTACAATATAATGTAATGTTTTATTTAAACTATATAAATTAAATATAAGATGTAAATGAGTTTAAATTCTGTTGTATATCATCCTTAACCATCTCGTCATCATTGAAAAACGATGAATCTATGTGTCAGAGCAGGTGGTCTCCAGGGATCGAACCCGGGATTTCCGAACACCGCGGCACCAATTCGCACGTTATCGGCCGGAATTCGAATAAGATATCCTTGGCTTTCGTGCCTGTGCTGTACCTTTAAGCTAACTGACGCTAAACCTAAGATATGTAACACTTTTACTTTCTCTGGCACGTATGTACAATGTGGCAATAATAGGTAAACAAGGTATTGTATTCCAACAAAAAATTCGATACCGAGATTTCACCATAAATACGTGTTATACGGACCTGAACACACAAAAAAAAAGTATTTTGGAAAATGTCAGTGTGTGTGTGTGTGTGTGTGTGCGTGTGTGTTTGTGAAGATAATTCAAAAACGAAAAGTCGCTTGAATGTTAAACCTGGAATATAAGTTCAGCCTCCTCCAGGGACGTGAGAATTTTAAGAAAATTCCTCCACTCCCCCAAAGTATTTTTCACATGGAACATTTTTCAAAAATTTAGATTTTCTAAACAATGACTAACTAAAAATGCATGGCAAATAAAATGTATATATGAATTTCTTGGGAGTATCTCTTGCAGTCAGTCCTCTTCTTTCTAAATGACTTTTGCATAACTGGTAAACCGTAAGAGATGGCTGATCTCGTTAAAACACACAATTTATGTCATATACAGCTGTTTTTATGTTTGTTGCTTTTTGTAGAGACAACCATATTAGTTTTAATTTTAAAATACTTAAACTTTGCTCAAAAGGGAAGCCTTCATCTATTTCATCTCTCTTTTGTTTTACTTCTGGTCATGGAAGGAGAACGGAACTTCAATGACAATCGCATAGCGATAGCTTTTAATAGGTTTGACTGTCGCTTTAGCCTAGTATATTCTGATTTCTATTCAACTTCTAAGGAATAATGTAAAGGTCATTTCTCGTAATCCTTATCTTTTTTACTATGATGCAAGTATAGGCTTTTGTAAAAATAGTTTATTTGAAGAACAGGTAGTGAAAGTCATGTGTGAATGTTACACACGAGAGTTTTCTTATTTACACGGTGAGTACTCATGGTAATCTTGGTTACTTGAAAATGTCGTACCTAAGGAAACCCAAAGATGAAATGTTACCCAAAAGTTGCAAAAAGTGTACCTATAGACTTTCAGATTTTTCGGCGGGAAAGACCACTTAATTTTGCTCTGAGGCCTCTTTATCGGGGTTGAGGATCTTTTACGTACAGTAAATCATACCATACTTCCCTTCCGCAGAAAGCTATAAGCCTTGAACCCTTGACCTTGGGAATCAGAGACTAAATGTTACACCTAGACCCGGAAGACGACATAGAGAAGTTTGTTTGTGACTGCCACGAGTACCATGAATGTGTTATAGTTCCGCGAACAATGCGTGGGGTAAATTGTCCTTCTCTATTTGGCTAAGATTGGTCAGGACTGCTCTAGATTTAATTCAAACCACTTGCCAAAGATGCAAGGAACCTTAAGAGTGGGTATTGCCGGATGTTGCTACTTTAGCTGCAAAACTGCCTCTCCCTACTCTTTTTCTCTTGGAGTGGTTCCTAACTATTTGTTCCAACAGTCGAAAACTGACAGCAGATCGGTTTGAACTTTCTCCCTTGGTCCCTCGCCAATTTTATTGTAGATTTACGTAGTGTTTTCCAGTTGTGAAACAAGAGTATTGATATAAGAGTTTGCTGGACGTGTCTAAATTGAGAGCTAAGTTAGAGCTATATTTTAACAAATGTAATCCATGACGCTAATTTCCTTACGCATTCTACTTTATATATATAAAACTCCTTTTCCCTTCATTGCACTTATTTTCATTTTGCTTATTTGCTGTGTTAAATAAGGATGTGTACTTAATCAGCTTAATCTGCGGTCTGTGTTGTTTTTGTCCGTTTATTTTGAACCGTAGCTTCTATATGGTTTTAGTGCGTTTTTGGAAATAGATAAGACTTTTACTTCATATCGAGGGCTTTAAGACTTTGGAGCAATTGTTCATTGGCAATGATGTTCACCCGTTTACCACGTTCATAATTTCTTTCAAACTACCAGATTTTAAGAGAATTGGGAATAATCCAGAAAAATAAAAATCCCCAAATCTAGCCAGGAATCAAAACCGGGGCTTACGGATTTGTAGACTAATATATTACCACAGCCCAGAAAGAGGAGAGAGAGAGGGAGAAAAGGAGGGAGAGAGTCAGAGTTAGGTAGGCATTTGTAATGGGACGGTTTACTGTTTTGTTTAATTTTTATTATTATTATTATTATTATTATTATTATTATTATTATTATTATTAAAATACAATATTGAAACGAGACTTACTAAAATGTTATAATAAAGATTGCTCATTTACACATTAATGTATAAATACTTATGTGGCCCAAAAATATGGTTGTGAAGGGAAAAATCAGCTGAGATGAGCGCAATTATTTACGCTCAGTAAATGAAAATATAATCGCCCACCACTGTGATGTGGGGTTATCGTGTCTGTCTCTCATTCAAGAGGTCCAAATTTTAAATGTCGATTAGGGTGAGTTACCTAAAAAGGTATTTCGGATTTCCCCCTAATCCTGAGAAGAAAATGTCAGATAACATTAAACTGATGTTAAACTTCAAGACCCTCCCCCCAAAAAGAGGCAAGAGTTACAGATAAGTTAGATGTATATTCTAACTCTGGAAGCAAAATTGACCATGAATTGATAGTCAAAATAGATACTATGAAAAATCCAAAGAGAGGAAAAGAGTTGAATTTTGGGGCAAGAATGTCTGTTGGTATTATTATAATTATTATTATCTTCTTCTATTTCTGCCTTTCACAGATTAGACCTTTCATTTAATCTGGACTTTGTTCTTTCTTTGAATTGGTCGTCCTATGTCCCTCTTTCTTTTGGCTTTTAGCGTAAGGCCATCTTTGGAATGTTTGTTTCTTCCAGATGTATCTTCCGTTTTTGTTGATGTTCTACTATTTATTCATTTAATGAAGCATTATACAGTTCTTGCATAATGTTTTATTAGGAATCTTGTATTACCGCGACATTTGTCCGCTCGTAGAAATTTCATTTCAGCCGCCTGGACATGATTCACAGTTTTCTCTCATCATTACCTAAGATTCACTGCCATAGAACTACGGCCATAACCTTATATGATTTTAATTGTGTTTCTCTTCGTGTAGTTTTAAAGTTTCTGTTTAGAGTTCCACATATAGCTAACACTGATATCTCTGTAAGTTAATATCTACATACTTATCTTCTTTAAAAGTAACACAACTTTCTAGGTGATTGAAATACTGAACTTGTTCCAGGATTCGATCTTCCAATACAATTTTATTTCATGTTGGGTATTTTCCCTTGCTTTAGTCTTACTTACTGCTATCTTAAAATTATAACCCTTGCCATTTAAGTTTAAAAGTAGGAATTGATTTTTGTAGTTTGTTTTCAGAATGTGTCATTAATACGAATTCGTGAGCATATACTCTAGTATGTTAATATTAACATACACATTATTACTCATTATAATTGTTGTTGTTGTTGCTGCTGCTGCTTGTATGGAAGGGAAGGCTGCGTTTTAACTTGAATGAATGAAAATCTAACAAAGATGTTCCAAAACTAATAAAACACTCACAAAGCTTATTTTACACGAAAATATTGGTTGCATTGTGTAATATTTCTGAATTCCCACAAAGACATTTGGGCATCAGAGTTGGGCCAAGAAAAACCCGAATGAAAGAATAAAAAAACAAGAAACAAATGTATAATGTATCATTTCGCTGTCTTTTCCTTTTCTTTTGCAGAAAGCGAATGTTGGGGCAACTCATTTTAGCAGCGAAGGCCAAAGTTTTGCAAACCTACATTATTTTGATTACTTTGCGCTGGACCATCGCTAAACGTAATGCGGGAACTTCCGTGTGATACTGATTACTGTTATTCTGTATGAATCACTGTCTACCACACTTTTATCTCAAGTGGTTGTGGGAAAAGGAACAAGCCTCAAGCTATGTATTAGCAGTTTACCCATATTACATAGCGCTTCGGGACTATGCAATCTTACACAGATTTCAGTTTCTAATGTTTGAGTATTATAGTATCCCTTAAAAGCCAAATACTGTGCCAAATTGAGGAGACTGAATTTAACGGAAGAAATAAAACCACCATTCACATGAAGGTTGAAGTCCAGCATGTTGAGAGACCGCGCTTTCAACATTTGTTTCATGTATCAAAAAGATGGACTTCCTTGCGTGTTTAGGACCTGTTAAATAAATAAAATTGTTAAGTGAGTTCTACCCATTTTCTGCAATTTTTGTGTATACATAATTGCCAGCTAAATTACATTTTTATATTCTGTGCATGTATGCAACTTCTACAGGTTGTTTCTCAAGTATAACTGGATAAAACTTTCGAAACTTCTTTGAAACTTTGTGAACTATACAGCAACTCTGTATTCACATAACTGAAACATTACTATGCCCAAAAATGACTTTAGCCACTTTGGTCGTTAAGCACTGAAAAATCCAGTGCAAAAAAACTCTGATGTGTTTATACTTTTCTACTTATTCTTCAACAAATAATTCTTACAAAAGCTTATTCTTCCATCTTCGGAACAGAAGTAAAGCCAATGGTCCGGTGTCGTAGATTTACGACATGTAAAAGAACCTCAAGCTGATAAAGAAGCTTCTGAGCAAAAATAAGCACTCTTTCTCACGCAATATAGTATATGGGCCGCTGAGAGCCTCAGCAACTAAAAACATCCATAAATAAAAACTCAATTTTTTAATCAAGATAAACATCAGCAACAATTGTTTTATTTCTTGTAATTACAAAGGGCGATAATATGAATTGATAGTAATATGTAATACGTAAAATGTACCGTGCAAAGGATATTTTACAGTGGAATTGCTTGATAATCTTCGCGACTAACATGGAAGTTGCTGAACTTATAGTATGGTATTTAACCGACTTTTTGTTTTTGAGTTATGCACACAAACGGTTATGGGATAGTTTTCTATTAAGGTGTCCTCAAAAGTATATTTTAGGTGAAATCTCGACATCGAATTTTGGGTGGAATACACTGTTTTTCCTACTTACTATACATAGCAGTAAAAATAAAAATGCATTCATGAACCATAATGAATTGTCCGTTCATTTATAAAACTACACCCTATTAATTAAGCGCTAAATTAATAACTTGAATGTGTCCTTTTATTTATTAGATTCTGAGATTATAATATGAGCTCTGAAAGAATTGCCAGCTTTTATGGGGCTGCCTTCCTGAGGATTTGATCATTGCTAGGGGCTAATCCTACCAAATAATGCTTCTTCATCCTTAAGGAATATTATTTCTAGTGTTGACATCCTAACCCTGGTTAAGGTCTAAAACACCACGCACCCGGGCCTGTTGGACCTGGTGCGATCACATCCTTGAATAAATTGACTCCATAAGACGTTTCCTTAGTTGTTATCATGGTTATGTCGTCATAGTCTAACTGCATGGATATGCTTACTGGGTTTTGAAGATGAATTGATCTTAATTTGCGTCAAATACGTTGTAGTGGCAGAAGAGTACTGCCTTGTTACTTGCTTCCTTGTAAGTAGAAGAGACATATCGGAATACACTAGGTTAAATCAAACGTCAAATCTTTTAAAAGCTGGTCCTATGTGAAACAAATGAAGTTCGATTCGCTTTGCATGGCCTGCAATAAAACTAGAGAGATGAAATGAAACGTCACTTCCCCTTTGAGAAAACTTTAAGCAATTTAAAATTGAAACCAACAAGAAGGAATACCTCAGAAAGGGTCAGCTCTCACAAAAGACGTATACGATATATATTAATTGTATTAACGAGTTCTACAATTTTTGTGTAGTAAGTTTTTGCCCATCTCTTACAGTTTAACTGTTAGGAAAAATTCTGCAAAACTCATCCAGAATAAAGAGATCTTCAGAGGCTATTCCTAGAAAATTAAAAATGTACAGTTTATTTGTGATGTAAACATCTGTAATGTAAGGTATTTTAATCAAAATCATTAGAACCATTTTTGATAAAAACAAAATGTTCACATATTTTTTCTTTAAAATTATCGTGTCGCATCCTTGGAAGATAACAAACTTAAATGCAAGTTTGACTTTTAAAGGTCTCTTCGTTTTGGGCTATGCTGTCCACAGACTTACACACAGACACACACACACACACACACACACACACACACACACACACACACACACACACGCACACACGCACGGACATTTTATTAAAAAGGATTTTTTTTTTATTCAGGGGTTTCAAAATATGTATTTCCGGTGACATCTTGGTATCGAATTTTTGGGTGCATTACAATACCTTCTCTATATAATATGTACATAGTACGTGTAGAGAAAGTAAAAATATGGAAGGGATATGTAGATCATACGCCAAATATTGCAAAAACCATACATCAAAAGGCAAAGTATCCCTAGCAATACAGAGAAAGAGAGCCGGTTTAAAGGAGATGGACCCAGCTAATTTCTAAAATCTCAACCGTTGAAACACATAACGATTAAAGCTCGCATTTTGGGCCCCCGTGTGTCTATTCAGTGTCAATAAACGCCTCCTATTAACACAGAGATATATCATTAAATATATGTGTTGGATGGATCATCAAACTACAATATCAACTACAACAACCAAGTACTGCAGGGCTGAAAAAAAGCTGTGTTCCAGTCACATGATTTTCTCTACTTACTCTACAAAAAACTTCTTACAAAAGATAATTTTTCTTTCTACTCCAAGCTAATTGAGATAAACATTAGCTGAATTGTCTTATTGCCTAGTTCCTAATGTGGAGAAAGGAACTAAGGGAATACACTAGACTAAAGCGACAGTCAATTGTTTTAAAACCTGTCACAATACGATTTTAATTGAAATTCACTTCTTTGCATGGCCAGGACCAAAACAAATTAAGCACGGATGACTCCCTGTATCAGAAAATTATAATTATTTTAAAATTGAAACCAATAACAACGAATATCTTGGAAATGATTGGCTCCAAAAAAAAAAAAGGATAGAACATAAGCTGTGTGTTTGACAAGATCTACATTTTTAGTACAGTGGGTAAGATTTTGTTCATCTCTACTGGTTTACCAGTTATGCAAATGTCATCTAATGAAGAGGACTTCTGAGTCTATACCCAAGACATACATTTTATCTGCCATGTAAATATCGTTAATAACGATATTTTATTCGAAATGATTGAGCCATTTGTGAGAAAATCAAAATGTTCTTCAATTATTCCATGTAAAGGCTATTTGAGATTTTGGGATTATATATACCAAGTTTGGTATTTAACGGACTTTTAGTTTTTGAGTTGTGCTGTCCAAAGACACACTGACCTTTTTGTAAAAAAACTTTATTCGGGAGTCCTCAAAACATATATTTCCGATGAAATGTTGTTATCGAACTTTTAGGTGGAAAATATTACTTTCTCTACCTATTATGTACATTGCACTTACGTATTAGAGAAAGTAAAAAGATGACAAAGCAGCTTATGTATGTGTGTGCCCGCGCGCGTGTGCGTGTGTGTTACGGAAAATATATACCAAGAACGACTGGCCAGATGGAGCACTCCATGATAAATCTTTTCTCGCGGCTTATGTTATTAGATTTCTTTTGCAGCTGTGATGTGTGTTATTGGATTCTTTTCAGTATGGCCCCCATCAATTTCGTCCATCAGCCTTTTGTGTGTGTAGTCTAGTGTTGAAGTCACTCTTCAGTTGTAAAGAAAATCACTTCCTGTTTCTTGCTGTACTTACTTCTACACCACGTTTCATTCACATATTCCCAAATACAACTTATAGACAGTTTTACAAAACAAAGGGACTATTTAGAAAATAATGTGTTTTTTTCATTACTGAGATTCTGTAAAATACTTCACAATATACGTATATTATGATGTAATGTAAAATCAACATTCTATTCATCGAGAAGTCAGTTTTACGTCTGGAAGTATGATTGTAATAGTAAATGTGTGATAAATTATAAACCGTATTAAAAATCTAAAAAGTTACATTGATTCTCCGCCTATTCTTCATAAAACTATTCTTAGAAACTTTACTTCATGTTAAACGAGATAAACATTTGTAGAAATGTTTTTTTAAATGTATAAATACGTAAAGGTATCATGAAAATGTTCTTAGATTTACAAGAAGTAGTTGGACGAATAGAGCGACGCCATGACTGAGTGGTTGGACCGACCGACTCTCACGTTCGATCCCAGGAAACAATATGTCGGATTTGTAGTGAACTGGGCGGGTTCTCTCCCGGTTCTGCGGTTTCTCTCGACATTCATTCCACCAATTGCTCAATAATCATTTTTTCTGTCATCCATTTCATGGTCATTTAATATCCTCCATGTCGGTTCTGGGTTGCTCAGTTGGTTAGGTGATGGCTTTCTGGACTCAAGGCTACAGGTTCAAACACGACTAACCAAGTCCCACCCCCCAGTACTGCACCACAATCGTGACGCCTGTAATGCCTTGGCCCGATTTCAGGATATTTAGTTTAAGTTGGAAGAATACACCTTTGTAAGAATAGTTTGTAAAAGAATGAGAAGAGAAAGTTTTGTGAATACAACACATGAGATTATTGTTGTGAGACTCCTATTTTTCAGTCGTTCATAGTTTATATGCTTTGACAATCAACTTATTACTGATTAAACGGTATGAAAGAGACCACGCTCTATTTCAGAATGTTTACAGACGTTGGCAAAGTGTTTTCTTTGTAATTGTAAAACTCTGTTCCATACTGGAGTTCGTTAAGTGAAGTTTTACTAACAATCTTAGAACTTACAAGTGTTTTATTTCACAAAAATAATAATTTGACATTAAACTTGTGTTGGTAAAGTGCACTGCATAATGTGTTGTTTGATTTATATTCATGGTAAATTAAAATATGGAAGGGACTTCCCAATAGGCCACAAGGAAGTGTCAGGAAAGTTAGCTTATTGACAGCTATAACGATGTAACCATCTACATATTCGTAAAGATAACGAACGAAGTGATTTGAAAAAACAGTTACAACACAGAATCATTTATCTTGATACTTCGAGCTGAACGAAATAATTAAATGTTCTTTGGATATTGAAATGTTCGATTTGTGACCATTACCTCTCACTTTACACACAAGGTTATTGCGGTAAGCTGGAAATAATATCGTTTATCTACCTATAAATATCTGTTCCCTTTCTACTATCACAAGAAAGGTAGAGTCCGAAAGCCTATAATTTTTAACAGCAACGAACCCAGCTATGAATCAGAGTTCACAGAAATACACTATTATACCATAATATTATCCAACTAATTATTTAATAACAACTTAAATGGCTAAGAATTAAATTAGCGTGAATTAGAATAGAGAAGAACATGTTAAAACATTCTAAAATATTATCTCAAATAACAATGGCAAGAACAATCTTAGTTCTCTGTTTGTGTGCCATATCAAAAATATTAAAACAGCTTACAGAGAAAGGTGAGATAGAAACGAAAATAAATCTAGATACTTCATTAATTTTTACATAGTACATAAGAAGTAAAGGTATTGCATTCCACCCATCATTTCGATGCCAAGATTTCACTGAAAATACATCTTCTGGACTCCCCTATACCCAATAAAAGGATTTTAGAAAATCTGTGTGTGTGTGTGTTCGTCTGAACACGATTACTGAAAAACGAAAATTCGATTAAGAACCAAAATGATATTTGAGTTCATTATCTCTCAACGACACGAAGATTTTCAGGAAAATCCCCCACCCCAAACTACCCTTTTCATGGAATATTTTTTTTGAAATTTAAAAAAGGGTCTAACCATTCTAATTAAAATACCGTATATTAAGATATTTATTTAATGGCAAAAAGAGCATGTCTTGAATTTCTTGGAAAATGCCGCTGAACTTTTTTTCATTCTGAATGACTTTTGAATAACCGGTAAACCATAAGTAATAGACAAAAAGTTATTACATAAATATTGTAGAGCTCATTTAAACGCGCAATTTTTTGAAGAATTAACAAATTCTGAGATATTCGTTGTTTCAATTTTAAAATACTCTTGTACCCTTGCCATTCATTTATCGCTCCTTTCTTTTACGCCTAGCCATCCAAAGAGAACCGAATTTCACTATATGATATAGTGACCAGCTTTTAAAGGAATTGATTCTTTAGCCTACTGTATTCCCTTATTTCCCTTCTACTTACAAGGAACTACGTAATAAGACCATTTCTGTTAGCGTTTATCTTGATTATCATGCATTTACGAAGAATCTTTTGAAAGAATAGTCTGTTTGTAGAAGAGGTAGAGAAAGTCATATGAACGGAACACATCAGATTTTATTTTCTTTGAAATGAGTACTTTAAATTTTTCTTGAAGTTAATTATTAATAAAGTTTCATTATATTGGATTAGAAATTACAAGATTGCAATTATTTCCCAAGAAATACATGCCTGTTATTGCAAAGAATTTGTCAAGTTTATATTGCCGATAGAGGCAAAATGTACATAGCGTGTTATTTAACTGCTGTGGTTCTCAGCGTCCTATTCTGCACCGGGCGTATAAGACCGCTTAATTTTGCTAAGAAAGGCTTGAGGTTCATTTACGTGCCTAAATCTACAACACGGGACCAACGGCTTTACTTTCTTTCCGAAGGAAGCCATGCTAAGGATTTTTACGCGCGAAAAAATCCATCGTCATCCGCCGGGTTTCAACCCGCGACCTTGGGTATATGAAGATAGGATGGTAACCATTACATCACGGAGGGCGACAATCCCGACAGAGGGGAAGTCAATATTAAGAGGCAGCTAAACTCGCTAGCTAGCATCAGACACACCGTGGCCGAATGGTTAGATCACTCGCCTATCACCTAGATGGCCCGGGTTCGATCCCCCCATGTGACGCATGTGAGATTTGTGATGGACAAAACAGCGCTGGGGCGGGTTTTCTCCGGGTTCTCCGGTTTCCCCCGCCATTCCACCGGTGCTCCATCTTCATTCATGTACCATCAGTGTCACCGCCTGCTGTGCCATAAGTAGTTAAACACTGCCGTGGGGGAAAAAAAAAAAAGACACGCCGCAAACTAGAACAAACAAGTTCAAATCCGCACACATCGTTTACCTGTAGACGTGAAATACAGATACTATACCAAATTGATACAAACTTAAGTAGTTTACAAGTGGCTTAAGGTTTGTAAAATAAGCTTTATACGATAAAAGTTATATAATTCTTTAGTAAGTACCCATCATTAATGTCTCTGATAATTACCTAAAAATGTCAAGACACCACAAAATGTGCCAAACAAGGTGGCTCAGGGTTTCGTCTGGGTTTGGGAGGTCCGGGTTTGCTCCCCTTTGACCGCGTAATCTGGCCCTGGATTTTCCCGTGGTTTTCCTGGGGCCGCTTAGGCGATTAATGGGGTGCTGTATATCTACCAAGGTTCCTTTCCCTTCATTTCATTTTCCTTCTTCATCTTTCAGATCGGCGGCAGGTGTGGCTTGAAGCTTTGCAGGCAGCTTGCTCTGAGTGAAACGTTCTTCCCTCTGGTTGTGCTCTGGTTGAGGCTAAATGCCGTTGTAGAGGTCTCCTTTCGGCCTCCCGGCGCCTGTATAGAGTCCGTGGCGCGCCAGGACTGCCACCTAGTGAACTGTTTGTTTATTTATTTATCTATAACGTGAACATTACAGGTTTCCCCAATTACAATGTTCACTTAAAATTTACAGTATCATATTGATTACAAAATAAGCGACAAGAACATCACAAAATTAATTACAAAATAAATCATAGCAGAACATTAAAAAATAACACAACATAAAAAAAAAATAGAAAGTTGGAAACATTGATTCACATGTACACCAAATTTATCTATGTACTATTTTTAATAAATAATCACAGGATATAGTAAAACTATTCATTTGAAATATATAAATATTTAAGGGATGTAGTTTGTTGTATAGTGACTGCATTCTAAATATAGGCGTATACTTATGTGAATCAGTATTAACCCTCTGAAGGAAAAAAAATATTGTGCAATTTATTTGGTGCAATATTTGAGACTGTTAAGGACTTCCGTGTGTCTCCGCGCTTAGCTCCCTCGTTTCCTGTGTGCTGGCCTGTGGTTTCCCCTCTTCTCATCCCTTTCGCGGGTTGGGGGGGGGAGTGGTGGGCCGCAATAGATCAGTACCTGGCCGCATTTGCCAAGGTTAGCATTCTCTACTCTGTACCCTCAAAATATGCAGTATTGAATTTATATACATATGTAATTTTTCCCCCTTTATTTAGACTTTATTTATGACAGACAATGCTGGGATGGGATACTGAAGCAGGCTCCTGGTCTCTTTTATATGTTTAAGCAAAACTAAATTGAATGGTAGAACATGACATAGACACAAATTACAAGAAGTCTTATACTTCATAAAGACTTTAAACATTTTAAAACACGCTCCAAGTGTCTCAGATCGTGCCATAAATGTGTTATCAGAATCATCAGTCATATTCAGAATTCCGTAAAAATGTCAGTCACGTGCAAAACTTAAAAGTTAAAGTAGTCTATGAGAAATGAACTCTCAAGTTTGTATGTACCGAGCGGAGTGACATTTAGTTTCACTCACATCACATCAAACAAAATGTTTGCAGCGCGGTCGCAATTTGCCTAATGCCTGCATATTGTGAAATGTTGATTTGTGTTGCATACTACTGATCTGACCTTTGACCTGTTTACAAATAGATACATCACACGCTGCGTATTATCACTTGCGACTGTTTAATATGTTAGCAAAGATCATCTTATACTAATCAGATGGTCAACCACAAGATTATCTTACAGATACAGTAATAATTTAACGTAGTGAACTCTGGACGTTATTCCGTTATACAAGGTCTTGAAAATAGTCATTTGCCATTTCTAAACATACCTATTTGACTTTAACTATTAAACATTAAAAAGGAAAGTAAAGCAAAATGTTCGTTACTTGACTATTCGTTTTTGCGTTATCTATTCTCTCTCTCTCGCTCTCTCTCTATCTCTCTCTCTCTCCTCTCTCTCTCTCTCTCTCACACACACACACACACATAGGACTATTTTCTAATGCTTTTTCCCCATCAGGAGACCCCAAAAGCGGTATTTTATATATATATATATATATATATATATATATATATATATATCGTAGATTCAAAAAGTCGCCCTCCATGGTGTAATGGTTACCATGCTAACTTCATATACCCAAGGTCACGGGTTCAAACCAGGCGAGGACGATGGATTTTTTCGGGCGTAAAAATCCTTAGCATGGCTTCCTTCGGAAGGGAAGTAAAGCCGTGGGTCCCGTGTCGTAGATTTAAGGCACGTAAAACAATCTCAAACCTGATAAAAGAGGCCTCTGAGCAAAATTAAGCGATCTTTCACGCCCAATATAGAATGGGACGCTGAGAACCAAAGCAGTTAAAGAGCGTCCATAAATAACACGCCATTCTATTTTTCAGATTCAAAAAAGTTATTTTTCGTTTATTTTCAGTTTAATGCATACGGAAGTAAAGTATATTTTATTTTTAATTGTTGGTAACGTCCATGACGATCCTTCATTTGAATTTTGATAAAAATGGGAAGATTGAATCAATGATTTCAGGTTAATAATTTAAAGTCTTATTTAATTATTTTTGGTTATATTAAATATAATAATATTTATAATTTATTAAAATATCTTATGTTAGAGTATAACACTGAAGCTGTTATTGACATAATTATTATTTTTTAATATATTTATAAAAATAATTATTTTGCTAATAATGATTGTCTTTGCTTGGCAACTATTTGGTTTATCGCATTGCATAATGTCGGCAACGGAGCACGTTCGAACATTAAGTTTTGTGTTAAGTTAAACAAATCTCCCTCAGAGATATTGAGAATGATGGAACAGGCTTATGGTGAAGCAGCGAACGAAGAAAACTCAGGTGTATGAATGGTATAAATGTTTCAGTCAAGATTTTCGAACGCGAAGAAATTACTATACATGCGACAAGGACTCTACGACAGGTATCTGAAAATGGCTTCCAGGAGTGCCTCCAGTGTCTTACACGGTAGTAGAAGTAGTCACTGCGGAAGGGAACTATTTTGAAGGAAATGTTTTGTAAATTGCTTTACGGGGATATGTTTTACTTTATCTACTTACTATACTTAGTAGAGAAGGTCCGTACGGTCTGCGTGGGTATGGAGATAGCGCTAATTAAAGTTGCAGTAGTAAAATGGTCAAATATGTTTTCTTTCATTAATAAGCTAATCATTTTTGTTCCACTGTTTTTCCAAAGTATACCGTGTGTTTCAAATTCCCACGTATATACTACTACAGTTAAATGGAAATGTTTTCTAAAAAATATAATTAATTGGCTGCCTGACATTTCTTTTATTATGTAAATATGTAGCACAAACAGAATATCCCAACCCTCTCATAATGTGAGAACATTGGTTGCAATTGGAGCTTTAAATGACAAAACAAAATTGTGGTCTAGTTCACTTCTCACCCGGAGGTTTCGGGTTCGATTCCCAGTTGGAACGGGGATTTTTTTTTAACCAGAATTATTGCCTATCCCCTAAAGAGTCTGGAAGTTGCATGTATAAAAATATAAACCTAATTACAATAGCTTACTTTGATTAGATGAATTGTTTCACAAGTCAAAGCCCCCATATGACCAAAGAAATTAAAGAGTACTATACAAATGAAACGAACAGCACAAAAATTTTTTGAAAATATATTTTAAATAAATATGATTAGAGAATATTAAATGTTTGTATAAATCTATAAGAATATTTGATCCTGAAAACATCACTTTTTTAAAACTATTGTCGGTATTAACATGTTTAAAATGTTACGGGGGTACATTCTGGAAATTTTAATGGAATTAAAACAACGTGTGGAACTTCTTAAAGGCATGAAAATGTTTTGAGAAAAACGCTATTTTATAAAATTGGAAGTTGGGAAACATATGCTTTTCATATGACAGTATAGCCCAAAGCTACGCGGGTCATGTACAGTCGCATACGTATTAAGGGGAACAGAACAATAACACTACATTTTTCATGCTTTAATGAATTTAATCATAAATTACTTTAAATTTACATTCCTTAATACTTAATACTCCCCTTTTCTTTTTTATAGGTTCCATTACACGATAGGCATTGACTCCACAAGACTGGAACACGCGTTTTTTAAATCATTATTAAACCCCACTTGAATTAAAGCTAGTATCGAATGTTCTTTTGTGAAACAGTCAAATTTTGCAAGTTTCTTTTTGCAATCAGCCCACAAATTTTCTAATGGTTAATGCCAGGCGAATTCCCTGCTTATTCAAGCACACATTCGTTGTTATTGTTGTTGAAATTAGAGAGTGTTTATATTGCTATGTTCGTCATTGCTTAAATAATAAATAATTAATAATTATTCAAATCGGATGAGTGTTTTTTAAGATTACCACACGCGAACATACACACGGACCTTTTTTCTATTTAAAACATTCGCATAGATTATTTAGGATTATTTTTTTTTCTTGTTAAGATTTAATTAAGTAATATAAAAGTAATCAATTAATATAGATTAACGGCAGCGTTATGTCCAAGTGGTTAGACAGCTCGCCTTCCACCTAGGCGGCCTGGGTTCGATCCCAAGCGCTCGCATGTGGGATTTGTGGTGGACGAAGCGGCGCCTGGGCGGGTTTTCTCCGGGTCCTCGCCACTCATTCCACCAATTGCTCCTTCAGCTACTATCCATTTCGCTTGCATTTCATATATATATATATATATATATATATATATATATTTTTTTTTTTTTTTTTTTTTTTACGAAAAATACAGTTCCGGAGGCTTGTCAGGACTCCGGCGCTGTATTCTTTTTTTCTCCATTTTTTCCAGTTTCCTATATTTCCTTAGTAGACCTTATTATTCTTAACGTTTTCCTTTTACATATACATACACAAACATAGACACATTTACAAACACAGAAACACCCATGCCCAAGGCGGGGCTCGAACCCACGATCCTGTGCACCACGAAGCGCCAAAGCGAGTCACTTTAGCGAGCGCGGCCACCGGGATCGGCAAACATATCAATCGCTTCCTCACGCTCACGCCTACGGGTTCCAGGTTCTCCATTCTGTGGTTTCGTGCCACTGGTTCCCCGACAGGCTTCTGACCTCTAGGCATCCGCTTGTAAGTCCTAAATACGGGGAGGGAAACCCTACTAAAAAAAGTAACCCTTCTCGTCATTCTTAATATTTCATTGTTACCTCAGTTTACCAAACATGCCAGCTTGAATAAAATCTATTAAGTAAATTGCCTGCAATATATTCTTGATGTTTAATTAGGAACACTTGCCAGAAGTTCAGAGACAGTGGGAACTATGACAAATGAATAAACCAGTGACAGTAATTTGTATAGTACAAGGCGTTAGCTGCGATCGTTTTAAAAGTTTGTTTGTATAGGATCTTGAACCAATGGCATTAACCTAGAAATGTGCTGCCTCCCCTTGAGTTACAAGCTAACAAGAGCACGGCGTGGGCGAGGATAATCTACTAGATAAAACAACTTGGTATTAGTGCAGTGAGTTCATGCAATATATGAAAGAGGGTTAATGCTTTCTTGAAACAAGTCAGAACATATCAGCGAAGTTGATATAACCGTGTGCACTAAAATCATTTTATTGAGAAATTACATATATATATATAATTCAGTAAATAAATATATTAACTAATAATTAGTATTAGTATTAGCCCATAACGTCCCCTGTGGAGAGGTGGCTTGGTTTGGCAATGCTGATTAGCCATTCCAAGAAAGATCCTCCTTTTGATCTTAACCGCTCAGGTAATTTGTTCTACGTAACTCGGTATTCCCTATTATGAGGCACGCCATTGTTTTAATAGTTAATTTAGCACTTTTTGGTCCGTTATATGCACTTAGACACTTCGGTCTTTAGTCACTATTTATTATTTTCTCTATACGTACTATACATAGGTATAGTTCAGAAACGAAAAGACCGTTAAATACCAAACTAGGTATTTAAGTTTGGTATTGTCCAAGGATGCGACATGAAGACCTTTAAAAAAATCCCCCACCACAAAATACCCCTACATGGAATTTTTTTCGAAAATTTTTATTTTCTTAAAGATAGCTCTAACGACTTTGATTAAAATATCATATATTAAAGATATTTACCTGACAAATGAAATGTATATCTTGAATTTTCAGAGAATAGCCTCTGAAGACTACTTCATTCTGGATACATTTTATCGAATTTTGCATAACTGCTAAAGCGTAAGAGATAAACAAAAACTTACCACACAAAGACTGTAGAGCACGTTAAGGCACACAATTTATTTTATATACATGTTTTTCGTAGAGTTAATCGTTTTTGAGACATTCCTTGTTTTCGGTTTCAGCTATGAAAAACATACTTTTCTCATACAGGAGTTTGACAACTCCTATCCATGCAAACAAAGAAACTTCAGTCGCATAGTAACCAGCTTTTGACTTTCACTCTAACCTATGGTACTCCCTTATTTCGCTTCTACTTACAAGGAAGCAAGTAATAAGACTATTTCTGCTAATTTTTTCTCGATTAGCATGAAGTAAATAGAAGCATAAGCCTTTTAACAATAATTTGTTGCAAAGATGTAGAGAAAGTCATGTGAATGGAACACATCAGATTTTTTTTCTACTGATTAACACTGGTTAATCTTCTCTAATTCACTTGGGTACTTGTGTTCCGTGTAGCCGATCTGATGCTATTATTTCCTTTTGTCTTTCGCCCTGGTGGTCTATCTGTTGCCGAATATTCTCTCGAGATGGTCTGACACTCTAATAATAATGGTGGTCATAATTCATAATTACTATTTGAATTAAATTGAAGCCAGTTCCATTTTCACTTCGCCATATACTCATTTTAAGGGTACCTCCTTTATGTTTATTATGTTTATTTCCTCTGCTATACTTCATTCAACTATAGAAAATCCTACAGTTTTCTCCACATTTATTAGCTTCTCTGCATAGTGGATAGAGAAGGTATTGTATTCTACCCAAAATTCGATGTCCATATTTCGCCGGAGATATATGTTTTGGGACGTCCTGAATAAAAAAAAATCTGATGTGTTACACTCACATGACTTTCTCTAGCTACCCTACAAACAAACTTCTTACAAAAGATAACTCTTCTTCCGACACCATGCTAATCGAGATAAACATTATCAGAATTTTATTAATTAGTTCCTTATAAGTAGACTGGAACTAAGGGAATGCACAAGACCAAAGTGATACTCAAATGTTTTAAAAGCTGTCTATATGCGATTGTCATTGCAAATCGCTTCTTTGCTTGACCAAGAATAGAACAAAAGAAACACACACACTTCCGTCTGAGAAAAGTAGAAGTACCTCACAATGGAAACTAATAATAAGGAATACCTCGAAAACGTTAAGCTCCACGAAAAAAATGTATATGACATAACTTGTGTATTTTAACAAGATCTACATTTTTGTATATTAAGTTTTTGTCTATCTCTTACAGTTTACTATTTATGCCAAATTAAGCAAAATTCATTCAGAATAAACAGGTCTTTAGAAGCTATTCCCAGAAAATGCAACATATACATTTTATTTTTAATAGAAATGGCTTTAATGTGTAGTATTTTAATCAAAATCCTTAGAGCCATTTTTAAGAAACATAAAATTTTCGAAATTTTTTCCATGCAAAAGGTAGTTAGGAGTGGGGAGATTTTCTTGAAAATCTTCGTGTCGCATCCTTGGAAGACACCAAACTTAAATACCAAGTTTGGTATTTAACCGCCTTTTCGTTTTTGGGATATGCTGTCCACAGACACAGACACACACACACACACACACACACACACGAAGCTATTTCTAAAATGCTTTTTTTGGATTCAAGGGGTCCTAAAACATGTATTTCCGGTGAAATCTCGACATTGAATTTTTAGGTGGAATACAATACTTCTCTATTCCTATGTACATTGTACATACGGGGCTAGAGAAAGTAAAAAAGCATTTTTAGAAAATTTTCCTCGTGTGTCTGTGGGCAGCATAGCTCATAAATGAAAAGACATTTAAATACCAAACTTGGTATTCAAGTTTGGTATCATCCAAGGATGCGACACGAAGATTTAAAGAAAGCTCTTCAACCCACAGCTACCCTTAACATGGAACATTTTTCGAAAATGTTTATTTTCTCAAAAATGGCTCAAACTATTTTGTTTAAAATGCCGTATGTTTAGGATATTTTTGTGACAAACGAGATGAATATCTTGGGTTTTCTGAGGATAGCCTCTAAAGACCTCTTGATTCTGGATGACTTTTGTATAATTAGCAAACCGTAAGAGATATACAAAAACTTACTACACAGAAAATGTAGATCGAATTAAAATACACAATTTATGTCATATACATTTTTTTTTGTAAAGTTAGCCGTTTTCGAGATATTCCGGATTATTAGTTTCAATTTTAACCATTTAAACTTTTATCAAACGGGCAAAATTCTTTCTTGTCGTTTCTCTTTGTTTATTCCTAGAAAGCAAAGAGATTAGAATTTCAATTGTTTTATATAGCGACTAACTTTTAAAGAACGAGACTATCGTTTAGCCTGTACATCTTCTTATTTCCCTTCTATTTACAAGAAAGCAATTTCAAGACTAATTCTGCTTATTGTTATCTTGGTTAGCATGATGTATAAAACAGATTAATGTTTTGAATAAAATTGTTATTTACCGAACACCTAGAGGATATCTTGTGAATGGAACACATTAGATTTTTTTCGCTTCTACTTACAAGGAACCAAGTAATAAGGACTATTCCTGCTAATGTTTATCTCGATTATCATGAAATAGATAGAAGAATATGCTTTTTAACAACATTTGTTACAGAGATGTGGAGAAAGTCATGTGAATGAAACGAAACACATAAGATTTTTAAAAAAGATCCGTGTGTGTTGTGTGTCTGTGGACAGCATAGCTGAAAAACGAAAATCAGTAATCAAAATAGCACTGAAAGGGATCCACATAATTTAATCGTAACTTTGTTTAAATCTATCAGAGAATACAATTATGTCGCATAGGTGTCCACACTGATACTGATCAATTTATTGGGATTAGAATTCTGTAGAATACTTAAACCATAATGGAAGCAATATATTTTAGCAAAATTACTGCAACTTTGTACCTTACAAGCATTGACAGTAACCAATATCTTACTGCCAACAAAAGGATGTACTTTGTTTTTCTTTGCAGCATAGATAAGGCAAGTTCTTCACATAAAATCAGAACCGGCTTAATGATAGAGAAGCACTTTAACAAGCGTGTCTCTCCAGTAAGTGTCATTAATTCCAGTGCAGCTTGCCAAACGTTGTCAACCGATTGCTAGCGCCAAGAAATATAGGCGTGGTGGATTTGCACCGCGGGAGTTCTGCTATTGCAAAACGCGACAACTTCTGACCCTGTTTGCTTGTCGCGTCCGCTTTTTAAAATTCACCACAGACTGTGGCCCATGTGGCAGCATTTTAAAAACTTTCTATTTCCCCGAAAATTTAGGTTAAAGTCTGCTCTTCACTTCGTGCCAGGGAAGGTGCTTCCTGCATGCAGGAAAAAATGTCATTTCTAGAAAGATATACAATCATTACACTGCCGGTGTAATTTAGATATAACCCATTAATATTATCTGTTGTGTGACAACTTATCAGACTTAAATACCGCTACAGACTTCCACACTTCACGTTTTTGTTTTGTTTTAGATAAACTTAGAAGTAGATAGCCAGGTACAACGAGAACACCAAAAAACAACTGAAAGGGTAGTGGGCAACAGAGTGATAACCCTCATTTTTAAACTGCACTCTAAGTATGCGTTTCTTTAGTATCTCCTAAATAATAATTTCCCAAAAGCACCGACAGATAGTGCTTGAAAGACAATTGATAGTGCTGCAACATAATTATAACCCTCATTATAAAAGTACCTGGTTTCAGTGATATTCAAATAAAGAGTTATTACAATATCTGATGTGTTCCATTCACATGACTTTCTCTACAACTCTGTAACATTTTCATTAAAAAGCTTATGCTTGTATCTACTACATGCTAATCGAAATAAATAAGAGCAGAAATTATTTCTTGTATGTAGAAGGGAAATAATGGGACAGACTAGCCTAACAAGATAGTCAAATCTTCTAAAAGCTGGTTGTGAATGAAATCCGTTTCTTTGCATAGCCACAGTTGACAAATTCCCCGTATGTGAAAAGTTTTAAGTATTTTAAAATTGAAACCAATAACAAGAAATGTCTCAAAAATGGTTAACTCCACGAAAAAAATATATACAACGTAAATTGTGTGTTTTAACGAGATCTAAATTTTTTGTGTAGCAAGTTTTTGTTTATCTCTTACGATTTACTCCAGCAACATTCATCCAGATTAAAGAGGTCTTCAGAGGCTATTCCCAGAAAATTCATGATATATATTTTGTCATACAAATATTTTTAAAGAACGGTTTTTTAATCAAAATCGTTAGTCATTTTTAAAAAAAATCAACATTTTCGAAATTGTTTCCATGTAAAGGTTAATTTCGGGAGGGAAGATTGTCCTTAAAATATTCGTATCGTATTCTTGGAAGCTACTAAACTTAAAAACCAAGTTTGGTATTTTACGGACTCTTCGTTTTCGAGTTATACTCACAGACCTTTTTCTAAAAAAAAAATATTGATAGAGGTGACCCTAAAACGCGTATTTCCGGTGAAATCTCGGTCTCGAATTTTTGGATGGAATGCAATACCTTCTCTATGCACTACGTACATAGTACATGTAGAGAAAGTAAAAAATATTTCCAACATGGACTCATCTGAAGTGAGGATGATAATGTTGATGATCCAGATAATATTCAACGGGATAGAGAGAATTCATCAAAAGAGATAGGTGAGAGTTATGTTATGTTGGTAATATGCTTGTGCTTTATTTACTTAATAATGTGAAAAAATGTCCTTATTTTTACTTTCTCTACTAGGTAAAGAAGGTATTACTCTCCAACCAAAAATTAAGATACCGAGAGTTCACCGGAAATATACGTTTTACGAATCACTGTATCAAAAAAGTAGCATTTTTAGAAGAAGGTCCGTTTGCGTGCATGCGTGTGAGTGTGTCGGTAAAGTACCAAACTTGGTATTTAAACTTAATGTCTTCTAAGGATAATTTTGAGAAGAATCTCCCCACCCCACATGGAAAAAATAGAAATAATTTCGATTTTCTCAAAAATGGCTCTAACGACTTTAATTAAAATAACCTTATATGACAGATATTTACATGATAAATAGAGTGTATAGCTTAAATTTTCTGGGAATAGTCTCTTAAGATCTCTTCATTCTGGATGACTTTTGGAGCTAATCAAAAATGTACATCTCGTTAAAACAATTTAAGCCATATTCACTTTTTTTTTTATGGAGTGTATAATTTTGGAGATACTCCTTGTTATTTGTTACAATTTTAAAATACTTAAAATTTTCTCATACGGAAATGTGTCTACTCCTGGCCATGCAAGGAAACGAGTTTCAATCATTTAGCAACCAGCTTTTAAAATACCTATCTGTTTAGCCAACTGCCCCTCCTCATTTTCGTCCTACTTAAAAAGGAAGCAAGCAATAAGACCATTTCTGGTAATGTTTATCTTGATTAGTATGAAGTAAATAGAAGAATAACCTTTTAAACAACAACTTGTTACAAGTAATAGAGAAAGTCATGTGAATGGAATACATTAGGTTTTTATTATTAACACCTCTCATGCCTAAGCCTTAGTAATATTAGTCCCTCCTCTATTCTGGATGGAAATTTGGAAAAATCTCCCCATCCATCTCCTAACTGCATGGAAAAGACAGAGGTAAATAAAATCAATGTCAAGAAACAAGCAAAGAAGAAATAAACAGGAAATATAAATCAAAACTAAAAAAACTTGTTCCATGTCGCGCTTTGGAAAAATGATGCACATATTCATTGATAATGTGGTGGAAAAGTAAAATGTCTTTTTGCAACAATATTTCATGCTTACTGGAATATGGCGGATAGTGATAAACAAAATCTCTATGTAACTGGTTGTATTGAATTTGTACCTTTAAAAATCTGAAGTGTTTCATTGGCGTTCTAGCCACTAACAACCGTTAAAGTATTCTTTTCTCTACTTAAACGAAATGTGTGAATGTTTTATGAACATTTATTTTCATTAACAAACGCAGACAGAAGTGGTTTACCTAAGAATCGTTTGAGGAAGTGAGTAGAGAGTCATGTGGATTAATCTGACAGTTTTGTTTCCTTGCCATCCGATTTGAGTAATAAAAAGCTCTTAAAAAGTAAGTGAACCAAATGTTAAAAGGTAATAAATAATGGAAACTTACTTAAATTGTTAGTAAAATTGCACTTTTATGAGTTCCTACAAAACTAATTATATATAAACAATAATAAGAAATCGGTTCAAATTACCCATAACTGTCCAGAAAAAAAATCTAATGTGTTCCATACCTGCTCTGCAATTAAACTATTCTTGCAAAATATTGTCCTTTTATCTACATCATTCCAATCCAGATAATATTAGCAGAAATTGTGTTATTATTTCTTTATAGGTAGAAAAAAATAATAGAATGCATTAAAGCGATATTCAAATCTTTTAAAAGCAGTCGCTATGTGACACAATTTAAATTAGATTTTCTTTTAATGGCCAGGAGAAAAACAAATAAGATACGAAACGAGCGACATCTCATTTGAGAAAACTTTAATTAAGCTGAACAACAATGTTATTCAAACTTTAGGCATTTTAAAATTGAAATAAAAAGAAATATCTTGGAAATGGTTAATTCTACAAAAACAATGTAGGCACATGACATAAAACGTGTATTTTACGAGTTTTACATTTTGTATGCAGTCAAATTCTGTCTATCTCTTACAGTTTACCAATTATACAAAAGGCGTTCAGAATGAAGAGGTCTTCAGAAATTATACCTACAAAATTCAATGAAAATATCTTAAAGATATGGTATTTTAATGAAATACGAGTAGTTCCATCTGTTATTAAAAAATAAAATGTTTCAAAAATGTTCCATGTAAAGAGTAGTTGCGGAATAAGGTATTTCCTGGAAATCTTCGTATTGCATTCTTGGCAGATGCTGAACTCAAATGGAAAGTTTGGCATTTAACGCACTTTTCGTTTTTGAGTTATGCTGTTCACACGCACGGGCCTTTTGCTGCTTTCTTCTCTCTTTGTGGACTCAGGGGCTCCAAAACATATTTCCAGTGAAATCTCCTGCTATACTCTTGGGTGGCGTACAATACCTTATCTACCTACCAGATACACAGTGTATACGTTGTCCAGAAAATAAAAAAGCACAAAAGCACACGAGTTGATAAAAACAGTGCCAATGATTTTAGATGTTTAACAAGTTTCAGTATCCGGAAAGTTTTCAAAACAAAACAGCAAGAGCCGCTCATATGGCTTTAGGCTACAATTAAAATGCAAGTTTATCTATAATTATGCACCTGCACACCGCCAAAACTTTGTTCCGATAACAATCTTTCAAAAAGAATCGACCATAAAACAAGCAAAAGATAACTACTAAGAATTCCTACCCTGCATTATTAATATTCGGTATTATCAAGGGCCTCACTTGAGATATTACGTAACAAATATTGGCAAACGAATCTCACTTGACAAAGAACGCGAATTAACAAATAGCGAAAAAAAAAAAAAAAAAAAAGCTTGTACAATAAGTGGTATCTAAAAACCATCTTAGAAAGAGAGGGCGAAGAAAGAAAATGTTGAGATCGATCGTGAAGATAAAACTGGCTCAGATTTCGTCAAGAAGTTGCTTGCTAATAGATACTACAGACGGATTGCTGAATGGAAATAAAAGAAAATTAAAAATAATATAGAAAATTAAGATAAACAACTCTAGTATCATCATTTAGGAAAATATTTATTTCCAAAAACCGGCAGTTCATATCATGATAACCATACACACTTAAAAATGGATTCTACAAACCAAACTTTCAGTTATTCTTTTATTTACTTTTAGGTAATCAAAATCAACTTTAATTACTTATATATTTATGTCGTTTTAGGTATAAGACAGATACAGTAGGCTGTGGTGATAGATTCTTTTTTTTACAGAAAGCTGGCCGCTAGTAATGGCTTTTAAAGTCCATTTTGTTTACTCAATCACAAGAAAAATGTCGTATAGCGACTTAAAAATCCAAAAAATATAAAGTATTAAATGACAGTCCAAATCAATAATCCGAAATGATTACATTAACAATAAAATCTGATGTATTCCATTTACACGACTTTCTCTCGCAACTATTTTAACATCATCCTAATCAAAATAAACATTGCCAGAACTGGTCTTATTATCTGCTTCTTTGTAAGTTGAAGGGAAAAAGCGATAGTCAGATTTTGTAAAAGCTGGTCGCTAAATGAAGCAATTGAAAGTCGGTTCGCTTTGCTTCCGTTGAGAATATATTAAAAAAAAAAAAAAAAAAAAAGAGGCGAAAAGAAAGATGTCTCCCGTTTAAGAAAAGTTTAAAAAAATAACTAGGAATATCTCGAAAACGGTTAACCCTACTAAAAAAAATGCAAATTACACAAAGTGTGTATTTTAATGGGATTTACATTTTTTGTTTCGCAAGATTTTGTCTATCTCTTAAGGTTTACCAATTACACAGTCATCCGAATGAAGAGCTTCAGAGATTATTCCTAGAAAATTCAAGATATACATTTTGTTTCTCATTAAAATATGTTAAACATATGCCATTTTAATAAAAATCATTAGAGCCATTTTTGAGAAAACCAAATTTTCTAAAAATGCTCCATGTAAAGGGTAGTTAGGGGTGGGGGATTTCATTCAGAATTTCCGTGTGGCATCCTTGGAAGATGTAATAAGTTTTGTGAAAAAATCAGGCTGGATATGCGTATTAATACCATGCGACTACCTATTTATAGTTTCAGTTAATTGGCAGTTAAAGTGCGCCAAGTGAGAAAAGCGCTTACTTGCTTAAAGTTTATAATTCATATAATATTATTATAAAAATGCTTTTAATTTTTCACAGTTCTGGGGCAACTTAAAAGATGAATTACTTTATGTTGATTTTATCCTTCTGGATAGTGCCCCAAAGAACGAGAAAAGAGGGTAGTAATATATTGTAGATAGCGTGAAAGATGTAAATGACAATAGAACTGTTAAAATCACGCGCAGAGAATTAAAAACAATGGATTTTTAAAAGCCGTTCTTAAAGTGCATCTGAGGGCTATGATAATGCAAATGGAATACAACCTTATGATAGGATATTCTACTGAAAAGACTGTAAAGTTCAAACTGGAGTGTTGTTAATCATTTTTGATGTGTTAAACGCCCATTATTACTACATATGGAACCACAGGCGGTGTCCACCGATGACAATTAAAATAATTGGGAAACAAAATTTATGAAGGAAACATTCCAGATCTAAATTTTTGGTGTACAGATTAAATCAGGGATGGGACTGGGAAAACTCTGTCGGGATCCTCCCGTTCGCATGACGTCGACCATCCATGTCGAGATGATGTTGATGATGACGGCGATGAAGATGGCTGGCCATTTAAGTACCCTTAACTACTAGGCCATAACCGCTCTTATGAAACAAATCATGGCGAAAACCAAGGATAAAGATCAATGTAAAAATAATAAATAATAGCTAAAATTAAGCATAAATTAAATGTGTATAAAACTAATCATGTAAAAAGCCAAAAGATAGATTAATTTAGAAAACTATTTAAAAAAAAAAAGATACAAAAAAAGGGATAACATAACTAAATCCTCAGTGGAAAGTTAGATACTTTTGATACACATTTTAAAATCTTACCTATCCACCACTCTGTGGTGATGATGATGAAACATTTTCAATAAGAAACCAATAAAGTTTTGGTGTGTTTGTGGGTCTTGAGATAACTCCTAGACATATTCAATTTCCAGAAAGTCATTCCTATGACTGAAGTTACGCAAAATCTTTTCCGATGAATTTCTGAATAAATAAATAAAAACAGTAGGATGTATTAAGATTTCCTGAGCATGCATATAGTTTTAAGAGACACGCGAAAGACTTACCACTTGACATGCCAGGCGATCTCATAGGGTCTTAGCAATCTTAAGGGCAGAGTGCTTCACCTGCGTACACTGTTCAAGGATATCCGATCTGCATGTTTGATTCGTAATGTGACACTTCTGGAAAAAAACTTCTGCAACACGGAATAGCAGCAGTGAAAGTCTCCTGATGAAAAAGGTATTCAAAATGGGAGGAAGAAATATGTGCTTTGGATAATATTAATCAAATGATTCAGTATATCTTCATGAAACTCTCACTACGCATGGTGAAGATAAGTTGTGTAGCAAACCTTCCTTCCTCGGTTTAGTATTTTGCTGCCGAGCACACGAAAGAAACCTTTCTTGTAACAACGTATGTGGCTTAACATACAGCGACATCATGATCTATTGGAATCTGTGAATGGTTTCGAGAGAAGGTGGGATGAAGGTGTTTTGGAAGCAAATCACGTATGACGTCACCAAGATGTGGTCAACTCACAGATTTAGAAACCACGACAACGTCCTCGGGCAAAGAGCGTGACACGAACGATCTTGGGATTGGAGGTGGAGCGATCCGGAATATCATTTTTCATTTGTAGCCCACTGCATTATATTCGGATAGAAAACATATCTAAGGTACAAAAGGAAAAGGGAGTAGAACATATTCTCTAACAAAGCATTTTCTGACCTTGCTGTACTTCCCGCTTTCATGCATCTCATTATTTGAACTGAAAGTCCCCTATTTACCGCCAAGTCAGTGAGGCGAACTTCCAACATGGTGAAGTGAACTGTTGATGGTGTAGACACGCCACAGACCACTGGTGCATGTACATGCAGGAAAATATAGATCAGTGAGTGAACCTACCACAACAAGGTTACTAATGACCTACACCAACCATATAAAACTTGCGGCCGCTTGCTAAAAACTGGTTGGCCATATTGTTAAGGAGGACAAATTATGGAGTTTGCTCACATGGACCTATATTCTCCACTTATTAATTTATTAATAATTTTAATATATTTAATATGTTATTTTAACTAACTTCTTTTCATCAGAAGTAATTGCTATATTACTATAAAATAGTTAGACACTTGAAGGAACAAGCTGAAATTCATGTTGTTGACAGTGTTGGATAAATACAATATCAGCATTAAGAAATCGTTTAAGCTCCTTGTAGACGATCAAATGTGTGTAAAATTCAATGCTTTACAAGAGTTTCCAAGAATTGAGTTGAGTGTTATTTATGGATGCTCTTTACTGCTAAGTTGATGAAAATTAATTGATGAAAACCTATATATTAAAATATATAAACCCGAAGTTGTTCCTATTTTTTCTTTCTTGCAACTTATGTACATATTGGTACAAAAGGTATTGCATTCCACCAAAAATTCTACGTCGAGATTTCGCCAGAAATGTGTTTTGACGTCCTCTGAATACAAATAAGAAGTATCTTTAGAAAAAGGTTCTATGCGTGAACGTGTCCATGTGTATGTACGTGAACAGGATAAATAAAAAACGAAAATTTCGCAGTATTTTGACACTGCGATAGTAGCATAATCACTTACGTTCAGCATCTTCAAAGAATGTGGTACGAAGATTTTTCAGGAAAATCCTCCGATCCCGAAATGCCCGGAACATTTTTCGAAAATGTTGATTTTCTCAAATGGCTTTAACGATTTTAATTCAAATATTATGTTTTTAGATATTTTCATGATAAACGAAGTGTCTATCTTGAATTTTCAGGAAATAATCTTTGAAGACCTCTTCATCTGGTAAACCGTAATAGACAAAAACTTACGACACAACAAAATTGTAGATCTTGTTAAAACACTCACTATTTGTCATTTACCTTTATATGTTTTTGAAGAGTTATTAGTTTCATTTCTCTTATGTTTTACTGTTGGACTTGCTAAGAGAACCGAATTTCAATTGCATCACTTGAGGAACAGCTTTTTAAAAAAATGGCTATTCCTTGTTTCCCTTCTACTTACAAGGAAGCAAGCAATAATACCATTTCTTCTAATGTTTAACTCGGTTAGTTGATGTGGATAAACGAATAATCTTTTCTAAGAATAGTTTGTTTGCAGAACAGGTAGTAAAGAAAGTCATATCAACGGAACACATGAGATATTTTCCTTGAAGTTTCGTCTTATTTTGTTTATAGATGAACCACTATATAATTTTGGGTGTACTGGGGGGTTACAGATTTTATTGGATCTCTCTACCCTACATATATTTTCTATCGCTTTTATTATGGCAGTGTCCCTTTTTTTTTAATTGCTTCATTTGTATAGCCCCCTTTAACTACAATGGTCATATCGGGGGCTTTGACTTGTCAAACAACTCGTATTACTGCAGTTTTTTTTTTAACATTGGGTTAATCATTTTATATAATTAAACACAGACTCTGTGGGTGATAGGGAATAATTCTGGTTAAAGAAAAGTTCTCCACTCCAGCCGGGAATCGAACCCGGCACTTCCGGATGAGAAGTCAGCTCGCTGACCACTCGACCACGGAGGAGTCCTTTTGTTACCTATACAGATCTACAATAAAGGACCTAATTTGCCTCTTGTTTGTACATCAGTTCTCACCAGGATTGCAAAGTGCATACGCTTAAGCTAGAATCGACGGTAGGCATTAAAGGGTTAAGCCTATTCTGACCTCATACCTCCTCTGTCTCTGTTCCCTTCGACCCCTAGATGTGCACACAGTGTAGCTAATAAAGCCTCTCATTTAAAGCCAACGAAACTACACTGAATATTTACTAATTAAACCATATTTTGGAAACTTTTAAATTCGTTTAATATTTTAATATAAAAATTAAATAACAATTAAAAATCCCGAAAACAGAAATTACATTTTAACATTCTTAATCTAATAACAAATTCCAAATTTATAAAATACTTTTATTTAACTCTCCATTAAAATAAATAAATAAAAAGAAATTCGGTTCTATCATATTTATATTGAAGTCGAAATGCCCTATTTTGCCAATGTTAAAGTTTGGCCCATTATCTATTTAAGATAATAAGTAAAATTTTCAAGGTATATTCAGCAACATCCTCAGTTGATTCATGAAAAATATAATGCTTCTGTTCATTAGAAGGAAAAGTATGATTTTTTTAATAAAGCCCTAACATTATTAGAAAATAATGATTTTTAAATAAAAAAAAAACTAATCCATATATAAAAACCTTCGTTAAAATAATGTACAAATATGTGGTAAAATTTTCAGCCCTTAGTCCCAATTAGTTTTTGAGAAAATGGGGCATTTGTATAGACAATTTTACTTCTTCAAAAATTGCTTTCAAACATAAAAAAAAGAAAACTTTGCAGTACTTCGAAACTATCGCATGGAGATGAGCTGAATGCCAATAGTGCCAATAGCTTAAGTAAAACTTTATAATCAAAATAAAAAACATCTGTTCTCTAACACTAATATTTACAAAGTTATTGGTATTTTACCAAGTTACTGTACCAAAATGTTGTAAAAGCTACTACGGAAGATTATTTTCAACAGTATTTTTACAAATTTTTGGGTGGACTTAAATAGCTTCCCAACGACCACCAATATCGTTCTCATTTGTGCATAATTATAACATGAAACAGCAATTCTAATTAGAAATTGGCTTAAAAAGTATTTTTTTAAGAAATAAGTAGTTATTGTAACACAACTTTCTATGCAGTGATTTATTAGCTTTGTTACAAAGAAAATGCGCACAGAAGTATCAATTACATATCTTTAAATCTCATTCAAATAATGTTTCTTATGTTCTGAACTGTCAGGTTAGATTACATTGGGTCACTATGTAAATTCTTTAAGATCTGAATTCTGTAACGACCATGGTAAAAGCAAACTGTACTACTTAGTAACTTAGAACTCAAACCAATAGCTGGAATAGTTTAAAATTGTTGGATGTTTAACTATTGCATGCGTTATGACCCAGGTGCCCCTTGAAAAAGAGCAGGCATTTGCCTTTAGGGTTTGTACGGCCTAACACAGCGCCACATTTTACTTCCGGAGCAACTGGAAATGACGTATTGCATTAACGTTGGCTTTTGGCGAATAATGTCAGAAGCAGGCATTGCTAACTACTGGAACCTCCCTACTGTAGGAGACTAGAATATCTAGATAAATAGTAGACTAGTCACGAAACGAACGTGGGCCTGTTTTGAAAGGCAACAGTCCTCGTGTCCTAAATGAAAGTGGAAACAATGGATACCATGCCCACATCAAATTAACACCTACCGCATCGCAAAACTAAACTGAACGAGGGACTGCAAAAGTCTGCAAAAGCTTGACTTTTACCAACAGACTTTCTCCGCCAAATGTTTGCTTTGAGACGGATAATGATTGTAATGGTGTTAGAGAGCGACAGGGGGCAAACACGGCACTGTTTGTACAACGGGCTGCAAGTCATATCCTCCCTCCTGCCCACAGCATTTTAATTACCTCGACCTCTCCTTCCGCAATGCCTGAGGAACGAGACACTGTACGCACTGGGAATCAGGTTTTGCTCAATTTTGCCAACTCTAAACTTGGATAAGCAGAGTCAGACTGAAAAATCCAGTGCTATAGCCGGGAGGGAAATAAGGGAATACACTAGGCTACACCGACAGTAAAATTCATTGCTATGAGTTTGAAATCCATTTCTTTACTGATCAGGAATTGGCAAGTTCCCTATGAGAAAAGTTTAAGTATTTTAAAACTGAAACAATAACAAGTAATATTTCGAAAACGATCAAATTCGAGAAAAAAATGTAGATGATATAAACTGTGTATTGTAACCAGAGTTTTGTGTAGTAAGTATTTGTCTATCTCTTATGGTTTACGAGTTATGCAAAATTCAGCAAGATTCACCCAAAATATATCTTTAGAGGATATTTCTAGAAAATTCAATATATGCATTCTATTTGCCATGAAAATGTCTTATGTATAGACGTTTTTAATCAAAATCGTTAGAGCCATTTTTGAGAAAAACAACATTTTCGAAATTTTTCCCATGTAAAGGATAGTTGGGGTTGGGGGATTTGCTTGAAGCTCTTCCTGTTGCATCTTTGGAAGATACTGAACTTAAATATCAAGTTTGGTATTTAACGGACTTTTCGTTTCGTTTTTGAGCTCTGCTGCCCATATATACACACACGAACATTTTTCTAAAAATATTTTTCTTCTTTTTTTTGATTCAACGGGTCCCAAAACATGTATTTCCGGCAAAATCTCGACATCGAATTCTTTTAGTGCAATGCAATACCTTCTCTATTCACTATGAACATAGTATGTATAGAGAAAGTAATACGTTGAGTGCATATTAGATCTATTTGGTGCGATTTAATATATAATTATATACAATGTGTATTAATACTATATCTGAAATATACTTTTAATTGTTTCTCTTAGGGTTGGAGAGAGAACGAAAGTTTAACGAATTGAAATTGAAGCCATACGCACTCCTGAGTGAAACCTTCAGAGCGACGATATTACACGCAATAGAATATAGAGTTTAAAACCAAAGATTTGACATGTTGATCAAATAGTTTTAAAATATTTGTAAGGCTAAATAGCAGTGGAACTTTACTGTTTTGTTTACTGTGAAAGAGAAACAATTTAATATGATAATCATAAGCCAGCGTAAGAATATTACGTTCATAAGGTAAAGGAAGGTTATAAACTTGACAATTATGTAATTTGCCTAACCACAGTAGGTGGCTGCAATAGTTATTGTATGCAAAATATGTTTAATATAAACAAAATGGTTAATACCAGCGTGGAAATTATTACTGCCGCGTAGGTGGAACGAAGCCACCACTATGTTATCAAAACAAATTTTCGTCACTCGGCATGGACGTTCAATCGCTATTCTTCTTTCGTCCCCAAGTCTGGTTTAAAAGCTAACTTTTCTATCCACTTCATGTTAATCAAGAATCAAAATGAACAGAAATGCTCTTATTATTTAGTTCCTTATAATAAAAGGCAAGGGAATACACTACGCTAAAGCGATAATCAAATCTATTAAAAGCTGGTTCACATGTAATTGAAATTCGGGTTTTTGGCATGGCCTGTAGCAAAACTACACAAAAAGAAATAAACATTTCCGTTTGAGAAAAATCCAAATATTTAAAAATTTAAAATATAACAAGGAACATCCTGGAAATGGTTAACTCCTCAAAAAGTATATTAATACATTGTATTTTAAGGAGACCTACATTCTTGTATATCAAGTTCTTGTCGGTTTGCTTAGTTATGCTATAGTCACCCAGCATGAACAGAAAATTCAAAATGTGCCTTTTATCATGTAAACATCTTTAATATACGGTATTTTAATCAAAACCGTTAGAGCAATTTTTTAGAAAATTAAAAGCATCGAAAATTTGTTCTTGTAAAACTTAGTTTGGTGTGGAGGGATTCTCTTGAAAATTTTCCTGTCGCATCCTTGGAAAATGCTTAACTTAATTGTCATGTTTGGTTTGACACACACACACACTCTCTCTCTCTCTCACTCCCGAATATACAAAAGAGAACCGAATTTGAATTGTTTCACATAGCGATGAGCTTTTTAAAGATTTGACTACCGCTTTAACCCAACGTATTCCCTTATTTCGCTCCTACTTACACGTAAGCAAGTAATACGACCATTCTTCGCTAATGTGCATTTCGATAAACACGATAAAGAATCTTTTGTAACAATAGTTTGTAGAGACAGTTATGTGAATGCCGCACATGTTTTTTTTTTTTAATTTATCTCCGCTATGTTTTACATTAGTAGTGAATGGGTGTTGAATATAGAATAATCTTCTCTCTGGAAATTTCTCGGGAGAGAATTGACTGAAACAGCGGCAGAGCCATTTCATTAGTAAAAGTGCATACTACAGAATCTAGGTAGCCCAACTACATTGTTTATAGATAGTATATCATCTATTTTTCATTTACACTAATGTGCGTATGGCCGTATCAAAAGGAAAAAGCACCAGTTTCATAAACTATTTGCACCTGCAGGAGCAAAAGTTCCAACTTTTAATGTTTATATTTAGATATTTCAGATAATGAACATACATTTTCAGGCACTTATTATCTGCATTAAAGTTCAACGCATTATATCAACTTCTTACACTATTGTGTTAACTTATTTAATGATAACACTTATTATTTTGCACTATTCCGTAGATTTTTAAATTCTCTCTAAACGTTGTGCACTAAGGTGCATAAAAAACGATCTATTCCTCTAGAACGACATGTTTTCCCTTCCTAAAATTTCCACCCTCAGCTAACCAACTTCTGACTTCACCCATCTATAACAGTTCTCTATGAGACTCACCTGAAAAGACACTCGCCAGAGACACAAAAATGAAGCAATGAACGATGTTATAGTAGAGGTGAAATATAGGGGTGGTTCGGACAGCGCCTCTATGAAACACTTTCGCACGACCGCTACGAAAGGAAACGCTAGATCAGTACTATATAACTTGGGCTACTAGAGGATGCGTTAAGAATTATTTGCGTGTGTAGTTAAACACGATAGCTACTTATTTATTTGTGTGTTTTCATCAGCAACATGGAGATGAAGATATTTATGTTTATTTCTAGCATGTATTATATTGAACTTTATTTTTGAAACTAAATTCAACGAAGCGTTTTGAGAACACGATCAACTAGCTTGTAGTATTAACCTTTTGGCAGTTCGTCCATATTTTGGGGGAAATGAAACAACCCTAACAATCTAGTGGCTAGAAATTATGCTTAAGGGCCAGAACGGAGGGTGGAGTGCATTTGTCTTTGTCAACATTCTCGGTTACGTTTCGTCATGGCCATATTTTATTTACTCAGTATACATGTTTTATAAACGAAGGCAATGTAAAAGATTTAAAAAGCACTAGAAATTATGCTAAATTATTTATATTTTACGACTCTATCTGGGTAGATTGTTTTAAACATTTTTGTGCACTATGTATTGAAAATATTTGGACTTAATGCTGATGGATATAAAATCGAGAAATTCCTCTTTGGCTCGAGGGGTTTTATAAATCAAATGTAATCCCAATATTGATATATGGAAGCAAAATATTTTCCAATAGATCAAAGTTTAAAAAGCTTTGTAATACTAAAGCATTCAAGGTAAAGACACATGCATTCATCGTCAAAGCATCACAAAATGGTTTGTTAATGGCAGAATTCCACAGTAAAATTTAATTATAAATAAAACAAAGTAACTTTCATGGGGAGTCGAAAGTATATTGAATGGAGTTGTCCACTTCTGAATAAAGCAGGCCACTTTAAAAGGACATCATTTTCGGAATGGTTGAAAACAGTTGCTCATAGCAACAGATTGAAAAAATAAAGAGAAAACACGTGACCGCATTTTTTTGACCAGGTTCCGCTTTTGAATGAAATTTCCTTAATTGCCTTGCTCTGCACCAACGTTAAAATGAGTTTCTATCTTTCTCCCTCCCTCTCTAATAAAGTATTAGCCACATACATTCTAATTTATTTAACATTTCCTTTATGGGTTGAGGATTATAAAACAAAAAAATAAAAAAAAGGCGGCAATAAATTTGTTTTTATCCACATTCCAGCGTTTGAGTTTTGCATACATCAGCCGATAATTTAAATTCGCCTTTGATTGTTTTCTACTGATATCGAACCATTCTAGGGCATTTCTGAGAAAAGTATCTACATACATCAAGGTTTCATTTTGTGGCACACAACGTTTGGGCTTGTGGGCTGGACACGGGCGACGTCGGAGGCATTCAATCTGGGATCGTTAGGGACCGCGTCTTTGCTTGCACCCGACATCATTCTATCTGGTCGCATTTTGGGTTTCTCCCCTCGTCCCTATCTGGGATTACTTAAGTCGCATAGGGGCAGAATACCGGATAAGTACGTGTGTAATTTTAATGCTAATTCTAGCCTACTGTATCCTTCTTATGGAATATATATACGAATGTATCTCGATTAAAAAATCTTCACATGACTTTATCCACATGCCTGTAACAAATAATGCTTGTTTGAAAGATTATTCTTCATGCTAATCGAGATAAATGTTACCAGAAATATTCAAATTACTTGTCTTCTTGTAAGTAGAAGAGAAATAAGGGAATGCACTAGGCTAAAGCGATAGTTAAATATTTTAAACGCTGGTTGCCATGTGGATGAAATCCATTTCTTTGCATTGCCAGGGGTGGACAAATTCCCGTTTGAAAAACATTTAAACTGACACCAATAACAAGGAATATCTCCAAAATGGTCAACTCCACATAAAATATGTGTATTACATATATTGTATGTTTGAACGAGATTTAGATTTTTATGCAGTAACCTTTTGACTATCGCTTACGGCTTATCAGTTATGCAAATTCATCAACATTCATCCAGAGTAAACAGATCTTCAGAGACTATTCCCAGAAAATTCAAGATATACCTTTTATTTGTCATGTAAATATCTTTAATATACGGTATTTTAATCAAAATCGTTAGAGCTATTTTTGATAAAATCAAAGTTTTCGAATTATTTTCCATGTACCGGGTTGTTTGCGGTGGGAGGGTATTTTACCAACTTTTGAGTTATCGTGGTTACAGATATATGGATACACACATGGACTTTTTTTTTCTCCTAAAAATGCGTTTTTTTTATACAGGGGAAGCTTCGGTATTTAATTTTTGGTTGGTACCTTCTGTACTTATGTATCATATACTATGCAGAGAAAGTAATAAGTAGATAAAGCAATAATCTTTTATACAGTAATTTACGGAACAGTAGAGAGTAGAGAAAGTGATGTAAATGCAAAATGTTAACATTTTTACTTTCTATTTCTTGTTGCAATAACTGCTCTGGAATCCAGAGAGTTTTATCTGCCTATCTCACCTTCAAATCTTCAGTTGATGAGCCCAGCATTGCGCAAGATACTTGGGTGAGAGTAGAATGTTGTAACGCCATATATCTTTGGAAGATAAACTTTGAAAACTGCAGAAAGTGAAAGACAACATCTAACTTTGAATTACAAGCGAAGGAAGAACGGCAATATATGCTTCATTGACAGAGAAAGATAGGCAATTTAATTCTAAGACTTCCTGGCTGTATCTCATTAGCCACCGTTTGAGTATGCGCAGAATACCTGTGCTCTTTTAAGGGCATGTAAGGCTGAAATTTCTTGAAAAATCAACTTTTTTATTTTAATTTGTCACGGTTGTCGAGTTTTTTTTGTTTATGTGTATATTCAAATTGCCCACATTGTATTGTTTACTAGTCGGTGATTGAATAAGGTGTGAGAAGGCACTTTCCATATGCCAACTTAGATTTGTCAGTTCAGTGATTGACTGACAGCATATTAAATTGAGGTGGAGTTCACCGTGCTCGATGCCACGACCTGAATAATAACGTACCTTTTTCTGTGTTAAATTGATAAAATAATTTAAACAATCCTGTATACACAAAAGGCATAATTGGCCACCAAACGCCATGTTTAAACCCCTTAAGTCATTGGTGCTACAACAAAGTGAGATGAAACTGAACTCGGCAAGAGCAGTTCGACGAGATCTAATTCACATCATGCAAAGTAAAAAAAACAAGTTATGCAGAATAAAAGCAGCAATGCAAGAAGAAACGGACAGAAAAGACAGCAGCAGAGGAGAGGAAAAAGAAAGCTGAGGGTACAACCTATCAACCTGGTGGATTTCAATGTGAGCCAAGCATTCAGATCTTTCCTTGCTTTCTCGCTGTTAATATTTTCAACATTTTTCTTCCTGTAAAATGCTCCTTGCGGAGCATTACATTTGACAGAGTTACATTGAATAAGAATTGCTTTAGGCTTTACTGTAAGATGTATTTAAGCATATGCTTTAAATTTTCAAACACAAAAATTATACTTTTACTTTCTCTATACGAACTATGTACATAATGTATAGAGAAGGTATTGCACTCCACCAAAAAATTCGATACCGAGATTTCACCGGAAATATATGTTTTAGGGTCCCCTTTATCTAAAAGAAGTATTTTCAGAAAAAGGTCCGTGTGTCTGTGAACACGATAACTCAAAAACGAAAAGTCGGTAAAATACCAAACTTGGTATTTAAGTTTAAAATCTTCCAGGGATGCGACACGAAGATTTTGAGAAAAATCGCCCCACCCCAAACTACCCTTTACATGGAACTTTTTTTCGAAAATTTTGATTTTCTAAAAAATGGCTCTAACGATTTTGATTATTTTATCGTATATTAAGGATATTTACCTGACAAATACAATGTATTTTTTTTAATTTTCTGGGAATAGCCTCTGAAGACTACTTTATTCTGAGTGAATTTTCCGGAATTTTGTATAACTGCTAAACCGTAAGAGATAGACAAAAACTTACCACACAAAAATGTAGAGCACATTAAAACACACAATTTATGTTGTATACATTTTTTTTAGAGTTGTTTTCAGGGTCGAAAATCTTAACTTTTCTCATACAGGAATTTGTCAACTCATGTCCATACAAACAAAGGAACTTCAGTCACATAGTAACCAGATTTTGACTATCGCATTAACCTATGCTCCCTTATTTCCTTTCTACTTAAAAGGAAGAAAGTAATAAGAGTATTTCTGCTATTTTTTCTAGATTAGCATGAAGTAAACAGAAACATAAGTTTTTTAAGAATAATTTGTTGCAGGGATATAGAGAAAGTCACGTGAATGGTACACATCAGATTTTTATGACAAAAAGCACATTCATAGCTTTGACAAGTTTTGCAGCCTAACCTAAAGGAGACACTATGCTTGTGACAACTCAGTTAGACAAAAATTTTTAATGTTTTTGTCACAAGAGGCTTTTTTAGTGACGTGACAAAAATACAAACAAATTTGACCAAAACTTCCAAACCATTCGAGCAAAAATGATGGAATTTGCACCATAACTTATATACCTTATATTACATCTGTGTATCAAGTTTAAAATGGTACCGGGTTCGATTCCCGCCAACCCCCGATTCTGACCTTATTTTTTATGTGGATTTCTCTTGTAAACAGGCGAATACTGGGGTATTCTACCACGATTTCCATCATTTTTATTTTCATTATAATTCCTTCTCGTCTTTCAAGTGTGTTTCTATCTTGAATTAATACATAATTATTATTAAAATTTTCTGTAAATTAAGACTATAAGTTTAAACTTATAGTTAAATCATAAGGAAATGGTGAAAATTCGTGCTAATTACCAATACAATTTCCGCTGGATACCATTGAAGTAGTTTTATTAGAATTCAGTATTTATATTTCTCGGTAGTGAAGGAGGTTGTTAGACAAATACAGTAAAATCCCGTGATTACGCTCCCGATTGTAATGCCCTCTCTCGTTCATTGTTTTAAAGTCACAGAAATAACTGCATGATGTTGCCCCCTTTAATGCTTCCAAATCTGGCTATTATTTGTGGATAGAAATGAAAATAATACGGTATTTAATTTGCGAAATATGTAACGTTTTAAAAGTGTATTGAGAAAAAGTTAGTGTGATTTTATTCAGCGGTCACAGCTGCTCGAACGCTTTAACTGGAAGTACCCTCCGGCAGGCATAAACGCCTTCCTTCTATTGTGTTTTATCTTTTTAGTTTGTTTTTAATTGATTATGTACAGAGTATAGTGATTTGATAGTTATAAAAAATGGCAACGCGTAAATATAGATAATAATTCATAACAGTAGTGCGAGTACGTGACGTCTAAAACTTTTTTCCTTTCTCTAGCACATATGTACCTATGTACAATAAACTTTGAAGCTAGATCACTTTCCTGAGCACGCATGTACATATTGTGTATCGTATGTAGTATTCCACCCAAAAATTTGGTGTCGAGATTTCACCGAAAATATCTTTTGAGGTTCTCTGAATCCGAAAATATAATTTTTAGAAAAATATCGGTGTGTGTCTGTGAACAGCATGGCTAAAAAACGAAACCTGGTATTTATGTTTCGTATCTTCTAAGTATGTGACACGAAGATTTTCAAGAAATTCACCTCACCAAAAACTACCCTTTACATATAAAAATATTAGAAAATGTTGTTTGTCTCAAAAATAGCCCTATTTTAATTAAAATGTATATTAAACATACTTTGCAGAGTTTTGCATAATGGTTAATCCGTAAGAGATAAACAAAAACTTACTCCACAAAATACAATGTAGATCTCGTTAAAACATATTATTTATGACATATACGGTTTTCTTGTAGAGTTTATTTTCGAGATATTCCTTGTTATTGGTTTCAATTTTAAACTGCCTAACTTTGTTTAACACAGTGACCAGCCTTCAAAAGATTTGAATAACGTATTAGCCTACTGCATTCACTTATTTTCCTTCATTTTACAAGGACGCAAGTAATGAGACCAATTCTGCTAACGTTTATCTCGATTAGCATTATATATATGATAATACATTCTTATTCTTATAAGAATAGTTTGTGTATGGAACATTATATATGTACAGAAACTTATGTGAATGGAACACATAACATAAATGATCCTTTGTTCTTCATTTTGCACTGTACTTCACACGAATCGTCACAAATAGCACTGCGTGTCCTTTTAAATTTGTCAAAATTGCTTTTTCATACCCAATAATAAATCATATTCCGCACGTAAGGCTACACGAGTAATATGCGTTTAGTCCACAGTTCCTTGAAGGGCGTAATTACGGGTTTTTACTGTAAATGGTTACCAGTTACATATGTTGCGTTGCTTTAGTGGAACTTATTACTTACAAATCTTATTTTTCTCTAATTTTGGTTACTTCATTCTCTCTTTATGTTTTATTTTCTTTTATTCACTTTTAGCTAATTAGCGGATAAACAACATCAGCAAAGTTATGATGTATTATAAACTGAAAATATGTTAAATAAATGCTAAGTCTGCAGTATACTCCCGATAGATGGAACTATACGCCAGGATGGTGTATAATAGATTATATTTTATTTTATTATTATATTATTCTCCTTCTAGGTTCGTGGCTTATATACCTAACAGATGGCGCGTAGGCTTGCTCAAAGTAGAGGGCTGCGAAATGTTTTTCATCGCCTCTCTAGGCAGTTCCATTACTGGGGTTGAATGATCTTCAGTCATAATAGCATTAGGGACTTCCGCGCGTCTTACTAGCATTCCGCCTACAGCTTTGTGTGATTCCTTCACTCATCCCTTCCTCTTGTGGAGAAGACCCTATGATCCTCCCTGTTATGAATAGGCGATTGAGGTGTTCTCGACGTTGCAAAACTTATGTCTAAGAGCACAGAAGAGAAGGTGACAGAAGAAAAGAGATTGACGAAATTGGAGAGCAAGCATTCGCATATTAAAATAATTGTTAGAAAATATCAGCTGAGGAAGTGTCCCAATTTCAGAAGATATATGAGGCATCTGAATGATCATTTCCCAAGTTTCTTTGTAATTGAATTTGAGTGAGAGAACTTGAATCGGTTGACTGCGTATTACAAGCGGTTCAACGGCAATTATCGTTCTGAGTGACACAGACTTGGTGTAGCACACTTTTGGAATGCAAATTGTTTACAAATATACTTAATTACTTAAACACATGTTAAAAAACATTTAAATTCCAAACGTCTAATTCCTGAAACGTTGCAAATTTTGCTCGCTTGAGTTCAAACTGTTGCCTTTGTACTTTTTCTGTGGTGTCTTGCGGTTGTGCAGAGGTCGCATGATTCAAGGCAAGCCGTGACGATTCATTTTCTTTGTGACAACGTCACCTGCGGGCAAGTGGTGTTCGATAATGATCAATTTATGCTGCCAAAGTCGTGTTCAAATCTATGATACATGTTTATATAATTATACAAGAACAAAACATTAAAACGGACCTGACAAGAAGAAGTGTGTGAGGAATAATGCAAGTTTTGGCGAAGCTTCTCGACAATTTGCGAAAAGGCATGGAGAGTTGCGCACACGAACTTGGCTATAAATAATAAACTACCTGGGGTTAGGAACACTGTGGAGACAAGGACAATTTAGGAAACAATGACAAACAAAAAATAACATTAAAGAGACCACACAGAAGAACACGTGCGAGTTTCTCTATGTGAAAAATGTTAATTAATCTGATGCTAATTTTCAAGTCTAAAGCGATGTAGGCTTCGCTATATTCTACGCCGAATGTTCTCAGGCGTTGTGAACAGCTTCCCACAATGTATTATCATATTCCCTTATAGATATGATAAATACGATGTTGAGATAAATCTTCATAGTATAGTTTGTATTAGACAAAAGATGGAACAGTACCGAATGAGAAGCAGCTGTCACTTTTGGGATCAGAAACTTTTGTCAGAAAACCTTCATTATGTATGTCAAACAACAATAACAGTCGCTAACATTAATTTTTACAAATAACAGCATCAACAACACCAGAAAATTCAATTATTTATCTTTGTTGAATAGAATAGTTTGATAGCTTGCGCCTCAAATGGAAATGGGGAAGCCACATTACAAGAACATGCAACTACAGATGGACTTAACCTGTGGTTAAGTCCACCAGAACAGGAAGAAGAAGCATGAGGGGGGGGGGCAGAGGACCAGATGGAAGGCCTTCTTTATGCAGAAAGTTTGGCATCTGTAGTCGAGGTGTGCAAGAGACAAAGAAGTGTGGAAAGAACTCCTAAATTTTTAATGTAAAACATGCACAATGTAGAATGGACAGAGTAACACGGAAGAAATTCATAAGTTTAATGTAAGAAATAACGTAAATGTTAATGTAAAATTGTGTACTGTATAGGACAAGAGTGAAATGTAGTTCCTAGGATTATCTCCTCTAATGGGTCTTTTTTAGCTTCCCTGCCAACAGCTAAGAGGTCTTAGGCCTTAAGGGATAAAACAAGATAATAAATAAAAACAATAAATAAATACAATATCTTACACAATAATACTTTTTAAAGATTGTATAATAAAATCGTATATCTAGCTGTAAGCAAACAAACTTTTCTTACAAAAATTATTCATTTATCTATACGATTCTAATCGAGATAAAATGTATATTATTACTTGCTTCTTTGTAGTAGAAGGGAAATAAAAGAATGCACTAGGCTAAAGCGATAGTCAAATATTTATGTGAAACAATTGAAATTCGGTTCTCTTTTCTTGCCGGGGGTAAAACAAACGAGAGACGAACAGAAAGATGACTTTAGTTTGAGAAAAGTTTAAGTAGCTTAAAATTGAAATAAATAACAGGAATATTTCATTAGCTGTACAATAATATATAAATGGCATAATTGCGTGTTTTAAGAGATTTACATGATTTGTGAAGTAGCTTACGCTTTACCGGTTATACAGAGCTATACAAATGTCATCTAAAATGAAAGGTCTTCAGAGCCTATTTCCAAAAAATTCAGGATGTACATTTCGTTTTTTATAAAATAATCTAAAGCATATGGTAATATTAACCAAAATCGTTTGAACTATTTTTGAGAAAATAAAAAAATTCGAAAATGTTCATGTACATTGTAGTAGGGAGTTGAGTATGCTTTTTTTTTAATTCAGATGCTTCTATAACATATATTTCCGGTGAAATCTCCGGATCGAAATTTTGGGTGGAGTATAATACCCTCTCTATCCACAATGCACATTGTACATACATGCTAAAGAATTAACTAGCGTCATTTAAAATATTTTCGATGACATCACATCTTCCACAACACTGATATTAACAATGGTTTGTTTCTGCGAAAAAACTATTTTATTCAACACGTTTGAAGTGTCCGATCTTTTTTGAAAACATTCCCATTTAGCTGTAGCAGAATATATGCGGGACTTTTGAAACGCATTGTAGATATAGTTTTAAACATTTGTCATTTACGTTGTTTGTACATTATCTCCGTATCCGATATAGTGCCGGTCTCAATTATCTTGGATAACTATTTCCAAAGAAATGGAAACGTAATGTATTTTCAAAAATAACGCCTTATGTATCCTTCGAGTTATTTTACTCATATGTCCCCAGTCATTCATGGAACATACAATCTATAAGAGCGTCTGTTTTTTACAACACACATGCATGAGGATGATCTCTGTGGGAAAAATGATTATTACATTGACATTTAATGTCAGATTTATTTTACTACCGCGTGTATACGGCTTTTACTTGTCGACTGACATATCATAAAATTGTTTACTATATGTAATGACCTACAACATCTAGGCCATAAGCGATCACACTACATTATGAAAGTACAGTTATACTGTTGCACCGTTTCAATTAAATGGCGGAAACTGTCCAAAAATTATATTAAATTTCAAGAGCAATTTGGAATCAAAAGACATGGATTGTGAAACGTAGGTAATGAACAGGCATGAAAAATTGAGTGGCCATCATTAATTCCTAAAAATATAGAACGAGGTATCAATGTTCATTCACCTTTTTTTACAATTAATTAGTTTTCAATAATATTTTAAATATCAAAGTTATTATGTCTGAGGTGTGCCATTAACTGCAAAGTTATTTGTGATTTTCAAAAAGATGGAAGTTAAGACTAAACGTGTATTTAACTTTCCAGCCTAGTGTAAATCGTATGTTATTGCAGCCAGCAAATTTTAGATTGGTGCCTACAAGTTTTATAAAAACGAACGTATTTGTTGAAATTCTAAGCTTCCTTATGTGTATTGGTTAATGCACCAATTAAACCAATTCCCTTGACCATAATAGTTAGCTGTACTATGAATCCTGGGACCTAAAGTACTTACAACATCCCAAAATAATTTGAGATCACCTTGTGGTTTACCGGGAAACATGCGAGTGAAGTTGAGATATTCAATGCATATTGCCATGGTAGCTCAGTGGCAGAGCAGCCTACTAGAGATCGGGAGATCCGTGGATCAAATCCCGCTATGGCATTGAATATTTCAGTGTGACTCTTCCTTATGTGTAGATAGCATCGAGTACAGGTAGGAAACACAATAGTGTAAAAATCTAATGTGTTGCATTCACATGACTTTCTCTACAACTCAGCAATAAATTATTGTTAAAAAGTTTATGCTTCTATTTACTTCTTGCTAATCGAGACAAAATTAGCAGAAATAGTTTTATTACTTGCTTCCTTGATAGTAGAAGCGAAATAAAGGAGTACCATAGGTTAAAGTGATAGTCAAAAACTGGTTGCTATGTGACTGAAGTTCCTTTGTATGGACACGAGTTCACAAAGTCCTGTATGAGAAAAGTATGTTTTTATAGCTGAAACAAAAAAAAACAAAAAAAACAAGGAATATCTCAAAACCAATCAATTCCACGAAAACATGTATATAATATAAATTGTGTGTTTTAAAGTGCTCTACATTTGTTTTCTGGTAAGTTTTTGTCCATCTCTTACGGTTTAGCAGTTATGCAAAATTCCGTAAAATTGACCCAGAATAAAGTAGTCTTCAGAGGCTATTCCCAGAACATTCAAAATATACATTTTATTTGTCAGGTAAATATCTTTAATATACGATATTTTAATCAAAATCGTTAGAGCACGTTTTTAGAAAATAAAAATGTTCGGAACAAATTCCATGTAAAGGGTAGTTTGGGGCGGGGGGATTCTTCTCAAAGTCTTCGTGTCGCATCCCTGGAAGATACTAAACTTAAATACCAAGTTTGGTATTTTACCGACTTCTCATTTTTGAGCTATCGTATTCACAGACACACGGACACACACGGACCTTTTTCTGATAATACTTTTTTAGGATAAGGGCACCCTAAAACATATTTCCGGTGAAATCTCGGTATCGAATCTTTTGATGTAGTGCAATACCTTCTCTGTACACTATGTACATAGTACTACAGAGAAAGTAAGAAAGTAAAAATACACTGTTCTCCAAGTTTTGGCAGCTTTGATTTCGCTTACAGCATATGGTTAATTTTCCTCCGATAGTCTTAAGAATCACGAGCAAGTGCAGGTTACACAGTAGCATTATTATAAGTCACGTTTCCTGCCAGTGCATAACGAGCGAGAAAGGAAGAAAGAGACAATGCACTATCACTGTCTCTCTTTGCGCAGAGGCTCTTCTCCCACCGCCTTTACTATTGCCCATTACGAATATCATTCTACCTAAGGTTACGCAGATTATCTACCACACTTTTCCCTGTGGTAACCGTCAACTCCACCTTCAGGAATTATACCTCTTAATGCTCAAGTCCACCTTCTTAATACCAGTGTTCCCTAGTCTATTTTATGACGCAAAACAAGAATAACCCATCGCGACAAACATGTTTGACCAGATAGGAGATAGGAGTTTGTGGACCACACGATTTAACAAATAGGGAGACTGCTGTAGCAGCGCGGAAAATGAAGGGCAGATTACAAAAGCATAATGTGTCAAAAATGACAGCATGATAGAAAGCCAACTGTTCCTACCCCATACGGCCGGAAAAACAGGATTTAATTAAGCACAAATGTGGGTTATCTGGCATATATTGCTTTTTGTTTCTAATTATAAAACACGCATATGCCAAATTATAATTGATGCAAAATATCCCACGATGTGTGCTTCTTTTTGTTAATTTATGATCCCTTAATTCAATGCTATTTGTTTATTTATTCCAGATCTCTTAATTCAAGTATAGTAAACCTATTTATTTGTTTATATAGATGTATAATAGGATATATATTGTTTGATATAGGTTTCGTTTTTACTTTCTCTACATAATACATAGTACATAGGTAGAGAAGGTATTGCACTCCACCAAAAAATGCCATATCAAGATATCGCCGGAAATACATGTTTTAGGGTCTCCTGTGTTTGTCCGTGTGCCTGTGAACACGATAACTCAAAAACGAAAAGTCAGTAAAATACCAAACTTGGCATTTAAATTTAGTATCTTCCAAGGATGCGACACGAACATTTCGATAAAAATCCCCCCATCTAAATCTAACCTTTAAGTGCACAAAATTACGAAATATTTGGTTTTGTCAAAATGACACGATTTTAATCAAAACATGTTAAAGATATTTACATGACAAATAAAATGTATATCTTGAATATTTTGGGAATAGCCTCTGAAGACCTTTACATTCTGGATGGATTTTGTTGAATTTTGCTTAACTGGTAAGCCGTAATAGATAGACAAACGCTTACTACACAAAAGTGTATATCCCGTTAAAACATTCAATTTACATTTTTTTTCGTGGAGAGGACTATTTCCGAGATATTCCTTGTTATTGGTTTCAGTTTTATAATACTTTTCTCATACGGGAAATTATCAACTCCTGGCCATGCAAAGAAAACGGATTTCAACCATGACAACCAGCATTGTTACTGGCTTAAGTTTTAAAATACAAAACGTTTCTAATACGGGAACTTGTCAACTCCTGGTCATCAAAAGAAATGAATTTCAATTCTATAGCAGCCAGTTTTTAAAGGATTTGACTATCTCTTTTAGCCTAGTGTATTCCCTGATTTACCTTCTATTTAAAAAAAAGTATTAAGACTATTTCTGCTAATTTTTGTCTCAATTAGCATGAAGTAAACATGAAGAATAAGATTTCTAACTATAATATGTTACAGAGTTTTAGAGAAAGTTATGTGAACGTAACACATCAGATTTTTCTTTATATACTAATACCATAGTGTAGTTTTGTGCTAATATCTACAAAGTACTCGAGTTAATTAGTTTTGGAACAGTAAGATAACTAAATAATTGTGGTTCCGAAAGATTATACTTCCAGAAAATATGCACAAATTAAAAACTGTATATGCTGAAGAAAGAAAATCTATGTGTAACACAATAAAGACTGCATAAAACAAGTTCAATACCTATGTTAAGCAGGTATGAGAGATATAAAGCGAAAAAAAAAAAAAAAAACTAACGACAAAAATAAATGTTCCCTTTGTTAATAATTTTAGGTATAAAAGCACTTGTCTGGAGAAAAAAAAGAAGTTTGCACAGATATCCATCATGGTTAGAAAAAATTAAGCCTGAGAATATTTTTATTTTATTTGGATAGACCATTACTTTATCAATTGATAACATTGATATTGGATGCCAAATTTTGAAATATTTGGGGACCATACTATTACAGAAAGAACGCGACTAACATTACCTGCAAATGCAAGCAATATCGAATTCTTAGGGGAGTATAAAAAATAAGTAACTTTTTTATTTACTCACCCCAGAAAAACAATGGAGCGCTTAGGTTACGTCTTTTCTGCTTTCAAACATTGCTGCTTATGTGCTTACCTGAAACAAAACAAAATCAACATTGTAACAAGTGAAACAGAGGTCAGTTTTTATATCAAATTCAGTTAACTTGAAACATTTAGTATGTACCTTATATACACAACTGCTCATTTAGTTCAGCGCACCATGACAAAACAAGTTTTATTTCTCCAAAATATATAACTACTCAAACTTAAACAATATAATCAAACTGAATAATTATATTTTATTTTCATCAAAGTATCCTTCCTTGAATTTAATAACTGTCTCACAAACTCGAGACAAGAAGGCAATCAGTGCTTCTAGGTGCTTCTTTGAGTCTATATGATTCCTTACATCTTTAGCAACGTTTCAGAGACTAGCTATATGAACCTCCCTGATATATCTGTCCACCTCATCCCAGACGAATTCAATAGGATTACAATTGGGGCTTTGAGACGGCCAGACTTATCTTTCAGCTCTTTCTGTCTTTTGCTTTGATCCAATGTACGTCTTACAGAACGTTTACCAATGCTTGAGGGAATTGTTCTATTGTACGCTGAACCTTTTCCCTATTAAGCGTATTTTATATGGTATTGTGTGGTATATCCTTCTTCAATTTTCACAATGTTTCCAAGTCTATCTTCTGCAATACACCATCAAATCTAAGAGAACCCCAACCTGTTTAACTGTAGGTAGAACGCATTGCTGGACCACCTTCACATCGGTACATAAATATTCTCCTGGTTCCAAAAAATGAACTGCGGTTCATCGGTGAATAACACTTTCCTTCACTCTTCATGTGTTTGTTGCTATGTTTTCTAGCCCATTGGAATCTCTTCTTTTTTATGGGCTTCAGAAGGGGTTTCCTTGCTGCCACACATCATTTTAAGCTGACTGTCTCCTTTTTATTGTTACAACGGATATGTGTTTCTATTAATTCTGCGCGATTTGTGGCATTGTTTTGAAGCTATTTCTCGTCCTGATAATTCTGATGAATTTATCATCACTTATATTGTTTTGTGATGTAGTATGCCCTTATTGTTACCTGTTCTCTGACTGTGAAGAGTAATTTCACTTCCCCTTTAGACGTGAGAAATTGTTTCGCAATTTGGATAATTGATAAATCTCTTTGTCTGAGAGCTACGATTGCATAGGTTTTTTCAGTGGCTATCTACACTTTTGGAGCCATTAGATGTGCACACTGTCAACTATCACAAAGTAACAGAAATGCAGGGACCAAAATAGTAAGCATCTTAGTAATACTTAAAATATGGACATCACAACAATACAGGGAACAACAGAAGTGCATCGAATGGGCAAACTCGGCAAACAAACATACCACAAGGGCCTCCGTGGTCAGCTAGCTGACTTCTCACCCGGAGGTCCCGGGTTCGATTCCTGGCTGGAATTTTTCTTTAACCAGAATCATTTCCTATTTCCCACAGCGTCTGGAAGTATAAATGTGAGAGTGAATGTGCGTGTGTTTAGAAATATTAAAAGTGATTAATCTAATGTTCTAAACCTACAGTAATACGAGTATTTCACAGGTCAAAGCCCCCGGGGTTAAAAGGGGTTATACTATGAAACAATAAAAAAAAAAAAAAAAAACACCGGTTCACAAAAACTGTTGCTTATGTACATAACTTTCTTTAGGGGTAATATTGCATCTATATGAAAACAAACAAAGAAACATCCTATAGGTTTACAAATTTTGTGCTACTCCTTTGCTTGCTCAATCCTCATGTTTCACCATAATCGTGGTGTTATGCAATATCTATAGGCATTTAGATGTAAATTATTAGACATTGAAATTAACAATAATAGCAATAATATCTGCATCAGTCAGAAACATTGTCTGTAGCAACTCCAGTTAGTTGCTATTAACTAACAAAACTATCCCATACACGGAATATTTTTCCAATTCTTTTATTTACTGAATACCGTATATCAAAGATATTTATATAACAAACAAAATGTACATTTTAAATTTGTTGGGAATAGTCTCTGAAGTCCTCTCCGCCCTCTATGACTTTTGCATAATTGGTAAACTGTAAATGATAAGACAAAATCTTACTACACACAAAATTGCAATCTCTTCAAACACAATTTATAGCATACACTTTTTGTAAAGCTAAGCATTGCCGAGATATTTCTTGTTATTGGCTTTAAAATTTCCAATATTTATATTTTTCTGCAATGGAAAGTCGTACTCACTTTTTTTCACCCTGGTCATGCAAAGAGAAGGGAAATTTAATTGCATCATTAGTGACCATTTTATAAAAAAAAACTATTGCTTTAGCTTAGTATGTTCCCTAATTCCCCCTGTTTAGAGGGAATTAAGTAATAAAACCATGTTTGCTAATGTTTGTCTCAATTAATACGAAGTAGAGAGAAGAACAGGTAGAGAACCTCGTGAGAATGGAATATATAGGCTTTTTTTCTTCTGTTTTAGTCGATTTTATCTTGCTTTATTATTCAGTGTGACATAAAAGCGCGTCCGGTCTGTTGGACCTACCCGGTTGATAGAAATCAATGTATGTATACTTTTATTTGCATAACTGCTTATTCATTCGTTAATTCATCCATTCAAATGATAGGGCAATGAAAACACATTTATTTTACTGACCAAATAAAACAGCAGACATTTTGGTATTCAAATGATTTGTGCAATCTCATTGACGCTATATCTACCACATTGCCGTTATCCTTAAATGGCCATACTAGACAATAGTATTTTGTATCAGTGATTAACAAATGCAGTATGGTAAACTTAAAATTACCACTGAGCAAAGAATACAAAACCTATTTCTAATAATATAGTGCCATCTATAAAAACCTGAACTATTTTAAAAGGCCATAATTTCTCTCTGAAATATCGTAGAAATGTGAAATTTGTTTTAATGATCTCAGTGGCTCAAGAAGAATCGACAACGATCATGACAACAATCGATCAATGCCATCTGTTGACAATATTATGATTTCGATGGAAATTACGAGCATTTTTATGGCATTGTGGACAGTCGCAGCTCTTTGACATGTGCCATATGAATAGCCTGATTCCTGGCCCAATCGACGCACCGATTTGTTTGGAGAGTTCAGTAGCCTTCTTCGAACAGTTGTAACAGTCTGCACTCAATGGTGGTCTATGTTTTCCACTCTCACTAACGAGTATACCAATTGTCTCCAGCTTTCTTGCTAGCGATAAAATTGTTGCCTTTGTCGGAACATCCCGTACTTAAATTCTCTTCAAAAGAAGAAGAAATTTGTTACCAATATGATACCAAGAAATTTGTCTTCCAATATGTTTTCACAATAAAAACACGCTCTCGAAATGAGTATTACATGTTGCAAACTAAAGACTGTCTACAATGCCATGAAAATGCTCGTAATTTCCATCAAAATCATCAATATAGACAACAGATGGCATTGATCCATTGTTGCCATGATGTTGTCGCTTTTCCCTGAGCCACTGAGACCAGTAAAACAAATTTCATATTTCTAATTTCATACGAGCTTTCAGAGAGAAATTATGGCCTATTAAAATGATTCAGGTTTATATGGATCGCACTGTGGAATCTGAACGAAATCCTAAAATAGGATAGATAATCAACTATTTAACACCTTAAATTTGCCAACGGCAAGAAAAAGGAAAGGGATACGAGGAAAAAATCTCGCACAGCTTTCTCTACAAATTACCTCAGTACAACTATCTATTCTACTTTCACAATAAGACTGAAAAAAGGTCTGAAAACGCAGGTAGCAATACAACTATTTATACTAAAAATCTGATGTGCTCCATTCACATGACCTCCTCTAACTGTTCCATATACAAACTTCTCTTCCAAAAGATTACCCTTTATCCGCATCGTGATAATCGAGACAAACATATACAGATACAAGGAATATATCAGGCTAAAACGATAGTAAAATTCATTACGTGCCAGTCATCGTGTGAAACAAGTATTCTCCGCTTGCTAGGAATAAACAAAAGAGAGACGAAAAGAAAGATGTCTTTACGTTTGAGAAAACTTTAAGTAGCTTGAAACTGAAACAAATAACTTGGAATATCTCGAAAACGGTTAACTGTACAAAAAAATGTATATGTAATTTAACCAGATCTACATTTTATTGTGTATTCTCTTAGGGTTTACCAGTTATACCAAAGTTATACAGAATGAAGAGGTCTTCAGAGCTATTTCCAGAAAATTCAAGATATTAATTTCATTTGTCATGAAAATATCTTAAACATGTGGCATTTTAATCAAAATCACTATAGCCATTTTAAAAAAAAACAAAAAAAAAAACAAAAGTTAAAAAAATGTTCCATGCAAAGGGTAGTTAGGGGTGAGGGATGTTCTTGAAAATCTTCGTGTTCATCCTTGGAAGATGTTGAACTTCAATACCAAGTTCTTGAGCTACGCTGCCCAGTCACTCACTCTCTCTCTCTCTCTCTCTCGCTCTCTCTCTCTCTCTCTCTCTCTCTCACACACACACATACACACACGGCCTAGATTATAAAAATAATTTTTATATCGGGGTTCTCATAACATGCACTTCTGGTGAAATCGCAGTATCGAATTTTTGGGTGAAATACCTCCTCTATTCACTATGTACAATCTACATATATACAAGAGAAAGTATAAGTAAGTTTTTTCTTAGGGCTCAGCTCATGCGAAAAATATTCTTAGTTGCATTCATATGAGTTTCTCTAACCGCTATTCATTATGACAACATTCATATGAAGCTTATTACTTACTCTGCTGGGTACTATGTGTAATGTGCATAGTGGGTAGACAAGGTGTTGTGTAACATCCATTTCACCGGAAATACAAGTTTTGAGGACATTTTTAGAAAAATGTGTGTCTATGAGGGTCTTTGAGCAGCATAGCTCAAAAACGAAAAGTCCCTTAAATACCAAACTTAGTATTTAAGTTTAGTATTTTCCAAGCACGAGATGCCATGATTTTCAAGGAAATCTATCAATTCAAAAGTAACCTTTACACGGAAGATTTTTTGAAATTTTCGATTTTCCCAAAAATATCTCTAAGAATTTTGATTAAAATTCCGTATGTTAAACATATTTAAATGGCAAATAAAATGTATATCTTCAATTTCCTGGGAATAGCTTCTGAAGCTCTCTTCATTCTGGTATACAGGTAAACCGTTAAGAGATAGACGAAAACTTACTACTCAGAAAATGTAGATCTCATTAAAACATACAATTTATCTAATATACATTCTTTTGTATAGTTAATTGTTTCCGAAATATTCCTGCTTATTGCTTTCAATTTTAAAGTAATTATACTTTTCCTCAAACGAGTAGTCATCTTTCATTTCATGTCTCTCTTGTTTTACTCCTGGGCATGGAAGGAGAACCAAATCTCAATGACAATCACATAGAACCAGTTTTTAAAAGAATTGATTACAGATTTAGCCTAGTGTATCCCTTTATTTTCCTTCTACTTATAAGGAATTAAGAAATAAGACTATTTCTGGTAATGTTTATCATTATTAGCATGGGAAATTAAGAAATAAGACTATTTCTGGTAATGTTTATCATTATTAGCATGGGAAGACAAAATAATAGTTTGTCCAGGAGTAAAACAAAAGAGATATGAAGCGGATGAGGGCTTCCCTCTTGAGTAAAGTTTATTACTTTAAAATTGAAATCTATAAGAGGAAATCAGTTGGAAATGGCTAGGTATAGAAAAGTATTGTATATAACATAAAGTGTATGTTTTAACGAGATTTAAATTTCTTGTGTAGTAAGTTTTAGTGTATCTTTACGATTTACTGGTTATGCAAAAGACATTCAGAATAAAGAGAACTTCATGGGCTATTCTCAAGACATTCAGGATATACTTTTTATTAGTAAAATAAATATTTGTAATGTATAGCATTTGAATCAAAATCGTTAAAGACACCTTTTAGAAAATCCAAAATTTCGAAAAATTGCCCATGTGAAGAGTTGTTTGGGGTGGGCGGATTTTTGCACCATTGGAAGATACTGATCTTAAATACCAAGTTTGTATATTTCCAATGAAAGCCCAGTATCGAACTTTTGAGTGGAATGCAATTTCTTCTCTACCTCCTAAATAAAGAATGTTTGCCCAAAAATCTTTAAACGCATTTAAATTCAAATGCATCTGATTGTTAACGACGCTGTCAACTGTGAGGATTATATCAGTTCCGTCGGTGTGCTGGGATTTCGTCCCGCAGGACTCTTTAACTTATCAATAAATCTACTGACATGGGGCTGTCGCCTTTAAGCACATTTAAATTATCAGTATGGGCAGGGTTTAAACCCGCAAGCTTGAAATCTGAAGGCCAGAAATTAAAAGCAACCTTCATAATTCATGCAAATGCAAAAGATATTGGAGAGAAGTTCGCAATGCAGTCGGCAACACAAATTTATGACTAAAGCATAAAACAACCTATTAATCCATTATAATTTTATGGTTAAACCCTTACTTTAGAAATAAATACTTTATGTGAAAATGACAGCACAAGGTAGTTGATTATATAATTCCAACAAAGGATAACACGGCATTTCCTGATGCCAGAGATACCAATGTGCATTATAACCGTAACATAATCCATATTCAGTCACAAAAAGAGAACTATCGTGTTGCAGTAGATTGAGTTCAAGTCCAACTCTAGCATATTGCGGCAACCGGATAATATGCTAAAGAGGGCGACGAGGTTCAAACTCACGGCCCCGTGAACGGAAGACCTTCACCTTTATCCATTGTCACGGATACTGCGGGGAAGGAAGGGCGCCCTTGGTCGTGACATGAAAATGGCCACTTTCCATTTCCAAACGACGATAATGTTTGTCAACTATCTGATCTTGGTAATCTCAGGAAAATGAGGTAAAGTGCTTCAGAACCATCTGGTTAATATGTTTCATGCTAAACCTCTTGAAGCTCTTAAGTTTATAACTATGAATATCTATGCTTTATGAATCAGGAAAGTTAACAATTACTTCATTCACATACCATTCTAACACCAGCTCTCCACTAATTATCATGAGTCCGTTTAATTGTCCATGGAAATTCACATGACGTTCCCTTCATCACTGTAATAAATTAACAAAGCTTATTCTTCTATCTACTTTGTGATAATCGAGATAAACATTAACAGAAATTGGGGAAATAAGGGAATACATTCTCCAATATTTTAATGGCTGGTTGCCATGTGGTTGAAATCCGTTTCTATGCTTGGCCAGAAGTTTATAATTTTCCACGCGAGAGAAGTATAATAAATAAGAAGGAATATCACAGAAATGATCAATTCCTCGGAAAAAAATGTATATGACATAAATTGCGTGTTTTAACGATATCTACATTTTATATAGTAGGTTTTTGTCTATCTCTTATGCTTTACCAGTTACATAAAATTCAGCAAAATTTCTCCAGATTAAAGAGGCCTTTAGAAACTATTCTCAGAAAATTCAATATATAAAATTTGTTTGTCATGTAAATATCTTTAATCTTGGTATTTTACCGACTTTTCATCTTTTGAGTTATCATGTTCACAGACACATGAACATACACAGACCTTTTTCTAGCATATTACACAGGGGATCATAAAACATGTATTTCCGATGAAGTTTCGATATCGAATTTTTAGTGGAATGCAATACCTTCTCTGTACACTATGTACATAGTGCGGATAGCGGATAGATAAAGTAAAAAGGTATTAGCTTTCATTACTATTTCTACATAGTACCTACATGGCACGTAGGTAGAGATGGCATTACACTCCAACCAAAAATTCAATTCCGAGATTTCACCGGAAATACACGTTTTAGGATCCCCTGTATCCAAAGAAAAGCACCAGAAAAAGGTCCGTGTATGTCTGTGAAGGCGATAATTTAAAATGAAAAATCGCTAAAATACCAAACTTGGTATTTAAGTTTAGTATCCTTAAAGGATGCGGCACGAAGATTTTCAGGAAAATACCACCACTCCAAACTACATGGAAAACTTTTCAAAAATGTTCACTTTCTCAACAATGACTAACAATTTTGATTGAAATAGCGTTATTAAAGATATTTATATGGTAATTGAAATGAATATCTTGTATTTTATGGGAAGAGCTTCTGAAAAGCTGTCCCTTCTAGATCAATTTTGCATTATTAGTAAACCGTAAGAGATAGACAAAAACTTACTACATAAAAAATGTAGATCTTGTTAAAGCACACAATTTATGTCATATACATTTTTTTCGTGGAGCTGAACATGTTTGAGATATTCCTTGTTATTAGTTTCAGTTTTTAAAATACTTGTTTCATACGGTCAATGCATAGAAACGGATTTCAACCACATGGCACCAGTGTTTAAAAGATTTGATTATCGCTTAAGTATGTGTATTCCCTTATTTCCCTTCTACTTACAAGAAAGCAAGCAATAAATTCATTTTGCAAATGCTTATCTCGATTAGCATGAACTAGATTGAAAAATAAGTTTTTCAACAATAATTTCTTTCAGAGATGTAGAGAAAGTTATGTGAATGAAACATATTTTTTTTGTTTGTTTAAACTCATTCACACTTCTTCACCTACATACCTATACCATGTCCAAAATTATTAAGCTATTGAATGTAAGCATACAAATGCGTTATCCTTGGTCATTCAATTAACATACAAAGTCAAATCTTTTAAAAGCTAATTTCTACGTGAACAATTGAAATTCGGGTCGCTTTTCATTGCAAGCACTAAAATAAAAGAGCGATGGCGAGAAGGGTGACCCCGTTTGAGGAAAGACACTTAGTTTAAAACTGAAACCAATAACAAGAAATATCTCGGAATTGGTAAACTCTACAACAAAATGTATGTGTAAATTGTGTGTTTTAACGAGATCTAGATTCTTTGTGCAGTAAAGTTTTGTTCATTTCTTACGGTTTACCAGTTACGAACAATTTAGCAAAATTCGTCTATAATGAACAGGTCTTAGGAAGCTATTCCCAAAAACTTCACGATATACACTTTATTTTTGTTGTAAATATCTTTGATATACGGCATTTTAATAAACATTGTTAAAGCCATTTTTGGAGTAACAAAATTTTAAAAAAAAATCATGTAAAAAGTGGTTGGGTATTGGAGGATTTCCTTAAAATCTTCGTGTCGCATCCTTGGAAGATACTAAACTTAAATATCAATTTTATTTAATTTCGAAAGTTTTGGATTTCTCAAAAATGGCTCTTAAGATCTCTTATATTTAACAAATTTACATGTCAAACAAAATGTATATCTTGAATTTTCTGGGAATAGTCTGAAGATCTCTTTACTCTCGATGAATTTTTCTGAATTTTGCATAAACTGTAAATCCGTAAGAGATAGACAAAACCTTACTACACAAAGCTGTAGATCTTGTTAAAACACACAATTTATATCATACACACTTTTTACATGGAGTTGATCGTTTTCGAGATATTCCTTGATGTTTATTTCATTTTAAAATACTTCAAACTTTTCTCATAACGGAAATTGTCAACTATTGGCCACGCAAAGAAACGAGTTTCAATCCCATGGCAGCCATATTTTAAAACATTTGAATATCGGTTTAGCTTAGTGTAGTCCTGTATTTCCCTACTACTTATAAGGAACTAAGTAATAAGACCGTTTCTGCTAATGCTTATCTCGGTTAGCATAAAGTAGATATAAGAATAAGCTTATTAACATTAATTTGTCAAAGAGATGTAGAGAAAGTCGTGTGAATGGAACACATCAGATTTTTAGGTCTCAACAGACCTGAAAACATATTTCCGGCGAAATCTTGATGTCGATTTTTTTGGTGGAATGCAATACCTATTTCATACACTCGTGTAGAGAAAGTAAAAAAAAAATCTACTTTTTGACCGATTGCAGTTAAAATGTGACTCCCAGTGTCGCTTAAGCACATAACAGTTGATAGCCAAGCATGGAAAATCTTTAAGGAGAAGGCATAAGTGGAAGCTTAAGAAGATATCGGAAAAGGCTCCAGAAGTGGAAACTGAATTTTTATTTATGGTCGCTGTGGCTCTCAGCATCCCATTCTATACTGCGCATGAAAGACCGCTTAATTTGCTCACAAGCCTCTTTATCATGCTTGAGGTTCTTTTACGTGTCGTAAATGTACTTCCCTTCCAAAGGAAGCCATGGTAGGGATTTTCACACTCGAAAAAATCCATCGTCCTCCGCCGGATTTGAACCCGCGACCTTGGGTACATGAAGTTAGCATGGTAACCATTACACCACGGAGGGGACGGAAAATGCTCCGCTTTGGATATTATATATCAGGTAAGAAACTTAACATTCATTACAAGCATGGTACACGTTTAAAGGAACACAATCTAATAAATATTCCAAATAATGATGCATAATGCTGCAGCCACCTCCGCAACACAGCGTGGGTTTTAACTGCCACGTGCACCGGAGCGTGGGTTTGAATCCTGTTCGGTGCGGATTATCTTGATGAGATTTTATCTTGGGAGGGTTTCTCCCTCCAAAATGAAGAACGAGCTAAGCGTTTCTGATCACTAGTTTGTACGGGGAAATAATTCGTACTTCATGATATCGATGAGCTAATATAAATAAAAGGACGGTCTTTAAAAAATGGATACTGTGCTTTCAGATACGTTCGCTACCGCAGTTGGAATAATCTCCAAAACGCTGCACACATTGATTTAAAATGTCGCAAAAAGCTATAGAACAAAATTTGAGAAACATATTCATCTTTAGTTTAAATTCACATAAAAATAAAGAAGTTTATATACGAGTGGACAAACGTAGATACTCGATAGCGAAACATGGAGCCTGCAAAGGAAACGTAACATAAGAGGAAGTAAAAACCGTTTAAGCATTCCGCTTAGCAGATCGCCATCGGGCTTCTATCCAACGTCGAATGTTCCTCTGTATTGTAAGAATGCCAGTCAAAGCAAACTGTTATTGTGCATTCTGAGATTGTTCAAATGAAGAGTGTGGCAAAAACATATTGCCAATTGTAAAGTAAGAAGTATCCGATTCTTAAATACTCTACAGTTAAAAACCGCCAACATTTACTATCAATTAAGAAGTTTGTGGTGATACAGTAACGGAGGAAATGTGAGAAATTTGTGTGAAATGTTCAATAATGGACCAACAAATATGCCTGACGAAACCCAGACGTCCGTTGCTCTTCACAGATGATTTTAAGAATCAAACTAACCACAAAAATCGAGTAAGACTAAACCTGATTCTAGACAAGATACAAATTTCTTTCCCTAAGATTGATTGTTGTTTAGTTACTGAAATTTGTCCGAACATTTGCCTTATTGGACTGGTGGGAGGCGATTAACACATGGGGATTCTAAAGCTCGTGGTCAGATATGATGACAGAGAATTAAACAATAGAACTGACATATTTTTACTTTCTCTAGCCCCGTATGTACAATGTACATAGGGATAGAGAAGTATTGTATTCCAACCAAAAATTCGATACCGAGATTTCACCGGAAATACACGTTTTAGGACCCCCTGTATCCAAAAAAAGCATTTTGAGAAAAAGGTCCGTCTGTGTGTGTGTGTGTGTGTGTGTGTGTGTGTGTGTGTCCGTGTGTCTGTGAACACGATAACTCAAAAACGAAAACTAGCTAAAATACCAAACTTGGTATTTAGGATTAGTATCTTCCAGGGATGCGACACGAATATCTTGAGAAAAATCCTCCCACCCCATACTACCCGTTACATGGAACTTTTTTCGAAAATTTTGATTTTCTTAAAAATGGCTCAAAGATTTTGATTAAAATATCGTATATTAAAGATATCTACCTGACAAATAAAATGTATATCTTGAATTTTCTGGGAATAGCTTCTAAAGACCTGTTTATTCTGGATGAATTTTGCTTAATCTGGCATAACTAGTAAACCGTAAGAGATAGACAAAAACTTACTATACAAAAAATGTATGTTTTGTTAAAATACACAACTTACGTCATATACATTTTTTTCGTGGAGCTTACCATTTTCGAGGTATTCATTGTTATTAGTTTCAGTTGTGAAGTACTTATACTTTTCCCAGACCACAGTGTCCGTTTTTCTTTTGTTCTACTCCTGGCCAAGAAAAGAAGTGATTTGTAATGACAATCGCATAACGACAGCTTTTAAAACATTTGAATATCGGTTTAGCCTAGTGTATTCCCTTATTTTCTTCCTACTTATAAGGAACTAAGTAATAAGAACATTGTACTAATGAGTACCTCAATTAGCAAGGTGCACAAAGAAGAATCATGCTATGTAAGAAGTTTGTAGAACTGCTAGAGAAAGTAATGTGAGTGTAACATATCAGATTCTTAAAAATAAAATTGCATTTTATAACCAAACGGTCATTGCTCTCGTATATAGGTAATATGTAACATAACACTCATGAGTATTAGAAATATTGATCTTCGGCATTTACACGCTCCTTAGTCTAGATTTGATATTCAAGCACACTTTACTACAGCTTTAGTGCTTTATTAAACTCCTTGGCATGCCTCTCTAATGATCGGAATCATACCAATTTACAGAGTGCTTCAGGACCTCTGCGACATACTCTCAGAAATGATAGATCTCGCAGAGGAGAATACTTGTCAAGCAACCACCATCCTCCGATGCGTCGTTGAGGAATTATTCACCCCTATTTGAAGCGTAGGATAGGTTTGAGAGGCAAAGTCAGTGCTCGTTGACCCTCTGTTTGTTTACAACCGCTGTGTTCCGTTAACACCTGGGTTGGAATCACTGTGATCATCTGCCGCGGACCTTCGTCCTGCCACTCCATTTGAATGAATGAGCTAATCTCGATGTCCTGCTGCTCACGGAGAATAGACCTCTTGCGTTCGAAGAAACACGTGGCACTTCATCCAGGTTGTACGAAGACATTTGAACAACTCATTTGGGGAGTAGTGGATGCGAGGTGGCCGCGTCAATCACCAGTTTTTAAGCTCACTAGATATCTTTCTGTGGGGAGCATTCATGTGTCGTGTACGTCATCCTAGTTGAACACAGGGAGGAATTCAACACATGTCTCGACTTGTTCGAATCTGTCCAACAATCACTCCTACGACGGTACAACGGACAGTAAGGTCACGCAACACAAACTGAGGACAGTTCAATATGGAAGTTGTTCAAAATGTCTACCCTGAACAACTTGGAACAACTTCCATACGAAACTGTCAGTTTGTTCTTGCGTGACCTTTAAATGATGCTCCAGTGAGCAAGCGTAGTCCAATAAATATTTATAACTCCAAACCAATGTGTCGTTTGATGGTGGTGATCTATCTTTCGCAGAGGTTTTGAAACAATTGTATTACGTTTTTTTTTATTTATTACTATAATTGTATTAGTGTTTTATTTATTATTATTATTATTATTATTATTGTGGTGAGATTTATCGTTCGCAGATGTTCTGAAATAATTGTATCATGGGTTATTATTATTATTATTATATTATTATTATTATTTTACAAAAGAATCTTTAATAACCCTCCAAAGGAATTAAACTATAGGGGTTAAGCTCCGGAGATCTTATGCATTTTGTTTGATCCAGTCATTCTTTCCAGTTATTAGAAAATTCCTCATCCTCATAAAAGATGCTTATATTATTCCTACACATTAGAGATAAACACACTAGTACAATTAGGCAACTAAAGTTTGTTATTATCGGAGTTTCAGTTATTACTGAAAAGTAAAACAAACAGCCCTTTACTCCAGTAAGAATTTCTCCCCCTCGCCAACCGTTGGAACCCTCTCAAGCGGACCACTAGCATCCCACTCCACAACATCGCGATGACATTTCATGAGATAACACTAACATTATTTACATCTAATCACAGAAAATGCAATATTCTTGTACTCTATTAGTGATTATCTACTCTTAAAGTAAAACTTTTGATCATAAACCTCATATGGTTTAGAGAACAAAACATTAGAGATGCTATAGGTCGAGATCTGGAGGTGGGCGGATCACTAAGCTCTTTGCTATTAAATTTACACATTCATTTAATTAACATTTCAAGTTGACATATTTACATTCACTTCAGACTGAGTCTGAAGAGAAAACGTTCCCTGGAGCACACTTGCAGACGCTGCATGTGCATCAGAGCCTTGAGTAAACTATTCAGAATGGTAATTCTCTGGCATGATGCAATGCATTCACCCAGGCACTCCCTTCATATACACCGGTTTTGTTTTGCACGAGTCCATGGCTATGACATAAAAACCGTGAAGCAGGTTTTGTCCTACATCGCAGAGTCCTGAATCATCTGAATTCACTTTCCCTGGAAACCGGACCAACACAAGATGTATGAAAACAATCCGCTGAGCTGATAGGTCGGTCAACATATAACAAGTTCCATAAGAAGGTTAATCCTCCACAGGAAGCTACCTCCAAACAAATTTACTGAAGAAATGGAACCATTCGCTGTTGACCTCTCAGCCAACTAAAGATCAACTGAAGATTACGGCAGGAATCCTCTAGATAAGTCGTAAAAGGACCAATCTTTACTTTTGTCATTTTGTCTACAAACGATACATTTTCTTGGATGAGGAGCTTAGTCTTTAATTTTTTGAAAACACTTCGTTCCATGGCCGGTTAGACCTCTCTCCTCTCATGTGGCTTTGTGGTGGACAAAGCGGTGCAGGGGCGGTTTTCTCCGGGTTCTTCATTTCCCCCGCCATCACATTCCACCGGTACTCCATCTTCATTTCATAAATAAAATATAAATGGTGTGTTATTTATGGACGCTCTTTAACTGCTGTGGTTCATAGCGAGCCATTCTAACTTGGGCGTGAAAGACCGCTTAATTTTGCTCAGAGGCCTCTCAATCAGGCTTGAGGTTCTTTTACGTGCCGTAAAACTACGACACGGGACCAAAGGCTTTACTTCCCTTCCGAAGAAAGCCATGCTAGGGATTTTTACATCCACTTCATGTATCATCAGTGTCATTACTTGTGTTTCCATAGTAGTATAAGCGGGCGTTTAACACTATATAAAAAAACTTTGTTCTATGTATTTAAATTGTTAGAAGTAAATACAAGTGGCACCGAGGTGGAGTGGTTAGACCGCTCGCCTCCCATCTAGGCGGCCTGCGCTCGATCCCAAGCGCTCGCTTGTGGGATTCGTGGTGGACGAAGCGGCATCTGGGTGGGTTTTCTCCGCTTTCCCCCGCCACTCATTCCACCAATTGTTCCATCATCACCATTCCAATCATCAATACGGCTTACATCTCATGTATCAACGTCCTCATGTTCATCCTTGGCTAGGGGCCGACCCCTCGTAACAGGTTCTCCATTCTGTGCTTTTGTGCCGTAGACTCCTCGACATGCTTCTGACCCCTAGGCATTGGCTTGTAAGTCCTTGGGAGGTGTCAGTCCTACAGATACTGTAAGCCGAAACGAAGAGGAAATACGTTTTCTTTAATGCAGTACCGTATAACTTTATAAAACGAAGGTAAAGGCCGAATAAATATGTGCTTATGAGTCACCAAAACATGCATTCCGGTGTCGAAGTTTTGAGTGGAATACAATACCTTTTCAACTTACTATGTAGATTGTACGTGGTGGATAAGGTAATTAATGAAAGTGAATGTAATACATCAGAATTTTCTTTTAATACTCTTTGATAATTCAGTTTTGTTTCTCGTATGTGAAATTCCAGTATCATATGTTTATTTATTTTGTAGTTTAACGTTCTTTAACTTGGTTTGGTCATATCGGACGATGAATGCAATTGATGATATGATGCCCAAATGATCTCGGGGTCCATGGAGCTTAAAGTTACTCGACATTCGTCTTCTCAGGATAAGGGAAAACTTTACTCGGGTTACTCACCCTAAGCGAGATTCGAACTCACGACCTTTTGAACGTGAGGCAGACATGCTACCACCACGCTACCCAGGCGGGCATATGTTTATTGATACAGATTTTTTAGTCGGTCGATCTTTTGACTCATGCAGTTCTGGACGGTACTTGATTTTTGTAGTTAAATCAGTTGGCTCTCGCACCGCGTTTCATTCGAACCTTTCAGCTTGCCCTTGCTTGGAACGGAGCCATTCGCTAGTATGACATAAGCACTTCTAAATTCCGTATTCCTTGAAAGTCAACCCACCTGCATCAGGTAATTTGTAGCTTTTATTTAAACGTGTGTTTCTAAAATTGGTGCGATAATGTCTTATACATACACCGAGAAGGGTTTGTCTCTGGTGGCTTTTAGCCAAAGATCACTTGATGTGATGCACGCGGGAAGATTATATCGGCTAAGAGTCGCAGTCTCTTAAACGGAGTCAGTAAAGCAATGCAGGAGTTAAAACATCTCATGTGTTCCATTCACATGACTTTCTGTAAATCTCTATAACAAATTATTGTTTAAAAAAACGCTTATTCTTCTAGCTACTTCGAGATGAACATGGTCAGAAATGGTCTTAATGCTTGAAGCCACCATTGATTATTAGAAAATAATAACAGTCAAGCCACTCATGGAGTAATATTTACTATTTTATTAGGTAGTTACTGCTTTACAATTATTTGAATATATTGAAGTACCTTTCACTATTGCAGTTTCAATTTTCGGTTCAGCTTTCTTTGTAGCAACAGAAGTTTATTACAAATACAAGGGAAATAAGCGAATAGATTAGGCTAAAGCGATAGTTAAATATTTTAAAAGCTGGTTGCTATGATTGGAATTTTTTCTCCCTCTATAAGCCAAGGAGTTGACACATTCCTGTATAAGAACTTTTAACCATTTTAAAATTGAAACGAATAACTAGGTATATCACATAAATGGTTAACTCAAAAAAAAAATTGGCATAACGCGTGTGTTTTAACGGGTTCTACATTTTTTGTATAGTAACTTCTTACGCTTTGACAGTTATGCAAAAGTCTTTAAAACTGAAGGGGATTTCAGAGATTGTTCCCAGAAAATTCGAGATATACATTTTATTTGTCATCTTTAATATACGATATTTCAATTAAAATCGTTAGAGGCATTTTGAGAAAATAAAACTGTTCACATTTTTTTATGTAAAGTGCAGCTTGGGGTGAGGTGAATTTCTTGAAAATTTTCGTGCCGATCTCTGGAAGATGATCTCAAATATCACGTTTGGTATTTAACCGACTTTTCGTTTTTGAGTTATCGTGTTCACAGGCACATGGACACACACAGGGAACTTTTTTAAAATGTTTTTTTTTTTTATATAGGGGATCATAAAACGTACATTTCCAGTGATATCTCGGTATCGAATTTTGGGTGGAATGCAATACCTTCTCTACTTATGTACAATGTACTAAGTAGAGAAAACAAAAAAATAATCCGAAATCTTTAATTATTTAGAATTGCATTTTCAGCAATTTATATTCATATAATTTAGTTTTTAAATCTTTTACTCTAAAGCAGCCCTTCAGCTTGGGTGCGTGCCAAAGAAACGAGTTACTCACAATCACAGGAGCTTGCCTACAGTATGCAATACAGCTCCGATTGAGGGTATCAGCAGGGCTAAAAGAAGTGGTAGAAAACGCAAGCACTTGTCCGATAACAGTCCAGTGACATATTGGCTCTCATTCTACTCCTCCAATCGGGTTTCGAAAAGTTTGGCAGAGAACGCATTATTAGATATATTCATGTATCGTGTCAGATGGAGATCAATATGTAGTGATATCTGGACGAACCATTTTTAGAGAAGTTTTTAATTGGAGGGAAGAATAGGCCAGTCGTCAGAAAGTAAACAAGAGCGTCAGATTGTGTATTGTACTCCTCTCTTGTAATATCAAGCGAATGACACATCGTATCGAGAAGGGCGTTATCCCCACCACATTTGTTATGTCAACCCCCTATTCCGCTGGGTTTTAGTCAAAAAACACATGTACTCTGACTCAGCCGAGCAAGGTTGAAACTACCTGCTCTAAAGTAACACAATTATTTTAACCGTCCCTTATAGTATTATTTCATTCAATTAATGTTTAACTGTGTCCACCAAATCATGCGTTATTTTATCCTTATATTTAATGCAACTTTCATTCAGGCCAACAGCATAATATAGTCAGTCTAGTAGAAAAAATCGGAAGCGTTGCCTACATGACATTCTCCATTCAATCTTCTACAAACTACTTTTACCAAATCTTCTTATTTTCTCTAATTTCTGTTAACACAAATAAACTTTTAATTCACATTTGCATATTTCGTTGTAGTAGGCGTCAAAGGATAGAGCAGACAAAGCGTAAGCCATATTTTAAATTTTTTTTTCCTTACTCTCTATAAACATTGGTCTTCAGAAACAACTGCTGGTGATTTGCTCGCTGAAAGTTTAGGTTTCTTAAATTTGGTTTTTCAGTTTTATTTTTTTAAACACACACATTCACTGATATGTACTTCCAGAATCTGTAGGAGATAGGGAATGATCAAAGAAAAAGGCCTTATCCCAGCCTGGAATCGAACTCGGGACCTCTGGATGAGAAGCCAGAATGCGTCTGGACTTTTATACTTTTAAACCCACACTTTCAGTCTTAATTCCAGAATCAGTAAGGGATAGGGAATGGTCAAAGCAAAGTTCTCTGCCCCAGCCGGGAATCGAACTAGGAACCTCTGGTGAAGAAGTCAGAACGCTGACCACTTAAAAAGCTTATCTCATATGAAAGTTTTGAGATTCCATCTCTTTGAATGACCATGCGAAATTAAAAATCTGATGTGTTCCATCCACATGACTTCCTCTACTTTGTGTAACAAATTATTGTTAATAAGCTTATTCTTCTATTTACTTCATGCTAATCGAGAAACAATTAGCAGAAATAGTCTTATGACTTGTTTCCTTGTAAGTAGAAGCGAAATAAAGCAGTATCATACGTTAAAGTGAAGTCAAAATCTGGTTACTAGGTGACTGAAGTTCCTTTGACGGTATGGACAAGAGTTTTTCAAAGCTGAAACCAAAGCCAAGGAATATCTCCAAACTATCAACTCCTCCAAAACATGTTATGTAGTAAATTGTGTGTTTTAATGTGCACTAAATTTTCTGTGTGGTAAGTTTTTGTCCATTTCTTACGGTTTAGCAGTTATGCAAAATTTCGTAAAATTCATCCAGAATAAAGTAGTCTTCAGAGACTATTCCCAGAAAATTCAAGATATACATATTATTTGTCAGGTAAATATCTTTAATATACGATATTTTAATCAAAATCGTTAGAGCCATTTTTGAGAAAATCAAAATTTTCGAAAAAAGTTCCATGTAAAGGCTAGTTGGGGGTGGGGGGATTTTCTTGAAAATCTTCGTGTCGCATCCTTGGAAGATACCAAACTTAAATACCAAGTTTGGTATATAACCGTCTTTTCGTTTTTGAGCTATGCTGTCCACAGACACACACACACGTACCTTTTTCCAAAAATGCTTTTTTTGGATTCAGGGGGACCCAAAACATGCATTTCCGGTGAAATCTCGGTATCGAAGTTTTGGGTGCAATACACTATGTACATAGTACGTGTAGAGTAAGTAAAATGAATAGCCACTTACTAGTTGAATAAAGTATAAGTATTCGAAAATTCAAATCAACAACAATAATTATTTTGGAAATGGTAAACTACACAAACATTTTATTTTACATAAACTGTGTACTTTAATAAGATCCATCTTTTATGTATCTATAGTAAGATTTTGTCTATCTTCAGTTTACCAATTATGAAAAAGTCATTCAGAATAAACATGATTTCACAGGCTTTTGTCACCAAATTCAAGAGATATATTTCGTGTCGCTCCCTAAATAATGCTGAACTTGAATACCAAATGTGGTGTATAACCGAATTTTGGGTTTCATTCTTAATTTTAATCCAACTTCTTGTGAATTTATAACGATGTAAAGCCTAAAAATGGTTGGACATGTTTAGTATAACTCTTCCTTTTATGAAATTAAGAAATCTGATTTGGAAACCAAGATATTTGAAACGAGCTTGACAATTGAATTCGCTCCTATACATATAACAATAAATGTCTTCAATCTGTTGTTTAGAGTATTTCTGTGATATAAATAATCTTTATTTATTAATATAACAGGAAATAAAACTTACACCACATTGTGCATGTGACAATGAAAATTAATAAAATATAAAACGCCGAGGATGTTGAAGTTTTACAAAATCCGTTCATTGTTATGGTTCTGCATTAATGATGTCACAAAATCCACCACAAGTGGTTTAAGTTTTTATACTTCAAAGTCTTCTTGCACTGTTGTGCACAGCTGAAGCTCTTCTAATTTATTTTTATTTTCTTCACAAGGACACCGTGAACATGCACTTCAACTTATTATTTAATTATCTAAATCACCATCTAATTAAAAGAAACAAAGGAATCAGCCATGCTTGAAATCTACTACACTGTGAGAGAACAGTAGTGTATTGTGGGAAATCTTAATCAACAGTAGGTACTGGTGCTTGATTGGTTCTCAGTAGAGCGTCTATTTTGAAGTCACCCGAAGTGGGTTGTCCATATTGCATATCTAAGACATATTTTGATTCCTTTTTAGCATTCGTATGCCCATTTTTAAGCTTAATAATATTATAATTAATGTTTGTCCAAATACTATAAGAAGCAATCAAAAGCTCCAAATAAAATCTTATGTGTTCCAATATCTCTAGCTGTTCCACAAACAAACCTTCCTTACAAAACATTTTTCTTTTATCTATATCATGTTAATCGATATCAACAGTAGCTGAATTGGTCTTATTACTTGCTTCCTTATACATGGAAGGGAAATAATGGAATACCTACACTACGCCAAAGCAATAATCAAATATTTTAGAAGTTCATCGCTATGTGAAACAAATGAGATTCGGTTCTCTTTTGCAATCCCAGCATAAAACAAAAGAGATGAAATGAAAGTTGAGTTCCCGCTTGAGAAAAGATTAAATAGTTTAAAATTGAAGTCAATAATAAGGAGAGAATATCTTGGAAACAACTCTACAAATTCAAAGTTGACAAAAATTGTGTGTTTTATCGAGATTTATTTATTTATTTTTTTTTTTTTTTTTTTTTTTTGTCGGAGAGTTTTTGTCTATTCTTCTTATGGTTTGCCAGTTACACAAAAATCATCCAGAATGAAGAGGTCTTCAGAGGCTATTCCCAGCAAATTTAAGATATATACATTTCGTTTTCATGGAAATATGTTAAACGCAAGGTGATTTAATCAAAATAGTTAGCTATTTTTTAAAAAATTAAAGTTTTCGAAAAATGTTCGATGTTAAGGTAGTTGGGGTGTAGGGGATTTTCTTGAAAATTTTCGAATCGCATCCTTGGTAGAACTTACGCGCGCGCCACACACACGCGCGCATTTTATCTCATTCTGGTGAGATCTCGGTATCAACTTTTTGGGTGGAATACAATACCTTCTATATCTGATGTACACCTGGAGGTTTCCCATATATATTCTTAATTTTCTTCAAAATTTTAAGTCTTAAATGTCCAGCGAAATAGCTTTTAAAACTCGCTGGCGGTGCCGTGGTCGAGTGGTTAGACTGCTCGCCTCTCACATACGCGGCACGGGTTAAATCCTAGGGAACCGTGTGTGAGATTTTTTGGGAACGAAGCGGCGTCTGGCGGGTTCTCTCCTGCTTCCCTGATTTCCCCCGTCATTCATTCGCCAACTGCTCCATCATTACCTTTCTTATAATCCATTTCACCTTCACTTCAAAGTATCTACTTTCTCACTCTCAACCCTGGCTACGTGCCGATCCTTCGTTCCGGGTTCTTTCATTTGAAATGATGTTTGGAACTGGTTCTCAGTTTGCTCCTTGGTTAGCCAGCCGAGAAACACTGTAGACGCTTTTAATCTCGTCGCTTCCGACAAGATGTTCTTTAATCTCAGTCGATTAGTCTCGAAAAGAAATGATCGTGCAATACAAATGATATCACACACACGATTTCCTCTTTTCCAGAATACGCTTTATCGCCCATATAATTATTCACACGGATGGCGTGTTTTAAATACATCAATCATTGAAACCATTATTCTTATGATTATTCCTTGTCCATGCGAAACACGGATACTCCGATGCATAGAACACAAGAAGCAGCATCATGTATGTAATGCTGGCTCCCTCTACATTACCCAGCATCCCTTACCTCTAAGCAATCTGAGCATTTTTTTCCATTTAAGGGGAGTCGGAAATGGATTTTCGTAATTTTTTTCAATGTTCATGTTTTAGTTGCATATGGAAATATGAACATCCTGCTCATTTTAGTAGAACTTTCATAACGAATTGTAAATAGTTTAAAAATATTGTTGAAAATAATGCTACGTAGTAGGTTTTTAGAACACTTTCATACACTCACTTGGTAAAACATCAATAACTTTGTAAATATTAGTATTAGAGTAGAGATTTTTTTTTATTTCGATGGGAAAGTTTTATTTTAGGTATTGGCTGCACTGACATCCCACTCATATTTCCCCACGTGTGAGAGTTCCGAAATCCTGCGAATTATATTTGGAGAGTTTGGTTACATTTTTTTTTTTTTAATTTTATGTTTGATAGCAATTTCTGAAGAAGTAACATTTTCTATACAAATACCCCATTACCTCAGAAACTAATTGACACTAAGGGCTGAAATTTTTGCCAGACGTTTACATTTAAATAGGCTTTATTTTAATGAAAAAGTTGTGATGCATATGGATTAGTTATTTTTTCTAAATTTAAAAATCATGATTTTTCAATAAAATTTTAAGAGCTTTATTTAAAAAATAATAAATTTGCTTCTATTGAACAGAAGTATTCTATTTTTCATCAATAAACAGCAATGATATTGGTGAATTTACCTTGAAAATATAGTATTCCTTAAATAACTACTGATATAATGGGTCAAACTTTAACATGGGCAAGATAGGGCATTCCGACTCCCCTTAAAGTGCTTAACAGATCCTTTATATTTCTTATTAAACGTTACCCAACAATGTACAAAAATATACCATCAATCTACATTGTAAACTTTCACAAGTATTGTTTTCCTATACATATCATTTTTTTTTTTTTTTCATTTATATTGCCCCCTTTAACCTTCAAAGGTTATACCGAGGGCTGAACAACGTTGTCTGTAGGTTCTTCCGTTGGGTTTAAATCGTTTTATTTTTCTCAAACACACACATTCACTCTCACATACATACTTCCAGACTCTGTGGGAAATAATGAATAATTCTGGTTCAAGATAAATTCCCCGCCCCAGCCCGGAATCCAATCCGGGACCTCTGGGTGAGAAATCAGCTCGCTAACCACTCGACCAGGGAGGCAGTCTTTTCTAATTTGTTGATATCAAAACTTGTTAAACTTTTTAGAGCGATTCTCGCGCATCCTTCCTTCTACATACGCACACTTTGTTTACGTGACGAAATTAAATATTTTACTGCTACATAAAACAAAACTTTGTCTTCGGCTTATTAATATGGCCTTATATTCTATAATTCAATACCATTGACTTTACATCAGGTTGATCAGGTGCAAAAAATGTAAAAATCTGATATGTTGCACTCATATGACATTCTCTATAGCTCTGTAAAAGCTTTAAAAAGTTTATTCTTCCCTCTACTTCAAGCTAATCGAGACAAACATTATCAGAAGTTATCTCATTGCTTCTTATAAGTTATCCATTGCTAAGGGAATAAACTAGGCTAAACGATTGAAATCCGTTTCTATGCATGGCAAGAAGCTCACACATTTCCGTGTTAGAATAGTTTGAGTATTTTAAATCTCAAACAAATAACAAGGAATGTCTCAGAAATGGTCAACTCCACCAGAAAAAAAAAAAAAAAAAACGTATATTATCTACATATATTGTATGTTTTAATGAATGTACATTTTTTGTGTAGTAAGTTACGCAAAAATCATCCAGAATAAAGAGAGGTTATTCCCAGGAAATTCAAGATTATATATATATATATATATATATTTTATTTGCCATGTAAATATATATTAATATAAAGTATTTTAATCAAAGTCGTTAGAGCCATTTTTGAGAAAATCAACATTTTCGAATTTTTTTTTGCTGTTACGGGTAGTTTAGGGTAGGGAGATTTTTCTCAAAATCTTCGTGTTGATCCCTGAAATATACTAAACTTAAATGCCAAGTTTAGTATTTTAAAGGCTTTTCAGTTTTGAGTTATCATGTTCACAGACACTCACACTGAACTTATTCTAAAATGTGTATTTTCGGTAAAATCTCGGTATCAAATTTTGGGGTCAAATGCAATACCTTCTTTATACGCTAGTTACTAGTAGTGTACAGAAATTAAAAAGTTAAAATTAGCTTACGGTAAGCTAAGTCAGTGTAAATAAAATGTCAACTCCTGACGTGCAGCAGTTCCTCAAATGTTCTTACTAGTTGAAGGTTATTTGAATAAATTATACTTCACTAATTATGAAATGCATCAACAAATATTATTCACAATCTTATATAAGAAATTTAAACTCCGTAAATGCAATTGCTCGCCTAAAGTCAACAGATGTAAGATTTACTTAACCGTTATTCATGAAATTTGACTCCATATTTGAAACAGTTCTGCTTCATGCACAGAGACGGATGAAGGCCAAACAGACTACAAAGAAAAACCAACAGGTGTTCTACAATAACGAACGCGCCTAAATTGAAATCTTTGATACTATAACTGTCAATTATCACTACGTAACTGTTATTAAATGTCATTATTTTAGTTTTTAAAATCTCCTTGTAGAGTTGGGATCCTCTAACACAGTATGCTCAAACGAGTCTTAACGTGCCTTAACATTGCAATTGCATTTCAGCTTTGAAAAACTTATACTTTTCTCATACAGGAATTTGTCAACTCCTGTCCATACAAACAAAGGAACTTCAATCATATAGCAACCAGCTTTTGACTATCACTTTAACCTATGGTACTCCCTTATTTCGCTCCTACTTTCAAGGAAGCAAATAATAAGAGTATTCCCGCTTATGTTTTCTCGATTAGCATGAAGTAAATAGAAGCATATGCTTTTTAACAATAATTTGTCGCAGAGATGTAGAGAAAGTCATGTAAATGGAACACATCATATTTTTTTCTAATAGTTTGGACATTATAGTAAAAAGTATTTATGTTTTTGTCACGTCACAAAAGTTTATAATTTTGGTCTAATATTTTAACCCAAAGTTTACAATACTCTACTTTTTGAAATTGTCCTAAGTTTCTCTGTGTCTTCTTTGGTTTAGGCTCCAAAATGCTTTACAGCTATGAATCTCTTTTCTTATCATAAAAATATAATTTTTTGTATTTGAAAATTGAAAATATATGCTTAAATACATCACGCAATAAAACTTAGAGCAATTCTTATTTATTGTACCTCCGTGAACATGTACATAAATTTTACACAAAAACTGCTCCGCAAGGAGCGATTTTACAGGAAGAAAAATGCTGTAAATATAATTAGCAAGAAAACAAGGAAAGATTTGAATGCATGGCTCACATTATAACACACCAGATTGGTAGCTTGGAACTTCAGCTTCCTTTTTGCACTCAAATGCAGCTGTCTTTTCTGTCCTTTTCTTCTTGCTTTGCTTCGTTTTTTATTTTGCCTGGTACGAATGAGATCTCGTTGAATTGAAATTTTTGTTTCCGAGTTCAGTACACTTTTACCTCACGGCACTTTAAAATGACACCTTTAATGGTGCAAATTATACCTTTTTTGTATTTAGGAATGTTTAAATTATTTATGGAATTGAAATAAAGAAGTCGATTTTTTGTGATTTTTCATGAAATTTCAGCCATACCCTTAAGGTGGATTTTTCCACTTCACTTGAAAAAACAAAACATCAACAGGCTACCTCCGTGGTCAAGTGGTCAGCGAGCTGACTTTTCACCCAGTGGTCCCGTGTTCAATTCCCGGCTGGGGCGGGGAACTTTTCTTTAGCCAGAATTATTCCCTATCCCCCACAGAGTCTGGAAGTATGTATGTATGTGTGTGTGCTTAAAACAAATAAAACGATTTAAACCTACAGACAACGAGTGTTTCAATTGCAAAGCCCCCGATAAGACCTTATATGAAAGGGGGTTATATAAATAAAACAATATTAAAAAAAAACAACAAAAAAACACCGCATGCACTATAGAGACATAGAAATTCACTTCCTCAATTACGGAATGCAAATATGCTTTTCTCACATGCGCTATGTCGTTTGACATCAAGCAAAGGTCAGTGACTTCTCAGCCTGTAAAACCGCGGGATATAAACAATGTATTAAAATAATCTCAACACCCCCCATTTTTTTTACTCCGAAACCACCAGTAACGCAATCAAGTTTCCGTGCATATTAAAAACGAATAAGGAAAAAAGAATTAGAACTCCACAGACTGACCTAGTTCTGGAAACATGCAAGCGTGCGAGCGAGTCGGCAGGCAGACACTATCAGATATCAATCAGCTAAGAGCATGCCTTGCTGACTTTCTTCAGCAAAAAAACTCTGGTGTAAGGAGTGGTGGGAAGTCATGTATCGAAATGTTGAAACAGTGCAGTGATGGTACTGGCTTACTTCAAATCTTCATCGTTCGATAGAAGCCGAAGATTCGGATCCTAGTAGTGACTGGTTGAATATACATATATAAACACTTTTTTCTCGCAGTTCATTAGTAAAAATATGATGTGCTCCGTTCACATGACTTTATCTACATCTCTGTAGCAAATTATTGCTAAAAAGCTATTCTTCTATGTCCTTCATCGTAATCCAAATAATTAGCAGAAATTGTCGTCATTATTACCTACTTGGTTCTTTGTAAGTAGAAGGGAAAAAAAATCTGTGTTCCATGCACATGATGTCCTCTATCTCTTCGATAAACAAAACCTACATTCAAAACATTAATTATTATCTATATCATGCTAATCAAGATAAACATAAGCAGAATTCGCCTTATTACTAGCTTCCTTGTAAGTAGAAGGAAAATAACAAAATGCACAGGTTAAAGCGATAGACTCGTGCTTTAGAAGCCGGTTGCTGTGTAAAACAATTGAAATTCCAATCTCTTTACTTGCCAAGAGTAAACAAACAAGAAATGAGAAGAAAAATGTCTTCCCGTTCAGAAAAGTTTAAAAGGTTTAAAATTGGAACCAATACTATGGATAACTCGAAAACGGTTAAATAAAAAAAAAATTATATCACATAAATTAATGAGATCTACATTTTGTATATCTCTTGCAGTTTATCAGTTATACAGAAGTCATCCAAAATGTAATGGTCTTCAGAGGCTATTTCCAGAAAATTCATGATATACATTTTATTTGCCATAAAAATATCTTAAACAAAGTATAGGTATTTTAATCAAAATCGTTACAGCCATTTTTGAGAAAATCAAAATTTTCGAAAAATGTTCTACGTAAAGAGTAGTTTGGGGTGGGAATTTTCTTGAAAATCTTCGTGTCGCAAACTTGAAAGATACTCAACTTAAATGCCAAGTTTGGTATTTCGTTTATGAGCTATGCAGCCCACAGACACACACACACACACACACACACACACACACACACACACACACACACACACACGGACGTGTTTCTAATTTTTTTTTTTTTTGGAATCAGGGAGTCTCAAAACGTGTATTTCCAGTGAAATATTGCTATCGAATTTTTGGTTGCAATATAATACCTTCTCTATACACTATGTACATAATACATGTAAGGAAAGTAAAAAGAACGAAGGCCTACCCGCCCAGAATAATCAAATTAGCCCTACTTCAATTTTAAGGGTATTTCAAAAACATTCTTTTGCTTAACAACACTTCTGATATTATTGCATATTATACAGATTCCATTTAATAGAAGAAAAAGCTTATAGATTATAGACTTTACTATGGTTCAATGCGGTTCATTTACGTACTGGAGTAATTTTCACGTTTCAGGTTGAATATTTCATGTTATGCCATGCCTCTCTGTGGGCCACATGTCGCCGCAGATATGAACGCTCATATGCACTGGAGTAATAATTCATATCAGCAAGGTGCACTTGCATTTCATTGTTCCGAATGCATTAGCTTCGTTCGTCAGCTCCCATGCATCAGCTTTAAGTGCAATAGAACTTCTGCAATTGTCTGTTAGTATGTCAAATGACATCAGCTCTGTTTTAACTACTTGTCATTAATCATCCGCACTCAACAACCTGGACATTAATTAGTTGTTTGTCACCAACTATTGGTTTATCTTATCGCAGAAAAAGAATCGATTAATTGCAGAAGTCACCATTCATGTGCTAATATGCACTTTAATCAGTATTAAAATAGAGAAGAGTTATTACATGTAGTTTGAGTGTTAAGGAAGCTTATTTTTCGGAGCTGTATGATGGGGTTATATCGAAATACAATATCTAGCGACACTGAACGCTAAAGCAGATGTTGAAGAAAACATAGAAACATACAGTAGTTTAAATGGCTGCATAAAACGATATTTTAGCAAAAATATGAGTAAACAAATAAAGAAAAGGCTTCATAATATATCTAAACCGGGGCAGATGTAATTTTGTTAAACGTGGACACTAAGAACTAGGAAAAGTCAAGATTGGAAGGATCCAAATTAGATTTTTACGAGCATTGCTTGGAAATTAGTAGATCCCCCTGAATCCAAAGAAAATTATTTTTAGAAAAAGATCCGTGTGAGCGTGTATGTGACTGTCAGTCTGTCTGTGGAAACATAACTTAAAAACGAAAGGACCATTGAATACCAAACTTGGTATTTAAGTTTGGTAACTTTCAAGGATGTGGCACGAAGATTTTCAAGAAAATCCCCCACCCCCAACTACGATTTACATGGAACTTTTTTCGAAAATTTTGGTTTTCTCAAAAATTGCTCTAATGATTTTGATTAAAATATCGTACATTAAAGATATTCAACTGACAAATAAAATAAATATCTTGAATTTTCTGGGAATAGCCTCTGAAGACTACTTTATTCTGGATGAATTTTACGGAATTTTACATAACTGCTAAACGGTAAGAATTAGACAAAAATTACTACACAAAAAATTTAGATTACATTAAAACACACAATTTATGTCATATTCATTTTTTAATTCCTTGTAAGTAGAAGAGAAATGAGGTATTACATTAGGCTAAAACGATAGTTAAATCTTTTAAAAGTTGGTCGCTATGTGAAACAATTGAGGTTCGGTTCGCTTTGCATGATCCCGTTTGAGAGAAGTTAGACAGTTTAAAATTGAAACCAATAACAAGGAATATGTCGACAACGGTTAACTTTATAAGAAAAACGTGTATGACATAAACGATGTGAATTTTGAGATCTGGATTTTTTGTCTAGTAGGTTTTTATTTCTCTCTTAACGGTTTAACCATATCCAAAATTTTGAAAAACCCATCCAGAAAAATGGGACTTCAGAGGCTATTCCCAGAAAATTCAAAATATAAATTTTATTTTTGATGTAAATATCTTTAATATGCGGCCATTTTTGAGAATGGCCAGATTTTCAAATATGTTTCCACACTGTCCACGTATAAGCGGACCTTTTCCTAAAATGCTTTTTTGGGCTCAGGTGACCTCAAGACACATATTTCTGGTGAAAGCTCAACATCGAATTTTTGGGTGGAATACAGTACCCTAGCTACTATGCACTATATGAACATAAGTGCTAGAGAATATTAAAAAATGGTTAGCCCCTATAAAACTTGATTATAATTCTCCACTTTTGTTGAAGAACTGAAATTAAAATTTTCAGTTAAAAACTGCAAAAGCAAGTTTAATTTATAACATCTTATGTATCCCATTCATATGCATTTCTGTACCTATTCGCAAAAATATTCTTAAAAGTTTCATTACCCTTGAAAATGTAATGCCTTCTTGAAAATCTTCTTGTCGCATCCTTGAAATATCCACTTTGGAATTTAATTGACTTTTTGCTTTTGAATTATCCTGTTCACAGATACAAGGACATACACACAAGGACCTTTTTCTAAAAATTGTTTTTAATTATAATTTTAATATGTTTATTTTTACACAAGGGATTCCAAACGTGTATTTCCAGCGAAATATCAGTATCGAATATGTTTTCGTAAACTTCCACGGCCAATATTAAAATTATCTTGGTCCAGAGTTTCCGGTGTAGACCGCGTCTTAAGGCTAAAATCTGCCGACGTTTCGCCCATCTTATGATAAGGCTTCCTCAGGGCTAACTGCGTCTGGTCCGGCTGGCGTACCTTCTTTTATACTGTAGTTGGGACATGCCAAGTACCGCCCTCCTGTGTTGCCATTGGTTATCGTTTGGCCAATGGCTGGGGTCGCTGCTTTCTGTATTCCTATTGGCTCGCTGGCCGCAAGGTGGAATGCTTTTCTTAGCAGAGGTCTCCAGATGGTGTTCAAACTTTTTCCATTGTCTCTGTTAACTTTATGTTCTTCTTTAATTATTTCTATGCTTTCGCGTATAATGCGATGTTTGTAGTCTTCACATGGTACCAATAATTTCATGTTATCAAAATCAATGTGATGGCCGGTTTCAATAGCATGTTCGGAGAGAGCGGACTTTTCAGGCTGATTAAGTTTGAGGCTTCTGATGTGCTCTTTTCGACGTGTGATTGCCGATCTTCCGGTTTGACCTATATTTAGCAAGTATATTTAGCCTTAAGACGCGGTCTACACCGGAAACTCTGGACCAAGATAATATCAGTATCGAATTTTTGACAATAGCTTCTTTATCTATGTACTATGTACCAAGTAGAGAAGGTATTTACTATAATTAGAACCAGCTGAAAAATGCAATGCCACAGCCGGAATTTGAAGAGTTTTCCCACTCTCCGTACGGTTGCATTAACCATTGAACTTTTGTGACATGTCGGCATGACACTAAATCTCCTAACTGCTCGTGTGTTTTACCCGGTCAACCAATCTGTATGACTCCCTCCAGAGAACATCTGATTCGTGTTTTTACCGGTTTTTTCTGTATGCAACATCGATAACAGGAACTGAGAAAACATTGGAAATCATTTACAGGTTCCTATGCATATGCCAAAAGCGAAGGTGAACGGTAAAAGCGAAAATAGAGGAAGAAGAGGCAAAATAAGATTTTACCTTCAGCTTGCTACTCTTCAGTATATTTAATTAAAAAGTTGAGGTGGATAAGGGAGAGTCAGACTGAAAAATGCAACGCTATGCCAGCATGTTGCAAACTGGTAGAGCAACCGGCTAGAGACCGGGAGATCCGTGGTTCTAATCCCGGCTACGGCATTGAATTTTTCAGTCTGGCTCTACCTATCCAACTCCTGTCCTACACACGGCTTATGTGAGAAAACATTAAAATTATCACAAAAAAGTTGAGGTGTTTCTCTGTGTATCGTAAACCTGTTAATTTAACCTTGTGCCAATATGGAATGTGTAGGACATTTGAAACCTGACTGGAATAAAGACTGGGATTATCACGAGCAGTAAGATACAAGTATGCAAATTTTCATTTCAAGAAGGAAAGCCAATTGACTTTCCTATACAAGCTGCAAAAGGACAAATTCGTTACGCCGGATGCAGACGATAATTACGTGAGCTCCTCATTAACATTATCACCATAATTGGAGTAGCTCGTTCTCGCTGATTTCAGTATTTACATTTTTATAATGTTGATTCTTGATACACTTATTAACATGAAGAGGATTGCCCTGCCCGAATATGAACTACTCTTAGTGTGATCTTCTACCACAGGAACTAGGCCCTCCTGTTCCGACTCAACAGAAGTCAACTTTCAGCTCTCAAGAGGTTCTTGAAGTTAGTTACCCAGCACATTGGTTTTCTCAGGGGTTTCCTGGGTGTCAGGTGAATACTGGGAAGTTTCATTACACCCCCCCCCATTATCTGTTTCTTCATTTCCCCTTACTACTTCACATTTTATTTCATCCTACATCTGGTAGGTCTGTTTCAGGGTTGTAAGTTTTGGTGAGGGGCTCCGCTTACTTGGTAGGGAAGAGGATGCTCTCTTGTCAACTTCGTCCTCCAGGGGCAGTGTCACCGGTCTCCCCAGGGGAGGGCTGAAGCCGGGTACTAGCCGCCATGGAGTCTCGGTTTGAAAATGGTAAGAGCACCCCTCTGTTCTGTCTCTGACTCCTTGGAACGCCGCCCTCTGTCTCCCCTCGGCCCAACTTTTCACCTCGGAGGTGCCCTACACGGGTCATAGAACAAAATGTTTTCTAAGTCACGTGCCCAATCCCCTACGCAATTTATTCTATCCTAGTAATTTAGCAGGAATCCTTGGGAGTCGGTTTGAATGACTAGGTTGGTGAGGCACTGGCTTTCCAAGATCGGGGGGTTCAAACTCTTAAAAGCGACAGCACAATGACAGCAGATGTTCTAGCATATGAAAACTCCTGCGGGACGAAATTCTGAGTCGGGCTCAGTAGTGTAGTGGTTACCATACTAGTCTCTTGAAACCAAAGTCGCAACCCGCCGGAGGGCGATGGATTTTTCCGGCGTAAAAATCCTTAGCATGACTTCCTTCGGAAGGGAAGTACAGCCGTCGTAGATTAACAGCACGAAAAAGAACCTCAGCCCGATAAAGAGGCTTATGGGCAAAACTAAGCCGTCGTTCACGCCCAATATAGAATGGGACCGCAGCTAAAGAGCATCCATAAAAAATAAATAAAAAAGATGAAATTCCCGGACATTGGCGGACTGATACGATCCTGGCAACAGACAGTATAATTAACACAAAAAAAAACAACAAAAAAAAAACAAAAATGGGCGTTTTTAATCGGTGGTCATATATATATATATATATATATATATATATATATACACACACACACACACACATGCCACACGAAAGATGATCAAAAACTAAGGTTACAAGGTCCATGTTCTTGGTGTTTCGCCTTTCACAGCAAATTTAGGAATGTCCGGTAGTTTTAATACATGCGCTAGGCATTTTTGGAAAACGGTCCGTGTGTGTATGTGTGTGTGTCTGTGTACAGCATAGCTCAAAAACGAAAAGATCGTTAAATACCAAACTTGGTATTTAAGTTTGGTATTTTTCAAGGATGCAACACAAAGATTTTCAAATTACCCTTTGTATGAAAAAATTGTCGAAAATTTTGTTTTTCCAAAAAATGGCTCTAGCGATTTTGATTAAAATACTACATATTAAAGCAATTTCCATCACAAATAAAATGTATATCTTGAATTTTCTGGAAATAGCTTCTGAATACCTGTTCATTCTGGATTAATGTTACTGAATTTTGCATAACTGGTAAACCATAAGAGGTAAACAAAACTATTACACAAAACATGTAGATCTCGTTAAAACACATAATCTATATCATAGACATTTTTTCGTGGAATTGACGTTTCCCAGATATTCTTTGTTATTGGTTTCAATTTTAAAATACTTAAAACTTTTCTCATACGGGAACTTGTCAACTTACGCCCATGCAAAGAAACGGATTTCAATCCCATAGCAACCACATTTTAAAACGTTTGACTGTCAGTATAGCCAAGTGTACTACCTTATTTCCCTTCTACTTACAAAGAACTAAGTAACAGGACCGCATCTGCTAATGTTTATCTCGATTATTATGAAGCAGATAGAAGAATAAGCTTATTAACAATAATTTGTTATAAAGATGTAGAGAAAGTCATTTTTTTAAATTTTTCTCTGTTAGAAATAACTTCCGCAACAGCCCATAGTATATTTACTGTGGACGTTCTGTCACACGCCCAGCGCACATAGCAAGCAGCACCGCCATGCCGGCGGGCTAAAAGCCGCACAACCTGTTCTACTCTATGCTCATTACCCAGTAGAATGTTTATAAATCGTTGCAATACAAGTATAGCTTGAGAGTTGTGCTGAATTTGGGCGCCTAATTCTATCCTTATTCAGCGGTCTATTGTTATTTTTATATTTTGTTGTTCCAAACGTTTCTGAATGCGTTATTTTAAAATTTATTCCCTACTTTTGGCAATTACCTGTATTTGCAATATGGGAATATTATTTCTTCGTTTTGTGCAACCAAAATTAGTTTTTCTTTCAATGCGTATAACTTAATTTTAAAAACTCTGCAATTTTTAATCACATGAGTCACTTATTTTGATATTTCACAAATTATTTTTATGTTCTATTCACTTCATTACAGTGGACATTAAAGGCGAAGCATGAACGAGTGGTTAGACACTGGCCTCTCACAAAATGGCGCGGGATGTACCCCACTGATTTGTAGTAGAACAAGCAGCTTCTGTATGAGTTTGTTTCCGTTCTTTGGTTTCCCTGCCATTCATTCCACCAATTGCTATACATACCGGGGTGATCAGCATAGAGTTGATGAAATTCCCAATTCTTAGCCGACTGGCGGTGAACGCGAAGCTTCAGTTGAACTCTTACAAAAGTTTTTATTAATTGATTCAATACAATTATGTGAAAATGACCCTATTTGGGTACCGGTATTCTGCTCCCCATGTATTTAGTTATGATATATACGTCCGTGCATAATATGCGAGTGACCCCCGCGTTCCCCAGAGATTAAAAGAGAAAGTTAACAAAACAATTCCACACACTTTAGAGGAACTTAAAATAACATTCTTATAGAAATTACTGCCATTTCTCAGAGAAAACTGAAGCATGCAATGGTCATTTTCCTAAGCAGGAGTCAGAAATCCTTGAACAACTAAAGTAGAAACTTCCAACATTTCCTGGCTTGATATATGAGAGTATATTTATTTTTTAACGTTTACTTTTTGTTTCTCTTTTAGAAATTAACTTCCGCAACAACCCATAGTATATTTACTATGGACGTTCTGTCACACGCCCAGCGCAAATAGCAAGCAGCACCGCCGTGCCGGCGGGCTAAAAGCCGCACAACCTGTTCTACTCTATCCTCATCGCCCAGTAGAACGTTGTAATGTAAGTATAGCTTGAGAGTTGTGCTGAATTTGGATGTCTTATTCTATCCTTATTTAATGGTTAATTGTTACTTTTATGTTTTTATTGTTCCATACGTTTCTGAATGCATTATTTTAATATTTATTTCTTCCCTTTTGCAATTGCCTGTATTTGCAATATAGGAATATTATTTCTTCGTTTTATGCAACCAAAATTAGATTTCCTTTCAATACTATGAAGTTTGTATTCACATGATAAATTTATTTCGATGTTTCATAAACTATTCTTATTTTTTATTTACTTCGTTATGATCGACAAGGCGCTGCCAGGTCGAGTGGTTAGACACTCGCCTCTCACCAAATGGCATACTATACATCCCACGGGACCGCATGTGGGATTTGTAGTGGACAAACTGGCTTCTGTGCGAGTTGGCTTTGCGCTCTCTGGCTTCTTCCGCCATTCTTTCCACCAACTACTCCTTTACCACCTCTCCTGTAATCCATAACGTATTCCATTCCTCTCTGATTCAGTGTCCATCGGCTCCTCGATAGGCATCTAACCATACGCATTTGCGTGTCAATCTTGGGGGTATAAATCTTAATACTAAAGTAAATGTATGCTAAAGTATGTGTAATCGACTTTAATTTTGCAGAAATAATCTGATTTAGTGGAAAGTACAAAAGGGAGATGGAATCGATAATCCGATGTTTCAACAACAGGTTACTATACGCTGACTTAGAAACTTTCCACATCGCGAGAAACAACTGAATAGCGACGACACTATAAAATGATAGTATTGAACGGTTCAAAGAGTAAGAACAGATATGCACAAACAGTAAACTACACTGATTTTTCAAGTTTATGCATATCTAATATAAACAGTTTAACTAGGGTTGCAGTTTAAAATTGAAAACAATAACAAGGAATATCTCAGAAGCCGTCAACTCTACAAGAAAAACGTATATAACTTATATTTTGTGTTCTAACAAGATCTAAATGTTTTGTTGTATTAAGTTTGTGTCTATCTCTTATAGTTTAACCGTTGTACAGTTCTTCTGAGGCTATCCCCAGAAAATTAAAAATGTACATTTTATTTGTGATGTAAATATCTATGATATATAGTGTTTCGATCAGAATCGCTACAGCCATTTTTGCGAAAAATAACATTTTCAAAAAAGTTTCCATCTAAAGGGCAGTTTGCAACGAGGGGATTTTTCTTGAAAATTTTCGTGTCACATTCTTGGAAGATAATAAATACAAAATTTGGTATTTATGGTGTTTCTTTTTGAGCTATGCTATCCACAGATACACAGGACCTTTTTCTAAAAATTGTTTTTGGGGTCAGGGGACGTCAAAAGATATTTCCGGAGAAATCTCAGTATCAGCCTTTTTTCTACATTTTTTTAAGTCAGGGGCCTCAAAAGATATATTTCCCGTGAAATCTTGGTATCGAAATTTCAAGTGGAGCACAACACCCTCTCTATACACTACGTGAATAGTTGTGTACAAAAAGTAAAACCTACGAGGGCCGTTTTTTTTTTCAACCTCCGATAGGCTATAAATATAACACAAGTTCATAGATAATTATTTTATTAATAAAAGTTTTGTACACTTATGGTTACTTTTCAACATAATCACTGAAAAGAATATTGCACAATTTTTGCAATATCCGCTTCAAAAAATGTTGCCGCCAATGATTTCAAATAGCATTGACGTTGTTTTGAAGATATTTTTGTTTGTTTGAAAGTACTGCCCTCCTAGCCACGTCTTCAGTTCAGGGAAAAGGTGAAAGCCGCTAGGTGCCAGGTCAGGACTGTACGGCGGATGATCGAAAATGTCCCATTGAAATTGTTCAAGGAGCCGATGGGTTGTGCCAGCAGTGTGTGGACGGGCATTATCATGAATCAACCCCATTCCTGAAGTCAACAATCCTCTTCGTTTGTTTTCAATGCCTTTCCGCAAACGGTGTTAAGTTTCACAATTAACAGCTACATTGATAGTGGTTTCGGGCTGCATCATTGGGAGTATAGGGAGTATTGCAATGATTGTTAAAACAATTTGTGTTGTTTATTCCAGATGAACGCGCTATTCAAGAGTTGACACTGGTTGTTGTTAAACAACTGAAAACAGTGGCTTGTGGCTGTCACGTAACTAATATATAAATGAAAGACACTTAAAGAAATGGTCATCTGTGATTAAACAAAATATATTTAATGGAATCTTGCGAGATGGTTATGGTATTAACATCTCTGGCCCACATTCGGGAGGTCCCCAACGATCATCCACTCTGCCCCTTGGGTTTTTCGTGATTTCCTCGGGTCGGCAGGTGAATGCTGTGGTGGTTTTTCTTCTAACACGACTTTCCTGTTCATCCTTTCCTATGACCATCATTTCATTGTCATTTTTTTCAAGGTTGAAGGACAGAATGAGGATGTTTTATACGTTGCGGCTGGGTGGTGTTTGTGCACTCGTAAAGGTTTATTCCTGGCGTCGTTACGGGACCCACTTTTGGGTGCTTTTGGGTGACCCCGGAGGTGGCCCAAGAAAAATAATTTTATGAAACTTAATTAGTAACAAACTTCATGACGAATTTAAACTACTTATTGAAAAGAAAAAAGAATAATAAACAATCCGCATTTACTTTCATTTCTATGTTCTTAATTGATACAATTTAATTATACATTCCAATTAGGAAGATGTATTGACCGAATAAAAGATGCTAAGTTATTATTCAAGTGATTACAATGAATTTGCTTCATGCTTAATTGTATAATAAATAAAGTATTAATATATCTGGCGGCGTTGGATGCGTTCGATCTGGAAACGTTAGTTACTGCGCCCATGCTTGTGCCCATCGTCATTGGGGTCTGCCTTTCGGATCTCTCACCTCAAACTTCCCTTTCTCCTAGGGATTGCATAAATCGCCAAGGTCGAATAAGTCCGTGATAATCCTATTCTTAATGGCAAATCATAGATTCTATTGCGTTCCTCTTGATTTCATCTTACTTATCGAACAGAAAGCAAAAGGTTATGATAAATACTTAAAATAATAGCAATGCATATTCTGAATGGTGTGAAATAAGGTTTTGTTCTGGGTCCCTTATTATTTTTGTTGTATATACATATTACCTCAATTTCCTTTTGCGAATGATACCTTTGTTACTGAGGACTCTAGTTAACCGCAAACAATTAAAAACAGTTGGAGAAGTTTAATTTAGGAAACAAATAAGATACAAGAGGGGAATTTCACCCCTCTCAGACAGATGTCGCCAACAGGCGCACTTCCGTGTGTGTATGCCGCTATGCACAGCGTGGTGCTGAGCCACAGAGTGGGTCAATCCTTTCATGTCAGCGGTGTATCAGAAGCGATTTGTGCAGAATGTCTGTTGCGAATACCACAGCAAAATAGAGCAAGCAAACTTTAACCCCAACTGGGATGAACATTTCTTCTTTCAGATATTGATGCATGCCAGAATTCCTACGCTGCAGACAGTTATCACTAAAGTAAGATATTAACTCCATAGAAGTCTCATAACTGCTGAGACAACATGCCGGTAGCTCAATTGTTAGAGCAACCGCAAGAGAGCGGAAGAATCGTGTTCAAATTCTGGCTGTGGTATTCCATTTTTCAGCTGGTTCTAACAGTAAAATAAGTATAAAAATTAACACTTTTTTTTTAAATCAGTTTAAAGCACCAGTGTGTATGTGTGTTTTGTATTTGTGTGTGTGTGTGTGATTTCATACACCAGCCGCCGTCGTTAAAGCCTACAATCCTGTGAGAGATGACGTGAAACACATGGAAGGTAATGGTGAGGACAATACATTATGGACAGCATTGGCTTATTGTGCATCAGACCCTAGGAGGTTAGGATGAGATGAGAGTAATTATAACGGGCGGCCGAAACAGACGGCGGGGAAGGAGCCATCGTGGAGGGTCCATAAAAGTTTCCAAGCAGTTCTTCATCTCGACGCGGGTAGCGCTAGAAGCGCTTAGGTCTACCGAACTCTCTGGAACAACAGACGACTTCCAAAGCCATCCCGCCGCTGAGAGATGCGTTTCAAAGTCACCACCACGGATGAGCGCCACCACTGCAGTCCTTGCCGATATTTACAACCCTGAAAGAGACCGGTTGGATGAAATGGAGAAGAAATGAAGGAACAGGAAATTTGTGAGAGTAAAGAAACGTCCCCAGCATTTGCCTAGTGACCCGGAAAACCCCGAGAAATCCGCGGGAGTCGATAATGGACCTCCCGAATTCCAGTTTCAAACGAAACGCTTGAACTATCTGACTCGGTTTAAAGTACCAGTGCTGTAAATTATTATTACCGCTTTTGTTTCATTTATGACTTTCTTATATTATTTAATGCATACCCAGTTAGGCCAATAATTTAATACACATGTTGGGTAAGAAACCTCACTTTTACGTTTTCTCGTTTATAGATTATTTAAGCCTCTGAGAAGGTGTAATCGAGGTCACGCTGTAGTAAATTACTATTAAAGTAAATGACATACAGAGGGAGACACAATTTGGCTTCTGACGTAAGACAGATGAGTGCGTAACGGTTCTGCGTGCCTGACATAAGGAAACGAGCTAATATTGATTAGTAGAATATTTAAGTAAACTTGAAATTGAAACTCGTTAAGTGGTATTCGCCTTCGATTGAGGGAAAGCTTTGAAACAATATTACCTCACCAGGCAACTTGACCTTTACCCAGATACGAACTCGGGGAACTCCGGTTTGCACGTTCACCGCAAAACAATGGAGTGTGTACGTCGTATGCCCTGATTGCAGGTAAGAGAGAAAGGCAGAAAAATAAAATGCCAACATTTCCTTTTAGTGTAGATTAGTAAACAAAATGGCGCTGAGCAATTTTCTTCCTCGAATAATCACCACGTTTTCATGAGGTGTTCAAATCAATTTTAGTCCAGTTCCATCGGAATACGATCCGCAATAGATCGTTTTGAATACGCAAGGTTCGAGAATAAATGTTTCAAGCTTTTACATCTTTGATCGACTGGGATTTACGTTGGCGAAACTGTTAATAGTTCTGCGTATTGTAAGCAGATTTGAGGTTAATGAGTGCTTTGGGAAGAATAAATTGCGATATTATCGAAACGATAAAAAATAGCTCTTGCATGTTTTATTACACCAGTTCTGGCAAGTTTAATAAAGAAAACAAAATGACAAGCCTGCAGCGTGTTTCAAAGAGTACAGTATAACACACTCTTAGCCAACGTAGAGTAGGTTCCTGAAAGCAACGTGTTATTTCATTTGTTTTTAAAAGTGCGACAAGGGCAATGAATGTGTGAGACAGAGAAATATGTTACAATGAATGTGTGCGATAGAGAGTACTTGATACGGTTCGGTTTAGCAAATCAGCAATATCCCCCCCCCCCTGCGCCTCATTTCCCGGGAACTTTCTCTGTTGTACAAACAGTAGCCACTTTCTGTATTCAATACAATTTCATTACGAGATTTTCCATGCTACAGATTCCAATTCGATAACATTCCGATCTCACAGAATCGGATCCAAAATTCAATACGTTTTGAATCCGTGTTTCCATACAGTATTCAATACGGAATTAGTTCTCGAAACTATTTCAATACCCCATGGAAACGTGATATTGGTGTCGGAAACTGGAATGCTAAATATTTCAAGACTCCATACAGAAGAATTTTAGCGTTTCATATATATTTCTAATCGGTGCGCTGTAGTCGCGAAGCTGATTTACCTGCAGTCTCAAATACCAGTCCTGCCGCAACAAACCAGCCGCCGTCATTTAAGCCTAGGTGATGAGGTGAAGCAAATGGAAGGAAATGAAGAGGATAGTAAATTATGGAGAACAGAATTGAAGGAAAACCAGCCCAGTAGATTGGGGAAACCGCGAAAAAAAAAAAGAAAGAGGAATATATTCTGTTCCCATAACTTTCTCTGCCTGTTATACAAACAAATTTGTTACAAAAGAATTTTTTTTTCTCTTCCCCATGCTAACCGAGATTGCATTAGCAGAACGGTCTTATTACTTAGTTTCTTATAGTCAGAAGGTAAGGGCATACACAATGCTAAAGTGGTAGTCAAATTATTTAAAGCGATTATATATGCGATTGACATTGAAATTTGCATTTTTGCATGGCCAGGGATAAAACAAAAGGAACATGCATAATTTACTGTTTGAGAAAAGTATAAGTATTTAAATTCCACAAAAAAAGTTGTATATGACATGAATTGCGTATTTTAGCGAGTTGTACATGTTTTTGTATGGCAACAATTGTATGGCAACAATATCTTTTACGATTTACCAGTTACGCAAAAGTCATTCAAAATGAGGAGGACCTCAGAGGCTATTCCGGAAAAGTGAAGATTTACATTCTATTTTTATGTGAATATCTTTAACTTCGGCATTTAAATCCAAAGCGCTAGAGCCATAAATGAGAAAAGCAAGATTTTCGAACATATTTCCATATAAAGGGTAGTTTAGGATTCGGAAATTTTATTGAACATCGTATCACATCCTTGGATGATACTGAACTTATACCAAGTTTGATATTCCTAGAAAATTCAACATATACACTTTATTTTTATGCATAGAATATGGTTAGAGCCATTTTGGAGAAAATACAAATTTACGAAAAATGTTCCATGTAAAGGAAAGTTTGGAATGAGGAGATTTACAAGAAAATGTTTGTGTCACAATCTTGGAAGATGCTGAACTTAAATACCAGAGGTTTCATTTCTGCGTAGCGGAGACTAATTCTACAGCCATTCGCAGAGGAACTGGTGCTATACTACTGGGACACTCTATTTGAACCTTATTTATTTATATCTTCGCTCCCACCTCTGAGGATGGCAGTAGTGAGTTGCCGAGAGCTCAGATAGACAGTCAAACCTCACCTCATCTCACTTCGCCGGGAAAGCTTCAGATCTTGAAACGCAAACTTTAATGTTAAAAAGGCTCTTTTTATTCAAGGGACCTCAAAACACGTATTTACAGTGAAATATCGGTATCGAATTTTTGTGTGGATTACAAACTTCCCCTGCTTGCTATACCTGTTGAGAAAGTAAGAAACAGAACGGTCTTCAAAGGCTTCGTTTAGCGTCAAACAGGTAATTGACGAGAATAGCTACGTTTACACTTCATTATACCAAACGGAAGTTCTGTAAGAAAAAGTTAACCTTCCTGAAAACCGCAACTCTTTTAATCGTAACTACCAGTGTGTGAAAGTGCTCCCCTTTGCATAAAGCTACAGCCACGGCGTTTTGATTAAACCGCGTTCCGGAAGAAAGACTGCGAAATTAACAGTCATGGCGTTCCTGGTTTTGTGACCTACTAAGACATCTTTACTCCCATTTTAAAAAATTCTAGGCAACCTTGCGATTCACAAAACCTAGTCTGATACATATAAAACGATTTTACAGTACTATCAATTCAAAAAGAGCAGAATAACTAGATTCCTTCAAAAGTCACTTCAAATTTTAAACCATTATATATATACTCTATTTGAGATAGGAAAACAAAACAAAACAAAACAAAACAAGTCATTTTACGGGCAAATAATGGGGTTTTATAAAACAATACGAAGATCTCTCCGTTGTCTTGTTCAACGCACACCATGTTTTCTCCCACTCTGCTGTCAGTTGTTGGATGTTAGAATTACTCGTTTTTTAAGGTGATCCCACAGTCAAAAATTAATTCAATTGAAATCTGGAGATCGTGGCGGCCACTTTGTTCAACTCTAGGAATGAAATGTGGGATTACTCTTAAAATGTTAACAGTTCTAAATTTTCTCAGACCTTGAGAAACATTTCTCTTGCTTTCATAATAGCATTTTTAAACATTCATCTGCATGCTCCGTTACAATAACAGCATTACATACATTAATACATGCTATCATCACTACTTATTACATTTGTTTTCTATTATATAATAGTGATAATACAATAATAACAATATATATACTTAAATTTTGTTTTAAAAATACACTTGTTGCAGTCAAATGTCATTAAAATAATTTTGTATAATTACATTTGACGATTTAGATTATTTTTACAATTACTTTTTGCATAATACTAATGAGACAGCTGTATTTTATCATTTAGTGATAGAGTCATAATTTGTAACTTACAAATTCTTATAGTACTATAAATAAAAGTACCAATATTTTATTCAACAAAACTGTATCCGTGGTAACAGTGGACTGAAAAAAACACACAAAAAAAAAACAGCAAAAATACAAATCTCATTGCTTTCCCAATATGTGACTTTTTAATTTTTATTCTAGCTCAGGTATTTCAATATTCATAACGGTTTAAAGTGATTTTTGGGACCCTATATAACAGGGACAACAACCAAAACGTTCGGTACAGAGAATTTGATAAACAATTATATCTAGAATAAGGAAAGAGTGTAGAATAAAATGCACAAGATTTGTTGATTACATTCAATTGGGAACACCCACGACTGGTAATCATGCTCAAATGTAATCTATTCTGAAAGGAAGTTTCACGTAAAATCCTAAAATAATAAAAGTAAGCAAAAATAATATCTCTGAAATTAATTAAATTGCAATTTGATCTTCAAAGAAATCACATGATACAATAACAGCTCATTGTCTGACGTCACCATTTAGTATGCGGTTGCCAGCAGAGAGAGTTTAACACATCGATGTGTAACATATATTATTGTAAGTATTGTTCATTTCCCCTTTATTTTACTGCATAGTGTAATTTAGTGCTGTTTTTGTGTAGCGTATGTAGCAGAACATTTTGTTTTCCGTAACAATATGAATTCTGACCCAGATGCCCAAAAATCTTATTTGTTCCATTCAAATGTTTCTCTGTTCTGCAACCAAACTATTCCAACAAAAGATTATTCTTTTATTTACATCATGATACTCGATATAATTAGCACCGATGGTCATTTTACTTTGTTCTTTATACATAGAAGGGAAATAACTGAATGCACTAGGCTAAAACAATAATCGAATCTTTTAAAAGCTATCGCAATACGATTGCCATTGAAGTTCGTTCTCTTTCCATGACCAGGAATAAAACAAAACAGATGAATGTCTAACTTTTGAGAAAAGTTTAAGTATTTTAAAACTGAAATCAATAACAGTGAATATCTCAGAAATGGTTAGCTCTACAAACAAAACTGTACATGACATAACTTCTGCGTTTTAACGATATTTACATTTTTTCTGTTTGTTTTTGTTTATGTCTTACGGTTTACCAGTTATGCAAAAGTCATTCACATTGAAGAAGTCTTCGAGGCTATTCACAGAAAATTCAAGATATACGGTTTGTTTATCATAAGATATCTTAAGCATGTGTGCTTTTAAGAAAAATTGTCAGACCCATTTTTGAGAACATCAAAATTCGAAAAATGTTCAATGTAAAGGGTAATTAAGGGTGATGGGATTTAACTAAACATGCGTGTTGCGTGCTTGGAAGATGCTAAGTTTAATACCATGTTTGGTCTTTAACCGACTTTTCGTTTTTAAGTTATGATGTACGCACGCACACACACACACACACACTTACACACACACAGAGCTTCTTCTAAATATACCCATTTTTATATTAAGGGTCCTCATAAAGTATTTCTGTTAAAATCTCGAAGTTTTGGGTGGAATATAATAGCTTCTCTACTTCTATGTAAATTGTACATACGTACTAGGGAAAGTAAAAATGATGAATTGAATATTGCAATGAACGAATGCTTTGCCAGTCTCCATGGCCGCGCTCGTTAAAGTGCCTAACATTGGTGCTTCGTGGCGCAGGGGATCGCGGGATCGAGTCCCGCTTCGGGTGTTTGTGTGCTTATAAAGACGGCAAACAAATATGAAAGTAATGTAAACGTAAAGAAAAACGAAAAACAAATTGCCGATATTCCAAGTTGGCTTGTTTACGGAGAGAGAGACTAAACCATCTTGTGATATACCTTTCTCTGAGCAAAGAGCTGCAAAAAGCTCTGTACATTATTGAATATAAGAGTAATTAGTATCTGAATCTATAATTAACTACCATGTTCTGATAATAGGCTATATTACAGTCTAACATTTGATCACTTCTATTCCGAAAGCGAATACATCATGCAAGCCATCAGGTAATAACAAATTAAATATGATAACGTCTCATGACACATGCTATATTTACTTCGAATTATTTCGTTTATTTCCTACCATTTATAATGCTACGCCGCGTGAGTGCGAGATCTGGTAGGCTCGTGGTGAGTCTAGGTGTTGTTGCTGTGTACCTACCCAGGTTAGGGTTTAACCACAGGAACGAGGTGAAGGTTGAGGTTATATTTTATTAGGTTTCGAGTGTTGGTGTTAAGGAGGTAGCGCTAGATAGTCTCCTCGAGCGGTTGCATTTTTCAGGCACAGCATCCTTTCCTCTGCTCCGCTGATGTTTAATTTTGAAAATTATTTATGTTGGTTAATTTTGATAGACCACTCCCAATGTGAGGGGGAAGTACTTAGTTCAGCTAGTTCGCTATTGGCTGGTTTGAAGCCGTTGTTACCGAGGGTGCCCGCAAGCCATGCGGGGAACCCGAAACTGCCTCTTTCGGCGTTCAGTGGGTAAGTACTCCCCCAGAGATCTGACAAGAGCATTCTCATGTTCGCCCAATCTGGCGTAGAATTTCTGAGCCCGGCGCCTAATGACATCTTTCACATATGGGAGGGCCGAAGCTTCATGAAGTAGCCTCAAAGGGAAACATCGACATACAGAATATATGGACGGGAGCCCTTTATTCTGTACCCGCTGTAACCAGAGAAGCCAGAAGCCTGCTGCCATACCCCTCACTTCGTAGGCGTAGAGCATCAGGGGGACTACGAGCGCTTTGAAAATACGAACTTTAAGTGAACCGCATTTGGGAGACCAGAACAGGGTAAAGGGAGGCCGACGTTCCCCGCACATGTTCACGAAAAGTTAGGCCCTTATCAAGAGTGACGCCCAGGTATTTGATGGAATTTCTCCACTCTATCCTCTGACCCTGATAGGAAAAGTTGGTTATCTGGTCTATTGTGGGGCGTTTTCTGGAGAACAGAACAGCATGACTTTTGCCCGGGTTAACCGACATCCGCCACTGTCTGCACCAGTCCAGGCCGAGACGGCGGTGTTTCTGTATGGGATTGAAGGCTCTGCGTGCGTGCGTGTCTGGTAGGCTCATGATGAGCCTAGGTGTTGTTGCTGTGTACCTACCCTGGTAAGGGTTTAACCACAGGAATGAGGTGAAGGTTGAGGTTTTATTTTGGAGGTTTCGAGTGTTGTGTTAAGGAGGTAGCGCTGGTAGGCTCCTCGAGCGGTTGCATTTTCAGGAGCAGCATCCTTTCCTCTGCTCCGCTGGTGTTTATATTTTATTTAATTATGGTGGTAAAATTTTGATAAACCTCTCCCAATGGGAGGGGGAGTGCTTTGTTCAGCTATTACGCTGTTGGCTGGTTTAAAGCCGTTGTTACTGGAGGTGCCCACAAGCCATGCGGGGAACCCGGAACCGCCTCTTTCGGCGTTCAGAGGGTAAGTACTCCCCCAGAGATCTGACAAGTGCGTTCTCATGGTCGCCCAATCTGGCGTAGAATTTTTGAGCCCGGCGCCTAATAACATCTTCCACATATGGGAGGGCCGAAGCTTCATGTAGTAGCCTCAAAGGGAAACGTCGACATACAGAATATATGGACCGGAGTCCTCTATTCTGTACCCGCTGTAACCAGAGAAGCCAGGAGTCTGCTGCCATACCCCACACTTCGCAGGCATAGAGCATCAGGGAGACTACAAGCTCCTTGAAAAGGCGTAACTTTAAGTGAACCGGCATCTGGGAGGCCAGCACAGGGTAAAGGGAGGCTACCGCCCCCTTCGCTCTGTCCGACGTTCCCCGCACGTGTTCACGAAAAGTTAGGCCCTTATCAAGAATGACGCCCAAGTATTTGATGGAATTCCCCCACTCTATCCTTGGGCCCTGATAGGAAAAGTTGAGTATCTGGTCTATTGCGGGGCGTTTTCTGGAGAACAGAACAGCATGACTTTTGCCCGGGTTAACCGACATCCGCCACTGTCTGCACCACTCCAGGCCGAGACGGAGGTGTTTCTGTATGGGATTGAAGGCTCTGCGTATGTTCCTTGGTAGTGATAGCCTCTAAAATCCAAGATTGCAGGTTCAAACCTGGCGGAGGGTGATGGATTTTTCGGAAGCAAAAACCTTAGCATGGCTTCCTTTGGAAGGGAAATAAAGCCGGTGTAATGTTTATTTCCACGTAAAAGAACTCCATACCTTGAAAGAAGAAGTTTCCTGGGCAAAATTCCGCCACTTCGCGTCCGCAGCTGTGATTTCGTCCTACAGTGCCATCTGTGAACGACGAGCCGATCCATGGCGCATAGCGGCTAACTCACGAACTATAAATTCCAATCCGAGCAAGAGAACATCGTAACGATGTCCTATTCTCTAGTTAGGAACTGTAGGAAATTAACTAATTAATTTGTAATGCAACGATTGCATTCAACTATTCAACTCATGGATAATCTACTTTGATACTCGTTAAAAGTCATACAATCGTGCCCTAATTATCAAGAGTATCCAATTGTTGCATAAAATAACTTCGCAGATATTCTGTAATCTTTTTATGTAATTTATGAGAATCCAACCAATTATGCCTTAATGATAAATAGATGAATGCGCTTTTATTTACCTTAAATAGCTTTTTATCTGAGTACGTATGAAGCAGGATCACGTGAAGCTTGAAACAGATTACAAAACTAGGTTATACTAACAGACTTGGTTTGCCCAACACCTGCCTCAGTTCTCCAGCATAGAGATGATGAAACGGTGGACAAATTTAGCTGTCCGTCAAACATTTACCAAGTGCTAGTTTTGTAACAGACTTCAATCCAGGCTTCCGACTTCATGAAGCATTCAGCACTCTTATATATATATATATATATATATATATATATATATATATATATATATATACAGGATAATGCTGCATGTTTACTTTCTCTGTGTACACAATAGATAGAAAATGCATTGTATTCTACCCAAACATTCGAATCTAAGATTTACCTAAATACATGTCTTGAGGACGTCTGTAAATAACAATTTAGAAAATAGCACGCGCGTATGTATGGACAGCATAACTCAAAAACAAAAAGTCAGTTAAGTTCAGCATCGTTTCCAAAGATGCGACAGAAAGATTTTCAGGAGTTTCCCCCACCCCCAAAGCTACCTTTTACAAGGAACATTTTTCGGAACGTTCTATTTTTTTCAAAAATGGCTCTAAGAATTTTGATTACTTTAACTAGTATGACAGAAGTAAGTGTAGCAGATTTAGAATCTGTGAATATGACGAATAATCATTAGCAGTAGATCATGAGAGAATTATTGATGTTAATACTGTTAGGCTGACTTTTAATTATTTTTTTTTAATAATAGGAGTGGCATTTTATAATTTATTAGAGCGCAAGGTACTAGGTTACAAAATATGTGAAAACAAACAATCTATATAAAAACCTCATATATTGGGAAATGATCAAAGAGTAGCAATTTCACAAGAGAAAATAATGATGGCACATGCAAATAGATTAAAAGTGACTTTTTATGAGATATGGATTATTTTAAGTATTTATTCATGAAATTATAACTTACAATTATGTAAAACAAGTGAACGTTGACACTATAGAAGGAATATTTGAATGAACATCATTTTATTGAATTTAATTTAAAATATATGCAATCATGTCTAAGAACCGGGACACATCCCTCTTGAAATTCTGCGAAAGGTAAATTAACAATCCACTCTATACGCAACTTGTGTGCTGTATCTATTAGTATTAATAAAAGCATTCCAGTGGGTGTCTTTTAAAAGCTTGCGACGAAGTGAGGAAAGTGACTAGAATCATTTCAAATATATGGAAAAGAATCGAGCAAGTGAAATGAAGAGGCAGAATGAATAATGAAGCTGATTTAGAAAGATTGAATAATGTTAAGGAGGATAAGAGGAAAAAAAATCTGAATGCAAAATTACCTAAGCACTTCTACCTAACTGTTTGCTCCACGAATAACTTCCAGCTTTGTTACCATTTATATTGACATTCCTTGGAAAATAAATGTTAGTTAAAAAGTTTAAGAGTTAAAAAACATCCAATTATAACTGATATTAGTGACTATATTAATATAATGAACAAAACGTTTCTGTAACAAAATCACATTATATTTGATGTAAAAATTTGTTGTACAGTGAAGAGATGCAGCAAAACTCTTCTGCTTTCAGTAATGCATTTGTGAAGGAAAAGTTTTAGAAGCTTCCTCAGTGATGAATTCAATAGACCTCAAGCAGGGGGTGAGTATAGGTTCTGAAGAAAGGATCTCTTGCGTGAGTGTCCCAACATATGATCTCTTATCGATCCGCATCAGTGGTGGCTTGTAGGCAAGAAGAAAACCAAACAACTTAGAAAAGCTTAAGTTATATAAGCACGTTTTGCTGGCCCTATATCTTATTTCACACAATTTATGTTTTAATAGTTCATTATTACTTTCTCTAGCTCGTAAGTAGAGAAGATATTGTATTGCATCCACAAATTCGATACCAAGATTTCACCCTAATACTTGTCTTACAGCCCTCTGGATGCAAAACAAGCATTTTTAGAAAAAAAAAGTCAAAGTATGTATGTGTAACCATAATTAAAAATCGGTGATTTTTACATTCACATCACTTTCTGTACTTGTTTCACAACAAACTCTTCTTACAAACAATTACTCTTTATTTACATCATAATTAAAATGTAAATGGCGTATTATTTATGGACGCTCTTTAACTACTGTGGTTCTCAGCGACCCATTCTAAATTGGGTGTGAAAGATCGCTTAATTTTGCTCAGAGGCCTCTCTATCAGGCTTGAGGTTCTTTTATGTGTCGTAAATCTACCACACGGGACTAACGGCTTTACTTCCCTTCCGTAAGAAGCCATGCTAAGAATTTTTACCCCGAAAAAATCCATCGTCCTCCGCTATTACACCACGGAGGGCGACTTATTTACATCATGCTAATCAAGATAAAATACTACCAGAAAGTGTGTTATTATCTAGTTCCTTATACACAGAAGAGAAACAAGGGAATACAATAAATTTAAGCGACAGTCAAATATTTTAAAAGCTGTGGCTAAGTGAAATACAATTCTTTTTGCGTGGCCAGAAAAAAAAATCAAAAGAAGCGAAACTAACGGTGGCTTCTCGTTTAAGAAAAAGTGATAAGCATTTTAAAATAGAAATAAGTAACTAGGAATGTCTAAGAAACGGTTAACTCTGCAAAAATAGGTAGATATATGACATAAACTGTGTGTTTTAATGTCTGTTTATAAAGCCTTCGTTGATCTTTTAGGTTACCAATTATACCAGAAAGAAGGGAACTTCAGAGACTAATTCCAGGAAACTGAAGATATACATTTAGTCATGTATTAATGTACGGTATTTAAATCAAAATAGTTTGAGCCTTACCAGGGATCACATGAATGGCGTTTTAAACGGCAAAATTTGATTAAATGCATTAGCTCCTTGAAGCCTCTTCAAAATGTACATTATGTAATATAGCTTCTGTCTTGGTAATACATAATATGATTTCACTGCAAGCTCGTTGTATTTCCGTCATATCAATAAAAAAAATCTGATGTGTTACATTCACATGACTTTCTCTACATCTCTGCAACAAATGATTGTTAAAAAGCTTAAGCCTCTATTTACTTGCTGCTATTCGAGAACAAATTAGCAGAAATAGTCTTATTACTTGTTTCCTTGTAAGTAGAAGCGAAATAAGGGAGTACCATAGGTTAAAGTGATAGTCAAAAGCTGGTTGCTATGTGACTGAAGTTCCTTTGTTTATATAGACAGGAGTTGACAAATTCCTATATGAGAAAAGTAAGTTTTTCATAGCTGAAACCAAAAACAATGAATATCTCAAAAACGATCAACTCCACGAAAAAAATGTATATAGCATAAATTGTGTGTTTTAACGTGCTCTACATTTCTTGTGCAGTAAGTTTTTATCTAACACTTACGGTTTAGCAGTTATGCAAAATTCCGTAAAATTCGTTCAGAATAAAGTAATCTCCAGAGGCTATTCCCAGAAAATTCAAGATATACATTTTGTTTGTCAGCCAAATAACTTTAATATATTATATTTTATTCAAAAATACCAGGTTTGGTATTTTACCGACTTTTCGTTTTTGAGTTATCATTTTCACACACACACGGACACACATACACACACGGACCTTTTTGTGTAAATGCTTTTTTTGGATATAAGGGACCCTAAAACATATATTTCCGATGAAATCTCGGTATCGAAATTTTGGGTGGAGTGCAATACGTTCTCTATACACTATGCATATAGTGCGTGTAGAGAAAGTGAAAAAGCTCTGTTCCAATCACATGACTTTCTCTACCTATTAAACAATCTTCTTCCAGAAGATTATTCTCGTATCTGTTTCATGGTAATCGAAATAAACATTAATAAAATTATCTTTTTACTTAGTTCCTTAGAAGTAGTACTCGGTCCGGGATCACGCAATTACCAGATTGAGGTTCACTGTACACAAGAGTATAACTATGGCGTGTTGGAGTGGGCGTGGTCTCTACAGACCGTTTGGAAACGTGCTGCACTATCTAGCATTGCTCACTGCCTGGCCTCATTCAGTTCCTGCTAGTAAATAAATTAGTGGACATTGAAAGAGAACGCAGATTGAAAAATGTCGAAAATACGAAAGGATAGGCGTTCGACACTGAACAAATTTATGAATAATTCAAACATATTTTGAGTGACTGGTGAAGCGCCTTTTCCTTCGAAACAGTAAATATATATCTTGTAAATTACTGCAATAAATTCTGAGCGAGTTTGATTGATTTACCTTCATTGGTTTTCAAAGCTCTGCACATTATTATCCTAATTTTTTTGTATTAGGCTTAATACTTTTATTTGTAAAACTACAAGGCGTTTTTGTTTACTTAATCATGTTATGAAATAATTGTTTTATTGCGCTGACTTATGAATTAGATTAATGCATATGCCAATACATTTAATAAGCTAATTTTGGAACAGATTTTACCTCAAAATGTTTATGTATACGCCATAAACCTCTCCGTACTACCCTCTCTTTATGCAACTGACTGCTCTGTGTGTTCGTAGCTTTGCGCTTCGGAACCTACATAAAATTGAGCTCCACTTATAAGAAGAAGGGAACTAAGGGAACACGCTAGACTAAAGCGATTGTCAAATCTTTTAAAAGCTATCGCAGTTCAAATGAGTTTGAAATTCGCTTCTCTTTGGATATATAGTTATAAAACAAAAGAATCACTGACGACTTCCTGTTTGAAAAAAGTACATGCATTTTAAAATTGTAACCATTGACATGGAATATGTCGGAACTGGTTAGCTCCGCAACAAAAATGTATAGGACATCAACTGTTAATGTAGTAGGTTTTTGTCTATCTCTTGCGGTTTAGTTATGCAAAAGTTATTCAATAAGAAGAGCACTTCAGGGGTACTATTGCCAGGAAATTTTATTTGTCATAAGAAATAATACGAGTGTTTTGATCTTGTCGATAATTCACAACCGAGCGATCCGAATGTACCGAATTGTTCTAAGGGATGAAAACATGAGTTGATTTTGATAAAAAAATTCAGTGAAATAGACTATTAATAAATTTTAATATATAGGAAAGGAGATTTTATCAGGTTATGGTTGTAATACATTAGTTCTCAAACAGTAGATGTTTATTTACATTTTTTTTCTTTTTTTTCCTTTCTTTTTCACTGCCTCTTGAATTAAACAAATGATCGTCAGATGCGACAAGATTTCAAAAAAATGAATATCAGCTGGGACAAGAAGTTTCGACAATATCGCACCAGTCAACTGACCGCGATTGGTTGAAATTGTTTAATCTCGGCCATAGCATTGGCGCTTTAATAGTTGAGCTGAATTGCCATGTAAATATCTTTATTCGGTATTTTAATCAAAATCGCTATAGCCATTTTTGAGAAAATCAAAAGTTTCCAAAAGTTTCCATGCAAAGGCAAATTTGGTATTTCATGAAAATCTTCGTGTCGTATTCTTGGTAGATACCAAACTAAATACCAAGTTTGGTACTTAACGCGCCTTTCCCTTTTGAGCTATGCTTCCCACAGACACAGACAGATAGACAGACAGGCAGATACACACACACAGATTCACACAGACCTTTTTCTACTCATACTTTTTTTGATTCTGGGATCTTCAAAGCATGTATTTGCACTGAAATCTCGATATCGAATGTTTGGTTGGAATATAGTACTTGCTCTACCCACTATGTACGTTTTACGTAGCAGAGAAAATAAAAAAAAAAAACGCACATGGATGCCATTTCGTTTTCCCCCGAGAAAATGTAACTACTGATTTTCAGAACTCTGCCATTCATTTCTTGAAAGCAACCAATGCTACATCTGAAAGTGTTACAAAAAGAACAAAGCAATAAAAACCGATGATGAGCTGTTCGGAACAAGAAATTAATTTAAAGCAAAAAGTTTGATGCCTTTATACTCACGCTCTGCGAATATAAAAGCCTGATTTAAAACTTCGATTATAACTTTGTAACACAAGATTGCAGCTCTGTCGATAACTAAATCAAAGCATTTGGACGGATATCTATAGAAAAGAGAGAAAAACGAATAACAAACCGTTGCTCACAAAAAAAAAAAAAAAAAAAAAAAAAAAAAGAAGTTAAAACACTTGTTAAGAGTATCTTGCTTGAAGCAGAGGCGTGGTCTGTCAAAAGTTAAAACAGCATTAATTATGATAACGATAGGAGTTTTAATGAAGCAATAAACTTAACTTATTGACCTAGATAGATGGGGGGGGGGGGTAATAAGTAGCTAAGTTATGTTTTCCTCATTACCAGACCAACTGTAAAGATCTTCAGGCTTGTGGTAAGAAGAAGAAGAAGAAGAAGAAGAAGAAAGATCGAAATCTCTTAAATCTATTCTGCGACAGGACCTTGCGTCTTCTGAATCTCTTTTCGTTAATGACAGGAAGTAGAACCGGTAGATTAAATAGCATGTTTATAATTTAATCACGTAGGGCCATGTTTAAACTCAGGGGGTGGAGTAATATGCCACGTTTAACATCTATAAATATAAGAGATTTAGGTTTATAAAAAATAAGTATACTCAGTTCAAAACAAACTAGTAGAATTACTATGATTTACAAAGGTACGGAGTTTTATATTAGAAACTTAAATGCGAGGCACAAACGGATAACTGAAACATCATTTTATCGTCCTCCGAGGTCTATGGGTAACATGCTAGTCTGCCAAGGTCGTGTTCAATCCCGGCGGAGTGCTATGGATTTTTTAGGGCATGGCTGCATTCGGAAGAGAAGTAAAGCCGTTGGTCCCGTTTCGTATATTTTCGTAAAACTTCAAGCCTGATAAAGCGTCCTCTGAGCAAAATTAAGCAGTTTTTCATGCTCAATATATGTAAAATGGAACGCTAAGAACCGCAGCAGTTAAAGAGCGTCCATAAATAAAACTCAATTTAATTCAATTTGAAACATCATTTATTTGATTAAACCTTCTAAATTACATCTTCCATAGTTGGTACATTTTAAAATTAAAACAGATATTGTTCAGATATTACCATTGTTTAAACATTTAATATTTTACCATTCTGGATGCCATGAATGAATTACAACAATAAAAGAGCTTTATATTGAAGAGAATTATATACAGAGCTGATTTTCTAAAGCAATGTGCTGGCCTGTAACATGAAGAAATCCTAAAAATCGATATTTCTGCATACACTGCAGTCATTTAATCTTCTCAAACTCCGAATTTGCTGATTACACCAAACGTTTTATTCTAACATCTCCTTCAGGCTCTCACCATCCCTCTAACCAAGCTACATATTCACTGAATCAATCACGGCTACTTTTCATTATATGTTTTCAAAATGAACAAAATAACTTTCCTAGTATAACTGTCGCGAGGAACAAACTCCTGTACCTATTAACCAAATTAGATCGATTGTTAGAACTCATTTATCCACATAAAATTTATTTTAAATATTCTTTTGTGTTTTTTTCCTGTCCTATCATTGAAATCATCACTTGTCTTGTAAACAAAATTACCTCACTGCCTCGTAGAATTCAACTTACATCTTCCTGAAATGCTTAAAAAGTCTTGCACTATGGATCCATTCTATGGAGAATCATATTTCCATCTGTAGACCTGATTATGACCAGGAGAAAAAAAAAAAAAAAAAAACGAAACTAACAATCCTATGTTCCAAAAAAAAAAAAAAAAAGTTCAAGAGTTTTGTGTTTTGCATGCCAGCAGTGTACATATTTTTACTGATGATACTCGACTTGACGGCAATAATAGCTGTGCATTATTGGAAGATACAGACCGAAAGATGCTTTATAGGTTACCGAAGCACTTTACAACCTTCTCAGCCGTATTATATGGAACCAAATTCGCTTTTCAATAAGCAGTGAAAGCAGTGATCAATCTTTTATAGTATTTACTGATTCGCTAAGCTCACTTTTAGGACTTCAGAGAATATTTGATAACTCTCTTACCCAAAAATTACAGAAAATATACCATAACTTCTACTGAAAAACTGCTTACTTTAATCTGGATTTCATCACATGTTGATATAACCGGCAAAGAAGTCACTAAACATCCTCAAACAGAAGATATTAAGACTCCCCACTAAGACTTTCAACATGTAAAACGTTGGAAAAACGAATGGTGCACTAATTGTACCGGCAAACTACGCTTAGTAGGTATGTCACACACATACGCTATCGACGTCAAGAGCAATTCTTTCACAGCAGACTCCGGATCAGCCACACAGCATTAACTCATAAACATCTTCTAAACCATGATCCTGAACCTAAACCAAATGTGAACAATATCAAATCCCAATCACGATTAACCGTCTAATAACAGAATGTCCACGGTTATTACTCCAGAGACTCATTGAGGCCATTATCAGTGATTTATCTGAAGCCATCAATGCAACATGCTGTATAAATAATATTATACAAGTTTTAAAAGATACTAATTTACACAACAATATATAGTTCAATGTTACAATTGTTGTCAGAGTAATATACATGAACAATCGCGACCGATTAACGACACTCAAATAACAATAAACATTGTATAAGCTTTTTTGAACATAGCTCTGTTCCTGCAAGATTCATTACTATACTCCTCTCTTGCCGAAGAGATTTATGATCATTAACAACTACGAGGAAGGGTTAGCATAGATGAGAATAACAGTACTTTGAAAGGAATGAGAGGAAATGAGTTAGAACGTTGTATTTTTTTGCGAGGAGCAGTAGAATCTTATTCACTGTTTAACAGTATTATAAAAAAGAATGAGACTGTCGGAAAGAAATCGGAAACGCAAATGGGATAGTATGCCAGGAAACATGGTACTGATAAAAATGTTGAATGGGAAGGGAAATGGAAGAATTAAATATGAAAATATTTGCGAAAGATGAAAAAAAGTTAGGGGAAAATATATATTCCACCCCATTTTCTGCATTTTATGTATGTGCTAAAATTAGCGTTATATGAATATTAAAATTCATTAAAAGGGAAAAAATTAAAAATAGCATTTGTACTGCTACCCTGGGTCCACGAAGATGATATCTTTAAATCAGGATTTCCCAATCTGGGGATCACAAAACGATTGGGAACCGGTGACGTTTTTGTATAAAAGCTAGAAAAAAGAATTTTAAAATCTTAAGTCGAATGTTGTCATTCGACTTAAAATCGTTGACTTGTTTTGTTTCTTTTCTTATCGCAATTTTCTACAGAGACGGTCATGTCAATATGTGAGAGATCTTTCAGAAATCCTAGCTGTTGACATTGATGTGCTGCCGGAAACTTTGCAAGGAGCCGTAGAACTGACGTCGTGAGTTTCAAACGCAAAATATAATTTAAAAACTTCAGGTCTGGACAAATTATAGTCTTGCATTTTGCGAAAGTTGCTATGGCCTGTCATTGTGTCAATTTCGTTCACAAATTTGTGAGAGTGTGGACTCTAAACTTTGATTGTAATTACAACAACACAGCGTTCGCGAATCATCTTTGGAACTAAATAATACGGGTCTAATCAAAGAAAAACATTGTCAACCGTCCACAATAATAACACTTAATAACTAAACTGTTTCAAAAACAATGTAACTTAATCACTACTTTTATTATTTGATTTAGCCCTTTTGCTGCAAGGCTAAAATGCTATACCGCTGCTTAAGCTGTCAGCCCTTTAGTAAGTTTTCACATAAAAATTTTACTCTTAATTTTTAAGCTGTTGATTTGAGACTTTTACATTGGTTCTTTATATGCTGTTTACCATTTTTACACACCTCTAAGGACATTTCTTGTATCCTTATGTATTAAAATAAATTATTGAATTTTTATCGGTCATCATCGCTTTCCAGCAATGCTACCTCAAGTTCTTCCTCTACCGATGACTTGTTTCAATATATGCCACTCTGTTGATTTACAGTAAGCAAACACTAATCACCTGCGGTGCCTTGGTAGTAAAAGCGGGCGTAAACACTATAAAAACAGTAAGCACTACAAGAAAACACGTGGCCGGCACCGTGGCCGAGTGGTCAGGCCACTCGCCTCTCACCTAGACGGCCCTGGTTCGATCGCATGTGAGATTTGTGGTGGATGAAGCGGCGCAGGGGCGGGTTTTCTCCGGGTTCTCCGGTTTCCCCCGTCATTACATTCCACCGGGGCTCCATCTTCATGTATCATCAGTAAAAGCGGGCGTTAAACGCTACCGCCTCCCCCCATAAAAGAGGCCAGCAGGTAGAACAATAGCCTGCAGTGACATTCTCAAAGAAAAAAAAAACATTTTCCATTCGCATGTCTTTCTCTACATCTCTCTAACAAATTACCGTTAATAAGCTTATTCTTCTATCTACTTCATCATTTCTTATAAGTAGAAGCGAAATGAGAAATACACCAGGATGAACCGACAGTTAAATGTTTTAAAATGCGGGTGCTATGCGATTGAAACCCGTTTCTTTGCGTGACCAGGAGTTGACAGTGTAGTTGAGAAAAGTTGGAAGTATTATAAAACCAATAAAAAGAATATCTCGAAAACGGCCAACTCCACGGAAAAAGAAGATCTACATATTTTGTGTAGTAAGTTTTGTCTATCTGTTACTCCTTCAGTCTAGCTGGAAATTCGCTGAGGGATAGATCGTCTTTAAGAGCACAGCGAGTAGCCAAAGCGCAGCTGCCAAAGGTAGGCTTTGGCAAAATTGTGGAGTTAATATATTTTGGTACGCTTAAATGTTTATAATTTTAAAAAAATCCACTTTACTAGTCGGGACAACCAGGCGCTTCTTTTATCGGAAGATTTGTTTTTCAAATTGTTAATTCAAGACCTGTAACTTACAAAGTACAAGTTTTAAACTTATTCTATGCAAATTGCATTAACAGTAAAATCAGCTATACCTTTAATGGTTGTTTGTTAAAAGAACTTATGTTAATACATTGTGAAACTCTGCCAATGTTTCTTTGAAGTTTCCTCGAATCTTTCTCCCTAGCCTTTAAGGAACCTTTTTTTTTTTTTTTTTTCTTTTTTTTTTTTTTCTTTTTTTAAACGATTCACTCTGGGTTTTATACCTTAATTATTTTGCTTAGGATAACGACAATATAAAAATGGCCATCATCAGTAACAGCACATTAAAATATTATCATATTAATAATTACTAAACACACAATTTTATATTAACTTTTTTCAGCTCAGGTTGCAAGCATTACATTTGAATAAATTAAATGCCTCCGCAAACCTTATTCTCACAACTCCCGATAGAGGACATGTCCATCCGTAGCTATCTGAAATCTTCCAGCGTTACGTCAAAGCAATCAGACAGTCCTTTCTGTCCCCCACCTTTTCCATTTAAAATAGCCGTCTCTGACGTAATAGCTACTATACTCGTGCGCAGCATTGTTTAACTGCCACTTTGTGATCGACTAAGTATTAAACGGTGCAATTTATTATCGATCTTTTCTCAACATGTGCGTACCCTCTTGTTGGTGGAATGGACATGCAACAAAAAGAGAGAATGAGCAGAGGCGGCTGGTGTCTACATTTATGCGGTGGCATATAATTTATATATATATATATATATATATATATATATCAATGACGATCACTTAACATAAATGTCAATTTAATTAAGTACAATAGTACATGATTTTCGAGCTAGCCGCGCGCGCGTGTGTGTATGTATGAAATTGATCACATAGATTCACAAAATCGAATGGAGTACTAACATAAATCATATTAAAATGATATTAACAATTTACATAACCAAGCTTCAAGTTATGTTTTTATTTACAATATTTTACTAAAAATCCGAAGAGTTCCATTACATGACTTTTTCTAGCTGTTCCATAAACGCTTATCCTTTTATCTAAATCATACTAATCCAGATAAACATTAACCTCCTTGGAAGTAGAAGGGAATAAGAGATTAAACTAGGCCTGCGGAGCCATCGCAGCAAAAGCGGACGTTAAACACTATAATAAAACAACAACAAAAACTGGACTAAAGCGATAGTCCACTCGGTCCCTATATAAAACAATTGAATTTCGGGTCTCTTTGCTTGCTAGTAGTAAACAAAACATAGACGAAAGAAAGATACTTTTCGTTTGAGAAAACTTATGAACTAAAAATTAGAATTATTTTGTTTGCTAACGACGCTGCCAATTGCCAGCATATATTACCGTCGCCTGTGTGCCGGTATGTTGTCCACAAGAGTTCTTTTACATGCCAGTAAAACTAGTGAGATGCGTCTGTTGCTTTTGAACACACTTAAAACCATGGGACGGGTTTGAACCCGCGACCTTGAGATCAGAAGACCAGCGCCTATCCAACTGAGCTACCCAGACCGTTGAAAAGCTTGTGGTTGTTTGTCATAAAAATATATTAAGCATGTGACATTTTAATCAAAGTCGTTAGAGCCATATTTGATAAATACATTTTTTCGAAAAAATACCTTTTTCTAAAACTATTTTTTATTCAGCGGGCCCTAAAACATGTGTTTTCTGTGAAATCTCGGTGTCGAATTTTTGGGTGCAATACAATACCTTCTCTACCCGCTACGTACATTGTACATACGTGCTAAAGAACGTAAAATTGTATTCATGTTTACAAAGTTCGTGGTAAATAAAAAGCTTTAACAAACAGACAGTGTTTTAAACAATTTTAAAGCTATATTTTTCTTTAAAAAGAATGTCGGTAGCCATTACTTACTTCTTCAATAAGTACTGTTCAGTTTAGTTGCTATGCCACTTCAAATAAATATGGAAAACTCAGCAGTCATCTCTTATTTACTTACTTAGTTTACCTTCCTCGTACGTAGGACTTGCATAGGCCTACAACCAGAGGAACAGATGAACATTGAATTAAGAGAATGAAGAACTTGGAACGGAAGATCAGTCCGTAGCCAAGTATGAGAGTGAGGATGAAGATGATATGAAATGATGGGGAAACAGATGAAACGAAAGGTGATGATAGAGCAGCTGACGGGATGAATGGCGGGGAAAAACCGATAACCTGTAGTAAACTTTCCCAATATCCGCTTGTCCGCCACAAATCCCACTTCGATCTTCTAGGATTGAACCCAAAGATAAAATTAGCATATAACCCAGGCCCTCTCAAACGCCTAAAATTGCACCCTTGCATACCGAGGTGTAGGGGATGTGTGCACCGTGCATCGGTCCGACTCAAGAGAATTTACAGTTAGTTGAACAGGAGCAAAGTGAGGAATGGGAGCCAGGAGGTGCTAGCACGACAAGCGTAAGGAAAGAGAGAGACAACGCTATTGCTCGAATCGAGTTGTTAAGAGTTTGTACTTTCATCGACTTAGTCAATTCGTATTTTGTATCCTGCACCTGTGTATGCACCATCAGAGTCCCTGATATGATCAATAGTCTTTTTATTCTCGCTTCACTTTGCTCTAAAAGTACAAACGTAATTAAGAACACAGGGACTAAGGATTGGGGAGCGCTCATGATGAATCTTGAGATACTCTGCTCCTATGATCAAAGAAGAAAAGTCCTGATGAATACACAAGCTGAAAATTCGGGGTGGGTGGTATGCCTAAGGTTAGGTCCATGAATTGCAATACTATGACGTTCCAGCTTCAACATCTCCACGTGAATGACCTATTTTAGCGAAAATAGATTTTCTGCTCTAACGATGTGTCCTCAATATTTCAGCTCTGCTCGACCGAGAACTTTCTTCCGCCATGGGGTTAATTTATCTTGCCTGTGATAGTGCTGATGATTAAGAACGGATCGAACACGTCACTTCGTAGTTTTCTTCCGGTTGCGTGCGCACCGAGACATCACGCGAGTCTTCTGATTCAGGTCGGGGATCGAAACAATACGTACCAACCCTTTCGTTTCCGCGGATATGCAACAGTGAATGCAGATTGCATTCCATTTTACTCCTTTTGCTGAACTAGTTTTTACTGGCGGAAGATGAAAGTAAATGCCACCTATTTCACTGTAAGATTAATTAATGTTATTACTTTCTTCACAAAAGAAGCTGCAAACGTGTGGCGTGAAAGAAACATTTCCTGATCAAAGTGATGTCGCAACGTCTACAAAAAGAAAAAGTATTGCTTGTTTTGTATTACATTAGACTTTTCTAAATTGTTTTATTTCTACAGACATTTTTTTTTTTACTTTCTCTATACGTACTATGTACATAGTGTATAGAGAAGGTACTGCACTCCACCAAAAAATTCGATAGCGATATTTCACCGGAAATATATGTCTTAGGGTCCCCTGTATAAAAAAAAAGTACTTTCAGAAAAAGGTCCGTGTGAACACGATAACTCAAAAACGAAAAATCGGTAAAATACCAAAATTGGTATTTAAGTTTAGTATCTTCCAGGGACGCGACACGAAGATTTTGAGAGAAATCTCCCCACCCCAAACTACCCTTTACATGGAACTTTTTTCGAAAATTTTGATTTCCGCAAAAATGGCTCTAACGATTTTGTTTAAAATATCAAATATTAAAGATATTTACCTGACAAATAAAATGTATATCTTGAATTTTCTGGGAATAGCCTCTGAAGACTACTTTATTCTGGATGAATTTTTCATAACTACTAAACCGTAAGAGATGGACAAAAACTTAACACACAACAAATGTAGAGCACGTTAAAACACACAATTATGTTATATACATTTTTTTCGTGCAGTTGATCGTTTTTGAGATATTCCTTTTTCTTGGTTTCAGCTTTGAAAAACTTATACTTTCTCATATAGAGATTTATCAACTCCTGTCCATACAAACAAAGGAACACCAGTCACATAGTAACCAGCTTTAGGCTTTCACTTTAACCTATGGTACTCCCTTATTTCGCTTCTACTTACAAGGAAACAAATAATAAGCCTATTTCTGCTAATTTGTTCTCGAGGAGCGTGAAGTAAATAGAGGCATAAGCTTTTTAACAATAATTTGTTACAGAGATGTAGAGAAAGTCATGTGAATGGTACACATCAGATTTGTTATGAATTGTGTCAGAACACCGTTTTCTGTGAGGTTGCATTTGTTTGTCACTCTCAAAACGTTAATGCTCCTATTTTAAATAGAAACTCGTCTTAGCTCCGGGTGCAATGCCCACACAAGCAATGGCTTACAGCACAGCCGCTGCATGCTCTGCTTGCGTTCACACACGTCAACACGGTGAAAGAAGAATTGGTTTGCAAATGCCGCTTCATCCCGGTTGTTTAAAGAAGTCTACAAAACCGGAAACTCTTCTTTCCCAGCAGGTGCCTTTTTTTTTTTTTTTTTTGATACTGTTTAACACTCGCTTTTACTACCTAGACACCATATGCGATAACAATAATGATACGTGGAATGTAGATAGAGATGGCGGGGAAAACCTGAGAACCCAGAGAAAACAGGCCCCTGCGCCGCTTTGTCCACCACAAATCCAACATGCGGTTCTGTTATCAAACCCGCCTTGGTGAGAGGCAAGTGGTTTATCTACTCGACCACAGCGCACCAAGTGCCTCTTTGGAAGACTCATGACAGACTGCATACTGCATACCGCACAGCTCTCCAAAGTCTGGTGAAAAATACCCTTGATACTGGGTCGGAACTCAAATAGGGTCCATTCGCACAAGTACGCACACTCCATCACATTCTACAAAATTACACTTTTCTGTAGTTTAGAAGTTAGGGAGTTATGGAGAACCCATAAAATATCGAGTGCCGATTAAGGCGTTTCCAAAGTCTTTAATCTACACCAAAAATATAAAGACAAGGTAATCTTCCCAACCTTCAAACAACCATTGTCTTCAAATAGTTCTTGAAATGGTCGTTTGAAAACATTTCTAAAGGGAAAATAGTCTTCTGTGCTGCAGCTTACAAGTATAAAGTTTTTGTTCAACTTTCGAACAACTTCATTTTTGTGCATTACGGTACCTATCCTCACTATTATCATGAAGCTACGGTTCCCTGAAAACATTTTACACGGTTGGATTGATAGAAGGGTGAGGACTAAATTTTCACTGTCAATAATTTTGAAGGTGGTGAGGTGAGACAAGAGCAAAACATTAAGTTGCGCAGTGACATCTTTACCTGAAGGATTGATGGTGGGGGAAATTGTGTCAACATGTATGCGCAGAAGTCATAATGTTTCCACGATGGAGTGTTTTACGCTAGCGTTAGTGTTTATGCAAATAAAGACTGGCAGATTCTTGTTAACTTGGAAGAAGAAGGTGATGCCGACGATATCAGTAACAATGCCGATGATGATGCAATGAGCGGGATTGAGGTACTGTAAAAAAATGTGGCGAGTACAGTAATATCTGCTATGTAAAATAAGCTGGAGCAACAAAAAATAAACATATCAGCATTCCTTCAAACAAAACACCCCATCTGCATATTGTTAATGATATATTATATATGTATAAACTAGCTTTATAACAAACGAAATGATTTCGCTATAACTATGGACATGTGCTAATACTTACTTTCATGCAATAATTGTTTAACGCTGCACGCTGTAGTGGTTATGTTATTCGCACCATGCTTGCATCTCTATTCCCCCACGCAATCGTTGCAGGAGGGAAGGAAAGCAACTTCTCTTATGCACAAGATTTGTTCATGCATCGCCTCACATTCTACTTATCCTTGGTAGTCTTCAAGAACTGATATTCAGAACTGTTGATGCTATTATTTGTTATACATTTTACAAGTTATTTTTATTTATTGTTTTAATGCCGTTAATAATTAGGACCCTTACGAAGATGGATACAACCCGATACTTTTCATTCTAACAAAGTAAAAATGTCAGTTCCCATAATCAAGTACCTGCTGATTCGTGTATAGCAAGAATGGACTACTTCAATGATTTCATTTTTTCTTTCTCTACTATATTTACAGTAAGTAGAGGAATTATTGTATTTCACTCAGCAATTCCTTATCCAGGCTATATTAAATACCTCTAAACCCTAAAAACATTTTAGAAAAAGGTATGTGTGTCTATGAGTAACATACAAAAAATCCCTGATAAATACCAAATTTGGAATTAAGTCTGAATATATTCCGCAGATCCAACAGGAATACTTTCAAGAAAATCCTGTCATCCTAAACTACTCTTGACATCGTGAAATTTTTATTTTTTTATTGTTCTAAAAATGATTCTAATGATTTTCATTAAAATGTCAAGTATTAAAGATATTTGCATGAAAAACGAAATGGTTATTTTGAGTGTTTACAATTCTTGACAAAACACAGATGTATTGATATGTTGCTACATTATGTAATTTTGAAAACTATTACGTTTTTACACGACCTAGATCCTTTACTGAGAAACCTGGGTGCCCAGGAACTTTCACGTTTCTTCAATGGGCATCTCATCGACTGTTTTGCATATGGGTAAAACAATAATTTTATGATGTTGGTTATGCATTCAGGCGCTTGCTCTTTGGAGAGCATTATTGAAAAGTGCTTGTATGTTTATTCAGGATTCTTGTAGCGAGGGTCTGAACTCGAAGTTGCAACAAAGTGTTCATGTTGAGTGTATACAGGCTAAACACCGTAAACCTTTCACTTTCTTCCATCCAGTGACGTGTTGCGGATGGAAATTAAAAGCTGAAATCTATTCCTCAATAACGAATAAAACCGACGTAGCAAAGATTTTCTTTTGTTAATAGGACCATTGATGAATAGAATGAATTACCTGTATAAGCCTTTCAGGGCTGCCCTCTGACCTTAAAGAAGTTTAGGGATAATTTAAAGAGAATAAATGTTAGATAGTTAAAGTAAATATTGGTAAGTAATTAAGGGTCTGTAACTATTGATGTTGAGGCTTCATAGTAACTGTTTATAAACATGCTGATAATTGACATAAGTATTGTTATACTGAATAATAAGTAGTCTACGGACAATTTAAAGAGAATAATTAATTAAAGTGTGTATTGTGATCTGTAACTATTTATGTTACCTCATAGTATCTGTTCATAAACATGACAATTGGCATAAGTATTGCTATACTGAATAATAAGTAGTTAGGTATTTCAAAAACCATGTATATATAGTATGTTAGTTTATTACCATCATTAATTTATATTTACTAGTATTAATTTGTATTACTATTATCAACTTAAGATTTTTATTGTAAATGAGTTTCGTACATTTAACTCTGCCTCCGGGAACCACTCAATTGCTGAAAATAAATACATTATATTTTACCCTGACGATCCACCATTCTAAATGGCGTTTAACGTAGATGCAGTAAGTTGCCAAACTGAATGAATCAGCGTTTTATTTCGGGAGATACCTAGAAAGTTCGACACTTTTTCTGTGACTTTTACATGTTAGATAATATGAAGTGTTTAGGAAGTGTCAAGCTGCCATATGGAGGATGTGGTCCATAGAGATAACGTACACACAGGAAGTGGTTTGACCTAATTGATCCAGCTACCATCTCCAACATGTGAGGAAGTAAACATTCATTTCCCGCCGAAATCTGTTGCTGCGCCAAGAATAGAATCTCAATTAGCATCCTCAGGCTTGCCAAACTTTGTACAGCAAGAAACTGATTCTATGTTTTGTGTATGTCTGGACACCTAATTTCCTGGCATCCACAGCAAAAGTCATACTTATACAACTGTTTTCTTTATTCTTATAGTTATGTTCGTCAAACTTCGTATACTTTTACAGCTTCATTAGTGTATTTACTGGTTCATTTAATCACTTTTATAGCTCACCAAGCATTTACTGAAGGAGCTGGTGCCACAACTAGGCATGAGACTCGCATGGGAAGTTCCGGTTTCGCTACTATAGTTTTCTTCGGGAGTCTCTCTGGGTCGTCAGGTAAATTCTGGAGTAGTTTTATTCCCGAATTTCTTGTCCTTCCATTTCGTTCCATTTTATTCGTCCCTCTCCTTTGGTTTGTTTCAAGGTTGAAGTGTTAGCGATGGTGTTCCGGTGCAGCGTGGCAGGGGAAAAGGATACTCTGAAACTGTCTCTTTCCTTCGGCTGGTTGAGAGAGTGTTAAGTTTTTGTCGAAACAGCTTATATAGTCACTAATAAGCGATAATGTGTAGAGAAGGTAATGGTATGCAACACATTATATATATATATATATATATATATATATTTGTATATATTTTGTGGTATTCCGTGTTTTGAAACTTTTATTCATTTAGCATAATCATTTATGTATTTATTTAGCACAACCATGTATATATCATTTGCTTAGCATATATATATATATATATATTATATTTTTAGCATAATCATTTATATATAAATGATTACGATAAATAAATGAAAGTTTCAAAATCCGGAATGCCACAGTAAGTTCTAATGTGCGCGCTTTCTCTCTCTCTCTCTCTCTCTCTCTCTCTCTCTCTCTCTCTCTATATATATATATATATATAAATACATAAAATATAAAGATATATATATATATATATAAATATATATATAAAATATAATATGTATATTGTGTGTGTGTGTGACAAACTAATTTATCCAGTTAATAAAACCGGGGGAGCGCACAATATTCCTGAACATAGGAAGGGGAGGATGTAAGGAGGGAAGGCAGTTTGAGATTTCATCACATCAAATCTGAGTTTTATATGACCAACTTATCAAGCGATTGGCAGGATATTGCGCCCCTGTTTACACCCTTTGTACCTATCAATCATCCGTATAATTTGATCGGGTTTGCGCTCGACAAGCATGGATAACATCTACAGAGGCAATGGTTGATTGTAACATTCCGAAGCATTGTTGCATAACAACTCAACTTAGACACCAATTTGGGTCGAGCGTCAAGATGCCTGATACTCTCAGGTTCCAAGTGTCGTTACGTTGGCATGTAGAGGGAAGTTTCACTTCGCAATGGTAATGTGTACTCTTTGGATTGCCAAGGACTTTCAAACGAAGAATGACCTGAGTACCTAAGCAACCCGCGTGTCTTTATATTCAAAGACCTTGCTTTCAATAAAAAGTTGATCTGTTACACTCACATGACTTTCTCTAGCTGCTCTACAAACTTCTTACAAAAGATTATTCTTCTTTTTACACAATGCTGATCGAGATAAGCATTAGCAGAATGCTCTTTTTATTTAGTTCCTTATAAGTACGAAGGGAACTAAGGGAATACACTAGGATAAATTGATAGTCGAATGTTTTAAAAGATATCGTTATGCGATTGTCATTGCAAACCGCTCCTTTGCTTAGCCGGAAATAGAACAAAAGAAAAACGACTGAGAATATCTCAGAATCAAAAACGTTAAGGATATAAATTGTGTGTTTTGAAGAGATCTACATTTTTTGTGCAATAAGTTTTTGTCTATTTCTTACGGTTTAGCAGTTAAACAAAATTCGGCAAAATTCATCCTGAATAAACAGGTCTTCACAGGCTATTCCCAGAAAATTCAAGATATACATTTTATTTGGGATATAAATATCTTTAATACACGGTATTTTAATCAAAATCATTAGAGCCATTTTTAAGAAAATAAAAATGTTCGAAAATTTTTCCATATAAAGGGTAATTTGTGGTGGGGGGGATTTTCTTGAAAATCTTCGTGTTGCATCCTTAGAAGTTGCTAAACTTAAATGCCCAGTTTGGTATTTTACCGTCTTTTCATTTTTGAGTTATCTTGTTCACAGTCACGCGGACAAACACACACGGACCTTTTTCTAAAAATGCCTACTTTTGGTTACAGGGGACCCTAAAACGCATATTTGCGGTGAAGTTTCAGTATCGAATTGCTGAGTGGAATGCGATACCTTCTCTATACACTATGTACATAGTACTTGTAGAGAAAGTAAACATATGACGCGTTCCGTTCTTATGCCTTTCTCCACCAGCTCTGCCTGCCAGAGCTGGAGAGATCTTGGTAGATGATAGCAGAACGATGGATAGGTTTTTTTTAAACTTTTATCTACGCTGCCTTTTAGTATGAGTACATAGTTTTATTTTCATTTTAATTCTTGCACATTTTTGGAGAGGTAGCTGTCGTTTTACAAGTTTTTAAATATTTAAATAATGTATTTTTACAATGGGAATTTGGTTTTAGTTCTACCGTTTTAGTTATTGTTTTTGATAGTTTTTAGAATTCCCTGTGGTTTTACTATGGACAGTTTTATCTCTAATTTTAATTTATATTTTATTTAGGATTCATTTTTATTGTTTTTATTTCTTAGTTTTCGTCACTATGTTTTCGGAGGGTACTAATAACCATTGGAGTTGATAGTCGTTAACACTACTACTCATCATCATCATCATCATCATCATCATCATCATCATCATCATCTTTACCTGCTCTACAAACTAATATTCTTATAAAAATAATTACTTTATCTACTTCGTGCTAGGAGTAAAACAAAAGATAGATGAAATGCTTGAGGCCTCCCGTTTAAGAAAATTTTTAAGTATTTTAAATTTCAAATCAGTAACGGGGAATATCTCTGAAATGATTAGCTCGACAAGAAACTATATATGACATAAATTGTGTTTTAACCAGATCTACAATTTTTTTAGAGTAAGTTTATGTCTATCTCTTATAGTTCACCAAATATGCAAAACTCATTCAGAATGAAGAAGACTTCCGGGGCTGTTAATAAAAATCATTAGATCAATTTTTAGAAAATTGAAAATTTAGAAAAATGTTCCATGTAAAGGGTAGTTTTGATGGTGATATTTTCCTTAAAAATCTTCGTGTCGTATCCTTGGAAGATATTAAACTTAAATCGAAGTTTGGTATTTAAACTTTTCATTTTTGAACTACCCTGTCCACACACACACTTGGACCTTTTTTCTAAACACTTTTTTATGGGGAGGGGGATTCAGAGGATTCTTAAAGAAACTCATATTATTTTACCTATTTCAAGGTTATCAGGGATATTACTGTAGTCACATAGCCAGCTTTTACCCTTGGAGGATCGACGTGCATGGGATTTACGATAACTTTAAAACCATTTGCAGGCAAATCATTCATTCAGTTTTCTGACAAACAAATATACTTATGAAATTCCTAGTTCATGCTTGTATTTTGGAGGAATTTCTGAGGTAAAATGATATAGCTGTTTCTCTTCGACAGTTCCAACTGCACGGTAAATGTTTTATTTACATAATTCGTTTACAATATTTTGATTTTTTCCTTGTTGGTTAAGTAGAGTTATAAGCCGGAACGTACACTTAGCAACGCTGTTCAGAAATGTTTGAAGGTATATAGTATCTAAAAACGTAATGGGAAAAAGAATCTAACAGATGTTTTATTGCTATTTAAAAAAAAAAAAAAATATTGCGTGAAAATACAACTTATAAGAGCTAGAGAGATTTTGAGAATGACCTAATTGCAAAGTTCAATAATCCACGAAGCTAAACCCCAACGATTCCTTATTTCCCCATGCACATTTTCCCAATCCGCTCAATTTATTTAGCAGTTTTCTGCGAAATAATTTTGCACTCTTCTACTGCTGCTCCAATGGGAATTTTCTGGACACATTTCGTAGAATATACTTTAAAAAAATTATAAATCTTGAAATATCTTTCCTGACATCTGCCAAAAGGAGGTAATCTGCATTTTGTTTATTTTGAAGCAGTTGACTTTGTTTTTTGAAGTGGATTGCACATAAAGCAGCCCAACATTTTAAGTATTTTACTAATTTTCACGTACTATGTACATAGTGTATAGAGGAAGTATTGTATTCCACCCAAAAATTCGATACCGAGATTTCACCGGAAATACACGTTTTAAGACCCCCTGAATACAAAAAAAAACATTTTTACAAGAAGGTCCGTGTGTGTGTGTGTGTGGACAGCATAGCTCAAAAACCAAAAGACCGTTGAATACCAAACTTGGTATTTTAGTTTATTATCTTCCAAGGATGCGACACAAAGATTTTCAAAAAAGTCCCCCCACCCCCAACTACCCTTTACATGGAACTTTTTTCGATATTTTTTATTTTCTTAAAAATACTATAACGATTTTGATTAAAATGTCGTTTAGTAAAGATATTTACCTGACAAATAAAATGTATATCTTGAATTTTCTAGGAATAGCCTCTGAAGACTACTTTATTCTGGAAGAATTTTACGGAATTCATAACTGTTAAACCGTAAGAGATGGACAAAAACTTACCACACAAAAAATGTAGAGCACGTTAAAACACACACTTTATATCTTTTTTTTTCGTGGAGTTGATCTTTTTTTTTAGATATTCCTTGTTTTTGGTTTCAACTTTGAAAAACTTACTTTTCTCATACAGGAATTTGTCAACTCGTGTCCATAGAAACAAAAGAACTTCAGTCACGTAGCAACCAGCTTTTGACTATCACGTTAACCTATGGTACTCCCTAATTGCTCTTCTAGTTACAAGGAAGCAAGTAATAAGACTATTTTTGCTAATTTGTTCTCGATTAGCATGAAGTAAATAGAAGTATAAGCTTTTTAACAATATTTGTTACAGAGATGTAGAGAAAGTCATGTGAATGGAACATATCAGATTTTTCATTCAATTTTGTTAATTTTATTGTAAAGTTATAAATATGGGCATACCACATGCACAAAAACAAATATCATATAAAATAATATAAAAATGCAATTTAAATACCCAAAAACATTCACCTTATCACTTATCTATCACACAGAAATACCAACGTAATTACATAAGTATTCACTTAATATCTGAAAATTTATTTATTAAATCTGTGTGCTTGAGAGCCTCCTCATGTAGAATTTATCTTCTTATTTCTCTGTTTACAATTTCTGATATCCTTTGCTCAGGGTCTTTTTTGTAATACTTCTATGTTATGTGAAATATGTGGATAGCCTAAAAATACAGTTGGATATGCATTTGGCAGTAGTTAGTTTCGTTTTGGTTTTAGTGTCGTCAAATTGCTACGACTATCAGTAAATGCCTCACCTGTTGCAAAACCCTCTCTGGAGAAATTCTTACGGTACACCACTGAGCTTTATTTGGCTCCCAATGATTCTTCGAAACCACTTTTCGTTCACCTCAGGATCAATTGGAAATCTAGTTGCATAACCCTCTTCTTTAGAGATGTCGTAATTGCTCCTAGAGATTGGAACACAGCACTTCCGAGGCATTTGCAGGCAGAAATTATTTCTGTAATAACTTTTTTACAACATGCCATATAAATAATAAAACTATGAACGAATATGTTACTGGTACTTACCTTGCTGTATGGAGAAGCAGGGGGTAAATTCAGACTTATTACAACAACAAAACGCATTTAACCGAAATGCTATTCATTACATGTACATGTATAATGATAGATGCTACAAAGTATACAAATTTCATTTTTTCCCCATTTTATCGCCATAAATAACCAATATTAGTTTCACCTCAGAAGCAGAAAGCTTACTGCCGTCAAAACAGCCTCCGCTAGATGTTGCCAAACTTACCAGGTTCCGGCTTGTAAACTATAGCCAGCTATGGTTAAGCTCATTTAAGTGTTTATTTACTACGTTTCGACAGGTCATACGTCCCAACTATAAAAAGTAATTGTAAACAAGGAAAACCAAATCTTTATATACAGGTCAGAATCTGTCATGACACTTTCCATTTGGAACTCTACCGCGGCCCGACTCTGCTAATAGACTCAGTGTTGCCAACACATGATTATTTTTTTCCGTCAGACAAACACCCAAAAGTCCGTCAAATTAAAAATTGTCAGTATTTTCTTTCAAAAATAAAAATTAAATTAAAACTCAAAATCAGCACTTTGGACAAATTTCTTGGTTACATCTGAAAGATGATCAAGAGATTTAATTGCACAATGATTAACTATAAACAATGTAAGAGCAGCTTCTGGAAGGAAACCAAATGAGTTCTTTTGAATTCAGTTTTCGCTTACATCCTTATATGTATGTAATGCAACATATTATATATATATATATATATATATATATATATATGCAGGTACACAAACATTTACATCCATGACAGTTTATTAATTAGTAATTTCTAATAATATCCGTAAAAAAATCCGCCATCCGTCAAAACTAAAGTTTGTCTGTCATATAACTTGAAAATCCGGCAACCCTGAATAGACTATGTCTTACATGGGTACATATAAGTCCGTAGTCCGAATTTCCGCCAGACATCTTTTCTCGTATGCAGGAAGATAAAGAATCACTTCCGGTTTGTGAACCAGAAAATGCTCTTCCTTACTCTAAATCTTGAGGGATGGCATATAATTTTCACAGGGGAATATTTCTTTAGCTAACAATATTTCCAATTCTCCTTGAAGTCCAAAAATGTGAATGACAGCGTGATTGTGTGACTCAAAATAAAGCGCTTAAGAAATAAAACACAAGATTAATGCTAAAAACAAAACACTACGTAAATTCTAAGACTGTACTCAGTGAGTAATTTTACGTACACATTGGCGTATGTATAAGGACATGTATGACATATGTATTATGTGATCTGTTGCTTGTTTTTTCGCACTGGGGGCGTAATCCAGTGAGATGTGTTTTAGCCACTAAACGCTGAGATAACGGCAATGCTGCTATTCACCACCAAAATTTCCTCCATTATTTGAGATTATCCAGGTTTAAAATCTTACCGAAGAATGTTTGACCGATAAATTCGAAAGCCCATGGTAATCCACATAACCAAAATGGCAGACGTAAATGTAGATTATATTGTCCAAAGCAGTTTCTAAATTTACATTAGCCGTTGCAGCTCCATATACATATTTGAGTATTAATATAGATATACATCTGTTGTTATGTCATTTTTTTCTCTCTCCTCATTTTCTTAAATCTTAATATTCTTTGGCGCTAAATTGAGATGCAATTCCTGTACTTGCGGAGTCATTTTGGGCATCTTCCGTCTTTTCTGGTCACTGCCCATAACTTTAACCTTTCATAAACTACAGAAAGATCCACAGAACCTTCTTAACCTCTTCATATACCACTTCCTTCTTTTGTTTTTGATTATGAATCGACAGTTTTCAGAGCTTGGGCATGAAAATTTTAAGGGTGAAGTATGATTTGCAACGAAAACAATATTTGAAAATCGGAGATAATAAACGCAATGATGAATAATGACATTAACCGAGTTAATAGTTAACCTCAGATTTAGAAGTCTAGGGTAACGGCAGAAATTATCGGCGTTGGTGAATACGGCCCTAAGAAATTAACTATTATCTCTCAACTGCAGTTGTGAACTACCTACTACTTTAAAAGATTTAATTTTCTGATTGCTATGATCTTATTCCTAATATGGACGCGTGTGGTATTTAGCGCATCTTAGCGTGCAGACAGAAAGTTATTTGTGCATTTGCCTCCTCTGCGATGACCCATTTACGTCGAGCGGCAGCGTTTCGCGAACACATGGCTCTTGCATAATTATGTGGTTTCTCGTGGTTCTCATTACGGTAGACCACCATGCGTGTGCTACAATGCTCCATTCATCTCCCAACAATCCGAGATGTATGGTCAGGAAAAGCCTTGCCGTTTGCAAATGAGTAACTCCCACGCTTTCCTGTGTTTTGCGAACTGATGAGAATCCTTCAGGACTAACTGTTCTTCTCGTTGAATCTTACGTGACCAACTTCAGAGCTTTCCACTTCGCTATGGCACACTTCTCGTTTTAGGGGTACCTTCTGGGTGGCCATTAATTCATGTTATACATTATATTTGGAGCCTACAGCGCCATCTTATTGCAAATGTTAGTTTTCTTTCTAAGCCATTTCTTTTAATCCCAGCATTTGTTATCTAGATTCTAATTATGCATTAACAAAAGCTTCTATTTTGTTTTATTATCCAGTTTCCGAAATACATAAAAATCAGTAACAGGAAGAATGTAGAGACTGTTCACATGAAAACGTTATTCGTAAATGCTTATGCTTAAATCTATGATAATTTACTCAAAATTGTGCTCTTACGTTACAAAATATATATTATCATTTGTATATGTATATATTTATAGTAAAGGATGTGTTAGAGGAATGGTAATCCAAATTCTTAAATTGCATCCTTAAAAGACCTTATTTGAAATGAAGTATTTAGATATTTTCCATTATGTGACTGATTAATCTTCTGTCTGGCTGCCTACCTACCTCCCTTCTCTCCCTCCCTCCCTTCCTCCCTCTCCCTCACAGACAAAAACTTTTTGTTCTGTTATCTTTTTCTTTTTACTTTCTCTACACCTACTATGTACATAGTGTATAGAGAAGGTATTGTAATGCACCCAAAAATTCGAAACCGAGATTTCACCGGAAATACATGTTTTGGGTCTCCCTGAATAAAAAAAAACGCATTTTTGGAAAAAGGTTCGTGTGTATGTGTATGTGTGTGTGTGTGTGTGTGCCTGTGAACAGCATAGCTCAAAAATGAAAGGACCGTTAAATACCAAACTTGGTATTTAAGTTTGGTATCTTCCAAGGATGCGACACGAAGATTTTATAGAAAATCCACCCATCCCCAACTACTCTTTACATGGAACTTTTTTCGAAAATTTTGATTTTCTCAAAAATGGCTCTAACGATTTTGATTAAAATGTCGTATATTAAAGATATTTATCTGACAAATAATATGTACATCTTGAATTTTCTGGGAATAGCCTCTGAAGACTACTTTATTCTGGATGAATTTTACAAAATTTTGCATTACTGCTAAACCGTAAGAGATGGACAAAAACTTACCATACAAAAAATGTAGAGCACATTAAAACACACAATTTATGTTGTATAAATTTTTTTCGCGGAGTTGATCGTTTTTTAGATACTCCTTGTTTTTGGTTTCAGGTTTAAGAAACTTGTACTTTTTTCATACAGGAATTTGTCACATCGTGTCCATACAAACTAAGGAACTTCAGTCACCTAGTAACCAGCTTTAGACTTCACTTTAACCTATGATGCTGCCATATTTCGCTTCTACTTACAAGGAAGCAAGCAATGAGACTATTTCTGCTATTTTTTTTTTTCTCTTTAGCATGAAGTAAATAGAAGAATAAGCTTATTAACAATAATTTGTTATACAGAAGAAGAGAAAGTCATGTGAATGGAACACATCAGATTTTTTTTTTTTAAATGTGTTCTTTCCAAGTACAGTCAAATCGCGAGATTCAACGTTTAGTAGAATGTAGACACAAGAGAAAATAAGACCTAAGAGCCAGACATAAACTATTTTATGTCGCTTTATTTTCTCTCTCTCTCTCTCTCTCTCTCTCTCTCTCTCTCTCTCTCTCTGTACTGCATTTTCCAAGTTTATTTTGAACATATTATTTTCTTTCTGCATAGCTTAATTGCCAATTTTTCACATATTTGTAACACCGGGCTTCTATAAATAGTTCATGTTTAATCGACATTTATTAAAACAAATCAGGAAAATTTGAGAGAAATGAATTAAATGATTAATGGTAAGCTATGTTAAATCGAATGAAGGATTCGATTATAGAGTTGAAGGGTTACACAGCTGTAAAAGACAACTTCCTTTAAATAGTTGTGTTAATGATTGGCATCTTTAGCAAATAATCGTTTGCTTCCATAATGTTGTGTTATTTTCTACAGTAGGTATTTTGTTTAAAGTGAATTGACTAGATATTTCGCAGGATATTAATTGAATTGTATAGGTAATTAAATTTATGCTATGATATTTTGAATTTAAGTTCAAAGTAATAACATCAGAATCTCTATGCACTTGCATTAAACTTTTCTTTACACAAATTAAAACTTGGTACACAATTCTGCAAAGAAGAATAACTCTGTGTTTTATAATCACAGCAAAAGTACTGATGCCATCTAAATATGCTCAAATGATTTTAGATTAACTATTAGATTATATAAGTTAACATTACAGTTAAAGTTAAGAAATGATTATTTGTTTAATTATTTGTTTCTAATTGTAGTTGTGAGCCCTTGCTTTCAGAAAAGATATGTTTTCAGTTAAAAGCAATTTATCTCATTAGATTGAAATTTATGGAGTATTATATGCCTTTTAACCCATGATAAAGCATTATATACAGTAAATTAGAGAAAGCAGTGGAAAGTAGCTAATAGAAGGAGACTCCCAAAACATTAATAACTGTAATTTTTTGCACTAAAGCTTATGAATGAATAAAGACCATGTTCTATTAATGCACCTAAATTTTGCATAAGGGCAAAGATTAAAAATGTGATGTCTTCCACTCACATGGCTTTCTCTATCTGTTCTACAAATAAACTATTCTTACAAAAGAGTATTCTTCTATCTACTTAATGTAATCGAGATAACCATTAGCACAATGGTCTTATTGCTTAGTCTCTTATAATTAAAAGGGAACTAAAGGAATATAGTATACTAAACCCATAATCAAATGTTGCAATGCAATTGTCACTCAATTCTGTCCTCAATGCTGACCAGGAGTAAAATAAAAGAAGCACGAACGACTTCTGTTTGAGAAAACAAAAAACAAGGAATATCTCGGAAACGGCTTGCTCCACAACAAATTTGTATAGCACATAAATTGTGTGCTTTGACAAGATCTAAACTTTTGTGCAGTAAGTTTTTGCCTATCTGTTACGGTTTATCAGTTATACGAGTCATTCAGAAATAAGGGACCTTCAGAGGCTATTCCCCAAAAATTGAAGATATAAATCTGATTTACCATTTAAATATCTTTAGTACACAATATTTTAATCAAAATTGTTAGAGAAGATGGACAATTTGGAGAAAAAGGTTTCTATATAAAGGGTAGTATGGAGTGGGGGATTTTTATAAAAATCTTCGTGTGTCATCTAAATTTGGTATTTGGGTAACTTTTCATTTTTGAGCTATGCTGTCCACCGCCATTTTTCTAATTTTTTTTTTCTTTTTTGGATTCAATGGTAGCAGAAACATGTATTTCCGGTGGAAACTAGGTTTCATTTTTGGATGAAAAACAATGGTTTTTCTACCTACTCTACAGTGTACACTCAAAGATTTTAAAAACAACCTAGAAAATACTTATCGTAAGACGGGGCCTTTTCGCTGACTCTGCCCATGTCTTTCACCTGTTTGTTATGCTCTTAAAAGCATATTGGGCGGGCTACGTTACCAAAGGGAAGGAGATGAAAATGAAACGTGACAATTGAAGTTCTGAGTTGCGAACTGGTGATCCCTAAACTTTCTAGTTGGACAATAATCCACCTCTCTGCGCTACGTACTGAAATTCTAATGTCAAAGTAATTCGCGCACGTTGTAACTAAATTAATACACTGCTTATACAACTCAACATGTTATGAGGGAGCGCCAAGCGGGGTTGAGGGATAAAGGGGTTTTGCCTTTTTACTTTCACTACACGTACTATGTAAATAGTGTATAGAGAAGGTATTGTACCCAAAAACTCGATACCGAGATTTCACCGAAAATGCATTTTTGGGACCCCCTTTCTAGAAAATGGTTCGTGTGTTAGCATGCGTACGTGGGTGCGTGTGTGTGTGTGTTTGTGAACAGAATAGCTCAAAAATGAAAAGACCGTTAAATATCAAACTTGGTATTAAAGTTTAATATCTTCAAAGGATGCGACACGAAGATTTTCAAGAAAATTCCCCCACCCAAAACTACTCTTTACATATAAAACTTTTCGAAATGTGTATTTTCTGAAAAATTCTGCTAATGATTTTGATTAAAAGATCATATATTAAAGATATTTACATGATATCAAATGTATATCATGAATTTTCTGGGAATAGCCTCTAAATACATCTTTATTCTGAACGCATTTTGCGGAATTCTGCATAACTGGTAAACCATAAGAGATAGAAAAAAAAACGCACTATACAAAAATATAGAGCTCGTTAAAACACACAATTTATGTTATATACATTTTTTTCGTTGAGTTGATCGTTTTTGAGATATTCCTTGTTTTTGGTTTCAGCTTTGAAAAACCTATTCTTTTCTCACACAGGAATTTGTCACCTCCTGTCCATACAAACTAAGGAACTTCAGTCACATAGCAACCAGCTTTTGACTATCGCTTTAACCTATTGTACTCCCTTATTTCCCTTCTACTTACAAAGAAGCAAGTAATAAGACTATTTCTGCTATTGTTTTCTCGATTAGCATGAAGTAAATAGAGGCATAAGTTTTTTAACAATAATTTGTTGCAGAGATGTAAGAAAGTCATGTGAATGGAGCACATCAGATGTTTTTATTCACGTGGTATGTTTTACCAGAATGGCACCAATAAAAATCGTAGTACGATCCGAGTCTCAGTCAAACGTTCATATTTTCCGCAAAATCACAGTGGCAGGCAAACTTTCATTGTTTTCGAATGTATATACGTGCTATAGAAAGCAAAGAGTGATTGGTGATTTTCTATGGCACGTATCCAGCTATCATGTGATGCGAAGTCAGCTGCGATTCCAGTTACAAGAGGAGAACTGGGCTTGGCAGCCGTTGACCGAAGTGTGCAGCCTTGCTGATTTCAACGGCCTTCAGTAGATTGTATAGGGACTGCACTGATCCGGATCCAGCTTCTGCCACTATACTAACTTACCAGCCCTGGTGAATTTTTACACACATGCATGCAACATTACTCTTTGGAGCCAGAAGCTCTTTCTGTCAATCAAATATATGTACTAGTCGGCATCTGTACAGAATCTTCTTTAACCAACACACTACTACCCCATTCCGTTCATCGAACCAGGTGGCTCAGATGTTTCGTCTGAGACTGACATTCGGGAGGTGGCGGCCTCTATCTCTGACCCATATTGTTTGCGGGGATTTTCCCGGGTCACTAGCTGGAGGTTACTTCATTTCAACTTCCTTTTTATTCCATTTCATCCAACTGGTCTCTTTCAGGGTTATAAGTGTCGGCGAGGATGCGGTAGTGCACCCTTTCAGGATGACTGTGCTTTGGAAATGCATCTCTCGGTGGCGGGATGGCGTTGGAAGTAGTTCTAGACCCAGGGAGTTTAGTCAGACATGGGGTGCGGGCTACTAATGCTTCCCGCGTCGAGATGAAGTACTGATTGAAAAACTGCTAGGGATCCTCCACTGTCTAGTTGTAATTACTCTCATCTCATCCTAGCCTCCTGGGATTTGATGTACAATAAGCATCACACACACACACACGCACGCACATCTTTCGTGTAACTTCAATACCCAGAACGAGGATGGAAGACCAAAACTTTAATGCGGGTCCATTGTATATCACTGGAAACTGATTGGTTGGTACATTCCGGAGGGGCTTCCACAGACCGGTTTGTGAGGGATGTGTTGGATGTATTTGTGGTGGATGTGTTTGGATCGTTTTGTGAAGGGCGTGTTGCACCGGTTTGTTTTCGGTTCAGTTGGTGTGTTGTGCCCGTTGTGTCGGTTCTGTTTGTGAGGAGCGTGTTAAGTAAAAAGAATAATGGCCTATCCTGTCAAAATAATCAACTTTTCCCAAAATTATGTTTTTAAAAATATTTCAAAAGTTTGGTTTGTTTAATAATACTATTAGTATTATTTTGTAGCAACACAAATGCAATTATTAATTTAAGGATGTTAAAATTAACATCGTCCATAAAACACTCCAACATAACTAAATCCACATTAATGTTACGTTTTAACCAACTTCTCTTTCTGTAGCCACCATGGGCTTATTGTTCCACAGACCGCAAGAGGATAGGATGATATGAGATTATATTCGACGGGTGGCTGGAATCGACCGCGTGGAAAGCAACGCCACCTGCCGTCGAGAGCTGTATTTCCAAAACACATACACTACCATGGAAGGGCGCCACCACTGCAGTTTTAATGGCACTTATAGCTCTGAAGGAGACGAGTTAGAATGAAATGAAATAAAGGGACAGGAAGTTCGGAGAAATGAAGAAACCTCATCAGAATTCGCCAAGTGACCCGGGAAAACGCCGGACAAAAGCCCATGGATCAGAGATGTCGGCCGCGGGAATGTAGTCCACGCGAAAAACCTGAACCAGCTGGCCGGGACTGGAAAGGGTAGTTATGTTGCAGTTAATAACATAATACCTAAACCTTGTTTCTTACGACCTTGCCCTACAGAGATGTATTCTTCCGCGGTGGGTTACCTTCCCCTTTCCCTTGATTGGTTAATCGCACCTTTGAATGGTGGCAAATAACATAATCAATTAAATAATAATGTAATATAACATAAATAATTATGCTGATGATAATAATGGCAATAACCTCTTACCCTTCTCTTCCTTTACCTTAGGCACCTAAATGGTAAACAATCTAAAAACAGTAACGTTGAAAAAGAAGTAACGGCCATTGGGCACGGTATATAGTGCTCTAGTATTTTCAAAAGAAATATAAATATTCTCGGAAACTACATACTAGCCAATGTGAAGACCTCCTTACCTCGTAAAGAATACATCCTTAATCCAGAATTACACTTGGACACAGCGTTTGACAATTGAATTTCTCTTTGTTACTGAGGTTAGCTCCCAACCAAAATTCGTTTAAGTGACAACAATTTTACTTGCCGTCTAATAAGAGTTTATCTTTTTAAATATATTCTCATTTATTTATAGTTTTTGGAGCTTAGGAGTTACATAAACGCTGATAAGGCGGGTTCTTTTCTACTCGTATCTTCGGCCGAGTTTTAAACATTCAAAATACAGCGCTGTTAAATACCAAATCAACTGTTGAAACTAACCTGCGATGGCTTAATAAGCATACTCTAGAAAACTGTTATTCTGATACCTTTATCGGGCATGTTACAGTGGTTGAAAGTATGCTACAGAAATTAAAACCTCAGATTTTTCAATAAACTTTAGTGTTTTTAGTGCTAAAACTGAGAATGTTTCTTCCTTAAAATCTTGGGAAAGGTCAGTGTTAATATAACAGGAGACTACTGCTGGATACCATAGTATGATGTTACATAGTCTAGGGTCGTAGTGCTAGTCTCTATATCAATTGCAAAGATGTAAATAACTTGAATAATGAGTTGAGTAAAGTTTTAGGAAAACTATAGAGATGGGAGGATTTCCACTGGTTTATGAGATAATGACAAATTCAAAATAATTCAAAAGAATCGGACTATATAGTTAAAACGAGTTTCGTAATTTGATTAATGTGCTCATCGCTTCACTATTTCAACAGTTCTCACTACCTTTTACCATTAATGTTGCTCTCTCTTATTGCCCAACATAAAAGAAAATCTATTACTAACAAATTTACACAACTACTTGAGTGATACCTTTCATGAATTTAAGCACTTAAGTGAAAGTGTTTTGGTGAAGACAGCTGCTTAACCTTAAAAAGTGCAATCTTCCCAAGCTGTTAGTGCAGTAAAGACCCTGGCACAATAAATCAACTCCTCGACAGAAAGCTAACTCCCATACAACAAAACAAACCAATTTTCTGCACTGAACTCAGCGGAATCTTTCTCCTTTCACTGAATATAACGGAGCGTTTTCAGGCTCCGATGAGTTGCATAGCAATTTCTGAAGCTAGTTATACTTTTGTGGTTTACTAGTAATAATGCCCACCAGGGGGCCACACTACTTGCCATGAGTTCAAGGAAATGAGGTCCCTTGGCCCATTCCAGAAATCGAGTTTAGAATCGAAATGAGAGGCCAAAAATAAGTATTGACGAAAATACTATTAAATAATGTAGATAATTTTAAATGTTGTTTTATTAAAATTTGTATTCGTTTAAAATATTTATTATTCGAAAATTTAGAAACTGTGGGACTCAAAACAAAAAAATTAAAAACTAAATATGATTTCAATTTATATACGAGGTACGTTCAGAAAGTAAGTTCCATTTCAATTTATCCCCGCTAAAGCGCTGCGATCGCAGTTCCGCACATGCGCGGTAGACGCTCTGTATCAAGGAGAAGACACGTGCGTCATTTTGAGATCGCTGTCAGCCACATACGCTTTGTTGTGCTTGTTTACAATGTTGGTGTTGATTGAAAATACCGCCGCTTGTAAAATCAGCTCCGTGATTCGTTTTCTGAATGCTAGAAAAGTGAAACCAATTGAAATTTATCGGCAAATTTGCGAAGTTTACGGACAAAATGCGATGAGTGATTCAATGGTGAGAAGATGGGTCTGACAGTTCAATGAAGGACGTAGTGAAGTGCACGGTGAAGAACGAAGTGGGCGTCCATCTTTGGTTACAGAAGAACTGGTTCACGCGATTGATGATAAGATCCAGGAAAACTGCAAGTTTACAATTAGTGCTCTCGCTATGGAATTTCCCCAAAGCTCACGATCACTAATTCATGAAATTGTTACAGAAAAACTGAAATTTCGTAAAATTTGCTCACGCTGGGTACAGGCGGCAAACTTCTATGAAGAAGGTATACAAAAACTTGAGCCACGCTACGACAAATGCCTGCAAATTTTCGGCAGTTATGTGGAAAAGTAGTTTAAGAGTTGTAGAACGGAACTTACTTTCTGGACGTACCTCATGTATTCAGATGGTTTAAACTGATTTCTTAACATCTATATATTCTCTAATTTCAACTCTTCATAGTATGTAGAGAAGGTATTGTATTGTAACCAAAAAGTCGATACCGATATTTCACTGGAAATATATGTTTTGAGACCCCTGAATCTAAAAAGTCGCATTTTTAGAAAAATTTCCGTGTGTCTGTCAATGTATGTGTGTATGTGCAGCATAGTAAAAAACAAAAATTCCGTTAAATACTAAATTTGGTATTTAAGTTCAGTATTTTCCAAGGATGCAACACGAAGATTTTCAAGAAAATCCCCCATCCCCAAACACCCTTTATATGGATAAAAATTCGAAAATTTTTATTTTTTCACAAATGTCTAACGATTTTGATTAAAATATCTTACATTAACGATATTTACATGACAAATAAAACGTATATCTTGAATTTTCTATGAAGACATTTTTATCCTGGGTGAATTTTTCGGAATTTTGCATAACTGATAAACCGTAAGAGATAGACAAAAACTTACTTAAAAAAACACGTAGAGCTCGTTAAAACACACAACTTTCTCGCGTAGTTGACCGTTTTTTTAGATATATATTGTTATTGGTTTCAGTTAATAAACACATACTTTTCTCATACCGGAATGAGTTAACTTTTGGCAATGCAAAGAAATGGATTTCAACCCATGGCAACCAGCTTGTAAAGATTTTAGGTAGTGTAATCTCTTATTCGTTTTCTAATTACAACGAAGTAAGTAATAAGACCATTTCTGCTAATATTTATCTCAATTATCATGAGGTGGATAAAAGAGTAAGCGTTTTAAAAATAACATGTTACAGATATGTAGAGAAAGTCATGTGAATGAAACACATCTGATTTTTTTCGAAGCAATTAAAAAAAACAGAATAAAAGATTATACTATAATTTCCTTTGCACTGATGCACAAGGCTTTCGAATTATGCCAGCTCATAGTTCTATTTAGTATAATTCCATACTAGATTCCTTATTCCTTATTCATCAATCTAAGATTTACTTCGAGAGCTTTATCTCCAATCACAATGGGGGGGGGGGGGCACTGGTGTTCCAATATGAGTGACAAACTAATTGACCAAAAGGAATTCCTATGAACGGCGAAAATTGAATTGGCGTCAAAAGCTACCGCGCAACATGGCGATATCCACATAAAAACTTCCGTGTCGCCCTCCGTGGTGTAATGGTTACCATGCTGACTTCATATACCCAAGGTCGCGGGTTCAAACCCGGCGGAGGACGATCGGTGTAAAATTCCTTAGCATGGCTTCCTTCGGAAGGGAAGTAAAGGCGTTGGTCCCGTGTCGTAGATTTACGGCAAAAAAAAAAAAAAATGTTTCCCGAGGCGATGCCTAGATTGGGGTAAGCATAAAACTTTCCCCTGTTGCCCACAGCCCGTCTAGTCATGTCCTGATCCACAGTGTGCTGCAGATGGTCGCTCTAAGACCTGTAACTAGTAGCTTATTCTCTAGTTATGAACTCTGTTAGGAAAGAAATTTTGCTTATTTTATAGTGTTTTTTTTTCCCCCCATGTGTTCAGATTTAAATGGCGGTTTACGTCATTGGTGGCATGTCCTTTGTAACGCCTTTCTCTATGCATATGAATGTCGGACTATGACGTCGTGACTGTACACAAATGCCGGAAGCTCCTATTTAAATTTTAACACCAATACAATTGTTAGTTTCTCACGAGTTATCTGTAAATTTGCTTTTTTCTCAATTTAATTTCTATAGTCCTTATGTTACAATGTATATACTGCATAAAGAAGGTACTGTATGCCATCTAAATTCGATACCGAGATTTCAATACATGTTTTGAGACCCCCGGAATAAAAAAAAAAACATATCCGTGTGTGTTTGTGTGCGTAGGTAGTATAGCTCAAAAACGTGAAGCCCATTAAATGTCAAACTTGTTTATTTAAGTCCAGTATCTTTCAAGGTTGCGACACGAAGATTTTTAAGAAAATTCCCCCACCCTAATTACCCTTTACTTGGAAACAATTTCGAACATTTTGATTTTCTCAAAAATGGCTCTAACGTTTTTGATTAAAATATCGTATATGAAAGAAATTTACATGACAAATAAAATGTGTATCTTGAATTTTCTAGGAAATAGCCTCTGAAGGTCACCTCATTCTGGATGACTTTTGCATAACTGGTAAACCATAAGAGACACACACTATTTTCGTGGAGTTGTCCGTTTTCGAGATATTTCTTGTTATTGGTTTCTCATACGGAAACTTATTAACTGTTGGCCATGCAAAGAAACGGATAGCAACCTGCTTTAACCCGTGTACCTCTTATTTTCCTTTTATTTACAAGGAAGCAAATAATACCGTTTTTGTTAATGTTTATCTTGATAGCATGAAGTAGAAGAAGAATAAGATTTTTTTTTAATAATTTCTTATATATCTGTAGAGAAAGTCACGTGAATGAAACACACGTTTTTTTCAGGTAAATCTCAGTGGGACACATTAACGGATTCTACTGAAATACATTATGCAGCCACTAAGAAACCTTATGCCTGAAGGCTGGAAAATCCGCTGATGATGTCACCGGAGTGGCCTCTCTCGAGGCTCGTGCGGAGGCTCTAAAGAGTCGTTCGTGCCTTTTAGGTTGAGTTTCACACAAATCCAATGGTCCCGATAAACTGGACCACGTCCCTGATGAGGCATAAGAAATGAGTATGCTAACGGCGGGGGACATCTCGGCGACTGCGATCAAGTTGATCTAATGCAGCCTACCCACCCAACCCCGGTGGAAGGGATGAGAGCAGGGAAAACCACAGGCGAGCGCACACATGAGCAGACGGAGCCACGCGCAGAGAAGCACGGAAGTCCCTAACAGTGTTATTACCTGCCGCTAAAAAGGTTTACATGGGCTTTAACCTTGTTAATACAAACCTCTCATATAACGCGCTGATTATTCTGGGAAGTCGCCTACGTTTTGCAGTGCACCAATGAGCGCGTAGAAGTCACAAATGATAGAAAGACGTGAAGTAAGCGTGGAGGTATATTACCAAATATATACCACCGTTAATAATAGAATTGAATAACTTATTTCAATTAAGAAGATGTGTTGATCGAATAAAAGCTGCTAATTTATTATTCAAGTGGTTAAAACCCATTTGTATAGCTTAAATAAAACATATTTTCATTGTAAAAAACATAAGGCTTATCGCACGCTTTGATGCCGACATGTTAACCTTTTCAGTAGCAGGCAATACTAGATGGTAGCCCTGGTGCGCCACGGAGGTTATACAGGCGCCGGGAGGCCATCAGAAGGATGCCTCAACAACGGTACCCAGCCTCAACCAGCGCAACCAGGGCAGGAGAGTTTTACTCGGAGCAGCCGACAGTGCCATCTGCCTATAAAGTACTAAGCTACACGAGCAACCGACCTGAAAGATGAGGAGAAATGAGATGAAGGAATGAAAGTGCAGCATTCATACAGCACCTCAGCATTCATCTAAGCGACCCCAGGAAACCTACGGGAAAACTCAGGGCCAAAGTACGCGCACGACGGGGAGCGAACCCGGATGTTCCGAATGCAGATGATGATACAGATGAAACCGCCTGAGCTACCTAGCTCAGTTCACGTCCCTGATATGTGCCTTTTTGTAACCCTTTTACATCCCCAGGCTACAAGAGTTAAGAGCCCGAGGTTACATACTTGGCATTCAATAAAATATTCTGAGACATTATGCGTAAATGTCGCCTCAGAGTTTTGTGTACATTGAGATCGCCAACAACACTTCTCAGCCTATCTCTAGTTAGGTTCAAAAGAACCCTATTTAGCGTGCCATCTGGCTTGAAATAAAGTCGCAGTAGTTTGTTTCTCCCAACTATGAAGATGAATTTTTGCGGTGAGCTGGGATACCTCTGGGAACACGCTGCAAAAGGGCTCGGGTCTTACAAATGCAAGATTCGCTCCCCGCTTAGACAGCCTGTCCACTATCTCATTACCTGTGATACCCGCATGCCCAGGAACCCAGACAAGAGTAACTTATCCGCGAGCACAAAGTTTATCCAACATCCTTTGGCACGGAAAATGATAACTGCATTACCTAATTCTCTGATGAAAAACATGAGGTGTTTCATATATCATGACTTTTGCATATTATCGCTTATACAAGAGATTCATGTAGACGTTAGGATTTAATAATTATATTAATAATAATTAATAATAATGTAGTATTCCTGAGATGATCTTTATATTAGTGCAGAGCACTATTCCTGGAGGTCAGGCCAGGGGGTTTGCAGTGTTCCTAAAGTGCCTTTTCGATTATCGAAGCGGCTTCAGACACATGTCTAATCCCTTCAGGAATTCTTCTACTTCTAGTTTTCCATGTGGAATGGGCAAAGACAAACATAAACGTAAAGCTCAAGCAGTTGAAATAACACTCGTACGCTCTGTTAAGTTTGTCGCTGTGATTTTGCTGAAAATGTGAACGTTTAACGGGTACTCGTGTATTTCCACGATTTTCATTGGTGCAATTCTGGTACAACATACCACGAGTAAGAAAATGCGAAACCGATTGGGCAGTCCACCCTATCATCCTTCAGAACTGCTTGACTTGTATAAGCTGTGTAGAATAGATGTCTTCGGGCTATCTATTCTGTACCTCGTGGCTTTCCAACGAGACTGCTGCACGAAGCCTCTGGTCTACCATACCTGGAGGACGAGATTAGGCGTCAGGCAACAAAATTCAACGAAGGGTTTCCATTTCATCGGAGCGCCCTCGTTAGGTCTCTTGGGGATTACAATCCCACAAACCGCCGCTTCAGGCGATACCGGCTTCCCCGCATGGCTTGCGGGCATCCCCGGTAACGAAGGAGCACCTCCAACAGCTGCTACGGCTAAGCTCCTTACAATCCTTCAAGAGTTGCTTGGATTCAAAAATAAAACTTCAAAACAAACATTTTGATAAACACACACCAGCGGTGCACAAGGGCCGTTACACCATGATCAGCAACACTTGCCTCCTCCCGTCACTCCACAACCCCAACACTCACCCGCCATCCTGCAAAAACCCACAATCCCGTCAGAACGTGGTTAAGTTCTCTCCGAGAACAGGGACACGTCTATCACACCTCGGGCTGCCCTAGCCTGCCAATTGCTCTGGTAGTCCACCACGTGTGCGCATTACCTTGGCATTAGAACTTTAGTATGTAGCATAGAGAAAAGATTAACCTCAGCGATGTTAACCCTCTGAGAGACGTGGAGTATTGTCCAACCAGAAGGTTTAGGGTTCGCAACTCAGAACTTCATTTATCGCAAGTTACCCTTCAGATTCAACCCTTTCCCTTCGGACGTGGCATATCCAATACGTTTTTAAGAGCAAACAGATGAAAGACATGGGCGGAGTCAACGATAAGTATTTCCAAGCGTATGTTTAATGAGTTTGAGTGTACAAGAGAAGCATGCCTAAGTAATGAGGATGTCAGAAAAGAATTGGATGTAGAGTCCAACTTTTGACTTAATTGACAAATCAGACAGAAATTAACACAAAGAATGACAAAAGAACGAACTCCTAGGCAAGCCCTAAACTATAAACCTACAGGACAACGAACAATCACACAATCCGTGAAACGATGGGAAATGAAACAGGCTTTGACCTAAATCATGGTTGCAAATAATACTCCTATCACCAAACGCAGGAAAAAGACTAGTGTTATTCCATTCATATTCTAGACTGAAAATGCATCTACTTTCCGTCTCGCTCAACGCTTCAGAATAGTATCTTCCGCACTGTAATGAATGGTGTACTATCACTACCTCGAATATTACTTATAGCAATACGAGGTAAAAAGCACTATCTTAGAGAAGCCTCAGATTTGCCGATATTATATATATATATATATATATATATATATATATATATATATATATTTAGGACGCAAACCTTCAACCTTATCATACCATAGGAACAAAATGGACGCAGGTCATTTAGATACAAATTTTCATATGTGCCAAATATACTTCATTAATGTAAAGGTTCGGAAACACAAGCAAGACCTCTGAAGTCCTCTTTCTTCTGAATGACTTTTGCATAACTAATAAACCGTAAGTGATAAGACAAAAGTTTACTAACATAAATAAAACACAAACAAAAAATATATCTTTGAAGTTGTTCTTTATTATTCCATTTATACCCCGCCTTTATCTGCATGGTCCTATTGCCAATGGTGTTAACTCGGGTGCTGTTTGTTGAATTTTTTTTTTATGTTATTCATTAGATCACACACACATACACACATTCACTCTGTCTTTCACGCTTCCAGACTGTGGGTAGGATAGGGAAGAATCTGGTCTAGAGAAAAATCCCTAAAACCAGCCGGGAATGGAACCCAGAAACCTTAGCACAGCAGATAGGAGCTCTTAACGATTGAACGAAGTAGGATGTCATTATTTATTTTTTATATTCCTGATCAAGCAAAGATAACGGAATTTCAAAGCCCACACATAGCCGCTAGCTCTAAAAGCACTTTTGTAGTTTAACACCCTTTAACTAGGTAGGTCAAATCGGATGAGGAATGAAATCGGTGAAATGATGCTCTAATAAATCGATTAATCTTGAAGTTATTCGACATTCGTCTTCTAAGAGTAAGGGAATACTCCGGTAAACCTCCTTATCCGGGTATCTTACCATTACCGAGATTTGAGCTCGAGACCTCTTGAATCTGAGATGACACGTTACTCCATCACTGCAGAGGCGGCGTTTAAAACGTTCGACATCGCTTAAGCCTAGTTTAATCTTTATTCATTTGTATCTACAAGAAAATATATAATAACAAGATTGTATGTAAATGTTTATCTGCATTAATATGACGAAGATAGAAGAATAAACTTTTTATTAGGAACAGTTCTGTTGAAAATGGGTAGAGAATGGAATGGGTAGAGAAAGTCGTGTGAATGTTGATTTTAAAACAAGTCGTTGCTGGAAAATTTTAATTAGTACAATGTGTAACAAAAGGAAAAAATCTTGTATTTCTTGATAAACCACTTTATTACTAAAAGTGGATCAGAAATAAGGAATGCAGTAAAAAATTCAGCATATCGTTAGTGTTTCCAAGTAAGTGGGTCATTTAGTTAACAAATTCGATAGTGACAGAGACGGGATTTTAAACTCCCATTAAAATTTTGTAAATCAGAAGTTGTTTTCCATTTCCCTTATAATTCCAATAATTGGATTCATTACAATTTTATATGAGTTTAATGAAGAACTTATATTTACAGGAATATTAATTTTAACATTAACTATTATTCAATGATAATGAGATGTAGTACGACAGAGAACTTATCAAGGATGACATATTCTGTCCAAGAAAGGGACAATGGTTGATATTTTTAATATAAATCAACTATTATCCAATAATTATCGTATGAATACAGCGTCGAGCAAGTTACACAACCCTGATCACTTGGCATACGAAGTGTAAGCACTTGTAAACAATTCTTTATAGAGACTTATAGCAGGGATCAAATTCCAGTAAATATGAGAACAATCACTGAGCTTAGGGCTATTGAACTTCCTTGTTAAATTCTCGTAACCACTTTCTTCGCGCGTGTATCTACAATTCCAAGAAAACTACTTTACTTCTCTGTTAGTCACCGCTGCCAAATTTCCTAAGATGAGGTGCAAATTCCTGCAGAACCAGTTTGCAGGTCCGGAAACCCCAAGTTGTACCTGTTGAGGATGTTTCCGTAACAATAACTTCTCTCCGATTGGGCTGCAGCCCATGGTCAGAGCAACTCTTCCCAAGAAAATTCATACCCAGCTCCAAACTTTACGGCTCAGCTGTCATCCCAAGCGGAAATATCTCTGGGCTAATATTTACGTTAGGAAGAACCGTATATACCTGGGCCGGGATGAAATAAAAAAGAGGTTGAGGCTGGAGCATTGACCTATGTGGCACAGTGCTGTCTCACACACATTTAGAGATCATCAACCTAGCTCAAGGAAAACCCATTACGCCATGCAGCACTGACAGTAAGATGTCGAGTTAGTCCTTGTTAAGGAGTCAGTCTATCTAGGTCATTCCATGTATTGAATATTAACCGGTGGAAATTGGTGAATTGCTTAAATGCACTTTTGGGGTCGCGTATAGCGTCACACGGTACATAATGACATAAGGACCTTTCTCCACTGTTCTTTAATAAATCCTTTCTTCAGCAAAACTTGCACAAGCGATATTTCTAAATACCACACACGTAAATGCAGTAGTTGGTGACCCCCTCTATGCGCTACTGAAATATTTTCATTCCATCCTTCCACAACTGAGGACGTCTCTGAATGGAGTTTGCGTTGCGAGTGTGCAAATATTAAGGCATTTCTATTCCAATTAAGGCTGCTTTCAGGCGTCAACATTACTTGCCAAACTCGTCGAACTAGTGGCTGTAGTGGAAGACGAAGATACACCAAATTTGATTTATTAAACAGTAAACTTAGTAGTGGGTCGTAAAGGTCGTGATATTGTCCCACAACAAGGGAGTGTTCAACCGTAAAACAATTTAAATACTTGTGAAACATGGTTGTTGCAAAGCGGTATAGAATACTGCAAGCAAGAGCAGCTATAAAAATGTTAATGAGGTTCTATGCAACTGAAATATCTAAATAAAAAAGCAGGAATATTAATTTTAACATTAACTATCAATCAATGATAACGAGAGCCCGCCTGGGTAGTGTGGTGGTAGCGTGTCTGCTCCACAATCAACAGGTAGTGAGTTCGAATCTCGCTTAGGGTGAGTTACCCGGATAAGGTTATTTTTCGGGGTTTTCCCTTAGCCTGAGAGACGAATGTACATGGACCCCGAGATCATTTGAGCATCATCCCACCAATTTCATTCGTCGTCCGATTTGACCAACCAGGTTAAAGGACGTTAAGCTACAAAAAAAAAAAAAAAAAAAAAAAAAAAATTGATGACGAGATGTAGTACGAGAAAGAACTTATCAAGACTTTAATACTCTAATTGGGTCAAATCCACATTCACGGTCTTTGATATGTTTTTGATAAAAATGGTTAATAATTCTTAGTACGGTAGTGGAAACTATTATGACATGGAGCAGAGAGTTTGATATTTACCGAGTGTCAGAAAAGCAAAACACAGGCAGTGGAGAGGAAATGGAACGAAATAAGGCAGCTAATGGGGTTGGGTGGTATGACAGTGGCATGGCTGAACAAAAGCTGAAACAAGATGGCCTAGGATTATTTTGGAATGGTGGAAGATCGAGAGAAAAATTGCATAAATGGCATAGCTAAGAGGGGTGAGGGATCGGAATTTGTAACAGGAACATTGTCAGAATTGTGAACAATACAGTGTAACCACTGAAAATTGTAGAAGCTCTCAAAATATAAAAGTAAGAAAGACAGAAAATGGCAGTCAAATGCCAAATATCTCAAATTACTATTCAAAGACCATTGTTACCCATAGCAGCACCGACAATATTGGCAAAGGTTGCTAAGGCGCGGACTCGTGGATGGGAGGTCAGAGGTTCAAATTCCCACAGTTCTCCCTGACTGAGGTTTTATCCAGGATTTCCTCAGTCCTCATAACTGGCAAATACCAGGGTGGTAATCTAAACTAAGGCATGGAATGTTTTCTTCCCATACTTTTTTCACAGTTGCCAATTCATTTGACCATAACAATGTTGTACTAGTTGAAGAATCCTCAAATTGTAAGAGAAATAAAGCCTTTTCCACTCGATCAATGCGTTTTTCAATAAAGGTAGAAGAATGATTTTAGGTAACTGTTTCCCACAGATTGTAGTTGAAGTACAAATGGGTTCGAAATGTGTGAAGGTTTCAATGACACGAAGTGACATTAATAATGTTTAGTGGGGATCTGAGGTATCTACAGAAGCAACTGCACACATAGTGAAGTTTCCCTTGCAGCAGTGGGCACACCAGTGACTTTAATATCCTGAAGAGCATCATACATTTATATTTTCTCTAACACGTATTACAATGTACATAGTAGATAGAAAAGATTTTGTATTCCACCAAAATATTCGATACCGAGATTTTACTCGAAATACATGTTTTAGAACTTCTGAATCAAAAAAAAATAATTGGGGGGGGGGGAAACATGTCCGTGTGATGTCTGAGTGAGAATGTGTGTGGGCAGCATGGCTCAGAAACACAAAATCAGTTAAATACCAAACTTGGCATTTAAACTCTATATTTATATTTTCATGAGAAACGAAATGTAATTTTCCTTCTTGAATTTTCTGAGAATAGCCTCTGAAGTGCTCTTCATTTTGGATGACTTTTGTAGAAGTGGTAAACCATAAAAGAGAGACAAAAACTTACTACACAAAAAATGTAGATCACATTAAAACATTTAATTCTTTTGAGTTAATCATTTCAGATATTCAAAGTTATTGCTTTCAATTTAAAGCTATTTAAGCTTTTCTAAACTTCCTAGCAAGCAAAGAGAATCGAATTTCAATTGCTTCACATACACAGCTTTTAGATTTGACTATCCCTAATTTTCATTCTATTTCAAGCAAGCAAGTAATATGAGCAATTCTGGCAATATTTTTCTTGATTAGGATGAGGTAAATAAAAGAATTTCATCCAGAATAAAGAGATCTTCAGAAGCTATTCCCAGGAAATTCAAGATATACATTTTATTTGTCATATAAATATCTTAAAATAAGAGATTTTAATAAAAATTTTCGAAATTTTTTCCCTGTAAAGGATTGATAAAAGATTTTAATAAAAAAATTTCTATTTTTTTTTTTTTTTTTTTTTTTTTTTTTGCATGTAAAGGATAGTTGTGGTGGGGAATTTTCTTGAAAGTCTTTGTGTCGCATCCTTGGGAGATTTGAACTTAATTATCGCGTTTGGTATTTAACAGAATTTTCGTATTTGAGCTATGATGCCCACAGACACACACATACAAACACAAACATGGACATATTTCTAAAAATGCTGTTTTTGGTTTCAGGGAGTCTCAAAACATGTATTTCCATTGAAATCTCGGTATCGAATTTTAGGTGCGATACAATACCTTCTCTATACACTATGTACATAGTACGTATATAGAAAGTAATTAATCAAAAATTATCCAGAGCAGAGACACAAGGTACAGAGTACACAGAGAACGATGACACTGATCAAAACACAGATATTGATAACGAAAGAAACAGATATATACTTAGAGTGAAAGGGTTAAATTACTGTACAGTTATCAAAACCTGCAATCTTCTTTCCTGTTATTTATTTGATAAGAGAAAACCAGCTTCCTCTGGGTGAATGTCGTCAAACTGCTGTGTCAAATGTCAGCCACCGAGAAAGGTATTTACTTCCTAATTACCGCTATGGATTATTTTCAAGTTGTACTTTTTTTTTTCTTTTCTTTTTCCAGTTTTACCTTGTCCTCGTCCGCCCATTCTATTTAGCACTAGCCGCAGGGTTAACAAGGCCGTTAACACCTGAACGAATCATCCTTTAAATGAGGGATACGTGCCTTCACGAAAATTGTTCTTAATAAAATTTCTGAATACGAAAAAGGACTAACAGGTCATTCATTTAAAAATACTCTCAACTCCGGACAATAAAACTTCTCTGTTTCCACACAGTTAACCGAACATAATTTTATGATTATTCCTTGTGTAAATTTATTAGCATACAGTAATCCAAAACGATTTCCTTTCTGGGAGATATAGGCTGTTCAGAATTCAATCGACAAACTTTCGGGGTTACACGGGGATGGTACGAGTATAAGAACACATTGATGTGGGTCACTTATGACAAACATTGAAGTTACATAGTCATGTATCCATTTGAATATTTGTACAGATAAATGCAAATAAGTACTAATATAAGAATGGGCTACTAATTTCCATTCTAAAATATTTCACGCGTCTTCGATAAATGTAAGAATTCCGGTGTGGTAGTTCACAGTTGTCGCCCTCCGTGGTGTAGTAGTTACGATACAGGCCTCTATAATCCAAGATTGCAGATTCAAACCTGATAGAGAAGATGTATTTTTTTGGAAGCACAGATCCTTAGCATGGCTTCCCTCGGAAGGGAAGTAAAGTCGGTGGTCCTGTGTAATGTTTATTTGCCGTAAAGGAACCCCATACCTTGAAAGAAGAAGGTTTCTTAGCAAAATTCCGCCATTTCGCTTCCGCAAGTCGGGATGTTGTCCTACAGTGCCATCTGTTGACGACGAGCCGATCCTTCGTTACCATGGCGCATAGCGGCGAACTCACGAACTAGAATTTCAAAGCCGATCAAAAAGATGCCGTACTTCTGCTCCACTTAGGAGCTACAGGAAATTAACTAATTTTCGTAGATGTGAGACTAGCTTTTCTGGAAATATGGTCCATCAGCAGAGGGCACTTTCTTTGGAAAATTTTACGTATCAGAATGAGAAACAATAATGAGATGCATGGTTATCAATCTGGTGGTGCGGGTTCAAATCCAGATCAAGTGTTTAACCTTCCTTTTTCTTTTCAATCAGGAAAATGTGTCCCAACGTTTAGAGTAATCACTTTTAATTTCTGATGTTTTTAAGATTAATTACCTTATATCACATGGGATGTTTGAGCATAGCATGGCCATGTCTATGTCCAAGAAGCATCAACTCAAGGAAATTTTATCTGTGATGTACAGACTCATTATTGATGTTAATCCTTTAAATTCAAGGAGAATTAGCGCTCTATTTCACTCTTTTGTTACCTCTAAAAGCTTGTCGGTTAAATTCTGTAACATCCTGCATAGCTGAAAAGCGCGTCCACTGCAGAGAGTTTACTACCAAGACATTTCAGGAAGATCTTGGAAAATATAATTTTATTGTAATGCACAAATCCCACAACGTATGATGAAAGATCTGAAAAATAATGTTGATAAGGACATAACTATCACATAACAGTAACTTTAGAAGAATATTTTTCGTGTGCTTAAAAATAAAATAGTTCCCTTTTAAAGCCTAGAAAACGGAATCTAGTGGTTACTACCATGTTGATCAAATATGAACCAGTCTTTTTCTCTAATTTTTTATTTGATGTAAGAAAATAATAAAGTGCATATTATAATTTCCTGCTTTAGAAATAGGTATAGTCTACAAATATTGGCAGCCTTTTGATGCCCTCATCCAACCAGTTGTCCACGAGGCCTTCCATTCCTGTGTCATCCTCAAATTATTTGCCCCCTAGTGTCTCTTTGATTGGTCTAAAGAGGTGAAAATAGAAAGGCAATAAGTATCAGGAAGGATGGTCGAGTGTTTCCATGTCATTTCTTCCAAATTACGACGGCATGGAGAACATTTTCTCTTATTGTTGACCACGTCATTTGCTGCGACGAGTTTAACGTCCCTCAATTTGTGGCATTGATGTTGCGACGCTCGTGCAGCAAAATTGATAAGCTAAACAATGTCATTGCGTTTGAAAATGCGGTCGCAAACACCTTGCCAGCTGAGAGTCGAGACTTGGCCCTCATTTTCGACCCTTTCACAGACTTCTTTGAACGCCTTATGCCAAGGAAACATACGAGACCATGAAAATATCTAACCACAGAATTGTGTTGTCAGTCTCTGCAAACATTCTGCCAGTTTCACGCCTTCAATCAAGAACTTTTATGATTGCGATGACGATGGTGATGCATTGTGCAGTGGAAGCATTTATTTCATATTCAGACATCTTGAACACAACTAAGAAATATGTCTACGAAAAGTCAACTCCTCATTCCGCCCAAACCATGTAAAAGTGCCAACGTGCTCAGCTCAAAAATGCTTATTTATATTTGACTAAGCCTCGTGGAACTAGAACAAGGTGAAAAGTTCTTGACCTTACAGTGAAAGTATGTATTTATTTTTCTATGTAGTCCCCTTTTAGGTCATACACTTGGTCCAATGTTTTTCCAATGAATAGATTTCATCCCAAAAGTGTGATGCTGGAAGATCTACTAAATACCATTTACTGCTGCCATAAAGTCTTCACTGTAAGCAAACTGTTCTCCAGTGACAAATCTCTTTAGATAGAGAATTAAGTGGAAGTCATAAGCTGCCAAATCTGATGACTAAGGTGGGTGTTCCAATAATTCGTGTTTCAAATCCCTCAGTTTTCCAATTAGCAAAGCACCTTTGTAAGTAGATGCTTTGTTCTGCTGAAAGACGATTTTTTTTTCAATTCAAACTTCTTTTCACGATTTTTTCACCCAGTTGGCCCAGGAGAGTTTATAATCCTGACGTGTTATCCTCGTTCTTACAACAAAGCGTTGAAAGAACGCGTTGGAAAGTTATAAACATAGGTAATTCTTTATAGGAGCCACCAGCTTCGATGACTGTTCTTTAAGGAAAATAAATCAGTGGCTAAAACAGTGAAAATTTTGTTATTATTTAATTAGTAATATGGATTATCTCCGACACCGCGACTTGAGATCGGTGGAAAAGATTCTACGCTGTTCGCCGCTGACGCTAAGCCAAGGCAAACCGTAGGGCAGTACCAAACTTTACATTAATAACTTAATTTATATATTTATATGTATACATGTACATATATGACAATAGCTTATAATACTAGCAGAAGACCGAAGTAGTGTCTACATCTTAGTGACTCAAGTTAGAACGTTGGTCGTCCTGATATGCGACATCAACCATCTTTGTTGTTTAGTAATCTCTTGTAGGCTGCTCCTCTATATATGGAAACAGGGGCGTGCATCACTAGACTACATTCTGTGACAGCTGATGTATGCTTTCGCAGCCTGTGGAGTTCATTCTTCCTTATTTTTGCTTTTTAAATATAAATTTAGAAACCATCTGAAATCACTTGCAGACATATGATAGCATCCTAGGATTATTTTGTAAACTTGGGAGTGGGTAGGAAATCAAGAACATAATCTTTCACTCAAATATTAGCTAAAGTTTCATTATGAATAACTGAACGGTGTACGACCCCAAAAAAGTTGGGCTCAACAAGATTATGTAGCCGGAACAAGCTAAAAATATCTAACCCATGAAAGAGAAGAAGAACAAAAAGAACTGTAGGATCGAATCTCGGTGAATTACCTGTATAAGTTGTTGTTTTTTTTTTCGGCGTTTTCCTTATCCTATGATGACGAATGTCGCGTAACTTTTAAGCTCTATGGACTCCAGGTTTATTTGAACATTCATTTCATCCATTTCGTTCGTCATCCTACCAGGTTAAAGGACGAAAGTATAAGAAAAGAAGAAAATAAGATACTCTAAGCCGCTTTATTCGGTTTTCATTGTTCATATATTAAAAAGAACATTTATGCTACGGAGTAAATTCTCAAACATTTTTCCCTAATCTCTTTTCCCCTTTGATAAGACCTTTTCCAGATTTATGATAATCATTATGCAAGGTGATAAGAACTTGTATTCATCGTTCAGAAATGACCACCATTAAGTCCGTTGTTTAAACTCTTACCTTCGTTATGGCGTGTTTCTTTGTGTCAGCTTTCAGACGTTACCAGGCAAATTATCAGAGAATGGCTGAATCATTCTTACCTGCAACATTAAGAGAATTTTCTTAGTGGTGTTCCCAGAACGCTGATATTTTAGAGGAATCCTAACTTTCTATGGAAAGTATCATTGCATTTTAAAATAATGATTTGTTTTATTGGTTTTTTACTACAGATTAATATTTACTGTAATAATTAAAGCTATGCATTATAATATGCAGAACAACATGTGAGGTAACATTTACAAAAATATGCCCAGAACAAATATGACCGATAATATTACACATAGCTACATACATACATATACCTATAGAGGATGTAAAAATTGTAAAATTTGATGCTTAGAAACGAACAATGAGAATACCATAGAAGTATCGCATTCTGTCCGCTTACCAATATCAGTCATTAATGAAGCAAAACTTTCAGATCTAAAGTGTTTTGGTTTCCTTCGGAAGGGAAGTAAAGCCGTTGGTCCCGTGTTGGGATTTACGGCACGTAAAAAAAACCTCAAGCCTGAAAGTAAAATTAAGCGGTCTTTCACGCCCAGCATAGAACAGGACGCTGAGAACCACAGCAGTTAAAGAGCGTTCATAAATAACACGCCATTTCATTTCAAGCACAATGCGAGATTTCAATTATATGCTAAAAGCTATTACTATTGTCCTTGTTGCATCGGTAAGCTTCGTTTCACTTCGTAGCCGGCGGCTTAATCCTCCCCCCCCCCTCCTATATGTAGCACTGATACCTCCCTAGAACTTACAAGCGAATACCTAGGGGTCAGAAGCCTGTCGGGAAGCCACAAAATGTAGAACATGGGACGAGTAGTCGGCCCGTAGCCAGGCATGAGCACGAGGAAATGGATGATATGAAATGCAAGCGAAATAGATGATATGAAAAGTGATGATGGAGCAATTGGTGGAATGAGTAGCGGGGGAAACCCTTCCAGGCGCCGCTTCGTCCACTACAAATCCCACGTGCAGGCGCTTGGGATTGAACCTGACGGTCTAACCACTCGGCCACGGCTCCGCCTGCAACGGTAAGCAAAGTCTTTAAATTACGCCAATTTATATTGCAAAATCTCTTAGTTAAAGTCTTTTCTTTTCTTTAATTAGTCTAAAAGAAAATCTTTCAGGGGTTTATTTTAATCACCTTCTGAGGAAAATATTGTTTTTTCAAATCCTTTTTTACAGTTTTCCCCATCTGTATTCAAAACAAAAACAACAAAAAAAAACTTGTCAGCAAAACCCATAATCAAGATTGTCCAGTATGTAATGAAAGAATAAACAAAAGGAAAGTCTAAAATAAAACTGAGCTTTATAACAAATGAAATTAGTGAGGTTCTTTTATTAGCTGCCAAGAATATTTATGACACAGAATTTCGTTAACTAATAATTCTTTTCCATTCGTCTAATATTAGCTTGAACTTGCATCAATCAGCTGATATTATCTCACTTTGAACACCTGCATATTGGAGGGAAGCACTTTAATCATAGGGGTGGGGCGTGTGACAAGAACCTTAAAACGAGTTCCAAACCGGATTGAGAATGGGTCCCTAAAGCAGTTCACGGTCTTTCAATAATCGCTTGCTCGGACATCGCTGCGGAATTAAGTTTTCTCTGCTTTTTCTGTCCACAGTTGTGTGCATTGAAAGAGAAATATCCTTACACTTGACAGCTTGTGGTAGGTCAGTTACACTGCGCCCGCCGATACTTTCACAATACACGAAGTGCGGAAATGTCTGTTACGGCTACAGTGTATTAATCAGGAGCTCGCGTCCGGAGTGCATCTTCATCGTGAGACAGTGAAAGTTTACAGCCTTGAATTCTCAGCCAAGCAGGATCTTCAGTTGTTTGCATCCAGGTCTTTCTCTCCTAGACTTACCTGTTACTTCCTCTACACGTACTATGTACATAGTGAATAGAGAAGGCATTGTAATGCACCAAAAATTCGATACCGAGATTTCGCCGATAATAGGTTTTGAGACCCCTGAATCCAAAAAAAAAAAAAAAAAAATAATAATAATCTATGTTCCATTCACATGACTTTCTCTACATCTCTGCAATAAATTATTGTTAAAAAGCTTATTCTTCTATTTACTTAATGCTAATCGAGAAAAAATAAGTAGAAAGGGTCTTATTAATTGCTTCCTTTTAAGTAGAGTACCCTAGGGTAAAGCGATAGGCAAATATTTTAAGAGCTGGTTGCTATGCCATTGAAGTACCTTTGATTGTATGGACAGGAGTTGACAAATTCTCGTATGAGAAAAGTATAAGTATTTTAAAGCTGAAACCAATAACAAGGAATATCTAAAAAAACGGTCAACTCCATGAAATAAAATGTATATTACATACATCGTGTGTTTTAACGAGCTTTATATCTTTTGTGAAGTAAGTTTTGTCTATCTCTTACGTTTACCAGTTATACACATCTCCGCAAAATTCATCCAGAATAAACATTCAGACGCTATTCCAGAAAATTGCAGATATACACTTTATTTGTCATGTAAATATACGATATTTTAATCAAAATCGTTAACCATTTTTAAGAAAATAAAAAATTTTGAAATTTTTTCCATGTAAAGTGTAGTTGGGGGTGGGAGGATTTTCTTGAAAATCTTCCTGTCGCAGCCTTGGAACATACTGAACTTAAATACCAAGTGGGTATTTAATGGGCTCTTTGTTTTTGAGCTATGCTGCCCACAGACACACCACATACAAACAGTGAGGCAGACTGACAAACAGACAGACAGATACACACACGGATATTTTTTTAGAAATGCATTTTTTGTATTCTGGAAGTGCTGAAACATGTATTTTCGGTTAAACCTCGGTATCGGATTTTGGGCGCATTACAATACCTTCTCTATACACTATGTACATAGTACGTATAGAAAAGTATAAACATTTTGGAAAAATGTCCCTGTATGCGTCTGTGTGTGTGTGTGTGTGTGCAGCATAGCTAAAAAATGGAAAGTCCGTTGAATACCAAACTTTTAAGAAAACACCTCCCAACGACCCTCTATATGGAAACATTTTCGAAAATTGTGATTTGCTCAAAAATGGCTCTAACGATTTTGATTAAAATACCGTATATTAAAGATATTAAAACGTATATTTTGAATTTTCTGGGAAAAGCCTTTGAAGAAATCTTTATTCTGGATGAATTATGCGGATAGACAAAAACGTATTGTACAAAAAATATAGAGCTTGTTAAAACACACAATTTTTGTTACATACATTTTTTTCGTGGAGTTGACCGTTTTTGAGATATTTCAGCTTTAAAATACTTATACTTTTTTCATACTGGAATTTGTCAACTCCTGGCCATACAAACAAAGGAACTTCAATCCCATTGCAACCAGCGCTTAAAAGATACTGCTTTAGCCTATGGTACTCCCTTATTTCCCTTTTACTTACAAGGAAGTAAGTAATAAGACCATTTCTGATAAATGTTTTCTCGATTAACATGAAGTAAATAGAAGATTAAGCTTTTTAACAATAATTTGTTACAGAGATGTAGAAGTGATGTGAATGGAACACATCAGATTTGTTTAATTCTTTCAGTGTTTTCTTACAGGAGCTATGGATTTTCTCACTTTAATTCTTGGAGGATTACACGATTTTATCTAAATAAGAGCAGGAACGTCTGTTCAGATTAAATCGATTCATCTGTGAAATTCGTCCAAAATTGTGGGCATTAAACATAAAATTATTAATTAACTAGCTTGAAGTAGAAGAAGAAAGAAGCATGTAGAAGCCTGAGACAATCGAAATGTTAGAAACAAAAGTTTAGGCGCTTAAAACTGGGAAATCCAGAATTAGTTTCCGTTGACTTTATCCCCTTGAGCTATGGTGTTCACAGACAATAAATGAATGTAAATTCACCAAATTAAGAATTATATGAGCTGACTATTTAGCATGATGCACGTCTATGCTGTCATATATTCACAAGCATGCAAAAATGATAGTATATGCCTAAAGAAAGAGTAAAAAGCCTTTATCTTGCTCCAAAGAAGTGAAACTGAACAATGGTGCTGCCCCAGGAAAGAATTTAGTATCCGAAGCATTAATGATATGCTCGAGATGAAGTAATTACGCATATATACAGCTCTAAATACTGGGATGCACCATAATTACTCACGTAAGCTGCCCTCAAGAACTCAAAAAAGACAACGATAATAAGTAAGATTTAATAGAAAAAACTCTTATGTATTCCATTCACACGCCTTTATGTACCTATTCTGTAACAACATAATTTTAACAAAAGTTTAATCTTTTATATACTTCATGTTAATAAGGTATTAGCATAAATGGCCGTATTACTTGCTTTCTTGAAAGTAGAAGGGAAATAAAAGAATGCATTAGGCTAAAACGATAGTCCAATAATTTAAAAGCTGGTTGCTAGGTTATTGAAATTTGGTTCTCTTTGAATGGCCAAGAGTAAAACAAAAGAAATATCAGTGACAAATTCCCGTTTGAGAAAAGGTATTTTAAAATTGAAACCAATAGCAAGGAATAACTCCACAGAAATGTATGACATAAATTGTAAACTTTAATGCGACTTACATTGTTTGTACAGTAAGTTTTTGTCTAATTCATACGAACAACCATTATGCAAAAGTGATTCAGAATGAAGAGGATTTCAGAAGGTATTCCCAAGAAAGTCAATATATACATTTTATTAGCCACGTAAATATTTTAATATGCGGCATTTTAATCAAATTCTTTATACCAATTTTTAAACAAAATTTTCGAATAATTTTCGATGTAAAAAGAAAGCTTTAGGTGGGAGATTTTATTCGCACATACACACACACACACACACACACAAACACACAAGGACCTTATTATAAAATCTATTTTTATGCAGAAGATACTAAAAGCTTTTTCCAGTAATATCTCGGTATCAAATTTGTGGGTGGAATGCAATGCCTTCTCTACCAATGTAATATGTACTGCATAGAGAAAGAAAGGCTAAAAATGCACCAATCCCCATTGTCCTCAAAATCCTACAATAGAGGAACCCGGGGCTTTGGGAGATCAAACAAGAGATATAGTTGTAAGACATCCGATGGCAGCCCACCACATCAAAATAAGCTTTTAAGAACTACCGTCTTAATTAATCAAAATCTGATGTGTTACACTCACATGACTTTTTCTAGCTGCTCTACAAACTTCTTACAAAATAGTATTCTTCTTTCTACACCTGCTGATTGAGATAAATATTAATAGAATGTTTTACTTACTTAGACCTTTATAAGTAAAAGGAAACTAAATTAATGCGCTATGCTAAAGTGATATTCAATTGCTTTAAAAGCTGTCGTTATGCGATTTTCATTGCCAATCGCTTCTTTGCTTGGCCAGGAGTAGAACAAAAGAAAAACGGATACTTCCTATCTGAGAAAAGTTTAAGTACTTTACAATTGAAACCAATATCAAGGAATATCTCGGAAACGGTTACCTCCACAACAAAAACGTACAGGACATAAATCGTGTGTTTTGACGAGATCGACACTTTTGTACAGTAAGTTTTTGTATAGGTATCTCTTACCGTTTAGCAGTTAAGCAAAATTCATTCAGAATAAAGAGGTCTTCAGAGGCTATTCCCGGAAAATTCAAGATATACATTTCGTTTGGGATGTAAATATCTTTAATATACGAGATTTTAATAAACATCGTTTGAGCGATTTTTAAAAAAAATCAAAATTTTCGATAATTTTTCCATGTAAGGGACAGTTTGTGGTGTGGGGATTTTCTTGAAATTCTTCGTGTCGTATTCTTGGAAGATACCAAACCTAAATACCAAGTTGGTTTCGTTTTTGAGCTATGCTATCCACACCCACACACACACACACACGCACACACATGCACGGACCTTGTTCCAAAAATGCTTTTTCAAGTGACCCCAAAACGTATATTTCCGCTGAAATCTGATATAAAATTTTTGGCTGGTGTACAGTGCCTTCTCTATCCACTATGCACATTGTACAGGAGGGCTAGAGAAATTAAAAATCACAATGCGAAAAAGCTTTTTCCTCTTGAGGATTATGACCTTTATTCTAGAGACCGTAAATAGGCTTACAGGTGAGCTCATTTCTTCACATACGCCAGATTGGCAGTGACAGCCAAAAATGAAAAGTCTTGAGGTTTGCCATGCGGGAGTAATTTTGGCAAAGTGCGTCCGCTGCTACATAAAGAACCAACCACCTGCTTCCGTTATAAACCTCACCTTGCCATTTCCGTTCCTTTACCAGCAGATAAGGACATCTGTTTTACTTGGTTGATGATCTAAATGGCTGTCTTTTGGTGGGTATAGAGCGATATCAGAAACTACGTTACTTGATGTTTCCACGCAAGACTGGCTCTGGTAAGTCGCAGAAGTCAAAGAAGAATTTCCTAAGTTTGCATGCATAAATATTAGTGTGGGAATTAACTGCTCTTTCACACAATCCGTATGTAGACCAAGGTTGGCCAGGTAGAATCAGACTGGGAGTTGAAGCACGAATCTTCCGGTTGCTCTAGCCGACTGGAGTGTTTCATCCCGCAATGGTTTTACGGTTTACGGTCATTCAAAATATTCACACGCTAAATATTCCAAAAATTCAGATGGACATATTATTTTCTATGTAAAGAACAGGATGCGATGGGAGGATTTTCTTGAAAAACTTCATGTTGCCCTCTTGGAAAATATTGAACTTAAATACTTCTTTTTATTCCACAATAGGTTTAGACTATTAGCTGTTCCAGCTCCAAATTCTTGTTCCTTCCATCTTTTCCTCGGACGTCCAGGTTAACTTAAATACTATGCTTGATATTTAATTGACATTGGATACGATATTAAAATTTCATGAAACCATGTTAGTGCCCATTATATCCTATGTGGCCGAGAGCTAGGCCGTGAATAGTAATGAAAAAAAAATAATCGAAATGACGAAATGAAATTTTTGAGATGGATAGTATTCTTAAAGAACACAATAAATGGAAAAGATAAGAGAAGAATTAAAACTATTTCATCTAAGTGATAAAACCAGAGAGTATAAAATGAAATGGAAAGATAATATCTCTCGAATGCCATTAGAAAGACCGACAAAACAGGCTTTGCAAAATAAACCAGTTGATAGTAGAGATGTTCGAAAACCACTTAGATCCTGGGAAGATATTTTTGAGCCGAAACAGGTCTATTTGGCCAATCTTCAAGGTTGATGATAATGATAATCGTTTTCGTGTTTTTTTATGCTGTTCACTCACTCTCTCCCTCTCTCTCTCTCTCAGAAAGAGGAGAGGGAGACGCCTTTTTCAAAACTGTGTTTCCATTTTTTATTCAGGGAATCAAAAAAAAAAAAAAACAAAAAAAAACCCTGCATTTCCTGTGAAAGTTCGATATCGAATTTTGGGGTGGAATGTAATATTTCCTATATTAACAAAGGTAAGTAATAGGAAAGAAGACTGAATTTCACTCAATTTCCCTTAATAAGTTGGAGGAAGGATAAAATTGAATAGGTGGTTATCTTTGGTAATCTATATTAGGAAACAACTTTAATGTTACAAACCTTTTGAATGACTTGGCACACAACAACAGCAATTGTCCAGCACAAAGCGGCCAGTACTAAGAAGTAGGATTAGGGTGTACCCCACAGGCTGGCTGCCTTGAACTTTGGACACACAAGAAGGTAAAAAGGAAGCTAAGATTCCCAACTAAACGCAAATAAAGTGTTGTGAGTTTGGAACGTTAACTTTTAACATTATGTTACAAAGGAAATGTGAAACATTAGTTGGTTCAGTTTATTGCTTTTCTTACACGTACTATATACATAGTGTATAGATAAGGTTTGTATTCCACCCAAAAATTCGATACCGAATTTCAGTGAACACCGAAAAAGTGCCCATATTGAAAAATGTAGAAAATATGAAAGGATAGGCGTTCGACACTGAATAAATTTAATGCATGATTCAAACATATTTTGAGTGACAAGAAGGGAGCATTTTCTTTCACACAATAAAGATGTATCTTGTACTTCACTGCAATGAATTCTGAGTAAGTTTGGTTGATTTATGTTCATCATCCTTTTAAAGCTCTACTTATTATTATCCTCAATTGTTTGTATCAAGCTTTACACTTTTATTTGTAAAAGTAAATGACGTTTTTATTTACTAATCATATTATAAAATAATTTTTATTGTGTTACTTTATGAATTAGAACTATACATATAATGGCAATACATGTTATGAGCTACTTTTGGAACATATTATACTTCAGCGTTGCATGTTAACGCTACAAATCCCAACCCATTACCCTCTATACCTCTGCCTGCTCTTTGTGTCGCAACAGTGTGCTTCGGAACTCAAAACCGAGCTCTAAGCATCATTCTGTATCTTGAAAGAGTGTTTAATGTGAAATAAGTAACTGCTGATCAATTTCAGTGTTTATAAATATTTGCCATGTGAATATCTTTAATATACCTACAGTATTTGATCTAAATCATTAAAACCATTTTTTAGAATATCACAATTTTTGAAAAAAATGTTCCATGTAGTTGGGGTGGAGGATTTTCTTGAAAATATTCGTGTCCAATTCTTGGAAGACACTGAACTTAAATACCAAGTTTGGTATTTAACGGACTTTTCGTTTTTGAGCTATGCTGCCCACAGACACGCGCGCGCGGTTTCTTTCTAAAAAGACTTCTTCATAAAACACGTATTTACGGTGAAATCTAGGTACCGAATTTTGAGTGGAATACAATCACCTTCTCTATCTACTATGTACATTACACATACGTGCTAGAGACGGTAAAAATGTGTCTACACCATCTCAATATGAACGCAATTAATGTTCTGGCAAATGTGCAGTTTATATTCGACATCTTTGTTTATGTATTTTTCAGCATTAAAGATGTGATATTTTTTGTAAATATGTATCAGCAGAACAGTAAGACAACTGCGATGATAAACACAAAAATAAAACAACTTATGAAAGTTCAACTCAATGTTTTACATAGAGTGGTTTAATTTTAAATGAACTAATATTTGTGTTTGATAAATACGCCATATTACCACTCTCACTGCAATGCCAATGGGCAACGGAAACAGATTCTCTTCGCTGTTCCTCAACAAATGGCTGGCCTGAAGAATCAATTAAGTGGCAGGTAGCGCTGGTATACGTCACCAGTTGCACGGGAATTGGACTAGACGCATTTTGGAATCATTCCAGAGAATCAGGTCCCACTTTGTGGCCCTTGGCGCCCCACCCATATAGAAATTCCTTCTTGGTAACAACAAAGGCCTGCTGCCACTTCCAGCGCAAGGTTAAGTATTTCCTAGATTCCACTTTTGTTCTTGACATTTGTTTGTAATATTTATGTTTTATACAAAGAAAAAATGGATCCACTGCTATAACTTACATTGGCAAGGATGCTGCTTTTCTTCAGAGATTTTCTTTGCGTTAAGGGGTTAAAGCGGGAGGCATAGAGGATCAGATCGTCTATACGTATAGTAGAATCTCCGATCGCTAGTATAATCTTAGCTATATTTTGGAAATTTATTTTGCTCGTTTGTTATATGCTTATTATGGGACGGCGCCTTGGCCTAATGGTTAGACCGCTCGCCTCTCACTATGCGACTCGGGTTTAAACCTACGGGATCGCATGTGGGGTTTTTGGTGAACGAAATGGCATCTGAGCTAGTTTCTCCGGCTTCTGTCGCCATTCATTCCACAAATTGCTCCATAATCATAGTTCCTTTCATCCAATTTATATAATTATTTCCTCACTTTTACACAAAACATTGGGCTGATCAACCATCCTGGCTTCTATCCGATCCAGAGCCTCTGCTCCTCAACAGACTGACCCAAGTCCTGGAGGGTATAGGTCCTACGAGGAAGGTAAACAGAGAAAGAAGTTATTCTTATTATCAATTCAATTAGTTCCAGAATAAGTGGTTTTGTTAGTTTCAAGTTTGAAATATTATTTTTATTGTGTAATGTATCTTTTTCGTTCGTTTTCTGTTAATTATTTAAAACAGAATAAGTGGTTTTGTTAGTTTCAAGTTTGAAATATTATTTTTATTGTGTATACTATCTTTTTCGTTCGTTTTCTGTTAACTACCTATTTAAAAGTTGTCAATGTTTGAGAAAGTTAATTTAAATTCCATAAGATTATTCACTATCAGCTCCAATTGGGAAAAATATTATGTGTACCATTCACATGACTTTCTCTATATCCCTGCAACAAATTATTCTTAAAAAGCTTATACTTCTATTTACTTTATGCTAATCAGAAAAAATTAGCAGAAATAGTCTTATTGCTTGCTTCCTTGTAAGTAGAAGCGAAATATGGGACTACCATAGGTTAAAGTGATAGTCAAAAGCTGGTTGCTATGTCAATGAAGTCCCTTTGTTTATATGGATCGGAGTAGACAAGTTCCTGTATGAGAAAAATAAGTTTTTCATAGCAGAAACCAAAAATAAGGAATGTCTCAAAAACGGCGAACTCCACGAAAAAAAATTATATAGCATAAACGTGCTCTACATTTTTTATGTAGTAAGTTTTTGTCCATCTCTTACGGTTTAGCAGTTATTCAAAATTTATTTAATATACGAAATTTTAATCAAAATCGTTAGAGCCATTTTTGAGAAAATCAAAATTTTCGAAAAAAATTCATGTAAAGGGTAGTTGGGGGTGGGGTGATTTTTGTCAAAATCTTCGTGCCGCATCCCTGGAAGATACTAAACTTAAATACCAAGTTTGGTATTTTACCGACTTTTCGTTTTTGAGTTATCGTGTTCACAGATACACGGACACACTGACACACGGACACTCACACACACGGACCTTTTGGTGCAAATGCTTTTTTTTGGATATTGGGGACCCTAAAACACATATTTCCGGTGAAATCTCGGTATCGAATTTTTGGGTGGAGTGCAATACCTGCTCTGTACACTATGTACATAGTGCATGTAGAGAAAGTAAAAATAGCTTGCGAAATATTTAGTGGTACAGAAATCAGACACTGAGGCTGAGCAGTACGGCGTATGTAAATGCTGAACAGGATCAAAGAGACCTTCAGAAATAAAAAATGGGATTTGCGATATTCCTCCAAATATCCTGAACAATTCACATGCGAGCTTGACAGCTTATCAATGCGCTCTACATTCATTTAAAATATGTATATGAACTGCTAAATAAGCATTAAGATTTAAAAGTTATGTTTTGACCCAGAGATATTTTGGTTCATATTTACACCATGCAATCCTTCCATAAAACAAGGCGCATCCGGTGATAGGCGTCTAGGAGGAGAACTCACAGAAATATAAATTCCTAGGGAATTTCGTTGCATAAATTGCATCAAGCACGCTCACATGGTCCTAACTTAGATCTAGTGGATAATAGTCACGATGTGTTAGAAGCAACCGTAGAGTTAATTTGCTATGAATACCTTCTAAAGAATTGAGACTTGTCATTAAAAAGCTGCAAGCTTTGTGTTAGCTAAAACTGCTGGTATAGGTAACGTAAATTAGTTTATCACTGGCACATGTAATTTATTGTACCCCTATCGCATGATGATGCTGCTCAAGTTGGGCCCCCAGAATTGCACAACGAGTTTTGGCAAAGAGCAGGTGCAATAGTTGCCTCAAATGCTATAGCTGCTTGGTAACGAGGGAATAAGACTCTATGTTGTGCAAACTGGTGTCAGCGGCGTCCTATTTGGGTCAGTACATTTTCAGCTTTGCTGTCGTAACAAATTTGCCACTATGAGATCAATTCGGCACGCTAGCTATGTTCATGCATGCCATTTCATTATGCACTTCACCGCTGATTGAAGTTATTCCTGCTGAGAAAATTGCTATGAGGAACTTTGGACATTCAAATAAATTGTATTCTGCGAATCTCTTTGAATAATGTTCATCTACAACCACTTGAATTCTCTTACCATGTTCCGTTTTCATGTGCATAAGTCTTGCCATACTATAATAGTTGAATCCTTCTTTGTTCTTCCACAAGATGTTGGCCTATGTACTCATTCTCATTTCAGGAAACCCAGTAGAGGGAGGAGTAGTAGTAGCAATGTTAATAATAATTATAATAATAATAATAATAATAATAATAATAATAATAATAATAATAATAATAACAAAAATTACCCTGACCGCGTTACGAGCACTGTGCTGGGTTTGTAAATAACAGATGTTATAAGATAATTTCATTTCTCATTGAATTGATCTCATATAGGGTCATGCTGTTATACCGTGAAGCACAACAGTGCGTCTGAGGCTTATTCATCAATCAATGCACATTTGCACTGTTTTTGGTAGATTAACAACGTCTAACTTTTGAAATAACAGTTAATTGAATTCTGATGTTTGTTTTTCCCTGCAATGATTGGTGTATTAACATAAGATTATTAAGGTGCAAATGTTAAAACGTTCTTTACATGACAAACGCCCTTGCTTTTATTGTTTCTGGCAAACCGGCAGCACTGCTACCCTTGATACACAAAAGGTGCCATACCGCAGTCTTGGAGATAACTTATCTATAATGATATATCTCCCCAAATCGGCTGTATTCAAAGTATTTCAATTAAATTACTTTTCTTTCAAACATTGACACATCAGTAGTTATTATTCTAAGATATCAGGAAGGCTACCTCTCTTGTTAATAACAGTAGTATGTTGTTTCTATTGACATAAGTGAATATTTCTTATTATGTGAGGCAACTCTTGTATAGCGGCAAGAAAAAGAGGAAAATCCCCATACTTGGCATGTGTAATGATTGAATGAGTGATTGATGAGTATGTTAAAACTGCTTGGTAGCAAGAAATAACTTCCCATTCAAACTGCTAGAGGTTAGAGCGCTACTTAGTATATGTTAACATATGGAAAGGATCAATTACTCACTTGGTCAAACTGGGAACAATACGTGGGAGCTGGATGGCTATATTATTGAGAGCGTCTTCATTAACCTTGCCGAAAGTTTGTCTGACAGCGAAACTGACATCGCGGAATCAGATTTCGATAGGAAGGGATTGCTCCATTTCTGGATACTCCCATAACTGTGAGTTAAATATTCTTTATACATTTGTTGCACGCTTAATTTGCACGAGTAAAGCAATTTTTTTTTTTTAAAGATTCTTGTTTAATTTATGTCGCCTATTAACTCCACGTGCTACGTAAGCCAAAATGGTGGCGGGAATAACCTTAGCCAACCAACGAGAAGGGAACGCAGATAGACACATTTAGGCGTGTTTACATGCGGGGTAAGGTTATAAAAAACAAATATTAGTTCCATCCAGGATGCGCAAAGCTGCAAACCCGTAGGAAACTTCGTGCCGTGGTTACATTAATTCGCCAACGTCCAGTCAGCCAACTGGCGAGAAGCATTGTTATTTTCTTGAAAGTTTGCATTATATGCATTCAGCAATTCGCGTCAGCAAACATTTGATCAATTGCACGCTCATATTTTATGTGTTTTTTATAATCAGAACTGGTCCCTTCTGGAAGCGATAAAAAATCTGATGTGTTACATTCACACGATTTTCTCTAGCTGTTACACAAACAACTTTCCTAACAAAAGATTATTCTTATATTTACGACATGCTAATGAAGGTAAATGTTAAACAAAATTGTCTTATTACTTGCTTCTTTGCAAGTAGAAGGGACATGAGAGAATACGCTAGGCTAAATCCATATTAAAATCTTTTGAAAGCTGATTGTATTGAAACAATTGAGCTTCGGGTCGCTTTGTATGGCCTGCGGTGAAAAGAGAAATGAAACAAAACTAACAAAATTGTCTTATTACTTGCTTCTTTGCAAGTAGAAGGGACATGAGAGAATACACTAGGTTAAATCCACAGTCAAATCTTTTAAAAGCTGGTTGTATGTGAAAAAATTGAAGTTCGGATCACTTTGCATGGCCTGCGGTGAAATGAGAGATGAAACGAAGTAAAAGTATAAGTAGTGTAAAATTGAAACCAATCACAAGGGATATCGCAGAAACAGTCATCTCTACATAAAAACGTATATCATATAATACGTATATAAACTATGTGCTTTGACGAGATCTACATATTTTGCGCAGTAAGTTTTTGTCTATCTCTTACGGTTTAACCGTTATGCAAAATTCTGAAAAACTCATTCAGAATTAACGGTCTTCAGAGGCTATTCTCAGGAAATTTAAAATGTACATTAATTTGTGATGTAAATATCTTTAATATACGGCATTTAAAGAAAATCATTAAGAGTTATTTTTGAGAAAATCAAAATATTCAAAGCTTTTTCTATGTTAACAGTAGTTTGGTGGTGAGGGGGATTTTCTTGAAAATCTTCCTGTCGCTTCCTTAGAAGATATTAAACTAAAATACCAAGTTTGGTTTTCAACTGTATTTTCGTTTTTGAGCTATGCTGTCCACAGACACACATACAGACCTTTTTCTAATTTTTTTCGGACTCAGGGGACCTTAAAGCATATTTATGGTGAAATCTCGGTATTGAATTTTTGGGTAGAGTACAATACCTTATCTATCCACTATATACATCGTACATATCGTCTAGAGAAAATAAAAAGCAAAGATTAGTCGACCAAGTAAATCAGCCAAGCTACAAATCGTAAGGAACTTCGCGCATGGTCACATATCACCAACCGTCCAGTCTGCCAACTCGCGAGAAGCACTGGGATTTTCTTGAAACGTTTGCAAGTTATATATATTCAACAATTCGCGTCAGCAAACATTTTGTCACTTGCAAGCTCATATTTTACATACTTATTATAAACAGAACCGATCCTCTCTGGAAACCCCCAGTCACACCAATCCACGAGCACAGCCAGCTAGGAATTCACACTTTCAGAACAGGAATGTCTACTCCAATTACACATGGTGCATTTTGAAATAAGATAAAATGCTATTATAACCATATAACATTTACATAACGCGTGTGTAGATGCATAAATGTACAAAAACTCGATTCGTGCGTTCATAAGTTGTTTAAGCCCAGATACAGACATGAGAAACATATCAAGCTTAGAGGGTTAACTGCACCCAAACACGATTACATTACAAAGTACAGAGAAACCACAATAAAGGGGAGAGGTAAGTGAAATTGAGCTGAAAATATCTATTCTACACAAAGGCGCAAGCAGGTGAGTGGAACGTAGCAACAAAGGATGGAATGTTACAGAATGAACATACACATTGTTAAAACCATAGCAGAAACATAGTAAAACAATTGGACTGGTGTTCTTTATTACGTTCCCTACATTTTTCTTTTTTACTTTTTCTAGAACGTACGTAGTACATAAGTAGAGAAGGAATTGCATTTCATCCATAATTTCGATACAGAGATGCACATTTTAGTCTCTCCTGAATAAAACAAAACGCATTTTTTAGAAAAGTCTCAGTGCATATGTATGTGTGTGTGTGTGCGTGTGAATCTGTGTGTTCAAGTGTCCGCATCTCTGTAAAAACTTCACTCAAAACGGAATAGTGCGTCAAATAGCAAACATGGTTATTAACTTCAGCATCCTCCAAGGATGTGACACGAAGATTTTCAGGAAAATCTCCCCAATCCAAGCTACCCGTGAAAGAATTTTCGATTTTTTTTTTATTTTCTCAAAAATGGCTCCATTGATTTTGATTATTTCCTTCTACGTATAAGGAACTATTAAATAATACAATTTATACCGGTTAGCATTAAACAGATAGAAGAATAAGACTTTTTAAATATATTTGTTGCAGAATAAGTAGAGAAAGTCATGTGAATGGAACACATCACGTTTTGCTCTCGTAGTCATGCAAAGATCAATGAATTTCAAAGCCGCATAGCTTTTTAAAAAGCTGACTGTGGTATTATTTACTTTATCTTAACTGAGTTTGATACAGCTTATCTGATTAACAAGAAGGTTTTGTAAGAAAATTTTGCTGAAGGATTACAGAGAGAAAGTAATGCGAATGCAACACATCATATTTTTCAATATGTTGAGAAGAAAGTAAGCATTCCAAAAAGAAGTACGGTATCAATGAGAGAAAAATTATTTCTCTCTGAAAAGCTACGGCAGATATTTTTAAAAGCTTGAAAAGGTATTTGAGCATTATGTTTGCTTGAAGTTTTGTAATATAATGTTGATTTAAAACCAGTGCTTTATTTCTAATACGTTCTGAAACATTAATAGTTGTAATACTTTCCTTTAATTAGTTAAACTCTCATACTAGTTTATTTCTGTACACCGTCGTCATAAATAAATGAATAAGAGGATCTCTGAAGCTACAAAATCCGTTATGTTTACTACACGCATTGACAAATAACATAAAACAAAGTGAAGTCTTGGTTTGCTTTGAAACCATCATGCTGCTCTTGTTCTTCTTCTATAATGTAAATTTCTCTTGCAGAATAATGTGCAACTATATCGTCTATGTAGCTTGTAGCATGGATTTGGGAGGTCCGCGGTTGGAAGTTTCTATGTGTTTCCTTGGTTACTTATTTAGATTTACTTAAATTTACACGATAACTTTCTTTCCTTTCATTTCCGTAACACTTTGTTTTTTAGCAAGCTGAATCAGAATGAAAACTTTCCAATCTTGACCTACAATTGACGAATGTGAAAGAACAATTTATGTTAACAGTAGGTGTGATTTAATTAGTCTGAAAAATCATCTATAGCCTTAAGACCGTTGAAGGAAGTCCAGAGTATCTATACGAACACATGAGAAAGTTTAATCACGTTCGAAAACGTTGGTCAGGGCAGAGCATTGGTATGATAAGCCGAAGATTAGTGGTTCGAATCATTGCCGTATCTCAGAAATTTTCAAAGTTAGTTCGTTTTCAATCTTAGATAAAGAAGCCAGCATGAAAGCTCATTATGCTCTTTTTGTGAACATATAGTCATCTTAGAATAGTAGTGGTAGGATGACTTTGATACAGAGGCTGTCGCTGTTGTGTCAGCATTACGCATCTCAGAAATACGTTTCAGAATTCAAACAATTTCAGGGCCCACCACTATAGTGTGTGATAGTATGTTTGCCTCACATTCAAGGGATCCCGAGTTCGGATCTTAGATTAGGACGGAATACGCGGATCAAGTTCCGGTTTTTTCCTTGTCCTGAGAAGAGTCATTTGATATTCTGTTAAATACCTATGGATAAACACAATACAAATGCAGTACTGATTTATATTATAAATTAGTAACTTTCACAAGCGCGAAAATAGCTGCCACTTTATCATATAATGAGCTTTTCTTTTTCTAGAAAAATGCCCTTTCGGTAAGAGCCAGTGCGTCATATATATCAGAGAGGCACAGCAACAAATTAACTGTAATTTTAATTGATTTCTCACAGAAACCGTGTAGGACAGGAGTTGGATAGGTAGAGTGAGATTGAAAAATTCAATGTCATAGTCGGGATTTGAACCACGGATCCCCCGGGCTCTAGCCGGTTCCTCTACCACTGAACTACCATGGCAACATGCCGGCCTAGCATTGGATGTTTCAACTGACTCGCATGTTTCCCGGTACACATACAAGGTGATCTCAAATTATTTGGAGATGACAACCCCAAAAGGCGACTTTCAATGTTGTAAGAACTTTAAAGCTATGCCGGCATGTTGCCATGGTAGCTCAGTGGCAGAGCAACCGACTAGAGACCGGGAGATCCTGGCTATGGCATTGAATTTTTCAATCTGACTCTACCTATCCAAATTTGCTGTAGTAAAAGGGCAGTCGTTAGCATGATCGAAGTCAATCCGGTAGAGCTAGATTAAAAACCCCTTTATGCGGTTAAACTTTTCTGACTAGTTATTGATTTTGATTTATAGTAAACAACCTAAAGTACTCGCCTAACAACCTCTGTAATTCCTAAAATTTTGACATTGAAGTCTGTACCATCCTGTATAAGTTTTTGTCGGAGCTCACGCGCTCTTTGGGGGCAGTGAAATGCTTAAGGCATGACATTGGTGTTTCGATATGTATGTAGCTGGTAGGGATCTATATACCCCTCGCTTTCAATGAAGAAGGTGCATCGGATTACCATAAATCAGCAGGTAAGTAGCCAAGGGAAGATAACTTACGTCTCTGCCTAACATTCAAGAAATCCTGAGTTCTAATCTTGGTTAGAGCGAATTATCCGGATAAGATGTTTTCCCTTAGAAGACGAATGTCGGATAACTATCTTCTATGGACACCGGGCTTCACCCATTTCATTCTTCTATGGTTTGATGAGAACTATCAGGTTAAAGAATGTTAAACAAAAAATTTAAAAAGAAAAGAGGGATGGAGAGAGAGAGAGAAAGCAATGGTCTAAGTATCAATATTTCTAGTTTACAATTGTACGAGTTTAACGGACATTGACATTTATTGTCAATACAATATGGTCTAGACTCTAGACTAGAGGAATCTATTTCAAGCGCTTGCAGCAGGTTATCCAGTAAGCTTCTACCCACATGTTTATACACCGGCGGCTTCTGCAATCGATATCATTTTCTTCGCCGAAGGTGTTTGCGTGGTTTTCATTTGTTCTCTTGTAGGTATTTTGAGCAAGGTGTTGCAAGTTTGTTTGCAAAGGCTCAAAAAGGTAAGCTGTTTATATCTCTCTGTCCTTGAATTTATAAATGCAATACAATCTCCTTGTTGTTTCTGGAATTCTTGGTATATCCTGATGGGCAGTAGCGGCCAGAGTATACATTCTGGTATTTACAAAAGTTTAACAGTCGGATAGCTCTGAAAATGTGTAACAGGAGCTCCATAATAGTAGATAATGATTATGAACAAGATGACACAACTGCAGAGATTCCAACAAAGATGATAATGAAGCATAAGTTGTATTACAAAAAAAAAAAAAGAATAGTTTTTGTGGATTTGTGATGTGTTCATCATTAAGTACAGCGATCTAAAGCAAGAACGAAGTAATCACTAAATCAAATTGTAGTTGAGAATATGTATAGTCTGAAATATGAGTTTCCTTGCACATATAGGTTACTTACTTCTACGAAAGTAAGCTAGATGGTAGGATTAACGTTTAAAAAGCAAGGTCGCTAGACGGCAGCATTATTAATGCTTCAGTGTGCACTCGTATCAGAGAGCGCGGCTTCGACTGTGCACGATTCGTATGTATTTGGCCCATTAGGAAAGTACGCCATACCAGTCACGCATGCGCAAAAGTTCCTTAAAAGTGCAAAATTCAAAATGTGCTATCGACCTTAATGGCACATTTCGTCCAGTTTAGAAGAAGCTTTGCATGTAAACACCATAGACTTTAAATTACCACATATACGTTACGTTTAATAGCATTCAAAGAAAAATATACAATATATCCACAAGCTATCAATAGTTTGGATGTTCATATGCTCTTATATAGTGGGCGCCACTGCTGGTGGAGAACTAATCAACAGTGAAAAGCGCCGAATGTTTCTTCACTGACTCTTAACAATATCCGGCTAAAATATACGTTCAAATAAGACAAATTAATACAATGGAATAAAAGCTCTGTAACAAGATAGACGTCAGCTGCATATTTTTCAGATGTATTCTTTTGTCTCTTACATAATTAATACCCATTATTGTCATCTGATTTGTTCTTTCATGTTGATTGTGGTCGGCTAAGATTGCGAAGTTGAACCGAGTTTCGAACCACGACTTGCAGAATTTTGTGGAGAAAGCTGAGTTAAGATGATTCATCCAATACTCTCTTAATTCCAAGATATCATGGCTTTAGAAACTTGCATAGCTGATGTACTTTTTAATTTCCACTTCATTATGCCGCGGGGAAAAATAAAATTGGGCTTATTTATGGACACTCCTTAACTAATTTGATTCTTAGCGTCCCTTCCCACGCATGTTGAGCGCGAAAGACCGGAAATTTTGCCTAGAGGTCTCTTTATCAGACTTGAAATTGTTTTAAGCAGCATAAATCTACCACACGGCTTTACTTCGTTCCAAAGGAAATTATGCTAAAGATTTTTACACTCTAAAAATCCATTGCCCTCCGCCATTTGAACCCGGATCTTAGGACTAGAAGCTAGCATGGTACCTCTAGACTAGACTGGGGAGCTTGAACTCTGAGGGATCCACTCCTCCAGAACTCTCAAGGTTCCACCCCTCCAATACCTCTTCCACGTACCATCTTGTATTGGTAACTCGTTACAATGACTCATAACAAACTATATATAGCGACGGTCCATGTGGTGTAGAAAACGATATCATTTCATTTTTTTATTATAAAATCAATTGATCAGCACGTCATCGTGATATACAAATTGCAGATAAATAGAAAATTAAAGAAAATATCACTCTAAAGTAAAGGGGATTTCCACATGTGAGTACCCCAAAGAAGAACATGAATGTATAAGGGAAGAGAAAGTAAGGAAAGAATATATACATCAGGGAGAATGATGTCCTGCGGCAAGCGCGGCTTTAGTCGAGGCTCTGCACCCGAGCAGCGTCCCAGGTCAAAGTATGTAGTACCAGAGAGTTGAGGAAGGTGAGAAAAGAACTTGCGGGTTGCAGCCAAGATGTGCTCTCAATTCACCATGTAGTTGTGCATTCCGGATGTACCATGGGGCGTTCCAGATATACGCAATACCTTGTTCTGGAATACCTGAAACCGTTGTATTTTTCACTTCAACAAAAACTTGGGAAAAGGATCACTTTTGTACAGGGATGGTAACGAAGCTGCTTTGTTTATTGCGTCCTACGCGGTTCCGCTTTGGAAACATTATATCAGACTGAATTTCCACTCTTCACATGCAAGTAATTACATCTAGGGCGCCATCAACTTGCACAAAATGCCATGTACCGCTTTATATAATTAGATTCCCTGGAAAATAAAATGCTCATTTATATACATATTAAATATTAATCGTGGATAATCACCACGGAGACTTTGAAGAAAGGTTCGAGAGCTAACTGTTGTGAAATAAGACATATTAATTTGGAATTAACTATGTTACAATAGTAACTACGTAAAAGTAGTATCCACATAAAATCAAGAAAAATGGAACTCTACCGGATGTTCCCAACGGACTTATCCGCCAACTTGAGAGCTTGAATGTGAGAACAACTGTTATCGAAATTGAACTAGTCTAAATCTTATATGCTCCAAATTAAACAATGGCACTTTTATATCATATTATTACGTTTCTCTATGAGTACTATCCAGTCTGACATAAATAAAAGATGCCAGCGACCTACCATTCGCCTACCATCAGTACACATAGTTAAACTATATGCATTGCTTCTAGTGCAATGGGCAGTGGAAGGAGAGTGCAGGCATACTATCCCTCCTGAAGCAGCTCTCCATCCCTCCTCTAGAACATGGTGGAAGACAGTTTCGGAGAAGGAAGTAATTTTCAAAACTCCTGAATTACGAAATCCGAGTAATTATATTCTTATGGATTGTATTAACTTAACTTTAAGTTAATCCAAGGTAACTTTAAGGTGATCCCATCGTTCTTGTTTCACAATTTTCGGTACATCTATAAATAATAAGCTTGTGTCTAGATCTACTTGATCTAGATACAAAATATTTGTTTTCTTTAAAGTTTAAATGCATTCTATTAACTTTGAAGGTTCACCAATAAATGGTTCTTAGGTTTTTAATAGATTGCTTGCAGTTATCAGACTGATAAATTGTTTTGGTGCGTATGACAATATATGGACAATTTCCTGCAGAGATCCTGGCTTCTACGCTCAACCCACTCTTGCACAGAGTGCGTCTAAGAATGTACGGATGTACGCATTGCGGAGAAGGAAGCAAAACAAAAATAATGAAAGAAATAACAAAACAGAAACCACCTGCACGTGCCGTTTTTCGTGACCCTGAGAAAAGTTCTGGCAGGTGGTTCAGTTTCGAGTCACTCAGTCAGTTGGTCAATGTTTTCCTCCACTTGACCTCACGAACATCAGAACATCACATCACGCCCACGGACACAGACATGTCTGTTGTGCTCCGTAGAAACAACACTTCTATACACTGGGGGCGTTTGTAATAGCCTCCTTACATGTTTGCTGCTGTTGCTAATGAGAAGGTGTACATCATGCATATCCATTACGCATATGCAGAAGTTGATCTAAATGTTGTCAACATCAACTTTGTAAACTGCTGTTTACAGTCGCCACATCACGGATGATATAACGAGCACGAAAATTAAACTTAAATATGTTGCATTCACATAATCTTCTATTCTGTCTTTTACGAGATAGTCTTACAAAGACTAGTTCATATTGTTCCAGATAAGCATTTGCAGAAATTTCCTTATTGCATATTTCCTTCTAGATAAAAGGTCTTAATCTGCTATAGAGTCAAAGAATTGATGTATATGCTCTGTTTCGTTTAATAATTCAGCTAGTTAGCCGTAAATTAGATAACCTACTACCATAATGGCTGAAGGCGTCAAAGAAAGAACAGTTCTTTGATTGACAATACTGCGGAAAGACAGGCGGGAGAAAAAATAATTGCATTTTATTTATGAATGTTCTTTAACTACTGTGGTTCGTAATGGCCCATTTTATATTGGGCGTAAAAGATGGCTTAACTTTGCTCAGATGCATCTTTATCATGCTTTAGGTTTTTTTACGCGCAATAAAGTTACCACACAGGGCTAACGGATTTACTTTACTTCCGAAGGAAGTTATGCTAAGGATTTTACGCCTGAAAAAAATCCATCGCCCTCCGCCGGGTTTGAACACGCGACCTTGGGAACAAGAGGCTAGCATGTTACCCCTAGACCATGGAGGACGACCAAACGGGAGGGGTCATGCCCCCCGCCCCCGTCTAATATTGATATTTGTTGATGTAGTACCTTATATTATTCGTATATAATAAAAAGGGTTACCGCTTCTTCAAAAAACTAGCCCCAAAAAAGTTGCGTGCATAGTAGTTATGAATTGCTGTAAGGTGTCCGTAGCGTAGACTTCAACGATGCAAACATTTCCAAGTCCACTAAATAATTTTCTTCTTCACCGCTCAACTGAAATTCTGCATTATTAAAATGTTAAGAACAAAGAGAAATTGCAAGGTGCTGTGTCGCGTTCTTGTTAAACCATGCATGCTATCTTAAATTGGCTTAATTGAGCAAAAAGTATGTTAATTGTGGTTTTATATATGTACGTAATAGTGTAAAACACTTTCTAAGTTTTGAAACTATCACATATTTTTATTTGCGATATAGAAAGTTACAGCAGCAATTAATTGTGGACCAATTTATGCGATAGAAAAGAATATTCTTTACAACTGCTTACCATCAACAAAAGTGATCACCCCAACAAATTATTGATAGGTTTTGCTCGATAATACGTAAACGTTATTTTATACATTGTTATTAGTGAAGTTTAGTAGCGCGTAAGCGTAAAAATAGCAATTTTAAGTCGACCTCCGCGGTGTAATGGTTACCATGCTAACTTTACATGCCCAAGGAAGGGCAGTCAAGCCGTTGGCCCCGTGTCGTAGATTCACAGCACCTCAAGTCTGATAGAGAGGCCTCTGAGCAGCGGTATTTCACGCCCAATTTAGAATGGGACGCTGAGAACCACAGTAGTTAAAGAGCGTCCATAAATAACACATCATTTAATCTTTAGCAATTTTTAACTTCCCACTATCGCGAAAAAATCTAATGTGTTCCATTCACTTGACTTTCTTTAGCTGTTCCACATATAAACTTTATTACAAAAGATTCTTTTATAAACATCATTCTAATCGAGATATTACATTAGTAGAGTTGGTCTTGTTACTTGTTTTTTTTTTTTTTTTGTGAGTAGAAGGGAAATAAGGGAATATATAGGTCAAAGCGATAATACTGTAATAGTGATCCTAGGATTATGCCATGTTTTATAACATGCATTAATCTGAGCTCCTTTATTTTGTTTTAAGTCTTTGTATTGAAACGCATAGTTGATTATTTCTATTTTATGTTGGATAGCTACTTCACCCTGATTTGATATTTTGCAACCGAGATAATATCGAGTGATGGCTTCTAAAAGCCTTTATAAAGGAGAATCATGATCTTTTTATAGCAACTGCTCAAAATAATACTTAAAATCTGATGTGTTCTATTCACATTACTTTCTCTACATCACTGTCACAAATTATTGTTAAAATGAATATTCTTCTATCTGCTTTATGATAATCGAGATAAACATTAGCAGAAATTGTCTTAATCACTTGCCCCGTTGTAAGTAGAAGGTAAATAACGGAATACACTAGGACGAAGCGAGAGTCACATTTTTTAAAAGTTGGTTGTCATCCGTTTCTGTGTACGGTCAAAAATTTACAACTTTTCCTGTGAAAAAAAGTTTAAGTATTTTAAATCTCAAACAAAAAACAAGGAATATCTCAGAAATAGTCAATTCAACGAAAACAACTTATAATGATATAAATTGTGTGTTTTAACGTGATCTACATTTTTTGGGTAGTAAGCTTTTGTCTATCTCTTAGATGCATCAGTTACGCAAAATTCAGCAAAGTTCATTCAGAATAAAGAGGCCTTTAGAGGCTATTCCCAGAAAATTTCAGGATACACATTTTATTAATAATGTAAATACCTTTATTATACGGAATTTGAATTAAAATTGTTAGAGCCATTTTTGAGAAAATTTAAATTTTCGAAATATTTTCCATTTAAAGCGTAGTTTGGAGTGGGGGATTTTTTTTTCAAATCTTCGTGTTGCATCCCTGGAGGATACTAAACTTAAATACCGAGTTTGGTATTTTACAGTTTTTACGTTTTTGAGCTATCGTGTTCAATTCCACGGTAAACACATATATGACATAACTTGTGAGTTGTAACGAGATCTACATTATTTATACAGTAACTTTTTGTCTATCTCTTATGGTTTACCAGCTATGCAGAATTCAGTAAAATTCATCCAGAATAAAAACGTCTTTAGAGGCTATTCCCAGAAAATTCAGGATATACTTTTATTAGTCTTGAAAATATCTTTAATATACGGTATTTTGATCAAAATCGTTAGAGCCATTTTTGAGAAAAAGAAAACTTTTGAAATTTTTGCCATGTAAAGGGTAGTTTGTGGTGGGGGATTTTTTTTTTCCCCAAAATCTTCTTGTAGCATCTATGGAAGATACCGAACTTAAATACCAAGTTTGGTATTTTACCGACTTTTCGCTTTTGAGCTATCATGCTCACAAATACACTAACACACAGACACACATGGACCTTTTTCTAGAAATTCTTTTTTGGATACAGGGGACACTAAAACGTCTATTTCCGGTGAAATCAAGATATCGAATTTTTAGATGGAATAAAATACCTTCCCCATACACTATGTACATAGTACGTGCAGGGAAAGTAAAAATGATTTTTTTTAATACATGGGCCCTTAAACGTGTATTTCCGGTGAAATCTCGGTATCGATTTTTTTGGATGAAATGCAATGCGTTCTCTATACTCTATGTACATACTACGTGTAGAGAAAGTACAAAGAGAGCATGTTCTTATCTCCTTTACTAACTGGAGGGAACTATTGAAATTAATTTTTGCAATTATGGATCACACTGAAGATACCTACTTCAAAACTCTAACAAAGGAAGCAGCGACACCTGGAAAAACGGCTGTGCATGTGGGGAGGGAGGGAGGGAGGGAGGGAGAGAGAAATTGTGTGCGTCATTCTATCTACAATTATATAGCTCAGAAACCAATTGACCTGTAAATGCCTAATAATGAGAATATTTCCACCCAATATCAGCTCCAATGGTTCTGATCAAAATAGCGTTTAGCCAGGATAGAAACGCAGGCTTGAATGTTCCCAGATTTTAAATAATCTTTCTTAAAATATTAATAAGGGTCAATCAAAGGTCACTTAAAGCTTAAGTCGAAGCATAAAAATTTATCAGTATTCTGGAAAGATAAGTTTGTTTTTTAAGTATTATTTTCCAAGTAGTGTATTAGCCACTTATATTTATGGAAAAAGAGAATAACTACTTATGCGCGCGCATATTTGGAGTATTCTCTGAATCAACTCAATGATTTTCACCTTATTTATCACTGAAAATCACCATGTTTTCCAGGCGCACACAGGCTTCAAAATTGAATCTGTATGGCATTATGCTAGAAGTGTTGTTAAGCAAACTAATGTTTTGAAATACTTTTAAAATTCGAATTTTGGGCAAATTTGACTATTTTGGAAGGATGGGCCTTTGTTCTTTTTTAACAATCCCCTAACATACCGATTAACCACATGGATGGGTTGAGGGGTTGGGCTACTTCCAAAGGAGGCCACGCCATGGTCGAGTGGTCAGACCACTCGCCTCTCATTAAGGCGGCCCGAGTACGATCCCAAGCGCCCGCATGTGGGATCTGTGGTGGGCCGTAGGGGCGGGTTTCCTCCGGGTTCTTCGGTTTCCCCCGCTATCGCATTCCACCGGTGCTCAATCTCCATTCCTACCGCCTGCGGTGTCATACGTAGTTAAAGCGGGCGTTAAACACTATCAAAAAAAATCTCCATTCGATATTTCATCAGTGTCATCGCCTGCAGTGACATTGTAGTAAAAGCGGACGTTAAACAAAAATAAAGAATCCAAAGGTGTTAAAATTTTGTTTTGCTTACTCTTTTTAATCTGTTGCTATCATTACAATATTCAATTCTGATGGCATACTGTTCTTGTACTATATTAATTATTTACTTTCTTAATTTTCTTATTTTCTTACTCTCTATTCTTTTTTAATTAGTTTCTCTATCATTATTTCCTGTTCTGATATGTTTCTAACTACAATTATTCTTATTTCCTGTAACATGTTCTTTTATATTATTTCTTAGTTAATTTCCTGTAGCTCCTAGGTGGAGCATAGGACAGTGTTAACGACATTCCCTTGATCGGATTTGAATTTATAGTTGTTCGTCGCTTTTCGTCATAGTGACAAGGGATTGCTCGTCGATAGTATTTATTAATACAAATTAATATGAACCAAGTGTTCTAATCCGCAGGTTCTAGCTGAAAAATTGCAATATAATATATTATAGCACTGCAGAACGAATATGTATAATGATTAAAGCAACTTAAGGTTCTACTCTATTTAGCAAATAGTTAATTTCCTGTAGTTCCTAAGTGGAGCATAGGACATCGTTTACGATGTTTCTGTGATCGGATTTGAGTTTCTAGTTCATGAGTACGTCGCTATACTCAATGATGATGAGGGATCGGTTCGTCGCCCACAAATTGCATTGTAAGCCCGCCTGGGTAGTGTGGTGGTAGTGTGTCTGCTTCACATTCAGCAGGTCGTGAGTTCAATCAAGGTTTTTTCGGGGTTTTCCCTTATCTTCAGAAGACGAGTAACTTTAAGCTCCACGGACCCCGAGATCATTTGAGCATCATTTCACCAATTTCATTCATCATCCGATATGACCAACCAGGTTAAATGACGTTAAACTACAAAATAAATACATAAATAAATAACAATTGCATTGTAGGGCGAAATCAGGTCTTGCGGAAGCGAGAAATGGTGGAATTTAGCCCAGGAGCCTTCTTCTTTCAAGGCATTGGGTTATTTTACTTTCAAATAAACATTATACGGGAAACCACCGGCTTTACTTCCCTTACAGAAGAAGCTATGCTAAGAATTTTTGCGCTCGAAAAGATCCATCATCTTCCGCGAGGTTTGAACCTGCAATCTTGGGTTTCAGAGCTAACATTACACCGCGGAGGGCGACTATTTAGCAAATACGTATTTTTTTTAAACTCATTATTTTATATTACTACTAGAACTTTAGAAATCCGTTAACCAGAGGCTACGAAGTAAGAGGTTTCACTACACGAAAGAAGCCGACGATAATGTCCACATATAGAAAGGGCCACATAACATGCTATAAACAACCTTGCCTCTATTTTTAGACTTAATTGCTGAGACATCTATATTCCGGTAGCAATTAACATGAGTATGCTCATTGCATATAATGCTGTGAAGTCACGACAGCTCCCGCCTAACAATGCTAGCGGTTACGCTCTGTAGTCACAGGCATACCAATCGCAACAGTAACTGGGTCTTCGTATCATCAGCGGAGCAACCTATGGCTCTGTCAATGTCTGTTGCCCCATCGAGAGGTCATATCGGGGGTTTTGCATTAGAAACAACTCGCTGTCTGTAGGTTTTTTACATTGGGTTTAAATCGTTTTATTTTCCTCAAGCACACATTCACTCTCACATACATACTTTCAGACTCTATATGGATAGGGCATAATGCTGTTTAAAGAAATCTCCCCGCCCCAGCCGGGAATCGAATCCAGGGTGAGAAGTCAGCTCTCTGACCACTCGACCTCGGAGGCGGTCTCTTCCCTTTTTATTCCCTCAGTCTAAGTAATTATGAATTGAATATTCAATACCACGATCCAAAGTATCACTTTAAGTCAAACAATATTAACAATCTGATGTGTACCATTCACATCACTTTCTCTACATTTCTATAACAATTATTGTTAAAAAATTGTTCTTCTATCTACTTCATGTTAGTCGATATAAAGATTCAGAAATGCTTTCTTCTAAGTAGAAGGGAAATAAGGGAATACATTAGGTTAAAGTGATAGTAAAATCTTTTAAAAGCTGTTTGCCACGTGGATGAAATCCGTTTCTCTGCATTACCAGGAGATGACAAATTCCTGTATGCGAAATGTTTTAAGTATTTTAAAACTGAAACAAACAAAGAAACAAAAACGAATATCTAAAACACGGTCAACTAAATCCATGTTTTTGTCTATGTCTTACGGTTTACTGGTTATGAAAATCCAGCAAAATTCATTCAGAATAAAGAGGTCTTCAGAGGCTATTTCCAGAAAATCCAAGATATACATTATATTTTTCGTGCAAATATTTTTTATATACGGCATTTTAATCAAAATCGTTAAAGGTATTTTTGAGAAAATCAAAATTTTCGAAAATTTTCCATGCACATAGTAGTTTGGTAGTCTTCGTGTCGCATCATACACCAAGTTTAGTATTTTGCTGAGTTTTTGAGTTATCGTGTTCTCTCTCTCTCTCTCTCTCTCTCTCTCACATACACACACACACACACACGGACCTTTTGCTAACGCAGGTTTTAAATTGTCGCATATCCGTTACATTTATCAAGTAGGTATTCAAAGAAACATATTAAATAAACCCACAAGGTGCTAAACGTTGGGTGTTCACGTACTCCTGTGCTCTTTATAGAGGTCGTTACCGGTCGCTAGCTATGAAAATATGACCACAGATTCGTTGATTTGAAGTCTCTGAACCTTGGATTCCAATAGAGGATAAATGTAGTCTAACTTTTGCCACCTTAATATTAATGCTTCAGAATTTCATGGCAGTAGTGGCAACTGTCAATTTGGAACAACGAAAGCACAGGGAAACTGCATTAAAGGTTCTGCTTCATGTCATATTCAACCCACAGTAGTCATTTTAAAATGTTGGGAGGATTTTTGGTGCATATGGAATGTACCTTCTTGTTTCTATCCGCTACACATCTATAAGAGAGTGTTTTTTGAGTTAACCACTTCCGAGATATTCCTGCCCATTGGTACACATTTTGTAATACTTAAACTTTTCACAAACGGGAAGTCATTACTCATTTTTATTTTGTTCTCTAGGCCATGCCTACCCTACTGCATTCCTTTATTTACCGTTTACTTACAAGGAACTAAGTAGTAAGACAATTTCTGCCAATTTTATCTCGATTATTGTTTATTTTTGGTAATATTTAGCTTTTACTACATACGGCACCGTAGGCGATGATACATGAAATAAAGATGAAGCATGTATTTTAGCACGACGCATATATTATTAGTTTAATCATTAGTTTGTAATATTTAACATAAGAAACATATGTTCAGTAGAACGCAGTACCGTGGCGTGTAGGAACGCAGGCGTGTAGAAACTCCCTGTGTATTCTTCAAGGCTATGCGCTTTTTTGAAAATAGCATGAATTTTAGTGCATTAGGGACACAAGTAACGACACTTTAGAGGAAGAAAAGTATTTTCCCTCTAAAAGTTGAAGGAGGGAATTTCTCGTTGTAGAACACGGTCACGTGGGAGTAAAACAAAGAAAAATCCCAGATAGTCACGTGACAACACCACTTTACGCGCCCTATTTCCAGCCAATCAAAAAGGAGGGCAATACTCGGACCTTTTAGTATATAAACGATGTGTGTACAAGACACACACATACGGTTCAGAATGTAGGAATCATGTTCACAATGTAGCTAACAGGGCTCGGAAAGTAAGACACAATGTAAGAAAACACGTATAAGAAAGGTGACTAAGAAATCGCGTGGCGTACATTGTAAGAAAACGGTGTTTTATAAGTTAATCAGACGAGCAATTATTACCGTAAATGTTATGCGGACCGAGAAACTCAAGATTACGGTGACGACTGTAAGGATATAAGAACTCCGTAAAAGTGGAATTAGCACTTAAATAAATCAACTTCATCAAGTTCGCGATTGGTTATGTCGGGAGTCGCCCGTTGGGTTAGTGCCTCAAACGAACAACAATTCATCAATAAAGGAAGTCTACAGTCAATTAAGTGAAATTTCTCTTTTATTTGAGTCTACCAAAAGTGTTACACACCTTTGTCATTCTTTCCCCCCTGAGTAAGAGACAACTCTTGGTCTACAAGAACGAGCTTAGCCAGTGCAACAAAGGGAATCTGCAAGGTATGTACACTCTTAATGTAGAGAATTTCACGAGCATTAACCCTCGACCAACTCCAAGTAGACTCAACTGATAGAGTCATACGGTCGCAACGACGCCACAACAAACAATATTACGACAAGCATCGGTGGTATGTGCTGGTGGGGGAAACTGGAGAACTAGCAGAAAACCCGCCCCTGCGTCACTTTGCTCACCACAAATCCCGAATGCGGCTGTTTAGGATTGAATGCCTTGATAAGAAGCGAATGGTCTAACTATTCGGCCACGGTGCGACCCTATCTCGATTAGCTGAAGTAGTTACAAACATAATTTTTATAAGAATAGTTTGTTGTAGAATAGGCAGAATAAGTCGTGTGAATGGAACTGCAATATTAAAAGCCAATATTTTGAGGTGCGTGTAGTCTACAGAAAATAAACAAGCATCTCTTGCCGTAATAATAAGGGCCCTACAAATCAGAAAAGTTACATTAAAATAATAAAAATACAACATTCAATGTACAGATATTGTGTTTACCGCTACTTCCCTCAACAAAAGAAAATAACTTTCAGCTCAGGGATATCTGTCCTCGGATAAAAATAATACCAATTATTAACTTCTGCAAACACGGATGGTTAGAGTAGGAAATAACGGAAGATTGAAAACCAACCACGATATTATTTATTTTGGTCAAAGTATATTATTCATTTAAGCCTAAAGCACAGAAATTAAAAACCCCTCTAGCATAAAAGAATAAATGAAATGAAAGAAAAACAAACGTTTATATTTTCAAACATTCCTTTCACAAACGCTATAAACACTTCCATGAATAACATGTAACCCCCCCCCCCCTAGATTGTAATATTGCGTTTGTCTCTGTAAAATTTCCACCTTGAACTAACCAATCCCACATCGCTCAGCCGGTATTAAAGTTGGAGAGATTCATAGCGATCCCTGACAGTTGGCTTACCTCGTGGCTGCTCCGCTGTGGCTGTTGCCACTTCATCCCGTCCACGGCTGCAGCAGGACAATAAGCCATTTTCAAACAAACTAAAACACTAGCATACCAGCACACAGCACAACAGCAAATTACAACACATAGAAAAAGTCTGTAACACAGCAAAATAGCGCAGTACAAGCGGATACTCCCGTCAACTGAAACTGCATTGAGGAATGTTCGTTACACCTTGCAACAAAGATGACATCATTGCTTTTGTAGCATAAATCTATTGGCAGAGGGGCAGACACAACTCTTATCAGCTGAGACAGTGCACTTGGCTGTTAGGTATCACTATGGATCTTTCCGACTTTAGTTGTCTATGTGACTGGCCTGAAAACTAACCCAGGAACATAAAAATACCAAGGAACGATGGCACAATCGTTATAAAATAGAAGGGTGGATCGCATACCGTATCTATGATAAAAGACTCGCAATGGTTGGTACACAGGGAAGGGCTAAACCAGGTACCATCTACTGACTGTCTTCTTGTGCACGGGTAAATGCCCTGGAGATCTAACGTTTGGCTGCGGGCAAGAGAAGCAACTGCAAGAAAATCCTACACCCACCTCAAAATTGCCTCTAACGATTTTGATTAAAATACCATATGTTTAAGACATTTTTATGCCAATTGAAACGTATATCCTGAATTTTCTGGGAATAACCTCTGAAGTCCTCTTCATTCTGGATGAATTTTGCATAACTGGAGATAGACAAAAGCTTGCTAACAAAATCGCAGATCTTGTCAAAACACACAATTTATGTCCTTACATTTTTTGTTTTGGAGCTAACCGTTTTTGAGATATTCCTTGTTGCTGATTTCAATTTTTAAATAACGGTTTCTTTTGTTTTACTTCTGAGTAGTAAAGAAGTAAATTTCAATGAGAATTGCATGGCACAGCTTTCAAAGCATTTGACTATCGCTTTAGCATAGCGAATTCTCTTAGTTTCCTTCTGCTTATGAGGAACTAAGTAATAAAACCATTCTACTGATGCTTATCTCAATTAGCATGGAGTAGAAAGAAGAATAATCTCTTGTAAGACGATTGTAGAACAGGTAGAGGTAGTTATGTGAACGTAACAGAATTTTTTAATTGCAGTTCACTGTTTGTTAACGCCTCTTTCATTCTAGCCTAAACAGAACAAAATTTAGGAAACATGAGTCAGATTTAAGTGTTCTGTTGTAATGCCGTGCCTGCTGTTACCATGTTAGATCAGTGATTAGAACATTCGGCTAGAGACTGGAGATCTGTGGTACAAATCCGGGCTATGGCATTGATTTCAGTCTGACTCTACCTATCCAATCCAAGTGTGAAAAATCTGATGTGTACCATTCACATGACTTTCTCTATATCCCTACAACAAATTATTCTTAAAAAGCTTATACTTCTATTAACTTCATGCTAATCAGTAAAACATTAGCAGAAATAGCCATATTACTTGTTTCCTTGTAAGTAGAGGTGAAATAAGGGAGTATCATAGGTTAAAGTGATAGTCAAAAGCTGGTTGCTATGTCACTGAAGTTCCTTTGTATGTATGGACAGCAGTTGACAAATTCCTGTATGAGAAATGTTTCATAGCAGAAACCAAAAATAAGGAATGTCACAAAAACCACGAACTCCACGAAAAAAATGTATATAACATAAATTGTGTGTTTTGACGTGCACTGCATGTTTTGTGGAGTAAGTATTTGTCCATTTCTTACGGTTTAGCAGTTATTCAAAATTCAGTAAAATTCATCCAGAATAAAGTACTCTTCAGAGGCTATTCCCAGAAAATTCAAGATATACATTTTATTTTTCAGATAAATATCTTTAATATACGAAATTTTAATCAAAATCGTTAGACCAATTTTAGAGAAAATTAAAATTTTCAAAAAAAGTTCCATGTAAAGGGTAGTTGGGGGTGGGGGGATTTTTCTCAAAATCTTCGTGTCGCATCCCTGGAAGATACTAAACTTAAATATCAAGTTTGGTATTTCGCCTACTTTTCGTTTTTGAGTTATCGTGTTGACAGACACACGGACACACACACGGACCTTTTTCCGAAAATGCTTTTTTTTAGATAAAGGGGACCTTAAAACATATATTTCCGGTGAAATCTCGGTATCGAATTTTTTGGTGGAGTGCAATACTTTCTCTATACACTATGTACATAGTGCGTATAGAGAAAGTAAAAAAACAATAAAATTAAAATAATTGAGCTAATAGTTGGCTAAACTATGGAGCCCGGGACTTAAAGTACTTATACATTGGAAGTCGGCACTGGGGTATGTTATCTCAAAATAACATGAGATTTCCTTGTGATTTACCGGGTAAATCGCGAGTCAGTTGAGGAATTTAATGTCGTATCGGCATGATGCTCAGTGGTTAGAGCAACCGGCTAGAGCCCGGGAGATCCGTCGTTCAAATCCCGACTATGGCATTGAATTTTTCAGTCTGACTCTCTCTACCTATCCAACGCCTGTCCTACACATGGCTTGTGTGAAGAAAAAAAAAATTACATTAACAAAATGTTCTGTTGTGTCTTCTTTTAATATTTGATTTTCAGGAACTGTTTACGATGTATTCATTTGTAATTAGCACACCATATTTGAAGGTATCCTTAAAGAAGATAATGATCAACAAAAAAAAAAGAGAAAAGAAGAATGCCTAAATCATCAGCTGACCTCAGGAAGTATACTTACTTCTTTGAAGCCTTGCTGCCGCCATTCACTTCTAATTTTTCCATGCATCGTCACGTGACATTCCAATACCTAAATAAGTTTTGACTATTTAATCAGACATAAAACTTGTCTGGTTTCCATTTAAAACCAGTTTTCCTTAGGAGGCTGGACGGACAACAGTGTCATGGAGACGATGGTCAGTTCCACAGATATGTTTAGGAGCGTCTCGTTAAAGGAAACATGTTTCTGAAGGAAAAGTTTCTCTGATGCGGATAAAATGAAACACAACTCACAAACCAAATTCGGCGGATTGCAAAGTAACCAAAGGTAAAACTCTCAGCTCGCTTTCCTTTCTTTACTACTTAACATTCCTTTGTCTTGCGAAAGCTCGCACTCAAGAGCTCTTTAGATCCATTATGTACACACTCTATCCGCAAGGATTACACTGAGTACCATTAAGGAACGCTAGCACTGAAAAATTTAAGACTTCGGGTAGAGCAAACAGCCTAATTTTCTCTGAAACAAGAAGTCTAATGGCTCAGACGTAACGTCTTTGGCCCTCATTCTGGAGGTCCCGAATTTTAAGTCCCCTGGGTCTACCAATCTGACTGCTTATTTATTTTCTCTAGCACATATGTACATGCAATGTACATAGTAGCTAGAGAAGGTAACCTATTCCAGCCAAAAATCCTTTCTCAAGCTTTCACCAGAAATATATGTTTTGAGGCCCCTCGAATCCGATAAAGCATTTTTAGTAAAAAGGTCCATGTGTGTGCGTCTGTGGCCAGAATAGCTCAAAAACGAAAAGACTGTTAAATACCTACCAAACTTGGTATTTAAGTTTGGTACCTTCCAAGGATGCTACACGAAAATTTTCAGGAAAATCGCCCCACCCCCAACTACCCTATACATGAAAATTGTTGATTTTCTCAAAAATGGCTCTAACATTTGGATTAAAATACCATATGTTTAAGATTTTTTATGACAAACGAAATGTTCATCTTGTATTTTCTGGCAATAGGCTCGTAATACCTTCACATTCTGGATGACTTTTGTATAACTGGGAAATCGTAAGAGGTATATAGAAACTTACTACACAAAACAATGTAGATCTGATTAAAACACAATATATGTTATATACATTTTTTTTTTTTTTTTTGTAGAGTTAACCATTTTCGAGATATTCCAGATTATTAGTTTCAATTTTAGCCAGTTACACTTTTCTCAAACGGGAAGACATCTTTTTTTTTTCCTTTTCTCGTCTGTTTACTCCTGCAAAGCCAAGAGATTGGAATGTCAATTGTTTCATATAGCGACCGGCTTTTAAAGGACGAGACTATCGCTTTAGCCTGTGCATTTTATTTCCCTTCTACTTACAAGGAACAAGTAATAAGACTAATTCTGCTTATGTTTATCTTGATTAGTAGATAACAGATTAATCTTTAAATGGTTTGTTTGCCGAACAGCTAGAGGACATCATGTGAATGGAAGACGAAATATTTTTTCCTATCTATTTACAAGGGACCAAGTAATAAGGACAATTTCTGCTAATGGTCATCTCGATTAGCATGTTGTAGATAGAGAAATAAGTTTTTTTAACAATAATTTGTTACAGAGATGTAGATAAAGATGTCATTATAATAATTCCATTTTTTTATTTTCTCTACACCTATGTACATAATGTATAGAGAAGGTATTGTATTCCACCAAAAAATCTGATGTCTTCCAATCACAATTTTTTCTAGCTTTTCCAAGTACAAACTATTGGTACAAAAGATTATTCTTTTGTCTCATCATGCTAATAAGAAAAGACATTATGCTAAAGCGATAGTTAAATGTTTCAAAAGCAAGTCGCTATGTGAAAAAATTGAGGTTTGGTTCGCTTTGAATGGTCCAGCAGTTTAAAACTGCAACCAATAACAAAGGGTATCTCAAAAACGAACAACTCTTCAAGAAAAACACATTTAAAATAAATTAGGTGTTTTAACGAGATCTACGTGTTTGTTTATATTCAGTTTTTATCTATCTCTTACGGTATAACCACTATGCAAAATTCTGCAAAACTCATCCAGAATAAAGACGTCTTCAGAGGCTACTCCCAGAAAATTCAAAATATTAATTTTATTTATGATGTAAGTATGTTTAATATACGGTATTTTAATCAAAATCGTTAGAGCTATTTTTGAGAAAAACAACATTTTCAAAAAAAGTTCCATCTAAAAGGCGTGGTTTGTGGTAGAAGGATTTCTTTAAAATATCTTCGTGTCGCATCCTTGGAATATAGTAAACATAAGTACCAAGTTTGGTTCTTAACGGCCTTTTCGTTTTTGTACTATGCTAAAAGTGTTGTTTTTTTTTTTGGTCCCAAGGGACCTCAAAACATTTCCGGTGAAGTCTAGACATGGGATTTTTTGTTGGAATGCAATAGTTGCGTATGTGTGTGTTTTTGTTTTTGAGTTAGTTGTCCAGAGGCACACACGCATAGCCGTTAAATACCAAACATGGCACTTGAGTTCGCTGTCTTCCAAGGATGCAACACAAAGATTTTCAGAAAAATTCCCCCATCCTAAATTACCATATACATGGGGAAAAAGTCGAGAATTTTGATTTTCTGAAAAATGGCTCTAACGAATTTGATTAAAATAGGTATGTTTAGGACATTTTTATGACAAATGAAATATATATCCTGAATGTTCTGGGTATAGCCTCTGGAGACTCCGGACGACTTTTCTATAACTGGTAAACTACAAGAGATTGACGAAAACGTACCACACAAAAGATGTAGAGTTCACCATTTCCGAGTCATTGGTTGTTATTGGTTTCAATTTTAAATTACTTAAACTTTTCTCAAACGGGAAATCATTTTTCATTTCAGCTCTCTTTTGTTTTACTTCTGACCTTTCCAAAGAGAACCGAATTTTAATTGTTTCACTTAGCTACAGTTTTTTAAGGATTTAACAATGGTAATAGCTTCTGAAGACTTATTCGTTCTGAATGAATTTTGCTGAATTTTGTTTAACTGAAAAACCATAAGAAATAGACAAGAGACTTATTACACAAAAATGTAGATCTCGCTAAAACACACCAATTATGTCATATACATTTTTGTTGTAGAGTTAACTATTTTCGAAATATCATTTATTATTAGTTTCAGTTTTAGACTACGTAACTTTATTCAAACAGGGTCTCTCTTGTTTTACTAGTAAAGCGAACGGAACTTCAGTTGTTCACATATGACCAGCGTTTAAAACATTTCACTATCATTTTAGCCTAGTATATTCCCTATTTCCCTTCTATTTACAAGAAAGCAAGTAACAAGACTATTTCTGCTAATGTTCATCTCGATTAATATGATGTAGATAAAATAATCATCTTTTTAAGAATATTTTGTTTGCAGAACAGGTACAGAAAGTCATGTGTATGGAAAACATTAGCACTTTTTTTAATACTTTGTACACGGCATCTTCCAGAACTAAAACATTTCTGAGATTTGTTAAAGGAAATATAAAATGTTCAACAGCATCTACAACAACTAAACTTCTAGGATGTTCTTTGTATTCATAAAAAATTCTTTCTCTGGACTGCGGGAACAATTCTGACAAGATAAAATACCACCTTCACATCGTATTTACCTAGTCTCTTCCACTTTCCCCCTCTTTCAATTCTTCTTTCGGCTTTCTTAGATCTCTATCTTGTAATTACATGCCGATGAAGACATTATTGATCACTTCTGTTCCGCTGAAACGGGTAGGAGAATGGCGATGGAATTTCTGGTTTGCACACTCTACTAAATCTCGCAGCAGGCTTTAAACACCTTTTATATTCTTTTGTCTTTCGATTTTAAACGTTGTTTATCTTGTAAATGCCTAAAATTCTATTGGAGAATTTCATTTGAAGATGAAACCTTATTTTCTGCGAATATTATGCAGATTTTACCACATATTCAGTGGTTCATAAGTTGAAAACCTGACATCATAGCCGTTTATACGGTAAATGTGTTCAAGAACTTAAAAGTCCACACGCTCCATTTTAATTTAAAATAATGAACAAGTTACCATATTCTGAATATGTTACGTTAACAACAGTTTTGTCTAACTTGAGGCAACGTTTATGCATATCATTTCATTACGTGCGACATGTACAATCAGAAAAACAGGCGCATGGTTTTTCATGTCGTACGACACACGCGACAGTCGCATAAACCTCATATAAATAGCTATATATGGGCATTTTTATGCATGCAGCGTTGTTTCATTGTGAGCGAGACAGTTCATTCTGTCACTCTGGAAAACCTAGAGTGTGTTTGATTTTTACTTCTCTAGCACTTATGCACAATTGAAGGTATTGTGTTCCACCCAAAAATTCGATACCGAGATTTCACGGGAAATATATGTTTTGAGACCTTCTGAATCCGAAAAAAGCATTTTTAGAAAAAAGATCCGTGTGTGTCTGTACGTGTAGAGAAAGTAATAAGGCTTTGCGTAATATAAGAGTCATAACATTTGGAACCAACCTAGTTTTCAAATGTATTTACTAAAAACACCTTTAAAAACAAGACCGGGCATGCAATTTAATTCTAAACAAATTAATAGTTCATACTTACGTGACTGATCAACTATGAATGTCACTAATGACTAAACCGGTGTGCTTTATTTTGACGTACAACAATTTAATTTCAAGACTTTACAAATTTACAACACTATAATTTTGTGGACAGGTCTCAGAAGTCGAGTCATACTGAATATCGAAATCCTTTCTTAAATGGATGACTCTTCTAAAGTAGGGAATTAAACCGACATTGTCAAGGTTTACATTCAGAGTTCATTGTCCTCTCTGACGATTGCCCATCCTCAATATCATTCTTTAATAAGCAGACGGGACATTTAATGTTCCCGACCTGACAAGTGACCGCATTGGTGTCCGGGTTAGAGGTTAAAAGCATTATTCAAGATCTCTGATGGGTAAATAACATTGAAACTATAAGTGAAGATTAAATTTCAGACAATCTTCCCTCTTCCTTTTTATTTTCTCTAGCACGTATGTACTATGTACATAGCAAATAGATCAGGTATTGCGTTCCACCCAAAATTCGATACTGAGACATACCTGTTTTGAGGCCCCCTGGATAAATAAAAAACTTAGTTTAGAAAAATATCCTTGTGTATATGTGTGGTTGAGCACGTCTGAGCACACTTACTCAGGCAAGTTGAAATGGAATAGCCTGTTTTGTTTGTTGAGTGTATTTTAAAAGGTGAAATATATTTAAAGTGAAATGCCCCAACTTGTCAATTTTAATTTAATTTTATAGTTTATACTTTTTTAAGTTTCAAACTAATTTTATCATCCCAATACTTAAGATTGTTTTAAATTGTATTTACTTGTTGCACATCATTATTAGTATTTATTCTATGACTGCTATTTATTTAAAAATTTCAATTGATAAATTCAATTTAATCTTATGAAAACTTGTTCGTACTTCACATTTTGCTTTACATATTATTAGTGCATAACGTTTCCACAATAGTAGCTAAGGCGACCAGAAACAGGTTTCTAATTCGTAAAAGGTAAAATAAAAACTCGGTGAATAAACTGCAAGTCTTTCAGTAAAAAGAAAAGAAAGAGAAAAATGAAATGGCGTTTTATATGGACTACCGTGGTTCTCAGCGTCCCATTCTATACTTGGCATGAAAGACAGCTTAATGTTGGCTCTTTACCAGGATAGAGGTTGTTTTACGTGCCACAAATCTACGACACGGGACCAACGGCTTTACTTCCATTCCGAAGAAAGCCATCCTAAGGATTTTACGCTTTAAAAAATCCATCGTCCTCCGCCGGGTTTGAATCCTAGACCATTACACCACGGAGGGAGACATTTAAAGAAAAGGTGTGATTCTGTGTGTGCGAAGCAAACAAAATGGATAGTCGGATAAGTACCGAGTATTTAAATTCAGCATCTTGTAAGGATGGGACACGAACACTGTCAAACCGCCTGCGGTGCCATAAGTAGTTAAAGCGGGCGTTAAACACTACCAAAAAAAAAATTATCAAGAAAATATCACATTACAAATTAAACTGTACTTAAAATAAGAACTGAAGCTTTCCTGGCGACGTGTTAATTCAAAATCTTCTCGGGCTTCTAGCCAGGTAAAAACTTGCTTGACACCAACGTTTCGAAGAAGTGCATCTTCCTCGTCTTCAGGGTGAACTGATGGTTTGAGCTTGCGGAGACTGGTATTTATAAGAGCTGGGATGAAGCTAACATCTGATTGGTTCGCGAGATATTATGGCCTGGTATTTAAGATGACTGAGACATGGTCCGTGCCCGTGCCCGCCATTACTATATATGGCACCGCAAGCGATGACAGTGGTGATAAATGGAATGAAAATAGGCACCGCAGGAATGCGATGGCGAGGAAAGCCGGAGAAAATCACCCCTGCGCCGCTTTGTCCACCACAAATTTCACATGTGGTCACTAGAGATCGAACTCGGGCCGTCTAGATGGTCTGATCACTCGGCCACGGCGCGGCCAACGTAGATGAAAGTAAAGGTAACCCCGTTTGAGAAAAGTTGCGTAGTTTAAACTTGAAATCACTAACAAGAAATATTTTGGAAACGGCCAGCTTGACAATAAATGCGTATGACATAAATTGTGTGTTTTAACGAGATCTACGTTGTTTCCTAAGTATGATTTTGTCTATTTCTTACGGTTTATTAGTTATGCAAAATTCAGCAAAGTTCGTCCTGAATGAACAGGTCTTCGGAAGTCATTTCCAGAAAATTCAATACATGCATATTATTTGTGATCAAAATCGTTATAGGTTTTCTTGTGAGAAAAACAAAATTTTCATCCATTTTTTCACGTAAAGCGTAGTTTGGGGTGAGAAGATTTTCTTGAAAATCTTCATCGCACACTTGGAAGACACATAAACTTAAATACCGAGTTTGGCATTTAACGGTCTTTTAGTTTTTGAGCTATGCTCTCCACAGACACACACTGACCTTTTTCTAAAAAAAAATTAATTCAGGGGACCTCAAAACATATATTTACCGTGCATTTTCGAAGTTTTGGGTGGATTACTTAACCTTCTCTATACACTATGTACATATACTTGGAGTAAAACGCATTTTCGATAAAGGTCCACGCATGCGCGTTTGTACACATGTGAGCATGTAACTCATAAACAAAAACTTCGTTAAATACCAAACTTGATATTTAAGTTCAGCTTCGAGGATGAGATACGAAGATTTTCAAGAAACCCCCCCCCCCAAACAGTCCTTTACATGGACATATTTCTGTATAATTTAGCTATACATAGAGAAATGTATATCTGCAAAGACGATTTATTTCAATTAGACAACCATTTTTGTGCTATCACCCATTTCCAAGATATTCATGGCTACTGAATTTGAATTTCAATATATTATTATTTTTTAAGTGCTTCTGCAAAAGTTTATCTCAATTAACATGAATTAGATGGATGGGAGTCGTTTTTACTTTCTCTATACGTGCTATGTACATAGTGTATAGAGAAGGTATTGTAATGCACCCAAAAATTGGATACCGAGATTTCACCGGAAATACAGGTTTTGAAACCTCCTGAATCCAAAAAAAAAGCATTTTTAGAAAAATATCCGCGTATGTGTGTGTGTGTGTGTGTGTGTGTGTGTGTGTGTCTGCATAGCTCAAAGACGAAAAGTCCGTTAAAAACCAAACTTGGTATTTAAGGTTTGGTTCTTCCAAGGATGCGACACGAAGATTTTCAAGAAAATCCCCCCACTCCCAACTACCCTTTACATGGAACTTTTTTTCCAAATTTTTTATTTTCTAAAAAATGGCTCTAACGATTTTGATTAAAATATCTAATATTAAAGATATTTACCTGACAAATAAAATGTATATCTTGAATTTTCTGGGAATAGCCTCTGAAGTCTACTTTATTCTGGATGAATTTTGCATAACTACTAAACCGTGAGAGATGGACAAAAACTTAACATACAAAAAATACACACGTAAAACATATAATTTATGTTACATACATTTTTTTTTGGAATTGATCGTTTTTGAGATATTCCTTGTTTTTGGTTTCAGCTTTGAAAAACTTATATGTTTCTCACACAGGAATTTGCCAACTCGTGTCCATACAAACAAACGAACTTCAGTCACATAGCAACCAGCTTTTGGCTTTCACTTTAATCTATGGTAATCCTTTATTTCGCTTCTACTTACAATAAAGCAAGAAATAAGACTATTTCTGCTAAGTTTCTCGATTAGCTGAAATAAATAAAAGCATAAGCTTATTAACAATAATCTGTTACAGAGATATAGAGAAAGTCATGTGAATGGAACACATCAGATTTTTTCAGGTGGTATGCAAACAAAATAAATGAGGCCATATGAATGTTGGTACGACAGATTTAGGTTTATGTTACAACCATTTGCACAGCACACATGTATTATATCTGAATACCAAACGGAGCTGCGAATTTTATGCTGTAAACATCTAATAACTTTTCTTGCTCCAAGTTGACGACCTCGCATTGAATCTCCAAAATGTTTGGAGATCCAAGAAGGATTGCCTAGTTTAGAGCTGTGTTTGGATACATCACTAAGTTGAACACTGTTCTTTGTAGGAAGTTCTCTTTCACTTTCTCGGGGCAGAAGTAACTTCTCGGAGGAACTTTAATGGCGAGTCCCTGACCCTAACAAGCTACTACTACTACGGCGTCCACTTCCGCACTACAGCCAGCGCACCGGGTCAATGGACGTCGATCTGTGTAGCAGCATTCCTCTTCATACTCTAGTGTATCTGAACGTTGCCCTTCTAATAGCACAGCAATCACATACAACACTGTTTAGTGCCAATTGCTCAGTGTTATTGAAATTGTGACTGTTGCCTTGACAATCGCATCATTTCCAAGCTTACTAGGCTGCAAGTTTAACCCTTAGTCAGTGTTAACGTGAATATCAATTTTTATTCAAATACTTCACGCTTTTTAATGCTGATTTAGTTTTATATTTTTATGATTTTCCTCCTTTGTTCGTATTCGCTTTAGTAATGGACAGTTTTTTACACTCGAGTATATTAATAGACTCTTTGGAATAGATTAATAGCAACAGATTGTGAATTATAGGCAAATATATCACAACAAATAAATTTACGGCGTAGTAGAATACGAAATTTGGAAACTGTGAGAAGAAATGTGGTTTGATATAATAAGCATACATGAGCTACATCTGCATTATTTTATTTCTGATTATAATTTTATATTGTTTTCCCCACAATTGGTTTTACAAGGGCGCTGATAACCTCTCTATTGAGCGCCCTTAAGCACCACAAATCATCAATTCGGTCTCCGTACAGTTGCTCTAACCCCGAGCTACCATGACGACGTACCGGTAGGACATTAAACCCCCCGCCTGACTCATTTTTTCAGTTACCCACAAGGAGATTTCAAATTATTTTGAGATGACATACTCCAATGACAACTTACTATGTCGTAAGTACTTAAGTTCCGAGCTTCATAAAATTGTTGTGTTAATGTGGAAACAGTGCGCTAATGAATTCTTCAAGTGTGCACCCGCATCTATTTGGATCCAAATGCAAATTACGTCGTAATAGTTGGGCATGCTCCTAAAACGTGTACGTCTCGTTGTAGTTTTGATCTTCAGGTGAAGAACGGTTACTTTTAAATCTGTTGCATATTCCTCAGCTCCATAAATGAAGAAGCAGACTTCTTTAAGATTTCAACAACGTTGGATGAATTTCCGTTGTCAATAATGCATTTAGAACAAAGAACTACCTACACCATAAAAACAAAACTATTTAGTACATCAAGTTCAAACTCGACTTACACTATTACGAAACATGTACCAATATGACAAAACAAATTGCATATATGTCAACACAAACTCTGCGGCAGACGAGAACTTTTCACCTTGCCCTCGCAATCAGCAATCAATTACATGTCGGCTGCCCAACCTCTAATCTACTTAGAGCTGCATATTTTCAAATGAATTGCTGCGCAACATCTTTAAGCTTTCAATGTTTAATGAGATTGGTAAGCCGAAAAATATAGCAGTGTAATCAATTCCACCAAATCAAACATCCCAAAAACATTGCTTCAGTCTATTTCACCAGAATAGATGTTTTACAGTCCATCAGGTTAATCGACGATTAGCATAGATTCCTTACTTTAAAATTTCGCAATGTCTTCAAAAATTAAAAGCATCGCAACACTAAAATCTTCATTCTCTATTTAGTATAAAACATTACTACACACGTCGGTCATCAGACCTGTTTGGATGTACAGTTGTCTTAATTTGAGTTTCTGTATCATCTCTCCAGGTGCAGAAACAGAATATTTAATTGGTTACTGAGACCTCCAAGATTAAGAATCATAAACATTTCTTTACATCTTCATGGTATTTAAAGTTTTGGGGTGCTGAATTTAAAACTGATCGCAAGTTTTTTCTACCTTACACCATTCTTTCCCACATTAAGCTGGTCAGTGGAACGCTGTTGGGTTAAAGTGGAAATAATGAGGACATTTTCTCCTACAAACATACATGGGTAAACATTAACCTGTTACATAGGTAACAGTTAACCCCTAGTGAAAAGTCTTGTTCTAGCATTTTCTCTTGTAGAAAACACTTTGTGTGATGCTTTTGTTTGTCATCTTCACGATATAACAATAAACGTAATAGCCTAATTATACCTACTGCATTACTTTAAAACGCATTATCCTTATTCCATTAATAGAAATTTCTCCTTGTCTTCTCTTATGGATTAGAGTATCAAGATTTTCTGGTACAAAAGAGTTTCAAGTGAGGATGAAAGTTACAGATTTTGAAGTTCTCCAAAGATTATTACACACACACACAAACACACACACACACACACACACACACACATATATATATATATATATATATATATATATATATATCACGAACCCTCCCATTTCCTTTTGAAACAGTCCACACTCCTATGTAAATCTGTCATAGTACGGAAGAAATTTTTGTTCAACATCAGTCCTCCTATATCTTAGCATGATTGAATGGCCATGGCTCAATAATCATGTAGCACGTTTCCGGCGCCAACTAAGAGGCCAACTGATAAGAAATTTTGAGATTTGCTCAACTATTTCTAATAATTCCAGTATTGCTTTTAACCTACCATAAACATTACTTTCTCTACTTCATACATAGTACATAAGCAGAGGTGTTGCATTCCAACAAACATTTCATACCAAGATTTCACCGGAAATACACATTTTAGGGCCCCCAGTATAAAAACTAACTTTTTTAGAAAAAGGTCCGAGTGTGTGTGTGTCTGTGAACGCGATAACTCAAAAACGAAAATACCATTAAATGCCAAACTTGGTATTTAATTTTAGTAACTTCCAAGAATACACGATTTAGAGGTAAACCACTCCACCCAACTACCATGGAAAAAAGTTCGAAAATTATAATTTCCTCATAAATGGTTCTAATGATTTTGATTAAAACATCGTGTATTAAAGATATTTTCATGATAAATAAATTGTATATCTTCAAATTTATAGAAATGGCCTCTGCAGATCTCTTCATTCTGGCTGACTTTTGCATAACTGGTAAACCGTAAGAGACAAACAAAAACTTAGTGCACAAAAAATGTAGCTCTTGTTAAAACGTATGCATATACCTACTTTTTCTTCTTGAAGTTGAACATTTTCGAGATAATCATCGTTATGTGTTTCAATTTTAAATTACTTAAAACTTTTCTCACACAGGAATTTGTCAATTCCTGGGCATGCAAAGAAACGACATTGCTACCAGCTTTTAAAAAAATTGACTATCGCTTTAGTCTAGTGTATTTACTAAGCAATAAGACCATATCTGTTAATATTTATCTAGATTAACATCAAGTAGATAGAATAATGTTCTAGAAGGTAGAGAAAGTCATGTGTATGTGCTCATAAATTTCATCGGAATTGCTTTATGAGAACACAAAATGACTGTAAAGTGGGTCTAATGTAAGGTATTCACACTGTACAGGGTTACTACAAAAGAAATAGACAACTTCAATTGCCTGTAAAACAAAAACTATTAGAGATAGCAGCCTAATTATTTTGGAGGCATGTTGAGAAACTCTCAAAGTTTCGTTTGTTACTATTGGTAACGCTGTAGTGTTTTGTTTGTTGTTGCAGAAGCTGAAATGGCGGAAAATCCTGTTGAAATGGCATACTGCGTGTTGGAATTTGCTAGAACGCAATCAGCAACTGTTGTCCAACAACATTTTAGAACACGTTACCACAAAAATGAAATGATGCGCTCACAAAAACCAGCATCGTCTTCATCATGTCGCAACATGTCGATGCAAAAGTCACGCCGTATGACCTTATCTTCTTCACTCAGAAACTGCAACATCTGTAATCTGTAAGGCATCATGTGCAGTCGCTTCTGCAAGATTTTCCATACAGTTTGCTGTGGAATTTGTAATTGCATGCTTGCCCTAGATGTCGATTTCTGTGGGCTTCTTATGTAGGCCGAACGAACACGTTCAACGTTTTCTTCCGAAACTCTTGGTCTTCCCGAGCTCTTCCCTTTGCACAAACATCCCGTTGTCTCGAATTTTCTATACCAGTCGTAGATTGACTGTCTAGTCGGTGGCGTTTTGTGGTAACGTGTTCTAAAATGTCGTTGGACAACAGTTGCTGATTGCGTTCTAGCAAATTCCAACACGCAATATTCCTTTTCCACAGGATTTTCCGCCATTTCAACTTCTGCAACAACAAACAAAACACTACAGCGTTACCAATAGTAACAAACGAAACTTTGAGAGTTTCTCAACATACCTCCAAAATAATTAGTTTGCTATCTCTAATAATTTTTGTTTTACAGGCAGTTGAAGTTGTCTATTTCTTTTGTAGTAACCCTGTATTTGAAAACTGTTCATCATGTGCACAACATATAAGTTATTTTATTCCGTGATGCAGTGTAATGGGCACTGTCACTGCACAGAATCAGGTGTCATTCATATGTGGTTTATTCGTATAATAAAGTTTACTGACTGTGGTTAAAAACAGCTGAAGTGCCAACGTATTCTTGTAAACGAAGCGCGAGACATAACCTCAAAGACAAGATCACCGATGAAGCTCTTCCGTGTTCCAGAGAAAGTACAAGTGCTTATATTCAGGGCAATATTTCAATGGATGAAGCATTGCTTGGAGATCAGCTGTCTCCCACCGCCGCAGATGACGTCATTGATTGCATGCTCCCTAACATTTAGATCGCGCTTGTTCGAGACCCGACATGTATGGACTACCTTGACCTCCTTGCAAAACGCATTCTGGGAAAGTAAAACAACGGTTGCTTGTGTGCAAGTGCTTGTGATTTATTACGCCCTATCAGGCTCTTTGTGTATATCAAGCTGTACCTTTTTGTCTACAAAATGGATGCAGCGTTGTTGTATATAAAAATCTGTGTGCTCCATTCACATGACTTTCTCTGCAACTCTGTAACAAATTATTGTTAATAAGCTTATTCTTCTATCTACCTCTTACTAATTGAGATACTAGCAGAAACGGTCTTATTACTTAGTTCCTTATAAGAAAAAGGGAAAAAGGGAATACGCTAGGCTAAACCGACAGTCAAATGTTTTACATATGGTTGCTATGGGACTGAACTCCGTTTCTTTGTGTGGCAAAAGTAGATCTTGCGACAGACGTCTGCGGATTCTCGTGGGGTAGCTACCGAAGCCCTCTTCATTGTGAATGACTTTTGACAAAACGTTACTGCGAAAAATGCAAATCTCGTCAAAGTATGATTTTGAAAAAACACTACTACACCAACTGTAAAATCTTTTTAAGAGCTTACTCCTATGTGATCACTTTGAAATTTGATTCTCTTAGCATGATCAGGAATAAAATGAAGGAATCAAATTAAGGAAGAAAAACAGTGACATCATCACATATGTTTGTCCGATATATGCTTTCCTTTTTCTTCTTGTCTTTCTTTTTCTTTTTTGTGGAGTAACTATTTCTGATATATTCCTTGTTATTGGTTTAAATTTTCCAATTAATAATAAGAGGCCACTGTTTTATTTTTCACTCCTTTTTATTTTCAGTAGCGCGTATGTATAATGTACATAGTGGATAGAGAAGATATTGTATTCCATCCAAAAATTCGATACCGTGATTTCACCAGAAATACATGTTTTGAGACTCCTTGAATCCAAAAAAGGCATTATTAGAAATATGTGTATGCTTGTGTGTCTGTGTGTGTGTGTATGGGCAGCATAGCTCAAAAACGAAAAGACGGTTAAATACCAAACTTGGTGTTTAAGTTCATCATCTTCCAAGGATGCGATACGAAGCTTTCACCCACAACTATGCTTTACATGGAACATTTTTCGAACATTTTTTTCTCAAAATGGCTCTAATGATTTTTATTAAAATGTCATATGTTTAAGATATTTTCAAGATGTTTTCATATATCTTGAATTTTCTGGGAATAGCTTCTGAAGACCCCTGGTAAACCATAAGAGATAGACAAAAACTTACTTCGGAAACATGTAGATCTCTTTAAAACACTCAATTTGTGTCAGATACATTTTTTAAAGAATTAATCGAGATATTCCGAGTTATTTGTATCAGTTTTAAGCTACTTAAAATGTTTCTCAAACGGCAAGTCATCTAGAATGCAAAGAGAACTGAATTTTAATGTTCCTTCTACAATAAGACAGTTCTGCTAATATTATCGTGATGCAGATAAAAGAATAATCTTTTGTGAGAAAATATTGTTTGGGGAACGTCTAGAGAAAGTTATGTGAATTGAAAACATCAGATTCTTCATTCACAATTTCAATTCATCACTTAGCACCCATTGTTTAAAGGATTTTACTCCCCCGCTTTAGTCTAGAATATTCCTTTATTTATTATAATAATACCAATAAAAATTTATAATAAGTAATAATGCAATTGATTAACTTGATTAGGATGGAGCAGATAGAAAAATTCTGTATGAATAATTATTTTTTGCAGAATAGGTAGAGAAAGTCATGGAACACACAACATTTTTGAGAAAGAATTGTTAGAAACCTCAAAACTATTGAAAATTTCGGCTACAGTTCCGTGTCACAGTCATTCGACCGGAACCTCCCGGATCTAAACAGGTCGTTGTAACCCCAGTGAAATGTATGTGCCGATTGAAACGTTTTCCGTAGTTGTGGTTTCCTATTGCTAAGGTTTAAACGCACAAAAAAAACCTAGATTTCCGCAAGGGCTGTATTGACACAATTACGTAATTAACAAGATAGCGACCACGCCCAAAAACTACGCAATGCGTGTATGTCAGTTTCACTTTGCATCAGGAATGTTCCGATACAGGGTGTACTACACACGGGCAAACATGTGGCGATGGATGACCTACCAAATCGCCTCTAGACAGGATGAAGAAGTCAATGCTCTCTCTTGGCCAAGAATGTGACTGCAAGCTTTCATTAGTTTATTACTCGTGTTTTCATCATCAGCATAATGAAGGTCGCCTGTTAGGTCATGGGGCACATTTACTACAATCAGACACACTTTAAATTAAATGTCAATGCGAGTTCAAATACTAGAAATATAAAGACACCATATTCATTTAATGAGTCGCATCATATATTCATTTGTCAGTATAAAATATTGCATATTTATAACAGCTAAGCTGTGAAGTATTTCCTGATAACATGCTTGACATACAACATATATTACGCAAGTGAGCCAATATTAATAAGAATGAATATAATTTAAAACTATACTCAAAGTAAACATTATAATACACGCGTGTAATTTTTAATGGCTAAATGCGAAAGTTACTAGAAAATTATATTACTTTCTCTACACTTTTTATGCATCTAAGTAGAGAAAGTATAGTTCTGCAATAATTCGAAGTCGAGATTTCACCGGAAGTATATTTTGAGGTTTCCTGAGTGTAAAAAAAAAAAGCATTTTTAAAAAAAGGTCCACGTGTGTATGTGAGTGTGTCTGTGAACACGCTAAATCAAAAACGAGAAGTCCGTTGCATGCCAAACTTGATATTTAAGTCCAGCATCTTACATGGATGATGCTTTTCCAATCCCCCCCATCCCAAATTATCCTTTACATAAAATATGTAGAAATGTTTGATTTTCTCAGAAATACCTCTAATAGTTTTATTAAGATACCTTATATTAAAGATATTTACATGAAATAAACTGTATATATTGGAAATAGCCTTTCATTCTGGATCAATTTTGTATAACTGGTAAACCGTAAGAGATAGACAAAAACTTAGCATACAAAAATATAGATCTCACTGTTTATGTCATATACATTTTAAACATTTCTCAAGCGGGAAGTCGACTTTCGTTTTATCTCCCTTGTTTTATTTCCGGGATGCAAAAGAACCGAATTTCAATTGTGTTATATAGCGACCTACTTTTAAAAGACTTGACTTGACTAGTGTATTTCCTTATTTTCTTTCTACTTAAAAGTACCTAAGTAATTAGACCATTCTTGTTAATGTTTATCTCGATTAGCATGATGTAGTTAAAAGAATAATCTTCTGTAAGGAAAGTTTATGGAACAGCTAGAGAGTCATATGAATGGAACAGATCGGATTTTTTCAAAATATTTTTAAAATTGGTGCTCGTACCATTAACAGCAAAATCTAATGTGTTACATGCATATGTAAAATCTTTTAACAGCTGCTCCATGTGATGACTTTGAAATTTGATTCTCTTCGCATGACCAGGAATAAAAGGAAAGAAAACATTAAGAAATAAAAACGGTGACATCATTTGAGAAAAATAGAACTATTGGGAAATTTAAACCAAAATAAATGAACATCTCGGAAATTATTCAACATAAATGGTGTGTTTTAAAAAGGTTCTGTATTTTTCATGGAGTAAGGCTCTGTCAATCTCTTTCGGGTTACGAATAATGTTAAGGCTATTCAGAATAAGGAAGACTAGGCCATTCTCGCAACATTCTAAAGATGCATTTCATTTGTCACAATATATCTTATAACATATGGCATTTTAATCAAAATCGTTAAAACCAATTTTGAGGAATTTGAATTAGTTTGGGGTCCTGGATTTTTTTAATTCTTCGTGGCGCATCCTTGCTGATACAGACACACGGACACACAAACAAAACACAAACACAACATATACACGCACGGAACTCTTCTAATATATTTTTTATTATTATTATTATTATTATTATTATTCATATACCCCGTTGAAATCTCGTTATCGAATTCTTGGGTGGAATACAAAATTGTATTTTCTGTACTCTTTGAATATATGATTTGATAAATTTTTAAAGAGAAATAGATTTTACGATCTACAGATAACTAAGCATGTGCTGCCATTTGTAACTAAATTCTTAATTTTATTAGGTATATGTTATCGAAACAAAGCTCTACAGATGCGCTTACCTCCATTAAATCTTTCTTTCTTTACTTCTTTCTTCCGTAATTCTAAGTAAATAGGTGTAACATTCTATCTACTCCCATCGTCTATTGCTTATATAACCAATATAAGGTTTCTTAATATAATATGTTTAAAAATAGCAAGAGAACAGAAACTAGAGTTAATATCACGTTTTCCCAAACGAATCATTTACAAACTTTAGTAGCTATTCCTAATCACTTAACTTCGGAGGGCAAATCTACAAAGAAGGAAAACATTCAGGATGTAACATGTGAATGCCGTTAATGAGGAAAGCATCATAAAGCATAGTTAAATATAATTAACTAATCTATAGGGATTACTAAACCCTCACATAATAAGGCCATTATAAAGTTAAAGCAAAAATAATACAGAGCTCTAAACCAGATCATAAACAACGTAACTTAATTGCTTTGCTGACAGCACTAAAAGACAAGATGTTTGTCTGTGGAAGTGGTGGGAATTTGCAAGACAGAGAGTGTGAAAGAAGGCATTAGAAAAATGTGGTAAAAAGGATACATTAATTATTTAATTATTTTAATCGTTTCCATGTGTTAGTTTATTTACTCAAAATGAAGTGCATTATTTTAAAACTCAATAATAATCACCCAAAATTTCATAACATTTACATTTCATATCCTATTAAACCGTTTTTGAGAATAACTAGGTTAGATTTAGACTATATTTACATAAATACAAGCACAAAGTCCATGTTGCGCTTTGGTTGCAGTTTCATTATCAGTAAACAATAACAAATTTTTGACGTGTTATTCTGCAGTTCACTTTTTTTTCTGGTCAGCATAGCAAAACTGTAAATATGACGCAAAACAGGTCTAAGAGTAACAAGAGAGAAAATGGTAAAGTTCTGAGGGTAAAAGGATCAAGCACTTATAATATGTTCCATAATCTATGTATCAGAAACAAATTATATGATGCTATCGAAAATTGCTTGTGGAATCCTATTAAAAGTGTATATATAACTCCAGATATTCATATTAAAAAAAAAAAAAAAAAAAAAGAAACGAAGTAAAATATGTGTAGTTTAAGTTTAATGGTATTGATAACATAAAATAAATTAATAGCTGTAAAAGGTCAGCAACTAAAATTATGCTCGGGAAAAGCGTTTGTACAGGGTGTGGCAAGATTTAGTCTGTACCAAGTCACTCTATTATGGGGCACATTTTATCAGCAAGAGTGTACGTGGTAGATAAAGTAAAATGAATGTAAATATAGTCTCAATTTTTACTTTCTTCATCATGTACAACGTTTATAGTAGGCAGAGAAGGTATCGCATTCCACTCAAACTTTCGATACAGAGATTTCACCGGAAATACATGAATAAAAATAAGATTTAAAAGTAGTCCGTGTGATGTGTATTAGGAGTGTGTTTGTGAACAGTATAGCTCAAAAATGAAAAGTCGGCTAAATTCCGAACTTGGTATTTAAATGCGATTCGAAGATTTTTCATAAAAATCTCCCCACTACTCTTAACATGGAACATTTCTCGAAAATTTTGATTTTGTCAAAATAGCCCCCAGCGATTTTGATTAAAATACCATATGTGTAAGATATTTTATTACAAACGAAAAGTATACCTTGAACTTTCTGGGAATATCCTTTGAAGACCTCTTCATTTTGGATGTCTTTTGTTTAACTGGTAAACTGTAAGAGATGGACAAAAACTTAACACACAAAAAATATAGATCTCGTTAAAACACACAATTGTGTACATGTACATTTTACATTATTTGTAGATTTAAATGTTTTCGATACATTGCATATTATTGGCTTCAGTTTTAAGGAACATAAACTTTTCTCAAACGGGAAGTTATCTTTCGTATTATATCTCGTTTGTTTTGCTGCTACCTTGGAGGAAAAAACGAAGTTCACTTACAAAAGCATAGCGACAGCTTTTAAAATATTTCATTATCTATTTAACATAGTGCATTCCCTTATTCTCTTTCTGCATATAAGGAACTAAGTAATAAGACTATTTCTAGTAATATTTAATTTGATTAGCATTATGTAGATGAAATCATAATCTTTTGTAAGATTGGTTTGTTTGCAGAACAGATAGAAATAAAGTTATATGAATGAAACACATCAGAAGTTTAGTGTTCAGTATTATTCTTTAATACTACGATTAACTTCGATTCTGATTGGTGAATAAGGTATAAAGGAGACCACATATTGGTTGAAAGGCGCTTGCGTATAATTATCGGGACAGTGGGAGTCACGATCCTGAAATATAGATGGCATTAAGTTATACAGAGCTTTCCACCAGTAACTCTTGTGTCAACGTGAAAAAATGCAGTTGTTACGAACAAGAGCTGTTGTTTTGCTCCTGAAGTTCAGTCGCCTGCAGATTTTCAAACAGGAGGAAATTTGCATCAGGTGATGCAACGACCGGAGTATTAGCAACAACCACTTCTACAAGCGAATTCGTTGTAAAGAAATAATGAAGTCAAGCTAAAAAAGTCTACCCGGATGCAGCAGACCACGATGGGTCCTGCCCAATTTAAGGGCTGCGCTGTAACGAATTGCGGCATGACCCAGCACTTGGATACCCAAACTTCGGACACGTTGGAGTTAAATGTCTCAACGCCACATGTTAAATGACTGGCGCTAAAAGAAAACAAGGTAAAAAGATCCAGTCTTACCCAAATAAAAGCAAGGCGAACCGAGAGGTGAAGGCAATCATAGAAGGGAAGGCATGGCTTGGCTGTGACTCAGCAGGTCTCATTACCTTAGCCGAGCGAGAGGCAAGCCGTTTCTTGCGTCTCACCCGCATACATTTAGTATATATGGAGTCCCTCTTCAGCTTTTTACTTTCTCTATACGTACTATGTACATAGTGTATAGAGAAGATATTGTACTCAACCCAAAAATTCGATACCGAGATTTCACCGGAAATATACGTTTTAGTGTCCACTGAAACCAAAAAATCTGTTTCACACGACTTTCTCTACATCTCTGCAACAAATTTTAGTTAAAAAGCTTATGCTTCTATTTATGCTAATCGAGAAACATTAGCAGAAAGAGTCTTATTATTTGCCTTCTTGTAAGTAGAAGCGAAATGAGGGAGTACCATAGGTTAAAGAGATAGTCAAAAGCTATGTAACTGAAGTTCCTTTGTTTGTATGGACAGGAGTTAAAATATTCCTGTAAGGGAAAAGTATGTTTTTCAAAGCAGAAACGAAAAACCAAGAATATCTTAAAAATGATCAACTCCACGAAAAAAGTGTATATAACATAAATTGTGTGTTTTATCGCGAGCTACATTTTCTGTACAGTAAGTTTTTGTCCACCTCTTACCGTTAAGCAGTTATGCACAATTCCGTAAAATTCATCCAGAATAAAGTAGTCTTCAGGGGCTATTCCCAGAAAATTCAAGATATACATTTTATTTGTCAGGTAAATATCTTTAATATACGATATTTTAATCGTTAGATCAATTTTTAAGAAAATCAAAATATTCGAACTTTTTTCCATGTAAAGGGTAGTTTGGGGTAGAGGAATTTTCTTGAAAATCTTCGTGTCGCATTCTTGGAAGATACCAAACTTAAATACCAAGTTTGGACTTTAACGGTTCTTTCGTTTTTGTGCTATGCTGCCCACAGGCACACACACACACGGACATTTTTCTAAAAATGCTTTTTTTGGATTCAGGGAGTCTCAAAACATGTATTTGCGGTGAAATCTCGGTATCGAATTTTTGGGTACAATACAATACCTTCTGTATACACTATGTACATAGCTCGTATAGAGAAAGTAAAAAGCCTTTTCAGAAAAAGGTCCGTGTGTGTGTGTCCGCGTGTCTGTGAACACGATAACTTAAAAACAAAAAGTCGGTAAAATACCAAACTTGGTATTTAAATTGAGTATCTTCCAGGGATGCGACACGAAGATTTTGAGAAAAATCCCCCCACCCCAAACTACACTTTACATGTAACTTTTTTAAAAAAATTGGATTTTTTAAAAACGACTCTAACGATTTTAATTAAAATATGGTATATTAAAGATATTTACTTGACAAATAAAATGTATATCTTCAATTTTCTGGGAATAGCCTCTGAAGACTACTTTATTCTGGATGAAATTTACGGAATTTTGAAAAACTGCTAAACCGTAAGACTTAGATAAAAACTTATTACACAAACATGTAGAGCACGTTAAAACACACAATTTATGTTATATACATTTTTTTCGTGGAGTTGAATGTTTTTTTAGATATTCCTTGTTTTTGGTTTCAGCCATGAAAAACTTCCTTTTCTTATACAGGAATTTGTCAGCTCCTGTCCAAACAAACAAAAGATACTTCATTCACATAGCAACCAGCTTTTGACTATCACTTTAACTTATGGTACTCTCTTATTTCGCTTCTACGTAAAGGAAGCAAGTAATAAGGCTATTTCTGCTAATTTTTTCTCATATAGCATAAAGTAAATACAGGCATAAGCTTTTTAACAATAATTTGTTGCAGAAATGCAAAGAAAGTCATGTGAATGGGACACATCAGAGTTTTATATTAATCACGCCCTGAATTTGCGAGAAAAGCATTCGCTCTCAATTGCTGACAACTGTTAAGTTTCCCCTACAGAAGCAGCATTCCTTGATGTTTTTTGTTTTTTTGTTTTTTTGTTTAACGTCCTTTAATCTGGTTTGGTCATATCGGACGATGAATGCAATTGATGATATGATGCTCAAATGATCTCGGGGTCCATGGAGCTTAAAGTTAATTGACATTCGCCTTCTCAGGATAAGGGAAAGCCCCGAAAAAAACCTTATCCGGGTAACTCACCCTAAGCGAGATTGAACTCACGACCTTTTGAACGTGAGGCAGACATGCTACCACCACGCTACCCAGGCGGGCTCCTTGATGTTGTTTGATGCATTTTGCTCAAAGTCGCAAAAACTGAATGCCATCAAGTCAAACGTTGCCAATTTTCTGCTTTAATACATAATTGATTAACTCGGTTTATTACAGTTTTTATACAATGTATCTACTTTAGATTTTAATATATCTTCGTTTTGCTTTCCCTCACACTTGATCGGGTCTGTAGACGGCAAAATGGAAATGCATTCACGGACAATCGCATTTTGTCTCTTTTAGGATTAGGATGGGGCCAGCAAGACACTAGGGCAGACACTATAATGTTTTTCAAATGGGAAGAGTTCTACGCTGTAGCGAATGAGATGCGTTATCGTGCTCTGCGTTGCCAGGTTGCTACTCCGACTCTCCATATTTCCCTCTCACTCACACACTGAGCATGCAGATCAACCTGGCGGCATAATGTGTATTATGAAAACTATTTAGCTAAAAATCTGTGGTTTTTACGGTTCTGTTATGAACATTACTCCCTATCTTCCCCGTGAATTATTTTTTAAAAAATTTGAATATTTTGTCTTAGCGCAAGTAGATTTATGAGAGATGGAAACATTTAACGCGTTACTCCCCAGTTAAGCGCAAATTCAACACAGCAGCACTCCGATTAGCTGCCGGCCTGGTGGAGCTCAAGGACAAGTCTCATCCCATTTGGACTCACTGTAGGCGCAGACCTTTACAGCCCTTTGCCTCATAAGTGACAACAAGGAGGGAGGCATGGGGAGAGAGAGTCCCAAAGGGTGATCAGATCCGGACGACAATGGGCGCAAGCATAGAAGGTTATAACAGCTACAATTGGAACACCTCTGACGCCGCCCTTGGCCCTACTCACAGGCCTCGAGCCTCCCGGTGGACCCCCCCGAGGGAACCCCAACCCGAAGATGAGTCCCGACCGAGTAGTCCCGAGATGACGTCAGGATAACCTTTTTGATTGTTCAAAGCACCATCCAGCCACAACCCACCGAACAGCTCACTCTGGTCCTTCAACCCCGAAAGAGAGTTTTGTCTGAGGAATTTTATTATATATTGTAGCCAATGTAAAAATCGGAGTTACTGCTCTCATATTACATAGAGGAGCTCAAATTTTGGGAATCTAGTAATATTAGGATTACGATATTTCAATACCATAGACACCATAATCTTAAAAATACCTTTCACCTCCCATCTAGGTGGTCCGAGTTCGATTCCAAGGGCCCATATGTGGGATTTGTAGTGGATTAACTATCGCCTGGGCGGGTTTTCTCCGGATCCTCCAGTTTTCCCCGCCATTTATTCCACCAATTGCTCTATCATCACCTTACCTATCATCCACTTCTTCACGCTCATGCCTGACTAAGGTCGACCATTCCAGGTTCTCTATTCTGTGGTTTCGTGCCATTGGCTCCCGACAGGCTTTTGGCCTCTATGGGGTAAGTCCGCTTGTAAATACGGGGAGGGTAAGGCGACAACGAATTTATCGTTAAATACCATTGTTTTTATTTGTTTATTGATATTTTGCAGTTATATCAATTGACCACCATTATTATTATTATTATTATTATTATTATTATTATTATTATTATTATTATTATTACAGCTACTACTAACGATAGCCTGTAAATAATATCCACGAACATTGGACAAACTGTCATTATTATTATTATTATTATTATTATTATTATTATTATTATTATTAACGATGGCCTGTAACTAATGTTCATGAACATTGGACAAAGTGCCAAACGACTATAGAGGAGAAAAACAAAACATTCCGAAAGCTGTGCTGCCACTTGTGAATAAATACAGCAATGGCGGCCGTAAAAGCGAGCATCAATTGAAAAAATTAGGCACACTTTCAATATTTTGTCGATCTCTCGGCAGGGTTCATATGCGCAGCTGCGCTAAGGCTGGCATGCTGCCGGTTCGGTCTCCGCTCGAACACAATACGAAAGTAGGTATCATTCATACTTACGTATGATACATGTATCATTCACTGATTTTGCTGACGAGATAAAGTAGGTATTGACCTTATTCTAGTAATAAATAATATCAAAGACGTATATTAATATAACTGCAAACATAGCAAAGACATGCCCCGCATTTGCCGTGTGCAGATAACCCTTGGTGCGTTGAAAGAGATGCAGAACTCAACAGAGCTATTTCAAGTTAAAATCCGAAGAACTAGCCAAAGTGAAACTATTGCTTATCAGTGGAAACGTGAGTGGGTCGCTTATTGAGCGAAGTAAAACGGTTCATGTCAAATAGGGCAGTTGGACCACCTGATATGAGTAATCAGCGGTATTCTGCAAAAACACGAACTCTTAAAATGCGGAGCTCTTCATTTATCTCCCCCACCCTCTATAGTCCAATAGTTTTAGGTTTCTTTTTCTTCGCCCAAGTGCTCAATGCTGATGCGATACTGTCAAGTCAAAACAAAGAAACACAGAATCACAACAGAAAATTATGATATAATCAATATAGTTGAAACTATGAAATGGAAAAGGAAATGGAGCTTTATTCATATACGCTCTTTAACTGCTATGGCCCTCGGCATTCATTTCTATATTGGGCGTCAAAGACAGCTTAATTTTTCTCAGAGATCTCTTTATCAGGCTTGAGGTTCCTTTACATGCCGTAAATATACAACACGGTACCAACGGCTTTACTTGCCTCCGTAGGACGCCCGAAAAAAAGTCATCTTTTACCTTGGGTACATGACGTTAGCATACACTGTTTATTACCTTTGAATGTTTTTATAAAAATTAGTTTTTATTTTTAAAATGAGAATATAATGTTTTATTTATATAAATTTTAAAATTAATTACAATGAATAAAACATTTGTTTAAACAAAAAAAAACTGCAGAAAATAATTTAGTAAAATGATCTACCGAGAGAAGAAAAATACATATACATACGAACTCAATGATGAAGCAATTATAACATCATGTTTATTACATTTGAGGAGGAAAAAATAACTAAATTTCAGGGCGGTGGAGAAAGCCCAAATGGGCAAACTAGGAAACGTCGACAGTACTGCTTCAAGTTATATTCATAAAACTATCTTCTGAAGGGTCTGGGTTCAAAATGTAACTCGCAAATAATTTAACATATAGAGATTCCCTATCTTATATAATTGGTTAGTTTCATAACATCCTGCTGTGCTGTTGTGCTTTTAAAACAGGAATTCCAGTAGTTCAAGAGTAAATAGAGCAATACATTTTTTATGTGACTTGAAATGCTCGCAGCGGCCTTTCAAGGACTGCATTGTCAAGGTTCCTGGAATAGGGTTCAGTGTTTCACAGTAGAGGTAACTGCTCCTAGGAGAAACTAAAAGAGCTTTCGGTGGACAAAGGGAGGGCAAGAGAGAGATTTTGGGAAGATAAAAACATGCAAATATCCTTAGGGGGTCCAACTGATAAAATAAACAAATATATTTTAATTTATTTTCTGAAAGCAGATATAGACTTTAAAGTTGAGAGGTGTGCATTAAAATTGAGGAATATAATTTTTACTTTCTCTAGCAAGTATGTACAATGTACATAGTAGATATATAAGATATTGATTTCACCCAAAATTTCATTACCGAGATTTCACTGGAAATACATGTTTTTACAGACCCCTGAATTAAAAAAAAAAAAATAAAAAAAAAACACACATTTTTAGAAAAATATTCGCGCGCGCATGTGTATATGTACCTGTGAGCAGTACAGCTAGAAGGTAAACTAGAAGGGAATACAAGTAGGCCAAAGTGTCAGTCAAATCTTCTAAAAGCCGGTCGCTACGTAAAACAATTATTCAAATTCGGTTCTCTTTGCTTACTAGGATTTTGAGAAACTGAAACTAATAATTCGGAATATTTCGAAAACGATTAACTTTCCAAAAAATGTATATGACATAAATTGTGTATTTTGACGAGCTCTACAGTTCTGCATAGTAAGTTTATGTTTATTACTTACGGTTTACAAGTTATACAACAGTTAAACAAAAGTCACCCAGAATGAAATCTTCAGAGGCTATTCTCAAAAAATGCAATAACATTTAGTTTGTCACGAAAATAATCTTAAACATATGATATTTTAATCAAAATCGTTACACATTTCGAGAAAGTATAAATTTTCGAAAAATGTTGCATGTAAAGAGTAGTTGGGGGGTGGGAGATTTTCTTGAAAATATTCGTGTCGCACCAGGTTTGGTATTTAACCGAATTTTAGTTTTTGAGCTATGCTGCCTTCAGACACACACGCGTGCGAATGTTTTTAACAAAATTAATCTAGGAGATCTCAAAACATGTATTATAGGTGAAATCTCGGTATTGAATTTAGGTACGTGAATGGCACATACCTGCTAAAGAAAGAAAAAAAAACTAATATTTTAATGTTTTATAATTTTTGTCAAATTTCGTAAATGCATTGATTTAACATAAAGATAAGATGAAAGTATACATTTGAAACGTTAATATTGCATTAAATCAGTGCATAAGCTATAAGATACAAAGCCTCCAAAACATGACAAGGGTTATGATATTCAAAATCCAATGTGTTCCATTCACATGAATTTCTCTGCATATCTATAACAAATGATTGTTAAAATGCTTAGTCTTCTATCTACATCATGCTCACTGAGATAAACATTAGCAGAAATTGTCCTTATTACTCGGTCCCTTGTAAGTAGGAGGGGAAAAATCTAATGTGCTCCATTCACATGATGTTCTCCTGCTGTTCGGCAAACAAACCTTTTATTCCAACCATTCATTTGTTATCTACATCTGCTAATCAAGATAAACATAAGCAAAATTAGTCTTATTACTAGCTCCTTGTAAGTAGACAGGAAATAAGAAAATGCACAGGGTAAAGCGATAGTCTCGTCCTTTAAAAGCCGGTCGCTATGTGAAACAATTGAAATTCCAACGTCTTTGCTTGCCAGGAGCAAACAAACGAGAAGAAAGATATCTTCCCGTTTGAGAAAAGTTTAAGAGGCTAAAATTGAAAGCAATATTCCGAAATATCTCGAAAACTGTTAACTCTACAAAAACATGTACATGACATAAATTGTGTGTTTTAATGAGATCTACATTTTTTGTGCTGTAAGTTTTTGTTTATACGGTTTGCCAGTTATACAAAAGACATCCAGTATGAAGAGGTCTTCAGAGGCTATTCCCAAAAAGTGGGGGGGTAGTTTGGTGTGAGAGGATTTTCGTGAAAACCTTCGTGTCGCATCCCTGGAAGATACCAAACTTAAATACCACATACACACACACACACACACACACTGACATTCAGAGAGTCTCAAAACATGTATTCCGGTGAAATCTCGCTATCGAATTTTTGGGTGCAATACAATACCTTCCCTATACCATTCTACATTAGCCTTACTGTTTTTTCGCTCAATGCTTGTTGCATATAGCCACAAGATATGCGCAACAAGCCACATGAACAGACTGATTATATCTTACAAGTTCACGCTCGTACATGCGGAATTTTTCATCTCTGTAAAAGGATGATAGGTTAAACCAGCGATTTTGTGCGAGATACTCCAACGTTCATGACAGTGCTAAAAAAATTAGACACGCACAGTCTCACATGAGTAATGACTGTTATCTAAGGCTTTTAGCATTCCAACATAACCATCTTCAAGGTTACCAAACGTGGAGTTTGTCTTGCCATTGCCAAAATTTCGCATACGATGCTGAAGCCTTTGTATTTGCAGGGATATGCCAGCATATAAACGGCTACAGAAATGTTTGGTCTTTGTTAGTTTTTGAAAAACAAATATGCTTTTCGCCAATTGTTTCACTAGTCACCAGAAAATATGTTGTAAATGCTGAATATAAAATATGCCCACTCTAAAATGCATTCTTGGAAGATACCTACTAAACATTAATACTAAGTTTGGTTTTTAACGTTTTTTTTGTTTGTTATTTTTAGTTTTTGAGCTATGCTGTCCACAGACACACACACACAAATACACGCGGACTTTTTTCTAAAATGCTTTTTTCAGACGAATGGGATCCCAAAACATACGTTTCCGGTGAAATCTTGGTATCGAATTTTTTGGGTGGAATACAATACCTTCTCTATCTACAATGTATATTGTGCATGCGGACTTTATTTTATATTAATTTGTTCTATTTTGTGTTAATAAATTTTAGTTAATATTATATAAGTAATATCTATAAAATAATTATGACAAGAATTTATAAGTGGGAAATAAATAATAAAGTTTGAAATATATGTCCTGGTGTAGGTAGCTAGATGCCAGAATGTTGCATTAAGATTTTATTTTATTTTATTTATTTATTTATTCTTTTGTAAGGCTAGAAGTAAAAATTATTCGTGTGCGTAAGCGCTTTACTTAGAAAAACAGTTACAAGTAGTTTGATTGCATTGCAAGTGCGTATAATGAAAAAGCATAGATTGAATATGTTAAACCTTTTACTTACGCAGTTTTTATTTATTTATTTACATAGAATGTGCTAATGAGTATATTGCTCTAGGTAGGGACTGCCCTTTAGTGAGGCGGTAAGCAAAATACAAAGAATAAAACGCATTAACACATAAAAAGGAGTATATGAGTATACATTTTATACATATACACACAATTTTTGGGTGTGTGTTTAAACTTAATGCAATATTTCAAGAAACACCATATTTTCTGTTGTCAAATTTTTAGGAATTACAGTATTGCCCAAGTAGATATTTGAACAGTTTGTTTTTGAATTGAAATAAGTTAGATGATTGTTGGGGACTGTTGTATGTTTTGGTGGCACTATGTAATATATTTTTTATACCATACTTGGTAGAGTTAACTGATTCTATTGCTGATTTAAAAGACTAGATGCTATATAGTATGATACACAGAAAAGGAGATATGAGAAATATAAATTGAGTTTTATTTATAGACGCTCGTTTACTATTCTGTTCGTTCCCCGTGATGTGGTGGTCATTACGCTAGCTTCTAATACCCAAGATGGGTTCAAGCCTGGCAGAAGGGTGATGAAGTTTCTTTCGGACATAAAAATCGTTAGCATAGTTTCCTTTGTAAGGGAATATAGCCGTTGGTCCAGTGTAATGTTTAATGTAAAAGAAGCCAATACTTTGAAAGAAAAGTCCTGGGCTAAATTCACTCAATTTTGCGCTCACATGGTGATTATTTCTACAGTGTCACCTGTGGGCGATTAGTTGATCACTCGTCACCATGTGCACAAAATGGTGAACTCGCGAAAGAAAAACTCCCTGATCAAGAAACTACTCTTATAAAAATAAATAAATAAGTAAATAAAAGTGGCCCAATATACTCTGGCATAGACTAATGGAACCTGAAATTGAACCTTAACTGCTGCAGTTCTCAACATCCTATTCTATATTGGGGGTAAGAGACCGCTTAATTTTGTTCAGAACCCTCTTACCACTGAAGTTCTTTTACGCGCCGTAAATCTGCGATACGCGACCAATGGCTTTATTTTTCTTCCGAAGGAAACCATGCTAAAGATTTTTACACCACACCGGCAAAAATCCATCGTCCTCCGCCAGGTTTGACCCCGCGGCCTTCGGAAGCAGATGCTAGCAGGCTATGCCTAGACCTCGGAGGACAACAGAGTGAAATGTAGTGGGAGCGAGAATGTAGAGGCAGGTAAATACAGGAGAAAGAGAAGAATCGTGTTGTAACGTGAAGGTTTCAACGAGAAGACTTAGACCACGCCACTGAAGATGTTCACCGCAGTCGTGAACGAAACGTCTGGACCTGAAAATCCAGCACACCAGGGTTTCTCAGCCCGGAAAATTCTTCTAGTTATGAAAATGCATATCACATAAATTGTGTGTGTTTTAAAGAAATCTACATTTTCTGTATAGTAAGTTTTTGTCTATTTCTTACAGTTTATTAGTTATGCAAAATTCAGCAAAATTCATCCAGAATGAACAGATCTTAGAAGCTATTTCCAGGAAATTCAAGATATGATATTTGCGATGTAATTATCCATAACATAAGGTATCTAATCAAAGTCGTTAGAGCCATATTTGAGAAGAAAAGAATTTTCAAAAACACTTTCCTAATTAAGGGTAGTTTGGGGTGGAGCGGATTTTGTTGAAATTCTTCGTGTTGCATCCTTGGTAAATCTAAACTTAAATACCAAGTTAAGTATTTAATGGACTTATAGTTTTTTAGCTATGCCGGCCACAGACACACATATTCGGTCCTTTTTCTAAAAATGCTTGTTGTGGAACTCAGGGGACCTCAAAATATGTATTTCCGATGAAATCTCAGTATCGAATCTTTGGGTGGAATACAATACCTTCTCTAGTCATTATGCACATTGTATGTACATACGCGCTAGAGAAAACAATATCAAAACGTGTTAAAATGTTTTACAATTGTGGAAAAATGTGTTAGGTTAGACCCATTGCTTGAACCTTTCTCCTTGTCAGCGAATTTTGAGCGCATTTTCCTCACCATTAATTAAACTCTTATTTAAGACAAGAGAGGCAACATACACCTGTAAACAAAACATAATTCTTGATTCCACACTCACTCGTATAAGATATATTTTCAGTCTTAATTATGAACGATTTAAGAAGCTTTTAAAAACTGCCGTTTTTGTCCCAAAATGCTCTCAGGTGTAATTAGCAAAGCGCGAGTTTCCAACGCTCGTTATGTCGCTGTTTCTTTAGGACTACTCCCCCCTCCCTCCCTCCTGCCGACATTTTAAAGTGGAGCAACCGTAAGGGAAAGTAGTAGCTTTTTTCCGTCGTTTTTCCATGTCTCCAGTGCAACTGATTAAGGTGCTTGCTTGCTAACTGTGAATTGAGAATGAAGCGACCTTGGCCTTCTTCAAAGTGTACTGACACACAAAAGGTTTTCCTTTCGTTTCTTTTCTTTATTTCTGTGCAAATAAATGCAGACCGCACCGCGAATGTGCATGTCTGGCAGGGTAATAACCGTGACAGCATCTTGAACACTTGTGAAGCTTTAGGACCTCTTCCAAATTGTTTACAGTCCTTCTAACCAAGCATTTCGGATACGTTTAAATGCCAAATGAACAGAAGAAGAATCACTTTAAATATCAAAGTTCTACTACTGGTTTTAACTTTCGTTTGATTTTTCTACGAACTTCTATTTGAGATTTTTGGCAGCAATAAAGAAGATTCCGTCAAAGCTTTAGGTACACCAAGCTCTCAACTGCCACATCCATTCTTCAAATATAAGCACTGGTACATCTTTATGTTTGAATTGTATAATGCGTATAACTGTAATACTGTATTAAGAATTACCTCTATAGAAAGTGCTTCTTCATTAGAAAAATTGTAGTCGCCAAATTAACAGAGAAAAAACTAATTACTTTCTCTACACGTACTATGTATATAGTGTATAGAGAAGGTATTGTACCAAAAACTTCGATACCGAGATTTCACCGGAAATACATGTTTTGGGACCCCCGATTTAAAAAATTAGAAAAATGTCTGTATGTGTAACTGTGGGCAGCATAGCTCAAAAGCGACAAGACCGTTATATACCAAACTTGGTACTGTCCAAGGATGCGAAGATTTTCAATAAAATCCTCCACCCCACACTACCCTTTACATGGAAAAAAATTCGAAAATTTTAATTTTCTCAAAAACGGCTCTAATGATTTTGATTAAAATCGCTTATCTATATTTAAGATATGTACATGGCAAACAAAAGTTATATCTTGAATTTTCGGGGAATAGCCTCTGAAGACCACTTTATTCTGGATGATTTTTATTGAATTTTGCATAACTGGTAAACTGTAAGAGATAGACAAGAACTTACTACATAAAAAATGTAGATCACGATAAAATACACAATGTATTTCATATGCATTTATTCGTTGAGTTGGCCGTTTTCGAGATACTCCTTGTTATTGATTTCAGTTTTAAAATACTTCAAATTTTCTCATACGGGAACTTGTCAAAGCTTAACCACGCAAAGTAACGGATTTCAATATCAAAACAGCCACATTTTAAAGCATTTGACTGTCGGTTTAGCCTAGTGTATTCCCTTATTTCCCTTCTACTTGTAAGAAACTACATAATAAGACCGTTTCTGTTAATGTTTTAGCATGAAATAGAAGAATAAGCTTATTAACAATTTGTTACAGCGAAAGTCATGTGAGTGGAACACATCGAATTTTTTTAATAAGAGATGCCTACAATGAGTGGTTGAGCGGTTTTCATGTTAAAAATGACATTTCTTGTAAATGTAAAACACAGTATTTTTCAAAACATGATGACCCTGCCCCACTCTCCTTCCAAAGACTTTAAAGTTTGAGATTAGGGTGTCTGCGGTTGGATAACAACCCTCGTTGTTGCCAAGTCTTCCACTTACTGGTCCCTTATCTGAGGCGCGATTCTCGACTTGCAAGCAGTGTCTCCAGGAAACAGTTTTACTACGTGGCCTCTCGCCCTTAGTACAGGATCGTCTTTTTGTTTGCTACTGTTTATTGTCCAGTGGAGCGGTCCCGTTTGAGAGCCATCATGTTTTGACAACTATAAGTAACCTTTGTATAATATGATTAATTATGGTGGCGTCGTAGCGGAGTTGTTAGACCGCTCGTCTCCCAACTAGGCGGCCCGGATTCGATCTCAAGTCGAATGTATGGAATTTGTGATGGACGGGAAGGCGTCTAGGCAGGTTTACTCCGGGTCTTCCGGTTTCCGACGCCACTCATTCCATTTGCTCCATCATCACCTATCATCCATCTAGCTTGCATTTTATATCATCCATTTCCTCTCGGTCAACCCTGGCTACGGGCCGACCGCTCGTTACAGGTTTACCATTCTGTGGTTAGATGTCGCAAGCTCCCCGACAGGCTTCTGGCCCCTAGGCACCCGCTTGTAAGATCTGGGGGAGTGTCAGTCCTACATGAGGGGAGGCTAGGCACACTCTAAAAAAATAATTCATTATACCGGGTCTTCAGATTTATTCAGCTTTGAGCGTCAGTGGGTTTAAATGCATGACGTCGTTATTAGTTCAGCGAGACCCACGTCTCAAAGAGGAGGTGGGGAATTGAACCTTTGACTGCATGCATTGCCGTCTTCGTAAACAGGTTTATACTGGGCGGTGCAGAACTGTTTTTCACAGAAAATTTTGTGCGTTCTTTAGTTTTTGTGTTTTCTTAATTTACTCTGTGTAGGGCAGTTTTCATCTACTGCTATAAAGCGTACGAACAATCGTTTATTGTAATGGGGAAGTTGTGCCTTTAAAGCCCTCTACGTTATCATAACCGTCCAATTATTTCAGTTACCTATAGCAATTTCGAGTTTACGAGACGCAAGCGAATGCTCCTAATACAAATATTGGAAAGGTACGATACAAGTCCCATTTCACTAAGGTGACCTCGAAACTGTTGACATCCACCCCTGTTACTCGCCGTTCGCTAGTTCTCTGCAAGAGACAATGCCTGATAAACTCACAACCTAGTATTGACGTTATGCTCGAACAAACGACTGCCGGTATAAATCGGAAGACACTATATATCTACAAACAGTAGCCATATATAAGATATATTAGCAGGTTTGAAAAAAAAAAAACATAAAAATACAAAATAAATAATTATAAAAATTATGTGTAAGCCAACAAACGTAAAACTGAATTATTATGTATAATCAATAAAGAAAAGAAAAATAAAATTTACTGCCGTCTCCAAACCGCATAATAAAGTGCTGAGGAGAGAACACCCTGGAAACAACCATAGGGCGCAATAAATTCAAGGTGAAATAAATCCTAGGGCGAAATGAATCCTTAAAGACCGTTATTAGTTTAGTTAGTTTTCGAGTGGTCAGCGTTCCGACTTCTTACTCAGAAGTCCCAGGTTCGATTCCCAGCTAAGTGATATACCTCTATTTTGGTTTCAATTAAATAAGGATAATTATTTATCTTACTATCATGGTGATTTTTTTAACTAGAATCATTCCCTTGAATCTGTAAGTATACCTATATATATGGGCGTGGATGTGGATGTGTGTGTGTTTAATTTTTTTTAGTAGTGTTTAACGCCCGCTTTAACTACTTATGGCACCGCAGGCGGTGACACTGGTGATACATGAATGATGATGGAGCACCGGTGGAATGCGATGGCGGGGGAAACCGGAATACCCGGAGAAAACCCGCCCCAGCGCCGCTTTGTCCACCACAAATCTCACATGCGGTCACTTGGGATCGAACCCGGCCGTCTATGTGAGAGGCAAGTGGTCTAACCACTCGGCCACGGCGCGGCCGTGTGTGTTTAAAGTGCATTAAAAAAATATGATGTCCATTCGCATGACTTTCTGTATAATTCTCTAACAACGTATTGTTAAAAAACTTAGTCTTGTATCTACTTCATACTAATCCAGACCAACAATAGCAGAAATGGTCTTATTACTTCCTTGTTAGTAGACGGGAAATAAGGGAGTATACTAGACTAAAGCATAGGCAAATATGTTAAAAGATGGTTGCTATTTCCATGAAGTTCATGACTTTCCCTAAGAGAAAATTTAGAAGTATTTAAAAACTGAAACCAATAACAAGAAATATCTCGGAAACATTCAACACCACGAAAAGAGCGTAGGTGTATGACATAAATTGGTGTTTTAACAATCTACTTTTGTTGTGTAATAAGTTAGGTATATTTCAAGAAAGTGTCACGAAGATTTTCAAGAACTACACACTACAACGTTTTTGATAATTCTGCTTTTCTCAAAAATGGATGTTAACGATTTTGAATAAAATACCATATATTAAAGACATTTACTTGACAAAATATATATCTTGAATCTTCTTGGAATAGTCTCTGAAGACCTCTTCATTAGGAGTGAATATTGCACAGCTAGTAACCGTAAGAGATAGACAAAAACTTACTACACAAAAATGTAGATCTTGTTAAATCACACAATGCCATATATATTTTTTTGTAGTTAACCATTTTCCAAGATTTCCTTGTTATTGGTTTCAACTTTAAGGTGCTTCAACTTTTTTCAAACGGAAGGTTATCCTCTGTTTCATCTTTCTTTCTTTAATTTCTGTCCGTGGAAAATGAACCGAATTTCAATTGTTGCATATAGCAAACGGCTTTTAAAGGATTTGACTATCGCGTTAGCCTAGTGTACTATCTTATTCCCTTCTATTTAGAAGGAACTAATACAATCATGTATGCTAATGTTTATATGGATTACTACGGTGTGGGTTGTAGGGAAAGCCGTGTGAATGGAAGACATTACAGTTTTTTTATTCCGAAAAGCCATAATGATAGAGAACTGCAGCTTTAAAATGCACAAAAAAGAAAAACATTGGATGTGTTCTATTGACATGACTTGCGCTACCTGTTCTGCGAACTATTCTTCAATCTACTTCATGCTAATCAAGATAAACATTAGCAGAAATTACCTGATTACTTTATTTCCGGAAAGGAATATTTCGTACTTATCAAGATAAACATTAGCAGTAATTGTCTTTAATACATAGTGCCGTATAATTGTAAATAAGGGAATACATGCAGTAGGCTGAAGCGATAATCTATTGTTTAAAAAGCTCTTTGTTATGTGATTAAAATTCAGTTGACTTTGCATGGCCAGGACTAAAACGAAAGAAACAGGACTGATAAGTATTCGTTTGAGAAAAGTTTAAATATTTTAAAACTGAAACCAATAACAAGGAATATCTCGTGTTTTAACAAGATCTACATTTTTGTGTAGTGTAGTGTTTACGGTTTATTAGTTATGCAAAAGTCATCCAGAATGAAGAAGACTTCAGGCTATTCCCAGGAAACTCATCTATGTGTTTTATTTGCTGAACAAACATATTTAATATGCGGCACTTTAATCAAAACCATTGGAGCAATTTTGTAGAAAACAGAAAATTTCGAAAAATGTTCCACTAAATGGTAGTATGTGTCAGGTGGATATTTTCCTGAAAACAATCTTGTTGCATCCTCGGAAGACACTTAACTTGAATACCATGTTTGATATTTCACACACACGCACACATACACACACACTGACACAGAAATAAGCTAAAAAAAAAAAAAAAAAAAAAAACAGTAGTAGATATATATTTCGGATCTCGAGGAGCAATCAGAAATATATTTGTGAAATGGAGAGCAAAATATAAAAGTAATAGAAGCGTTGAACATGCAATCACACAGAACAACATAAAACATTCCGTAGCATTCTTCCGAGATCATTTGTACTGTTTAAACAGAACATAAAATATATTATGATTTAGAAATCGTTTATTTTGTATTTATTATTCTTTATTGTTATAACGTTTATTGGTGTTGAATATTTTTTTATAATCTTTGTTACAATTTTTTCCCATAACTTAATTTTATAAAACTAATATAACGTATAGTAAAATATTTTTTGTAATACTCATAACTTTTTTGAAGTCTTTAAATATATATTTTGTTCTGTCACTTAGCAAACTCATTATGAGTCAAGACTAATAAATAAATTAATTCAGAGGTCCTCAAAATATTTACTCCCGGTGAAATCTCAAGTAATTAAAAATTACAATGCGATACACGAGTTATTACCGAAATGTATCATCGTCGCATTCTTAAAACTTGCAGTTATAAAATCGGCACTGGACTTTTGCCAACGGTTATAGGAAATCGTCTATCTTTAAAAAGTGAAAATACAGTTTTGCAAATTATTCTGTCAAACAAACATCACAAATCCTAATTGCCACATCCAAGGAAGTGACCTATACCGGCGCTGTATGAACCATTGTTGCTTAAGAATGAATCAGAAATTGCAACTGAGCAAAACCTCGCATATATTTTGGCACTCCTATAAAGTTATGTAATTGTCTTGTCTGGTGTAACCTCTTTAGAATCTAGTTTCTGTATAAAATTCTCTGCACATGCTTACAAACTCAAGTCAGCAGCTCTTCTGAATTTAAATTACAATAAAGTCGGTGTTCCATTTTCTCCTTGCCAGGTATAACACCAGAAGAGTCAGTGGCCGAAGATATTGGTAAGCTACTGGTCAACTGGACGTGAATCTTGCTGAGTGACTGGTTTATTCCTCAGTGGAGAAAGGCAAAATATACAGAAATTGTCTGATTTCTTGCTTCCTTGTAAGTAGAAAGGAAGTAAGGGAATTTACAAGACAAAAGCAGTAGTCAGATCTTTTACAAAGCTGGTTTGTTATGTGAACAATTAAAGTTCTGTATGTATAGCCAGGAGTAAAACAAGAGATGACTTCCGTTTGAAAAGTTTTAAGTAGTTCAAAATTGAAGCCAATAACGAGGAATATTTTGAAAACGGTTAACTCTACATAAACTGTTTTTTACATAACTGTGTTTTAACAAGATCTACATATTTGAGTATTAACATTTTGTCTATCTCTTATGGTTTACCAGTTATGCAAAATTCATTCAGAATGAAGAGATCTTCAGAGACTATTTCCAAAAAATTCAAGATATACATTTTATTTGCCATGAAAATATTTTAATCTATGGTATTTTAAGCAAAATCAACACAGCCATTTTTGAGAAAAACAACATTTTCAAAAATTTTCCCAAGCAAAGAGTAATTCGGGGTGGGGATATATTGTTGAAAATTTTCTTGGAAGATAACAAACTTGAAATGGTATTTAACGGCATTTTCGTTTTGAGCTATGCTATCCACATAGGCAGACAACAGACACAACGCACACACATAGGTGCGCACGCTGATCGTTTTCCAGAAATGCCTTTTTTTTTATTCAGATGATATCAAAACATATTTCCGATGAAATCTCTACATCTTCTCTACACACTATGTTACAGAGAGTAATACAAATGAAATCATCAATGAACATTGTCATTTAAACTTCCAAGCCATAGACTGCATTGAAATATGATTGAAATACAGTGGCAGCATTAATTCTAGACGTTATTTTGGTTACATTAACTTTCAAATTTGAATATTGCATTTAACACTCATTCCAATAATTGTTATTTGATAAATTATAGCCAGGAAAAGTAATCATAATGCAGTATTGAACCTTTTGTCATAAGCTGGAGCTAATTTATCCTTAATGGGTTACATAGCCCAACTTTGTAAAATATATCTTTTATAAATATGTACTTTATTATATATTTTATTCAATGTGAACATCGGAATTATTGTTCATATTACGTAGAGGAATTCAAGTTTGAAGACATCTATTATTTTGACAGAATGACAATTCATACATTATGAACACCATACTTTTAAAAATACCAGATTTCGTTAATGTTGAGCCTCCGTTTTATACAAGTGTAATAATGTATTATATTTCATATAATAAAGGGGGCTCAAATTTGGCATTTCTAAAATTATTGTGTTCATCTTGTTTAGTATTGAAATATCAGAATCCCAAAATTAGGTATTAAGCTTCTCTGTGTAATATGATAGCAAAATTTCCGATTTTTACATTGAATATAGTATAATATATATATATATATATATATATATATATGTGTGTATTTATAAAATAATATATTTTCCAAATTTGTGTCAAAGTAATCCATTAAGGGGAAATTTATTCCAATTTTTAATAAAAATAACGATACTTTTTATGGTAAGACTTCCTGGGTATAATTTACCAAGTAGGAATAATCCTGAATGAGAGTTGAAAAGAATAATCAAATTTGAAAATGAACTTAACAAAACAGAGCCCACTTCAGTAGTGTAGTTGTAGCGGGTCAGCCTCATTCAACAGGTTGCGAATTCGAATCTCGCTTAAGATAAAGGGTTTTTGGGGTTTTCCGTTATCTTGAGAATATCGAATGACTTTAAGCTGCATGGACCCCGAGGTAATTTGAGCATATTTCACTACGGTCACTCATGACCAAGCAGGTTAAGGGACGTTAAGTTACATAAAAAATATGATGTGTTCCATTCACATGATTTTCTCTACCTCTGTGTAACAAATTATTGTTAATAAACTTATTCTTCTATTTACTTCAAGCTAATCGAGAAAAAATTAGCAGAAATAGTCTTATTACTTGCTTCCTTGTAAGTAGAAGCGAAATATGGGAGTATCATAGGTTAAAATGAATTCAAAAGCTGGTTCCTAGGTGACTGAATTTCCTTTGTTTGTATGGACACGAGTTGACAAATTCCTGTATGAGAAAAGTACAAGATTTTCAAAGCTGAAACCATACACAAGGAATATCACAAAAAACGATCAACTCCTCGAAAAAAATGTACATAACATAAATTGTGTGTTTTAATGTGCTCTATACTTTTTGTGTGTATCTTGTTATTGTTTCAGATTTAAACGGAAAGTTGTAAACTCCTGGTCCTGCATAGAAGCGGATTTTAACCATATGGCAACCACCTTTTAAAAGATTTGACTATCGTTTTAGCCTAGTGTATTCTATTATTTTCCTTCTACTTATAAAGAAACAGGTAATTAAGACAATTTATACTAATGTTTATCTCGATTATCATAAAACACATAAAATGATATGCTTTTTAACAATAATTTGTTACAGCGATGTAAAGAAAGCATTTGATTGGTACACATCAGATATTTTTTTTACATAAGTCAAACATAATTATTTATATTGGTTTAGAGTTTGAAATAATTTTTTAAAGAATCTTCTACCCTCATCCCATCTCTCTACCCTCCCTCTGCCCCTTCCGCACAACCGCTTAAGCTAACAAGAATAGATGGAGAGACTTTTTAACCTTCTGAGAATGAATTTTCGTGCTTGTAATAGATCATTTTCTGTGGTATGGAAGAATCTTTATTCTATCCGATACTGTTCGTCGCCGACAGACAGGCCTATGAACTAAGGCGTTTTAAGATAAAGAGCTGCCAAAAGCAGGAATTACTTCGCGTGGAAAATAGCGCTGTCGTTCTCATTCGCTCCCTTTGGTGGTAATTGGCGCGCTAACGAGGTCTGTGGCGGCGCCCAAGGCTTGTCTTTCTGTATATAATTAGCTACCTACCAAAATGTCAACACTGTGCGCATCTTCTCTAAAAATATGCCGTTTATACTTTTGTAATAATAACTGCTGAAAAACAGGTACTCCTTAAACAAGTAAATAATACTATTGGAGTGGTTTATTCATTTGTTTCTGTACATATTGTGCCTGGTTTTCTGGAACGTTGCACTATTTTAGAAAGCTCGAACATTAAGATAACATATGACTCAGCTTCTATTCCCTCCGTTTTGCTAGCAGAAAAGTGTTTAATTCTCTACAGGTAATGGGTGTGTTCAGTGTATGAAAACATGTTGTGTACACCAAACGAAGATGTAGAGTTGTTGCTCAGATACAAAAATATAGTTTTCAATGTCAAAAAAGGCACATCAAGAAAATAACTCATGGTCAGCTCGAATTATTATTATTATTATTAATATTACTTTTTGATAGTGTTTATCGCGCGCCTTTACTACAAACGGGGCCGCAGGCGATGACACAGATGATACATGGAATTAAGATGGAGCACCAGTGGAATGAGATGACGGGGGAAGCCGGAAAACCCACTCCTATGCCGCTTTTTCCACCACAAATTCCACATGCGGTCAACTGAGATCAAACCAGGGCCGCCTTAGTGAGAGGCGAGTAATATAACAACTCAGTCACGGCGCGGCCCAGCGCGGATTAGGCAGTTACTGCTGCCCCACGTTCGAGGGTAGCACAGATAGGGTAGGAGTCAGCAATATTCTTCGTAAGCATACTGACATGCTGCACAGTAGTTAGCTAACATTAAGAGATTCACTGTCTTATGCAGCCCCGCTAAAGCATCCGTAGCTTTAGTTATTTGTTTATTCTTCCAACATACAGTGTCATCATAAAAGACAATGAATCAAAGGGAATAATTGGGAAAATAAGCTGGGATGCATATGTCACTAATACTTTCTTTTAGAGGCAATTTAACATTAATGATCTTTAGGATGTAGGCAAGAAACTGATAACGCAGCAGATAAAAGAAAACTATCAAAATACTACCAAAGGATTTTTTGGTCCATTTATACCTCGCCTTTCACTGTATGGTCCTATCGGCGGCATTTCCTGTGGAACATATTGTCTATTGCCAATAGTATTTAACTTGTGTAACTGTTATTATTGAGATTCTATATCTTTAATTTTTATCATTAAATGATATACACATTTATACCTCCAGACTCTGGAAATAATAGGGAATAATCTGGGATACAGAAAAATGCCCACCCCAGCCGAGGATCGAACTCGGGACCCCTGGCACAACAGGCATGAGATTTTTAAATAAAGTTAACAAAACTAAATGTATTTTGCAGTGAAATGTATTTTACGACTAATTTGTAATACTAAATGAAACATTTGTACATTTATCAGCAAGTTGTTATTGACACTTACAGTAAGCTGTTGAGAGTTTATTGTTAGGATATTTACAACATGATCAGATAAGTCAAGATACTCGTTCTTAGGGTAAAATACGTATGTTTTGCATTTAAGACCAACTTCGACTTTCCGAGTCATAATTAGCCTTTTAAATAAGTAACTACCCTTTACCTCTAGGACAGGTTTGTTGATAACGAACAAGAAGAAAGAAACCCATTTGTTTTCATGAAACATGTTTGCCAAACACACCACATACCTACTAGTGCTTCGTGCGCTCACTAATTTCAAACTGATTTTCAATGCTACACAACACATTACCAAAAAGAATTTTCAAGCTGCGACAATAAACTTTGCATTGTTACTCTGGAACCTTTTAAACCGTAGTTCAAAACATCTTGTATATGATATTAAAACAGTAGTTGTTTTAAGTGTCGCGTTGTCAAGTTTATTACTTGACAACTAGGAGCTGTGCATTCATATATATTTTTCACGTGGTCAACAGAATCGAGTAAATTCCTGCAATTGGATTTTGCGAAATGGTAGAGTAATTGACTCAAGCTTAATATTCTTCTCTGATGAGGCATGATTGCATTTATATGGCTATGTTTCGTCGCAAATAAACAGATATTGAATTATAGAGAAATCCGATTCTACACATGGGATTGCCTTTCATGATACGAAAATTGATGTGAATAAATGCATACAGAATAATGGAACCTATGTGTTTTTAACAAACAATAAACAATAAACTGAACTTCTGACCGACATTGAATTTTTCCAACAAGACTTTACGACCAAATGCATAACTGATGAATCATTGAATTTAATTCAAGAATTTCTAAAAATAGATAATTAGTAAAGAATCATGGCCCTCACGGTCCTCCGATTTAACTGTATGTGATTTTTATCTATGGAGGGATATGAAGACAACAAATACCACACATTGGAAGAAATAAAACAAAAACTCAGTCAAAATTCATTCAATTTCGGATATTCAATTCTAGAATACGAATAAAAATTCTGAGAAGATACAGAAATATGCGGATAAAGGATATTTGCAATGTTTCATATCATAAGGAAAGTGCTGATAATCATTGTAATTGTAACTATAAGGACCTTATCACGATATTAAAATTACGCCCCAGATGCAGCGGCTTGCACCCCCATGTGGTGGCCACAGTGTGAAGGAAAAGCACTATACTTGACATATAGTAACTAGAAAAACGTTGCATTTTACCCAAAATTTTAATATCTAGATTCTTATATGTGCACCCTTTGAGGCTTCATGAATAAAATTAAATCTAATATATTCCATTCACTCGGCTTTCTCTACTTATTTTGCTAAATATTATTCTTTAAAAATCTCTCTGTACTTTATGCTAATCGAAAGAAGCATCAGCAGAAATGGTTGTATTACTTAATTCCTTCTAAATAGAAGGAAAGTACTATGTAGGCTAAAGCGATAGTGAAATCTTTTAAAAACTGCCGCAATGTGATGCAATTGAAATTCCCTCATGCAAGTGAATAACGACCTTCCATTTGAAAAAAATCTGAAGTATTGAACGTTTTAAACCAATAACGAAGAATATATCTGAAATTAATTAAACAATGTGCATGACAAATGAATGTTTTAACGAAATCTACAATTTTGGGTAGTAATTTTTTGTCAATCTCTTGCGATTTACCAGTTGGGTAAAAGTCACTTAGAGTGAAGAAGACTTTATAGGGTATTCCTTACAAATTCAATACATGCAATTTATTTTTCAAATAAATATATTAATATACCTATTTTAGTAAAAATTTATAATTTCGAAAAGAAACTCCACTGTAAAAGGTAGTCTAGACTAAGTAGATATTCCTGAATATCTTTGGAAGTTACTAAATGTAAATACCACGTTTGGTATTTAACGGACTTTTCATTTTTGAATAATGCTGCGCGTATAGCACGCGCATACACAGCAAAGAGATACAGAAAGACAAACACACACACGACCTTTTTCTAAACACTTTTGGATTCAGGGCTCCTCAAAACAAGTATTTCCGGAGAATTATCAGTATCGAATTTTTAGGTGGAATGCAATATCTTCTCTACGTACTATGTACTACTAGGTAGAGAGAGTAATGTATTTCAAATTTGTTTGAAATCAGCTCAAAATTAGGGTTAAAATGATAGCCTCTTAAAGTATATAGCCCTTTGAATAATTTCCAAAAGCATTCATTATAATAATTACCAGCTGTTACCACTGCTGCCCCGTTATTGCCGCCACAAAATAATCCACTATGGATTTAACGATATACATAATTTATAGCCTTGTTGACATGTAAATATAGTCATTATGTTAACCGAGTTTTGTATTATGGCATTTTAATTTTTACCAACCTCTGGCAGGGTAGAAGACATGCCTAAAGAGGTTACTGGGTCAAAAAGGTTTATGGATATCTATACTTGATAACTAATAACATGCATAAGTTTCGTCTAAATATAAGTCAGCATGAGCAGGCGAATTTTCATCATGGTGTCCTAAACTTTCCTTAAATTTGTTTTCTGGAGAATTATGCTAATTTTAATAGTCATGTGAAGCCTTTGTACACCTTTCATTTACTGGTACAGTTTTCTCAGAAGCTAACAAAGCCTACAGGCCAAGTTTTTCTATGGGGGGGGGTAGGGTACAGGTTGGGTACGAAGGGTTTGTCTTATCTCACTTAATTGGAAACGAAACTTGTAGCCATTTGTTAAGTGTTAAGAAAAACAAGGAAATGCTTGAAAACAGTTGGAGAAAATTTTCAACACCTATTATCAAGCCCTGATTCTGATGACAGGTCAACTTAGGTATCGGATTTTTAAGCTTTGTAGTACGAGTTCATCATATATTTACAATGGGAATGTATGTAGATACACAAGTTTATTTTACAGAAGCCGCTATAATTATTGCCATGCCAACTGGAATCAAAATTTGCTTCTTACTTAATAAGGAAATATGATAATTCAATATTTTTTTTAATGCAAATCAAATGTTATATTTAATTTGTACACTTGAGTGCATGAAAGTAGCCCATTCCCCTATATCACGACAGTGTTCTCTCTCTCTCCCTCCCCCCCCCCGTAAGATTTACACCTGAGGTAATCAAACGTTGACTCCTCTGAGCCGGTATCAGCTCTACGTAACTAGACTGAAAAAACAAGCAGGAACATAAGGACTAACCAATGAAGGATGTTATAATCGTTTTGAAATGCAGGGGTGGGTCGCATACCACCTCTGTGAAAGAGGTTAGCTACGACTGATACTCAAGGCCTGGGAAGTCTACTCACAATTGTGCACAAAAATGATATCCGTTAACCTCTCCAGTGCTTGCTTAGTTGAGTAAAAGTCGAATAACAACAGACAGCGACTTTCATTCAGAATGACACATAAGAATACTGGATACAATTTTGCTTATAATGGGAAATTGATTATTTTTTCCTTCAGAATGGTAAAAAGGGTGAATATTTATTCTGCTCTAAACAATTGTGCTACGTGAAAAAGTATAACATCAGACGATATTTTAAGTCTGCACATGCTAATCAGCATGGAAAAGCTAAACTTGCAGATATGATAAAAATTAAACTATACTCGGAATGATAATGTCCAAATTAAATGAAGATACCCTTCATCAATACTGTGCCTCTCTCTATCTGCCATTTAACCTGTCATGGATAGATTTGTGTCGAGAAACAGCACCAGCGTTTTAGTATAAAGCGCACAAAAAAAAAAAAAAAAAAAAAAGTTTGTAAAGTTTCGTTTGAGGAAGACATATTTTGGTTCTTGGCCACTCACCTTTAAAATTAGTCAGCTCCGCCACTGCTGTAATTTCCATGCAGAACAAACGCTTTATAACAAATCGAGGTTGAATGGTGAGACGTCACACTTCCCCTTCGTTTTCCAGCTTCCTAGGGCTGGGCTAAACCAATTACAACATAACTGAGCTTTCTAAGAGAAGGAGAACAGCTTCATTTATACGTGTCGTTAAACAGCATAACAACTATAAAACTTACATATATATGAGGGCTTTCATCACCGACATGGAGACGAAGGTTAAAGTTATTGCCACTATCGAACGGGAATAACCAAACCGATATTAAGAAAACGGTAGTGTAACATGAAAATACAGTTTTAAATTGTGTCACTCTTTGGCAGTTCGGACATATTTTAGGGGAGGTAAAGTACCCTACCAATCCAATGATTATAGTTGAGAAGGACAAAGAAATGGTTACGATTGCAGAGGGTGGGTGCGAGATTTGGTCATTACCAAAACATACTGCTGCTTTCCATTATGGGCGACGTTTTATGCATGAAGGTGCACATAATGCTTATCATGGGTTCCAAATTATGAAAATGCAGTTTATTGCGTAATTTGTTATTTTTGCCAATTTTATTTCATGGCGTTTTTTTCCTTATTTTTTTCGAATTTAAGTCATTATTTTGTAATTTTCTTGCCTTTTGCTACTTAGTAATTCTTTTGCATTTAATACAAGTATATAAACACCTTCAGATGTTTTATATTTACGTAAATGTTGAAATATCAGAAATGCTATTCAACTGAGAAATAAGAGCATTTTTATACCTCCTTTACTCGCATTTGGGGGTTGGGGTGGGGGGTTTCTCTGGAAACGGTTGCTTGTGAGTTGAGGTTTGGCCATTGATGGGGAAGCAGGTATAATTACAGTTATGAATTCGTCCCAAATAGTTCAGTTACTCCTTTTTGTGTGTGTTAATGAGTGCGTACTGTCAGGCTGCTATTAAAAAGATTGTGAAGTACTCTTCATTCTTCTTCCTGCTTCAGGAGAATTGATCCCTCCATTTAGTGGAGACTATGCCTCTACTTCAGATACTGGATTATACGAATCAATTACTTTGTTCCGTTCTGGTGGCATTCGTCTCAGATTTCTTGCGTTTTTTTCTCATTTAATTTATTTTGTTTTGTTTTAGATCAAAATGTGCAGTTCATCTCTTCTGTATCCCCCCCCCCAGGAAAGTATAGTCCGTCAGTGTACTATGAAATCTCATTACGGCAGAATCATTATCCTATCTGACGTGTTTAATACCAAAGGGTATTACTTTGTAAAATTCCGTTTTGTTTTCGTTTTTGTTTTTGCTTTCTGTGTATTCTTTTTTAATACATTTGATTTTATATCGCTTTAAATTCTAAGTAATATCGCGAGCTATTTGTTCCGTAAGATATCTAGTGACGGTATGTGGATGGAGTACCTTCGCTTAAGGTGAGTTACTTGGATAAGTTTTTTTTTTTCCCCCTTATTCTCAGAAGACAAATGACGAGTAGCTGTAAGCTCCATAGACCCAGAAAGCATTTGAACATCATTTCACCAATTTCATTAATCGTCCGATATGACCAACCAGGCTAAAAGACATAAAATAATAATAAAAAAAGCTGATGTGTTCCATTCACATGACTTTCTCTAAGTCTGCAACAAATTATTGTTTAAAAGCTTATGTTTCTATTTAGTTCATTCTAATCGAGAAAAAATTAACAGAAATTACTTGCTTATTACTTGCTTTCTTGAAAGTAGAACAGAAATAAGGGAGTACCATAAGTTAAAGTGATAATCGAAAGCTGATTGCTATGTGACTGAAGTTTCTTTGTTTGTATGGACAGGAGTTGACAAGTTTTTCAAAGCTGAAACTAAAAGCAAGGAATATCTAAAAAATTATCAACTCCACGAAAAAAAATGTAAATAACATAAATCGTGTGTTTTAACGTGCTCTACATTTTCTGTGTGCTGAAGTTTTTGTCCATCTCTTACGGTTTAGCAGTTATGCAAAATTCCGTAAAATTCATCTAGAATAAAGCAGTCTTCAGAGGCTATTCCCAAATTTTATTTGCCAGGTATATATAATTAATACGATATTTTAATCAAAATCGTTAGAGCCATTTTTCAAAAATAAAAAATTTCGAAAAAAAATTCCATAAAAAGGGTAGTTGGGGGTGGAGGGATTTTCTTGAAAATCTTCGTGTCACATCCTTGGAAGATACCAAACTTAAATACCAATATCGATATCTCGATATCGAATTTTTGGTTGCATTACAATACCTTCTCTATACACTATGTATATAGTACGTGTAGAGAAAGTAAAAATTTAGGAATAGTTGGTTGTTTGTTTGTATAACAGATAGGGAATGTCATGTGAGTGGAACAGATCAGATTTTTAAGGGTGTTTATCTACATATTGTGGAAGTTTTCAATGTATAAATGCACACATATGAGACCACAGTATTCATGCCCCTAGTTATAACCTATCTTCAATTTGCAGTGTGAGGAGCTCGTGTTAAAAGCTCTATTTTAAGTGCCAGCAGTCTAAACAACTACATGTTGTATACGACGAGTTACTGTTAAAAGTTCTGGTATCCTGGTGCAGTTTTCCTATGCACTGAGTCCACAGAGCAAAGCTGGAAACTTCAGGGTGAACCACCAGCGATTCTCTCACCTACATCGCGCAACAAGGTAAGTCTGGGGGTCAATGCCGGTCATCGTTAGAAAGTTTGGCACCGTGCAAACTATATAAGATCAAGTTTCGAAAGGCGGAGAAGTTGAAAGACTACTGGAAAATGTTGCAAAATCTGTTACGTGATCAAGTGAATCTCAGAACTTGGTGTGTGCTTTTACTTGATAATTTTAAACAGACTATCAAATAAAAATGACGATGATGATGGTTGACGTTTAACGGCGGTCAACTACCGAGGTCATTAGCACCCTTATAAAACAACGTTAAATAAAAGCACTACAGGTAAAATAACAATATAATACAAATTAAAATAAGAACGTCAATTAAAGCACCAGAGAATAAAATAAAGTGGCAAACAGACACGCATGAATCTAAAATATTTCAAAAACAAGCGAAAAGGACACAAACTATATAAAACCTGTCGAAGGGTTAAAACTAACGTGAGAGAAAAAATTTAACATCATTAAAACCCATGAACCTCCGCTCCGTTATAAAGGAAAACCTAGAAAACCTAAAAACTAAATTCTTAGTGGACACCTCAAAATTGATAAAAAGGTAAAAACTCTATCGACCGCTCGTTGAAGGAAGTGCTGCTGGAGCATATTAAATGAAAACGAATATAAAGATAGCAATGTCTATTATCAAATATAAGGCAGAGCTTTAGATTCATAATTCACTGCTTACTTAGATGTTTACGATATTGGAGGTTGTTGTTTTTTTGTTTCTTTTTTACTTTCTCTACTGAAGACTATGTAGTAAGTAGAGAAGGTATTGAATTCCACTCAGGAATTCCACTGTAAATACTTGTTTTGAGGACCACACAATTCAAGGTAAGCATTCTTAGAAAAATCTCTCTCTCTCTCTTTCTTTCTTTCTCTCTCTCTCTCTCTCTCTCTCTCTCTCTCTTTGTATATGAGTGTGTGTGAAAAGCATAAGATAAAAACGAAAGGCGCGTTAAATAACAACTTCCAAGGATGCGACACAAAGATTTTCAAGAAAATCCTCCAACCCAAATTACGCTTACATGGAACATTTTTCGAAATTTTCGATTTTCTCAAAAATGGCTCTACTGATTTTGATTAAAATACGTACATACTAAAGATAATACATGCAAACTAAACTGTACATATTGAATTTTTTTTAAAATAACCCCTGAAGCTCTTTTCATTCTTGTAAACCTTAGAAGATAGACAATAGCTTACTACATCAAAAATGTACTTCTCGTTAAATCGCATTATTTATTTCATGTACCTTGCTTTAGAGCTAACCATTTCAAAGGTATTCACTGTTATTGGTTCCAATTTTTTGAACTTTTCTCAAATGGGAAGCCCTTACCCATTTCATCGCTCCTTTGTTTTAATCCTGGCCATGGAAAGAGAACCACATTTCAATGACAATCGCATAACGACAGTTTTTAAATCAGTTGGCTGTCGCTTTAGCCTAGCGTATTCCCTTATTTCGCTTCTGCTTATAAGGAGCTAAATAATAAGACCATTTCTAGTAATGTTTATCTTGATTAGCATTATTTAGATAAAAATAATAATCTTCAGCAGAACAAAATACAACACATCAAAGTTTGTAATCATATGAGAAATAACTTTTTTCATATTTTATAGAAAGAATGATACAACAATTAAAATATCTAGTTGAGAAAAATCTGCTGTTTTTTGTGTTTAGAAATGTTTATTGCTTTGATACTTTGTATATTACAGGCACTAGATAAATCGTAAAAAGAAAAAAAAAAGGTACAGTTTTTAGGAGCAGAAAACAGATGAAGAATGTCAAGTTAATGGGCTCCTTTCGTACAAGGAAAGTCATTAAGACGTTAAATAGAAATCCCCGCTATTAATAGGGGTTGAACGGCCCTGTGGGTCATTGGCTTCAGCGAAACTATGGAGAAGGAGATTTCTAAGTTTCTGGAAAGAAGGACATTAAAATGTCTCTTCTTTTAATCAGTCGCTGCAAATTATTTTTTCTCCAAGTGTTAAAAGTGTTACAATTTTAACAATTCAGAATACATGTATACTTATTTTCGAAACAAAAATATTGTGTTACACTCGTATAATCTGCTTTAAAAATCTGATGTGTTCCATTCACATGACTCTCTAGCTGTTCCTTCTTTTATCTACATCATGCTAATCAAGATAAACATTAGTAGAATTGGTCTTATTATTTCTTTCTTTGTAAGCAGAAGGAAAATAGGAAGTATACCTAGTTAAAGCGAAAGCCAAATATTTTAAAAGCCAGCCGCTAAGTGAAATAATTAAAATTTGGTTTTCTTTGTTTGCTAGAAATAAACAAAAGCGACACGAAAAGAGATATGTCATTCCGTTTGAAAAGTAGCTTAAAATTGAAATAACTCGGTGTATCTCAAAAACAGTTAGCTCTACAACAAAAATGTATATGACATAAATTGTGTTTTAATGAGATCTACATTGTTCGTGGTTTAAGTTTTTGTTTATATCTTACGTTTTCCACTTATACAAAAGTTACACAAAAATTTATTCAGATTGAAGAGGTCTTCAGTCAATTCCCAGAACATTTAAGATATACATTTCGTCAGACATGAAAACATTTTAATCATGTGGCATTTTAATAAAAATCGTTAGGTTATTTATGAGAAAATCATAATTTTCAAAAAATATTCCATAAAGGGGTGGGGGGATTTTCTTGAAAATCTTCGTGTCGCATCCTTGGAAGAAACTGAACGCAGATAGCAAACACGGTATTTAACTGACTTTTCGTTTTTGAGCTATGCTGCCCGCAGACACACAAGGACATGTTTCTAAAAATGTTTTTTTTTTTAATTTAGTTATTCCGGTGAATTCTCGCTATGGAATTTTTAGGTGGATCAACTATGTGCGTGCTAGAGAAAGAAAAAGGTGTATTCGTTTAACTGCTTCACGTCCAGATAAATCTTTGCGTAATTGCTATTATTTATAGTTTTTTATAAATACAAAGGAAAGTGGGGACACAGTTAAAGCGATTGTCAAACCTTTTAAAACCTGGGCGTTATATGGTTGATTCTTGACCAGGAGCACGAAAAACGAATAACGACAGCCCATTTGAGGAAAGTACAAGCATTTTAAAAGTGAAACCAATATTAACGAATCTGTCAGAAATGGATAACTCCACAAAATATTATCTGACATAAATTGTGTGTTTTAACGAGATCCACATTTTTGTGTAGAAAGATTTTCCTATCCCTTGCCGCTTACAGGTTGCACTAAAGTCCTGCAAAATGAAGAGGCTTCGGAGGTTATTCCCAGTATAACTAAGGTGCATATTGTATTTGTCTTCTAAATAGCTTTAATATACGGAATTTAAATTAAAATCATTAGAGCCATTTTTGATAAAATCGAAAATTTCGAAAAGTCTTCCATGTAAAGGAATACCTTGAACCTTCGTGTCGTATCCGTGAAAGATACTGAACTTAAATACAAAGTTTGGCATTTAACCAACTTTTCGTTTTTGAGTTGTGCTAACTACAGACACACACACACACACACTAACTCATACGCGCGCGAACCACTTTCTTTAGTATCGAATTTTAGCTGAAATACAATACCTCTATGTATATTGTAAATACGTATTAGAAAAAGTAAAAATATGCCTGCGTGGGAATTAGCATGCAGCGTAAGAGAATACCCTTCTGTACAATTCTATAATTTTTATCAAGGTCTACATATTTGCTTTCAGCTTTTTCGCGTAAGGGGCAGAAGATGATTTAGACACTATTGCACTGTATAGAAATTCCTGGGAAATGATGAAATGAAAGATCAGAGGGAAGTAGGTGCGGATATTGCGGGATGCCTTAAATTTACCGATGCAGACACTCTTGCAGGCTCTCCCAGGGTACCTCCTGACGAATGCTCCCAGCTGTCCTGGCTCCTACCAGAAGAGGAAGAAACAGTTAAGTACATAGTGCATATCCACCGCGTACATTACCAAACTACCGTATCCCGAAAGGTGATATGAAATAAAACGATGGGACAAGAGGGACTAAAAAATGTGTATTATTAGATAGACCATCCTAGCACTCGCCTGGCGATACGGGAAGAAAATGATAAAATCTTATGCGTTACATTCACATGACTTTCTCTACCTATTCTGCCACAAACTGTTTTTAAAACTTATTCTTCTATCAAGATAAACATTAACAGAAATTGCCTTACTAGTTAGCTCTTTATAAGTAAGAGGACTAAGGCAATACACTAGGCTAAAACCATAGTCAAACCCTTTAAATATGTCGCTATATAAAACTATAGAAATTTGGTTCTCTTTGTAAAGATCTGCAACGAAAGATGACTTCCTGTTTGAGAAAAGTTTAAGTAGTTTAAAATTGAATAAATAACAACGAGCATCTCGGAAACGGTTAATTCCACTACAAAAAATGTATGTGATTTAAATTGTGTGGTATTTAACGAGATCTTTATTTTTTGCGTATTAAGTTTTCGGTTATCTCTTACGGTTTCTCATTTATGCAATAATCATCCAAAACGAAGAGAGTTTCAGAGACTATTCCTAGAAATTCTAGAAATACATTTTATTTGTGTTGTAAATGTGTTTAGTATATGGAACTTTAATAAAAAGCGTTAGAGCCTTTCGGTAAAATAAAAATTCTTCCATGTAAAGGCTAGTTTTGGGTTAGGTTCTTTACTGAAAACCTTCGTGTCGCATCCTTAGAAGTTACTGAACTTAAATTCCAAACCGAATTTTCGTTTTAGAGTTACGTTATTCACAGACGTAAACACATAAGCGCACTTACACGGACCTTTTTTACTTTTTGTAAAAAGTATGTACAATGCACATAGTGGATTGAGAAGATACTTATTGTATTCCACCCAACATTCGGTACCGAGATATCACCGGAAATGCATGATTTGAAACCCCCTAAATCCAAAAAATGCATTTTTAGAATCATGTCCGTGTGTGCCGATGTGTGAGTGTCTGTATGTGTTTCTGTGGGCAGCATAGCTCAAAAACGTAAAGTCGGTTGAATACAAAACTTGGTGTTTAAGCTCAGTAGCTTCCAAAGATGAGACACGAAGGTTTTCAAGAAAATCCTCCTACCCCAACTACAGATATATAAAATATTTTACGAAATTTTTAATTTTCTGAAGAAGGCTCTAACGATATTGATTTAAATGTTATGTGTTTAAGATATTTTTATTACAAACGAAATGCATATCTTCAATCTTCTAGGAATAGCCTCTATAGACCTCTTCATTCTGGATGACTTGTTTAACTTTTGCAAAATGGTAAACCGTAAGAGATGCAAAATACTTACTATACAAAAGTGTATATAACATTAAAACACACAATTTATGTCCTATACAATTTTTGTAGAGTTAATCGTTTTCGAGATATTCCTTCTTATTGGTTCCAGTTTAAAACTACCTAACCTTTCACAAACGGGACCATGCAAATCGGATCTCAATTGTTTCACATAGCGACAAGCTTTTAAAGGATTCGACTATCAACTTAGCATAATGTATACTCTTATATCTCTCCTACTTACAATGAAGCAAGTAATAAGTCCAATTCTGTTAATTTTTATCTCTATTGGCATGATGTACATAAAAGAATAATCTTTTCTAATAATAGTTAGTATTTGGAACAACCAGAGAAATTCATGTGAATGGAACACATAAGAATTTTTAAAAAAAAAAAAATATATATATATATATATTTTTTTTTTTTCTTTTACAGGGGCCCTGAAACCTCATTTCCGGTGAAATCTCGCATCAGATTTTTGTGTGGACTCCAATTGCCTCTTCTACCTACTATGCACATTGTACGAGTACAGAGAGGAAAAAAAAGAGGACAATACATCATTGAAATTGGACATCTCTGGAATGAGCCTTACCTTTTCAGAGAGTTAATAATAAAGAACTAAGCGTAGGAAGGGAGAATTACAGGTTTTTAATTAAATCAGAAAGATAGGCGACTGCAGAAATAATCGATATTCCATATTTCTACAGCGGTTGTCATTAAGAGAGTTCGTAGGTGAAACTGCAAAGCGACAGACACAAAAATGGGTGAAGTCCTTCTAAACGTAGTATAACGAGAGTAGCAGAGATTTTGGTAGATTTTTTTATCTTTCTACATAATCTCCTTTTAGCTCGATATAGTTTTTCCAAAGTTTTCCAATTGTTTTAAGCTTCCCAAAAAGTAGGATTTCGGAAGGTCCTCAAAATAGGTACGTGTTTGGGAGATGACCCCTCGTTAGACGTGAATCTTTTTTCCGCCAAGCCACTGTTCCAAGTTTGGAAATAAAAAAAAAGTCACTGGGGACCAAATCTGGTGAATACGGTGGATGTTGTAGGAATTTAAACCTTAATTCTACAATTTTCGCCATAAAAACTGCGCAGGTGTGCACCCTTACAATGTCTTGATGGAAGAGAATCTTTTTCTTTGCCAGACGAAGGCGTTTTTTCTTGATTTCTCCGTTCAACCAGTGCAATGACAATTCGTAATAATTTCCATTCATCGTTTTTCCTTTCTGCAATCAATGCAGATGATTCCGCGTGCATCCCAAAAAAATCGAGGCCAACACCATGTCTGCAGATTTCACCACCTTTGCCTTCTTCGGAGCCGGTTCGCTTTTAAGAACCCACTTTTTCGACTATACTTTTTTCTCTGAAGTGTAGTAGTGCATCCATGCTTGTAACAACTCAGAAACTTATCAGAATTGCGACGGAAAAGTGCCAAACCAGCTTCCGAATCTATCACACGGTTGCGTTTATTCTCCACTGAGAGTAATCGTGGTACGCATCTTGCCGAGACTTTTGTCAGGCCTAATTTTTGGTGTAAAGTTGAGAACACTGTACGTTGTGATATGCCTGTAACCTCTACTATTTCGTGAACTTTCATTCGTCGATCACTCAAAACCATATCCTCGATTTTGTCAATAATTTCGGAGGAAGCTACTTCTACTGGACGTCCGGAACGATGTTCATCATTTGTGGATGAACGACCACGTTTAAATTCATTTATCCAATTGTAATTTGTTGCAAACGCAGGAGTAGATGTGCCATGAACTTCATCAAACTCGGTTTTTATCCCTTTCGGTGCTAAGTCTTTTAAATAGAAGTGTTTAATCACCGCAGGAAATTCGTCTTCTTTCCATCTTTCTAAAGAAGCGCAAGATTGTTGATTCAATCCTCTATTGAAATGAAACCACGTGGTGGATATAGCTGAAAAGTAAACTGCCATCTAGTAAGAGACGACGGTCACTAAATACAAACCTTTTTCGATGTTAGAGTGTAATTTCTTGGATTTTCTGAGGACTTTGAACCCCCATAGTATTTGATGCTCAGTGGACAACGTGATAGTTGCAGAGTACGCCAAAAGATATTGGAAGGGCTATTTCATGCAATTTGTAGCAGGCTCATGAAGAGCTTTGCCAAACAGGTCTGCACACGTGGTAATATCCGTTGGAAATGACTAGTTTGGCAGGTACAAACTGAACAGGTTAGGAACCTTTCATTTAACTTCAAACAATATCTTAGAAGATTTCTTTTCGTGCGGAAGGCCAATTTCAACCGTGGTGAAAATAATGTTTTTAGCTGCAATGCAAAATAATACTGGTCATATAGTTTAAACGACAGTGGGAGTGAATTTTTTATTATAATCGGTTAAAAAGTAGAAAAGTTTTTTTTTAATTAAAAATAGTTGTTGGAGGCATGAGGCATCTTTAGAAAATGAACATTTAACCGCCCTTCATTTGCTTCGGGCTCTACAGTCATTTAAATATCCTACACTAACCTGTTTTAGCATATTATTTCCTAAAAAATGTTTTTTAACTACTTTTTCACATTTTTAAAATGTTGTACATAGAGTATAGAGAAGGTGCTGCATTCCACCCAAAAACTCGATACCGGGATTTCACCGGAAATACATGCTTTGAGTCCCCCTGAATCCAAATAAAGCATTTTTACAAAAAGGTCCGTGTGTGTGTGCGTGTGTGTGTGTGTGTGTCTGTGGACAGCATAGCTCAAAAACGAAGAGTCCGTTAAAAATCAAAGTTAGTATTTAGGTTTGGTATCTTCCAAGGATACGACAGGAAGATTTTCAAGAAAATCCCCCCACCCCCAACTACCCTTTACGTGGAACTTTTTTCCAAAATGTTGATTTACTAAAAAAATTGCTCTAACGATTTTTATTAAAATATCATATATTAAAGACATTTACACGACAAATAAAATGTATATCTTGAATTTTCTGGGAATAGCCTCTGAAGACTATTTTATTATGGATGAACTTTACGAAATTTTGCATATCTGCTAAACCGTAAGAGATGGATAAAAACTTACTGCACAGAAAATGTAGTGCACATTAAAACACACAAGTTATGTTATAAACATTTTTTCGTGGAGGTGATCGTTTTTAAGGTATTCCTTATTTTTTGCTTCAGCTTTGAAAAACATACTTTTCTCATACAGGAATTTGTCAACTCCTATCCATACAAACAAAGAAACTTCAGTCACATAGCAACCAGCTTTTGAATATCAGTTTAACCTACGGTTTCCCTTATTTTGCTTTTACTTACAAGGTAGCAAGTAATAAAACTACTTCTGCTATTTTTTTCTCGATTAGCATGAAGTAAACAGAATCATAAGCTTTTTAACAACAATCTGTTACAGAGATGTAGAGAAAGTCATGTGAATGGAACAAATCAGATTTTTTTAAAATGTTCCACGCGTTTCAGCTTTTGTTTAAAAACAACTAATTTCCGCCCGCCTGGTTAGTGTGGTGGTAGCGTGTCTGCCTCACATTCAACAGGTGGCGAGTTCGAATCTCGCTTAGTGTGAGTTACCCGGATAAGGTTTCTTTTCGGGGTTTTCCCTTATGTCCAGTAACTTTAAGTTGCGTGAACCCCGAAATCATATGAGCATCATCTCACCGATGCCATTCATCGTCCGATATGACCAATCAGGTTAAAGGATTCTCTCTACCTCTCCTTCCCTCTGTTTATGTATTAGTATTAACAGTATCAATAAGAGTAGAATAGTATTAGTAATCCAAATGAAAGCCCACTTATTTTATTAAACTGTTTGAAACATATGCACTCATAAACATAAAATAATAATACGGAAATTGAAATAAAGGTATTAAAATAGAAAATATATTAAAGCTTTGAAACTTTCTCGGTATTGGTTATAACAGATGATTTCACGGGATAACAACCGAGTTAAATTGGAATCGGAGAAATCCAAGCTTTTGGCCATCTTGACACTGTGGTCTTCGTCAGGGAACTCGAAAAACTGGCGTAAAACTATAAATACTCGTTTTTATGCCTGGTTTGCCAATTCCTGACGAAGATCGTAGAGTCAAGATGGTCGAAAACTTGGATATCCCCGAATCCTATTTAATTCGGTTGCTATCCGTGAAATATTCTCTTAGAAAACATATGTTCATCATATAAATAACCTTTTAAGTCATTTTAAGAGCAATGAAATACTGAAACAAGAGCTGATACATGATTTTGGACTTTTGACCGCTCAGATCACGAAATCACACACTGTGCGCTCCAGTGATCTACATCGTTATAAGACGTCATCCATACACATAATCATAAGTAATACCTCGAGTGTTTTCATCTTGTCGATAATTCACGTCCGGAGCGAAGCGACAATAAGATAATTCAGATAAATGGAGTAAATTTATAATATATAGCAAGGTTATGATTGTATTACTTACATTAGTTCTCAAATGGTATATGATACATTCAACCATGTTTATTTACCGAATGTTTTTTTCTTCTTTTTTTCTTTCTTTCTTCACTGGCCAACCGGGTTTACACCGAATGTACGAATATCGATAGGAACAAAAGAAATAGGGAACAATTATTTTATTTCAGCTTTTAATAACTAATACATGAAATAAAAACAAACGTTATTTTGTTTGAGGTTATTATACTCATCTCATACATAAGGTATGCAGATAATTATTCTTTTCGCTTCTTTTTTTAACTAAAACACTATGAATTTGATAAAACTTTAAATAAGCATTGTTACTGAATTAATTGAAAGTGAAGGTTGGCTACTGAATTGTCACCTTGTTACCTGTAACCAAGGCAGGAGATTAAACAATCGAAGGTCAGGTGCGACAAGAGTTCAAAGAGATGAACATCAGCTGCGATAACATGTTCCGACAATATCGCTCCAGTCAGATGACCGCGACTGGTTGAAATTGCCTAATCTCAGTCATTGCATTGGCGCTTTAATAGTTGAGCTACGTAAATTGTCATCCTATAACTTCTCAGTATAATAACTTTTGGAATGGTCTGTGGCTTTTCAGGGTTGATAAGAACTTTCACCACATAATGCACCGTTAGGTGGCACGTATTTGTTTCCTCAATATGAGAATCCCACTGCTACGACCTTTACTGGAACCGTTCTGCACACTAATTCGCTGCAGTTAGGAGGCATTTTATTGGTGTACACATCCTGGGTTACAAATGGGATGATTTTTAAAGGAGAAACATTCCAAAATCTCTTAAGGGACACTGGGAGGGAAATCTTGGCTACATTCGGTCAAAAAATTGAAGATTACTTTGCATTACACATAGTTGAAACTTTTGGGCGTCTATAGAAAATCAACAATTAACTTCCTTCCCTGTTTCGAGCTCTAGAGCCATTCAAATATCGTACATCCTCCCTCTCCCTCTCTCTTTCGGCCGTATTTACAATGCACATAGAGGATACAAGAAGGTATTGTATTCCACCCAAAAATTGATGTCGAGATTTCACCGAAAATGTTTTCTGGTCCCCTGATTCCGAAAAAAGCATTTTTAGATAAAGTTCCGTGTGTGCGTGACTGTGGACAGCATAGCTCAAAAAACAAAAGACCTTAAAAATCAAACTTGGTACTTAAGTTTAGTATTTTCCAATGATGCGACCGAAGATTTCCAAGAAACTCACCCCACGCCAAACTACCCTTTACATGGAAAAATTATTGAAAATTTTGTTTTTCTCAAAAATGACTAACGAATTAGAATAAAATACTGTATAGGTATTAAAGATATTTACATTACAAATAAAATGTGTATCTTGAATTTTCTGGTAATAGCCCCTGAAGGCCTCTTTATTCTGGATGAGATTTGCAGAATTTTGCATAAGAATTAAACCGTAAGAGATAGACAAAATCTTACTACACAAAAAAATGTAGATCTCTTTAAAACACATAATTTGTCATATACGTTTTCTATGTAAGCTGGTCGTTTCTGAGCTATTCTTTGTTATTGGTTTCACTCATAAGCTAACTTTTCTCGAACGGGAAGTGACGTTTCGTTTCATCTCTCCTCTTTTACTGCAGGTCACGCAAAGCGAGCCGAACTTCTGCTGTTTAACATAAAAATTTTGACTATCGATTTAGCTTAATGTATTCCCTTAGTCCCTATTAATTACAAGGAAGCAAGTAATAAGCCAATTTCTGCTAATGTTTACTTGATTAGTATGTCGTAGATAAAAGAATAATCTTTTGTAAAGAAACTTGTTTGTGAAACAGCTAGAGAAAGTCATGTGAATGGAACACATCACATTTTTTTTTCTTTAGTTCAATGTCCTATTACTTAGTCGTATCGGGTGTGGAATAAAATCGGCGAAATAATGCTCAAATGATTTCGGAGTCCATGGTGCTTAAGTTACTCGACATTTGTCTTCTAAGGATAAGAAAATCAACGAAAAAAAAACCTTATCGCAGAGCGAGATTCGAACTCCTTGAATGAGACTCAACAACTGCAGAAGCACTACTTGTTTCCTATTTTTCTCAAAACTACATTTTCACACTTTCAAAATGTTCCAGATTATTTAAATACAACTAAACTTTTCCAGAATGTGCAGAAATATTAGAATGGACAAAATTACCCTAACACGAATAGCAATTGAAACAATACTCCTATTAAAAATGATTAAAATTTCTAAAGCTTTAAATAATTGTAATAATCAGGGACCAAAATTATTTAAATATTCCAGTTTTAAAGCTCCATTCAAACAATGACAACAAATTTTCTCAAATTTTAAGATGCGTGGGACATTTTGATTTTGCAATATACTTACATAATAATTTTTTTTTAAATAACTTATATCTTGCAAAATATTTACCCAATTTTAATTAAATTTTATATTTGTATTAAGATATCAGCAATGCAATAACAGTAAAGCTTTCAGAAAATGTATACAGAAATATAAACATTTGAAATTTCAATTCAAGTGTGCTATAAATGAATAACTCAAAGAGTGCTGGTAAAACAACGGAGTGTAGTGCAAGACAATAATCAGAAGGGTTCAACATCAGTAGAAATTACAAGGAATCCAATTGTACCATCTAGAGCTACATAGAAAGAGGCACCATAACAAGTAAAGAACATTATGGTGCGCATATAATTAACCGAAGGAGTAATTATGGGTTGAAAAGAAGAAGAAATGCTGAATAAGTGTAGTAAGATACAAAGGAGAAAAGTATGTAGAATATATTCATTAGAATGAGAGAGAAGTTCCTAAGAGATGTACATAGCTGTAGTAGAATAGGTAGCCCTTAAGATTTCAAGCACGGCTGAAAATTGAAAACGTAAGCATTTCAAGTAGTAACATAATACTATACAGCAAATAAAAGTATATATATTGAAAGCGTCAAGAGTGTTAAGGAGACAGGCGGAATTTTTGGTCGACGAAGCAGCATTTGGGCGGGCCTCTCTGAATTCTCCGATTTCCCCCGTCATTCATTCCACCAAAAGCGCCTTAATCATCTTTTCCTTCATCCCTTTCACCGTCCACTTTCTCACTTGGCATCGGGCTTATCACTCATCCTGGTTACTCTCTCTGATCCAGGCGTCTGACCCCAGGTGCAGGCTAGTGATTCCTGGGGGGGGGGGTGGATACAAGTCCGGTAGAGGAGAAAGAAAGAAAAATTTTAATTTATAATTTATTTTACTGGGTATTGTTTGGGTTATTTGTTTCTATAACTAATTTATTTTCTGTTTCAGAATGCAGAACATCACATTATGACAAAATTACCATACAATTACATAATAATAAAATAAAACGTATGAAAACATATGCACGCGTAAAGCAGCATGTAAATGTTAATAAATGAAAATGTTAAATGTACGACATACAAATGACTTCTTACGATTTTTAACGATCTCTTCCTGAAGACTTAAAAGGGATTCTTCATTTGCAGGTTCTTCAGGAAGCTTATTTTATACCAGAATCATTCCTCTGGATTGTAGTTCTTGTTGTAGGGTGCAGTGGGTTCGTAAATGTATTTTCTTCATGATCATCATTACCTTGGTGTTTGAGCCTCTTATTACTTCTATTTGCTACATCTGTAAATGAATTTTAAACATAAAGGGCAATGTAATCATAATAATACAATATTTGTAAATACAATAAAACCCCGTAATTACGCTCCCGAATATAAGCTATCCCGTTCATTGTGCTCCATGTGTAAAGCCCCTAGACACTCTATATTAATACTGCATGATTTTACCCCCTTTAGCGCTTCCAATCCCGCTATTAGCGCATTTTAGAGACAAAAAAGAATACAAGTATTGAAAATAAATTGCGAAATGTTGATGTGTTTATAATTATGATGAGAAAATATGTAGTTTAACGATCGAAGGCTCGAGCGCTTTACCGAAAACCGCTTCGATAGGCAGTACCTTTTCTTGAAAGGACTTTTTACTTTCAAAAGACTTCCTGTCAAAGAGTTTTATTCTTTTAAAATGTTTGCTTTAACTTGAAACATGGTAAGTAGAAACAGATAGCAATACATTCCACATAGCAGTTGGCAATCCTTGACTGCATAATCTTAATCTCTGATTGCAAAGGTTTCTCTCGTTTCCCAACACCCGCTTGGAACGATGCAAAAGCCAGCGAAGCAAGGACGGCGAAAGATAATATATTTTCCATATTTCACTGCCAAAAAACAAGTACAACCGGTAGCAACATAACTACAACTAATACTGAAAGAGAATAGACAGTGAAGGGTGAATGTAGCAGGGTTTTCTGCCATTCAGACCGTCATTAATGCACTCCATGCTCCAGGAAGCAGAAAAAATGGTCATTTTTCAAACAATAACCTCACTAACTGTAATTCTTCTTTGCATTCTATGCAATGCATAGCAAATAGTCGTATAGTAGTACAAAATGGCAAATCGTAAATGTACTAATTAGCTGCAAGAGTACACGGCGACCTTTCCATAACAAAAGATCTCTTTTTCTTCATTTTGCGCTGTACTTCACCCGAATATTTAGAAACATTTATTATATTGTATTTTCTATTAAATTGTGTCAAAATTGTTTTTTCATACCTATTAAATCATATCCTGTGTGCAGCGCTATCCCGGTTATTGCGCACAGTTCCTTGAAGAGCGTAATTACGGGGTTTAACTGTGCTTCGCCTTGATGTTCACTCTAGCAAACTTTGAATTGAATGATCTGAATACACTCTGCATTACATCTGATAACTGGCCAGAGATTCTCGCCGAACACTATCATTATGACGACTCAATCTTTCATGGTCAATGCCAGATTTATCTATCTGCAATTAAAGCTTTTAATAGTCAGAAGTCAAGAGCAGTGGCGCATACCTCTTTAGTGCTATTTTAATTGTCTTTCTCGTGAACACATACAATACGAGTACTTGGTTGCTGAATCTAGAACCAAATAACATTCATCAAGAGACGATTTATTGCGGATACATGGTATTTGTTTTACTTTACATCTGTCTGTTTCTTCGGCTATATTTTTTAAATGTAGCTGTTTTACGCGCTGCAATTAAAAATTTATAACTTTATATTTTTCTCAGTCCAACTGAATAATTGTGCAGTTTTTAACTACATCAGAAGCTCTCTTAAGCGAACTAAAGAGGGCAAAGCCGTTTCGGACAACAGATTTTTTCTCGTATAATCGATGGTGATGATATTAAGCAGTGAAATCTTCTTTCCACATACAAACTATTTCTACAATAGATTATTCTTTTATTTACATCATGCTAATAGACATAAACATTAGCAGAATTGGTCCTATTGCTTTCTTCCTTGTAAGTAAAAGAAAAATAACGGAATACATTAGGCTAAAGCGATAGTCGAATCTTTTAAAGGCTGGTCACTGTGTGAAACAATTGAGGTTAGGTTCGCTTTGCATGGTTCCGTAAGACAAAATTAGGTAGTTTAATAGTGAAAACTTTACAACGAATATCTCGAAAATACCTCTACAAGAAAAACGTATATGACATAAATTATGCGTTTTAATGAGATTCATGTTACTGCAATACGTTTTTGTCTATCTCTTACGGTTTAACCGTTGTGCAAAATGCTGCAAAACTTATCCAGAATAAAGAGTTCCTCAGAGGCTATTCCCAGAAATTTCAAAATATACATACTATTTGTGATGTTAATATCTTTAATATACGGTATTTTAATCAAAACCAAATAGAGAAAGTAATGATACCACCCATAGTGCAGATGATGGTCACCGTCGTCAACATCAAGGTTTGGATCCTTAGAGATTCGTTCCGTTCCCATCAATCGATGTCATTTCTCCTTTTCTTCTTCAGTCTTCCTACATATCTTTTGCAATTGGAACGTAATCGTTATTTTTAGGGAATTTGTTACAGTTCATCCTCTAAGCATGTCGTATTTAATTTTGTAAGTATTTATTACTTTCTCTACACGCACTATGTACATAGTGTATAGAGACGGTATTGCATTCCACCCAAAATTCGATACCGAGATTTCAGCGGAAATAGACGTTTTAGGGTTCCCTGAATCCCAAAAAAGTATCCATGTGTCAGTATGTCAGTGTGTCTGTGAACACGATAACTCAAAAAAGAAAAGTCGGTAAAATACTAAACTTGGTATATAAGTTTAATATCTTCCAAGGACGCCACATGAAAAAAAAATCCCCCACCCCAAACCTGAAACTTTAGAATTTCTCAAAAATGACTAACGATTTTGATTAAAATACCGTTTATTAAAGATACTTAAATGACAAATAAAATGTATAGGTATCTTGAATTTTCTGGGAATAACCTCAACACACCTCATTATTCTGGATGAATTTTGCATAACTAGTAAATCGTAAGAGATAGACAAAAACTTACTTGACAAAATATGTAGATCTCGTTGAAACACACAATTTATGTCATATACGTTTGCAGGATTTATTCTAAGGATATAATTTTAGAAGTAGTTTCTTTAAGAAATTTAAATATATTTATATATTTTTAATTTTTTCCCCTACAGGATTGATAGTTTGCTATTCTTTTCGTTTGTTTTATTATGTTTTGTGATTTTGTGGAGTTGACCATTTTTGAGATATTTCTTATTATTGGTTTCAGTTTTAAAGTACATAATAGTCTCACACGGAAATTGGTAAACTCCTGGCAATGTAAAGAAATGGATTTCATCCACATGGAAATAACGTTTTCGGATCCGCTGAATAAAAAAGCACTTTAAGTCCGTTAAATACCAAATTTGGTATTTAATTTCAGCATCTTTCAAGGATGCGACATGAAGGTTTGAAAGATCCCCCACCCTCAACAATAATTACATGGGACATTGTTGGAAATATTTGATTTTCTCAAAATGCTAGAGCGATTTTGATTAAAATACAATATGTTTATGAAAAATAAAATGTGTATCTTGAATTTTCTGAAACAGTCTCAGAAGACCTCTTCATTTTGGATGATGTTTGCATAAATGGCAACCGTAAGTAATAGACAAAAACTTACTACACAAAAAACGTATATTTCGTTAACACATATTTTTGTGGGGTTAACCATATCCGAGATATTCCTTGTGATCTATGGGTTTCAATTTTAAAACACTTAAACTTTTCTCAAACGGAATTTGTCAATCCTGTTTCACCTGTTTCACGCCTTGCCATACAAATAGAACCAATTTTCAATACTTACTATCGCTTTAGACTATTTCCCTTCTGCTTATAAGTAACTAAGGAATAAGATTGTTTAGTTTAATTGGTATGAAGTAGATAGAAGAATAAGCTTTCATAAGAATATTTTCTTACAGAGTTTTCTTTTGTTTTTTGTTTGACGCCCATGTTTCGCTTGAAAACAGTAATTTAGGAACTACCATTGTCTTGTGAAATTAAATTTGCTTTTCCCTTCTGGTTTTCTTTCTAAGGGCTCTCTTTATTGTGCCGCGCGTAAGATTGAATTTATTGTTTCTTTTCAACATCTTTCTCTTCTGACACAGCTGTTTATTCTGATCCTAGGTAATTAAATGTTGTTACCTACTGTTTTTTGTTTGTTGGTTGGTTTTTGTTTCATTTATATAGTCCATTTTAACATCTTAGGTTACATCTGGGGATTTGCTTTAGAAGCAACTCGTTAACTGTAGATTCTTTAACGATATGTTTATAATCATTTTCTTCTTCTTCTTGTTGTTCTTCTTCAAATACTCACATTCACTGTAACATACTGTGAGGATAGGGAATGATATGCTGTATTGTTTCTTCATGAATTACGCTTTTACTGCTAGCATGCTGCTTCACTAAATCTCGTTAATTTTTTAAATTGTAAGTAGATGATAATGATTAGAGACCGTCCAGGATCACGAAATTGCTGGATTGAGATTAGGTGCACCCAGAATATAACTATGAAGTAATAAGAGTAGGCGTGGTCTCTACGCTTTGCACTGTCTAGCATTGCTCAGTGCCTGGTCTCGTTCAGTTCCTGCTAGTAGATAAACTAAAAGAGAGTACATATTGAAACATGTATATATATATATATATATATATATATATATAAATATATGTGTATATATAAGCATACGAAAGAGTAGGCGTTTAATACTGAACAAAGTTGTGGATGATTTAAACATATTTTGAGTTATATGAGGAGAGCCTTTTCTTTCGATACAATAAAGATGTATCTTGTAATTCACTGCAATGAATTCTGAGAGAGTTTGGTTGAATTATGTGCATTGTCATTTCAAAGCTCTGAACTTTATTGAACTATTTTTATATCAAGCTTAATACTTTTATTTGTAAAACTAAAGGTGTTTTCATTTATTAATCATTTTATGAAATAATTGTTTTAATGTGCTACTTTATAAATTACAACCATGCATATAATGGCAATACTTGTAATGTGCTTCTTTTGGAACAGATCATACCTCAAGGTGTATATGTTTACGCTACAAAGCCCTCTCCACTACTTTATACCGCTGACTGCTCTGTATGCTCGTAACTATGTGCGTTTCGGAACCCAAAAACGAATGATGATAACTGATTTAAAGCTACCCTGTTATGCTATTGGCAGCAACATACTCATCGGAGATGTCCTCTGTCGGATTTACCAATATTAATAGTGACTAAGAGCGATTAAAGCAAACTATAACCTATTGCAGACAGGTGACGACAATACCGAACTAGGCAAAGGTGAATACCGGTTTGGTGAGCTGCACTTATGAATGATGATGTCTGAGAAGGCACATACTATCATTTGCGTAAAAAATGCAGCTGCAGACGGCCAGATTTCCTTTCTACCCTCAGTGAATTCCTCTTAGCAAAATCTATGTCAGGTACCCCATACTACGTGGAGCTATGGAATCCATATTTCAGAATGAAATATTACATGTTGCATGGTACGTAGGCAAAAATGCAATACATAGATTTTACTGTTTTCTTTTGTTTTACACCTGACCTTCTAGAGAGAAAGAAATTCCAATGTCACCATTTAGCAACCAGATTATAATTATCGTTTTAGCCATTCCGTTATTTTTCCTGTACCTACAAGGAAATAAATAATAAGACTGCTTTTGCTAACGTTTATCTTGATTAACACACGGTAAATATAAAAATAAGCTTTTGTAAGGATAATTTGTTGTAGAATAGATAGAAAACCATGGAACAATGGAACACATAAGAAATTTTATTACATTGCAAGTTCGTTAGCACAAACCTGGTTCGATGTGGCGTAACTTGGCTTGATATCTCAGTTTGAAAATGTCAATGGGCTGATTCTTTTTCGGTAATATAATTAAGCTAAATGAATGGTTGTGAAAGTTTCGATTATTCTCACGGCAAACGTGTGCTGAAAAGAAATTTAGTTTTCCTACGTAAAACATATCAGTATTTATGAGTTGTAGTTTTTGTGTGGTTGTGATCCAAAATAAATAAAAATGAGGCAACATGATTTCAACATGACCATCTTCATCGTATTCCTCTACTGCATGTATTAATGTTCTACATATACTTATATCTTCTTCTAAAACTTTAACCAGTTTGATATCCCTATTACAAGCACCTTAACATAAGCTGTTCGATAAGCCATGATCGTTAAAGGGTTACGCAGTGGACTGACCATCCATATAAATCCAAACCTCACAAGTACGAAAACCAGTCAAATGTGCCTGCAAAAGGATGGGGAGAGTGCACGTAAAATAGTTGGTAAGATAGTACTAGTGGATGATGAAGAGGTTAAATTTAACAGCATTTGTATGAATTTTGCCGTTTGTTCTTAAAATCGCTACAATATAATTGAAATAAATTTATTTGTGATATAAAATAATTACCAATATTTTCATTTTATTGTTAAATGTGAAAATGGCATCATCTTTAATGCCAAATGGCAACACCATACAATAGAAGGCTAACTAAAACTTGAAAAGCAACAACGGTAAGATAACCCAAGTTTATTGTAAAAGCTGAAGATGGAATTGATGGAGAGATAAAAACAAAATACAAATGGAGGTGAGAACAACTGAATTAGTTTTGAACACACACACACACATATATATACTATCTATTATACTATAGAATAAATGTACTATTTATTATGAGTTTAATTCAGTACACATCAGTCAATAATGAAATCAACTGGCTGAAAGGATTTTACACAGATATCACAATGTGAGAATAACCTGTAAAAATGTACATGAAGAAGTCAAAATTCATATATGACTCTTCTCAGGAAAATAAGAGCCCTATCCATTAGGATACAAATCAATCTAAAAGGAAAAATATGATTTGAAGCATTAAAATGACTAAAAGTATGTCATACACAGCGATTTTTATCGATTTCTATCAAACTTTCTGTTTCACATTTATTTTGGCAAAACTACATAAGTCATGTTTTAAAAACATTGGTGTAGCTACTCTAGCTCCCTCATTGTAAATCTGAGTAATTGAATATTAGTAAGAATCAGGTAGCGCATTATTAAATAAAAATAACGTTCTGTGAATTATATTAATCGGATAATTTTGTTTTTCCCCTTGAAAAAAATTAATGTTTTTCGAATTATTCCGAAGAAACGCCTGGTTAAAATATTAACAATGATAATAATAATGATAATGATGATAACAGTAATAATATTAATAATAATAATAATAATCTCATCATCAATATTACTTTATAAATGCAATGTAACAGCTATCAAAACCCGAAAATGTATGCCGGCATGTTCAAATAAAATTATACATTTTTAAGGATTTTTGGTAGTGTCAGAGTAGCAATTTCCATGTAGTATTTCAATATAATATATGTTAATGTTTCTTGAGAGCTATACAATCTATCATAATGAAACTTTTACTACTTATATATCAGCCTCTTCTGATTTAGAAACCATAAGCAAATCATAAATAAAATTAATAATTTTTGCTCTATTGATATTCCAATAAACACAACATGTTCAAACATTTTCACGCATTTTGTTCTTTAGGTACACTTTTCTAAAAACTATAATAGATAGAGATTTGAATTTTTTAGTGCATATGCAGAATATATGTTACACTTTCATGAAATTCCACAAAGAAATATTTTCATATATAAAAAATAAAAAAAATAAAGAGTACATTATTATTTACTTTTTAAATTGCTATTATTGATTAAAATGTCTTAATAGTTCACCAGCTATGTTGAATAGCATGTTTGTAAAGTGATTACAAAGTTTGAAATATGTTACTTTTACTGTTTAGGAGAAAAGTTTATGATTTGATTATTGTTTCTGAATCTGAAGGTACTGATATATAAGTGGTAAAAGTTTCATGATGATAGATTGCATAGCTTTCAAGAAACACTAACATATATTGCATTGAAATTCTACATGGAAATTGTTACTCTGACACTACCAAGTGTCCTTAAAACCGTAGCACAAAAGTCTATACATATTCAACTTGCTCCAAACAAAACATTTAATAGCCCACCTCAGTAGTGAAGGTACGCGTTTGTCGCACATTCAAGATGTCCGATTTCGAATATCCTTTAGGGTGAGTTACCGGACAGTGGTTTTTTCGTTTGTTTTTTGTTTTGTTTTTTTTAAGCTCCATGGACCCCGATATAACTTGAACATCATTTCAGTGATTTCAACTACCGTCCGATATTACCAACCAAGTTAGGACGTTAAGCGAAGTGAAAACAATATATAAATAAATCTATTACATAAACGTATAGAAAATATACTATAAAAATATACTATCATTACCTCTCTATCTATTTTGGCCCAAATTTTCTCCTATAAACATTGCCAAAGAATGTTACTATGCAGATAAAGCACATTAAAATAACTTGCAAAGTCCTTCAGAGTGAAAAGCAAATAAATCAGATAATTACACTGCCACAAAACTCAAGGTCATCGTCTGGGCACTTCATTCATGATGTTATCTATATTTTTAACGCTTCATTCACAATAAACACACTGTATTAACAACACATTATGTTCTTCAGTTGCGCAATCAATAGTAAAGTCTTTAAAGCATTTATTTGCACGAAGTACTATCGTTCTGGACACCGTCCACTGTTGCTATGTTACATAACACTAGCCCTGCATGTTTTGTATACCAACTATGACTCAGAAAGACTGCAAATATTTTTCAGCGTGGTTTGCTGTTACTTCATCGAACATGTACAGATTTTTAAAATACTTTAGTGTCACCAGGAACTTAAATACTCCCAATAATAGTTACTTTCTCTACTGCTTGTCTATAGCAAGGAATTGCGCTCCACCGAAACATTCTATATCGAGAGTTCATTCGAAATAGAGATTTTCTGAATAAAATGCATGTTTGGTAAAAGGTATGTGTGTGATTGTGTATGCACGCGCAGGTTTGTATGTGTGTGTGAATCTCAGAAATAAAATATTAAAAAACAAAACAAATAAATAAATAAATAAACGAAAAGTAGGTTAAATAACGAACTTGGCATTTTAAGTTCAGAACCGTAGAAATCAAGAAAATCTCCTAACTGAAACTATCCTTTACATACAGAAATATTCGTTATAATTTATATCCTAAAAATTATTGCAACAATTTTTATTAAAACATTACATGTTTAACTGTTTTAATGTCAAATGAAATGTATATATTGAATTTTCTGAGAATAGGCTCTGAAGTCCTCTTCATTCTGTGGTGTTTATATAACTGATAAACGTGAGATAAGGACAAAATCTTACTGCAGAAAAAATATAAAATTCATAAAAGTACACAATTTATGCCTAATATATTTGTATGTGGGGTTAATATTTTCCTTATTAATTGTCTAAATTTATCAAAACGTAATACTTTTCTCTGATGAGAAATGGTTATTCGCTATTTTTCTCATCCTGTTTGAACGGAATTTCAATGGCATCGCTTAAGAACTAGCTCTTAAAGGATTTGATTAACATTTTAGCCGAGCGCAGACACTGGGAATGTTTTTGAACCAGACGAGGAGAAAATGAGACAGCAACTACAAGCACGAAACACAACACATTACCTTTTTGGAAATAGTTTAACATAATAAGAATACTTAATGTATAAAATCATTTTCTCGTCAAACACAAAAGAAATCAGGAGGTATAAGATATCCCATTTTTGCTTCCTTTTACTTTCTTTGCACAGTATTATGTACGTAAGACAAGGTATTATATTCCATCCAAAAATTCAAACCCGAAATTTATGAGGAAATACATGTTCTGAAGACTCCTGAATCCCCCCCCCTCCAAAAAAAACCTTTTTAGGAACAGTTCCGTGTGTGTAAAAGTGTGTCTGCACGCGCGCATGCCTGCGTTCGTCTATGGGCAGCATAGCTAAACAAGACCTAAATTTTTTGTATGGTAAGTTTTTGTCTAATCTCTTACGGTTTACTAGTTATGCCAAACTAAGCAAAATTCATCCAGAATAAACAGGTCTTCAGAAGCTATTCCAAGAAAATTCAAGATATACATTGTATTTGTTAGGTAAATATCTTTAATATATGATATTTTAATAAAAATCGTTAGAGCCATTTTTAAGAAAATCAAAATTTTCGAAAAAAGTTCCATGTAAAGGGTAGTTTGGGGTGGGGGGATTTTTCTCAAAATCTTCTTGTCGCATCCATGGAAAATACTAAACTTAAATACCAAGTTTGGTATTTTAGCTACTTTTCGTTTTTGAGTTATCGTGTTCACAGACACACGGACACACACACACACACACACATACATACACACAAGGATCTTTTTCTGAAAATGCTTTTTTTGGATACAGGGGGTCCTAAAACATGTATTTTCGGTGAAATCTCGGTATGGAATTTTGGGTGGAATAAAAGTATTGTATCCCTATGTACATTGTACATATGGGGCTAGAGAGAATAAAAATACGAAACGACCTTTAAATGCCAAACTTGATATTTAAGATGTACCTTTATAACTTTTACTGGAAAATTTTTCGAAAATATTGTTTTTCTCAGAAATGGCTCTAACGATTTTCATATGCCATATATTAAAATATTTACATTACAAATAAAACGTACATCTTGGATTTTCTGGGAATTGTCTCTGAAAATCTCTTCATTCACGATGATTTTTGCATAACCGCATGTGAGATTTGTGGTGGACAAAGCGGTGCAGGGGTGGGTTTGCTCCGGGTTCTCCGGTTTCCCCCGCCATCGCATACCACCGGTGCTCAATCTTCATTCATATATCATTAGTGCCATCGCCTGCGCTGCCACAAGTAGTTAAACCGGGCGTTAAACACTAACCAAAACAAAACAAACAAAAAAACGGTAGATCGCCAGAGATAGATAAACTTAGTAAACAAAACATGCAGATCTCGTTAATATACACAATTTATGAGATAGACATTTTCTTAGAGTTGACCATTTCCGAAATTTCCTAGCTACAGCCAAGAAGATTACGATGTATGTAAATACGCAACGGTTTAGGGTCAATAAAATATAACTAGTTAAATTCATCTGATTGTTAGCTATTCGAAGTTACTGTAAGAGTTCTAAACAACTTGATAAATTCTTAAAAAAATAGCCTTAAAAAGACAAAATGTCATGTTATGTGTATTTACATACATCGTAATCTTCTTGGCTGTGGCAATCATTTTTATAATTACGCAAAGTAAACACTATGCCTAATGGCCACTGCGGGATCTGAAATAAAATGCATTATCTTTCTCCTTTCTCTCGGGCAATGTTTTATGTGACACAAAAATTATAAATTCAGAATTCAGCGGAAATGTATGTTTTGAGTCTTGGATTAAAAATAAACATTTTAGAAAGAGTTCTCTTGTACATATGGAGTCATTAAAGTTGATCCACACATTTAGGAAACTAGCAAATCGATGTTGTTGTTTTTTGTGCTTAAGTTCATAATCTCAAGACTAATCAAAACTGAATACGGTTTAAGAATGTCGGCATTATCTTATAAGCAAATATTTGCATAAAAGGTATAGACGAATACTGTATTAGTGAATAGTAGTTATGTAAGGGTATTTAAGGGGCGTATTCACCAACTCCGGTAATCCAGTTAGCTCTGTTTTAACTAATAAATCCGGGATAACGGCAATGTTGCCATTCACCTATAAAATGTTTCTCGATTTTTTAAATTACTCCAGTTTAAAATCTTACCAGAGAATGCTTGGTCGATAAATAAAGAAATTCATGGTAATATACGTAACCAAAATGGTATCTGGACGATAGGAACATCTAGTTGATGAAGCAGAAAACGATGACGAGGAATATTACCAAGAGAATACTAAGAAAACGTGCTAGGCTAAACTTTTGCGTTAACAATTCTTTCTGTGATAGAACATAACCTGGAATTTTCATAAACAAGTAGCATTAGTTTCTTTGCAATTACGTCCTTTGCAGTTCACCGATTTATATGCGATAAATTGTGATGCTGTTATACTAATGAATCATTTCGCAGTGTGTTTACATTCAGAGGAACCATTAATGATCTTTGTAGTTAATAATAATTATAATAACAATAATAATAATAATAATAGTAATAATAATAACATACGTGGGAAGTGTAGTGTTAGTGTGTTTGTTTCCCGCGCAAAAGATCCATGTTCGACTATCGGTAACGTTGGGTTGTTGTATTAAATTTTTTCTAAGGTTTTTGCTTATCCTTATACCTATATCGAATTGTGGGCAACAAAGCTCTAGGTAATTTAGACTCATTTAAGCATCATTTCAACCATTCCAATTTTTCATTCATTGCCTCTGTAAACTAGCTACTTAAAGGGCGTTGAACGTATAAAAAGAAAGAAAAAAAATGCAGATCTTGAAAAAAGAAAAGTTTTAAATGTAGTTAGACAACCTGTGGAAGTAAATATCATTTTATAGCGCTTGTATTTTGAGTACTTCTCATTAAACTTTAAGCAATATATTTACAAATGTAAGAGCTGCATTTGGATTCATTCACTTACCGTTTTTCGTATTTATCGTCCGTAAATCAATTGCTGCTTACTCTCAGAGTTACTGATTGAAATAAATTGTTTTTCAATGTTTCGATATGAACAATTTAAGGAAGAAATGCGATTTGCCACAAAACAAGGACTTGGAAGGGGGGCATGGTTGCAGTGGTAAATAAAGAGTTGGAGGCTATGGTTTACCCCAGATTCAGAAACGTACGGCAAGAGCGAAAATTATTATCGGTGTTGGTGAATACGGCCCTTACAAGCTGATAATGGGCAGTGAAAGTCAAGCTGGAAGTTATAAAATTGCTGATGAACTAAAGAGTCCTCCTCTTATCTAGAAAACTATCTAACAAATAATTATGACAGTATATTTGTTGATTTCATGTGAAATCTAGTTGTTTGTAACGTATTTAATTAAAGATATCTACATCTAAAAAAGCTCACTATTTCTAACATGCAATATTACTTTTTGAAATATACTTCAAAGTAAGCAATTAATTTATAGAGTAATAATTATTTGTAAATAACCATATTCATATATAACTTTTTTTTTATTTTTTTAGTTTAATGTCTTTTAACCTAGTGATAAATGAAATCGGTGAAGTGATACTCAAATTTGCTCGGGTTCTATGGAGCTTAAAATTACTCAAATTTCTTCTCAGGGTGGGCCGAAAGTAAAACTTATCCGAGAAAAAAAAACAACAGAGATTCGAACTCTTGAATGTTAATCAGAGACGTATCCCCACGTATTCGTAATTTGTTTCTGAATATAGCTGGCAGTTTTCATTTAGATAAATACACCTTTTTGGGTGGAATTTTATTGAGCAAATAATTGAGATTTTAAATTTTAACAAATATTTGAGAAAATAATGTGCATCAAATGGTAAGTGTACCGAAATAATGCTAAAATCCTCCCAAGGAATACACCCCAAGGATTATTTACAAAAAAAAATCTGACGTGTTCCATTAACATGACTTCTCTACATCACTGTATAACACATTATTGTTAAAAAGTATATTCTTCTATATGCTATATGATAATAGAGATTAACATTAGCATTGTCTTAATTAATTGCTTCTTTTTAAGTAAAATAAAAATATGGGAATACACTAGGCTAAAGTGACAGTCAAATCTTTTAAAAGTTGGTTGCCATGTGGTTGAATCCGTTTCTAAGCATGGTCAAAAGAAAAGTGTGAGAAAAGTTGAAGTATTTTAAATCTGAAGCAAATAGCTAGAAATATCTCAAAAATTGTTAATTCCACGAAAAAAATAGTATATGACATAAATTGTGTGTTTTAACTAGATCTACATTATTTATGTGGTAAATTTTTGTCTATCGGTTACGGTTTACCGTTTATGCATAATTCAGCAAAATTCATCCAGAATAAAGAAGTCTTTAGAGCCTATTTCCAGAAAATTTCAGATATACATTTTATTTGTCATGTAAATATTTTTAATATATGGTACTTTAATCAAAGTCGTTGGAGCCTTTTTTGAGAAAATAAACATTTTCGAAATTTTTTCCATGTAAAGGGTAGTTTGGAATGGGGAGATTTTTCTCAAAAGTTTCGTGTTGCATCTCTGGAAGATACTAGAGTTAAATACCAAGTTTGGTACTTTACCGATTTTTCGTTTTTGTGTTATTGTGTTCCCAGACACACGGGGACCTTTTCCCAAAAATGTTTTTGATACAGGGGACCCTAAAACGTGTATTTCCGGTGAAATCTCGGTATCGAATTTTTGTTTGGAATGCAATAACTTCTCTATACACTATGTACATAGCACGTGTTGGGAAAATAATAAGTAACAACATTTGACAATATTTTAAAGGATTCGGATCCATATCTCATGAAACGCTCTTACTTCTTGTTTGTTTATTCGAAAGCGATAGTGTTTTATACTGAAGTAAAGAGATAAAAATGAACTATGTTTAAAATTCACTTTAAATTGAGCTCCCTGCCCACGGTAATTCAATATGCTTCTCTATTAATTGGAAATATAAACGCCTCGTCTGTTTTGATCTTCGTTTCGATCAGTTTTCAATAAACAAACGAATGACCTTGCGTCAGCCACCGCCGGTTAGATGTCAGCCTCATTATTCTCACATTTCCAAGCGTGTTGTTTCTGTGGGTCATTTATATGCCTAAATAGAGGGCATGACAAGGCCTTTCAGATATGAAGCTCCCCTGGTTGAGAGTGAGATGCGGAAGACAACGAAAAATGAACGCCGACAGCTGATTTATAGCCGCTGTAATAAACCGGCTTTTATGGCAGCTGGCATTTTGACGAAATCGGGAATAATCTGACAATGTCAGCTGCTTGTTAAGCCTGTAATGGCACCAGATACATCTGGATTCGAGTGTGACATGTACAGCAACTTTATGAGTGTCCTAAAAACTGCAGTGGAATGTAAACACGTGTATGTTATCTGGCTGCGATAACATAGTAACCCAGGTCATGTGATGCAGTTCTTTGATAACATGATATGCCAAACATTAGAGTGCATAAGTGCTGGAGATGCCGTACTTACCTGTTATTGTTTTGCTGAAGTTGTTGAACTGAAGTTGTTGTTGATCAGACGACAGTGTACATGCTGTCAATGCCGTTGTATTGCCATAACCTTGTCCTGTCAACTGAGTGCGTGTTTATGCCTAGTCGCGCAAATGATCCGACATGTTGTGACTGCTTTTCACAGCTGAATATCATCCGTTCTAGTTATTTTCCGCTGAGCCTGCTCACTTGCACCACACACGCATGCACACGCGGCTTCAGCAGGCTTGTAAACACGACCGCACCACTGAACGCGATGTGTAACACTGAACATTCAGTTCGCTCTTGGCTTGCTGGACAGACGTCGTCATACTTTCGATCGGCCGGCAGAAGGAGAAGCAAGAAAGGCGAGAGGGGGCACAAAACACATTCACCGCGCGACGCGACGGAGGCATCCCCACCACCACTATCATCCACTTCTTTTTTGTCTTCCCCACCCTCTAACAAACCGACGGCGAGCGCGAGGGAGACGGAGATACGTGCCAAGGTTCGGCGAAAGTATCAACAGGTAGCGCTGAGATCGCTGCGCTTCAGAGCTGGTAACCTAGTGAAGAAACGACACTAGACTGAATGATGGAAATTTGTTTTTCGGGAGTACATGGTGCAGGGGGCGAGATAAACAAAGGAACTTGGGCGGAACGAATGCTAAACATCTTTACCTGGCTTGCACACGTTCTTCTTAGCAGTCCCTCTTCAACTTCAGTTTCAATTTATCCTTACAGAATTAAAAATGTAATGCCTTACATATACACGACTTTCTCTGCATATTCTGTAAAAACTATTGTTAAAAATCCTTATTTTTACTTTCTCTAGCACGTATGTATATTGTATTCCACAGTAGCTAGGGAAGATATTGTATTCCACCCAAAAATTCGATGTCGAGACTTCACCGGAAATATATGTTTTGAGGTCCCCTGAATTAGAAGTATTTTTAGAAAAAAATTCATGCGAGTGTATATGTGTGTCTGTGTACAGCATAGCTCAACAACGTAAAGACTTAAATACCAAAGATTTTTAAAAAAGTCACCCCACCACAAAACTACCCTATACATAGATATTTTTTTCTTCAAATTTTGTTATTATCAAAAGTAGCTCTAGCGATTTTGTTTAAAATGTCGTATATTAAACACATTTACATCAAAAATAAAATGTATTTTTTGAATTTCCTGTGAACATCCTCCGAAGACCTCCTTATCCTGGATGAGTTTGCATAACGGTTAAACCGTAAGAGATAGACAAAAACTTACAACACAAAAAATTTAGATCTAATTAAAACACATAATTTAGGTAATGTGTTGTTGTTTTGTTGTAGAGTTCACCGTTTTGGAGGTATGCCCTGTTATTGCTTTCAATTTTAAACTACTTAATTTTGCTCAAACGAGGTCATGCAAAGCGAAAGCGAACCGAACCTCAATTGTTTCACATAGCATCAGGTTTTAAAAGAGTTGACTATTGTTTTAAGCTAATGTGTTCCCTTATTTGCCTTCTACTTACAAGGAAGGAAGTAGATAATAAGAAATTTCTGCGGATGTTTTATCTCGATTAGCATGATGTAGATAAAAGAATAATCATTTGTAGGAACAATTTGTATTTGTTACAGTTAGAGAAAGTTTTGCGAATGGAGCACATCAGATATTTTTATCTACTTCTAGCTAATCAGATAAACATTAGAAGAAATAGCCTTTCTAATTAGTCCCTTACAAATAAAGAGAATAAGGGAATACACTAGGCTAAAGCGATCTTTTAAAAGCTGTCAATATGTGAAACAATTGAAATTCGGTTTTGTTTGCAAAGGTCAGGAGTAAAAACAAAAGAGAGTTGAAACGAAAGATAACTTCCGTTTGAGAAGAGTTAAGTAATTTAAAATTGCAACAAATAACAAAGAATAACTCGGAAACGGTTAACTCTACAAAAAAAAAATGACATATTGTGTGTTTTAAAGAGATCTACATTTTTTGTGTGGTAAGTTTCCGTGTATCGTACGGTTTACCAGTTAAACAAAAATCGTCCAGAGTGAAGAGGTCTTCAGAGGCTATTCCCAGAAAATTCAAGATATACATTTTGTCATATAAATATCTTTAATTCTCGGCTTTTTAATGAAAACCATTAGAGTAATTTTTGAGAAAAATAATATTTTCGAAAATATTTCCATGTAAAGGGTAGTTTGGGGTGGGGAGACTTCTGAAAATGTTTGCATTGCATCCGTGAAAGGTACTAAACTACCGAGGTTAGTATTTAACGGAATTTTTGTTTTGAGCTATACTGTCCACAGACACACAGACACACATATACACAGACAGACTTACACACTGGACTTATTCTAACAATGCTTTTTTTTTTGGCTTCAAATTGTATTTTCTGTGAAATCTAGGTATCGCATTTTTGGGTGAAACATACATATACATTATACATATATACATCTCTATGCATTATGTGCATAGTAAGTGTAGATATATTAAAATGCATTACTTTTACCAAATTAAAAGTCATGTGTTGTATTCACATGACTTTCTTGCTTAATATTCCATTCATTTATTGTTAATCCCAATAAGCTTTCCATTCATGTTTTAATACTTTCGTTGTAGGATAAGTAAGTTAAGCGATAAAGAGATAGTAGATTTTTAAACTGCATATGGCTATGTTACATCTTACAGATCTCATGCTCTTCGCATCACCACGAGAACAAAATGAAAAGAACAGAACGGAAAAAACAAATCTGATGTGTACCATTCACAGGACTTTCTCTACATCTCTACAACAAATTATTCTTAAAAAGCTTATACTTCTATTTACTTCATGCTAATCAGTAAAACATTAGCAGTAGGGGGTAAAGGGGGATTTCAGGACTCAAAGGATGCCGCCCATGTAAAACATCATGTACATATGTAACACTTAAGATAAACATCAGCCGACAGACCACCCACACAGCGCTGCCTCTTTGCCAAGACAACAGTCTAAAAGCTTCCCCATGTACCTGTCAATCAAAGTATGTGCTGCCGGCTACTACCCCCTCCCCCTTTGCCAAACCACCTGTCTAAAAGATTTTACTTGCAGGGCTCTTAATCTCTTGAACAATCGTCTTTCACATTCACAGATCAAATTCAATTTAATCGATTGACCACACCCACGCGGAAAAAGTCGCGAATTGCCAATTTTTGAGCTACAAGGCTCATCTGCATATCAAATCGATCTAGTTTTTCACGAGGAATCTGAATCTCTAATCATTTATACAAAATTCTTTTGATTTCAATTCGATAGTCTCTTTTAATTAAAAACACGTAGGATTTCTCTATCTCTGGCAATTCGAGAGCTACAAGGCTCATTTGCATGACAAATCAGTCTAACTTTTCACAAGGAATCTGAATATACAAACATAGTTCAACTGTCATGGCGAAAAAACTCGATAAAATTACTGAGTGGAATATTTGATATAAATTATTAGACATTGCTCGAACATGCGTTAGCGGTAATATTTTTGCAAGGAATTATAACACTCACACGATTGAACATGTTAAAAGCTTTATTATTCAATACCAACATATGAAATGAAAAATAGCAAGAGAGAGAATTGCTTTTATAAAACCTACTAACTTATCACATCAAAAACCAATATGGCGGCGAAGTGATTGTGTTTCCAACGAGCAGAGGGCACCCAACAGGGAATTGAACCTGGGACCTCTCGAACACTGAGAATGCCAACATCATTCCAACACTAGACATTATAAATCTTAATAACGGTTCTTACACGGAGACCTACAATCAACTTTCAGTGTGGGGGGGGGGGACCTACTAATTCATCATATCAAAACCAAATTGGCGGTGAAGTGATTGTGTTTCCAACGAGCAGAGGGCACCTCAACTGGGAATTCAACCTGAGACCTCTCGAACACTGAGAATGGCAACATCATTCCAACACTAGACATTATAAATCTTAATACCGGTTCTTACACGGAGACCTACAATGAACTTTCAGCGGCGGTGCAACCACGCGACTTTACTGCTATGTATAATTAAACAACCTCAAAAAGGATTGAATGTAGAATGCAATTATAACACTCGCTATACATAAAAGCTGTTTTTATTCCCTTATAATCCCCTATCCAGTACAAGAATTAACTTCACGAATAATCAAGAAACTTTAATTACAATTACACTAATTAAAATGACAATAACGCTTAAAGAATTGAGGTTACAATAAAACGCCATAACACTTTTCTTATTCCTTTATCAGCCCATACCCAGCACAAGTACAAGACACATGATTGGTTAATTTTAAGAAATTTGAATTACAATTACGCTAATTAAAATGTTATTAACGGTTAAATAATTGAGATTACAATAAAATACTATGAGACTTTTCTTGCTCATTTATCACCCTTCATCCAGTACAAGAATGAATTCCAGCTATCCAACACTCGAGAAACTTTAATTACAATTACGCAAATTAAAATGTCAATAACACTTAGAGAATTGAAGCTACAATAAAACGCCGTAACACTTTCCTTATTCCTTTATCAGCCCATACCCATTTGTGATTGGCTAATTTAAGAAATTTTAATTACAATTACGCCAGTTAAAATGCCAATAACGCTTTGAGAATTGAAGTTACAATAAAAGGCTATTAGACTTTTCTCAACCCTTACCATCTCCTATTCAGTACGAGCATTAGATTCTCGGTTAATTCAATAAATTTTAATTACAATTATGCCTTTACTTCAATTGAAAAATGTAAATAACAACTCCATTTGCAACGATGTAGCGAAATGGGTGATATAAATTCTTCACGAAATTATATCTACATGCTAATTACATACTTGGATTATACGCCCAGTGTATTCAAACATTATTCGTAACTATCACAAGACATAAAATGTTTTTATTTACGCAAATGTCAGACCTATACCAAAATATGGTGTGCTCCATTCACATGACTTTCTCTACTTCTGTGTAACAAATTATTGTTAATAAGCTTAGTCATCTATGTACTTCATGCTAATCGAGTAAAAACTAGTAGAAATGGTCTTCATACTTGCTTCCTTGTAAGTAGAAGCTAACTAAGGGAGTACCATAGGTTAAAGTGATAGTCATAGTCAAAAGTTGGCTGCTATGTCACTCTCCTGTAAGAGAAAAGTAAATGTTTTAAAGCTGAAACAAATAACCAGGTTTATATCGAAAAAAAGGGTTCACTCCACAAAAATCATGTATTTAACATAAATCGTGTGTTTTAACGTGCCCTACATTTTTGTGTGGTAAGCTTTTATCTATCTCTTATGGTTTACTAGTTATAACAATTTATTCAGAATAAAAAAGGTCTTCAGAGATTATACTCAGAAAATTCAAGTTATACAATTTATTTGTCCGGTAAATATCTTTAATATGCGATATTCTAATCAAAATCGTTAGAACCATTTTTAGAAATAAAATTTTTCGAAAAAACGTTCCATGTAAAGGGTAGTTTGGGGGGGGGATTTTCTCAAAAATCTTCGGGTCGCATACCTGGAAGATACTAAACTTAAATACCAAGTTTGGTAATTTACCGAATTTGCGTTTTTGAGCTATGCTGCCCAGTCACACACACACATATACACACCAACACACGCAAACACACAGACATGCAAACACACACGAATCTTTTTCTAAAATGGATTATTTTGGATACAGGGGACCCTAAAAACATATATATTCCCAGTGAAAAATCAGCATCCGATTTTGGGTGGAATACAATACCTTCTCTATACACTATGTACAAAGTACGTGTAGAGAAAGTAAAAACAACAGCTAACACAATTTGAAATCACTTAGACTGCCTACAACTAACTGAGCTGTATTCTCTAATTTTCAACACTGTACATTTTCAACAAGGGGATACCATAGTAAAACCAACAGCTAACATGGCTTGAAATCACTTAGACAGCCTACAACTGACTCAGAAGTATTCTCTAATTTCAACACTGTAGAATAAACTTTAGCTTGAAACATCACGTACCTTGACGATTATGCATAAATAAATACCTTCAAATGAAATACCATACCAAAATAACAGCTAACGTTGCTTGAAATCACTTAGACGGACTACAACTGACACAGCAGTATTCTCTAATTTTAACACTGAAGTATAAGCTATAACTTGAAGTACTCTCCACATGACTTGACAATTATGCATAAATAGACATCTTCAAAAAATAAATACCATACCAAAACTAACAGCTAACATTGCTTGAAATCACTTAGACAGCCTACAACTGACACAGCAGTATTCTCTAACTTCAACAGAGAAGTATAATTTATAACTCGAAGCACTCATCACATAACTTGAGGATTGAGCATAAATAAACATTTTCATAAACACTTATCACAATCGCTATGAAAGAAAGCCGCGCAAGGCTGCTCACCTCTTGGCTAACATATAACACAAGGGAAAACGGAAACATACTACCTATTACAAAAAGCGAAGCATGATCCGACCAGTTTCAGACGATAAAGAAGGCTGGCGACATTTTGAACAAAACATCCTATCTCTCCCCTTCAGAGCTTTCTGTTAGAAAAACATCCTCACTCGGCCCCTCTAGGCTAAGAACAGGCAGATACACGCATTCCCCTTCCTTAGGTATACACTGAAGAAAACATGTTTTTATGTGAGCAACTATATAAGCCTGAGGTCTGCAATATAGAGCTACTTATTCGATATAACCGCCGTGAAAAAGCATTCTTGAAAACAAACGTCAAAGCTTTTGATGATATGAACGAATACAGGAGAGAGTGTGCTGAAGACTCGCATCATTATACATACTTTCACAAAGAATCGTGCAATGGACGAATGCATACGATTACATGCATATACCCTGCTTACCATAATCAGATACCTTCAACGAATCCGTGTTCCGAAGACTGCTCTGTCTACAAGAGAGATATATTGTAAGTACAATACATTCACGTCTTTCTACTATTATAAGTACTACAAATGTATTCGAGTAATGATGGCTAATTCCAATACATTTTTATATATCAAGGGGTCGGAACACACAAGAGCTTCACGATTCAGATACCATAGATGCAACGGATATGTTTAGATCAGCACATGAGATTGAAGATCACTTAGAATTATGCAACGGTCGCACTCATGTGGTGATTTGTTCAAAACCCGCAGTGCATGATAGAATAACATCATACTTCATCTGCAACTTGACCTGCAGCGTGTATTGGTCAAGGCATATGAGACAAAGGTAATTACAAACTAAAAATACGACGAGTGACCAGCACATCACACATTTATTTCTTGAAAAAGTTAATAACCCTCATTGTTCTTTCCAGAGCTCGAGAGTCAATCCCGGTACCGCCAGAGCTCATAGACCCTGCTAGGACTGACGTTGACGAGGTGGATGTCTGCATTTCAAACCCATGGAACAACTGCCCTGTACAAGATTATGACGACATTCCGAATATGAGTACGTCGAATCAAGCATCAATGTGAGTATAATATATTGCTATTACATCAAGAAAGAAACTAACCTTATTTCCATTGCAGTGATCGAGTCAAAGGAAAACTAATAACATTTACTAATTTTCAATAATTCTAATGTTCCAGATCCAAGGAGATACAAGAGGAGAAAGACCCTTTTGCTAGTCATCTCAGGAAGCTGAGATTGCTGGAAGACCGCATGCACAATATTTGTAAACGAGAGGCAAGCATAGAGAAATATGATACCCAGAGCAGACCAACTAAACGCATCCATCCCATTCTACATATCCAAAACAAATAATTCTAGTGTAGTGCTTTATTATGAACTACCAGTGCTTCTCAAAAGCAGTGATCCTAATGGCTTTGTATATACATGACATATATAAAGCGCGCCTATGACCCCCTAAATTCTGCATGTGCACAAAAGACAAAGTGCGCACATTGTGAATATATTGAAAAATATAGTGCTATAATATATAATTGCATTCATGAAAAAAACGAAGCCGCTAGACTCTTTTAATAAAATAAAACAAAGGATGAGTAGGATTTAAAAAGAAATGAAGATGTAAAGAAGCTGGCACATTTATAAGCAAACATTTATTTAATCTAACTAATGAAAATAAAACATTTTGAAGAGGCACGGACATGGAGAAGGAATGTAATGAAAATACTTATAAATAAAACTATTATGTACATATAATCCCACTAATGTTTTTATTCCACAAAAACAAATACAAATTTTCAACATCCTAATCCTTTGCATAATTAGGCATTTAAATTATCGATTACATGACAGGTGATAAGGGCTTGTAGGTGAATACCTCATTGTGTATAATCAGACAATTTAATATTGTAATTTCTGGTGATAGACGTCCTGCACGCTTTAAGGTTGAGAGCGAAAATACCCCTTTACATCAGCAAAACAGGAACACCAGGCTGAGTCGCAAATATCTAGAGGGCACTTCTGTTTACTAGCATTCATACAGGAAATAATCCGTTTCTTCAGCTTTACTTTTATCACACACTTCTCTAACAAGAATGTAAGTAATACATAGCTCGACCAATGAAAAACAGTTTCAATGCTAAAAACCCAATCAAGTTTACGGTAGAAGCCCAACTATAAAAGTGGAACATGCAGATATCAGATAACTCAATTTAGAGAAAAGGTTTCAGCGCAGTGATTGGTAGGAATCATCTGAAAAACTACGAGCTAATTCGCAAAAAAGAAGATACCTAATCAATCAAGAACCTTGAAACGGCTGGTAGGATTTTTAAAAAATTCGCTCTCCTTGTTCTTAAATGTATAATATACAGCGACAGCTTAATTTACTTATAATGCTTTTTCAGAAATTTTACTAGCTTCATGAGAAAAAATTGCATTACATAAGAACTTCATATATTTCTACAAAAGAGAATTTGTACAAGTAAGTTCGATACAAAAGGTTTTTCACACTGAATACACGATTTGAGGGCAACCGAACACTTCAAAAGCAAGTTTTAGACAAAGTATAGTGTGCGAGTGAGTGCATGTGAAGCAGCGTACCTCTAAAAATACACAAATTCGAAGTGACAATTGAAGTGCTTTGGCACATTAAATTTCTTATTTCTAATGTACAACGGAGTAATATGTAATGAAAACATTCTGCTATTATTTAGAATTATAAGCGTGAATTATATATAAAAGAAAATCTCATCTTAATGATGGGCGATTCGTTCAAGTCACGGGTGCAGGAGCACAAGGACACTAATCGGTTGAAAATACCAATTGAGCATTTTCAGAAAAATATTAGTGTTGTATGTACAGTATAACTTAAACACTCAATTTTTATTGACTTCAGATTTATACTACTTCAACTCTCTTAAACCGGAAGCGATGTTCCGTTTCATCTTTATTGGTTTACTCATGTCAATGCAAATCATGAGGCCGCGCCAAATGTCGAGTGGTTAGACTACTCTCCTCTCACCAAGGAGGTCCGGAGTCGACCCCAGGCAACAGCATGTGGGATTTGTTATGGACAAAGCGGCGCAGGGGGCGGGTTTTCTCAGGTTTCCCCCTGCCATCACATTCCACCGGTGCTCCACGTTCATTCCATATATCAGTAGTGTCATCGCCTGCGGTGCCACAAGTAGTAAAAGCAGTCGTTAAACACATAAAAAAGTGAACGAATTTCAATGAGAATCGCAGGGCTAAACATTATAAAAGATCCGACTAACCTAGTAATTTCCGCTAATGTCCCTAATTATAAGGGGAACAATTGAATAAGAACATTTTTTTTTCTGGAAAATGTTTATCTTGAATAGCATGAAGTAACAGAAGAATATAATTATGTTAATATTGTCTATCATGGAATCTCAACCCTTGTACACGCTTCTGCTAAAGAATGTTTCCTTACACCTACATCACGCCGAAAAGAATACTACAGGTGAACTCATGGTTTCACTACAGAATTTCATGTCTAGTTCTTTATTACATTAAAACTCTTATAAAGTGAAGGAAATGAAAATCCATTTATGTTGATAGAACTAAACCGAACACGCAGTTTTAAATGGTCACTCCTACAATCACTGCTTCTAATCAGATCTGCAATCATACAAAAACAAGGTTAAACATTCAATGCACTTAGTTATAATATCAGAAAATAAGACTGTCTCCGTGGTCAAACGGGTAAGTGAGCTGACTTCTCACCTGCAGATACCGGGTTCGATCCACGGCTAGGACGGCGAATTTTTCTTTAACCGCAATTACTCCCTATCCCCACAGAGTCTGGAAGGTATAAATGGGCATGTGTTTAGTAATATAAAAAAATAATTACCATAAAGTTCTAAACCTACACTAATACGAGTTGCTTCATAAGTCAAAGCCCCTATGTGACCATTGTATTGCAACAGGTCCCTAAAGAGATATAATTACACATTCATATATCACAAGGTTTTTCTCAAGCTCACTCAACATCCAGGATTCACAAATATTAGTTTCTTATATTCTCTCTTTATAACATGGAAAATATTTTAGCATCTTCAATTTCTTCTTCTTCTTTTATTATTATTATTATTATTATTATTAATATTATTAGTTTGTCACATTTCTGAGAAAAAAACACGACTGTAACTCAAGTACAAAATTAAAAATCGAATGCTAGCAGTTTTGGTTTGTATGAGAACTGGTAAAATGACTTAAGGATAAACCCATGCGGATTTTATTATATAACGTTACAAACTTATTTGTTGCTTGCCAAGCGGTAGATCTGCGATCGATTCATAGTACAGGCATAGGAATTTTTTCCCCAGCTAGGATACATGGACCGGGGTGCACTCAGCCTCGCGAGGTCCCTGGAGGGGGCCAATTGAGGAGCTACTTGATGGAGAAGTAGCGGCTCCAGGTCATGAGGACAGCATTAACTGGTCAGGGGGGGGAGGGAGATCAAAGCGCAGTCCACGTCTCACCTCCTCAATAGTGCACCCATCCATGACGTCTGTAACGGAGCGAGATGGGGGACACAGCAGCAGTCCAAGGCTCTTAGCTGTGCAAGGGAGTCACAAGCTTATACTAAAAAGCCTGCGATTTTCACAATGCACACAATAATTTTCTTAATAAGTAACATTTAATTAGTTGACCCACCCTAACCTAAATAACCTAAATTAGCCTAACCTTCCTAAACTAATCTAACATCATAGCCAATAATAAACATCAGACACACCACATTCATTATAGAAATACATTACAACATCATATGACATCATTTGTCAATTTTTCGCTCTATTACAGCAGAATCATTCATCTCACGCATATTCAAGAAGATTTCTTTTGACTGCTTCCCTTTGTAAGCTGCTTGCGAGTACATTAGCAATCGCAGCCGATCTACCAGAGAATTTACATCATCATAAGAAGATGTTTTATCTACACCGCTGACTTGGTCCAACCACTTCATTGCTGAGACATGTAGCTTCTCTTTAATCTTGAATAGTAATAATCATGGCTAACACAAGACTCGTGACTTTGAATTATATTCATCATTAAATGATGTTGCCATGCATGTTGCATCAGGAAGGCAAATCACAGCACAGGCAAACACAATTGCAATGAGATACTTTCACAGCATTGTGCAAAACATAACATAGAATTCTATCAGAAAATTACAAAAATAGTTGCACAATGCTAATTTAACAAATCAATGTATGATATCCTAAGGACAACCTAACCTCAGTCATCATATTCAACATAATGCAAGCAATAACATTATACGTTAAATGAAGAAAATCCATTCTGTATATATTAATTATGACAGACAATAGACACATCTTTATCTACCAATATGTTTAATTCTTGGAGAACTCTTCAAATGGGGTATACGCTTTCCAAGAAACACGATACTCTCTTCGAGAAAGAAATGGTCAGATAGTGGTATGTACTTCGGTTCCTTTAGGAAAGTGTATATCCCATTTGAAGAGTTCTCCAAGAATTAAACGTATTGGTAGATAAAGATGTGTCTATTGTCTGTCATAATTAATATATACAGAACGAATGAATTTTCTTCATTTAACGTATAATGTTATTGCTTGCGTTATGTTGAATATGATGACTGAGGTTAGGTTGTCCTTAGGATATCATACATTGATTTGTTGAATTAGCATTGTTCAACTATTTTTGTAATTTTCTGATAGAATTCTATGTTATGTTTTGCACAATGCTGTGAAAGTATCTCATTGCAATTGTGTTTGCCTGTGCTGTGATTTGCCTTCCTGATGCAACATGCATGGCAACATCATTTAATGATGAATATAATTCAAAGTCACGAGTCTTGTGTTAGCCATTATTATTACTATTCAAGATTAAAGAGAAGCTACGTGTCTCAGCAATGAAGTGGTTGGACCAAGTCAGCGGTGTAGATAAAACATCTTCTTATGATGATGTAAATTCTCTGGTAGATCGGCTGCGATTGCTAATGTACTCGCAAGCAGCTTACAAAGGGAAGCAGTCAAAAGAAATCTTCTTGAATATGCGTGAGATGAATGATTCTGCTGTAATAGAGCGAAAAATTGACAAATGAGGTCATATGATGTTGTAATGTATTTCTATAATGAATGTGGTGTGTCTGATGCTTATTATTGGCTATGATGTTAGATTAGTTTAGGAAGGTTAGGTTAATTTAGGTTATTTAGGTTAGGGTGGGTCAACTAATTAAATGTTACTTATTAAGAAAATTATTGTGTGCATTGTGAAAATCGCAGGCTTTTTAGTATAAGCTTGTGACTCCCTTGCACAGCTAAGAGCCTTGGACTGCTGCTGTGTCCCCCATCTCGCTCCGTTACAGACGTCATGGATGGGTGCACTATTGAGGAGGTGAGACGTGGACTGCGCTTTGATCTCCCTCCCCCCCCTGACCAGTTAATGCTGTCCTCATGACCTGGAGCCGCTACTTCTCCATCAAGTAGCTCCTCAATTGGCCCCCTCCAGGGACCTCGCGAGGCTGAGTGCACCCCGGTCCATGTATCCTAGCTGGGGAAAAAATTCCTATGCCTGTACTATGAATCGATCGCAGATCTACCGCTTGGCAAGCAACAAATAAGTTTGTAACGTTATATAATAAAATCCGCATGGGTTTATCCTTAAGTCATTTTACCAGTTCTCATACAAACCAAAACTGCTAGCATTCGATTTTTAATTTTGTACTTGAGTTACAGTCGTGTTTTTTTCTCAGAAATGTGACAAACTAATAATATTAATAATAATAATAATAATAATAATAAAAGAAGAAGAAGAAATTGAAGATGCTAAAATATTTTCCATGTTATAAAGAGAGAATATAAGAAACTAATATTTGTGAATCCTGGATGTTGAGTGAGCTTGAGAAAAACCTTGTGATATATGAATGTGTAATTATATCTCTTTAGGGACCTGTTGCAATACAATGGTCACATAGGGGCTTTGACTTATGAAGCAACTCGTATTAGTGTAGGTTTAGAACTTTATGGTAATTATTTTTTTATATTACTAAACACATGCCCATTTATACCTTCCAGACTCTGTGGGGATAGGGAGTAATTGCGGTTAAAGAAAAATTCGCCGTCCTAGCCGTGGATCGAACCCGGTATCTGCAGGTGAGAAGTCAGCTCACTTACCCGTTTGACCACGGAGACAGTCTTATTTTCTGATATTATAACTAAGTGCATTGAATGTTTAACCTTGTTTTTGTATGATTGCAGATCTGATTAGAAGCAGTGATTGTAGGAGTGACCATTTAAAACTGCGTGTTCGGTTTAGTTCTATCAACATAAATGGATTTTCATTTCCTTCACTTTATAAGAGTTTTAATGTAATAAAGAACTAGACATGAAATTCTGTAGTGAAACCATGAGTTCACCTGTAGTATTCTTTTCGGCGTGATGTAGGTGTAAGGAAACATTCTTTAGCAGAAGCGTGTACAAGGGTTGAGATTCCATGATAGACAATATTAACATAATTATATTCTTCTGTTACTTCATGCTATTCAAGATAAACATTTTCCAGAAAAAAAAATGTTCTTATTCAATTGTTCCCCTTATAATTAGGGACATTAGCGGAAATTACTAGGTTAGTCGGATCTTTTATAATGTTTAGCCCTGCGATTCTCATTGAAATTCGTTCACTTTTTTATGTGTTTAACGACTGCTTTTACTACTTGTGGCACCGCAGGCGATGACACTACTGATATATGGAATGAACGTGGAGCACCGGTGGAATGTGATGGCAGGGGGAAACCTGAGAAAACCCGCCCCCTGCGCCGCTTTGTCCATAACAAATCCCACATGCTGTTGCCTGGGGTCGACTCCGGACCTCCTTGGTGAGAGGAGAGTAGTCTAACCACTCGACATTTGGCGCGGCCTCATGATTTGCATTGACATGAGTAAACCAATAAAGATGAAACGGAACATCGCTTCCGGTTTAAGAGAGTTGAAGTAGTATAAATCTGAAGTCAATAAAAATTGAGTGTTTAAGTTATACTGTACATACAACACTAATATTTTTCTGAAAATGCTCAATTGGTATTTTCAACCGATTAGTGTCCTTGTGCTCCTGCACCCGTGACTTGAACGAATCGCCCATCATTAAGATGAGATTTTCTTTTATATATAATTCACGCTTATAATTCTAAATAATAGCAGAATGTTTTCATTACATATTACTCCGTTGTACATTAGAAATAAGAAATTTAATGTGCCAAAGCACTTCAATTGTCACTTCGAATTTGTGTATTTTTAGAGGTACGCTGCTTCACATGCACTCACTCGCACACTATACTTTGTCTAAAACTTGCTTTTGAAGTGTTCGGTTGCCCTCAAATCGTGTATTCAGTGTGAAAAACCTTTTGTATCGAACTTACTTGTACAAATTCTCTTTTGTAGAAATATATGAAGTTCTTATGTAATGCAATTTTTTCTCATGAAGCTAGTAAAATTTCTGAAAAAGCATTATAAGTAAATTAAGCTGTCGCTGTATATTATACATTTAAGAACAAGGAGAGCGAATTTTTTAAAAATCCTACCAGCCGTTTCAAGGTTCTTGATTGATTAGGTATCTTCTTTTTTGCGAATTAGCTCGTAGTTTTTCAGATGATTCCTACCAATCACTGCGCTGAAACCTTTTCTCTAAATTGAGTTATCTGATATCTGCATGTTCCACTTTTATAGTTGGGCTTCTACCGTAAACTTGATTGGGTTTTTAGCATTGAAACTGTTTTTCATTGGTCGAGCTATGTATTACTTACATTCTTGTTAGAGAAGTGTGTGATAAAAGTAAAGCTGAAGAAACGGATTATTTCCTGTATGAATGCTAGTAAACAGAAGTGCCCTCTAGATATTTGCGACTCAGCCTGGTGTTCCTGTTTTGCTGATGTAAAGGGGTATTTTCGCTCTCAACCTTAAAGCGTGCAGGACGTCTATCACCAGAAATTACAATATTAAATTGTCTGATTATACACAATGAGGTATTCACCTACAAGCCCTTATCACCTGTCATGTAATCGATAATTTAAATGCCTAATTATGCAAAGGATTAGGATGTTGAAAATTTGTATTTGTTTTTGTGGAATAAAAACATTAGTGGGATTATATGTACATAATAGTTTTATTTATAAGTATTTTCATTACATTCCTTCTCCATGTCCGTGCCTCTTCAAAATGTTTTATTTTCATTAGTTAGATTAAATAAATGTTTGCTTATAAATGTGCCAGCTTCTTTACATCTTCATTTCTTTTTAAATCCTACTCATCCTTTGTTTTATTTTATTAAAAGAGTCTAGCGGCTTCGTTTTTTTCATGAATGCAATTATATATTATAGCACTATATTTTTCAATATATTCACAATGTGCGCACTTTGTTCTTTTGTGCACATGCAGAATTTAGGGGGTCATAGGCGCGCTTTATATATGTCATGTATATACAAAGCCATTAGGATCACTGCTTTTGAGAAGCACTGGTAGTTCATAATAAAGCACTACACTAGAATTATTTGTTTTGGATATGTAGAATGGGATGGATGCGTTTAGTTGGTCTGCTCTGGGTATCATATTTCTCTATGCTTGCCTCTCGTTTACAAATATTGTGCATGCGGTCTTCCAGCAATCTCAGCTTCCTGAGATGACTAGCAAAAGGGTCTTTCTCCTCTTGTATCTCCTTGGATCTGGAACATTAGAATTATTGAAAATTAGTAAATGTTATTAGTTTTCCTTTGACTCGATCACTGCAATGGAAATAAGGTTAGTTTCTTTCTTGATGTAATAGCAATATATTATACTCACATTGATGCTTGATTCGACGTACTCATATTCGGAATGTCGTCATAATCTTGTACAGGGCAGTTGTTCCATGGGTTTGAAATGCAGACATCCACCTCGTCAACGTCAGTCCTAGCAGGGTCTATGAGCTCTGGCGGTACCGGGATTGACTCTCGAGCTCTGGAAAGAACAATGAGGGTTATTAACTTTTTCAAGAAATAAATGTGTGATGTGCTGGTCACTCGTCGTATTTTTAGTTTGTAATTACCTTTGTCTCATATGCCTTGACCAATACACGCTGCAGGTCAAGTTGCAGATGAAGTATGATGTTATTCTATCATGCACTGCGGGTTTTGAACAAATCACCACATGAGTGCGACCGTTGCATAATTCTAAGTGATCTTCAATCTCATGTGCTGATCTAAACATATCCGTTGCATCTATGGTATCTGAATCGTGAAGCTCTTGTGTGTTCCGACCCCTTGATATATAAAAATGTATTGGAATTAGCCATCATTACTCGAATACATTTGTAGTACTTATAATAGTAGAAAGACGTGAATGTATTGTACTTACAATATATCTCTCTTGTAGACAGAGCAGTCTTCGGAACACGGATTCGTTGAAGGTATCTGATTATGGTAAGCAGGGTATATGCATGTAATCGTATGCATTCGTCCATTGCACGATTCTTTGTGAAAGTATGTATAATGATGCGAGTCTTCAGCACACTCTCTCCTGTATTCGTTCATATCATCAAAAGCTTTGACGTTTGTTTTCAAGAATGCTTTTTCACGGCGGTTATATCGAATAAGTAGCTCTATATTGCAGACCTCAGGCTTATATAGTTGCTCACATAAAAACATGTTTTCTTCAGTGTATACCTAAGGAAGGGGAATGCGTGTATCTGCCTGTTCTTAGCCTAGAGGGGCCGAGTGAGGATGTTTTTCTAACAGAAAGCTCTGAAGGGGAGAGATAGGATGTTTTGTTCAAAATGTCGCCAGCCTTCTTTATCGTCTGAAACTGGTCGGATCATGCTTCGCTTTTTGTAATAGGTAGTATGTTTCCGTTTTCCCTTGTGTTATATGTTAGCCAAGAGGTGAGCAGCCTTGCGCGGCTTTCTTTCATAGCGATTGTGATAAGTGTTTATGAAAATGTTTATTTATGCTCAATCCTCAAGTTATGTGATGAGTGCTTCGAGTTATAAATTATACTTCTCTGTTGAAGTTAGAGAATACTGCTGTGTCAGTTGTAGGCTGTCTAAGTGATTTCAAGCAATGTTAGCTGTTAGTTTTGGTATGGTATTTATTTTTTGAAGATGTCTATTTATGCATAATTGTCAAGTCATGTGGAGAGTACTTCAAGTTATAGCTTATACTTCAGTGTTAAAATTAGAGAATACTGCTGTGTCAGTTGTAGTCCGTCTAAGTGATTTCAAGCAACGTTAGCTGTTATTTTGGTATGGTATTTCATTTGAAGGTATTTATTTATGCATAATCGTCAAGGTACGTGATGTTTCAAGCTAAAGTTTATTCTACAGTGTTGAAATTAGAGAATACTTCTGAGTCAGTTGTAGGCTGTCTAAGTGATTTCAAGCCATGTTAGCTGTTGGTTTTACTATGGTATCCCCTTGTTGAAAATGTACAGTGTTGAAAATTAGAGAATACAGCTCAGTTAGTTGTAGGCAGTCTAAGTGATTTCAAATTGTGTTAGCTGTTGTTTTTACTTTCTCTACACGTACTTTGTACATAGTGTATAGAGAAGGTATTGTATTCCACCCAAAATCGGATGCTGATTTTTCACTGGGAATATATATGTTTTTAGGGTCCCCTGTATCCAAAATAATCCATTTTAGAAAAAGATTCGTGTGTGTTTGCATGTCTGTGTGTTTGCGTGTGTTGGTGTGTATATGTGTGTGTGTGACTGGGCAGCATAGCTCAAAAACGCAAATTCGGTAAATTACCAAACTTGGTATTTAAGTTTAGTATCTTCCAGGTATGCGACCCGAAGATTTTTGAGAAAATCCCCCCCCCCAAACTACCCTTTACATGGAACGTTTTTTCGAAAAATTTTATTTCTAAAAATGGTTCTAACGATTTTGATTAGAATATCGCATATTAAAGATATTTACCGGACAAATAAATTGTATAACTTGAATTTTCTGAGTATAATCTCTGAAGACCTTTTTTATTCTGAATAAATTGTTATAACTAGTAAACCATAAGAGATAGATAAAAGCTTACCACACAAAAATGTAGGGCACGTTAAAACACACGATTTATGTTAAATACATGATTTTTGTGGAGTGAACCCTTTTTTTCGATATAAACCTGGTTATTTGTTTCAGCTTTAAAACATTTACTTTTCTCTTACAGGAGAGTGACATAGCAGCCAACTTTTGACTATGACTATCACTTTAACCTATGGTACTCCCTTAGTTAGCTTCTACTTACAAGGAAGCAAGTATGAAGACCATTTCTACTAGTTTTTACTCGATTAGCATGAAGTACATAGATGACTAAGCTTATTAACAATAATTTGTTACACAGAAGTAGAGAAAGTCATGTGAATGGAGCACACCATATTTTGGTATAGGTCTGACATTTGCGTAAATAAAAACATTTTATGTCTTGTGATAGTTACGAATAATGTTTGAATACACTGGGCGTATAATCCAAGTATGTAATTAGCATGTAGATATAATTTCGTGAAGAATTTATATCACCCATTTCGCTACATCGTTGCAAATGGAGTTGTTATTTACATTTTTCAATTGAAGTAAAGGCATAATTGTAATTAAAATTTATTGAATTAACCGAGAATCTAATGCTCGTACTGAATAGGAGATGGTAAGGGTTGAGAAAAGTCTAATAGCCTTTTATTGTAACTTCAATTCTCAAAGCGTTATTGGCATTTTAACTGGCGTAATTGTAATTAAAATTTCTTAAATTAGCCAATCACAAATGGGTATGGGCTGATAAAGGAATAAGGAAAGTGTTACGGCGTTTTATTGTAGCTTCAATTCTCTAAGTGTTATTGACATTTTAATTTGCGTAATTGTAATTAAAGTTTCTCGAGTGTTGGATAGCTGGAATTCATTCTTGTACTGGATGAAGGGTGATAAATGAGCAAGAAAAGTCTCATAGTATTTTATTGTAATCTCAATTATTTAACCGTTAATAACATTTTAATTAGCGTAATTGTAATTCAAATTTCTTAAAATTAACCAATCATGTGTCTTGTACTTGTGCTGGGTATGGGCTGATAAAGGAATAAGAAAAGTGTTATGGCGTTTTATTGTAACCTCAATTCTTTAAGCGTTATTGTCATTTTAATTAGTGTAATTGTAATTAAAGTTTCTTGATTATTCGTGAAGTTAATTCTTGTACTGGATAGGGGATTATAAGGGAATAAAAACAGCTTTTATGTATAGCGAGTGTTATAATTGCATTCTACATTCAATCCTTTTTGAGGTTGTTTAATTATACATAGCAGTAAAGTCGCGTGGTTGCACCGCCGCTGAAAGTTCATTGTAGGTCTCCGTGTAAGAACCGGTATTAAGATTTATAATGTCTAGTGTTGGAATGATGTTGCCATTCTCAGTGTTCGAGAGGTCTCAGGTTGAATTCCCAGTTGAGGTGCCCTCTGCTCGTTGGAAACACAATCACTTCACCGCCAATTTGGTTTTGATATGATGAATTAGTAGGTCCCCCCCCCCCACACTGAAAGTTGATTGTAGGTCTCCGTGTAAGAACCGTTATTAAGATTTATAATGTCTAGTGTTGGAATGATGTTGGCATTCTCAGTGTTCGAGAGGTCCCAGGTTCAATTCCCTGTTGGGTGCCCTCTGCTCGTTGGAAACACAATCACTTCGCCGCCATATTGGTTTTTGATGTGATAAGTTAGTAGGTTTTATAAAAGCAATTCTCTCTCTTGCTATTTTTCATTTCATATGTTGGTATTGAATAATAAAGCTTTTAACATGTTCAATCGTGTGAGTGTTATAATTCCTTGCAAAAATATTACCGCTAACGCATGTTCGAGCAATGTCTAATAATTTATATCAAATATTCCACTCAGTAATTTTATCGAGTTTTTTCGCCATGACAGTTGAACTATGTTTGTATATTCAGATTCCTTGTGAAAAGTTAGACTGATTTGTCATGCAAATGAGCCTTGTAGCTCTCGAATTGCCAGAGATAGAGAAATCCTACGTGTTTTTAATTAAAAGAGACTATCGAATTGAAATCAAAAGAATTTTGTATAAATGATTAGAGATTCAGATTCCTCGTGAAAAACTAGATCGATTTGATATGCAGATGAGCCTTGTAGCTCAAAAATTGGCAATTCGCGACTTTTTCCGCGTGGGTGTGGTCAATCGATTAAATTGAATTTGATCTGTGAATGTGAAAGACGATTGTTCAAGAGATTAAGAGCCCTGCAAGTAAAATCTTTTAGACAGGTGGTTTGGCAAAGGGGGAGGGGGTAGTAGCCGGCAGCACATACTTTGATTGACAGGTACATGGGGAAGCTTTTAGACTGTTGTCTTGGCAAAGAGGCAGCGCTGTGTGGGTGGTCTGTCGGCTGATGTTTATCTTAAGTGTTACATATGTACATGATGTTTTACATGGGCGGCATCCTTTGAGTCCTGAAATCCCCCTTTAACCCCTACTATTAGCAGAAATAACCATATTGCTTGCTTCCTTGTAAGTAGAAGCGAAATAAAGGAGTACCATAGGTTAATGTGATAATCAAAAGCTGGTGCTATGTGACTGAAGTTCCTTTCTTTGTATGGACAGTAGTTGAAAAATTCCTGTATGAGAAAAGTATAAATTTTCCATAGCAGAAACCAAAAATAAGGAATGTCTAAAAAACGACGAACTCCACGAAAAAAAAATTATATAACATAAATCGTGTGTTTTAACGTGCTCTACATTTTTTGTATAGTAAGTTTTTGTCCATCTCTTATGGTTTAGCAGTTATACAAAATTCCGTAAAATTCATCCGGAATAAACTACTCTTCAGAGGCTATTCCCAGAAAATTCAAGATATACATTTTATTTGTCAGGTTAGTGTCTTTGATATACGATATTTTAATAAAAATCGTTGGATCCATTTTTGAGAAAATCGAAATTTTCGAAAAAAGTTCCATTAAAGGGTAGTTTGGGGTGGGGGGATCTTTCTTAAAATCTTCGTGTCGCATCCCTGGAAGATACTAAACTTAAATAACAAGTTTGGTATTTTACCGACTTTTCGTTTTTGAGTTATCGTGTTCACAGACACACGGACACACTGACACACGGACACACACACATACACACACACACACGGACCGTTTTGTGAAAATGCTTTTTTACTTTCTCCATACGCACTATGTATATAGTGTATAGAGAAAGTATTGCACTCCACCAAAAATTCGATACCGAGATTTCATCGGAAATATATATTTTAGGGTCCCCAATATCGAAAAAAAGCATTTTCACAAAAAGGTCCGTGTGTGTGTGTATGTGTGTGTGTGTGTGTGTGTGTGTCCGTGTGTCCGTGTGTCTGTGAACACGATAACTCAAAAACAAAAAGTCGGCAAAATACCAAACTTCGTATTTAAGTTTAGTATCTTCCAGGGATACGACACGAAGATTTTGAGAAAAATCCCCCCACCCCCAACTACCCTATACATGGAACTTTTTTCGAAAGTTTTGATTTTCTCAAAAATGGCCCTAACGATTTTGATTAAAATTTCATATATTAAACATATTTACCTGACAAATAAAATGTATATCTTGAATTTTCTGGGAATAGCCTCTGAAGAGTAGTTTATTCTGAATGAATTTTACTAAATTTTGAATAACTGCTAAACCGTAAGAGATGGACACAACCTTACTACAAAAAAAATGTAGAGCACATTAAAACACACAATTTATGTTATACACATTTTTTTCGTGGAGTTTGTCGTTTTTGTGACATTCCTTATTTTTGGTTTCTGCTATGAAAAACGTATACTTTTCTCATACAGGAACTTGTCAATCCTATCCATATAGACAAAGGAACTTCATTGACATAGCAACCAGCTTTTGACTATCACTTTAACCTACAGTTGTCCCTTATTTCGCTTCTACTTACAAGGAAGCGAGTAATTAGACTATATCTGCTATTTTTTTCTTCTGATTAGCATAAAGTAAATAAAGGTATAAGATTTTTAAGAATAATTTGTTGCAGGGATATGGAGAAAGTCATGTGAATGGTACACATCAGATTTTTAGATAAAGGGGACCCTAAAACATATATTTCCAGTGAAATCTCGGTATCGAATTTTTTGGTGGAGTACAATAGCTTCTCTATACATTATGTACATAGTACGTATAGAAAAATCTGATGTGCTACACTCACATGACTTTCTCTATATTTCTGTAAATTATTATTGTTAATAAGCTTATCTATTATTTATTTCATGCTAATCGAGAAAAATTAGCAGAAATAATCTTATTTCTTGCTTTATAGTAAGTAGAACCAAAATAAGGGAGTACCATAGGTTAAAGTAAAAGCCAAAAACTGGTTGCTATGTGACTGATGTTCCTTTGTTTGCATTGACAGGAGTTGACAAATTCCTGTATGAGAAAAGTGTAAGTTTTTCAAAGCTGAAACCAATGAAAAGGAATATCTCAAAAACGATCAACTCCACGAAAAAAATGTGTATAACATAAATTGTGTGTTTTAACGTGCTCTACATTTTTTATGGGTTAAGTATTTGTCCATGTCTTACGGTTTAGTAGTTATGAAAAATTCATCCAGAATAAAGTAGTCTTCAGAAGCTATTCCCAGAAATTTCAGAATATACATTTTATTTGTCAGGTAAATAACTTTAATATACGATATTTTAATCAAAATCGTTAGAGCCATTTTTTAGAAAATCAAAGCTTTCGAAAAAAGTTCCATGTAAAGGGTAGTTTGGGGTGGGGGGATTTTTCTCAACATCTTCGTGTCGCATCCCTGGAAGATACTAAACTTAAATACCAAGTTTGGTATTTTACCGACTTTTCGTTTTTGAGTTATCGTGTTCACAGACACACGGACACACGGACACATACACACACACACGGACCTTTTTTTGAAAATACTTTTTTTGGATACAGGGGACCCTTTAACTTATATTTCCGGTGAAATCTCGGTATCAAATTTTTTGGTGGAGTGCAATACATTCTCTATTCATTAAGTACATAGTGGGTATAGAGAAAGTAAAAAGTAAAAATCTGATGTGTACCATTCACATGACTTTCTCCATATCCCTGCAACAAATAATTCTTAAAAAGCTTATACTTCTATTTACTTTATGCTAATCAGAAAAAAATAGCAGAAATAGTCTTATTACTCGCTTCCTTGTAAATAGAAGCGAAATAAGGGACAACCGTAGGTTAAAGTGATAGCCAAAAGCTGCTTGCTATGTCAATGAAGTCCCTTTGTTTATATGGATAGGAGCTGACAAGTTCCTGTATGAGAAAAGTATACATTTTTCATAGCAGAAACCAAAAATAAGTGATGTCACAAAAACGACGAACTCCACGAAAAAAATGTATATAACATAAATTGTGTGTTTTAATGTGCTCTACATTTTTTGTGTAGTAAGTTTTATCCATCTTTTACGGTTTAGCGTCATTTAAAATTTAGTAAAATTCATCCAGAATAAGCTACTCTTCAGAGGCTATTCCCAAAAAATTTAAGATATACATTTCATTTGTCAGTTAAATATGTTTAATATCCGAACTTTTAATCAAAATCGTTAGAGCCATTTTTGAGAAAATCAAAATTTTCGAAAAAAGTTCCATGTAAAGGGTAGTTGGGGGGTGGGGGGATTTTTCTCAAAATCTTCGTGCCGCATCCCTGGAAGATACTAAACTTAAATACCAAGTTTGGTATTTTACTGACTTTTCGTTTTTGAGTTATCGTGTTCACAGACACACGGACACACAGACACACAGACACACACACACACACACACACACACGGACCTTTTTGTGAAAATGCTTTTTTTGGATATTGGGGACCCTAAAACATATATTTCAGGTGAAATCTCGGTATCGAATTTTTGGTGGAGTGCAGTACTTTCTCTATACACTATGTACATAGTGCGTATGGAGAAAGTAAAAATAAATAACAGTGGCTCAAGAAAATTCTTGAATGTATTTTCAGATTCCCTCAGATTTCAAAGACAGAGGGGCGCTTTGCTCCTTTTCTACACGTACCTCCTATGTAGACAAGGTATTGTATTCCACCCAAAATCGATTTCACCGTAAATACATGTTTTGAAGCCCAAGATATAAAATGGAATTTTCACAAAAATGTCCAAAGTTGGTATTTAAATTCAGTATCTTTCAAGGATGCTACAAGATTTTTAAGAAACTCCCCCACCTACAAACTATCATTTATATGGAAAATGTTTCAAACTTTTTTATTTCCTCCAAAATGGCTTTAACAATTTTAATTAAAAATCCATACATAAAAGATATTTACATGTCAAACCAAAATTTTGTCTTGGGTTTTATACGAATAGTCTCTGAAGATTTCATTCTGGAGGACTTTTGCATAACCGTTAGACCGTAAGAAATAGATAAAATTTGATTACACTAAAAGGGTAGATCTTGTTAATACACAATTTATGCCATTTTGCCATTTCTACAGTTTTTTTTTGTTTTTTTTGAGTTAACCAATTCCGAGATATTCCTTGTTATTGGTTTCAGTTTTAAAATACTTATACTTTTCTCAAATGGCAAACTGCCATTCGTTTCATATGTATTTCGTTTTACTCCCGGCCACACGAAGAGAACCAAATTTCAATTTCATCGCCTTTAAAATATTTTACTATCGCTAGCCTAGTGTATTCTCTTATTTCCTTTCTACTTATAAGGAACTACGTATGTAATAAGAACATTTCTTCTAATGTTTATCTCGATTGGTTTGAACGTGATAGAAAAATATTTTGTAATAATAGTTTGTTTGAGAACACGTAAAAAAAGTCATGCAAATCCTGCATTTAAGATTTTTTACCATCTCTTTGGAATATTCAGTCTGGAAACGTTGGGAACCCCTAACACCAGCCGTTCTCTCAACCTTATACAGACAGCCTCGTCCGTGCGACGAAATACTCTTACGTTTCTGGTAATTCAAATCCAAGATATGAGCAAACTTATAGCAACATTTTTTCTCCTTATTTGCAAAGTCAATTCTACAGTAATTTTACAAACATGTATGGGAATAGACTTATAAAATGTGTTGTATAAAATAATGGAAAAAATGAAAATATAAATAAATGTTGATCCTTTATTAATTTTTTCTTCCCAATTAGAAGTTTAAATTCTTTATGAAGTTTATTAATGATTAAGTTTCATGTGACTATTCTTCGTGAAGGTAAACTGGACTTTGTGAGATACCCGTTAAAGTACTTCATCTCTTGGTATACTAACATCGCCATCTGTATACGCTTATTGAAGTAATTCACATAGCTTATGGGATTATCAGAATGATGAAACTGGGATCAAGTTAATCGCTATTTGACCCACATATCCTTAGTCTCCTCTGTCTTTTTATCAGCGATTATCAGTTTCACGGACACCGCCATATGTCTATAAACAAGCAATACTAAACCAGTCTTTGTAGTTTCATTTTAATACATGCTTTGGTTATCCCAAAATGGAATGAAATGAACTACCTATAACTTACTTAAGAATGGTGTTGTTTGCTGTAAAGGCAAATTGTAAACGGGGGTAATTTTTATGCTTTTTACTTTCTCTTGCCCCGTATATACAATGTACATAGGGATAGAGAAGTATTGCATTCCACCCAAAAATTCGATGTCGAGATTTCACAGGAAATACATGTTTTAGTACCCCCTGAATCCAAAAAAAAGAAGCATTTCCAGAAAAAGGTCTGTGTGTGTGTGTGTGTTCATGTGTGTGTCCGCGTGTCTGTGAACACGATAACTCAAAAACGAAAAGTAGCTAAAATACCAAACTTGGTATTTAAGTTCAGCATCTTCCAGGGATGCGACACGAAGATTTTGAGAAAAATTCCCCCACCCCAAACTACCCTTTACATGGAACTTTTTTCGAAAATTTGGATTTTCTTAAAAATGGCCCTAACGATTTTGATTAAAATATGGTATATAAAACATATTTACCTGACAAATAAAATGTATATCTTGAATTTTCTGGGAATAGCTTCTAAAGACCTGTTTATTTTGGATGAATTTCGCTTAATTTGGCATAACTAATAAACCGTAAGAGATAGACAAAAACTTACTAAACAAAAGATGTAGGCCTTGTTAAAATACAAAATTTACATCCTATACATATTTTCGTGGAGCTTACCGTTTTCGAGGTATTCATTGTTATTAGTTTCAGTTGTGAAGTACTTATACTTTTCTCAGACGGGAGTGTCCGTTTTTCTTTTGTTCTACTCCTGGCCAAGAAAAGAAGCGATTTGTAATGACAATCGCATAACGACAGCTTTTAAAACATTTGACTATCGATTTAGCCTAGTGTATTCCCTTATTTTCTTCCTACTTATAAGGAACTAAGTAGTAAGAGCATTGTGCTGAATACCTCGATTAACAAGGTGCAGAAAGTAGAATAATCTTATGTAAGAAGTTTGTAGAACGGCTAGAGAAAGTCATGTGAGTGTAACACATCAGATTTTTACTTTATCTACTACTAGCACAAATTTACAGAGGTACTAAATTGTACTACACCCAAAAATGTTTAAAGATTTCATCGAAAATACATGTTTTTTGTCGCCCTCCGTGGTGTAATGGCTACCATGCTAATTACCATGCCAACTTCCTATACCCAAGGTCGCGAGTTCAAACCTGGCGGAGAACGATGGATTTTTCGGGTGTAAAAATCCTCAGCATAGCTTCCTTCGGAAGGGAAGTAAAGCCGTGGGTCCTATGTCGTAGATTTACGGCACGTAAAAGAACCTCAGGTCTGATAGAGAGGCCTCTGAGCAAAATTAAGCGGTCTTTCACGGCCAATTTAGAATAGGACGGTGAGAACCACAGTAGTTAAAGAGCGTCCATAAATAACACGCCATTTTTCTAAAAAATCATTTTTAGAAAAAATGTTCGCGCACCGAACGGGATGGCTTGAGCGATAACGTCATTCGGGAGGTCCCGGGTTCGAACCAGGGTGACCGGCCGCTCTAACCTTTGCGTTTTTTTGTTTTTTTTTTCTTTTTTTTTTTTTTTCATGGTTTCACGGGTCAGCAGGCGAATGCTAGGATACTCAGTTTCTACCATATTTTCTCTTCCCATCACTCCCCTCTCATCTGATTCAGGGTTGAAGGACAAGACATTGGTGTTCAGGAGGTTGTGGCTGAACGGTGGCTTGGGCTCTATAAAAGTTTCTTCTTGGCGTCGTTTTTTTAAATGTTTAACTGCATAGGCATCGCAGGCGATGACACTGACAATACAATGAAGATGGAGCAACGGTGGAATGCGATGGCAGGAGAAATCGGAGAACCCGGAGAAAACCCACCCCTGCGCCGCTTTTTCCACGACAAATCCCACATATGGATACTTGGAATTGAACTCGACGTCGTTGCGGGGGGCCTCTGCCTTCAGGTGGATCGTTCCTTCGTGGTGTTTTCTATCTACGAATGGGAAACGAGACGTATGAAGTCGGAACGGCAGATAAAACCGCTTCGCTACTGACCAAGGGATAAGAATCAAGGCGTGTGAAGTCGGGAGGGCAGTTAAAAGTGATTCGCTATTGGCGAGAAGGAACGTGCTATACCTCGCGACTCGACAACTCGCCGGTACTTTGCTCGTGTAGTGTAAAAGTAGCATAACTACCTGTCTGAATTCCCTCCCTACCTATATCTATGGTTTTATTCAAAACACACTGCGCTGTACTCCTTTTCACTTCAGCAGTTCTTCACTCAACATTACATAGTATGAAGCAAACATTCGAGATTCTACCTCTAAGTTTCCTGTTCAGAACAGCAGAAACCTGCAGAACTCCGAATTAAAAGTCTGCCGAACGTGCAGATGTTGGCTCTGAAGTAGCAGGCAAATATCTCCAGAATCTTAGTGAAGTTTATACAAAATATATACAAAAACCTATTGGCAGTAGATATGAAGTTAATTAGATATGTAAGGAGATACTTACTGAAATGAATAAAAGAAGTAATGAAACAATAAGATAAGGTTTAGAAACACTTTCAGTTAAGAAAATATAAAGAAATTGAAAGACCCTGGTGTCAGAATGATAGAAAATAGATTGTTAAAAAAAAATCTGATGTGTTCCATTCTCTACATCTCTGCAACAAATTGTTGTTAAAAAGCTTAGGCTTCCATTTACTTCATGCTAATTGAGAAACAATTAGCAGAAATATCTTATTACTTGCTTCCTTGTAAGTAGAAGTGAAATAAGGGATCACCATAGGTTAAAATGATAGTCAAAAACTGGTTACTATGTGACTGAAGTTCCTTTGTTTGTATGGACAGGATTGACAAAACCCAATATGAGAAAGGTATGTTTTTCAAAGCTGAAACTAAAAACAAGGAATATCTTAAAAACGATTTACTCCACGAACAAAAAAAAAAAAAAAAAAAAAAAAAAATATATATATATATATATATATAACATAAATTGTGTGTTTTAACATGCTCTACATTTTTTGTATGGTAAGTTTTTGTCTATCTCTTACGGTTTAACAGTTATGCAAAAATCCGTCAAATTCATCCACAGTAAAGTAGTCTTCAGAGACTATTCCCAGAAAGTTCAAGATATACATTTTATTTGTCAAGTAAATATCTTAAATATACGAGATTTTAATCAAAATTGTTAGAGCCATTTTAAGAAAATCAAAAAATTTTCGAAAGTTTTTCCATATAAAGTGTAGTTGAGGGTGGGGGATTTTCTTGAAAATCTTCGTGTCCCATCCTTGGGAGATACCAAACTTAAATACCGAGTTTGGTTTTTCACGGTCTTTTCATTTTTGACATATTCTGCCCACAGACAGACACACAGGTACACGGACATTTTTCTAAAAATCTGCTGTGTTCCATTCACATGACTTTCTGTATATCTCTGCAACAAATTATTCTATTTACTTAATATAATCGAGAAAAAATTAGCAGAAATAGTCTTATTACTTGCTTCCTTGTTAGTAGAAGCGAAATAAAGGGGTATCATAGGTTACAGTGATAGTCAAAAGCTGGCTGCTCTGTGACTGAAGTTCCTTTGTTTGTATGGACACGAGTTCACAAAGTCCTGCATGAGAAAAGTATAAGTTTTTATAGCTGAAACCAAAAACAAGGAATATCTCAAAAACAATCAACTCCCGGAAAAAATGAATATAAAATAAATTGTGTCTTTTAAGGTGCTCTACATTTGTTGTGTGGTAAGTTTTTGTGCATCTCTTACAGTTTAGCAGCTATGCAAAATTCCATAAAATTCATCCAGAATAAAGTAGTCTTCAGAGGCTATTCCCAGAAAATCAAAATATGCATTTTATTTGTCAGGTAAATATCTTTAATACACGATATTTTAATCAAAATCGTTAGAGCCAGTTTTTATGAAATCAAAATTTTCGAAAAAAGTTCCATGTAAAGGGTAGTTGGGGGTGGGGAGATTTTTCTCAAAATCTTCGTGTCGCATCCCTGGAAAATACTAAACTTAAATACCAAGTTTGGTATTTTACCGACTTTTCGTTTTTGAGTTCTCGTGTTCACAGACACACGGACACACGGACGCACACACACACACATACACGGACCTTTTTCTGAAAAAAAAACTTTTTTTGGATACAGGGGATCCTAAAACATATATTTCCGGTGAAATCTCGGTATCGAATTTTTTGGTGAAGAAGTGCAATACCTTCTCCATACACTATGTACATAGTACGTATAGAGAAAGTAAAAATAAGGATCGCCAGATTGGAGAAAGAGAACTGAGTAAACCTCATAAGAGATGATGTATGATAGAAAGCGGTACAGAGAGCGGTACAGCTGAACATAGCACGCAATCCTTAAAAGAAGTATTTAATGCCCGTTCTTATTGCATGCGGCAGTACAAGCGGTGGCCAATATCATACATAAAATAAACTTATCCAAAACATCAGTTGACGGAGGGGGCCACCTAGCACCTCGACTCCTAGCGGATCTTTTATGCCTACACCCCCGGGAGGAACGGATGGGCTAAAGGATTCGCAAGACATGAATGTATCTACCGTAGTCCCACGGCAAGTTGAATATACTCTACGTTCCGTGCCGTAGCCCGGCACAGAGGACAAAGACGCACTGTTAGGTAACAGTTACAGGTTTGACCTCCCGGCCACGAGAAGCTCCTCTAGCGGGACCGGAAAACATGACCCAGCAAGGGTGGCTCGACAGGCTTCCCTCTGGCAGAGCCATGAAGAAAATTCAACTCGCGAGTCTTTGCGCCATTAGTCCGCCACCAACATGAACCGTATTCTCGAATCAAACTAAAATAAAGAAAGGGGAAAAAAATAAATGAGGGAAAGAATCCGCCTTAGCGACCAGGGGAACCCCACAAAAATACACTTCACAGTGGGTGGACGCCGAGGTTCGAAATCGCCGCCTCCTGAATGCAAATTAAATTATAATTGGGAACGTAAATTCGAGAAGAAAACGTATTAGGCCTAAATTTATTGTGCCTTCCTAGCACGTGTAAGTTATGTCTATAAAATCTGGAAAAATCTCAGTTCAGAAGGATAGTCCAGACGGGATTTGAACTACGGGCCTCGTGTTAATAAAATAGTAGATATTTCAGTAAGGCATTGGATAAAATTATATATCTTAGGTAAAAATTACTGCTGAAAGATTCAATTTCTTCTGTTTATGTGTTACTTATTAGAATTGGAATATCAATTATCGTAGTTCTTTAGGCAATTCTGAAGAAAAAATCTGATGTGTTCCACTCACATGACTTTCTCTGTTCTATACAAAACTTTCCTTATTAAAATTATTTTTATATTCGTCATACTCAAGACAAACATTGCAAATATTGGTTTTATAACCTGCTTCTATGTATGTAGAAGAGAAACAGGAATGAATACACTAGGTTCAGCGATAGTCAAATCTTTTAAAAGCCGGTCGCTAAGTGAAACATCTGCTTGTTAGGAGTAAACAAATGAGAGACGAAAAGAAAGATGTCCACCATTTGAGAAAAGTTAAAGTACCTTTAAACTGCAACCAATAACTGGAATATCTCGAAAATGGTTAATTCTACCAAGAACAAAAATATATATGACATAAATTGTGGGTTTTAATGAGAGCAGCACTTTTTGTGTGGTAAGTTTTGTCTTTCTCTTACGGTTTACCACTTATGCAAAAATCATCCAGCATGAAGAGGTCTTCAAAGGCTATTCCCAGAAAATTCAAGATATATATTTCGTTTATCATGAAAATGTCTTTACATATGATATTTTAATCAACATCTTTACATCCATTTTTGAAAAAATTAAAACTTTCTAAAGGGTAGCTGGAATGGGATTATTTTCTTGAAAATCTTCCTTGGAACATACTAAACTTAGATACCAAGTTTGATATTTCATCAACTTTTCGTTTTTGAGCTAAGCTGACCACAGACACATGCATATGTTTCTAAAAATGCTTTTCTTTTTATATTCAAAACATGTATTTCTGGTGAAATCTCTATATCGAATTTTTGGGTGCCATACAGTATCTTCTCTATCCATTATGTACATTGACATACGGGCTAGAGAAAGTAAACTTTTGAAATGCAAGTTTCTTTTTAGATAATAAAAGAAGTAAGCATACACATTGGTGATCAAAGTCAAATTATAATGCATTCTAAGTAATGTCTTGGCAGATCTCTCTGATGAATTAAATATTTGTATATGCCCTACAAGTGCGCACAACCTTTATTATTAGCAAGGGGGGGGGTATTCTCCCCTTCTTGGAGATGGAGGATATTTCACAAAGAGCTCGTGCAGTCTTTGCTCCTGAAAGACTGGTTTATGATGCTATAAAGATGAAAGGCTTCCAATTATTCAGTCGCTGAAAGAAGCAACTAGCTTAGTGAGTATGAAACGATATTTGAATATCCTTTAAATAGACAGACAGTTCCATGACTTTATTGCTTAAATAAAATACAGAAATACATCCCCATGACGACTACTGGGAAACTAATGTGCTGCCCATAAACGACTTCCTTTGTCTGTTACAAATTTAAATGTTATGTACTTCTTATACTGAGCCAGATGGCTTAGACGTTTGTCTGGGACTGCCATTCGGTTCGCTCCCCATTGACCGCGCTCCTGGGTTTTTCTGTGGTTTTCCTGGAGCTGGCGGTACTGCATATCTACCGGGTGACTACGGACTGCCTCCTGCGGTCAATTTTTACTTTCTCTACCCGTACTATGTACATAGTGTATAGAGAAGGTATTGCATTCCAACCAAAAATTCGAAACCCAGATTTCACCGGAAATACACTTTTTACGCTCCCCTGTATCCAAAAAAAAAGTATTTTCAGAAAAAGGCCCGTGTGGGTCCATTTGCCAGTGTGTCTGTGAACACGATTACTCAAAAATACAAAATCGGTAAAACACCAAACTTGGTATTTAATTTTAGTATCTTCCAGGGATGCGACATGAAGATTTTGAGAAAACTCCCCCCACTCCAAACTACCCTTTACATGGAATTTTTTTAGAAAACTTTGATTTTCTCAAAAAAGGCTCTAAGAATTTTGATTAAAATATTGTATATTAAAGTTATTTGCCTGACAAATAAAATGTACATCTTGAATTTTCTGGGAATAGCCTCTGAAGACTACTTTATTCTGGATGAATTTTACGAAATTTTGCATAACTGCTAAACCGTAAGAGATGGACAAAAACACTTAACAGAAAATGTAGAGCACGTTAAAACACTCAATTTATGTTATATAAATGTTTTTCGTGGAGTTGATTTTTTTTTAGATATTCCTTGTTTTTGTTAAATAACTTAACACTTTTCTCATACAGGAATTTGCCGACGCCTGTCCATACAAACAAAGGAACTTGAGTCACTTAGCAACCCGCTTTTGTCTATCATTTTAATCTATGTTACTCCCTTGTTTCGCTTCCCTTACAAGGAAACGAGTAATAAGGCTATTTCTGCTAGCTTTTGTTGATAGAAGCGTAAGCATAAGCTTTTTAACAATAATTTGTTGCAGAGATGTAGAGAAAGTCACGTGAATGCAACACATCAGATTTTTTGTCCTCGATTGTAATTGTAAACTCCCCGATTCCCTCTGCGCCGAAAAGATACTGCTGGAATTAAATATTCCGAATCGCTCCTGCACGTCGACTTTGTCCTGAGTTTTATGTTGGTAATGCTCACTATCCAAGTCGGTAGTAAAGACATAAATTGATTCGGCCTATTCGGTCTTTGGCCTTGGTAGTAGGCCTGTTCATTCAATATAGCAGTGCACTGGAGTGTAGACGGATATATGTAAACAATGGCAAACGTGCAAAAAATCATAAGTTAAAGGGGCAAGGAATTTTAGCGTCCAAAAATATTGAAGGATGGAGTTAGGAGGTGGACGTGTGTATAAAAAACCTATATGTGTAAAGATTGACGAAAAATCGTGCGGTTAAACCACGGAGGGAATTGGAATACACTTTACTTGAATAGAAAATTGGGAGGGAAAATAACTATAACCTTTTTGCAAGGTAATCAGAACCGTATTTTTGGGAGGGAATCGGTCGGTTCCTATTCCTTTGTTTCATTTCCCTTTTTCATCTTTCAGGTCAGCGCAGGTGTGGCTTGAGGTTTGAGGAAGATTTGCCGGTCCCCGTAGCCGCGCTCGCTAGTGTCTCGCTTTGGTGCTTCGCGGCGCACGGGATCGTAGGTTCGAGTCCCACCTTGGGCATGGGTGTTTCTGTGTTTGTAAATGTGTTTGTGTATGTATACATAAAAAGGAAAACGAATAGGTCAACTAAGGAAATTTAGAAACTAGAAAAAGGAGGTAAAAAGGAATAGAGCGCCGGAGTCCTGACAAGCCTCCGGAACTGTATTTTCTATTAAAAAAAAAAAAAATAATAAAAAAAAAAAAAAGGTAGATGGCACGGTTGCTTGCTTGCTCCGAGTGAAACTCTTTCTCCCCTGGTTGCGCAGGTTGAGGCTTAGATGTCGTAGAGGCCTGCTTTTGACCTGCCGGTGCCTGTATGGCATCCGTGGCGCGCCTGGGCTGCCAACTGGTGAATGTTAGAGACTTCCGTGCTTAGCTCCGTCGTTTCCTGTGTGCTGACCAGTGGTTTCCCCTTCTCTCTTTTTCCGGAGGGTGGTAGGCCGTAATTGCTCAGTACTTGGTCGCAGTTGCCGAGGTTTCCCGCGCCGTTACAATGCTCTACCCTCTACTTCTTATTATACCTATGGAGCTGAGGGATGGACTACGGTGCAGGGTAAAAAGTCTGCGATCTTGGCAGTGAAGACGGACGGAATAAGACCAAGTGCAAGGGTTTGCAGGTTAGAAAGCAGAAATGAAGAGGTTAGACAGATGATGGTGGAAAGGATCGAAAGACATGTTCTTCGGTGGTATAGCCATATTAAAAGAATGGATGAGTTTAAGGGGTCAAAAGTCTTTTTACAATGGTCACCTATAAATAGAAGGAAGCGAGAATTGTTCTTATATCTGTTCTAATTGTAAGGAACTAAGCAGTAAGACATTTATGCTAATGTTTATCTTGATAGCACGAAGTAGATAGGACATTAAGTTTTGTAAAAGTAATGGTCGAGTGGTTTTACCGCTCGCTTCCCATCTAGGCGGCCCGGGTTCGATCCCAAGCGCCCGCATGTGGGATTCGTAGTGCACGAAGCGGCATCTGGGGGGTTTTCTCCGTGTCCTTCTGTTTCCCTCGCCACTCATTCTACCAATTGCTCCATCATCACCTTTCGCTTGCATTTCATTTCATCCACTTTCTCGCGCTCATACCTGGCTACGAGCCGACAACTCGTACCAGGTTCTCCATTTTGTGTTTTTGTGCCGTTGGCCCCCCCCCCACAGGCTTCTGACCCCTAGACATCAGTTTTTAATTCCTAGAAGGGTGTCAGTCCTAAAATACGGGGAGGGTAAGCCGACTACGAAAAAAAAAATGTTAACGTGAGGTAGAGAAAGTCATGTGAATGGAACACATCAGATTTTTTTTCAGGATAAGTGTAAACTGCGGTAAAGCATTTGTTCGGGCTTCGGACCTGAGAGGGGTTGAACCCGGACATCCAGCACTCTAGCAGGCTGATCACGAGAACATGGAGCGGTCAGTGCTCAACATTTGACAGCATAAGTACCAACCTTACCTCCCATATCATTATTTTAGAAATACTTCTTATGCATGTTCTAATGGGATTTTGTATCATTTATTACTTTCTGCTGGCTGCAGCAACCAGATCTCAAAGTACAAACAGGTTGAACTAATAATGCTAAATTATGGGTCTAAAGTTGGAACTATTCTGTTATTATTTATTGCTATATCAACTCACCATGGACCACTTGTTCCAGTTGCTCTGTTCATGATCCGGTCGACTATCCGCAGCTACTCCGCCTACAATACCTGCACAATAAGAAGAAAAAATTTGTATCATTTCAGCAAAAACATTACAGTGTAGCTGAACATTTTTTGTATTAAAATGGGTATTCGTGGTTTTATTTTATGCAAAATGTGCTGATGGTTAGCACAATACAAATAGATTTGGTGAAAAAAACCTAATTATTGCCTTACATAATAGTTATTTATATTATAAGTGGCTTAAAAAAATTATTATTTGTTAGTGGGATGTTCAGTGCACGAGAGCGTAAGCGCGAGTACTCTAATTTCTCATGAGCAAATAATATTCTAATAAGCCAGTGTAATAATACGTTTTATCCTATCCTAATATTAACTGAAATATTCTTATATTTATTAATATTAGTATTATTGGAGTCGTCATTACGAGGAATTGAATTTTAGTCGTGACATAGGTAGTGCTTTGTTTGTTCGTTGCTGCGTAACCCTGCCGGAATAAACAGTTTCAATTCTGGTTGTTTAAATTGTATAAAAAAATCAATAAATGAATAGTTTTTTTTAATGAAACTGAAAAAGTTTTAGATTATGCTGTACTTAGTTTATTACCCGACTTATATGACAAGCAATTTGCATTATTTAAAGAATGGGGAGCTGCCAAAGGAGTTAAAATAATTTACAATTAATTAAAGACTCATTTTTGTTGTTTCCTAGTATACATGAAATGTATACATGAAGTCTATAGGGTAGGATAAAACATAATATAGATTGGAGTGGAAATGTTTCAGTTTACAGAGTCTGTGTTAAGGTGACCAACCAGTAACAATTTCAAATTCAATGTTTCTTAAGCAATTATGTTCAGTTTTTTACCACATACTATTGTAATGTGTAACAATTCTGCAATATTAAGACAAATGCATCAAATAGTTTTTGAGAAAAATAAACTGTTATTGTCTTTTTTAATTATTGTGCCAAAAATGCTCCTTGCGTTTTAGTTTTAAAATTTTGTAACAAAACTTCATATTTATATTCCGGGAATATCGCTTTAAAAAGTATCGAATGAGTTTCAAATGAATTAAATATTACTGCAAGAAAAGGTGTGATAAATTAATCTTTCATATTTTTCGTTGTTTTATTTGTTTAATTAATACAAATACACAACTAATTTTACTTATTTAGAACATTAAATCAATAATTTCTATATACGTGATATTAAGGTCCTCAGGTAGAAAAATCAAACTTATTGGTTAAAATGTGCACCACAAGGAGCATTTTGAATATTTATATGCGTTGGAAAATGCATTTAGAGAAACAGGCATTTTAATATTTAAAGTACTATTTGTTGTCATTAAAACTGCCATTTAAAAGGTCACGCAACAAGCGTTTAAGCTGCAAGAGGCTGAAAATAACGTTGGCATATTAATATACAAGAGCCACGGTATTGTATTGTGCTAAAATCCAAAAGTTTCAAGAATTTTGGTCAATTTAAACTAGACCAGGCAGCTCAAACATGACCCGTGTGAGTTAGTGAACTGTGCAATCTGAACACCTCCACATCCTTGACGCGAGGGAAAAGTTCAAATGAACACGCTAGCTGCTATATGTTCGACGTCATATTTATAATACCATTCACAAAGTTCCGTCGCAATGGCAGTAGCCTAGTCAGTACACGTTTTGCGTTGACATATTGAAAGATGTCCAGATATTTGTCTCACCAATCATGGGAAGTGGAATTTTTTGGGTACCAAGAAAACTACCAGGCAAAATGCTTAATTTAAAATAAGAACTAAATTTGTGCAAAATATTTGAAGCTGAAGTCACAATACAATATCAAACGACAAACTACTTGAATTACAAATCACAACGTTTTGTTCATAAATTGTGTGTTTTGACAAGATCTACGTTTTTTGTGTAGTAACTTTTTGTCTATCTCTTACGGTTTACCAGTTATACAAAAGTAATCCAGAATGAAGGAGTCTTCTGAGGCTAATCTCAGAAAATTCATGATATATATTTCGTTTGCTATGAAAATTATTTAAACATATGGTATGTTAATCAAAATTGTTGGATCCATTTTTTAGAAAATCAAAATGTTCGAAAAATGTTCCATATAAAGGGTAGTTGGGGAGGAGGAATTTTCTTAAAAATCTCCGTGTCACATTCTTGGAAAATAGTAAACTTAAATATCAGTTTTGGTATTTAATGAACTTTTCGTTTATGAGCTATGCTGCCCACACCCATGCATTTTTCTAATTTGCGGGATTGGCATCGAATTTTTGGGTGGAATACTTTCTCTACCTTCTCTGTACATTGCACATACGCGCTAGAGAAAGTAATAGAACCATTAAACAATAAAATAATTAATCAAAGGCAAAAATGGATAACTCCTGGATGGAATGGAGGGAGGAAGATATCCTAAAAGTTTGAATTTTGGGCAAAAATTCTTTTTTAGGGAGGAAAGGCCTTTGTTTATTTTTACTTAATTCACCTGTCTCTTACTGATCCAATTCACCTCTCTCTTACTGATCCAATTCAAGAAAGTGTTGAGGAAAAAATGTTAAATTAACTCCTACAAATATTGTTAAAAATTGAGCTTTTAATCAGTTTGGCTTTTAAGCAGCTCTTGCATACATACTTATTGAAAGGGAAAAGAGAACGAGGAAGACCCAGGAAACGGTGGAGGAATCTATGAAGCTGGAACGCGGTGGTAAGCTGAACTATAGATTGGAGAAGAGGAAGAACTAATAATAATAGATGCACTAACACCCAAAATATGACAAATAACCTCTTATAATCCTCTTAATCCGGCATGAAATTAATAATATCCACTTGTATCGACATTATGAATCTTCAATAAAAAGCATGCATTGTATATATTTCTCAACAGTTATCACCAACACACAACACAATTTTATTCTTGAGAGAACGACAGATTTCCTTTCTGTGCAATTGTGTTTGCCGTGAGCTTAAAAACTAACCCAGCGGTAGATGCAGCACTTTTGCTCGAGTGTCCTCAACAACAGTCCCTCCGAGCCTGGTTGGAGGAGGAGGAGGAGGAGGAGGAGGAGGAGGAGGGGGAGGAGCGTGATAGATAATACGTCACTGGAAAAAAATGTTAGCACAATTGCTTTCGCTTCCTGTCACTTCATTGTGGCACATCATTCAGCACCGAGACAGCTTGCCCTCAATGCTGAGTTGTATTGCATACTGCAGTTAGAACCCTGTGAATCGTGAGAACCCCGTCGATATTTAGTGATCAATCAGGCTAAAGTAGCCTCTAGGTTAATGAAATGAACTCAAAGATGAGCTCGCGGACCTAAAGCAACAAGTCTATCTGATATACAGCTCAATGACTGAGCAAATATTCCGATTAAAAATCTCGACAACTAAACCTAATAAGAATTTGAGAATGTCTCCGTTGTCGAGTGGACAGTTATCTGAATTCTTACCCGGAGGTTCCGGGTTCGATCCCCAGCTGGGGCGTAGAATTTTTCTTTAACCAGAATTATATCATATCCTCCGCAATCTCATTCATGTGAGATAAAATGTGTGTGTGTGTGTGTGTGTGTGTGTGTGTGTGTGTGTGTGTTTGAAGAAAATAAAATGATTAAAAAACCAACGATAGAGAACCTACAGTCAACGAATTGGTTCTAAAGCAAAGCTCCTGAAATGATCTTAGGTGTTAAAGGAGGTTACATAAATGAAACAATAAAAAATAATAAATAAAAATTATTCAAATAATGCATGGATACTCCATAAGACGTAAGAAACGTAACTCTGTGCTGCTAAAATATGTTTCAAAAACAATTTTAATGTTTCAACAAAGGCAACAGCAAATAATATTATAATGCTTTTATTTTTCTTCCCGTTTTCTTAAAATTCATCGTACTTGGTCCAAACAAATTAGATACAATAAGAGGATTTTTATAATATACGAAGAAATTGATTTAGGGAACTAAAAAAAAATTGTATGGATTATTATCTTAAGGGCTGAAAACCGAACGAAATCTAATAAAATGATTAAAAGAATTTACTAGAAGCTATAAGGGAGTTGTTAACTGTGGATACGCAACTGCTTCTATTTGGCGAAAAAAAAAAAAAAAAAAAAGAAGTGTCAAATGGACATTATAACTCGAATTTAACACAATGCTTTCTCTATCACATATACATACTAAGTTGAGAAGGTATTGCATTACATCCAAAAGTTCGATACCGAGATTTCACCGTAGATACGTGAATTTTTAGAAAAAAAGTCCTTGTGAGTCTATAAACAAACATAACTCAAAAACGAAAAGACAATTGGGTACCAAAATAAGTATTTAAGACACGAAACTTTTCAGGAAAACTGCCGTGCTCTGTTTTACAAAGAATATTTTTAGAATGTTTTTATTTTCTCAAAAACTGCAACTATTTTACTTAAAATATCATATATTATAGAATTCACGTTGCAGTATATATGACATTTTCCGGGAATGACTTCTGAAGCTCTCTTCATTTTGATGAACTTTTGCATAAACCGTAATAGATAAACAAAAACTTACAACTTAGCTAGATCTCGTTAAAATACATAATTTATGTCAGATTTTTTTTGTAGAGTTAACCATTTTATCGTTATTTGTATAACTTTTACAATACGTATACTTTTATCAAACGGAAAGTCGTAATTCGTTTTTTATATTCCTGACCATACAAAGATATCGGAATTCCCAGATTATCACTTAGAGGACAGCTCATTAAAAATTGTTTCCTAGTGTATCCCCACATTTTCTTCACCCTACAAGGAAAATAGAATAATAAGCTTTTGAGAGAATAATTTGTTTTAGAATAATTAGAGGAAGGCATGTGAAAGGAACACGTCAGGTTTTTAACAGTTAATTTTATGTTACGCTGTTACTAGATTAACTGTCCTATTACATGCATATTGATGCTATAGTTTTCTCCAAAACATGATGATCTTCAAACGGGACCACTCCCCCTTGCCACTGGGCAATAACCATTAGCAAACAAAAGACAACATAATAAAATCTCTCCTGGAGACTGAAGACTTGGCTTGCAAATCGAGATTCGCGCCTCAGTTAAGGGACCAGTAAGTGGAAGACAATGCAAAAGTTGGTTTCCAACTGCAGATCTCCTAATCTCAAACTTTGGAAGAGGGTTATCATGTTCTGAAAAATATTGTAAGATGTTTGCTCAGTCACAATCCTAAAACAAGGTTATATGGAGAAATTGAGTATTAAACACCAGTTGCACGCATTCAAGCACTTTCACGAAACAGACTCTGGTTTTACCGAGGAGGAAAAATGTATTGAGCACAGCTGAAAATCGAACCCGGAAACAAGTGCTCCTCCAACATGCCGGAATGTATAGTTCATCAAGAAATCTCTCTACCACTTATATGGTGTGTGGTTTGTGAGGGGCGCATTGGATTGGTTTGTGAGGGATGTATAGTGCAAAACAAGACAAAGATCTACCCCGAAAAAAACCTTACCCGGGTAACTCACCATAAGCGAGATTCGAACTCACGACCTGTTGAATGTGAGGCAGACCACCATACTACCCAGGCGGGCCGTGTTTTCTTTTATCCTCAGAAAAAAGGGAAAAAAAAAAAAAAAAAAAAAAAAAAAACTGTCAAGTTATTGTAAGCTTTTAGGACTCCGGGCTTATTTTAGCGATATGTTAGGTTTTAATATATGTTTGTATAACAAGTAAGCCGTAAGGATGGTGTGTTGCATTCACATGATCTTCCTTAGTCACTCTTCTAGAAATTATTCTTTCAAAAGCTTATTTTCATATTTACTTTTTCTTAATATGTTTAAACTTTAATTACTCGTACATATATTTTATATAATTTCTTTGCAGATATAAGCATATATATGTGTGTGAAATTTCATGAAAAATCACAAAAAATCAACCTTTCTTATTTTAATTCCATAAAATAATTGAAACACTCCTGGATATAAAAAAGTAAAACTGACCACCAGGCGTCATTTTTAAATGCCTTAACTGGAGCTACAGCAAAGCATTAGAGGTGAAACTGTACTGCACTCGGTAAGAAAAACTTCAGTTCGACGAGATCTCATTCGCATTATGCAAAGTAAAACAGGAAGCTGTGGAGAAGAAAAGCAGCAATATAAACAGAAAAGGAGAGAAAAAGCAACAGCAGAGGAAAGGAAAAGGAAAGCTGAGAGTTTAACCTATCAACCTTGTGGATTTTAATGTGGGCTATACATTCAAATCTTATCTTTTCTTACTATTGACTTTCTTACTCTAAAATGTTCCTTTATTCCACAAATAAAGTTTGCTATATATGTTCACAGAGGTACAATAAATAAGAATTCCCTAGTTTTTATTGCAAGGTGTACATATGTTTTCATTTTCAAACATAAAAATTAAACTTTTATCACAAAAAAGTACATTCATAACTTTAAAAATGTTGGAGCCTAAACTAAAGAAGATACAGAGAAACCTAGGGCGACTTCAAACATCAGATCTATTGTGAACCTAAAGTTAAAATATTAAATCAAAATTATACTTTTTTTTGTCGCAAGGGATGTTTTAGTGACACGACAAACAAATAAACAAATATAACTATAACCTCCAAACCATTAGAGCAAAATTGAAGAAATTTCATTATATTATATCTGTGGTATGAATTTCAAAATTTTGGAATTTCAAATTTTCAGTTATACCTGTCTTTAAACAATATCTAAACCTTTTAAGCTGGTCATATGTGATGGTCATTTTGTTGACTTGACAAAAAGGAAAAACAAAATGAAGAACGATTTCTCATTTGAGAAAAGTATAAATTATTGGGATAACTACACAAAAAGATCTGATGTGTCCATTCAGTTGACTTTCTTTCCCTTTTCAGCAACAAGCCACCCATTCAAAATAGCATTAAATTAGCTTTTATGGTACTAACACATTTAAACGTTCATTTTCCTGATGTGAATTTAAAGTGATATTTTGAACATTCTCTCTTAATGAGCATTTTTGTCTAGTCTGTAGTATCAGCAACCCAGTATTTCGTTGTTCAGTGTGAGCCTACATTTGCCTTTTAAAGACAAAAGAATGTGAAGCAGGTATTTGAGCCTCATACCAGTTCCATTTCCTCTGCTGCAGATGTTCAAAAGCTGAATGCAAAACAAAAGCTAATAAGAGGTCCACAAATGGCATATGTCATTAAGCAGGTACCTAAGTTTTCTGGAAGGAGATTAAGTGGCGGGCACGTGGCTTGTTAAGAAGTTCTAGAAATATAGATTGTACTGAGTGTATACTGAGTATAAATCAATTTACCTGTAAACAGAACTTTGTGTAATTTTGGTCGGTTAGCACGTTATAAATTTTGCTAAGAATAACAAATAAAATTATGATATTCCGAAAGAAATATATTGAAGCAGCCGTTTGAGATACCACAGCAGAATAGAAACATAAAGGTCTTTAATCTTTTCGTAATAACTTTCAACAGTGGTTAGACCACTCGCCTCTCACCAAGGTTCTATCCCAGGTGACCGCATTTGGGATTTGTGGTGGATAAGCGGCGCAGGGCGGGTTTTCTCCGGGTTCTTCGGTTTCCCCCGCCATCGTACTCCACCGGTCCATCTCCATCTTGACTCCACGCATCATCAGTGCCATCGCCTATGGTGCGCATATAGGAAAACTGGGAGTTAAATACTATAAAATAAAAGTTTCTTTGATTCATAAGAATGCTTACATTTTTGCAACTTCTATTTCTCATTCTACTCTGTGGAGCTCTATTATTTTCTCTTTCTACGTTCTCAGTCACATGCCTGTTGTGTAGTATCAGTGTAGTTCACTAAAAATTATATATCGGAAACACATATTTATATGTTTACTTTCTCTTATTTATATTTTTACTTCCTCTACCACGTTCAATGTACTTAATAGGCGGAGAAAGTATTGCATTCTAGGCGAAAAAGTTGATACACAGATTAAATCTTAAAACATGTTTTGTGGACCCCTGAACACAACTAAAGATAAAAATAAAGTACAAGTCAAACATTACATAACAAATAATTAGAAACTAAAAAAATATATGTTTCTTAGGAAACATCATTTTTTGGAAAAGCTGCATGTTTTGTGTGTGTGTGTGTTTGTGTGTGTATGTGTGTGTAAACAGCATAATTCAAAAAGAAAAAGTCGGTTAAATACCAAATTTGGTATTTAAGCTCCCATCTTCCAAGAAAGTGACACTAAGATTTTCAAGAAAATCTCCACAGAGCAAACCATCCTTTATATGGAAGATTATTCGAAACGTTGAATTATCTTAAAGTGGCTCTTACTCTTTTTGAGTAAAATATCATTTATTAAAGATATTTATATAACAAATTATATGTACATATATATAGTACATTTTCTGGAAAGAGCCTATGAAGTCCATCGAAAAGAAGTTTATATATCTTGGAGCTACGAATATTTAAGCGAAATCCGAAAGATTTTGTATCTAGTTGCCACCGTCGAAGAGAATTGGATCATCATTATACTCCGGAAACCAAAGAACAATCAAAATAATGGGTTGCAACCTGCGAATCTGCTCCAAAGAAAGCAGAGAAAAGTCTGGAGACTATTTTTAGGGTGCTAAGTTATCGCTTCCAAACTGCATGAATTGCTGCCGATACCACATATTCCCGACTTGACTTCCCGTGATTTCTTCTTGTTTCCAAATATCAATATACTGCTCCCGGGAACAAAATTTACAGATCGTCAAGACAGATGCGTATTTTCCAGAGCTTGACAACTGCTATTTTTTGGAGGTGTTAAAAAATGCAGGAACGTTGGGAGAAGCGTATATCCCTAAAAGGAACTTCCCTGAGAAATACATAATGTTTAGCGGAAATGACATCCTGATTCCTAACACGGGGAGTATCACTAATTCTCTAGCACGTATGTGGAATGTACATAATAGCTGGAGAAGATATTGCATTTCACCCAAAAATTTGATACCGAGATTTCATAGGAACATATGTTTTGAGACCACCTGACTAAAAAAAATAAATTAGAAAGAGGTATGTTTGTGTGTGAGGGCAGCATACATCAAAAACGAAAAATCTGTTAAACACCAAACTTGGTATTTAAGTTGAGTATCTTCCAAGGATGCTACACAAAAACTTTTAGGAAAATTCTGCCCCTCCTCCCCCACAACTACCTTTTGCATGGGACATGTTTTTGAATATTTTGATTTTCTTAAAAACGGGTCTAACGATTTTTATTAAAATACCATATTCTCAAGACAAATATAATTGTTTCTTCAATTTTCTGGGAATAGTCTTAAAACACCTCCGGATTTTGGATAACTGGCGTAACTGGTAAACCGAAGAGATAAACAAAAGTTTACAACACAAAAAAGCATGTCTTGTTTAAAACGCACATTTTATGTCCTATGTATTTTTTTTCTAAAGTTAAAAAAGTTCCGGGATATTGCTTGTTATGAGTTTAAATTTTAAAAACTTATACTTTTCCCAAATAGGAATTCGTCCGTGTTTCTTTTTTTTTACTCCTGACCATGCAAATAAGCTAATAGTGACTATTAAATAGTGTGAGTTTATAAAACATTTGATTCAGCTTTAATCTAGTACATTCTCTTAGTTCCCTTCATCTTAAAACGAACCAAGTAACATAGCATTCTGCTAATGTTTATCTCGATTAGCATGAGGTAGAAAGAAGAATAAACTTTTGTAAGAAACCTGTTTGCAGTGCAGGTAGAGAAAGTCATGTGAAAGGAAGGCATCAAATATTGTGTGTCTAATTTAATCAGAATTTTATTAGGTTGAGATGGGTTAGTATTAGTGCCTTATTGTTTGATTGTCTGTTATCAAAATGTAAGTCTTATACTGCTGGAATAACTAACTGCTTTATCAAATCGGGTATTATTGCATGGATGGGTACTTAATGAACCACCATCGTATTATCAATTGTCAAAACAATCATATGTAGGCTATATGTAGAGCTAAAAATTGTTGCTTTCACTTTCTCTAACACGTTTGTGCAATATATATAGTAGGTTAGATACGTATTTCATTCCACCCAAAAAATTAGATACCGAGATTTCATAGGAAATCATATTCTCAGTACCCCTGAATGCATAAAAAACATTAAAAAAAAAAAAAGGTCCGTGTGTCTATCTGTGTGTCGATGGGCAACATAACTATAAAACGAAAACTTGGTATTTTAGTTTAGTGTCTTCCATACAACACGAAGATTTTTAAAAACATCCCCCCACCCTCAACTAGCCTTTACATGGAACATTTTCCAAATTTTCGATTTTCATAGAAATGGCTCTAACGATTTTGTTTAAAAAGCTGTATATTAAAGATATTTACATGACAAATAAAACTTGTACCTTGAAGCAGCCTCTGAAGACCTCCCATTTTGGATGCATTTTGTATAACTGGCAAACCGTATGAGATAAACAAAAACTGACTGCCCAAAATATGTAAATCTCGTTAAAACACACAATGTCACATCTTTTTTGTAAAGTTAACCATTTCATAGTTATAATTTATTATGGGTTTCAGTTTTAAGTTCTTTTTTTTTTTTTTTTTTTTTTCACAAACGGGAGATCATTTTCAGATTCGTCTCTCTTTTATTTTTCTCTTGGCTGTGCAAAGCGAACCGAATTTCAATTGTTTCTCATAGGGACTGAGTTTTTAAAAATATTTGACTATTCATTTAGCCTAGTGTATTCCCTTATTTCCGTTAGAAGGAACTAAAACAACATTTGTGCTAATGTAAATTTCGATTACCGTTATATAAATAAAGAAATACTAATACCGAGCCAGATGGCTCAGGCGGTTTAGTCTGTAACTGGCATTCGGGAGGTTCGGGTTCGCTCCCCGTAAACCGCGCACTCTGGCTCTTGGGTTTTCCGTGGTTTTCCTGGGTTCGCTTAGGCGAATGCTGAAGTGCTATATATCCTCCTTCCTTCATATCTTTCTTCGCAACCAGAAAATAAATAGGAGTCAGCAAGAATGTCTCGTGTCCTTTCTGTTCTCCACCCCCTGAGAAAGAGATGAGTCTCATGATATTTCAGCTGCCGGCGCGGACCCACCGCAGCGCCCAGCAGAGAGGGAGGGACAGCCCAAAGGGAGCAGACGACCGAGGTCTTACCTGAGCAGGTACGTGGTGACGGACGGGCAGGACTGTCGCAAATTGGCTTTGGTACTTTTTAAAATGAATATTTTCTTTAAAATTTTGCATCTTTTTGCAGTTTTTTTAAATAGTTTTAGATCAACATTTTAACTAATATTTTTCACCTAAAGAAGAAGGAACGGAAGAAGATTGCAGTGAAAATTAAGGAGAACTCAGGGAAAGAGAGATAGAAAAGGAGTTATAAGGAGGAAAGTGGAAAGAAGAAAAACTGCGAAATATAATGAGAAAATAACAGAAATTGAGAGAGGGAGATAGATGCAAATTAGAGTGTCACATATAATAGCGGTAAAAACCTTTAATGTTTTCTGAATCAATGGCTTTAAGGCCATTGTGCTCCGTGACGTTTTAGGTACATCTTTTTTACATGAGTGAATTTTGGGTCATAATTTGTCCTGTAAATGGCTTTGGTACTTCTTATAATGAATCTTTTCTTTGAAATTTTGCACCTTTTTACCTTTTTATCAAACAGTTTCAGATCACCCTTTTGACTAATATTTTGCATCTAAAATTCCTAGCTCTAGAAGAAGGAACGGAATGGGATGACAGTGCAAATTAAGGAGAGAAAGAGTGGAACGAAGGGAGAGAAAGGTAGAAAAGAAGTTGTAAGGAGGAAAGTGGAAAGAAGAAAAGCTTCGAATTATGAGAAAATAACAGTGAGAGACAGACAGACAGACAGAGAGAGAGACAGACAGAGCGAGATAGAGGACAGATGAAAATTGGAGTACCAAATATACTTTTAACTTTTAATCTTTTCTGGATCAATGGGTTTAATAGTATGAGTGAATTTTGGCTCATAATTTGTCATACAGTTGGCATTGGTACTTTTTATAACGAATATTTTCTCTAAAATTCGGCATTTTTACGCTTTTTCAAATAGTTTAAGGGTGTCTTTTGAATAATATTTTGAACCTAAAATTCCTTTTAATAATGAATATTGTCTTTGAAATTTTGAATCTTTTGCACATTTTTCAAATAGCTTTAGAGTAAATTATGACTAATATTTTGCACCTAAAATTTCTAACTCTAGAGGAAGGAATGAAAGGGAAATACAGTGGAAATTAAGGGGACGAAAGAAGACAACGCAGAGAAAGAGAGTTATAAAAGACATTGTAAGCAGAAAGTGGAGAGAATAAAGATGTGAAATATGAGAAAATAAGAGAGAGAGAAAGAGAGAGGGAGAGAGACGGAGAGGAAAACAGATGAAAAAGTGGTGTGTCAAATATAATAGTCGTAAACACTTTAATCTTTTCTGGATTAATGGCTTTAATAATACCATGAGTAAATTTTGGATCATAATTATTATGCAGTCGGCTTTAGTACTTTTTGTAATGAATATTTTCTTTGAAATTTTGCATTTTTGCACCTTTTCCAAGTAATTTTAGAGAATCCTTTCCACTAATATTTTGCTCCAAAAATGTATAGCTCTAGAGGAAGAAATGGAAGAGGATGGCGGTGGAAATTAAGAGGACAAAAGAGTAGATCAAAGGGAAAGAGAAAGATAGAAAAGGAGTTGTAAAGAGGAAAAAAGCTGGAAATAAGAGAGGAAATATAATGATAAAATAACGAAGAGACAGGCAGATGAAAAAGTGGAATGCCAAATATAACAGTCGTAAACACGAACAGCACAGCTGCTAGTTTCGCTTTTCGCTTATACATGAAATAACTTAATAATTACAGAAATAAAGACGTGCTCGTAGCATCGTCTGATGTAGCAGCCGCTTTGAACTTGGCATACATTAAAAGTGCATTATTTGAAGGTCTATGTATCGAAATAGTTTTACTAGCTTTTCCAGACTGCCAAAGCCCTCGTTAATTGAAGCCCGTCTGCCACACCCCATTAAGTTTTTCATTGCAGCATGCACAAAGAGAGCCATTCGTTCGTACTAAATGTGTGAAGTTGCAAACTGCTATAACAGTTGAAGCCCACACAAGCGCAGCCTCAATATTGTCTGCCGCACTGTCTGTGTTCGAGAATAATCTTTTTAATACGTCTGAACAAGTACTTGAACGAGACGCGGCTAGACAGTCGAGAAGAGAATCGATAAATAAACACCGGCAAGATGTCTGCTAGCTTCGAGAACAATTCCACTGTACATCATCATGGCAAATTTTGATAATCCTGACCTTCCCAACTCTCAGAAAAGACAAAGCTGGAGTAGACAGTATCTGCTTTTGTGTAACAATACAATAAATGCTGTTCTTTTGTTTGCTGTTGAATCGAGGTTTCTCAATGCTTCATTTTTACTTTCTATATCAATGTACAAAATAACATACAATAAAATAAACATTTGCAATATAATATCCTAACACTTAATTTTTTAAACCAGGGCATATATTAGGAATTTTTATCATTTATTATACATTTAAAACATTTTACATGCATTATTTTACAGATAAATGTATCTAACACTATTAAATACTAGGTACTAACTAAAACATTCTTAAAACATTAGAAATCTTAAATACAAAATATAATTAAAACGTGTGTTGAGTAGCAGACAGACTCTGGATCAGAGATAGAAACTAAGAGTGGTGATCAGCCGATTCCTAGATTGAGAGTGAGGAAGAGGATATGAAATGACGGTGAAATCTATGAAAGCAAAGGTGATTATGGAGCAGGTGGCAGGATGAACCAAAGAACCCGGGGAAAATCCGCCTAGATGTTTGTCCACAACAAATCCAACATTCGGTGCCCTGGTATTGAACCCGGCCCGCTTTGGTAGGAGGCGAGCAATCTAAACACTCGGTCGCGGTGGCGATGTGATGGGTCTTCGAGGCTGGAAATTTTCATGACTTTTGCGCTGCTCTATGACCTGCCTACCTGCTGTCTGTCGGTTCCTGCGATCCTATCTTCCACTTCTTGGGAGATGGAGCCACAATGTATCTATGTAGATCTGTGGCGAAGTATCACCCTCCGATGTATAATCCTAAGTGCGATTTCACTATCATGGGAAGGAAGGAATTTAGAAAGATTAATAGTCAATTGGATTAATTAACTAATCAGTGCCTAAATAAGTGATTGTGGATGGTAAATTAGTAATTACTCTAGCTGCTCAAAAGGAGATTTGTTCTCAAGGTAATGCATATTTTATGAAAGCTCAATCTTAAATTACGGTGGAAATATTACATTGGTTTCTGATGTATTTCAGAGCTTGCGTTTTGTAAAGACAGAAATACGAATGGGGTGGCACTCTCGTTTGAAATCTACCGTGCCCTGCTTTTATGTCAAGACCACGGCCTTATGCGTATCGCCGAGATGGCAGTGATCTCTGTATTTTTCCATTACGCAGATGCGGAGCAGGACGTGTCAGCGGTACGTTTATTAGCTGTGAGCTGTCTCAGTCGTTGCTTGTTATTCGTATTGCGTAGTGTTTCCATAATACGTGTACTGTGCATGGTTTCCTGAGAAATGTTGTTCTCTCATTAGTCCATGGAAATACCTGCCAACAAATTATACTTGAACAGGCATTTTTATGAACGATGCACACGGGAAAACTGAATCGTGTTATAGGTGCGTAGACAGTATAAACGGCTTTCATGGCAATCCAGTTCCAGGCAGAGATACAGTGAGATGTTTGGTTAGTAAATTTAGAAGAATGTAATTGCTAAACGCTAAACCAAAGAAGCGAAAACTATATGTTCTAACGCAGGAAAAGCTACACAAAATTGATGCTGCATTTGAACACTCAAGTAATAAGTCTCTCAGCCGTGTTGCACAGCAAGTAGGCGTTTCACAAATCTCTGTTAAAAGTCTACTAAATTTTTAAAACTGATACTCTACTATGTGATAGAGTGTAGAAGTTATTAACATTACGCAAATATATGTTACTATATTACTAACACTCGTGAGTTAAGTAACGGAAAAACTCACAATGCAGTAGACTGTGTGCGGAGCGCACATTGGCGCGATTCGCGGCCTTGGCACAGAACGAAGACACATTACAAATGCAGCCCAACGAGTGTATTTCTTCTTGAGAATGGTTCCAGGTTCGTATACTATATTGCACAGAAGCGATTTTATATTACCGCTACTCTATTGAGCTGGATGTTCACGTCGGAGAGTTAGCGCGTACACTTAAACTACAGTTTCTATAATGAATACAGCTAGGATTAAAACACATGACACAAAAGTGTCCAATAACAATCTATAAACATAAGGTCGACGCAGAGATGATACATTTAAATGCCCAAATGGTGGATTACTTTAACATTCATGAATATCATTTAATATTTTAACCACTTCCTTGAATAAGAGAAGAGAAACAACACACGTGGCTTATCACCAGTTAGAAGTCTTGACTGCCGTTCACAGTATGGGTTATAAGAAACTTTATAATAATGAAATTTAGATTTCCCGCTGGCTTTAGATGGAAGTGCCACGTGTCACCAAAAGTACCGTTTAGTAAATGCTGTCTAAAACAGTTCCTTGTCGGACTATTAACGAGCCGAAAAATAACCCGTATTCGTATGTAGTCTATAAACAGGTAAATGATAACTATGCAATGTAAAATAATAGTTTTAAAGTGTACTAATTATATTTGACTATTTAACTACAATAGGAATAAGGCGACGCCGTGGCTGAGTAATTAGACCACTCGCCTCCCATCTAGGCGGCTCAGGTTCGATCGCAAGATCTGGTAGACGAAACGGCGTCTGAGCGGTTTTTCTGTGGGTCCTCCAGTGTCCCCCGCCACTCATTCCATCTATAGCTCCATCATCACCTTTCCTATCATCCATTTCGCTTACATTCCATATCATCCACTTCCTCACGCTCATGCCGACTACCGGCCGACCACTCGTTCCAGGTTCTTCATTCTGGGTTTCGTGCTGTTGGCTCCCCGACAGGTTTCTGACACCTAGGCATCCGCTTGTAAGTTCTAGGGGGGTCAGTCTTAAATATGGGGAGGGTAAGCCGATTACGAAACAAAAAAGTAGAGGAATATTGTATTGCATCCAAACATTTAAGGCTGCGATTTCACCGAAAAAATACGTTTTCAAATTCCCTGAATCTAACCCTCCACAAAAGGACTCGTTTCTCTGTGTGTGTATGTGTGTATGAATGTTGAAAACATAACTCCGAAATCCAAAGATAGGTTACGTTTAGACTTAGCATCTTCCAAGAAAGCAACGACACGCAAATTTCCCAGAAAATCCCCCCACCCCCAAACTATTCATTACATGGAAACATTTACAGTATGTTTTTATTTGCTCAAAAGTTCCAAGGATGAGTATGATTTAAATACTGTATGTTGAAGATATTTAAGGAAAATAAAATATTCTATGCGTGCTCATATTCTTGATCAGAAGTTTTACGGGAAAGGCGGATGAAAAAGAGAGAACTCACTCGCCTGTCTTTCCGCAGTGTTGTCAACCCAAAATAGCTTTTGAGGCCCTATGGTGAAAAGGGAATCTAATTTTCCGAAAACTAGGGCAATTATTAAACGAAACATACCGCACATTAAGAGACCTTGGCATTGAAACTACTAGATATCAGAGTGTATAGTGTACTTCATAATCCAATGCTGTTGCTCTACTCTGCTTCCGAAATTGCGCAAAACCTACCGAATGAAGATTAGGGAGCTGAGCGCTTAAGAAATGATGCATATTTAAAATAATTTTACTAGTATTGAATTTTATTAATTTAACTATTTTGGCAGAAGAAAGAGTAACAGATTTAGAATCTGTAAATATGATATCGTATATATATATATATATATTGAATTTTCTGCAATTAATCAGCTAAGTTTTCTTCAATCTGAATCACTTTTAATATACAATTAGGCATAGATAAAATCTCACTAAATAAAAAAATCTAAATGAAAATGTTAAAGCACACAGTTCATGTTATAAAATTGTTGCGTTAACCATTTAGTTTTTATTAGTTTAAATTTTAAAACATTTATACTTTTAATAAGCAATAAGTCGCAGTTCGATTTCCTCATGGTCATCCCAGAAACATGTAATTTCAAGCTATCACATAGCGAATCGCTTTTGATAAATCTAACTTTATTTTAGTCTACTGAATCCTTAGCAAAGTTGTTAAGTTTTATTGAATTTTATCTCTACCAGGTGGCACAACTGTACCGTATTTAATGTGTGTTATTTGTGATTTAAAAGATCTGCTAAGTTAAAACCCATCAGTGGAGAACTGGCTTCAGCGACCTTCGTTTACCCCTCTCTTTTACTCCTCCGGTTATAGCCCCGCTGAGTTCTGCAACTCTTTTAACGCATGGAGGGATATCTGCAAAGGCAGCTGGGCGTTCAGGTATTAAAAGAAGAGAGAAGAATAACTGCTTGTAAAAATAGTGAATAGAAGAGTAAGTAGAGAATATCATGTGAATACAGCTCAGATTTGTTTACTGTTTGATTTCTTTGTTAGTACCTTTTCTCATAACAAATTTACTTATTTTAACAGTGTCTAATAGTGTTTTAGTAAGCACATGTTGTAGGTGCATTATTTTTATTACTACTTAGTTAAAATAATTGTTTGAATAATGGATCCAGACCTTATATTGTTTCTGTTGATTCTCCATAATCGTTGAGCTAGTTTACTACACTCTTTATTTTAACATCCTTTTGGAAATCTGCTTTAACCCTATTTGTCCGTTTAAATTTAATTTCAAATTATCTAGCCGCTCCTTTCAATAATACATTTAAATATTATGCAAAATTGCTTATTTCTTTCAGTTCACACTGATCTTATCCATTATATAATTTTGTTACTTATTTTCTACACCTAATGTATTCTAATTTCAGATTGTTCTATGTTGAAGCCTTTCCTGAATATGCTTTCTAGTTCCCTTGTTGTAGTTGACGATAGCCAATTTTTGCTGTACAAAGATTCTTAGGAACAAAATGTTACTATTTCCACTTTTCTTTACCTTAAAGTCTTTAAATTATTTCTCATCACAGAACTCTAAATCTCGCACATTACAAAAACGCTCTATAATTATAATTGTTAAATTTAGAAAAGGTTTACAAGTCATGCCGCTTATACTAAGTGATAAAATTGTCATTCTTTCCTGACCCTATAAATTTAAAGGTTATTTTGGCTGCAGTGCAACAAAGATATGTCGACATGTAAACCCCCAGCGGCATTACACTAGTTTGAAGGATGGATAGGTAGAGTCAGACTGAAAAATTCAATGCCATAGCCGGGATTTGAACCACCGATCTCCCGATCTCTAGCCGGTTGCTTTACCATTGAGCTATTATGGCAACATACCGGCATAACATTGAACTTCTCAATGACTCACATGTTTCCCGGTAAACCACAAGGTGATCTCAGATTTTGAGATGAGAACCCCTATGGCGACTTACAATGCTGTAAGTACTTTAGACCCAGGATTCATAGTATAGCCAACTATTATGGTCAATTTGTATGGAATAATTTTTACACATAGCCGTGTGAAGGACAGGAGTTGGATGGGTAGAGTCAGACTGAAAAATTCAATGCCATAGCCGGGATTTGAACAACGGATCTCCCGATCTCTAGCCAATTGCTCTGCCCTCGGGAAACATGGGAAACATGCGAGTCAGTTGAGAAGTTCAATGCATGTTGCCATGGTAGCTCAGTGGCAGAGCAACCGGCTAGAGATCGGGAGATCCGTGGTTCAAATCCCGGTTATGGCATTGAATTTTTCAGTCTGACTCTACCTATCCAACTCTTGTCCTTCTCACGGCTATGTATAATAAAACAGTTATTCCATAGTTTGATCGATATTTGCGTTTATGTACAGCTTCTTCCACAGAAGGCGCATATTGCTTATACCTTTTCTAAATTTTGCGATAAATAAAGTAAGAGCTTTATCTTCTCCTCTTTCCTGTATTAGAATCCGAAATAAAACATACACACACATATCTTCTGTTTGGGTCCTTGCATCTCCGTCACATTTCTCCTATATAGTTATCTTTTTCCTTTCTGGATAACTCTGTATTTGTTTTAGTTTGAATGAAATCAGTTTAAGTAGCATTTGAGACTGTAATCACAAAGACCCATGAAGACCTAAAAGGGGCCTCCTGTGCAAGCGCCAACAACTGGGCCACACCTGTTCTCAGACCCGGGAGGAGCTGCAAACGAAAGTGGTGTCCAAGCAGGAAATGCAAAAGAAACCATTGCTGAAGGGCAAGATTGGTAACGCAATTGAGGCACAATACGCGCTGCCTAAAAGTGGGAGAAAAGAAAGCATCAAACGTGGGAAAACCTACTTTCATATGTACCTCGAGAGGTTATGCGATAGCCCAATGTTCGTAGGTCAAGCACAACTGCACCTAATAGGTGCCTCTTGTTGCAAATTAATGTAACTGTCCTATATCAACTTCGTAACTAACTGATGTAAAACATTCATTCTTTCGCTATCTTTTGTCATTTATTAATGGATATACATACTATTCTTAATAAAATTTACTCTTCCTTTTACTTGATTTTCATTAGGTAATAATTTGCAGAAATAGCTACATTACACATGTCGTTATAGTAAAAAGGGAATGGCGATAGTCAAATGTTAAAAAGGGGCGCTATATACCGACCTTAAAATTCCATACTCTTTCCATGCAAACGTGAAAACAACTGAATATCATTACGTTATAAGAATTGAACAATAAGAACCATCAACAACGGATATTTGCGAAATGGCTTATGGAACAAAAAATGTTATTTACAATAATATTGTGTAGTTTAAAGACATTTACATTTTTCTCGCATAAATTACATTTTCGTCTATCGCTTAACATTACCAGTTACCTAAACAAGATTATAAAAAATTGCAAAATGAAGAGCATTTCATAATCTATGATCAGAAAATTCAATATATGTACTTCATTTTTCACGTAAATATTTTTAATATCTATCTGATAGTTAACCAAATATGTTAGAGTCGTTTTTTTACAAAACTGAAAATTTCGAAAAAACTGTCCATGTAAAGTGTAATTTATGGGGAATTTTTTGAAAACATCTTCGTGTCGTATCTTTGGAGGACATTGAACTTAAATATCAGGTTTGGTATTGTACACTCATACACACAGACGCTCGCGTTTTCTTAATACTCTTATTTATTTATTTATTTATTTAGTTATAAAGGAGTCTTAATTATTCACTAGGTTTAATAGATTTAATTCCCGTTTAATTCTGACTTCACCTGTCTTGCAAATTCCCTTCTAAAACTGAAATATTTCTATGTTTTTTAATTTCTCTACTACACAGAGGAAACCTGTATATCAGCCAAAAAGTTGAGGACATACCTAGATTGTACTGGAATTACACGTATTGAGATTCTCTGAAAATAAAAAAAAAAAAATTAAAAATTTCCCGTACGTGTCCATTTGTATATTTTGTCCGTGAATATATAACAAAATTGTAGATGTTTAAATACAACTTTGGGATTGAAATATCTATCTTCCAAGGATATGATATGAATACTTGCGAGAAAATATTCCATCCAAAACTATGCTTTATATGGGAAGTGTTCAGTTATTTTTAAAAGGTGGCGCCAATGATTTTGATTAATATGTTTAAAATATGTTGATGTATTTGGTATATATTGGTATACGTTAGGATAATGTTGCATACGTGTATGTCTGATATTGGCCCTATCCGTTCACCAGAAAATATACAAAACCATAACAATTACAAAATCTACATTTTAGCAACGAAAGTCCCATTCTTTAACTTTTCTATTCACTGATCACTTCTTGTGTTTCTTACATCCCTACAATTTTTTCCAATACCTCTAAGACTGGTCTTTGAAACGTTTTCTCACTGTCGATTCTTTATTTATATTTTCTTCAAATCAATTGTATTCTCAAATGGTCTACACCTGAACATTCCAATAATAAATGGATGTAATATTCCCTGTCTTTACATATTGGACACGTTTCCTTCAACTCATTCTTCCTTTCATTCCTCAATTTTCATAATCCCAAAAATGCATAGCAGTTTGAAATTCTGCCAGTGAAGAGTTCATTATTCTAAATTAATTTTGCATTATTTTGCATAACTGGTAAATTATCAAATATGGATATAATTCTTCACAGAAACGTAGATCTTGTTAAAACCCAAAATTATGTTAAAAAGCAATGGTTTAATCGTGTTAACCATTGTTATTGTGTTGAGACGTTAAGTAATTGCTTAATTATTATGTTGTTATTAACATTGTACATGCAGATGTGTATATTTCTCAGATACAAAGAACCAAGTCAAGGTTTGCTGGGCTACAAAGATGCGCATCTTCTGATGACAACAGGACGGGCTCAGCCAATGTATTGAGCTTCGTGCAACAAAGTCACTGCATGGCCAGGTCATTCCGTAAACTTTAGTAAACAGGGTATTTTCTAATAATTCCCCTGTCACGTGTGTGATGGTAAGCAATAAGGCATGAATGCAACAGTATATGACGCCATGACGACAATGTTAGCGATAAAATATAGCCAATAATAGAACAGGACATTGACTGCGAGTTCCTGACAACTTTAGGTATATAAGAGGACGGTATTTGGTTTGCAGCTCTCTCTCTCTCTCTCTCTCTCTCTCTCTCTCTCTGCGATGTAACGTGTGTGTAGAGTCCATGCTGATTTGAGCTCTGAAACCGTATCACATTTGCTGTGATACGCATACTTTGTGAATTTCTGTTTGTAAAATCAGTGTTAATATTTTACCACCGCTATTAAAATCATAAAAGATCTTGAAGCTTATGAATAAAGAAAGCAACAGCGGTTTTATTCTATTTACATCACTCCTGAACAGTCAAATCTATTCTACTTGACGACAGCAGTCGAAGCAAGAACCAGTTAGTTATAGGCGGGATTATGACAGATGTGCTAGTGCTGAAGTAGAATTTAGTGATATTTCCGCAAAGGTGCAATTAAGAATAATGTTTCCAGGAAACTCGCCGCATATCTTGCTTGGTTATTACCTCTCTCTCCCCTCAAGTATCTGGCAGTGAGGTAATTCACCACCTGTCTAATAATGAGTTTTTTTTTTGTTTTTTTTTTTTTTTAATGATTCAGTTCTGGAGGCTTGTCAGGACTCCGGCGATGTATTCCGTTTTCCTCTGTTTTTTTCAGTTTCCTACATTTCCTTAGTTGACCTATGAATGTTTAACGTTTTCCTTTTTACCTATACATATACATACATATACATAAACACAGAAATACCCATGCCCTAGGCGGGACTCGAACCCACGATCCTGTGCGCCACGAAGCACCAAAGCGAGGCACTTTAGCGAGCGCGGCCACCGAGATCGGCATGAGTTAAGACCATTAGCACATCATTCTCTTGGTATATTTGTTAGCTGAAGTTATGGTTATGACAGAAACCACCAAGACTAAAAGCCATCATTGGTTTGTAATGGTCATAGATATCGAAAGAATTACATGAATAAGGAAAACGTAATCTAATGGCGATGTATAAATGAGAAGGCATAAAACTGCAAGGGACGAATTAAAAAATCTGATGTGTTACACTCAATGGTTTTCTCTAGCTGTTCTACAAACGAACTTCTTACAAATACAAAATACTATTCTTCTTTCTACACCATGCTAATCGAGATAAACATTAGCAGAGTGTTCTTACCATTTATTTCCTTATAAGTAGAAGGAAACTAAGGGAATACAATAGGCTAAGGTGATAGTCAAATGTTTTAAAATCTGTCTTTATGCGATTGCCATTGCAATTATTCGCTTCTTTGCTTGGCCAGGAATAGATAGAACAAAAGGAAAACGGACACTACCTGTCTGAGAAAAGTATAAGTACTTCACAATTGAAACCAATAACAAGGAATATCTCGGAAACGGCTACCTCCACAACAAAAATGTAAAGGACATAAGTTGTGTATGTTTTGTGCAGTCGGTTTTAGTCTATCTCTTACGGATTAGCAACATTCAGTAAAATTCATCCAGAATAAAGCGGTCTTCTATTCCTAGAAAATTTAAGATATGCATATTATTTGGGATGTAAATATCCTTAATATATGACACCTTAATTAAAATCATTACAGTCATTTTTGAGAAAATCAAAATGGTAGTTTGTGGTAGGCGGATTTTCTTGAAAATCTTCTTGTCACATCCTTGGAAGATACTTAACATAAATGCCAAGTTTGGTATTTAACGTGTTTTCGTTTTTGATCTATGGTGTCCCCACAGACACACACGCGCGCGCGCAGACCTTTTTCAATAAATGCTTTTTTGGTACTCAGGGGACCTCAAAACATATTTCCGGTGAAATCTCTACATCAAATTTTTAGAGGAATACAACACCTTCTTTATCCACTATGTGCAATGTACATACGGCTAGAGAAAGTAACAACACTGCTCTTAATGAATTGCTTCATAGTTGCCCACCAGATGTAGCAGCATGTGAGCTTGCCGTGTAAATGAGTTAAGGAAAGCGTTTCAAAAACCTACTCCGAAGAAATAGGTCAAGTTAGTAACAAAGCATATGATAGTGTTACTTTTTTGCTGTCTCAAAATTATGCTTGTTGCCTAGGGATGATACGAAGGAAAGAAAGTTGAATTTCTATGCAATTTTTAATTATTTTGACACATTTTGGGCAAGAAATCAAGATGCTAATGTGAGTACCTACCTAAATCAATTGCCAACAAGAAAAGTCTTTATATTACTGGACTGTAATATTATTTGTAGTGCCTATCCCAGTTGTGGTCACTCTGCGATGAAATTGAAATTCGGTTCTCTGTGCACGACCAGAAGTAAAAAACAAAAGAAAAAAAATTACGTCCTCCCATTTTAGAAAAGTATAAGTATTGGAAGATTTAAACCTAAACTCAGAGATGATAAGGTCCACAAAAATGTATATGACATAAATTGTGTGCTTTAATTCTTACGGTTTACCAACTACACAAAATCATTTTGAATGAAGAGTACTTAGAGGCTATTCCTGCTTGCTCCAAAAATCAAGATATATATTGTATTTATTAAGTTAATAGGTATCTTTAATATGTGGTATTTTAATAAAATTTGGTAAGACTTTTTTGAAAAAGTCGAAATTTCCGAAAAATCTTCCATAGGGTAGTGTTGGAAGATTTTCTTGGAAATCTCGTATAAGACGCTGAACTTAATAACTACGCTTGATACTTAACCGATTTTTCAGTTTTGTGTTATGTTATTCACAAGCACTCACACACACGAATTTACCTTTTTTTTAAAAACATTTTTATTGAATGCATATATAGGGATTAAGGGCACTCAGCGGCGCACCTTTCCAATGAACTTTTGGATGAAATGCAATAGCTTCTCTAGCTATTATCTACATTGCACATGGTAGAGAAAGTAACAGCAGTAGAGTCGGAAATATTATGCTTCAGTCTTGAGTTTTCTAAAAAAATCACTATTTTATATCGTCTCTATCAGATGGACTGAAGGAAAACATTCAATTGAAGTTTGAATGCCTGGATCCTGAGGTAATTAAAAAAGGGACAGCTTTAGCGGAAATGTCACCTCGCGCAAAAGTCATTCGGCGAACCTGTTCCGCACCCCTTACAAGCAGCAGTAGCTGCGAGAGGGCAGAACCTTCAAGGCACCGACGTGTCAGCCATATGTAACAAATATAAACTTTACCACAACAAACTTAGAGGCAATTAAAAACACCACTTCAGAATTGAATTTGGTTAAATTATGATAAGTCGCTAATCATTTTTCTCGTGGTCATGCAAGGGCATATTATTTCAAAATTTCAAAGGGATCAGATTTTGACGCTTTTTTAATAAAACTGATGTGCTACACCCACGTTATTTTCTCTAGCTGCTCTATGAACAAATTTCTTACAAAAGATTATTCTTCTTTGTGCACAATGCTAAACGAGATAAACGTTAGCAGAGTGTTCATATTACTTAGTTTCTTATAAGTAGGAGGGAATTAAGGTAATGAATAGGCTTAAGTGATAGTCACATGTTTTAAAATCTATCGTTATGTGAATGTCATTGCAAATGACTTCTTTCCTTGGCCAGGAGTAGAACAAAAGAAAAACAGACATTTCTGTCTGAGAAAAGTAGTCAAATACTTCGTAATTGACACCAATAACAAGGAATATCTCGGAAACAATTACATCCACAAAAAACAAAAACAGAAAAACAAAAAAAAAACAAAAAAAAACAAAAAAACAAAACAAAAACGTAAAGGACAAAAACTGTGTGTTTTGACGAACTCTACATTTTTTGTGCAGTAAGTTTTTGCTATCTCTTCGGTTGAGCAGTTAACAAAATTCGACAAAATTCATCCAGAATAAAGAGATCTTCAGAGGCTATTCCCAGAAAATTCAAAATATATATTATATTTGGGATTTAAATAGCTTTAATGTACAGAATTTTTATCAAAATCATTAGAGCCATTTTTGAAAAAATCAAAATGTTCGAAAACTTTTCATGTAAAGGGTAGTTTGTAATGGGGGGGGGGATTTTCTTGAAAATCTTCGTATCGCATCTTTGTAAGATACCTAAATACGAAGTTTGGTTTCGTTTTTAGCTATGCTGTCCACACAGACACACACGTATCTTTGACTAAAAATGCTTTTTTCGACTCAGGGGACCCCAAAACATATATTTCCGGTGAAATCTCGACATCGAATTTTTGGATGAAATACAGTAACTTCTCTATCCACTATTACATTGTACATGCGGGCTAGAGAACGTAAAAAGTTAACAATCGCTTCAGTCTTTTATTCCTCTCGACCCTACAATGGAATGTGTGATAGCCGTATTTCTGCAAAGGTTCAACGTGAAGTAAATAGAGGATAAACATTTCGTAAGAAAAATTCGTAAAAGAATGCGAATTAACTTATCAGATTTTTTTTTTAAACTCCGAGTTTTTCATTTCATGGAATATGATGAACTTTTAAGTATGATTTCATGCTCCTAATGCAAACAGCCGTCGGTTGCGATATACAATTTGCAATCTTCCATGGAATAACCCGTAAATCTATATTATATCAAAACCTTCTTCCCACCAGGCATGCGAAGCTTTATTAAAACCACCTATACTTAAGTTTCCGTTATGAAACCTGTACTCTAGATGTAGCGCATCTACTCAGCTCACAGATGTAGAAGATGTAGATGTCAAACTCTTTTAATGAAGTCACCCGAATATGAAGGTTTTTATAGCCCTCAGTTGCCAATTTTAAACTTCAAGGATTTGAACACGTATCAAATAGTAACACGAAGGATTTCTTTCTGAGAATTACGTATTTTCGTATATTGCCAAACATGAGCATACGAGGGTCGGCTGATAAGTCCCGGTCCTCTATGAAAACAGCATTAAAAATAACTGCTTTATTTCTCAACATAATCTTCAGAAAGGCTAATACATTTGTCAGATCGGTGTTCTAATTTAATTAAACCATCTCTGTAGATTTATTAAGGTCCTCAAAATATCTGTTTACCGCATCAACGACCTCCTCGTTGCTGTCAAATCTTCGGCCTCCAAGAAATTTTTTGAGGTTTGGGAATCGATGGTAGTCACTGTGTGCTAGATCTGGCGAATATGGTGGATGTTCAAGCAATTCGAACTTTAATTCACACATTTTTCCCATTGCAATGACTTAACGATCGGCCGGAGCATTGTCGTGATGAAACTAGATTTTTTTTTTGCCAAATGAGGTTTTTTTCTTTTCACCTCATCATTCAAACGTTGCAGTAAGCTTGCGTAATAGTCACCAATGATACTTTTACCCTTTTCCAAGTAAACAACAAATAATTCCCTGTGCATCCCAGAAAACATTCGCCATTATCTTGTTAGCTGACAAAATTGACTTTGCCTTTTTTGGAGTTGGCTCACCTGGCACAATCCACTGATTTGACTGTGAATTACTTTCTGGAGTGTAGTGATGTATCCAAGTTTCATCCATGGTAAGAAGCCGTCTCAAAATTCACTGGGATTTTTACGGTAGAGCTCCACATTCTTAAAGAAACAGTTTTTCTTTGCAATTTTTGATCAGGTCTCAACAAACGCGGCGTCCATCTTGCACATACTTTGTGAAAGCCCAAAACGTTTCTTAGAATATTACCTGCACGTTCTTTTGCTATATTTACAGCCTCTGCTATGTCAAACAACTTTAATCTGCGGTCTTCCAGTACTAAACGATGATTTTTTTTCAATGATCTCTGGAGTTGTCACTTCTACAGGGCGTCCAAAGCGAGGCTCGTACGTCCCATTTTAAACTCTGCAACCCACCTTTTAATCACTGAATATGAAGCGGTAGAGTCTTTCAATGTGCTGTCCATTTCCTCCTCGGTTTCTTTAGGCGTTTAGCCTTTCAAATGAAAATATTTAATCACTGGTAGTTTTCCAAATCCTCCATTTTCGTAAAAACTCTCAAGTTGTCTTGTTTAAAATGCTCTCATTCTAAAACTAAACAAGCTATTGACCTGTAACTATGGATACAAGCTAGTCTAGAGTTAGAATGTATGATGCTACCGTCTAAATGGCCTAGTGGCGCCATATCTTTGTGAGGCCCGGCACTAATCAGCTGACTCTAGTATAATTCAACCCTTTACATAGTGATTTGTTATACCTACTTACCTACCTAAGAATCTGATGCGTTCCATTTACATGACTTTCTCTACAATCCGCTAACATATTATTGTTGAAAAGATTATTCTTCTATCTACTTCGAGATAAATGAGATAAAATTAGCAAAATCTGTCTTATTACTTGCTTCCTTGAAAGCAGAAGGGAAATAAGGCAATATACTAGGCTAAAGCGATATCAAAACTTTCAAAATCTGGTTGCTATGTGATTGAAATTCCTTTGTTTGTATGGCCAAGAGTTGACACATTCTGTATGAGAAAAGCCTAAGTATTTTAAAGCTGAAACCAATAAAAAGGAGCCCGTTTGGGAAGTGCGGGGAAGCTGTTGCCTCACATTCAACAGGTTGCGAATTCGAATTTCGCTTAGGTGAGTCACCAGAATAAGATTGTTTTTTTCGGGGGTTTCCCTTATCCTGAGAAGACGAACGTCGAGTAACTGAGTAACTTTGATATGGACCGCTAGATCATTTTAGCTTCATTTTACCAATTTCCTTCATTGTCCGAGGATTTCAAAGACTATTACCAGAAAATTAAAAATATTTTGTTTTTCATGTAAATATATCTAATATATCTTAATCAAAATTGTCAGAGCCATTTTCGAGAAATTTAAACTTTTCGAAAAGTTTTCCATGTAAAGGGTAATTTGGGGTGGGGGGATATTCTTGAAAATCTTCGTGTCACATCCTTGGGAGATACTAAACTTAAATACCAACTTTGATATTTAACGGACTTTTAGTTTTTTCAGCTATGCTGTCCACATATGCACGCACACACACAGACACACACACACTCACATACGTATACTTTTCTCGGACTCAGGGAATCTCAAAACATATATTTCCGGTGAAATCTCGACATCGAATTTTTGAGTGGAATACAATACCTTCTCTAACTACTATGTACATTGTATGTACATACATGTTAGAGAAAGTAAAATACGAGCATATATTCTACACATACCCAAACAAGGGCTCTATAGACAATTTATATAAGAGTTGTATTGTTTTTGAATTGGTAGAATAAGTCCAAAAGACGAAATGTCGCTGTATCTGGCAACCCTGGAATGCAGTAGTAATATGAAACTAGCGACTGAATCTACCACATCCGTTCTATAACAAATCCTAAACGACAGAACGCAGAGTTGCAGCGCTATCATTTACAAAATGCAACATTGTAAGTGGAGTATTTCAGTCTGCTGCACACTTTAATGAATTCTCGACTTTGTGTGTCTGACTTACTTCCGTACAGACAGACAGACATAAGCAACTTATCATGTTCTCCTCATATCTTAATTAATATCGCATGCAGATTAATGCTACCATTGCCAATTACATTTGAAAAAGCAGTTCAACTTCTGCCCTCAGTATTAAGATACTCTGCTTTAATTAGAATCTCACATAACCTTAAGTAACAGCTGACTTCCTTTTGAACAAGATAATAACATTCTTTATGGCCTTTGTCCGTCAGGTTCTACGACTCTTAAATTTGTCTAACACGTATGCACATATACTGTGCGCAGTAGCTAGATAAGGTATTATTATTCGACCAAAAAATTCGAGTAGAGATTTCACATGAAATGTATGTTTTGAGATCCCCTGGGAGTATAAAAGCATTTTTAGAAAAAAGTCCGTGTGTGATTTTCCAGAAAAACCCCGAACCCAAAATATACTTTACAAGAAGTTTTTTTCTTTTTTTGAAATGTTTGTTTTTTTTCAAAAATGGCTGTACCGATTTTGATTAAAATACAGTATATTAAAGATATTTATATCACAAATAAAATGTATTTATTGAATTTTTGAAAGGATTTTGCATAACTGGTAAACCGTAAGAGATATACAAAAGCTTACTACACAAGGATATAGATCTGAATAAAACATATAATATATGTTATTATGTTTTTCTTGTAGAGCTGACCGTTTCCTATGTATCTTCTCAAACGGGAAGTCAGGTTTGGTTTCATCTCTCGTTTTACTGCAGGCCCTAATCTCCAATTGTTTCACATAGGATCCGGTTTTTTATAAGATTTGACTATCCGTTATTTACTTTGTAAGGAATTAAGGAATAAGACTAATTCTGCTAATTTTATCTCGTTTAGCATGAGTAGATAAAAGAATAATCTTTTGAAAGAAAAGATTGTTTGTAGAACAGATAGAGAAAGTCATGTGAATGGAACACATTAGATATTTTTATATTTTTCCCGCAAAGGGCAGAAGAGTATTTAAACAATGCGGCTTTAGGCCTATTGCTCCGTATGTAACCTCCGGAGGAAGGGATGAAATAAATCCGAAGGTTTGTTACCCGGACCAAGTAGTGGCAGGATATTACGGTGTCCCAAAAGTAGTTGCAGTCATGTCAGCTTTCAGTCTCGCTCATTTTTCGCTGCCTAGCGCGCCTCTCGCAGGCAGTAGTTGCAGCTGAACGCATATAGTTGGCACGAGAGAGCTTGACCAATGAGCGTACGAGAGTCTTCGATTCTCGCAAGCCTCACAAGTGTCGTTAATAGCAAGACTGCGTGTAATGCGCGGAAACTCGCATAATCAGTCCTGCAAGTTGTATTATTTAAACTGTTTAAATGATTTGAATAGCCTACCAGGATAAAGATGGTATTTAAATAACCACACAAGGAAATGAGTTAAAAGCGAAATGTGGTATCACAGAATCTGCAGAGACATATATATATACACGTGGTCTCCACTTTTATTAAAACAAGTGTGTATATATTTTATTACTCCTAAGACGTTTATGTTACAAGAAGTACTTCTATGTTCAGTTGTAATCTGAAGATATTTATACATAGTAACACAAATTATAGTTGTCATTAAGAATTAATATCGCTGATTCAAACCGTTTACTGTGAATGCGTTTGGATATATGTACTGTTAAACGATGAGTCATCTTGTGTTATTACTCCGGTCCGGATTGTTAGCTTTTTATAATGCAGTTTTTTAAATAATTTTCCTATCTTTCTAATAATGTTCCTATCTATTTTTAAGGGATTTAAACAATTTTCTTACCTATTTAAGGAAGATGACGACAAACGCATTTTATAAAATATTAAAACTCTGTTACTTCACGAAAGCATGCTATTAATATGTAATGTAATTTAAGGTAATTTATTACACAGTAGCTCGTGCTCAAATATTTTAACTAAACATTTAGCATGTATTTTTAATATATAGCACGCATTTAAAACAAATTTCACATTTCAGTAGTTTTGCTGAATACAACTAGCCACATTTGCAAATTTTCTGTTTGTTTAATATATTTATATAGGCAGAAAAAGATCTTTCAACATCGCAAGATGCCGCTGGTGTATATTTCATACACGCAATTTCTACACCCAGATTAAAATCGTGATAAATTCTTTCTCTTCCTAGCCCCACAACTAAACGAATTGTTAAACAAAAATTGTAATTCAAATGAATTGAAAAAAAGATACATTTTCTACCGTGGTTAAAAAAAAAAATACAACTTAAGTTTAGCGAGTTAAAGTCTTAATGTCCCATTTAGCTTTTCTCAGGTTGAATAAGATTCACACACTAGCATCCAAATGGCTTGAATCATAAAAGTACTTTGAAACTTTCTAAGCTATTTATAAGGGAAAAAATAGGTTAAAATCTAAAAATCCAGGCCCTACTTATTACGTAACCAGTTTATACAACGGATAATACGTGAAGTTAATTCGTCAGGAGTTACGAGAATACTCGAGTCGCTTCGCTTGTGAGTTCTAGTTCTCGATACCAAGATTCTCGTTGCCATACTCTCGAGAAGTGGCTTGGGTTACGAGTAACGAGCGAGTGGCACGGGTTTTGACCGCCTGTATTGCATACATCCCCAGCGGTCCTACTGACAAACAGGTCCAAACTGCCTGGTTCCGTACCAGAATAGGAGGAAAAGTTACATAGCGTATTTCTATCGCACACCACGAAAGTGAAATTTAGGTTGCATTTGTTGACAGACGTTCGATCACACATACTTTTCTTTCTGAACCCAATACTGTATTCACACATAGTAGGTAGAGAACGTACTATATTGAACCCAAAAAGTCGATACCCAGATTTCACGGAAATACATATTTTGAGGACTCCCGAATAAGTAAGAAAAAAACTTTTACAGTAAAGTCTATGTAATGTGAATATATATGAGTGTGTGTGTATGTCTTACTATAGACCCCAAAACCCAAAATCGAGAAGTCAGTGACATCAAACTTGGCTTTTCAATTTAGTATATTCTAAGGGCGCGACACAAAGATTTTCAGGAAAATCCCCCAATCCAAGCTATCTATCCTTTTCATGGAAGACTTTCTAAAAATGTGCTAAATTTCTTTTCTGAAACTGCTTGGAACATTTTCTTAAATCGTACATTTTGGTGCATATGTATATAAAAATGCACTGATGGCATTCTGATCCCCAGGTCGTCGGTTCAAATTCTTCTCAGACCGGTAGTTTTTAAGTGTGCTTAAAAGTGACAGCCCCATGTCAGTAGACATACTGTCATGTAAAAAAAAAAAAACTCCCGTGAGATGAAAGTTCGGCACACCGGTGATGCTGATGTGATTCTAGCAATTGGCAGCGTCGTTAACAAACAATTTGTAACGCACTGATACTCTAAGTTAACAATACATTCCATTTGTTTACATTAAAATAATTAATTGTTTTATATATGCTATATACTTTTATTAATTAAAGTTAATATAAAAATATGATTGTTCCATTCACACGATTTTCTGTAGTATTCTGCAACAAGTTATTTTTATAAAAGTTTATTCTTCTGTCCGCTTCACCTAATCGAGATAAACGTTAGCAGAAATGCTTTATACTTTGTTTCTTATAGTTAAAGAAAAAAATCAGGTAAAAGAGTAGTCTAAAGCCGGTTGCTAAGCATTAACAAAAGTATAACGAAACAAACACGATTGATAATTCCGTTTGAGAAAAGTTGAACCATTGGAAAAATTACATCAATAAACAGAAAATCTCGGAAATCGTTAATTCGACAAAAAATGTATGGTTTAGTTTAACGAGATCTACCTTTTTTGTATCGAAAGATACAACATTTCTTACGGTTTAGCAGTAATGCAAAAGTCATCCCGAATGAAGATGTTTCAGAGGCTTTTTCCAGAAAATACAAGCTATACATTTTATTTGTCACAAAATATCCTATATATGCGCTACTTAAATAAAAAAAAATGCAGCCAATTTTGATAAAATCAAAATTTTCGAGAAATACTCCATGTAAATGTAGTTTATGGTGTGGTTATTTGCTTGAAGATTTGTTTTCGAAGCCGGCTTACCCTCCCCCTGACAACACCCCCCCTCACGACCCTAGAACTTACAAGCTAGTGCCTAAAACGAGTAACAGGCTCGTAGTCAGACATGAAACGAAAGCGAAATGGAAGATAGAGAAGTTGAGGATGAAATAATTGGAGGAATGAGTGGCGGGGGAAACCGGAAGACCTGGAGACAATCCGCCCAGACGCCGTTTCGTCCACCACAAATCCAACATACGGAAGTTTTGGATCGATCCCGGGTCCCCTAAGTGAGAGGCGAACAGTTTAACCACTGAAGATTCTGAATTTAAATATCCAGTTTAGAATTTAACAGATCTTTTGTTTCTGAGTTGATAGGCACAGACGCACTCAGACATACATACGCGCCTGCGAACCTGTTTCCTTTTTTCTGTTTTTGAATTCAGTGAGTTTCCAAACATATCATATTTTTGATGAAATCGCGGTATCGATTTTGGGGGGGGGGATATAATAGCTTCTCTACCTACTATGTGCATCGTAGAGAAAATAAAAATGCTTTGTCACATGCTAAGCCTCAAATTAAGAGGCGTTGCTGTAAATAAATGGAGATGTAAGCTAGTGACCTTGAAAAGTTTCACAGATGTTAACTGGGTAATGAGAGAAAGAGAAATCATGTTCACTGGAAGTCTGCTCCAACGGTCAAGTAGTCGAAACAAGAGGTCAGGCCGCTGCTGATAAATTCGTCACATAGACCTTGCTGTGTCATCACCACTACATATTAGTTCCTTATTGTTGGCTCAATCCTACACAGGGTTTACGATAAACAAGCAAACATGTTTACAACAGATTCATACGACAAGGAAAATCTGATGTTTTCCTTCCCTCTATCTTTATTAGTGGCTGCACAGATTATTCTTACGAGAGTTTATTTTTATTTCTATTAATTAGGCAATTAATGGATAAGAGAGAGGACATGTAAGCTTACTTACACCAAATGGTCCATTTCGCGCACTCAAGTTGCAGAACTCCACCGGGTAAATCTACCTACACGCCGGCATGAGCGAACTTCTTTTGCATCTCAGCGTAAACGGTGAAGGAATCGCGTTTATTGAGAGGCAGTTCCTAAGCTTGTATTAGAGTACGTGATAATATACAAGAACAGTGTAATCACACTGAGAGAGTTAACATGTTTTCCAATTCAAAATTCAGAGAACGCTTTTAGAGAATTAAGTCACCTTTTAGACTCACAGGTGGTTATAAAGTCTATTTCACCTATCCATATCTGCCAAAGCTCGCCTGTCAACTCCACGAAAAAAATGCATAAATTATATGTTTTAACGAGATCTAACTATTTAAGTTTAAGTTTTTTGTATCTCTTACGGTTTACTAATTATGAAAATTCAGAAAAATTCGTCCAGAATAAATAGGTCTTCAGAGGCAATCCCAGAAAAATCAAGATATGCATTTTATTTGTCATGTAAATATCTTAAATATAAGCGGTTTTAATCAAAATCGTTAGAGCCATTTTTGAGAAAACCAAATATTTTGAAAATATTTTCCAATTAAAGGGTAGTTGGGGTGGGGAGTGGTTTCTTGAAAAGCTTCGTTTTTTGAGCTATGCTGCCCACAGGCATAGGACACACACACACACGCGCGCGGACAATTTTTAAAAATGCTTTTTTTTTTTTTTTTTTTTATTCAGGGGGTTCCAAAAATGTATTTCTAGTAAATGTCGGTATCGAATTTTTGGGTGCAATGCAACGCTTACTGTATACACTATGAACATAGTACGTGTAGAGAAAGTAATTATATTTCCAGAGATTTCATTGGAAATACACGTTTTAGAGTCTCCTGAATCCATCAACGCATTTTTAGAAAAAAATTCGTGGTGTGTGTGCGTGCGAGTCTCCATGTGATCGTGAGTTTTTGGGTATATCTGTGAATGGCGTAACTCAAAAACGGAGCGTTTAAATCCAAGCTTGATTTTTAAATTGGTAAAACGTTTTAAATAATTTTTATTTTTCCAAAAATGGCTCCAACAATTTTGATTAAAACATCATATACTTGATATTTTTGTGATAAAATATAAATCTTGAATTTTCTGGGAAGAGCTTGTGAAGACCTGTTTATTCTATATGACTTTCCGTAACTGGTAAACCGTAAGACATAGAAGAAAATGTATTACAAAAAACGTGGATCCCGTTAAAACACTTTACATTATGTGAAGTACATAATTTCGGATAACTGTGTACGGGACATTCCTTGCTATTTAATTCAGTTTTAAAATGCTTATTCTTTCCTCAAATGGGATGCCGTTATTCGTTTTCTTTGCTCCTGTTCAAGCAAATCATTACGTATGATCGATCAGCTGTTAAAAGATTTGATTATTGCTTTAGTGTCTACCCTTATTCCTGTTTATTTACAAGAACATATGCAATGAAAGCGTTTATACATGCTTATTTGAAGTAGCTAAAAGAATACGGGTATTAAGAATAGTTTGGTGAAGAAAGGGTAGAGAAAATCATGTGAATTTAATAATAAGAATGTTTTATGATTTTATAACCTACATTATGCGAACATAAACAACGGTTTCATCTCCTGGTTTCTCCTATTTTTGCCATTGTCCAGTTTTCACAGTCAATCAGTTATGCAAAATCCCACTATTGTTTCTTTATCGAATTTTCCTACTAATGTTTGTTTTAGCTCGCAATAGTGGAATGATTTAGAGTTTCATTTCTCGAGCTTTTGTTCCTTCATTTGCAATTTTCAAGTTAGATGATAATTAAAGCAGATACACATTCGCTGCATTTCTAACCCTTTGAATATCGCACCATATTCTATGCAATTTCCTACGGGAAAACTATTGTTTCATACAAGATAAAATAGTGAATGTTTATTTAATTTTATATTTACACTGTGACCTCATATTTGTTTTAGATGACACTGCCAGTAGTTCAGCACTGGATTCTGAAGAAAAAAAATGTTACTTTTAGTATTGAGAACAGTTGGTTTTCCTACTCAGGAATGTTCTCGTGATTTCATCCTCATATTCGACGCTTGTGGTAGTGGAAAATATAGCACAGAGTATTACGATTCATATATTGTGGATAAACTTTATTTCCATAGGAAAGCAACGTGTTTAACTTACCTCGCTTCACTGCTTTACGGTGAATCCCTTACCGATCACCCTTAAAAGAGTGCTGAGCCTAGCGCTGTGGTATTGATACAGTAGATAACACTTCCATAATGTAAATTCAGTAGTAAGAATAAATTGAATTAATTTTAGCGATGTGTGTTCTTGTATTAACCTAAGTCTCGCCTACTATTGACTATCCCATCATAGTTCCTATCTTCGAAGTTGCAAAATGTTACGGTTCATATTAGCATCATTCTCTGTGTCTGCTCAGCCCCAGTATCCTTTACTTTTGCTAAATTATTAACGCGTTCCTCTGATTTTAGATCTATGAGCTTTTCAGAAATTGAGACTTACGCTTCATGGAGTTCTTTCTTACGGATTTTCCCGGAACTTAATTAACTGCACTACTCTAACTTAACAGTTGGTTGCATTCGCCACCGAAATTGTCTTTACTGACTTCTGCATAGTAACAGAATTATAACTAGTGTTCTTTTAACATTTTGCCTCACTAATGACTTACCTACAACAGCACTATAGGACACGGATTTTTACATTATACTTTGATTTTAACTAATGCAATTATTTATCACAAAAGTTTCTTTATTCCCAGATTATTCCTTTATAAAATAATAATTTATTTAGTACAATCATAAATCCGGTATCGATTATCATTGGACTTTAAAAATCTATACCTACAACTTTGAGTAAGCCAGCAAGTAATGATAAAAATAATCGTTAAAACGGAAATATCTACGTTAAGAGAAATAACTGTACAACAGACTGCCTCTACGGTCGAGTGGTAAGCGTTCTAGTTTCATATCCAGAGGTCCCGCGTTTGGTTCCCGGCTGAGGCAGGGAATATTTTTTCAACCAGAACAATTCCTACCCCTACAGAGTTTGGAAGTATAAATGTGTGAAATGGAGTTTTATTATTTATGGGCGCTCTTTAATTATTGTGGTTCTCAGCATCCCATTCTATATTGGAGAGAAAGACGGATTAATTTTGCTCAGAGGCCTCTTTATCAGGCTTGAGGTTCTTTTATATGCCGTAATTCTACGACAGGGGAACAGCGGCCTTACTTCCGTTCCGAAAGAACCGATACTAAGGATTTTTACGCCCGAAAAAATCCATCGTCCTCTGCCGGGTTTGAAACCGCGAACTTGGGTATATGGTGCTAGCATAGTAACTATTACCCCACGGAGGACGATATGATTGTGGGAGTGAATGTACATGTGCTTAAGAGTATAAAAAATGAAAAATCAAAGTTAATAAACCCTTCAGTTCAGCGAGCAAGACATCAGCAGTTGTTTCTCATGTCTAGGGATAGCATCTTGGGGACCAATAGCGGGACAGAATTGAAGTTAGTGTAGCTGGTATATGGTTGTGATGTGTTGACAATGCAGTGTGTACGTAGTAGAAGGAAAATGGGGCAGTGGTTGCTTGGTAGACTGTGATGTTTTCAGTAGTAGTGGAAGGCGATTGAGGTTGGGTCGATGGTAAATATAAATACCAATGATTTAGGGAACTAACAATTTTAATATTTACATATATTCAATTGCTGTTGTGCCATAAGTCAATAGTATCATTATCCGTTTCATTTTCTCTCAAGATATATAGATTACAATGAACAACAAACATTCGTATCGTGTCAAATATGAATCGCCTCCTATTGCCACGTAAACTGCCTTTATATTGCATCATACTCTTATGATGCGGAGTGAAGTTTTTGTGTTGGAGTAAAACGGAAATAGAACACATCATCGACTATTTGCTATATCGCAAAGTTCTTCTGTATGAATTTCAAATCTTCATGCAAGATATTTTACAATCTGTTTAAACAGCATGCACCGTCATCAAAGGCATTAACTACCTCTAAACAGTATTGTAAATACAGCAGTGACGAGCCACGTTCCCAATCGCGTTACTATAGGTTGTTTGCATGCGGCGCATGCAGTTGAAAACACAGGTCGGTCTCTACTCTGAAGGTATGCAACTGGTAAGCGCATGTATCCCTCTATCGGTCCCAAGATGCTTCCCTACTCCTGACAAAGCCCGCAAATACTTCCTATTGTGTGAATTTAAACAATATTTTGTTCTTCATTCCAGCTGGTCAAAGCTATGCTGGTCACGTATTATTGACAACCTTATAAAAGATACCTCTCACAGTGCTTTACAGATCCACATTACTGTTTCAAGATTAGGATGCATATATATACCATGCACGTGATACGCACATTCCTACTGGTTTGGGCATATTAATGACCCCAGGGTAAGACCCACCCCTGCCCCTCGGTGGTCACGTTACAAGCCTCATGCTCATAGTAGGCCAGTTGGGTGTTGCTGCAGGCCATCGAGTATTACTCCACGGAGCCCAAGGTGCCGGTCCCCATGGCCACGCTCGCTAAAGCGTCTCGCTTTGGTGCTTCGTGGGCAGGGGATCGTGGATTCGAGTCCCGCCTTGGGCATGGGTGTTATATGTTTGTGCAATGTGTATATGTTTGTAAAAGAAACAGTACAACCAGTAATCAGTAAAACCTACGGGGGGAAATATAAATAGGGATACAGTACCGGAGTCCTGATCAGACTCCGTTACTGTTTTTATAAAAAAAAAAAAAAAAAAAGTTACCAAGCAGTCTTCATATCAGATCTGCCACAGGAAAGTGTATTGATAACCGGCGACAATATTGACAGGCCTTATATTTATATATTTATTTATATTTAGTTATATACATATATACAAGATGTTAATGAACTACACCGAAGTAATTTGCGAGATTGTGCAAGTGATATCAATAAATAAGTAATTTGATATCGTCGATGCATGGTTCCCGGATAAAAGTAACTCAACTACACAGCGTTAATCGGGTGGTATCAGGTACTGACTGATAAGTCGATGTTAAAGCAAAGCAGGTTGAAAAAATGGCTTAGAATGTCTTTAAAACTGCTGCCCGAGTATAGAAATGTCGACTTTTAGCAGCTCGTTAGTAGCGTTCTCAAGATTTAATGTCGCAAAAATCTGTAAAATCTCGAACTAATCACTTGACAGAGCGACAGTGAGCATTCATTAACTACGTTCTTGAGTTAGGAATCCTACTCTGGTGGCTTAATGTGTAACGCGGGAAGCTGATAACCCAAAAATCATGAGCTCGATTCCTGTCATAGAGTAAGTGTTTATTATTATTATTATTATTATTATTATTATTATTATTATTATTATTATTTTTATTTTCATTTCAGACGAAGTGCCGCGATACGTGAACGAGATTCGAACTCGACCTCTATCTTTTTCTTGTAAGCCGGTATCATAACCACTACGCTAGAGAGGTACGCTGTAATATCCAACCGTGTTTAGGTTGGCATAGCTATATCAACAGTGTTGCAAGCAAAATAAGCAGAGGACTCTTTTTATTAAGAATTTTAAAACAATATTTATCTTTGAATGCCTTGAAAAGCATATATTAAGGGTGCATAAATAGCCATATGAATTATGGTATTTTATTCTGGGCAACCATGTTTCTACCAATAAAGTTTTTGTGCTTCAAAAGAATGCCATTAGACTTATGAGTGGTGTATCCCCTAGGTCACATCTCTGCTTTCTTTATTAAATTGGGTATATTGACTATGGTATCTTTATTTGTTCTTAATTGTTTACTATTTGTCAAAATGAATATAAATTCTTATACATTGTGTTCCTCTGTTCACAATTATTCCACAAGAAATACTGCAAACATTTATATTATAAAATGTAAGTATAGTAAAGTCCAAAACTCATTTGAAACCATATCTTTAAACCTATTTATTAGCCTTCCTAATAATGTAAAAACCTTGCCCTTATCATTATTCAAAAGAAAACTTAAGACTGTTATGCTCTCCAATCCATTGTACACTGTTTCAGAGTTTTATAATTGTAAAAGTAATATGTTTTTGTAACTTATTTTGTTATTTATGCATTTGTTGACGTTGCTACACAAACTCTGTATTGTTCTGGCAAATAAGCAATCTATGTCCCTTCATTTTTCGTGTTATGCTCTCGAATGGTTGATAAATTAGCCAGTGGCGTACTGGCACTTCAGAAGCTTATAGCCGTTACTTCGACATTTCAATAAACAGGCCATAAGTCTCCTATCCCAAATTACTTATTTGAGTAATCTACATATTCTGTGAAAATATTTCGGTATAGTTCATTAACACTCTGAATATATAAACAAAAATCTGATGTGCTTCATTCACATGATTTTTCTCTATTCCGCAATAAACTATTCGTACAAATGCTTATTCTTCTATCTACTTCATGCTTGTCAGAATAAATATTAATAGATATGGCATTATTACTTAGTTCCTTAACTAGTAGGGAAATAAAGAGTACACTAGGCTAAAGTGATAATCAAATCCTTTAAAAGGTGATTGCTATATTATTGAAATAAGGTTATTTTTGCATGGCAGAAGTAAAACAAAAGAAGCAGGAATGAGGAATTACCGTTTAAGAACAGTTTATGAAAGTTAAAGTTGAAACTAATAACAAGGACTATCTCGGAAATGGTTAACTCCACAAGTGTATAACACATAAATTGTGTCTAGTAAATTTTAATCTGGTACATATGTATTAAATTATTCCTATATAATGCATTTAAAACACACATTTGAGATATTTAAAAAATATGATGATACATTCACACGACTGTCTCTTTCTTTGTCAAACTAATCGTACTAAAACTTATTCTTATATTTGATGCACGTTAAGGTAATGTATGTGTGAAATTTACCATAAATTGTAAAAATTAAAAAATGATTCATTACATATTAAAGTAATATGAATGATAAAATTTAAGAAGGTATTCACAGAGCGCATTTAAACTATACTGAAGCTATAAATGGAAGGTGCATGCTTATTAATAGGCATGCCCACTTTAAGACATGTATTCTGCCAAAAAATGTCAGCAGTTTTCCACACTGAAAATTCTCTCCACACAATGCAATCATCTACGAAATGTTTCAAAACTTTTTGTTGAATCTTAGAAGTATATTAAAGAAAATTGCCATATTCTTTTGATAATATTGTTCAATACTTTTTACAACAATTAGGTATTAACATACGAAAAATGACGATAAAATATGTTAGTAAGTTAATTTACTGTAACATTTGACGTTTTGATATAAATATTTTTTAAAATACACTCCGTGGGTCATTTTTACTTTCTCTATACGTACTATGTGCATAGTGTATAGAGGATGTATTGTATTCCATCCAAAAATTCGATATCGAGATTTCACCGGAAATACGTTTTAGGACTCCCTGAATCCAAAAAAAGCATTTTCAGAAAAAGGTCCGTGTGTATGTGTGTGTGTTTGTGTGTCTGTGGATAGCATAGCTCAAAAACGAAAAGACCGTTAAATACTCAACTTGGTATTTAGGTTTGGTATCTTCCAAGGATGCGACCCGAAGGTTTTCTAGAAAATCCTCCCACCCCCAACTACCCTTTACATGGAAACATTTTCGAAAATGTTGATTTTCAAAAAACTAGCTCTAACGATTTTGATTAAAACCCTGTATATTAAAGATATTTACATACCAAATAAAATGTATATCTTGAATTTTCTGGAAATAGCCTCTGAAGAGCTCCTTATTCTGGATGAATTTTTCTAAATGTTGCTTAACTGCTAAACGATAAGAGATATACAAAAGCTTACTGCACAGAAAATGTTGATCTGATCAAAACTCACAATATATGTCCTTTACATTTCTGTTGTGGAGGTAACCGTTTCCGAGATATTTCTTGTTTTTGGTTTCAGTTGTGAGTACTTATACTTTTCTCAGACAGGAAGTGTCTGTTTTTCTTTTATTCTACTCCTGGCCAAGCAAAGAAGCGATTTGCAATGAAAATCGCATAACGACAGATTTTAAAACATTTGACTATCGGTTTAGCCTAGTGTATTCCCTTATTTTCTTTCTACGTATAAGGAACTAAGTACTAAGAACATTCTGCTAATGATTATCTCGATTAGCAAGGTTCAGAAAGAATAATCTTATGTAAGAAGTTTGTAGAAGATCTAGAGAAAGTCATGTGAGTGTAACACATCAGATTTTTATTAGAGCAATTAACTTAGACAATAAAAAAGTATTATTTAAATATAAATGCAAGTCAGAGTTCTCAAACATGTCAAAAATATCACTGTTATTTGTGTACTAACTGGTATAAATTCCCACAAAGTAACTTATGTATGTATTATGGATTTTCCAATTTCACGATGCATTATGTTAATACAGATAAACATTTGAATAAGTGTTTTTATATATTGCATTTTGGATAAACTTTTAATATGGGAATACGCAGGCTGAAGTGATATTCAAATCTTTTAAGAGCTAGACGATATGTGTTCAATTCTCTTTGCTTGACCAGGAGCATGAAACTTCCCATTTGAGAAAAGCCTAAGTGTTTTAAAATTGAAAAAAAACAACAAGGAACAGTTCAGAGTAACAGGAACAGGAACAGAATAATAGTTGGATAACTTCACAACACACACATACACACACTAACATATTACTTGACACAAACTGTGTGCTTTAACGAAAGCTAAAGACATTGTGCATTACAGTTTCCCGGTTGTGCACTTCGTTTATAATGAAAAGTACTTAAGAGGCTATTCGCAGAAAAATCAAGATATAGGTGGCTAACCACGAGGCTCAGTCAGTAGAGCTCATGCCTGCTGTGCAAAGGGGTCCCGGGTTCGATTTCCGGCTGCGGGGTGGGAATTTTTCTTTAGCCCGGATTATTCCTACTCCTCTCCCCAGAGTATGAATGTGTGTATGTGCGTGTGTGTGTATGTGTGTGTGATCTAATGAAAAAAAAATAAAAACCCAACAATAAACAGTACACGAGTGAATACTGTAGCCAATAGGTAATATGTTCCACAGAGAAATGGCATCGATAGGACTGTGTAATAAATGTAACAATTAAAAAAAGCTATAGATACATTCATTCGTCATGAAACGTCTTAAACATATGGCTTTAATCAAAATTGTTGGAGTAAATTGTGAGAAAATCAATATTTTCAAGAAATTATCCTTGTAAACAGTAGTTTGGTGTGAGGAATTTTATTGCTAAATCTTATCGCAACCTGAAGATGCTGAACTTGAATATCACATTTGGCATTTAACCGACTTTCGTTTTTAAGTTATTAGTTTTACAAACAGACGCGTACGTTTTTCTAAAAATACTTCTTCTTGGATTCAGGGACCTCAAAACATGATTACCGGTGAAATCTTAATGATCGAATTCTTTGGTGCCATAATAGTAACATTACGCATTTCGTTATAAATATAATATTCAAATGTTTTAGAACTAGAACTGCCTATATGATAAAAAAAGCTATATATGTACTATCTTTCACAAAGCTAAATACCCGTCGCGCGTCATCTAATGTTTAGGCGTTCTTGCATAGGTTGTATGAGAATAAAATTTTACATGTGCTTCCTTTCCCTTTGTGTTCAAGTGGCATGGCAATCAACCTTCACATCGCAGTTTTGGAAAGCGATATTTCAGCATCATTTTAAAATAACGGGAAATTATTGCAAATTCAACTTCAATACACTTGCAAAAAATGTGTTGTTATTGTGTTTCGATTAATTAATGGACCTGAAGTAAAACGCTCCTAGTTTGGGTGCTTTGCTTACAAAGACAGCAATAATGCCTGCGATTAGAGTAGCCGAAGTAATTAAATCGCGCTTCCGCTGAATAACAGAGAAGTCGGAAGGTGGCTCGAATCACGCGTAACGCGTACCTTTATTTTTTGGAAAATAGTTATTTCCGTGACTTATGTGAAATAAAAAACTTGACAGATCAATGGAACCACTTTCTGTTGAAACTCCCCCTTTAGAAAAGCAAATTAGAGGTTAGTTTTATTTTCCATAGCGTTGTAATATATGCCACCGTCTTGCGAACGCTGCAATACGATTGAAATTTAATAACTAAATGCCTTATAAAATATAAATTGCAAGTGCAAAGGGAATTATCCCTAATTCAACTGGCAATCACTCCTCCAAAAATCAATATTTTCCTTTACACATGCACATTCAAAGACATCTTCTATAATTCTCGAATACTTTTATCAGATTAAAGGATTCATTTCGACCATGCATTGCTAATGTTTATATTAGCTTACTATAGATTTAAGGAAACATTTGTATCTTCATATTGGAATGTCTCGCTAGATAGGAAGGAAATTAAAATGTGACAAAAATAATTTATTTGAAAATTTAGAGTGAACTAAGCATAAACATATTCCTTTATAGTTAATTTTGTAGTACTGCAAAATAAAATAATAGGACTCTAAAGTATCGAAAGCAAATGAAATTAATGTATTATATATAATAAGACGGTATTTAATGGTATAAAAGTTGTATTAATTGCCAGAAAATACATTCTAAAAAATACCAAGTTCCAGCGAATAAATTAATTAATGACACATTAATGGCACAGATCACAATATAGTAATAGAATTTGAAGCAACCTTTACAGCTAGCAGCGTTGTCATCTTGTTTATTCACAGTACTATAGAATGTTGCATTCCCCATTAACTCTGTCTAAAAGTGTGTCATTATCCTGATTCTCCATTCCTGATGACAATAGATAATCTCGAGGAATTACAGACCTTTGTTAATGTTCCGTTTTAAAATGGCCCCGTTGACTTCTGCAACTCTTTTAACACACATTTACACACGCCAAATATGATACATACGGTGACTTTTTTTAAGGCAGGAGTAGGAAACATACAATATAACTCCTCACTATATAAAATTACAAAATAAGACCTTAATACAACAAAACGATATGTCATCGCGGTAAAGTGCGTGATTCGAATTCGGGAAATTCCTGGTTCGATCTTCGACGACTACTCAATGATTTGTGGTCTTTTTGGGGGTTTCCGGATTGCAAGGCGAATGCAGGGGTGGTTTCTTTCATTCCCCAAATTTTCTGACCCTCTATGACGTTCCATTCTCGTTTCATATATCCCTTGCCATGTTGATCTCTTTCAGGGTTGGAATTGTTGACAATGGTGCAGCACTGAGCATCTGAAGGGAAAAAGGATGCTCTTTGGAATCCTCAACATTCCCCGAGACCCTGGTTGCCGAGGTATAAGGACCGCCCTTTGAAGGCGTCGATCTCTATGCGAGACGGAGTCCTTGGTTTGTGTCCCCAGCCGTCAGGGAGTCTCAATCTAGTAATTGTACAGATTCTATCGTCACTTCTGCTTCCGGTGTCTCCTCTCACCTCATCCTTCCTCCCGGGGGCGCCTCCTCATGGGTCATAGGTACAATAACCTCAGCGATTCAGTGCGGAGTTTCCTCTTTCCTATTTACCTACCTTCTAATATAACAAACAAATCGTATAAATAATAATTATATTTAATCCACTCGCGTAAAGTTTTGTGGCCTTGATTAATTTCATCCAAAAGGTTGCCATATCGTGAATTAGTACAGATTAAGTGTAGAAAATTTATGGAATTTTGCTTTAATGACTTAAGATGTAAGATAACTCATGTGAAGTAAATACTCAACTCATTACGGTTTCTGCAGACTCATTTTGTCGCGGTCTCCAACCCAGAGTAAGCTTCTAGATTCCGGACACCAGACAAGGAACGAAGCCTTGCAAAACAAGTCGCAATCTGTTCTGGAACGGTGCTCTTCCAGAGGAATCGAGGTGTTAATTGACACAGGTGATTATTTAAACTCTCAAGGTTGTTGAAAGAAAAGTGCCACAATACGAGTACGCCACGCCTTCATTATGGGTTAATTATTACGTTCACAGCACGAAACGGATATGACACTGTCAAATCGGATATCGTACGAAAATCATTGATTTATGTGATCTTACAACTTTTTCTAATCATAGCAAATTCGTATACTTACTTAGTATTAAATTAAATATACAATTAATTTAAAAATTATGATTCGTTACATTCACTTGACATTCACTACCACATACACAGTAGGTAGAGAAGGTATAACAATCCACCCAAAAATTCAGAATTAATCTAAAATACATGATTTGGGATCTCTGAATAAAAAAAAATTGATGTGATTCATTCCCACGACTTTCTCTACCTATTCTGCAGATACTTATGTACAAACGTTTTTCTTCTCTCTACGTCATGCCAATCGAGATAAACATCAGCAAAACTGGATGTATTACTTAGTTCTTTCTGAACAGAAGAATAAGAAGGGAATATACAGCACAAAAGCAACAGATAAATCTTTTAAAAGCCGGCTGTTATGAGATAAAATTGAAATTCTCTTCCGTTTACTGTGATGAAAAAAGTGAATAAATGTTTGGTTAGAAATTTTAAAAACAATATCTACAACAATCTGTAGGTATGACATAAACGGTATGTTTTAACGGTAACTATATTTTTGTGTACTAAGTTTTTGTTTATTGCGGTTTTGTTAATACGCATTAGCAGAGTTAGTTTCAACTCAAGTCTGTGCCTCATGTAAATCTCTGTTATCTTTTATTACTTTCTCTATACGCACTATGTACATAGTGTATAGAGAAGGTATTGCACTCCACCCAAAAATTCGATACCGAGATTTCACCGGAAATATATGTTTTAGGGTCCCCTTTATCTAAAAAAAGCATTTTCAGAAAAAGGTCCGTGTGTGTGTCCGTGTGTCTGTGAACACGATAACTCAAAAACGAAAAGCAGGTAAAATACCAAACTTGGTATTTAAGATTACTATCTTTCAGGGATGCGACACGAAGATTTTGAGAAAAATACCCCAACTACCCTTTACATGGAACTTTTTTCGAAAATTTTGATTTTCTCAAAAATGGCTGTAACGATTTTGATTAAAATTTCGTATATTAAAGATGTTTACCTGAAAAATAAAATGTATATCTGGAATTTTCTGGGAATAGCCTCTGAAGAGTAGTTTATTCTGGATGAATTTTACTGAACTTTGAATAACTGCTAAACCGTAAGATGGACAAAAACAATTTATGTTATATACATTTTTTGTCGCGGAGTTCGTCGTTTTTGAGACATTCCTTATTTTTGGTTTCTGCTATGAAGAACTTATACTTTTCTCATACAGGAACTTCAGTGACATAGCAACAAGCTTTTGATTATCACTTTAACCTATGGTACTCCCTTATTTCGTTTCTGCTTACAAGGAAGCAAGTAATATAGCTATTTCTGCTAATTTTTTACTGGTTAGCATGAAGTAAATAGAAGTATAAGCCTTTTAAGAATAATTTGTTGCAGAGATGTAGAGAAAGTCATGTGAATGGAACACATCAGATTGTTTTTCGTTATGTATGCGGAAAGTAAATTTGGCAGGTTAACTTGAGTTTTAGCAGGATGTCTCAGGATGACACTAAAGTTTCAATGCGGAGCTCCAGGAAATGATTCACTCCATGTGATGTTACGTCAATTAGCCTTTAGCAAATACTTTTGTTTGCTGAAACAACAAACAGGCGGAGTGAGCTGAGTTGTTAGAGGGGAAGGGAAGGGCAGAGAGTAGTGAAAACGATATTTCTATTAAGATCCTATAGTACAACAAAACAGAGGTGTAAGTTTGTTAAATGATAATATAGATAAGTTACGAGAAGTTTCTAATAAGTGCTGATACTCTTGTTTCCGTTACCACAGCTGAACAGCATTTTCTCCGCAAGTTGGTAACCATCGGTACAACTTTAGTAAACGGACCAGAGTTTAACTTAAATAAACAACAATCTGATATGTTCCATTCACATGACCTTCTCTAGCTGTTCCAGAAACAAACTTTTCTTACAAAAGATTGTTCTTTTATCTACATAATCAAGTTAAAGATTACCAGAATTTTATTGGACTTATTATCTGCTTCTTTGTAAGTATTTATTTATTTATTAAATTTCCAAAATGTTAGACCTATTTTACAATTGTATATTAGGACTATAGTTGTAAAAAAGTGCATTTTTACATAACAGCCACAAAAAATTAACATTAATGTAAATAGACAGAAAATAAAAAAGGAACATTCATTGGAAGTATAAAATAGTTATTTACATAACTGTATTAAGTAATTTAAATATATGGGGAAATGTAGTTTATTATTTATAAGAATTAAATATATTATTGACAAATGTTTTAAATTCTGAGTAGCAACACTGTTTTCGAATAATGTGTGTAATGGCGGAGTGAAAGACTTATTACAGAAGTCTAAGTGCATTATTAATCTGAGCCGTTTCCTTTCGTATAATGGACAGTCAAAGAGTAAGTGATTAACATTCTTATTGGATGTGAACAGGCATATGTGGCATTGTTTTGACTCACTATTTTAAATCGTTCAATATATAATTTTCCGCGTCCAGTCATGAATTCAGTCACTGTAAATGTACGCTCAAAATGGATTATATATAATCTATCTTGTATTTTGGAGAAGAATATCTGTTTTGTAAAATGGTAATTAATACTTTCTTGTTATATTGAATTCCAACACTTAAGCTAGTCTTTTATTAAAGCGTTCTTTACCAACGATATTCGGCATTTTGCATATTCACTTTTGTAACTAAATTAATGGCTGCCTTCGCAAGTTCGTCAGCTCTTTTATTGCATACATTTCCAGTATGACCACATACCCAACATAAACATAAATGTTTTTTTGTAATGGTAATACCATATTTCTGATTCGACTGCAATAGGATTTAGATTTATATTACATTTATCACTTATTGCTTCAAGCGCAGCTTGAGATTTGAATATTCTAATGAAAACTATTGTTGTTATTATTGTTAATAATCCTAATGTAATTATTATTGTATTATTTATTTAAGTTTATACTGTAAAAACCCACTTTGTAAATGAAAAGTTGCTAAAACACCTAGTAGTTAGGCGACTATAAATAAAGAATTAAAAAAAATCCTTAACACAATTATATTCTTCTTTGTAAGTAGAAAGGAAATAAGGGAATACATGGTATACATTATTTCTGATATCACTGCAATAGGATTTTGATAATACTTATCACTTATGCTTCAAGCGCAGCTTGAGATTTTAATATTGTGATGAAAACTAAGCAATACTTCCGTAACACAATTATATTCTTCTTTGTATAAGTAGAAAGGAAATAACGGAATACATTAGGCGCTACTAGGGAATACTAAGCTAAAGCAAGAGTCAAATCTTTTAAAGGCCGCGGCTATGTGAAGCAATAGAAATTACATTCTCTTTGGCTGCTAGGAATAACCAAAAGAGAAACGACAGAAAGATGTCTTCCCGTTTGAAAAAAGTTTGAGTAGCTTAAAATGGAAGCTAATAACTCGGAATATCTCGAAAACGGTTAACTGCACAAAAATTGTATATGACATAAATTGTCTATTTTAACGAGATCTTTTATATTTGTGGAATAAGTTTTTGTCTATCTCTTACGATTACCAGTTACACAAAAGTTATATAGAAGCCATCCCGAATGAAGGTATTTCCAGAAAATTCAAGATGTATATTTTATTTGGCATATAAATATCTTTAATATAACGATATTTTAACCAAAATCGTTAGGGACATTTTTGAGAAAATCAAAATGTTTGAAGGTAATTCTTCTTTAAAAGGTAGTTCTTCTCATGTGGAGGACTAACATCCCTCTACCCCAGGACTTACAAACCAGCGTCTGGGGTCTGATGCCTGTTGAGACGGCCTCTGTATCGGAGAGAGAGAGAGTTCCTAGATAGGTGATCAGCCTGATTCTGGTATAAGAGTGAAGGAGATGATATGAAATGACGGTGACATAGATGAAAGGAGCATGTCGAGAAACCAGAGAGCCGGAGACAATCCTGCCAGAAGCCGCATTTGTTTGTGCATCCGTTAATAATAATTTGAATTTTTACATACTTTTAATTGTCAATATTGAGTTGTTTGCGTTGTTCAAATAGTATGGATTTTAAGTCCAGCTTAAAGCCACTTATTTTCAAATATCTGATTGTTGGAGCCATTTCCTGTATATCCCTTGCAAGAACAAATAAACGTAAAGTAAACTAACCAGATATGACTTTATTATATATGTTATTACAAGTTCAAGAGGAATAAAGTATTGCACTAAGTTAAAAAGATATTCAGAATTAATCTTATATACAGTTTTTGTAGAGTTAACCGTTTCCGAGCTATTTCTTATTATTAATTTCAATTTCTAACTACTTAAACTTTCGTTTCATCTCCTTTGAGTTACTCCCGGGAATGTAAAAGAAAACCGACTTTCCAGTGTTTCACATAGCGATAGCTTTTGAAAGATTTGATACAAGTGCATTCCCTTATTTCGCTTCTACTTTACAAGGAACCAAGAATATCATGACCATTTCTGCTAATGTTTATCTCATGAGCATTACGTAGATAGAAGAATAATATTTTGTAAAGAAAATTTGTTTGAAGATCAGCTAGAGAAAGTCATGAGAATTGAACACATCAGGTTTTCGCAGTTACGATGTTTTAAAATTTTATCAATGACTGTTTGACCGAGTATACTTTGTAACTGAAATCCAAAGCTATATTTAGTGTACATAATTAGTAGAGTAACAATAAATGATAAGGGTTTCCAAACTAGAATACATGGCGGTTGAGAAATAGAAGTACTAAATAAAAGTGAAAATACTTTATTTGTGAAACAATATACATTTGCATTCATAGATATTACACTTACATCAACACTACTTGAATATGACGTCAGCTCAGTGGTCCCCATCTGCATTTATGCATTCTTGAAGAGGGCGCGGAAAGGCCTCCACGGCACGTCCCGCCACCTCCCGAGGAATGGCATTGTTTCCTGGCCGACGGTGTCTTTCAACTCCTAATGGTTTGCAAACGGCGCGAGAATACTTTAGGTTTCAATTCTCCCCACAAAAATTATTCGTGAGCTGTTAAATCTGGAGACTGGGACGGCCAAGTTAAATCTCCAAAGTGTGAAATCAGTTGATTGCGGAACACTCGGAGAATAACCATGCTTTGAAATGCAGTATGTGGCATAGCACCATGCTGCTAAAACAAAATGTTGTTAAACTGTAGTTCCTGGAGTTCTGGTATGGCAAAATATTGCAAATGTCAACATGGCGGTCAGAATTTACAGTTACTGCGTGACCAGCACATTCCTCGGAAAAATATGGACCAACAATCCCACACATTCCAATTGCACTGCACAACATCCTGGCTCAAACACTATGCGAGGATTTTGGTTTTGTTTGTTCTGAAACTGTCTGAAAAAGCTCGCTTCAGCTGACTTGAACAGTTGGTTAAGCAGCCATCTGTGTCAGTGTTGATAGAGGCGCAGTTTCAGTTTGAGTGCGTTTCAGTTAGGGAACGCGTAACAATGAAGGCTTCTACAGCTGCAATCCTTGTCTGTATGAGCCAACAATCCATATCGTACCAATTGCGAATATTGTAGACGTGTAATCATATCTGATTCATGAGCATGTGCACCTCAAGTTGAACAGGAATACCAAGCACATTTGGTAAATACATTACGCGTCATCTGCACAATAAAACCTCTATATTTGAACATCCCTGATATCTTGGGCATACTTTTTTTTAAACCAGGCAAACTTCTATTTTTACTTTCTCTATATGCATTGTGTACATAGAGTATAGAGAAGGTATTGCACTCCACCCAAAAATTCGATACCGAGATTTCACCGGAAATATATGTTTTAGAGTCCCCAATATCCAAAAAAAAAAAAAAAAAAAAAACAACACATTTTCACAAAAAGGTCCGTGTGTGTGTCCGTGTATCTGTGAACACGATAACTCAAAAACGAAAAGTCGGTAAAATACCAAACTTGGTATTTAAGTTTAGTATCTTCCAGGGATGCGACACAAGGATTTTGAGAAAAATCCCCCCACCCCAAACTACCCTTCACATGGAACTTTTTTAAAAAATTTGGCTCTAACGATTTTGATTAAAATTTCGTATATTAAAGATATTTACCTAACAAATAAAATGCATATCTTGAATTTTCTGGGAATAGCCTCTGAAGAGTAGTTTATTCTGGATGAGTTTTACTGAATTTTGAATAACTGCTAAACCGTAAGAGATGGGCAAAAACTTACTACACAAAAATGTAGAGCACGTTAAAACACGCAATTTATGTTAGATACATTTTTTTCGTGAGTTCGTCGTTTTGAGACATTCCTTATTTTTGGTTTCTGCTATGAAAAACTTATACTTTTCTCATACAGGAACTTGTCAACTCCTATCCATATAAACAAAGGAACTTCATTGACATACCTTTTAACCTATGGTAGTCCCTTATTTCGCTTCTACTTACAAGGAAGCAAGTAATAAGACTATTTCTGCTCATTTTTTCTGATTAGCATACAGTATATAGAAGTATAAGCTTTTTAAGAGTAATTTGTTGCAGGGATATAGAGAAAGTCATGTGAATGGTACACATAAGATTTTTTTACAAGTCCATTACACCCTGTATATTGGACACCTTGAATCCTGGAAACTGGAGGATAGCCAAATAATTCCATCTTGACCAAATCATTATATATATAATGATTTGCCCAAGATATATACATACATACATACATACATACATACACTCACACACACACACATATGTGTGCTGTGTATAGACCTGTTAGAGTTCAATTGTATTCAACCTTTTGATCTTTATAAGCATATATTGCTCATTTTTTTAATCAGGAGGGTTCTCCTTTACAACTGTCAACATATTTCTCCATTTCTGGAATTACTCATTTGGTGTTTTTACAGACTTATTGTGGCTAAATTGGAGCGAGGTGCATATTGATTGTTACTGTACACTTGTAACCATTAGCAAAATTTAATGAGAGGGGCTTTCTTTATGTTCTGAACTAATATTTTCTTGGAATTTGTATCCACGTTGTTCTTTTATGTGGTTCAAGTTGAGCATTCAGTGAGGTTTTTATCAACTGAATACAATAATGAAGAAATATCTTAGATGAACATGATGCCAATTTTATTCCTAAAAATTCACTCACCCAACAAGAGCACTTGAGTGCATTAAGGAACTGGAGAACTATGCACTTGCACATATTCAGCCACAAATGATGAACTGTTATTGGCACTTGAACAGGATATCCAGAAATAGTCAGCATTTTCAAAATTTAAAAGTACCAAGCAGTGTCTTTTAGCACTTTTTTTTCTTTTCAAAAAGCAGTGACAAATCGTAAGTTAGATACACATGAACTGCATTTCAGCTGAATGTGTTTTGAAGGGCATAGAATAATAACACAGTACGTTATTACTTTCTCTACACGTACTATGCACAGAGTGTATAGAGAAGGTATTGTAATACACCCAAAAATTCAAGATTTCAATGGAAATACATCTTTTAGGTTCCCTTGAATCCCCAAAAAAAATCATTTTCAGAAAAAGGCCCGTGTTTTTGTGTTTGTGTGTGTATGTATGTGTCTGTGGACAGCATAGCTCAAAAACGAAAAGAACAGTTAAATATCAAACTTGGTATTTAAGTTTGATGTCTTGCAAGATACGATATGAAGATTTTCAAGAAAATCCCCAACCCCTAACTACCCCTACATGGCACTTTTTTCGAAAATTTTGTTTTTCTTAAAATTGGCTCTAAAGATTTTGATTAAAATACCACATATTGGAGCCATTCCCATCACAAATAAAATGTATATCTTGAATTTTCTGGGAATATTCTGAATGAATTTTGCTAAATTTTCTATAACTAGTAAACGTAAGAGATAGACATAAACTTACTAAACAAAAAATGTAGATCTCGTTAAAATGCACAATTTATGTCATATACATTTTTGTCGGGATTTTAAGTTTTCGAGATATTCCTTGTTATTAGTTTCAGTTGTAAAGTACTTATACTCTTCTCAGACAGGAAGTGTCCATTTTTCTTTTGTTCTACTTCTGGCTAAGCAAAGAAGTGATTTGCAGTAACAACGCCTAACGACAGTTTTTTTAAAAACATTTGACTATCGCTTTAGCATAGCGCATTTCTTTAGTTCTCTTCTACTTATAAGGAACTAAGTAATAAGAACATTCTGCTAATGTTTATATCGATTAGTATGGTGTAGAAAGAAGATCTTTTGTAAGAAGTTTGTTTGTAGAGCAGCTTGAGAAAGTCATGTGAGAGTAACATTTCAGATTTTTTTTTCTTTTTGTATTTTGTAGTCTTTTCATTTGCTACATACAATATTTACTTAGCGTTTTGTAACCCACAACCATTTTTTTCCACTGCATGCATAAAAATCTGATGTGTACCATTCACATGACTTTCTCCATATCCCTGCAACAAATTATTCTTAAAAAGCTTATACTTTTATTTACTTTATGCTAATCAGAAAAAAATAGCAGAAATAGTCTAATTACTCGCTTCCTTGTAAGTAGAAGCGAAATAAGGGACAACCGTAGGTTGAACTTATAGTCAAAAGCTGGTTGCTATGTCAATGAAGTTCCTTTGTCTATATGGATAGGAGTTGACAAGTTCCTGTATGAGAAAAGTATACGTTTTTCATAGCAGAAACCAAAAATAAGGAATGTCACAAAAACGACGAACTCCACGAAAAAAATGTATATAACATAAATTGTGTGTTTTAATGTGCTCTACAATTTTTGCGTAGTAAGTTTTTGTCCACCTCTTACGGTTTAGCAGTCATTCAAAATTTAGTAAAATTCATTCAGAATAAACTACTCTTCAGAGGCTATTCCCAGAAAATTCAAGATATACATTTTATTTGTCAGGTAAATATGTTTAATATACGAAATTTTAATCAAAATCATTAGAGACATTTTTGAGAAAATCAAAATTTTCGAAAAAGTTCCATGTAAAGGGTAGTTGGGGGTGGGGCATTTTTCTCCAAATTTCGTGTCGCATCCCTGGAAGATACTAAACTTAAATACCAAGTTTGGTACTTTACCGACTTTTCGTTTTTGAGTTATCGTGTTCACAGACACACGGACACACACACATGGACCTTTTTGTGAAAATGCTTTTTTTTTATATTGGGGACCCTAAAACATATATTTCCGGTGAAATCTCGGTATCGACTTTTTTGGTGGAGTGCAATACTTTCTCTATACACTATGTACATAGTGCGTAAGGAGAATGTAAAAATGTACCCCCTCTTTGTTGGGCAATGAACAATCCGACACACACGCAGTGGCCAATGAACAAAGGACCAGAGTAAGTAGTGGAAAGGGTAAGGAAACAATTTAACCCGAGTGGAACGACTGTCAACACCACTGTTATACCATTTAGGGAGGGGGGGGGGGTATGGATTAATTACTAGAACATTAGCTTACCTTAGCTCCATAATCATCTTTGTGTTTTCCCCCGTATGTTTATCTACTTAACAAAACAGCTTCTGTATGCTCCGGCTTTAATTTTAAGCGACTTATTTTGTAATGAAATGGCAGATTCTAAATAAATGTGTAATGTGGTGTTTAAGTATTTAATACATACAATAAAACAGATAAATTTGCTTCATTCCTCATCCTCCACCCCCAAGAAATACGCAAAATAGCACTTTTCATTATTCCAAAAAGGATTGGTAATCTATTTTTTATTTTTTTTTCCTTTCCTCAACAATCGGTGATAATATAATCAAATTAAGATAAGACGCATCCTGAATTATATTATTCAATGCATCTAAACCTTTCTGGACCTCTGGTTCGCCTGTGTCATCGCGAAACAAAGCCCTAACTACCTTTTGCATGGAAAATATTTCGAACAAGTTAATTTTCTGAAAAGTGCTCTACCGATTTTGATTAAAATACGTACTGTGTATGATAAATGTTTACGTGACAAATAAAATGTATAGCTTGAATTTCCTGAAATAGCCTCTGAGGACCTTTTCATTCTGAACGACTTTGTATTGTAAACCGTAAGAGATGGCAAAAACACGCAATTTATATCCATTATATTTTTGTGTGGAAGTAAGCGTTTCTGAGATATTCCTTGTTATTGGTTTCAATTTTAAAATATATAGACTTTTCTCAAACAGAAAATTGTCAGTGTTTCGTTTGTTTTACTCCTGGCCATGCAAAGAAACTATTTCAATGACAATAGCAAAGGGATCGCTTTTAAAAGGTTGACTATCGCTTTAGCATAATGCTTATTTAGACAAATAGATAAGTTTATTTGTCAGAACAAAGTACATGTGTAGCAACGTCAAATACAAGTATGATAAAAAATAATTGGCAGTATTATAAAATTCATCCAGACAATAAAATGGATTTAAAATCAAAGTGCGCTTCACTGGCCTCTTAAAAGATTCAATACAGAGAGCTTTAGTACTGTTACTGAGTTTGTTAAATAGATTTAATTATATTATTTCAAATGAATTTTGTGTCTTACTGTATTTACATCTATTTATGTAAATATTGGAACTAGTTCTGGTGTGATGAAGATGGATTTCGGAACATAGATTGTATTTATGACTATTTTTCTTAGCAAATAAGAGGCAGTGGAACACAAACAATGAAGTCAAAGTTAAAACACCAACTTAACAAATAACGGTTTACAATGAGTTCTGGGGGCTACATCACATAAAATTCGAATTTCCTTTTTCTGTAATAAAAGTATCTTTTTAGCTAAAGCATGGTTCCCCCAAAATAAAATACCATAACTCAAATGGCTATGGATTTGGCCATAATAAATTCATAATAAAACATTGGAATACACATGATTTTTTAAAACACGTAACATAAATATACCTCTGTTCACTTTGTTAGCGATATAATTAATATGTGAACGCCAGATTCGAAATGAATGCCTAGAAATTTGGTTTCAGTTAAAAAAACAAGACAACTAATATTAAAAGTGAGCATTGGGTTCAAAGATGAAGAAAAATCTTTTTTTAGAACTTTGTTTGTAGATCAGCTAAAGAAAGTCATTGAACGGAACACATCAACTTTTATACTATTTTCCCAAACTTTTATAAGTTTTTCTGTGTGTATTTAATATAATGTAGGAGAAGCACAGCATCCCTGTCCTAATCCTTTAGTAACATGAAATCTATATGACAAATGTTTTCCTATTTTTAATTTTACATGTGCATTTTTGTATAAATGTTAATTGTTCTAATCAAAATAGCTCTAATTTGCGACAGTTATAAAGTTAACCGTTATTCCTTTATTTTTTTACTTTCTTTACACGTACCTACTATGTACATAGTGTATAGAGAATGTATTGCACTCCACCCAAAAATTTGATACCGAGATTCCCCGGAAATATACGTTTTAGGGTCCCCTTTATCCAAAAAAAGCATTTTCAGAATTGTATTTTCTTTTGACAATTTAGACTCGAATGATCAGCTGTCGATAACTATCGATAGAACGCAAGCTGATTGCTAATCGATAGTTGTGAGAGGACAACAATGAGTCATTTAACTACCTGTCCTCCTGGGTAGTGTGGTCGTAGCGTGACTGCCTCACATTTAACAGGTCACGATTTCGAATCTCGCTTAGGGTGAGTTACCCGGATAAGGGTTTTTTTTCGAGGTTTTCCCTTATCTTGAGATGACAAATGTTGAGCAACTTTAAGCTACATGGACGCGGAGATCATTTGAGCAACATTTCAACAATTTCATTCATCGTCCGACATGACCAACCAGGTTAAAGGACGTTAAGCTATTAAAACAAATAATTATTAAAAATGTTAGTTCCCGAAGAGAAGAGAATTATGGTTTCCTTAGCACACTCAAGGTGACTGGTGTAGACAAAGAAACTTGCATTGCCTAGTCAGGGTATTGCTCTAGAACTGCTTCGTAAATTTCTCCAGCCAGCAATTAACAGCTGAGATAGTAAATTAGAAAAGCAGTTTAGAAACTCATTTGATTTACTAATGCCGGATACAAAGACGCCAAAGCCTTGCAAAATATAAAATAGAACCCAATGAAATATACCAAAGTTATTGTAACTTTTGCTAGGATGGGAAGATAAGATCAGTAGGGATAAACAATGCATGCACGACAAAGAAAACGACGATAATTCTAAACATTTCTTCGCTTGGTTATTGCTTCCAATGTACCACAGCGGACTTAGTTATATATAAAAATCTGATGTGTTCCATTCACATGACTTTCTCTACATCTCTGTAACAAATAATTGTTAAATACCTTATGCTTCTATCTACTTGATGCTAATCGAGAAAAACATTAGCACAAATGCTTTCTGGTAAGTAGAAAGGAAATAAAGGAATACACTAGACTAACACGACGGTGAAATCTTTAAAAGCTGGTTGCCGAGTGGACCAAATCCGTTTCTATGCATTACCAGGTGTTGACAAATCTCTGTATGTGAAATTTTTTTAAGTATTTTAAAACTGAAACCAATGACAAGGAATATCTAAAAAATCTAATGTGTACCATTCACATGACTTTCTCTATATTTTTGCAATACATTATTTTTAAAAACTTATGCTTCTATTTACTTCCTCCTAATCAAGAAAAAATTAGCAGAAATAGTCTTATTACTAGCTTCCTTGTAAGTAGAAGCGAAATAAGGAAGTACCATAAGTTAAAGTGATGGTCAAAGGCTGGTTGCTATGTGACTGAAGTTCCTTTGTATGGACACGAGTTCACAAAGTCCTGTATGAGAAAGGTATGTTTTTAATAGCTGAAACTAAAAACAATGAATATCTCAAAAACAATCACCTCCACGAAAAAAAGGTATATAACATAAATTGTGTGTTTTGAAGTGCTCTACATTTGTTGTTGGGTAAGTTTTTCTCCATCTCTTACGGTTTAGCAGTTATGCAAAATTCCGTTAATTTGACCCAGAATAAAGTAGTCTTCAGAGGCTATTCCCAGAAAATTCAAAATATCATTTTATCTGTCAGGTGAATATCTTTAATATATGATATTTTAATCACAATTGTTAGAGTTATTTTTTAGAACATCAAACTTTTCGAAAAAGATTCTATGTAAAGGGTAGTTTGGGGTGGGGGGATTTTTTTCAAAATCTTCGTGTCGCATCCCTGGGAGATACTAAACTTAAATACCAAGTTTGGTATTTTACCGACTTTTCGTTTTTGAGTTATCGTGTTCACAGACACACGGACACACACACACACACACGGACCTTTTTCTGGAAATACTTTTTTTGGATACAGGAGACCCTAAAACATATATTTCCGGTGAAATCTCGGTATCGAATTTTTAGTGGAGAGCAATACCTTCTCTATATACTATGTACATAGTACGTAAAGAGAAAGTAAAAATGGTTAATTATACGTAAAAAATGTATATGACATACAATGTGTGGTTTAACGATCTACATTTTTTGTGTAGTAAGTTTTTGTCTAGTCTATTTCTTACGGTTTTTAGTAATGCAAAATCCAGCATATCTATAATAAAGAGCTCTTCAAAGGATATTCCCAGAAAAATCAAGTCATACGTTTTATTTACCGTGGTCGCGCTCGCTAAAGTACCTAGCTTTGGTGCTTCGTGGTGCAAGGGATCGTGGGTTCCAGTTCCGCCTTGGGCATGGGTGTTTTTGTGTTTGTAATTTGTATATGTCTATGTTTGTGTAAGTAAAACAGAAAACAATAACCAAATAGCTTAACAAAGGAATACAGGAAGCTGGAAAAAAAAAACAGTAAAAAGGAAAAGGAATACGGCGCCGGAGGCCTGACAACAATCCGGAACTGTATTAAAAAAAAAATTCGAACCATTGATAACGGATCTCAGAAAATGACTTACGACATAAAATAAAAAATTAAAATAAATTGTGTATTTTAAATAGGTCAGCATATTTTTTTTTTTTTTTTTTTTAGCATGTTTTTATCTAACGGTTAACATTTACCATTTATGCAAGATTATATAAGCCAGCCTGGGCGGTGTGGTGAAAGCGTGTCTGCCTCACATTCAACAAGTCGTGTGTTCAATTTTGTTGTGAATTAGTCACAGAAGGCTTTCTCGGGATTTTCCCTTATCCTGAGAAGTGGAATTTCGAGTAACTTTAAGCTCCATATATTCCGAGATCATTTGAGCATAATTTCTCGTTGATATGACCAACCAGTTTAAAGCACGTTAAGGGGACCGAACATATCCCTTCTGAATAAAGAGGAATTCAGAAAATCAAAACAATGCAATTTTACATTTTAAATGTGGTGTAAATATCATTAATATTTTAATCAAAATCATTGGAGCCATTTTTTTTTCAGAAAATCGAAAAAATTCACATAATCATCAATGTAAAGCGTAGTTTGGGATGGGGGGTATATTTTAAAATAAATGTTCATGTTTATATTTGAAACAAGTGAACTTAAATTCCAATTTTGTATTTCACCGATTTTTCGTTTTACAGTTATGCGCTTCAGTTATGGACACACACAGACCTTTTCCTAAACGGATTTAGGGGGTATCAAACGTGTATTTCTAGTGAAATCTAGCTATCGAATTTACCATGCGCAGTAAAAGAAAGTCAATTGGGTTAGATGTTCTGAAACTTCTCGATTTCGATAGTTCTTCGTTGCCTAGAGTAACTTCGAAGTGAGAACATCACATAGGCAGCGCATGCTATCGGAATTCACTAAAAGCAAACTGCCATACTTCCCCCATTATAGTGCTAACTGGTTAATTTTGGCGACATTCTGTTTGTTCAGATGACGACAATGCCGGAAACTGCCTAAATGTGCACATGCTACAGATATGGCCGTAGTGATCATTGTGTTCCAATATGTGCGATTATATGGAACACTTTTTAATTGTTGTTTTAAGATACAGTGTCTCATATCAATACAGTACGATGTGACATTTAGCGGTGGGAAGAGATTTAAACAACTGTAACTATAGTAACTAGTAAATCCCATTGTAAGGTTGAAGGACTTAGTATAAAGTCGTCCCTTTGAGTTCTTGGGAACTATATTATTGTTTGAGCAGTCTTTTAAAACAGACAAAAAGGGAGATAAGGACGTGACGTGGTTGCACCGGCGATTGTCACGAAATGTTTCTGTTCAAGCCCTAACGTTCACATTCCATAAGACTAAAATTTTTGTTCTAATGAATTGAATACAATAAAAATGCTAATGCGATCCTCATATGTGCTACAATAAAATATACCAAACACATAGTATAAAAAAAACTTCGATTGCAGGCTGTTTATGATTAGTTTGAGGGTTTATACTTCTTGGATATCTGCAATAGATGTAGACTGTTTCATAAAAGCATACCTATTTTCAACAACCGCCAAAATCTCTCTGCGTTCCATGAAATGCGCTAGCTTTCTTTTTCTTCTATTCGTATTATGAACATTAAATGTGGTAGCAAGCATCGCATCACCCTCAGCCTGTGAAGTCCGGGACTTAAAGTACTTACGACAGTGTAAGTCGCCATTGGGGTATGTCAGCTCAAAATAATTTGAGATATCTTGTGGTTTACCGGGAAACATGCGAGCCAATTGTGGAATCCAGTATCTTGCCGGAATATTATCATGGTAGCTCAGTGGTAGAGCAACTGGCTAGAGATCGGGAGATCCGTGGTTCAAATGTCAGCTATGGCCTTGAATTTTTCAGCCTGACTCTACCTATACAAAACTCTATTCTGCGTGACAACACATGCAATCTGAGTAGCAAAAAGAATCAGCCCTCTACACAAAAAAGGCTTTTGTTAACATAGTTAACTGAACTCTAGATACTTTTGAAGATATCTACAGGTAGATGGCGTAATTGATAATCACTTTCCTCGACTTTACTAAGATAACAAAGGAAAAATATGGCAATAAACTTGTTCTCAGACTAGAGGATGGTATGTAAAGTGTGCGCGTTGTTAACTAGGTTCAAAGGCCTCATTTTGGTTCGTTGTTTCCTCAGAGAGAGTGTTACATACATCCAACTGTACAAACATAGCTCTCATCTTCTGGTGGCTGTTCCCAATCGTGGTCTGGATTATAGGGCAGCATAATAACACATCTGCAAATATAAGAGTGCAGGTCTTGCGATGCCATAAAACTTGACCGGCCACGTATCTTGGAAGTCCGTGAAGTCACAGTATTACCAGACGAAAATACTGGTTTACATTTGGTTCCATTTTATTTATTAACACAACCCGAAGATATGATTGCATCATCCCCATATCTGCCGAGAATTGTAGTTTACTTTCCCTTTCTGCTTTAAGTTCTTAAACATTATACTTAAAAATTTGGTGTGATCAATTTGTTTAATTTTTGCTATACAGTCAACAACAAAATGTTCTATAAAAACTCACCCTTCTATCTACTCCATGATAATCATGACAAGCGTTAATATAATTAGTTTTATTATCTATTTCTAAGGTACTAAGCTAAAGCGATAGTCAAATCCCTGCACCGGACATAAGTAATGTGCTTTAAAGATATCTATATTTTTACTTCCACTATTGCCCCTGAAGTGATCTCCCTTTAGGCAACTGAACACAAGGAAATCAAGATCCTCGCACAGGTGTGCATTAGTAATGTGATAATCCGCGTCGGTGATGCTTACAGCTCTGTATTAACCCCGTTGTTTGTGTGCTATTTATTGCCTCTATTGCTCTAATTGTTGCTCCTTGACTAGAGTTTAATTAGAATAAAGAATAAAGATTCACTCTGAACAAGGGCTTGAAGTTAAAGATGGCAAACTATGACACTCTTTTAACTTTCTTATGGTCTAAAAATAAATAATATTAATTATTCACTGCACTAGAAGAGCAACCTGAACACCAATTACCTGTCTATAGCTTCTCCATCTTAGTCAAACCAGGGTTGATGTTATTAACACGGCATAGCCTGTGGCATGAAGATGCTAATGCTAGATAAACTAGCGGGGAATCGATCTAGTATACTCCTGGGCGGCACTAACCAACCGGGAACGTGAGATGCGCTTTAGCAGCGATAATATCTACATAATTCTAATCGTGGCAGTGTTTCTCAGCTGTCTATTAGCATAGCCATGGTAGGTACATAATTATCGAGGTATCAAAGAAACAAGAAAAAATGTTGAAATGTGAAATGGAATATAATGAAAACAGAAAGGAATAAACATCTGCTGCTTATACTTAAGACCTCTAGAGGTGAAAGTGTTAACTCGTAAGCGAAGTTCTCTCACTTTTTGTGCATGGGTTTAATCAGAGTGGCGCATGAAAAACCGGCCCTGAGAACTAGACTGCTCATTGGCACCCTTCAATTGTCATCCATTGTTGTGATTCCGTTGCGACTGTTTTGTTGCGAAAGTCGTTGCGATTTGGTCAAGACCAGTAAAGTAAATATCTCAGCGAAAGTATCCTCTTCATAGCATACCAGTTTAAGGAAAGGTAGGACATTTTTACAAAAACGTTTCCTGGTGTCATCTCATACCAGCAAAGAACAGTATACAGGATTTTGTGTCAGTCAGTCGGTCAGACAGAGTCAGTTGCCTTGATCGCAGTTATTCAAGCACGAATGATTCGTAGTCCAAAGAAGGACTATGGATCATTCGTGCATAGGTCTTGTCAACATGTTTTACACTACATAGGGATGAAGCCCTCCAGAATGATATGTGTGCAAGAACTGAAGGAGGAATACAAGGCAAAATGTGTGAATTACTGTACGTCGTTATGTCAAACAGCTGAGAGTGGAATGTTGGATTGCTGTTATATTTCATGAGTGATGAAGCCTGGTTCTATCTGACAGGACATAAGAACTCCCAGAACACCAGATACAATTCGTATAAAATTAATAAGGAACCTCCTCACGGTGAAAAAATCGGAGTCTGGTATACCGTGTCAACAAGTCGGATTGTGGTTCCCCTATTTTGGAAACAACAGTAAACATGGTGTGTACGTGCGAATCTTTGAGGAATTTTAGATACAGTTGGCCACATGAGCGTACATATTTACTTTGCAACATGGGGCGACCTGTCACACTCCACGCGAGCCAATCTCAAGAATTCATGAAAGATTCACAGAAGAAATGGCTGTCAGCAAAGGATTGTGGCCGCCATGCTCGCCGGACCTAACTACTATGACTTTAATTGTGGGCCAGGCTAAAGAAAAAGTGTACGCTGTTTGTTCGTTATTTGCCTTATCAACGTAAGTCTTTATTGCCCATGTTTCCTTCACTGATATATAATATACCAGATACCTTTTTACCATTATCCTATTAAAATATTTTGGATTTCTATGTCTTCAAATCAGTTCCTTATTATTTTCCAAAATGTATTATAATTATTTTCTCCTCTCCTGTATACAAATATCTCATTCACTTCCAGGTTCATTTGGATGCTACTGGTCCATATTTTCTTGATCCATGCACAGCCTTAACAAATTATTCTTATCTAAATTTAGGATCCTAAACTAATATTTTCAGTGCTCTTTCTATAACCATACCCTTTTTTCGGTACTCTTCTCATCTCCACCTGCGCTACTTTTTTACATTGCACTTAGGAAGCCCAAAACATCCTATGGACCATATTAATGGGCTCCTCCCCCTATTCAGTCATCATTTTTCTATACCATATAGTATACAGAGGTATATAAACTGAATAGGTATTTTATTTGTAAAAGTTAACAGAGGTAATGTAAGTAGTGTGGAATCAGAATGCAGCGTTTCACTTCACAAGATCGTTTCGATCGATAATTCACCGATCCGCTAGCTTGACCGACCTATATTCATCCTTGACCGAGGACAAACAAATCAGAAATAAGGCATATCACCATAAATCGAATTCAAATCTACTGGGGAGTGGAGAGAACAATATATTAATCGGATTCGCCTAACGCATTCAGGTAATCGAAAATTCATAGTCTATGGCATAGCCTAAGGCCACGTTAAGAGAAAATGTCCCATCACTCTAGACTCTTTGAACTAATGCGTTTTCCTCTTAAGAAAATATTAGTTTTCTGATAGAGATAACGAAAGGAACAGGGGAGAAGCAAAGAAAAAGGGAGATGAAAGAGCATATCTCTCTCTCTCTCTCTCTCTCTCTCTCTTTCTCTCTCTCTAACCTCCTTTCTGCCGTGAGAAAAAAATTATCTTTAAATCCATACGAACTCTTCACAGTTCTCCTATTCTTATTTTCTTTAGTTTCTTTGTTTCCGTATTCATTATTACTTTCTCTACCACATACGTAGTATTAGAGAGGATAATGCATTTCGCCCAAAAATTCCATACCAAGCTTTCACTGAAAATACACGTTTTGGGCCTGCTGAATCTAAAGAATTTATTTTTAGAGAAAGGTCCTGTGTGTGCGTGTGCGCGAGTGTGTGTATAAATAAAATAACTCAAAGGCGAACATTTACAACATTTAATATTTAAGTTCAGAATTCTTCAAGGATGAGACGTAAATATTTTTAGGAATATATTTTCACCACAAATTACTTTTTACTTGGAAAAAGCTAAAAAATATTGTTTTTCTCAAAACTTACTACAACCATTTTGACTCCACACGTTTAAGATATTTATATAACAAATTAAATATATATCTTCAATTTTCTGGGAAGAACTTGGAAGCGCTCTTCAATTTGCATGATGTTTACATAATTGGTAAAGAAAAAGTGTGAAATATTTTTTCTAATGGTTTAATTTTTAATACCTTTTTATTTATTTTATTTTACTTTTGACCGTGCAGACGAAAGGATTTCAGAGTAATTCCCATAGCGATCAGCTCTTAAAATATTTAATACTGTTAACCACTGAATTCTCATATCTTCCTTGTACCTAAACGGAAATAAGTAACGGGATCATTTCTGCTAATGTTTATCTGAATTATCTGATAAAAATATTTACCGCTGAATAGAAAGAAATTGTCGTGTGAATGGAACACACCAGACTTTTTTGCTTTTTCTTCCTTTGTTTTTTCATTTCTCATTTTTTGTATAACTGCTATTGGGTATGGTAAGTTTAACTTTGAAACATAAGGTATTTTACATGGTCTTCGCTAAGGTATTTTTTTACATGATCGGAAAGAAATAAGCAAGAGCTTCCAGAAAACACTATCCATTCGAAAGCACTACCCGGTTGTTCAGACTGATTGAGAATATTGCAATTCGTCTTAACTGACAAGTTTTTTCGATTATCAATTTCAAAAAGTCAAATATTTTTAAGCACTTATAAAAACACATTTTTTGCATGTATCTCGGTTCGTAATATCCGAAGATGAGGTTCGTTTTCGTCTTCTATTTCTTTCGTGAGAAGTCGTTCAGCGGATAAAACCAAGATATTCACAATTTTTTCTTTCAATTTTAGGTAACTCATAAAGCAACAATCTCAGATATGAGTTCAAAATATTAGTCTCGATATTCTCTCAAAATCTGTTGAGTATGGTAATAATCCGATTCACGTACGTAACTGAAAAGTGTTGTAGAAAAAAATTAAAGTAGTTTGGAGGGTTTCTAATACTGCATTTTTTTTCTATCTCTCTTGACTGAGGAAGAAATGTATTCTAACAAAAATTCAATATTGAGATTTCATCGGAAACACACATTTTGACATCCCTGAATTAGAAAAATTAATTTTATAAAATGTTCTGCGCGTGTTTTTGTGAACATGATCCAAAATGAAATGTCCGATAGATAACAAACTAGGTAATTCGATTCAGAATTTTAAAAAAAAAATGCAACACTACCTTTTCACTCTTTGTTTTTAGTTTAACGTCCTTTAATTTGATTGGTCATATTGGACGATGAATGGAATAGCAAACATGATTTCAAACACGGGACCACTTGAATGTGAACCAACGCTAATCATATACTACTGAGGAAATATTTCTAAATGTTAGATTTAAAAGATATATAGCGATTTATATTAAAATATCACCTCTGTAGATATTTAAAAGTGAAATAAAATGTATATCTTGAATTTTCTGGATATAGTTTAAATCCTTATCTTTTGGAAGAAAGTTCGTATAATTTTGATAACTGGTACGTTATCAAAGACAGACAAATACCAGAAATAAATGTGGTTCTCTGTAAAATAAACAATTTATTTCTAATATGCTTTGGATGCATTAGCCATTTTCAAGATAGCCGTCATTAATGTTCTGAAATGTTCAATACTTTTGTCATCATTTTAACTGCTGTCGCTATTCAAATGTTTTTGCGATGGAATTTCTTACCATAATACAGCAATTTGTTTTTAAATATTTGACTCTCGATTTGCCTTGCATCCCTTTTGTATATTCAACGAAATGTGTAATAAAACTATATCCGTTAATCTGTATCTCGAACAAAAATAAGATGTGTAGAAAATAAGGTTTCGAAAAAATAGTTTTTAGAGTTTTGGATAAAAAAATAAACGATAGTATGGTCATGGATTGCTGCACATAAGATTTCCTTTGTTTACTTAAACTCAGTGAACAATTAAAGTATTATTCAAAACGTCAAACATATTTGTCTATTGTGCCATACTGGAATTGTTGGAAACATGAGACCTGACCAAATGCAAAACTTTCTGCTTAATCCAATCTGGAATTTAGCTATACTTTATGTCCAAATTCATATACAGAAACAATTTTTAAAACATTATTTTTCTAAGAAAAATATTAGAAAAGTGGAACAATCTCTGGTTAAACAATGTAAATGAATAACTAACAAGAAATTGGGGATACTTTACACTTGACGCAAGGAGGCGAGCGAAGGCTTTACAATGCGCATGCTCAAGCAGACACAAACGACGAATCACTAATGCCTCTCACAGAGCAGCCATAATCACTTGTCACACTCGTAGCCAACCTTTGCAAATAAATGTAGTATTTCGAAAAATGTTGCATGTAAAGGGTAATATGGGTGGAAGGGGAATTCTTTTCGTGTTGCTCTTAGGAATATACTGAACTTAGTAAGACACGGTTTGGTATTCAACTAGTTTTTCGTTTTTTAATCATGCAGTTTACAGACACACAAAGCGACCTTATTCTAAAAATATTTTTCAGAAATCCTCAAAGCATGTATTTCCGGTGAAGTGTAGGTATAGAATTTTTCGGTGGAATGCGATACCTTCTCTGCATTGAATGACATTGTATGTACATTGTAGATGTTAGAGAAAGTTAAAATGTATTGAAGTGAATGGGAATAACTTCCCATCATCCATTTCGCTTGCATTTCATATCATGCACTTCCTCACGCTCATGCCTGCCTATGGGCCGACCAGAATCTCTATTCTGTGGTTTCGTGTCATTGGCTGCCCGACAGACTTCTGACCCCTATGCATTCGCTTGTAAGTCAGGAGAGGTAAGCCAACTATGCATGTTAACATTATTTTGTGAAACGAAATATGTGTCTTGAATTTTCTGGCAACAGCCTCTGAAGACCTCTTCATTCTGGATGATATGTAAAACCGTTAAACTGTAAGAGATAAACATAAAGTTACTACACAAACATATAGATCTCTTTAAAACACACAATTTATGTCATATACAATTTTATCAAGTAAACAGTTAACGATATATTCTTTGTTATTGCTTTCAATTTTAAACGGCTTTTCTCAAATGTTTCATCTCTCTTTTGTTTTACTTCTAAAGATTAGTTTCACATAGGGACTAGCTTTTTAAAGATTTGAATATCACTTTCGTATGTTTTCTTGTTTAGCATCCGGTTACAACGAAGAAATTTTCTTAATATTTATCTGTATTAGTATAATTTAGATTTTATAAGAATAGTTTGTGGTACAGGTAAGAAATTAAATCAAATGTTTTAATTTATCGATCAAAAGGCTTTTGAAACATCATGTATATCCTCACAGTGTATATTAGAAACTTCGGTTTCCATTTCACTGCTGATTACATTTTGTAAGCAGTATCTAGACTCTTGAGGTGGAAAGTATATTAATGACAAAGGTGGCAATGGGATAACCTTGACTTGTGCAAGTTATTAGCGCATGTTGCCTCAAGGAAAACCGCAACATTGAAGGGTGGCAAAGGAAGTGATCCGATTAAAATCAGCTAAGATATTCGCAAATGAGCTGCTTCAGGTCAAAAGCAACTGTTTATTATGCTGTTACCAACAATGAAATATATGTTTAAACAAAAACCCTGGCCTTCTGTAAAAAACTAATGTTTTGCATTCACAGGATCTTTTCTACACATTCTTCAATAAACTATTTTTACAAAATTACTTATAAGAATAACAATATCTACTTCAAAATAAACATTTGTGGAATGCACAATTTGCATTCTAAGCGAACTGTAGGAGGATTTTTTGTACAGCCATAATCAGAAAATCAATTCAGTTCAGTTTCAAGATTGGCATCTACATTCATCCGAGTGGAATTAATAAAGTACAAGTTTTCAGTTCAGGTGTTTAAGATACATATACCACATTCGTCTGTACTAATAGCTAATGATTTGCTAGAGTCTTCAGCACAGTCGTCCTTCATATGCCTTTAACTGTTGCGGTTACCTTAATCACCATTTGAATACTGTTTCCGCACTATAACTACTACTTATTGCTAATTGCAATAACTCGAAATCATTCAAATATAAAAATAAACAGTGAATAAGATTACTTTTACTTTCTCTACCACTATGTACAATGTATATAGTAGGTAGAGAAAGTACCTATTTTATATCTCCCAAAATTCGATACCGAGATTTCACCGGAACTACATGTATTAGGGACCCTTAAATAAAAAAGAGCTATTTAGAAAAAGATCTGTATGTGAGTGTGCATAGCTAAACAATTAAAAGTCGGTTGAATACCCAACTTGGTACCTATTTAAGTTCAATATCTTCCAAGAATGGGACAGGAAGATTTTCAGATAAATCACTCCACCCCATCTACCCTTTATATGAACCAACAAAAATTCTGATTTTATCAAAATGGTTCTAACGTTTGATTAAAATATCATATTTTTAGGATATTTTTATGACAAACCAAATCTTTATCTTAAAATTTCTGGAACTAACCTTTGAAAATATCTTCAGTCTGGACGTCTTTTGTACAAGTTGTAAGAGAGAGACATAAACGAACCACTCAAAAAATATAGAATTCGTTAAAACACACGCAATATTTGTCATATACATTTTTTGTAGAGTTAACCGTTTCCGAGGTATTCTTTGTTATTGGTTTCAGTTTTAACGACTTAAATTTTCTCAACGAGAAGTAATCTTTCGTTTCAAATCTCCTTTGTTTTAATGTTGGTCGCGCAACTGAATATCTATTGCTTCACATAGCGACCAGCTTTTAAAAGATTTGATTACAGCTTTCGCCTAGTGCATTCCATAATTTCCCTTCTACTTATAAGGAAGCAAGTAATGAGACAATTTCTGTCAGTGTTTACCTCGATTAGCATGCTGTAGATAAAAGAATGGTGTTTTGTAGGAATTGTTTGTAGTCATATGAACGGAACAATCAGATTTTTTATATGAATACTCTAGATATACATTTGAATTTCCCATGACTATGGGAAGTCTGTGACTATCATACAGTTTTTTGCTTTCTCTTTTAGTAAGTAGTTAGAGTTCTTCCAGTAATTGTAATCTGTCGATGGCGGGTTTTTAACAAAAATACTAGGTTTGAGGCCGCTAAATGAGCATAATGTAATTTTTAGAAAAACTATAGTTCCGGATTGCCACAAACAAAGCTTACAGAATTGTAATAAAGGATACTAGTGAAAATCTAAATGGAATCATAGATTAAATAGGCAACTCTTAAGAGAAATCATTAACTTTCTCACGATGTGTTCTGGACTCCTCTTAGGAAGCTAGGGTAATTCCACAAGGAACCAATATATCACTTTTGTAAACAATTAATAAAACAATACTTCATCTTCTTGTAGATTGTGAAGCTTTGAGAAGGAGAGCGCACAAAATTCTTTTAGGCCGGTGTGTAGAAGTTGACTTGATTTGTTCACTTGCAAAATTTGTTAAATCCATCATAAACAGAACAAGGAAGTTGGCAAAAATATTTAATGGCTGAGTCTTACAATGCGTAAAAATGATTTTTTCATTAAAAGAATACTAAAATATTTCTGAGTTACCTGTTCAAAACTGTATAATCTCACTTAAATCATTTTTGATCTTCTTTAAATTTCAGTATACATTAATAGGTTTTGCAGGTGTTTAGACAGGATTGCTACTTAGCATTGGACCATCTTACAAACGTATAACCCAAAAAACTATCAAAAGTACACTCTAATCTCTCAAAACCTGATAAATTAATATGTTCATAATATTTACAACCCAACTTGTACTATCTCAGAGAGAACTTTCTATTATACTAATAATTATTATAAAAAGTAGCTTAAAAGACTGGTGCAGTTTATTTTCATTGAATTTGTTTAAAAAATACAGATAGAATAAACATAAAATATTCAGAGTTGCGAAGTTTAAGAAATCCATGAATTTATACTACCGATCAGCAGATCAGCATTAACGAATTTTCTGTATCTGTTCCTCAAACAGATCAAAGAGAGTTTCATCTGCAATCCTGGGTTGTTAGAGGAACTATACATCTTTGAAGATATCTAAGAAAACATCAAGCTTTCAGTTTTCTCATTAATCTCCAAAGTGTTTCTTCAATAGTGTTTTGTCGTTTTTGGCATTCTTCGATGTTAGCACGATACTTTGGGGAAAATACTGGAAGATTCTACTCTTCTGTTTAAAACATTGGGGTTTCCGCATTTGAAGTTATACCTTAAAAGGTTTCACCTTGAACTAATCATGCTTCTTGTACTTTGCACTAGTTATGATAATGTTTTTGTCATTTAACTTAAATGTGGATTCCCTGTTTTTTGTTGTTGTTTTTTTAATCTGTTCTCCATACGTCTTCCGGTCTCGAACAGGCCAATTTTCTTCTCACACCTGATGACGGTCGCGTGCTTTCATGATGTCCATTTAGATTTTTGGCTTCTAGTTCACGTCAATTTTCCGGAAATCTCACTCTTAATTTCCAAATACTCTCTTCAGAGGAATAAAAACGTAGTCTACAATAGGAAACGATATTTGAATTTCTTGAATTGTAATGGAAATCTCCTTCAGAAAACAGTGCATCAACATGCCTATTTCAGTTGTTATTTTGTCACCCTCAGCAATCTGCAGTAAAGCGATTCTTCGTTATGCCTTCAAAATCTGTTGGGATACGTTTTGATGGACAGCGGAATTTATTTTGTTTGATGCTTTGCAATATCAATTTCAAGCCATATGTACACGAACACGTTTTCCGGAGTTTGGGAAGAGTGGGAATTTCCTTGAGTTAGTGTGAAGTTATACAGGTATACTTGACGCGGCTTGATCCGGGAGTTTATGTAGTACAGCATAATCTATGGTAATCTGAATCTGAGCATATCTTTTCCAGGTTTATAGCTGTTTTTTCTTCTTACGAGATACATGATCTCCTTACAGCTTCTTTCCGAGTTGGAATTTTGTGGTTTCCACTGGATCAACGAATACAAACTGAGAATCAATGATGACTGTAGCTTTAATATTATTAGCACTTATTTTAGTCACTGATCATCAATAGCTAATGTTTCAAATATACTCCTCCCGAAATAAGAAATACACTTGAGGCAAACAAACGCAAGAGATAACCCTAAAAATGGTTGCAGCGAATGTGTTCATTGGCCCCTTACCACGGCCAATGAAAGCATTGCTAATGGATTTGTTTAATGATTTCATACCTAACATTTTCATTTTTATTTGGAAGCAGCAACCAATAATTTTACACAAAAACTTAGCAGTTATCGCACATCAATTGCAAATGCTGAGCCTCTTCTGCGCGGAGTAATACAAAAGTTTGTTTCGTAGAGCGAACCCAGTTAATGCCACATTCGCTGGTGCCCCACGCACATTGGTTATTTAACTTCAGCATATAAAATATAATTAACAGTCCTTAATTGAATATACCATAGGTCAGTTTTTAGCAGTATTTTCAATATATTTCGGCAAAAATTAGTCTAAGAAACAGACTCTTTGAAACCTCTTAATGTGAAGATTTTAACAGTTTTTTTTTTAACTAGTGGACGTCTTTCTTATTTTAGCGGGGTTTTGCTGATGATAATTTCAACGACGCTCAGACTTTTCAAAATACCCTAATAGTTGTCTGATTTAATGTCGTTTAACAGGTTTTTCAAATAGACAAGTCAATTTTCAGACATTACGTTAATGTGAAAATATACCGTTAGTTTCTCACAATACCTGCGTGTACTTATCGGTTAATAATAATGTATTAGAGTCAGTGAGATTTAACTTGTTTGGTATAGAAAACAAAGAGACAGAAACACTTACCCTCTTGTTGTTTCTCTTTATTGTGACGGATGTATTTGCAAAGAGCATGTAGCCATTTAACAGACAATAGAAGGCTGGGAGGGAGATTTTCTTAAAAATGGCGCTAGCGATTTTAATTAACATTCAATAAGTTCAGATATTTTCATTACAAATGAAATCCATATCTTAAATTTTCTGAGAATGGCCTCTGAAGACCTCATTTTAGATGACTTTTGTACAACTGGTAAACTGTAATATGTAAACAAATATATGTAGCTCCTGTTAAAGCACATAATATACACTATGACTACCTTCATGATCGAGTGGCCAGCGAGGTGACTTCCTAACTGGAGGTGCCGAGTTCGATTCCCGTCTGGGGTGGGGAAATTTTCTTTAACCATAATTATTTCCTATACCCGCATAGTCTGGAAGTGTGTATGTGAGAGTAATATGTGTGTTTTGAAAGAAAATAAAATGATAAAGAACCCACAGCCAATGAGTTGTTTCTAAACCAAAGCCCCCGATATTACCTTAGGTGTTAAAAGGGGCTATATAATTGAAACAATTTAAAATTTTTACGTTATACGCAACTTTTTGTTGAGGAAACTATTTCCGAAATATTTCTTGTTATTGGATTAAAAGATCTGACTATCTCCTTAACCTAGTGCATTTACTTTCCATTGTACATTCTGGGAACACAGGAGTTGGGGCATAAATCATTGCAACTATTTATTTTGTGACAAAGTGTTATCGGAGCACAAAATGCTAGAATGTGTACGTCTGTTGTAAATATTCCTTTCAAAATTCACGAACCCAGAGCCATCTGCTTGGTATGTGTCGGATATGGACAAAATGTCGGACTATTACCTTTTATAAGAATCGAAGCATTGCATACTTTTCTCTCCGAAACTAACTCGCGCAGAGCAGTGATCTGAAATCTATTACAGTACTGTACTTTTAGGAGGCTGTTATAATATGCATTCACGTAAAAGTTAACACCCAATCAACAGCCTAACGCTCTTTTGCTTCAGTATCTCTGACTCTCTCTCTCTCTTCCCTCCCATGTGTTGACATCAGGACTGAACTAACTTGAGAGACAGATAATACATGTGTAGAAGAGAGGCAGTCTATATGTGCATTGTGAAATCAGTTGTCCGACGACCGTAGTGCCTGATTAATGTGTTGAGAGCTCGCATATCAAAACAGCCATTCTCTGTGAGAGAACTGCCAGCGTATATCGCAAAGAACTGGTGAAAGCTTTTGAGAACAATTTCCTGTCATATTAGATAGTCTCGGGATGGTAGGTAACGCAGAGTCCGTTGACAATTAATACTGGGGATGGGAAAAATTGGAGCACCCACAATCTTGATCTGTCTCCACGTAACGTCAAGACTATACGCGAGCTAAAAGACCATTTCGTGGTAAGCGGTTTGCAACACGCGAGGACATTGGAAGTGCTGTGCAGCTACAGATTTCCACTTGGGAGGAAAATGCAGATGCAGATGGTATTTAACTCTTCGTACATCGTTGCCAGCGTGTTGTGAATATTGCACATGACTATTTTGAAGGCTTTTAGTACGGGTATAGTTGTGTTCTGGGCTCGTGAGCCCTGTACGATGAGGCGTGGGATCAGGGGGAAACGATATCTGGTTACCCGGTGAGTTGTTATGCAGTAATCATTCCTACAGATATTGTATTAATCTAGTACAGCCTACTTTAGAGAAGTAAGAAGATTTGTACATGTCTGAAGTTAAGAAATATAAGGTAGTGCATTCAGAGAGCGTGAAATCCAGCATGTTTATCCAGTGGCAGAAGCTACACAACGGTTAGTATTTCCATGCAAAGGATAAAGAGAATTGCTAAGGAGAAGAGAGAGCTTCGGCCAAGAGGGGGAACTAGTGTTTTGAGCACTCCTGGAAAAAGAAGAAAAACTAACCAGAACATACTGACTGTTGTGCAAATCGATATCTTTGATGCTGCCATTATACGAAGAATAATACATTATTTTTATGTTCAGGAGAAACAAGTACCGATAGCCAGGAAATTGCTGCCCATTGTGAAAAAGAGAATACATTTATCATGGGGAAGAACTGTTAAAGCTAATTTTGAGAAAATCAAAATTGTCGAAAAATAACACACATACACAGTAGTGGGGGTCGCATCTTGGAAGATACTGAACTTAAATAGATACCAAATTTGGTATTTAACGAGCTTTTCGTTTATCAGCTATGCTGCCGACAGACACACCTCTTCTTCTTCAAAAAATGAAACAGCGCAGAGTTGGACACGGAATTGGCAGGGCACAACTATATTAGAGTAGGCTGCATGTTATTCTTCAACGCCATTTCTATCTGCGTGTGCCACATTATCTGTACTCATATGTGTGTTGCGTACGCATTCCTTTCAGGGTCCATGAGCTGGGAACACAATTATATGTAAAAGTCCTGTGCTGTAATGAGCCTGAGCATGAAAATAATAATGTCATGTGCGTGCGTGCGTGTCTGGTAGGCACGTGGTGAGCCTAGGTGTTGTTGCTGTGTACCTACCCTGGTAAGGGTTTAACCACAGGAATGAGCTGAAGGTTGAGGTTTTAGTTTTGGAGTTTTGGAGTGTTGGTGTTAAGGAGGTAGCGCTGGTAGGCTCCTTTTCAGGAGCAGCATCCTTTCCTCTGCTCCGCTGGTGTTTATTTTTTATTTAATTATGGTGGTGAAATTTTGATAGACCTCTCCCAATGGGAGGGGGGGAGTGCTTTGTTCAGCTATTACGCTGTTGTCTGGTTGTTACCGGGGGTGCCCACAAGCCATGCGGGGAACGCGGAACCGCCTCTTTCGGCGTTCAGAGGGTAAGTACTACCCCAGAGTTCTGACAAGTGCGTTCTCATGGTCGCCCAATCTGGCGTAGAATTTTTAGCCCGGCGCCTAATAACATCTTCCACATATGGGAGGGCCGAAGCTTCATGTAGAAGTCTCAAAGGGAAACGTCGACATACAGAATATATGGACCGCAGTCCTTTATTCTGTACCCGCTGTAACCAGAGAAGCCAGGAGTCTGCTGCCATACCCCACACTTCGCAGGCATACAGCATCAAGGGGACTACAAGCGCCTTGAAAAGGCGTAACTTTAAGTGTACCGGCGGCACCTGGGAGGCCAGCACAGGGTAAAGATGTCAATTACCTTATGAAATATTATGTGAAGAATATTTTGATGTTTTGTCCACTGTCCATACTGTTGAAGCCGGTCCCCCATGGTCTAGGGGATAACCCGCTAGTCTCTATTTCCGAAGGTCGCGGGCTCAAATCCGGCGAAGGACCTTGGATGTTTTTGGGCGTACAAATTCCTTAGTTCCTTTCCAGAGGAAGCCATATTAAGACGGTTATCCCGTGTTGTAGATTTACGCCCGGTAAAAGAACCTCAAGACCGATAAAGAAGTATTTGAGCAAAATTAAACGGCCTTTCACGCCCAATTTAGAATGCGACAGCAGTTAAAGAGCGTCCATAAATAAACTTCGATTTCAATTTGCTGTTGAAACACAATTATTCATTGCCCACAATGTTCATGCCCTCTCGTATCGAATGTATATTTCACTTTTATCCCTGGTATTTTCACAACAAAAAAATACTTTCCATTACTTATGCTCCAAACCTAATATATAATAAAATCATTTCAGACAATGTTTAACTCGATTTCCAAGATGGCTTACTTCGTAAAGGAAGTAAAGCTGTTGTTCCCATGTCGTAGATTTACGGTACGAAAAGAACCTCCAGCATGATAAAGAACGAAACTTAGCGGTCTTTCACGCCCAATATGGAATGGGACGCTCAGAACCACAGTAGTTAAAGAGTGTCCATCAATAAAACTCCATTTTCTTTTCTTTAGTTGCCATGACTTATGCTCCAACCCTCGTACATAATAAAATTATTTCTGTCAATGTCTCGATTTTCAAGGAATAGATGGAAGATTAAGCTTTTGTAAGAATAGCTTGTTGTAAAATAGGTAGAAAATCATGTGAATATTAACAGATTTTTTTAATTTTTTTTTATTTCAGTCCTATACCACGTCCCAACTACATTAAACACGGTTAATAATTATAACTGTGTGCAAACAAGATAGAGTTTGCTTTTCCGCCTGAGTTCTAGCGAGTTATGTGGGAATAATGAATGCCTCGCTGATTCTGCTGGCAACCAATGTCAAAAGGACGTCCAGCTGGTAATGTGACGGTGATGCTTATATTAAACCATTCAGGAGAAATCGTTTATAAACTGTTTTTTGTTTCACATTGTGATTGCTTATTCGCTCATGTTTAAAATAACACCGAATTTAAAACCGTTCTCGATGTCCCTGATTCTGATGTGATTTATTGTTTTTGTACAGGGCCTTGAAAAATGAATGGTAGGGATCCATGAGATAACCGTGAACGAGACATTACTTATATATAGGCCTCGGATTTTTAGGCCTTAACAGACCGTCTGCTAATGATATATGAGGGAGAGAGAGAGAGAGTGTGTGTGTGTGTGTGTGTGTGAGAGAGAGAGAGAGAGAGAGAGAGAGAGAGAGAGAGAGAGAGAGAGAGAGTATAATAGTTCGCTCAGTTTGTAGGCACAGATTAATGTAGGTAACTCTTGACTGTCTAATCCCTAACCGCACCACTTCCATCCACTTTCTGATTGACTCCCCATGACGAATTGCCAATTTCACTTTAATCTATGACGAAATGTGTAACGTAGCTATTTTCGGAGATCTGATATATTTCATTCACATTAGTTTCCCTATCTGTTCTGCAACAAATTATTCTTACAAAAGCTTATTCTTGTATCTACTTCGTGTTAATCAAGATAAATATTGGCAGAAATTGTTTTGTTTCATATTTTGATAATAGCAAGTGGAATAAGGGAATGCACTAGGCTTAAGTGATAGTCAAATCTTGTCACTATGCTATTGAAATTCCATTCTCTCTAAATGACCAGGAGCAAGAAAAATGATTAAAGACATGCCATTAGGGAAATATGTTAAGTATTTTAAAATTAAAACCAATAACAAGTAAAATCTCGGAAATGATTAACTCAGAATTAATGTATGACATAAATTGTGCGTGCTAAAGAGATCTTCATTTTCTGTATAGCAAGATATGGTCTCAAATTTGCCTGAATGACGAGGACTTCAGAGGCTATGCCCAGAAAATTGAAGATATACATTTTATTTGTTATATAAAGGTCTTACAGATGCGGTATTTTAATCGAACACCTTAGAGCCGTTTTTGAGAACATAACATTTTCGAAAAATGCCCCATGTAAAGGTTAGTTTGGTGTGGGGATAATTTCTTGTAATTCTCGTGTTGCATCCTTGGAAGATGCTGAGGTGAAATATCAAATTTGGTACGAAACCGACGTTCGTTTTGAGTTATAATTTTAACACACACACACAAAAGGATGACCTGTAGGGAAAGTCATGCACTAAGCTATTACTTTAATTTTTACCACACGAACGGTGGCTACCTGAAAGGTCGTGGGATCGGTTCCCCACGGCCGATCTTTCTGATCCACAAGGCGAATGCACTGAGGATTCTTCATTCTCCCGAACTTCCTGTCTCTTCATTTCATCGTCATTTTATCCCAACCGAACTCTTTCAGGGTCGTAATTGTCGACGAAGACTGCGAGCGACAGAGGCGTCATTAGAAGTCTGCGCTCTGAAAATACAGCTTTTGGCGGCGGGCTGGTGTTAGTGGTTGTCTACGGACTCAGATAATCTATCCGAGACTGAGTCACGGGCTCCTGGCGCTCTCCGCGTCGAGATGTACTGCTTGTGAACTGATAGTGGCCCTCCACGACGATACTCTCCCTCTGGCCGCCCTCTGAAATGACAATCATGGGGTCTGACATACAATAAAACCACGGCTGCAGTGTGGAATACTCCTCAGTAACATATACACACACACACACACACACACACACTGAACGGGGACGTTGAACATATCGTCATTCTTATTGTTGTTATTATTATTATTACATTAATATTACTTACTAAATACACAAACACTCAGAAATCTGATTTAAAACTGAAAAACACTAACTTCGGAGCTTACCAATTTATTTTTATATATTTATCTAAGAACGCCAGTCGCTGCTCCTTTTTCACAAATTTCGCAGTGACATTTTAAAAAGCTGAAAGTGAATTTCTTTTCATTGATGTTGGTAGTACTTTCTCGATTGAAACATCGGCAAGTTTACACAAACTGTTTTCCCTCACCACATTTCGAGCATGTTTTAAAATGCCAAAGGTTGAAAAACAAGCAATCGACACCGGCTGTCGTTACTGGTATAATACTAGCATAATTTATGTAATTCGGGCAACACAAGTCCAACTGATATGACATGATTGAGTAGCACATTTATGTTATTTGTGTCTCGAAAAGCCTGTTTCGTATAGCAAATGAGGTTGAAAATCTTTCTTATTGCTACTTAAGAGATTCACCAACTCAGGAACTGGTCTATCCCGAGAAATCATTAATTATTTGTCCACGTAATTCAACAGTTTGAAAGGTTTAATCTTAAATTTTCTTATGTCACATTGACACGTCTCAATTGCTTTGCCTTTGCAAAACAAATTAAGTTATAACTTCACTGGCCGTTTTAACACAATTAAATCTAGCACTTTACTTTACCCAAACACTAAAATAAGTCACCAAGACAACTCTAATACTGAAGAAAATGTCAGAGCCAAACAGTGAAAGAATGGAAAACTGAATGACAGCTTGAACAGGGATTAATAGTAAAAGAGAAGGAAGTTACAAAAAAAAAAAAAAAAAAAGTCTCAGAGTCGGAATGACCATGGCAAAATGCTGCAAAACCAGCACGAAAGTATGTTTACAGTCCAATGAATGCAGTTTCATTTGCAGCTTCTCTGGGGGTGGAAATGTTCGGTTTTTTCCCAACCCATCCTCTTTCACTTTGTGAAGTATCTAAGGGTTTCTTTAGCCTGCAGGCTAAACAGAGCATTCTTTCAGGTAGCTAAATGCTTTGCAATCTAACATGCACTTAGTACCTACACTTGGCTCATATTAATCAAGATAAACATTAGCAGAAGCGGTCTTATTATTGCTTAGTTCCTTATAAGTAGAAGGGGAAACAAGGGAACACACCAGGCTAAACCGACAGTCAAATGTTTTAAAATGTGGTTGCTATGCGACTGAAATCCGTATCTTTGTGTGGCCAGGAGTTGACAAGTTCCCGTATGAAAAAGGTTTAAGTATTTTAAAACTGAAACCAATTACAAGGAATATCTCGGAAACGGCCAACTCCACGAAAAAAATGTATATGACATAAATTGTGTGTTTTAAGAACTGCTACATTTTTAAAGAGCAAGTTTTTGTATACGTCTTACGTTTACCAGTTATGCAAAGTTCAGAAAAAATCATCGAGAATCAAGAGGTCTTCTGAAAATTCAAGATATACATTTACCATGTAAATATCTTAAATATAAGAGTTTAATTAAAATCGTCAGAGCATTTTTGAGAAAATGAAAATTTTCGAAAGGGTAGTTAAGAGAAAATCTTTGTGTCGTATGCTTGGAAGTTACTGAACTTAAATATCAAGTTTGGTATTTAAACGACTTTTCGTTTTTGAGCTATGCTGCCCACAGACATAAACACACAACGTCACATTTCTAAAAATACTTTTTTTTTTTTTTATTCAGGGGGTCCAGAATTATGTATTTCCGGTGAAATCTCGGTATCGAATATCTGGGTGCAATATAATAACTTCTCTATACACTATGTACATAGTACGTGTAGAGGAGGTAAACTTTTTAAAATAATTTAATAGCAGCTACACAACATAAGATTGGTACATGCAGTGTATGCGTAACCTACTCTGAATATTCGCCACTGGTTCAGGAGTATTCCTTTGAAATTTAGGCATCGAATTTTTGGTGGAATGTAATGTTTTCTCTGCCTTCTAAGTACATTATACGTGGTAGAAAAGTAAACATCACAAGGTCAGAAAGGTAAATCCTGCATCACAAAGCGTTCCTCTTTTACACGTGCTCTGGTCTGCACATGTACAGAGCGCCTCTGCCGAATAATTGACTTGCAAAGTGACCAAGCATATCGGACTGTTGGGTTCTATGCATAACCTTACTGTTTAGAGCAGTGCGACTGTAACTTCTTGAACCGCAGCTTCTACATGGTGTTTTAAAACTCGTATCAAAATGTGGCTATTATTGTTCAGATCCTATGTCATCACTTAGCCATCATCAAACCATCAAGTCTGGTGGCTCAGGCATTTTGTCTTGTACTGGGATTACCCCAACCTCTGTGAACCAAGGGTTATATCGGTGGTTTCCCTGGTTACTCGGTAATCTTGTGAGATTTCTACATACCTCCGAACCTCAAGTCCCATCATTTCATCTCCATTTAACCCAACCAGTCTTTTTCAGAGCTGTAAATTTCGACAAGTTATGTGGTGCTGACGGTCTTTGTGATGCTAAATGCGCTCTGGAAATGCAGATCTCGGTTTGGAGTCATCTGTAGGACCAAGGGGGTTCGGTCAGAACTGGAGCGCGGGTTCCTAACGCTCTCCGCGTCAAGATGAAGAATTTTTTGGAATATACTAGAGCAGGGCGCCCAACTTTTATACATGCAGGACCACTAACTCAAACGATTGGTCGCGGGACACATAGTAAATATATATAAATGTAATATTTTATGAAATGTGGAAACAGAAAAACAGGGTATAATATTATAAATAATGCTTTTGAATTCATTTGTTTGGTATGTTGGACATTTCTGTAGAGTTTTGTTCTGTAAGTATAAAACTACAACAAAGATTACTCACCCAATGAGAAGTGTGAAACTGGTATTTTGAGCTTAATAAGTTGCTGCTGTGTAATTTTTGCTCAATGTGCACAGAAGCAACATATCTTGGAGATGCCCATCACTCAAAACTAGACCTTAATGCTAATTTTTGAAGGTTTATTTTTGAAAATGCTTGTCCATATATATGCAAACATTAAGATCAAACGTCGAGGTTGTTTCTCTTTGCCTGGTGTTTGTCTTTGGAAGAAATTTATACAAACTTAAACAATCTTGGCGGGTAGTATTTTAGATAGCCATATATTAGAGGCTGCCCGTCTATAATACTCTCATTTCATGCCATTCTTCTGAGGTCTGACGCACTATAAGCCTATAGGTGGCTGTACTGTGGAGCCCCTCTAGAATGACCACACACACACACACACACACACACACACACACACACACACACATACACAACTTTTCAGAAAAGCGCCTCATGGTCAGTATAGAACAAGTTACACAGGAACAAATTCGCTGCCTGGCCCACGCTATCGTAGGTTGGGAAGCATCGAGTCAGTTGCTTTAACAGTATTTTCGCAAACATATCACACGCTAACATTAAGGGATTCTTTGTCTTTAGAATCTCCGCTAAAGAATCTATAACTTTCATTTGTTTATTCTTACAACATGCAATCAAAATAGACAATGACTGAAAGGAAATGACTGGAAAAAATATCTGATGTGTGTACCATTCACATGACTTTCTCTATATCCCTGCAACAAAATATTCTTAAAAAGCTTATACTTCTATTTACTTCATGCTAATCAGAAAAAAATAGCAGAAATGGTCTTATTACTTGCTCCCTTGTAAATAGAAGCGAAATAAGGGAGCACCATAGGTTAAAGTGAAAGTCAAAAACTGGTTGCTGTGTGACTGATGTTCCTTTGTTTGTATGGACAGGAGTTGACAAATTCCTGTATGAGAAAAGTATAAGTTCTTCAAAGTAGAAACCAAAAAACAAGGTATGTCTCAAAAACGTTGAACTCCACGAAAAAATGTATATAGCATAAATTGTGTGTTTTAAAGTGCTCTACATTTTTCGTGCAGTAAGTTTTTGTCCATCTCTTACGGTTTAGCAGTTATTCAAAATTCCGTAAAATTCATCCAGAATAAGGTACTCTTCAGAGTCTATTCCCAGAAAAATGGAAATATACATTTGTTTGTCAGGTAAATAGCTTTAATATACGACATTTTAATCAAAATCGTTAGAGCCATTTTTGAAAAAAATCAAAATTTTCGAAAAAAGTTCCATGTGAAGGGTAGCTGGAGGTGGGGGGATTTTTCTCCAAATCTTCGTGTCGCATCCCTGGAAGATAGTTAACTTAAATACCAAGTTTGGTATTTTACCGACTTTTCGTTTTTGAGTTATCGTGTTCACAGACACACACACACACACGCGGACCTTTTTCCGAAAATGCTTTTTTTAGTTAAAGGGGACTCTAAAACAAATATTTCCGGTGAAATCTCGGTATCGAATTTTTGGGTGGAGTGCAATGGAGAAATAGAAGGTCAACGTCTTTTCAATATCATAATTTATTGAGCCAAGTTACACATAATAACTAAATGCCACAGCAATCTAGAATATATTTTATATATTATATTAGTTCAACATTAATGTGGATTCATGCAAAATTAGGTTTTACAGATATTTATTGGGAGCTATTTTCCTTTGCTGGGATTTGGCTCAGTCTAAAGAAATGTAACAGGGCCATTTCCATACATCTAATCAAAGTCCTGCTGATCATCATTATTGACTTGCACACGCAAACTCTTGTAAAAATCATGATTCACTGGAGAAATAAATTGTAGCATGGACATAAGATCATCATATGCGGTAGCGTGATTTGCTGCATGGATTTGGACCACTCTGACTAACAGAATTTGTAGTTTCATTTAGACCGATATTTTGATGCTCTACTGTTTGTAAACGGGAAATGCTGGACATACTGCAATATAGGATGTATAACCGTAAACTATACCGACAGATGGCAACAGCTCAATTTGGACCTCACATGGAGATGGCCCACTATGGTTCTCAGCCCTTTAAATGTCCAGCGTGTAATGCGAGTTTACTTGGAGAAAACATGACAACGTTGCCCTCTATGTCACTGAATACTTGCAATGTTATCGCAGCCTTTGATGTCGCTCATGTTAACCTTTTCAGCAGCACGATAGTACACCCAATCCGCTTTTATACAGGAGGCTTATTTGCGTTCAAAGGCATGAATAGAACAAATCTAATAACTAATATTTGCTCGAAGGACGGTTCTAAGCTGCATAAAACGTTCTCAAAGTTCCCAACTGGCTTAAACTCCAGTTCCCAGGACGAGTAAATATAGTCGTCGACCTGTAGAGTGGTGAGTTGGAAGTCCAGGTGTTACATCTTGATAATATTACTTCTGCAATAAGGAGAAGTTCAAAACTCCAATAATTCATGATGATCTTGAGGAAGAATACGTGAAGATTAAAACATAGCTTCATCTTAATCATAAACAAAAAAGAAAGGAAACAAAAAAAAAAAAAAAAATAAAAGAAAACCGAGGATTATGCGATAAGTGTTGAGTTGTAAATGAGGTACTTCATAGTAGTAAAGCATGCTCTTATTCCTCCACGACCAAGGAAATGTTAAACCTTTACTGTACAGAATTTATTTGACAATAGTCACCGACTCAAATACAATTAATGCTTTAAAATTACAACATAAACCAGCGAGTATTTTGCATGGTAGTTTCGTTCTTCTTATGACAGATCTCAGATTGTAGTAGGCAGTAATCTCAAGCTATAACCGTTATTAATGAAAGATTAGTAATGTGTATCTAACGTAAGACAATAATGGCTCCCGTAAAGCAGTTTAGTACCCTTCATAAATTGATCTTATAGAGGAATACTCTGTGATTCTCTTCATCAACCTATTAAGTTGATCGTTAACAGAAGTTATGATCTGATAAAATGTGAAATTAATGATGCACCTGCAGAAAGTGTTGCTCTTCGTGGAGAAGCACTTCTACTACGTTTATAGATACTAGCTTTGGATTGGAATGATACCAAATAGGGGCATAAACTATAAAATATTTCTAAGATGTTTAGAAGCAGAATTTTGTGGCAGCAATATCAACATGTACTTTTATTACATTCAGGATTAGAACCACATGTCATACTGCTATTACTCATTTTAATATGAAAATATATATATCCTGAAAAGTAGCAGAGAAGGCAACTAAAAGTGTTTGCACACCTGTTTCCATTTACCATAATATTACTCATGGGCACATTTGTTTAACCTTTGTGTCTTTATTTATAAACGGCTTAAGGAGACAATTTAAGTAATCTTCTCACAGATAAAAATGGCAAAGAATTTTCAGACAAGTCCTTTACGATATATGTACAGAAAAGGAACGAAAATTATTTGGATATTCATCTGTGATCTTCAGCTACATCGAAATATTTTTAATGCCCTCTATTCGTGTAGTATGATAACGTGTCCCTTTATAACACACACACACATATATATATAACATACATTTTACTTTCCCTAGTACGTATATACAATATACATAGTAGGTAGAGAATGTATTGCATTCAACCAAAATTCGATACCGAGATTGCACTGGAAATAAATGGTTAAGGGTTTCCTTTGTCCAAAAATAACATTTTTTGAAAAAAAAAAAAAAAAAAAAAAAAAAAAAAGGCCGTGTGTGTCCACGTGTCAGTATGTCCGTGTGTCCAAATATCTGTGAACACGATAATTCAAAATCGAAAATTTGGTAAATACCAAACTTAGTATTTAAATTTAGTATCCTCCAAGGTTGCGAAGAAAATCCCTCACCCTAAACTACCCTTTACATAGAAATATGCTGAAAATGTTATTTTCTCAAAAAGGGCACTAACGAGTTTAATTAAAATATCGTACGTTAAACAAATTTACATGACAAATAAAATTCACTCTAGATGACCTTTTCATCAATGGTAAACGGTAAGAGATAGACAAAAATTTACTGCGCAAAAAATGTAGATTTCGTTCAAACATACCATTTATGTCATATGATTCTTTTTTCGTGGATTTGACTGTTTCCAAGATATTGCTTGTTATTGGTTTCAATTTTAGAATAATTCAACTTTTCTCTTACGGGAATAGCCATGCAAAGAAACGAATTTTAATCACATAGCAATAGTTTTAAAAAAAAAGGTTGACAATCTTTTTAGCCTAGTGTATTCTCTTATTTCCCTTCTACTTTTAAGGAAGTAATTAATACCACCATTTCTGCAATCTTCTGTTTATCTTGATTAGTACGAAGTAGAGTAAAGGACCAGCTTTGTAAGAATAATCTTTTGCAGAATAGCTAGAGAAAACCACGTGAATGGAACAAATTAGATTTTTTGAGTAGTTAACGATTACCGAAATATTCCTTGTTATTGGTTTACATTTTCCAACATTTAACTTTTCTCAAATAGGAAGCTGTTATTCGTTTTTCGTTGACTCCTGCCCATGCAAAGAGAACTGGATTTAAATCAAATAGCTAGAGCTTTTAAAAGATTCGACTATCGTTTTAAGCCTGTTGTATTTCCTCGTTTCCCATTTACGTATAAGGTACTGAGTATTAAGACTATTTCTGTTAACGTTTATCTTATTATCGGGAAGTAGAAGAATACCATTGTAGGAATAATTTGTTACACAATAGGGAGCAAGCCATTTGACATTAACTGCAGTGGTCACCAAATATGAGAATAAACTCGCAAGAGAGAATATATGCAGCAACAGTGGAGTCAAGAATGTTGCATGGAATAGAGATTTGGGTGATTGAAAAAGGGTGGGAATATATAGACCAAATTCATAGATCCTTTCGCAAAATGATATTGGGATTACCAAGAATAGCTCCAAATGGAGTAGCATTAGTTGAATTGGGTAAAGCTGGGAGGAAGGGATCAGTAGTAAAAAAGATAATGAAATATTGAAACAGGATCCAAGTACATATTAGAGGAACGAAATATGTTTAAGGGTACAAGAATCAGAAAAATGGTAAAGACGTTGGATATGCCAATTAAATGAAACTCTAAGGTAAGCTGCATTGGTGAGCTACCCAATCAACAGACAACAGGGGAACAAACTCTATGGAATAAAGTGAAAGTAAGGATAGATGACAAAGAGAAACAAGAAATAATAGGTAGCTTAAGGAATAAGAGTACACTTTAACATTATATAGGAGTGTTACCAAGCAATGTAGAAGAGAAAGATATATTGATGTTTGTGAAAAAATTGAAAGAGAGGGTCTAGCAAGGGCAAAAACAGGAACCCTGCTGTTAAAAGTTCTAAAACTCGATAAAGATCTATGTCCATTATGTGATAATGTCGGTAACAATTCAGTGTGAGGGCACCAAAATATGGACGGAGATAATATGAACAAAACTGGGAAAAGCTACTAGCAGGGTTATTGTACTTAAAACCTTTTGGAAACAATAGGAAATAATTTCTGAAATAACTAGTGATTATGCAGGGAAAGTAAGAGAGAAATGGGGGGGGGGAACTCTCAAAAGAGAGGATCTTCATAATAGAAGAGGTAAAAATATTAAGTTGGCAGCGTATAAGAATGTAGATAGGGGGAACCACGGTATTAATTGTAATACAAAATTCAGCAACTCTAAGAAAGTAAACTATGTATGCATGATGCTCGTAACTTGAAAAGATGAAACAAACTTTTAACTGCAGTGGCCACACTGGCGGCATTTTACCTCCTGGAAGATATTGGGTGATATTGGAATTTGATGTGTGAAAATATCTCTGGATGCTATAAAAAAGGTGCAGAAATCAATGGGGCTATTTCACTTAAAACCCACCAGTGGAGTACTGGCGACAGTGGCCTTCGCTTTATATGTCTTGGTATTAGCGGGGACGGTGAGCAGATCGCACTCATTGTGAGGGGTAAAACGAATGTTCTCGCCCAGTTCTCAACTTGGGGTTTTAACTTAAACCAGCCCCGTTGACTTTTGCAACTCTTTTAATGCACCAAGGGAAATCTGCACACGCCAAACACAGGGCAATTGGACCACCTGGTATAGGCTATCGACAATGCTGTTAAGTCGTATACAATTTCATTGGATTTCTGGATTCTCTTGGAGATTTTTACATTAGATCACAGATTCATTCATGCTTTCACACTCTAGGGAGGATAGGAAATAACTTTGGCTAGAGAAACACTTCAACCCCAGCCAGGAATGCATCTCGGGTGAGACGGATTATCGCCCAGGTGAATAAGCGCATAACCAATAATTGTAATTGATTAAATTGTTTAGGTTAATTAGTAAGTAAGATATAATGTATTTATTGTATATTGGGTGTTCAGAGAGATTGTTCCTGGAAAGCGTTTCTAACTTCAACCCCAGAGTTCTCAAGCGACGAATTCAGTTGTTTACGCTATTTTTTTGTCTGTTGCAAGAGGGGAAAGACGCTATTGTGTGGTCACGTCTCCGCAAGAGAAAGTGAAGGCGACATAAACCGGGGAACCACGAGGAAATTTAGGCCAAGAATCACGTGAAAAACGCACTGACCAATTACAATTAATCACATCTCGGCAGAAGCGCACCCCAAGCCACTTTCGGCGCCAAAAATGGGCCAATGAGATTAAGAGTTGAGGGTTTTGCGCGTGGGTAGATTTTGTTATAAATATAGAGTATTCGCCACAATTTTCAGGCAGTTGAGATGAAACTCCAAGGGGAGATCTGTGACACTCAAAACGAGTGAACGCGCGAATTAGCAGAGTTATTATAGTGATGAGGCAGTTGGAATGTAACTACACGTAGACTCTGTGGTGCCCGAATCAAGAATCCTCATAAACATAGTAAAGCTATTACAGTGATTCACACAGTTGAAATAAATGTCACGCGTAAGGAAACCACGGCGAAAATTTAAAGTGTCTACAATTATTCTGCACGTAACCGTTGCACTCGTCGCCGCGTAAAGTTTAGTTACCTTTATGAGCGTTACGCTCTTGTTCGAGGGAAAATATCGAAACTCAATCGCGCCAGGAACATTCTCGGGAACGCCTGTAAAAGAGAAATAACCCTGGCCTGAACGAAAAGTGCCCACGTTATTTTAAGTTAATTTCCGTATCACACCCTGGAGATCACCGTAGCTAAATACCAAAGCTAGATATAAATAGGCCTCAATTGCTCGTCACTGAGCCCACCAATAGCCGAGGAGTATGAGAATCGACTTTAGCAGCTGCAACGCCGGAGAGAGGACCAGTCGTCGCTGCGAAGCCCAGACCCCCCAGGTACGTCCACCAGTTCCCGCCCCACGGGATCCTTCGCTCAACAGGCACACTAAGGTTGAATGGAAACAAAGATATAACTGACACACAAATTATGTTAAGATTTGTGTAAATTTCTGCACACTACACCTTATTCAGAGTCTGTTTAATGTGATTTCTTTTAAGTTGCCTGATTAAACGCCTAATTCTGAGGTTCTGAAATAAACTTGGAAGTCCTACGGAATATTTTTGCAATATGCATGCATCAGTTTACAAAATTACTAAAATTCTATCCTTTCACCATTCACTTTAATATTAATATCTTCAAAACCAACTAAGATCCTATGAGTCGTTGCAGTGACTGAGTTGCCTATCTTCGGATTGTAGCAATGTAACAGCATCCTAATTCAATTGTACTGACAGAAAGCTGCTTCCGAAACATTCTTAAATAGACTTCTTGCGTGATCAGCTGGCTTTCTTGCTTTTGCCATAAGTTTTGTTAACACGCCATATTTATAGATGTTACATAGCTATATCAACACAAAACTACTTTTGTAAAATGTCTGTGCTTCCATATGTATAGTGGAAATAGAACGCCGATGATATGGAATACAATATATGAATTTTAAATAGGTGTAAAACAATTTGGCGAGTTACATTCACATGAATTTCTCTACAAATACTTCAGAACATACAAAAATGAATAGACATTTTCATTTTAGAAAAGCATAAGTATTGGAAAATGCAAAGCAATATATCTGCACAAGAAAAGTATTTATGATAAATTGCCTGCTTTAATGGGATCTACATTTTTTACGCAGTAGGATCTTGTCCATCACTTACGGGATATCAGTTCTGCACAAGTTTTTCAGAATGAAAATTGCTTCAGAGACTTATCCGACACAATTCAAGATGTACACTTCAATATTTGCAATTTTAATTAAAATCGTTAGAGCTATTTTAAACAAAATAAAAACTTTCAAAAAATGTTCCATGTATAGGGAAGTTTTTTGAACAGATTTGTGTCGTATCCTTGGAGAACGGAGAGCTTAAACACCAAGTTTAGCATTTAACCGACTTCTTGTTTTTGGGTTCAGAGAGACAAACCCACACACATGTACCTCTTCTTCACAATATCTTGGGAGGTAGGGACTTTCCGGTGAAATTTCAAAATCAAATTTCTGGTTGGAATGCAATATTTCCCCTTCTTAGTAGGTAAATTGAGAGTGAAGTAAAACTGACAATATAATGAAGGCAGTTTTGAGAAATATTGTGAAATTTGCGGATATTCAACATCGCAAAGCGTTCAAAACTGACAAGAGGTTTTGGATTTTTCATTGTCGTTATGATCCTAAACTTGTATAATATTCATGGCTGACAAAAATTTATGATATATTCCTTTGATTGAAACCCCAAAGCTTTCCAGCAACAATAAATGGGTATTTTCGAAAATGTGTGGTCATATGTATATATTTATTCTCTATAATTGGGTACTGCCCGTGGCAGACTTAAATGTGCAAAATTCACTTACAATAATAATCTGATGGTTAATATAAATACAAATTAATAATAGTAATGCAACTAACATACTATATAAACATGTGTTTTTAAGTACCTAACTACTTATTATTCACTATAACAATACTATGTCAATTACTACCATGTGCAATTATTAAGATCTATTTTGCGAAACAAGAAAATCGAGGGGCAGAGTTTTCCCAGGATATTATCAACTGCTAGTGGCTCTTCCGGGTATTAACAAACTTCCGCGCAAACGTCACCCCAAGAAAATGTCGTAAATTCGATCAGAATGCGCGCTTTAATTTAACTATGTATCTTAAAGAATATTTAAGAAATAAAAAATAAAGCCTTAATAAAGTGTTTGTTACTAAAGATTTGGATGAATACTTTTTCAAACTCTCCTGTATTTTCAGTTTAAAAGGCCTTGTATTATCTCTTGTACTGTAATGTTTTACATGATGACAAGTTTAATACTTTGTTTAACACTGGTTTTATCGATAAATCACAATATACAATTGTTTCAGCTGATGTGGTTACAATCCGAAGCATAATATTCAACAATTAGTTATATGTTATATAATATGTTATTAATAATATATGGCTATTTATGTGAAGTGCAGAAAATAAGTAACTGGTTCCTTTGATGAAGATAACTAGTGGTATAAAATAGTGAATGATTGAAGAACTGTGCCACTAAAAAATAAAGATAAACTTTTTTGCGTCTTGGAGAATCTTACACTGCATTTTTGGATAGACAGTTATGGTTCGCCGAATAAGAGAAAATAACTGTTTGAGATTTAAATGACGAACAGTGACCTTCTGTAAGCACAGTTAACACAGGTTCAAAACAAAAACTCAGGTGGGTGTTAAAGATGAAGCAGGTTTCCTTGAGAATCACTGAGGCATACGCCCGCCATTTTACGTTATACTTATTTGTAGTTAAACGAGATTCCCATTTGGTTAGTCATGAGAAAATTAGCATAGGATTCTGTGACATTATAACACGGAAATTTCTTGGTAAAAAATTACTGAGAATTAGCTTTCCTCCTTTGCATTTGTCGGTTGTTTTATTTTCTGCGTTTCCCCAAGGTAGAACCAAAAACATGGAATTGAAAAATCACCGGCAACACATGTCGTAACATATCTACAAAATAATGATAAAAATTAAATAAATAAAGAATAAACATTCTGGTGAGCTAAACTCACATTTTCTTTACGGTTTAGCATTTATCTGTTACACACTACCGTGTTCATACAAAATGAGATCCTTTTGTGCATGCTAAATTATTCATGAAATATTCTTGAATAAATTTATTTGAAGTTAAGCAATAAGCCATTCGTTACATACAACATGCAGACATATTTATATTGAGGAAAACAATTAGAAGTCGAGTAATATTTGTTCTGAAGCAATAAATAAAAATAACTAAATACAAGGAATATTCCTCTATTCAGTAGATGAGGTGGGATGGTCACATCCTTGGACGATGAACTAAAATTCCAAGTTTGGCATTTAACACACCATTCGCCTTTGATTTGTCGATTCTTTTTATAGAGGTGGTTTTCTGGATACAGGAACCTCAAAACACACATTTTCCGGTGAAATGTCAATGTTTTTGTTGAAATGCAATACTTCTTACTCGAGGCAATCAATAGAGAAAATAATAAAGGAAGGCTTTGTCAATGTATTTACTTCTCTCTTTCTTTAACTTAATGGTTAGCGGTTTTAAAAGCATATTAACAACCGACGCTTATTTTTAAAACAATAAATAAATGTATAGAATTTAAAAAATTTACTTCAAACTTTAATTTCTCTACATATTATAGCATTTGAGATAAGGGGAAAAAAAAAAGAGTGGTCACCTACTGGGTAACAAAGAGATTTTGTAAACATTAGGGACATGTATTTCGTTCTTTTTTTCAACGTACATCATTCTTTCTGCGGCTCCATGCACAGCATTTGTAATTGACGTCTTGGAATATCAGTGATTTCTTGCAAGATAGCATCTTTCAGTTGCTGTTGGGTTGTTGAATGGTTCGGGAAAACTCATTCTATAAGATCACCTCACAACCTAAGGTCGATCGAATTGAGATCTGAAGACAGCGGTCACTTTGCTGAACCTTAGAAATGGAACACAGGCCTGCTCTTTAATTGTTAAAGAGTTCTAAATGTTCTCAGAACTTGAGCATTGAATCAGCTGTATTCTATCATTTAGTGACAGCGCCATGATTTGTAACACACAAATTCTTATATCAGTATGAATAAAATTACCAATGTTTATTTATCAAAACTGTAGCCATGGCAACGGTGCATTAAAAAATAAATATTTTATAGAGTTAGTCGAATCCAAGATATTCCTTGTTATTCGTAAAAGCTTTTCTCAAGCGGGAAGGCAACTTTCGTTGCATCTGTTTTGTTTTACTCCCGAGAATGCATCAGAGAAGCGAATTTCAAAAGAGCTCTAAATTGCAATCGTTTCACATAGTAATAGGTTTTAAAACATTGACTATGGCTTTATCCTAGTGTATTCCCTTATTCCTTCTATTTTCAAGGAGGCAAAGTAATAAGGCAATTTCTGCTAATGTTTATTTCGATTAGCAAGACATAGATAAAAGGATAATGCTTTGTAAAGGACGTTTGTTTGGAACAGCTGAAAAAAGGCATGTGAATGGAAGACATCAGATTTTTTTCTTCCTGGGGCTTTTTTGATAGGTACCTCTCTGTGCCATGAATATTTTAAAAGATTGAGCTATCATGTTTAAAGTCCATAGTTGGTAGCACTCTGGAATCTTAAGTTCATAGTAATGCTATATTTTGGAGACTCTACTTGCATTTTGCATAACACAGCGTAGTGGTGATGCAAGAGGGACAGTACGGTGGTGCAATGAAACTGTGCTTTCTCTTAAAGGACACAGGGAGTAAAATTTTGAATACAATAAAATTGGTCAAAACATTAAAAGTTTATTTTTTATTACAAATATTTGTTGAAACCTTTGGAAGTCTATAAAGAATCAACATTTAGCTAGTCTCCTTACCTTTTTTTTGGGGCTCTACAGCCATTTAAAGATCGTACTTAACATCTGCTTTCTAGCATATATATTATTAAGCAACAATTTCTAAAAACTACATTTTCACACTTTCAAAGTGTTCCACGTGTCTCAGTTTTCCCAGAATGTGCAAAAGTACCAATTGTAATATTATATAGGATAGAATTATTCCTACATTAATATTAATTTTCCAAAAAAGTATATTTTTATGAAAAATAAGTAATTTTCATTGTCATTATCATCTTTCATGGTTTAAGCCTTTTGGCTCGTTCTGGTCTCATCATTTAAACTGTTCTGCCGATCTTCTTTTAGTTTGCCGATGTTTCGTTGATCTTTTGGTGTGTACTTCAAACCCAACTTCGTGTTTATCTATCCTATGCACATGTGGTTTCTAGTTGTTTTGATTTTCTTTGTGTTTCTTATAGACTGAAAATGTTTAATTCTTTACGCATGCCTTCACTCCTCCTTCTATCTTTTAGTGTATATCTCTGCTGCTTCTATATTTCTTGCCATTTATAATTGTTATACATATTAAAATTTACAACTCTTCAAATAATTATAATTCAGTAATCAAAATTATTGAAGTAGCCCCGATTAAAGCTTTTGTGTGTGATTCGACACACTAGTTTACAACTATGAATGATTGCGAATGTGTGCATGAATTAGTAACCAAAAGTAATGCCAACCCAAAGATTAACATCAGTGTATGCGAGCGGACATATTTCTATGAGATGGTAAAAAGAAACGAAAGTACAGATGTTAAAAGGTAGTACATAAACGGAATATGAACCAATTAAGGGGCCGTAACAAAACCAAGCAAACATGAGAGCACATATTTTTACTTTCTCCATACACACTTTGTACATAGTGTATAGAGAAAGTATTGCACTCCACCAAAAATTCGATACCGAGATTTCACCGGAAATATATGTTTTAGGGTCCCCAATATCCAAAAAAAGCATTTTCACAAAAAGGTCCGTGTGTGTGTGTGTGTGTGTGTGTGTGTGTGTGTCCGTGTGTCTGTGAACACGATAACTCAAAAACGAAAAGTCGGTAAAATACCAAACTTCGTATTTAAGTTTAGTATCTTCCAGGGATGCGAAGATTTTGAGAAAAATCCCCCCACCCCCAACTACCCTTTACATGATTTTCTCAAAAATGGCTCTAACGATTTTGATGAAAATTTCGGATATTAAACATATTTACCTGGCAAATGAAATGTATATCTTGAATTTTCTGGGAATAGCCTCTGAAGAGTAGTTTATTCTGGATGAATTTTACTAAATTTTGAATGACTGCTAAACCGTAAGAGATGGACAAAAGCTTACTGCACAAAAAATGTAGAGCACTTTAAAACACACAATTTATGTTATATACATTTTTTTCGTGGAGTTCGTCGTTTTTGTGACATTCCTTATTTTTGGTTTCTGCCATGAAAAACGTATGCTTTTCTCATACAGGAACTTGTCAACTCCTATCCATATAAACAAAGGAACTTCATTGACATGGCAACCAGCTTTTGACTATCACTTTAACCTACGGTTGTCCCTTATTTCGCTTCTACTTACAAGGAAGCGAGTAATAAGACTATTTCTGCTAATTTTTCTGATTAGCATAAAGTATATAGAAGTATAGGCTTTTTAACAATTATTTGCTGCAGGGATATAGAGAAAGTCATGTGAATGGTACACATCAGATTTTTCTTTGTCATTTTGTTGCTTGTTGTGGCGGGCGGGGTGGTAGCAGTGCTGTCAGCTCCTCGTATTCACTAGCACGCAAGAGGAACAGAAGGTCGCTCACATCAATACTCCAGTTCCCCACTGATCTGAGTGTATTAGGAATTACCCCGTTGAGTTCTGCAACTCCTTTAACGCACAAAATTATATCTGCACACGTTGAGTACGGCGCGTTAGACAGCCTCAGTGAAGATTTGAGAATTTTATACAACAATACCTAAGAAAAAATGTATGTGGCCCATGTTTGTGCGCGTTAGGTGCCGCGTCTGTTGATTCCTGAGCAAAAGTATGTGCGAACAGAGACTGACAATACGTGCTGCGACTCTTTAATGTTGGAGGGGTTGCATTCTTGGTATCAGGTGATGGGTGCTAGTTACAATTATGATACTGAAACTGAGCATATACATTTACTATAGAGCTGAGGAACACCAGAGGTACATAACAGTAAATAAAGAGAATATTAAAATAGAATATAAGCATTGGAACTCTGTCGCGGTTCGACACTGCTTACAAATATACTACGTCAAAAATGAGCGATAGGCATGTCACTGTGCATCTGTCGTATGAGGGAAGGTCAAGAATTACTTCTGGTTCGTGAACTAGTAAATGTCTGTGCCTGTGTTAAGCCATTCTAATTTATTCTATCTCCACCTAAATGGAAACACTCTTACAACATATACCTATGCACGGCCATGCATCGCGTCGGGGAAGGTGCATAAATAAATGTATGGTATATTAACTCTAAAGTAATATAATTATATTTTTACCTTCTCTAGTGCATATGTGCAACGTACATAGTAGATAGAGAAGGTATTGTATTCCGCACAAAAATTCGATACCGATATTTCGCCGGAAATACACCTTTTTTAGAAAAAGGTCACTGTGTGTCTATGAACAGCATACCTCAAAAATGAAAATGCCGTTAAATATCATATCTGATACTGAAGTATAGTATCTCCCAAGGATACAACACGAAGATTTTCAAGCAAATCGACCCCCCTTTCCAAAACCACTACTTAGTTAGAAACATTTTCAACAATTTTGATTTTCTAAAAAATGGCTCTAAGGACTTTTACTACCGTATATTTACATGACAAATAAAATGGGAATAGCCTCTTTATTCGCGATTAATTTTTCTGAATTTTGCATAACTGGTAAAAGAAACCAGGTACACAAAAACTTAGTACACAAAAACTATAGATCTCGTTAAAACACATAATTTATGTTACATACATTTTCTTGTAAAGATGACCGTTTTTGAGATATTTCTCAGTATTGGCTTAAACTTTAAACTACGTTAAGTTTCCCAAATGGTAAAGCACCTTTCGTTGCGCCTCTCTTATTTTTCTGCAGGCCATGAAATGCAGACGAACTACCGTTGTTCCACATAGCGACCAGTTTTTAAAATATTTGACTATCGCTTTAGCCTAGTGTATTCCCTTATTTCTCTCCTACTTACAAGGAAGGAAGTAATAAGATGAATTCTGCTAATATTTTTCTTGATTAGCATGGTGTAGATAAAGTAATATTTTGTAAGAATAGTTTAGGACAGCTAGAGAAAGTCATATGAATGGAACACACAGATTTTTAATAATCTGTATGCAGAAACGAACGTTAGAACGTATTGTTTTATGAAAGCCAAGACGCAGAGCACGTAATGCTTTAATGACCGTGTATCACACAGCTAAATGCTTCTTGGAAATCTGAATGTAGATTTGAAAGTTTTGCGCCTTATGTTTTTATTCCAAGAAATATGGTTTATTCCAAGAACATCATCTTACTATTTTGCGTCTTTTACGGTGTGTGCTATGAATATGGATCAGTTAACTGCATTTCTTGTGGATCTCTTTTCTTAGTTACGCTTTTCATTCAGCTTGTAATATTTCCAAAACAGAATATTAACCCCTTTAGTGCCAATCACGATATAATCGTGATACCGGTTACATACGTTTTAACTCTTTCCACAGGAAAGTGTATTTACTTCGTCATAGCTATTGAGAAAGATTTTCTGGAGCGTTTCAGGAACTTATCTTTACTCCAAAATGCTAAATTAACTCTAAATTTAATTTCTCTAGCCGTTGTTTGCTTATGCTGGTTGAAACATGGCGCCGTCTAGCCGAAGGTTACGAACCGAAGAGAAAATAAGAGCTGCAGTTCGCGATGTACGTATTAGAAGAAAGCGAATGATTTTGAATTTTCCGACCTTAATGACACAGTTTCTGACATCGACGAAAGAAAGGAAGATATGTATTTTAGCTTCAGCGATGAAAATGCATCCGATAGCTACGGACCTCGTGCGCACGCAAATAATCGGTGTACTTATTCAAAATGGATTTGGGGAGGTGCACCAGACGACGAAGAAAATGTGAATCAAACATTCAGCTACGCAATAACAGAAATGCTAAATTCTACAGTAATCTACGTTACATTTGTATTCTATTTCTTTATGCCGTTTTCATTAATAGTGGTATCATGCTTATGTGTGTGTATGGTTTTTTTTTTTTTTTTTGGTGATTTTTTTCTACACTTTCAGGTTCGTGAATTCATTTTTAGTATTTTAAAATTAAAACACCAGACTAAAACAGGATGATTTTTAGTAAACAAATATCTATACTTTCTATTTGGTAAGCTTTTGTATGTCTAATTATTGATTATTTCTGATGTTTAATTTTATTTTCAAAATTTTCTTTTATTTTTAATTTTTTTAAATGTTGAAGAGCCTTCTCATCCATATAATGCATATTATAAGTAAACAAAATGTTTTCCTAAAAACAAAAACAAGATTCAGCTCTCTACGTCATTTGGTACTCATTTTAGTACTAATAATTTAAAACTCTGCATTCTCCTCTAAAATTGCTTGGCACTTTTCAGACAGCATTTTGCTATCTGGGCTGGTATTAAAGGGATTAAATGCAGCATTTTGGTGGAGGAAAATACATGTGATCGCAATGTCAGTGACTACCTGACGGAGGGAACACATAGCACCTCTACCCCCTGCGTATCTTTTATGCTTATACATCCGAAAATAACGGATGAGGTAAAGAAACCGCAGGTTATAACTCTATTGGCACGACAGCTCACAAGGAATCCTGACCTACCGCCCGGCCGCTGCGTCCATGACAGACCGGTTAATGCGGTCCTCATGACCTGGAGCCATTACTTCTCCATCAAGTAGCTCCTCAACTGGCCTCCCAGGGACCTCACAAGGCTGAGTGCACCCCGGTCCAGGTCTCCCAGCGGGGGAAAATCCCCACGTCGGTACTGGAAATCGAACCCAGGTCTCCCGCTTGGTAAGCAGCAACGCTACTACGTGTTAAGTAGATTGCAGGTCGGATTAAACGACAAAAATGACCAAAATAGTTCCAGACCCCACGGCCGAAAGGGTCACTTTATGACATCCCTCTAGGGGTACCAGGAAATAAGACCCAAGAGTAGAAGTTCTACACGCGAGATCGCAGATTCTAGTTCAGTTTTACACTAAGGCTCTTTCCTGAGCCTTTCCTATTGGCTACGCGACAGGTGAACGACAGGTTTTGAGATTTCGCCGATGTTAGGCTACATTAGGTTGGGTTAGGTGTATATAAATGAACTGGATCGAAATAAGGGGTAAAAATGGACATTCTGAAAATCGATTCTGCTTTCCAATGCGAAATGCAGTCTTCCATTCGTTTTGTCTGCTTGCGCATGGTCAGCCATGTTGGTCAATCGACCAATGACAGAGTCAAACCTAAAACTGAACCAGAATCTGCAATGTCGCGTTCCACAGCTTACCACCATAACCCATTGTTTACAATATTTTTCCAACCTTTCTGCAAGTCTTCTATCATCACTGGAAAATTGTCACATCATTCGCATATAAAAGAAGAGGAATACAGACAGCGTTCTACTTGCGGAGCATTTATTTCCTCCGCTATTAATGCGTCTGATATGTCGTTTATGAATAAATTGAAGAATACTGAACTTAAATACGAAGTTGGTCTTTAATCAACTTTTTATTTTTGAGTTATACTGTCCACACACACACACACACACACACACACACACACACACACACACACACATACGCGCGCAGGTCTTCATAAAATGCTAAACATGCATTTTTGGGTTCAAAACATATATTTCCTGTGAAATTTCAACATTGAATATTTTGACGTAATAGATAATGCACCTATCTACTGTACATATATTAGAGAAAGTAAAAATACACATTTTGAAGTAGGGAACTAGGACCAACATTTATTCAGATTCTACAGTGTATTGCATTAAACACATCATACCAGTCTAGCACAAAAGAAGCATTAAGAAAGATTCTCAAAATTGCAATGATAGTTATATAGTTATAAACCCAGTTGCATTAAAGAAGACGAAGAGTGGAGAGACCCCGAGTCCACGTGTTATGGGTCCTTTCACCCCAAGACGTACGTGCCGCGCAAAAGAGACAAAAACAAAAAGCAAAATTGCTATGCTCTGCGCCTGCGGTATTAAGGTTTTTATTCGCATAATAATGCACACCGCAATTTTTTTTCTTCAAAATATTTGCAGTAAAGCATCTCAACGTCCATGACCTCTGTGGTTGCAGTCTTGGAAGAATAATACTAAATTCCTTTACAATAGTTTTATCCTGGTCGAGAATAGTTATTTACAAACTACATAAAAACTGTTGTTTTTTCAGGACGAGTAAGAGGTTTATCGGAATATCGAAACGAGTCCTGCAGATACGTACAATATTTTGTTTCACAGTACATCGGAATACTTTATATACTGATAAAATATTGTGCTTTACATTTTGTTGGTCATGGACGCAATCATAAGCTTCACATGCTCATTGCAGAGCCAACAGTTAAGTTACTGATTATACAGTTGAAGGGAAATACCAAAATAACCATGGAGAGAATTGCGAACTAATATCGTGAGTTTCCAAAGTTTCCTACATAAACACAAGGAAGAAATTTCAAAATTGTGTAATATTGAACTTTTAAAATTAATATAGAATCGTAAAATATTGCAATGCGGAAGAAAATTTCTTATGAAAAGTTATTTCGGGGTAAATTCATCATTATGTACTGATATGCTGGTGTTGGTGTTTGTATGAGTGTGGGTGTTGTGTAAGTCATGAAAGGGAATTCCACACTGCAGCTGTAGGTTTACTGTACGTCTGACCCCTGGAGGGAGTTTGAGATGAGTGTAATTTCAGCCGACATCCGGTAAGGGAGAGAGCCGTCGTGGAGGGTCCTTAACAGCTCACAAGCAATTCATTTCGACGCGGGAGCGACAGAAGCCCGTGGCTCAGTCCCGAATAAACCACCTGAGTTCTAAGACAACCACTAACGCCATCCCGCCGCCAAGAGCTGTATTTCCAGAGTGCAGTCACCTTCTCGAAATGGCGCCTCTGCCGCAGCCCTCGTCGACACTTACAACCCCGAAAGATGCCCGTTATCATGAAATGAAGGGACAGGGAGTTCGTGGAATGAAGAAATTCTGCAGCATTCGCCTAATGACTCGGGAAAATCCCCGAAAAACCCATGGGTTAGAGAGGTCGGCCGCGGGGAACTAATCACTAATCTCACGACCTCCCGAATATCATTCCGCACGAACCGCTTGAGCCACTTGGCTCAGGTGTTGGAGTACGGAAATAATTATACGGAAAATCTCAATTTGGTTTGGGGACGACAAAACATGCAATTCTAACGGAAGGGAAGCGTGAGTCTCCCCATTCCACCTGGAATTGTTTAAGACTGTTGTTCGGCATGTAAAGTACAACAGTGACGGATCTAGCCAATTTGAAAGGCTAGTGGCCGACCATCTAAAATATACCTTAGTCTTTCTTCCTCAATGATGCTTTACAACCCGATTTACGAACATATACTAGAACGGCGACTACATTTCACAATAATAACTTATCAATGCCAGGCTTAATGCTAAAGACGCAGTATTGATAGAAGGATATCTTCATTTAAACTGGAGCGTGTTCCTATCTTAGTATAGTTCAACTTTTTATAATCTTACCTGAAAATTTAGCTTTTCCTTGCCGGTTAACAGATACAGAATTATAATTGTTCACGTAGTAAAACTGTTTAGAACACAACAAAACATTCAAACCTTTTTACCATTCTGCACCAGAAACAATACATTTCTCATTCTACTTTATCTAGCATTCTCAATAAGCTCTTATAAAGTGGGGGTATAATCATTAACCATTTTGGCTCAAGAGGAGATTGAATAAGAATATCAAACTTAGACTCGCCTTACGTAGCTTATGGTGGTAAATGGAAGGCAACGCATATCTTACGAAATTTTAAGTCTGAGTTTATTTCCAATACGGTGTGCTGTTCCAATTTGTTCAATGGAACTAACAAAGGATAGTGAGTATTCAGATTTCGAACTGATGATTCCAGAAGAACAATTAGGTTCAAACTTTCAGGAGTGATAAGGGGCGATAAACTCCCTAATAATTAATATTGAGATAATAAATAAATATAACATCATTGGACCATTAATTTTAAATTTAACTACAAGTCTAGGGATCTGCGAGCCATCTATGATTTATTAATACAAAATAATAAAATATATGTTTTTTAGTATTTAATTTGTTAAATATTTTAATTTACTGAGTGGATTTAAATGTAAATACAAAAAAGAGAATTAAAATACGTATATACTCAGAAAAGCGCGTAAAAAAGTTATATTAGTGCATTCTGCAGTTCCCTATGCTCAAGCAATTTATTATTATTATTATTATTATTATTATTATTATTAGGAAAGGCTAGAAAAGCTCCATTTATATTTGTTCTGAAAAAGCTTTAATGATGATTAGTTGCTTTTATTTTCTTCCTATTTTAAGCGATTTGAAATTTATGAATAGCTATTGAACATGTTACACACACACACACACTCACACGCACAAACTCAAACACATAAAATATATATGGTGTTCATATTTATTATTGCCGCCATATGTTTTTCACGCATAACGTCAATAGCAGCTTTGCCTCTTGCAGAGAACTAACGAACGATAAGTAGAAGGGATGGATATCAACAGTTTCGAGGTCACCTTGGTGAAATGGGACTTGCATCGTACCTTTTCAACATTTACATTTGGAATATTCGCTTGCTCATAAACCCACAATGACAGCATTTATGCATTGGTAACGTATTCTTACGGTTCGGAAGTAGCGCTTAACCATTCAAATTCTTTAATCGGTGTCACTTCCATATCGCGTGCAAACAACGCACAAAAATCCTGGGTTTAATTCCGCACCTCCCCTTTACGACAAGGGCTCGCTGAACATAACAATGTCATGCATTTAAGCCCACTGGTTCTAAAGGCCGAATATTCAGAAGCCCCACAGTATCACGATTTGTTAAATTAAAACACAAATTGACACACATAATTATCAATAGACACTGAACCTTTTAAAGATAGAGAAATTGTTCGAGAAATTCATAATATTAAATAGAGAAATGAAATGCATTTTTAATATGCAAATGTTTGGGCTTAAATAAATTAATTCTGTATCTGTGGTAAATTGGTATGCTATCAATGCTACAGGAAGCCCTAAAAATGTAATGTGAAACACATAGAAAAACGGGAATTTTTGAATCCGCGACTGCTTTACTTTTAGGTCAAATAGCTTTGAGATAGTGATAAATCGATATGTTTTAAATGCTAAAGAGAACTGTTTATAAACAAATGCTTTCACGAGTTTCTTACTCTTCCGTAAGAAGCTGTTTAGGCAATACATACATTCAATCTTAGCGAATCTTAAAAATAGTATGTACACTAATAAATGAAACGATAGAATGCGTAAAACGCCAGCTTTCAGAATTTACGTTCAGATTTTCTGTAGCTGAAACGGTTTCATATATATATATATATATATATATATATATATATATATATCCTTTCGCCGTAAAAGAGCCCAATTATTATAAGGAAATTGGATAATGTGCTAAATAAAATAAAGAGGTAATTAAGGAGGTAAAATGTAAAGCAACCGTCATTTACCTTTAAAATTACACGAATTAATGATTATTTTTTATTTGAGGGCAGCGATAAAGAGAGAAACAGTAAAATTTGTATCAAGGCCTATCCACTATCAGAATGATGTTGAACCAAAATGGCGGACAAATGTATCTGGTGTTTATAGAGCCTTAGTCCTCAATTCTGTTAACAACTGCCTGTTGTTATTCATCATGCAGACAGCTAAGCAGTGACGTGTCGTGGCAGAGTGGTCAGACCACTTACCCCTCAGCCAGGTGGCCCAGGTTCGATCCCAGGCGACCGCATGTGGGACTTGTGGTGGCCAAGGCGCGCAGAGGCGGGTTTTCTCCTGGTTCTCCAGCTTACCCCGCAATTGCATTCCACCGGTGCTCCATCTTCATTCAATGCATTATCAGTGTTATCGCCTGGTGCGCCATAAGTAGTAAAAGCGGGCGTCAAACACCATAAAAAGAGTGGAATGGGTAAGGATGGAATGCTGACCTCTCACAAAATAGAGGATAACGAAAATCGTCAGATATAGACATAGAACTCCTTCCTCACTGTGCTGAGTGGGAGGTAAATAGGTGCAAATAATTTGATATCTAGTGAAGAACGATGCGTATAACACATATGTAAGTGTAACTCATTTTGTCCGCTTATGAATAGCATCGCCATAACTGAAAGAACACACATTTCAGGGTCCAATATGTTTCCACAGCCCTTAGCTATATTCTTTGCTGCGTTTGTATACATCACACCATCTATAGTTGGATAGGGCAAAGGGCAGAGGAGCAACAACCGTGTGACATGTTAAATAAATAACAGAACGTCTGAGATAGGAAATAAAAGCCATACTAAAAGCAGCGTAAAATTTCTTTATGAACATAACTTTAGAAAATAGCAAAACAAAAACAAAAAAAGAACATAAAACCTACAAATTCTACATCATCTCATCGTCCATAAACGCCAATCTGTATGTGTTCGTCGTCAGAATCTACTTTCTAGGTCGAGAAAGTTGAAAACTTCATAAAATCGGGAATAATGAAAGTTTGGATGAGATATAAAGAAATCTTGGAGAGGTCAAGTAAGACTAAAAAATGAATGCCATAGCCGGGATTTGAACCAGGGTTCTCCTGGTTTCTGTCCAGTTGCTTTGACCTCTAAGCTATCATTGCAAGATGGCGGTACTGAACTAAATTCTCCAACTAATTGTGTAGATCTGAAATTATTTGAGACGTCAACCTTGTTGTACGTACCTCTCCAAATTCTGTCCTACACTCGGATTGTGTGAAAGAAACAATTAATTCAAATTAAATCACCTAATAGTTGGTTAACTATAAATCCCGGGACTAAATACTTACGGAACTTGTAAGTCGTCATTGAAATACTTTTAGATCTCCTTGTGGAAAACGCGAAAAAAACGCGAGTTAGGTGGAGAATTTAGTGCCGTTCCGGCATGTTCCCATGGAGTTCAGTAGTCAGGGCAACTGAACGAAAATCCCGGCTATGGCATTGTTTTTCAGTCTGATTCTACCTTTCCAACTTCTGTCCTACACACGGCTGGTGTGAAAGAAGCAAACAATTCATACAGAAATCTTCTCGTATTATACATAAACATTTATTATAAGTCAACACTAATTCACAATAGTTCGTTAAACTATGAAGCCCGGAATCCATTGAGGTATGTCATTTCGAAATAATATGAGACCACCTTGTGGTATACCGGGAAACATGCGAGTTAGTTGAGAAATACGAAAGCGTAGCTCAGTGGTAGAACAACTGGCTAGAGACCGGGAGATCCCTGTTTCAAATCCCGGCTATGGCGTTGAATTTTTCAGACTGACTCTACCTATCCAATAAATATTTCTTGTTAGAAACTACTTATGTACTTTCTGGACCTAGACAGTTGACTGCCCCACTGTTTCTGCAATATGTCTTCGACCAAAACCGTGCACTGAGAACGCATCAGAGCTTTTATAGAATGCAATCAAATTTACATAAAAAGACATTTTTGTTGTGCGTGATATTTTAGGGAAAAGAGTTCTGGCAAACACACAAATAACCATGAGTAGGCGGGTGACAAAGCAGTGTTCATTTTATGGCAGGTGCACCTAACACAGCAGTGACCCAGCCTTGTTTGCCGGATGCTTCTATTATAATGAAAACAACTCTTATATCAAACAACACCTTGCTAGTTTACGTTGACCTTGTAAGATACACAAAAAAAGAAAGGATTTTTTTGCCCCTCCCCTGGCTGCTCATGTTGGCCTACGTGCTTCCGATGAAGTCCACGCTGACCATCGTCATCGTCTTTTGTTTTCGACCTTGGTAGCTCCTTCAGTGTAGGAATTCAGTCCACGTTTCCAATATGCGATAACTATCGTTAGCACGTCTCCATTTTTTAATTTGCCAATAGTATCTGAAATTATTTTTCCAATGTCATCTTTATGGACTTAGGAAACTACAGAATGGATGAGAGAAATCCTTTGTGACAGATTTTATAAAGCCTACTGCCTCATTATGTTGATAGTTTTAAATTAGTGTCGTTCATCGTGGACTTGAGAAACTACAGAATGGATGAGGAAATCCTTAGTGGCAGCTTTTTAAAAATCTACTAATCTCATTATCTTGAAGGTTCTAATAATTTAGTGTCGTCATCGTAGACTTGAAAAATTACGGAATGGGTAAGGAAATCTTTATTGGCAGATTTTAAAAAAAGTACTACCTCATTATTTTTAAACTAGTGTCGTCATCGTAAATTTGAGAAACTACAGAATGGATGCGGCAATCCTTTGAGGCAGATTTTAAAAAAAAACCTACTATATGTCTCATTATTTTGATAGTTTTAAATGTTGATTGTGGACTTGACGAACTACAGAATGGATGAGGAAAACTTCAGTGGCAGATTTTAAAAACACCTACAAACTCATTATGTTGATCGTGGACGTTTTAAATTAGTGTCGTCACCGTGGGCTTGAGAAGCTACAGAATGGACGAGGAAAACTTTGTGGCAGATTTTAAAAAACCTCCCATCTCATTATGTTGATCGTGGACGTTTTAAATTAGTGTCGTCATCGTGGACTTGAGAAACTACAGAATGGATGAGGAAATCCTTTGTATGCAGATTTTAAAAAACCTCCCATCTCATTATGTTGATCGTGGACGTTTTAAATTAGTGTCGTCATCCTGAACTTGAGAAATTACAGAATGGATGACTGAATCCTTTGTGTGCAGATTTTATAAAAACCTACAATCTTATTATGTTGATAGTTTTAAATTGGTGTCATCATCGTGGACTTGAGAAACTACAAAATGGATGACTGAATCCTTTGTGTGCAGGTTTTAAAAAACCTACTATCTCATTATGTTGATAGTTTTAAATTGGTGTCATCATCGTGGACTTGAGAAACTACAAAATGGATGACTGAATCCTTTGTGTGCAGATTTTATAAAAACCTACAATCTCATTATGTTGATAGTTTTAAATTAGTGTCATCATCGTGGACTTGAGAAACTACAAAATGGATGACTGAATCCTTTGTGTGCAGGTTTTAAAAAACCTACTATCTCATTATGTTGATAGTTTTAAATTAGTGTCATCATCGTGGACTTGAGAAACTACAAAATGGATGACTGAATCCTTTGTGTGCAGGTTTTAAAAAACCTACTATTTCATTATGTTGATAGTTTTAAATTAGTGTCGTCATCGTGGACTTGACAAACTACAGAATGGATGAGTGAATCCTTTGTGTGCAAATTTTAAAAAAGTCTATCTCATTATGTTCATAGTTTTAAATTAGTGTCGTCATCGCAGACTGGAGAAACTACAGAATGGATGCGGCAATCCTTTGTGGCAAATTTTAAAAAAAACATATTATCTCATTATGTCGATAGTTTTAAATTACTATTGCCATCGTGGCCTTAGAAACTACAGAATGGATGCGGCAATTCTTTGTGGCACATCTTAAAAAAAGTTACTATTTCATTATGTTGATAGCTTTTAAACTACTGTCGTCATCGTGGAATTGAGAAACTACAGAGTGAATGAGAACATTTTTATTTTTGATTTAAAAAAAACAACTACTAATTCATTATGTTGACAGTTTTAAATAAGTGTCATCGTGGATTCGAGAAACTGCAGAATGCACGAGGAAATTCTGTATGGCAGAATTAAAAAAACAAAAACTACCATTACGTTGATAGTTTCAAATTAGCGTCGTCATCGTGGACAAGAGAAACTACAGAATGGACGAGGAAACTTTTGTGGCAGATTTTAAAAAACCTACTATCTCATTATGTTGATAGTTTTAAATTAGTGTCATCATCGTGGACTTGAGAAACTACAGAATGGACGAGGAAACTTTTGTGGCAGATTTTAAAAAACCTACTATCTTATTATGTTGATCGTGGACTTGAGAAACTACAGAAAGGATAAGAAAATCCTTAGTGGTAGATTTTTTTAAAAAACCTACTGTGCTATTATATTGATACTTTTAAATAAGTGTCGTGATCGTCATTGATGTCATCATTAATATCAGCATCATCACCTACAAAACAGGTCTTACACCTGTTCCAAATCAGAAAGCATCCTACCATTGTTGTTGGCGTCCTACAAGGTCTGTTTCGTTTTATTATACCGGGCAAAGTTGAAATATTATCTTTCTCGCTAGAAGAGAGGGTAGTTAAATTATTTCAATTAGAACTTATTTGTACTTTCGGTATCTTCAAAATAATAACTCAGAGATATAGTTTTACTTTCTCTATCACGTACGAAGGTTTTACATCCCATCCAAAAATTCGACACCAGATTACACTGGAATGCATATTCCCTGAATTCGAAAAACTCATTTTTAAAAAAGAGCCATTGGTGCGTGTGTTTGTGAACAGCATAACTAAAAACTCTGATTGTTCCATTCACATGACTTTCTCTACATCTCTGTAACAAATTACTATTACAAAGCTTATTCTTGTAATTACTTTGTGCTAATCGAAGCAAACATTAGCAGAAATGGTCGTATTACTTGTTTTCATGTAAGTAGAAGGCAATAAGGGAATACAATTGGCCAAAGCGGTAGTCAGTTCTTTTAAAAGCTGTTTGTTATGTGATTGAAATCCGTTTATCCCCTATGAGAAATTAGTTTAAAATTGAAACCAATAACAAGGAATATCTAAAAAAAAAAAAAAAAAAAAATAGCCAACTCCACGAAATAATGTACGAGTATATGATATAAATTGTGTGTTTTTACGAGATCTGCATTTCTTGTAGGATACGTTTTTTGGTCTATCTCTTACGGTTTATAGATGTATCACATCTGTGTCTTCATTACTTCTATGAATACTCATAAACACTGAACCGCACGGTATTTTACTTCTCTTCTTCTATTTGTATAGGTTTATTTTGGACTTGAACTCTTCTGGCATTAAGTATATTTTAAATATATTTTCTAAGCCTATTTCATATTACCTAGTATACTATGTCATCTGTAAATCGTATACAATTTTATAGTATATAAAGGATCGGGTTGACCTAAATGCGAAAATAGAAGGAACAAAATAGAACAAATAAAGCAATATTGCCTTATAATATGTTAGTTTTGTTCCGCTATAATGTGGCAAACATATTTCTTCAGAGACTTGTCTCGGATATAGCAGGCCCGTGTTACTATAAAAGCGAATGTTTTTTTACGTAATGGTACAGTAAAACATTTGTAAGTCAATAAGGAAGTTAAAACATTCAAGAGGTTTCCACATAAGTTAACTGCATAAATCTGTGGCGTGTTTATCCAGGGGCAGAACTTCTCCAACTTTGCACCAATAGTTACATCGGTGCAAATCGTGAGTACTCTACAATTTTAACTTTTACCTAAAGTGCAAGTTAAAATGTTTAGTGGGTAGAGAAGGTATTGTATTCCGCCCAACGTTTCATTACCGAGATTCCACCGGAAATACGTATTTTGGGGGACCCCTAATAAAATAAAAACATTTTTAGAGAAAGGTCAGTATGTATGTGTCCCTACTGAGGAAAAACTTGACGAAATCGGTGCTTTCTTAGAACGTAGTCCTAGGAAATCCTTGAGACCTCTAAAACACCAGACAGGAATTTAGAGAGCATTAGCTCATAGAGTAACGAAATTACTCAAATTAAATCTCTACTTAATTGCAGTATTAAACCACTCGAAAATAACAACGCCTCAAAGATTATTTTCTGAATTAAAATATACTAAGGTTGATACATGCTACAGCTTCAATAAGGAATACTCTTCTATTAATACTGCGTCTCTCTGCCTACAATTAAGCCTTACATTGATACATGAGAAAAGGTTGTCAGAGTTCTACTATACGCCCGAAAAAAAGGTTATAAAGCCTCATTTGAGGAAAAAGGACTGCATATATTATAGTACTCGGCCACACGCAGAGTTAATTCCGCCACTGTTGTGCTTTGTATGGTGAGCAATAGTCTCGATAACAACAAGTGGAATGGGGGGACTTCACTTTCCCCTCCTTTATCAGCTACCCAAGGCTTATTTAGAACATACGTGTAGATGTGGGAGACGAACCGAGGAAAACAAAATCTTGCAGTGACAAAGTGACAAAATCGGTGCTAAAAAGTGTACCTGAATATCTATCTACATTTCAAATTCCTCCCAGCGCCCATCGTCGAAGTGGGGAGAAAACATTCAAATAGTACACCCTTTTAATATTAGTCAGGGTAGCTATTCATATTAATAAGTTTGTGGCTAATTTTGTTTTATTTTTTCTGTAAATTTTGTGTTAAAATTGTATTTGTTAATGAAAAAGTAAACTATCACTGCAGTAATGAACAGTAGAATAAAATTAAATATAAAGATCGATTTATTGCTGTGATGAGTGTGTAGTGGTCTCATCTCGTAAATATGTAGACCGGTATTTCACACCATCGATAACCAATAGGTGATACAGGCACGGAAATAGGAAATATGGGGGGAAGAAATTTAGTAAACAATCTGATCCGTTACACCACATTACTCTCTCTACCTATTCTTCAATATATTAGTTTCAATTTTAAAATTATTATATTTCCTCAAATCAGGTCTCACTTGTTTTTCTTTTGTGTTGTTTGTATTGTTTTTGTTATTTGTTTTTTTGCTTCTGGTTAAACAAAGAACAGAATTTTAAAAAGCATTACCTAAGACAAGCTCTTATGAGATTTGACCATCGCTTAAGCTTAGATCATTCCATTATTCTTTTGTATTTAAAAACGTAACTAATAAAAATCGTTTATATGCTTGTTTATCTGGGTTAACATAAATAGATCTATCGAGCAGACATTGATTTGAGGAAATATAATAATTTTAAAATTGAAACTAATAATAAGGAATATATTGGAAATAGTTAACTCAAAAACAGTATTGACATAAAATGCGTGGTTTAATGAGACATACATTTTCTCATACGGATTATTAGTTATGCAAAGGTCATCATGAAAAGGATTTCAAAAGCTGTTATCTAAAAAAAATTCAAGATATACATTTTCTCATAATTTCTTAAACATAGGCCATTTTAATCAAAATCCGTACAGCCATTTTTGAGAAAATCAAAATATTAGAAAAGCTTGCATGTGAAGTTTAGTTTAGGATGGGGAAATTTTCTTGAAAATCGTCTTAGAAAACGCTGAGCTTAAATAAGACTTTTCGTTTTTGAATAAGGATGTTCACACACACACACACACACACACACACACACACACACACACGTCTCTTTCAAAACTGCTTTTTATTCAGGGGTCTCAAAACGAATATTTTTGGAGATAGCACAGTGTAGAATTTTTGCGTTGGAATACAATACTTCCCTACTTACTATACAGAGTAGAAATAGTAAAAAGAATCATAAACTATTATTATTATTATTATTATTATCTATTATTGTAGGAAGTTAAAAATGCTAATGCTACCATTTAAAGCGGAAATATTTCTAGCGACTAGCCTATTAGATGCAGTTGTCCCATATGTTATAAACATTAATCTGCAATTTCGTACAACCCGATTAAATTAAACAATTACATAGAGGAGTGTGTTTTCATCTTATATCTTGATGTATTTTAAATCATTCGCATAATAGAACTTTATTCTGTGCGAAAAAATGTGCTGATAAGTAGATTTATGTAATCGGTTACTTAAACAGAGCATTTACTCATAATATCGCCCCCTACTTGTCTATTAAAGCGAATACATAGTGCAGAACACAAAGGAAATAAAACAATGCCATTAATTTTCGACACTTTATGGTTAATTAACTTTTATATTACAATTGCATTAAACACTTATTCAGGATCATTCTTATGTGATAAAATATAGCCAAGAGTTTTACCACAATGGAGTAATGAATATTTTACCATAAACTGGAGGTAATTTGGCCTTAGTGGTACTTTAGCCCAACTTTGGAAAATATATTATTTTATAAATAAACTCTGTTGTTATTTTGAATTTTGTACAATATGAATAATGGAATAATTGCTTCATATAATAATAGACGAACTAAAAGTTTGAAAAAAGCTATTAATTTTTGGGAAAATCACACTTCAACACTTTGAATATCATAATACTTAAATATACAAGATTTTTCCTATTACAAGGGAGTGAAAGTTCATTATATTTCATATTGGATGCAGTATAATCTAAAACGCACAATTTCTAACTATACTTTTTTTTATATAGTGCATCAAATATTAAATATAAGGAGTTATTACTTTCGTATAATAGGAGTCTCAAAATTGTGGAAATCCCGTTTATTTAAGATTATAGTGTTCATAGTATTGAAATGTCATAATCCTAGAATTACTAGAAATCTCTAAGTTTTGATCTCCTTTCTGTAATATGAGAGCAATATGCCCAATGCAGTATATAATGAAATATGTATAAATATTTATAAAGTAGCATTTTTTCAAAAACTGGGACAAATAAGCGCATTAAGGGCAAAATTAGCTCCTGTTTATGGTAAAATGTTCAATAATGTATTATAATTTATCAGATAAGAATAATCCTGAATGTTAAAAGGTTCAATAATGTATTATACCAACATTTTGTGCTATAATTTATTAGATAAACATATCCTGCTAAAAGGTTCAATATGTATTATGCGTACACTTTTTGGCTATAATGTATCAGATAAAAATAATCCTGAATGGTAAAAGGTTCAATAATGTATTATGCATACACTTTCTGGCTATAATTTATCAGATAAAAATAATCCTGAATAAGAGTTTAATGCAATATTGTAATCTGAAAGTTAATTTATCCAAAACGTGTCTGGAAATAATGTCGTTGTTGTAATTCAGAAAAGCATATCTATCTTTTAAATTACACAAAAATCTGGAATAAAGTTATTTGGGAAAAGCTTTCAAATAATATTACATCTGAAACAACATAATTATGAAGGCGCTGCCATCAACAACGAGAAACGCTTAAACAGAAGTTTGCAGTAGTGATTATTGCACAAGGTTGCCCAATGTTGCCTATTCTTTCCGACACATACGTTGGCGCGATAGTTTCATAACAGTTAAAGAGAGTCAGGTACAAATTTATTTACTGATGGCCAAGCAAAACTGATAGAAATCAAAATACCACGTAGAGAAAGATTTCAGTTAAATACCACTATGCCTCAGCTGTCGGCACTATCACCAACATCATTTATTAGTGGCTATGCAAATTATGCTTACAAAGTTATTTTCCATCTACTTCATTTTAATTCAGATAAACGTTTGCAGAAGCTTCTATAATAGACGTTTCATTAGGATACAGAGAATAGGGATAGTTAAATGTTAAAGATCTGGTTGCAACAGCTGAAAATCGGCAAGATTTTAAAAAATGATATTATTGAACAAATCAAAATATTAATAATGAATATATCTGAAATAGCTTATGCCACAATAAAACCTATTTTAAATATAAAGAGATTTACAATATTAGGTAGGACGCAGCAATATTCTAAGCGCGAGGTTATGAGCGGAATTGTCCCCAGGCATAACGTGAACTTTGCACCCACCGACACACCGCTTCAGCCCATCATACGCGTAAAAATTATAGTGGATTGTAATGGAATGATATCTAAATCCTCCAATTCTTTTTAAAAGCATGGAACACGAGTTTATTCTTTAAGCCAAACCATTATGTGCCTCTATGTGTGTGAGTGTGTGCCCATCTGTCTGTCTGTGGGCAAATAAAGAACAAAAAACCGGTAATCCCATGCATAAGAATATTTATTTATGATACAAATGGAAAAAATAATTTATTCTGTGAACAGAAATGAGCGCTGCGAACAGAATAACATTACTTTGTACACAAGTGGCATACATTATTTTTAGACACTACTGATGAAAAAATTCTGTATAACGGAAGAAATGAAAGTCATAAAATAATGAAAATAATGCAACGTTTTAATTTATTAATAGGTTACAACTTTCACTAACAACGTTTAATTTATTAGGAGGTTACAAGTTTCATTAAACTTACTAATATTTTGACAAAATTGTAATGTTTATTGTATACAATTACTGCAATTTGAAATAGTTTTTCCTTGGGCAGAGGAAGTGGGAATTAAAGTATTGGTTATATGATTTATGAAGGCTCATTCTTTGGATTCCTTTTGGATACGATGTTGTATCCGTTTCTTGTAATTTCGCTCTATCCGCTGCTTGCAACATTTCCTCTGGTTCTGCACATTCGTATTATCCGCCATTTAATGAATCGATACGACCATTCTTGGCCTAGTTGGACGAGGCAGTGGTCACATTCCACAAGAAACCAAAATTGCTACATAGTTTTCAACATAATCACACAACTGAAAAGATTGAGACATTTATCGTACCTGTCGCCAATGATTTCAAATGAGCATTGACATTGTTTTGAAGATCTTCGTTGGCTTGAAAGTGCTCCCCTCCTAGCCACATCTCCAGTTCAGGGAAAAGATGAACGTCGCTGGGTGCCAGGTCAAGACTGTACGGCGGATGATCGAAAAAATCGAATTGAAATTGTTCAAGGAGCAGATGGGTTGTGCTAGCAGTGTGTGGACGAGCGTTGTCATGGATCAACACAATTCCTGAAGTCACCATTCCTCTTCGTTTGTTTTGAACGGCTCTCCACAAACGTCGTAAAGTACGAAGATCTTCAAAGCAACGCCAATACTCATTTGAAATCATTGGCGGCAACATTTTTTGAAGCGGGCATTGCAAAGCTTGAGCACAGATACGATAAATGTCTCAATATTTTCGGTGATTATGCTGAAAAGTATCCATAAGTGTACAAAACTTTTAGTAATAAAATATTTGTTTTCTATGAACTTGTGTTTTATTTATAGCCTATCGGAGGTTGAAAAAAACGACCCTCGTATAATACTAAACGAAAGACATCTGGTAAAAGTCTTACTTTTACCAGCAACTGTCTAAGGGGCAGGGGGACGAAGGGAGATTCATTAGTAAATTTATATGGAAACCGATAGAAAAAGAAGTATTTGTTGATAGATTAGAAAGAAGATTAGGGGAAAGGAACGCAGACACAGCGGAGGAACTAACGCATATAATAGCAACGGCTGCGGGGACAATGAAAGTCCAAATGCATGGTAAGGTAAAACGATGCAATGGTTGGTATGACCAGCAATGCAGAACTGTAAAGAAACAAGCAGAGGAGGCTCTGTCAAAATTCAGGAGGGAGGGGGGAGATGACATTAGGAAAATGTTTACAAAAAAGCGAAGGGAGTATAAACAGCTCTTACGGGAAAAGAGAACTACATGGCAAGACAAAATTACTCAGAAAATTAGTAATATTTTAACGCGGGGGGATAACGCTGAGATGTGGCAAGTAGTAAAACATTTAAGAGGCAACCGTCAGGCGCCCAACGAAATTTCTCCCAGAAAATGGGCAATGCATTTTATGGGAATATTCGGGAAAGGTGAAAGGGAAGGAATTTTTATAAAGGAAGTACAAATTTTGGGAAATCTTGAGATCCCAATACTGGACGAGGAAATATCAGCACGAGAAATAGCACAGGCGCTAAGGAGTCTGAAGGTAGGCAAAGCTCCAGGGTTGGATGGGCTGCCCCCGGAAGTTTTTAAAGCCGCAGCCAATGTTAATGAGTTTGGTAGGAGTATGCTCCAGATATGCAACAAATTATTTATTGAGGGGAATTACCCTACCTGCTGGGGAAAAGGCATTATTCATCCCATTTATAAAGGGAAGTGAACTATTGGAAATCCGGATAACTATAGGGGGGTTACTCTGTTGCCAATTATGGAAAAAATTTATTGTAGAGTGTTATATAACCGGATAAAGGACTGGGAATCTAAATTTGGCAAACTTTCAAAATTTCAAATGGGTTTCAGAGAAGGACACAGTACCATAGATGCCGCTTTTATATTAGACACTTTAAGGACGCAGCAACTGTTAGTTAAGCGGGGAAAGCTTCATTGTGCTTTTGTGGACTTTAAGAAGGCATTTGACTCTATCAATCGAAATGCATTATGGTACAAACTAGGCAGAAAGGGGTTATCAAGTAAAATGGTTAGAGCATTGCAGGCAATATATCAAAATGTCCAATTCTGTGTGAAGTACGACAGAAACAGAGTGTCCGAGAGCTGCCGAAGCTATAGGGGAGTGAGGCAGGGCTGTATTTTATCTCCCTTGCTATTTAATCTCTTTGTGGATGATATTACTGATACAATGATAGCAGAGCATATTCAAGCACCAGTAGTAGCGGATTTGCAGATCCCAACACTTTTATACGCAGACGATTTAGTATTGTGCTCTACGACAGTAAACGGATTGCAACGAGGACTGGACAAACTTAAGAACTATTGCGATGAATGGCTACTTACAGTTAATGTGAATAAGACTAAGGCAATGACTTTCAAAAAGGGTTGTGTTTATAGCAGGGAGGAGACTTGGACATATGCAGGACAGATACTGGACAATGTTAAATCCTTTGTGTACTTAGGACTCACATTTACAATGAACGGAAAATGGACAAAACACATTGACATTACGAAACACAAGGCAAGGGTGAAAGCGGCGGAAGCTCTCCGGATACGCTGCAGAATTCCGAATATCTCCATAACCTTAATGGAAACTGTATACGGAGCGACAGTTAGATCCACGATGACATACGGAGGAGAAATATGGGGGTGGGAACAAACAGGGAATCTGGATCAAGTGAGGACCCAATTTTTGAAAGGAATTCTGGGTGTAGGGAGGGGTACGGCAAACTGCGGAATAATGAGGGAATTCGGGGTACATAGTGAAACGATAGAGTGCAAAATCAGAGCAGTTAAATATTGGATGAGAATCGTTCACGGAAACCAATCTCTAATTAGGGCAGTCTGCTACCGTGAACAGTTGCGAATGGAAGGTAATTTGACGTGGGCATCAAAATTAAAAAAAGGGTTGGAAACCATTGGGATGGGAGACATTTGGATGGCGGGGCAGGAAAACAGGCGAAGTATTTGGAGAAAAATTAAGAAACGTCTCTGTGATATTGACAGACAGCAAATAATTGCGCAATGCACAGAGAAGGTGTCATTAGAAGTACAGTCTGGGCTGAAATCGGAGTGGGGTATGGAGCAATACATCAAAACAGGTACCAAACTCATTAGAGAGGGGCTCGCGTGGATTAGACTAGGAGCATGGAGGAGCACGAAAATTTCTGACGTGAATGGTATAAGAATCTGTCCCATTTGCGAGGAGGAAGAGTCGTGGACTCACATCTTGGCAAGATGTAGGGGTACGGAGGAATGGCGGGAAAAATATTTGCCGCGATTTTTTACCACTGCGAATGTAGGGATAGAAGCATGTTGGACGCTACTGGCAGGCACGGAAAACATGGACGGGCTAGGTAAATTTATACTTAAGGCAAGACAGCTGAGATCTGAGGAGGCTGCCAATTGAGAAGGGGGGGGGATAAGATCAACTAAACAAAAGTGACTACAATGTTCTACATACATGTATATTATATCAGACTTAGGTCACTGTTGTGCTAGGGTTGTATATATTATGTGTATATATGTCTTTTAAGTGAAATTATCTATGATAAGAGGGTGCATTTATGGAGGTGTACTCTGTGCTGTAAATTTAAATTGGTATATTTGAATATCTTTGTATCTTTATTTTCGGATTCACTCTTAATTTTTATTGTTGTTTAATATTGCTTTTGACTGTGTATTTCCTTTGTCTTTTTATTTGCGTGTTTACTCTTTTAATTCTTTGTTGTGGTTGTTGTTTTAATATTGCTTGTAATGTGTATTACAAAAGCACGTACGGTCTGTGGACCCGTGCGACTGTTGAAATTCTATGTATGATATTGCTATATTAATAAATACACTTATTCATTCATTATTCAAATAGTTATTTATGATACAAGTAGTAAAATTGTGTTTTATTATGTGAGTAGACAACTTGCGAAACGAGACCCTAGGCTGAGTTTCATAATCCTACAAACAACATATAACAATTTTAACACGTGTGTCGTACACTATTTTAGACATTTCTCAATATTTATAGACATACTATAACTATAAATAGATTGATTTACCTATTTCACGGAGTTCATGATTAAGAGTCTGCGATATTCAGTTGTTTGTTGCCTTGCTTAGCATCAGTGCTGACAACATGATGACTTACTAGTAGGTGCATTGTGTACAACGGCGGTAGTGAAAATAACAAACATATGAAAATAATGTAGCAAACTGCAGTTGTAATTTAGCTCTTCCCGCTGCTTGCATAATTTCGTTTGGTTCAGCAGATTCCATGTTCATGACATTCAAATCATCCGCCATTTTATGAATCGATACGAGCTTTCATAGTCATAGCCTACTTGAATTAGGCCTGGATGCATAAACCAAACATTGTAGTGATATAATTTTATAACACTGATTGACAGAATTTTCTACTTTTCACACAACCGACATCTGGTAAGAGACCTAGTTTTACCAGAAAGTGTCTAAAAAGTATTTCATAACTATATTAGGCTTTATATTTTTTCATATCTCTTTAACCCTGTACTTATATAGTACTAAGATAAGATTGCATTTGGCACGCAAGGCTTACGGTTCTTGCTCCAAGTACAACAAAGCTATTGGATCTGAAACAAGCCGAATTTGGAGATGAACCAGCCTCTGGGATTTTAAGTTTAGACAGGAAGGATGAACTTAACAGACAAGCTAATTGGATAGTATGAGAATCACCACGAGTATTGAGTAGATGACTGGAATGATTGGAAGAATAACTGCCGGCCATGTGTTGAATAGGAATGCTGTCTAGTCATTAAGTTGAACTATGCGAAAGCCTGGAGGAATACCTTATTTATGGCTGGTAAAGGTAGAAAATATATAATACAGCAACCAGATGCATCATAAGAACAGTTTTATCTTAATTAGTATAAACCCTTAACTGTATGCCTTATTTATATTTCATTCTCATTATGATTATGATTATTATTGTTATTATTATTATTATTATTATTATTTTATCATCATAAGTAATATAAGGAGAGCTCCAATTGTTATCGTACATTTATCTAGAGAAAAGTTGTAACTCCAGTTGTATTTAATAAGACTGTTTCGTGAATAACAATAACAATAATCAGCCTATATGGACAAGAAGAATAATATTCCTAAAATTCCATTTGTCTTGACGTATATTTGCACCGAAATCACTGCAACTTGATGTCCATATCATAAATCATGGCCTCGCTGATTACAGTATTCGTTGAACTGGTTCCCCACAATCTCTCTGTTGTTTTTAGTATTCTGCGGCTTTGAGTTTTCAGTTAACATGACTTTTTAAGCGATAGATCTTTCCCCAAAACGTTTTGAAACTTCCGTCATTATGTACGGGGATATCACTGCACACTGATACTTTTATTATGAGACGAACATTAGTTCAGAGAGAAAACAAATGCACGTGGATGCGATTAATTTATAAAAACAATTTCACGTGGGTGTGACAAAAAATACGATGAATGAGATCCGATTGGTTGGAATTTACGCACCAATGTGCTGGATTGGCCACTTCCTACGATCATGTGTCATGAGCGAAATAGTTTATTATTATTATTATTATTATTATTATTATTATTATTATACTCTAGTTTGTTTTCTATCATTCTATCACTAAGGCTATACAATATTTTCTTATCCTGATATTTGTGATCCCTTGATTCGTATTTTGTTCAGGATCCACAACTCAAAAGCTTAAGTAAAAGGTGGACAACCATGATTTCGTATGTTATTTAAGTATGGCAACGTTCTTATCTGGCCGTCCATTTGATCATATTAGTCAATTTTTACTAGCATAAAAAAAAGCTTACAATTCATTATCAGAGAAATTCTTGGAGCTTTCAGATGCTTTCAGTTGCAAATGTTGTAACTCTTACTTAAGGGTGACATTTTGAATACAATCGGTCAAAAAATCGAAAACTGCTTTTTACTTTCTCTACACGCATAGCATATATAGAGAAAATATTGTATTCCACCCAAAAATCCGCTACTGAGAATTCACCAAAATGTATGTGTTTTGAGGTCTCATGAGTCAAACAATTTTTTTTTATAAAAAGGTTCGTGTTTGTGTCTGTGGACAGCATAGCTCATAAACTAAGACTGTTAAATACCAAATTTGGTATATTTAAGTTTATCTTCTTAGGATGCAACACGAAAATTCAAGATATATATATATTATTATTATTATTATTATTATTATTATTATTATTTGCCATGTAGTGTTTTTAATATACCGCGCTGTAACCAAAATCGTTAGCGCCATTTTTGAAAAATTATTATTTTCTTTTTATATAAAGCTTGGTTTACGGTGGTGAAATTTTCTTGAAAATCTTTGTATCGTATTCTTGTAAGATGCAGAACTTAATTATCAAGTTTGTATCTAACTCACATTTCGTTTTTGAGTTATGTTGTTCTCAGGCACACACTCGCGCGTGGATCTTTTACTAAAAAGTATTAGCTACTTTTGTTTATAAACAGGGGATCCTAAAACGTATATTTACAGTGAGCTCCTGGTGTCGAATTTTTTATTGGAATGCAATAGTTACTATATCTATAGTAAAATGTACTATGTACAGCATTCTGAATTACAAACATATCTACAATTTTTTCTGATTTTTTTTTTAAAGATTAGCCTTAGTTAATAATTATCGGCAATAATTGAGATATAATGATTTAAGAGTCACTGCAAAAAAATGTCCAGGATCCGAAACACCTGGAGAGTTAACCAGTTAGACCACGGCCCAAGGCCCGGAAACCGTACTTTACCTCACTGACACCGGCCGTGAAAGCAATTACACCTTTATGAACTGATTAGAGTTAATAGGTATCATTTATTTTATCTTTCTACAATTAATGTTACAAAAACACTTTTTGAGCACGCCATGTCCGAATGGTTAGCCACCCGCCTCTCACCAATGTGGCCCCGGTTCGATCCCAGGTGACCGTTTGTAGTGGACAAAGGGATGTAGGGGCAGGTTTTCTCCGGGTTCTCCGGTTTCCCTCGCATTTCACCGGTGCTCCATCTTCATTCCATGTACTATCAGTGTCATCGCTTGCGATACCATAGTAGTAAAAGCGGGCGTTGACCCTTATTTACCTGGGTTATTTTGCTACATATGCCGTTCTTCCTGTAATTCGCAAACCGATTTTTATATCCCATTCACCGACACGACAATGAAGCGACTTGAATAGCTGTGATCGTTAGTGCGATACGTACTGGACTGGCCATCCATTCAAAGCCGAAAGTTCGAGACTCAGCAACTGCAGTCAAATGCACCTGTGGTAAAGGATGGGGAGAGCCTAAGTAAAGTAACCGGTATGATGGTACGCTTGGATGTTGACGGATTTCCGGATTTTGCTCTTTATTATTTAAAAACAAACACTACAACTTTATTGCAAACATATTAATAATTTTACAATTTAAAACAGCTATAAATAGCCTAATTTTATTGCTGAAAGTTAGCATAAAACGAAATTAGAAAAAACCCAATAAAATACTAAAAGCGCTGATTTATCATATTTGTTGTACATGTGCAACACCATTCAATTAAGGGTTAAACACTATCAAACAAACAAAAATACCTTAAACAAAAGAATAGCAACTTAGCATTTCAACAGCTGTATGTTAAAAGTATTATATAACACATATTTCGAAAATCGTTAATACACAATAGATGTGACAAATTGTGGTTTAGTGAATTTCCACATTTTTCATGACTTAATAAGTTTTGTCTATGCCCAATGGTTTATCAGTTGTAACAAATTATAAAAGGTTCACTCAGAATGAACAGAATTTCACGGACAAATTGCAAACAATTCAAAATATGAATATTATTAATCATGTTGTATGTGATTTTAAGCAACACAGAACATTTTACGAAAATAAAGGATAACGAAGAAGTTTCAATATAATACTCAAGGCAATTTTCTGAAAAAAAATTTGCCTGTCGCATCCTTACAATTGAACTTAAATACTAAATTTATCATTTATCCTACATTTCGTTTATAAGTCATACTGTTTAATATAAATACACATGGCATAATACTTTCTCTATCACGTATGCACAATTTATATAGGAGGCAGAGAAGGTTTTACATTGCACCCAAAAGTCCGCTCCATGATTTTAACGGAAATGCATGTTTCGAGAACCCCTGAATAAACATACTTTTTAGAAAAAGATTTGTGTAAGTGTGTCTCGCTGTGTGTGCGCTTGCTTCTATGGGAGGCATTGGTCAAAAAACGAAAATTAGTAATTAAGTTCGGTGTTTTCCAAGGATGCGACCTGAATATTTTCAGGAAAATCCCCCTCCCCAAATTACCCTTTCGATTTCCTCAAAAGTGAGTCTCACGATTTCGATTACAAACCATATATTAATGTTATTTAAATGTCAAATGAAGCGTATGTCTTGAATTTTCTGGAACAGCCTCTTAAGCTCTCTTCGTTGCGATAACTTGAGCATAATTAGGAAACATAAGACACAAACTTAATATCTAACACATTTATATTTCCTTAAGGAACACAAATTGTTATATAAACATAGCTATAAATATATAGATAGACCGCATATTTCGGTGGATAAGGGGATGTATACATTTTCATCAGATACATAGATCCCCAAACTATCAACGGCCTGTAAATTTAGTTTGAACAATGATCATCTGGATAATAATATGTGCACTGACATTGAATATTCAAAAGCGTCGTATTGGCTATTTAATTTTGCAGATGTACCAGCTCTGTACTACTAAACATTTGCTCCTTCATAAAGCAAAGGCCTCCTTCAGCAATGTTAGTGTTTTACCTTTAGAAACACGTGCCGAATACCGAACTCATGCCTGTAGAAGCACGGGCCGAATAACGAAATCATATGTATCCAGGGTTCTCAGGTGAGGTGACTTTCCTCCAAACTGTTCAAAGAATTTTTAGATATTGACCGTCTATGGGGAAGTTTTGAGGGAAGAGAAGTAGTGGGGTAATTGATCATTTAATTCACGGGTGTTTTGGGGGGCAATATTTATTTCGCAAAATTAAATAACCACCATGAAAACTGAGTTGCATGTTCATTAAGAATTTCGACTTTATCACCATACCCACAATGTGAATCGCCGTCTCTGCTCTAAAGAAGCCATCAACAAACAACAATCGCTTCTATTAAGGTGATGCGCACATGTCTGCTGCGTGATTTAAACTGTTTTTAGGCCAACTTAGCAATAATGTGGCAGTTGCTGCTTAGCAGAATATACTGTAGTGTATATGCAGAGATGCGTCTTGGCAATGTGTACTGCTTGATGCTGTATAAAATACCAAAAACATATCAAAGGAAATACAGGAAAGCATGGGAGACGGGTCTTGAGTTTTCAAATATTAAAACCAAATGATTCCATTTGTTCCAAACTTAAGGATTTAAAATTATGAAATACACATAAGTAGGTATCTTAAAAAACAAGATGAGGATGTGGAGTGACCAGTATAGGATTAATTTTATGTCTACATTTATACAGACAAGTCAACACCTTAAGGTCTAGCAAGGCCTGCTTCACTTTATTTGTTTCCTTTTCGAAAATCAATAGTAGCAATACAAAATATGACAAGAATGAAACAAAGGAAGGTAAACATTATACAAGCACAAAGAGTAAGTAAAAAATGAAACATTTTCCACTTCTATTCATTCTGCAACAGAAGGTCCAGCATTTTCTAGACATCTTTCGGTAGATATCATTTCAGCGTGTAATTATTGTATAACTGACTGTCATTTTAGTACCAAGTAGTGGCCGCAACAGCAGTAGCAGTAGTAGCAGTAATATTAATTAGTAATAACTTGGAGAAATGGTGCAAAAATGGAATTTTTGTACTCCGTTGGGGGAAATGTATAAGTTTGACTGGTAACCCTGTTAATGTACCGCTAGCAAGTACCGTTGTAGGTTGTGTCGTGTGTTCAAACAGTTTGTACTGTAAGAGTAATTGGCATAAGCACGTCAGTGTGTATTATATGCACATAAGACGACACCAATTTTGGGTGCATTGTTTATGCGAAATATTCCTTTTAATAGTTTCAAATTTAAAGTACTTATGCTTTTCTCAAATGGGATCTCGTTATTCGATTTTCTTGCTCCTGGTCAAGCAAAGAGTGTATAGTTTAAACAAAACAGTACATTTTAATTGTAAAACAAAATTTATATTTTTATATTTGTTTTCAACGATTCTAAACTAAACATTTAATAACCAATTAGGAAAAGCTTTACCAAAACAAATTTATAAATAAACCCCTGCTGTAACTAAATTTGCAGAAGCTGTCCAGCACATAGCTTCAGCTTTTAAAAGAGTTAACTATTGCTTAAACCTGGTGATTTCCTTATTCCTTAGGATTTAAAAGGACGTACGTGGTGTGGTGGTGGCGGTGGTGGTGGCGGCGGCGGCTGTTTGTCCATACGACCCCCAGAGGAAGGATGAGATGAGTGCAATTTCAGAGGGTGACCGACAGCTGGACAAGGAGAGAGCCAACGTGGAGGGTCCCTAACAGTTCACAAGCAGTTCATCTCGATGCGGGGAGCACCAGGAACCTACCATTTAGTCCCGAAGAGACCATTCGAGTCCGCAAACAACCACTAGCGCCATCCCGCCGTCGAGAGCTGTATCTCCATAGCGCATTCTCCACACCCGAAATTGCGTCTATCACAGTCCCCACGACAAGTAGAACCCTAAAAGACAAGGTTGGGATGAAATTAAGTTGAAAATGAAGAAACCTCCTCAGGTTTCGCCTAGTGACTCGGAAAACACCGGAAAACCCGATGGGTCAGAGAGGTCGGTCGCAAGTTACCACTACCACGACCTCCAGAATTTCAGTCTGGAAAAATGTGAAAGAGTTAGAAGATTATGTATGCTTTTTAGTTTCATTTGAGAAGAGGCAGAGAAAGTCATGTAAGTGTAATAAATCAATTTTTTAAAAAATATACGTGGAATTCGAAACTATATTCTCGATGAAATCTTTATTACAACATATCCCCTACGTATTATCAATAGATGGTACCGAAGGTATAAAGCAAAGGCGGTTATACCGATTTTATAGTCGAATATTAAACCAGGGCTCTGATGCTTGTATATAAGAAGACAGAGCAGATTAACACACAACCCCTCGCTGCATTCAACTACTCAGGTCGCTCCCTGTACGATATTTTTAGTATAAATCCATGCTTGTGAAGCTTGTGTTACGAAAACACTCCATGTTGGAGAGGCAGTAATGGTAAAGTTTAACGTCCCTTGGGTCCATTTACTGGAGCTACGAGTCTCACGGTACGTTTAAACTTCTCTAGAAAGATGTGCCTGCGAAAACTATGGTGAACTTGTTAGGTGTCAGATTACCACCGATATTACGTTCTCAAGCGCTTTGCTTCAGTTGTTAAATGTTTATAATCTGGTAGACAGCCCCTAATGAAGAAAACTTCAACAAAATAGCTGAAATATCACATAAAACGTGGATTTATAATATCTATATTGATGATAGTGATAAATGTACTTTTTTGCCTCCCTAAGCATAACTATCGAGCGGAGGTAACCTTAGATCCCGCATTCGGGAGGTCCCAGGTTCGATACCCGGCGACTACTCTCTGTAAACCATGTGTTTTTCGTAGTTTCTCCAGGTCAACACACGAATGCTTGGTTCATATTCTGCATAATTTTGCTGTCCATCTTTACTGTACCCATCGCTAACTACATTTGTTTCAGGGTTAAAGGGTCAGGAAACGGTGTTCGGCGGGTTGTGGCTGGGCAAGGACTTTGCATTTCTTTTCTGGCATCATTGCGAGATCACTCTGTGTCGCAATGACACCTTCGGGGGGACGCCCTTTCGGGAGAACCTCGGAGACCCGGGCCTTATGGGTAGACCTTGGTGGCGGCAGCTGTAATCGATATGGAAGTGTTAGACCCCTCGTATTAATAACACGAATATTAATTGTATTAATTAACAGTAATATAATGCTAATTAATAAAAACATCTTATACTTGACGGTTTGGAATAAACTCCAAATTGCTAACTCCATCGTGTCATTGCTCTGTCTGATTTCCTCTTCCCTTGTGGTTTGTAATTTAAAACTGCCTTAGGTATCCTGTTGTTTTGCATTCTGTGCAAATATGATGTTGAATTGTTTTTATAAGTTTTTATTATACTATTTAATTCCTCTAATTCTCCGTGGATGCTTATATTGGTCTTTCTGTCCAGCTTGATGTATCCTGGTATAGATCTGCTGAATTTCATTTCTGATTTTTTTTTTTTTTGTGAATATAGTTTTGTACTAGTCCATTTTCGGAACCATATGTGATAAATTGATAATAAATATTGCCATAGACTGATACAGTTTAACTATCGAATCTGATCTTGCCTTATTCTTTAGTGTTCTCTTAGTTATAGTTATGTAGTTAAATTTGTTTACCTTTTCTTGTATAAATACTTCTTTAATATGGATATTTTACACCAGTGAAAATTAAATGCTGATAATTGTTTTAGATTTTTATTTTCCAATACTATTTTTGAACAGACTGGGTATATACGTCAAGTATTGGAACATATTAAATATAAAATGTATATATATATATATATAGATATAGATATATAGATATATTAAGAAAATCTCCCATCCAACTAACCATTATATGGAACATTTTCCGAAAATTTTGATTTTCTGAAAAATGGCTAACAATTTTGATTAAAATGTGTTAGTTTTAAGCTGTTTTTATGGTAAACGAAATGAATATACTGGAATTTCTAGTAGCGTCTGAAGACCTCTTCATTCTGGATGACTTTTGTATAATTCGTAACCATAGGAGATAGACGAAACTTACTACACAAAAATTTAGATCTCATTAAAACACACTATTTATATCCTATATGTATATTTATTTTTGTAGAGTTAACCTTTCCGAGATATTCATTGTCATTGGTTTCAATTTTGAACTACTTAAACATTTTCCATGCAGGAAGTCAATTTTCGTTACATCTATTTTGCTTCAGTCCCAAGAATGCAAAAGAGAACCGAATTTCAATTGTTTCTCATAGATGTTTTAAAAGATTTGACTCTCACTATAGCCTGTGTATTCCCTTATTTACCTTATACTTACAAGGAGGCAGATAATAAGACAATTTCTTCTAATGTTTATTTCGATTAGCATGAAGTAGATAAAATAATAATGCTTTGTAAGGAAAGTTTGTTTGTGGAACTATTAGAAAAAGTTATTAAATGGAATCAGATGTTTTGAATTGGAGCTCTGAGCCACATACAAAAACTTTACGCGGTGATATTTCAATAACTTTGATTACTGAATTTTAGTAATGTTTTAAAAAAAGCATTAAATCTTTAAAATTAATCATTTTTCATAAAATATATTTCTTTGAAAAATTACAATTGGTGTTACGATAATTTTGTCTGCACATCGTGGGAAATTTAGTTGTATTTAAACAAAAACTAAAACAAACAATTTTGAAAGTGTGAAATGTAATTTTGAGAAAAACGCTGCTTTATTAAAATTTTAAGCTAGGAAATAGAGCATCATTTCTTTTGAGAGCTTATATCGAAAGAGAAGATTGTGATCTGGATGTTGGGTTAAGATTAGTTTTAGGTGTAGAAGTTCACAAACTAGGTCTGTTCGACCTTTAAAATACTGCTAGTTTAAACTAGCGTAAGCCAGGTTGGTGTCGTCTATCTTTAATTTTATTAAACCTCTTGTGTATTGTACACTTCTTTAAATGGGTGTAGAACCCAAATTATGGAGGTGGCAGCTAAATTTTTATTGTCTATAGATGTCAATGGCTGTGAAAAAGCTATTTTCGATTCTTTGATCCTTTGTAGTAAAAATTTCATTCCCGGGTCCCTTAAGAACAGAACAGCGCGGAAGCATTGCGGCTTAATAAAACAAACTGCTTCGCTTTTGTGACGTAATCTCAGACTGGACCAATGAAATAATAGATACACTATACCAGAGGAAGTGTTTTATCTGATAAGACGTCTCGTCGATACTGAACATATTAACTCAAATCGGTATGCAATTATTTATTTGGATAGTGTTTAACGCCCGCTTTTACTAGGCGATGCAGTAATTACGTCATCACTGGTAAGGGACAAATTTAAACATGGCGAACTCACGATTCAGCCTAGCTTCAATAGAAGATATTGATTATTTTATAAAAGATTCCAAACCCAAAAAAACACAAAAAAGAACAGAATATACATTTGGAATCAATTTCAACAGCTTTGTATGATGCGGTTTACAACTAACATACTAACTAACTTTCTGAATTTTGTACGTTAAGTAGCGTTTGTTATTATTTCCGCTTTCAACTGTTAGAGATATAGTGTTTATCATTTAGCAGGCTACAATACATATTGGTTTGTTTTAACTAACTTCATAAGAAAACATAATAATATACATTTCCTGTGTTTATAGTTAAATATTATAGTTTTACGTAAGATATTTTATTTTGTCAGTTACTTAAATGTAATGGTGAAATAGTCTATATCGTATTGCACTCGTGGCTTCATCTTACTAGCAATAAATTATAAGTATTATTAAAATCAACATGATTAAAATATAATTTAATAAGATTTTAAATTATTAAATCAGTGATTAAATCCTCTTATATTTATTAAAATATAATATAAATTTTGAGCATGAAAAAATTCTCTTCAACCCAAATAAATTCGTGCAATTGCTACAGATAAGACTTTTAGTGATTCCTCTGCGGGTTTACATTAGCTATTGGAAATCGTCCATTTTGTGTAACCCAAAAATGTCATAAAATATGCATATATATACCTTTTATCTTGGTAACGCATTTAAGTAAATCGCATCTTTTTAAAGCACTTATTTTTGTTCCTCTTTCTCAAAGTCAGATTAATTTACAATTTATCCCTGAGGTATTGATTTCCAGATGAAGCCAGTGCTGCGAACAGTCGAAGACAAAAGAACACAGCGGAGCGATGAGCTTCACTCTGTAAAAGGACAGCCGTCTTTACATGTGACCTTTCCTTGCTTCGCTCGTTTTCTTGTGAAGAGAACCAAGAAGGAAAAGTCAAGAATCGATATATGGGGAGTAATACCTGTCCGATCTCTCGATAGGGGGATATGTCCTTATAAGCTCTTTACTGGTTGTGTGAGAGTGGCAGGAAGACTTTCCTCTTGAAATGCTTCATGTTGCCATGTCTTCGGAATACAATACAGCATACCAGTCTGGTGTCATTTAGGGAAATATTTAACTAACTACGAAGATTAAAGGAATGCCCATAGAAATTTTCACAAAATGTTTAACAAATTTGTTCTTTTCATAAACTAATCTATAAACTCTATTATTTCATAATTTATTTGTATATTTAATTTTTCTTCACATCCTTCAGTGTAATTTAATTATTAAAACGTCTGACGTTTCTCTGTAACAAATTATTGTTAAAAAGCTTAATCTTATATCTACTTCATGATAATCGATATAAACATTAGCAGAACTTGTCCATATTATTTGGTTCCGTGTAAGTAGAAGGGAATAAAATCTAATGTGTTCCATTCACATGATGTCCTCTAACTGTTCGGTAAACAAACCTTTTATATAAAACATTGTGTTATATACATCATGCAATTAAGATAAACATAAAAAAAAAATTAGTCTTATTACTAGCTTCCTTGTAAGAAGAAGGGAAATAAGAAAATGCACAGGCTAAAAGCACAGGATAGTCTCGTCCCTATACGAAACAACTGAATTCCAATCTCTTTGTTTGCCAAGAGCTAACAAACGAGAAACGAGAAAAAAAATATGTCCTCCCGTTTCAGAATTTTTTTTTCCCCGTTTCAGAAAAGTTTCGATATATTCCGGATTAACGGTTTCAATTGTAAGTCTCTTAAACTTTTCTGAAACGGGAGGATATATATTTTTCTCGTTTCTCTTTGTTTGCTCTTGGCAAACAAAGAGATTGGATTTCAGATACATATACATTTTATGTGAGGCATTTTGTATATCTCTTACATTTGCAGTTCTATAGAGTCATCCAGAATGAAAAGTTCTTCAGAGGCTATTCCCAGAATATTCAAGATATTTCGTTTGCCATAAAAATATCTTATACTTATGGTATTTTAATCAAAATCGTTAGTCATTTTTCAGAAAATCAATATTTTCGAAAAATATGTGAGGCATTTTGTATATCTCTTACATTTGCAGTTCTATAGAGTCATCCAGAATGAAAAGTTCTTCAGAGGCTATTCCCAGAATATTCAAGATATTTCGTTTGCCATAAAAATATCTTATACTTATGGTATTTTAATCAAAATCGTTAGTCATTTTTCAGAAAATCAATATTTTCGAAAAATGTTCCATATAGAGGATATTTTGGGGTGGAGGGGATTTTATTGAAAATCTTCGTGTTGCATATTTCGAAGATAGCAAACTTAAATGCCACGCTTAGTATTTAACACATACACACAGGACCTTTTTCTAAAAATGTTTATTTATCGATTCAGTGGGTCGCAAAATATGTATTTCCGGTGAAATCTCGGTATCTAATTTTTGGGTGCATTACAATATCTTCTCTATACACTATGTACATAGTAAGTGTACAGAAAATAAACATCCTGGAAAATTTGATAGGCAATTTTCTATCTAATTTTCATATACTTATAAACTGTTTTTGAGAAGTTTTCATCATTCGATTGTTTTACAAGATTTAACTTTCTTTTAACGTATTTAAATTTTAGTACACATTTTGAAATTTCGACAAAGAAGGCTAACTGATATTTTTCAGTCTTTATAGCTATATTCCTAAAACAGCTGATATGTTACGTCGACATCATCTGACTTTCTCTACATTGTCGTCAAAATGTTCCTGCAAATGTTTAACCATCTGTCTACTTCATGCTAATCGAAGTAAACATTAGCAGAAAGTATTTTGCAAAGGCAGAGTCAGTCATATTCCCTTGAAGGTAAAAAAGAAATGAAAGATTTCTAAATGGTTTAAGAGCTACTTACTATGCGATGGCTTTGAATTCCTGTCCTTTATATGACCGGGGAGAAAAATACGAATATAACTTCGTATTTGACACAAAAATTGTCACATTTAAACCAATAAAAATGTTAACTCCACAGAAAGAAAATTCATTATCTGATATAAATCAAAGGATTCTACATTTTTTGCGAAGTCAGAATGAGGCGGTTTTTAGAGGCCATTTCAAGAAATATCAAATATACCTTTTATATTTGCCATGAAGTATCTTAAACATTTGCATTTATACCAAAATCGTTACAGTCTTTCTTTTAGAAAGAAAAAAAAAAAGAAAACTGTAAAGTTTGGGAGAGTTTATTGAAATCTTCGTGTCGCATCTTTGGAAGATGGTGAACTTGAATATTAAGTTTGGCATTTAAGTAATTTTAGTTTTTCAGTGTTAAGTTCTCAGACACACGGGTGTACACACACATACACACGGGCACACTTGCATGTACGCATAAACACACAATTACCTTTTTCTAAAAATTAATTTGTTACGTTTCCAATGAATGCAACACTTCTCGTACTTACATATATGCAGAAGTGAAAATAAAAATGACGTTTACCTCTTTTCAAACTCTGATATTTCATTATCTATTTGTAAACACGTTTTTCCTTTGCATGTGAACGGCCTTCAGCGCAATTTAATTACTTAATATTCTAGTGATAGGGAATTTGAGACTTAATTTCCGCCTACTGGAAACTATTTCTTTCATTACAAACATTACGAACATGTTCATTACAAATATTTTAAAAAGGTTTAATTTTCATTCACCGTGTTTCAAATATTTAGTATTTCTTCTTGCAAAGAAAACTAAGCGCTATTTTTACTTATTAAAATAATCGTGTGGTTTATGGTTATTTCTAAATATATTCGTATTCTGTTTAAAATTGTTTTACTGTCTTACTTGAAGAATATAAGGGATACATAAAAAAATTACCATACATATGAAGGACACTTAGCAGATATCTCTCTATATTACACATTTAAGTTTTTAGAAAGCGTGGTAGGGCCTAGTCGCAATCCATTATATTTTTATTTTTTTCTATTACATCTAAAGTAAGAGAAGTATTGTATTTCACCTAAAAATGAGCAGTTTTAGAAAAAGTTTAGATTACTTTTTTCTGTGTACAGCATAAGATATACAGTAAAGTTAAATACCAAACTCTGTGTCTATCATTAAGTCTAACATTGATATATTTGTGTCGAGAAAAGGTATCAGCGTTCTACTATACACCCTAAAATGTTTGTAAGCTTCATTTGAGGAAGAAGTTTGCAAGACATTTTGGTACCGGCCAGTCGCCTTTAAAATTGGCTAGCTCCACCACTGTTGTACTGGACATGCCGAACAGGTGGATTTGGTGAGACGTTACACTTCCCCTCCAGCCCCCAAGGGAAGGACTGGATGATCGTCTACCTCTGCCTTGAGTATTTTTAGTAAAAAACAAAACGAAAATCGAGGGGGAGAGATGTTTAGTTGAACGAATATTTAATACAATAACATTTTTCGGCCAGTCAGAAGTTATTACTGACAAATTGGTATTATTGCAGTAAACATCGCAGCAAGGTCATAACCTAATTTTGTTATTTCTTGGTCTAAATCTGAAGGAGGGCAAAATGTTATATTTTGACAAACCATATTGTTTGTCTCTCATGCCTATAGCCATTAATTCCACTACATGAACTTATAAAGTTAGTCTAATCTATTCCTCTATTGAGTACATTAAATAAACGATCTAGAATATATGTATGAGGCAATAATATATATCGGATGTATGTACGTAAACAAACACACACACGTTTGGAAAAGGCTTGGAATCATTTTTAAGTGCAAACCAAAAAAAAAAAAAAAAAAGGTGACAAATATCAGAGCATATCCCCAAAGATGAGTCTAACTGTGGATTGTATTGCATTCCGAGTCCGAGGAACACGCCCCCTATTCTCACGATTATGGTATTATAAGCACATAATTTGATAGTAATTATTACTCACATTTTATTGTATGCAGATGACGTGGTTTTAATTCAAGAAACTGAGGATGAATTACAATATGCATCACACTGCTTAAATGAGTTATGTCAACAATATGACCTTAAAATCTCAACAGAGAAATCCAAAATTATGGCCTTTTGGGGAAAAGAACACATAAGATCAAAAATCATTTTAGATAATAAACCGTTGGAACAAGTGAAGGAGTTTAACTACCTATGATGTAACTTTAATTATTGGACAAGAACTGAAAGAGATATGAATAAAAAGATTTCAAGATTCCAAACGATATGTGGAACTATACATAGAATAATGAGAAATAAAACAAGAAAGGAAACTAGGTTAAAGTTTTACAAAACAATGGCGGTTCCTACACTATTATATGAAAGCGAGACATGGGTCACCACAAAGAAAATGAAAAGCCGTTTACAAAGTGCAGAAATTAACTTTTTAAGCCAAACAAAAGGATGTACAAAATTAGATCAAATCCGAAATGAAGATATAAGAGCAGAACTTAATATATAATCAATACATTCAAAAATTGAAAAATATCAGAACCAGTGGATGCAAGATGTTCAGAGAATAGCAGATTCAAGACTGCCTAGGATTGCATTTGAATATGAACCGAAAGGAAGGCGAGATGCCGATCGACCCAGAAAAAGGTGGAGGGAACAACTGTGAGACGGAACGGACAATCTGCCCATACCGTGAAGTGAAGAAGAAGAAGATAGCTGCTAAATGGGTGAATTAGCAAGAGGTTTCCTATAAACCTGAGTAGGATGCCACTTTTGGCTGCTTCTCAACGGTCTTTCCGAGTTGGAAATCTAAATTCTAACAAACAATACAGAATGGTTCTGTTAATAATGTATAACATATTTCACTAAGTATATTTCAGTTAAATACGTACACTAACCTATGTATTTAAACACATTTCCCTTTCTTTGTTTTTCCTTCTGCTATTCGAGAAACTACACCAAACACCACACACGTATTGACCATTATACTGGTTTAAACTTATAGTTAAAATTTACTGCTTAGTTGAACATTTCAGATCCAAAATCTTATTTTTGAGTGCACATTTAACTCACAACATCTCAAAAGTGAAGCATCTAAATATGGCGGCTTGCAAAAACGCGCTTCACTAACCACAGTGCATAAGGAGAGGGCGTTTCCTATCTATTCTCTCTGTAACTGTGTCGAAAGCTTAATTGATAGTATCTATAAGGGCCACAGAGGCTGTAGTGCCATATATTTAACTTAATAGTTGCGGAAAGTTGTATGTAATTACATATCATAATTAATCGATGTATCACTTAAAGTTTCCATCAGGGTTTGTTATAATTTGATACATGAGATGTCTATTGCATCTGGATAATATAAACGACAATAAAAGAGAATTTGAATAACGCTATGCATGAAAAAAACGCGAAAATTTCACAAAAGTGTGTTACTTAATCTAATCATATGAATGTCAATTTTAAGAATCACAGAGAATAAAAAGGATTACGGCCTTCTACATGATCAAGGAGAACAAGAAGCTAATTGTAATAATTTTGGCAACTTTTCAAGTGAAAGTTGACAGCGGTTCCTAAATTGGTAACGATAAATGCTTACAAAATTGTTTACCAGGGTCTTATTCTCGGAGTGTAATAGTGAATTTTGCTCTTTACGACAGGAAATGGCACAGCTCGAAGAAAGTTTCAAAATAATCATATTTCGTATTTGTACGAAGGTACTAAAATCATGTCAAGAGAAATATTTAATATTACTAAAGGTTTATTGATAGTTATTGTCCATTAAAACACTCTGCACACTCTGCTTTTAGGTTTAATGCAGCAAGAAAACAGTTTTCATCACACTCTAATAAAGTGACCGTGACAGATGTACACTTGGAGCACAACGAACGTGCACCTCCAATCAGCCACTCCGCAGCATTCTTGGCGTGATATTGCTGACAAAGAGGTGAATCTTGTGTTGTAAATATAATCCTAATTTTTACTTCCCCTACACGTACTATATATAGTGTCTAGGGAAGGTATTGTACTCCACCCAAAATTGGATACCAAAATGTCACCGCTAATAAACGTTTTAGAGCTCCCTGAATCCAAAAATACATTTTTAGAAAAAGGTCCGCGTGTGTATCCGTGTCTGTGGACACGATAAATCAAAAACGAAATGTCGGTAAAAATCTTAACTTGGTATTTAAGTTCAGTATCTTCCAAGGATGCCACAGGAAAATTTTGAGAAAAATCCCACCACCCGAAACTAACATGGAAACATTTCGAAAATTTTAATCTTCTCAAAAATGGCTCTAAAGATTTTGATTGAAACCCGTATATTAAAGATATTTACACGATAAATAAAATATATATCTTGAATTTTCTGGAAATAGCCTTTAAAGGCCTCTTTATTGAGGAAGAATTTTATTGAAGTTTGCATAACTAGTAAACCGTAACAGAAAGATAAAAAACTGACTACACAAAAGAGTAAGTATCGTTAAAGCCAGAATTTATGTCATATACTTCTTTTTTGTCCTTTTCGAGATATTAGTTGGTATTGGTTTCAGTTTTAAAATACTTACAACTTTTCTCATATGGAAAATGTTCTACTCCTGGTCATGCAAAGAAACAGATTTAATCACATGGCAGTTTTTAAAAGATGTGATTATCATTTTAGCATGTGGTACTCCCATTCTACTTGCAAGGAAGCAAGTAATAAGTACATTTCTGCTAATGTTTATTTCGATTAGCATGAAGTAGATAGAAGAAGATTAAGCTTTTTAACAATACTTTTTTACCAAGATGTAGAGAAAATATGTGAACACATCAGATTTTTCCAAATGGTCTACCAGATTCTTTGAAGAATCTTCTATCACAATTCCCGCGCTGCACCGTATAAATCCGCATCTCCACTCGGGATTATTGAGCAAATACAGATTCCGGAACCAAAGTTTCATTTGCCTTTTGGGTAAAATACTGCAATTCTTTTAAGGTAGATTTTGCAGTTTACAATGAAAGCTTTCAAAGAAAATCTGTTAATTCCTACTTTTAAAGCCTTTTATCAGTATTTGGCTTATAATTCTACCCTCCATTGTGTTCTATCTTCCCAAATGTTATCGTCCAATTTTCCACGTCCCAAGTCCTCTTCAAATCTAACCTCAAAGTTAATCCAGGGACATTTTTTGCTTACGACCTTATTGTTTTTTCACCAACTCTCTAGATGTAACCATGTCACTGTGATGACTAAGTTTCTAGATTTATAATGATGTCCTGAACTTTCATTGATTCGTTAATGGTATCATTCCAACTCTTTTAATTTGGGAAGCTCGTTGACTTATTCGAGGCAACTATCTTTACGGATTTAATACGATGGTTTTGTCTTTCAGTTTACGTCCATTCTATATTCGGGGAGCTTTCAACAATTATTATTGTAGCTTGAGCTTCTGTTTTTAACTTCCCTTTAAGTTACCTTGCTGATGCATGTTATTAATGGGTTTTTATACCTATTGTGCAAAATATTACTCATATAAAAGCTGATTCTTCTCTCTATTTCATGCTAATTGAGATAAAGATTTACAGACATATTGTTATTACTTATTCATTGTATTAACAGGGAAATAAGAGAATACAGTAGGATAAAGCGATTGTAAAATACTTTATGAACTGAACACTGTACTCTTTGTATGTCTAGGGGGGAAAAAAGTTAGCTCCACAAACATGTATTAACACATAAATTGTGTGTCTTAACAAGATCTAAATCTTTGTGTTGTAATATTTTGGTTATCTGCAAAAATAATTCATATTAAAGAGGACTTCAGGGAATATTGAAGAAAATTCAGGTTACATTTATATATACACATTTTATTTGTAATGAAATATTTTAAATATATATTATTTTATTAAAAATCATTTAAGTTTTTTTGAAAAAATTAGTTTTTTTAGAAACGTTGCGGAGATTTTATTGAAAATCCTCGTTATATTTGGAAGATACTAATCAAAAACATGTTTTTGTTTTTTGGTATGCAGTTCATTAGAAACAAAAGTGCCTTTTTTGATTCAGGGGTTCACGAAAAATGTATTGCGATGAATTCTTGGTATTGAATTTTTGGGTGGCCTGGAATACCTTCTCTACCGTCTGTAGTTACAATGTAATTTTTTTAAAAATAAGCTATGTATTTAGTGTGTAGAGCAGTTATTGCAGTCCATAAAAAACTCAGTATTGAGATTTCACCGGAAATATATGTTTCGAGGTATCTACTCTGAAACAAAATTTCTAAAAAATATCGATGTGTGTGTATGTGTGTGTGTGTGTGCCCCGTATTCTTGTGTATGTGAACACGATAACTCCAAAGCGAAGGTTCTGTTAAAAACCAAACTTAACATTTATGTTCAGCATCTTCCAAGGATAATCCCTCACTCCAAACCATCATTTACTTTTCGAAAACTTTGATTTTCTCAAAAGTGGCTATAACGATTTTGATTAAACTCTGTATAATAAAGATATTTACTGGCAAATAAAATATATTGACTTCGTGAAATAATGTTTGAAGACCTCTTAATTTGCAATGACTTTTGCTTAACTGGTAAACCGTAAGAGATAGACAAAATCTTACTACACAAAACACGCAGCTCTCATTAACACATACAATTTATGTCATATACACATTTAAAGTTAACAATTTCTAGACATTCTTTTTTTTTTTTTATTTCAATTTTAAAGGACTTATACTTGTGCTTTTCACAAACAGGAAGAGGCATCCGTTTGTATTTTATTCAAATCAAGTTCAATATCAATCGCAGATCTGAGTATCGCTTTAGCCTAATGCATTCCCTTATTTCCCTTCTACTTACCAGAAAATAAGTAATAAGACAATTTCTGCTGTTTGTCTTAATTAGCATGGAGTAGATATAAGATATTATTCATCTGTAGGAATAGTTTTTTTTTTGTTTTTTTTTTTTCAGAACTTGTAGAAAAAGTCAAGTGAATGGAACACATATTTTATTTATTTTTAATTTAGGGACTGTATTTCTGTTGACATCTTTATATCGATTTTTTGGTGCAGTGCAATACTTTCTCTTGTTATTCGAATATACGTAATAGAGTAGAAATAAGCTGTATTTTAAAAATGTTTACAACTACGTCACAACATACACAGCGATGATATTAACAATGGTTTGTTTCTGTGAAAAAGCTTCTTTTGAAATATACTGTTTGACGTGCCTTTTTATTTAACTGTAGCAGAAAATAAACGGGACTTTTGAAACGCACTGTATATTGTATTAATATATTATGATGTAACTAGTGTAATCAGATTTAAACCCATTTATTCATGATATTTTACAGTAACTCACTCACATAAGAACTGCATATGACTCATATATGACCTCTTACGAGACAAAGCTCTTTGTTATACAAGATCGTTTGCTAGTGACATCTTGTATGCAAAGGACTGCATTACATTAACAGCATACTTATACCACACCCTCAGATATAAACGCTCTAGTTCATTTCCCTTACTATTTAAAAGAAATAGTGTTCATCATTGTAGCTGTCCTAATGTATTTGGTCAAATCAACTATACTTCTTATACCTTCTTCTTCTTCTTCTTCATTCATTAGTTCATTTGACCTGTTCCGCACTCAGCCCATCTTCTTCTAAGTCTCCCGACATCACGTCTTCCTTTTGGCTGATATTTTAGAATTTGTGTTGGGAGCCTTTCTGGTCTCATTTCTTTTAAGTGTTCAATTGTGATTTCTATACTTCAATATTGTATCTTCCATGCAAAATATTCAAATTTTCTGTCTGACTTCTGCGTATCTTATTTTGTTTTCTTGCTTACAGCCTGTTACTGTACGCAGAAACTTCATTCTGCTGCCGTTATTTTACTCATCTTATGTTTCGTTGGTATCCAAGCTATTGTTTTATAACATTTCCATATGTTTTCTTACTTAGTGTTCCATTTATTGTTCCGCAGATGACATAGAATTTTGCTAGTTTATTTGTAAGTCAAAGGAAATATCGCAACCTACGTAAATGAATGTTCCACTGTTCCAGTATATTATTTCCTACAATCAATTTTGATCTAATGTCTTTTTCTCAGAATGCCATGACCTTTGTCTACTGGAGATATTTCTAAATTATATTCTATGCATAAGTTGTACAGTATAAATATGTTCTTTTGGAGTTCGTCTTATGTATTTGATAATATAGCTTGGTCATCCACATGAAGTATTCATTTTTTTAATTGTTTTATTTATATAGCCCCCTTTAACACCTAAGGTCATATCTAGGGCTTTGCATTAGAAAAAACTTGTTATCTGAAGGTTCTTTACGTTTGGTTTAAATCGAATTTATTTTCCTCAAACACACACACATTCACTCTCACATACATACTTCCAAACTCTGTGGGAGATAGGGAATAATTCCGATTAAAGAAAATGCTCCGCCCTAGCCGAGAGTCAAACCCGGGACTCAGGGTGAGAAGTCAGCTCGCTAACCACTCAACCTCGGAGGCAGTCAGTATTACTTATTATACCGTGAATTATAAAACTTTGTAATGTTAATTCTTAAGGTGAACGTATGTGAAAACTTAAAAAAATAACATCTATTTTCTTTCTTTTTTTTTTTTTTTTGTGGGATATAAAGCAATTTACTATAAACTGTGTATTTTTCTTACCACCACTACAAAACAGTTACTGGACGAATGTGGTTCTTGGTTCTAAAATAAATCCATTATTGACCAATACCTACTTAATAACTCTCATTAATTTCAGACATTATTGTACAGTCGTACTTTCTGCAGTTTTTATTACAGAGATACATATTTGTATTATTACGTTTAAAAATGTATTTCACATCTGGTCAATTTTAGCTGGGTAGCAGATTAGAAAATATATACCATGCGCGCACTTTTTTTTGGGCGCTCGGTTCCCTTCATTCTGATAATTTCGGAAGCGTAGCATATCGTCAACATTGAGACATTTAGTACTTATATTAGTGACTGCAGTGCTAAGGTTTCACTCTGTCTCTAGATCACAGAGTTAACGCATATGCACGTGCGCTGTGTTTTGTTTAATTCAGCTAGTTCGCGGTAAATTATATAACCTGTTCACCATAATGACTGCGGAAAGACAAGCAGTCGAATTCTCCCTTTTTCTCCTGATTCACGCTTACCCTTAAAACTAGCGCCCAAGAAAATGGCCGCATATAGTATATCTCATGTTTAACAAATCTCTTCATTTAATTTTCTCGGTATCGACGTTTTCAGCATTTTCCTATGTTCAAAATTTTCTACATAGTATATGGTACGAAGGTAGAGAGGGTATTCCACTCCACCGAAAAATTCGGTACTGAGGTTTCATCGGAAATTCACGCTCACATGAATCCATAAAAAGTATTTTTAGAAAAAGGTGGGTGTGCGTCCGTGTGCTCGTGTGTTTGTGAACATGATGACTCAAAAACGAGAATTTGGCAAAATACCATCTTGGTATTTAAATTTAATGCCTTCCAGGGACGCGACAAAAAGATTTTGAGAAAAGTCCCCCCACTCCAAACTATATTTTGCATGGAAAAATCTTCGAAAATTTCGATTTTCTCAAAAATGGCTCTAACGATTTTATAATACAGTATATTAAAGATATTTACATGAAAATTACTATGCATATTTTGAATTTTATGAGAATAGCTTCTGAAGACTCTTTATTCTGTATGATTTTTTTTTTTTTTTTTTTTTTTTTTTGTAGTTTAGCTTTCTTTAACCTGGTTGGTCATATCGGACGATGAATGAAATTGGTGAAATGATGCTCAAATGATCCCGGGGTCCATGGAGCTTAAAGTTACTCGACATTTGTCTTCTCAGAATAAGGGAAAACCCCGAAAAAAAAAACCTCATCCGGGTAACTCACCCTAAGCAAGATTAGAACTCACGACCTTTTGAACGTGAGGCAGATACGCTACCACCACACTACCCAGGCGGGTGTATGAATTTTGCTGAATTTTGCATAACTGAAAAACCATAAGAGATAGACAAAAGTTTACTACACAAAAAAATGTAGATCTTGTTAAAACACAACTTATTTCATATGCATTTTTCGTGGTGTTGAACCATTTTTTAGATATTCCTTGTTATTGGTTTCAGTTTTAAAATACTTAAACTTTTCACATGCGGGAATTTATCAACTCTTGGCAATGCATAGAGACGGGATTTCTACAACATGGCAACCAACTTTTCAAAGATTTGACTATCACTTTATCCTAGGGTATTCCCTTATTTCTCTTCTACTTACAAGAAAGGAAGTAATAAGACCATTTCCGTTAATGTTTATTTCTATTAGCATGAAGTAGATAGAAGCTTTTTAACAATAATTTGTTAATACAGACGTAGAGAAAGGCATGTGAATGGAACACATACGATTTTTTAAGTCTGATTAAAATGTTTTATTTTCGTTTTAAGAATAACTGTGGAATATAAGTATCCATTTATATTTATTTCAATTTGCTTCTTAGTCCTAAAAAATAAAACATTTGTTTTCCTTTAAAAGATTATGAATAAAACAATTCTTAAGCATTTTTGTGGTTTTTCCTCTCATAATAAGGCAGAGGCAAAGAATTCACATACGAATTCAAGTAATTAGAGAATTAAAAAGATTATGCAAATTCATATCACCTAGGTTATTTATTAAAATTGTAGGTAAATGTTTAAAATAGCTTGAACATAATAACATTAATGTCAAGTGTTAGAGGTAAACAGTGAAAATTGGTGTTTTCCTTTATGTTTGTATCAACTAATTGGTATAAACTGTAAGCATATCCATGAAAGCTTTTTCACAGATACTTCCCCTTAAAAGTGACCATCTTGTACTATGGTATAAGAAATCGTGCTTTTCTGGGGGGAAGAAAAAAGAATATATTCCATTCCCGGAATAAAGAAGCAAGACCTTGCCACTCTATTCAAGGAAACTTTGTATAATAGTTCTGAGAAAGCAAAAGCATTATGTCTAAACCCTGATGGCGGCTCTTTATGTCAATAAAAGTTATTTCCTGCTGCTAGGTTTTATTAGCAAGAACGCATCGCCCAGTTAACTAGAGGTTTAAGTGTAGAGTATTTGCAAACTCTAAGAACGTTTTGATAGCTATGAAAAAAAATTAAGTGGTTATTATTTGTAATTGTTCAACAGAGCCTCCATTAATGAGAATTAATATCTTAACTACTGAAAATATTATTGCAAATATAGATAGATGCTTTATTTCACTGCTTAGGGTGTGGCCCGGTGGCAGCGCTGTCAATATAATACTACAATGTACAATACAATTGAATTAAATAAACAATAATGTGGGTAATACCCTGTTAAAATGCCAATGACATCATAGTAAACTAATATATACATAATAGTAACAACAGTAATAATAACGCAATATTTTTATTTACTATCCTGATTATAAATCACTCTTCTTTAGTCTCTTTTTAAAACTATTTACAGTTTGAGGCAAAATATCCAGTAAATCTGCAGGTATTTTGCTCCATTCGTTTATTGTTCTATTTGTGAAGGAAAATTTACCTATGTCTGTTTTCTGTTCCCTATTTCTTATTTTTTCCGAGTGATCATTCCTTCCACAGTATAATGGCTTTAATAATCGTTTGGATATGTCTCTCCATGCAGGTTTCCCCATATGCCCTAATAATGACAAATACTCCAATAATGCATATTTTTTAATTAAGTAAAGGTTAATTCATTTAGAAGTTGGAGGGGTTTGTACGAGGGCCGTTTTTCCAACTTCCGATAGGCTATAAATAAAAGACAAGTCCACAGAAAACAATTATTTTATTACTAAAATGTTGTAGTCTTATGGTTACTTTTCAACATAATCACCGAAAAGATTGAGACATTTATCGCATCTGTGCACAAGCTTTGCAATACCCGCTTCAAAAAATGTTGCCGCCAATGATTTCAAATGGGCATTGACGTTGTTTTGAAGATCCTCTAGTTTTACGACGTTTGTGGAGACCCATTCAAAACAAACGAAGACAAATGCTCACTTCAGGAATTGTGTTGATCCATGACAACGCTCATCCACACACTGCACAACCCATCGGCTCTTTGAAAAAGTTCAATGGGACATTTTCTTCGATCATCCAACGTACAGTCCTGACGTGGCACCCAGCGACTTTCATCTTTTCCCTGAACTGAAGAGGTGGCTAGGAGGGCAGCACTTTCAAACCAACGAAGATCTTCAATTCTTGACGTAATGCTCATTTGAAATCATTGGCGGCAACATTTTTTGAAGCGGGTATTGCAAAGCTTGTGCTCAAGTGCGATAAATGTCTCAATCTTTTCGGTGATTATGTTGAAAAGTAACCATAAGTGTACAAAACGTTTAGTAATAAAATAATTGTTTTCTATGAACTTGTATTTTATTTATAGCCTATCTGGGGTTGAAAATAAATCGGTCTACGTATATACCGCAATAATAATAACAATAATAATAATAATAGTGTTATGTAAGTTTAATGTTCTCACATCTTTCTGTGCCTAAAGAATTTTTTTTTCCCACTCGTCTCCTTCCATATATTCCATATCTTCCAGTTCTCTTGCTCTCATTCCGGTTTTTATTTCACGCATCCATGAGTTTCAGGTCTTCCTTTTCCTCTTCTTCCAGGTGAAGTCCATTCCAACTTATTCTTGACACGTCTGTACCAACTCAGCTGTTTCTGTCTTACTGAGACTAATATTGAGTTCTTAATATTATTTTTTTCTCTCATAATATTATTTCTTATTTTTTTCCTCGCTGAGCTTAAAAAATCAATTTCTGTCAACGTAAATTTTAAGTCTAACCGTTTAAAAGTTTCACTACTGTCTTATATATGTTAAATTCATTTTTTACTTACAGATCTGTTCTACAGAATAATGTTCATCGTTGATGTTATAATTTTACATTTAATATAATTTTCTTGTCTATCTCAATAATAATAATAATAATAATAATATCCCTTCATGGTGCAGTGGTTACAGCGATAGTCTCCAATAACTAAGGTTGCGGATTCAAACCCGCGAGGTGTGATGGATTTTTTCGGACGCAAACACACACACACACATACACGCACGCACTCACACACAGCACCCTTTTAAGGGACTAAAACATCTATTTCCAGTGAAATATCGGTATCAATTTTAGCTAGAATGCAATACCTTCACTACCTATGTACTAAGTACGAAGTAGAGAAAGTAAACAGTATCCAGAATTAATGCCACTCCATCTAAGGGAATGGGCCAACTTTATGCAGCTCCTGCCACAACACACCAACCGAAGTCACCTCCTGTGAGATCCTTAGGGTTGGGCTCCTTCACAGTACCACCAAGGTTCAGAGGCTTGTGGAAGACGTCGGATGCGTCGAATCTGGAAACTTAAGGGGACCCCCTTCTATGCTTGCGCCTATCGACATATGGATCTGGTCACCTTCAGATCCCTTCCCTCCAGGTGTCACTGTAGAAGCTTGCCCCGCTTGCGGGAGGACCCTTCCGACGTCAGTAGCTCTACTACTCGCAAGTTTTTTCTTGAACTCTCGGATAGTGCTGTTGCCGAAGATGGTAAAAGGGCTTTGCATGTGCTTTGGGTAGCCCTACCTTAAATTAATCGTAGAAGAACTTGAGATGCAGCTTCTGCCATTTGTTCCTCTAGGTTAATTAACAGTTAAACTAAAAGAGGTTTACTTCACTGACGATAATTTAAACAGCATTTTAAGCGGCTTCAATGCCGAATGTCCTGGACCTGTTTTAGCTATTTGGAAGTTAAAATTTACTGTTTGAATTGGTTAAACATAAAGCAAGCGAAATATGATACCAAATGGTAATATTGGAGCTTAGTCGTCCTTTGTAGACAAGAGGTAGCATGTTCAAACCCGGTGGAGGGCGTAAAACTCCTTAGCATGGTTTCCTTCGGAAGGAAAGTAAAGCCATAGATTTAAGGCACGTAAAAATACCTCAATACAGAATGGGACGCTGAGAACCGCAGGAGTTAAAGAGCGTCCATAAAAATATTCAATTGGTAAAGTTATACCTTCTTGAGTCGCAGTGCAGAGCTTAAGGAAAAGTATCATGCGCGCACCTAGTCTTCATTCGATAGGATTCAAGCAATTCCAGAAGCAGAGCAGGGTGACAGCATTGGGACATTGGGACGTGTACAATATACTTACGCCTTCATAATTATTGCCTTCATTCTGTTTGTAGATCCCAGAGCTCACGCACATGCCATGCGCTGTGTTTTGTTTAATAATTCAGCTAGTTTGTGGTATAATAATAATAATAATAATAATAATAATAATAATAATAGAAAGTTTTATTTTTTTTGGATAGTGTTTAACGCCCGCTTTTACTACCAAGGCACTGCAGGCGATGACATAGGTGGTACATGGAATGAAGATGGAGCACCACTGGAATGCGATGGCGGGGGAAACCGGAGAACCCGGAGAAAACCCGCCCCTGCGCCGGTTTGTCCACCACAAATCTAACATGCGGTCGCTTGGGACCGAGTCCGGGCCGTCTAGGTGAGAGGCGAATGGTCTAACTACTCGCCACGGTGCGGCCCTTTATTTGGGGTTGCCAAAATAGACAAACATACAATTTATAGACAATAGGGAAATTTTACAGAAGAAAGAGCGTCTATATAACTAATGTTCATTGGAGCGTATATGAATATAAAAAGTTATCTACCATAAAGGTACTTTTTTTAAGATTGTAAGAGATCCTTTGGTTGCAGCTACCGCTATGTCTACCAAGTCCTTTTTAATGTCGAACTGTTTGAAAATGTTGTATGGTGTTTCTAGCTCCGACCATGAGTCCAATAACTTGGATGATACTTTTCAGATAATCCTCCACCATAATGGTTGAGGGCCCGAATAAGAATCTTTATTTCGTTGACAACATTCTGAAAAGACAGGCAGGTAACGTGTCTTTATCCCACTGCACCTCGCTTACCCGTAAATCTTGATATATTTGTCGGGAACCATGGACTGCTGCTTGGGATCAGGAACACATATTTTGTGCTCGTTGCGAGTATAAGCAAACTCCAGACCGTGGGAAGGAACCCGGCTCTTAAGGTTCTCGGTGTTGTTGCCTGTAAGAGCTACATTACTCACTCCATATCTGAAGACCTGCTCTAGGATGATAATGAACTGCTGCAGAATCTGTCTGGCGTCTCTTAGACTAGAACAAAGGAATATGTAATTGCTTGCTGAGATCATTGCGGCCACCTTTGCTGCTTAATGCACATAAGTAAACGATGCATGATCTAGTTTAAATTCACCATTATATATCACCAAGGTGTCAGCATCTGCATTACATGGCATTCCAATTCTACCTTCTCCTCAGTAAACAAAGGTTTTGAAATTCATAACATTTTAATAGCTAGGTGTCTTACGGTGTCCTTCAGTAGTCCTCTAGTAGACTTTTCTGGAGAGGCCTACACAGGGCGTCCAGCTATTGTTCATTCTGTGAGCATGGCCTTTCCATTCAACTGGTTTTGAAAATTGTTTTATCATTGTAAAGTTCGATTCATTCTGGCGGATATTGGTTATAAAACACTTTTTAATTTTAATTCATAAATTGCTATAATACTAAAAAGAAATTAGAAATCATTCGTTGAGAACGCCATGGAGTAGAAAATAAATGCTGTATTCCACACAGAATTGTGTGAAAACAAACGCAGATAGCATTTTATTTCAAGCAATATATAGAGTCTTGCAAAAGTAACCTTAAACTTAAAACTGTTACAAGTATTATAATATTTGAGATACGAAAAAAACAAAAGAAGTCACATACTGGTCACTAGAAGTTACTTATAAAACATTGGGAAGATGTCTTCCGTTCTATTGTTCAACGTACACCATTCTTTCCGCGGCTCCATGCACAGCATTTTGCAGATGACGTGTTGTAATATTAACACTTTCTTGCAATATTAGCATCTTTCAGTTGATGTCGGATTGTTGAATGCGTCAGGAAGACTCGTTCTTTAAGGTAACCCCGAACTGAAAGTCATGGGATTGAGATCTAGAAATCATGGCGGCCATTTTGTTAGAACGTGTCAACTGATGCCATAATTGCCAAATATCTGGGTAATTAATTGATTTGCATGGATGTAGATATGAAGCACCTCAGCAACGGTGATAGATGTTTTTCTTATTTGCAACAGAACCAGTTTCCTCAAACTTCCTGAATTACGATGGAACTTGGGCTTGTTCTTAAATTGTTCATAGACCTTGAGAAAAATCCTCTTACTTTCTAAATAACATCAAATCAGCAGTATTCTATCGTTTAATGATAGGACCATGATTTGTAACTTACAAATTTTTACAGCAAATTGAATAAAATTACTAAGACTTTATTCAACAAAACTGTACATATAGTAACGATGAACTGTAACTGACATGGGGCAGGAATTCGGGAGGTCGTGAAATTGGTTCCTCTCGGCCGACCTCTCTGACTCATGGACTCTTTGGGGGTTTTCCCGTGTCACTAGGCGAATGCTGGAGAGGATTCCCCCGAACTTCTTGACCCTTCATTTCATCCCAACCGGTCTCTTTCAACGTGTCGACGAGAACTGCGGTAGAGGGGCCATGTCGGGGAAGTGACTGCGCTCTGGAAATACAGCTCTCGGCGGTGGGATGACGCTGGTAGTTGTACGCGTACTCAGAAAATGAATTTACAAATGAATTTACATATTATATTTTTATATTAGTCCTAAATAGTGACGAACATGATTACTTTTCGTATTCTCCAAAACTCTGCCTTTAATAATTTATCAAAATTGGAGCATTGTTTCTAATAATTAATACGACGATTTTCTTTAATGTGCTTTTGATAGACAGTATAAACATTTTGAAACAAATTAGTGAAAAATTGCATAGTGTGGAAGAGTTTGAGTAGTGGAAAAGTGTTTGAAAAGCTTTGGAAGAAAGTAGTAAGGTTTGAAGTTGGGAGTACCTATTAATAAGTATGACTGCACATTTATAGCTTCAGTTAATTGTTGTTTAAGTGCTCAAGTGCAAAAACGGCATCATTTCTTAAATTCTGAAATTCATGCCATTTTATTTTAGTTTGTGTTTTTTTTTTTCGTAGTCGGCTTACCTTCCCCGTAGTTAGGACTGACAAGCATATTCCTAAGGGTTAGAAGCCTACCAGGGAGCCAATTACACATTAGAACCTGAAACGAGTGCTAGGCCTGTAGCCAAGCAGAAAAGAATGATATGAAATGCAAGCGAAATGGATGACAGGAAAGGAGAGCATGAAGAAATTAGTGACGGGGGAAACCGAAGGACCCGGAGCAAACGCCGTTTCGTCCACCACAAATCCCACATGTGGACGCTTGGGATCGAACGCGGGCCGCTTAGGCGGGAGGCGAGATGTCTAACCACTCGGACACGGCAACGCCCCCGAGTATGTTATTATTAAACAAAATAATTTTAGGATAGGTGGAGTCAGACTAAAAAATTCAATGCCATAGCCAGGATTTGAACCACGGAGCTCGCGGTCTCTATCTCATTGCTCTACCACTGAGCTACCATGGCAACATGCCGACACGGCATTAAATTTCACAACTGATTCCCATGTTTTTCGGAACATCACAAGGTGATCTCAAATTATTTTGAGATAACATATTCCAATGGCGACTTACAATGTCCTAAGTACTTTAACTCCCAGAGTTCATAGTGTAGCAAACTATTATAGTCAATCAATGTTGATTTAATTGTTTTTTCACAATTGGAGGAATTTAATGCCATGCTGGTCCAGTCCTATACTGGTATGGAAAAACAATTGAATCAAAATAATTGTGTTTTTTCACAATTATTGGCCAATTCACATATGCATCACCTAAAGATATTAACTGCTTTCCTTTTACTTGACCAAAGAAAATTAAAAGTTCCTATCATATTTTAAACGACATTCTAGAGTTGCATAAATACAATGTATGAACAAGCCGACAATGGTAGACAGAACCAATTATGTTATTTAAATTAGCATAAATATTCTTGCACACCACAAAGAGCCATACAACACAGTAATTTGCATAAAGATGTAGCAAGGCATTAATTATCATCTAATCTATCCAATTCAGACTTTATAAGGACCCAACGAACAGTTGTTTTATGTCGAGCTTCTTCTAATGTAACGAAGAATACCTCGTGTTCAAAAGCTAATAAAGTGGGAGTAGTGACAACAACCTTGAAGCAGCCATTTCGCTAATCACAGTCATTAGCTCCTCTAGATATCGCTAGGGAAGGACGTGTTTGCTTGTTTATTTGCTTTAATACCCATTATTGCAGCTGTAATGCAAAATACAACATATCATTAGTTGTCACATCGTAATTTGCCTTTAAAGCAAAGCGATTCAATTAATTTCCATTGCCCAGAAAATTAAATTACTCTTCTTGCTATAAATTGGTTGCGTTAATGCAGTATCTGACGTTTAACAACCTTATCTGTTCGTTATGTTCCACTTCAGCGTAGCCGGCACCGCGATAACGTGTGCGGCGTTATTACATGATACATCATTACAACTCTCCAGATTCGGAAGGTCCCGGATTCGAACCCCGGTGAGAGTCCACTCTCTGTCTTATTGGTTTTTCTTGGCTCCTTGAGGTCGATAGGTGAATGCTGTGGGTATTTTCTCATCTGCCATTTTTTCTTTCCATTATTTCCCTTTCAGAGAAATCACACGTGAGAGCAAAAATTCACTTAATTGGTAAATAATAGAAAAACTCTCAAGATTCAATTATTTAGGTTGTACAGCTTCTGTATAATATAACATGATATTAATAGTAGCTTCTTAAGGTGAAAGTTGACCAAAAATTGTGAAAAATTAAATAATTATTTTGTTTCATAATAAAACGAGGGCGACAACGTGACCGAATGGTTAGACCACTCGCCTCCCACCTAGGCGGCCGCGGTTCGATCCCAAGCGCCCAAGTGTGGGATTTGTGGTTTGCAAAACAGCGTTTGGGCGGGTTTCCCCTTAAAGTTTCTAGGTCGAACGCACCCGTAGCTGTCCAGATTCTACCTACATCCCAGAGGTTCCGAAGGTCTCTCGAAGGTCCTCCTGACAGAGTGGTGTCGCCCTCCGTGGTGTAATGGTTACTATGCTAACTTCATATACCCAAGTTCGCAGATTTAAACCCAGCGGAGGACGATGAATTTTTTGGGCGTAAAAATCCTTAGCATGACTTCATTCGGAAGGGATGTAAAGCCGTTGGTCCCGTGTCGTAGATTTACGGCACGTAAAAGAACCTCAAACCTGATTAAGAGGCCTCTGAGCAAAATTAAGCGGTCTTTCACGCCCAGTATAGAATGGGATGCTGAAAACCATAGTAGTTAAAGAGCGTCAAGAGCGACCATAAATACTACTCCATTTACTCCATTTTTTTCTGAGCAAAATTAAGTGGTTTTTCACGCCCAGTATAGAATGGGACGCTGAGAACCACAGCAGTTAAAGAGCGTCCATAAATAAAACTCCATTTTAACAGAGTGGTCACGAAACGATGCCAGAGAAGAAACCACCCAGGCGCAGCTGCCGAAGTGTCGCCTGGTCCTTCAATCCTGAAGGAAGGATGCCAGGAAGTGATACATGCAGGAAATGGACATTAGTGTCGAGTCAAAAGGTGATTCACTCCTGCATTTGCCGCCGATTCGGGGAACCACGAAAAGCCTATGGGTCAGAGTGAAAGGTAGGGGATGTTCGAACCAAGATCTCCTGAATATATATTATAATATGTATTATTACTGGTATTTGAATATTTAATAGGAATTGGTATATTAATTAATGAATTTTGGATATCAGTTGTAATTTAAAATATTATTGATAATACAAATATTAAAACCAAAAAAATCTGTTGTGTTACACACATGACTTTCTCTAGCTGCTCTACAAAACTCCTACAAAAGATTATTCTTCTTTGTACACAATGTTAATCAAGATAAATGTTAGCAGAATGTTATTACTTGGTTCCTTATAAGTAGAAGGGAATAAGGGAATGCACTATGCTAAAGTGATTATCAAATGTTTTAAAAGCTATCGTTATGCGATTGTCATTGCAAATCACTTCTTTGCTTGGCCAGGAGTAGAACAAAAGAAAAACAGACAGTTCCTGTGTGAGAAAGTACTTCACAATTGAAACCAATAACAAGGAATATCTCGAAAACGGTTACCGCCACAACAAAAACGTAAAGGAAAAAAATCGTGTGTTTTGTCATGAGGTACATTTTTTGTGCAGTACGTTTTTTTCTATCTCTTACGGTTTAGCAGTTAAGCAAAATTCAGCAAAATTCATCCAAATTAAAGAGGTCTTCAGAGGCTATTCCCAAAACATTCGAGATATATATTTTATTTCGGACATAAATAGCTTTAATATACGGGATTTTAATTAAAATCGTTAGAGCCATTTTTAAGAAAATCAAAATTTTCGAAATTTTTTGCACGTAAAGGGTAATTTGTGGTGGGGGGATTTTTTTTTGAAAATCTTCGTGTCCATCCTTGGAAGATACTAAACCTAAATAACAAGTTTGGTATTTAACGACCCTTGTGTTTTGGGGCTATGCTGTCCACAGACACACACACAGATCTTTTTCTAAAAATGTTTTTTTCGGTCTCAGGGGACCCCAAAATATACATTTCCGGTGAAATCTCGGTATCGAATTTTTGGGTGCATTGTGCATATGGGGCTAGATAAACTAAAAATAAATAGCTATGTGTTACATCAACGCCTGATGTACTATGAGCACGTTTTCTTGAGCCTCGGCTGTTTTCATTCCGTAGATTTTGCGCAATTTCGGAAGAGGAGTAAGACGACCAGTTGAGACGTGAAATATGATACACCCTGATGTCAATGCTAAGGGTCCTTTCTGTACGTAGATAGCAGAATTTACGCATATGCACGTGCGCTAATTCAGCAAGTTCGCGGTAAATTATGCCTGAGGGCATCAAAGAAAGAAACCTTTTTACTTTCCCTACACCTACTATGTACATAGTGTATAGAGAAGGTAGATATTGTAATGCACCCACAAATTTGATACTGAGTTTTGACCGAAAATACATGTTTTGGTTCCCCCTGAATACAAATAAGCATTTTTAGAAAAAAGTCCGTGTGTGCGTATGGATGTGTGTCTGTGGGCAGCAAAGCTCAAAAAACGAAAACACCGTTAAATACGAAATTTGGTATTTAAGTTTGGTATCTTCCAAGGATGCGACACAACGATTTTCAAGAAAATCCCCCAACCCAACTACCTTTACGTGGAATTTTTTTCGAAAATTTTGATTTTCTCAGAAAATAACTCTATTGATTTTCATTAAAATATCGTCTATTAAAGATATTTATCTGACAAATAAAATGTATATCTTGAATTTTCTGCGAATAGCCTCTGAAGACTACTTTATTTTGGATGAATTTTACGGAATTTTACATAATTGGTAAACCGTAGGAGATAGACAAAACCTAATTTAACAGGAAATGTAGAACTCGTTAAAACACACAACATATGTAATATATATTTTTTTCGTGGAGTTGATCGTCTTTGAGATATTCCTCGTTACTGTTTTCAGCTTTAAAATACGTATACCTTTCTCATACGGGAATTTGTCAACTGTCTATACAAACAGAGAAACTTGGATCACATAGCAACCAACTTTTGACTATCACTTTAGCCTATGGTACGTCCTTATTGCCCATATACTTAAAAGGAAACGAGTAATAAGACTATTTCTGCTAATTTTTTCACGATTATTATTAAGTAAATAGAAGCATAAGCGTTTTTAACAATAATTTGTTGCAGAGATATAGAGTAAGTCATGTGAAAGGAACACATCAGATTTTTTTTTTTTTTTTTTTTTTTTTTTTTTTTTGTGTAGTTCAACGTTCTTTAACCTGGTTGGTCATATTGGACAATGAATGAAATCGGTGAAATGATGCTCAAATAATCTTGGATCAATGGAGCTTAAAGTTACCCGAAATTCGTTTTCATGGTATAAGGATAAAACTCCGAAAAAAACTTATCCGGATAACTCTCACCCCAAGAGAGCTTCGAACTCACGACCTTTTGAAGGTATTGCCAGTCCGCTTGGCCGCGCTCGCTAAAGTGCCTCGCTTTGTTGCTTCGTGGTGCAGGGGATCGTGGGTTTCGAGTCCCACCTTGGGCATGTATGTTTCTAAATGTGTATGTGTCGGTAAAAAGAACAAGATAAATAGGTTAAAAATGAAAACGTAGGGAACTGAAGGGGGGAAAAATAGAAAAAAAAATCTGATGTGTTCCATTCACATGACTTTCTCTGCATCTCTGCAACAAATTGTAGTTAAAAAGCTTATGCTTCTATTTACTTCATGCTAATTAGCAGAAATAATCTTATTAGTTGCTTCCTTGTAAGTAGAAGCGAAATGAGGGAGTTCCATAGGTTAAAATGATAGCCAAAAGCTGGTTGCTATGTAACTGAAGTTCTTTTGTTTGTATGGACAGGAGTTAAGAAATTCCTGTATGAGAAAAGTATTAAGTTTTTCAAATCTAAAACGAAAAACCAGGAATAAGTTAAAAATTATCAACTCCACGAAAAAAATGTAACATAACTCCATGGCACGACAGCTCACGGGGAACCTTGGCCTACCGCCCGGCCGCTGCGTCCCCCATCTCGGTCCACTACAGACGTCATGGATGGGGTGCAGTATTGGAGGGTGAGACGTGGTCAGCGCCTCGAGCCCCTCTCGGCCGGTTAATGCGGTCATCACGACCTGGAGCCGCTACTTCTCCATCAAGTAGCTCCTCAATTGGCCCCCCAGGGACCTCACGAGGCTGAGTGCACCCCGGTCCAGGTCTCCCAGCGGGGGAAAAATCCCCACGCCGGTACTGGGGATCGAACCCAGGTCTCCCGCTTGGTAGGCAGCTGCGCTACCACCGCGCTAAGGAGACGACCACGAAAAAAATGTATACCACATAAATTGTGTATTTTATCGTGAGCTACATTTTCTGTATAGTAAGTTTTTCTCTATCTCTTACGGTTTAGCAGTTATGCACAACTCCGTAAAATTCATCCAGAATAAAGTAATCTTCAGGGGCTGTTCCCAGAAAATTCAAGATATACATTTTATTTGTCAGGTAAGTATCTTTAATATACGATATTTTAATCAAAATCGTTAGAGCCATTTTTAAGAAAATAAAACATTTCTAAATTTTTTCCAAGTAAAGGGTAGTTTGGGGTGGGGGGATTTTCATGAAAATCTTCGTGTCGCATCCTTGGAAGATACCAAACTTAAAGACCAAGTTTGGGATTTAACGGTCTTTCCATTTTTGAGCTATGCTGCTCACAGGCACACACACAGACAGACAGACGAAATGTTTTTTTTATATTCAGGGAGCCTCAAAACATATATTTCCGATGAAATCTCGGTATCAAATTTTTGGGTGCAATGCAATACCTTCTCTATACACTATGTGCATAGTCCGTATAAAGAAAGTAAAAAAATGTGAGGCAGACATGCTAGTCCCACATCACAGAGACGGTCTCCGGATGTTCTCTGAAGTGGTAATACTCTACGTTTTTCTATCTCTTACGGTTTCCGAATTAAATATATACAGAATTCACAGAAGGCATGTAATTCTAAGAAATAATGGGAATATTAAGAGGTTGTTAAGGCAAACCAAGAGGAAGGAAAGGAAGAAATGCCCTCTTAAACGCGCACATGAGCTTGTCTAAGGAAACGTGTAGGAGTCAAACAGTAAAACGCGTAACACGAAGCACGGCGAAGCCTGGAGATCGTAAAAATGCTGGAGCGGAAACGGCATGTGACATAACTGTCTCACAGGAAGACGTATTACACTTTTACACGCCACCACAGAGACCAAGTGCATGGCGTCCCTAACCTCGGACAACGCAGGAGGGATTGAGTGCGTCTGCAGCAGGATTTTATTATCGTTGCACCTGTTACTATATCCGGAATGGCAAGTCGTAAAAGTCACGTTAAAGAAAGCAACAAAAGGTTTGTTTCGCAGTCTGGTGACCAAGGTTGTGCCCCAGACCCATAAAACTATGAGAAGCCATTGTGCATGTCTCGTTTCCATACAGACGCCTTTGAAGCTAAGAATACGAGCAAATAATACTTTTTATGTCCGTGATTGTGCGAGACATGTAATAACGAGAAAATTCAATCTCATTTTTCCCTCCTCTGTCGCCGCTTCTTCTTATGAACTTTGACATTATCTCGCCAAAAGCACTATACGTTGCCAAACTTCTATTTTAAGGAGGAGGACTTGAGGAGGTTTTATTACAAATGAATGCACATTACAATCTATTACTGAAAACAGCGGCAATCTAAGTGCTGACAGCTTGCTTAACAAATTATTCTTGAATGCAGCAAGCGGCCAATTCGGGATAGAACAGTTTTGAGTTTGAACCATCTCAGTTCCTTCTACTACCAATTGTACAGTTTTTATTCTATCATCCCCATGTGATAGGGGAAAAAAAAAACACTTTTAGAAAAGGGACGTGTGTGAATGTGTCTGTGGACAGTATAGCTCAAAACCTGGTATTTAAGTTTAGTATCTTCCGAGCATGCGACACAAAGATTTTCAAGGAATTTCTCCCACTACAAACTATCCTTTACATGGACAATTGTTTGAAAATTTTGCTTTTCTCAAAAATAGCTGTGAATATTTTGATTAAAATATTGTATATTAAAGATATCTACTTCACAAATAAGATGTATATTTTGAATTTTCGGGGAATAGCTTCTAAAGACCTGCATTTTGTACTTACTACACAAAAAATGTTGATCTCGTTAAAATACACAATTTATGTCATATATGTTTTTCTTGTAGAATTGACCGTTTTCGAGATATTCCTTGTTGTATATTTCAATTTGAATTCACATTTCTAAAACTAGACCCTACAAAGCGAACTTAACCTCAATTGTTTCACATAGCGACCAGCTTTTAAAATGTTTAAATATCGCTTTAACCTAATGTATTCCCTTACCTCACTTCTACTTAGAGAAAGCAAGTAATATGACTAATTCTGCTAATATTTATCTTAATTAGCATGGTGTAGATAAGATAATTATCTTTTATAAGAATAGTTTGTGTACGGACATCTAGAGAAAGTTACGTGGCTGGAATACATAAGATTTTTAGCAAATGGTCCGATTGTTTCGTCTCTCAGTGTGAGTGTGTATGTGTGTGATGCATGGAATATGTATATTTGGGGGTAAAAATAGCTCAACCTATAGACGGGAAAGTGACTAAAATATATAATCCAGAAGGTAGGATATGATAAAATAGGATACAGCCGGAGGGAATTCGGCATGGGACCTGAGATTACTGTACCTACGCCCCAGGAGGGGGCGTTCACGGAAGAGGGAGAGGGGGAGAGAGAGAGAGAGAGAGAGAGAGAGAGAGAGAGAGAGAGAGAGAGAGAGAGAGAGAGAGAGAGAGAGAGATGAGATGAGAAAATAGATCGGACGCCCGGAACCAGAAGCAACAGCACACAACTTCGGGATCCTTACAGTTTACAGATCGAAGTACCCGACGGGCGAACAGGCAGACTGGAGTCCCCGCAAGAGGCAGTTCTTATCCCGGCAACCAGCCCTGTCTCGTCGCACCGAGCAGTATCGCCAACACTTCCAAACCAACCAACAGGATGAATGAAATGACAATGGTATAAGTTCCCATAAGTCACGACGTGTGGAGCAGATTTTGAGCATTTTGAGCATATCATTTTACGCTGAAAATTAGCTGTTGCGGAGCCCATGAGCATTCTTATTGGAAAAAGATCGGCTTGTAGAGTTATGAAATACGGGGGATGAAAGAAACCCCCGACATTCACCTGGCAACCCGGAGAAACCCCCGAAAAACCCATGAAACAAGTGGGCCGATTAGGGAAGCAAACCCACGACCTCCGAATGCGGGTCAGATAACCCGTCTGAGCTATCCCTGCTCAATCCAGCAAGTAGATCGGTAGCGTCCATGTTAAATGGCGTTTTGTGAGATACTATAACAACAATGGAAACAAAACTATAAATTTATAATAAGAAATATAACACAGGCAGCGAAAGCATGCCATTTAAACACACATTTGAAATTGAAGCTGCTTTCCACAGAAAGGGCATGTTTTGCATTATAATAGGCATTCTAAATTTGAAAGAAATTCTAAACAAAATCATTAGACGTCCACCTGTTTCACATTCAAGAGGTTGCGAGTTCGAATCACGCTTGGGATGAGTTACCCGGATAAACGTTTATTAGGGTTTTCCCTTATCCTGAGAAGACAAACGTCACTTTCAGCTCTATGCACCCAAGATCATTTGAGCCACATTTCAGCATTTCATTCTTCACCCGATATTACCAATCAGGTTAAATGACGTTAAGTTATAAAATAAAAAATCTGATGTGTACCATTCACATGACTTTCACTACATCTCTGCAACAAATTATTCTTAAAAAGTTTATACTTCTATTTACTTCATGCTAATCAGTAAAAAGTTAGCAGAAATAGTCATATTACTTGCTTCCTTGTTTGTAGAAGCGAAATAAGGGAGTACCATAGGCTAAAGTAATAATGAAAAGCTGGTTGCTATGTCAGTGAAGTTCCTTTGTTTGTATGGACAGCAGTTGACAATTCCTGTATGAGAAATGTATAAGTTTTCATAGCAGAAATCAAAATTAAGGAATGTCTCAAAAACGAACTCCACGAAAAAATGTATATAACATAAATTATGTGTTTTAACGTGCTCTACATTTTTTGTGTAGGAAGTTTTTGTCCATCTCTTACGGTTTAGTAGTTATTCAAAATTCACTAAAATTCATCCAGAATAAACTACTCTTCAGAGGCTATTCCCAGAAAATTCAAGATAAACATTTTATTTGTCAGGTAAATATCTTTGATATACGAAATTTTAATCAAAATCGTTAGAGCCATTTTTGAGAAAATAAAAATTTTCGAAAAAAGTTCCATGTAAAGAGTAGTTGGGGGTGGGGGGATTTTTCTCAAAATCTTCATGTCGCATCCCTGGAAGATACTAAACTTAAATACCAAGTTTGGTATTTTACCTACTTTTTGAGTTACCGTGTTCACGGACACACACATATACGGACCTTTTTCTGAAAATACTTTTTTTGGATGCAGAGGACCCTAAAATATATATTACCGGTGAAATCTCGGTATCGATTTCTTTTGGTGGAGTGCAATACATTCTCTACACACTAGGTAAAGTATTAGTGCGTATAGAGAAAGTAAAAAAATCGTTTAAAATGAAGAAATAAGGAAAAATCATTAGATAAGAAATCAATGTGCACGATATTATTATTATTATCATTATTATTATTATTATTATTATTATTATTCCTCTATGGATTAGGTCATTTGATCTGTTCCGACCGCAGCCCAACTTCTTCTAGGTCTGCCCCACTTCTTCCTTCAGGCTGGTATTAAAGAATTTGTTTTGGGAGTCTTTCTGGTCTCATTTCATTTAGGTGTTCTATCCAGTTATGTCTATACTTCAATATTGCATCTTCCATGCAAAATATTCCAAGTACCTGTCTGCTTTCTGTGTTTCTTATTTTATCTTCTCGTTTACAGCCGTTTACTGTAAGCAGAAATTTCATCTGTGCAGCCGTCATTTTACTGATCTTATGTTTAGTTAGTATCCAGGCTTCTGAGCCATATAATGAACAGGAGACAGCTATTGTTTTATAGAATTTCAACCCCACTCTCTTTTTTGCTGTTTTGCTTAGTGTTCTTGTTATTGTTCTGCAGATGCCTTGGAATTTTGCAGTTTATTTGTAACATCATGATCGCAGTCAAAGGAAATATCGCAACCTAGGTAATTAAAGTATTTCACTTGTTCCAGTATGTTATTTCTTACTATTATTTTTGATCTAATATGTTCTTTTTCTTGAAATGCCATGATCTTTCTCTTTACTGTATTTCTAAATTATATTCTTTGCATAATTTGTTCACTTAAAATATGTTCTTTTGGCTTTCATCTTCTGTATTTGATAATATAGCTTGGTCATCAGCGCATATAGTATTTGTTGTTTTAAAATATGTTCTTTTGGAGTTCATCTTCTGTATTTGATAATATAGCTTGGTCATCAGCATATAGTACTTGTTGTTTTAATATATATATATATATATATATATATATATAGGAAACAAATCAAGAAATAAACCAAGGTTGCAGTACTATTTATATATATATTATTCCCTATACATTCTATTATTTGCTTTTTTTTATCATTTTATTGATGTAGATATTAAATAGTACTGCAACCTTGTTTTATTTCTTGATTTGTTTCCTATTTTTAAAACAGCTTTTGTATTTTTATATAGTCTTTTAGAAGATGTTTAGGTATTCCAAATTCCTTTAATATTGTCCAAAGTTTGGTTGTATATACTTTATCGAAATCCTTAACAAAGTCTGTGAATACTATGTGTGTTCCTTTGTTATATTCTCTTCTTTTGTCGACGAGTTCTTTTAATGCAAACACACTGTCCATACATGATCTTTCTGGTGTGAATCCATTTTGATCTTCTACTAAAACGGTTCTGCTATTTTCTTTAATATTAGAGTTACAATTTTTGAATATATTTTACATCCTGTATTTAACAACTACATTTATAGTTGTTACAGTCTGACCGGTTCCCTTTCGTAAAAATGTAATAAACTGTAGCTCTTGACTAATGGTCTAGAACTTATAAATAAACATAAATTTATAACATATAGGCAGTCTAAGTTACAAAAATATTCCTCCATATTTGAACAGTTTAGTATTTATATTATGTATACCAGCTGTCTTCACATTTTACTGATTTTAACACTTCTTCTAATCCATCTATTATTATCATATCTACTTTTACCCAATCTTCATGATTATTTTTCTCTGCTATGTGTTTCAGATTATGCCATAGCTTTTTATAGTGTTCAATCCATATATTAATGGTAAATGTATCTTTTTCTTGAGTTTAAGTCTATAAGATAGTGCTTCACTTTTAATAGAACAACCTATATATTTCCATGCTCATTTAAGTTTCTTTCGGAAATTCAACTATATTTATATATTTTTGTGTTTGTTTCTACAGAGCTCATTTTTTTTGGTAGTGTTTAACGCCCGCTTTAACTACTTATGGCACTGATGATACGTGAATGATGATGGAGCACCGGTGGAATGCTATGGCGAGGGAAACCGGAGTACCCGGAGAAAACCCATCCCAGCGCCGCTTTTTCCACCACAAATCTCACAAGCGGTCGCTTGGGATCGAACCCTGGTCGTCTAGGTGAGAGGCGAATGGTTTAACCACTCGGCCACGGCGCAGCCCGCAGGACTCACAATTTCTTACTCTTTCCGTTTATTTTATTATGCTTTATTACGTAAATGTTAATTGCTTTATAGGCCATTCTTTGCTGACCATGTATATCATGTTATAATATACTTATATATTCATCCCAGCTTATTTTATGTGCTTTCTTATATTCTTGTTTAACAATTTCACCTTTTTTTGCACTCTATTCTAGATTTTTGTGTTTTTCCTGCAAGTATTCATGATACGCATTTTGTTGTTATTGTTATTATTATTATCATCATAATCATCATAATCTACATTAATGTCTTTTATGAGCCATGAGAAATTAGAATCATATGATCAAGTACTCAGAATGCGAGAAACACGATTAAACTGATTTTAGAATAGGTTCTACTAGGGAGAGGAAAAAGGAGTAGATCAAAAAAGACTTGGTTGGACAATATGAGAATTGGTAATAAGGAGAGAGGCCTGGTGGAGTTGGACTGAGAAGAAAGAGCAGAATGGGTAAATAAGGTAAGAGTAAAAACACTTTGGATACGGGAAGATGTGATTTATTCTTTAGTAATGAATTCATTTTACTTTCTCGTACACATATGTACAATGCACATACATAGTAACTAGAGAAGGTTTGTATTACATTCAAACATTTGATACTGAAATTTTACCTGAATACATGTTTTGAGGGCCCCTGAATGCAAAAGAAAAAAGTCCGTGTATGTGGACAGTATAATTCAAAAACGAAAAAGTGGTTAAATACCAAACTTGCTATTTAAGTTCAGTATTTTCAGCGTTGCAACACGAAGATTTCCAGGAAAATCCCCCACACCAAACTACCTTTTAATTGGAACATTTATCGAAATTTTCGACTTTCTTAAAATGTACTATTGATTAAAATGTCCCATATTAAATATATTTACATGGCAAATAAACTTTATATCCTGAATTTCTTGGGATTAACCGCTGAAGTCCTCTTCATTGTGAATGTGGTTTGCATGACTGCTAAATCGTAAGAGATAGACACATACTTACTACACAGATATTCCCTGCTATTGGTTTCAATTTTAAAATGCTTAAAACTGTTCTCAAAGTAGAAGTCCTCATCCTTTTCATATGTCTTTTATTTTACTCCTGATCATGGAAAAAGAAGTAAATTTCAATGTCAATCGCATAGTTTAGGTTTCAAAATATTTGACTATTGTTTTAGCCTAATTTACACGATATTTCCCTTGTACTTAGAAAGAAGGAAGTAATATGACCATTTCTGCTAATGTTTATCTCGAGATGTAAATAAAAGAGTACTGTTTTGTAAGAATAGTATGTTTGCAGAACATATAGAAAGTTATGTTAATTATGTTCCAGCTTCAAGACAGATACTCCTCCACTAGCTTATGTCGTACATCGTGGTTGGTGGTTTCGATGGTAGCCTCTGGTTCCTAAGGTTTTTTTTTTTTCTCCGGAGTCTGGTCGGGACTCCGACGCTGTATACCCTACTTTGTTTGCTGTATGAATACTGAATTGCTGTTTTCTGCTGTTACACACGCATATACATAAACATATAACAAAAACCTATGTTCTAAGCGGGACTCGCACCCTCGATCCCCAAAGCGAGACGCCTTAGCGAGCGCGGCTATGGGGACCGGCCACGTGTTCAAACCGGCAAAGGACGATATATTTTTTTGGGCGTAAAATTCCTTCGGAAGGGAAGTAAAAGCCTTGCCTCCGTGCCGTATATTTACGGCACCTCAAGCCTGATAAAAAGGCCTCTAAATTAAGCGGTCTTTCTTGCCCAAAATAGAATGTGACGCTGAGAACCATAATAGTTAAAGATCGCTCATAAATAACACTCAATTTACACTAATTTTTCGTAAGTATTCATCTGTAACTGTTGGTCTAATACAAGGCGAATTAGTAAATACTGCCAAAGGCTGACACGGAGTTCTAGAATGCCACAGTACAGAAGATTAATTTTAATATTCCTTTATACTCATTCACTGGCTCCCTCGTGAATGAGACATGCCAGATAACGATCCTTCCTTCGCAGTAAGGGCCGTTAAGTTTGATATCACGACGTAAAGTGAATGTTTGCCTTGACCTTCTTAGTTCATATTATAACTTCCTTTGATAATGGGCGCTTCGTAGTCACGGTTTTCTTGCTGCCGAGTTTATAAGCGAGAGAAAGGTGAAGGTCCACATCCATTTATTGCGCACATTTATGATACCCGTCCTATTAATTTTCAAACTTGATTTAAAGTACGAGAATTTAGTTTGGATTAGTCTAAAGGTACACTTTTTTACTTTCTCTACACGTACTATGTACATAATGTACAGAGAAGGTATTGCACTCCAACAAATTCGATACCGAGATTTCAGCGGAAATATATATGTTTTAGGGTCCCCTGTAACCAAAAAAAAAACATTTTCAGAAAAAATTCCTTGTGTGTGTGTCCGTGTGTCTGTGAACACGATAACTCAAAAACGAAAAGTTAGTAAAATACCAAACTTGGTATTTAAGTTTAGTATCTTCCAGGGATGCGACAAGAAGATTTTGAGAAAAATCCCCCCACGCCAAACTACCCTTTACATGGAACTTTTTTCGAAAATTTTGGTTTTCTAAAAAATGGCAGTAACGATTTTGATTAAAATATCGTATATTAAAGATATTTACCTGACAAATAAAATGTATATCTTGAATTTTCTGCGAATAGCTTCTGAAGACTACTTTATTCTGAGTGAATTTTACGGAATGTCACATAATTGCTAATCCGTAAGAGATAGACAAAAAGTTACTACACAAAAAATGTAGAGCACATTAAAACACACAATTTATGTTGTATACATTTTTTCCGTGGAATTGATCGTTTTTGAGATATTCCTTGTTTTTGTTTTCAGGTTCAAAAACATACAGGAATTTGTAAACTTGTGTCCATACAAACAAAGGAACTTCAGTCTCATAGCAACCAGCTTTTGACTATCGCTTTAACCTATGCTACTTCCTTATTTCGCTTCTACTTACAAAGAAGTAAGTAATAAGACTATTTCTGCTAATTTTTTTGTCGATTAGCATGAAGTAAATAGAAGCATGAGCTTTTTAAAACTAATTTATTGCAGAGATGTACGGAAAGTCATGTGAATGGAACACATCCGATTTTTTACTTTCTCTAGACGCAGGTACTATGCGTGTAGTAGATAGAGAAGATATTGTATTCTACCCAAAAATTCGATGACGAGATTTTACCGGAAATATATTTTGAGACATCTTAAATTCCAAAAAATATTTTTAGAAAATACCCGAGTGTGTATGTGTATATTTGTGAACTGCAATGCTCAAAAACCCTAAGACCGTTAATTGCGAAACGTCGTATTTAAGTTTAGTATGTTCCAAAGTTGTGACAGGAAGATTTGCAACAAAATCACCCCAGCCAAAACTAGGCTTTACGTTGAAAACTTTTTGAAAATTTGTTTTTTCTGAAACGATTTTTATTAAAATACCGGATATTAAAGACATTTGCATTGCAAATACAATATATATCTTGAATTTTCTGAGAATAGATTCACACACATGGACATGTTTTGAAAAATGTTTTTTTTTTTTATTCATGGGGTCCCAATACTTGTATTTCCGGTGAAATCTCGATATCGATTTTTTTTTTGTGTGAAACACATACCTTCTCTATCCACTATGTACATTGTACATACGGACTATAGAACGTAAAAAATAATTTCAAACATAATTTAATTCTTCATTCTATATTATTAGATCTATTGATAATAATAAATAGACTATAATAACGCCAAACTCTACAAGTTTTAAGAAGGTAAGAGATTAAAACTTAATTTATATTCTATATTTTCATCAAGGTTTTTGGAGTAATTGAGGTCAATATAGTAAATAATTATAACAATATGTGGTAAAAATGATTATAACATTTAAACGAATTTTAAGAATATTCCCCAAGCAGGGAAGAACTAAGTAATATCACGGTAAGTTCTTGCTTCTATAACCTTGATTCTATTACTCTTCGTTTCTATGCGTAACAGCTGCTTAAAGAAACAGTTTTCTGTAGGTAGTTTCACCTTGATCATTATAGGTGCTAAAATGTAACGCCATCTGTCAGCTCTGGTTTGTAGATGACCATGATTTGTTGGGTGCCCAAGGCTATTCTTCATCGACAGCAGGTGGGCACCTGTTTTTCTCATTTATTACGTAAATGCAATACTTCAATTCATATGAAAGCACTTTGAAATATGAAAACAAAATAAATGTTCTGAGTATTGCCCTCTCAACTTAATAGTAAGTAACTGGCGCGTGTACGGTGGCGCGTGTAAGTCGCAAAGTGATCGATTCCCGCGGCCTGCCTTCCTCACCCATGGGTTTTCTTCACGGGCTTCCTGGGATCGTCAGGCGAATGCTGGGAATGTTCCATACATCCACCAAAATTCCTATACCTTCTTTCGCCTCACTACACCGCTCTTCTGGTTATCCGTTTGGGGGTTATAAGTGTCGGCGGGGATCTCTAAGCGTTCTATGATTGGTTATCTTCGTCCTCCGGGTAAGTGATCTCCGGTACGCACAGTGGGATATCTAAGCTAGCAGAGGAAAGGTGCTTTACTAGCCGCCGCCGGAGAGTTTCAATCTGGTCATGATAGGAACCCTACACTTTGCTTTGTGTGACTCCTTCGGTCGACCGCCCTCTGTTCCATCACGCCGCATTCTTTCTCTCAGGGCTGCCCCGCAAGGGATTTTCTAGGTCAGGTTGCAGAATCTGCTCCGCGATTTATTCTACACTATCCTAAACTATCCTATCCTAATAGTTTCGTTTCGTAATCGGCTAACCCATTGCGTATTTGTGGAACTGGCATCCTATTAGGACTTACATTATCTTAATAGTAAGTAGGAAAAAAGTTTACATTCCTTCCGAGAATTTTATACTCAAATATCACCGGAAATACTCGTTTTGAGGATCGCCGAGTAAAGAATTTTAAAACAACTGTGTGTATGTGGACAGCATAAGTCAAAAACGAAAAGAAGGTTCATATGAATATTAAAATTCAAGCTTAGCATATTCCAAAGATTTTTAGGAAAATATTCTACCTCAAATCACCATTTACATCCCACAATATTTTCTATTTTCTCAAATATGCCTCTAACGACATTGATAACTATTTCCGAAATATTCCTGGCCAATAGTTTGAATTTTCAAGAACAAAACATTATTCAAGTGACAAGTCACTATTGTTGTTTACTTCCTCTACCACGTAGTATGCACAATGTAGGCATAGAAGGTATTGTACTCACCCAAAAAATCGATACCGAGATTTCACCGAAATTATAGTTTTGAGAAGCCTCCAAAAATAATTTTTACTTTCTCTGCATGCTATGTATATAGTACATACAGAAGATATTGCGGTTAAAAATTCCTTTCGGAGATTTAACCAGAAATACAGATATATTTTGAGGCCCCTCGAATAAAAGAAAAATATTTTTAGAAAAACGACTTATGTGTGTACAGCAATTCTCTAAAACGAAAAGTCGGTCAAATATGAAACTTAATTTCAGAATTTTCTAATATGCTAGTGGTAACTATTTTGCGAGATACACCTAGTTATTGCTTTCAATTTTAAATACTTATACATTTCTCAAATGAAATATATATATATATATATATATATATATATATATATATATATATATATTGTTTGCCAAGCTAAGAGCACGGAGTGTCAATGCATCATCGAACAGGCAGCTCTTAATAGTTTTCACTATCGCTTTAGTTATGCGTATGCCTTTATTCCTGCTACAAGGGCGTATGTAATAAAAGTGTGTTTATATTGATATACATGAAATACGGGAGCCGTGCTGAAAGTGGTGAGCAATAATGTCTAAACCTCTTAACTTTTATTTTTTAGCGAAGCAAGAACATCGTTCTGCTAATTTACGACATAGTCTCCATTTCTTTACACACATTTTCCCCATTGTTCTGCAAGTTTTAAAATATCCTTACAATATAACTGCGTTTAAGCTGCACGAAACACTGACGCACTTTCTGAATATCCTTCACCGTCTCGTAGTGTTGGCCTCGCATCTGTTTCCTTAACGGAACCAAAAAGTGATAGTCGGAGGACGCCAAGTCGGAACCTTAGGGAGGAAAAGGAAGAGTCTCCCTCCCAAATATTCTGATCTTCTCCATTGTGACACGGGCAGTGTGAGGACGCGCTTTATCCTGTTGCAGGATGATCTTTCGAGGACGCTTATGGCGCAAAACGCGATGGATCTTCCCAAGCATCTGGATATAGGGCGGTGATAACCCGAAGTTGAGCGCTCTTAAACACTACTTATCATCATCATCATCATCATCATCATCATCAAAGTGTCTGGATGTAAGGCACTGATAGCCCCGAAGTTGAGCGCTCTTAAACACCACTTATCATCATCATCATCATCATCATCATCATCATCATCATCATTAAAGTGTCTGGATATAAGGTGCTGATAGCTCCGAAGTTGTGCGCTCTTAAACACCACTTATCATCATCATCATCATCATCATTAAAGTGTCTGGATATAAGGCACTGATAGCCCCGAAGTTGAGCGCTCTTAAACACCACTTATCATCATCATCATCATGAAAGTGTCTGGATATAAGGCGCTGATAGCCCCGAAGTTGAGCGCTCTTAAACACCACTTATCATCATCATCAAAGTGTCTGGATGTAAGGCACTGATAGCCCCGAAGTTGAGCGCTCTTAAACACCACTTATCATCATCATCATCATGAAAGTGTCTGGATATAAGGCGCTGATAGCCCCGAAGTTGAGCGCTCTTAAACACCACTTATCATCATCATTAAAGTGTCTGGATATAATGTGCTGATAGCTCCGAAGTTGTGCGCTCTTAAACACCACTTATCATCATCAGCATCATCAAGGTGTCTGGATTTAGTGGGCAGCATTTCTAGCAGCTCACACTGTCTTCATGAATTCAAAGGGTGACATTCCATACTCTGGCGTTTTGTTTCAGTAACGATGGTACAGCTTTCATCACTTCGGCAAAATATACCTACTTGTCAAAAACCTAACACCTTCATTTTGATATCTCTGAAGAAGGTTTTGGCGGATGGGTGGCTTTCGATCAATACACTGGGACTAAATGGGCACAACATTTTCGATGACCTAAGCTTTGTATCATTTCTTACACTGCACTATGTTCTACTGCAAATTGTAAAGCGATTTCATCCACAGTGGTACGCCTATCTGCTCTAATGATCTCATCAACTCTTTCCTTGTTATTTCCATGGAGGCAATTCGCGGACGATCGCTATGAGGCTTTCTTGGATATTCGCTTTCCCATCTTTGATACGCTTCACCCATTTCCTAACACTTCCAGCACCCACGCAGACATTCCCATTGGCACTTTGAAGTCAGAGGAGAAATTCCCTTTTAACAAGGAATTCAATGACAGCGCGATGTCGAAAGGAAACATAGATATCTGCCATTTTGGAAATACTGCTGTGTTGACATGATAGAAGCTAATGACATCACATATAGTGTAAAAACTGTGGATTATGATTCGGAAGTGCTTTTTGTTACATTGTTGGAATTTGAATTTTAACATTTGAGTGGGACTGCAACGTGACGAAGTGGTTAGACCATCCGCCTCTTACCCAGGTGACCGCATGTGGGATTTGTGGTGGACAAAGCGGCGCAGGGTCGGGTGTTCCCTTTGTATCTGAAACGAAATAATTATCAAGAAGCTATTTATACAAATGTTTATCTCAATTAAAATGCAGTAGATAGAAATAAACTTTCCTAAGAACAGTTAATTTACCCATTAATAAACTATAACGATTAGTGAATACAACACATCACATTTGTACTCTCTCTCTAGCACTATGTACATGTATTGTATCCCACCCAAAGATTTGAGATCACTTAGTCTAAAAAAGCATATTTAGAAAAAGGTCTACGTGTGTGTGTGAGAGAGATAGAGAGAGGGAGAGAGAGTGTGTGAGTAAATATCTGTGCACAGATAGCTCAAAAACGAAAGACCTTAAATACAAAACGAGGTACTTACGTTTAGCTTTTTCTAAGGATACGACACAAAGATTATCAAGAAAATTCCTCCACCACAAACTACCCTTTACATGGCATTTTTTTTTTTAAATGTTGTTTTTCTCAATGAGTCTAATGATTTTTATTAAAATACCGTGTATTAAAGATATTTACATGGCAAAAAATAAAACGTATATTTTTTAATTTAATTTAATCAAGTATTAAAACCAATTCTGCTAAAGTTTATCTCGATTAGCTTGAAGTAGATGAAAGAATAATCTTTTGTAAGAATAGAATGTGTATTGAATAGCTAGAAAAAGTTATGTGAATGGAACAGATCAGATTTGTATATATGTGAACATTGTCATTGCTTTGGGAGCATGCAGTGCTATCAGGAATTAGTGTAAATACAATTTTTGTTTCTTCAACTGTGAGCATATAACATTTCGCTTAGCCAAAAGGAAACCACTTTCTAGATTGAAGTAGTGAAGAAGTTTCATCCCAAAGGATACTGCGTATTTTAAGTACTTAAGTTGCTGGGCTATTTTTCCGTAGCATGTAGTCTAAATCATGTAGACTGGTTAAAACATTTTTACGTGGTGTTTCGTTTCTGTCTGTGAGGGTCATCTCCAGAGGCTAAGGTTGATTTGTTGAGAGAGAAGTGACGTGAATACATTTCTGAGAATGTACCTCAAAAACATGCACGAATCGTCAAATCAAAGAGTTTTAATTCACAGACCATTCAAAATAGCTCGGAAATTTTAGAACCTACAGCTAGGGACATCGGCCGTGAAGGCTTACACATATATTTGATATTGCGCATCTTTTGCTCACAGTATTGCAACTGCCGTCATTCTTCATATGCATTCTTAGACCCTTACTAAATGTTGTAGATAATCAACTTTACAGGAATGTCCATATATCTGTTCTTTTTACGTTCTCTAGCACGTATGTACAGTTTACATAGGTAGATAAAATATTGTATTCCATCCGAATTTGCGGACTTTAAATAAATAGATAATAATAATAAAAAATAAAGGATGCTTAAAAAAAGGTCCGAATGTGTGTGTGAACAGCATATGTAACTCAAAAACGAAAAGTCGGTTAAACACAAAATTTAGTATTTTTTTATTTTAGTACAAAGAATGTGACACTCACATTTTCAGGAAAATCCTCCACCCCAAGTATATTTTACATGGAACATTTTTCCAAACAATTTGATTTTCTAAAAAATTTTCTCTAACAATTTTGATTAAAATGTCATATATTAAACATAGCTGCAGGACAATTGAGATTTATATCCTGAATTTCTTTGCAATTGTTTCTCTTCATTCTGGAAGAATTTTACTTAACTGGTAAACAATAAGACATAGACAAAACTTACTACATAGTACATATATCTCGTTGAAACACACCATTTATGCCATAATCTTTTTTGTTTGTTTGTTTATTTTTTGTAGAGTTAACCATTTCCCGAATATTCCTCGCCATTGGTTTCCTTTTACAATACGTAAACTTTTCTCATACGGAGCTTGCCATTCTTTCGTATAGATATATTTTGTTTTATTCTTGCCCATGCAACAAGAATTGACTTTTAATGGTTTCAGTTAGCGACCCTTTGAAAGAATTGGAATATCTCTTTAGCCTAATGTATTCCTTTATTTCCTTTTTATTTACATTTTAAAGTCGTGTGAATGTGTTCCGTACATCTGTGTGTCCGTGAGTCTGTGAACACGATAACTCAAAAACGAAAAGTCAATAAAACACCAAACTTGGTATTTAAGTTTAATATCTTTCATGAACGCGATAAGAAGATTTTGAGAACCCCACCCCAAACTATCCTTTACAGGAACAAAATTCTAAAATTTTGACTTTCTCAAAAACAGTGCTAAAATCTCTGAGGACATTATTCTGGATGAATTTTGGTGATTTTGCATAACTGATAAGAGATAGATAATAACGTACTACAAAAAAATGTAGATCTCGTAAAAACACAAAATTTATGTCATATATATTTATTCCGTGGATTTGACTATTTCTGAGATATTCCTTGTTATTGATTTTATTTTACAATATATAAACTTTTCTCATACGGGAGGTTACCATTCCTTTCATATATATTTTGTTTTACTCTTGGCATGCAAACATAATTGACGTTCAATTGTTTCAGTTAGCAACCCCTTTGAAAGGATTTGACTATCGCTTTAGCCTACTTACAACGTTGCAAATAATATGACCATTTGTGCTAAGTTTATCTCGGTAACCATGAAAAAAAAATCTTGTTTAAGACTAGTTTGATGTAAAATAGCTAGAGAAAGTCATGTGAATGGTAGACATCAGTTTTACCGCATCAAATGCTTTAAAAGAGTCAGTACAGATAGAAGCCTCAGAAAAAGTTACTTCTCCATTATTTGTTACAATGACTCACTTCCTAATTCAGAAAAACAGCGCATAGCATATATAATAACACACGAGAAATAATAATTTGAATTTTAAATGAGGTTTCATAACAAACCTGAGCAGCAGTGCTGAACATTTTCGGACCTATGACAAAGATACTCGTCTGCCTACTCTTGACATCTTCCACGTGAGCCGTAACCCTCCTCTCTGGCTGATACATATTGCATGCGGTTTCCTCTTCTGTGCCAACGAGTCACATACTTTTTCCGCACTTTCTACATCGACATTATCAATCAATGTATGCCATATCCATAATAAAGGTCACCTATTTGAACTTCGAATAAGAAAGTCGCAGTCTGTGTGCGTCAAAAAGTCGAAAAATGGGAATTTGAAGAGATCACACCTCCACAGAGACATGTATCGATCAATCGTGACGAAGATATCGCCATTTTAATATGGAGCAATCGGTGTTTGACCTCCTAATGTAATCTCTTATGAATAAAGCAGAAAGCGTTCTTGCGTCATGCCTTACAAATGCCCATGAAGATCAGTTTTAACATTTCAGATGCAAGAGCAAACGCCGCCGTGAAGGAGATTTTAGATGCACTGATAAGCCACGTGCGTCAAAATTGAAATATACTCGTCTGGACACACCGGTGGAAAATGTAAAATATTCTTGTATAAGTGAGGAGAAGATCTGTACCTGCTTTGATTCAGATAAATGTTCTATTCGCTTTATTACCGTCCAAAAACATGAAACAGCACCGTTGTTCATAGGATTCTGATTGATGGATGTGTTTTATGTAGCTTTATACGTTCCATACAGCTAGATCCATTCTGAAGGCCTTCCTTATGTCATAATTGACTTACAATAGACCATTTTTATTCTGATGTCGCAGATTGAGCTACAGTTTTATGGTGAAAATACACCGAAAACAAAAATATCCATATTTTGTTTTCTCTCACACATGGTCTCTATCCATCGAAAAAAAAACAAAAAAAGAAAACAAAAACAACACATTATTAAGTTTTAAGTTGTAACGGCTGACTTAACGTCTATTATTCGCTCAAAGATATGCTGCCTCAAAGTATGCCAGGCGGAGATAATGAACTTTGTCCAACCCAACAAGTATCTTTGAACAAGACCGCACTAAAGAGAACTTACCAAAAGTTCATTTAGTGAAGTGAGTATCGGCCGCAAGTAGTTTCAATTTTTACTTTCTCTAGCACTTATGTACAATGTACATAGTAGATAGAGAAGAGTGTAATCCACCGAAAATTCCCTACCGAGATTTCACCAGAAATTCACGTTTTGTGGTCCATAGAGTCCTTGTGTATCTGTGTGTGAGGCAGTATAATTCAAAAACGAAAAGTCCAATAATATCAAATTTGATATTAGTATCTCACAAGGATGCGACGCGAAGGTTTTCAAGAAAACCTTTCCACCTCAAACTACATTTACTTGGAAAAATGTTCGATAGTTTTATTTTCCCAAAACAGACTCTAACAATTGACATTACAATACAATATATTAGAGATATTTACATGCCAAATAACATGTATATCTTGAATTTTCTGGAAATAGCCTTTAAATACTTCATTCTAAATGGCTTTTGCATAACGGATAAACCGTAAGAGATAGACAAAAACTTATTGTAAAAATCTGTGTTCCATTCACACGACTTTCTCTACATCTCTGCAAAAAAATATTATTAAAAAGTTTATGCTTCCATTTACTTCATGCTGATCGAGAAAAAATTAGCAGAAATAGTTTTATTACTTGCTACCTTGAAACTAGAAGTGAAATGAGGGATTATCATAGGTTAAAGTGATAGCCGAAAGCTAGTTGCTATGTGACTGAAGTTCCTTTGTTTGTATGGACAGGAGTTGATAAATTCCTGTATGAAAAAAGATAAGTTTTTCATAGCTGAAATCAAAAACAAGGAATATCTAAAAAACAATCAACTCCACGAAAAAATGTATATGACATAAAATGTGTGTTTTAAGGTGCTCTACATTTATTGTGGGGTAAGTTTTTATCCATCTTTTACGGTTTAGCAGTTATGCAAAATTCCGTAAAATTGACCCAGAATAAAGTAGTCTTCAGAGGCTATTCCAAGAAAATTCGAAATATGCATTTTATTTTTCAGGTAGATATCTTTAATATACGATATTTTAATCAAAATCGTTAGAGCCATTTTTTAGAAAATCAAAATTTTCGAAAAAGTTCCATGTAAAGGGTAGTTTAGGGTGGGGGATTTTTCTCAAAATCTTCGTGTCGCATCCCTGGAAGATACTAAACTTAAATACCAAGGTTGATATTTTACCAACTTTTCGCTTTTGAGTTATCGTGTTCACAGACACACGGACACACTGATACATGGACACACGGACACACACGGACCTTTTTCTGAAAATACTTTTTTTGGATACAGGGGACCCTAAAACATATATTTCCGGTGAAATGTCGGTATCGAATTTTTTGGTGGAGTGCAATACCTTCTCTATACACTGTGTACATAGTGCGTATAGAGAAAGTAAAAAAAAAAAAAAAAACTCAACTTATGTCCTGTACATTTTTGTTGTGGACATTTACCATTCCCGAGATCTTCCTTGTTATAAATTTTAATTTTAGAATGGTTACAATTTTCTCAAACAGGAAATGATCCGTGTTTCTTTTGTTTTACTCGCGGCAATGAAAAGAAGCGAATTTCAATGCTATCGCATAGCGTCAGCTTTTAAAATATTTCATTACTATTTTTTGCTGGTGTATACGCTTATTTCTGTTCTACTTATAAAAAACAAGTAATAAGACCATTTCTGCTAATGTTTCTCGATGTCGGTTAGCTCGATGTCGATTAACATGAAGTAGAAAGAAGAATAATCATTTGTAAGAAGTTTGTTTGCAGAGCAGGTAGGGAAAGTCATGTGAATGAACACATTTTATTCTCCAGTGAAGGGTGGCTCCAAGAAAGAAAGAAAGAAAGTGACAAAGCGTTAACTTTTTTCAGTTCCTTCACTTAATATTTTTTAATCCCGATATATGCAAGGAATTAAATATTATCAATGATTCATTCTAATATGTAATAAATAGTAGTTTACAATACGAATACCGTAACATATATTACAATATGAGAGTGGAAAATTTACAAGCCAGTTTTAATAACCAATCGTGCAGTGTAATGTGTAGATACGATATGTGCAAGATACGTTATATTTACTTTAGTTACGTAATATGGATTTTATATGTACTTTGGTAAATTGATTTCTTTATTTCAGCTGTAGTATTAGGGATCACTGAAACCGCTCACCACATGATACACATCAGCAACAGATGAATTAAATACAATTCTAATGTATCCCATTCACATGGCTTTCTCTACATCTCAAAGTATTATTGTTAAAAAGCTATTCTTCCATCTACTTTATGCTAATCGAGATAAACCTTAGCAGAAATGGACTTATTACTTGCTTCTTAGTAAGTATAAGGGAAAAGGGTGAATGCACTATGCTAAGCTAATGGTTGCTATGGGCTTGAAATTCGTTTCTTTGCATGGTTGGGGTTAACAAGTTCACGTATGAGAAAAGTTTAAGTACATTAAAACTGAAACTAAAAACAAGCAATGTATCAAAAACGGTTAACTCCTCGAAAAAATGTGTATAACATACATTTTGTAGTTTACAGAAATCTACAGTTTTTGTGTAGCAAGTTTTGACTATCTCTTACGGTTTACCAGTTATGCAAAATTCAATAAAATCATCCAGAATAAAGAGGTCTTTAGAGGCTATTCCCAGAAAATTCAAGATATACATTTTATTTGATATGTAAATATCTTAAATATAAAAACTTTTAATCAAAATCTTTAGAACCATTTTTGAGAAAATCAAAATTTTCGAAACTTTTTCCATGTAAACAGCAGTTTTGGGTGGGGGGATATTCTTGAAAATCTTCGTGTCGCATTCTTGGAAGATACCAATCTTAAATACACAGTTTGGTATTTAACGGTTTTTTCGTTTTTGAGCTATGCTGGCATAAAAACACACTGACACAAACAAGGATATTTTTCTAAAATGATTTTTTGTATCGAATTTTTGGTTGCAAAACAATAGGTACCTTCTCTATATACTATATACATAGTACGCGTAGAGAATGTAAAAATGAGTTCTGATGAACATATTTTAAATGCAACTAATTCTTTTATAGCTAGTTTAATTCCTAGGAAATCCTGAAGAGGAATTCTAAAATTTGAAGATTTGTGTTTGAAGAAAAATGAAAATGGTTGAGTACAGAATCTTCATTACGAAACTAATTGCGTGATGAGGTAATTATGAAACTGGCAAAGAAATGACTAGCTTTACAACATTCTTTTTAGTATTGCAAAATTCATATTACGTAACTAAAGTTCATAAATACTTTTTCATTACATATTTGGTCTCCTAAGGAAGAGATAAATGAGACGCGTGACTTTTTATGTTCAATCTAATTCACTAAAAACATCCAAACTCGATCTGTAACATCAATGTGACAATGGCCCTTTATTAGTATATTTTTCTTGGATCTCCAAAAATATAGACGAATTTCAAAGTGTTAGCTATGCTAAAATACATATATGATTTACGAACTTCCTAAGTACAAAAATTTGCTGTGTTCCATTCACATGACTTTCTCTACATCTCCGCATCAAATTATTGTTAAAAAGCTTATGCTTCTATTTAGTTCATGCTAATTGGGTAAAATTTGCAGAAATAGTCTTATTACTTGCTTCCTTGTAAGTAAAAGCGAAATAAGGCAGTACCATAGGTTAAAGTGATAGTCAAAAGCTGGTGGCTATGTGACTGAAATTCCTTTGTTTGTGTGGAAAGGAGTTGACAAATTCCTGTATACGAGGAGTATAAGTCTTTTAAAGCTGAAACCAATATCAAGGAATGTCTCAAAAACGATCAACTCCACGATATATTTATATCATATATATATGACATAAATTGTGTGTTTTATCGTGATATACATTTATTGTGCAGTAAGTTTTTGTCTACCTCTTACGGTTTACCAGTTATGCAAAATTCAATAAAAATCGTCCAGAATAAAGAAGTCTTTAGAGGCTATTCCCAGAAAATTCTAGATAACATTTCATTTGTCATGTAAATATCTTGAATATAAGAAATTTGAATCAAAATCGTTAGAGCCACTTTTGAGAAAATCAAGATTTTCGAAAAAAGTTCCATGTAAAGGGTAGTTAAGGGTGGGGGGATTTTCTTGTTAATCTTCGTATCGCATCCTTGGAAGATACCAAACTTAAATACCAAGTTTGGTATTCAACGGTCTTTTTGTTTTTGAACTAAGCTGTCCACACACACACACACGCACACGCACACGCACACACGGACCTTTTTCTGAAAATGCTTTTCTTGGATTCAGGGGTACCCAAAACATGTATTTCTGGTGAAAATCGGTATCTAATTTTTGGATGGAATGCAATACCTTCTCTATACACTGTGTAATAGTACGTGTAGAGAAAGTAAAAATGAATCGCCGAAATGTATGTACGCGTATCATTTCCGAAAGGCTGCACCAAATTAAACAATTCTTTTCTTGTTGTGTTGGTTATTTCATAACAAGGTTTGTGGAAAAGAAAATGTTTAAAAATAGTAAGGGAAAGTTTTTAAAGTCTCATAATACGAATAATAACAGTGAGAAGGAACGCATTTCGGTTAGTAGGCACCAGATGGCAGTAGTATCACACTTATTTGGCCGTAGTTCTACAATATTTTCCCTCCCCATTGAATGTCCTTTCCTTACTCCTATCGTTTAAAACAAAGCAACAAAGAAGTTTTCCTGGCGACGAACACCTAGAAGAAGTACTTATTTATTTGCCGCTAGATGGCCATAGTGGTATTTTCCCTCCCCATTCAATGTTAAGGTAACGCACCAGTTTATCGAGAGATGGACGGAACGCAGCAGTGAATTTCAAATACATTTTTATGCTATACTGTCCTTTCCTTACTCCTATCGTTTAAAATAAAGAAGCAAAGAAGCTTTCCTGGCGATGAACACCTAGAGTAAGTACTTATGGAAAATTGTACATTACTAACAGTAATTTTATTTCATTGCATGGTCGTATTGCAAACGGAAGATTTTGTATCAGTTTTTTCATTAGGTACACCACCCGTGTGATGCTGGGGCGGGCAGCCAGCATTCTATAAATTATTATTCATCTTCTCTTAACTTATATATTGATTCACACACTGCGTCTATTTACTGCAGGTAAGCGATAGGAAAATATGAATTTCAAATAGCTATAGACACTTGCGAAGTCTGTGGTAAATATACGCAGCCATTCATAAATTCACATCGTAAAGTACAGTCATTTAAGGTAGGGCATTAGCGCGTGATTGATGATGGGATGATGTTTGTAATCTAATGTGGGCAACCAACTGTTGAGAACCTCCTTCAACGCTACACAGCCTATATTGCGGTCACTCAACTTTCACTTGTTTACTCAGCACACTAGATAACACGCGTTTCAACGCCAATTTGTAGGTCATTCTTGTTGCTTCTGTGTCTCTTCTCTACTTTTTTAAAAGGTTATGCTGGCGTTGTGCTGCTAGTTCAGTGGAGCAGCAGACACTCACACGTGCAACAGATAGTGATAATAAATGTTACTTCATCGACCACCCACTCGCTTCCCAATTCACGTTTTAACGCCAATGCCGTTTCATGGACCTTGGAAGCAATACAAGTAGATAGCAGAAGCATAGTAGCAGTAATAGCATTTATCCTACAGATACTTGTTATAGACATCATTGCTATGCAGAAACGACATAAGAAAACTTGGACTTTAATACACAGTGATAGTTATAAGCGCAACGGGTGTGATGCAGTAAATTAAAATAAGCAAGAATCACTTCTTCATTAAAGCCCTGAACATTTCTTCATATCTGCCAATCCTTAAATTGCTGAAACCCTTTTTCGTATAATTTCTGTGAAGTTCACGGTAATAAAGCCTCAACTGCTTCTTTTGCTTCATTTAATATATCATTTGGAGCCGATAAATTAACGCTCTCAACGTCTGTCGTAAAAGCAATCAATTTGAAACTAGTAGCAATAAAAACAAAATTAATATTCATACATATCCTACCATAGTTTATAACTATAAGAATGCGGCAATTCTATGCCTTATTCCTTATTTAAGTTATTACTATCTGATGTAAAACCATTAAGTGAATATTTGTCATATATTAATTTATTGTTTCTGTAGAATAAAATAATGTATTATACAAGTCGAAGGGTCGCGTTTTAAATTGCTCTACTCATGCATAAACTCTCTGTTTATCTACTTGTATAATAAATAACTATTATTAAGTGCATAATAATACATAAATTGCGTTACACAGTCATCACATGGAACGGGTGTCCGTATTTGAATTTAAAATAATACCTAATTTTATTTTACATATATAAATACATACACAAACACACACACACGCGCGCTAAAACATAACAACAAATCAACAAAAGAAAGAACACTCTGATATCATACATACACTCACACTCATATACCAAGTATGTCTATACAAAATTGAATAAGTAAAGCATACCGAAAATATCAATGCCATGGCAACATGCCGGCACGGCACTGAATTCCTCAACTGACTCATATGTTTCCCGGTAAATCACAGGGTGACCTCAAATTATTTTGTGATGACACACCCCAGGCTGTAGCATTGAATTTTTCGGTCTGATTCTTATCCTACACACGTCTTATGTGAAAAAACAATTAAATTAACACTAGTTGATCATAATAGTTACCTAAACTATGAAACTCGGGACTTAAAGTACTTGCGACATTGTAAATCGCCTTTGGGGTATGTCATTTCAAAATAATTTCAGAGCACCTCGTGGTTTACCAGGAAACATACTATTCAGTTGAGGAATTCAATGCCGTACCGGGTATCTTGCATTGGTAGCTCAGTGGTAGAGCAACCGGCTCTACCGGTGGTTGCTACCGTGGTTCATATCCCGGCTATGCATTGAACTTTTCAGTCTAACTCTACCTATACAACTCCTGTGCTACACCGGTTTGTGTGAACATTAAATTAATATTTAAAATAATTACACACATATCTTATCCCTTAGAACACATACTTCCAGCCCAAGCTGGCCATTTTTTGGCTACTTGGAATCAAGTCCCACCGTGCTGTACTCTGGTAATAGTTTTACCAAAACATCCTCCATCTACGCAATCTGCGCCCAGGCTTCCTGATCCACACATAATGGGCAAATCATCCTACCATCATCATCATCATCATCATCATCATCATCAATTACCTTATGAGCTTTCCACCCTCCCAATTTAAGCTACGGTATTCCCGCCTTTTGTTTCATACTCAGTTCTAAAATATATGTATCTTTACCCTAAACAATTTTATTTCATTTACGATCATCCATATTACGATGTTTTCTACAGGCAGATTCTATTTCCTGCCTATTTATATTACATAGTCGTGTTTTCACTTTTTTCATATTATATCTATTTTCGTTACCACTTTGCCAAATATTGTTTAAGCCAATTTTTAGGGCAGGGCTGGCCCTGTAACTCGGTCGGTAGAACTCCTGCCTGCTGTGTCAGGGGTTCCGGGTTTATTCTCAGTTGAGGGATGGGACTTTATCTCTAGGTAAGATAATTCTTTATCCTCCTCAGAGTTTGGAAGTATAAATGAGAGTGTAATTGAGTGTGATTTAATGAATAAAATGAAAGAAAACACACTCTATTCATATTGCTTTCTCTAGTTGTTTTACAAACTTCTTACAACAGATTATTCTGATTCCTACCCCATGTTGATCGAAATAAGGGAATACACAATGCTGAAGCGGAAATAAACAATTTTCAAAGTTATCGCTATGCGATTGTCATTGAAATTCGCTTCTTTGCATGGACAGCAGTAAAACATAGAAACACGGACATCTTCCTATTTGAGAAAATTATAATTATTTTAAAACTGAAACCAATAAAAAGGGATATCTCGGAAAGCACAACAAAAATGTAAAACATATAAATTGAGTGTTTTGAGATCCACATTTTTTTAACAGTAAGTTTTAGAATATCTCTTACGGTTACTAGGTGCAAAAGCCATTCAAAGGCTCTTCCCAGGAAAATCAAAATATACATTTTATTTGTCATGTAAATATTTTAATATACCCTACATGAATCAAAATCGTTAGAGCCATTTTTGAGAAAAAAATCGGAAATTGTTCAATGTAAAGTGTAGTTTGAAGCTCGTTTGGGTAGTGTGGTGGTAGGGTATCTGCCTCTCATTCTACAGGCCGTGAGTTCGAATCTCGCTTAGGGTGAAAACCAGATAATGCTTATTTCTGGGTTTTCCCTTATCCTGGGAAGACGAATGACGAGTAGCTTTAAGCTCCATGGACCCTGAGATTATTTGAGCATTATTTCACCAATTTCATACATATGACCAACCAGGTTATAGGACGTTATGCAAAAAAAAAAAAATGAAAATAAATAAATAAATAAAATAAAAAATAGCCTGTAAGGCATCCTTGGGAGATTCTAAACTTAAATACCAAGTTTGGTGTTTACGGACACACAAAAAAACACATGGACACACTGGCCTTTATCTAAAACCTTTTTTTTTTTTCAGGCGGGCCTCAAAACATAAACACGGTATCGGATTTTTGGGTGGAGTACAATACTTTTTCTATCTACTAAGGAATGGGCGTTCAATAAATCCTTGGAAAATTCAAGCAATTACACTCCAAGTTTGTATTTAGTAATCGTCGTTTCTTACTAGATGGCAGTTAAAATTTCAGCGTTATCAATTTCGTGGTTTCATTGTCACATACGATTGAATCAACAATCTTGTGCTTAATTAGAAATATGGAAAAAACAAGTTTCTTGCGGTGATTAAACACTTCTATGCAAAAGGCTCAACAACGAAAGAGATAAAGAACGGATTGGATGAATATTATGGCAAATCCGCTTCTGTGTTTGCAACAATTTACAATTGGATAAATGAGCTTAAAATGGTCGGATATCCACAAAAGATGAACATCGTTACAGAAGTCCAGTAGAACTGACTTCATGCAAAATGATTGACAAAATCCAGTACATGGATTTGAGAAATCGACGAATCAAAGTTTCGAAATAGTACAGGCTACAAGCATATCACAAAGTATAGGGTTCTCAACTTTGCACCAAAAATTAGATCTGACAACGGGGTTGACAAGATGAGTACCGCGTTTGCTCTAAATAAAAAATAAACTCAATCGTGTGATCGATTCGAAAGCTGCTTTGGTTGGCTCTTTTCCGTCGCAATACTGACGAGTTCTGCCCCGATAAATAACTGCGGATAAAACATGGATACACTACTATACTCCAGAGACAAAGGTACAGTCAAAAGTGGGGTTTTAATGGTGAACCGGTTCCGAAGAAGGTAAGGTGGTGAAATCTCCGGACAAGGTGCTGGCAAAGAAAAAGATTATCTTTCATCAAGACAATGTAAGGGTGTATACCTACACAGTTTCGATGGCGAACATCATAGAATTAAGATTCGAATTACTACAACATCCAACATATTCACCAGGTTTGGTTCCCAATAACGTTTTACTTTCTTTACACTTACTATGTATATAGTGTATAGAGAAAATATTGTATTGCACCTAAAAATTCGATACAGAGATTTCACCGGAAATACATGTTTAGAGACCTCTTGATACATAAAAGGCACTTTTAGAAATACTACTGTGTCAAGAAAGTTCCGGGAATTGATCAATAAAACACAAACATAAATTACTCATCCGATTTTATTTTATCGCCTTCAAAGTAGGCCCCTTCATAAATTATACATTTATGCCAACGAATAATCCAATCATCACAACATTTTTTGTAGGCACTTATGGGAATCGATGTCAATTGTCACCGCGAATTTTCCTTTATGTCTTCTATCGACTGAAAAAGAGGGCCTCGAAGTGGTAACTTGAGTTTTGGAAAGAGAAAGAAATCAGCAGGAGCCAGATCAGGTGAATACGGTGGTTGTTCGATGAAATTTGTTGAGGTTTTGGCCAGAAATTCATTCACCATAATAGCCTTGTGAGCTGGTGCGTTATCGCGGTGCAGAATCCATGAGTTGTCGTTCCACAAATTTGGCTTTTTTCACAGTATTTGTTCTCTCAAAAGCCGCATAACGCTCAGATAATAGTCTTTATTTGCCATCTGACCTTCGGCAAGAGCTCTGAGTGCACGACACCGCAATAATCGAAAAAAACTGTCAACATGAATGTGGGGTCGGAACTGGCTTGTTCTAGCATATCTTCAGCAATCATAACGCGATCGAGTTTTTGTAGAAAATTCAAGTCTTTCGGAACTAACTGAGCTGCAACGCGTGTCATGCCCAAACAATCGTTTAAAATGGCACGAATCGATTTGTGAGCCACAGAACATTCAGTGGCAATCTCTCTCAGACCTAAATGATGATTTTCAGACACCATTTTCTTCACTTTAGCGATGTTCAGTTCAGTTGAAACCGTTGATGGCCGACCAGAGCGAGGCAAATCTTCCACCACATCTCGACCACTTTTGAATGCACTGTACCACTCATATGCACGTGTTTTTGGTAAAGTCGATTCACCGTAAGCCCTCTGTAACATTTTCAGCGATTAGGCACACGAAATACCATTTGCAATGCAAAATTTGAGACAGATTCTTTGCTCAATATTTGTATCCATCGTAAAATCGCAAATCACCTTTGAGATGAACTAACAAAATGGCGTACTAGATGACAAACTCCGCGTAGGTATAGTTGACTTAGCGTCAACAATAATTTCGAATCTACTTTTAAACAGGATTCTTAAATGATCAATTCCCGATACTTTCTTGACAGCATGTATGTCCGTGTGTCTGTGTATGCGACTGTGGGCAGCATAGCTCAAAAACGAAAACTCGTTTAAATAATGAACTTGATATTTAAGTTCACATCTTGTAAGTATGCAACACGATGATTCTGAAGAAAATACCCCATCCCAAATTTCTCTATACATGGAAAAATAATGGAAGTTTTCCACAAAAATTACCCAAACGATATTTATTAAAATGTCTAATGTTTAAGACTCTTTTATGACAAATAAAGTGTATATCTTGAATTTTCTGGGAGTAGTCCTTTTCATATTGGTTGAAGTATGCATAACTGGTAAACCATATGATATCTCTCAAACAAAAATATAGATTTCTTTAAAACACAAATGTATGTCATTTTAGGGGGGGGGAGTAGATTTAATTTAACCAGTTCAGAGATAATCCTTGTTATTGGTTTCAGTTTTAAAGTACTTATACTTTCCTCCAGTGGGATGTCTGTATTCGATTTTCTTGCTCCTGGTTAAGCAAAAAGTACGGATTTTCATTCATCACACCGAAGCAGGTAGCTCAGGCGGTTTCGTCCGTAACTGGCATTCGGGAGATCCGGGTTCGCTACCCGTCGACCACGCAGTCCCTGGGGTGCTGTATATCATTTCATTTCCCTTCTTCATCTTTCAGTTCGGCGACAGGTGTAGATCGAGCCTTTGCAGGCAGATGGCACGGTCGCTTGCTCCGAAAAAAAATCTCCTGCCCCTGGTTGGACTAGTTGAGGCTAGATGCCGTTGTAGTGGCATTCTTCCGACGGCCTCCCAGCACTTGTATAGCCTCCGTGGTGCGTCAGGGCTGCCAGCTAATGACACTTTTAGAGACTTCTGTGCGTCTCTGCGCTTAGCTTCGTGTGCTGGTCTGTAGTTTCTCCTGCTCTGATCCCTTCACCGGGGGGTGGTAGGCCGCAAAAGATTAATGCTTGGTCGCAGTTGCAGAGATGTCCCTCTGAGATGTTCATACTCATACCTATACCTCATACCTCAAGCTCATCACATAGTTAATCAGTTCTTAAAAGAGTTGAGTATCTTAGAATATTGGTTGTATCTATAAGGAACTATATTAATGTGTTCTGGATTAACGTGAAGTAATTAGGAGAATACGAGTTACGTTGTTGCAAAGGATAGAGAAAGCCATGTGAAACCTGCACATCAGATTTTTAAAATTACTATTTCATTTTTTAAACTTTTAGAGGGATTTATGGGTGTTACTATATACATATATATGTGTGTGTGTGTGTGTGTGTGTGTGTGTGTATATATAGAATGTACTGCAACGAACTGCCCAATAAGAGATGACTCCAGTAATTGTCGGCATTAGGTCTTGTTTACGTATGCAATCATGCAGTGGTTGGCATTGCAGACGGTCATTGACACAAAATGGTCTTTAATGGAGTATTAATGAAACAATCAGTGGGAAGTGGGTCGCGCGTGGCACAGTTTGTTTCCTTTCTAACTATGGGAAATCCGTAAGCAAGGAAAAATAAATGACTTTCATTTACACAAAAGTGTGACACTAGTTCAAGGATAACTAAAAACACGACAGTGACAGTATATTTAGCGAACAGGAAACCTAAGAAAGTGAAATTTATAGTGCGGTAAATATTTGAGTGTGCTGATGCTCCCTTAACCTAACACATCTGTAAAATTTAACAGAAAATTGTAAAAAAAAGTTATAATACATTAAAACTTATTATATAATTTTAGAAATCTTCGTCCATAGCACATAGATCGAGATGGTATTGCACTTCACCCAAAAATTCGATACCGAATTCGAGAATTCACTGGAAATATACGGTTTCAGGTCACCTCCTAAATAAGCATCTTTAGAAAAAGAAATCCGATGCGTGTGGGCCTGTGTGTGTCTGTAAGCAGCATAACTCAATTTTTTTTTTGTCGGTTAAGTACCAAATTTTATATTTAATTTTAAGATCTTCCAAGGATGTGGCACGAAAACCAGCCCACTCCAAACTACTCTTACATGGAAACGTTTTCGAAAATGTTGAGTTTTTTAAAAGTGGCTCAAACAAGTTTGATTAAAGATATTTACATGATAAAATATATACCTTGAATTTTCTAAGAATAGCCTGAGAAATGCTATTCACGTGAATGACTTTTGCATACCTGGTAAATCGCAAAGTTAGAAGAAAAGAAGATCACCCAAAACACATAGTTTATGTCAATCATTTCCAAGATATTACTTATTATAGGTTAAATTTTCCAATACTTACACTTTTCTCCTCAAGTGGGAAATCGTTATTCACATTTGTCATCCTGGTAAAGCAAGAGAAGGCAATTTAATATCATTAAATATCAATCGGCTTCTCTATCGCTTTAGCTTATTGTATTTTTATTTGCCTAGAACAAATAAAAATACAATAACGTAATAAAATCAACGTAACGTAATAAAATCATTTCTGCCGATGTTTCTCATGATAAGCGTGAAGGAAATAGAAAGCTATGATTTTATAAAGCTGTGTAGGTGGAGTAGAATAGAAGGGAAATAAGGGAGTATTATATGCTAAAGCGATAGTCAAATCATATAAAAACTGGCTGTTGTGTGATTGAAATCCATTTCTTTGCATGACCAGGAATAGACATGTGCCCGTATGAGAAAAATTTAAATATTTTAAAACTAAAACCAATAACAAGGAATATTTTGGAAACGATCAACTCCACGAAAGAACTACATATGACATAAATTATGAGTTTTAACGAGATCTACATACTTTATGCAGTAACATTTTGTCTATCTCTTACGGTTTACCGGTTATGCAAAAGTAATTCAGATTGAAGAGGTCTCAGAGATATTGCGAGAAAATACAAGATATGCATATTATTTGTCACGTAAATATTTTAAATATACAGTATTTTAATTTAATTTCATTTGTCACGTTATAAACATCTTTAGTATATGGTATTTTAATTAAAATCATCAGAGCAATGTTTGAGGAAATCAATATTTTCGATATTTTTCCATGTAAAGGGTAGATGGGGTGGGAAGATTTTCTTGCAAATCTTCGTGTCGCATCCTTGAAAGATACTAAACTTAAATACGAAATTTGGTATTTAACGAGCTTTTAATTAGAGCTATGCTGCCCACAGACAGACAGATGGACAGACTCAGAAACACAGAGTAACATTTTTCTAAAAATGCTGTTTATTATTCAGGGGGTCTCAAAATCAATTTGTCCGGTCAAATCTCACAATCTTGGGTGGAATGCAATACCTTCTCTATACACTATGTACATATTACGTGTAGAGATAATAAATAAATAAATAAATATATATATATACAGCATTTTATTCAGAATCTTTAGAGTCATTTTTATGAAAATAAAACTTTTGGAAAGCATTTCCAATGGGTAGTTTTGAGTGGGGATTTTCTTGAAAATCTTCGAGTTGCATCCTGGGAGGATGCTGTACATAATTATCAAGCTTGGTATTTAACCGAATTTTTGTTTTGGAGTCATTTTGTTCACAGATACGCGCACGCGCACACACACTCTGACCCTTTTCTAAAAATGTTCTTTTTTATTGTTTCATTTATATAGCACCCTTTAACATCTAAGGTCATATAGGGAGCTTTGCGTTATAAACAACTCGTTGTCTGTAGGTTCTTTACGTTGAGTTAAAATCGTTTTATTTTCCTCAAACACACACACACACACACACACACACACACACACACGCACACACACATCCGCTCTAACATTCATACTTCCAGACTCTGTGGGGGATAAGGAATAATTCTGGTTAGAGAAAAATGCCCCGCCCCAGCCGGGAATCGAACCAAGTACCTCCGGGTGATGTTTTTTACTTTCTCTACCCGTACTATGTACATACTGTAAAGAGAAGGTATTGTAATGCACCCAAAATTTCGATACCGAGATTTCACCGGAAATACATGTTTTAGGACACCCTGAATACAAAAAAAAAAAAAAAAATTAAAAAAATGTCCGTGTGTGTTTGTCTGTCTGTTTGTCTGTGTGTGTGTGTGTGTGTGTGTGTGTGTGTCTATGGCCAGCATAGCTCAAAAATGAAAAGTCCGTTAAATACCAAACTTGGTATTTAAATTCAGTATCTTCCATGGCTGCGACAGGAAGATGTTCAAGAAGATCTCACCATCCCTAACTACCCTTTATATGGAAAACATTTTAAAAAATTTATTTTCAAAGAAATGTCCCTAAGTATTTTTATTAAAATGTCGTACATTAAATATATATTACATGGCAAATAAAATGTATATCTTGAACTTTCTGGGAATTGCCTACTTTATTCTAGATGAATTTTACGGAAATTTGCATAACTGGCAAACCGTAAGAGATAGACAAAACCGTACAAAACAAAAAATATAGATCACGGTAAAACATACAGTTTATGTTACATACATGTATTCGTGGAGTTGATCGTTCCTTAGATATTCCTTGTTATTGGTTTCAGCTTTAAAAAAACTTATAATTTTCTCATACAGGAATTTGTCAACTCCTGTCCGTACAAACAAAGGAACTTCAGTCACATAGCAACCATCTTTTGACGAATACTTTAGCCTATGCTACTTCCTTATTTCCCTGCTACTTGCATGGAAGCATATAATAAGACTATTTCTGATAATTTTTCTGGATTAGCATAAAGTAACACAATAGAATAATTCTGTGGTAACATTAAGCATAAGCTTTTTAACAATAATTTGTTGCAGAAATGTAAAGAAAGTCATGTGAACAGAACACATGAGATTGTTTTCTACAGGGAATAAAACATGTATTTCCAGTGAAATCCCGGTATCGAATTTTTGGATGGAATGAAATATCTTTTCTACCTATATGTTATGTGTAAGTATAGAAAGTAATAACTCCATCTGTAAGATATCAACAATTAATGTGCTCGCGTGCTCTTACGCAGTAGCCATCATCGTTCGTGACAATATTTTGTACCATTAGACCGATTCATTTACTTGCACTTAGGCGAAGATTCCCCGCCCCCACAAATCGTTGCTTTACAAGATAGTCAGCATCATCCGTAAATAATCCTTTATCTCACAGAAGCAGTTCAGTGCACCTGAAGTAGAGAAGAAGATAATCCGACGGTCATCCAGAAAGTGGCAGACGATTTAGCACAACTAAATAATAACGAGGGTTATCAACACAAAAACTTATGTACATAGTTACATTACCATACTTTTATAACTTAACGCAATCTCCATTCTGTCAAGATATTTGTTGTCATATGGTACCAATTTTTTAATGCCGATGTTTTGCTTTTCTACCGCCAAAGAACTTATTCGCTTTTTGAATGCACAAAATGTTCGGCCATCGAATTTTATAGGCAAATAACACCAGTGTATGGTGCCAAAGTAATAAACAAGTCTTCGTGAGGAAAAAGTGCATAATTTACGAGTAATCAAGGATGAACCAGTGTGTACGAAAAAGACCTCGTGGAAGTTCATCAATTAATATGGAGGAATTGAAAGCAAATATTTATAAAAATAATAAGAAAAATCTGATATGTTCCATTCACCTGTCTTGCTCTACATCTCGGTAATAAATTATTGTTAAAAAGATTAAGCTTCTATCTACTTAATGCTAATCGAAATAAATATTAGCATAAATGCTTTCTTGTAAGCAGAAGGGAAATAAGGGAATACACTAGACTAAACTGGCTGCCATGTAAATGAAATCCGTTTCTATGTATTGCCAGGAGTTCACAAATTCCATATGTGTAAAATTTTAAGCATTTTAAAACTGAAACAAATAACAAGCAATATCGCATAAATGGTAAGCTCTAGGAAAAAAAATCATATGACATAAATCGTTTCTTTCGAGAGCTATATATTTTTGTGTGGTAAGTTTTTGTGTATCTCTTACGGTTTACTAGTTATGCAAAATCCAGCAAAATTCATCCAGAATAAAAAGATCTTCATAGGTAATTCCTAGGAAATTTAAGATATACATTTTATTTTCCGTGTAAATGTCTTTAATATACGTATTTTAATCAAAATCGTTAAAGGCATTTTTGAGAATATCAAAATTTTCGAAAAATGTTCCTTGTAAAGGGTAGCTTGGGGTGGGAGGATTTTCCTGAAAATCTTCGTATCGCATAATTGAAATATATTAAACTTATATACCAAATTTTGTATTTTACCGACTTTTTGTTTTTGAGTTATCGGGTTCACGGATACACTAACACGACACACGCGAACCTTTTTCTAAAATTGATTGTTTTGGATACAGGGGACTCTAAAACGTCTACTTCCGGTAAAATTGGTATCGAATTTTTGGGTGGAATGTGACACCTTCTCTATACACTATGTACATTGTATGTGTAGAGAAAGTAAAATACGGTGTTTCACTTTTGAAACCGTACATGACGTTTTGGATGGAAAAGATTTCCCAGCTCTGAGGATCTCAAAAGTGGCAGTGACATCTTAGCTCAGGTCTTTAGCAGTGAAAGAGTAAAACATCTGCTTTGGAAAACTATTACCATGTGACAATAAATACCTTGATAGCAAAAGCGATTACGTTGAAAAATACAGTAAGTGACTGCCACTTTGCAAATAAAGTTTTGTATTATTTAGTTATGCCAAATCATCTGCCACTTTCTGGATGGCTCTCGTACACAAGCTTATTACTTTCTCCTCACGTACTATACAAAGTGTATAGAGAAGTTATTGCACTCCACCCAAAAATTCAATAACAAGATTTCACCGGAAATAGACGTTTTAGGGCCCCCTATATCTAAAATAGGTGTGTGTGTGTCTGTGTATGTTGGTATATAAGTGTGTCGGTGAATCCGTGAACACGATAACTCAAAAACGAAAAGTCGGTAAAATACCAAACTTAGTATCTACGTTTAGTATTTTCCAAGGATGTAACACAAAGATTTTGAGGGATATTCCCCCTCCCCCATCCCAAACTACCCTTTACATAGAAAAACGTTCGAAAACTTTGACTATCTCAAAAATGGCTCTAATGATTTTGATTAAAATGCAGCCTATTAAAGATATTTACACGAAAAATATAATATATATCTTGAATTTTCTGGGAATAGCGTCTGGGGTCCTCTTTATTCTGTACGTATTTTGCTGGATTTTGTATAACTAGTAAACCGTAAGAGATAGACAAAACACTAATTCGCAAAATATGTAGACTCGTTGAAACACACATTTATATCAGTAAAATTTTCTTCGTAGAGTTGACCATTTTTTAGATATTCCTTGTTACTGGTTTCTGTGTTAAAGTACTTAAACTTTTCTGATAAGGAAATTTATCAACTTCTGGCAAAGCAGAAAAACGGACTTCATCCACATGGTAACCATTTGAAAATTTGATTATCACTTTGGCTTTTTCCATTATTTCCCATCTAATTATAAGAAAGCATTTCTGCTAATGTTTTTTTCAATTAGCATGAATTATATAGAAAAATACGCTTTTTAACAATAATTTGTTACACAGATATATAAAATGTCATGTGAGTGGAATACATCAGATTTCATTTTTAAAAGTTCATAGTATTTTCTATTTAAATAAATGTATCTACAAGGTCATGGTAAATCGTAAAACAGCATGTCTAAGACAGCAAACACGCCCACTTCCAGAGAAACGTAACCTGTACAACGAGGAATGCTGTTGGCGGGGTAGCTGATAAACATGTAGATTTACTGGAAGGGGCTGAGGAGTCGTACTCCCCGTTTGCAACACGCTTTGATTCACAGCTTACCATGTGGACACGCCTCTTGTATATCTGTACAAACAACCTGTAACATGCCTTCAAAAACCATTTACGCTAATAATTCAATGCATAGTTTTCCATAAACTTAGCAGTGCCGAGAATTATATATTTTCTTATCTTGTAAGTCACGCAGGATTTGTAAGCTGTGCTCCCCATCTTACTTAAGATTTCGCATTTACATAAACAATCCTTAGATAATTCTGAGAGCAAACACTCGTTTGTTAGTATTGTAACCACTCCCATGTTATTTCTGCTACTACTATTAAATCAGAACATTTTTCTGTTGCTTTTAGGATACTAAATAAAATAAATTTGCAAACAGAAAGATTCTCTTACCTTTTAATGTTATTCCGTTTCTAACATGATTAGCTTTGCCTATATCAGTTATCTGCATCTGGAAAGAATAATAAAATTAGATTAGTTTTGGTTTCAAATACAGTGAACAATGTGAAACAAATAAAAATGCATATTGTCAATGCTGCGAAAAAAAACGTAAATGACATAAATTGTGTGTGTTAACGTGATCTATATTTTTATCTCTTACGGTTTACCATTTACGCAAAATTTAGCAAAATTCATCTACAATAAAGAGGTCTTTAGAGGCTATTCCTAGAAAAATCAAGATATAAATTTTATTTGTCATATAAATACCTTTAATATACGGTATTTTAATTAAAATCGTTAGTCATTTTTAAAAAAAAAAAAATTTCGATATCTTTTCCATGTAAAGGGTGGTGGGATTTTCCCCAAAGTCTTCGTGTCGCATCCCTGGGAGATACTAAACTAAATACCAAGTTTGGTATTTTACCAACTTCTCGTTTTTTGAGTTATTGTATTCAAAGACACACGGATACACACACAGGACCTTTTTCTGAAAATGCTTTTTTTGGACACAGGGGACCTTAAAACATATATTTCCGGTGAAATCTCGGTATCGTATTTTTGGGTGGAGTGCAATACCTTCTCTATACAGTATGTACATAGTGCGTATACAGAAAGTAAAAATGGTTAGAACCATTGTGACAATATCACAACTTTCTAAAAATGTTCATTGTGAAAGGCAGTTTGGGGTGAGGGTATTTTCCTCAAAATCTTGTTTCGCCTCCTTGGAAGTAACTTAACTTAAATACCAAGTTTGGAATGTTTCCGAATTTTCGTTTTTAAATTATTGTGTTCACAGACAACGGATACAGACATGCATACTCGGACTTTTTAGCAAAAGTGCTTTTTTACTTTCTCTACTCGTACTATGTACATAGTGTATAGAGAAGATATTGCATTGAACCCAAAAATTCGATACCGAGATTTCACTGGAAATATATGTTTGAGATCACATGAATCCAAAAGAAGCATTTTAGAAAAAGATCTGGGTTTGTGTGTCTTTGTGTGAGTATTGATGGACAGCATAGCATAGAACTAAATACCGTTAAATATAAACTTAGTATTTAAGTTTATTATCTTCCAAAGATACGACAGGAAGATTTTAGATGAAAAAAGGTTTGAAAATGTTGATTTTCTCAAAAATGACTAACGATTTTGATTAAAATACCGTATATTAAACTTATTCACAACGTAAATAAAATGTATATTTTGAATTTTCTGGGAATAGCCTCTGAAGAACCTTTATTCTGGTTGATTTTTCAGAGTTTTGCATAACGGTTAAAGTGTAAGAGGCAGACAAAACCTTACTACACAAAAATGTAGATCTTAAAGCACACAATTTATGTCGTATGCATTTTTGTTCTGGAGTTGACCGTTTCCAAGTTATTACTTGTTATTGGTTTAAATTTTAAAATACTTATACTTTAATCAGAGAGGAAGTGTCCGTATTTCTTTTGTTCTACTCCTGGCTAAGCAAAAAAGCCAATTTCAATGACAATCTCATAATGATAACTTTTAAAATATTTTAATATCGCTTTAGCATAGCGCATTCCTCTAATTCCCTTCTACTTATAAGGAACTAAGTAGTAGGCACATTCTGCTAATGCTTATCTCGAAGAATAATCATTTGTAAGAAGTCTGTTTGTAGAAAAGTTAGAGAAAGTCATGTGAGTGTAGCATCAGATTTTTTTATACAACGCGTATATTTTTATACACATATTTTCATACGTGCTAGAGAAAGTAAAAAATATGATGTATTCCATTCACATGACTTTCTCTACATCTCTGGAATAACTTATTGTTAAAAAGCTGATTCTTCTATTTACTTAATGCTAATCGAGAAAAAATTAGCAGAAAGGGTCTTATTACTTGCGTCCTTGTAAGTAGACGGGAAATAAGGGAGTAGCATAAGCTAAATCGATAGGCAAATCTTTTAAAATTTGACTGCTATGTGATTGAAGTTCCTTTGCTCTAATGGACAGGAGTTGACCAATTCCCATATGAGAAAATTATAAGTATTTTAAAGCTGAAGCCAATAACAATGAATAGCTCATAAACGGTCAACTCTACGAAAAACATGTATATTATATAAATTGTGTGTTTTAATGAGGTCTATATTTTTGTGTAACAAGTTTTTGTCTATCTCTTACGGTTTACCAGTTATGTAAAACTATGCAAAATTCCCAGAAATTTGAAGATATACATATTATTTGTGATGTAAACATCTTTAATATACGATATATGTATCAAAATCATTAGAGCAAATCAAAATTTTCGAAAATTTTTCCATGTAAAGGGTAGTTGGGGGTGGGGGGATTTTCTTGAAAATCTTCGTGTTGCATCCTTGGAAGATACTGAACTTAAATACCAAGTTTGGTATTTAATGGACTTTTGTTTTTGAATTATGCTGCCCACAGACACACATACACAGACTACACACGGACATTTTTCTAAAAATGCTCTTTTTGGATTCAGGAGGTCCTAAAACACGTGAAATCTCTGAATCGACTTATTGGGGGCATTACAATACCTTCTCTATACACTATGTATATAGCACGTGTAAAGAACGTAAAAAAGAGGCTTTGGATACATTAAAAACTTGGTATTAAGTCCTGAATCATTTAATGCACATTTTTTACACTCCAAAATCCTACACACTGTAAGAAGCAAACAATGGTGAGATACTACTAAAAGTGAAATGGATTATCCGCTATATACACTAATGTAATTTCCACAAGGTCCGGTTATAATCCACACATTAGCTTGCAAACTTGCCACTATGCATCTCAGTGCCATGGAATTTTACTCGAGAGATCCGCTTTTCAACATAACCTATTTGTTCCACTCCTACTTAACTTTAAATATATTTGCAGCATTTTTCCTTTCTAGTGTCACATTGGACCAGCTCCAAACCCAGAAGTTCTCAGAGAAACGTAAATGAAACCAACAGGAGGGAGAAGAGGAGAAGAAGAAAGAAAGAAAGATTAATTTCAAGGTCCCTTTCACATAAAATTGGCATGGTCGTCCTCTTGTTTGATGATAATTTCTGCAGCACATTGACAAAAGAAGCTAGTAAGCTTTGAACTCTCCCCCGCATTTCCTAGTGATAAAGATTTGTCTCTGCTTTGCTGCAAATCTGTTCCTATTCTGTTCCCATTAATGCATTTCTTTCTTTGCACAAGGAAGGTTTACAACGGATGTAACCGACTACTCGTAAAGTCACAGTTATTTCAGAAATACTTCGAAATTACTATTAATTTAATATTTAGGTTAGACATTTATATATTATATAAGGGAAATACATTCCCCGAAATTGGGTAGCATATCTCTGATATGGTACATTAACAGACTTCCTCTACATATCTGCAACTAATTTTTGATAAAAAGCTTATTCTGTTATTTACATGCAAATCGAGAAAAATTGATAGAAATAGTATTATTACTTGCTTCCTTGTAACTAGATGGGAAACAAGGGAGTAGCATAGGCTAAAGCGATAACAGCTGGTTGCTATGTGATTGAAGTGGTTCTTTTGTTTGTATGGCCAGGGGTTGACAAATTGATGAGAAAAGTATAAGTATTGTAAAACTGAAACCAATAACAATGAATATTTAAAAAAACGATCAACTCAACCAGAAATGCATATATCATAAAATGCATGTTTTAACAAGCTCTATATTGTGTTAAATAAGTTTTTGTCTATCTCTAACAGTTTACCAGCTATATAAAATCCTGCAAAATTCATCCAGAATAAAGAGGTCCTTAGAGGCTATTCCCAGAAAATAAGATATACATTTTATTTGTCATGCAAATATCTTTCATATACAGCATTTTAATCAAAATCGTTAGAGTCAGTTTTGAGAAAATCAACATTTTCGAAATTTTTTCCACCTAAAGGGTAGTTGGGGGTTGGGCGTATTCCTCAAAATCTTCGCGTCGCATCCTTGGAGCATACCGAACTTAAATACCAAGTTTGGTTTATGAGGTATGCTGCACAAACACACACACACACATACACACACACACGCACACAGTCGTCTTCCGTGGTGTAATGGTTACCATGCTAACTTCGTATACCCAAGGTCGCGAGTTCAAACCCGGAGGAGGACGATGGATTTTTTTGGGGTTACCATGGCTTCCTTCGGAAGGGAAGTAAAGCCGTTGGTCCCATGTAGATTTACGGCACGTAAAAGAACATCAAGCCTGATAGAGAGGCCTCTGAACAAAATTAAGCAGCCTTTCACACCCAGTTTAGAATGGGACGCTGAGAACCACAGTAGTTAAAGAGTGTCCATAAATAGCACGCCATTTAGATTTTATTTACACACACACACACACACTGACAGATACACATACATACGAATATTTTTCTAAAAATGTTTTTTTTTTTAATTTTATTGATGTTATTTTTTGGAATAAGGGAGTCCCAAAACATTTGTTTCTGGTGAACTAGCGGTATCGATGTTTTGGGTGGAATACAATACCTTCTCTAAACATTACGTACATAGTGTGTGTAGAGGATGTGTCATGTTTATTGGGACATAATCTGTAGTAATGATTTTATTACATATATACTTGTAGGTACAATGAGAACAGAGGAATCCAGAAGGCTTAAGAGATAATCAAGTTTTTCAAGAGCTGGTCACTCTGTGAGGATTTTAAAATTGGGTGGAAATAGGAGTAAATTTGGTGACAGTTTATGTCAAACACCTTTTTCGTGGTGTTGACCATTTCCCAGATATTTATTTTTTGGTTTTAGTTTTTTAAAAACTGCAAAAATTTTCTCATACGAGAATTTGCCAACTCCTGGCAATGCAAAGAAGCGAATTTGAATCACATAGCACAGCTTTTAAAATATATTACTATCGCTTTAGCCTAGCGTAATCCCTTATTCACTTCTAGTTATAAAGAAGGAAATTAATACGCTCTTTGTGCTACCTTCTTTTAATTTTTATTTGCACGATGTGGATAAAAGAATCAACTTTTGTAAGAATAATCTGTTGCAGAATGGCTGGAGAAAGTAATGTGAATGGAACACATTTTTGGTTGTACCTTCTGTTTCTTTCTCTCGCTCTTTCACAAACATACATACACGTGGTTACGGAATTATGGCCGAATTAAATAAATATGTTATAAAGCAATAATGGATAAATAAAGAAAACAATTGCAATATTTAACTTAAACTTTTTATTTTTTGTAGTGCAATTACTAAGGTAGCTCTCTGTAGCAGGAAAATTTGTTGTGAAAGAAGTGTCAATCCGAATTATTATGGATTTCCAAAGCTGGCATAATTTGCACTACAAAAATATCTTATCTGTGAAGTGAAGAGACAAAAAGAAAACCCGAAAACGAAAATCAAATAAATTCTAATAACTTTTTTTATCACTTCACCTATTGCCATGGAAGAAATGTTTACATTAAGGGACATTCAAATTGTCTGGTCTACTACACTTTCCTCTTAGACTGAAATATTCCATATTTTTTACTTTCTCTACATAATACATGGTACGTAGGTAGGTAAAGTATTGCACTCCACCCAAACATTCAATACCGAGATTTCACGGAAAATAGAGTTTTAGGGTCCCCTGTATCCAAGAGAAGCATTTTTAGAAAAAGGTATGTGTGTGTGCGCGTGCGCGCGCGCGTGTGTCCTGTGTCTGTGAAGATGAAATTGAAAAATGAAAAGTCCATAAAATACCAAACTTAGTATTCCTCCAAGAATGGGACACGAGGTTAATCCCTCCACCCCATAGCATCCTTTGCATGGAAAAAAATTTGGAAAATTTAATCTAATCAAAATTAGCTCTAACGATTCTTATTAAAATACCGTGTATTAAATATATTCACATAGCAAATAAAATGCATACCTTGAAGTTTCCGGGAATGGCCTCTGAAGATCACTTTATTCGGGATGAATTTAGCTGAATTTTGCATAACTGGAAAACTGTAAGAGATACATTTTTTGTGGAGTTGACCATTTTCAAGATATTCCTTGTTATTAGTTTCAGTTTTACAATGCTTAAAGTTTTTCACATACGGGAATTTGTCAACTCCTGGCAATGTATAGAAACGGACTTCATCCACATGGAAACCAGTTTTTAAAAGGTTTTTAGACTGGCCATCGCTTTAGCCTAGTGTATTGCCTTATTTTCCTGCCTTAGTGCATTGTCTAACAAGAAAGCAAGTGGTAAGACCATTTCTGCTAATGTTTATCTCAATTAGCATGAAGTCCATAAAAGAATAAGCTTTTTAACAATAATTTATTAGTGAGACGTAGAGAAAGTCAGGTGAATAGAATACATACGTTTTTTTAAAAGATGTTTGTTGAAGTCAAAATCTCGGGCACATTGTACCGCTGTGCCTGTGAAAAGATAGAAAGTGTCTGGTATTTTGCCCAACATATTTCTTTTAAAGAGGTGGAAGTCAGTGAGATACGTCCATTAAACGTTGGCCTGAGTTTCTCGCTCAACGTGGGATATTACAAAGCCATTTTAAAACCAATAGCTTGGTCTACATAAGAATTTTAGGAGCAAAAACAGAAAATTGGCCAGCGAAGAGTTATGCTCCTTTAAAAAATCAGTTCATACTAATATGTTCAAAACATTTTTATTTTCTCTAAACGTCCTATGTACATAGAGAAGGCATTGTAATGCACCCAAAAATTCGATACCGAGATTTCACCGGAATATATGTTTTGAGACCCTGAATCAAAAAAAAAAAAAAAAAAAAAAAACACACAATTTTAGAAAAATGTCCTTGTGTGTGTCTTTCGGTGGACAGCATAGCTCAAAAACGAAATTAAGTTTGGTATCTTCCAAGGATGTGACATGCAGATCTTTAAGAAGCTCCCCCTATCCTTAAATATCCTTTACATGGAATTATCGTCATTACGTGGAAAACTTTTAGAACATTTTTATTTTCTCAAAAATGGCTCTAACGATTTTGTTTAAAATATCGTAGATATATTAAAGCTATTTACCTGACAAGTAACATTTATATCTTTAATTTTCTGGAAATAGGCTCTGAAGACATTTAAACTCTGGATGAATTTTACGGAATTGTGTATAACTGGTAAACCATAAGAGATAGATAAAATCTCACATAATAACAAATGCAGAGCTCGTTAAAACACACAATTTATGTCATTCATTTTTTTCGTGAGGTATTCCTTGTTATTAGTTTTAGCTGTAAAATACTTATACTTTTCTCATACGGAAAGTTGTCAACAAAGGAACTCCAATCACGTAGTAACCAGCTTTTGACTATCACTTTAACCTATAGTATTCCCTTATTTTCCTTTTACTTACATGGAAGAAAGTAATAAGACTATTGCTGCTATTTTTTTTCTGGATTAGCATGAAGTAAATAGAATCATAAACCTTTTAACAATAATCTCTTGCAGGTATGTAGAGAAATGTCAAGTGAATGGAACTCATCAAATTTTTGTTTCGAAGCAGCTTCTAAGAAAGATGAAAGAATCATTATACTCTGCTTCTCCTAATAGATGCACTAAATTTTGAACAATATTAGATAGTTGTTAATTCGTAATATTTTTCATCTCCGTAATAACTACTCTGCCAAATGGAATACAACCTACCAAACACTCCTTTCTTTTGCTAAGAAAGATTTACAGAAGTGATACTTTTGATTTGTCATCTGTCTTGCACAAGAAGGCAGTTTGGATCCGTGAGTCACCGAGAAGAGGCAAATTGGTCTGCTGCTTGAGCTCATCGTCAAAGAATAACCTTGAGAGAGCATGAGAAAAATAATTAGCTTGGTTATATGATGGCATTAATCTCCGGTTAAAACATGCTTCGGCTGGGAAACTGCCAACTTTCAACTGAGAAAAAGTAAATCAAACACAGAACATTCTTTCTGTTGGTGCTGCTTGGTAAATTTGCTTAATTGTATAGCAACAAACAAATAATTTTGTCCGCTAATTTAAACACAAGAAAGGAAATGTTCCGCCTTTCTAGTTTTTATAATACTTTATTTACAGTAAGTAGTGGATATTCGATCCAAAATTCGATGCAGAGATTCGCAGAAAATATATGATTTTATGCCCAAAAGCATTTTATAAAAAAATGTGTCCGACTATGAATAGCATAACTCAAAAACGAAAAACTCCATCTCTATCAAATTTGCTCTTGAAGCTCTCTCTATAGAAAAAAGTTCAATCCAGGGTACTGCATGTGGGATTTGTTATGGACAAAACGGTATTTAGGTGAGTCTTCTTCGGGTTATCCGGTTTCTCCTGCCATTAACTCCACCAATTGCTCCATCATTCATTTTCCTTTTATTTATTTCGCCTCATTTCATATCTTCTTCCTCACTCTCATGCATGTTTACGCTTCGATCCCCCGTTCCAGGTTCTGACACTGATTCAATGTTCGTTTGTTCCTCAACCCTTGGCACTCGCGTGGAAGTCCTACATTAGAAGATTATCAACTAACTACATAAATATCTTCCATAGATCCGATACGCAAAGTGTCAAGAAAATGTCCTACCACAAACAATGCTTAACTATGTTTTTGCTATTTTTTAAAAAATGGATCTAAGAATTTGCTTTCAAATGTCGCATATTTAATATTTTCATAGCAAATAAAATGTATCTGGAATTTTCTAGGAATAATCAGTAACGCTCTCTTCATTCTGAATTACTTGGTATAATTAGTAAACCACAAAATTCACAAGTTCGTAGATCTCGTTAAAACTCACAACTTTTGTCAAATAAGTATTGTTACGTTTAATCATTTTCTAGGCGTACTTTGTTGATTTGGATTCTGAAATACGTATCTTTTTTCAAGTGCGAAGGCGTTATTAATTTTCTTCTCGCGACTATGCAAGCAAAATGCGAGTTTCAAAACAATCACATAGCGATTTAGGTTTTAAACATCTAACTATTACGACAAGGAAACTATCACTCTACTTATATCGCAAAAATGTCAAACGTTTTCTGTGTCTATCAAGACCATCTAAATGGTATAAGTGTCCATGCTCGAAATATAAGCAGACATTTTCAATTTGAAGCCTTCAAATGAGATGCAAATGAGAAACATACCATAGTACCGTTAACCTGCGAAAAAGAATTTGCACATGACGCGATTAGTTGTTGTGTATGGTAACAAACGAAATTGTGTATTAATTCCCATATCAACATCAGTTAATAATTTTGTTTCAATTTCATCTTTGCAAGAGGTTTACGAGAACGGTCGTCTCCGCGAATGCGGAATGGGTCCTGCAGCTAAGAGATGTCCTTTTAATATTCCACCGTTTCGACCCAAAATTTTCCATATTTGATCTCTGGTACTTCAAGTTGAAAAAACAACAACTTATATTCGGAGTATGAACTTTTTATGTTGTAAAGAATCAGGTAATCATTTTGAATGAATTATATTTAATTTAGCAGGTATGCTGCACAAGTTTCAGTGATAGATATCGGTGGCAAGACATAAATGCTGACATAGTTGTGCTCTCATAAAGCAATGCTGGCATAGTCATGGTCTTAACTATAAGTGTCCTAATAACTAGTAACAGAGATCCTCTCATTGAGCTATGATATTATCGGACGTCCTCCTCATCAATCGACAGAATTAACAATGTTAACTTCAAGAACACCAAAATGCAGATGCGTTTTTTATAATATTTTCATGTATTGTTAATTGTTTCTCAATCCCCTTTAACATATCGGGAGTTTGAATAATAACCAACTAATTGCCTGTTGTTGATTTTTAATCATTTTCTTTTTTTTTAAACACACGCACATTCACTCTCACGTACATATTTCCAGACTCTATGGCCCCCCCCCGTAGGGAATGATTCCGGTTAAAGAAACATTTCTCGCCCCAGCCGGGAATCGAACCTGCACCTCCGTACGAGAAGTAGCTAAGTTTTTCCTGCAATTTTGGTAATCCCTTGGGTTTTCTCCCTTTTACTCCCTAACCATACATTCTTAAAATCTCTCTAATTAATAGTAAAAAGCACTGTGTTTCATTGCATCCTTGATGTATTTATTTATAGCTCCGGATCTCTCCCTAAATGTACATCCTCCTGCACCTTAAACCCTGAGGCCACCTGCTTCGCTCTCGCATGCGCGAATACCCGCTTTAGCCCTGATTCTACCACCCGCTAGTGATGCACAGAGTAGGGGTAAATCCTACACTACATTGGGTATCCTACAATGTCATTTAGATGAAACAATAAAACTTTTGAAATATTTGTGATATGAGTACAGTCATAGGTCCCTTGTTAGTCGATGTAACGTCTCTTTAGCTACAATAATTGTGTAAACGCATAATAAAATTTTATCAAGATTAACAATGATTTTGGATGGAAGTTGTAGAAAAGTGAGATGAGTAAATGCCATGAATTCAAATCTTCGGATTTTTTAAATTTTTCTTCTACGTATTGTAAGAAGAGAAAGTACCACAGTACAACCAAAACTCCGGTACCTATATTTCACCGGTAATAAAAGTTTCAGACTCCTTGATTCTCATAAAGAATAGAAAAATATCTAACTAAAAAGCGGTTAACCACCAAACTTGGTATCGAAGATTCACAAAAAAATCCATTCTACAAACTACCCTTTACATGCAGATGTTTCAAACTTTTCAACTTTCTCAATAACTGGCTCTACTGATTTTGATTAAAATGCCACAAATTAAAAATATAGACTTGACAAATAAAATGTACATATTGAACTTTCTTGGAATCCCCTTTGAAAATTGAGTTTTAATTATGGACACTTGTCTCCCTTTGTCTTTAACTTGCGGTTTTCAGCGTCCCATTCTATATTAATGGCGCGGAAGAACGCTTAATTTTGCTCAGAGGCCTCTTTATCAGCATGAGGTTCTTATAGGTGCGACATGGGTCCAACGGTTTAAATCCGGGATTACGATGAACTTAACATGAAGTTCAGAATTGCAAACTGATGTGGTATTAGGATGAAATTTGACTTATAGGAATTACTTTTTATTGGTGATTTGTATTACTTGAGCCGTTTACACCTCTCTATAAGGGCAATAAGTTGGTACTTAACCATAGCTGAGGCGATTGGCTTCAAACATATAACAGCCAGAAATTACGCCTGTGAAGTGACCTACGGCCACCAGCCATAAGTTCCTGGTGGCATACTCAATAATCACTACACTAGTTTTAACTATAGTGGCTAGATCCCACTGCTCCTACTTCTCTAAACGGCTTTGGCGGCTGGTGGTGAAGAATCGAATATACGCTCTCCCAGCAGGGTTTATAAGGACGGTTCAGAGTCATCGCGAATGAGTTCCAGTTGTTCTTCGCACGGAAGACGACACAGTGAGTGCATCGAGAGGAACACAAGGTCGGTGTCAGCTTGTACAGAGGTAACATTTGGACATTACATTTTGGGGGAAAATTATTTAATTTGGCCATTATAAATTCTTTCCTATGGTTTGTTACCGGTTTGTTTTGGTTAAATGGAACGAGGCGCCACAAAAACTTTATATTGTGATTTCTAATTACTAACTGTGTTTAAATGAAAGAGATAATTGTCAGACATGTATGTAAGTTGAATTCTAATAGTGAAATAAACAACAGTGGAATGGAATCATTTAATCTTCTTTGTAATGGAAATTTAGAAATTCTGAGTTGATTAGTAACCTCAAACGGTGCCACCTTTCTAGAACGCCTAAAAGAATAAAACCCAGTACTACTGCTACAGGACGATGGTCTCCATCTACCTACCATGTGACTGAGATCACTTAACGCAACAGGATGAAAACGTTTGACACTACTAAACCACTAAGTTGCGTGGCGTTAAGTTAAATTACATTAAGTCAACCCTAAACACCCCCAATAGCAAATAGCTTCATGTTACGTCGAGATAACCGAGCTAGGTGGCTCAGGCGTTTCGTCTGGGACTGGTATTGGGGAGGCCGTGGGGTCGGTTCCCCGCGACGGACCTCTCAGTCCCAGGGGTTTTTCGGGGGGTTTCTTGGGTCACTAGACGAATGCTGGGGAAGATTATTCATTTCCTCCAAATTTCCACTTCCTCCATGTCATCTCCACTTCATCCGTCTTGGCTTTCTTTCAGGGTTGGAGGTATCGGCGAGGACTACAATGGTGGTGCCCTTTCGTGGAGATGATAACGTTTTGGAAACTCAGCTGTCAGTGACAGGATGGCCTGGAGGTCGTCGGTTATACTCCAGGGGGGGGGGAGTTAAATCAGACTCCTGATGAAGACTCATGCTCACCGCCTTGAGATGAAGAACTGCTTGGTTACTGTTAGGGACTTTCTCGATGACTCCCTACTACTGTCTGGTTCCGGCTTCCCTCTGTAATTGCACTCATCTCATCCTCTCCTCCCAGGGTCTGAAGTGTAAAAAGGATATCAGTGTCTGAGGTTTGGAGTACCCTCCGCTACCCTACACTACATTATTTTACTGTTACGTCACGTCAAGTTGCCGGTCCCCATGGCCGCGCTCGCCAAAGCGTCTCGCTTTGGTGTTTCGCAGCGCAGGGGATCGTGGGTTCGAGTCCAGCCTTGGGCATGGGTGTTATATGTTTGTGTATGTGTGTGTAAAAAGTAAAACAGAAATTCAGTAATCATACAGTAATCAAAGTAAACAAATTAGGTAAATAAAAAGTAGGGTATACAGCGCCGGAGTCCCGATCAGACTCCGGAACTGTATTTAAAAAAAAAGTTAAGTCAGGTTAGGTCAAGTTCATCGTAATCCCGGCATTATTTCCCTTCCGAAGGTAGCCATGCTAAGGTTTTTTACGGCCATAAAAATCTATTGCCCTATGCCGTTTTTGAACCCGCGATCGGAAAACTGGAAGCTACCATGCAATCGTTTGTAAACTCTTCATTCGAAAGGACATTTGTAAAATATTCTATAACTGCTAAATGCCTAGCGATAGAAGTAGACTTACTACTTACACAAAAAAAAATTAAAATAAATAATTCATTCAACATTTACTGCCCTAAGCGTTTCCGATGTTTTTAGTAGTTCCAATTATTCAGTACTTGGATATTCTTTCAAAGTATAATGTTTCTTGCAATTGCATAGAAATATTATGGAACTAGCCAAGGATAAATAACATCCAATTTTTTAGCATTTCACTATCGCTAATCTTTTGTTTCTAATACGCAATGTGCAAAGATTCATCTCGATTAAAATTCGATATATGTAAATATTAAGTTTCGTGAAAATATCTCGCATACAAACGATTAAACAACAGAGGGTAGAAAAGTCATGTGAATGTAAAACATCAAATTTTTCACATGTTCATCCAAAAAGCATAATTTCAAAGCCATCACATAGCGACACGCTCTTTAAATGTCTGACTTTGCTTTACCTATTGAATCCTGCAACGGATGGGTAAATAATAAGATTTTGTAAATTAGTGAGTGGAGAAAGTAATGCGAATGTAACATAAAAGTAATAAAATTTATTTATTTCACCCAAAAATTTGATACCGAGATTTCACATGTTTGAGGACCACTAAACAAAAAAAAAAAAAAAAAAAAACAAAAAAAGAATTTTTAGAAACAGGTCCGTGTGTGTGACATAGAGAGAGAGAGATAGAGAGAAAGAGTGTGTGTATGTGTGTGTGTGTGTGTGTGTGCGTCTGTGGATAGCCTAACTCAAAACGAAAAGTCGGTTAAGTACCAAACTTGGTATTTAAGTTTAGAATCTTCAAAGGAAGCGATATGAAGATTTTCAGAACACACCCTCACCTCACTACCCTTTACATGAAACATTCTTCGAGGTTTTCGATTTTCTAAAAAAAAATCTCTGATTTTGATTAAAAATATATGGCAAATGAAATATATAACCTGAATTTCTTGGTCATAGGCCCTGAAGTCCTCTTCATTCTGAATGATTTTTGCATAACCGTAAGAAACAGACAAAAACTTACTATACCAAAAATGTAGACCTCGTTAAAACACACAATTTATGCAATATACAGTTGTTTGCAGAACTAACTATTTTGGAGGTATTCCCTGTTAAAATAAATATATTTTTCTAAAGCAGGAAGTTGGCCATTTTACTGTTGGTTTACTCATAGCCATGCAAGGGGAACCGAATTTCAATGACAATCGCATACCGACAACTTTTAAAAGATTTGACAATCGATTTAGCCTAGTTAATTCCCCCGGTTCCCTTCTTCTTATAAGGATGGAAGTAATTTAACGATTAGCATAAAGCAAAAAGAACAATCTTTTTTAAGCCATGTGAACACAACACATCATGTCCCCCCCCCCCTTTTAATATCACGAGTAGCCATAAATGCTTCCACTGTTTGCAGATAAATTACCTCTGCTTTAAATGAAATGTTTACAAAAGGAAATCCTAACATTTCAAAACACATTTTTATTGTTTCTGTTTAGCTGCAAATTCCTTTTAGTTTCACTAGCTTTATTACAACATGAAGTTTCATTACTCTCGTGTCAGATGCAAGAAACATTCATATCTAACAGGAATGCAGCGGTGCCGGAATGAAATGGAACAAGTTGGAAACCTGTGAGAAAGAGAGAGAAGAGACGCATTTCAGCTTTTTCCTAGTACTGGATATATCGAGTAAAGCAAAATACGTACTTCTTTTGTTTCTTCAGCTACTTACCCTCCTTATATGGAGGAGTTACAACCCCAGGACTTACAAGTGATCGCCTGGGGTCAGAAAAATGAGAAGAAGATTGGCTGTGGATCTGATAGAGTATCCAGGGATGGAGGATCACCCCAATTCCTGGTATGAAAGTCAGAAAGTATGTGATGTGAAATATAGGCAAAATTGATCACGTTAATAATGACGATGGTAATACATAATAATAATAATAATAATAATAATAATAATAATAATAATAATAACAATAATAATGATAGTAATAATAATAAGTGATTGTACTTAGGTTACATATTCAATTATTTACAAAATAATTTCCTGTCACTTAAACTTCATTGCTTATCGTAATGTAAATTAGGTTTGAGTACTACATAGGTACCACAACTGCATTTCTTCTTGTTTGTTAGTGATTGTAGGTCCCCCTATGGCTTATACTACCAGTCTCTGTGTTTTCTCTGCTGTCCTGTCACTCTCTCTCTCTCTCTACTTTTTCTAGCCCATATGTGCAATGTGCATAGTGGAGTCGGTATTCCAGCCAAAACTTCGATCCCGAGATTTCACCGGAAAAATATGTTTTGAGGTCCCTTGACCCGAAGAAAGCATTTTTGGAAAAAGATGCGCTTGTGGGTGTCTGTGGACTGCATAGCTCAAAAATGAAAAAACCGTTAACAACCAAACTTGGTATTTAAGTTTAGTATCTTCCAAGGATGCGACACGAAGATTTAAAAAAAAAATCCTCCCTCCTCAAACTACCTTTTACATGAACATGTTTTGAAAATTTTTGTTTCTCAAAATGGCTGTAACGACTATGATTAAAATGCAGTATATTAAATATATTTATATCACAAATAAAGTGTATATTTTCGGTTTTCTGAGAGTAGCCTCTGAGACCTCCATTCTGGATAAGTTTTACAGAATTTTACATAACGGTTAAACCGTAAGAGATACACAAAAACTTACTGCACAGAAATTCTAGATCTCGTTAAAACACGTAATTTATGTAATATACGTTTTTATGTAGAGCGGACCATTTCTGAAATATTCCTTGTTATTGGTTTTAATTTTAAAGTATTTAAACTTTTCTCAGACGGGAAATGACTTTTCGTTTCATCTTTCTTGTTTTACTTCAGGCATGTAAAGCGAGCCGAACTTCAGTTATTTCACATGGGACCAGCTTTTAAAAGATTTCACTATCGATTTAGTATAATGTATTGCCTTATTTCCCTTCTACTCACAAGGAAGCATGAAATGAAGCAATTTCTGGTAAGTCTTACCTTGATAAAATAATAATCTTTTATAATGAAAGTTGTTTGTGTAACAGCTAGAGAAAGTTATGTGAATCTGATGTTTTTATCCATTTTTCTTTCACCCTTCCTAAATATTGCCTTATTTCTTTAATTGATTCCCTTGACATTCAACATTTTTATTACTACCATCTCTCCCGGCATACTATTCCATTTGCGTTCCCAATCATCTTTCCTCCAATTTCTTACCTCTTTACATTCTGTTAAACAGTGGACAATACTGTCTTTTCCCCCGCATAAAATATATCGTTCCAGTTCATTGCCCCTAATCCCTTTCAAAAGTATTGCTCTTGTTCTCACCACACCTTTCTTGTTTCTTACATATATCTACAGACCCCTCTCGTGACCTTGCTTTCTTTATTTAGCGGTATAAAAAGCGATTTTTTAGATTCTAATTTACCAAACTTTCATTTGAGCACAGAGAGACAGCCAGATAAACACACATACACACAAACACACAGACACATGGACAGTCCACACGTGCAGTTTTCTAAAAATTCTTTTTTTGGATTCAGGGGGTCTCAAACATATTTCCGTTTAAATCTCGGTATCAAATTTTTGGATGGAATGCAACATTTTTTCTATCTACTATGTACATACATGGTAAAGAAAGTGAATGATCACAATTTTAATATTAAATATATTCATTTTCTGCTTTTATTCATCTTAGGTGCGTAACATTAAAATCCGAAGACTTTAATTACGTATATATATATATATATATATATATATATATATATATATATATATATATAAAACATTCACACAAGGGCTGCAGGGTATTTTGATAATATTTGTCAATATTTATAGGAGTAGCTAGATTTTAAAATGACGAATGTGTTTAACAAAAACAAAGAAAGATGTGGATATATAATAGGAGATGTAACACTTAATCAATTTATTATTATTATTATTATTATTATTATTATTATTATTATTATTATTTAATATGTTGGGCTGTTTTGCCGTGGTCTGTAGGTTAAAATATGTTTAGTTAAAATATTTCTCCCTAACCTTTCGTCCCTGTCTGTGAGGGACATCTTCAGTGGCTAACTCTAAAATAAATATTTTAACCAAACATTTTTTAACCTACAGAACACGGCAAACAGCCCGAAAATTTTAAATTTTAAAGCTATGCACATCGGCCGTGAAAGCTCACGCATATTATTATTATTATTATTATTATTATTATTATTATTATTATTATTATTATTATTATTACTATTATTATTAATGTTTTTTGTTTTAATGTTTGTATTATCAATAACACTAATGCCTTTAATGCCTTTATCAGTATGCTGTGGCAAACATTTGTGAAGCAAATGAAGTTTTTAGCTCAAGTACTTTAGAAAATAAAATTTCAGACAGCTCTCCATTTAGAGCAGCAAGATAAGCATTTAAGTTACAGCTTCATGCATTGTTTCACTCTGTAACAAAGTTTACCTTCATTTGCATTAATCTGATTTAAAGTAATGGAGCAGAAAGTGGTAGTACAGTAGTGAGAGTATGTTTACAATAGCGAGGAAAATAATTTTCTCTGTTGCGTGAAATAAGAACAAGAGAAGCGTCCATATGCTGGCATTTGGAGCAAGAAACAGCCTTTCCAGTAGTTATTGTCATAGCAAGACTACAAACTTGTTTAGCTGTGCTTGGATCTTCTTACTTAGCATTTGTACAACATAGTGTTCTTGTAGAACAGGGTTGTCCTTATTCAGGAGCTTTTCTAGAGTTACAGACATAACTTTCCTGTATGTGAAAATCTGATATCTAATATGACTTTCTCTACCCGCAATGATTCAAAATATTCGACATTTCCGAGAGAAACATATGTTTTGAAACCTCCTGAATCCAGAAAAATCAAGTTTATAATAATTTCCGTGTATGTATCTGTAGATGTGTGTGTGAGTGTGTGTGTGCGGTATAGTTAAACAACAAAAACGTTATTTAAATACCAATCTGTATTTAAGCTCAATATCCCCCACCCCCCAACTACACTTCACACGGAAACATTTTCGAAAATTTTGATTTTCTCATAGATGGCTCCTATTATTTTGATTAAAATATCGTACATTAAAGATCTTTACATAACAAATAAAATGTATATCTTGAATTTTCTGGGAATAGCTTCTGAAGATATATTTATTCTGACATTTTGCGGAATTTTGCGTAGCTGGTAAACCGTAAGAGATAGGCAAAACCTTACTTAACTAAACATGTAGAGGACGTTTAAACACATAATTTATGTTACATACATTTTTTTTCGTGGAGTTGGCAGTTTTTGAGGTATACCGTATTGTTGGTATCAGTTTTTAAATATTTATACTTTTCTCATACGAAAATTTGTCAACTCCTGGCCATACAAACAAAGGAACATAATTACATAGCAACCAGCTTTTAAAACATTTGACATCGCTTTAGCCTATGGTACGCCCTTATTTCCCTTCCACTTACAAGGAAGCAAGCAATAAGACCACTTCTGATAATTATTCTCGATTAGCGTGAAGTAAATAGAAGAAATGCATTTTAAAAATAAGTTGCTGCAGAGATGTAGAGAAAGTTGTGTGAATGTAACACATCAGATTTTTTTTTTATTTCCACTCCATGCTGATCAAGATAAAAAATAGCACATAGTCTTTATTACATAGTTCCTGATTAGTAGAAGGGAACTAAAGGAATATACTATTGTTACAATATCGTCCGGTATGTGATCGCTTTTATGTTCGCTCTGGTATGCGGTGGTGGAGCTGGAATGTGAGTCATCGCAGTTGGATGCATAAACAACGGTGCACCGTAACAGGATCCTTTGGAACGCAAAATTCTTACAACGGCATCATGATTCTTCCCGATATTGGAGATGTTTTTTCAACCTTCGATTTCTAGTATCTTCCGTAAGTTTCTGGAAAGTCTGTTACGTCATTTTGTCATTATAAAAAGAGGAACAACCGTAGTTGTTGTGTTGTGAGTTGTACTGAGTCCTGAGAGACCGGTGTGTTAGCACTTTGTGGAACGAGAGCTATAGATGGTGCACAGCCATAAACTGTCTATGCGTCGAATGAATTATTTGCAGCAGTGAATATAAAGCTTTATTTGTAACTGCATTCTGGGTCAAAAAAGGCATTTGCTACACTATGCTAAATATTTTATAAGCTATCGCCATGCGATTGTCATTGAGATTCGCTTCTTTACATGGCCCACAGTAAAGCAAAAGAAGCACGTGCGACTTCTTTATAAAATAGAAATCAGTAATAAGGAATATCTTGAAAACAGTTACATTTTTGTGCAGTAATTTTTTGTCTATTTCTTACGGTTTACCAGTAATGCAAAGGTGATTCAGAGAGAAGAGGACTTCAGAGGCTATTCTCAGGAAATTCAAGATATATATTTTATTTGTCATGTAAATAGCTTTAATATGCAGTATTTAAATGAAATAGTTTTAGCTCATTTTTGAGAAAATTAAAATATTCTAAAATGTTTCCATGTAAAGTGTAATTTAGGGATAGCGAATTTTTTTAGAAAATCTTCGTGTCGCATCCTTGGGAGATATTAAGCTTAAATACCAAGTTTATGTTTAACATTTTTTTGAATTCTGCTTTACACACACACACCCACACTCAGCTGACCTCAAAACATATATTTTGTGTGCAATCTCGATGTCGACTTTTTAGATGGAACACAATACATTCTCTAACTACTATATGCATAGTACGTGTAGAGTAAGTAAAAACAATTTTAGACCAGGCTTGTACAAAATAAAGTAAGATGGTAAGGCGTAAAAGATACCTCTGCCGTACTGCGTTTTACGACGTAACGGAACGTTTGTAAACATAAGGCCTTACTCATCAAGTGTTGTTTTGAAAGAAGAAAGAGAGTTAAACAGAACAAAGAACGAGTAAATGAGAGAGAAAAAGTAGAAAGAAAAAGAATGTCCGTTAAGCAAATAACAAGAATTCTCGAAAATTATTAACTCAAAACAATAACTCTGTGTTGTAACGACGCATAACGACATTTTTTTTTTTTTTTAGTAACATTTTGTCTGTCTCTTACGGGTTACCAGTTATGAAACTATTTTTGATGGTGTTTAACGCCCGCCTTTACTATTTATAGCACTGCAGGTGATGACACTGATGAATAAATGAATTAAATGGACCACCGGTGGAATGCGATAGCTGGAGAAACTGAAGCACCCGGTCCAACATGCGGATGTCTGGGATCGGTGACGTCCTTTAAAAGCATTTGCTATGTGAAACACTTGAAATTCCAATCTCTTTGCTTGCCAGGAATAAACAAATGAGAAACGAGAAAAATAAACCCTGTGTTCCATTCACATGACTTTTTCTACATCTCTGTAACAAATTATTATTATTATTATTATTATTATTATTATTATTATTATTATTACAAAGCGAATGCTTCTATTTACTTCATGCTAATCGAGAAAAAAAAAATAGGAGAAACAGTCTTATTACTTGCTTCTTGCGTACTTGCAAGTAGAAGCGAAATAAGGGAGTACCATAGATTAAAATGACAGTCAAAAGCTGATTGACATGACTGAAGTTTCTTTGTTTTAATGGATAGGAGTTGACAAATTTCCGTGCGAGAAAAGTATAAGTTTTTTAAAGCTGAAACCAAGGGATATCTCAAAAAAGATCAACTCCACAAAAAAAAAAAAAAAAAAAAATTATATAACATAAATTGTGTGTTTTAATGAGCTTTACATTTTCTGTAAGTAATTTTTTGCCTTTCTTTTACAGTTTACCAGTTATGCAAAATTCGGCAAAATTCATCCAGAATAAACAAGTTTTCAGAGGCAATTCACAGAAAATTGAAGATATACATATTATTTGTCAAGTAAATATCTCAAATGTAAGAGATTTTAATCAAAATCTTTAGTGCCATTTTTGAGAAAATTAAAATTTTAGCAATTTGTTCTATGAAAATGGTAGTTGGGGCAGGGGTATTTTCTTGAAAATCTTCGTGTCGCATCCTTGGAAGATACCGAACTTAAATACCAAGTTTGGTATTTAACGATCTTTTCGTTTTTGAGCTATGCTGCCCACAGACACACACACATACACACAGACACAAAGGATATTTTTCTAAAAATGCTTTTTTGGATTAAAGGGGGTCTCAAAACATGTATTTGCGGTGAAATCTCAGTATTGAATTTTTGGGTGCGATACAATATCTTCTCTATATACCGTGTACATAGTACGTGTAGAGAAAGTAATATGTCTTTCAATTTGAGAAAAGTTTAAGTGGTTTAAAATTGAAACCAATGATTTGCAATATCTCGAAAATAGTTAACACTACAAAAAAAATCTATATGACATAATTTGTGTGTTTTAATGAGATCTACATTTTTTTGTGTACCAAATTTGTGTATATTTTTTACCGTTTGCCAGTTAGATAAAATTCATCTAGAATGAAGAATTCTTCAAAGGTTATTTCCAGAAAATTTAAGATATACATTTCATAAAAATATCATATCGTAGGGTATTTTAATAAAAATTGTTAACCATTTTTGAGAAAATAAAAATTTTCGAAAATGTTGCCATGTAAAGTATAATGGACGGTATAGCCACTCGGCCCCCAGCCGGCCTGAATTGTCATCTAGAATGAAGGGGACTTCAGAAGCTATTTCCACAAAATTCAAGATATACATTTAATTTGTGATGCAAATGACTTACATATTTGATCTTCATGTGTATCTTTCTCTTTATGATTTTTCTTAATCGCAATTATTTTCCTTATTTTTGATGTTGAAATTGCATTAATCTTATCAGTAAATATTTATTATGTTAATTGGATCAATAAAAAAATTTAGAGTAATTACACGCTTATTATTTTATTAATCCTAACAAGTGGGCTTTATCATGAATGAAATCGCTTGATTAAAATCTTCAGAGTTATTTTTAAAAAAATTTAAACTTGGGAAAAATATTTAATGTAAAGGGTACTTTGGGGCGGGGATTATCCTCAAAATCTTTGTGTCACATCCTTGAAAAAATACTTAAGTTGGACTTTTAGTTTTTGAGCTATGCTGTTCGCGATACACACACCATTATACGTAGGTATGTGTGGCAGTATGAGACTTACCACTCTTTCCCTCCTTTGATTAGTCTGAGGGAAATACATTTTGATGTCAGTATCTCACAAGAACGAGCTTAGAATGTGCCTGATTTTAAATGTTTGAGCTGTACACAACAGTTATTATGAATTTATTAAAATGTAATTCAACATAATTATATCTATAAGCCATGATACTTATGTTTGAATATTATCCGAAAATTAATTTACAATTGAGAAAGTCTGCAAATTTAAGTTTTAATTGCATTATATACAGTGCGTTTCCAAAGTAGCATTTTCTTCTGCAGCTTATTGGTAATGTTTTTTAAGAAACGCTCGGTCACGTCAAACAGTATAATTCAAAAACACCTTTCCACATAAAAAGAAAAAATCCTTAATATCATGTAAGAACGTGGCGTATTCGAAAAAATTATACTTTCTCTACACGTACTATGTACTTAGTATATAGCGAAAGAATTGTATTCCATCCAAAAACTTATATCGGGATATCACCGGAAATATTCGAGGTTTCCTGAACAAAAAAGAAAAAAAAATGATGATAATGATGATAATAATATTAATAATAACAACAATAGTAAGCATTTGTATGTGAACGAAACTTAAAACTTAAATACCAAACTTGATATTTAAGTACACTTCGAAGGTTGCGACACGAAGGTTATCAAGAAAATTCACACTTCAAACTACCAGTTACTTGCAAACATTTTCGACAATCTTAGTTTTCTCAAAAATGGCTCCTGTGATTTTATTAAACAACCACAATTATTAAAGATATTCACATGAGGAACAAAATGTATATTTTGAATTTGGAGAGCTCTCTACATTCGGAATGACTTTTGAATAACTGGAATCGTAAGAGATAGACAAAACCTTACACAAAATAAAATGAAGATATCGTTAAAACACGTTATTTATGTTATATATTTTTTGTTGTAAATTTCACAATTGTCAAGAATTTCCTTGTTTTTTGTTTCAATTTTAAAATACTTATAGTTTTCTCCAACATGAAGTCAGGAAGTAGACATACGTTTATCTTTTGTTTTACTCCTGACTATGTAAAGAGAACCAATTTCAATGTCAATCGCATAGCGGCAGCTTTTAAAATTTTTGATCTGACTATTACTTAGCCCAGTGTAGCCCTTATTTGCCTTCTACTTATAAAGAACTAAGTTACAAGACCATTTTTGATTATGTTTTTCTCTATTGGTATGGACTAGAGAGAATATTCTTTAGTCAGAATGGTTTGTTTGCAAAAACAGGTAGAGAAGGTCAGGGAATGTTTCTCTACATCTCTGTAACATATTATTGTTAATAAGCTTATTCTTCTATCTACTTCATGCCAATCTAATAAATATTATCAGAAAATGTCTTATTATTTAGTTATAACTAGAAGGAAAATACGGGAATACACAACGCTAAATTGACAGTCACATGTTTTATTATGTAGTTGCTATGGGATTGAAATCCTTTTCTTAAGTATTTTAAACTGAAATCAATAACAAGGAATATCGCGAAAACGGTCAACTCCATGGATGTATATGATACTGTATATGAATGTATAGGCTAAACAGAGAGTCACGTGTTTTAAAATGTGGTTGCTATGGGAATGAAATCCTATTGTTTTGCGTTGCCAGGAGTTAAGTTTCCATATGAGAAAATTAAGTATTTTAAAACTGAAATCAACTATAAGGAATATTTCGAAAACTCATATAAAGAGATCTATACTTTTAGTGTAGTAAGGTTTGTCTATCTCTTACAGGCTACCAGCTATTCAAAATTAAGAACAATTCATCCAGAATGGATGGCTTCAGAGTTTGTTCGCAGAAAATTGAAGATATACATTTTATTTTTCATGTAAATATCTTAAATGTAAGAGATTTTAATAAAACTCTGTTATATTTTTGAGAAAAGCTAAAATGTTTGAATTTTTTTTCAATGTAAATGATAGATGGGAGTGGCGAGATTTTCTTGAAAATCTTCGTGTCACATCTTTGGAAGATACTGAACTTAAATATCAAGTTTTAGTATTTAACGGACTTTTATTTTTTGAACTCTGCTGCACACAGACAAATAGGACGTTTTTCTAAAAATGCTTCTTTTTTGGATTCAGGCGGTCCCAACATTTGTATTTACGATGAAATCTCGGTATCTAGCTTTTTACAATACCTTCTCTATACATTCTGTATAAAGTACGTGTAGAGAAAGTAAAACCACGTTATCATATTGTTGCTAATCAGTTATGACAATATGGATTTGAATGTAGTATTCTATCACTGGTTTATTTGTTAAATAAGATTGACATGAATGTGTTCACATTTAGTTTACTCAGTGTGAGCACGAATCTCTGGAGCTCCCTATTCAAACCGAGCAATGTCGTTGTGTTTATGAGCAAAAGGGACATTTCTTACAGCGATTTTGGGAAGGTCGCTGCGGCCTAAGGAGAACATTGTGAAACGGCTCGACCTAAACTGATTAAAGCTCGTCCAGAAACCAGTTTTCATGACATTGCAACTCCAGGCATTTCCTGCGAGTTTAGCTAAACATTGTCCCACAGTTGCAATAGTGCCATAAACTAAAGTGTTTTCCCTCGTTTTTTTTAACCTTCCCTATTATGTACATAGTATATAGGTGGAGAATGTATTGCACTCCAACCAAAAATCCCATATCGAGATTTCACCTGAAATACCCTTTTAGGGTGCCCTGTATAAAAAAATCTAATGTGTTCTATTCGCACGACTTTCTCTACATCTCTGCAACAGTTATTGTTAAAAAGCTTATGCCTCTGTTTACTTCATGCTAATCGAGAAAAAAAATAGCAGAAATAGTCTTATTACTTGCTTCCTTGTAAGTAGAAGCGAAATAAGGGAGTAGTATAGATTAAAGTGATAGTCAAAAGCTGGTTGCTATGTGACTGAAGTTCCTTTGTTTATATGGACAGGAGTTGACAAATTCCTATATGAGAAAAGTGTAAGTTTTTCAAAGCTGAAACCAAAAACAAGGAATATCTAAAAAACGATCAACCCCACAAAAAAAAATGTATATTACATAAATTGTGTGTTTTAACGTAATCTACATTTTTTGTGCGGAAAGTTTTTGTTCCTCTCTTACTGTTTAGCAGTTATGCAAAATTCCGTAAAATTTATCCAGAATAAAGTAGTCGTCACAGGCTATTCCCAGAAAATTCAAGATATACATTTTATTTGTCAGATAAGTATCTTTAATATATGATATTTTAATAAAAATCGTCCGAGCCATTTTTAAGAAAATCAATATTTTCGAAAAAAAGTTCCATATAAAGAGTAGTTGGGGTGGGGGATTTTCTTGAAAATCTTCGTGTTTGGATTTTAACGGACATTTCGTTTTTGAGCTATGCTGCCCACAGACACACACACACACACACACACAGACAGACAGACAGACGCACACACGGACATTTGTCTAAAAAAGCTTTTTTTGAATTCAGGGAGTCTCAAAACGTGTATTTCCGGTGAAATCCCGGTATTGAAATTTTGGGTGCATTACAATACCTTCTCCATACACTATGTACATAGTACGTGTAGAGAAAGTAAAAATAGTATTTTTAGAAAAAGATCTTAACTTGGTAGTTAAGTTTAGTAAGGATGCAAAGATTTTGAGAAAAATCCCCCCACCTCGAACTACCCTTTCCATGGAAAAACATTCGAAAACTTTTTCTTAAAAATGACTCTTAATGATTAATTAAAATACCATACAGTTATTTAAGATATTTGCACGCTAAATAAAATGCATACCTTGGATTTTCTGAAAATAGCCTCTGAAGAACTCTTCATTCTTGATGACTTTTGCATAACTGGTAAATGTAAGAGAGAGACAAAAATCACTACCCAAAAATGTAGGTCACGTTATAACAATAATTTACGTTATATACATTTTTTTCGTGGAGTTAAATTATTTCCGATATATTCCTTGCTATAGATTTCAGTTTTAAATACTTAAAATTTTCTCATACAGAAACTGTCAACTTCTGGCAATGTAAAGAAACGCATTTCAATCACATAGCAACAGCTTTTAAAAGATTTGACTATCGTTTTAGCCTAGTGGATTTCCTTATTTCTGCTCTGCTTGTAAGGAAGCAAGTAATAAGACCATTTCTGCTAGTGCTTGTCTCGATTAGCAAGATTAAAGAATAAACTTTTTAACAATAATTTGTTACAGAAGTGTAGAGAAAGCGATGTCAATGGAACATGTCGTATTTTACTTTCTCTGGTCCGTGTGTACCTTTATAATATACATAGTGGATAGAGAAGGTATTGTATTTCACTCAAAAATTCGATATCGCGCTTTCATTTAAAATACTTTCCAAGAAAATCTCCCACCCACAAATACCCTTTGCATGGAGCGTCTTTTGAAAATTTTGAGTTTCCTAAAAATGGTTCTAACGATTTTGATTAAAATGGCATATGTTTATCATATTTTCATGACAAACGAATTGTATATCTTGAATTTTCTAGCAATAGCCTCTGAATAACTCTAAAATCCGGATGATTTTTGCAAAACTGGTAAACCGTAAGAGATAGACAAAACTTGCTGCACAAAAAATGTAGATCTCGTTAGTACACATTACAATTTTTTTCGTGGAGTAAACTATTTTCGATATATTCCATTTTACAGATTTTCAGTTTTAAAATAAACTTTTCTTATACAGGGACTTCTGACAACGCAAAGAAACAGACTTTAATCACATAGCAACCAGTTTTTAAAATATTTGACTATTGCTTTAGCCTCTTGCATCCTCTTATTGCCCTTCTACTTATAAGTAATACGTATTTCTGCTGATGTTTGTCTCGATTAGCATGAAGTAGATAGAAGAATAAGCTTTTTAACAATATTTGTTACAGATATGGGAATGGAACACATCTTATTTTTTCTTTCTCCACCCTTATATACAATGTAATACGAGTGGATCGAGAAGGTATAGTATTCCATCTAAAACTGATATCGAGCTATATATATATTTTGAGACCCCCTGCTGTATCCCTCCCCCCAAAAAAATGTTAGAAGCATGGTCAGGGTGTGTGTGTGTGTTTGTCTGTCGCTGTGTCTGTGTTTGTCTGTCTGTCTGTCTGTGTATGTGTGTGGGTTTGTGTGTGTGTGTGTGTGTTTGTGTGTGTATGTTACCAAACTTGGTTTTTAAATTTAGTATCTTCTATGTAACACAAAGATTTTTCAAGAAAATCTCCCACCCACAACTAGGACCATTTATTTGGAACATTTTTTCGAAAATTTTGATTTTCTTAAAAATGGCTCTAACGGTTTTATTAAAATATTATATGTTTAAAATATTTTCAGGACAGACGAATGTATCTATTGAATTTTCTAGGAATAGCCTCTAAAGATCTCTTCATTCTGGATGACTTTTGTTTAACTTTTGTATAAGTGGTAAACTGTAAGAGATAAATAAAAACGTACGTCACAACAAATGTGGACCTCATTAAAACACGCAATTTATTGCATATTCATTTTTTGTAGAGTTAACTGTAGAGTTTTCGAGATATTCCGAGTTATTGGTTTCAGTTTTAAGGTTCTTAAACTTTCCTCAAACGGGAGACATCTTTGTTTTTATCTCTGTTTTGTTTACTCCTAGCAAGCAAAGAGAACTGAATTTCAATTGTTTCACTTAGCGACCAGCTTTTAAAAGATCTGTCTATCGCTTTATGCTAGTGTATTCTGTTCCTTCCTTTCAACTTACAAAGAAACAAGTAATAAGACCAATTCTGGCAATGTTTATCTTGATTAGCAAGACGTGGATAAAAGAATAATGTTTTGTAAGGAAAGTTTGTTTGTGGAACAGCACATCTCATGTTTACTTTCTCTACACGTACTATGTACATAGTACATAGAGAAGGTATTGCACTCCACCCAAAAATTTGATACAGAGATTTCACCGGAAATATATGTTTTAGGGTCCCCTGCATCCAAAAAAAAGCATTTTCAGAAAAAGGTCCATGTGTGTGTCGAATGTCAGTGTGTCCGTGTGTCTGTGAACACGATAACTCAAAAACGAAAAGTCGGTAAAATACCAAACTTGGTATTTAAGTTTATTATCTTCCAGGGATGCGACAAGAAGATTTTGAGAAAAATCTCCCCACCCCCAACTACCCTTTACAATGAACTTTTTTCGAAAATTGTAATTTTCTTAAAAATGGCTCTAACGATTTTGATTAAAATGACCTATATTAAAGAGATTTACCTGACAAAAACATGTGTATCTTGAATTTTCTGGGAATAACCTCTGAATATTTCTTTATTCCAGGTGAATTTTACGAAATTTTGCATAACTGCTAAACTGTAAGAGATGAACAAAAACTTACCATACAAAAAATGTAGAGCAAGTTAAAACACATTTAAGTTATATGCATTTTTTTCGAGGAGTTGATCGCTTTTTAGATATTCGTTGATTTGGCTTTAGCTTTTAAAAACTTATACTTTTCTCATTCAGGAATTTGTCAACTCCTGTCCACACAAACAAAGGAACTTCAGTCACATGGCAACCAGTTTTTGACTATCACTTTAACCTATGGTACTCCCTTATCTCGCTTCTACTTGCATGGAAGCAAGTAATAAGACTATTTCTGATAATTTTTCCTGGATTAGCATTAAGTGAATAGAAGCATAGGCTTTTTAACAATAATTTGTTTCAGAGACATAGAGAAAGTCATGTGAATCGAACACATCAGATTTTTGATATTGCATTTGGACAACCCTGATCTATAGGAACAGGTTTCCACGACGACTTGAGACGGCGTTCCACTGCTCTGTACTTATTTGGCCGACTGTGCATCTCTAGTATTACATAGAACTTTACGTTTTATTTTTACTGGTACGTGTATAAAATATGACAATGCTTTCTGCACAACTTGTTACATCGTGCTGTATATTTGACCTGAATGAGTAGGGGGCCCCATTTCTCCTGAGGTAAGAGTAATTGAGAAAACGTCTACTGCCATTTACTTACGTTAAATAATGGTTTTATGAAGTGCACGTTCTGGCAATGAAAGTTCTAGATGAGAACTTGGAGCTTGTTCAAAATGAGAAGCATAACATTTTGCTCGGAATCGCCTCTTAGAAAAATTGGTGTACATAGTTCTCAAATATAAATGTATCTAACTATATAAACAGATAAATATAAATAAAAAATATTAATAGTGAAATTTAAAAACTGAAAAATGTATTTAAAATAGACTAAAGATATATTATAAATAATAATGTAAACAATTAAAATATACAAATAAGTTATAAATAAATTTACCATATAAAATTTCGCAACATAAAAGTATTGTTATATAAATAAATTAATATATAGATAATTATAAATACATTATTTTTATAAATATTACGAATTATAAAATTATTAAGATAAAATGAGTACTGTTGGAGTTGAACTTTTGTTTAGTTTTGTGTTAATTACTTGTTTTTAATTGTAAATTTATGTTTTAAGTTTATTTTGGTTAGTAGATGTACTTTATTGTCTGTAGAATAATTGTATAACAATTGAAGATAACATTTTTTGAAAAAAAAAAAAAATAGTACGTTGCTTGGTACACACTGGAGGGAGTTCCACATTCTACAGCCACCATAGGCTTATTGTTTAACATACCTCAGGAGGATAGTATGATAGAAGAATCTCCGACGGGTGGCCGAAACCGACCGCGGAGAAAGTGCGCCCGTGATTGCTCCTCAACATAGACTAAGCAAGTTGTAATATCAACGCGAGGAACGCTAGAAGCCCATGTCCTGGGTAGTTCAAAAGTCTCGCATTCTTGCCAACACAAAAAAAAACCTGAAGAACACCGGTTGGAATGAAATAGAAATGAAAAGAACGGGAATTTGGGGGAATGAATCTTCCAAGAATTTGCCTGATGACCCAAGAAAAAAAAACCGAAAAAGCTGTAAACACCCGCGAGTCAAGAGGTGGCCACGGAGATCGAACCACAATCTCAGGAATGTTAATTCCAGATGCAGCACTTGTACTACCTGGCTCAGTAAAATAAATAATAAGATATGGGATATTTGCCCTGAGTTAAGAAATTATGGGCCAGGGTGTAGTGTACAGATTTTGTTTTATTTCATTTTATGTTTTGTACATAAGCTCTCAACCAGCTCCGGAATTTCATTTTCCTTAATTTTTAACACTAATTCAAATTGAAAAGCAGTCCATTTAGGGATGACTAAGTTTGATACGTTATCGCTTTCAATGGTAATCACAACACTGTAAAAGGATAAAGGGTACACAACGAAAGGAATACTTCATCCACTGTGAACTGCATAATTTAAATACGAAAAGTATGTTTCAAGGATTGACACGGGGATTTTCAAACAAATCAACTGTAATCTACCCTTTACATAGATTTTTTCCAAGTTCTCAAAAATGGCTCCAACTATCTTGATTAAAATACCGTGTATTAAAGATATTTGTATGGCAAATAATATATATATATATATATCTTAAACTTCCTGGGAATAGCCTCAGAATGACTTTTGCATAACTGGTAAGCTGTAAGAGGTAGATAAAATATTGGTACAACAAAGATGAAAACCTCGTCATGCCAAATACATTTTTGTTCAAAGTTAACCTATTCCGAGGCATCCATTGTTATTGGTTTCAATTTTAAAATATTTAAAATTTTCTCCCACGGAAAGTTAACGTTTATTTTATTTTGCTTTACTGCTTACTATGCAAAGAGAACCAAATATCATTAACATTGCAACCAGCTTTTAAAAACATTTGTCTACTGCTTTAGCTTAATTTTTTTTTCATTATTCCCCTTCAACTTACAAGGAACTAATTAATAATCCCATTTCTAATGTTTATTTCGATTAATATGAAGTAAATTGAAAAGTAAGCTTTTACTAAAGAATATCTTGTTGCAGATATGAGAAGGGAATACTTTTTTTATATGCTTTGTAGAATTTTGCCTATGTACGTATTAAAATAGGAATACGTTACGTTATTGTTTCAACCCACAATTTAATTCATTTTATTACCTCACCATTCAATCCAATTATTATTTTGTTTTCTTATATAAATGTGAACAAATAGTGCACAGTAAAACGATACTTTCTTCCAATGTAATTATATTGCCGGATGTATCTTGTAACATCCGGTAAGTTTTACGTTTTGCATTTAATTTCGCTTTTAAGTCATAAGAGAATTTACATTCTGTTAGCTCAATTTAATTAACGATTAGACACGTATTGCGGAATAAATGTTTGGCTTTGAATTCGGTTGGAAGAAGAATGATTTTTCTCTGTTTTAGTGGCAAGGATTTGTGTATCCTGAATACCTTAGTCTATAATTCTTGTGTTTTGGATCAACTCATGCATTTTAATTGATATCAGAAGACAAAACACAAGATTTTCTATGCTGTTTAACTATATTCTTTCCTGGTTTACTATAATATAGATTTTTCTTGTTTCTGTTTTCTCTACATTTCTCTGCATCAGTAATGTAGGTATTTGTTTCTACAAAACAAGTTTGCTTCAGGAATATTCATCCGAGAATGCTGTGCTACGTGTTTTATTTTCCCTTGCGTTATTTTACGAGTCACTGTGTCATCTGCATGCAAAGGCGATACTTTGCACAACATAGCCTTGGTAAACTACATTGAATTTATGGAGGTTTCGGTTACATCATGCGTTAAATCACGGCTTCTTTGATTGTAAACACCGGAAGAATAGCACAGTATGCTGCATCATGCCTTGTATTTGGCAAAACTCTGGGACTGGCGTTTTCCATATCCAGCAGTGGAGTAGCCTCCTGCAATGCAAACCAGAGATAATAGAAAGAACATCAACTATGATTTATTGTAGTAGACCATATGGTTGTTAACTCAGTGTACTCGGCAATGTTTTTGAGATTTTCTAAATCTACATTAGATAAAGCAACTAAACATGTAAAAACAAAACTATTTTGAAGTAAATTAACTTAATTGTTTCTTCCACAGCAGCCGCGTATAGAACAGGAGTTGAAAAGGTACAGCCAGACTAAAAAATCCAATGTCATAGCTTGGATTTTAATCACGGATATCCTGGTTTCTGTTCAGATGCTCTAATCACTGAGCTACCATGACAGCCTGCCGACACAGCATAATTCTCCAATTGACTCGCGTTTTTTTCCGGTAAACCACCAGAAGATCTCAAATTATCTTGAGTTGACATACCCCAATGGCGACTTACAATGTCGTAAGTATTTTTAAGCCCCGGGCTTCATAGTTTAACAAATTATTATTTCAGTTATTAAGAATGATGTGTATCTTTCACAGCCACTGTGGAGTTGAATCAAGACATCAAGGCGCCGTAACAAAACCCAAGCATGAGAGCACAGAGCGTTTCACTGTATTATTATTTATTATAGGCGACATTTTAAAATATATTATGTGTAGGACAGAAGCTGGAAAGCTGATTAGAAAATCCTGATAAATGTAATTTGAATACTCTATTGTTTGCAGATGATATCAAATTACATTTACAAGCTTAGAAGGCAATTTACTGAAACAAAATCTTAAATTCAGCGAAATCACAAAACGTTCTAATTTATAAACATCTACTAAAAAAAAAAACAACTAAAAAAACTAAAGCGATGCGTTTTGAAGGAGTTTCAGATACTTGGGATGCTAAATCTCAAATTTAAGAGCTAATACTTTAGAAAATAAACTAAATAAATTTATACAGCTAAATGGAACCACTGGTTGAATAAGTCTCCGTGGTGTACTGACTACTACGCTAGCATCTAAAACTCAAGATAGCAGGTTCAAATCTGGCAGGTGATGTATTTTTTCGGACGCAAAAATCCTTAGCATAACTTACTTCGGAAAGGAAGTAAAGCCGGTGGTCTCGAGTAATGTTTATTTGCACTTAAAAGAACCCCATTCCTTCTAAGAAGGAGGTTCCTGGGGAAAATTCCGTCATTTCGCGCACGCAAGTCGTGCCATCTGTGGGCAACGTTGGCTCTTTAGTACTTCGTAGCGCAGGGGATCGTGGGTTCGAGTCCCGTCTTGGGCATGGGTGTTTGTAAATGTATATATGTATTAGAAGCAAAAAGCAAACGATAATCAAACAGAAAAACAAAGTAAATGTTAGGAAAATGAAGAGAGAGAGAGAGAGAGAGAGAGAGAGAGAGAGAAAATCGTAACTATACCCTATGCTCCATTGCAGGAACTTAACTAACAAACTAGATGGGATCATTAAGACGACCTTATTACATCTAGTTCGTAGAGCGACTATCCAAAAGTTTACATAGCGATGCCCTACCTACAGTGCTGCGAAGTAGACATTAACAACAACAAAGGCATGTTGAAACAGCAAAAATGAAATTAACACCTCTTTCTGGATACTCACTAGTACAGGACGAGGTTTGTCCTTGAGCGCCACCAGGCCAGCAGCCAATGGAAGTGCTGTTGTGTTGACATATTGCATTCCCGCTTAACTGGGGAGTAACGCACCAAGTGATTCTCTCATAAATACTACTTGCGCTAAGACAAAATATTCAAAATTTGCAAAATATAATTCACGAGGAAGATAGGAAGTAATGTACGTATTAGAACCATAAAAACCACAGATTTTTAGCTCAAACAGTTTTCATAATGCACATGAATAAACATTATGCACGTTTAGTTTGCGAATGAGCGGGAAATATGAAAAGAGTGGGGCTAACGACCTGGCAACGCAGAGCATGATAACACTCTCTCATTTGCTGCTGAGTAAAACGCTTCCCATTTGAAAAATATTACAGACCGTCAGAGAAACGAAGTTGGGAGAGAACTAAATATAACAAACATTACAGATGTCATCGAACAATACAGGAAACAAAGGCATGAACATCTACTATCTAAAGTAAGAACTGAATTATCTAGTGTAAGAGCTCTAGTATCTTTTCGCTGTTAGCTGAAAGTAAAATATTTCTCGGCGTTCGGTACTGCATGCTGTTGGTTTAGTTTACGCGAGTACTCCGCACAGAAATTTCTGTAGATATATAGAAATATCTGACGAGTTAAAGAATCAAAGAAATATTTAAAGAACTTGCAGATATTTTTCGTGTGCTCAAAAATTATGACCTCGTTTGGTATACAAAATTATTATAGTTTAAAAAAATTGTTCCCTTAGAACAAATGGGACAGGCAATCAGTAAACCCGTTAGTATCTCGTTTTCTGAGATCATTGTTGTGTTTCCTATAGCTAAGTACAACAGTAGAAATAATTTTCTTCGTCGATACATCTTGATTAAAACAAAAGAAAAGAATAAATTAGAGACAAAAAAGATGCTAGTTTTCTTCATCTCAAAAGAGCTGTCATGGGCACATCTTGCTAAAACGTGTGTCAAAAAAGGACACAACTCAAAAATAAATTCGTCCATACACAATTTTAGGAGGAAGAGAAGCGATTCCAATGGTGATATAGAATAAAGAACTCAGAAACTTAAAGAAATGCAAAATTGTAGAAATAATAATAATAATAATAATAATAATAATAATAATAATAATAATAATATATTGTGACGCCTTGTGACAGTGTTCTTTAATATAATCCTAATAACCATACAAGTGTAATGTAATATAGGCCTATATGTACGTATGTATAAAAAATGAAGACTTTAATTTGCAACATGCTGTAGAAGTTCCATATAATGGAGTAACTAGACGACGCAGAATAGCTGATCTGCGGGAAAAATATATTAAGGTAAGGCTTAAAAATTACATTTTATGTAACAAAGATATGTATAAGTATTGTAGTCACTGTCAAATTAATACTGCAAAATTATACAAAAGTTTTTTTTTATAGAAATTGAATGAACTCTGGTTGGCAACACTGACTCCGCGTACGTTCAGCAACAATAACAATATTGCCGTCGCTTCCGCGTTCAGATAAGCGGAATGGTCATATTTGAAAGCTTATCTGATTTGCATTCATCTCAAACAACATATTATAAGAAATAAACATTGTTCTTAAAATTTATGCAACATCGTTGGGAACCTATAGAACATTAGATCAGCTACAACATAGTCAATTATCACACTTTTCTTATGGCGGCTGATGAACTGAAATCCAATTTCCTTCAAAAGCGAGTAGAGGCTAGTTCTCATAAAGTTAAGTAAGTCATCATCACTGTTCACTGCATGCAACAGTTTGTTAATTGTTTGGGTTCATATGAGGGGGACGGGAGTCGTGTACTTTGCATCGCACAGTTGCTTTCTCAAATTCATCACATTTCCCTAACAGTCCGCTCACGCTTCCTCGTTTTTGCTGGTGTTATCACTAAAGCTCGGTCTAGGGTTCCGAAGCGGTATAAAAAGAGGGTATGGGGGCGGTTTGTAGCATAAACATGCATACGTGGAGGTATAATATGTTTCAAAAGTAACTCATTACATGTATTGATATTATATGCATCGTTCTAATTCATAAAATACACAATAAACAATTGCTAGTAAATAAAAATGCCTTGTACTTTTACAAATAAAAGTATAAAAAATGGATAAAAAAATCAGGATAATAATATGCAGAGCTTTAAAAAGACGATTGACATAAATAACCAAAATCACTTAGAGTCTATTGCATCTTTACAGTATCGAAAGAAAGGACTCTCTTTCTGTCACTCAAAATATGTTTGAATCATCCACAAGTTTGTTCAGTGTTGAAAGCCTGCCCTTTCGTATTTTCGTAGCTTTTCAATCTGCACTCTCCTTCAACGGTCACTGGTTTATCTACTAGCAGGAACTGAACGAGGCCATGCAGTGAGCAATGCTAGATAGTACAACTCGTTTCGAAACGATCTTTAGAGAGCCTGCCTACTCCATACTCGTATGTATGCACCGAACCTTAATCCGGCAATTTTGTGACCCTGGACCCAGCTGGTTACAAAGTTAATTTTCCTGGTTTAATTGCCCTTTTCGCGCTCTATTCACTGCTGATGCCGATACACCTGTAAATTTTTATTACTCTGCAACATCCATAGCCAACATTATAGATTTCTTCTCCAAAACTGAATCGAATACGTTCAATACAATATATTTTCGTCATTTTTAAAGACTACACGTTACAAGACTAATCAAGATGGCGGACGGCAAGCTTGGCGGCCGATCTCGTTGAGATAATGTTTCTCAATTGTTACGAAAAAGGAATAACACAACGTTGCAGTAATATTATGTAACGTAATCCATGGTACGAGTCCACAAGGACCTTGGCCTACCGCCCGGCCGTTGCATCCCCCATCTCGGTCCGAAGGCGTCATGAATGGGGTGCAGTGCTGGAGGGTGAAACGTGGTCAGCGACTCGAGTCTCCCGGCCGGTTGATGCGGTCTTCTCGATCAGGAGCCGCTACTTCTCAATCAAGTAGCTTCTCAACTGGCCCCTCCAGGGACATCACGAGGCTGAGTGCATCCCGGACCAGGTCTCCCAGCGGAGGAAAATTCCCCACACCCGTATCGGGAATCGAACCCAGGTCTCCCGCTACTACTGTGCTAAGGAGACGACCGAAATATTATGTACTGTATTGCAATATCAACTTCAGTGTTTTGTGGAATTACTTGTTCAATTGTTTCTTGTCCCAACTCAAGTTAAAAAATCACATTATAGGCAAATAGTGTTGGGTATACTTTAGTTTTCACTGTATTAGTTAATAATATTTGCAACTTTAAGGTTTTGAAAATAGGCATATCCTAATCACCTTAAAAATAACTTAAACAAAAGAAAATTTTCTAACAAAACGAGAGTCTTTCTGCAATTATTTTCTAAAGAAGCTACAGTAACTAGAACTGCAATTAAAAAGTTTACTCAGTCGAAATTTCTTAAACGAGAAGGAATTGTTTCTGAATCGTTCAGTTCACTCAGTGAACAAGAGCTTCCTTAACAAAGCTGGAATGATCCACTGCTGATTGATTCTTGCCCAACACAGACAGCTGCCCTTTGCTCGCTTTGAGATGAGAGACTGGCCTACATTTTCGGAACGAAGCATTTTATTAAATTTCTATCTATAAGCTTGGGGACCAAAAGTCAATAGAACAACTTGCTGCCAACAAAATCTGATTGTGTTGCGTGTTTCTGGAGTCGAATTCCGACTAAAAAGTAACGTTAAACATATAATTATAATGTTTAAGATATTTTTAGTTTTAAATGTAGCTTAACATTTCTAAATAGTTAGGTATTTATCGTTTTGTGTTCATATGAAACAGAAAATCATATGTGTTTACTAGTGACAAGAATATACATTCAAAACTGTTTCAAAGCCAAATAATTCTATCTGGGAACAATCTAACTCTAAAAGCAAATATTCCAAAAAAAATAAATAAATAAACTCGAAAAACTGGGTTGGCATGGCCTAATTCTACATCGTAACCTAAATGTACATTTCCTGTTTATTTCTCAACATTTTTAATTGTTTACAAAATATGATTTTTTTTTTTTACATCAACGGCTGGTTAACGAAAATTCAATGTAGATATATATTTGTTTTGACATGTTATTAATAACGTTACACAGAGTGATAAAAGATGCAGTATTTACCAGAATCCTTAAACGGATAAAAAATGTTAAGGGATGATGACTATGATTCTCATGTCCTCCAAACAGCTTAAGGGGCAGAACCCAGTGGGCCCCAAGTGAGATGAGGGATATGAGCTTCAGAATTTTAAATGAAACTATGGAATAAATTTAAGATATTTTGATAGTCCTTAATACATTAAGAAACTTGTGTGTAAAACATTTTCCTAAAATGAAAAGCTAAGAATTCATAGGAAATTGAAGTTTTATTTAACATACTTAATAACCTTTAGGAATATTGGTCATAACTTTTAAATAGATTAAATAAAGTTAAGTACTGAATTTTTTATTCTTATGGGGAGGGTAGAGGCTCTCCAGACAGCATAGGGTGTAGTGCCTCAGTGAGTTTCAACTGAGGTGAAGGGTATTAACTTCAGAATGTTACATGGAATCATGGTATAAATTTGAAATATTCTGATAGCCATTAAACTTTGAAAAACATATTGTTTTAAACATTATTTTGTGAAATTAATACTTGGGATTTAACAGGAGATAGAAACTTAATTAATTTTCTTTACTTTAGCAGATTTTGGTATCTGGATTTAGTCTTATTCTCCACACTTCTCGTTCCGTTGCACTTCTTGACAATTTTTGACACCGCGATCGGAGTTACGTTTGTGTTTGAGTTAACTCATTAAATAATTTATACGCCTATTTATGAGTTCTCTTCCTCTCGTCAAAAGCAATTTTTTTACTTTCTCAAGCACAAATGTATTATATAATAGTAAATAGAAAAGGTATTGTATTCCATCCCAAATTCGATACCAAGATTTCACTGAAAGTACATATTTAAAGAATCCTTGAATAAAAAACAACATACGAGGTACCTCCAGAAAGTAAGTTCCATTTGGTAACAAAATTAAATTCTGTACAGATACAGAATAATTATTTATTGCACAAAATTCTACAACTCTTAAACTACTTTTCCACATAACTGCCGAAATTTTGCAGGCATTTGTCATAGCGTGGCACAAGTTTTTGTATACCTTCTTCATAGAAGTTTGCCACTTGTGTCTCCAAAAAGTTGGAAACATTTTCTTTCAGCTCTTCGTCATTGTTGAAGTGTTGACCGCCAAGGAAAGATTTGAGATGTAAGAACAGATGAAAGTCGCTAGGAGCGAGGTCAGGGCTGTACGGAGGATGGTCAAACACGTCCCAGCCAAATCCCTGTAGGAGGTTTTTCGTCACATTTACAGTGTGTGGTCGTGCGTTGTCGTGAAGAAAAACAACACCTTTTGACAGCAATCATCGGCGCTTATACTGTATTGAGCGGCGCAATTTCCTAAGTGTCTCGCAATAAACATCTGCTTTGATTTTTTGACCACGCGGTAAGAAATCAATGAGTAAGATGCCTTTCCAGTCTCAGAATACTGTGCACATCATTTTTCGAGGTGTCAAGATTTGTTTCGGCTTAACCTTTGCTGGGGACGAAGTGTGCCTCCATTCCATTGATTGCCGCTTACTTTCAGGAGTGTCGTAAGAAACCCAAGTCTCATCTCCTGTGACTATCTGTGTTAGAAATTGTTCGCCGTCTTCATCATAACGGGTTAAAAACTGAAGTGCACTACCCATCCGTTTTGTTTTGTGTTGCTCAGTAAGAATCTTTGGTATCCAACGTGAGCAAAGTTTACGAAATTTCAGTTTTTCGGTAACAATTTCATGAATTAGCTTTGGGGAAATTCCATAGCGAGAGCGGTTTTCCTGGATCTTGTCATCAATTGCGTGAACCAGTTCTTCTGTAACCAAAGATGGACGCCCACTTCTTTCTTCATCGTGCACTTCTCTACGTCCTTCATTGAACTGTCGGACCCATCTTCTCACCATTGAATCACTCATCGCATGTTTTCCGTAAACTTCGCAAATTTGCCCATAAATTTCAATTGGCTTCACTTTCCGAGCATTCAGAAAACGAATCACAGATCTGATTTCACAAGCGCCGGGATTTTCAATCAACACCGACATTGTAAACAAGCACAACAAAGCGTATGTGGCTGACAGCGATCTCAAAATGGCGCACGTTTCTTCTCCATGATACAGAGCGTCTACTGCGCATGTGCGGAACTGCGATCGCAGCGCTGCAGCGGAGATAAATTGAAACGGAACTTACTTTCTGGACGTACCTCGTATTTTAGAGATGAATCGCGCGCACGCGCGCGTGTGTGTGTGAACAGCATAGCTAAAAATGTGAAGTCGGCTAAATAAACAAGCTTGATATTTAAGTTCTGTTTCTCTTAAGGCTGCAATATGATTTTCTTACGGAATTTCTTTATATTAACGACTTTTTTGTTTTGTTTGGTATATTGGATTTTCTCAAAAGTGACTATAAAATATTGGTTAAAATTCCCATATTTAAGTTATTTAGATGGCAAAAAATGTATATTTCGAATTATTTCAGAACCTTTTCTGAAGTCTCTTCATTCTGAATTAAATTTGCATAACTCGGAAATCGTAATAAATATAAAAACTTTCCTACACAAGAAATGTTGATCTCGTTAAAAAAAAGTATGTCATATACATTTTTTCGTAGAGTTAAACGTTTCCAAGATATTCCTTGTTATTGTTTTCAATTTTAAGCTACTTTAAATTTTCTCAAACAGGAGGCTATCTTCATTGCAGCTCTGTTTTGGTATTTACTCCTGACCATGCATGTTAAACCGAATTTCAATTGTTCACTAAGCGATTGGGTTTTTAAAATACTTGACCATCGCCTTAGCCAAGTCCAATAACCTATTTCCCTTCTACTTAGAAGACACTAATACCGCCACTCTGCTAATATTTATCTCGATTTACCACGATGAGATAAAAGGAATAACCCTTTATAACAATAGTTTGTAGAGGATTTTGACTTTTGTTTTTATGTTTAGCTTTATGAAATGTTTGGTCTGTTTCTTGTCATGTGAATGGAATAGATAATTTGTACCACCGTATGAACTAACACCAGCAAGGGGTTTGAGACTCTGCCTCCTGGCCATAACAACGAAAAAAAAAAAAAAAAAAAACTGTTTTGGATTTGTGGCAGTCCTGCGATATGTACAGTCAAAGGCATTAAAAATACTCCTGGCGCTGTGATTTTGCTGAAAATGTGAACGTTTGACGGGGTTCGAGTCTTTCCACGATTTTCAATGATGTCATTCTGATGCAACTTGCTACGAGAGTAAGAAAAAGCAAACCCGATTGGGTAATTACCCCTTCACCCCTCAACCCCGCAATATACTCCCTCAAAACAGGTTGACTTGTATAAGCATTTTGTTAATTTTGTCAACCCCTGCGCGAATTACCTTGGCATTCGAACATCAGCATGTAGCACAGAGAAAAGATTAACCTAATTTTGTATCACCCGATGAGAGAAGTAGACTATTTGTCCAACCACAACTTTAAGGATCACCAGTTGGTAAATCAGAACTTCACTTGTCGCAAGTTACGTTGTATGTCCATTCCCTCTGCTTCGTGACCTGCCTAATACGCTTTTAAGAACAGAGCAAGACATGGGCGGAGTCAGCGAAAACACCCCTTTTACGATATTTCCAAGCGTATTTTTAATGTCTTTGACTGTATTAGCATATTCAGGTGAGGAAATATGCTGGTTCGAACATGCGCCAGAGGAATAACGATTGACAGCTAGAAAATAGTCTTGGCCGTAAGGCCTAGCTTGCCCTCGTAGCGAATTTAGGAGAGGAAATGAGCAGTTGGAAGGAAATTATGCTTAGGAATTTAGTTGCCTCTGGCTTCTGGAAGATGCTGGTTGTCTCTCCGCCCTGGAGGTACTGTAATTGGAAGTCCCTCGATCATCTTCTGGAGGGCTGCCACTTCCTTCTGACGGGACGAACGGCGTGTGATTGCCCACATTGAAGTCTCCATGGGAAAATTTGTGGATTGCATCTTGTGGCTGCATCGTGATATACACCGTGCTGCTACGTACCTTCACGTTCTGAAGCAGCTATCACGTGGTTTACGAGAGCAGTGCGCTATAAATGTCAATTGCTGAGTAGTATAAATATATAAAGGTTCCCCTGAAATCCTTACAATTTTTGCAAAGCAATGTTTCACTTTGCAATGTTTCACAGTTGCCATAGATGTTAATAAAGTGATGATACTGAGTTTTATCAGTTTTATTGCAATAGCGGTACAATTGAATATCGCCACCTTCAAAGTACGTGCCTTAAAAAAAACATACATCGCCGGAGTATTGCCATAGATGTTAATAAAGTAATGATATTGAGTTTTATTAGTTTTATTGCAATAGCGGTACAATTGAATATTTCAACCTTCAAAGTACGTGCCTTAATAAAAAGCATGCATCGCCGGAGACGGATTTTCCACTTCTCATAGTAGTGTTGGAACTCGGAAATTAGCTTCAGCTACTCTATTACACTCCTTTCAACGTTGTTGAGGGTCGCAAAATGATTTCTTTTGAGGTGTGTTTTCAATCTATGGAATATGTAAAATGCACAGGGTCTCAAGTCTGGAGAATAAGGAGGTTGAGGAACCCAAAACCTGTCCTTACTGGGTTAAAAGGGTTTATTGAAATTGCTGTGTAACAAAGAAAATAGCTTAAGCATCATATAGTTGTTTTGAATACTTGGTCTCACGTGCATGACCCTTTTGCGAAGTCTGACAAGAGCCTCTCGGTACCACAATCTACAAGCATAAACATCCAGGACTCTTGCGCACATTTTCAACAATTATTGAAACCGCAACTTCAACTATCATGTTTCTTTCAATTGGCTCTCTTCCTTCTAAAAACAAAAACTACAGAAACATCCAAGTCCTTCACAAAACATTATCTCTGTAGGCCTACTGAAACTTTATAACCGTTTCCGTTTCGCTATGCCCATTTCTGAAGAAAACTTGATCGTACACCGCTGCTCGAAATTCGTGTCACTCTTTTTCAGAACGCACACAAAAAAGCGGTTTCAATAAAGCAAGTGTTACAAAAAATAAGGTAAAACTTCTAGTGCTAGGCGTCACATGTTCTCCAAGTTCTGCGTCACCTGTGTTGACGCATCGACTCATTTTATAAACAGCTTTTTTAAACAAAAGTTTCTTAGTTTACTAAGCTCTCATAAATTATCAAATTTATAACATGATTCCATTTAAAATGCATAAGTTCACCCCTCGCCCCACTTGAGGCTAATTGGGACGCTGCCCCTTATGCTGTCTGGAGGGATTCTCCTCCCGTAAGAATAAAAAGAATGTCAGTACTTAATTTTATTGACCATTTAAAGGTTATGGTTAATGCCCCATACTTTTTATTCAACTGTATATTAATAAACAAAACTAACCTCTGTATTTCGAATTCTCAACCTATGGGTCCGATGCTTGAGTGCCAGCTGGGAGCGGATATCGTCCTCCGTGGGGTAGTGGTTACCATACTAACTTCATATACCCAAGGTCGCGGGTTCAAACCCGGCGAAGGACGATGGATTTTTTCGGGTGTAAAAATCCTTAGCATGGCTTCCTTCGGAAGGGAAGTAAAGCCGTTGCCCCGTGTCTTAGATTAACGGCACGTAAAAGAACCTCAAGCTTTATAGAGAGGCCTCTGAGCAAAATTAAGTGGTCTTTCGCGCCCAACAGTAGTTAAAATGCGTCCATAAATAAAACTTAATTTCGTTCCATTATGTTCCTTTAGCCAATTGCCTCCTACTCTAGGTAGAGCAGCTCTTTTAACAAACCCTGTTATCAAAATTTAGTCTAATATCAAATTAGTCCTTAGCATAATGATATTGGCGGTGACTTCCTTCCATAGTTGGCGATCCTTTGCTAGGGTGGTCCATCTTCTTCCAGCTTCTCATAACAGTTTGTCCGAGCATCTCTGGAGTGGACGACCTCCTCTTCTTCTTTCCTGGGCCTGTTGTACAAAACTGTGGCCGCGTGGACCTATTTTCCTTGGTCAATCCTTACCCTATGGCCTGTACCATTTTCCTTCAGTTGTTCACGTACTACTACGTGCTCCAATCCTGTCGTTCTTCTGAGTTCTGTGTTTCAATTGTAGTTTGTAGCCTAATGTTCTAGATGTTCTAGAGAAAGAAGAGGCGGAAAGGTTGCTACGATATGCAAAGTTAAATTAAAATCCTGAAATATGTTTCACTATTTTGCATTGCTTTGTAATTGGCGGCGTAGTGAGCTAATTTTAGAATAGGGCGGTATACAAGCAAATATATATTATGAATCATAAGACACTTTATACATAACTGCGTTACTTCACAACAAATGGTGCGTACTGATTTGCGACACTAAGCGCCAGCTGGTGGTAATAAAACAAACATGCTGAAGAAAATCTGCCAGAAAAAATAAAAAAAGCTGCTCTGTGTTTTGGTCATTACTCACACAAGTAGCATAGATACTTTTATCGATATTACACCCATTTAGATTTGATGAGTGTTAAAGAGATTTGGCAAAAGCTGTGCCAGAATTCGCGTGATATAACAAAATCGGATGAACATTATTGGTTTTTAAGTACTTTTATAATTTTGTATAGAAATTAGGGTGTCGAAATCCTTTATTCGTCCACCCCCCCCAAATTATTATACCTCCAGGAAACCAGTATTGTCGCAGACAAATGCGTTAAAATCCCGAGAGTATTAGGTTTCTCCTTTATTTAGAGATCCAGCAGTTACCTTTCTGCCACTTTTGAATACTTACAAACAGTGACACAACATTTTCTTCTGAATAGTCTTCTTCCGAAGGTGAACTTAAGAAATTACCTTCTTGGTTACTTATCGAGGTAAAAGCATAACATAGAAAAGTGTCTTCCTATCGCAATTCTGAAAGAGGTTTAATTATATTTTATCAAAATGTTAGGAAAATAAAACCTAAAGCTGATAATGATGCATGACTGTTTTTAACTATATATTTGCATTACAACTAACAATTTTAATTTAGATTGGAACAACAATGACACGTTGAAGGAAATGGTTTAATTGTTTATGCATTCACATAGAAACATTAACGCAAGGACAAGAGTTGCCTTGTCATTCATAATAGCAACAAAACGTTTGCATCAAAACTAATTAACTTAAATCTGAAAACCTTAGAAAATAAGACACCGGGATAATTTACGGATAATTTTCTCGCCACATTTTTAAGAGGTTTCCTGGCTCATGTTTTATTCATTGGTATTGAAGGTCGTGAGGTGAGACAGGAACAAATCTTCCCTCCCTCTCCGCAACGACTGAGAAGGGGAATATAGGTGTTGACTTGGCGCGAATGATTAAACACAACCACAACAGTGTGCAGCGTTAAACAATTACAGTTAACGAAAGTAAATATTAGCACATACCCATAGTTATAGACAAATCACTTTGAACGTTATAAAGCTACTTTTATTTGTCTATACGGAGTGTTTTGCTTGAAGGAATGCTGATATGTTTAGTTTTAGTTGCGATCCAGCTTATCACACAATGAGCTGGAAACCATTGACATAGTCAAACAATAAGTAATATTACTGCATTCACGACATATTTCTACAGCTCCTTAATTGCGCTCATTGCGCCATCATCTTCGTCCTCATAATCAGTATTGATAAAGATATCGGCGGCATCACTGTCTTCTTCCAAGTTAACAACAATCTGCTAGTGTTTATTTGCATAAACATTAAAGAATGCTACACTAAAACTAGCGCTAGCGTACTTCACTTCTCCTTGGACATAAACGTTATGACTTCTGCGCATACAAATTGGCGCAACGTCTCCCACCCTCAGCCCTTCAGGCAAAGAGTTGCCAATGCGCAACTTACGATTTTGCTATTGTCTCGTACATGTTTCCGTTTTTACTTGCTGAATAGAAGCAGCCGTTACAGACAAACTGTACAACGCATATGCTTTCTTATATAAAGAATTAAGGATTAATTGAAGAGGAACTGTTTTGTGCTGCAGAAAAGCGGTAAAACGTTCAGCGATCAGCTGCTTTTGTTTACGTTACCGGTGAAGTAAGGATGGATGGAGAATAACAATTAAAGGTTATGGTAACCAGTAACTACGTATTTTAGAGGCGCAGGAATATTCTGAAACATTTCTCTTGGGAAACCGACAGATACAGCAACAATAATACAGACAGAGCAGTGCCAGAACATTTTCCCCCTGTGTTTAACCACTGGTTGGAGATCTACAGAAGTAAAACACTATCACCTTTAATTATAGGCCCGAAAAGTTTTAAAACAAGGTATAAGTAAGGTAGGCGGGGACTACGAGGTATACAACAGTTGGAAAAAATCTAAAAATTAGGGAGTACTAACTGCAATTAACTATCTTACACACGAATTCCCACCCAAAAGGGTATATTAAACTCGAACGCAAATTATGGACATTTCTCTTACGTTTCGTGAACTAAAATAAAAAACAAAGGATTACAGTTTATATTAAACAATAACCAAGTAACATACTTTTAAATTCTGTTAATCATTGTGACTTTCGATTGACCTCGAAAGAATAATGACGCAAATGAGCAAGTAATTTGAAGAAAGACATTGAAACATAAGCTTGTAGCGATTCGGTTGATCAACTTATAGTAAATAAAATCGAAAAACAATTTGTTTTAATAACCAACCTGATCGTTGTCCAATAATGTCATAATGTCCAATTAGGTGACGTTAAGATTAGAAAAAAAGCTGTGTTCCAACCAGTTGGGCCATTTCACCAATGATTGATTGTACATTGAAAGTTTCCTGTAACTTAGAAGCTACGCGTGGTTAGAGATGCATTATAACTAGCGCCTTGTAAAATTTACGACCAAATCAACATATTACGAGGGGCATTGTTTTGAGCCTAATGAAAAAAAAATCTGATGTGTTCCATTCACATGACTTTCTCTATATCTCTGTAAATTATTATTGTTAATTAGCTTATCTATTATTTATTTCATGCTAATCGAGAAAAATTAGCAGAAATAGTCTTATTTCTTGCTTTATTGTAAGTAGAAGCGAAATAAGGGAGTACTATAAGTTAAAGTGAAAGCCAAAAGCTGGTTGCTATGTGACTGATGTTCCTTTGTTTGTATGGACAGGAGCTGACAAATTCCTGTATGAAAAAAATATAAGTTTTTCAAAGCTGAAACCAAGAAAAAGGAATATCTCAAAAACGATAAACTCCACGAAAAAAAACAAAAAACAAAAAAAAAAAAAAACTATATAACATAAATTGTGTCTTAACGTGCTCTACATTATTTGTGGGTTAAGTTTTTGTCCATCTCTTACGGTTTAGTAGTTATGAAAAATTCATCCAGAATAAAGTAGTCTTCAGAAGCTATTCCCAGAAAATTCAAAATATACATTTTATCTGTCAGGTAAATAACTTTAATATACGATATTTTAATCAAAATCGTTAGAGCCATTTTTTAGAAAATCAAAATTTTCGAAAAAAGTTCCATGTAAAGAGTAGTTTGGGGTGGGGGGATTTTTCTCAAAATCTTCGTATCGCATCCCTGGAAGATATAAACTTAAATACCAAGTTTGGTATTTTACCGACTTTTCGTTTTTGAGTTATCGTGTTCACAGGTACACGGACACACACACACAGACCTTTTTCTGAAAATACTTTTTTTTGGATACAGGAGAGCCTAAAACATATATTTCCGGTGAAATCTCGGTATTGAATTTTTTGGGGGGAGTGCAATACATTCTCTATACACTATGTGCATAGTGAGTATAGAGAAAGTAAAAAAGTAACGTTTCATTGAAAATTGCTTTATTGTTTCTCGAAACAATTTTCTCTATGATCAATACACTTTGCATGCGTTCGAACCATTTTTTTTCCAATCTGCTTGATATTCCACAAAATGATTTTTGAACGCATCAACGGCCTTTTCTGCAGACGAGAAACGTTGTCCACGCCATTTATTCTTCATGTTCGCGGGGGGGGGGGTGTCATTGAGAGCCAAATCCGAACTGTACGGCGGATGAGTCGCCAATTCGAGTTTTTGAGTGTTCAAATAGTGTTTAGACGAGATATGTGATTTTGTCTTGACGAACGATCCGACGGCGCTTGTTTGTTTTTCTTATTTCACCGAAGACTACTGGCAAACTAAAGGTTGTGCACCATTCAGAATTAACAGTTTTACGTTCCTCTAAAGGCACTGTTGCCGCATGATTGGTTTTTCTTAAAAAAAAACAAGCGACATTTATTTCGAAGTACTTCGAGTATGAATTCCTCTTGTTGGTCATAGTTCATTTTGAAATACCCATCAAGTCGATTGCTGTTTACGTTCCGGCTCATATGCATAGATCTATGATTTGTCACCTTTTACATTCTTATATAGTCTTTTGAAGCCCCACCATTGTATTTCTTGAGAATTTGTATGCACCAATCGATACGAGCATCCTTTTGAGGTTGTGCAAATTATCTGGGATCCAACAAGAGCAAACCTTTTTCACGGCTAAATGATCATGCAATATTTTATATATGCTGGTGGAACTAATGCCTAGGGCTGCAGGGCCGCGCCGTGGCCGAGTGGTTAGACGGCCGGGGTTCGATCCCTCGCATGTGAGATTTGTGGTGGACAAAGCAGCGCTGGAGCGGGTTTTCTCCGGGTACTCCGGTTTCCCCCGCCATCGCATTCCACCGGTGCTCCATCATCATACACGTATCAGTGTCACCGCCTGCGGTGCCATAAGTAGTTAAAGCGGGCGTTAAACACTATAAAAAAAACCTAGGGCTGCCTCCAGGGCTGCCTCCAGGGCTGCCTCCATCTCACAGTAGATATGTGGCACGACTGTGCTGTGCACAGCATCAGTGTTTTCTGGCACAATAGTTGATTTTGGACGACCTTCACGAATTTCGTCAGAGAGCGGCCACGATTAAAATCGTTATACCAGCGTTTAACAGCGGCTAAGGTTGGAGCTTCATCGCCAATGTAGTAATGGGTTGATCAATGCACTCTTATCTTTAGCTCATCAATGTCAAACTTCAGTGGAAGCATCAAGTGGCACCTACAGCAATCAGGGTTGCCAAAGCTCTAAATCTAAATAGTGGCCCTCGTAATCACTGCCATACGGCCATACCATGCTGAAAACACCGGTTCTCGTCCGATCACCGAAGTTAAGCAGCATTGGGCGTGGTCAATACTTGGATGGGTGACCGCTTGGGAACACCACGTGCCGTTGGCATCGACCACTTTTTTAGCCCGCCTGGTTAGTGTGGTGGTAGCGTGTCTGCCTCACATTCAAAAGGTCGTGAGTTCGAATCTCGCTTAGGGTGAGTTACCCGGATAAGGTTTTTTTCGGGGTTTTCCCTAATCCTGAGAAGACGAATGTCGAGTAACTTTAAGCTCCATGGATCCCGAGAACATTTGAGCATCATTTCACCAATTTCATTCATCGTCCGATATGACCAAACCAGGTTAAAGGACGCTAAAACTACAAAAAAAAAAAAAAAAAGAAAAAAAAATTCTTAAACTGTTACTTTAATTACCATACGGATTACAAATTATTTATTTTTTATTAAAACTGGTTTCTTAAAAGCTATGTTGGTAGCATAACTATTGCACGGAGCATTGCTCATCTAAGGTAATCCGTAACGTTTATATTTTACAGCTGTTAGGGATCTTGCTGGGACCAACTATAACGCCGCTACGGAATCATTAAATGAAATAAAATAGTTGTTTTATGACAGAATTATGTGCTTATTTGTTCATCCTCATTCTCCTGACCTACGTATCTAACTGTAATTTTTACTTTCCCTACACGTACTATGTACATATGTAGGTATATATAGAAGATATTGTATTCCACCTAAAAATGTCGATACCTAGTTTTAACCGGAAACATATGTTTTGAGTTTTCCTGAGTCCAAAAAAGCACTTTAGAAACAGACCCGTGTGTGTGTTTGTCTGTGGACAGCACAGCTCAAAAATAAAAAGACCGTTAAACACCAAATTTTGTATTTATGTTTAGTATTTTCAAAGGATGCAACTCAAAAATCACCCCACCACAAACTAACCTTTAGATGGAACATTTTTTGAAAATGTTTTTCTAAAAAATGGCTCTAACGACTTCGATCGAAATACCGTAATTAAAGGTATTAACATAACAAATAAAATATATATTTTGAATTTTCTGAGAATAATCTCTGAAGACGTCTTTATTGTGGATGACTTTTGCAGAATTTTGCATAACGGTTAACCACAGGAGATAGACAAAAAAACTTTCCATTCAAAAAATGTACATCTCGTTAAAACACATTATTTGTGATAGGTATATAGATTTTTCTGGTAGAGTTGACCGTTTTCGAGATATTCCTTGCTATTGGTTTCAATTTTAAACTACCTAACCTTTCTCAAAAGAGAACGTTCAAAACGAACCCAACTCAATTGTTTCACACAGCGACCAGCTTTTAAAGCATGCCACTTTAGCCTTATTATCCCTTATTTTCTTTCTACTTACAAGGAAGCAAGTAATAAGAGCAATTTTGCAAATGTTTATCTCGGATAGCATGATGCAGATTAAAGAATACTCTTTTGCAAGAATACCTGATATAGAACAGCTAGAGAAAGTTATGTGACTGGAACACTTCAGATTTTTAGTGTGATTTTACGTATCTAACTCCTGTCATACACACGACTTGTGTGGGAAAAAATCCTGAATTTACTTATTTTCATTTGAATTTTTCAATTTGACCCTACCTATCCAATTACTGTCCTACACACGACTAGTGTGTAAAACAATTAAGTAACAATAATTGACCTAACAATTGGTTAAACTTTGAAGCCCGGGACGTACATACGATATTATAATTTGAGGTCACTTTGTGGTTTACCGGGAAAACGCCAAGTCAATTGAGCAAGTTAATGCTGTGTCAGCATGTTGTCATGGTAGCCTATGGGTAAGAGCAGCCGGCTGGAGACCAGTTCAAATCCCAGCTATGGCATTAAATTTTTCAGTCTCATCTACCTGTCGAACTCCTTGCTTACACACAGTAGCATGTTTCATCCTTTATAAGGTATACAGAGTTTGTGCGAAATGACACTTTTAAGACGTAAAGGGTAGGATTCATAATAAAAATATTCTACATCTTAAAACAATCAGTTCATAAAGATCAGGGGAAAATTAAATTTATTAATTCGTTGTGTAAATATTAAAAGCTAACGATCTAATTTCGGGTAAGGAGTGGCCAGAGTGGGTGATTTGTAGCCTTTAGGACTATTTCAGATAGAATTTCGAACGGCTTATATATAATGTCATTAATTAGATATTTGTCCCGCAAAAAGTAAATTCTGGAATATCAACATCTATTTTCGTGCTATTTCCATTCTTAACATTATTGAAAATGTTGTATATTTAAACATGCAGCAGCGACAATCTCAGATAACACCATGTATTACAAATCTGATGTGTTCCAACTATATGACTTTCCATACCTATTCTGTACCAAACTGTTCTCACAAAACCATATTCTTCTATTTATTTCATGCTAAATGAAACATACATTAACAGAAACGACCTTATTACTTGCTTCCTTGTAGGTAGAAAGGAAATATGGGGATGCAGTAGGCTAAAACGATAGTAAATCCTTAAACAACTGATCGCTATGTAATGATGTTAAAACTGGGTCCTCTTGCAAAGTCAGGATTAAAAAAAACAAACAACAACAAAAACGAGTCTACTGTCTGTTGGAAAATGTAATAATAACAAGGAATATGCTGCACATATTTAGCGGCACAACAAAAATGTATTTTACATAAATTGTGTGTTCTGACAAGATCTGCATATTTTGTGCAGCAAGATTTTGTCTATCTCTTATGGTTTACCAACTAGCAAAAGCAATCCAGAATGAAGAGGTTTTCAGAGACTATTCCCTGGAAGTTCAAGATGTGTATTTTATTTGTCCTGTAAATATCTTTAATGTACGATTTTTTTTTAAATCAAAATCAAACACCCTCCGTCGAATTTGAACCCACGAACTTGGGTATTTGAGGAACGTGGTAGCCACTACACAATTATATAGAAAGAAAAGAGCAGGACAACTAATGTTTTCTTGCACTTATATTGTCCCATTTGCTGACGTAAGAATAGTGTGTGTTTTAATATTTAGGACATTCATTTTGTTGTCATAACATACGGTTATAAGAAGGAGAGAATATGAAAATTCAGAAGTTGGCGACATTGGCTGTACTAGTGACTGAAAACAGCTACTTGGCTTATTAGTAATCTGGCCACCCTGGTCATGCATGCCTGCTGGTATTACATATAACAACGTTATCAAACAGACTCGAGAACATCCTGGAGATTGTATCAAGCAATGAAGTCGTCAGTCGTGAATAAGTAGTTTATAATTTTGATCCCTAGCTTGTCGAATGAATACGATCGATTTTGGCGATCGTTTTATGTTACTCATACAACGCTGCGCAGCCTGATTCGCATATTTATCAGCGATTAAAATGGGGGAGGAAGCAGCTGTGTTCCCCACTGTCCAATAAGAGCCGCAGGCGATGAATTCGATTCTACACTCAATAACGCTATACATTCTCTTTTACATAGGAAATTGCTTCGCTATTAATTAACTTGCCGTAATAAGGAGAGTGCCTCTTTCCAAGGGTACACACGTTATTCCCATAGGCACTCCGTAACCCTGGGTGATAAAAACAGACCTCAACCTGATTACAGTAATTTTCTATAGCAAGGTAAGATTATTATAATTTGTAGTCAAATCCTTTAGCAGTTTGATTGTTTATAGCGGTTCACTCTTATAGTCGTGTTCACCAAAGCTGTAATCCTGGGTAGTGTGGTGGTAGCGTGTCTGCTTCACATTCAAAAGGTCGTGGGTTCGAATCTCGCTTAGGGTGAGCTACCCGGATAAAGGTTTTTTTAGGGGTTTTCCCTTATTCTGAGAAGACGAATGTAGAATAACTTTAAGCTCCATGGATCCCGAGATCATTTCAGCATCTTCTCACCAATTTCATTCATCCTCCGATAAGACCAACTAGGTTGAAGGACGTTAAGCTACAAAAAAAAAAAAAAAAAAACCGCCGTTATCCGTTTTTAGACACTAAAATTCGAGGTAACGGCATTATTGCCATTCCCCAACAAAAGTTTCTTATGATCGATAACAAAGGAAATCCGTTGTAATATACATATCAGAAATGACACCTAGACAATTGGAATATCTTTAATGAGACAGGAAGCGATGACCAAGAGAATATTACGAAAAGATGATGGGTGGTTTTAAAGACAGCTCCACATATTCTTTTAGTACTACAATGAAGTTGATTTTGTCACGCATGCTAGATCATATAAAGCTTTTGATAAAACATAACCTGGAATTTCCAAGAAGCAGCTAATAATAGTTCTAATAACTTCTTTACAATTACATTGTTTGTAGTTAACTAATTTAAACGCGAAGTTCAAATTGAGCATTACTTTAAGTGGATATTATAATAATGAATTGTGAGCCTAATAATAACAATACTATAAATATGGCAAGGCGTAAAGTAATTACTTAAAAGGGGCATTCAACTGTTTAAAAAGACAGAAAAAAACATTTACAATGCAGCTAGAAAACGGATGGGTGTAAATATAACTTTAAAGCGCCTACATACTTAACGTGAATCTCATAACATTTTAATTATTTTTTTTAAATAGGTAGTGTAATTTTATTTACAAATTTACATACAATGTTTTATTTACATAATCGCTATTGATGTAACTTTTCCTTAGAATATTATTGATAACATTTGGTTTTTAGGCCAATGAATCTTTGAAATCAGAACTGTAAAAATTAGGATAAAAATAATGTTTCAATAAAAGTCATTAATTTTCTAAAATTTAAAAATTCATATTGTTTTTTTCTCCTTATCGCATTTAAATTAACAATTACCTAAGCTGAAAACAAACAAACGCATGCTTATAATCAGCACCTCGATTTAAACATTATTTACTAGCAGTCTTTCAGCATTTTTCCATTATCAAAATGACCCACATGATGCAATTTTATACTAATTTGTTTCCAAAGTTTGGTATTGGCTCTCAAGAGTATATAAAAGGACAAATAATGTCCCAATTTGAGAAAATAATAAGTTTTGTAAAATCAAGAATTTTGAATAGTGCAAAATGTTATTTTTTTCTAGCATTAAGTAGTTACAGATCTGATATAAATATTTGTGCAAACTCATTTACTGTAAAATCTTAATTTTGGCGTGAGTAGTTTTATATCTGCATTGACTGGGTCTTTCTTATTAGAAAAATTACTTTACATAATAAAAAGTTAATATTTAAATAAGCATGTAAGCTGCAAGTTTGAAACATTGCGTATAAAGAGTATGTAATTTCTACAAGATATCTCTCATAGTGTGAATTTTCCAAAATTCTAAGCATTACGTATCTCCAAGCGTTTATGTGCAAACACAGTTTGACTGTTGTTTGGTTTTAGGGAGAAGACACGCACTTTTCTGAGAAAGAGACTACGCAGAACAAAACCTTTGACTATGAGGTATGTCCCACAAGAATGCAGAAATTAAGGTCACCGTTTCCGTGGTCTAATCTTTTGCCTTCTGAGAGAACTTAAGTCTCTGAAAGGTTGCCAAAATATGGTGCCAAGCAGTTTGGAATTGTCCCACTGTAACCTCCTACTGGACAGCACAACGTCGAGCTTCATGAAAACATATCTTGATTAGCATACAATCCATTTATCATTTGCCAAGTGGGTCACATTCTGACGAGGAAGAATAAGAGAAACAATTCTTCCGTCTTGCACTAATAGAAATTTGCAATCTTAAACATATGCAGTGACAAAACAACGCTGACGCATCTGCAGCTGTGGAATCTCTACGTAACATGTTATGTAGACATGTTTATGTGTTAGAAAGTCGCAAAATCTTAATAAAACGCGAGCCGTGATATTTCAAACACGTGCTTTTCTTAGATATTCCAAAGCAGAAGGTATAGGAAATAAATATGATGTTTTCCATTCACATAGCCTTCTCTATCTTCTCCCTAGCAATAACTATTCTTTCAAAAAGTTTATTCCTCTATCTACTTCATATTAAATGAGATAATTATTAGCAAAAATGATCGTTTACCTACTTCCTGTAGGTGGAAAGAAACTAAGGGGATACACTAGGCCAAAGTGTCAGTAAAATCCTTTTAAGAGATGGCCTCTATGTGATGAATGGCATTTAAATTTTGTTTTCTTTGACTAATGTTAAAAACAACACACAGATGTTACGTAAGATTAAAAACTTTCAATTTTGGAAAATGTGTGACGATTGGTATATTACGTGTTTTAACGAGATCTATGGAGTAATATTTTGTGCATCTTATGGCTTACCAGTAATGCAAAAGTAATCAAGAATGATTTCCCGAAAATTCAAGCTATACTTTCATTTTTCATGAAAATATCTTACACATATAGAATTTAAATCAAAATCGTTAGAGCCTTTTTTGAGAAAATCAACATTTTCCAAACAGGGTTATTGTAAAGGGTAGTTAAAGGCCTGGAATTTCTTAAAAGTTTGTGTAACATTCTTGGAAGATGCTGAACTTAATTATGAACGTTGGTATTCAAGGGACTTTTCATTTTTGAGTTATAGCGTATGTCTTTTTCTAGAATGCTAAAACGTGTATTTCCAGTAAATTTCGGTATCCAATTTCTTTACCTATTGATAAAATATTAAATTGCTCTTTGTGGATACACAGACCCTAAAATGTGTGCATTAGCGGTATCGAAGTTTTGGGTGGAATGCAATACCTTCTCTCCCTAAGTAGAATGTACGAGCTAGGGAATGTAAAATAAAATAGTGTAGGTAGGTATACGTATAACCTGGGTAGCATTAGGGTTAGTCATGCGGAGAGGTTTCCGCAGCAGTCATATAGGCCAATATAAGTCATATGTGCTCCCAAAGTGACCAATTGAGGAAGGGATATGGAGAAGCACCGAAGGATACCGACGACGACGTCGATGTCCGTTAGCAAGGCCGGGGCCCCTAACGATTCTTTAATTAGATAAATCCTTACGCTGGCAATCCTGGCTTAGCAACCCTTAATATGAGTAAAGATATTTATTCACGGAAGGCTGCGGCATCTGGGGCTGAGTATTGCATACAGATCATCTGGCCCTTATACCTCTAACGTAACCCGAGGAGGAAGGAACAAGGTGACCAGATCCGGATGAAGATGTGCCCAAATATGGACGGGGCACCTAACTTTCCAGTGCAACTCATCTCTGCCGCCCGAATCCACTCACGAGGGCACCAATACCAGGCGAGCCTACATTAAAATTTCTGGGAGTAGTGTCTGAAGTCCTCTTCGTTCTGGATGACATTTAGATAAATGGTAAATCGTAAATATAATCAAAATCTTACTAAAAAAGTGCAGATCTCGTTAAAGTACCTAATTTATTTAAAGATATATTTTTTGTGGAATCACTTGTGATACTGAGCAATCCCGACACCAGAGATTATTAACGTTATTTAATATTTAGGTAATTAATGAAATATTTAATGTTCATCATTTTAAAAGGGAAAGAAACCTCTACAAAGCTCACTCCATCGCCTAGCCACAACTCGCCAAACCATCGCCTGCTTCTACAACCTTGAAGCAGATACACCAGAGTTAATTATGGATACAAGCAAGTCATGGTAGAAGAGGAACCATCCCAGCATTGGCATACCACCCAGGGAAACCACGACAAAACCCATAGGCCAGAATGGATGATTGCCGGGGATCCAACTTGAGATTTGCCGAATGCTGCCGGTCCCCATGGCCACGCTCGCTAAAGCGTCTCGCTTTAGTGCTTCGTGGGCAGGGGATCGTGGGTTCGAGTCCCGCCTTGGGCATGGATGTTATATGTTGTGCAATGTGTATATGTTTGTAAAAGAAACAGTAAAACCAGTAAACCAGTAATCAGTAAAACCTACGGGGGGAAATATAAATAGGGATACAGTAAAAAAAAATGCAAGTCCACCTTGCTCGATCCCTCAACCTGGGATTCTTAGAATGAAACGACTCAGTTCCAGGAAGGGGCCCCAAGGCGGCCGGCTAAGCGCAGGGAGATGCCGGCACAAATTCCACGTCGCCACGGAACGCACCAATCGCCGTCGCCCGGACCTATAACAATGAGACCTACAGTTTTACTAAGCGTTCTGAATCACGTTGGACCTTGAGTATACTTCATATAATTTAGTCATTGATGAAAACTGGGATAGTTGCGTCTTAAAATCCCCACTCCTTAGCCGGCAATGGAACCAATCGCGAACGAAACAAGAGTTACGAGAACTCTGCAACCGTTCTAAAATCCGTATTCTTTTTTCTTTGTCCGAGATAGGTATCAAAATTAAAGGAAAGTTTGGAAACCTTAGAAATTGGCCGCATTTAAACGGCGGTCAGAGAAATAGACTGTATGGAGAAGGACTAAGAATCGTCTTTGTAATATTAACAGGCAAGGAAATATGAATGGAGAAGGTTTTGTTGGAAGTACAATCTAGGCTAAAATTGGAGTAATAATCAAAACAGGCAAAAAACTCATTATGGATTAGAGTAAGATTTTGGCGGATGATAAAAATTGCTAATAAATAATATAAGAATTTGGTTTACTTGTAAGGAAGAAGACCCTTGGTAAGATGTACGAATACGGAGGAATAGAGGAGAAAAAGAAAATGTACCACGATCCTTTAACATATCGAACGTTGAGTTAGGGGCACTGGTCGCTGTAGGGACGACACGGAGGAGATAGATAAATTTCTATTTAAGGCAACATAGCTAATATCTAAGCATGCTGGTAATAACAGGAAGAGCTGAACACTGGCGTTAGGACTTTGTATAAAATAGGACGTTTCCGGAAGCGTCTTGGCACCACTCCAATGATAATATTTAAGAATGCGACACAAATATTTTCAAGAAAGCCCCCCCCAGGTTAAAACCCCCCTTTACGTTCAACATTTTTCGAAAATTTTGATTTTCTCTAAAAAACCTACAATTTTGATTAAAATACCAAATGTTTAAGATATTTTATTTAAATACAAAATATATATCTTGAATTTTTTAAGTGACTGTCAAACCACACAATTTAAGTCATATACCATTTTTATAGAGTTGATCGTCTTCAAGATTTTGTTGTTGTTGGTGTCAGTTTTAAACTACTTAACTTTAGTTTCATGCCTATTTTGTTTTATTCCTAGCCATACAAAGAGAACCGAGTTAAAATTGTTTCACACAGTGATAGCTTTTAAAAGATTTGGCATTCGCTTTAGCCTAATGTATTCCCTATTTTTCTTCAGATTTCAAGCAAGTAATAAGATCAACTTTTATATTTTTACTTTCTCTACAATATGCACATAGAAAGGGTATTGTTTTGCACTCAAAACTTCTCAACCGTGAATTCACCGAAAATATGTTTTGGGATCCCCTGAATACATAAAAAAAAAAAAAAGGAAAATGTCCGTGTGTGTGTGTGTGTGTGGATAGCAGAGCTACAAGACGAAAAGTCGGTTAAATACCAAACTTGTTATTTAAGTTGAGTATGTTCCAAGGATTCGATACGAAAATATTCAAGAAAATCCTCCCGGCCGCAACTACCCTTTACATGGAAAATTTTTGAAAATTTTGATTTTTACAAAAATGCTCTAACGATTTTTATTAAAATACCTTATGTATAATATTTTATCTTGATTAATATGATGTAGATGAAAGCATAATCTTTTATAATAATTTTTATTTGCAGAATATCTGTCAGTACAACACATTAGATTTTTATGCAAATAAATACGCTCATTCATGTATTCATTCATTAATAAGCACCGATTTGTTGTATACACGCAGAAAGACTGCGGTCGAGTGGTTAGACCGCTCGCCTCTCACCTCAACGGCCCGGGTTTGATCCCAAGCGACCGCATGTGAGATTTGTGGTGGACAAAGCGGCGCTGGGGTGGGTTTTCTCCGGGTTCTCCGGTTTCCCCCGCCATCGCATTCCACCGGTGCTCCATTTCATTCATGTATCATCAGTGTCACCGCCTGCGGTGCCATAAGTAGTTAAAGCGGGCGTTAAACACTACAAAAAAAAAAAAGACTGCATAAATATGAAGTCGATTCCAGGAAAACAATGAATAGCGTAGCGGATGTAGGAGAGACACTTTTAAATGAATTTTTAATGGGTAGAGAATATGGTAAGAGTGTTGCACATTAAACTTTTACACCATATGTAATGGAGCTGCAGGACTTGCATACATCTCATTATCTATGCTTGTTCCGGCTGTGGAATGTTCTCTATCGGATGACGCAGAAACGGAAACTGGTTTATGTATAACTACCTGTCTCACATCTCATTGCCACGCCTTTTTAACCCTTAGGGCTGCCCTCTATATCGTCTTTCATACCTATAAATTGCTGTAAAAATTAAGGGCTGTGTACCACTCACTTCTCATTTGTTTCTGTCACAGAAACGTAATTAGAAAAGTTCTCATAAAACTAGTGGTGAAGGTGCTTATTACTCGTGGTGATCCTTGTTTAATAACATCATTTATTTTTGTAATATATAGTTACATCAGAAACATAAATAAAAATAAGCATGCATTTTCTGGTGAAAATAAAGGACGTTTTTAGTTCTATCGTTCTCCCCACTCGCATTTTATCCCTCCCCCTCTTCTTCGTCACTTCCACCTTTACGATGTCACCTTCATTCAAGTAAATTTGGAAACTTTTAACATCTTCTGTCCCGTTTTACTTTCTCTGCTTAGATCATAGTACATATATAGAGAAGCTATTGCATCCCACGCAAAAATACTGAGATTTCACTTGAAATACACTTTTTGCAGTCCCTGGAAAGGTGTATTTTTACTATCTCTATACGTACTATGTACATAGTGTATAGAGAAGGTATTACATTGTACCCAAAAATTCGATACCGAGATTTCACCGGAAATATATGTTTTGAGACCACCTGAATCCAAAAAAAATCATTTTTAGAAAAATGTTTGTGTGTGTGTGTGTGTGTGTGTCTGCCTGTGTATTTGTGTGTGTCTGTGTGTCTGTAGACAGCATAGCTCAAAAACGAAAAGACCGTTAAATACCAAACGTTAAATATTTAAGTTCCATATCTTCGAAGGATGCGACACGGAAATTTTCAAGAAAATCCCCCACCCCCAACTATCCTTCACATGGAAAAATTTTCGAAAATTTTTATTTTCTAAAAAATGGCTGTAACGATTTTTATTGAAATATCACATATTAAAGATATATACTTGACAAATAATATATATATATATATATATATATATATATATATTGAAACTTCTAGTCTCTGAAGACTACTTTATTCTGGATGACTTTTACGGAATTTTGTGTAACTGGTAAACCGTAAGAGATAGACAAAAACTTACCACACAGAATATGTAGAGCACATTAAAACACCCAATTTATGTTAAACACATTTTTTTCGTGGAGTTGGTCGTTTTTGAGATACTCCTTGTTTTTTGTTTCAGCTTTAAAACTTATAATTTTCTCATACAGGAATTTAACAATTGCTGTCCATACAAACAAAGGAACTTCAGTCACATAGCAACCATCTTTTGCTATCATTTTAACCTATGGCACTTCCTTATTTCGCTTCGACTTACAGGGAAGCAAGTAATAAGACTATTTCTGCTATTTTTTTTTCTCACTTAGCATGAAGTAAATAGAAGCATAAACTTTTTAACAAAAATTTGTTGCAGAGATATAGAGAAGGTCATGTGAATGGTTTACATCAGAATCGTATATGCGCGCGTTTGTTAACAAAATAACTCAAAAACGAGAAGACGGTTGTGTTCCATCCAAAGTTCGAGATTTCACCAAAAATAAAAAAAAAATAAAAAAAATATTAGAAGAGAGTCCTGTATATCCGCGTGACCATGTGTCTGCGAACACGATAACTTCAAAAAGAAAGGTCGGTTAAATTTCAAATTTGATGATTAAGTTCAGCATGTTTCAAAGATGCGACAGGAATATTTTTAAGAAATTCCCTCCACCCCAAAACTTACCTTTACATGGAAAAATATTTCGAAAGTTGTATTTATCTCAACAACGTTCTAACGATATAGCATATTATGGATACTTACATGTACTACAAATACACAGTATATCTTGGCTTTTCTGGGAATAGTCTGTGAAGGTATCTACATTTGTTCACAGCTAATAAACAGTGAGAGAGAAAAAATTGAGGTGTTCCATGCACGTGACTTTCTCTATATCGCTGTAACAAATTATTGTTAAAAAGCATATTCTTCTATCTACTTTATGATAATCGAGATTTATATTAGCACAAATTGTCTTAATTAGTTGCTTCCTTGTAAGTAGAAGGAAAGTAAGGAAATACACTAGACTAAAACGATGGTCAAATCTTTTAAAAGCTGGTTGCCAAGTGGTTGAAATCCGTTTCTATGCACGGCCAGGAGTTTACGACTTTCCGTGTGAGAAAAGATTAAGTATTTTGAATCAAAAATTTATAACAAGGAATATCTCAGAAATGGCCAATTCCATGAAAAAACAAAACAAACATATATGACATAAATTTTGTGTTTTAACGAGATCTACATTTTTTTGTGCAGTAAGTATTTAACTATCTCTTACGGTTTAACAGTTACGCAAATTTCATTCAGAATAGAAAGGTCTTTAGAGACTATTCCCAGAAAATTCAAAATATTCATTTTATTTGCCATATAAATATCTCTAATATACGGGTTTTAATCGTAATCGTTAGACGCATTTTTGAGAAAATAAAGTATTTCAAAAATTTTTCCATGTAAAGAGTAGTTTGGGGTGGTGTCGCATCCCTGGAAGATACTAAACTTATATGCCAAGTTTGGTATTTTAACGACTTTTCCTTTTTAAGCTATCGTGTTCACAGCCACAGGGACACAGGACCTTTTTATAATTTTTTTGGATACAGGGGATCCTAAAACGTGCATTTCCGGTGAAATTCGGTATCACATTTTGGGTGAAATGCAATACCTTTTCTATACACTATGTACATAGTACGTGTAGAGAAAGTAAAAAACATACTATGCCAAAATATGGAACTCGTTAAAACACTAATTTATGCCATGCACAATTTTTTGCAAAACTAACCATTTATGAAAAGATCCTTGCTACTGGTTTTAAAATTCCAATACTTAATTGTTCTCAAATATTGTAAGCTGCTATACATTTTTTTTTCATACTAATCGTCCAATGAGAATATAATGCATTATAAAATTAACAACTTATTGCTCAAAAAAATTTCAATGTCGAAGTAGTTAGAACTCTATTTCCGAACTTTTATTTTTTCTTCAAATTGTTGCATATCTTTTTAAAGTAAATATTATCTAATCTAAAGAAACTATACATATACTATATATTACACATTTATGGATTTCTATTCTTGAGGCTTTGGTGTATTTTAGTGAAAGTTGCCTGGACGCGTTTCCACAGTGGATGAATTGTCGAAATACGTGCAGGCAACTTCCACCAAAATTCAGCGAAGTCTCAAGAATAGAGAATGTGTAAGATGAAATTTTCACTTTTAATAGTGCTTCTTTTAAGCAACCTATACTACATGTTTCCAAATTTTAACGCCAATAACTTCTTTTACCAGTATTGGCTGGCGGGTCAGAGGTTTCATTTCAATTCATTGTTGAAGAGAAAAAATCTGGAGCTGAAATTCACACCAGATTTCAACATTCCTATGTGTTACTGCAGCATTTGTGAAAGCACATAACAATTTGCAAGAAATGACTAAAATCTTTCGTTATTGTATAAATGTAATCAATAGGTCCCATGTTTATTTATAGAAGACCACAAACTTCAGAAAAGAACCATCACTCAAAAAGCTTTCGCAGATTACAAAGAGAAGGTGATACTTTTTGGCAAGTATTGTAAACGATATATTATGCTGGTTGTATCATTACCAGCCTGAAATAAAACCTGAAGTATGGAATAATACCATTGGTAGATATTCGGAAAGCAGTGCGTCAGTATCTTCGTGCAATTGTAACGGAGAACCTATCGTAAAGGAATTTTCAAAATTGCAGAACGATGGGAGATATGTGTATGCAAAGAAATAATTAATATGTTGAAAAGTGAAAGAAAAGTCAATAGATTATTATGATCTCCTTGGTTTTTCTAAAAAATAACCTTAACATTTTTAATAATACTTTGTTGCTTCGGACCCTAGTTTGGCCGCACGCACGGAATGTGTTTATATGCATGTGAGTGTGCCTATGAACGTCACAACTCTAAAAGAAAAGTCGGTTAAATACCAACTTTGTATTTAAACCCAGCAACATCCAGGAATGTGTCACGATGAGTTTGAAAAACATATTCTGATCCCAAACTAACCTTTAAATGGAAAAAGTTTTCGGAAATTTGATTTAAATGGTTCTAATCTTATTGAATAGAATATTTTAAAGGTGTTTTGTGATAAATCTGTAGGTATGTAAGTATGGATGAGAGTGTGACTGTATGTGTGTGATCTAATGTAGGTACAAAAAGCCTAAAGAACACCTGAAATCCAGTGGTCAAAGTACACGATTTAATACCATTGCCGATAGTTAATACATTAAAAAGATAAAATGCAGTCGAGGTAATCATTGCAGTTAAAGGCGAGGTATAAATGTAACAACAATAAAAATATCTGATGTGTTACACTCACATGACTTTCTCTAGCTGTTCTACTAACTTCTTACATAAGATTATTCTTCTTTCTGCACCATATTGAGGTACTCATTAGTACAACGTTCTTATTACTTAGTTCCTTATAAATAGAAAGAAAATAAGGGAAAACACTAGGCTAAACCGATAGTCAAATGTTTTAAAAGCTGTCGTTATGCAATTGTCATTACAAATCATTTCTTTTCTTGATCAGGAGTAAAACAAAAGAAAAGCGGACACTCCCGTCTGAGAAAAGTGTGAGTACTTCGCAACTGAAACCAATAACAATGAATACCACGAAAACGGTAAGCTCTACGAAAAAATGTATACGACCTAACTTGTGTATTTTAACAAGGCCTACATTTTTTGTATAGTAAGTTTTTGTCTTTCTCTTACAGTTTACTAGTTATGCCAAATTAAGGAAAATTCATCCAGAATAAACAGGTCTTTAGAAGCTATTCCCAGAAAATTCAAGATATACATTTTATTTGTCAGGTAAATATCTTTAATATAAGATATTTTAATCAAAATCGTTAGAGCCATTTTTAAGAAAATCAACATTTTCGAAAAAAATTCCACGTAAAGGGTAGTTTGGGGTGAGGTGATTTTTCTCAAAACCTCCGTGTCGCATCCCTGGAAGATACTAAACTTAAATACTAATTTGGTATTTTAGCTACTTTTTGTTTTTGACACACACGGACCTTTTTCTGAAAAGGTCTTTTTTGAATACCGGAGGTCCTAAAACATGTATTTCTCAGTATCGAATTTTTTGATGGAATACAATACTTCTCTATCCCTATGTACATTGTACATATGGGGCTAGAGAAAGTAAAAACATTTATGCCTTAAATCCTCTTGGAATAACCTGTTAAAACCCTCTTCATTCTGAATGACTGTTGCATAACCAGTAAACCTTACAGATAGACAAAATCATAAACAAGCGTGCAGATCTCATTAAAGCACACAATGTACGTATATATATTTGGTTTCTTAAGTAGTTCAGATATATTCCTTGATGTTGGTTTCAATTTAAACATAATTAGCCCAGTTTTAAATGGAAAGTCGTTTTTCATTTGTCTTTTACCTGATTAAGCAAAGAGCCTTTCTGATTTTTCTAGAAACTGCCTCCGATATCCTCTACAGTGTGGATGACTTTTACATAACTGGTAAATCGCAATAATTACAAAAATCTTACACAGCAATTGCATGTTTCGTTAAAACACCCAATTTATATCTAATACGTTTTTAGTTTACAATTTCTGAGATATTCCTTCGTGTTGGTTTCATTTTTAAAATAATTGTCACTCCCAAAGGGAAGACCTTTTTTATTTTTCTACACGTACTATGTATATAGTGTATAAAGAAGGTATTGCATTGCACTCAAAAATTCGACACCAAGATTTCAACGGAAATACGTTTTTGAAACCACTAAATTCAAAAAAGCATTTTTAGAAAAAATGTCCGTGTTTGTGTCTGTTTGTGTGTCTATGTGCGTGTATGTGTGTGTGCATGTGTGTTTCTTCAATTTTATGGGAATAGCTTCTGAAGATATGTTTACTCAAAACTTACTTAACAGAAAATGTAGATCAAGTGAAAACATAAATTTATGCTGTATACATTTTTTTTTTTCGTATAATGATAATTTCGGAGTTATTCCTTGTTATTGCAAAGGAACTTCAACTACATAGTAACCAGCTTTTGACTATCACTTTAGCCTATGGTACTACCTTATTTCCCGTGTACTTACATGGAAGAAGTAATAAGACCATTTCTGGTTGTTTTTTCTCAATTAGCATGAAGTAAACAGAAGAATAAGTTTTTTAACAATGATTTGTGGCAGAGATGTAGAGAAAGCCATGTGAATGGAACACGTCAGATTCTTTTTATTTGCTTATGCTATTCTAAGTTATATTCCTAATAAATTAGGAGGTGTAATTGCTCAAGTAATATCAGTAAAAACTTCAGATTCTTTTTTATTTTATTTATTGCTCAGTGCTTCGTGCAAATTTTTAAGGTGGAAACAATATTTCCTCTAGTCTAGGCGAAATGGCAGAGAAAGCGAAAGTGGATTGTGTCATTTTAACGGAGATAATATGTTACGCCTGCTTCTGAAGGATCACCTATATACGCACACTTAACCGTGTAACACCACCACTTGCCTGTCAAGTGCTGTAAATCAACACTACCATTGTTGCTCGTGGCATTAATCTGGTTAATTCATTATTGGTCCGCCTTCCAGTAATCCTCTTAACGTGTTTCACTCTCATTTTCACACTCGCTCGTCTGTAAATTGCAGCTCCTAAACCTGCCACGATGCACTGAATCATGAGAGCGGCTCAATTAATATTCCGACGTACAAAATATACCATAAGCATCTTTATTTCCACGCATTTGCTTTTTCATGTACGTCGCTAGCATGAAAAGGCCTGAAATACGGAAAGTAACGTCAACATCGTTGCAAGCGTACCTATCGCAAACAAAATATGATGAATTTGTACGTTTTCTGCTATGTAAAAATAATAATAAAGTAATTTAATAATACTTATTTTACTGAGGCTATATTTTGAAACCTTTACAAGGTCATGTCCATTGCATAAACTATTTTACTTATCCTAATGTACAAGTTAGATTTGAGTACCCCTTTAACCAGTTTTTTTAGTTACATATATTGGCCTTTAAGCGTAACCTTTAGGCATTTTGGAAGAGACATGCACCACAAAACATTCGTACCCATAGTGGGATTCAGTCAGCCACCTTTCGCGGCAGATCTTCAACGCCTAACTCACCAACGACGCCTCCGGCTAGCGGAAATGTCTGTTCTAGCTTTGGTGCACGCCAAAAGATTAGGGAGTTACTCATGACTTACAGGGGTCTTCTTGCAATATGCAATACAGCTTCTTGGAATTGATGGCAAGCTATCGTCACGGATAGAGCAATAAATTAATGTTAGAATGAACTGGTAGGGAGAGCAAACCTTATGACTTTTACCCAATGAGCTGTTGGGTATCAAGCTCCCCCTCATAAATGTCATTGCCTTTGGTAGCTATGTAGTAAAAGAGGACGTTGAATACTATGAAAAAAATAAATAACACTGACCTGATCCCCGCACAAAACACATCGTTCTAATCCATTGCCTCTCATCCATTTCAAAAGTAGCTTTTGAGCCTCTAAGCTCCTCCAAGCTAATCTTGTTTATTTAACATATCTACACATCTTTCTCTTAACCATGCACTATAAATTATTATGTATTGTATTACGTCCAAAAATTCGAGGTTAGGATTTCATAGTTAACATATATTTTGAGGCCGGCATGATTCTCCAAAAAAAGCATTTTTAGAAAAGCGTTCCTAGTGTTGTGTAGGTGTGTGTGTGTGTGTGTGTGTGTGTGTGTGTGTGTGTGTGTGTGTGTGTGTTTAGAACTTCACATTTCTCAAAATGAAAAGTTAGTTAAGTGAGGGTGAATTTTCAAGTTTAGATATTTTTGTATGGATTTTTCTGGACAAAATAATGATTACATTGCTGTTCAGTTAATTTGTAAACAAAATTTCATTAAAATTGGTTAAATCATTTGAAGCATATCGCATAATCCAAATGTTCCACGCGTCTCCTAATTTAGAAAATTTTTGCAATTTTTGCTAGTGGAGCTTTGAAGCTCAATAAAAAATTGTGTGTTAAGATATTTTAATAAATTTGGTGAGCGAATTGTTACCTATTTTAAAAACATATAAAAAAATGTAATCGTTAAAACTAAACATATTGTGTAGAAAAACATTAAACATTATTATTGTCTTTACTATATATTTTTTTTTCCTATAGATACCACTGTAGACAGTTCTGCACATTTTGAAGGATTTTTATTGGAGTTTAAACAAAGTCACGTGGAACATTTTGAACGTGTGAAAGTTTACTTTTCAGAAAAAGCGCTGTGTTACGAAATAACATGCTTGAAATTGTACCATTTTGTCCAGATAAAAGCAAAAATCTCTACCTAAAGTAAAACCCTTTGTGGGGGGGGGGGGAGCTATGATGACTGCACTATGCTCTCGCCTGTTTGAAGAAACATATGCGAAACTGATTGCGCAAGGGGATGCCGCTCCTAAGAGAATGAAGAAACCTGCTTTGGAGAATGAGTTAGTCTTGGACACCGACTTGCGCCGAAGATATCGCCTACGAAGGTTCGTTCTCTACAGAAGTATCTCATTTTTGGCTGAGTATCTGTTAGGCCTATTGCTTTCTCTACACGTACTATGTACATAGTGTAGAATAGAGAAGGTATTGTATTGCACCTAAAAATTCGATACCGAGATTTCACCGGAAATACATGTTTTGGGTGCCCCTGAATCCAAAAACAGCATTTTTGGAAAAAGGTCCGTGTGAGTGTGTGTGTGCGTGTGTGTACGTGTGTGTGTGTCTGTGGAAACGAAAAGACGGTTAAATACCAAACTTGGTATTTATGTTTGGTATCTTCCAAGGATGCGACACGAAGATTTTCAAGAAAATCCACCCACCCTGAACTACCATTTTCATGGCATTTTTTTCGAAAATTTTTATTTTATGAAACGATTTTGTTTAAAAGATCGTATATTAAAGATAATTACCTGTCAAATAATATGTATATCCTGAATTTTCTGGGAATAGCTCCTGAAGACTACTTTATTCTGGATGAATTTTACGAAATTTTGCTTAACTGCTAAATCATAAGAAATGGACGAAAACTTACCACACAAAAATTTAGAGCACATTAAAACACACAATGTGTGTTACATAATTTTTTTCGAGGAGTTGATCGTTTTTGAGATATTTCTTGTTTTTGTTTTCAGCTTTGAAAAACTTGTACTTTTCTCGTACAGGAATTTGTCAACTTGTGTCCATACAAAAAAAGGAACTTCAGTCACCTAGTAAACAGCTTTTGACTATCACTTCAGCCTATGATACTTCCATATTTCGCTTCTACTCACAGGGAAGCAAGTAATAAGACTATTTCTGCTAATTTTTTCTCGATTAGCATGAAGTAAATAGAAGAATAAGCTATAGATACTTTGTTACAGAGAAGTAGAGAAAGTCATGTGAATGGAACACATCAGATTTTTTTTTTAATTCTTTTCACCATCCTTTTATTATTTTCAAAATGCATTACTGTTGTGCTCAGTGCGGGTTTTTAACGAAACTTATTTTTGGCGTAGCAAAGAGTGGGCGAGCGTGATAAAAGGCAAGAAAAGATAAAACCCAAAACGTTGTTAAAATATAATTTTTTCATTTGTTACCAGCGATATAAAGGGCAAAACCACTATTGTTTCTACAAGACCTTGCTCACGCTTTATGCTCGTAGTCACAAAATATACCAGAATCACATTATTATAGATCTTTTAATGGCTAAAGAACCTGAAGCAAAGAAGGCCAAGTAAATGTTGACTCTATATGGATGCTCAAAGGTTCCAATAACAATTTACTACTGTAAAAGAGATTTTTTGAAAACCTGTGGTTCTAAAATTCACTCCAAGTGTCTCTTAAATATAAGCTTAGTATTTAAGATATGCATCTTCCAAGAATACGATACGAAGATTTTCAAGAAAAGCACACCTAAAATTTACTTCTACATGGAACAATGTTCTCAAAAATTGGTGCAAACGATTATAATAAAAATACCATATAGCTAAAACATTTTCATGACAAATAAAACATATATATTAAATTTACTGGGAATTGTCTCCGCAGTCCTCATAATTCTGAGTGACCTTTGCACAACGATTATGCCATAAGATTTAGGCAAAATTCTTAGTAAAAAAGTATAGACGAAGCGTTATACTATAATTTTTGTCAAATGCATTTGTTGTGAAGTTAACCATTTCAGAGATATTCATAGTTATTGATTTAAATCTTCTAATATTTATACTTTTCTCAAATTGGAAGACCTTAGTATTATTTTTTCCCTGCTGATCATTCAAGGAGAGGCGACTTCAAAGCCGTTCCCATAGCCAAAAACTCTTAAAATATTTGACTATCGTTTCCTATCCAGAAAGAATAGTAATAAAACCATTTCTGCTAATGTTTATCTCGATTAGTCTGAAGCACATAGAAGAATAGACTTTTGCAAGTATAGTCTAATGCAGAATAGGCATAGAAGGTCCTGTGAATGTAACGCATCGGGTTTTTTTCGTAGTTTTATATATTTGTATTAATCATAATGTTTGTTTCTTCACAATGTCCGTGTGTATGCGATTAAAACAAGTTTATTGCCAAAACAGGATTCGAATTTCAGATTTCTTCGCCATCACTCTTTGGCAGATGGGACCATCGTTCACGTTGTGCTAAATGTTACTCGGCTTTGGGAGTATCAAGTTGAATCCAAGCCTCATCGATGGTGACAGCTTGACGCAAATAGTCTTTCGGATATCGCTTAAATTCAGTAAAACTTCTTCAAGGGGCTCTGAACTAAACACACAATAATCGGGACATGGTTTATTAGGTATGAAAAAGCAATTTTGACCTAATTTAATATGCAATACAATATAATAAATGTTTCTGAATATTCGGGTGGAGTAGTGGGCAAAATGAAGATCAAAGATCATTGAGTATTAAAAAAGAGTATTCGATTCTTGATTGCCATGTTCATTACAGCTAATTATTTCATTTATGATTTGCCATTTTGTAATAATACAAAAGGATGGAGAGCATTAATGACGGTCCGAGTGGTAGAAAACCCTGTCACAGTCATGCTTCACTAACTATTATCTCCCTGAATCAGTTATAATTGTGTCATTACCAGTTGTACTTATTTTCTGGCAATGAAAAATTGAAAGTATGCTGATATCCTTCATCGACCTTGCTTCACTTGCTTTCGTATTGTTCCAAACGGGTGTTGGAAAACGAGATAAACCTTTGAAATCAGAACTTAGATTGGGCAGTTAAGAATTGTCAACTGCTGTGTGGAATGTTACTATTACTTACCATGTTTCAAGTTAAAGCGAACACAACAAAATGATAAAGCACTTTCAAAAAGAGGTAGGTTGTAGCAGTAGTCGACCGAGGGGTTTTTTAGGTAAAGCGCTCGAGCCCTCGATCGCTGAGTACAATTAATTTATATATTTTCTCATAATACTCTTAAAGCATTAACACTTTTGCAATTTATTTACAATATTTGTATTCTGTTTTGGCCATAAAAAGCATTAAAGGGGCTCTGGAAGCGTTAAAGGGGTCAAAATCTTGTGTATTAATATGGAACGTCCAGGGACTTTACAAATACAGCATGATGAACGGGATAGCGTTATAATTGGAAGGGTTATTAAGGTTTTACTGTAATAAGTTAGCAGCTTTTATTCGATCAACACATATTCTTAATTGGAATAATTTATTCATGTGGTTCTAAACATAGCTTCAAAGTTTAAATACCACCCTCTTGTTTACTATGACCAATCACGGCACCCATCGGGCCGGCAAATTTTTTCATCCCCAAACTATCATGCAATATATGAATTTCTATTGCCGTTAATACTCCTAACAATTTGTGATATTTCATTCGACGACCCACGAGAATTATATCGTGAGCCTTTTTTTTTAATTATTTCCATACGGTAATTCCGAGAGTCCTGGATGCTCCTCATCAAAAACGGATATTTGACGTCGTTGAACCAATATCTAGTTTTTGTCTTAGATGAAGAAAGGATCCCAAAAACACCATCCAATTTCGCTTTGTTTCCTTGCAAGTTTTCTCATCCAACAGGAAAAAGCGAACCATTGAACGATACGGCAGTTTCCCATTTTAGCGAAAACACGTTCACCGACCACTAAAATGCCTATATAATCAAAACTAACCGAATTATTTTACATTTGTTTTCGCGATGTGTACAAATCAAAAATCACGATGGTAACATCAACTTGAATTAGCAACATAATCTACGTTGAAACATGGGTATTTATTGAACCGCCCTTTGCGTATGAGATTATGTGGCAACTACAGAAGGTTCCAGAACAGGACATTTGGGGATATTCTGCAGATTAGATTACTTTGGGGAGAAAGAAAACTTAAAAAAAAAAACTGATTTGTTCCATTCACTATATCTCTGTAACAAATCAATTATTCTACTTCATACTAATTGATATAAGTATTAGCACAAATGGTCTTATTACTTGTTTCTTTGTAAGTAAAACGATAGTCCAGTCTTTTAAAAAACTAGTTGCTATGTGATTAAAATCCGTTTCTTTGCATGACCAGGAGTCGAAAAATTCACATGTGAGAAAATAAACAAGGAATATTTCGGAAATGGTGAGTCCCACGAAAAAAATCTATATGACATAAATTGTTTGTTTCAACGAGATCTACATGTTTGTGTGGTAAATATATGTCTAATTGTGACGGTTTGTCAGTTATGCAAAATTCAGAGAAATTCATACACAATGTAGATGTTTTCACAGGCTATTCCCAGAAAATTCAAAATATACATTTTTTTTCGTGTAAATATATTTATTATTCGGTATTTTAATCAAAATTGTTAGTCATTTTTGAGAAAATCAAAATTTTCGAAATTTTGTCCATGTAAAAGGTTGTTTGGATAGAAGAATTTTCCTCAATATCTTCTGTCTCATGCTTGGGAGATACTAAACTTAAATACCAACTTTAGTATTTTATGAACTTTGAGTTATCGTGTTCACAGACACATGGACATACACATACACACGCGCGCGGACCTTTTTCTAATTAATTTTACTTTCTCTACACGTACTATGTACATAGTGTATTGAGAAGGTACTGAAAGGTATTGCACGCAAAAGTTCGATGTCGAGAGTTCAACAGAAATATATATTTTGGGGTCTCCTGAGTCCAAATAAAGCTGTTTTAGAAAACGTTCCGCACGTGCATGTGTGTGTGTGTCTGTAGACAGCATAGCTCAAAAACTAAAAGACCATTAAATACTGAACGTGGTATTATTGTTTAGTATCTTCAAAGGATGGGATACGAAGATTTTCAAGAAAATCTCCCCGCGCCAAACTGGGGACCCTAAAACGTTAATTTGCGGTGAAAGCACGGTATCAAATTTTTGGGTGGAGTGCAATACTTTCTCTGTCTATGTATTAAGTAGAGAAAGTAAGCCCAGGACATCTCTAAAGATATAGGAGAGAGTCAAATCTGCCAGTAAGTTCCTGTGAATTGTTTCTCAAATGTTTCATGAGAGAAGGCGACTGATGGCTGCGGTATGATCCAATTATTGTCAGCAGTCTGCCTTGAAGGGCATGTCAGAGCTTGCGGTGAGTCAGGTAATGCCACTGTAGCATAGACATAATTAGGTGCCTGATAGTAAAGCCAGAAGTATCATCAGTGTTGTGTATATCTGTCACCAGCAAGTACGCCTCAGAGACACTATTGTTCTTAGTCTATCCCAGCAGAATTACTAATACATGCGGTTACTACAAAATATAGGACATTCAAAAGCCGAACACAGATCTAAATAGTGATTAATGGATTTTTGCATACAAGACATATGTAGGACAAGAGTTGGTAAAAGTAGTCAGACTTAACAATTAAGTACCATATTACGGATCTCCAAGTTTCTGTCCAGCTGCTCCAAACATTGAGCTACCATAACAATATGCCGACACAATATTAAATTCCCCAACTGACTCGCACTTTCCGGGAAACAACCAGTAGATCTCAATATGACATTCCCCAATGAAGTCTTACAGTTATATAAGTACTTTAATCTGGACTTCATATTTTAACCAACATTACGTCAAAAAATTGTTTTTTCCACACAACCTGCAAGAAGGATGTGTTAATAAGGAAGATTCAGATTGAAAAGTGGGATGTCAAGGTATTAGTGGGGTTAGAAATTGCGTTAACAATCCAATATTTTGTTAATTTAATTATTTTTTCACTCAAGCCGTGTATAGGTCAGAAGTTGGATAGGTAGAGTAAGACTGAAAAATGCAATGCCATAGCTGGGATTTGAACTACAGATATCCTGGTCTCTAGCCCTCCAAAATTAAAAAAACAATTAAATTAACATTAATTGATCATAAAAGTTGGCTAAAATATGAAGTCCGGGACTTAAAGTATTTACGAATTGTAAATCCCATTGGGGAATGTCATCTCAAAATAATTTGAAGTCATCTTGTGGTTTACCGGGAAACAGGGAGTCAGTTGAGGAATACAATGCCGTAAAGATATGTTGCCATGTCTAGAGACCGGCAGATCTGTTGTTCAAATCCCGGCTATGGCACTGAATTTTTCAGTCTGACTCTGCCTATCCAACCAAAAATTTTGCTTTGACCTTTAGACCAAATTGCATGAAATAAAATATACTATAACAGAACAATTATATATTATATTCTTACTACGAGTAAGATTCGTAGTATATTTCACTGGAAATAAACCTTTATACACGGAATAAAAAAAAAGGACATTTTCAGAAAAAGTTCCGCACGTCCATCTGTGAATATCATAACTCTAAAAGGAAAATTTAGTTTTAAATACCAAACCTGATGTTTAAGTTCAGCTCATCAAGAGATTATACACGAATAGTTTCAAACTTCAAACTTCCGTTTACATCCGTCTAGCTCTAAAAAGTGGTGAGCATATTCACTTACACGGGTATGCCTCATTATTGAGAGCAATCCACCGTCATGAGTGAATCAAGAGTTGGAATGCAAGCGTTGTTATGCATCCAGTAACATGTTGGCTGTAACATTCCCCTGTAGCTCCCAGGTTTACGTTTGAGTACGTACGAGAACTCCGACTCAGACAAGCAGAGTTGGAACAGCGTGCTTTATGTGGGAAATTTGGTATTAATTTTATAATTTCTCAAAATTTCTCTAACGATTTGGGGTAAAACACTGTGATTAAAGTATTTGCATTACTGAGACTCGGAATTTAGGATTCGGTGTGCCCTGCGGACGACACAACACCTGATTTGATGGAAAGTATTTGTTTACAATGAATACCGGTCGCTTAGCCAAGCAGAGTCACACTTATGCCTTACACACAAAAACGCATACTTGAATTTCCTAGGAATAACCTGTGAAGCCTTTTTCATTCTGAATAACGTAAGTATAATTGGTAAGAGATAGACATAATCTTATTACAAAACAAATGTTTAGACAAGTCTCTTAAAAGCACAACATTTTTTTGCGGCGTTAATATTTTAGACATATTGCTTTTATTGATATGAATTTAATTTCGTTTCGTAGTCGGCTTGCCCTCCCCGATATTTAAGACTGACATCCTCTAGGACTTAGAAGTGAATGTCTAGGGGTCGAAGCCTGTCGGGGAGCCAACGGCACTAAAGAGCAGAATAGAGAACCCGGAACGAATGGTCGGCCCGAAATGAAAATAAATTAGTTATCATTTTCAGGGAAGGGTTTTAGTGTAGCTAGGCATGAGCGTGAGGAAGTGGATGATATGTAATGCAAGCGAAATGGATTATAGAAAGGATGATGGTACAATTGGTGGAATAAGTAGCGAGGGAAACCGGAGGACACGGAGAAAAAACCCCAGACGTCGCTTCGTCCACCACAAAGCCAAAATGCATGCATTGGGATCGAACCCGGACCACCTTGGGAGGCGAGCGGTCTAAACAGTCGACGACGGCGCCACTCTGAGATGAAATTACTGGTTTTTCTTTCTTTTACCGTATTTGACATGAGTAGGTATCCCTTCGCGGGTTGATAAAGAGTTGCAGAACACAACGGTACTAATTTCAAGTTAAAACCCGCCAATAGAAAAACTTTACGAAAAATTGTTTTTAAATATGTCGACCGAAATACCACATATTTAAGACATTTTCATGATAAGTGAAATACATATATTCAATTTTCTGGGAATAGCCTCTGAAGTCGTCATCGTTCCGGATGACTTTTGCATAACTCAGAAACCGCAAGAGATAGACAAATTTTACTACTAACATGTAGGTTTTGTTAAAGTATACGATTTATGTCAAATACATTTTTTCTGTAGAGTTAACTTTGTTTTAATTTTCCATTACATTTTCTCAAACAGTGATCTACTTTTTTTTTTTTTTTCTTCGTCAACTTCATGGCTTGGGCCTGTTGACCCGTTCCGTTCCTTAGTGGAAACTATGACAGATGATCCTTCCAACGTTTTTTAAGTATTCCAATATTTCTATGACCTAAAGGTGTATAATTGTATTCCTTTTTTTGGGAATCTGTCTTCATTCATTCTTGTAACATGTTGAAACCAATTATATTTATTTGCTTTTATCTTATCATTTAATCCAAAATATTTAATTCATTTCTGATACATTTGCTCCTCTTAACGTTACTCCTACAACTCTTCTGAGAAACCGCATTTCTGCTGTTTCTATTTTTCTCTGCTCCAATGTTGTCAAAGGCCATGTTTTTAAACCATAGATCATCATTGGTACTGTCAATTTTTTGTTTTTTCCTTTATTTCATTTATTGTTATGATTATCATTATTATTATTATTATATCATTATTATTATTATTTTACTACTGCCCATGCAAAGAGAAGTGAAATTCAAAGCAATCACAGAGTAGCTAAGTCTTAAAAAATGTTTTACTATTCAATATATCCCATTGTATGACCTATTTGCTCTGTATAAGTAAGTACATATACGGAAATAAGTAGGAAATAACACCATTTCTGCTAGTTTTTATCTCGCTCGATTAGCATGATGCAAAAAACAAATATAAGAGCCAGCTTAAGTAAGAATGGTTTGTTGCAGAATAGGAAGAGAATATCCTGTGAATAGTAACATAAGTATTTATTTTTAATTTTTCAGCATGGAAAATAATCATTAACAGGCATTAGTAGAGACAAGAAGGCTAAGTTGATAAGCAGGAAGTTTCTAGCGTCTCAGTTGAAGTTTGGAGCAAAATGGCTCAATAATGATCCAGGTGACGTAGGTACATGATGTTCGCACTTGTTTTTCTCTCCTCGTTCTCTCAAGGCACAGCATGAAATCACAGAGGAAATCGAAAACCATTCAACAAGATGAGACTCTACAAGCCATTGTAGAAGGTATCATAAATTGTATACGTGACTTTTTGTTTAGCGATGTAATGAGCATTTTCTAGTAACGGGCCGCTAGTTATGTAAGAGACCAGGCCGCCAAAATTGCTTGCTAGTGTATATAATATCTGCGTGAGACTGCATTATATTACTCCATTAATCATCATCACCAATCCTGGGACAATGCATGCGAAAATCTACCTTAGTGAAGTCATATTGGAACCTCGATCGTAATTGAAGTGAAATTGCAACTATGTGTATACACTCGTGTGTGTGTGTGTGTTTGTGTGTGAGTGATTTTTTTTCTCTCAGTAGCGCTGCCAACAAGTGTCAGGGTCAAATTTAGACCAGGGGCTCTGGTGGGGTACAGAATTCTTACAGGCGAATAAGCATTTATCAAATCAAATACTCTCGCTAGTTACGTGTTTTGACAAACCGCCCGTTTTCCCCCACCTAAAAGTGTAAATTATTATCAATCATTAGTTTTCAGCTCCCTTGATCTGGTCCGCCTTCATTAATTTGCCGTTTAAGTCGTTCCATCCATCTGGTTTCATCCTCTGCTTGCAGACGAAGGTCGAGAAAACGATTACAGTTTTGCATCCCGTCTATTTTAACGCCTTAGATTCCGATTTAAATGACGATTAGTGCACCTTGTCACGGGCACCTAAATCAGCTCAAGGTAAGATCGCGCAGGTTGTGTGCAATTGAACATAGCGCCAAAACCTGGTGAAATGTCGTTTGCATTTTAACCAAGGCGTTTCTCAGCCATTACCTTCACCAATACAAGAAAAAAAATCTTATGTGTACCATTCACATGACTTTCTCTATATCCCTGCAACAAATTATTCTTAAAACGCATATATACTTCTATTTACTTTATGCTAATCAGAAAAAAAAATAGCAAAAATAGTCTTATTACTCGCTTCCTTGTAAGTAGAAGCGAAATCAAGGACAACCATAGGTTAAAGTGATAGTCAAAAGCTGGTTGCTATGTCAATGAAGCTCCTTTGTTTATATGGATAGGAGTTGACAAGTTCCTGTATGAGAAAAGTATACGTTTTTCATAGCAGAAACCAAGAATAAGAAATGTCTCAAAAACGAAGAACTCCACGAAAAAAAAAATTATATAACATAAATTGTGTGTTTTAATATGCTCTACATTTTTTGTGTAGTAAGTTTTTGTCCATCTCTTACGGTTTAGCAGTTATTCAAAATTCACTAAAATTCATCCAGAATAAACTACTCTTCAGAGGCTATTCCCAGAAAAGTCAAGATATACATTTTATTTGTCAGGTAAATATCTTTAATATGCGAAATTTTAATCAAAATCGTTAGAGCCATTTTTTAAAATAAATCAAAATTTTCGAAAAAAGTTCCATGTAAAGGGTAGTTGGGGATGGGGGATTTTTCTCAAAATCTTCGTGTCGCATCCCTGGAAGATACTAAACTTAAATATCAAGTTTGGTATTTTACCGACTTTTCGTTTTTGAGTTATCGTGTTCACAGTCACACGGTCACACGGACACACGGACACACGGACACACACACACGCGCGGACCTTTTTGTGAAAATGCTTTTTTTGGATATTGGGGACCCTAAAACATATATTTGCGGTGAAATCTCGGTATCGAATTTTTGGGTGCAGTGCAACACCTTCTCTATATACTATGTACATAATTCAGTAAATTCAGTAAAATGCATCCAAAATGAAGTGATCTTTAGAGACTATTTCCCAGAAAATTCAAGATGTACATTTTATTTGTCATATAAATATCTTTAGTATACGGCACTTTAATCAAAATCGTTAGAGCCATTTTTGAGAAAATAAAAATTTACGAAATGTTTCCATGGAAGAGGTAGTTTGGGGTGGAGGAATTTTCCTTAAAATCTTAGTGTCCCATCCTTGAAAGTTATTAAACTTAAATAGTAAGTTTAGGTATTTTTTGTTTTTGAATTATCGAGTTCAGGGACACACTGACACAGGACAGACATGGACTCTTTTTTAAAAATACTTTTTTTGGATAAAGGAGACCCTAAATCGTGTACTTCCGTGAAATGTCAGTACCAAATTTTTGGGTGACATGCTATACCTTCCCAATACACTATACACATAGTTTATGTAGAGAAAATAAAAAGATTATTCTTTTATACCTCATCCTCATTGGTGTAAACATTAGCAGAAATGTTCACATAATCTACTTAGCTCCTTATAAGTAGGAGTAAAATAAGGGAATACACTGGGCTACAAGATAATGAACTCTTTTAAAAGTTGGTTGCCATGTGATTTATTTTCGGCTTTCTTTGCCTGGCCATGAGGAAAGCAAAGGAGACAGGAATTGTGAGATATTCATTTTACGTTTAGTAGGTTTATGCCTATCTCTTACGGTTTACCAGAAGTCATCCAGAATGTCAAGGTTTTCAGATTTACTCCCAAAAAATTCAAGGTATAAATTTTATTTGTTATGTAAATTTCTTTTATATAGACTTTTAATCTAAATCAATATGTACGACTTTTTCAGTGTAAAGGATAGTTTGCTATGGAAGGATTTTCCTGAAAATCTTCATGTCTCAATCCTGAAAGATGTTTGATCATGTTTCCTGCTTAACCGACTTTTCACGTTGGAGTTATTGTGCTTACAGACATATGGATACAGGAACACAAACGAACCTTGTTCTAAAAATGCATTTTAGACGAGGGACCATAAAACATAAGTTACCATTGAAATTCCAGTATCGAATTTTAAGTGGAATGCAACACATTCTCTACCTATGTACTGTGTACTAAGTACAGAAAATAATTAAACAAAAATTAAAAATATAAAATATACTTTGTAATTTCATTTCCTGACATTTATTATTTTATTAAGTATAGAAACTATTCCTATAAAGGCTTATCTTTACATTTGCGTCATTTGAATCGACATAAATGTTTTCAGAAATAGCTACATAATAATTTCGGTATACATCAAAAGGGAATAGCGATGGTCAAATTTTTAACATCTGTTCACTATTTATACAGGGCTTAAATTTCCATATTCTTCCGTGCAAACGCATTAAACAATAACATGAAAGAACTTTAACATAACAAAACTATTGAATAATCCCAACCAGTCCCTCTCTATTGTAACTTGTATGCCTGTTTGGGGGTACCGAGTCTGCCTCATATTCAAGGGGTTCCGAGTTCGAATCTCTGTCAAAGTTTTTCCGAGATCTCCTTATCCTGAGAAAACGAATGCCAAGGAATGTCAACATATATGAACTCTAGATTCATTTTCACACCATTTTACTCATTTCATCCATTGTCTAATACGATCTAGCAAGTTAAAGGTCATTAAAATCGTAAAGTAAACATTCCAACTATTAATAAAAGTTATGTCCATATTGGCTTATAGAATAAAAATATTATTGGGAATATATGTATGCATTAAAAGATCTAGTCGTCCTCTGTGGTGTAATGGTTATCATGCTAATTTCATATACCCAAGGTCGCGGGTTCAAATCCGGCGGTGGACGATGGATTTTTTCGGGCGTAAAAATCCTTAGCATGGCTTCCTTCGGAACGGAAGTAAAGCCGTTAGTCCCGTGTCGTAGATTTACAGCACGTAAAAGAACCTCAAGGCTGAAAGAGAGGCCTCTGAGGAAAAGTAAGCGGTCTTTCACTCCCAATTTAGAATGGGACGCTGAGAACCAAGTTAAAGAGCGTCCATTTCCATTAAAAGATCTACATTTTTGTGTAGTATGTTTTCCTCTATAGTTTAACGTTTACCACTTACACAAGAATATACAAAATTCCTTCTAAATGAAGAGAACTTAATGCGATTACCAAAAATTTCAAGATAAACATTTTAGTTTTTATGTAAATATATTTTATATGCATTTTAATGAAAATCATTAGAACTATTTTTGACATAATCAAAATTTCCGAAAAACAAATTCCATGTAAAGGGTAGTTGTGGGTCGCGCGATTTTCTTCAAAATCTTCCTGTCGCATTCTTGGAAGATATAAATACCAATTTGGTATTTATCCGACGTTTTGTTTTTTTTGAGCTATGCTGCCCACAAACACACACACACACATACACACTAGACACATAAACTTACGAACATGCTTCTACAAATGCTTTTCTGGATTGAAATTTTCAAATACTCAAAACATGCATTTTCCGGTGAAATCTCGGTATCGAATTTTGGAGTGGAATGCAATACTTTCTCTGTCCACATATGTGCTATAAAAAGTACAAATACTTTTATTTTTGGAAGTACGTATATTTCCGATGAAATTTCTATTTCAAATTTTTGGATGCAATATAGATATCTCTAATCAGAAACCACCAAGGGAAATATAATACTTCTGCTACTTATTATTCGTACCTAGTAGAGAAATTAACATGCGTTTGTATTCAATACTGCATATTTGGAATATTATGGAGAAATAATCACTGCACACGTTCGGCAGTAACATCCAATAACAATAATTGGCAGCAATCCTCTCTTGCGTACCAACATGGATACTTCAATAACTACAAAGGTAAAGCATTTCGATATCAAGCGTGCATTTAAACTCAAAAATTAATTATAAATCATTAAGAGGCGTTCTATTCTGCCGTTATTAGTTTTCTAACTTCATGACATAGCTCAGAAAGTATTTAAGATATTAGTCAGATTTTTACATTGTGTAGATAAATGTTTTGTTAGTTCACTTTATACAATAATTTAGTTTAGACAGTAATATAGGATATCTTCTTAAACGTATACTTCGTTTATATAAACATTTAAAAATTAATTTAAAAACAATATATTTATTAATTCCAAAATAAGTTCATAGCTACATTAAGATGTTGATGTTATCATACTAAAATTTCATTTAGCTATCTTCATTAGATTTTCAGAAAACGGGTTCTTTACATCAGAAAATGTTATTCACAGAACATATGTTCAAAGTAAAATTGGAAAAAAATGTCGCATATATTTGCAAAGAAAGAAATGAACAAGCCTTGATGCTTCGTTTAGCAGTGATACCATGTTTTAGGGCAAATCATACCTATATGATGAGCTAATATGTGCCTGTTTACTCTAATGAATGAATGAATCGATGGATTAGTGTATGTGTGTATATATGCATGTAACTATCTAAGTATGTAAGTGTGCATGTATGTACATTCACGTATATGTGTATTAGTGACCGTGCAATGTTCGACCTTCAGATTGAAAGCCATGACGACCAACGTAAGCCTTACTGCATAAGCAACCAACAAAGCGCATCCGTGTAGCGTGTAGTCTAGAATGCGTGAATACTGGCAAATTCGTTCGATAGTGACATTTGCTGATTGCTATGGATGACCTTGCTTGATTCACTTATGTTAAAATTGAAGCACTATTTCTAAAAAAAGTATAAGGCATTTTATTTAATGATCTTTTAGGGGCAGTACAACAGTTTAGAAATAAACTAATGGAAAATTGCATCCTGTGGAACATTTCGAGTTTGGAAAAGTGTTGGAGAAATGTTTGCATGAAAATATGGCTTAAGTTTAGGAATACTTATTAATAAGCATCCGGCTATCCATTTAAAGTTTCAGGTAATTGGTAGTTAAAGTGTGCTAAGTGGGCAAAACGATATATTTTCTTAAATTTTGGAATTCAAACTATTTACCATGCAAAAAAATATATTTTTAATTTTTCACAATAATTTGTCAAATTAGATGCACCTCCTTAAATGAGTTGGTTGAAGAGTAAGATTTTTAAGAATAGCTTGTTGAAGAATATGAACAGAAAGTCGTGGGAATGCATGACATCAAATGTTATATACTTGTATTATTTAAATACCGGCGAACTAATTTCTCAAAATTTAATTAGTCTTCCATGTCAAATACCTCAAGATAGCTGACGCTATTATGACAATGTGACGAGTTACTTCAAAAAACAGAAGCTAAATTTTTGCTTGAGCAAACACAATGTAAGAAAAATAAACAAACAAAACGGCACACGGCCAAGTAACCTGTCCCCAAGAGGCTTCAACGGGGGTCCAATGGGTTGGAAACATTCTGGCGCCAACGATGTAAACAACAAAAATATTAATATTTCATCGTACAAATCTGCTGGCCAGAGTTCAGTTCAATTGTCTGCTGTGGATATTCTGCAGAAAGTCAGTCAAACACATTGATAGTAAATACGAGAACATAATGTAAGCTGGATTTACAACACAATGAATTAATTGTACTGCGAGAGATGGCAACAAGACTATTCAAAGCTTCTGCTCATATATAAATACCCTGTGCTACTGGATTTACATCTGAATACATCTGTATGACAAACAGAAATAGTGGGTATTGCATGCTACTTCTTTCTCGTTGGCACTGGTATACAAGTCGTGGAGGAAATCTGGTAAATTGACTAGAAAGCATAGGTTAAGTCACCGTTCTTTTCAATAAACAACGTTTCCTGATTATTATGAAGTCAGCGAACATAGCGAACTTGTTCCTTATAAGTACAAGAAAAAATGAGGGCATGCTTTATGCGAAAGTGATAGTCAAATGTTTCAAAACCTATTGCTATGCGATTGTAATTGAAATTCGCTTCTTTGCATAACCGGAGTAAAACAAAAGGAATACAGACCACTTACTGTTTGAAAAAAGTACATATAAGTATTTTAAAACTGGAACTAATAACAAGGAATATCTCGGAAACGATTAGCTCCACAACAAAAAGTAAAGGATATAAATAGTGTGTATTGATAGGATCTACATTTTTTGTCCAGTACGATTTTGTTTATATCTTACAGCTTATCAATTATACAAAGGTTGTAAAATTAAATTAAATGGCGCTTTATTTATGGACGCCCTTTAACTGCTGTGGTTCTCAGCGTCTCATTCTATGTTGGTTGTGAAAGACCGCTTAATTTTGCTCAGAGGCCTCTCTATCAGGTTCCTTTTCGTCCGCAAATCTATGACATGGGACACACGGCTTTACTTCCCTTCCGGAAAAATCCTTGTCCTCCGCAGGGTTTGAACCCGCGACCTTGGGTATATGAAGTTAGCATGATAACTATTACACCACGGAGGGCGACCACAAAAGTTGTATAAAAGTCATCCAGAATGAAAAGGTCTTCAGAGGCTATTCCTAGAAAATTCAAGATACACATTTCGCTTGTCATAAAAATATATTAAGCACATGCTATTTTAATCATAGCGAGTCCTTTATAGTCCTGTTGATAAAATCAATTTTTTTGAAAAATGTTCTATGTAAAGGAAAGTTGGGGTGAGGGGATTTTCCTCAAAATCTTCGTGTTGTATCCTTAGCAGATACTGAACTTAAATACCAAGTTTAATGTTTAACCGACTTTTCGTTTTTGAGTTATATTGTCCACAGACACACACACACACGGACTTTTTTTCATTCAGAGGATCCTAAAACATATATTTCCAATGAAATCTCAGTATCGAGCTACCTTCTCTATCTACAATGTGCGTTGTACATATGCGCTAGAGAAAGTAAAAACAGAATATTTACGTGCGAATAGCATAACGCAAACATGAAATGACCATAGAACTTTGTATTTAGGTTCAGTATCCTCCAAAGATGTGACGCCAACATTCTCAAGAAAATCTCCCACCACAAAATATCTACCTTAATATGAAAGATTTTTTGACATTTTGTATTTCTTCAAAGATGGATTAAACGATTTTTCTTAAAGTTTCATGCATTAAATATATTTTCATAACAAATAACACGAATCATTCGAATTTTCTTCGAATAACTTGCGAAATTTTCATTCGGAAGGAATCAAATATAATCTTATATAACTAGTACACCTTACGCGAAAGACAAAAAGTACTACACAAAAATATGTAAAGCTTTTCAAAAACCCTATTTTGGGGTATGTCAATTCAGAAACAACATTTATCAATGGTTCAATATTTGCCACTCTTTTAAGTCGCCGGTCCCCATGGCCACGCTCGCTAAAGCGTCTCGCTTTGGTGCTTCGTGGGCAGGGGATCGTGGGTTCGAGTCCCGCCTTGGGCACGGATGTTATATGTTTGTGCAATGTGTATATGTTTGTAAAAGAAACAGTAAAACCAGTAAACCAGTAATCAGTAAAACCTACGGGGGGAAATGTAAATAGGGATACAGTACCGGAGTCCTGATCAGACTCCGTTACTGTTTTATAAAAAAAAGAGAGAAAAAAAAAAAGTCCTATTGATGCTCACCTATATTTCGTGATTGAATGGAAAGAGTATGGAATTTTAAGCACATAGCGTACAGCTCTTACATATTTGACTATTGCTTTAAATCTGTAATGAATTGTGTAATGTAGCTATTTCTTCAATTGTTTAATCGATTTTAATGAAGTAGTCAGAAAGGTAAGCTCTCGTAAGTGCACTTTGTACACCCATTAAAATGTTCAGCCAAACCTAAACTCAAAAGTTGCTGAGATCTACTTCTCCGCTAGATATCCATAAACTTATAAGAAAATATAGAAAATAGATCAACTTTAAACCTTTTAACCAATAATTTTCAAGTAAGATATATAATCAAAATACAAATACGACATCTAAGATATTTAATACAATTAAAGATAGAAACCAACCTGGCGTGGTTAGATTAAGATCTTCAATTGTTATAACTTTGATATTCAAAATACAATAATTAATATCCCAATTTCTATTAAATACTCAGATACCCGTAATAAACCATATCTTCCTAATTTAAGTAACTCACCTAAGTAAAGAAATTCTTATTATTAATTAACAAAACTAATATTTTACTTAAAACTATTCTTTGATGTGGTATATTTATTATTATGTTACTATATTTATTACATTTATTTAACTATATAAACGCATTAAAACCTTCCTCACGGCATTAAATAAATTAATGATATGAATTTCCATGCTTTAAAGTTTTAAAGCTAATGGCGCTTCAAAATTTTACTTTTTTCTAGCACGTATGTATAATGTACACAGTAGTGTAGAGAAGGTATTTTATTCCACCAAACATTTCAATATCGAGGTTTCACCAGAAATACGTGTTTTGAGGTCACCGAATCGATAAAAATAATTTGTGTGCCTATGCGCGTATATGTGTATGTATGCCTGAGGCAGCATAATTCAAAAACGAAAAACTTGGTATTTAAGTTTAGTATTTCCCAAGGGTCACACGAAAATGTTCATGAAAATCCTCTACTCCAGAATACACTTTACCTGGAAACATGTTTGAAATGTTTACTTTCTCAAAAATGACTCTAACAGTTTTAATTAAAATACCGTGTATTACATTTATTAGCAAGTAAAATGATATCTTTAATTTCCAAAGAATAGTCCTCTTTATTCTGCATGCATTTTGCATAACTGGTAAACTGTAAAAGGTACACAAAACTTACTACACAAAATGTATATTTCGTCAAAACAGAAACTTTTTCCGAGATATTCCTTGTTAGTGATTTTAATTTTAAAATAGTATACTTTTCTCAAACAGGAAGCGCTCTATTGTTATTTCGTTTTATTCCTGGTCATGCCGAGAGAAGCTAATTTCAATGACAATCGCATAGCGACAGCTTTTAGAAGACATGATTATCGCTTTATCCTGTTCCTTAGCTCGCTTCTACTTATAAAAAACTAAGGAATAACGTACATTCTTGATCTTGCTAACGGCAGGGGACATCTTGACAACTGCGATTAAGTACTGATCTATTGCGGCCTAGCATCCCCCGGGGAAGGTATGAAAGGAAGGGAAACTACAGGCCAACACACAAGAAACAGCGGAGCTAAGCGCAGAAAACGTACGGAAGTCCCTAACAGATTCACTAGATGGCAGCCCTGACGCATCACGGAGGCTCTATAGGTGTCGGGAGGCTGGAAGGAGGCCGCTACAACGGCAGCTAGTCTCAACCATCGCAACCAGGGGGAAGAGAGTTTCACTCGGAGCAAGCAACCGTGCCAACAAAGCCTCTAGCCACACCTGAAAGATGAAGGGAAACGAAATGAAGGAACGAAGGGAAAGGAACCGTGGTAGACATACAGCATCCCAGCATTCGCCTAAGCGGCCTCAGGAAAACCACCCAATGCCAGAGTGCACGGTAAACGGGGAGCGAACCAGGAATAACGTCAATTCTGGTTAAGTTTTTCTCGATTAGCGTGATGTAGAGAAAAGAATAACTTTTTGTAAGAAGTTTATTTACAAAACAGATAGAAAAGCTCATGTAAATAGAAAACGGCAGATATTTGTTTGTATATATTTACATATTGGACGAGTATAAAATATGATGCTTGGTGCGGAAATTTATTGCTGCGTTGTCGGTAGGACTTTGGCTGGGCTGCTGTGCGTGTCTGGAACTCCACAGTTTCTTGTCCTGGACTCTGTTGAAACGTGTTTTATATGTTTGAACTTGCGCTGGATCTGTTACGATGGTCACGCTTGCAGTTGGCGGAACTAGAAATTCTGTTTAGTGCCGAACCAATTGATGGGACGGTTTTAACCTTTCTTCTCTGCTGTAAAATCTGTTATTTTTGGCTTACTTCAAGTACATACTAGCTGAATCGTCGATGAGTATAAGAATATCAATCCCCATGCTTGGTTGGTAGGTTCCTATAGGCGAGAGTGAAGCTAAAAGTAATTTGGTAAGTTTAGCAACGTTAAAACTTTTGTTCGTGGAAATTGTTATAACAATGCACCATACCAAGACATTCCTTTACAGAAATTGCGCTTAGTATCGGTCTTATGGTAGGTACTTACATAAATTATTGATGAGAATTGATTATTATGAGAACATGATTTTATATACAATTACTATAATATTAACCTCGATTTCTGAGATGAGCTTTAGCTACGTCTTCAATAATCAGACGCTGTACAACGGAACGTTATACAATATACATGTTATATGCTCATAGTAATTAAAAGTAATGAATTTAAATAACTTATATAATAATGTTCGTACAATTATGAACGTTTCTAAATTAGTCATTTGTTAAGTTTTGTACTCCTCCTGTGTTACATTCTTAAAGAAACTACAGCATCCGGTATATCGTAATCTCTTTTGTTCTCTTTCTCCTCCTCCTCCCTCCTTCCCATTTATTTAGGTTTTATTTGCTTCACAGACTTTCATAAACACCAATTCTTAATTATTTTATACATAATAAATACGAATTATATTTATTACATATCCTTGGCTATGTCACTTTGGTTAAACACGCCATTTTAAGAAGTGTTCGTGCGTATCGTGGAGCGATGACGTCACGTTTTAATTTCTTCACATATATTTTCTTGGCTTTCACAGCAAAACAATATTATTTTATGATTTTTAGTGCTGTTTTAGGGCAAAATAGTTTTATTTGTAGTTGCCTAGATAGCTTCAAGCTTAAATTCTGCGCCATGTTCATAGATATATAGAGATGATACAAAACCTTGGATTGTAATGGTAGTGTTTCAATGCCAGAAGCGAAGCTAATAATCTTCCATCAAAGAAAGGATAAAAGGGCAGGAATATTATCTTTGTCTCCTTCTCACCACTAATTTGCAGACACATCATCCAATTTCCGGTACATTCCATACTGGCGAGTCGAGACATATCGTTTTTTCTTCACCTACAATTTGTGAAAGCATTCGCATTCTACATGCCGCTGACCAATAGCAAACAAGAATCTCTATATTCAAAAGACAAACAACGGCATTAATTGCCCTCTGTACAACCTCTAGTGTGTCTAGAGGACACTTAGTATAAGAGCTTTATCATCACTTCAGTGTTGAACTCTTCCAAGAAAAGTACAAATGGACTTTTGATTCTAAGAAGAAAATAAAAAAAAACATGTTTATCTATTCGACGGATCGCTTGGAGATTCGATAAATTTCAAGTCTAAAAACAGGGTATAAAGTCTGCAGATTAGCATAGTATCATTAGAATTGCAATTCATGTTGCTAGTAAGAGTAACAATAACTTTTTCTTTCTCCACCACGTAAATAGTAGGTAGAGAAGCTATTGCATTATACCAAAAACGTCTATACCAAGGTTTCATCTGCTGCTTGTATTTTTAAAACCTTTAAACCCAAAATGATAATTTTTGCTTTCTCTATACGTACTATGTAAAATAGGTAGGCAGTACATTCCACCCAAAAATTCGATACCGATATTTCACCGGAAATACACGTTCTAGGGCCCCCATATAAAAAAAAACATTTTTAGAAAAAAAATAGTGTTTGTGTGCCCGCTTGTCCGTAAACAAATAACTCAAAAACGAACAGTCTGTGAATTTTTAGTATCTTCCAAGGATGCGACACGAAGATTTTGAGGAAAAAAAATTTCGAAAATTTGATTTTCTCAAAAATGACTATAAACATGTTGCTTAAATATCTTATATTAAGGATATTTACAAGAAATATAAAATGCATATCTTGAACTTTCTGGGAATAGCCTGAATTTTACTGGATTTTACATAACTAGTAAATCGTAAGAGATAGACAGAAACTTAGTACTCAAAAAATGTAGATCTCGTTAAACCACAGATTTATCTCATTTTCATTTTTTCATGGAGTTGACCATTTTTGGATATTCCTTGGTATTGGTTTTAGTTTTAAAATGCCTCAAACTTTTCACCTACAGTAATTTATCAACACTGGCAATGCAAAGAAACGGACTTCATTTTCCCATGGCAACAAGCTTATAAAATATTTGACTATCGCGTTAACCTGTTCATCTCATTGTTTCCTTTCTACTTACAAGAAAGCATTTCTGCTAATGTTTATCTCGATTAAAATGAAGTAGATAGAAGCATAAGCTTTTATTTTCTCTACACGTACTATGTACATAGCGTATAGAGAAGAAATTGTATCGCACCCAAAAATTCCATACCCAGATTTCACCGGAATAGAAATATATGTTTTGGCCCCCCCCCCCGAATACAAAAAAGCATTCTTATAAAAGTTTTCGCGCGTGCGTGTGTGCGTGTGTGTGTGTGGGCAGCATAGCTCAACAACGAAAAGTGCGTTAAATACCAAACTTGAATTTAAGTTCCATATCTCCCAAGGATTTTCAAGAAAATCTTCTCACCACCAACCACCTTTTACATGGAACATTTTTGGACAATTTTGATTTTCTCAAAAATGGCTCTAACGATTTTGATTAAAATCTCTTATATTTAAGATATTTACACGAAAAATAAAATGTATATCTCCTGAACTTTCTGGGAATAGCCTCTAAAAGCCTCTTTATTCTGGATGTTTTTTTCTTTAATTTTGCAAAACTAGTAAACCATAAGAGATAGACAAAACTTAAAACACAAAGAATGTAGAGCTTCCTAAAACACACAATTTATGTCATATATATTTTTTCCTTGAGTTGACCGTTTTTGAGATATTCCTTGTACTGGTTTCCGTTTTAAAATACTTAAATTTTTCTTATACAGGAACTTGTCAACTCCTGGCCACGCAAAGAAACGAATTTCAATGTTATAACAACCACATTTTAAAACTTGTGATTGTCTGTTTAGCTTAGTGTATTCCCTTATTTCTCTGCTACTTATAAGGAACTAAGTAATGCGACCGTTTCAGCTAGTGTTTAATGATTAGCATGAAGTGGATAAAAGAATAAGCTTAAGAATAATTTGTAGAGAAATTCATATGAATGGAATAATATGATTTTTTAGAAAAAAAACTCGTGTTTTTTTTTTTTGAGGTATGGATTTGTGAACGCATAATTAAAAATCCTGATGTGTCCAATTTATATGACTTTCTCTATTTTAAAAACACACCTCTTACAAAAGAATATTCTTCTTTCCACTCTTTGCTAATCAAGATAAACATTAGCAGAATGGTGTTATTACTTAGTTCCATATAAGTAGAGGGGGAACTAAGGGAATACACTACGCTAAAGGGATAATAAAATTATTTAAAAGCTATCGCTATGTGATTGTCATTGAAATTTGCTTTTTGCATGGCCTGGATTAAAACAAAAGAAACATGCACGACTTCCTGTTTGAGAAAAGTATCTTAAAATTGAAACCAATAAAAAGAAACATCTCGGAAACGGATTGCTCTACAACAAAAAAGTAAAATATGTAAATTATGTGTTTTGATGAGATCTACATTTTTGTCGATCTCTTATGGTTACGAGTTATGCAAAAGTCGTTCAGAATGAAGCGGATTTCAGAGGCTATTCTCAGAAAATTCAAGATACACATTTTATGTCATGAAAATATCTCTAATATACGGTATTTTAATAAAAATCTTTAGAGTTATTTTTGAGAATATCAAACTTTTTCAAACTCTTTACTTGTAAAGGGGTAGTTTAGGGTGAGGGAATTTTTCTCAAAATCTTCGTATTGCGTTCTTGAACAATACTAAACTTAAATACCCGGTTTGGTATTTTACTGACTTTACGTTTTTGGATTATCGTGTTCACGACACACGGACACACAGGAATTTTAGGTGGAATGCAATACCTTTTCTACACATGCTGCACACTATGTGTAGTGAACGTAATAAATGTTTAATTTAAGATGTTTAATTCAAATTAAAACTGAACTAAGAGAAGAGAATTACTTGTGTGAAACTATTTAAAAGTATTCTATTTACATTTGTTATGCATTATTTTGCTAAACAAAGAGAAGAAGAGAATGAATTGTAGAGTGAATTTATTTAAATTCTTTAATTTTGTTTAGTTGTAGATAAAATAACTGTTTACTTTTAGTTTCCATAACTCTGTATTAACAGGGGATAACGCTTGTTTCGATTGATATGTTAAACTTGAGTAGTTTTGAAAATTTAGTTTAGAGATAATATATTTTTGCAATAAATATATAAGGAATATAAAATAAATGTTAAATGTTTAGCAAACACATTTTAGTCTGCGGATAATGCGTGCTGATATAGGAAACAAGGTTTCAGGATGATAGCAATGCCCATTTATTTATTTAATGTCTTTTCTAATTAAAGGCTGAACTGGTTCTGAGAATTCCATAAATTCGACGATATAACCTACCATGTTATTCAATTGTAAGCAAATAAAAATTAAAATGCTGCAAGGTGGCTATGCAAAGATGACATTACTGTCATTAAGAACCAATTTATGTCAGAAAACAAAGTTGTATCAAAATTGGAAAGTTATTTTCTGACCAACAAGAGTTGGCAGGATCCAAAAGACGGGAAAATAATTACACTTTAATATTAAAATTTACGTAAAAACACAAATTATTGAACAAAATAATGGCTTAAAGTATTAAGAAACGCCTTATTAAAATAAGCTTTGGAATCAAATGAGTGGTTTCCAAGTTCATCCTCATTCTTTCTTTACTCTCCTCGTATGTATGACTTACCAGCACCTAGGTTCAGACGTATGATGAGTAGTAGAGACTTTGGATCAGCCAGAACCCAGGATAGGTGATCAACCTGACGCCCGGTATGAAAATGAGGAGGTGGATGATATGAAATAAATTGAAATGAATGACAGGAAAGATTATGATGGAGAAATTGATGGAATGAATAACGGGTAAAAACCGCCCAGATGCCGCTTCGTCCAACACAAATCCCTGGTCTCCTGGAATCGAATCCCGGCCACCCAGGTGAGAGACGTATGGTCAACCACTTGGTCACGGCGTTGCCTCGGAGTTTATAACCAAGAAAATCTGTGTCGGCGTCCTCTCTTTATACATCAATATATACTCTTTGAATTATCCCTACATTCGTTATTCAATTCATATTTGGGGTAAACATCAAACGAAGATCGTTATGTGACATTTCTATGGCAACCGGTTTGACGTGTTTCGTTTAACGGACCATAAAGTTGCTATGGCGACTTTTGCTATCGGCCAGCAACGCTCAATTTTACTGACAGTATTAATCCAAAGAGTATTTCATTTAGAGGGCAACTGCTAAGCATAGAGATTTTTGTCCAATATCGCCAAAATCGAGAAACTCAAGTAGCAGTACTTAGTGGAAGGAGAATAAAACTTACATACAAATCTGATGTGCTCCAATCATATAACTTACTCTAGCTGTTTCATATACAAATTGTTATTATAACATATTATTTTTTATCGGCAACACGATAATCCAGATAAACATTAGCAGAATTACTTATTACTTCATTGTAAGTTGAAGAGAAATAATAGAATACATTAGGTTAAAGTGATAGCCAAATCTTTAAAAGCTCAGTGCTATGAGAAACAATTAAGCTTCGATTCGCTTTGCATGGTCCTGTGTGAGAAAAGCTGAGTAGGAAGTTTAAAATTGAAACCAATAACTCTACAAGAAAAACGAATGTGATATTAATTATGTAATTATGTACTTTAATTTAAATTCTTGTGTGGTAAGTTTTTGTCTATCTCTTACGACTTAACCGTCATGCAAAATTTTGCAAAACTCATCCAGAATAAAGACTTTTCACAGAAAATACAAAATAAACATTTCATTTGTGATCTAAATATCTGTAATATACGCGATTTTAATTAAATCGTTAGCGCCATTTTTGAGAAAAGAACAATTTTCAAAAATGTTTCTATGTAAAGAGTAGTTTGTGGGGGAGGGATTTTCTTGAAAATCTTGTGTCGCAGCCTTGGAAGATAGTAAACACAAATACAAAGTTTGGTATTTAATGATCTTTTCGTTTTTGAGCTATGCTGCACAAACACACAAGGATCTTTTTCTAAAAATGTTTTGTTTGGACTCAGGGGACCTCAAAATAAATTTTCCTGCGAAATCTCGACATAAAATTTTTGGGTAGAATACAATGCCTTCTATAGCTACTATGTACATTATATGTACATGCCGGCTAGAGAAAGTAAAAGCACATGCAGCACAATATAATTTCACTTTTAAATAAATAAAAATACACTTAAATTATTAGAAAATAAGATTGACAATTCTTTACAAATTTGAAAATCAATAAGGTCGTAAAAGTAAGTAAAGCATGCTTAATATTTTGTGTCTTGTGCTCTAGTCTGTATTGGATATTTTATGAAACAAAGTAAAAAAACCGGATGCGGTCCATACATATGACTTTCTCTGCCCATTCTAAACTTTCTCTCTACTTCATGTTAATCGAGATAAAAATAGCAGACATATATTTATTACTTAGCTCCTTCTAAATAGAAGGGAAATGAGGAAATACACTAGACCAAAGTGGCAATCAGGTCATGATAAGCAAGACAAACATTACGAGAAATTGTCCTATTACTTAGCTCCTTATAAGTAGAGGAGAAATAAGAGAAGAGGCTAAGCTAAAATGATAGCCAGTAGTCGCTATGCGTTTGTCATTGAAAGTCGGTTCTCTTTCCAGAGCCGTGAATTAAACAAACTAGATAAATTCCCGTTTGTGAAAACTTGAAGTAGTTTAAAACTGAAACAAAGAATATCTCGGAAACACTTAAACGTACAAAAAAGTATATGAAATAAATTGTTTTAACGAATTTACATTTTTTGTGTTGTAAGTTTTTATCTACTTCTTATGGTCTACAAGTTATACAAAATGAAGAGGTCTTCAGAGGTTATTCTCAGAAAATTAAAGAAGTACGTTTCGTTAATAATAAAAAAAAATATTAAACACGCGCTATTTTAATCAAAATCGTTACAGCAATTCTTAAGAAAACACAACATTTCGAAAAATGTTCATGTAAAGGGTAGTTGGGGAGGGCAATTTTTATTAAAATCTTGGTGTCGCATTGCTGAAAGATGCTGAAATTAAATACCAAATTTGGTATTTGACCGACTTTTCGTTTTTGGGTTATGCTGTCCACAGACATACACATAAACACACACGGAATCTTTTTTTTTTTTCTAAACCTGGTTTCTATTTTGGATTCAAGGGCTGACACATGTATTTTGGGTGAAACCTAGGTATCGAATACAATACCTTTTCTATCTACTATACAGATTGTACATACGATAGAGAAAGTAGAATCAAAAGTCAATTAAATATTTAATTTGCGCAAAGGGAATGCACAAATGGTTGCTATTTCCTCGGTTAGCTACCGTCGTAAATACCGAGCGGGATGCCTCAGACAGTAATGTCTGTGGTCCAAATTTGGGAGGTCACGAGTTCGATCTCCAGTACTGCCCGCTCTGAACCCATGAGATTCTCGTGTATCAGTAGGCGAACGCTGGGGTGGTTCGTCTTTTACCAAGACTTTTCTTCTCCATTACTTCCATGTCATGTGTTTCAGAATTGAAGTGCCATAAGTGGGATGCAGCTGGGCGGTGGCTTGCCCTCACGTTTAATGTGCCAAAGAAAACCTCTACATTTTATTTCGGGGTAGAGCATCGGCAAATCTGACTCAACTCACCAATCTTAAGCTAGTATGGGATTAGGATTAGAGACGGGGACAGGATATTACATAGGACACTAGTACAGAGCACCGGACTTAGTCCCGCAGCCTATTACGTATCCAGTAAGAGGGAGGCATGAGAGGAGATATCCGAAGAGCGAGGATGGGCAGATCTTAATGTCGACGGGCGCAAGCATAGGCGGAATGGTTACAATTGGAATATCTCCGAAACCATCCTAGCCCTGCTTACTGCCTCAAGACTCTTTTTGGACCCTCAAAACCGGGTCCTCACCAAGTGTTACCGACACGCGCCAGGGTAATATTTTACAATTTCCATCCAACTGCAACCGTCGCCTGGTCCTTCAACCTTGAAAAAGAGATGATTAGGAAATGATGGTGGAGCGGAAAATTCTGGGGGTTGTAATAAATCTACACTGGCGACCCGAGGAAACCCCCGAAGAAACCAATGGGTAAATTAGACCGGCCACATGGTTTAAACCCTCGACTCCCCAAAAGTTGCCCACAAACGAAACCGCCTGAGTCAACCGTTGTTTAAGCTACTGTAAAGACTTTTATAAAAATTAGATGCGTTCCACTCGCATGACTTTCTCTAGCTGCACTGCAAACTTATTACAAAAGATTATTCTTCTTTCCACACAATGCTAATCGAGATAAACATTAATATTACTCAGTTCCTTATAAGTAGAAGGGAACTAAAGGAATGCGCTATGCTAAAGTGATAGTCAAATGGCTTAAGCTATCGTTAGGCGACTGTCAATGCAAATCACTTCTTTGCTTGGCCAGGAGCAGAACAAAAGAAAAACGGACATTTCCTGTCTGAGAAAAGTATAAATATTTTACAATGGAAACCAGTAACATGGAATATCTTGGAAACGGTTACTTCCACAACAAAAACATAAACGAAATAAATCATGGGTTTTGACGAGATCTGCATTTTTGTGTAGTACGTTTTTGTCTATCTCTTGCGGTTTAGCATCCAGAATAGAGTGGTCTTCAAAGGCTATTCCCAGAAAATTCGAGATATACATTTTATTTTTCATGTTAATATCTCTAATATATGGTATTTTAATCAAAATCTTTAAAGCAATTTTTTAGAAAATCAAAATTTTCGAATTATTTTCTTGTAAAGGGTAGTTTGGGGTAGGGAGATTTTTTTGAAAATTTTCATGTAGCCTTCTTGGAAGATACCAAACCTAAATACCAAGTTTGGTATTTCACTGTCTTTTCGTTTTTGAGCTATGCTACCCACAGACACACACAGACAGACAGACAGACAGACAGACAGACGCACATTTTTCAAAAATGCTTCTTTTTGATGCAGGGGGTGCTAAAACATGTACTTATGTGAAATTCCGGTAGCAAATTTCTTGGGTGCATTACAATACCTTCTCTATACATTATGTACATAGTACGTGTAGAGGAAGTAATGTTGCACTCATCTTTCGTGTATAAGTGTGTATAAAACTATTCTTAAAAAAGTTTACTTTCCTATCTGCTGCATTACTCTGCACACAACTATTTTATCGTCTTATGTTAAGAAATAGACACAGAGACAGAAGACTCAGGCGTTTCATCGGGATGTTTGTGGGATCGCAGCCGACTTCGAAAATTCCGAAAAATATTCCATGTTAAGCGCTTGGGGACAAGATATTTACTTCAAAATCTTCGTGTCGCATCTCTGAAACATACTCAAATACGTTTGGTGAACGAGCTGAGGTTTCTCTATCAGGCTTGAGGTTCTTTTAAGTGTCGTAAATCTACGACACGAGACTAACGGCTTTACTTCCCTTCAGAAGGAAGCCATGCCAAGGATTTTTACACCCGAAAAAAAAATCCATCGTCCTCCGCCGGGTTTGAACCCGGTATATGGAGTTAACATGGTAACCATTACACCATGGAGGGCGACTTTGGGTGGATGCTATAACTTCTCTATCTATTATGTACGTGCTATAGAAGTATATAACGTTCAAGGAATCATCGAAATCGTGGTTTTGCTGTAAGTTATGCTTATAAAAAAAATACCCTTCCAAGTTTATTAAGCATCAAAACATCAAAATGTTCTTTAACGAGATCAACTATAGTACCTTTTGAGAGAAAAGAAAGAAAGGAAGAAAGAAAGAAAAACAGTAGGAAGTGGAAGACTTATTTATGGATGGGACATGAAAAACTCACGATGATGCATTAAGAAGAAAGTGGGCCTAGATTTAATTTACATCATTTGTTCAACATGTAAATGAATGCTTCGAGATTATCTTGCTTGGAACCGACCCAACACTTCGTTTCATTTTAAAGTATGCAGCCAAAATGCCTTCGAGAGAATTATGCGGTGCAAAGAGCTTGCGGTAAATTTAATGACCGCAGCGTTTCACTCACTTGTTCTTTAACTCTCATCAAATCTGCGGTTTCATTTAAAAGTGGAGTAGCAGCGCCTGACACTTGGCGTTCCTCTGTTCCTGACCACTTCAATAACACTTCAGTTGAGCAAGAGCGTAAGAGAAATGTTAGGAATGTTTTCAGTTCTTTGCTGATATAGAGGTATTTGGAAGAAATGTAAACAAATTATCCTTTCTCTTAAAGTCTTGACTGAATCAGTAAATAATGAAGAATAACTTTTAGAAGTAGGCGTTAATGTATTGATTTTTGGAACACGTTATACGCTGATACCTCTAACTTCTCTAGAGTTTGGAGCAACAAACAACTGTCAATTTTTGTGTAATAAGTCAACATTCCATCTCGGTTTTTGAAGGCACATTTTCCTCTCGCTCCGAAGGGTTCTTACACTCTTAGGGTTTAAAAAATCAAGAACACACTCATTTGATTATTCTATTTACGTGATTCGCATTTTTTTTTTTTTTTTTTTTTTTTTTTTGAGACTTCCCAAAGACACCGGAGGATATACCTTTCCTTAAAACGTACCATCACCCAGGCGCCTCCACCAGATGTCATGGAGACATCAATAGATGCGTCACTTTAAAAATCGGCACCATCTCATGAGTAAGTTTAACCTAAGGATCTCAGATTTCATGGTAGAAATAGGATTGGAATTAGCATAAGGTTGGAGGAGGGATATAATCAGCTTTGGGTAGCTGGTAAACGGAAGGGTAAGGTGACCTTCCCATTCCACCTGGAGTACCTTTTAAGAGTGCTGTTCGGTTTGTAAAGTACAGCAGTGGCGGAGCTAGCCAATTTTAAAGCCCGATTTCCAAGATATGTCTTGCAGTTTCCTTCCTGTTTAAATGGCGATTTCTGGGGCATATAGTGGAACACTTACACCTTTTCTCGATACAAATTTATCAATGTCAGGTATAATGGTGGACACAGAGAGACGCAGTATTGATAAAAGAGTATCTTCATTTAAAGTGCACCGTTGCTCTTACTCGTAGTCTAGTTTATTTTTATAATCATACCTGAAATTTTGGTTTTCCAAGCTGATTAGTGTGTGGAGAATCAAAATATTGTCTGATGTTATAATTTTTCACGTAGCATAACTGTTTATAACACAATAAATATTCAATCTTTTTACTTTCTCTATACGCACTATATACATAGTGTATAGAGAATGTATTGCACTCCACCAAAAAATTCGATACCGAGATTTCACCGGAAATATATGTTTTAGGATTCCCTGTATCCAAAAAAAGTATTTTCAGAAAAAGGTCCGTGTGTATGTGTCCGTGTGTCCGTGTGTCTGTGTGTCTGTGAAATCGATAACTCAAAAACGAAAAGTCAGTAAAATACCAAACTTGGTATTTAAGTTTAGTATCTTCCGGGGATGCGACACGAAGATTTTGAGAAAAATCCCCCCACTCCAAACTACCCTTTACATGGATTTTTTTTCGAAAATGCTGATTTTCTAAAAAATAGCTCTAACGATTTTGATTAAAATATCGTATATTAAAGATATTTACCTGACAAATAAAATGCATATTTTGAATTTTCTGGGAATAGCCTCTGAAGGCTGCTTTATTCTGAGTGAATTTTACGGAATTTTGCATAAATGCTAAACCGTAAGTGAGAGACAAAAACTTACCACACAAAAAATGTAGAGCACATTAAAACACACGATTTATGTTGTACACATTTTTTTTCGTGGAGTTGATTGTTTTTGAGATATTCCTTGTTTTTGGTTTAAGCTATAAAAACATATTTTTCTCATACAGGACTTTGTGAACTCGTGTCCATACAAATAAAGGAACTTCGGTCACATAGCAACCAGCTTTTGACTGTCATTTTAACCTATTGTACTCCCTTATTCCGCTTCTACTTACAAGGAAGCAAGAAATAAGACTATTTCTGCTAATTTTTTCTCAATTAGCAGGAAGTAAATAGAAGCATACGCTTTTTAAAATTAATTTATTGCAGAGATATAGAGAAAATCATGTGAATGGAATACATCATATTTTTTATCATTCTGAACGCAGAAACAATCAAATTTCCTATTTTTCGCGCAATTTATATCTAGCATTCTCGTGTGTCGTCTTCAATGAATAATCACTGTCTGCTGTTATTTGTCATGAACACATCATGCAGGTATAGTGGAGGGATGGCAAAATTTGCGCATAAAATATGAGCAAGGTCCCCAGTCCTGGATAAAACAATCATTTGCAACTTTGGTTTCAAATCCAATACGATTACTTAAGATTTACTCTAAGCTACTAGAGATTTGGCTCTCCATGACCTAAAGATTCTCCCAACATTAATAAGAAAAACACTATAAGAACCCAAAAACATCGACACATATGTGGTACTTGGCTATATATGTTAAGAATATACCATCAAACAGGAATATGTGGACCAAATGAGTACAATTAATGCACGCGCAAAAGCTTCAATGCACTAATTTACGAAGAAATTTTATACATATGAGCATTTGCATAGTTTAATCGTACGGAGGGGTATTCCACGCTGCAGCATTGGGCTATTATCTCTGGAGGAAGGATGAGATGAACGTAATTTCAGAGGTGGGGGGCTGACATCGGACAGGGAGAGGGCCGTCGAGGAGGATCCCTAACAGTTCATAAGCAATTCTTCATCTCGAAGAGGGGAGGGCCAGGAGGCCGTAGCAAAGTCCCGGATAGACCACCTGAGTCCACCATCCCGCCACCGAGAGCTGCATTTACAGAGCGCAGTCACCTCCACAAAATGGCGCCTCTGCCGCAGTCCTCATTGGCACTTACAACCCTGAAAGAGACAGGTTAGGATGACATGAAGATGAAATGAAAGGACACGAATTTCGGGGGCATGAAGAATCCTCTCCAACATTCAGTGACCCGGAAAAAATATCCGAAAAACCCATGGGTCAGAGAGGTCATCCGCGGGGAACCGATTCACGACCACTCGAATGCCAGTCCCAGACAAAATGCCTGAGCCACCTAGCTCGATAGCACGCAAATAGTACATAGCGAAGATATGGTTCTACCCAAAAATTCGATACCGATAATTTCGATATGCGTATGGGAGTCTCACAGGGTTCTACACTCGACCCTTTAATATTTTATTATATATATAAATGCTTTATCAGAACATATAGATGTGGGAAAAGTTTTAATTTATGCTGATGATACCTCAATTGCTGTTTGTTCCGATGCATATCGCTTTATTAGACAAAATCAAACTAGCTATCTCTCAGTTTATATTGTGGTGTAATAATAATATTAAACTATTAGTTAATATTGAAAAAAACTGTGTGTCTAAAATGCACAACTAAATTAGTTGATACTAATCTAAATGTGAAATTTGAGAATAAATTGAATAAATATACATGTCAAGAAATTTAAAACTTTGTTGACTTTCAATAAATTTATTCTCAAATTTTATATATATATTATTAACCTGGAATGAACATTCTGACTTTATTGCCAAGAAACTATGTTCTGGAAATGTTGCCATATTGCAACTTAGGGATATGCTTGACACAAAAGCACTGACATCTATGTGTGTACTAATCTCTTGTTTTTACACATCATATAGAGGGCAACTCTACTAACGCATATAGGATATTTATCGCACAGAAAAGAATTCTAGGAACCATCTTTAAGTTAAAGAGCATGGATTTCTGTAAACATTATTTTATGCAATATACATTTTTAACGTTTCCTTCCATGTATATTTTTAAGGGCTTACACTTTTTTAAATCAAACGGGAACTTATTTTACGAAAATTAAGATTTTCACAATTACAATACACGAAATGCACATTTGTTATCCATTGAAACTCATAAACTCACAAAATATGAAAAATCAGCTGCATATTCTGGCGTTGTGCTTTTAATAAGTTACCGTTGCATATACAAAAATTGTCTTACAACAGGTTTAAGCAAAACGTAAAACAAATTTTAATGGATCAATGTTTGTACTCAGTGAAAGAGTTTGTAAGTGTTACAAGTTTTAAAATGTTATTAGTTATGTATTTTACCATGCTATCAGTTATGTACTTCACTGTGTCTTTCTTTTTATACTGACGTGTAAATCCATGTACTATTGGCATGTTACAAATAAAATTCAATCAATCAATCAGTCTGTCTGTGTGCTCTAAACAGCACAACTCAAAAACGAAAGGTGCGTTAATACCACATGGTATTTAAGTTCAGCATCTTCCAAGGATGCAACACAAAGACTTGCAAGAAACTCTCCCCACTCAAACTGCATTTCCATGGACCAATTTTTGAAAATGTTATTTTCTCAATGAAATTGAACATTTTAGAAAAATGTCATTCTCTCAAAATGGTTCTAATAATTTTTATTTATGTTTAAGGTATTTTCATGACAAACGAAACGTATATCTTGAATTTTCTGGGAATAGCTTCTGAAGACCTCTTCATTCTGGATGACTTTTGCATAACTTTTGTATAATTGGAAAAGCATAAGAAATAAACAAAAACTTACTGCACAAAAAATGTACTACTCATTAAAACACAATTTATGACATATAGATGTTTTATACAGTTAGCCGTTTTCGAGGTTTCCGAGTAATTGGATTCAGTTTTGAGGTATTTAAAGTTTTTTCATACGATTGACATATTTCTGTTAGCCTCTCTTTTGTCTACTCCTAGCAAGCAAAGAGAACTGAATTTCAATTGTTCGGCTTAGCGACCGGCATACCTGACTAACAGTGTATTCCTGTATTTCTACTTAAAAGAAGCAAGTAAAAATACCAATTCTGGCAATGTTTATCTTAATTAGCATGACGTAGATAAAAGAACAATCTTTTGTAAGGAAAGTTTGTTTATGGACCAGCTTGATAAAGTCATGTGAATTCAACACATCAGATTTTTACACATGAAAATTCAAAGTTGATGGGGAAGTGGGATGGGCTGTTGTTTCATTCAACCTCGCAACTGAAGAATGATCCAACTGAAAATGCGTGGCATCATTCAAGCTCTGAATGCAAAAAACTCACATCGGCTGAAGTTGTCAGCTGGTAGAAGTCAATGGGGACAGTGCTATAAATCGTGAGCGTGTCAAATTGGTGATCAGAATTTCAAATACTACTCGCAGATATACAAGTGACTGCAAGGAGTGGCCGACAACAACGGCGGTACGACAGAGAACCCACACGTTGCACTTGCATTGCGACTGTGTGCGCTGCAGCGTGACTTACGGTACATTCACAACGAGATGCAAGCGCAGACGTATCGCAGCATAAGCGCAAGCGCGAGGGAAAGACCAGTCACAATGAAAGCGTAACGCAAGAAGTTGGCACGGGTTCCTAGATCTGTAAATTAAATAGGATATATTCCAAGCGCACCGCAAGTTTCAAATTTAATAACATAACCAACAATACCAATAAGAAAATTCACTCAATTTGTTAGAAATAAATATATTATAAATAAATCTGATGAGTTCCATTCATATGACTTTATCTTCATCTCTGCAACAAATTATTGTTAAAAAACTTATGCTTCTATTTATGTCATGCTAATCGAGAATAAATTAGCACAATGCTTACTTGTAAGTAGAAGCAAAATAAAGGAGTACCATAGGTTCAAGTGATAGTCAAAAGCTCGTTGCTATGTGACTGAAGTTCCGTTGTTTGTATGGAAAGCAGTTGATAAATTCCTGTATGAGAAAAGTATAAGTTTTTTAAAGCTGAAACCAATAACAAGGAATATCTCAAAAACGATCAACTCCACGAAAAAATGTGTATAACATAAATTGTGTGTTTTAAAGTGCTCTACATTTTTGTGTGATAAGTTTTTGTTCATCTCTTACAGTTTAGCTGTTATACAAAATTCTGTAAAATTCATCCAGAATAATGTAGTCTTCAGAGGCTATTCCCAGAAAACTCAAGATATGATTTTATTTGTCGTGTAAATATCTTTAATATATGATATTTTAATCAAAATCATTATAGCCATTTTTCAGACAGTAAAAATGTTCGAAAAAAGTTCCATGTAAAGGGTAGTTGGGGAGATTTTCTTGAAAGATAGACAGATAGACACTCGGACATTTTTCTAAAAAGGCTTCTTTTAGATTCAGAGGGTCTCAAAACATGTAAAATCTCGCTATCGAATTTTTGGGTGCATTACAATACTTTCTCTATACACTGTACATAGTAGGTATAGAGAAAGTAAAAACTTACATACTAACAACTGACGCTCAGGCAGTGACGTCACAATAATTTGCTCATTCAAAATTATTGAAAATAATACAAGCAAGAGACTGCAGAAAGTGCTAAAGCTATGCATTTAATGAACTAAGAATTATCTCTCTACGCCTTCGATTTATGGGAACCAAGAAAGCTAGACGTAGATTATAGTTATATTCATTAAATCAAAGGATTCACAAGGAGACTGTCATAACCTCTTGAGGGAAATTAGAGATGGGCGGCACTGCACGGTCAAACAGAAGAGCATGCCCTGTAAAATCTTGCAGTGCGATCATCTGTTGTTGATTTCATAGGTAATACATAGAGAAAAGAAGCATAATTCCACCTCTTTGCACGTAATGCAAGGATAAAGTTTGCGCTTATGTTACGTCTGCGCTTGCATCTCATTGTAAATGTAGCATTAGGGCTAGTGCGTATAAATGTTGCTATATCATTCAGCGGTCGTAGACGCCGCGCCACTTGAGAGCGCTTTTGGATTATAAGGCACCTCAGCTGTACTTGCACTACTATTCTTAAATTGCGTGAAATCATTTAAAAAGTCATTTTTACTTTCTCTTGCACGTATGAACACAGTACATGCTAGCTGGAGAAGGTATTGTATTACACCCAAAAATTCGATTCCGAGATTTCTCTGAAAATATGCGTTTTGAGGTCCCCTAGTCTAAAAAAAAAGCATTTTAAGAAAAGGGTCCGTGGTAGTGTTTGTGAAAAGCTAGCTCAAAAACCAAAAGACCGTTAAGCAACTAGAATGTTGTGGTTTATCTCGGGCTTAACCGGCTTCTTCTCTCCCGCTTAAGTGTAACTCGGACTCTACTTATTTCCTGAAAGAGTTATAAATTTCGGATCTTGACATGTTATCCAACAGCAGATATATGCATCTAAAGACATTATTGGAGCTCAGTCCGGAGTCACGAAATTGCCAGATTGATGCTCGGTGCACAGAGAATAAAACTATGACGTGATTGAATAGGCGTGGTGTGTACAGCCCGTTTCGAAACGTGTTGCACTACCCAGCATTGCTCAATGCCTGGTCTCGTTCAGTTCCTGCTAGTAGATAAACCAGTGGACACTGAAAGAAAACGTAGATTGAAAAGTGTCGAAGGGTAGGTTTTCGAAACTGAACAAACTTGTGAATGATTCAAAAAACTTTGAGTGACAGGAGGAGAATTGTTTCTTTCGATATAGTAAAGAGGTATCTTGTAATTCATTGTAATACATTTGGCTTATTTATGTTCATTGTCCCTTCAAAGCATATTATTATCCTGAATATTTTGTAACAGGTTTTATACTTTTATTTGTAAAAGTACAAGCAGTTTTTATTTAGTAATCATATTATGGAATACTTTTTTATTGTGTTACGTTATGAATTAGAGAAATTATACCTCAATGAGTGCATGTTTACGCTGCAAACCCCTTCCCACTACCTTCTCTTTATACCGCTGACTGCCCTGTGTGTTCGTAACTGTGTGCGCTTCGGAAACCAAGCCTTTAGTGTAGATTAGATGTAAGTTTACAGTAATGAGACTGTTGAAAGTTTAGGTAAGTCCACAAAGAAACTTGTTAGAACGCACTTATTCTAACCTTCCTCTGAAATTTTAGAATCTATAATTGCTAAACTGGACGGTATATTTCACCATATAACTGAAATTAAGATTAAAAAAAAAACTAACCCAAAGTGGTTAAAATTATTCTCTCTGCTATTCTCTCTTTATTGTGTAAATTATTCGGACCGAGAAACTATGACTTGGAAAGATGAGTCAAACTAAAAATTCAACACCATAGTCGGGATTTGAACCATGGTTCTTCTGCCCTCCGTCTGGTTGTTCTTATCACTAAGCCACCAAGGCAAAATGCCGACATGGCATTAATCCTCCAACTGACTCGACTGTTTCCCGGTAAACCACAAGGTGATCTCAAATTATTTTTGAAATGACGTACCGCAAAGCGACTTACAATATCATAAGTATGTACTTTAAGTCCCGGGTTTCATAGTGTAACCATCTATTAGGTCAATTAATGTTAATTATTTTATTATTTTTTCCACAAGGATGTGCGTAGTTTAGGAGTTAGATAGGTAGAGTCAGACTGAAAAATCTATTCGCATAGCCGAGATTTGAAACATGGATCTCCCAGTCTTTAATCACTGAGTTACCATCGCAACAGTCCGACAGGCATTATTAATTTTATTAAATTGTTAAATTAATTGGCCTATAAGCCCGGGACTTAAAGTACCTACTACACGGTAAATCGCCGTTGGGATATGGTATGTCATCTCCAAAATAATTTGTCGCCCTCCGTGGTGTAATGGTTACCATGCTAACTTTATATACCCAAGGTCGCGAGTTCAAACCTGGCTGAGGATGATGGATTTCTTCGGGCGTAAAACTTCTTAGCATGGGTTCCTTTGGAAGGGAAATAAAGCCGTTGGTCCCGTGGCGTAGAACCTCAAGCTTGATAGAGAGATCTCTGAGCAAAATTAAGAGGTCTTTCACGCCCAGTATAGAATGGGACGCTGAACAGTTAAAGAACGTCCATAAATAAAACTCCATTTACATTTCAAAAATAATTTGAGATTACTTTGTGGTGTGCCGGGAATATTCGAGTAGTTGAAGAACTTAATACCGTGTCGGCATGTTGCCATGGTAGCTCAGCAGTTAGAGCATTCGGCCAGAGATCCGCAAAGCCCTAGTTCAGATCTCAATTTAATTTGCGATGACATATCGTAATGACGACTTAAAATGCCGTAAGTACTTTAAGTCACAAATTTCATAAATTAAGCCATTAATTTCCATATATTTGGTTTGTTTGATTTTCGGTAAAGCGCTTCCCTTTCAAAAACACAAATCCGACCTATATCCACAAGTGCAGCAATGTAAACAAAGCCCAAGTGCTTTCACCTTCCTAGCATACAAAACACATTTATCTATCGTCGCAAGGCAACCTTGTTGACTGGGTGTGGAAACATTCCTATATAAAATTCGGGGACCAGCTTTGCCATTAATGTAAATGATTCCTTATTGGCAGTCTAAAAACGTTCTCGACACATTACAATGGGCCTCAGGTTGCACTTCACATGGCAACACATCTGTTTTGTTGAGTAAAGTCACTCAGTGGTTGACAAGTAACCAGTGCTCTTCATACACTAAGACCTATTCACTTAAACTCCACTTAACACGCAATTGGCGCTAATCGACAGCTTCCACGCTGTCCAAATCTGGAAGCTAACGTGACCACAAGTGGTATTGTCTTTCAACCACAGAAATGTCTGCTTCTAGACTGTATCATTTCCTTCTAAAGCCTAGTCGATTCACGGTTTATAAAAATCTGAATGTGTTCCGTTCACATGACTTTCTTTATACCTCCGCAAAAAATTATTGTTAAAAATCTTATACTTCTTTTTACTTCATGCTAATAGAGAAAAATTATCAGAAATAGTCTTATTACTTGCTTCCATGCAAGTAGAAGGGAAATAAGGAAGTAGAATAGGCTAAAGATATAAATCAAAAGCTGGTTGCTATGTGACTGAACTTCCTTTGTTTCTAAGGGCAGGAGTTGACAAATTCCCGTATGAAAAAAGTATAAGTATTTACTTTCTCTAGCCCCATATGTACAATGTACATAGGGATAGAGAAGTATTGTATTCCACCCAAAAATTCGATACCCAGATTTCACCGGAAATACATCTTTCAGGACCCCCTATATCCAAAAAAAGCATTTTGAGAAAAAGATTCGTGTGTGTGTGTCCGTGTGTCTGTGAACACGATAACTCAAAAACGAAAAGTAGCTAAAATACCAAACTTGGTTTTAAGTTTAGTATCTTCCAGGGATGCGACACGAAGATTTTGAGAAAAATCCCCCCACCCCAAACTATCCTTTACATGGAACTTTTTTCGAAAATTTTGATTTTCTTAAAAATGGCTCTAACGATTTTGATTAAAATATCATATGTTTAAGATATTTACCTAACAAATAAAATGTATATCATGAATTTTCTGGGAATAGCTTCTGAAGACCTGTTTATCCTTGATGAATTTTGCTTAATTTGAATAACTTGTAAACCATAAGAGATAGACAAAAACTTACTATACAAAATATTTAGGTCTTGTTAAAACACACAATTTATGTCATATACATTTTTCTCGTGGAGCTTACCGTTTTCGAGGTATTCATTGTTATTAGTTTCGTTGTGAAGTACTTATACTTTTCTCAGACGGGAGTGTCCGTTTTTCTTTTGTTCTACTCCTGGCCAAGAAAAAAGCGATTTGTAATGACAATCGCATAACGACAGCTTTTAAAACATTTGGCTATTGGTTTAGCCTAGTGTACCCTTAGTTTCTTCCTACTTATAAGGAACTAAGCAATAAGAACATTGTACTAATGAGTACCACGATTAGCAAGATGCAGAAAGAAGAAGAATCTTATGTATGAAGTTTGTAGAACAGCTAGAGAAAGTCATGTGAGTGTAACACATCAGATTTTTTAAAGGTGAAACCAATAAAAAGGAATATCTCAAAAACGATCCATTCCACGAAAAAGATTATATAACATAAATTGTGTCATTTAGCGAGTTCTACAGTTTCTGTTAAGTAAGTTTTTGTCTATCTCATGGTTTGCCAGTAATGTAAAATTCGGAGGCAATTCCCAGAAAATTCAAGATATAAATTTTATTTGTCTGGAAAATATCTTTAATAAATAATATTTTAATCAAAATCGATATAGCCATTTTTGAGAAAATCAAAATTTTCGAAAAATTTTCCATGTAAAGGGTAGTTGGGGTGAGGGGATTTTTTTAAAAATCTTCGTATCGCATCCTTGAAAGATACCAAACCTAAACACTAAGTTTGGTAATTAATGGACTTTTCGTTTTTGTACTATGCCTTCACAGACACACACGGACCTTTTTCCAAAAATGCTTTTTTTTTATTCAACGGGACCCAAAACATGCATTTCCGTTGAAATCTTGGTATCGAATTTTTGGGCGCATTTGAACACCTTCTCTATACACTATGTACATAGTACCTGTAGAGAAAGTAAAAAGTTGCACTGAGCTTTAAATTTGGGTATTTTGGCGCTATTTAAGAATAACTTTCATTCTAACATATACGACCCTATTGCTCAAAGTTTGCCAAGGAAAACCAAAACAATATTTTCATTTTCTCTAGCACGTATGTACAATGTACATAAAAGATAAAGAAGGTAGTATATTCTTTGGTATTTAAGTTCAGTATCTTCCAAAGGTAAAGCCATTGATCCCTTGTAATGTTTATTTGCACATAAAAGAACCCCGTTCCTTGATAGTAAAGGTCCCTGGGCTAAATTCTCCAGGTTACACGTCCGCAAGTCGTGATTTTCCCCTATATTCTATCTATGGGCGATGAGTTGCACATAGTGGAGAATCCGCAAACTAGAATCAAGATTAAGAAAGCACTGTAATTGTGGCCTAGTATACACCGACATGGCATGATGGAATTTTAGAAAAACGTTTGTTCTGAGTATTTTGATTAAAATATCGAATCAGGAATTATAAGACATTAAAATTTATATATTGAGTATTCTGGGAACATCCTTTGAACTCTACTTTCGGACGGCTTTTACATAATTGGAAACAGATAGAGAACATTTTACTGCATAAAAAATGTATATCTCTATAAAAAGCACACGATTTATGTCCAATGCGTTTTATTGTGGAGTTAACCTCTATTATTGGTTCCAAATATAAATTACTTATGTTATGTTTTTCTTCCGTTGGTCACAGAAAGAGAACGAAATTTCCAAACCATCATACAGCGGCCGGTTCTTAAAATATTTTACTATCGCTTTAGCTTAGTGTATGTGTGCTCTAATTTATGTTGCACCTTCAAGGAAATACATAATAAAACATTTTTGGTAATGTTTATCTCGATTAGCATGAAGTACGGAGAAAAATAAGTGTTTTTAAAACAGGTTGTTGTAGAATAGGTAGATAAAGCCATGTGAATACTGCACATCATTTTTGTTTTCTTTTCATCCATAAATTCAAATTCTGTGATCAAATACTTTATGTTAGAAACAACTGCTTCTAATAACACGTTTTCATTCTTTCTGTACCTTTGGACCAAGCAGAGGATGACATAAATTAATAAAAAAATCCTTACCAGCTATATATCTAACCCAAGCTTCTAACATTTATTTGTCATTCATATGACTTTCTCTGCATATTCAGCGACAAACTATTATTACAAAAGGTCATTCACATTTAATTCGAATTCAGACATTGGCAGAAATAATTTTACTACTTTAGTTCTTTCTAAAGAGAAGGGAAAAAGGGCTACATTAGACTAATTGATTGTCAAATGTCTTAAAAGCTGGTCGCTACGCAACACAATTAAAATTCGCTTCTCTTTGCATGGTTAAGATGAAAAAAGTGAATAACGGCTTCCCATTTGAGAAAAATATTAAGTGTTGGAAATTTTAAAATCAATAATAAGGATCATCTCGGAAATGGTAACTCCTTAAAAAGTGTTTTAATAAATTTTATATTTTTTGTGTGGTACGGTTTAATCTATTTCTTATGTTTACGTATACCTACCAATGTCATCCAGAAGGAAGAAGGCTTCAGAGGCTATTCCTAGAACATTCAATATAAGCATTTTATTTGTGATGAAAATATTTTAAACTTATGGCATTCAACAATGCAGCTCAACATCGTTAAAGCTATTTTTAAAACTCTCAAAATAAACGAAAACGCTTACATGTAGTTTGGGGTCAGGGGATTTTCCTGAATATCTTCATGTCGAAACATTGAAAGATGTTGAACTTAAATAGATGAAGTGTAGTGAACCGGAGGAGATTTTGCAAGTTGGTGATAAGCATTTTGTACATCAGAACCCGGAAGGAGAGGATGAGATGAGAGCAATTATAGAGGACAGCCGGAACCAGACTACGACGGAAGCCATCGTGGAGCGGTGAGCGCTAGGAGCCCGCGCACAGAACGACAACCTCAGCGCTATCCTGCCACCTATCAAAGCGCAATCATGTCCATAAAAGGGCGCCACCACCGCAGTCCTCGTCGTTGATTTACAACCCAGAAAGGAAGACAAGAAGGCTGAAATGCATGACATGGAGGGACAGCAAATTCGGGGGAATAAGAATCCTCCCCTGCATATACCTAGTGACCCGAGAAAACCCCCGAAAAAAACAGGGGTCAGAGAGTTTGCACTCGGGGATCCAATCCCAAGACGTTCCAAGTAAGCGGTGCACAGGGGATGGGTTCGAGTCCAACCTTGAGCATGGGTGTTTGTGTGTTTGAAATGGGTATATGTCTGTGTACGTGGTAAGTAAAAAGAAAACGGTAAATAAATAGGTCAAAAAAAATGCCAGAGCCACCTGGCTTGGTTGAACTTAAATAAGTTTGCTTTTAATGGCGTTTTCCTTTTTGAGTTATGCTGTTCAATACACACACGCGCTCGGTTTTTTTTTTCTTCTTCTTTTTACTCAGGGGACCTCAAACGTATAATTGTTGTTAAATGTCAATATAGAATCTTTGATTGGAATACAATACTTTCTCTATCTGCTATGTAGAAAGAACGCAAACAAAACTACCTGTGGATTCATGCTTAACAACTCTATGATCTAGAGATGTTTAGCAAAGGGCTGACTCGAAGGAACCTTTGAGTCGGAATTGAGACGCAGTTCTATTCCAAGCAGCACGTTCCAAGTAAATTTGCAACCCCAGTCAGAGAACGTTCCCAGAATTTATAATTGTTTTTGTGATATATTAGCTTCAGTTAGCGCTTCCGAATCAAGGCCGAATGCCTTTGTAGAACGCTCTTAGGGTGCCAATCCTGAGCGAAAGCTTTTAGCATTCCACCGGAGCATAAATGCACCTGCATGTCAAACTAGCTGTAATATCTTACAACATACGCTTTCTCCTTTCAAGCTTATCTTAAATTTATTAAACCGTTATTAAATTCTCCTCGATTTTCTTTCGTTATTTAATTTTGTTCTGATTTTATTTATATAAAATTGTGTTAAAAATACACGAATGTAATGCATTTAAATCACATTCTCTGCTCACTCCTCTACAAACTATTTTATGAATGCTTTTGTTAAGGGTACGTATGACTGAAATTTCATGAAAAATCACAAAAAAATTACTTTTTTCTTTCTCTACACGTATCATGTGCATAGTGTATAGAGAAGGTATTGCATTCCACCCCACAATTCGATACCAACGTTTCACCGGAAATACACGTTTTAAGGTTCTCTGTATAAAAAAAAAGTATTTTTAGAAAAAGGTATGTGTGTCTGTGAACACGTTAACTCAAAAACAAAAAGTCGGTAAAGTACGAACCTTGATATTTAAGTTTAGTATCTTCCAGACATTCGGCACAAGGATTTTGAGAAAAATCCCACTATCCCAAACCACCCTTCTTTACATGGAAGAAAATTCAACATTTTGATTTCCTCAAAATAGACTAACGATTTTGATTAAAATGTCGTATATTAAAGATATTTATAAGGAAAATAAAATGTATATTTTAAATTTTGTGGGAATAACCTCTAAAGATATCTTTAGGATGAATTTTGGAATTTTGCATAACTGGTAAACCGTAAGAGATAGGCAAAACTTACTGCACAAAAATGCAGATCTCGTTAAAGTAATTTATGCCATAAACGTTTTTTTTTTTTTTTTTTTTTTTCTTTTTCCCTCGTGGAGTTGATCATTTCTGAGATATTTCTTGTTATTGCTTTCAGTTTTAAAATACTCATTTTCTGACACGGAATTTTGTAAACTCCTGGTCATTCATAGAAATGTCGCCCTCCGTGGTGTAGTCGTTACCATGCTAGCTTCATATACCCAAGGTCGGAGGTTCAAACCCGGCGGAGGACGATGGACTTTTTTTGGGCGTAAAAATCCGTAGCAATCCTTCGGAAGAGAAGTAAAGCCGTTGGTCCCGTGTCGTAGATTTAAGGCACGTTAAAGAACCTCAAGCCTGATAAAGAGGCCGCTGAGCAAAATTAAGCGGTTTTTCATGCCCAATATAGAGTGGTACCCTCTCTCTCCCTTTCCATTTCCATGCGTAGAAATGGTTTTCAACCAAATGACAACCACCTTTTAAAACAGTTGACGCTCACTTCAGTCTAGTGTATTCCCTTATTTTCATTCCCTTATTTTCAGTCTATATAATTTATTAATATAGACAATTTCTGCTGTTTTTCTTGATTATCAACAAGTAGATAGAAGAACAAGCTCTTTACCAATAATTTGTAATGGAGATATAAAAAAAGGCATGTGTATGATTCACATCAAATTTTTAAAAAACCATCTTAGTGTGTGTGTGTGTGTATGTGTGTGGACAAAATAGTTCAAAACAAAATACCGTTAAATATCAAACTTGGTCATCATGTTTAGTATCTTCCAAGCATGTAATATGAAATTTTATAGAAAATCCCTCCCAACACAAACTACCCTTAACATGGACATTTTTTTAAAATATTGTTTTTCTCAAAAATGACTTTGACGATTTTATTTACAATTCTGCATATTAAAGATATTTACATTACAAAAAAAATGTATATCTTGAACTTTTTTGGGAATAGCCTCTGAAGACTTGTTCATACTGATTTAATTTTGCTGAATTTTCCATAACCGTGAAAATAGATAAAAATGTACTACACAAAAAATGTAGATATCGTTAAAACACACAATTAATGCCATGTGCAGTTTAGTTGTAGAATTAACATTTCCAAGATATTCCTTATTTTTAGTTTCAAGTTTAAAGTAAATAACGTTTCTCAAATAAGGTTACCTTTCCTTCCATCTCACCTTTGTTTACTGCTGACCTTGCAAAGCGAACTGAACTTCAATTGTTCAAATAGCGACAATCTTTTAAAAGATACGACTATCGCTTTAGCCATATTTCCCTTCCTTACAAAGAATCAAGCAGTAAGACAGTTTTTGCTAATATTATCTCGATTAGAATAATGCAGATAAAATAATCTCTTTTGTAAGAATAGTTTACAGAATGGAACACATCATTCTTTTTTCTTTTTCATTTTTAATATTTGTACTCTCAATAATTATTTAGTTATTATGAGAAATGTAGTTCCAATAACGACGTGTAACCTGCAAAATACTGTAGTTACAAATAAGGTTCAACCAAATACGGAATCTACACATCTTGATTTGAAATAAATAGAGCAAACAAGAAATATATTTGTTTATGGAATAAGACCATGTCTGTCTCTTATGGTTTACCAGTAATTGTCATTGATAATTATGAGGGCTTAACGGAACTCAAGATATTATCACAAAATGCATATAATACATTAATATTTGGTATTTTAATGAAAGTTAAAAGCGATGTCCAAATAATGTATCTTCACACATTGAACAGGAAAATAAACTAATGATTATATTTAATTGGTATTTAAAATCCATTCTAATACCAGAGTGATGAATGAAGAATGCAATACATTTTATATAATAATAATAATAATAATAATAATAATAATAATAATAATAATAATAATAATTACTAAGAGGGTTGGAGCAAAAGTCATGGCAACTAGTTTTTTTTTTCTTGTGGATATGTGAACGGATCACAAACGTATATGTGTCAGGTGGAAGTTTTGCAGGTTTAGTGTGTATGCAGAACAACAGATGGCTCTGTGATAACTGGTAATAGCACAGCGAGGGCTGTGAAATCAGTCAGTTGGTGAGTGTCGTGCGAGATGGAAGTAACCCGTGTTGAGCAGCGCGCTTACATTAAAATAGTCGTTTTCCGAGGGAGAAATGCGATGGAATGTCTCAGTGAATTAGTGGAAGCCCTTGGAAATAAAGCTTTACCATACCGCACAGTAGAACAGTGGGTAGGAAAGTTTCAGCAAGGCCGTGTGTCAACCAGTGATGAGCAACGTTCGGGACGACGTCAGGGTGCGGACCGACGTGGCATGTGCCGTCATCGAGCAGCTCCTGGATGAAAACAGACGATGGACGCTACTGGTGTAGGAGAGGGCAAGTGGCATCGAGAAACGCACCGTCCATAGGATATTGCGTAATGAGCTGCAACTACGCAAAATCGCATCGCGCTGGGTACCTCATGCGCTGACGGAAGTTGAAAGATGAGTACGCTATGCAATATGCTCCGACTACCTTGTACGCTGGCAACAGGACGGCGATCAATTCTTGTCAGGAATAATTGCCATTGATGAATTTTGGGCCAGGTCATACGAACCAGAACTGAAACGTCAATCCGCGGAGTGTGACATGCTGGATCACCAAGGAGGCAGAAGTTCCGTTAGAATTTTCCCCAGTCAAATTGATGGTGATCTCGCGTATTACGTCAGGGGTGTCATTGTTGGTCACTTTGTTCCACATAGCAGAACAGTGACCACACAGTACTACAGGGTCTTCCTGGTGCAACAGATACGACGTGGCGTTCGGGAGAAACGCCCGGATCTTGTGGACAGTGAAATAATCCCGCACGAAAATGCAAAACTACATAAAGCAGAGTGTGTAGGGCAGCTACTGCGACATTGGGAATGGGAAGAATTGGAGCACCTACCGTACTCTCCCGGCATTTTGCCCTGTGACTTTGATCTCATTCGAAAGATTAAGGAACCACTTCGTTGTAGGCGGTTTGCAACACGAGAGGACATTGCTAATGCTGTGCGCGAACAGATGACCCCATTCACACATGGAGTGGCAAATGCTGCGGTAGATGATATTCAGTGTCTCCCACATCGTTGGCAGCGTGTAGTGACAGTAGCAGGGTACACTACTTTGAGGGTCTTTAGGCTCAGGTTTGTCATGTCAACTGTATGTGTACTGTGTTGTCATTCTTTTGCACCGCGAAGGCCGTATTGCCCTGTACACCACCGTAATAAATTAGTATGTCACGATATTCAGAGCTATTCATTGTCCAAACATATAGTTAACACCTTGTCCTTTCGTTTGTATATGTCACATTTTCCAACCGGACTGGTGTCTTCAAGAAAATAAATAGTTGCCATGACTTTTGCCCCAACCCTCGTATTACTCTCTATTACGTGTGCTAAGTAGTCTAAGTATATTTGCACCCAAAGTTCGAATTCAAGCTATCACATAATATATGTTTTGAGGCCCCTTATCCCAACGAAAAACATTTTTAGAAAACGGTCCATGTGAGAGTGTGTGTGTTGTGTGAACAACATATTTCACAAGGTATAACTCAGTTAAATACCAAAAAAGGCATCAACAAAGGTTGTGGCACGAACCGTTTCATTGAAATCCCCATTCCAAAATAACCCTTTACGTGAAAAGGTTTTATTTTCTCACTTTTCTTTAAAGCACAGTATAATAAAGGCATTTTAATGACAAATGAAATGTAGATCTTGAATTTTCTGGTAATAGTTTTTGAAGCTCTTTTCATTCTAAATGATTTTTGCATAATTGGTAATCTATGAGAGTGAGTTAGCCAGATATCGTTTGTTAGTGGTTTGAATTTTCCAATACTTATCCGTTTCGCTTCGTTATCAGCTTACCCTCCTCGTATTTCTAGGACTGACATCCCCCTAGGACTTACACCCCATCGCCTAGGGGTCAGAAGTCTGTCGGGGAGCCAACGGCACGAAATCACAGAATGAAGAACCTGTTACGAAGAGTCGGCCCGCAGCGAGGAGGAAGTGGATGATACGAAATGTAAGCTAAAACTGACGATAGGAAAGGTGATGATGGAGTAATTGGTGAAATGAGTAGCGGGGGAAATCGGAGGACCCGGAGAAAAGCCAGACGCCGCTCCGTTAAAAATCACACATACGGACGCTTGGGATCGAACCCGAGCAACCTAGATGGGATCCAATACTTATGCTTTTCTCAAATGGGATTTTTCTTTCTTTCTTTTTTTCTGGTCATGCATAAAGAACGGAATAACAAGCAGTTCTTAAACATTTTGAATATATTTTAATACTACTGTATTCACCAAATACTTTGTATCTATAATGAAAAATGCAATAAAACCAATAATACACATGTTTAACTCGATTAATACGAAGCAGATAGAAGAGTACACTTTTATAAAAACATTTGTTGAATAATGAATGATGAAAGGATATGGATGAGACATAATAACTTTTTCTCCATACTCCACACTCAAACTTTTAATTTTCTTCTATTTTTCCGCGTGAACGTTCTCGTTATACTCCAATCATTTATTTTTTTCCAGCCCTTTTTTTTTCGTCAGCAAAGCATGATTTCTTTTCTATTTTCTTGTTTTATCTGTTCTCACCACTCTATTTGTCTCTTATTTATTCTGTTTTTCAGTAATTACGTTCTTCTGTCAAGCGCACAGATTTATGGGCAGTTTTTAACCTTCAGCACACAGCGCAGAGAGTTATAGGCTCGATAGCCGATATGGTAATGAGATTTCTGTAACATATGATGCCAATACCGCGCAATAACCTTCCACTCCTAATGAATACAAATAAAAAAACACCGTCTAGTTCCCCTTTTGAGACACACCTTTTAAATTTAAACACTTTGAGCTGACCTGGCTTTAGAGAGAGAGAGAGAGAGAGAGAGAGAGAGAGAGAGAGAGAGAGAGAGAGAAGATCTCCACGTTACTAACTGAGATGGTTTGATTATATTGACATTACCTTGGTCTAATGTGTAACAGTTGAGAGAAGCTGTATGAAATTTATGTGTTAGTTCTTTTGCACACTAATCAAGTATAGGCATCACCTCCAATAAGCGACACAAATAGCCGATGTCGTTAAGGCAAAAACCGTCCTGACCGTCCATCCTCAATAAGTTTGTGCTGTCACTCGGGCCTCGCCAAAAGTTACGACAAAAGACTGCCAGGTAATTAAGATGCTCCTCTTAATTACTCTCAAAAAAAACTCTCGTTATTATCACGATTAAGTTTTATTAACAATAACAACTTTAAATTTTAACAGTACCTATATATTTGCATTCGTTTCCAAAATAAACAATATTTGCTCCTCGAAAACATATGAAGTATAACTTAGTAAACTTTATAATAAATTTAACCGCGTAACAATATAAGGAGAGTAACCAAAACAAACCACGCACCTGGTACCCACGTAATTATATCCATAACAGTTTTTCATAGAATTTAGAAAAGTACATATATTATATATACGTTAGCGGGTCCGACAGACGTTATCCTGTTCAAATGTTTTAAATCCGAAAATTATAATTTTTTTTTAAACAGATTGTAATTATTTGGACTTTTTTGATGAAAATATACACATGTAATAAAAAGCAGTAAAATACCAACGAATGTGCGAAAAAGCAACAAACTTACAGGAAATTCCTTGAATCTGATCAGCACCGATCTATCTTCAAATATTTCGATACCGCGATCATCCAAAAATTAGCAGAAAGGAAACAAATAAATTAATTAAAACATTATCTATCGGATCGAATTGTGAGTCTAAACTATTCTCGAATCCATTTGAACACACACAAAAAATGGCATCAAAATCGGTCCAACAGTTTAGAGTTTAGAAGTTCATTAACATACATATGAACAAATGAATTATCTATATATATATATATATCCTTCTTGAAATGCACTGCTTTTATACATTTACAGCTTGCCGTCTACTTGTTCCCAAAAGCGCCGACTTCAATTATATTACAAATGGCAAGCAGGCAGAAGCAAAATATAGCTCAGCAACCCTAACGCGACTTTAAGAAAAAACCAAGAAAATGAAATCTAGCACTCAGGAAAAGCCAAGGTTAGATTTACCTAGAATCTACTAGAATGGTCTCTGGTGGAGAGAAAAGGCATACATATTACGCGCTACTCAAACTTCATCAACGTATAGGTTTTACTCTCTGGTAGCTACACTCGAAATACGAGTAGTTGACGCTCCTAATTGATTATTCAGGTGAAAAAACAATTGCAAACAATACGCCCCTAGCTGCCAATATTTAGAGCGACTGACATCTGTCGTGCCGAATCGGTATAAGGTGCTTTCTAGATTTACCCCATCTTCCAGTTTAACCGCACATGAAAATAATTCGTCCCCAGTTCATCAAGAACAGGCATGTCCAAATTAAGGGAGCAAAGGATAAGGCACAGTAACTCATTCCTCTCCGTGTGAAGCAGGGACATGCTACTATGCGAAGTAGTGCCATGGTTTGTAAACCAAGGTCTTTCTCCTGTGATCTAGTTTTCTATTTATTGTCTGTTTGTCTATTTATTTCCAACATTTTATATTCAACAATTTTGTATAGCAAATAATTGCGTTTGTAGCTCATCGGCAGCCTAAGAATATGTTATAAAAATTAAACTTCCCGCTGACATTCTGTTTATGTTTGCTTTAAAACAGCACATTGCTACCGAGAACTGTACACACACACACACCACACACACACACACACTTCTCCAACATGATTGGAGTCGAGGTAAAGAGTTCTTACGTAAGAATCCCACAAGAGTTACCTCTGGACCTCTGCTCTAGAAAGCCGAATTACGTTCTGTAACAATCCTGCTGAAAGTCTTTCTTAGAGGTGATATTCGAGCCACCGTTTTATTTCATATAGATTATAAATATTGATTCGTTTTAATGTACCTGAATTGTTTCTCAGGCCAGTTACTATATAACGGATACGTGCAGGGTAAACGAATGCATGTGTTTGTATTAAAATTCCCATCCGTATAAACATTATCGGGAAGAGGCAGAAAGCATATGATGGTGCAAAAATGCCACACATCCCCTGACTACACGCTCTTTACCTGCAGTAGTTGTTTTTCCAATCCGTTGGTAATGTCTGCTCTCCACTCGCCTTTTTTAAATAACCGAAATCCTACTTTGTCAACCCCGAACAATATTTTACCAGACGTTATATCCGCAAGTTATTTGAAACATCTCTCTTCCTTTTGCTGCTGCAGACTAAACATTTCCCCTTTGTTTTTCCTTCTGTCTTAAGTTTTCCTTTTAAGGTCACAAGGGTTTGTGCTGAGAGAATTATAAAACGCGGTTGCCAGTGAAAGGTTTATCCTCGTATTCATGTACTATGGCTTAGACTTTAAGGTCTGTTCTGGTTTAGAAGTAATTAAGAATATTGCGTAGATATAAGGCAGTTTTGACTGCTGTATGAATGACAAATTTGATTATAAGCTTTTAAAAAAATCGTACATATTTCATTCACATGACTTACTCTACATACTATTGTTACAGAAGATTGCTCCTTTATATAAATCGTTATAATCGAAATAAAATTGACAGAAATGGTTTATTAGTTTCTTCTAAAGCGACAGTCAAATCATTTAAAACGCCGTTCACTATATGAAACAAATAACATTATCATTCCTTTATTTACATCGTAGTAAACGAGAACTTGAACACTTGAAGGTCATATTCAAGTGATTCATATTATTTAACGTTCATTTTGCGTTGAGTTCTTAGAACACATCAACATTGACAATGACAACGAAGATGACGAATACAAGGAAGGTAACACAGATGATAGAGTCAGACTGAAAACTTCAATGCTATAGCCGGGATTTGAACCACGGATCTCACGGTCCCTAGCCAGTTGCTCTACCACTGAGCTACAATGACAACCTGCCGGCACAGCATTAAATTTCTCAACTGAATGTTTCAGTCTAATTCAACTATCCAACTCCTGTCCTACATACGGCTTGTGTGAAAAAATCTGATGTGCACCATTCACATGATTTTCTCTACATCCCTGTAACAAATTATTCTTAAAAAGCTTATACTTGTATTTACTTCATGCTAATCAGAAAAAATTAAAAGAAATAGTCTTATTACTCTCCCTTGTAAATAGAAGCGAAATAAGAGAGTACCATAGGTTGAAGTGATAGTCAAACGCTGGTTGCTATGTCACTGAAGTTCCTTTGTATGGACAGCAGTTGGCAAATTCCTGTATGAGAAAAGTATAAGTTTTTCATAGCAGAAACCAAAAACAAGGAATATCTCAAAAACGATGAACTCCACAAAAAAATGTATATGACATAAATTGTGTGTTTTAACGTGCTCTGCATTTTTTGTGTCGTAAGTTTTTGTCCATTTCTTACGGTTTAGCAGTTATTTAAAAGTCCGTAAAATTTATCCAGAATAAAGTAGACTTCAGAGGCTATTCCCAGAAAATTCAAGATATACATTTTATTTGTCAGGTAAATGTCTTTAATATATGATATAATCAAAATCATTAGAGCCATTTTTGAGAAAATCGAAATTTTCGAAAAAAGTTCCATGTAAAGGGTAATTTGGGGTGGGGGGATTTTTCTCAAAACCTTCGTGTCGCATCCCTGGAAGATACTAAACTTAAATACCAAGTTTGGTATTTTACCGACTTTTCGTTTTTGAGTTATCGTGTTCACAGACACACGGACACAGTGACACAAACACGGACCTTTTTGTGAAAATGCTTTTTTTAGATAAAGGGGACCCTGAAACATATATTTCCGGTGAAATCTCGGTATCGAATTTTTTGGTGACTTCTCTCACATAGTGCGTATAGAGAAAATAAAAACTATTAAATCGCACTAATTGATCATATTTGGGTGTATTGTGAATCCTGAGTCTTAAATAATGCACTTACGACATTGCAAGTCTCTATTGGGGTATGTCATCTCAAAATAATCTGAGATCGCCTTGTGGTTTACCGGGAAACATGAGCGTCAGTTGAGACATTTAATGGCGTGCCGGAATGTTGCCATGTTAGCTCAGCGGCATAGGAACCCGCTAGAGACCCGGAGATCCGTGGTTCAAATCCCGGCTATGGCGTTGAATTTTTTAGTCTGATTTTACCTATCCAACTCTTGTCCTTCACACGGCTCGTGTGAAGAAACAATTATATCACAAGGTGACACAGATTAATATGACTCTTGTGGTGACTTGAATGAGCATTTCTTGGTGTTACCTTGGAGTAAGAAACTGCTTAAAGGTATATTAAAACATCATTGATTATAACAAACTGGAGTTACTGTGTAGAGAACGTGTAACACAGCACTGCTACCATGTTAATCGTGCAGGGAACTAAATCGTATGAAAAGGTTAATACTGGAAAAGCGCAGTTCTTACAATAAACCCTCGTTCATAAGCTTTGCTCCTTTTTAAGCATATAGGCAATATATATAAACGGTACTCACCAACAAGCATCATCACCATGGAGATAAACCTCTCATCTCGTCCTGCAAGAGAAACAAGAGTGTGTTAACCCAAAGCGTAGGCGCTGTTTGCAGGCGCAGAACGCCTACATCACTTATTTTAGAGAAAACATATTTTATCTCTAACTCTAAAAAATTAATACTTTAAGTTACACATTTAAAAGGCTAAAACCAGCTCCAAGCTCAAACATTACAGAAGTTTTCTGTAGCAAACAGAACAAAATTCAACATCATTCTAAACATTATCATTTCAATAATGTTATTAATTTTTACTTTTCCTTGTGCATGTTAATTGCTTTTTGTTGCTGACTCACCCTCCCCGTATTTATGACGGACACCCTTAGGACTTACAAGCGGATGCCTAGTGTTCAGAAGCCTGTTGGGGAGCAAACCTTTCGTAACAGTAGAATGGAGAACCTGGAACGAGTGGTTGGCCCGTAGCCAGGCGTGAGCGTTAGGAAAGTGGAGAAGATGAAATGCAAGAAAATGGATGATAGGAAAGGGATGGTGTAGCAATTGGTGGAATGAGTGGTGGGGGAAACCAGAGGTTCCGGAGAAAATACGCCCAGACGCCGCTTCGTTCAATTCCACATGCGGGCGCTTGGAATTCAACCCTAGCCGCTTAGGTGGGAGGCGAGCGATCTAACCACTCGGCACGGAGCCCACCATTTATATGTTAACTAATAATAATAATAATAATAATAATAATAAGTGAGCAGTTGACTATTGGTAATCTGAATGAATGGAAAACACCAAATTCTCACTTTAGTTAATTGAAGATGGAGTCGTATGAGGAAAAAAATATTTTATTTCAATCTCAAATCAGCTAGTTTTAAGAATTGGATGTCTCAGTTTTCTCCTTAAACATAAAGCGAATAATTAAACATAATATTACATTCATACGAGTTTCTCTATCTATTATGAAAGAAACTATTCTAAAAAAAGACGTATTCTTCTCAAAGAATTTAGAATGTGACTACAGAGTTTTTCAATGAAATAAATAGTTACATTTCCTTGTGCTATTAATTCAGTTTATTTGTACAAATTAGCACAAAAACAATTTGTAGTTGAAAGTTAGAGCTTTGAGATTTTAACGATGAATGAATATGGTGAAAGTTTGTAATTGGTTATCATAAAACGTTTGTAGTATAAAACAATCTTTGATATTAATTCAAAATCTTCTCGGGCTTCTAGCCAGGCTTGTCAAGCCAAGTTTTTACCTGGCTAGAAGCCCGAGAAGATTTTGAATTAACACGTCGCCAGGAAAGCTTTAGTTCTTATTTTAATCTTTGATATGTTTATCCAAAATATAAGATGTCATTAGAAATGTTTTCGATGACGTCGCAACTGACACAGCATTAAAAATGGTTTGTTTCTGTGAAAAAGTATATTTTAAAAATACAGTATTTGAGTGTTCGAGTGTTTTTGAAAGCCCTTTTCCATTTACGTGTATAGAAAATATGCGGGACTTTTGAAACGCACTGTATGGTATTCTGCTCAACCAGGTATACTTCTATCTAGTAGGGTCACTAAAAATTGCAACTTTTTCTTTCCAATTAGAGCAGTGCTGCTTTTCTTCTTCAGGTAATGACCACGTGATTTTGATTGGTCTTTAGTCCCTCAATTTGGCAGCTTCCTTTGGGCAGTGCCCAGAGGCGAAACCCAACAAAAGGCGATGCGGCACTTACCAGAAGAATAAGAGAAGAAAAAGGAAAACCTAATGGACAACGGTCATGAAGCCTGTGTATGTACTTCAAGGACTTCAAATTGACTTCAGTGTCCGATAAGAAACTCACAATTTACCGAAGTATAAGGAAAAACACTATTAAAGTCGAATATGCTGTACTTTGAAACTAGGATGACAAACTTTTGAACTTCAAAGTAAGAGAAATTGGGTCTTTACAAATTTAGCGAATTTTTTTAGGCATAAGTTAAATTTAAAGGTTATGGTGGTACAACTGTAAAATTTCAAACACTCTTAACGGGATAAACTACCCAGTAATATCCAAAGTATTTCGAGTATTTCTGTCGAAGACGTGGAGAAAATGGCACGAATGGCCGACCACATGTTTGAAAGCTATAGATGAAGTGCAGTTGACTTCTTTTACGTCTGCATAACACCTAATCTTTCTGTTCAGAATAGTTTGCTGCCAATGTGTTCTTTAGCAAAAGAATTGCGAAAATAGGCCCATTCATGCTGAAAAAAATGTCACTTAATCGTAACGGGATAGACGCGTATCTCAAAACTTTCGTGCAATGTATGACTTTAAAATGGGTTTAAGTGAGACTCAGAGCCTTGAACGTTTACAACAGGATTTTGGAGATATTGCCTAGTCCCGTGTCACAGTTTTTGGAGGTAAAAAGGGTTAAAAAGAGGCCGAACTTCATTAAAGGCCGAGGTTAGGAGTGGTCGTACATCTACGGCAGTGACTGAAGAAAACGTAGCTGTTGTGGAAAGAATGGTCCGCGAAAACAATCGTGTGACATTTAAGGAAATTGAGGCAAGTATGCAGATTGGATCGCCAGTAATTTCGAAAATATTGCATGGATATCTTTGTGTGAGGAAGCTGTCATCCCGTTGAGTGCCCAATAATTTAACTGATCTGCAAAAGCACCCCTGTTGAATAGTGTGAAAAAATGCTGGCCAGATTCGATGAAGTCAATTCTCGGTGGGTTTCTGACACTGTTACTGGTGATGAAACTTGGATTTATCAGTTTGACCCTAAGACTAAGCGTCAGTCGTCTGGATCTTTCAGAATGACGATCTTACAATGAAAGTGAAGCGGTCGAGCAGCGTCTGGAAGAAAATGGTGGCAACTTTCTTCTCTAAATCTCATCATGTGACCATCATTTCCTTTTTTGCAACAAAAAACAGTTACTGCGCAGTGGTACACAACAGTTTGCTTACCACAAGTTTTTGAGGAGCTTCGTGAACTGCGGCCAAAAACAGGACTGCGGAGAATCCTGCTCCAACATGACAGCATCTGCGCACGTAATCAATGCAACGATCCAGTTTCTGGAGTCCACAGAGATGTTGAAGATTCATGCCCCCTACATCCAGATTTGGCTCCATGCGACTTCTTATTGTTCCCCACAATGAAAAACCGTATACTTGGAACAAGTTTTCGAGCCGTGAAGAAGCTGTTGCAACATTCGAAAGTGAACTTTTACACCTCCATGTAAATGAGTGTCTGGAGTACTGTTTAGCGCCCGCTTTTACTACTTGCTGCACCGCAGGGATGAACCTGATGATACATGGAATGAAGATAAGAGTACCGGTGGAATGCGATGGCGGGGTTAACCGGAGAACCCGGAGAAAACCCGCTCCTGCGCAGTTTTGTCCACCACAAATCTCACATACGGTCGTTTAAACCGTCTAGGTGAGAGATGAGTGGCCATGGCGCGGCCCCAGGAGTGCTTTCAAAAGTAGTTTGAGAAAATGAGAAAGTGCATACGTTGTAGTGGTGAATACTTTGAAAAGCTCCAGCAGTCAGGGTGATTTTATCCAGTTTAGTTTTTGTGTATCTCATAACTTTCCTAGTAACCCTCATACTGCCAGCCTCTTCCCTCGGGGAAGCCTCTGAATGCGGTAGATACTATTTATTCTCTTCACCATATGGTATGGCTCTTGTCATGGTTGTTGAAGCTTGCTCAGCAAGGAGGGCGATTTAGTGATGCCAAATCACCTTTTCGGAAACCTCGTCTAATGGGCTGTCAGATGTAACGAGTCTTCATCCCGTCACTCATCTGGATTTATTGACGCGCCATCTCATGCATGTCGGAAAGCCGGTGTACGAGATTCTCCATGTAGCTGACTACTGGCTATTCTGCCCCAGGAGGACTCTTAAACATCAGGTCGCATGATAGACGCAGCTTCCTGCCAAAGACCAAACTGACTGCTGTCAGTCAGCGGTCTTGTGGGGTTGATGAGTGGTAGCCCAAAATGAAAAGTTGCACCCTCACATCCTAGTCTCTCTGGTGATTGACCACAACCTTCATCAAATATTCCTCTAGAGTCTTGATGTGCCGCTCAACAATGCCGTCTGACTGTGTGTGGAGAGGTACTGTGCGCGTCTTATGCACTCCAAGTGGCTCCAGTGTTTCGGTCATGAGATTGGACTCAATGTCAGCTGATCATTGTGCAGCTCCAATGGTACTCCGTAGCGATAAAAAAACACCTCCGTGGTGTAATGGTTACCATACTAATTTCATATACTCACGGTCGTGTGTTCAAACCCGGCGGAGGATGATGAATTTTTTTCGGGGGTAAAAATCCTTAGCACGGCTTCCTTCGGAAGGGAAATAAAGTCGTAGATTTATGGCACGTAAAAGAACCTAAATACTGATAGAGACCTCTGAGCAAACTTAAGTCGCCTTTCACTCCCAGTATAGAATGAGACGCTGAGAACCACAGCAGTTAAAGAGTTTCCATAAATAAAACTCCATTTCCATAGCGATAAAACAGTTTTTCTACGAGTACTTTACGATTGCCTTGGCCTCCTGTCTACCATGCAAATCGAAGTAAACATTAGTAAAAATATTTTATTATATATTTCCTTGTAGATAGAAAGGATATAAGGAAATACATTAGTCTAAAGCGATAAATCTTTCAAATGCTGGTCGTCATGTGATCATTTTGAAAATGGATTGTCTTTGCATGGCCAGGAGTAAAATAACAAACAAGAACCAAAGATTAGTTGAGAAAAGTAATAAGTATTGGAAAATTCAAACCAGTAATATCAGTTGAAATCTGTGTAGAATGAAATTATACAAGAAGCACCATTGGTAAACCAATGTTTTGAAATACTTTAAAAAATAGACTTTGGAAAAATTTTTAATATTTTGGGAAGATAGGTCTTTGTTCTTATTTACTCAATAAACCCCTCAAAAACCGACCCAATACAGCTCTCACAAGGAATATATCGGAAATGGTTTACTCCAAAAGAAGATGTTCATAAAGGACATAATTGTGTGTTTTAACGAGATCTTCATTTTTTGTAGTAAGTTTTATCCATTACCAGTTATTCAAAATCATAAAATGAAGAGGTTCTCAGAATAATTCAAAATATACATTTCATTTTTCATGAAAAATGTTAAGATATGTCATTTTAATCAAAATCGTTAGAGCCTTTTTGAGAAAATCGAAATGTTGGAAAAATGTTTCATGTAAAGGTGTGGGAATTATTTGAAACTCGTGTCGTATCCTCAGAACTGCTGAACTTAAATACCAAGTTTGGTATTTAACGGACTTTTCGTTTTTGAGTTATTATGCTATTCATACACAAAACATATATTTCCACTAAAATATAGGTATCGAATTTTGGGTGACATACAATATCTTCTCTATATAGTATACCCATTGTATGTATGTGTAGAGAGCGTATAAATATGGAAATCTGCAGTATCACAGACAAAGAAGCAGTGGGTGTAATGCCTATTTTTTCGTCCGTGGAGAACTCGTAATTTATAATTACGTCAAGAGTAAAGCCGAGAAATAAAATGAATTTCATGGATTGGTGGATTTTAATACTGTCCCACTTTGCTGTGACCCATTTACTTGTAGAGAAATCTTAAAGGAGCGCGTTGCACACTGGGGTAGCCTACCTTCTTTAGCATGTATTCAACTTTGGCTTAATGTATCAGGAAGGGTCGTAACCGAGTGGCAGACCGCTCGCCTATCACCTAGGCGGCAGGGTTTCATCACAGAGACCACATGTGGGTGGGTTTTCTCTGGGTCCTGCGGTTCCTCCATCATTCATCCCACCAATTGCTCCATAATCAAATTTGTCACCATTTCATCGCCATTTCCTCTCATCCTCTTCTTCACTTTACTACCAACGTCTGGTTGAACACCCAATCTGCTTCCATCTGGTCCAGAGCATCTGATCTTCAATAGACCTCTTAACCCACGCACTGGCTTGTAAGCTACGAGATGTGCAAGTCCTACATACACAGAAGGAAAACAGAAAATGAAAGCTTACACAATGACAATAATTAGTATTAGGAATTTTAGATGCAAAATATTGGTCAAAAAAGCGCAAAAAGTTGTGCCCTTACTTAGAAAAGATGCAAATTTTAAATGTAAATATACATTACAAAAATGTTATGTATTTCGTTCACATACTTTCTCTATATCTCTGTAACAAACTGTTGTTAAAAGGCTGTTCTTCTATCTACTTCATACTAATTAAGATAAACATTAGCAGAATTGGCCTCATTTCTTGTTTCCCTATAAGTATAAGGGAAAAAAGGACATTTTTTTTTTTACTCCATGGCACGACAGCTCACGGGGAACCGTGGCCTACCGCCCGGCCGCTGCGTCCCCCATCTCGGTCCACTACAGACGTCATGGGTAGGGTGCAGTATTGGAGGGTGAGACGTGGTCAGCGCCTCGAATCCCTCCCGGCCGGTTAATGCGGTCCTCATGACCTGGAGCCGCTACTTCTCCATCAAGTAGCTCCTCAATTAGCCCCCCAGGGACCATACGAGGCTGAGTGCATCCCGGGCCAGGTCTCCCAGCGGGGGAAAAATCCCCACGCCGGTACTGGAGATCGAACCCAGGTCTCCCGCTTGGTAAGTAGCAACGCTACCACCGCGCTAAGGAGACGACCGAAAAAAGGACATATACTAAGCTAAAACGATAATCAAATGTTTTAAATGCTAGTTGCAATGTGATTGAAGTTCGCATCTTTACATAGCCAGTAGTTGATAAATTGCCATATGCGAAAAGTATTTTAAAACTGAAAAAATAACAAGAAATATCTTGGAAATGGTACTCTACGAAAAAAACATCTGATGTACTCCATTTTAATGACTTTGTCTACATCTCTGCTAAAACATTAGCAAAATGGTTTAATTACTTAGCTTCTAATAAGTAGAAGGGAAATAAGGGAATACACTAAGATAAACCGACAGTCAAATGTTTTGAAATGTGGCTACTATGGGATTGAAATCCATTTCTTTGCGTGGCCAAGCGTTGACAAGTTCCTGTATGAGAAAGGTTTTAAGTATTCTAAAACTGAAATCAATAACAAGGGGTATCTCAAAAACGGCAAAATTCATGAAAAAAATGTATATGACATGAATTGTGTGTTTTATCAGATCTACATTTTTTATGTAGCAGGTGTTTTTCTATAATTTACGGTTTACTAGTTATGCAAAACTCAATAAAATCATCTAGAATAAAGAGATCTTCGTAGGCTATCCCCAAAAAGATCAAGATGCAGGTTTTATTCGTTATGTAAATATCTTAAATATAACAGATTTTAATCAAAATCGTTAGAACCAATTTTGAGAAAATCAAAATATTCGACATTTTTGGCATGTAAAGGATAGTTACTGATAGGGGATTTTCTTGATATCTTCGTGTCGCATCCTTAGAATATAGTGAACTAAAACATCAAGTTTGATATTTAACGGACTTTTCGTTTTTGAACTATGCTGCCCACAGACACACGAACATTTTTATAAAAATGCTTTCTTTTTTTTGTGTTCAGGGGGTCTCAAAACATATATTTGCGGTGGAGTCTTCGTGTCGAATTTTTGGGTGCAAAATAATGCCTTCTCTATGCACTATGTACGTAGTACGTGTAGAGAAAGAAAAAATATATGACAAATCGCGTGTTTTCACGAGCTCTAGTTTTTTGTGTAGTAAGTTTTTGTCTATCTCTTACGGTTTATCATTTATGTAAAATTCAGCAAAACTGAAGCGCTTTCGTTGTTGCACCACGTTCAAGAGCCAAGTATGAAGATGTTTTTACTCCGCGTTATGTTGTCAAGTATGAAGCGTTTATTATTGGCCCCAGTGCTCAGATGTATGATGACGGTGACGGTGTTTCAAGATTCACTCCACTAACCGATGAGTAGATCTACGTACCTTTTGTTGTGAAGATCTACTACCGTTGAGGTGCCTCAGTTAAACTCAGCCTGCATGCTGGTTTGACTCTCTCGGGGTGGTAGCAAATGAGGGTAATTTGGAGAGTGATCTAAACGCACGTTACTTTTATTTCAATTTATTGCCAGCTAAAAGATGCGAGATAAGTACTTTGCTGTACAATCTGCTAAATCAAATAATCACTAGAAAGTTCGTCAATCGATGACGCACACGTATTTTACTTAATCATATTGTTTCTTTAACTTAGATGTATTTAACTAAGTCGAGATGTGCTTAACTGACTTTAACTATTCATCACTAAGAGCGCCGATAATTAACTAAGTATTGCTGAGTGTTACTATGTTTAAGCCTCGGTGTAACTAACAGACAGCAGCGATGTAACTTTGATGCTTCGATGTGCTGAAAAACCTACTCATGTAACTTTAATGCATCGATGTAACTAACAGACAGCAGCGATGTAACCCTAATACCCCGATGTAACTGACAGTCCCGACGTGCTGTAATCTTCTACTTATATAGCAAAATTGCTGACATGACGGCTTCTTTCCGATTGGTTGGAAAGACCGCGAACCTGGAGATGATATTACCCAAAATGCATCATGTCCTTCCCAATATGCATCATAACGCCCACGTGACAAGTGTTACACAATGGAAAAAAACTCTTCTCCAAACTAAAAGGGTCTTTACCACCACTTGGTTCTCTATTGCACTCAACGCTACTCGTAAGTGCCGTAATAACAGAGTAACTTCTAACAAAGAAATTTTCTCTTTCCACTTTCCGAGTTTGGAGTAAACAGCTCCGAACTGCTCTTGCTAAAAGCTAAGTTTTACACTCTTAAATACATGAAATAATTGAATATTAGCGCTCTTTACACATGAACTGATAAACACTTGATAAAATGACAATGATTATTATAGAGAAGCCGACTAACGGTCTCAAAACTCATCCAGAATAGAGAGAGAGAGAGAGAGAGAGAGAGAGAGACAGAAAGAGAGAGAGAGGACTTTGGAGCCTATTCCCAGAAAATTTAAAATATAAATTTTATTTGACATGTAAATATTTTTCATATACGACACTTTAATAATTTTTTATAGTTTAACGGCCGCTTTTACTACTATGGCATCGCAGGCAATGACATTGATGCTACATGAACTGAAGATGGTGTACTAGTGAATGCGACGGCGGGGGCAAACAAGAGTCCGGCGCCTCCCTGTCAACCACAAATCCCTCATGCGGTCGCTTGAAATCGAAACCGGTGGGTTTTAATAAAAAATCGTTAGAGCCTTTGTTTAGAAAATGCAAATTTTCAAAAATTTTCCATGTAATAGTTAGTCTCAAAATCTTAAATACAAAGTTTGGTACTTTACTCACTTTTTGTTTTTGAGTTATCGTGATCACAAACACACACTATAACACACACGGACCTTCTTCTAAAAGTTCTATTTTTGGGTACAGAGGACCATAAAACGTGTATTTCCGATGAAATCTCGCCACATAATTTTTGGGTGGAGTGCTAAATCTGCTTAAAATGGCGTAGAATCCTTCTTTATCCACTGACACACACACTGAAAGACAGACAGACACACAATTTTTCTATTTTTTTATTAAGGGAGTCTCAAAACAAATATTCCAGGTGAAATCTTGGTATCGAATTTTTGGGTGCCATACAATACCTTCTCTATGCAATAAGTACATAGTACGTGTAGAGAAAGTAAAAATCAAAACATCTCTTACAGTTGATGTTCTTATGCTGCTCCAGAGAGGTATGTGAGAAATATTAAATTTTTCACGCCCAATATAGAATGGGAAGCTGAGAACCACAGCACTTAAAGAGCGTCCATGGATACAACTCAATTTAATATAACGTTTGTTCTCACAAGAATGGAACGAGACTGGACAATACCAATTAAACTGATGACGCGAATTTGTCCACTCTAGGGAAAGAGGAAACATGGTCATATTCTGGCTGAATGCAGTGAAACAGAAATATTAAGAAAGCAATATTTACATCCGCAGTTTCTAGATTACAATCGGGGAATGAAGGCTTGTATGGATATAATGTTGGACGCTGGGCATCATAAAATGGGGTTATTTCTATCTAAGATTCGGAAAGGAGGTAAATGCTATGGAGAACTCAAAGGGGGGCCAGGGTACATAAGAGCGAGTGTTCCGTTATTCTTATTAAACATATGTAATCACATATTTGTTTTGAAATTTCATTTAAATTCTTTCTCATTTAATGTTTTTTTTTTTAACTTCATTCATATCTCTGTTATGTTATTCCGCAGTAATTAAATGTATATCTTACTGTTTTACAAACATCTTACCATGGAAAATAAAAGAGGGTGTAGGATTCATGAAGAGTGAAAAGTATAGCTATTTTTAATCGATAAACCACTGAATATATTTTATTTAATACCAAATTTATGGTTGAATTTCATTTTAATTCTGGTTATTTTACAATAATTAAATGTATATATTTAATACTTACCATAAATATTACTGTAAATATCCAAGGACAGGAAAAGCATGTACGGCCAAGAGGCCTATGTGACTGTTGTGTATTTCCAAGTGTATTATTTTATTATACCTTTATACGTAGGGTTGTCCCTATCTACGCGCGAGGAATTATAGCTGCCTCTTAATAAATCTGCTAACTTTCAGTGCATTAAGAACCTTAAGTTATAGTTAAAATTTGTATCTATGTAATCTACCGAATTGAAGTTACCGTCACTCGCTAAACTGTTATACGGCGAATCCCTAACAATCGCCGCTAAACGGGTGATGAGTATAGCAGGGAACTATGATCCCCATAACACTTCCGCATGCAATATCCGTAGCAAGAGTAACTTGTGACGCGAGAAGCGCAAGAGGCGCCAAAGTAACCGAATGTGAATACAGGTCCTTTTATTAAACCAAGTCCCGCCTAAAATTGATAATCCCACAAGCAGTTTCTATGTACTATGTTGCCATATTTTATACTTCAAATTAGCATCTGAGAAAAGGGAAAACCCAAAAGAAGCCTTATCCGGGTAACTCACCCTAAGCGAAATTCGAACTCACGACCTTTTGAATATGAGGCAGACACGCTACCACCACACTATCCAGGCGGGCTCCCTGGTTTTTAAATATACTTATTGTTTTTACGCTGGTTTAGTTTTTTTCTGCTTTAAGAGCTTACATTTCCTTTGCTTTTAAATTCTGTAGTGCAGGCTTTCAGCTTGGCTGCAAAGAGCCCCGAGTTGCTCTCTTACTCATAGGGGTTTGCATGCTATACCCCTTATGATTGACGGAATATATCTCTCGGCTGAATCAAATATTAGAATGCAAGCTTAAGCATCGAGCTTATTACCTTCGTCCCGTGACGTATTGGTTATGTCCTTCCTCTCCAACCGGGCTCAGATGTTTGCGGTGGATCAGATGAGCAGAGTTGGAACAACCTGCAGTAGCGCTTTTACTCTGCTCCTTCATCCTTTACTACTTCTTCTGTGTGCTTGTTGCTTTTCTCCTCCGCCTTCTTCGCTTGTAATTTTTCGGTCTTTTTAACTGATATTTGTTTCGTATGTGCAACTGTGACCTGCTTAGAGTTTCATATATTGCTTATGTTTTCCACCTTCTTAATTGATATTATAGGATTTTCCTCTTCATTCTCTTTGAGTGCTCACTCCTAGGTATTCTTTAGTTTGGTAAAATGTTCAAAACCTCCTTTTACAACAAACAACCTTCTAAACTTCCTTGTGAGCACACTAATTTCATGAATTGAACTTTGAGTTTCATTGGGACTCGTGAGAACTTAATTATTTGCCTTCATTAATGATTTCGAGCTAATTGCTTCTTCCAACATAACTTTCATTGACTAATGGCATACCTAGGATAGAATTATCACTTCTGGATTTTACATTATTCCTTTATGTTAATACATGAAAATTTATCGCAACTATCTCTCTATTATGCCTTTATAAAATACTATTAATTAATTAAATTAAATTATCAGGGTATAAATGGTTTGTTCTTTAGGAAATTCTGTTCAACGTGTATATCTATATTTGGCTAATTAATTTTCAGAGCCTGTGAGCCAAGGAGAAATACCATATGCAATTTGATATTATAAATATTTCGAAAGCGTTTACTTCGCCTTAGATGTTTATGAATGTAGGCTAAAAATGAAGTGCGTATTTTAAAATGGATGTTGATATTTATCCATGTGGGGTCGCAGCTACCCTCCAGCCAACATTATATACTGCTAGGGTCGTCGTCTACGGATTGAAATAAACCAACAGAGACAAGTTCTCTGAAATTTATGGGCAAAGCAATTTCTCTGAAACTGCAGGCGCACAAAGTAATTGGACATTCTCTGCAATATATCTTAAAGTTAACGCTTATTTTTATCATTAGACTTTTTTGTTTCATTTCATAGTTGATTTGGCAGCCCTGTAGATGCTAGAATTCAGAAATTGTGTAAAACGCTTTAGGGTATTATGTACCGATTAGAGTGCGTTATTTAAGATGATACATAGTTTCTATTCTAAGGACAAATGATGCTCTTTTACTCCATCTTAGTTTAATACACAGTTAACGAATGATATTTCGTGGTTTTCTCAGCGAATTCTGTGGTGGGTGATACAGAATCTTTGATAAACCAAGAATACAACTAAAATTAACTCATTTTAAAACTTCTAGTAAACGTCACATTTAATATTTTGAAAGAAAATGTTTACAAAAAACATTGCCAGATTATTATATAGGTCTGCTGTGACGTTATTGATCAATTTTAAACGGCAGCATAGCATTTTTTTCATTGGTTTCTGAAAGGTTTAGTTATATGAACAATTTCAAGTGTTTCATACACAGAAGGTTTGGTTGCAAGGGAAACAGATCTCTCTTTTCTTTATTATTTAGATGATTATTTGATTCTTAACGATATCTGGCTTTCTATCTCTTACAGTTTACTAGTTATGCAAATGTCATCCAGAATGATGAGGATTTCAGTGCCCTTTCCCAGATAAATCATTTTATTGCTGTTGAAAATATTTTAAACATATGTTATTTTAATCAAAATCGTTTAAGTCATTTTTTGAGAAAATCAAAATGTTCGAAACAGTTTCCAAGTATTATGGGGTGGGGGGATCTTGAAAATCTATGTGTCGCATCCTTGAAAGATTCTGAAGTTAAACATGAAGTTTGGTATTTAGCGGACCTTTGTTTGTGATTAATGTGTTTACAGACACACACGGGTATTCTTCTAAAAGCTATTTTTATTGGGAGACCTCAAAATATATACCAAGGAAATTGTGACATAGAATTTTTTATGAAACACAATACTTTAACTACTATGTGTATAGTGGTGGAGAAAGTAAAAATATAACACCTACATGCATCTAACTAGATTCAACATTAGAAAATAATGAAAGTTGTAGAACTCAGAGTTTATATTAAAAAATCGGATGTATTCCATTCACATGATTTTCTCTACATCTCTGTAATAAATTATTATTAAAAAACTTATGCTTCTATTTACTTCATGCTAATCGAGAACAAATTAGCAGGAATAGTGTTATTATTTCTTCCTTATAAGATTAAAGTGATAGTCAAAGGCTGTTGCTATGTGACTGAAATGCCTTTGTTTATATGGACAGGAGTTGATAAAATCTATATGAGAAAAGTAAGTTTTTCATAGCTGAAACCAAAAACAATGAATGTCTCAAAAACGATCAACTCCACGAAAAATAAGGAATATAACATAAATTGTGTGTTTTAGCGTGCTCTACATTTCCTGTGAAGTAGCTTTTATCTAAGTCTTACGGTTTAGCAGTTATGCAAAATTCCGTAAAATTCGTCCAGAATAAAGTAGTCTTCAGAGGCTATTCCCAGAAAATTCAAGATATACAGTTTGTTTTTTAGGTAAATATCTTTAATATTCAATATATGATATTTTAATCAAAATCGTTAGAGCCATTTTTGCGAAAATCAATATTTTCGAAAAAAGTTCCATGTAAAGGGTAGTTTGGGGTGGGGGGATTTTTCTCAAAACCTTCGTGTCGCATCCCTAGAAGATACTAAACTTAAATACCAAGTTTGGTATTTTACCGACTTTTCGTTTTTGAGTTATCGTGTTCACAGACACACGGACACACGTACACACACACACACACACACATACACACGGACCTTTTTGTGAAAATGCTTTTTTTTTTTTTTTAGATATAAGGGAACCTAAAACATAAATTTTCGGTGAAATCTCGGTATCGAATTTTTGGGTAGAGTGCACATAGTGCGTGCAGAGCATATAAAAAGGATACTCTTTATGGCATGCATGTTTAGTTATGTTCCATTCTTTCATTCATTAGGTCTAAAAAGTGGATTTCTGGAGGATTTGCTTAGCATACATCCGTTACACATATTATTCAGTATCTCAAAAAAGTATTCGTTTTCCTATTCCTGAGAAACATATTTTTAAAATAGAAAACAAGGAAACGCTTTCTATGTAAATAATTGTTTAGAATGGGGAATTCCCTGAAAATCTTCATACTGCAGCAGTGCAAAGAATTACATTTGGTGTTGATCAGATAATTTGTCTTTGAATTACCATATGCGCAGATGGACAGACTGTTTCTTCATGGACACAGTTGTAATTTAGACCTAGGCTTTCATTAGACACTGTAGATGTTTGTGTAGCTCAGTGATTCTGTACACCAAGAAGCATTTGCCATCTTACAATATGCAGAAGAAAATTTTAGAAGAGGGTACGAAAATATACAATTTTCCATTTTCCCAAATAGCCAGATTGCACTTAAGATTTACACAGACCTATAGCGTCTTCAAGAATGGAAAATGACTCAATTATGATAATCAATGACTATCGCTTAGCTTAATGTATCCTCTTATTTCCCTTCTTCTTACAAGGTAGCAAGTAATAAGAGCAATTCTGTTAATGTTTATATTTATTACCATGAAATAGATAAAAAATAATTTTTGTAAGAATAGTTTGTTTGTGGGACAGCTAGAGAAAGGCATGTGAATGGAACATATTCGATTTTTTATCCAATGCAATTGGAATATATGAGAACTATATGTTCTCTCCTGCTGGGGAGAGTATACATATGGTACAAACAGAAGAACGCGTTTATAAGAAAATAGTTTTAATAGATTAGCTTCTGACCTTAACCTCTTTAAGACCGCTGTACACAGGTCAGTGTGCTGGTTATGCCAGGTCAATGCACTTTTCTCAAAGTCTCCAAGAAAGAATTAAAACTGTTCAGTAACCGGACAAAACGGGAGTTTCCAGTATAACTGTCTACAGCACCGAGCCTGTTGACAGAAAAGATGACATGTTCATTCCTGATGCTATCCTAAGATAAACACAGATTCCAGGTCGACTACCACTTAAATCCACCAAAGATCCTTCGAAGGGAGGCTAGAATTCTGTGTTCCGTACAACTAAAAACGGTACTCTATGTTATGAGATATCAGATCACGAGCTGTACCACACGCTGAGAATAAAATTAACTGGTGCTGTGAGAGCAACAAAGGCATTTTAAACCAAATGTAACGTCTGACATAGGTTTAAATGTTAAGTGTGGCTTGTAATGTTTAATTAGAAGCCCACCGGGTGGAATGGCTCATGCGGCAATGTCTGTGGCCCGAATTCGGGAGGTCCCAGATTAATTTACCCTTGACTCCCGCCCCCCCCCATACGATCGCAAGGCGAATACTGCTTTGGTGTATTCTACCGCGATTCTCCTTCCCTTATTGTCTCTCATTTTATTTACCTTTCATTTTTCAAGTACACTATGGAGCTGGCGGTAGATGATGCAGGGGCCTGCGATTTGGAACTTCTTCTTGGCCCTGCTAGAGGCAAGTCGTCGAGGGACGTCATAGAGCAACTCACTCGCTGTCGGGTAGTCAAACCTAGAGCTAAGGTGCGTCGCAAAATGATATAACCAACCTGACTGTTAGAGAAAGGCAAATATACAACAACACAAATTATGCACATGACTGAGGTATTTATTTAGACATATTTTATAACAAATTGTAATGCATAAGCATATCACAAACTGTATATTGTATAGACTTCAGATATAAATCAAACCTTACAACATCCCATGTGTTGCAAATACAGTGTAAGCTCCTTTTATGAACATAATCTTAAAAACGTGATGACACGTGTTGTCTGTAACGTTTTGGAGCTTAGAAATCTCTATATTTCCACAAGCACATATTAGGGTACTTTCAACTTTGCAATATTAGAATACCGTTTGCCATCCGCAAATACTGACCGACATAATATGCCCCATAGGTACTCCATGGGGTTCAAATTTGGCGAATTTGTAGGCCAATCCATTACATGTACTTCATTATCTAGAAACCATTCCCTTGTGTAGTTCCTCCTGAAAAATACTACATGGACCTCCAGTTGCTTTTCCAAAAGGTAAAAGATGAACATTCAGCAGATCTTCACAGTCAGTTGTTTCATTCTTCCCGCTAGGAATGCAAGATTTTGTTGTGTTAGATAAGCAAACCACCCTAAATAATTTATGGAGCTCCTCTTTGCTGCGGTTTGTAAAATATGTGTTCCTCTTTCCGCAAATCATGCCAATATGCTGCCCCGTTTAGCCTATCTAAATTTAATTTTTTTCATCACTGAACACTTGTTTCCATTGGGTTCTCCAGGTCGCATGTTCATTTTCTCCGGATATCCGTGTTTTCTCATGAATTTCAGTAAGCCAAGGTTGCCCTTTCTTTTTCTTGTACAATAATAAGTTCTTCCTTGCTACCATTCAGGATAACCTAGACTTATGCACGCGAATGTTTGGATCTTGAGCCAATCCTTCTAGGGATGTTTTATTACGATTCTCTCCTTCCTGGATGTAAGTCTCCGTGGTCTTCCAGAGGTCTCCTAGTCTTCGACCCAAGGCGCAAAAAAATTGTTCACAATGGAAGGACATCTGTGAGTGCTCAACGCTATTTCTCTGGATGATAAATCTTCCTTGTTATAAGCTATTATTTGGTCTTTCTCCTCGTCTGATAACGTTGGCTTACATAGCAGAGGTATAGCAGCTCCTACTCCTGTATCTGCATTAGTTCACTCTTCAACTTTAGTTACGGCAGAAGTTTATTTATTAATTCGGTTTAGTAAAGCTTTTCCTAGATGATTATTACAATTTTTGTTGGTAATTTCTGTTTTAACAATATCTATATCAGGGTTGGAGGCTAATTCCATTTTATGTTCCCACCAGCCACGGTGTGCAGCTATATAAACAGTCAACTCGTTGGACATGCCCTCTAAAGATACTATCATTAGTGATTAACAAGGGGTGGAGTGGCGGGAGGGGATGGGTGGGTACGATGAATGGTTGTATCATTTTCTAATAGACTAATAAGCTTGAGGTCCAGTTACTACGCGGTAAAGAGGTATGTTATAATAGGTTTGATATAATACAGGCAAGTCAACTATACTGAATTGGATATATTTAGACAAGTTTATTCGGTACTTATGTCGCGCTACAGCTGAAAACCGGGGTAATTGTATCACTTTACAACGTCTTATTAGGAATCTCTGTGCACTTCTATCGTATGTGCCGGGTGGTATTCGTCTGCTACGGTTCCTTAACCCCATTGTTTCTCCCGGGGGTATAAGTACAAAAGATCTGCTAGGGTCGAGATGCTAAGTCCCGTCCACTCGTTACCAATGCGCTAGATTCACATTTGGGAAGTCTTAGGCCGGAAACTACTCTGGCCGATCACTCTCATCATGGATATTTTCGTGCTTCATCAGAAGGGTAGCGGAAGAGTTTACTACACATTTTCTGCTCATCACTCCTCTATTTGACCTCCTATGTTTCAGGTTTGTAGTATAGGCGTTGGGAGTTTGTCGGTTGCGGCAGGACGGTTAGAATTTCAGTTATGGAAAGATTTTCTCCTGGTGCCTGGCAGGACTGCTGTGGCCCCTGCCTTTCTGGGAGTGTATTCCCTCTTACAGGGACACCCAAGTTGTGAATGGCTAGGACAGGGTTAGCTGACGTTAGGATTGGTATAATGTTGTTAGTTATTTCCCTGCTAGCGCACATCGTCGTACGGATTTGGTCTCCGTTCGGGTCTTCCCTTCATGCTTTACTCCCAGTGGTTGCGTTGCATTTAAATATCGAGTTTGGTATATAACTGACTTATTCACACACACATGAACATTTTTCTAAAGTTTTTTTTTTTTTTTTTTTGATTAGGAGTGTCAAGAAGTATATTTCCGGTGAAATCTTGACATCGACGTTTTTGGGTGGAATGCAATACTCTCTCCACTTACTATACGTAAGAGAGAGAATAATATGTATTAACTTAAAAGTTGTGACAATGCTTTCCTTTCTCCAATCACAAATGTGTAACACACAAAACGCCCATCTAGCGAATATCGTTAACATTGTTTATCAGAGATGGTTTACCATTTATGCAAAACTCATTCTGAATGAGAGGACATCAGGGGCTATTCCCACGAAATTCAGCATATACATTTAATTACCACGTAATTATCTTTAAAATACAGAATTTTAATCAGAATTGTTAGCCCTTTGTTTGAAAATCGAAAGTTTCGAAAAATGATCCATGCATAGCGTAGTTAGGGTTAGGGCCTTTTTCCTAAAAATCTTCCTGTTGCATTCTTGGAAGATACTGAGCCTAAATATCAAGTTTGGTATTTAACAGACTTTCATTTTTGAGTTATGCTGTCCACAGACATATTCACACATGCACCTTTTTCTAAAAATGTTTTTACTAGGAATCCTCAAAACATGTACTTCCGGTGAAATCTCGGTATTGAAATTTTGGGTGGAATATAATACATTCGCTACCTACTAAGTAAATTGTACATACACGTTAAGGAAAGTAATAAACTCAATCAAGGTGGACCAACCTGCTGGATTTGAACCGCAGACATCCCGTTCAGAATTTCTTTCTTAAATGACTTCTTCAGTGCCATTATGTTGTATTTGGCATTAAGGTGCATCTATGAAATTTGACCAAAAATGAAAAAAAAAAATATTGTGATTAAAAGCTTTCAGAAAATATATAGTTTTTCTCACTTAGAGCACTTTAGCAATAAACTGAAGCTACATATGAGTATAATGCTTAGTAATAATCACTTAAAACTTTATTTTCTTGCGAAACATTTTTCCAACACTTTTCCAAAGGCAAAATGTTTCACACGATGTAGTTTTTCAGTAACTTCTTTCGCTATTTTTACACTAACCTTAAATTCAGATTAAAGAAATTGCTCATATCACTTTTTTGAAATTATATTATTTTGATAAACATATTATTAACTTTTGAAAAATCCAGAGTTTTAGTCATTAAAAAAATTTTCTACACCAATCAATGCTGATATAAAAATATCTGATGTGTTCCATTCACATGACTTTCTCTCATCTCTGGAACAAATTATTGATAAAAAGAATATTCTTTCATTTACTTCATGCTAATCGAGAATAAATTAGCAAAAATTGTGTCATTAGTTGCTTCTTGTAAGTAGAAGGGAAATATGGGAATATCAGTGGCTAAAGCGATAGTTGCTATGTACGATTGAAATTCCTTTTTATGCAAAAAGGTTTTGTTTATCTCTTATAGTTTACTAGTTAGGCAATATTCCGCAAAATTCATCCAGAATAAGATGTGTTTTGGGGCTATTCCAAGAAAATTTAAGATATATACTTTATTTGTCATGTAAAAATCTTTAATATACGATATTATTATTAAAGTCCTTAGAGTCATTTTTGAGAAAATCAAAATTTTCGAAATAGGGTAGTTGGGGGGGGGGGTTCCCTTGAAAATCTTAAAGTCGCATCCTTGGAAGATACTGAACTTAAATACCAAGTTTAGTATTTAATGGACTTTTCATTTTTGAGCTATGCTGCCCACAAACTCACAAACACACACACACTTATAGTCAGACACACAAACGGACATTTTTCTAAAAATGCTTTTTTTTGTATTCATGGGATCTCAAAACATATATTTCCGGTGAAATCTCGGCATCGGATTTTTGGGTGCAACATAATACCTTCTTTATGTACTATGTACATACTACGTGTAGAGAAAGTAAAGATGTAATTTTTCATATTTACTTCTAAATTCACTTTCTGTAAAACTGACTTTGCTATGTGAATATTTTTAAAAATTCATCACGTGCCACATTTTTATTAGAGCATTTTATTATTTAAATAACCATACAATCTGAGATTTTGATACATGGCAAATATATCACTATTATTATGTATAATAACAGGTATAAATTTCACTAATATATATTATATACAATGAATTTTCCAATTTCACAGCTACCTCGCCTTAAGCGTATATCGTAAATCTATGAAACACATTTTTTTTTTGGAAATTTATTCCATTTAAAACGAAGCTTTAATGGTGTTTAATCGTTAATTCTGTTGATTTAAAGCTGCTTTAGGCGCTCGGAATAAAATAGGATCCGATATTAAGGTGGCCATCTGTCATCTCAAATATCATTAACCACATGTTTTCAATCTGGTTTACGCGCCACTGTTACACACCAATTCAGGTAGCATGTGGCCGTCTTACACCATAAGGAAAGACATATTAGTTACCTGGCGCGAGCTTGAACAGAATTTCATAAGAATAGATTTTTCTTCCTCTGTGTTATGCCAGGGCATATGGCCATTGCGACTTCAGGGTATAGTTCACTGCAACACAATTTGCTCCATCCAGAGATCCCGGGTTCGATTTCCGGCATAGCGGGGAATTTTTCTTTAACCAGAATTATTCCCTATTCCCCACAGAGTCTGGAAGTATGTATGAGAGAGTGAAAGTGTGTTGTATGTATGTGTGTGTTGAGGAAAATAAAACAATTTAAACCCAACGTAAAGAAACTACAGAAAACAAGTTATTTCTAATGCAAAGCCCCGATATGACCTTAGATGTTAAAGGGGCTATATAAATGAAGAGATAAAAAGAAAAAGAAAAACAAAACAAAACACAATTTACTTATTCGTTAAGAAGAAGAATTCTCATAAAAGTGTCTTTAAGGGTTAAGTGGATCTGAGTGGAACAGCGAAATAAAAATAAAGTGGGAATTCACATGACCTTCTTTGTCTAGCAAACAAACATATTATTTAAAAGATTAATCCTTTATCTACATCATGCTAATTAAAATAAACATAAGCAGAATTATATTTATTACTTGCTTCCTTGTAAGTAGAAGAGAAATAAGGAAATGCACAGGTTAAAAAGATACTCAATTCTTTAAAAGCCGGTCGCTATGGGAAACAATTGAAATTCTATTCTTTAGCTTGCCAGCAGTAAACAAACGAGAAGAAAGATGTATTCCCGTTTGAGAAGGGTTTAAGTGGCTTAAAATTGAAACCAATAATTCGGATTATCTAAAAAAAACGGTTCACTTTACAAAAAAAAAAAAAATTATATAACATGATTGTGTGTTTTAACGAGATCTACATTTTTTGTTTAATATGTTTTATCTATCGTTTATGGATTACCAGTTATACAAAAGTATTCCAGAATGAAGAGGTCTTTAGAGGCTATTCCCAGAAAATTCAAGATATACATTTCGTTTGTCATAAAATATCTTAAACAGAAGGTATTTTAAATAAAATCGTTAGAGTCATTTTTGAGAAAATCATTTTTTTTAAAATGTTCCATATAAGGGGTAGTTGGTGGTGGGGGATTTTATTGAAGTCTTCCTGTCGCAAGTTTGGTATTTAACCGATTTTTCATTTTTGAGCTATGCTGCTCACAGACACACATACGGACATGTTTCTAGTTTTTTTTTAATCATTGGGTCTCAAAACATGTATTTCCGGTGAAATCTTGGTATCGAAGTTTTGGGTGCAATACGGTATCTTCTCTATACACTATGTACATAGTACGTGTAGAGAAAGTAAAAAAAAACAATAATAATAATAAATACAAAATATGAAAACTTTTCCGTCTTGTTAATGAGGTAGCAGATCTAATTTCAGTCTCTGTTTTCATGTTCTGTCAAACAGAACAACGTATTCATTTTGGTTTCCAAACAGACAAGACTTTCTTCACTGGTGCACGCAGAGGGCGCTTAGGGGATCATGTGTCTCGGATACTCTAGAATATAATATCAAAGCTCTGTAGTGCCGTTTTTGCTTTCTGTACTACTAGGTAGAGAAGGCAGTGATTTCAATATAAAAATTCGATACCCAGGTTTCACTAGAAATAAACGGTTTATGGTCATCTGAATTAAAAAAAAGAGTATTTTTATAAAAAAGGCTGTTAGTGTGTGAACAGCATAATTCAAAAACGAAAGCTCGTTTAAATACTAAATTTGCTATTTAACTTCAGCATCTTCCAAGGATGCGACTCGAAGATTTTTAGGAAAATCCTCCGTCACAAGCTATCTTTTACTTGGGAAAAGTTTCAAAGGTTTGGATTTTCCCGAAAAGACTGATTAAAATACATTATGTCCAAGATATTTTATGATAAATAAAATGTATATCTTACATTTCCTGGGAACAGCCTCTGAGATCTACTTTATTCTTGATCACTTTTGCATAACTGGTTAATCGCTAAGAGATAGACATAAATTTAATACACAAATATATCACGCGTGGCCATACAAAAGAACGAATTTCAATGTCCATCGGATAGTGACAGTTTTAAAATAATGTAGTATCGCTTCAGCATACTGTATTCCCTTGCTGCCCTTCTACTTATAAGGAAATAAATAATATGTCAATTTCTGCTGAAGTTTATCTTGATTAGCATGTGTTGTATAGAAAAATACAACACAAAACATGTATAGCTCGTTAAAAAAACACAATTTATGTCATATACATCTTTTCGTATAATTCACAATTTCAGAAATATTCCTTGTTATTTGTTTCATTTTGAAAATACTTAAGCTTTTCTCATATGGAAATTTACACTTCTAGCCATTCCAAAGATGCGATACGAAGATTTTCAAGCAAATTCCCCCGCTCATAATTACCCATTACATAGAATTATTTTTTAAAATTTGGTTTTTCTCAAAAATCGCTATAACGATTATTATTAAAACACCGTACATTGAAGATTTTTATATGACAAATAAAATATATATCTTCAATCTCGTCATTCTGAATTACTTTTTTATAAATTTTGTTTAACTGGTAATCCCGTAAGAGATGGACAATATCTTACTAAACAAAACAAAAATCTAGATCTCTTTACAACAATTTATGTCATATATGTAGAATTAACCTTTTTCGAGATATTCCCAGTTATTGGTTTCAGTTTTAAAGTGCTCCAACTTTTCTCAAACGGGAGCAAGTAAAATGAACCAACTTTCAATTGTTTCACTTCGCGTCGCATCCTTGGAAGATACTGAAATTAAATACCACGATTGGTATTTAACCGACTTTTCGGTTTTGAGATTTGCTGCCCACAGACATACACACGGACCTATTTTAAAAATATGTATTTCGGATTCAGGGAATCTTAAAACAAGTATTTCCGGTGAGAGCTCGATATCGAATTATTGGGTGAAATACAATACTTTGTCTACCCACTATGTACATTGTATATACGGACTAGAGAAAGTAATAAAAGCTCCAAAAAAGCATCAGTGTTAGACAAGAAAAATATTTGAGGCCTTCTCTTTTATTGTTCCTTTTAAAGGTAGGAGTGGTAGGTTCGGAACTGAATGGTCATTCCGAGAAGGTTCAACACCCTCGGAATGGATTTCGATTTCCGCCTTAGTCTTCTGCACCATTGGCTTACCTTTACTGCTGAAGATCTTGCATATCTTGGAGAGGGCGGTGTCCAAATAGCCTTCTCATAAAACCCAACACCTTCTTTACATACCGTTGTCTGCATTCCGAATTTTTTGCAAGAGTATGCTAATAAGTTTGTTAGATCACGCGAACCCGTAAACATTTAACGCTTGCAAGGAAAACCTTTTAGTTTAAATAACTGTAATACTTTTAGATGGACAAAGGATAACAGCGAAGGAGGAAGTTAAAAATGACTAACGTGTTATATTCGTATTACCTTCTCTATGTGTTCAACAAAATATTTTCTTTAAAAAATCTGATTTGCTCCATTGACATGATTTTCTCTACACCTCTGTAACAAATTATTGTTAATAAAATTACTCTTCTATTTCATGCTAATCCAGATGAATATTAGCAAAAACGGTTTCATCACTTAGTTTCTTATAAGCAGAAGGGAAACACACTAGGCTAAACCGGCAGTCAAATGTTTTAAAATGTGGTTGCTATGGGATTGAAATCAGTTTATTTGCTTGGCCAGATGCTAACAAGTTCCTGTATGAGAAAAGTACAACTATTTTAAAAGTGAAAGTAACAACAAGGAATATCTCAAAAACGGTCAACTCCACGATAAAAATGTATATAATATAAACTGTGTGTGTTAACGAGCGATATATTTTTTGTTGAGTAAGTTTTATGTATCTCTTACGGTTTACCAGTTATGCAAAATTCCGTAAAATTCATCCAGAATAAAGATGTCTTCAGAGGTTATTCCCAGAAAATTCAAGATATACACTTTATCTGTTATGTAAATATCTTTAATGTACGATATTTTAATCAAAAACGTTAGAGCCATTTTAGAGAAAATCAACATTTTCGAAAATTTTCCATCTGAAGGGTAGTTGGAAGTGAAAGGATTTTCTTAAAAATCTTCACGTCATATCCTTGGATGATACTGAACATAAATACCAAGTTTGGTATTTAACGGGCTTTTCGTTTTTGAACTATGCGGCACATAGACACGTACAAACACATACACTAGTAGACAGACACAAACAGAATTTTTTCCAAAATGCTTTTTGGATTCAGGGGGACTCAAAATCTCGGTGAAATCTCAGTTGTGAATTTAATATCTTCTCTATACACTATGCACATAGTACGTATAGAGAAACTAAAAAGAGCATTCTTCTACTTTACATTAATCTCAAAATAAATTTTCATAAATGCTTTTATTAAATTGTTCTTGTAGATAAAAAACAAGAAGCGAATGCATTAGACAAATGAAACTTTTAAATCATTTAAGAACTGTTCGCTATGTGATGGCCTTAAAATTCAGTACTCTTTGCTTGACCAGAGCAAGAAAATCGAACAATCACCATTTGAAACAAATATAGGTATTTTAAAATTCAAACAAATAACAAGAAATATCTCGGGAAATAATAACTCTGTCAAAAAATATTTGACATTAATTGTAAGTTTTATCGAGATCTAAATCTTTGTGTACTAAGTTTGTTTCTCTCTCTCATGGCGAAGCAAAAGTCATCCAGAATAAAGCGGACTACTGAGGTTATTCCCATAACATTCAAATTAACTAAATATGGCATTTTCATCAAAGTCTTTAAGAGCCATCTTTGAGAAACTCAACATTTTTTAAAAATGTTCGAAGTAAATGGTAGTTTGGAGTAGGAGGATGTTTTTGATACAAAAGTTTTTTTTTTTTTTTTTTTTTAACTCCCTTTTCTATTCAGAAACCCCCACAACGTATATTTCCTCTGAAATCTCGGTATCGAATTTCTGAGTGGAAAACAACGCCTAGTCTACTATTATGTACGCGATAGAGAAAGTAGAAAAACTGGGGCATTATTAAAAGGGCTATTTGTCGAATAAGTTGTAAAGTGAGAGGTCCCAGGTTTGTTTCCTGATGGCCACTCACTCTGGCCATGGGTTTCCCCTGGTTGGTAGGACGAATGCTGGGATAGTGTTTTCTACCACAGAATTCCTATCACTCATTTTCTCTCTTTGCATTTCCTTCTTTCAATTATCCAGTTGAATTCAATTCAGAGCAGTGTTCGTGTGATAGATGGCGAAGAGGCTTCTCAATGGAAGTTCTCGCCGCTTTTCAAGCCTCCACTGCAAGTTCGATTTGTCTCCAAGCCGTTAGAGGGAGCGACACCTATGACCGAATGTTCAAATCTGTACCTGTTATGGAACTCTGCGGCTGCTTCTGCCTGTACTACGGTCCACAGTCTCCTGGGTTCTCACCTCACCCGCTCTTCCAGGAGGTGTATGCACAAATAACCCATTAGGAGTGTACCTGTCCACCCCGTTAACTGGGCACAGACATAGCTAAAGAAGCTTCTTTGAATAGTAGTCCAAAAATCTGACACACCTAAATTTCTCCAGCTGTTCCACATACAAACTATTCTTACAAAATATTATTCTTCAATCTACATATTGCTAATCAAGATAAACATTAGCAGAATTGGTCTTGTTATTTGCTTCCTTGTAAGTAGAAGAGAAACCAGACTAAATAGTAAATTTTTTTTAAAAAGCCTATCGCTATGTGAAACACTAGAAGTTCGTTTCCGTTAAATGACCTACTGTAAAACAAGAGAAATGAAACGAAAGGTTACTTCCGGTTTGAGAATAGTTGCTTAGTTTAAAAGTTAAACCAATAACAAAGAATATCTCAGAAACAGTCGCGCTACATAAAAAACGCATACGACATTAATTATGTGTGTCAACGAGATCTACATTTTTTGTGTAGTAAGATTATCTCTTACAGTTTACCGATTATCCAAATTTGATCCAGAATAAAGAGGTTTTCCGAGATCATTCTTAGGAAACTTTAGATATCCGTTTTATTTGTCATAAAATACCTTTAACGTGCAGTATTTTATAAAAATCTTTGGTGCCATTTTTGAGAAAAACAAAACCTTCCAAAAAAATTCCATGTAAACTGTAGTTAAGGGTCGGAGGATTTTCTTTAAGCTCTTTGTGTCACATTACGTTTTTGAACTATCCTATTCACAGACACACACACACACGCACGGATCTTTTTTCTAAAAAAAATGTTTGACTCAGCGAACCTCAAAACATATATTTCCCATGAACTCTCAACATCGAATTTTTTGGTATAAAGAATACTTTCTCTAGCTATTATGTACATTATATGCACATGCGAGCTACAGAAAGTAAACATCTGATGTATTCTATTCACATAACTCATGACTTTCTCTAGCTGCTACACAAACCTCTTTCCTAATAAAAGATTATTATTCTTTTATCTACAGCAAGCTAATCAAGATAAACATTAGCAGAAATTGTCTTATCACTTGCTTCCCTGTAAGTAGAAGAGACAGAATGGGAATACACTAGGCTAAATCGATAGTCAAATCATTTAAAAACTGGTGCTATATGAAACAATTGAAATTCGATTCGCTTTCATGACCTGCAGTAAAACATGAGAAATGAAACGAAACGTCACTTCCTGTTGGAGTTAAGTTTAAGTAGTTTAAAATTGAAACCAGTAACAAAGAATATCTCAGAAACAGCCAGCTCTACAAAAAAGCGTAAGTATATGATATAAGGTATGAGTTTTAACGAGATCTACATTTTCTGTGTAGTAAGCTTTTGTCTATCTCTTACGGTTTAAAAATGTTGCAAAACTCATCCAGAATAAAGATTTCACAGGCTATTCCCAGAAAATTCGAAATATACATTTTATTTGTCATGTAAATATCTTTAATATGCGGCAATTAAATTAAAATCGTGAGAGACATTTTTGAGAAAAACAACATTTTCCAGTAAAGTGTAATTTGTGGTGGGGGATTTTCTTGAAAATCTTTGTGTCGCATCCTTGGAAGATACTAAAGATACATACCAAGTTTGGTATTTAAGGTATTTTCGTTTTTGAGCTCTATACTCCCATGGTCTCGTGAGCCATTTGGACTGGCTGGCGTGGCTCTCCTGACTGTTGCAGTAGTGTCGACCGATAATACTCATCTTCGTTCATCATCACTATTGCAGAGATATCATTGCATCCTTAATATCAGAGATACTGTGGCATAGCTATGTTCAAACAGTGTACGCCATGCTATTTCTTAGCACATATTATAGCACTGGTGTAATTGGATAGTGTCTGTTATTGCTTTTCTTAAACTCGCAGATACTCTACAGCGATATTATTGGCTAACTCATGCATAACTTATGTCATTATTGTGAATATAATCTCGTTCCAGAAACAGAATAAAGAAATGTTTACAACGTCGTCAATTACCTGGATGAGGCTTGCTTTAACTTTACCGTCAATAAAACTCGTATAAAACCAATTAATTGGACCATTTTGTAAATGCAAATGTTTTCCCAGTCTCAGTTCGACTACTACCTTGCATCTCCGGTTCAACAAGCTTCCCACTCACTCCTGGTATCTCACTATGACCCCGGCAGTGGATGAGGAGAGGTAATGGCCACAAAACAATCACCACCTGCCATTCAAACTTCGCGAGAAGATCCGGCCCTGCCTCCGTCTCTGTCTACACATTCCGTTCAGGGTAATAACATATTGGCACAGTGATGGAGCTTTTTTCTTTGCCTTTTTCAATCGCTTAGGTCGTTGACTCGAAAGAACTCCCTCTACGAGGGGTTATTCATCAGTTCGTTCTTCACCCAACGTGAGTTAATGATGTTGGACTGTTCGAACATTCTTCTTCGTTCACTCAGTAGTTCTTAAGGACACATATAATGAGTAAACACGTAAGAGCTCCTTTACTATGAACGTCTGAATCTCTACCGCAAGAAGTAAATGTGGGCAATTATGCGCGACGGTTCTATTAATTGTGGCTAGCACTACACAAGTACCAACTTCAAAAGAGTCTATTCGCTGGATGTCAACCGCTACCAACGTAATTTTAACATTTCTAGACGTTTAACAAAGGTGTGTTTTCTATAAGGGGAAATATAGTGAAATGTGCATAAACTTGACTATATAACATGTGCGGATTGTGTATGACATACTAACTTCAGAGGATTATTAAACAAACGTTGGTAGCGGCTGGCATCCATTTATCCCTCGCTAGGATTAATAGAGTCGTCGCGCAAAATTGCCCAATTGCCAAGCCAAACCACATTTTAGAATGCGACAGCTGAATAACATAATTTTTCAAGAAGGGCAACTGTTCAAAAGCAAACAACTAAAGAGGAATAAGTATTTATGTGGAACAATTAATCGTATATTCCAAAACAAAATACGTAAATGGATAAAACTGAAATTGTATAACGTTTTTAATGAACCTACTCTAACAGATGGAAGCGAAGCTTGGATACTAGCTAAAAGACAGAAAATCAAATTGAAAATGAAATATTAAGGAGTGTAAAAGAGTGTAAAAAGGATCATATTAGAAATGAAAGAATAAGAGAAGAACTGCCCGCCTGGGTAGTCTGGTCTTAGCGTGTCTGCCTCACATTCATTAACTTACGAGTTCGAATCTCCTTAGGGTGGGTTATTCGGATAAGATTTTTTGGGGCTTTTCCTTGTCATGAGCAAACTAATGTCGAGTAACTTTAAGGACCCCGAGATCTTTTGAGCATCATTTCACCAATGTCATTCATCGTCCGATATGGCAACCAGATTAAAGGACGATAAACTACAAAAAAATATGTGTTCCATTCACATGACTTTCTCTACATTCCGCAACAAATTGTAGTTAAAAGGTTATGCTTATATCTACTTCATGCTAATTAGCAGAAATAATCTTATTACTTGCTTCCTTCCAAGTAGAAGCGAAATGAGGGAGTTCAATAGGTTAAAATGATAGCCAAAAGCTGGTTGCTATGTAACTGAAGTTCCTTTGTTTGTATGGACAGGAGTTAACAAAGGGAGAGAAAGTATGTGTTTTTCAAAGTCAGGAATGTTTTAAAAATGATTATCTCCACGAAAAAAAAGTATATGACATAAATTGCAATTTTCATCGTGAGCTACATTTTCTGTGTAGTAGGTTTTTGTCCATCTCTTAAGGTTTAGCAGTTATACACAATTCCGTAAAATTCATCCAGAATAAAGTAGTCATCAGGGGCTATTCCCAGAAAATTCAAGATATACATTTTATTTATCAGGTAAATATCTATAATACGAGGTACGTCCATAAAGTAAGTTCCGTTTGGTAATAAAATTAAATTGTGTACAGACACAGAATAATTATTTTTTGCACAAAATTCTACAACTCTTAAACTACTTTTCCACATAACTGCCGACATTTTGTAGGCATTTGTCATAGCGTGGCACAAGCTTTTGTATACCTTCTTCATAGAAGTTTGCCGCCTGCGTCTTCAAAAGGTTGGAAACATTTTCTTTCAGCTCTTCGTCATTGTTGGTGTGTTGACCGCCAAGGAAAGACTTGAGATGTAAGAACAGATGAAAGTCGCTAGGAGCGAGGTCAGTGCTGTACGGAGGATCGTCAAACACGTCCCAGCCGAATTCCTGTAAGAGGTTTTTCGTCACATTTGTAGTGTGTGGTCGTGCGTTGTCGTGAAGAAAAGCAACACCTTTTGACAGCAATCCTCGGCGCTTATTCTGTATTGCGCGGCGCAATTTCCTAAGTGTCTCGCATTAAACATCTGCTTCGATTGTTTGACCACGCGGTAAGAAATCAATGAGTAAGATGCCTTTCCAGCCCCAGAACACTGTGCACATCATTTTTCGAGTTGTCAAGATTTATTTCGCCTTAACTTTGCCAGGGATGAAATGTGCCTCCATTCCATTGATTGCCGCTTACTTTCAGGGGTGTCGTAAGAAACCCAAGTCTCATCTCCTGTAACTATCTGTGTCAGAAATTCTCCGCCGTCTTCATCATAACGGGTTAAAAACTGAAGTACACTACCCATCCGTTTTGTTTTGTGTTGCTCAGTAAGAATCTTTGGTACCCAACGTGAGCAAATTTTACGAAATTTCAGTTTTTCGGTAACATTTTCATGAATTAGTGATCGTGAGCTTTGGGGAAATTCCTTAGCGAGAGCACTAATTGTAAACTTGCGGTTTTCCTGGATCTTGTCATCAATAACGTGAACCAGTTCTTCTGTAACCAAAGATGGACGCTCACTTCGTTCTTCATCGTGCACTTCACTACGTCCATCATTGAACTGTCGGACCCATCTTCTCACCATTGAATCACTCATCACATTTTGTCAGTAAACTTCGCAAATTTGCCGATAAATTTCAATTTGTTTCACTTTCCTAGCATTCAGAAAACGAATCACAGATCTGATTTCACAAGCGGCGGGATTTTCAATCAACACCGACATTGTAAACAAGCACATGTGATTGACAGCGATCTCAAAATGGCGCACGTTTCTTCTCCTTGATACAGAGCGTCTACCGCGCATGTGCGGAACTGCCATCGCAGCGCTGCAGCGGAGCTAAATTGATACGGAACTTCCTCTCTGGACGTACCTCGTATACTATATTTTAATCAAAATCGTTAGAGCTACTTTTAAGAAAATCAAAATGTTCAATTTTTTTTTCCATGTAAAGGGTAGTTTGTGGTGAGGGGATTTACTTGAAAATCTTCGTATCGCATCCTTGGAAGATACCAAACTTAAATACCAAGTTTGGGCTTTAACGGTCTTTTCGTTTTTGAGCTATTCTGCCCACAGACACACACACACACGGACATTTTTCTATAAATGCTTTTTTTTTTGGATTCAGGGAGTCTCAAAACATGTATTTTCGGTGAAATCTCGGTATCGAATTTTTTGATGCAATGCAATTTCTTCTCTATACACTATGTATATAGTTCGTATAGGGAAAGTAAAGAGAGAGAGAGAGAGATAATGAGAGTTAAATGGTGTTAAAGACAATGGTAGCAACACGTTGAAAGAATGCCTGGCATTAGTATTAAAAAAAAAAGTCTTGAAACACAATCCTAAAGGAATGAGATCTGTTGGAATACTTAGGATAGAATGACTGAGGACCTTGAAAGCGCAACAGGCAAATAATTGCCTACACCACGAAGTGGAGAAGAACAAGTAAAGAAATAAATATTTTTGACATATTCTTTACACTGAATATCTAATATCAACAACAACAATATGAGAGATCAGTCGGCCTGCTGCAGCTCAAGAGCTTTTAAACGTTCAAATGTTTTCTCCCACCTTCTTGTTGGTCTCTCATTCTCTCAGTCGTCTTTTGGTTTGTAATAAATAACATATTTTAGGGGTGAGCCTATCTGTATTCATTCTTAATATATGCTAATGCCGCTTTGTTGTGAATGTGTCCAGCTTTTCATTTAAGTTTAATATCTTCAGTTTGTTTCGAAAGCCGTGTTTCTGAAGCAAGGGGAGCAACACCTTTACAGTTGCTTGATAAAAAACAGAATACTTCTGTTCATAGAAGGGACGTGTGATATTTACTTTCTCTAGTCCGCATGTACAATTTACATAGTGAATAGAGAAAGTATTGCATTCCACCCAAAAATTCGATGTTGGGATTTCACCGGAAATATATGTTTTGAGGTCGCCTGAGTGCGAAAAAGGCATTTTTAGAAACAGGTATGTGTGTGTGTGTGTGTGTGTGTGTGTGTGTGTGTCAAAAGACCGTAAAATACTAAACTTGGTATTTAAGTTCAGTATCTTCCAAGGGTGCGACACGAAGATTTTTCAAGGAAATCTCCCAACTCCCACTACCCTTTACACGGAAAAAGTTTCGAACAGTCTTCTCAAAAATGGCTCAAAACGATTTTGATTACATGTTATATTTAAGATATTACATAACAAATAAAATGTATGTCTTGATTTTCTGGGAATAGCTTTGGAAGACCTCTTTATTCTGGATGAATTTTTCTGAATTTTGCATAACTGGTAAACCGTAAGAGATAGACAAAAACTTACTACATCAAAATCTAGAGCTTCTAAAAACACGCAGTTTATATCATTTTCATTTTTTTCGTGGAGTTGACCGTTTTCGAGATATTCTTTGTTATTAGTTTCTGTGTCTGATACAATAGTATTGTTTTGCTTCTCCGGTTCTGTTTATCTTTGAAGCAGTAACCTCTTAACTGTCACAGGGATGCGCCGTGGCGGAGTGGTTAGACTAATCGCCTCTCACCAAGGCGGCCCATATTCGATCCGGCGACCCCATGTGGGATTTGGACAAAGCGGCGCGGTTGGATTTTCTTCCCATTCTCCAGTTTCACCCCCCATCGCGTTATACCCGTGATCCATCTTCACTCTATATAGCATCAGTGCCATCGCCTAGGATGCCATATGTAGTAAAATAGTAAAAGCGGACATTAAACGCTACAAAAAAAAAAAAAAAAAAAAAAAAAAAACTTATACAGAACACAAATAAGAGAGGCACACACAGCGATAAAATTGAATGACGCTTACCCACTATTTACCCTTTTTGTTCTGTGTTTTCCGAATTATGTTACCTTTTGGACACTAATGTAAATATCAATAAATTGAAAACCACAATTTTAACTCAAAGAAAAAAAGCAAGAACTAAAATTAGAATTAGTTTAAACCGAAAATTAGTAGATGAATCTGAAGACTTTCAATACCTAGGTGACAAAATAACATATGATAGAAGAAGTAAAAAAAGAATTTATTACCAGAATATGTCAAGCAAAACTTGCCTTCAGTAAAAACTAAATTATTTACACCTAATAATATTAGTTTATAAATTAGAAATAATTTGTTGAAGACATATATATGTACAAGACACCAACATATTTTGAAAAGACAGTTACAACAAGAATAGAAAAGGAAAAGCAAGACTACAAAACATGGAACAAATTAATGACACATGAACTGAACAATATGTGTAGAATTAAAATGGAAGGCAGAGTGAAGATCAGATGGAGAATCGCTTCAAACCAAGTCAAGATTGAAGACTAAAGTAGAAGACTTGTTAACTTCTGAAGAACTGGATTTAGAAAAGCAAGATATTTTGTAGGTATCATTTTACTTTGAGGAAAGCACAGAATTTAATTGTGAAATGCATTTGGGATTTAGAGGCTTAGTAATCCTCTATAACCCCATTCAATATTCAGCCAGAATGTTAGTTTTATTTGATTATGCTATTTAATGTTCCATTTAGTAAAGTAGGAGGTGTAATTGCTCTACTAATGTAAATTGTAATTTTTTTTATGTATACCCTAACAATTACAAATTCTCGAGGACTCCAAAATCATTTAACACGCATTATGGATAGGTAGAGTCAGATTGAAACATTCAATATCATAGCCAGGATTTGAACCAGGAATCTCTTTTCGGTTGCTCTAACGACTGATCTACCATGACAAAATGCCGGTACGGCATTAAACTTCTCAACCTACTCGCATGTTTCCCGGTAAACCATAAGGCTATCTCAATTTATTTTGAGATGACACTATCGTAAGAAGTTTAAGTCCCATGCTTCGTAGTTTAGCCAACTATAAAGTCAATTATTGTTAATTTAATTGCTTTTTCACATAATCCGTGTGTAGGACAGGAGTTGGATAGGTAGTCAGACTAAAAATTTCAATGTCATAGCCGGGATTTCAACCGCGGATTCCCTGGTCTCTAGCCGGTTGTTCTAAACAGCGAGCTACCATGGCAACATTCCGGCACTAAATATCTCAACTAAACTCGTATGTTTCCCGTGCTTCAAATCCCTGATATCTGACCCTACTTATCAAACTCGTCCCGTGTGTTGATAGGCTTGTATGAAAATACCAATTGAAATTAACATTAATTGGTCTAATAGTTGGGTAAACTATGCAACCCGGGACATTGTAAATCACAATAAAAATACTTTGAGATTATCTTGTAGTTTAACGAGAGCTGGGTGGTTAGAGCAACCGCCTAGAGACCGGGAAATCATGGTTCAAATTCTGGCTATGGCTTTGAGTTTTTCAGTTTGTCTGTACCTATTTAACTCCTGCCCTACACACAACCTCTATGAAAAACAAAAGAAAAAAAAAACAATGAAATTATTATGGATAATTCTCAGGAATCTTATCAATCCTAAAGCCGTGTTTAGGACAAGTAACGAGACTGAAAAATTCAATTTTATAGCTGGGGTTTCAACCACGGATTTGACCGTATCCTTCAGATTTCTCTAATCAAGCTGAGTTGCAATGGTAACGTGGTGGCACGAGATTAAATTACAAATAACTTGCATTTTTTCCGGTACGAGTCTCAATGTGTTCGTATAAATCTAAAGAAGACAAAAGCCAAAGAGTAATACAGGCAGTAAACAGTGAACACCACTGCTACGAACAATATTTGTTCCAAAAGAGATCTAAAATGGATTTTGAGATGGCACACCCCAATGACGGTTTACGATATTGTAAGTCTCGGCCTTCAAATATTAATTCAATAAATTATAATTGTTTCTTCATACAAACCATGTGTAGGACCTGATTGGAAATACAGAATCAGACTAAAACTTTGAATGTCATAGAGGGGATTTGAGCCATGGGTATTTCGGCTCGCGTGTTGAGCTGCAGTGATGCAGCACGGCATAATTCATTCTGCCCTCCGCGCACTCCCCCCCGGTAAATTATATTTGATACACTTTTCATATCGAGCTACTTGACTCCGCGTAAAATATAAGACTAGAATACGGGAGTTTGCGAATTCGATTCCAGTTGACCGTCCACTCTGATCTTATGTTTTTTGTTTTTTCTCTTTTTTTTTCCCCCCTTTCCTTGTCATTTTTTCTCTTGCTGGGTTTTCCTCCAGTTTAAGCTAGTTGCGGACTAAACACAAACATATATCTTGATGCTTACCCTAGCTATTTACCAGAATAATACGTTGCTTATTGCATTTTTCATCACACTTAATCAGGTTGAGGACTGGCCATCAAATCCTCTACGACTTGGTTGAAAATCTGTGACTGTAAAGTAATATTTACGACAAAAACTTGTTTTCTACAGTGTGACTGTAAAGTAATATTTAGAACAAAAAATTGTTTTCTATAGTGTGACTGTAAAGCAATATTTTGGACAAAAACTTGTTTTCTACACTGTGATGTAAAGTACTATTTACGACAAAAAACTTGTGTTCTACAGTTTCTTGTTAGGGCGGAAAATGCATGCTATCGGTTTACTCTGCTTGCGAGCCTTGTTCGAATTGGATTATTTTTTGTTGCAGAAAGTCCTCCTTACCCAGCGTTTTCTTGTTTCGACTGAAATTTCTCAAACTCACGTTTTTATGTGCCATTCAGCTTCAAATAAAATGTTTCGCATGCATTCGTTGTTCGTGTCAGGGGAGAGAAGAATTCTACACCAAGTGATGGTGGAACTTTATACTCTTATACTGTTGTTACACATTATCTGAAAATTGATATGTGACCAGAGTCTGGCTTCATTTGATTGAATGGCCAGAGTATCTTGTCCGCTATAGGTATGTTTACGGTTAGCCGATATCCGTAACTCTTATGTTTATTATAGCGTCTCTAATGGATCTATCCGCAAATAGTTTTCTCATCCATCACGATCCCCTTCATTTATTTCTCTTTCATTCCTGCTTCTCCATGCTTCAGATGCGCATCGGCACAGATGTTTTCTCACAGGAAAGAATATTCCCAAGAAGGCTGTTAGGTTTAATGGGCCTTTGATCACCCTCTTTAAGTAGCTCCAGTATTGGAAAGGATTTTCGAGCCAGGAATTGTCATGTACTGATGACCCAACACAAGAAGGCAAGGTAGAGGAATGCGTAACGTAAGCACTTTTGCTGTCCGCATGATGTTTATGATCGACATCTGGATATGACAAGGACGTTAGGTTCATCTAAATACACAGTGTTGTCACATAACTCGCACTTAGCTAGAAGTCCAGTTGTCGTGCAAGATCCGAGTCGAAGTCCTCATCTTTGCTGCAGTCGCTGCCGCTCTCTGCATTTAAATATTAAACCAAGAATACAAATATTATATAACTGTAGTACTATATGCCGTAGCGCGTGTTAGCAGCGAGAGCCAAATAATACATAATAAATCACTGCAGTTACTGAAACGAGCAGTAGATCTGGCAGCAGTAGGTTGGTTCATATACACACGTAGTTAATGTAAACAGAGCCACTAGTACGGGACCAGATAACAGTTCGAGCTCCCCCCCTCGCTCGCTCATCCCTAAGGCCCCGCTTGCCTTCTTGTGTTGGGTGGATAGTACTTCCTCGCATATTTGTGGCCTATCAACATGTGGCCTCTAGCCTCCCTCAATTTACAGCTTTCTAATGGCGGATGGTAGGCGAAAAAGAGCTCTTGTAAGCTGCATTTCGCGAAATATTCTCCTCCGTTGTACACCCATCATCATCATCATCATTCTTCTGCTTCTTCTACTTCTTCTTTTGCTTCAAGGTTTCGGACTTTTCAATCCGTTCTGGCTCCAAATTGGTCTGCCCATCTTTTCCTCGGTCTTCCTTGGTTCCTTTTGCCTTTAGGTTATAATTTATAGCTATTTTAGGTATTGTATTATTATTATTATTCATCCTTTGAATATGTTTTCCAATTGCTGTCCATTGTTTGTAATTGCATATTTCTTCTACTTTTAATTTTTTCACGCTAAAAAGAGCATTAAAAATAAAGTCCAAAAAGACTCCATAGTGAAATTTTACAAAACCAAGACAGTACCAACTCTCATATACGGAATCGAAACATGGACATTAATAAAAAGATATAGTACTAGAATACAGACATCAGAAATGAAATTCGTAAGACTAATGGCTGGATACGCCAAAACGGATAGAAAACGCAAGCAGAGTTACTTTCTGCTATCTTTCTCTAAAAACCTCTGCTCTGCCAATCTTTTTCTTTAAGTTTCCTGGCTACTACATTGCTCAAGGCTTACTACCTTCTCCCATAGGACGACCATGCCAGGATGTTCTTTGGTCATTTATCTTCTGGCATCCTCTGGACATGGCCATACTATTCCAATGGCCTCTTTTCAAGCCTTTCTTCCACTGTTTTTTGTTGAGCCATGTATTTATTTTTACTTAGACGATTTTGTATCACATTTCTATATTTTCCTTTCACTCCAATCATAATGTCATTTGTTTATCTCCCATAGATTGTCTCTCACGATTCATCCACAGCAGTCGTGATCTTCCTCTCTTCTTCACGGAGGAGGCTGTCAATTGTGTAGTTTTAACGGCAACTCTCTGGTGACAATCTTCTAATATGTTCATACTATCTTAACCTTTTTCCAATTATAGAATCAATTATTTTTATTGCTTTCATTTGCATATGCTCTATTATACTTTCATTTTTGATTTGTGGAGGCTAGAGGCAAAACAGCTTCTTCTCCAATATTCCATTTCGATACATTTAATTTATTTTCCTTTCTTTTTGAGAACTCCCAGAGTTCAGCACCATATAGTTTCGACTGTTGTTTTACAGATTTTCCTCTTCATATTGCTATGTATGGTATTGTTTCAAATTGTGGAATGCAGTTGCCTTTTGGCGGATTTTCCTTTAGTGTGTGCCTAATTTCAGTTTTACTACATTCTTTATCTGAAATAAAATTGTGTTTTATTTATGGACGCTCTTTAACTGCTACCCATTCTAAATTGGCTGTTTAATTCTGCTCAGAGGGCTATTTATGACACTTGAGGTACTTTCAGGTGCCTTAAATCTGAAACGTTACCAACGGATCTACTACCCTTCCGAAGGATTTTTACGCCCGAATAAAATCCATCACCCTCCACCGGATTTGAACCCACAACCTAGAGGCTAGTATGTTACCCCTAGACAGCGGAAAAAAATTTGTTTGTCTGAAATCATGATTTCTAAAGATTTACATATTTAGAAATATATATTTTATATACGATATATTATACACTTATGTATGACATAATACATATCTATTTATATATTATATTTGCACACTTGACGGCACATCCATCTTCTAAAACTATCACTCCCTACACCTGCAACAACCCAATTTATATATTCTTATTGCAATTTTCTAAGCATATACCTTATGTCACTTTTATCTACAGAAAATATAATTTGAGCATCTGCAAAAACTAATGAGTATAATGCATCATCATCTATCTGTACACTCATGGGGCCGCATTTACTTCGCCATTCTTTTTCATATTAATTCATTTGGAATACTTTGTGGTCTAGAGATACAATTCCCTCGCAGTGCATCCAACCCGACTGCATTGTCATCTGCTTTTCTCTCTGCATCAAAGCCTAATTCTTCTCCTTCAAAAGTAAGAATACTCTTAACAATGGCATATATATATATATATATATATATATATATATATATAAGCAATAAAACAATTTGTATGTTGTGCATAACGATCTGTTTTTCGAAAGTCTCATGTCATTTTTGTTCTCTGGAAACATCACTGTTTACTTGACAATAGGTTTGTTTACCACCACCTCCTCTTCTTATCAATGACTTGTTTTGATGAGGCGAGATGGTCGGCCGCAACCTAAATACGGAACGGCGAACGGTAAGAATTTCCTAGCTCTAATTATTATGTATTTAATAAATACTACTACTACAATTTTACAGAATGTTCTGTGATAACTTTTCTATCTATAAAAGGAAGGGAAAAGTGAAAGTAAATGTAGTGAGTACTTAGTCGTGAGTAAGGCTTAAACTGGAGTGTTAAGACGCAGTGGCGTGCAGCAGTGTAGTGATAAAGACGTTAACTGTGTACGCGACGAACGCGCCGAATGAATTGTTTGCAGCATGAATTAAAGGCCGTCTTTTTAACCAACTTTTGAGTCAATAACGACAGTTATTACAATATGTTGCGTTCTATACCTCAAAAGCAATAATCAGTGATTAAAATAACAAATGAATACCAAGGTTATAAAGTAACAACTAGATTACCTTCTGTACAATCCGAGCTATTTGTGCACAATTTAAGATTTTTACTATGTCTTTAAGTTAGTAACGAGTCGAAGATTGAACGAACCACATCAGTAAAAGACGCTAACAAAAACCAGTCTTGTCACAACCCGAAGGAGGAAAGTCTATACAAGATTGTAGAAGACAATGAAGGTTCAAAAATATGTTACGTAATTACATCCTGTGTACGTTCATTAAACAGAGGTAACACTAAAATCTAGAATTTTAGCAAATAGGAGTTTTAAACTATTACATTTTATTTTAAAATTCTTATTTTATAAAGATAGAAGGATTCGTGATATAATGAAAATGGAACCTTTGGTGACAAGACATTTATTCAACCATTATTAATGCTTTTTGTTTTGTTTGTTTCTTTTCTATTTTTTATTTTTTGGTTTGTTTCAATGAGCTATATGAACGAACATCGCAATAAAAATCTGATGTGTCCCATTTACATGTCATTCTACAGCTATTCTGCAATAAATTATTCTTTACAAAAGATTATTTTCTATCTAAGTATATATATGCTTGTAAGTATAAGAGAAAAAGTGAATACATTCGGCAAAAGTAATAGTCAAATCTTTTAGAAACTGATAACCAAATGATGACACTGAAATTCCGTTCTTTTGTATGGCCAGAAGTAAAAAAAAAAGTCAGGTTAAGGAAGAAGAACAATTTAAAACAAAACTATAAACTCACAAATATAACTGATAAGTTTAGAGGAAGACACTATCATATATTTATAAAACAAGATATTAAATGAGGAATTAATAGAAACAACATTTTACTCTGCATACGTATAGTATCAGTATATTTTGGACAAAATGCACGAATCTGGAAGGGAACTCTTAGTGAAATATGTGAAAATTATAAAACTAAAATGTATTATTATAATTGAAATAAAAAATCTAAAAAGGAGGTTCGTCTAAAGAGAGCATATTTTAAGTGTTTAAAAACTAAAATTGTAGAGGATAAAATGGAACTTAGGAATTAGCAGGCTAAAATCAGGAAGAACTTTTCAAAAACAAAAAATAACATTGTAAAACAACGTGAAAAAGAATAGAAACTTTACTGAAGGAAATTAAAAGTATAAAAAGAAATGACATTAATCTTTAGTGTTGGGATAAGGTTTTTAAATAATTATTGACAGAGAACAATATACGAATATTATTGAAGACGAAGCTTAGAGTATACCAGTATATTTGATGCTGCAGATATTCCTTAGTGCATTAAAGCAGTTGCAGAACTCAACGGGGCGAGAGTACTGGCAAGTGTGACCTTCACTTTACACGTCTTGTTAACAGCGGAGACTGTGTGCAGTCGTCGCGCATATATATATATATATATATATATATATATATGTAAGTATTTGAGAAAATTTTAAATTGAAGAATCGAACCAGAAAAATGGAAGATTTACTATATCTACACAACACGTAAAACAGAGGGGGGGGAGGTACCTGTAAAAGTATAGAGGAATTACATGAACAGCATATTAAAGAGATTATAAGGTAAAATAATTATATGTTTTCTTGAAATTCATACCAGGATTTGGAGGCGGAAGAGTAAGCACGCTTTAGCGCTGGTATATCAGCTATTGATAATTTATTTTGCGTACAAAAAAAAACTGAAAACAATTCATTATTAATAGATGTGGCGAAAATGTATGATAATGTGCCATTATTTAAATTATGGCAAGCTTTAAAAGCTGACTGAAATAAATTCCACTTTGAAAAAAGAAATCTAAAATCTATTTAAAATGTTGATGTATTCCATTCACATGACTTTTTCTATCTGTTCTGCAAACAAACTACTCTTACAAAAGATTATTTATTTATTACATCGTGTTAATCAAGGAAAACTTTAGCGGAAAGCGTCTTATTGCATGCTTCCTTTGTAAGTAGAAGCGAAATAAGGAAACACACTATGTTAAAGCGATGCTCAACTCTTTTACAACCTAGGAGCTGTAAAAATTGAAATTCTGTTCTCTTTGCATGGAACAAAACAAAATAGAGATGCAACGAAAGAAACTTCCTGTTTGAGTAAGTTTTAGAAGTTTAAAATTGAAACCAAAAACAAGTTATATCTCAGAAATGTTTAATTCTGCAAAAAAATACATGTGACATAAATGTGTGTTTTAACAAAATCTATATTTCTTGTGTCTCTCTTACGGTTTATCAGTTCATAAGTCATCCAGAGTTAGAAGATCTTAAGAGCCTATTCGCAGAAAATTTACGATTGTCAAAAAAATATCTTAAACATTAAAATTGTCAGAGTTGTTTTTTACAAAATTAAAATTCTCGAAACATTTTCCCTGTAAAGGGTAGTTGGGGTGGGCGAATTTCCCTGAAAATCTTCATGTCGCATCCTTGAAAAATTTGTTTTCTAGTCGGCTTACCCTCCCCGTATGTAGGACTGACACCCCTTATAGCACTTCAAGGCTGCTAGGGGTCAGAAGTCTGTTGGGGAGCCAACGGCACAATCCACTGAATGAAGCATGTGGAACGAGTGGTCGGCCCATAGCCAGGCATGGGCGTGTGGAAGTGGATGAGACGAAATCAAAGCGAAATAGATGATAGGAAAGGTGATAAAAGGGCAATTAGTGGAATGAATGGCGGGGACCCGTTCAAACGCTGCCTCGTCCACCACACATGCGGGCGTTTAGGATCGAACTCGGGCCGCCTGTGTGGGAGGTGAGTGGTCTAACTCAGCCACGGCGCCACCTTCCTTGGAAAATACTGGACTTAAATAACAGGTTTGGGCTTTGCAGTTTTTAGTTATGTTGTCCCCAGACACACATGCTATCACAGGACATTTTGTAAAACAGGTTTCTTGAATCAAGAGACCTCAAAACATATATTTCCGGTTACGCTCGACATTGAATAATTGTCTTCTCTACTATCTGCATAGTGCCTGCAGAGAAAGCAAACATTATACAAATTTTAAAGAGAGAGATAAACAGAGAATAATGTAATAATAAAATATTACAACTAAAAAAATCTAATGCGTTCCGTTCACACTACTTTCTATACATCTCTGTAATAAATTATTGTTAAAAAGCTTATTCTTATTGGATTAATTGTTTTTTCACACAAGCCGTTTGTTGGACAGGAGTTGGAAAGGTAGAGTCAGATTGAAAAATGCAATGCCATAGCCAGGATTTGAACCACGGATCTCCCGATCTCTAGCTGTTTGCTCTGCCACTGAGCTACCATGGCAACATACCGGCATAGCATTGAATTTCTCAACTGACTCGCATGTTTCCCGGTAAACTACAAGGTGTTTTCAAATTATTTTGAGATGACAACCCCAATGGCGACTTACAATGTTGTAAGACTTAAGTCCAAGGATTCATTGTATAGCCAACCATTATGGTATAGGATTATTGTTTTTTCACACAAGCCATGTATTGGATAGGAGTTGGATAGGTAGAGTCAGACTGGAAAATTCAATCCCATAGCTGGGATTTGAACCACGGATCCCCGATCTCTAGCTGCTCTGCCACTGAATTACCTGACAACATGCCGGCATAGCACTGAACTTCATGCCATATAGCATTGCTATGTGATTGAAGTATATTTGTTTGTGTGGATAGGAATTGACAAATTCCCGTATTAAAAAAAATTTTAAAAAGTATTTTAAAGCTGATACTAAGAACAAGGAATATCTTAAGAACGGTCAACTCCACGAAAAAAGTGTTTATAACATAAATTGTGCGTTTTAACGAGCTCTGAATTTTTGAATGGCAAGTTTTTTTCTATCTGATACGTTTTACCAGTCATGCAAATTCCGCAAAACTCATCCAGAATAAACATGCCTTCAGAGGCTATTTCCAGAAAATTCAAGATATACATTTATTTTTAATGTAAATGTCTAACGTGTAAGATATTTTAATCTAAATTGTTAGAGCCATTTTTGATAAAATCAAAATTTTCGAAATTTTCTCCATATAAAGGGTAGTTGGGGGTGGGAGGATTTTCTGGAACACCTTTGTGTCGCATCCTTGGAAGGTACCGAACTTAAATATAAAGTTTGGTTTTTGATGATGTTTCGTTTTTGAGCTATGCTGCCCACACACTCACACACACAGAGCAGATTTTTTTTTTTTTTTTTTTTTTTTTTTGGGAGGAAGGGCCTTTGTTTAATTTTACTTAATTCACCCCTCATCAATCAATCCAATTTACCCCTCATTAGTCACTCCAATTCACCCCTCATCAATCAATCCAACACACACACGCACACACACAGACAGATACACGGACGGACCGTTTTACTATGTACCTACATAGTGTACAGAGAAGGTATTGTATTGCACCAAAACATTCGATACCGAGATTTCACCCTGATTCCAAAAAAGTGTTTTTAGAAAATGCGTGAGTGTCATGTTTGTCTGTCTGCCAATGTGTATGTGGTTTGTGTGTGTGTGTGCGTGTGTGTGTGTGTCTTTGGGCAGCATAACCCAAAAACGAAAAGTCCATCAAATACCAAACTTTGTTATTTAAGTTCAGTATCTTCCAAGGATGCGACACGAAGATTTTAAAGAAAATCCCTCCACTCCCAACTACCCTTTACATGGAAAAAATTTTGAAAATGTTGATAATCTCAAAAATGACTCTAACGATTATAATTGAAATGCCGTAAAATAAAGATATTTACGTGACAAATAAAATGTATGTCTTCAGTTTCTTAGGAATAGCCTCTGAAAACATGTTTATTCTGATTGAATTTTTACGGAATTTCACATAACATGTAAACCGTAAGAGATAGACAAAAACTTACTACATAAAAAATTTAGAACTCGTTAAAACACACAATTAATGTCATATATTTTTTTTTTCCTGGAGTTGGCCTTTTTTACTTTTCTCATACCGGAATTTATGAACTCCTGTCCATACAAACAAAGGAACTTCAATCACATAGCAACCAGCTTTTGACTATCACTTTAGGCTTTGGCACTCCGTTATTTCCCTTCTACTTACATGGAAGAAAGTAATAAGAACATGTCTTGCTATTTTTTTTTTTCTCGATTAGCGTGAAGTAAATAGAAGAATAGGCTTTTTAACAATAATTGGTTGCAGAGATGTAGAGAAAGTCATATGGATGGATCATATCAAATTTTTTGGGGTTCGGGGTCCCAAAATCTCCGATTTTTAGTTCGCTGACACCTTAACTACTTTGATTTGGCTTTCTACAACCGGGTATTAGAGTTGGTATGAAACACAAAGCCCATTCCTTGAGGCCATTTAGTCAGCGTTGTCTGTCAGATGTTTATAAAAGGACCGGAAAGCAACCTGTCCTGATCGCCGACATAGGCCACACTGAGATGAGAGACTCGAGTGACCTAGTGTTCTAGAATTACCAGGAATGTGTCAGTAGCCGGTTAACCTTGAAGGAAAATAAAAGTGGGTGCCACCATCTCCAGACAGACAGACTGTCAGAACACATATAAAAATAACACTTCTCTTAGTCTCGCCGCGTTTTAATGCGTCTGTCCGTCCGTCTGTCTGGAAGCGGTAACTGTCAAACCACCGACTCGTAACTCTTCTCGCGTGTACAAGACGTACAGTGAAGTCCAAAGTAAACTGTATACAACGTAAGTGCTTCAGTGTATTTATATTATACAGTGTTGCACTAATGTAAACTGTTAAAATAACGATGAGACTTCCATCGTCTATTATAAAAGCAGAGAGACGCCCTTTAGTTGCTTTCGACCACTCCTCATGAGCCTTTAAACTCTGTAGAGGATGATTCCTTTTGGAAGACAAAGTAATAACACACTCGTTTTCTTTGAATGCAGTCTAGAAAAATCTGAAATGTTTGTCTGTCTCCCGCCTGCGGTGCCATTAGTAGTTAAAGCGGGCGTTAAACACTACCAAAAAAAAAAAAAAAAAATTTGTCTGTCTAACTATTCCTGCTAAAGACTATTGTTCTAGCTACTTAACCACTCGACAAATATTAGCAGAAATGGTCTAGTTACTTAGTTCATTGTAAAAAGAAGGGAAATAAACGATAACCACAATTATAGTCAAATCTTTTAAAGCTGTCGCTATGCAATTAACATTGAGATTCGCTAATCTCCCTCCGTGGTGTAATGTTTACCTACTGATTTCATATATCTACCCAAGGTCGCGGGTTCATGGACAATGGATTTCCTTCGAAGGAGAAGTAAAGCCATTGGTCCCGTGTCGTAGATTTGCGGCACGTAAAAGAACCTCAAGCCAGATAAAGAGGCCTCTGATTAAAATTAAGCGGTCTTTCACGCCATTTTATTTTTTCATTTGAGATTCGGTACTTCTTGCATCGCCAGGGGTAAAACGAATGACGTCTTCCTGTTTGCCAAAAGTGTAAGTACAAGATTAACATTAATTTTAACACTGCAACTAATAACAAATAGTCATCTACAGAATAAAAATGTACAGAACATAAATTGTGTGTTTTGACGAGATGAACACTTTTTGGATAAAATTTTGTATCACACAAACACACACGCACGCGCGCGTGGGCGGATTTTTTTTTCTAAAAGTCCCTTTTTTTACAACTAAAACGTATAGGTATTCTATGTACGAAATAGAGAACGTAAAAAAGGAACATAATCAGTGTCAATAAGCACTGTTAACAAAACATTTCAAATCAAGTTTGGCAAACTAATGGCCCGTTCCTGTTCAGAACTAGTCCCTCCATTTTGCCTCTATCGTGGGGTTTGTAGCAATATGCTATCTTTGGTATGCTATTGGTCGCATCCTTGTCGCTTTAGGTGGTAAAATGATTATCGTGCTAGCCTCTAGTACCTTAGGTCGCGGTTCAAACCTGGCGGAGAGTGATGGATTTTTTCGGACTTAGAGCTTCGGAAAGGAAGTAAAGCTGGTGGTATCGTCTAATTATTATTTGCACATAAAAGAAGCCCATGACACGATTGTGGTGGTTGATTAGCAGTGAACACCTCTTTTTGGTTCTCGACACTTTGTCGAGTTAAAGATCGTTGGAGATTCAGATTCTCATGGTCGAATCTCGTCGCTGATGTCTTGTCCTCCGGCCAGCTAACTGTATGGCTACTTGACACGAATCTTGCACTTCCTTAATTTTAATTTATTTGTAGTTACACTTATTCGCGCCTGACTCTACTATAATAGAGTATCACATTCTTACCGGTACAAAACTGATTAGGAGCGACGCGGAGTCAGCGCGTGTTATGACGAACTAGTCCTACTGCAGTGCTTGTTCTATATCCCCGAACTTGGACGAAAATTCTATTTATATTGGCAGCAACCCACGCTAATCTCGCCAGTTAGTAAACTGGATGCTGGGCTACGATTGGCGGAAACTTTGTTTCAATTTAAATATTATCTTCTCATTGGACAAGAGTAGCGTTAGGAAGCCTTCTCCAACGGACCTTAAACTTGGGGGGATGAAGAGGCGCCATACTGTCGCTCAGCCAGGTGTTCGGGGATTACACCATCCGAGAAAATTATATTTTGCCTATGTATACAGCTTTGCCGAGAAACAGATCTTAAATTATGTCGCTATTTATTTATCAATGTAGCTTAGACTTAAAACAGATATTCAGTGTTGTACTAATGGTATGTTTATATGGTTTCTTTTCCAAAAAATTACCGATTTATATTAATTTGATTGAGGTTTTTTCATTATATATTATTACTTAAATATTTCTTTTTGGTCGGTCTGATATATCCCCTCAACCTTGAAAGAGAAGGTTTCTGAGTAAAATTCCACCATTTTCAAGTCCACAAATTCGTGCTTTTATTCTATAGTGCCATCTAAGGGCCACGAATTGATTCCTTGTCACCATGTGCGCATAATACCGGAATTGCAAATTGAAAATTGTACCCGAACTAAGAAAACACTGCTACGTGTTCCAAAATACATCCGCATGTCTTGATGGTTTGGGGCCATCGTTTATTCTTAAGCTATAACTATGCATTATATGTTTAATTTGTCTCAAACTACTTGATTACATATTTTTGTAGCTCCTAGCAGGTGACGAGCAAATCTTATCTGCCCCACTTCCAGTCTTATCGTGGGTCCATACTTCACAGCCAATTTTCAAAGATACTTTTGTAGCACTATTCTGCATTCTATTTATATTAAGTCTTCAATTTAAGCTATTTCATTTTGAAATTGTTTCTCCATATTTATATGTATTCTACTGCATATATGACACCTCAATAGCTGAGATTAATGTCTAGTCTTTGTTTTATTATCTAGGTTAGTTTTTAATTTTATGCCGAATTTTTCCACCAATTTTGTTTCTTCATCAGATATTTCTATATGATATGCTTTCATAGTTGTGTTTAAGCTTGTAATAGATCTTTGAATGCCATCTTCAAAAGTGGCCATTAATGGGTTCTTAGACTATGTATCTTACCTCGCTTTGGCTTCCAATTTTTACTCTTCTAGGATTACGCTGTAGTCAAAGCTATATATTGAATAACACATGGGATAAGCCACATTCCAATTTTTACTCTTCTAGGATTACGCTGTAGTCAAAGCTATAATTTATATATATATATATATATTGAATAACACATGGGATAAGCCACATCCACGGTGTAGTCATTTATTTAATTCTAGCTTTTCTGTTAATTTCCTGACTGATAGTTAATTGTATTTGTATTTTGATTTTGTTTTCCTTCGGACAATCCTACTTCAGGCTGTAGAGGGTCCCAGACCTCGCGATCTCCAGGTTCCCTTTGATTAGAATTACGCACGGACGTGGTACCCAGACATTGAGGCAGAGAACTAGACATAGGTTCTTTTTGCCTCTTACATCACGCCAGGGAGACAGATCCGAATGACCACTGGCGCAAGCATAGACGGAGTCTCTAACGGCTACAACCAATGGAACGCTTTCGTCGCAGTTCGGTTCCTACTTACGAGCCCCAAGTCCACGGGGCCCCCCCTGAGGAGCCCAAGAACCAAAGGTGAGTCCCCGATTTAACGCTATTGACGACGACGCCGGGATACTTCTTTACAGTGCATAAGTCACCATCCAGCCGCCACCTGCCGAACTTCGCTACCAGGTACTTTAACCCTGAAAGAGATTGCTAAGAAATGATAGTAATAGGAAATGATATATCGAAAAATTCGGGGATGCAATGAATCTACCCATCACCACTTGGCATCTCGGGGTAACCAGAAAAACCATGAGCTAGTGTGATTGCCACGGGGATCAAATCCGCAATCGCCTGAGCCATCCCGCTCATGTCGACGCTCCGAAACATCCTGTGTAAGAGAGGGATATCCTGATAACAAAGAGAGTCTGTCTAGAAGAGCCAGTCTATCTAGTGGATTTACAGTATGCTCATTAGAATAGGTGGTTCAAGGTCACATTCCCCTCTCAGAGGGCGCACATACATTACCTCCATGCTGTAGCACTTTCTTTGTGTATGCCTTAAAGAGAGGAGGGAGGGAATGCAGGCGCACAGAAGTCGGTGTGGAGGGGATGCATGGTAAGCCATTAGAGTGACCTTGAACCACCTATTCTAAAGTAAAGGAATATACTCAGCGATATGTTATTAGATTCTTATGGCGAATATGAAATTAATTATGAGTCATGAGGTTTAGAACTGTAAATCTGGTATAGCAAAACTTTTGTTATATAAGCAAATAGCCGACTGTTAAATAAATTCCAATCAGCTGTTTGTGAGTTACACTGGGCGCGACCAGGAAGAGAAAAATATTACTGCAGCGTTATTCCTTTTCCTTCTCCATATATTACAGTGAGCAAAATTATTACAGGAGGCTTTAAATGTGGAAAAGGAACATTTAAAACCAATGCTGGAGAACTATATTTCTTCTACTGAGTGTTAAAGGATAATCTACTGTTCAGAGCTCCTGAAAACATTTGCAACTTAAATTAAGATGCTTATTTAGTATGTATTTAAGAGACTTGTCGAATGGAATCGGGCTCATCCTGGTCACAAGAACAGATAATATAATTCCAACATGACATCAATAGTAAGTAGGCAAATATAATAAAATTTGAGACTATACATCCCACGATAATTCTAATAACTTCGAGTCTAGATAAACAAATCATGAATATATCAAATAGGAACTTGATTTTTGTTTTCACGTTTATCTTTATGATAAGCTTATCTGTTATTAAGCATAGAATAATACTGTTGTATTATTGTTGCAGAATAAGATACCTAGTGGTACAAATAGTTTTCTTCACAGCAGCTGCTGGAATCCATAACTTGATCTCGCAGAGTGCTTCATCTTTAGTGCGGCAACAAGCGACCAACCAGATAAACAAACTCAGTTAGCAAACGATCAACCGCAACAGACCGGCTCCGTCTTGCACTTACCCAACTGGGCTGTAAAAGTTATGGACCGACACGAGTGGAAACTACTGGTAGAAGCAGCAATAGAGGAATGAGGATCTTTCCCGCACTGGCTATGCAGGATCGCCTCACCGTGACCTCCAGGAATTGGGATATTTCTTAATTCTAAACTTAAGGATGTATCTATGTAATTTGAATTATCTAAGATATCTCTTGAAATGTACACTACTACACTTCATGTTACCGGTGGCGAACGCTCGCACTAACTGTTACGGGGCAGCCGCTGTGGGAAATCAGTTTGCATTAACTGAGTGTTCGAGTGCAGTGGAGTGTTAAACGAACGTGTTCACACAGCATGTGATGTCCCATCACAGCAGTGCTGACATTATAGTAGCTCAGTTATAATAAATCCAATAACTATTGCCCATTGTCTAGTGTTAGATAAATGGAACGTCCACATAAATGCCCACTGTTTATAGCATTACATGATGGACTGTTTCATGCGCTCGATCCGAGAAACTCCCCCTCTCTAGTCTACATTCGTTAGAAAACAACACTAACGATACCGCCGTGAGCGGTAGCCTGAACTGGAACGGGCTATACATATTACACGCAATAACACTGATGTTTTGCCTTGTTCAAAATTCTAGCTTACATGATCAATTAATATATTTTTACTATATACGTTAATTTTTATAATAAAAATGCTCCACAAAATACATTTTTAAAATATTTATCAAAAAAATTCAAGTTCTGCAATAAATAAGTTTTAAGTTTAAAAACAGATCTATCATTTCAGATGTTTTATATTAACTGCTAATTAGTACATACAATTATTTATTTCTGTATTCTCCACCCTCTCAATTTTTCAAAATTCAATAATTTAACTCTCCAAATTGGAGAATATGGCCATTTTCTTTAACTACAAACATTTTGAAGAACATTGGTAGAATTGACTCACATGAGACATTTTGAGTGTGGAAAAATGTTGAAAAAAAGTTTGCGAGAAGTCAACGTTTAAATTTCCGTTTGCCTGTTAATAAGCATGCACCGGTCTATTCATAGCTGCAGTTAATTGGTAGTTCAAATACCCAAGCGATAAACCAATATAATTTCTTACAAATTATTATCTCTTCATATTATGTTATCACGAAAAGATATATATTGATTTTTCAAAATTTTGGTCAAATTTTGCAGATGTCATCTTAACATGGATTCAATTGTGAAAAAAAATATTACCATCTTTTTAAACAATTACTTTGTAATATATCTTTAAATAACATACATTTATTAATCTGGTATTCGTTAGATTTATGCATGCTGCAATACATTCAAGTTTAAATGCAGTCTAATGAACAGGAGCACTTTACTTACTTCTGGTAATTAAATACAGAGCATTAATTTTGTCTTTCTCCAGTTAGGAATTGGTCGTCTCCTTAGCGTGGTGGTAGCACGGCTGTTTGCCAAGCGGGAGACCTGGGTTTGATTCCCGGTACCGGTGTGGGGAATTTTTCCCCGCTGGGAGACTTGGTCCGGGGTGCACTCAGCCTCGTGAGGTCCCTGGGGGCAAATAGAGGAGCTACTTGATTGAGAAATAGCGGCTCAAGGTCGAGAAGACCGCATCAACCGGCCGGAACGGACCCGAGGCGCTGATCACGTCTCACCCTCCAGCACTGCACCCCATTCATGACGCTTCGGACCGAGATGGGACATGCAGCGGCCGGGCGGTAGGCCATGGTCCCTTATGGACTGTCGTGACATGGCGCTAGGTTTACATAGGAATAACACATAGGCAGAGAAGATGTTGCATTTAACTCAAAAGTGTCATACAGAGATTTCACTGAAAATACACGTTTTAGGGTCCCCTGAATGCAAAAAAAGCATTTTAAAAAAAGCTCCGTATACGTATGTGTGTATGTCTGTTAACAACATAAATCAAAAACGAAAAGTCTGTTAAATAACAAACTTTATATTTAAATTCGGTATCTTCCAAGGATGTGACATGAAGGTTTTCAAGAACATACCTCACCCCAAATTACCCTTGATACAGATAAATTTTTGAACGTTTTGTTTTCTCAAAAATAAGTACAACGATTTTCATTAAAATGGATATAATAAAGATATTTACTACACAAATGGAATGTATATTTTAAGATTTCTGGAAATGACCCCAAAAACCTCTTTATTCTGGATTACTTTTGCATAATTGATGAACCGTAACAGAAAAAAACTTATGTACAAAATTTATAAATCTCTAACATTTAGTAAAAATTTAGAAGGAGGTAAAAATCAAAAGATTGCATTATTTATTAGGGGAAAATCTATGTCAAGTGCTCATAATATTCAACGTACTAATCAATTACCAAAACTCCAAGTTATTATAATTTCAAAATTCTTATAATTTTCTCAAGCGGGAATTTGTGATTCCTGTTTCCTTTCTTTTCTTTTTCTTTCTGTCTTTTTCAACTAATGACGATCCAAAGAAAAGCGAATTTCAATCAAATAGCGACCAGGTTTTAAACGATATTTAACAATTGCTTTAGTCTAGTGTATTTTCTTATTTCCCTTTTACGTATAAGAAACTACGTTTTAAGACCATTTCTGATAAAGTTTATCTCGATAAATATGAAGTAGACAGAAGAATAATATTTTATAACAATAATGTAAATGGTAATCGTCAATAACAAGGTGCACAGGCGATTTTCATTAAAAGTGGAGCTACAATTGGATACATCAGACTTTTAAAGAATAGTTCACAATTAAAGCAAATGATGTAATGGCCGTATCTAAGGGAATAACCCAATCTATGAGTGTGATACCAGGTGGCCACACTGTCCTAAGCCGCGCCGTGGCCGAATGGTTAGACCACTTACCTCTCACCTAGACGGCCTGGGATAGCCAAGCGATCGCATGCGAGATTTGTGGTGGCGGGATTTCTCCGGGTTCTCCGGCTTCCCCCACCATTGCATTCAACCCGTGCTCCATCTTCATTCCATGCATCATCAGTGTCATCGCCTGCGGTGCCACAAGTAGTAAAAGCGGGCGCTAAACAGTATAAAAACTGCCCTTATTTGACTTTTGCAGTAAGCCAGTGGCAGGTTTTAACTTGAAATAGCACCGCTGAGTTTCTGAAGCCCTTTTAAGTCATCAAAGAATATCTGTATACATCAAATACGGGTCAGTTGGACCACCCGGTATAAAGGTTGAAGTTCAAATACGACAATATATCAAACACTAAAAGAAAATTAATATATGTACAACCTCTATTCACTTTGAAAATGTATTCATACATCTAGCTGTAAGGCATTTTCCAGTGTTGTTTTTCTATAAATGCATGTATACGCCAAAGATAGTGAAGCTGCATAACCAAGGCTGCAGTACACACATTGGTTTGTATGCACCACCTCTAAAGCAACTATTTTCATGAAAAATGGAATTAAAAAAAAGGATGAGCGCAAACGATTTCATAAACCCCCAGAGGCAAATTAAAACACAAATTATAAATTCACTTGGGAAGGGTAAAACACTACCTTTACATTAACATTCAAGTTTTCCCCCTTTCTCGAGTGAATTAGTTGTCGTAATGAAATACACGATGAGTCTTAGAATTGTTTACGTTTCGTTCCTCAGGCTTGGCAGCGAGCTAAAACCTGAAAGAAAATTTATATTCCCGCTGTTAAACACTTCTAATGCGTAGGATGCACTATCCATAGGGAAACACTAAAAATTGGGCACTACCGTAAAGTGTTATCACTGAAAAGCTGCAATGAATGAGATCAACTATTTGCTTTTGTTTTGATTCAAATAAAGATGTTTACACAGCAACTAAAATATATAGCCTGAATTTCTTGGGAATAGTCCCTGAAGTTCTCTTCAAACTGAATGACTTTTGCATAGCGGTAAACCGTAAGGGATAGACAAAAGCTTACTACACAAAAATGTAGATCTCGCTAACACACGCAATTTATGTCACATACATTATTTTTAGAGCTAGCCATTTCAGAGATATGCCCTGTTATTGGTTTCAATGTTAAAATGTGTATACACAGGAAGCAGTGTTTCTTTTATTTAACTCCTAATCATGCAAAAAAGCGAATTTTAATGACAATCGTAGTGACTATACTTTTAATTGGGTTTGCTGGATCTATCATAAAATTTTGAATAGTTACAAGTATATTGTTTTTATTAACCTTCACAATTAATTTACATATTTAAAATATAATTAAATGTTACTTTAAATTATTAATTTGAAATCGATAGATTGTAAATCTATTAAGAAGATTTTAAAAAAATGTATTTTATCTGCAAAAAGTAAAATTTAATATAATTAACAATAGAATAAATGCTATTTATATTAATAAAATCATTTGAGCTATTTTAATTCATCCGAAAAATTATCGAATAAAATTATTCTCGTACTAAGATATTTAATAAAATTAAATTTAGAAGCAAACAATTATATACGAATAATATATACAACAATGCATGCTTTTAAAACATTTGACAATCGCTCTAGGCAAGCGTACCCCCTTAGTTTCCTTCTACTTATAACGAACTAAGTAATACAACCATTCTGCTCTCGATTAGCATGAAGTATAAAATATAACAATGTTTTGTTAGAAGTTTGTTTATGGAGCAGGTAGAGAAAGTGATGTGAATGAAACATCAATTTTATTAAAATAAATATGTTAGAACGATGTGTAAGCAATGATTCAATTCTAATATCCTGGATGTCATGAGGAGTAAATATTTGTAAACTAAGGTTTTCTAATGGTGATTCTACCTTTAAAACTCCTCTCCTATACATGCCTGATTAGTAAGAAACAATTAACTTTCTTAAGAAGTTTGTATACCCTCCAACAAACGACAGAGAGAAGAGAACGTTATAGGAATATAGCAAATCAGATTCTTTTCCTTGGCATAAAATATTTCTAAGTCATGTTTTCCTAGCAAATTCGGATCAACCTTCAACGGTTCACAAAATATAACCTTTGCTTTTTTAAATGCAACTCATTATGTATCCACAGAAAATCTATGAGCCGCAAGTTTCTTACAAGCGATTTCTATTCTACATAGCTATCTGGAACATCGATCACAACGTGACATATTCAGGTCACTCGTTGTTACATGTTGATGGTTTTGGTAGAGGAAAAGTGATCAGTCACTAAACAAGTTTAATCAACAGTGCCTTCCATTTGCCATTGCATTATAACCAACATTAATCCTGGAGTGGTAAATATTGACGTTTATCGAAACCTCTTGCCAATTTGGACTTGATACTCCTAAAGAAACATTTCTAAAAGCTAGCAAAGGTAGACCTCAGCAAAACAAATGACTACGTAAAAGCAGGTTCTCTCATATGTACTAACTGGCATTTTATTTTCACATTTGTAATTTTCGCTTTGAATAATAATGAACAGGAATGAAAACTAATGCGAATGGAAATTAGCCTGTTTTGCAGTGACATCTAATCAACATTACAAGAACCAGTGATAAATTATGCTCATCGGAAATTATAACTTTAAAGCCTGAAAGGCTGTATCGCATTTGCTTAACTTGAGTACGAAATCGCGTTTTCATTTCAAATAACAAATGCTCAAACGAATGGCTTGATCATAAATAATGTAAGCTAAGAAGTATATGCATGCCAGTTCATCTTATTTGCTGTTTACATGGTGTTGTAAGGATTAACCAAATGTATAATTTTCACAAAAAAACTATGAGTCATCTTTTGAATGCAAATATCTCAAAGTTCTATTCGACACAGAGTGTGGTTCACAATAAGCAACACATTTGCGCAGCTACTACAGAAGTTTGTTGTATTGCATTCACTTAGGATATCGGCTACTGTTTGCTTTCTATTATTTTTGTTGTTTAGAAAGAAGAACTTCTCAGCTTAAGATATCATAATCACTTTCTGAAAAGTTTTTTTTTTCTTTCCTTTTAACTTCCTCTACCAAATACAAGGAGCATTCAATAGGTCCTTAAAAATCCAAGATGCTACACCCATAGCAATGAAAAAAGTTTTTATTTAGTAACCGTCGTCTCTTATTAGATGGCAGTAAAAGTTTCAACTATATCCATCACATAGTTTCATTTCTGTGGTGATTAAACATTTCTATTTAAGAGGCTTAACACCGAAAGAGATAAAAGTCGAGTGGGTGAAGCTCGTGGCACATCTGCTCCTTCGTTTGCAACAATTTACAATTGGATAAACGATTTTAAACGTGGCCGTACATCCACAAATGATAAACATCGTTTCGGGCGTCCAGTAGAAGTGACTTCCTCCGAAATGACTGACGAAATCTAGGATATTGTTTTGAGTGATGGATGAATCAAAGTTCGCGAAATAGTAGAGGCTACAGGAATATCACAAGATATAATGTTCTCAATTTTGCACCAAAAATTAGGTCTGACAAAGTATCGGCAAGATGGTTACCGCGTCTGCTCGCAATCGTGTGATCGATTCAGAAGTTGGTTTGGTTTCTTTCACACTAGCCGTGTGTAGGACAGACGTTGGAGAGGTAGAGACAGACTGAAAACTTACGGACAGACTTTGTTAATTGCCATTGAGGTATATCATTTCAAAATAATTTGGGATGTCCTTGTGGCCAGTTGGAGAATTTAGAATGTTTAGTTCCGTTGCGGCATGTTGACATGGTAGCTCAGTGGTCAGAGGAACTGGACGCAGGAGATCTGTGTTTCAAATCCCGGCTGTTGCATTGAGTTTTTCAGTTTGACTCTACCTGTCCACTTTTAAAAGTCTTTTAAGGAGACAAGGTAGCCTGAACATACGGAAATTACACCTTAAGTGAGTTGAATTACCACTGCTCTTAGAGTATTAAATTGTACATCTAGACATTTTTATGAACTATTCTATAAATCATGAAAATTATTTCAAGTGGTTGTTTGTAAATAGCTTATGTATTTCATTCAGCAGAAAACTTAGTCTTAAAACATGTGAATTCATGTGTGTTTTTTTTTTCTCTGATACTATATGCAAAACATAATCACACTTTTGTATGCTTGTTCTTAAGATAATCAGCTATCTTCTGAACCTCAATTATTTACCTATGATACAATTTCAGCATAAATTAAAAAATAAATATATTTGCAAATTCAAAAAAGTAAAAATGTGGAAAAATTGTTATGTTGTTGCTTTCTTAATATGATCAATATATACTATAACATCACGATTTTGGTTCAGAAACTTCAACTATGTGTTGTATATATGCTGAAAATTTCAGCTTTCCAACTCTCATACTTTCTAAGAAAAAGGTAAAAAAATATCTAAAAGTGCTCTATTGAGAAAATTGAATTTTCAGATTTAAATGTTCTAAAAGAGGCATTGCATAACAGCTTTAAAGAAATGCAGACTCGTATTTAAATTATATTTAAATTGATTTAAATATACTTAATCCCCCAAAAGTATACATTTGCTGAGACTAGAAATAATATAGATTTTAACAGTGTCTAAAACAAATTTCAGAGTAGGTATCTTGTCTCCTTAAAACGTTAGCACTTCAGCACACATAAAATGTCCTCACGATTTGAATATGCTTATTGTTTCGATAACCTTGAAATTGTTATGAAATTGAAATTAAGGTGCTGCTCCTTCGCATGACCTACAGAGTGATCCAACCAGACGATAGTATGCCTAGCATACGCCTAAGAAAGAGATGCAGTAGTTAGAAGTTTATGTACTGGCTAACACACGTACGCAAAAAGAGAAGTTCTGTTCATTAAAATTTACGATCTACCGCGCTTGTTCGAAGGAGAGGCAAAAACAACGCAAAACACAAAGGGAAAGTCATAGGTCAATACGCACATAGGCTATCTTTTTCTCTGTATTTTCCTCTCTTCAAGTGCACAGGGAAAGAACAAATAATAAAAACAGAAATGCGTCTGAGGGTAATAAATTTAGCTCGAACTAATCCAAGGAAAAAGAGATTATGTAAGTCGCGGTCGTACTCTTGGCTTACTTTTTGCAATACTCATTCGCTTTCCTTGTTATTCCTGTTGCTGTCTCGCCTTTGTTCTCCTCAATGTGCTTTCTATGGCTATTCACAGATCTGGCTATGTTTATTTCTTTCAAGGTTAAGCACGAATATCAACGCAATCGATTCGCTTTAGTTTTCTCGGCACAGCTCGGTTCGTAAATGTGGTTGCTATACATATTACTAGGAAAAAAATGTTCTCATTCACATGACTTTCTCTACGTCTCTAAGACAAATTATTATTAAAAAGCTTATTTTTCTCTCTATTCCATGCTAATCGAGATAAACATCATTACCTGTTTTATTACTTGTTTCCTTGTAAGTAGAAAGAAAATAAGGGAATACACTAGTCTAAAACGATAGTCAAATCCTATAAAAGCTGGCTGCTATATGATTAAAATTCGTTTCTTTGCGTGGTCAGGAGTTGACAAATTCCCGTATGAGAAAAGTTTTAAGCATTTTCAAAACTGAAACCAATATTGAGACGTATATTTTAAATGGTCAACTCTACAAACAAAATGTATATGACATAAAGTGTGTGTTTTAATGAAATCTATAGTTTTTTGAACAATGAAATCTTGTTTCTCTCTTACAGTTTATCAGATTTGCCAGTCATCCAGAATCTTTAATATACGATATTTTAATCAAAATCATTAGAGCCATTTTTGAGAAAATTAAAAATTTCGAAGTTTTTCCATGTAAAGGATAGTTAGGGGTAGGGACATTTTCCTCAAAATCTTCATGTCGCATTCTTGGAAGATACTAAACTTAAATACCAAGTGTGAGATTTTACCAACTTTTCATTTTTGAGTCATCGTTTACATGGACATACGGACATATATGAATATACAAACATACACGGACCTTTTCCTAAAAAGCCGGTCCCCATGGCTGCGCTCGCCAAAGCGTCTCGATTTGGTGTTTCGCAGCGCAGGGGATCGTGGGTTCGAGTCCCGCCTTGGGCATGGGTGCTATACGTTTGTGTATGTGTGTGTCAAAAGTAAAACAGAAATTAAGTAATCATACAGTAATCACAGTAATCAAATTAGGTAAATAAAAGTAGGGTATACACTGTCGGAGTCCCGATCAGACTCCGGAACTGTATTTCAAAATTAAAAAAAAAAAATGTTTTTATATAGGGGATCCTGAAACCTATATTTTCGGTACTAAGTAGAGAAGTAACAAAAATAATAAAATGGTATATATCTTAAAACTTGCCTTGTCATCGAAATACTTTCTGGGAATAGGAGAGGTATACCAAAATAAACGTCGACATATTTTAAAATTCTCAACATTTGTCAGAAGTAGATGTAGCACATTAATTAATCAACCAATCTTTAAAATCCTACATCATCATTTATATTGTGTTTAGAAATTTTTCTTTTACTTAAATTTTAATTGTATTTTTATACTTAGATTATTATTGATTTTCTTATTTTAATTTTAATTATATCCCTTGTGTATTGTATTTTTTATATTTTTAGGTTGAATAGTTTTCTTAGTTTAATCAACTTGTTATTTTTATCCGAGTTTGTTTTCTACTTCCTTGGATTCTATTCATTTGTTTGTTGTATTTCAGGACCCCTGTAGTCAAATGCCAACATTTTGATGAAATATGTAAACGATTTTAAACAAATGCTTGAGGTATTGACATAAAAATCTGAGTTTTAAATGCTCCGTGAAGTCCTATGTATTTGATTGAATTTTGTACAACGTATAAATATTAACGTTCAGTTTCGTTAAATTTAGGTCAAATAAGAAAGTTGCAATGTCCCAGTTTTCAATGTTTTATTATAAATCTTTAAGGTACTGTCAACGTTCCGTTTTCTCTCCGTTTTCAAAAGCAATGAACAGTAAACTACAAAAATTCGTAATAATTAAAATACACACTTAAACTACAGTAACGTGAATTCTAATAACAAACACACTACTAAATACGTGACAATAGAATAGGATTTTGTTTAACAGGCTAATAAATGGCATTTCCTATAAAGTTACTTAGCATTAATTTAAGGACATTATAAATTCCAAGCATCTAACGCTTGACTAATTTAAATCCTGGTTACACAATAACTACTGCATGAATGATAATCAAATTTCGTTTGCGTATGCGTTATGTGTTTCTACATATAATGATTATAAAATACACTGATATCCAAACCCAAAGGACGAAAGTAGCATTCGCATGCTGTACCACTGGTAAGTAATATATCTCGATGAAACTTGAATTATACATTGAGAGAACTGTTACAGTATGCTAAGAAGGTAATTAAACGAAATATGCAATGAGAGGAACAGAAATGACACTTTTATTCATAGAAAATAAGTTATACTTAAGTCAAAAGGTCATATGATGGACCTCTAGAGAAACACCTCAGACAACAAAGTATGCTCTGCATAGTGCTCCCATGTTGGCCACAAGGTTTACGGGCTTCTTATGGCTTTCCATTCCTCTACCAGCGATGTTGACAACTATTCTATGGTCGTTGATACAAGTGGACGTGCTGCAATGCGCTTCCCCAAAGCACACATTGCGTTTTAAATGGGCGAATCGAGCAGACCAGTCCATTCCCCGCATATCCTCTTTCCAAGAGATCCTCCACATGCACTGTGAGATGCGCTCGCGCATTGTGATCCATAAACATGAAATCAGGGTCGACAGCACCCCTGAAAAGACGCTCATGAGGAAGAAGTCATCACAATAACGTTGACCAGTGAGCGTAACATACTGAAAGAATTGGAGGTCGGTACGCGCATGCAACATTATGCCTCCCCACACCTAACATACGGATCACGAAAATGATCGTGTTGAAGGATGTTCTTGCCATCCAGAAAGAAGTTCCCAAGATTTTCGAGTTCTTCGGCTCACGTCCACACGCCGACATCTCACCACATTGACCCAGTTACGACTTAATCATGGATGCCACCCTCAACATTTTCATCGTCTTCTCATCGACACGCTAGTATGTCCTTCCGACCGGGGGGAAAGGGTCGATCTGAATAACTTTTCCGTTGTTCCCCTTACAATGCCCAACGTTCTTCCCTGTTCCGCACTCTTCGTAACATTTCCGTGCCTTTTCCCGCTAGTATTAGTACTACATTATATCCTTGTCAAAACCAGTTTACCATGTAATAATAAAATTCCTTAAAGACTGCAATTTAAACATATAGCCTTCCTCACTGCACTAATTTCCTTCTCCCGCCTTTTGGCCAAATAGTTTACACCTGAGTTTATCCACCTCTCGCAGAATGAGGATACGTCAAGAATCATTACTCAGACTAAATCCGCTCTCATCCGAGAAGAATAAGCGACTCCATTCCTCGTTGGACCAATTCTGGTGCTCTTGGGAACGTCGAAAATAGTGCTGCCGATGTGCGGGTGTCAATGGAACACAAAGTCTACTGACAAAGAGATCACCTATATGCAGTTGCAGTACTAATGTGTAGATGAGATCGCGTGCCTTACACTCCTGTTAAATTGGTTGCAATTGCACTCGCTGTTTTGACGTGGAGCCTTTCTTGCCTGCTGCATAATGTAGTGGTAATCTACTGCTGCAGTTCACCGTGGTTGACCACTTCCTCTTTTTTTTAACAGTAACGGAGTTTGATCAAGTACCCCTATTTACATTTCCCCCCGTAGGTTTTACTGATTACTGGTTTAACTGTTTCTTTTACAAACATATACACATTGCACAAACATATAACACCCATGTCCAAGGCGGGACTCGAACCCACGATCCCCTGCCCACGAAGCACCAAAGCGAGACGCTTTAGCGAGCGTGGCCATGGGGACCGGCTCTTTGGGACAGCAGTGTCTGTTTTTTGGAAAGCTCCCCGTGCACATGAAACAATCCTGTCAGCAATACCAAACTCCTGAGCAACACTCGTTCATTCTTCGTCCTTCTTTCCCGATAATTCTTCCCCTGTGAAGTCTTCCAAATGTTATCTGCAGACACTACTACAGCGTATCGTAACAGCTCGCTGATTGCCACACACTGTCTTGTTCTGTTTCTTCAACTGCCCCCTATTGCGGGACCAGACCTATTTGGCGCTATACTCATGTCATGTGACGTTCGGCTTTCTATGTACGTATGAGAGATCTATGTGTAAATCTAGGTTATGCTATTGAATTTCTCAACTGGTTCTAACAGTAAAAAAAAAAGTAAAAGTATACCCATGGTAACGTAAATATAGGGGCCCTACCAATACTATAATATATTTATTACTTTCTCTAGCGTGTATGTAACAGTAATAATATAAAAGATATTGTACTCGATACCAATATTTCACCGAAATACATGTTTTGAGAGTCCCCAATTGTCTCCCAAAAGGATTTTCATAAAAAGTGGACAGCATAACTCAAAAACGAAAAGTCGCTTAAATATTAAACTTGGTATCTAAGTTTAGCATTCTTGAAGGATGCGATATGGAGATTTTTAGAAAATTACCCTAACGTCAAAGTTCGCCTGCGGTGTCATAGCTGTAAAAGCGGGCGTTAAACACTATCCAAAAAAACCCAAACTACCTTTACATTGACATTTTCTCAAAAGTGGCTCTAACGATTTTGATTAAAATACCATAGTTAAAAGATATTTACATGACAAATAAAATTTATATATTTTGTATAACTGGTAAACCGTAAGACGGGAGTGAAAAACTTACTATAAAAATGTAGCTCTTGTTAAAACAGAGTTTATGGCATACATATTTTTTGTGTAGAGATAACCGTTTACGAGATGGTCGTTTCAATTTAAAACTTCTTAAAATTTCTCAAGTGGGATGTCATCTTTCAGATCTCAATTGTTTTGCACTTGAACTTTGCAAAGCAAACCAAATTTCAGTTGTTTCACATAGTGACAGCTTTTAAAGGATCTGACCACGGCTTTAGCCTAGTGTATTTCCTTATTCCCCTTATTGATAAGGGACTAATGGTAAGGCCATTCTTGATTTGCATAAAGTAGATAGAAGAATGAGGGTTTGCAAGAATAGTTTGTTACAGAATGATTAGAAAACTCATTTTAATTTAACACATCATATGTTTTTAGGTAAATATCTTTAACACATGACTTTTGAATGAAAATCGTTAGTGTCCTTTTTGAGAAAATCGACAATTTAAAAAAATCTTCCATGTAAAAATCACTTTTTGTTTGGGGTATTTTCCTATAGGAAAACATTTGTAGCACATCTTGGTATTTATCCGACTTTTCATTTAAGTTAAACTGCTCTCACACACACACACACACACACACACACACACACACACATACATACCTATACACACGAACCTTCTCCAGAAATTGCTTTATTTTGATTTAGGAAGCCTCAAAACACAGTTTCGGTGAAATCTCGGTATCAATTTTAGATGAAATGCAATCAATACATGCTCTACTTACTCTGTATATCAGACCGTTCCAGTCTGGGTGCGCGCTAAAAGAGCAGAGAGTTACTCAAGATTCTTAGAGGTCTGAATACAATGTGCAATACAACAATAAATGAGAGTAAGCTATTGTCAAGACTGAATCAATTGTTGCCATGAACTCGTAGGAAGAACAAATATTGTGCTATGGCCTTTTCCCAACAATGTATTGACTAACATGTTCCTCCTCCATCTAGCTTTGAGGTTTTTAGTTGAGTACGCGTCAAGAGCTGAAACAGCCTGATTTACGGGGTAGAGAATGTAAAAATGTCAATTTAAAATTAAGGCATATTTTATTTCTCCACAAAATCACCTCCAATATTTGAACATTTGCCATGTCCGTTCATGAGCTTTAGCTGCCAGAAGTCTATTAAGCCAAATGTTTGGACACTATTTCACCAAGGAAACAAAGATAAATATTTGGAAAAGAAATGTAACTCTTCTAAGGTTACATATTAGGTTATTCGCTTTTACTTCAAATCGCCTCTGATGAGTGATAAATGTCAGGTGCATTTGAGTATCCATTTTTAAACACTCCACATTCCTTTTTTTTTTTTACATTATTTCGTCCATTAATACATGGCCATGCACTTCCTTTCGTTGATGGTAAATGTCCACATATTTTAACTTCCGAACATTTAAGAATCAATTCCGCTCATCTCACAATTGGCAGTACTTTGTATCACATATTTATTTGAACAATCACAGAATGCACAATAACATTACACCGAGAATAATGTCGAGGACAATATTTGACTTTAAATATAAGTCCGGCAGCAATTTGCGCAGGGGGGAATGTACAAACGCACCTTACTTTCAGAAACACCCTCGGTACAAAAAAAACAAACAAACAAACAAAAAACGTAACATACCTCAATTATACATCAGTTTCAGTTAAATATAATGTTGTACAAACCACATTTTTCTTCTAAATTTGGGTTGCTCGTGTAGTATGATTAAACACTTGAAAATAAAAGCCCTACAACTACCTCACCATAACATGTTGAAAATAAGCACTCAGAATAATCACTATTGCTGTAGTTACAGTGATCGGTTGAATGTTTACATCATATTTACAAAATATTCTGAATAGTGAATGCCCTGCTTTTTGCAAATAATTCCAACATAGACAGATTACTCAGTAGATAACCTTGACACTAGAGCTCCGATGTGTTTTGTTTCAGAGATTTTAAGATCACGTCTGCTTAAAGGTATAATCTTCTCAACGGTGTTCTGTTTCGCTTTGGTGGAAGCACGGTTATTATTTTTTCTCAACTGATCAATGTCATACTCGTTATGCTACCTTGTGAGTATTTTTCATTAAAAATAATGGGAAACCACTTTCACGTCGGCCATTTGCACAGAAAATATGCCTAGAGCTAATACCATAGTGACTGTATAGGGCTGTATATATTATGTGTAGATATGTCTTTTAAGTGTAATTATCTATTATAAGAGGGTGCATTTATGAAGGGTATTCTGTGCTGTAAATTTAAATTGCTATATTTTAATATCTTTGTATCTTTATTTTCGGATTCACTCTTAATTTGATTGTTGTTTAATATTGCTTTTGACTGTGTATTTCCTTTGTCTTTTTATTTTCGCGTTTACTCTTCTAATTCTTTGTTGTGGTTGTTGTTTTAATATTGCTTGTAATGTGTATTGCAAAAGCACGTACGGTCTGTGGACCCGTGCGACTGTTGAAATTCTATGTATGATATTGCTATGTTAATAAATACACTTATTCATTCATTCATAGTGACTGTAATAAAACCCAGAAACTTCTAGATTTGTTAGGGTAGATAAATAATTGCAAGTAAATCCAGAGAGGAAGAAATTTGTGTCAACTGACCATAAAGTAGTAGTTTATGTAAAGTATACACTCCTTCCAGTGATCAAAAAGATATCAATAGTCTCTCTGATATCTTGAGCGTATGCTTTTGAAGCTGTTGTTTATAATTAAAACTATTTTCATTTAGTGTTATCTCTATTATATTTCGTGAGGCCGGCAGAGGAGGAATTGCCTCAACAATCAACAAAACATGTTGATTTAACACGTTGAAAACAACTGTTGGCAATTAATGAGCATGTCGACTGACCAACCAGTCTTACGTAACATGTTGAAGAAAATAAATGTATTTATTAAAGACGCTGGTAGAGAAAATAAAAATATGACCTGAATAATGTATTGCTAAGAATAAGTCTGTTATGATTTGAACTCCTAACATAATCCTAAAAGAGAAGCGAAGTTTCGTGAAGATGAAATATTTGAAGGTGTTAGTAGACCTACTAATGCATTGTTAAAAAATGTAATCAAAGGATGAACTTTTGAGACGTTTACTATTTATTCTTCCTATTATTGCTCAGGGTTGGGAGAGTATAATATCGTTGGTAGAGAAAGGAGGCTTCAATGTGGCCCAACTCTCTCCGTCATATGCGCAAATTTAAACTTCCGCCACGATTCAAGTATATGGTTAACATTACCGAATTCTGGCAATATCGGTTTCCTAACGTTGCTCTTTTGAATTCACGCATTGTGCATGTCTCTAAGCCAAGATCGCTTACGTTGTCAGATAGAAATCTTCAAGAGTTACGATCGAAACGATCATGGTGTTGCGTAAGCTCGCATATGTGCATTATGTCTTACATATTTTGTTGAACGAAATTTTCAATTTGATTACGTATAATGTTTATAACCAACCATACAGCGATCAGTTGATTATGTTCTTCCTTTGCCCATTCAGTAATTTTCCATTCGTCGACTTTGACGTTGCTTGCTGTTTCTTTAGCTTGCGTCACATGATATTTCAATATTTGCATCTCATTTCTGACCCAGGTTAGATAAGTGCGAAAACGTTAAGAGTAGACGCTCTGGCAACAGGAAGCTCACTAACCTCTCGGTACACGTGGCGAGTCTACACCTGAATACTGACCATGCACTATTGTGGTTTTTATTAATAGAAGATGGCACCCGTCGAGTTTCTTGAACTGTAAACTTGGAAGTTGAGCAACACGGACGTATGTGTTCCAGTTAACCTAATTTTAGAAGACGTTCGTCGTCTCGTGGGACATGCGTGCTCCTCTCAAAGAATGACGCATGCCCCCATTGCACCGACGCGTGGAGCTTTCCACGTCGATAATAACTGTACCTTCTTAAAACTCTTGTTACACTATTACGTGTAGAAAGCGGCGGAAGTATTGAATTCCACCGAAAGATTCAATAACAAGAATTCACCCGAAATGCACGTTTTCCTGAATCCAAGACACACATTTTTATTTTCTCAGCCACAATCATAGTAGGAAGAGATGCTATTCCATTCCACCCAAAAATTCGATGCCGAGATTTCATCGGAAATACATTTTTGATGTGACTCCTGATCCAAAAATATATTTCCTGAAAAGGTCCGTAGGTCAGTGAACAGCAAAGCTAGTTAAATATTTAACTTAAGTTTTAATTTCAGTATCCAACAAAGAGGCGAAGAAGATCTTCAAGAAAATCCTGCAAATTACACTTTGCATGGGATATTATTCGAAATGTTCGATTAACTAAAAGTGTCTAACGATTTGGATTAAAATACAAAATTTTAAGTATTAATGCAATAAATAAAATGTATATCCTGAACTTTGTGAGCATAGCTTGTGAAGTCTGCTTCTTTCGGAAGAAACTTTGTATAATCTTTTGTAATTGGTGTACATTAGATAGATGAAAACGTACGACATAAAGAATGTAGATCTCTAAAAACACGCAGCATATTACATGTATTAAAGAGATCTACAATTTATTACAAATTACCCATTTTGTACCATTAGCCATTTCCGAGATATTTTTCATCTATGATTCAAATTATTCAATACTATTTCATTCTTTTAAAGTCCTTTATCGCGACTGCATGGAAACAGTAAATAATGATAAAGTTCAGATGTAGTGTCCCGTTCTAAACTATTGTCTGGCGCCTTTCACTCTGCATTTGTAACGAAATGTGTAATTAGCTATTTTTGTAAATAAAATAAAGCAGATATAAAATCACGCTTTCGTAAGAATAGTATGTATGGTCACTAATAAATGTTAGAGGGCAGAGAAGTAATGTAAATTTAACACATCAATTTCTAGAACAAAAAAACAGGTCCATGCGCGCATGGTTTGTCTGTAACACTATAATTCAAGAATGAAAATTCGGCTAAATACCAAACTTGGTTTTAAGTTTATTCTCACAAAGATCAATACTAAGAATTTCAACAAAAAATCCTCCACTCCAAACTACCCTTTACATGGAAGATTAATTGAAATATTATTTTGTTTCAAAACCGGCTGTGACGATTGTGGTTAAAATACCTCATATTAAAATAATAATGTATATACGAATATTCTGGGAATAGGTTGTGTCCTCCACATTCGGAAGATTTTGATAAAATCTTGGTAAATGTTAAACGATAGATGAAAACGTATTACACAAAAAATCTGATGTGTCCACTCATCTGGTATTCATCTGTTCCACAAACAAAGCTTTCTTTACAAAAGATTATTCTTTTATCTGTTATGCTAATCGAAATAAACCTGAGCACTAATGGTCTTACTACTTGCTTCCTTTTAGAAGAGAAATAAGGAATACACTAGGCTCAAGCGACAGTCAAAATTTTCAAGTGTAAATGACCTGTTATTTATGAACGCTCTTTAACTGCTGTGGTTCTCAGCGTCCCATTCTAAATTGGGCGTGAAAGACCACTTGCTTTTGCTCAGAAGCCTCTCTATCAGGCTTGAGGTTCTTTTACGTGCCGTAAATCTACACCACGGGTTCCACGGTTTTACTTCCCTTTCGAAGGAAGCCATGCTAAGGATTTTTACACCCGAAAAAACTCCATCGTCCTCCGCCGGGTTTGAACCCGCGACCTTGGGTATACGAAGTCAGCATGGTAACCATTACACCATGGAGGGCGACTAAAAAAATGTTTTTCCAGTAATATCGCTATGTGAAACAGGCGAAACTCGGTTCTCTTTTGCATTCCCCAAGAGAGATAAAACGAAAGTAACTTGTCGCTTGAGAAAAGTTTAAGTAGTTTTGAACTGAAACCAATAAAAAGAAATATCAGAAAAACGGTTCACTCTACAAAAAATGATTATGTGAGATAAAGTGTCTGATTTAATGAGATCTACACTTTTGAGCAGGCAGTTTTTGCCTATCTCATGCGGTTTACGAATTATATAAAAGTCATCCGGAATAAAGAGGTCTTCGGAGGCTATTTCCAGAAAATTCAAGATGTAAAAGATAATTGGAGTTGGAATTTTCTTGATGGTTTTCGTGTCGCTTCCTTGGAAGGTATTAAACTTCGATACCAAGCTTGGTATATAACGGACCTTTTATTTATGAGTTATGCTGTCCACAGACACACACAAACATGGGCATTATTCGAAATATGCTTCTTTTGGACTCAGGAGGTCTCAAAACATATGTGTGTGTCCGTATGTCAGTGTGTGTGTGTGCTCGAAAACGAAAAGACAAATAATATCACACTTGGTATCTTCCAAGGATGCGACACGAAGATGTTCAACAAAATCCCCTAACCCCAACTACCCTTTACATGAAAACATTTTCAACAATTTTGATTTTCTCAAAAATATCTCTAACAATTTTAATTAAAATGTCGTATATTAAAGACGTTTACATGACAAATAAAAAGTATATCTTGAATTTTCTGGGAATAACCTCTGCAGATAAGTTTATTCTGGATGAATTTTCCGGAATTTGAATATCTGGCAAACCTTAAGAGATAGAAAAACTTACTTAATAGAAAATGTAGAGCTCGTTAAAAGACAGATTTTATATTATATACATTTTTTGTGGAGTTGATGGTTTTTGAGATATTCTTTGTTATTACTTTCAGCAATAAAAATACTTATACCTTTACGCTACGGTAATGTGTCAACTCCTGGCCATAAAAACAAAGGCAGTTCTATCACATAGCAACCAGCTTTTGACTATCAGTTTAGCCTATGATATTCCCTTATTTCCCTTCTACTTACCTGGAAGCAGCTAATAAAATGATTTCTGCTAATTTGTTCTCGATTAGCATTAAGTGAATAGAAGAATAAGCTTTTTAACAATAATATGCTGTAAAGGTGTAGAGAAAGTCATGTGAATGGAATACATCACATTTATTTATTGTTCCTTTTACACATTTACCCCGTTTTTTTAATGCATAGTCGACGGTTTTCCTTTTGGAACAAATTGCCTATCGACAATGGTATTAACTCGTGTAATATTATCGTTTTTTATTTACTTTTAATTAAAATCATTAGATGGAAGTTTCTATTCTCTCCGCCTATAGAACAATCTGGAACTCCGTGGAAAATTCCAGGCACCTTATAAAACAGCGTGCTCACGAGTGAGATAGTAAATTGATAAATACGTTGTTATGCGGCATTCAAATGCGATTCTGCGATGTCTATGATGATATATAATTTGCAGTGAATGCTGCTTCCGCGAGAGATTATAGGCCTCCTGTGTTCAATCCCTAGCATTTAAATTATCCGAACAAGGAGTTGCTTCACGCCTATTTCATTAAGCGGATATGTCGCGTGAAGTGACAGGGAAAATCGAATTAATCACATTAGTGACACAATAATGTCTAAATTACAGCGGAAGTTGAACTATAGTAGTCGGATTACTTTGAAACAAAGTCTACTTCTCGCTGCAAACTCTGTAAGAGGAGAGGGGTGTAGAAGGTCGTGCGCAGCAGTGACAGTGTTATCTGCTACTGCGCGGTCTGTCACAGTGAAACATGTTTGACTAATTCTAGGTAGATACAGTGCTTTTTATTGAAAGAAAAATATAGAAATGTCTATGACACGTTTATCTCTGTTTATTTGTTGGCTTTATATTGTTCCAGGCTGGTGATGAAAGCGAGGTAAATGTCTGTGATCAGATTCAAGAGAAATGGTATGTCTGTTACAGAAGTCCTTGGCTGTTGAAATCCGGAAAACCAACAAAGTCCGTTACGCAGATCATAGATGTATCTCGTACTTCAAACTCCAAGAAGCTTCTAATGGACGGTACATCTATAATACCGCCATCTTGGAGCAGTGTGCAAAGCGTTGTGTTTGAAAGGATTACAGGGAGAGCTGCAAAATCGTCACGGGGATTCACTAAGAAAGTTGCATGGAAATGGTATGGCTTGGATTAGACAGTCAACTAAAAATCAATATCATTTAAATAAATTCCATAGTAACAATAATTACTTATTTTAACCAATTAATTATTACAGATTATATTAAAATGAATTATAAAACCATATTTTTTCTCAAGTTTATAAGATTTAAGGTGTAATTATTTGAATTTAAAACGGCGCAGGTAGCGGTGCGCGCTCACTCGTTCATTAGGCAAAGAGATTGTAGATCACATTTTTACTTTCTCCATACGCACTATGTACATAGTGTATAGAGAAAGTATTGCACTCCACCAAAAAATTCGATACCGAGATTTCACCGGAAATACATGTTTTAGGGTCCCCAATATCCAAAAAAAGCATTTTCACAAAAAGGTCCGTGTGTGTGTGTGTGTCCGTGTGTCTGTGAACACGATAACTCAAAAACGAAAAGTAGGTAAAATACCAAACTTGGTATTTAATTTTGATTTTCTCAAAAATGGCTATAACGATTTTGATTAAAATTTCGTATATTAAACATATTTACCTGACAAATAAAATGTATATCTTGAATTTTCTGGGAATAGCCTCTGAAAAGTAGTTTATTCTGGATGAATTTTACTAAATTTTGAATAACTGCTAAACCGTAAGAGATGGACAAAAACTTACTACACAAAAAATGTAGAACAGATTAAAACACACAATTTATGTTATATACATTTTTTTCGCGGAGTTCGTCGTTTTTGTGACATTCCTTATTTTTGGTTTCTGCTATGAAAAACTTATACTTTTCTCAAACAGGAACTTGTCAACTCCTATCCATATAGACAAAGGAACTTCATTGACATAGCAACCAGCTTTTGACTATCACTTTAACCTACGGTTTCCCTTATTTCTCTTCTACTTACAAGGAAGCGAGTAATTAGACTATTTCTACTATTTTTTTCTGATTAGCATAAAGTAAATAGAAGTATAAGCTTTTTAAGAATTATTTGTTGCAGGGATATGGAGAAAGTCATGTGAATGGTGCACATCAGAATTTTTTTAATTGAGGGTGAAAGGGAATGAAGAAAATGCAGTAGTAGAGAGATGGACAACGTGAAGGAAGATACTAAGATGAGAGTTAACAGAAAAAAAAAAATTAGCCCAAGGGAGGGTTTTTATTCTTATTTCTTTATTTTATTTTATTTATTTCTGTCGCCTTTCTTTAAGTACATTTATGTGAATATATTTATGTGTATATGTGAGTGCGTGTACATATGCGTGTGTCTGTGAACACAATGGACATGAAAAAAAGTCGCTAAATACCAAAATTAGTATTTAAATTTAGTACCTAGCAAGGATACGACACAAAGATTTTGAGGGAAATCCCCCACGTCAAACTACCCTTTACATGGAAAAAATTTTAAAATGTTTATTTTCTCAAAAATGATTAACGATTTTAATTAAAATATCGTATACTAAAATATGTACGTGAAAAATTAAATAATATCTTGAATTTTCTAATAATATCTTGAATTAAATAATATCTTGAATAGCCTCTGAAGACCGCCTCATTCTGGATGACATTTATATAATTTTTGCATAACTTGTAAACCATAAGAGATGGACAAAAACTTAGTACACAAAAATGTAAATCTCGTTAAGACACAAAATTTGTATTTATATATAATCTATAAAGTAAACCGTTTTCGAATTATTCAGAGTTATTAATTTCAGTTTTAAGGTACTAAACTTTTCTCAAACGGGAGACATCTTTCTTTTCGCCTCTCTTTTTTTTATCCTAGCAAGTAAAGAGAATGGATTTCAGTTGTTTCACTTAGGAATCTGGCTATATATTTTGTGTAGTGTATCCCCTTGTTTCCCTTCTGCTTACAAGGAAATAAGTAATACGACCACTTCTGGCAATGTTTATCTTGATCAGCATGCCGTAGATAAAAGCATAATCTTTTGTAAGGAAATTTTGTTTTTGGAACAGCTGGAGAAAGTCACGTGAATGGAACATACCAGATTTTTTTATATTAGCCATAACTGATGGAGAAAACGTATTAATTTTCGTACTCTCCTAAACTCTTGACTTTTCAAAATGTAATAATTTATCTATCAAAATTGGAGCATTTTTTTATAAAAAATTAATATTGTGGCAAGCATATTTAGGATTTCTATGTGAATGTTACGTATAGGTAGCCAGAGAGTGGACGAAAACAGGTGGCTGGGATGCTCAACCGGAACTTCAACGTTTTTTTGGGATTCACGAGGAATCATCTACATTGATTACTTGCAGAAAGGAAGATCGATAAATGGAGAGTATAAGGCATCGCTATTGTACCTTTTGAACTGAGAAATCAAGAAAAAAGCCCTCATCTGGATAAGAGATAGATTCTCTTCCATCTAAACAATGTAAGGGTGCACATCTGTACAGTTCCAATGGCAAAAGTTGTAGAATCAAGACTGAATTACAACACCCACCGTATTCACCATATATGGGACCCAGTGACTGCTTTTTTATTTCCAAACTTGAAAAAGTGGCTTGGCGGAAAACGATTCACTTTTAACTAAGGAGTCATCTCCCAAACATATCTATTTTGAAGACCTTCCGAAATTCTACTTTTGGAAGTCTTGAAACATATGGAGAAACGCTGGGAAAAGTGTATCGAGCTAAGAGGTGATTATGTTGAAAATTAAAAATAAGATCTACCAAAAATAATTTGTTTTTCTATCTTTTTCCAAGGACTTAATGAACGTCCCTCATATTTACGGTGAGAAGATTAGTGACACATACGTCACAAAAAGTGTTCTGTGTTTTTATACACTCTGTAATGAAACCTGAGAGCAATTTCGGCGGAATTTAACCTTGTGACCCAGATATAAGGATGAGCAATTCCCCAAATGATGGATTTAGAGAGGTACTGACTCATTGACTTTGCCTCCATGCTCCCCAAGTCTTAATGGCTGGAGAGCTTTTCCTGTGACGATTAGTGAAGGAGGAAGTGTACTGCGCGTCTGAGGTAGATTTGGATCATTTGCGACTTCAGATTTATCAAGTAATTGCTAAGTCGCATCACACATGTTGCGGAATGCCTGGTTGAAATTGGTGTACAGCTGGAGACTTGCCAAGCTACCCGGGGAGCACATAACAAATGTATTTGAATGTATCACAAAATGCGTGAGTCGCTACAACCACCTAATTTGTGCTTTTTCTACTACGTATATTAAGTAGGGGAAGTCTTTCATCCAAAAATTCAATACCGAGATTTCAAGGAAGTACATATTTACAGACTCCCTGAAAAAAATTACCCTTCTTGCAGTATGCACAATGTCTTGTATTCCTCTCAAAAATGCGATACCGAGATTTCACCGGAAATACATGTTCTGAGATCTCCAGAATAAAAAAAACATTTTTAGAAATATATCCGTGTGCGTGTCTTTGAGACTGTGGCAAACGTAGCTCAAAAACGAAAAGTTGGTTAAATAGAAGACTTGGTATTGATGTTTAGTATCTTCCAAGGCTGTGATACAAAGATTTTCAACATTGTGGTAGGTAAGGATGAATTGGATCGGTAGGTAAGGGATTAATTGGGTCGTTAGGTAAGGGATGAATTGAGTAAAAATAAACAAAGGCCCTTCCTCCCTAAAAAAAAGAATTTTGCCCAAAATGCAAACTTTTAATAACGAAGGAAAACATTGGTTTTATTTTATATACTTTTAGTTATTTTATACACATAGAACGCAACCCCAAGTACCCTTTACATAGAATATTTTTCCAAAATGTTTATTTTCTCAAAATTATTTTAAATTAAAATGACATATCTTTTAGATATTTTCATGACAAACAAAATGTTTATCTTGCATTTACTGGTAATAACCTCTGAAGATCTCTTCCTTCTGCATGACTTTTGTATACCTAATTAGAAGACAAAAACTTATTGCACTAAAAGTATATCTCATTAAAACACACAGTTTGTATAATACACATTTTTTGGTTTCCGTTTTAAGTTATTTAAACCTTTCTCAAACGGGAAGAAATATTTCCTTTCGTCCCTCTTTTGTTTACTCCTAGCAAGCAAAGACAACAAATTTTGATTGTTTCACTTAGCGAGCGGTTTTAGCGTAGTGCATTCCCCTACTTCCCTTCTACTTATAAAGAAGCAAGTAATAAGACTACTTCTGGCAGTATTTATCAAGATTTGTATGAGGTAGACAAAAAAAATAATCTTTTGTAAGAAAAGTTTGTTTGTGGAGCAGCTAGGGAAAGGCATGTGAATAGAGCTATCAGATTTTTAGAAAACAAATGTGTGACTATCCATCTGTATGTATGTATGTGTGTGTGTGTTTGTGAACAACTTAACTCAAAAACGAAACGTCGGTTAAATACAAATATCCTAATTAAGCTTTTCGGATGTCTTGATGGTGGGGTCAAAAACAGTAAAGGGTTTAATATTGGCCATTGTTGCAATTGAGCGATTTCGCAGTAAATGAGATCTGAAAAAGAACCAAAAGAAAACAAAAAGTATAGGATCTTTAAATAAGGTTTGAAATTAAGTATGGAAGAGAAGTGGATGTTTAAGGTAGAGAAATTCAAGTTGCTAGGGAATTTTCATATTTAGGGATGAAGTTACTTAGCACGGGAAGGTGGGACAGTTAGATCAGAGTTGATGTGGCAAAGGGGGATTATTTATAATTGCAGTAAGAAGATGTGGACATACAGCACCAACAGCATGTACAGTAGTTTGAGAGAATAAATTGTGAATTGGTTGAGTCCACATATGGAGCAAAAATTTAGGGAATTGAGGAAGGGTGGAAAATATTGTATTTATTGTTTAGAACATTTTGCAAGGTAATTTTAGTAGTCCCACAGTACACAGTTAATGCAGGAGCAATGACAGAGTTAGGGAGGGATAGTGTCAGATGTCAGATACTGGAAAGGATAGCTAAGCACCTATTTTATATTCAGCAAAATATCAGATATTCTGAAAGTATGTTTAAGGTTTCAAAAGAATAAGGTGGAGAGTAAAGGCATGTGGTTGAATAAGATTGAGGAAGAATTAATCAAGAACGATTAAGGAGATGTGTGGTACACAATGGACAATCTTATTAGGGGATTTTGGAAAGAAGCAAGAGCCAAATTAGAGGATATGGATAAACAGAATTCACGGATACAGAAGAGAGAGAAAACATCTGATGTGTTCCATTCACATGAATGCAACAAAATATTGTTATTCTTCTCTCTACTTCAAGCTAATCGAGAAAAACATTATCAGAAATGGTATTAGTGGTTGGCTAACATTAGGAGATTCATTCATTGTCTTACGAAATCCCGCTAAAGAACTTGTAGTTTTAGTTATTTGTCTATTCTTCTAACATACAATTTCATTATAACAGACAATGAATTAAAGGAAATACCTGGAAAGTTAAACTGGATAAATTCACCGCTAATTCTCTCTCTAAGATGCAATTTAATGTAAGTGATCTTGAGGATGGAGGTAAGGAACTCATAAAGACAATGCTAACGGATTGTAGATAAAGTTAAAAAAAATCAATGTCATTTGCAGTGAGAAAAGAAGTTTATTTTAGTCTCCTTATCTCGTAATATTAAATATAAGATTTGTTCAATTATCAGCAAGTTACGGTGATATTTGCAGTAAGTTATTGAGAGTTTACTATGAGGATAATTACAAAATTATTAAGATAATGAGTATAAGATGAAAGAACACTAGACTAATAAAATATTTTAATTATCTAGGTGTTTATTTAGGGTGTAATAGAGAAAAAGACATAAATAATAAATTACAAATATTTCAATATGGTTGGGAAAAAAGTAAGAAAGGAAACATATCTAAAGTTTTATAAGTTATTGGCTGTGCCTGCATTATTGTATGACACAGAAATATGGACCCTGGGTAAACAAACACCAAAATAATAGAAGCTAGAGAAATGAAATATTTTAGATTTGTGGTAGGATATACATTAATGGACAAAAAAAAAAAAAAAAAAAATATATTCGTAAAGAACTGAAAATATTTAGTCCCACAGATAGAATAGAAGAGTATAGGAGACAATGGTATGAATATGTCTGTAGCATGGATTCCAAAAGAATGTCCTGGAAAAGTTTTCAACTATCAGCCGAGAAGTGGAAAAAGAGACCAGGGACATCCACGTAAAAAATTAATAATTGGAGCCGGAACAAACCAAATAAGGTTTAATCCTTGCAACTAGAAGAAATGTATAAGATACTCGCGGTTAGGGCAAAATTCATGTGTTACGCATTCAAGAACAACTCAAAACTGTTGGAGTCATAAGAAGTCATTTGAGTAGGAAACTGGCCTTTACCCCTTTACCTGAAGGGACGTTAGATTTGCTGATGGCAAAGAGAACGCCGTCTGAGTTAAAGACAGGTTCATGCTAAGAACACCCTCTAAAATGTGAATTGGTGGCGTCACACACTAGTGCTTCGTGAGCTGCCTAATCTCAAAATTTGATTTTCAATGTTACATAAAAGCATATCTATTACAAGCTGCGAAATTAATCTTCCGAATAGTTCTGGTATAAGAGCAGACGGGTGGTACGAAATGGAAACTCCCGAAATCTAACGATTTCGCAATTCATTAATCGAAAAGAATCGTAGGCCGACACGTACGTTTCCCCAGTTTGACATTTAAGGGACAAAAGTACGCCAAAGTGTGTCAGCAGAGACGACGTTAAGACGGTTAAGACGCCCAGAAGTAAGTGCGAAGACTTTTCCTTTTTAGAAAGTTCGAATAGCCAAAGAAGTCCTTGAGTGACAGTGCTAAAATTCCGGAGGCTCAGCGGGGAAGCGAATCCTTGTCAGCAGGACATAACTTCATCACGAATTAATACCGGCCGGCCACACACAGGTGTGTGGGAAGTAGTGCCCCCTCCCTTTGCGGCCCAGTTTACAATTGACCACCGCCCCAGACGCAACAATAAAGATCAGGAGGCTGTGAAAGTGTTATGTTAGAAGTTAATACGGTCTAGTGGTCAGGGGAGGCGGGCGTCTGGTTAGCAAATTAACAGCAGTCGTCCACCAAGTTCAAGGACACAGGAGCGTTCTCGTTTCTTTCTCAGCAGGGGAACACGGACAGTGACCGCCTGTCTAGTGTCTACCGCAGGACAAGGATTTGCCTTAGCGGAGGTCACGTTAATTAAAACTCATAGCTCGTGCCTAGTCCCATGTAAATGATTCATTCTGCAGCGTAACTTGATACACACCGATTAGACCAGCTACAGCTTTTCCTTCGGTTGCAAATATTGAACAAATCACTGCTAAGTTGAATCCATTCATCAACAACAGTTACAAATTAAACCTTCAACTCGACTAGTCTTAATTAAGGTAACATCTATGAAACTGGAAAATTTTAAAATTATTTTGTTTGATAATAAAACAGTATGAATTCTAAACTTTAAGAAAATATATTGATTTTCCCAACTGGCGCAGTCTTAACTTCAAATTAACTGAAGCGAAGTAGTTCTATTCAAATCATGATGGCCCTCAAACGAGGCCGCTTCCCTCTTCCACTGGGCAATAACCATCAGAAAACAAAAGACGAACCTGTACTACGAGCGAGAGACAACGTAGTAAAATCTGTTTCCTGGAGAAGCAAGATAAGAATGGCGCCTCGGTTAAGGTATCAGTAAATGGAAGACCTGGCAACAGTGAGGGTTGGTTTTCAACAGCAAACCCCTTAACCGCAAACTTTATAAACTCAAGTCTAGTTTGAAAGAAGAGAGGGGCAGAGTATTCAAGTTCTGAAAAATACTGTAAATGGGTAGGCGCATCCTTAATAAGCACTCCCAATTTTAAAACTTATTTTCTCGCAAACTTTTTTCCAACATTTTTCCATATTCAAAGAGTACCACATAATGCAATTTTTCTCTAATATGTTTGAAATGTTTTATACTGTCTCTCAAAAGCACAGTAAAGAAAATGGTCATATTAATTTTCCGAAACAATGCTCTAATTTTTACTTTCTCTACATATACTATGTACATAGTGTATAGAGAAGGTATTGCACTCCATCCAAAAATTCGATACCGAAATTTGACCGGAAATATATATTTTAGGGTCCCCTGTATCCAAAAAAAAGTATTTTCAAAAAAAGGTCAGTATGGGTGTGTGTGTGTATGTGTGTGTGTGTGTCCGTGTGTCAGTGTGTCAGTGTGTCCGTGTGTCTGTGAACATGATAACTCAAAAACGAAAAGTCGGTAAAATACCAAACTTGGTTTTTAAGTTTAATATCTTCCAGGGATGCGACACGAAGATTTTGAGAAAAATCCCCCCCCAAACTACCCTTTACATGCAGCTTTTTCAGAATATTTTGATTTTCTTAAAAATGGTTCTAAGGATTTTGATTAAATATCGTATATTAAAGACAAATAAAATGTATATCTTGAATTTTCTGGGAATAGCCTCTGAATACTACTTTATTCTGGAAGAAATTTACGGAAATTTACATAACTGCTAAACCGTAAGAGTTAAATAAAAACTTACTACACAAAAAATGTAGAGCACCTTAAAACACACAATTTATGCCATATACATTTTTTTTCGTGGAGTTGGTCGTTTTTTAGACGTTCTTTGTTTTTTGTTTCAGCGTTAAAAAACTTATACTTTTCTCATACAGGAATTTGTCAACTCCTGTCCATACAAACAAAGGATACATACCAACCAGCTTTTGACTATCACTTTAACTTATGGTACTCCCTTATTTCACTTCTACTTTCAAGAAACAAGTAACAAGACTATTTCAATTAAGGTTTCTCGATTAGGATGAAGTAAATAGAAGCATAAGCTTTTTAACAATAATTTGTTAAAGAGATGTAGAGAAAGTCATGTCAATGGAACACATCAAATTTTTATAAATAGATTATTAAATTTTGAAAAACCATGAGTTTTAGAAAGCACAAAAAGTAATAGCTTTTCCCTACCAATTAGGGCTAATAAAATACGACACCTATTTGTAAACTCATTTTCTGTAAAACTGGATGTTTGTATGTGAAAACTTTTATAAATGCATCAAATGGCTGATTTTTATTAGAACAATGAATTTAGTCAGTAAATAATAATTATTTAAATAGCCATGTAAGCTATAATTTTGATACATGGCAAAACTGCCACTATTACTGTGTGTAATAACTGGGATAAGTTTCAATAAGATATTACATACTGTGGATTTTTCAAATTTTACGGATATATATTACCTTAAAGGTTGTCTTTACATACAATTCCGGATTCCAGAAATACCAGTAAGTTAGAATATTTTGAGATTTATTATGTAAATAGCACTGCGATTAACTAATCATGACGTCTCACATTTACTTTCTCTACCAATATAAATGTACGTAGTAGACAGAGAAAATATTGTATTAAACCTCAAATTTCGATGTCGAGATTTCATGAAAATACATGTTTTAGAATCCAAAAAAGAAGAATGTTTATTAAATGCTCGTGTGTCAGTGTGCATGTGAATGAACAGTATAGCTCGCTTTCTTTTTATTTTATTTTTTATTTGTGTTTGTAGTCAGCTTACCCTTACGTATTTAGGACTTACAATCGAATGTCTATCCAGTAGCCACTGGCACGAGAGCACAAAATGCAGAACCTGGAACGAGTGGTCGGCATGAGCGTGAGGAAGTGAATGATATGAAATGCAAGCGAAATGGATGATAGGAAAGATGATGATGAGTCAATTAGTGGAAAAAGTGGCGGGGAAACAAGAATACCCGGAGGAAACCTACCCAGATGCCGTTTCTACACCACAAATCCCACATGTGACGCTTGGGATCGAACCCGGACCGCCTAGATGGCAGGCGAGCGGTCTAATCTCTCAGCCACGGCGCCGTCTAACAGCTGAACTCAACAATTAAAAGTTCCAAACATTACGGAAAGGTAGAGTGAGACTGAAAAGTTAAATACAATAGCCTCGATTTCAACCACGGATCTCCTGGTTCTCCGTCCAGTTGTTCTGGCTGCTGAACTACCCGGAACAACATGTCAACTAAATAAATTAGTATCCGGACCAAGATCAGCAGACCCATGGTTCCAATCCCGGCTATGGCATTGAATTTTTCATTCCGACTCTATTTTCCTACTCTAGTCCCATACAAACTTCTGTGGAATAAAACATAATTATCAAACATGACATTTAAGATCAGTACCCTCCAAGGATGTGGCAGGTAGATATTTAAGAAAATCTCCCATCTCAAATTGAAACACTTGTCGAAAGTTTGGAACATCTCAATAATAGTTCGAACCATTTAGATTACAATATTCTGTGTTTAAGATATTTTATGCTAAATGAAATTTATATCTTGAATTTTGTTGGACTAGCCACTAAAATCATGTTTTCTTTCTGGATGATTTTTGCACAAACCATAAATGATAGAGAAAATCTTACTACATAAAAATGTATATCGAGTTAAAATACACACATTATATCGAATACATTTTGTTTGTGTAGTTAATCGTTTCGTAGATATTCTTTGTTATTGGTTTCAGCCTGAAAAACTCATATTTCTCTCAAACAAGAAGTCATTTGTTTTTCTTTTGTTTGTTTTACTCCAGGCCATGCAAAGAGAACCGATTTCAATTTTATCGCATAGCGATAGCGCTTAAAAGATTTAACTATTGGTTTAATCTATTCTCTTATTTGCTTTCTATTTACAAGGATCTAAGTAGTAAGACCATTTTTTCTGAGTATCTTTTATCTTGATTAGCATTAACTAAATAGAAGAATTATCTTTTGTAAAAAGATTTTGTAGAACAGTAGAGAAACCCATATGACATTCGCTATTTGAGCGGAATAGAATACTTCCAAATGTAACCAATAAGGTTTTATTATACGTTTTGTCATAGTTCAGTTGATATAGAACCAACTAGGGTAGGCAAAGTAGTTACGGCTGGGACTCATGAAAGAGAGATCAGGATACCTCCCCTCTGAGTTTCTTTTATTACGTTTTCCTCATTTCTTATAAGCTATAACTAGAGCTCGGTCCGCTGTAACGAAATTGCCGGCTTGAGATTTGGTGCATACACAATATAACTATGGCATCACGGAACAGGCGTATTCTCTGCAGCCCGTTGCGAAACGTGTTGCATATTAGGTTGCTCACTGCCTGGCCTCGTACAGTTCCTGCTAGTAGATAAACCAGTGAACATGAAAGAGAGCGCAGATTGAAAAATGTCGAAAATATGAAAGGATAGGCGTTCGACACTGAACAAACTTGTGGATGATTCAAACATATTTTGAGTGACAGAACAAAGAGCCTTTTCTTTCGATACAATAACGATATATCTTGTAATTCACTGCAATGAATTCTGAGTGAGTATGGTTGATTTATGTCCATTGTCTTTTCAAACCTCTGCATATTATTATTCTGATATTTTGTAACAAGCTTTATACTTATATTTTTAAAGGTGCAATACATACAATGAGCTACTTTTGGAACAGATTATACTTCAAAGTGTGCATGTTTAGCTACAAACCCCTCGCCATTACCCTCTCTTTATTCCGCTGACTGCTGTGTTAGTAACTGCAAGCGCTTCAAAACCCAAAACCAAGCTTTTGTTATATCTGACAATGCCGTTGAGGTATCGTAAACCTATAATAAGGCATTATCTCATATATGTCGCAGATTTTGCTGTGACTTTTTTGCAGTAAAAATACACAAAAACAAAATTATTTATCGGCTATCTCTCCCTTAGGGTTTCTATTCCCCGGTAAACATTTTAAATTGTAACGGCTGTATGTCTTTACCAGTCCCGAAGAGCTGGAAAACCGAGGGAAAATATGACGTCTTCCCTTCCACCTGAAGTAGTTATCGATACTGTTGCTCACCATGCAAAGTACAACAGTGACGGAACTAACTTGATGATAGGCCAAAATAACGGGTATCTCAAAAAAGTGAACTCGTACCTGATTGTAACTGTGGTTATGTTGGTAACAGAACTATGGAGGGGGGAGCATTACTTTGAGCAGGTTTGTCCTCCCTTACCTGATTTGAATAATAGTGTGAGAACTGTGTGCTTGAAGTCAATACTGTGTGGTGTGCTTGTGAAATGAAGTCAAAATGTTAATTATTGAAGAGAGAACTTTTCAGTTGACGTATTCTTTTTTGGTGTTAATATTTCAAGAAACGTAAATTTCTTGAACGATTTCTACATTCGGCATGTCCTCATTGCGATACATGGCAGATTTAATTACTAAATTCTGTGAAACCGGATTTTAAATAATGCTCCGAAAAGCGGTAGACTAAACTTTTAAAAGAGACTAAGCTGGGCGAAAATTCAGAAGACCCACTAAATGAATGCGGAAATTAGCACAGGAAACAACTGTTTCAGTGCAAACAACACATAGAGCTGTGAGTAAAGAAATTAAATTGCGTCCCTATTAATGTAAAGTACCCCGAAAACAAAATGAACTAAAGGAATCAATCACAAATTATGTATACACGATTACGCGGTAAACCTTACACAATATCCGAAACAAGAGCAAAAGAGTTCGAATTCTGCCTACAGGGATGAGGAAGGCATTTCTAACATCTGTGATAGTGGTACATAATTATTCTCAATTTCAGTTCAGCTCATCTTCATTCCCAACAATAATTAGCGGGATCCGTTGCCAACTGAAAGGTCATGAGCGAACATGCTAGCGCATTCACCTCACTGAGGAGACATATTTGAGACACCAGGTTATAACGTGTAGTCTTTCTTCTTTAAACGAGACTTTACAATCCTCTTTTTGGGCTTAACTGTAGACACAGACCGACGGAGTATTGATAGAAGAATATAATCATTCAAATTGTAGCTTTTATCACTTTTAATATAGTCCAATTTTAAAAATAATTACTTACATGTATTTATGGAACCAAACATTGCAACGTATGCAAAATCACTCAATTTGGGGTATGTATCGGCTGGGAATAGTTAGTGAAGTCGTGTTCTCTGTTCTTTTAAAGGAGTGCTTGCTCATTTAAGTAGTTCAAATTGTAATTGCAATTGGGTATTTATTACATTGAAAATATGGGTTTCAAATCAGCTGTATATGTTTCTGATAATTTCTGTCAATTACATGTCGCTGACCGCCCGCTGCCTATTGTTATTCGCCATGTACGCAGCTAAATATGTACAGTGGGGTGGGTAGTGAAGGGCTGGCAATGTTTGTACTCCGATGTGAGCAAGTTTTCCAACTCTTGTGTTTAAGATCATCTGCTTGGTGGTTTGCTACACCTGTGCACAAGACCGCATTTAAGTACAACCAAAATTTTATGAAGTCAAGAGAATATCAGCCGCAGTTTCATTTTTTTCCAGTGATGAAAAAAAATGAAGAGATAAAAATCAGATGTGCTCCATTCACATGACTTTCTCTAAACTATAACAATTTGTTTACTTAATGTTAATCAAGATAAATATTAGCAGAAATTATCTTATTACTTACTTCCTTGTAAGTAGAAGGGAAATAAGGGAGTGAACTACGCTAAAGCGATAGTCAAATATTTTAAACTTTGTTGCTGTATGATTTAAATTCGATTCTCTGCATAGTCAGATGCTGAAATGAGTATCTTAAAACTGAAACCAAATACTTCGGAAATGGCCAACTCCACGAAATAAATTATATAACATAAATTGTGTGTTTTAATGAGATCCACATATTTGGTGAAGTAAATTTTTGTCTACCTCTTACGGTTTACCAGTTACGTATAAGTCAACGAGAATGAAGAGGTCTTCAGAGGCTACTTCCAGAAAATTCAAGATGTAAATGTTATTTATCATATAAACATCTTTAATATACGGTAATAATTTTCGAAAATGTTTCCATGTAAAGCTTAGTTTGGTTGGGGGAATTTTTCTCAAAATCTTTGTCTCATCCTTGGAATATACTAAACTTAAACACCAAGATTCTGTTTTACCGACTTTTCGTTTTCGACTGATATCGTGTTTACAGACACACATGCACACGAACACAGGGAACCACACACACTATCATTTTTCTAATTTTTTTATACAGTGGCCTCTAAAACGTGTATGGAACATTTAGCTGTAGTGTAGTACCTTCTCAATCTATGTACCATGTAGGTACTACGCACAGGAAGTAAAATTGATTATTTTTAAGTTCTTTCGTTTAATGCTTTTTAACACCAATATGTGTAAAAAGTCATAATATATTATTAATGAATCATTGTGGCCAAGTGGTTAGACCATTCGTCTCTCACCCAAACAGCCCGGGTTCGATCCCAAGCGACCGCATGTGAGATTTATGGTGGACAAAGCGGCGCAGGGGTGAGTTTTCTCCGGGTGCTCCTGTTTTCCTCGCCTTTGCATTCCACCGGTGCTCCATATTCATTCCATGTATCACCAGTGCGATGCTATGGTAGTAAAAGCGGGCGTTAAACGTATTAGCATCAACAACATTCTAATTTGTAAATAATATTTTTATTCTCAAACTTGGACCTTTGAGAGTGAAAGCCGAGACCCGCGTATTTTTATTTTCGTTCTACTTTTGCTGAACATCTCAGCCCGATCTCTAACAGTCTGACAATGACAGTCACTCTTTAACCCTATAATGTTTCCTTCCCCGATTTCCTTTCAATTTTCAATAATAATAAGAGGAAGAAGAAGATACTTCAAGAAGCTGTCGCACGTCAACGTAATAATGCGCGCCTTCGATGTTAAAGAACTTGCCGACGGCACACGCGTCCAGTCACACAGGTATATCAATTCGCAGCAGCCATCAGCTACGCCTTCCGAAGCAGTCTGCTCACACACGTGTGGTGAAATGCGTGAACTTTTCGTGTAATTTGCGGTTTCCAAAGTGGTAAACAAGACTTGTAAAAAGACAGGATAATTAAAATAAAAATATTAAACATTGGAAAGCAGTAACACATGAGATTTCATGTTTACATTTCTTCAAACGATCGCTGACTATACATTTTGCAGAGTCCTTTTAAACACCGCAGAAAAATCAGTATTGTGTTTCTATGACGCAGGTTTTGTCTTTCAGAAGACGGCAAGCAGTTACAGAATTTAAATGAATGTTACAGCACCACATGACAGGTCACTTACAAGAAACAGGTTTTATGTCAGGTAAAAAGAAAGTTGCGCTGTACGACTTTGTGACCTTGCGAGCGACATTTGAAATTATTTTAAGAAACAAAGAGCTGATATCATCCATTAAACATATGCATGTGCGCAAAAGTATTAGTTAAGCTGGATTAACCCGTAACATTCCAATTTTTCGTAAATACTGGTAATACGGGAAATGAAAACTAACTGGTTTAATATTTATGAGAAATCATTGACACTATCAAATAATTTATATGATAAAAGTGTGGTAAACATAAGAAGACACTTAGGTGTTCGAAATTATACCTATATAGCAGATATCGACCGGAGGATGGCTCAGATGGTTTGTGTGTACCCTGCATTCGGGAGGTCGCGGGTTCGATCCCAGTGGCGGGCCTAATTGATCCATGGTGTTTTTGGGGGTTTCTCCGGGTCTGAAACGGTAGGTTTCTTTCATTCACGAATTTCCTGTTCCTCCATGTCGTTTCCATTGGATTATTTCAGATGGCGATGGTGCCCGGTGCGGCGTGACAAGAAAAAATTATGCTCAAACTTACTATTGCTGTCACCCCACTTCGGCTGGTTGTCAGTATAAAGACTTCTCTTGGCAGGGGCATTGGACCCTAAATGGGGCGGATCCACGATTGTCGGTGAGCTGCATTCTGGAAAATGTAGGACCTTGTCTTAGCTGTGCCGTCGCTCTTGGTTCCAGCGGCCCTCTGTATTCTCCCACCTAATCCCTGACTATCGGAGGCACCCCCTCGTGAGGCGTAGGCGCGATATCGATATATAGATTCGTTTCGAGTCCTCTCGGACAGTAACCTATCCTAAGATCCTATCCTAGTAGCCATGGACATCGGTAGCACAAGTTGAACGGAGAAGAGCCTAATCACGTGATCCTTTCTTCCTCTCCATCTTCTACATGCTGATAGATTCCTTGGATAAGAGATTCTCAGAAGTGGATCACATCAAAAGCCATTCTGAGGAGGCTCCTGAAGCAAAAAAGAAAACTCCGTTGTGTTCATTTCATATGACTTTCTGTACGTCTCTGTAAAAATAATTTTTAAAAGCGCATTCTTCCATCTACTTCATGCTAATCGAGAAAAACATTAGCAAAAGTGGTTTTATTACTTGCTTCCTTGAAAGTAGAACGTAAATAAGGGAATACATTAGACTAAAACGTTAGTCAAATATTTTAAAAGCTGGTTGCCATGTGTTTCAAATCCGTTTCTTTGCATTCCCAGGAGTAGAAAAATTCCTATATTAGAAAAGTTTAAGCATTTTAAATTTGAAACAAATACTGAGAAATATCTCAAAACTGGTCAACTCTACGAAAAAAAAATTGATGTGTTCCATTGCATAATTTTCTCTAGTTGTTCCAAATACAAACTATTCTTACAAAAGATTATTCTTTTATCCACATCATGCTACGAGATAAATATTATCATAATTGGTCTTATTACTTGCTTCCTTTTAAGTAGAATGGAAATTAGGGCATGTATTGGTCAAATCCTTTAAAAGCTCGTCGTTATGTGAAACAATTGAGGTTCGATTCACTTTTCCCGTTTGAAACAGGTATCAGCATTTTAAAGCTGAAACGAATAACAACGGTCAGCTGTACAAAAAAGCATGGCATAATTACGTGTTTTAACGAGATCGACATTTTTGTGCACTAAGTTTTTGTCTGTTTCTTACGCTTTACCAGTTATGCAAATTTCAGCAAATTTTATCCAGAATAAAGAGGTCTTCAGAGGCTATTCCCAGAAAATTAAGATATGCATAGTATTTTTTATGTAAATATCTTAAATATACCGTATTTTAATATAAATCGTTAGAGCCAATTTTGAGAGAGTTAAAATTTTCGAAAATTTTTAAATATAAGGAGCAGTTTGGGGTAGGGAGATTTTTCTCAAAATCTTCGTGTGGTATTCTTGGAAGATACTAAACCAAGTTGGTATTTTACTGAATTTTCGTTTTGAGTTATTGTGTTCACAGACACACATGGACGTTCTTTTTTGGGATGCAGGAGGCCCTAAGACGTGTATTTCGGGTGAAAACTCGGTATTATATTTATTGGGTGGAATGCAGTACCTTCTCTATAAACTATGTATATAGTAAGCTATATAACCTAGAGACGAAAGGTGAGGAGGAATTTTTTGCTCTCTGGGTGTTTGTTGTCTCACAAAGAGTTATTTGCAGTAAAGCTAAACGACATTCACAGTTGTCCTGATTAACACATAGGAATTAAATCTATGTGCATATTTCAAGGCTTTTATCTATAAAACAACACCTACACTCATTTCTTCAGACGATAAAAGTAACTTTTAAAAACTCTTATGTGTTCCATTTACATGTGTTTATCTACATTTCTGCAATACATTAAAAACCTTATTCTTCTATTTACTTCATTTTACTTGAGACAAACATTAATAGAAGTTTCTCATTACTTCCTTGTAAGTAGAATTAGGGAGTACCATAGGCTAGAGCGATAGTAACATTTTTTAAACGCTGGTTCCTATGTGATTGAAGTTCCTTTGTTTGTATGGTCAGGAGTTGACAAATTTCCGTATGAGAAAAGTATTTTAAACTGAAACTAATGACAAGGAATATATAAACAACAGTTGAACCCACAAAAAAATTATATAACAAAATTGTGTGTTTTAACGAGCTCTACATTTGTTGCTCAGTAAATTTTTGTCTATCTCTTATGGTTTACCAGGTATGCAAAATTACGCAACTTTCATCCAAAATAAAGATGTCTTCAGAGAGTATTCCCAGAAATTTCAAGATCCGCACTTTATTCGTCATGTGCGTATGTATACGATATTTTAATCAAAATCTTTATATCCATTTTTGAAAAAATAAAAATTTTCGAAAAGTTTTCTGAATTGTATTCCACCCAAAAATTCTATAACGAGATTTCATCGGAAATACATATTTTGCGTCCCCCTTAATCCAAAAAACTCATTTCTGGAAAAAGGTCCGCGTGAGTGTGTGTGTGTGCGTGTGTGGACAACATAGCTTAAAAACGAAAAGTCCGTTAAATACCAAACTTGGTATTTAGGTTTAGTATGTTCCAAAGATGCGATGTAAAGATGTTCAGAAAATCCCCCCACCACAAACTATCCTTTATATGGAAAATTTTTGGAAATTTTTGATTATTTAAAATACGGCTCTAACGATCTTCATTACAATATCGTATATTAAAGACATTTGGCTGACATAAAATGTTTTTTATTGAATTTTCTGGGAATAGCCTCTGAAGAACTCTTTATTCTGGATGAATTTTACCAAATGTTTCATAACTGCTAAACTGTAAGAGATGGATAAAAACCACACAAAAAATGTAGAACACGTTATGTTATATATCTTTTTTCGTGGAGTTAATCGTTTTTAGATATTCATTGTTTTTGTTTCCGCTTCAAAAAACGTATTCTTTCTCATACAGAAATTTGTCAAATCCTGTCCATACAAACAAAAGAGTTTTAGTCACATAGCAACCAGCTTTTTACTATCACCTTAACTTATAGTACCCCCTTATTTCGCTTCTACTTACAAGGAAGCAAGTAATAAGACTATTTCTGCTAATATTTTCTCGATTAGAATGAAGTAAATAGAAGCATAAGCTTTTTAACAATAATTTGTTGCAGATATGTAGAGAAAGTCATGAGAATGGATTTTTTATTTTCTTTTTCTCTCCTAAGTGTGTCTGTTCCAGTTTAGCTGTGTGTTAGTAAAGAAGAACCTATATTCTTGACAATATTCATGAATATGCGAGCGTATTCTTTATTTCTGACAACAGAACATGCCTTGAATGGGTTATGCTCGTAAAACATGTTCCGTCGACAATGAACGTTGCGTGATATCAGCCAAGTCGTTAAAACTAAGCGACCAGACAACATAAAGGCACACTGCACAGTTACTGCATTCGACTTGCTTTTGTTGTTGCAAATACACTTTCTCTCCCCCTCCCATACCTGCACGAACCATAACCTATGCCAACTTCAAGCATCTTGGTTCTTCCCCACATGACATGGAAACCGTGGCCTCTATGCTCCTTCTCCGGCTCAATACACGCTTAATTGTGGAACCGGTATTTAACAGTGTAATCAATTTCTTGCACGCTAAAGAATGGCTCAAAGATGTAATTAAATAACGCACAAATAGGGATGCAGTAATACGTTGCACAAAAAGATGTTCGTTCTTATCTTTAAAACCTGTTTTCCATAAGTCCCAGTTATAAGCTTTAATATTCCCATGCCCTCTGTAGTGTCTATGCCAGGTGTCCCCTACAAACTACCCGCTAGGGCGGCAGTAAAATCCCTCCAGCCCTGACCGTCCGGTTGCGGGCATGAAATGGAGGTGCCTCAGTGGCGGAACTTACACTTTCACTGTCAATTACATAATGATAATAATAATAATAATAATAATAATAATAATAATAATAATAGTATTTTATACACTTTAATACTGATAACTAACATGATACAAAATAAAATCTAATTGGCAGAAAATTCAATTAACGAAGTACAAATACTCATATAAAACTAATAAACTAAATAAATAATGTAATATGACATAGATTATTGGTACTATACAATTCAATGAAGTAAACAATACAAACAAACATAATATTCTTCAAATAAATGGTTCTATGAAAACTATTCTTTCTTAGCCATCCGACAATCGCCGTGAGTTTTGCAGTTGTCTGTTTTCAACCAGCTATTCAATACGCGGGACTATTGTTTGCCAGCTACCCAATCGCAAACATGCTTTCATGTGTTCATCACTTAATTGGCTTCTGAGACGTGACTTTGTACACTTCATTAAGGAAAACAGTGATTCGCAAACATAGGTTGTTCCGAACATGCACAAAATACTTCCAGCTAGATTGTAGAGTTTAGGAAATCTTTCGCGTCTTACAGAGGTGTAGAAATGGTTTATACTTTTTATATTTTAATATTTGTCTTTTCACTCAATATCACTTCAAACTGCGTTTAACAGGACTATCGAGGATATCCTCTGAAAATGGTATTGCAAATAATTTAAATTGTTTCTCAATTGGTATAATGTCCTGGAATCTACGTTCAAATTCTTCTCGTAATTGTTGCATTATGTTTATATATTCAACAAAGTCCAAGGTTTCTACACACTGAATCACTGAGGTTATGGTCGGAAAATGTACCGTCACCGCGAGAAATTTAGTTATTTTGTTTAGAAGTCTGTAACACACTAAACATTTTGCCGCGTCATTTTCTTCCATAAACAGACAGTTTTCTTCGTCCACAAGTATGGACGACCATCTTCCCAACACGGATGTACCAGCCATCATATGTAGGACACCACAGTACTAATATGTAGCGTTTACATCACCACTGCACGGATGTACTGGACTGTGTAAGTGAGCGGCCCGCAGTGAGTGTAATGTTCAGCCCCGTGCGCCCTCAAGCGACTCGTCTTGGGGATGCCTGGTCTAGGCTTTGGGTTCTGAAGTGCACACATTTACGAACACATAGAGAGTCAGCGATATAAAGAGAGGGTAGTGGGGAGAGGTTTGTAGCGTAAACATACACTCGTTGAGTTAAAATCTGTTCCAAAAACAACTATAACATACGAGATTAACATTCTATGCATCGTTCTAATTCATCAAGTAACACAAAATAATTATTTCATAATATGATTAATAAATAAAAACGCCTTGTACTTTTACAAATTAAAGTATAAAGATTGATACAAAAAGTTCAGAATAACAATGTGCAGAGCTTTGAAAAGATACTGAACATAAATCAACCAAACTCACACAGAATTCATTACAGTGAACTACAAAATACGTCTGTAATATATCGAGAAAATAAAGGGTTGCCTCCTGTCACTCAACTGTATGTTTGTTGAGTTTCGAACACATACCCTTTCGTATTTTCAATCTGCGCTCTTTTTCAGGGTTCACTAGTTTATCTATTAGCAGAAATAGAGCGAGGCCAGGCAGTGAGCCATGCTAGCCGAGGCAACACGTTTCGAAATTGGCCGTAGAGACCCCGCCTGCTCCATCTCGTCACAGTTATTTTCTGTGCGCATCGAACCTCAATCCATTACGTGACCCCAAACCGAACTCTAGTAATAACATATGACTTTTCTAGAAAATTTGGGAAAACGTAGAATAATTTCATAATACACAACCCTGTAGTAACTAATCTAAATGTTCCATACATATGATTTTATCTATATCACTATAATAAATTCTTCTTAAAAAGTTATTCTTCTATACACGTCATGCTAATCGAGATAAACTAAAGCAGAAATGGTCATATTACTTAATTAATAAGGGAAATTAGGGAAGACACTAGACTAAAAAGATAGTAAATCTTTAAAAAATTGGCTGCTATATAATTGAAATTCATTCTCTTTGTATGGCCAGCAGTTGACAAATTAGTGTATAAGAAAAGTTTAAGTGTTCTAAAATTGAAACGAATAAAAAGGAATATATCTGAAATAGTTAACTCTATAAAAATTATATTACATAAATTGTTTGATTTAACGGCTCTAAATTTTTGTGGGGTAATTTTTGTCATCTCTTACAGTTTACCAGTTATGCAAATTATTCTGAGTGAAGAGTACTTCAGAATACTTATTATTCCAAGAAAATTCCAATATACGTTTTATTGCCATTTAAGTGTCTAATAATATACGGCATTTTAATCAAAAATATTGAGGAATTGTTGGAAAAATCATAAAAAATCCATATATGGTAGGGTGGAATTCGTGTGGGGGAATTTCTTGAAAATCTGCGCGTCTCATCCTTGGAAGATGCTGTCATAACATTTTGTATTTAACCGACTTTTCGTTTTTAAGTTACCGTGTTCATAGAAACACAGTAACATGGATTTTGCCCCGGTAGCCAAGGCGAATGCGGTGTGACATATTCTGTCAAGATTATTTTACCCTTATTTCTTAACATTTATTTTCCCTTACATACTTCAGATGTGCTTTTAGGTCTTGCAGTGTCAGAGAGACGCATGTAAAGACGGCGCTCTTCTACCTGACCGACTAAACGCGTCTAATGATACGTGCGCGGAACAATAGCCGAACAATCCCTTTGTTTGCCACGAATCGTACTTTAGAATTACTGCTCCAGGAGATTCTTTCCGGCAGTTTCGAGTAGTCTCCTTTATCAGAGCGTTCCACTATGCATTGGGTATCAATATAGAGCTAACTAGCATCCAGTTTGTCAGTTATAGAGTGCCGTTATTTAAAAGTCACGGAGCTGATGAGTTTGGTTGGTTTACAATGCCAAGTGCAGTTTAGCTGCAGTTTTTTCTGCAATTCAGTTGTACTAACTGATATTAGACGGATTAGCTATGTTATGTTTTGAGTGTATGCCCCCAGTGATTCAAGTTTCATGTGCTACGCTGAGTACATTAGTAACAAAATACAGTGTTTAGTAGCAACTGTTGCTATCATTTGTTATAATATGAAAGTTTGGGATCATATCCCGGTGCAACTTACAAATGCTGGGATTTGTAGTCCAAATTTAGTATTTTCTATACTACTTAACTATTGTAAGTACAGGAAGTACTGTCGCCCTCCGTGGTGTAATGGTTACCATGCTGACTTCATATACCCAAGGTCGCGGATTCAGACCCGGCGGAGGACGACGGATTTTTTAGGGCGTAAAAATCCTTAGCATGGCTTCCTTCGGAAGTGAAGTAAAGCCGTTGGTCCCGTGTCGTAGATTTACGGCACGTAAAAGAACCTCTAGCCTGATTGAGAGGCCTCTGAGCAAAATTAATAATTTCACGCCCAATTTAGAATGGGACGCTGAGAACCACAGCAGTTAAAAAGCGTCCATAAATAACAGGACATTTTTTACAGGAACTACTGTATTCCAATCAAAATTCCTATATGGAAAATATTTCACAGAAAAACATGTTTTGTGACCCAATTAATACAAAAAGAACCTATAAAGCCGATGTATGCTACTGGAACAGCACATCTCTAAAACCAAGTCAAATATGTGGGAAACTTGGTGTTTAAGTAAATCATCTCGTAAGGATTCAACACGATGGTTTACAAGAAATACTCTCCATTCTAAACCATCCGTTACATGGAAAAATGTTATTTCCTCAAAAATGGTCCTAACGGCTATTTTTATAATAACATATGCTCGTAACTCTGAGCAAAGTGCATTGAAAAGAAAATGAATAACATAGAAAAAGCATGTTATTTTAAATTATTTACTGTTATAAAATCGCGTTTGCATTGATTTTTATAATATTCCCCAAATATATAAAATGTAGATGATTCTCTTACACACAGAGATCAATAATTCCTTTATTTCCTTTCTTAATGATATTAGCTAATCGAAGAAGGAACGCGAACACAGGAAAGGAAATACAAGCTAGCTAGCGCTGCCTTGAACATGACGCACACAAATATGGGCATTGTCTTCTTCTTGTGGGAACGGAGTTATTCTGCAGAGGTCATGGCCTAAAGTACAATATGTTACCATGCATTTGTTGTTTTATTCCCGAGGACTCCCCTCCATCTCACAACGAACTTTCTTTAAACGTACAACGTACATATATAGTGCATAGAGAGGATATTTCATTACATTAAAGAATTTTACCGATATTTCACCGTAAATGCATGTTTTGGCGACCCCTGAATAATGTAAAGAAACTTTTTTTAGAAAAACGTACACAAAATATTTGTTGTATTTTATTGAAATCTCGACATCCAATATTTGGGTGGGATACAATATGTACTTCCTCTTTTCTGCATATAGATGGCAGGGAAAGTAATAAACGATAGTGGGTGGAGAAATTCACGTGAAAGTAGCACTTCGGTTTTGAAAAGTGCATCGCAATATTGAAACTGGGAGTAGGCCTTTAACGAAAGTGATCTATTTTCGTAGGAATGGTTTGTATTTGCAAATTAATGATAGTACACACAGAAAATCGGTGGCGACGTGGCCAAGTGGTTAGATCGCTCGCTTCCCATTTAGGTGGCCCGGGTTCGATCCCAAGCGTTCGCATGTGGGATTTGTGGTTGATGAAGCAGCGTCTGGGCGGGTTTTCTCCGGGACTTCTAGTTTCCCCCGCCACTCATTCCATCAATTGCTCCATCAGCACTTTTCCTATCAGGTTCTTCATTCTGTGGTGCGTGCCGTTGGCTCCACGAGAGCTTTTGACCCCTAGGCATCCACTTGTAAGTCTTAGGGGGATGTCAGTCCTAAATGTGGGAAGGGTAATCCGACTACGTAGAGAAAGTCATATAAATTAAACACATCAGAAGTTTTTTTGGGGGGAGTAATTTTTACAACTGTTCTTACAAAACTTTCTTTCTATCTATTTCTGTTAATAAAGATACATACTTGCAAAACTAGTGTTCGTTTTCACGTAGTTCCAGGAGGAAATCGAATCTAGTCATAGTGCTATCAAACATGCAGTAAAACACCAAGAAAGTTAAGTTTTTAGTAGCGGTATACTCTCTTCGTATGGAGAACTTAAACCACCCGCCAGGACTTACTTAAGCCAGCATATAGGGTCACATGCTACTTGAGGAGCAGACGCTCTAGATCAGAGATAGTAGTCAGGATGGGTGATCAGTGCTAGAGCGAGGAAGTGCTAGAGCGAGGAAGAAGATAATATGACATGTTGGTGAAATGGATTAAAGTTGATTATGGAGCAGGTGGCGTGAATGGCAGGGGAAGCCATCCCAGACGCCGCTGTGTCCACCAAGGTAAGTCTGGGCATCTGAGAACGAACGCTTGCTGAGAGGCCCGTTTTTTAAAGTGTTGACCACAGTATTTGATTTGATTTGTAATATTTAAAGCAGCATGTTTTAATATGAAAAATATACACATCCATAACTACAGTATTTAATCAAAATAGAGCCATTTTTTAGAAAATCAAACTATTTGGAATGTTTGAAATGAAGATCGTATCCTTACCAGTTGCTGAACTTTATTTAACAGACTTTTCATCCCATTCTCTACACTTACTATATATGAAGAAGGTACTGTATTGCACCCAAAATTTCGATACCAAAATTTCACCGAAAATATATGTTTTGGGACACCCTAAATCCACAATAATCATTTTCATAAGCATGTTCTGGTATGTGTGTGTGTGCAGAATAGCTCAAAAATGAAAAGTCCATTAAATACCAAACTTGGTATTTAAGTTCAGTATTCTCCAAGGACGCAACACGAAGATTTTCAAGAAAATCACCCCACCCAAACTATCCTTTACATGGAAAAAGTTTCGAACATTTTGGTTTTCTCAAAAATGGCGCTTACGATTTTGATTAAAGTCTCTCATATTTAACATATTCACATGGGAAATAAAATGTATATCTTGAACTTTCTGGGGATAACCCCTAAAGACATCTTTATTCTAGATGAATTTTGTTGAATTTTGCATAACTTGTAAGGTGTAAGAGATAGACAAACACTTACTACATAAAACATGTAGAGCTCGTTAGAACACAATTTATATCATATACATTTTTTTTCGTGGAGTTGACCGTTTTCAGATATTCTTTATTATTTGTTTCTATTTTAAAATACTTACACGTTTTTCATACGAAAGTTTGTCAACTCCTGGTCAGGAAAACACACGGATTTCAATCACATTGCAACCATATTTTAAAACATTTAATTATCGGTTTAGCCTGGTGATTATCTTATAAGGAACTAAGTAATAAGACCATTTCTGCTAATGTTTATCTCGATTAGCATACAGTAGATTAGGCCAGGATTTGACAAGTACTCGTATGAGAAAAGTTTAAGTATTTTAAAACTGAAATCAATATCAAGTAATATCTCGAAACGCCAACTCAAGAAAATGTATATGACATGAATTATGTTGTTTTCTTTTTTTTTTTTTTTTTTCTTTTAGATATGCGTCTTTTGTGTAATATGTTTTTATCCATCTCTTATGGTTCAGCGGTTATGCAAAATTCAATAAAAATCACTCAATAAAGATGTCTTCAGAGGAGATTCCCAGAAAATTCAAGCTATACAATTTATTTGCCATGTAAATATCTTAAATATAAGAGATTTTAATCAGAATCGTTAGAGCCATTTTTTGAGAAAATAAACATTTTCAAAAGTTTTCCTTGTAAAGGGTAGTTGGGGTGGGGAATTTGTTTTTTTTAAAATCTTCGTGTCGCATCCTTGGAAGATACTAAACTTAAATGTCGTTTGGTATGTAACGATCTTTTAGTTATTGATCTATGCTGTCCACAGACACACGCACGGAACTTTTTTAAAAACATTTTTTTAATTCAGTGGGACCCAAAACATGTATTTCATATGAAATCTCGATATCGAACTTTTGGGTGCGTTACAATACCTTCTCTATACACTATGTGCACAGTACGTGTAGAGAAAGTAAAAATGGAAAGAATATGTTATAAAAATGACACCCTGCTGATTCCCTTAACAAGAAATGTTATAATGGGAGCTCAAGGAAGAACTCGGAGAAGATGGAGTGACCAACACGAACCTAATAATTATCCTCGGTACTGGTCTTTGGCCCAAAACTTTTATTGGCAAAAGAATTAGATCTCAATACTCCCTCTGCTTACTGTAAATATGGTAAACAAAGTGACAAATCGAGCGCTTTATAGGTGCGTAAAATTATGAAAATGGTTTTATTGTGAATATTAAGGGGGAATTGTTAAGTTTTTTGAAATTATAGCGATTTACGCGGCCTAATATTCGGCAATATAAAATATGCACCCGATATGGATAATTTAACACCTAAAATACAACCATAATTGTATCTCCAACAAACAGAAGTCAACAACAAATTGAGGAAATGGCACTATCATTTATATTCACCAGATCTCGTTTGCAGAATGTAGGCACCTTGCTAACCGAAATTGCAGCATCCAAAACACAATGAGGAAATTCTCATTTGTAACATGCAGAAGAACATATGAAATTGCAGTTTGTTCTTTTCTCGGTCGTTTTATTTCATTGGTTTTATAATTTTATATAAAAAGTCTTATGTGTTCCATTCACATGATTTCTCTAGCTGTTCCACATACAGACTATTCTTACAAACGATTACTCTTTTATCTTTATCATGCTAATCGAGATAAACATTAGCAAAAATTGTCTTATTACTTTGTTCCTTATAAGTATAAGGACAATAAAGGGTTTCACTAGGGTAAAGCAATAGTAAAATATATTAAAAGCTGGTCGCTATGTGAAACGATTAAAGTTTGTTTCGCTTTGCATGGCCTTCAGTAACTCAGAGACGAAACGATAGCTGACTTTCTGTTAGAGAAAAGTTACACAGTTTAAAATTGAAACCTATAACTAGGATACCTCAAAGGACGGCCAACTCTACAAGAAAAAAGTATATGACGCATATTATGTGTTTTAACGAGATCTATATTTTTTGTGCAATCAGTTTTTCTATATCTATTACGGTTTACACGTTATGAAAAATTAAGCAAAGTTCATCAAGAAAATAGAAGTCCTCAGAGCCTATTCCTATGAATTCAAGATATATATTTTATTTCAAATGTCAATTTCTTTAATATAGGGTATTTTAATCAAAATCGTATTTCGAGAAAATATAAGATTTTCGAAAAATGGTGCATGGAATGGAAAGTTGGGGGTGGCGAGATATTTTTTTTTAAATCTCATGTCGCATCCTAGGACTTTTCGTTCTTGAGCTATGCTGCCCCCCTCCCACACACACACACACACACACACACACACACACACACACAGACCTTTTATAAAACTTCTTTTTTTTATTCATAGAACCATAAAATATGTATTTTCGGTGAAATCTTGGTATCGAATTTCTGGGTGGAATACAATACGTTCTCTATCCACTATTTATAATATACATACGTGCTAGAGAAAGTAAAAATACGATTATTCCTATTTATCATGCAAATATAAAATAATTCTGAGTACCTTCCGTATAGCGCCTGTTTGATAAATATACTTGTGAAGTTGCTAGCATTAAGACTTTAATTAAATTTCAATAAAGAGTTAATAATTCCTGTTTTTATTTTACCGTTATATTGAAGATCATTTTCACATTAAATGTTTTATACGCCAATATACTGTTCTGCTAAATGAATGCACAATTATTTTAAAAACGACACACACACATAAAACTGTTGCAAAATCAAACATCTTTTTAAAAACTTATAAAACTCATAAATATAAAATCAACTGAACATGTAAACCAAACCACTATTAGGTCATTAAATATTAAAATTAGAATGTTCTCTATATTAGTTGATCATCTGGATTTTATTTTTGCTACTAAGTTTAGTAAGTACCAGAAATATTGTGTTTCGTCGAAAAATGCCATACCGATACTTACCGAAATTAAACTTTTTGAGATCCCTGAATAAAAATAATTTTAAGAAATAGATGTGTTTGCGTGTGTCTGGGAACATCATAATCAAAACAGGGTTGGTATTTACATACCTTTCAAAAATGACAGTAAAATGTTTAAGAAAAGTTTTTTAAGAATATTTTTGGAATTGTTTTATTTTTTCAATAGTGGCTCTATCGATTTTGATTAAAATTCTCTAAATTAAAAATATTTGCATGATAAATAAACTAAATTTCTTGAATCTTATGGGAATAACCTTTTATAGAAGGATTTTTATTGTAATCTTGTCAACTGGTGAACGCTCAGCCAAGGACGAAAACGCTCCGCACAAAAATGTTGATCTATTTAAAACACACAATCTATTTCAATATTATAACCTAAGTCAGATCCGACATACCCGTTGTTAATGGTTTGAATTTTCAGTAGTCCGTTTGACATTCGGTCACTTCTGCTTTTGCAGGGATACAGTATGGTATTTTACGGCCAGCATATTTTATTATATTTTACTATTCCCTTTGCATTTATAACGAAATGGGCAATGAAGCAGTAACGTAGCCGTATTTATGCAAAGACGTACATATATGTATCGATTAAAATGGAGTATTTGGAAAGAATTATTTTCGTAAAAATAGATTTATTGCTATTATTAAATGATAGAAGGTATAGAAAAGCAATTGCATTTTTTTGAGTCGGATATAAAAACATTTTTGGAAGACGCCTCAGCGTCTATCATACGCAAAATATTTAGTTTCATTTCCAAATGTTGTATCCCAGGCAACCTCATATGGGATTTGTGGTGGAAAAGGCGGCGTAGGGGCGAGTTTTGTCCGGGTTCTCCGGTTTCCCCCAACATCGTATTCCACCAAAGATCCATCTTCATTCCATGTACCGTCAGTGTTATCACTTGCGGTGTCATGTGTAGTAAAATGGGGCGTTAAACACTATAAAAAGCTTTCAAAAATAAATGTAATTTAATAAGTTACAGAGACGACTGTTTCTTAAATATCTATATCATATTTTATGTCACTATAGAGATCCGATTTTTTATACTATCTATAGTTTTCGATAAACGAAATTAATATTGCTAGTTCTTCATTAAATAAAAATCTATAATAGATTCGTAACATCAAAAATGTTACGACAATTATAAAAGTGCTGAGAAAAATATTTTAAAAATGTTTAAAAAAGTTCTTTTCAAATTAGCTTGCTATTACATGTAAAATATGACTGCATACCATTAAAAATATATTTTATATTCACATGACTTTCTCTACATCCCTGCAACAAATTATTGTTAAAAGTTCTTACTTCTATTTACTTCATGCTAATCGAGAAAAAATTAGCAGAAATAGTCTTATTACTTGTTTCCTTGTAATCAGAAGCGAAATAAATGAGTACCATTGGTTAAAGTGACAGTCAAAAATGGTTGCTATGCGACTGTAGCTCCTTTGTTTGCATGGACAGGAGTTGACAAATTCCTGTATGAGAAAAGTATAAGTTTTTCATAGCTGAAAACAAAAACAAGGCATATCTTAAAAACGATCAACTCCACGAAAAAATGTATATAACATAAATTGTGTTTAATGTACTCTACATTTTCTGTGTGGCTATTCCCCGAAAATTCAAGATATACATTTTATTTGTCAAGTAAATATCTTAAATTTACGAGATTTTAATCAAAATCGTTAGAGCCATTTTTAAGAAAATTAAAAATTTCAAAACCTTTTCCATGTAAAGGGTAGTTGGGGGTGGAGGATGGTTTTCTTGAAAATCTTCGTGTCGCATCCTTGGTAGATACCAAACTTAAATACCAAGTTTGGTTTTTAACGGTCTTTTCATTTTTGAGCTATGCTGCCCAAAGACACACACACACGGACATTTTTCTAAAAATGCTCTTTTTGGATTCAGAGGGTCTCAAAACATATATTTCCGGTGAAATCTCGGTATCGAATTTTTGGGTGCAATACAATACCTTCTCTATACAATGTACATAGTACGTATAGAGAAAGTAAAAAGGAAAATGGAATTTGAAATTTGATAATATTTTTAGACAAGCCCTCTACATACCCGCTTCCCTAAGATTCTTACTCTTAACATGTAGCGTACGGATATCTGTGCATGGATAGTTTAATAAATGTACCTAGTGGTTAGGCCATATGTTTCCAAGAGCTCTTAATGGCCTCCTGGGCTGACTGAAAATAAATTTCAAAACGACATTCGGTTCCTCTACACAAAAGTTAGGTTGCATATGCTCCTTTTAAATCTACTTCCAACCAATATCAGTTAACTTGACAGATACAAGCAACTTAGTATGGAAATCTCGGCACTTTGTTAAACTTAATAAACTTGCCTTAATTCGATGAGGCAGTAAATAACCATTCTGCCATCAAAAGTCTAAACGCCTGCAATCCATTGTATATGCAATGCGCTCTACTGCAGTGCTGAAGAAGTTGCCGTATGTGCACGGCGTGTTTCAATGATAAAAGGTTGCCAATGATACCGAGCGACTTTCAGTGCGAAACCTTTATCCAGATGTAAGTAATTTCGTAAAGTTAATATTTCATTGACAATTATACTGAATGTAAAATAATTAACTGTAATACATGCTCTAGCTCTGTGATATACCTAGTGATTCCTAGACAGGTGTAGTATCTTTTAAATTCAACGTTATAAATATAATGTTTTTAAAAATAATTTGAAGTGTTGCTTCCATAGGACTTTATCTATTCAATCATTAACAAACTATTTCTAAAATATTAATTTTCTGCCTACTTATGGTATGTTATGAAATGCCATGTTCTTTGAATAACCACGAAAAAACGCGAATTTCGACTTCCACTTAGAAATAAAAAGTTTTAAGTTTTCAAAAATTCAAAACAATAACGAAGCATATATTTTAATTGTAAACGCCACAAAAAGTGTTATTTGTCGTAAATTGTTATCGAAGTCTACATTTTTTAAGTAATTTTTTGTTTACCTCTAATTATAGAAGTAATTGAGAAAGAAGAGGACTGCACAGGCCAGTTCCAGAAAATAAAACTATCCGAAATTGTCCATGTAAAGTATAGATTCTGTAGAGATATACTTCAAAATCTTTGTGTCGCACTACTGAAATATACTATACTTAAATATCAAGGGTGATATTTAACCGACTATTTCGTTTTTTTTTTAATTACGGACAGGAGCACTCAAACAAAACATTTTTCTAAAAATGCTTTTCTTGGCGTCATTGATCTTGAAATGTGTATTAACATAATATCTCGTTTCTAAGTCGGTGGGAGGAATGCAATTTCCCTCTACTTAATATTCATAGGTATGCAGGAAAGAAAGTAATTACCTAATAGTTACAAAAAGTGGGTTTGCATTTCATTTTATTCTGTTTATATTTTATAGTGGCTACATTCATACTATACAAAACTATAATGAAAGAACAGAATCTTTCTCAGGTATGAGAACATTTAGACGTTATAAACGAAGAGGACGCCCAGTTCAACTTATATTATGGAGATTACACAGGAAGTTTGAGGAACGGATTTTATTGGGAAGTTACCTTTTAAGACACGAGCTGTAATTTGATCTTCCCTATCTTTAGGAGCAGTTTGATTATAAAGCGTATGTCACGCTAGTTCTAAAATCGTAAAGAACGTCCTAAGTTAGTGACACTTAAGCTGCTAGCCATAAATCGTCTAAGAAACCAGTAGGTAAGGCTTTTAAAATAAGAGCTGAAGCTTTCCTGATCATATAAGAAAGCTTAAATTTTCTCTGTGCTTTAAATATGGAGATCTGGAGTATCAGTTTATCCTGAAGACGAATATAGACACATTCGAAATGTGGGTATCATACTACCACTTTAACTGGCTAAATTTCCGAGAACATTTAGGGTAAGTTGTGATTTATTACTTTCTCTACACGCACTATGTGCATAGTGTATAGAGAAGGTATTGCACTCCACCCAAAAATTCGATACCAAGATTTCACCGGAAATTTTAGGTTCCCTTATATCCAAAAAAAGCATTTTCACAAAAAGGTCCGTGTATGTGTCCATGTGTCTGTGAACACGATAACTCAAAAACGAAAATTGTAACATACCAAACTTAGTATCTTCCAGAGATGCGACACGAAGGTTTTGAGAAAAATCCCCCCACCCCAAACCACCCTTTACATGGAACTTTTTTCGAAAATTTTGATTTTCGCAAAAATGGCTCTAACGATTTTGATTAAAATATCAAATATTAAAGATATTTTACCTGACAAACAAAATGTATATCTTGAGCTTTCTGGGAATAGCCTCTGAAGAGTTCTTTATTCTGGACAAATTTTACGGAATTTTGCATAACTGCTAAACCGTAAGACTTAGATAAAAACTTACTACACAGGAAATGTAGAGCACGTTAAAGCACACAATTTATGTTACATATATATATATATTTTTTTTCTTGGAGTTGATCGTTTTTGAGACATTCATTGTTTTTGGTTTCAGCTATGAAAAACATTCTTTTCTCATATAGGAATTTGTCAACTCCTCTCCATATAAACAAAGGAACTTGTCACATAGCAACCAGCTTTTGACTATCACTTTAACTTATGGTACTCCCTTATTTTGCTTCTACTTACAAGGAAACAAGTAATAAGACTATTTCTGCTAATTTGTTCTCGAGTAGCATGAGGTAAATAGAGGCATAAGCTTTATAACAATAATTTGTTACAGAGATGTAGAGAAAGTCATGTGAATGGTACACATCAGATTATTTTTGTTATAAATGTTGGAGTATTCTCTTGCTTTGTAAACCTTAACACCAAGTTAATTTGTATTTCTGAGCATATTGACCCGTTCAAGGATACAAAATAACGAAGGTGTGGTGTTAAAATAAATAAAATAAATATTTTGACACTTGGAACGCGAACATTCAATCTTACTAGCACGGTCAGCTCTCACATGCCATGTCCTAAACCGCATAGATAACTGCAGTATTATCTTATCTTCTAATTCTGCATAGTGATGTGAGAATTTTTTTTACAAAAAAATGCAAAATACATTCAATCTATACCTGTCAGCATCCAACTACGCCATCACACCGATTGCTTTAGATAACCCTTACATCCTGTTCACAGTTTCTCTAGAATGCAGAACATACATTTTGACTGTATTCGATTCCGCTATCCTTGCTTTGATAGGTTGGCTATCTTGTCTTAGACCGTATGGCAAAAAATCCAGACATCAATGTTTATATTATTTAATGTTATCTGTTGATAAAATGGGTTATTTAAGTCATGCACAGGACGTCATATAACGTCCATATTGCTGAAGGTATTAAATTAACAACTTATAAAATCACTAATGTTGTGGCATTTTAAATGACATTGTTTGCGCTTTTCGCCGCAAACAATGTTGCCAATTACCGTTACATCTAATAAATTAACCCAAAATGCTTCCTTTTAAAAATTTCTTCTTTGAGAATTTATTTTAAAGCATTTGAATGTGAGAGTTTCTGGAAATGAGAGATTCATAATTCCGACAATGCACTTGTCATAGTCAACACCGCACACTCTTCAAAAATGCAATACATTAATGCGTGTTCTTGTTCATTGTCAAAAATCCTGACATGCATCTTCTTTCACTTGTTTATGGAAATTAACATAATAGCATGAATAGATTTGAAAACATTATTTCTTTGCATTATTTCAAAACTTGGAAAAAATCCCATCAGTGTTGAATAATTAGAGCAATGGAGCTTTAAAGCCATCATAATATACAATATTAAAATGTAATTGTCAATATTTCTACAAGCCTTTAGTATACGTAAAATGAAGCAACCTTAGTAATTAATTGCATGACTTTCTTTGTAGAAGACTTCACAAATAGTTGAAACTCCTTTTATACAAATCACAAAATTGAAACCAAATCTCTCTACCGCCGCATGTTCACAGAAATCTCCAGTGCACGCCGGAACTTTGAACCGTCTACATGGAAGATTTCAATGGAGCTGAGTGCACTTCCATAAAATAAAAAATTGTCTCGTAAACCTTGCACTTTTCATCAAGCACATTAACTGGTTATATTTCGTGTACTTCAGTTCACTATTTGAAATTGTGGAACGTTAAGATACTTCATTTCGAAATATAGAACACGACCCTATCAGGAATCGGTTGTATGATACTGCAACAAGATTTAAATTAGAGACCGAATTTTACGAATCTCGAGGCTTCACACTCCATTAATAGAATCTTTTGTATGTTACGTTCATGTGCTTCTCTCTGTTCATTCTTGAACACAATATTCTTAGAAACCTTATTCTGCTATCCAACTCAAGTTAATCGGGATAAACATTTGTATAAATATGTTTATTATACATTTCCATGTAGAATCAACGAAAATTGGGTTGAAGGATAGTCAAGTGTTTTTATGGTGGTTTGTAATGTCTTTAATATTTCATTCCCTTTGCTTCTCTAGAAGAGAGAAAAATACTTTAGCCAACTACCTATTAGGTCAATTACTATTAATTTAATTTTTTTTTCATAAAACCCGTGTGTAGGCCAGGAATTGGATAGGTAGAGTCAGAAACTAAATTATGGCTAAATTATGAAGCCCGGGACTTAAAGTACTTACGATATTGTAAGTCTCCATTGGGTTTGTCATCTCAAAATAATTTGAGATCGCCATGTTTTACCGGGAAACATGCGAATCAGTTGAGAAATTTAATGCCTGCCGAAATGTTTGCAATGAAAGCTCAGTGGTAGAGCAATTGGCTAGAGATCGGGAGAGCCGTGGTTCAAATCCCGGTTATGGCACTGAATTTTTCTGTCTGACTCTATAGTTTTCTCCAAAACAAGATGACCCTCAAACAGGATCGCTCCCTCCTACCACTGGGCAATAGTCATTATCAAACTAAAGATAACTCTGTACTAGGAGCAACGTAGTAAAATCCTGGAGACTGCTTGTAAGTCGAGAATCGTGCCTCAGTAAAGGGACCAGTAAGTTTTAAGACTTTGCAATAGTGAGGGCTGGTTTCCAGCTGTATACACCCTAACCGCTAAACAGAAAACCGCAAACCTTAACTTCAAATTCAAGCCGTCTTTCGAAGAAGAGTGGAGCGGGGCCATCGTGTTCTGAAAAATATTGTACCTATCCAAGGAAATGCTTCTTTGAGCGAGGTACGGTGGGCACTTGGTGTGCTCCGGAGCCGCTAGGGAAGCCATGAAGGTCAAGTAGGAACCCTGAAAACTGACAGATGAGACAACGGTCTGGTCCTCCAGGTTGGGGGTTTGGCGAAGGGTCAGTTTTGAGAAAATCGATATTTAATAAAAATATTCCATGTAGGGGGTAATTTGGGATACGAGAGTTCTTTTATGATCTTAGTGTATCACACGGAAGATACATATAGATTTTGGGATTTAACGACATTGTAAGTTATAGTGCTCATACACGGACATATTGGCACGCGCGCGTGGATATTTTTATAAAAATTCACATGATTTCTATATCATTCTGCAAGAAACTATCCTTACAAAAATTTATTATTCTATCTACTTCATGCTAATCAAAATAAGCAATATCAGAAATAGCCCTATTACTTAGTTTCTTATAAGGAGAAGGGAAATAAGGGAATGCATTAGGCTAAAGCGATAGGCTTATCTTTCAAACGCTATCGCTATTTCAACAATTGAAATTTGGTTTTTCTTTGCATTCTCGGGAGTAAAACAAAAAGAGATGAAACCAAAGTTGAATTCCCACTTGAGAAGCATTTGTTTATTTGAAACCAATAACAAATAATATATAGGAAACGGTTAACTCAACAAAAATAATGATGAATTGTGTATTTTAATGAGATTTACATTTTTGTGTAGAAGTTTTGTCTACCTCTTACGGTTTACAAATTGTACAAAATTCATCCAGAATAAATAGCTCTTCAGAGGTTATTGCCAGAAAATTCAAGATACACATTTCGTTTGTTATGAAAATATCTTAGATATGTTTTATTTTAATTAAATTCCTTTGAGAAAATCAAAATTTTCGAAAATTTTCATATAAAAGTTAGAGGTAGGGGACTTCTCTTGAAAATCTATGTGTCGCATGCTTGATATATACTGAAACATTTCGTTCTTGAGCTATGCTGCCCACACCCACCCACACACACACATACACACACTCACACATACACTCACTCACACATATTTTAAAAATTATTTTCTGGATTCAGGGGTCTCAAAACATTTATTTCTGGTATAATCTCGATATCGAATTTTTGGGTGGATTATAATACCTTCTCTATCTACTATGTACATTGTATATATGTGCTAGAGAAAGTAATAAATAATGACTTACCATTTGCGAAAAGTATAAGTGTTTTAAAATTGAAGCAAATAATGAGTATCTCGGAAATGGTTACTTCCACAAAAAAACATATTTGACATTAATTGTTTGCTTAAACGAGTTCTATATTTTTTGTGTAATAAGCTTTTGTCTGTCTCTTACGGTGCATCAGTTATGCAAAAGTCATTTACAAAGAAGAGAGCTTCAAAAATTATTTCCAGAAAATTCAAGATATACATTTTCTTTATCATGAAACGTCTTTAACATGTTTTAATAAAAATGTTTAGAGCCATTTTCAGAAAACCAAACTTCGTGTCACATCCTCGGAAGATACTGAATTAGACTTGGTATTTAACGACTTTTCGTTTTCGAGTTATGCTGGTTAAGATATGGGTCGCACTCACACACGCACACACACACACACACACATACGTACGCACGCGCTCGAGGATATTTTTCTAAAATGCTTTATTTTTTAAATCTCCGAATATAGTTTTGGGTGGAATGAAATGCTCCCTCTTATTTACTAAACAGAGAAAGTAGAAATGAAAGGTAATGTGCATTTCCATGGATTAGGTTGTGATTTTGGAATCTATAGCTCGTTGACAATAATTTACACCCACTAATACAACTTCTAAACCACAAAAAGGAGCAGTATGGTTTCTGAGCAATTCATAATATATTCTATTTAATATTAATATTAAAGAAAACAAAATAAAATAACTTATGAAAGTTTACAAGTACGGTATCGATCCTAGCTAAGAATAAGATTTAAAGTTCCGCAATTGATGAATATCGAAAAGTAGTTGCCCTCTTTCAAATATTCCAACGAATGATAAAGGAGCGACTGATCCATTAAATCAATAAGAAGTGTTTCTCCTCTCGCGTTTTTACTTTCTCTAGCCCGCATGTACTATGTACATAGTGTATAAAGAAGGTATTGTATTCCACCAAAAAATTAGATACCGAGATTTCATCAAAAATACATGTTTTGAGGTTCCTTGAGTCCGAAAAAACATTTTTTGAAAAAGATCCCAATGTACCTGTGGACAGCATAACTCAAAAAAGAAAAGAGCTTAAAATACCAACCTGGTATTTAGGTTTAGTATCTTCCAAGGATGCGATACAAATATTTTCAAGAAAGTGCCCCACCACAAACTACCCTTTACATGAATTTCCGAAAATTGACATTGTCTTACAAATAGCTGTAGCAATTTTCATTAAAATTCCGTATATTAAAGATATTTATATGACAAATAAAATGTATATCTTGAATTTTCTGGGAATAGTCTCTAAATACCTCTTTATTCTGGATGAATTTTACTGAATTTTGCGAAACTGTTAAACCGTAAGAGATAGACAAAAACTTACTACACAAAAAATGTAGATCACCTTAAAACACACAATTTGTCATATACGTTTTTTCGTTGAATTGACCAATTCTGAGATATTCCTTGTTATTTGTTTCAGATTTAAAATACTTAAACGTTTCTCACATGGAAAGTTATAAACTCCTAGTCCTGCATAGAAACGGATTTCAACCACATAGCAACCAGCTTTTAAAAACATTTGACTATCGCTTTAGCCTAGTGTATTCCCTTATTTCCTATCTACTTACAAGGAAGCAAGTAACTAAGAGCATTTCTGATACTTTTATCTCGATTAGCATTGTGTAGAAGGAATAATAATCTTTAGTAAGAAGTTTGCTTGTTTGCAGAGCAGCTAGAGAAGATCATGTGAGTGTAACACAGATTTTTTGTGCAGTTTGTGGTTTACTAGTTATGCAAAATCCTCCAAAATAAAGAAGCCTTCAGAGGCTATTCCCAGAAAATTCAAAATATACATTTTATTTATGTTGAGAATAATTTTAATATACGGTATTTTAATCAAAATCGTTAGAGCCATTTTTGAGAAAATAAATATTTTCATTTTTTTCCATAAAGAGTAGTTTGGGTTAGGGGGATTTTCCTCAAAGTCTTCATGTCGCATTCTTGAGAGATACTGAACTTTAATATCAAGTTTGGTATTTAACGGTCTTTTCGTTTTTGAGCTACCCTGCCAACAGACACCCCCCCCACACACACACACACACGCACGCACACACACAGGCATGTTTTTTTCGGAATCAGGAGGTCTCAAAACATATTTCCAGTGAAATCTCGGTATCGAATTTGCCTTCTCTAGACACTATGTACGTACATACTAAGTGTAGAGAAAGTAAAAATGTAATACATTATGAAAGTTTACAGTGTCAAGTACGGTAGCATTATTAACTGAGAACATGGTTTTTTCCGCATTTGATGAATAACGAAAAACAGTTGCCTTCTTTCCAATATCCGACGTATGATAAAGCAGCAACTGATCCGTTAAATCAATAAGAAGTAGTTTCTCCTAGCGCCTTTTTTGAATTTCAACAAGGTCTTTAAGTCATCTGTGTTGCACATGAGGATAAAACCCGTGAGTATTGAATAAAACATGTGCAGTAGAGACGGATCATGAGATGAGGACCATTTGTCTTGAGATAGCATCTGGTAATGGTGCATGAATCTACGTTCTATTCTGAGAAGTATCTTCATGAAAACAATAGAAAAGCATTATTCACCTCTTCGACATGTAAAATTCACAACTATGAATCAACTGCATGTCTGCTGTAAGAAAAATAGCTGTTGTTTGATTTCCGAGGTTACATATATTGGTGGGCTTTCGTATGTGTTTTTAAAGTTTAAGTCGAGATTAAATCTTAACTACTATATATTCACCCTTAAGTTGACCCGTGCCAAAATAAAAGCTAAGTAGCCAGTGCACCGTTATAATGTAGCCTTCCGCCATTCGCGACAGAAATACCGCCACGTGACAGTATGAACGAGAAAAACGAACAGAGAAATTACGTGCTTTTTCGATTCATTTGATAAATTCAAACCAAATTTCACAAAATGTTTTCTAAAATGTGGTTCTTCTGAAATTAGGCAAATCTGAAGCAGTATTAACTTGCCGTTATCACTCTATTCTATTGTTAGCGACTAATTATTTTAAAAAATCTGATGTGTTCCATTCACATGACCTTCTCGACATCTATAACAAATTATTGTTGAAAAGCTTATTCTTTTATGTCCTTTATTCTAATCGAGATAAACATGAGAAGAAATGTTCTTATTACTCGCTTCCTTGTAAGCAGAAATAAAATAAGGGTGTACACTAGGCGAAAGCCATAGTCAAATCATTTAAAAGCTGGTTGCTATGTGATTCAAATCCGTTTTTGCATGGCCAAGAGTTGACAAATTTCCGTATGAGAAAAGTTTAAGTATTTTAAAACTGAACTCAATAACAAGGAATAGCTTAGAAATGTTAAATTCCACGAAAAAATTATATGACATAATTGTGTATTTCAACGAAATTTATATTTTTTGTTAGTAATCTTTTGTCTATCTGTTACAGTTTACCAGTTATGCAAAATTCAGCAAAATTCGTCCAGAATGAATGGACCTTCAGAGGCTATTCCCAGAAAATTCAAAATACGTACTTTATTTGTCATATAAATATGTTTAATATACGGTATTTTAATCAAAACTATTAGAGATTGAGAAAATCAAAATGGAGTGGAATTTCTTCAAAATCTTCGTGTCGCATCCCTGGACGATATTAAGCTTAAATACGAACTATGGTAGTTTACGGACTTTTCCTTTCGAGTTATCGTGTTCACAGACACACGGACACACACGGATATTCTTCTAAAACAGTGATGTGTTCCATTCACATGACTTTCTCTACATCTCTGTAACAAATTATTGTTAATAGGCTTATTCTTCCATCCACTTCATGTTAATCAAGATAAACACTAGTAGAAACTCCTTATAAGCAAAAAGGTAATAAGGGAATACACTAGGCTACACCAACAGTCACATGTTTTAAAATGGGTTTTGCGTGGCCAGGAGTTGGCTAGTTCTTGTATGAGAAAAGCTTTAAGTATTTTAAAACTGAAGCCAATAACAAGGATTATCTCGAAAACGATCAACTTCAGGAAAACAATGTAAACGACATAAACTGTGTGTTTTAAGGAGTTCCTTATTTTTGTGTAGTAAGCTTTTGTCTGTCTCTTACGGTTTACTACTTAAGCAATATCCAAAAAAAAATCATCCAGAATAAAGAGGTCTTCAGAGGCGATTCCCAGAAAACGCAAGATATACATCTTATTTGTCATGCAAATATTTTAATGTAAGAGATTTTAACAAAATTGTTAGAAACATTTTTGAGAAAATTAAAAGGTAACCCATGTAAAGGGTAGTTGATGTGGGGGGATTCTCTTAAAATCTTCGTGACACATTCTTGGGAGATACTGAAATTAAATATCAAGTTTGGTATTTAACGGGCCTTTCATTTTTTAGCTATGCTGCCCACACATACATACACACACACACAGTTTCATACTTATCTAGATATTGAACTTAAAATGGGACCAGGAAAGGTGTCAAACTCTAACTGCAGTATGAGAAATTGAGGAGAAGAAGAAACCCTATTGGGCAAGCTAACTTCCTAGGATGTGCAAGACTTATTGTTGATTAGTAATAAGGACGTTTCCACCAGTAGGTATCAACCACTTCATTGAGCAGATGCCTTAGCTAGAAAAGGATCTAAACAACCACTTACTGGAGCTGAACTAGTATCTGATGTAACTAAGAGCACATCCAAATTGATCGTCATTAGCTATATAATTAAAAGACACCAAAGGCGATGGACCCGATTGGATTGATAACGACTCAGTAAAGCTATGATGGAAGGGATTTCTCTGTCACAGCAGGAATACTGCAATTAAGCAGAAATCAAATCAGAGTGGCAGTAAGAATATCAATTGGACATTGCAATTTAAGGAAACAATTGCAGACAATAGTAATCTTTAAAGATGAACCCAAATGTAGACTATGAAATGAAGAGGAACAATCAGACTATACATATATCAGACCAAACCGGTAGTTCAGGCGTTTCGTCTATAACTGGCATTCGTGAGGTCCGGATTCGCTTCCCGTCGACCGCGGGGTTTTCCGGGGTTTTCCTGGGGCCGCTTAGTGACTGCTGGGATGCTGTATATCTACCCGTTCTTTTCCTTTCATTCCTTCATTTCGTTTCCCTTCTTCATCCTTCAGGTTGCGGGCAGGTACGGCTCGGGGCTTTGCATGCAGATGGCACGTTCGCTTACTCCGAGTTAAACTCTCTTCCCTCTGGTTGCGCTGATTGAGGCTAGATCCGTTGTAGAGGCATGTTTCCGACGGCCTCCTGGCGCCAGTGTAGCCTCCGAGACGCGCCAGGACTGCCATCTAGTGAAGCTGTTTAGGACTTCCTGTGTCTTTTTTAATAGTGTTTAACGCCCACTTTTCCTAATTGTGGCACCGCAGGCGATGAATGAAATTAAGATAGAGCAAGGTGGAATGCGATGGCGGGGGAAACTGGAGAACCCGGAGAAAACCCGCTCCTATGTCTCTGCTGTTAGCATCGTCGTTTCCTGTGTGCTTCCTGCTTCGTATCATCCCTTCCCCCAAGGGGGAAAGTGGTAGGCCGCAATAGATTGCAGGTGTCGAGGTGTCCCCCGCCGTTAACATGCTCATGCCTCACATATATCACGTTTCCTTGGGCAATTTAAATCGATTTGAGTACACATTCCATATTGAATACCGCAAGGAAACGCGGATTCAGATCGTACTGAATCTTGGATCGGATTGAAATATGTTGCATGGAAATACTTCCGTATCCAACTGTGTTGAATACACCACGGCATGTTACCATGGCAGTTCAGTGGTTACAGCAGCTGGCTAGATACCGAGAAATCCGTGGTTAAAAAACCCGGCGATTTACATTGAATTTTTCAGTCAACTTTACCTATCGAACACCAGAATGTTTTCAACATGGGTGATAAGTTAATTTTCAAAACTCATGCATATTCCATTAAAGTGACCACCACTCCAAAGGTTCAGAAAAAAAAACTGTTTACAAAGAGCTCTAATCTTTAAAATTATATTAAACTTACAATAGCTTTACATTAATTATTGAAAACCTTTGAATATCTGCCGTTCCGCAAATACAAATATTACATATAATTAATTAATAGAAGACAATGAAGAGGGAGTAACGGCAATTAAAGAAACAGCTGCTCCAATTGAATGTTTCCCAGTTCGCTTACTGTGGTGTATGCCAAGCAACACATTAACTGGCAGCACTGCTTTGGTTGGAGTTATTGTTTATACGTCATTTCCCTGAGTGTACTATCATAAAGCCACATCTCCAATTTTTTCCCTCCGCACCTGCCCCTCGAGGTTCCATATCGCAGTATCAGAGGCTTTACTAACAAGGCTTGCACAGATGACGACTTTAAGAGAGGAAAAAGGTTGCTGTTTATTAAATAGATCGCCGTTTACACCATGTTTAGGGGTAGCGCTAACTTTCTACTCTTCCAGAGTCATTCCTACGAAACAGTGTTGTAATGCGTTTGGATGAACCCAATTTTAACTTCTAGTGCTTCTTTCAAAGTATAAGTACACATGGAATGTTCAAAAATCACATTGCCACGATTATCTTCAAGAAGTAGCAACACAGGGAAGTTTTATAAGTGACAGTTATAATTTTTGATTTGCTGTAAACAACTGTGAACTCAAAGACCATAAGTAACCTAAATCAAAGAGATCGCCTTTACGCACACATATACACACTCCACATACCTCATTACATTTCTATATATCTGTCTGCAGATATGTGCTCACGTTATACGGTCGTCATCCGTTGTCTAGGGGAATTGTTAGCCTCTGGTTCCCAAAGTCACGGGTTCAAATCGCCGGAGAGCGATGGATTTTTTTATTTATTTTTTTTTTCGTGTCTAAAATTCCTTAATATGCTGTCTTCGGAAGGGAAATAAAGCCGTTGGTCCTATGTAGTAAATTTACGGATTTACGACATGTAAAATAACTTCAAGCCTGATCAAGATGGCTCTGCAAAGTTCAGGGAACTGGTTCAACAATTACAGGAGCAAATCCAGGAGTTCCAGCAAAAAGGTTGGAGAGCAAACCCGTGTCTGCACTACCAGAGATCATGGACTTCAAGGTAGAACTATTTTATACAACAGTGATATTCTTCTTCTATCTCTTCCACACAGAACGTATAGATTCAGGGAGCATTGAGCATTCATATTGAAAGTTAAACATTAACATTAATAAACTATACTATCTTTAACGCCCAGTAAAGAATGGGACACTGAGACCCACAGCAGGCAATAAAATTCAATTTAACACGATTACATAATGAATCCAATGGGTGGTTAGTGGTTAATTTGTATATAAACCTAATTCATAAAAAAAATCGTTTCATTTTTTGTGGGCAAGTGGATTCATGTTTAACGCACTTCCAGTTTTCCGAATTGGCAAATATTTTATAGGCTTCTATCAATATGTTTCCTTTTATACGAAGAGATGCCATTTCCAGTTTTTTGAAACCCTACTAATAGATCGCTGAAATATAATTGCGTGTTTGCCATCCACGTGCCTGTGTAACACAAATGGGATTCTAAGAAATCAGACAAGCCTTTGTCTCCCTCAACCCTAAACACACACGCTTGCCGTAACGAGCAATTAACGGAGTTGTCGCTTTTTGCTTTTTAGTGCACACTCTCCAGTTCAGGACGAGAGACACAACAGAAAACATAAAAGCAACTTCCCGCCAACTGTATTTGTTAGCCATTCAGACGTCTGCCTCGAGTTGGCCTTTGTGTTGCAATATCAAAGCACCAAGAGTTCATAGTTGCTGACACCACGCGTTTGACCTTGACCCTGCTGTATATTTAGCAAATGAACATATACGTACCAGTGAGAGATTGAAGACGCAGTTCACCATCCATCAAAGTTGCCTAATATACGTGAAATCAATGCAAGTGGGTGATAAGAAGTCGAAGTTGATGGCGCAAGAGGCAACTCTCCCTTAAGGAGACAGTCCCTCCAAAGGACTATTCCTACAGGAGTTAGTACCTTGCTCAGAGGACATTAAAACAAATCTGATGATCCATTCGCATACTTTCTGTACATCACTGTACCAAATTATTGTTAAAAAAGCATATTTTTTTACCTACTTTATGATAATCGAGATAAACATTAGCAGAAATTGTCTTATTACTTGCTTCCTTGTAAGTAGGAGGAAAACAAGGGAAAACACTAGGCTAAAACGATAGTCAAATCTTGTATAAGCCGGTTGCCATGTGAGTGAAATCCATTTCTATGCAGGACCAGGAGTTCACAAATTTGTGTGTGAGAAAAGTAAGTATTTTACATCTGAAACAAATAACAAGGAATATCTTAGAAGTGGCAATTCAACGGAAATAAAAAACGTATACGACATAAATTGTGTGTTTTAACTGATTTTCATTTTTTGTGAAGTAAGTTTTGTCTATCTCTTACGGTTTACCAATTACGCAAAATTCAGCTAAATTTATTCAGAATAAAGAGGTCTTTAGAGGCTATGGTATTTTAATCAAAACCGTTGGAGCCATTTTTGAGAAAATCAAAATTTTCGAAATTTGTTCTATGTAAAGGGTAGTTTGGTGTTGCATCCCAGGAAGATACTAAACCTAAATACCAAGCTTGATATATTACAGACTTTTCGTTTTTGAGCTCTTGTGTTCTCAGACACACACACACACACACACACACACATACCAGGCACATAAAAGCGTAGATCTCGTTAAAATACAAATTTATGTTATAAACATGTTTATCGTGGAACTGATCATTTCCGAGATATTCTTTGTTATCGGTTTCAGTTTTAAAATACCTCAAATTTTTCTCACACGGAAATTTGTAAACCCCTGGTCATGCAAAGAAATGGATTTCAACCACATGAAAAGCAGCTTGTAAAAGATTTGACTATCGCTTTAACCTAGTGTATCCCCTTATTTCCCTCCCACTAACAAGGTGTCAAGCAATAAAGATAATTTCTACTAATGTTTTATCTTGATTAGCATGATGTAGATAGAAGAGTAAGTTGTTGGCCCGCCTGGATAGTGTGTTGGTAGCGTGTCTACCTCGGATTCAACAGGTCGCGAGTTCGAATCTCCTTAGGTTGAGTTACCCGGATAAGATTTTCTTCGGGGTTTTCCCTCATACTGAGAAGACGAATATTGAGTAATTTAAACTCCACAGACCCCGAGATATTTTGAGCATCATTTTACCAGTTTCATTCATCGTTCATTACCAACCACATTAAGCTACAAACAAAAATAAAAACAAAAATGCTTTTAACATTAATTTGTTAATGTTGATGCTGGAAAGTAATGGGACTGAAATACACCATATGTTTCATTGTTGATTCTATGTATAATTCATTGATGTATTCTACAACAAACAAATGTTATCAAGGCGGCCTAGGTTCAATCCCAAGCGACCACATATGGTATTTGTGGTGAACAAAACAGGTTTTCCGGTTTCCCTCGCCATCGTATTTCACCAGTGTGTCATCTTCATTCCTTTTTTTTTTTTTTTTTGGTAGTGTTTAACGCCCGCTTTAACTACTTATGGCACCGCAGGCGGTGACACTGGTGATACATGAATGATGATGGAGCACCAGTGGAATGCGATGGCGGGGGAAACCGGAGTACCCGGAGGAAACCCGCCCCAGCGCCGCTTTGTCCACCACAAATCTCACATGCGGTCGCTTGGGATCGAACATCTTCATTCCATGTATCACCATTCATCAGTATCATCGTCATAGTAGTAAAATCGGGCGTTAAACGCTATCTAAAAAAAAAGTTTAGTACTTTATTACCCATCATCACCAAGCTCTTCAACTGAGTTCGTATAAAAGATCGGGGAAGAGCGTTTCCGCATGAATCACAAACTGAATAGAGCAATTCCAACGCGGAATTAAAAGCACAAACTCTCTCTGAGCACAATAACCGTTCCCAGAAACAGTTTTGGCCATCTCAAAATTAAATCCAGTAATTTCTCGGAAGTATCACTGGACACACACACACACACACACACACACACACACACACACACACACACACACACACACACACACACACACTCACAAATCCCCTACGGTTCACGTTAGGGAGCAGTGCTGCTCGGGAGTATTTCCACGAAAAAAAGAGGGTGTTGAGATCGATGTAAAAGGAAAATATGAGGGCTAGATCTGTCGCGGCACGTGGCAGGGTGAGTCACCAGCCCCTTAACAAAGGTTTTACTTCCTCCCTCCATTGCGCACTCGCGTTGTCATGGCAACCACAGCAATTACAATTTATTTTCTTCCCTAAATACCCTACAGCTTTCCCATCCATTCTTAAAATGCACAACTTTTCCATTCTTTTTTTATACTTCCTAAAAAGCTGTAAACTTCATTCTTGAAATATACGGTATTGCTCTTAAAGTAATATCAATATTTTAATTCTTGTGAGTTGTGTGATATTCACGTCGGGGAAGAAAACGATAGACTGCGGTTATAGAAGATACTAAGCAGCTGATTTGTTACATTCATATAAATTTCTTTACAAATTGTTCATTAATTTTTTCTTAAAAAGGGTGTTCTTTTATCTGCCACACGCTAATTCAGATAAACATTCACAGAAATGTAGATACAATGTAAGTTAGGAAATGCACTAGGCTTAAGTCATAGTCAAACCTTTAAGAGCCGTTCGCTAAATGATGGTTTTGCATCCCATTCGCTTGGATTGACCAGGAAAAAGAAAACGAATGACTTCTTATTTGACAAAACTATAAATACTGAAAATTGAAACAATAATGAGGAGTATCCCTGAAATAATTAAATCCATAAACAATTTGCAAAAGACATGAATTTTGTATTTTTACGAGACTCAGGTTTATTTTTATGTATTTTTTTAAGTACGATTTTTTTTTCCTATTTCTTATGGTTCATCAGTTACAATGAAGAGGATACTAGAAGATTTTCTCATAAAATTTAAGATATACATTTTATTTATTATGATGTCTATTTTTGAGAAATGCAATACTTTCGACATTGTTTTTCATTTAGTATGGGGTGAGCGTTTTCTTGAAAATCTTTGTATTGCATCTTGGAAGATACTCTACGTAAATACCGAGTTTAGCAGTTAATCGCTTTTGAGCTATGCTGCCCACAAGCGCGTGCACACACATACACACACAGTCCTTTTTCTAAACAGGGTTTATTAAAAGGGTCCTCAAAACATGTATTTCCGTTGAAATATCTTTATTGAATATTGGGTGGAATATGTTACCTTCTCTATCTACTATATATACGTACACGGTGCTCGATAGAGAAAGTAAACATTCTGATGTGTTACTTTTCTTGCCCTCAGTCATTTAATAGTTGCTAACAAAAGCTTATTTTTCTGTCTTCTTCATTTCAGTCAAGATAAACCTTTGCAGAAATAATTATGTTACAATTTCATTTTATAGACACAAATAGGAATAGCGATAGTCAAATGTTTAACAACTGGATGCTATGTACTGGCCTTAAATTGCCAGATTTTTCCATGATATTGTGACAAACAACTGAAAATCGACAGGACTTAAGGGTATGTATGACTGAAATTTCATGAAAAATTACAAAAAATCAACTTTTTTTAAATTTTAATTCCATAAAATAATCTAAACATTACTAAATATAAAAACGTACAATTGGCAACCAGGCACCATTCTTAAATGCCTTAATTCACTGGAGTTAGACTGAAACAGTACTGGACTAGACAAGAAAAATTTCAGTTCGACGAGATCTCATTCATATCATGCAAAATAAAAAACAAAGTTGTGGAGAAGAAAACTAGCAATGCAAGAAGAAAAGGACACAAAAGAAAGCAGCAGAGGGGAGGAAAAGGAAAGCTGAAAATCCAACCCACCAACCTGGTGGATTTTAATGTGAGCCATGCATTTAAATCTTTCCTTGTTTTCTTGCTGTTGATATTTTGAGCATTGTTCTTCCTGTAGAATGCTCCAGTTTTCTGCTATACAGATAAAATTTAATGTATACGTTCACGGAGGTACAATGAATAAGAATTGCCCTAGATTTACTGTCAGATATATTTAAGCATATGTTTTCAAGTTTCAAACATAAAATTTATATTTTTATACAAAAAAGACACGTTAATAACTTTAATTTTTTTTCTTTTGAGTTTAAACCAAAGGAGACACAGAGAAATCTATGGAAATTTCAAAAAGTAGACGTACTGTGAACTTAAGGTTAAAATATAACACCTATTTTTTTGTCACAAGGGAATATTTTAGTGACGTCACAAAAACATAAACAAGTTTTATCATAACCACCAAACCATTTAAGCAAAATGGATGAAATTCACCCGGTAATTTATTTGAATTATATTATATCTGTGGTATAAATTTCAAAACAAAAAATAGATTATTAGTTTGGAATTTCAAACGTTTAGTCATACATGCCCTTATCTTTTACAAAAATAACACGGACTGCATTGAAAATGGTTGCCTAAAAGTGAAGGTATTTCATGACAAAAGGAACGCTGTGCAAATTCATGCATTAGACGAGAGGAAGACGTGGGATAGCATGCAGATGTACATGATAGATTGTAAACATGAGAGGAAGAAAGCAGAATGAGAATATAGAAGGTAATGTTGTTCGATGACAGCTTAGGTGACAGGTAGGTAATGACATCATCTTGTCGAAAAGAAACTCCTCTTATCCTATTTCATGGGATCAATTACAAAGCATCGGCATTTGAATACGTGAATGATACGATGACAAATTCCACTGCTGATTAACATTTCACAAAATATCTCACAAATGAAGCCACAAATTGCGTCAAAAATTTAAAGAGCAACAAAGAAAAAAAAAAGAAAGAAAAAACTCGGATGTATGCCATTCGCATGAATGGCATACATCTTCTCTAGTTGATCTGCAAACGAACTTTTCTTACAAAAAATTATTCTTTTACCTACATCATGATAATCGAGAAAAATATTAGTAGAATTATCTTATTGCTTGCTTCTTTGTAAGTAGAAGGGAAATAGGGTATGCATTAGGCTAAAACGATAAGCAAATCTTTAAAAGCTGGTTGCTATGTGAAACAATTGAATTTCGATTACCCTTGCTTGCAAGAAGTAAACAAAAGAGACGAAAATAAAGATGATTTCCCGTTTGAGTGAAGTTTAAGTAGCAGAAACTTAAAACCAATAATTCGAAATATCTCGAAATATATATATAAATCGTGTGTTTTAACGAGATGTACCTTTTTGTCATAAGATTTTCGATCTCTTATGGTTTATCATATATATAAAAGTAATACAGAATCCATTCAGAATGAAGAGGTCTTCAGAGTATATTCCCAGAAAATTAAAGATGTACATTTTATTTGTCATGTAAACAGCTTTTAATATGCGGTATTCTAATCACAATGATTAGTCATTTTTGAGGAACACTGCATTTTCGAAAATGTTTCCATATATCGGTAGTTTGGGATAGGAGGATATTTTAAAAATATTCATGTTTAATATACTTGCTTCCTTGAACGATACTATTTGCAGTCTTTTCGTTTTTGAGCTATGCTGTCCAGACACACACAGAAAGTTTTTCTACTTTTTTTTTTTATTTAGACGACCTCAAAATATGTTTTTCCGATGAAATCTTGAGATAGTACGTGTAGAGAAAGTAAAATTTAATCCTTAAGAAGGTGGCCGCGCATTGGACGAGTTGTTAGGCCATTCGCCTTTCACCTATGCGGCTCGGGTTCGATCTAAGTGACCTCATGTGGGATTTCGGTGGACAAAGCGGCGCAGAGGCGAGTTTTCTCAGAGTTTTCCGATTTCGTCCGCCATAAAATTCCACTGGTACCCCATCTTCATTCCCTGTCATCAATGCCATCGTCTACGGTGCCATAGTCGTAAAAGCGGGCTTAAATGTTGTCAAAAAACAAAATATCTTGAGAAATGCATAGAAGAAAAAAATTGTATTTTTTAATTCAAATTTGGCTAGCTTAAGTAACTGCGATCAGTTTGCGAAATGAATATACTTAGAGAACTGGGTGTTATTTTGAATTAAATTCTATAACATCTGTAATAAGTACGCATACTGCTGAAACTCGTAAACATATGTAATGTTCATAAGACTTTAGCAGTACACTTTATGCACAATCATGAATTTTATAGCTTAGTTTCATATTTGTATAACCATTTAATCTGAATTTGTATCGTCTGAAGACAAAGCTCAGACTAAAAATTAAAATAAAACATTTTCTTTACTGTAGATAAGACCTAAGATTTCAAAGCTACATATAAATGGGTAAATGAATTTATAAAACTGAACTAATAAAATATTATACTCACCACATGCCAGGACCAACAATGTGGACAGCTTATATCTTGTCGTCTTATGATCAGAGAATTTCCTCACCTGAAAGCAAATGAAAAATTGACCAATAGATAATATTCACGGTATACCTTTTCTCAGAAAGTGAAACTTTCAAATCTTACAGAGTAGAAGAGTGCTGCTTAACCGTTATTTAATCTATCAGTTCTCAATTTAACTGTTTTTATTATTTTCTCAAAAGATGTAGCATGCAACAACTACCTCTAACGATTACATAAAAGCTTGATTCAGGATTATGCAACTCTCCGCTACAGAGTTTGGAGTTCAGTGAATTCTAAAGGTAAAGTATGCCACCTAATTTTTTTCTCATATTATTGCACTTTTTAGCATTTTTACTTTCTCTACCACTTACATAGTAGGTAAAGAAAGTATTGCGTCCACCCAAAACTTCAATTACACTGTGATAAATGTTTTGAGCGCCCCTGAATCCATAAAAAAGCATTTTAGAAGAAACAAAAGCCCTGCATATGTAAGTGAACAGCACTATTCAAAAACGAAAAGTCGGATGGATGCAAAACTAGATATTTAAGCTTAGTATCTTCCAAAAATGCGACAAGGAAGGTTTCAAAAAAATCAACTACCCTCACATTTTTCGCGTTTGTTGATTCGCTGGAAAACGGCTCTAACAATTTTGATTAAAAATACTTTAAATTAATATTTTAATTACAAATAAACTGTATATCTTAGATTTTCTAAAATAGTCTCAAAGTTCACTACATTCCGAAGGAAATTTGTATAATGTTATACAAACAGTAAACTTTAAACCAAAAACAAAAAACAATTGTGGTGGCGGTGGTGGTGGTGGTGGTGGTACACATAGTAATTATTTAGTAATTATAGAGTTTTAATGTTTTCACAACTTTCTGTGGCTAATATGTTTTCTCTACACGCCTCTATCCACCCAATCTAATTCTTCCAGTCTTCTTGCTCTCATTCCAATTATTTCCCACGTCCATGAGTTTCGAGGTTTTCCTTTACTTCTTCTTCTTCTAAGTGGAATCCATTTCAACGTTTCTCGGTAACGTATTTTCACTTACTCTTCGGATATATCCGCACTACGCCATTTATATGTTGCATAGTGTAATATTCGTTTTTTTCTCTTATAACATTATTTCTTGTTTTTTCCGATCCTGCATATCTCACTTAACCTTTTGAAAGGTCTGGCATCTCACATTTACCTCCCGAAGCATCCATTTCCATTGACATAAGTTTTTATTCTAGTTTTGTTAAGTCTCCATGTTTCAGGTTCCTATGTGACAGTATTTTTCCCTATTGTATTATATATTTATAATTTATTTCTTACTTATGTGTCTATTCCAGGATCCTATTCAGCATTAATGTTATAATTTTACCTTTATTTATTCTGCTCTTAATGTCATTTTCCCACCTTCTTTATCCATTATTACCCCCCAAATTTTCAAATTATTCACATCCTTTCTGTTCTTCCAAAATTGGTTTCTGTACCACGTCCTATGTAAAATGTTTCTTCTAAAGGTATTTTCAAACCCCATTTATCATATTCTTCTAGTAGATTAAACATTAACTTCATATCTTCATACTTTTGCACAAATACTACCTAGTCATCCGCAATAACAGTGAGAATATTGCGCCTTCTGATCCTTCTACAATTACCACTCCCATTCCTGAGCAGTTTTTGTTCCAAATTGATAATGTATAAATGTTTCTAAATAATGTAAGTGATATGCTGCAACTCTTACGAAAGCCTTTTGTCACTTTAAAGTATTCTGACACAACAACAACAACATAATAAAAATAATAATCATCATCATAATCCCGTCAGTATAGATGGACCAATATGATTTGAAAAAGATTCATTGGGTTTAATAACGAGTTGAAGTCTCCTATACTTTAACTGGTCAAATTCTATCAAGTTTTCTTTATTATATTATTAATATTGAGATAAGCTTAAACTCTCATCAATTATTTTAATTATTTTAAGAAATACAATTTTCTAAACTAATGAGCTAAAACTTGTAGTAAGCAATTAGTCACATTATAGTGGTATTTAGAACGGCGAAGAAGTAAAAACTGCACCTGCTCAAATGCGATTCAATGGTTCTATTTGCTCTAAGACTTCTTGCGTAGTGCAAATGATTGGACAATTCTAGGACTTACGGTGGTAATGATACAATTTACAACGTGTGCATGTGTCATTCAGAGAGCGATTCTGCTAGCCTATTTTCTTTCGAACGAAATTACACTTCCTTACTGACGCGATGTGAGGAAACATTTAATTCATCTCGGATCCTCGTAAAACTAATGAAGAGAGAACAAATCTTAAATGTATAACTTCAGCAGTTCTAGTGATGTTTGAGGCAGAAGCAGATTGTACCTTAGGTTTCGCAATTTCTAACCCAGGGTGATCAGTCTTACAAAACATGATAGGATCATTGCCACAGTAATCACTTCTTGCAATAACTAAATAGCTTAAACAGTGTTAAGCATTTGTTGGAATGCACCAATCCAACCCTGGAAAGTTGGTAATCGGAGGGGAAGTAAGGCGGCTCCACATTCCCCTTGAGATATTTTTAAGTGTTGTTCGGTATGTAAAGTACAGCAGTGACGGAGCTAGGCGAGTGGCCGGGTACTAAAATATGTCTTAGAGGCTTTTTTCTTCAAATGAGGTGTTAAAACCTTTATCAGTGTGAATAGTATAACCCGAAACCTTTTCTCGCCACAAATTTCTCAATATCAGGCTTGAAGGTAGACACAGAGAGACGCAGTATTGATAGAATGTAACTTCATTCAACCCGGAGCGTTCATCACTCTAGTAGGTATAGTTCAATTTTTTATTTTCTCTGCATAATACGTAAGCAGAGAGGTATTGCACTTCACCCATAAATTCGATACTGAGATTTTACTGGAAATACAGTTTTAGAGTCACCTGTATAAAAAAAACTTGTTTAGAACAAGATTCGTTGTGTGTGTGTGTGTGTGTGTGTGTGTGTGTGTGTGTGTGTGTGTGTGAACACAATAACTCATAAAGTCGGTAAAATACTACACTTTGTATTTAGGTTTAATATTTTCCAAACATGAGCTCGAACAATTTGAGGAAAATCCCCCTACTCTATACTAACTTTTACTTGGAAAAGTTTTTAAAATGTTGATTTTCTCAAAAATCAACGATTTTTATTAAAATACCGTATATATATTAAAGATATTTACATGCCAAATAAAATGTACATATTGAATTTTCTGTAAAATGGCCTCGGAAGACCTCTTTATTCTGGATGAATTTTGCTTAATTTTGCCTATCTGGTAAACCGTAAGACATAGACAAAATTTTACCACATAAAAATGTATATCTCGTTAAAACACACAATTTTTGTAATATACATTTTTTGGTGGAGTTGACAATTTTTGAGATATTCCTCGTTATTGGTTTCAATTTTAAAATACTTAAAACATTTCTCATACGAGGATTTGTCAACTCCTGGTAATGCAAAGAAGCGGACTTCCATCACATGGCAACCAGCTTTTAAAACATTTGACTATCACTTTAGCCTAGCGTATTCCCTTATTTATCTCCTACTTACAGGGAGGCAAGTAATAAGACGACTTCTGCTAATGTTTATCTCGATTAGCATGAAGTAGAGAGAAGCATAAGCTTTTTAACAATAATTTGTTGCCGAGATGTAGAATAAGTTATGCGAATGGAACAAAAGCGTGTGCAGTTACAATCACATTGTAAATTTGATCATCCCCAATTAGAGAAAAGAATCGGTTTCACTAATTTTTTCCTCATTCCTTAATAACTTACACTGATATGAAAATTGTAGAAGCGAGAGGGAGAAGAAATTAGAGGGCAGGAGAGATAACGAGGAGATAAGAACAATTTCCACAATTAACACAAATTATTCGGTTGTTAAACTAAGAAGCTTATATAACTCACGTTTTACAAAATGTACGTAATATACGTGTCACAAAACATGTTTTAACATTAAGAACAATTATTTTCTCGCCACTTTTTAGGGATTTTCCTTCTATGGATATCCAACGCCTATGCCATCGTTTGAACTTTACACTCTCACAAATTCGCCTGCTGTGCCAGAGCAGTAAAAGCGGGCGTTAAACACTACAAAAAAAAAAAAAAAAAAAAAAAAAAAAACTCTCATAAATCATGCTATATTACCTAGATAGCTTTGCATAGTTTAATATGAATTTGTGTTCGTCTCACAGTAATTTAAGAGGAACTAATTTTTGATGGAGAAAAGCGGTAAAACATTTAGCAACCAATCAGAACTATTGACACTTGTTCTTTTGTTTACATTACCGGTGAAGTAAGTACTAGATGGACGTTACGTGAGTGGAGTTAAAAATTTGACAGTACAATTTAAATGTAGTACTTGACCTGAAAAGAACTCAGGATAGGTACATCTAAAATTTAGAATCAAAACCCTAAACAAGTTAAAGTTAAAACTTTACATCTCAAACACTTGTATGCAGTGTGAAAAATAAACTAATTTACAAATTCAGTCACGGAGTCGGGTGAAGAGAAAGCATGCATCATCCGATATATACGCCAAAATATTAATTCACCACAAAGGCCAGCAATGGCAAACTGATTTCGTTACTTCAAATGACATCAAAATGAAGAATAATAAGATCTGGGCTACTAATTGTGGTGTCAGGAGCTCCTTTACGACACAAGAGCAAAACGATATAGCTTTACCGACTCAAAGATTTTTCTTTTAACAGTTTGACGTAATTTATACCATCTCAGGTGCACAGAGGGGAAGAATGAAGCTATAAATGTTAACAAGAAAAAACATCTCTACTTGAGCTACTCAAGCCCTCGTTTGTACAGCTCCTTCTTCCCCTCTCTTCTCTCAGTGTTTCACAGTTTGCATTGTCAGCCAACAATATGGAACTTCAACCTAAGAGAACTTAAGATCTTTGGATGAAAAGTGGAAATTCTTCCTCTAGTTCACCATTTCACCTTCGGAGTTAGCCGTTCTCCAGAGCCCTAAGCCCTAAGTATCTGTCTTCGATTGCTTTCTCGGTCCATTCTTCCGGAGTTAGAAATGGCGTTCTTCTTCTTCTTGCTCCCGGTGACTGCCATTTCAAGATTGTCTTTAGCCACTGTAATGAGGCTGCAGGAGTACCAAAGCGCTCTATTTCCTGTTACTTTCTCTACCACGTACAAGGTGTGATAATATTTTAATTTCGCGGGCTTTATGAAACGTATTTTCAAAACTTTATTCTTATCTTGTAGGTACACATGCTCCTGATGTATGTTTGTTATTTCCAGTTGTTTTAAATACTTAGTTTATTGTTGACAGTTAAAAGGGTTATACGTGTTTTCGAAGGCTCAGCGAATTTGCATTAAATTTTGCTTGAAAAATGGAGTAAAGTGTTTGGAATGTCGGTTGTGTATTTTGGCAAATCTACTATGAGTAAGACAAGGGGTTTCGAATGGTATCGATGTTTCAAAGAGGGTCGAGAAGATTCTGAAGGCGATGATCCCCTGGACGTCCTAACATATCAATTACTGACGACAATGTGAAAGATGCAAATAATTGTTATGTCATATGGTTATATAGTCAATAAGGAACACTACCTAGAAGTTATGCGCCGTTTTCATGAAGTAATCCGAAGAAAACGACCAGAATTTTCGCAAAACCACTCATGGATAGTACTCCTGCTCACACCTCAATACTTGTTCGTGATTTTTTGGCAAAACCCAGAAATGTTATATTGACTCATCCACCTTATTCGCCGGACATGGCCCCCTGCGACTCTTTCTATTCCCGAACTGAAGAGAACATGAAAGGACGTCGATTATCCACTATTGGTGGGCTAAAATCGCTGAAGAAGCTGAACACCATAAGGAAAGGTGAGTTCCAGATTTGCTTCCAAGATTGCAAAAAGCGCTGACACAAGTGCATTATATTTGAGGGAGTTGATTTTGAAAGGCGCAAAGTTGAAGTAGATTCATAAATGAAGATTGCTTAAGAAAAACAAAAATTCCGTTAGTTTTTTATCACAGTTCGTGTGTACAATGTACACCGTGGATAGAGAAGGTATTGTATTCGACCCAAAAATTTGATACATAGATTTCACCGGAAATACATGTTTTGAAATCCATTGAATCCAAAAAAGCATTTTTAGAAAAATGTCCGTGTGTGTGTGTGTGAAAGTTGGTATTTAAGTTTAGTATCTTCCAAGATGCGATACGAAGATTTTCAAGAAAATCCAACTACCCTTTACATGGAATATATTTCGAATTTTTTTATTTTCTCAAAAATGGCTTCAACGATTTTGATTAAAATGTCATATGTTTAAGATATTTTCATGACAATCTTGAATTTTCTGAGAATAGCCTCTTAAGACCTCTTCATTCTGGATGTCCTCTGTATAACTATTGTATAATTGGTAAACCGTAAAAGATAGACAAAAATTTAGTACATAAAATATGTAGATCTCGTTAAAACACACAATTTATGTCATTTCTTTTTGTAGAATTAACCGTTTTCAAGAAATCCCCAGTTATTACTTTTTTTTCAAACTGGAAGTATCTTTCTTATCGTCTCTGTTTTGTTTACTCCTAGCAAACTAAGAAAGCTAACGATCGACTTTTAAAAGATTTGACTATCGATTTAGCTTAGTGTATTCCCTTCCCTTCTACTTACAAAGAAGCAAGCAATAAGGCAATTCTGCTAATGTTCATCATGATGTACATAAAAGAATAATCTTTTGTAAGGAAAGTTTGTCTACGAGACAGGTGGAAGAATTTATGTGAATGGAACACATTACATTTTTTTAATGGGATTCCTTTTCATTTCAAACCCTATCCTACCTGGTAAGCTACAAATATAATTTCATTTATAAAAAATAAAACTGTTCTGTATATTTTTTCCAGTTTTGAGATTTAACGAAGTAGGCTCTTCTAAGCAAAGTGTTGTTTATGTAATCTCATAACCTCACAACTCGTTGACCTTGTTTCAAGTGCTCCCTTGCCGTCTGGAGCTGTGACGTGCACAGATGATTGAGTTCGTGATTGTCGTTATGATTTTGTCTTTGCTGAGCAACTCTCTAGGGTTAAATGACTACAAGTTTAAAAGTCCCGTCTCTTCCACATGCTGATACAATTTGTTTTCAAGCATTTGTTCAGTCACGCGTGTGACATACGACTCCTTTAACTCAGGTTTTTTGTGTTGGAACTTCTCAGATAACGCCATCAAAATTCCAAAATATCCTTGGACCTACTTCCTCAACCGATTTATTGTAACACCAGAAGTACCATCGAAGATGGTGCTTGTATGAGCCATTCTCGGTGATGGTGAAATAGGTAATTAAGAAGTGTTGGGTGTACGACGAGAGAGGAAGTTGTAGGAGGAGGTTATTTGTGAGACAAATTTGTCTAATATTCACATCTGTCCATCTGTTAGCGCGAGGTACCCGGGTTTGATTCCCGGTACCAAAGTGAAGCCGGTAGGATTTGGAGTGCGACCTTTCAGGACATGGAAAAGTCACCACGGTATCATCCTTGAAAGCCGAAGTCGCCATGGCCGCGCTCGCCAAAGCGTCTCGCTTTGGTGCTTCGTAGCGCAGGAGATCGGGGTTCGAGGGCATGAGTGTTATATATTTGTGTATATATCTGTTTAAAAAGAAGAAAACAGAAATTCAGTAATCATACAGCAAAACATAGTAAACATTACATAGTAAAACATAGATCAGACTCCGGAACTGTATTTTAAAATTAAAAAAAAAAAAAAAAAAAAAGTTCGGTTATGGTCTCAACGACAATTCCGTCGCGACCATTGACAGACCTTCAGGTTAAATACGCGCCATCATCGTTATTCACCCGTATTCTGTAACATTTGTTTAAAATTTAACTTGTTAATCCTCTAACCACTTGCTAGGCGTTATTTGAATATGTGTAAGATTGTAAAAATATACTGTTGAGAGGAAGGCAGTTATTGTTAATGTTACCAAGAGCCGAGACCAAACTGTGAACGATAACAATATAGCTATTAGCTGAAAATGGATGCACTTCTTGTACTTATTGATCTTAAAGAGTAATAATAACCATCTCTTAATCACATAGCTACAGAAAAGTCCTGATTGAAAAAAAAAATCAATGTATTTGTGTACGTTTTAATTTATATATCATCTACGTTATTTGTATTTCATTTCGAAATAAAAAATTCTGTGTCCAAATGATTGATCTTCAATCACTTTCCTTTTCCTTTCTTTCTTCCGTTCTGTTGGGTTGAACTTTGGATAGTTCTAAGCAGTTAATAGCTGTGAATGACGTAATTTGGGGAAAAACAAGAAGAAAAGGCAACACTTATTAGACTGACAAGAGTGAGAGTGAATGTGCGTGTAAGTGTAAGGTAAAACCGACGGAACCTACAGAAACCAAGCCTAAAAGTTCAAAGATATTACCATAGCAGTTAGAGGGTCTAAGCGAGAAAAACCTGATGTATTCCAATCACATGACTTTCCCTATTTGTTCTGCAAACAATCTACTCTTGCAAAAGATTATTATTTTTAATTTCTCTATACGTACTATATACTTAGTGTATAGAGAAGGTATTGCACTCCACCAAAAAATTAGATACCGGGATTTCACCGGAAATATATGTTTTAGGGTCCCCTGTATCCAAAAAAAAAAGTATTTTCAGATAAAGGTCCGTGTGTCAATGTGTCCGTGTGTCTGTGAACACGATAACTCAAAAACGAAAAGTCGGTAAAATACCAAACTTGGTATTTAAGTTTAGTATCTTCCAGGGACACGAAGATTTTGAGAAAAGTCCCCCACCCCAAACTACCCTATACATGGAACTTTTTTCGAAAATTTTAATTTTTTCAAAAATGGCTGTAACGATTTTGATTAAAATTTAGTATATTAAAGATATTTATCTGACAAATAAAATGAATATTTTGAATTTTCTGGGAATAGCCTCTGAAGACTACTTTATTCTGGGTCAATTTTACGGACTTTTGCATAACTGCTAAACCGTAAGAGACGGACAAAAACTTACCACACAAAAAATGCAGAGCACTTTAAAACACACAATTTATGTCATATACATTTTTTTCGTGGAGTTGATTGGTTTTGAGATATACCTTGTTTTTGGTTTCAGCTTTCAAAAACATACTTTTCACATACAGGAATTTAACAATCCCTGTCTATACAAACAAAGGAACTTCAGTCACATAGCAACCAGCTTTTGACTATCTCTTTAACCTATGGTACTTCCTTATTTCGCTTCTACTTACAAGGAAGCAAGTAATAAGACTATTTCTACTAATTGTTTCTCGATTAGCATGAAGTAAGTAGAAGCATAGGCTTTTTAACAATAATTTGCTGCAGATATGTAGAGAAAGTCATGTGAATGGAACACATCTGATTTTTATTTACATTATGCTAATCAAGATAAACATTACCAGGAATGGTCTTATTACATAGTTCCTTATAAGTAGAAGGAAAATAAGGAAATAAACTAGGCTAAAGCCAGAGTCACTTTTTTAAAACCTGTGTCTATGCAATTGTTAAAATTCGGTTCTCTTTCCGTGGCCAGAAGTAAAACAAAAGACATATGAAAAGTATGGGGACTTCCAGTTAGAGGAAAATTTAAGTATTTTAAAATTGAAGCCAATAACTTGTAGAGTTACCTTTTAGAGATATTAATTGTTATTGATTTCAATTTTAAACTACTAAACTTTTATCAAACGGCACTGCAAAGCGAACAGACCCTCAATTGGTTCACATAGCGACCAGCTTTTATAAGATTTGACTTTCGCTTTAGCCTAATGTATTCTCTTATTTCCCTTTTACTTACAAGGAAGCAAGTAATAAGACCAATTCTGCTAATGTTTATCTCAATTAGCATGATGTAGATAACATAATAATATTTAGTAAGAATATATCGAACAGCTAGAGAAGTCTACTATTTATCATCTGTCTGTCTAGAAAATAGCCTGTGCAAATCCTGAGAACGTCGAAATAAAGCAAATAAATAAAACATAAAATAATAAATACAAATACCATAGATTTTTATAGGTCGAGTTTGAAGTTATACATCGGAATACATTCGATTTCAGCAGGACGGTGTAAACATTCATATTCCACGCGAAACAATTGATTTTGTTGTGAGAAAAACTGGACTAGAATTGTCTATCGAAGTTTTGCGATTTGTCAAATGTGACTGCTTTCCTTGGGGATATTGAGAGTGTTTGTAAAACATTCGGAAAAGTTTCCTGTGACAACGAGGAGATTCGATGTTTTCTTGTATGTGGAGGTGTACGTCTATGTAGGAAGTTCATTGTTAATTTATTGAAACAGAGAGATTGTCAGTAAAGAGGCAGAAGACATATCATGCACAATTCCACTATTAACTCTGAGTGCACTGCAGTGATATAAAAGGCCATGGATGTATACTCACATGATTTTTTCTACTCATTAAAAATTCACATCTACTTTAGTATTCGCATATTACGTCAATTATGACACATACTTACTTTCTCTACCCATTACAAATTCACATGTACTTAAGTATTCGCATATTGCGTTAATCATGATAAATTCTTACTTTCTCTACTCATTACAAATTCACGTATACTTAAGTATTCGCATATTACGTTAATCATGATAAATTCTTACTTTCTCTACCTATTACAAATTCACATTTACTTAAGTATTCGCATATTACGTTAATGATACATTCTTACTTTCTCTACCCATTACAAATTCACATTTACTTGAGTATTCGCATAATACGTTAATCATGATACATTCTTACTTTGTTTGGCACGTATGCACAATGTACATAGTAGGTAGAGGAGATAGAGTGTTCCACCCAAAGATACAATACCAAGATTTCACCGGAAATGCATGTTTTAAGAGCCCTGAATAAAACGCGTTTGTTTATAAAATGCGTGTGTTTGTCTGTGGACAGCATAACCCAAAACGAAAAGTCGGTTAAAAACCAAACGTGGTGTTTAAGTTTAGTATTTTACAAGGATGCAACAAAAAGATTTTCAGGAAAATTCCTTAACCCGAAAATACCTTTTTGCAAGTATTACTTTCCGAAATTTTTGATTTTATAAAACATGGCGCTACTGATTTTTATTAAAACGCTGTATTAAATTAATCGTCTTTACGTGGCAAATTAAATGTTTTTCCTTAATGTCTTGAGCACAGACCCTAAGTCTTCTTGCTTCTGAATAACTTTTGCATAACTGCAACTGTAAATGATAGGCAAAAGGTTACTGCACAAAAAATGTAGATCTCGTTAAAACACACAATTTATGCTATATACATACAGTTGTTTGTAGAATTAACAATTTCCTAAATTTTCCCTATTATTGGTTACAATTTACAAAGAACCTAACATTTTCTCAAACGGGAAGTCCTCATCCGTTCTATATCTCTTTTGTTTTACTCATGATCTTAGAAAGAGAACCAAATTTCAATGACTATCGCATAGCGGCGCTTTCAAAAGAACTGTCTATCGCTTGAGTCTACTGTATCCTTTTTAATTTCCTTGTGTAATGTAAACAAATCTCATGTTCCTTTATTCACATTACTTTCTCTACCTGTTCTGCAACAAACTATTCTTATGCTAATCAAGATAAATATTAGCAAAAATTGTATTATCCTCAGTTCCTTATAAGTAGAAGAGAAATGGGAAATATGATTGAAAGTGTTTCACATTGAATGACCACGAGTAAATCTAAAGGAACAGAAACTACAAATTCCAGCAAGAAAAAAGTAAAATTATATTAAAATTGAAACCAATAACCAGGAATATCTCGGAAATGGTTAGATCTACAAAAATATGCATGTGACATAGCTTGTGTGTTTTAACGAAATCTACATTTTTGTGTTTTAAGCTTTTTCGATCTTTTGCGGTTTACCAGTTATGAAAAGTCACCCAGAATGAAGAGGATTTAGAAAGTTATTCCCAGTTATTCGAGACATACATTTTATTTGACATGCATATACCTTTAATATACGTTTTAATCAAAATCTTATCCATTTTTGAGAAAACCAGAATTTTCCCAAGTTTATCAATGTAAAAGATAGTTTTTGGTTGAAGATTTTCTTGAAAATCTTCATGATGTATCCTTGGAAGATGCTGAACTTAATTATCAAGTTTTTTATTTAACCGACTTTTACTTTTTCCTGAAAACATTTTTTTATACAGGAGACGCTAATCTCGGCATGAATTTTGGATAGAATACAATACCTTCTCTACCTACCGTGTACATTGTATATACGTGCAAGAGAAATGTAATATTTATTCTTAATTTTGGGGGGGGGGAATTCAGGGAGTCCTAAAGCATGTATTTCCAGCGATATCTCGACATCGAATTTTTGGGTGGAATAAAATAGGTACTTCTCTATCCCTATGTACATTGTAAATACCGGGCTAGAGAAAGTAAAAACGAGAAGTCCGTTAAATGCAAAGTTTGTGTTTTAAGTTCAGAATCCTCTAAGAATGCGACACAAAGCTTTTCACGAAAATCACCTCCAACTACCCTTTGCATGGAACATTTAATTTTCTATAAAATGGCTCTGACGATTTTGATGTTTAAGATATTTTTTTGACAAACGAAATATATATCCTAAATTTTCTGTAAAGAGCCTCTGAAAGCGTCTTCATTCTGGATATCTTCATTCTGGATAACTTTTGTATAACTTTAATAATAAAACTGATAAACCGTAAGAGATAGACAAAACTTACTACACAAGAAATGTATACGTTTAAAACACGCAATTCTTCATATACATGCCATATATTTTTGTTGCGTTAACCTTATCTGAGATATTCCGTCTTATTTTTTTAACTTTAAGCTTCATAAACTTTTCTAAAAGGGGGAGGTCATCTTTCTTTTTATTTCTCTTTGGTGTGACTCCTGGCAAGTAAAGAGAACAGAATTCCGATTGTTTGACATAGCGACCGGTTTTTAAAATATCTGATCGTGTTAGCCCAGTGTATTCCCCTATTTCCCTTCTACTTACAAAGAATTAAGTAATAAGACCACTTTTGGTAATGTTTATCTCGATTAGCATGATGTGGATAAAAGAATAATCTTTCCTACTTTGCGGAATAGTTAGAGTAAGTCATTTTTGGATGAAATTTTTTTATAATGGAATGCTTTTTCTTAAAATATTATGTTATAACATAAAGTGGAAAAACTTACAAAAACAGGGTATGAGTATACTAATTATTTTTTAAAAAACTTATCGATTTCCAATATCAAATACCAACTAAACATTTTAGTACTCACATTCTGCATTAGTTTGGAAAGCATTTTTAAACCTCTATTTGTACTTTTGAGGGAGAATATAGAATTTGATCATGGGAAAATAACAAATAAATTTAAGCTGAGAAAAAATACTTTAAATGTTACAGGGAGTAATTTAACGAGAGCGCATTGCTTTAAAATGCTACGCTAAACATGTGTTACATCTGTCATAGGTAAATGAAACATTGTGAATGTGCATTTTAAAGCATTGTGAATTATTTCCAACAGCAATCCAAAAGTTTATATTTTTACCTAAAAAAAATAACACAGGGGGAGAGTGACTCCTGGTGCACTCTCTCGGTGGATTAACGAAGCAAGTGTTCACAAATTAATGTAGCAGCACCGCAAGACTTCACATGCTTGAATTGAGCTCTCTCTCCCTTTGGATAGATCTCTCTTGGCTAACGTTGTGAATTCCTGCATCTTGTACTCTGTAATGACATAATGGTACAAACTATACGAGTCCTTGGCAACGAAAACAAAGTCAGAGCTTGATTAAGATCTCTAGCGGTGATGTTGCGGTAAAAGCGTTACCAGGTGTGATATGTATATTACGTCTAGTATATGTAATATTTCATAGCCAAAAATATTTAACAGTAAACGAATTAAACCGATGTGTAAGTCAACTTTTGTTCCAGACTATTCCAGCTCTACCCGACTGAGTCGAAGTGCTTGTGCGTGTTAAACCACGAACATCGGAGCCCTGCTAAAGAGAAAGCCAATACATCACTGGGCGAAGGTGCATAATGTTTGCGTTTGCATTTCAACACTCCATTGAGGCGTGACGATAGGTTACCTCAATGATGAGGTGTATTGCATAGTGTAGCATACCCCCGTGTAAGTAACTTGCTGCTCTTTGTTGCACAGCCACTGGAACAGCCTGTGATGAGTACATTGAGTGCACATGAACACTTTTCTATGTTTCCTAATTTTTTAAATAAAATATGAAATACGAAACGCCTTTGTAAATTGTACACATTCGCTGAAGTTAGATTTAAATTTAAATTGAGTTTTATTTATAGACGCTCTTTAACTGCTGCGCTTCTTAGCGTCCCATTCTACGAGGTACGTCCAGAAAGTAAGTTCCGTTTGGTAATAAAAATTAAATTGTGTTCAGATGCAGAATAATTATTTATTGCACAAAATTCTGCAACTCTTAAAATACTTTTCCACATAACTGCCGAAATTTTGCAGGCATTTGTCATAGCGTGGCACAAGTTTTTGTATACCTTCTTCAAAAAAATGTGCCGCCTGTGTCTTCAAAAAGTTGGAAACAATTTCTTTCAGCTCTTCGTCATTGTTGAAGTGTTGACCGCCAAGGAAAGATTTGAGATGTAAGAACAGATGAAAGTCGCTAGGAGCGAGGTCAGGGCTGTACGGAGGATGGTCAAACACGTCCCAGTCAAATTCCTGTAGGAGGTTTTTCGCCACATTTGCAGTGTGTGGTCGTGCGTTGTCATGAAGAAAAACAACACCTTTTGACAGCAATCCTCGGCACTTATTCTGTATTGCGCGGCGCAATTTCCTAAGTGTCTCGCAATAAACTTCTGCTTTGATTGTTTGACCACACGGTAAGAAATCAATGAGTAAGATACCTTTCCAGTCCCAGAACACTGTGTACATCATTTTTCGAGATGTCAAGATTTGTTTCGGCTTAACTTTGCTGGGGATGAAGTGTGCCTCCTTTCCATTGATTGCCGCTTACTTTCAGGGGTGTCGTAAGAAACCCAAGTCTCATCTCCTGTGACTATCTGTGTCAGAAATTCTTCGCCGTCTTCATCATAACGGGTTAAAAACTGAAGTGCACTACCCATCCGTTTTGTTTTGTGTTGCTCAGTAAGAATCTTTGGTACCCAACGTGAGCAAAGTTTACGAAATTTCAGTTTTTCGGTAACAACTTCATGAATTAGTGATCGTGAGCTTTGGGGAAAGTCCATAGCGAGATCACTAATTGTAAACTTGCGATTTTCCTGGATCTTGTCATCAATCGCGTGAACCAGTTCTTCTGTAACCAAAGATGGACGCTCACTTCGTTCTTCATCGTGCACTTCACTACGTCCTTCATTGAACTGTCGGACCCATCTTCTCACCATTGAATCACTCATCGCATTTTGTCCGTAAACTTCGCAAATTTTCCGATAAATTTCAATTGGTTTCACTTTCCTAACATTCAGAAAACGAATCACAGATCTGATTTCACAAGCGGCGGGATTTTCAATCAACACCGCCATTGTAAACAAGCACAACAAAGCGTATGTAGCTGACAGCGATCTCAAAATGGCGCACATTTCTTCTCCTTGATACAAAGCGTCTACCGCGCATGTGCGGAACTGCGATCGCAGCGCTGCAGCGGAGATAAATTGAAACGGAACTTATTTTCTGGACGTACCTCGTATACTGGGCGTGAAATACCTTTTCATTTTACCTTCTTTAAATCTACAACACGACCAACGGCTTTAATTTTTAAGGCTTTTTACGCCCCAAAAAAGTCATCGTCATCCACCGGGTTTGAACCCACGGCCTTGGGAACCAGACTTAGCATGTTGCCCCTAGACTACGGAGAACGACACTGCAGTTAGATAATGGTACATAAATGTGGTAGGTGTACAGTTGAAGAACGAGGAAGGGTTTGAAACTATATGACGAAGTCGAGACCCTCCATTGGCTATTGATGTGTATTGTATTCTATTCTTTTCGATGATAATATATATACTACCTATGCAAAAAATAAAATAAAATTAATTGCTAACACTTGTTGAACATGGTGGTTTCAGGGACAAGATTACCAAATTAATTTTAGTGGCGAAATAGTGATCGATCATTCAAACTGGTTCTTGACTTAAAAATAATAAACTGTAGCTCATAATTAGCTGCTGCGTGAAACTACAAATAAAAATCTGACGTTTTCATTCAGATGACTTTCTCTAACTGTTCCACAGACAACTTTTCTTACAAAAGATTATTCTTTTATCTACATCATGCTAATCAAGATAAACATTACCAGAACTGGTCGTATTATTTACTTCTTGAAGAGAAATAAGAAAATGCACTTGACTGAAGTGACAGTCAAATCTTTTAAAAGCTAGTGCCTAAGTGAAGTAATTTAAATGCGGTTCTCTTTGCTTCCTAAGAGTAAATAAAAGAGACGCGAAAAGAAAGATCTCCCCTTAAAACTTAAATCAGTAACTCGGAATAACTCGAAAACGGTTAACTCTACACAAAAAAAAAATGATATGACATAAATGTTTTATTTTAATAAGGTCTACATTTTTGTGTCGTAAGTTTTTGTCTATCTCTTACGGCTTACCAGTTATACAACAGTTATACAAAAGTTACACAAAAGTCATTCGAATGATCAGGTCTTTAGAGGTTTTTCTCAAAAAATTCAAGGTATACATTTCGTTTGACATGAAAATACCTTAAACATCGTTCATAAAAATCGTTAGAGCCATTTCTGAGAAAATCAATGTTTTCAAAAAACATTCCATGTAAAGGATAGCTGGAGGAGATTTTCTTGAAAGTTTTCGTGTCGCATCCTTTGAAGATACTGAACTTAAATTCCGACTTTTCGTTTTTGGGCTATGTTGCCCACAATCTCACTCACACACACACACACACATACACACAAACACACATACAGACACACACAGGTACATATTTCTAAAAATTTTATTTTTGGATTCACTGAGTCTTAAAACATATATTTCCGGTGAAATCTCGATATCGAATGTTTGGATGGAATACAATAAATGCTATGTAACATTATACATACGGGCTAGTAGAGTAAAAATGAAATAAATATCCAGTTAAGATTTGAATGATAAAATTCAACTGTGAAATATGATCATATTTCAGGTCTTCTATGCTAATACTTGTTTCAAAATCTCGAGAAATGGGAAGAATTTTGCTCTCCAGAAAATGAGACTTCACTTCTTACCATTCTTTTCATTGTTGAATTTACGTCTAGATTTGCCTAGAAGTAAGGCATTGAGAATTTATGAAAATGAGTTGATGTCTCTCTTCCTCTTGTTGCAGCTTTTAAAAAAGTATATACCCTAAAATATTACGAGCCTGACTTAGTGGTGTCTATATTTCAGCCGCGCCACTAAATTCACCACCTAAGGGATTGCACTCCTGTTCCGTTGCTATTTAAGGAACAACTGAATAATGATATGAAGTATTAGAAGTATTAGAAGGTAAACATAAAAATCACATGCTTACACGTCATGAACTTGTCACGACTGACGTTCTCCAGATACAGAATTCTGCTGCCAGGCTGAGTGAGTTTTTGTTTCATCTTGAACAATAGAAAGCGGAAATACTCGCAAAGAAATTCCTGATGCTTGTTCACTGTTTTCTTTAGGACCTTCCTAGAAATAGTTTTTAATAGTATCAATTACCAGGCCAAGGAATTATCAAGTATTAAAGCTAATATTGAACTACTGCCGGACTTCACGCTTTGATATCATAGAAAACTCCTCCATATCTCCTGGCATCTGCTCACTCTGCTGACCTGTGCAGATTAATCACAAGACCACGTTTTACCTGTCGTCAGTGACTCATGGTCGCTCTTGTGCAGGTTCTTTTGTTAATGATGGTTTGAGTCTTGTTAACTTGAAGAACTGTTGGTGAATTTTTAGCCTGGTAATTACAAATACAAATATATGTACATACAAATGATTACAATTTCAGTGCCTACGTTACTATGATTGCAAATGAAGATGATTTTGTTTATGTGCAGTGCGAAAATTATTTGAGCGAAAAATATATGGTTCTGACAGTTGTATTATAAAAGCCACTCTTTTCTTCCTTATACATCAATTTTTGGAAGTTAGAATATTTGGACTTAGAGTAATATATTAGAGAGGGAGCCACTTGACGCGCAGCAGTAACTACAAGTGGTAACACAGTATGACAACAAAAATCTGTTGTGTTCCATTCTCTGCCACAAATTATTGTTAAAACGCTTATGCTTCTATTTACTTCATGCTAATCAAGAAAAAATTAGCAGAAATATTCTTATTACTTGTTTCCTTGTAAGTAGAAGCGAAATAAGGGAGTACCATAGGTTAAAGTGATAGTCAAAGCTGGTTGCTATGTGACTGAAGTTCCTTTGTTTGTATGGACAGGAGTTGACAAATTCCTGTATGAGAAAAGTACAAGTTTTTCACGGCTAAAACCAAAAAATATATAAAAAACGATCAACTCCACGAAAAAAATGTATACAACATAAATTGTGTGTTTTAATGTGCTCTACATTTTTTGTTTGGTAAGTTTTTGTCTATCTCTTACGATTTACCAGTTACATAAAATTCCGTAAAATTCATCCAGAATAAAGTAGTCTTCAGAGGCTACTCCCAGAAAATTCAAGATATACATATTATTTGTCAGGTATATATCTTTATTATACAATATTTTAATAAAAATCGTTAGAACCATTGTTTAGAAAATCAACATTTTCGAAAAATTTTCCATGTGAAGGGTAGTTAGGGGTGGGGGGATTTTCTTGAAAATCTTGGTGTCGCATCCTTGGAAGATACTGAACTTAAATACCGTCTTTTCGTTTTTGAGCTCATGAGGCCCACAGGCACACACACACAGACAGACAGACACACACGGACATTTTTCTAAAAATGCTTTTTTTGGATTCAGGAGGTCTCAAAACATGTATTTTCGGTGAAATCTCGGTATCGAATTTTGGGTACAATGCAATACATTCTCTATACACTATGTACATAGTACGTATAGAGAAAGTAATACAAGACTCTCATTGGTTGACGATCTCTTGGTTATCGTCTCTGAAATTAATTTATATATAGGTAGTTCACTATATGCAGTCAAATATTAGAACACCCAGGTAGATTAGGATATCAGTATAGGAATGGAGGAAATTCAAATTTCCATCATAACACTGTAAACAGGAAGTGGATCAAAAACACTAGCGCTGGAGGGGATTGCGTTTGGGAATGATGCTGCTTGCTATGAATGTGCATCGAGTCTCCAAAGGCAAATACGATTACCTTATTACCTAAATTATTTTTAAGCAATATAATTCCCTATGTATTTAAATTGAAACTTGTTTTGCTACACAATACCTATAGCTTACTTCAGAACTTTTCGCCAACTATTGTACGAAATAATACTCATTAATGTAGTTTTTCTTTTCGCTTTCTTTACAAGTACCTACTATGTACTTATGAAAATACTGTATTCCAACCAAAAATTCATTACCGAAACTTCACCGGAAATACATGTTTGAGAGCCCCTGAATAAAAAAAAATATTTTTAGAAAAGCGTCAGTGAGTAATTGTATATGTGTAGACAGCATATCTAAGAAATCTGGTGTTCCATTCACATGACTTTCTCTATATCTCTGCAACAAATTATTGTTCAAAAGCTTATGCTTTTATTTACTTCGTGCTAATCAAGAAAAAATCGTATGTGTTAAACTCATATGACTTTCTCTAGCTGTTCTACAAACTTCACACATAAGATTCTTCTTCTTTCTGCACCTTGCTAATCGTGAAACTCATTAGCATAATGTTCTTATTATTTAGTTCCGTATAAGTAGGAAGAAAATAAGGGAATATACTAGGCTAAACCAATAGTCAAATGTTTTAAAAGCTGTTGTTATGCGATTGTCATTACAAATCGCTTCTTTTCTTGGCCAGGAGTAGAACGAAAGAAAAACGGACACTCCCGTCTGAGAAAAGTATAAGTACTTCACAACTGAAACTTATAACAATGAATACCTCTAAAACGGTAAGCTCCACGAGAAAAATGTTTAACAAGACCTAAATTTCTTGTATAGTAAGTTTTTGTCTATTTCTTACGGTTTACTAGTTATGCCAAATTAAGCAAACTTCATCCAGAATAACCAGGTCTTCAGAAGCTATTCGCAGAAAATTCAAGATATACATTTTATTTGTTAGGTAAATATCTTTAATATATGATATTTTAATGAAAATCATTAGAGAAATTTTTAAGAAAATCAAAATTGTCGAAAAAAGTTCCATGTAAAGGGTGGTTTGGGGTGGCGGAATTTTTCTCAAAATCTTCGTGTCGCATCCCTGGAAGATACTAAACTTAAATACCAAGTTTGGTATTTTAGCTACTTTTCGTTTCTGAGTTATCGTGTTCACAGACACGCGGACACACACACACACACACACACACAAATGGAACTTTCTCTGGAAATGCTTTTTTTGGATACAGGGGATCCTAAAACATGTATTTCCTGTGAAATCTCGGTATCGAATTTTTGGGTGGAATACAATACTTCTCTATCCCTATGAACATTATACATATGGGGCTAGAGAAAGAAAAATCTGATGTGTACCATTCACATGACTTTCTCTACATCTCTGCAACAAATTAAAAAAGCTTATACTTCTATTTACTTCATTCTAATCAGAAAAAAATAGCAGAAATAGTCTTATTACTTGCTTCCTTGTAAGTAGAAGCGAAATAAGGGAGTACCATAGGTTAAAATGAAAGTCAAAAGCTGGTTGCTGTGACACTGACGTTCCTGTGTTTGTATGGACAGCAGTTAACAAATTCCTGTATGAGAAAAGTTTTTCATAGCAGAAACCAAAAACAACGATGTCTCAAAAACTATCAACTCCACGAAAAAAATTTATATAACATAAATTGTGTGTTTTAATGTGCTTTACATTGTTTGTTTAGTAAGTTTTTGTCCATCTCTTATGGTTTAGCAGTTATTCAAAATTCCGTAAAATTCATCCAGAATAAAGTAGTCTTCAGGGGCTATTCCCAGAAAGTTCAAGATATACATTTTATTTGTCAGGTAAATGTCTTTAATACATGATATTTTAATCAAAATCGTTAGAGCCATTTTTGAGAAAATCAAAACGTTCGAAAAAAGTTTCATGTAAAGGGTACTTTAGGGTGGGGGGAATTTTTCTCAAAAACCTTCGTGTCGTATCCCTGGAAGATACTAAACTTAAATACCAAGTTTGGTATTTTACCGACTTTTCGTTTTTGAGTTATCGTGTTCACAGGCACACGGACACACTGACACACGGACACACATGGACCTTTTTCTGAAAATCCTTTTTTGGATACAGGGGACCTAAAACATATATTTCCGGTGAAATATCGGTATCGAATTTTTTTCTCTATACACTATGTGCATAGTACATATAGAGAAAGTAAAAACGAAAAGATCAGCCTTTGTATTTAAGCTCAGTGTCTTCCAAGGATGCGATAGAAGATTTCCAAGAACATTTCCGCACACCAACCAACCTTTTTCATGGAAATGTTTTTCAAAACTGTTTTTCTTATAAGTCACTTAATGATTTTGATTAAAATACCGTATATTAAAGATATTTACATGACAAATACAATGTGTATCTTTATTTTCTGGGAATATCCACTGAAGACCTGTTCGGCTAGATGCATAAATAGTAACCCGTAAAAGATATACAAAACTTATTGCAAAACAAGTATAGAAATCAACAAATCACGCAATTTATGCAATTTATGTCATATACAAAGTAATGTTTGGTCTCATATCTCTTCTGTTTTATTCCTGCACATGCAAAAAAAAAAAAAACGCTTTAGCCTATTGTATTCCCTTGTTTCCCTTTTACTTATACGGAAGCAAGTAACAAGACCAACCCTACTAATGTTTATCTAGATTAGCATGATGTAGATAAAAGAATCTTTTTCAGGACAGTTCATTTGTGGAACAGACAGAGACTGTCATGTGAATGGAATACTTCAGATTTGACTCACAGTACGAATTTTTCTACCTCTATACGATTTATCAGTTTTACAAAAGATAATGTAGAGGGATCCCCAGAAAATACAAGCTTTCAAAAAAATGCCCTCTCCCTTTACATGGAAACTTGTAGAAAAATAATTCCTATTCTAAAAATGTGATGTGTTCCATTCACATGACTTTCTCTATATCTCTGTTACAAATTATCGTTAATAAGCTTATCTTTTATTTATTTCATGCTAATCGAGAAAAATTAGCAGAAATAGTCTTATTTCTTGCTTTATTGTAAGTAGAAGCGAAATAAGGGAGTACCATAGGTTAAAATGAAAGCCAAAAGCTGGTTGCTATGTGACTGATGTTCCTTTGTTTGTATGGACAGGAGTTGACAAATTTCTGTATGAGAAAAGTATAAGTTTTTCAAAGCTGAAACCAAGAAAAAGGAATATCTCCTAAACGATCAACTCCACGAAAAAAAAAAAATGTATATAATATAAATTGTGTGTTTTAACGTGCTCTACATTTTTAGTGTGTTAAGTTTCTGTCCATCTCTTACGGTTTAGTAGTTATGTAAAATTCATCCAGAATAAAGTAGCCTTCAGAGGCTATTTCCAGAAAGTTCAAAATATACATTTTATTTATCTGGTAAATATCTTTAATATATGATATTTTAATCAAAATCGTTAGAGCCATTTTTTAGAAAATCATAATTTTCGAAAAAGTTCCATGTAAAGGGTAGTTTGGGGTGTGGGGATATTTCTCAAAATCTTCGTGTCGCATCCCTGGAAGATACTAAACTTAAATACCAAGTTTGGTATTTTACCGACTTTTCGTTTTTGAGTTATCGTGTTCACAGACACACGGACACATGGACACACACACACACATGGACCTTTTTCTGAAAATACTTTTTTTGGATACAGGAGACCCTAAAACATATATTTCCGGTGAAATCTCGGTATCGAATTTTTTGGTGGAGTGCAATACCTTCTCTATACACTATGTACATAGTACGTATAGAGAAAGTAAAAATGGCTCTAACGGTCTTGATTAAAGTACCAAATGTTTCAGACATGTTAAATGAAACGCAAAAGCTGAACGCTTTAGAATTGGCTCTAAATTGCTTTTAATTCTGGAATGGTTTTGAAAAACTCGTAAACCGTAAGTGATAGACAAACGTTTCACTGCACACAAAATGTAGATCTCGTATAAGCATATACTTTATATCAAATACTATTTTTAAAGTACACCATTTCCGATATATTCCTTGTTATTGATAATCCTAAAATACTTATACTACTCTTAAAAGGGAATTCGTTATTTCCAATTGTTTCTCCTTGTCAAGCAAGAGAACGGATTTTCAAAGCAATACATAGTGTCCAGCTCTTAAAATATTTGATAACGTTTAACCACACCGTATTCCCCTTTTACCATTGGGCCCGCGAGGACATTGTAATAAAACGGTTTCTCTACATGTTTATCTCGACTTACAAAAAATAGTGAGTGGTATATCTTGCCGCAGAATTGGTAGAGAAAGGCATGTGAATGTATGTTTTTTTTTTATTGTTCCATTTAATCCATGTCTTTAACTGCAATGGTCATATCAGCAGCCTTCTACTTTTGGAATATTTTGTGTATGGTCAATTGAGTAAACTCGTGTGTAGCTGTCACTAAATCTGTAATTTTTATACTATTTATGACACGCACACACACATAGAGAGAGATAGAAAAGAAAGAGAGATACATTCTCTCTCCCCCCTCTCTCTCTCATATATAAGTTTTCTCCAAAATATGATGGCTCTCAAACGGAACCGTTCCCTCCTACCACTGGGCAATGATCATTGTTAAAAGACAACAGGAGCATGAGGCAACGTAGTAAAATGGGTTTCCTGGAGACTCTGCTGGCAAGTCGAGAATCGTGTCTTAGTTAAAGGACCAGTAAGTGGAAACTTTGACAACAGAGAGGGTTGGTTTCCAGCCGCACACACTCTAATCCCAAATTTTAAAGCCTTTGGAAGAAGAGTGGGGCAGGGCTATTTTGTTCTGAAAAATATTGTGCTCCCAGGGAGGTTATGGCTGTAGTAAAATTCCCTCCCACCCCACAGCCAAGAAACTCAGTACCGCTCGCATATGAGGCAGTTGTTCTACCAACTGAGTTACGGAATCAGCAACATTTATTCAATGCTTCTGCATAATAATAAATTATTCCAGTGCTATACCCCTATATGAGTTTGGACCTTTCCCTTTATAGAACGGCTTGATCTTCGACATTCTCCATCGCTCTGGTATTCTACCCTGTCGCAGGCATTCATTTAGGAGTTCAATCCAGGTTTCCACAAGGACAAGGATAGCGCTCTTCAGGTGCTCATTGTAGATCTTATCAGGTCTGCAGGCTTTGTTGTTCTTTAGGTTTGTGTTTGCTTGCCGCACCTCTTCTATCTTGATGCTTCCCTGTTCTCTATGGTTCCGTTACTTGGCCGAGGCCTTGTGTCATTAGAGATTAGTACAATACTGTAATGCTGGACCCATGTTTCTATAGGCATATCTCTAGGGAACATGAGCTTCCTTTGATTTAGCACCTTGTAAGGGCTTTTCTGTGCTTTTTCCATCTTCATGAATCTTTGAATACTGCGTGTGCTCCTTATGTGGCAAATACTGTGGAAAATACCACTACTACAATGTAAAAGCCGTGCAGAGTCATTAACGAAGTTTTGTAACAGTGAAAATTTAACACTACACTCGCACATTGTGCGCCCTTCCATATTATTATAACAATAAATTATTACAAGGAATAAATTTTCACGATAACAGCATTTGTTCTCGGTAGCGCTGCATAACATTTATTTTTATATTTTCAGAGTTAATTATATTTGCACAATAACGACACTCGTTGACAGTACCAACAAAAACGGATGATAAATGTTTACTAAGTGTAGCGGTAAAATAAATTTAATGGCTGTATTCACGTAATTTCTATACCTCATTCTTCTATAAATTTTGCTACAAAAGTTTATTACTTTCTCTACTTAGTACATAGCACAAAGACAGAGATGGCTTTGCATTCAACCCAAAAGTTCGATACTGAGCTTTCACTTGAGATATACGATACATTTTAGGGTATGTATATGAGTGTGAGTGTGAGTGTGTGTGTGTGTGTGTGAGTGTGTATGTGTGTACAGTATCTATGAACTCAAAAATAAAAAGTCGGTAAAATCCCAAACTTGGTACTTAAGTTTAGTATCTTCCAAGAATGTTATATGACGATTTTGAGGAAAAACCCCACCCTAAACTACCATTTATATGGAAAAAAATCGAAAGTTTTGATTTTCTTAAAAATTGCTCTCACGATTTTGATTAGAATGCCGTATATTTAAGATATTTGCATGACAAATAAAAGTGTATACCTTGAAATGTTGTGAATAGCCTTGAAGGTCTCTTCATTCTGGAAGATTTTTGTATAACTGGTAAACCGTAACAGATAGACACAAACTGAATGCCCAAAGATGTAGATCTCATTAAAACACAAACTAATGCCGTATACATTTTTTGGTGGAGTTGACCATTTCCGAAATATTCCTTGTTATCGATTTCAGTTTTAAGATATTTAAAACTTTTCACATACGGGAATTTGTGAGCTCCTGGTCATACAAAGAAACGGATTTCAAGCACATGGATACCAGCTTTTAAAACATTTCATTATCACTTTAGCGTAGTGTATTTCCTTATTTCCCTTCTACTTACAAGGAAGCAAGTAATAAGACCATTTTTGTTAATGTTTATCTCGATTGCATGAAGCAGATAGAGGATTACGCTTTCTAACAATAATTTGTTACACAGATGTAGAGAAAGTAATGTGAATGGAGTACATCAGATTTTTTTCTGTCTTTCTTAGACTGATCGAAAATTGTTAGTTGTAATTGTTAAATATTTTGCTATTTGCCAAGTCCTTTATATAGTGAGTTGTTTCTCGCGATAGTATGGAAAAAATCTGATGTGTTCCATTCACATGACTTTCTCTATATGTCTGTAAATTGTTATTGTTAATAAGCTTATCTTTTATTTATTTCATGCTAATCCAGAAAAATTAGCAGAAATAGTCTTATTTCTTGCTTTATTGTGAGTAGAAGCGAAATAAGGGAGTACCATAGGTTAAAGTGAAAGTCAAAAGCTGGTTGCTATGTGACTGATGTTCCTTAGTTTGTATGGACAGGAGTTGACAAATTCCTGTTTGAGAAAAGTATGTTTTTCAAAGCTGAAACCAAGAAAAAGGAATATCTCAAAAACGATCAACTCCACGAAAAAAATGTATATAACATAAATTGTGTGTTTTAACATGCTCTACATTTTTTGTGGGTTAAGTTTTTGTCCATCTCTTACGGTTTAGTTGTTATGAAAAATTCATCCAGAATAAAGTGGTCTTCAGAGGCTATTCCCAGAAAATTCAAAATATACATTTTATTTGTCAGGTAAATAACTTTAATATACGATATTTTAATCAAAATCGTTAGCCATTTTTTAGAAAATCAAAATTTTCTAAAAAAGTTCCATGTAAAGGGTAGTTTGGGGTGGGGGGATTTTTCTCAAAATCTTGAGTCACATCCCTGTTAGATACTAAACTTAAATACCAAGTTTGGTATTTTGCCGACTTTTCGTTTTTGAGTTATCGTGTTCACAGACAAACGGACACAGTGACACACGGACACACGGACACACACGCACACGCGGACGTTTTCCTGAAAATACTTTTTTTGGATACAGGGGACCCTAAAACATATATTTCCGGTGAAATCTCGGTATCGAATTTTTGGGTGGAGTGCAATACCTTCTCTATACACTATGTACATAGTGCGTATAGAGACAGTAAAAATGTGGAAATTTAACCGCCAGCATAAAGCGTCCAGCTGTTAAACATTTGATCATAGCTTTTTCCTTTTACGCATCTATAAATAATGTGTAAAGTAGCTATTTCTTTAAATGTTTGTCTTAATGAGTGAGTTGGAAAATAAACTTTCGTAAGAATAATGCGTACACCCACTAATAAACTATACAGGGTAGTAGAGAAAGTAATGTGTATTTAACAAATCAGATAGTTTTATACAGGAAACGCAAAAAAAAAAAAAAAAAAAGAAGTTTTGCTATAAAATCTCAACGATTAATATCTGAACGGAACTCGATACTTTCCTTACCTATAATAAATAAGTTGTTAAAGTAATACATTACTTCTTGATACATAATTATTTTATTGCCAACTTGAACAGATTATAAGGGTTACCATCCTTTATTAGACTCTTACTTCTGAGGGAGAGTTTTACATCTTCAGTTAGGTTAATTGTATACATATTAGAAGCTCTGAAGTATTTATTTTTATGCACTCATAACTGCTTTAAATAAGCAAAAATGGAACAAAATATTCTTTATTTACTTATGGAGCTAGTCTGCAGTTACGGTTTTGGGGATCATATAATCAGACAAGTTTACAAATTCGTTTTATATTCACGTCATTCGTGTTTGATGCTCATATTTTATGCATTTTTAATATGAGCGCGTTATGCGGTTTTATGGTTCTTGATGGTGAATACCTCTTCCACCTATTTGCTATGTACTAAAGAGAAAAAGTAAATATGTGATGTGTTCCATTTACACGTATTTCTATATCTGTTCTGCACACAAACTCTTTCTACAAAACACTATTCATGTGTTTACATCATAACGAGTAACGGAAATTGTCTTATTACTTGCAATCTTCTAAGCAGAAGGGAAATAAGCGAATACACAACGGCAACACGATAATCAAAAGGTTTTTAAACTATCGCTATGCGAAATAATTGAAATTCGGTTCCCTTTGCGTGGCTAGGAGTAAAACAAAAGAGGTATGAAACAAAAATGGCTTCCCATTTTAGGAAAGTTTAAGTAGTTTAAAATTTAAATAACAGGGAATATCTTAGAAACGGTTAACTCAACAAAAATGTACATGCCATAAACTGTGTGTTTTAAGATATTTATATTTATTCTGTGGTAAGTTTTTGTCTGTTACGATTTACCAGTTACACAAAAGGCATCCAGAATGAAGAGGTTATTGCCTTTAAATAAGAGATATGCATTTCGTTTGTCATGAAAATATCTTAAACATGTAGCATTTTAATCTAAATCGTTAGAGCCATTTTTTTTTAAAAAATCAAAATGTTCAAAAAATGTTCCATTCAAAAGGTAGTTGGGGTGGTGGGCTTGTATTGAAAATCTTCGTGACGTATCCTTGGAAGATACTGAATTTAAATACTAAGTCCCCCCCTCTCGGTTTCTCCTCTCTCTCTCTCTCCCTCTCTCTCTCTCCCCCTTTCTCTCAAACACGCACGAACATAGAGACAGAGACGGATATTTTAGTAAAAGATTCTATTTTTGGATTCAGGGATTCTCAAAACATGTATTTCCGGTGAAATTTCGGTATCGAAGTTTTAGGTGGATACCTTCTCTATCTACCTGTACGTTGTACATAGGTTCTGGGGAGAGTTATAATAACTAAGTTTCCACAAAATACATGTTTTCCAATATTTTAAAATACGTCAAATTGTTGTTATTGTTATTATTTATTTTATTAGGATACGTTAATTTCAATTTTGGAGTTTAAAATCGTTTTTAAACCACCAGATTATACATAGAAAAGGAAAAAGGAACAGTTTTCAATCCACATGTTCTTCTTAATTAGAAACAATTTTCGCCCCCTTGTGAAAATCAGACACAAAATTGAGATACACTTCAACTCCTCTGCTTTAAGCAGTTGCTATTTCGTGAATCGTTTGTAAAGAAAGTAAATATCCTGCCTGCCTGCAGTTTCAACAAGCAAACAATGTCAAGAGATTCGTTTGATGGAAGAATATAATTAAATGCTTGCACGTTCCGTAGGCGGAAATGAGTCAATGACCTCCAGTCACAACACTGCTGAGAAAATAGCCCAGCCACCCCAGAGACGCTTTCCAAGAAAGTTCATTCAGTGCATTACTGACGTCACTTTTTAATGGCTAATGAAGACCAGGAAATGCTTCAGTAAACTTCCCGATAGTAATCCTAAGGAGCGCAGAAAAGAACACTAGTACATTAGCTTTGCAGGCCTACACGCTAAGATTAATAACTAGAGCATTTTAATGGGAGTCGAAATGCCCTATCTTGCCTATGTTAAAGTTTGACCCATCATCTCAGCAACTATTTAAGATAATGAGCTAAAAATTTTCAAGGTATATTCAGCAATGCCTTTACTGTTTATTCATGAAAGATTCGTAGAATACTTCTCTTCATTAGAAAGAAATGTATAATTTTTAAATAAAGCTCTTCAAATTTTAATGAAAAATTACAATTTTTATTTTTTTTTAAAAAAATAACTAATCCATATACATAAAAACTTTTTCGTTAAAATAAAGTCTATTAGGATGCAAATGTGTGGTAAATATTTCAGCCTTTAGTGTCAATTGGTTTCTGAGATAATTGGGCATTTGTATAGAAAAATTTACTTCTTTAGATATTGCTTTCAACATAAAATTAAAAAAACTGTAATCTAAGCTTCTAAACACAACTTGCAGTACTTCAAAATTTTCATTTGAAAAAAAAATGAGAGAATAGCTAAAATAGAACTCTCCGATCAAAACAAGAAAAATATTTCTTCTCTAACATTAACATTTACAAGCTTATTCATATTTTACCAAGTGAGTGTACCAAAATGTTTTAAAAGGCTACTGCGCAGGATTATTTTCAGCAATATTTTAAAACTATTTATAATTAATGCAACTCTATGAAAGCTATACCAAAATGAGCGGCAGGATTCAAATATTCATCATGGGATTTTAATGGGATCCATTTCGACTCCCCTTAAGTGCAAGAACAAATCTGAAAGCACTAAATTTATTGAAGTGAAACGCAATAAGTGACTTCTGCTCGATCGACAGTCATGTCACTGGATGCACCACAGGAAACTGTCACAGAATACCTCCAGACGACGTCAGAAAGTCACGAGAAAGTGATTTTGAGTGCTCTGTTAGAACTGATAATACAGAATAAACCAGAATTCGACCGACAAATTGACATGATTATATGGGGATTTTTACTTTCTGTACACGTATTATGTACATAGTCTATAGAGGAGGTATTGTATTCCACCCAAAAATTCGATACCGAGATTTCACCGGAAATACATTCTTTAGGACCTCCTGAATCCAAAGAGTTGTTGGTAGTGTTTAACGCCCGCTTTAACTACTCATGGCACCGCAGGCGGTGACACTGATGAAACATGGATGACGATGGAGCACCGGTGGAATGCTATGGCAGGGGAAACCGGAGTACCCGGAGAAAACCCGCCCCAGCGCCGCTTTGTCCACCACAAATCTCACATGCGGTCGCTTGGGATTGAACCACTCGACCACGGCACGGCCCTGAATCCAGAGAAGACCTAGTAATAGAGGGATGGAGAAGACACGCGTTTACCAGTCGCAACGTTATAGGGCAATTCCTTATTATGTAAGTTCCCTAAGGCTTTTATATGTTTGACGGCTGACAATGGAGCGATACTTTAAATAGTTGTTACCGGCAACCATGCCCGGTGGCTGCAGTTTTAATTCCGCTCATAACCTTTCCCTCCATTGTTGTTTTAAGGCTTAAACTCTGGCTTCCACTTTTAATAGCTATCTTTCCCGGGGTCATGTCTGTCACTTTGACTATTTTACTCTTCCATTCATTTTATTGGAGTTTTATTTATTTCTGGTTATTGCCCAGGATTTTATCAGTTTTATTTTCATGGTGTTTTTTTAGTTCTGGTTTTAACAAAGATTTTCATACCTCAGGGCGCTAATGACCTTAGCAGTTGATCGCCCTTAAACACCAATCATCCCCTCTGAATCCCAAAAAAAAATTCAGAAAAAGGTCCGTAAGTGTCTGCCTTTCTGTCTGTTATTCTGTCAGTGTGTATGTAAACAGCAAGATTCAAAAACGAAAAGACCGTTAAATACCAAGCATGGCATTTAGGTTTAGTATCTTCCAAGGATGGAACACAAGATTTTCAAGAAACATTTTTTTCGAAAACTTTTATTTTCTCAAAAACGGCTCTAACGCTTTTGATTAAAACCTCTTCTATTTAAGATATTTACATGGCAAATAAAATGTATATCTTGAATTTCCTGGGAATAGCTCCTGAAGACCTAAATATCAATTTTGGTATCTTCCAAAGATGCGACATGAAGATTTTCAAGAAAATCCTACCCCACACCCAACTACCCTTTACAAGGTAAATTTTTTGAAAAATTTTATTCTCTCAAAAATCGCTCTAACAATTTAGATTAAAATAACGTATATTATAGATATCTACTTGAAAAACAAAGTGTATATCTTGAGTTTTCTGGGAATAGCTTCTGAAGACATCTTCATTCCAGATGAATTTTGCGCATTTTTGTATAAAAGATAAACCATAAGAGATAGACAAAAATTTACTATACAAAACTTGTAGAGCTCGTTAAGAAACACGATTTATGATACAAATTTTTTTTTCGTGGAGTTGACCGTTTTTGAGATATTCCTTGTTAATGGTTTCAGTTTAAAAATATTTATACTTTTCTCATGCGGGACTTTGTCAACTCCTGGCCTATAAACAAAGGCACTTCAATCCAGATTTTAAAGTGTTTGACTATCGCTTTAGTCTAGTGTACTCCCTTATTTTCCTTCCATTTACAAAAAAAGTATTTCCGCATGTACATTTCGATTAGCATGAATTATATAAAAGAATAAGTTTTTTAACAATACTTTGTTACAGTGATGTAGATAAAGTCATGTGAATGGAACACATCAGATTTTTTTTTTATTGTTGTTTCATTTATATACCCCTTTAATATCTAAGGTCATATCGGGGGCTTTGCATTAAAAACAACTCGTCTGTAGGTTCTTTACACACACACACACACACACACACACACACACACACACACACTGGGCCGCGCCGTGGCCGAGTGGTTAGATCACTCGCCTCTCATCTAGACGGCCCGGGTTCGATCCCAAGTGACCGCATGTGAGATTTGTGGTGGACAAAACGGCGCTGGGGCGGGTTTTCTCCGGGTTCTCCGGTTTCCCCCGCCATCGCATTCCACCGGTGCTCCATCATCAGTGTCATCACCTGTGGTGCCATAAGTAGTTAAAGCGGGCGTTAAACACTACCAAAAAGAAAACCTCACACACACACATTCATTCGCTCTCACATACATACTTCAGACTCTGTGGGGGGGGGGGGGATATGGAACAATTCTGGTTAAAGAAAAATGTTCCGCCCCAGCCGGGAATTAAACCCGAGACCCCCGGGTGAGAAGTAAGTTCGATGACCATAGGCAGTCTCCATGAGTTTGAAAACATTATGTCTGTAAGCTTTTTTTTTTTTTTTTTTAAACAGTAACGGAGTCTCATCAGGACTCCGGTACTGTATCCCTATTTAGATTTCCCCCCGTAGGTTTTACTGATTACTGGTTTACTGGTTTTACTGTTTCTTTTACAAACATTAAGTTTTGGGGATATCACGAGTCTTACCGCAGTTACATGCACACTATGACGTCATGACCACGGTACATTGTATTAGCCTATATTGTAGGTTGTTGAACTGTGTGATTTGCATTCTCTGTGGACCGAGTACATAAATGTTTACTGTTAAGAGTCTGTTATAGCACCTTGTAGACACTCTGGCTGGCATGGTACATAACATCAGAAATATTAGCCTGACTATTTTGTTGCTTTACAGATCGTGCACAATGGATTCCACTCGAGAAATGCTGTCCAATTCTGTTTATCATATTAGATTTTTATTTTCTCTACACGTGCTATGTCCATAGTGTATAGAAATGGAAATGGAGTTTTATTTATGGACGCTCTCTAACTGCTAAGGTTCTCAGCGTCCCATTCTGTACTGGGCGCGAAAGACCGCTTAATTTTACTCAGAGGCCTCTTTTATCAGGCTTGAGGATCTTTTACGTGCCGTAAATCTACGACAACATAGTGTATAGAGAAGGTATTGTATTCCACCAAAAAAACGATACCGAGATTTTACCGGAAATATATATTTTAAGATCCCCTGAGTCCAAAAGAAGCATTTTTACTTTCTCTACACGTATTATGAACCTAGTGTATAGAGAAGGTATTGTAATGCAAATTCGATACCGAGATTTCACCGGAAATACATGTTTTGAGTCCCCCTGAATAAAAAAAATTAATAAAAGATCCGAAATGGCTGTAACGATTTTAATTAAAATGTATATAAAAGGTATTTACCTGACAAATCAAATGTATATTTTCTGGGAATAGCCTCTGTAAACTACTTTATTCTGAGTGAATTTTACGGAATTTTGCATAACTGATAAACCGCAAGAGATGGACAAAAACTAACTTAACAGTTAATGTAGCGGTCGTTAAAACACACAGGTTATGTTATATTCATTTTTTTTAAATATTCCTTGTTATTAGTTTCAGGCTTTAAATACTTATACTTTTCTCATACAGAAATGTGTCAACTCCTGTCCATACAAACAGCTTTTGATTATCACTTTAACCTATGGTATTTCCTTATTTGCCTTCTACTTACATGGAAACCATTTCTTTCTCGATTAGCATGAAGTAAATAGAAGCATAAGCATTTTTATAATAATTTGTAGCAGAAATGTAGAGAAAGTCATGTGATTGTAACACATCAGATTTTTATAAAAAGGTCCCAGTGTGTGTGTGTGTTCTTTCTCAGCATAGTTCAAGCACTAAAATACCGTGAAATTCCAAACTTGGTATTTAAGTTTATTATCTTCCAAGTATGCGCCACGAAGATTTAAAAAAAAATCCCTTCACCCAAACTATTGTTGACATGAAATTTTTTTTGAATAGTTTGCTTTTCTCAAAAATTACTCTAATGATGTTGATCAAAATATCGTATATTATAGATATTTACATGACAAATAAAATGTATATCTTGAATTTTCTGGCAATAGTTTCTGAAGACCTGTTCGTTCTGAACATTTTTTTTTAATTTTGAATAACTAGTAAACCGTAAGAGATAAATTAAAACTTACTGCACAAAAAACGTAGATCTGGTTAAAACACGATTTATTTCGTATGCGTTTTTGGTGTAGAGTTGACCGTTTCCAAGATATTTCTTGTTATAGGTTTCAATTTTAAAATACTTATACTTTTTACGACAGGAAATGATCGTTTTCTTTTGTTCTATTCCTGGTGAAACGAAGAAGGGAATTGCAACGAGAATCGCATAACAAGAGATTTTAAAACATTTGCTTATTGCTTTAGCCTAGCACATTCCTTTAGTTCCCTTCTACTTAAAAGGAATTAGCTAATAAGTACATTCTGCTAATGCAGCTCGATTAGCATAGTTTAGAAAGCAGAATAATCTTTTGTAAGAAGTCTGTAGAACAGCTAGAGAAAGCCATGTGAGTGTGACACATCAGACATCTTTTTCCAGCTGCTGCACACAAAATTATTCATATCTATTAAATTATTTCAAAGTAATTTAGTGTCGTTTTTTAAGGATTGTAATAGCATTGTCAGAATCAGTTTGATTGAGAATGCATACATTTCTGTTACACACACACACACATATATATATATATATATATATATATATATATAGAAGCATTTATTAAATTGCATTGCCTATTAAATTGAGTCAAAATTGAAGAGCGTAATTACTGTATTTATTTACTTTTTATACAGAACACTTTCTTTACATTAAATTTCTTGGAACCCTTATACCATATAAGAACTATGCACTTACAGGTGAATCAATTCTTGAATGTCCTTCTTTGGTTTCTATGCCAAAGGTTGCGCTTTATCAGAACCATTTCGAGAGATTCTGCTCTCCCCTCCGAAAAAAGTGTCTTATATTCACGTGATTTTCTCTACCTATTCTGCAACAAACTATTCTTAAAAAGGTAATTCTTCTTTATGCTATTCGAGATTAACATTAGCCAAAATGGTACAAAGGGAAAGGGGACACGCTAGGCTAAAGCGATAGTCAAATCATTTAAGGGAGGGTCGCTATTTGATGGTTTGAAATCCCGGAGACCTGCCTTCCGAATGCAGGTCACAACGTTGTTGCCTGAGCTATACTACACGGAATTTTAATACGTTAGTAAACACTATTTATTTTGCAACCTAAATGTAAACATAGAACACTTATAATTCAAAACACACCTTAAGACACTTTATTACAGAAATGTTTAACCAACCCTTCTCTATGCAAGCAAAGAAATCTGCGTTGTAGCCAGTTTCGTCGCGGCTGCTAAACCAACAAAAGGGTACTTCCGCAACAAATACACAGTTTATTAAGACGTTAGAATTTGGGAGAGATACAAAAGAATGAAATTTAAAGACTAGAATTTCCGCTTCCCCTAAGAGATATATCTTTCCCAGAAGCAAGTCACGCTCTACGTTTCTCAGAATAGAAGATTTACAACGCTGTTCATGGATTTAGGCGCTAATGTCTTCTGAGCACGCAGAATTACTCTGCTAAACTTCGAGTTCCACTGAAGTGCGCTTTAGTCTAAAACTTTAAAGCCTACTGTAGGAATATGCGAGAAAGATATGACCCAAAAGAGATATGAACCCTACCTAATTCTATATGAAACTATATTATCATTAATTTTATTAAATTTTACTTCTTTCGCTACTACATTTAAAAAATACATATTTGGGAAAGAAAGTGTCATATTCCACCAAAAAAATCGATACCAATATTTCATAGGAAATACATAAGTTGAGATGTCATGAATAAAATTGAAAAGAGAGGCAGTTTTAGAAAACAGTCAGTGTGTGTGCACGCGCGCACCTTTGAGCTCCATAACTCAAAAACAAAATGACGTTAAATTCCGAATTTGGTATTTAAGTTCATTAAATTGGGTGGGTGCCGGAGCATCAAGGAATTCAAGGAAACGAGAAAGCAGATCAGTTACCCAAAAAAAGGAGCAGAGACGTCCTTTGTTGGCTCTGAATCCGTGGTTGGTGTCACTATACGTACTGCTAAAACCTCGGTTAAGACATGGATTAAGGATAGACACACATTTAGGTGAGAAACTTAACCTTTACAAAGACTAGCCAAGAAACTGGTTTCCCTATCATTGCTCAAATTGGGAAGATGAGGGTTAGAGTAGTTGCTCTGATTACTGAACATGGTCACTTCAGGAAAATTTATACAGAATGGGCATTTAGAAACATGCAAACATGAAGAGGAAATCGCCTCACATATTCCCTTTGATGTCTATTCCTGGAAAGGAAGAGGTTTGCCCTGTTTACAACCTAGAATGATTTGGAAGGGGACTTAGATACTGCAAATTATTAAACATGTTAAAGGAAAGATTTTGGAAGACAATGATAGTACCCCTCTCCGATGGGGTAGTACAATAAAGCCTTTTATCCTGACCTAGAGGAGGTCGACAAGGCTCCTTCAAACCCCCGTTATCTTTTCTACTAAGTTCATTATCTACCAATGAAAGAAAATCAGAAAAACCCGTTCACGCCTGCCTCTGAAGACCTCTTCATTCTGGATGGCTTTTGTATAACTCGTAAGCCGTAAGAACTAGACAAATACTTACTACACAAAAATATAGATCTCACTAAAATACACTATTTTACATGTACATGTGTTTTATTTTATTATTTTTTATTTTTATTTTAACTTATTTCTTTTTCTTTTTTGTATAGTTAACCGTTTCCAAGATATTCCTTGTTGCTGGTTTCAAACTTAAAATACTTAAGCGTTCTCAAGCGAGACGTCAACTTTCGTTTCATATCTCTCTTGTTTTACTCCTGGGCATGCAAAAGAGAACCAAATTTTAATTGTACCACATAATGGCCAGATTATAAAAGATTTGACAACCCGTTCAGCCCAGTGTATTTCCTTATTTTCCGTCTACTACGAGAAAGCAAGTAATACGAAAATTTCTGTTAATGTTGATCTTGATTAGCACTATTTAGATTAAAGACTTAACTCCTTATAAATAGAGAAGATACTGCATTCCATCCAACAATTCAATACCCACATTGGGAACTATGCACTATGTTAAAGCTATAGTCAAATGCTTTAAAAGCTGTCACTATGCGATTGTCATTGAAATTTGCTTCTTAGTTTGGCCAGAAATAAAACAAAAGAAATATGGGTGAAGTATTTTATTGAAATCAATAATAAGGAGTATCTCGAAAACTTTTTGCTCCAAAACAAAAATGCAAAAGACAAAAATTGTGTATTTTGACGAGATAATGTTGTTATGCAAAAATCATTTAGAATGACGAGGACTACTGAGGTTATTCCTAAAAAAAAAATCTAGATACACATTTTAATTGTTGCGTAAATATCTTTAATATACGCTATTTTAATTAAAATCGCTATAGCCAGTTTTGAGAAACTAAAAAAAAATTCGAAAATGTACCTATTTAAAGGGTAGTTTAGGGGGAATTTTCTATAAAACCTTCGTATCACATCCTTGGCAGTTTGGTATGTAACGGACTTTTCATTTCTGAGTTATGCCGTCAACGACACACACACACGGACAATTTTCTATTTTTTGATTTAGGGGATATCTAAACATGTATTTGTGTTGAAATCTGGGTATTGAATTGTTGGGTGGAGTACAATACCTTCTCTACTATGTACCTTGCATATACGTTCTAGAGAAAGTAAAACATGCAGTTTTAGAAACTACGCCCAAGAAAATGAAAATACTCATTTTAGTTTCATGGCATAAAACCTCTCCACCGGCGTAGGAAGGAGATGAAGTAACCGTTGACGCGTTAAGCACCCGCGTATTTCTAAGTTGACGGTGTATCTGGTCCGCAGTGCGGTAGTCAGAGGATTGAGGTTTAAGAGCTATATAGGTGACAGATTGCCCCGCAAGGTCCAGCCTGCCACCATAGTGAATGAAAGGATTTAAGGATGATGTTTTCTGGAGTTTATTTAATTATTTTTAAGGGTAGCTTAACGTCCTTTAACCTAATGCTCATATTAGAGGATGTGATGAAATCGGTGAAATGATGTTCAAATGATCTCGATGTCCATGGAGCTTAAAGTTACTCGACATTCGTCTTCTCAAAATGAACCCGAAAAAAAAACTTCTCTGGCTAACTCACCCTAAGCGAGATTCGAACTCGTGACCTCTTAAATGTGAGAGTACACTACCCCCACTCTACGGCCTTTTTGCTGTTAGGTTTGGAGGTGAATAACAGCGCCTAGCATCACACACCGAATGACCGAGAGTTAGCACCGCAGTAGTATAAGCAATTTGCATTACGGAGGTCATGGGTTCTGTTCCCGTAACCGGCCTTCCTGACCTATGACTTTCGCGGTAGTTTCACTGGATGGCTAGACGTATTCTGGGAATGTTCATTACATCCCCCGATTTTTCCTGTTTTTGCCCCTCTTCAGTTGCTCCGGTGTGAACGTTGTGGACGTCGAGCGCCCTGATGTTACTAGAAGAAGTCAAAACATCAAGCCTCTTGCGGGAGTGTTCGGATTGGGTTGGACTCGACGTGGCAGTGGACCGCCAGGGTTATGTCCGGGCGAAATTGTGAGACGCCTCAATGTCCTCCCGCACTAACCTGGAAATGAGTAGTAGTCACAAGCTGGTAAATGTTAGCCGCACCGAGGTTGTTCGATAGTCTTCCCTTAGAGGTTGACGCGTATAAGTGACGTATCCTCTCCCGTTCTTGCTGGTTGATCGGTTTATAAAATAGATGCCGCCCTAATGGAAAACCCCACAGTTTTTCCTGCATTCAGAGCATACCTGCTTAGATCAAGTGCTGCGTTAAAAGTAGAATGCAATCATGTCCCTCGCGGTTTCCAGTAGATGTAGTTAGTAGTAGTGAAGTTTCGTTTGCAAAATTATATCTGCACAGAAAATATAATGATTTGAATCACATAACGTTGAGGATAAAAATAAAATATGATTTTGTTTTGGTATAGCCTCTAGATGCCAAGATAATAGTTGAGCAGATCTTTTTTATTTTTTAGGCAGGTGTCGGCTGAATGGTAGATTGCCTTCGGGGCGTTGGGGAACCACCTGAGGCCCGTGGCTCGTGAGTGGGACGGCGCGGCGTTGGAGGATTTCCTGTAACAGTTAGGGGTCCGTCCAAAGCTTGTGCCTGTCGTCACCTGGATCTGATTGCCCTTCGGGTGTCTAACTCTTTCCCCCCGTTCTGATGTAAAGAGCCCAGGGTCTATGCGCGGTACTCTGCCCAGTGTAATCCTAATCCATACATTGAATGAACATCATACCACCAAGCTTGGAGTTGAAGTGCGCTGTCTCTACATAACAGGTACGCTACCATTGGATACATGAGGAACACCGTTGGATAAACAGTAATTGAGTCGCTGATGACTCTCTTCTATTTAGCAACTTCTGGATCGAGGCGTGAGAAGGCACTTAACGAGGTTTTTCCACAAACTATCTATACGACTTAACATGCAAACGATCACTAGCTTAAATATGAGTGATAGTTCAGTCATAATGCAAAGCTGTTGCAAGTTAAAATGATAATAATAATAATAATAATAATAATAATAACAATAATTATTATTATTATTATTATTATTATTATTGTGCAGCTTAACGACATTCCCGTGTTATTTTCTTGATCCATTACTTATAGTAAGTAGTGTATTTAATCAAAAATTCCGATCCCGAGATTTTAATTAAAATATAAAAATGTAAACGGTTTTAGGAAAAAAACCCCCATAAAATACAGGCAGGAAGAGAAAGAAAGAGAGGGAGGCAGAGAAAGGCCCCAAAAATAAAAAGCCGAATAGAAACCGAACATACAGATAAGCCAAAATGTTCATAATAGTAATGCTTTTCATCTCCACTTCATTCAATTTTAAAAAGCTACCCTTGCAATGTCGGGCAACCAGCTATCTTAATAACATTTTCCAACATAGGTGTTAAAGTAAAAGATATATCTCGCAAATATACTACTTTATCATTTGCAATGTTCACTATATAACAAATTCTGGAGAGAGAAAAAAAAAACAGTTGATTTGTAATTTTAAGCCTATGAAAGCTGTTTTAAATGCATTCCTTTTATGAGACCGGGTTGTTCTGACTGAATCTTAGGATAACTTACAAAAGGCAGACGTTACATGAAATAGAAAAACATAAGGTTTAAATATTTCGACAAACGTGGAAAAGAGCATTTTAGGACCAAAGTTGCAATTGGAAAAGGCACGTTGGAACAAGTTCACCTGCTCCGTTTTATTGGTTATGACATCTCTTATTTATATGGTGACGATCCGCAAAAAATGCATGAGTTCAAACAAATGGTTGGTATAATAATAACAACACTATTGAAAAAGTAAGAAAAGAAATCATCCTAAATTTAATAATGTTTTAGCTGCACATTATTGGTGTAGAAGACTTTAAAACTAAAATGGAAAAAAGCAATGAAGCAGTAGATATGCGATTGTTAAGATCATGTAGCAGGTAGCCGAAAGCAGGATAAAAGAATCCATTCACATAACTTTCTCTACATATCTGCAACAAATTATTGTTAAAAAGCTTATGCTTACTTTTACTTCATGCTAATCGAGAAAAAATTAGCAGAAATAATCTTATTATTTGCTTCCATGGATGTAGTATAGGCTAAAGTATTAGTCAAAAGCTGGTTACTATGTGACTGAAGTTCCTTTGTTTGTATGGACAGGAGTTGACAAATATCCATATGAGAAAAGTATTCATATTTTAAAGCTGAAACCAATAACAAGGAATATCTAAAAAACGATCCACTCCACGAAAAATTGTATATAACATAAATTGTGTGTTTTAACGAGCTCTATATTTTCTGTTATGTAAGGTTTTATCTGTCTCTTACGGTTTACCAGTTATGCGAAATTCCGTAAAATTCATCCAGAATTTAGTAGTCTTCAGAGGCTATTCCCAGAAAATTCAAGATATACATTTTATTTGTCAGGCAAATATCTTTAATATACGATCTTTTAATCAAAATTGTTAAACCGATTTTTGAGAAAATAAAAATTTTCGAAAATTTGTCCATGTAAAGGGTAGTTGGGAGTGGAGAGATTTTCTTGAAAACCTTCGTGTCGTATCCTTGGAAGATACTGAACTTAAATTCCAACTTTGGTATTTAACGGATTTTTCGTTTTTGAGCTACAATGCCCACAGACACACACACACACACACACACACACACACACACACACACAAACACACACACGGACCCTTTTTCTAAAATGCTTTTTTTGGATTCAGGGGGACCCAAAGCAGTATTTGCGTTGAAATCTCGGTATCGAATTTTCGGGTGCATTACAATACCTGTACATAGTACGTGTAGAAAAATTAAAATATATCTTCCATTCACATGACTTTCTCTACCTATTATGCAAACTATTCTTACAAAACATTTTATCTGCATCATGCTAATCCAGATGAATGTTAGTAGAAATTGCCTAATTACTTGCTTCTAGGAAGGGAAATAATGGAATACACTCGACTAAAGCAATAGTCAAATCTTTTAAAAGATCGCCGCTATATGAATAATTGAAGTTTGGTTCCCTTCGCATATCCAGGAGTGAAACAAAAGAAATATGACATGAAAGATAACTTCCCGTTTGAGAAAAGCTTAAGTAGTATAAAATTGAAAACATTAATAAGGAATATCAGGGAAACATTTAGTTCTACATAATAAATTTAGCTATATGATATACTGTGTGTGTGTGTGTGTGTGTGTGTGTGTGTTAATGAAATCTACATTTTTTATGTAGTAAAATTTTGTCTATCTCCTATGATTTACCAGTTATACAATTCATTAAAAATGAAGAGATCTTGGGAAGCTATTCCCAGAAAATTGAGACATATAGTTTATATTCATGTAAAGATAAGTAATATACAGTATTTGAATCAAAATCGTTAGACATTTTAAGGGATAGCATTTTCAAAAAGATTTCATTCAAAGGGTAGTTTGGGGTGCCAGGTTTTCTTGAAAATCTTTGTGTCACATCCTCAGTGCTAAGTTTAGTTTAACTGTTTTTTCTTTTTGGGTTGTGTCCACAGACATACATTCGGACCTTTTTCTAAAAACACTTTTTTTTAACTCAAGCAATCTCGACAGTGAATTTTTGGGTGGAATACAATAGCTTCTTTATATGCCATACTCATAGTAGTGTAGAGAAAGTAAAAAGTAAGGAAAGAGAAAATCCTGAAATGTAGCTAATTCTTAGCTATACCTGTCTGGCATAACCTGGTGCAAAAGCCTGGTCTTTCAACAACCATAATGGAAAGAAGAAATGAGGTAGGAGAGATGGGATTGTTAAGGCCATTAGCAGATTACCGAATGCAGTATCACAAAAGGAACAAGAAATTTTGAGAGCAGCTAGATGTTATGAGAATATCAGAATAGATAGACTAAAATAGAAATACGTGGCATGAGTATGTGATCCGATTGGAGGGTTTTGCATTTTTAAAGAACTTCATGAAAGAAGCAGCGTTACCTCCTGCTCCTCGTTATCTCTGACTATTACTTTCTCTAGCCCCGTATGTACAATATACATAGGGATAGAGAAGTATTGTATTCCACCCAAAAATTCGATGTCGAGAATTCACCGGAAATACATGTTTTAGGACCTCCTGAATCCAAAAAAAGCATTTCTAGAAAAAGGTACGAGAGTGTGTGTCTGTGTGTCTGTGAACACGATAACTCAAAAACGAAAAGTAGCTAAAATATCAAACTTGATATTTAAGTTCAGTATCTTCCAGGAATGCGACACGAAGATTTTGAGAAAAATCCCCCCACCCCAAACTACCCTTTACATGGAACTTTTTTCGAACATTTTGATTTTCTTAAAAATGGCTCTAACGATTTTGATTCAAATATCGTATATTAAAGATATTTACCTGACAAATAAAATATATATCTTTAATTTTCTGGTAATAGCTTCTGAAGTCTACCTTATTCTGGATGAATTTTACGCAATTTTGCATAGCTGCTAAACCGTAAAAGATGGACAAAAACTCACCAGACTAAAAATGTAGAGCACATTAAAACACACAATTTATGTAATATACATTTTTTCGTGGAGTTGATCGTTTTTTATACATTCCTTGTTTTTCGTTTCAGCTTTGAAAAACTTATACTTTTCTCATACAGGAATTTGTCAACTCCTTTCCATACAAACAAAGGAACTTCAGTCACATAGCAACCAGTTTTTGACTATCACTTTAACCTTATTTCGCTCTACTTCTAAGGAAGCAAGTAATAAGACTATTTCTGCTAATTTTTTTCTAGATTAGCATGAAGTAAATAGAAGCATAATCTTTTTAACAATAATTTGTTACAGAGGTGTAGAGAAAGTCATGTGAATGGAAAACATCAGATTTTTTTATGTTCTTATTCAAAGAAAAATATTCCTGAAACAATAAAAAGAATTACTCCTCATCGTAATTATGTCATTCCCCGTCCATGAATAATTTTAATCCAAAGTATAGTTCTTGATTATGAGTTCCAACATAGTCGTACTTATAGGCAAGTGTTTTGGTAGCTGCAGAAATTAAGAAAGTAGAATATGATTTATTAAAAGAAGTGACGTAGTGTCCTGTAGATCTTTCTTGCTGTTTTTAGAAGTATTTATACAATTCTGAAGACAAGTATAAAGGTTTTTAGGAGCAAACATTCACATAGGTAAAAAACCAGGAACACTTGATAAGGTTCTAGAATGAAGTCAGGTTGTATCCGTATTGATGTCAAATATTTGGGGCGGCCCCTAACATCAAGCCATAATCTGAAAATAATTTGTTAAGAGAGTTATTAAAGAATTTGCCCCTTTGTTGACATCATTGCTAATTTCTTGCATTAAGGTGATTCCGCTCATGGTTGGTTGTTTTTATTTGGTCGTTTGTTGTAGAGCAAAGGATAATTAATTGAATTAAATTGTTGTTCGTTGGTTGTTTGATTGCACAATAGAACCTCGGTAATTCGAACCCCTGTATTGCGAGGTTCCGTGTTTTTCGAGCTGGTTTTTACAAAAATAAAATGTTTACATAAAACTAGAGTAAAATGTCGTTTTTATACGTTGTCCATTTGTACGTTTTACGCACTTCCAAATATGTTACACTCTGAAAATTCTTTCAATTGTCTATGTTACAAGACAGTAAAACTGTCCTAATCTTGGTCTGCTAATGCATTTCTATTACAGATATTTTTTCGAGTGCCAAGCTAATATTAATTTTTCTCTTGGTTACACAAGAGTGGAATTTCAAGGTCATTACATAGCGACCCCTAAAATTATTGGATTATCACTTCAGACTACAGTATCCTAAAATGGAAAGCGGAATAAAAGCATTTTTGGCACACGATCCTAAAAGTTGCCTTAGTAACTTAAAAACGGTTCGTAAATTTAGTTTTTAAGAGCCTAGTCTCTAAACACTGTCATGACAGCTTTTACGGACTGGTTACATGTAATAACAAAAATACTCTGTAATAGAATGCAGGTTAATAAAAGAGACTTAACTTATTTGGGCACATTGTCATTATAGGTACATTGATTTGCACATAATTCACACCAGTTTTCTTCATAGCATATTTTAATATTGTTGTATCCTCTCTAAATATAGATCGAGATTTATATGGAGGGGAATACAAAGTAGTACATTTTGCTTTTGCTTTTAACTGCATGTGGCATTTAAGGCATTTCAGCTATTATTGAAGAAACAAATGAAAGTGCTACCATGCCAAAAAATTCAAATCACCAATTTTCGCAACACCACTTCGTAAAATAACATGAATATTTTGCTTTATCCTATGAGATATTACGCACATTTAAAGAAATAAGTAATTAAATGTAATTACTATAATTTACCAGAAAATTTTGTATGCATCACACAAACTGGCGTACATAAACGGAGCTGTTTATGCTGGTAATGAAAACTCTCGCCCATGTTTACAAACGTATCCACCTATTTTCTCCAAGAATAATTAATTCTAGCGAATAGATTGGTAGGGTACTTTACCTCCGCAAAAATATGCCGAGCTGTCATACTAATTAAGCCTTGTATTTTCATGCTACACTACCGATTCCTTAATATCGGATTGGTTGTTCCTATTCGATAACGGCAATAACTTAACCTTCAACTCCATGTCACTGATGAGAGCTCTCAAAATGTAAGTGTCGTGTCTGTTGTCTAATTTAACGATAAATGCAAACATTCATCCTTCTCTCTATTTTAAAATTAGTTTATCCTTTCTGCGTGTACCAATCCTAGAGAAACTCTTTTGTAGTTAACTATCCCTTTATTCCATAACGATTCTGATGTTGTCCATTGGTTATTTCATTTTCCCATTAATTTTTTTTCAGGCCAATCACATAGAACAGCTCGGAAGAGTCAAAGTTTGGTTACCTGCAGGTAGAAGCTTTACGGACAGAAAATATATATTGTGATGTTAGTGCATGCGCCACTTTTGATGCATGCAAGTGTACGTAAGAAACGTAAGCAGACTTAACTCATATCATTACACACTTTTAAGAATTTGGGTCAGAATCTTCAGATCAAGTTAGTACATCCGGAAGTATGTAGACAGAAGATAAAGGCAACATAATAATTCCTCGGCACGACAGCCCGGCCGCTGCGTCCCCCATCTCGGTCTATGACAGACGTCATGGAAGGGGTGCAGTATTGGAGGGTGAGACGTGGTCAGCGCCTCGAGTCCTTCCTGGCCGGTTAATGCGTTCCTCATGACCTGGAGCCGCTACTTCTCCATCAAGTAGCTCCCCAATTGGCTCCCCAAGGACCTCACGAGGCTGAAAGCACACCGGTCCAGGTCTCCCACCGTGGGGCAAATCCCCACGTCGGTACTGGGAATCGAAGCCAGGTCTCCCGCTTGGCAAGCAGCAACGCCACTACCGCACTAAGGAAACGTCTAAAAGGCATTTATAATCAGAAAATATTTTTCACCCAGCAATAAGTATCAAATATACACCACTGCGATATAGTGCAGACCATAAGGCCTTGTACTTGAATATTTTAATTTTTAGACTTGTAAACAACTTTTTAATGTGGTTTGTAAATGTGATAAAACTTGAAGAGATTCAAAATCCGAAAAGTACAATAAAGTAGTACATAAATGCGAAATCGCCGAATTAAGAATTGTTCTATCCTTTTTTAAGTATTTACAAATGTACAATCTACTTAGTATGTAGAGAGGATATTGTATTTCACCCAAAAATTCAATACCGAGATGTCACCGGAAATACTTTGTTTGAGGTTCCCTTGTCAAAAAGTATTTTTATAAAAAGACTCGTGTGTGGTGTGAATATATGAGTGTGTGTCTGTGAGCAGCATAATCAAAAAACGAAAAGTGCATTAATACCAAACTTGATGATTCAACATCCTCCAAGAATACGACACGAACATTTTCATAAAAATCCTTTACATGGAGCAGCTTTGTAAATTTTTAATTTTCGCAAAAAGTCTCTAATAGTTTTGATTATATACTGAATGTTTAAGATATTTTCATAAAAGATTAAATATGTATAACTGGAATTTTCTGAGAATATCCTCTCCTTCACTCTGGATGACTTTTGCGTAGTTGGTTAACCGCTAGAAATAGACAAAATTTTACTGTACAAAAAATTTATATCTCGTTAAACCAAACAATTTATGCCAGATACATTTTTCTTATATAATTTTATTCTTTTTGTAGAATTAACGATTTCCGATTAATTCCTGGCTATTGATTTCAAATTTAAAATACTTATATTTTTCTTAAACGGGAAGCCGCTATTTGTTTCATTTCGCATTTGCTTTGCTTCTGGCCATGCAAAGAGAATCGAATTCAATTGTACCACATAGCGACCAGTTCTTAAAAGATCTGACAATGGTTCTGGATGACATTTGCATAGCTTGTAAATCTTGCTACACAAAAAATATAGTCTCGTCACATACATTTTTGTTTTGGGGTTTAACCATTTCCGAGATATGTCTTGTTATTGCTTTAAATTGTCCAATACTTATATTTTTCTCCAATGGGATATCAAGATTCGTTATTTTTTTAATATATTTTATCCTGAATTTCAAAGTCATCCCATAGCGACCAGCTATTTATTGCTTCGGTTTAGCGTATTCGCTTATTTTTCTTGCACCTACAACTAAAAATACAATAAGAGCATTTCTGCTGGTGTTTATCTCGATTAGCATGAAGTAGGGAAAAAAATATTTTGTAAAAATAGTTTGGTGCAGAATAGATACAGAAAGCATAAGAATGGAACACGTCAGCTTTTACTTTCTCTATACGAATCATCTACATAGGTGTTGTATTCCACCCAACAATTCCACCCAATTTCACCGAAATACATTTTTGGGGGGCCTGAGTCCAAAACTCCATCTTTAGAAAATACCTCTGTGATTATGTGTGTGGACAGCATAGCTCTAAAACTAAAAGACTGTTAAATACCAAACTGAGTCCAAAACTCCATCTTTAGAAAATACCTCTGTGAGCATGTGTGTGGACAGCATAGCTCTAAAACTAAAAGACTGTTAAATACCAAACTTGGTATTTAAGTTTAATATCTTCCAAGTTTGCGACAAGAAAATTTGCAAAAAAAATCCCTCCACTCTCAATTACCCTATACATGGAAAAGTTTTTGGAACTTTTGTTTTTCTCAAAAATGGCTCTACAGATTTTGATTAAAACACCTTAGATTAAAGATATTTACATAACAAATAAACATATATTTTAATTTTCTGTGAATGCCTCAGAAGGTCTGTTTATTCTGGATGAGTTTTGCAGAATTTTGCATAATAGTTCAAGCGTAACACATAATAGACAAACTTAATACACAACAGATGTCGTTAAAACACATAATTTACGTCATATACGTCTTTCTTGTAGAGTTGGCTATTTTGGAGATGTTCCTTGTTATTAGATTTCAATTTTAAACTACGTTAGCTTTGCTTAAACGGGACCACTTTTCGTTTCATTTCTCTTTTGTTTTTCTCGTAGCATTACAAAGAGAATAGAACTTCAATGTTCACGTAGGAATCAGCTTTTAAAAGATTTTATTATGGTTATCATAGTGTATTTCCTTATTTCCCTTTTATTTAATAGGAACCAAGTAATGAGGCAATTTCTGGCAAAGTTTATCTGAATTTGCATGACGTATATAAAATAATTCTCTTTTGTAAGAATAGTTTGCTTGCAGAACAGGTTCAGAAAATCATGTAAATGGAACGCATCATACTTTTTTCAATTCGTACATAATAACATAGTAAATAATCGTAACAATCAAATAATAATAGTGTTTCTACTATTATTTGTAACACTATAAAACACAATATCCTGTTTTAGATAACCTCTCGAATGATTCGTCATGCTTGTGAGGCAACTCCACAATGAGGGAACGCTATTCACTTACACACACACACACACACACACACACACACACACACACACTCACACACTCAGCGTGGCTACACGCCAGCGAGTGCTATGTAAAATACATACTAAACTACCGGCCAATTATAGAAGTTTTAGTATTTCATGAACTATTTAAAACTGCGATCCAATAAAACATTGTTATATAAAAGTTTAAATAATTTAGTAGTGGTATACCACAATATTAGTTTTCAATACCATGATATTTAAATATTTAAAGGTCAAGCCTAATATCATGGATAATGCAATAAATATTTCCAGTACTGTAAATATTTCTTGTTGCGGTCAAGCCCACATGAATTAGCATTACACGAAACAGCATTAACACGTTTCAATTGTGTAATAAAATGACATGTCTAGTTAGTTGTTTTGGCTTCAGTGTACCTAATTTCACTTCCTCTACTTGTGCATAGTGCAGAGAGGGTATTGCATTCCATCCAAAACTTCAATACTGTTATTTCACTGCAAATACACGTTTTAGAGTCCCTTGTTTCCAATAGAAGCATTTTACCTTCCCTAGTACGTGTGTGTAATGTATATAGTAGGTAGAGAAGGTATTGTATTCCACACAAAAATTTGATGTCGAGGTTTCGCCTGAAATATATGTTTTGAGGTCCACTGGATCCGAAAAAAGTATTTTTAGAAAAGGTTTATATATGTCTTATAGTATGTAGTATAATTTTACTAATTTGTTAATTTTGTGTAATTATTATTATGTTAAGTGTGTGAGTCTGTGTGTGTGCGTGTGTGTTTGGGCAGCATAGTTGAAGAGCTATAGACCGTAAGATACCGAACTTGGTATTTAAATTTATTACCTTCCAAGGTATGACACGAAGATTTCCAAAAAAAAAAAAAAACATTCCCGTAAAAACAAACTACTCTTTATATGAAACATTTTTCTGAAAATGTTGTTTTTCTCAAAAATGACTAGCAAATTTGATTAAAATACTGTATATTATAGATATTTACATAAAAAACAAAATGTATAGCTTGAACTTTCTGGGAATAGCTTCTGAAGACCTGTTCATTTTGGATAAATTTTGCTGAAATTCACGTAATGGTAAACTGTAAGAATAGACAAAAACTTACTACCCCAAAAGATGTAAATTCGTTAAAACAGTCAATTTATGTCAAATCTATTTTGGTTGTAGAGTTGACCGCTTCCGAGATATTCTGTGTTATCGGGTAAATTCTAAGCTGCCTTAACTTTTCTCAAATGGTAGATATCTTTCTTTCGACTGTATTTTGTTTACTTCTGCAAAGTTAAGAGAACAGAATTGTTTCACATAGCGACCTAATATTAAAGGATTTGACTATCACTTAAGTCTAAGCATTCCCTTTTTTCGCTTCTACTTACAAAGAATCAAGTAATAAGAGCATTTCTGCTAATTTTTATCTCGAATAGGATGATATAGACAAAAAAATAATCTTTTGTAGGAAAAGTTTGTTTGCGGCAAGCCAGAGAAAATCATGTGAATGGAACGCAAATTTTTAGAAAAAGATCCGTGTGTATGTCCATGTGTCTCTGAACAGGTAAATCAAAAACGAAAAGTCATAAAAACACCAAACTTGATATTTCAATTCAACATCTTTTGAGTAGGCTATAACAATATTGTCAACAAAACTGCCTCACCCCACAATATGTGCGGAATATTTTCGAAATGTTTGAATTTCTCAAAACTGACTCCAACGATTTTGATTAAAAGGATATATATTACTGTATCTACATGACAAATAAAATGTATATCTTGAATTTTCTGGGAATAGCGACTGAATTCCTCTTCATTCGGAATGACTTCTACTAAAGTCGCAAGCTGTAAGTGACAGACAAAAATGTATTAATAAAAATGTAGATCTCTTTAAAACACCCAATTTCTGCATATAACACTTTTTTGTTTTGGTGGAGTTAATAATTTCCGAGATATTGCTTGTTGGTTTCATACTTTTCTTTTTTCTCAAATAGGAAGTTGTTATCTGCTTTTCTTTTGTCTTATTCCGATTTATTATTGTTGTCTGCATAGCTTGAAATAAAAGAAAGCTGAGTAAACGCATGATTATGCAATATGCTGATCCACAAACAAGCACTATGAACTTGTCATATAATTACATAATTACACAAAATAAATAACATTAAGGGAAAATGCATAAATATACCTGCATACACACAACCTTAATGAACTCACAAAGCTGGCAACGCTACTGAAGAAGTAGAGTGTTAACTTTATTTTCACCAAATACTATTTTTAGCACATTAATGCAGAGGGATATGCGGTGAACTATTATGCCTCCAAATGTTCTACAGTGCTTTTACTGCTGATTTATGGGGTGTTATTTGTCTATCGACCCCTAGGTTTGTTTCGAAACTTAAGGAATATGAGAGGGAATTCTAAGGTGCTTCACGCTTAAAATAGTATTAGAGTATACATAATTCCCCCCCCCCACCACGCACACACACATACACATTTTGTCATTTTCTCCTCACACGCTGTTGACAAATTTAGCCTAAATAAACTATCAAAACAATGAAAGAGAATTAACGGTATTTTCGTTTTTGAGCTATGCTGCCCACAGACAGACATACACATACACTGAGACAGACAGACAGACAGACACACACGGACATTTTTCTAAACATGCTTTTTTTGGATTCAGGTGGTCTCAAAACATGTATTTCCGGTGAAATCTCGGTATCGAATTTTTGGGCGCAATGCAATATTTTCTCTATACACTATGTACATAGTAAGTACGTATAGAGAAAGTAAAAATCTGATGTGTTCCATACACACGGCTTTCTCTACATCTCTGTAACAAATTAGAAGCCCGAGAAGATTTTGAATTAACACGTCGCCAGGAAAGCTTCAGTTCTTATTTTAAATTATATATTGTGATAATTTAATAGTTTTCTCGCAGAAACCTGTGTAGGACAGGAGTTAGATAAATAGAGTCAGACTGAAAAATTCAAAGCCATGATCGGGATTTGAACTACCGATCTCTCGGTCTCTACCTGGTTGCTCTAACACTGAGCTACGGTACGACATCAAATTCCTCAATTAACTCGCCGTACCAGCATGTTTAGGCTCAAATAGGTGATAATTTTTACCATAAAATAGGTGATAACCGGGTAGGGGGAGTTATTTCTGTAATTACTCCCAACATTAAAGCATTCCTAAAAATATACATTGTGATATAATCAGAATATTAAACAAAAAAATACCGATATTGTGACGGTTATATTGTGCTCTTATATTTCCCACAGCCATGTTTTAATTTTATGTAAGTGTTAAGAAAGGAAGTTAAATTTCCTGTATATGCATCACAAGACGTTGAGGTTAGATGTTTTGCTGCAACTAGGTGAAGTTAGACTTACAGCTGCTGATGTCCATTTCCCCATATCATAGTTTTTTCTATTTTCTGCCGATATCAGTCCGCTTGTTTCTCAGCCTTTTTAGAATACTATCAGGTAAGTGCTCAGATCAAGCTAAGAAATATATATATGGTTTTGATATATCGAGGCCGTTTGGTCAACACTTGCCATGCATCACGCCAGTTCCTCCGTCGACGGGGACTTATTTAGCCTGTGAGAACTTAAAAACCGCACAATGTGATCGGAACATCGATCACACTCCCTGAATTAAATTAACAGGTAAAAAGTCCACATCTAAATTATTTATCATAAAATTAATGCAGAACAGACCATCATCATTCTTGTAATATAGTGCAAATATAAGTTACACAGTTACGAATCTCCTAGAGTTAACTCTCTCGTGTCTTATTTCAAGTAAGGATTACCTGTCGCCTCTCTGTCGTCTATAGGATAAGTGTATGATGATTGTGAACCTTCAAAATCTCTGAATTACGTTATATCCCAGTGAACATCTCCTTTACCAGCCATGCTTCCCCGTGACATTTGAGTGAATTAATTATACTAAACACGTGTTTAATCATTTAGTTCCTCAAGGAATGCCCGGAGCTCTTATACCTTTTGCGCCTTCAACAGAACGAGCTACAAATTCATGTTAATAGAATGATAAAAAAAAAAACTATGAATTAGAGTATAGATTGGTTGATGTTTGTTGGAGACGCTGGTTTCAGAGAGAAAGAATTGTTTATTAATTGTACATGAGAGACTGGTACCGTAAATTTATTACCAATAACTTTTGGAATTTACAAGAGGCAAATCGTTTCATTTATGACATACCGAATGGGTTATACATAACTAGTTAACTGAAATAGGTTTTCGTATAAAAGCCTCAAAAACGCTGTTGAGTATTTTACAGAATGCAACTTAACTTCAATCTTATATGATGTGATCATTTATAAGCGACAGTTAAGAAATCAGCGGTGAAAGTTGGTCAGAAAACGTTATCTTCTTAAGCTAATTGTTCGATCTTACTAAGAAAAAGTGAATTGTCTTAATATTAATCCTGGAAAACTCTTAATGACTAAAAGGGTTATCTTATCCTCATAAAAAAATTCCCAGTTAACTCGTTGGTCTGGATGCTCATTTGTATAGGCGCTGACTTTTTGAGCCCAAGATCTAAGTTCAAGCCCGCAAGACCCATCGTGCTAAAAAGTGACAGCCCCATGTCAATAGATTTACTGGTATGTGAAAGAATTTCTGTGGGATGAAATTTCGATCCCCGGTGGCATCAATATGGTCCTGGCAATTGACATTCGTTCCGAAGGATTTCTTTAACATGCCAGTAAATATACCGACCTGGGGTTGTCGCTTTTAAGCATACTTAAAAATCATCGGCCTGGGCCGGGTTTGAAGCTAAGTTGAAGTCTACTGCTTAAGAATTCCTATCCCTGATGATTATTATTAACATTAATAATAATAATAATAATAATAATAGTGGTGGTAGTAGTTTAGTGGCAGTAATAGTATAGAATGATGAGCGTAGATGAGCAGCTCGAAAAACTTAGTGTTTTTTATACATTATTGAAAATTTCAATATTCAAAAGTGGTTTACCACAGATTAAAGAAACATACTGGTTATTTATAAAGGGATTTGTGAACTTCTCCCACATTTACAATGCTATTAAGAACACTTAGTTTTTTTAAATCTTTGTGAATAACATGTTGCGTGAAAACGTCCCTCTATTTTAAAGTTTAGTTAATTGGTAACTATAAATAGCAATGCAGACTGTCAAAATCGTTATCAAACAAGAATTTTGCAATGATCGTTTACAGTCACCAAATTCAGGAAGTAATGGGACAAAGGATCCGTAGCGGTTGCTATTTACTCACATGTTTTTAGGAACTCATAAATATGCGATTAGAATGAATGGTACACCCTGGTATTCTTCTGTTAGTTACCAGGAACTGGGTTTTAGTGAGCCAGCACATGCTCGTACTGCACGGGGTCGACAACCTGTGGAGTAAACAGAGGGTCGTGACGCGTGGTGTTATCCTCCAGTGGCGGATGCACTGGAGGATAATACTTTTGCATTCGATATACTGATATGTGATTTTGCAAACCTTATCGAGGCAAAACACCAACCTGGAGATTAACTGTTCATAAACTAGCATTGAAGTACGTTATATCTGTCTCTCTGTCGTGACTATAATAAACTTTTAAGTTTAGATGAATGGTGAAAACGGTATATATTTCACTTTGTCCAAGTTCGAGTATCTCTTCACTTTTCTTCGTGACGTAGATGCCTAATGAAATGCACGCAAAGCAGTCTCTTCTTCGACGATTCACTCGCTAGGGAGTCGAACATAAGACTCTATAATCTCATGCAGTAGCTGGCTCACTGTACGTCACAATTGTCTACACAAACTCATTCATATAACCATCTCGATTCACATTAGAAACTTATTAACTCAACAACTCTTTCATGAGAACGCTCGTTTATATAGACGCTGGAATTTCCCAGAGAGTTCCAGAATGTTTTGGAGGCGGGAAGAGGGGAAACTTCCAGAAGATTCCGGTTATTTTCAGTACCATTCTAGTGTTTATCCTAGGCGATAGCGCCCTGATTCTTCCTGATAAATTCGGGCAATAATCAATACTAAATAAGATTGCATAGTAAATGTAAGAATATTGTAGCGTTACATGTACGTTGTCCAAGTTATGTATTTTCTGGTATTTATTGAACATTTGGCTACTTTTAATTATATGGGTAACATGTATATGTGGTTCATGGATGACGCCCTCCGTGGTGTAATGGTTACCATGCTAACTTCATAAGTCCAAGGTCGCGGGGTTCAAACCCGGCGGAGGACGATGGATTTTTTCGTGTGTAAAAAACCTTAACATGACTTCCTTCGGAAGGGAAGTAAAGCCGTTGGTCCCGTGTCGTTGATTTACGGCATGTAAAAGAACCTCAAGCCTGATAGAAAGGCCTCTAAGCAAAATTAAGCGGTCTTTCACGCCCAATTTAGAATGGGACGCTGAGAACCACAGTAGTTAAAGAGCGTCCATAAATAACACGCCATTTACATTTTTCTTTTTTTTTTTTTTTTGTTTTTTTTTTGTTCATGTATGAATAGCCTATGTATTAAGAAGGTTGATACCGGAATTATAAGTATTAAATTAATATTTTTATTAAAGACACTGGGGAAACAGAAATAATGACGATAAATAATATCATATTATTCAAAGCAAAATGAAAAAGCACACGTTATAAGACTGTTAGGTAAGTGTCCTTTGTAACGGCAAGTTATATTAGAAGAGGCGATTACCCTAAGTCATATTAGTGAAGGTAATTAAGTTTTAGGGAATCTCAATATTCACTGTTGAGATTTAGAAATGCCAGTAAACAAGGAAACACATTTATTCAGGGTTCAATTCACTAAATTAGTGTGACTTTAAAAGCAGAAGGTACGCTTAAGGTGCATAAAAATCACCTCTAAGAATTAGTGAATGGAATAATGCTACCGGTTGAGCAGTCAAAGAGAATGAAAAGTATGTCTCAGACGCTAATATAAAGATAAAATTTTTCAATGTAGAACATAGAAACAATGTAGGAAGTCAGATCTAGGGGCTTACGTAACATAAGGACAAGTATTTCGAAAATTTAGTTACTGTGGCGCCTATTGCGTTTCATGTGACATTCTCGCGCTTCGAGATTCTTGCTACAGTGGTCGCAACACGTCAGCCATGATGACTTACCCCCCCAGTACCAAGCTGCATTGCATACAGCAGGAATATTCCCCTGTCTGCTGGAACGCATCAACCTGGAATAGTCTACTCTGTAGAATCCACACTTACTGCACTAGCTCCAGTATCAAATCCGAACGCTTAATTTCCTTCTTAACAATAATCAGATCCTAACATATCCCTCACTCTTGTCATTTATTGCGTGTCACTTACGTCCTCCAAATAGATATTTTAAGGAGCATATCTGTCCTTAACCTCTCCCTATTCTACTTCCACATATTCTTCACTTATAGCTCTATTTATTAACTACTTCATACATAGATTCATAATTATTCCTCCAAACTACCTTATATTCCGTTTTATATCTGTAAATGTCATGTGTTCTCTTTTAGGTTAATCTAAGTAACACACCAATTTTCGTAATAGACTCATTGCAACTCCTGTGGCTTTTCCTTACCCGGACCCGAAATCCCCTATCCCAAACTGCCTTTCAAGATAGAACCTAAACGTAGATACAGTATTCTAACTAAAACATCGAATGAAATGTGAGAGTAACGTAATGAAACAGTTGAAGTTGGTTATGAAGTCGGAATTGGAATTATGTTCTAATGTTGAGATAGAAAAGGAGGTTTTACATTAATTTTCTTGACGAATTATCAAGTATTTTATTTATAAAAGTACTGATATAATATTTTAGGATGAGTATTTAACTCATTTATATTCTACAGTTTCTTTACCTGGATATTTCTTGGCACTGAATTTCTTCCGTATTGGCAGTATCTTTGTGTTCGTGAAGTTCTCAGGCAATGCACCATTCATAAGTACAGAGTTTTCTTCTTCCACTTATTACGCTTCAATGAATATATCATCAGCTCCTGTTGCTCAAAGATTTATTTGACTTAAAGACCAGTTTTGCCACAGTAAATTGACGCTATGAAAGGTGAGAGATTTCTACTTTTCCAAGTGCAGTCTTCTGTTTTATTCTTTTGTTTATCACTTTCCCTACACGTTCTGTGTACACAATGTATAGAAAAGATAGAGAGTGTATGTGTCTATAGGCAGCATACCTCTAAAAGTCCGTTAAATACCAAATTTAAATGCAGCGTCTTTCAAGAATGCGTCACGAAGATTTTCAAGAAAATCCTCCTACCCCCAATTATCCCAAACATAGAAAAAATTTAGAACATTTTGAGTTTCTCAAAAATGGCTCTAATGATTTTGATTAAAATACCTTATATTAAAGATATAAAGATATAAAACACATATCTTGAGTTTTCTGGGAATAGCCTGAAGATCTCTTCATTCTGGATGACTTTTGCATAGCTGATAAACAGTAAGAGATAGACAAAAACTTACTGCACAAAAGATGTAGATCTCATAAAAACAGTCAATTTATGTCATATAAATTTTTTCATGGAATTGACCGTTTCTGAGATGTTCCTTCTTATTGGTTTCAGTTTTAAAATGGTACTTAAATATTTTCTCGTGCGAAAACTTGTCAACTCCTGGCCATGTAAAGAAACGAATTTAAATCCCATAGCAAACATCATTTAAAAATAATGACTATCGCTTTAGCCTAATGTATCCTCTTATTTCTTTCTACTTAAAAGGAAGTAATAAGAATATTTCTGCTAATTGTTATTTCGATTAGATGAAGTAGATAGAAGAATAAGCTTTTTAACAATAATTTGTTTCAGAGATGTAGAGAAAGTCGTGTGAATAGAAACCTCGAATTTTGTTTAGTAACGGTCCTCACAACTAAGATTTTTCTGCATATGAAACCATGTTATTTATAGGAGAAGTTGATGAAATGGTGTTCTATTATTTCATATTTTAATAATTATTAAAACGCGTTTCTGCAATATAATCCAAAGTAATTGTGCCCGTTGTTGTGTATTGCAACAAATTAATTTTGCGCAGCAAATTATGCATTGTAGTCTTCGTTTTGTAACCTGTTTTAGTAAATAATAGGGTTGGTCAGTGACAGAGTAGCTCTGCTGTAAGCGTTTTAGACTTTTCGCATAGAAAAGCTAAAGTTAGATTGCAACTGTTGTCAAGTTAGTTTCATTGATTACATTGCTAGTTTTTAGAAGTATTACTGCTTTGTTATGTTTTTTTGTATTGTGATTAAGTATGTTTAAAGAATTTTAATGTAGGATTCCAATTTGAAAGCGAATCTTTTAGTGAACTAAAAATATTATTCTAACCGATTTCCAAGGTTTTTCCCTTTATGGAGGTACTGGACGAAAAATTGTCAAACTGAATACATAACTGTATTATTCTAAACCAGGAGTGAGACTTATAAAGGCGTACACTTACTGATTAGAAGAGAGGTTACTGAACTTGGAGAACAAGCCTCTAATATCAGAAAAAAAAAAAAATTACAGGTCCAAATTGATTTAATTTTGGAAGATTAACTGCTGCATGTAAATAACACGTGCATAAACGTGCGTGCTGTAGTAATAATGATAGTACAAACGTTTGCGAAGATGTTGTATACAATTTCCCGAAAGTTACCGCAATGTCTACTGCGACAACAGGAAAAAAAAAAAAAAAAAAAAAAAAGAATGATAGTGTAAAGAGATATGGAGTAAATATTCTCTACCTAGTAGAGAAAGTAGGCATTCCACCCAAAAATTCTATAACAAGATTTCACTGAAATACGTTTCCTGAATCCAGGAAAAACATTTTTGACACAAAAAAAAAAAAAAAAAGGTATGTAAGTATGTGATCGTGTCCATGTGCCAGTGTGTATGTGAGCACGTTAACTCAAAAACGAAAAGTCGGTTAAACACCAAAAAGTTTTCATCCATAATTGGTGGTTAATTTCGAAATACCCCCAGCAGATGTCCTTTTAAAATTTGTACAAAAAAAAAAACAATTGAAAATCAAGTTATAGACTCTAAACCAGCAAATAGTTCCGAGATGTCCCACCAGAGGTCACCAACGCAGACCAGCAGCTTCTACAGCAGCCACCGCTTCTCCGGCATCCGCCGGTAGGAAGTGCTCGCCGACATCTCCGCCACCTGCCGTTACACCGACAGTGAGCGCTGCACCTTCGCCGCGCTCGCCATCACCACCGCCGCCGACCGCCGCTGCTTCACCGGCAGCCAACAACGCTTCATCACCGCCGCCGAGCTCCATGCCGACGCCGCCCCAGTACAGTGCCGTGGTTAGGGGGGTCCCTCGGGATCTCTCCACCCGGCACCTCCTCGCCGCTGCACAATCTAGATGGCCTTCATGTTTGAGGGCCACTAGAATTATCTGTGACCGGGGCCCGACACCACTAGTTAGGGTGGAGCTACAGGACCGATCATACCTGGAGGCTACCCTGACGTCAGGGCGACTTCTGCACGTTGAGGCAAGCAGACAGGAAAGACACCGGCCCTGCCGTCGGTGCTGTGCCTACGGGCACAGCCAAGAAGCCTGCTCTTCGCCGCCGAAGTGCTATTACTGTGGCACCAACGCATTCTCTTCGGAGTGCACTGGGCGCGGCCTCCGCCGCCGTCGCCGGTTCTGTGCCACCTGTGGTGGTACGGGACATTTCACCGGGCAAGCCCAGTGCCCCAGCTACCCAAAGAGCAGGCACTCATCACCTAAACCAGCCCGGACACCATCATCTACACAGTCATCTCCGCAGACTGAACAACCACCACCAACCAACCTGCAGAAGGAAATCCAGGGCCTAAGTGAGGCCATTCAGGACCTCCACGCGGAGGTCTTGATGCTTACGGCTAAGCTGACGGCCTTGGAGGACAGGCTTCAGGAGCAGGACAGCACCACTTCTCATCCAGATGTTCACCATACAATAGCAACAGCAGTCACCGACATCCGACTCATCTTCAGGGAGGAGGTGAGAGCTCTACTGGAGAAGTCGGCACCTCAAACTTCACTGTTCAACATCCAAAGTAGACGCCAAAGGCCAAGGCTCATAGACGTCCCAGGATATGACGACTGGCTCAACAGAGTCAACCAGCACTAACTCCATCCTTCACCCTAGAATTCCTGCATTCCCTCCCCAAATACTCCGAGGTGGCAGTCTGAGCCTTGGTCAACTCTGTCTCCCGGTCCTCATTTCACCCATCTGACGGAACCCTGCAGTCAGTTAAATTATCACCTTGAATCCGCGGGTGCAATCATGCAGTACCGCCTCTCCTTACTTCCTTCCAATACCAGTGGAGGGGTTTTTTAGTCGGTATGCCCACATGGGAGACCCCGACACTCCGGGCTTGCCCGGGTCAGTCCTTAAGGTGGATTTTTCCCCTTCACTCGAAAAAAAAAAAAAAAAAATTTCCTCAGACGTCTGCTAACCTGGAAGAGGATGACAACGAAAGTTGTGGAAACGCGCGTCCAGGGTACTCCATCTACACCATGACCAAGTGAAGCACGTGTTGGAAATAGATGTCCAGATTTTAATAAAATATATGCTGTATTTCGTTATTTTATTGTTAGTGTTTGATTTATCTGCACGTTCTGTCGTTGTTCTTAGCCAATGAATTGTATATTTAAGTGCCTCTGCATTAATAAAAAAATCTGATGTGTTACAATCATATGACTTTCTCTACATCTCTGCAGCAAATCATTGTTAAAAAGCTTATGCTTCTATTTACTTCATGCTAATCAAGAAAAAAATAGCAGAAATAGTCGTATTACTTGCTTCCTTGTAAGCAGAAGGGAAATAAGGGAGTACCATAGGTTAAAGGAATAGTCAAAAGTTGGTTGCTATGTGACTGAAGTTCCTTTGTTTGTATGGACAGGAGTTGACAAATATCCATATGAGAAAAGTATTCATATTTTAAAGCTGAAACCAATTACAAGGAATATCTAAAAAACGATCCACTCCACGAAAAACTGTATATAACATAAATTGTGTATTTCAACGTGCTCTACATTTTTGTGTGGTAAGTTTTTGTCCATCTTTTACGGTTTAGCAGTTATGCAAAATTCCGTAAAATTCATCCATCATCAGAGGCTATTCCCAGAAAATTCAAGATATACATTTTAGTTGTCAGGTAAATACCTTTAATATACGATATTTTAATCAAAATCGTTAGAGCCATTTTTGAGAAAATCTAAATTTTCTAAATTTTTTCCAAGTAAAGGGTAGTTTGGGGTGGGGCTTTTTTCTCAAAATTTTCGTGTCGCATCCCTGGAAGATACTAAACATAAATATCAAGTTTGGTATTTTACCGAGTTTTCGTTTTTGAGTTATCGTGTTCACAGACCACGGACACACTGACACACACACACACACACACACACATACATACGGATCTCTTTCTGAAATACTTTTTTTTTATATAGAGGACCCTAAAACATATATTTCCGGTGAAATCTCGTTATCGAATTTTTGGGTGGAGTGCAATACCTTCTCTATACACTATGTGCATAGTGCGTATAGAGAAAGTAAAAAAAAAGCCTATCATACACAATTACATTTTCAAATTATCACAGATGACTGCTGCATATCATAAACCCAGAAGTGCGTTAGTAATTTTGGTACATATAGTAAGTACTTTAATTACCGGGAGTTCAAAGCTTAAAGATTATTATTTTTTAATTAATTAACAGGAGATCCGAGTTTCAAATCCCGACAATTCGTTGATTTTTACTTTCTCCATACGCACTATGTACATAGTGTATAGAGAAAGTATTGCACTCCACAAAAATTCGATACCGAGATTTCACCGGAAATATATGTTTTAGGGTCCCCAATATCCAAAAAAAGCATTTTCACAAAAAGGTCCGTGTGTGTGTGTGTCCGTGTGTTTGTGAACGCGATAACTCAAAAACGAAAAGTTGGTAAAATACCAAATTTGGTATTTAAGTTTAGTATTTTCCAGGGATGCGACACGAAGATTTTGAGAAAAATCCCCCCACCCCCAACTACCCTTTACATGGAACTTTTTTCGAAAATTTTGATTTTCTCAAAAATGGCTCTAACGATTTTGATTAAAATGTTGTATATTCAAGATATTTACCTGACAAATAAAATGTATATCTTGAATTTTCTGGGAATAGCCTCTGAAGAGAAGTTTATTCTGGATGAATTTTACTAAATTTTGAATAACTGCTAAACCGTAAGAGATGGACAAAAACTTACTACACAAAAAATGTAGAACACATTAAAACACACAATTTATGTTATACACATTTTTTTCGTGGAGTTCGTCGTTTTTGTGACATTCCTTATTTTTGGTTTCTGCTATGAAAAACGTATACCTTTCTCATATTTTAACTTGTCAACTCCTATCCATATAGACAGCTTTTGACTATCACTATCACTTTAACCTACGGTTTCCCTTATTTCGCTTCTACTTACAAGGAAGCGAGTAATTAGACTATTTCTACTATTTTTTTCTGATTAGCATAAAGTAAATAGAAGTATAAGCTTTTTAAGAATTATTTGTTGCAGGGATATGGAGAAAGTCATGTGAATGGTGCACATCAGATTTTTTTAGTCTGACTCAGCGTTTCCAACTCCTGTCCTATACACGGTTAGAGTGGTAGAAACAATTTATCAACAATTATTTGAGTTCATTACTATTCTTAGGACGCTACTTCATAAAATTACATGAGCATATGCATTAAAAGAAAAATTTCCCAAGTCCCAAACCAAACACACTGCGATTATGCCGTAAACATGGACGCCTGTATGCCGGTAAACGCCACACAGAATATTGCCTATATACAGGCGCAATAGCAATACAATTTTACTTCTCTGCTACTTACTTATGGATTCAGGAAGTAGATTCTGTGTTCCATCTAAAAATTCTACACCAACTATAACAATAAATGCAGAACTCCTTAATCCAAAAAGAGCATTTTCAGAAAAATATGTGTGTGTTTCAGTTTATCTGTGTTTGAACTGCATAGCTCAAAATTGAAAAGTCAGTTAAGTATAAAACTTGGATTTAAGTCTTCCAAGGATATAACACGTAGATTTCCAGAAAATCTTTGAACCCAAATTAGCTCTTCACGGAAAAATGTTCGCTGTCCTTTTGTTTATTTTCTGAAAAAAATGACTAATAACTTTGATTAAAATACTATATGTTGCAGATACTAATATGACAAATAAAACGTGTAACTTGAACTTTCTGGCATCTCTAATGAAGTTCCCTTTATTCTTAATTACTATTGTACAACTGGTAAGCTCTAAAGGATAGACAAAATCTTACCACTCTTTTTTACTATTTCTAGCATGTATGTACAATGTACATAGTGAATAGAGAAGGTATTGTATTCCACCCAAAAGTATTTGACCCAAAAATTTGATCCCGAGATTTCACCGGAAATACATGTTTTGATATCCTCTGAATCCAGAAAAAGACTATTTAGAAACAGGTCCGTGTATGAGTCTGTGTCTGTGGGCAGTATAGCTCAAAAATGAAAAGTACGTTACATACAAACTTGGTATTAAAGTTCAGCATCTTCCAAGAATGCGACACGAGGATTTTCAAGAAAAGTTTCTACCACAACTGCCCTTTACATGGAAAAAATTCTAAAAATGTGATTTTCTCAAAAATGGCTCTAATGATTTTAATTAAATTGTATATTAAAGCCATTTACATGACAAACGAAATTTATAACTTGAATTTTATGGGAATAGCCTCTGAAGACCTCTTCATTCTTAATGACTTTGCTGCAACTTAATGGAGATACCCATTTCCGAGATATTCCTTGTTAAAATACTTAAACTTCTCTCATACGTGAACTGTCAACTCCTGGCTATACAAATAAACGGATTTCAATCCCATAGCAACTACCTTTAAAAATATTTGACTATCGCTTTATCCTAGTATTCTCTTGATTTCCTTTCTACTTACAAGGAAGCAATTAATAAAGTCATTTGTGCTAACGTTTATCTCGTTCAGCATGCAGTAGATAACATGTAACAATAATTTGTGACAGAGATGTAGAGAAAATCATGTGTATGGAACACATCACATTTTTTTCCCCAGTCTGATGCTACCTATCCAACCTTTCTATGAATAGTTACAGAAGCGTGAGTATAGAAAGTCGCGTGAATGCAACACATATTTTGATTACTTATTTTAATTCTTTCACTTATATTGTCCCCGTTAAGTTCTACGCTCATGTCGTGGGCTTCGCAATGAGAAAGAACTAATGTCATTAATAGCACGTTTACAGATTCGTGCTATTATGCTTTAAATATTTTATGGGAGTTCTCATTGGCTATAAAGTGCCAAAACTGAATAAAATTTAAAATAGCAATATAATATAATATTGACATTTTTTCCCCAGTCTGATGCTACCTATCCAGCTTTTCTATGAATAGTTACAGAAGCGTGAGTATAGAAAGTCGTGTGAATGCAACACAGATTTTAATTACATATTTTAATTCTTTCACGTATATTGTCCCCGTTAAGTTCTATGCTCATGTCGTGGGCTTCGCAATGAGAAAGAACTAATGGAATTAATAGAACGTTTACAAATTCATGCAATTATGTTTTAAATATTTTATGGGAGTTCTCATTGGCTATAAACTGCCAAAACTGAATAAAATTTAAAAATAATATTGATAAATTAAGCTGAATCTTAAATAGAATATGAAGCTTTCCTGGCGACGAACATGTTCTAGACGTTTTCGGACTTCAAACCAGATGTAGTGAAGAGTCATCATCCTGATGATGGGAGAGAGATACACGCTCCCGAAATGTCGATGACTCTTCATCACGACACCTGGCTTTTTTTTTTTTTTTTAAATACAGTTCCGGAGTCTGATCGGGACTCCGACGCTGTATACCCTACTTTTTTTTTTATTTACCTAAAGTGTTTACTTTGATTACTGAATTTTTGTTTTACTTTTTACACACACATACACAAACATATAACACCCATGCCCAAGGCGGGACTCGAACCCACGATCCCCTGCGCTGTGAAACACCAAAGCGAGACGCTTTGGCGAGCGCGGCCATGGGGACCGGCTAATATTATACTGTATATAATGATGTGGCTTAAAGCCCAGAACGTATAGAATAATCTGAATCTTTTTATTTGAAAATAGTTATTTCAAATATTATAAATCTGTAATACATGCACAACGTTTTAAAATCTCTACTTTAAGCATTCTGAAAACCCAAATATCAAACCTCCCGCCCATAGAAAGTGAAACCATACGTCACTATGGCACGCCACTGCTGCAAGCAAATAATGTGCCATGTGCCTTAAATCCACACAAACATTTCGTGTGACACTGCAAGGTTCTGTGCTAATTATCTAACAGCACTCAGGTGCGATGGCATCAACGCAACCTTTGATGTTGAGAGGGGAAAAAAGGTGATTAAATGCACGCGATGCGTAGCAATGTGGTAGACCACTCCCAAAAAACCAACCGCTTGTTAAGCGTTAAAATGTCCAATAAAATGGTTGAACTAAATTTCCTGGTTCGTGAGCCAAGCAGAGTTCACCAAATTATCAAATTGGAAAATTAGTACGCACTGGAACACTTAATATGTCCTGCGAAGAGCACATAAAACGGGTAATGTAATTAAATATACAACAGTGATACAGCGTGGCCCACTTAAAGACCAATAAAAAATGCAAAATAAAATATTAAGAAAACGGCATTTAACTGAAACTGTTGCATTTTCTAATATAGCCTGCGATCAATAAATACGATGATTGAATTTCTGGTATGCGGTATAGTTGATCCTACTGGTTAACGGTAAATTTTTCGAAACCCGAGATCACGAATCCGTGAAAAATATTTTTTCAATTTATCCTACAGTAATTTAAATTTACTTAATTTATAAATTTATAAAATAAATGTTTGAGGATTTTATATAACTTTTGTTGTAATAATTCTTCAGAAGTTTATATAAATAAGGGTAATAATTAAAAAATAAAAAGCAATTATATTTAATCTACAAATTTACGAATAGAAATTATTTAATTTTTATTATTAAAGTATTTAATGTTCCTGCTTGTTCAGAATTTTACGCGTTGTGGAAGTTAGGGGTAGTGCAGCGACGCTGTGAAATGGAGAAACATTACGAATATGAAATTCTGCTTAAAACTCGGGGGAACTCCAAATAAATATCACCACATGCTGCACCAGGTGTTGGAAACAGTGATTTATGAAAAATTGTGAGTACAAATGGTATAAGCGGTGCTGACGGTCAGAATAGCGTAAAAGACACGGAAGGGCCAGGTAGGCCCGTAACGTCATGCATCCACGAAGACAATGAGAAAGTTTGCCAATTCCTGATTGAAGATCGACTGACGGCTTAAATGTTGATCAATTTCTCCTTGTTTTCGTCGGTGCACGACGTCACTGGCCTGTCTGGACGTTGCGTGTCTTTCACACAACATCCCGACTGTCCTGGAATAGGTGTACCACCTTTACAGACTTTTACGATAAAGCACTGTTTCAGTATCCTTTGGAGTTCTCCCAAGTTTGAAGCAGAATTTTACATTTTTTGTAAACCGCTCCATTTCACCCTTAACATCATCACTGTACTGCACTGTACTGCGTACACAAAGTGCATGTCTGAACAAGCACACGGCTTTGTGAACAATGACTGACTGACTTCCGGTTTCGCTCAACTGTCCGTCAACCAATAGGAACAGCTACACTCCATGACATAAATTCATTTTTGATCACGTATTCTACGCTAAATTCCATTTGTGTAAATATTCCATCTGAATTTAAGCGCTGAAGTTAAATTTCGTCAAACTGAACTTACAGCTTTGGTTATCTAAATTTTAATGTAATTATTTCAATGACACTAATAAAATTTGTTTAAAAAATCTTATGTGTTCCATTCACATGACTTTCTCTACATCTCTGCAACAAATTTTTGTTAAAAAGCTTATGTTTCTATTTACTTCATGCTAAGTGAGAAAAAAATAGCAGAAACAGACTTATTACTTGCTTCCTTGTAAGTAGAAGAGAAAAAAGGTAGTACCATAGGTTAAAGTGATAGGCAAAAGCTAGTTGCTATGTGACTGAAGCTCCTCTGTTTGTATGGACAGGAGTTGACAAATTCCTGTATGAGAAAAGTATATTTTTCAAGGCTGAAACCAAACACAAGGAATATCTAAAAAACGATCAACTCCACGAAAAAAAACTGTATATAACATAAATTGTGTGTTTTAATGTGCTCTACATTTTCTGTGCGGTAAGTTTTAGTCTATCTCTTACGGTTTAACAGTTACACAAAGTTCCATAAAATTCATCCAGAATAAAGTAGTCTTCAGAGGCTATTCCCAGAAAATTCAAGATATACATATTATTTGTCAAGTATATATCTTTAATATACGACATTTTAATCAAAATCGTTAGAGCTTTATTTTAGAAAATCAAAATTTTCGAAAATTTTTCCATGTGAAGGGTGGTTGGGGGTGGGGGGATTTTCTTGAAAATCTTCGTGTCACATCCTTGGAAGATACTGAACTTAAATACCAAGTTTGGTATTTAACGGTCTTATCGTTTTTGAGCTATACTGCCCACAGACACACACACACGAACATTTTTCTAAAAATTCTATTTTTGGATTCAGGTGGTCTCAAAACATGTATTTCCGGTGAAATCTCGGTATCGAATTTTTGGGTGCAATGCAATAACTTCTCTATACACTATGTGCATAGTGCCAAAACTATTATACGGGAACGAAACTTGAATCATCACAGAGAAACGTAAACGTAAATTTGAGGCAAGTGAAATGAGCTTTTCAAGAGCCCTTGTTGGTTATAGGAAAATAGTCCATATAAGAAGGGGATTGGATGTATTATACCATCTGAATGATAACGCACGTATAAACCCAAGTGTTTAACGCCCGCTTTAACTAGTATGGCACTGCAGGCGATGACATTGATGATGCATGGAATGAAGATCTCCATCCGGTGGACTGTAGGCCGCTAATGACCTTAGCAGTCGAGCGCCCCTAAACACCATTACCGGTGGAATGTAATGGTGGGTAAAACCCTGAAAACCCCTATGTAAAGCCGTCCCTGTGGCGCTTTGTCCATCGCAAATCCCACATGCGGTTACCTAGGATCGAACCCGGGCTACTTGTGCGAGGCGAGAGGTATAAAGCCAAGTGAATAAACCATGACAAAGAATGGATATAGACTATCATTTCATTTTAAGAATTATAAACCGATAGGGAAAGAAATGTTAGGAGATCTAGAAAGACATGCATAAACAAGATATGTAGATTGCTACAGACAATAATGTCTAATGCTGAAGGAAGATGAAGAAGAATATAACTTTTCCCTCCTTCTCTGGGGCGCCCTTCCGAAGGGCATTATCGGTGCCGTCTCCCCTCCCAACACCTGCAACATGTCCAATGTACGTAGTTTCAATACGTAACTGAATTATGGGATTTAAAACAATATGCCCATTACACTCACTGTAGCAATCCTCTGTGCAAGATAGATATCGTTTGAGAAGCTCAAATTTGTATCTGGGGACTTTTGCTTAAGCGATGAAACCAAGAATAATGTCGTTGAACTCCACTTCTTGCCCTTGCCACGTGCAAGTTCTACGAGAAAATAGATGTCATTCGGTGACAAATTCAACATTCCCATCACTAGAAAGTTTTCTGTGGCTAGCCAACTTCTACATGAATAATTGAAAACTGAATCTCATAACTGCCGATGAGGAATTCTTCTATCATAGAACCAAAGGAGAAGGTTATTTATACTGTACTTCGTGGAGATATAGAAGCTGTGGGACTGCTTTGAGTTCTAGTGCTTTCTTATTTGACTGCGGGAGATATATTCCAACGAGCATTTATGCATAACCCAAGATTTAAACTACTTAGTATAAGATAATTATTTTATGCAAAAGTGCTTCCAAATCTCGTTCTCTATGAGGGTATTTGCTGAGGCAACATAACAGGAGAATGATTACCACAATAACCGTTCCCTGATAGTAAATATATGTACTCTGTTACTCTTAGTTATGTTATGTCATTTCTTTATTTTCCATTGTATTATCATTCTACGATTATTTTCTTCTTCTACCTCTTCTGTTCTGAATTTTTTCCAAGTTGAAAAGCTATAGATTAGCAACTTATCTCAATTCAGGAAGGGTTTCAGGCAAGAACTACGTAGGTTGTCCAGGAGACAAATGAATATTTTAGGGACATTATCGGTGTCTTACCATGTTTGCCTCTTAAAACTTAAATACGACTGCCACCTTACTGAAACCTCCCTTCTCGCATATTTCCAGCTGCTTCTAGTATAGGAAACATACACAAAATCAGAGAAGAAATACTGCAACCATGGAATCTACTCCAAGTGAAAGTATTGTGGAAAACCAAAATTGAAGGCTGGAGTTTTAGACTAGCTTTGGTGATCCTTTAAAATGGTGAACAGTTTGATTATTTTAGATGCAACGTATAAATATAAATTTGAAAACGCATACATGTTTATTAAGTGGCAGAATCGTTATCCATTTCTTTACAACATATTTATAATCGCGCATGGTCATAGTCTCATATTTTCCGACGCTTTAAATCCAAACAACACAGGGAAATATTAGATAAACGTAGTAATAGATTATATTTATTTGTATAACTACTATAAAATTCCTGCAAATAAGATACAGAAAGTACTATTTATAAAACCAGGACATTTGATCGTCCAGTGCGAATTTATCGGGACATCGGAACTATGGGTCAAAAGACAGGCAACTCTGCCCATGGTTCATATGTTACATTGAATAAAACTTGCAAGGATTTCACGGCTATGTCTGCACCATTTAACTGTAGTGCAGGTACGATAGTTCTAAAAATTCAGGGTATTCCGTATATAACCTGACCTCTTGTTAACAGTTTTGCGTCTGGGTAGTACAAGCTACTTCAATCGGCTGTACCAGCACTCTCTCTTCGCTTCTTAAATTTGTATTTCTGTAAACCTAAACATAAAATATAACAAAATTAAATGTTACCTCATAGCACATGCTGGAAATGTTCTCCTTCCGCAGCTAAGCAAGCATTTTACCGAGTAAAGATATTTATATCTACACGCTTCAGCTTGGCCACTGTAATGTTACGTATTTCAGTCCGTATGCTTTCCTAAAGTGGATGATTTTAGTGGCGAAGTTCAAGAAGTTCTCAAATTTCGTCTACTTTTTCTTCTGCTATAACAGTACGCCTTCGCATGCGTTTATTTAGTATCAAATTTATTCCTAAGACGTGAGTTGAAGTTCTGAAATGAGGTAATTTTGAAGAAATATCAGAATAAATTCTTCACGAACGCAACGAGCTATTTATATTTAAAATAAAATGTACATAAAATTAACATTGTTTTAAATATAACTGTATTTCCTTTTGCAAATGGAAGTAGACTAATGACGCTAATTTTTATGTGATAACCAGGCTTGTAATGTTTGTAAACAGAACGTTTAGATTCACTGGGCTTCTACTATAGAAGGAGAGGGAGGGGTGTGTCACATGCTGTCAGCAAGGTTTCGCTCAAGCATAGCCGGTCCCCATGGCCGCGCTCGCTAAAGCGTCTCGCTTTTGGTGTTTCGCAGCTCAGGGGATCGTGGGTTCGAGTCCCGCCTTGAGCATGGGTGTTATATGTTTGTGTATGTGTGTGTAAAAAGTAAAACAGAAATTCAGTAATCACAGTAATCAAATTAGGTAAATAAAAAGTAGGGTATACAGTGTCGGAGTCCCGATCAGACTCCGGAACTGTATTTAAAAAAAAAAAAAAAAAAAAAAAAAAGAAGCATAGTCAGGTGGAAATAACAAGACGAACACATTCTATACGAAATAGATTCTGCTGGAAAACACTCACTGCTGAACTCCTCTACATCTTGTAACTACTAAATATTTCGGTGGTCTCGTTGGAGGCATTATAATATTATCGTTTGATTTATGAAGAACGTAATCAAAAGAAACTAGCAGTATCAGAGGTACAGGACGCGTTTGGCATGCATTATTTGAACTGGAGTCGCAGTGAAGTGACTGCCCAAAACAGTGACGTCGTGCTAGTCAGGCCACGCGTAATCGGTTTCATCAATTCCTGTACAAATATTGCAAGCCTGGCGATAACTGAAGGACAGAAAGCCTGTCGTGAGTGTGGGCTGTGGAAAATGGGGAAAATTGGCTGTGATGTGCAACACCGTCGAGAGATCAGATTTTACACAGAAGACACTGTACATGTCTGAAGGTCATTTGAATAAGTATTTGGGTTTATGTGCTTTTACGCAAAGCATTCATAATCTTTCTTACTACTTGCAAAACATAGTTATTGTTAAACGCTGCAATTTTTTTTCTGGAAAAGATGTGGGGGTAATTAGCACAATCGAACAGTATTAATGATAACCTCATTAAAATACTAATGTGTAAACTTTAAAAGCAACACCACCCATGAAAACTAAAACTATTACATGTTCTTTTAGATAGGTTCTATCTTTTTATTTTTCTTACCAGCAAACATATAGATGACTCTCGATATGGATATAGATTAGCAACAGGTTAGACATCCACTTCTACTGTGCAAAAAATTCACTTCTAAACTGTGCGGAACCAATTCATGTTAGAAGAATACATTCAGTTTCTTTTAAACTCTGCTATTTCAAGCGCATTTTTGTATTCAAAGCAACCGCAATATGAATTCGTGATAAAGCTTCGACCCAAGCTAATTTTATGGCGAATCCAATGTTACCTCACTGCTTTGTGCATATTCCATGTATTACTCCTTAGCGCATGGATATCTATATTTCTTCCCCTGTATATACTATGCCCATAAAAAGCCGTATTATATATTCATATACAGTCTTTACCAAACGGGATGAGTCCAGCAATAATCGGGAGGCCCGGATTCAACCTCCCGAAGCCAAACATTCTGACCGAAAGTTCTTTCGTGCTTTTCCTTTGTCGTAGGCGAATTCTCGGTTGAATAATTTGATCCGCGAATTTGTGTTCATTTACTACTTTTCATGTCCTTCACTGCCATATCAGGAATTGTATCACCCATTCTGGATATGCTATGATCTAGACTTTGCTTGCTCCATGATAGGCTTCTGACCCAAGGCATTGGCTTGTAAGTCCTGGGGAACATAAATCCTACACAGAGCAGGGTAATCCCAAAAAAAGATAAGAATGTTGAATTTTTAAGTAATACATCGTTATTAATAAATTATGTGAAACATTTCTCATGATTTTTTGTATGTAAGGAACACTAATTACCACCAGCACTATCAGCACAGCTAAAACAGAATAAATATAAATTATTACATACACTGAGACCTTATTACTAAGGTCTCAGTATAATAAATCCTGCAGTTAGAAGTACCTAAGACATTTCCGAGAAAGGAATGGTGTAAGACAAGTATCTCAGTGGATTTCGAATATCATTATCAGAATTAACAATATGTAAAGATATTGAGTTATTTTGTATTTATTTGAAAAATGACACATTTTACACCCGCATTAATTGCACTCTCAAATAAATGCTGATTTGGTAAAGCAGTTATTACCGCTTGCCGCAAAACTTCAGTTATTCAATTGCTCTAGACAAGAAGTGACGAAATAAGCTTTAGTCTCGATGGTCTGATATCGCCTAAACGCACGTGGAATAAAAAAAAATCTGATGTGTTACACTCACATGACTTTGTCTAGCTGTTCTACAGACTTCTTACATAAGATTATTCTTCTTTCTGCACCTTGCTAATCGAGGTACTCATTAACACAATGCTATTATTACTTAGTTCCTTATCACTAGGAAGAAAATAAGGGAATATACTAGGCTAAACCGATAGTCAAATGTTTTAAAAGCTGTCGTTATGCGATTGTCATTACAAATAACTTCTTTTCTTGGCCAGGAGTAGAACAAAAGAAAAACGGACACTCCCGTCCGTTTAGTATAAGTATTTCACAACTGAAACTAATAATAATGAATACCACGAAAATGGTAAGCTCCACGAAAAAAATGTATATGACATAACTTGTGTATTTTAACATTACCTACATATTTTGTATAGTAAGGTTTTGTCTATCTCTTACGGTTTACTAGTTATGCCAAATTAAGCAAACTTCATCCAGAATAAACAGGTCTTTAAAAGCTATTCCCAGAAAATTCAAGATAAACGTTTTATTTTTCAGGTAAATATCATTAATATACGGTATTTTAATCAAAATCGTTAGAGCCATTTTTAAGAAAATCAAAATTTTCGAAAAAAGTTCCATGTAAAGGGTAGTTTGGGGTGGGGGGATTTTTCTAAAAAATCTTCTTGTCGCATCCCTGGAAGATACCAAACTTAAATACCAAGTTTGGTATTTTAGCTAGTTTTCGTTTTTGAGTTATCGTGTTCACAGACACACGGACCTTTTTCTGAAAATGTTTTTTATGGATACAGGAGGCCCTAAAACATGTATTTCCGGTGGAATCTCGGTATCGAATTTTTGGGTGGAATACAATATTTCTCTATCCCTATGTGCATTGTACATACGGGGCTAGAGAAAGTAATAATAGAAATAGAGTGAACTGCCATTCTAACGGGAAGTGGCAATAGATTCCAAAGTGCTATCGCTAACCACCATTTCGCTAAAGTACCTTCAGCTAATGACATCGACAGCTTGTGAACTGTAATCGAATGTGCAATAATATGCTTTAAACAGAGATTGCAATGCGCTTCAACAACATGACAGCATTTAATCCTTCCCGGTGGTTCAATATATGCGTCGGTGCACATCATACGTTTAATCCAGGAATTCTGTGGATGTATTCCACAATAAAGCGTGGGAAGGTGTGAATCCCACTATCGCTCTCTGTCCATTTTGCGGGATGTTTCATTACGGATAGCTTAGCGGAAGAAAAATTTAGTCCACAACTATACGCAATAACATTTAACAAAAAATGCTTTATGATTTCAGCTTTGCAAATAGCTCAGGATGTACTTTGATTTCCGCTGATTATTCCTGATTCCTATTAAATATTCAAATACTCTTAACAATCCATTTCTTCCTAATTTAAGTAAAACTCCTGCAAAAATTACACAGAAGCTTTTGCATGCTCTTTACGTAATCATAAATATACTAAATACATAAGTTTAAGACTTTATTAGCTGGTTATTTAGTATTTCACCTTATTGATGTTTAGTGCGGTGGGAGTACAGCTGCTTACCAAGCGGGAGGGCTGGGGTCGATTCCCGGTACCAGTAAATTATTAAATTTTCCTAACTTTTTCGTAAATAAAGTATCTACTTAAACAACCCAAATTTGTAAAGGTGAAATTTACGATTGGAAAATAAGATAAAAATAAATAAAATCATATAAATAAATAATTTTCCAAAAATAACAAGGAATATATCAGTATCCCACAAAAAATGTATTGGCATAAATCGTGAGTTTTAACGAGATCTACATTTTTCTGTGTAGTACGCTTTACCAGATATACAAAACTCCCTAAGAATGAAGAGAACTTCAAGAGTTATTCGCAACAAATTCAAGATGTACATTTTTATTTGCCATGCAAATATTTTTAATATGCTGTATTTTAATCAAAATAGAACCATTTTGAAAAGTCTTCCGTATAAAGGATAGTTTAACTTGGAAGAGGGGAGGGGTGTTCCTGAAAGTCTGCGTGTGAAAATCTTCGTAAACTTAAATACTAAGTTTGGTATTTAAAGAACTTTTCATTTTTGAGATATGTTGACTACAAAAACATGCGTGCGCGCGCGCGCACACGCACACACACACACACACACACCCAAATTACACATGGCCATTTTTCTATTTTTATACGTGTACATCCAGAGAAATCCCGGTATCAAATTTTGGATGCAATGTAATGTCTTTTCTACCTATGTACTAAATAGAAAAAGGAAATGTGTAAACTTGTCTTTTGCAACAATTTTCTGAATGGGAACTGTTATGTATTTACGTTTGAAAATGACTAATTTCACTATATGACTATGATGTTTTGGGTCATTTTGTACAGTATTTAATTAACGTTGATGTTCGTTGTGGTTCTCTTTTATGGTGCGGCGTAGTTCGGTCTCGCTGCGATGTATGTTAACGCCTTTTTGCCTTTTTGGAGGGCTTGAAGTTTAATGACCTTTAAACTGGTAGAACATATTGGACGATGAATGAAATGATGCTCAAGCAAGCTAGGGATCCTTAGAGCTTAGAATACCCGACATTCTCAGGAAAAGGATAAACCCTCAAAAAAAAACCTCACCTGTGTAACTCTTCTAACCGAGGGTCCGTTTTTCTTTTGCTCTACTCCAGGCCAAACAAAGAAGCCAATTTCAATGACAGTTGCTTCACGATAACTTTTAAAACATTTGACTATTTCTTTTTCATATCGCATTCCTTTATTTCCCTTCCACTTATAAGAAACTAAGTAATAAGTAGATTCTGCTAATGCTTATCTCGACTAGTATAGTGTAGAAAGAAGAAGAATATTTTGTAAGAAGTCAGTTTGTAGAACAGTTAGAAAAAGTCATATTAGTGTAACACGTCAGAATTTTTTTCTTAAAGTTTAGCATTTATATCATTTTATTATGAAAAATTAATGCTTAAATTTGTCACAAATGTTGTCCAAAGCTCAGAGATGTATCATCTTATGATAATGGGCTATGGATTTAATAAATTTAACATTGTAGGATAGGGTTTTTAATCTCCCCTTAATTAACTTCATTCTTTTGAAACGTGTTAATTGCCTCGCATTTGAAATGATTTATGTAATATGTGATACTGCCAGAGAGTTGATCATTTTGTTGCTCGGTAATTTTAGGAAGATATGCTGCAGATCAGCGAGAAGCAGCGCCCTCTATCAGCTCACTTACAGAAGCGAAGCTCGACAGCAAAGCAATTTTCCAGTCACTGGGTTTTGTCCAAGTCTCCCTTCAAAGTTCCTTGGCAGCAGAAAAACTAATAACGAATGTTATTGCTTATACAGGGTCTTTCATAAGTAAGGAATACTGCTAAAACTAATTGTGTATTTTCTACTTTTTACTTTCTCTGCACAGTACATAGTATATAGGTAGAGAAGGTTTGCCCCACCCAAAAATTCAATGCACACGCTCACCGGAAACACACGTTTTAGGGTCCCCTGTATCCAAAACAAAGAGCATTTTTAGAAACACGCCCATGTGTCTATGAAAACTATAACTCAAACACGAAAATTGGTACGTAGTACGTATCTTCCAAGGATGCAACACTACTTCCCAAACTATCCTTTACGTGCAAACATTTTCGAAACTTTTGATTTTCTCAAAATTGGCTATAACGATTTCGACTAAAATATTGTATATTAAAGATGTTTACATGACAAACAAAACTTAATTTGGAATTGTCTGGGAATAATTTCTGAAGAGCTCTTAATTATAGATGAATGTTGCTCAATTATGCATAGCTGGTAAACCGTAACAGAAACAAAAAAATAAAATTGCTACAAAAAAATACAGATCTCCTTAAAACATACAACTTGTGTCATAAACCTTATTTTCGTGAAATTGAATATCTACGAAATATTTCTTGTTATTGGTTTCAGTTTTAAAATACCTGAACTTTTCTCATACGGAAAAGTATGTTTCCTGAGAAATCTCGAAATAGAATGTTTGAGTGGATTAGGTTTATTCAAGAACGGGTTTCCCGGTCACACTTGGGCCCTTGGGGTACATTTTGACTGGCCCGGAGAGGAAAGAGGAGGGAAGTGTGAAGCGAAGGGCGATCAAATCTGGATGATGACGGGCGCAAGCTTGTGCACGTTTCCGAAGCCGAAGAAGCGCCTCGATCGGGCGGTACTGTGACACGACTGGAACGTCTCTGTAGCGCGTAAACCACCATCCAGCCGCAACCGACCGAACAACGCTGCCTCTTCCTTCAACCCTGAAACAGATAACAACAAAGCGATGGGAACAAGAAACGATGGACCGGAAATTTGGGGTATGTAATGGCCTTTCCCAGCATTCCGAGCGACCAGAAAAAACGGATGGGCCAAGATGATCAGCCACAGAAACGAACCCACGACCTTCCGAATTCAGGGCACACATATTACCTCGGCGCCACCTCGCTCGTTAAGTTTTGGAAGGAATGCGATTAATTCCCTACTTAAATTGCTAGTAGAGAAAGTAAAACTGACTTGAGTTTCTTTGCATTGTTGCTTACGCACGACAGACTCTATATAATCTGTGTATGTATACATATTTGATCAACTTTCCGATACTTATCGTTGAATGTTAAGATCGTTTTCAACACAATGATATGAAACTTGTGGTTTAAGCACAGACTGTAGCTGTTGCTGATGCTGCAGCTGCTACTATTGATCTGGAGTCTTCAATCAATTCAATGATGATGTCAACAAACGGATGTGTGGCTTCTTTCCTTCTGAACCAATGTAGGCGTTTCACATTAAGGGGTTTCATTTTCCTGTTCTTTCCTTGCTCGTTATTTCTATCCTTTCCCTTCCTTTAAACAGCCTGCCCCCGAAGTTCAGAGAGAAATACGTCATTTTCTAAAGAAGAGCAAGGCAAAGAAAAGAGAGTAAAGGATAGACACCGCGCGTAATGTGACCTATGATTTATTTATTGTGACTAGCATCCCCTCAGGAGCAAGGGCTAAAGTGAAGAAACTTTAGGAGGCCAAAGGCTGCCCGCGCGGAAACATTTCCAATCCTGTTTACCTGCCCCACTAGTGGAGTCGCCAGAGAAGGGGTGCAGGTGATCCGTCAACCTCGCAGCCACCTAGTGTGCACGGGGAATAATCTTTCCATTGAGCATTCACCTGCCCGCACATCCATACACCACGAATATGGAAGCACATCCAACTGGTGAGAACGAAACAGAATGAAGGGGAAATGAATGAAAGCATAGCGTTGAAGATGAGAAACCACCCCAGCATTTGGCTGGTGACCCGAGAAACCACATAAATCCCATGGATCAGATTTGGTGGAGGCCGGGGATCGAATCCGGGATCTCCTGAATGCGAATCGCACATGTTTCCGCCGTGCCACCTCGCTTGGTCAAATCTGGAAAAACTAAAGTATCAAATATTAATTTTTTACATTCTCTACATAGCACATGGTACACAGATAGAGCAGGTAATGTACTCAACCCAAAAATTCGATACCGAGATTTCATCGGAAATACATGTTAAGTTCCCCTGTATCCAAAAAAAAAAAAAAAACAACAACAAAACAAAAACAAACATTGTATGTGTGTGAGTGTGCGTGTGTGTTATTTAAGTTTTGTCTCTTCTAGGGATGCAACACGAACTTTTTTATAAAAATCCTCCACATACCAAACTACACTTTACTATTACACTTTTGATTTTTGCAAAAATGTCTCTAACATTTTAATTAAAATAACATACATTAAAGATATTTACATGACAAATAAAATGTATATCTTGAATTTTCGGGAATAGCCCCTTAAGACCTCTTTATCTTTTAATTTTGCATAACTGGTTAATCGTAAGAGATAGACAAAACCTTACTACACAAAAAATGGAGATCAGTTTAAAACACAATTTATGTCATGTACATTTTTTTTCGTGGAATTCGCCATTTCCGAGACATTCTTTGTTAAAAGCTTCAGTTTTAAATACTTTAATTTTTCCCATACGCGAATTTGTCACTTCCTGGCCATGCAAAGTAACGGATTTCAATCAAGTAGCAACCAAGTTTTAAAACACTTGGTTGTCGCTTTAACCTAGTGTATTCCTTATTTTCCTTCTACTTATAAGGAAGCAATTTCTGCTATTTTTTATGTCTATTATATGAAGTAGATAGAAGAAAAAGCTTTTTAAGAATAATTTGTTACAGAGATGAAGAGAAAATCATGTGAATGGAACAAATCAGATTTTTAAATCTACGTTTCAGCTTACTCTTATTTCTCCTGTGTATCTAGGAATAAACCGGTAGAGTTAGATGAGATTGAAAGATCCCTCATTTCTCATTTTGACATCGAACAATGCCTTGAGAAAGCACTGCTGAAGATATTTTTAAAAAGAAAATTCTGTTAGCATTCACATAACTTTCTTTACTCACTCCTCTATAAACTATTTTTACAAACGCTTGTCATTCCATCTACTACCTATTAATCCTTTATTATTCATTTACATATTTTGTTGTAAGCGATAATCAGATCTTACTTGCTCTACCGCATATGTACACGTACATAGTAGACAGAGAAGCTATTGTATTCCATCCAAAAACTGGAAACTAAAATTTCACCGGGAATACTTTTGGCTCCCCAAAAAGAACATTTTTAGAAAAAGTCCAGTGCGCGCGCGTACGTGTGTGTCTGTCTTTGGACAGCAATTGCTCAACAACGAAAAGACCGTTATATGCCAAACTTGCTATTTAAGTTTATCTATTTTACATGACAAATAAAATGTATATTTTGAATTTCTGCGAATAGCTCTTAAGATATCTTTATTCTGGACGAGTTTTGCTAATGTTAGCATAACTTTAAACCGTAAAAGATAGATAAAAACTTACTACACAACAAATGTGATCTCCTTAAAACACATAATTTATGTCATATGTGTTTTCTTGTAGTGTTGGTAGTTTTCAAAACATTCCTTGTTATGGTTTCACTTTTAAACTTAAAGGTATCGAAGGTAACTTTAAACAAACTTCAATGTCAGTGAGTATCAAGCTAGGTATTAAAATTCAGTATCCTCCAAACACATGACAAAAAGTTTTGCAAGAAAGCCCCCCTCCCCTGAAACCACTGTTCACAAGATACATCTTCATTTATTTTGATTTTCTCAAAAATAGTTGCAGCAAGTTAGATTAAAATACCATATGTTTAAAATATTTGGGTGACAAATGAAATGTACATCCTGAATTTTGAGGTATTGCTTTAAAGCTGTCTTCATTCTGTGAATATTTCTTGTTATTTGTTTAAATTTTCAACACTTTTTTCTCGTAATTGCCCAAAGATATGAAATTTCACTTTTTTAAAATACTGATGTGTTCCATTCACATGTCTGTTCCACATATAAACAAATGTTAAAATATTATTTTTTATCTACACCATGCTAATCGAGATAAACATTATCAAATTGATCGTATTACTTGCTTCTTAGTAAGTAGAAGGGAATAAGGGAATATACTAGGCTAAAGCATAGTTAAATATTTTAAAAGCTAGTCAGTATGTGAAACAATTGAAGTTCCATTTCACTTTGCATGTCCAGCAATAAAATGAGAGACGAAACGAAAGGTGTCTTCCCTTTTGAGATAAGTTTAAGTGGCAAAATTGAACCTAATAATCCGGAATATCTCGAGAACGGTTAACAGTACAAAAACAAATTGTGTGTTTTAATCAGATCTACATTTTTCGTCTAGTGCGTTTTCATTATATCTCTTACGGTTTGCCAGTTATACGAGTCATCCAGAATGAAAAAATCTTCAGAGGCTATTCCCAGAAAATTCAAGATTCGTTTGTCATAAATATATCTTAAACATAAAGTATTTTAATCAAATTCGTTAGAGCCATTTTGAGAAAATAAAGGATAGTTGCGGGTGGACGATTTTCTTGAAAATCTTCGTGTCGCATCCTTGGAAGATACTCAACTTAAATACTAAGTTTGGTATTTAACTGACTTTTCGTTTTTGAGCTATGCAGCACACGGACACACACAGAAACACACGGACCTTTTTCTAAAATGCTTTTTTTAACCAGGGGGTCTCAAAACATGTATTTCCGGTGAAATGTCGGTATTAAATTGTTTGGTACAATACAATACCTTCTCTATACAATATGTACATTGTACGTGTAGAGAAGGTAAAAGAAGTAAAACTACAAAACAGTAGATATCAAACCTTAACTGCCCATTTATTCCTATATCACTAAGCTAAATAATAACCTGAGCTATAAGATGGTATGCTCCTTGGTCATATTGTCAGGGATCCAATGCCAGAGAGTTGATGCAGTATGACGCATTTGGAATGTTGCTCTTTTTGTTTTGGTTGTTGTTTTGTTTTTGTTTTTTCCTCTTCCCTCAGGATTTATTGCACCGCTCGCTGACAACACGAAAGTGTAACAAGTGTCTCCCTGAGGATCCTCATAGTCAGGGGTAGGAAAACTCATCTCGGATTCCTAGCTAGTTTTGCTAAAAACAAGTGGATGTTAATATCACACGAATAATTTGTCTACCCATCTTTGATTAAGTTATTCTATTAAAAGACTTATTCTTCTATTTGCTTTATATTAATCGAAATAAGCATTTGCGGAAAATGTCTATGTATTTTCTTGTAGATACATGTGAATAGGGAAATAGTCTAGGCCTGCGCGATAATTAAGCAATTAAGCACTGGTCGCTATTAATTGTGTTGAAATTCTGTTCTCTTTGCTGGACCAAAGGGAAACAAAACTTATGTGTTCCATTCATATGATTCTCTGCGTCTCTATAACAAATTGTTGTTAATAAGCTTTTTCTTCTACTATTTAATACTAAAACGACCGTATTACTTAGTTCCTTTATAAGTAGAAGGGAAACAATGGAATACATTAGGCTAAACTTACAGTCGAATGTTTTAAAATGTGGTTACTATGGGATTGAAATCTGTTTCTCTGCGTGGTCAAGTGTTGAAAAAAAATTCCGTACGAAGGTATTTTAAAACTGAAATCAATAAAAAGGAATATCTCAAAAACGACCAACTCCACGAAAAAAAATAATCTGATGTGTACCATTCACATGACTTTCTCCATATCCCTGCAACAAATAATTCTTAAAAAGCTTATACTTTTATTTACTTTATGCTAATCAGAAAAAATTAGCAGAAATAGTCTAATTACTCGCTTCCGTAAGTAGAAGCGAAATAAGGGACAACCGTAGGTTAAAGTGATAGTCGAAAGCTGTTTCCTATGTCAATGAAGTTCCTTTGTTTGTATGAATAGGAGTTGACAAGTTCCTGTGTGAGAAAAGTATACGTTTTTCATAGCAGAAACCAAAAATAAGGAATGTCACAAAAACGACGAACTCCACGAAAAAATGTATATAACATAAATTGCGTGTTTTAATGTGCTCTACATTTTTTGTGTAGAGTACATTAAAACTCTTACGGTTTAGCAGTTATTCAAAATTTAGTAAAATTCATCCAGAATAAACTACTCTTCAGAGGCTATTCCCAGAAAGTTCAAGATATACATTTTATTTGTCAGGTAAATATGTTTAATCAAAGTCGTTAGAGCCATTTTTGAGAAAATCAAAATTTTCGAAAAAAGTTCCATGTAAAGGGTAGTTTGGGGTGGGGGGATTTTCTCAAAATCTTCGTGTCGCATCCCTGGAAGATACTAAACTTAAATACCAAGTTTGGTATTTTACCGACTTTTCCTTTTTGAGTTATCGTGTTCACAGACACACGGACACACACACACACACACACACACGGACCTTTTTGTGAAAATGCTTTTTTTGGATATAAGGGACCCTAAAACATATATTTCCGGTAAAATCTCGGTATAGAATTTTTGGGTGGAGTGCAATACTTTCTCTATACACTATGCACATAGTGCGTATGGAGAAAGTAAAAAGTATATGACAGTCAGTGTATTACGCAAAATGTTGTATCCTGCCACATCACTGTAGTATCTGTTCTTGCTTTCCGTGCAGTGCACACTAGGCGATTCGAAGGAGCATCGAGCAAATTTGCTGTCTTTTCTTTACACAAAGGACAAACAGTTGGTGACCCCTGTTCTAAGATATAATAATGCAGAATTAAACAGGCAATCGGTGGCCTGTTAAAACTTTTACAGACAAGTAGCATGAATATAGCCGTGTAGACATAATTAGTATCACTTCTAGAAATATAAATATTTAAACAATGATATTATGGTTGTCACATTAAAATTCAGGAGTCATGGGTATTGGTAGTACGCAGTGAATTTAATGAAAAATTTAAATGCATTCTCGGTGGAGGACAGGGCAACCAACCTGTACGATAATTATGGATATATGCGATAATTTTAACGCCAGTAGGACGTACGACACTTGGAAAATATACTGCATTCTTCAAGATATTAATATAATGATTATAAAACAGTTTAATGTTTCACACTGTATAATATTCTATATCTACTAATACTTTAAATATCAATAACCTTTAATGGTGGATTAGTTTAGTACTCATTCTTAGCTGTGATGGGTATGATGCGCGTTTGTTATGGTGCCCCCTCTATGGCGACAAAATCAGATCGTTACAGCTTTGTTTAGTTGCACTGTAAATTGTGAATGATATACATAAGTGCGGTCGTGCACTTCCGTTTGGTCAAAGATTATTCTACATGTGCTAGGACTTTCGTAAAAAGCTTATTATTCTATTCACTTCATGCTAATCGACGTAAACATTAGCAGAAATGGTCTTATTGCTTGATTTCTTGTAAGTAGAAGGAAAACTATAATACCTATTCTAGTAAGATTATTAGGATTGTGATTAGGAAGAATTATATTTAAATATAGATTAAATTATTATTTTAAATTATTATTTTAATTTATTTGAATCGTATTATGGATTTTTTGTTGTTGTAAATTCTATATGATTAATGCTTTTAATTTTTACTGAGGAAATACACTAGGCTAAATCAATAATCAAATCTTTTAAAAACTGTTATCATGTGGATAAACCCCATTTCTTTGCATTGCCGCTAGGTGTTGACAAATTCCATATTTAAACAATTATTTTAAAACTGAAACTAATAACAAGGAATATCTTAAAATGGCGAACTCTATAGACATAAATGAGTACTTGTGTGCTTGGACGAGATCTACATTTTTTGTGTGGCAAATTTTTGTCTATCTCTTACAAGTTACGAGTTTACGAGTTATGTAAAATTCAGCAAAACTCATTGAGAATAAAGAGGTCTTCAGAGGTGATCCCCCGAAAATTCGGGATACACACTTTATTTTTATTTTAAATTTGTTTAATCTACAGTATTTTAATCCAAATAGAGCCATTTTTGAGGACATCAACATTTCGTAAGCTTTTCCGTTTTCAGGGGAGCAGTTTGGGGTGGGGGATTTTCCTCAAAATCTTTTTGTCGCATCCTTGGAAGCTATTAAATTTAAATACCACGTTTGGTACTTTACCAACTTTTCGTTTTTGAGTTATCATGCTCACAAGCACACGGACACACGCCATTGTCCTTTATCTAAAAATGCTTTTTGTAAAACGAGGTACCCCGATGAAACCTCGGTATCGAATTTTTGGGTGGAGTGCAATACCTTCTCTGCTTACGTACATGTATTATGTAGAGGAAGTAAAAAGTAAAAACTCTGATGTGCTCCATTCTCATGATTTTCTCTACATCTCTGTAACAAATTATTGTTAAAAAGCTTATTCTTCTGCCTACACCATACTAATCGAGATAAACATTAGCAGAAACCGACGTCAGATTCTAGTTCAGTTTTAGATTTGATTCTGCCATTGGTCGATTGACCAACATGGCTGCCCATGCACAAGCAGACAACGGAATACTGTGCATTGCGCATTGGAAAAATGCGAAGATCAGAAAGTCCATTTTTACTCCTTATTTCGATCCAGGTCATTTACATACACCTAACCTAACCTCGAAACCTGTCGTTCACCTGTCACGTAGCCACATTGCCTTCGTAACCAATAGGAAAGGCTCAGGAAAGAGCCTTAGTCTAAAAACTGAACTAGGATCTGCAATCTCGCTAGGAGAAATGCTTTGTTTTAAGTAGAAGGGAAGTAATTGAATACACTCGGTAAAACGATAGTCAAATCTTTCAAAAGTTGGTTTTCATGTGGATGAAATCCGTTTCTTTGCATTTCCAGCAGTTGCAAATTTCAGTATGTGAAAAGTTTAAAATTGAAACGAATAACGGGAAATATCTCAAAAATAGTCAATTCGAGGGAAAAAAAAGTATATGACATAAACTGTGTGATTTAATGTGATCTATTCTGTGCAGTAAGTTTTTTGTCCATCTCTACGGTTTACCAGTTAAGCAAAATTCAGCATAACTCATTCAGAATAAAGGTCTTTAGAGGCTATTTCCAGAAAATTCAAGATATAAATTTTATTTGCCTTATAAATATCTTTAACACACGGTATTTTAACCAAAAATTTTAGAGCCATTTTGAGAAGATCAACATTTCAAAAAATGTTACATGTGAATGGTAGTTTGGGGTGGGGAGATTTTTCTCAAAATCTTCATATCGCATACCTAGAAGATGCTAAACTTAAATACCAAGTTTGGTATTTTACCCACTTTTTGTTTTTGAGTTATCGCGTTCACAGGCACATGGCCACACACACACACGCACACGGACCTTATTCTAAAACTTTTTTTTTTATTCAAATGACCCTAAAACGTGTATTACCGCTGAAATCTTGGTATCGAATTATTGGGTGGAATGCAATATCTTCTCTATGCACTATGTACATAGTACGTGTGGAGAAAGTAAAAATGAATTCTACAAAATGTGTAATAGTTCTGGTAAACATCCCCAATGGTATGTGCTGGCACTATGGTTGCTTATTTTAAGGTTTGGTAACCCTATGACTGGTACCTGAGTTTACATATTTAGGGTCTATGAGCGACTCGCTGTATTTCTCCAGAGTAATGTTGTTGAGAGTTTGTCCTCAGGGAAACAATCACTGAGATGAACAAATGTGTACATCCATCAGTGAGGAGAGGAGCACACAGTAATGCTTTGAGGAAAGTACTAAAGGACGCATGTACGCATGTACGCATGTATGCATGTACGCATGTACGCATGCATGCATGTATGTATGCATGTACGCATGTACGCATGCATGCATGTATGTATGCATGTAAGCATGTACGCATGCATGCATGTATGTATGCATGTACGCATGTACGCATGCATGCATGTATGTATGCATGTACGCATGCATGCATGTGTGTATGCATGTATGTATGCATGTACGCATGTACGCATGCATGCATGTATGTATGCATGTACGCATGTACGCATGCATGCATGTATGTATGCATGTACGCATGTACGCATGCATGTATGTATGCATGTACGCATGCATGTATGTATGTATGTATGTATGTATGTATGTATGTATGTATGTATGTATGTATGTATGCATGCATGTATGTATGTATGTGTGTGTGTGTGTATGTATGTATGTATGTATGTATGTATGTATGTATGTATGTATGTATGTATGTATGTATGTATGTATGTATGTATGTATGTATGTATGTATGTATGTATGTATGTATGTATGTATGTATGTATGTATGTATGTATGTATGTATGTATGTATGTATGTATGTATGTATGTATGTATGTATGTATGTATGTGTGTATGTGTGTATGTATGTATGTATATGTATTCTTTGCAATTAGGTACTGCCCGGTGACAGAGTTAAATGTATAAAATGCACTTAGAATAATAGTCTTACAGTTAATAGTAATACAACTAACATGCTATATATTCACATTGTTTTTGAAATACCTAACTACTTACTATTCAGTATAGAAATACTATGTCAATTTATAATAGTTACTCTAAAGCCTCAACATTAACAGTTACAGAATAGTTTTTGAGATCCTTAATTACTTCAAAATATTTACTTTAATTAATTATCTAACATTATTCTCTTTAAATTATCCTTAAGCTTCTTTGAGGTTAGAGGACAGAACTGAAGAGCTGCTACAGGCAATTCATTCCATTCTTCAATAATCCTATTAACAAAATTATATACAAATGATCATTTCGTCCGTAGTATGCCGACTTTTCTTACCTCTTTCTAACGTTCACCCATACATTTAAACGTGTATACACTTTAAATAGTACGACTAACCTATGTCTTTTACGCCTAACTTTTAGCGGCTCCCATATATTTTCTTCGCCTTTCGTAAGCCCAAAATCTTTACCTCTCCTTATGAATTTTACAGCCCTTCTCTGTATCTTTTCCAGCGAATCAGTTTGATTAGCCCTGAATGGGTCCCAGCATGCTACTCCATATTCCATAACTGGCCGCAATGAGGACTAGTAGGTAATTTCCCAGGTTCTTGCTCTCCCCTTTTTCACTATTCTCATCACGAAATGCAGTGTCTTGCACGCTTTCCTAGATGTAGAATTTATCTGATCCTCCCATCCGGCATTACTTGACAAGCACAGTGACAAATATTTGCAGATGCTCACCTGTGTAATTTGTTCTCCGCCCATATGATAGCCAGGAACATTTTCTCTTAGTTCTACTAAAAATAATTGACTTACTTTTCCTAGCATTAATTGCGATTTTGTTTGCGCCGGCCCACCAACTTTAGGTCATCCTAAAGAACGGTCCCATGCATGGTATTTCTAATCTTATTGTAAATAATACAATCGTCTGCGAACAATCTTATCTGGCATTTGAATTCCTAAATGGGACTAACTCCCCAATTAGTTTTGCAATACAATTCTTAAAAGAATCCTTGATTTTTTATAAACTTGCTTCACTGATTGTATCCATCCGTACACAATTCCCCTTTCTCCTAATTGTCTAATTACATCTTTGAATGGTGGTATATAAAACCTTATGCAGTGTACTGTGGCTAAATCTATGTTTCACCTAGGAAGTAATTATCACCGCCTGGTTGACGAGAATCTTACTGCTATAACAATACCCCCTTTCTAACCGCCAATCTAAAAATTCACAAAATCTTCATGTGAAATAAAATGCAACTTAGTTTGGGGAGTTCCTTTTGTCCGTCATTTCATTATAGTTATCTCGATCTTGCTTTCCACAGTATGACCATGAATAAGATTTATGGTTATTTACTATTCATCCCGCAGCAGCTTTTTTACTCCTACTTTTTTGTTTTTAGTTAGTTTGACGTAGTGTTGAAGATGCATGACTTCCAGTAGCAGGAATCCACACAATTTGTAACATGTCAAAATGTAAATGAGGCATATACAGTATCACAAGCATCTACATACTTTTAGTGCAACTATAGACTTGCTTTTGTCAGTAATGCATCGTGATATTTGGAAAATTCTCAATATGTAAGATATAGTTTTGATGTCAGTTAATATATACAATGATAATTTTTGACCGTATTAATAATTCTAGCTTGCATGCTATTTTAAGTTTTTACTTGCTCCACCAAATACTATGTACATACATAGTAGGTAGAGAGGGATTTGTATTCAGCCCTTATAAAAAAAAATTGATGCCGAGATATTGAGATCGCTGAGTAAATAAAACTATATTTAAAAAAAACAATATATGTGTTCCATTCACATGACTTTCTCTACATCTCTTCAATAAATTATTGTTAATTACTCTTCTGTTTACTTAATGCTAAAAAATTAGCAGAAAGGGTCTTATTACTTGCTTTCATGTGAGTAGAAGGGAAGTAAGGGAGTACCATAAGCTAAATCGATAGTCAAATCTTTTAAAATCTGGTTGCTATGTAATTGAAGTGCCTTAGTTTGTATGGACAGGAGTTAACAAATGAGAAAAGTATAAGTATTTTAAAGCTGAAACTAATAAGAAGAAATATCTAAAAAACGATCAACTCCACGAAAAAATGTATATAACATAAAGTGTGTGTTTTAACGAGATCTACGTTTTTTGTCAAGTAAGTTTTTGTCTATCTCTTACGGTTTGTTAGCTATGCAAACTTCCACAAAATTCATCCAGAATTAACATGTTCTTAAGAGGCTATTCCCATAAAATTGAAGATATACATTTTATTTGTCATGTAAATATCTTAGATATAAGAGATTTTAATCAAAATCCTTAGAGCCAGTTTTGAGAAAATCAAAATTTTCGAAAATTTTCCATGTAAAGGGAAGTTAGGGGTGGGAGAATTTTCTTGAAAATCTTCGTGTCGCATCCTTGGAAGATACCCAACTTAAATACCAAATTTGATATTTAACGGTCTTTTCGTTTTTGAGCTATGCTAAACACAGACGCACAAACACACACACATAAGGTTTGTTCTAAAATTGCTTCTTTTATTTTTGGATTCAGGGAGTGTCAAATCATGTATTTCCGGTGAAATCTCGGTATCGAACTTTTGGGCAATCAAATACCTTCTCTATACACTATGTACATAGTACGTGTAGAGAAAGTAAAACAAAGTCCATGTGTGCGTGTCTGAGTCTGTATGCTGTGGGCAGCTCAACTCAAAAAGAAAACTCCGTTATACACATTGTCCCATGTGTGTTTGTGTATGTCAATGAATAATATAGTTCAAAAACAAAAAGTCGATTTTATTCGTACCAATCTTGATATTTAAGGATGCGACACGAAGATTTTCAAGAAAATCCCCCACCTCAAACTATCCTCTATATGGAGGCATTTTCGCAAATATTTTTTTTTCAAAAGTGGCTCTAAAGATTGTGGTATGTTGACATACCTTTATGCAAAACAAAATGTGTATCTTGAATTGCCTGAGAATAGCCTTCAAATCTTCATTTGAATAACTTTCACAAAACTGGAAACCGTAAGCGAGGAGTAAAAACTTACTAGGCACACACACAAAATGTAGACCTTGTTAAAATACACAATTCATGTCAAATGCAATTTTTACATTCTCTACATATTACATGGTACTTAAGTGGAGGACGTATTGCCCTCACCCAAAAATTCGATACCGATATTTCGCCAGAAATACACGTTTTAGGGCCCCATGTATAACAACAAAATTAATTTTAGAAAAAGCCCCGTGTGTATTTTGGGGTCACTATATCTCCTCTAAGCACGTACAAAGTAATTGATAGAGAAAGTAAAAAAAGACTCAGCATAACCCAAAAGGAAATATTGATAAATAGCATATTTTGTAGTTAGGTTCATCTTCCAAAGATGCGGCAGGAAAATTTTTCGGAAAATCCTCTCATCACATATTATCCTTTATATGGAAGATGTTTTCGAAATCTTCGATTTTTCCAAAAATTATTATTGATTTTGATTAAAATACTACATTTTTAAGATACTTCCTTGACAAATAAAATGTATCTTTTGCTTTTTCCGGTACTAATCTGTGAAGTCCTCGTTCGGAAGGAACCTCCTATAAGTGTTAGACCATAATTATGTGAATATATAGTTATACTGTTTACTTGCCCAAAAGGCTCTTTGCGCTTTTTATGTAAAATAATTATACAAAGAGCTCTAGATGATGTTTTTAGAACTATCCTTCGCGCAAATGACAAAGGACATTAAATCAATCAAATGTATTCTACAACCCCGGATGCAATACTCTGTTGGAACAATTAAGCAATCACATCAGTATTGGATTGTCCTCCATGGTGTAAGTGTAACTTGATAGCCCCAAGGTCGTGGGATCAAACTCGTCAGAGGGCGATGGACCTGGTCGGACGTAAAAGCTGGAGGAAAAGTAAAGCTGTGGGTTCCGTGTCATAGATTTACGGCAAGCCTAAAAAGAGGCCTCTGAGCAAAATTAAGTGGTATTTCACGCCCGACATAAAATGGGACGCTAAGAACCGCTGTAGTTTAAAGAGCGTTGATAAAAAAAATTCAATTTCATGTTTACACCAGTATTGGCTTTGACTTCCTTAGCACAGATAATATGCTTAATAACACTTAAACAATGAATACATGTTTTTTATTACTTTCTCTACACTTACTGTGTACATAGTGTATAGAGAAGGTATTGTATCGGACCCAAAACACAGAAAATACATGTTTTGGGTCCCCATAAATCCAAAAAAAAAGCTTTTTAGAAAAAGGTCCCTGTGTGCGTGTCTGTGGAAGCATAGCTCAAAACGAAAATACCGTTAAATATCAAACTTGGTATTTGTTTCTAACATCTTCCAAGAATGCGACACGAAGATTTTCCAGAAAATTCCCCCGCCATAAACTCCCCTTTACACGGAAAAACTTTCGAAATTTTTGATTTTCTTAATAATGGCTCTAACGATTTTGATTAAAATACCGTATATTAAAGCTATTTACATCCAAATAAAATGTATGTCTTAAATTTTCTGGGAATATCCTCTGAATACCTCTTTATTCTGGATGAATTTTGCCGAAATTTGCTTAACTGCTAAACCGTAAGAGATAGACAAAAACTTACTACACAAAAATGAAGATCTCGTCAAAACTACAATTTATGTCCTTTACGTTTTTGTTGTGGAGGTGATCCTTTCCGAGATATACCTTGTTATTGGTTTCAATTGTGAATTACTTATACTTTTCTCAGACAAGTAGTGCCCGTTTTTCTTTCGTTTTACTCCTGGCCAAACAAAGAAGCGATTTACAATGACAATGCCATAACGGTAGTTTTTAAAACATTTGACTATCACTTTAGCCTAGTACATTTCCTTAATTCCTTTCTACTTATAAGGAATAAGTGACAAGAACATTCTTCTAATGTTTATATCTATTAGAATTGAGTAGAAAGAAGAATAATCTTTTGATTGAAGTTTGTAGAGCAGCTTGTGAAGTCATGTGAGTGTAACATATCAGATTTTTTTTTTTACCTGAGTAATATTTATGAAGATACGAGTTTTAAGCCTTGTCTTTTGATCATTTGCATCGTTTTCCCCTTATTTCTGCATTATAATTCACATGGAATTGTAGCTAAGTGTTTGGTATTACTTCTATATCTCAAACTATTTCTGTTGAGCTTTTTGCAGCATTTTTTGGGATATTTAATACATAAATAATGCTGGTTTAGGCATAGGAAAAAAGAAACATGTGAACATTTTATAGGAAATTTATCTTAGAAAAACGTGTTTTCTGGCAAAAGTAGTATTCTTAGATAAAATTAAATCTATGGATTGCAGAGCTACAAAGAGCTATAGGCGTCAGACTCTTGTGTTCTAGTAATTTCAAGCACACTGCAGCGTTTTATAAGTTCAATATGTATATATACTAGAGAGAGGTGTAATACCAGTTCCACCATATGGTAGTCCAATATGGTCATCAAAAGAGAAAATGAAAAGAATGATTCAGGTATGTCAGTACAAGGACAAAATATGCATCGAGGAAATGAGGAGGAGAACGAGTATGATATACGCAATTATCGTGGCGCAGCGTCTCAAATGGAAATGGGAAGGTCACGTTCCAAGTATGTGTAACAAAGATGGACTTAGAAAATAAACCATGTCGGACCCCAGAACCGGAATAAGTTACATGGGCAGGCAGAGGCTCAAATGGGCGCACTTCTTGACGCAGAAAGTGGTTGAGGCATGCAAGAGACAGAGAGGTGTACAAAAAACTCAAGTTTTAATGTAAATTATGCGTGATGTAGAAGGGACAGAGATAGAGTAATAGAGAACAGCTTTTAAAAGTGTTGATGTAAAAATAGTGTAAATGTTGATGTAAACTTACGTATTGTGGAAGACAAGATTGAAATGTGCTCCTTAGGATTATATCCCTAATGAGTATTTTTGAGCTACCCTCCAACAAGTAGGAGGTCATACCCGTAAAGTTAATAACATAAGCTAATACATAACTGTGCATGTGCTTTAGTAGGATACAATATAATTGACTGCTATTTAATGTAGCAACAGAAACTATCCCAGAATAGTAAATCAATGTACTTTATCAAATTAGAGCGAATTTTTGCAAATCTTTCCTTTGTTCATAATTAAGATGATTTAAAGAATTGTATTGTAATCGCAGCATGAAGTTACTTGTTGGCCGCCGGTGTGAACGTATTCCGGCCCGTTTACCTATCCGCCTGAGTCAGAATCTCAGCCGGCCCATCAGAACAAATACGTTATGGGCCGTCTCCTCGTAGCTTTATACTCTAGATAATTCCTTTCAGCAGGTTCGAGTAGCTTCCTTTTCGAGAACGTCCGCTTTGTATCCGGAGTTATATAAGGGACTGCGCCGTCTTCGTAAGAAGTTACGAAGTTAAACGTGGATACTGCCGAGGGAGTACAGCTATAAATTACACCTTAGCAGAGCAAGTGTTTCAGTTCTGAGTGCGTGTCAATGATGACTCATGCCCACCTGGGCAGTGTGGTGGTAGCGCGTCTGCTTCATATTCAACAGGTCGTTAGTTCGAAACTCGCTTAGGGTGAGTTACCCGAATAAGGTTTTTTCGGGGTTTTCCCTTATCCTGAGAAGGCAAATGTCGAGCAACTTTAAGCTCCATGGACCCCGAGATCATTTGAGCATCATTTCACCAATTTCACTCATCGCCCGATATGACCAATCAGGTTAAAGGACGTTAAGCTTTAAAAAAAAATAATAATGACTCAACGTTTTGTGCTACACTGAATTACTTGATTACTAAAGCCTGTTTCATAACAATTCATTTTAAAATATACATGGTTAACGATTGGTATCAATATTTAAATCGAAACATCATTAATACTCAGGTAATTACCTCGACGCCTTTTAAAATTAAAAGTAACTAACTAACTCCATGGCACGACAGCTCACGGGGAACCTTGGCCTACCGCCCGGCCGCTGCGTCCCCCATCTCGGTCCACTACAGACGTCATGGATGGGGTGCAGTATTGGAGAGTGAGACGTGGTCATGTTTCAAAAATCATATACTGTGGAGTATAACTATAAAGAAGACGCTATATTAACTAAAATTATTTCTGATAAGTGGAAAGACAATATTCCAATATATTTTACTTCAGAAAATTCAGAGACGTGTAATCTCAAAGCTAATTTAGAACGTACGTCATAAAATAAGTTTGTATACTAATTTTATAAAAATCCATTAAATGCAAGGATTTGTTATTTATTTTCAAAAGCGATTTTATCTCATCATGAGCAAATCCTTTCAAGGTACTGCAATTATTTGTTTTTCTGTAACTGTTTTTCTATTTATTATCTTCTCTAGCTATTTTCCACTTGGTAGAGGAAGTATTGTATTCCATTCAACACTTGTACCTCGAGATATACTTGTATCTCTTGGGGATATACGATGCCTATTATTATTATTATTATTATTATTATCATCATCATTATTATTATTCAGTCATTTAATTCGCAATGATTTTTCATCATATCGCGACTGCATACATCAGTTTTCTACGTCATGATAGATTTTAAAAAACTGATAAGATTTTTATTGCATGAAATTGCATTATTAAGAATGCCCATACTGTTTGAAATGGAGCACAGCTGTGTGTTGTCTTTATTTTTGAAATTCTGAACTGTCTGTTATGATGCGTTGAACGGTATTCATGGATTGTTTACACACGGTGGTGGTTCATGAGACAGAAGATGGAAGCGAGTCAGGGTTGTATGTCCAATACGCAGTCTGGTGATAGCTTGAAATGCGAAATCGGGAATTTGAAATTGTAGTTAGTACAGATCGTATGCTATTTGGAATAGAATGACAGTTGCTTTGCCACTGATGTGTTATCTTTCGTTTTATATGGATAAGGAAATCTTGATGATGAGTTTGGATGTCCTCTATCAGAGGATGTCGTGTTGCTTCTTTACCTGCAGTGTCGACATTCCCGTAGCTAGCAAATTCTATATCTGATGAAATGCAATTTACTGTGATAGATTTCCCAGTGGTGGCTGCTCTGTGACATAATGTGCGTAGTTCTTAGGGCAAAGAAGTGTGTCTGTGTGTGTGTGTTATTTTTTTTTTTTTTTTTTTTTAGTCTTTAACTCCCGCTTTTACTACATATGGCACCGTAGGCGATTACACTGATGATCATGGAATGAAGATGGAGCACCGATGGTGGGGGAAACCGGAGAACACGGATAAACCCCGCTTCTGTGCCGCATTGTCCACCACAAATTCCACACGAGGTCACCTGGATTGCTTAGGTGAGAGGCGTGTTGTCTAATCACTCGGCTAAGGTGCGTCCCGTGTGTGTATGCATGCATGCATCTATCTCGATTAGCACGAACAGAGAGAAGGATAAAATTTTCAAAAATAATTTGTTGCAGAATATGTAGAGAAAGTCATGAGAATCGCAAATATCAGAGTTTTTGTTACTGTTACCTTGGTTCTACATAAAGTGCTATGATAGAGACATATACGTTTTCATTAAAAAAAAATGAAAATACGATAAAAATTTTATGTTCGCCTTAATATACAATATATTCAATATTCTCCTTCAATTGTATAACAAAGCAGTAGACATTGTAAAGCGGCGACTTCCTAGTAGAGTATTAAAGTCAAATGAAAGTCGCAAATAGCCGAAATGCATGATTATACTGCAACTATCTCTTGGGACTCCCAAGTTAAGAATAAAATTGGTTGCATTAAGTAACGGGTTATGAGCTACTAATGATGATCATTATACGCTGAGCTGTTTGTACCTGCAGCCCCAAGGACATGGCTGCTTTTGGTTTGCTGCCGGAAATGCCTCTCTGGCTTTCCGCGTTCCTTCTCGCCCACAATCGAATTTCAGGAAATCCTACACAGGGGTTCCTTCGCAGGAACGATTAGTGCCTCTTTCGATCAAAACAGTAATTACAGTCCTTGCAAAAGACACTTGATTTCATACCAATGAAAACAAGAGAGCATACTCATAATTCATAAAATACTTTCCAGAAGCTTATATTGAGAAGAATGTATTTGCGAGAAAAAATTAAGTTTACATCATTTACCCATAGTAAACAGAGAAAGCATTGCATTCTACCAAAAATTCGGTACCGACATTTTACTGGGAATAGATGCATTGGGACTCCCTGAGTGAATGAATGAATAAACAAATAAAGTGTAGGTGCATGTTTAAAAGCTAAAAGCTTATTAAATACCAAATTTGATATTTAAGCTCAGCATATTCTAAAAATTCTATCAAAGAATTTTAAGGGGATACAAGTGCTTTTAGCGATTTTGGTCTTAAGCGATTTTGGATTTTAGGTACAAAAAGTCCCCCTATTAGTGAAAGTACTTTTTGCGATATTTGATTCTTCTAGGGTGTGTATAACATGTTTAGGGCGCAAGTTTTAAAGCGTTGCACTGGTTAAATTACTTTTAGTGCCACATTTTAAGCCAAGTTTGGTATTTAACGGACTTTTTGTTTTTAGCAAAGACACACACACACATGAACCTTTTTCTTAAACAGTTTTGTTTATTCAGGGATCCTCAAAACATGTATTTCAGATGAAATCTCAGTATCCAACCTTCGGGTACCCAACTTTCTCTAATTACTATGTACATTTTACATAGTGCTCAGTAGAGAAAGTAAGAAAACGAAAAATTGAAGCTTAGCAAAAAATGAAATTCAACCACCAAAAATAACAAAAAGATGGAAAAACTATTGTATTAATAAAATATACTTGTAAGCAAAGTCAATATTTTCAAAGATTGTAGTTGAGTTCATAATTCACCTAGTGAGATGACTTCGCGGTAACCTGTGACAGTGAGGCTCGAATTAAGGAGGTCCCAGGTTTAATTCTCATCTACCACCTTCTTAGATCCTTTCCTTTACGGGGTTTACCCTGTTCGGTAGGCGAGTTCTGAGCTGGTCTTTCATCATTCATTTCCTTGTGGTTTTCAGGAGTCCTTCTAGGTTTGGTGCTGTATGCCGGACAGATGGCACGGATTCACGCTCGAAGTAGAGTATTCCTAAAGGATACTATATACTATATACTTCGTCCACAACTGCGGTAGACTTCTTCAGTGGTGCGGTCGAAGTTTCCTCGTAGAAGGTTTCGCTGCGTCTGAAGCGTTGATTATCAGAGTCGCTGTATTTATGGATTATGCATAAACACAACCACCCTGGCAGTAAACGCTTCAGACACAGCGAAACCTGTATATATGCATAGTCCATAAATACAGTGACTCTTGAAAGTCGACGCTTAACACGCAGCGAAATCTTCTCCGAGGAAACGTCCACCACGTCACTGAAGATATCCACCGCAGTTGTGAACGAAACGTCTGGAACACCTTACTCCGGCAGACCACGGCAAAATAGCCCGGAAATAACATTTCGTTTGTCATAAAAATATCTCAAGCATTTTATAAGCTAACTTTCACTGGTACTTTCACATGATGCCTTCAGAGCAGAAAAAGAATTTTGATATTTGAAGTTAAAAGCTTTCTTCTCAAACCTTCCCATAAAACTGCAGCGCTTAGATATTCTGCCATTGTTTTAGATTTGCTTTACAGTGGATGTAAACCAGCACATATGCTGAAGTAAGTCCACATCTTCTAACTTTGTTCAGTATAAGAAGAGAATGAACCTTCATAACCGAGAACGCACTAGTAGTTATCCTTACCTTGTGGACACATATTTGTTATAATATGCACGGTTGGATATGTTCTATTATGCTTCCAAAACCAGAGTATATATTCGAAAGATGCCTAAGAGAATTGACACTTTACAGAGTACTTAGTATTAACAAGAAAATAGGTACTAACTCAATATGAACCCAAATAAATAAACTTATGTATTTTAACTGCAGAGTCAACATTGATCAAACTAAATGTTTAAAGGATTTTCACAGAAACGTTACTAACGAATACATTCTAAAATTCTTATACGGTTTTCGTGATATACATATATATGCGGCTTTTTCTCGAGTTCCCTGTTGATTTAAAAGTAGTGGAAATACTAAACTATCTTGAAAGCAATGCGGCAAGCAAGCAAACGATATATTATCTGCAAAACAAACTGCACTTGTATTTGGAAGCGTTCCAGTTAAACTGTTTACCAATATAAATACCAAGAAACTTCCTGTGGATGTTATCCAGCTTTTTGCTCTAGAAAGATACATTACAAAAGAAATCTTAAATGCCAAGGAAAAACCTCATCAAAAGTCAAAAAATTCCCTACGCGGTCGAATGGATAACGAGCTACTTCTCACCCGAAGGTCCTGGGTTCGATCCCAAGCCGATAGATTATTCTCTAAACTTCATAGAACTGGAAGAATAGATGGGAGGGATAATGCTCGTATGAAAGCCCTACGGTAAGGTACCTAAAGGTAAAAGAGTAAAGTCGCCCTCCGTGCTGAATTCATATACCCAAGTTCGCGGGTTCAAATCCGGCGGAGGACGATGGATTTTTTCGGGTGTAAAAATCCTTAGTATGGCTTCCTTCGAAAGGGAAGTATAGCCGTTGGTCCCGTGTCGTAAAAGAACGTCAAGCCTGATAGAGAGGCCTCTGAGCAAAATTAAGCGTCTTTCACGCCCAATATAGAATGGGACGCTAAGAACCACAGCAGTTAAAGAGCGTCCATAAATAACACGCCATTTACATGTTTCAGTCTGTCAGTCCCCGCTATGATCACAGCAGTTGAAGGAGCCCTATAGAAATGGACATACAAAGAAGCAAAAAAATATTTAGTTGATTCTAATGCTATGGAATAAAAGCAAACATGTGTTGACAAAAACAGAACATAGTAAACTCACACCTGACGTTATATTACAGTCAGATTCGCAAAATATATCTTACGTGCTACTATTTAATGGACAGTTTAGGGAGATATACTAAAAGCAGTAAACAATAAATGTTTGGGATTCTCTCTATTTACATATACTCTTAAACAAATATTAAATTAGTCAAAATATCTTTCAACTCTTATCTACAGAAACCAAACTCCGTGGTGAACGCACCTAAAAGACTACACTAAGGAATCTAGATATATTAGTCCACTTTCATACAACAAAATTAGTTTTGGGCAAGTTAGCATAATCTAAAAACAGAAGAGTTGCTAAATGTGTGTACTTACCAAGCCTACACATGAGGAAATGAAGTCTCACTAAAGAATCTTACAGCTAAGATTTGTTCACATGTTTATTTAACACTTTTACTATTTTCTTCCAAGGAGTACCAACAACCCAATATAATGTTGCTTAATTACATTCTTAATTTATAATTCTTAAAGTGTAGCCTTAAATAACCTTAATATAAGATACCTTAATATAATTTCAAATATCAATTTTGTTATTTTTACTTTCCCTATACGTGCTATGTACATAGTGTTTAGAGACGGTATTGTAATGCACCCAAAAATTCGATACCGAGATTTCACCGGAAATACATGCTTTGAGACCTCCTGAATTCAAAAAAAGCATTTTTAGAAAAATGTCCGTGTGTGTGTCTGTCTGCCTGTCTTTGTCTGTGTGTGTGTGTATGTGTGCGTGTGCCTGTGGGCAGCATAGCTCAAAAACGAAAAGTCCGTTAAAAACCAAACTTGATATTTAGGTTTGGTATCTACCAAGGATGCGACACGAAGACTTTCAAGAAAATCCCCCCCACTCCCAACTACTTTTACATGCAACTTTTTTCGAAAATTTTGATTTTCTAAAAAATGGCTCTAACGATTTTGATTAAAATATCGTATATTAAATATATTTACCTGACAAATAAAATGTATATCTTGAATTTTCTGGGAATAGCCTCTGAAGACTACTTTATTCTGGATGAATTTTGCATAATTACTAAACCGTAAGAGATGGACAAAAAATAACACACAAAAAATGTAGAGCACGTTAAAACACAAAATTTATGTTATATACATTTTTTTCGTGGAGTTGATCGTTTCTGAGTTATTCCTTATTTTTGGTTTCAGCTTTGAAAAACTTATACTTTTCTCATACAGGAATTTGCCAACTCTGTGTCCATACAAACAAACGAACTTCAATCACATAGCAACCAGTTTTTGGCTTTCACTTTAACCTATGGTACTCCCTTATTTCGGTTCTACTTACAATAAAGCAAGATAGAGAAAGTCGTGTGAATGGAACACATCAGATTTTTTCATTTTAAAAAGACCAAGGCAGGTTTTCAACCAATAATATATGCATTTTAAAAGTAATTGAAAGCTAACTCTTGTACAGAAAATTGCAGGTTGATGTGTACATTTTTCCTAACAAAAGAAGAATATTAAGACACTCTGCACCTAAACTACCCTTAGGATAGGATAGTCAAATGGAAGCGTTCCCCAGCCACTGGAACTCATCACTGTACTTAAATCATCTCAACAGGCCCATTTTGTCTTATGTGACCCTGAGAGGAATGGGACCGCATCCGGACGAAGATGCGCTCTAGAAAGGATGGGGTTCCTAACGATTCCATAGTGACACCGATCCTGACTCCGCCGCCTGCAATCTGGGAATTCCGGGAAACGAGCACCCTCCAGATAGTCGGTCATCCAAACGCCAGGGACAAACCCTTTACACAGGGCAAATGCAAAGCTCGCCGTCGCCTTGTATTGTAACCCTGAAACATATGAAAGGAAATGAACGGGGACAGGAAACAATGAGTAGAAAATTCGTGATAGAAGAGAAATCATCACAGCATTCATCTATCAACCTGGGAGAAAAAAACATCAAATAACCCAAAGTTAGAATGACCGGAACAACGGGGTTTGAAACGAACTTCCCAAAATCGAATTTCACATGTTGATGGAGAGTAGGGGATAAAGGGGGATTTCGGGACTCAAAGGATGCCGCCCATGTAAAACATCATGTACATATGTAACACTTAAGATAAACATCAGCCGACAGACCACCCACACAGCGCTGCCTCTTTGCCAAGACAACAGTCTAAAAGCTTCCCCATGTACCTGTCAATCAAAGTATGTGCTGCCGGCTACTACCCCCTCCCCCTTTGCCAAACCACCTGTCTAAAAGATTTTACTTGCAGGGTTCTTAATCACTTGAACAATCGTCTTTCACATTCACAGATCAAATTCAATTTAATCGATTGACCACGCCCACTCGAATTTCTAATTTTTGAGCTACAAGGCTCATCTGCATATCAAATCGATCTAGTTTTTCACGAGGAATCTGAATCTCTGATCATAAATACAAAATTCTTTTGATTTCAATTCGATAGTCTCTTTTAATTAAAAACACGTAGGATTTCTCTATCTCTGGCAATTCGAGAGCTACAAGGCTCATTTGCATGACAAATCAGTCTAACTTTTCACAAAGAATCTGAATATACAAACATAGTTCAACTGTCATGGCGAAAAAACTCGATAAAATTACTGAGTGGAATATTTGATATAAATTATTAGATATCAATTGAACATGCGTTAGCGGTAATATTTTTGCAAGGAATTATAACACTCACACGATTGAACATGTTAAAAGCTTTATTATTCAATACCAACATATGAAATGAAAAATAGCAAGAGAGAGAATTGCTTTTATAAAACCTACTAACTTATCACATCAAAAACCAATATGGCGGCGAAGTGATTGTGTTTCCAACGAGCAGAGGGCACCCAACAGGGAATTGAACCCGGGATCTCTCGAACACTGAGAATGCCAACATCATTACAACTCCAAACATTATAAATCTTAATATCCGTTCTTAAACGAGGACCTACATTCGACTTTCAGTGAGGATGCAATCACATGACTTTACGACTATGTATAATTAAACAACGGGAAAAAATACCGATTGTAGAACACAATTATAACAGTCGATATAACTAAAATACACGTACTCGTTACCTCAGCGTGCAAGCTAAAGAGGAGCTATGAAAACAGTGAGTTCCTATCATAGTAGTAAACCCGTTCTAACCTGCTTCAGACGACGAAGAATGCTGGCGCCGCAGCATAAACGTGCCCTTGCAAGTCATTAGGAGCTTTCCGGAAGAATTCTTAAATGTAGGCGTAAACAAGTATACTCATCCATCCATTAAACGCTTTCAACAAAACCCCGCCCATCCCTATACCTGGAAAAACATAGCTTTAGAAGAGTAGCTATATATATAAGCATGGCAACTGCGATACCAAACATATTATTCGAAATGGCTTCAGTGAGAGGGTTTTCTAAGAGAGATATTGAAACATTTGAGGATATGGATGAGTACTGGAGTGAAGCAGGAGAAGAATCACATCATTACGCATATTTCCACAATGAATCGTGTAACGGGCAGATGCATACAATTGTGTGTGCCAATCCGTCATATCACGATTACATGTCATCGAGACATATTTGCACAGAGAACTGTCCTGTCTACGAAAGACGGATGTTGTAAGTATATATATATATATATATATATATATATATATATATATATATATATATATATATATATAATAAACAATATTATACATTATGAGAATTAACTCCAGCTAATATTAGTTAATTTAAATTGCTTTTTTATATTTCCAGATCTCTATCATTATCATCAGAATTTTTTATGAATGATGGCAATGAAATGGATGTGTACAGAGGAGTCCACGATAACCAATATCATAATGAGATATGTAATGGCTACACACATGTGGTACATTGCTACAAGCCAGCAGAACATGATCGAATCACCTCTTACTTTATCTGCAACTTTGCATGCAGCGTTTATCGACAAAGACTGGCAAAGTTAAGGTAAGAATATTGTTCAAGATTTTTTTGCTTGTTTGTTTGTTTATTTGTTTGAAGAAACAATTGTGATATACCAATTCAAGAAAATATTACCATTGACTCTGTATTTTTCAGAATTCGAGAAACAACCCCAAAAACTTCAGAGTCGGAGGACCGAGACGGAGATGGTGTAGACGAAGTAGACGGCTGCATTTCAAACCCGTGGAACGACTGCTCTGTACACGATGGCGACGACAATGTAAGGATTGCCAGCCAGAAACATGAACAAGTATCGAGGTAACATCACACATATGAAATAATGAAAAAAGGAATACAGAGAAGATTTTAGGAAAAAACTAACTAAATTTTATTTCAGCAGGATTTAATTTTATTTGACATTACTTCTATTGAGTGTAATTCAAATGTTTCAGATTGGTAAAGAGGCATCCAAAGAATAAGAAGAATAAGGAGGAGAAGGAGGAGGAAGAGGAGAAACAGAAACAGGGAGTTTCATATGATATTCCTACTAGGAAGCTACGATTACTTGAAGACCGGACGAGAAAAATTCCAACACGTCGGAGCAAACGCAACAAAGATGTTGACGCCAGCTCCTGTGCGAAAGGTGTCCCAAGACGTATACATCTCTGAAGGAAAATATTTGTGTGTAGCTTTTTACTATGACCAACCAGTGCTAATCATCAAAAGCGAGTATAATTCATTTGTATATGTGACATTGGCAGATTGGGAAATTATCATTAACGTGCTCCCAGAATTCGAAATGTTCATGAAAGGACACAAGTGCTCGACACGTGAATACAGTGAACATTTAGTGTATTCATACAATCTAATTGCAATTATGGAAAATAAATCAATTAAACTCGTTAATACATCTCTACACGAAGGCGAGATAATTTTAAAAAGAAAATGTGTAAAAGGTCTTAAAAAATCATCTGCATTTATCACCAGACATTTACATTTCTTATCTAATGTAAATAATGACGCTTACGCAGGAACAAGGAGCTGGAGAGGGAATGTAATGAAAATACTTTATAAATAAAAAGAGTTTGTATATACATTCACCACAGTGTTTTATTGCATAAAACCAAGTACAAGTTTCCTTGTCCTATTCCTTTCATAATAAATATTTAAATTATACATTGCATGACATGAGATAAGGGCTTGTAGGTAAATACCTTATCGTGAAAAATCAGACAGTATAATGAAGTCTGAGCTGGAATATTAGCGCTTGCTTGAATTTCAAGTCTAATATTAACAGCACCGCTGATTGTCTCCTCTGGCTGATGAGAGCAGTCAATGATGAATAACGGAGCATACTTTAGAAAATCCTTCCTCTGCAATAAAGGATAGTTTTCCTTGTTATAATATGAATTCTGAAACTTTGAATACATCTCATACAAAGAGGCAAATTTATAATTTCCAAAGTCCAAATTCATGTCATGGTAAGGATAACACTCGCTATTAAGATAAAGCCTCAAGTTTGTGATATTACAATGATCAAACTCAGAACAACTCTTTCTCGCGTCATTTGTTCTGGCTGTTTGAGCGCCAACTATAACAAATCTCGGCTTCTCAAGCTTTGATGTTGTAGCAACATTCCATGTAAATGATTTAGTTTGTGGAACCGCAGGCTGGGTATGAAGATCCATAGTTCGAAATGCTATGTGTAGAGATTTGTCCTCCTTAACAATCTTGAGAAACTGCACCTTTTCTCCATCTGCAAGACGCATCACAGGCATTCTCCATTCAATGCGATTTAATTTAACTATACCATCTTCAGCTCCTGCAGGAGCCACAATACAGTTTCTAGAGTCCTTACTTCGAATCATCACAAGCTCAAACTTGCTATTTAGTATAAGTTCATGGTGGTCATCAGCAAAACCCAGTAACATTGATAGGGGGACAATAGCGTTGAATACGCCACTTTCAGAATGTACTATGTCCACCTCATTCCCAGGATAGCTCCATCCAGCATTCAGCAAACGACTTGACTCCATAGCATTAAGAGAAACATAGTTGCGCATAGTTGTTGAAATCCCAGGATTTCGGGTTCTATCGATAATCGAGCCATTCATATCAAGACGAATCTCCTCAAACATGAATGCTATAGCATTATTACCGAGTTTTGCAGTAGTAGGTGTCCCATCAGGCTTAGCAATCGTTCCTTCAATGTAGAGATAGCTTTTGCTAGGCAATGTATACAAATCTTCAACTTGGCAAGGAATTCTAATTTCATCGTTAAATCCCAAAGCTGACGAATTATACGGTAGAAACACATGCTCCTCTTCTTTAGCAATCTTATTGTCAAAGACAGGAGTGCTAGTGACATTGAAGATGTCCATCACAGAATTCGATATCCCAAACTCTCTAGGAACTTTCGATTGTTCAATGTTAACAGTCTGATGACTGGTGGCAAAGTACGAGCAAGTTGATGAATCGCTTGCTTATTATACAATTGACGACGACGCTTAAAATCGATTCCCATTGCGTCTGAGGTGAAGTCTTATACTTATATCTTCTTTCCTAAAGTTCAGGACACTCCCGTCTTGATCAACAATCCTGAGAGTGATTTGCTCGATGTAATTTGAAGCAACAATTGGCAAGTATATCGGGTTTGACGGTTCTTGGGAAATATGAAAACCAGGAGCAACCGAAGGAAAAAACTCATATATTGAATGCCCGCTCCTACCATTAATGAAGGACCCTGTTGCAATACTACACTCAACTCTAATGATGCCAACCTTAAATATGTTTACAAGGAAATCAGATTCTGATATTTTATCTGGATGAATAACAGTAGTATTTGAAAATCCTAAAAGAGAGCCAATAGAGCACTCTTTCGAGAAATCGATAGTATAAGGACATTTAATCTCAGCCTTCATTGTATTATTGTTTGCTTGAATAAAGAAGACATCCCTCCCCAAACCGAGCTTACTCCCTATGTATGAATTAAGATCAGCTATCTCATACGTTCCAGAAGGAATATGAATGATTTTCAACTCATCGTTGAAAATATAATGAAATCGATTATTACTAGAATCAACATTGGGAATTGAATAAAAAGTTTCAAAGTTCAAGAGAGGAATCTCATAAAACCCTCTTGGATCTAGATGCAGAGGCGGATTTAGATACGTTGTAAACACTGAATCATTACCGCTAGCTGTAATAGTATAACTCATTGTGATAGAAATTGCAAGCACAAGTGTCCGCAAATAACTGAGCCAAAATCTTGAAATCTCTTTATATTATAGTATAGTTTAACACCCTTTAAGTAAATCTCTATCTCCTTTGGAGGTTTTAAATCCCCAAAACTATCAAAATAAAACGCTGTATTTCCAATCTTCTTCACAGCAACCCAGTGTGTTCCTTCATTCTCAGACGAATCTAGATTCACAACAATTCTTTCATTGAAATGAGGTTTTGAAGGAAGATTGTCGCTCATGTACACACCTCGAAAATGAGGTACCTTCAAACGTCTAGCATACAGCTCTATATCAACATTGCTTAAGACTTTTTCCGGGATAGATATAACCCTCGCCCAGAGTTTTTTGAATTTTTTGAATTTGTCTTTCTGTTCTGACAATTCTTCCTCTTGATTTTTAACCCATTTCCTTTACCACTCTTTTTCCCTTTTAGGATACTTGCAATTTTAGAAGCCGCAGCTAAAGATGCAGCCAGAGGTAGCACTGGTAACAATCCTCCACTTTTCTTTTTCTTGTGAAGGCCTCTTCCTTTCGCTTCCATAGCTCTGTTATGACGATTCATTTCAGCAAACTGTCGCTCAGCAGCTTTTTTCTTATTTACAGCTGAAGCAATTTGAGCTGCACCCCCTGCAGCAGCTCCTAATGCAGCAATAATAGGAATGAGAGGTAAAAATCCTCCTCGCTTCTTCTTTAACTTAGAACCTGCGCCAAGAGTGACTTTTCCTTTCATAATGCTCGCTACCAGCCTTGCTGCCAACTTTTCCCCTATAGATGAATCTGGTGATTGAACTCTACTCCAAGCCTTCTCAGCTAAAGTCTTGTCGGCAATATTTCTTGAGACAGCGTCCTGGGACTCTGCGTAGGCTATATCGTGAACCCTACAGGCCTCATCCAGCTGATTAACCCCTCTGTCTCCCCTCTTTAGTCTTTTGGCGAGCTTAGTTCCAGGCCCGCAAAATCTATAACCGGGCAAATGGGCTTCAAATGGCAGCCAATTAATAATCTTGTTGAGGAGACCAAATCCTCTCTTGACCTTATCACTTCTAGCTCTCATTGCATACTAAACACATTTCGCTATGCACCCAAATTTATAAAAATAGATTTCAGACAATACTGAAAGAAGACAATATATATACATTAGCAGGGTGTTATTATTTTAGTTGATAAGATGGAGCTCGTCAAGCAAGAATGTGCGCTACCTATTCAAGTATTGGACTTTGAAAGTGATCTTAAATGTGATAGGCATGGAAAGCTGTTTCCGTGTAATGTTAGAGGACTCATCTTGGGAAGTTCTAGTGCAGGAAAGACAAATATACTACTCAATATGCTGGTACACGAAAATGGACTACGTTTCGAAAACTTGTACATCTATTCAAAGTCTCTCTATCAGCCAAAATATCAATACCTTATTAAACTCCTTGAAAACATTGAAGGCATAGATGTGAAAACATGCGAGGATGGAGAAAGTGTATTGCACCCATCAGAAGTTAAAGAGAATTCAATATTTATATTTGATGACATCATTACTGAAAAGCAAGAGAAAATTGCAGCATTTTATAGTATGGGTAGACATCGTAACGTTGACTCTTTATATTTAGCCCAATCCTACGCAAAGGTACCTAAACATTTAATACGTGATAATGCAAATATGATTATACTTTTCAGGCAAGACAATTTAAACTTGAAACATATATATGAGGATTACGTAAACACTGATATGACATACAATGAATTTAAAGATTTGTGTAAAAACGTTTGGGAGAGCTTTTCAGAAGGAAGACCGTTCGTAGTTATAGCACCTGAATTCCCTATGAGTAACGGTCGATATAGGAATGGATTTGATCGATATATTAAGGTCAATATGAATGAATCCAGTCATTCATAGTTCAGAATGAGTGTCGACAGGTTTGGCTCATCGAGAATCTCGGCAGTTAAGAGAACTCTTAATCAGCTCATTATAAACAGAGATGGGAAAGGCAACTACCAATTCAAGAAAAGACGTTTGTGTAATATTCAAGACCCCGAAGATGAAGATGATGCTACAAATAAACGATATGTGGATACACTTTCAGCTTCTTCTGAGAATCGATTACAAGAGTTTTCTGTTAAAACATCTCAGAAAGGACTAGAGGAATTTGAGCTCGTTCTTAGGAAACATATTCAGAAATCACTTGAAGCGCAGAATGGAAGTCTAATGGTACACATAAACAAAAATGCTCTGAAACGAGATACGAAAAGAAATATAATTCTGGATACTATAAGAATGAAAGTATTATTACCACCATCGGATGGCACAGACGTGCCTAATACTAAATACATACAAGACTACATAAATGCAAGAACGCCGCGAATAGATTCCAATGGAAATTTCACATTTATGAAGAAAAGATTAAGAGAGATAGCGGAGCCTATAAGCGATAGTGACGCATCCAATAAGGGATATGTTGACGCTTTAGAGAAAAAGACACATTCTTTCATACAGCAAAACTCAAAAGAAGTGGGAGCTATGGTTAATACCAAGCTTAATGGATTGATTGCAAGATATATTCTGAAGAGAGACGATGAAAACAATATTGTAATGGACGATGTTAGATTGAGAATATTACTAAACCCATTACACGATCACGATGTAGCGAATAGAAAATTTGTCATTGAATATTTCAATTCTCAAACACAACCACGAGACGGTAATGGTAACATTATATTCGGAAAAAAGAGAATTGTTGATATAGCAGATCCTATCGATGATACAGATGCTGTAAATAAAAGATACGTTAGAAATTCAATTATAAAAAAATCAAATGAGACACGTCAACAACTAAGCAGGTATGTGCCGAAGGAAATTGAAATACAAGTAAGCAAGAAACTTCAAGGTTTCAACACATCCCTGAACAATACTATAAGCATAGTGGATTCTCTATCAAAGTCTTCAAGTGAGTCTACCAATTCACTAATGGAATCTATAAAGCAATTGTCAGAGAGATTTGATAGTGAACGAAAAAACTTCGATGGTATGTGCACTAAGAAGATGGATAACATAGAGAACCACATGAACATGCAAGGCAAGCGACTAGACGAAGAAATTAAACGGTTAAAGACAGATACTTTAAATAACCGCAGCACTAAGCAGTTGGACGAGAAACTGAGTACATTGCAGATTCGTGTAAACTCATTGATGGATAATCACAATAAACTACAAGAACAAATAACGTCTATAGAGGAATCAATTAAAAGTCTGTATACTAATACAGCAATATTTGCTGATGCATTCAAGGCAAAGATGTACGAGCACAAGGAGGACACTGATCAGCTGAAAAGATCAATTGAAATGATAGCTAAGGCTGTCGATACTTTGAGACTTCAAGTTGATCGCAAGCTATAAATTGAGAGAATGCTCATAGTTGTCATCATTCAAAGATGGATAGCCAAAGAATAAGACTTAAAGAATCAGTAGTCAAACATACAAAAGCAATAAGAGAAAAGCTACGAGAACTCAGGGGGCAAAGGTTTGAGACCCAAAGGACCATGAGCGAAGCCCTTCAGCCAGTATCAGAACCTCTTCAAGAAATACTAGATATCCAGAAAAAGAGTGTTGTATCTGCTAAAGAAGAGAAAGACGAGAGCATCACATCATATCTGAAGAGAGTTCGAAGGAAAGATAAAGATGAAATCGATACAGTTTACGGTGTGCGATATGAAGATGGAAGCTACATGTTAGGAAACAAGACAATTGATTTTATTAATAATCAAATTAGGGTAGGACAAGAAAAATTCAATGTTACAGCTGGATTGAATGAGCTGATCTTTAAGAAGATACCTGAAATGACTGTCTTTACAGAAGATGATTTGGATACTTATAGAAGAATTCTGGAGTCAACAATGGTGCACCGACAGAAGAATACCAGACAAGGACGATTGAAATATAGCAATTCATACAAGTATATAAATATCATACGTCCTCTCCTTAGAAAACATAAAGGCTTGGGCTTAGAATGGAAAGAACATCATCCAGAGAGAAAACAAGACTACATCTATTGGAACGATCCAAATACATTAGTGAATCGCTTGAGACTGCTCATTGCATCCAAAAACGCTGGAAATACTAATCATACTCGAGAAATTAATGAGATTATACAAGAGCTAAAAGATTCCAAAATAATAGCATAATGGAAGTGAAGAAAAATATAGCAGCAGAACTTCACGCCCCTGCAAGGAGAAAATTTTTACGTCGAAAGATTGTCAGCAAGGGAATGCATGACCTAGTACAAATTGATTTGGTTGAAATGCTTCCCCATGCTAAACTCAACAAAAACACCAAGTACATTCTTATTGCAGTCAACTTCTATTCTAAAATGGCATACGCAAGACCGTTAAAGAACAAGACAGGTCCTCATGTTGCAAAAGCTATGGAAGAGATTCTTCAAGAAATGCAAACACCTCCAAAAAATATCCAAAGTGATAATGGAAAAGAATTTTATAATAAACATTTTAAAGGACTAATGATCAAGAATAACATTAACCACTATAGTACATATAGCAATGTGAAGGCAGCAGCTGTTGAACGTTTAATAAGAACATTGAAGAATATGATGTATAAGGAATTCTTAACTCAAGGTTCATACAAGTGGCTGGATCTTCTGCCGAAAATTATCGCAAAGTATAATGACACATACCATTCAACTATTCGGATGAAACCTAATGAAGTCAAGGATAATAGTCTTCTTCTAACAGTCTACAAATATAAACATCATCAAAGGGAGAATAGGAAAGCAAGAAAGTTTAAAGTTGGTGATTATGTGAGAATATCGAAAAATAAGGGGCATTTTGAAAAGGGTTACGAAGCTAATTGGAGCGTAGAAATCTTCAAAGTTGACAAAGTGAATAGAACCAATCCTACTACATATATATTAAAGGATAAGGATGGAGAGGAGATTAAAGGTGCTTTCTATGGACATGAAATCCATTCTACACTTTTTCCCAACACCTATTTAGTTGAGAAGGTGATACGTAGACAAGGAAATAGGATTCTTGTAAAATGGTATGGATTTGCTAATAAACAATGGATTGTTATGAATGACTTATTGTAATAAAATATTGAAATAAAGAGACTCTTTTCAGTTTCAAGTGTATTTTATTAGAAAAAGACAATTTCCCTTCACATTTCCAATAGTGAAGAAAATACGTAATTTACCTTAAAAAAAACAACAAAAAAACCCGTTAGCGGGAAAAACTATACACAACATAAATTTAAATGTTAATCATATATTTCAAAGAACCCATGAGCGGGAGAAAAAGAAACTATATACAACATAAATTTTAATATACAAATACATTAAATGTGATATATACAAATGACAGAGCATGTGCCGGCAGAAAAGTCATTTCCTTATTAATTGTCAGTCATAGCCAATGAATAATGCCCCCAGGCAAGAGTATAATCAGAGCCTTCAATAATTTTACGTTTATCGTCCCTACCATACAGAGCGACTTTATTCTCCTCCATTGTACGGATGCAATGCTTGAAGCTCCTAAATATTCTTTGTTTTGCCAAATACTTTTTTCTAAGGTCATTAAGACAGTGGAAATATTGTTCAAAATTTAGAGTTGCCGTGCCTGATTTGGTTATGCCCTTGGCCTTCTTTACAGTCTGTCCCTCAAATCTGTAGCTGTACAACTTAGACCTTAGACCTATAAATTCATACATGGGCTTGCCCCCTAGCTCGTCCTTAAATAAGCCTATCACTTTTTTATTTTGTGGTATTATGCCGAAAGGATTGTCTACTGCAAAATTTGAGGTATCAAAATATTGTGGATTCTGTCTCATAAACTTGTAGACATCAGTTGAAGTTTCAAATATAAATGAGTCAGTATCCATGTAGGCCAGGACTAGATCTTTTAAATTTGGTTTCATTACATTATAAAAGAAGTCGTACATTATCAGTTTTGAAATATCCAAAATTGCCTGGCCTATATAAATAGGCTTATTCATATGCACTTCCTCTCTACTCAATTCTATACCCACAAGATTTTCATTAAATATAATGCTCCGAATGTAGGTCGGGCGAGCAATCAGTTTCTTGGCGTGCTTCCAAGACGAAACAATTCGGAAGTCAGTATATTTCCTGACATTCTCAATGAATTTTCCATATACAGAATTATTCATTTTTTTCCATAGATTCTGTCCAAATTTGGACGTTTCCCTTGCACGTCTTTCTGTATTAACATGTATATAGGTTTTAAGCCAATTAGTTTGATCATATGCCACCACACGGTGTATCTTTTCTAATTTCAGACCTAAATCAAGACACTGTTGTAGATTCCTATAGTGCAAGGTATACTTCTCTTTATTATCCAAAGTTGCCAACAGTTTCTTATAATGACCTTGTGGTGGTATTTCGCTTTTAGGACAGAGAGGAAGCTCATTGTGGATGTCGTGGATATGACTAGGGTACTCCAAATCTACCTCTAGCACATATCCAGTAGCTGAATCTGAAGGTACAGAGGTGAAATCAATGCTAGCTATTTCCTCTTCTTTCAGCCATCTTAGATTTCCCATTGGAAGATGACACTTCATTGCGCTCCCATATAAGTTGTTTAAATCTTGATATGCGATATAAACATCATTCATTTCTTGGTTGTATCCTGGGACATACTTATTATTAGCTTTTACATAGCGCTTTGATACGCTGCACATCCCACCTCTGATAGCTCCCTCAAAAAATTCTAGCATGGTCTGATCGGTAATGAGGTCGAGCTTTACCTTTGTCATTTTCAGCATAGCATCGAAGGCAAGCCCTGGTAATGTAAAATACCAGCAAGGATCTAAATTATATACCTCCAGAGAGAGGTCCCTAAACTTTTCAAAAACATCAGCTAACAAGAGCGTGTCTGTCTTCAGGTAAAGGTCGCTGTATTGGCCTAGATTTTGAATATTGAACGTCCTCCACACTTTCTGGGCGTGCATATATTCTTCCTGGTTTATTCCATCAAACACTTCAATTGGTGGTAGTTGATTTTCTTCCAGTTTATCTATGTTATCAACATAGCTATACGGGAATATTCCCTTTGATCGAACGAGCTCTTGATGATTTGGATCAGGATATTCCGCATTTGTTATCCGGAATTCATCTTTTTCAAGCATACTAGCTAGACTAGATAACTTGTCGTCCAAAAACTTGAAGCTATCTAGGAAGCGTAAATTGATGCCCCTGTATCGCTTTGTAAACGATATATACCGCTCAGAAGTGGTTGCGATACACGAAATTGGGTTATCATCATATGACATGTGCTCAAATAGGAAGTGGCTATCATAATTGCTCAAGCAATGAAAATAGATTGGAATGAAAGTGGGTACCTTTCTATTCAGATTGCAGCGATTATGGCTAGCGCCAATGTAAACTCCTGTCATGTGATCATGATCCCTTACTTTTTTCTCGTATACCTCAATCGTCTTCATGCATATGTGGCAAAGATGCGCGCTTTGAAAATCAGCCTTGTCCTGAGATGTCATACACATTTCTTCATTTTTACTATATTGAGCAATAACCATATCGGCTATCGCTCTTATTTCAATGAGGAACTGCTTGATAGCGTCAGGACCTCTAAAAAGCATGAATTTCGAGAGCCATCGATGCATCTTGGCGACATACCAGCTTGAGCGATATTGACATTGCTTGATGATGCTGGATAGCTCGGGTCCAACTCTCAGTAGTCGATGGCTCACAAGAGGAGACCTTTGCTAGCACGCTCTCAATGTCAGCGTAGATAACAAAATTTACAGGCACGACTTTAGAATAAGATTAAAACTGGATAACTTCGTCACTTGTAGGCATTTTAACCAATTGCGCCTTGGAGCAACGCAATTGGTGTTTTTTAAGTATTTCCTCTCTGGAGAAGTGTATCAGACATGTCTCACAGATCCATTTCCTTTCCTTGTGATTGCTTATTTGCTTTCCTAATAGCTTGCTGAGATTCTTAATCAGACAATAATGTGAATTTTGTCCTTCTGTTATCATGAGAAGATTAACGTGATGTCCCTCTTTTTTGGCTGTTTGATAAAGTGGTATAATAGTTTCATCATCATCATCTAAACCGAATACAGCGACGCTTGTTCCTGGATTCTGACTTTCAAAGTGCTTTATTTCATGGAGACTGACAGGGAAATTAATATCTGTATAATTGAACTCTGTAAGTAGTTTTTCCTTAGGATACTTAGTAGTTTTCTCGGCATGTGCCTTTATAGAGTATTTTGATGCAAGAAGACACCAAGCAAAGCAATATTCGTCTAAGTTCTTGATATTTACAACTGATAACTTATGTTTTATATCTTTTGGAAGCTCTAAGTAGCTTGATGCATTGAGAGGTTTGTAATAGCTTAAGCTATTAACAAGGGAATTGACAGAAAGAAGTGATTTAGAACTGGCTTGGCCTTGAAAATTTGAAATGTTAACAAGAATTTCATCTGCCATAGTTGAGAATAAAGCATCCAAATTGCATGATTGGAGACCCAATTTAGTACAGCTATTAAAGTACATGTTCTCTATAAGATCAGATTCGGGTGCTTGAATCATGAATGTCAGCTGCAATGAGCTGATTATCTTGAACCCAGCCCGATTTCTGGTAAGTACAGAGCTCATTTCTTTAATTACTAGTGGTCTACACCTCTCTAGGAATGCCTGGGGATCATTGATGTCTAATGTGTTAGAAATTTCGGTATTATAAATATGACCTTTAAAGGCTTTTTCTATTGTATCGCATTGAAGCTGGCTATGACTGACCTTGGAAAGTTTTGCTGATGCGACACTGCTGTCCCCTTCAGAAGAATCATCATGGGTCCTCTTGCACCCGCAAGGTTTAGACATCTCCTCCACTTGCATGCCAGCTCCTCTGAAGACTTTTGCCGTGATGTCTCTCCCTGCATTCCATAGGTGATCGGGTCTACAGGAAGGTCCGGGCGTCGGAGATTCGCACCTAGCGTAATTGGTGAACGGTTCGGGCAGAGGAGAGCTTGCTTCCTGTGTCATCCAGCGTCCCATGGCAGCGTCCCATCCTTCGTCATCTGAGGACTCATCCCAGAAGGCGCTCGCTGTCTCAAAGGGTCGAGAACAGATCGCCTTATCCTCTGGAGGCCCCTCTCGAAGAGCACCACCAGCTTCGAGATCGGCAATTTCTGCAAATTATGAAAGAAATTAGGCTTTGTTTCACCCGCGATTTCAAACTGTTTCGAATATTTATTATTTCTGCAAAAAAAAATAAGATGTGTTTCATTAACATAACTTTATCTATTTTCGGCCATAGCTTATTGCTCTATTTACTTTACGCTAATCTATATAAACTTTGGCAGAAACTTATTTCTTGTAGATAGATACAAGACTAATGTTATAGTTTAAGCTTTAAGAGAGGGTCCCTATGAGATGTCTTTAAAATTCCGTTCTTCTTGCATGAATACAATCATTTATGTAAATATTGACTTTTCATTTCTGAAAAGTATAATTTTAGAATATTTGAATAAAATCAAGGAATATCTAAAAACAATCAGATCCATGAAAAAAATGTACATAACACAAATTTCGTGTTTTAACGGACTTTACGTTTTTGTGTGGTAAGCTTTTATCTATCTCTTATGGTTTACTAGTTATAACAATTTATTCAGAATAAAAAGGTCTTCAGAGATTATACTCAGAAAATTCAAGTTATACATTTTATTTGTCCGGTAAATATCTTTAATATGCGATATTCTAATCAAAATCGTTAGAACCATTTTTAGAAATAAAATTTTTCGAAAAAACGTTCCATGTAAATGGTAGTTTGGGGGTGGGGCTTTTCTCAAAAATCTTCGTGTCGCATACCTGGAAGATACTAAACTTAAATACCAAGTTTGGTAATTTACCGAATTTGCGTTTTTGGGCTATGCTGCCCAGTCACACACATATACACACCAACACACGCAAACACACAGACATGCAGACACACACGAATCTTTTTCTAAAATGGATTATTTTGGATACAGGGGACCCTAAAAACATATATATTCCCAGTGAAAAATCAGCATCCGATTTTGGGTGGAATACAATACCTTTTCTAATAACTATGTATGTAGTACGTGTAGAGAAAGTAAAGAAAATGAAACTTACCAGGTCTTGGAAGCTCCAGTCTCGTGTCTCCTCCGAACCGGATCACTGCGGGGCTGTTTGCATTTTCTGTTGCGCCTCCTGAAAATGAAGATGCTAATAATAATAATAATAATAATAATAATAATAATAATAATAATAATAATAATAATAATAATAATAATAATAATAATAATAATAATAAAAATAATAATAATAATAATAATAATAATAATAATTTAAAATCGTTAAAACAATATTCATTCATCATTAATTTATACCCATCATTTCATTAATTATATTGATTTGTAAATCTGTAAATCAGTCCTTTTTGCTTTAGAAAGATGAGCCGTTTTCGTATATTCTATTTGAACTGTAAGTATTTTTTCATATGCATGTGTTATTGGCTATTGTATGTAAGATATTCAGAATAATTACCTCTATTTAGTTCACCATGTTGATTCTGTCCCGTAACAAGTTGCTGTGTTGTGAATATAGCCATTCTTTGGACAGATTGTTCCATTGCTGGAGTCCAAATATCGCTTAGCGCCGGAAAATCCCATTGATCAGCTGGCATTGTCACCATATATAGGACTGATTGCATTCTATTGTATGCTTCTCGCAATTCGTTGGACCAATTGGCTGAAAAATAAATATTTATTCTTTAGTTTCGTCATTCAACTTTGTTTAAGTGTTACTAGCATTCTTCATGCGTATTTCAGTCAATAGATTTTTATAGTAATAATAAAAACCTGTTCATTAAGAGTAAAATGTTTATTGTTTAAGGTATTTAAATGTAAAATTATTTTAAAGCTTTTATGTTATTTCAGTGGAATAAATTACCATAAACTACTATCGCAAGCACGTGAAATAAAGATTTTCTTTTTATACATAATTCACAAATATAGCGCTAACCACTGTGTGTGAAATGTGACTGCCGCTGTGTTCGATCGGTTAGCGACCTGACTTCTCGACTCGAGGTATCGGTTCGATTCCCTGCTGGAACGGATGATCTTTCTTTAACCAGAATTATTCCCTGTCCCCCATAGTCTAGAAGTATGAACGCGTGCGTGTATACGTGATTTTAATTGTATAAAACAATTAATTATAATCTAATATTACCTAGAGATATTACGGACTAGTTTCACAAGTTATAAGTTATGAGCTGATCATAGCTATATATAAAAATGTAAAAAAAATTTGGTAAAAAAATAAAAAATACATGTTTTTCATTTAGTTCTTGTTATTTCATTACATTTCATTTAGAATGAATTTATGTATGTGTGTGTGTATGTATGTATGCTCTGGGGTTAAAATGTTCACGTGTGTACGTCATATACTTTTTCTGAATTTATTTCATGTGTTCCGAGGTTCTAAAAAATTCATTCACCGTAAAATCTTTACATCGAATTCATTTGCCAATACTCTCATACTGTTTTTTGATTCTACTATAGATTCTCTATTTCTCACACTACCGTTAGGTATGCGAAGTTCTTATTAATATATATATTTTTTAAAAAAATGCATTCCATTTCATTGTAAAAGTTTCTGAAAAATGTTGGAAGTAACTACAGCCTATTTCCTGCGTGATAACCATATTAAAGTTAGTGAGAGTATACTTTTTAAAACTTACCATTCATTTCAAGATGTTCGATTTGCAGTGAAGTCTTCGTACACAAATTATCTTCTAGGTTCTCGATCGATTTCCGTAGCTCACTACACGAAGCGAATTTTATAAAGACGATGTTCTGTTAGCTTTTTTTCTCGTCTTTTATAATGGATACGGTGTTAGGACCGCCTACTATCCTGAATTCGATTGGCAGCGCACCCCTATTTACATTTCCCCTCCTTTATTGTAGAATCATATTTCATTGGTCGAATTTAGAAATATTTTCTCTCTGTTTAGAGAGGAGGGGCTTGAACCAATCATGTCTGGACTTGAGAGATTGCCCATTTCTTGTAAACAGAATGTCCCTCGGGGTATTTTTGAATCGCAATAGGACCAGAAATAATAGCGTCGTTTTGGCTACATACCTACTCTAAACACACTTTCGTATGTTATTTACATACTTCTTGGAGTGATAGTTGGAAAAAGGCGTATTCTATATTTCTGTGTCTCAGATTCAAAACATTGATAGATTCATAGCGTCTGACTTGGCAGTAGTATCCATCAGAAAATATCATTGAATCTTGATTTAAAATAAACTATACACGCTTTTAAGCTTAACCAGAGCGATACACTTAACGAGGGTTCAAAATAGCATATTTGTTTTCGTGAACTATTCAACCTTAAAATAGTTAAAAGGGTTTCTGAGTAGTAAACATTCTTTCAGTCTAAGTCTGATATTTAAGGCGTCTTTGGGGGCTGTGCATTCTCAAAAGTGTATATTATTATTTCCTGCTTCTTACCATGGCAGGTGGATGGGGTGTATTCTATTTTTCTCTGTCTCAGATTCAAAACATTGATAGATTCATAGCGTCTGACTTGGCAGTAGTATCCATCAGAAAATATCATTGCATCTTGATTTAAAATAAACTATACACGCTTTTAAGCTTAACCAGAGCGATACACTTAACGATGGTTCAAAATAGCATATATGTTTTCGTGAACTATTCAACCTTAAAATAGTTAAAAGGGTTTCTGAGTAGTAAACATTCTTTCAGTCTAAGTCTGATATTTAAGGCGTCTTTGGGGCTGTGCATTCTGAAAAGTGTATATTATTATTTCCTGCTTCTTACCATGGCAGGTGGAAGGGGTGTATTCTATTTTTCTCTGTCTCAGATTCAAAACATTGATAGGTATACATCGTCGGACTTGGTAGTAGAATCCGTCAGAAAATATCATTGCATCTTGATTTAAAATAAACTATACACGCTTTTAAGCTTAACCAGAGCGATACACTTAACGAGGTTTCAAAATAGCATATTTGTTTTCGTGAACTATTCAACCTTAAAATGCTTTCAAACCGAAGTGGGGTGTGGTTGACTATGTGTTTTGGTACAAAACCATTCATATATTTGTTAAACTAAAAACAACATCTACCCTCTTCTGCCTAAGTGGATTGTCTGGTTTCTAAGAAAAAAACAAAAACACTCGTTGCCTGTGGAGCTACTATGAAAGCGCACCATGAAGACGCCTAGAAAGGAAGGCAACTTCTCTGGCATAAGTGAATTATCAGGTTACATAAGCGTTACGGGGTCTCCCTGAATACTCCACTAAGAACAGTAATTTTATATTACATTTTTTAAAGGTTCTCATTTAGTTTCAAAAATGATTTCATTCCGCTTTCGAGGTATTTAAAATCGTAAAGTATTTTGTAGATTGAAAATGATGTTTACAAGCGCCTGTTCATAGCTCTTCTTTAGCTTGCACGCTGAGGTAACGAGTACGTGTATTTTAGTTATATCGACTGTTATAATTGTGTTCTACAATCGGTATTTTTTCCCGTTGTTTAATTATACATAGTCGTAAAGTCATGTGATTGCATCCTCACTGAAAGTCGAATGTAGGTCCTCGTTTAAGAACGGATATTAAGATTTATAATGTTTGGAGTTGTAATGATGTTGGCATTCTCAGTGTTCGAGAGATCCCGGGTTCAATTCCCTGTTGGGTGCCCTCTGCTCGTTGGAAACACAATCACTTCGCCGCCATATTGGTTTTTGATGTGATAAGTTAGTAGGTTTTATAAAAGCAATTCTCTCTATTGCTATTTTTCATTTCATATGTTGGTATTGAATAATAAAGCTTTTAACATGTTCAATCGTGTGAGTGTTATAATTCCTTGCAAAAATATTACCGCTAACGCATGTTCAATTGATATCTAATAATTTATATCAAATATTCCACTCAGTAATTTTATCGAGTTTTTTCGCCATGACAGTTGAACTATGTTTGTATATTCAGATTCTTTGTGAAAAGTTAGACTGATTTGTCATGCAAATGAGCCTTGTAGCTCTCGAATTGCCAGAGATAGAGAAATCCTACGTGTTTTTAATTAAAAGAGACTATCGAATTGAAATCAAAAGAATTTTGTATTTATGATCAGAGATTCAGATTCCTCGTGAAAAACTAGATCGATTTGATATGCAGATGAGCCTTGTAGCTCAAAAATTAGAAATTCGAGTGGGCGTGGTCAATCGATTAAATTGAATTTGATCTGTGAATGTGAAAGACGATTGTTCAAGTGATTAAGAACCCTGCAAGTAAAATCTTTTAGACAGGTGGTTTGGCAAAGGGGGAGGGGGTAGTAGCCGGCAGCACATACTTTGATTGACAGGTACATGGGGAAGCTTTTAGACTGTTGTCTTGGCAAAGAGGCAGCGCTGTGTGGGTGGTCTGTCGGCTGATGTTTATCTTAAGTGTTACATATGTACATGATGTTTTACATGGGCGGCATCCTTTGAGTCCCGAAATCCCCCTTTATTCCCTACTATGGAGACATATCACTTGGCCAAACTACATTTAATATTGTACATATTTCATCCAAATGTGGGATGGGGGGGATGTTCTTGAAAACCTTCGTGTCGCAACTTTTGTACTACATACACAATCTCATTTAATTGGATAAAAAGCACATGCAGGTCTACAAGGGAATGAACTGACCAACTCGCAAAGGAAGCGTCGGAGATATAGATACCCCAGAAATTGGATAGGTAGAGTCAGACTGAAAAATTCAATGCCATAGCCGGGATTTGAACCACGGATCTCCAAATCTCTAGCCGGTTGCTCTGCCTCTGAGCTACCATGGCAACTTGCCGGCATAGCATTGAATGTCTCAACTGACTGGCATGTGCTCATACGGTATAGAGTATCTAACTGCTGAACACCTACTATTTTAATGCCAAATGTTAAATCACGAACGAGATACCATGATAGGAACAGTATTAAAGCAAGAGAAAACTAGCCTGCAAGTAAGGGCTTTCTTAAATTTTGCAACAAAGCTTCTTTCGACAAACTGTATTAACATAAGACAAAGCAACTATATTAGTTATTGATAATAACTTTAATTAAGTTAGGAATAAAATTATTTATGTTATATTCGTTAGATCCTGTAACTATATTAACTATTATAATTAAATCTATTTTGTCTAGCATTATATAGTCAGTACAAGACAATATTGTAACACTTATGTACAACTTTATTATCAATAAAAGCAAACGTGCACATGTAGTATACCAACGGTAATAGAAAAATTAAACAATTGGATGTGTTACACTCACATAACTTTCTTTAGCTGTTCTACAAACTTCTTGCATAGTATTATTCTTTTTACGCTATGCTAATTGAGATAAGCATTAGCAGAATTTTATTTATAAGTAGAAGGCAACTAAATGAATACACTATGCTAAAGTGATAGTCAAATGTTTTAAAAGCTGTTGCTATGCGATTGTCTTTGAAATTTTCTTATTTGCATGGTCAGGAGTAAAACAAAAGAAACACGTGCGGCTTCCTCAATGAGAAAAGCTTAATATTTTAAAACTGAAACCAATAAACAACAAATGTAAAAGACATAAACCGTATGTTCTGACGAGATTACATTTTTTTGTGCGGTAAGTTTTTGTCGAAGTCTTGCGGTTTACCAGTTATGCAAAAGTCATTTAGAACGAAGAGGATATTCCATGAAACTCGAGATATAATTTTATTTGTCATGTAAATACCTGTAATACATGGTAGTTTATTAAAATTGTTAGAGCCTTTTTTGAGAAAATCAATATTTTCGAAAATTTTTCCATGTAAAGGGTAGTTTAGGGAGGGGGGATTTTCATAAAAAACTTCGTGTCGCAATCTTGGGAGATATTGAACTTGAATACCAAGTTTGGTATTCACGGGCTTTTCGTTTTTTGTGGACACATACACTGGCTTTTTTTTTTTTTTTTCTAAAAATGATTTTTTCTTCTTTTTAAATTCAGGAGTCTCAAAACATATATTTCTGGTGAAATATCGGTACAGAATTTTGGGTGGAATACAATATTTTCTCTATTTACTATGTATGCTGTAGCGCTAGAGAAGGTAAAAAATAAATACTCACACAATCATACTTTACATTACATTACATATACATAATAATCATTACATTACATACATGCACACACACACCTCGTACATTCTAAGAATTACTTTTTTTTTTACTTTCTCTACACGCCTTATATATATAGTGCATAGAGGAAGTATTGTATTCCACCCAAAAATTCGATACCGAGGTTTCACCGGAAATACATGTTTAAGGACCCCGTGAATAAAAAAAAACATTTTTACAAAAAGGTCCGCGTGTATGTGTGTGTCTGTGTGTGTGTGTGTGTGTGTGTGGACAGCATAGCTCAAAAACGAAAAGACCGTTAAATACCAAACTTGGTATTTAAGTTTTGTATCTTCCAAAGATGCGATACGAAGATTTTCAAGAAAATTCCCACACCCCCAACTACCTTTACATGGAACTCTTTTCGAAAATTCTGATTTTCTCAAAAATGGTTATAACGATTTTGATTAAAATATCGTATATTACGAATATTTACCTCACGAATAAAATGTATATCTTGAAATTTCTGGAATTAGCCTCTAAAGATTAGTTTATTCTGGATGAATTTTACGGAACTTTGCATAACTGCTAAATCGTAAGAGATGGACAAAAACTTATCCCACAAAAAATGTAGAGCACACGATTTACCTTATACACATTTTTTTTTTCGTGGAGTTGGTCTTTTTTTAAATGTTCCTTCTTTTAGTTTCAGCTTTGAAAAACATACTTTTCTCACACGAAATTTGTCAACTCCTGCTCATACAAATAAAGGAACTTTGGTTATATAGCAACCAGCTTTTGACTATCACTTTAACCTATAGTATCCCTTATTTCGCTTATACTTACAAGTAAACAAGCAATAAGATTATTTCTGCTAATTTTTTTCTCAATTAACATGAAGTAAATAGAAGTATAACCTTTTTAACAATCATTTGTTGCAGAGATATAGAGAAAGTCATGTGAATAGTAAAATCAGATTTTTTATTCTTAAAACACGCATTTCTGGTAAAAAAAAATCGACACTGAATGTTGAGTGTATACCATAGGTACTTGTACTTACTATAGTTAAGTGGTAGAAAAAACAACATTCTGTAATCAAATTCTACAAAAGCTATAGGGCGCCGCTGTGAACACCAGTATTTAAGGTAGGTATTACCAGTGGATATTATAATCAGCTATCCGAGAAAAACAGGAAAAGTTAATACTAAAAGAACCTTATTGCAATGACTACAGCACCTCTTTTGTAATATTAAAAACAACAAAAAGGAATGCAGTGTCCGTGTTGTATGCCAAAACGTTGTTAAATAGTGTAGGTGGTATCAGATCACAGATCTATCAGTCACATTGCATGGCCCATGATACAGAATTCTGGGAAGTATAAACTCCTCCCTAGAATAGCCTTGCGTGTATATACTACTATCTCCGCATTGCATGATATGGTCCGGTATTCACCGGTTTTGCTGAAATATATTTTCATAGCCTACAGTAGTCTAAGTAATCAACGATTCTCTTAGAAATGGAAACGGAGTTTTATTTATGGACGTTCTTTAACTACCGTGGTTCTCAACGCCATATATATTGGGCATTAAATACCCTTACGCCCGAAAAAATTCATCGTCCTCCGCTGGGTTTGAACCCACGACCCTGGATTTATGAAGCTAGCATGGTAACCACTACACCACGGGAGACGGCCGACGAGATTCTCCTAGAGCGAGATTAACTAGTTTAGATGTGGCATCATTGTAATTTGGATTTAAGTATACAATAAACTAGTACAAATAAAGCTCAGTGTTGAGTTTATAGCACTTAATGGGTATGAAAACTTATTTGATTACTCCTGAAATTTAGTATTTATTTTTCGGATTAAACCATGGTAACCTAGGCCATACCTTGTTAACTGGCGCTCATCGAGCCGGGGCACACTGGTTCGGCTCAGGGCTCGGCTCAGACTGTCCCTATCACTTCCACTTCACTAGTCATTCTCTCGTTTGCTGGAATGATATGACAGACTGCATGCCGATTTGCTGCAATGTTTGGGTCGACGTATACTTGTGAGCAAATATGTTCAATGACGAGCATTAATGACTCAAAAATAAAATGAAGATATCAGATGCAGTTTTAGAAGCTATATTAACTCTTCAATCACTGCAAAATATTTGTTCTGACATATCTAAACTGGAAGAATTACATTCACATAGATTTGGGATGGATTATGAGGAATTGAAAAATGGGACTTTTAGTGCAATGCTTACTTTTGTTTTATGTTATGTTTATAATATCGAATTTCTTTTGATCTTCAACTTTTGAGATACATTTCTCTTGTTTAAAACGCTGCAGGTTTTTATAATTTCATCAAATTAAAGTAAAATAAATGTTTTAATTTCAAATAATCTTTATTTTAATATGTATTAAATTAAAAATATCCTTATAGCATTTTTATTTAGTTGAATAAAATATTATTTGCATTTATATTTGGAGAGAATAAGTTTCTTAGTTTACAGTGATAGAATCGGATGATTCGAACGTTTGTTTCAATTTTTAGGTAAACAGTATTATGGAACAAGCACCATTTTTAGCTTAACGGACGATGGTCATATCGGACGATAATGAATTCGGTGGAATATGCTCAAATGATCTTGGGGACCATGAAGTTTAAAGTTACTTTCAGGATAAGAGAAAAATCTCGAGAAATCCTTATCCAGGTAACTCATCCTAAACGAGAATCGAAATTGTCACCTTAAGTGAGATTCGAACTTACAACCTCTGGAATGTGAGGCAGACAAGCTAGCCTCAACTAACGAGGCGGGCAATTATAGTTGTTTAATTGTTCCAAATATGTGTATAACACTGACTAACTTATCAACCATTCGAGAGCATAACACGGAAAACGAAGGGACAGAGTACCTCTCTAGCGTAGTGGTTATGATACTGGCTTTCAAGAGAAATATAGTTTCCAAGTTCGGGTCTCGTTCACGTATCGCGACAATTCGTCTAGAATAAAAAAAAAATAATAATAAAAAACATGTACTCTATGACAAGAATCGAACTCATGACCTTTGGGATAGCAGCTTCTCGCGTTACGCATTAAACCACCAGAGCAGTTGAAAAAAATGCCTTCAGAGTAGGTTACATAACTCATAGGAATATACATCAGAATATACATAGAAGTATACATCAGATAGGTCCCTAGACCCTGGGGCAGAGGCACTTATTCGACTTATGAGACCCCCAGGGAGGGACGAATGAGGGGTGTAACCTGAAGGGTGATGGTCAGATGCGGATGAACGACGGACTCAAGTATGGACGAGTTCCTAAAGATTTTTACATTGAACGCCTCCGACGCCGCTCGGGCCCAACCCACTAGTCCCGAGCCTCCTGGGTTCCCGAAGAGGCCCTAGCCCGAAAGCATCCGAAGGTGAATAGCGGTACCGTAACGACGCCAGGAATAAGCCTCTACAGCACGCAAACACCTTGCAGCCACAACACGCCGAACACCGCCACCTGGCCCTTCAGCCCTGAAACAGATGACAAGGACGTGATGAAAAGAGTAAATGATGAGCAGGAAATTTGGGAGATGTAATGAACCTTCCTAGGATTCGCCTTGCATCCAGGGAAAACCCGAAAAAACCAATGATCGGCCACGATAATCAAATCCCCGACCTTCCGGATTCGAATCGCATACGTTATCGCGGGGCCATCTCGCTGGCTGTTGATGAAACTAAAAAAACTGGAGAAACCTATGTCCACGCTAAGAATTGCACACTGGCTTCTAAAATTAACAGAATTTCGATTTCACAGACAGAAAATTCAGCAAAGTGATATCCGTGAGCACCAGTGCCTTGCGATGGTTTCATAATGAACTGTGAGGGTTTCTGTGTTCTCTCTTCCTTCCAGAATGAATATCCGAGCTTCAGAAACCTTACGTATAATAATGACTGACACCCACGTTATCGATGTTTCCGCTGCGAACAAAGGAGTCGGTAACCGAAGTAAATATTTATTCATGTACCTATCACTGCCTTGTATCTGAAAGACAAATGACGCTACTAAAACAATCCTGCTGCATGTGTTTTATTCAGAAGCTTCAAGATGAAGCTGCATTTTAATCTTGTCCTCAGTGCAACCAATGATAATGTAGGTGTTTTACAAACAGACTAAACAAACTAAACGGTCAATCAACTCAACAATAGCTTACACCATTGCAGTGTAATTCTTACGCTCTTATTAGTATAACCTTTGGAAGAAATTATACTAAGGTTTGTTCTACATAACTTTGCCCCGTATCTCTTAATGGTCACGTGAACTAGTCACCTCTCATTAGCTATCGTAGTGGATGGAATAGCGTGCTTTGAGGTAAAAATTATTTCTTTATTTAATCCGATTATTTATCATAATGTAGTCAAAGATAACTGTCAACTGTAAATTCTCAAAACCTTATATTTCAAATATATTACATAACAGACATAATGCTTTTGGAATGCATGTGACTACGTATCGTGAAATACGATGGTCATCCAGAAAGCGACAGACGATTTGGCATAACTAAATAATAACGAAAGTTATCAACACAAAATTTTATTTACAAAGTTACATTACTCTATTTTGCAATCTAATCGTCATTGCTATCAAGGTATTTATTGTCACATGGCACCTATTTTTATCGCAGATGTTGTACTCTTTCACCGCTAAAGATCTGAGCCAATATGTCATTGCCACTTTGAGGTCGTCATGGGTGGGAAATCTTTTCCAACCAAAAAGTGTGTACGGTGTCCAAAGTGAAACACCGGTTTTTCTGAATTCTTTTATCAACATTTGCTTTCAACTCCTTCAAAACGGTTGATGAACTTCCACTCCCGTCTTTTTCGTACACAATGGTTCATTCTTGATTACTTGTAAATTATGCACCATTTCCTCACTGAAGACTCGTTCATTGTATTATCACTATACACTTGCGTTATTTGCCTATAAAATTCGATTGGCCGAACATGTTGTACATTCAAAACAACGAATAAATTTTTTATTAGTAGAAAATACAACATCGATATTGAAAAACTGGTACCACATGACAATAAATATCTTGACAGAATGGAGCTCCCGTTGACAAATATAGTAAGGTACTGTAACTTTTTAAATAAAGATCTGTGTTGATAGCTTTCGTTATTATTTAGTTATGCCAAATTTCTGTCACTTTCTGGATGGCCCTCGTAGATGGGAGGATACTTTGATTCGAATCTGTTTCTCAGGGTAGTGATAGCATGTACGCCTATCGTCGGTTTTGGGTTCCGAAGCGCACACAGGAACACACAGAGAAGTCAGCGCTATAAAGAGAGGGTAGTGGAGAGGGGTTTGTGGCATAAACATGCACATGCTGAGGTATAACCTGTTCCAAAAATAGCCCATTACGTTTATTGACATTATATGCATCGTTCTAATTAATAATGTAGCACAATAAAACAATGATTTCATAGTATGATTGGTAAATAAATACGTCTTGTACTTTTACAAACAAAATATAAAGATTTTTCTTTTTATAGTGTTTAGCGCCCGTTTTTACTACGTAGGCACCACATGCGATGACCCTGAGGATACATGGAATGAAGATGGAGCACCGGTGGAATACGATGGCGGGGGAAACCGGAGAACCCGTTCCTGTGCCGCCTTGTCCACCAGAAATCCCACATGCGGTAACATGTTGAGAGGTAAGTGGTCTAACCACTCGGCCACATCACGGCCCTACAAAGCTTTATGCAAATAATTCAGGAAAATAATGTGCAGAGATTTGAAAAGACAAGAGCATAAATAAACGAAACTCACCCAGAATTCATTGCAGTTAATTAAAATATACCTTTTTAATGTGTAGAAAGAAAAGGCCCCCCCCTTGTCACACAAAATATATTTGAATCATAAGTGTGCTCAGTGTCGAACACTACCCTTTCTATTTTCGACATTTTTCAATCTGCGCTCTCTTTCAGTGCACACTATTTCATCTATTAGGGGAATTGAACGAGACCAGGCAGTAAGCAATGCTAGATAGGGTACACATTTCGAAACGGGATGTAGAGACCACGCCTACAACATCACGTGATAGTTATACTCTATGTTCACCGAACTTCAATTCGGCAATTTTATGACCCCGGAGCGAACTCTAGTGATTACTTTGAAGGACCGTAAAAGTTGGTAACATGTCTCTTTTGTATCAGTTATAATAAATAGTTACCACTATTAAAGAAACTGTAAGGAACATAACTAGCTGTGTGTAAACGACAAATGTTTTACTTTATCTATACGTACTACGCACATAGTGGGTATTGTATTCCACACAAAAACTCTATGTCAATATTTTACCGGAAATTGAGGTCCCAAAAAAAAAATTTAGAAAAAGCTACGTGTGTATGCATGAGAGAGAGACAAGAGACAGAGAGAGAAAGAGAGAAAGAGAGAGAGAGCGCGACTGTGGCCAGCATAGCTCATAAACGAAAATATCGTTAAATACCAAAGTTTAGTATTTTTAATTTTATAATTGTTATTATTTTTGTTTTTTTTTTTCATTATTTTAACGCCCTTTAGCCTGGTAGGTTATATCGGACCCTAAATGAAATCGGTGAAATGATGATCATATGCTTTCAGAATCCATGGAACTTAAAGTTACATTACGTTTGTACTTATTCGGGTAACTAGCACGAACTAATTCGAACTCGCGACTTCTTGAATGTGAGATAGAAACGCTACCCTCAAATTACCGAGGCAGGCAAAAAAGTTTTTAATTTTTGCTTTTCTCAAAAATGGCTCTAACGATTTTGATTAAAATGACGTCTATAAAGATACTTGCATCACAAATAAAATGTATATCTTGTTCTAGGAGTAGCCTCTGAAGACTTCATTCTGGAGAATTTTTCATTATTAATAAACTGTAAAAAATAGACAAAAACTTACCACTAAAAAATGTAGATACGTTAAAACACATAACTTATGTTATGTTATATTATTATTATTATTATTATTATTATTATTATTATTATTATTATTATTATTATTATTATTATTATTATTATTATTATGTTTGTAGAGTCGAGCGTTTCCGAGACGTTCCTTGTTGTTGGTTTCAAGTTTAAACTATGTAACTTTTCTCAAACGGGAAGTCACCTTTCGTTTCATCTCTCTTTTCTTTTTCTACTGTTCCTGCAAAGCAAACCGAACTCCATTTGTTCACATAGTGGCTAGGTTTTAAAAGTTCTGACTATCGCTTTAGCTTGGTGTATTCTCTGATTTTCTTTCTGCTTAGAAGAGAGCAAGTAATAAGACAATTTTTGTTAGTGTTTATCTCGATTAGCATGATGTGGTCAAAAGAATAATCTTTTGTAAGAATAGTTTGGTTGCAGAACAGGTAGAGAAATGCATGTGAATGTAACGCATCAAATTTTTTCTACTGGAAGTAAGTTTTCTGTCTGCTAGAATCATAATGCTGTAATTGGCAGAATTTTGAACAGATGTGCAATCATCAATCTTAAATAAAACAATATTAGGTATTAGCATAGAGAAAAAAAATGAGAGAATTTAAAATTATTACTGTCTCCATAACCAACCTATTTCACTGGCACTCGCCTCTCACCAAGGCGTCCCAGATTCGATCCCAAGCGACAGCTCGTGATGGATTTGTGATAGAAGCGGCGCAGGGCGGGTTTTCTCCGGATTCTCCAGTTTCCCCCGTCATCGTATTACACCGGTGTTCCATCTTCATTCCATGTTGTACTAAAAGCGGGCGTTAAACACTATCAGAACTACAGTGGTTCCTACGACTGTAGAAACAAAGAATTTCAAAGAAAAGCTGTTAATGTCAGCGGTCTCGGGCGCTTCCAGTGACAACCGTGTTATTTTCAATAAAAAGAGCATACTTTTAGAACAACTGTTGTGCTGTTCGAATTCCATTAATTCACGCTTCTGTCGCTGAAAGCTTTAGGAACGAAAGGCAATTAATTATCTTTGAAAATCCATTTGAAGCATGTTCATGTTATTTTAAATGAACTTCTGGCTACTAGTATAAAACCAATTCTAAAAAAAAAAAGATTGCCCTATTTTACCACTTGTCAAATGCAGCACATTTCCAACGGCAGCTTCTAGTTGATCACTGCTCGCTTTTTCCTTAACCGTTTACAGCGGTTTACCACTGCATCTAATTAAGGGAATCAGATAATGGTTAGTAAACGTATTCTGAAACGACATGATTTCTTGCCCGGGGTTAATAAGCATTTCGCTAAAGTAATGATGCCTATTTGTTTATTATTTTATTCGTTAATTGTACTACCAATTGTTCTATCAAATATAGAAGTATTATTATTATTATTATTATTATTGCTATTATCACCATGCAAAATAGTAAAAAATGTAGTAACTAATTTCTTTTCCTCATAATGACACTCCAATTCTCAAAATGTAGTGACTATAGAACAGAGATGCCCAACCTTAAGCGAAAGAGGAGACGGTGGATTTACTTCAACGCATTGTTACGGAACTAGGATACATTCGTGACATGACAGTCACAAACAAACCTGTCTAATGCTTGATTACCTTGAAACACGCCATTGCGATCAGCCAACACGAAAGAGTGAAGGGAAAATTATTCATTACACAAAACGAGTTGAAGTAAAGCGACAATTTGACGTCATTAGCTCATAAGAAAAGAGGTTGGGTTTTGCTGTCATAAAGTTATAGTGGAGTAGCGGCTTTAGATTGAGCGATAATTGCCGCACCAATGTTTGGTCACAAACTCAAGGCAAAGGACGCATATGCTAATAACTTGAGTAAAATTGCATGGGTCAGTTAAGTGTAAAATTATGTATTGGCGATAACTGGTTTCGGAATGTTCGAAATCAGCTGCCGATCCCCGGTGGCCGCGCTCGCTAAAGTGTCTCGCAATGGCGCTTCGTGGCGCACAGGATCGTGGGTTTGAGTGCCGTCTTGGGCATGGATGTTTCTGTGTTTGTAAATGTGTATATGTCTGTGTATGTATATGTAAAAACGAAAATGTTAAGAATTATAGGGTCAACTAAGGAAACTGGAAAAAATAGAGATGCCAGCCCTCTAGATAAAGCGTATGTATACACCTTCAAGAAGGCAAGGATTAACCGGTTTAGTATATTAATATCAGTTCCTAGATTACTAGGTTAATAAATTTACTCAATCCACATTAAAACAGCAATGCATGTATGAAATATCCTTGAACATGAAAGAGTCGGACACTATTTCATCTTATGTTTCCAAACATTATAATTGCTAGCAGAGAGCTTTTCATAACCTCATAAATAAAACAAGTGTACTTTTGAGCAAATGTTCTTTCCTTTCATTAACGGCTTGTATAGACTGAAGAAAATCTACATGAATAGCGTTGGAAACCCTAATTTTCGTAACTTAAGTGCCTCAAACACGCATGCGCGCACTGTAGGCCCCCTTTTTTTTTCTTCCGTGAAAATTTAACATCGAATATTTGCTTTCTTAACATATTATAATGATAGAGAATGCAAAAGTTAGTCTATCTTGTTAGTTTGTTTTGTTTTTTGTTGGTTTTTTTTTTCACATAAAGCGTGTGCACGACAGGAGTTGGATAAATAGAGTTAGGCTGAAAAATGCAATGCCATGGCCGGGATATGAACCACGGATCTCGCGATCTCTAGCCGGCTGCTCTACCACTAAGCTACCATGGCAACATGCCGGCATGGAATTTAAACTCCTCAACTGCCTCGCATGTTTCCCGGTAAACCACAAGGTGATCTCAAATTATTCTTTGAGATGATATACCCCATGGCGACTTACAATGTCGTAAGTATATAAGTCCCGGGCTTCATAGTATAACCAACTATTTAGGTCAATTAGTATTAACTTAATTGTTTTTTCGCACAGGGCAGGAGGTGTGTAGGATAGGAGTTGGGTAAATAGAGAAAAATGCAATGCAATATCCGGGATTTGAACCACAGATCCCGCAGTCTCTAGCCGGCTGCTCTACCACTGAGCTAACATGCCAGCATGTCATTAAATTATCCAACAGTCTAATTTGCTATTTAAAACTGTGTTATTGTGTAATGCAACGATTCCCAACCGGTGTGCCCCGGCACCCTAGGGTGCCGTGTGATTGGCTAAGGGGTGCCGCGAGATATTGAGATAAACAACAACAAAAAATACCTTCTACTGAAACCTTAAGTCTTGTAAGGTCTTGAAATAAAATAAGTCAAATCAATTACTCTCATGCATGGCAGATGGTGATAGTGGTCGATTCATTTCAATAATTCAGTTATACTAGTATCCCACAGACGGCATTACAGCTATACCCTGCCGAACATTCCCGAGACTACTCGCTTCCTCACGAACTTTCCCGAGACTTCGACATGAATATATAAAAGTGTACGCCGCTTGGCGCTTTCAGTTGTCTTCCTCGCGTTGATTCACAGTGTTTAGCTATGGATAAGTGCATTGTTAAACGTAAACGCCAGGACAGTGAAAGTGAACAGTCGGCTCCTACTGCTTGCTTTAAGAAGCCAAATCTTACAGTTTCTCCTGGACCGTCGAATTCGCCACATAAAGAAGACAAACGAAAGAAAAGAACATACCAGGACAGTTACTTAGCGTATGGATTTAAGTGGAATAACAACGAGGAAAACCCTATCCCTGTGTGTTTAGTTTGTGGCGAAACACTTAGCAACGAGGCCATGGTACCTAGCAAACTGAAGCGGCATCTTACAACAAAGCATCCTAGTGTGTCACAGAAAAGTGTAATGTATTTTTCACATATATTAGAAGGGGAGAAGAAAACAGCTGTGCGAATGGTAAAGAGAATGACCATAGGTAATACTGCTCTTGAAACCTCATTTAAAGTAGCAGAACTGATAGCTAAAAAAATAGAAACCTCATACTCTTGGAGAGGAAATCATTGGCCCTGCATGTCAAGTTATAGTTTCAACAATACTTGGCGAAGGAGCAGCTAATCAAATTTCGAAAGTTCCTCTATCCAACAACACAATCAGCCGCAGGATATCTGAAATGTCATGCAATATCAACGAACAAGTCACGGAGAAAATAAAAACTTATAGAACATTTGCTTTGCAAGTAGATGAGAGACTCGATATTGGTGACAAACCGCAACTCCTTGGTTTTATCAGAAATATTGATGAAAAAGATATTAGTGAACAGTTTCTGTTCTGTAGACCGCTGGAGACTACAACCACAGGCCATGATATTTTCGTTTCTATTAATTCCTATCTCAATGACCATGATCTTTCATGGAAAGACTGTTGTGGTATATGTACAGATGGTGCACCATCTATGTCTGGGAAAATTAAAGGTTTTACTGCCAGAGCTCTCAATGAAAATCCATCCATTATTATAACTCACTGTTTTCTGCATAGAGAGGCATTAGTCGTGAAAGCGTGTAATGAAGATTTTGCTGAAGTGTTTAACCAAGTTGTGAAAACGGTGAGCTATATGAAGTCTCGACCTTTAAAGAGCAGAATTTTTGAACAGGTATGTCGCGCAACGGATGCAGCTCATACCTCTTTGTTACTTCACACAGAAGTAAGGTGGTTGTCGCGGGGTCGTGTATTGAACCGGTTTCTCGAACTTAAAGAACAGCTAAAAACTTTTTTTAAGGATGAAAATCAAGACACATTTCATGAGCTCTTACTAAGTGATTCTTGGAGTTTTGAACTGTCGTATCTGGCAAATATTTTTCATAAGCTGAATGAACTGAATGTTTCGGTGCAGGGTCGACATGAAACAATAATCTCGACCAATAAAATGAAAGGTTTTAAAAGAAAACTTAGTTCTTGGAAGTCTGCAGTTCAAAAAGGAGATTTGTCGAACTTTCCATCTCTTCTTAATGTGGCAGGAGATAAAGATCTGGGTAAGCTGAAAGACTACATTTGTGATCACTTATCAAGATTGCAAGATGCAATAGATGCGTACTTTCCAACTATTTCCAGTACGAATCTCGACTGGGTTGTCTCACCATTTGATTTCGTAGATAGTGCAGAGGAAATAGATTTCACTGCTTGCGAACGAGATGAATTTATTGATCTTTGCGCTGATTCCACACTCAAAGGTAAGTTCACCAAGAGTGAGGCGTCGGTGGCTAGTTTTTGGCTTCAACGGAGAGAGGAGTACCCTAACCTAATCAAGAAAGCAATTAACGCACTTTTGCCCTTTTCAACATCCTATCTATGCGAGCAAGCCTTCTCTGCTATGGTGACAAAATGCAAAGCAAGAAATAGACTGAATAACCTTGAGGTTGATTTGCGTGTTTCACTGTCAACTGTAAGACCCGACATCACATATCTGTGCTCTAAGCATCAATCACAAGTTTCACATTAATCATTAATCGAACAAAATTTATTGATGTATTTTTACTCAGTGATTGTAGTAAAGTTTACTGTATTATATTATGGTGTACGTTATTATTATATATTTCAATAAATTAACATATTTAGCTTAATTTTTCTTTTAATTCAAGGAAGGGTACCCCTAGTGTTTAATGTTATTCCCAAGGGTGCCGTGAACTTCAAAAGGTTGGGAAACACTGGTGTAATGTGTTATTAGACCTCTGACATTGCACTTTTCTATAGGTGCATTAATTTTTATGGTATGTGGCATTAACTTGTTAAGGAAACCGATCTTTCTTGATTAAAGGTTACCTGAAAATTGTCTCATCGCCCTTAACAGTTTAAAAATAAAGGTTTCTGGACCTTAAGAAATTGGGTGTTAAAATGTACAGTACGGAACTCGTAAGAACGTACAAGCAGTGCCTTTATTTGGAAAATGATCATCTAAGCACATAGTAGCACAAGTCAATCAAAGCCAATTCTCTAGTTTTCCAGTAACTTTTGTATTTTAGTGAATTTGTTTAAGAATCCTCCGTTTCCTGCATTGAGTTTTAATTTCTTCCATATTTAATTAAGAATAAAAGTTTCGCATATTGTTCCCTCAAAGACATTCTGACAAACTCATCTTATTGTCGAACATCTATAGTTTACGCTCATCGATAAATGGAGTTTCGAAGAACAACATACAATCAATAGCGGAATATCCGCTTCCGGGTTGTGGTAAAACTGTTTATTATTGTGGAGATATGATGCTGCACAATTTCTCCATTTCGTCCTTCATTTTGAAGACAGCCATACTAAAACTCCATCTAAGAAGTAAACGAAACACCTACTTTGGCATTGATTGAAGCAAATGGAAAGAACAGTATTCGTAGTTATCTGTTCCCTCCAATGTATAACAATTTATTGTGCATTATAAATTTGTTCAGAATATTGAGTTTTTAGTCAACATTTTTCCACAAAAGGAGATAAATGAAAGGAAAAGCAAAGCAATGGCACCTTGAAGCTTAGTACTTTCGAGAACGCAAGCAGCAAGCAATTAAATAATTTGCAAGTAAGCGACTTTGGTTTTGGCTGTGAAAAACGCATTAGTTACAGAATTGTGCAATGCGGAAAAAGGTCACTTCAGTTTGGTGAAAAACATGCTCTGTGGCCGAACAAAGACAGGGTTTATCCTGAAAAATGTCGTAGCGTCAGGAGTTGTACAGATTTCATCGATGTTTTGAAACAAATAGCAAAAATGTAAACTTTTTCTCTGTTAATTGTTCTACCACATGCCGTGTATAGGCTTTAAATTGGAAAATCAGAATTAGATTGAAAAAAATCTGATGTATTCCATTCACATGACCTTCTCTACATCTCTGCAACAAATTATTGTTAGAAAGCTTATGCTTCTATTTACTTCATGCTAATCGAAAAAAAAATAGCAGAAATAATCTTATTACTTGTTTCCTTGTAAGTAAAAGCGAAATAAGGGAGTAACATACGTTAAAGTGATAGTCAAAAGCTGGTTGCTATGAGACTGAAGTTCCTTTGTTTGTACGGACAGGAGTTGACAAATTTCTGTATGAGAAAGTTGTTTTTCCAAGCTAAAACCAAAAACAAGGAATATCTAAAAAACTATCAACTCCACGAAAAAATGTATATGACATTAACTGTGTGTTTTATCGTAATCTACATTTTTTGTGTGGTAAGTTTTTGTCCACCTCTCACGGTTTAGCAATTATGCAAAATTCCGTAAAATTCATTGAGAATAAAGTAGTCCCAGAAGCTATTCCCAGAAAATTCAAGATATACACTTTATTTGTCTGGTAAATATCTTTAATTTGCTATATTTTAATCAAAATAGTTAGAGCCATTTTAGAGAAAATCAAAGTTTTCGAAAAAGTTTCCCTGTAATGGGTAGTTGGGGGGTGGGCGGATTTTCTTGAAAATCTACGTAGTTTAGTTTTTAACGGACTTTTCATTTTTGAGCTATGTTGTCCACAGACACACACAGACAGAAAGACACACACTTTGTATTCAGGGGGCCTCAAAACATGTATTTCCCGTGAAATCTTGGTATCGAATTTTTGGGTGCTTTACAATACCTTCTCTATACACTATGTACATAGTACGTGTAGAGAAAGTGAAAAAGCATTTTAGATAAAGGTCAATGTGTGTGTGTGTGTGTGTGTGTGTGTGGGTGGGTGGGTGGGTGGGTGGACAGCATAGCTCAAAAACTAAATATCCGTTAAATATCAAACTTGCTATTTAAGTTTAGTATCTACCAAGGACGCGACAAGTAAGTTTTTCAAGAAAATCTCCCCACTCTAAACTACTCTTTACATGGAAAAAATTTCGACATTTTTTATTTTTCAAAAATGGCTTTACGATTTTGATTAAAATCTCTTATATTTAAGATATTTACATGCCAAATAAAATGTACATCTTGAATTTTCTGGGAATAGCCTCTAAAGACCTCTTCATTCTGGATGAATTTTTATGAATCTTGTATAACTGATAAACCGTAAGAGATAGACAAAAACACCGCACAAAAATGTAGATCTCGTTAAAACACACAACTTATGCCATATACATTTCTTTCGTGGAGTTGGCCATTTTAGATATTGCTTGTTATTGCTTTAGCCTAGCATGTTCCTTATATTCCTTCTACATACAAGAAAGCAAGTAATAAGAACATTTCGGCTAATGCTTATGTCGATTAGCAGGAAATAGAAGAATAAGCATTTTAACAATAATTTACTAGCCAGCCTGGGTAACGTGTAATATGTCTGCCTCACATTCAATAGGTCGCGAGTTTGGATCTCGCTTAGGATCAGTTATTCGGATAAGGTTTTTTCGGGGGTTTTCCTTATTCTGAGAAGATGAATGTTGAGTAACTTAAAGCTCCATGGACCCCGAACATCTTTTCACCAATTTCATTCATTCATCGTCCGATATGACGTTAAGCTACCAAAAAAGAAAATTACAGAGATGTAGATAAAGTCATGTGAATGGAATACATCAGATTTGTTATTACTTTTTGTAAGCAGATTAAAGCTTAAAATAACAGGATCAACTATTAACTGGAAACTGAAGTTCCTGAATTAACTTTTACGTCACCGGTTTTAGCTTAGTGTTTGTTTTACTTGTAACTGTCAGCTTACACAAGACTTAGCAGTATTGTACTTATAATCTGGATCTGTCTAGGAGAATTGATATACTATTAATGTATATCAATAATGTACAACTGTCAGGCGGTTATTGCAGATGTCTCCGTTAATGAAGCTGTCCAAATTACATTTGTCAATTCCTGATGTCCTCAAAAAATGCATGAAATGGAAAGAAATGGCTTTTATAGTGATGTTCATTTTTTCAGTAATTGTTTAGGATTTTAAAATTTTACTTTCTCTACACCTACTATGTGCTTAGTGTGTAGAGAATGTATTGTACTCCACCCAAAATTCTCTACCGAGTTTTCACCGGAAATACGTGTTGTGAGGTCCTCCTAAATCCAAAAAATGATCTTAGAAAAAGTTCAATGTGTGTATCTGTGGGACAGCATAGCTCAAAAACCAAACGTCTGTTAATACCAAACTTGTATTTAGGTTAAGTATCTACCAAGGATGCGACACAAAGATTTTGAGAAAAATCCCCCTACCCCAAACCACTCTTTACAAGGAAAAATTTTCGAAAATTATTATGCTCTCAAAAATATCATACAAATACCTGCCAAATAAAATGCACAGTTTGTATTTTGTGGGAATAGCCTCTGAAGAGCTCTTTATTCTGCATCAATTTTGCTGAATCTTGCATAACTGGTAAACGTAAGAGAGAGAGAGAGAGAAAAAACTTACTACACAAAAATTATAAATGTCGTTAAAACACACAATTTATATTCACACACATTTCTTTCGTAGAGTTGACCATTTGTAGATATTCTTTGTTTTTGGTTTCAGTTTTAAAATACTTGAAATTTTCTCATCGGAAATTATCAAATCCTTGCAGTGCAGAGAAACGGATTTCAACACGTGGTGAATTAAGTAAAAAAAAATCTGATGTGTTACACTAACATGACTTTCTCTAGCTACTTTACAACCAAACTTCTTACGAAAGATAATTCTTCTTTCAATACCATGCGAATCAATATAAACATTAGCAGAATGTTATTACTTGTTCCTTATAAGTAGAATGGAACTAAGGGAATGCACTAGCCTAAAGTGATAGACAAATGTTTTAAAAGCTGTCGTTATGCGATTGCCATTGCAAATTGCTTCTTTGCTTGACTAGGAGTAGAATAAAAGAAAAACGGACACTTCCATCTGAGAAAAATATAAGTACTTCACAATTGAAATTAATAACAAGGAATACCTCGAAATCGGTAAGTTCCACGAAAAAAAAAAATGTATACGACATAACTTGTGCATTTTAACGAGATATACATTTTTTGTATTGTAAGTTTTTGTCTATCTTTTACGTTTACTAGTTATGCCAAATTAAGCAAAATTCATCCAGAGTAAACAGGTCTTTAGAAACTATTCCCAGAAAATTTCAGATATACATTTTATTTGCGATAGAAATAGCTTTAATATGTAGTATTTTAATCAAAATCGTTAGAGCCATTTTTAAGAAAAACAAATTTTTCGAAAATGTTTCCATGTAAAGGGTAGTTAGGGTGGGGGATTTTCTTGAAAAGCTTCGTGTCGCATCCTTGGAAGATACCAAACTTAAATACCAAGTTAGGTATTTAACCGTCTTTTCGTTTTTGAGCTATGCTTCCACAGACACAGACACACACACACACACACACACACACACACACACACACACACACACACACACACACAAACGGAACTTTTCTGAAAATACTTTTTTTGGATTCAGGGGGTCCTAAAATATGTATTTCCGGAGAAATTTTGACATCGAATTTTTGGGTGGAATACAATACATTCACTATCCCTATGTACATTGTACATACAGGGCTGGAGAAAGTAATAAACAAAGGTCCTTCCTCCTAAAAAAAAGAATTTTTGCCCAAAATACAAACTTTTAAAAACAAAACATTGGTTCATTAATAATAGTTTTAGTATATTTTTACTTTCTCTACACGTACTGTGTACATAGTGTATAGAGAAGGTATTGTAATGTACCCAAAAATTCGATTCCGAGATTTCACCGGAAATACATGTTTTGAGTCCTCCTGAATCCAAAAACAGCATTTTTGGAAAAAAATCCGTGTGTGTGTCTGTCAATCTGTCTGTCTGTCTGTCTGTCTGTCTGTCTGTGGACAGCATAGCTCAAAAACGATAAGACCGTTAAATACCAAACTTTAATTTAGGTTTGGTATCTTACAGGATGCGACACGATTTTCAAGAAAGTCCCCCCCACCACAAACTACCCTTTACATGGAAAAATTTTCGAAAATTGTGTTTTTCTTAAAAATGGCCATAACGATTTTGATTAAAATCCCGTATATTAAAACTATTTAGATTCGAAATAAAATGTATATCTTGAACTTTCTGGAAATAGCCTCTGGAGACATCTTTATTATGGATGAATTTTGCCGAATTTTGCTTAACTGCTAAAGCGTAAGAGATAGACAAAATTACTACACAAAAATGTAGATTTCGTCAAAACACACAATTTATGTCATTTACGTTTTTGTTGTGGAGGTAACGCTTCCAAGATATTCCTTGTTATTGGTTGCAATTGTGAAGTACTTAATACTTTTCTCAGACAGGAAGTGTTCTTTTTTCTTTTGTTCTACTCCTGGCCAAGCAAAGAAGCAATTTGTAATGACAATCGCACAACGATAGTTTTTTTAAACATTTGACTGTCACTTTAGCATAATACATTACTTTAGTTTCCTTCTACTTATAAGGAACTAATTAATAAGAACATTCTGCTAATGTTTACATTGAAATGCATTGGGTAGAAGGAAGAATAATCTTTTCTAAGAAGTTTGTTTGTAGAAGCTAGAGAAAGGCATGTGAGTGCAACATCAGATTTTTAAACTCACAGATTCCATAGCTTTTAAAAGATTTGCCTATCGCTTTAAACTAGTGTATTCTTTATATCCCTTCTACTTGCAAGAGAGCAAGCAGTAAGACTAATTCTGCTAATGATTATGTCGATTGGCATGAAGTAGCTAGAAGAATAAGCGTTTCCACAATAATTTGTTTCGAGATGAAGAGAGAGTCGTGTCAGTGGAATACATCAGAATTTTTTATTGGCCTTTCAAGCTTAAAATAGCAGGATCAACTATTAACTAGAAACTGGCCGAGGTTCCTGAATTAACTTTTATGACTCCGGTGTTTAGCTTAGTGTTTGTTTTACTTGTTTTAACTGTCAGCTTCCGCGCGACTTGGCAGTATTATACTTACCATAATCTGGACGCTGTCAAAGAGAATTGATATACTGTTAATGAAAATAGCGGAAACTTCAGCCTGAACATAAAAGTGTTAATCTAGCACCGAGAGGTTAAGCCACAGGTCATGAGAGAAAGAGGGAGGGGTTTCCAAAGGAGAGAGAAAATGACCTTAGTACTTCTTCCTGACATTCCAATGAGGGCGCCGACTTCGTTATCCTTGTTGCGCACACTAGGATTAAATACTCCCCGAAAAGCTATTTAGTTGCCGGAAAATAAAATATCGCGTTTAAGGGTTTGCGCGCTTTAGCGATTATTTAGTGACCTGATTAAGTAATCACCGAAACTTTTACAGCGTGTGGTAAGCAATAAAAGACAAGATCGTAAATATACTCGACACGTTCGAACCTTTTATTCTTTCGTTGTGGTATTTGATATATATTTTATAAAACAAATTTAAAATTAGTGGATGTTTATTTTCTCTACACGTTATGTACGTAGTGAATAGAGAAGGTATTGTATTCCAATTAAAACTTCTATACCATAATTTCACCGGAAATTCGGGTCTCCTGTATCCAAGATTTTAGAAAAAGGTCCGTGTGTGTCCGTGAACACGATAACTCAAAACGAAAAGTAGGTAAAGTAACAAACTTCGTATTTGAATTTAGAATCATCCAAGGATGCGACACGATGATTTTGAGAAAAATCTCCCCACTCCAAACTATCTTTTACATGAAAAATTTTCGAAAATTTTCATTTTCTCAAAAATGACTGTATCGATTTTGATTAAAATACCGTATATTAAAGATATTTATACCGCGAATAAAATGTATATCTTGAAATTTCTGGGATGTTTCTGAAGACATCTTTATTCTGCATGAACTTCGCTGAATTTTGTGTAACTGGTAAAGCGTAAGGAAGGACAAAAACTTACTGCACAAAAAAAATGTAATTTCCTTAAAGCATATAATTTACGTAATATATGTTTTTTCGTAGAGTTGGCAATTTTTTAATTTTTTTGTTATTGATTTCGGATTTAAACTACTTTAAATCGTTTCTCATAATGGAATTTGTCAACTTCAGACAATGCAAAGAAACTGATTTCATTCACATTGCAATCAGCTTTTAAAAGATTTCACTATCGCTTTGGCCTTCTACTTACAATGTTTCTGCTAATGTTTATCTCGATTGGCATGAAGTAGATAGAAGAATAATCTTTTTAACACTAATTTGTTACATAGAGAAAGTCATGTGAATGGAACACATCAGATTTTTTAATTGATTCCCCATATAAACTAGTCTTAAAATTTCATCGTATAAAAATAAACATTGACATAACATGTGTTAATATTCTTTGTTTTAACACCTTCGCCTATTCTCTCTCTCCCTCCCCCCTGCTAATTATCATTTAAATTGTATTACATCACCGATATCGTTTTCTAACATCAGTCTGCAATTTGCATTTTCTAAATTTATTTGTACAGGAGGAGTCTTACTGTTATGCTGAATAAATACGTTGTTTTATAACTATCTAAGATGCCGCAGGTTTTATTTATTTCAGTGACAATTTTTGTATCCTTTTAATTTGTGAAAGTATCTTAAGTGGTAAAAATGAATATTAAGTTTTATTTATGGACGCTCTTTAATTGCGTGGTTCTCAGTGTCCCATTCTATAATATGCGTGAAAGACTGCATAATTTTGCTCAAATGCCTTTTTATACGATTTTTATGTGCCGTAAGTCTACGTCACAGGATCACAGGCTTTACTTCCCTTTCGAAGAACCATGCTAAGGATTTTTACGCCCGAAAAAAATCCATCGTCCTCTGCTAGTTTTGAACCCGAGAACTTGGGAACCAGAGGCTAGCGAGATACCTAGACTAGGTGGACGGCTCCTCAGTCGTGCTTAGAAAAGCAGAAAAGCCTGTCATTTTGGTGTGCATGCCAATGATCCTGAGAGATTCTAAAAAGTCACACACTACTGATGTAGTACAATAAAAAGCTTAGTTATGTCCTTCACTCGAACTACAGATATTAAAATATATTCATTATTTTAAGCTTACTATAAAAAGTACAGAAGTATGGGGGGAAGCTAATCAAGATAAACATAAGCAGAATTAGTCTCATTACTAGCTCCTTATAATTAGAAGGGAAATAAGAAAATGCATAAGCTAAAGCGATAGTCTCGTCCTTTAAAAGAGGTCGCTAAGTGAAAGAATTGAAATGCCAATCTCTTTGCTTTCCAGAAATAAACAAACGAGAAACGAGAAGAAAGATGTCTTCCCCTTTCAGAAAAGTGGCTAAAATTGAAACTATAAACAGAAAACCCCAAAAAGGGTTAACGCTACAAAAAAAAAGTATATAACATTAATTGTGTGTTTTAATGATATCTACTTTTTCTGTGTAGTGAGTTTTTGCATATCTCTTACGGTTTGCCAGTTATCCAAAAGTCATCCAGAATGAAGAGGTTATTCCCAGAAAATCCAAGCTATATATTTCGTTTGTCATAAAAATATCTTAAACATATGGCATTTTAATCAAAATCGTTAGAGCCATTTTTGAGAAAATCAAAATTTTCGAAAATTGTTCAATGTTAAGGGTAGTTGAGGGGTGGGAGGATTTTATTGAAAATCTTTCTGTCGCATCCTTGAAAAATACTGAACTTAAATACCAATTTTGGTATTTAACGGACTTTCTATTTTTGAGGTATGTGTGGGGACACACACAGATACAGACATTTTTCCTAATTTTTTTTTATTCGGGGGGTCCTAAAACAAGTTTTTCCGGTGAAATCTCGGTATCCAATTTTGGGTGCATTACAATACCTTGTTTTATACACTATGTGATAGTATGTGTGGAGAAAGTAAAAATGTATCTGAAATAATATTATTAATTAAACTGGAAACAAAGAATATGCCTTTCTTTAGTTTGAGAGAGAGCATTTGCAAATTTAGTTTCATATTTTAATTTATATTTACCTGTTAATTAAGTAGTCCTAGTATGGCAACGGTGTTCATCGTAACAGAATGGCCGAGGAAGGGGGCGTGTCCTTGCACTTGCAGCCACTGTCAAGTTCAGCAGGCGAGTTGTATGAAATCGACTCACCACACAGTTCGCGCCTTTTGCCGGCCAGCCAATCCGCTTTCACGAGTCATTGCTAGTACTACAACAACCGTCTGAGCAGCACAACTGCAGATAACATAGCTAGCAGAAGACAACATCCTACGGTTAGCAAATTAAAATTACTGTCCACGTCATTACGATCGGGTGAATGCGGTTGAACCTCGCGGAAAACAGCACGTAAGATATCGCCAAAAGTGTCACCAGCTAAGTCACCATTACCACAGCAGTCGTACATCGATTTCACTTTGCAATTTCAACACACCGAACTGAACACGGTTGCTAAGCAGAAAATGAAAACAGCTTGAAGCGATGTCTCCGGTGGTATAATCGATTTCTTCGTTGTATGAATGCAGTGCAAATTTCATAACATGTTGTTTTATACACCATGCATACACATGCAAAGTAAAAGTAAAAAAATGCAACGCGATCAGCTGCCTTCACTCTTTTCCCCTCCCCACAAAACAACTAACACGACTCCTTTACTATGTAGTTGTACTGCCAACCTTTGCAGGAAAAGTAACTAGAATCGGAGGAGCGCGCAGATCAAAGCATCGATGTGATTAACAGCACTCTATAAAGATTATCTTCATATTATTGCTATATACAGGCCAGTGAACGGATACGTATGCCACCTTATCGTTGTAAACATTAGACTTACGGAAAAATAATTACACCAATGATAACAATACTGGTAAAATGCCTCAATGCTAAGGTTGACAAATTAATGCGAACCAGTGCAACTCAACCGATATTAGGCGTGTCCATATTTTCGACTAGTAAAATAGCAATTTCACAGTGATTTAGCTCTCTTCAGATCACATTTATAACTAAAACAAAACATTTCGCCAATGTTTTCAAAACTATATAGAAACACTTATAGAAAACAAAACCGGGCTTGTAGGCCGTGGTCCACTGGGCTTCTCCCGTCGTTCCCCAGTAGTCGCTACTGAGAGACCACGGAGATGTACACGCCACTGATGATGCCTGCCGCAGACGCAGGCGAAACGTCTGGGGAACGACGGGAGAAGCCCAGTGGACCACGGCCTACAAGCCCGGTTTTGTTTTCTATAAGTGATTCTAACACCGGCCGTGAAAGCCTTCGAACTTTAACTATATAGAAACATTTAACATTCCTCTAGTTTTACAGACTTTCAAATACCTTTGATACTATTGTATATTTCTAGACATTGGAATCATTTATCGTAATCAAATCTGTTATAAATTGTATATACAACCTTAATAAAATATATAATGCGATGTGAAGGTTTTGTAGTAATCGGTCAGGGCACTGAACGGAAGAAAATGAACAGAGTAAAACAAATTAGAGAAGAAAAAAAAAAAGCAGCAAACATTGTATTCTTACATTCTTATGAAGTTGTCTATTATTTATTTGTATAATCTCCACAAACTGCTCTTTTAAAAACGTATTCTTTTTCTCTCTACTTCACATTAACTGAGCGTTTGCAAAAATAATTTCATTTCATTAGAATTCATTTCGATAAGGATATTGTATAAAGTATAAGAATAGTTTTCAATATATATATATATATATATATATATATATATATATATATATATATAACAGCACTTTAAAAATCTGACTATTCCACTCATGTAACGTTCTTTCCTATTCTGCCTGTTTGGGAGCAGAAGGTCAACATTTCCGGAATTTACCTAAGGATTTTAGTGCGCCTTTGCTGGCATCTGTTTTCCAGCTACTTTTGGTTCCCTCACGCAGTGGAGAGAGACCGCGAGAGGGTTTACCTAAATAATTCAACAACCCTGAATGACCACTCTTGATTTATTACAATCTGTAAGTTGTAGGTTTGATAAAATATGGGATGGAACTTGCTCACTTCATATTTACCTACGAATTGTAATTTTCATTTTCCACTAAAAAGGATAGTAAATATTTAAGTCCCGATACACCTCGGTGATCAAAATTGGACAGGTTGCAATTTACAGCTGGGCATTTGTCAGTTAAACGAACACACTCGTTTACTGATGGCATAACTCTAAGAAGGCACCAACTTTAAAACATAACTACCCTAAGTTCGCTAATGTAAAAGCGGGTGACAGACAAGATTTGCTCACATATCTTGGTGAGGATACAGTTATGAAGGACATACGGAGACTACTGACTTACACCCCCAAGGACTTACAATCCAGCGCCTGGTGTCAGATGCCTACCGAGGAACAGACGGACTCTGGATCAGAGGGTGGTCACGACGGGTGATCAGCCTAAAGCCCGGTATGAGACTGAGGAAGATGATATGAAATGAGTGAAACGTATGAAAGAAAATATGATTATGGAGCAGGTGTTAAAGCAAACCTTTTACTTTAGCTCTATGTAGCTTCTATACCTTTTGCCTTTAAAAGTGTAGTAAAAAGCTATAAACTTGTCAACATTAAAGTGAAGGTATGTTAAATTAGCTTCAGATGAGCAGAAAAAGAAGACGGAGGGCTTGTGCATGCACTAATTGCATTTTAAACAACCTTGCGTCAGAAATAGTGTTATTTGAGCGTTACAGTTTTTAAACTCTTTAGTTGGTTTTTCAAACTGTTCCACACGAAATATTTTTATTATAAATCAATACAATTTTTATGTCTTATATTTTTTAAATAGCAGAGAAGAATGATGAGATGAATTTTTACTAACATCTTAGTTGTGATGCTATCAATGGTGCTCATATTGTGTAACTTTTAAGCAAAAAAAGCTGGTGTGTTCGATTTAGATGGCTTTCTTTACCTGTCTCAAACAAATTATTCTCACAAAAGATTATTCATATATTTTATATTAATCAAGATAAATATTAACAGAACTTACCTCTTTGTAAGTGGAAGGAAAATAAGAGAATATACTAGATTAAAGGTTAATCAAATCTTTTAGAAGTGGTCGCTGTGTGATGCAATTGAATCGGATCTCTTTGCATGACTAGGAGTAAAACAAAAGAGATTTGAAACTATCCTAACTTCCCGTCTGAGAAAATTACATGTATCTTAAAATTGAAATAAATAAACAAGGAATTTCTCTAAAATCGTTAGCCCAACAAAATTGGGACCCAATGACATAAATTGTGTCTTTAAACATGATCTATACTATTTCTGACTTTTTGTCTATCTCTTATGGTTTATCAGTTATGTAAAAGTCATTCAGAAAGAAAAATATTTCAGAGGTTATTCCCAAGGATTACAGGATAAATGTAAATAAATTAAGTATCTTTAAGATACGGTATTTCAATCAACATCGTTTTAAAAAAATTGGAAATTTCAAAAAAATCTTCCATATAAAGGATAGTTAGGGTGGAATATTTTCCTGAAAATCTTCATATCGCATCTTTGGAGGACGCTGAACTTAAATATCAAGTTTGGAATTTAACTGACTTTTCGTTTTTGAATTATCGTGTTCACAGACACACGGAACACGGGCGTAAGCACGGACCTTTTTCTGAAAATGCTTTTCTTGGATACGGGGGTTTCTAAAACGAGTATTTCTAGTGAAATCTCTGTATCGAATATGCCACATCTTCTCTACTTATGTACTATGTACCAAGTAGAGAAAATAAAAAAATGAGCTTTCATATTAATTAAAACTTCCAAACTAATTTGACAGTTAAATTGTCTTTACAACTTATTGATATTATGTTAAGGAGTATGGTTCTAAGGTATATTTGAAAAAGCAATTGTGTGAAGCACTTTTTTAAATAATAAAAAGTTAATAACTCTGGAACCAGTTTTAAAATATGAAAGTAGCTAATGTTGGGAGGATAATACATTAAGCCTGATTGCTATATTAACCTTGATCTTTCAAATTAATCGATCTAAATTTGTGTATTGTTTAAATGTCGCAGATGGGTATTCTTAAATCCACAGAACACTTCAAATTCACAAGCACAGCCTTAGTCCAAACAAAGCTCAATTCGTAAGAAACAAATTAAGACGCTAAAACTAAATTTCAAATACGGCCTTCGCGAATGTAAAGGCGGGCAACGGGGAAGATTTGCTCGCCATATCTTCTTGATGAGGACACAGTTATGAAAGAACAGACAGACATGAAATTTGTTTACAGTTGTATCTGTCTGTGAAAAAAAAGTCAACATTTCCAAAATTCTTACCCTAAATTCCTAATACCATGTGCGTTGATTTCACTAGCTATGTATGGAACATCACAAAATCATACTTTCCAAGATTACACTGCTTGTGATGAAAACCAACATAAACTTAATTTTAAAAACATAATCCAGAATGTTTTCCTCTCAATTTCCTCTAACTGTAGTTTCATTGTCTCCAGAATTTCGAAAAATATCTGCCTTGCCCAGTGCTGCAGAGTGTTTAAACCACGAAAGACCCCTTGTACATAGGCAATAGAACCTATGTGAAATTAACAACTCTAACGTTAGAACTATCATTTCGTAAATTTTCCACGTCATTCGAGCACTGACCGAACTATTTCCTATAGCCAACATTCAAGTAAATTCAGTTTAATACTGCTTACTAATAATAGTTAATATTTGGTAATAATAGTTATTATTTACTATAATAGTTAATATTTACTAATAATATTTCATTACTATTGAAGTTATTTTATTTATGATTTCTACGAAAAGCTTTCAAAGTTAGTAAACTCATGTGTGTTTCAGCAGTGAAAGATTTATCTAAATATTCGAATAATGTTTAGAGAGATGCCATGTAAAACTGTTGATATGTTGTACTTACTCTTTGGTCCCAAAGTTATTAAATATAAAATTCAAAATGCTTCAGGGGAAAAGTTTACTTTAACTACAGAACGGATTTATGATTTTTTTTCTGAGCATATGATATACCTATTTACCGTTATTTTGAACCATAGCTCTATTTGGATTGTGTTTGGGAAATGTTTGGTTCCAGTAATTCATGTTTAAAGTTGCTATTATTTTCCCGGAACATGTTCGTGTCTTGTCCAATATTCCAACAGTCTCATTGGTTAATTGTTCTGTCTAGCGGTATGAGCCGGTGTTATGGCCAATGATATTCGAGGATTTGATCACGTGTTATGCTCATACATATTTTTGAGTTTGTTAACAGCTGTGAATTGTATAAGAAAACAGCTCAAGAGGTCGCGAGTTCGAATTTCGCTAAGGGTGAGTTGCTCGGATATTTTTCTTTTCACGTGCTTTTCCCTTAACCTGAGAAGACGAACGAACGTCAAGTAACTTTAAGCTCCATGGACCCTGAGTACATGAATATCGTTTTACCGATTTCGTTCATCGTCCGATATAACCAACCAAGTTAAAGAACATTAGCTATTAAAAAAAAATGCCCCAAGCAATAGTGCAATTGCACTATTTTCGGTGTACTTAGTTCCTCAGAGCACATTGTCGAGCTATTTTTAAACGCGTCTACAGGTACTAAAAACGGATACTTGGCAGCGTAAGTGCCAATATGAAACAAAGGGAAGGGATCTGAGTATTTTAATGCAGCTGCTACATTGTATCCGCCCAAATATTAAGCTAAAGTTAAATGAACCTTGTGTTTTCTAAGTGCTTTTGAAAAACGAGTATGAGGCGCGCGGAAGCTATAAGGCCATAGCGAGCCGCAGCGAACGATAGCCCTCTCTGGCTTTGGGATTTCGGCGAGATCAGTTTAGGTTTAGTGTGTGTGTGTGTGTGTGCGCGCGCGCGTGCGTGTGCGCGTAAACTGGATCGAATTAAATGGTAAAATAGACTTACCGAAAACTATATTTAAGTGTTTTCGAAAAAACAATGCAAATTAGGATCTTTTTAGGGGGAGCCGCCGAATTCCGTCCTGATACACTCGAATGTATTATATTCTCATTCTTAGCAAGTGCATTTGGGATTCGTAAAGACTAAAGTTCAATAACATTTACCTGTAGACGTAAGTAGCACGTGCTCTCCGAACCGGTTTTTAAATGAAGACACAATAGCGAGGAGGGAGCAGTAGTCCCAACTAGTGAGCGGAGACGTCATCAATCCCCGTAGCTGTTACCTTGCAATGCTTCAAACGTTACCCCATCTGCCATCTCTACTCATTATATTCTCTACCAACTGTTTTAAAAGCAATTCCCATTATAAGCTTATTTTTCTATCTGCGGGTTGTTCGAGATAATTGCAGCTACGTTTCGTATTAAGAACAAGGGGGGCATAGGAGGTTAAGCAATAAACGGTCTAGAAAACGGTCGCTTTGTAATGGTTTTGAAATTAAACTCCATAAATGAACACAGAAAAAAAATCTCATGTACTCCATTCACATGACTTTCTCTACTTATCTGTAACAAATTATTGTTAAAAAGCTTATTCTTCTATCTGCTTCATGCTAATTAACATAAAAATTGGCAAAAATTGTCCTTTACTTGGTTTGGTATAAGTAGAAGGGGAAAAATCTGATGTGTTCGATTCACATGATGTCCTCTAGCTGTACGGCAAACAAGCCTTTTATTCAAAGGATTATTCTTTTACCTAAATCATATCTACCTATATAAATATTAACAGAAATATCTTATTACTTGCTTCCTTGTAAGTAGAAGGAAAATAAGAAAATGGGCAGGCTAAAGCGATAGCCAAGTCTTCTAAAAGCCGGTTACCATGTGGATGAAATCCGTGGATGCAGGGCCAGGAGTTTACAACTCTCCGTGTGAAAAGAAAGTTTTAAGTATTTTAAATCGGAAACAAATAACAAGGAATATCTCAGAAATTGTCAATTCAACGAAAGAACGTATATTACATAAATTGTATATTTTAACGTGATCTACATTTTTAGTAAGTTTTTGTCTATCTCTCACGGTTTACCAGTTACGCAAAATTCAGCAAAATTCATTCGGAATAAAGAGGACTTAAGAGGCTATTCCCAGAAAATTCAAGATATACAGTTTATTTGGAATGTAAATATTTTTGATATACGGAGTTTTAATCAAAATCGTTAGAGCCATCTTTTTAGAAAATCAAAATTCTCGAAAACTTTTCCATGTAAAGGATAGTTTGTGGTGGGGGAGATTTTCTTGAAAATATTTCTGTCGCATCCTGGAAGATACCAAACCTAAATACCAAGTTTGGTAGTTAACGGTATTTTCGTTTTTGAGTTATGCTCTTGTTGCGTAGTACAGTTAGATAAACACCCGTATAGGGTTTCAACCGTTATGAATCGCTACATAATTTGGTTAATCCTTCCCTTTCAAAACTAAAATGTATTTCATTATTTTATATCCAACGGCTATTGAAGGTTTAAGTAAATATTTTCACCTACCAATTTGTGCACCATTTTCATTTCTGAAGAACCGTCAAATTTGTTGTTTCCACGCACAAGATTTATAAGCCAAACTTAACCACATTCATTATAATGCTCTTTTCACGTGTTCCTCTCACTATACACGTCTAAACCTTATTCGGAGAAATCCAAAATTGTTTAATGCATCCTGCCTGTAGATGTAACATGCTTATTTTATAATTTGATTGATATTTTAGCCTTCAGTAACATTAAAATGAACTTATGAGTAATAATAATAATAATAATAAATATGTATAAACGTTTTAAAATCTAGTTAGCTGTGCTTATGTATAAAAACTAGCAAATAATAAGTGCTCAAAATGAAATCTACGAGCATAAATACTCTGCACTTCTTTTAACGTTGGCATTTATATTTCGTTTCCTTTTCAAGAGCCATAATACGCTACGTTATACTTCTTAACAGAACATGAACTAAACCAAAAAACCTAATTTGCTTCCTTTACTTTTTTTTAATTTATTTATTTAAGGCCACTTTATAACAACAAAGGTCATCAGCGACCACAATATTCTTACATATCAAGATCAATGTATACAACATTTAATACAAATATATTACAACTGTGGTCATAAACTTAACTATTTGAACTTTGGTAACAGTAAAACCTAGTACATCTAAATTGGTAAACAATTATAATAGTATCAAACTCTGGTTATAACAAATAAATTACATTATATAAAAGATATTTGTGATATTTCCAATAACTTGATAACTTTTCTGCATTCTTCGGTGGTATTAAAAATGGAATACAGATAATTTTTTAGGTTTAAGTGATTTCCTTTATTTTTGTTATTCTGGCTGTAAGATTCATTTTCCACGACACCATATTCTACAAACGGTAGCCCCATTTGCCATGATCTGGATATGATACACTGACATTGATTTTATTTTGAAATTACAGTTGTATGACCAGCTCTGAAGGTTTGAATGTACGCAGAGCATGCAAGGCATACTATATATCAGCGAAACACAGGTTTTAATGTCTATTTAGACGCTGGTAGTTCAATAATGGTTTACCTACTTCCGCATTAAACTGGAATTATTCAGTTGCAATTTGATTTGAAATGAACGTATAAGTGGATTGCTTCAAGTTCACATCTTCCTGTAACATTTCAAAATTGCTGACCTTAATTCCACAATAGTCTATCACTTATAGCGATAAAGAGTTGTTTCTTCCATCCACTACTCACACAAGTCTGTACATATCTGATGTGTTCCGTTCACATGACTTTCTCTACCTATTCAGTAATAAACTATGCTTACCAAAGGTTCTGTCTACTTCATCCTAATAAAGTTAAACATTAGTAGAAATGGTCTTATTACTTAGGTCCTTATACGTAGAAGGGAAATAAGGAAATACACTACGCTAAAGTGACAGTCAAATGCTTTAAAAGCTGGTCGCCTTTGTAAAACAATTAAAATTCGGTTTCCTTTGCATGAAAAAAAAGTAAAAAAATAAATAAATAAATAAATAAATAAATAAAAAAAGACCCGATACGGTGGATACGGTTAACTCCACAAAATAAGTATTAACATAAATTATTGTTTTAATGAGATTTACAGTTTTGTGGTACGTTTTTTGCGTAACTCTTACGGTTTACCTGTTATACAAAAGTCATCTAGAATGAAGAGGTCTTCAGGAGTTATTTCCCACCCCCAAAAATTAAGATATACATTTTGTTTGCCAAAAAATATATTAAACATGCGGTATTTTAATCAAAATGGCGTTTACGGTCCCCTTTGGGTCAGCCCCCCTCGATTTCTTTGTTTTCTGCTCCCCGTCTCCACATAAGAATTCCTAATACCTGTAGGGCGTTTTTTTTTTTTTTTTTTTTTTTTTTTTTTTTTTTTTTTTATATGTCATTGAGCCTTGCTTTATAGAATTTTCCATTTAAATTTTCTTTAGGATCCGTTTCTCCTCCATTCTTTGAATATCTCCTGCCCATCTTAATTGTGTAATCTCAATTATTTATTGTACTTGTATGTTATTATCTTTATATATGCCACATAACACAGATCCATAGTTTTTAAGTGTGCTTAAAAGCGACAGTTAAAGATCTCCTACGGGACATACCCCATCATGGCATGTTAAAGAACTCCCACGAGACAAAATTCCGGCACACCGACGGCGCTGATATGAACCTGGGAATTGGCAGCGTCGTTTGTTATTCGTCATATTTCATTCTTTTGGATCAGTCCATATATTCTTTTAAATATTTACACCTTTCGAATATTAGCAGTTTCTTCTCCATAGTTTGGGTCATTGTCCGGGCCTTCCTGCCATTTATAAGTTTGATGGGTGTTTTATATGAGCGTAATTTCATTTTAGGGAATATTATTTCGTTCCTAAATATTTTCTGTAGAGAGAAATATGCTAGTTTCTGCTGTTATTCTGGTTTATATTTCCTCACTTTCATCCGTCTTATAATTAAAATTATTATATAATCTGTCTGATATAATAATCGTTATTTAAAACGATTCACTACTTCCAGATGGTATGCGTTAATATTAGTATTTTCCCTTCGTTCTTACTAGATCTGCTTTATATCATAACTTTCGTTTTCCGTTTCTTTATTGTGACCTCTACTTCATTTGTATTTGCTTTCATTTAATGGTTCTTATGTGCACTCTTGTGAAGTAAACGCCATTAGTCAATGATCAAAAAATTACCTTTGTTTGCAGTATAAGAGCACAAAAGCACGTGAACACCCTAACGTTTGACATCTTGTGAATTTATGGATGTTTTCTTTGAATGTTATTAAACGTAACGTATATGCAGTAATTTAAAATATACGGCATTTAAATCTACTGCTTAAAACTCGATGACATGTGGCATCAATGTCGGTAGTACATCTTCACTTGGTGCACGTTTTAAGTAGCGTTTGCGCATGCGTGGCTGATAGTAAAATACCTTATGGGCCAAAACTTCTTTTCCTGCGCTCTATTAGTACACTTTACATTGACGACACCAAACGGTAGAAGCCAAGGTCGCTATAGTGCAGCAATGTTAATGCTTCTTAGCACTGTGCTTATTAATACAGTGGCTGTAATAGTGCGTTTATCGTGCGACTTTGGTAGAAGTAGGTACGGTACATGTGCTCAGAACTACATATTACAGACTATCCATATTTTCAACTGCAATTTGATTTACACATTCCTTCGTTCTTACCTTAAACGCTGTACTTAATAATGAACACAACAAACATTCACAGAACTACCCTTTCTTTTGTAAGACAACTTGTACACATCTTCATCATCGTCATCACCTTTTGTTGACTTTGGGATTGGCTATAATAATATGAACGTGTTCATAATCATAACTATTATGGAGCAGATTCTGTTTCACATTTCCAGGACTATCCGACTCTAAAACATTTTGTGAGCATCCAGAATGCATATTCACGAGCCGCTACCGTTTATTCGTAGTGCAGTAAGAAGCTGTTTGCAAGTGTAGATGCAAGCGTATTTACATAATTTTAAGAACACACAATTAAGCTGCGAATGCATCTGAAAGGCAGAAACTATCTACCACGAACGAAGCTTACTAATTTCTATTTCGCCAAGTTATCATTTCGGGATTAGAATTCAACTTATTTTTAGTTGTTTCTACTGCAAAGTGCCTTTAAGCGTTAAAATATTTTAAAACATTTTAATTTGTTAATGCCGCTGGCAATTGCAATTTCAGGATCATATCAGCGCCGCCGGTATTTCAGAATTTCGTCCCGTAGTTCTTTTACATGGAGGCGCTGTGGCTGAGTTGTTAGACCGCTTGCCTCCCATCTAGGCAGCCCGGGTTCGATCTCAAGCGCCCGCATATGGGATTCGTGGTGGATAAAGCGGCATCTGGGCGGGTTTTCTCCGGTCATCTGGTTTCCCCCGCCACTCATTCCACCAATTGCTCCATCATCACCTTTCCTATCATCAATTTCGCTTATATTTCATTTCATCCACTTTCTCATATTCATGCCTGGCTAAGGGCCGATCCATCCTAACAGGTTTTTCATTCTGTAGTTTCGTGCCTTTAGCTTCCCGACAGGGGATGTCAGTCCTACAAATACGGGGAGGGTAACTGATTACGAAACAAAGCTGTTTTACATGGCAGTAAATCTGACAATAGGCTGTCGTACAAATATTAAAACCAAAAAAGTAAATCGATCAAATGTAACATCCCCTATTATTTAATATTCGGTTCAAGATGGAATATCGATTACATAACAGATTCCTCAAAATATACTATGATACGGTCAAATTCTTTAAGTTTAAAGATCAATGATAAAACTGAATTATTATTCAACACCATCGGTCTCAGCTGGGTTTGAACCTACAAACCTGGGATTAGAGCGTCACTTTGTCTATCTGTAAGCTTGAAACAACTCTCGAAAAGTGAGTAATATATTACGTCTTAACATTTACGATTTTAAAACGAGCCGCTGCATCTTTGGCACTGAAATGTTATATACCTACCTACAGGAGTTTCCGAAGAATTTGGTGATATATTTCAATTTATTTAACACGTTAGAAAATTAAAGATAAGTTTATTAGAACATCATAAATATTTGATTTTTAGCTAGCATTCTGCGCATTCATAGCGTGTTGAAGTTATACCTAGGTACACGCAAGAGTAAGGAATCGGTATCAACTATTTGACATTTGATTAAAATTGGTACAAAAATGAAGTTTGCTTTATGCCTAGAGCCCCTTTAAAGTACGATTTTAAGCTTTTGAAAATGTTCATACTAATACTATCGTAATATTTCCTCCGCAGAATGAACGCATCTGAAATTTACAATTGCTATTATTTTGTCTTTTTCGCTTTCAAATAATGTCCTTTAATTGCGAATGCCAAATCGGACGGTATTTGCGGTCTTCGTTTATGGTTATATCCTGTTATTCAACTACCTTTATAAGCATGATTGTATTCCCCAAATAAAATTGTATGGCGGTTGGCAAATACACCTAATGCAAACCAGCTCTTTTGTTTACAAATTATGAGGTTGCTGTCACAGCACGACTAAATAACATATAGGGTCATCAAATTTTCACAAATGTTGGAAACCGATAGCCGTGGAGGCAACTGGATTTACCACAGGACCTCTCAGGGTGCTTGCACCGGTGAATTGCACACTGCAAACTACAAGAGACGACTTCGCTAGCTTAACTACTACAAACGACCACTCCTCGATTTTTATTAATACCACTGTCTCTCTTTCCTTACGCTTGCTTCGCCTGTTTTCCCTTCTTCAACTTTAACATTGATTTCACCTCACTGCGAAATGTCCGAGCCGAACCGATGCATGGTGCGGAATATGTCTACTTCGGATTGCACGCGACATTTTACACGTTTGAGAGGGCCTAGTTTATGGCCAACCTACTGCTTGTAACACAGGCCAGAGGTACATGATGTGAGATGCACTAATTAGTTGTCTCTATTCCCAGATCGTTTCTAATCGTCAAGTAGCTACTTATAAAGAAGTCAGAACCATGAACGAGACAAAACAGAGAAATTATATTGATATACCATTTGCAAGTTTGAGCAAAACAAAATATTTATATGGGACCCAAAATGTATAATAAACTTTCAATTAATTTAAAACAAACAAATATATGAGATTTTACCTTAGGTTATACAAATGGTTATTAGACAAACCATTTTATTCCCTTTACGAATTTTTAACTATGAGGATGACATACTTTTATAGTGTATTTTGACAGTCTATTGTCTGTACTGTGCTTAGTGACAAATAAAATAAAGTTACAAAGTTCTTTCCAACGGCTAGCAAACAACTCACAATTATCAGCTTAATGACTGCTTCTGTAATGCATATAAGTTACACCTAACGCAATATATTCCTTTTTCGACGACAGTGTCGTTTATCCATGTCCCGCTCATGTAATCGTGAGAGGGCGATTCAAATTTCTCCACAGGTACGTTTTGAATTTTTACCATAGATGTTAATAAATGTATACATTTTTAACCTCCAATTATTTATATCTATATTTTGTTGCATACATGCAATATATTTGATTGTTGGATTATAGCGTTTGCATCTTACTCTATTTACTTCCCTTTATTTGTTTGCATTTACTTTCGACTTCATTCATGAATCATTTGAATATAACTCTTTCGGCGCAAGCAGCCACCTCAGTTCAGATTTTGCCTGGCTTGATTAGCATTGCTAGGCGTGACTAATCGATCACCAATTCGCAGAGCATGGTGGTTCATCTTAATACTGCTTTTGAACAGCTGACAATAATTTACGATAAACATTTCTATTACTCATCGTTGATAAAGTAATATGAAAATAAATACGAAAGTGAAAATACTCTACTACTTCTAGTATCTCCAATCTTCTTCCTCGGTCTGCAAAGATGAATTTACCGCACTTGTATCGCAATATACTATTTTGTATATGCGTGGCTTAAAAAGTCAATAAAGTCGTAAAATACGGTTCTAATGTAAACCTGAGAACTCCAAAAAATGTTCGGCATTTCGTGTGTTGACCATAAGTATGGCAATCGAATATCATGACACGCTGCGTGGTGCACGCTGATACCATGACTTTAGTCAGATTTACCGTGAGATAAAAGTTTTTCTTTACTCCCGATAAGAAATAAGAAAATAATTCCCCCGTTTCCTTTTTTATAGGAAAAACTCCACTTAAACCAAAATTTGACACCGAGGTTTTACGATTAAAGTCTCTTGAATTATATAGCGCGAGAGAAGGGGGAGCGACAAATTTACTTCCTCCTACTTACCACAGATAAAGGATATATTGTATTCCATTCAGAAGTTCAATATCAAGATTTCACACGAAGAGCATGTTTTGAGATCCCTGAATCCCAGAAAAGTATTTCAGAAAAAGGTTTGTGTATGGGTATATCAGTCAATGAACAGCATAACTCACAACATAGAGGTCTCTTAAATATCGCATCTGTCAAAGTTGTAACATGATGTTCGCTTAGAAGCAATTTTGTTTTACTTACTCAAAAACACTCTTAATTTTTTTAATAAAATACGTGTGTAAGATATTTGCATGATACTCAAACTATACAGCTTGAATTTTCTGGGAATAAGCTATGAAGTACCCTTTATTTGAATGGAATTTGTATCAGTTTAAATTACATAGAAACCTTAAATAAACAAAAACTTACCACAGAAATAGATAACAGAGTTCATTAAAAACACAATTTATATCAAACTTCTTCCTATTAGCTCTTTGCAAAATATTTCATGTTGAATATCATCTAATGGAGGCTGGCAGCATTGAGGGAAAGCTATTGTTGTGTCTGAATAAAGTGGCAGGAAGTGCAAGCACTTGTGCTATAAACCTTTGCCCAATGACACATTATCCATCACACTTCCATTCCACTGGATTGAGTATTCGCAAGTGCTCTGGCTCAGCCAAGTAGAGTTGGAACAGCTTAATGGATGTGTTTGAAAGTTTGTTACACCTATTGTCCTTTACATTGCAAGAGCTAGTTACTACAATTATGCATTCGATACTGCTTCGGCATGTTAAAATCATTACTAAGAAAAATATATTATAATAAAAGATATTTTGTAGAAGGAGGGTAGTGTGTGAACACAAAACATATTTTAAACATTATTCTGAGCATTCAGAAACCAGTTTTAGAGTTTGGCTATTGCTTATCTCATTTGCATCTTAAATGAAATATGTAATGAAACTATATCTGCAAACATTTATCTTCCGTGCCATGGTCGAGTGGTTAGACCCAGGTTCGATCCCAACCGACCACATATGAGATTTGTGATGATAAAGCAGCACAGGGGCAGGTTTTCTCGCCATCACATTCCACCGGTGTTCCATCTTCATTTCACATGTCACCAGTGCCACAAGTAGTAAAAGCGGGCACTTAAACACTACCCCCCCATAAAATTATCTTGACTTAATTAAGCCCTTTAACATGTGAATTATTTTGCTTCATATACCACTCTTATTTTGATTCAGCCAGTTTAGATAACCCTTACAAGCACCTAATGGAAGGGTTCAAATAGCAATGCTTATACAGGCAATACATAATGGACTGTCCATCCATTCAAAGCCAAACATGGAGAATTCCAATCCCAGCTCCCACAGTCAAATGGGAAGGATCCATATAAAATAAACAGTGTGATGGCACACACGGATGTGGATGATGATAGGGTTACATTTTACTGCAGTTTTATGGATTTTGCTCTTATTTTATTACTAAATACAGTTTGATATAAAGATACAAACAAAAATTCTCTTTAAATATATTAAAAGTTGACTACACATCTTTGTTGTCAAACGGCAACACTAAGCATTAGAGGGTTAGAGTAGATAGAAATAATATTCTTTTATAAGAATACTGTCTAGAAGCTTAAAAAAACATAAAAAGTTACACTCACATAATTTTCTCCAGTTGTTCTATGAACAAACCTCTTACAAAAGATTATTCTTCTTTTTATACCATGCTAATCCAGATAAACATTAGCAGAATGTGCTTATTACTTAGTTCCTTATAAGTAGAAGGCAACTAAAGAAATGCATTATGCTAGAATGAGTCAAGTGTTTTAAAAGCTGTCGCTATTCAATTTTTATTGAACTTCACTTCTTTGATTGACCAGGAGTAAAACAAAATATGGGTGACTTCCTGTCAGAGAAATGTATGTATAAGTATTCTAAAATTGAAACCAATTACAAGAAATATCTCGGAAACGATTACCTCCACAGCAAAAATGTAAAGTATATAAATTTGTGTTTTGACGAGATCTACATTTTTGGTATAGTAAGTTTATGTCCATGTATGAATACTAGTTAGTTAAAATTCATATTCCTATGAATTCAACTAATAAAATCATTAGCTGAAGTAGATTCAACTACAATAGGTATAAATCTCTGGATTTAACAGTTATGCAATAATATAGAGTATTTTAATTAAAATTGTTAAGAACTGTTTTTGAGAAAATCAAATTTTTTTAAAATCTTTCTATGTAAGGGTGGTTTGGGGTTGGGGATTTTCTTGAAATTCATGTTACATTCTAGGGATATACTTAATTAAATACAAAGTTTCGTATTAAACAGACTTTTCGGTTTTAGTTTTGCTGCTCACAGACACACACTTACATTTTTCTAAAAATGCTCAAAACATATTTCTTGTGGATTCTCGGTATCAATTTTTTGGTTGGAATATATCTTTTCTATCTACTTTATATGTTATACATAGTGGAGAAAGTTATAGAAAAGTTAATTGAATATGATTCATCATATTTTTATAAACAAGTGAAGGTAGAGGGAGTAATTCATTTTGAAGTTGACTACAGTAATAAAAAATCATGCATTTTCCTAAAACAGAAGGAAACGTATTTAACATTATCTTTCGAAAACATTTTTGGGACATTACCTGCATTGACCACACATTATCCCTCTAGTCCAGAGACAACCAACTTGCAAACATTTGCACTATGCACATGATACTGAAGGCCACTGGGCTGTGCCAGCAAGGTATATGTCTAGGAGTCAATCACTACTTCAGGTACAGTGGTATCAGTAATCTGTATTTGCATTGCCATTAAAATATAAAGGATAGGATAGTAAAGAAGGAATTATATACATTGTTATAATACTCTTCTTGTGTTTGATATTAAATTATAGACATAACAACATTATATATAAATTACAGTCTTTAGCCTAAACCACCAAATGAGAGCATATGCAGGCAATATCGTTTACTATAAGAACAAAACAGTTCTTTGGCCCACCTAGGTAGTGTGGGGGTAGCGTGTCTGCCCCACACTCAACAAGGTCGCAAGTTCAAATCTCCTGAATAAGGTTTCTTTTAGGGTTTTTCCTTTATCCTGAGAAGATGAATATGGGTCCCAAGATCATTTGAGCATCATTTCACCAATTTCATTCATCGTCTGATATGATCAACAAGGTTAAAGGACGTTAAGAGCTTTAAAAAAAAAAGAAAAAAAAAAAAAAAAAAAAAAAAAACAGTACCTACTTTTTATTAGAAATCAGTACAATTTTGATTTTGGAAAAATGCACAAATATCAAATAAATCAGTAAAGCTAACTATATAATGATAATATTCAATGATAAAACAGAGATAAAATTAAACAAATATCGACAGTGTAGAAAATTCATTTTCAACAGCTAAATAATTTTAGTGTGCAGTGCATTAAAATGACAGAGATTAAATCGCACAAACACTTGTAATTGTTTGTGACAAATGAAACAAATACCAACACCGCTATATTCCATGAATAAGCAGCTTCCCATTCAGGACTGAAATTAAAAAAGTTAGGTAGCTTAAAAATGAAACCCCTGACAAGGAATATATTGAAAACGGTCAACTGTACCAGAAAAACATGACATAAATGTGTTTTTTATAGAGATCTATATTTTTGTGTGGTAAGTTTTGTCTATCTCTTACGGTTTAAATGCTATGCAAAATTCTACAACATCTATTCAGAATAAATAGGTCTTCAGAGGCTACTCCCAGAAAATTCAAAACATACATTTTATTTGAGGCATAAAAATCTTTAATATATATTATTTTGATTAAAATCGCGAAGGCATTTTTAAAAAAACATACTTTTCAAAAATTTTTCCATTTAAAGGGTAGTTTGTGTTAGGGGGATTTTCTAGAAAATCTTAGGGTTGCATCCTTGGAAGATACTAAACATAAAAACCAAGTTTGGTATTTAATGGTCTTTTTATTTTTGAGCTATGCTGTCCACAGACCTGTTTTTAAAAGTGCTTCTTTCAGATCAGGGTTCCTCAAAACATATCTCCAATGAAATCTCAACATCAAATTTTTGGGTGGATTACAATACCTTCTCTAGCTACTATGTACTTTGTATGTACATACATGCTAGAGAAAGTAATCATAGGAGATCCTAAGAATGATACGTGTTTCAGAAACACATTTGATATTTTCAAAGCATTTGAAGTAAAGTTAGAAGTAATAAAGTGTACATCGCAATGCATCATTTAATGTAGAAATCATTCATATGTTCCAACTCTAAAATCTCCATGTTAAGTCAGCTGTAAATAACTACATTCAATACACTATGTTAGACTTTCATATACCATGACATTAAGTAAAGTTTCAGTATGTTAAGCTCATTGTAATCCCTGTTTCAAATGTTTAATTTTCAGTGGTAAAAACTATTATCACATTTAGAAAGTATGACTTTTAACCCTTTTAGTGCCAATCACGATCTAATCATGATCCAAAAATTCTGCAAAAATTGCCAATCAAGATCTGATCATTATGCTGTTTTCATGCACTTTAACTCTTTCCAGTAGGAAAGTCTGTGTACTTGCTATATCATAGCCATAAACGTTTTCTGGAGTATTTCAGGAACTTATTTTTACTCCAAAGCACTAAAATAGCTCCAAATTAACTTCTCTAGCAGGTGTTTGTTTATACTGGTTGAAACATGGAGTCGTCTAGCCAAAGGTTACAAATCGAAGAGAAAATAAGAGCTGCAGTTCGTGGTGTATTAGAAGAAAGCAAGTGATTTTGGATTTTCAGAACCTTGATCAAAGAGTTTCTATCATTGACATAAGAGAGGAAGATATATATTCTAGCTTCAGTGATGAAAATGCATCCAATATCAACAGACCTCTTATGCAAGCAAATATTCGGTGATTGGTGTATCATAAAAACAGATTTACAGAGGTGTAACCAGACAACAAATAGAATGTGAATCAACTATTTAGCTATGTAACAACACAAGTGCTAAACTGTACAGTAATCTACGTTGCATGTGTATCCTATTGCTTTTTGCTGTTTTCATTAATAGTGGTATCATGCTTGTGTGTATGTTTTTATGAATTTTTTTTTCAGTTTCAGGTTACGTAAATTCATTTTTTGTATTTTAAAAAATAAAATACCACAGACCAAAACAGGATGCTGTTTTAGTAAAGAAATATCTGTACTTCCATTTGTTTAGCTTGAACCTTCTGTGCAGCAAGCTTGTGTATGCCCAATTATTGATTATTTTGGGATTTTTAATTTTATTTTCAAATTTTTTTTTGTTTTTGTTTTAAATTTTTAAAAATATTGAAGAGACTTCTCATCCATATTACACAGTAGACAAAAGGGTTTACTAAAAGTGGAAAATAGATTCAGCGATGTCATTTGATGCTCATTTTATTATTGATAATTTGAAACCCTGCATTCTCTTCTAAAATTGCTTGGCACCTTTCAGACAGTATTTTGCTATTCAGGCTGGCACTAAAAATGTTAAGCATTATGAAACATTAACAAAACCACCACTTATAAATGTAAAAAGAAGCTAGTAACAGGAAGTAACACAAATATTAATATAATAATTAATAATTGTAACAAATCATCACTTATCTTTTGGGATCCTTGGACTAGTTTCGCAATAAATGTATCTATTGCATCCTCAACATTAATTTCCTTTTGGTCTCAGTTTTGGTCTGGTTTTTGAAAAAAACATTTATTGCGAAACTAGTCCAAGGATTCCAAAAGATAAGTGAAGATTTGTTAAAATTTTTAATTATTATATTAAAACCACCACTGTTTACATGTTATACGTTTATTTTAAAATATTTTAAAAATAGATGATACCATATCTGCCATTATTATTTAAAACTCCATTTTATCAGCCATTTCAGGCCCAAAAAAAAAAAAAAAAAAAAAAATTAAATAAAAAAAAACTCACACACACGGAAACTAGGTTAAATTAAAAGAAATTCAAAACACAATAGAAAACATGACATTCAAGAATTCAGGTGAAAATGGCTAATTGCATCATATTTCATTACTTCTTCCAAAACGAACCAAACCAGCAGAGAAAAAATTATGAAATTCCTGGGAAGTTATGGCTAAAGATAAGCCAGGCTAAAGAGCAAATCCAAGTTGCATAGTAATAGGCTTAATATCATTAAATTAGTATATGATATAACTATTTTATCTACTGATTTAATATATATTTTACTTCTTTCTACAGATAACAGATGCACTTGGTGACTGTAATTTTACTTCATTGAAGTATAACTGGACTAGAAGAATCAGCTGATTTCAGTTTACACCACACCAGTCTATATATTGTTAACCATGTGGGAAACCCAAATGCATATGATAACATATGTTAATTAAAACACTATTAAAAATGAATGTCCAACTACATGTGGACATGGATCTTATGTTTATTTGACATAAAAATATAGTTCAATTATAATTTTATGTAAATTTTCTTATAGAAATAAAACTATATTCCAACAGATCCATAAAACATTTAAGTTGTGCAAAAGAGCATTTTTTGTTGTTGTTGTTGTTTTTTTTTTAGGTTACTTGCACTTTGCATGAGAACTGTTATAGTTGCCACTTTCAAATTAAGCATTTTAAAGAAATTTGTATAATATTTGGATAAGCTTGTAACAGTGATGTGAAATTTAAATTTCATGGAAGATTTGAGTCAGAATAGAAACACATAGTCAAGTTCAAGAAAATGGAGTATTTTGTATTTGGATGTTTACTTAAACTTCACTCCTCAAAAAAAAAAACCAGATGAAGGAAATGAAAATTGAATCAACAATTTACATTCATTTTTATTAGAAATACAAAATGTTTATATGGTTATATAAAAATTGAATGCTAACGTTTCCATAAGGAAATTAAATGCAGCAGTAGCTACAAGAATTGAAGAAAAACTAGTTCCCCACCAACATATCACTGTGGTCTTTTAGGTTACCTTTTATTCACAAGTTCAATTCTATATTTAAATAATTTTACTTATGTAGTTCTGTACCTTCAATAAATCAAAGAAGATATAATACAAAATGTTGCCACTTTGTGTTCAAAGTTGGCCATACAGTTACACTTTCTTTTCACTTCTTCTCCTCTCCAATTCCATACTTTGTTTTCATCTTGTCAATTTCTTCTTTCTTCTTGTCTATGTCTATCCTCTTGAATGCCTTGTTTGACTGCAATTAAAATCCATACATTAGTACTCAAATTTCAAAGACATACCTCTAAATTTAGTTCCCTATCCCAAAATGTTCTTAATGCAAGGGTCATACTGAAAGTTGTGAGCAACAATTTTTAAAACTCTTACTCTTTATTTATTAGACACACCAAGTACATCATCTTAATCCACAGATTTTTCTGTCAACCTTTAACATAGTCTCCATTTCGTTTCACAAGAAGCTACTGACACACCATTTTCCAAATATCCTCCATTTCATATTCTGGCATTTTGTTTCAGGTTCACAATGAACCAGCTTTCATCTCCAGTCACAATACTCAAAAAAATAATCACGTTTATTTTGAAATCTCTGAAAAAGGTTTTGGGCGATGCTTCTCTGAAGTTTGTGGTCTCTGGTCAACAAATGTGGGACCCAATGTGCACAAACTTTTCAATAAACTTTTCAATAGCCTAAGCTTTTAACCATTTATTGCACTACAAGTTTTAGAGCGGTTATACCTACAGTGACATGTCTGTCTTCTCTAATGAGATCATCAACTGTTTCCTTGTTGCACTCTGTGTAGGCAGTTCAAGGGTGACTCCTAGGGGGCTCATCATGGACATTCGTGTTCCCATCTTTGAAATGTTTCAACCATCTCTTGCCTCTGAAAACATCTCCACAGGTATGTTGACGTCTCAGGTGAATTTCAGCAACAGAGGTTTCATCTTTTACAAGGATTTTCAAGATGGCATGTCGAAATGAAACATTGTCTGCCATTTTGGAAATACTGCCTCTGGTCATGTGATAGTAGCTAATGGGCTCAATGGATGAAAACATGTAAAATATGATCCGATGGTAATTCCTGTTACTTTGATGGAATTTGAATTTTAACAGTAGGTTGCTCACAACTTTCAGTATGACTCTCATATTTCAAAAATGAAGGGAAGAATTAGTAAAATACTGATTTATATTTAATAATTGTTCTTTACCACATTAGCTGTATGCATCCAATATGTTAAATCTGATTTTAAACTACCAATAGGCTCAAAACATGGGTCTTCAGATCCCTGTGCCAATTGAGCTCCTAATGCTCATTTGGATCTATTCATTATAGCTCAAGCAGCAACAACACTGCCATGGAAAGCTAAAGATCCATAAAACACCACTTGATTCAGGTCCGATTTAATTTCCAACTTAACTGTTATTTATACTACAAAACATGGAGGACATCAAGTAAAAAACTGTTATTTATACTACAAAACATGGAGGACATCAAGTAAAAACCATTATGAAAAGAATCTTTAAAATTGTTTCTCAGCAAACCATATCAAAACCATATAACAATAAGCAATGATTTAAGATATTTTTAAAAGGACTTTACAAAATGGTTGCTATTCAGAGATTATTTACTGTTGAGCTACAAATAGGGGGGTTTTATATCTATCATCATATACATTTTGCAACACAGTTGATGATTAGTTATTTACTAAACCAATCAGAGCTGTTAAAATTTTTCACATTGATGTGTTATTTAATATTATTGTCAAAATATACTTTGGTAAACAAAAATAGGGTCAGTTTCATCAACTGATGTTAAAAAAGTCTCTTAACATCTTGTTTGCTAACATTATGTTAAGATTCTTGTGTTTCATTAAGCTTCTACAGAGAATTAATGACAAAAACAATTTACAACAGCTTTTCAAGAAGACAAGAACTGACCAGCATAGTTTTTTAATAACTTTCATCTATGTATTGCTATGCTTTCTGTTTCATTAGCAGACATCTAATTGCATTCACAGACATCTGCAATGCAATTTTCTAGATTGTTTGTTTAGAATTGTGATAACTGAAAAATCTAGTGCAGGGAACTAATATTTCAATGTTCAAAAGGAAATTAATTACAGAACTGTTATTAAGTATAGAGTATATCAACAAAATAAAAATTGTTCATAATCAAACAATTGTTCCATAATTTTATCCTGTTTGAATGTTTTTCTTGGCTCTCTAGTTTGTGTACTAATCCAATTTTGCTCTCAAACTTCCTATACACCTCTCCACCATGATAAGCTACACATCTACTACAACTGCTGGTTAGCCTAAGATGCTGCATTGTTACCCTGGTAATGGTCAATGAGAGGGACACTCGTATCAACAAAAGTATGTCATATATAACCTTCCCCATATACTTAGCCTTTTGAATGCAAAAAAATCTGAAAAACTTAAATTACAGAAGGATGCAGTCTGGGTATTTAATTACAGTGAACATATTTATCCCCGGTACAGTAAGTAACTAAATCAATTTTATACTATATGTACTACGTTTATTTACAATAGGCAGCTTAAAGCCAGCTTCCTCTCTTAAGCAGTAGAAATGCATTAGCCGCACTCTGTCAACACTTTCTTTGAAGTGCATGTCATTGCATAAAAGGAACAACTGATAATTTATACTGTATCTGCTGTAAAAATGCACCTTTGTATTATTCTGTTCTATTAAAACATTCTAGACAAAAATTATATCAAGAGCAGACAAAACTATTTTTCCATTCGGTTGGGAACCAATTATACCTCCACAGTGGTCATACTTCAGTGAATTACCTTCCCTTTATCTACAGCAAGTGTAGCTCTTATTTTGGAGGAAGTAACAAAGTTATAACACATTTTATTTGCTTATTGTTATACTATCCTGACTATGGTTAAATGTAGGAATTGATTCAACACTTTTAGGCATATTCTGATTTGTTTATGCCTTGGAGAGAGGGGCAGACAAAGAAACAAAAGTGGAGGCGATGCATAGAAAGTCACCAGATGTGATCTTGAACCACCTATGTATTCTAAATGAAAATACTACAACATATAATTCAGCTCAAAAAATACTTTTTGATGATCATCCAGCTAATATTACCATATAAACACCTATTCTCATATATGCTTAAAAAAATAAATAAATAACCCCAAATTAAAAGTATACAATCCTCGGGTCAAGTTTTTTAGTAGCTACAGGATTTGATGGTTTACATATAACTATTGGAATTACATTTCTCAAGGCACAAAGATCGCTTAAAGAGCTTAAAACTGGTGGACACTACATTCAAACTTTAATGGATGAGGGTATGTCGTTCACTAAGAATCAAGCAGATCAAACAATAATACTGCTCTATTCTTGAAGTAATTGCTTTGGAAACCTTCCAAATAAACATACATAGCTTTGGAAATGCATACAGTATCATCAACCATTAAACACCAGTACCATAAAAATCTCAAAAGTAATTAACACTTGAAGTATAAGAAAAAGTCATGTTGACAGTATTCAAACCCCTATCTCTACAACCCTGCTCATGACTACTTTAGAGAGCCTGTATTGCTTTAAAAATTCCTCTTTCAGAATGTTTTCAAACAGTACTCTTCTTCAGTTACAAACTTGAAGAACAGTAACTCTGTGTAAGCCGATTGATTTGCGGCAACCAATTTCCAAATTTAAAATTTCTTGAATATCCTAACACAAGTATGGCAATACTAACATAATACAAATTTAACATAATGGTAACAGCCAACATTGTTTGAAGAGACAGAATTTTTATTTACTTCAATATTAAATCACTTTAATGTTGTGTAAAAACATTGAATTGTGAAACTGGTTGCTAGCCTTTCTTCACCACAAGGCCATACAGTTAGAGTGGTAAATATATTTTGAGTGTATAGTTGAAATGGTACACTCTCAGTTGCCTCTTCAGATAACATTTATTTTTAATATTTTGCTACATGCTTTCAGTATACTCAGATGGTGTTTAGTTTAGTGTTTAGTTCAGAATTCTAAATTTCATGCCCTTGTGATCAAGAGCTTCAGTATGCAACATAGCTTTGCAGAAGGTTTAAAACAGCCAGAAAAGTCATTAGCTTAACAATTTGAAAACGTACCAAAACAGGTATTACTGAACAAAATTATGGTCTCTGAACATACCTGATAGTAGAGAACCACAAGGTATCTGTTACAGACATTAAAACCAGAGAGATGATCACATGCATTTTTTGCATCAAAGATATCCTCATACACAACAAATGCTGTACCTCTTGTTTCCGGTGTATTGCCCCTGTAATTAATAAATCATATTAATAGTTCATTATTGAAAAACTGTAGTAAATAAACATTTATTAGAACCCCTCTTTACTACAAGTATTAGAGAAAGTAAAAAAATCTGTGATTAAGAGGACAGAATATCTTTAGCAATAGTTATGGGCATCATTCAAATATCAAGAATAATTAAAGTGATCAAACATAAAATCACTAAGTATGCTAGAGCATCCAGTTCAATGTTACATTCTTCTTTAGAAATGGAACTTTCGGTGGCAGCAACTAGAGGAACATTTGCTGATCACACAGTGGAATACAACCAGTCTTTTATGATATGGAATGTAATGCCAAACTTTTTCAGTATATTTTTTAAACTTAAATTTAAATGTACATGATGATTTCTGAAGTAAATTTTATTTCAGTTATAACAGATGATTCAAATCATAAAAGACTTTAAAATACTTCATTGCTTGTCATATTTTTAAGACAAAAGAGAATTAATCAAGCTCTGTGTTCATTAAAGAAGAACTAGATGCAAAAGGATCTATTTGAAGCACTTGCCATCAGTACCATCATTTTACACACCTAAATACTGTTTTCCTGGTAAATCAAGTTCATATGTTTGCATAATTCATATATAATATATATATCTTCAATGCATATTTTGAACAAATAATACTACTACTACTACTACTACTACTACTAATAATAATAATAATAATAATAATAACAACAAATTTTCTTACACCAGTGGCAACTCCTGACTTACTGGATAGGGGATGTAACTGAAATTCTATACATTTAACAATCATAATAAGTACTAGTCTTTTATGACACTTTAAAAATACATTTACAAGCACATACTCCAGTATTTCATTAAATAACTATCTAAAAGTATACAGATATAATGGTCAACATTATTAAAGCTATCCACTGCTGCATTAACTTGGCTGCAACAGACAGATTCTTAACTTAAGAAAATGTTCCACAACAGCCAAATTTCCTTAAACAAGAGAGGCAGTAATTGCAACTTAAACCAAGGTTCACTATAAGGCAGTATTGTTACTGAAGCATTAATCCTGCCATCTAATGACTTATTATGAGTTTGAACTTACAACTATTAAAGCTAATTAAAGCAAAACTAGTAACAAAAAATACGCAATAAATAATTATTATAAGGGGTGCAACACACCAATTGAAAAGTAGCCACTGTCATTACACATTGAAAATATGCCATTTCTGTGTGATTTAGGTGCAAAATATAATCTTTTCTCAATAATTTCAATATTCTCTCATCTGGACATCATGAACTATAAACAAGTGAGACAATTTAAATCACAATGCATCATAGTTGAATGACTGCCATACAGGGTGTAAGAGTTTTGATGTTACAGAATCACAAAACTAGAAGAGGGAAATATTTTGAAAGAATGTTTGTAATATGGAAAGAAACTATTCTCAAATGGGAGACAGGCAAAGGCAAATGAAACTAACTTTGAAATAAGTGATTTAAGAGACATATGAATACTTGGAATAACAATGTATCTAAGAAGAAACAGAGAGGTGTTAGACATATAGTTAGTCTAAGTGAAAATGTGCCATAAGAATCTTCTACATTAACCAATAAAACTGGGAGAGGGATCAGAAAATAAGCTAAATGAATAAGGGCATGTATATGGAAAGTGAAATAAAAATAATTTGATACAATATGTGCCCACTGTGGTTGTGGTCTGAAAGAATATGCATAACATATACTTCGTTATACTCAATTGAAGGAATAATTATAATTGATATAATTGCAGCTAATGAGGAATGATTGATTATTGGCTCTTCTTTCCAAAATGTGACAGGATTTTTTTCCAAGTCAAACACGAGCGGAATATTTTTTTCGAAGTACAGCTTTACATTCTTTTTATCTAATACAGCAATAAAATAGAAAAATGCAAGATAAAGAACACAACATAATATGGGATGCACAGAAAAGAAGTTATAAAAAGTAAAAAAACTGGTGAATGTTGAAAACTAATAAGACAAGCGCCGAAGATCGCATTTTAGGACAATGCACCACTCCTGAAAATAATATCAAAGGTGACTGACTATAAATATAATCTAGGCATCATATCTATGGAATAAGGTTTACTCTCTTGTAAATATTGAAACAATGTCTCTTGCATTACTTGCAAGGTGACTTAATAATGAATGAGGTTCATTGTTATTATGCTGCTTTATTTAAAATGACGTGCAGTTAATCTAAGGCAACTACGCAATAAGAAAATAGCATTGCACCATAGAAGGTTAGGTATTTACTTACACCCTTATTTGCCTAATTGCTCCATACTTCCCAAATATATCATACATTTCTTCAGCAGTAATTTTATAGGGCAGATTTCGTATGTACAAGATTCTATTCACCTCCGGCGGTAAACGAACCTGTAAAAAATAATGTTTATCTTGTCCATAAATGCAAATTTACGTAACACAGAAATTAGTCATTCAACTTGAACATATATATATTTTACTTACATTGGTACGCCTCTGCATCATAGCCATTTTGATTAGTTGTTTTTAATAACAGCTGGGCAACTTTTATTAGAAATTAGAGTTTAAGCTGATTTTTCACACAGACTTACTTACAAAATCAAAACACTCCTGCCATATTTGTAATTATACGTAAACATTGAGAAGTTTAGCCAACATAAAATAATCGTTGCCCACCGCTTACTATGAAATTTCCCAAATGAAGGGAGGCATAGTGCAGGTTCAGGTTTCGCCGGAATATCTACATATATATATTTCGGAGGTCAACATAGTCAACTAACTTTCGCGAGTTATTTTCTTTCCTAAGCCCCTCGCTGCTGATTGTGATTATACGAAACCAACTATTACAGTAGTCTGGCCAAGAGGACTTAAGCCCTCTTGAGCCTAGTCATTATTAAAATAGCGACAGCTATTAGCGCTTAAAGCACTCCTCCTGCGGTCTGAGGATTTAAAGGTAGTGTTATGTTATAAGCAGGCAGATTAAGGGTACTACTTGGCGAACATTGTGTCAACTAACTTTCGCGAGTTATTTTCTTTCCTAAGCCCCTCGCTGCTGATTGTGATTATACGAAACCAACTATTACAGTAGTCTGGCCAAGAGGACTTAAGCCCTCTTGAGCCTAGTCATTATTAAAATAGCGACAGCTAGTAGCGCTTAAAGCACTCCTCCTGCGGTCTGAGGATTTAAAGGTAGTGTTATAAGCAGGCAGATTAAGGGTACTTACTTGGCGAACATTGTGGAAAATTCAATCTTTTGTATTTAACTTACAACGCTTGCAACTTTCCCGAGCTTTCTCACATACAAAAGGTGTATTTAAAATTATTGCTGCAACGCTTAGTAAAATTTTTAATTATTTTCCAAATATACTCAAGGTCGCGGGTTCAAACCCGGCAGAGCACGATGGATTTTTTCGGGCGTAAAAATCCTTAGAATAGCTAGCTGTCTTCGGTAGGGAAGTAAAACCGTCGGTCCCATGTCGTAGATTTACGGCACGTAAAAGAACCTTAGTCTGATAGAGACCTCTGAACAAAATTTTCACGCCCAATATAGAATGGGACGCTGAGAACCACAGCAGTTAAAGAGCGTCCATAAATAAAACTCAATTTCATTTCGATTATTTCCTAAACGATGCACTCAAGATATGGATTTGGGGGGAGGTGGGGTTGAGGGAGTATGCATAAGGTCAGATACATATAACTCCCACACAGTTCCTTTAGGTAGCAACAATCTACTGCTGTCACTTTTGAGCACACGCATAAACTCCGATATGGACTGGGTTTGAACCCGCAATCTTGAGCTCAGAAGGCAGCGCCTAACCAACTGAGCTACCTTGACAGACTTCCCAAAATTGATTTGTTTAGCTCACCTTTGCGAGTACTACTGATTGCATTGTATTTGTTTGCCTTGGAAACTCCATTAGTTAGCTGACCAACCAGCCGTTTCGCTGCCACACGTGCCATGCGTATCTTCTGAAGCATTTTTCTTTCCCATTTACATGAATTTTTTGCATTATGTTTTCTATAAATCATTGTACTTTCCCTTCTTCAATTACATTGATTTGCTTTTGTATGACATTTGCCTCTGGTACTCACATTGCATTAGTATAAATATAAAACTACTTGAACATTTTGCCATTAATGTGCAAAGTTTAAACATTTAATGTGAAGAAGCATTGTACAATGAAGTGTATGATTTTCAAAGAATGAAGAAATTGTTTGATTTTATAAATTGTGCAATTTGAAAAATTAAGTTATAGTACCTTTTAGAATGAAATGAGGATTTAGAATGTTGTGGAGAGAAATTATCTGGAAATAGCATATTCTGGCTGAAAATATTCTGAAGTAACAAAATAAACAAGACTATTTTTCAGACCATTTTATTGATTTATTTAGAACTGAAAAGGTTATGAGAACATTGGACCATAAAAGTTACAAAAAGTCAAATTCTTGATCTTCATTAAATACAAATATATTATCTGGATCTGAATTAGTGTTAAATTAGACTACATTGAAAGCAAGACAGTATTTTATAGAAACTGTCAGCGAAGGCATCAGAATGCAGATACTCTTATCAAATACCACAGTATAGGAGAACACATGCTAAATAGTAATTGACAAAATAAAATATATGTGGAGCGACTTTTATTCAACCGACGCCATGGCATCAGAAGAATGGAAACAAACAACAAGCTTCAACATATAGTAATGCAAATGCAAAACACGCGGCTTCCACCACTGGATGAAGATTGTATTTGTGTATTGTGACTGCAACAAGCACTGTGAAAGATATCACTCAGAAAACTGGAAAAACACACACAAAAAAAAACAACACAAATGTCAATAATAACGCTAGGACTAGATTGATGTAGTTCATTTTATATATTTGCACATTATGCACATTTCATTTAAAATATGTATATGAAGTGATTTATACAGTGAAACTTTTAAATTATATATGAAGGTAATGTGAGTCAATTTTGTAACACTATAGTCTCACTCAATTCAATCTGCAGGATCACACTTCTGGGTATCACAATACAACACGTGAAATCTATAGCGGAACTATCAATTTGAGAAAAAGATACACATTAGGAAAACTGAACACAGGAATTTTGAACTATCACCAACAGATCTCTTAAGATTACCCCAAGGAAACCAGATGGTAGTACACTTGCCAACAATGAAGATGAACATGTCTGAAATGCCTCTGAATAAAAAAAAAAATAATTAAATAAATAAATAACAAAAAAACTAGCATACCTTCAACTCATATTACCTTTGTAATAATCAATGAGATTTTCACAATAGAAAATAGATATTTGTACAAGGCAACTTAAAGCCTGTAAAATCATATTTAATTTCTTCTGAAGAACTGGAGTTAAGATTTAAAATCTTTTTCTTTTCCCTCCATTCACTTTTCCTATTAAAACTTTATATGAATAATTAGCATATTGTATATGCTGCACTTGTGTAAATATATTATAATAAGAGGCATGTAGTATTTGTGTGTGGTATTCCTATGGAATGAAGCATGTGACAAAAATTTTCTCTTACATACACACACCCACATAAGAGAGAATATCCTTTTCTTGAATCCGGGTATGCTGACTCATCTGGCAGAGGAACAATGAATCCTCCAATATTTGATCAAGCTAAGGCGTGGTTCCAGAACCTGAAGGGCATCCTGAGCAAGTCCCTGGTTCAAGGATACCGTTTTTGCAGAAAATGGTGCATCTTGGATACAAATAACAGGTTTGGCATTGTCACAGGAGTAGGATGAAGGGGAGAGACTTGTCCAATTTTGAACAAAATATTGTGCCCAGACAACAGCTCCTATTATAAAGGCCCTGAAAACTTCCACAAGCACCTTTATGGCAGGAATTCCATTTTTTCCATCCTAACTTCACTGTTGGCCTTCACAATTCAGCTCAGGCAACCCACTGGGTTCAACGGCTGTAGGAATACAATTTTATTATCCGTGCAAGTAGATGAGAGCAGTGTAAACATGTGTAGTGACATGATCATCTGATTACTGCAGCCGGCCAGCAGCCGATATCTTTGTGCATTTACATACCCATGGATATCGCTTTCAATCTCAGCCTCTTTCCCCCACTCCTTGTACTGCGCAACTTAACTGCTCACGTCTATTTGCAAGGATAATTAATACCTTTAAGCCCTTGTGTCATTCTAATGCAGAATGAAGACCATACCAAGAAAATGGCAATCAATGCCTTAAGTCGATACGACGGAAAGTTGCAGGGAAGTCAGTACCAAGTACATGGCCTCAATGAATAGCTCTTGAACTCAACACTCAGCTTTAAAAAAAAAAAAAAAAAAAATTAATTTTGCCGTTATTACTTTCAACATATTTTGCTATATATATAACATATATTTTACATTTGGAAATGTAAACCAACCAGCTTACAGAAACTGAGTAGTTATGACGAACAAAAGGGAAAAATATGGTAGCAAGATTTGTGGCTTTTAAAATATGGTTACAAAAGGCACCCTATAGGCTATGTATTGAACAGTGGAGAGAAACAAATTATATGTTTGATTTTCTTTCCAACATTGTATGAAACAAAAATTATCAATGATTGCCCAATAGTTATTAGCTAAAATATGAAACCAGACAAAATATTTACCGTTACACTACAGTACTGCCATGACATTTAACTGGGAAGGCTGGTCAACAGTTCTCTGCCTTGCACGTATACGGCAATATCATAAAGCAAGGATAGTTCTCAAATCTATCCTTTAAATGGTACAACATGCAATTTTGTACATGCATTTTCAGTGCTTGGTTGTTATTGCAAAACAAAAACGTTGAGGTTTTTAATTTTATTCGTCTATTTTTGTACACTACATCACTTACTATTTTTTCACCATCTTTTTATGGCTACTTTCTCTTGTTTACTGTTATTGTATTATTTTCTAACACATTTTTAATTCAACATGATTTAGGTATATCTATGACTAATTTTGCTTCTTTTCCTGGAGTTTTGCAAACAATTGACATTTTTCTTGTGTTCTGTTACATTAAAACCCCCACGCTTAGGTGCTAAATTAGATCCTATCTTACTAACATCCTATTCCTTTGCATATGTGTTTGTTTACAGCAATCTCTGTCCACAACAGTAGCACTCCACTGAATTTAATTACAATAAATGTAAATGGCGTGTTATTTATGGACACTCTTCAACTGCTGTGGTTCTCAGCATCCCATTCTAAACTGGGTGTGGAAGGCCCTCTTAATTTTGCTCAGAGGCCTCGCTTGAGGTTCTTTTACATGCCGTAAATCTACGACACAGGACCAACGGCTTTACTTCCCTTCCAAAGGAAGCCATGCTAAGGATTTTTACACCCGAAAAAATCCATCGTCCTCTGCCGGGTTTGAACCCGCGACCTTAGAATTTAATTACAATTACAATATATAGTGTTTTGTCACTGAAGTGTTCCAATCATTAAAATTACAATATATATGGTGGTACTTGCGACATTGATGTGCTCTGATCATGTTTTAAAACATCAGTCACAAAGTCCACCATACATTATAGTTTTAATTAAATTTGAGGTTTATTCCTAAAATAGACAAAACTTAACTTAATATAACACAGCAGTTAATTACTTCACAAGTTTTCTATGCCAAAGAAATGGACTGGAGAGTTCAAATGTAGCCATTCTTGTATTTTGATAACAATTGTCTAGAATTTCAAATTACTATGACAAATGAAGAAAACCACAATTTACAATGTTATAACTGTGCAACTATAACTGTACTAAAACTGATGAAAATTGCATGAAAGCTAACAATCTCATTTGTTAAAAAAAATAATTCTTTTCCACCATGACAAGTCATCAACATAGACTTCAATTGTGGTCACAAAGTTGGATAACTTGCATTTAAACTACCATCATATGCATCATATTCACCAAATTTGCCCTGTGTGACTTTTTTCCCTTTCCAAATCTGAAGAAATGCCTTGTTGGATTAAGATTACCCCAGATGCAGAGATTATTTTGCAGAGTTGGACAAATAATTTTATATTGAAGGGGAAAAAAATGTTGTTTGTTAATGATGCTGTCAATTGCCACAATCATATCAGTGCTGCTGGTGTGCCAGAATTTTGTTCTGCAGGAGTTCTTTAACATGCCAGTAAATCTAACATAGAGCTGTTGCTTAAGTACACTTAAAAATCATCAGTCTGGACCAGGTTTGAACCTGCGACATTGGATCAGTTGGCCAGCACCTAACCAACTGTGCCACCAAGACCACTTATACTGAAGGTATTAAAAATATCGAGTATCATCAGTTTAAATGTGTATAGCTGAAAAATGACTATGTTGGGAGCAGGGAAGCTGGTAAGTGTCTTTTTTTTCTTTCTCAGACCATCATAAAGCCCGAATTTTGTACTGAGTATTTTCTTTATTAAACACAATAGAATACCAACAGATTCATAAATTCCATTCTATCTCAAACAAACACTGACAAATTTCTGACATTGTGATATTAACATTGTAAAGCTAGATTGATTCAGGATGACAAAAGTTAAAGACAAAGTTGATAAAATATGCTAGGCAAAACATATTAAACACCAAATTAATAGTACTCCTGAAATTCTAATTTTAATCTGAAACCCTAAACAGAAAGATAAGGAACCAATTAGTATTTCTAATCAGAAACATAACAAGAATGGAATGAATGGGGGGAAAATTCCCAATGGCATTAGTGATTTATTTTACACCTTGTTAAATGCAGCAATATCCACACTTTGCACCTGAAAAGAAAGAAAGAAAAAAGTCAATTAAATAAAAAAATCACAAAACACCTGTCTTTATGAATGCATTGATTTTAGAACAATTTTGACTTTATTGTGTTTAAGTCATTTGGAAAAAAAACAACAAAAAACTTACGTAATCTTCAATCTGTTCAATTGTTTCTTGCAGCCAATCCACTGATACTTTATCATCTTCTACCACACAAGAGATTTGAAGCTTGTGGATACCATATGCCAAAGGAACTAGTTTTGCTACAACAGAAAGAAAAGTAATCACGTATAAATAATACGACAACCCATACTTTTAGATGGTATTCTCCTCTCATGCATACAAAAATGTAAAATGGATTTTTTTGTTCCTTTAACTTAAATAAACCTAAGGCAAGATTAAAGCTCTTTTTTGTGAATGAATTGTTCATACTCAAATATACTTAGAAAACGCATACAAATTAAGAATACCTAGTATTGGTTTTGACTAAGTCAAGTCTTAAGAAATTTAAGTGAAGAATTACAGTACAGAAAATACTTACAAGCTCCCCAAAGGAGCCCATCTGTACTGACTGCTCGCACAGCTGTTTCCATGGCCTTCATGTCAGTCTCATCATCCCAAGGTTTAACATCCAAAATGATGTTGGACTTTGCTATTAGAGCTGGTTCTGAAAATTAAAATGTATTGCATCAATCATTTACTAAACCTATCTTAATTACTGGTTTTTCTGAAGGTAAAAGGAAAGAAATTACCCTAGAAAGCTAATATAAATAAATAAATAAATAATAATAATAATAATAATAATAATAATAATAATAATAAAAGAAAGAACCTTTAGGGGAAAAAATTATAAAAAAGTACCTTTAGGGGAAAATATATACATAAAAAATATTCAAAAAATAGCTGTTCAATTTAGCAATTTACTGAAGTAGAAAGCATTAAATAACTTAGAACTATATATAAATTTAATGCTATAGCACAGGCATCATCAATATTTTTGGGCATGGCATTCATGACTGTGCAATTATACTGAGATGGATGGATTAGTACTACCTAACAGTGCCGTGTTTGCCTGATTAGTCCAGCAAATGAAGGCACATTAGAGGTTATTGATGAACAGCACCTTTTATTTAAGAATGTGTTACAAATAATTAATACACTTATTTTGAATTTAGAACACTTCCAGTACTACTACCACAGTTAGATTGTAATTATAAGTAAACAGTCATTATTAAATTGACTCTAACCATAGCTTAAATTATGATGGTTGATGTGGTTAAACTATACACGCTCTACTTTTAATAAAATATTTATTCTGCTTTTAATGAATAAAAGAATAAATAACTACTTTATTACTTATAATTAAGGGTACATAAAATATAGATTTAAATTTGAACTTGTATTAAGTATAACATTTATTATAGCAAGCTATTATTATTTCAACATCTATAATGACAGATTTTGTGACACGATTTCCTCTTGTATAACAAATGTCAGGTTTCCTCTGTAGCTGAGTGCCCAGTGTTTTGGCTTTAAAATTTGGAGGTCTTGGGTTTGAGTACTGAATACCAGCACAAGTTTTAAATTAGAATTTTTCCATACCCTTCACAAAATCTGGGAGCTGCATGTGGCGGTGAATGCAAACATTTCAGGATAGAATTAATTAAAAGTAAAAATGAAATATGCTACAATCAACGAGTTGCTTTTCAAGTCAATGGCTGCAGCATAACCATAAAAAATATATTAAGTCTAAAAATGAAGCACGAAAATCTGTAGTATATTTTGGAAGACCATTAATTAGAATTTCTGTCCAGCATGTAAGCAGTTAATATAGAAATTTCATAACTAATTACATTTATGTAACATGGGATTTATTATTATTTTTTTGTGTCAACACCTAACCTCCATTCTCTGCATGTCACTCCTCTTACATGTCTCTACTGCTCTTTAAAGATCAAAGTGTTTGTATATTGTTTCATTCCCAACATATTTTATGGCACAAAAAAAAAAAAAAATCAGTTTTCAACTTCACTTTTCTTTACCACAGCCTACATATTTATATCATTGTCTTTATTAAAAAACCTGTATAAGGTACCTTTAAGTACAATAATTATTTTGCATGTTATAAGCTTAAATTTCAGACCCAAAAATACCACTTTATTCATATGAGTGATTTCCAAACTGCAGAACTTTAAAAGCTGAACTCGTTTGCCTGTGCTTCAGACAAAGTTTCTTGCTTACTATGTATGAGGAATTGTTGGCTCGCTTTACATACATAAAAAACTACAATTTGTGATCGGGGTTTGCAACCAGTGATAAAAACATATAACTGGGTTTAAATAAATTAAAATTACACAAAAAATTATTGATGTTGGTGATTAATGAAACTGCCATAAAGAAGAATTAAATTTATAAGTATCTAATTTCTAACTTAATGATTTAAAATTATCTGAAAAACTTCTAAAAGAATATGTGTACGTTATGTTAAATGAAAAATTCTCAACCTATTACAGATGATTTAAATACCTCTTATAGGAGTGATTTAAATGCCTCTTAAACTTATATTATATTACTATACTTGTATATACCTTATTCTTACCTGCGGTGCCATAATAGTAAAAGCTGGTGTTAAACACTATAAAAGAAAATATATATATACAGTATACTCTCGATTATCCGAGGTAATGTGGGGGAGAAGCATGAATAATCGAAGAAAACGAACAATCGAGAAACCCATAATTTAATGCTTTTAAGGTACAACATACATATGTAAAATAGAAATTAAGTTTAAAAGCTTTTTTCAACATGTACTCTGTGCATAAGTATTGTTTTTTTTTACGCAACAGCAATAAAAAAAACCTATGAGACAGTTAAGTACCATTTCCATTGTTTAAATGATCCCCGTTTGACAACAGATTAGTGTTTACATTGTTATCGGCCTGACTATTTCATGTAAATTAAAAACAAATTTGTAAAGAGATGGTGAAGAAACGGGGGGGGGTTTGACATTAAAACAACATAATTTAAAAGGTAGGGCAGGGGGGTGGGGATGCACAGATAATCCAAATGAGTACACGAATAATCGGGAGTACACTGCATGTGTATATATATTATTCAACTTATACTATGTCTCCTGTCCCATATCTCTCAAATGGCTTTCATTCATTTTTTCGATCCTAAGTCAAATGACTGCTAGCTCGCTTGTATTTAGGTGCAGAGAGATAAAGCATAATAATGGGAAACAAACAGGATCTCCCCCCCCTCCCATTTTAGGCTTTTTAGCTTCTAATGGTGTTATGTTCATCTTTTTCCCTTTGGCACTCATTTCTATCCCTACTCTGGATGTTGCTGTTTTGATTGCAAGCTCTCCATCAGCACTTTATAAGTGAGGCAAAAATGAAGGAGGAGAAAAGAAAACAAGAAAAAAAAAAACCATTACAGTAAGTAACTTACTCTTTGATTTTTTAGCTGCATAAGCTGCTAAACGTTCTTCCTTAAGTCTTTTTGCTTCTTCACTTTCCTCCTAAAACAGAAAAATAATATTTGTCCATTAACAATGGTCATGAAGTAAGAAAACAGACATAAATGGTACACAATCCAAGCTAAATACATACTGTCCTGAATTATTTGTAATTTAAATAGCAATTATTAGTTTATGTTCTCACATATAGTGTGTTAAGAACTAAACTGCACTAATTCAAAAACTGGAAGAGAAACAACATATACCCATAGACTGGTCTACATGCCATTAAAAGATGAAGAATACAACACAGAATACAAACACATAATATCTGCCACAAAAAAGAATGGCTTTAACCAAAAATTAATAGATAAGTCAAAAAAATTCAAACAACGGAAATTAATCACAGAAACCACAAAATTGAGCCCTCCAATAGACAAACCTTGCTTAAGAAAGTTTATTTATCACCCAAAACTACACCACAAGTTTCAAAATATATTCAAAAAACAGAAATCACACTACACATAAGTTCAGTCTCCAAAAAGTGCTCTGCAACCAGCTAAAAGACCAAATCCCAGAATACAAAAAATCAGGAATCTACAGAATAAATTGCGCAGATTGCAACAAATTTTACACTGGTAAAACAAAAAGACACCTTGAAACAAGATTTAAAGAACACACGAGAGTAGTAAAATACAAAGAAACTGACAAATCAGCCGGTGCACACCACTTTTGGTCTACTAACCATTAAATAGTACCTAACATACACCTTATAAAACCTGCCAGATATGCAGCAGAGCTTGACATCTGGGAAAAAATCCACATTGTTAAAAACCAATGCCACATATTCAATTTTGAATTGCTGCCACAAAATGTATTGTAGAGCTTCGCCACTCAGCCACAAGGGACCATCACACCTCAATATAGAACACCCTGTGGAAATTTAGATGGAAACCATAGATAATGAAGCCTACATGGCTTCGAAACCGGTCTGGAAAAACTATACATAAGTGATACTAAAGTGTTACAAACCCAACTCAAAAATATTCCAACATACATGCATTTTGAGATAGGACTAAGCATTACTGAGAGTATGACCTATTTTTCTAAGCCTTTAAATGCATGTTCTCTTTTGCAGAATATCTGAGAATTGGTATGCTCATAATATCACTCTGTGCTTCACATCTTGTGAATAACTAGCTATTAACTTTTATTAACTTTTTGAGCTCATTAAACTATCTACATTACCTTAATTTTATAGTAACCATAAGATAGTTACAACATTATCTGATCTCATTAACTTCATTATCTTGCGAGGGATTTTTACTTTCTCTACACATACTATGTACATGTGTATAGAGAAGGTATTGTATTGCACCCAAAAATTTGACGCTGAGATTTCACCAGAAATACACATTTTGGGACCCCCTGAATCAAAATAAGCATTTTTAGAAGAATATCCATGTGTGTCTGTGTCTGTGTGCAGCATAGCTCAAAAACAAAAAGCCTGTTTAACACCAAACTTGATATTTAAGTTCAGTATCTTCTAAGGATGTGACACAAAAATTTTCAAGAAAATTCCCAACTACCCTTTAAATGGAAAAAATTGCGAACATTTTGGCTCTAAGAATTTTTATTAAAATCTTTTATATTTAAGACATTTACATGACAAAATGAATATCTTGAATTTTCTGGGAATAGCCTCTGAAGACCTCTTTATTCTGGGTGTATTTTTCTGAATTTTGCATAACTGGTAAACCTTAAGAGATAGAAAAAAACTTACTGCACAAAAAATGTAGACATCATTAAAACACACAATTTCTGTAATATACATTTTCTTCGTAGAGTTGACCATTTTCGAGATATTCCTTATTTGTTTCAGTTTCAAAATACTTTAACTTTTCTCATACAGGAACCTGTCAACACCTGGCCATGCAAAGAAACGGATTTCAATCCCCTAGCAATCATATCTTAAAACATTTGATTGTTGGTTTAGCCTAATGTATTCCTTTATTTCCTTTCTCCTTATAAGGAGTTAGTAATAAGAACATTTCTGCTAATGTTTATTTTGATTAGCAGGTAGATAAAAAAATAAACTTACTAACAATTATTTGTTACAGAGATGTAGAGAAAGTCATGTGAATGGAGCACATCAGAATTTTTTTTTAATGTAATAAAAGGGTGCAATACATATATTTGCATTCAATTAGAACCCACCAGCATCCAAGCATGGTATTACACTGATTGCTTTTGTTGGACCCTCCCTCTGCTATTAATGTAAGTATACATTTTAAAATCCTTGGTTTAATAGGTTGGCCACACCTGTTGTGTCTTAGACCACTTGGCCACAAATCCCGGAGTCAAAGTCAAATAGGATTGGCATTATTATCTAGTTAAATAGAACTCAATGGCACAACAGCTCACGAGGAACCCTGGCCTGCCGCTGTGTTGCCAATCTCGGCCCACAATAGATATCATGGATGGGGTGCAGTATTGGAGGGTAAGGCGTGGTCAGCACCTCAAACCCCCCCAGCCAGCTAATGCGGTCCTCATGACCTGGAACCACTACTTTTCCATCAAGTAGCTCCTCAATTGCCCCCCTCCCCCCAAGGACCTCATGAGTCTGAATGCACCGTGGACCAGGTCTCCCAGCAGCAGAAAAATTCCCACGCTGGTACCGGGAATCGCACCCTATCTAGTTAAATAGATTATTTAAAAGTGTTCACATGATATAAAGCTCCCATATCAGTAACCGGTTAAGCTAAGTTTAATTTAAATAATTATTCAAATACTATGCCTACTACTGCATTAAATATATAATATAGTTGGTGAACTAAATTATATATTTAATGCAGTAGCGAATTATTTTTATTTGCTTAAAAGGTGGCTGATGTGAAAGCATGTGCATTTAAGTACACCAGGAGTGGACTGGATTGAGTATAAGAATGCACCTACAGAGAAAATAATGTACTTACCTCAGAATCTGAGCCAAACAGATCAACACCATCATCATCATCTTCAACCTTAGAAGAATGTGCAGGTGCTGATGCTGGTGTTGGTGCAGATGCAGTCTTCTTAGGTGCTGGAGATGCTGCTGATACAGTGTTTGCACTGGTTTTTGCTTCAAGTGTCTTTACTCGACTATCCAGTTTTATAACTAAACTCTGAAGGTCATCCAGCTCTGCAATTTAAATAATGCATTACATCTTCAAAATGAACAAGGATATCATAGGTTTTTAATACATCATAATAACATTTTTTTTTACTTCCTCTACACATACTATGCATACAGTAGGTAGAGAAGGTATTGTGTTCCACCCAAAACTCGATGTCAAGATTTAATCAGAAATATATCCTTTGAGGTCCTTTGAATGCAAAAAAAGGATTTTCATAAACAGGTGTGAGTGTGTGTTTTTTGGCCAACATAACTCCAGAACAAGAAGAACATTAAATACCAAACTTAAATTTGGTATTCTAAGAACACAACTCAATGTGCTTTTTTTTGAAAATTGTTTCTCTCAAAAATGGCTCTAAAAATGTTGATTAAAATACTGTACATTAAAAATATTTATATGTCAAATAAAATGTATATCTTGAGTTTTTGGTAATAGCCTCTGTAAACCTCTTCTTTTTTTCTTTTGCATAACTGGTAAAGCACAAGAAATAGACAAAAACTTACTAAACAAAAAATGTAGATTTTGTTAAAGCACACAATTTATGTCAAACTTTTTCCTTAAACTTTTCTCAAATGGGTGATCATCTTTCGTTTCATCTCCCTCTTATTTTTACTACTGGTCATGCAAGTGAATTGAATTTTAATTGTTTCACATAGTGACCAGCAGTTTGGTACTATTGCTTTAGTCTAATGTATTACCTTACTTCCCAACTGCTTAGGAGGTACAAATACACCATTTCTGCAATGATAGAGATACAGGAATAATCATTTGTAACAATAGTTTGTAGAGAAAGTCATGTAAACGGAACTCATCAGACTTTTTTTTTAAACAATTCTTAGACATATATACTACTGCAAATGATAGTAATGGCTTTCCTCTTTGGCTCTTTAGTAAGCATGCAAGTCCTTAGATATTTTTGGAACTATATAGAAACTTTATTTCACCAACATAAGCAAGTATCTTACAATTTACATTTGCACATGTGAAAAACTAAGAAAGGCTGTGTAAACAAGTTTTACCTATAACTTGCAAGGGCCATTACAAGTTTTTAAATTTAGAATCTGATAGTTTTGTCTTTTCAAACTAATCTACATTGCATTCTGCATGTCTCATCATCTCAAATAAATTTTTAAATTCCAAGCATCATTCTACTTTGATGAGAATGCAAAATATATACTTTGCAAGCAGCTGCTGTAGCTTCAGTCCATTCAAATCACTGATCTCAAATTCTTTCTTTATTTTGAGAAATGGAAAACAGTTGCCTAAGACGATCTTGACTTGACTCCTGCAGAAATTGGGTTGCTTTTAGTGCAGTGTAGGAGAAGTCATGGTGCAACAAAATCCTATGCAGACCAGTTCTAGCATACTTTACTGACAGTTCATTGAAAACTTATGGCAAACATTTTATGTGTACCATTTAGCAGAGACAGCATTTTGTCCCTCGAGAAGAATTGTCACAGTATGATCACTAGCTGAGAACAAATAAATCATCTTGACCAGGGATCTACAAATCTGCATGTCGCCTCATTTTATTACATAATACCACTATCAGGGGCAAACAAATATGTTGACCAACTACAACACACTCCGTTAATCAACACATTTCAAAAGTAAACAAGCAGTGGAGTACACTGCATCCATGCAACATGGCTCTTTCGAAACTAAAATAGAAAGGAAACTTCCAATTCTAACCGAGGAGAGGGGAACAATATTTTTGCTGTGCTAAGCGTGAAAATGTGAAATGACTGTTGTGTTTCACAGTTTATATTGGTGTTTATAAATCAAATATTAACTTTACAAATTTTGTCACAAAGACCCCCAAAAAATTACAGGAAGGATAGTGATAGCTATTGAAAAAGAACATTGCAAAAGATTTATTTACACAACATAGTGTAGTGAAGAAGTAGATTAGAAAGTACTCATTTTACAAATCCTTAGAGGTTATAATTATAGGCAGGCACCAATAAGTAATATTACATATTAGAATTTCAGGTTTTGCACATGCAAATCAACTGCAGCAGCAGAATGCTGAAAGTTCAGTACAATAAAATGAAACAGAAACTTACTAGCCAGTTCTGTGGTTGCATTAGAAATAATGACACCACTCAAAGTTTATATTTATGGGGATTTTATTAAAATTTGTTTTAATAAGTTTGCTAATAATCCTGAATAGTGAGAAGGTTTTAACACGATCAAGTTATCAGCATATAGAATTCAAAGAATAATAAGCCATGTTGGAACATTGTGTATTTAAGTTATATATATGCAAAACTATAATGCTCTTGCTGAAGTGAAGATTACGATAAAAAATTAATGTAAAAGCTTTCTCAATCTGTATGTATATGCCTGTATTAAGCAGAAATAATGTTAACGGTGTCAGAGAAGTTCCTTTGTGATTAAGCTGCCACTGCAGCTTAAGAAATCCCCTTCTACGACCCATGCATGATATGCATAACAGATTGCATTCCCTGACATCACCATTCCTGCAATCGCAATGACCAATTTGCAGACCGGTGATCTTGACAATACTTTCTGCTTGCCTCACTTTTGTTGGGGAATCCTCTCGAGCAGACCTAGATCAATGACTGTTGCTTAGTTTGTGGATCAAACGAGTATTGTATATCCAACTTTCATCACTTGCTGCAATGTTAAATTTGTTTTTGAACTTTTCCTTATCATATTTTTCTGTGACTTGCTGGTATTATTAGATACATGCTTGTAAGTTTTCTGAAGGATGATGTTCCCAGCTGCTGATTCAATGATATGTGCAACGACTTTCCTGCAACATGAACTGGGCTTTCATCACATTTTCATCCTTTGTTGCTGTAGCCAACCATCCTATGCAGTCTTTTAACTTTGAGAGAATCCCTTCCTGTTCCAAACTCTGCAAACCTTTATAAATTGTGGTCCTCAAAGGGCAAAGACCCCCAAATGCCTGGTGCAGTCTTTCTCCCTTTACATCAACTTTTAAAGTCCTTGCATGGAAATGTTCTCACTTGAAATCCATCTGCACATAATGGTGTAGCAACAACTGCATGAATATACACAGATGTTCTGATGCTACACATTGTTGGAGCACACCGAGGTTTACATACAACTGAACTTCAATCTAAAGTTAGGAAGAACTGCTTTGGCTTGCTGCAATTCATTGATGCAAATTCTCAAAACTTTGACTCATAAAATACCAATAAAAACTTTATTTCTGACCATGATTTTTTCACATTCTTTTAATGCTAAATGCATTTTATCACTATATAGAGGATATTGTATTTAATCCAGAATGATTCACCAACATAATAGAAAGAAAAGTAGAATATTTTTTACTGGAAGAATTGGACAGTAGTGGATTATCCGTTTTAACTGAGTCATATTATTAGCACTTTATATCAATTATTTGGGACATGCTTTGAAACTAGGATTACTTTCTACATGTCTCATAAGATCAAGTAATCTAATTCATCAATAATACAGAGTCATTCTAAGTTTTGTACATAGCCATTGCTTGGAACTTGGCATATTGTAGGAAATTGCTTGCCATGCACTATATTGTTTCTAACCAGTTCTACCTTCCACAAACCCTTCTCTGTGTGCTGGATAATCAGCTGATATTAAAATCTTTCTACAGTCACTGATACATTGTGAGACTACACATTTCAGTGTATAGTGTGTTAGACATAAAGTCTATTTACTTTAGCACTCAGAATCTTCATTTGTGATTCCTATATGACTAACTTTATAGAAAAGTGAGATAGCAACTTAGAGTCATTTCCTTCTGTTCATGCTCCTAACAGAGAAACAGTATGTAATGTTATGAATAGATTTAGGGAAACTAAATATACTCTTAATAAGAAACCAAAAATAAATTGCTGTTCTTTTCTTATAGTGGAAATGTTTGACATTTCCACTAATTGATATATACTGACCCACATTTAATTTTTGCTTTTTCTACTAGTATTGTATTCCACTGAAAATTCAATATTAAGATTTAAAAAAAATACATATTTTAAAATGCCCTGAATCCAAAAAAGCATTTTAGAAAAAGGTCCATGCATGTGTCTGTGAATAGCGTAACTGAAGGACAAAAAGATATGACACAATTTTCAATAAAAATCCTCAATCCTAAACTACATGGCAGATTTTTTTTAAATATTTTATTTTTTAAAAAATGGCTAATGATTTTGATTAAAAAATTGTATATTAAATGTATTTACATGTCAAAATGTATACCATATGCAGATTTCTATTCAACACACAATTTATTTTATATAAGCTTTTTTGTGTCTTGACCAATTTCCAAGATCTCAATTATTAATGGTTCCACCATTCACTACTTGTCATTCTTTTAAAGTACTTTCGATGTTCAGTTGTTTCTTTCAATTGCATGTAAGAGCACGGAACTTTAAGGCCAGCTGTAAACATACAGTTTCTAAACATTTGACTATCACTATTTCTCCAAAGTTTTATCTCACAGGTAAAGTAGATAGAAGCATAAATTTTGTATGTATTGTTTATATATCCTCCAATAAATAGAAGGGAGAGAATGCTATGTAAAGGTAACTTTATTATTTTTTAAAATTTTTTTGGGCTGCATAGGAACATCATTCCCAGCATCTATGATGAAAGCACATAGTTATTATAGTTAGAATTTGCATGAGAAATTTACACATTTGAAGGTGTTCCACATTTCACCTAAAGATTTGATATTGCCTGCGGTGCCAGAGCAGTAAAAGCAGGCATTAAACACTACCAAAAAAAAAATAAATAAATAAAATAAAATAAAGATTTGATAAAGAGATTTCACTAGGAATACACATGGAAGAAAGGAATGAGAGTGAGTGAGTGAGTTTTTTGTTTTTAGTATCTTCCAAGGATGGAATACTAAGATTTTCAGAAAAATTCCACAACCCCCAAATACCTTTTACATGTAAAATTTTTAAAAAATGATTTCTCAAAAATGGCTAACAATTTTTATTAAAATATTGTATATTGAAGATATTTACATATTTTCCCCATTCAATGCTGAGGGAAAGTACCTGGTTATGGAGAAAGTGATGCAAGATAACTGAAAATCAAATATATTTTTTATGTATTTACTATCGTTCCCTTGGTAACATCGTTTAAATAAAGAAATAAGTATATTTTTGTTGTAATTCTTTAAAATGAACAAGTTATAAACTAAGCACATAACCATTAACCCTTCTTGGAACCTGAAAATGACGCAGAAATGATGGATTCATTTTAGGTTAACTTCCTATTGCAGATGTTGGTTATTTGACGTTATGTGGTACATGAGCTAGCTAAAGAACATGAAGATACCCATGTTACCATCACACTGCAATTAATATATTTGATCAAGTAATATTTTGGGCTAGATGGAAAAATTTAATACACAAAGCTATCATCAAATAAAAGCTTATCAATTGCCCAACCAGATCTACTTGCTCTTTAGTTATATCATTGTTAGCCTTAAAATGCTGTTTAGACATTGCAGAAAATAAAGAAGAAAGAGGTGGAAAACATTAAGGAGTAAAGGAAAGAAAGTGATTGGAAAAGCATGAATGTTACTTTGTGACTTTCTCCTTAATGTAATTCATTACCTATTTCAGTGTTTTCCCGTCACTCTATGGAAGTGCTGCCATTTCTGTTATTATACCAACGACATCCTTGGTTGCCCACGCTGTTAAATGCATATGTCTTCCTTTTCACAATATCTTATGGATGCAATGACTTCGTCCTTTTTGCAATACGAACTATATATGCTACATTGCACAGATCATTGCGCTTTTCAGATGCAAAGACATTATAGACATTGGCAATGGGCAAATTCCTGTTGATACTTCTACAGACCTCATTTTGTTTTCATCAAATTTTTGTCACTTCACAATGTCCAAGGAAGAATTAATATCGAAAGTGTTCGCAAATATTGGTGTAAATTACAAAAACTATACTTGGTTGAGCAAATGAGCCATTTTAGCCGCAACTAATAAGAATGTAGGTAATTTGAATATAAAAATTCAAAGTAAATTGATGGACAAATGTATTCATTTAAGTCGATCCGATTCCATTACCAATCCAAATAAAGTTGTCAATTATCTAACTGAATTCCTAAATTCATTGGATCTCCTGGATTACTGCCACACAATTTACAGCTCAAGGTTGACTAGGTGATAATTATGCTATGCAATCTCAATCAGCCGAACAAAACTCACTGTTATAAAAAATTATGAAAATGTTGTATTTAAGCTATGACGTAGGAAAGTTCAAATGCGAGGATATACTTATTCCAAGAATACCACTAATGTCAACCAACTTTCCTTTTCAATTTAAGCGTGTTCAGTTTCCGCCACACCTGGCAATGACAATAACATCTCAAGGTTAATCATTAGAAGTGGGTGGACATGGGCAGTTATACGTTGCGTGCTCGAGAGTTGGCAAACCATCGGCGCTATTTGTTTTCTCTCCGGAAGGAAAATTGTACATTACAAGGCATTACAATAAAGTATTGTCAAATTATTTAATTGTAATTTTATTTCATTGCATGGTCGTACTGTAAATGGACAATTTTATCCGATTTTTTTTCATTAGGTACTTCACCTGTGCGAAGCCAAAGCGGGCAGCTTGTATATAATATATATCTTAAAATTTCAATAAACCAAATGAATTACAATAATATTTCCATGGCACTTCAATTAGAGCAACCAGTTCTAAAGACATTTCTTTGGTCTAAGGTATTCTCTTACTTCCCTTCCACTTATAAGAAACTAGGTAATATGATCATTTCTGCTTATGTTTATCTTGATTAGCATAAAGAAGATAGAAGAATTAGCTTTTGTAAGAATAGTTTACAGAAAAAGTCAAGTGAATGAGGCACACAAGATTTTTTTTACTTTCTCTACCTCATGCATAGTACGTAGGCATGGAAGTTATTACATACTGAGATTTCACTGCAAATGCATGATTTACAGTCCTGCATTTGCAACAAAAGCATTTTTAGAAAAAGGTCCTCTATGCATGTCTGTTAACATAATAATTCAAAAATGAAAAGTTTGTTAAATACCAAATTTTCCCAGGATGTGGCATGAAGATTTTCAAGAAAATCCTCCTTCCTACTCCAAACTACCCTTTTTATTTTCAAATTTTTTGATTGATGGCTCAAGTTTTTTTATTAAAAATACTGTATGTCAGACATTTACATGACAAAATTGTATTTTCTGGAAATAGCCTCTAAAGACCTATTTCATTCTGGATAAATTTGGTATAACTGGTAAACTGTAACGGACAAAAACTTGCTACACTAAAAAAAACCCAGATTTTGGTAACACACACAATTTATGTCATAGAGATATATATCTTGTTACTGGTTTCAAATTTAAAATACTTAAAACCTTTCTCAAGTTGGAATTTGTGATTCCTGTATCTTTGGTTTTACTCCAGGCCACATAGTGACCACAGCTTTTAAAAGATTTGAATATCACTTTAGCCTGGTGCATTTTCTTATTTCTGCTCTACTTATAAAGAACTAAGTAATAAGGTCATTGCTGTTAATGTATATCTTTATTAGCATGTTGTAAATAAAAGAATAATCTTTTGTAAGAATAGTTTTGCAGGACTGGTAGAGAAGGTCATGTTAATGGAACATTCAGATTTTTTCTCTCCAGTCATTGTGATGTCAGATATGTGTTGTTAATACGCTTAACTTGTAGTTAGTATGAGAGCACCCTGAAAATATCACATCTGAAATTATCAATAATCTAAATTGAACAGCATATTCATGGAGCTTCAGTACAGGAAGTTAATTATTTATCATAATCATTTCTCTATTTCCCATAAAAGAATTATCAATTTGATAACACAATATTTCTGATATCAACTTACATATATCTTACTTTGCATTTTGGAATTATGGTAAAGACTACACCACTTGCTCTACTGTCCGTTGGGTGTTAGCATTATATAAAGCATTAAGCTGCAAACAGGTTTGTCCAAAAATTATGAAGGATTTATTCAAAACAATCTTCTCAGTTCATATGTAATCTGTTTTATTTTACATTTAAACTGTTTAAAGCATTAATGCAAACATTATGGTTTCTACTAATTTAAGACCTATCAGCACATTATCTCCCCTATCCAAATCTACTGTATTTATAACCTGAACTACCATTTAGAATGCATAGCTTAATACTCTATTTCTTCCCTAATTGACTTTACCCAACTCCAAATTTGTGATTGCCACCAGATTACTCTTGATAAAAATGATTACTGTATTGATTACTGTACTATGGTTTAAGAATGAAATACAGTTCCCTTAAGAGATGTACACTATAAGCACACAGTGAGCTCAACCCCTACCTATTATGAACTTCCAATATATGGAAACTACAACCCAAAAGCCTAATATGATTGTCACAAACTTGCTAAGGATAAGAATAGGTATAGGCCAATTACTGGTCACATCTTAGGAGGGAGGGCAGTGTGACATTGTATAGTTGGCCCTCTCTCAGAAAAATTGTGTAATGAGATTCTGTTTAGAAAAGTTAGTAAATACTATTAATACACAAGATATGCATTAAATGGCAAAACAAGGTACTTTATCCATTATTATTCATACAATAACGGTTTGAAACTCAAAACCTCCCATAATTCTTATCAAAATTAAGAAATAAATGTAGAGACATTTATAAACTTGCAGGAAACATAAACAATGCTTAATAATTAAAGATTTTACATGAAATAAACATGATCTTGCTTCAGTAACAATTCAATTGTTTATTACAAAGATCATCTTCCTCATCAGATGACAGCAGCCAAGGATCACAGAGAATGGAGGCTACTGATAGAGGCAGCATCAAAAGAATGAGGATCTTTCCTGAACTGGCTACACGAGATTGCCAGAACTTCACCTTGCCAGCCAAGAGGCCCTTGCCCTACAGGGATTCTATAGGCTAATTCTAATTACTAAGGTTACCATCTCAAGCTTTTTTGAATAATTTTGCAGGAAAGTATAAATTAAAGAATTAATTTATTAAAGCAGTGATCTCTTGTTAAAGGTCATTAGTGATATTGAAAAATAATTTGTTCCATATGTAAACAATTTATTCTTATACACAAATTACACAAAATAAGGACCATTTCCATATAATTATATACTTTTAGATTATATTTTAAGATTAAGTTTTATATTGTATGTAACTTTAAGTTATTTGCATTGCTTACAATTTTAATAATGTATTTATAGCCTTTGTATGTATGCATTTATGGTGTACTTTGTTTATAGTGGCCTCCAGTTGGAGGAAGTTGAATTTGTAATAATAAAATATTGTATATGTATAGACATCTTTGTGCAGCATCTTTGTGTACTTCAAAATATAAAAGAATCCATTCTTTTTTGAGTGTTTAAGCAAATAATGGGAAGCAATCTTGTAATTGCATTAACAGTGTTCCGCCACTGGATGGAATGCTTTGAAGGTATGGGATGGAAGTCATTTGGCATGCAGAGTCAAAAGTGTTCATGCCTTGTTTAGAGAATACAGTGAAGTATTTAATTGAAATATACTCTTCAACCACAAATTCTTTTTGAGCAAGAGAAGTGAACTGATTAGTCTTGATTGGAGTTTAAACACCTAGCCTTGGCACAAACAAATTCAAGTAAAAGTTGGGATTATATTGGATAATCAGCATAGAGCAGAACAGTTTTCATAGCTGGCTGGCCGATGGTGAAACCAGGGCCAATATGAGTTGCACCATGGTACATGTTTGTTATTTAACAATATAGTATATATTACAGAAAATGGCTCTATTCAAATAACAGTATTCTGTTCCCCAAAAAATATTAATTATGATTCATAGTCTCCACAGAGACTCCAGATTTAACCCCACGTAAATTTTATATCTGGGGGGGGGGGGGGGGATTGCAAAACAAATCCACAAACTTCACAGTAACTTAAAATTAACATTCATCAACAAGCCATTGCCATTTCTCACAGGAACTGCAATGTGTAATAGCCAATTTCCTAAGCAGGGTGCCAGAAATGTTTGAACAATGAATGTAGGTGCTACCACCTGGCTTGATATATGTGAGCAGTTTTATTTTTAAGTGTTACTCTTTTGTTTAATTTATTAAAAATAACTTATACAGCAAACTATAGTATATTTACTGCAGACTGCTGTCACCTGCTCAATGAGTATAGCTAGCAGCACTGCTGGCTGGCAGAGCCATAAAACCTGTTCTGTTCTATGCTGATCACCCAGTACAAGAAAGCTTCATTAAGGAAGTATGGTCTTGCAGAAACAATGAAAAAAGAATCCATTCAAGTGATCATTTTAAAACATAATCCTCATTCTTAAAAGAGAAATTGCATGTAATGCTATATAATTTATGTTTTCCTGCATTTGAGTTTTGCAATGGAATTGAACGTCATTTAAAAAAGATACATCCATAAAGGTTACTAAAGAAAAAATCTGATTCTTCTACTTCATGTAAATTGAAATAAAATTAGCAGAAATTGTCTTTATTACTTGCTTCCTTGTAAGAAGGAGGGAAATAAGGGAATACACTAGGCTGAAGCAATAGCTAAATCTTTAAAAAGTTGGTTGCCATGTGGTTGAATCCTTTTCTTTGCATGGTCAGGAGTTTACAAATTCCTGTAAGAGTGAAGTATTTTAAAACTGGAGCCAATAACAAGAATTTCTTGGACATGGCCAACACCACGATAAAAATATATGACATCAATTGTGTGATCAACATTTTTTGTGTGGTAAGTTTTGTCTATCTCCTACGGTTTACCAGTTATGCAAAATTTAGCAAAATTCATCCAGAATAAAGAGATCTTCAGTGCATATTGAGTAGAGGAAATTTGTACTTACGCTTCTTCAATGTTGTATTCTTTTTCTCCAAAGAGTTGATTCTGTTCACCAATTCCACATTTGCATTTGTTGCAAGAGCAGCAATACCATCCATCTGAAAAAAAATATTTGATATTCCACATTATGCGACTGATCCATTTTAAATCTTTTCCAACTCACTGTTAGCATTATTTTCAAAGAATCCTAGCATGCAGTGGAAGTTCCAAACCTTGAAAATTATGTCATGCAGGTATAGTGAAAGGTTTTGATAAATTAATATGTAAAACACTCTTATCTTATAAATTATATTAGAAAATTACTCACACATTCTAATGAACTTTTTATATGCTGCCTTGCCTTGGCAACCTCACCAGCCAAAGAATTTTTGATTGGAGTGTTAGGAGATCCCTACACCAAAGAAAACAGTTTACAGTTAGGAAGTGTCAGTATTGTTCACATATGCAAAATGGTTAAAATATTTTATCCAAAATGAATTTTAAGATTGTGAAAGATTACACTTGTAAATGGAACTTTGAAACAAAGAGGCTAGTCTAAATTTGTAGCATGCATAATTTATATAAATTAAGCGTTTTTCTTTCACAACTCTAAGAAATTCATTTCTTTTGGGCATCAAGCAAAAACAAACCACATGCACCAAACATTAAATACCATATTTAATTTATGAAGACATTTTTCTGTGTTTTCATGTAGAGGCCAGTCCATAAGAAAATAGATAAAAAATAGGTAGTATAAAAAAAAACTGTATTTTTATGAAATATTAACCCTGAAGTCTCATCATTTAGGTATTATAGTACTAAACAATAATTGCTGCATTCTATTCCATTTAGCACTTTTTAAAAACAAAATAAGTGATTCAGAACAATCCTAGCACTGCTAGAAAACCTATTAATATTAGCATAGAGCTATTGTACTATTAGCAACAGAATAAAATATGAACAAATGCAGTGTTATATGTACAGGTTTGTTGGTATAGATAGGTCTGCAAGCAGCACTTTCTGCTACAGCAACTTTTAAGAGTATATAAAAATGAAGCTAATAACAGTGAAGCATCACAAATATAACTATAATAATTTATCACAAAACTTCACTTATCTTTATGAATAACTCAAATCAGGGAAACTAATTTTGCAATTCAAAATTTGATTACTCTCAGCTCAACTTCTTGTTGAGCAATAATCGTAACAAGGTAAATAAATATCATGTTGAGCTGAAGATGTAATCAAATTGGATTGCAAAACTACTCCTCTTGATCTGAGTTTATTTATAAAGATAAGTTGTTGCAAATTATTGTTATATAAACTTAAAAGAATATTAATATTTAGGAGATAACATTACATTTTAAATTTTAATCTGTATTAGAGGTACACAGTGTTAAGCTGTGTATTCGATGTTTTGCTGAAATAAAGTATCTACCTATGCAAATAATGGACTGAACACTATTGGCAAGTAAACCACCAAACACAATATCCCATTTTAGTTAAGAAGTATCAGTGTGAAACAAAAACTGAAAGAACATTCTTAAACTTGTACAACCCTGAACAAGTTTGCTTTTTGTCATTGAAAGGCAGCATGTAATGGAGCTTGGCAGGTAGCCAAATTAGTCTGCAAAGTAAAATATTCACTAACGAATGTGAAATTCTATTACATTATTAAAGATCCATTATGTCCATATATTGAGTCTCTGCAGCTGAGATAGTGTTACACTTGACAATAGGAACAGCATTTGTCTGGAGGGGTGATCTGTGTCAATAACAGGTTTTTTCAAAGTTTTGCCCTTTGTTGAGAACTTCACAACAAATAATGTTTATTGGGGTATCACAGTAAGACCCCAACACTTTGAAAATGTGTATCCTTTTTCGTTTCAGGATGTACAGCTGTGATTCCGGAAGGAGCAGAACCGGAAACTCATGTACTTTTGTTTTAGTTTGCGCAGTAGCTGTAGTGGCACTGCATTAATATATTGTTTCTAAAATGGTGATTCCAGACGAGTGTGCATAGGCTGTGTAGTGGTATGCAGAAATAACATGGTGATGCCTAATGCAGAATCCAGGAACATGTTGAAGAAAGTGTGTGGAGGTCATTCGAAAGGAGTCCAAAGAAATCAATAAGATAAGCACTGAGGGACTTAAGTATGAAACAGTCAACAGTTCACAAAGTTCTTCACCATCGACTGCACTTTACGTATACAAGGTACAAGTTGTACATGCAAAAACTCAGATGAGTGACCAAAGCAAGAAGCATTTGCAATCACTATGCTGGATTGCATTGCTAAGCAAGAGACCTTATGTTTTTCAGATGAGGCTACCTTCATGTTTCAGGGAAAGTGAATCATACTAGACTTGAAAGAAATGTTTGCATCACCCAAGTGCTCATGTACAAGTTCATTGAACTGAATTTTGTGGGTTGCACTGAAAACTTGATGAGTTACCTTACCAATTTCCTGCTTAATAATTATAGTATAACAAATTTCCTTTCCACTATATTTGTTTAAAATGTTGGGAGTCTCATTAGGGACATCCTGTATTAATAATATAATATTTAATTATTTTATTTCATCTTGAGTGTTTATTTATCACTCACATCAGAATTTGCTCATGTTGTAACAATTATTTTTAAGTTTGTGATTATTATTTGGGGATGATTAAAAGACAAACAATATAAAACAAATCTCATACTTATACTTCCATTTCCTTCAGCGAGTATATAAATTTTAAGGTGCATTTGCATTAGACAACCATCTACCTTGCTTAATAACGGCAGCAGAAAATGATAGGTTATCTGAGCGGGACACTGCCTTAGCTCTGGAGACACAATATATTGTATTGAGAAAAAGGAGCTAGTGGTTAGGAATGAATAAATGAAGACACACATTGTAAAAGGCATTCTGTCAATATATATTTGCATTCAAAGATAAAAGCTGTAACAGGAACATATTTTTCTTCTAAACACAGAGAAATAAGATGTATATTACAAGATATAAGAAAAACTCAAACATAAATATTTATTAAGCAATAAACTGTTTTCAGTTTATTCCTTATCAGTTATCACTGCAATAGTGTTTTGGCTTGCATTTAAAATAATTCTTATGAAATATGTTAAAATACCAGATTGCTCTACTTATGTAAAAACTATAAGAACATGTTTACCTATCAGTATGAAATTTAAAGTTCTAAGAATTTGAATAACTTATTTGAATAATTTCTTACTTACAACTGAAAATCCCAAGAAAATAAAACAAATTTTAATTCAAAAGTGAATACAGTTTTGCTATTTCAAACTTTGCAGAGTACATGTATCATTTTTGTTAAAAATGACAGTTGAGATAATTAAAAAAATAGAAATTGGTTTCATTTGTACTTTGGATGATTTGATATGACATAGCATGTATCCTACTTTATAACTTCTATGAATATAAAGATTGTGTCCTATTAAGGATTAAATACACTACGTAATTCCAGAGTTTAGACAGATAATTTTATAAATATATAAGGGCATAAGTAAATAAATATAAACAACACACACATGAAATGGCAGCAGCAAAGTGTGTGCCCTTTATGATATATTTCATAATCTGCTAGGCTAAAACAAAAACTAGTCAAATATAAATACAAGGAAAACTAAAAAAAAGTATTAAAGTAAGCAGATCTCTGTGGAATGTAATGCAGTGAACCAAAGCCATTGCATACAAAATAAAAAGCAGCATGCTTAAAGTGTTTTAAAGCTTATATTCTGTACCATCACATTACAGAATTTATTGCACCTTTTTGATAATTTTATCTTTAGTCCAAATGATATCTCGTACCTTAGTAGCCATGGAATACAACAGCATTAGGTGTTTCAATATAAAATGAAAAGCTACACAAAAGCAAAACTGTCTGCTCTGTCCTCCCTCCCCCGCAGCTTCATAAATATCAAAAGTTAGCTATACAATGCAGCTCAAGCATAAAGGCCAAGCTTCTGGTTTGGAAGATTCAGTATCACCCCTAAGAGGATATGTTAAAATAGGTTTAATAGCTTTTTACAAGCTGCAGAGGCTATTTTCCAAAATCAGCACTGATACCTTGAATTGATTTGTGCCAATATCCATTTGGTTTCAAATCATGAAGACTTTGAACGGCACAGGCAAACAAGGCTTGCAAATTCAAGAAGTAATAAGTTCAAATATCTTAGATTTTGTTGCCTGGGTGAAGTTTCTTCCACAGTATACACTTATACTGGAAAGGAAAATAAAAGGTATGTTTGTTCATTTTGGTTCCTTCTCTTTTGCAAAATGTTTAATTAACTTAATTTTTAATAAATAATTACCATCAAGAAGACTCCTGATGTTAGGGACAAATAAATGAGCAGAGTATCATATTTCCCAAATGACTACTTCTGTAATAGAATTATTAATCACACAGCAAATTCATAGGTTTTCTTCATGATTAGAAGTGATCCCATCTTATGGTGAATAAACAAATTCTGGCATACGAGGTACAATCATTAAATTTTAGGACTGTGTTTGCTGTGACCAATAGGTTCACGTGATTGATTTGCGAATGCAGCAGAGATGAAGACTAGCTACATAAAGTTTCAAAGTGATAATGTCATCGACACTTGTGAGCCAGTCGACAGCAGTTGATAATGTAGGCAAAAACCTATGAAAATATATTCCTGCACTTATTGCATGGTGAGTGAAAACTGTGTTCAGTTGACTCCATCCACAAAATATCAAATTCTGTGTTAAACTCGGGAAATCGACAACAATTGAAACAGTTAAGCAATGAAAATTAAGCGATGAGTCAAATGAGATGTTTTGAGTGGTAATCACATTTCAGAAATGGCAAATCACTGGAGCATGACAAAAGGCCAGGGTGGCCACACATGTGCAATACTCCCGAAAACATGCATGACGATTAAAGCATTACCACCCAACAAATTGCTGAGACATGGTCATTATGTCATTTGGAGAGGTTCAAATGATTCTCGTGTCAATTATGAACATCTGCCGTATTGCTGCCAAATTTGTGTCCAGGCTTCTGTCACAAACACAAAAGGAATCACCAACCCCAAATCTGTCAAGATCTCCATCAGCTGTCCCTTAATGACCCAGAATTCTTATAAAGGATCATTATCGGTGAAAAGAGCTGGATCTATGGATAAGATCCTGACACCAAGCAGTAGTATTTGCAGCGGATGAGCCCTCAATCTCCAAAGACTGAAGAAGAAAAGACAGGTCAAAAGAGTAATCATAAACATGATTATTGTGTGTTTAGTCATTCAATGGGATTGTACTCTGTAAATTGTTCCCGTGGATCAAACAGTGACTGCTTTTTTTTTTATTGTGTCATTTTGAGATGTCTCAGAGAGAACATTTGTCAGAAAAGACCACAACTGTGGTTAGAGAAAAATTGGTTGTTCCTAAACGACAATGCATCAACTTGTATAACTATAGCAATGCACCAGTTTTGTGTTCATAACAATATGGTTGTCCTTCCTCACCACATGTATTCTCCAGATTTGACCCCTGCAGCACTCTTTGCTTCCCAAGATGAAACTGAAGCCAAAGGGTGGTCAATTTGGCATGGTGGATACGTTCCAATGTAATTCACAGCTGGTGCTTAACATACTTCAGGAACAAGACCTCCAGCATGCATTCAAAAAATGGCAGAGGTGCATAGCTGCCCAAGATGACTACTTTGAAGGGGAGACAACCATATTTAATAAGAATAATTTTATTTCTTGTTAAGGGAGGACCACTTCTGGAATTTAATGATTGCTCCTCATGCAATGGGATTAATTTTATATCAGGTTTTGCTGAAAACATGGGGTTATCTCCTCATTAATATATTATGCAATATATTTCTACTAACACACATATAAGGGAACCTAAAATGTTTATTCAAATATGTCATACAGCATTATTACCACGATTGCACATACAGTTATGAAGAATCTAATTGTGAATATAAAATCAAAATAAGATACCGCACAAAATAGCAACACCAATGTAGTGACAAGCATAATACCAGTTCTGCTACAAATTTCAGATGTCTCCCAAAACAATGCTAAACTTCAAAGCCCTAATTCATTTTCAGGACTTGCTATCATGATTGTGCAATACAAAGTGAGCTTTATGGTTTAAGCCTTTTGCTATACAAAAGGCTAAAATTCCCATAAAAGTACATAATTGTATAAAAATATATTATTATTATTATTATTATTATTATTATTATTATTATTACTACTATTATTTCAATTGAAAGGCCAGTTTCATATAAAGCACAAACTTGTTTTTCAGGCACAAAATAATACAATTTGGACATTGGAGGGCTTCAATAATAAAATGTTTACTTTATGTACATCATGAAGCAGTCAATCATGATTTCTTTTGACCAGATGTAGAGCATTACCATATCTTTCATTGCGATTCCTTTCTACAAGGGGTGCTCAGAAATAAGTTGCAATTGTAATTTTAAAAATACTGCTCAATCTGCAAGTATATCCTCTCTTAGGGCAATAACCTGATACCAGTACATCATGCAGATGCTTGATGGCAGTTGTGAGCACAGTGTATAGTGAAAGGACAGCACTTTGTTGACTAGTTGAGAAAGTCATGGACAAGATGGAAGCTGACTATCAAGGACAAAGGTGGACTGCATGGTTTTGGTAGAAGGAGTCAAAACAGTAGATATTCATAAGCTTTTAATTGCAGTTTGTGACCAAGAAGCTCTTGCACAGGAGACTGCTTACAACTGGATCACTGAGTTTGCCAGTGGAAGCGAATCTGCAAGCAAGAATTTGTATATTGGTCATTTGTCAACACTGCAATCTCCAAGGAACATTGAGGTTGTCTCTGAATTGATTATGGCTGATAGGCATATACCTTTGATTAATTGGAATCGCAGGCTGGACTCAGCTGTGCAACCCTGCATACCATTATTTATGACGATTTAGATATCAAAACTGTATTTGCACATTGGGTTCCATGTGATTTCACTAGTAGAACAGACTTGACTATTGGAAATGCAAAGTGATGATCCAGATTTTTTTTGAGAAACTTCTGACTGATGATGAATCATGGTGTCACTACCACATACCCGAGAAGAAAATCCAGTCCATGCAATGGAAACATTCTGGCAGTACCCAGCCCAAGAAAATTTTGTGCTGCTCCATCTGCAAGCAAACAGATCTCCATCTTTTGGGACACTTATAGCATACTGCTAGTGGACTGGCTTCCACAAGGAACAACTATTAACAGCAGGGTATACTGTGACATCCTTATACAACTTAATGCAGGATTTAGCAATGGCATAAGGGAAAATGGTTGAAAGGAGTGCTCCTCCAGCATGGCAATGCACACTTGCACACCAGCAATGCAACTGCAAAGTTGACATCACTGGAGTTCAGTGCCACACCCCCACATTCACAGGATCTTGCTCCATCTAATTATTCTTATTCGACAGTGCATTGCAAGGGAAAAAGTTCAGCAACAAAGAGAAACTGCAAGCAGCTGCCCACGAATGGATGGGTAGTACCTCCAAACAATGGTTCCATGATAAGTTGCCAAGAAGGAGGCAGTGAAATTATTGTAAATCATTTCTGAATGCTCCTTGTAGTCGTTTTAGCATTTTTAAATGTAGCAAACATTAAAGTTCTTTTTTCTTTTTCTATTTTACTCTGAATTTACATTTATGTACACCAACAGCTTTTGAGTATTTCTTATGCATTTATTTGGTATCACAAATGAAGTTATGCACCATTCTAAATATCACTCTGCCCTCTAGCTCTATCCAAGAAAGCTTGAATCATAACATCTATAGCTATAGGAAATGCTATAACAAGCAATCAACAAAGTTCATATAATGCATTAAGGTTTCATTCACCATATTTGCAAAGCTACCTTCTACATTTTAAATATAAGTGGTTATGTTATTTCAAATACAGGTTGTGCTTTCCTATTGGGTGTTACATGTGAACATGTAATGGTTCAACATGTGACTTCTACAGCCTGGCATACTCATATTATGCATAAACTTTAACTCAAGAGAGCGAAGTTAAAAACAGCTTTGGGGAAGGTTGCCTAATGCTTCATCTCAGAAAGCAATCCATGCTTTTTATGATACATTTCAAAACATTGAAATATTCAACTTAAAATTCAGAATAAAAAGCAAAAAGGAACATTAGATATAATTCCTAAGAAAAACATGAAAATATGAAAGCCAATTCAAGGACTTAGTTTGCTATGTTGCCTACTTCTAAGAGTGTAGAGCATACAGCCAAGAACTAATACAGTTTCATGCTGGATTTTTGTTTAGATGACATTAACAAAAACCTATGCATGCACCACAATTAATATATGGATCAGGCAACAGAATCAGCGTGACATTGATTCCTTCTTTAAATAATAGTCTATTTGATTCTTTTCTGCTAGCATGTGGAATAAGGGAGGAAAGGACAGGTACATGCAGAAGCGATATCTCCTCACCCTCCTTCAAGCCTTAGATATGAATGAATATGAATGAAAATAGATGTAAAGCATGGTCATCTTATTTTCTCCAAAACGATCCAACAATTTTGACTGTTTCCATATAATTAAAATATTTTTATTAAAATACATTTTTTGAATTTTACAGGAATAGCCTATAAAATCCTCTTCATTCTGAGTGATTTTTATACAATTGATAAACCATAAGGGATACACAAAATTTTACTGCACAAAGAATTTAGATCTTATTTAAGAACACATTTTATGCCAAATACAATTTTTTTGTTCCACAAGCATTTTCAAACTAACTCTTTGTAAACACTTATTATTAGGGATCGCATCATGGGGACTGATAGCGGGACAGAATCAAAGTTAGCACACCATGGTATATATAAATGTGATGTGGTGACAATGCAATATGTACATAGTGATACTAATAGAAGGCAAATGGGGCAGTGGTTGCGTGGTAATTAATATTCCTTGAAATTGATTTCAATTTTAACATACTAAAACTTTCTCAAATGGAAAGTTGACGTTCCTATTCCTTTTGCTTTACCCCTGGTCATGCAAAGAAAACAAATTTCAGTGTCATAGCAACAATTGGCCTAGTGTATTACCTTAACTCCCTTATATTTACAAGGCACTAGGTAATAAGACCATTTCTGCTAGTAGAAGAATGATCTTTTTTAAGAATAGTTTGTGCTAAATAGACAGAGAAAGCCATGTGAATAGAGCAGTTTTTTTTTTTTTTCTTCTTCTTTTGTAAGATAATTTGCAAAAGAATGAGTAGAAAAAGTTTTGTAAATGTAACGTATCAGAATTTTTCTCATACTCATATAATTAAGAAGAGTGAATTTTCAAACCCATCATATTGTACTTTTAAAATGATCACTTTAGCCTACTTCAGCCTCCTTATACATATAATGAATGCTTAAATACATAATGAAAACTTATCTCAAAAAGTAGTAAATAGAAGAATAAGTTTTTAAAAATTGTTGTAGAAGAGTGAGTACAGTAAGTCATCTGACAATCAGACTTTTCTTTCTGGTAACTACATAAACTGAAGTACACAATGCAAATAGAAGTATGGAACTCGGAGGAGCGTTAGGTGGAAATATCTTGGGAAGAAAGCTAAATAAACATGAAACATGGTAGTTGAAAACATCTGTATGTTACTGTCCAATCGGCTTCAAGTTCATTAATTCCAAGTTTTGCTATACGTACACTTATTGGTTATCACTATGATTCTTCTTCTAGCTCATTTGCATCTGTGATAAGTATTTCTACAGCTAGACACCTTTCTACTATATATCTCCCAAATGATGAAATGTTAACTCTACATTTTTTCAGGCTTCTAGCTAGGTAAATACATTGACTCCAACGTTTCGAAGATTAGCATGTTTTACATCCCAGTGCCTCAAATACAGAAAGCATGTTGTTCAAAATTGAACAGTAAAACTGGCAAACAAATAAAATAATTATGAATAACATTAGATGTGGCAATAAGGTAATTAAAAAGTTATTTTTCTTAAATATTTACTTTCTGCAATTGAATAGACACTACTTGAAATAAAAGAATTTTCTACACGTTATTCTCAAAGGCACAATTATATTATTACAATTAATCATTCAAATTGCAGCTCTGGTACCTAGTATGAACATCAACATCACAGGGAGATTTCTTAGCACACTTATACCGTGGCAGTAGAAAAGCATTTTCTGATATTAATAATGCCATCATCCTCAATAATTTATATAAAAAAAACACAAATAATTTTTAAGCTTACAATTGTATAAGCATCCTCTCAATGTTAAATATTACCAAATATTAAAAATAAGATAAACTACCTAATTTATATACTAATAAATAATACAAGTTCAAATTTAAATTATACCACATTCATTTAAAGATGGAGCATAAAATAACTAGAAATGAATAGAAAGCGCTGGCCATCCAAGGAAAATTGATAAGGTTTATTTTCTTTTAAAATACAATTGTTTTTTCACTTCTCTGTTGTTTCAAAACATATGTCCAACAATACAAAAGACTTTTTACTAGATCCAACTCTCATAATGTATTTTCTAAACCTTATCAGTGAGGATTTATGATGGCTTTCATTCATTACACATGTAAGATAAACATTGGGCTCATTGACTATCATTTAATCTTATTTAAAAAGTGATAGAACATATGTACATATTTCACAAGAAAATGTTAGTACTCCAGTATATACAATTGCACATACCATCAAACATTTGTCTTTGTATTCATTAGAAGCTCAACAATAGAAAATATAAAAACTTTAGTAAGGGCTTGCATTCTACTTAAAGCTGCATTACAATATGCTTCCTCCATTCTTTTGTTTAATTTATGGCTAATGTGATGATGAATGCATGAATGAATATTGCGATATACACCATCATGATTTTAATGTAAAATAAAGCCAACTGTGTACTCTGCAATAACTGGATCGTGTTAAGCAATCCATCTTTAAGTCCTAAAAGACTAGCGTAAAAATACTGAAAAACTATTTCACAAATTCTAAAGAATACACTGAACTGTACAAATTGTGGATTCTGCATAGCCAACAGCAAATAAGACAATAACTGCAAGTAGGGGGAAGATGAAAACACTATCACACATAAACTCAGCTTATAAAAAAAAATCCACACACATTTTTGCTGAACAATAATGCACTACCGTCATGTTATTTCTACCCTCTTGGATGTAAATATAGTTTGCAGTTGGAATAGCCTTAGAGGTCTTTGAAAGAAATATTACAAATGTGTTTTGAAAAGCTTTGCATCCTGAAAAATAACTGCAACAATATGCAACAGAGCTAGAAGTCAATGTAAAAGTATTGGGTTTTTAATACTAGGAGTTCAACATCCTATAACTGGGAAGGTCATAGGTAAATGAGTAAAATGATTGAAATGACACTCAAATGGTGCTGGATCCTGAGATCTTAGAATTACCCGACATTTGTGTTCTCAAGATAAGGGGGAAAAAAAAAAGTTATCCAGATAACTCATCCTAATCAAGATTCAAACCTGAGCCTCTAAATATGAGGCAGGCACACTATGCTTACATCACAGAGGTGAACATGAAAGTAACTTTTGACACATTGGCAAATGCAACAATGCACCATGTGGTGTGAGTCTACCAAGTCATGCACGTGTGCCAAGACAAAATGGCAGCTGCATGGGCACTGGGCAAAACAGCATGCTGTTTCTGAATCCTTCACAGCAGAGGGTTATGGACTTGTATATATTCATCATAGGATGAGTATATGGCAATGCCTGCATAGTTCATTAAGATGAGCAAGAACTCTCAGAAATGTACAGGATCTATCCTGTAGCATGAACCTGTGATGGCCACAGATGAATAACATCAACCACAAAAAGATGATTTATTTGCATCACCTGAAACAAAAAGACATCTCCTTACCAAATGGAGTGTCATTCAAGTTCATCACTCATCTACTGGATAGAATACTGTGTGCATGAAGAGTACAGAGTACTGATTCCTGAAATAAAGAGCTGCAAAGCTGTATCAAGAGCTTCTGACACAGAAGTTGAAGACCTCCTTTCCCGAACTGTCATTATCAAGACTCCCTCATCATTACCTGCCAGAAAATAAAGGAGTGAGCAGAATAGATAAAGGGTTCAACAAAAATTCAGTCACTGTTTCTATGGGCAAAGTGTGATAGCCATCTTCTGTTATTGAGATGGCACGGTGCACAAAGAATTTCTGGGGCATGGCAACACTGGCAGCTGTGTATGCTGGAACTTGGCAAAAGCTCTATGTATAACTGCGGGGTTCACACAAAAATTTTTAGATCCATTCCATTAACTACCCTGAATTTTTACATACATTTTCCTGACTACCTGACTCAGCAAATAAACAAGAACATAAGACAGCTGCAAATATCAAATAAGCGAAACAAGAAAGATTAGAATGTCATTCTTTAAGGCAATTTATTTTTTCTTCTAGTCACTAAATACCAATGGACAATACAATGTATCATCGTTTAATAACTTTGAATAAATATTAAAACACCATATACAGAGTTGCATAATTTTTTATATCCCTACAGTCAAAATCCTTGATTTTAATTTAAAATGGAATAGATTTCCTTGACTTTTCACGAGAAATTTGATTTCCTTCTGTTTGAACCACGAACTGCTGCAAATTCATCTGGAAAAGAAGCAAATTACAATAGTTGACCCCACACAATTCCACAAACACTAGCTGCAATACAGACCTATTTCCTGTGATGAAGAAGCAGTGATATATCATTGGTGCCAGAAGCAATTTCACATTTCTTTGCCAATGAGATGCAAAAACTTGTGTAAGTATGTATATGGAAAGGGATGGTGACTATGTGGAAAATTGAATTACTGCCTGATAAGAGGATATCCCAGGCTTAAGCAGTTTACATTTCAGGGCAGTAGTTATATATTGTTGCAGTTATCACACAGGATACCAAACTTTTTAAACCATCCTCCTATCAGATTGAGACATATTCATAGCTCAATTTAGGAAGGAGCACAAGAGCACCATGTGCAGGACCATCTGCACCAAACACAGATTCACAACTCAAATGCAGTAAAACCTGATCCTCTATTTATAGGACGTATTTGATTAGGCAACTAACTATAGACATTTGTATGGCTCTGATTTTAAATTTACACATACTGAAGGCACATTATAGTATGTATTATTCTTTATAATCAATAACTACTATCTAGCTGAAATTTTACATAATGCTGCTAGAAAGCCTTTAGTACTATTATAAAACTTGTTTTTCTAATACTTGACACCATCCAATTTAAGCAATGAAAATAATAATTTCAGAGTGCTGAATAATAATAAATTGCATAACATAATAATATTAAATAACACAGGCAGAGCTCAACTAAAAGTTTTGATATCTAAATCAAAATGAGAGAAAAAACAAACTAATGATACCTAAATCAAAATGAGAGGAAAAAACAAACATATATAGATACTTAAATTTATGTCATGCACAATATCCACATATGCTGGAACATTTGGTGTCAGATAAAATAAGCATGGATTAACTTCATTACCTTGTTTTCATCTTTATTAACAGACTTTCTCTCCCGCCCTTTCTTATCTGCCTTATTACGTTTCTCCTTAGCTTCTTTCAGCTTTAATTTCTTATCATCCTTAGACTGTGACTGTTGGTTACTTTCTGGATTGGTGAGAATTACTTCTCTTACAAATGACGGTGAAAGGGGTAATGGTGGAAGCTTGGGAAGATCCTTTCTGCTGACAGAGGGAGGAGGAGGTGGAGGTGGAATATCTTCTGGTAATATAGATTTATGGGACTTTTTCTTAGGAGAAGAAACAGTCCTTTTTGATTTAGCCTGCACACTGGATGATAAGCAACTGGAGTTCATGACAGCCATACCATTTTTTATCCCAAGCAGCTTGCAAAAATAATAAGAAATTATCACAATCAGCTCAAATATACACTCCTGATATTGATAATCCCCTCCCCATATGATAACATATACAATCAGAGATATACGTGTTCAATGGTACTAAATCTGAAACACAGTTTAAAATTAGCAAAGTGTATTGTAGGTTACATATGAAATCTTGTCCATTTAACATGTTTTATTAACATACTAAAATTTACCAATGGTGATTTGTATGTTTCCATATTATTGGATTGTAAAACTAAAAATAGCTAAGTTCTTAATTGAAATAACAGCAACAAACCATCAACCAACTTTGATGAGGAGATGACAGGTATGAATTAAACAATTCCTAAGGTTAACCAAAACTACAACGGATGATGAAAGAGAAACCCTTGAAAAGCATTTCCAAAGCTCTAGAGTTTGAGTTTTATTTTCTTTCTCTCAAATTTACTTGCTATAGGTAGTGGAAATATTACATTCCACTAAACTTTTTTAAAGATTTTACTGAAAATACAAGTTTGAGGTCCACCAAATCCATCCCAAGGGAAAAAACATGTTTAGAAGAAGATTCTTGTTTGATATGTCTAAATCAGCAAACTCAAAAACATGAAAAAAAATCTGATGTTTACCATTCACATGACTTTCTCTATATCCTTGCAACAAATTATTCTTAAAAAGCTTATACTTCTAATTACTTTATGTAAATCAGAAAAAATTAGCAGAAATAGTCGTATTACTTGCTTCCTTGTAAGTAGAAGCGAAATAAAGGACTACCATAGGTTAAAGTGATAGTCAAAAGCTGGTTGCTATGTCAAAGAAGTTTCTTTGTTTATATGGATAGGAGTTGACAAGTCCCTGTATGAGAAAAGTACCTATACGTTTTTCATAGCAGAAACCAAAAATAAGGAATGTCTCAAAAACGACGAACTCCACGAAAAAAATGTATATAACATAAATTGTGTGTTTTAATGTGCTCTACATTTTTTGTGTAGTAAGTTTTTGTCCATCTCTTACGGTTTAGCAGTTATTCAAAATTCAGTAAAATTCATCCAGAATAAACTGCTTTTCAGAGGCTATTCCCAGAAAATGCAAGATATACATTTTATTTGTCAGGTAAAATGTTTAATATACAAAATTTTAATCAAAATCGTTAGAGCCATTTTTGAGAAAATCAAAATTTTCGAAAAAAGTTCCATGTAAAGGGTAGTTGGGGGTGGGGGGATTTTTATCAAAATCTTCGTGTTGCATCCCTGGAAGATACTAAACTTAAATACCAAGTTTGGTGTTTTACCGACTTTCCGTTTTTGAGTTATCGTGCACACACACACACACAGACCTTTTTGTGAAAATGCTTTTTTTGGATATTGGGGACCCTAAAACATATATTTCCAGTGAAATCTCTGTATCAAATTTTTGGGTGGAGTGCAATACCTTCTCTATACACTATGTACATAGCGCATATAGAGAAAGTAAAAATATTGAACTTAGTATTAAAGTTTAGCATATTTCAAGGATGCAACATGCAATTTTAAAGAAAATCCCCCAAATTCAAAATACCCTCTACATGGAACACTATTTTGGATTCTCTAATGACACATTTGACTGAAAAACCATTTGTTTACATTACTAATTTAATAGATAACCTGAATTTTCTGTAAACAGCTTATAAAATCATCTTCATTCAGAATGAAGCTTGTAAAACCAGTAAACCATAAAGATAGACAAAAGCTTATTTCACAAAAGCACTGTACCTAGATCTCTCTACAATACAGTATTTATTTCAATTCTGCTCTTTTTTTTTTCTTCTTTCTTTCTTCCCTGCTTTCCTTTTTTGTGAAATTAGATATTTCCAAGATATTTTTTGCAATTCGTCAAAGTTTTATTAGTTTTGTCATTTTCTAAAGTGTTTTTTTCTTGCAAGTCATGGAAGTAGTATGGAAATTCAATTCCAAGATATAAAGATGTATCATTTCAGCCTTCTGTATCATTCCCTTTGTACAACAATGAAATGTATAATGTAAGCACTTCTGCACATGTTGATCTCAACACAAAATAGAATAGAAAACTAGCTTTGAATGAATAGTTTATCATACGTATAACAATAGTGGCTGGAAAAAGTCATGTGAATGTGACATATTACACTTTTATAAATGAATGACCACGTGAAAGAATATATATTTTTACTTTCTCTACTATATGTAGTAAGTAGGTAAAGTATTTTATTCCACCCAAAATTTGGAGGTCAAGATTTCGCTGGAAATATAGGTTTTGAAGCCCCTTAAATGCATAAATAATTATATAAATACTAAAATACTAATGTCTGACATTTTCATGACAAAATGTGTATCCTAAATTTTCTGGGATAAGCCATCTTAAGTCCTCTTCGTTCTGAATGACTTTTGATAGCTGGTAAACTTAAGAGACAAAATCTTATTACTAAAACATTACCATTCTCATCAGAGCATACAATTTAAGGCAAACACTTTTGTGTTTTTGTTTTGAGTGGAGCTAACAATTTTAAAATAGTCCTTGTTATTGATTTCAAATTTAAAGTACTTACACTATTCTCAAATGAGAAGTCATTATTTGTTTTTCTTTCTTCTGGCCAAGCTCATAATTTCAGTGACATCACAAGGCAACCAGCTCTTAAAAGATCTGACTACAGCTTAAGCCTAATGTTTTCCCCTATTCCCATTGTATCTACAAGGAAAAATTAACAAAGGCATTTCCCCAATTATTTATCTCAATTAAGTTGAAGTAGATACAAGAATACGCTTTTTACTTTCTCTAACACACATGTGCAATGCACAACACAGACAGGGAAGATATTTTATTTCACCTAAATTCAATATCAAGATTTCACCAGAAATATAAGTTTTGGGGACCCCTCAGTCACAATAAAAAAAAGAGGGTTTTCGGGAAAATCCCATCCCCAGCTACTGTTTACATGGAACATTTTTAAAAAAAAATGGCTATCAATTTTGATTAAAATACCATTTTTTTAAGATATTTTCATGACAAACAAAATGTATGTATTGATTCTCTGGGAATAGCCTCTAAAGACCTCTTCATTCTGAATGACTTTTGTATAACTGAAAACTGTAAGAGATAGAAAAAAACTTACTGCACAAAAATTATAGTTCTCGTTAAAACACACATTTACGTAATATATACTTTTTTGTAGAATTAATCATTTCTAAGATATTCCTTGTTATTGATTTCAAAATTAAACTGCTAGTAGTAACACTAATTCTGTTAATGTTTGTCTCAATTAGCATGATGTAGATAAAAGAATAATCTTTTGTAAGGAAAGTCTGCTTGTGGAACAGGTAGAGAAAATCATGTGAATGGACACATCAGATTTTTTAAGAATAGTTTGTTGAATTGGTAGAGAAAATCATGTGAATATAACAATCAGGAAAACATTTTTTATTACATTTGCAATTTTTATATTTAAATTACTATATGGTCATTAAATTATAAGCTAATTCCTGTTATAGCATCTCTCCACTGCATGAGAGAGTTGCCGGAAAGTGGCACCAGCAGAGATGCACTAAAATCTTTGCCTTATAGCAAATGCTGCAAATGTTGCCTCAAGCAGGCAATGTATCTTGTAAAAATGTTCTCCTTCACTTGCCTGAGCTCAGCAGCAGGAATTCCTTTGATTTCTTGTATAGCATCAGCAATCTTGTTGGAACCAACATAATGGCGCGCACACACCCACACATGTGCGCGCCTACAGAATCATTAAATGAAATAAAACAGCTGTTTCATAATATTAATAAGTGATTTTTATTTTTGGTGTTCTTTGACAAAGTTATCACTAACTTCTATACTACAGAAACTTAGTGATAATATCATGCAACTAATTGCAACAATTTCTGCTGTCGAGTTTAGGCGACTGAGCAAGAACCTTTTTACAAGATATGCTGCCTATATGAAACAGAAGGTCAACATTTTGTAACAGGATATTATTTCATATTAATTCACATTAGTTTTGTTTTGTTTTTAAACCTTAAATATACTAATATTAGGCACCCTAGAAAACAAAACCTTCAAAACTAAATAAAAGCTTCTCATAGGTTGAAATAATTTTAAACAAGTACCTTCAGAACCCTTATTTAAAATAGAGTGGTCTAGATTTTGCATTTATATGGTAACAATGGAAGCTGTAAAAATTATAGCAAATTCTTTATCATCATTTACTTCCATCAGTTTGTTTGCACTGTTTTCCAAGGATTGGTTTACATGTGACTCCAAGCAAAATCACTCAGACCGCAACCTTACGTGCTATTCACAGTCTTGTTAATTTCTAATCTTAACCATTTTGTATTTTAGATGCCTTAAGTAAAATAGTATTTAAAATCATTGAACCAGCATTCGGTTATATAGTTACAACTCAAGTTTATAAAGTTTAATATTTTAAATCCAATTCTTTTGCTAATACCCACTGAAAAAATTCTACGAAGTAACAATATGACTAACACTGTGCCAACATAATTGTAAGAAGTTAAAGCTTCAACATAAATGTATTTATAAACATTTTAGGATTTAAAATATGTCAGAAAGCAGGCCCTTTGCCTTAAGGATGTAGTCATGTCTAATGCATACTCTTAGCAAATTTAAATGCATGCACAAAATTTGCACCTTTGTGCAATTATTGATCTCAAGCAATAAAAGGATGCACATTTAATGTATATCAAGACTAAGGAGGTCAAAATATAAAGAATTATTTAACTTACAAAAAGTCTCTATATGTTATCTCTTACACAGGGGGAAGTAAATCCCATCACTGAATCTTTGTACTTGACAGATCCATTAAATTGGTGTCCTAATAAAAACCAGATGAAACGCTTTATCTGTTTGACTTTCTAAACCAATCACAAGACAGCATTTTGGGTAATTGGTAAAAAAGCGGAAACTGAGCTGGAAGCAGCTGTGTTGACACACTGGGCTATCTCCAATCATGTATTCTTTATGGTCTCCAACATGTGCCTGAGTTCTTTGCAAGCTTCATATTATTTGTTATTTATATTTGTTATTGTTGATAGTGTTGGTGTTTGTTCATGTATATTAATCTACATTAATGACCTTATTTATTTTTATATATATACACTTATTTCACATAATTTATACATATATTATACAAGGTAACAATACCTAAAAATGATAAGTAATAGTTTGAAAAATGAAAATCTTTTGTATAAAGGTGTGCCATTTTATAGCCAGGTATTGGAATTAAGAAAGACCAGGAATTCTTTGAACGGGAGGAATAAGTATATGAAGGTTAACATGCATCCTTCTATTTCTGCTGATGAAACCATGTAGCAAACTGCAGTATATCTCAAAGTACACAAACTGTTCTTAGCATGGGAGTGAAACATGATAATGGTTGTGCTTAAGAGGATGGTGGCGACTGAGATTTAGGTGGAGTTGAGTCTTTACAAGTTTAAACCGATAAATAAAAAGAATGGTATCATTCCAATTCCCTCATTGTAACAAATAAGTTTGCATTAATATATTTTGCAGATTATTATTATTATTATTATTCATTGGCCGTCATTGCTAACTTCACTGTTTATATGTAACTTCAGACACAATAGAAAAGTTCATAATTAGTTGTTTAAAGTAACTCCGGCAATTGCACAACCATAATATAGCCAACATTACATAAAGCCACACAAATTGTCAAGTGCAAAGATTCAGCAGTTAGTTCCCTAGTATACAAGAAGTTTATAGAATATCAATCTTTCCTAAGCTTATGTCAATATAAATCTCAGACTTCCCAATAAATGAAGATTAATTTTCTATAACAACTATACATAGCAGATTTTGCATCCATATGTAATTTAAAAAGTCATTGTATGTGTATGAGGTATTAGTTCAGGTTAAGACAAAAATATTTCAAACTAAATTTCAAATCAATTCACTTGCACACTCTTACCATTTCCTGGAACAAGGGTAAACTATTAATTATGTCTTGCTGAACTAGTTAATACAAGGGAAGCTTCAAGCATAAAGGGATGTTGCTGTACACAAACTGCCAAAGTCAAACAGATTACATCTTTAAAGGTTTTGTAAGTGAAAATTAAATAAATTCATGCATAAGCATTGTTTCTAAGCATACAGGAAAGCAGATAAGCAAACTCGCCCTTTGTCATTAAACATATTTAAGGATCACTTCATGTGATTACATATACCTAGTCTTGCCATAAATACTGTTACAAACTTTCAAGCTATATGTAAAATCGGTTTTTATTGCAATTGTTTCCTTTCCCTGTCTTCAGTCACCCTTGACATCAAGAGTCCAGTGAGAGTTTTCTCTTGTTTATAATGGAGTGGGAAGAGTATGAGAACCAGTGGCTAAAATAGGCCCTTCACAAGGTAAGAAAATCTGTATCTGAATTTTTTCAGGACATTAAAAATTACGAAAATTAGTAGAATATTCATGTAGTGCACTATCAAGCGATTTCTCAAGGCTGGGATTCTTGCTGAGCAGGCCAGACCAGGAAAACCATTCTCTGTCAGGATTTTACCCCTTGTGAAAGCAGCGGTAGCTCATATTCACAGAAATGCAGTGTAAAGACTATAATGGCTTGTAAGCATATCTAAAAAAAAGTCTGATGTTTACATTTGACCTTGAATTGAAAGCTTACTGGAGAAGCAAAGCACACTTTCTCTCAGGCCAGCTGAAGAGGCAGGGAAATTAAAGCAAAACCTCCTGCACAGATACACTCGAGATGGGTACATGAGAATTCTTTTTACAGACAAAAATATTCATTGCTGGAGAATCTTTTAATATCCAAAATGACAAGGCGCATGCCTCATGATCATCGTCATCTCTTGAAGCAGTGCAAGAGCTCTGAGGATCCTGTAAGGCAATCATCCAGCTTCAGTGGTGGTTTGGTGGGGTATTGAGATCTAACTCTGTGAGCAAGGGGTGAAATACATGAGCAAAAAAGACTATGTTAGAATTAGTAGTAAAGCTTTTAAGCAACACACTCCTTAAATATCAAGAATGGGGTTTCCAGCAAGAATTCAATGCCAGCACATAAAACCAAGACCAACTGAGTTACTTCAAGCCAATGTTCCTGACTTCCGGTGTTTGGCCTACTTCCCGACCACAGTTCCTTGGAATGCAGACCTAGTCAGGCCATGCTCTGCAAGAAGAGATACCCTAATATCAACAGCCTGAAGTGCTCCCTGGTAAAAGCTGTGGTCCCTTTGGAGACTGCATGCTTCATAAATGATTGACCTAGAGTCTTGCCACCTGTGTAAAGGCAAATGGCAACTATTTGAGACATGACTGATGCTATGCGTTCACACTAGGTTTAATAAAAAACTTATTATGAGAATACAATATCTTTAATTACATTTATGTTTTTCTTTAGAACCCTGTAACTGTATTTATGACAAGGCTAGGTATGTATCGTAATTTGAAATTGGTATGTATTGATACCATATATAGCAGGGTGTATTTGACAATATGTATGTTTAAGTGTGTGTGCGCGCGTGTGTGCGTGTGCATGTGTGTTGTATTAAAATCTGACATGTCCTTTATCAGTGTAATATTATTAGATGGATGAAATAAAGATCAAGCTATACATTCCATCTCTGTGGTGTGAGAATAGCATGTCTATTTCACATTCAAGAGGTTTCAAATATTTATTTTGATTAGGTGAGCTACCTTAATAATGTTTTTTCTAGGGTTTTTCCTTATCCTGAAGACAAATGTCGGTTAACTTTAATCTCTAGACCCCAGGTTCATTTGAGCATCACATTCAAAGCATCAAAAATTTGAATTTTGATTTGTGTGAGTTACCCAAAGATTTTACTTGGGGTTTTCCGTTATCCTAAGAAGATGAATATTGGATAACTTTAAACTCTCTAAATCACAGACTCATATGACTATCACTTCACCCATTTCATTCATTCGCCCAATATGACCTACCAAGTTAAAGGGTGTTTATTTGTGTTGCACCTGCTCTCAAACATAGTATTTGTACAAAATTTACCAAACTCTGTGAATTGTGTTCAAAAGTATCCTCTGTTCTTATAACCAACTTGATTCCAATTGTTTTTTCACTTCTGTCCAAATATATTAATTTTTAAGCTGAATGCAGTGAATGAGGAGAGTATCCTCCAGAAAAAGCAATTTCTCCTCAGCTATTGCTAAAATATGCTTGTACAAATTTAATCAGAGTAACTCTCTGTAAAAGAAGAAACCATTAGGCCTTCTAGAATAATCTTGCATTCTTTACTATTAAATTGAGTATCAAGTTCCTGGTACAAAATGCTCTAAAATATACATGCCCAAGACAAAAGCAATGAAAAAAAATTTAACCATGTATTAAGTATTAAACCAACCTTTTCTTTGAGCTGTGTACTACCGGTTCTCATTTAATCCTAAATATTCAGCTTATTAGTGTGTACAAAAGTTTGGTCCATTTGCAATGCAATGGTACCCTTAACAACTATGTGCACAAATACTTCTGCTTCTTTTTATCACCAAGGAGCAAATAAGTGTCACTGATTTAAATGCAGACACAGAAAAGAAGAGTTTTACATCAACGTAAGCATTTTAAGCGACATTACAATGAGCGTACACCTGTTTGTCTATTGAATAATGGGTTTTCTGTTTATGTTGGCTGTACTCTGTCACTATTAACTTTAATGGGTCTTGCTAATTAAAAAGAATTACTCAATATTAATGAATGTAAAGAATGATTACTTACTGTATGAAATTAATTAATTGAACTTCAACTGAAAGCTGCTGCCTACAAAGCTTACCATGATGCAAAGCATTCAACTATCACATATGTTTTTCTAAAGATTCATAAAAAAGAAGATATTTTCTCAGCCAATAGCATAAGTGTAGCTGCCTAGTTCAGGAGTTACTTATATTGAATATAGGCTTAGACTTTAGGTTAATTTGTTTTAATAATGCTGTAATAATAATTTGTTAGGTATTCACCATTTTTAATAATATAGCTGGGAGACCTCAGAATTCTGAAAACCGCCCAAAAACAGCATCTATTTGATGCTTCAATTCTATCAAAGATATTGAGCATGTTGATAAGCATTATAAACAAAAACTGCAAGGTCAAGACAGTACCACTTGATAGTCCTGTGCTTACATAAGGCCTATCTGCAACAACTGAAAGCAAGCTTAAATTTCTTTGTTGCATTTTTCTTGCTCCATAGATTTATTTACAGTAAACTCAAAGCTACTTGTGTGGTTCAGTGTACTAAATAAGTGTTTTGAACAAACCTTGAAAAAGCCCGCCTGGGTAGTGTGGTGGTAACGTGTCTGCCTCATATTCAACAGGTCATAGGTTCGAATCTTGCTTAGGGTGAGTTACCCGGATAAGGCTTTTTTCCCTGGGTTTTCCCTTATCCTGAGAAGACAAATGTCGAGTAACTTTAAGCTCCATGGACACTGAGATTATTTGAGCATCATTTCACCAATTTCATCCATCGTCCAATATAACCAAGCAGGTTAAAGTATGTCAAGCTACCATTAAAATAAAAAACCTTGAAGGCCAAAATTAGCACATGAATACAGGTGGCAACAAGGTCAAGGGTATAGCATAGCATGTATAAGCGCTGTATATAAAGTGTTTTTTATTTTTCCAGGAGCCAAACATTTGGTTGATCTAGTTACCACCATTGTAGTCTGTATTGTATGTACATACTGGATCACATGTTTTGATCCTGTCAGCCAGGACAAACTCATTTAAGTATGCTTAAATGCTTACTGGCATGTAAAACATATTTTCATCTATGGAACAAACTTCTGGTATATCAACAGTACTTGTAAGACTGTCAAATTGTCAGTCAAATAAGGTTTCCCATCATTCTAAAAAGATCATTCATGATGGAAGACAGTACATTCATTTTAAAGCATAGGAATGTGGAGTTTTATGCAACAATGGCTTTTATTACATACCCATTTCACTTGCATGGATATTCAACTTCACCAAGCTTTCAACTGGCTTCCCTCAGATTCTTTGTTTCAACAACAGAAACTACTCTCTATTGAATATATTCATCATTGCTGTCAAGCAATATAAGATATGTATAAAACCAAACAGTTATGTTACAACAGTTTTAAAAAACACTATTCTAAGACAAAAAGATAAAGGCAAATTGCTTGGAATAGCATCAGAATTTTGTGAAAATGTTACTTTCTAAAATTAAATGGACAGAACAATTTTTCATGCAGAAATGACCTTTGAGATCTTTAGCATCAATACATTGAAGCTCCAGAATTAAGGGACGAGGCCATGCTCTCCAGTTCTTATCATATCACTGAGTGCTACACTTAATTTAACAATATTTTACTAGCTCTATAGTACTAGGTGGGTGTTGTGCCAACGTTTACTTATGATCTAATCGTCCATTCAGTTAAGAAATAATAGCCGATTGCACACAGCATGTTTTTTCTAGTATCTAAAAAGAGGGAAACTCTTCTCTCACAATCCATATGCATTTAAAAAAACAAAAAAACATCTGCATGAGGAATAGTTTTTCAGTGACAACTAGCTTCTAAATAAATACAACAAGCCTTACATACTCCATGGAAATAAGCATGGAACTGGCATGCACACAATCTGCAAGCTTAGTGTGTATTAAACAGTGGAGCAGGAACATTTATTTGTTTCATGAGGATATTGTTTAATTATAAAAGGAACATCCAATCAATCTTTGTTTCTAATTCTCAGTTATCTGCTGTTATGATAACGTAGAAGCGTCAGAAGAAAAGCTAGTTTGGAACTCACTTACACAAGATAATAAATAAAAGATATAAGAAAGGAGAATAGGAAAAACAAGGTTTATTTTTTTTTTTTTAAATGGCCTTTAATCCAGTACGTCATATTGGACGATGGATGAATGAAATGGTAAAATAATGCTCAAATGAGCCTGGGTCCTAGAGCTTAGAACTATCAGATATTCATCTTCTCAGATAAGGAAACCCCCTCCTCCCCAAAAAAAAACCCTATCCTGATAACTCAACCTAACCAAGTTTAAACTTGGGATTTCTTGAATGTGGAACAGACATGCTGCCACAGAGGCAGGTTTTTTTATTGGTTTTGTTGTGCTGTGATAGCAGCAGCAGCTAGAGAACACTCTAAAATGGAGTCTGACATCGGGGTACTTATAAAAATATATTTTCCTCACTACTGTACAAATTGCACAAACTGAAATCCATATATGGAGATAATAAAATAGATGCAAGTAATGTAAGGTGGTGGATACAGTGTTCCAGTTGAGGTAGAAAGAATATCACACATGACTGCGACAAACCACAACCAAGTCCATCCACCCTCTCAGCTGGTAAGTGAGGGATGAATTGAATTGGTAAGTGAGGGATGAATTGAGTAAAATTATGGTAAGTGAGGGATGAATTGAGTAAAATTAAACAAAGGCCCTTCCATAATGAATAGTGTCTTGATCACCTCATCCATGATGAGTGGCAGACTACACCAAGGAATTATGCGCACAAATGAGAGCTATAAATCCTTAAAAAAAGATCTTACATAATCTTGCTTATTGCAAAGTTTGTGAGAGATTATGGATTCTTACATAAAAATCATTGAATGAAATTTGTCAGAACCATTATGAGGCTGAAGGTGACAATTTTCAACACCCTCATCACAGCAGATAAGATGTCACCACCATAGATCGCAATCCAAAAGATAGCCCAAGAAATGGCAAACATGTGACTCTCCAATAATGAAACAGTTCAAGATGCAGTCCTCTGCAGGTAAATTGATGAACACAGACTTTTGTCATAGAAGTCTTTAACCACCACATGTCAATTTAGAACAATTTAATATGACACTGACTAGGATGAAAGCCCAAATTTCTAGAGTCAAGGCTTGAGAAGAAAAAAATTCCACTTCAACACAATGCTAGGATGAAGATTTGAAAATATGGAACTCATTGCTATGGAACTCTACATCCTACCACACCCACAGTCTTGATTTAGCACTTTCAGACTTCCATCTCTTTGATCTCATGAAAGATGGACTACATTTCCAACATTTTGCAGACTCAAATGATGTTGCCAAAGCTGTAAGCCAGTGCTAGTCTCAGCTAGTTGAATGCAATATGCAGGCTCTTGTTCACTGGCAAAAGTACATGAATGGTGGCAACTATATGGAAAAATGTCTAAAATATACCTCTATTTAACTGTAGTTTTCATAAATTACATACATTACATATGTATACTAGGAGAAATTAATTGTGGAATGACCCTCACTATACTGTCACCAAACCAAAACTTACCAATTTTAATTAATTTTCAAAGAAAATATAGGTATGTTTACTTTTAAATATTTTAGGAAGAACAAAGAAGAGCTTAAGTGGAAACTTTAGTACGCTATGGATGCTACTTAAGCCTGGCTTACATGTTGGTATAAGCTTTGCAAGTTTCACAGCAGGACAACCACATTTGACTTTACCGAGGCCAATAATTCTACAGAATAGTAAGGTAGATAATGATTGTGCATGTGCATCAAGTGAATTCCTGTTGTTTATGGCTCCACTGTTCCTAAAATAAGCTTTATAGGTTAAAGCCAACACAGAGTTAAAATGAATGAAAAATCAACACTCAAATCATATTATGAACTTTATCTCTGAAAAAGTCAAGCATTCTCCTAAAAACTGTGAAACAACATAAGCATGTAATAAATACATTTCAAGCAATTGGACAAATTACTATGGAGTAAGAAAAGCCAAATATGGGAGAAAGATAGAAGCAAAGAGTGGATCAAAACTATGTGAACAGTTTTGAGAGCTTTGGGATGCCAGAATTGCAATTAGCATGCTTCCACTTCATATAACCTTAAGTCAATCATTCTTAATACAACCTTCTTTAGCTTAAGTTATATTATTATTTGTGCTGAAATTTCAACTAACTGATCTGCCATGTTGCATTCATATGACTTTCTCTACTCACACTACTACAAAAACTTATTACCTGTCTACTTCTTGTCAATTGAAATAAAGTTTTATTACACATTTATATATTTGTTTCATATAAGGACATAGTAGGCTAAATTTTTAAAAAGTGGATACCCATGTGATGGCTTTGAAATTCCATGCTTTTTGCATTACCATGAGAAAAAGAGTACTGAGATTGAAAAAAAATATAAGTATTTGAAAATTCTACCAATAACAGTCAATATCTTAGAAATGGTTAATGCCACAAAAAATATTTATACAACAGAAAATGTGTACTTTAATGAGAAATTATACAAGTAATTTCGAATGAATGTCAAGGAGACTGCACAGGCTATTCCCAAAAACTTGCATACACACTGATAAATACCTTTTTTTTTTACAAATGCTTTGTTTTGATTAAAAGGCCTCAAAACATGAATATACAGTGAAATCTTGGCATCACAGTTTTGGGTGGAATGCAATACTTTCTGTAATTTCTACAAGGTGCACAAAAAGTAAAAATGATAAAACTTTTGTTAGCCTTCTATTTATTTAAAATATGATTAAAAAGAATATCTGTGGATTTTTCATACATAGCTACATTTTTGTCCTGGTGAAACTAGTGTGCATCTGTGGCACTTTAATGACTTTTCAGCTATTCTTTAATATATAGTTCTAGCTTCCATTGTGGCAAAGGTGGACCATTCAAGTGAATAAACATTGTCATAGTTGATGCAGTAAGGAATCGATCTGTGAAGATCACATTCATAAAACTAGCCTCACTCACACCCTACTGTATTGGTAATGCTCCTAAGCAAGCTTGAAAATTCTTCATACTTACCCAAAATTTTAGGTAACTCTCTAAACTGAATACTACTGACTCAGTTTCATTAGCAAATTTTTCACTACATTTTTCTTTTTGCCAAAATGAATAAAAGAAATAGCAACAAGAAAAAAGGTTTGTAACTGACAGGGGTTAAGTTAGACTTGCAGTACCATATGATGTTCCACTCACAGAGTTTATGGTAATTATGCAGAAAACAGGCTGCTTGAAAAATTGAATGAAACCAAGTACGATCGATGGATCTTGTATTTGTGATGACGATTTCAACATGCAGACGAATTTGTCTGTAATAAAAAAACAAGCTTGACTGCCAAATAAAGCATTTGAAATCATCACAAATACAAGATCAATCAATCACACTTAATTTCATTCAATTTTTGGGTGGCCCAAGTTCTTCATAATGACTGAATTTATTTCTCAGTGCAGGCTTAATTCACAATTAATGTCCTTCATTCTATCACTTTTTGGTAATGAAATTCCTTTCTTTAAGAGTACAACCAAAGCAGCTCAGTTTCCATATAATATCTCCCTGGATTTATTTTCAAGAATGTGGATAATACTTGTACACAAAATGTTAGCTTGCTGCATACCAGTGTATTTGGCTGTAATTTTAGAGTTACAAGGGGAGGCAGGAGAGATACTCATTTTATGTATAATGATGGAGGATAACTGTATTACCACTATTTGGGCTCAATTCTTTTTCTCGTACATTAACTTTTTTAAGGTTCCCTATACTGTGTGTCTCCATGACAGCAGTGATCATAATTATTTACTGATACATTGGACAAATCACTTCTATAAACTTCTTCACTTATTCCTCCTACTCCTTGCTTCTGTGGAAGAATATTTACCCTCCTCATATGGAAAACTTTTATCACCCAAGACTTATACCCCCACCGCTGAATCCTTGCACTTGACAGTTGGGAGTTAAGTTGGTACACCCACAAACAACAAATGAAAATCTTTGCCCGTTTGACTTTCTGAACCAATCACAAACCAACATTACAGTCGGTCGGACAACGGAAACAGATCTAGATGCTACACTGTTGTAATATATGGCTATTTTGAACTGCGTGCTCAGTTTGTGAACTCCTAACATGTGCATTGAGTTGTTCTGTACAAGCTATGTATTATTCATTGTTATTGTTGATAGTGTTTGTATGTGAGGGAACATAAGAAGACTTTCACCATTATTGTAAAGCTGGATAGACTTTTGCGGAAAGGTGTGGCAAGGGTGGAAGCAGCTTCTGGAAGAAGAAAGTGAATCATGTTCCCAAAAAGCACAGGCATTAGACGGAATCATCAGTGAATGTAAACCACTAATGATATGTCTTGGTGAGATGACAATAATGCTTCTGAGAATGATGGCGATGGACACTTGGATGGAATTGGGTCATTAATTTAAACCAGTAAAAATCACCTTGTTATACCTTTTTCTCATTGTAACAAGCTATTTTGCTTTACTTTGTTCTATATTGTCGTACATACGTAATGTATGCTACATACGTTACAGTATCACTGTTATTTTCATTAACATCAATAATAACAAATTGTTTTCATTATTTCTCGGCATTAATTTATTATTTACATGTTTATATTTGTCTTTACACACGATACAGACATTTGTGATCAGCGGTTGTTGTTTACTAGTTACTCTGGCAACGCTGCAAAGGCAATATAGCCAACCTTACGTGAAACCACCCGAACTGTCAAGTGCAAGGATTCAGTGGTGGAGCAAACTCTGAATCAGATGAGTAGTCCAGATGAGTAAATGAGCATGAGGAAGATGGTATGAAATGACACTGAAATGGATGAAAGGAGGTGATTATGAGCAGGTTATGGAATTTATGGTGGGGATCTGGAGAAAACCCACCCATTCACAGCTTTATCAACCACAAATCCACAAATGGTTCTTTGGGATCAAACCCAGGCCACCTTGGTGAGAGCCTATGGCACCGCTGCCTACTCTTTATTGCATGACCAAAATTAAATAATTTATGAAGTACTATATATCATTCAAGCAGAGAGCAAAAACTTTCCCAAAACCTCACTCAGTAAGGTCACAAGTACAAATAAAGATCACTAGAAAGCAACAGTGCTGACACTGAATGATCCTGAAACCATGGTTCTGCATATTGCCTTGTTTTGAGGTTAATGGAGTGAAACTTTTGACAATCAATGCGTAGTGGGTTTATGTTATGAAGTATGAGAACTGCAAGTAATGAAATAGCTATAAATGTTGTTACCAATATCTGAGGGCACTCAACTGGAACATGAACAAATACAATACACTAAAAGCCTAATTCGGTATCAGCATGACCAGGAAATCTTAACTCTCTAGTTATGTCAACATGCAAATACACAGATTTGATAAAATAAATAGGAGAGTTGTAACAAACAGGGTTTTGTTTGATGTAAAATTGCCACTCGGAATCAAACAAATAAAAAAAAGTTAATTTAATTGTTTTTTTCCTTTCACACAAGCTATATGTAGGACAGGAGTTGGATAGGTAAAGTCAGATTGAAAAATTCGTCATTGCCTGGATGTGGACCATGGATTTTCCGATCTCTAGCCAGTTGCTTTATCACTTAGTTACCATGAGAACATCCCAGTATAGCATTAAATTCCTCAACTGACTCGCATGTTTCCCAGTAAACCACAAGGTGATCTCAAATTATTTATATATTATATCTCAATGTCAACTTACAATGTCATAAGTACTTTGAATCCTAGGCTTCATTAAATAGCCAATTATTGTGGTCAATCAGTGTTAATTTAATTGCTTTTTTGTTGTTTTTTTTTCACACAAGCTGTGTGTAGAACAGGAGCTGGATAGGTAGAGTCAGAGTGGAATATTAAACACCACAGCCAGAATTTGAAACACAGATCTCCCAATCTTAACCAATTGCTCTACCACTGAGCAACCATGGCTACATTCCTCAACTGACTTGCATGTTTCACAGTAAACCACAAGGTGATATCAAATTCTTTTGAGATGACATACCAATTGCAATTTAGATTGTCGTAAGTAGTTTAAATCCCCAACTATTATGGTTAATTGGTGTCTAACATGTCTAATGATATATTAGAACAGCACTACACCGGTATGAAGCCAATGCTGCTCTCCTAAATTTGATTAAATTTTAAGAAATTTGAATTGACCATAAGGCAGTTTATTAATCTTAGACATTGTTCTATAGAAGTTGCCAGGCAAAAATAGAAAGAAAACTAATTGGGGTTCAAGACATGGAAAAATTGGATTTCGGTTATATAACCTGTAAATATGTGACTTTTATAAATTGAGGTTATGTAATCCCAAGTTTTACAGATTTACTCTTGTTAATACAAAAAAGTCAAGCTGGATTTAAATAACATTTTGGTATTGACAGAAATACACAACATACTTCGTAATGTCTTAATTCCTATAACTGTCTTACCTTCGCCAGATTTTCAAAATACTGACGTTCTGCTTCATCATATTTCGGCTTGTCGAACCAGATGTTTTCATGAACTAGAGGTGAAGTCATTTTCGGGATCTGAATATGCTGGAAAAGTTGGAAACGATTTCAATAAATGGCAAACGTGGCTCTTCGAGCACAAAAATCATAACCTAACCAGTGGCATGTTACATTTTTATAATGGTTGTCAACAATATTATAATCAGTTTACATAGAGCCGGGTTAAATTAACCGAAAATAATAGAAACATTGCTAAACTTCGTTTAAACGGAAAAATTAGCTATAATATGCAAGTTCAACCAACACGTGTTCAAAATTACGCATTATGTGATTCAGAACTCCAAACTTACAAATATTATTGTCAGCCCACAGTTTTTTAAATACTTGCAAAATTCACAAAGTCTTAGCTTCTACTAAAAAGTATGTTTCTAAATATTTTACCTGATGAAGTGGCAATTTACTCAACAGCAACTTACAATCAGTTGCCAACCGCGCTGAAGGAAATTGCCACTTATTTATCAACGAATGTTTTAATGAAATAAGTTCAGCGGTCACATAATATACTCCTGAGTGCGGAAAATTAATCGTAGTTTTTCTTGTTTTCACCTTCAATTAATTTAAGGAAACCAATTTTTTTTCTTGGAGAAATGGCCTTTCAGTTTTGGCGGTTATTTTAAATTTGACAATCTACTCCTTTCGTGTTTTTAGGTGTGTATGCTCATATCACTAATGCTTACGGAAAGCATAATCCAAAAAAAAAAAAAAAAAAATTGTTTTTACTCTTGTGTGCTCACACTATTTATGAATACATAAATGGTACGTTACCTTGACTTATTCATAACCTTGTGACCAACCGCCTGTGGCGCAAATGTTTGTCTAGCAAGTGGGTGGAACTGACAGCAGACGACAAAACAATGTCTTAGGTATATTGTTGTAATTTATAGTTTCTCAAAGTACATACAATGTACATAGTAAATAGAGAAAGTATTATATTCCAACCAAAATTTCGATACTTAGAGAATTCATCGTAAATACATGGTTTAATGACCCCTGAAATTGAAATAAAACAGAAAAAAGTCTGCGCGCGAATGTGAGCAGCATAATTTAAACACGAAAAGCGGCTATTTAAGTTCTACTTATTCCAAAGATATGACACAAAGGTTTTCAATTACCTCCTTTCAAATAACCCTTCCATGGAAGATTTTTCGAAATGTTCAAATTTTCTAAAAATTAAGTGTAATTTTTTATTCTTATTCTAAAGATGTGGCACAAATGTTTTCAATGACCTCCCTACAAATAACCTTTCATGGAAGATTTTTCGAAATTTTCTCAAAAATGGTTATAATGATTTTGGTTAAAGAACCATTCATTTAAAATGTTTATATCAAGAATAAAATGTACATTTGACTTTATAGCCATTGATACAATTCAATACAGTTTTTAGTTAGTTAACCATATCCAATATATTATTCCTAGTTGTTCTTCTTCCATCCCTTAGCACCATCAACATCATGCTCCACCCTCTAGGGCTTCCGGTCCCTACACTTTCTCATTTCCATCATTGTATCCCACCTCTCCAAACCCATTCTATCAATTGTATACTCCAGTTTATCCTTGTTCTTCCCACCACTTCAGTTATATTTGATTCGCTTGAATATTTACACTTATCTCTAATAGGAAGTCATCGTTCCTATATATATACATATTTTTAAGGGCTTCATTACCTCTAACATAATTCTCCTGTTTTATGTGTATATACCAACCTAGTTCAGTATTGGGCAATGAACATCACGAACCCAGCTACATGTGATTTAATACATCTTTGCAATTTTATTATCAGGCATACATACTTCACATTTTCACCAATCTACATGTAATGTGAATGTACATCATTTTCTGTGACCTGAGATATCTACTTTACTACTGATGCAGTCCCTCTGAGCCCCACTCTAGGACACTTATTACCCAGAATAATGTTGCTACATATATCACTCTTCTAAACCAGCTTCTATAACCCTTTTACAGGTACCTCGATCGAAGAGGCATGAGAGTTAAGGCGAAACGTAATTTCCTGGCCATCTATTTAAAGTCAACTGTCACAAGTTCGAAATTACCTCAAATGTTCCTCGTCCTTAGGATGGAGGCGGCTTGAGTAAAATAAACAGTAGTATGCTTGGATGATGATGAGATTATATTTGACTGCAGTTGCATGGATTTGCTTCTTGTTCTTGGGGGGGGGGGCTATAATGTCATTACGAACGATTAAAAAAAATCTGAGGTGGTGCCGCGGTAACGTATACGACTCGCAACCTTTTATTTCAGGTGTGGTTCTAAGCTCGTAGTGTGTGGCAGCGCTGGCAGTTGGCGCGAATGCATGTGCACTGTAAATGCTGTTTCTGAGCTATTTTTATAACATAAAACGCAAATAAGTACTTGTATCTTATTGTTGAAATTACATATAATACTAAATTAAAAACCAAAGCCATTAAAACATGTAAAACATTAACAAAACACCTTTATGTAAAATATTCAATGAAAGACAGTCTTAAAATATAACTTTTTGACAGCCAATCGTTTGATTCAACACAGTCAGGGATATTGATTCTAAGCCATGCAACAGTTTCCCTGGCTGTATGGACTTTACTCTATTTTGATGCTCCCGGTTCATTATTCTGTTTACGCCGTAGAACAGTTAGGTACAATTTCATCTATATGCTCAACCTGATTTTCTGTTTTTACTTTCACTACTATATACTTACAGTAAGTAGAGAAAGTACTATATTTCACCTAAAAAATTAATCCCCCAAGAGACATTTTTAGAAAAATGTTCGTGTGAACATTATAGCTCACAAACATAAGCTTCGTTAGTTATGAACATTGGATTTAAGTTCAGTTCCTCAGAAAATTGTGACCCGACTTCGATGGAAATCCCCCCACCCCAAACTACGCTTTATATGGATTTTTTTTAATTTTAATTTTCTCAAAACTGGCTCTAACGATTTTGGTTACTATTCCATAGAATGGGTAAACATTTTCAAAGATATTCCTTGTTTTTTCGTTTGAATTTTCAGATACTGTATACTATATACTGCTTCCTGGTATTTTATTTATTTATTATGTTCATGAAAAGAGAACAGAATTTCAAAATCAATACACAGCTTTCAGATTTGAAAATATCTGACTATTACTTTAGCTTATTGTGTTCGTTTTATAATTACTATAATTAAATGAATCAAATCATGAGTAATGAAGGTTTATCAGTATTAACGAGAATAAATTCTTTGTAAGGATAGTTTGAAGAAGAGCAGGGGCTGCCCCTAAGTTAGGAGAAATAATTAGGCGGCCGGCTATTATTGTTCTATCAAACTAAAATTTACGAATAGATGTACTTTTAATACAAATATTCCAAATTAATTAAATAACATATATAATTTCTAGAAACTACTTCAGGCAATCTGCGGATTTCCTTATATTCGCCGAGCATCAGGCGTTGTTGTTTCTCTGCGTTGAGTGCTGAAGAAGTAAGCAACTCCCTGGAGCACGTAACTAGATGGTACGTTCATTGTGGCTTTGTTCACCAGCTGTTCATTTGCCTAGGCAAACTCCTGCATAGTCTCCCCTGGATGTTGCAGCCCCAATTTAAATTGACCGTGGTAGGTTGCAGCCAAGCGATAGTTCCCGAATTGGTTCTCGAGGGTCTCCTAAATATCTCCGGGGATTCTTCAGGAACGCATTCGGTGTTTCTGCCACCTTTCCCTGGAGGCTATCAGTTGTATAATTTGCGCGGTTTCATCTTCTGCTGTCCATCGGTTGGAGTGGTAATTGCGGAAAACTGTCGGCGGAAGACTTCCAAGTTTGATGTCCCGTCGTACTTGGGTGGCTTAGCGAGTGTAGATGTTGTGTCGTGTTGGCGTCTCGACCTTTAAGTCCTTAAGCCTTCCATTGGCCATCATTGCTGACAACGGCTTTTCCTATCATGGCCCTAAGACGTTCCCTTTCATCACTACACTAAGGTCTTCCAAGTTTTCCAAAACTTGTCCACGTCTTTTTTTATGCTGGCTAGTTCTTCGTCGATTTTTTTCGGTAATTGATTGTATGTTCATATTCTCCATGACGAGATTCACAGTCGTTATTTCGACTCTCGTCTTTTCCAGGCCGGATTCCATTTTCTCCTCCATATGCTCCATTCTTGCTTTCACTTACTCTATTTCATTTTCATGGCCATAATTTCCATCACAGATTCCATTTTTGTGTCCACTGTATCCGAGCCCACTTTATTTGCTTTCGTGTTCTGGATTTTCACAAGTTGTGATCATCATCTCCTCCATTGCAACGTTAAATCCCGCCCCTGACACTAGTGGATACAATCTCTTTATTGCTAAAAATCTGTTTACAACAACAATTGTCTTTATTCAGCGCTGTATCGCAATTCTTCTCTCGTTGCTAAGGAACTCGGAAATAGTGACTGCTCGCTCCATTGCAAATGAAAACTTATAACTCACAATTGAAACTGAAATCCGCGCTAAGTTTCCACCTTTTTATACCTGCTGATCACGTGGCAAAAATCTTTCAAAAATAGAGGTTATTGTTGCGCGAATAAACCACTCGCTGGCCTCACAACTCCCCCCCCCCCGCAAACACACACACACTCACACATGTGCGACAATGGTAATGGAACTTGAAAGAATGGGCCACGCACCTCCAACAATTGGCTATACGATCGAAAACAAGCTGTTCAGCCAATTACAGCGATTACGAGCCGCCAAAGCAGAAGCGTGCATTCGGCGCGTAGTCACAATATTATCCACCGATTAAAATATTTAAGGATTAATCGACAAGAATAATTTATGTTTTCAAGTTTTAAAACATCTACACTTATTTATAACATTTCTAAGAGAATCTGTCCTCGCAGCAAAAGGGCCAATTTGAATTGTTATTTTGGGAGATGGTGGCCTTTGATATTCAAGGAGTTATACAATCAGCCTGTCATTCTTTACTTGCTTTGATGATTCATTAACGATATGGCCTACTCTTTGACCAGATTGGTCATATCGGACGGCGAATGAACATAACTGTTAAGATGGTGCTTAAATGTGCCCGTAGTCCTAGAGCATAGCGTTATACTGAGAAGATACTTCCAGTCTTCTCAGGAAAACCCCGGAAAAAACTTTATCGACAACTCATCCTAAGACATTCGACCTCGGTAACTTAAAAATTCGAGGCAGATACTCTACTCACATACCGAAATGTGAGTATTATCTCGTAGGATATGTCAACAATAATACCTACTTTTCATTAGTCAATGAATAGGTCTTCCTGTCTTCGCAAAATTAGCAATGCTAAATATTATCCATACGTCTTAAAATAATATTATTGCATGTATATTGGAACATTTAAATTTATTATTTCTTTATGGGCACTTAATTCAAGGTAGACATCAGACGATAACCCCTGTTTCTTATATTATCCTTCCGCGCTCCGTTCCTTACTATTTCCCCTGATTAGCTGAAGTATAACTTTGAATGGCTATAATAGTTTTCTGTTCTGTTCTAACAAATTATTGTTTAAAAGCTAATGCTTCTATTTGTTTCATACTAATCGAGAAAGAACTAGCAGATATAGTCTTATTACTTGCTACCTTGTAAGTAGAAGCAGAATAAGGGAGTAACATAGGTTAAAGTGATAGTCAAAAGCTGGTTGCTATGTGACTGAAGTTCCTTTGTTTGTATGGACACGAGTTGACAAATTCCTGTATGAGAAAAATATAAGTTTTTTAAAGCTGAAACCAAAAACAAGGAATATCTAAAAAACGATCAATTCCACGAAAATATATATAACATAAATTGTGTGTTTTAATGTGCTTTACATTTTTTGTGTGGTAATTTTTTGTATATCTCATACGGTTTAGCAGTTATGCAAAATTTAAGTTTTATAAAATTTATCTAGAATAACGTAGTCTTCAGAGGCTATTCCCAGAAAATTCAAGATATAGTTATTTGTCAGGTAAATATTTTAAATATATGATATTTTAATCAAAATCGTTAGAGCGATGTTTGAGAAAATCACAATTTTCGAATAAAGTTCCATGTAAAGAGTAGTTGGGGCTTGGGGATTTTCTTGTAAATATTCAAGTCGCATCCTTGGACGAAACCAGTCTTAAATACCAAGTTTGGTATTCAATTGTCTTTTCGTTTTAGAGCTATGCTGTCGTCACACACACACACACACACACACACACACACACACACACACACACACACACACATGGACTTTTTAGTAAAAATGCTTTTTTGGTTCGGGCGACCCAAAACATGTTTTTTCCGGTAAAATCTCGGCATCGAATTTTTGGATGGAATGCAATATTTTCTCTATACACTATGCACATAGTACATGTAGAGAAAGTAAAACAATTGGAAAATACCAAACTTAAATACCAAGTTGGTATTTAATGTTAACAGTCTTTTTGAGCTATGCTGCCCCCCCCCCACACACACAAACACGCACGCACGCGCGCACACACACACACACACACACACACACCCGCGTGCGCGTTACTGAAAACTTTTTTTTTTTTTTTTTTAATACATTTAGGGGGTTCTAAAATATGTATTTCCGATGAAATCTTCGTATCCAATTTTTGGATGTATTACAAATATCCTTAATTTTCATTTGGTTTAAAAATTCCCTTACCGAGAAAAATCCCTCAATGTGGCTGCACTGTTGCTGGTCACACGACGGGCGGGAGTAGGAGGACAGCGCAAAAGAACATGTTCGAACAAGTTGGTGATTGAAACGTCGGTGTTGGTATTAGTGTCATTTAGTTCTCTAGCCACATTAGTGTTCCTGGAAGTATGCACTTATGTTATAGCAGTGTCAACCTATAAGGGATAGAATTTTGGAAAACTGAGTTATATTCTGTTGAGAACACTAATGAAGATACTGACAGTGACATAATGTCACGGAAACCGAAGGTTAGAAAACAACAAATGCCGTTCTGTACAAAGTTCTAGTTGTTGTAGCAAATGTCACGAATGCATATCTAGAGAGAGAGTAATTTGTACCCGGCTTTTTATGCAGGGATTAAGATAAATGAGCAGATATTTGCTTTTTATTGCTGCCATTGTTATGACAGACGAAATGGGTAAGGGTGTAGGAAAGGCAAAAAAGTTTCTGGAAAGCTTGCTTATGCTTGAAATAATATTCACAAGCGTTTATCTGTCATAGAACAATCTTGTGCTCAAAAACACAAAACAAGTTGGCAGAAGTTTGAAATGCAGATTGAGCATAATATTTCCAGTCTAACATATTATTTTAATTGTTTCCTCTTTATGTTTTAATTGACTTTGAATTGAGTAAATTGAAGTGGACCAAGTTGAACACAAATGATCCACAGCAGATCACAATTTAATGAATAATGTATTGACAAAGAAACAACCCAAGAAAGATCCAATTTCATACCTTCATAAATCCTGTTTGGAAAATTTCACATGGCTAGATAGTACCCACAAATGCAATCAAAATATAAAAAGTAACCTAATCTCTCAAAAACAAAAATTCATCTTGATATGTTAAAATAACCACAAATGTATTAAAAGTACTGACACAAAAGGATCCACATATTGCAATGATAATTGTATATATGTAATGGCTGATATTACCTATTTAACTGTAGGCTTTATTAATTTTTACTTGAAATATAGGTTCATTTTTTGGTAGTAATTGACTCTTTTAATTATTTACCATAAAAGCATTTGATAAATGCCATTGTGCAATTTTATTTAGCTTAATTTTTATTCATATAATGTAAAAACGGTGTAAATTACACAAAAAAAGCTGTTAAAAACTTTATTTTACGCTAGTTCTATTACCATTTTTGATTGACTGTAGCAACTCTTAATTACAGGAAGCAGTAGTCATCATCATTGATGCAGGTCATCATGATTCCTACGAAGATAAAGGATGCGCCTCAACGTTTCTTGAAAAGACTAGAGCATGTGTATCAATGATACTTAAAAGAAAGGTGATTTGTTTTTCATAGTACTTATAAAAGTTTGTTTTTTCTGCTTACTGTTGTTTATTTTTATTTCTTTTTCCCCGTATCATTCTTGCAATCCACTTAAGTTCCTGGAGAATTAGTTTGATGGTTTTGCTAAACAGACATAAAGAAGGCTTAAATAAACCAGGTAATTATAGAGGAATTACACTCTTATATATTAAAAATAATATATCGGGGATAATGACAAAAATGTGATGGTAATATTGTCACACAGCATGTCCAGTCCGGAAGGATGCCACATTTATAATGTGGAATAACACAACCGGGTATGTAACCCCAGCGCAGGATTTGTGAAATATAATTAATATTTATGAATTAGTGTTTTGCATTTAATATTTTTCCAGGTACCAAAGTAGATTCCTATTTAGGTGTTCTTGCTCTACCATTTGAAACTATGACCCCCAAGTCATGGGCTTTAGTTCTCATTAGATTGTACCATAAAACCCTTGGTCCATGACAATATATACATACGCTAGTAAGCATATACTTAAGCTACAAATGGGGAATGGTGCATGTGTACTTTGCTGATTTTAAAAATGTATTCAACTCTGTATCAACATGTATGCAAAGAGTTGACTTTGGAGCTATGGATAATATAAACAATCAAGTTTTGTAGTTCTTTTTTTCTTCTTTCTTTTCTCCAAAGACCTTCAGGAGCTAGGCTGCTCCTTTTAAGGAAGAAGTACAGAAGGCAGATTTTATTAAGTATATAACAAAGTTATAGTACAGGAATGAATAATATAAATAACACAATTGAACACAATATTTTGATTCTTTAGTTTTCCCTGAGTATAAAAAAAAAAGTGTAACCATGCTAATTAGTATACTAGTTATTGATAGTGACATAATAATGTTCATAAGTGTTAAACCTAGCTTGCAGTTTTCCTATGTGTTTAGTTTTTATGAGGCGGTTGCAATTTGTGATTTTTTAATTTTAAAATGTTTATTATTTTTATATTGTTGTGATTGGCAAGTTATATGTTGGTGTAGCTGGCTATTATGTTATATTTGAATGTTGTTGGTTGTGTACAATCCTTTTGTTTAAGAATATGAGTTGTTGTCATTGCCTTGTTCATTTTTAATCTAGAATGTGATTCAATTGCTTGTCAAGGTTGTAAAGAAAACATTGTTCCACTACAATAACTGAAGGACAACAGTGTATTTTGTTTTAAGGTAAAACATGTTTATTGAAGGAATCGATGGTATGTGCAACATGATATACAAGTATGTTATGCATAAGTAGAGATCTAGTGAACTGCAGATTGTTCAAAATGTTAAATGTGTGTCAATAGACTAATTGTGAAAATTGGCTAGAGATTCAGGATGGGCTTTTGAGCACTTGTGTTAAAATTATTTTCAGAACATAATTCTGTATCGTATATTAAACTTAGTCATTACAGTAATGTAGAAGGTACAATGAGAATGAGTTAACATATGATTTTTGTTATTTCAATTTATTTTATTTTCAGATATTTTCAATGCCAAATGATGAGGTTAGCATTATTGTAGTTGGCTCCCCAGAAACTAAAAATAGTTTGGACTACCCTAACATAGAGGAAGCTTTTCCATTGAGTACAACTTCCTTTGATATGGTGCGCTTTATCGAAGACAAATTGAAAGGAGGAACAGCAGACACTGATTGGTTAGATGGCATTGTAGTGGCAATGAACCTTTTAAAAGAACAAACTGGGTAAATATTAAATAAATGGGTGCTAATCCAACCAAGAACTTTTATTTGAGATAACACGTAATATTTATTATTTTCCTCAGTTGAGGGTTATTGTGTAAAAAAACTGTAACTATACAAAACATTTTTAGAAAAAACAACGTTAAAAATAGATTACAGAACTAAATATGAAAAACATATCAAAACACATGAAGGAGATTTTTACCTTTATCTTTAAAATGTTTATTTTTTTATTTGGGTTTGAAAATTTTCTTTTAAAGGTTTAGTTAAGTAAATAAGTTATACTTAAAATCTACCTAATACAAACAACATATGTCAGTCTTGTCATAACTACATTCTACATTATTAGCTGCAAAATTAGATAACATGTTTTAATAATAATAATATATATCCAGTAAATCCTTTGTACATTGTACAGTTGACATTGGACAGGTAATTTGTTATATAAATATTATACATATATACATAGTTGTTTACAATGTGCTATTTACAAATTCATCTAAATTATACAGACACTTATTAATTAGATATTCTTTTAACTTATGTTTTAATCGTGTTTTTTGGGCGTTGACTTAAGTTTTTTAGTGCTACTGGTAACCTATTGAATAAAATTCCCCTCTTGTACCAACATTCCTTGTATTTGTGTGTCTAAAGAGATTGCACTCATTTCTTGTATAATGATTGAGATTTCATTTTATACATTAATCTGATGCTTTTCTTTTGTAAAATAAGTTTATTCATTTTAGTTTTAGTGGCACCACCACATATTTCCACACCATATGTTAGGTGAGGATAGATGCATTCAAAGTATATAAATTTTAAAATTTGAGTATCACCATAATTTTGAAAATACCTCAGTAAATATATTGATTTGCTAACAATACTGCATATATAGTCTATATGTTCTGTTCATTTTAAACAATTGTCTACTTTAATGCCTAAAAATTTGTGAGTGTTAACGTTTTGAATTACCATATTCTGAACTTGCAAACTGACATTGTTTAAATTTTTATTTGACCTATTGAATCCCATTATCATTGTATTTTGGACATTACATTTCAAATTCGAAGTTTCAAAATAATTGAGAAGCGAAGATGTGGAGTTTATGTTTCTGAGGAGTTCTTTATGTTTCTGAGGAGTTCTTTGTCTGTTTTTTCCCAGCAAATAGCTGTAGTATCATCAGCACAGGTAACAATGGCAGTATTGTTAGGGTATGCTATATCATTCACATAAAATGAAGTATCAACTTTAGAATGAATCCAAATGATTTCTAAGTATGAGAATTGATCCTCTGGTTGCATGACTGCTATTGTAACGAGTGAGTGTTTTGCCTGTCCATGGCCTTGACTCTTGTTGCAATCTGCCTCTACCATAGAAAGGCATGGATAAAACCATACATTTACTTACCACCTTTATGAAAGGAGATGCCGAAACTGGCCACCATCTTTGTCCATATATTTTTGGCACTTCTTTAAGAAAAACTTTCCAACACTTGCCGTAGTTTACCTTGAGAAATGCTGGCAATTTCCTGGTGGATATTTTGTTTTAATTCTTCCAGGGTGTGTGGGTTTGTCTTGTACATTTATGTTTTAATTTACCTCAGAGGGTGTTGGGTTGGGGCCTGGAGGGAGCCTTAAATCTTTCTACTAATAATTCTATTCTGAAACACACTTTCATTTGTTCTCATTGCAAGATTGGCTGTATGAACTGTTGATCTTGTTGAAAAAATGCAAAATCATGCACACTGTCTATTACTTCTCTGAAAGAAAGGGGGCAAAATTGTATTCACTTATGTACAGGTGTCAGCTGTTGACTTGAAAAAAATTCACACTATAACTTTCTCTGCAATCTTTCTGTAAATCGTACTTTCACTTGACATGTTGACTGAGTTAACTCATACAAATCATAAATAAATACACTCTGTATAGTAGAAAGCATACTGAACCATAAAACACCATGTAACTAAGTACAGGACAACATAATAAATCACTTCTAATAACTGAACTACGCCATATCACTGTCAACTCAATACTGTTCTTCCAGAGCAGAGCAAAACTGTCAGTTGCATGGCCTTGTTTATAGCAGCAATGCAGAATCATGTGTCCACATGCCTAGTAGAGTAACACTGCGCAGCTGGTTAGGCTTTTGACTCGCTTGGTATAAAACAGTCATGGCAGACCAGACATAATCTACCCAAAACTAGTGTAATTTTTTGGGTATTGTTCCTCTGGCACCTATCAATCCAGTGATGGATATCTTTTTAATGCTGTGTTTCTCCTTGTAATAGGAATAGTTAGTTCATAACTGGGCTTTTTTTCTGTGTCCACTTCTTCAGGATCACTGTGGGACTCAAAGCAAACACTAAGATCACTCCACTACCATCAGAAGTTTTGTAGACAATTAAGTTGTGCCTTTGCTACTACTATTAGAGAAGCCATATTCTTCCTCATGGGCCTCAAAACCTTATTGTTTCTACTTGTTGTAATTAAGCTTCTGATCTTATGATGGCTGCTGTTTTGCAGCAATTCCCCATATAGGCAAGTATCCAGAACATGTGCAAATGTTTTGTGTTCTCTGTCACAGTGGTGGAAGGAGATACTGTTCTGTGACCTACCTGGCAAGGAGCTTAAGGAATAAATCCAGCAGTCATTTTGATGGCATCTCTCCATTCAGAGCAGAAAAGTTCTCAATGATCTCAGATCCATTTATTTGCAGGTGCATGGTCACTGAACAGCTTTACTCCTTTTACTTTTTGCAGTAATTTACTGAAAAGATAAAATTGTTTTTCTCTTTCTCTTTGATTGTCGCACAAAAGAATGTTTATTATCTTTAATTCAAGGATGCTTTCATGACGATTATCTCAAAAATGTGTTCCCATATTGTGTTCCCTAATTTGTGTAATGGAACTTATAAAAAAGGAGGAGGACATATTTAGGATTAAGAAATGTAAACTGGAAGTAATTTGTGATTAAATTCATAAAAGCATGAAAAATTTTTTCTCTTCATTCACATAGGAGGACTGTATACCATATTTTTAAAATGGCAACAAGGGAAATCCAATCCAAATAAAAAACATAATTTCATCTTCCAAAATTTATTATTCATGCAATAGCCATTAATAAAGCAACACTAGCCTCCTGATTTTGAAGGCCAAGGTGAGTGTAGATATTGACTTGCAAAAAATATATATTAAAGATGTTTCTGAACTCTGTGTTAAAATTTCCAAGGAATGTTCATTGTGATTTTGTCCTAAAATATATACATTAAAAGAATACTTTTACACTAAGGTTATTGATTATTTACATAAGAAAATTGTCTCTAATGTACAGTTAGATATATTTTGATGAACTATTATACATCATAAAGTATGTGTAACTTTTCGCTGCATTGGTAAAAATAGCTTACATTATTCTTAATAAATTCATAAAAGCTCTACTATGCCACACTATAATTCAGTGTGATTTTAATTTTATACTTTATCATATTAAATATTATGTACTCCTTTTACTGTTCTATTTTTTGTTTGGAATTGAAAATACTTGCCTCAAAATTATATGAACCATAAACGCTAAATAAATATGAAGTAACATACTCAATTAAATGTTTATCACTGAAAAATTTAACTTCTTTAAAATGTTTTGTTATTCAATACCTTAAACTACCTCAAAACACACAACATCCTTTGTAAAAGAAAATCCCTTTTACTTTTTGGTTCCAACACATTCTCTGCTAAAGATTCACATGCCGAAATTGTTATAACTGAATTTGTATTTTATATTGTAATAATTTCACTTGCTGAACCATGTGTTTATTATTGTTCTTCCTCACAAAGTTGTCTTATGCTTAGAAGACACATATGCCAAAACTATAATAACTGAGATTTGTGTTTTATATAGTAATGATTTCACTTATTGAACGTCTGTTCTTCAGTGTTCTTCCTCACAAATAAGTTAGTATATAATCAGAAGAAGACTCCACTGCAAGTTTACAATGCACTGTATAGGCATATCTCAAAGTGGGTTCACTGCTGTGCAACAGAGAATTTGTGACTGCAACTGATGTACTGCGCTTTGAAGCTGTTGTTTTTCAAGGGTGATAATATGGTCTTAGAATGAAATATGGTATTTTTTATGTTCTGTATGGCCATAATACAGGACACAATTTTTCCTTCTTGAATATGGGAAATCTCATATAATATGTGACAGACATCTGGCAAGTCAAACCATCACACTTTTCAATGTAGTTCATAAAATGGATGGTAAAACAGGCTCTGAGCTATGCTGTGTATTGTTATAATTTTTAACAGTTCATTGTCCTCATAGTCTTTCCAAACAGAAGTGACAGCATTTGTGAATCCAGACAGTCGTCACTGGCATTGCTTGATTCACCAGAGCTGTTATTGCACTCAACTGGCTTTGGATCTGTTTCTACTTAATTTTCTTCCTTTTTGGAACCAGTTGACTTAAAACATAAAGAATTGTCACTGAATTCATTTTAAATGAACATTTCATGTCTATTCATTTGAATGCCATCTTCTCATAACATACAAAAACTCTTAAAATTACTCACAAATGTACATGCCTAGTGTCACAAACAAGAGGGAGGAAATTCTATTGGAACATGCTTTAAGCAGCAAATTACATCTCTGCATACTGCAGACATCTAATGATGATTTCAGAAAGCCTTAGATAGATCTAAACATAGCTGCTCAATTGGTGGATAAGATTAACTTGTTTCTGGAGGCATGTGGATATAACTATATTCAGACTGCAAAAATTCTAGTAGTCTGGATAAAAAATACACCAAGTTATGTAATAAAATGTGGTGCATTTCATTTAATAAAAATACCACTGTGTGTTACGTTTTGTTTATTGCAGATTGGTTCATCGATGCTTATACTTTGCATTTATCTGATATTCAGTATAGCAGGGCTTCTGTGATAAAAAGTTCAAAAGAATGATACAAAGAAAAATACTTCTGAAACAATAAAAAGGATTATTCCTCCTTAAATTGAAGAAGTACTTTGTACATATATTAAAAATCAAGCATAGAATTGAGAAAAGCAAACTATTTTGACAGCTGATGCTAACAATTTTTTAATAGCCAATTGATATCAATGAATGCTGTTTAACTACACAATGTTACTTTTCTGTCAAAACATTTTACTTTCATTAATGCATACAATATGTAATAAACATGTTTACCATGCATTCATGCACTTTTTAGTGTAATGTGTGCTTTACTGTTTCTTTTAAGAACAATGCAGTTGAATTTATTAGATTCTATTTTGCTGCTAGTGTGACTGTATTGCAAATTTTTGCTTCAGGGAGAAGAAATTCGTTGAAAGGAAATTGGTGCTGTTCACTGATTTGAAAGGTCTTGTTTCTGATGATCAAGTTGATGTCATCATAAAGGGAATTAGGAATGAGGAACTACGCTTAATTATGATGTATGTATCTTACTTTTTAGTACAACATTTTGATGCTTTCTTTCTTATTGTCTTTTTTGAAGCATTATACCTTCACGGGATTTAGCTGTAAGAGAGAACAAAATAAAATTAAAAATAATAAAATAAAGTAAATCTGTAATATATTAATCTGGAATTGCGATATGTTGTTAATTTATAATTAAGCATAGGATTGTTAAATTATACAGTAATCACTCTCGCAGACTATGTCTCCTTCACTCTTCCCTTGCCATCTACCTGGACTTCAGACTGTCAATTCCTGCTCTTAGGTGTATTGGCACCATGTCTCATGGTTATTGCTGCATCAGTCCAGTCAGTCAGGTGTCTTGTTAGTCAACATGGTGCATCACTTATCTGTGAAAGAATGTGTGTTTATGTGCAGAATTTGCCTTAAACACAAATGTAATTGCTGTGTTTTTAAAAGTTTTCTAAACTCAGACACCTGCAAGAAAACTTTGTGCGATTGTACATAATTTTGAGGATTCACCTCCATGTTAAACAAAAAACCAAGGGGAAGGTCAGTTTTAACAAAAAATAAACTAGATGAAATCGGTGCCAGTTTACAGTGATCACCCTGAAAATAGCTAAAACTTAGCTCAACAAACAGGTATGTCTCCATTTTTAGTGAGAAATTGTACACCTGTTGTAATGAAACCCTAGCACCTTGCATGATATGTGGCCTGTTTGGAAACAGAAGGTCAACTTTTCCAGCAGTTGCTCTAAGGTTAGGATTTTAGTGCTCCTTATTTTGGCACCACTTTCCCAGTGATTTCTAGATTCTTTTGCACAGTGAAAAGAGGCCGCAAGAGGGTTTACCTTATAAGTTAATGACCCTACATTTATTTCTTCATACTTAGTTGTTTTCATTCATTATTGTTTAGATTAAATCTTAAACTAATTAGTTATCTAAAAACAAATATGATATATGCCTTCTCTACTATTGCTACTGGAAACCAATTGATTACCATTGTTGTATATTTTCCCTTCACTTGTAATAACTTAGCCTAAATGCTGTCTGCAAGGAGAATTGATTGCTGCTTACAGTGTTTATCCGAATGCAAGATAGCTTCAAATGCAAGACAACTCCCATTTTTTAGAATTTAATTTTGAAATTTAGCTCATCAGCTATATAAAAAGAAGACATGATAGCTTAACCATATTTATCCGATTACAAGACAATGCTTTTTTCCAAAATATTAATGTTCTGAATGTGGGTCATCTTGCATTCACGATATATGTTTTCTGAATATGGGGAAAAATTAAGTTTCAAGCTTTGCAGATATGGCAGTGGCGAAGCCTGGGAGTACCTTCAAGTTGCACCTTCTTTTATTGTTCCTAATTGACCTTTTGTTCAATGTTTATGTAACACACATTAATAGGCAAAAAAATCGCTAGTGTAATGAATAGTTTTAAGCCAGATGTTTGACTTAATATCCTACTTCGTTGCGAATAAGAACTACAATTACTCTGTGATATTATCATCTGAAAATTAATCAATAATGCATCTTAGTTTTTTCAATAACCATTATGTTTATTCCAGCTTAGCAAACTTGAACCCTCAAGCATTATAAGTGGGTATTCTGCGCAATATTATGCTTTTGATCCACAAAATTTGGCAACAATAAAACAATCATTATTTCCAAAAATCTATGCTACTTCAAATGCGTTCATTCATACCTTTTTTAAAATATTCATCTGCCATTTTGATTAAAAGAAAATCTGATGTGTTACACTCACATGACTTTCTCTAGCTGCTCTACAAACAAACTTCATACAAAAGATTATTCTTCTTTCTACACCATGCTAATCAGGATAAAAATTAGCAGAATATTCTTATAACTTAGTTGAAATGCGCTTTGCTAAAGTAATAGTCAAATGTTTTAAAAGCTGTCGTTATGAATCAAGATAAACATTAGCAGAATGTTCTTATTACTTAGTTCCTTATAAGTAGAAGGGAATTAAAGAAATGCACTATGCTAAAGTGATAGTCAAATGGTTTAAAAGCTGCCGTTATGAATCGAGATTAACATTGGCAGAATGTTCTTATTACTTAGTTCCATATAAGTAGAAGGGAACTAAAGGAATGCATTATGTTAAAGTGATAGTCAAATGTTTTAAAAGCTGTCGTTGTGCGATTGTCATTGCAAACAGCTTCTTTGCTCAGCCAGGAGTAGAACAAAAGAAAAATGGACATTTCTTGCCTGAGAAAAGTATAAGTACTTTACAATTGAAACCAATAACAAGGAATATCTTGGAAACAGTTACTGCCACAACAAAAATGTAAAGGACATAAAGTGTGTGTTTTGGCAAAATCTACATTTTTTGTGTAGTAAGTTTTTGTCTATTTCTTATGGTTTAGCAGTTAAGTAAAATTTGGCAAAATTCACCCAGAATAAAAAGGTTTTCAGGGTCTATTCTCACAAAATTCAAAATATACTTTTTATTTGGGATGTAAATATCTCTTAGTATATGGGATTTTAGTAAAAAAAAAAAAAGTTAGAGCTACTTTTCAGAAAATCAAAATTTTGGAAAAATTTTCAATGTAAAGGGTAGTTTGTGATGGGGGGCTTATCTTGGAAATATTTGTGTCGCACCTTTGGAAGATACCAAACCTACATACCAAGTTTGGTATATAGCAGTCTTTTCATTTTTGAGCTATGCTGGACACACACACACAAAGAGGCGCTGGGGTAGGTTTTCCCCGAGTTCTCCGGTTTCCCCTGCCATCGCATTCCATCGGTGCTCCCATCTTCATTCATGTATCATCAGTGTCACTGCCTGCGGTGCCACAATACATTTTATTTTATATACATTTTATTTGTGGTGTAAATATCTTTAATATAGATTATTTAAATCAAAAACATTAGTCAATTTTCAAACATTTTTCCTTGTAAGTGGTAGTTTGTGGTGGGGGAATTTTCTCAGAAACCTCATACCGCATCCTTGGAAGATGCTATACATAAATACCAGGTTTGACATTTAACAGTCTTTCCATTTTTGAGCCATGCTGTCAACAGACACATACAGACTTATTTCTAAAAATGCTTTTTTCAGACTCATGGGACCCTTAAAACATATATTTCCAATGAAATCTCAATATCAACTTTTTATGTGGAATACAATACCTTCTCTAGCTATGTACATTGTATATACATACATGTTAGAGAAAGTAAAAATCTAATTAATACAGACTATAAAGATGAAGACCACCAAACACAAAATTGATATAATGTATCAATAATAAAATTTGTAAAGGACAAAGAAATTTGGGCATAAAACTAAAGAGAATTTGAGGAATATTAAATGAAAATAAACAGAAAATTCAGCAATAGCTACAAATTTTGGAGAAATGCTTAAATATGCAGAATTGATTCAACAGTTATATTATAAACAGATATTTATTCAGGAAAATAAATAGGATCTTGTGAATTTTTAAAATCTGAGAGAAGATAACACATTGATCAAGTACATCCAGCTTCAACAGCTTTGGGGTTGTACCTTCTAAGTCATGATCCATCAATGAGGACATTAGTTCTTGATCAATTGATGAGAGCATTAGTTCTTGAAACATGCTTTTTAGTGATAGCCTTAGTTTTAATGTAACCTTTTTCAGTGTATTGTGTGTTCAAAGGGAATGTTTGACAGTCAAAAAGTGACAATTTTAGCTTAAGGTTTGTATGTATTTGTTCTTAACTTCTAAAGCTAAGATGTGTAAGTCACCAGAAGTGCTGCATTTGTTGTATAATCATATTCCACTAATCAAATTATCATAATAAATATCTAAATAGTTATTTTAGTTTAATGGTTCTCATATATGTCTTATTCTAGAGGTCCAAGTGTGAGTCTAAATGTCACTGAAGATGAAGATAGCACTACAGTTGGCATTAAAAATGAAACTGTTAAAAGTGAGAATGAAGCATTAGGTGCAGCAGTTTTACAATCAATTCTTAAGGAGGTAAAAGAGTATTACATTTTGTTTATTGGTTTGAAAGTATCATTAAGATTCTCCTCCATTGAAAAAGAAAAAGTATTTAATAATAAAAAAGTGGGATATTTTTTAGTTGGAAACCATCAACAATGAAGCCCACATGGCTGCGAACCTGGGCTGGTAAAACAATATGTAAGTGATACTTAAAGTGTTACAAATCCAACTCAAAAATATTCTATTTATGTGTGTACTGTTCTAAAACACCCTTTCATAAAAATTGTTGGTAAATAGAAAAGTATTTAAAAATGTGCGTTTCCATTTTTTGCATTAAGAATAAAAATATTAAAAGTAAGATTGGGACATAAGGTGCAGCAGTTTTATGATTAACCCTTAAGGAGCCAAAAGAATTTTAGATTTTTATTTATTAATTTTAAAGTATCATCAAGTTTCTGCTCCTTAGAAAATAATATACACTAATATTATAAGGCAGAAGGTTAGTGACAATGATGTATTGATCGTTAGTAGATGATGATGTTGCATTCCGAACACAAGCATGACTTAGAGATTTTGCTTACTTGTACATGTTTTGGAAATGGTTTGTCTCCAGCCTCAGAAATTATACAACTGGCTAGATCTGTGGTATTACTGCACTGTTTAGTCACACACTTCCACTTATTTTCTGTATGACAACACCTACTATGAGCAGACAGACAGTGTTGCCATGGGCTCTCCTCTGTCACCAGCTATGGCCAACTTCTGTATGGAGGTTCTGGAGCATGAAATACGTAACACAGCCCCATTAAAGCCTACACATTTTTTCAGGTATGTAGATGATACATTTGTAATTTGGCCGCATGGACTGCACACTCTTCCTGATTTTCTTGCACACTTAAATAGCCTCAGATCACAAATACAGTTCACAATGGAAGTTGAGAAAAATGCTTCCCTGCCCTTTCTGGACATTCTGGTTACCAGAAAAGCGGACGGAACTCTTGGTCATGTCATCTACCGAAAACCTACCACACAGATCTTTATCTCAATGCAAACAGCTTCCACCATAAGTCACAACGGATGGGCATTCTCAACACATTGGCACACAGTAGTTTCTGTATCAGATCCAAATAACCTGCAAACTGAATTTCAACACCTAAAATTCACACTCCATCAAAATGGACATTCAGCCAAGGACATCACATCTGCGTTGAAAAGAGCCGGACGAAAAAGAAACCCTAGCAAGAACACTCAACAAAAAGACAAGCCAGCCACCATAGCCTATATACCGTTTACTGGCAAGTTTTCGGGAAAGATTAGTAGACTACTCTACAAATATAATGTCAAAACCATCCATAAGCCACCACCTATAATAAAAAATTTGGTCAGGCCAGTTAAAGTTAATTTAGCTTTAAGAGTACCTGGTGTTTATCACATTCCTTGTGAATGCAGTGCAGTGAACAGTTAGATTCAGTTCAGCTCTTATAAATACAGTCTCCACAAGATCAATCCATCAGTTCACCCTGAAGACGAGGAAGATGCACTTCTTTGAAACGTGGGTATCAAGCCAAGTTTTTACCTGGTTAGAAGCCCGAGAAGATTTTGACTTAGGATAAGTCAGGTCAGCACTAAGAGAAAAGCAGGGAGGAAAAGAATAATTATGGAAAGAGCTTTGAAATATTGGTACAGGTGCCTTCAAAGAGAAGACAAGGATATGCTAAAAATCTGTGCGAATAAATGAATAAATGGAAGATAACTTGAAATAAGAATGATTGGTGGGGATATCTCAAATGATTTTTAGAAAGCGGCGATAAATAGTATAGAAGATATAGAAATACAAGAAATATGGGGAAGCCAATTAAGAGAGATTGGGAGAGAATGATACATATGTAGCAGACAAGAAAAAGAGGGTTTAGCATAGGTAAGAATAAGAGAAATGCTCCTAGGAGAACCAGGAATATATGTCATTTTTGGAAAAATAATAATGAAACATATTAGTAGGATACAAAAGAGCTGGAGAAGTAAAGACAGGAATTCTGGGGTTCAATGTGGCACAAATGTGCAAAGAAGAAGTAGCTATAAAAATATTGACAGCTGAGGGAGGAAAAAGAATTAAGGTCTATTTTACAAAGAAAATAACGAGAAATGGTCACAGAAAGTTAAAAAAAGAGCAGAGAGGGCAAAATAAATCAGATTAAGAAAAATAAGGAATTGCAGAAAGAGAAAGGAAGGGGAAAAATAAGGGCCAATTGAAAGCCAAAAGGCCAGTGTATCAGGCTCATGGTAGATCTTATTGAAAGGAGGATAGGACTTACTTTGTACCAAAAATGTAAGCATATATAAGAGAAACATTAATGTATATGTAATATTGAAGAATGTTTGGTGAAAATAAATATTCGTTCATTCTAAGTTAAAAGACTAGAAAAATTCAATGTCTTCCAGCACTCGAACTGCATATCTTTGGCTTTTCATGCCAGTGCTCTTGCCACTTGAGCTACTATGGTGAGACTTTCTCTCATCTGATTCAAATATCCCAGTAAACCGTGAAGATCTCAGATCTAGCAATGGCATTGCATTTTTCATTTTCGATTCAGTTTTCCAACTTTCCATTAATTTCAAAATAACCTCAAAACCATAGTTTGTAGGTGCTTTGTTTATGTACAATTTTGTACACTTAATGAATAAATGTGTAAACATATTTATAAGAAGTAAAAGTCTCTAATGAAGTCTAATTGAACTGGCAGTAATATAAATATGTACTTCTAATATAGGTTGGAGGTGTAGTATGCAGTTTTGAAGAAGCTATCCCACAGCTAATGTATTTTCGAAGAAAGACTGTTCGTCCAACTCCTTGGAATATTATAATGGATATTGGCACAATTGTAAAGATTAATGTATCTGGCTATAAAAAGGTAATCTTCAAATAGAACTAATAATGCTTTGAAATGTTTCAAAGTTAAGCTCAGTGACTTAAAATGCAATTTATTTTCACTCTAAAATCACAGTGATTTTCAAATTATAAACAATCTTGGTCCTGTAGCTCAGTTGGTAGAGCACATAGCCACACCAACTATAACAAAAATAATTAAAATTAAACCTACTAAAATTAATATTAATAATTCCCTTATCATTTACTACTTATGATTATCTATCATATTTACAGATTCTAAATCTGTTACACTCTTTGCCTGCTGTGTGATGGGGCCTTGGTTCAATTTTTGGTGGCTATGGAAATTTTGATTAGAGAAAAATATATGTGTTAACTACCATAAAACCCAAGAAAAACCAGAACTCCAATGACAACTTACTGTAAAGTTGTTAATTGCAAAAATAAGTAAGCTCACATTTTAAGATATATGCACAAACATTACATGTGTACCAAGATTAAATAGCATAATCTTAAAATTGTACAGATGATACATGGTATGTTATTTTTTTACATTGTATCACATTGCATAAAATTGAAAATATCAATTATTAAAATATGTAGTGATAACGTGTCTTTGTATACTTAACATACTATAAAGCATATGCAGGACATTTGTTTTAGTAAGTTATATGACCACTTTTTCATAACTGTGTTGGTAGCAATTTCTGCTATGTGTTTAATAAGAGAAATTATTTTGTATAATATGTGGATAAGCTAGTTATACAAAATTTTTATTTAAGAGAAAGTTTTGAGTTGGAATAGAAACGCTTGTATCGCTTACAATTTTGGATGTCTGCCTGGTTTCGTGAACTATTTGCTCTTGTAATAGAGACCAATTGGTTGGTTGGTTGGTTGTGTTGACATCTAGAGTGAAGTGATGTACTTCCATAGCTTAAGTACATCACTCCACCACTAGATGGCAACTAGATCAGGAGCCAGTTAGTCTCTGATGATGAGAGCAAATAGTTCTTGAAACTGGTCATACCTCCAAAGAGGTATGTGATGCAAGTGTTTCTATTGCGACTTAAACCTTCTTTTGAAGATAAATAATGTTACTCTTTTGTGGGTAGATTGCCCATGTTGCAGCGCCAACTTGGAAAACAACTTCTGCAGCAGAGGTGGGAACTAGAGTGATAAAAGAAAATACTTTTTACAAACAAGATGATGAGCAAACACCTGTTGAGCAAGCAGATGTTATTGAGGCTTACAAATTTGGCACCACAGTAATTCCGTTTTCAGGTCACTATTACTTTTTACTTTATTTCCCCTCATTCGTCTTTGTAATTGTTCTGTTTGCTTTTCTTATATGTTTTGTGTAACTTAAAATTAGAAAATATAATTTCAGAAATACTTCTTTCAAATACTGGATAACTTTTGTTTGGTACATTTATACTGCTGCAAAGAGGCTTGAAAAACTCTTATAGTGCTCTTCAAGTTATGAATAATTAAGCAATATAATATTATTGGAATACAATTTAAAAAACAAAATCTGTTTCATTAACATGATTTTCTCTTATTTGACGAGTCAATTAATTACACTAAACAATACTTACTTGGGATTTTTGCAGGAACATGTTTCGAAGGACTAGTTTCCTTCATTTTCAACCGGACATTGACTAATTCCTTGCAGTGAAGCTGGTGATGTTGTAAATGCTGTCTCCTCTGGTGGTGGTTCAATGAACTTGCTATACACTGGAACGTCAAAATTGAAAGCCCTGTTTCTATTCTTTACAATGGAGATATGTTTCTATGTGGCCAGCTCTTCTTTTCCTGTTATGTGTTTTAGAAGTTTTGGTTCTGAATTTATGTTGTGGTGTTTTGGACACATGGAAACACATCTCCATTGTAAAGAATAGAAAACAGGTTTTCAATTTCGACATTCCACAGAAGGATGTATTTAGCAAGTTCATTGAACCACCACCAGAGGAGACAGCACTTACAACATCACCGGCTTCACTGCAAGGAATTAGTCAATGTCCAGTTGAAAATGAAGGAAACATGTTCTGGAAAAAATCCTAAGTGTTGTTTAGTGTTTAGTGTAATTAATCGACTCGTCAAATAACACTGTTTACAAACTTCCACAAAAATAAAAGTTATGATTTTCTCTACCTGTTCTGGAAACTATTTTTTTCTGGAAACTATTTTTATAAAAAATTATTCTTTATCTACATATGCTAATCAAGATAAAATTTAGCAAATATTGTTCTTATTTGCTTCAGGGAGAGAGAGCAAGGGCGATTTCCCAAATATGAATTTCTTTTTTTTTTTTGCCTTATTGGTTGTATGAAAAAAAAAAATTATTTCAAATTTTATAGCATGCTGATTATTTTGTTTTTCCAGACGTGGATAAGTCCATGATGAAGTATAATTCTGGTGCAAAATGTTTAAGTGTCCTGGGCTTCACAAAGAGAACAATGATTCCTTGGCATCTATTAAGTGGAGAAGGTATTCTCTATTTTCTACCTCGCAAAGGAGATGAGGTAAGAAAATAAATTGTTTATCATATTAGCTGCTTTGTTGGTACACATATTCATGCAGAAATCATTTTTTACTAGGTTTTGAAGTTTATGCTTGTTTTGTGCTGCTGCATAAGCTTGATGATATCCTTCAGAACCTCAAGGTTGACATACCAGAGCAATAGACTGTTCAGATGGTTCAGGCTATTCTATACGTAGCAAATTCCAGCTGAACACATTATCCGAATACAAGATAGCCACAAATGCAAGACAACCCACTTTTTTTCAGAACTTAATTCAGAATTAGCATATCATCTACATAAAAATAACACATGATAGCTCAATTTTTAACTGAAATTTAAAGTTTTGCTATATATTTTGAACAAACTAAGGGACATTTAAGCTGAATAAGTATCTTATTTGCTTAATTTGAATTTGTGCCAAAATTTTGATAGTGGATAGGAGAGAGGAGCACAGAAATGATGTACCAGTATGTATGTGATCAAAGAAGGTAATAGCAGCAGCTTAAATGAAACAATAATAATTGGCAAGATTTTCTATTTAGACAACACATCTAATATAACACCATTGTAAAAAGTTTTACCTAAATTAATAATTTGCATTTGCATGGAAATTCATGTTGTGAGTGAGAGATGGGGAGGGTAGTACAGAAATGGACGTGTGAGTTCGATGGTAGGATCTGATTTCATTGGGGCTGCAGTGTAGCTATAATAACTGTAATGGATTAGTGTTAATTTAATTGTTTTTCACGCAATCTGTGTGTACGACAGAAGTTGGACTGAAAATTTCAGTGTAATAGCTGGGATTTGAACCATGAATCTCCTGGTATCTAGCTGGTTGCTCTACCACTGAGCTACCATGACAAATGTGGCACGATGTTAAATTTCTCAACTGATTCGCATGTTTCCTGGTATACCACAAGGTGATCTCAAATTATTTGAAATGACATATCCCAATGGTGACTTACAATGTTGGTTGGTTAGTTGGTATCTATTGTTGAGCAGTTAGCAGTGAAGCCATTTGCTCTCTTGCATTCCAGTATTTTGATGTTATGTTATCATAAAGACCAAAGGTTGGGCAGCAGAGTAGATGGTTTCCAACCATATCTTCTGTAAGTGTACAGAAAGGACACAGAGGAGATCTCACTATACCAATCCTGAATAAATGTTTATTGAGACAGTCATGGTTTACAATGTTATAAGTACTTTAAGTTTCAGGCTTCATAATTTAGGCAAGTATTATGGTCAATTAGTGTTAATTTGCTTTTTCACATAAGCTGTGTGTAGGACCATGATAGTTGGCTAAACTATGAAGTCTGAGACTTAAATTCTTATGAATTTGTATGTCATCTCAAAATAATTTGAGATCAACTTGTGGTATACCGGGAAACATGCAAGTCAGTTGAGAAATTTAATGCTGTGATGGCATGTTGCCATGGTAGCTCAATGGTAGAGCAACCATCTAAATACCAAGAGATCTGTGGTTCAGATCCCAACTATGGTACTGAATCTGAATTTGTCTAATGATGGATATAATTTAGACAAGGTATCTAATATGACATATCGTAAAAATATTTACCTAATTTGAATTTGTGTAGAAATTCACATTGTGAGCGGGAGAGAGACGAAGGGAAAACAAAAATATACAAGTATGTCTGCGACAGCTTAGCTGTAATGGCAATTGTGGATGTGATTTTTTATTAAGACAACATATTAATTAACTATATCATAAAATGTTTTACCTGATAATGATTTTGCACATAAATTCATGTTGCTGATGGCACAGACAGGCAGAGGGGAAAATATAAATGTACCAGTGTAAATATGGTGGGAGGAAGGGAAACATGCACCTAACCTCTCTCCTTCTACTTGACTGTTGGCTCCTAATACACATTATGTGCAATCACCGATGCGAAATGGAATCCTCTAATTTTATTTTAGTCTCTGGGAGCAATCTTTTCTGGTGAGAATGCTCATAGGTCATGTAACAGCAGAATTTTTGGCATGAAATGAAATGCAAATAAAAAATCTGCTGCATACATTGCGACCTTGGCAGAAATCTATACAAATTCCCCCAGGCTTTGCCACTGCTGTACCTGCAAAGTTTGAAACATACTTTTTTGCTGCATGGTATTCTGAAATTATCCAAATACAAGTTGACCCCCATTTTTCAGAACTTAATTTTGAAATTTAGCATGTTAGCTATATAAACAGAAGACATAATTATTAAATTAAGTATGACGTTTTACTGTATATTTTGAAGAGACTAATTTTGCTGTTGTTGAAATTCACGTGGTGTGTGAAAGAAAGTAGGATGGAACTGATGCAGCGGTACGTGTGCGATCAGAGATAATACACTGTTGTAAAAAGTTTTACCTTAGTTAATAATTATTCAAATTTGCGTGAAAATACACATTTTGAGCAGGAGACAGAAATATGGAAATGTACTGGCATAATACAGTGGGAAATCATGACAATGGGGCAGTAGCAGCGTCAATGATTTCAATTTTGTATTTAGAGAACATACCAAATATAATGCATCATTGAATTTTCAAATTTGCGTGTTGTGATCAGGGGAGAGACAGAGAACAGAAATGTGCCCTATGTCTGTGCTTGGTTGTGACTGTGTACCTTAGCTGTAACAACAATGATGGTTACGATTTTCTATCAAGACAACATACTCTAATGTCACTAAGTTTTAGCTAATTTGAATTTGCGCATAAATTCACATTATGGACTGCAGAGAAGCAAACCAAAATATACAGTATATATCCTGTGGGAGGAGGGAAATGTACAGCTAAACCTCTTCTCTTTCTGCTTGAATACAACATTATGTACAACCAGCGATGTGTCTTATATTTTTATTTTAGTCTTGGAGAGAAATAGCTTTTCTAATGAGAATCCTTATAGGCCCGTTAACTTTTTGGTGCAAAAGAAAGCGCAGAGAATATGCTGCGTATATTAGGCCTTGTCAATGATCATTACCTTTTCTCCCAGGGTTTGCTTCTGTCGCAAATTTTGAAACTTACTTTTTCTGCAAGCTATTTGGAAAACCCCCAATTTTGAAAACAATATTTTGAAAAAAAAATGTTGTCTTGTATTCTGATAAATACGATATACCATGAATGCAAGACAACCCAGTTCTCAACATTAATGTTTTGGACAACAAAACATTGTTTTGTATTCAGATAAATACAGCCCTAGTTATATACATCACTTTGCAACATTGTAATGCAAGGGCACATGAGAATACTTCCTAACAAAATGTAGAAAACTTTGTTTTTGAAACTTTGTAATTGGAAACTACAACAAAACTTTGAATTCATTAGACATGTGTGCTTCACACATATTTATGCACTGCATTATTACTCAAGTGATTTTCTTTTTCAGTGTGCATCATTGGCTCTTACAGCACTAATACAAGGTTTGGATGAACTGGATATGGTTGCAGTTGTAAGACGAGTATACCTTTACAATACTGCACCCAAAATAGGTGCGCTTTTCCCAAAGAAAAGTAAAACACCTAACAAAATGGTAAGTTTTATGTCTGCTCAGATTTTTTTGTAATTTGTAGTTAAAATACCTAAGCAGCAATTTTAATTGGTTATATGTAACACTTATTCACTAATCCCAATGTGTAACCAAGCCCTGGAGTTTTAGGTTTTTAAAAGTTAAAATTAGCTTCTTTCAGTATATTAGGATTTTATTGGATATTATACGTTCAATTTAGGAATTTATGAGATTTTGGAATAGGTATATATTTATATAAATCACTGGGTATGTCATTGTGTTTAAAGTACTGTAACTTTAAGTTCAAAAGCTAATTTAACATAACTAATATTATTTGAAAGTATCAATTCCAATATACCTATGATTAGTATGGCACTGTAAAAGATATTTAATTTTGAACTCTACATATGGAAAATTCTCAGTTCTTATTTTGCTTTGGTATGATGCTAAAAACCACACAATTAATTTTAAAACCTGCATGTGCCAAAGTTTCCAGTACCTATTTACTTATTCTTATTTTGCAGTTCTAGTATGACACTAAACAGTAAAGGATTCTCGGGTATAAACAATTCTGTTAAAACAAACTCGAAAGTGGGAAATATGCATTCCACTTCACATAGGATAAGAGGTGTAAACTTCATTTCTTTGAGGTTCCAAATCGATGATCCTTCACTTTTTCCCAGAGAATACAACCAATTGTGGTATGACGTTGAAATCTGTACTGGGCACTAAAACAACTACCTTTTTTACTTTAGCACGTATATGCAATGCACATAGTGGATAGAGAAGGTATTGCATTCCACACAAAAATTTGATACCGATATTTCTCTAGAAATACATATTTTGAGTTTTCTGAGTCGCCCTCCGTGGTGTAATGGTTACCATGCTGACTTCATGTACCCAAGGTCGCGGGTTCAAACCCGGCGAAGGACGATGGATTTTTTCGGGTGTAAAAATCAGCATGGCTTCCTTCGGAAGGGAAGTAAAGCCGTTGGTCCCGTGTCGTAGATTTACGGCAAGTAAAAGAACCTCAAGCCTGCCAGAGAGGCCTCTGAGCAAAATTAAGCAGTCTTTCACGCCCAATTTAGAATGGGACGCTGAGAACCACTGCAGTTAAAGAGCGTCCATAAATAACATGCCATTTACATTTTTTTGAGTTTTCTGAATAAAAAAAAAACATTTTTAGAAACATGTCTGTATGTGTGTCTGTCTGTGGACAGCATAACTCAAAAACGAAGTTGGATAAATACCAAACTTGTGTTAAGTTCAGTATCTTCCAAGGATACAACATAAAGATTTTCAAGAAAATTGTCCCACCCCCAACTACACTTTACATGGAACATTTTTCAAAAATTTTAATTTTCTCAAAAATGGCTAACGATTTTGATTAAATACCATATGTTTAAGATATTTTCATGACAAACGAAATGTATATCTTGAATTTTTGGGATGTCTCTAAAGACCTCTTCATTCTGGATGATTTTTATATAACTGGTAACCATAAGAGACAGACAAAAACCTACTGCACAAAAAATGTAGATCTTGTTAAAACACAGAGTTTGTCATAAACATTTTATGTAGAGTTATTGGTTTTTGACATATTATTATTATTATTATTATTATTATTATTATTATTATTATTTTATTTATTTAATTAATTAAAGGCCAAGTCTGGGTATTAAGTACTAAGAACAGTAAGTTACCATTAGGGTTTAGCTCTGAAGTCAGATACTCTGGGTGATCTACCAGGTAAAAACTAAATCACTTGGAGAATTTAATGTCCTTCTGGTATATTGTCATAGTAGCAATGGTTAGAGCAACTCCATGTTCAAATCCCAGCTGTGACATTGAATACTTCAGCTGATTCCAAGTATGCTACTAACAACCAATATTTGGAATGGTTGGAATACGTTTTGGAGAAGTATTCATTATCACTATATTTCTTGTTAACTCAAGGTCTAAGCAAAGGCTGTAGAGTTGTAAATAACAAAATGAAGCCCCTTTGAGTTTTCTGTTTTTAAGGAACACATGTTCTTTAAAATATATTTAAGTAATAAATGTTGTTTTTAGTCTTTCAAATACCTACTCAAAGTTCTGTATTATTTATGTACTTAAAATCAAATTTATGATTAAAAGAAAGAAAGAAAAAACCTGAGTGTAAAAATTGTATTGCTTGTTGAATAAAATAATAATTTCAGTTAACTCAAAAATTTATTTTGCAACTTGATTCATCCTATGTTAAGTTTCTTATGTCTAGATAATGGAAGAAAATAATTGCTTCATTTCTGTGACACTGCTTTTATCATAGACAGTGAAAGGCAAACATCTCCAGATATTATACAGATCATGAGCGTGCAAAGGGAATTGTAGCTCAGCAGAAGCATTTATGTATTTCTTTAGCTGTTTATATGCCTAGACACTATGCTTATCACTTTTCTTCTCTTGTGTTTCAGTGTCTTGTGTACATTCAGCTGCCTTTTGCTGAAGATATGCGTGATAGTTATTTTGCACCATTGCTGAGTAAAACTGATAAGCCCACACAAGAACAGCTGGATTCAATTGATGCTCTTATTGACAACATGGATCTTACTTCAGTTAGGTTTGTATTTTATCAAAGATGGATGAGAGTGTACAATTAAAAAGCATTTGGCAGGTAGTTTTGAAGCTATAGCTTGAATCTCAAAATAAATTCAATGACTGTTTATTATAAAGTTCATATCCTTCACTCATTATTTTTGGGAGAAAATTGTTATAATTTTGTTTCAATATCTGATATATTTAAGTTATACAAGGGAGGATCAGAAAGTAAACACAGTAATTTTTCTCATATTGGTATTGTGGTTGGGATATTAAAATTTTAATAAGATATAGTTTGAAACTTCTGCTGTGGATGCTGTTGTTTTTCATGTGTAGCTCTAGAGAGAGAAGTAGGAACTATGCAACAAAGATGGCACATATGTTACTATCATCTACTTGTGAAGAGCAACGAGATGCAGTGCTATTGTTATGGGCTAAAGGGCACAACCTAAGTGAAATTCAGACATGTGTGGTGTGTATGGGGATGACTCCATGGATCATAGCAATGTTTCCAGGTAGTCTGTATTCTTTGAAGATAGCTGTGATAACCTTTGTGATGGGCCACATTCCTGATGGTTCGCAGTTCAACATTTCATATGGTATGGTATAAGATATTGTGCATGACACATTGCAGTTTCATAATGTTAGTTTTGGCAGAAGACCAGAAATGCCAGGTAATGATCTCAGGTTTGGATCACTTATTATGTTCTTTCTGAAAGGAATGTCACTGATGATGAATTATGGACGTACCACTACACTTCCAAAACAAAGAAACACGCTGCTTCCCTGATAAAGAAAAAAATTCAGTCTGCTCTAAAATGCTGTATTCTGGGATATGGTGTAGTATTGGTAGACTTTGTTGGAACACAATCACTGAGTTCTGCAGCCTACATTAAAACATTGGTAAAGTTATGTCATGTCCTTCATAACAAATGCCATACCATTCATGCTGATAGTGTCAAACTTCTTCACAAACCAAACAAGACTTCTTTGGACAGTGTATTTTGAAACTGGTATAACAATAGGAGAAATGTGTTAAGAAAATAGACTATATATAAAAATAGACAAAAGATACCCCTTCAATTGTGCATTTGTAAGGTACCTACTGAACTTTTGGTATAAAAAATTATTGTATGTTACTTTTCGATCCACCCTTGTGATGATATATAATAGAACAAATTAAGGTAATCAACTTATATACCAAATTGCTGCTTCAAAGAAATTGTATTTGCAAGTACTTTCCCATAATAATTAAGAAAATTTTGATCATATTTCAGTCCCAATCTAAGATCATATTGCAATGTAAACAAAGCAGGAAAATTTATTACTCTGCCAACTGTGATTGGAGGGAATGGTACCACCAGTGTAGTCAGGTTATATTTTTAAAAATATATCTAATATCTATTTGTAAATATGATTTGTTCAGTTTTAGATTGGAAATAGTCAAATTTCCATATACTTGCTCATAATCTAATATTGTTTACTGCTAATAGTGTTGCTTATTTGTTGTTATTGCTCATGTATCTTGATCAGTAGCCCTTATTATTTCACGAGTATATATATATGTATATGTATATACTTCAGAAGGTATATCAGATAAGTAATGTAAAATGCTATTAAAGGGTTTGGACTTAATATAGAACCTTGGGGTGTACTACAGAATGATAAACAATTATTTATTTATTTGAGAACTGAACATAAATAATTTTTGGGTGGTAGCAGTGAAGAATCAAGTAAAAAGTAACTTCTTTTTAAGTAAGTTGAACTCAGAGTAATATACTTTAAAGTTATAAATAAACACATTTATCCTTAAGTTGTAATATTTATTTTTTTATTAATATTTATCTTTCTAGTCATAAAACATATGACAAACATGTCTTTTGTAACAGGAATGAAGATGGAGACATAGCAGAGCCTTTTAATCCAAAACACATGCTAGATCCACATCACCAACATCTGTACCAGTGTCTTGCACATCGGGCTCTTCACCCTGAAGAAAAAATGCCAGAAGTGCATGATTCTATAAAAGATCTTCTTAAACATCCTTTTAAGGATAAGAAAGGATTCACAATGGCTCTAGAAGGGGTGAAACGGAAGTTCAAATTAGAAAAAATTGAACCAAAGTCGAAAAAAAAGAAAACTGCAGCAGAGGAATTTAAAATGTAAGTTATGTACACTTAACATTTTCATACTTAAATTTACATTATAATTGGCAGGTAAATAAATACCCAGACTGAGTATATATAATTGTAAGAGGGAACTCTTCTGTAATTAAGCACAGAAGGTCCTGTACAAAACTATAAAGCTGGTTTTCACTTAGTCTAAATTTGAATACATCTACATGTGTTGGGGCAATGCACCAAACCGTTTAATTTTTATTTTAAACTCAAAATATAGTATGATAAATACAGAGGCATAGTATCAATGGATGTTGGTGATGCATTACATTCTTTAGCAGTTTACCTTAGTTTAGGGTTTTCTATTACAATTATTCTTTTGATATAATCTTATTGAGAAGTACACTTTGAATAATGGTTCTTCCATGGAAATCTGTCCAGTGTATCATGACATTCATGGAAAAGATCATTTTCTTCTGTGTGCAATCGCCCTCCATGGTGTAATGGTTACCATGCTAACTTCATATACCAAGGTTGCGGGTTCAAACCCGGCAGAGGATGATGGATTTTTTTCAGGCATAAAAATCCTTAGCATGGCTTCCTTTGGAAGGGAAGTAAAGCCATTGGTCCCGTGACGTAGATTTATGGCATGTAAAAGAACCTCAAGTTGATAAAAGAGATCTCTGAGCAAAATTAAGTGATCTTTCATGCCCAGCATAGAATGAGAAGCTGAGAACCACAGTAGTTAAAGAGCATCCATAAATAAAGCTCCATTTCATTTCATTTCATTTCACTCTGTGTGCCTGTAATGGAATTAATGGTGTAGAATACATCTTGCTTGATAAAATTAAGGTGGTTTAAAGTGAATTTTCCCATTATTTTCCTTAAGTAGGAGTTAATTTCATTCTTTTAACCTCTTGTAAATTTATTAAATTACAATATGTAGCATTTTGGATGGTAATTGCGATTAAATGCAGTAGGAAAAATACGCCAGTAAATGAAATTAGACTATGTATTTAGCTGAAGTACATCTGTGTGCATCACCACAAAGAGCACACAACAGGAAACTACATGAGGGAAACACATGTTGTAGACAGAATGTTCCATTTTGCATAAGCCAAGAACACCGAATATGTAAACAAATTGAAGGCAAAGAAGTTTTTGTTTTACTGTAAGAAAATATAATTAAAACAAGAACTGAAAATTCTCTAAATATAATATTAAAAGATGTTCTTAGACATATTAATATAAAACGTAGTGTATAAAAGTGAATCATGACTTTTAGGTGTAGTACCTTAAATATGTTGCTTTGTTGGTCATGTATTTTGTTTTCTAAGGAAAGGTCAGTTTGGATCTCAAGCAGATATCTCGAGTACAAAAAAAAAAAAAAAAAATATATATATATATAGAGACCGTTAATTAGCTTCCCTATAAAAGCTATTATTAGTTATTAATTATTTATCAATGTAAAGTTAAAAGAGTACAAATGTACGTATTTAACAGAGTAAATTCAGCTGGAGAAGAAATAGAAAGCTGACGCCAAAAGAGTAGAAGGGGGTGAGAAGAGCTTTTATTAGAAAGGTTTCTTTTGTCCAGTCACATACAATCAAGTTGCAATAGAGGTAAACCTTAAAATTCGGAAGACAGTAATTCTTCATTGTACAAGACATGTCACTTGAGGTTTGCAGTGCACCCTGGGAAGAGAAAACTGACTTTTGGGTAAGATTTACGTCAATCGCACGCCTTCTGTCCAATCAGAAAGAGGCTGCCATGACAGTATTTTTAGTATATAAAGAGCCCAAGAAGGCACATCGTGGTCTGTTTTGCGGTCTGTTGATATCTGTCACTGTCATGCTGTCGGGCTGAGCGTAACTTCTTCACACAAGGTTAAACACTGTAACGTGTAACAAAAGCTTAGTAGTCTCCAGTGCTCTAAGTATCTTTAAAGTCAGTGACGTGTGTTAAAGTATATTGTATAACGCAGAATTAAGGAAGAAGGAGGAACTATAATTACGTGTGATCAGCCAAGTTAAAGTTCATAACAAGTGTTCAAGTTAGCATAATTGTAAAGCAAAAGTGCTTATCTCGCTTCTCCTAGTAAGAATTAAACTCCAGGAAAGTTACGTAAGTCTTAATTATTATAAGATCACTCCCTGAACAACCCCCTTAGCTGCACCACTCCGAGAGAGTCAACCATCGTGCAGGCTGAGCAACACCGAGGCAAATTTAATGGTACTAGATTCACCTCACCAGGTACTTGGGTCTACTCATAGGTAGTGGAGTGAGCCATGCCAACGTCATCAATCTGGGCTCGAAGCCGAGAACTCAGCATTTGGTGTTCAGAGTGTGGGGATAAGGCCACCACCCAGGGCACCCAATGTCTGAGCTGACCGCATAAGGCGTCCCACATGTGGTGCAAACGATAACACCACGATATATAAATGGTAAAAGAACAAATATTCCTGTAATTACATTCTTTGTGAGAAGAAACTACAAATGTTTGATCAACACAGTACAATTTAATTCTGTGTATAAGCTATCAAAGTAACCATAACATGTGGGTCAGATTTTGCATGCGTTATTTGTTTAGTTTTTTTTTTTCCCTTCTTTTATTTTTTATATAGAAAACAAGGCTTACATTTCATGGCCACATTAAGAGAGTTGAATCATCTAAAAGAGAGAATTTCATTGGATAACAAAATATGATGTGTGTGTTTCAAAAACCACCTGGAAAAGCCCATTTCATTTTTACTACATATCTCGCCTGATATACAGTGTGACTAATTTCCAAATCTGCAGTCAGGCCAACAAAATTGGAAAAGCGGTTTCTGTAACATTTTTATTACTCTGATATTAGGGCAGAAGTTGCAACTGTCAAAACTACCTTCCAAAATGTGACAACCTAGTTAACTATTGAATGATTCATTGTTTTACAGATGTTATGCAGAACATGAATACAAAAGCTAAGTCACTTGTGCAACATTCTTTTGAGTATTTAGATTTCTTGAATTAAAGCATTCACTCTTCTTCTTTTGCTCCGGTTTTCTTTTCCTTTCTTTTCTTTTTTTTAATTCTTCTTCTTCTTCCAAACTGTTGATACATACCTAAGAAATGTACTTTTAGCATCCATTTAAACTACAGTTACTGGAAACATAAAATGAATAATGTGTATAAAATCAATATCTTTAGTAGCAATTCTAGTCAAAATGTTGTTGCACCAGTACCTTCTCAACTTATTTCAGAATCTTATTTTCATTCTGCAAATATTTAAAGTTTTTGCTTCAGTTCAACTTTACTCTATCAGCATATTTATTAAATTTTTTTCATGCAGAAAACCTGATGCTGCTTCAAATGCTGGACCATCAGATGTGAATCTGAATGATTTGTCTGTGGCAGGCATTGTTGGTAAAGACATTTTAGAAATTGGAACAATCAGGCCACATGAAGATTTCAAAGTTCTTTTAGAGCGAGGAGAGTCAATTAAAGAAGGTAAATCATCTGTGCATACATTTACTTTTCTAACTATTCAGTATGACAAACTACCAATTTAGAGAAAGTAGTAGTAATATAGAATGTTTCAATTTAAATAAGTCTCTGGTGCTTGTTTTGTGGTGCATGTTCATGTTTTATTTTCACATTTATATATTGATGTCAAGGGAAACCTAATTCATGAAAAACCAATCTTGAGGTAAGCTTCCAATTAAAACCGACTATACGTATAAATCTTCATCATTTCAAGAACCTGATATATTGTTTTATAAGTATAACACTGAAGAATAATACTGAGTAGAAAGAAACAGAACTTCATGGGGTACAGTCTACAATTAACGACTTTTTGGTTGAGATTGTTGTTTTATATTTACAGTTTGCAGACAGATGAAAAATGTTATACAGAAGCTGGTGCTAAATTCTTTTGGTACGGACAGCTTTGACAAAGCTTCTCTTGCGCTAGAAACCTTAAGAACAAGTTCATCGGAGAAAGATCCAGAGTTATTTAATGACTGGATTTCTGATTTCCGAGAGTACCTTTTTGAAGCTGGAAAGACTTCATTTTGGGAACTCATTATACAAAGTAAGTTGCCTAGTTTAGGTAATGTGTTCATCAAATTGCATGTCATCTTATAAGCCTTAATTCAGAAAAGTGTCTAAATATGAAACTTGACAATATGTAAGCACAATCAGTGCTAATCATGCTGCATTTGCATTTTAGTAATTAAAATTATGCTAGTTTTTTTTTTTTTTTTTTAATTGTTTTATTTATATAGCCCCATTTAACATCTAAGGTCATATCGGGGTCTTTGCACTTGAAGCAACTCGCTGTCTGTAGGTTCTTTTATGTTTGGTTTAAATCATTTTTTTCCCCTCAAACTCACATACATACTTCCAGACTCTGTGGGGGGATAGGGAATAATTCTGACTAAACAAATATTCCCCACCCCAGGCGGGAATCGAACACGGGACCACTGGGTGAGTAGTCAGCTCGCTGACCACTTGATCACAGAGGCAATCGCATGCTAGTTTTGTTTTGATGTGTACTTGATAATTCTTATGTAGTTCAAAATTGGCCGATTTCCACAAAGTAATTAAACCCCAACGACAGAGTAGATCAGCTATAAGGATTACTTTCAATAGGGATGTATAATCGTTTTTTTAGGTGAAAAACAACCTTACTTTTTCCTTAACTACTTGAGCAATGGCCATTTAAATGCTGCACGGCTGGTAATGGATACCCAATAAACAATTCAAGGCATTTAAATTGTTAAATGTAGGTAAATATGCTTCGTACATAAACATTCGTATCTTTGGTATTTATTAAGATATTTTAATGAAACAAAAACTGGCTTAAAGCTCATTAAAGGCACTAAACATCTATCGTAGAAACAAAAGAGAGACTGTATTAACAAAAGTTTAAATATCACTAATTTTTTCTGTGTAGTAAAAGTCATTCTGTACATCGAATGCACCTAATTTGTGTGTCAGGCTTGTGTAGAGCTAGCTAAGCACAATGTTCTCGGCTTCAAGGTTTTATCGTTCTGTTTGTTGCTACAACGAAATTATGCATGTGTGTTTGTGAGGAACACCCAAGCTGCAAAGAAATCAAATCTCTCTGTTAGTGTTTCTATTTACGCCTTAGAATAAATTCACAGTGGGTATTTATGGTAGAGCCATGTAGCTACGGCGTTCACAGTTTCTTGTTTTAGCTATCAGAAAAGCACATTTGAAAATGTTATATCTTCTTCAGAAATAACTTCAGATAATGTGGAGGACTTTTTGCTATATGACAGTGACTTTGATATTGACGGCGAGTTTTCAGATTTTTAGGGGGGCATTGAGGATATAGGTAGCAGTGAGGAAGAAAGTGACTCTCTTCCTTCAGGTGTTCGTGAAGAAGCAACATTGTGGGGTTGTCAAAATGACCCCAAAACAAAAAGACATATCTTCACGAGTGCAGCCTGATGTACAACCCCAAGCTCAGCTGACTTCTGACAGACAACTAATTGACATTTTCACAAAATTTTTTACTGCTGACTTAGTGTCTCTCATTGTTACAGAAACAAATGCATATGTGAGTAAGGTGAAGGAAGACCTGAATTCTAAAGGCAATTTAGGGCCTAAGAGTAGAATTCAGAAGTGGACAGAAGTAACACTGAATGAGAATTACAGGCTAATTGGCCTAATTACGCTCACGGGTGTTATTTGTAAACCAACTTTAGACATGTACTGGTCTACAGATGACATACTAGTCTACAGATGACATACTAGCTACTCCATTTTTTTGGGAAATGCATGTCAAATAACAGGTTTACTTCCATTTTGCAGTTCCTCATTTCACCGGCACAGAAAATGTGAACAATAAACTACACTAAATTAGGTCAGTTTTGGAATATATTATTTCAAAATTAAAAGAAAATTACGTGCCTGGTGATAAGATATCCCGTTTTACTTTCACAAAGATCAAAACTCTTTATGCCAAATCTGGCCCTCTTTGTTTTGATGTATTGCTTCCAGCCTAAGCGGCCCTTCCAAAGCATCAAGAAGGGCCCCTTAGGCTGGAAGCAATACATCAAAACAAATAGGGCCAGATTTGGCATAAAGAGTTTTGATGTTTGTGAAAGTAAAACGGGATAGCTGCATTTACACTGGTCAAGGAACTGATAATATTGGAGACAAAGATTTGGGGTTATCTGGCTCCATAGTAATGCACCTGATGGAACCTATACTGGACCAGGGTAGGTCTGTATATTTAGATAATTGGTACAGCTCCCCTAAATTATACATGGCCTTATACAAAAGGAACACAAATGCAATTGGAACAGTACGTTCAAATCGTATTGGTTTGCCAAAGAATGTGAATACAAAGACTAAAGAGAGGAAAAATGCAGGTGCATCAGCTCCCACCCTTGACCTACATTACTTGGCAAGATAGAAGGGTGGTTACGGCATTGTCCAATTGCTGCCCTAAGATTTTGATGATTGACATTGGAAAAATAGATGCCCACACTAAAATGTCAATTTTCAAGCCTGATGTTATCCAGGAATACAATATGCATATGGGTGGTGTGGATCTAGTAGATCAGGTATTGCAATAATATCCTTCTTTACGAAAAACGGTTAAATGGTATAAAAAGGTATTTTTGCACCAGCTGGATATCACCACATACAATTGTTCAGTAATTTGGAGAACTCTTAACCCACGCAAGACGATGACCTACCTGGTCTTCCGCATATCAATAGCTCATACCCTAATTGAGCACTATGGCATTCAGAGGCCTCTTCATATAGGGAGTAAGAAATCTACAACCCATCTCTAGGGGGTCGTAGGTTCAGAGGTGTTGCTGGCACTTATGTCTGCGAGAAGGAAGCAGGTGGCCTCAGGCTTAAAGGTGCAATGGGGTGTGCATTTGAGGAGAGATCAAGAGCTGTATATACATGAGGGAGGAGACAGTACTTTTACTTTCAAGTAGATGAATGTATGGTTAGGGAGTAACAGGGGAGAAAACCCAAGTACCCTAATTCCACTCAACACTCACCTGTACATTGTGATACTTGAACTCGGCACTTTTAAGTAAATAATATGGCTCGTTTAGTACACGTCTGACCAGCGTACATTCTAAAACATCAGCAGCGCAGATGAAAAGTTTTTTTTTTTTTTTTTTTTTTTACCTAGTTTTAGTTAAACCCATGCTTATGCCAGCATTGCTTTAAGAGTACACAGTTATATCAGCATTTTGCCATTTTGTTGAAACTGGTACAATATTACCTCTTGCTAAATGAAATATAATTTATACAAAAAGACCATATCAGTCACTCTAAAATGCTCCTGTTGGTCAAAGGAGGATGCCCCATCTGAAAAATGTAGGTGTTGTTTGCATAAAAAAAAAAGAGAAAACAGAAAAATTAAATTGTCTTCTATAATTTTGGAAGAATGCCAACGTAACATTGGTCATGGGTAAGTGGAATAGGAAAGAGAGAATTTTGCAAAGAGGAAGTGTGAATGTAAAGTTGAAGGATGCAGGAAAGAACAAGTACTAGTCTGGGATATAGGGTAATTGGAAATGGTTCTGGACTTATTCTGAATGTGGTTCCTTAGCTGATGGGTCCTATGGTGTGACACTTGATGATTGTTGTTTGACATGTTTTTTTTTTTTTTTTTTTTTTTCCATTGTTTTGTTGATTAAATGTCTTTTATTTCATTCAGCTTGCTTATTTCTTATTCACTTTTGTTTTTTTCTTCATTTTTTACTTTCTCCATACGCACTATGTACATAGCATATAGAGAAAGTATTGCACTCCACCAAAAATTTGATGCCGAGATTTCACCAGAAATATATGTTTTAGGGTCCCCAATATCCAAAAAAAGCATTTTCACAAAAAGGACTGTGTGTGTGTGTGTGTGTGTGTCCGTGTGTCTGTGAACACGATAACTCAAAAACGAAAAGTTGGTAAAATACCAAGCTTGGTATTTAGGTTTAGTATCTTCCAGGGATGCGACACAAAGATTTTGAGAAAAATCCCCCCACCCCCAACTACCCTTTACATGGAACTTTTTTCGAACATTATGATTTTCTCAAAAATGGCTCTAACGATTTTGATTAAAATTTTGTATATTAAACATATTTACCTGACAAATAAAATGTATATCTTGCATTTTCTGGGAATAGCCTCTGAATAGTTTATTCTAGGTGAATTTCACTAAATTTTGAATAACTGCTAAACTGTAAGACATGGACAAAAACTTACTACACAAAAAATGTAGAGCACATTAAAACACACAATTTATGTTATATACATTTTTTTCGTGGAGTTCGTTGTTTTTGTGACATTCCTTATTTTTTGTTTCTGCTATGAAAAATGTATACTTTTCTCATACAGGAACTTGTCAACTCCTATCCATATAAACAAAGGAACTTCGTTGACATAGCAACTAGCTTTTGACTATCACTTTAACCTACGGTTGTCCCTTATTTCGCTTCTACTTACAAGGAAGAGAGTAATTAGACTATTTCTGCTATTTTTTTCTGATTAGCATGAAGTTAATAGAAGTATAAGCTTTTTAAGAATAATTTGTTGCAGGGATATGGAGAAAGTCATGTGAATGGTACACATCAGATTTTTCATGTACATGCCAATTTTTAGAGTCTCCTGTCGTAAAGGGTAAATGCTGTAGGATACCCAGTGTGGGGCAGGAGTTATCCCTAGACTGCACATCTCTAGTCAGTCGTAAGTTCAGAGGTATTGCTGGTGCTTGCGCCTGCGAGAGGGAAGCTGATGGCCTCAGGGTTGAAGGTAGAGAAGGTGTACATTTGAGAAGAGATCGGGAGCTATAAATAAATATACCAAGGGAGTGAGGAGACATGGGCTTTTACTATCCAGTGGATGAATTCTAGGTTAGGGATGAAAAGAGAAGAAATACTGAGGGGTTAGCCAAATACCATTCAACTCACCTGATTCATTTGGTTGTTCTCGAAGTTAACACTTTTAAATAAAACCTTTTCTCTGGACGTCAATCTGGAGTATGTCCTACAGCGCCAACTGGTCAGAAGCAAGACTTTTTGTAACCTAGTTATTGGAGCTTTTGTAGTTAAACCTATGCTTATGGCCGCATTGTTTTTGATGACACTGCTACTGCTATGTCAACAATATCAATTGCCGAAACTGGAGCAACATTTTGGAAGAACATCGATATAACATTGTTCACAGGTGAGATGAACAGGAAAAACATTTTTTTCTGAAGGGGAAGTGTGGATGTTCAATTGAGAGATACAGAAAAGAACAAGTTCTATTCTGGGATATACGGAAATTGGAAATAGCTCTGGATTCCTGCTGATGTGGCTTCTACATAAGGGTCGCCATCCGTTGTGTAATGGTTACCATGCTAACTTCATATACCCAAGGTTGCAGGTTCAAACCTGGCAGAGGGTGATGAAGTTTTTTGGGTGTAAAAATCCTTAGCATGGCTTCCTTTGGAAGGGAAGTAAAGCCATTGATCCCATGTCATAGATTTATGGCACGAAAAAGAACCTCAAGCCTGATAGAGAGGCCTCTGAGCAAAATTAAGTAGTCTTTCACACCCAATTTAGAATGGGATGCTGAGAACCACAGTTGTTAAAGAGGGTCCATAAATAAAACGCCATTTTTCTACATAAGGTATGGGCAAACTTGGAACCATATGATAGGCAACCTGCAAAGTTGCTCAGTACCACACATGTTTGTAACGAACCAGTAGATGGAGAAAGAAACAGACAGTGAGTTAGTGGCAGTTGCTGTACATGGTACTGATTTCTTTTGTTTATAGTTTAAACTACAGACAAATAATACAAACACTGTATTTTAAATTAAGATCTTCATTTGCAATTATTTCATTAAAGGAAGAGGTATATTCATAGTCAAATGAGATCGTATTTTGAATTGGCATAATGAGAATATTTTCTCGCACAAATATATAGAATGAATATTGCAATTTTAGGTGCAAGGAATCTTAATTGTGTATTTTTTTACAACTGTTAACTGTTTATTTTGATCAGCACCATGTTTACCATGGTAATACTAAAAAACATAATTTTTCATAGATATATTTGTAGCTGCAAATCCAGCCTTATCCTTGCAAGTTCAACATGTATATATGATTTACAAAAAGGGTAAAATCATTTACTCTTTAGATTTTCTAGTAGGGAAAACACTTGTTAAATTTTTTGTATTTTAGAGGAATTGCAAGGAGGGAAATCCCTTTTGAGGTTGCCCCTTCCACAGCTCCAACTGCATGAAAAAAGTTTTAATTACATAGAGTATTTTTGAGTTGGATTTGTAACACTTTAAGTATAACTTACGTTTTGCCAGACCAGTTTCAAAATCATGTGGGCTTCATTGTCGATGGTTCCAGTTACATGTTTACTTATTTTGATTACTTCCTTTTTTATTAATCAATTTATTTATTTACTCCTTTCATCAGAATATAAACTTTATAGGCAGGCTTAAAATCTGGAATAATGACTTTCCAATTGTAACTCCCTATTAGCTATTAGGTTATATCATATAGAAGCATATGTGTCACATACATCAAATTTCCTGACATATATGTCGTATATAGGAAGGTCAAGAACCACATATGGTTCCCAAACCAGTAAATATCATCCCTGATTTACATGGAGAAATTTTCAATATTTTTGATTTTTTCAAAAAGGACTAATAATTTTGTCTCTCTCTTGTGATCATGCAACAGTGTAATTTCCAAGCCATCACAGAGTGACCTCTATTTTAAAGATTTGACTATCACCTGCACAATCTGTGTATTAAAAGTATTTCTGTAAAGGTTTTGTTTAACCAACAATAGAGGGCAAAATAATTTTTATAGAATTAGTTGTAGAAGAGTAGGTAGAAAAACTTACTTGAATGTAAAACATCACATTTTTCAAGCCAAATTCTACTTTTCACAGTTCTACATATTAGGTATATGCACAGCTTGCACATACTAAATATTATACATAATAAAAAGATAAACCTGACTCTATAGTGTGTTGGTAGCATGTCTGCCTCAAGAGGTCCTGAGTTCGAAACTCAGTTTGAACCTCAGAGTGAGTTATCTGGATAAGTTTTTTTTTTTTTTTTTTCCAGGGATTTCCCTATTCTGAGTAGATGAATGTAGGGTAACTAAGCTCTTTGGACTCCGGGCCTCATTTGAGTGTCACTTCACTCATTTCATTCATCCATCATGACCTATTAGATTAAAATTAAAGGATGTTCAACTAAAATATATAAGAGAAAACACATAATACTCTAGATTCTTATCTATCCCAATATAAAACTGTTAATCAGTAATTTGCAATCATGCTATTATTCAATTAGATACTTAACTCCACAATACATATTTTGTAGTGCACTAGAGGTACTATGAAATTATATTCTATGGAAGTGTTATTGGTGATAGATATGCAAAGCTCATGGTAGTTTACACTCAGCTGTGTAATCTCTCTGTATTATAGGCACTGTGCATGGACCAGAAAATCGTACTGGTGGCGCTGCTCTGTGTCACGCTTTGTACTTATTAGGAGAGTAGTTAGAATCGGAAGCCATGTGCGATGTAGGTATTATTTGTGGTTTGCCTATAAAGTGCACACATTTGACTGAAAGTTCTGTTTCAAAAGGTTGAAATCTTTTGGTACATATCTGGAAATATACTGGTAACATATGCTGAATTGTCGTGAAGTGAATGGAGCAAATTTTTGTTGCGGGCTTTGGTTTTCACGATGATCCCTCAGGACTGAAAATAAAATATAAAGTATGAATAAGTAATACGTACATAACAGTATGTACATAAATATTAATAATAAAAATAAAAGTAATAATAATAACAATAATAATAATTGACAGACTATTCCCATAATGTGTCGTTTAGTGTAATACTCACAGTGTTTAGAGTTTTTATTTATTAACTTAAAAAACATTAGCATTAATTTCTAAGCAACATTATCCATGCTGCAGTTAATTTTTAAGTATATGTTACTGCTCTGAGGTACAATTTAAAATTAGTGTACTTACTTCATTCTATGTACAGCTCGAATCTATAGATTTCTTCTTTGCCCTTCAATTTTCCTCGTGGGAAAAGAATAAAAGGCAATAACTGGCAAAGTATTCTTGTAGGTATTATTGCATCCTACAACACAGCTGTTACTGTTCCCTTTCCGCCTTCTTGTAGTATTTACATTTTCAGGAGGTTCAATACTTGACATCTTACTCAACTGTCTCTGTTATCCTCTTGTTAGTAACCAAACTTACCACCAAAGTAACGTGCATGGTGCGTATAGAGCAACCTTTTGGGTTTGTGTTGTGTTTCCCTATCTTTGGGTTCTTCCATATTATCTCTCTTCCATAAAACTAGAATTTGATTGTTTTTTCATAAGTTTAATAAAAATGATTTATCTACTTTTTAATCAGAAAAATTGGGCCTGATTTCATCACAAGAGAGTGAAAAAAGCAAAGTAAGTGAGGAAACTGCAGCATTTTTCCTTGCATTCAAACAACACAAAAAGGAAGAAGAGGTAGATGCAGATGCAATGGATACAGAGGATTTGGTAAGAAATTATTTACCTATATATGTAATAGGTGGTAAATTAATTTAACAATAACTTTCTTGTTTCTTAAGGATTTATGCTGCTGTAGCTGCTTTTGGATGTTACATATATTAAGTATATAGTTTAAGCATTTGATGTTTTTTTTTTGCAAACAAATAAAAAAAAAAGCTCAATTAAGAGTAAAAACACAGCATCAAATTCAAACTTCAAACTTAAAATAAGTAATTTACTTTGAACATGTTTTTGACAGCTATTGCCCCATCTTTAGCAGAGATTTACAGATGAACTTGTGGTTACGGCCTTAGAGATCTTTCTGGTTTGAGGAATTTTTAGATGAAATCATTTGCACATTGTATATCAAAATTTGACATTGTTTTCATTTTTTAGAATTAAGAGATTCTTCCCTAACTGTTAATCCAATTGGATTCTGCAGTGATTTTAATAACTGAGGTTCACTGTTAAAATTATGGTCTTGAGTCCAAAAATGGTGTGTTACAGCAGAGTTACTTGTCTGGTTTTTTTTTTTTCTTATATACACTTTTTCACATTCCTTGCAGCTGGTTTCATATATTCCTGATTATTTCAATGAAGGAATTTTATCTTTCATGTTTGTATGGAAGAGGTTTTATTAAACTGTATGTTCACTGGGGATAACTGGATGTTCCATTTTTTGAAAATCTTTTGAAATGTTTGGTGTGCCAGAGGTTGGTAGATGAATCACAATACAAGCATTTGTCATACTTCATACACTAATATACCTTTCTTCCTTTCTTTCTTTCTTTCTTTCTTTATCCTCAAACACATTCATCTAAATTTTTATCCTTAAGTTTTACTTATTCCTTTGGACCTTTCTTCCTTTCTTTATCCTCAAACACATTCAGCTAAATTTTTATCCTTGAGTTTGACTTATTCCTTTGGACCATAAACCATTTTTAGATGGTGCGTGCGTGAGTGCAATATTTTGAATTTAAATTTAATATCTTTCAAGGATGCGAAATAAAGATTTGCAGGAAAATCCCCCTGCCCCAAATACCCTTTGCATGAAAATATTTTTAAAAATTTTGCTTTTCTCAATCCTTTGTAACAATTAGTTTGTAGAGAAAATTATGTAAATGGACACATCAGATTTTTGTTTTGTTTTTGTAAAATGAACTATTTCTGAGATATTCCTTGTTATTGGTTCCAATTTTAAGCTACTTAAGCTTTTCTCAAATAAGAAGTCATTTCATTTTATCTCTTTTGTTTTGCTCCTGGCCCTGCAAAAAGAACCAAATTTCAATTGTTTCACATAGCAACTTATCTTATAAAAGATTTGACTATCTCTTTAGCTTAGTATATTCCCTTATTTCCTTCTACTTACAAGGAATCAAATAATAATCAAATAATAAGGTCATTTCTATTAATGTTTATCTTGATAGGATGATGTAGATAAATGAATAATATTTTTAATGGTAGTTGTTTGCAGAACAGTTAGAAGATTTTTGTTAATGTTCTGCTGAGAGGGGGTGCATGCTGCCCCTCATCTGCTGTTGACCAATACTGAAATACTTTATCAACTTTTACCTATCTTATCATGCCTGCCAGTATAAAGTCTTTAGTCATTACATTTCTGTAAACACAGAACTAAAGCACAGAATTAGAAAAGAAGCATTAAATTTAAAAATGCTGAAAATATGATCAGTCGAAAATAAAACACTTTTACACTATTCATTTTGATCAGAAAATGTTTCAAAAGTATTTACTCTTATCGTCAGTTATAGACCAATCAGAAGGAACTTCCCTCGATGTGACAGCATCTGGTGTTGAAAATTTTGCCAACCTAGAGGGAGGACATCAAAGGTTTCAGTTTGCGACTCATATTTTAGGCATTTTTAAATTTAACTGTATATAAATTTGATACTGATTACTAAACCCATTAACTTATTCTGAGTTTCTTATTCTAATTGTTAAATAAGAGTAACATTAAACATGATTTTTATTTGTTTTTCAGTTCAACGAAATGTGAATATGAAGGTGTAATGCAACCTACACAACTACACCTAATGCAACAACTCTTCAATAAAATCATAGACAGGTTTCTTATAAGGTACTTATGTTATTTCATGTGCCTTTTTATGTATTGTATATTTGTAATAAAGCAGTCACAAAAACTTGTGTAAACGAGTCTTTCATCCTTAAATGTATTTAATATATCTAATATATCAATTTTTCAAATTGAAATGAGTATGCATTAGTGTAGTAGCTGTTCTACATGTTTACTTACTTCATGCATGGTTTATGTATCAGTATGTTCATTATATATATATCAGTACCTCATTCCTGTGCATATGAGGGCAGTTCAATAAATACCCATGTTTCAAAATATATAGTGTTTCTAAGGCAAGTTGGTGTTACCATTGTGTACTGTCATTTGTTACACATCACACATCCCCAAAATATTTTTTTTTGTAGCTTAAAATCATGCAATCTGGTTAGTTACATGTTGTTACCAGGAAATTGTTTACAAAATCCACAATATAATTCTTGCTGATCTTCAAACAAAAGTTCCTGAGGTGGCAGAGGTGTGTCAAAGGGAATAGCATTTCATATTTTGCATGATAAATTGGAGATGAAAAAAGTAGTCAGCCCAATTGTTGCTATGATTGCTCATAGTGGATAACAATCTGCTTTCAACTTCGAAGCTGTACTTAGAGCTATTCCAGCAAAATTCGAGGGGCTTTTTGCGTTGAGTTGTCACTGTTGACAAGACTTGGATTTATCATTTTACTCCAGAATCCAAGCAACAATCAAAACAATGTGTTAGTTTTGGTGAATCTGTTCCAAGGAAGGTAAAGATGATCCCATTGCCCATAAAATGCAAAGGGTGTAATACTCAGAAAACTTCTTAGAAAAAGGAAAAAAAAAATTATTGGACAGTACTACAGTGAGTTATTGGCCTGATTTGACAAAGGGGAGACAGCCTCATTTGACGAAGAAAAAACAACACATCAGCATATTCATTTGAAGTTTTGCCACCAAACTGTAGGAATTGTGTTTTCATTTGCTACTGTACCCTCCAAATTCACCTGACCTGGCTCTCTGTGATTTCTTCTTGTTCCCAAACATTAAAGAAATGGCTCCTAGTGGCAAAATTTGGATCAAAAGAGGTCATCAAGACAGAAGCATGTTTTGTAGAGCCTCCTATATTTTGGAGGGGTTAAAGAAATGGCAGGAACTTTGGGAGAAGTATATATCCCTAAAAAGGGACTATGTTGAGAAATAAATCATTTGTGTTTGAAAAACATGGCATCTTCATTCCTATTACAGATACTTATTGAACCACTCTCATACAACCTAAATAGAAAGTTATTCCACCCAAAATTTGATACCATAAACTCACCAGAAATACATATTATGAGACTGGAATTAAGAAAATAATAATAATTTTTAATAATAAATATGTAGCATTTTTAAAAGAGTATTAGTTATGTGAACAACATAACTAAAAACAACATTTTGGCTAAACACTGAACTCCGAATTTAAATTCAGTGCCTTCCAAGGATACGACACAAGAATTTTCAAGAATATCCCTCTCTATACTATCCTATATAAATATTTTTTCAAAATTTTGATTTTCTCAAAGTGGCTCTAAAGATTTTTACTAAAATACCATATGTTTAAAGATATTTTTATGATATGTGAAATTTATATCTTGAATTTTCTGACAATAGCCTCTGAAACCTTCTTCATTTTGTATAGCTCTTGCATAATTGGTAAGCTGGTAACGGTAAGAGATAACAAAATCTTACTGCATAAAAAACATAGACCTTGTTAAAGCATACAATTTAAGAAAAATCTTTTATATGGAGTTAACTATTTCTGAAAGATCTGTTATTGGTATGTATTTTAAATAGGTACTTGTACTTTTCTCAAATGGGAAGTCTTTTCTTTTTGATCATGTAGATAGCATGAAATTTCAATGCCATCACTAGAGCCCGGATTTATATGCATTAAAAACACCTAAAATATGCATGCAAATATGCACTAAACATTCCAACGTATGCAAACATTTCAAGAAAATCAATTTAAAATCATGAAATTTTATTCACCCACTTTATACATACAGTCAAATGTTGCAAAAAATGCATCACAATAGGCAACTAGTAGTTTTCAATGTTTTCTGAAGAGAAGCCTTGCCTACTATCTGTCAAAATGAGTTTGAATGCAGACCACTTGCTTTCATGTGCAGCATATTGCTGTTCGATAGAGTAAACCTTCCTATTGTACAATAGTTTTCTGTACTCATTGCACGCAAGAAGATGAGGTAGATAGTTTTTTCAAAGAGTTGATTCATCTGGGATATTTCGATTTGCAAAATATTTTCCAAAATGAACATAGAGTTGGATTATTTAATTTATTCCATATAATGTTGATGCATACTAAAGCCTTACACAGATTGGCTGAAAATGTCTTAACAGAGGACTTGAATTTTATCTTTGTAGGAAGAAGTTGTGATGTGCTGTCCCTTTGCTGAAATGTGTGCAGCAGTTTTATATGTTGAAGTTGAACATTTCTTCTACAGTTTATTTCCTTCAAGTAAACTTGCAATACACTATTGTTCCCTCTGTTAAGTAGTCACCCTGACACCCACTGATTTAATAAATCTCATTTGCTACTCAATTCTTTTGACATTTTCACAAACAAAAAACTAATTTCCCTCTATCAACACAAAAGTTAATGAATAAACTTGCATTATTTTTTACCATTGTCTGCTGCGCCCAGTAGTAAAAGGTATGTAGGAAAACACCACTTCCTCACCCTTAAATTAGGTATCTGCTTTTATTGTAGCTCTGAAAGTAAAGTCTATTACAACTAAAGGGATGCACAAAACCTTTGTCTTAGAAAGTTTTGAAATTTAAAAGGTTGCACAAAACTTTTTTCTTAGAAATTCTAGGCGCTGTATCATTTATCTGTTACTTAGAATATAGAGCAATGATTTAAAACCCTTTAAATGTGCACTTGCATATGGTTTTTCAAAAAGTCCATACCCTGGCTATTTTGTTTTTCTTAAAACTGGCTCTAACAATTTTAATTAAAATACTGTATGTTAAAGATATTTACATCACAAATAAATATTTTGAATTTTCTATGAATAGCCTCTGAAGATCTTTTTATTCTGGATGTGTTTTGCAGAATTTTTGCATAACAGTTAAAACATTAGAGATACATAAACTTGCTGCACTTATGTTAAAAAACATAATTTATATCATATACATTCTTTACTTAAAGTCGACTATTTTGAGATATTCTTTGTTATTTATTTCAATTTTAAACTACTTAAACTTTTCTCAAATGAGGAAGTGAAGTTTCATTTCATCTCTTGTTTTACTGCAGACCATGCAAAGTGAAGCGAACTTCAGTTGTTTCACATAGGACCAGTTTTAAGAGATTCGTCTATAGATTTAGTGTAATTTATTCCCTTCTACTTATAGGGAAGCAAGTAATAAGACAATTTCTGCTAATGGCAGAGTGTCATAGATAAAAGAATAATCATTTGTAAGGAAAGCAGTCTGTGCAACAGCTCGAGAGAATCACTTGAATGAAACACACAAGTTTTCTTAACCATATTTTGGAACTTATAATCAGATTGAAAGCAAATACATGTTTTGTGATCATACCCTGAAGTCTTTTATTCTACCAACATCAACTTTTGCAGTACTGAATTCTTTTTCTTTTCACCATGTAAACTTGTCACAGGAAGGGGCACCAAATCACCAGGATTATTACTGTGTGATGCAAATAGTATCAAAATGCCATCCAATATGATGCTCTCTGAAGTCAAGGATTGTAGAGCCCTGTAGTTAAGCTGTTAAAACATGTAGAATTTTTCAATTCAGAGCACTAGGAGATTTGTAATACAACAGAAATTTTGTAAACATAGTAGTCAAATTTCCATAACTCCTGTTAGTATAGAGCAATAAAATGTAATTTCAAAATTTTTTTGTCAGACGTAAGACAAAAAACAGATCAAGCCAGAGAAAAAACATCTCGGTGCATTTAAGTGATATTTATTGTGAGAGGATTAGGTAGACCTTACAGTTAGCAAGTTGACTAACAGGTATTTTTAGGGGAAGAAACCAGAAAATGTAGGAAACTGGGCATCAATAAACAATGTCACACTGTTTCTGTTGTCATGAAACAAATTTAATGGTCAAAACTGTTGTAGCCTGCCAGCTGGCTGTAAAGAAAGACCTCCAAAGCTATGGAGGAACTGCAGAATTTTCCGAGAAGGGCAAAATCTGAAACCCCCAAACATCCTGTTAGAACAAAGTAGGCATAAAGGAAAACAGCAAATGTGAAATGTTTTGTATTAGTCGACTGATTTGGCTATGATGGGTAAGCAAATTGATAGTTGCAGTTTAGCAATTATTATAAGGAATTTATGACTGCATTGGGATGCTCAAAGCAATTATCGTTGGAGTTATACTCTAGAATTTACGAAAAGGGTGACAAACAATGACAGTTCTTGAGGCTACTTTCAGGTGATAAGACCTTACACCATCTGGCAAGGCATACTTTTTATTATTTTACACATACTATGTACATAGTATATAGAGAATTTGATAATATTTCACCAGAAGTAGAGGGTCCCCTGTATCCAAAAACAGTATTTTCAGAAAAATGTGTGTGTGTGTCTGTGAACACGATAACTTAAAAACAAAAATTCGGTAAAATACCAAACTTGGCATTTAAGTTAAGTATTTTCCAGAGATGCAACACGAAGATTTTGGGGAAAATCCTCCCACCCCAAACTGTCCTTTACATAGAAAAAACTTTGATTTTCTCAAAAACGCCTTTAACGATTTTGATTAAAATACTGTATATTAAAGGGATTTATATTGCAAATTAAATGTATATCTTGAATTTTCTGGGAATAGCATCTAAAGACCTCTTTATTGTGAATGAATTTTTCCGTGTCCATATGTGCAATGGCTGGGAGGATATGTAGAGCTCCCTGCTCAGGTGCAGCATATCCACAAAAAAGAAAAAAAAAACTACCCCTTCGTGACTAAAGCATATCATGCTGTGTAAAATGTGCAGTTCATTTTGGGTCCCATTTAGACCCTGGTTAGTATGTGAAAGCTGAAATTCCAGCATGAGCACGTTGTTAACTGAGATTGTCCATGAGACCTGAGCAATACAGTGAGAGTACATGCATTTCTATTAAAAGATTTTATTCACTTATTTTGCTACTGTTTTTTGTGTAGGGAGTGTCTGCTTGTCATGTGTTTTATGCATAACTTAATTTCTATACATGCTTCTAGTGTACATAAACATTTCAGTAGTATTCATGCTTAAGAAGAATTTGAATGATTTGTGTTGCATCCAGTGCTGCTTTTGCGGGTAGATCTTGCTTGTCGAGTTGCACAGGTGTCCATCTTTTTATTGGTGGAAGCTCTTGTCCTCCATCTGTTCTTGTCTATTTCATTGCAGCCATTATTGGAGTGACTGACTCCATATGCAGCTGCCCAAAGTTCGCTGCTGTATCGATTACCGTGGGAGACCCCTTCTCTTAGACTGCCCCAGCTATCGCTGAGGGCTTGAGGGCTCTGCAACAGATTTGACTGAAAAAAAAGAAGTAAAAATATTAATGTAGGGCATTTTGGTTTGTAGGATGGTTTCAGGGTAGAAAAGAGGTGGTCAAGGAGGAGTTGAATTTGGTCTTCTGTGGTGCCTTGCATCAATGTTCTGTCAAATAATGAAAGACGCCCGTTGTGTTTGTTTGCATGTCATAGTTTCCTAGTGATACTATTAATGGATTATTATGAGCATATAGTTTTTTGTGTCATATATGAGTTTCTAAACAACCTGCTCTATTGTATGCATTTTAAGTCAATGTAGAATGTAGCTGTGAAAGGTACTTTAGTATCATTCATAGTATTGTAACATGTTAATTGCAATAGCTTTAACTTATATTAATTTGGGAATATTTTATTTGTTTTATGGTATTCTGAATCAGCTGAGATGTTATATTCTATAATTTTACTGAACTTTCTTGAGCTGGGACACTCCTAAACAGAAGTTGTTAGTAACCACTTCCTATGCCCTTGCTCAGACACATTCACAACACATCTCTCAAGGTGAGAAATTAGGGTGTGACCCTCTCTTCAATTTAGTGATAATGCCAAAAATAATGATTCAGGTTTGCTTTTGTAAGCCAAACACTTTCCAAATGAAGCCTTCAAAATAATGTTAGTATACTGTGATGGATTTCGAAGGATGGATGCTCTGCTGTGTAGGTGTTGTATGGCTCTCAGGGCTGCTGGTTGCTGAGCTATGGTTTGTTAAACCTTTTTACGGGTTTGAATTTGCTGCTGTATAAGAAGTTGGTAACTCTTAATTGTTAGAGCAGTTACAAGGCTATTATCGGCAGCGAATTACTTATTGTGCACAGCCACGTTTTCTACTAATTCAGTAGCTTCAGTCGGTGAGTACGAGAATCTTAACCTCCATGTTTGGATGGTAGGATGTGATAATAAATAAAATTAATTTAAAAGATTTCTTGATATATATGAACCTTTATTTGTTAACTTTTCAAACAATGTGATGAATTATGGCACACTATTTGAACAGAATCCCTTTTCTATAAAACTGTGCCAGATATATATATATATATTCTAATGTGTACTTAACAATATATTTCTTGTTAATTACTAGTACAAAGCTATATTTCTCACTGATACCCGTATAAGAGGTCTCGATTGGCGAGATTATCTCTGCGTCCTTATCCCTGGCGTCTATCTCATTGACTGCGTCCCGGAAACTTATTAAAATTTTCACATATATACAATAGTTGAAGGTCAATGTTTTATACATTGTAATCTGTCCATCTCCATGAGGACGGCAGATCTCCTTATTTACATTTTGTGAAATACAAATTTATAATACATTTTTATACATTCCTAATAATTTAAAATCAATGCATTTGTGTAATTTACATGGAAATGTTCTCATAAATAGCTAACATTTCATAAACAAATATTTGTGTATTTCCGTTCTTATGCTTTGTTACCGGTATAAACAATTTATGGCATCCGGTATTTCGTTACTTTTATGATTCTTCTCTCATATAACTGTTTTAATTATGTTTTATAGTAAATATGCTTTTCTAAATACCATTTCTTATCTATACATTGTACAATATCACGTGTTGTATTCGTTACATAGCTTTGGCTATGTTATTTTTGTAAAAGCATGCCATTTAAGGCTATATTCGTGCGTATCGTGAGGCATTAAGTCAAGCTTCCACAATTCTTTTAATCTCTTATAACTACTTCCTCAGTCACATCTTAGACCATGACTATTTTATTTTGAAATGATTGTAATCCTTTTATGAAGTATTTGGAGGCATACCCCCATACTGTTGCAGCATAAGTGAAAATTGGACTATGAGTGTTTTGTATAACATGAGTCCCATTTTTAGGTCTAGATGGGAACCCATGTTTGTGATTGGGTAGAGCCTGACCAATTGTGTCTTTGCTTTTCCCCGAATTTGGAGTACCTATGTAGTTTTTCCAAGTTAGAACCTGGTCTGTTTTGAGACCTAGCCAAGTTTTCGTGTCCATTCACTATATTTTCATTTATGGTAAGTGGCGGTAACTGGTGTTTTGGCAATTTGTGGTTGTTGCATTTGGTAAATATAATTGCTTGTGTTTTACACGCACTAACTTGATGCTCCATTTCGTAAATCATTCCTCAAGATTACTGAAAGTGTTTTGTAGTCTTCTGTGTATAGCATCAGTTTTCCCGATTGGGTAATTATGGCAGTATTGTCTGCATAAATGTTTATTCAATCATATGTATTTGCATCCTAAGAACACTATATTCTAGAGAAGTCAATTAATAATGTCAATAATACTAATCCTTCTTAGTTCGTGTCTTCGGTTTTTGGAATATCGTTAATGAATATGTTGAGCACCGTCGTCCCAGTAGGCCACCTTGGGGCATTCCTGCTCTGACTGGACACTGGCTTGAAATGTGATTGTTTACATTCGATTGAAATTTGTGGTCGTGAAGGTATTAGTTTGATTAATCGTGTATATTAGAAGTTTTGAGTTTCTTTAGTAGGCCAGCGTGCCATACTCTGCCGAATGCTCGTTCGGCGTTGACAATAAGTGTTCCTTTCAATTTGTTTAAATTGAAACAGTTTGTAATGTTTTCGGTACCTCTGATTAACAGTAGAATAGTTGACTGTTTGCCTCGAAAATAAAATTGTTCCGGAATTAAAATCTTTTGCTTAATTAGTTGTTGCGTTTAGTTGTTTAAGAATTACATTTTCGAGTTAAAAATTAAATTAAATGGAGATTTATTTATGGACGCTCTTTAACTACTGTAGTTCTCAGCGTCCCATTTTATGCTGGTCGTGAAAGACCACTTAATTTTGCTCAAAGGCCTCTTTATCAGGCTTGTTCTTTTACGTGCCGTAAACGGGACCAACGGCTTTACTTCCCTTCCGAAGGAAGCCATTCTAAGGATTTTTACGCCCGAAAAAATCCAACTTCCTCCTCCGGGTTTCGAGTAATTTCCCTAACGTACTGAGTAACTAATTAGTCTATAGTTTAGCGGGTTTGACCAGTTTTTACTCTTTTGTGGCTAGTTTTCATCTGTCCGTGTAATACAGCTAGTAACTAATTGAAGACGTTTATTAGTAAACTGATTCTATTCTCTGGCAAATGCACAAGGGCAACTGTCAGAATGCCATTGGGCCCTGGGCCCTTCTCTTTGGTAGATACCCGATAAGCCATTTGGTTTCTCTTGGGCTGATTTTTTCTCTTGCGAATTTGTAGTTTTCCGTTTCCGTTTCAGCCCTGAATGTCAGGCAGGACGAAGTGGGATTCGGCATAATTGAGGTCTTCTAGTGTGTTTTGCCATTGTTGCGAGACATAGCTTGTTCTTTTTCCTGCTCACGCGTTTAAGTATCCAGCGTATTCTTGGTCAATGAGGTGATGTGTTTTCTGCCAACTTCGTCTAGATCGATTTCTTTCTGCAACTGGCATTTGAATGTCTAGAGATAGGTGAAATTGATTTTTCCCAGGTTTGTTTAACGGTACCGCTGCGTTTATTGCTATTATTATGGCTTGTTCAAGTTGTGTTATTATCGCGTTCACGTTTTCAATTGTGTTGCGTTGTATCGAGTTTTTTCCACGGTTGTGAAGGCGCCCCAGTCAGCTTCGTTGTAGTTGAATCACTGGACTGGTGGGTGTTAGGCTGCAGAGCCCTCTAAAGTAATTTAAACTGGTAAATGATCGAAGGATAGTTCGTTCTTTACTTATGTGTTAATTCTTCAAGTTAGGTTGCGCTGTCGTGCAATGTCAGAATTTCGGATCTTTGATTTCTGCTAAAGGGAATGTAAGTGTACTCTATTGGAGCGTGGATTATGTAATCCGAGTTGTTTTCTAATTCAGCAGGGCCCTGTCCTCGGGGTTGGTCTCCTTTCAGTCCCAAATTTGGGATTGTGTGTTTAGGTTGCTGCTATTATTACTCCGTTATTTAGCAGTATAAGTGCGTTAAGGTCCGAAGTGATTAGAATATTTGGCTTTAAAGATTAGGAAATTATACTGCAATAGCATAGAAGAAACTGCTGCAGCAACTGGAATCTACTCGCATAATTCACAGAATCATAAAGGAGAAGAAATGTGAAACCAAGAGAGCAATATTGCGAACTTCTGGGGAAAAATGGCCTGCCAGACTGCTCCAGGAAACAGTCGTAGATTCGTTTAAAGCTGTATGTTTAAGAAGATTAATTTATATTCTCTAAATAAGGAGCGCTTCATAGCAAAAAAACTATATATATATATATATATATATATATATATATATATATATATATATATATATTTGTGTAATGAAAGAAGAGGAATTTTCACAGAATTAAGTGGGATTTGCGTCAAATACTAAACAATAGTTAACTTTTCGATATCTGTCCAATAAATAAGAGTGGAAAATATTTAATGGAAAAATCTGACTTGTTTAGGTCACTAAAGTTTCTCATAAACCACGTTACATTGGTCGTCCCTTTATTTATTTAGATGACTTTGGATTAATATAAAGCACACTAAACTTAGGATGTGCGAGGGACTAGATTATGATATCCTCCCCAGAATTCCCATTGCTAAAACACAATGATTCATCATTTTAAATGCCTTTATTTCAGTAGCTGTTAAAATGTTCAAGCACAAATCCACGCAAGTTAACCCTAAAGAAGTGGATACTGATGTGTTTTAGGGGTGGTTTACGAAGAAACGTCTACCAAATAGTCCAAATAACAGCTTCGTTGTAATGGACAACACATCTTAACATTCAAGGGGACCAAAGAAACATCAGCATAGTCATCCAAAAAGTGGATATTTTAGCGCGGCTGCGAGGAAAACATGAATACGTATGATCCTTGCTCGTAAGCTCCTTCTTCAACAAAACCGTATTCTATGAATTAGTAATACTAAATAAGATATTGTTAAAATACACTAGTGTCCAAAAGTGAAGCATAATTCAATATTTTATTACTAAACTATCACAAGTGTACATAAGTTTAGCAAAATGCAACATGTTGTTACCGATGCATCACACATGATCTGCAATGCAATAATGAGAAATAGCATGGGGTGCGGCATGCTCTCTATAAGGTGGTTCAAGAGTTCTGCAGGCAGCAGTTCCCATTCCTCAAGGAGAGCATATCGCAGATCTGGAAGTGTCCTCGGTGGGGGCTGGCGGGCTGCGACTCGTCTTCCTAATGCATCCCAGGCATGTTCTATAGGGTTCATATCCGGGAACATCGCTGGTCAGTCCATGCCCTGGATATCTTCCCTCTTAAGATAGTTGTTCACCAGGTGGGTTCTATGCGGACGTGCATTGTCGTACTTAAGATGAAGTGTGGATCAGCTGCACCTCAGAAATGTCGCACATGTGGTTCCAGTACCTCGTCTTTGTACCTCTGGGCATTCATAGTATCACCGTCGAAGGTGTGCAGATTTGTACGTCCATTTTACTAAGATGGCGGCGGTTGAGAGATGTGAAACAGAAGTGTCCAGGATTTTTGGGGCAAATAAGGGAGAGTTTGCGTTAAATGGACAAAATAAAATGAGTTGTGGCCAAATCAAAGGTGGATGGAATAGTGAAAATGGAAGTTCGAGTGGAGTGGGTTGGAAAAATGAGAGATCTGTGAATATGTGTTGTGTCTGGAGATCGGGTGACGCGCATGAGAGTGTAGCATCGAGATCCTCAGGAAAGACCTCGTGGCGGCAAATAAAGAAATAAACGAACTAAGAAGTGAAAATAAAAGAATAAGGAATGAAAATGAGAAAACAACGAGGTGCAAGGAGGGAGATGAACAGAAATGGCCTAGCAGAAGTGAAACAGCTCAGTGGGTAAACGTGAATGCAAAGCGTCGGTCCCGGGGAAACAATTTAGCGATTGCACGGAAAGGAAGTTCTGCTGTCCAATAGTTTTCAGGTGCAGGAAACGAACCCAGCAGCACAAAACCAAGCCGACACAGAAGAAACGGTGCATTCTGAAGATGGAAGCCAGCAGGAAAGCACGCCGAGCAAAACTAAAAATGCGGGTGAACACGTGTTCGAGAAAAGATCAGCCATAATTATAGGGGACTCATTAGTACGTCATACTAGTGAATATGTGGACGAAGACATCATAGTGTATTGTTTTCCCGGAGCCAGGCTACAGCATATTGAAAAGAAACTACGGGAAAACAGAGATGACCCGGACAACATAGTTATACACGCGGGCACCAACAACGTACGCAGCGCAGACTCGCCTGATGATATCATGCGAGAAATGCTACAGCTGGTGAAAACCACAAAGGAACTCTTTCCACGAGCCAGGATTTGTGTTAGTGCTATTTTACGCCGCAGAGATGAAGATGTTCGCTTCATAGACGCTATAAACTCAGTGCTTGAATGGTTATGCAGTGAACATGACTGTATGTATGTGGATGGAAATGCATGGATTAGAGACTATGACTTGGGTCGTGATGGATTACATTTGAACAGAAGGGGGTGAGTAAATTTGGCAGGTTGTTAGGTAGGGTTGTAAGCCATCTCAGGCAAAAAAACCAAATTGTGTAGTGAGTGGTGTTGAAAAAAATGGAGTCTATGGTTATCTGGCAAACATGGAAGGAAAGGAAATCACTACAGAGCCCCAAAAGGCTTATACTCAACTTGATACCATTAGTAGGAAAAGGGGAGGGGAAGAAAAAAAAGCAGACAATAGCATGCAAAACATTTAAGACAGGTAAGAAAAATTGTTTAAAAATCTGCCATTTAAATGTTCAAAGCTTAAGTAACAAAGTAACTGAATTAGAGGTACTAATGGCATCGGAGGAAATGAATGTACAGGTACTATGTCTCACTGAACACTGGCTCAGTGGGCAGAATGTAAATTGTGTAAATATAGCCAATTTTAAACTATCATCAGTATTTATTAGGGACAAATATATGCATGGAGGATCAGGGATATTTGTTCATGTAGAAATAGAAGTGAAAGATGTGAAAGAATTGCAGTATTTAAGTGTAGAAAAACATTTCGAGCTCTCAGTCACTGAGATAACAAAAACTCAAACAGTAATAGCATGCATTTACAGGACACCTGATAGTGACTTCAATACATTCATAAAAAATTAGATGAGCTACTGCAGAAGTTAACAAAAAAATATAAAAATATTGTGGTGTGTGCAGATTGGAACATTAACTTACTGCAGCAAAGCCAAAAAAACATGGAAATAGAAAATTTATTCAGGGTTTTCAACATGATTAATACAGTACAGGTTCCCACTAGAATATCTAAAAACTCGGTGTCACTTATTGATGTGTTAGCTACAAATATGAACTATGATCAGCCGGCACAGGTAATGGAAACGGGTATCTCGGATCACAAAGCGCAAATCCTAAAAGTATCAAGACAGTCATTGAACGAAAGTAGAATAACAAGCAGTAAAAGGCATTTTAATGAAGAAAATCAAAAGCAATTTAAATACCTATTAAGCAAAGAAAGTTGGCATGACATTTATGAAGAAAAGGATGTACATGCAAAATTTGATAAGCTAATAGAAATAGTTCATCACAATTTTAATATAGCATTTCCACTGAAACAGGTTAGTATAAAGAACAAAAACCAAAAAGGGTGGGTGACCAAAGGTATAAAAGTATCCTCACAGAGAGTCAAATTCCTATCAATGTTGGATAAAAGCGGAAAGGTGTCAAGGGAAAACTTAAGTTATATAAGTAAATATAAAAAAGTATACAGGAAAGTTATTAGGGATGCAAAAAAAAAAAAAAAAAAAAAAAAACTGGAAAATGATAAATATATTCAAAGAGCAACAAACCAAAGTATGGCAATCTGGGAAGTAATCAATAAGAAAACCGGGAAAAGAAATTTGTGCATAAACCAATTTGAATTGATGCATGAAGGGCAAAAATCAAAGATCCAGTTAAAATAGCTGAATTGTTTAATACATATTTTGTTGAGGGTCCAAATAAACTAGTAAGAGATAAATATGACACAGGGGTTAAAAAAACAAGAGAAAACAGTAAGGTTAAAAGATGCATGAATTCAGTATTTATTAAACCTATAAATGAGCAGGAACTGATAAGGGCAGCAAATCGGCTGAAAAGCAAGCTCTCAGCAGGTCTAGACGAGATTCCTGATCTAGTAATAAAGGTTTGTTTAGAGGAAATAGCAAAACCATTACTGAATATCTATAATACCGCCTTTGAGACAGGAGTTTTCCCAGATAAATTAAAAACAGCTAAAGTTAGGCCCCTCCATAAAAAGGGACCCCAAGATGTGTTACAAAATTACAGACCAATTTCTATGCTATCAGCATTCTCCAAGATTTTGGAGAAGCTAATGTTCAATAGAATTAGTAATTTTTTAGAGAAAAATAAAATTCTCACAGATACACAACATGGTTTTAGGTGAGAAAAACCTACTTAATCGGCAGTTTGCGCCCTAGTTGAAAAAATTATTGCTGCTATTGAAAAGAAAGGGAAATCAATAGGTTTGTTCCTTGATCTAACGAAGGCATATGATGTGATTGATCATGATATACTACTGAGAAAGTTAAAGGTGTGTGGTATTAGAGGAATAGCAAATGCATGGTTTAAATCTTACCTATCGAATCGATCTCAAGTAGTAGAAATTAGCAACCTGAATAAAGAACATCTCAGTATAGAAATATGTCAATCTACGCAGAGGAAGGTAGGACAGGGGGTACCACAGGGATCTATATTGGGGCCTCTTCTTTTCTTGATTTATGTAAATGATCTCCCATTATGTGTCCAGGAGTCTGAAGTGGTGTTATTTGCTGATGATACAAACCTGCTGCTAAAAGCAAACAATGACAGAGATCTTCAGAAAAAAGTAAATGGGGATATAAGGAAATTGATATACTGGTTTGAGGTAAATAGACTGCTATTAAACACACAAAAAACTGTTGCTATGAGTTTTCATTCGAGTCATCATAGAAATGTGGCAAAACTGCAAATAAAAATAGACAATGAAATCATAAAACATGAAGATCAAACTAAATTTATGGGGATAATTATTACAGAAGATCTTAAATGGGGGACACATATAAATATGTTAACCAAGAAACTAAGTGTGGGATGTTACATATTGAGTACATTGAAAAGAGTGACGAGTGTGCAAGTTTTTAGAAGTGCTTATTTTGCATACATCCATAGTCATATAAGGTATGGAATAATGTTCTGGGGGGCATCAACAGAATCTGAAAAAGTGTTTCGGTTGCAAAAGCGGACCATAAGAATAATGACTGGCGAATCAAGTAGATCTCCGTGCAGGGAAGTGTTCAAAAGGTTAAGGATTATGACTGCACCAAGTATGTATATATTAGGAGTTATCCATCATATCAGACGAATATGGTAACTGATGCCCAGATAACCAAGAGATTCATTATCATAGTACAAGGCAGAAAGGAAATCTACATATGCAATATTGCAGAACGAATCTAGCCAAAAACAGTGTAAATCATAATGGAATAAAACTGTATAATAGGCTACCCCTTAATATAAAAAATATTGAAAATATAAATCTGTTTAAGAAAAAACTCAAACTCAAATTGTACCTATTAGATAATGCATTTTATTCAGTTATGGAATATGTAAATAAGTCTTACTAATTAAGGCAGTATGGATATGTGTGGTGACCCTAAATGCTGTATGCATATGTGTATGTGGGTGTGTGTATGTGTGTGTGTGTGTCCTTTTAACTTATTGTTATATTCCTATGTAACTTATTGACGAGTCCATATCATGTATACATGATCTGAAGGATGAAATAAATGAATATGAATATGCCTGCCCATATAAGTACGCCGCCGCCACCACTGCCACCGCCACCACCACCAAATGGGCGTGTTTCCACGATGTTGGTGGGATGAAACTGGGTTCCACGTTCTCTTTAGATTATTGTGCGACGAGAATCATTGTTCAAACTGAAACTGGACTTATCTGTAATTAGCACGTTCCTCCATTCATTTAAGGTCCAATGTTGGCGTTGCAGACTCCATTGTAAATGGGACTGTATGTGTATTTGAGTGAGTGGGGCACACACTACTGGACGGCTGGTATAGAAAGCGACTGCCCTGAGCCTCCGATATACAGTTTGTCTCGAAACTAGAACCCTTAGATGGCTGCAAGCCCGGAAGACAGTTGTCTCGCGGGCATCCTCCGATGTCATAATGCTGTTATGGTCAAATATCGGTTCTGTTGCAGCGTTTCGACCCGTGGACGATCATGCACAGGGATCTGACGAACACCTCCTGTTTCTTGGAACCATCGCCAAAGCCTGGAAATGACACTTTGTGTCACATTCATGGTCGCCGACTGTGGTTTGTGTCTGACCTGTCTCTTGACGTTCGATGATTCAGGATCCAGTTGACGTCTTTGTGGCATGTTGGTGCTGTCTTGTAAACCCTTTCGAAACAATTACGCTCTGTTCACAATGGGAGAGCAATAACGAATGAGCCACGCACTGGGTCGGATGCTCTGGTATTGGTTTGCTGCTCTGGTTGTGTTGTCCTTAGAAGCGTGAACACGCTTTCTTATCAGAGACCGCCAGTAAAATGAGGCACACACTGCGACAACATTTAATGACGCTCGCTCACCGTTTTTCCTTTCAATTCTCTGTTTTCTGAATTATGTTTAACTTTTGGACTTGATAGACGAAGTTCTGGAGAACAATTTGTGAATATTTAAGTTTAGAAAGGAGGCAGAAGAGGAGGAGGATGAAAGTCCGCCACTGCTTCGCCAAATAACTAGAATAAACCCATCCCCCTTTCACTTACTCTGAAAGGGTCATAAAATGTTACCAAGGAGGCGATGACTGCCGTCTCTTTTCAACGTTACTTGCAAACCTCCGCATTTTAATGCCCTTGCTACTGATAAGCAAATGGGTTCTCTGTGACCTTTTATAAGAAGTATTCTCTTCAAGGGCCCATAAGATGAGAATGAATATAATAACTGCAATAAATGAAATTATTGAGCAACTGGGTAATCTGAATATCGTCGAGGTATTCCAACTTTCATTTCAATTAATTTCAATACTTTCAGAACTGTTGTTAGAGAGTACCGTTGCTAAAAGTAATTTCATTCTATAGAAGATATCTTATTTACAAATGATCTGAATGGTACACCTATATAGCTCAGTGAAATATACTTTGCTACTTTCAATGAAAAATCATCTGCCATGTGAATTTTAGAATTATATATCTACATATCGTATGTATTGTATATTTTGAAAATTGATAAAGTGACTAACAATGGCATACATTTGAAACTGAATTATAATATAACGTCTACTTGACAGATAAAATACTAAACATTAAAATTGTCCAGAAAGAAAGAAAGACATTAACACCGGGAATATAAGATAGAGCGTGTCATCACCCCAGGAAGTGGCTGAAGTAATGCAGAAGATTACGTATATATAGAAGAGTTTTGGCTTTTTTTTTTAATTTATTATTTTTTATTTTTTATTTTATTTATTTATTTATTATTTTTTTTTTTCGTTTAACGCTTCGAGCATCTTCTGCCTCCCTTTACAGGAGGACTTGTACGCCGAAATGTCGCCGTCAAGACATGTCTTCTCAGGTAACCTCAGCTACCGCGCTAATTTTAATGCTGTTATTTTGGTTTGCAGAACTGCAGCGCAGTCTCCGACTGGTTAGACCACTCGCCTCCTATTATGCAGACCCGCATTCGATATTTTATTATATTTTTTCAATGCAAGGATTTTGATTAAGGATATAGCATCTTGGGAACCGATAGCGGAACAGAATCAAAGTTAGCGCAGCATGGTATATAGTTGTGATGTGTTGACAATGCAGTGTGTACTTAGTGGTAAAAATGAAGGAAAATGGGGCAGTGGTTGCGTGGTAGACTATGATGTTTGCACTAGCAGTGGAAGGCGATTGAGGCTGGGTGGGTGGCAAACATAATTAATACTGGTTTACGGGAAGTAACAATTTTAATATTTACATACTTTCCATTGCTATTGTGGGTATGTCATCAACATCATTATCCATTTCATTTTCTCTCAAGATAAATAGGTTATAATGCACAACAACATACTTTCGTAACGTTTCAAATCTCCGATTGACACGTGAATGGCTTTATATTATGAAAAACAAGATGTGATTGAACAAAACGGAAAGAGGACACATCATCGACTGTTGGGTAAGATACTCCATCAGTAATTATTTTCATAGCAACACCTACATATTTCATGCATTTTTGAAAATCCGATATTTTTTTCAAAACTGCGTTCACTTTCTTTTTCATGCAGATTAAAAAAGGTGCTACGGATCTCTGATTAATTGCTTGCATAAGTGCATCGACAGCTTTCAGGGCTCGAAGCATTTCAAAGTTCGATGTTTCCAAATATGTGTTATTGTCTTAGATATATTTACAAAGTCCTTCTGCATGAATTGCAAATCTTCATGCAATCCATTTGAAGCAAGAGATTTTACAATCTTAATTGAAGAGCACGCACTGTCACCAAAGGTATCAATTACCTGTAAAACAGTGTTTAATAATCTGCATAGTATACTGCTGAGCCATGCTCCCCAACGCGTTACTACTACTTCTTGATATGCGGCGCGTACAGTCGCCAATGCAAATCTGTCTCTACTCGGTAGGTATGCAACAGGTATTCGCATGTGTGCCGCTAACGGTCCCCAAAATGCTATCCCTAATTATTAGCATTAGCCATAATTATGGCAACGATACCTACAAAGGCGAATAAAATAAGTTCAGACACATAGGTACATTCAACAAAGAGATAATAGATTTCACATTTGGGTGGAGGGAGGAGATTATACGACATATATTCAATTGACATGTAAAGTTTTTTTCACTATTGAGTCACAACCATCACTTTTTCTCACTCCAAGTATTTATCGGTACGCGTGGTACTTGTCAAAGAGGAGCAATTGTTGAGGTGGTTGGGGACTATAGTGCCCTGATTGTGTACAGGTTGGGTTCTGGAGTATGCCAATGTGACGGGTCTTTGGCTAATCTGAATTTAGTAACTGCTTCTCATCTCGGCGAGTTTAGTAATAGACGTATTTGGTCTTTCCATTGGTAGTTGCTGGTTTTGGTTTCTAGGAGATCACGGTGAGGTTTCAATACTTTTTGGTGGATAGTGGCTGCTGCTCTGGCACACGGAGCTTTGGGGTTGAACCAGGGTCCCCCCCCCCTTATTTTTTATGCAAGCGTGTCGACCATCTCATTGACAAAATCTACAATGGGAGGGGAGCCATTATAAGTCTATTTCCTTATTTTGTGCAGTTAGGTTTCTAATAAGTTTTCTGCAGTCCAGTATGTAATTATTACGAATAGGTGTACTGGTGAAGTTTGGATAGCGGGTATTGCAGCTTGAGAGTCATATATTATGGCCACTTCTGAAAATGCAGATAGCTGATATGACAATTGTTTCAAGTCATTCTGTATTGCTTTTATCTCCCCATCAAAAGTTATATGATCTCTCTCCTCTGCAGTGTGTGCAAGCTCCGGTTGTTCCGCCTCTTTCTATTTGCGATCCATTGGGATAGCCTCTGTGGCTTCGGTTTTTGCGATGTGTCCATTTTATACATTTCTCGGATATATCTAACGCGTGACCTCTGTATGTGTGTGTATGGGTGTGTGAGTGGGGTTTCCAGGAGTATTACTGAACTAAGTCTGAAGGAGATTCTAGGATCTGTTGATTTTAAAGTACTTTTTGCAGGTAACCCTCTTTTATCTTCAACCGTCGGGAAGAGTAATTAGCTCCTGGTGTGTGGTAGTTTCTCATGATGTTTCAGTGCTGATTCAATTATTTCTGTTTGCATTTTTGGTGTTTCTATGTAATATAATTGAAGTTGTTGGGGACATGATTTTGTATCTGTTCTAATTTTGTATAATCTGTTGAGAGGCTGTTATTAGTGTGCCCATGTTCGATCACATGTGGGATTTGTGTTGGGCGGGCTTTCTTCGGGTTCTGTCGATATTCATTCCACCGCTTGCTCCACTCCTTACTCTCAGGCTTTGAGCTGATCCATCGTCCCGGGTGATTTTAGTATTTGCTTCTCAACAGGCTTTTGACCCGACCTTCGTTTGTAAGTCCCCACGAGGGGGATCTAAGTATTTTTGTCGTCATCCTAGTCTTATTGCAATTTTGTGAAAGAGAATGGATAAATAAAGCAACTATGAAAGCGTTAAGAAGAAGAAAAAAAAACAACACACAGTTGAACAAAGTTAACAAATCTAGAAATGAATCTTTATATCAGCACGTGAAATAACTCTGACAGCATTTTGTCAACATTGTAGAGGCATGTTGTTATTTAAATGTGAATTTTGGCTGTGAAGTGTTGATTTTACCGTGTTATAGTTTGAGATGTAAAATTAATAAGATGAACAATTTCATTATTTAAGCAGATAAAACAGAACTAGGAATCAATTCATGCTATAAAGTGTTTATAATCTTGAAACAGCATACATTTTGGTGCGTTGTCCTTTAAAGAAAACCTTTACTACTGCTATAATAGAACGGAATAGATCATCGGCTATTGAAGGAACAAAATGGGTGAAATTATGCTCAAATGTTCCTTCTGCGAATAGGGGAATAGAACTTCTTTAATGTAAGACAGAGACGATATTCCCACACGTCAGCAAATTTTTCGGCAAATACTAACATCTCTATTTTCTCTTTCGGTAGCTCAGTTTTGTTATTTGCTGGTTGCATGTACTGTTACCGCACCAAAATTGAAGTTACCATGGAGCCTACCCTTTGACGTTTTTCTGCTTTAGCCAATCACATTTAAGCACGTCAACTTTGAGCTTTTCGGATTGTCAAAATACAATTGGTTGACAGCAGTACAACAACGTACAAACGTGGATAACAAAATACTTTTGGACGACTGTGGCAAACATCGAACTATTAAGAAATGCTTATTTATCTCACATATTTTTCGGTGTTGATTTATTTTGCGGCTCCTACAGATGCTATAAATTGCAAAGGATGTGTTCCACTGGATGTATTTACATTTGATAAGGTAGTTTAATTTTAACTAGCATTTATCAAAAAGGCAAAAGTAAATGAATCATTGCTACGATAGATTAATAACGCCTTTCTCTCTTTCCAGATAATATCAAAATTCAAAGCTTCGCTGGTGAAATTCGATGTGGCATACCCCTATGGAGCAAAGCATGATGAATTCGCCAAAGTGGCAGAAGCAGCGTACACGGTTTCGGATCTGCTGGTAGCTGAGGTAGGCGTGAAAGATTATGGTGAAAAAGAAAATGCTGATTTAGCGGAGAGGTATAAAGTTAACAAAGATGAATTCCCAGTGGTGAAGTTGTTTGTGGCAGGTATATCCGAACCCTACACATTCCCTGACTCTGACTTCACAGTGGATAACCTTAAAAAGTTTATCCGCACCAAATCAAATGTACACATTCGTTTGCCTGGTTGTTTGGAAGCATTCGACAGAATTGCTACGAAGTTCGCCCAAGTTGGAGATCCCGAGGTGAAAAAAGCGCTGTTACGAGAAGCAGAAGATTTATGGGACAAAATTTCTAGCAAGTCAGATCAGAAAGCTGCAGAAATGTATGTTAAAACAATGCGAAAAACTTTGGAAAAAGGTGACGATTTTATCTCTAACGAGTTAAAGCGAGTGCAGAACTTGGCGAAGGGCAAAATGAGCAAAGAAAAGAAAGAAGAATTGCAGCATCGTGTCAATATTTTACATTCCTTTCAGCATGAAGAACTATAATGTTTTTTAAACAAAACTGTTAAATAGATATATGGGCGATTTTTTACATTCCTGGTAGTATACAGTGAAATTCAATAGCTAGTCATGTTGGGGAGGAGTCTTGTTAATTTGTGGACATTCCTGCACTTTTTATTTTCACTGATGGAACTGTGTTATTTCACAATGCATAAAAGACTGAAGAAGTGTAGATGGAAGGGTGAAAAGTTATGGTTTGGGATACTGAATTGGTTTGGGTCCCTTTGTATTACTTCAAATGTATTATGTGAAGAGTGACTTGGGCAATAAAAGAATGAATTACTGTACAAGATGAACTGAATCTCTAAGCATAGGAGAAAGAACCTAATTTTATTACGTGGGTTGTAAGAATTATGCATTTTTGTGGTGCAGGATCTATTATAAAATTATGGGACTTTCTTTCATACCTATAGTTGCGAGTGGAAACAGTTTGCTGATATTCACTTCAGATGTTTTTCCAAGCTATTATTATTTACAACAGGAGGTGACTGACAAATAATGCTGTACTTAAATGTTAAGTGTAGCTAAGGGATATGCTTTTATAAGTAGAGGAGTGAAGCAGTCTCGAACTGCAAAATGTTGACAGGGTAAGCCGAGGGTTCTTGCATCTTAAACCCACATGGTTTTCACTATCACTTTCACTAGGTTTTTTACCCTTTATCACTATAGGTATCAAAGAAATAACTATGTAAACAATGCAGTTAATACACTATTGACTAATGCTTCACATTGGAACAAACAATGGAAGCAAGTTGGTAATGGAGTCTCTGAAATAACAGGTTTAGTGTGTTCACAATTGGATAGTTAAGGCATAAAGTTAATGTGGTTTAAGAATGCAACAGATCATAATTTTTGGCAATATAATTCTGCCTGGCAAATATTCCAAGACATATCAAATTTACTCTTTCTAAACTGTAATTCTGGCCAAGTTAAATTAAGGGCTACAAAGAAAATAATGCTGCATGTCATATGTGAAAATGTGCAGTTTGTAGTTTTTGTGTCTCATTCATTTCTACAAATTCTGCACAAATTTATAGCGCTGTTATGAATCTAATCCTCTTAATAGTAATTCTGATAAATTTATCATCTTTTAGTTTTTTAGTTATTTGTCCTGATCATGGTATATTGTTTAAGGTTATATTGCACTCCCCCTACAAACACATACAATGTTTTGCAATTTGGCAAATTGATAAACATGCTTGTTTAAGTGCTACAACTGCAGCACATTTTTCTATAGATATCTCTTTATCACTCAGGACTGAAATGCGTGAACCAAATACTATGTATCTTAGCAATGCTTGAAGCTCTGTGGACATCACAACACTACAGGAAACAACAGGGGTGCGTCAAATGAGACTTTGTCATCAAATAGGTAAACAAACAAATCAGATAGGTAACTATTTTTTATGTATACATTTGTTTTGGGTCATTTAGACGAACACACACACACCTTATTTGTGTTTACAAGTGTTGTACTTATCCTTTGCTTACTCAAATGTAACCATGGTATTATAGTTGTAAATTATTAGGCGTATTGAAATTATTGAGCCTTTTTTTTTTGTCTCTCTCTCTCTGTGTGTGGGCGTGCGTGCGCGCGTGTGCATCAGCCTGCACAGTTTTTACTGGCAGTAGATTGGTCTACCAGGTCAAGTTATCAAGTGATGTGCATTCAAAGTAATTAAAGATTGGGATCAATAAACCATATCAGAAAGAAATATATAAATAGTCTGCATTTGAAACGAAAGTAGAGCTTATTATACACTTAATAAAGCCTGTCTTTTATCTCTCTGAAGAAAAATAACTAACTTTTAACATTACGAAAATCTCTTAAATTGCAGGGACTGCACACCACTCTAATGGATAACAGTTGTGATGAATGGCTAAAGAAACCCTGGGAAATTCTATAGTTGTACTTGGCCACACAGTTGGGCAAATTAACTGTGAACCTGAATAAATTGGATATGGAAAACTTTTTTTATTTTTTTTTTTTATTTCTTTTCCATCTTGCGAGCAATATTATACTTATGCCTTAAAATCACAAAACTACCACCATCATTTTCAATGCACAGAGTATGGCTTACTATTGCTTCCTCTCATATCTGGAATGTTGTGTATTGGCATTGCACTGAAGTTGTCAATTGGCGATAAACAGTACCGCAAAGTACTATGATTCCCCAAAAGAGGTGCTGAGTTGCTATGTGACAACATGGCGATTGCTTAATGTTGCCACTAGATTCTTGATACCTCTGGCAGCCACTAATGTCACCATACAGTGATTGCTTCTTAAGAGTTCAGCAATAAGTCTCCCACTTCTCATTTCCTCTTTGCCTTTCATACACAAAATCTTGTTGAAACAGTTAAATATGTACTTTTGCTGAACTGCTGGTATGCATCTTGTGTATAGCGAAGCAGGATGTTGTTCTACAATAACTGCACAGATTTACAGCAAAAGGTATCCCAATAGATGGCAGCTCCATTGAGTACTTTCGAATTTGTAGATTGGTGTTTGCAAGAACTTGGCTCTGTGGTGTCGAATAAAGCAGATTGCGATGCAAGAAGTACCCATCCTGTTTCGGAGTTTGAAGAAAACATATTGCATAGACTGGAAGAGGAACATCAGATAGCTCCCGTACTTTTGCATGTGTGATGAGCACCCGCCGTATAAGTATATGGCAAGTCATGTATGAGGAGGAACTATCCCTTCCATCTCCAAAACGTAATAGCCTTAATTCTGAAGGATTGTAATTTATGCCTGCAATTTTGTGAAGATTTTCAGAAGCCCAGTCTTGTAGAATCACAGTAGCTCAAGTGGTTTTAATGGAGTAATACCTTCATATGAATAAAATCGAAGTACCGTTTCAATACCCCAAATTAAATCTGCTAAAATCACAGTTCAGTTATTACATTTCAAAGCACACTCTACATAAATGTTATCAACAAAACTAATTGTTTTATTCCATTAATCTGGGCAGGTTCCTTGGCAATTACTGCATTTAATATTGAACGCGACATAGATATTCAGTATTTTGACAGTAATTTGTACTGGAGGGTTTATCTTCTTGGCTTCAGAAATATAATGTGAATTAGTGCTGCTCTAATTTTGTACTGTTTGAGAAAAACAGGAGAATTAAAAAAACTAAAAAATGGAAACTTCAGAGAGCAGTGTGATCTTTGTATCGTAAGATTCAATGACTAGTGCTATACCAACTCATCCTCAGTATGTTTTGGCAGAGTGCTCTAGCTAACTACACATGATCTGAAACTAACCAAGCTGTTATCAGAGGCATGCACACTCTCAAAGAACTTGCAATTTTGCCAAAGTTACAAGTCCAATAATTTTAAATATTGTATTGATTGTGCACCAAACCTGCATTACTGAAATGAAAATTGGGCCCACACATCCTTATTCTTTTAATTTTCGGCCATTGATGTTGATCCACATTTGGCAAAAGCGACAGTTTATCTCAAACTGTTTATCTAGGACTCCTCTATAATCCTGCCAAATTGTGAGGTTGATTTCTGGGGCACTGTATATGGTATTTTAATCAACATTGTTAGACTTTCTGTCTCTCTCGTTCACAAACACACAGATTCATTGATTTTTTTCTAAAAATACTTTTTTTGGATTTGGGGGACTCTAAAGCATATATTTCCAGTGAAATCTCAGTATCAAATTCTCTGCCTATGTAAATAGAATGTGTAGAGAAAGTAATACATGTGGTACTAAACTATTACAGGAGGTGGGCTGTGATACACTGCTCAACTTTTATAACCAGTTCTAATCTGATTTTCCTCCGCTGAAAAATTGAAAAACAAAAACGTTTTGAAAGTATATGCAGTAGCAAATTTTACTATTGGTATTTATATTCCCTCTTACTGTATTATGATCTTTGACTATATTCAGTTTGGTTTCAGGAATGTAGATATCTAAGCTGTACTGTGCAGAGCTTTATAAGTGTTAAACTCTCAAAACAGTTGTCTGACTTTAGCAAAACATACAATCTAGTAATGCTGTCTTTTTTTTACTTTTTCTATCTTGTGACTATATAGGTAGAGAAGGTACTGCATTCCACCCAAAAATTTGGTATTGAGATATTGGAAATACATGTTTTGATATCCTTGGATCCAAAAAATAAGCCTAGCTAAAAAACTAAAGCTGGTTAAATACCAAACTTAGTGTTTGAGTTTTAGCAATTTTCAGAAATATAAAGATTTTTAAGAAAATTTCCATAGAGACATATTTACAAGAAAGAGGTGCACAGTAAAGGGTACTGTTAAGTTTAGATCTAATTATGAACCCCTTCTCCTCCACCAAGACTTTTTACTAAGACTCTACCATGTCCAAATTACCCATTACATGAAAAAATTTGTTTTTACATAAATGGGTCTAATGATTTTGATTAAAATATCATTAAGGCATTTTTATTAAAATAAAATATATATCTTGAATGTTCTGGGAATAGCCTCTGAAGTCTTTTTTTTGCTTACTGGTAAGTCTTAAAATGGACAAAACACTGCATAAAAATTTAGATTTCATTAAAGCACCAAATTTATCAAATACATTTTGTTTTCTTATGTTAATCATTTTTGAGATGTTCCTTGTCAGTGGTTTCAGTTTTAAAATTCCTATAATTTTCTCAAATGATAAGTAATTTGTTTTTTCATTGCTAGACAAGAAAAGAGAATATCATTTCATAGGGGTTACATATTGACCAGCTCTTAAGCATTCTGCATTTCACAATATGTAGAAGTAATGTGAAATAAAAGTTGTTTTTTAAAAGAACGAGTAGAGAAAGTCATGTGAATGTAACACAATCTATTTTTAAAGCACTATTTCTTCATTCCTTTTGTCATAATTCTGGTCCCGCTAATACAGTAAGTTAATTTTACTTGATCAAAATCGGATACAAGAATATGACGTCCAAAAATAAAGATATATACCACACATACATTAATAATCAATAGAATAGAATTTCATTGATCCATTTATATATGATATAGGATACCTCAGAAACTTACAACTTGGACTTATATTAATGGATATTTAACAAGATTAGAAGTAAGAAAATTTATAATTGTTTCAGAAGCATTATAAAAGTATATATACACAACTGTTAAAGAGTGCATTTGATTTTATAAGCTAATTTATTTATATTTAACATTTAAGAACATTCCCCATGACTATATAAACAATGCTCTAATAAGAATCTTTTGTCAACAAATTTAAATTTATGTAGTAAAATGCTTTCTAAGTATTACAGTTGGTCGTTATTACAGCAAAGTCCAAGATATATATATAAAACTTTTACCAAATAAATTTGTATTGTGGGGGGATTATGCTTATTTGCTTCTTCTAGCATCGTGGGGCATACATTTGTGTATTCGAGTATAAATGAATATTTGATAAGATTTCTGGATGTATAAACAAGGTAGAGGCAATACATTTCTTTGAAAAGTGTTCTGCAACTAGTTCTTTTGTTGACTTTTGACATTGTGCAAATAATTGTTTTGTAACCCAAATATAATAATGGCATTTTCACAGTTTCCTCATAGTATTATACCATATGACATGATACAGTGAAAGTATGCATGCTATAAAGATAAAAGTGCTTTTTGTTTGTGAATGTTGATAGTATAAACAGAGGAAAAATAATTTTTTAAAGTTGTTACTTTCTCTAGCCATATATACTATACATGGTGGAAAAGATATGGTATACCATCCAAAAATTTGATACTGAGATTTCAATGGCAATATATATTTTGAGGTTCCACCGAGTCTGAAAAAAAATCAGTAAAAGGTCCATGTGTCTGTAGACAGCATAGCTCAAAAAAGTTGGATTTAAGTTCAGTATCTTCCAAGGATGCGACACAAAGATTTCAAGAAAATCTGCCACCCCCAACTACCCTTTACGTGGAATACTTTTTGAAAATTTTGATTTTCATAAAAATGGCTAACAATTTTGATTAAAATACTGTATATTAAAGATATTCACATCACAAATAAAATGCATGTTTTGAATTTTCTGGGAATAGTCTCTGAAGAGCCCTTTATTCTGGTTGAGTTTTGCATAATGGTTAAACCGTAAGAAATAGACAAAAACTTAATACACAAAAAAATGTAGATCTCAATAAAATGCATGATTTATGTCATATAAGTTTTTCTTGTACAGTTGACTGTTTTCGAGTTATTCATTGTTATTGATTTCAGTTTTAAATTTTTCTCAAACGAGACCTTGCAAAGTGAATCGGACCTCAATAGTTTCACATAGCGACCAGCTTTTACAAGATTTGATTATTACTTTAGCTTAATGTATTCTCTTATTTCCGTTCTGCAAGCAAGCAATAAAACCAATACATTAGCAAGACATAGATAAAACAACAATCTTTTGTAAGAAATATTTGTTTGAGGAACAGCTAGAGAACGTTATGTGAATGGAACTCATCAGATGTTTTTGATTTGTGTTTATGTGAATATTTCATTTCAAGTTTTTAACTTGTCAGTCACGTACCAAGGAACATTGCATTTACGGAGTAGCTAAGTATCTGCCACTTAGCATTATATTAGGACCATTACTTTGGATTCCATGTACATATATTGTGTAATGAAATGGCCGCTGTCTTTTCTGTATTTATTTTTAATTTGTTTGCTTGGAACCACTTGGTTGATTTACTGTCTGTTTTATATCATTGTCCAAGGAACATAGAAGCTCTTTTGAGTTGGATCATTGTAATACTAACATCATTAACAAATGATTCTTACCTGGAGATGTTTCAAAGTGTGTTTCTTCAGCAGACTCCAACTGACGCGGTATTTCCTCTGGGGCTTTTGAAGTGTTCAGTTTTGACCTGATTGGTGCTATTGTTACATATTTTGACAGAGAGCTGTGTGGCGACAAATCAAAATTTGTTAAGTTACTTTATGATGTGGATTTTCTCCCAAACATCCAATTCTGCTGGTTATGTTTTGGTTTATTCCATGGTTTAATGACCCAAAGTGGTGAGAAATGGCAGATTTGTCTGTCTGTTTATATTTTATTGTTCTAAGATGTTCTTCGACGAGTTTTAGAAACAAGATTGAAACATCTTAGAGCTATAAAATACAAACAAATGGAGGAGTAAGTTCATTTACTCAGAGGGAGGAGAAATGTAAATAATGGTGTAAATGATGTCTGGCTCCTTTGCTACAACATTGCTACAGCACTTTTGTCTCTACTAAAACCATTAACTCATCTATAAAGGCAAGGTTGCAAAGGAGAATGGATTCAAATAATTCTGAACTTTGGATTTTTAGCATAAACATATAAACAAGGCTCTCTTCAACAATGAATGCAAAGTATTATAATTTTTGATCTTAAGTAAGCTTTAATTTACTTTATGAAATCACCTCTGATAAATCTAATTGGGCAAACATATGAAATATCAGATACATTCACATGGCTATTTCTACCCTCTATCAATTATTTGTGAGCATAGAAATATTCTTAGGAAACATTGATAGGCGTATTTGTTTAAAGTGGAATATCATTGTAAAGTTTATATTTCCATCTAGTTCAACTCAATTGAGATAAAGTTTTACAAAAATAGCCTCATAACACATTTAAAAGTTAATGGCGGTAGTTAAATGAATTAGAAGTGTAAGCTGCCTTAAATCCATGTAATTGAGAGAGACTACTCTATGTTGAAAGGACTTCAAAAGAATGATAATATATAGAAGAATTTGAATCATTAGTAAAGGATTTCTTGAAAATTACTTATGGTACAAAAAAGTATTTCAAATACTTTGTGTATTTTAAAGATATCTATATTTTTATTTTACATATGTACATAGAAAGTAGAGAAGGCATGTATTCCACCCAAAAATTTGATACTGAGATTTCACCGGAAATAAATGTTTTGAGGATCCCTGAATCCACAAGCATCAATTTCAGAGAAAGGTCTGTATGTGGAATGCATAACACAAAAACTACGTTGTTTAAATACCAAATTCAGTTCCAAGGATGGAACATGTTTCAGGAAACTCTCTCTCATCCCAGTTTGATGAAACGTGCATAAAAATGAATGGTTGAGTAATTGTTAAACTGGTTCAAATATTATTGATCACATTTCAGGCTCTATTTATCCAAGCAGTTTTATGTTGCATGAAGTGATCTGAAAGTGCATTTAGTTTAATGGAAGTGTTAATGACACAAGACTCAACTATCTTGCAAGATTCTGAGTTACATGAACTCAAAAACACACTGTGTGGTCTCTTGGATTCTAAGACCAATGTGGCTATTGATATACATGAGCCTGTTTATGTATGTCACATAGCCGCATTTTGAGCAAGATAGCCTAGCCAAAGCTGTCATAACTTAAAACTGCAGTTTTCATTTCTTAGTGTGGTTTGTTCTTTCACGGTTGCAAGAGTAATTTGATGTTTGCTGTACTAGCTTTTATCAATTATGGTTATGGAATGTTTTATAGAAGAGATCTATGTTAGGAGTGCAAGTTGATGTCTCAATTTTTGATACAGGTTCTTGAATACACTATCCACAAAACTAACACTGTTTATCACATGATGTAACAAAATTGAATAATTTCACTTCAGTCTCCACTGATAAGGTAATTCATAAACATAACATGCAGAAAATGCTAACTGAAACTATTACTTTGGACCAGTGATGCCATTTATAATGGAATTCTGTTACACGTAGCGAAATTTGAGCCTTTGGGAGACGTGAGAAAAACGAAAAAGTGGGAAAATGTAGCGACTTTTGTCAATTTAAAAAAAAAATCAGCAAAGTTATCGTAAATGCCAATTGGCCCTATGTTAGGCAACTATGCTGTGGGATGCAGGTTCAAGAAATCTCAAGTGAAAGATAAGTTGATAACTCATGTTAATATTTATTTAATGCAAGCCTCTGACCTGACAGTATTTATAAACATATTCAATAATCAGTATACAGATAGTTGATGCTTTTCAAAAAGTTTATGCAAGCTATGACAACTCAATCTATACCTTAGGCAGCATGATGAAACACTCGCTCATCACAGGCACAGGTCTCATTTCAAGTTATATCATACGTTCAGCTTGCCGAATAAAGTATTGGATTAAATCAAATACTGCGGTACTTTTAATTATTACTAATTATAGTTTGAGTGATAAAGGGTATTCCACCCCTAAGGAAAAAAAAAAAAGAAGGGAATATCGCGGAGAATTGTCGAAGATGAGAAGTTTTTGGACAAGTGGTTGAAAGAAGATATTTTTTCGAAATGGTTACAACCAGTTACAGAAGACACTGCAAATAATTTCACATCATCATAATCCATCATCTTGGTCATCTGGAACGTCATAGAAAAGGTATGTTATAACCATTTTTATGGTAATTCAATGTGTGTATTTTTGTAGCAGAGTTTTGCTCGACCTGTAGCGATATTCAATGGTTTTTGGTTGGCAACTCTGCTTTGGACTCCACATACAATTACTGTAAATTTACCTTCCATCCAAGATACTTCTAGAAATTTATGAAATTATTTAAAGATCACAACATAAACTTGATACCACAAAATAAATTTGTCAGAAATCTACTTAACCACCCTTTGAAAGATAGCACTTCAGAAAGAAAATCTGGCATTTACCAAATGAATTGCCAAGATTGCAACAAAGTGTGTATTGGATAAACCAGGAGAAATCTGGACATTAGAAGAAAAAGCAACACATGAGAAACATCAGACTCAAATAAATAGACAAGTGTGCCATTGCCTATCATTTCTGAACAGAGAATTATAATACAGAACTAGAAATAAAATTGATCAAACATGTAAAACAACCTTGAAAATTAAACACATGGGAAACATCTTTATTCATAAGCATGAAGGAAATCTCATGAATTCTGAGATTTCTACCAAAAATGTCAGCTGGTTAACAAAGGCAAGAGATGGCAGCACAACTCTTAGTGGAACCAGGCACAACACAGGAGCAGCAGTCACAAATTAACTGAAGATAGGAAGCATGCTGCTTGAAACTAGTCTTAAAAAAGATGAACAGGTGGGTGGAAAATTTTAAAAATGCTTAAAATTTTGACTCATTGTTACAGGATTCCATTAACATGTATACTCACTATTTTCTTCTTGTTCAGCTTAAGAGTTTGTAACAATAGTATTAACACAAAGGGATCCAACTAGTAAAACTTATATATGAATAGTGCATAGCATGAATACAACAAACATGCCACATACATCAATAAGACCACTAAAACTTCTGTAGGATCTTTTGTCACACAACACAAAATTGCTTAGTACATAAATGGTACCTCAGTAAAATAAAGCTGTTGCATTTATCAAAATCACATATATTTTATTAGGTTGTACTTTAGAGAACTATTTACATGTAGATATAACAAATACACAAGATACTTGTGATCACGAAAAAGTACGTCATGCCACCTTTATTGGCGAGGACTGCTGGCATCCTCCATTTTTGCCTCTGTCATTTGCTGTAGCAGCTTCATCAGTGTCTGAAACCTGTTCTGGATCTGAAACAAAATATATCCTGCTTTATTATGTGCATTTTTACATTCAACCCTACAATCATAGCTCAGCAATGGCTGCTGTTAATGGTAACACACTTAGCACTAGCATTCTGCATGTCAAATCTATGCCTCATTTGGTTATAAAGTATTAAATGCATTTGAGTTATTACGTACAAAATTATCAGATTATCCCCAAAGTATTTTCAAACAATTGACATTATACAGCTTTTTAGCAGCAGGGAAAATAATAATTAACGAACATTGCAAAGGTAAAAACTTAATATTCATTCCCATGTTTAAAGACTCTTTGTAACTCAAGCCATTTATAGTATAATAATATATTTTTTCTTAAAGTTTTAACATTTTAGCATTACAACTATCTCAATAATACAAAAGCTTCTGTTTCATTAAAAACATGTGACATTTCTCAGGAAACCAGGGTATGTGTGGCTGACAAAAACCAGATTTCTTGCTGCCAAGCGAGTTGTTCCTGTCTTAATTCCTTTTGTGCGAAAATTATAGCTTAAATAATACTTTACAGAGGGGTTGTGATAATACTTATGAGCTTTATGTCCATCATCACAGAAATAACAGCCTGCAGTTACTAATAGTGACCAAGTGTTCCAAAATATCATCTCAAGCAATAGCCTTATTATAAGCATAATTAATTCTGACCTCTAGTGGTTGTTACCTTCCAATGAAATTTCCCAATTTTAAATCTAAACTAAGTATAAATGCTAACAACATGAAGAACCTACCTCACTAAGAGAGCGTTGAGGTAAATGCTCACTAATCTTGACAAATGCTTGTTCAGTGCTGCAATCCAATTGGAACATTTGCAATATTGTCTTATCTTCTTCCCTGGTCCATGAGGTGCTCTTCCCTTCCTTTGTGCAGCCGGCATCAACCTCCATTTTTACTTCTCCAGCATCATCAACCTTTGAAGATTCCTTGGTCTCTTGAGTGAGCCCAACCTTTGCAGACGATTCTAAGCCTTTAGTTTTTTCTTGGCTGATGTCTGGATCCATACCAGTAGAATGAATGTTGGAAATGCTTGACTGTGCTGGGGCATTTTTTGCAGCATATTTTGATGTGGTGCCAACAGTATTCCCTCTTGCAGAATGCTTAGACAATAAGGAAGGTGAAATATCATTTCCTATATCACGAAGAGATACAACAGGTTGTGATATGAAAACTATTTGTTTATTGCACAAAGAATTGGCAGCTCTACTTTGCCTTACTGAGCCTGACTTTGTTGCCAGTCTACTGTTTAAGGTATCTTTCTTCTCTGCAGGTGAATTTTTTGCTGTTGCTTTTACAGTAGTAGCTCTAGCTTTATTAGCTGTGTTGGATGCCCTCGCTTTTGCACCACGAGCAGATTTTGGAGACATATTTTTGGACTTATTTGCTGCAGCATCATCTTCATCTTGATCCATGCGATGATCATCACCAAAATGACTCTGCTTCATGGGGGAAAAGTCCTTATTTATACCAACTATTATATCTCCTGCTTTCTTACGATTGCGGCTTCTAGGTTGAGCCTTTGGCCTTAACCTGTTAATGCTGTCATTACTGCTTTCATTTTGGAAAACCACTTTTGCTGGGCGTAAGACCTTTCCAGTTTGCAGGAAAACCTTCCCATGTATAAACTGTAACAAAGAGAATGAATTCCATGAGTGTGATCTGTTTTCAACAGAGAGTTTATCAGTTTCTCAATCGGAGAATGTGTGCATCCTATTTCCACTGTTAGTATGCAAGCTGAAGATCAGCAAATTATTATCAGAGAAGTTTAGAAAGTTCTGGTGTGATACAGAAATAGCACTGGAATATCAAATAGCATGCATATATTTTTATTTTATTTAGTACATAACACATTGATACAAAAGGTATTGCATTCCACCCAAAAATTTGATACCAAGATTTCACTGGAAATACATGGTTTAGGGTCCCTTACAGCATTTCGAGAAAAAGGTATGTCTTCTGTGTGTCTGTGAACATGATAACTCAAAAACAAAAAGTTGGTTAAGTACCAAACTTAATATTTTAAGTTCAGCATCTTCCAAGGATACCACACAAAGATTTTCAACAACCCCCCCCCCCATCCTAAGCTACCTTTTACATGGAACAAATTTTGAAAATGTTGGTTTATCTAAAATGGCTCTTAATGATTTTGATTAGAATATTGTATGTTAAAGATGTTTATATGACAAAATGTATTTCTTAAATTTTCTAGATATCCTCTGAAGTCCTTTTCATTCTGAATGAATTGCATAATTGGTAAATCATAAGAGATATACAAAAAGTTATTTCACAAAAAACATAGATCTTGTTAAAACACACAGCTTATGTTAATATACACTTTATTTTTGTTGAGTTAATAACTTCTGAGGCATTCGTAGTCATTGGTGTCAGTTTTAAAATACTTAACTTTTCTCATATAGGAATTTTTAACATCTGGCCATGCAAATCGAACCAAATTTTCTTCATATAACAAATAGCTTTTAAATTATTTGATTATCACTTTAGCATATTCCCCTGTTTTTGTTCTACTTAATAATCAACTAAGAATGAAGACCATTTCTGCTAATGTTATTTTCATTACTATGAAGTAAATAGAAGAATAAGCTTTTAAGAATAATTTGATAGGTAGAGAAAGTCATGTGAATGGAATGCATCAGATTTTTTCACGCATGATTTAAGCATGAAATTTTTAACACCTGCTTTCCTTTGCTTGGTTGCTGTAAATGAGCAAAGTAAACAACTTGACGGCTTTCATAAAAACTTGATACCAACAAATATAAAAATATCTGATATGTTCCATTCATTTGACTTTCTCTAGCTGTTCCACATACAAACTTTCCTTACAAAAGATTATTCTTTATTTATGTCATGCTAATCAAGATAAACATTGCTAGAATTGGTCTTATTGTTTGCTTCTTTGTAAATAAAAGGGAAATACAGGAATATACTAGGCTATAGGGATAGTCAGATCTTTTAAAAGCCAGTTGCTAAGTGAAGCATTTGAAATTCACTTCTCTTTCCTTCTAGGAGTAATGGAAAGAGAAATGAAAAGAAAGATGTCTCCCATTTCAGAAAAATATTAAGTACCTTAAAACTGAAATCAATAACTCAGAATATCTCGAAAACAGTTAACTCTACCAAAAAAACAAAAATGTATATGTAATAAATTGCGTGTTTTAATTAGATCTGCATTTTTTGTGTAAGTTTCTGTCTATCTCTTATGATTTATCAGTTATGCAAAAATTATAGAAAAGTCACTCAGAATTAAGAGATCTTCAGAGGCTATTCCCAGAAAATTTTGTCATGAAAAAATCCTACACATGCAAAATTTTAATAAAAATCCTTGGAGCCATTTTTGAATTAATAAAAATGTTTCATGAAAAGGTAGTTGTAGGTGGGGGGATTTTCTTGACAGTCTTCATGTCACATCTTTGGAAGATACAGGGCTTAAATACAAAAACTTTTCATTTTTAAGCTCTCCCACCCCCCCCCCCCCCCATACATACCCACATGTCTCTAAAATTGCTTTATTAGGGTTCAGGGGGTTTTAAAACATATTTTGGATGAAATCTTGATACTGAATTTTTGGGTGGAATGCAATACCTTCTCTATCCACTATGTACATTTTACATACAGGCAGAGAAAGTTAAAATGAGTTTGATTCAGCTAAAACAAAAATGTTCACCTTAAATTTCTAGAGAAGGAATAGATTTAAATGCAAACTTTTATTTTTTATGATGAATTCTGAATCTGATAACTACAACAACCAAAGAGAGCAAAACAAAAATATACAATGCAGTTTTAAATGATAGGCAAGTGAAGGTTGTGTGTAACTTTGCTGATAATACCAAGATTCACGACTTAAAAGGATACTGGAAGCAGATAACAGAATAGTAAAATTAACAAAAGCATGTGCTGGATATTGTAGAGTATGAATCAATGTGTATGCATTTTGGAGGGGGGATGCTGTAATATTTTAGCAACAAAAATAAAGTCCTTACCCTTGTACCACATTTTACACAGTGTAGAGCTCGTGCACGATATTTATCATCTTGAGAGGAATGACAAACACAAGCGCAGGCATCACCACCATACACATCCTCCTGATCTGGCACTTGTACATTCTCAAACAGCTCATCATCTCCTGAATGGTCACTTTCCACTTCAGCACACTCCATTTCTTCAAATTCTGTCACGCAGCTGTAATGCCAAGGTATGCATTTCTGACATGTTCAACATTTATATGATTAAAAAATTAATATAGTCTTATACTAAAATCTCATGAAACTTGACTTTGGAAGAAATGCACACATAATACACGCAATTTGAATAAATGAGTTGAAAGACATAGATTGACATTTAATTGAATGGGTTTCATGAGCATAAACTTGTTCCCATCTTCAGCATGTTTCCCAATGCTTGTGATAGTTCCTGTTGGAGATATTTAAATTTTTGTGTTTAATGGTGTTCTCTGGTGCTGGGTGATGAATCTCCAAAGGGTGTTGAGTGATGGTAATTCAAAGTTCATTATGTGGTCTCTGTGTTTTTTAAATGCATTTTCTCCCAAGCATTCAATTCATAGCATTTCTGTACTGGTTTTAAAAGTTTTATATTTAGTGTGATTAGAGGATCAGAAATGGTGTGCCACTGCTGATTTATCTATTACCTTTCCCATTTCGTGTTACTGTTGCTAACGCTCCTACTGTTACATCATACACTAGACAGGTGCTGTGGAAAATCAATGTGCATTGAACGAGTGTTCAAGTACAGTGGTGTGTTAAAGGAATGTGTTCACTCACTGTGTACGATTACAGCAGTGCTGACATTATAGTGAGTTATAATAAATATGTTAACTATTGTCTAGTGTTAATGAGATTAATGAAACTACAATACAAATGCCCATTGTTTATAGCATTATGTGATGGACTGTGCCATGCGCTCAATCTGCGCAACTCGCTGCAGCCCCTCAGTTACATTAGATAACAGAAACACTTGCAACAACACTATCACTGAACTGGAATGGGCTATATTTCTTTTTGGTATAAACATCTCATATACTCCTTTAGTCTCATTCAAGTACCTAAGTGTTTAAATTTCCCAACTCATTTATTTAAATTATTTCACATTATTTATAAGCTTCTTAATCTTCAAAAATTAATAAGTAAAGTGTATGTTTAATAAATTCTATTAGCAGTATTTCAACAATAAAGCAGCCATATTCAAAGAGAACAGTCTGCAATGCTAAGCAATGTTTTCTCCTTTGTTCTTAAAAAAAGTAGTGTTCTAGATGTTTGTGCAAAGCAAAATTTATAATCCTTTTGTTCTTTTATACTTTTCCCTTTTCTTCCCTTGGAGATAGGATTGTAAAATATACACTTACACAATAGATGAACTGAAAACTATACCAGCATTACAATATATCAACTAAATTGGAAATAACATCTTGAAAGAGTGATTGTTTCAGATCATTTTCAGAATGGATCCCCAAAGCTCTTTATAACCAGATACTAAAAGGATGAATATCTGTCCTATGAAATGCTGGAAGGAAAATTTTATTTAGGATCATAACAGGCCTCCACAGACCATATACTTGGAAGGATGTTGGTGATAAATGAACCAATAAGAAAGAAGAATAAATCAAGTATGAAAACTTAATAAAAGGGATTATGTAATTTTATAAAATATAAAATTGTTGATTCAATAAAAATATTAGGATATAAATCTTCATATTACTTTACTGTGAGTTACAAACAAAAGTTAGTGGAAAGTGATAATTAATAAAAATTATCTTATTATTATGGATAGTAAAATTGTAATTTAAATAGTGAAAATTATATAAAATATTATAAATCCATGTTAGATAAAACAAAAGATATAACAAAGCAAAAATTAAACATGCTAAATCAAGAAGCATAAGGCAATGAATAAATAGTTGAATAAAGAAGATAAGGAATAAAATAAATAAGCACAGATGAAGGAGAAAAGCAAAAAAAAAAAAAAAAAAAAAAAAAAAAAAAAAAAATATATGCATGCTCTCTCTCGCTCTCTCTCTCTCTCTCTCTCGCTCTCTCTCTCCACAAAACCAATGGTTCTTACCTTTCTGGGGGTCTCTCCTCTGGCAGAAGAGAGAGAAAGCTGTCTACAAGTAGGGAGTTGCCCTTGAGCAGAGGCAGCATTGTGGTACGCACATCTTCTATTGTCACATTGGGTTGGTTCCCTAATGTCATTAGACCTGTGTATATTTTCTGCATTTGTTGTGGCTGCTTAGCAAAGTAAATCTGTTGACAATATTAACATTTCATCATTACTTTTATTTTTGGAGAGCTATAAGGCTTATTAATGTAAGGAACAACTGATTTTTATTTCAGCATTACAAATATTTAAAAACACAAGAATCTTGTTTATCTTGTTTATCTGACTTTCTAGTTTATCCAGATGACTTTAGTTTACTTTTTTTACTGCAAAAATATGCACATCATTTGATAAATACATACGAATCTGTACAATTGAAATGTTTGCACCACAGGTATATGGAAATTGCCATAAAACTAAAGTGTGAGAGATTACTTCTCATTTGTTTTCATGCCACTAGCGATAGTATTTGTAGATTTCTTGTCTAGATAGTTTCAATTCTTTTTTTCTTTTGATTTTGCAGAGAACCAAATTTCACTCTGTATTTTTGTATAGTGTTTAACTCCCACTTTTACTACTATGGCACTGCAGGTGATGACACTGATGGTTCAGGGAATGAAGATGGAGCACTGGTGGAATGTGATGGCAGAGGAAACCAGAGAACCTGAAAATATCCGCCCTGTGCTGCTTTGTCCACCACAAATCTCACATGGTCACTTGGGATCGAACCCAGACCTTCTAATAAGAGAGGTAAGCAGTCTAACCACTTGGCCACAGCGCAGACTCACTATTGTATGCCAGAGTTTGTATTCATTTAATGGTTTGTTTCCCAGCTATCTGGATTTTCTTTAATCCAGGTTATCTCTAGTCCCCAAGTCTAGCTAAACAATATTTTTGTATATTTGTTTTGAATCTTTAACGAAAGATAATCTGTATAAATAGTTTAATCTCAACACGATTTTCACTTATAAAGTTATAAACATTACATTATTATACTTTCCAGTGTTACAAGATATCACCAAGCAGTGCTAGAGAACATTCTGAAACACAATGAATCACTAACAAGTTCAGCATTAACTATAGGATAGCAACTGATGTGTTAATTGAATCCTACAATACAAGCCCTTAATAGGCTTAATTAGAGACTTGAAACTTTCCCAGCTAAGGATATTAATGACTTGTTCATTGGAAATGAGCCAGGTCAGTGTTGGGCTACTCTTAGCTTTTGACAATCCACTCTATTACCATCATCAAGAAAACTGGAGGAAAACTGCTTGGATAGCAGTACTTATACCCTACTATTTAGTGGCTGAGTACATTGTGCATTGTTATTGTTCATTAGTCAATGAGAGTTGAGGAGGGTGGGGCAGATACATGTTACAGTTTCTAACATGCATTATCTTTCAGAGAAATCAGCTCAGGCAAAATCAGTATACCAACAGGCATATTAACAAAAATTTCAGTAGTCTACATTGTAAATAAAACAAAGAGAAAGAGAGAAAGATTCTGCTGGTACAGCCATTATCATTTATCATAGCCATTTATATCAATTATTTATTGCTGATCAGACGATACAAACACTATTTTCAGAGGTACTTAGGAAAGACTTATGCAGGCGGTAATCAATTATACCACCACACAGAATTGCAGAAATGGATGATAAATAATAAGCTTTATATAAATATAAGTAAAACTGTAACTCTTAAATTTAACCAACAACTGGGAGTTCATAATCCTGTTCAAATTTGAATATTTAATATATTAGTGAGAGTCATTGTACCAACTTTTTAGGAATAATTATTGATTCCAGTTTAGTTGGACAAAACATGTCAACTTTCAAAAGCCAGTCTTTCCTTACCTTACCCTGCATGTCAACAATTTCACATACTATAGTCCTCTCTTATTGGCAGGAATATCACCCATACAATACAGGAACATCAACAGCAACCCATCTCCAACAACACAGATTAACCAAAAGCTTTAATTCAATTTCCCATAAAGATATTACTTTATATAATAAATGATCTACTCTTAAACTACATGTTTTATTCTACTGATGAAATCAGGAATACTTCATTTTGATGAACTTGTATACTAAAAATACTAAACTCTTGTTTATTTTGAATTTGAATTTTGATAATTTTGGTAAATAAGCCATCCAGCTGCATATCTGTAAATTAATCTATTTTATAGCATTGAACCATTGTTTTTTTGATGGGTCCTGCTCATCTGAAGGATGCACTTTGCCTCAAGAAGAAGCTTGACTACTGCCTTCAAAACCAAGATTGTACTTAGCATTAATTGTATTTATTTTGATCACTTGTAAAGTATAATGTATGTAGAAGTGCAATCATTTTGTTAAGGTATGCATCATTTTATTTTTGATGAAACCATGAGTTCATTGTATTTCTCAAGGTGAATAAATTCTATTTCTATTATCCCATTTTGTAAGCCTTGTATCTCACAAATTGCAACAATTTGTCTAAGGATAACATCAAGCCCCTCTGCCAAAATCAAGCAACTCCTTGGCTCAGCCAAAGATACTTTGGGTCTCTACGCTGGCTTAATTTTACCACACTCCTTTATGAGTGTGGTACAATATACATTGGCCAGACTGGAAGGATTATGGAAGAGCGGGCCAAAGAATGATGTACCAGATGCTTATACATTGATTGCAAAACTAATTCTGGATCCACAAATATCTTAATAAAGTCCACTAATTACTAATGCAAGAGTAATAAAAGAAGTCATATACATAAAACCCAACAAAAATAACTTCAGGAAAGATGAAAGACTGCAAATAAGCAAGAAATGACTGCCAGTAACCCTACCTACTCAGACTCATTGGCCAGTGCTGACCAACAGTAATGCACCAGGTCATCTCCAGGCCCCGAACCATACATTATAAGTACAGCCACAAGCAGTAGACTTTGAACCTTGCAATTCCACTGAATAGACACAATACATATGATCAAACAGCCATACGTATTTAAGCTGCCTAATACACACATAAGCTTGCAGGTGCCTGGAAAGTCCCTTGGCAGATGACTTCCCCTTCAGGGTGGTTGGGGTGAATGGGCAGCCCCAACTAAAGATGACCAAGCAACTTCTAGCATAGACCTTGGCACTTTTAGATATAAGATGATGATAGATATTAATGTTAATTTAATCAAAGTATTGAATTAATAAATGGAAAAAAAAAGAAGAAATAATTTTAAAAAAAATTTACAGAGTACATATGTTGACATATGTTAGTTGTACATAGTGTAACTATTTCCTTGCCTCAAGCTCATCCAGATGTAGATTTCTTTCCAAGATGTTTTTGTTTCAGGCCAATAGTGGCTAGCTGAGGAATGAACCACATCAATCAACTCCATCTCCAGTTGAAGCCTCGACAAACTGTAAAGTACACCTCAATTTCTAACTTAGCATGATACCTCAAACACCAGCTCCTTCTGCATGAACATGCAATATCACCACAAACCATAGTCCTGATCTAGGCATCTGTCAAGGCCAGTACCTATTCCCCATTCTGTCTGCATACTCCCTTGTATGTGGGCGTCTTTTTAGTAATCACTACCAACCTTCGGTCTTTTTGGTGATATTGGACACATCACCCAGTTTTTCCTACCCATCACAGTAACGTAGCTAGCGTATGATTTGGAAGTGATGTAGATAGATCCCTTTAGGATGACACCAGTTGAGGTGGCACCACACCAAAAAAAAAAAAAAAAAATTGCTTCCAGTTTCCCTGATGATGGCGACAGAATGAGTTGTCTAAAGCTTGGAGAGTAACCCAACACTGACATGGCTAACTTCTCGAGAACAAATCATTAATAAGAGAAATTATTTATATATAAATTTATAAATATATTAGTCTCTGAGCTTGCTCCAAAAATAATGAGAATTATTTACTCATCTGCTTTAAAGTGCATTAATGGGTTGATTGTACCTCCAATTTCCTGAAGAAGTCTCTCATTTTGGTAACCATTAGATGCTCCATGAACTTGCCAATCTGCATTGCTTGTTCTGGTAATAAGAATGCTAAGAACTCCTCGCAGAGATCTTGATGCTGGCTTAATACTGATGTAACTTTCCAATAGAGATCTGACACATCCAGGATATTGTTACCAAAATCATTCATCGTATCCAAGAATTCATTTAACAGTTCTGTTCCTTGAAGTCTTTCTTGGACCTTCAAGAAGTAAGCTTGAGCGAATCCTGTGCACAAAATCAACATCCATATTTAATATTTTTGCATTTAGTGCTTTGGGAAAAAAAAGCCCTTTTAGTAAGTCCAGCACCATATCTAAGCCTATTCATATTCAGAAATCTGTAATGGTAGTCACAAAGGATAGTGTTAGTTTAAAAAAATTCAAACCAAAATTAATGAATTCTGATATGACAAATCATCTGATTTCAGTTTTTAGTTATCTCAAACAAAGGAATGTGGTTGTCATTAACAGCATGAGTCAGCTGGTTTATTGAACAATGGCTTATGTAAGATGTTCTGCCTAGTGCACAAGCACAGGGAATTAATTTCTTAACTCAAAGTATATTTTCAATGAACATCTAATAGTTACAGCAATGGAAACTAGAAGTAACTAATTTACCTTAGATTTGTTGCTTTAAAAATGCATTTTCTAATTGCTAATGAAATATTTTATTTGTGCTTTTTATAGATTCAGAAAAAAATTATAGGGTCATACTGAAAGTCGTGAGCAACCCACTGTCAAAATTCAAATTCCAGCAATGTAATAAAAAGGATCAAAATCTACAGACTTTACATCACATGTTGCCATATTGTGACATCATTAGTTTGTTCATACCCGGCGGAGGACGATGGATGGCATTAAAATCTTTAGCATGGCTTCCTTCGGAAGGGAAGTAAAGCCGTTGGTCCCAGGTCGTAGATTTATGGTATGCAAAAGAATCTTAAGCCTGATAAATAGACCTCTGACTAAAATTAAACAGTCTTTCACACCCAGTATAGAATGGGATGCTGAGAACCACAGCAGTTAAAGAGCACCCATAAAAAAACTCCATTTCACTTCATAATTGGCAGTATTTCCAAAATAGCAGACACTGATGTTTCATTTTGACAGCATGCTGTCATTGAATTCCTTTTAAAGAGGGAAAATCTACTGCTGAAATTCACCTCAGGCTTCAACATGCCTATGGAGGTGTCTGCATGGGGAGATGGGTGAAGCATTTCAAAAATGGAAATATGAGTATCCAAGATGAGATAGCATTCGTTTGCAAACTGCCTCCATGAACACAAGTAGTAAAGAGCTGATGAGATTATTATGGGAAGTAGATGTATCACTGTTGATGAAATTGCTATACAACTTTCGGTAGGACATAATGCAGTGCAAAAAATGATACAAAGCTTAAGTTATCGAAAAGTTTGTGCTCGTTAGGTTTCACATTTATTAGCACCTTCTGGGATGCACAGGGTTGATTTTCTTGAATCTGGATAAATCATTAATACTGCCCCAGGATAATGCCTCACAGTGCCTGTGTCACAAGGGAGAAGATCAGAACATTTGGGTGGGAAAATCTTCCAATCTTGATGCTGTCTGACTACCAACCTTTTAGTTCCATTAAGGAACAGATGCAAGGCCAACATATGAGTTGGGGAGGATATTCTCGGTGGCACATCTTCATTCCATATGTTATCAGTGTCATTGCCTGTTGTGCCATAATAGTAAAAGCAGGCATTAAACACTATAAAAAAGAAAACCATCCCAAAGCAATGCATCAGTGTCTTTGCACAGCTGGAAGAGAGTTCTATCATAGGGGTATTTTCAAACTCGTAGAACAATAGGAAAAATGTGAAGAAATGGAGACAATACTGAAAAGTAGCCCACCTGGGTAGTGTGGTGGTAGCATGTCTGCCTCACATTTGAGCATCATTTCACCAATTTTATTCATCGTCCGATATGACCAACCAGGTCAAAGGACATTAAATTACAAAAAAAAAAAAAAAAAAGAAAGAAAGAAAAAAAAGAAAAAAAAATGAAAAGTAAGAGAAAAGTCTGCAGATTACGATGATGTACTTGGTTTCTCCAAAAATAAATATTAACAGTTAAAAAAATTGTTGCTCATTAATTCGTGTAAATGTGTGTATGTATATATATTTGCATAAATTAGTTTCAGAACATTTTTTTTGTAGTACAATTTCTAGAAAACTTGTACCAGCCCTGTCAGAAATCTGGTAAAATAGCATATTAGGAAAGTACCACATTCCACAGTTTAAGCTAAATTATACTCACCATGAGACTTTTCCTCTCTCACAGAAGGTGGATCTGGAGCCAGGAGTGTAAGAGTGGTTTGCATATTTCTTATTTGCTTTGATTTCTTCCGCATTACATTTGTTGCCCGTGCCTTTGTTGTGCGAATTGTTGTACTTGCTAACATTAAAGCTGCCAACTCATCTTCATTATCCTAAAGATATGCAAACTACTGTCACTTACTTAAATTCAAATAACAATAAAAATCACATACTAGGTGAATCAGCTGTTCCTTATTCATTTGGAAGATGTGCAGTCTGTTAACTGATAATGAAGTTGTCTGTATTCCTGTACTTCTAAAAGTTAATACATTATTATGGACAAACATTCCAGAGTAAAATTAACCCAAGAAATAAGACAAGTCCATTTGAAAACATACCTTTCAGTTACAGCTTAGTCTGTTTTATGATGTGCTAGTAATTAATTTATTAACTTATTTATTTGACGAGTTGATTAATTACACTAAACAACATTTACTTGGGATTTTTGCTGGAACATGTTTCGAAGGGCTAGTTTCCTTCATTTTCGACTGGACATCGACTAATTCCTTGCGGTGAAACTGGCGATGTTGTAAGAGCTCTCCTCTGGTGGTGGTTCAATGAACTTTCTAAACACATCCTTCTGTGGAATGTCGAAATTGAAAACCCTGTTTCTATTTTGTACAATGAAGACGTGTTCCCATGTGACCAGCTCTTGTTTTCCTGTTATGTGTTTTAGAAGTTTTTGTTCTGAATTTATGTTGTGGCGTTTTGTCCAAAAATGGGTGGCAACTACTGATTTTTCCAATTTTTTTTATTTATATTTCTGAAATGTTATTTGGATCTTGTTTCTAGATTTTTTTTTTGTTTTTCCAATATAAACATGATTACAATCCTTGCATTCCATTTTGTGTATGCCCAATTTTTTCTTTGCTGGGATGACATCCTTGATATTTGAGCCTAATTTATTTTTTATGCTGTGATGGTTTACTGGTGCTAGCTGAATATTGAATTTTTTGAAACTTGTTAAATGCCCATGGGTGGTATGTGAATTTCTTGAAGCTCATCGTTTGTTCTGTTGCTGAGAGAGTGGTTGTTTCTTTTAGGAATTTCTTCTTTTTGGCTAGTTTTATTTTCTTATCTACGAGGGATCTTGGGAAACCATTTTTTTTGCAATTTGTGGTTTAGCATAATTAATTGACTCATCAAATAAATGAATATAACAACACTGTTTACAAACTTCCACAAAAAGAAAAGTGTCATTTATTAACTTTTGCTCCTACAAGAGATATGTCAAAGAATATAAACAAGAATATAATATGAACATAATTTGGATACGTTTATCCCAGGCAATACAATTTTTGTAGGTTTAGCCAAAAACATCTAGGTTAAGATGTTATGTCATGTGATTAACTAAACTGCAGTACCGAAAATAGTAATCTAGGAATTAAAAACAATGTGGCACTCACATCACCTCTATCCACCTCTATATTACTTTCTCTACCATGTAGAGTAAGTAGTGGAAGTATTGTATTCCTCTAAAAATTTTGATGTTGAGATTTCACCAGAAATATATGTTTTGAAGCCTCCTGAATCCAATAAAAGTATTTTTATAGAAATGCAGATGTTTGTGTGTCTGTGAGCAGAGAAACTCAAAGATGAAAAGGCAATTAAATATCAAACTTGATATTTAAGTCCAGCATCTTAAAAGAATGCAACAATGATTTTCAGGAAAATCTCCCTGCTTCAAACTACATTTTGCATGGAAAATTTTTCAAAAATTTTGGTTTTTTTCCAAAATAGCTCTTAACAATTTTGATTAAAGTGCCATATATTTTAAGATATCTATAAATCAAATGAAATATATATCTTGATTTTTTTTGGAATAGCCTTTGAAGTCTCCTTTATTCTCAAATATCTGTTGTCTGCCACAGGAGCCTATAGCAATAGTCACAAGATGGCACTTGGGAGGGGCAAGCATGTATTCTATGTTAAATAGTCAAGAAATTTTGCTAAGGAATCTTTACTCTTAAGAGTTTTTGGTTTTCTTATGGGACAGTAAACTTCCATGGGAAGAAAGTCATGCTTAGAATTTTTTACAACTAAAGTAATCCATTGGTCTTTAAACCATAACTTTGGGCATTAAAGACTAGAATGGTAACCATTACACCATAAAGGATGATGTTAGTTACAGATTACACTTCCTCAAAGTAATTAATTTCAAAGTACCTGGTGGAGTTCCAGTAATGCATTGAAATAGATTGTGAAAATGATATAAATAAAAATATTACAAATTCAAATTTACGAAAAGTCAAAACTAATTTCAGCTTTTCATTTCAAAGCTATTCTACTACATATGAGCTTTTCTAACTAAACTAATGAGTTTCAAAGTATCTAGTACAGTACACACTGTAAAACAAAATGTGCGATAACAAAAATAAATCAAATCATTACAAATTGAAATTTCAATGACAAAAAGACAAGATGATTACAGACTTTTCATTAAATAACTATACCATATATGAGCTGGTACCAGTTAAGCCCATGTGTGATGCAGTTTGGTAGCCAACTTATTGGTACACATAAAAAATTATGTTTGAGCATACATTTCTGTTGTATGCATACATTGTTTGCATAAATTAGCATTTTGCAAGATCATTCTGGGAAGATAAGTGAGATATCTTCGATAATATTAGTGTTGTTTGACAAACTACAATATATGTGAGCGACCACCTTTTAGTATAAAATAATGGGACAGCTGACTTTCCTGATACAAGATGATGCTTTTAGCTTTTATTTTTGCAGGTTATAAAAGAGAACAAAAATAAAGTCTAATTTTATAGCAATATGTTTTAAGAGTAGCTAATACTAAAGTTGAAACTCAAGAGAGAAAAACTGTAAGCACCTTGCGCTCTGAAATAGTTCCTGAAGAGGTCTCTTCTTTAGTTTCTGCTGGTGGGTCTGCATTACTCATTGTTGGGTCTGCATTACTCATTGTTGGGTCTGCATTACTCATTGTTGTATCTACATTACTCATTGTAGTGTCTACATTACTTATTGCTGTGTCTATATTACTTATTGTTGTGTCTACATTACTCATTATTGTGTCTGCAGTATTCATTGTTGTAGTCCTGCAAAAGTTTAAAAGAGAAGGTATAAAATTTACTTGAATTCTCATCTTAAAAGTATGGAGTACTGTTAAATCTTTTTTCCTTACATACAAAATGGCCTAAGAGCAATGAAATATTTGTAGTGAGGAATTTATATGAATGGATAGATTAAAAAAAAAAAAAAAAAGGAGCAATAAACTTTAAAAAATTCCTTAAGAATTAAAGGAAAAAAAATATTAAAAATTAAGCATTAACATCAGCTTTGTCATTCATAATGTTAAATGCAAGCATAAACAGCACCCAATCACAAGAGAGTATAAAACAGCTGGGCTAATATGGCAGCATGTAAATAGACCAACAACAGAAGAGTTTATGTACATGTATCAAAATAAACAAAAACAAAAGATGGCAACTTGTTTAAAGGATGTTAAACTCATAAAAAGCATCAAAATTTGTTTTGCTATGATTTTTATAGATTACCTAATGATTCCTTGTCTGTGATCTTTGACAGCTTTTGAGTCAACCTTGGCAATGGAAAATCTGATGCGAGATTGAAGAATATAACTTGATGAAAAGGCCAGCTTCTTATATTTGATGTAGACATAAACTTGATAGCTTACACCTTATACATTCTAAGCTTATGTTTGATGCTATGTTTATTTTTATGTTTACAAGATTCATTCTGAATGGTTCCATTGCAATAAATATTATCAAGTGTTTAAGTTTATATTGTATTTCATTATGAATGGGTCCTTAGAATTACTATTAATATACATTTGAAGTGACCATTGCATCCCTATCTCAGAGTCCTTAACAGATGAATGTTGATTGGTACAAATATTTCGTAATATACAAAATATTTTAATTACATATAATCAGATGTAGGTTACATACTTAGTAAGTATATATTATGAATCATTTCAAAATGGAATCAACTATTTGTAATTCGTGCTAATATTGTTCATTACAGCTGCTACATGTTCATTTACAGCTATAGCAAACTTTTATTTTAAATATTTTTTCTTTTTCTTTCTTAGTCTTTTAGAGTATCTTTAGATATGTATACGTATAATATCCATATTCAAATTAGTTACCATATAGGTGAATATTCTGAAATGAAAATTAAAATTGGAGAAAAATACAAGCGTTAAATTTTAATATTTCTTTCTCAGATAAATTTGCCACTGTTTAATAAATGCCCTTATAAAACCTAAGCTTATAAATTATTTTTATCCATGGTTTGTTAATTATTTTAAAATTTGTCAGAGGTCATTTCTTACACATAAGTAGAATGAATATTTGCAAAATAAAATGTTCTTTTATGAATATACATCCATTTTTACAAGAAAGAAAACAGAAAACCCTTCCCAATGAAGAAATAATGATCTGAACAACTTTTACAGCAAAGAAAGTAAGCCTAAATTCTAAAAAAATAATCAGCTCTGGAACTTGGTAGGCCAGTTCTTTCATATTTTTTCCTTAATACTGCTTTTATACTGTCTTTATACTGCTAAGAACTTAATTGTTAAATTAATTTGACTTTGAGATTATGTTATAGATGAATATAACCTTACTCTATGCCTTCTGATGATGCATCCTGTTGTGGAGATGTAAGCAGGACCACCACTGGTTTAGGAGCAATAGCCCGGAGGGTCGGTTTTTCATTTTCTAACTGCTGCTGCTGTGGCTGAAACACAGTGGTATTTTGCTGTAGTTCATGAGAGAATTGGTTAAGAGTAGGGCTGTAGTAACTGATTTAAATACACAAAATTTCTGGGCATTAAGATGTGAAATAAATTTTTATTTTTAGTAGAGCAAGCCTGCTCTAGGTTCCCATAGTATCATAACAAATTCTATAAGTGTATATTTTCCACAGCAAATACATTAAACAAAACTAATTTATAAACAACATTATAGATAACTCTTATGTATTCCATTTACATGACACTTCTGTAACAAATTATTGTTAAAAAGTTTATTCTTTTATTTCAGGCTAATCAAGATAAATATTATCAGAAATGGTCTTACTACTTAGTTCCTTATATGTAGAAGGGAAATATGAGAATACACTAGGCTAAAATGATAGTCAAGTCTTCTATAAGCTGGTTGCTATGTGATTGAAATCGTTTCTTTTTGTGATCAGGAGTTGTAAAATTCCAGTGTGAGAAAAGTATTTTACAATCAAAACCAATAACAAGAAATATCTCAAAAACGATCAACTCTATAAAAAATGTATGACATAAATTATTTTAACGAGATTTACATTTTTTTCTGTGGTAAGTCTTTGTCTATGTCTTACGGTTTACCAGTTGTGCAAACTTAATCCAGAATGAAGGGTTGCTAAGAGGTTATTCACGGAAAATTCAAGATATGTATCTTATTTGCTATGTAAACATCTTTAACATGGTATTTTAAACAAAATTGTTACAGCCATTTTTAAGAAAAACAATATTTTCAAAAGAGTTTCCATAAAGGGTAGTTTGGGGTGGAGGATTTTCTGGAATTGTGTCGCATCCTTGGAAGATACTAACTTAAAATCCAAATTTAGTATTTAACAGTCTTTTTGTTTTTGAGCTATGCTGTTCACAGGCAGATGCACATGGATCTCTTTCAAAATATGCTTTTTTTTTTGATTCAGGGGGTCTCAAAACATATATTCTGGTGAAATACTATACCCTTTCTATACACTGAAGCAGTTTTTACTTGTTCTTTAAGAAAATACAAATTGTATAGGGTTCCTATAATTGTTTGCTATAAAACTTGGACAAAGGTACAAACTTAGATTATTATAGTTGTATTTTATTAATTATGGTACAATGCCAATATTTTAAGAGACTACTTGAGAAGTTAAGAACTTGATGTACAATTCACATTTTTAATGGAATGTAATGCATTTATGACACTTCAATTTTCTTATACCAAGCATTTCTCAGGTTATTTTTATTTGCGCTTTTGCTGGTCACTGTGAGACCAGAGTGCCATGCTTACTCCCTCCCTCAATTTTTAGACTCTCATGTTTCCCAGTAAATCAAAAGGTGATCTCAAATTATTTTATAATGACATATCCCAATGACAACTTACAAATACTTTATGAGTACTTTGAGGCCTGGGCTTCATTGTTTAACCAACTATGTGAGTCAGTTGAATTTAATTCTGTGTTGATATGTTGCTAAGGTAGCTCAGTGGCCAGAGCAACTGGCTAGAGGCCAGGAGATTTGTGGGACAAATCCCAGTTATGGTATTGAATTTTTCAGTCTAACCCTACCTATTCAAATCATTTGACAGCTTGCCAACTGTAATCGATAAATACAAACTGAAATGATTGCAGTCAGGTTTCCAATTAAACAGTAGGCAAGAATCACATTTTAATATGGTGGCTAAGGTGGAAATTTAAAATGCATTTTATAGTGGAAACACTAGAATAGCACAATAGTGCAAAATGTACGTATGCTGTAAATTTGAGATTTTTACCAATTCAGCTGGGACACACTCTCTAACCCTCAAAATCGAGACAATCCAGTTTTCCTGGGTGTATAGCACCCCTATATATGCACCTTATTTTATATTTATTGTATCATATAATACATAGTCAATGTTATTAGTTGGCAAGAAGTTATGCTTCAACTTTCATAAACTTTGAAAAATGCATGCATGCACGCACGCACTCTCACCCACCCCTGTATGTATGCATGCATACTTACACACACACATGACTTCGAAATATTTTAAAACAGATGGCTTGTGTTTGATACCCCAGCAAAGAGCAGGCTGCTTCACCCGTATTTCATTACATGGTTCTATCATAAAGAAAAGTAAAAAGAAATTTGAACTTAACAAATTACTGAAATGACAAAGTGAGCTAAGTAAAGTCACAGTGAAATAGTACTAGATCACATTTTGGGATTTCGTTCTTAAGTATTGCAAAACAATGCATGATCCATTTGCCTCTACTTAAGGTTTGTCTTCTTGTTTATTTCAGTAGACTGACAGAACTACTCCAATTAATTAGCTAACTGCTTTTAAATTACAGGCAAATATTCTAACTCTTACAAGATAAGGCATTGGAAATGAAGCAATAAACAATAGCACTTGAATCAGCATTCAACTCAAGACCCTCTTTTTCCCATGAATGGCCAAACTTTCCTTTACACAGTGAATAGCTTTACATTTGCTGAAGGAGGAGATATTCATTTAATTTCCACACTCGGGAATCTGCCAATACTGTGAGGGACTTATCGTCGGTGATTTATAAATTGTCATCTTCCCAAAAGTTGGACTTTGTTAACTGCAGTGTATCAAAGGATCTTGATACAGATTCTCCTAATTCCCAATTTTAAGCTTTTAAGTGTTGAGATTTAATTTTAATTTCTCTCTCACCTTTGTAAGAGCAATGAAGGCGATTTTGCAATTTAAAAAATGTGCAAATGCTTACCAAGTTTACAAAAAGCATAAAAATTGTGTTCAATATTTTTAAGTTGAATCCTGAATATATTCTGAATCCTAATCAGACAATATGAAAACAAAAACATATGGTTACATAGGTTGAAATTTTAGTGCGACGGATATTCTTCCCTCACATCCACCACCTATAGTCAGGTAGAGGAGGGTCAACCTTGATGATATAAACATTTACACTTATGCACCTACCACCCTGCATATATATTTACTCTTATATTTTGTACTAGTGCAGTAAAAATAATTCATGAATAAAATAATAAATTGAGAGCACAAATATCTGGGGGTGAAGATTTCTGTGCCTTTGCCTTACATATCTCACAGGGAAAATAGTGGGAATTATTTCTGGAAGGTGGCAAGGAAGAGATTTGAAGATATGGGGCTACAAAAAAATAGGTAGCCAAAAAGAAATAGCTGATCTTCTATTTACCAATGAAAGATTCATGGGGAAGAGAAAAATATATAGACACAACAGACGAAGAGGAGCTGGAAGGCTTTTCATGGGTGAGAACAGGAGTATGGAGACTAAAAGGTTTTAAGAAAAGGGTACTCCACAAATATAATTTCCTATATGTGGTGGAAATGAAGATGTGGAACATATAATTATTTAAATATAAAGGAACTGAAATTTGGAGAAAAGAGTTTATTAAAAAGAAATGGTTTGGGATCAATAGAAATATTACCATAGTTGAAGTGTTTCATAAAGATAGCAAGAAGATACAACAATTCTTAAACAAAGGTAAAAACAAATGGATATGGGCAGTAAATAGAGTTCTTCTCCTTTTCCTTGCCCTTAGGCCCTTTCAAGCGTCTGGTTTCCTCAGCCGGTCATTGTCTATTTATATTTTGTCCTATCCCTAGTTAGTTGTTAACTTCCCTCAAAGTCTTTCCTTTCTTATTCACTATTTTCTCTACATAATCACTCCTCCTTCCTTCTCCTCTGGCCTCACATACCTGTTTTAGTTTCCTGCTCTCATCTATCCTATTTATGTTTCCAAAGCATCTTAAAACATTTGTCTCTATCTTTTTTATTACTGGTTCTTGATTAAGGATATTTCTTATTTCAACATTTCTAATCCTGCCCTTTGGTTTTCCCTATATATTTCTGTAAATACTTAATTTCTGTACTTGTAATTCTACTTTCATGTTTCCACAATACTGTCCAGCTTTCTAAGCCATAAAGAAGTGTTGGGAGATTAAATGAGTTATATCAGTAAATAGAATTAAAGAACAAAATTCAAATGACACAACCAACTAGAATTAAAGAGCCATTGTAAAACATGAGTAAACAGCTGAATACCAGTCATACCCAGCTGTACATAGCTTGGCATGAATAAACTATTTATCACGATCATCTCATGCACTCAGTGCGATATGCAGCAATGACTTTCCAAGATAACATGTCAAATGATTTACTTCTATTAAATCATTAATCATTATTTGCTATTTAGCTAAATAAAACACTTACCTGACTTCCCTTGCCGAGAAGAGCCACCTTCTTGCTACCTTTGCTCTTTCTCTGACTATTGTATTTTTTTAGGATTGGAGTTACATGCTTCAGTGGAGATGACTTCTTTGATGATACATTACTTGTTGTGCTTAAATCTAACGCTTTTGTTGGACTTTGTCTTTGCAATGCAATATCCACTTCTTGCTCACTGGTGATCAATGTTTGGTGTTCCACTAAGGATAAAGGAGAATCACTCTGCAGCTCAACAGACGCAGGACTCTGGCTAGAAGTAGAAGTTCCTTCACCACTATCGAGAATTTGCTCCTTGAATGGGGTAGAAATACAGGGCATGCTTGGAAGCATGATGGATGTCTAGACACCTAAGTTGTGCAGCTTTCTTGAGGCCTCCTAACTTCTTTTTCCAAATGTTAAGACATTTTGCTGTTCAGTGCGGAACCATGCTGACATATTTGATGAAACTGCTGCTTATGAGCCATTTGATAAAACTTAAGCTGCAATACCTGTAAAGTAAACCATTTTTACTTCCTCTACACGTACTAAGTACATAGTGTATAGAGAAGGTATTGTATTGCACCAAAAAAATTGATACCAAGATTTCACCAGAAATACATGTTTTGGGACCCCTGAATCCAAAAGAAAAGCATTTTTAGAAAAATGTCCATGTGTGTGTGTTTGTGGACAGCATAGCTCAAAAACAAAAAGTCTGTTAAATACCAAACTTGATACTTAAGTTTAGTGTCTTCCAAGGATGTAGCACAAAAGATTTTCAAGAAACTCCCCCCACCTCCAACTACCATTTACATGGAAAAATTTTCGGAATTTTAAATTTTCTCAAAAATGTCTCTAATGATTTTGATTAAAACCTCTTATATTTAATATACTTATATGACAAATAAAATGTATATCTTGAATTTTGCATAACTAGTAAACCGTAAGAGTTAGACAAAAACTTACTACACAAGAAATGTAGATCTCCTTAAAACACACAATTTATGTCATACACATTTTTTTCGTGGAGCTGAACGTTTTCGAGATATTCCTTGTTATTGGTTTCAGTTTTAAAATACTTAAACTGTTCTCACACAGCAACTTGTCAACTCCTGGCCACGCAAAGAAATGGATTTCAATCCCATAGCAACCACATATTAAAACATTTAACTGTCGGATTAGCCTGGTGTATTTCCTTATTTCCTTTCTACTTATAAGGAACTAAGTAATAAGACTGTTTCTGTTAATGTTTATCTCGATTAGCATAGAAGAATAAGCTTATTAACAATAATTTGTTACAGAGATGTAGAGAAAGTCATGTGAATGGAACACATCAGATTTATTTTTTCCACAAATATGACAAAGCTGCAAAGGAAACATAATATGTATACCACACACTACAAGCCATGCTATGCAAAACTGACATATATATATAAAAAAATTGATGTGCTACATTTGCTAGCTTTTCCTACCTAATTCTTACAAAAGTATATTTCTCTATCTTCCTCATGCTGATTAAGATAAACATTTGCAGAAATGGTTTTAACCTGGATGGGCAAAAAAAAAAAAAAAAAAATAAACAAACTTCCCACTTGAGAAAAGCATAAAGTATTGGAAAAAAAATGTAATGAATAAACTATAAACTTTGGTGAGATTTACACTTTTTGTACATTAAGATTTTGTCTATCTCTCATGGTTTACCAGTTATGATCAGAATGAAGTTTTCAAAGCCTTTTAAAAAAATTCAAGATATACATTTCATTTATCATGAAAATATGTTAAACATATAGTATTTAAATACATACTGTTCAATCCAATTTCAAGAAAATCAAAATAAAGTTCCATGTAAGGGTAGATAGGAATCTTCTGTATGGCATTCTTCAAACATGCTGAATTTAAATATCACATTTGGTATTTAATGGACTTTTCATCTGAGTTAAAGTGTTCTCTCTCCACTCAATTATGTATGGCATTATCTAATAGACATATTTTTACTTTCTTTATACGAATTATGTACATAGTGTATATAGAAGGTATTGTATTCCACTCAAAAATTTGATACCAAGATTTCACCAGAAATACATGTTTTGGGTCCCCCTGAGTAAATAAAAGCATTTTTACAAAAAGGTCCATGTGTGTGTGTGTGTGTGTGTGTGTGTGTGTGTGTGTGTGTGTGTGTGTGTGTGTGCGCGTGCGTCTGTGGATAGCATAGCTCAAAAACGAAAAGTCTGTTAAAAACCAAATTTGGTATTTAGGTTTGGTATCTTCCAAGGATGTGAAACAAAGATTTTCAAGAAAATCCCCCCACCCCCAACTACCCTTTACATGGAACTTTTTTTGAAAATTTCGATTATCTAAAAAATGGCTCTAATGATTTTAATTAAAATATTGTATGTTACAGATATTTACCTCACAAATAAAATGTGTACCTTGAATTTTCTGGGAATAGCCTCTGAAGACTACTTTATTCTGGATGAATTTTACGGAATTTTGCATATCTGCTACACCATAAGAGATGGATAAAAACTTACTGCACAGAAAATGTAGAGCACATTAAAACACACAAGTTATGTTATATACATTTTTTTCGTGGAGGTGATTGTTTTTAAGGTATTCGTTGTTTTTGGTTTCAGCTTATACTTATACTTTTCTCATACAGGAATTTGTCAACTCCTATCCATACGAACAAAGGAACTTCAGTCACATAGTAACCAGCTTTTGACTATCAGTTTAACCTATGGTCTCCCTTATTTTGCTTCTGCTTACAAGGTAGCAAGTAATAAACTATTTCTGCTAATTTTTTCTTGATTAGCATGAAGTAAATAGAAGCATAAGCTTTTTAACAACAATTTGTTACACAGATGTAGAGAAAGTCCCGTGAATGGAACACATCAGATTTTTCAAATAAATATCAATATCTACAGAAAAAATAAGAAAATATATAATTGTTTAATAATAATAATAATAATAATAATAATAATAATAATAATAATAATAATAATAATAATAATAATTGGAGGCTGAATGGGATTAAGATTCTACACTCTCTCGTTTTTCAAATTGATTAAGAGGAATCTGGTTTTATTATGGACATGTCTAGAAGGAGATTATCATATTATTAATAACTGGTAGGGAAATAAAGGAAGGTACATTTCACACTGTTTGAAAAAGATATTAATTATGGAATACATTAATGTGGATATTCAAATGACGTTCATTTTTACTTTCTCCACCATGTACATAGGTAGAGAAAGTATTGTATTCTCCCAAATATTTAATATCAATTTTTCACTGGAAATACACGTTTTGAGGTCTCTGATTAAAAAGAAAACATTTTTAGAAAACACTGTGTATCTGTGAACAACATAACTTGAAAATGTAAAGTTGGTTAGATATCTGACCCTGAGATACCCTTTATATTTAACAGAAAATCCCCCCAAATCATGTGTTATATAGAATATTTTTTTCAACAATTTTAATTTTTCTCAAAAATAATAATGATTTTGATTACAGGAACATTTTTATAGTATTAAGACATTGCTTAATTATTTTATTTTTAAAAACCTTATTTAAGTGACATTTTAAATGAAAGTTAATGACATGCACTATTTAAATTTAACATAATAATTCACCAATAATGTATTATTGCAGAGCTCTAACATCTTAAATTTAATTTTCTTTCTTATGGAAGATTGTTACATGCCTAACATGATTGTTACATGGATGGATTGTCATATATGAGAGTGGTTCAATAAGTATGTGCTTGTGTGCTCGTGTTTCAAGAAGTTGTTACATGAAGCCAAAACAAATTTGTACTGATTCATAAGTTAGTTTGGATTTGGCAAGCATTTCAGTAAGTCGTTCAAAATGTATTTACTAAAATGAAAAAATGCAGTATCATAAGTGATTTGCTTTTTACTTTTGGATGAGAAAACTTATAAGAAGATAAAAGCAAAATTTATGTTGTCATGGAAACCTTTCACCATCTATGACAACAGTTAGATATTGTTTCAACGACTTTAAACATGATTGAACATCCATTTTTAATGAGGAGTGCTCAGAATGCCCGGAAAATATCCTTAATGAGGAAATCATTGCAACAGTTACAATATGATGCTGTTGATCATTGAATGAAAGTTGGCGAAGTAGCAGAGGCCATAGGTGTGTTGATAGGAATCATATTTTGCATGAGAAATTGGAGATGAAAAAGTTGTCAGCTTGCCTGTTGCTGTGATTACTCTCAGTTGACAATAAGCAGATGCTGCTTTCAACTTTGAAGATGTGTTTGGAGCAATTTAAGTAAAATCCAAGGGAGTTTTTGCATTAAGTTGTCACTGTCGAGATCTGGATTCATCATTATACTCCACAAACCAAGCAACAATCAAAACAATAGGTTGCTTCCAGTGAACCTGCTCCAGAGAAGGCAAAGACAGTCCCATCAGCCAGAAAAACTAGGATGATGATTTTTTGTGATGAGAAATGTCATACTCATTCTGGAAAATACTACAGTGAGTAATTGGCCTGATTCAACAGGAAACTAAAAGAGACATTGCCTCATTTGGATAAGAAGAAAGTGCTCTTTCGCCACAACAACACACCAGTGCATTCATCTGTTGTTGTTGTTGCTGCCAAAATGCATGATTTGTGTTATAAATTGCTTTAGCACACCTATACTGATCTAGCTCACTGCCATTTCTTTCTGTTCACAAACATGAAGAAATGGCTCATGGGAACAAAATTTAAATAACATGAGGAGGTCATTGTTGACACTGGGGCATTTTTTGCAGAGCTTGACAGTTCCTATTTTTTGGAAGAATTAAAAAAATGGTAGGAACATTGGGAGAATTGTATATCCCTAAAAGTGGACTATGTGGAGTAACAAATTATTGTGTGAAAAAAAATGATTCATCTTTCTTAACAAAGATTATTGATCCACCCTCTTACAAACACATTACCATTTAATAAGAGCTGTAGCTTTCCTGACGGCATAAATCTTCGAAGTTCTCTTGGACTTCTAGCCAGGTGTAGATATCTACATCTGGTTGGAAGCCCGAGAGAACTTTGAACATTACCATTTGTGTAACAAAATCCAGGCATTATACAATAAAGCTCACAGTACTATAAGACATTAAGGAAGGTCCAAATTGGTAATAGCATATGATTAATAACATTTGACAATATAACTTTAGAAGATTTTCTTAAATATCCAAAATGTTTTCTACTCATGTCCTTTCTCCATCACATATCCAACAGCTGAAATTAAATTTATTTACACTTAAATAGACATTTTATTGGTAGTAGTGATTATTAGAACTGCTTTAGATTCTATGAATATTCCTGATGCGAAAGATTCATGAAATATATTCCGTGTAGTATTTATGGTACATTGAAATTCTAAATGGCATGTGCCTAACAAAAGAAAAGAAAACAAAAATAACTATGAAATCTGCAGAGTATCTATGTTTAAGACGTTTTTCAATACAATAAATTGTAGCTATATCTTGAATTTTCTAGGAATACTCTCTGAAGTCCTATTCATTTTGAATGACTTTTACTTAACTGTAAACTTTAAAAGGTATACAAATTTTTACTAAATAAATAAATTTAGATCTCTTTAAAGCACATAATTTATGTCAAATGCTTTTTTTATATAGTTAGCCATTTTTGAGGCATTTCTTGTTATTGATTTCAATCTTAAAATATTCATACTTCTTTCAAGCGGGAAGTTATTAATTTTTCCATCTCTTAGTCAAGCAAAGAGCACAGACTTCAAAACGACACATAGACCAGCTCTTATAAGATTTGACTATCACTTACACTACTGGATTACCATCTTTCTTCCTTCCCACTTGCCCCCCCCCCCCAATCCAATTTTAAACCTTCCCCTTTATTCTGCAAGAGTATACTAAAACATATCCAATTCAATTCAATTTATTAGTCCTGTAAATCATATACATGATATACGATATGACAGTGTTTATCCTACGGTATCCATGTTTAAACAAATAAAATGAAACTGTGTGGTGCGCATGAGTATGAAAACCTTCAATTTAACATTTGTCTTTTGGGTACACTGTGTAGCTCATGTCCACTGGAAAAACCAATGCTTTATAGTGGTGAAACAATTGTTTAGTGGTTTCCTAGATAAACACACCCAAAATTTGTCTTTTGATAATATTGATATAGAGATGTGACAACTTGTCAGGCTCCTGCAAGACAATCAAAAGGTATTATTGTGACTAATCTGGCAATCCAGATTTGAAAGCATTGAAAACAATATGTTCAGATTTGAAACCCGCTGGATATTGCTGAGGTTTTGATTTCTTCTTGGGATGTTTGGGGTTTTAGCTCACAGATACCTCAGCTACGCTCCGCAATCGCAACTGTTCCAGTACTCTACTTATAAAAACATCCCTTGGCTACACTTTGCGGCTTAGGGTCCTTCACTTTGAGCTACGCTTAGGGCTCTAATGGCAAAATAACAAAAAGTACCAAATCGGGATCACGTATGGAAGTAACGCCAATTCATTTGTTCTTTGACAGCCATTTGTAAACCAAAAGTTAAAAAAGTATTACAGTCGTAAATTTGTATTTCTTTTCAATTGTAAATAGTTTACGTTCTCTATTTATCTCGAGTACCTAGTAAAGCTACTTTCAAGGATGGTTTAACCTTAAATATTTGTTCACCATTTATATCCATATAGATTTTCTAAGAGAGGGAAGTACATTAAGAATTAACTTGACATTCTATTTTCTCAGAAACATAACCAATACAATGAATGTCAAATTTGAAACCCAATCAATTTATATGTTTTTTACTACATACCGGTGTTATTTGTCAACAAAGTCTCAGGTCGTGCAATATACGCCCGAATTCATTGCAGTTTTAAAGACAATACAGCCACTTACTGTTTATAAAACTGTTGATTAATATTATAAATGATGACAGTTACCGCATTACTTTCTTCTTCGCTTATAACTTTTGCTGTTCATCTAGAACTTCAAGCTCTAAACCAAATATTTTTCTGTTGGGGTTTTGTTTGTACGAAATACAAAGTTGGCTATTGTACTTGTCAGCCATGTTACCTGTCATTCTCAAGGTTGACTTGTGTTTGCCTGCAGCGCGGTAAATTTGACTTGCTTGCGCTAAATGTATCGGAGAAGGGTAACTAAAGAACCAGCGAGGCACTGCTTGATATACGAAGTGCGCCTTTTTGCTATTTTTTTTGATAATTTAGTAGCGGCCGGTAAACCTTCATTGGAAAATTGTATCGGGAAGCTGCTATGAGATAAGGGGATAAAAGTTATGCCTTTCAGTCTGTGGCCTAGTTGGATCAAGTTATATACGTTATTTGGGCTATTTCATATTACAAGTTGAATTTTAGGTAGATTTAATACTCTAATATCCTGTTTCATTTATTAATTACTTAATTCATTCGCTTCTGATAAGATGGTTATGATTTTGTTGCTTATATTGAATCTTGCTAGAGTAAATTGGGACTAACAAAAATGTTCTCTCAGCTCTATGAACACATCACATCCTGGCTGCTAAAATATTATAAGTAAAACTGCCTAATTTTTCAGACACAAGCATTTTGTTTCATTATTATTGCATAAAATCAAATTTATATTTAGGTTATTGAAATTTGATAGATAAAATATCCCAAATTACTACAATTTTGTCCAAAGCAACAGACACTAAACTTGGAAATAAACACATAGCTAACTCAAAATTAATTGATCAGACATACTGTCCAAAAAGGATATTTCTTTTGAAATTGACAGTTATAAAGAGGCAAAGAAAAAAAATGAGCATATCTCCCTTCCCACTAAAAGCAGACTTCAACAGGAAGAATTTGTTTTTAAATGTTTATTAATGATTGCTCAACATCATATGCTGTACAGATCACTGTTAATATTAGAACATAAATAAATAATTGTTGACATTTAAGGAAGACCAAAGCTGCTCCTTTTAACAAATGAATATGGATAAAATACTGCATAGTGATTAACTTGTAATCAGGAAGGACACTGAACTCTTGATGGAGCTGTAATTTCTGATAAACCATAATGCATTGGTAACAATTCTCAGGTATGTAATCAACAGTAGGTGAGTATTTTTAGCAATACTTTAGACCTGAGAAGCATATAAGAATAAGTGAAACAAGAGATTTATAAAGAAGGAGAGAATATTCAAGACCAAGCAAGAGGTATGTATTTATGAAACTGTAGATAGAGTTTAGAAAGTCTTCCAGATGTTAATGAATAAGGGAATTGATATGGGCCTGAGAGTTGACTTGCAAAGAAGTCATTTTGTGGCATTTCATGAAGTGTGGTGAAGGTGATATACTTGAATTCAGCTTTTATGAGATCTATTAATTCATCTAAGTTTTTTTTTAATAGAAAGTAGTTATCTTGGGTTAAAAAAAAATGAACAGATGAGAGTGACAGGAATTAGTCCCCTCTTTCATACAGGGAAAGCAGGTTTACTTCATATTCTGGAGGTTCCAATTTCAAATCTTAACTGGGCAAAATATCTGAATATTGTGTCTTTTCTTCTGGGGTGTGTTTCCTAATTCTGTGGCATAACTAAGCCCTGTAGAATCCAGGCCCACTTCATTCATTCACAAACTGATATGATTTATATGTATTTTTGAGTAGAAAAAAATAATTTGGTGAGTTTCATTTTATTCAAGCACAGTAATTAAACAATGTGAATATTTCTTTAAAAAAATCTGATGTGTTCCATTCACATGACTTTCTCTACATGTCTGCAACAAATTATTGTTAAAAAGCTTATTCTTCTATTTATTAATGCTAATCGAAAAAAAATTAACAGAAATAGTTAATTCCCTACTTGCTTCCTTGCAAATAGAAGGGAAATAAGTGAATACACTAGGCTAAAGCATTACTCATATCTACAAAAAACTGGTTGCTTTATTTGTATGGTCAGGAGTTGACAAATTCCCATATGAGAAAAGTATGTATTTTAAAACTGAAACCAATATCAAGGAATATCTCAAAAACACATTTTTGTTAAGTAAGTTTCTGTCTATTTCTTATGGTTCACCAGTTATGCAAAATTCATCCAGAATAAAGATGTCTTCAGAGGGCTATTACCAGAAAATCCAATTGTCAGATAAATATCTTTATTATACAATATTTTAATCAAAACTGTTAGAGCCATTTGTTTTAAAAAATCAAAATTTTCAAAAATTTTTCCATGTAAAGGGTAGTTGGGGGTGTGGGAATTTTCTTGAAAATCTTCGTGTCACATCCTTGAAAGGCACTGAACTTAAATACCAAGATTTTGTTTTTTAGCTATGCTACCCACCTACACACACATGGTATATTTCCATTGAAATATCAGTATCAAATTTTTGGATGCAATACAAAACCTTCTCTATACACTTTGAGCATAGTATGAGTAGAGAAAGTAAAAATCAGTTATTTTGGTTATTATAGAGTTACAAAAATGTTGATATTTTTAACTAATTAATTTAAGTGCCATTTTAATACGTCAATTGGAAATCAAAAGTGATGCAGTTAGGTTTGTATACCTAAAAAAAACAAACAAAAAAAACAACAAACAAACAAAATAAAACTATTTACTATTTTTATGAGAGCTTTCGCTTCTATTTACTTCATGCTAATTGAGATAAGCATTAGCAGAAATGTCATATGTATTTTTTATAGGGTACAAAAGGAATAAGGAAATATTAAAGTGATAGCATTTTTTGAATAGCTGCTTATAGGTGATCAAATTTCCTTCTCTTTGCATGCTCTGGAGTAAAATAAAATTAAAACGAATGACAATTTCATTTGAGAAAAATATATGTATTAAAAAATTGAGATCAATAACCAGGAATACCTTGGAAATGGTTAACTCCACAAACATGAATTAGGTGTAAATTATGTGCTTAAACAAGATGTTCACTTTTTGTGTAGTCAAATTTCATCTATCTTTTACATTTACCAATTATCCAAAAGTCATCCAGAGAATGAAGAGAACTTCAGAGGCTATTCCCAGAATATTCAAGACATATATATTATCATTTTTCATGAAAATATTTTAAACATTTGTATTAAATGGTAATTTAATCAAAATTGTTAGAGCCATTTTTGAAAAATATTCCTTGTAAATAGTTTAGAGTGGGGAATTTTCTTGAAACTCTTCCTTGGCAGATACAGAACTTAAATATTAAATTTGGTATTTAATCAACTTTTCATTTTGAGTTATGTTGTTCATAGATACAAGCACAATGCTGTTTTTTTGGCTTCAGGGGTTGTATTTAAGGCAAAATCTTTTAAAAATTTATGTTGGAATGTGACACCTTCTCTACTATTTTGTATATGGTAGAGAGAGTTATATATACATAATTATTTTACCAGATTCCTTTTTTATTTTATTACCAATTACACAGTTAATTAATTTACCTAAGTCCTTTTTTTAGATACACTGCCAAACTAAAATTATAAGAGTACTATTTTGCATTGTACTAGCAAGTGGCCGATCTTCTCTGTGGTCTGGGTTAATATACTAGCCTTTTGTTCCGAAGTTCATTGGTTCAAACCTGGTGGAAGAATGTGAATTATTTTGTTGGATGTAAAAATCCTTAGATTGGCTTCCTTTGGAAGGGAGTAAAGCCACTGGTTCAGTGTAATAGTTTTAAAACATGTAAAAGAACCTCAAGCCTGATAAAGAGTCCTCTGAGCAAAATTAAGCGGTCTTTTATGTCCAATATAGAATGGGATGCTGAGAAAAATAGCAGTTAAAAGCATCCATTAAAAACACTCAATTACATTTTTGGCAAGTGGCTAATATGAAGGTGGAATTGCTTTTTAGTAAATAATTTAGCAACTTATTTAATAATTGAAATATCTTTTTATTAAGCTTATCAGCCAGTCTTTATACATTTTATTCTGTAGAGTAAATAAATACTCACCTCCATCACTTCCAACGCTCTCAGGTAGAATACAAGGTATTCCATCATTATAAGATATATTTGTAGCATTATCTGGAAGGAATTGTGTGTTTCTCATACAGCTGATAGTCTTCATTCTCATGTCAGCCAAACCATATATCTGCACATGAAATTGGTTATGGTAGGATACTACGTTTTGTCTGTTAGAAATGTGTGTGAATTTCTTCACAAGTGGATGTATTTCACAAAATAATGGTTTACAAGCATTTTTTGTTACTTGTCGCATACAACCTTTTGCCATTACATGGAGATAAAGAAAGTCAATAAAAATAAGCAAAACACAAATTTTCAGAAAAATTGGGATATAACTTTGCCAGTACACTGTATATGTGGTTAAAAGATGTTAAAACCAAGAAACAAAGGGGGGGGGGAATAAAAGGAAGTGTCATGAAGATCCTGCTGCTTAAAGAAATATGAGATATCCTGCTACTTTTAAATATGTTTTGGAAATGGCTAGTAAACAGTATTTCATTTATAGTTAGTAATCTTCCAGAAGAAAATATTTGTAGACTCCAGCTTCCTAGCTGCAAATTGCATGCATACACCATTAGATTGGATGACCTTGCAATGCTTGAAGCGAGAATGAAAGAATGGAAAAGAGTAGACTGCTTCATGATTTTATGAACATATTTAGAAACATATGATTTGAGAACTATTAAAATTAGGTTTATTAAATGCTAATTAATATAAAAATTAAGTATTTAAAATGAAAGAGAGCAAGAAATACATTAGAATTGATGGTAGAAGGTTTTGATTTAAATATAATAATCTGATTGTTCCATTCACATGATTTTCTCTAACTGTTCCACAAACAAACTTTCCTTTCAAAAGATTATTCTTTTATCTACATCATGCTAGTCAAGATAAACATTGCCAGAAGGTCTTATTACTTTCTTTTTTGTAAGCAGAAGGGAAATAAGGAAATACAGTAGCCATAGTCAGTCAGATCTTTTAAAAACTGGTCGATAAGTGAAACAATTGAATTTTGGTTCTCTTTGCTTGCTAGGTGTACACAAAAGAGAGACGCAAATAAAAAAATAATGATTCATTCAATCAGTCAAGAATAACATCCTCATTTGGCAAGAACTGCACACCTGTGGAGTTTCAACCCTGTGACTTGTTTTTATTTTCAAACTTTAAGGGCTCTACTTCATGTTGAACAAGGTCATTTCCTAAGCAGATCCTCTTTTTGAGAATCTTTCAAACTCCTTTTTAGATGGCTAAAAAAGCTGAAGAAACTAGGGAAAGTATATTAAGCTAAAAGAGGATTATCTTGACAAGTAAAAACAAACACTACCAAATTAATTTGTTTTACTATCTTTTTCTAAGGAATTATTGAATGGTCCTCGTACCTTTTGATCCTGGTTTCTAAAAGAAACATCACTGTCTTGAGATGTTAGGAAGATTATTTTGCAATGCTGTAACACATGACTAAACTACTGTTAGAATGTTTGTCATATCTGTGTCAAGTGCAACTAGTGAATGTACATTCAATACCACTGGCTGTTATCCAAGAGTGAAGGAATGCTCTTAAAGTTGAAATAGTGGATTATGTTTCTACAACTTGAGAAGGTCTGATTAATTTAAATGCATTGGAAAATGGATAGTACATGACAGTATTCTGTAATATACTTTCTTGTGAGATAGAAAATTCTGAAATTTAATTATTTCATGTTTTAAATATTGTTGCAGGAGAGGTCTTGATTCTGACTTAATGGTACTGCAGTCTGCAACTTTTGTAACAGAATATTATTTCCATTGTGAGTATGTAAATTACATTTCCTTTAATCCCTCTTTTTTTTCTCTACATTTACTATGCATAAAGTAGGTAGAGAAAGGATTGTAAAACTTTGAGGTTGAGATTTCACCAGCAATATATGTTTTGAAATCTGGATAAAAAAAAAAAAAAATTAGAAAAAGGTCTGGTGTGTCTGTGAGCAGCATAGCTACAGAACGAAAAGTACATTAAATACCAAATTTAATATTTGAATTAGGTATCTTCCAAGGATGTGACACGAAGATTTTCAAGAAAATCTCCCCATCCCAAACTACCCTTTTCATGATAAATTTTTTGAAAATTTTGTTTTTCTCAAAAATGGCTCTAATGATTTTGATTAAAATATTTTATATTAAAGATATTTACATGAAAAATAAAATGTATTTCTTGAACTTTACCGTAAGAGACAAAAACTTATTGCATAAAGATTTAGATATCAATAAAATACACAAATTATGTCATATACATTTTTGTTATGGAGCTAACCCTTTCTGAGATATTCATTATATTGGTTTCAAGCTACTTAAACTTGTATCAAATTGGAGGTTATCTTTTGTTTCATTCCTGGCCATGCAAAGCAAACTAAATTTCAATTGTTTCATATAGTAACCTTGCAAATGAGATATGGAAGGTTATGAAATCAATGTATAATAAATATGTAACAAAACCAAGTATAAAACCAGGAGAATGGATGGAATATTTTAAAAATTTGTATGGGGAAAAAAAGAGTAAAAATGAGATAGGAAATTGGGAAATAGGTAATAACTATGTAGATATACTCGATGATATAATAAGAAGTGAAGAAATAATCCAACAGGTGAAAATAATGAAGAGAAATAAAGCAACGGGAATAGATGGAATCCCTTCAGAGTTCCTTAAGGAATGGTGCACTGAAATAAACAGGGTTAAGGTTTTAGTAGACTTATTTAACACAATTAAGGTGAAGGGTTATATACCAGATAAGTGGAGGAAAGCAATCATACATCCAATATACAAAGGCAAGGGTAGTGTTGACAAACCAAACAACTATAGAGGCATTGCATTATTATCAAATGTAGGAAAAATTTTTACTGGTATTATGGCAAGCAGGATACAAACATGGGTTGAAGAATATGATATCCTCTCGGAACTTCAGATGGGCTTTAGAAAAGGGAGGAGGACAGTTGATAACTTATTTATTATAAAAACACTGGTAGATAAATACTTGAAAGACAAAAGAGGAAAGTTATACATGGCTTTTGTGGATTTAGAGAAAGCATACGATAGGATAGAGCTTCAATTGCTGTGGCATAAGTTGTTGACTAAAGGAGTGAGTAAACAAATGGTGGACACCCTTAGAGCATTATATAAGGAAAATACTTTTTTGTATAAGAGTGGAGGAAGGGGTTGTAACAAGAGAAATCCAACAAGAGAAAGGCCTTAGACAGGGATGTAAGTTAAGTCCAGTCCTATTCAATTTATATATAGATGATGTATTAACAGAAATTGGGAGAAATAATAACTCGATGCCAGTAATTAATATTCAGATTCCAGGATTACTGTTTGCAGATGATCTAGTTATAGGTGCAATTACAGTGAATGGCTTGAAACAATCCTTGCAAACAATAAATAATTACTGTAAAGAGTGGAGTTTAAAAGTGAACCAGGACAAGACGCAGATTGTAGTGTTCAAAAAAGGGGGAAAATTGAGCAAATATGAAAAATGGAAGAATGAGAATGAAAAGGAGTACAGGGTAGTGAGAGAATGTATTTATCTAGGAGTTAAAATTGATAGTGGTGGCAGTTGGGAAAAGCAAAAGAAATTTGCATTGGCAAAAGGAAAAGGAGCTTTATCAGCTATTAGAAGTTGCAAATATAAAGCACCTAATATAAATATTAGATGGTTAGAAAAAGTGTACAATATGGTGGTTGAGGCAAAAATGCTATATGGGAAGTATGGGGATTAGAAGGAGGATGGGAAGGCATAGATGAGGTGCATAGGAAATTTTGCAAAGAAATACTGGGGTTACCAAATGCAACTGTTAGGCAGGTAGCACAAATAGAGCTGGGTAGAGTGGCAAGTAAGGGAAAGATTATGGAAAGGGCATTGAAATTTTGGCATAGGATATTGAAATTGGAAGAAAGGAATTTGTTAAAACAGTGTTTAGTATATCAAGAGAAAAGTTTAAAGAACAAGGGATGGGTAGACTGTCTTCGAAATAACCTGGAAAGTAGTGGGTTAGGGGAAATGTGGAGAAGAAGAGAAAATAATGTGAATAACTTCTGGAAGTTGGCAAGGAAAAGATTTGAGGATATAGAAATACAAAAAAATATTTAGTGAAATAACTGAAAAGAGATCTTTAGTTTTCTATATACCAATGAAAGTCTCATGGGGAAGGGAAAAGTACATTGATGTGACAAATAAAGAGGAGCGAGAAGGTATTGCATGGCTGAAAGCAGGAGTATGGAGATTAAAAGGTTTAAGGAAAGGTATTCCACAAAATCAATGTCCTATATGTGGCGGAAATGAAGATATAGAACACATTTTATTTAAATGTAAAGGAACTGAAATTTGGAGAAAAAAGTATATTAATAAGAAATGGTTTAAAATAGATAGAAATGTAGTAGTAGTTGAAATGTTTCAAAAAGATAGTAAGAAGATTGGACAATTCTTATGCAAAGTGAAAAATAAATGGATATGGACAGTAAATAGACAAAATGGTGTAATAAACTAGAATTAATAAACTATTGTAAAATATGAGTATGACCGGTAAAGAGCCAGGGCTGAACACCGGTCATATTCACCTGTATAAAGCTTAGCATAAATAAATAAATAAATATGCTTAACATATAGTAACCAGTTTTTTAAAAGATTTGACTTTTGCTTTAGCCTAGTGTAGTACCTTATTTTCCTTCTAGAGGTAAGGAACTAATACAACCATTTTTCTATGTTTATCATAATATAGATAAAGGAATAATCTTTTGTAACAATAGCTTGTAAAGAAAACCATGTGAATGGAACACATACATTTTTTTTTTAAAAAAGTTTAATGTCCTTTAACCTGTAACATCATATTGGGTAATGAATTAATGAACTGGGTGAAAAGATGTTCAGAATAGCCCAGAGTTCATAGAGCTTAGAGACACCAGACATTCACCTTTTTAGGATGAGAGGGAAAAAAGGAAAAAAAAAAAAAAAAAACAAAAAAAAAACCATCCAGGTAACTCACCTTAACTGAGATTCAAGCACCTTTCATTCTTATTTCATTGCAATGAAGATGCCTCCTTCTTGAAGAATACAGACAAATTTGTAATAAAACTATACTTGTAATTAAATGAAGTCAAAATGTTTCTTGTAACCTTTTTATGTTGGACCAATATCCATAATCAGCACACCGAAACCAATAATCAGAACAAATCAACTGCCTGCACTGAGTTATGAAACCCATATATAACATAGAATAGCCTAATGTAGATGATAAGCTGCCTATATGATGTCTTAATTATTGTTACCATAAAGGGAGTTTTAAAGTAACTCTAAATAGTTGAATAGTAGGATGTCAGTGATGATGATGAATATGAAACAAGGAGCCCTACATCCAATTCCAAATCACAATGGTCCTTGGGAATACTTCACATGCACATGACTAGCCTACATTTATAAATTAATTTGTCTGGGAATGTTATTTACAGTATTTCCTGACAAGGGAACTACCAACTCATTTAGGTCAAAAACTGCCTTGAAATTTTAGTTAGAAATTCTCTAATACACTTATATTACATTGAGAGAAAATGTGTGTGTATATGTGCGCATGCCCGGTGCATGCATGTATTTAGGGTAATCTCAAAAACCACTGAACTGTTTTTGAAAATCTTTTACCACTGAAAAGCCCTATTCTTCCAGATGATTACAGGATGCATAATATTTTGAAAATTTAGGAATTAGGGGGGCTTCATTTTCATATTTATGTCACAAAATTTAAATTGCTTCATTTATTGCTAAGCGAATTACTTTCAATTATGGTACAGTGTTTAGTCTAGACTCTTTGCCAGTCATATCTTATTTTCATTGTGACTCGTACAATTTTTTGATTATTAAGACCTACACTATTTGTGTTCTCTCTTTTCACTGTATAATTCCACTTCCTTTTCACTTTATTTAAAAATTGATCTAATTTCTTACTATCTTTGTTGAACAATCCACTTATGGCATTTTTGCTGCTAATTTTGAATCATTTTTCCAAAAGATGGGCTTTCTTCATATGTACATATGTTTCCCTTTTCCATGACCTTTTTATCTCCAGATAGAAGATCAAGGAACTTTGTATGCTATTGCACTTAAGAGATTTGTATTTCTATGTCTTCAATTCTTTTTCTTGCAGCTTTTCAGAACCTATTTAGATAATCAGATTGAGATGCTAAATGTTCAGGGTTATGTTAGGGAAAGCGCCTACTGCAGAAAAAACAAAAACAATGGGGGATCTTGTATCTTTGTAAAGGAAAACATCAAGGTCAAAAGAATATCAATCTTTGATAGTTTAATGTGTGATGAGCATTTTGAAGGCAGTATAGTCAAACTTTGTGATTTTAAAATTATAATAATTTGTTTGTATAGAAATCCCAGCAGTAACTTAAGTGTGTTTATTACTAAATTAGACAGGATTTTAAACTATTGTTTCAATGTGAAAGGAAATGTAATTATTATAGGTGATCTTAACATAAATTTCTTGGGAGAAAATCAAATGAAAAGTCTCACTACTGATCTTCTTAATATGTATGGCCTAGAAGCAGTGGTTAATACAACTATTAGAGTAACCCAGGGGACGATGAGTGCTATAGATCAGTGTATTTTGAATACCTCTAATTTTAATTTTGAATTTGAAAATTTTGAATCTGGCATCTCAGACCACTATGGTCAAATAATAAAAATTGGGCTCAAAAATGAATCTGTTAATTGTAGACAACTGCCTTACAAAAAGTGTAGAATATATAGTGATAATAACATTCAATACTTTAACTATCTACTCTCCAAAGAAAATTGGTCAGATATTTATTGTCAGAGTGTAGATGAAAGTTTCAATGAATTTAGTAAGATACTTAATTTTAATTTGAATATTGCCATGCCTTTAACAGTTGTAAAAAAGAAATCTAACAAAGCCAAGTGGATTACAAAGGGTATTAGGATATCTAGTGAAAGGCTCCAGTATTTAAGTAAAGTAATCAAAGAAAATCAAGTCTCAGACGACATTAAACAATATTATTCACGTTACAAAAAAATATACAATAAAGTAGTTAGGATGGCTAAGAAGGGTTCTAACAGTAACATGGTGAAGAATTCAATAAATAAATCGAAAACTATATGGAACATCATTAAGAATGAGACTACAGGGCAAAAAAGTAAAGCTGAAGGTTTTAGTATAAATGTAAATGGCGAGCTAGTATCTAATCCTGAAATTATTGCTCAAGAATTTAACCAATATTTCTCTTCTGTTGCCAATACTATTAGGAGGAAAGCCAATATAGAAAGTAACCCACCGATACTTAATTTACAAAATATAATTTGTGAGTCTCTATATTTTTTACCAACAACTGAAGATGAGCTTCTCACAGTAATAAAAAATATGAAACCCAAAAGGTCTCTCGGTTTGGACGAGTTCTCGAATATACTTCTCAAAAAATGCTCTATTTATCTGGTAAAACCGTTATGCTACATAATAAACCTGTCTCTTAATGAAGGTTATTTCCCTCAGAGTTTAAAAACTTCTAAAATTAAGCCCTTGTTTAAAAAGGGTTCTAAAGTGGAGCTGGAAAACTACCGGCCTATATCTATCCTATCTGTATTTTCTAAGATAATTGAAAAGGTGGTGTATAACAGGGTATTATCGTTTCTTAATAAACATAATATTATATCTAAAGATCAGTATGGGTTTCAACAAAAGAAATCAACAAATTTAGCTTTGTAGAACTTAATTGAAGAAGTGCATAAAAATCTAGATCGTGGAATTCAATGTTTGGGATTATTTCTAGATCAACCTAAGGCTTTTGACCTAGTTGATCATGATATACTTTTACATAAATTGTATAATTATGGCATAAGAGGAATTCCTTTCAACTGGTTCGAATCATATTTAAGTAACAGAAAGCACTTAACTGAGATCGAATATGTTGAAAATAGTTTAAATGAAATTAAAGTGGTCAGCTCTAACATAGTTGACACAAAGTTTGGGGTACCCCAGGGTTCAATTTTGGGTCCCCTATTATTTCTACTATACATTAACAACTTAGCCGAAAATAGTCACCTTAGTAATACTAAATTTACGCTCTTTGCAGATGATACTAGCCTGCTAATTTCTGGGGAAAATAAATTCGATCTTAAATCAAACTCTGATACGGCAACTGAGTATGTTGTTAATTGGTTTAAAGACAATAGGCTTGTTATTAATAAAAATAAAAGTTTAGTAGTAGGATTCCATCATAAAGTGAATAAAAATGTAAATTTTCCTGAAGTTTACTTAGAAAATGAATCAGTAACTATCAGAGAAAAAATTAAATTTCATGGGGTGTGGGTTGATAGTAATCTCAATTGGGGAATTCATGTTGAATCGTTATCAAAAACACTAAGCCAAATTTGTTTTGCTTTATACACTCTAAGATCATCGGTGAATCTTGATGTACTTAAAATAGCCTATTTTGCTTATTTTCACTCTCACTTAACCTATGGTATAATTTTTTGGGGAAAACCAAGCCATTGTAACCGAGTCTTTCTAATCCAAAAAAAGGCAATTAGGCTATTGCATAACCTTTCTAGTACTACTAGCTGTAAACCTTATTTTAAATCGCTAAATATCTTAACAGTTCCATCAATTTATCTTTATGAAATGCTTGTATTAACCCACAAGCAGGTAAACAGTTTTATTACTAATGCAGACATCCATGACCATAATACAAGAAGTAAATTAAACCTTCACAAAATAGGGCATAAGAGATCCCTATATGAGAAAAGTTTTTATCATAGTGGTATTCAATTGTACGAGGGGCATACTGAAAGTCATGAGCAACACTGTTTTACAATCTTAATATTTATTTTTAAGCCAAACCAAATACATCATCATAATCTACAGACTTTCTTTCACTTTCAGACATAGTCTCCACTGTTTTGCAGACCTTTTTCCCATCATTCTACAAGTTTGAAAATGCCCTTGTGATAGAACTCTGTTCCAGCTGCCCGCAGACCCTGACGCACTGCTTTCTGAATATCCTCCAGCGTCTCGTAGCGTTGGCCAGGCATCTGCTCCTTCACAGAACCGAAAAGATGGTAGTCGGAGGGTGCCAAGTCGGGACTGTAGGGAGGATGTGGAAGAGTTTCCCACCCTAATGCCCTGATCTTCTCCATAGTGGCACAGGCAGTATGCGGACGCGCATTATCCTGTTGAAGGATGATCCTCTTTCCAGGGCGTTTATCACGCAAAGCCCGACAGAGCTTCAGAAGTGTCTTGATGTAGCGGGCAGAATTTATGGTTTGTCCAGGTTCAAGAAAGTCAACCAGAATGCAACCTTGTGCATCCCAAAAGACACTTCCCATAACTTTTCCTACAGACTGCACTGTCTTCCCTTTCTTCTTCGATGGTGAGTTCAAGTGGTGCCATTCCATACTCTGACGTTTCGCTTCTGGCTCATAGTGATGGAACCAGCACTCATCTCCAGTCACAATACACGTCAAAAATTGATCACCTTCATTATGAAATCTCTGAAGAAGGTTTTGTGCAATGGTTCTTCTCTGAAGTTCGTGGTCTTCAGTCAATAAACGGGGGACCCAACGGGCACAGACCTTTCGATAACCCAAGCTGTGGATCATTTCTTGCACTGCACTATGTCCTATTCCAAGTTTTGCAGCAATTTCATTCACAGTGAAACGCCTATCTCCTGTAATGAGCTCATCAACTCTTTCCTTGTTGCGTTCTGTAGAGGCAGTTCGAGGATGCCCGCTACAAGGCGCATTTTGCAAACTCGTGTTTCCATCTTTGAAATGTTTCACCCATCTTCTAACACTACTGACACCCATGCAGACACCTCCATACGAACGTTGAAGTCTGAGATGAATTTCAGAAGCAGATTTTCCTTCTTTCACAAGGAATTCAATGACAGCACGCTGTCGAAACGAAACATCAATGTCAGCCATTTTTCAAACACCGTCTGTAGTCACGTGATAGAAGCTAATGACGTCACAATATGTCAACATGTGGCTTAAAGTCTGTAGATTACGATCCTACAATTCGTTTCATTACATTGTTGAAATTTAAATGTTTACAATGGGTTGCTCGTGACTTTCAGTATGCCCCTCGTATAATAAACTCCCTACCACCTTTAAGCAGTTATCCTCTATGGCAATATTCAAAAGGAAATTAAAGAGATCCTTAATTCTAAAATGCTTTTATTCAGTGAACGAATATCTGGAGATGGCTTAGTTTACTAGTTTTATTTCAAGTTTGTACTAGAATTCTAATTTTGTAAATATCTGTAAATAGTAACTAGTATAAGTATATTTTGTGATTATAATTCCTATTGACGAAACCGATATTTCTGTAATGAAATCATATGGTGAATAAAATTCATTTGATTTGATTATTTTCATGCCTCATTTATACCTCTCCTAGCCCATTCTTTATTACCACTATAATTAATATAAAACCAACTTACATAAGCCAAGCATAAATACCTTTATTCTTTCCAAGTTTTTTTTAAAGACTGTTTACCATCCATTAGTTCTTAAACTCAATTCTTGATATTTTAAACATTGGCTTAAAACATTGCTTTTGTTTAAATTAAGGATTCTGTACCAGTATTTCATTGTTCTTTCCACCACTACTCTCTTTGTATCTCTCCCTGTCTCAATTTGGGTTACCTCCCTTACAGTTGCACAGGGTAATGCTAATATTTCTCTGTAGAACATTCTAGGAACATAATCTATAGCTTTCGAGCCTTCATCCAGCTCCCACACTTTTGATCTCTAACATCATATTATATATTCTCTCTAGCCACTTGACCTCTATATCTGGTTTTCTGCTTTGGATCCTGTAATGCAGGACCATCCAAACTGAGCCCCCCTGGCCATGTCTGGCCTGCCAAGACTGTTTATTGATCTGCCTGTTCCACCTAAACAGATATGAACAAGACATAAAAGTGAGCAAGATTAGTTAACATTTTTTATGTAAGTTTATAATGAATGACCAAAAAAATGGCAAATTTGTACACCCCATCAATGTTTCAGTGTTTGTTTCATTCTCAGTGAATTTATTTGCTTAGTGTGTTGCAAGAAGTGAAAAATGCTTTTGAAAAATTGCAAAATTGATAGTGAGTGCAGAAAATACAATAAGTGTTGGCTCTGCAACTACTTTTTAAAGCAGCATGTGAATAAGGTGATGTGCCTGATTTGTCAAGATGTAATCACAGTTATGAAAGAATATAACATAAAAATACATTACCAGATAAAACATTCGTCCAAGTTTAATATGTTTAATGGTCATGAGCATATTATGAAGACAAAGGAACTCTGTAACAAAATCACTTACCAACAGCAATTTCTAATTCAGGGTGGAAATTTGAAACAAAAAGGTATGAAAGCAAGTTACAAAGTTTCAAAATTTATCGCTGAGCATGCAAAATCATTTGCTGAAGGAGAATTTGTAAAAGAGTGTCTCAAGGATGCTGCTAAAACATAGTGTCCTGAAAAAGCATATTGTTCAAATATGTGTCTATCAATAAATACTGTACATAAGCAGGTGCATTGAAGAGCTAGTGTTAGTGCTTTTCTATTGCATGTGGTGAGAGGACTGACAAGATGGATACTGCACAGTTACAGAAGAAATTATAGGAGTGAGAAGTATTCATGAAACCATAAAAGGTAGCGACATATTTGATGAGGTTGTAAAAACTGTGGATAGTATGGAACATCAATGGGAAAGATTGTGCAGTGTAACTACAGATAGTGCACCCAACATGGTAAGAGTTAACCTTGGAAAGCTGAGCTGATAAAGAAAAAAAGTCAAGTCTTATGGGGGGCAAGTGCAGAAGTTGGATTGCTTTATACATCAGGAGGTGCTGTGTGCAAAAGCAGCTAAACTCCGTGATGTTATGCAGACAGTTTCAGAACTAATTTACTTCATCCATAGTAGGGCATAAAACCTCCACAGCTTTAAGAATTTTCTTGATGAAATAAATGCGAATACAGCAACGTAATTTACCATTCAGTGATTAAGTCATGGTTAAACGTTAGCTAGATTTTTTTCTCTGTGGGAGGAAATTAACAAATTTCTGGAAGAGAAAGAAATTGTGAATGGGTTGTTAGTTGACTCTGATTGGTTGTCCTATTTAGCATTTCTGGTTGACATGACCAAACATTTGAAGGACTTAAACCTAACACTACAAGACAAAGACAAACTTATTAGTGATGTGTGCAGTGCTATTAAATCGTTTCAACTGAAATTGAAATTGCTCAAGAGGCAAATTTCTTCAAAAAACTGGGCACATTTTTTACACTTAATTTTATTTAATGCAATAAATTATTATGCACCTGTAGTAAAAGAACTTCTCTTCCTTCAATAAAAGTATTTTTATTGTAAAAGTTTTAAACTAGAGTATTAATAGTTATGATCTTTAAACTTAAAGATTTTGGGGAGCCCTTAAAGCCCAATATCCAGAAGCATGTTTTGATATTAATTAATTTGCAAAGGTAATTCAGTACATTGAAGAAGAATTTGCAAATGGGTTCCCTAATTTTGTAAAATTGGAATCTGAAATTTGTCTGTTTACATCGCCTTTCACTTTCGATGTTGATAAAGAATCAGAGCTGCAATAATTAGAGCTGTTAGACTTGCAGTGTGATGATGCAATGAAAGGAGCCTTCAGCCCTAAGGACCTTCCCAGTTTCTGCAAATTAGTGTCAGAAGAAAAATATCCACGGAAGAAACAAGCCCAACGTTGATCTCCATATTTGCCTCAACATATATATGTGAACAAACGTTTTCAAAAGTGAACCTCCAGAAATCAGCATTAAGACATAGCTTGAGTGATTTTCAGCATGAGTTGCTCCTGAGCATATCTGAGCAAATACCACACATCAGTAAATTATTAAGCTCAAAACACCAGTTTCATTAAGTGAGACATTTTGGTTGTAGTTTTATATTTATATAATAAAGCTCTGCAGAAATGTACAACACACCATACAAATGTATTCAAAAGCATTATTTATAATTTTATACCTTATTTTTCTGTTTTATATTCCATAAATTATTACATTTATATACATTTGCTAGGTGGCCCGTGACCAATTGTTTGAGTTATTCAGAGGCCCTGAATGTAAAAAAACTTGGGCAGCCCAGCTCTAATGGCTACCATAGCTTCTTTTTGTTAATGCTAATTTGTTTTATTTCTCCCATAAACCTCTTTCATCAAGTTTGATTCCTAAGTATATTTACTTCCCTACTGCGTTAAACTCTTGACCTTCTTTCTTCCATTTTTTGTATTTGTATCATATTGTATTTTCTATCTTTCTTAAATACCATATTCTGAATCTTGCTAGCTTCATTTTTACTTTCTCTACTTAGTTCATATTACATAGGTAGAGAAGGATTACACTCCACCCAAAAATTTGATGCTGAGACTCCATAAAAAAATAGGTAAATATTTTAGGATCCCTTACCTCCAAAAACAAGTATTTTTTAGAAAAAGGTCTATGTATGTGTGCATGTGTGTTTTTGTCCATGTGCCTGTGAACATGATAACTCAAAAATGAAAAGTCAGTAAAATACCAAACTTGGTATTTGAATTTAGTTTCTTCCAAGGATGCAACATAAAGATTTTGAGGAAAATTCAGCTGCTCCAAACTACCCTTTATGTAGAAAAAATTTTAAAAATTTTGACTTTCTCAAAAATGGCTCTAACAATTTTGTTTAAAATACCACATATTAAAGATATTTACATGTCAAATAAAATGTATATCTTGAATTTTTTGGGAATAGCCTCTGAACACCTCTTCGTTCTGAATGACTTTTGCATAACTGGAAAATCATAAGAGAGAGACAGAGACTTCATAAAAAATGTAGATCTTGTTAAAACATATAATTTGTCACATTTTTTTTGTGGGGTTCACCATTTTGCAAGATATTCCTTGTTATACTTAGTTTTAGCATTATACTTACTTTTCTGATTTAGGAATTTGTCAACTCCTGGCTATGCAAAGAAACAAATTTCAATCATATTGCAACCAGCTTTTAAAATATTTACCATTGCTTTAGTCTAGGGTACTCCCTTTTTCCCTTCTACTCACAAGAAAGCATGTAATAGGAGCATTTATACTAATGCTTAGCATGAATCAGACAGAAGAATAAGCTTTTTAACAATGATTTGTTACAGGGACGTGGAGAAACTGATATGAATGGAACACAACAGATTTTTACTTTCTCTATACCTACTATGTACATAGTGTATAGAGAAGGTATTGTATTGCACCCAAAAATTTGATACCCTGTGCATGCGTGCGTGTGTAACATAGCTCAAAAATGAATTTGGTATCTTGCAAGGATGCGACATGAAGATTTTCAAGAAAATCCCCCCACCCTCAACTACCCTTTACATGGAAAAAAAAATTAAAAAATATTGATTTTCTCAAAAATGGCTCTATCAATTTTGATTAAAATCTCTTATATTTCTTCATATAGTCTTCTATTTTTTATATTTTTACAGTTACATTTCCCATTTATGGTCTGTTTTGAACTTATGGATTTATTCAACCTGAATTTCTTAATATCTGTTAGATTATCACTTAACACATGGTCAGTTGCATGGCACTAAGTTCATTTTGAAATTGGATTCTTATGGAGGAAGGTGTTTGCTCTCTTCATGTATTGTCCAGTGGTGAACAGCACCTCTGCTATTTATAGCACCTATCTATACGATTGACTGCGTCTTTGTATATGTGGGTTTGTTTTGTCAACTTTGCTGTTGAAATTGTGTATGAAGAATATTCTATTTGGTCTTAATTATGCACTATAGATGTCTTTAATAACTTCATTGTTACCTACAGTTGGAGCATAGATATGTTCCTATTATTATTATTTTCAGTGTTAGTAACATTATCCTTTCAGAGATGCTGGTAATTTCCTGAATAATATGTTCTTAATTAGGAATCCAACTCTTCTTTGCCCTTTTATTTTGCTTTTATAACAAAACATATCTGTTCTGTTTTTCTACTACAGCTTCCCCCAATGTTTTGATCTCACACAGACCTAGTACATTATATTTGATATTGTTTAGTGTACAGTTTAAATCCTCTTTTCTTCTTCACTTTCGAGCATTTGTACATTGGGAGTGGAAATTGTGGGATTGGATTCACTGTGCAGTTATTGTACGGGGTGTATATAAATGAATATCGGGGTTTCAACTCTTTATAATATTTATTACATTCAACTTACAGTTATGAATGATATGTCAAATGAAAAAGCAACTCAAACAGTTTTACCAAGAAGCTTATAAATGTTCAATGTGACTACCCTTTGTCACATGGCACACATCAAGTCTATAGCCGAGTTCTTCCCAAATGTTGATAAGTGTGTATTCAGTAATTGTAGCAACAGCTGCTTCAATCCGGTTTCTTAATTCAAGGAGGTCAGCTGGTAGCAGAGACACGTACACACGATCCTTGATGAAGCCCCAAAGGTAAAAATCGCATGGCATTAGGTCAGGAGAACATGGAGGCCATGCATAGAACTGAAGACAACACGATCCATAAAATCATCATGAAACAACATGTCGTTTGCAAATTTGGCATGTAATCCGTGGTCTGTTGGATTTAGAGCCTGTAATAACTGTAAACGGTAAGGATGTAACTGTAAGCGTTTTCTTACAACTTTCCAAACAGTCGACTCAGGAACTTGTAATTCACGACTAGCCTTCCGGTCTGATTTCTTTGGGCTACGAGTGAAAGACTCTCACTCGCTCAACAGTCTCTTCACTTACTCCTGGTCGTTCCATGCTCTTCCCTTTACAGAGGCAGCTGGTATCTTCAAACTGAATATACCATCTACAAATGTTTTTATCACTAGGAGGATCACAACCGAACTTACTACGGAATGCACGTTGCACAGTAACTACAGATTCGGTCTTTGCAAACTGCAAAACACAAAACGCTTTCTGTTTACTAGTCACCATCTTTGCTACTATCGCTGTCTAGCAGACTGCGGCAGAAACATTGCACGCACATGCGCACTTGTGCCAACAAACAAAACTGTTTGAGTTGCTTTTTCATTTGACATATCATTTATAACTGTAAGTTGAATGTAATAAATATTATAAAGAGTTAAAACCCCGATATTCATTTATATACACCTGTATAATACAAGTTCATATCTATATGTTAGTATTCCTTATTATCACTAGTTTCTTATTAATTTATAGACTGAGAATACCGTAATGTAGTTGGTTATATCAAAATATCAGTAATTATTAAGTGTAATATGAAAATAAATTAATTACATCTTATAATCGTCTCACTTAGTATTTATGGGCAAATGCTTTAAATCTGCTACACAATTGTTTGTCCTTGCTATATTGTGCCATAAGAGCAGTCAAGGGAGCTTTCAAACATTCACATAACCAGAATTGCTTATCATTAATTTTGTTATTAAAACTTCATGATGTATGTACTACTTCAGAGCCACCCCCCCCCCCCCCCCACTGCAGCTAAAAACTGTAAAGAGTAATAGAAAAATCTAACTTTAATTTCCATTAGTGCGCCTTAATCTAAGGGTATAAGATACATTTTTAAAAGTATTTCAATTCAGGATTAATTCATATTTATTATTTGATTTTATACAACTTTTTTAAAAAATGGATCCCTATATAAGTATATAAATCCTCTACCTCTCCTTAATATTTTTCTGGTTGTGCTACTGAGCTTAATTAAGGGTTAACATAGGCAATGGATAACCCTTTACCTCTTCAATCTTCTCTGTAAAGAAAAGATATGAACAATTCATTTTTTGAAGTTTACAAATACTTCCATAAAGTTACCTACCAGCTATCATACCAAAGAAAATGGATTCACTGAGGAAATGTTCTAAATCTGCATACAACTCCATCTGAATTTTAGGAGCTACATCAAAAGAATTCTGTTAAAGAAGTCATATATGAGATATTTCTATAGTAAAGTCAGACTGAAAAATTCAATACTATAGCAACGGCAGTTTCTACATATCCAACTCATGTTCTACAATGACTTGTGTGGAAAAAACAATTATTTAATACAAATTGACCTAATAATTGGTTAAACTGTTATCAAAATAATTTAAGAACACCTTGTGCTTTACCAGAAAACATATGAGTCAGTTGAGGAATTTAATGCTGTCCTGGTATGCTACTATGGTAGCTTAGTGGTCAGAGCAACTGAGTAGAGACCAGGAGTTATGCAGTTCAAATCCTGGCTGAATTTTTCAGTATGCCTATATATCCAACTTAAGACCTACACATAGCTTGTGTGGAAAAAACAATTAATTAAGATATCTCTAGCTGGAAACATAATATTATGTATGAATACACCTTAAATTGGTATACTTGCATTTTACCAATATATTTCTTTTCCCTCTTCTCTTGCGGAATTGAAAAGCTTCACAAATTTCATAATTGCTGATTTCTCCTAGTCTTCACCTCAAGACATATATTTCTGGTGCAATCTCGACATAGAATTTTTTGGGTGGAATACAATATCTTCTCTAGCTACTTTGTGCATTGTATGTACATATGTGCTAGAGAAAGTAAAAAGTATTGAACATCAAAATTACAGATACTAATTAAATTTCATAATTGTTAGATTTTAATGCATATAGAATATTACTTTTAATGTCTCTTCTTTTTTCTAACCTCAAAATTACCAAGCTGTATCTCATATTCTCTACTCTTCTAATATTCACCATCTTCTTTTTGATTTCCTCTCCTTTTCTATTCCTATATTCTGCTTCATTATTTCTTCCAATTCTCTAAGTGCTGTGTTCATAATGCCTTAGTGCATGCTCCTTTTTAAAATGAGTTCACAGACATAAACATGGATATTTTTCTAAACATGCTTTTTATTGGATTCAGAGGTTCTCAAAACAAGTAAACTGTGGTGAAATCTTAGTATAATATTTTTGGGTGGTACTTTCTCTACCTACTGTGAACATTGTACTGTTAAAGAAAATAAAAATTAATGTCTTAACAATGATTTGACATAGCTCATTAAAATGTGTGCACTATATGTTTTATGCTGAGTATATGGAAAAAAAAAAAAAAAAAAAAGCAATCAGAAGAAAACTGTGCTTTTTTTTATTTTCAGAGATACATTGCCTAACATGTTTTAAATGGTTTCCGAAGTTGGTCTGGAGCCATTGCATGAATGTCTACTTAATGTTATAATCATGCTTCTTTCTGTGGCACTACTAACAATTTTCAGTAAAATTAAGATATTTGCATTAGAACTGCTTATGTAATAGTCTTTTGTTTCTATTTTTAAGGATCCTTCAGGTTTATGGTTTTAGTTTATTTTAGATCTTATGCATTATAAAAAAGAAAAACAATTTTAAATTCAACCTATACTCTAAAAAGTACTCTTGGTCCTATTTATTGTTTAAAATGTTATTGGTTTGGAAAAAATAAAATAAAATTCTAAAAATTACTTTGCTATCAAAACATGACATGTGATTTGTGTTATTGAGTATTGTATTTGTTATTCGATGGCTCTGGAAATAATGACATATGCCCTTTTTTTACCGTGCAAAGGGCAGTGGAGGATTTAACTACTGTGGCCAGATTGTGCCATTTGTAACTTTTGGGAGGAAGGGATGATGAAAAATCCAAAGGGGTGTGCCCAGACAAGTAATGGCAGAGTCCCTAAAGTTTACAGATGGAGGCACTCCTGCAGGCCTTCCCAATGCTCCTCCTGATTAGTATCAGTCTAAACTGCCCTGGTTCTGAACTAGAGAAAGAGGAAACAGTTACTATGTCTGCATCTTCTCTTAGGCGCTAGTTTTAATGGTATGTGATGGCTGGGGGGAAGAAGAGAGAGCTCTCCTGCCTGTCCTTCTGCAGTGATGTCAACCAAAGAAAGCTTATATTTTTAAGGCCCTCAGCCATTATGGTGAATAGGTTATCTAATATCTACAGTGAAATAGCTGAATATTAAACAAAAGACAGTACATGTGCATATGCGTGAACTCTGGGAAATATAGACTTATATTTTCTTACAAGAAGAAACAAAAAGATTAAAGAATGGCCATAATAAGGACAGGAGCCAACCCAAATCTAAATTCATGTTTTCCACCCACAGATGCACAAAAAATTCAAAACACCACAATATAGAGCTGGCATATCAGAAAAAATTAAACTTCAGGAACCTATTATACCACCCATTAAAAGACACCAGACCAAACAAATCAAAATTTGGCATTTACCAAGTAAACTGTCAAGACTGCCCCAAAATTTACATTGGACAGACCAAGAGAAACCTTCAAACAAGATTAAAAGAACTCCTCAGAACATGAAACTCAACCAAACAGACAAATCTGCAGTATCACATCACTTCTGGACATTACAACACATCAAACATTAAACACATTAAAGCTATGCACATGTGAAAACTATAGTAGAATTAGCAATTTGGAAAAGGATGCACATTAGGGAAAATCTGATGTGTTCCATTCACATAACTTTCTCTATCTGTTCCAAATATAAATTATTCTTACAAAAGATTATTCTTTTATCTGCATCATGCTAATTGAGATAAGTATTAGCAGAATTATTCTTATTATTTGCTTTCTTTTAAGTAGAAGGGAAATAAGGGAATACTTTAGCCTAAAATGATAATCAAATCCTTTAAAAGCTTGTTGCTATGTGAAATACTTAGGTTTGTTTTGCTTTGCATGGTCCCCATTTGAAAAAAGTTAGGTAATTTAAAACAAACCAATATCAAGGAATATCTAAAAAAATGGTCAACTATGCAAGAAAAACGTATATGACATAAATTATATGTTTTAACAAGATCTACATTTTTTGCATAGTAAGCTTCTGTCTATCTCCTGCGGCTTAACCGCTATGCAAAATTCTGCAAAACTCATCCAAAATAGAGAGGTCTTCAGAAGCTATTCCCAGAAAGTTCAAAATATATATTTTATTTGAGATGTAAATGTGTTTAATATGCAATATTTTAATCAATTGTTAGAGCTGTTTTTGAGAAAAACAAAGTTTTCAAGAAAACTACATGTAAAGGGTAATTTGTGGTGGGGGGATTTTTTGAAAATCTTCATGTTGCATTCTTGAAAGATACTAAATCTAAATACCAAGGTTGGTTTTTAACAGTATTTTGGTTTTTGAGCTATGCTGTCCACAGACACACACTCAGGGCTTTTTCAAAAATGCTTTCTTTTGGACTCATGGGGTCTGAAAACATACATTTCTGGTGAAATCTCTATATACCTTGTACAAACATATGTGCTAGAGAAAGTAAATAACCCAAGTCAGAGTAGGTGGTTGACAGGGATCAACCTTCAGAATGCAGGTCATAGAGAAAACTGTCTGCATCCCACTTGGTTGCACATGCCCTCACAAAATGCCAGGTGAAAATTGCAATGAAAAATCTGACATGTTTCATTTACATGATTCTCTCTAGCTGTTCCACATATAAACTATTTTTACAAAAAATTCTTTTATCTATACTAAGCTAATAGAGATAAAGATTAGCAGAATTGGTCTAATTACCTGCTTTGTTGTGAGTTGAAGGGAAATAAGGGGATATACTAGGCTAAAGCGAGTCAAATCTTTTAAAAGCTTATCTCTTTTGTGGAACAATGGAAGTTTGGTTTGATTTGCATGGCCAGCAGTAAAACTAGAGAGATGAAACAAAAGGAGGCTTCCTGTTTGAGAAGAGTTAACATAGTTTATAATTGAAACCAATAACAGGAAATATCTTGAAAGCAATCAATTTTACAGAAAAATGTATACGACATATATTATGTATTTTAGCAAGATCTACATTTTTTGTTTAGTAAGTTTTTATCTATCTCATATGCTTTATCATTTATGCAAAATTAAGTGAAATTCATACAGAATAAAAAGGTCTTAGAGGCTATTCCCATAAAATTCAAGATATACATTTTATTTGGGATATAAATATCTCTAATATATATATTTTAACCAAAATTGTTAGAGCCATTTTTTGAGGATAGTAAAATTTTTTTCCATAAATGGTAGTTTGGGGTGGGGGGGATTTTCTTCAAAATCTTTGTATCACACCCTTGGAAGATTCTAAATTTAAATACCAAGTTTGGTATTTAACAGTATTTTTATTTTTGAGTTATGGTGCCCCCATACACACACACACACAAACACACTCATGGACTTTTTACTATAAATGCTTTTTTTTTTTTTGGACTCAGGGCACCTCAAGACATATATTTCTGGTGTAATCTCGACATAGAATTTTTGGGTGGAATACAATATCTTCTCTAGCTACTTTGTGCATTGTATGTACATATGTGCTAGAGAAAGTAAAAAGTATTGAACATCAAAATTACAGATACTAATTAAAATTCACTAATTGTTAGATTTTAATGCATATAGAATATTACTGGTTAATTTGAGTGCTTCTGTAGCATAGATGCTTTATATGATTTAAAGTCCCTAATATTTGACGGGTATACTCACATTTGCACACATGGTTTGGTAATTTTATACATTCAAATGTATTTTATTATAGCGTTATTTTACCATACCCCTAAAGGCACTTAACTACAATATGTACATTTGTGAATGTTATGATTCTCTAACTACTGCTTAAAGAACAGAGGGAATAGGATAAATGAAATTAAGTAGGCACATAATGTTAAGGATGGGCAAAGTATTTTAATTTGCTAAAAATAATATATAACTGTTTTAAGCATTTAAGTGCACGTCTTAGTTAAAAATTAATGTAGCCTAACATTAAAAAAGAAAGGTTTGAAATATATTTTAACATTATAGTTAACAATTGAAAAAATAAAAGTAGCATACATCAACATTTATAATGCCAAATGAAAATACTGTTGAAAATGCTTAAAATGTTATTGCTTATTGTTTATGAATTCCACTCATAGTTCAGAAGTTGTAACTGAACTCAGCTGTTAGGCCACAATTTAAAACTAGCTTGGCCTCAAGTTCATTTATTCTTCAGTGAGTGAAGCAATTGAAAAGGTAACATGCATCTGAACAGTCTTGTGTTACAAGGGTGATCTAGGTGTCACAAAAGTACATTTATGCTTGTAAAAATTACAACAATAGCAATAGCTTCAATAAACAATACAGTATACAACTAAGGTATACGTTTTATTTTTGATGTCTGGCCAAGGGCTGAAAGTCTGTTTGGAAAACAATTATTAGATTATATACATATGCAACAATAGGCAACATCACATGCTATCGCTAACAAGGGTGACTGCAGTTATGCTTCTGTTTGATAAAATGGAAAAGGGAAGGAATTCCACGCATAAGTTTACAAGACAAAGGACAGCAGGTACTTGTAGTAATACGTACCCAAGCATTTCTCACATACAATGACTCTTTACATATGGCAGAAGCAATGCAATTTAACAGCTTACCAAGCTTTGAACTGCTCACTGTATGAATGAGATGCCAAAACTAGGTAGCCAAAAAGCTTATCGCTACAGGTGGAAATCTGCCTCTCAGTGGCCTAGACATTCACACTCATGGAAAATCAGAGTTCAAAGAGACAGAATTATTGAAGGTAGGTCATAAAAAGAACTGGATTTTGATAGGAAATGCAAGTTACCTTGATTTCCTCTCATAGAAGCACTGGTGGTTATGACTAGTTTGGATGTACCCATTTTTTAAACAGGTCATCAAACTGTAAATTCATATGCAGTCAACCCATGATGCAATCACAATGCTCCTCTCATCCATTGGCCAGGCATCAGTGCTGTTGGCTAATTATTTACTTCTCATATTTTTTTCCAGCATTTATTCACTCAACATTGAAAAATATCATTACGGCGGTTTTAAACCAACGTGCACTGAAACATTTCCACATCTTTATCGTCAAAGGAGGACCCAGGATCCTGAATAAATAATTTGTGGACTTACTGGGTCCTGGACATAGAGACTTTTGTCTTAATTTACACTTTATTACTTTCCATGATTATTATTTTGCATGTTGAGAATAAGGGCAACAGCTTGTCAACAGCAACTAATGGCATATGAAAAATTAGTATAGTTTGTATTTTCTGTTTTCAACAACAATAGATGCTGAGTGTGTTACCCTAAGAAGCAATGTGCGACTCATTGTTTCAGTCACAGTTTCATAACAGTGGTATAAATCTTACCATTTGACACTCCTTAATGGATTTGTACTTTTTTCCTTAATCCAAACTAGGAAACATTCTTTTACACATATAAAGTATCTTTCTAATTAGAGTAGACTTCAAACGTATGATGCCATTATTTTTTTATGTCTTTTGTAGAGGCAATAAATGCCTTTCTCCAGATACAGTAATGATTATTCGAGACAGTAGTATCACAAAATTACATGTATTTAACAGATTTATAGCAGAAGATGCAGAAATACTCTTAAAGTTATTCATTACAATGCTAAATCAAATATGCACAAAAATATACTTTGTTATAAGAATCCTCCTATACAGGAGTTAGCATTTTCATTAGAATTCATTGTTCTGATTTTATTTATTATTTTATATATTTATATAGTAATAACAAATGGAGAATTGTAAAAAACAATATATTTTTTTTTTTATCTTTTGAAGCTTGTGAAAGGGCTTTGGGTTTTTATTTGCTGAATTATTCAGGTAACAGTTTTTACATAATAATTAGGTAAGCCGAAATAAAATAAGTGACAAACTTAAACAAGCACAGAATTCTTTTCTTCTTCTGCTATTTACCCTCCTTGGACTTATAAACTAACACCTGGGATCAGATGTTGTTGAACAGACAGACTCTGGATTAGAGAGAGTAACCAGAATGGTCGATCAGCCAATTTTTATGAGAGTGAGGAAGAAAATGATATAAAATGAGAGTGAAATGAATGAAAGGAAAGTGGTTATGAAGCAGGTGGTGGAATGAATGGCAGGGGAAACTGGAGAATTGAGAGAAACCTGCCCAGATGCAGCTTTTACGAAGTGATGGAATGAATGGCAGGGGAAAACAGAGAACCTGGAGAAAACCTGTCCAGATATCACTTTGACCACAACAATTCCCACATGCATTCCCATGGAAATGAACTTGAGCTGCAAGTGGTGAGAGGCAAGTGATTAAAAGCAAAGTAAAAGAAAGAAAAAAAAGACAGACAACAGAGCATTGAAGGCATTAAAAATTCTCATTTTGCATCAATCCAAAGTAAGTGAAACATGACATGATATACAAATGAACATGAGAAATTCCTTAGTACATTCATATTGTTCTCCAGATATCACAGAATCATATTGTACACTATGTAAAATTGCATAATTTTAGTACATAAAAAGTTATTAATAATTTAATACAGTAATTTTTCCTTCTTAAAGGCAAGTTTGGATTTCTGTTGTACAGACAGAATCACTAAGCCATATGTGGATGATAGAAACTATCTCAAATGTACATCCATGACAGTTTATTATTGTTAAAAAATAACCATTTGGAAAAAAGTTATACAACTACATTTTTTTTTTTTTTTTTATAATCAAATTGAAATGAAAAGAATAAACTATTTTTTTTATTTTTGCCCATTTTTATGCTGCCTTAACATCTAAGGGCATATCTGTGACTTTGCCTTTGGAACAATTGTTCATTGGCAATAATATCCATTATTTACTATTGTGTAACTTTGCATTTTGTGTACATTAGTTTTCTTTACAAACATGTATACTCTCATTTACACTTCCAGACTCTAGAGAAAATGGGGAAGAGTCCTAGCTAAAGACAATTTCCCATCCTCGAGCTGGAAATCAACCTGAGACTTCTGGATTTGGAAGCAATAAAATAATTGTATTCTTTTTGGTTCCTGTCAATTTAATAAGCAAGTTAGGTGCATATGTTTTCCCTTATCTAGTTTGAACTGTTTACCATTCTTCTAAAGTAAAATATGAATAAACTATAATATTATTTTTTTCTTATATTAATATAAATATGAGTCAAAATAATTTTTAGATTAAACTGTTAGTGTAACATAACCCTCTAAAAGTGTTTAATAACGATTGCATGTCTTAATTTGCAAAATACTGGAGAGGATTTATATTCTGTAGAATGAATGAAAATAAATAAATAAATAAACAAATAAATAAAATCAAAAGTTTCTTATAAATTAGCACTGATTATGGTTATGCATGATATTACATATTTTCATGATATTTCACCTTTAGTAAACTTATATTTATTCTACAGACATTTGTTATCAGAAGCCAGACTAATGTTGACACTTTCTTTGGGAAACTCTTCATGGAACCAGAAGATTATCATCTCTCCATTATCTATTGGGCCGTGTACCCAGTTAAGGGGAACAGAACTACAGGACTGGAGTTCAAGTAACAATAAGGTTTAGCACTATAAGCCTTTTAGGCTGCAGTGCAACTGGAGTTTAGCAGATAAGCCCAACTGTTAAAAAAAAAAAAAATTATAGTTCATGTATATCTCAACTTTTGGACACTCAGCTTTAGTTATATAAGCTTATACTACATCTTCTGCTATAAATTAGCTGTCAGAATAATATTTTATATACTAGTCAAAAGAAGTGTTTAATACCATTGGTTAATAAACTATCTCCTAAAGAGCTTTTATTAGATACATATGATCTTACAAGTGTGATCTTACTTGGTAAATATTATTCTGATATGCAATGAATACATACTGCACTCCTGTAAATGCATAAAGTATGATCTTCATGGTACTTCTTTGTCACAGTTATTTTTTGAGTCTATGTGGTATCACATGTTTTTCATAACATTTGGATTGTCCTAAATCATAATTTAAATACTGATCCTCAAATATAGTTGATTTTCAAAATACCATTATAATTTTGCAATGAATTTTGAATTTATTTTTACAGGAGAGAAATGTACAAGAATAGTGAGTAAAAATAAGTAGTTTTTATATGAAACAGATGTTAAGTAAGAAAACTTGTCTAAAGGAATGTTTGCTTTCTCTGGCAACGCTCCTATGTGTTTGCAACGCTCATCAAAGATTTTAATGTTCATGATTCAGATTATTGCATAACTTTTGCAAAAAACTAGTGTCTTATAAGCAGAAAGCCAGGGCTGAATACCAGTTATATTCACTGCATACTGCTTAGCATAAATAAATAAATAAGAATATAGCAGAGAGTACCAAATTGCTTGGTATTGTAACTTTATTTAGAACTATTTCCCATACATGAAAAGTTAATTTTTTGTTCCTTGTAAAATATAGGGAGAATTATGCTAATAAAAGCATGTTTTTTTGATTCTACAAAATATGAACTAGATCAAAGATTCCAGAATGCATAATTTTAGTTGAATTTGTATTACCAAAAATTAAAAATGGATGAGTAATTTTATCTCACCTTAAATTTTTATTTGATTACATCTGGGATGATTCACAAGTTAAACTGTTCAAATTATGGATAGATATGAATTTATTTCTTTGCTTTACATGGGCATGACTGGTCCTGTGATTTTCAAAGGTCAAGTGTGAGAAAATATGTATGTTCTTTACATTTAATTTTTACTGTTGATATATACATTACATTTTAATTAAACAGAATAAAAAATCTTTACAAATACTGTCACCATAAAAAATATATAAAGAACTAAAGAAAGAAATAAAGAAAAAAAAAACGGTGAGACTCAAAAGGGCTCATTGTCACACTAATGATGTAGATACTGCTGGATATTTTTAGCAAAAGTAGATACAAAATAAAAATACCCATGCTTCGGCTTTCTCTTGGTACAAAAAAAATATTTAGAAATTAGAATAATCTGCTATTAATATTTAATTCTTGCACAAAAAAACTCTGTGGCACAACAGACCAAAGTTGGGCCAAGCGCTACATCCCCCATCTCTGCCCATTATAGGGTCGTGGATGGGGTGCAATACTGGAGGGTGGGATGTAGTTAGCACCTCCCAGCTGGTTAATGCAGTCTGCACAACCTGGAGCCACTACTTTTTCCTCAAGTAGCTCCTCAATTGACACCCCCAGATACCTCATGAGGCTGAGTGCACTCCGGACCAGGTCTCCCAGTGGGAGAAAATCCCCTTGCAGGTACCAGAAATCGAACCTAGCCTCTACTTGGTAAGCAACCGCACTACCACCGCACCAAGGCGACGACCAATTCTTGCAAATATCAGTATTTAATAATATTAAACAAAACAACTTATATAAATATACATTTTTTATCCCTTCAATATTTTTCTTGAAAGCAACTGGGGGGGGGGGGGAAGAACACTGCAAATACTGTTGCCATGAGAAATATGGAAAGAAAGAAAGAAAAAAAAAAAAAAAAAGAGTGACTTGTAAGGGGTCATTGCCACATTGATGTTGCAGATCTAGCTGTTTTTTTTTTGTTTTTTTTTTCTTTTAAGTGAAATTAGATTTAAAATAGAAATACTGTGTCTTGGCTTTCTCTATCATGTGACAAGAAAAAAAAATATTCCCATTATTTAAAATGACCTCGCATAGATCAGTGTTTAATAATTATTAAACAAAATAATGTATATAAATGTATAATTTTTATCCCTTCAGCATTTTTCTTGAAAGCACCTATCACCGGGAAAAAAAGAAACATAATTGTGACTAATTTTGTCTTTGCAATATGAAATCTTGATGTAAGTTATTTTTAGTGTGGTCTTGCACACAGACGCTTGAAGCCTCAGTGCAGCCAAAGTTCATTATTAGAGCCTCACGTATTACAAGGCAGCTAATCATAAGGCAGAAGATAGACCTTAAGTCAGCCATTACAACATAAAACTTTATTTTTTCTCCTGACTAGGGATCCTAAAGAAGAGAAAACTGGAACACGGGAATTTTGCTTTCAAAGTATTCTTACTATAAAAAATTGCAGCTCAATCTGTGACACCAATGTAACAATGGCCCCGTGTCAGTATAGCCAACAATTTTGTCATAAAGTGCACTTTTCCAATAAAAGTGCAGAATTCAAAATATAGATCCAAAGTAATAATTTGAAACTGTAGGTAGTAAAAGCTTCGAGTTAAGAATTGGGGGGTTCAAACTCCCTCAACCCTGCTTTATGATAGTCTGTTTTCCAAAATACCAAAAATTTAATGATGTTCATATCAACTTTTCTCCTTTTGATTCTTTTGACTTTAGATATGCCAACTACTAAATCTGATAGTAAATGAGAAACAGGATTTTAACTTGCTCAGTTCTATGCTGTTCAAATCATTAGTATATCCAGTACATTATACTGCTCTTATAATTATTTGACAAATGACAAAAACCAATAATATAACATATTGTGCAACAGCTAAAGATCTTTGAAAATGATAAAAAATTTAAGAGTGTTTCACTCTCAAATGGTTAAATGAATAAAAAATTAACTAATTTTGATGAAGTACAAAGCTATTGAACGGTTGAATTTTAGTTTCCATAATTATTTTTGAAGTTCATTTTATTAAGGTATAATATGCATGCACATTGCTCTCCTATGGTTTCTTAAACAAAAGCAGTTCTTCTTCACACTGAAAACAGTAATGGGATGGGCATACCACATGATCTCAAGGCTATTCTTAGTTCAGATATGCAGCTCTCTGATTTTAATTCTTATGTGTCTTTCAAATTATTTTCATTCTTGTGCTTCTCATACAAAACATTCAGCTCTGATCAAATCTGTGTACAATGGATTGACTTTGCTTGGCACAAGAAAAAAACCACATAAAACTGCTGTTACAGCAAGAACCAACTTTTGAAATGGTGTCTTGTGGCTGTGGATTACAAATTATCACATAAGATCACACATATCACATACTTACAATGCTTTCATTTTCTTATATGCTACTAAAAATTAACTTTCCTTTCAGTAAACTTTCTTTTACAGTTATGAATGTTTCACAAATCCTTTTCAAACATTTTAGGCTAGTGGACATCTAGCAAAGCTCAAGCAAATATAAAGGATAGGAACATTATCCTATTAAGAAAATTAGTGCCAAATATTAATTTGAATTTTGATGAACCTTACTTAAAATACATCTTATGCTGTTTATGAAAAATAAGTAATCTTTGTTGACTGAACAGCCACCCTGTGAACCTTAACATTTGCATTATTGTCCTTGGCTCAGTCAATATATAAGAAAATAGGTGTCACTTCTTTTGTCTTATAAATAGCATAAAGTGAAAGAGGACCACTGTTATGACAGGTGACATATGACAGTAATGCATCACACAGTGCACAGTATTTGGGTGAACACACATATCACTTATCACTTAGTTTTTTTTTTTCAAGAATGTCTGTAGAACAACTGGGAAAGCGAGCAGCAATGTGTGCCCTTACAAGGAAATTTCTAAAGTTTGGTGAAACTTAACAGGCAATATAAAAATAATCAACTTGTATTTTCAGTGATTAATGATTAAAATATAAAGAAATAATATTATATAGTTTGGCAGATGTGGGAAGATTTTCATTCAGCAGCTACCAATCTGGATCACAGCTAAAAGTTCCTTCTATAAGGAATAGTTGTGGCTCGAACAAGTCGGCGCACTTTTAAAAACTACTTGATCACTTCATTCTCCACCAATCATTTGCTTAAATTACAACAACGATGAGCACTTTTGGTAAAAAATATCAGCACTACATCTGAACTCTACTTCAAAAGAAACATCATCACATTACTTGAAACAAAAAATTGTCACCAGCATGCTACGCAGGATGTCTACCTTGTTATACAGTACTGTAGTCACTTTTGAAATCTATTATAACTAAATAATTTTTTGCATGGTAAAAACGCTCCGGCTAGTTCATTTCAGTTTACAAAGAATGCACTACAAGAAGCTGCAGTCTTCATATAAATAAACAAAGGATATCTACAAGAGTCTGGTGAGTTAACTTTACAAGAAATTAGAGCATATATATCCGAGCAACTAAAACCAAGAGAATATTCAAAATACATAGCAATAAGAAAAAGTTTTGTGGTTCATTGTAATCACAATTTGCAGAGCTCAAAGTTAACCCCTGTATGAAAAAGCCACTTCTGAATTTTATAATAAACATTCGCCTGTTTGAAAATAGCTATGAACAAATATAGAACCTTCTCAACAAGAACTCTTGTGTACACTATACGTAAATAATGGTCCTGCCATTTATGTTTTGTATATATATATATATATATTTTTATATATTTATATATCATTTTACATTTAGGCCTATTTAATTACCTAGATGTGTAAACTAATAAAATACTCTATAATTACACCATATTTACGTGACTGGGTGTAAAAACACAGCTCCCTATTGACGTTATTGAGCACCCTAATTTAAAGCTATCTTATTTTGTATTCTAATATTGCACAATTTCTAGCTTTCTCTTGGACATAAGTCTGTCACACACACTATCAACGAAAACAACATGATGCAATGATGCTGGATCTTTTCTTATTGTTGAGCACCAAAGATAAAACAAATTTCTTTGTTTTTAAATATATTTGTGTCAAATAACAACAGTAGTGCTCGCCATCCAGTCCAGTCATGTAGCTACACGCAGAAGACACACGAGATCCAACAAATTCCAATTGCGAATATTTGCACTGATTCATCATCAAAAAACGTGGACTTCGGCATATTTTATTTGTATACAAAATCGATTTACCAAAATGTACAGTGTAGTATTTCTCACTTTATAGCAGCAGCAGCAACAACAACAAACAACATGCACTGTTCAATGGTGTCATTGGAAAGCCGTGTCTTTGTGAAAAGTGTCGGATTTGTGGAACATGGGCCGGCTCGTGCGGTTCATGGGCAGCTGTTCTTGGGACGCAAAGTTGTTTTCTGACTTGGGTCTCGGGAGGTTGAGCCTGTGCAAGGTCTTGCCAAGCTCATGGAGATTGCGCCCCAGTTCATGAATGCTCTTGTCACTGGACTGGTTGCCCATTGACTCCTCTGAGGTGTTCACTTGCTCTGCCTGCTCAGCTAAAGCGTTGACAACTGCATTGATGGTCTTGCTCTCACTGCCCATGTCTTCCTCCCGGTGCGATACAAGGTTCGGGTTCTTCCCGATCTTGTTCAGTCTGGAACAGTACCAACAGGCAATCCTATTGAGAAGTCTTAGCAGGATCTTGGAAGATCCAGGCCAGGCACGCAATGTTACTTGCATAACCTCATTTGACAAAATCCATAAAGATCCCTAGGGACCTTGTTCAGATTTTGTCAGAATGTGCCCAGATTTTACCAAGATCTTTTTGTAATCTCATGACCAAGCTCTGAGCTTGAATTTAATTTAAAAGCAATATTTAAATTTGCAGGGCACACTTAACCTTCTGTCTTATGAAAGGAACCATTTTGTATTTGATAAAAAGTTATATGTTTGTTTAGGGCACTATGTTTGTCACATTCAAGGTGTAGATGGCATATTCATATATGTACTTAGTGGCAATGTCTGTGTTATTTTCCTTACTGTATCTGCTTGAAACCTATTTTTTGGGCTACTTTAATATTTGTTTTTTATAACTGTAGTTTAATATACAATATTGTTACTGCAATTTATATCAGATTTTGTTTAATTTATGTTTCTAAAAAAATAAGATAGCATTATTTGAAGTACCTATTTCCAATTGCTTAGTAAATGCAAAATGCTTCTTGCTAAAGTCTATGCTGTAACTTAGTCCATTACCAGTAAATAAATTTTGCTTTTCTAGTAATTTTTCTGTAATATCAGATTATTTTATGAATGTTTATTTTTTCTCTACATGTACTATGTACATAGTGTGTAGAGAAGGTATTTAAAGTTGTTTTTTTATGGTGGATTGTAACAAATTAGCTGTTAAGAAATTATAGATATATTATTTAATTATTCCTAATTCATCAGTTTTGATTTACAGATAATTTAGGAGGCATCTATTCCTCATGATGCTGATAGATACTTTTGTAATTGTGCTCTCTTTTCTTTTATGCTTTTAGCCTCTGAATATTATCAGTTCAAGAAGACTATACTGTAGTTTGACACAGTGTAGTAATATCATTATGTTGGTTTTATCCATACAGATTTACGCTTTGTTATGTGTTTTCTGACCAGCTGCAGTTTTATTTAATGTTGTACCAAAAGAAACAACATTTATAACTGAGTCCAATGAAGAATATCTTGACACTTCAATGCCATTTAGTGAAACCATTATCAACAAATTTCATATAAACTGAAACTAGGATTTTGTTATTTCCTCTCTGTTTTATCAATAAGCAGAAAATATGTTGGAAACATAACCATGATTTATGCACTCCTCAGGCAAATAAAATATTCAGAATTATGTCATTGGTTTAAATTAAAAATAATTTCATATTCATTCATATTTTTCAATTCTTGTAAGGAGTAGCTTATGCAAGTTACAGGTTTATCATGAAATCAGAATGTGCTTTTCAATAAATTCTGCATGCTTATATTTTGCATAAAATTGATAGGATAATCAATTCTTATCTTCTTTTGTTTATTTATCCCTTTTTTGACTGTACATACAGAGCATTTCTTTAAGGTTTCGAAGCTAGATTTCTGCTAATTATAAGATGTTCTCATTTGGTTTACACAAACATTTCTAGATCTGCTCCAACTTTTTGTTTGTTTGTTTAATTTATTTTCATGTGGGAATAAGTTTGAAGTCTTATAAATCCAATATGGTGAAATAACACAGATGTAATTAATGGAATTGATAATCCTGTATATTTATTTTTTTAGGCTCTCTGTTGCCCCGTATCATCATTGTTGTTAGCTTGTCATTAATTCCAAAAGCTAATATTTTACTTTAGATTATCCTTTTGATATTTGATATTTATTATTTTACCTTTGAGCCTATTGGTCCCTTATGACTTCTTCATAGATGTCCCAACCACTCTGTATCACCTGGATTATATGCTGTGATTTAGCTGGCACATCAAAGAAGTGCTGCAATTGTTCCTGTGTTTTATTATGATTTCATTTAAAACTCCCAATTTCCATTTCCATTTCTTATTATTTTCTTACTCTTTTACAATCCAACAGCATATGTAATGCTACTCCTCATAGAAATTTCACTTTTATAGATATAATCTGTCTTTGATGCTGTTTTGTCAGCAATCAATATTTGCTAACATATGAGAATAGTGGTAATACAATTATTTATGGAGCATTACACAGTTTTGTTGTTTCATTTTTCTTATTTAAAACATTAGATCATCAAAGTGGTAGAGCCAAACATTTTCTGTAGTCAAATGTTTGAAACTAAATTACAAATCTGGAGAACTTCAGCTGTACAAACAGTAATTACAATGAAGGTTACCAGCTGAAAGCCTACAGTATTTTGAAGTAGGCAGTTTGCTAATTGAATCCAATGATGAATGGAGTAGGGAAAAAATCATTTTTGTTGCACAATGAATAAGGAAAGATGTATTGTTTGTCTAGCATGAGAATCAAAATAGCTAGGTGGCTTCTCTATTGTGATTCAGGTCACATAAATCAGTTAAGTTTTTGTTGAATAATCTGTTTATCTATGACTATGTAAACATCTCATTCTTAGTCACTTATCAGCATAATACTATTGAGTTAAGGAATATGTATCCAAGAAAGTGAATTACTCTGCCTGGTCAGTTTGTGAGCCGAGATTGGACATTTTCACTATTTTATTATGTACAAAGGATGTCTCCACAGGCATACTCCTTTCTCTAATTTTCCTTTTCAGTTGTAATCTCTTCATAGTAATATAATTTCATTCTTGAGAATTTTTTTATTTCTTTGCATTAAATTTTGTTGTTCAGCTCAATAATTCAAATAGAGTTTGTATTTTACACTTTAAAATTTCCTTAAATGTGACTTATTCTTTTTTTTACTTCTCAGTGAAACATTTACAATTTATTATTCTTCTCAGTGTGGCTTTCACTATTTCTATTGTGAAGTAAACTTAGAAGAAAGCTAAGCTCCTGAAGATTTCATTACTATTGGTTTAGATTTTTTAACAGTAGAAGCTGCATATGCTAGACTATGGAACATTTATGAACTTAATAATGAAGCAATTTATTGTTTTAATTTACTTTTTTTTCATTTTATTTATTTTTTATTCGTTTTGTTAATTACTATTTTACTGATCTTTGTGTGCGTGTCATTGCGAGGATATATTTATTTTCAGTATGATATAGGTAGCTTTAAAATATTTTAGTATACCTTTTAAAAGTTTATAAGCTATTTTTGTTTTCATTTTCTTTAGAGAAGTTGATCAGAGCATGAGTCATTACGATTCCAATTCTGCTTGTATAATAGCACAAATAAATATTGCTGGCAACAGAAATGTACAAATCATTAAAATATTGCTACAGAATAACAAAACTTACTGATGATGGTGTTAATGTCATAACCTTACTATCTAATAATACCTAATAGCTATGTGTAAAATGCGCAGTGCAATAGAAAAGTCAAAATATGTCGAGTAAAGCAAAGCGTGTATGTAAATTTGAAGTAATTCATGCTGTGAAGCAATGCTTTGATGATTAGGTTATGTTTGAGGAAAATTAAACATTAGAAGGTGAACAAATATGAGGTTTTGTGTACTGCATGTATCAAAATGAGTATGACAATCTGCGTTATTCATAAATAATAATTTCTCATTTCATTTGCAGGTGCTGATTAGTAAATAAATGTGGGTTATAATTTTCATTGGAATAATACCAGATATTTAATTAGTTAAATTATTTAATAGTAAAAATAAAATGTATATACCATCTCAAGTTAAATCTTTTTGGTCTTGAGATATTGGTAGTTACATTTTGGCAATTGAATTCTTTTGAATAATTTTTTGTTGTTTAACTGTCTCATGTATGCTGTACAGTAGAATTTTGAAATTAATATGGAAAGATTTTGGACAAGCTGCACAAATTTAAAAATCAATAAACAAAATCCCAAAGAAGAATTTTTTATTTTAATTTATGAGAAAAATGTTTGCTTGATCATAAATGAAATTGTCTCTAGACATTCTCAGATTGCATGTATATTGTGCTCTGAATGTGAATGTGTAAAAAATGTATCTATTAGCTTTCAAGTATTTCAGATATGTTAAATGCTAGTGATCAGCTATGTTAAACACTGGTACTGCATTTATTATTCACCAGATTAATTGAATTTTGATTTTTAGAGCACATTGATGATAATGACAAAATGTTGATTGTGAGACTTTTTATTTTGATTCTTTAATTTCTTGAAAACAGTACACAGGATGGCAAAGATGGGGGCAAAAATTACCATATAATCTGGTTCACATTATCAGGAAAAAGAAAATCTCCCAGGAAAACAAATTACTCAAGAAAGGTGTACCAGCAGGAGAGAGTCAGAAGCCTTTGAATGACTGGGAGATATGCTTTACCATGGAAGTGGTCTTGGTGATGATGAAGAAGGATGAGGAGGTGACTGGTACAGCAATAATTATTGTAGCTCCTGTAAAATAGGCTCATGTATCTACATCTATTCCTACTGCGTGAAGATTAAGATGAGGGGGTGATAACTCAAGGGCTGGTTGGAACCAGGATGGATTCATGGGAGAGTCAACAACCCAACCAGGGTGACTAGGCAGGATGACATGGCAGTGGCTTGTCAGTGCTGTTCACGGGATAGAGGTGAAGGGACACAACACCCAGATCTGGGAAGAAGTGGGGAAAATTCCTATTCAGGGAAAAATACCCATTTCCCACCGGGAATTGAACCCGGGTTTCCTGCACCAGAGGTAGAGATGTGCCACCACTATGCTATGAGGACTGATAGTATGATAATTACATTAGTAATGAACTATAAAGGAAATCCTCAAATATACAGTAATTACTTTTAGCCTACACCGTGATCCCAATAATCTACATAACACACAACATAGAACTTTTTACTTTCTAAACTTGAATTTCCTAGTAGCCCATTTAGTATTAGACAATTCTACCAAGTTAGATGGATCAAACAAATATATGCATTTTGGAAAATAAATATGATTGATAAATTTGGATAAAGTACAAAAATATGTAAGAACAATATGTGTATGATGAAATCATAAGAAGTAAAAGTTTATGTTATGGTTTTCTGTATAAATTAAATTGAGTTTTATTTATAGACATTCTTTAACTGCAGTGGTTCTTAGTGTCCCATTCTATATTGGTCCTGAAAGACTGCTTAATTTTGCTCAGAGGCCTCTTTATTAGGCTTGAGGTTCTTTTACATGCTGTAAATCCATGACACGAGAACAACACCTTTACTTCCCTTCTAAAGGAAGCCATGCTAAGGATTTTTATGCCCCCAAAAAATCTATCGCCCTCTGCCAGTTTTGAACCCACACCTTTGCTATGTGTCCACAGTATGTTACCCCTGCATCACAGGATTAATCGTTTATTAGAGAGAGAGAAAAGAATATGTATATATTGTGAAAAAAATTAAGTTCTAAGAGATACTGGAGAGAGAGAAAGAGAGAGAGCGAGAATTCAGCAATGACTTTATCTGACCTAGATAGAAAAACGTTTCCCCTTCATACTTTGTTCTTTTTTTAAATTTTGTATTAAAACAAGTTCAAATGGAAATAAGTATAAACATATGAAAAATATACCAAAATAATTAGGAATAACATATTTTTAATAGGATTAATGATCTTTTATGCATTCCATGTGCAATCTCTTTGAATTTTCTCATCTGAATGTGTAATTAACAGTCAGATAGAAATGGGAAATTATCATAATTCAGCATTTTTAACTGTAGGATAAGTTCCAATTCGAATATATCTGTCCAGATTTGATTATGTATATGCAATGTTTAAATAATCTACCTCTTTTTCATTTGTATTACCAAAAAAATAACTATGTAGTTGTGTGTCTGTAATGCAACATAAGCTGTAATGCAGCATGTGTATTCAGAATTTAATTCTGGGTCCACCTATAAGTCAATTTAGCCTGCCTCTGTGATTTAGCCTGCCTCACATTCATGAGGTTCCAAGTTTGAATCTTGGTTAGGTTGATTTTTACCTGGATACGGTTTTTTTCTGGAATTTTTTGTTATCCTGAAAATATGACCATCAGGTAACTTTAATATCTATGGACCCCTGGCTCATGTGATAAGCATCCTATATAGCTTTTACAGTTTATAATGAAAGTGAGATATGGTTAAGGGAAAGCAGTATAAAATAATAAGAGTATCCTAAAGTAATATATTCCACATTTTCGTAGAATATACTGCAGGGTTTGCCCCCCTCCCCATCATTCTCCATTGCTTCTACTTCACTTATGAATGGTCCTAAGCACATGACATATTCAATTAATCAGTTAAGCAATTGTATCAAAAGCTTAGTTGCCAAAAGTTTGGTACTTCTCTAAGCATTATTTATGATTTGTTTCCAGTACTTTCTGAATGTGGAGTACCTCCCTAAATTAGATGAGGAATGAAATATTTAGGCCATAGGGGAAATTACAAGTGTTAGGATATTTTATGGACATCAAAGGCTAGAACAAAAACTCTGAATCTTGCAAAGCACTGAAGATGATGTTGACCAACATTAGACGACACAAAAAACACAATCAGCAACGAAAAATTTCTCTACAACATGCTACTCTAGCTCACAGCTTATAACAACAAAACTAAGCAACGTGTATAACAAGCAGGGAGACAGTTTATTTTATCATGTAGCACTTTCAGTAAGTTTCATTACAGTCATTCAATATTTTAATGGTTTTTAAATTTCAGTTGCCAGCAATTGTTTATAACAACACATCAATACAACACATACACTGCTACCAACACAGCATGCACATTGTCAAAATGTGCTTTATTGATCTAGGAGTTAGTGAAGAGGACCTGAGACTCTAAATTTTAATTTGGCAGAAATAAATTGGGCCGCAAATACTTTTTGTAACACTTACAATTTGATGTGTCATTTTTTTTGAAATTGTAGTGGGAATGCTCTGATTTTCTTCACTTTTTATCTCAGGCACAGATTTATGTAGGACAAACACCTAGCTATGTATACCCAAGCTTTCAGGATTTGAATGACATTAGGTATTTCAGCTTCTGCTTCTTTAGATGATTCATCAGCTATATTCAAGCTAATTTTGAGATGTTCTCTTTTGCTGCAATAGTACTTCTGACTATTGCCAAAACAGAATATTTCAATCAGTATATTCCTTAAGAATAACTGTTGAATCATAACTATGAAAGTGAATTGCTGGCATACCAATGTGACATAAACTTGAAAGCCGAATTGCCACAACAACGATCGCGAAAACAGTGAACATTGCCATCTCACCTGAATGTAGCTTGTGTGTTAATGTTTAAAAGGTTCCTTTACATTGGACAGAAGAGCAATGAATGCTCCCGCAAATTACCTTTCTGCAGCAACGCTCTCCATCGTGCGACGCATCAGTGGGTATTGGTCTAGCACCACGTTGAAGTGTTCCACTGACAGTGAGAAGAGATTGCAGTAGGTTTCAGCTCTGACACTGGCAACTCGGCGAGCATTTGTCAACAGGCATATCTCACCAAAGTAGGAGCCATCACTGAGGCTTGTGGCCACTTCACCATTGGCCATAACAATGTCCACAATTCCTTCCTGAATGAAGTACATTTTGGTACCTATTGTGCCCTCTTTAATGATGATGTCTCCTGTAAACATATATTACATATTAGAAATTACATTCTTTTGCATTCTAACAAGTGCAAGCAGCAGAATTATGGATTTTTAAAATGAATACATGACTCAAAGCTGTAGGAAAATTCTTATCTTTTAAATTTTCTTAAGTGCTGTGGTTCTTAGTGTCCAATTCTATATTGGGCAAGAAAGAGTGGTTAATTTTGCTCAGAGCCTTCTTTTATGAGGCTTGAGGTTCTTTTACGTGCCACAAATCTATGATACGGGAACAATGGCTTTACTTCCCTTTCAGAAGAAGCTATGCTAAGAATTTTTACATCTTCCTTTGCCCTCCGCTGGGTTTGACCCACAACTTTGGGAACCAGAGACTAGCAAATTATCCTGAGGATGATGATTTACCTGAGACTACATAGGCCATCTTCAGAAAATAGTGTCTCTGGATTACAAGAGTGGCACTTGTTTGAACTATGTATAAATATGAGGGACTCCCCCTTACTCCCTATTAGTCACTTGTCTGCCAATCCAAAGGTGGCTGAACAAGACAAGAAGAAGTAGCACACGTATACAAAGCGTAGATGCCATTACTAGATAATACAAAAATAAAACCTGAAGAAAACAGCTACACAAAATATCATTTGTCAATTTCCCTAGCTACACAGGGATTGGCAGTTGAGCAACCAATAAGAAATGAAGGAGTGGTCCTTTCCTGTCTATGTATAGTTTGGGTGCTGTTCTAGTTGTAAACCAGCACCTCTGAAGAAGCCTGAAGGAGTCATAAGTGAAATAACAGGGAATATTTCATCAACTAGACCACAATCAACAAGCCCAGAAACTACAATCTGTTGGAACTCATGCTCACTGTCCTGTCTTTCATTGTCCTTGAAAAAGTATGTCCTTTACTGATTTCAAAATAATAGTAGAAGCTTTTTTGTTAGTTAATACATTTTAAAATTCCATTTGGGCCTAGATTTCTTCAGAATAAAAATTATGTCATAATAGTAGGACCTTCTCCAATTCTCTTTTGTTCAGTTATGCATTTCCTAGACATGTCAATCTCTTTTTTTCATAGAACTTTTCAATAGCTGTTTTTTTTAAACCGTTTTTAACAACCACTTTCACTACAGATGGCACTCCATGTGATGATACTGATGATACATGGAATGAAGAGGGAGCACTGGTGAAATGCAATGATGGGAGAACCTGGAGAAACGGTTTGATTTCCATCCTTCAGCCTTTGTAAATCAAAATGTTCTTTTTAGGATTAGATGAGCATAATCTTTTTTGAATGTTTTTCATTTTTGTCCACATTATTCTTTCCTTTGGGGCAGACGACTCAAACTCATTTTTGCTTCTAATTATATTAAGTATCAGCAGCACCCAATTTTACACTAAATAATAAAAATAATTAATAATAACAATAATAATAATAATACTGATGATAGTAATATAGTGATGATGATGATGATGATACTTTATAGATCCGTTAAAGTTGTGTTGTTCAATGTTCATTCATTATTGGACACATCAAAATATAAACATAAACATAGAGGTATTTACATTATTATATTCCTATATAATAAATTTTTGCATTACTATATACTATGATTCTTGATACACTTTTATATTCAAGGTAATCTTGGATTGAATAAAAGGAGAGGTTAATTAGGTGTGTAATTTTGGATGTTTCATATTTTTAATTGCTTTAATAAAACTTGCTAGTTATTATAAAGTTTAATAACAGAGTATAAAATAATTTTTTGGTACTGCAGCTGAGTCGCATTAAATTCATGGAGGGTTATGATTTTATTTCTCTTCTAAGATGTGATATCCATTATGAACAAAAAAATGCTTGGAAAGGTAGAATGAGATTGAAAGACAAATACCAGAGGCAGGATTTTAACCATGGATCTTTAGCTTTTCATGCATTTACTCTAACCAACTAAGCTAACATGGCAACGTGCCTGCATGGTTTTTACAATCTGATTCTACTTTCCAACTTTATCTTATTGCCTTGTTTTGTATGAAAGAACGATTAATTACCAACAATAGTTGCCTAAACCATGAAGTCCAAACTTAAAGTAGGTACTTATTATATTGTAAGTTGTTATGGGCATATGTCATCACAAAATTAAATTGAGATCCCTTATGGTTAACCATGAAAAATGCAAGTTAGTTGGGAAGTTTGATGTCATGGTCATATGTTGCTCTTGGTTAGAGGACCAACCAAATGCAGAAGATCCACGGTTCAAATCCTAGCTATATTATCAAAGTTCTCAGTCTGATTTTATCTTTACAACCTCATTTTACACATGGCTTGCATGAAAGTACACTTAATGACAAGAATATGTTTGCAAATAAGATGTTAAAACTGCTTAAACATAAGCAAATTGCTAAATTTCTAGTACAACCAATATAAGCATACTTACAGTCATTAATTATCTCAATAATAGGTATTAATGTCTAGAATTGGAGGGAAAGTTATTAATACTAAGTTATTTATAAAATTACATGACCTGCTTGTCATATTCACACAAGACTATTATAGAAAAATGACATGGAATAAGTTACTTAATTTTGATTAAGATAAGCAGATACATGAAAACATAAGATGTACATTATATAACCTATTGTTAGTCCTAATAATGGTTTCTAGGTTTTACATTGATTACAGTAGTATCTCAGCATTGCCATTTTACTTTTCAAAAAATCTGATATATAGCACCTCCATGACTTTCTTTATTTAAAAAGTTTATTTTTCTATTTATTTCTTGTTAATATGTCAATTGTACATTTTTTTGCAGGTATAAGAAGGATACAATAAGCTAAAGTGATAGCCAAATCTTTTCAAAGCTGTTAACTATATGGTAGCTTTGGATTTCATCTTCTCTTTACATGAGCAGGAGGGAAACAAACTTGAGAAAAGTAGGTATTGGAAAAATTAAACCAATAAGAAGGAATATCTGTGAAATAGTTAATTCACAAAACAGATTATTTATTTTAATAGATCCATATTATTTATGTAGCAAGATTTTATCCATTATGGTTTAACAATTATGCAAAAGTCATCCAGAATAAAGAGGACTCTAGAGACTATCCTCAGAAAATTCAAGATATGCGTTTTATTTGTCATGAAAATATCTTAAACATATGGTATTTGAGTTTAAATTGTTAGAGCCATTTTTTGAGAAAATATAAATTTTGAAAAATGTTTCCATGTAAACGATAGTTTGGAGTGGGGGATTTTGTTTTGAATCTTTGTGTTGCATCCTTAGAAGATGGTGAGTTTAATTGTCATGTTTCGTACATAAACAACTTTTTATTTTTGAGTTACGTTGTACACATACGTGTGAGCGCACACAGACCATTTTCTGAATTTCTTTTATTCAGCGGGTCTCAAAATACACATTTTTGTTGAAATCTCGATATCAAATTTTTGGGTAGCATACAATAGGTCCCCTATTTACTATATGTAGTGAAGAAAGTAAAACTGCAACTCAACTCTCTTTCAAGGGATGGTAGAGCTTGCCTTTCAATACATAATTGTTGAAGATGTGACTGGTGATGATTCATCTCTAATACCACTGCAGTATATGTCCATATGATATGCTAACCATGAGACGCCATGGATATAATTTGATGATAAGACATGCATTGTTGTACAGTGGCTTCTAATGAAATTAAAAGGTGAATATCATCATCATCAGCAGCATGGTTTGAGTCCAAATGGCTCATTCGGGCTCCAAACTAATTATCAAACTGGTTGCTCCATAGTTTTTCTGATCATCCTCTACTTCTTTTTGCTCTTCTTGGATTGTAATGGAATAAGATATTGGGCAACTTAGTTCCATCAATGTTAAAACTTAATTTAATTAATCTTTTCATTTCTTTGAGATTCTTTCACTCAAATTAAAAATGTTAAGCTCTAGCTGTATAGCTTCATTAGAATTTTGTCTATAAGTTTTTTGTCTGCAACTTAATGAAAACAATTCATTTCAGTGACCTGGATTCCTTCTTTTTATTTGTTTGTTAAGGTTCCAACACTAATGCATAAAACAGCAGTGAAACTGCCAGGACTTTATAGAATTTTAGTAATGTCTCCTTCCTATTTTATAGAGCAGGGTTCCTTTTATAGTAGAAACCATATAACTTGCAATAAATCTATATTTCAATATCTAGCTTTCTAAGGGTGCTCATGTTATAGCCTAAATATTTAAAATTTAAAACTTGATATAAAGGAGTCTTCAACATTATTTTGGCTATTTGTGTATGTTTCTCTCTCTCTCTACAGAATGCTGTGTGCAGTGAAGCCTTATAATTTGGTATTAATTCCTGCATTTCATACTTATTTAAATATTCATAAATCAATTTTTTTTTTCACAGTTCAAATGTCAATTGGTAGAATGTACACTGTTCTTTTGTTTAGGCATGTGATTAATAATAATGGAAAGAAAAGACATAATTAGAGCTTCTTTTTCTTTGACAAATTACAAGCTGTGATTGAATTCATTAGATTCAAGCTATCATGGCTGGCTTTGTGCTGGCAGGCTAGCTTGTGTTTGCAATATAGTAAATATTTACATTTAAAGATGCTGTTTTTGGAATAGCCTGTAAAATCCTCTTCATTTGGAAAGAAATTTATATAGTCTTGCATAACTGCTAAATATTATACAATAGATGAAAACTTACTAAATAATGTAGTTGATTTAAAATAACTTTTCTGTAGAATGAGCCATTTACGAGATAACCATTTTTAATGATTAGAATTGTTCAATACTAGGTCATTCTTTTAAACTCCTGTTCACACTCAGTTATTTCTGGAGTTACTTGGAAAGAGAATTAAACTTTAAGGCTGATGTAGTGTTCAGATTTAAAACATTTTACTTTGCTATTCCCTTTGCATTTATAATGAAAATGTAATACAACTATTTTTCGAAAAGTTTATCTCAACTAAAATGAAATATTCAAATAGGAGAATAAGCTTTCATAAGAATAATTTGTATACCTACTAATAAATAATATAGGGTAGAGAAAGCTAATTGAATTTAACACATCAGATTTTTAAATAATAATTGTTCACAACTTCTATACATTCAGTAATGGGAACCTGAAAATTAACTCATATCAACAATTATGAACAAAAATATCTAAATGATAACTCTGAAAGTTTTTTTTTTCCATATTGTAGAAGAAATACTTGCTTTTACCTCCTTTTTCTCTCCTGAAATGCTGTAAACAATTTTTATAACAACATGCAAATCAAACAACCTACCACTTTAGACCACTCAGTAGAAAACTGGAAGATTTGCTAACAAACACATAACTTGCTTTATCTGCTCTTATTCAATGCATAAACAAACTTTTAAAGGTAAAGCGTGTAAAATATAAAGCTTCTTTCACAACTAGGTATATAATCGTAAATTAATATTAGGCCTTGCACTTTTTACACTTTCTGTAACAGTTTTCCTATCACTGATGGTCATTTGCTGGACTATATTAAGTTAGAAACCTCAATGTACTTTGGGCATCTGCCATAGTCACTCAAAGCGTTTATATGGAAAACTAAAGTTCTGTGGTTTGACTTCTTACATGGATTTGAATAACTCATTCTCTGTGGATTAGAAAGCAATATTTCTATGAACCAACATTTCATATGTCAGTTTTTTCCTTGCATTCTTCATGTTACTTATAGCTAGTGGCATAGACATTGTTTGTTATGGTTTTCCACCAATAACAAAAACAAAGGAATAGCTACTGATTTTAGTTTTCAGAAATTTTCATTTTTCATGTTGCTAAGGGTATGTTTAGTATCACAGTTGTTATGTAATACATTATCTTCCATGTATTATACAACAATGAAAATAAGGCAATATACAGATACAAAAATAATCATTGTATAAGAATGAAAAGCTCTTATTGTTACTGTATAGTGTTTACTTTGTTTTGCCATAGAATATTTCTTTCACTCTTACAAAGAATTATTTGGTGAAAGAAAAGACTGGTTACTAAATGGGGTATTGAACAGTAAACCACAAAAGAGAGATCCAAGAGTCATGACTGGCATTCTATGCAGAATAAACCAGAAAGAATATTTAAAATACTTTAATATCATTACACCTGCATAGGTTATGATGAAACAAATATGTATATTAATCCACATAAGGAATTTAGATTATTTAACAATAAATTTAAAAGTACATACAGAGATATGAGACCTAAATAGATAGTATACCTAAACTATTGGAAAAATTGTCTAAATTTAATGGCATCAAATTATATTGTCAACTACTTTGCAATCTAAACAATATTTAGATAAAGCAGAGTTCAGAAGAGCAATACACTAATTTTTCAACTTAACTAATTTTACTCAAGTGAATATTCCAGCTAGTGTAAAAATAGTAAATTCTGATAGGTGCTGTTGAATTTTGACTACATTATAAGATATTGATGAAAGTAACTTAATTGAAAACATAGATTATTACACTATTTTTAAAAAAAACTACAAAATTGCAATGTATTATGAAATCTAAATCCAAAATTATCTGTATGTGAAAATTAACTGTAAAATATGTTAATACTTGGCTTGAAAATATATAGCAGTTATTTAACTTTAAAAAAATATAGTTTGTTAGGAATAGAACTTAAAAGCTCTTCTAAGAAAATAGGAAACATCATGTTTCATATAATAATACATGAATTAAAACATGAATTAATAATCTAAGAATTGGAGGGTATGTAAGTCAGATATTATAATTTAATATAAGCAGTTGGTAATGGATGATGAAATTATAAAACAGTTAACGTTTGTATGAAGTACTGTCTTTCTTATATTTTTATCAATTAATTTTCTTTTCCATTCATTATCGTTTCTTTTGCATGGTATATTTCATAATATACTGTATATTGATGTTTTCCATACATATACATATATATATAAAAGTCAAACAAAAATACATTATAATTTTATGATTATAATATCCTTCCATATATCTAGTTAAACGTGAAAAGAACCAACAGTAGCAAGTTACCCAGAGGATATACAAGGATAGTTGAATAAGTACCCATGTTAGGAATAAAGTTGCCATTGTTTTCCAACACAAATCATTTTTTTCTCAACACAGTCCCCTTTTAGGGATGCATATTTCTCTTAGAATTCTTCTTCAGCAAATGGAGCCATGTCTCCTTTAACTCCTCTTCGAATTTTGCCAATAATTCACTGTAGTATTGTCTACTATTTATTTTTCTAAGATGTCAAGCGTGACATCCTGTGTATCCCAAAAAGTTTTCCAGCCACTTTTGTGTCTTTGCTTTCTTTGTAGCAAATTCATCAGAAGCAACCATTATTTTGATTGTTTTCAGAGCATAATGGTGAATCCAGGTCCCATTGATGGTGACAACTCAATGCTAAAAGTCCTACAGAATTTGCTTAAATAGCTCCAAAAACAGGTTTGAAGTTGGAAGCTGCATCTGTTTATTGTGAACTGTGAGCAATTTCAACACTCATTTGGCCAACAATTTTTCATCTCTAACATCATACAAAATATGAATTGCCTTTCCTGTCAATACAAAAGATCTACATAAACAGCATACATTTTTGCTTTTATCTTCCTGCATTTTTTTCCATCCAAAAGTAAAAAGCATTGTTTCCACCTTAGCAAAACACTGAGCAGCTACTGAAATTCCTCCAAATTCAAACCAACCTATGAATCAGTACCAAATTTGTTTTGGCAACATGAAACAAATTACAACACATAATAGTAACACCAACTTGTTTTAGTAACACCTATTTTGAAACATGGGCACTTGCTGAACAGTCTTGTAAAATGGAGTGAATAAGGGAATAGGATTTAGAAGCTTGAATTAAAAAGATAACTTCTTTAACCAAGTTTCATCTATACACTGCTATTCCTTTCTCACTCACATCACTCCCCTTACCCCAAAACTTATACCTAGCCTCAATTCAGTGTTTCCTCCACACCTACAACTTATCTTTATATCACCATATTATATATCATCATTCCACACAAAGCTTTACAAAGCTTTGGCCTAATTTTGATGTTCCTTACACCAGGCAAGGCAATGTTTGCCATTAAACTGCATGATGTGTGGCTTATGAACAGTTTTTGACCATAGAAACCAAGTTAACACACCCTATTCCAAACACCATCATGCTTGGAGTAGATTCTGTTGAAGTTTGAAATTCCTGGCAAATATGGATGATTGGCATTTATTTTGTACAACCATGCTGGACAGATATGGATGATTTCCCAGTTCTTTTTTAAACTTATGGAAACTGTCATGTTATCTTTTGGTTATAGTGATACAATCCTGGATGAATTATTTTCTTTCCCAAAGACAGTAATTACTGATTTCTGTTCAGCAAACCACAAATGTAGGATAGCTCTTAGATTTGTATTGTTAATGTCACATATAATTTCAAAGGCATATTATTGTACTGCAAATGGCTGTCAGCATCCCAACCTACTATGACCCATCTTGTGGCAATGGAAACACATGACCATTCTCCTGACAGCTGCTACAGTAAATGCAACTTACCTTTAACATCATCTGAATGTGTAAGGTCTCTCAGCTGCTGCAAATTCATTAATAACAGAGACCAAAGCTTCATATTCTTTAAAACTTGGATATTGACATGAAAACCGAACTCACCTGCATGTTGGTGCTCAGACCCATTTTGATGATGTATTGTTTAAAATTGCAAATAAGAAAAATATGGGCATAATGTCTAACCCTAGAAACATGGGTCGAAAAGGTTTTCTACTCTACCTGTGGACTCAAATAGTCTTTGTGCAATCATTCAGTATGCTCCCTAATTGATAAGAAATAATACGATGTGGATCAAAAAGTTTCTGGAATGAGGCCATAAACATTACACAGCAGTGTAGTGTTTATGCTACTGCTGGAAGCACCTCTGGGAGTCATCTTCTTTAAGCTTGTTCAGAACCTTCTGAGATTCGTGATGGATGACATCAATGTCCTCAAAATGGTGTACTTGGAGCCTCATTTTAAGTCACAGGAAAAAAAATGTATGCTGGAGAATAGGTAGAATGGGAAACAGTATTCATCCTATTTTTATCCAAAAATTGGTGACCAGAAAGGGTTTTGTGTGTGGGTGCATTGTCATGATGTAGGAACCAGTCACCACTCCTCCATTTCTCCAGCCATTTGCATTACACATTCTCCCTTAATCTTCGCAGCACTTGTTTGTAGAACACTTGATTCACTGTTTGACCCTGTGGCACAAATTCTTTATGTATGTTTCCTTAATGTCAAAAAACATAATCATCATTGACTTCACCTGGCCTTTTTGGGGTGTGGAAATGAATGACTCTTCCATTATGAAGATTGTTGCTCTGTTTCTGAATCGTACACATAAATCCATGTTTTATCACCAGTAATAATTTTCTCCATAAATTATGGGTCATTTTGAAGCTGTTCTTTAAAATCTGTGCAGACAATCACACAGCTTTCCTTTTGGTCATTTGAAAGCAGGTGGGACATGAATTTAGCGGCAATTCTTCTCATGTCCAAATCATCTTTCAAAATGCTTTGACACTTCCAAAGGAGAGCTCTAATGCGTCAGAAAGTTCTTTTATTGTAATGCACCTATCATTTAAGACCATTTCCCTCACCTGATTGATATTTTCATCAGTTTTGCTGGAATAGGGTCGCCCTGAACGATTTGCATCTTTAACTGATGTCACACCATTTATAAATTTTGAAAACCACTAAAATGTTGAGTTGCCCATTGTTTCCTCTCCATAAGCTGTTCTTAAAAATTTCATAGGCTTCAGTTGCTGTTTTACAGAGTTTGAAGCACAATTTGATCTTCATTCTTTATTCTTCATAGTTTGGCATTTTTGCTGCACAGAAAAATTGCAGCATGTGCAAAACACATGTTTGCTTCAGAGCTTCTGCCTCTGCACTTCAAGGTCACAGAAAGTCACATAACCGCTCATTTTTATCAGGAAGGAATGCTGCATGTACAGTCTGGGTAAGAATTAGACATCTCCACAGCAGCATTGTTGTGAAACCATTCCGGAAACTTTTTGATCACTCCTTGCATAAACTTCACAATCAAAATAGCACAAAGATTCTGGAGTAGATTAGCCACCCAAAAACAAGTTTAAGACTTAAGACCCTTCAGGCGGCACTAACCAGCACAGATTGGTACTATACTCTTAATGAAATAAGAAACACATTTGAGGTAAATAAAAGTGAGAGGCAATTCCAAGCAAGTAGCCACAGTGAATGCTGTCATTGACTTCTAACTGCATCACTCAGCCATCTATGTTGTCTTTGTGATATAGTTTTAAATGTGCTAATAGACATGTTTGATGTTTTTATTGTATTATGCTATATTTTCACTGTAATTTGGAAATAAAAAAGCCATCAGTGTACTGAAACTGAACAGTTATTGCATTTCAACGTCATATGCTGAGCATGTTTGAGTGGAGTAACACAAAAGTATGTTTCTATTGGCCATTCATTGTTTACCCAGTTATCTTTAGCCAGCTTAGGTTCAACAGTTGAGCAAGTCCCCAACTTTGGGGTGGCTGATGGACCATCAGCTCTCAAGTTCTTGGGGTAGAGATTTCATAGAAGCAGCAGTTGATGTTATTACTACTATAACTACATGTGTATTTATTTAATTTTGTCTCCAGTTTGCAGTCAACAGTCAGAATGGAAAAATGACTAAACTGCAATAAGAAACTTAAGCTGATGGCATTCAAATGGGTGTAGGTGAAAATACAGCTGAAACAAATATCAGTAGTGCAAATAGCTTTTACCTGCAACAAAGAGGAGAATTCTTCTGCAGCAGTTCAAGATGTGATTACATGACTAAAGCAAAATTACATAAAGATGACAGTATTTCTCTAATTAATATACTTGGGAGATCAGTGGCTAGAAAAATAAAAACTGTTGAATGATTGACAATAAAGAAGCGTTGGGGTACAGAATTTGCAAATCTTTGGGGTTGAAAATGCAAAGTTTGAAGGTAGGGTCAAAGAACATGTGCTACATAATTAGTGTGGCATACAATGGTACAATATTTTAGTACATTATAGCAATGTTTTGTGTGTGGGATCATGGACTCAAATTTTACCTCAGCCTTACTGTAAGAAGCCCAATCACACATGTCAGAATGGAAGAGCAGCAAGATAAAAAAATATAAAGAACCATCTTGGTTCCTTCTTTGATCCACCTTAAGCACTCTGTATGACCCTCTTCATACTCAAAGACTTCTGGAGGTCAACATGGGAGGTTGACTTGAATGGTTCTGACCTATACACTTCCCTTCTAGTTCCATTTCATTGTAATATTGAAAACAGTGAATCTTGCAAGCATCTGAGAGGGTGGAAATCTCTGGTACCATTCTGTGTGTGTTGACCACAAGAGTTTTTTTAGACAGTATATGACTAATGCTGGATATGTCCATGGGAAGCAAACTTTTCAGTGGGTTTGCCTGGCTAAAAATATTGGGGGAAGGGGGGGGGAGAGTCCTATTATTTTCAAAAGTCAGGTGTGGGATAACATTACTGCTTTTACTTTACATTTAACTTTTACTGTTAATAAAGTATTTTAAGAAGTTTAGAAAGTTTAAACTCATATGCTAAGTAGAGAAAGTAAAAAAGTTTGCGAAAAAATTAGGTTTAAATTTGGGACATTTGGGAGTGTGTATTAATAAGCATACATCTACACATTTATAGCTTCAGTTAGCCATATTTTGACCATCTAAATGTATAGGTACTGCTTGCTTTAAACACAACTATATAAACTGGATTCATACTTCATGGCTAATTTAATATCAAACTATGCTTCAAGCATAAAATATAATTATTTAATATTATTTTATCAAATTGTAAAAATATAAAATTTTGCAATAAAAATATAGAGATTTTTTTTTAAAGAAAAGAGCAAAACCTATGCAACTGCAATCAAATGTAACCCTGCCAGCTTCCAATCATGCCATTTCACCAGTTATTTTACTTGGGCCCTCCCCGCCCTTACCACAGGCACATTTGACTACAGTTACTGGGATTCAAACTTGCAATGTTTAGCTGTGAATGGATGGCCAGTCCATTCCTATTGTCTTAAAGCTCATGGCCATTTGAACTGCTTTAGTGATAATGCCTTTGGAAGAGACATGAAAGTTTAAACTTTCTGTTCACTAGTGCACTTTTTAAATAGAAAAAAAACACTCATTACAAATACTGTCATGGAAAAGAAAGAAGAAAAAAAAAATGAGTGTGACACATTGATGTTGCAGATTGAAATTTTAGTGAAATTCATTTGAAAATTACTCATCTCTACAAGTTTGACAGAAAAAAGTATTTACAGATTAGAATGATCCATTAATAATATTTAATTCTTTGCAGATATCAGAGTTTAATAATTGCTAAATAAAATAATGTAGGTACCTACATAAATGTGTAATTTTTATCTCTTCAGTATTTTTCTTGGAACCATCCATCACCGCGAAAAAAATGAAACATAAATATGGCCAATTTTGCATTTGTGACATGAAATCTTGATTGTAAATTTTCTTTTGTGCAGCTTTGCACACAGATGCTTAGCTTCAGTGTAGAAGATGCCTAGCATATCTTACATGACAGTTGATTGTTGGATGGAAGACGGACCTAAAGTCAGCCATTTCAGATTAAAAATTTATTATTGTTTTGGCTAGTTAGGGACCCTATGGGAGAGAAAGCTAAAACATGTATATTCTTGTTGGAGTTGTATTCAGTCACACTTATTTACACTTAAAAATCTCCACTTAATATGTTAAAAAACACTGAAACGTTTTCCAGAACATTTGTAGTTTGGTGACTCTATACAACTCCAACATGAAGAATACTTCACTGTTAATAGTGCTTCTGTTTATAGTAGTTAATGTATATTCTTATTTCTGATGTATCTTCACTATAAAAATTAAAACTGAATCTGCAATACCAAAGATGACAATGGTCTCTTGTCAGTGTAGCCAACAATTTTGTCATAAAGCATGCCTATCCGATAGAGATGCAGCATTTAAAATATGAATAAAAAGTATTACATTGAAACTGTAGGTGACAAAAGCTTCAAAAGAATTGTGGGGAGGATGAGTGGGGATCCATCCTCCCCACAAGGCATGTCCTAATGTCTAGATACTTTTGTCTACATAATATAAGTACTTAAAAATTATCTTTTTTGGGAGGGTAAACATATACAGTATGAATGAAAAATAATCTACACTAAAAAGTTTACCCTCATACAGCTGAAAAAAAGTAGAAAATGTTAACTTTCAATTTTAAGTCAGATATAACACAAGCTTTCTTCTTTTTGTTCCTCTTCATTTGCATATATGCTGTCTCTTCCTGTTGCTTACATAATATAAGCCTGTACTATGTCAAGTCCTGTAGGATATTCTGTGAAAGCTGCCTGGGTACATGGGAATCTTACCCTGGATAACCACCTATACTCTTATGCATTACAATAATTAATAATAAATTAGCTGCATATAATCTAAAACATTTATAGACAAAGAAATCATTGTAATGGAAAGCAGAAATTTTGCAAAGTATTGCAGAGTATTGAAAGGTTATATGTGCAATTTAATGCTTTATTTATTTTTTTTTTTTTCAGAATGTAAATTATAGGATTGATAAGAAAAAGGAATGCACTTGTGTCATAGAAAAATAAATATGTTCCTTAGTTTAAGGCAATATAGGTAAGGAATATAAATAGCAGTTTTTACCTGGCTGGAAGACTTCATAACGAAGTTTAGTTACCACATCAGACACAAAATTTGAGTCAGCATTTGCAAAAAATGGCACTGATGCTACAAGGGAGCGACAATTGTAGTTTATAACATCCTGTAAAAATAGATAAAAAATTATATATCAAATGCAAAAGCCTGAAAACAATAGAAAACATTAGGTTTGGATTAGTAACAGCATTAGTGTTATTAGTAACAGCATTAGTGTTAATATATATATTTTTTACTTACATAAAATTTAGACCTATGTAAAGATATATGAGTATTCTTTAAACCTTATCTCATAAATGAAACAGATTTTAAAATTATTTGATTATTTTATATGTTAAGTCTCTACTGATTCCATTCCTTTCTGAATATGCCTATGTATTTATTAGTCTCTGTATAAGGCTATTAAAATATTGCAGATCCATTACTAGAAGTGTTGCTGAACCTATGCAAATTTTGGAGTGTTTAGTTTTCCTGTAAATTACAAACTTAATGTTTTTTATACATATTTATACCTAAATAATGCAGGCCTTTTAATTGTTTTATTGTATTCTATTCCAAAATTTAATATCAACATTTCACCAGAAATATAGACTGCTAAAGCCTCTTGAAATATAGTTTGTTTATTTGGGAATGCTATTGGCACTCTTTTTCTTTCCTTGATTTTTTATTCATTTATATTTTATTTTTAATTTAATGCAACATCTGTGAAAGCTGGAAAAATCTGTAGTACACACGCCATCTGGCTTAACCTATATTTATTACGCATAACAACAGTACAGGTTTTGTCTCCTTCAAACTACTAATTTGCTTTTTTGTTTTAATACTTATTTTTATTAGATTACTTTGTTACATTTTTTGATAAATTTTGGTTTTCAATAGTTAATATTAATGATTTCTTCCCAGGATGTCAGCCAGGTAAGTGTTGGATTAATTTCCAAGCTTTCAATGATGTACTCTTCTCACCCTGAGAAGAAATCGTTAATAACCAGCACCTGAAAAGGTTCAAGTCCTTAATAATTAATATATTTGTAAACAGATCATGTCAGACTTTTTGTTATACTTAGTATCTTAAAAAGAGTGAGTGAGGTGGTGCCTGGCAATTTGTGTGACTCACATTTGGCAGGTTCAAGGTTTGAAACCTGGCATCCACCCACTCTGACCCATGGGTTTTATTGCTTTCCTTAGGGTCAGGAGGCAAATTCTGAGGTGGTTTCTCATCTACCATGATTTCCTTTCCATCATTTCACCCTCATTCCATTTCCTCCTCGTCTTTCATTGCATATGGCAGTGCCAGAATCATAGTACAGATGCATGCTCAAAGGAAACAGTACTCCCCATGGACTCTAGAGGACTGTCTGGTCGATAGGTTGTCGATTGCTCTCTCTAGGCAGCTCCAGCAGTGGGTGAGCCTTCAGGCATGGAAATGTTATGAACCTACATGTGTCTCCATGGATTGTTCACCTGAAGCCTCACCCCCTGTGGTTCCGTCAATTCATTCCTTCCTTCTGATGGGTATAAGGCAGAATAAATATGTGTAGATGCAGTGCATAAGGTTATCCTCTGCTCTCTTATCTTACATTGCAGTTTATTTTGTTATAATGATGTTTATAAATAGTTGAAACCTTTTTTTCTTTATATTTTTCCATATTATTTCTTTTGTTTTAAGGGGATACTACGGTAAATATCTAAACATTAGTTTTAGCCATTAAAAATAACATATCTCAAGCAACTTCATTTTTAAGCGTCCTAGTGGCCATTTCGATGACAGTCTGTGACGCTTTAGATATTGTCACCCACAGGTTTTGCAATAATTTCAAATTTTAAATGATCTGTGTATCCACATTTAGGCATCATTGTGTCTTTTTCAAGTTGAGGATACAATAATACGTATTCAAAACTAAAAAAGGTGACAGTAGTTATATTGTTAGAAAATTTACAAATGAGATCTCACTCTGGGTGCTTCTACCTGACTTGTAATCCAGTCACCAGTTATTTAACCTGGGCCCTGTCCATCCTAACCCACAGGTGAGATAGCACACCTGGCAGATCTCCCCACACCCCAACAACATATTCCTGGCTGTGAAATAGAGACTGCTTTGGCAGCAGAGTGCAGCTCGACTTGGACCAAATGACTTGCAGTTTCCTCCACTATATAAATTACTTGAATCAACAAAAACAGTCCATTAGAATTACCAGCTATAATTGATTTGAAATTGCTGCTCCTTTCAGAGAATAAATAAACATGCAAGTTATTATGTAATAATAAAATTAAAAATACTTATATGAGAAAGCCCACAACTTTTATTCTTTGGTATATAAAATACTTCTGGTGCCACGGTTTTGATCAAAACAGCCTCAAATTTTATATGGGAGATCCTCAATTGTTTACAAAAAAACTTTCCTACTTGCTTTTTGTTCACTTATAAAAAAGTTTAAAGATAAACTTTTGAAAATGTTTAATTTTATAAACAATTATTTAAAATCATATTTAATAGGCAATAATTGCTTCCATATTTAATAGAGTCTCAACTATTGAAAATTAATTAAAAATAATGAAAATTGCGATGCAAGGGACATTTTAAATGAAAGGATAAAGTTAATAATCAAAATGTGCAATAATGGGAAACTGTTATAGAGATGAAATTTGATTGTGACACATGTTAAAATATATATACCACTGACTCAAATTTGTTTAATCTAGGTCTAAAATAATGGAGGTAAGAGTTTTCATTATTGTGCCCTTTAATGAAAGTAAACTCTTATTTAGGAGAGAAATATGATAATTCCCTTTTATATATATTTCTCAGGAAAGAAAACAAATTTTTAAACACATAACTAAAAGCTGCATTAGATAGATCGTTTTCAATGTGGCAAAATGCTGATTAAAAAGATTGTGGCTTAAACCTCGAGTGTAATGGCCCGTTGTAAAAAGAGCAGTAATTTCATACTAATTTACAAGAAAAAATGTAATTTTATAATTTTTGGTCAGGCTTCACAGACGTTTCTCTTAATAGGCATCACAGGTGTTTCTCTTAATAGCACGATAATTGTATTCTTAAATATTCTCCTTCCCAAACAAACTTTTACATGTAAAGTTTTACAAAATGTTTATTTATTCCAGTGATTCAGATTAAAATTAAAATTTAATTTACTTGAAACCTTGCTCTGTCAGAATGAGTTTACTACTTTTTTTTTTAACTTAGCTTCTGTGAAATTTTCATGGTTAGTGAAGTTTCCAAAGCTAGTAAATCATAAGACATAGACTATAAAACTTACCAAAGAAAATAAATGTAGAGTTCATTGAAGTTTTTTGTACCAGTAGTAATTTCATTAATGTTCAGCATTATATTGTAAGATTTTTAATTTTGATGAAAATGTGGAATAGACAAAACCATCACTAGGCAAACATTGATTGTTGTGAACATAAAATGGGTAGAATGCCCACTTGATGAGAGTAAAATGTACCTACATTAGAAATGCTTAAATTGGCAATTGGTGGAGAAAGTCAATTGGTGCTGTTATACATTAGATCTCTCTTTTCATTATTTTGTGATATAATTGCAAAAATGAAATATACATATCTATGTCTGGTTTTGACTAATAAGAGAAATATTGGCTATTTAAATAAATCTACTAAAAATGGGGATAGTGGGTTATAAATTGCTAAGTAAACATTTTATTGGAACATTTTTATTTAACTTAAATAATTTTGCTTTACGCACTTATTGGCTAGACTTACCAATCCTCCAAGGCATATTCAGACACTAATCAGATTTCAGATTTTTCAATAATTTAAAAATGGGCATGATATTAGTATTGCGCACACCTTTTCTGGGGTGCTAGTTTTACAGGGAAACAAGAAGTGAGAGCTCATCTGCTTGTCTTTCTATAATATGCGTAGACTCTGGGATCTAAGGATGAAACCTTAGCAATGAATCTATTAGATATCAGGGTCTAAATGCACTTCATGTCTCAAGTTGTCTCTTTGCTCTACTTACTTCTGAAATTTCTTGAAACTACTAAATGAAGACCAAGGAGCTGAGCACCCAAGAAGAGATGTACACTAGTCAAGTGAAGACAGGTTAAGGGTAAAAAAGTGTCACTGAATATTTATTATCTGAAATGTATCTAAAACTTAATACATTTTCCCACTGGAAGATATTTCTTTATATAGTGTTTAATACCTACCCTTACTGCATTTGGCAGACACTGATCATACATGAAAAGGAATGATAGTTGGAATAGAAATTTGAGAAGGAAATGTTCCAGACATATGGAGTACAAAATGAACTTACACTGTGCTAATTTACATCTGATAACAAATCTAATTTTAATTCTTCTTTTTGTTATATTTTAATATGTTTTATTTTTTCTTCATCACAAAATATGATTAGTCAAAATTTATGTTTCACCATGAAAGCGTGAACACAGTTGAGCTGCACTCCATTAGATGCAATAACCTTAATTCTAATGACCTTGCCATTAACCTTAATTCTACTTGCCTCTAGAGCAAGGCAGATAAATATGGGTTTCATGCTTCTTCTGTTTTCATAAAAGAATGTTGTATAAAGGCTGATTAACAAAGACTGAGAGTGAATTTTTCTATAGCTTCTGTGATAGTTTCCTATATGTGCCATGAATATTTGGAAAGAGCAGGTTTTTATGTATAATGTCCATAGGCATTAGCACTCTTGTATCTGTGAGTTTGTAGTAATGCTTCATTTTGTAGACTCTATTTGCATTTTATATACCACAAAATGGTGGTGATGTGGGAGGAGCAGTATGGCACAATAAAATTCTGATTTTGTTTAAACCATACAGACACTGAAAATTATGAAAAGCTGCAACAAGTGAATGTTGTAGATGCACTACCTCATGCAACAATGTTTCAGTGGTTCAAGGACTTCAAAGAAGGCTGACTTTTTTTGTATTAAACATGGTGGACTTGGTGTTTCGGCCTCTGCTGTTACTGAAGTCAACATCAACGCAGCTGCTATATGATTGTCTATGCGACCCATGTCTCTGCCCATTGGTGACATGCTACCATTCACATAGCACTAAAGGTTATAAGAATGGAGATAAGTCTTAAGGTGCTGCAACCCTTTACTGACAGAGGGATGTATTTCTGAAATCTATTATCACTGATGATGAGTCATGGCTACATCATTATGTTTCTGAAGGGGAACTAGCCAGCACAGTGTGGAAATCACTAAAAAAGGTGAAAGTTGTTCCATCTGCAGGGAAAGTGATGGTGATCATGAAATGATTTACCAGAATACAATTCCACCTCACACTGCTTTTACAGCAGCATACTATGCATCAGTGTTGGATAAACTGAACAAACACATTGCAAAGAAATGACCAACACTCTCTCAACTTTATCCTGACAATGCATAGCCTAAGTTGCAAATGAAATCATACAGTTTCTGGCTCAATCAACATTACCTGTGTACTGCATCCACCTTATAGCCCCATTTTTGCACCCTGTGTTTTTATTCTCATCATTAAAGGAAGGGCATTGCGGTATTCGGTTTGAGAACTTTCAACCAATGTTCAAGAAAAGTGAGGTGGTTCTCAAGGACCTGACAAAGAAAGTTCTGCATCATGTGTTCAAGGACTGGCAGAGATGCTATAAAACATGTATTGAAACTAGGGGATTACTTTGAAAAAGATCATGTATACATTGAAATAGAGTAATAAAAATGTTACAAAAAAAGAAAAAAAATCAGTCTGTCTTTGTTGATCAGCCCTTGTAATATCCACTAATAAGTATAGATGAATATATAAGAGTAAGAATGGATCCTTAAAATCAAAACCATCATCATGTTCATTGCAGGCAGTTAAAACTCTGATTGAGATAACTGAGATATTTTTCAAAAGCACTATACAAAACTGTAATAGTTTATGCACATAGACTTAAGAAACTGCATTCTTAATTTTTTTCTATAGTTTATGAAGTTCGGAATAGTTACTTAGGAATTGCTTCCCGTAAAAATATTTTTTCTTGATATTTTCCCATTTTCTCCTTATCTTTAACTTATTTGTTATTTTTATTTTTTCATAGATGAATGTATAAGAGTAAGTATGGATTCTTAAATCAAAACCTTTATCATGTTCATTGCAGGCAGTTAAAACTCTGATGGAGATAATCATATCATATGTTCTCTCATTAATATATTTTTAAACAGCACTATAACTGTATTAGTTTATGTAGACAAACTCAAGAAACTGCATTCTTAGTTTTGTTTTATAATCCATGAAGTTTGGAATAGTTACTTTGAAATTACTTACTGTAAAAATATTTGTTTTCTTGATATTTTTCCATTTTCTCTTATACCTTTCACTTGTTTATTTTTATTTATTCTTTCTACTATCAACAGTTTACCATTTAGATAAAGAATACCAAAAACATTACAATGGTATAAAATAATAATAGAGATAATATATAATAATGAAGATAAGGTAATGTACAAGAACAGTAATTAAAAATAGGTAATACAGTGATAGAAAGTATTCCAGGTATCCACTGAAGGTGTCTTGAGTTGACTTCTATAACAAAAATTGTATTGAGTAGGATATTGTAGGTAAACATATATAATATTTTATATTTATTGTATAAGTGAAAGAAACACATATTCTACTATGCTCTTAAGTGCTTTAGAAAGTATCAGAGACATGATGTAATTCTCTGTTGAAGATGCAGTAAATACTGTAGAATCTTTGCTGGAGAAGGCCTTGCATTTATTACTGTTATACTTTCATGTGTATTACCTAAACAATGTATAATGCTTTTGTTAATTCTCTCACCTCTCGGAGTTTTTCAGAGAGTTCACCCAATATGGCCTCCTCGTCGAAGAACTTCCCTTGGTACCTGTGTTCGAAATACTCTGTTATCCTCTGGCGCATTTCTCGAGGCAGTTTTCTGTAGGCCATGTACTCCTCAACTTGCTTCACCTGTAGTGAGAAAGTGCAGTATTATACCTTATTCATAAATGTTACATTTTTGTATAATAGGGATTGTTAATAAATGCTGTTCTTTTGGATCAGAAATGAAATATTAAAATTCTATGTTAAAGTTCTAAAGCCTGAAATTAATCATTTATCTGCAAAATGAAAGAACTTGGGATAGCATTGTAGCTCATTCAAAAATATAGTTTTTTTCAAAATATGATGGCCCTCAAGCTGAACCACTCCCTCCTACCACTGGGTAATAGCCATTAGCAAACAAAAGACATCTCTGTATTAGGGGTGAGAAGCAACTTAGTAAAATCTCTTTCCTGGAGAGACTACTTGCAAGATGAGAATCATTTCTCACTAATGGAACCACCAGTTCAAGACTTGGCAACAGCAAGGGTTGGTTTCCAGCCATACACACCCTAACCGCTAAACAGAAAAACTGCAAACCTAACTTCAAAGTCAAGCTAGCTGTCTTTGGAAGAAGATTGGGGCAGGGCCATCATATTCTCACAAATATGTATATTTTATTGAATCTAAAACAAATATATTGCTGTAAATTTTATGGTATTAAGGATTTAGATCTGTGATAAAAAATGTAACCAATCACCAAAGCCATAAAATACAGAAAATAATAATTTATTATATTACTTTTGAAGATATTGATTTAAATATTTCCAGGATACACAGGGCAAGATATAAAATATATTGAAATTAAGAATTTATTATGTAATAATTTATACTTTATATAACAAATCGCCCTTCAGTTTCCCGCAGTACATGTTGGGAAATATAGGCTTGGCATCTAATGCCACAGAATTACACTGATGCATATATAATGATTATGCTGCTGATTTATGCCACATGTTCCCTGAAACACTGCAAAGGCAAACTCAATGACCATTAGTGCCATGGTGAAACTGTGATGGGAACTATTTGCTGGTTAGCCACTGCAGCAAATACATATTTTTCATCCTTCCCCTTCACTCTTCTATATTGACTTTAAGTTTACTGTAGACACATTCTCCTATGATTGTGACTGTGCTATAGAGAGTCTTTTAAAATATTACAATAGATTACATTACACTAAATCAGAAAAGCAATATTATTTTGAATGGCAGACCTACTCCTGAATTAAAAAACCTGAAGGCTGAAGGTTTTGAAAGACATTTTAATGTGTCATAGTACACAGAATCACTGTGGCTATACATACAGGTCCCCTGAATAAGAAAAAGTAGTTTAAAAAATGGTCTGTGAGCGTGTCCATGTATGTAGATGTCTGTGAGCAGTAAGGCTCAGAAATAAAAAGTCACTTCATATTTAAGTTCAGTATTTTTCAAGGATGCAACACAAAGATTTTAAGGCCACCTGGGTAGTGTAGGGAGTAGCATGTCTGCTTCATGTTCATGTTGTGAGCTCGAATCTTGCTTAGAGTGAGTTACCTGGATTTTGGGGTTTTCCGTTGTCCTGAGTAGATGAATATTGAGAAATTAAAGTTCCATGGGCCTCAAAATCATTTGAGCATCATTTCACCAATTCCATTCATCGTTCGATATGACCAACCAGGTTAAAGAACGTTAAGCTAAAATATATATATGCTAAATGTAATATACTATAGGTACCTATCTATCTTGATTTTCTGAGAATAACCTATGAAGGTCCAGTTCATTCTGGATGATTTCTGCACAACTGTTAAACCACAGGAGATAGAGAAAAATGTAGATCTCGCTAAAACACATAGTTAATGCTAAATTAATATTTTATGGTGTTAACTGTTTCCAAGATAGTTATAGTTACTGGTTTAGATTGAGTTCCATTTTTCAAATGGAAAATGATTATTCTTTTTTGTTTTTTCATTTACATAGCATCCTTTAACATCTAAGGTCATATTGAGGACTTTCTACTTGAAACATCTTGTTGTCTGCAGGTATTTTTATGGTGGTTTAAATAATTTTGTTTTACTCAAACACACACACATACAAACTTCCAGACTCTGTGGGAGATAGGGAATGATTCTGGCTAGAGAAAAATTCCCTGTCCCGGCCGGGAATCGAACCCGGGACCCCCGGGTGAGAAGTCAGCTCCTGACCACTCGACCATGGAGCCAGTCTCTTTCTCTTTTCTTTCTGGCGAAGAAAAGAAAACGGAATGTCAATGTATGACATAGAGGCCAGCTCTTGAAAGATTTGACTATCGTTTTAGCTTAGTGTATTGCTTTATTCCTGCATATCTACAAGGAATTGTACAATTAAACTATTTCTGCAAATATTTAATCAATACACATGAAATTGTAAGAATAATTTGTTACATATTAAGAAGACAAAATCATGTGAAGTAGCACATCAGGTTTTTAAAAGTGTTTTTCCATTTGCTACATTTGTTTTATTGATGTTTTATATGGCTAAACAAGTTATATTTTAAATTTTAGCCCTTTATACTGTTTAACTGTATGTTTGTACTTCAGTACAGTAATACTAAAGTTTTATCAATGATTTTCATTATTCTCTGTACTGCACCCACCTTTTCCCGATATTGTCGTCTTGAAGAGTCCAAGCTCTGGATGAGGTTTGTAGCGTGACCAAGGAAGAGTGCATAGCAAGTGGCACCACTGATCATGGACAGCATGGTGAGCCACATATCTGTGAGGGACTGAGGTGGGAACCTTCCATAACCAATACACAGCATGTGCGACATTGCTTTGAATAGTGCCCATGAGTATTGCTCTAACCAGAAAGCTTCCTGTAATCAGACATATTCTTTATTATTATTATTATTATTACATTAATTCCCATTAAGTTGCTCAGTTTATTGACTGTCAATTGAGGATAAAAATGATAAAACTCCTGTTAAGTGTATATATATAAATAAATATAAGAATAAAAATAGCAAACATATTCTAAGACTCGGATAGGTGGAGTCCGACTGAAAAATTCAAAGCCATAGCCAAGATTTGAACCACATATCTCCCTGTCTCTAGCCGGTTGCTCTACCACTGAGCTACCATGGCAACATGCAGGCATACCATTGGATTTCTCAACTGATTCACATGTTTCCTGGTAAACCACAAGATGATCTCAAATTATTTTGAGATGACAACCCCAATGGCAACTTACAATATTGAAGTACTTTAAGTCCAAGGATTCGTAGTATACCAACTATTATGGACATTGTTTTCTCACACAAACTGTGTTTAGGACAGGAGTTGGATAAGTAGAGTCAGACTGAAAAATTCAATGCTATAGCCGGGATTTGAACCACAGATCTCCTGTTAGTCAGTTGCTCTAACACTAAGCTACCATGGCAACATACCGGCATAGCATTGAATTTCTCAACTGACTCGCATAATAATTGGCTATGCTATGAATCCTAGGACTTAAAGTAGTTACAACATTGTAAGTCGCCGGAGATCCGTGGTTCAAATCCTGGCTATGGTATTGAATTTTTCAGTCTGACTCATATCTAACTCCTGTCCTACACGGGGTTTCTGTGAGAATACAATTAAATTATATTCTAAGACTCTTAAATTTTCTCCATTATATAAATATTTTCAAAAGATTGTTTTCCTTTTTGTCGCTCATACTTAAATTTATTTATTGTCATAATTTACAATTTATGTATACTAACTGGTCTATTCTCCTAGGAATTCCTTAAGATTAGAAACATATACATCTAACACTTGGTTGTTCATGCATTTGTAATCTTCATTCACAATGTATTTTTGATATAATTTACCTCCTCTATTAATTCCTTATATGCTTAATTCTCTATATCCTCATTTTGTTATTTATTCTTCCCTTTCTTTCCTGACTTTTCTCCACCTCTTCTCTTTTACCTTCCCTACATCTTTGTGCAATATTTATAACAATTGTTTCCTCCCAAAAAGTTTAAATACAATATATCTGGTTATAAGTGGTTCACCTTCTTTTTCCATATTTCCCGTCTCCAAACTTTTATTTCTGAACAATCTATTATACAATGCAAACTCTTGTCCAACTTGCAAAGTAACTGTTTGTCAACCTTCAAACCCCTTAATAGCACTGTTCCTGTTCTTGCTCAAGTCAGACCATCCCTTTCCATTTTGTCTCAAACATTGCCATATTTCTCCCTACCCCAGTCTTTTTTAAAAGTCTTGTAATGTACTAGAGAGATCTTGTCTCTTAACTGCCATGTATCTCCTGTTTCTGTATCATCAGATCTTGTTATAACTTTTTACCATGGACTTTGACCACTATTGTCTGTAATTTGAATACTCTCCCAGCCTGATTATGATTCCCTTTAATTCAGATAATGTCCTTTATGCCATCCACCTATTACTTGTGCCCTTGACTATGTTTCCGCCTTCCAATAATTGGTTCCTATACTGGTATTTCATATGTTTAACTACCAATCCTTTCCTGCCCACTCTTCTCAATTCAACTAGAGCTACCTTGTTGGGATCTACTTTCAAAAACCCAGAATCATTTTGCAGAATATTCTATGCAACTGGTCAATGAGTTCCCATCCTTTCTCTGGTCCCTAAATTTCTACCTCATGTATCATTGTAACCATGTATACTACCTCTAATCATTCATGCTCATGTTTGGCATTTTCTTCAAGCAGGTTCTTATACCGCCTATAGGTATGGCTAGTTTCCTCTTGTCCAGCAAATTTTTCCTTTGCTTTGACCATTTTCCATTGTTAGTAACTCATAATTTTTCAGGGCTACAAAGACTCTTGAAATTGTGAATGAAATCATGGTTATCAACGACCACAAGGATGAACTTGGGAACAAGAGTGTTCCAAATATATATATTTCAGTGCAGGGATAATCTTGAAGAATCTTTGTTTTGGAAGCTCGCCAGGTTAAAATTTATGCTCTGCAGATAATAGGTAAACATACTACCCATTGAAATGGAAGTGAGGGTACAACCGAAAGGTTACTGAGGTAGCTTGCTCTCGGTATAGTTTACTTATATGTTTTTCTTCTGATAAGCATCGCGAGGTCGCTTGTTTGCAGACATTACCATTCAACAAACAGATAACACGTTCACGGATAGGTAGGTATGGGAAGACGCACCGAAATGCGCCTAAGGCTCAAAAACTATGTTCTTAACTTTTTCCGACGTGACGGCTGCCTTCCGTGCGCATTTGTAGTATGTATTTAAGGGCGTCAACAACAAAGTCATTAGCATTCTTACACGGGTGCAGAGATACAATTAACAACTAATGGTTTTCATTTTGGGTATTAGTAATTTTTAGCACTACTTTTCCCCATAATTGGGCAAAGAAGAGCTTCAGGTGACATGGGAGTTCAAAGACTTCAACGCATTGGATTTTGAAGGAGAAAACAATATAACCACCCTTATACAGACACCTTTATTTCCAGAATCGCGTTTCTTTTCGCAGAAAGCTATTAAATAAAATAAACGAAGATCCTGATTTTATCAGGTAAGTTTAACCGAGAGACGCATTTGTTTGGTCAACGTCTGCAATGCAAACAAACATAATCACCATTATTGGGCTCCGAGAATTCTCTCTGGTTACTGCTGCAGCCTCAGAGGGATGTTAGTACGGCATTCTGTGAGACATTATTGAGCTCTTGGGCATACTAGGTGGTTTTATTTGCAATCAATTCCTCCAGAATGGGCTGAGTATTTAAAACCTTCTTCAATTAGTTATGTAGCTCTCACTTCAGTTAGCCCTTAATTACTGGTTTCAGCACAATGACACACCATCCAATTAATCTAGAGAAGTTATAGCACAAGCCGTGACGCAGAAGGGATTTAGCGAACCGTGATCTACCCTTCTGTCATCTGTATTAAGCGAACTTAAATGGCTCGTGTAACTGGTGCAATAAGCAGAGCGAATCGTCTATTTCTGAGTACAGTTGATTGTAAAAAAATGTTTTCTAACGCAGCTAGTGTAATTAGTTGAATTAATTTTGTGCTTTGATTTCAAAATTAAAAAGAAAACACTTCATAGTTAAACTCGTAAGGTATTGCTAAAACCTTATGAATAAACGAAGGAAGAGATCAAATATGGATCGGTACTTTCCTAACTGTTCTAAGAAAGAAAGAAAAAAATAGCGAGAAAGAGTTGCTGCAGCCATTGGACTCTCTCCGCTTGCGGTACCATAAGTAGTTAAAGCGGGTGTTTAAAAAAAAAAAATGGACTCTCATACAGTGAGTGCTGTTTACAGAATGCTGCAAGAAAAATATAATCACGAAGGAGAATTTTCTGGGACACTGCGATGAAAGCATAATGTCCCAACAAGAGTAAAAAGAAATTACAAAATATGAACCCTTTTCACCGGATGAATTTATCATGTAAACAAACCATAAAATGTACTCCACCGCTTTCTTTGATTGGAGGGGAAACGGGACTATTTTCATAACCATGTGGAACCTTGGAACTGTCATCGCTTTACTTCTACCTGCTAACCTCTTTGCGGGATAGCTTAGAAACACGCTACTGATTAGATAACAATTGCGTATAGCACTCCTGACTAAAGATATAGTAAATAAATATAAAAATTACTATACGAAAAGCATACCTAATCTCAACGTGAAGCAGGTTATATTTCACCATCGGAGTTCTACTCCTCCCATCACCCTTCATCTTCTTCTGCATGCGTTTCACTCTTAACGGTGGTGTCTACCCGTAACTGGGAAGTTGTGTGGCCTGCGTTTACCCATGCTTTGTTGAGAAAATGCAGCTCCCGCATTTCCGGTCTGTAGCGGAAATTTAACAATACATCCTCACGGTGAACAATGATGTTCTTACCGTTTCTTTTTCGGAATTCGAAATCAATATCAAGTAAAAAGATGATTGCTTGAACGCAGGAAGATCGGAGTCACCGTTCACAAACAGAAGTAGTTTCTTGATTGTAAATGGCTCATTAATTTGGAAAAATTATGACGTTTTTGACGCACTGCACTTCTAACAAATTCCTCACACTGAACTTCTAGCACTGGCTTTATACATTTGCTTGATTTTCCAGGCGTGGTTAATTAGCGTGTTTTGAACCTTTCACTGCGCGCGCAATTATTCTTAATGCACACATACACACCTGTAAACTCCGCTGTCACGTTGACAATATCATTAATGGTGATCGCGTGAACTTTTTACATAGTTTGTGAAACAATTAAAAATTTAGACTTTCTCACCACTCGTTAAAAGGCTTACCTCTGCGATGTTTTACAAACTGTATTTGTTCGGCCATGATGGTTTAGATTCTAACGGCCTCACCTTCCCGCTTCTATTAGCAGAAGGCAGTATGCGCATTCCATTTGCTCATTTTTTAATTGTGTCCAATTTGTTTGCTTACTTTAGATTTATTTTGCTGCAACTCTACATAATCACACTTTAAACATGCCGTTGTTACGTAATATAGAGGAGATCCAGTATCTCAGCGAACTACTTTGTAACCGATGTACTTGTAATATGCGGCGTCAGCCAATGAACGTACACTTGATTCGCTTTTGTGCACATATCTCTGTTTATATAAGGACCTATTCATTCGGTGAAAATGGCCTAACTGAAGAAAGAATTGAAAAAAAAAATCATAATCGAAGGCAATGGAATGATTACATTCCCCAGAATTCCAAGAGGACCAAGGTATGTCAAAACCTAAGAAAACCTAATTAAAATGTGATATAAGATAGCGCGAAGAATAGACACGTGAAATAAACATATTTGAGTGACTGACTTTTTTTTTTCCCGGAGGATTGTCAGGACTCCGGCGCTGTATTCCTTTTTTTCTCCATTTTTTCCCGTTTCCTATATTTCCTTAGTAGACCTTATTATTCTTAACTTTTTCTTTTACGTATACATACACATAGACACATTTACAAACACAGAAACACCCATTCCCAAGGCGGGACTCGAACCCACGATCCTATGCACCACGAAGCGCCAAAGCGAGTCACTTTAGCGAGTGCGGCCACCGGGATCGGCAATTCTTCATCATATCGCTACTTCTAAAGATAGGCAAAGGCTCACATCCAAGCTCTAAATACATATTTTACTGCTCAAGAACGATTGCGCGAGCTATAAAGAAAAACTTTTCTCAACAGTGCATATTCTGGCTATTAGATATATCATTATGATTGTATTCGGTGGCCAGAGAGATTGTCCCATGGGTTTTTTCATATGGGTATATATCAAGTTAGCGTTTACGAAACGGAACCAAAATGAACACTAATGAACAACATTTAATTCTAGCAAATCTTTAAATGCATTAAATATATATTAGCAATGTTTAAAAGATCTTGTTAACTTTTAGCATCAATTGTATTCATTTTAGACTTACTTAATTGTAGTTACTTGATTACAGAGGAATTGATTATTAAAATACAAATAAAACAGATATTCAAACGGCATATATTGGGCATACCATGAAACATTCTTAAACAAAACTTTCTCTAGTTCAGTCAGGAATCAAATTCGGTATCCCTCATACAGGAGGCTAGCTAGACAAACCTTTTTGTATCCGCGCTAGCCAGTATAAATTAATTTCCAACGAACAACGGGCCACCTGATGCAGAAATAAAACCAATTAGGCGTGGAGTTCTGATACATGCTGCCGTGTAATTTCATTTATTTACGAAAATGCAGAGCTAATGTCGACGTAACACCTGATAATTCCACTGGTTGTAAAATATTAAACAATAACGCAGATGGGAAACGAAATCAGGGGAAGCAGCCTTTTTCTCAGGGCACGATACTCTACTTCTATTGCATATTAATGAACATTACATAGAAAAGCAAGACACAGTAGCTGAAAGCAAGAACGTAACGAGAAGAGTGCTTGTATCCAATGACCACGTGTTAATGTGGCGTCAGTAACACTGGCAACATGTCGGCTGTTCCCATAGCAACGGACCAGTGGCACTCAGATGTTTTTCTGATTGTAGTCCAAATCAGAGTCCAAATCTCAAAAATGAGGCTATGCGCAATATACAAACCAGCAAGTACTGCAGACCTCACCTGAAGCTCGTTGATGGCAACCCAGGAGTTGGAGGGGAATCCCTGTAGCATTGGGACCAGGAACTGGAGGCAACCTGACCAGTGTCCGATCAGCAACATCATGCAGATCAGATTGAATATCCTCATGAAAACGCTTGCCATGTTGAGGAACTGTAATGTAAAAGTTTACACTGCATTTAAGAACATGTCATCATATTTCACCACAGAGCGAGAAAACATATTCTTCGTGGTAAGGAATGGATGTGGTGTTTTATTTCTTCAAAGTAAAAATACACAGAATAAAAATACTGTATTATACAATAAAATTACATACATTTAATAGTTTGTCATCTTCTCTGCTTCAGCGAAACTCCATCTGGGTTGCAAACCTCACAAACTGGATAACACTTTGTCCTAACTGGACGTTTGTTGAAAATATGTCGTACAACATATGTAATCACTTCCTTGCTGGCAATTTCTCCTGCCAACTTAATATTACTATCGTTTTGTAAATGTTGAACGTCTAAGCTTTGTTCCTTTAACATTTCAGGGAATAGTTTTTCCTGTATATTTGTCAGATTTTAGAAATATATCCCAAAATGGATTCTACCAAAGATTGGCAGCATTAACATGGGGACTTAATATTGCCGTTTAAGGTCCGAAATTACAAATAGATCAATATACTCCTGTCCCCAAGCCTGTAAAAAAAATATGTCCCAAACCAGTCAGTCAGCTGCACTTTAGAGAAACTAAACAGTATGCACCAGTCATTTGGAACAATTTAATATTCGCTACTTCCAAGTAAGATTAAGGAAAAATTTTATTATACTCATGTTCTAAAGCATAGGATAAAACTGTTATAGGAAATAAATGAATGGCCAATTAAACAAAGCAACAGCGCCTTCTCTTCTATTGATTTATATATCCAGCTCGGAAAATAAACTAGAAATTGACCGTCATTACTTAATTTTCAAACGAATATTTGAAAACATAAATTTTATCGTACATATTTTTATATATTAGCATTTTCCATGTTTTATTACATTTAATTTATAGAAGCTTGTATTAATCACCTCATTTTTTAATTGTTTTATTCTTTAAGTCACAACATACATATACAGCGTTTTTCTCCATTTTCTCATATAAAGGCAAAAATAGTCATTTCTCAAAAATATTATTAAATTATAATAACGATATGTGCGCCCTGTAAAGGACACGTGTAAAGGACACGCATGTCTGCAAGAGCTCTAAATACTTGTTTTCTTTAGACCACGAATTTAAATTTACTGGAAATTCTCATGCAAATCCATATGCGTGAGCATAATCTGTAATTTTCCTACTCTTTGACACTTTATGATTGTTTCAATGATACCTCAGCAGCAATCTCCGCAGAAAACCTGCTACTTTGTGAAATAAGTGATTTTCGTAATATATGAAGTGGGTATATACGGTGGATTGTATCTTATAACTTGTAATTAACCCTGAAACTGCAGACTCTGATATTTTTCGTCTTGAAATAAAATAACAATTCTAGTGGTGCTTTTCATAACACTCCTGGAAATTAGCGTTGATCTTACAACTGATGTTACAGATATCCTGATTTTAATATTTGGAACTATATAGACCAGTAACCCCCAGTGTTCTTATCATGAACGTGCCGTGGGTTAACAACATTTTAGTATTTATTTTCTGACTCACTTGTAATCTTGTAAATGTTTGCAATCGTGTGTTCTCTTTCTAATTATCGCCGTATCATACATAAATAGTTCATGGCGTGCGGAATGCATTTCCATTATAACTTGGCATTAAGAACATTTTTGACTTCCGTTCATTTATAGTTTATTAGCATATCCAAATCTCTATGAACATCAGTCGAAGGCTTAGAACGCAACCAACAATTCAACTGTTTTCATTTTTTTATACCTTTATCCTTTACATAGGTATTACTGTATAAAATAGCTAGGAGCATAATGGAATTAATAACAAAATGTGAAGAACAAAGGAACGAAATGTATGTACTACTGAAATTCGGAGACATGAACATCTCAGAATCTTGAGAGGATGGAAAGAGGAGATTAATGTTCGCTTTAACTAGCGCAGCAGTCATTTGTCTCTTCCTTCAACAGAAACGTACATTCAGTTTTTAGTGAATAATTTATAACCATCCCAGCAACCAAGTGCTTACAACGTCCATATTTCCTAACCTTTTTAACGGGCAAAATAACTAAAATTTCCCAGTCCCTCAAGAAAAATTAAATAGTCAGTGATATCTTTGCTGCATCGAAGTGAAAAATATATTTCGAGGTTTAGATAACTCAATATTATAAATAAATATTAAAGTGAAATTTCCTGTTTAGTATAAGTAGAACTATATTATGACTACCGAGATTCAAAGTGAACTGATCACCAATTCCAATTGCATTCAGCTTTAAATCTGTTAATCATCCTGATCTTTGGTCCTATTTCTGAATGTAATACACTGCTACACAAAGTTCATTATGCAAAGTGTGTTTGATAGCTCTTTTTAATCAGCCAATTGTTTTATACTTAAAGAGCTTGTAAATGTCTTGATCAGGAATCATTGGGAAAGAGGGAACGGTATAGGGTCTCTTTATATGGTCCACGCGCTACTATGGTCTCTGATCATTGGGTAAACAAGGAAATAAATAATTACCATCTCTGGATGACATACAACTCAGAACGGTGTTTAGACAAGGAATAGAATTACGTATTATCTTTTAATTCAGTGAGACCACTGTGTTCCAGTTTTCCAATTCTGGTTTTCATAATCTCACATAGTAAAAATGTAATCGAGGAAATTCACCCTTTTAGTTTTATGATAAAATATTCATTTGATTACCACTTTCTTTGAATATTGGACATTTCTACATCGAAGTACCTACTGCAAAGTTAACTGTGACAACTTGTCCATGGTTATCATGAGGCCAAAAGAAATATAAGTTATTACTTTAGTCACCGAAAAGGTAACTACAAATATATTTAACTAACCGAAATGAAATAAATTTGAGATTCAATTTACCAGTAATTATATAAATAGACCAGGATAAATATAGTGATTAACTTATACATGACGTCAAGTTCAATAACATTTGAGTCTATCATCGGAGTTGTTGCGAACTGTTGACCAAGTTTTCTTTATGGATCCCTATGGGCTAAACCTATACATTCTATTATCTTTGACTTGCTGCTTTTAGAGCAGTGTGAAGGTCACTGAATCGTGCAAGGAGCCTAAGGAAGTGCCTGTAATGTGCTGATACATTGCTTACATACTCGTCAGGCGAAAAGGAGCCCTGTCTGATTGTATATTCCAATACTCCAGTTACTTTCCATGTGTTCTCTTAGTGCACGCTGATACGCTAAGGAAATTTGCATGCATAGGGGTGTGCACATGTACCTACCCCTATAAAGCAAACCAAGCAAGCAAACAAACACTGTTTTAACCAACTGTTTTTTGGTCAGAGTTTTTATAATCAGATATTAGAATTAGTTATCAATGGAATGAAAAATGGCAATTTAATATTTTTATTTAAATTGCTCACCGCCTTCACTAGTTTGTTGCTTCTCCACTAGTTTGGTTTAGTCATGACTGGACTCGTAAGTTAGCTACATCCGCCTGGCGGAGATGAGGGTAAAGACGAGTGCCAGGCAGGACCTTAAAAGTGACATAAGCTAACCAAGCCATAGTTACCTTAGTGTAATGGCTACCATGCTGACTTCATATACCCAAGTTCGAGGGTTCAAACCCGGCGGAGGACGATGGATTTTTTCGGGCGTAAAATCCTTAGCATGGCTTCCTTCGAAAGGGAAGTAAAGCCGTTGGTCCTGTGTCATAGATTTACGGTACGTAAAAGAACCTCAAGCCTGATAGAGAGGCCTCTGAGCAAAATTAAGCGGTCTTTCACGCCCAGTATAGAATGGGTCGCTCAGAACCACATCAGTTAAAGAGCGTCCATAAATAAAACGCCATTTACATTTTTTTATAGTTACCATTGGAATAATGAAAATTCTCTCGATAGACTCGGGGACAGAACCTGATAGGTACCAGACATGATGATCACGCGTCCATGGGAGTTGATCTAGATGTAGACTTCGCAGATAATGACTGGTCTTATTACAAGAAAGCGATAAAGCATTGCGTTTTATTAAAGTGCTCATTTTAATGATTGGTAGTGACATTTTTAATCTAAAATGCTAAATCTGAGATTCACTAACATTTTGCAGCACCAGCTTTTGAAGACAATGATCAATTTTTCACATAAACACATCATTTGATTTCATTTTTATACTGTGGGTTCCTTTCCTGTAGTTATTACACGCTGCACTTTCCCGGATAACAGAAAAAATTAACCGTTGACTCTTACTTTGAATACACGCAGTGTATGCATAACCCAGATTTATTTTCATTTGCATCCAAGGTCGCTTAGCGTTCGGACCTCTGTTTTTTTTTTCCCCCACTGTATACCGCACCACAGAAGTGGCCACTGGTGATACATGGAATTAAATGAAAAATGGGAAAGGAAATCTGGAAAGGTAACATTTCAGATCTAAATTTAGCAGAAGGTCGAATATATGGAATCATACTGATATTCATAATTCGCAGTCGTTTATATTAGTAAGGCAATACTAACCCATACTCAGGCTCTCCTTACTTGGCTCTAGTACTCGACTTCGTGATTATATTACCCCCTCCTTTTCCTTTGTTCCAGCGCTTTTACTTATAGGTTATTGCTAGAATGCCTGACTTTTGACGTAAAAAAAAAAAAAAAACAAAACAAAACAAAACGAAGTCATCCAGAGGTTGGTATGCACCGTCATTGCAAAGCATATCTTCCAGCCACTAAGTTGAAAGATTTGCGTACTCCTTCACTTTCGCCGCTCACATAAGTCTGATCTTTGCTTATAGGATAACGGATGTATGTCAGACTGAATTTAAACAAATAAGAGCTAAGTCACGTGGTGTGGACTACATACGATAATGGGCTTCTGCCAACATTAAATTAAGACAAAGGCATAAGAAACCAGAAGGATCGGCACATTTCCACGTACTCGACCGTATCGCCCTCGTATCCACCAGGTGTGAAGACTGAGAAAAATCTGTCAGGGAGAATGGTCATTATGAAATTTGAACCGCAGACCTCTGATCACGAGTACGGGGCTTAATAGCATTGGCAACCCGTGTGGGTGTACCTCTGTTTGTAAAAATCATAAAACTGATGCTAAGTTTTGAAAATGTCATGAAGAGAAAAGCAGTGCTGTCTGTACTCCTGTTTCTTTTATTGGGACTGGCGAGTGTAGTTTGGTAATGAATTCACTATTCTGGTTCAGATTATGAGTAAAATGCTCTGTCTGCATTATACTGCATTAGCTTAATCAAAACAATTGAGGGCTTCTGTGTTGTATATATTTAATGCTCCTACATGCTTGAAAAATTCAAAGGGAATCTTAGATAAGAGAAAGTTAAATGTTAAAATTGAAGAGAAAATAACCTTTTAAAGACAATTTCTTATAAGCAAGATGTAAAGAAATCCTGTTTCTTTACGTGCAAGGTAGTATAAATATAAATTACGATGTGAGGTTTTCTTTGTTTCTGGTATGCATCTTATCTTTCCACACATGTTTAGCGGGCTGTTTTAGGTCTATACTATTTAAGTGTGTCTCTCCTGAAGGTCTCAGGTAGTCTTCGATAGTGATAAGAGGACTAGCTGCTATTGTGTGGAGCATTAATTGAAACTTAACAGTAAATGTCTTACTTTTGTGCTTTTCATTTGCTTTGTTTGGTTTTTTGGAATAGTTGTTTAGTTATTTAATAATAATAATAACAACAATTCAATAGTTTAAATACTAAGAAAGTAGTAGTAGTAATAATAATAATAATAATAATAATAATAACATAGCAAAGGTTAGGGTTTGATTCAGTTTTGATTATATTCCAAGTCATAAAAATCGAAAACAGTGACCATGTTAACACATATAATATTCCTTTTATTATCTGGCCTACAGCTCAGTCGATAGAACACCTGCCTGCTGTACGAGGTGGCGGTTCACGGCTGCAAGGCAAATATTTTTCTCTGGCCAATATTATTCCACATCCTTACCAGAGTCCGGAAATATAAACCAGTGTGCATGGGTGCGCGTGCGTGTGTTCTAACGTATAAAACCCCCAAGAAATTACACCAAATGTCATCTGTACAGGAGCTAATATTATTATTACCTTTAGGCGATATGTGCCAAAGGTAAAAGGCCGCCACTATGACCCTGAAGTTCAAGGTGGGGGTATAAATAGAATAATAAACAATGCAATCTCCTATTGTGCCATATATTATTTACACTTTTAAAACTAATGCACTGTTTTAAAACTTCGTGCTCATCTAAGGTAATTTCCCATTTAAGTTAATTTAAATATAAATATTCTCCCAAATTCCTTTCTCAAGATTTACCTCTCAACATTTTTCATTGTTGATAAAGAAACTCTTTAAACAAAAGTTCTATTCATTTGGGTTAGAGTTTTAGAATGCTTACTGTGATTGAGTTAATTTTGAAGGGTTTCTAAAAGCAAATTCCCGTCAGCATTAAAGGAAATTTAAAACAAGGCACTAAAAGAAATTACCAGCCTTTTGGAAGCCAAATTGTAATATATATGTAAATATATTTAGATGGGTCTCGTAGCAAATGAGAAATACCTTCACATTATCTTTGATTAAGCTAAGTATGTTTTTCGCACTTTGCTAACAGTACGGAGAAATAACGACAGCCTCTCGCGTTTGGCTCTCCCACTGAGTCCTTGAGTGTGGAAAGATAAAATGCATGTATGGTGTTACCTCTATTCCTGCTATAATTCAAGTCAATCCGGTCTCCTATTGCACTTACAGACGGATTTCTTTGTTAGGTTTAAACTAGTTATTTTACTATCCTTTAGGTACCTTGAAAGTCTGTTTCTGGTAAATTATTGTCTAAAATCACCTGGATGTACAGTCGGTTGAAAAAGAACATGCCGATATAATGAGCTGTGTGTCAAGCTGGTAAGGAATTAGTAAAGCAGCACCTCCCACATTCATGGCTCCACTTGGTTATAGCATATATACAATTTGATTGGCATACATACAATTTTTTCCGCGATGGTGGATTGCATAACAGGCTATGTTCCAAGATTTTTAGATTCGTTGAGAAAACACAACCAATTCAGTTTTATTAACCGTTGAAGAGTGAAATAAGAATGAATAAAACGTATGAAAGTCGACATTGGGGTATGTTATCTCAAGAAAGGTTGAAGGCCTGCTTTTACCGAGAAAACTCAAGTCACGTGAAAAATTTCAAAACGTGCTAAGATCGCTCACTAGCTGATATGGAGAGCAGGAGACAGGAAGCCGAAGATGGTAGTTTTGGTCGCAATTATGGCACTGCATTTGTGCCCTGATTCTCCATCCAGACTGACTTCAAAATTAAGATTGTATTAAAATATATTTTAGTGCAAGAAAATAAATATAAGGAAAGTTGCAAACCTTATTAACTCAGTTACTTATCACGATATTTTTAAAATTTTATTTGCAGTACCAAAACAGTCCAGTTCGTGATATTTCTTGCACCAATTTGATGTTCTTGGAGATTGTCTATATAACCCCACAGCCCTCGGGGCACAATAATCTTGCCTAATAAGAGAAATACTTTTTGGGTTTTCTTCCATTGCCTATATTCCTCTCAAATTACATATACAGATTGTCCCCGAATTCGACCGTATAAATTGGCAGGATTGTAGGGGGAGTCCAAGAAAAACGATTTGAGATAGGGATCCTATGGACTATGAGTTCTAAATTCTTTGTTATATCATAAAATATATTAAGGGTTAGCAGGCCACTGATCAAACCGCAGTGAACAGCGAAGTGAACACCCGGCTTTCGGAGAGCCAAGGTATAGTAGCATTATTTAAGGACATTACTTATAAGCGTTGGCATCGGGTCAAGATGTTGAGGGAGTTGAAGTTTCAACCCTCCATATATACCTTTATTTTTATGTTGCCTCATTTATTTCTATTTTATATTGAGCCGTTCCTATTTAGTAATAAAGCTTTGTTCGTACTGACAAATAAAATAAATGTAATGTATGATTAGCATGTAGGTGACATGGAGAACGTTTAAATAACAATTGCATTTAATAATTGAAAGGGCACACTTCTCCGTACCAGTTGAAGGATTTTATAAAACACAGTGTATCATACTTTGATGTGTTATGTATGTACACATTGCAATTGTAGGCACAGTTCACAATTTACGAAACAAAATTATCATTGTGTCAAATGAACTTCAAATGAAATAAAAAAGAACAACTAGCTTTGTAGTGAAACAAGTATCCATATAAAACAAATTAAGAACTATGTACTAGTCAGGAAAGTGTATTCAGCCATTTTATCTCTGCAGGAAAGGCAAATGGAAAGAGACTTCGAGAAATAGTTCAATGTGACGATCTGCAACATCCTTGCCGAGATTGTACATACGAAGGAATGAACCTCGTACTTTGTCAAAAATTCCAGGAATGTGTGAACCTCGCCACAAGCAGCTAAGTTTGTGTCAGCAATTGTTCATCTAATTCAACGGGCATTTAGTAAGCGAATATCTTAAGCATGCGCAATGGTACCACGTGGCACCTAAAACACATGAGCTTAGAAGTTCGCGGGTTAGATTAGCTTAGGATGTTAGTCTGCAGGATTTACGTTTAGCACCTCGTTGAAACAATCCATTTCCTTACACATAATGTGTATACTTTTACAATATGAACACAACGTTTAGCAATTCGTGGTTCTCACAGTAGTCACGTGTAGGCGTTAGAAAACATTTTCAGAAGCACATTCTCGTAAGGCCTCAGTAGCTCAAGTGGTTAAAAGGGCATATTATCTCAGGCGGATCAATTCGCAGTACCGCTATTCGAATCTGAAGAATAATCAGTTTTTTATTCTACCCCAAAACATGGTTGAGTTACTGCGTTTCGAAGTACACATAACATAAATATTCTTAACAAACCTAATTGTTTTATTGTACTAATATAAGGTTCTTTGACAATTACTGCACTTAAAGCTACGTAGATATTCACAATCTTTTGAAAGAATTTGTACTGGAGGGTTTATCGTCTTGGTTCCACAAATGTAAACTAAGCTTATTAGTGCTGCTCTTGAGAGAAACAATAACATTTAAAAACTAAAAAATGGAAACTTCAGAAAGCTTTGCGAGCTTTTTATCGTTTGATTCGGCGACCAGCGCTATACCGACTCACCAGCAGTATATTATGTCGGAGCGCTCTAGCATCTGAAATTAACCAAACTGTTATCAGTAGCGTGCACACCCTCAAAGAACATACAATTTTGCCAAAGTTGCGAGTCCAATAATTTTAAATATCGTATGTATTGTTCGCCAATAATGCATTCCTTCGACTACTGGAAATAAACGAAGCATTCTGAATGAAAATAGGACACACACGTCTATATGCTTTTAATTTACGGCCTTTGTGCGATCCATAAACATACCATAACTTTCACATTTGGCAAAAGGGATAATAAGTTCACTAATTCAAACTGTTTATCCAGGATCCGTCTATAATCCTACCAATTTGTGCGGTTGAATTCTGGGACATTCTGTATAATAAAGACGGGAATTCTTAAAAGGAAAATTTCATCCACTTCACATGTATGTGTGCCAGACTTTTAGCCTTAAACCAAAAGGATTTGGACACCTCTAGTGAGTATATTCCAGCTACTTAGGTTATATGCTTCCATTCCCACCTTTTCACAGCTCATTTTGTTCAAACCAATACGAGACAAACACAACCGGGAAGGGGATTCTTCCAATATTAAGCAAAGAAACACCATAGGAAACTAAAAGCATCGGCACAATTTTTTTGCTCCTAACTGTACGCAACCTGCAAGCGCAGCTTTCTAGAATTAGAAGTGCACAGAAAATCTGGAGAAAAACACAACTTTATTCTTTAAATAGCTCTTGCGGCTCGGTGCAACATAATCGATTATTGCAACGCTTTGATTTAACATACCTATAGGAGCCTCTTATACGCATATGTACACAATTACTAATCATCATATTGCTACAACAATGAATGTGATCACTCTATCACTAAACTAATCTAATCACAGAATACAATAATCACGTGCAACAGAATAAGCAACGATATCCATAATTAATGTTTCGAGATTAAACATCGATAGCAGTGAATGGCGTGTGTATAGCTAAACGACTCCAACAAAAAAGCGGCAACAGATGGCGCTAACTAAAATAGCACCTGGCTAAAGGAACATTTCGTGACTGCCAGCATTTTGACTGTTTAGTAACACTGGAAAGGTGTGCTGACTGGGAATGAGTTGTCGAATCGCTACACAATGTTATGTATGCAACTTCCTACGATTTACTTCAGGAAAAAAACAAGTAGCAGAGAGAAAAGAAAAAAGAAAGTTCGGCGAGTTTCGGCTTTATCATTGGAATGCCAAGACTTAATGAGAGCATTTTCATATTGGAAAACGGCGAAGATAAAAAATACTTTGTTAAAAATAAGTTTAGTAATAAGAAAATCTATTTACACATAACTTGATTTTAGAATAGCATGATATTCATTGCATTTATATTATGTTATATTTAAATTTATGTTATTGAAATTTGATTATGTAGATATTTTATTTCAATCTTAACTTTATATGATTCGAGCACAAATCATTGGTCGATTTGGAACTGTATTTTGACTAATACTTAAAGAAATACGTGAAAAACTACAATTTTAGAGGAAAACTTGTAGTTTCATAGTGATTTGAGTTTTACCTGAATGTAGCGGAAACTGTTCACATAGTATTTGAAGCCAGCCAACCGTAGGCGATCAAAGAAGGTTGTTACCGCGTTTGCTTTGCATTCCGATGCCAATCTACTTGGTTTTCCTAAGTCACCAATTCAAGGTGATTCAAACAATTTGGTGATAATAGATGCTTTCTGTCCTCACGGAAAATGAGGCGCGGGAAGGTAATACTAATGAGACAAAAGGTTTCACTTGGGTCCTTCGATATTAGCGTAGAGGACGAAAATGACGATATAAGTTGGGAGATTATACAAAAAAAGACTGGAATTGGGCTCATTGAAGCATTAGATGCTATAAAATGCCCATAGGTACGCTACCCAAAAATGGAGATGCCGGTACTCCGGCTGTCATTTAGAGTCATGTTTGGCCCATTCTACTAAACCAAAGAGTATGTTAACCTATCCGTAAAATATCGACTAATGCTAGTGAGGAAGTTCATTCATACATTTATTTTTAGATAACGGGGGCTACTACCATATTGGTCTAAGAAAATCAGGGAACAGAATACCTCTCGCATAGATGGATGGCTACCTGCCAAGTAGATGAATTAATCATGTACAGTGAGTGACTGCAAACAACATCTTCTATACAGGCTCATTTCGGTCACCTGATCTCGTTTTATGGGGGTTTCCTATGCAATTTCACCATTGCCAATTCGTCCGTTAATATCGCCATCAGGAACTTCACATAGCATTTGCTTCAGAGAATATAGGAGAGCATCTGTTGTGCCACAATAACATGTAGAGAATGCTTTTAATGTCGGAAAGAAACTGCAAGTATCATTCCTTAAAATTATAGCAATTATTCCGCATTTTTGTTCAGCATTGGTGTAAAAACCAACTTTACAAAATCTACCCATAATTTGTGCTCATCTTGTATATCCACACACTTAATAACAACTGTTAACCCTTAACAGTATAAAGCAATGTTTAGTGTCAGTTACCTTATGGAGGTTAATACCTCCAAATATTTTAATGACCATGAGACATATAATATTGAGCATGCCACAGTTCTCAACTTGAACTTTCTCCTCTCTCTCAAGTATCAAAAAGAGCCACACAGAATATTCACTAATATGCAAAAGATCACGGAGCAAAATGCTTTCGCTACATAACCAAAATGCGTCACCCATTCCAAAGTGTCAAATGCCGCACGCAGTTTTGATTAATGCACGAAAGCGTTTTTTTCCGTGACAGAAAAAAGATATTCCAAACTGCCGCGTTGGGACGAGTGCCCTCAACACACATACACAGCAAAGGGGTAGGGAAGGGGAGGTGTACAGCCCTGACCGCATCTGCCTTAATCCTCTAGTCTTGTTGTACAATACATGCTTGGTGTCGCCGCATTCTGACACAAGAAAGCACGTTGAATTGTTTCTTCATTTTGCGATCCTTTCCGATGCGTTCGACTGAACTGGACGGGTTGTGTGGGTAGCGGGCAAGCTGTGATCTAGTTCATACTGCACCTGTGTACAATGCATCGGCAAGCGCAAAAAAAGCAGGTACTCACGCTAATTCCCTCTAGGTCTACTCTTGCCAACTATGCCTGCAGCAGCAACTCTAAAAAGTACAGAAAATAAAAATGAAGCATCAATCTAAACATGAACAGATACGCAACACAACTTTTCTTATAACATTGTACTTTGTGTGTTTGTATACATATTGTTGCATGCGAGACGGTACAAAAGAATTTAGCTGGAACCTCGAGAGAAGATAAGATGGCGGTCGTTCAACTCAGTGTTATGCGAGATACAGAAGGCCATGCATAGAGCGTCAAGGGAGGCCATGCAGCAACGCAATCGAAGGCAGCATCAGCACCAAGGGGGTTACCTTAAAAATGAGATTGCTTTTGCTGAACTTCTTTTTGTCCCGCCCTTCAGAGCTGAGACGACCTCTCCTTTCAGTGCGCTTTTTTTGGAGGTTCTGCAAGATCTAGAAAAAAAGAAGCGAGAAAACACAAGATAGAGAGCATAAGCCATCACCCAAAACACACACTGGATCGTTTTTTGTTTGTGATCTAGGAAGAGTTGGAAAAAAAGAAAAATAATAAATATTTTTGTTCCGAGAACGGGAAGAAATAAATTAATAGATAGTGAAAGTATAGGTAATAGTAAAAGTTTTGTGCAGAGTCTGAGATGATCATAAAACCTGAGTATCATCATAATGCAACATTCAAACTAGCTCTAATAAGTGAAATTTGTATATTGGTTTTAATTTTATTTGGGAATATAGTCTATTGTAAACATTTTACTGAAATGAGTGTTTCTAGTGTTCGTCCACGTAACAGCGTGGTCCAACAAACGAAAGCAAACCCCATGCCAAAACATTAGCCAGTCCAAGCCCTTGAGTTTGGGAGGGTTTATGTGCAGGGAAATAGTGGTGACGTCATCATGCGACAGAATACACCCAGAAACTAAGCACACACCAGCATCGCCAAGCGCGCGCAGTTCGTCCATGTCGCCACCTGCGGGAGGGAGCCCAACACCGATAGTGATATTAGTTCTAAGCAAAGCGCCTCATCATGAGAGAAAGGTAGAAAGGAAGCGTTAGTTACGAACCATTAATTTGTGTATCACTTACCTTTATCTGCGGCTTTTGTCTTGTTTTGACTATCTTCGTCGAAAGAAGGCAGGATAAGCCGAACTGAACTTCCTTCGTTTTCAAACAGACAACACAAGCAAGGTGTTCTCACAAATAACCCTGAATATTATCTTTTGGAGTTTCTTCACATACATACTTTTATTTGGAGTTTTATCTAACAGTTCAGGTAACTGTACATAGGTTACTTTAGGATTTAGTTAACATTTCTATACTGGAGTGAGTCTTTTCATGACAAATGGAATTCATAAGTGATAAAGAGATGGAGCACCCCAGTTTCATAGCAGAACAATAGAGGGTGATTGTTTAGTGGATTTCACTAAAGGCATGAATGAGGCTTTATATGTGTACTGAACTCGGCGACTCCAAATAAAAGCGAACGTCTGAGAATATAGGGCTCTCAATGTTAGATCACCTTACTTGAATATAAAAACACCACCCAAAACTTCCTTTCTCTCTGCTGTATTCGTTCAAAATAATGCTGGCTTCCGTATGGTTCCTATTTTCAAATACTTTAGGAAGGAATTGGTTACTTCTCTTCTAATTCAATCAGTAATTGCATTTTTCAGAATAGTTACGAAAGGAAATTCAAGCCATTGGTCAATGGACCACTAGATACAAGTAAACGCAAATGAAGATGCTGGACTCAGGCCCCAGTATGCATTTTGTGAGAACAAGGACAGGTCGAACTGCTCCGCTGAGCGAAAGGAATAGGAAAGATCAGATCTACAAGTGCAACTCGTGCTGGAAGCTACTCTATCTACAGGACTGGTAAAAGACTGAGAGTGAGAGCGAAACAAACTCGACGGGCCTGGAGAATTATATGACCGTATCACTATAAATTGAGATCAATGCTGAAAAATTTACGGGACAGTGAATGTTGGTTAAAAGAAAAGTCAATGGAATACAAACAAAAAAATGTGGGGTATTACTGACATACCGCAGTTATTTGTAGTATCAACAATTTACAACATGATTATGGGTTTGAATCTAAAATATATATCACCAGATATCGCTTCGTATCTGTGTATACCCTTGAAGATAAATCTTTGTTCTCCACTTAAGTTACGGCTTGGACAAAAAATTGATTATATCAGCACTATAAATGCTCTAGTTATTACATTTACTGCAAAAATAGTTGTTTGCAGATCACATTACTACATCTATATAGGTGGTTTAAGTTTTCAAGTATAGTTACATTTAGAATCAACTGGTTATGGTTTTCATTAATGCAGTAGTTGCATTTTATAATGGCTAGGCCCATCGAGTTGAATGATAACTTTGAAAGTAAGGAAATAGCGACAGTACTTATAGAATAGAGATGTAGTTCGAAATATTTTCTTTTCATTTTATCATTTTGTAGGTCTGTAATGTGTTTATTCCACTGTCCTTGTATCAGAATGTGCTGATGCCGCCCAAATGTGTGCAGTGCTTTATACATCATCACTTCTTCTTGCAGTTTATGTTTTTACAGTACTTTCATATCTATTATGTTAACTATTTAATGTACAATACAGTTTATAGTTTACTAATTAAATCCAAATATAATATTTTTGTTTATGGTAAGTTTCATTGTGACATCACTGAAGGATGAGGTAAACGAAGACTACGATTAGACACTACTTTTCTAGTGGAGCCAATTCTTCATTATCTATAACAGTAAGGATTCTCCGATAAGGCTGCGATTAAAACTCCTTCTTATGTCCCTTATATGAGGTTCAAATACCTCCTGGAAGGTTGAAAATGAATAACAAGATTCACTTTTCCCACAAATTACACCTTCTCAGAGACCTATACTAAACATATCTAATATTTATTTTAATATTAACATTTTGTATGTCACAGTGCATTGTGTATTAATTGTGACAATATGCATGTTTTATATTGGGCATCAAATATGAATATTCTAAGGTTGCCAGATTTTTTGCATCTAACCTGTTTCTCCGTAATTGCATGTTGAAAGTCTGACACAAACCCTTTCTATATCTGAAGAGGCCTTTGGATACTTAGGCGTATCAGATCTTTATAAAATGACCAGAACACAGCAAAGAACCTATTCCCTGCGAATATTACCTCCAAGGGAATGGTCTGTGCATGGCCAAATGTTCATGGCATTTAGCTAAAAGGTCAGGCTTCCTGTATTATTATCTAACAATGCCTTTCTTAGTCTACTGGTATTACATTCATATGTTCTTGATATGCTAAATTTTCAATGGCCTACACTATACACAATTTCATAAAATTACTTACAAATACCCCAGAAAGAATTCGTCCCCCACAAAGAAGAGGCATTGCATTCCAACTAAAATGTGATACAGAGATTTCAGTGAAAATACACGTTTCGAGACTCTCATTGGAAAAAATCTGATGTGTTCCTCTGTAACAAATTACTGTTTATAAGCTTAATCTTCTACCTACTTCATACTAATCGAGATAAACATTAGCATAAATGGCCTTATTACTTAATTCGTTATAAGTAGAAGGGAAATAAGAGAATACACGAGCCTAAACTGATACTAAAATGTTTTAAAATGTAGTTGCTATGGGATTGAAATCCGTTCCTTTGTGTGGCCAGGAAAATATGTATATGACAGATAAATTGTATGTTTTTAGGAGACCTACATTTTTTCTGCAGTAAGATTTTGTCTATCTCTTACGTTTGCCACTTATGCAAAAGTCATAAAAATTCATCCAGAATAAAGAGGTCTTTAGAGGCTACTCCCAGAAAATCCAAGATAGACATTTTATTTTTCATGTAAATATCTTAAATATAATTAAAATCGTTAGAGCCATTTTTGAGAAAACCAAAAATTTCGAACTTTATTCCATATAAAGGGGAGTTGGGGTGGGGGATTTTCTTGAAAATCTTAGTTTCGCATTCTTGGAAGATACTGAATTTAAATATCAAGTTTGGTTTTTAACGGAGTTTTTGTTTTTTTAGCTATGCTACCCACAGGCAGACAGACACAAATATTTTTCTAAAAATTATTTTTTTTTGGAATCAGGGGATTCCAAAACATTTATTTCCGGTGAAATCTCGGTATCGAAGTTTTGGGTGCAATACAATACCTTCTCTACACACTATGTAGTAGTACGTGTAGAGAAAGTAAAAACATTTTGAGAAAATGTCCGTGAGTATGTGTGGATGAACAGCATCCTAAGCATCATGGCGCTTCCTTCGGAAGGAAAATAAAGCCGTTGGTTCCGTGTCGTAGATTTACGGCACGTAAAAGAACCTCAATCATATTAAAAGGGGTCCCTGAGTAGAATTAAGCGGCCTTTCAGTATAGAAGGGACGCTGAGAAACGCAGCAGTTATGTGCCCGTAAATAAAGTACAATTTAATTCTTTGAGAACAGTCTAAAGAAAAATCGGTTAAATAGCAAATCTGGTATTTAAGTTCAGTTCCGAAGATGAGACTCAAACATTTTCAAAAAATCCTCCATCCAAAACTACATTTTACGTTGTCAATAAGGCTTCGTTTTATCAAAATGGCCAAAGGAAATTGTTTAAAGTGCCACATATTAAATATATTTACATCAAATATAAAACGTATGCAGTCTTGAATTTTATGGGAATAGCTTATGAATGCCTTTTCATTAGGAAGGAATTTTGTTTAACCTTGTAAATCTTGAGTAATAGACAAAGATGTGTTGAACAGAACTGAAGATTTGTTTGAAATACAAACTTATGTTAAATACATTTTCTGTGTCAGAAGCCAATTGTCCCTTATTTGACGAATACATACATTCCTTCATTTGTTAAAAGAGTTTCAGAACTTAACGGGGCTATTTCAAGTTGAAACCGATCAGTGAGGAACTGGCGTGAGCGATTTTCGTTATCCTCTCTCAATAAGCACCACCCGTTCACAGACTCTGGTGATAAGCAAAGAGGGGTAAAACGATCAGTTTTAACTTGAAATAATCCCGATGAGTTCTGCAACTGTTTTATCACACCGAGATATATATGTACACGTCAAATATGGGGCAGTAGGACCAGCTGGTATAGCGTCCATAACTATCGTTATTCCCTTTATATCTATTATGATATGCGTAAAGTATATAATTCTGCAAAAGTTTATATCAAAGCGAGTAGATAGAAAAATTAACTTTCATTAGAATAGTTTGTATCATTTGTAATAAATATTTGAAGATAGAGAAAATCACGTGAAATTAAACATAAACACTTTTCATATAAAACCAAACGATATCACGACTTATATATTCTAACATTTTTCCAGATTTTTCATTTCATAAGTTATTTTTATTTTAGTTGAAAAATTACACACGTTATGCAATTTTTTAATTTATGGTGTTTAAACAATCACTTTTTTACCCATTTAGTAGGACAGTTTTTCTATATTATCTGATGATATCACTGGGAAACTTTTTAAAATAACAGAGTTTTGAAGCGTAAAAGCTGAGGTGTTAATAAGAAAGTTCAGCAAAATCGTTAATAACAATTGCTTACTTTAAACTTTCTGCATCTGTTAGATCATAACCGCAATTTCAAAGATTATATAACATTTAATCTATTTAAAGCACACAAAACTATTTTGTAAACACCGCATACGAAACAGTTAAAAATTAAAAATTGAAATTTTAAAAAAAACATAAAAAAAAAGTTGAAATACTAGGTCACGTCAACTGCAATATCGTTGCTTCTTTTCACAATTATAATTTTACCGTGTTAATTTGGCTTCTAGAAATTTTACAAATTGGATATACATTTTTCCATAGTCACGAAAATCAATTTCAAGAGACTTTTTAAAGTAATTTTAATGCGGCACCAACTTTATTTAGCAGGTTTTCAAAGATTTATTTCCGATGTTACTCGGGAATCAGGAAGTTTCGCACACACAAATGTTTTCCATTACGCCAAACATTAAAGATCATGTGTTACATTCACATGACTTTCTCTATCTATTTTGCAACAAACTATTCTAAAACACTTTATATGCTTCAAGATAATCTAGATTTAGTCACTATGTGAGGCTTTGAAATTACATTATCTTTGTATGACCAGTATATAAACGAATAACGACTTCCTTTTTAAGAGAAGTATGTGTTTGTAAATTTAAACTAACAACAAGTAACATATTTGAAATGGGCAATTAAAAAAAATGTTTTGACATGAATTCTGTTTAACAAAATCTAAATTTTTTGTAGTAAGATTGTGTGTATCTGTTTTGGTTTACCAGCTATGCAAATGGAATCCAGAATTAAGAAGTCTTCAGGAGCTATCCCCAGAAAATTCAAGATACCTATAAATTTCATTTGCCATGAAAATATATTAAACAATGATACTACAGTGAAAACAGTTTTAGGATTGTTTAGAACATAACATTTTTGGAAACATGTTAAATGTAAAGGGTAGTTTGGGTGGAAGATTTTCTTGAAAATCCATGCAAGCTGCTGAACTTAAATATCACATTTTGTATTTAACTGACCTTTCATTTTTGAGTTATGCTGTTCAGTCACATACAGACACACATACACACACGAACATTTTTCTAAAATTGCTTTTTATTTGTTCAGGTACATCAAAACAAATATTTCCGATGAAATTTTCACATCGAATTTTCGGATGGAGTACAATACTTCCCCTACTTACTATAAGTAGAAGAGAAAGTATTATGTGTTATCAAATGTTTAATTATTTAAAATGAGCATAAAAGATTTGTTTGAAGTCTTTTTCATCAAAAACAACAAATTTGATGTTTAATTAACATTAGTGTTCTTTCATCACTGGTTCTGGTACACATTAAACTCTGATGTTTTATTATCACATGGGTTTCTGTAACCTCTATCGTTTATTAGTGGATGTACAATCTATTATTTTCTATCTGTTTTACTTAAATTGACACAAATCTTTGGAAAAATGAAAAAAAAAAATAGTTCGTTGCGTGTTTTAAACGGATCTATATTTTTACTTTCTCTACATATCACAGGGATCTACGAAGACAGAGAAGGAATTGCAATCCGCTCGAAAATTCGATACTGAGATTTTACCATAAGGGTGAAATGCTTTAGGGCCCCCCCAAAAAAAACATTTTTAGAAAAAGATCCGCGTGTGTGACCGTGTGAGTACGATGCGACACGAAGATTTTAAGGAAAATTCCCCCACCACCACAAATTACTCTTTATATGAAACATTTTCGAAAATGTTATTTCCTCAAAAATGGCTCTAACGATTTTGATTGAAATATCGTATATTAAAGCCATTTACATGAGAAATAAAATGTATATTTTGAATTTTCTGGGAATAACCTCTAAAGAGCTCTTCACCCTGTATAAATTTTGCTGAATTTTGTATAACTGGTAAACCGTAAGAGATAGACAAAAACTTAGTACACAAAAATGTAGATCTCGCTAAAACATAACATTTGTCATATACATTTTTTTTTCTTGGAGATGACCATTTTTGAGATATTCGTTGTTATTGGTTTCAGTTTTAAAATACTGAAACTTTTCTCATACGGAAATTTGTCAACTCCTGGCATGCAAAGCAACGCATTTCAATCACATAACAACCAACTTTTAAAAGATTTAACTATTACTTTAACCAACTGTATTCGCTTGCTGCTTTTCTGGTTACAAGGAAGCAAGTAATAAGAGCAATTCTACTAATATTTATCTGGATTAGCATGAGATAGAAGAATTAGTGTTTTAACAATAGGTTTGATTAAGAGATATTGGGATAGTCATGCAAATGGAACACATAAGATTTTTTTCTATCTGTTTCATTTATTTAAATTAATATAAACCTTTGGAGAAATAGCTACATAACACGTTTCTTTATAGATTAGCTATTTTCTGGCTTTAAAACTCCATGCAAATCAAAATATTTAATAAATGGAACAATTCATAACGGACATCTCGGAAATGGCTCATTGCAAAAAAAAAAAAAAAAAAAAAAAAAAAAAAAAAAATATATATATATATATATATATATATTTGGAATACACTGCGTGTATTAAAAACAACTGTATTTTTGTGTTGTGCATTTGTTTGCGCTTATTGCTTAACGTTTACCATTTATACAAGAATATAAAAACTTTCTTCATAATGAAGTGGACTTCACAGGCTATTCCAAGAAAATTGAAGTTGAGCAATTTGTTTGTCATATGTGGTAATTTAATAAAGATTCTAAGAGCCACTTTTGAGAAAATAAAACATTTGGAATGTTCCATGCAAAGGCTGATTGGGGTAATTAGGGAGAGAATTAGACATGGACGTGTGCCCCAGGATTCTGCGGCTCTTGTGATCCTTTGCCATTTACATGCTCCCAGGGAAGGCGAGATGAAGGGCGACCAAATTCGGATGACGACGGGCGCAAGCATGCATGAGGTCCCTATCAACTAAAATTGGAACGCTTCTGAAGCTTCACTAGCCTTGCTCTCAACCCTGAGCCTCCTGGCGAGCCCCCTGAAGGATCCAAAAAAACCTAAAGGCGGGTCCCGACCCAATATTCCTGACGACATCAGGATAACATTTTGCAATGCGCAAATCACCATTCAGCCGCAACCCTCCGAACACCGTCGCCTGGTCCTTCAACCCTAAAGAGATGATTACGAAATGATGGGAACAGGAAATGGTGAACCAGAAAATTTGGACGATGTAATGAACTTCCAGCATTCCAACCCGGGGGGAACCCCCCCCCCCCGAAAAATCCATGGTTTAGGTAGGTCGCCCACGGGGGTTGAACCCGCGGCCTCGCGAATGTGGGCCGCAGAAGAAACCGCCTGAGCCATATTGCTCGGTTAACTGAGGCGCAGGACTTTCTTGAAAACCTTCGTTTCATATCTTTGGAAAATGCTGACTTAAATACAAATATTGGTATCTATCCCATCTTTCCTTTTTGAGTTATGCTATTCACAGACACAGACCTACCTTTTCCTAAGAATGTGTTTTATTCAGAGGTTCTCCAAACAGCATTTCCAGTGAAATATCGGTATCGAATTGTTGGGTGGAATGCAATATATTTTTACCAACCTATATTGCTTTTCTGCGTGAAAGATGACTAAAACATAGCTTATACCCATTTCATATCTTCATAGAACAAAAGCCTTGCTCAAATGTAAGCAGTACTGACTATACTGTTTTGACCCTTAATATTTTAGAAATGTGTTCATAAAATATGTGTCGCATAAAAACACCCACATAAACGTAATCCTAAAATCTGATGTGTCCTATTCACATGAATTTCTCGGCCTGTTCTGCAACATTTTATTCTTACCAAAGCTTATGCTTCTATTTACTATGTGCTAATCAAGATAGATACCATTAGAAATAGTATAACTTATTTTCTTATAGGTACAAAGGAAATAACAAAATATACTAGACTGTAAAACTTTTTAACAGCTGGTCGCTAAAGTGACGACACTTGAATTCCATTTTCTTTGACCAAAAGAAAGAAATAGGAAGAACCACTCCCCATCTGAAAAAATCTGATGTGTACCATTCACATGACTTTCTCCATATCCCTGCAACAAATAATTCTACGGTTTGTCGGTTTTACAAGAGTCATCTAGAATGAAGAGAACTTCAGAAGATGTTCTAGAAGGTTGAAGATATACATTTAATTTGTTATGAAAATATCTTAAACATGTGGTATTTTGATGACATTTTTAAAGTCATTCATAAAAAAATGAAAATTTTGAAAAATGTTTCCAAGTAAAGGGTAGTTTGTGGTGAGGGTTTTTTCTGCACGTTTTTTGTCACATCCTTGGAAGATGAATTTTAATATAACATTTGATATGTAACGGACTTTTAGATTTTGAGTTATGCTGTTCACACACACACACACACACACGGACAGACACAGGTCACACACCAACCTTTTTCTAAAACACTTTTTATTAGGGTACCTCAAAATATGTATTTTCAGTGAAATCTTGACATCGAATTTTTGCACATTTACATAGTAGTGACAGAACTCCCGCCTCTTTTTTTTTTTTTTTTTTTTTTTTTAAACGTATCGTACTTTAACCTGGTAGGTAATATCGGACGATGCATGGAGTAGGAAAAACGTTACTCAAATGAATCCTGGGTCCATGGAGCTTAAAGTTACTCGACATTTGTCTTCTTAAGAATAGGGAAAACTCCGGGAGAAACCTTATCCGGGTAACTCACCCTAACCGAAATTCGAACCTTGGACCACTTGAATATGAGACAGACACGCTACCCCCTCACCACAGATGTGACAAAATATAATGATCTGATATGAGTTCACGTTCCATGTTTTGGCACATTCCTTTAAAATGTTGTGGTCTTTTTTTGTATTTGCTGAAACATATTTGGATACTGTCTTTCAAAGCTTCAACATAAAGCACAGGAACTTAATGTCTACAATTACGAATACATTTTCTACTGATTTTTATTTTTTTACATGATTTGGATATGCTCTAATATATAAATCCAACGAGAGGATTTATGCATTTTCAGGGGTCCCGTCATGGTAACTAAGAGTCTATAAAAGCTAGAGGATTTGTGGTTAGAATCCCAGGCATATCATTGCGTTTTATGTAACTAATTCAGATTAATATACTTAAATTACACAAATTTTGTACTGATATACTGTGAGTTACATAATACATATATCATACCATCGGCTAGAGTTTTGTCCGAATAACTTGCATTTTAGAAAAAAACATTAGAGAAATGCCCACGCTTTCCTCCACTATAACTACTGATTAATAGAATCAAAGGCCTTCTTAAAGTCCAAAAATACTCAGTGCAATTTTCATCGTTTAACTCTCATACATCTCAGTTTGAATATGCCAAAATAAAAGCAATATTTGGGCTAATAGCCCATTTCTGAAACCCATAAAGAGTTTTGTAATTTTATGAATTCTGAAATAACTTAATGCAATGCAAGAGAATTACAGAACAACCCAACAACTTGTGAGTCAGCACGTGATATTTTTTTATTGGTCGATGGGGGCGCTAATTGTGTTCACCGGTAGTGCTGACGCAACATTACAAAAAGCTATTTGACTATTTCAAGAGATTATTTGTCAATTTTATAAAACGAGGTCTAACTAGCCATATATTTTTGGCATCTCTCCTACTTCGCGTTAGGGAATTTTGGCAATTTCCTGAGGGATCTTTTGTTTAAAATATTTCAGGATGTTGTCCTCCTTAGCTTAATTTTTAATTTATCCCAGTCATAAAAGACGTAGGGAGTTAGATTGGGGGACCGAGGGGCTCCAAATTCCTAACAATAATCCTGTATTTTGTGAACTTTCTTTCGCTATTCTCATCGATTTACTGGTGGTATGAGCTCTGGCAGAGTCTGTTGAAAAAAAACGCCGGTTATTGTTCTAATAACGGGGACAAATTGTATCCATATATGAGGACATTAATTATTGACTTGAAAACAAATGACCCTAAAATTCTATCTCCGTTCATAGTGCACCATTTATCAATTTTTCGTCCTGAAAGAGTCCTTCATGAACTATATCAGGTTTCTCAGAGCTCCAATAACAATTACTTTTTGTACACACATAACCATGAAGTGGAAATGAGGTCACATCCGAGAAAAAATTATTAAATATGGACATGTTTGACCATTTGTACACACATAACCATGAAGTGGAAATGAGGTCACATCCGAGAAAAAATTATTAAATATGGACATATTTGACCATTTGTAACTTTTTTAGACTCCAGTCACAAATTTGTACCTGTGTACAGGTTCATACTCGTTGTAGAACATTGCACAGTAAGTTTGTATGATTTTAACTCCATTTAGTAGCTATTTGCACAGAGCTTTACTGTTATATAAGGAATTATTGGGAAAATTATCCAACGATGATCAAAGTTGTGTAATGTACCTTAAAAAACAATTCTATACTCTGTATTAGGTTTCTTTTCCTTAATATTACCAGTGGTAATACTGCCATTAATAATAAAGACTGGAAAGTGTACTATTTGGAACTTTGAGATGTGGGATTGTGTCTCCAAATGGTAGTTGTATTTATGAGCTAATTGGCTTAACACATGAATAAAATACGCACGTCGTACAATAGAAATCATATACTCAGCCATAATTAATTCTTGTTAAATAAAGGACAAAATATCACTTCAACTAACTGAATTATACTAATATATTAATTATATTAATATCTATTCTGTCAGTAGTGGATAGCCTGTCACTAGCGTGACTTAAGATCCGCTTCCACTTAGCGGAAACGAACCGAAACCGAAATTCCTACCGGAATCAAATCGAATCGAATCAAACTGAAGGAATGCACTTGTAACTGTATATTAACATTATCATATTTTACGATATTGATGTTATAACAACATTGCGCATTCTTTTGTTTTCTAAGAAGACTCACAATGACTAATGGTTATAAGCTAAACGAAAGTTGTAATTCTGGCTATAGAACAAAATGTCTTGCCAGCGAGTTCTTTTCGGTTCGATTCGACGCGCCTCCTTTTGTTCGTTTCTATTTAAAACCATTGTAAACGGAAATAACCAAAAAGAGGTGCGTCGTTTTGAAACGCCGAAATAAATGAAAGGAAGAGTAGTTGTTCTATTGCCGAAGAGTAAGTTTTTGTTTCGCTTATATTGTGGGTCTTCATAGAAAGCAAAAGAATGCGAAATGCTGCTAAAACATCAAAATCGTTTGTTTAATTTAATTGAAATCTAAAACTGCTCTATTAGAAAACTCAAATATTAATCTATATCTGGAATTAAATTAGCAAAATTAATTAAAAATATATCAGGCAAACTTAACATTATATATTTGGAGATATTACACTTAATCGTTTTATTTTTTAAATGTTTGATTTAAAATTTGTATGCCATTCTGTATTTGGTACTTTGTAGCTACAGGATTTCATAGTTTACATGTAATTATTGGAATTACACTTCTTATTAGGTGCTTATCACGAATTTTTATTTCTTTTCTCCTCGCAGAAGAAAGGTGAAAAGTCCAAATTTACCATCTATGCCCGTGTTAAAAAGATACCATGAATTCAGTAATTCGTTTCTGGTTTATTATTTTTCTGCCTCTTCACATAAATGTATTAATGTTACCTTTTGACCCATCTCCTGACCCCACAAGTACATTCGCTTCAGTTCCGCGTGGTATTTCGGTTCAATTCGACCCGATTCCGCTAAATGAGCGCGGCAGAGTTTCGGTTCGGTTCGACGCGATTCGACTCCGCTAAGTGGGAGTTAACTTTACATTCCACAGCGGCGGGGAATATGTGCCTACATGTTCACTAGCAAAATATTGTGAGTGGATTCATTCCATCGCTTCGTTATGATGACATTTAAATGCACCCTAAGCAAGTATGAGCTTTCTGGGAAGAACATTCTGGTTTGGGATCTCGAGCAGTGCGGACGTACCAGTGGGAGACAGGTAGCAGCAGAACAATGGGTGTGGATCTGGTTGTTTACCGGGGGAGGTTAGGAATGTGGTCGGGCAGGCGACCGCGGAAAGCAGGTAGAGGGGCGACTGGAGCTACGGAAACTACAAAGAATTATTATTTTATGGCTTTTGTATTACTAGCCCTGCTTGTGATAGGAGGAGTTGAAATAAATCCAAGAACTATAGGAGATGAAAGATGTGGAAGCTGCAACAAAGCACTGAGGACCGGACTTCTTTGTATTTCATGCGCGAGATGGTACCATTTTGGCTGTCAAAAAATTAAGAGAGAACAGAACATAGAAGAAAACTGGTCATGTAAGGACTGCAGAGATGTGACCGTCACCGCAAATGACAAAAAATTGGAGCAGCTGCAGGAGGAACTACAAGGCTTACGCGACAAGCTGAAAACAGCGGAATATATTATTCGGAAGCTTAAAGAAGAAAACCGCTTACTGAGGGAGACACGGGAAGATGACCTTAAGAAAGAGGAGAAACCATGTTTGATCATCGGCGACTCTATCGTTAGACACGCGGGAACTACAAATGCAAAGATAGCTTGTTATCCTGGCATAAAGACTGACGGCCTTCTGAGGGAAATTGAGAAGAAGCGAGAGGAGGAAGAAAGCAACTACCGGACCATCGTATTGCACGTTGGAAGTAATGACCTACGAAGGAGTTCTGACTATGTGATGGGAGACATGTATGATTTAGTTAAGAAGACAAAGGCACTGTTTCCCTCAGCAAACATTGTCATCAGTGGAGTTTTGAGGCGATGCGTAATCAACTGGAGGAAGATAATGCAGGTAAACGACGCGTTTTCGTGGGTGGCTGAACGACTGGATGTGCAGTTTGTGGACTCAAATTCGTGGATTGACGACTGGGACTATGGACGGGATGGTGTTCACCTAAACAGAAGAGGAACTTCAAAGTTGACAGCATTGTTCGCGAGGGTATCCGAGTGGAGCGGTGTCACCGGGCAGCACTGACAACGGCTTCGGGGAAGCGACGATTCTCAGGTAGGGGCACATTCCTTAAGGCTGTTGCAGGTAAATTGCCGAAGCATCATAAACAAAACTTTAGAATTTTGGAATTTAATGGAAATAAGTAACTCAAGTGTAATTATAGGTACGGAGTCATGGCCCAGTGTTGATATTAATGACGCGGAGAGGGACAGGGAAGGAAGAGGAGGGGGAATTTTTATTTGTACCAAGTTAGAGTTAAGCAGTAGGATATTGTGGGTGGAAGAAGTCGTAGAAATGATGGCCATTGAAATTATCGATCACGAAAACGAAACAAATAACATTACATTAATAGCGTGTTACAAACCACCTGGCGAAACTAACTTTAAAACTCTTCATAAATTAGTGGAAAAAATTTCTTCGGAAACGGGAAAAAATGTTATTTTAGCAGGAGATCTAAATTTGCCAAATGTGAACTGGAATGGGCAGTTATTAGGAGGCGAAGCTCAATGTGTTGTTAACCTTCTGGTTTGGGATCATGGGTTTTCGCAGGTAGTCAAAACAGATACCCGGAAATCGGCTGTATTGGACGTGTTTCTATGCAGACCTGAGTCATTGTTTAGCGCATGTGAGGTTTTGCCAGGTATAAGTGACCACAGCTGTGTACAATTAGACATAAACTGGAAGGTGCGAAACCGGTTTGAAGGAGAGGAAATTATTAGTTTTAACTTCTGCAGAGCAGACGTAGATGGAATTCAGACTTTTCTCAAAAAGCAATTTTGCCTGTTTGTAAAATCTGCAACAAATGTAGATGCAGCATGGGATAGTTTCAAAATACTTATTTCGGAATCAATAAAGAAATACGTTCCATAGAAAGTTATCAAACAAAATAATGATCCAGAATATTATACAGGATCCATCAGAATACTTAAACGAAAGTCTAGGCGCGCGTTTCATAAACGGAAGAAGTCAGATTGGCATTTTAACAGATATAAAGAATTAGATAAACAATTGAAAGACGAAACGTTGCAAGCCCAGGAGCGGTTCTTAGAACAAATTCTTAGCGGGACCAATAATAGTTGGAAATCTTTTTACAATTATGTAAGTAGACGCAGGGGAAATAAACTTGGCATACCAGAACTCAAGGAAAATGGAATTGCCATATTGAACGATAAGGAAAAAGTGAACGCATTAAATTCACATTTTGTGTCTGATTTTAAAAAAACGGATTATAATTATAAATTGGAAGTTGAGGATAGTGGAAATTCCTTTTTTCAAATAATGGCATCCAAATTGCGCAGAAGGATCAGAATGTTGCAAAATCGAAAGTCGAGGGGGCCTGATAATATACCGACCGAAATACTAAAAATTGGAGGGGAATCCATGATTCCGTACCTAATGCTTTTATTTAATATGTCAATAAATAACTGTGCCTTACCGGAAGACTGGAAAACCGCGATTGTAGTTCCAATTCATAAAGGGGGAAATATAACAGAATTAAATAATTATCGACCAGTCAGCCTAACTTCAGTAGTGTGCAAATTGGAGGAACATTTAATTGTGGAATATATACGGGAGGAATTAAGGGGTAAATATTTTGGACCTCAAACGCTGAGGAGATAAAATGGGAACCGTTGAAAGTTAGGCGTGAGAAACAGAGGTTGTACGCTTTATTTAAAGCTTACCATGGAAAACCCAACTTACTATGCACGAAACGATCATCCGTTCAAAATTAAGGGTAGAAGATACAGAACTGATGTGGGAAAGTTCTCCTTTGTAAATAGAACCATAAAAGACTGGAATGAATTGCCTGGAGCAGCCTTTCGGGGTTGTCCCCTGTCTCTGAAGAAATTTAGGAAAAATCTTGATTTTAATGTTGGATAATTTTTGTAAATATTCCTTAAATGGAATGCTTGTGATTTCATATTGTTGTAAATACAAATGTTAAATTGGTTGGTGATTCTAATTATGAAATTAATTAATCTGAATTGAGAGAAAAATTAATGTTTTCATATTTGTGTAAATAATTATTATATCTAGCTTACAAAGCCATAAACTGGCAGCTGTGATTTATTGTTTATATATCTTGTATACATATATAACTCTGCTACCGGGTGATACCCACTTGCAGAGAAATACATACATACATACATACATACATACATACATACATACATACATACATACATACATACATACATACATACATACATACATACATACATACATACATACATACATACATACATACATACATACATACATACATACATACATACATACATACATACATACATACATACATACATACATACATACATACATACATACATACATACATACATACATACATACATACATACATACATACATACATACATACATACATACATACATACATACATACATACATACATACATACATACATACATACATACATACATACATACATACATACATACATACATACATACATACATACATACATACATACATACATACATACATACATACATACATACATACATACATACATACATACATACATACATACATACATACATACATACATACATACATACATACATACATACATACATACATACATACATACATACATACATACATACATACATACATACATACATACATACATACATACATACATACATACATACATACATACATACATACATACATACATACATACATACATACATACATACATACATACATACATACATACATACATACATACAGACAGACAGAGACACACACACACATACATACAACCTGTGCAGTGCTCTTCATTCTGAATGGTCTCTTGTGTAAATGGTAACCTGTAGGAGAGTTATACTGTGTTACCTATAGACGAAATGTAGATCTATTTAAAACAAACAATTTGTATTAAATATCATCCGGGGACGGGTGTCAGACATTTTAAATGTATATAATGGCTTCACGGGTGATCAGCCAATGATGCTCCGGAGTGCTCACAACCGGGGATCCACAGAATGATTCTGACGGTCAATGAGGTAGTGCTCGCAAGAAGCGAGGTGGTGATGAAGTGGCACCTAGATAGCCGTTGGAGAAGGAACCTGGACCATTGAACGGATTATGCGTTGCTAGGGGATGGTTGGTTGCCTTACTGAAAAAAAAAACATTCATGAAACTGTTGAGTCCGCCGGAACCGTTCGAGACATCCAGGCCGGAACGAGGAGTTTGGGAAGTGTGAGCCAGCTGTGAGTAGATTGTCGTGTGATTCCTGAAGAGACGGCCCACCATCTGACCGCAAGATATTTGGAGAGGCCCCAGTGTCTATTTAGATGATACCGGCCGCACTGACAGAGTATTCTAACACATCAACACCGGAAATGGCCAATCAATCCGACAACCACTAAATTGTGTTCCTCTGGCGAAGCAAGCGGAGATACAGCAGGACATGGGACCTGAGGAATTACTGAAGAAACATTGGTGAGAATGAGAGAAAACGAACGGCGTGCTGTGCTTATGCTTGGAAACTGAATGCCGTTATCCGTTTTCCTTTACTTTGGATTGATAACACTCTGAATAATCCTGCCCCATTATTCTCTATTTGGACTTGAAGTCCGGATACCAGCAAGTGGCACTAGATATCAGAGATAAGCAGAAGTCTGCATTCTTGGCAGAGCCAGGGATTTAGCAGTTTGCGGCTATGATCTTTACCTTTATAACGTACTAGACACCTCCCAACGCCTCATAGAATCAGTGATGAGAAGGTTGACTTACGACGGTTGTTGGCTATATTTAGACGACATCAACTTCGTTGACAGTAATATAAACGACCAGCTCGAGAACCTGGCTAGAATATTGCAGAAGCTGTAGAAGCTGAACGCGAAGAAGTGCCAATTCTTCTGCAAGAAGATTAACTACTTGACACGCATAGTCTCACTAAGAGCTAGAGTTGCCACGGGCTTTGAGAAGGCTAGAGTTGTGAAATCTTGTCCTTGCCCGAAAGATGAACAGAAGTCGCGTAGTTTCCTGGGTCTGTGCAACTATTATCGCGGGTTCGTCAGATGTTTCTCCAACATCGTGGAACCTTTCACTCATCTGATGGAAGAACACCGGGCTTAAATGTGGACAGAAGAATCGAGGGCACGTTTCAGGTAATGAATCCAACTTACGATTTCCTCAACTGGATGGCGATTTCTTTGTGGATACTGACGCCAGTAACAGCGCTATAGTAGGGGCACTATTCAGAATGGCAGGAATCGGCAATATTCTACTACGCTGCACCCTAGTCAAATGGTTAGATCATTCTCCTCTCACCAAGGTGGCCCGGGCGACCATATATAGGATTTGTGGTGGACAAAGCGGTGCAGGGGTGGGTTTCTTCCGGGTTCTCCGGTTTACCCCACCATCGTATTCCACTGGTGCTCCATCTTCATTCCATTTATCATCAGCGTCATCACCTGCGATACTATATGTAGTAAAAGTGAGCGTTAACCCTATAAAAAGGAAGAAATTTACTACAATAAGACGACAGTGTACTACTGCGTTAGCATGTTATCTAGTGGAAATTCCTGGCAGTAGTGAAAGCACTGGAACACTTTCATTAGTGCCCTGAGGAGTGCAACCACCGCACATTTGCAATCACCGAGAAGGCTGTCCATGTGTAGTATCTGCAAAGGAACAGAATGGGATAGGGCTTGGGAGGAAGCAACTCGGATCGCTTCTAAGAGAAGTGGAAGCTGGAACTCGACCGAGATGGGCAGATATAGCACTCAGGGGTAGTGTGTTAAATTCACCTGGACACAATGGGACTCACTGAAAACCAGGGATGTGGTGTGGTTCAGAGTTTGGGAGTCACCAAATGGAAAGGCCCAAAGAGAACAGTTGTTCCTCCCTTGGAACAAGGTGACGGAGGTATGGAGGGAGTCTTTGGGAGGACATCTTGGATCCAACCGAACAATCGATAAGCTCCGGCAACGCTTAATGGCTGAGGCTAAAGACAAACGCTGAGCGAAGGTGCCTCAATATCATGTGTGTGCAAAAAGCTAGAGCCATCAGATCAGGAGCCAGGAATGGAATCAGCATATAATGTAGAAGCCCCCTTCGAAGGCATCACTATTGACAAAGCTGGACGAATAACACTTTTGCTTAGAGTTAACTTCCTCCACTGGTTAAATCCATCTCTTGGTTAAATTTTATATTCGTATTCGTTTGTTGCTTTCAATGTAAATGGTGATAAATAGACTGCCATAGGAAATAGTTTACTTTGCGACAGCGAAATTTAGAAGTAAAATGGCAATTCGAACCCTTTCTAAATGGAGATAGTACATCATTTTTTTTCTCATAGATTATGTAGTAAACTGGCTCCAGACCTTTAATTATAATTAAATACCCAAATATATTTGAACATCCAATGGAGAGGACTCATTAAGTCTTTGAGAAAATTCGCGTAATGTCTATCTTCATTTTTTCATTTAAAATTTATTACAAAACTTTTATTTACTTCTCATCATTTCTATTCATACCTGTGTCAAAAAATGACATTTATAATAAAACTAAAAGTTAAAATAACAATTCTGTCACTTATAAACATAACCTATATCTAAACCAGTGAACATTCTGGCAACCCAAGAATATTACATATATCGATAAGAATTACATTACAGTTTTAATTGTCTTAGTTTACACAGTTATCTCCACTGTCTATATTTTATATGGTACGCATTTGTGCCTACCTGCACACTTGTGAAGCATTCAAGCCAAAAGAAAAATGAATGTATAATGCTCGAAATGAGCGCTAATTTTACATATTTCGTTGTAACAAATACTATTAATTTTTCTAATCAAATACCACAGATGCAATATTTGGCTACTCTAATGCTACTATATGGACTAAAACATCTCATGTGATTTTTGTCAGTGTGTTTTAGAATTTGATGCTCGTCTTTTACCTCAATTTCATGGACTGTGAATAAAATTGCGGATGCATTTCAAATACATAAAATATTACAAAAAACATAAACAACAATGGTATAAAAATCATGCTTTCAGGGAGCGACAGACGGACAACTGAGCAGCAAGCGATTCAACAAAAAGTTTTTTATCTGGCATCCAGAAAAAACAACAATAAGTATAGTGATATTATTAGTAAATTCTGTCGCTCGCATTCCTTAGCCAAATCACCATAAAGCTGTTTATAATAGTTATTTATGAAATTAATGCTGCAGCGAAACTAGATCTATAAAATTTATGAAAAGAAAAATATATGTCTATTTATTAATTTTAACATTCCAGTGTTACCAGAGAGCAAAAATAATGCTCGAGATTTATGCGTCAAATTCTAAACCATGCACGTGAAATACTGTGTGTAAAGAATTGCTATACATATGTACAGGAGAATGGCAACTGATAGATTATGTAACTAGGATGCCGCTCTCTGTTCAGAAGACAAACATGCGCCCTTAAATTCTTTGTTATATAGAGAGAGCAGTTTTTCAATAAATTTATTCCCAATCTTTTTATGCAGTTTATTTCTATGGAAATAAGAGCAAACCGAATTGTTTTAAAAGACAAGTTAGTATTTCAGAGAAAACATCGTCCCATCTTTGGAGAAGCGTTTAATAAATAAATATTTACAAAGAATTTTAACAATTTAGCTAACAATCTTCAGATATTTCAGATTTTTTTTTCAAAATATAAATATAGATAGGTAAATTACTCTCTTATAAAATTAACATGTGCAATTTAATACTAACTTCATGGCTTTAGGGAAGAGAAAAACACAAAAAGTTTTGTCTTAATTACTGTCACAACTGTTTGGACTTATAAAGACTCATTAAGAAAGATTTTTCCCGTACTTAAATGTAAAAAAATACTCGTCACTTCTTTGAATGCACCAATTTTCTAAAAAGGGATTTTAAAATTTGGATATATTTCAGATATAAATAAAGAGGAGAGTTTAAAACTACGTATAGTTTGGAAATAAAGAAGAAAGAAAGAATGAAAGAAAGAAAAAGAAGAAGAAATTAAAACATATTATGTAATTATTTATTTATTTTGCTCCAGCCTTTTTCCATAAGGTAAATTTATACATAATATAATTTAATTCTTGGAAAGGTTTAAACATAAGAAAGAAATTATATATACGCAATATCCGCAAAGTGAATACAAAATTTTGTTTTAATGGTAAGAAATGTCCTTTCGAGTATTTTGATAAGATAAAATTTGAGACAGAAATCAATTGTTATGGAGTAAACAATGAACTGTATTGGAAATTGTTGAAAATAAATTGTTTTAATAGTCAGCGACGGCAAACATATTGTTCAGTTTATCTTAAACAAGAAGCGATTTGTGACAGTTACTGGTGGAATATGATTCCCTGTGGTTTCCATGACTACCGCCCGCTCGGTTATAGCTCTAGGCAGTTAGGTTCCACCACCTTTCTTTACCTTCGCCAGAAGCTGAATTTTGAGGATTAAATTTTGCCACATTATACTACATCATGAATGGACAAACCTCGAACCCTAGACAAACAACCCACAAAGCCGTCTAACATTACATAGTTTGAAACGAACCGGTGGACGGAGAAACTAGCAGACAATAAATGCAGTGGTAGTGGGCTGATTCTTAGATAAAGATTAGATTCTATTTTTAGTTTTTACACTTTCCATTGTTTCTTTAAAATATGGTTTCCTCCGATAGAGCTATTCTAGCTGCCTCACAAATGTTCGTCGATAAAACGAAATCTGATTGTGACTAGGCAAAATTCATTTGTGAATATAATTGTTCACAGAAATACGTAGAAGCAAAAATAGCCTATATTTTAGTTACAAATAATCTTAATTTATCTTTATGCTTCTGATAACTGTTTAAATAGATCAACACCATGTTTGCCGTTGCACAAGTAATTCAAACACAATCCTTTTTCACGGATGTTAAAACTGAGCTGGAAATCAAATATTTACTTTGCATATTTACAAAAGATCAAAATCATTTCTGTGAAAATTGTTTACCCTTTAGACTTCCTAGTAAGGGCGGTTACTTTTTAAAATTTAATATTTATTAGTTAAACTCAATGTGTACAATTGCATTTTTAAAATCTCACCAGTCTTTGATTAGCATGGTTAGTGATTGAAGTCTGCTTTCACACTTCGCTAGATGATATTTAAGGCATGATTTGTTGTAATTCTTGCAGACTCATTCCTTCTTGAGTTCATAGTATGACTCGTTCTGGCAGATCCTCACATAAAACCCATGGGCGGCGAATCGTGGCGATGCTCAAAGTTTGGTTTCTTACAGATTTCTGTCTTCATATGTCCGATCTCAATTATTTCATCAGGTATCTTGCCAGCATTGTTGTCTCTCTTCGAGGACGATACATTTTTAAATTTTGTATCTTCATTTGTTTTGTGAGAGATTGCCCCTCGTGTAACATTCCCTTTGAAGTTTCAACGGCACGGCAAAATCTTTAATTGTATCGTACATATTTCCTATATTTTTATTTCTCCTTGTTGTCTATAATAGGGAGTATTTTCAATTTCAAACAAAACAAACGTGAAAGGACTAACAGTTGTGTTTATATTTGATAAAGTGTGACATTAAAATTATGCTGAAATAGATTGACTTGTCAGGGATTTTATGGTCTTTTTAAAAATAATGCAAGCTTTTCTGATCAATGCTGTGAAAAAAAAAGTGTAAAACATAAGTTTAATAGTTTATCAGCATACACATATGACTAATTGTATATTAGAGACAATTTTTTTATGGAAATAATAAACGTAGTATAAAATTATGGCTTTAGTGCATATATTTCATGGCAGAATTACTCTGGGCCTTCTTTGGAACTTTAGCACAGAGTAAAAAATAATAGAGGTTTAAATTATGTAAATATGGACATTTTATGCAAATAAATATGTTCAGTATCACCTCTGGCCTTCAAAATCAGGGTGGAGGATGAGTCTCCTATTTTTTGTTACAAATCTGGCAAGTTTAGCGGGAAGGTACAGAACCTCTTCCGTTTCCCAAAACAGTAGATGCCTGTACTACTTCATAGCTGTACTTTCATACCTTCTAGCTTTCTAATGCAACCCACCTATGCTCATGTTCCTCTGCTCTGCTTTAAGAGAACTATCACAAGTAACCTCTTGTTTAAACATTACTATCCATGTTGTTTTATAGAAGTCGCTGCAATATCGGTAACTGAACTGGTTGTACAGCTCCGCATATCTTAAAAATCCTGTAGCATTTACCTTATACCCAGTAACACCTTGTATAAAATGCATGCTTAGTAAAGCGATCCATATTTAAAGAATGACGTAATATATAATTCTGTCTCACAAGCCGGTTGGGATGAACTAAATACAAACATAGTAAAGGTAAATGTTGGAGAGATATTTCCCCCCTTCAGCTATTTTAACGGAAAGGAGATGGGAAGTAGGTCAGAATATAAATAAACAAGAAAAATTGGACAGCTCATCACCAAACAAGTGCAATGTAAATTCAAATGACTTGTACTGTGTGCTATTGTGTTTAGGCTCATAACAGTGCATTTCTGACCCAAATTTTATTATATTAAATACTCATTTGGATGTTGGCACACTAAAAATAGATGGGCGCTCTATACACAAGAGGGCATACTTAAATAGATCGAAATGAAAATTCGGGAACTTAAAATATAAAAATGGATATCCCTAGACGAAATTAGATTATAACCTCTCCAATACCGTTTGCAGGAAATCTGAAAATTTCTAGATTTTTTCTAATTATGCTTGCAAATTACAGAATATAAACACTAAGCGCTGCATTAGTTTAAATATAAATTTACAGAACTTTGAAATCCACAGTTGGGAAGCAAAAACCGCAGTAAAATGAAAAAGGCCAACAAAAACCATATATAACATGCTTATGAGATACGATGTTTTTCTTCCGAATAAGTTTGTATAAAATATCCCATTTAATTTTTCTATCGATATTTTTATAACTTTATAAATTTTGAGCATTTCTTAGGAATCGATATTGTACAATTTGGAGAAAATATCCTCCAAATATATGTCAGTATATCTGCCACCTCCTGTACATTTAAATAAGTTAGCTTATAAAAATTCATTGGCAGCATAAAATTTGAGAATAATAATATTAAGAATAATAAGAAATATCAGTGAATCTGGAATAAAAAATCGGTACAAAAGAGGAGAAAAGTCCTCGCACATACAGCACTAATTGGTGATCCAGACAAGTATGTTGACTTGCAGACAGAACCCAGAGATGTGCAGTATCAGACCACATACACACTGAAATGAAACAATAACGTCTTTCCAAATTTCTAGAAATTTGTATAAGCATATATATAAATATGAGAATAAATTATAATTGATCAAAAATAGATAATGCAAAAGCAATGTCTACATATTAAAAAGCAAATGTGACATATATTTAAATCACTGCGTATTATTACAGTTTTTCACTTTTGAAGAAAAATTGTAGCTTCTTTAAACTTTCCATTGTTTCCTTTTATATGTTTTATTTTACTGTATGCTTACTATGCTTCCTCATAAAACTAAGCGGAACGGCAAAGCCATGCAATGCGTTACGAAGATAAAACTTTGTTTACTTGCATAAAACATCGTCTAGTGGCTAAATAAATCTAAATACAAATACACGTTGCCCACATTCTAAATATTTTAAAGCACTAGCTCGGCTGGTTGGCAGCCGGTTACAACTTTGTTGTTATTTCGAACACTGCACCTCACAGAAGGTGCTCTAATTATTGCAGATTTTTCAATTTTTCAGGGTGTATAAACGACACGTTTGTATAAAACCCTTGGGATTAGGTAGTGTCGCAGCACTAATTGAAAAGATTTCAAGAACCTTTTCAGTTGTGGAAGAATTAGATTTATATCTATAATTTTTATGTTCTTCAAATAGTCAAATAGAGAAGCATCCAAATACTGCAATTTAACGTATGAAGATAGCGGCAGCAACGGAGGAACTAGCCGCCGAAGCTGAGCAAGTGCTTCTAGACATTTAAACTGAGGGCATTGTATCATCATACTGCAACTGTAATGACTTTCGCTCCTTAAACCTAAGAGTATAGAATAAAATAAAACTCTGAATTATAACATAGCTTTCGGTTGTTGTTTTAGAAAATTAAATATAACATTTTATTTTAACACCGTAACGAGTTTTGGAAATATGACGGTCTCATTATTTTTGAAGAGCTAAACAGAAAGGAATCAATTTTTAATGTTCTACGGAAGGGATATTAGACCCCTAGCTTCAATATATATTTTAATTGCAAAATTGTTTGATTACATGTGTTACAATTCTCTGCTGTACAGCTAGAGAATCAATTAAAATTTGGGCAGACAATGATGTGGCTCACTTAACAGTAACCAAGCAAAAACAATATAATAATATAAACATATTTGATATACTTATAGTTTTTGAAACATAAATGTAAGCAAATATTTGAAGGTGTCATTTCAGTGTGTATGTTTCTAACGAATTCTATCCAACTGACAAAATGCTGCTGAGAAAAAGGTGTACAACAGACGCCACGTTTCTATTGGTTCTAACATCCACCAACATCGAATGCTCACTTGAATCTGTCTCACCAAACGACAATCAATCTACTCTAAAAGGGAAGATACAGACAAATAACACCGACTGCACCAAACGTCAGACAGACAATATTTTATGGGCCATGCCAATATTTGCCATGATAGGGAACAGGGACGGGGCTGATACGTCAACTTGATCGTCACCACAAAATGCCCTTCATCATTCATATGTAAGGTTCTAAATTCTAGCTAATGATGGTGCAACGGCAGCGAGGGTAACCTACCCGGCAGAGTTTCATTGTTAACATCTCATACTGATTTAAGTTAGATTCCCAATAACACAAGACTAATATTATGAATATTTTAAAATTCCCAATTTCTTGCATGTTCTCTTGTTTAACAGAAGGAACAGCAAACTAATTACGTTTAAAATTTTTTAGATTTTGAAAGGTCTCATAAGTTTATAAGGTATTTGAAGTTATTGTTTCATGGACAGATTACCCGTAGATGAGTCTAAAGGAAACGAGAATTTAACTGCCTTTGGTAACTTCTGCCGGACAGACTTCCTCTACATCCTAAAAATTCTAATGCCGACCAGAAGGTAAACAAGAGGAAAAGTCAGCCTTGCGTGACCTTTACATTGGCTCGCCAGGCTGCCAGAGAACTTCTTGAGACTACAAGCAAATAAAACTTCAAGCTGCACTGTCCATACGCTCTTTAAGAAAAAAAGTGTTCGTTTTAGAGCGAAATAAGCAACATACGCGAATAAAATTTAGAAATCCAAACACTAACCAAACTGATAATTTTTGTACTTTGTGTGGTATTGGTCATTACTTGGTAAAGGGTGCATACACATTTGAGCACTTTCAGAGAGCAAGCTGTGGAAGCTGATTTAAATAATATAAAGTACAGCTTTCGATAAAGAATCAGAAATTTGAATTTGATGCTTTTTGAAATGTAACCAAAGTGACATGCAGTTTGTTAGTGGAGAATTGTGGCAGCCTGACGAGGGGACCAGGCAGGGCTGTTCTTCAGACTAACAAAACAGATACACAAGGGACAACGCTCAGAAACCCCCATGCGTAGGCACACCTTACGCCTTCCTTCCGGACAAACTGAATTACAGCTACTGTAGTCTCCGGCTTTCCCCGCTTGATGTAGTGGTGCCATCTATAGTGGAAAAACAAACACTTCCATCATGGACCTGCAGTTTTAACCTTTTCCTTCTCTCCTCAGAAAGTAACTTATATGGCACCGTAAAGATAATATGGACTCTGTTATAGTCCCTATGTTCAAATTAATTCACAGCATCCTTATAGAGCCTTACACTTTAGTTAATATGGTTTCATATATTCTAGTGACATCTAGTTGCATGTGCCATCATATTTACAAAGTGATTAAAGAGTCTATTATAACATTCAGTTGTGTTTACTTACTCCAGGGTAGAATCGAGGAAAGAAACCTGGAATTCTTCCGAGGCTACATGGGTAGAGAGTACGTGCTATAATTGCTTTTAAATAATAATGAAAGCAACTCGTGTTACACTACATTTGGAAATGAACGTGGGTGAAGATTTTATCTACAGCATTGCTGCAAGAACACTGAAAAGAGAGCCTGGGAAGAGTGTCCAGTGAAAGCTACCGCAGAGGCACACCAACTCAAAGCAATGCACACAAGCTGCTAGCTGCTGCTCCCACACAACTTTCCTCGCATTGAACCGAAATGTATACACAGAGTAGCAAGCACACAGGCATCACGTGCTCTTTAAGTTACACGATGATCAACTAGTCTTTATGCATCTCATGAGGAATGAGACACCATATCTGCATGTACATTGCACGCTGTCCAATGCGAATCCAAACATTTAGGTTTTGAACAATTCAATTTATGTACCAGATGCAGCAATAGTTGTATTATTCTCTCTAAAGGCTTTTCTATATAGTTATTCTTGTTGTAGGTGATAACAATTATTTATTGCAATGATCCTCAAGTTCAATAACACCCTAGAACATTGAATAGTCATGAGTTCATGGACTTATGAAAGAATTGAAATAAGTGCTTTTGGGGTTTATTTGTAAAATTTGGTTCCAGCAGGATGAAATATCAATGCACTTCCAGGAAGAATGCAAAAAGTACATCTCGTTGGTGTGTTTGAAGCAAATATACGGTTACCCTGAAATGATTATAACAAAATTCGAGTTTTACAAGTTATTATAATGCGTCATAATTGCATATCCAAAAAAAGAAGACGATAATTAGCATAGTAGGCAGAGGAATTTCTAAGATTTAAAGTCAGGGCGAAAGCAACTCAAGACGAATCATTACTGGACTTCAATCAGAGACGCCGCAGTTAATGAACCACCCGCATCCCTAGTGCAGTCTGTTGGCATTTGCAGAAAGTTATCGTCAGACCTGTTTACCTGCCTTCCAGTGCTCCTTGGCCGCTGTTGTTACAGGTGGAGAACAATGCACAATGATATCTGGACACGTCAATTTCAGAGAAAGAGGCAACTGGAGGGGAAGCAGGTCAGTCGCATGACAATGACCAGGAGGTAAACAAGTCAGGTTGTTGCATCGGACCCCTCTCATAAAAAATACCTTAATTTGATTATAATAACGCATTAGCATTTCATTCGTAGTACTATAATATTTTTCAAATGGGAAGATATCTACTCTGCAGTGAATGAGATGCGTTATGGTGCCCTGCGTTGCCAGGATGCTATCCCCACTCTTTTCATATTTCCCTCTCACTCGCACACTGAGCATGCAAATCTGTCTGGTGACATAATGGTTATTCATAAGTATTATGAAATCTATTTGAACTAAAAATCGGTGATTTTTGCGATTCTGTCACTCCGATTGGCTGCCGGCCTGGTGGTGCTCAAGGATAAACCTCATTCCATTTGAAAGTCACTGTAATTTCTTACGCAGTGACGCATCGTGGGAGAGGAACTTATCCTCACCACATCACCACTCAGGATTTCTGGTCAGATATGAGATACGTTTGTACATTCTTTGCATTAGCAAATGGGCTGGGTGTGTAAAGCCAAGAGTTGCTATGCCTGCTCATCAGATAAATAAAAAACTTACTGAGCTCTCGGAATGTATTGTATTTAATTACAGGTGTGTTACGGGTGCTTATCTGAAACCAGTTGGAAATTCTTCACTGCCCATGTATTCGTGATAGTTCATTGTACCAGAGTTCAGTTAATTCATTAGACATTCATCCTTAATAATTGTATCACCTAAAACACAAACCATATTTGGAGGAACCCTATGTACATTCTGCAATGAAGATGAAAGTCACGATTTAACTAATCTTACTAACAATTTTGATGATATTCCACGATGGTATACATAGAGATTTTGGAGATTAATGTTTTTGAATATGTGCATGTTCTTAAGACCTCACTCGCTGATGTATGTGTTGAGTGTGTAGTTGAAGAGGCCTAACTCGCTCTCCAACCACCACCATTTTATGCTGTAACGTTTTTTCTAATTTTCTCATATATCTGCAGACGCACTGGACAGCTTTTGCAATTGTACGAGAACAAATCTCTTATTCTCATAAGATGAACAAAGATCTTTTGATCACCCTGTATTTCACTTATGAAAACTCCTCCCAACCTAGGGGAGACAGTGTGGCTCTGTCATGTTCTTTAATACTCTATTATACTCTCCTGGAAGATGTATTTGCCACAAAAATAAAGGAACACAAGAATCATCTAATAATAAACATGATTAGATTATTAAGCTACAAATTGTTTCGCATATAAAAATAAACGTTTGGAATTTAAAAACACATTTTGCTGAAGTCCATAATTGTTTAATGCGATGAAATAGATTAGGAGTTTGTATTAAACTGTGAAACAAACCACTGGAAATATGAATAACCAGCTGCTGACTGGTTTTTATTTGTGTATTTTATCAATTAAAACTTGTAAATTATATCAGTGGACTGTTCTTACATGTTAAGTTTGATATTATGTTCTTTGGATGGAGTAAACATTGCCTCTATATTTTGTGGACCTCACTGAAGATAGAAGTACAAAATGGCAGCCATTAAGCTGTCGCTTTAGAAATGGTGCTGAATCAATTTCCTAACTTTGTCAGCTCCATTAATGATGGAAAGGTTAGTGGTTTGCCAAGGACGGAATGAGCAGAGTTTATGCTCCATAAACTGCATGCTGATGAAATATGGGGAAGGAAAGTGTCATATTTCCAATGTGTTGGGGGTAGCGGTTTAGTTTTAGCTCCATTAAGATGCACATCAAAACAGAATTTTATTGCGACCCGTTTTCAAATGAGGTCCAGAAGGAAATCACTAGTTTATCTCCGGGACATCAGGAGGCGTTGACGTCAAGTGTGACTTCAATTTACTGCGAGACCTGATGGCAATAAGAGCTAAGTCCTTGGGTATTCTGAGAATCCCTTTCCTCTTATGTTTCACTTAAATAACATTTTTATAGTCCACATCTTGGCTAAGATATACCAGAATAACAACTAACACTTATAAGTATTCAAATGATCAATTTAAACTTCTTAATCACTATTTTTAGCTTTTTATTGGGATTAAAATATCAATACTATACCTGAAATCCCTTTTAAAATATCTTTTTTTTTCAACGGCACTCATGAATATAATTTTCTGCGATATAATAGCGAATGTTTCTATTTATCTTAACGTAATTATAAGTTCATGTTGCCTAATTCTTTGAAATACACATACACGATCAACTGAGGACAGCAAAGTTAAATTCACGAAAATTAGATCTTAGTATATAGGTTAATGTTAATGCTGTTTTCATAGCTATTATTATCTTTAATTATGTGTGAACAAAATTTCCATTTATACATCTACATAAACTTATTATTCGTTGGCTACTAACCTGTCAGTATTGTTTGATGGAACAAGTAAATAAGTGTTTTTACTTTCTGATATTTACTAAAACATAAGTTCATTATGTGTTGATATTCCCTGGTATATAATTCGAACAAAGCTGTGCATAATTTTAGAACATTTCTTTTTGCATTGTTCATGAACAAATAATTATTTATGAATATACATAGATATTATGAAGTGAGTATTCTTCAACGTCTTACAGCGACGATAAATGTTAATTGTTCAAGTTAACAATAGCTGGCTTATCTTTAAATAAAAATGACTATTTTTGCAGGAGGTTGTAAGTGGCTATTTCATCGATTTCATTCCCGAAGTTGTTGAGTAATTTGGGTAAAGTGCACTCGGAAATCCGGATTGAACTTTAAATTACTATGGGATTACTTTTTATTAAGGCTTTAATATTCATTATTGCTACAAGTTTCTATATATTTCTATAACTTAAACATTCTGGCTGTGATATAGAGGACCGTTATTACAATTTGCATTTAGAAACCATATTCCGAAATGTTGTGCTTGTAAATACAGAGCATATTTTGTGTGCATAATACTTTTAATCACCAAATGTTATTTAAAATTAAAGATCGATGTGAAGAACCATATCTAATAAAAGCAGTTGCTTGTTGTCTTAGCGTACATCAACATAAACCAAAAAATGTTTTATATTCTCTTCTCCTGGCTGACTGATTAAAGTCCCATTCACAATGAAAAATAAGAGCAGACGCAGCATAATTGCAAGACTTTGACCTAGATTATTTAATAGAAACGTCCACATAGCACACAGTGCACCATGTAGCACAAAAGTTTGCCAAATTTAAACTTAAGCTTGCGTTTGGAGCATAGACAAAGTATTCTGTATTTCTTTCTCTATGCACTGCCAGCTTCGATTGCGATTAGAGATTTTAGGCCATGTATTGTACACTCAAATGCAAAAAAATACGCCTGGTGCTGTGATTTTGCTGAACATATGAACGTTTGACGGGCACTCTGGTCATAAGACGATTTTCATTGGTGCCATTCTAGTATACCACCCAAATAAGAAAAGTCAACTCCGATTGGGCGTTCCATCCCTTCATCCCTCACCCCGCTCAACGGGTAGTCAGAATAGCAGTGTGTTAATTTTGTCCTCCACATGCTTGCATTACCTTGGCATTTGAACTTCACTCCAAGAACAGAGAAAAGATTAACCTAATTTTGTACCACGATGAGAGGGGTAGATTGTTGTCCACCAGTTTGCAACTCAAAACTTAATTTGTCTATCCCCTTCCTTTCGCTAATGTGGTCTGTCCATTAGACTTTTAAGAGCATAGCAAACATGGCAGTCAGCGAAAAGACCCCATCTTACGATAAGTATTTCGAATAGTATTTTTAACGTTTTTGAGTGTACAATCATGGTGTTCTTCCATTAGGCCGTACCTTGGCATTTTAAATGCTGACGCCAGATGCTGATTTGATGTTTACCACATTTTTATTTAGAAAATTTAGATGAATTCTCATTTTGGATATTATTGGTTGTTCATAATTTTAAATTTGCATTACGCTCAGAAGATTTCCGCAAGCCCATACCAACTTTTTGTGTACACATACGGCTGCATTGTGAGGAGGCTTCTCTTGTACTTGCGTTGATACTGCGTTACTTAGAGCAGAGTTTTCTTGTGAAATGTGCCTAAAGCCCTTCGCGTCAGGGTGCCTTGCTGAACACGTGAAAGGGATAACAAAAGATATATGAACGCAATGAAGATGCCAAGTATAAGAGGGGTGTAAATAACCTTTTTAAAGAGCAACACAATAAAAATAAATAAACAGAGGTACCTCAACTGACTATGGAGCGTCCTTTCATATGAAGGTCTGAATCTTTTAGTATATTGAAACATGCAATGCAATGTATTTCATCACTGTGTTTAATATTTTCCCTTGAATGCACTGGCATTCAGCTGTTTACTGTCTACCTTTCTGTTTTTGGATACCAGTGTTTTAGAAAATAGCCATAATCGGGCAAAACAGTGAGGTGAAATGGTAAGCCAGTCCCACGCCTTCAATATAATGAGCCAAGTTTAACCCTTTGCAGCCCGATTTATTTTCAATGAAATTGCTTTTTGAAAACTTAAAATGTTAATTCAAAATCTTCTCGGGCTTCTAGCCAGGTAAAAATTTGGCTTGACACCAACGTTTCGAAGAAGTGAATCTTCCTCGTCTTCAGGGTGAACTGACGAGGAAGATGCACTTCTTCGAAACGTTGGTGTCAAGCCAAATTTTTACCTGGCTAGAAGCCCGAGAATATTTTGAATTAACACGTCGCCAGGAAAGCTTCAGTTCTTATTTTAAAATGTTAGTCTTACCTAGTCTCTTATTGGTTGCTCAGTTGTCTAAACTTCTAAAGTACTGAACATCACTGTTCTAGATTTCAATCTCAGGTTAATGTGGGTTAGAATCCTCGCTACAATGCTCCTGATATAAAGGAAGGAATGGACCCAGGCAAAATAAACGCTGATTGGCATATAAGCATTGATTAGATCTTGGTAGCATTGTAATGAAATAAAGTGCTGTAACTGTTAGAAAAAAAGGTATCTTTAAAGGGATTTTATTTTCCATTTTACTTTTTCGAAGCCGTGTTAATATAAAAATACATTTAAAGAAAATAGTGAAATATTCACAATGAAGGTAAATAATTATTGAACGCTAACTTTTACTCATCTCAAACAACAAATACAGATAATGATACCACATGACACCGTTGGGCTGCAAATGGTTAAATATGAGATTTAGGAGTCTAATTCGCAAATAAGTGTTTCATCGATAAACTTATTTCGTTTTCAGGCGCTTGTCTAAACACAGTTATCATTAGGTTAGTTGAACATCCCCGTATGAAGGCATAGTTATTACTTTTAACGAGGACTTTATTCATTTCGTAATGTATGTTTGTGCATGCAGTAATCAATTATATATATCTAGGGAGAGGCGAAACGGTTACCATGTCAATTACCTGGGCACAATTGTCATAGCTTGTTGATTTGGCTGTAATGATAGATTAAAAATTCAATATTTTTGGTTAAGAATGTAGTCGACGCACGGGGTGCTGCAGTACACTTATGCCCATTAGATAAAGCTTCTCTCTCTCTGTCTCTCTCTCTTCTAAGGAAACTTTGATGTTCAATAGTTTTGTTAAACAAAACTAACATGATATGCGTAATTCGGTTGTTATCCTATGCTAATTCCAATGAGTTGTTATTATGAACATTTAAACAGTTGGGCTTTTCCTGTTTTGAGACAGTGGAAAGGGAAAGAAGGGACGTCACGTAGTCACATAGGCAACTGTAAATATGTGGTTAAAGGTTAAAACGAAAATACATAAGCATCGATAAATGGTTTCTGCGAAGAATTTAATTAATTTATTTATTAGTTTTCTAAGCAATTAAATATGTATATCGTTTTGTACATATCACATTCCTAAAATTCTATTTTGTTACACAACTCCAACTTTGCATGTTGTACAAATTTTATATTTCGCTTTTATACTATATCCTATACTTTTTACTATTTAAACAATAGTAAAAAGGATCATTAACCAACACATTTTGAATAGGAAATCATTTTATCATCTCAGTATATCGTACTATCATCTTAATTCACTACATCAACTGTTCAAATTAGTTATTTAGGGGATCCAATGCAAGCATGAAAGGTAATGATGTAGGTTATTTAACCAATTGCTTATTTCAGGAAGAACTTTAGAGTCTTCTGTAGCATATGATAGTTCTTATTTTGATTTTATTTTCATTTCCGTTCGTCTGTTTAATATATTTTTTTCACTAGAATTTTGGGTGTATTGAAAAGTATATAGGTAACAGATCAATTTTCACATATGTAGGTAGGGAAAAGCACAAGCAGCCCTAAGGGTAATTAGAACTTTTCTTCCTTCGTCCTATTTCCGGATTAAACGTCAGCGTTGGCATTGAGCTAGCTCGCTCGATGAAAGATTTTCTGAAAGTAGTATATGAATGATTTTAAGACATGGGATTAATTCTCATTGAGGAGTGATTCTAAACTGTAGACATAACGCAAGAAGTTGGCACGGGTTTCTAGATAAAAAAAATTACATGCGGAAACCTTCTGAACCCTTCGTAAGTTTCAAATTAAATAACATAACCAACAATGTCCAAAATTTAGATTGATATAATCTTTTTGAAATACTTGATATGTAAGTTAACCATTCTGAACACATATTTGGTAATGTAAGCTAAATTTACAATTCATTTATTAATTGTCAGGCCAACAAGCACTGTAAGTACTTACAGTAAGAGTTTGAGAAGTCATTAATACTTACAGTACAATTACAAAATGACGTAACACTCAATACATGTGCTACTTCAGGTAAAGAATCTATTGCAAAATTCATTAATAAAAGAGTGTATAAGAAGGCTTTGTCCATATAATTTAAATGTAGCCTTTCATTTGTTCACATTCAGAATCCATTTATTCTTAATATTGAATAAAATATTGAAAAGCAAATTTGATTTATTGTTGTTTTTTTACAGCTTTTTCAAGTATTTCAAAAAGTAATTGGCTAACCACGAACTGTAAGCTCGACCTGATAAAAATAATTGACAGTTCTTAGTACGCAACATACTATTGTAGATTAATAGGATATAAAAGGTTTTACAAATGAAACATCAGTTCAGCATCTAGTGTCAGCATTTAAAATGACAAAGCACGACCTAATAGAAGAATAATGATTGTATAGTAAATGCTATAGTATATTGAATCGGCATTTGTGCGTGATTCAGAAGCTGTGAATACATGAAAAAAGAAACGGAGACGTTGCGCGCCTATGTGGACCTTCCATTAGATGGCATTTGTAATATAAATTCTATTTTAAACTCATTTGTATAAAACTGGATATTTTTGTGAATATTTTAAAAATGAAACACGTAGCTCTGTTTTATTAGAACAACAAACATTATTATTTAAATAATAATTAAAGAAAACTGGGAGCGATACTTATACTACAGTCGAACCAAAATAAAAAATAAATAAATGGTTGTTGGGTGTCTATACAGCCAACCTTTACATGTCACTCCTAGCTACGGGCTCTGTAACCATTTAAGGATTATGTAAAATAGCTGTTTTATAGCATGATATTTCATAAAACAGTGTTTTTCTCAAAAGTACGTCTTCATACCTTCAAAATTATTCTTGCGTCCAAGTTTTTGTTTAATCTTCATTAACTTTTTCCACGATGAAGTATCCTCCGTAACATTCTATAGGATACACTACATGTTTCTAAAGTTTTTGAATGAAATATATGATTAATCTTAAGGATTAAAATTTCTTAGAGTTATAAAAATTCACAATTTGCTCGTCATATTGTGACAGTACGGTCCGTGTGCGGCCGCTCACGTTTTCCTTGGTGTGTGAGTCGGCAAAACACAGGAAGTGGGGCGCGACTGTATTCGGCAGCTTTGGAACGCGGCACACCAGATTCTTCCAGAAGCTTCGGCTTCCACAATTTTCCGACGTCATTTCTAACCATAAAAAGGAAGGAAGAACAACAAGCCGTGTGAGGGTTAGTGAGTGACTGGAGTGTTGGCGCACAGTGAAATGCGAGCAGCTAGTATCTACGCGTCGAAGCGTCGAGCGAATTGCCGTAACAGTGAATTAAAGACTAAATTTATAACTAAAATTATGAGTTAATAAACACATTTGTTGAATATTTATTTAAAATATATTTTAATGCAATATTTATTTGTGTTTCAAAGCTGCAATTACAAAACTCACAACCAATTTTTACTACTCATAAAACACGTGGAACATTTTGATTATCCTGCATAATTAGATAATAACATTTATGAAGTTATTTTCAGCTTTCAAATTATTCATTTACTTTGAATGAAATTTGGTGTGAATAAGGAATACAGTCACAGCAACAGTTTAAAAAAATCCATATAAAGATGTGAAACTTTTAAAATTCACTCCCAGTGTTCCTTACACCAAATAAAATGTCATAATTCTGGATTATTTTTATCGTAGACCAATAACTAAAGGAAATTTATACAGTTAAGCGAGTAATTTGGAAAATTCTAACTTCTTTTTTAAGAATTATGAATTTATCCTAGAAGTAAGTTGGTTTATTACTAGAACTCGGTTTTGGGTTCCGAAGTGCACACCGATCAGTCAGCGCTATAAAGAGAGGGTAAAAACGCCTTGTACTTTTAGAAAAAAAATTATAGAACTGATACAAAAAAAAAAAAAGAAGCAAACAACAGAATAATAATGACAACAGAACTTTGAAAAGGCACTCAACATTAATAAACCAAACTCACTCAGAATTCATTATGGTGTGTGAATTACAAAATGCATATTTACTGTACCGAAAGAAAAGGCTCTCCTCCTGTCACTCAAAATATATGTAAACAATCTACAAGTTTGTTTAATGTGAACGCTACTCTTTCATATTTTCAACATTTTTCAATCTGCGCTCTCTTTCAGGGTTTATTTACTAGCAGGAACTGAACGAGGCCAGGCAGTGAGCATTGCTAAATAGTGCAACGCTGTAGAGACAACGTTACTCCAGCATGATATAGTTATACTTTGTGTGCACCGAACCTCAATTCAGCAATTTCTTTACCGCGGACCGAGCTCTATTCATTATTATGAAACAATTGGTGCACATAAGTAAGTATATGCATTTTTAATCAGTAACCTGCTGTGCATTTAGAACGATCCATTCTGTTACGAACAAATGCATATATGATGTATTTTTCTTTCACTTCCTCTCCCCCTCCAAATTAACACGGGTTTTCACAACTTTTATGTTTGTTTTAAACAACTGTATACAAATCCTTTGTATTATATGACTAACGGGCAGTTCATTCATCTGAGTAGAATAATAGCACATACACTCCTGTTATAACATGCACGTTGCTTTGAAATTGATAACGAAGGGAGATGCTTCCGTTACTAACGTTTTATTTCCGCTTTAGGAATGATCCACGTTTGGATGAAAACTGCACTGCTCCTGGGGGCATACCCCAAAATATACCACCTGGATGAAATTCTCGATTTGCTACTGCAGATCAATACGGCGTGCTGCAGCAGCACCTATTAAATTTGGACGCTCATATAGGTGCTATGGACCACAAGAGAAGTGAATAAAGGTTGGCCAAACCGTTCTAAACAGGGCAAAAAGAAATGTTCTATATATGCTAACAGCAACATGCTTTACTCCTATCGTTAATTAATGTTATTAGCATACATGATGCCAAATTAGGGCGTAGAAAAGTGCTTACCACCTTAGTCTGGAAACCTTAATTTAAGGATGCTGAGTAACTGTAAGTCAGCTCTTGACTACTGTTTGGAATGCTAATTTTGATATTAAATTTATCAAAAACTTTTAACATAATAGATTGAAACTGTGACATTAAATAGAATAATCCATATAGAGTGCCGATGTATACAAAACATTAATGTTATACATATATTATAATATTTAAAGTAATGTCACTGGTAGCAGGTGCGTTTTTTTCTCAGACTACTTACTTTTTTCAGGTAACTTTTTTATAGTTTCAATAGATGCATTATTTGACAATACACAGCTAGATTTGTTTCTTATATTTGAGGACAATCTTTTCCCAATTTGTTTTTTATGTAATGAACACAGAATTCATACTATTTTTTCTTCTCAAAAATTACTCTAGGGGTCCTTTGCCAGTGTCTGGGATCAGATGCCTGCTGAAGAGCAGAAAGTTGTTTAATTTATGGACGCTATTTACTGCTGTGGTTCTCAGCGTCCCGTTCTATATTGGGCGTGAAAGATAACTTAATTTTGCTCAGAGACCTCTTTATCAGGATTGAGGTTATTTTACGTGCCGTAAGACGGGAGCAACGGCTTAACTTCCCTTCCACCGGGTTTGAAGCCACGACCTCGGGAACCAGAGGCTAGCATGTTACGCCTAGACCACAGAGGACGACTGAAGAGCACAAGCTCTGGATAAGAGAGAGTAACAATGAGTGATCAATCCTGGTATGAAAGTGAGGGAGTGGATGATATGAAATGTGAAAGAGATGAAAGGACAGATTTTAATGGAGCAATTGGAGGAATGAATGGCTGAGTAATCGGAGACCCAGAAAAAGCCCACATGCGGTGTCCTGGGATCGAACCCGGGCCGCCTAGATGATAAGCGAACGGTCTAACCTCTCGGCCATGGCACCGTTGCTAATTTTTACACACATATACTTTTAATAAATTATGAATAGCAACTAGAGGATTTATTTTAGCTGTAATTTCTAGCTCTTGAGTTGAAATTCTTGAAGATTTCGTCCATATAGCTTGAAGCATAATATAGAAAAGTGCACTTAAATATACTCCTAGTAAAGATAATTTTTAGAAAATACTAATTTTGATATGTATATAGCATTAATTTTAACATACATTTATAAACTTACATGACTTATATTCAGTGTTAAGTTTTTATTTAATGTTAAATAATTTTTGAGAATCTCGAAATCAAAGTTGGCACTCCAAACAACAGTATAAAACTACCTTACAACTACCCAGTAGACTTGAATGTATACAATGTCCCGATTATCGTAATCCACAATTAAGTTGTATGCCATATATACCAATTGAAATAATGTTTCACAAGAAGTTGCGATGCAATTGAAAAGGGAAAAACCATACCTGTGTAAAATCACAACGTAGAGACACACATAATAGCATTCTTGCTTTAAATGGTTTCACATATGGTTTTGTGATTCAAATAATCTCATCAAGGTGCGTTCAAAAACGAATCATGGTGCATCATTCAGAAAGACAGAACGTGAAAAGCAAAACACAAAGCAGAATTTATTTGGTGAAGTCAGGACTTTTGATGCTTTATATACCTACAAGAGATACACTTGTCGCTAGAACTGGAATGCTGGGAAAATTGATTTCTGGATTGATTCACATCGTTGATTCACGCTTCGCATTTCTTCTTTGGCTGTAGGGTTATTACAAAAATCATTATGGAATGTGTGTATGTTCTCAGGGGCTGTAGAAAGCTGTATCAAATTATCTTCCTAAATGCATTGTCCTTGATATTAGCAAACCATTCTGCTTGGAGTAGTGAAAACAAAAGTGATTTTAGGTGAAATTTATAAATTCTACGAGGGGCGTTCAAATATTCTTTAGAAAATCTAAATAATTACACCAATAGCATCGAAAAAAAAATTGTATTTAGTAACCGTCGGCTCTTACTAGATGGCAGTTTAAGTTTCAGTTATATCCATCTCGTGGTTTCTTTGCCATAGGTGACTGAATCAACAATCTTGTGTTTCTTTAGAAAGATGAAAAAAAACAAAAAAAAAAAAAACGAGTTTCGTGAGGTGATTAAACATTTTTTAAAAGGCTTAACACCGTTTGCAACAATCTTTGTCATACCTAATTTTGGTGCAAAACTGAGAACACTCTACCTTGTGATATGCCTTTGGCCTCTACTATTTCGCGAATAATTTCGGAAGAAGTCACTTCTATTGGACGTCCGGAACGATGTTCATCAGTTCTTTAAATTCATTTATCCAATTGTAAATTATTGCAAACGCAGGAGCAGATGTGCCATGAGCTTCATCCAACTCGGCTTTTATCTCTTTCGTTGATTATTCAAACGAAACTCGTTTCCCCTCCCCTTCTTTATAAAGAAGCACTAGACTGCTGATTCAGTCGCCTATGGCAATGAACACTGCACTGCCATTTAGTAAGAGCTGACGGTTAGTAAACACAAACTTTTTTCGACGCTACAAGTGCAGTTTCTTGGATTTTCTAAGCACTTATTGAACGCCCCTAACATATTAATGGACATGTGTTTTTGATATTTATACTGCAAGTAAGGGACCAAATCATAAGCACTTTGACATATTTTTGTTGCAGCATTTCTAGTAATTTTTAAGTTATTAATTGTTTAATTGATTAGTTTAAAGGTAAACAAAAACTCTCCACACGATGAAAAAATTATACATTTTCTGATTTAAATATCCATTTCGAATTTACAAAATATTTAAGAACAAATGCTGGAAATACTTTTTATTAATGTTTTAGATTTTATAAAAAAATTATAAACTAATGAGAAACAATATTTTTCAATAATTTTAGTGTGTTATTTAAATATTCTTATTAATATGCTCCAATGATAACCAATAAAGCAAAATCACTCGCAACATTTTAACACCTATAGCTTTATATGTAGCTCTAAACATTTGAATATCATTAAACAAAAATTGCATCATGTGGAACATTCTGAACTACTAAAAATGTAGAAAAACAGAAAGCGAGAAAAAACAGCTTTGAAATTCTAAAGAGCTATTTGGTTCTGCGGGCAAAATCATTTAAAAACTCGAGTAAAATTATTTCTAATGGGCAGTATTAGACGTCAAATACAGATTATAAAACTAGACGATTCATTCTTAATAGCACAAAGTTGACTTTTCAAGGATTTCGCTCAATTTGCACATATGGGTACCCTTAAGAAAAACTCGTTTTCTTTAAATTAGTATACCTATAGGGGGACTATTGCAAATATTGGTATCAGCATTTGAAGACGATGTAATGCTCCAGTATTTTCAATTCGCTATTCTTTAAAGTTCACGAGGAAAACTATACGATGTTTTTAGGATGGCTATTATTCCCTATCTCAGACTTTCGGTTGTTTACGTAACAGATCACACAGTAGACCCTCCACTGCTCTTTGGCCTGCCGATTTTAGGTGGAGTGATATATGTAGACACAGCACAAACATAGCTCAGAGCTGTTCAAAAGACATTAGACCCTTAAATATTTACTTCATTTATGAAAGTGCTATCAGTTAGCGAACAAAACGAGATACAATTATGCGTTATAGCATTGTTCTGTACTAAATATCAAATTATTTGTACTTATTCACCTCGCATCCTGTATATGCAAATACATGACATGTATGTAGCAAGTTGTGGTGCCTTCAAACCATTTTAAATATCACCCCATATTTCTTAAATCACCTCAAAGATTGCTTTATGCAACACACATTGCCATCGTTACCGAATAAATTAGCATCATATCCAATCATTAGAATTTAATTCTCTCACTTTAACTTAAAAGCATTGTTATTTTGTGTTAATTTATACAAATAAACTCCATCAATAACACCAAGCAATTTAAATATATATTTAACTGTCATAACAATGGGTTTGTTGTATAAAACATTGATAGCTTGTATAATCATACACAATAGAATCTTTGAGATGTCATACTAACAATAAGGATGCCATTTACAAATGTTTCTGATGACGTCAGAACTTTCACATGAAATATATTCAAATATTTGTTTCTGTGAAAAAGTGTCTTTTAAAACATTGGTTGACGTATCCAAGCGTTTTTTGAAAAAATAAATCCATTTAGCTCTAGCATAAAATATGTGGGACTTGGCGCAAAACAAGCTTAGAGAACACCTATCTTCAGAGGGCGTTAACACCAAATAGGATACAGGATCAACAGCTGAATGAACGAACTAAAATCAGCCCAGAAACCAGTTCTCCCGATTTACACTTATTGTAACGTAAGTACCACTTGAGTTTTCTTAATAAAAATATTTTCACCTCCTCAAAATAGTCTGAAAATATGCAACTAAGAGTGACGTGAGTGCTTTCGAGTTGGAACTGTTTAAAACCAAACGCTAAGGAAATTCACAATCAAAATTTGCGGAATCGGAAAAAATGACCTTATGATTGCGTCTTCTCAAAAATTATTAAGACTCTAATTTCAAAATATATTTTACCTTTTATAATTATGACTGTATAAAATAAGACAACATTTAAATTGAAGTTATTGAATTTTCATTTTATATTGATGAAGGTAAAACCTCGAATTAAACTATTTTCGTTTAAAACTTTTTGTTATTGGAACTTGATTCTCCGTATTTTTCTTGCTCAAAACGTTCTACACGTCGGAGTTTTTATAGATTTTAAGTGAAATTTTTCGTCAAGCCGTCATAAACGTTTTTGGTTTGAAATACTGATGCTCAAAACAATAAGGGACTGCAAAACATTCAAATTTATAAATATGATTTTGAAATATTTTTGAACCTGTAAAATCAAAAATATTTTATGACAAATTTTCTCTCTAGAATGACGTGGTCATTTAAAAGAACATTATTGTTTATAAAATTCCATGGTGTGGAAGATTTTACGAAGGAAATTAAAACTGTTTGTTTGACAGTAGTTTGAAATCTAAAAGTGATAAGAAAGGACATTTAAAAGTTTTCAATGTTTACATCAACAATGGTTTAAGATGAAATCTTCAGCTAACTGGCTAAAACCTTTGGAAAATAGCATTTTCAGTGGTGTTTCCTCTTAAAGTGTTTATAATCAAATAACGATATGAACACAGAAGTTAAAAGGGGCTATATAGTAATTAAAATACCTTCCAGATTGAGGCTTTCTTGATTGAGTACTCTTGAAGCTCAAAAGCACAATATTGAAGCTGACAAATTGTTCATGTTCGGTTAACAGAAGCAGTTTTAATCTCTACAACAGGCATATTCAAGGTAGTTCTTCCGAGGACGTTAGAACTCATTTCTCCCGACTTTAATCAATGTGGAGAAATATTCGTGAGTCACAGATACTGTCATATATACTACAATGCTCGGTAGCAAATGTGCTGTATTTAAGTAAACATAAACAGAATGTCAGCTGCGAAACGCGGGATGTATCATTTTCATAACATCTTCGGAGGCTCCACACGAGCTAAAAATAAAATTATTTGATGTAAAAAAATTGTACAACATAAAATTTCGAAAAAAGAGGGTATAAGTCATTTAAATCATTGCTTAAGAATTCATTTTGAAAATTCCGATTACTTATATTTCAGCAAAGCTTCTATAAATCGAATTACATTTAACACCAGCACCGCAGTAGACTACGCAAGAATCATTTGGTTCATCTATTAAGACTCTGAAAATCATTCTTAGCAACAGATAGTAATGGAATTGTCCAAAGTAAAACATAACCGAAGTAAAAAAGAAAGGAAGAAAATAAATGAAAATAAATGACCACTAGATGGAGATGAGGAAGGTCTTGAATTTACAAACATTCCATTCCAGTCGCATAGCAGCATGTCTTAGTTCTTCATACGGAGTGGAATGGGTTACCTCCCTCTACTCATTTAATTTGGAAATCCTGTTCTAGAATTAAGAATGACGCAGATATTCACATTGCTTTGATCTTACTTGTCTGCCGTACTTTAGCATAGGTTGACTAACACGTAAACGCATTGAGATCATTCCAGTATCTCCGAAGTGGTCTACCTAGTCCTGTCTAATATAAGTGTATAGTTTAGTTATTCATAAAGGCAAGACTCATGGCTACTCTTTCATTTGCTGAAGGTCATGCTTATCAAATCCTACATTGTGATGCGCTTTTGAGCTGATCTTGAGGAATCAAGGACTTGAAAGTTTCCCGCGCTGGTTATTAATGATTTCTTCTCGGGACGTCAGCCAGGTAAGTGTTGAATTAATTTCCAAACTTTCAACGACGTACTCTGTCGCCATCATCAGGGAACTGGAGAAAAATTGCTCTGGGGTATTTATATCTGGAGGGGAAGGCTGAAGGACCGCATCGCGCGCTGTCTTTGGTCGGCACTGGACAATGGGGGTTGAGGGGGATGGGCCAGAGCAACTTCTCTTCAGTTCCCTGATGATGGCGGAGTACGTCGTTGAAAGCTTGGAAATTAATCCAATGCTTACCTGGCTGACGTCCCGAGAAGAAATCATTAATGCTCTTGAGGAGTTTGACTGAACTATACCAGTTGGGCTAACTGTCCCGTATTTGCAGATATCCCTCCGTGTGCTAAAAGAGTTTCAGAACTCAACGGGGCTATTTCAAGTTAAAACCCAGCAATAAGGAACTGGCGGGTTTTAATTTGAAATAGCCCTGTTGAATTATACAGCTCTTTTAACGCACGTAGAAATATTTACACGCTTCAAATACGGGACAGTTGGGCCAACTGTTACGTCATAAAATCACCACTTAATTAATTATATAACATTTGTTATTTCAAAGAAAAGGAAATGAAAAGATAAAACGAAAAAGAAACACTGTAAACGTAGCATCTTAGTATTATTTTCCGCTTTAAGCGATACAACTGTTGTATAAATCAATCTTTCAGTTGGTATTAGCAAAAACGTAATTGTGGATGACCAAGATATACGGGACACGATATGCAGGTAGTGGTTTAGGTAATTAACTCTATCGCATTGTAATCCCATTTGGAAATCAAGTTACACTGTTTAATTATTAAAAAGCAATATTTCATAATTCTAGGGTAACTAACCAGAATCAAATGTTTACCTCGTGAACTAACCTTCTAAGCGAGAAATACCAAAATATATACCAACATTAGAAGGGCAAAAAGTGTTACAGCTTTGATTTACAATTATTTGTATACAATGAAAAAGCGTTCGTGATTATTTTCATTTTTGGTTTAGTCGCTTGCAGCGATATAACTGTGTTGAATAAACACATGTTGGAAGAGTGAAATGTCATGTCTGTAATTGGAGTGTGTACCTTGGTTATAGTTATATTTTCGTGGTAGCTTAGTTAACCCTTTCACTGCTAACTGCGGATACATCCATTGTCATCAGACAGAAGTTCAGTTTAGTATATTTCCTCGTAACGACACAGCGTTCTTACAGAGACTCTGCCTTCTGAATTGTTTATATTTTTGGAGTGGCTGCCTCTATTAGTTTTTAATTTTGTTAATCAATTACACGTGTTCCTATTTAATGCATTTTGTACAGTTACTACTTGTATCGTTTAAATTGACCTCTAGCAAGGATGATTGTCACGTTGATGTTGCAGATTGAGCTGCAATTTTTATGGCGAAAATGTGGCTTGGCTAAATCTCCCATAGGGTCTGTTCACCCGAAAAAAACTAAAAAGTTTTAAACTCTGATGGTTGACTTTAGTTCTGTCTTCCGCTCAACGATAACCTGCCTGGTACTATGCAGGCGCTGATAACGAACTTTACCCGCACTGAGGCTACAAGAATATGCGCGCAAGACCGTACTAAAGATAGTTTAAACCATGAGTTCACTTGGTGACGAGAGTATCAGTCACAGATAATTTCATTTTTCTCAGCGTTGGATGGTTCAAAAAATACTGAACAAATAAAATTTGGACAGGAGAGTCAGACTGAAAAATTCATTGCTACAGCTGGGATTTGAAACACGTACGAGCATCTCTGGGTCTTTTGCCGATTGATCTAACCACTGAGCTACAATGGTATCATACCGACATGCCATTAAATGACTTGAATGTTTCCTGATAAACAACAAGATTTAAAATTATTTTGAGATTACACACACACTAAACTATGAAACCCAACTTAAAGTACTTGCGGCATCGTAACTTACCTTTGGGGTTTGGCAATGACTTTTTCAGTTTGACTCTACCTATCCAACCTCTGTCTTACATTTGGCTTGTGTGCAAATAACAAAATTAAAACTACAAATTCTATTGTTTAATATTTTTAAACAGTGATATATGGAAGGGATTAAACCCTTATCACCGAATAGGTATTATAATTTGTAAATACGTTTTTTTTTTGTCAAACTTGGGCTAGAAAGCTGAACACTGCTGTTTTTATTTTCGAGCTACTTTCACTAAAAAATCCCACCTCGATCTGTAGTATCAATGTGGCAATGCTGTTTTGTAAGTGACTCTTCTGAATAATAATGGATTTTTCTTGAATTTGGGATGAACAAATGTACATTCTGTTTTCAGAGAAAGACACTCAAAATTCGGAAGAGCAACTCAACTTATGTGCCAATGTAAAGGAGACGAGCAGTAAAAATACTGTGGTCTCACACCGCGAGCTTGTGAAGAAAACTTTGAGAATGGGCAAAAAATCTTGAAGCCACCCATAGAAAGCCATGAGGTCGGTGATTTCGCGAGGTATATAGCAGCGAAAAGGTTAATGTCGCACAGCATCTAACATTTGTTTTAAAACTGTATTATTCTACAAGTCGCAGGGTTTACCAATTACCTACAGGGTACTTAAGGCACTCCGATTACAGGCTTGTTGCAAATACAGCGTCAAGTCTATAGCCTGAGTCAATGTAAGGTGAAATTAATAGTAAGTAGAAGAAAGCTGGGGGTTAAAGATTGGAGGTCAGAGCAGAATTCGCCTCTAAAAAGCTTATAATACTACATATTCACACAATAAGCAACTGATTACTGTTGTTTTTGCCAACTTCTAAGTGTGCTCTTTCTTTGAAGTACATCTACCACGATCAAATCAAAAGCACATGAGTGTACTTCGAAACAATACCAACTTACCTACCAATAAAACTCAAATAAAATTACTCATATAACGAAAGTAAATATGGACATAATCTATGTACAATGTAAGAGAAAAGTAAACTTGGAACTGAATATTAGGAAGTATTTTGTATAAATAAAAACTTATATGAAATATAATTTATCTTAAATACGGATTTCAGTGTATATGCTTACAATTATGTGTTAGTGTGTTACAACTAATGTTAGTTTCTTAATCAATCAAATGTTGAGTTAGCTTTAAGTTAGCATATAAGAGTAAATGTGATTGGTTTGGTTTGAGTAGTGATCTTACGTAGACTTCCTCCCATTGGCTGACGTATCGGACGAGTCTGGAAAGGCGCAGAAGACGAACAAGGCTGAGGAGCTTGGCGAGCCTGAGAATGCGGAGCGCACGCCCCGCATGGAGAATCTGGAAACTCTCGCTGAAATCCTGTAACTCAAATTTGCAATAATGCAGAGGTTAAGCACCAACACACGGCTGATATTGTTCATTTTGGCGGGTTTTAGCATGACTCTCTGAATGGGACTAACAAAATATCATGAAAGAATTGAATTGTTTACGAAATCCGGGCCTGAAGTCGCTCCGGTTGACTTGGGTCCCTCTGGCGAGGTTCTGAAGACCTTTTAAATCAACAGACCTCGGCTGATTGCCCGTTTTATTTTGGATGATGCGACTCCTAGAACAGGTAAGAGAAAGGTTAGTAACATCTGGCAACAAGAAACACAAGGATTAACCAAACAGTTTAAAATTTAGCAATAAGAAAAGAAAACAACATAAACTCAAAAGTAGAACATAAAAGCAAGGTTTCAAAACAAAAGAGAATGTATAAAAAGTAAGAAACATGAAATAAAAGGGATACAGAGAAAATAAATACATACTTCAATAAGAAAATATTATAAATACACTATAGGTCAAAACTACATTCTATCATAATACTGTATATAAACAGGCGAAGCATTCTCAAAAGAGCAAAAAATTGGAGTGGAAGAGAAAGCATGCAGAAAATTAAGAATAGGATAGGTTGCAAGAGAAAGCTAATGTTCTGTACAAGGAAGCTAAAAAAGTAGATAAATTCTACATACAAAAGAAAGCTAATTCGTACTTAAGGAAGTGTGGATGTCGCGTTGTGGGCAAACGATAAGAGTCCATGCTGTATGACCAAAACTGAACAGTATCACCCGCAAGACTGGGTCAGCTAAGCACGCCTGGCAGAAGTTTCCGTAGAGCAGACCTACTCCTTTTCTCGATAATGACAATGGAATTCCGAGTTTTGATTTCAGTAAAACAGTTGAGTAAATGAGGGCTGACTTAGATGTTTCTATTGGCTATCTAGAATAAATCAGAACGGGTTTCAAGGGTCTTAAGGCCGACGGTGAGGCTTCAGTGTGAGTTGAACTTTTACCAATGTGGTACGTGTTTGTGTGTTGACGCAGTACAGTGCGGACTAATGATATGCCTTTATTTGGGCACCGATATTTCCCCCCCCCCCCAAAGTATTAATTTATGATCTATACCTAAGTCCGTCTAGAATTTGTGGCACCCGCGTTCCCTTGGTTTAAATTCCTGCGAGTTTTATCTCTGTGGGGATTATGAGATAATGTTTACAAAACAAATCCAGACACTTTACGTAAACTTAAAGATAACATTTTCAAGACATTTCTTGACCAATTTCCTAAACGGGTGTCAGAAATGCTTGGACAATGGAAGCAATTTCTACATCTCCTGGCTTGATATATATGAGTACTTTTATTTTTAAGTGCTTAATTTTTATTCCTTTATTATAACTAAGCTACGCGACGAACCGCAGTGTATTTACTACGGACATGCGCGGCGCGTAGCATCGCCGGCCAGCAAGAGTCACGAGGCCTATTCTGCTCTGTGCTAATCACCCAATATGTTTGATATGCCACCCAAATTCCAGAAGACAAAGGTCTAAAATTGATATCGATGTTACAGTATAAGAATTTAGTAGCAAATAAGTGGACGTGTTTAAAGTAGGGTCCATTATGCAATAAAATAAAAACTACTAAATATTTTGATTAATTAATATTAGTATTTCATTTTCAATATCTTAAGCTTTCTTTATACACAGTTTTCACGACCACTTAAATCCTCTTTTTAGGGTAGTATAAATTGTAATTCGTCCTTCTCAAAGATACTACCTTCGTGCATTTGTTTCTGGCATGCATTTTATGTATTCAAAATGCCACTACAGAAGAAATTGCATTATTTATGCCGCTGGTCTCAGGGAGAATTGAAACTAGTGGTGCGACAATCCAATCTGCACCTCAATTCAGAAAACAATTGTCAATATGATGTCCGCCAAAACGGGGAGCTCATTATTTACGACCCTCAAGAAGCTCCCTTAAATTGCACGAATACCCCCCTAAAATATTATCAAAACTCATTTCCAATACACAAAATTTTAACCCCCAAAAGAGTTAAATGTTTCTTAAATGGACTGATGGTACTGAGAAAGATTCCAAAATATGTGCAATATTAAGACAATGTTCAAAAAGCTTAACTGACAAAGTCGTAGTAGTGTAATGGACAACAATAATTTTTGAAAAATGTTTAGTAGTTTGACATTTATTGTAAAACGACCTTACTTTAAAAATAGCCCTCATAAGTTGGAATGCATGAAATGAAGGGACTGGACTCCTAAATCTGGTGCAGTCAACATTTTCCAAAATTATATATCGATTCTCTAATAAATAAAGTTGATATATTCACAAACTCCATACTGCTTGTCCTAACATTTACAAGCGAAGGTATAAAAAAAAGTCTATGCAACACTTTTGAAATATTTGTCCGTTTTGCAAAACTTTTTTTTACTTCAATATAATTACAAAATATACTACAAATAGAATAATACTTTTTCAATGCATTTTCTGATCTTTTTATTTTTAGTGATATTATTCCTAATATTTTGTGTTATTGATCTTATATTTTGTTATCTTATTCTTATACACATTTTATAATTTTCTTGTATAATGTATTATGCATTCTGCATTCTTGTTGTCAGCCGAAAAAGAGACAAGATGTAAATTGGTAAATATATATTGTGGTAAAATTACAATTAAGTGATCCGAAAAAAATTATTAGTTTGATATGCTTTAAAATATTTGGTCTATTATATCTGGAAGGTCTTACTTTACACTCTCAGAAACAAATGTGAAACATAAAGAAATTGATATTTTCTCTTAAAATTTTTATTATATTTTAGCAAGTATAGAATTATAGCTTCAGTGTTATTTAAGAATCATTTAAAATGGGACACTTTAACCTGATCCATGATTTGGTTTTAAAAATCACTTTACGACATTTGTTTTTCTGTCAGAAACCAGGAAATCGTTTGGTAAACAAGCCACTTAAATCAAACACATCTGAATATCCCCATTTACTTTACCGATCCTATAATATAAGAGAACCTGAATTTAATTCAGCAAAGGAGAATACAAACTTAAAAATGGCTTTATAAGTTACATATTATCCTAAACCTTTCTTCAAAGTGTAACACATTTTTTATCGGTTTTCATCACAGTCAATTCACTCTGATAGAAGGATGTTTTTTTTTGGCTTGAATTTAGTAATTAGGGTACTCCATTACTTAGATGGGAAGGAAACCTTCCCTTTAAGTAGGTATCGTGGGTGGCCTGTCATTATAGAAATAACTCCGTTATTGGCGTCGACAAACATCGAGTGGAGTGATAAATGTCACCAGCTCCCACAGGGAGCGGCGCACGGTGGGCCGAGGGGGATGTAAACTTACATACGTCAGCAGTCATGTGACCGACTGCTGGCAGTAAATCCCAAAGGACTGCTTCCCTCTACCTGAGTATAGCTCTGCCACTCACATCCTCACTACGGCCCGCACCAAAGTGGGTCAAGCAGCAGTTTTGGCTGCTTTAGTATTCTTCAAACGAGTAGAAATAACTGCGACTCCATGGTGCATTTTAAAGATATTTTTTTGAAATGCGCTCTTGAAACTGAAGCGGGATTTTTCGATGGCAAAATATTAAAGTCGAAATGCTTAGCTTTTCTTTTAAACATTCGGCATATATAATAAATATGTAAATATTAATATAGATACAAAAATATTGCATGCATTACATACTTGGAACCACACTTCCACAGTTCAATGGCAACCGAAAATTTAGTAGAGCTTTTTGGCAATATATATTAATGCCAAGCCAAACAATGCAAATTGGAAAGCTAGAGAAGAAAAGCATAAGAAATGTATAGATAACGAAAAGCATTAGTAAAATGGTGTATATTAATTAGAAACCATGGATTTATTTCTGAAAAAACAATAGCGAATTAGTCCGCAACCCAAAGAGGTTGAAAGGTTGTAGTTAATCATTTTGTGATATTACACATGCAAATACAGTGTACTAGTAATGCAAGTGGTATTGATAGATTGTGAAGGGTTAGTAACAGTAGTTTTACGGGAATTTTCTGCTCTACCCTCTTGCTTTTACCATTCTTCTGTATCAAAAATATATCTATAAATAATAAATTTCTTTGTAGGGCTATAGGGAACGCACTAACTCTCAGGGTGCTTTTTCACGGACAAATAGCAGAGCTGTAATTTTAGTTGTATAAGTTAACTAATCAGAAGGCGAGAATTATATCACATCTTAGTATCAAACATTGTCTAGTCTGCAGCCTGAAGTTTAGGTCTAATCTCAGCAATACCTAGAAACCGCCGTTTTCATAACACACAAGGCATCACTCGTATTTATGATAATTTCCATTTGCCAAATTAAGCAAGCCATACTATTTTATTTTCTTCCACATATTGACACGTTTGTTAACTCTAAAATTTACGGATGGTCAAATTCTTATACTTAATACCTGGCCGCTAGCCAGTGCATGTCATCATTATTTAAGGGCGAGTTTCTATCGGTATAATCGGCAACCAGTGCGATAGTGCTTCAGAGAGGGGGAGATAGAGGTAGAGAGAGAGACATTATGAGAGAGAGAGTGTGACAATGTGAGTGATAGGGGAGGAGATTAAGGTCTTTTTTGACAGTGTTTAACACCCGCTCATACTACACATTACACCGCAGCCGATGACACTGATGATGCATTGAATGAAGATGGAGTACTGGTGGAATACGATGGCGGAGAAAATCCAGAGAATCCTGAGAACACAAGGCCCTGCGCCGCTTTGTCCACCACAAATCCCACATGCGGTCACCTAGGAGGCGAGTGGATTAACCACTTGGCTACGGCGCGGTTCAGTTAAGGGCATTTCGTGCAGCTCATGACATGGGCGACTAATATTTATTGTGTGAACCGGTTTATACAATTGCCCATAAATTCACAATGCTTTTTCGCATTTCCTTATCTATTACAACACAACATATAAAGTACCTCAAAGTCTAATGCAGTGCAATATATCCACCTTCATTATCAACACAAAGTTCCCATTTTCTTGTGGTTCTATAAATCACGCGTCATGGTATTTGAGGAGTCATTAACAAGCATGCTGCCCTTATTCGTTACTTCAGTTCATTCACATCTGGCACCCTGGTAACGTAAACTCGGCTCCTGAGAAACCCCATGCAAAAATCTTCAAGTGAAGTCGGGAGGAACGGTGAGCGCGATTGCCGTTCATCCGATCCACCAGTTAGGAAAGACCTCATTCAGCTAGCCCTGTACAATGAACCTATACGTATTAAATTCAGCTTCATAGATGCTCTTTTACGCTGTGGTTCTCAACGTCCCATCTGTATTGGGCGTGATAGATTGCTCAGAGACCTCTTTATCAGGCTCGAGGTTATTTTATGTGCCGTAAATCTACGACACGGGACCAACTTTACTTCCCTTCTGACGGATGCTAAGGATCTTTACTCTCGAAAAAATATCCATCAGCCTTCACGGATTTAAATCCGTGACCTTGGGAAGTAAAGGCTAACATGTTACTCCTAGACTACGGAGGACGATACCTGCACAATGTCTGCATATTGGGGTGGTGCCCCATCTTGTTGATAAATGACAATAACTATGTCTTCAGGAACAACTATAGATGTCTAGGTGGATTGTCCCGGCATTTGCAAAGATGAAAGGGTCTTTGATGATCAATCCCCGAATGGCAATGGGGCTCTCCCAAAGTCACTGTGTGGTTTGGTCTCATGATGCATAACATTTATGGGCATTGGCAAAATATAATTACCATAAAAATATAATTTTCTCATGAAGGGTAAAATTTATGGGCATTTCATCTTTGTCGAAAATATAACACCAGAAGAGTGGATAAGGAGACTCCTCCGAAAGTTAGGAAATAATGGATTATCGCATTTTTTAATGTGAAACATACCCAGGAATTCTTTGGATTCATTATAACTCTCCATTGAGAACACCACCCGTCGATTTGTATAGTAAAGAAATTTAGATTTTTTTAACTGCTTGTAATAAAGTCAACATCCAATATAACCTGAACAGATAAACCAGGAGTAACACGAAATTTAACCTTCATATAAAAACCTATAAGCTTTGAGAATCAGAATGCTATGCAGCTTTACAACTTTAAATGCATGTGCACAAGTCTGTAAAAACAGCAGCTGAAATTTTATTAATTAATTCTCTGGTAATCTTATGCTGTTGCTTCTTTTTTGTTGTTGTTGCGATTTTTAAATTATCTCCGTTATCAATTTTGTTTAGTTTCTCTTAAATATATGCTATACATTCTCTGGACCCATCTACCCAGACATCTGCAGTTGCTCCTGAAGCCACGACAGGATAGTATTCTTGCTGAATCATCCATCAACAGTATCCCAATATCTAACACGTGCGGGACTACCTGAATGAGACCCTTCCCAACTGGTGGACCGGAAGAATGGCGGATCGCACATGCGCTGCCCGTTCCCCAGCCTCACTCACCGATTTTTTTTGCATAGAGTATCAGATATGAATGAGCTGAAGCAAAGAATAAGAGTGGTATGCTTGCTAATAGCCCCTCAAATCTGACTGCACATTTTCCATACAAAGACAAAGTGGTGGGAGCATTGTTTTGATGAAGTGGTCATATTGAACTACATTGTGCTTTATAAGGTGCTACTTTATCTTAATATGATGTTTATTGTGTTTTAGCAGTTCAGAAACGTGAAGTTTTGGGAGTTTATGGGGACCCTTTTTACGTTTCGTGGGAAGGATTCCGTCTGTCTTTGTTTTGAGGGGTACTAGTGGAGAGATATTCATTTTTATCTTTATAGTGATTTAAAATAAAAGTAAATTAGAGAAAGTATAAGAAAGATACTTAAACTGTTCTCATAATTAGCAAATGTTCAACTAAGATTTTCTTACAGCGTTTATCTGGGTATTCGAATACACGTTTACTACGTCGTACCTAATGTAGTAGAACTTTTTGAAATAAGTTTAGTGATTTAAAATTTTAGGTTAGTAGGGGTAAAATTGATAGAGATATACACTATAGACTTATGTTAAATGCACAAGAATACTTTAAAGAAAATCAGAATCAAGTCTAAACGCGTTTTAAGTAATGGCTATGATAGATCACCTGTATACGACGAAACCTAAGAAAAATAAAAACATAGCATACAAATGAAGTGCCTAAGGTCAGTGAAGTAATAACACGGAGAGGTAACATAATAGATTGTTTAAAGTATAGCACAAAACAAAAGAGAATAATAAAAAATGGATCACTTACAACACGTGTCATTTCCACATATGTTGAAGATATTTAGTCTGGTGAAAGAGAAAGTTAGATAGTCCAAATGGAGTAACATATGAGAAGTCTCCATGAGGTTTCAAGCATGCGGTATATGACACCATTTTATTTTTGTAAGGTTTATTGCACGTTGTTGCTGCCAACGGCACCACAGATGGTGTATAAGGTGATGCATGAAATGATAACTGGGAAAGGAAATTTGGGAAAAACATATCCCAGGCCTAAATTTAGAGCACCTCCCCAGCATTTGCTAATTATGAGGTGGAGGGAGGACGGTACTGGCAGATTTGAACCGCAGGCATTTCATTCACGAATCGGCTACCCTTGCTGGTGATGATTAGGGGAAAAATTCTGATGACATGCCAATTGTTCCATAAGAATTGCTAATGTGTCATAACACGTATAATGCATCCGAGATTATGAAAATGGGCATTTTTGTTTGGCCATTTTGAACCATTTTACATTTTCTGTTTTAGGGATTTTTTTTGTGTTTTCATAATTATATCATTTGTCATTTTTCCCTTATTTAGTAATGTTATTACATTCACATCAGTATAATATATTTTATATTGTTGACATTTGCTTGAGAATACCTTTTCAAACATCAAAAGTTCAGTATTCAATAGATAATAAGCATAACTGTTTATCCCTTATCACATTATTTGAAAAATAATAACTATTTAATGGTTAATCCGAAAAACATTGCTTGTGGGTGAAGTGGTGATTCTTATTGACTAGTAGATATCATTGCAATAATGAATTCATGTCCCAAACAAGTGATTAGGCATGTCAGTTCACCCAATCATGTCGTTATTATTCTTATCCTTGTATAGTGGTACATATCGTCCTTTTATAACTATGAAATCCTCATTCGCAAGGAATTTTGTATGATATGAGAACTCAAAAGTGTTAAAGCTACAGTTTTGTAAGACTGATTTAAACACATTATCTTAATTCTCTTTTCACATTTTTCAAACAAGAACTTTGGAAAAATATATTTTGAATTATTTTTTTAAAAATGATCTTATTATTATTTAGTTACTTACTTTTCCTATGTTATTGCAGTTTTATATAGGTGAATATTAATTTATAACTCTCTGTACATGAATTTTAATAAATCAAATAAATCTCAGATAGAACTGATATTTCAGGTCATCAAACTCCGGGCCCTAGTGATGATGATATGAAAGAGATGATAACAATGACGACGCTGAAGGAGAAGGAGGGGAGAGGAGGGATTTTTGCGCACCACAGCCTATAATCATTGCTTTCACTCTCACCCCCCTCCATATTATACAGGTTGGCTGGTCAGTGCTATTACGCATCTATGGTTCAGGAGCGAAGGACTGTCATGACGTTTTACACAAACTGTATATCCGGTAATAGAATGCAAGTTTACTTTTTCCTTCAGATCACAACTAATTACAAAAATAGGACGCTCGCTCGTGATTTTCGTATCGCTGGCATTGAATAAATTGAGTAAATCAGGCTGTTCAGCTTGAGTGCGCAACACAGAGTTCCGAGTAACTCAAGATTCACATGGTTCTGCCTGCAGTATACAATACAGCTCAGCATTAAGGGGAGGCTCTCAGGACTGAATGAAGAGGGAATGTAGTGGCAGAAGTGAAAATATCTGGGCTGTGACCTTGCCCTGTGACGTTGGCTATCGTGTTCCCTCCAGCGGGACTCCGAGGTCTGTTGTTGAGTACGCACGAATACTCTGGTTCAACAGTCAGAACTAAATAATATTCAGCCAATACCTCTGTCTACAGGCTTTCAGGGGTGGAGGTAAACTACACACATTTTTCATATACATATTTCCTTTGTAATACATTTGGGAAATGTAATCTACACACAACAGAAAATCTCAGGTAGTAGGAATCTTATGCAAACTACACACTCTTGATAATGTTACGTATATATCCCATCGAATGTCAGCAAACATCATGAGCAACAAGCATACTAGGAGAGACGTGGGAGTGAGAACGGTTTGGGTGGATAACTGCGCAGCACAATTTAACACAATTTTCAAAGCGGGAAACGCTTATTAAATACACACAATAACGTCATTTTAACACTATTCGTAGTGACATTTAACTAAAAGGTATTATTGGATACTGAGGACAAGCACTGACATTATTAGCAAATTTACATATTATATAATTAGGGAACTTAAATTTAGTGAAAGAGTTGGAGTAGCTGCAAAGAAAAAGTGTTGTAAACGTAGTATTGTTTATTCGAAATCAAAACAAAATTACGAAAATTACGTATAAAAATAATCTGGCAAGAATATTAAACGGCAAGAAAAAGAATGCTGCTATAATTTGTTATTATTTTAATCATTATTATTGTAATGCTTGTTTCAGGAACTGAATTAATATATTCCAAATACTTAAGCTCCCGGTATAATCTATAAGAACATAAAAACCGACGAAATGCAAGTTGTTTTGAAAAGCTTGATACTTCTTAATATACACGAATTAAGCTTTTGTGGTTCATCAATAATGCATATGCAAAAATATTGTATTTTCTGGTACAAATGACATTACTATTTTGTGCAATGTGGAATTATTATTTTCATAAACAGAACATTTACCAACATAATTAACATTACAAAATTGGCATTAGGTTTCCTAATGTGCATAAAACGTGGCCCATACTGGTACGAAGGAGTTGTTTATGTTGGTACTGGCAAAACCTAAGCCCACCCCTACCAGCTTGACCACTTCTGTTTTCCGAGCATAATACTAGCCACTGGATTGATAGTGTACTTTACCTCCCTCCAAAATACGGCCGAAGGGCAACATTAAAACTTGAAATTTACATTTTCATGCCCATTTTACATTTTGCTTTCATGTGTTCACACTTCATTACTTGCTGCTGGTCCAGCATGGGTTATTAGCCTAGCAGAAAGCATTCGAACATATTTACACATTAAAAGAAGTGATGAAAGTGTTGAGAATGGAAATATAAGCATTAATCCTCAAGTAGAGGTATATAAACTTCCATTCTTATTTCTTTCTGTATGAAAATATAAGTTTTAGATAACACAAGTAAAGCATATTTGAGCACGCATCAACCGTGACTGATATCTCAATTTGTTATTAGTTTCGCGCAAGTGACCTCGACATTCGTTATTGCGAGGTCTGCCCATTTCTACTCGCGTTCTCAAGGAAAATTAACAACAGCCTGCATGTTCCGCGTATACTTTGAGGTACAAACTAAGCTGAAAACAAACTGCTCTTATTAACTGAAATTATTTGTCTGCAAATGAAGCAAATATTGATGTAATCTTTTAATTGCTCTTCTCAGTTACTAAAAATATCTACATTTACACTCTTAAGAGCCTATAAGCAAATACCGCAGCTATCGTCCAATTTAATAACATATACTTCTTGGTCCAGAGTTTCCGGTGTAGACCGCGTCTTAAGGCTAAAATCTGCCGACGTTTCGCCCATCTTGTGATAAGGCTTCCTCAGGGCTAACTGCGTCTGGTCCGGCTGGCGTACCTTCTTATATACTGTAGTTGGGACATGCCAAGTACCGCCCTCCTGTGTTGCCATTGGTTATCGTTTGGCCAATGGCTGGGGTCGCTGCTTTCTGTATTCCTATTGGCTCGCTGGCCGCAAGGTGGGATGCTTTTCTTAGCAGAGGTCTCCAGATGGTGTTCAAACTTTTTCCATTGTCTCTGTTAACTTTATGTTCTTCTTTAATTATTTCTATGCTTTCGCGTATAATGCGATGTTTGTAGTCTTCACATGGTACCAATAATTTCATGTTATCAAAATCAATGTGATGGCCAGTTTCAATAGCATGTTCGGAGAGAGCGGACTTTTCAGGCTGATTAAGTTTGAGGCTTCTGATGTGCTCTTTTCGACGTGTGATTGCCGATCTTCCGGTCTGACCTATATATGCTTTGCCGCAATCGCAGGTTATTTTATAAATTCCTGGCTTAAGTAGTGGGTTGGATTTGTCTTTTACTGGTCTGAGGGTGGATTGTAACTTCCGAACCGTGCTGTACCGAGTATTAATCCCGTGTTTGAGTAAAATTTGCCAATCCTTTCAGTGGTGCCCTGAACAAAAGGAAGGCGAGCCCATCTTGTCTTTTGTTTTTCTTTTTCTTTTTGTGGTTTTTTGGCATTCTTTCCCCAGTATTTTATGTCGGTTTTTGAGTATCCGTTGGCTTTTAACACTTCCTGTAAGTGGTGTCTCTCTTCAGTTAAAAGATTTGGGTCACAAATACGCGTAGCTCGTTGGAACAGAGTTTTGACCATGCTTCGTTTTACTGAAATGGGGTGGTGGGATGTGGCATCTATGTATCTGTCTGTATGTGTAGCCTTTCGGTAAACTGAACAATGCACTGTTTTACTTGCTGAATTTCGCTCTACTAGAACGTCTAAAAATGGTAATTTTTTGTTATGTTCTAGTTCCATAGTAAATTGTATATTTTGATGAAGACTGTTTAGATGTTCAAGGAACTCTGGGATGTTGTTCAATCCATGTGGCCATACCACGAAAGTGTCATCCACATATCTTAACCACATATCCGGTTTGAGTCGGCAAGTGTCCAAGGCCGTGTTTTCAAAATCTTCAAGGAAGATATTAGCCACAATCGGCGAGATAGGAGATCCCATGGCTGCACCTTCTTGTTGTTGGTAGATGTCTTCTTGGTATGAGAAATACGTATTGGTTATACAGTGGGCAACAAGGTCGGTCCAGTCTTCTGGGAGATGGTTAATGCTGATTCTTTGTTGTACGGATCTAAGAGCTTCTTCAACTGGGATGCGAGTAAACAGAGATTTTATGTCAAAGCTGACTAAGATGTGGTGCTCTTCAAAGGTAAAATTCCGGAGTATTTGTACAAAATGGCCGGAGTCCCTGACAAAAGAGTCTGTCTTGCCCACTAGTGGTTGGAGACCCTTGGCTAGAAATCTGGCGAGTTCATGAGTGGGTGAGCCTATGGCACTGACGATTGGTCTCAATGGGATGTTTTGTTTGTGAACTTTAGGCAGCCCATAGAACGTCGGTGTACGAGAGTCATGAGGGAGGAGACGCTTTTGTTGTTCTGTTGGTATTGAAGAATTTTTTATTACCGAAAAAAAAAAAAAAAAAAAAAAAAAAAATTCTTCAATACCAACAGAACAACAAAAGCGTCTCCTCCCTCATGACTCTCGTACACCGACGTTCTATGGGCTGCCTAAAGTTCACAAACAAAACATCCCATTGAGACCAATCGTCAGTGCCATAGGCTCACCCACTCATGAACTCGCCAGATTTCTAGCCAAGGGTCTCCAACCACTAGTGGGCAAGACAGACTCTTTTGTCAGGGACTCCGGCCATTTTGTACAAATACTCCGGAATTTTACCTTTGAAGAGCACCACATCTTAGTCAGCTTTGACATAAAATCTCTGTTTACTCGCATCCCAGTTGAAGAAGCTCTTAGATCCGTACAACAAAGAATCAGCATTAACCATCTCCCAGAAGACTGGACCGACCTTGTTGCCCACTGTATAACCAATACGTATTTCTCATACCAAGAAGACATCTACCAACAACAAGAAGGTGCAGCCATGGGATCTCCTATCTCGCCGATTGTGGCTAATATCTTCCTTGAAGATTTTGAAAACACGGCCTTGGACACTTGCCGACTCAAACCGGATATGTGGTTAAGATATGTGGATGACACTTTCGTGGTATGGCCACATGGATTGAACAACATCCCAGAGTTCCTTGAACATCTAAACAGTCTTCATCAAAATATACAATTTACTATGGAACTAGAACATAACAAAAAAATTACCATTTTTAGACGTTCTAGTAGAGCGAAATTCAGCAAGTAAAACAGTGCATTGTTCAGTTTACCGAAAGGCTACACATACAGACAGATACATAGATGCCACATCCCACCACCCCATTTCAGTAAAACGAAGCATGGTCAAAACTCTGTTCCAACGAGCTACGCGTATTTGTGACCCAAATCTTTTAACTGAAGAGAGACACCACTTACAGGAAGTGTTAAAAGCCAACGGATACTCAAAAACCGACATAAAAATACTGGGGAAAGAATGCCAAAAAACCACAAAAAAGAAAAAGAAAAAACAAAAGACAAGATGGGCTCGCCTTCCTTTTGTTCAGGGCACCACTGAAAGGATTGGCAAAATTTTACTCAAACACGGGATTAATACTCGGTACAGCACGGTTCGGAAGTTACAATCCACCCTCAGACCAGTAAAAGACAAATCCAACCCACTACTTAAGCCAGGAATTTATAAAATAACCTGCGATTGCGGCAAAGCATATATAGGTCAGACCGGAAGATCGGCAATCACACGTCGAAAAGAGCACATCAGAAGCCTCAAACTTAATCAGCCTGAAAAGTCCGCTCTCTCCGAACATGCTATTGAAACTGGCCATCACATTGATTTTGATAACATGAAATTATTGGTACCATGTGAAGACTACAAACATCGCATTATACGCGAAAGCATAGAAATAATTAAAGAAGAACATAAAGTTAACAGAGACAATGGAAAAAGTTTGAACACCATCTGGAGACCTCTGCTAAGAAAAGCATCCCACCTTGCGGCCAGCGAGCCAATAGGAATACAGAAAGCAGCGACCCCAGCCATTGGCCAAACGATAACCAATGGCAACACAGGAGGGCGGTACTTGGCATGTCCCAACTACAGTATATAAGAAGGTACGCCAGCCGGACCAGACGCAGTTAGCCCTGAGGAAGCCTTATCACAAGATGGGCGAAACGTCGGCAGATTTTAGCCTTAAGACGCGGTCTACACCGGAAACTCTGGACCAAGATAATTTTAATATTGGCCGTGGAAGTTTACGAAAACATATATACTTCTTCACCCTTTCCTCTAAGATGTGAGTTATGTTGAAATTGGGTTACCCTTTCGTAGCAAAACACGTTTGTAGAGGAGTTATCACACTTAAAAATATCGTTCGTTGGTTAGTTTTTATACTCCTGAATTGTTTTGCAGACCAATCACGTAGAGAACTGATACCGGTTGGGTGGAATGAAAAGTTGGTTATCTAAAGGCGATACCTTACGAAGGGAAAACCATTGCAATCTAAGGGACTGGGCCATTTTTATGCACCTTATTGTACAAGTTAATACTTTGTGCACAGATATTAGGATTGCCTGTGACAATTACTTATATAAAGCTACACTGAATTCTATTTTTGGGTTCCGAATATTCTGTACGTACATATTTATGGAGTTGTAATACGTTCCACCTATCAATCTTGACTACGTCATATTAAGAAATAGAGTTTGAAAAGTAAATGCTACAAAGTGATATGAAATTGGAAAATGGTTAAAAGTTGTATTCAGTTTACTCACATAAGGTGAGGCCCATTTAGTTTTTCATTTAGTGGGTAAAAAGCTAAATAATTTCTGTGACTATTTAGCAAACAATATTATAGGTGATCACATTGGCTTTCCTCCTCTCAAGGGGAGGAAGCTTGCAGTGCGTAAATAATGCCTTTTCATTGCAGATTTAACAAGTATTTATTTTTATCATTCAAAACATTTAGACGTTTAAAGTAGATAAACTGAATTTCAAAGGAGAGACTTTTAGGAGGCATCTAGTAGCATGTTAAAAAATAATGACTCATTAAGATGGAAGGAAGCTATGGGGAAGATAACTTTTAATTACTCTTCTTTTTAAAAGAGAAAATATCATTTGCCAATATTAATTAAATAGAGTTTTAAAACATATGTATGTTGTAAGCAAATATGATTTTAGAAATTATAAAAATAGTGAAACATTGAAAACATTATTTTTGTTCTTAACAAAATAATAGAAACGTTAAATATTTACACTTTCCGCATTTGAACTTCCATTAACTGAATCTATAAACAGACAGGTGCAAGGTTATTAATAGATACGCCCAAATTTAAAACTTGTTTTCTTGCAAATATGCAAACTAAAATACTGCCCAAATGCAATTTTTCCATAATTTTGTACTGCTTCTCAAAAGTACAGTAAAAATCACCGTTGACTTTTTCGAAACAATGCTACAGTTTTGAAAATTAATAGTTTTGTAGATTATAAAAGTTATAATTTTCTATAGTAATTCGGGTGTAATATAATGGATATATTTTAAGGCCCTTTACTGACAATTTTGAATTTTTGCTGCGAATATTTTGAAAAAAAAAAAGGTATCGTATGGAGCCTTTTTATTACCATAATGCATTTAGAAAATAAAAATTATCATCTATATTAACATGAAAGCTAGAATTTTGAAATATGGCAAAAAGTATAATTGATGTTGTACTTGTAATTTATATAAGCTTGTTGTTGCCTATGCTATTTATATGAGCATATTACATATGATGTCTGTGTGTGCAAATTACATATGGGCATGTTAGATTCATTTATTTACTATACCTGAACATGTATGCAGTTTACCGCCTACGGCTTCCACTGCAGCTAATGGAGGCTACATGAATAAAAGCGTGGTCTCATTAGGTGCTGAATCATTCGCTAGGTTTTACTCTCATTAGAATTAGCAGTTTCCTCTATGCCACTCCTTCAGGCAACTACCGTAGCAATTGCGTCATCCATTTAAATCGGATCTCAGGAAACCCCAAAATAAATTTGACCACCTTATATAACCTTTTAATGTTAATTAATTTAGCAGAAATTTCCTTCCCCATGCATAAGTATCATTTTGCTAAACACGAAGTTAGAAAAAGTTGCGGGGATAACTTGCTTGGGTTTCATTCGAGAAGTGCTGAAGAGTGTAATTCAGTAACAGATTTATATACATATATAATACAATTTTTATGTACAAAATATATACAAGTAATGTTCATAGATTGGAAATTTATACATAATAGACGGTGTAAGCAAATATTATAAATTTATAGATTTTGTGCAGTTATTCCAAAGTACTGCTAAATGAAATGCCCTTTGCGCGTGCATATGCAAACTAAGAAAGGAAAGTACCAGATGAAGAAGTACTTGAAGAAGATAGTAGTAATAATAATTCTTGTTTTCGTGCTATCTACCGTATGAATGCTATGTAAATGGAATAATTTTACTGTTAAGTGCTAGGATTGAAATGAAAGAATGAAAAGTTAAAGTCGCAAAAGCTAACCTGCCAGTCGTGCATTGAAGCTGAATATAAGAATACTGTAATATACTATTGTTATTGAAAATAGTTAATGTAAAAGCAGCGAAAAGATTAAAGTTAAAAAGTGCACGCAGTATTATTAATGTTACTGCCGATCTAATATGCAATTATAGTCAGGCTTTACATGCTTCGTAGTATAACATTGGTGGAGCACTCATGTTAATGGCCCCAAAAATAAATGTTTTTGTTTTATTTTGTGACAGATTCAAAATGGCGCCCAACGTGGGGCTTGGAAGTAATAACAAACGTTAGTAACGAACGTGAGAGCAAAGTACGAGTGTTTCGTGATACTGCTAATTTGTGTAACTTATAAAATCGATGAAATATATACAAATATAATGTTTGTGAACTTTACTGGGTAATTAAACAAAGAATACAAAAGCATTCTTTATTTAAGACAATTTTGTAACTAAATGAGGATAACTGAATAAATATAATGGGTGATTTATTGTTTAATATTATATCTACGTTTAATCTCTTAAGTTTATATATATTGTGGTGTTGCATTCACCAAAAATAAATGTTTTGTGAATTAAAAATACGTTTGTTTGAGACAGGGCCTATGCACGATGAAAGGGACAGAAGTTAACTTCACTAGGTTGACCTCAGTCCTCGAATTTGGGCAATAACACTCACTCTCTCTTTCCTCACTCTATTCAAGGGTCATGGGGCCATATGGTACCTATCTTCTACGATTTGCCAATCTGACACTACCCCATGTAGATGTGGCTGGGAAGACATACCCGAATCTTCTATCTGAGAATGACTGTTTTATGGGGTAGTATCGCTAATATTATGTGGTATCTAATAGCTTAACTGATCGAATATAAACATTGAGACATCAGGAATTTATAAATAATTACAAAGTTTATTTGGTACAGTTTATATTTATTTGTAGTTATATTAATTTTATTGTAATAAATTAATTTGGGTTCTATTTTTATTTTGTTTAAATTGCTAATTTCAACTGTATAATTAATCGAATCTGGCATTTTCAGTCGAGTTCATTCTATAGATACTGGACTTAAGAATAAAGGAGGACCCTACACAATGTTTGCGCAGGCTAGGGAGCTTTCTCTCCCCCCCACCCCTTGCGGTTGGCTTCCCCTTCCTCACTGCGAAATGTCCAAATCGTGTCGATTACTATACGGTATTCTAATCAAAATTGTTAGAGCCATTTTTGAAAAAGTAAACAATTTTTACAAATGTAACATATAAAGGGTAGTTGGGAATGGGATGTTCTTGAAAATCTTCATGTTGCATCCTAGAAAGATACTGAACTTATATATGTGGTTTGCTGTTCATTCGGCTTTTAGTTTTTTAGTTATGTTCACAGACACACAATACGATATTTCTTTAAAATGCTTTTTAATTCAGGTGTCTTCAAAACATATTTATGCTTGAATATCTTCTCTATCGATTATGGACCTGGTAGAAAGTAATATCAAAGCATTTTCCATAAGAAGGCTCGTTTAGAGCAATTTTCATGAAAATCATCATGCAACTCTCTGGAATATACCGAACTTAATTACAAGTTTAGTATTAATATGAATTTTCATTTTGGAGTTATTCAGTACACCGGAAGTTTTTCTAACAATTTTGGATTTAGGGTGGTTCAAAACATGTATTTCCGTTGAAATCCTAATACCGACTTTTTGGAGGGAATGCAATCTACTACGTTCGCGGCAGAGAAATTAATGATAGATGTGACGTTGGCTCCATATAAAAAATAAATAGAAAAACGGCTGTAACGGTTTGGACTAAAATATATGTTTGACTATTTCAGATAGAGGCATTAATTTATCATTACGATTTACTACCTGGCCGCTTTTAGTTTTGTATCGTTTATCACTCTTTTATTTAGTCAGTTTCGCCAGGTTATTACTTTCTCACACCGACTATGCACATACATAGTAGATAAAAAGGTTTTGTATTCCACCGAAAAATTCGATGTCTAGAGTTTACTGAAGTTATGTTTTGAGGTATCCTGAACCAAAAATAATTAGAAAAACGCCCGTATTTTGTGTCAACATTGCTCCACTGTGATCGTAATGTTTTTAGTGTTATGACAGTGAATTAGTTATGATCACGCTGAACCACAGTCAAGCTATAAACGCAAAAATTATCGATGCTTTCTTCAGCACTGCGGTTGCTAGTTATTAGGTTATATTTCTTCCAAGCTGTAGCTTACGAGAGATGTGACGGAAAAATTAAAAACAGTGTTGCACAGATGGACCGGAAATAAATCTTGTGATATTGTTTATTCCCCCTGAGAAGAAATTCTGGATAGTGCAGTTTCAGTGACGTAAGCAAGAGAGAGTTCTTGGGACCGAATGGGCACCATAGGGGAGTGGGAGGTGACCTAAGATCATCCTTTCAAACTATAAAATATCACATTGTTTTGAGTGTTTTCATTAATGAAAACTATCCGTTTTTTTTAAATTATAAATGTTTTATATTCCAAAACATTGCAAATTCAATAGGTTCTCTTTAAGTTTTTATTCTTCAGTTTCTGCTGCTTTCGTAATGAACAAATAAACACTTTCGGTATACAAATAAAAAAAAAACTACACATGATTATAACGTAACCGAAATATCATAAGGTATATGGACTTTAGGAAGCGTTTGCGATATTTATATAAATTATTAACACGAAATTTTATTTATAAAGGTAAATAAAAAGTAGAAACCCAAATTATAAGACTATATTTTCTTTCTTTATCGATTATAAACTCTCTGAATAATTAAAGCACTACAAGACAAAGTCTCTTCAATGGCTAGAAAAAACAAGTGATAAGCGCCATAAACTATCTGAAATACGTTTCTTTAGATATTACAGTATTTGTTAGGATTTATAGTCTCGTGGCTAACAATTGATTCAACTGAGGCAAATTTCGAAAGCGAATAATAATAACAATAATAGTAATAATCATAGTAATATCTAATAATGACAGTTGTTTTAATTAAATGTATTTAAAGTTGCGAAAATATTTTTTTTTTAAATTGCGCTATCAAAGATTTAAAAAGTGCTTATTTTTCGTAAAATATTTAGTTAAATTATAGCTAATATTAAGCAATTTTCCGTTATACTCAAGAATTACTTTTAAAGCAGCAAAACTGTGAGATATTTTGCACCATTTATTATAAAGTATCATCCTGTTCAAAGATAATAATAACACATCACCTTCCATCCTGTATAGAAGTATGAAGTGTTTAAATAATACATTATTTTCTCATTTTAACGATGGATGTGTTAACGGAAATTGAAATCTACTTTTTTTTTATTTGCGAATTAAGAGCCCCATTCCCTAATTAAAGACCGATACTGTTTTTACTTCTATCTCGAGGTTTTAAGTGTAGAACGAATTCAAGCACCATTTAGGTACGCTTCTGCGAAAGTTCAAAACTCAAACAGGGAAAAGTTGGATAAAAATGAAACTTGGTATATAGGTTCACTATCTTCCAAGTATGCGAAATGAAGCTTTTCAAGAAAATGCCACCATGTCAAAATATGCATTACATGGAAATACTTCTTAAATTTTATAAAAAAATAAATAAAAAAATAAAAATTGCGGTAACGATTTGAACTAAAATATATGACTATTTCCTGATGGAGACATTAATTTTCATTACGATTTACTACTACCTGGTCGCTTTTAGTTTTGTGCCATTTATCACTCGATCATTCTTTTGTTTAGTCATTTGCCCTGCGCCGATTATGCACATAATAGATAGAGAAAATATTGTATCCAATTCAAAAATTCAATGTCGAGAGTTTACGGACGTTATGTTTGAGGTCCCATGAATAAAAATGATTAGAAAAAAGTCCGTGTTTTGTGTGTGTTTGTACGGACAGCACTGTTAAAAACAAAAAGATCAAATTAACTTGTGCATAAGATTTTTTTGGTAGTGTTTAACGCACGCTTTTACTACTTGTGGCACCACAGGCGATGACACTGGTGATGCATGGAATTAAGATGGAGTACCGGTGGAATGCGATGGCGGGGGAAACCGGAAAACTCGGAGAAAACCCGCCCCTGCGCCGCTTTGTCCGCCACAAATCTCACATGTGATCGCTTGGGATTGAACCCGGGTCATCTAGGTGAGAGGCGAGTGGTCTAACCACTCGGTTACGGCGCGGCCACTGAAAAAAAAATCAAGCTTTTCAAAAATGTTTCATGTAATGGGTATTTTGGGGTGGAGGTTTTTCTTGAAAATCTTCGTGTCGCATCCTTAGAAGATCTGGTTGCTTTGTGGTTGAAATTAGTTTCTTTGCTTTCCCAAATTCCCGTATGGGAAAAGTTTAAGTATTTTAAAGATGAAGTCAATAATAAGGAATATCTCGGAAATGGTCAACTCGACTCAAATAAAAAACATGTATATGACGATTACATTTTTTGTGTAGTAAGTTTTTGTCTGTTTGTTACGGTTTATCAGTTATGCATAATTCAATAAAATTCATCCAGAATAAAGAGGTCTTGAGAACCTATTGCCAGAAAATTCAAGATATATACTTTATTTTTCATGTAAATATCTTTAATATACGGCAGTTTAATCAAAAACACACGAACACACACACACACACACTCACGGACCTTTTTCTAAAAAATGTTTTTTTGGTTACAGGGTATCTTAAATAGCGTATTTCGGGTGAAATCTCGGTATCGAATTTTTGATGTAGTGCAATACCTTCTCTACCTGTATACATATACAATGTGGAAAAAATAAAAATCAACATTAATTAAAATATTAATGACAGCATAAATAATTATATATTAACTTTTGTTTCTGCATATAAAGTGATTATAAAGATTATATATAAATACATCTTCGTGGGTTTGAAAGTACTGCACTCCTAGCCACGTCTTCAGTTCAGGGAAAAGGTGAAAGTCGCTGGGTGCCATGTCAGGACTGTATGGTGGATGATCCAAAATGTCCCATTGAAATTGTGCCAGCAGTGTGTGGCCGAGCGTTTTCATGGATCAACACAATTCCTGAAGTCAGCATTCCTCTTCGTTTATTTTGAATGACTCTCCGCAAACGGCGTAAAGTACGAAGATCTTCAAAACAACGTTTTTTTTTGTTTTTTTTTTTTGGTAGTGTTTAACGCCCGCTTTAACTACTAATGGCACCGCAGGCGGTGACACTGATGATACATGAATGATGATGGAGCATCGGTGGAATGCGATGGCGGGGGAAACCGGAGTACCCGGAGAAAACCCGCCCCAGCGCCGTTTTGTCCACCACAAATCTCACATGCGGTCGCTTGGGATCGAACCCCGGCCGTCTAGGTGAGAGTCGAGTGGTCTAACCACTCGGCCACGGCGCGGCCCTCAAAACAACGTCAATGCTCATTTCAAATCATTGGCGGCAACATTTTTTGAAGTGGGTACTGCAAAGCTTGTGCACAGGTACGATAAATGTCTCAATCTTTTCGGTGATTATGTGAAAAGTAAGCATAAGTTAGAAAACTTTTAGTAATAAAAGAATTGTTTTCTATGAACTTGTCTTTTATTTATAGCCTATCGGAGGTTGACAAAAAAACTGTCTTTGTATCTTAACATTGCAAGAGACCGAATTAATTAAAATGATCATTTTCAATTATTAAAAAAAAAACAATATAGAATTCCCAAACATTTTATATAGTAGGGACTTCTCTGTGGACATTTGCCTACACGCCTGGATCCTCCTCCAGCTCCTTCACCTCATCCCTCCCTATCGGATGTGTAGATAGAATGGATACGACACGGTTCCAATGCTTCCGTCCCAATATCCTATACTCTTACGCCATTTTTGTGACATAAAATCGATACATTCATTGCTAATTGGTTTGATGCTTCCTATAATTTATCACGCCTTATTTTAAATGTTAATTCTCCGTTCCTTTGTTTCTCGTGATATCGGACATAGAAGGCTCAAAGCCAGCATATAACAAACTGTTTTAATTATTTATTTTTTAATTTTAACAACGATTCAGCCTTTTCTATCTCATTTGCATCTGTGGCGAATGAAATCATTTCGGAAACGTGTATCTCAAATTTAACATATAGAAAACATGCTGTATCAACAGTTTGTAAAACATATATAAAATAAACTGAAGTGGGTTGAGAAAGGCATGTGAATATATCATAATAATGTTTTTATTTTAAGTGTTTGGTCATCAATTTCGTTTATTAACATTATTAACAATGAACGGACCGATGCAAGTGAGAAAAAGCCACTAATTTCACCTATAATCATACTTTCTTCAAATAAAATAACAATTAGTATCGATTACGTTAGATAATGAGGATTTGTTTTTATTAGAGTTTAATGGCGTATCGAGCGTCCCATTGGAAATAGCGCTATCATTGTTTCCCGAAATCTATTCCCCGAACAACAGCCCGCATCGGTAGAGTGTATGCCTCACATTCAAGAGGTTGCGAATTCCAATCTCGCTTAGGGTGAGTTACTCGAATAAGATTTTTACTTTCTCTACTCGTACTATGTACATAGAGAAGGTATTGTATTGCACCTAAAAATTCGATACCGAGATTTTATCGGAAATACATGTTTTGAGGCCCCTGAATCCACAAAAGACATTTTTAGAAAAAATGTCCGCGCGTGTGTGTGTGTCTGGGCAGCATAGCTCAGAAACGAAAAGTCCGTTAAATACCAAACTTGATATTTAAGTTCAGTATCTTCCAAGGTTACGACACGAAGATTTTCAAAAAGATTGCAACACCCCCAACTACCCTTTACATGGAAAAAATTTAGAAAATTTTGATTTTCTGAAAAATAGCTGTAACGATTTTGATTTAAATCTCTTATATTTAAGATATTTATGTGATAAATAATATATATTTTCTGGGAGTAACCTCTGAAGACATGTTTATTCTGGATGAATTTTGCGAAATTCTATATAACTGGTGAACCGTAAGAGAGAGAGAGAGACAAAACTTACAACACAAAAATGTATATGCTATGGAGTTGACCGTTTTTGAGATATTTCTTGTTATTAGTTTCAGCTTTTCTCTTGCGAAAATTTGTCAGCTCCTATCCATACAGGTAAGGTACTTCAACCAATAACAGCCAGCTTTTAGAAGATTTGACTATTGATTTAGCCCATGGTACTCTCTTTTTTCCCTTCTACTTACAAGGAAGCAGGTAATAAGACCCTTTCTGCCATTTTTCTCTCGATTAGCATTAAATAGAAGAATAATCTTTATAACAATTTATTGCAGATGTAGAGAAAGTCATGTGAATGTAACACATCTTTTTTTTTTCTTATCGTGAGGAGACGAATGTCGAATAACTTTAAGTTCCATGGACCTCGAGATCATGTGAAATTCATTTTTCATTTCAATTCATCGACTGAGACGACCAAGGTCGTCCTTGGCGTGGTGGTAGCGCAGCTGCTTGCCAAGCAGGAGACCTGGGTTCGAATTCCCAGTACCGGCGTGAGGATTTTTCCCCCACTGGGAGACCTGGACCGGGGTGCACTCAGCCTCGTGAGGTCCCTGGGGGGCCAATTATGGGAGATTGAGTAACGCCTTCAGGTCGTGAAGACCGCATCAACTGGCCAGGGTGGGGGGCTTGAAGCGCTGACCACGTCTGACCCCCCAATACTGCACCCAATCCATGACGTCTGTCATGGACCGAATGGGGGACGCAGCGGCCGGGCGGTAGTCCAAGGCTCTCTATGAGCTGTACCATGGATATGACCAAGCCCGTTAAAAGAGTTTAAGCGAAAAAAGTTGTTACTTCCTAGGTATTCTCTGGTTAAAGAAAATCCTAAGTATATAAGTTATTTTATTTAAATGTAACCAGTTATTCTAAACAATAATAGTGATATTTTTGTCAAGTATTAAAATTCTAGCTTGTAGGGTTATTTAAATAATAATGCTTGTTGTCTAAATTCATTGCTCCAATAAAAATGAATCACGTAATGCATTTTACAAAAAGATTACTTAAAAGTTGAAGCTTTACAGTGAATGAATTTACAAATAAACTCATATCATATTTTGTTATATAAACTCTAATTATTGTAGAAAAAATATTACTTCTTGATCTCCTTTCACCTCTTGGATTTTCAAAATTTAATAATTTATTTAAGAAAATTGGATACTTATTTCGAAAAAGTAATATAGCCATTTCTTTGATTTACTTTTTGTAGTCACAAAACAAAACTATTGAAACAAATTAGTGAACGGTTGCATCCTGTGGAGCATTTTGGGTATGCAACATTGTTGGAAAAATGTTTAGATAAAACATGGTTCAACGTTTAAAGCATGCGCCTGCCCATTTATAGCTTCAGTGAATTAATAGTAGAAGTGCATCAGTGTAAAAAGAAATATATTTTCTTAAAGTTTAGAATTCATATCATTCTACTACGACAAAAATACTTCTTTAGTTTTCCACAATTTTAAAAATTAAAACATTATTTTTTTAATAATAACATAACATGAATTCTAAACGTTAATAAAACATATCTTTTTCATTTGGTGCCCTTAAATTCAATTTAAAATGGGTAGGTGCATGTTTACTAATAAATACGCACAACTTTAAATCTGATGCTCTCACAAAGTTTTCCCCAACACTTTAGCATACACAAAATACGATTCAGCTTTTTAAACATTTACTTCCAACTTTTGTGCTGCTTCTATAAAGCACATTAAAGAAAATGACCGTTTTTTAAATAAAGCTCAAATTTAGATAAACAAAGTATTAATTCAAAATTGAATATGAGTATATTTAGTTTTTATTTGCCATACAACTCGAGTTTTTAACGTCAATATTTTTAAAATTTTATAACGTGGTTCATTTTTATTAGAACGTTGAATTAAGACAAAAAAATATTTCAATAGCCATGCAAGTTAGAATTTTGATAAATGGCAAAAATCACTATTCTTTATAGTCGGAATACCCTCCCCTTATGTAGGACTGACCGCCTCCCTAGAACTTACAAGCCCGTGCCTAGGGTTAAGAAGCTTGTTGGGGAACTAACGACAACTAAGCATAGAATGGAGAACCTGGAACGAGTGTTTGGCCCATAACCAGTTATGAGCACGAGGAAAAGCATGGTATGAAATGCAAGCGAAATGGATAGTAGAAAAGGTGATGATTGAATAATTGGTGGAAGAGTGGCGGGGGAATCCGGAGGACCCGGAAGAAAGCGTCCAGTCGCCGTTTCATCCACCACGAATCTCACATGTGGGCGCTTGGGATCGAGTCCGGGCCGCCTAGGTGGGAGGCCAGCGGTTAACCACTCGATCACAGCGCCACCAATATCACTATCTCTTTGTATACTATGTGGTACAAATTTCAATAAGATATGTTACATACTGCGGATGTTTTACATTTCACATATGCATGTGATTGGTTTTCATGGCGAAAGTTAAATATTTTTGCCAATTTCGTCTGATTTTTTTTTGTGAACACTTCTTCGCATGTGTTTGTTTTACACTGAACCATTAAACTTAACTCCATGGCACAAGAGTCCGCAAGGGACTTTGGCCTACCGCCCGGCCGCTGCATGGGGTGCAGTGCTGGAAGGTTAGACGTGATCAGCCTCGAGTCCCTCCCGGTCGATTAATGCGGTCTCGATCTGGAGCCGCTACTTCTCAATCAAGTAACTCCTCAATTGGCCCCTCAGGGACCTCACGAGGCTGAGAACATTCCGGACCTGGTCTCCCTGTGGGGGAAAATTCCCCACGCCGGTACCGGGAATCGAATCTAGGTCTCCCGCTTGGCAAGCAGCAGCGCTATCACCGTGCTAAGGAGACACCCACATTGAGCCATTAGTCTTAAATTTATTCATACAATCGTGCTTTGAAGTTCTGGAAGGAGCAATTGTGCAGGATACTTCAGGATGAATTTTTCAGGAAAGCGACTATGCGTTCGTTTTTAGAATAACATTTACATATAATTGCCCATGCGCTATTCTAAAGGGGAAACTTTTCACATTGACTCTGATGCGCAACATCGTACATAAGAGTTTAATAAGACAGAGAGCGAAATGGTTCATTGTTCAGCGGTCAATATCGAATCTAAAAGTCACGTGGCTTGTGAGTTGGTGAATTCTTGCACTCGATATAGGAAACGGCGTTTATTACGATGTTTTTAAGAGTATAATGCGATTAAAAACAAGTGAAATGATGCATTTTTATTATTATTATTATTATTATTATTATTTGACCTATTAGAGGTTTTCAATTTATATCTTTATAGTTTACAGTGTGTGTGTACATTACGGAGAGGTATTCCACACTACAGTCGTGGGCTTACTGCAGTCTGACCCCTTGAGGAAGGATGAGATGAGTGTAATTTCGTAGGGCGGCCGGCATCCGTGCATGGAGTGAGTCGTCGTGGGGTTCCTAAAAGTTCACAAGCAGATATTTATCTCAACGCGAAGAGCTATAGGAACCCGCCTCTCAGGTCCGAATAAACCACCCATAGTCGAGAGCTATATTTCTAGAGTGCAGTCACCCCCACGAAATGATGCCTCTGCCGCAGTCCTTGTCGATACTTACAACACTAAAAGAGCATAAAATGAAGATGAAATGACGGGACAGGAAGTTCGGGGTAATGAATAATCCTCTCCAGCATTCGCCTAGTGACCCCGGGAAAACCCCCGAAAAACCCAAGGGTCAGAGAGGTTGGCCGCGAAGAACCAATCCCACGACCACCCGAATGCCAGTCCCAGACGAACCGCCTGAGCCATCTGGCTCGGTCAGTTTGACTGTAAAAGTGGATAAATGATTCTAAAAGTAGTTAAAATGTGCGCAAAATACCTAGTTTAAAAATAAAAAAATAACTTTATGATTTATCTTTCTACAAACTATGAATTACGTTTAATCTGTGACGTTATGTACATACTGATTGGTATAATGCTTTAAAATAACCTTTCTTGAGTCTTTTGTAATGGACCCTTTAAAACCTTTCAACACCGCTCGCTCTGTCCAAAGGTCACGTGGGTTCAATGACGTCTCCACCATGTAATGTAGTGCACTTTTGTTAGCTCTCTATTGTAACTCTATGGTTTTATACCGAAGCGTCTTTTTTAACTGCCATGAGATATGAAAAACTAAGACGAATCTCAAACAGTTGTAAGCGCCATTTCTAAAATTATCAAGTGACTCTTCTAATAGCATCTATATTTAGAAAATCGGAATATGATTGTATTGTTAAGGAAGAAAGGAAACCGGTATCGCGGTGTAGTTTATTTTAAAATAGGTTAAAGTAGTAATTTGTTGCGATGTTTCAGCAGTTGGTAAGCCTGACTATAATGTGCGCCAGAAGCAGTATCATGCAGTATTGAGCCTTGAACGCTTACCTGGTTAAATATAAGGAATATGTAGTCTAGAGGAATCGAACTAATGAGGTCCAGAAAGAACCAGGTTTTGAGATAATGCTTCGCTATGAGTTTGGGATCCAGTATCACTTGCTCCGCGTTGTCCTGCTGCATGATTCCTGTAACAAAGATAAACGGAAACAATCATACAGATGTATATACTTATATTTCTCTTACCTGCGGGGTATTATTGGTAAACTGCAGATAGAAAAAATCCTCCTACACAAAAATGTAGATCTACACTGCGGAGTCACCTTTGCTGCAGACACCGGAGGACACTACACCAAGCAACCCAGTACCCCTCTTCCAAGGATGGGCAACTATCACCGCGGCCATCTAGACAGTAAGATTGCAGATTCTAGTTCAGTTTCAGACTGAGCCATACCTATTGCTTACTGAGACAATATGGTTGCGATAGATTTCGAGGTTTTGTTGAGGTTAGGTTGCATTAAGTTAGGTTAGGTATGTGTAAATGAACTGGATCGAAATAAGGTGTACAAATGGAGTTTTTGAAAATCGGCTCTTTTTTCCAATGCGAAATGCAGTCTACCATTCGTTCTGTCTGCACCGGCTTCAAGGGCATCAAACCGAAACCAGCGAATCAGTTCAGACACTTCACGCCGACACCCAGATCCAACACAAGAATGTGAAGGTCGAACTCATCCTAAACAACAGCAACGTCCAGAACATCGTCTGGGAAGAAGTGAGAGTCATCCAGACGACGTGCGGCACCAATCGGGGTGGCCGGGCTCTAATCATCAACATCCACGTCAACGTTTTCCTTATATTTACCAGGGGGTCAGACTGGGCCTTGGTCAAAATTTTAAGTCATAACAAACAATATCTCGCAAGCGGTTGACAAAAAAAAAAGAAAGAAAAAAAAAAAAGTTGTGGCTTTAATGAGATCTAATTTTTCTCTGTATATGCAGCTATGCAAAAGTCATCGAGAATGAGAGGACTTCAGGGGCTATTCCCAGAAAATTCAACATATACATTTATTTCATTTGCCATGCGAATATCGTAAACATGATATTTTTATAAAAATCGTTACAGCCATTTTCGCAGAATGTTCCATTTTAAAGGTAGTTTAAGGTTGGGGGAATTTTCTTGAAAATCTTGTGTTGAATACTTGGAAGATGCTGATCTTAAATACCATATTTAATATTTAACCGCTTTTTATTTTTGAGTTGTGCTGTTTAGAGCTAGTCAGAAATAGACAGATGATCTTTTCATAAATATGTTTTTTTTGGGGGCTGATTTATGGGATTTTAAAACAGGTATTTCCTGTGAAATCTCGACATCTAATTTTTGAGTGGAATAAAAGACTTTCGCTGCTTATTATACGTAGGAGAGAAATTAAAGCTCTTACTATCACTTTAGCTTAGTGTGCTAACTCTACTTATACACACAATGAAATATGCAACTGTGCAATGAAATATTATCTAAATGTACAATAAATTTATAGGAAAATAGGCTTTTGTAACAAAAACATAGAGACAGCTAGAGAGGATCATGTGAATTCAACACATTACATTTTTAAAAATTAAGTTGACATTTCCAAACCAAAATACCTTTAATGTTAGTTAACCCGTGTAAACCACTCCTACCACGCACAATCTTACACCACTCTGTGTAGATAGCTACTACTGTCATGCAAAACACACCATGCGTTCGATTCATGATTGTCGATTGTGACTGGTACCGAAGTTTGCTTCTTAATCGGGAGACAAACTAAGTTCGAGCAACTTTACCGCCTGTTTACTGGATAGACTCTTTTACACGATGACTCAATCATAGACAGAAATTCTATACTGCTTTCGGAAAGCAGTATAGAACTGGCTGTGATTAATATAATATAATATAATATAATATAATATAATATAATATAATATAATATAATGTAATATAATGTAATATAATGTAATATAATGTAATATAATGTAATATAATGTAATATAATGTAATATAATGTAATATAATGTAATATAATGTAATATAATATAATATAATATAATATAATATAATATAATATAATATAATATAATATAATATAATATAATATAATATAATATAATATAATATAATATAATGTAATGTAATGTAATGTAATGTAATGCAATGCAATGCAATGTAATATAATATAACATAACATAATATAATATAACATAATATAGTATATAATGATGATAATAATATAATACATAATAATGACAGTGCAATTCGTCAAGGCGTTATAACAAATTAACATACATGAAATCTCATAATTAATAATTAAAAACTCAGTATTATACCAAAGGGAAATAACTAGAAACACCTACAAAATGAAACGAATTACAAATTAATAATTGTCATACCTTTATGAAGTAATAAAAGAGTAACGGGTTAAGCCAACCCATCATTCTTATTACCGAAACATTTCCGATCACTACTACATTTTTAAAACAAGGGTTTACATAGATCAAAATCAACTACAGCTCTTAGAACTTCAATAAATCACGCAAGACCATCCATTCCAGTCAGCCAATATCACTTCGAACAGACAACTTCAAACGAATTTGACAGTGCTCGGGCATTCAACTTCACACGCTTCACTCGTGCGTTTTGATGGTTGCATATGCTGCTAGGCTCCATTGCCTTATTTTAGTTTTCCGTCGCCAGATTGAACACGACACGAGCCAGGTAGCTCAGGCACAGGAGGCCGTTCCTCTTTGACCCACGAGTTTTTTCGGCTCACTAGGCAAATACTGTGGAGGTTTCTTCACTCTCTCAAGCTTCCTGGTCTTTCATTTCAGTTCCATTTCATTCAGCCAGTGTCTTTCACAGCTTTAAGTGTTGGCGAGGACTGCTGTGTTGGCGGAGTTATCTGTAGAACCCAGGGGGTTTGTCAGACTTAGGGAGCGGGCTGTTAGCGCTCCCCGCGTCTAGATGAAGAATTGGTGGGACTATATTAGGGACCCTCCATGCTGGCTCTTTTCCTGTGGTCAAGTTTCGGCCGCCCGTCGATCTAATAATCTCATTTCATCTTATCCTCCTGGGATCTGACGCACAATAAGACCATGACAGATGCAGTGCACACACACACACACACGCACTGGACGACACAAGTAGCTACCCTCCTGGGTCAACAATAACTAACACTCTTTCATGAAAGAATTAATTCATGAGATGCTATTACATAACATTGGTGTCACTCTGAAGAGTTACCAATTACTACCGAGCTCTATACATGATTTAAAGTTGGAATGTGTGCTGAAATTACTGGGATCCATTAGTTAATATGCCCCGATGTACTAGCTTTGGCTTCAAGGCATAGTGCATTCTAGTTCAGCACGAGGAGTAATGAATAAATCCAATATATGAAAGCCATCGGATTTTTGCTGCATTCCATTAATAGCTTCGGGCCTTCGAGAATATTCCTTTGGTTAAGTTAGGTCCTTTGTTTTCAAACCATATGAGCTATGTAGTTTCCATGTATTCTAGGAAACGAATCATACTATAGTAGGTGAGTGAAATAAAATCTTTCATCACTCTTTGAACGATGCTGTTGGTGTTGATGCAGTTTGCTTAGTCAACGATATACTTGAGTGAATTAAAACGTGTTTCCTCTGCTTGGTTAATATTATTGTTCCAGAGTAAAATCTGCACTAAAACTAGCTAAAATATATTTAATTGAATTCTTACTTAATTATTTATGCGAAATTCGTGTTAAGAATCGAATTCCAGCTGCGTCTACTTTTACTTGTTTTATTCAGGTGATGCATCTGTAAAATCTGAAAATCCATAGTATGAAAGATATCTTTCTTATTATAAAATTTATACCAGTTAAAATAGACAATAATATTGAACTTTTTAGCAAGTATAAAGATTCTGACTTTCATATTTATTTAAATAATAATTGTTTATTGTCTAAATTTATTGTTCTAATAAAATGAGCCACAATTTTTACACACAAAAATTTAAGTTTTACAGTAAATCAGTTAACAAATAGATGTCATGTTATATTTTATATTAGCTTAATTAGCGTACAAAATTATTACTACAAAACTCTTGATTTAAAACAACTCAGAATTTAATTATTAAATTTGGAAAATTATTTCGAAAAACAATATGATACTTTTTTGTAAAGTGCTTTTGAGAGACAGTATAAAAATATGAAAAACAAATTAGTGAGCAATTGCATCGTGTGGAGCATTTTGTGGATGGAAAAGCGTTGCAAGAAAGTTTGCCTATGAATAAGCATGGATATACCCATTTATATCTTCAGGTGATTTGTAGTTAAAGAGCGCCAAGTGGAAAAAACATTATATTTTCTGATGGCTTAGAATTCATGTCATTTTATTATGAAAACAAGTATTTTTTTTTTTACAAATTTGGTCAAATTTAACCAATATATCACCTTAAGGGGCACGAAGCACCTTGGCTGAGCAGTTAGACCTCCCATCTTCTCACATTGAGGTGGGCAGGTTCAATCCCAATGGACTGCATGGAGAATTTGTGGTGAATAAAGCTGGCCTGTGATGGTTTCTTGGGATTCTCGAGTTTCTTCCGCCGTTCATTGCAAAATATACTCCTTAACAAGTTTTATTTCATCAATTTCACAATAAATTCATATAATCTTCGAAATTCTCATAAGAGGCATGGTATTTTGGCTACTCTCTCTGATTCAGAGTCAACAAGCATCTGACCAGCACCACCCAAAGAGAAAACCTCCCATTAAACATTAGCACATTGGTTGAAATGTCAGACTCTTTGGATGTTGTGATACTATAAGCACATGTTTGATTTGTGTACAGTTGTAATCTGATCGCAACCTATTAAAGAGCAAAGAACAGACAACATAGAGGAACATATCGTACACTGCAACCCATTCAGAACTATTGTGGTATCATTCTTCAGAAGGATGGAATGAGGTGAAGGAACCACAGCGGAGCATAGGCCACAGGCAAACATGCCATCAGAGACGCGCAGCCGCCACCATGTGTCAAGGGGACTAGTTTTTCCATTGTACCGTACATCCCCGCCACCTAATAGAGTTGTTTTACACTACCAACCTAGAAGCACACTTGAAGGGAAACGGAATGAAGAAGGAATGGTGGAAATGATTCGTCTGGCCACCACGGGAAATCACGAAAACCCCATGGGTTCTCAAAAATTCTATATCAAAATTTAACTGGACACATACGTTTGAAAGTGCTCTGAGTAAAAAGATACTTTTTCAAAAAAAGTCAGCGCATGCATATTTGTTACTGTGTCTTTCTGTGAACAACATAACTCAAACTCGAAATCTCAGATGAATACCAAATTTGGCTATAAGTTCGCATGTTTCAAGGAAGATTTGCAAGAAAATTCCCGCTATTCAAACCACGTTTGCATGGAAACATTTTAAAAAAAATTTATTTTTTCAAAAATCACTCTGGTGATTTGAATAGAAATATCAAAATAGCATATCTATCAATATACTATACATCACAGTCCAATTTTGAGCCTTGGCCACCGCGAATGGTTTCTTAATAGATGGAATTTCTAGTTCGCTAATATGTGTATATGGCGACAAATGAAAAATATCATATGTTTAAGATATTTACATGGTAAATAAAAGACACATCTTGAATTTTCTGGGAATAGCCCATTTCTAAACGACTTTACAATTGCTGCACGAAAGTGTAGGTTTCGATAAATCGGGATATTCTATGCTATTACTTTGGAATGTAACATATTTTCTTTTCAAGTGATAAATTGATATTATTTTTTTTTTCTGTGGTTATACAAAGTACGTGGGAGCTCAAAGCCATCACATATTCAACATATGGCTATGCTTTAGCCTACTGTATTCCCTATACCTACAACGAAATGTGTGAATGTTTAATGCTAATTTGTCGCAACATAATGTAGATAGAACAATACATAAGCTTTTAAAAATGATTTGCAGAAGCGTGTGTAGACAGAATCATGTGCGATTTTGTTTCTTAGGTTTGAAACTTACGGAAAGGGGAGCAAATATTCGTTGAAAGGAAAGATAAGAAGATAGCAGGTTTCTATGGAAACTGAAACACGCTTGGATGCATGGTGCGGTGCGTGAGCTAAACATCTTGACCTGTTTATCGAGAAGTACTCCAAGTTAAAAACAATACAACATATGTCTCTGTTCCTGCCCTCGCTCACTGCTGTGCACCTTACCCTCAAAAGCACTGATATTTGACAAAAGTAAAATAAAGTATATAACCATTGATAGGGGTAATCCTAACTCTCAATTCTTGGTCTCTAAATAAACAGATTGTCCTTTTATTATTAGCCATGTAGGACAGCAAAGTAGATTTTATTGTAATTATCGCAGATCAAAGGATTAATTATGTAAATTCTGTTATTTTCGCATATACTGGATAAAGTACTAGAAACGATGTTTTCAAATTATAATGTTTTGAGAGATATCCATTTCTGCCAGACTAAAATTCTCTATGTATTTGGTTCATGTTTGTCGAGTGTGACACTACCGAAGTTTGTTTCATTGAGGGGAAGCAAGCTTCGCTCGGTCGATTTTGCCCGCTGGAACCCTCTCTCCTTTACACGATGCCACAGTTACAATCAGAAGTTCTATTCGGCTTTCGGAGAAATGGGTAATCAAAATATGCCATGCAGGGATTAAGGATTTTATTTAAGTTGATATATTAGTTGTAGAGAAATATTGTTTTGCTTTTGGTCTCCTTCTTTACGCTTGAATCGATCGCTCCGCCTATCTTCTGCTTTCACACTTTCTATACATTATTTCATTCACATTACGAAGTGTTCGAGGTTAGCCGAAACGGACCGATGCACGGTGCAGAGCACCTCTGCACCTCAGTTTGAGCGTGTGAGATTTTACGGATTTGAGAGGTACTGTGGTAGAGGTGCTGCTTTGATTCCCGGTTACTTAGTAATCCTGGGTTTGATCCCACCCAAGGAGGTGCGGATTTTAAGTCCCAGACTGGTTCTCATTCAGCATCGTGAGGAGCTGCAGTAGACAGCAGTCCCGTCCAAGAAAACTAACTTTCTGGCTGGGTAAATTATAATACTGACCACATCACTCCTCCATTATCGTTTGCATGATTTCTTACTTCTGCCGTGGGAATGATGCCGGCAGTCGGATTGGAATACCCAGACCGCACGCGAGCTGTAGCACCAGGGATATAAGGTACCGAGAAATAGGATAGGTAGAGTCAGAGTGAAAACATGTGATGTGTTACACTCATATGACTCTCTCTAACTGCTGTTAAAACGTCTTACAAAAGAATCTTCTTCTTTCAACACAATGCTATACGAGCTAAACATTAGCAGAATATGACGTCGAGGAAATCTAATAGGTTAACAACACACTCGAGGATATTGAAAATGCTGTACTCATATAGATGACCAGATTTCTACCAGCGAGAAAAATAGTGATGCAAATGGTATTTAGCGCCTTCCATACCGTTGTGAATGTTGCAGGTTCTACTTGGAAGATCATGGATATGTAAGCTGTGCTGTGCTGTAATGAGTGTGAAACATGAAAACAGTAGTGTCAACTACCTTAATAATATAATGTGAAGCGCAATTTTAAGGTATATTTCCTGTCCAACCTCTCCTTTCATGTGTATATTTCACATTTTCCATACGTTATAGCATTAAAAATCTGATGCGTTACACTCACATGACTTTCTCTAGCTGTTCTACAAACTTCATACATAAGATTCTTCTTCTTTCTGCACCTTGCTAATTGTGGTACTCATTAGCACAATGTTCTTGTTATTTAGTTCCGTATAAGTAGGAAGAAAATAAGGGAATACACTAGGCTAAACCAATAGTCAAATGTTTTAAAAGCTGTCGTTATGCGATTGTCATTACAAATCGCTTCTTTTCTTGGCCAGGAGTAGAACAAAAGAAAAACGGACACTCCCGTCTGAGAAAAGTATAAGTACTTCACAACTGAAACTAATAACAATGAATACCTCGCAAACGGTAAACTCCACGAGAAAAATGTATATGACATAACTTGTGTATTTTAACAAGACCTACATTTTTTGTATAGTAAAATTTTGTCTATCTCTTACGGTTTACTAGTTATGCCAAATTAAGCAAAATTCATCCAGAATAAACAGATCTTTAGAAGCTATTCCCAGAAAATTCAAGATTTTTATTTTATTTGTTAGGTATATATCTTTAATATATGATATTTTAATCAAAATCGTTAGAGCCATTTTTAAGAAAATCAAAAATTTCGAAAAAAGTTCCATGTAAAGGGTAGTTTGCGGTGGGGGATTTTTCTCAAAATCTTCGTGTCACATCCCTGGAAGATACTAAACTTAAATACCAAGTTTGGTATTTTAGCTACTTTTCGTTTTTGAGCTATAGTGTTCACAGACACACGGACACAAACACACACGGACCTTTTTCTCAAAATATTTTTTTTGGATACAGGGGATCCTAAAACATGTATTTCCGGTGAAATCTCGGTATCGAATTTTTGGGTGGAATGCTATACTTCTCTATCCCTATGAACATTGTACATATGGGGCTAGAGAAAGTAAAAATAGTTGCCATGACTTATCACTTAGTCTTCGTATCATTCAAAAAACTAACATCCTGTACACGTCCCAGACATTTATTTACCTGAGAAAAGAGTCAAACGTTATCTCCCGAAATTTCATCCTTCACTCAGATAGGTACCATCATATTTTCCTTGGGGTACGCGCACCGGGATTGAGAGCTAGGATTCACACGTTCAGTCGAAATCCTGAGGTATTCCTTCAGTCCCTCATTAATCTTCATTTCAAGATTCAGCTGATGACAGCTGTTTCGTTTTCGCACATCAGGCGCTGCTCTTAGGACCTAACAAATCTCTTGTGGCGCGACTAACCTACAGCTTCCAAGTCTTCTGTCACTCTTACATCTTGTCATTAAGAGCAGATTTTAATGATTCCTAGTAGCTTTCTGTTTCAGCTGTATTTCTGCTATAGCTTTCTTCACACCAATTAAACACATTTTAGACCGGTTAAATAAACTCCCGGAATATTTTTGAGATATCGTCTAGTTTATATAATAGCTTGTTAATACCTCTCATTGAATTATATGCTATTATATGATTAGAACTTAGTGCCATGGTTCAAATCCCGGTTATGCCATTGAATTTTTCTATCCATCATCATCTTTACCACTGTACTTTATATGAAATGAACTTATCCGGAAGCATATAACGAGTCTTTGTACCTTCAGGGAAATATGTTAGTTTGAGTCACAGTGTCGTTTGAACAACTCGTCACATCAGAAAACTCGTACTTATAAGCTTTTCAAGCAAACATCAACCCTAAAATACCGTTTACATGGAAACTTTTTGAAACATCTTATTTTCTCAAAAATGGCTGTAACGATTTCGATTAAAATACCATACGCTTAAGATATTGTAACAAAATCTCTCTGTTTCATTTCTTCACCAAACATCGCTATGTCTCTTCTACTGATTACAAATAAAATCTGTTTACAAATACTTTGTTTCTTCGATGTTTTCACAATAATTCTGGCGTATAGTTAATATTAGAATATAAGAACACAGCTGGGAGTCGAAAGTATAGTTGATGAAATGTATAACTACCAGAAGCAATGGAAAGAACATGTTATGGAAATGCCATTTTGTAGATTACCTAGGCTACAATGTATTATAAACCTGAGGGAACAAGAAGCATATAACGACCAAGAAGACGATGAAGTGACCAACACAACTGATATGGAACTAGCCTCGGAACAGGTCGTTGACCTAAATCTTGGAAGGAAGAAGAAGAAATTTGTTTTCGACGTTCGCTGCGGTGGCTATTACTGTTCGCTACGCATTTACTAATCGAAACTGGCTCAACTATGCTTGCTAAGCATTCCGAGTTGATAACTCAACTCTGTTGGGGGGCTTCGTTACCACATTTAAAATATAATAGGGGAGATATAGGATGGCTAAAATTTGCTCTGTTAAAATATAAGGATCTTCAACTGGGTGAGCTCCAATTCAAATTAATAAAATAACAATTACGACTCGGTCATGTGGCATGAAATTTCTAGAAGCAGTCGCACGTGCACGTCACAGCAGGTATCGCAAACGCACTCAGTTGTAACAAAGCCTAACTTCGACATCAAAGAACACTCCAAAGCACACATGTCCACTCGTACAGGCGTAACAATCACAGCTTCATTACCAAAAGAACTCGCCGCCGGCACACGTGCTACTAACTCAGAAGTAGCAATGGATGTTAGCAATCTGCTATGCTACGGCTCCAAAGTAAGCCGTTCACACACGTTCGGCGATTAGGCTGCAGGGCCAGTCCCAATATTTAATCAAAATAAAATATATATTGACATTTATGAAAATAGCCTCCGAAACCCTCTTCGTTTTGCTTGTTTTTTATTTTTTTTTGCATAACTGGAAAACGCAAGAGGTAAAAAAACGTACTGCACAAACATGTAGAGCACGTTAAAACACAGAATGTCATATATTTTTTTTTGTGGCAATAACTATTTCTAAGATATTCCTCGTTATTGGTTTTTAAATTCTCAAGGCTTTTCTCAAATGGGAGGTCGTTATTCACTTTCTTCTCCTGGTCATTCAAAGAGAACGGAATTCCAATTGCATCACAAAGCGACAGTTTTTAAAGATTTGAATGTCTCTTGTAATTCCAAGGATGTAAGTAATAAAACCATTTCTGCATTTTGCTAATGTTTTATCACCATGAAGTAGATAGAAGAACAAGTTTTTGCAAGAATAGTTACTTACAGAATAGGCGGAGAAGGTTATTTGAATGAAATATTTTGCATTTTTACTTTCTCTATAGAACTATGTACATGGATGCAAATAAAATAATAATAAAATAATTGTCACAGAAAATATATGTTTTGAGACGCCGTGAAAAAATGATATACTTTTAGAAAAAGGTCCGTATCTACATTTATTCGAGTGTTTGTGAAGACAATACATAACTTTGGAACGAAAAGTCGTTTAAATACCAAACTTGATACGATACGAATTTCAGGAAAACCCACCCCTTTTCCAAACTACCCTTTACATAAAACTTTTAAATCTTTTTGATCTTTTCAAAGGTGGCTCTAACGATTTTGATTGAAATACCGTAAATTAAATATAATTGAATTACAAACAAAATTTATATCTTGAATTTGCTTGAATAGCCACTGAAGTCCTACTCATTCTGAATGGCTTTTGCATTAACTGGTCAGCTGTAAGAATTAGAAGTAAAATTAATACACAAACTGTCGTAGATTTGACACTGGCTTTAGGCTGTGTATTCCTTTATTTCCCTTCTACTTACTAGGAAGAAAGTAAAATCATTTATGCTAAGTTTATCTCGTTTAGCATGATATAGATAAAATAATAATCTAGTGTAAAAACGTGTTTGAAGAGCAGATAGAGCAAGTCGTGCGAATGTAACATATACGATTTTTAAATGAAAGGTTGTTCAACGATGGGTAGAGAAAGTCCGATTTTTTACTTTCTCTAACACGTATGTACAAAGTGCATAGTGTGTAGAGAAAGTATTGAATTCCACCCAAAACTTTTTACCGAGATTTCACTGAAAATACATGTTTTGAGACCAACTAAACTAAAAAATCAGTTTTAGAAACATGTCCCTCTGTGTAGGTTGGTGTGTGTGTGTGTGCGTGTGCGTATATGCGCAGCATAGCTCATAATCGAAACGTCGGTTAAGCACCAAACTTGGTATTAAAGTGCAGTATGTTTCGAGGAGGCGACACGTAGATTATCAATAACCCCCCCCAAATGCCCTTTACATGAAACATTTTTCGAAAATTTTGATTGTCTAAAAATGGCTCTAACGATCTTTATTAAAATGCCATATGTTTAAGATATTTTCATTGCAAACGAAATGCGTATCTTGAATTTTCTGAGAATAGCCTCTGAAGACCCCTTCATTCATGATGAATATTTTATAACTTTTGTATAAGTTTTAAACCGTAAAACTTACTGTACAAGAAATGTAGATATCATTAAAGTACACAATTTATATCCTATACATTTTTTTGTTGAGTTAACCATTTTCGAGATATTCCAGTTATTGGTTTCAGTTTTAAGGTGCATAACTTTTCTTAAACGGGAGACACCTTTATTTTCGTCTTTCTTTTGCTTATTCTTATCAAGGAATAGGAAATAATTTCAATTGTTTCACTTAGCAACTGTTTTTTAAAAGATTTGACTATCGCTTTAGCTTAATGTATTCCCTTTAATTCCATTCTACGTATAAGAAAGCAAGAAATAAGACCAATTCTGGCAATGTTTATCTTGATTAGCATGAGATAGATAAAAGAGAATAAAAGAACAATCTTTTGTAAGTAAAGTTAGTTTGTGGAGCAGCTAGAGAAAGTCAGGTGAATGGAACACATTAGGTTTTTACTTTCTCTACACCTACTATATTTAGTGTATAGATACCAAACTTGGTATTTAAGTTGAGTATCTTCCAAGGATGCGACTCGAAGATTTTCAAGAAAATCCTCCACCCCCAACTACCCTTTACATGGAAAATTTTCATTTTTCAAAAATGACTTTAATGATTTTGATTAAAATATCTTATGTATTTGTATGACAAATGAAATTTATATCTTGAATTTTTGAGGGATAGTCTCTGAAGACCTTTCATTCTGGATGACTTTATTATAACTTTCGAGGTATTCCGGATTATTAGTTTAAATTTTAAGCCACTTAAATTTTTCTCGGACGGGAAGACATTTTTCTTCTCGTTTCTCGTTTGTTTATTCCTGACAAGAAAAGAGATTGGAATTTCAATTGTTTCACATAGCGAAGGCTTTTAAAAGAAGAGACTATCGCTTTAGCCTGTGCATTTTCTTATTTCCCTAAGGAAGCTAATAATAAGGCTAATTCTGCTTATATTGACTAGCATTATTTAGATAACTGATTCATGTTTACCTTTCCACTTACAAGAAACCAAGTAATAAGAAAAAATTCTGTTTATGTTTATCTCGATTATGGTGAGTAGATAGATGAAGAAGATTTTCAACAATAATTCGTTACAGAGATGTAGAGAAGATCATATGAATGGAACACATTGGTGATATCACATCTGCGATGTCCACCAGTTGACGTGCCTTCAGCATAAGAGGATTTCAGAGCAAGGATTTCTGTCCTTTGTCAGGTTGCTAGTCGATGTACTAATTTGCTCAATTGCTTCAACGAAAAGCAGATACTTTTGATCGGTTATCATTGGTTTCTGCAACTTCCCAGTTCACAGTTTTAGTTGAAAAAGAAAAAGTTAAAAGAAAATTGTTGATGGAAACTGCATTCATGAGGAACATATTTATGGAATCAATAATAGTGGTTTACGACCTAACCTAAAGAAGAGAAATAAGTAAGAAAGCAACAAAAACAAAGAACTGCGGTATAAAAAGAAACAAAATAATAAGCTCTTAAGAAGAAAAGTTTCGCCGCAGTCGAGTCTAAATGACGTAGCCAGCAATTTAACTTGTGTGCCTGGTGTAGAGGAGCGAACTACTTGAAAACAATGAAGGAAACCATTGTGTATCCCTCCATTTGCTAAAAATCTGATGGTTCCATTCACTTTCTCTACCTGTTCTGGAAACAAACAAAAGAATTCCTTTTATGTACATCATGCTAATTGGGATAAACATAAAGCAGAAGGGAAACAAGAGAATACACTAGGCTAGCGCGATAGTCAAATATTTTAATAACTGGTCCCTATAAGAACAATTGAAGTTCGGTTCTCTTTCCATGGATAGGAGTAAAACTAAAGAGAGAGGAGGTGAAAGTTCACTTTCCGTTTGAGAAAAGTTTTAAGTAGCTTAAGATTGAAACCAATAGTATGGGATATCTCGGAAACGATTAACTCTACAAAAATATGTATATGGCACAAATTATCTGTTTTAATGAGATATTATTTTTTGCTATGCTACTTGCTTGGGTTCGATTCCTGGTACCAGCGTGAGGATTTTTCCCCGCTGAGAGACCTGGTCCGGGGTGCACTCAACCTCGTGAGGTACATGGGGGGAGGGGGGCCAATTGAGGAAATACTTGATGGAGAAATAGCGGCTCCAGGTCATGAGGACCAAATTAACCGACCGAGAGGGATTCAGACGCTGACCACGTCTCACCCTCCAAAACTGCACCCCATGCATGACCTCTGTCATGGACCGAGATGGGAGACGCAGCGGCCGGGTGGTAGGCCAAGGTTTCTTGTGAGCTGTCATGCCATAGAGTTACGTATTGTAAGTGTTTGCTTTCTTTTACGTTTACAATTCTACACAATTCATCCAGAATAAAGAGGCCTTCGGAGCTATTCCCAGAATATTCAAGATATACATTTTATTTGTCATGTGAATATCTTTAATATACAATATTTTAATCAAAATGTTTTGAGCCATTTTTGACAAAAACAAAATTATCAAAAATATTTCCATATAAAGGATAGTTTGTAGTGGGAGATTTTCTTGAAAATCTTCGTGTTGCATCCCAAGAAGATAGCAAATTTAAATACCAAGTTTGATATGCAACGATCTTTTCTGTTTTGAGCTATGCTGTTCATAAACACACACACACACGCACACACACACACTCACACACACGGACGTCTTTTTACATTTTTTTTTGGATTAAAAGACTATGCATTTTCGGTGAAATCTCGGTATCGAACTTGGGTATAACATAACATTTCTCTGCCTATTATGTGTATTGTACATATTGCTAGAGAAAGTAAAAAAATGGGGCGACCACACTTTTGCAAACTTCAAAGATTAGATTCCTATTCATGGGATGCAACACTGTAAATGTATGTTCAGTATGCAATGAGGATTAACTCTTTTATTATTATTTAAAACTTACCGATGAATATAAATGATGCATAGGTTGTATAAATGTAAATGGCGTGTTATTTATGGACGCTATTTAACTAGTGTGATTCTCAGTGTCCCGTTCTAAATTGGGCGTGAAAGACCACTTAATTTTGCTGAAAGGCCCCTCTATTAGGTTTGAGGTTCTTTTACGTGCGTAAATCTAAGAAATGGGACCAACGGCTTTACTTCTCTTAGAAGTAAGTCATGCTAAGAATTTTTACACCCGAAAAAATCCATCGTTCTCCGCCGGGTTTGAACCCGCGACCTTGGGTATATGAGGTTAGCATGGTAACCATTACACCACGGTATGATAATGCAGTGGTTTTGTAAATGCTGACGATCTATCCAAACGAATGCAGATAAATTCTGAAGCTACCCAGGGAGGTTAGTAACATTAAGTTACAACAGCATGTTTAATTCACAAAAACAAAACAAAGCTCTATTATTACCTTATCAAAATGCTTAGAATAAAAATAGTTTCTGTAATTGAATGTATGAATAAATAATTATGATAATTAAATATAAACACAGAATTTGCTATTCGAATTTAAATAAACACAATTAATTAATTCAAGTTATATGAAATTGTATTTGCACCATAGGCAATATTCTGCGTGGATATTAATGGAATAAACAAGCTCTAACATTGATCTAATGTTATGTATTTAATATTTACAACACGAGAAACCATAAATGATATACTTATGACACAATGTTAAATTTTTTCTACGGATTTAAATATATTTATTTGATAAAAGTGAAAGTGTAAGCCAATATGAGGTGACAATTATTAATTCATAGTAACGTTGGAGACCAAGGAATAGCGGTCAATCAAAACAACAACTCTCTTGTCCCAAATTTGGGATATCGCGGGTTCAATCCCCGTCGACCGCCTGAAGAAAATTTCGAAAGTTTTTATTCTCTAAAAAATAGCTCCACCGATGTTGATTAAAATACCTCTTCAGTCTGAATAACTTTTATATTGCTTGTAAACCGTAAGAGATAAATTAAGCTTACTATACACAAATATATATTTCATCAAAACACACAATTCATATCATATGCAGTTTGTTTGTGAAGTTAACAATTTCGGAGACATTCCATGTATTCGGTTTCAAATTTAAAATACTAAAATTTTTCCTAAAACACGAAATTGTCCTTCCAGTTTCTTTTGTTTTGCTTCTGATCATGTGAGGAAAAACTATTTCCAATTTCACAGTAACCAGCTTTGAAAACATTTGACTACGCTTTAGCCTAAAATACTCCCTAATTTCCCTTCTACATACTAATAAAGAACTAAGTATTAAGACCATTTCTGCTTTGATTATCTCGATTAAAATGAATTAAATAGAATAATGAGTTTTTGTAATAATAGTTTGTTACAGAATAGGTACAGAAGGTAATGTGAATGCAGCACACATTTTTGATAAGCCTAACCCGGCAGGTTTTTGAAGTTAAAATCAGTTGAAAAATTCAATACCATAGCCGAAATTTGAACACGTGTCCTTGCTTTTTCCATGTGCTTGTTCTGGTCATTAGACTACCATGACAATATGCCGGCGGGATATTAATCTCACCGGAATATTTAGAAACCCAGAGCCAAGAATTAGTTGGCCACCAAAAAAAATGAAAAGCTGAAAAAAACATTTGAATTTCAATTTTTAAAATAGAGATGACGATGATGGGAGGATTACCATGTAGAAACTGCAATGGTTGCCTAAAATTTGCTTTACAGCTATTAATTATAGCTTTGGTTAAATACACCATCCAATTTGGTTCAAAATTTCGTAAGCTTGCATCGGTCTCAAAGCATCCAAAGAATGTGAAAACTTCATTTCTTGCACCTCTAAGAGATAACATTATAAATAATTTATTATTAAACAACTAAGTGTATACCATATTTAGCCGAATGAATTATAAAATATTTCTTTGAGCTGGAGGAGGACTTTTAACTATACTAGCTTTTTGTTTTTTACCCTAGAGTAAGTTTATATAGCGAGCGCCTACTTAGTTATAACTACGGGAATTATTAGGTTTTCTTTTCTTTCTATTTTTGCCCAACAGCTGCAGAAAACTATGCCAAACGTGTATTAGCTCGTCTATTAGAAGAGTGACGTTTAGGTCTAGAACATTACCTACATTAGGGAGTATGCAGTATGTATATTTATGCACAAAGCTGGGGTCTCACTGAAAATAAGCAGGAATAGCAAAATCCCACAATTAATGCCTGTATCTATTAACATTAACATTATGGAGGAAGATTTTTGAATTGGATAATTTTTTTAACTCCTTATTTTATTTGTTTACCATTTACTATAAAAATAATACCTATTTTAGTAAGAATTTTAGGATTGTAATTGGGAAATGTAATATTTAAATAAGATTAAATTATTATTTTAACTTATTTAAATATTTATTCTAAAATTGGTGTAAAATTATGAGGCTCAAAGTAAAGTATTTATTACTTACTGCCCAAAGTTGTGCCTCCAAGATATTTAAGCTTTATGCCTATAGCACTTTCCACCAACCAGAATTAGATGACTATGATAAGGAGTAGAATAAAACAACTTGTTAACTATATATTTGTATTCTAGGTAGCTGAAGAGATTTATTTTTATTTTTCTTACATGTACTATGTATACATAATAGATAGAAAAGTACAGATTGTATTCCGCAAATATTTCGATACCAAACTTTCACCAGAGATACTTGTTTAAGGTCTCCTGAATTAAAATTTAAAAATAAACAAACATTTTCACCAAAGTATGTGTGTAAAAGCATGCCTCAAAAACGAAAATTCGGTTAAATACCGAACTTGGTATTCTAGTTTAGTATCTTCCAAGGATGCGACAGGAAGATTTTCAAGGAAATTCTCCTATCCCAAACTACTCTTCACATGGAAAATTGTATCTTCCTCAAAAATGTCTCTACCAAGTTTTATTAAACGTAAAGACATTTACATGACAAATGAAATGCATATCTTGAATTTTCTGGAATTTACTCTGAAGATATTTTTATTCTGGTTGACTGTGGCATAGCTGGAAGACCGTAAGGGACACATAAAAGCTTACCTCACAAAACATGTCATACACATTTTTTTGTGGAGTTAACCACTTTCTCGATATTCTTTAAACTTGACAAACGGGAATTTGTCACTCGTGTTTCTTTTGTTTTAATCCTGGCTATGTGCTTTGTACCGCATTTCAATCACATAGCAATGACATTTTAAAATACTTGACTTTCGCTTTAATCTAGTGTACTCCCTTAATTTTCCTTCTACTTACCTTCTGCTAATGTTTATCTCGGTTAGCATGAATTAAATAGAATAATAAGCTTTTATTAGAATAGTTTAGCACACAATAAGCAGAACAGGTGAAGTGAATGGAACCGTATTTTTGAGTTAGAGTCAACTGAAATATCCAATGCCACAGCCGACATTTGAACACGGATCTCCAGCTTTGCGTGCACTTGCTGTTACCATGGCAACATACCGGTGGAATATTAATTCCACCAACTGAATCGGAATTATTTACAAACCTGAATGCAAAAATTAGCTGGACACCTAGAAATAAGTTTGTTTAGAGGAATACATTAGAAGCTGGAACAGAAATGTGATGCTCAATTCTTGACATAGAGGTGATGATAACGACGATGGTGGTGAGAATTAGCAGGACAAAACTGTATAATTATTAAAATATTACATTAATATTGCCTTTGATTAAAAGCGTCATCCAATTCATACCCTTCCTTCGGGAACAAAACATCCAAGGAATATGAAAAAGTATTTTATGTACCTCTAAGTATATAAGTGATATCACTGTAATTTATGATCACATGTACCACATTTTCCACCGAATGTATTAAAAAAGATGTCTTTGCATTAAGGTTTTGACAGCTAGAGAAGGACATTTTAACCATTCTAGCTCTTTTCATTGTCCTAGAGTAAGCTTACATAGCGAAAGCATATTTAGCTTAAGCAGGCAGGGATTATTAGGTTTTTTCTTCTTTTTATTTTGTCCAACAGCTGCAGGGAAACTTCCAAACCTGTATTATCTCCTCTATTGTTATTCCCACCATTAGAAGAGCGACCTTTCAGGCTAGAACATTCTCTACAATTAGGGATTATGCAGTAGGTGTACTTGTGCACAAAGCTGGTGTCTCGCTAAAAATAAACATTATCATTTTAAGCAGGGACGGTATGAAAATCCCGACTTTGTGCTTTTGCAGTGAATCCACAGTGGCTATCAAAATATTATATGGTCTTCAATATCGGTTATATTCTCAAGATATTTAAGCTTTATGCTTATCAAGTTTTCTACCAATCAGAAGAACTGTCTAAAAGAGTAGAATTAAACAACTTGTTAATTATGAGTTTTATATTCTGGACAGGTGGAGAGAATTATTTTTCTTAATGAAATAAGTTAGTCAAAATTGGATCTTTGATGACCTTTTTAGTCAATTTTCCCTTAGTAATATCTGTGAAAATTCTAGACCATATCTTAAAATTAAATAGTAGATATTTATTCTATTCAATTTCAAGCTCTATGAGGCCATATCGGCCGCTTTTATTGTGGTTTCTGAATCAGAGAATTCCTAGTACGCAAATTCGCCACTATGCACATGGTGACGAGGGATCAACTCATGCTAACGGGGGGTGACTTTATAGGATGAAATCACAGCTTGCATTCGTGAAATATAACGAAATTAGCCCAGTAACCCTTTCTTTATGTGCAAGTAAACATTACACGGGGCCAACGGTTTTACTTACCTTCCAAAGGAAGTCATGCTAGGGATTTTACGTCCGAAAATATCCACCACCCTCCGCTGGGTTTGAACCAGCAACCTGGGATGATAACCAGTGGAGGGTGACTATTTCTTCTGTGATGTATAAATATAGCATTTGTAGCGGTGGTATTAATGGAGTAAAATAAATCTTCATCATGAAAAATAGCTGATATCCTTAACTAAGGTGCTGATTTTATTTTAGACATTTTAAAATCATTTTAAAGCTCATAATTTTCATGCACTTTTACCCAAAAGTGGCCTGGGTCTAACCTTTTCACACCTATTTAGGATTAGCGGTGAGCCGGTTTTAATAAGACATTTGAGCAAAGAAACCAAAATCATACAATTCTTTGGGGAAATCCCTTTAAGATTAAAACATTTTAAATGATGAACTGACTCTCCTTTCAGACATGTGACGCGCCATTTTTTCTAAGTCCAACGTTAGCGGAATATTTTTTCGGAGTGCGGGACTACGGCTTTAGATTTTATAACGTAACATGTGTTTAAATTCAGGTTTTATTATGATTTCATACCAGGGTACTTTTCTTAATACAACTTAAGGTTTATAATTATTCATTTACCCTCTTCTCATGTAACCGACAGTCTTTTTTTCGTTAATAAATTACAATCACTGTGTACACTGTCTGCTCCTCAATTACAATTAGGTTTAGTTAACGAGTGTTTAGGTTTCTAAACCTAACCATATAAATATATCATAATAAATATAGTTATCTCCTAGATAATTATTCACACCAAAATTCATAAGAATATGGCTCTATTTTTACATTATGCTGCCTGCAGCAAAACCCATTTTTAAAAGGTGCAGGAACCACCCACATTATATAGATTTTTTTGAAGTGCTGTTTATCGTCCACTTTTACTAGTTGTGGCACCGCCTGCGACGACACTGGTAATACATGGACTTAAGATAGAGAACCGGTGGAATGCAGTGACTGAGGAAACGGGAGAACCGGAGAAAACCCGCACCTGCGCCGCTTTGTCCACCACAAATCTCACATGTGGTCTCTTGGGATCTAGATAAGAGGGGAGCGGTCACATTACATTCAGAACATAATATTCTTATTCTTAGCAGACCTTCGTCAACGAATAGTCTAAAACAGGTATCATTGAGATAAACGACAGATCTGTTTTATTAATCGGACAATAAATTCTCCTGGATTGCATCCGCGGGTTTGTAATACAATAAAACCCGAGAGCAAGTTGCTCAGGACTTTTCAAAAAATGACGTGATGTTAATCGCTTCTAGGTTATTTGTTGTGAAATCTTGGGATTATTTGCAGAGGTTTGGTCTACGATTATTACAAATGATGTAATGTTAACGCCATGCGAGAACCATTAGGAATCGTAGTAATCTATCGTTTCTGTCTACTTGCGTACGCAAGTGAACCTTCGGCATGAAAAGTTGCTCACCTTCTCGCGTCACATGTTCGAAAGTATCCCCTGATGAACCCATTCAATTGTCCCTGTGAACATTTAAAGAAAAGGAAAAAATAGCTTCACGAATAAATTTATATGAGACAATGACAGTACCAAGAGTGGAATACGTAATGAGTTGAAGTTTGCTGAATAGGGTTTGCTGAACTGGGACTTCCTTGAAGGTTAAAAACATATTCGCGCAGTCATTTAGTGGATGAATATCTCAAGGAGAAAGCAAACATTTTCAATCTAAATCATAAAATACAACCGATATAAATGATGCAATTATTTACAACAAATAAAAGTACAAGAATCTTTTAACAATATACTATAATTTAAACAAACTGATGAATCAAGGAATCGGTAATCCAAACGTTATCACAAGTGAAATTGAATTCATTTCAGTCCTTGCAGCAGTAGCAGTCCGTTGATGACGATAAAACGAGACCTTATTAAGAGCTTATGTAGCTTATTCCCCTTAAAAGTCCATGACCGGACCCAAGCAACCGCATGCGAGATTTGTGGTGGACAAAGCGGCGCTGGGGCGGGTTTTTTCCGGGTACTCCGGTTTCCCCCGCCATCGCATTCCACCGGTGCTCCATTATCATTCATGTATCACCGCCTGCGGTGCCACAAGTGGTTAAAGCGGGCGTTAAACACTACCACTACCATGACTGGACTCTTTTAACTCATATGACAATAAAATTGTGATTTTCAATTAAAATTGGTAACAGAAAATCTCCTCGGCTTATTCGTTGTTTAGCTAAGTTAAAAGTTTTCTTATCTAGAGGTCTTCAGAGGCTATTCCCAGAAACTTCAAGATAAATATTTTATATTATATAAACTTATCTAATACATAGATATTTTAATCATAATTATAACAGATCTTTTTAAGAAAATCAAAACTTAGAAAATTTTTCCAAGTACAAATTAATTTGGGGTAAAATGATTTTCAGCATAAACTTCCTTGGAAGATGCACTTAAGGACCAAGTTTAGTACTTAACCAAGTTTTCTTTTTTGAGTTATGCTGTTCTTTTTTATTATGAGTTTCTTAAAATTTTTTCGATTACACCTCAGTATTTAAACCTCAGTATCGAATGGGTGAACTGAATATTTCCCCATCTTCTATAGATAAAAGAGATAGAAATAATGAAGAGAAAATACATATTTTTAGGAGAATTCATTGGAAGGACAAGAGAAAAACGGTTCTAAAAGTAAATAAGCCAAGAGATGAATTATGCTGAAGCTCATAAATAACTAATAATCAAGATGTTAAAGGTATTATGTCACCGTACTGGATTCTAGTAACTAAAGGTGACTGGATCAATCTTGCAAAGAGTGATTTTTTTTTTTTAAATTAAGTGAAATCTCAAGAGTGTGTATTGAACTAGTCTCAAGTTAGAAATGTGTATATAGTTAACTTCCCATAATTATTTTCTGTACTATGTATTATAGATAGAGAAAGTATTCTATTCCACCAAAAATTGGGATGCCGAGATTTCACCGAAGTCAAAAGAAAAAGAATTTTTAGAAAAAGATCTGTGTGTGTGTCTTTGAGTCTCTCTCACTCTGTGTGTTTCTTTGTGAACAACGTAACTCAAAAACGAAAGTTTATTACCAAACCATACCTACTTGTAACAATTTGGATTAAATATTGTGTGTTTAGGACATTCTCTTGACAAATAAAATGTAGGTATATCTCGAATTTTCTGGGAGTAGCCTCTGAAGTTCTCTTCATTCTGGAAGAATTTTGCAATACCGGTAAACCGCAAGAAATAGACAATAACTTACTACAATGTAGCTCTCGTTAAAAAACACAGTTTATATCAGAACATTTTTGTGCAGTTAGCTATATCCCAGATATTACTTTTAATTGATTTAATTTTTAGTATTTATAATTTTGTTAAAGTGAAGTCGTTACTTGTTTTTCTTTCTCCTGGTCAAACAAGGAGAATTAAATTTCTAGGCCATCACATGCGACAGTTTTTAAGAGTTGGCTATGACTTTAGCCTAGTGTATTCCATCGTTACCACAAGGGGATATGCAATAACATATTTATACAAGTGTTTATTCGATTGACGCACACTAATTAGAAAATTGCTCATTTTTAAGAATAGTTTGTTGAAGATTGGGGAAAGAGTCATGTGAATGATACATAGATTCTTATTATTTATATTTCATTCGTTGGCTACGGAAAAACTTTGGAACGTTACATTGAATATTCAATCTATTTACTTAACAACTAAGGACAATTATACATAAAAACATTTAGAATTGTTGGTAAATGAGATCTGAGCCCGCGGCCTTCCAAAAGCCACTTTGTGAGACTTTCAGCTTCGTAGTTGACATTTTGTTCAACAAAATATTAATAAATTGTAAGCCAAACTTAAATGATCGAGCATATATAAATGTCAGGGTTTGATCAGATAAAGACACACACAAATGCAACATGGTCTTCATGACTTTAAAGTTAATGTACAGTATGCTTTCACTTCTCAGTTGATCATTAGTTCATATGACAGAAATGGAATATTCCAGTAAAGGGACGCTCTACTACAGCATGTTACAGAAATTTATCGTTTATAATCTGAAGAATCACGACACGGAAAACTTATCTTCATGCAGTACGCCGCGTTGCCCCTCTTGCACTCTTTTGCAAAAGAACTACGCAGATTTTGGTAATGGGTCATCTATAGGCGCTCTCAAACAATATGGCTTCCTTTATCTCCAGTCGACTTTGTTTGTAGGGGCTACTTTAAAGAGCGATTTATCAGACACATAAAAAACCCCGTTGCAACTGACAGATGCTATATCACAAGAAACAGCCAATATTCCAGGACATTATCTGCAAAGTGCGAGCACAGGGTGGAAGAAAGAATGTTTATGTTAACCAAGAGAATAGTGAACGTATTCCCAAAGTTTTATTATAATCAATCACCACTGTTTCACCAACAGAATACCTACATTATATCGGTCTTAAATATTCTAATACATAATATATTGAGTACCATGAAAGATACCATATATTAAAATCCTTCTCCTCCTCCTTCTTCACTCCATGTTTAGACTTATACCTTGCTCTGGCTTCAGGTAATTAATCAGCACGTGTGTAAGCAGCTTGCTTTGTAAGTATAGCTGATTATTGACATCTGCTGTACCGGCGGCAAGTTCCTTTTAACATCAAAGCTTCACAGCTTGTTACATCTGTGCGAGTGGTAGGTTATTTGACGTCGAAAAAGGACATCGTTACACCTGAGTGAGTTTGTGACACCCGCTGTGGTTTGCAATGCAACTGCTTCTGGAAATTTTGTGCCACGTGATCGACCGGTATAGAAGGGGAACGAAGTCTAGCCTATAATTCAGTTTTGACAGGAATTTCGTAGCCAGCAACTGTAATCGTCGTCACAGCTAACATTAAAAGGAAACTATACGGTAGCATTGCTACAAATTTGAAGAATGACAGTTATTTGCGAGCAGATACTGATTTTAAAGGTTCCAGTTTGTGGAAGAAATAAAGAATTGGTTGTTGGAGTAAAACGAGAGTTTTTCTTACAATAATTATACGCTATGAGATGTAACTTGTCCGGTTTGGTTCTGTCCTTGTCCTTGGGACACTCTACCTGCTCTGTTTAAATTCTTGGAAACACGCAACTCCTCCCAACTCTGTATCTGTTAAATGGCTACTAAATGGTAAATGAATACTGAATTTCGTATTTAACTGACTTTTCGGTTTGAGTTATGCTTCCCACAGACACACAAACACACAGACATGTTTCTAACAATGTTTTTTTCGGGTTCAGGAGGTCTCAGAACATGTATTTCCGATGAAATCTCGGTATAAATACAATAGGTGCCTTCTCTATCCACTACGCACATTGCACATAATGGGTTAGAAAAAGTAAAATTATTTTTTCAGACTCGGGGGACCTCAAAACATGTATTTCCGGTGAAATCTCGACATCGAATTTTTGGGCGGAATACAATACCCTCACTGCTATATACATACATGCTAGAGACAGCAAAAATAGAAAATATACTATAAGAAATAATTTGCTTTTCTATCTTTACTTTATTTATACGTACTATGTACATAGTGTATAGAGAAGGTATCCAACAATTCGATACCGAGATTTCACCAGAAATATATGTTTTGAATCCAAAAAATGCAGTTTTACAAAAATGTCCGTGTGTGCGTCTGTGGACAGCATAGCTCAAAAACGAAAAGTGCATTAAATACCAAATTTGGTATTTAAATTTAGTAACTTCCTAGGATGCGACACGAAGGTTTTCAAGAAAATTCCCCTTCTCCCGAGATACTCTTTACATGGAGAAATGTTCGAAAAAATTGGTTTTCTCAAAAATTGCTCTAACGATTTTGATTGTAATCTGTTACATTGAAGATATTTATATGGCAAATAAAATGTATAGCTTGAATGTTTTGGGAATAGCCTCTAAAGACCTGTTCATTCTGGATAAAGTTTTCTGAATTTTTGCATAAATGGTAAACCGTAAGAGATAGACAAAGGTTACTTTTCATATACTTTTGACTATTTTCAAGATATTCCTTATAATGGTTTCAGTTTTAAAATACTTAAAATTTTTCTCATAGGTTTCACTATGACTTTAGCTTAGTGAGTTCCCTTATTTCCCTTCTAATTACAAGGAAGAAAGTAAAAATATCAATTCTACTAATGGTACCATGAAGGAAATGGAAAAATAAAGATTTTAACCATAATTTGTTACAGAAATGTAGAGAAAGTTATGTAAACGAAACACATCAGGTTTCAGGTGAAATCTCAGTATCGAATTTTTGGGTGGAATGCAAAATATTCTCTATATACTGTATACATAGTACGTGTAGAGAAAGTAAAAATAGATAAAACCTACCTAAATAATTTGCTTTTCTATCTTTTCTAAGGACTTATCAAACCCTCCTTCCGCCTGTGGTGCCATTAGTAGTTAAAGCGGGCGTTAAACACTACCAAAAAAAGAATAAAAAAAAAACCTCCTCGTAGATAGTGGTATTTCGCAAGACCTAAACAGCTATTTCAGCTATCGGAGTTTACAGTGCCATTTCTGTTTATTTGAGTCATAATAAGAAAGAAAATGAATGAAGCATGAACACCTACGGCTGGTACATTCACGTTATAAGTGCATTCTATTGGAAGCGCGCAAAAACACGGATCATCGATCTTGGTATGTTCGCTGCCGCTCGCTGTCAATTTAGTGCTTCACGCATGCGCCTAGCTCATTCGAGCACAAGTAATCATACCAAACACGAGGCCATACCTCACTGTTTACCTAACTAAATATGCTCAGGGGCTACTCACTCGTGCGTAAAACCAGTAATGCCAACATGTTAGTCGGTGCTAAAATATAGTGCTACGGCAACGAAGAGGTTAATATTTGTTTTGCTCTTCAAATAATTTTGCTCATATTATACAGTTGCGTTAAACCAGCGATCATAAACGAAAAGCGATGCCGTAAGAAAACCTGTAACCATTAGCAAGAGCCATTTACCGTTATAAAAGGCAAATATATGAGGAAAGAGGGGCAAAAGACAAGAGGGCTCTTAGCTCTTTTTGCTTCTAACGTTTCAACTTAAAAGGTAAGATGGCTGAGGTTAAGGCGATAGATTGTAAATCTATTAAGGAGACATTTTCTCTTTTACCAGAATTAATATGATGATCTTCTAACCCTTTCCAACCCAAAAGTGCCGTTTGGCAACATTATGTACATACAGAATGATTTAAAATAATTTTACAAAGTTTGGCGACAGGTATCTTGCTTCAAAAGAAGAAAAATGTTCATATAAACACATGTTCCAAAACCCTTCGTTCTCGATTTATTGATGTTCAAAATACTATTAATAAAAATATTTTAAGCATTTCACACAAACATTACTTATAGAAAATGATACAAACGTCCTCTTCTTCCGTCTAGGTACGCATGTACTCGTCGAAGCATGGAATGCCAAATACTCCCAGTCGGTGTCGTTTGATTTCACAGGCTACCATGACTCGTAAATTAAGAGTTTCCTCATCTGGGAGGTTTACTGCATAGACCAATGGTTTAAGGTATCCCCAAAAGATAAAAATACAAAGGATTGAGGTCGGGAAACCGTGCAATTCATGGAGCTGGTCCCCCTCTACCTATCCATTTGTCACGCTAGATACTAGCCTGTGCATCTCGAACAATAAAACTAAAATATTCTAGAGCCTCATGCATAAACTACATGTTTCTTCATATTTGCAGAGGTACATTTTCTAAAATTCTGGGAGAGTATTTTGAATGAAGTCCCTGTAGACGTGCTGGGGGATGTATTAGACATATGATAAATTACAAGTGTTAACAAGCAGCCATCAACACTGGACAACTCTCCAGTGTAAAATGGGTCAAAGCCTACTATAAATCAGTGCATAAATAAACGAAGCTATTAGGGTGGATCAGGAAAGCTGTTAAAACTATTTCATTAATAAATTGAAAATGTGAAAACGAAACATTTTAGAGCATATGTTTATATGGACATATTTTCTTGTTTTGATGTCAGGAATCCATCCCCAATCATCCTGTATATTTCTGGTAATTAAGTTAGGAGAGATATGGACTTTTAAAAGTGTTTAACTTTTAATAATTTTCTATCTTTAATGGTGCTTACTTTGCCGTTTTACTTCAATTTATTGATATTATTCTAGCTTAAAATAAATAAAAAGAAAATATTTCGTTGATATTTTATATAAATGCAAAAAAATATGTTCCATAACAGTGCCAATGAAATACCATAAGCACCCACACATGCCAATCACCGTTTATTATACCTGGGTCCTTTCCATTCTTTACCAGAGATGTAGTAACAGGTACAGCGATAATTCAAACCTAGTCAATGTCTGAAATGGAAATCCTGGTCAGTGATGTTCAATGCTTTAGTTAACTGACCTACATATTTTAGATTAAAATGTGGGGTATATTGACATATTAAAGGCATTTAATGTTTGCATCCATACTTGTATGCAAAGAGTGTCAAAATTTGATATTAATATATACGATTTAAAATATATAGGTACATTAAACATAAAATCATTCATTTGACTTCATAGCTTGTGTCACTTCACTTTATGCTGGCATTACATATACTATCCACAATGATGCCAGAGAAGTAACTTCTACAAACCACCGCCCAGCCATGGCACACCGAACACCGCCGCCTGTTCATTCAACCCACAATGAAAGAAGTGATGAGTAGATATAGTTTTCGTGGTAGAGGAGGAAGGATCCCATCATTCGGCTGCTAAAGTGGAAGCTACGAAGGAGGACGCCGGAGAACGAAACCGGGGCTTTCTGAATGCGATTCCCACACATTACCGCAACGTCACCTGTGTCGGTAACCGTTATAGATTGATATTGATTAAAGTTTCTTTTGCAACTGTAGGAGAGCCAGTTTCGTTAATAATTCATAGTGGAAAAGCTGCATGTTTACTTTCTCTGCCACGTATTTACACAGTAGCTAGAGAAGGTTTTGTATTCCACCAAAAAATTCGATACCGAGAGTTCAGCGGATGTACATTTTTTGAACACCCATGAATAAAAACATTTTAGGTATGATATTCCACCCAAAATTTCGATAACCAGATTTCATTCAGAAATACTTATTTTGAGGATGGCTAATTCAAAAATTCAGTTTTAGAAAACTATCAGTGGTGTGTGTGTGTGTGCGTGTGTCTGTATGTGGTGTATGTATGTAGAACGCATAACTTAAAAATGAAAAGCCGGCTAAATACCAAACATGGTATTTAAGTTTAGTATATTCCAAGGATGCGACACGAAGATTTTCAGGAAAATCCCCATTCCAGCTACCCTTTACAAGGAACATGTTTCGAAAATTTTGATTTTCTCAAAAATGGTTCTAACGATTTTCATTAAAATACCCCATGTTTAAGATATTTACATGACAAACTAAATTATATCTGAATTTTCTAGAAATTTCCTCTGAGGAGCTATTCATTTTGAATGATTTTTACATAACTGGTAAACCGTAACTGGTAAAAAACTTACTGCCCAAAAATGACACAATTTATGTCCTAAATATTTTTGTTAGACTCAAATATTTCTGATATATGCTTTGTTATTGGTGTGAATTTTTAAAAATGTACTTTTCTCAAATAGGAAGCCGTTATGCTTTTCTTTCTCTTGGTCATTAAGGAGAACGGGACTTCACAGTCATCAACTAGCGACCAGCTCTTAAATTAGTCGCTATCGTTTAAGTATACTGTACTCCTCAACTTCCATTACACCTATGTGTACAAGGGGATATGTAAGAAAATCATTTATACAACGTTTATTTCGATTAATATGTAGGCATTAGACAGATTATAACTAACATATGACATAGTTTGTGGTCATGAAATATTCACTCTATATATTTCCCAAAGGCTAAGGGAAATCTCAGATTTAGACATGCACAAGAGATTTGAATAAGGCAACTTCCTGATGTATCGTACTTTCTTCTGCAATGTAACCAACATTATTTTAAAACTGGCTTTGGTATAAGTTCCAACAGAACATGTTAACTGCTGTGAATATCAATAGAATGAGAAATAACACGCAGCCCCAAGGTAAAACAAGGTCATCAGAAGTTTGTTTGAATTCCGTAATCTTGTTTAACACGTCATTACCTCAGTAAATAGAACAATGGGACTTCAGAGCTGACCAGAGGTTTGAGGATCGTTAGTGAAAACAAGAGAACACAGCAAATGCATTTAATGGGTAACCAGAGATTTAACGATGATCAAAGCACATAATGGTGCTAGAGAAATCGGTAGTCAATGAGTGGTTTACTTGATGTAGTTAGAAAACGAAGCTCTGAAATTTTTAAATCCCCAGCTTTATAGGTTTTTATGAATGAGGCATACCTCACAAAACTTAACGTCACATTACTGCTACCCAAATGATATACATGAACATAAATTATACTCGGAGTAGTTTAATTTATTACATTTATGGTGTTTGCTTCACCTATATTCAACTGTTGTTTTTACAAAAGCTTATTCTTCTATCTTTATACATGCTTTTCTTATAAATTTCCTTGTACTCTATCGAAAAGAAATATTGTGACCTCGATGTTGGATTAAGATTAGTTTTGGGTGTAGATGCTCATAAACTAGGTCTGTTCGACCTTTAAAATCTTACATGATCTGAGTTTAAATCGGCGTGAGCCAGGTTGGTTTCTGTCTTTAATTTTATTGAATATCTTAGTACGAGAGGACCAGGTATTTGAAATCATTTGTAATGGAAATCCAGAAGTGCAGTATGCCTAAACGACAGCAACTGCTTTAAGAGCTGGTTGCTATACGATGGCACCTATATTCAACTTCTATTCTTCCAAAAGCTTGTTCTTCTATCTATTTGTATGTTTTCTTACACATCTCCTTGTAACGACGGCAACTGCTTTAAGAGCTGATCGCTATGATGTTACTTAGAAATCTCATTCTCCTTGCATGACCAAGAAGAAGAAAAAGCAAAAAACCTTTTTTTGAGGAGTATACGTTTTTAAAAATTGAAACCCATAACAAGGTGTGCGTGTGTGTGTGTCTTTGGACTGCATAGCTCAAAAACAAAAGTACTGTTAAATACCAAACTTGATATCTAAGTTTGGTATCTTGCAAGGATGCGACACAAAGATTTTCAAGAAAATCCCCCCATCTCTTTACATGGAACTTTTTTAGAAAATTTTGTTTTTCTCAAAAATGGCTCTAACAATTTTGATTAAAATATTGTATATTAAAGATATTTGCCTGACTTATCACTCAAAAATGTAGAGCACATTAAAACATACTATTTAAGTAATATATATTTTTTCGTGGAATTCGTCGTTTTTGAGATATTCCTTGTTATTAGTTTCAGCTTTAAAAACTTATACTTTTATCATATAGGAATTTATCAACTCGTGTCCATACAAACAAAGGAACTTAGTCAATAACAACCAGCTTTTGAGTATCACTTTAACCTATGTTACTCCCTTATTTCGCTTCTACTTATAAGGAAGCAAATACTATTTCTGCTAATTTTTTTCTCGATTAGTATGAAGTAAATAGAAGCAGTAGCTTGTTAACAATAATTTGTTGCAGAGATGTAGAGAGAGTTATGTGAATGGAACAGTCAGATTTTTGAATATATGAACCAAGTCTCCCATTAAGAAAGACTTCTACATTATACTGTATCAAGAACTGTCTTGTGGGAGCCCCAAAGAGGATTACATGGGCGTTATACCGTCACCATATTGCAGCAGTTGATACAATGGTTCAACAAATCTTCCTTCTCTTGAATTAGAATAAACAGAACAGCAGCTTAGCCCACTGTTGTGTCTGAAAACTGAACCTGGGGCCAAGGAATAACATTGGACCGAGTAGATTTGTGCGGTATCAGCTAATGGAAATGGAATTTAACAGAATTTTTAATGCAGCTATAATGGAAAGCTAAATTTAGTTCGAATGAGAAATAAATACGGAAGAGGAAATGCAGCTAATACTGTTGATTTAACTATTTCTTCCTTTCAATTTGAAGTCATTTAAAGAATTACAGGCTTAAAATCAATGTATTGCTATAAATACAAATTCATTATACACCAGCACTTATAATATTAAAGAGAGGCATTTTGTAAACAAATATTCATAGCTCTAACTGGTTAAACATCAAATTAAGTGCTTATAATACTTTCCTGGTTAAGATGAGTCACAACAACACACGTTGTTTTGCTTCTTAAAACTTCTAACAACGTATAAGATCATAACATTTTAAAATCATAATTAATTGATTAATGAATTAATTGATAGTCAATGCAGCGTCGGTTTTTCTATTTCTCCATAATTTAATGAGCTCACGTCCCAATTATCCAAACATTTCCGTTGACTTTTTTTCCCCCCTCTTTTTTATTCCAGCTTCCTACATTTCTTTTGTTGACCTTTTTGTTTACAGTTTTATTTCTTTTTATTTACATATACACAGGCGCATACACATTTACAAACACACAAATACTCATGATCCCCTGCGCCACGAAGTACCAAAGCTAGGCACTTCAGCAGCTTGTCCACGGGGACCGGCAACTTTTAAAAATACTTCGAATACAAGTTCTAGTTGTACAGCGTGATTTTCTGACAACATTTACAGTGCGAAAATCAATTATTGACTTCTATTTACAACTTAAACAAGGTTTGAAACAGCGGGCAAAAATAGCATGGCTAGGAGGGTGGAAAGCTCGTAAGCTCATTGACGATGCTGGTAGGAGAATTTATCTATTATGCGGGAAAAGGAAGATTGAATCATATTTTGGCAATTTCAGTGTAAACCGAGGATGCTAAGAAAACCTTATTACCTAAGCTTTTAATTTCCAACAGACGGAGGACTGTATACTGGGACTTGATTCTAAACACCAAAACTGGTCAACCTAGGGCTCATACTTAATGAAAGTGCGTGTGGTAATAGGTATAAGGTATTCTATAAACATTGCTTAGATATATTTGGTATTGGAGCAATTATGTATTAGTATGTGTATTTTTGATTCAGAGAGAGTATTGTTTTATGTGTATGTTAACAGTGTTATGAATATAAAACAGGGGTAGCTAAGATTTCCAAATGAAGTATGCAATGGTGTTACACAATTAATTCAAGATTAAGCACATAATAAATGCTGCTCCTGCTGCTGCTGCTACTAGCTACTACCCACTATTTACGAATTTTTGCCCCGGGCATAGAAATTTCTAAACATTAAAGCCAGGAAGAAAGGAAATACAGCTGAAAGCTATTGGGCTATATGTAGGGACGTTGCAGATAAAAAGCCACCCCCATCTCTCGTATAGTCTGTCAGCTTTTGCAGACAGCACCTACCAAGTCACACTTATTTGTTGATAGCGACTCTTGGCCGCCGCTATTTACATTCTTTGTATATCATATGGTTTAAGTGTAGATAACTTGAAGGTAATTGCTTAAGGATTCCTATGCCTGGTTGCTACTACTGGAATAGTATGACTATCACCTGTGAAACTGTTTTTCTCAAAATAGTCTTAAAGCGAAAAGAGTTTTAAACAGGAGACTTATTGTTAAGAGGAAAATGCATTAAGATAACGTAAATAAAGCGATCAAAAGTGATACTTAAGCAGTTTAATGGCACTTATTTAGTAACCAGCAAATGTATCAGGTAGTTTTCGAATCATCAAAACTTTCCCACATTGATGTTCACTGTATAGATTTCTGTTTTTATTTGAAACGTAAGCATATCACAAAACAGATTTTCTTTCTGTACATAAAACATAAGAGTTATCAATACAATCGTGCTGTTTGTACAGTTTATCTAAACATCACAATTTTATGGTTCTTATTATAAGCTAGTAACTTATGGAAGTGTAATCGTACATTTCTCATATTTGGTAAACAAAAACAATCTATTTGGCTTTCATTATATGGGGAGACTAAAATACCTATGGCACAATTATTATATTTGCTAATTTTATTACCTATTTTTTCAAAACGATTTGATTATCAGACTGAAATATTAACGATTGTATGCCTCTAGGTTCTCTTATATACTTTTAAAAATAGTTTCTTAATTAAAAAGGACAGAATAATGTTTCTTAAAGAAGCATGTGGGCGTAACGGTTTCTGAGCGGGTTTTATCCGAGTCCTCCGGTTTCCCCCACCACTCATCGCACCCATTTCTCCATCATCACCTTTCCTATCAATTGTCTTTCCTCGTATTTCCTCACGCTCATGCCTAGCTACGGGCAGACCATCGTACCAGGTTCTTCATTCTGTGGTTCTGTGCCATTAGCTCCCCGATCCTGACCCCTTGCAAGTCCTAGGGGGGTGTCAGTCCTCATACGGGGAGGGTAAACCGATAACGAACTATATCAAATTAAAGAGGGTATTGCAGCTTCTCTTGAAAATCTTGGTATAGCATGTTTAAACTTAAATACCAAATTTGGTATTTATCGGCCATTTCGTTTTTGAGCCATGCTTTCTCAAACGCGCACACGTACACACGCGCACAGACTTTGTATGCAAGTGCTTTTTTTCGGGCTTAAAAACATATTTTTTCGGTGTAATTTCGACATCGAATTTTTGGGTGGAATACTGCACCTTCTCTATACACCATGAACATAGTACGTGATGAGAAAGTAAAAAGACTGCTCAACAATATATCTACTACAAAATTACAACTGTTACCGGTACAATAGGATATCTGATTTACAATCATGTTGCTATTACTTTTCAAATACTCTAGTATACCACGAAGAAGCAAGGAAAGAGATAGAGGTTACCTCGCGACAGTGTACTTAAAACATGGGATCTGTTAAAATCCATTGTACCTGATACTGGTGCTGCAATATGTCTACCAAATGTGAAGCTCTGTGCTGTAGAAGGCACAAGTAGTAGATTATACATTCACATACCATTTTCTTCGACGTAAATGTCGTAGCTGAATGGTAGCCTGATGGCAGGCGAGTGTTGATGGTGAAATCGAGAATTTCTGCGATAAATTGAACCTGCAGCGTCCGCATTGCAGGAAAGCAGTAATAATGTTATTTTACTTACACCATTGACATTTTAAAGCATAAGTTATGTGTAATGGAAAATATTCTGCGGGAATCGGACGTTTTCTATCTGAAAACGCTACAATTTTCTGGATTGGTTCCAAAAATGTTAGAAAAACTAAAATATGCCTCACCCAATGTATTTTGTGAAAACACTAAGATATAGGCTTCAGAGAAGGAGTAATTAGCGGGAGCAGTTTTAAAAATAAATTCAGTTAAAACTTTTTTTCAGTGGTGTTCAATTTGGAAGGGTTGGGGAGTGATTGGTGAATTATTTTATGTATTCAAACGGATGGACTAAACAATGCCAATAGCTGTTCTGCAATATGGCATGCGTTTGAAAACGCCTGAAATTTGTAAGCCACATGCAAGCAGATAAATAGGCAGGACAAAGACACCAATTTTTTGAAAAAGGAAAAACATATTTTCTTAGGCTCATAGTGTTTTAAGGGCTAACATAAAATGTTAACACTTTATCTTCACGTGCTATGTACATAGTGTACAGAGACGGTATTGTATGTAACCCAAAAATCGATACCAAGATTTCATCGGTAATACCTGTTTTGGGACTCCCTGAATCCAAAGAAGGCATTTTTTAAAAAAAAGATTGCTATGTATATGTGGTGTCTGTGTTGTCCGTGTGTATGTGTGTGTGTATTTGTGAACAGCATAACTGAAAACGGAAATACGCTCAAGTACCAAACTTGCAATGTAAGTTTATATCTTCCAAGGATACGACACAAAAATGTATATCTCGTCAGGACACACAACTTATGTTTTTTCATATGTTGTGGAGGTAACCGTTTACGAGATATCCCTTGTTATTGCTTTCAATTTTAAAATACTTACACTTTTCTTAAACTGGAAGTTGTCCATGTTTGTTTTACTCCTGGCCATGCATAGAGGCGAATTCCAATGACAATCGCTTATCGATTAAAACATTTGACTGTCGCTTTTGTATAGTATATTCCCTTTTATTTATAAGTAGGCCTCCAAACACGGTGGAGGGCGATGCATTTTTTTCGGGCGTAAAAATGGCTTCCTTCGGAAGGGAAGTAAAGCCGTTAGTTCCGTGTCGTAGATTTACGGCATGTAAAAGAACCTCGAGTTTGATAACAGGCCTTGAGCAAAATTAACAGACCGCTTAATTTTGCTGGTCTTTCATGCCCAGTATAGAATGGGGCGCTGAGAACCATAGCAGTTAAGGAACGTCCATAAATAAAACTCCATTTCCATTTCTACGTATAAGGAGCTAAATAATAAGACCATATCTTGATTAGCATGGATAAGAAGACTCTTTTGTAAGAAGTTTGTAGAATAAGGAGAGAACATCACGTGAATAGAACACATCAGATTTAAATTAAACGCCAGATCTTAAATATAGCTTCACACTGAACTACAAATCTCATCTCTGCTGCCTCAATTCTCCTTGATGATAAGTCATCTGTTAGTAACAATAGTACAACCGTGCTAACACAGACTGTGTAGACTGACAGAAGATTGATAGTTTCCTTAGTGATTCATTATGAGAGCAGGAATTTCGGCAAGGTATTCAGCCTCAGAAACAACAATTTGCTTCTTGCGCGCTCAAGAATTGATTACTCTCGTTCCTCTGTGTATTTGTGTTTGGTACTCCAGTGTGAAGTGCAGCTTGTGTTTCCTTTTTGTCGTTTTAAAACATTTGTCCAACCTTGAACTGCTTCATATAATGGAGCCTATGTTTCTCTACCTTCCATTAGCTGGAAATGGTGTTTCTTTGACCTTTCTCCCAGGTGTAATTACAATTTCACTTCAACAAGGAAGAAAGCAAATAGTATTTTATAAAAAACTGATGTGTCCATTCACATAACTTTCTCTATCTGTTTTGCAAACAAACACTCTTACAAAAGATTATTCTTTCAACTCCACAATGCTAATCAAAACAAACATTACCGAAACGGTCTTATTACTTAGTTTCTTATAAGTAGAAAGGAAATAATAGAATACACTAGTCAAAATTTTAAAAAGCCGACATTTTGCGTTTGTGATTGATATTGGTTCTCTTTTCAAGCCCAGGAGTAAAACAAAAGAGATATGAAATGAAACATAGCTTCACGTTTGAGAAACGAGAAAACTTTCAATAGTCCAGAACTTAAAGAATAGCTCGGAAACGGTTAACTCTACGAAAACATGTATATGGCATAAATTTAAAGAGATGTACATTTTTTGATATAGTAAGTCTTTGACTATCTCTTACGGAGTAGCAGTTATACAAAAGTGATCCAGAATGAACAGGTCTTCACATACCAGAAAATTCAAGATATAAATTTCGCTTGTTATATAATGTAATTTTGATTTTATCAAAATGGGTCTAACAATGGGTTTAATTTTCGAAAAAGCTTCATCTAAAGATTAGTTTGGTATGGAGATTTTCTCTGGAAATCTGTGAGTCGCATCCTTGGAAGATACTGAACTCATATACCAAGTTTGGTATGTAACCGACTTTTTGTTTTTGAGTTATGCTGTTTTTTTATAGTGTTTGACGCCCGCTTTTAGAAAAATGGCACCACAGGCGATGACACTAATGATGCATGGAATGAAGATGGAGCACAGATGGCAGGGGAAGCGGCAGAACCAGGAGAAAACCGGCCCCTACGTTGCTTTGTCCACCACAAATCCACAAGCAGTCGCCTGGAATCGAGAGGCGAGTGGTCTAACTACTCGGCCACGGCGCGACAGATTATATTGACCATTGACATATGCATACAGACACACTGAGCTTTCTAATTTGTTTTATTCTGTGGTTCTCAAAACATTCATTTCCGGTGAAATCTCGGTATCGAATTTTTGGGTGGAGTCAATACCTTCTCTATTATATACACTACACATGCGTAATATAGAAAGTAAAAATCTAATTGTTACATTCAAATGATATTCTCTACCTATTCTACTACAAATCATTTTACGAAAACTTATTTTTGTATTCAGCCAAACGAATTAAAGTAACCATTTGCTGAAATACTTTTAGGCATCCTTCCTTGCAGATACACGGGAATAAATGGATACATTATGCTAAAGCGATAAATCATATTGTAAGAGGTGGTCGCTATGTTCTAATCTTTAAATTCTGTTCTTTGCTTGACCACTAGAAAGAGAATCGAATAACGCCTTCCCATTTGAGATTTATTATTATTTTAAATACGAAAGCAATAAATAGGAATATTCTGGTAATGCTTAACTCCACAAAAAAGTAAGAAAGAGATAAGAAAAAAAGGAAAAACTTAATTGACATATATTTAACCAGATCTAGACTTTTATACTGAAAGATTTTCTCTATATCTTAAGTTATAACAATTAAGCATAATTCATTCAGAATGAAGAGGTTGTTTGGAGGGGTATTCCTAAATATTTGAATGAGTTTACTATTTCAGTCTTGTTATTATCATGATCAATGAAAAGGGGGAACTTTATCCTGTATTTGGAGTTTCGTTCGTATTTTCAACATCCTATATCAAATACATACATTAGCTGTATTGTGAGAATGATTGCTTATGACGTGAAAGCTTTAATGTACCTACAAACGTTGATTACAATCTCTTTATGGAGACCCAAAGTAAAGTAAACAAGGTACAAAAGCCTGTAGCATAATAGCCACAAAAGCTGTTCTTTGTGTAAAGGAAATCCTGAATATGCGGCTTGGTAATTAAAATCAAGTTTACAAAATGGTTAGGTGATTTTATAGTTTTTTTAAATTACAAACTTTGTAGTAGTTTTGGTTCTGAAGTGTGGCATAGATAGAAAAGTAGAAGAGGGGAACAGACAGACAGGCAGGCAGGCAGGCAGACGGGTAGGGTTAGGGTTAGGGTAGGTAGGGTAGGGGTTAGGGGGTAGTGTAGGGTAGGGGGTAGGGAGGGGGTAGGGTAGGGGGTAGGGTAGGGGGTAGGGTAGGGGGTAGGTTAGGATAGGGTAGGATAGGGTAGAGGGTAGGGGGTAGGGTAGGGTAGGGTAGAGGGTAGGGTAGGGTAGAGGGTAGGGTAGGGTAGGGGGTAGGGTAGGATAGGGTAGGGTAGGGTAGGGGGTAGGGTAGGAGGTAGGGTAGGGTAGGGGGTAGGGTAGGGTAGAGGGTAGGGTAGGATAGGGTAGGGTAGGTAGGTAGGTTATTTCATCTTTTCAAGTTACAAACATCATATATTTATAGCAACTTTCCTGGAGTTTCTGATTTGGTAACACCCTGGTTATTTATGTAAATGTACCTTTCCCTCTGTTTGTACATTTTTATACCCTAACAACTTCATTTATTATCTAACTATACATTACAACCTCATGAGTTCTAGTATTAAGATCCTCTTTCTGTTTGGCGATTTTCCTCACCCATTTCCCTCTTACTTTCCCTATATAAATTACCTGGTTGTTTCAGTTGTTTGGGGGGGGGGATTTTCTGCAAAATCTTCGTCTCGCATCCTTGGAAGATACTTAACTTAAATATCAAGTTTGGTATTAATGGACTTTCCGTTTTTGTGCTCTGCTGTCCACTGACATATTCACGGACAATTTTATAAATGGATTCAAAACATGTTTTTCCAGTGAAATTTCGGTTTCGAATTTTAGGTTGCAATACAACACCTTCTCTATACACTATGCACATAGTACGTGTTGATAAAGTAAAAATATATATGATATACCTAAATTGTGTGTTTTAACAAGATCTACATACTTGTGAAGTTTCGTCTATCTCTTACATTTTTAAGATCACCCAGAATGAAAAGATCTTTAGAGGCTGTTCGCAGAACATTTAACATGTATAAGTATATATTTTATGTGATGAAAATATCTTAAGATATTTTAATTAAAATCTTTACCATCATTTTTGGGTAAATCAAACATTTTGAAAGCGTTTACATGTAAACGGCAATTTGGGATGGGGGGTTTTCTTGAAAGTCTTCGTGAAGCTAAATCAAGTAAAACTACTAAAGGTCAGCGTTCATGCCATTAAATGTAGATTTCGGGCTTCTAGGCCTTGGTCCAACAGATGCAAGTTCACCGGAAGTTTCGCCCATAACTTTGTTGGGCATTTTTAAGGGAAAGCTGACTTCGCACCAGAGCCAGAGTGGTATATTGATAAGTCAACTTTCTCTTGCAAATGCCCAACAAAGCTATGGGCGAAACCTCGGGTGAGCTTTCATTTGTTGAACCACGGACTACAAGCCCGGAATCTACATTTTATGTTTTAAATATCAAGTTTGGTATTTAACAGGCTTTACTTTTTTGGAGTTATCATGTTCACAGACACACGGATACAAACACACACGCACGGACATTTTCTAAAATTGTTTTCTTGGATTCAGGGGATCCTAAAATGTGTATTATTAGTGAAATCTCCGTATCAAACTTTTGGGTGGAATGCAACTTTCTCTACCTAAGTACTATATACAAGTAGGGAAAGTAAATATATTTCTTGGGGAAAATAATTAGCAGCACTTGAACTTAAAATTCGTGTTTTAATGCTTTATATAGAAATCAAGAAGAAATAGGAGGAAAAACACATACCATGGATAATTAAGGGCAGCCTTTTTTGAGTTATAAAACAGGGTTTTAACACAAATAGTCCCATCTCAAGGCTGGGAACATGGTGTGTGCGACATATACAACTCTAAGGCACCCTTACAGAGGTAGACGAGGAGAATGGGATCTGCCTTTTCAAGGAAAAAGTTGTTGAATTCTGTTCCTCAGGCTTTGCCAGAAATTAATTTTTTAAAAATCCAAGTAGCTTACTTGCTGACGTCATTCCCTCCCAAAGGAAAGGAGTTCTTTTTTCTAATAAGAGTAATTTGCTAATTAGCCCTTACCAGATCTTCGTATGCTAGTAAATATCATGTAAACTACTCTGTCGACATAATTTATTTTCACTGCAGTTTACTTTAGATGTTTATATTCGATTTTATGCTTTGTATCTACCTTTGTGCTTTGAGGAAGAGATGTTGCTTAGTTTAAAATACTACTTAGGGTTTATGCTTGAGTTTTTGAAATCTCTACGATGGACTAACCAGAAATTGCACTACCCTCTGAAACTTGAGGCGATATTTTCGACTGCATAAAAAGCAGTAGTTAACTATTGCTTATATACACATAATTACGTAGAATGTCCGCAAAGTATGTACCATTTCATCGTACCACCGCCGCAATGCCAGGGTCCAGTTCCAAGCATGCGCACTCGTTTCTATGGTTCACTATTTGTCCACTGACATCATTACAGCCAGAACATGTGTATCAGTTGTTAATGATTGTTCAACATTTTGAAGACAGTTTCTGATCCCGTCGGCTGAGGAGTGTGTTCCGAAAAACGGTTTTTGAATACAAGGAATGTTAAGCCAGCTAAAATTCATCAGCTTGTAGAGATTTACGGTGAAAATGTAACGACAGATGGAATGGTGAGAAAGTAGGCTAGGCAATTCAAAGATGGGCGATCCAATGTTCATCACGAAGCACGGAATGAGCGGGCGTCTGTTGTTGCTGATGATTTGGTTAAACAAGTGAATGAGGCAGTTCGTAAAAACAGACAGTTTACAATAATAATGCTTTGTGATGTGTTTCCTTAAAACAAGGTGTTCAGCAGTGACTTTCTTCACTGGCGGTAGCTTTCTTTTAAGAGGACATGTAAAGATTGATTGCCCGCTTTGGCAAATGCCTGAACAATGGTGACAACTATGTTGCAAAAACAAATGTTTTATGCCTCGTTTTCAAACCGGTACTTACTTTTCGGAGTGAAGTGACGCCTCGGTAATATGTGCGACTCGCATTCGGGAGGTCGTGCGTTCAATTTCCATGGTCGGTGTTCCTGATTCATGTTTTTTTTCGGAGGTTTCACCGGGTCACTTGGAGAATGCAGGTAAGTTCATTAGATCCCCTAATTTTTGTCTATTTTCTGTTCCCATTACTTCTTTGTCATCAGTTTCAATAAAGAAGGATCAGGTGACGGTGTTCGGCAAGTTGCGTCTGGATGGTAGCTTGGGTACTCAGAAGGTTTACTCCGGGCGGTACTGACCTATTCGGACCTGCCTCCCAGTTCTTTTGGGCTAGGACTTCTTTGGGGATCCCCGAAGGCTCGAGGCTTGTTAGTTGGGCCCGGGCGGTGTCAGAGGCTTTAATCCGGAACCGTTAGGAACATGCTTACTCCCGACGTCATCCGGAAGTGGTTGCCCTTCGGATTTTCTCATCTTATCCCTCCCTTCCTGAGTCCAGTAAGTCGCAAAGGGCCCCTAGGTCTTTTTATGTTGTGCAGCACTTCCCAAACTTGGAAGACTAGTTGGGGGGGGGCAGGTTAACGTATCATATCCTTTTTCGTAAATATCAGGATTTTGCATCCGTTATTAGGAATACCCGGATCTGTACGAAATTACAATTATAAAGGATAGAGGAGGTTTTATAACAAAAGTCTTCTCGATCATGCACAACCACTCATTGAAGAACAGGAGTAGGCAAAAAAAAAAAAAAAAATGTAATTGCATTGCATCCGACTTTTAAAAAACCAGCCATTCAAGGTTGGACAGCCAGCGAGTGTTTCTTGCAAGAGGAATTCTTTCTTTGAATATTTTTGTTTCTAATTTTTATAGTTCCTTTACTATTAAAATTTTGATTTATTCAAGATGCATGCGATATCCCTCATCCAAATGAATAAACTTAGTGGCTTATGGAAATCTCTTATTATTTCTTTTGAATACTGTCCGCAAATTCTTTCTGCTTTTACAATGAACATATTGGCTATATTAAGATACGAAAACGAGTTTCATAGCCTAATAATTATAATCCATGTAATATTGCTCAGTCTATTTGTGCGGTAATATTACCGTTCAGGAGATAGCATTTTTACTTTCTCTACTACATATAGTAAGCAGAGGAAATATTGTATTTCACCCAAGAATTCGATGACGAAATGTTACTGGAAATGAATGTTTTTCAGTGCCCTGATTCTAAAAGGAGCATTTTAGAAAAGGGCCGATGCGTGTGTTTGTGGCCGTTAATAGCATGACTACAAAGGAAAAATCGGTTAAATACAACACTGGATATTTAAGTTCTGCATCTTCGAAGGACATGACACGAACATTTTCAAGAAAATTCCCCTGCCCCAACTACCCTTTGAAACATTTAAGACAAAATTTGATGTTATCAAAATGACTCTACGATATTGATTAAAATTTAGCATGTTTAAGACAGTTTTGTGAGAAATAAAACGTTTACATGATGGGAGGAGAACAAGTGCAAATATCTGTATTAACATTTGAGGACGATGTGATGATCTAATATTTGCAGTTTTTTCGATGCATTCTTAATCTATGTCCATGAAGAAAATTTCATGATGTTTTTAGTTTGACTATTATTCCGTCTCTCATTCATTCGGTTGTTTACGTAACAGGTCACACGGTTGATCCATCTATGTAAACATAGCAGAGACATAGAGCAGCGTCATTCAAAACACATTTGATCCTTAAATTTGTGATTCATCTATGATACTTCTATTAGTAAGCGAACAAAATGTGATATACTTAAGGTTTACTCATATTATTTTCTACTAAATGTCAAATTATTTACTTTTACTCACTGCCCATACTGTATATTGAATTCTCTGGAAATATGTTCTAATTAGTTCTCTTAATTCTAAATAAAGTTTGTTTAACTGGAATATTACAAGAGATAGACAAAATCCTACTATTGAAACATTAACTCTCGTTAAAGCATACATTTTCCAGATACAATGGAATGTACCATTTCCGAAATATTCTTTGTCATAGGTTTAAATTTTGAAATATTTATATTTTTCTCAAAAGGTAAGGCATCATTCGTTTTTCTTTATTTACTCCTAGTAATGCAAACTGTTTTCAATTTCAAAGACATTGCTTTAAATATGTGTTCACTTATTTCCATTCTACTTAATGGAAATGTGTAATAAACCCATTTCTGTTAATATTTATCACAATTAGCAACGAAGTAGATAGAAGAATAAGCTATTTTAAAAGTAGGTAGAAAAAAATCATGTGAATGGAATGCATAAGATTCTTTCTAGTTGTAGGATTCAGAGATATAATTATCTAGTATCTGAATAGCATTATCATGCCATTATGTTCATTTATACCGATGATGAAAGAGTTAAACGATGCTTAAGATAATGCACATATAAAAGGGAAAAGGTTTTGGAGTTTTGGATCATTAATTTATTGCACATAACGACCAGGTTTGCATATGCATTCTTTGAAAAAATTGTATATCAAAGCGAAATAAAAGATTACCACCAGAAAGAACAGCTATAATATGTGTATATACAAGGCATTCCCTTCTACTGAAACATGAAAAGCAGTACGGAATTAGTCGGTTTAATAAATAGAGACGGAAGATGCTCGTACATAGACAAAGGAATGCATATGTGGATGCGCCTGGAGATGGCAGCACAAAGGCAAAGGACTGCAATAACAGAATTAAAAATCTGATGTGTTCCATTCCCATGACTTTCTCTATCTGTTCTGCAAACAAGGAGTTCTAACAAAAGACTATTCCTTTATCTACATCATGCTAGTTAAGGTAAAATTAAAGGTAAAAGGTAAATGGTATTATTACTTAGTTCCTTATAAGTAGAAGGGAAATAAGGGAATACATTACGCCAACCCACAGTTAAATCTTTTAAAAGCGTCGCTATGCGATTATCATAGACATTTGGTTCTCTTTTCATGGTCAGGGGCAAAACAAAAGAGATATTAAACGTATGTGTACATCCCGTTTGAGGAAAGTTTACGTATTTTAAAATTGAAACCAATAATAAAGAATATCTCGGAAATGGTTACCTCTACAGAAAAAATAAATATGACATAAAGTGTGTGTTTTAAGCAGATCTATATTTTTGTTATGGAAAAGTCATCCAAAATGAAGAGGACTTCAAGAGATTTCAAACAATTCAGGATATACATTTAATTTATCAAGTAAGTGTATTTAATATTTGGCATTTTAATCAAAATCGTTAGAGATTTTTTAGATAATAGAACGTTTAGAAAAATGTTCAATGTAAAGAGTAGTATGGGGTAGGGGTATTTCCACTAAAATTTTCGCGTAGCATCCTTGGAAGATACTGAACTTAGTTTGGCATTTAACTGACTTTTAGGTTTTGTAGAGGTAGAGTCAGAGTGAAAAATTCAATGTCATAGCTGGGATTTGAATCACGGATCCTCTGGTTTCAATACACTTGCTCTTACCACTGAACTAACATACTAACATGCCGACATGCACTAAATTCTCCAACTGACTGTATGTTTCCCGATAAAGCACAAGGAGATTTCAAATTGTTTTGAGATATCATACCTTAATGACGAATTACAATCTCAGTAAGTATACTTAAGTCCCGGGATTTATGGTTAACCAACTACAAGTATTAATTGTTACTTCAATACCAGTCGGTGTATGTGTGAGTTGATATTATAACTCAAAAGCAAACATTGTTTCTTACACACCAGTTTTGTGTAGGACATATGATGAAAAGGCAGAGTCAGACTGAAAAATGCAATGCTATAGCCCGGAGATCCGTGGTTCAAATCATAAATGGAATCTGTGTAGTATGAAAGAATACTAGAACAATTGTTAAGAAAACTAATGTGGTAAAATACTATTAAAATCGCATTTTGAGTAAATTTTAATTATTTTTGGGAGAATAGGCATTTTTTAAGAAAACTAATGTGGTAAAATACTATTAAAATCGCATTTTGAGTAAATTTTAATTATTTTGGGAGAATAGGCATTTGTTAAGAAAACTAATGTGGTAAAATACTATTAAAATCGCATTTTGAGTAAATTTTAATTATTTTGGGAGAATAGGCCTTTGTTATTTTTACTTTCTCTATACATACTATGTACATAGTGTATAGAGAAGGTATTACACTCCACCCAAAAATGTAATACCAAAATTTCACCGGAAATATATGTTTTAGGGTCCTCTGTATAAAAAAAAAGGCTTTTCAGAAAAAGATCCGTGTCTGTGTGTGTCCGTGTGTGTCAAAAACGAAAACTCGGTGAAATACCAAACTTGGTATTTAATTTTAGTATCTTCCAGGGATGCGACAGGAAGATTTTGAGAAAAATCCCCCCACCCCAAACTATCCTTTACTTGGAAAACATTTCGAAAATGTAGATTTTTTCAAAAATGGCTCTAGCTAATTTGATTAAAATACCGTATATTAAAGATATTTATATTTATAATAAATTGTATATCTTGAATTTTCTGGGAATAGCCTCTAGACACCTATTTATTCTGAATGAATATAGCTGAATTTTGTGTAACTGGTAAACCGTAAGAGATAGACAAAAACTTACTGCACAAAAACTGTAGATCACGTTAAAACACACAGTTTATGCTACATACATTTTTTCATGAAATTGATCGTTTTTTAGATATTCCTTGTTTATGGTTTCAGCTTTGAAAAACTTATAATTTTCTCATACAGGAATTTGTCAACTTCTGTCCATACAAACAAAGCAACTTCAGTCACATAGCAGCTAACTTTTGACTATCACTTTAATCTATGGTACTTCCTTATTTCTCTTCTACTTACAAGGAAGCAAGTAATAAGATGCTTAAGCTTTTTAACAATAATTTGTTGCAGAGATGTAGAGAAAGTCAGGTGAATGGAACACATTTGATCCAACACACACATCTTTCTAAAAATGCTTTTTCTGAATTCAGGTGCCTCAAAACATATATTTCCGGGGAAACGTCGGTATCAAATCTCTGGGGGAGCACAATACCTCTCTATTTAATATGTACATTGTACTACGTGCTAGAGAAGTTAAAAAGCTGGAGGTAGGGATTTGGAACCAATGAATAAACAGGAGGGAACTGCGTGTCTCAATCGGGATCAGTGGCCGATGTTCCTGAATTAACATTGAAACGTTATATCAGATCGATAAGGGTAATGTTTTTAGAAGCGAGGTAGAGATTACCAACTTCTGGGCAATGCATACAGTTTCAAGTAAAACTGAAACAACAACTGCCGCAGCTCTAATTGAAAATGAAATATAGATGAACCGTGTAAAGCGGCTGAATTGGACCATTTTAAAACCCATTCCCGTGAATTATTAATGGACCAATAAGCCGAGCGAAGCGAATACTACAGAAATCTGAGGCGAACTGCCTTCTTTAATGGCAGGACTTGTGTAATGTCGGTAATCTGACCGTGAAAACGGATTATGTTCACCGATACCTCTTCAGAACTCGAGAGGGATAAAAGTGTTCTCTCTGTTTGCATTATTGACGATTCCATAGCCTTCCTGATTGCATGCCATTAAGCAGTTGGAATCAAGGATACTGAGATAGAGATCTGGGTATATTCATAGCACTGGGCCGAACTTTCTGCGAAGAAAACATTTCCACACAATGGCGACTGAGGGAAGATTTCTACCTCAGAAAAAAGTGTGGTTAGGTTCATATAGTTTTAACAAGATTCTTTCTGTTTATACAAAAGCTACACACATAGTGCGTTTCAAAACTGCGACTTATTTTCTACTAGGTACGGCTGATTGGAAATGTTTTTAAAAAATCTAATGTTTTCCATTCATATGACTTTCTCTACAAAGTATTGTTACAAAAGATCATTCCTAATCGAGATAAACAATAGAGTAGTTGTCTTATTACTTGCTTCTTTGTAAGTAGAAGGGAAATAAAAGAATACAAGGCTAAAGTAATAGGTATGTATTTAAAAATATAGCACTATATAAAGCAACTGAAATTAGGTTCTCTTTGCATAGGTAGAAGTGAAAAAAAAGGTAATAAACGAAAAATGACTCTCCGTTTGAGAAAAGTGAATAGTTTAGAATTAAAACCAAAAACAACGAATATCTCGGAATATATATAAAACACATGTGGTATGGTTTAGTGATATTTACATAATTTTTGTGTAGGAAGTCTATGGAAAAGTCATCAGAATGAAGACGACTTCAGAGGATATTCCTGGAAATTCAAGATATGCATTTCCTTTGTCATGCAAATAGCTTTTATTATGCGATATTTTAATCAAAATGGTAATAAACATTAAAAAAAATCAAGACATTATAGAGCATTTTTCCAATTAAAGGCCAGTTTGGGATGGTCACATTTTCTTAAAAATCTTCGTGTCTTGACCTTGGGAGTTATTTAACTTAAATACCAATTTTGGTATTTAGTGTAATCCTTCGTTTTTGAGTCATGCAGTAAATAGGTAGACACACACACGCACAATGACATGTTTCTAAAATTGTTCTTTTTGGTTTCAGGAAGTCTCAAAACATATTTCCGTTTTGTTAGTGAAATCTCGGAGAAGAATTTTTGGGTGATAAACAATCCCTTCTGTATCTACTATATACATTGTACCCACGTGTTAAATAAAGTAAAAATGGTTGGACACATTAAACAGCGCATTTTAAAGCAATCTATTTACAGCAACAAGCTATTCTTATATCATTGTTGTTAAAATTGTGGCGTCGTCAGAAACATTTTTAAATGACATTGTATTTTTATTTTCTTTATAAAGCATAATGTGCATTACATTCAAAACTTTGAGGCCGACATTTCACCAGAAATACATATTTTGAAATCTCCTGAATCCAAAAAGGGTAGTTTTACTAAAATATCCGATTATGCTTCTCTGTGTCAGTTTGTAAATTTTATACTGTCAATAATATTATATTGTGCTTTTTGTGGCTTAAATATAATTTTTTCTCCTGTTGTGAAATAAAATATATTTACATCTTAAATAAAATGTACACCTTTAATTTTCTGGGAATAATCTCTGATACACTCTTCATTCTGGATAACTTTTGCATAACTGGTAGTCCACGAGGGATAGACAATATCTTACCACACAAAGAGTGACATACAATTGATGCCAAGTAATTCTTAACCATTCTGAGGTATTCCCTTATTTTGATTTAAATTTATCAATATTTATACTTTTTTGAAATGAGAAGTCGTCATGCGTTTTCCTTTTATCATCATAGTTTTGGAAATATAACGACTTTTAAAGTCATTACGCAGCGACCAACAGTTTTACTATTGCTTTAGCCTGTATTCCCTTATTCCCCTAGAACTCATAAAACATGTAATAATTCATTTCTGCTAATGCTTACCTTGGTTAGCATGAAGTATGAATAGAAGAGTAATCTAATAGAAGATTCTTTCAACTATTTTTGGGTACCATAACAAAGTTGTTGTATAAAATAATGGGTAGATTGTACAATCATACTCAGTATTACATTTTTGAGTTGATACAAAAAAATAAGAGCCACTTAAAAGGTTTCGATGACGCCACAACTGGCACAACAATGATATTAAGAATTGTTTTGTTTCTGTGAATATTTTTACTTTCTCTATACGTACTATATACATAGTATATAGAGAAGGTATTATATTGCACCCAAAACTTCGATACCGAGATTTCACCTAAATGTATATTTTGAGACTCCCTGAATGCAAAAAAAGCATTTTTAGAAAAATGTCGTGTGTGTGCGTGTCTGTGCGTTTGAGTGTGTGTCTGTGGGCAGCATAACTCAAAATCGAAAAGCCCGTTAAATACCAAACTTGGTGTTTAAGATTGATATCGTCCAAGGGTGCGACACGAAGCTTTTCAAAAAAATCGCCCCACCCCAAACTACCCTTTACTTGAAAAAATTCGAAAATTTTGATTTTCTTAAAAATGGCTCTAACGATTTTGATTAAAATATCGTATATTAAAGATATTTACCCGACAGGTAAAATGCATATTTTGAATTTTTTGGGAATAGCCTCTGAAGACTACTTTATTCTGGATGAATTTTAAGGAATTTTGCATAACTGCTAAACCGTAAGAGATGGATGAGAACTTAAAACACAAAAAATGTACAGCACATAAAAGCACACACTTTATGTTATATAACTTTTTTTCGTGGATTTGATTGTTTTTGAGATATTCCTTGTTTTTGGTTTCAGCTTTGAAAAACGTATACTTTTCTCATGCAAGAATCTGCCAACTCCTGTCTATACAAACAAAGGAACTTTAGTCACATAGCAACCGGCTTTTTCCTATCACTTTGACCTATAATACTCCCTTATTTAGCTTCTACTAACAAGGAAGCAAGTAATAAGACTATTACTGCTAATTTGTTCTCGATTAGACAAACTAAATAGAATCATTTGTTGCAGAGATGTAGAGAAAGTCATGTGAATGGAACAAATCAGTTTTTTTTAAATGTACTGTCTGACGGATCCGAGCATTTTATGTACATCTTGAATTTTCTGGGAATATCCTCTGAAGACCTCTTCGTTTTGAACGTGTTTTGCATAGCTGGTAAACCGTAAGCGATACGAACAAAACTTACTACATAAAAATGAGCATCTGGTCAAAACACATTTATGAGCTAACGGTTTCCGAAATACTCCTTGGCATTGGCTTTAATTTTAAAATACTTACACTTTTCTGAAACAGGAAGTTCTTTTTTTACTCCAAAATTTCAGACAATCGCATAGTGAAAACTTTTAAAACATCTGACTAACGTTTTAACGTAGCATATTCCCTTATTTCTTTTCTACTTGCAAGAAAGCAAGTAATAAAAGAATGTCTGCTATTTTTATCTTGATTAGGATAATAAAAATTAATGAATAATCTTTTGTCAGAATAGTTTGTTTGCAAAACAGATAGAAATCATGTTAATTGAACATATTCGATTTTTATGGCTATTCATTGGTATACATAGTTTTAGTTTTCCTTTCGCTTATTATTTAATTTATTTTGAATGATAGAACCGTGTTTTTTCTTTTAGATTGTCAGGATATACCTAGGGAAAACATCATGAATTGTTCTATAATAAAGTAATTTTGATACCAGTATATAAACATAGATTCAGAGAATAATTAAAGATATAATTGGAATCTTGCAGGGAAGTATCAGATGAATATTCTAAAGGCAGGAAATGAATGATAAAGAACATATAGTGTAACGCTAATATTAAGTGCTGTATGAAAATGAATCACACAGTATAATAGAATGATATGGCAATGGTGGAATTAGAAATAATATCATTATTAAGCATTTCGACTTGGAAGGATTGGTCAGAGTCACGTCTAAGGGGAAGGACGTAACGGGTACAGTAATGGCGGAGAACTTGTTTAACAAGCCTGGCGTTCAACTCGAAGAGTATTAATATATAACGAAATTGATCATAAAATGTAGACAAAATAACAGGTTTCGCAATGCCGCAAGTATAAACGTATAATACAATAGAATAAACAGCAAACATGGTCATAATTCCTGCATTATCTTGCAGTTTCTACTTACTTAACCTACTATTCACTATTATTTTTAATACACGAAAATTCCAAACCCATTTTAACAATTTTAGTTTATGCCAAGCATTGCTACCTAAAAGAATTATGTTTTTATTAGACATTCCTACAGCTTGCATGAATGAAGATAGTCCTAAGATAAGGGATGATTTAAAACTAAAGGAATTATATTCATTCCTCAAGTTTGATGTTCTATTTAAGTTCGCAGAAGGAAGCCGCAGTACACTTTGTCAACAAAATTTTGATTAAAGTTTGGATTAAGGGATAATTCAGTGAACAATGGATACCAAAGTACAAATCCAGCTCTAATAGCAAAACAGCTCCTATGGAAAGGACGTAATGAAACTGAACTACAAAATAATAACAGTCATGAAGAATAATACCAATGCCTGTATTAGCTAGAATTACACTATATGCTGCTTTAAGCTAGCAATAACAAGTACCAGCTTATAACTTCGCGAACATTAAAACAGATTGTAAAAGAGCTTTTTTTGTACGTCCCTCAACCTTCCAGGTCATATCGGACGATGAATGAATGCAACGAATTTATGCTCAAATGAACCCGGGATCATAGAGGTATCCGACATTTATTTTCTTAGATCAATAAAGCTTAGAGGTATTCGACATTTATTTTCTGAGCATAAGGAAGGGTCTGGCCTGGATAATTCACCGTGTCAAAGATTCGAACTAGAGACCTCTTCAATCTGAGGCGGACACACTACCACCATACTACAGAGTGGGGCTAAAAGAGGTTTTATACAGGAACATACAGTACAGAGTGCCAGCTGGCTCAGTGTTTCGTCTGGGAATGGCATTCGGGAGGTCATGCGATTGGTTCCTCACGGCTGAACTCTCTAAACCATGGATTTTCGGAGGTTTTTATGGGCCACTAGGCAAATCCTGAGGAGGCTTCTTCATTCCCCTGAATTTTCTACTCCTTCATTTCATTTCAACCGCTCTCTTTGGTCATGGTGTGTCGACATGGAGTGCGGCAGAGGCACCATTACGTGAAGGTGACTGTGCTTTGTAAATACAGCTCTCAGCAGCGGTATGTTGCTATTGTTCTCTGCGGACTCAGGTGGTCTATCCGGGACTGAGCCACTCCCTGCGCTTCCTGCGTCAAGATGAAGAATGCTTGTGAACTATTAGGGACCTTCCACGGCGGTTCTCTCCCTGTCCGGCTGGTTGGCTGCCCTCTGAAAATACACTTATTTCATCCTTCCTACAGGGCTATGAATTACAAGCAAACAATCAATGTCTGAAGTATGGAAGCCTTTCCGCTACACTGCTCGCCTTGGTTGATAGGCAACTTATCAGGCACACTAGTATCCGCCTCTGCGGAAGTATTAGACGAATTTAATGCTATGTTTTCTATTTTGCTTTTTTTTTAAGTGTTCTTTTTTAATGGATTTTAAAATTTGTTATTAAATAGTAAATAAAAAGAACGCACATACGCACACATTCAAACAACATTACATTCTGAACATACCGTTAAAGAAAAACTCTCCGTCTCCGCTGAGAATCAAACCCGGGACCTTTGGATGAGAATGTTGGGTGAGGAGACAAGCGACGTCTTACAGCATGGTATGGCATACTTTGAGATCAATATCCAGTATAGCTAGCGGATTATTGGAAGAAGTTAATGGATGCTATAACTAAATGCAATGTTCAGATCGCTTACATATAAAAATTACCAGGTTTTGTATGTTTCATAGCGTCCGGACTTGTTCGCTTCATCGTGACATGATAAGCATTTTCGTCCTGGTTATGAAAGTAAGTATAAGGTTAAGCACTGTCTTATAGATCAACATTTGCATTTTAAAGTTTTTTCTCGGTCGTTGTAATAAAACGCTGATGCTATTTCGCTTGGTTTACCGCTCATATTGAGTCCTCTAACTGGCCAATAGCGTTTCAATTGTATCCGTGGACAACTTAACTAAAACATCTGACGTGTTCCATTTACATGGTTTTCTTCACCTGTTTTGCAAACAAACTGTTCTTACAAAGGATTTTTTCTACATATTGCGTGCTAATCGAGATAAACATTAGCAGAAATTACTTAGTTCCTTCTAAGCAGAATGAATCAAGGGAATGCACTAGGCTAAAGTGACAGTCAAATCTTTTAAAAGTTGTTCATTATGTAAAACCATTAAAATTCGATTCTATTTGCATGACCGGAGTAAAAAAGTGTAAAACGGAATGCAATTTCCTATTTGAGGAAGTTATATGTATTCTAAAATTGAAACTAATAACAATATATATTTCGGAAAGTGTTAACTCTACAAAAATGTATATGCCAAATTGTGTTGTAATATTTTCCTAGCTCTTACGATTTACCACTGTGCCGCAGTCATTCAGAATGCAGGGAATTTCAAAGAGTATTCCGAGAAAACTCAAGACATACATTTTATTTGTCATGTGGTATGTTTAATATGTGGTCAAATTAATCAATATATTCGAAATTTTTCCATGAAAAGGGTAGTTTGAGATGGGGAGTTTTTTTTTTTTTGAAAATCTTCGTATAGCATCCCTGGAAGATATTGAATTTAAAGATTGGTGTTTAACTAATTTTTGGGGTTATCGTGTTCACAGACACACGGACATACACACGGACTTTTTTTATAAACATTATTTTTTTGGAAAGTGGTCCCTGAAACGTATATTTCCAATAAAATCACGGTATTGAATTTTTGGGTGGAATGTGGTACATCTACTTGTGTACTGTGTATGAAGTAGAGAAAGTAAATACGAAAAGTCGGTTGGATACCAAATTTATTACACATTGCATACTTTTATTTTCCAATAATATAATCACATTTAATTTCCTTAGGAAGGGATCCATTTGCATATTAAGATGACACAAATGTGGAATTTGAACAAAATTGTAAAACATTAAAATAGTATGATTTTTAAACTTTAAGAAAATATATCCTTTTTCACACTTGGCACATTTTAAACACCAGTTGACTGAAGCTATAAAGGCTTATTAATAGGCACTCGCAACCTTGTTGCCTCAAGCTTTTTCCTAGCACTTTTTCATACTCAAAAATCCAGCACAACGCAGTTTTTCACTAATTTATTCAAAAATTTATTCTGTATCTCAAAAGCACATGAAATAAAATGGTCATATTACTTTTTCAAAACAATGTTCCAGTTTTGATAAATAAATTATTACATTTTGAAAAAAACCTTTAAAAATCAAGTATTTTCGAGAGTACGAAAAATAATTTTATTCACTAATCGGGCTAATATAAAATATAGTTTTATTTTTATATTAGCCCTGATTAGTGAAGAAAATTATTGTTTTTCGCACACATGAAAACTCTTGATTTTTCAAAAAAATATTTATAAATTTAGTGATTTATTTATAAAAATTAAATTTGCCTTGATTGGTGGAGAAAATTATTATTTTTCTTACTCTCGAAAACTCTTGATTTTTCAAAATATTTTCAAAATGTTATAACTTATTTATTGGGGCATTGTTTCGACAAAGCGATATAAACATTTTCTTTATGTGCTTTAGAGAGTCAGTGTAACATTTTGAAACAAATGAGTTAAGAATTGCAGGGTTTTAAACATTTTGAGTATGATGTTTCCCTGGTAAGTTATGCTAATGAACAAAAATAATCATTCAGAACGCGTATTTAGTAACTAGGGCGCCTTTTCAATCTAAATATTTGAATACATAATATTCTACTCGGAATTGTTGGAACTTTTTTCCTTCCTAAACAGGAAAATTATTGTATGATGATACCTGGTCATTTGTTGCTACACGGATACACATAAAGGAAACATTTTCCCAACATGAGGGAAACTAGCGGACTGCAAATGCCATCCCGGATTATCTGAATGGGTAAAGCCATAGCATAAACTCTGCAAATGTCATCCTGTATAGTTAGAGATCCTGGACGTCGAGTTGGGGATATGAATCTTTTAGGATGAAAATGTGGTGGGAGTTTCACGAAGGCAGATCTACAGGATGCTTTGCTACACATGCAATTTGGTTATTATTGCAAGTAAGCGCTTATTCAGATAACAATGAGAAGAGAAGCATTCATGATCATTCATTAATACCTACAATAACAATTGCGTTCATAACCCTAAATTTGAAGTAGATGTTTAGCTCAATTAACAAGAAGCTTTTGTGAAAATAATTTCTAAAGAATGAAATAGAAAGTCATGTGGGTGAACACATTAGATTTTTCTTGCATAGGTTAATGGAATGTGAGTAATTTCGAAAAAGAAGACTTAACGTTCCCTACTGGAAAGATAATAACTCCATGGCACGGCAGCTCACAAGGGAACTTGGCCTACCGCCCGGCCGCTGCGTCCCCCATCTCGGTCCATGACAGACGTGTGCAGTATTGGAGGATGAGACGTGGTCAGCACCTCGAATCCCTGGAGCCGCTACTTCTCCATCAAATAGCTCCTCAATCGGCCCCCCAGGTACCTCACGAGGTTGAGTGTACCCCGTTCCAGGTCTCCCAGCGGGGGAAAAATCCCCACGCCGGTACTGGGAATCGAACCCAGGTCTCCCGCTTGGTAAGCAGCTACGCTACCACCGCGCTAAGGAGACAACCTTACTGGAAATATGCTGGACTTAAATGCTAATCACGGTAAAATACTTTTCATTTTGAAGTTATTCTATACACAAACACACAGAGAAACACACATATACCCGATACTTTTACTAAAGCTTTTTTTGAGTTTATGGGACTTATAGTGCAATATTTGTATACCTACCATAAGTAAGCGATATCAAACTCATAAGAATTAAACGAAATTATAAAAATATGAAACAAAAACACAGTCAACATAGAAAATCTAACCAATGTATAATAGTCAATGAATAGACTTAAGGGATTTGATGTTCCTATTGGTCTAAGAACCTGCGACCAATGAACCACCAATTATACACATATTCACAGAATAATATTTTGAAAGTGCATAGAATTTTAATGTCATTCCTGTCACCCTCCATGGTTTGGTGGCTACCTTTTGTACCCAAGGTCGCGGGTACAGACCCAGTGGAGGGCGAAGAATTTTTTCGGGTGTAATATTCCTTAGCATGACTTCCTTCGGGAGGAAAGTAAAGCCGTTGGTCCTATGTTGGAGACTTACGGCAGAAGCTCAAGTCCGATAAAGAGGCATCTGAGCAGAATTAAGGGGTCTTTCACGCCCAGTATGCAATGGGGAGCTGAGAACCACAGCAGTTAAAGAACGTCCATAAATAAATCTTCATTTCATTTCATTTCATTTCAATATTATTCCTGGTCTTGTTTCGCTGCTCTGAGTTAAAAATGCAGTAGCTGTCCAGTGCATGGATTAGTGCCAAAATAGTGCGAATAGTTTCTCGTATATTGATAAGCAAATACTAAGCAGTTCCTGCGTCACTCATTCACCATCGCCTGTCTGTTCTAGCATTCCACAGTTTTTTTTTACTTAACCCTTTTGCCTTTGTTTCTGAATCTGCAACCGATCTGAATTCATAGACTGTATATGAATGCCAGAATTTTGACATCAAACCAACACGAGAGGGCCTCATCCAAGGACTCATGTGGATAATCGTTGCGAAGCATACTTTCCAGCCAGTCTATGTGAAATATTTCCGAATTCTTCCCTTTCGATGCTCTCTTAGGTCTGCTCTTTGTTCATAGACTAATGTGTGTGATGTAAGACATGCCTCAACCTGGGCATGTGCAACATACTGAATACAGAAATTATGCCTGTATTAAATATAAAGTGAATTAAACCAGAAGTACCTGTACGTATCCATGTAAAATATGCGCTCAAGAAATTATAAATATACAGAAAAACAACGGCATCAGTCCCGGAGAGGTCAGAGAAAGAGAACTACTGCTAGGAGTATACAATCTGTTTCGAAACTACACAGAAAAAATGTAAGAGTAATATTTAACTGGAAACAACATTATGTTTTGAGCTTTCCTGGGTCCATAAATCATTTTTAGAAAAAGGCCCGCGTGTGTCTGTGTGCGTCTGCGGGCAGTGTAAATCAAAAGCAAAATACCAACTTAATATTTAAGTTTAGTATCTTCCAAGGATACGAAACAAATATTTTTAGGCAAATTCCCTGCATTCCAAACCACTTTACATGGAAGGTTGATAAACTTTTCGGCTTCTCAAAAATTAGTCTAACGAATTTGATTAAAATACCGTTTATTAAAGATATTTACATAACAAATAAAATGTATGTTTTGAATTTTATAAAAATAGCCTGCATGAATTTTGCATTACTGGTAAACCATAAGAGAGGGACAAAAACTTACTACTCAAAAGTAGATCTTGCTAAAACACACTGTTTATGTCACATACTTTTTTTTTCGTGGAGCTGACTATTTTTAGATATTCCTTGTTATTTATTTCAGTTTGAAACGTTTCTCAAACGAGACCACGCAAAAGCAACGGAACATTGTATCACATAGTGACCAGCTTTTAAAAGATTTGTATATCACTTTAGCATAATTATAGCATATATTCCCTTATTTCCCTTCTACTTATAACAAAGCAAGTAATAAGAACAATTCTGCTGATATTTATCTCAATTTGTATGATGTAGATAAAAGAATAATTTAGGACTAGTGTTCAATTCACATAACTTTCTCTAGCTGCTTCAAATGTAAATTTATTGGCATCAAGATTTAGTTTAACTGTGTGTGTGTAAAAACAAGAAAAACTATTACTGGGATTTTCTTTTATTGATTCTCAGTATGTAATACAACTATTTTTTACACAGTTAATGCTAAAAGTAGGTATTTTACCAAATGTCAGTAGTACTAAAAGTAGAACATTCTGTCACTCAGTGTTATAAAATTATAACCCTCCAATATAGCCAACTTTGTTTATGCGTCCACGGCCTCATTCAAGTACGTTATGTTTCTGAAAGCTTGTATCGATCTATAAAATGGCGGACGATTTCAATGCCATGAACATGGGATCTGCTGAGCCAGACGAAATTATGCAAGCAGCGGAGAGAACAAAATAACTGCTACATTGCCTCCTTGTATAGAATGTTTTCGTTCTGTACGAGTAAGTCATCATGTTGTCAGCACTGATGCTAGGCAAGGCAACAACTGAATATCGCAGTTCATTTAACATAAACTCCGTGAAATAGAAAAAAAAAAAACAATCTATTTATAATTATAATATTTCTATAAATATTGAGAACTGTCAAAAATAGTGTATGACACGCGTATTAAAATTATTTTATATTGTTCGTCCTACTGCCTCGTTTTGCAAGCTTCCTACACCACAATATAAAACATAATTTTTACCACTTATGTCATAAATAGCTATTTTGGAATTATACCTCTTTCCCCAGGCACCGTGGAATTGTGCTATGATCAAGGAAACAAGAATCTATATATCCCTAAATAATGTTTTATTTTCGGACCTTTGAAGCGGACTTCATTGACTGACACTTGAAAAAGCTTCATTATAACGCCAAGCTTATTGAAGCGTATGATGTAATGCTTAACTCGCATTTCAACGAGCAAAAAGTAGAAAATAGGATATTGCTCATATGGTTTGTCCATAGAAGTGTAAAAATGATTGAAAAAGAACAGCTGAGTATTGCAATTATTGAAAACATTCTGGAAATAACAGAATGAAAATATGTAATGGTCGGTTTGGATGTAAAAGCAATAAATGGCGAGGCTTTGATAAACAAATCTTTAACCTTTCCCAGCAATTTTTTGTTTTGTGTAGAGTGGCATATGTAGCTTGCAGGGAAATCAGATGTAGATATCTAAATGCTCAAGAAATCGTAGCTTATCCAGGTGTACCAGCCGTTATGACTCCATATATTTTAGAAAAAGGTAAGTGTGTATGAGTGTGTTTGTATCTGTGAACAATATAACTAAAAAACGAAATATCATAGTATTTAAGATTACTAGTTTTCAAATATTTGACACGAAGATTTTTCAAGAAAATGTCAAACCAAAAACTACACGAAAAGTTTTTTGAAGTGTTTTACCATCTCAAAACCGATCTTTTATTAAAACACACTATATGATCTAAAGCTAGTTTGTGAAGGAAGTTTATACCAGGTGGTCCTACTGCCCCATATTTGACGTGTGTAGATATGTCTTCGTGCGTTAAAAGAGATGCAGAACTCAACGGGGCTATACAAAATTAAAGTTGCAGTGAGGAATAGGCCTGAGTGACCTACCTTTTATCCCTTTAGTGAGCGCAACCCGCTCATTTTCCCGTTGATAAGCAAGAGAAATAAATCCAAGGTCACTCAGGGCAATTCCCCTTTAGTGGATTTTAAATTGATATAGTCCCGTTGAGTTCCGCACTTAATATAATCTTTATAACTGGTAAAAGTTAAGCGATAGACAAAATGTACTACCAACGAGTAAATATACTTATAACATACAATTTATTTCAGATGATATTTTTTTTTGCCTGCCATACATTTTCAAGATTACCATAATTAATGATTCTAAATGTTGAATACATTCTCATTATTTTATAGTTTCTGTCGATTATCAGTTACATCTCGCGATTGCATGGAGAATATGAACTTTTAAGAGAAGTATGTGAAATTAGAAAGCATATGACTGTCACTATTCCCTTCACTTTTATAACATAATTGGTAGCTATTTCTTCAAGAGTTTATCTCAACTAGAATGAAGTATATACGAAAATAAATCTTTGTAAGAATAATTTTATACATACAAGTAAGCGATAAATGTGGAGATCATTGAATGTAACACACAAGACTTTTTCTCCTGGTTATATAAAGAAAACGAAATTTCATAGGAACCAGCTGTTATAAGACTTTGTTTAAACCTACTTCTTATATTATCATTTTATCTATAAATAAATATACATGAAGACAATTTATTCAAATATTTATCTCGATTATCATGACGTAGATTGTTAAAAAAGTATTTGCAAGTATAGTTGTACAAGAGTAAGCAGAGGAGGCAATGCAAAATATGGGACTGTTTTCTCTGTAATGATATAAAGAGTAAAATGTCATGAATTGCAGTTTTTGCTATTCAATCCCTTCTTAGCAATCATCCTAAACGCTGGATGTAAAGAATATAATATCTCTTAAAACTATTTCATGTTATTTACTGGCATTCTGTTTGTTGCTGAATACCACATAAAGTCATAGTTCACTGGTTTAGACATTAAATGCAAATGTGTGTGACAAAGCTTGACTGTGAGGCATCAAAGGGAGTTGTCACAAAGCCAATTCCTAATCAAAGCTACTCCTAGCGAGATGAGTTACTGGCAGCTTTGGGCATGTAAGCTCCTGAGAAAGCAACACTGCAACTAATCGGCAAGGATTAACCCTTTCTACCATTTAACAAATATAATCTTTCCCCTCAAAAACAAAAACGAACAACAATGAAGACATCATCAAAATAAGCAACAAAGTACCACAGTACGTTAACGAATATACCTATACATAGATTGTTAAGGTAATTAAAACTGTATCATATTTCGACACACGCAGCTCACACCTTCAACAGCTTCCCCTCTTCCCACTGTAGTCGGCTGTCATTCAATGATGGTAGCAAAGGTGGGGATGACGGGAGAGTTTGCCATCACCCTTTATCATTGTTACAAAACGCGCGTGCATGGCTGAATGTAGGATGAGAACAACTACTTGTTTTTGCAAGAAAGGGCAACATTGTAAATAATTTCTCTACCCTGTTCTCTAAGGGACTTACCAAAGGTGAACTAAGGTGAAGGTCTCTATTTTAATTACTTTTAATAGTGATTAGTTTATATAATCATACAATAAACAATATTCTATGATTTTTGTGATCACACACTGCCAGCTACAATGTCCTCTCTTCCACCACTAACAAAAGCCTCGCGATGCGCATGCGTGTCTGATGTCACGGATATGTGGGGAAAGGGAGAATGACGTAATCCACATTAATTGCGCCCACAACATTCTGCGCAGCATTTTCATTACCCTGATGTGATATAGGACAAATAATTAAATTCAAAGTCAGGTGGTATTACCTATTTAGAAGTCCAAGGATACATTTCGGCAGCATGGTTCAAATTCTGGGGTCTAAGCTTTATCCGCAAAAACAATACGTACAGCAAAACAAACTGAAATAAATATACAATGGACAGCTGAATCCTGCCTCTCCATTAGAGAAAGAATCATGTTAGCAAAATGTCAAAGGAAGATGGAGAGAAAGATTATTGGGGTCAGCCTCAGAGATATAATCAGTAATGAAAACTGAGGAAGATAATATGCATTATAGGTGATACATCTGCCACCTACACCAAATGGAAGTGGGCGGGCCACGTCAACCACCACAGATGGGCGCTTAATGCAACGTGGGACCCAAGAAGCGACCACAGAAAACTAGGATGTCAGAAAAGATGTGCAGGTGGCCGTAAACTTAAATTTAGACACAAAGGAATACTGCGGCCGAGGTCCATCACAAGTGGAAATTACTGACAGAGTGCAACAACAAAAAACTGAGGATATTTCCCGAAATGGCTACATAGGATTGATTGCCAGAACAGTCCCTTACTAGCCAAGAGGCCATTGTCCTTCAGGGATGCTACGGGTTTATTCTAATTCTAAATACATGCTCTTTGATATAAATATTAAAACATCTGATGTGTTACATTACCAAATTTTTATATCCATTCTTCATCAAACCATCCTTACAAAATCTTATATCATATCCATGTCATGTTAATCAATATAAACATTTGCAGAAATAGTTTTTCCAGAAATTTCCTGAAACTACAGGCGAAATAAGAGAATATGTTACGTTTAAGCCATAATAATATATTTCAACAACGGGTTGCTATGAGCTTTCTTTGATTTTACGCTCTCTTTGTATGAAGACTAGAAAAAGAGAATACAAATGTTGCATACGAAAAATTATAAATTATTTGACAATTCTTACCAACAACGAAGAATATTTCTAAAAGAGTTAATACCACAAAATAGGTATTTTACATAAATTATATGATTTAAAAAGATTTTAATAGGTAGTTTCAAAAGCGTAAAATTGCATGCATGCAAACAGAGGTGCAGAAGTACTGTACAGAGAGATGACAAGAAAGATGTCTTCCCGTTTGAGAAACTTTAAGTATCTTATAACGCAAACCATTAACTCGGAATATCTCGAAAACGGTTAACTGTACAATAAAAAAAAATGTAATGACAGAACTGTGTGTTTTAATGAGATCTACATTTTTGTGTAAACTTTTGTTTGTCTCTAAGATATACCATATGCAAAATTTATACAACATTCATCCAGAATGAAGAGGTCTCCAGAGGATATTGCCAGGAAACTCAAGATATACGTTTCATAAGACTATCTTAAACATATGGCCAATTAATAAAAATCGCCAGAGCCATTTTTTAGAAAATAAAATGTTTCGAAAAGTTTTTCATGCAAAGAATAGTTGGGAGTGTGGGATTTTCTTGAAAATCTTCGTGTTGCATTCTTGGAAGATACTCAAAATTTTGGTATTAACCGACTTTTCGTTTTTGTACTATGCTGCCTACAGATACACGCACACACACAGACAGACACACACACGAAATTGTTTCTAAATGCTTTTGTTGGATTCAGTAGGCCTCAAAATATGTATTACGGTGTGATCTCGGTATCGAATTTTTTGGGGGAATACGATCCTTCTCTATATATAGTGGATAGAGAAGGATCGTATTCCCCCCCCAAAATATATATGTAAATGCGGGCTAGTGAAACCCTTAAACTTGTATTGCCAGTGAAATCTCGATATTGAAATTTTCTCTAGAAAAAGTAAAAACCTCAGGTCGATCCCTAACATCGTGACAATGGCCTAATGTATTTGTAAGACACATTGTGTAAGTTTACTCCACTGAGTTGTGGCTCTCTAGGACGTAGTCCTGTGAGGAGAAGTTACTAGTACTGTCTTCTATGTGCAGTTATTTCGTCCCTTCCATCTTCGTCAGTGGGGATAATGTGGGCAACCACAAGCTGGACAGTAGAGATTAGTAGAACGGCGCATGTAAGCGGGTTACGTTCGTTCGACCAGTAAGACCGTAACCTTCAGGTATCCTGCCAAAATATTCTATCGTAAACTGGTTTCGAAATGCTTACAAATGCTATGAGCATCTGTCTTTTCAGTACTTTAAAACTACCCGACAACAAACGGGGATTACTCGTTGCAATTTAACCCTCTATTTTTTAGTGTTACTAATTGGCAACAAAAATGAAAATTTGGCAAAAAGAATTATTTATAGCTGTTTTATATACTAAATATATAGGTGGAAGATAAATAAGTGCAATGTTTTATAAATTGTTTCATTTGTATAGCCCCCTTTAATTGCCATGGTCATATCTCATATTCATACTTCCAGACTCTGTGGAGACATGATTCTAGTTAAAGAAAAATTCGCTGCCCCAGCCGGGAATCGAATCGGGACTTCCAGGTGAGAAGTTTCTGACCTCTGGACCGCGAAGGTTGTCCTGTGCAAATATTTGTATCAGCGTTTGAGGACAATTGGGATCCAAACTTTGCAGGTTTTCTTCGCATCTTCTATTCCCATTCTTATGAGGAAAATTTCATGATGTTTTTAGGATGAATGTTATTTCCTATCTGATACGTTCGGTTTTGTTCGTAACAGATCACACAGATGACCCTCTTCAACCCTTTGCCTTTATCCCTACCGGCTATAGGTGGTGTGATGTATATAAACACAACAGAGACATAGCGCAGGACTGTTCAAAACCATTATGCTACGCTCTCTAAAAGTTTCTAGCTTTGGCGTTTCGTGGCGCAGGGGCTCGCGGATTCGAGTCTTGCATTCATCATGGGTATTTGAGGTATGTTTTTGTGTTTGTGTTCAGTTTAAGTCATTATTTCTCCCCTGATGGCTAATTTGGTCACGCTGAAGTCTAATATGTATGCAAAAAAAAAAAAAAAAAAAAAAAAAACCATCAACAAAACACACACACACACATTAGACCATTAAATTTGTGCTTCATTTATGATCATGCTATTAGTAAGTGGACAAAATGAGATACACTTATGCGTTATAAACGTTATTAAACAACACAATGTTCTTTATTAAATGTATAATTATTTTCACTTATTCTCCTCCCATGCTGTACTAAATTATTTCAATATTATTGGAGTGTCTTTTAATGAAGGGGAAAAAAACCAGCAAACTATATGCAGCTCCAGTCAAATGTAACTCCGTCACGATCCTCGCATGTCATTACATCGGTTGTTTTACAATGGAATGTAAACTTCCATGTTCGGCTTGGAATGAACGGCGATTAAAATTCGATACCGAGATTTCACCGGATATACATGTTTTGGGTCCCTCCGAATCAAAAAAAAAAAAAAATGTTTGGAAAAAACTCCCTGTGTGTGCGTGTGTGTGCGCATGTGTGTGTCTGTGTGTCTGTGTGTCTGTGGACAACGTAGCTCAAAAACGAAGAGACCGTTGAATACCAAACTTGGTATTTAAGATTTTCAAGAAAATCCCCCACCCTCAACTATCCTTTACATGGAACTTTTTTCGAATACTTTGATTTCCTCAAAAATGGCTCTTACGATTTTGATTAAAATATTGTATATTAAAAAGAATTACCTTACAAATAAAGTGTATATCTTGAATTTTCTGGAAATTGTCTCTGAAGACTACTTTATCCTGGATGACTTCTGCGAAATTTTGCATAACTGCTAAACCGTAAGTGATAGACAAAACTTATCACAGAAAGAATGTAAAGGTTATTAAAACACACAATTTATGTTATATACATTTTTTTCGTGGAGTTGATCGTTTTTGAGGTATTCCTTGTTTTAGGTTTCAGCCTTGAAAAACTTATACTCTCATACAGAAATTTCTCAACTCCTATCCAAACAAACAAACAAATGAACTTCAGCACATAGCAACCAACATTTGATTGTCACTTTAACCTGTGGTACTCCCCTAATTTGCTTCTACTTACAAGGAAGCAAGTAATAAGACTATTTCTGCTATTTTTTTCTCGATTAGCATGAAGTAAATAGAAGTATAAGCTTTTTAACGATAATTTGTTGCAGAGATGTAGAGAAAGTCACGTGAAGGGAACACAGCCGATGCTTTTTGTCTGTAAGGCTAAAATGATATAGGAGAGCTGTATCCAACACGTTCTCTTATGAGCTAATAAGTCAACTTGACACTTTACTCCGCCTCCTGCGTTTTGTAAATGATATGAAGCATTTGCTCTTCACTCACTCAATGGCGCTTCTCAGCAATGGGATGTTTGAAGTTAACCACACATCATATTTCAGAAAGAATCAGTTTTTTGTTGAAGGTAAACATTATGAAATGTTTTATTTGTAAACATCACTTATCGTTGCGTTCCTGATATTCATAATACGAAAACGACTCTTGAAAAATACCATAATATATGATTATGACAAATACTGTTATCAATTAAAATTACTTGCTGTTATAGTTTAATTGATTGTGAATTCACCGTGTAGGAATTGGAGTGCAAAATATAGAGACACCTACAGGGTAAAATAAAATGTTTAACAGTGTTTATCTAGCATTGGATGAAAACCAAAGATAGCTACTGATCATAAATAACAATAGAATTACTGAAGTCGCCACCATTGTTATAAAGCGATATTAGATTTGTGACTGCCACTCCGCGAACAAACGGTAAAAATAAAAGGTTGAAGGTTCGGCATCGCTGATACAGTATGTACACGGTGTTGCTTGTTATATTTTATAAACGGGTTTACACATTGAAGAAACGAAGACGGTGCTCGCACGGTATACCAATAACCCTGCAGTATTTGCTGGCTATTTAGTGTGCAATGTAATGCATTTCTACACTTTCAGGTAAGTAATCTATGAAGTAGGAGTTATGTATCTTATGCATGCGATGTATGTAGGTTAAATAACCAGAGAAGCATACATGTTCTGTAAAGTCTTATTTACGTCAACAAAACCATTGCAATCATTTGTGTAATATACAGGGTGTTAATAAACTATAACGAAATATTTTCACACAATATGTAGATTTCTTTAATAAGTAATTTGAGATAGGAGAGTTATGGCCTGTTTATTTAAATTTCGAAGTAACGGCTATACGTTTCTGAAGTACCAGTACGTTACGTATCTCGGCACTTCGTCTGGAATGAAAAAAAAAATAATAATAAAAATATTTACTCTATGACCGGAATCGAACTCAGACCTTTGGGATAGCATCTTCCCGCGTTACGTATTTAGCCACTAGAGCAGCTGGAAAAGCACCTCCAGAGTAGGCTACGTAACTCAAGATCGTAGACAATGGATGCTCAGTGTCGCACTGTCAAGTGATTAGTTCGAGATTTTTACAGATTTTGCGACATTAAATCTTGAGAACGCTAGGAACGAGCTGCTAAAAATCGATATGGGCGGCACTTTTAAAGACATTCTAAGCCATTTTTCAACCTGGTTTGCTTTAACACCGACTTATCAGCACCTGAACCCACACGTTTAACGCTGTGCATCGCCGATCTCAAATTACTTATATCAGTCACGTGCACAATCTCGCAAATTATTTTGATGTAGTTCCTTAACACGCTATATAATAAAATATAAACATACCCTTTGGAAGACCAAAAGAAACAAACTAACAGGGCATTAACAGCCAAAAGTAAAGTATATCTTGGAAATGCCTAATACAAGTTCAAATTGTGTCTATCCGTTGCTGTTTAGCATTTATACAAAAACGATTCATAATGAAGAGGTTTTCAGAGGTTATTCCAAAAATTCAAGATATTCATTCCATATGGTATTTTCATATGTTTCAAAACATATCTTAAGCATATGGTATTTTAATACAAATCAAATCATTTTTAGAAATCTAAATTTTTGAAAAATGTTCCATGTAAAGGTTAGTTTGGGCTGGAGGATTTTCTCAAAAATCTAAAAGCTGTCCACAGACATACAAATACACATATGCAAAAACATGGATCACTTTTTAAAATTAGTCTTGCTTTCTCTATCAGTTACATAGAATGTAGAGAAGTTGTTGCATTCCACCTAAAAGTTCGATACCATTATTTCACTACAAATACATAGGGCTCCTGAATTAAAAAAGAAGCCGTTTTAGATAAAAATTCTGCGCGTATCTGTGAGTGTGTGTGTGTGTGTGTCTGTCTGTCTGTGAAAACTATAACTCAAAAAAAAATTCGATTAAATCTAAGCTTTTATCTATTTTGTATCTTCCAAGGATGCTACTTAAAATTTATCAGGTAAATTCTTACCATCCAAAACTAACCATTTATTTGGAACATATTTCGAAAATTTTGAATTTATGAAAAATGGATGTATAGATTATCTTAAAATATCTTAAGATGTTTTTATGTCAAATAAAACGTATATTCTGAATTTTGGAAATAGCCTCTGGAGTACCATTCATATTGAATGACATTTACATAACTGATAAACCGTGAGAGAGAGAGAGAGAGAGAGAGAGAGAGAGAGAGAGAGAAAATGTAAAACACACCATTTATATGAAACGCTTTTTTTGGAGGGGGCGGGGAGTAAACCTTCATTTCCGAAATATTAATTCTTATTTGTTTAAATTTTAAAATACTATATAGTTCTTGAATGGGAAGTTGTTGTTCGTTTTTCTTTCTTTTGGTCAAGAGGAAGTCCAGTAAAAAATCAATATGAATTCACTGATAATAAGATACATTCTGACAGCAAAATAAGCGACATGAGACTATCGATATAATGAGCATGCGTGGTGCCCTGCTGCGAGTATTTATAAATTTCAGGTGGCATATTGCTTTATTCTTGAAGAATATAAATTTTGAGAATGACCGCATTTCAGGACTTTTTACAAAAGACGAAACTCCCAGTTTGACGGATTAGTCCCGGTGCAGCCATCCTGTCCCGGTGTCACGGCCAGTTTTTAAAATTAATAAAGAATTTAATCATAGGACCCTAGGAACAAAAACAATAAAAAAACCCTAACACGGTTATAAATTCATCCGTAAATGGAATGAGTTTATTGATTTTTAGTTCCTCTATTTCTTATACAGTACATAGATAGAGAAGGTATTGCACTCCTCTCAGCAAGTCGATACGTATATTTCACTGGAAGTACACATTTTAGGGGCGCCTGCCTTCTAAAAAGAATAGGTTTAGAACAACGGTGTGTGTGTCTATGGACATGATAACTCAAAAACGAAAGGTTGGTTAAGTACCAAAATTCATTTAAGTTCATCTTCCAAGGATGCGACATGAATGTTTACCAAACATATCTCCATCTCAAAATACACTTTTCATAGAAAATGTTTGAAAAGTTCTGAATTTTCAAAAATGCTCTAACGATTTTGACTAAAGTGTTGTATATTAAAGATATGTACATGGAAATGTGTAAATATATTTGAGGTCCTATTAATTGCATTACTTTTGAATAACTGGTAAATCATAAATATTAGATACATAAATATGTATGTCAAAGCAGACAACTTACGTCAAATACATTTTTGTTTGGTGCTAACCATTTACATGATATTTTATAGCTTTAAACTTTACAATAGTTATACTTTTCTCAGATGGGAAGTCATTATTCGTATTGTATCCCAGTTAAGGCAGGAGAACGGAATTTCAATATTATTTATCGCTTTAGCTTTTTGTGTTGTATTTGTAATAACACTTTTTTTGGCTAATGTTTATCTTGATAAATGTGAAGAAATTAGAAAAAAAATCTTTTACAAGAATAGATTGTTGTAGCTTAGGCAGAGATGGTTATGTGAATGTAGGAAATCGTTTTTAAAATACATAAAAAATCATAAGTAAAACTGTTAAAAAAAGTTACCTCGACCGGCAAATAGTGGTTTATTTAAACTAAAGAGAATAAGGGACTTTAAAAAACAAACAAAAATGATGGAAGCTAGACTATATGAAAAAAATTAATGTGTTCCATTCATATCTCTGTAAAAAGCTATTGTAAACAGCTTGTGCTTCATGCTAATCAAGATAAACATTAGCTGAAATGGTCTTATTACTTGCTTTCTTGTAAGTAGACGGCAACTAAGAGAATACACTACGCATATTTAAGGTTATGTTTTATTAGTTTTTTTTATTAATATTTATATCTCTATTAAGATTTATTTTTAGTATTTATTGTATTATAAATAATATAATTTATTTTACTGAATGGAAGTTCACATATGAGAAAATTTTCTAAAACTGAAATCAATAACAGGGAATATCTCTGAAATGGACAACTCCGCGAAAAAAATGTGTATGGCATAAGTTGTGTGTTTTAATGGGATCTACATTTTTGTGTAGTTACTTTTTCCCTCTCTTACGTTTACTATTTATACAAAAGTCATCCAGAATGAAGAGGTTTACAGAGGTATTCTTAGAAAATTAAAATTATACAATTTATTGGTCAAGAGGTATACGGTATTTTAATCAAAATTGTTAGAGCCATTTTTGAACAAATCAAAATATTGGATTTTTTTCCACGGACACACAATTAGGTAAACACAGTGCTTTTTTGGATAAAGGGGACCCTAAAAGGTGTGAAATCTAGACATAGAATTTTTGGGTGCAATACAATACCTTCTGTAGTTACTATGTACTTAAATAGTTTTACGTAGAAACTAAAAAACAGTAAAGATAATAAAAGTGTGTTTTCGGAACATGTAAAAGATTTGCTCAGAATAATTTCTGATTTTCATTGGTATTAGGATAGAAATATTAGTAATCTGCACATGTAAATGATATAACACTGCACTTTAAAATAAATGTTAACACGATGGTGTTCTTCCAAATTTGGTTTAAATGTTCGAAGTTCAACAATGAAACCTTCAACATTTATTGTAAACTGTTATAATACTTTTGAAAAGAATATCGTTATTCTAGTAAAACATGTATGTAAATTGATTTGATGTTCAACAATTAGAATGTGAAAATTACTGATTTTGTTAGATTTATTTTCTCAGAACTGTTTGAAGTAACATCGTAATGAACGTAATAAAATTGAGTGCATTTGTATATTTATATCGTTTTAAAACTACGACTACATTTTAAATGTAAATCCATTTAGTATCCGATATGATTAGAGGAAACCAAAAAATATATTTTATTAATATTTTTCTGCAGTACAATGTTGAACCAGCTGGCTTGGGCTTTTCGTCTGGGGCTGTCCTTTGGGAGGCCTAGGGTTCGATTCTCTCGGTTCACCTCTCTGATCTCATTTTATCTCTATTTCATCCAATTTGTTTCTTTCTTGTCGGCAGTGGTGGCGACCTTCCATGGTGATGTTTGCGCTTTGGAAGTAAAGCTGTAGGCGTGGGGTGGCATTGTTGTCTTTGCAGGACCCAGGAGTTCAGACAGACTGCTGCTATCGCTTCACGCGCCGGAATGAATTGCTTGGAGTCTGTTAAATACCCTCCACGGTGACTCATTCCCCGCGGTCTTGTTTCGGCCGCCCGTCGATAATACTCTTATATCATCCTATCTTTCTGGAGTCTGATGTACAATAAGCCCGTGGTGGCTGCAGTGAGAAACCCTTCCGGAATGACAAACACACAATGGAATATCCCAAAGAAATTTTATTTCACCATAGATTTCTGTCTTCTACAGCTTCTTTACTATTCTCTAGGCTAACCTTTCCTTCTCCTTCCTTTGACCTTCCAGTTTTGGAATTCTGATACTTTCCATCCTATTTACTTTTCCAAATCATTTCAAATTTTTTATTCTATTATGTTATTAATACTATTAATCGAGTAAGGTTATCTATCCGGCTATATTTCTTTGTGTTTTTAGCATCTTGTATATTTTACGAGATCCTCAACTGGCTAGCATGTTTCCCGGTAAACCACAAAGTGATCTAAAATTATTTTGAAATAATACACCGTATGAACATTTACAATATCTATATTAAAGATACTTACACGGCAATTTTCTTTATTCTGGATGAATTTTGCTGGATTTTGCATAACTAGTAAGCCATAAGAGATAGACAAGAACTTACTACACAAAATATGTACTTCTTTATGTCATACACTATTTTTTTGGCGGATATGACCCTTTTTGAGTTATTCTTTGTTATTGGTTTCAGCTTTAAAATACTTACATTTTTACATACGGGAATTTGTCAATTCAACCCTGCATAGAATCGGATTTCAAACAGCTTTTAAAATATTTGAGTATCATTTTAGCCTGACGTATTCTCTTATTTTTCTTCTACTAACAAGGAAGCAAGTAAAGTTAATGCTAATGTTTATCTCGATTAACATGAAGTAGAAGAAGAATAAGCTGTTTAACAATAATTCTTTACAGTGATGTAGAGAAAATCATGTGAATGGAACACATTAGATTTTTACTTCTCCACGTGTACTACGTACATAGTATATCAGAAGGTATAGCAATACACCCAAAAATTCGATAACGAGATTAAACAGGAAATACATGTTTTGGGTCCCTCTGAGTAAAAAAAAAAACATTTTTAGAAAAAGCTCCATGTGTGCGCGCGTGTGTGTGTGTCTGAGGCAGCATTGCTCAAAAACGAAAAGACCGTTAAATACCAAACTTGGTATTTAGGTTTGGTATATTCAAGGATGCGACACGAGGGTTTTCAAGAAAATACCCTCAACCCCCAACTACCTTTTATATAGAACTATTTTCGAAATATTTTATTTTCTAAAAAAGGGCTCTAACGATTTTGATTAAAAACCTGTATATTAAAAATACGTATATAAATACCAAATAAAATGTATATCTTGAATTTTCTGGGAACAACCTCTGTAAACTACTGTATTCTGGATGAATTTTGCATAATTGGTAATCCATAAAAGATAGACAAAAGCTAACTTAACAGAAAATGTAGACCTCGTTAAAGCACACAATTTAGGATATATACCTTTTTTTCGTGGAGTTGATCGTTTTTGATATAGTCTTTATTATTTGTTTTAGTTTTAAAATACTTAAACTTTTCACATACGGGAATTTGTCAACTCAACCCTGTATAGAAGCGGATTTCAACCAGCTTTTAAAAGGTTTGACTATCGTTTTAGCCTAGTGTATTCTCTTATCTTTCTTTTACTTACAAGGAAGCAAGTAATTAAGACTAATGTTTATCATAAGTAGATAGAAGAATAAGCTGTTTAACAATAATTTGTTACAGCAATGTAGATATGAAATGGCAATGGAATGGCTGTTATTTACGGACGCTCTTTAACCATTGTGATTCTCAGCGTCCCATTCTAAATTTGGCGTGAAAGGTCGTTTGATTTTGCTCACAGGCCTATCTATCAGATTTGAGGTACTTTTATGTGCCGTAAATCTAGGACACAGGACCAACGCATTACTTCCCTTCCGAAGGAAGTCATGCTTAGGATGCTTACACCCAATAAAATCCATCGTCCTCCGCCGAGTATATGAAGTATACCCGCGACTTTGGGTATATGAAGTTTGCATGGTAACCATTACACCACGCAGGGTGACTCAGCGTTGTAGAGAAACTCGTGTGAATGGAAAATATAAGATTTTTCATAATTTAACGAATATGCAGCAGATGCTATTTAAACTTTCCAGAACTATCCGATTCTCAAACTTTTGTGAAGACCCAGGATGTATACTCACGAACGACTACTGTTTCGTTTCCTTAAATGCCATGAGTAGTGAAAAGACCGTTAACTGATTTCCAAGGCAACGCCCATTTACAGTAAAGCGCACGAGTCAACAATAGCTGTACAGATTTTAGCCTTTATTGTGAGCAAGTTGACAGAGGAGAGACGAGGTGCTAAAAATGGAGAAGCTCTACACAGTGCATTGTTTCTCGTAAACACACAGTAAGTTGTTCCGGTTATTGCGAAGAAGAATGACAAGCGCAGCTGCCGATAAGCGCCGTGCTTCAAATGAAGACCACCACCCCCTACACAGCCGCTCTCTCTCAGATGTGGGTCAGAGGGCACATTCCTCGGCGCTGCTGGGTGCGCCACAATCAATAATACACATTTCCATTGTTGTGCCGCTCAACATAGTCGTGGCCTTCCGGAGATTTATTGCTTCCTGCAGACAGAACCTGGTCTCAGCTGCTAAGATTTGCAAATTACTATCTGACATTCTAAGCTACTCTATCGGAGAATTTAATGATTACAGTGAGCGGAATGTACGAGTTCGAAAACACCAGACTTTAGACAATAAATTGTTCTACTATTTTGTCTGTGATAGTTGAATTAAAATACCAGTTGTTGTACAGGTAAAACAAGCACTTTTGTCAAGACAATTAAATTCATTAAAGGTACTTATATGTTCGTTATCATTATATGTATACGTTTCTAGGAAATTTAGTGACTCACAAATTATCATGCAAATTAAAATTTTCAAACTCGTAGGTCCACAATTTGGCTGGTTTTTTATCGCGGTTTCCCTCAGTCACCAAGGTAAATAGTGGATTGGATATATAATTCCACGACCCAAAGTTCCGTCTTCAGTCGATTACAATATCCACAGTCAGTTAAAGCAGCTAGACCGAAATGACGCTACGTCTACTTGTCAAGGAATGAAGCAATATTGTGTATGAGGATGTGGCTCTGAAGAGCTGGCTGAATATTTGTTATCTGACTACGGATGATACAAGTTAAATTAAATTGAGCTTTATTTTTTGATGCTATAGCGGTTCTTAGCGTCCCATTCTATATTGGGCGTGAAAGGCCATTTAATTTTGCTCAAAGGTTTTTCTCAGGCTTGAGGTTCTTTTACCTGGCGTGAATTTATGGTGGTCACGGTTTTACTTCCCTCCCGAAGGAAGCCATTCTTAGAATTTTTTGGCCTGAGAAATCCATGTCCGTCTGTCAGGATTCAACCCGCGACCTTGGAAAGAGAGGCTAGCATATTACCAGTAGACCACCTTATGATTTACTTAATGCTGGTCAGTTGAAGAATTTAATAGTGTCAGCAGCTAGTGTTAGCATAGGCGTTAGAGTAACCGGCTAGACACCAAGAGACCGTAGTTCAAATCCCGGCTATGGCATTGAATCCTTCAATGTGACTCTACCTATCCAATTATTTTATACTTTAAGACAAGATTAAAGGTAATGCATAAAAAGAATTAAATATGTTAATTTCGTGATGCACGAAAAAGGCACAAAAATAAAATGATGCATGATTAAGATGCGGCCAGAATAAATATTTAAATATATCTAAATATTGTGACATTTATAGTATAAATAATTATAAATTAATTCCACAACGTCAAAATATATTTATATGATATACTATTGAAAGTTGTAATGTGTTATGTTGAATCATGATCTTTTATTTATTATCATAGAAATCTTTAATTTCATTATATTAAAAAACAGTTCTCAAATCGTGGCGCTTAATCGGAAGATTACGGTCCTCCACTTCCTATAACAATTCCAGTGGATTATACGAGGGCGACTTTTTTTTTCAATCTCCGATAGGCTATAAATAAAAGACAAGTTCATAGAAAACGATTATTTTATTACTAGAAGTTTTGTACACTTATGGATACTTTTCAACATAATCACCGAAAAGATTGAGACATTTATCGTACCATACACAAGTTTTGCAATACCCGCTTCAAAAAATGTTGACGCTAATGATTTCAAATGAGCATTGACGTTGTTTTGAAGATCTTTGTTGGTTTGAAAGTGCTGCCCTCCTAGCCACGTCTTCAGTTCAGGGAAAAGGTGAAAGTCGCTAGGTGCCAGGTCAGGACTGTACGGCGGATGATCGAAAATGTCCCATTGAAATTGTTCAAGGAGCCGATGGGTTGTGCCAGCAATGTGTGGACGAGCGTTGTCATGGATCAACACAATTCCTGAAGTCAGCATTCCTCTTCGATTGTTTTGAATGGCTCTCCGCAAACGTCGTAAAGTACGAAGATCTTCAAAACAATGTCAATGCTCATTTGAAATCATTGGCGGAAATTTTTTTGAAGCGGGTGGTGCAAAGCTTGTGCACAGGTACGATAAATGTCTCAATCTTTTCGATGATTACGTTGAAAAGTAAACATAAGTGTATAAAACCTTTGGTAATAAAATAATTATGTTCTATGAACTTGTGTTTTATTTATAGCCTATCGGAGGTTGAAAACAAAAATGTATACTATCTCGTTGAACTCTCTTATACGTCGCTAGGAATGTTTTAGATCAATCGAATTCTATTTTGATCAGCTGTAACAACTTAAACCAAGGGCGTTGTCCCTCCACATTTAGTAAAGCCAACGCCATAGGCGTCCTTAGGCTATATAAAAGGCCTGCAGGACCCATTCGCCCGTCATGTTCTATCTGGCTGTGTCTGCGAACTAGCTGTTTTCTCTGCGGGCGCTTGTGCCCTTTCCGCCTCTTCACGCAACTCTCAACAATATAAACATTCATATCTCCAAAGGTAATTTTCTTCGGGGGTATTCAACTGTACTGCTAATCCTAGACTTATTTTTTGTATCGACTATAAAAAATAGCTTATTATTTGTGCTCGACTCTTTGGATGTATACTAGGGGCTTCAATAAGTCCTTATAAAATCCAAGAAATTACTCTCGTAGCATCGAAAACAAGTTTATGTTTAGTAACCGTCATCTCTTACTAGATGGCAGTTACATTTTCAGCTATATCCATCACGTGGTTTGGTTGCCATAGGCGATTGAATCAACAATCTTGTGCTTCTTTAGAAATATGGGGGGAGCGAGTTTCGTGCGGTGATTAAACTCTCTGTTTAAAAGGTTTATCGCCGAAAGAGATAAAAACCGAGTTGGATGATGTTCATAGCACATCTGCTCCTACGTATGTAAACATTTACAATGGATAGATGAATTTAAACGTGGCCGTAAATCCACAAATTGTTCCGGTCGTCCCGTACAAATAACTTCCTCCGAAATAATTTAAAAAATCCAGATATAGTTTTGAGTGATCGACGAATCAAAATTCGCGAAATAGTGGAGGCCACAGGCATTTTACAAGGCAAGTGTTTTGCACCAAAAATTAGGTATGACAAAGGTCTCGGCAAGATGAATGCCGCGTTTGCTCTCAACGGAGAATAAACGCAATCGTGTGATTAATTCGGAAGTTGGTTTGGTACCTTTCCGTCATAATCCTGACGAGTTTCTGTGTCGAAACATAACTGTGGATGAACCATGGAAACACTACTAGAGACAAAAGTACAGTCGAAACATTTGGTTTTTATAGGCGAATCGGCTCCGAAGAAGGCAAAGGTGGTGAAATCTACAGACAAGGTGATGGGCTGGGGTTTTTGGGATGCACGCGGAATGATCTAAATTGATTACTTTCAGAAAGGAAGATCGATATAATGGAGAGCATTATGCATTGTTGTTGCACCGGCAGAACGGAGAAATCAAGAAAAAACGCCCTCGTCTGTAAGAGGAAAAGAGTTCTTCTATCAAGAAAATGCAAGGGTGCACACCTGCACATTTTCTATGGCGAACATTGTAGAATTAAGGTTTGAGTTACTACAACATCCACCGTATTCACCAGATTTGGCGTCAGTGACTTTTTTATATCCAAACTTGAAAAAGTGGCTCAGCGGAAAGCGATTCATGTCTAATTAAGCCATCGCCCAAATAGATGCATATTTTGAGGATCTTCCAAAATCCTACTTTTTGGAAGGCTTAAACAGTTGGAGAAACGCTGAGAAAAGTTTATCGAGCTAAAAGGAGATTATGTTAAAAATCTACCAAAATGATATGTTTTTATATACTTTTTAAGGACTTATTGAACGCCTATATTAAAGCAATCGCTTCAGAAGGACGGGCAGCTATCAGGAGGCAAGCCGGTACAATATGTTTGGAAATGTTTACACTGCCATAATTAAATAAACTAAGTTGTACAATTTAAGTGTATCTTCCACCTGAGTTCAAGACTACGTTCCTCAGTCTCAATCTGACGCAACAATAACCTTCAATGTAGGCGCAACAATACTTAGCGTCCCCGTTAGCATACACGCTTTGAGAATTTGTAAACGCGAGATTGTTAAGAAGAGCGCACAGCTCCCGACTACACCATAGCCGAGCCACTGCGTACACTACCAGCGAAGTTGCAAAACATTGATTTACATACTTTAAATATTTTGTCGTCTCCTTAGCGCGGTGGTAGCACGGCTGCTTGCCGAGCGGGAGACCTGGTCCAGGGTGCACTCAGCCTCGTGAGGTCCCTGATTGAGAAGTAGCGGATTCAGATCGAGAAGACCGTAACAACCGGGCGGGAAGCACTCGAGACGCTGATCACATCTCACCCTCCTGCACTGCACCCTATTCATGACGCCTTCGGGCCGAGATGGGGGATGCAGCGGCCGGTCAGTGGTCCTTCGTTTGCGTTTTATAATCTTAACGAAAATCAAATGCTTTCCGCAAGGCACGTCTGCAATGTGTTCGTATTCCGTAAAAAAAAAAAAAACAACAAAAACACAGGATTTTGGTGATTTAATTAAATTAATCGCCACCGGTGTGGCGGAATTTGATCGCGCAGGAGTTATTTTACATGCGAGGAAATTGACTGACATGGAGCTGTCGCTTTTAAGCACACTTAAAACCACCCTTTGGGCCGGCTTTGGACCTTGTGATCAGAAGGTCAAACACCAATTACGTGCTTGTTCACATTGCTTCACACATATACACATAAATTATATCCCATATTAATAATATTAGTATAAATCAGCATTTACTAAAACTACAAAGAAAAATTGGTTTTATACATCCGATAATAAAACCATTTTAAAAAGTTAAATCATGTTAGAGAAACAGGAATTGACGACTCGTATTTACTTCCTCTATCACGTAAGTACAAAGGCCGCGCCGTGGCCGAATGGTTAGGCTACTTGACTCTCACTAAGGCTGCCCGGGTTCGTTCCCAGGCGAGTGCACGTAGGATTTGTGGTGGATAAAGGGCGCTGGGGAGGGTTTTCTCCGGATTCTCCGATTTCTCCTACCATCGCATTCTACTGGTGCTCCATCTTCATTCCATGTGTCATCAGTGACATCGCCTGCAGTACCTATTTAGTAAAAGCGGGCATTAAAATAAAACAAAAAACGTACTTACAATATACTCGTACATAGCAGATAGATACGTATTTTATTTCAAAAAATTTAGATTGAAATTTCACCGGAATACATGTTTTGGGGATTACTGAATCAAAAAAAAAGTTTTAGAAAAAGTTCCGCGCGCGCGCGCGCGCGCGTGTGTGTATGTGGGCTCAAAAATGAGAAGTGTGTTAAAATACCAAACTTGGTATTTAAATTCAGTATCTTCTAAGGATGTGACATGAAAAACTTGAAGAAGATTTACCACCCCAAACTACTCTTTCCAGGAACAAATTGTCGAGATTTTTAATTTTCTCAAAAATGGATATAATTATTTTAATTAAAATGTAGGATATACAAGTGCTCTTCATTCTGAATGCCTTTTGCATAGCTGGTAAACCGTAAAAAATAGACTACACAAAAACAGTAGGTAGATCTCATCAAACCCCAAACTTATATCCTATACATTTCTGTTGTTGAGATAACAATTTCCTAGATATGCCATGTTATTAGTTGTAATTTTTAAATTAATATAGTTTTCTCAAACATGAAGTGGTCCGTGTTTATTTGGTTTTACTCCTGGCCATGCAAAACAGCGAATTTCAATGGCAATCGCATAGTGACAGTTTTTAAAACATTTGACTATCGATTTACCCCAGTATATTTTCTTAATTCCATTATACTTTTAAGAAACAAAATAATGTGACAATTCTGCTAAATTTATGTAAATTAACAAGAAGTGGATAGAAAGAATAATCTTTTTATGACGTTTTGTTTCCAGAGCAGGTAGAGAATTTTGTGTGAATGGAACACATCAGATTTTTTAAAATTTAAATGTATACTACCATTATATATTGTTTATCATGGGTCTTTATATACAGTTTAAAAGGTAAATGGGAGATTCACTACAATCTTATAGAACACTATAGATAGAATATATGTCTGTAGTCATCGGGGAGGTTCAAATCATGCACCCTGCAAGGCAACAAACAAGTAATTTGTATGTGTAGTATGGAGTTACAGCATAACATCATAATGTCTTTCACCGTGGTTGGAGGTCATCGTGGGACTGCATGGATCTAAAGCAATCAGTGAGAACAACGTAATGCACTTAGCACCTCAGTAGTTGTAGACATACTTGCTTTCCAAACTGTCCATGCAATTCCCATTAGGAGCAGGTTATCTGGTTGGGTGCTTTCCTGCAACATCCTTTCAATTTGTAAAAAGGGTTGTCGGGTAACTTTCAGTGTTAAGCACTCCGAGCTCATTTGTACCATTATTGTTCACCGATCACTAACAGTATCTTAGCAAAGAAAACTTAAATTGAAACAAACGATGTTGTTTATGCAATTAGGTATCACTCTAGAGCCTTCATTTGAATTATGTTTGGAATCTGTGAATCAATTTTTAGGAGCATAATTTAAAATTATGTCACCAAAAATTATTTACCTTAGTACTCAAACCACATACTATCTTGCTTATTGTTTCTAATTCTATAACAACTGTTTCCAGACATCATTTTCGTAACAAAAGTAGTAGCAGTAGAAGGCCTTTTATTGCAAAAAAAAAAAAAAAAAAAAGTGTCAGTTGATATTTAGAATGTACACAACCATATGGACCTATAGCTGTACATGCTTTTCGTGTCCCTGGATGTTTACAATAAGATTTTTGTTAAATCTATACAATTAGTTATTTTAAAATAACAATAAACAAGTGAAAAAACACATATAAAAGAATGAGAAAGAATTAAAATGAAATTCAACAATAAACTTAGCATTACATATAACATATACAGTGGTCTGGCGATTAAGAATAATTACACCCTCACTCTCATGTACCTTCTGCTTTACTTTTATAAAACAAAAGTGCGTTTAACAATAAATGATTGGGGTGACTAGTCGAAGAAAACACTGGTGATTATTATACTATTGAAAATAGCATCATCATCATCATGACCATCACGAGTCAGGCCATTTGGCTTGTTCTATCTTGTAAACAAGTGAATGTTTCAAGTTGTTCATTTCACCTTTGTCTCGGCCGTCCCACATCTCGCAGTTCTTTTGGGTTCATAACTGATATCTTGCTTGGGATTTTTTTTGGCTAAATTTGATTTTTTGGGAAGATAGTCTCTGTTGTTTTTACTCAATCCAACCATCACAAACCCATCCAGTTCATTCCTCACAACCGATCCAATTTACCCCTCACAATCTAATTCAATTCACCCCTCACAAACCGATCTAATTCTGTATTCTTTGTATATGTGTATATACCATTTGTTTATATAATTGCTTGCCAAGTCGACTGTAATTGAGATACCCAATTTGTACATTTTTTATAGTTGAAATGTGTATCTTGTTAGAGGTCTAAGCAGCGTTGTTTCTGCTGTTTCCATTTTTTCTCTTCTTTGTTAGTTAAGTTTCATACTATTGGAGCATAAACTAGTATTTGTATGGTCATTGCTCTATAAAACTTCAGGACTGTGTCTATCCTTATTTTACAGCCTACGGGACTTTAAATTGTTCCTTTTCAATTTTGAAATGTTGAACATTTTATATCAAAATATATATTATCATATCATAATTGTGCAGCCTAAAAATTCCAAATGATTCACTTCTTCTATTATTTTATCATTGAGATAATCTTGGATAGGTAGAGTCGGACTGAAAAATTCAATGCCACAGCCGGGATTTGCACTACGGATCTCCCCTCAATAGCCGGTTGCTCTAACCACTCGGCTACCATGGCAACATGCCAACACACCATTTAATTCCCCAACTACTCGTATGTTTCTCAGTAATTCACAAAGTGATCTCAATTTATTTTGAGAAGACATACGACTTATAATATTCGAGAAAAAGTTTAGCAGAAATTGTCTTATTACTTGCTTTCTTGTAAGTAGAAGGGAAATAAGGGAATACACTAGACTAAAACAGTAGTGAAATCTTTTAAAAGCATTGCCATGTGGTTGAAATCCATCTTTTTGTGTTGCCAGGAATTTGCAAATGCTCATGTGAGAAGACTTAAAGTACTTTAAAACTGAAACAATAACAAGGAATATCTCAAAATAGTCAACACCACAAAAAAGTGCTATAAATTGCGTAGTATAACAAGATGTACAATTTTTATGCAGTATGTTTTTGTTTGTCTCTTAAGGTTTATTCTAATTGACCCAAAGATAAATTCCTTTATAATATTTGTAGGTGTAAACTTACATTTTAAAATTTTCTAAACAGTATTTTAAAGTAAATAAATGAAATATGTTTCATAAAGTAAATATAAAATGCTCCTTGTGTTTTGTGAATTAAATAAATAAAGTCAAATTTAAAATTAATATTTCCTTTCACAATTTTGGGTGTGAGTGAATTATAAAAATCTAAGATCAAAGGGAAAGTACTTCCAGTTTTAAATTTTGTAATTTCTTAGAGATTTACGAGTAAATTTGCCCCAAAAATGTTGTTGGAAAAATTATTTTACAAATTTATAACTTTTACTGGAATGTCCCTTACTTAATGGATGCAGCATCTCATATTTCGCTCCATTAGTGATTTAGATTAACAATTTTTGGGTCCTAATTACCAGTTCGTGGTTTTTACCTTTTAATAACGTTTCTATTTCATTCAAAATTAAAGTACTCGTGTTTTTCATCATACACGTCTGTTACAAAATGGTCTTCTTTCGTTTATAAAATCTGTACATTAACAAAGTGAAACAAGAAGAATTACAAGGATAATTTGCCACGCAGCACAGGTTTCAAGCTGAGAGAAGTTTTATTGGCTTGACAGAATGATACTTTTTAAACTGCCCAAAGTCAGTGCAGAGTATTGAGCAAAGATGAACTTGCAATGAAGCTCTAATAAGTCTTACAACCAAATCCATAAAATACAGATAATGGGATGGCTGGCAATATTGTTCGAGAACAAAAGCAGTATCTCCTTCCCTTGGGCGTCATTCATTGTTTTATCTGCATTCATGTATTATTGATGTCTTCAAACCAAAACTATATAAGAAGGGTTTTGTAACCATGACCATAAATAGATATGCTCTTTTCATGGACAGTGGTCAATATAGAGACTTTATATTATGACAACGCAGTCCGTGTATGTGACCGCTTTTAGGTTCGCCTTGGTATGCGAGTCATCATAGTTGGATGATAAACAACAGGAAGAGCGACGCGTATGTATCAGGAACCTTCAGAACGCGAAACATCATGATTGTTATAGATGCAAAGAAAAATCATGTGAATCGAACACACTAGATTTTTGAATTATGCTGCCCCTTCCAAACAAAGAAGACACACATATTGACTAGACGCACACAAGGCTCTTTTCTGAAAATGATCTTTTGGATTAAGGGGTTCTCAAAACATACATTTCCGGTGAAATAGGTATCAAATTTTTGAGTGATATACAATAGCTTCTATACAAACGTAATACTATACAACGTGTTCAACAAAGTAATGAATGGTAAATCGGCAAGATACTAAAATTTGGCATTCACGTGCTATTGTACTCTTGTAAGCAGTCATTACTGCTAATAGTAATAAAACAAATATCGGATTACGGAGGAAATTACAATTTTGACAGCACAAAAAATGAAAATGAAACTTTTTATACCACTTTTTGGCATTTCGTTCACCCTTAAATACAATATATATGTAAAAATTGTATTAGTGACTTAATTTTAAGTTCTTAAAGTATTACCGCAAGCTCATCCATTATACGTAGCATAAAAGAGTGCGGCGGTAGTTTTTCATTTGTTATTGGTTGTGCTTTCTGATAGTGGAGCTGCGGAAGGCGGCTGCGATAGTGGCTGAAACATAGCCGTTATTGCAAAGCGATCACTTAGAATCTACGCGCCATTTTTCCGGTTAACGCTTCAAGACGCTGCTTTAAATATTCCATTGTAATGGCACTTCCGCCTGGGTAACATAGCTGCCTTTCTATTCATGAGATGAGGAAACTTACAACCCGGTCGTAAAAACGGGAAAAATGGAAATATGAAGATGAATATTAATGGCCCTACAAGAATAAAAATCGGTTACCGAACATCGTTTGGGATGCTAGAGTTCCTTGTAGGTGGGATGTTTATGAACACTATTCTTGCTGTAGAATAAGGAGCTTGTAATATTATTTAACGGCATTTCAGCGGAATCCAAGCGCTAAATGTGGTTGAAAAATCCAAATATGAAATGACCAAATCTATCAAAGAGCGTTATTACTCGAATTAAAATTTTCAAAATAGCAAAAATGTCCCGACCAGAGGAATGGCATCAATATCCAAATGTAAATGGTGTGTTATTTATGGACGCTCTTTAACTGCTGTGGTTCTCAGCATCCCATTCTAAATGGGGCGTGAAATACCGCTTAATTTTGCTCAGAGGCCTCTCTATCAGGCTTGGGATTCTTTTACATGCCGTAAATCTACGACACGTGACCAACGGCTTTACTTATCTTCCGAACCCGCGACCTTAGATATAGCATAGTAACCATTACACCACGGAGGGCGCCTCAATGGATGTGCAAATGTACATCATTTCTTTGCATTTTTCCTCAAACCATTTCAAAATTATAATTTTGGGGTTCACAATCGCTTCAATATCATTAAAAGCAAACTTTCCTAAATATTGGATGGATAGAGCTGATGAAAAATTCGATGCCATAACCGGGATTTGAACCACGGATCTTCCGGTCTCTAGCCGGTTGCTACAGCCACTGAGCTTCAATGGCAACAGGCCGGCACGGCATTAAACTTCTCAACTGACTTGCATGTTTTCCGCTACAATAACGCAGTCTATTTGGAAACAAAGTTCGGGTTAAGGGTAGGTATGAAATTTTATGAAAATCACAAAAAAATGACTTTTTTAATTCAGATTCTATAAAATAATAATAATAATAAAAACATGAATATAAAAAAGGTGTAATTAGCTACAAGACGCCATTTTAAATGCTGTAAGTCACTGGAACTACAGCAAAGCATTAGAGGGTACTGGACTCGGCAAGAAAAACTTCACTTCGACGAGATCTCATTCACATCAAGCAAAGTAAAAAAACGAAGTTGTGCAGAAGAAAAGAAGCAATGCAAGAATTTAAGGACAGAAAAGGCAGCAGCAGAGGAGGAGAAAAGAAAAGCTAGGGGTCCAACCTACCAACCTGGCGGATTTTAACGTGAGTCATGTATTAAATCTTTCCTTGTTTTCTCACTATTGATATTTTTAGCATTTTTCTTCCTGTAAAACGCTATTTGCGGAGAAGTTTTTCTACTACACAAACAAAATTTGCTGTAAATGTTCACAGAGGTACAATGAATAAGAATTGCCCTATGCTTTACTGATAGATGTATGTTTTCAATATTCAAACATAAAAATTATATTTTATGACAAAAAGGTTACTCATAAGTTCAGAGACACTGAAAAACCTAGAGAAATTTAAAAACATTATATGTATTATGAATCTAAGATTAAGATATTAGACCAAAATGCGTGTTTCTTAATTGTGAACATTTGAATATGCTTTCTACACTTGGTTACTTCTATTAAAGCGAATGTATGCAGGTTAAGATTTGCGAGGGTTCTGGGAGGAAGGCATATACATGCACAAGTAGTGTAAATCCAGAGGCCACGAAGTAAATTAAGAGCTATAATAGCAAACAAAACATTTTGAGTGCCTTTGTTGCAACGCAAATGGAAATAAATGGTGTGATCGAGAAATTCAAGGTAAGAATCTTCCATTTAAAAATCTGATGCGTTCCATTCAAATGACTTTCTCTGTATCTCTGCAACAAATTATTGTTAGAGAGCTTATTCTTCTATTTACCTCATGCTAATCGAGAACAAATTAACAGAAATAGTCTTATCATTTACTTCCTTGTAGGTAGAAACGAAATAAGGCAGTACCATAGATTAAAGAGATAGTCAAAAGCTGGTTGCTATGTGACTGAAGTTCCTTTGTTTGTGTGGACAGGAGTTAACAAATTCCTGTATGAGAAAAGTGTGGTGTTTAAAGCTGAAACCAAAAAAAGGAATATCTAAAAACGATCAATTCCACGAAAAAAATGTATATAACATAAATTGTGTATTTTAACGTGCTCTACATTTTTTTGTGTATTAAGTTTTTATCTAACTCTTACGGTTTAAGGTTATGCAAAATTCCGTAAATTGCATCCAGAATAAAGTTGTCTACAGAGGCTATTCCGAGAAAATTGAAGATATACATTTTATTTGAGGTAAATATCTTTAATATACGATATTGTAATCAAAATTGTTAGAGCCATTTTTGATAAAATCAAAATATCCATGTAAAGGGTAGTTTAGGGTGGGGGAATTTTTCTTAAAATCTTCGTGTCGCATCCCGGGAAGATACTAAACATAAATACCAAGTTTGGTATTTTACCGACTTTTCGTTTTTGAGTTATCGTGTTCACAGGCACACGGACACATGGACACACGGGCACACACACACTCACACACACGGACCTTTTTCTGAAAATGCTTTTTTTTTGGATACAGGTGACCCTAAAACATATATTTCCGGTGAAATCTCGGAATCGAATTTTTGGGTGGAGTGCAATACCTTCTCTATACACTCGTACACAGTGCGTATAGAGAAAGCAAAGATGTGTTTGTAAATGACGCTGTCAATTGCCAGGATCATATCAGCGCCACCGGTATGGCGGAATTTCGTCCGGCAAGAGTATTCTAACATATCATTAAATCTACTGAGCTATCGTTTTTAAGAATACTTAAAAACCTTGGGTATGGGCCGAGTTTGAACCCGTGACCTACGGAACAGAGGGCCAACGCCTAAACTAATGAGCCACCCAGACTGACCAAAATATCATCCTCCGTGGTCTAGGGGAACATGCTAGCCTCGGTTCTCAAGGTCGCGTGTTCAAACCCGGTGGAGGGCGATGAATATTTTTTGGCCAAAAAATCCTTAGCAAGGTTCCTTCGAAGGGAAGTACAGCCGTCGTAAATTTACGGAACTGAAGCTAGATAAAGAGCCTCTAAACAAAATTAAGTGGTCTTTAACGCGCAATACAGAATGGGATACTGAGAACCAGAAATAAAACTCAATTTATTTAGACCGACAACGTTAAGACATTAAATTCCTCTGAAAAGGAAGATGTATTTATAAGATCAGGCTAAACTAAATCTGAATTAATAACTTTTTATTATTTTCTGTACTATGTATAAGGTGTAGGGGAAGTTCTGTCTTAAAATTCAATTCTTTTTTTTAAGATTCTTGAATCCAAAAAAAAATAATGGTCCGTTTGTGTTTGTTTCTGTGAACAGCATTACTCAAAAACAAAGAGTAGGTTAAAAAGCAATTTCGGTAGTTAAGTTAAGTAGGCATCTTCCAACATAAAGATTTTAAAATTACCCTCAACCCCTGAAACTATTCTCTTCATGGAACAGTTGTCGAAAATTTCGATTTTCCAATCTATATCAAATAAATTTCTATGCAGTTAACCTTTTCCGAAACATACATTGATATTTATTTCACTTTTAAAAATACTTACACTTACCTCAAATGCGGGGTCATTCGTTTTTCTTTCTCTTAGTCAGCCAAAGAGAAGATAATTTCAAAGCCTCATATAGCGACCAGCTCTTAAAAGATTTGAGTATAATTTAAGTCTATTTACCTTATACCTAAAAGGAAATATATATTTAATCCATTTATTTAAATGTTTTTCAGGATTAACGTGAATTAGTTAGAAGTATACCTACACATTTATAAGAATAGTTCGTGAAGAATGGGCAGAAAAAGTAATTTCAGTGTAAGACATCAGATATTTTTATAACTTAAGGCTTACAAATAGTGTTCATTAAACTTTCTTCCATGCACTAAGCATTCACTATTTAGTTTACTAGTTAATTATACTGTTGTATAAACTTAGGGCTTCACGGCCGGGTCCAAATTAATAAAAGTTTTGTTTGCCGGGCTTATAGGGTTAAGTTTGGCTTCTTTAAGTGAGGTGATCCATGGTCTGTGCTGGTCAAGCTCGAACTCAAAATTGAGCTATAAGTTGCACTGCAATTCATTTTGGCAAAAATCCTAGTAATAAGTTTTAATAAAGGCATAAATGTCAGTAAAAATCTAATAAAATACAACGACCAATATGTCAGCACAGACCACTGATTAGCTCACCCTGAAGATGTCAGGCATAGTCTTTGGCGAAACGTCCATATCTTCGTGATTTCTAGATCATGGCCTGCAAGCCCGCTAAACAAAACTTATTTTATTAAATTATAATGTTACTAAGTAAATGTGTGCACTACATGTTGTCTAGCTTGGATTCAGTATGCTGATTTTGCAAACTTGTTTAACAGTTTTACAATATTGGACTGATTGCGTACGCGAGTCTGATAATAACTGGTCCCAACCGTAATCGAACCTGCCTCTGTTGAGTGGAAAAAGCTCAATGACTGATCTACCTCATTCTTTTGATTCATATCATGATTAGCTACTGATAATTTTAGTAGCCATCATCACCAATGTTCGGGAGGCTTGCATATTTACCTCTAGATTTATAGGTCAGGGGTCAAATATGGTCAAGGTCGCAGGAAATAGCCAAAAGATGGCTATTTTTGGTACGGAAAATTTGCGCACCATAATAACTTATAAACTCTAGTTCGTATTTTAACTAAGTTGAGATATTAGAAATACCTGTTTATTAAAATTTCTATACTATTAGGTACCTATAAATTCAAATTACAGATTACAGAGTATGTACCAATTTGGCGTCACTGTAACATATGCGATGGCATTTCGGAGGTCACAGGTTCAATCCCTGTTAATTGTACTTTCTTACCGTACTTGGGAAACCAAGAGAAACCCATGGATCGGTAGGTAAATGCTGGAGTAAGTTATTCATAATTTATCCTTCATTCCTATTCCTGCTCTTCTTCCAGATGTACCTCTGGATTCCTGGCATAGCGTGATCACGAACAGATAGCGCGGATGCTTGCTCAAAGCAAAGAGGACTCCCAGCAGATACTAGAGGGCTATCTGGTCTTTGCCTGCTATGTGTAGGTAATTTCAGCAGTGGGACGGACGGATCTTCAAGCCTGGAGTTGTTAGGAACGTCCGCGCGTCTCCGCCTGCGGCCTGTAGTCTCCCTCACGTCCTCCTCTTGGGTTTTTTATCCACAATGATATGTGTATATTTAAGTAGCGAGGTGTTCTCCTCGGTTCTTATAACCCTAATCCTAACACTACCTATATATGCACTGTTTACTGTAATACTTATATAAGACTTGATGCTAGAGAAATTTGGTAGGCAGTGATCTAAATAGACAAATTATGTTTTGGTAAAAAAATTATATATAAAGAATAAGCTTCAGGTGACTGCAACTTGAAGCATATTTTAAATTATTAATTACATCCTCTATTTCATACGTAGTAAATACGCAAAGAAGGTATTGCCTTCCACTCAAAAATTGTAAACCGAGATTTCATCAGAATTACACGCTTAGGGTCCCCATAAAAGAAAAAAAATATTTGGACAAAGTTGTGTATGTGTGTCTCTGAACAGTGCAACTAAATATTGATTCAATACAAACCTTGATGTTCAGCTTCTTCCAAGGATGTAACACGAAGATTTTCAAGAAAATTACCAAACCCCAAACTATGTTTTACATAAAAATATTTTCGAAATTTTGATTTTCCCAAAAACCAGTAACGATTTTTGATCAACATAACGTATATTAGGGACATTTATATAACAAATAAAATTGAGTATCTCGAACTTCCTGGGAATTGCTTCTAAAATCCACTACATTGTGGATGACTTTTGCATAACTGGTAAACTCCCTCCCCCAAAAAAAACAGGCAATAACTTACTATACAAAAATGTAGATGTTGCTAAAACACTATAAAGTATTGTTGTGGGGCTAATCATTTCCGAGATAATATTCCTTGTTTTTGGCTTTAGTTTAAAATTACTTATACTTTTATCAATCACGCCACGTCACTAAATTCTTCAACTGATCTCTCGTTTTTCCCTGTGAACCACAAGGGTATGCCAAATTTTTTTGAGATGTCATACCTCAGTGGCGTCTTATAAATTCCGTAAGTACTTAAGTCCCGGACTTTATAATTAACCAACTATTTGGTCATTTAATATGAATTAAATTTTCTTTCTCAAGAGCACAAAATTTGGAGAGATAGAGTGAGATTGTGAAATTCAAAGTCATAGCCGGGATTTGACAATGGATCTTCCGATTTTTGTCCAGTTGCTCTGATCACTGAGCGGCATGACAACTTGCCGGCCCGTCGCTACTGACAAGGAATATCTTGGAAACGGTTAACTCTACAAAAATGTTTGACAAATTGTTTGTTTTAGCGAGATCTATATTTATTGTGTACTACGTTTTAGAGTATCTCTTACGGTTTATCAGTTACACAAAAGTCATCCAGAATGAAGAGGTCTTCAGAAGCTATTTCCAGAAAATTTAAGAGATATTCACCTTTATTTTGTCAAGTAAATATCTTTAATTGAGGGCATTAAATTAAAGCCATTACAGATTTTTTAGCAAACGGAAACTTTCGAAAAATGTTCCTTGTAAGGGGTAGTTCTGGTGGAGGGAATCTACTTGTCCTTGGAAGATACTGAACTTAAATATCAAGTTTGGTACTTAACCGACTTTTTGTTTTGAGCTATGCTGTCCACAGATACAGACAGAATGACAGACACACGCACAGATTTATTTCTTTTTTGATTTAGGGGTCTCAAAATATGTATTCACGGTGAAATCTTGGCATCGAACTTTTTTGGTGGAATACAGTACCTTCTCTATTACTATATAGACCGAAAATTGAATTTTATGAGTACAGAACTTCGCAGAAACTAAATACTTATTTCGCCTCTTTCTGTAAATGAGAAATATTCCTCTTAGCCAGGCTAAAAGAGTAGGAGTCAATGGCCTACATGTTGACTAGCTTTCTGTTCCGACATTATAAACTGATACACGACGCGCTATACAACGAAGAGATACAGTCCCTGTTGTCACTTGATGATCTCCTGCATGCACAGATCATACCTATTTGCCGCGTCACAAAATCAAGCGAGTTGGTGACGCCTGCATTAATGCATGGGGTGATCCAGTGGCATATATAGTTCTGAAAGAAGTAATAGGAGAGTGGAGAGGGAGATAAAAAGTAACAGTGAACGAGAGAGAGATAAACAAAAGAATTAGAACAGAATGATAATATTGAAAAGCGCGAAACCCGTTGATATTGTTGAAACAGAAAACACATTTGCTTACGCGGAGGTCTAACCCATGCTTAGTTTAATGTAGGAAGCTAGAGTTATTTTGGTTGCCCATTTGGACGTGTAACTGCTGGTCGCAGAGGGATGGAATCTGAATAAGGTGTGTACCGGCCTTGGCTGTAAATGCACCTTTCTGCTTCAAACCTGTTAAAACATTTAAAGCAGCTGTACCACCATACTCAGTTTCTGCCAGCATAAGCAATACAAACATTCACAGCGGACCTGAGAATATCAACAGTTAGAGATACTACTATAAATACGTTAATAGGATGTGTACATAAAATATCTCTTCTTATCATTTCTGGTTAAGGGAGTGGTTACTCCTCATCTATTCCTAATTATCCATTATTTGTCAAAGGTTTGTTTAGGCCACGCCCAAGGAAGTCCGGGTTCGATTCCAGGCAACCGTTTGTAGGATTTGTGGTGGTCAAAGCGGTGCATGGGGTTATCTCCGGGTTTTCCCGATCCTACTGCCATTATACTGGTGAGTGCTCCATCTTTATTCCATGTATTATCAAGGTCATCGCCTGCGGTACCATAATAGTAGAAGTGAGCGTTAGATACTATAAAAAAAGTATGCTAATTGCTCCGATAGGAGTAGGATTAAGGTTTCCCATGGACGGATTCTCCAGACCCGATATAGTTCCTGGGGGCCTTTTCTTCTTACGTGACCTCTAGCGAGGGAAGGATGAGGGGAGAGGCATGAAGGGTGACCAAATCTAGATGACGATGGGCGCAAGCATGGACGGGTCCCTAACAATTACAGATTGAATTCCTCCGAAGCCATCTGGTGCCTGCACACCAGCCCCGAATCTAAGGCGGTCCCCCAAGGGGAGCCCCGGACCCGAAGGTACGTCCGATCTGCAGTAACGACGATGATGCAATGATTTACAATACGCAACCTACCAAACATGTCATATGATCCTCCAGTCTTAAAAGAGATGACTAGAAAATAATAGGAACAGCAAATGATGGACCGAAAAATTTGGGGGATATAATTAACCTACCTAACATTTGCTTGGCGACCAGAAGCATTTAATAGTCATGGGGTTTGAAACCCGGCCTCCCGAATGTGGGCCAGACACAAGCGCCTAAACCATCTCACTCGGTTATTGGTCTTTACCAGCCAATAAAATGAACTCATGATTTCATGACATTCCCTAGAAATGGTAGGAAATGCGGCGTGACTGTATATTTGATAAACCTAAGAGGAGATGGTCTCATAATATATAAAAATGAAAATCTCTTTAAAGCACACAATTTATATTAAATTTCTTGTGGCTTAAACATTTCAGGGATGTTCTTTATTATTGTTTTGGATTTTCAATACTTAGTATACTTTATTCATGTGTCGCGATTCATATTTTTTCTTGTGGTCATGGTGCACTGCTGCAGATGTGATATATAACTTTTAGTACTACAATTTTAACATTTAAATATTATCGTCTTTACTTCTCTTTATTTGTTAATAGTTATGTATGATTTAATTCGTGCAGTTTTAAATATACTTTTTCAGCTCAAGCAACCATCTCGCCATCAATTGTTGATTGGCTTGGTAAACATTACCATACTTACCAATCAATCACCAGTTCGCAGACACTACCTTAATGCTACTTTTGAACGCTGAAGTGATTAGTTTTATTTTCAGTAGATAATTCTATTATTTACTACCTTCGAGGAAATAGTATGTATTAAGTCTGCTTTAAGTGCTTTGCAGAAACTTATCTCGTTCTGCAGAAATTCATTTATCACACTTGTATCGCAATATACTATTAAATCTTTTGGCAAAATCAAAACACTATATAGCGTTAAATGTTTACATAAATATTTATTAATATTGTATATATTTATACTGTTAGGGACATAGTACACTTTTGTATTTGTTGTGGATTTCTCTTCGTCTAGCAATTTTTCCACAAACACGTAATTTACTACTGATGTTATCTGCACAGTCGTAACTTGCCGCGAAATGAACAACGCCTGTCAATATAGACAATCCCTTTTACTTTCATCTGATCCCTTTTCAATATCTGATGCTGGCCCAGGTGAGGGTCATTTCCTGCAGAGTGCATTTGATTTTATTTACTCATTAAAATAAGCAATGATTCCATTTAAAATGTAAGCATAAGCTTAAATCTTCATTAAAATATTTAAACATTCATTCTCATTTCTTTTATTAGGAAAATGTAAGCTTTAGTGATGAATATTTGGGAACGCAAGAACCGTGATTGACTCCTCCATGATTAGTTTCGTGCAAGTGATCTTCACATTCGTTATCGCGAGGCCCGCCCACTCTTGTTATGACGCTCAATGCCTCCGACCCAAGCTCTTGGGAAAAATAAACACGTATTGCTTGTGTGTGCTTATTTGGAGGTATTAACAATCCTTAAAACATACTACGCTTAATAATAAATTAGTAGCCTGCAAAAGAGGAAATATTGATGCCGTTCGTCACGCTGTTCTCAATTACCAATATAAATTTTCGCACTTATATCTCTAATAGTCTGTATATTTACAAAACATGTGTTTATATATCTTATGCTCCCTATCATTTCAATATGCTGTTTTATAAGGAAAGCGGTATGTCAATATATTCTCCCTCTTGTATTTGCAGAAACCTTTCCTTAGCACTCAGAGTGTGTCATCTCTCATCTTACTGTCAATATACATCAGTGCGTTTTACTTTTCCTCAGATGTATCTTCTGCTATTGTTATTTTCCACCTGAATCACTCCAAGGGCAAATGAAGAAAATCTAACCATTGAAAAATAACGTGAGGTAAGATTGCCTCTGTGAACTACTAGTCTCCAAATTCAAATATACCTGGCTGAAAGGAGGAATTGTTATTGGGTATGTTATTGCTTATGTTTTCTAGAATCAGAAACTTATGTGCAAATGTACGTGCGTGTTGTTTTATTTCATTAAAACATATCAAACAGAAATGAAAAGAAAAAAAACCTAAGGTATAGTGTAGCAAAAGGATTAACACAAACTGTAATGAAAGTCACTGCCTATGAGGATTTATTACAAAGTTATAGCTGTAGAAGTAATTAATTATATCCATGTATAAGGATTTTTAAGAATCTGGGTGCAAGTAATTTACACACAAAACATTGTATCAATGTAAAGAATGGAAAGAACAGCGTACCAACGAACAGGTAAACGCGATCTGATGCTATTTACAAATACCATCAGACTGTACGAGGGGAGGATGTGGTTTGTAACCTCTCCGTCACTAGGTGAAGGATCGGATTAATTAACATAATTAACAGATGGACAATAACATCTCTTAGTCAGTTAATTGATAAATTTATAATACATGGTGAGGGGTCAAAGACTAAAAATAAATAAATTATCATTTTCATGTTCATTAGTTTTCATTTTCAAGGATATAGCAACAATTCAATTTCATATTATTTTGTCCGTCCTGACCTGTAGAATATAGAGTTAATCAATTACATAAATATGTGTTAAAGCTTGAAATTCAGAAAAAAAGAAGAAGAAACAGAAGAAAAAGGATGCATTGCATTCACATGTATTTCTCAAGCCAGTCTTCAATAAAAATTTTTTACAAACACTTTTGTATTCTGGCCACATCTTGTCAAAGCAGATAAAACAGTGCATATTTGCAACATTTGTTTCAGGCACAGCAAGAATCAGATGTTTAAAGGGTGTGTCGCTATATGATGACCCTGAAATTCTATGCTCTTTGAATGACCACATCTGCTGCATTCACTAGACTTTCTCTACTAAGTCATCTACTCTTGCTAATGCAAATATATACTAATTACTCAGGTATTTGAAGAACACAAATGGATTAAACAATAGCCATATCCTTTTAAAGTCGGGTTGATTGCGATGACTTGGAAATTCTGTTCTTTTTGCATGAAAACGAAAAAGAAAGAAGCAATACAACAAAATAAGATGATTTGCAATTGCAAACATATTAAACAATAACAAAGAATTCCAGGGAAATGGTTAAAGTCCTCAATAAATGAATTAACTATAAATTATGTGCTTCGACAGGATTAATATTTTTGCGCAGTAAGATTTTATCTATATTAAAGAATTATGTAACTGCGGTTCATTATAAAGAGGATTTCAGAGGCTATTTCCAGAACTTTAAAATTGTACAAAATTGTTATTTATCATCAAAATTACAATAATTATAATCCGCAAGGAACAATATTAATTTTAAATGTGTTTGAGTATGGAAAAGATCGATTAGCTTAAAGCTAAAGAAGACGGTGATGACCAAAATAGCATAATAGGCGGTGTTTTATTAAAAAGTGTTAGACCCATTTTTGAGAAAATAAAAAATAACGAAACAATTTCCACAATTTTCTGTAAGTACGCAGTAGAGAAAGCAAAAACAAATACTTATTTTCCAGTTGAGAAAGGTATAACTCAGTAAAAGTAAATTCAGACTAATATCAAGGAATATCTCGGAGAAGATAAACTTTAAAAATGTTATTTCACTTATATTGTGTACTTTAACAAGATCTATACTTTTGCGCAGTAAGATTTATCTATAGAGCATATTTTATGTTATACAAATCATTCAGAATGAAGAAGGTTTTACAGGCTATTCCTGGAATATTCAAGATAAACATTTCGTTTATCATGCACATGTTTTAAGTTTATGGTATTTTAATTAACATCGTAGAGCTATGTAAAGGAAGTTTGGGAGGGGGATTTTCTTGAAAATGTCTTGTCAAATCCTTTAAAGGAGTCACAAAATGAGCATTCATTATGAAATATCAGATTCGAAGTTTTTAGTTGAATGTGATACTTAAGTAACACGAGGAGTGAAATTCCAAATTTCTATATTTCTGTATAGATATTTCTGAAAATTACTGTGATTGCACTGTTTGTATGCTAATAGAAATACCACATTTTCTTTAAATTGAATAAATAATTTGCAAGATATAATAAACGAATTTATAAATGTTATGTAAATATACTAAAATTGTAGAATTAAGGTTCGAATTACTATATCACCATATTTACAAGATTTGTTTTATTTCCAAATTTGAAAAAGTGGCTCGGCGGAAAAAGATTTACGTCTAATGAAGAAGTGATCTACCAAACAGAAATTCCACTTTTGGAGAAAGTGTATCGAACTGAAGGGAGATTATGTTGATAAAAAATCTGATGCGTACCATTCACATGACTTTCTCCATATCCCTGCAACAAATTATTCTTAAAAAGCTTATACTTTTATTTACTTTATGCTAATCAGAAAAAAAATAGCAGAAATAGTCTAATTATGTCAATGAAGTTCCTTTGTCTATATGGATACGAGTTGACAAGTTCCTGTATGAGAAAAGTATACGTTTTTCATAGCAGAAACCAAATATAAGGAATGTCACAAAAACGACGAACTCCACGAAAAAAATGTATATAACATAAATTGTGTGTTGTAATGTGCTCTACATTTTTTGTGTAGTAAGTTTTTGTCCATCTCTTACGGTTTAGCAGTTATTCAAAATTTAGTAAAATTTATTCAGATTAAACTACTCTTCAGAGGCTATTCCCAGAAAATTCAAGATATACATTTTATTTGTCAGGTAAATATGTTTAATATACGAAATTTTAATCAAAGTCGTTAGAGCCATTTTTGAGAAAATCAAAATTTTCGAAAAAAGTTCCATGTAAAGGGTAGTTGGGAGTGGGGGGATTTTTCTCAAAATCTTCGTGTCGCATCCCTGGAAGATACTAAACTTAAATACCAAGTTTGGTATTTCACCGACTTTTCACGGACACACACACACACACGGACCTTTTTGTGAAAATGCTTTTTTCGGATATTGGCGACCCTAAAACATATATTTCCGGTGAAATCTCGGTATCGAATTTTTTGGTGGAGTGCAATACTTTCTCTATACACTATGTACATAATGCGTATGGAGAAATTAATAAAAAACAAAAAATAATTTGTTTTCTATCTTTTTCTAAGGACTTATTGACGCCCCTCTTATTGCACAAACGAATGCTCTATATGCCTCTAAATTTGAGAAAATGGGAGATTTGAACTACTCAAAAAATCTTTACGCTGCAACATTTCTATAACTTTGATTAATACAGTTTTATATATGTATACATGTATTTATTTAGAAGATCAGAAATTTTAATTCGTTAAATTAACCATTTTAATAAATAAGTTTTTTTGAAAAATTGATATTGGTGTTAGGGAAATTTTGCTATTTGTAATATTACAATAGACACTTACGTTTGATGAAACATTTTGAAAGTATGAAAATGTAGTTTAGAGAAAACGCGGTCTTTTAACATAGTATGCTAGGAGACAGGTATATTGTACGCTCTTTAAATGTCTGTAGAGCCCAAAGTAAAGGGCGTCAGCTAAATGTTGATTCTCTACGGATGACTAGCGATCCAACAACTATTTGCAAGCAAAACCATTTTCGATGTTTTTACCGACTGTAGTCAAAATTTTACTCCCAACTTCCCTTAAGTAGGTAAGTAGAGAAACAAAAGCCTTATTCATGTAACTCGCCCCAACAAAATATCGAACTTGGGACTTCTTGATTGATAGTACACTGACACTGCCGAGTATACTCTTGGGTTATCATTTTTTTGGGAAAATAATTAAGATTGGATTACCGATGATGGGGACCCCACCCATTGTGGCGCAGCACTGCATATTAACCAGTTTATTCCTTTGCGATTTGTGACACTTCAAGGTAGGCCAGAGCCGAAGACGACGGTCGCAAGCATAGACAGACGCTTTGTCCATATAGAACGCATCAGACTCATTCCCACAAGCCCTTACAAATACGGAGGCGCTGCAGAAGAGCGTCCTACCCAAAAGATCTTCTGATCCTGAGGGCATTGCAACGACGCTAGAAGAAACCTTTACAGAGTGCAAGCCATGCCAGGAAGGAATCCACTGAACACCGTTGACTGGTCCTTCAACAATGTCAAGAAAGTAATGGGTACGGGGAATGATAGACAGAAAGGTCGTAGTAGAGTATAAACAACTTAGCATTCGCCTACCGACCTGAGAAAGCCATAAAAAACCAAGAATCAGGCTTGATTGTCGCCGGGGAATGTACCTGAGACCTCTCGAATGCAGACCACAAATGTTAAGTCTGAGTATGCCACTCGGTGGAATAAATAATAGTGGTAGAACAATTACTGCTACAAAATAAAGTTGTGTGTGAAAGATTACTCAAACTGTCGGCTTATCAAATACATTCAGCGAACATAGCTATTTTACACATTGTATAGTGACACGCTCACATTCCTGTCCACAGTATTTGCACACACAGTTCCCATCTGGTTGATGGAATTTTCTACACAGTTTGTGATGGTATCCATGGATTGCCTGCCGTATGACAACATGCCTCTGCGATTAGATCCGACCGACCAATTTCTATTTGTCATAGCATCCATGATGAAGAAACTGATATTTGCGTCATCCCTCTGCGCCATTTTCACTGTCTGTTCCGTATAACTTTGCCCGAACTCTTTAACCCTCTGCAGCCCCAGTGGTGCTATATGGCATCATTATGTGTATTTGTTGCTCGATGTAAACAAACATTTGAACTTGGAAGGCTAATGTTCCATAATTCTCAACACCTTTATATGTACAGATTTCTTATGTTTATTGATTTAGCTCAAAACAGGCAAAAGAAAAACAAAGTCCTTTCAATAATACCTTTTCTCTAACACAAATACAAAGCTATATTCTACTACATTGATACCGAGGCACAGTCATGGTATGCCAAACAGCATTTATTTTACTGGACTCATGCCTTCCTTTAGCATAATTAGTGGTTCTGTACTGTGGAGTACAACCTAAGTTACAACACAAGGGAATCTTGATCAGTGATGACAGTGCTTATGGAGTTAAGACAACTGAACCACCAATAAGACATGAGCTAAGATCAACTTGCTAAGCCCAAAGTACCCACTCTATGTCAACAGTTTTCAGAAAGCAATTTCAGTTGAACATAAATCGGGCTGGAAAGGGTTAAATTTCATGTGCACTAGTCACCTCTCATTGCCTGCTGGCGTGGAATATGTTGTGCCGTAAATATAGTTCAAATATTATAATATATTGTAAGGGAATTATCAAATATACAGCTCCATAACCTCATGAATCAAATACATATAGTGACTCAAGAGATTAGCTAACTTATGTTTTGACAGAAGTAAACCTGAGAGAGCACTCTATTGTTGTTCTCTCTTGCTCTAACGTTTTAAGATACTTGGAAACATTTTTTATAATGTTTAACGCCCGCTTTTCCTACTTGTGGCACCGCAGGCGACGATACTGGTGATACATGGAATGAAGATAGATCACCGGTGGAATGCGATGGCGGGGGAAACAGGATAATCTGAAAAAAAAAACCCGCTCTTGCACCACTTTGTCCACCCCAAATCTCACATGCTGTCACTAGGGATTGAACCTGGGCCGTCTAGGTGAGAGGTGAGTCCTGCTTCAAAAGTGACTTCTTTCCCGAGACTATATATATTATACGAAGTAACACCAGCTTTTTCCGAAAACTAGCCATATCACTAATGAATTACGTTTACTGGAGACTCACAAAATCACACCACCTAACCAATGTTGATACAGTGACACTACTTTTTGTTGACAATTTTGAATTCTGGTATTTCGCTATTTACATCGTACACTCAAATATATTAAGAATACGCCTGAAAATGCTTAATGTAAGACGGAGTCTTTTAGCTGACTCCGCCCATGTCTTCCACCTGTTTGCTATGCTCTTAAAAGCGTATTGGACAGGCCACGTTACCGAAGAGAAACGGATAGACATGGCATGTTAAATGAAGTTTGAAGTTGCGAACTGGTGATCCCCAAACAATTTGGTTGGACAATATTCGATCTCTCTCACCGGGTGATGCAAAATTAGATTGAGCTTTTCTCTGTGCTACATACTAAAGTTCTAATTCCAAGGTACAGGTTACTCGTTACTTTAGCGAAGATACAGTGAGCTAACCTACCCTTGATAAAAGGTCAGCAATAGTTTATGTTACAATAACAAACAGCTCTGCTTCCTTATAATTATGTTTCAAGAATTCACAGTAGACTGCAAAGTGTTTCGCATTATCGGTTTATGCCATTGCCAGTGTTTTAACTAGAGATGAGGTGGAAGAAGAAGATGAGGGAGAAATGTCGGGAATAAAAGAAATACAGAACATTAGTTGTAAAGTGTAGTATAAGGAGTAACCGTGGTTGAGAGTGAATATATGTGACTGACATCACTGAAAGTGAGATATTTGCTTTGTAGTGACAGTACTACTATAGCACAGAAACATGAGAATAGCGTACAAAACATCTGACTGGCATTGCTGCTTCAGTGTACCAATGCTCCAGTAAAGATGAGTAAGTGACTTGTATCTAACATCTCATTTAAAAATGTCATTCGTCAAGAACTGGCCTGCAATCTGTAATATGCGCACGTGGTCGACTAAATCAACACACTACTTATACAAGTCTATCTGTTCTGTTGGAGCGTCGAGTGGGGTTGAGGGATGAAGAGAGGGATTGTCCAATCGGTTTTGCCTTTTCTTACTCGCGTGGTATGTTGTACCAGAATGGCACCAATGAAAATCGTGGTAAGATTCGAGTTCCCGCCAAACGATCACAATTTCAACAAGATCATAGCACCAGTCGTATTTTTATTGTCTTTGAGTGAACCAAAAAGCTCCCCATTCCACTGCACGATTGTAGTTCATAAGACAGACATATTGTCCTAAGTAAACGGTATACACTATTTTCTGACGTTTCTCGATACTATCAAAAGCGTTTAAAGCTTATATACGCTATGACAGACATCCTAAATTCAATGACGCTACGACGCTGTATGGTAGATGTCCCCACCGAAGATCCTATGGGGGACCTTTTTACCTTCAAGAACGTATCTGAAGATTAGCCGTTACCAAATTTGATAAATCAATATAAAAAGCCAAGGAAAGTTTAATGGTGACGATATATGATTCACCAATTAAAAAAAACAAAAAAAAACAAAAAAAAAACAAAAAAAAAAACAACAAAAAAAAACAAAACCGAAAACACACACACACAACCACAACTCAATTACACTAAATACGTGCACATTAAGGAATCATTGGGAATGAAACTGCTGACATGCTTGCAAAAAGATTCTAACTTAATCCAAAACATGTCCTTCTTTTCCATAAGAATACTAATTGAATCAATTACAAAGTGAAAAACGAACAATAAAATATGGGGCGTACTAACACAAAGAGCGAAAATTATTCCAGAAGTTACTCATAAAACTGCAGTAGAAAACTTGAAGATTGTCCATGGAACATTGAAATATATAGGGAGGGCCTGAATAAATGCTTAAGGGCGATGTGATAGTCTAATTTTTGCAGTTTTTAGTGGAAAAATGCACATTTCACAATGTTTAGAGGATATTTTTCCCTCTCTCGACGTGCGGTTCTTTAAGTAATAGAACGCTGGTTAACCCTCCTGTGCCCTGCGCGATTATCGGTGGAGTGATGTATGTAAACACAACAGAGACATAGCTCAGGGCAGTTCAAAACACATTGGACCGTTAAATTTGTGCTTCATTTATGACAATGTGATTAGATTTTTTTTCCCCGTAGTCGGCTTACCCTCTCCGTATTTGAGGATTGACACGTTCCTAGGACTTACAAGCGGAGGCCTAGGGGTCAGAAGTTTGTCGCACGGAACCACAGAATGAAGAACTGGAACGAGTGGTAGGCCCAGGCATGAGCATGAGGAAATGGATGCTATGAAATGAAAGAGAAATGGATGATAAGAAAAGTGATGGTGGCGGGGAAACTGGAGCATCCGGAGAAAACCCGCCAGAGCCGTTTCGTTCACCAGAAATCCCACAAGCACTTGGGATCGAACCCGCGTCACCTAGGCGGGAGGTGAACGGCATTACCACTCTGCCACGGAGGATTAGTAGGCGGACAAAATGAGAAACACTTGTGTGTTTTACACATTGTTCTTTTCTAAATATCAAATTATTTGCACCTATATGTATATAATATATAGATGGTACATATTTTCCTCTGTTCAACAAAATAGAAAAAATCTGATGTGTACCATTCACATGACTTTCTCATATCCCTGCAACAAATTATTCTTAAAAAGCTTATACTTCTATTTACTTTATGTTAACCAGAAAAAAATAGCAGAAATAGTCTTATTACTTGCTTCCTTGTAAGTAGAAGCGAAATAAGGGACTACCATAGGTTAAAGTGATAGTCGAAAGCTGGTTGCTATGTCAAAGAAGTTCCTTTGTTTATATGGATAGGAGTTGACAAATTCCTGTATGAGAAAAGTATACGTTTTTCAAAGCAGAAACCAAAAATAAGGAATGTCTCAAAAACGACGAACTCCACGAAAAAATGTATGTAACATAAATTGTGTGTTTTAATGTGCTCTACATTATTTGTGTAGTAAGTGTTTGTCCATCTATTACGGTTTAGCAGTAATTCAAAATTCAGTAAAATTCATCCTGAATAAACTACTCTTCAGAGGCTATTCCCAGAAAATTCAAGATATACATTTTATTTTTCAGGTAAATATCTTTAATATACGAAATTTTAATCAAAATCGTTAGAGCCATTTTTGAGAAAATCAAAATTTTCGAAAAAAGTTCCATGTAAAGGGTAGTTTGAGGTGGGGGGATTTTTCTCAAAATCTTCCTGTCGCATCCCTGGAAGACAATAAACTTAAATACCAAGTTTGGTATGTTACCGACTTTTCGTTTTTGAGTTATCGTGCTCACAGACACACACACACACACACACACACACATGGACCTTTTTGTGAAAATGCTTTTTTTGGACATTGGGGACCCTAAAACATATTTCCGGTGAAATCTCGGTATAAAATTTTTGGGTGGAGTGCAATACCTTCTCTATACACTATGTACATAGTGCGTGTAGAGAAAGTAAAAATGACTGAAGAGCATGTCCAAACCTGTGAAGCATTTACCTATTGGATCTACCACAGAATGCTGTTGGAAACCAAGGTTGCTTATGACTTCATTGTCAAGGCACATCATTGGATAATAACAATAACAGTTTATTCTCCCCTGTCACAAGTGTTGCCAATTTAGCCATTTTATAGATAGTTGTAGCTATTTTGAAAAATGATTTACTACAACATTTTGAGTTTAGCTATTAGCTATATTTTTAGCATAAATTTTTTTTTCATACGCTATTTTGGTTTTCATTCATTTTAATACTTGTTTTAGTTATTCGTGTTTTTCTATCTCACTGCGAGTGACTTACTAGTCAATATAGTGACTACGCATTGGATCATTGCAGGCCAAATACGCAAACATTACCGGAATTCGGGAAATACCCTAATTCCAACGGTTAGCTGCTCATCTGAAACTGAAACTCAGCATTCGTCTGTGTTTCAAGAAGCAGATGTGTTTATAATGTGGAGTAAATTATGATGCAAAGTAAATGAGTGATATATACGACTGAAACTGATAGTGTAACATAAATAGTAATATAGTGCAAAGAGAGCAGTTGGAACCCAATAGGGGGATGAGAAGAATATATTTTTCATTGATTAGGCAAGTTAATGTAGCTATTTTTATTTGTAATTTTAGCTACTTAATATCGTTAGAGCCATTTTTTAGAAAATCAAAATTTTCGAAAAAAATTCCATGTAAAGCGTAGTTTGGGGTGGGGAAATTTTTCTCAAAATCTTCGTGTCACATCCCTGGAAGTTACTAAACTTAAATACCAAGTTTAGTATTTTACCGACTTTTCGTTTTTGAGTTATCGTGTTCACAGACACAAGGACACACTGACACACGGACACACACACGGACCTTTTTCTGAAAATACTTTTTTTGAATACAGGGGACCCTAAAACATAATTCCGGTGAAATTTCGGTATCGAGTTTTTTGGTGGGGTGCGTATAGAGAAAGTAAAAATGACAAACAAGCAGGAGTTAAATTATTTTTAGGGAACTGCAAGAGCATAAAATACCGATAAGCCAGCATCATAGCAGATACTCTCTGATAGTATCGTACTATCCCCTATCTTGGTCAACTTCTGCAGCCCAGTTGTGTGTTCCGAATTAATAAAGTTGAAATTCTCGGTAAGTAAAAGAGAAAATACTAACAAAAGCATATATAAGCTACCACAAAAGTTGGGATCCCTCCGCTTTAACATCATCCTATTAATTTTAAGCCGGTTTTCCAATATTTTGCTTCTGGAGCTGGGGAGAGCGTATGCTTATCTCATAGAAACATTTTGTTCACTCGTTTAAAATTTTGAGAGGAAACGAATGCGCAAATTAACATTCTAGAAGCTTTAATTTTAGCAATATGTGCTACTGTATGCGCTTTAGACTATGTCTCAGCAATTAATTGGAAAACATATTCTACAGTCCTTTGTTTGCTTGTTTCTTGGTGTTTTGTGGAAGGTGCAAACGATTTTAAAGCGTTGTTTCAAGCTTTAATACGTTTTACTTAACACAATTGTAAATAAATGTATTACTAACGTAAATTTTTAGGTTATGTTTTCAGCTATAATTATTAATATGAAAACACTAATTATATTTCATTTTTGAAATGAAACAGTTAGTCATTATTCCTTTAGATAGGATAGAACGAATGCGCGAACTATAACAACTGCTTTAAATATTACATATTAAAGAGATGCAGAATGCAAATGTCTACTTGTAGCTCACTGAAGGGATGACATTGGCCATGAACAACTTTTCATTTTTAGCATATAAACATATGCGATATAAGAGAGCCAAAGGCTATAAAACTTACAGCTCATATTGTCTGTTTTTTTCCCTCCATTTTGCCTTCAGCTCGTTAAACGGGTATTACTTCGCGAAGTCTACGGATAAAAGTGCCAATTGCTTATTCGTCTCTTTGTTCCCTGTGAAAGGAGCAGATGCCCGAGGCAGGAAAAATGATTATTCACAGCCTTCCGCTAACGTTCAACCAAGAAATAAAGCAGTCATTTGTGATTACGAAATGAGCAGAGCATGTGATGAAAATGCAAATTCTTTCTTATGCAACACTGAGTTTTTCTGTAGATTGCGAAATTAATGAGATACGGGTGCGTTCATGAAACCTGGCTTTGTTGTAATGATAATTAAACCACAGCTGTTGAAGAATCGATACAGTAAATAGTTTCATTTTCCTTTAGTGCCTTAATTACTTCAGAAGTAAAGGTTTACAGAAGAGCGAAGATTAATCTACTTCAATATAAATAATTTTTTTCTGAAAAACCTTCTTTATTATTATGAAGCTACTAATTCTATTTAGTCAGAGCTCTTGTTCAAATACTAACAAATATGTCTGAGATTTAATCCATTTAGATTATCACTATTTTTACTTTCTCTACTATCTATAATAATTAGGGGAAGTATTGCATTTCTCTAAAACATTCTATACCAAGGTTTCACTGGAATTGCAGGTTTTTGGAGCACCTCTGAATGTGTGAACAACTTTTCTACAAACAGACCCGTGACTGTGTATTACAGAATAACTTAAAATCTGGTGTGTTTCATTCACATGTCTCTCTCTAAATATTCTTAAAAAGATTATTCTTCAATTTACTTCATTCTAGCCGACCTAAACAATATCAGAATGGTCTTATTATTTAGTTCTGTATAAATAGAAGGGAACTAAGGGAATAATCTAGGCTAAAGCGATAACCAAATGTCTTAAAATCTGTCGCAGTGCCATTACGATTAAAATGATGTTATCTTTTGGTAGCCAGAATTAAAACAAAAGAAACGCGAAGGATTTCTGTTTGTGAGAAGCATAAGTTTGTTTGCAGAGCAGGTAGAGAAAGTCATGTGAATTGCACATATTAGGTTTTTTTTAAGATAATTCTTATTCAGCTAGTTGCTACACTGGAGGGCTATAAGATATTTTTCTCAGGGTTTGCTGAGTGTGGCAAGAGTGAGCTACAATACATCTTTGGAGAATATTTACTGGACGCAATAAATAATTTATATTTTTGGAATTAGCTGCCAATTATTTTAAGCAAGGAATTATAATTCTGCCAACTTCCAGAATATTACATTTGTTTCCATCGTAAATTAAAGAGTTAACGAGACTGGCTAAATTGCCACTGGCGAATCCCTTTGCAATCACCGCTAAACGATTAATCTGCTTAGTGTTGCGCTGCGATCAATGTAGCAGGAGTGCTGAAGCTCAAGGGCATATCACTTAAAGCGCAGGAGTAACTACATTTTAGAAAAGCACGCACGCACTTTTATTAACCTAAATCTCGCCTATTACTGACTACCCCACCATAGTTGCCATGTTCTACGTTGCCACTTTATATTAGCATCAAGGCCACATTTATTATTTTCTTTGGCTGCTCAAACAATGCTTCTACATTTTGGTGTAAGGTGCACAAAACATTTTGATATGTTAGGATTGCAGTATCCTCTCCCTTTTTTAATTCTCAAAGAAAGCTTACATGCGCTTTCCACACGCATCTCTTAGGTTTGTGAACACATTACTAATTCTAGGAATTGAACCTTGAGCCAAATTATTTTTTTTTTGTCTCATACACGGCTTGAGTGTAAAAAACAATTAATTACAATTTATTGACATAATAGTTTGTTAAACTACGAAGCTAGGAGTTAAAATACGTACAACATTAAATCGCTATTAGGGCATGCCACGGTAGCCCAGTGATTAGAGCAACTGGACGGAGACTGGGAGATCCGTGGTTCAAATTTCAGCTAGGGGTTTGATTTTTCATTCTGATGCTCCTTTCCAACTCTTGTTCTGCTCAATGCTGGTGGAAAGAGAATTCTACTGTGTTCCACTCACGCGACTTTCTCTACCTGTTCTGCACACAAACAACTCTTACAACACTTTGTTTATCAATGCTATTTTGCTAATCTAGTCAAACATTAGCAGAAATGAAACTTACATTCCAAGTTTAGTATTTTTACCGACTTTTCGTTTTTGAGTTATCGTGTTCACAGACACACGAACACGCATGCACAAGGACCTTTTTCTAAAAATGTCTTTTTTTTGATACAGGAAAAAATGGTATTTCCGGTGAAATCTCGGTATAGAATTTTTGTGTGGAGTGCAGTTCCTTCTCTACATAGTACCATATACTATGTAGAGGAAGTAAAAATGGTCTCATCGAGTTATACAGAAAGGTCATGTTCTGTTTCGTTTCAGAGCTTTGTAACAGTGTGCATTAAGGTTCTATTGGAACCACACTGTTGATATGTCAACACCAGAATCTCTGAGAAAGCAAAGCTCTTTGTTTTTGTCCCCTTAAAAGCTGCTTGAATGAAGTACCCCTGCATAAAAGAAGATTCCAATCTTCCCACCTGCACCTTTCGAACTGCACTATTTCCACCAAAGAGTGTAAATGTTCAGGAGTTACAAGGAGGAGGTGAAAACGAAGAGGAAGGAAAAAAAGCAATGGTAAAATGAAGATCGCTTCTGTCTCTCTCTTTCGCTCAATCTCCCTCTGTGTTTCACTCTCAGAAGCTTCAGTATCTTCATGATACTGTATATAAAATAAACAAAACAATTAGGTGGAATTAAATCATCTATGAAAATGGGACACTAAAGAATGGCAAAATGTGACAATTAAAAGTTTAAAAAATATCTGTTTTCCACTCATTACCAGTTCCACAAACAACTATTCTTAACAAAAGGTTATTCTTTTATCTAATTCATGCTAATGAATATTACATTTGTAGAAAGGGTCTTATTACTTAGTTCCATACACTAGGCTAAAGTGATAGTCAAATGCTTTAAAATCTATTTCTGCATATTTTATTCCCCACAAAATTCCAAAGCCGAGATTTCACCGTAAATATATGTTTGAGGTCTCCCGAGTCCGTTTGTGTCTGGGACAACATAGCTCAAATTAGAAAAGGCCGTGAAATACCAAACTTGGTATTTACTTTCAGTATCTTCCAAGGTTACGACAAAAAGATTTCCAAGAAATTCCCCTCGCCACAATGTACGCTTTATATGGAAAAAAGTTTGAAAATTTTTTTCTCTAAAATGGCTCTAACGATTTTGATTAAAATACCGTATATAATGAACATTTACATCAGAAATAAAATGTATATTTTGAATTTGCTGGGATTAGCCTGTGAAGATCCATATATTCTCGATGAATTTTGCAGAATTTTGTATAACTGTTAGACCGTAAAGAAATAGACAAATACTTACTATACAAAAATGTAGAACTCGTTAAAACACATGATTTATATCATAATTGTTTTTCTTGTAGAGTTAACCGTTGTCAAAATATTCTATGAAATTGGTTTCAATTTTAAACTACTTAACTTTTCTCAAACAGGACGCCACCTTTCGACTCCTCTCTTGTTTTAGTGCAGGCTATGCAAAGCGATCCAATCTCACATAGCGACCAGCTTTTATAAGATTTGACTACCACTTTAGACTAGTGTATTTATCTTCTACTTATAAGGAAGCAAGTAATAAAAGCAATTCTGTTAATGTTTATGTTGATTAGCATGATATAGATAAGGGAATACTCTTTTGTAAGAATAGGTTATATATTGAACACTAGATGGTACATATCAGATTGCTTTTGGACTCAGGAGACTTGAAAATATATATTTTCCGTGAAATCTCAACATCGAGTTTTTAGATGGAATACAATAGGTATATTCTCTATCTATTATACACATAGTATGTGTAGAGAAAGTAAAGAGGAGGAAGTAAAAAAATTAGTGAACCATGTCATCTCAAACTCCATGGCATTGTGTACATGAAGATAACAAGCCCTAGTCTTTAAATACCGTCAGGTGTTTATGCCTCAACCTGTACTATCGATTTCAAATACGAGAATGCCCCACAAGTCGATATAACTTGAAGTATAATATTTATTCATGCACTGCATCAACTGTCGGCGCACATGCCACAAACCCTGTTCGCTCAACTCTTGAGAAATGGCGCAGTATGCATTTGGGTTTTTGATGTCGGCATGAGAAAGCTAGGTTACAAGCTCTGTATGTGCGCCCACCACAAAGTTGAGACTTGCCGGTTGTGGTTCCCAAATCTCTGCAACGGATTTGTGTTTGTACAGTCCGCTACACAAGCGAGTGGCACTTAGGACCTAAACTGGCACTTGCAGGTGTCATGTGTTTCTCAGAAAGAGACCACCTGTTTCTGTTGACAGCCAGCGACAGGAAACTTGTTGTTCAGCTTGAGGGTAGCTAGCAACTATATAAACGCAACGCGTCACCAAGCGTTCTTCAGCACTTCCGTCGTCGGTTACTTAAAGGAGAAGTCCTATTTATAAAGAACTTCTGTTCAAATGGTGGAAGAAAATGCATCATTCTGATGATATGCAGCGATTCAACATCATCTACTGATTACGATTTCAGAAGAATTACATTGACTCGCATCACATATGCTTCCTACTTCGTTTCAATAAGGCATATATAATAAGTATAAGTATACAGTATATACTTTTGTTCACAGACCAACATGGATCCTTTTGTAAAAATGTCTTTTTGGACTCATTGGACCTCAAATAGACTTCGAAAATGAGATTTCTATGGTCAATGGCTGGCGTGTGGAACACGTAATGTGTGTATATTTATTGCTCAGTAAGTGTGTATTGCCCGGTGTCAGGGTTAAATATATGTAGAACATAAGGTCACAAGGAATAGTGCAATGAACAATAACTATATGAACAAAAAATTCCAACTACGACATTACATTTATAAACAATTAATAACATTTATGGAAACTAACATTTTCGAAACAGCTTATGGCTGTGTACTACTAAACATAATAGCCAATTACATATCTAACTATTTACATTCATTAAATATCTAATCAACATCACCAGTAAGTTTACCATAGTATGTACAACAATAAGACATCATAAAGTTACACTTAAGTATAATTTACAATAGATTATCCAACATTTATTGAATTGATATTTTTCCAAAATGTCTTCAAGCACATAGCACAGCCCTAAAAGATTATTACAGGAAATTCGTTTCATTCTTTAATGGTTCTACGTTGGTTATGTACCTTCTACTCTTAATTTTGAATCAATGATCGTTTCGTGCTAACACAAAGAGAGCGAAGAAATAAGAACAGAACTAGGAATAAAAGGAATACTATATCGTATACAGAATTGCCGGTAGTATTGAAAACAGCATTTTAGGGAAAGCCCAATCTTGACAATGTAAAAATGTATCATACGTAAAGAACATTTTCTTAATAACCATAAAACCTAGAAAGCTGGCAGTTTTACAGTCTGTAGGCATAATATCCTTATAGTAGCTGATCAATAGTTTTTCAAAAAGTTGAATAGTTTTGTAAAGATATTTTTTTTCTAGTGACAATTATTTTCCCACTTTTTAGAGTACATGTTTGTTAAAAAGTTTGCCAAATGTTAATTATTTTCAAAACCTCATTTCAGTGTATATAAAACCCCAACGCAATGAAACTCCGAAAAATTTCAGCTGAAAATATTATCAACTAAAAATTTTTCCTTATTTTTGGAACATTTGAACTTACGAGAAATGAGCCCCAAAGCTGAAATATAGAGGAGGCTTGCACCATAGCTTAGTTCATCAGAATCCTTTTCATTTTTTAGCTCTTATCTTCCTTTTGGCACTTTTTTGAACTGTTTGCTTGATTTAAGACTTTATAAAGCTTGGTTTTGCACTTCTGAAGCTCTCTTCATCTAAATTAAATTGAGTTTTATTTATAGATACTCTTCAACTGATGTGATTCTCAGCTTCCCATTCTACGAGAGCCAGCCAGAAAGTGACAGTCGATTTGGCATAAGTAAATGATATCGAAAGATATCAACACAAAACTTTATTTATACGAGTAAAATTACAGTACATAACTCTATTTCTCAATAATCTCCACTCTGTCAAGACATTTGTTGTCACGTGATACCAGTTTTTCAATACCAATGCTCTACTTTTCTACCGCCAAAGAACTCATTCGTTTTGTTGAGTGACAAAATTTTGGGTCAATAAAATTTTATAGGCAAATAATACAAATGTATGGTGATAATGCATGAACAAATGACGCATAATTTACGGGTAATCATGGTGTACTATGAAGACCGGAGTGGAAGTTCATCAATCGTGGTGACATCTTAGCTCAGATCTTTAGCGGTGAAAGAGTACAACATCTGCGTTGAAAAATCGATACCACGTGTCAATAAATACCTTAATAGCAACGACGATTACGTTGAAAAATAGGGTAAGGTACTGTAACTTTTAATTAACGTTTTGTGTTGATAACTTTCGCTATTATTTAGTTATGCCAAATGGTCTGTCATTTTCCTGAAGACCCTCGTATATGGGCATGAAAAAAAAGTTAATTTGCTCAGAGATCCCTTTATCAGTCTTGATGTTCTTTTACGCGTTGTAAATATACGACACGGAACCAACGACTTTACTAAGGATTTTTACGCCAGTTTTCCGCGGGTTTGAACCCAAAATTTTGAAAACCAGAGACTTATATGTTATCCCTAGACTCTCTTATCTTCCTTTGTGGTTCCGGAAACAGCGGCAGATTTGAAACATGTGAAATAGAAGAATTTAGTGAGAGCTTGACAGCTAGCACACGACCAAGCCAGGCAAACGTAATTGTGTGCAGCTATTCCTATATTTTAATAAATAACCTAATTCTAGGATAGATATCGAGGTAAATCAAACAAGAGTATGAAGATTATGAAGAAAAAAATCATACTTTCTTATAAGACATAATCCAAAAATTGATTTTTTTACCAAAAACTCATTCTGTATTCCATCAAACAGAATGGATGAAGAAATATTGCTAAAAAAGCATTTAATTATAAACCTCAAGAAAACGAAATATAGGACGTGCAAAATTAAGATGCAATGAACTTCCGTCTTCTGTTGGAGAAGGAACGGGCCTGAGACTCAAACCGTGTACAGTATTTTTCAGAATATGGTTGCCCTGCCTCACTCTTCTTCCAAAACCAACCTGACTTTAAAGTTTGCGGTTGGATACCAACTCTCGCTGTTGCCAAGTCTTCCACTTATTGGTCCCATAACTGAGGTGTGATTCTCTAGGAAATAGATTTTACTACGTTGCCTCTCTCCCTCCGTTACAGGTTTGTTCTTTTGTTTGCTAATGGTTATTGTCCAGTGGAAGGGGGGTGGCGGTCCCGTTTGTGGGCCATCATGTTTTGTAGAAAACTATTGATAATGTTTTCGAGTTCATGGTGCGTGGGTAGACAACAGTAATAACCGCAACCCTTGGTGCGTGCACATGCGCACTTCTTATTTCTAAGTTGCTCGATAATCAAAGTTCTGTCTTTTATCCAAGAGATGACGTTTTCTCATTAGCTACCTCAGGTTTTAATATTGCTAATGGAGCACGAAGTCCAACTTATTCTGTATTGAGGAGGTAATACTCTCAAGCTGTTTAGCTCTTTGGGTTCGTTAGTAAAGGGCAGCCGTCTTTATCAGCTTACGTCCTGAATTCAATCCCGTAAAGCTTTCAGTGTCGGAGAGCTTATTCCTTTAAATATCTCTCCTTTAGGCTGTTTAAACTGCTATTCGGTATCCGTTTTAAAAAACCTTTTCGTTACATGCTACGAAGCGCATTTAAAACGTATACTGGTCATAGTAACAACTGTATCATGGAATCATTAGAGGAAAATATAAATATGGAATGGAATATAAAAGTTGAGAAGTGGGTAGAATGGTGTATTTACCGTCTTACACATTTTACATTTTGAGAACTATACAATGCACGTCCATGCTTCAATTTATATTTATTGCGCTGTATAGGTATTTAGATATTAATGGATTAATGATGCTTGATATCTGAAAGATCTGGTGTGTTTCATTCACATGACTTTCTCTGCATCTCAGTTTTCTTTTAACAAATTATTATTAAAAAGATTATTCTTCTACTTCATGCTAATCAAGATAAACATCAGACTGACTAAAGCGATAGTCAAATATTTTGTGGATGTAATCCATTTATGACTGCATGACCAGGAGCTGTGAGATCTTAAATACCAAGTTTGGAAATTTACTCACTTTTCGTTTTTGAATTATCGTGTTAAAAGACACAAGGACACATAAAAAAAAATACTTTTTTGGGGGATACAGGGGACTTAAAACGTGTATTTCCGCTATGACGGTATCGAAGTTTTGGGTGGAGTATCATGTACTATGTGGAGAAAATAAAAAGTTGGATCTATGAGAGTTTAATATATATGGACATTAAATTATAAAGTACATAAATTATAAGATAACCTCTCTTTCGGTCTCTCTCCACTGCGCAAGAGATCCGATAGTCGCCGGGAAAGTGGTGTCGCCAAATGCGCATTGATTCCTTTACCTTAAACGCTGAAAATATTGACCTTATGCTCCCAAATAGACAATATAACTAGTTAAAGATATTCTCGTTAATTCACCTAAGCTCAGCAGCAGAAATACCTATGTAATCAACAGCAACTTAGTGAAAATCACAAGGATTCCTGCTGTTAAGCTTAGACGAGTGAGCGAGCATATTTTCGCAAGTTGCGTTGCCCGTATGTCAGCAGAAGTTCAGCATTTTCGTAATTTATTTTAAGATACGTATTTTAGTGCGTCTTTGCCGGCTCCAGTTACCCGGCGACTTTCGACTTTCTCGCGCAATGGAGAGAGGCCGCGAAAGGGGTAATCTCATAATTTAACGACTATATATAAACATATTCAGCATATTAAAGAAAGTTCATACACTTCAAAATTGCTACGTTGCCAAACTAAACGTGTCTGATTATTATTATAATTATTAATATTATTATTAATTACTATTATTATTATTATGAACGTGCCTACAATATGGTAAATTTTCATACATTAATCATTTCTTTTATAGTACTTATTACTTGTGCCTTAATGGTGTAAGGAAATTTATTTCGATATATATTAATATGCCTGATAAAATTATTTTCTTAATAAAGTCTGCATAAACTTTACAAATACTCTTCACAACTTTCACATTTCTGATTTACTGAATGACGTATACCCTGTGAGGAAATCTAAAGAACTGGGTGATGCTAACTTTTTGGGGAATATATACATACGCATCTTGTATTCCTTGCCATTATAATTCTTTTCTTATTGGCCACAATTTCGTGCTCAGCCGACGTCTATTTTTCAGCCAATATACGCTCGTGTAACGTATCTCTTATGGAAAACCTCCCTCCAATATCTGGAAAAAAACACGCTTCTCTTGCTTCAACGTATGCCATGTCCTTCGACTTTCTAAACTGTGTCAAAACTTCTCACCCCAAGACTCTTTTTAAACTCAAAGTTACTTTTTTATGCTAATTTATCCCCTTGGTATCTATTGTCATCTTGCATCCTTGCTATGTCAGCTTTCTCTTTACAGTTTCAGTTTGGTACTTTATATATTTTATTCATTAGAAGTAAGATCATCTGCATATATAGAGTATTACGTTAAAGCGGATTACACAGTCGTTTTGCAATTTACATTATGTTTAATTTGAGTACGCATAACCTGGGTTTAATCGTTGTCTGTTGTTCTTGCATTCAATATCATTAATGGGCACTAAAATATGTACAAATACCTATTAGATTTGTGTTTGTGAAAGTTTGGTAATTACCCTAAGTGCGCCTCGACTTAACAGCGGCGGACACTGTAGACTCATCCGCAACGGTCTCAAGTCGCGGTTTCGGTGATAGACATTTGAATTACCTTTTTAATTTCTCTAGCCATAATGTACATGCTAGGTAAAGAAGGATTTGTATTCCAGCCAAAAATTCCATTCCAGAATTCCGCGGAAGTACATGCTTTGAGGATTCTTAACAAAAAAAAAAGGACCTTTTTAGAAAAGGGTCCAATATGTGTGGGCAGTATAACTCAAAAACGAAAAGTCGGTTAACTTGATATTTAGCTTTAGTGTTTACTTAACAAATAAGACTTTTGGGAAAATCGCCCCACTCCAACTACTCTTTACATAGAACCTTCATCGAAATTTCTAAACAATGGCTCTAACGATTTTGATTGAAATGCAGTTTACATGTCAAATAAGATGTATAACTTGAATTTTATGGGTCTAGACCTTTCATTCTGAATAAGTTTTGCTGAACTAATAAACCGTAACAGACAAAATTTACTACACAAAACTATAGATCTCCTTAAAACACACACTTAGTGCCATATACAGTTTTTTTAAGGACGAACCATTTTAGAATTATTCCCTCTTATTGGTATACATTTTAAACTGTTAAAATTTTTCTCAAACGGGAAATCCTCATCTGTTCAATCTCTCTTTTGTTTTATTCCTAGTCATGGACAGAGTACCGAATTTCAATGAAAATTACATATTGACAGCTTTTAAAGAATTTAACTGTCGCTGTACCTTAGTGTATTTCTTTATTTCCCTTCTGCTTAACAGAAACTAAGTAATTTCTGGTAATGTTTATCTTGATTAACATGTAGATAAAATAATAATCTTTTGTAAGAATAATATGCTTGTAGAACAGATGGAGAAAGTGCTATGAATGGATACATAATATTTTTAAACAAATAACACTAGTATTATCATTTTTAGCTACAACATTATACACCTACATTAAATATTTTCTCTGACGGTTGCATTTTTTGCTTTTTCAAGTGGGGGCTAATAATTTGTTTTGTATTGTTAAATACCGTACGGTTTACAATTAATATAAACCTAAGCATATAAAACGCATAAATATATTTTATGAATAACATAACCAATTTATATTTATATATAATTTAAGCAAGTTTAAAACCAAACTAATTAAAATATTACTTTAAAATTAACACATTTAAAGGTAAATTAATGTTAACATTAGCAATAAGTATTTGTGACAGTAACCTCTTAATAATGGAATCTATGTAGTAGGAAGTAACTCTAGAAGCATTGTTAAACACACCGATGCTTTGAAATACTCTTAAAATCGAATTTTGGGCAAATTTGATTATTCTAGGACGGCAAACCTTTTGTTCCTTTTTACTTAACACACCCCTCACAAACCGAGAAACACTACTTCAGAAATTTTATTTGAACTCATGTTTTCACTCTGTGAGGAATTGTCTTGGAAGCATTTTGTGTATTACTGTTTTTATGTTGCTACAGCAGTGATTAGATTTATATCCTAAGAAGACAATAATGTGGACGAGAAAATATTTTTTGAAATACTTGATATGTAAGTTAATCATTCTGAACACATATTCGGTAATATAAGCTAAATTTACAATTCATTTATTAATTGCCATGCCAACAAGTAAGTATTTACAGTAAGAGTTTGAGAGGTCATTAATACTTACAGTACAGTTAGGAAATTACGTAAAACTCAGGCGCTACTTCAAGTAAAGAAGAGTGCAAAATTCATTAACAAAAGTGTGCATAAAAAGGCTTTGTCCATATAATTTACATGTTCATTTGTTCACATCGAGGTATTTCACTCCACCCAAAAATTCAATACCGATATTTCAGCGGAAATATATGTTTTAGAGTCGGCTTTATGAAAAAAAACAAAAAAAAGCATTTTCAGGAAAAGGTCCGTGTGTATGTCTGTGTGGCCGTGTGTCTGTGAACACGATAACTCAAAAACGAAAAGACGGTAAAATACCAAACTTGGTATTTAAGTTTAGTAACTTCCAGGGATGCGACACCAAGATTTTGAGAAAAATTCCCCCACCCCAAACTACCCTTTACATGAAACTTTTTTCGAAAATTTTGATTTTCTCAAAAATAGCTCTAACGATTTTGATTAAAATGTCATATATTAAAGATATTTACCTGACAAATAAAATGTATATATTGAATTTTCTAGGAATAGTCCCTGGAGACTGCTTTATCCTGGATGAATTTTACGAAATTTTGCTTAACTGCTAAACCGTAAGAGATGGACAAAAATATAAGAGTACGTTAAAACATACAATACATATTATATACATTTTTTTTTCGTGCAGTGAATCGTTTTTTAGATATTCCTTGTTTTAGGTTCCAGCTTTAAAAACCTTATACTCTTCTTATACAGGGATTTGTCAACTTCTGACATACAAACAAAGGAACTTCAATCTCACAGTAACTAGCTTTTGACTATCACTTTAATCTATGAAGCAGGTAATAAGACTATTTCTGCTATTTTTTTTTCTTGATTAGCATTAAGCAAATAAATTCATTAGCTTTTAAGAATAATTTGTTGCAGAAATGTAGAGAAAGTCATGTGAATGGAACTCAACAGATTTTTTTTTACAGTTCTTTCATGTATTTCAAAAAGTAATTGGCTAACCACGAAATGTAAGTTATTTATCAGATCGCGAATGCTTGGAAAAACTCGGCCCTGCGGGTTTCTTATTCCCAATTTGCATTCTTGACCTAATAAGTATAACTCACAGGTCTTTTGTACGCAATTTGCTGAGATATAATATGTATACTTTCAGATATTTCGTTCTACGCATTGGATGAAGAAGTACTTTAGGCTGAGTATTGTTCAGCCGCAACAGAGGACCAGAAATAAAAGAAAGAAAAAAAATACGCCCGTGTCCAAAAGGCCTCAGGTACCACAAGAGAATCCCTAGGGCGATTCTCGCCTCTAAGGGAACTGTTTTCTCTTCGATATCAAGCAGCTTGCCGGTTTTACTATGCATGTAAATAAGGAGAGTGACTAAATATTCTGTTCGCTAAGGAACACAAGATAATGTAATTATGTGCCAGGTAATGTAAATTGATTAGCCTTGCGGGAGAACATTAGGGATCTTCTCATAAGCTACGTGTGCTTAACCCCTGCATTTCAAAATACACGCTTACTTCACTACCCCAATAAGCACCTCCCTTGTGAGGTAAGGCTGCAGTTTTGTCTGCTAATGGCGCAGCATTCGCTTCAGCAAAGAGCTTAGTTTGGAGTATGGCAGATTTTGTTCCAACATCCCCTTATCTACATCTATAAGTGCGCCCCGGCTCTTCTAGAAGCAGACTTCTTCTTTCTTTTCAAAATATATTCTAGTTTACATACCAGCACTAGAGACATAAACAAGCAACGCTCAGGTTCTACGTTGCCAGATTTATTTCAGATAACTTCCCCGGAATTACTTTTAAAATGTTGATGTGTTACATTCACATAACTTTCTCTAACTGTTCCATAAACAAACAATTCTTACTAAAAATTATTTTATCTACATCATGCTAATTAAAATAAACATTTGCAGAGTTGTTCATAATACATGCTTCCGTGTAAGTAGAAGGGAAATAATCTTTTAAAAGCTGGGGCTGCTATGTGAAAAATTGAGGATCGGTTCGCTTTGCATGGTGCCGTTTGAGGAGTTAGATTTCTTAAGATTGAAACCAATAACAAGGAATATCTAAAAAAAAAGCCAACTATACAAGAAAAACGTACATATCATAAACTTTGTTTTAACGAGATCTACATTTTTTAAATTGTTTCATTTATATAGCTCCCTTTAAATCTGAGGTCATTGCATTAGAAACGATTCTCTTGACTGTAGAATCTTTATATTGTGTTTAAATCGTTTTATTTTATTTCCTCAAACTCACACATATGTTCACTCTCACTTACATATTTCCAGACTCTGTGAAGGATAGGGAATAATTCTGGTTAAAGAAAAATGTCCCGCCCGAGCCGAGATTTGAACTCGGGACCTCCATGTGAGAAGTCGGTTCGCTAAACACTCAACCACGGCTCTATATTTTTGGTTAGTTTTGAGTTCTAGTCTATCTCTTACGGTTTAATCGTTATGCAAAATGCTACAATACTCATTCTGAATGAAGAGGTTTTCAGAGGCTATTCCCAGAAAATTCAAAATATACATTTTATTTTTGTTGTAAATATCTTTAATATACGGGATTTTAATCAAAATCGTTAGAGGCACTTTTTGAGAAAAACAAAATGTCAAAAAATTGTCCAAAATATATTTTGGTATCAGGGCTGCTAGGCTTTAAAATTGGTTACCTCTACCGCTGTTGTACTTTACATGCCAAACAGGTGTAATTGGGAGACGCCTCACTTCCCCTCCGTATACCAGCTCTACAGGCTTGCAGTAGGCCAAAGCCCTAGTCACAGTTTATCTTTATATAATTACATTGAAATTCATTTTTCTTTGCATGCCCAGGAGTAAAAAAACAAAAGAAAATCGAATGATGACTTCCCATTAGAAAAATATGTCTTTAAAAATTTAAAATTAATAACTCGGAAATGGTTAACTTCACAAAAAAGTATTGACATAAATTATATTTTAACGAAATTTAACTTAATTGTGAAGTAAATACCGGTCTATCTCTCCCTCTGCTGCCCTCTGCATTTTGTCCTGCATGACAATAGCTGGAGTGGTGTATGTATACACAGCAGAGACATAGCTCAGGACCGTACAAAATACATTAGACCCTGAAATTTGCGATTAGTTTATGACAATGCTATTACTAAGCGGACAAAATCAGATATACTTATGTATTATACACATTTTTCTCTACTAAATATTATTTAAAATCATTCACCTCCCACCCGTATATATATATATATATATATATATATATATATATATATATATATATATATATATATATATATATTACATACTATGTGTGTTTAATTTTTCGCTTAAAAGCTGTAAATGAAAGGCAACATGTTAGCGGCCAAAATAATGGGAGGTAAATATTATTTTTATTTATTATATTATAGATTTTTGTATTCAGATATTTTCCCAGATTTTTTCTGTCATTTTTTTTATTTGCTTGAAAAGGGCGTGTTTTATAGGATTTCATGTGGAATGGTTAGAAATTTATCCTATATGCACTTGACAGAGAAATAGTTTTGATATAGTAAACAAAAATATCAACGGTGGATGATAAAATCTGAAGCGCTACACAGTAAGTTAAAACTCGTACAATATCTTAATTTATTAGTTTTAATTTTTAAAACTTCACTCTTCTAAATTCATGTACAGATTTTATAAGAACCAAATATAGTAAGTTAAAAATTGATGGAATTAAAACAATTATAAAATGAAACGAGAAAATCTAAAAAATATCAGAACACATAAACTGTAATATTTGCTTTCTTTATATACACTTCTATACACTAAAATTATAATTTTTCTGCTAGTTCTTTATTTATAAACTGCAGTCGATCTGAACTCGCTATATCAGTATGCATTTAATTTAAATAAGCACTAAACTGTGCGACATCCAGTACCTCATCTTCTTTTGATAAATATAGTATTTTAATCTACTTGTTCCATTTCACAATATTGCCTTCAATACTGCCTTGATCTCCCGCCTTATCTTTCTCATTTCGTTTCATGCTCCCTTTGGGACTGCACACAGATATTCATCGTTTCTATGACTTTTTTATATACACTATATACCCGCAGCTTTTACGTTTAGTTCCTAACCTAAGTTCTTCAGTCTCACAGTTTATGCATGATAATGGAAGAATTATGTAAATATTCTTGGATCCTGTACTTGCTGTTATAGACAAAACTACATTACCTTGTTTTATATAACTTACCTCCTTTAATCCTCACAAGCCCCGCTTATTTTGATGAAAGCTATGTAACATATATCACATCAATTACAAAACTTCCAGGTTTGAATTAGCAAATAAAAAAGATTTAAAAGTCACTGAATTAGTTACAAGCTTTGTCGATTTCATTTTAATTTTACGGAGTAATATATTACATTCGGGAGGCCTGGGTTGGATTCCCGGTACTGGCGTGAGGGCATTTTCCCTCCCTGGGGAACCTGTTTTTTTTTTTTTTTTTTTTTTAAACAGTAACGGAGTCTGATCAGGACTCCGGTACTGTATCCCTATTTACATTTCCCCCCGTAGGTTTTACTGATTACTGGTTTACTGGTTTTACTGTTTCTTTTACAAACATATACACATTGCACAAACATATAACATCCATGCCCAAGGCGGGACTCGAACCCACGATCCCCTGCCCACGAAGCATCAAAGCGAGACGCTTTAGCGAGCGCGGCCGTGGGGACCGGCTGGTTCGGGGTGCACTCAGCCTCGTGAGGTGCACTCAGCCTCAGGCGGTTCCAAATCGAGAAGACCGCATTAACCGCCTGGGAGGGACTTGAGGCGCTGATCACGTATCACCCACCAGCACTGCACCCATTCATGACGCCGTCGGGTCGAGATGGGGGATGCAGCGGCCGGTCGGTAGCCCTTGGTCCCTCTAGGATTGTTGTGTCATGGAGTTCAATATATTACATTACTCTTAAGTTTAAAACAGCAATAAAATGTATATATGTGTGTATTGTGTCTATGGACGAATGCTTTAAATATTGACTGGACAAATCTATCGTCAAGCATGCATGAAACGGAAATATTTACTGCTAACGCACTTCCAGGAAACAGAAGAATAGTGCACATAGTCTGTATTTCACATGCCTTCCGGTGTCAGTTTGTCAAGTAATCATTAATAATAAATTATTACAGAGAATAAGTGACCATCCCTGTCTCTGATTACTAGTGCTAACCATTGCATTCTCCACAAGCGGAAAGGAAGCGCACTTAAAACAAATTACTTGAGTTATACAATTATTCTTATAAAAACATATTTTTCTATCTGCTTCATGCTAATGGAGATAAAAATTAGCAGAATGGTTTTATAACTCGTTTCCTTGTAAATAAAAGGAACATAAGGGATACAGTGGGCTAAATCGATTGTCATTTTTTTTAAAACTGTCTTTACATGGCCAGGTGTAAAATGAAAGAGATATAAAAGAACCTTACAAAATTATTTCAAAATTAAAACCAATAATTTAAAAAAAATATATATGACATAATTGTGTTTTAACGGGATATACATTTCTGTAGTATGGTTTTCTTCTATCTGTTATTGTTTAACGGCTATGTAAAAGTCCTCCAGAATGAAGAGGATATTAATGACGGATTTATAAGGCATGTAAATATCTTGATTTAAGGTATGTTGATCAATAGCAATATCGTAAGAGCTATTTTTGAGAAAATCAACATTTCCGACAGTGTTTCCATGTAAAGGATAGATTGGAATGGGGATTTTCTTAAAGTTCAATCCCTGGAAGATGCTGAACTTAAATACTAAGTTTAGTATTTGACGATTTTCCATTTTTGAGTTATGTTGTTCATGCATACACACACGGACCTTTAATATTGTTTTCTGGAGACAGGAATTGTTTTCCCTAGTAAAATCCTGGTGTCGTATTTTTGAGTGGAATGCAATACCTTCTCTAACTATGCACTTGCTCTTGCTATGTAGAGAAGGTAAAAAAAAAAAGAAAATAAAAATAGATGATGAAAAAACGATTGACGATTGTTATTTATAAGAACTGGTGTTTATATAGGGTTTTAAAGTCACTAGAGTTCCACAGGTTGAAAAATAATCCTTTGGATTAAGAAGTAAATTTTATTGAGAATATTTCATTCACACTATACATATTGACTAATAACACTTAGCAAAACCGGGAATATCGACCAATCACGTCGTTTATAATAAGTTTGAAAGGATGTGGCTTTATCACATTAAACGTCAACTCTTTGCTGAACTGTAATCGTAGCAGTATGGAGTGATTAATGGACTACGTCATCCAATTGTGTTTTTAATCAATGCACATTCAAATAGTGTCACTTTCGAAATAAATTACCTTGAAACAAATACTCTTTATCGTTTCTGATTTTAGCTTATTTTGAGGTTCACTGTTTTTTAATTGCCACTGTTGGTATCATTCGATTGTTTATTAATTTCATCTAGAATGAAGAGGTCTACAGAGGCTGTTCCCAGGGAATCCGAGGTGTACATTTTATTTGATATTTAAACATGTTTGATATACTGCATTTCAATCAAAACCATTAAAGCTATTGTATAGAAAATCGAAAATATCGATAAATATTCTATGTAAGAGGTAGTTGTAGGTGGGGCGATTTTACCGAAAATGTTCCTTGGAGGATACTACACTTAAACATCAAGTTAATCGATCTTTCGATTTTGAGTTGCATGCCTGGCTATGACCCGATCCATCGTAACAGGTTCTCCATTCTGTGGTTTCGTGCTATTAGCCTCCCTGACAGTGCTCTGACCCTTAGGCATTGGCTAGTAAGTCCAAGGGGGATGTCAGTCCTACAAATAAGGAGGGTAAGCCATTTACGAAACGAAAAGAAATCTAAGATACGGAACCAAAGGCTTTACTTCCTTCCCAAGGAAGTCATGCTATGGATTTTTACGCCCGAAAAAAATCTATCGTCCTCCGCCGGGTTTGAACCCGATGCCTTAGGTATATGAAGTTAGTATGGTAACCAGTACATCGCGGAAGGCAACAGTAATATAAATACCAGATAAGTTATTAGTTCCGCGTTAATATTGCTTATGGTTCTAGACTTTTACGGTTGACGGAGGTACTACACTGGGCCCGCACTTGTACGTGTATAGCAGAGAATGAAAACATGGTGTTATAAAAATATTTTGTTTCATTTTGTTATATCTACTTGCAGAGAAATATTTAATGTCACAGAGTGAATATTTACCAATAACACATTAACATTGAAAGCATCAATTCCTAACATCGTTGGTATACTTTAAGCTGTGGTATTAACAATACATTTGGAGAACATTTTTACACCAGAGCCTTAAAAAAAATCGGCAGCATTCGCAAGTTAAAGTCTTTAGAATCCAATTTTAGACATCTAAAATTATATGAACAGGTACTAAAGGCACAGTTTTAGGCACACACTCTCAAAAATGAGAAGCTGGTGTATTCCATTCATATGACGTTCTCTATCTATTCCTCAAATAAGCTATTCTTACAAATGATTATTCTTTTATAAACGTCATGCTAATCGAGATTAACCTTACGTCTCTGTAAGTAGAAGGGAAATAAGTTAATACACTAGATTAAAGCGATAGTGAAATCTTTTAAAAGCTTTCGCTATCTACGTATGTAATTGACATTGAAATTTTGTGTTCCTTCCATGGCAAGGATTAAAAAAACAGATGAGAACTTCCTGTATAAGAAAATTACTGATGCTAAATATTTTAAAATTAAAATTAGAAATATCTCGCAAATCGTTTACTCTAAAAAATGTATATAACATAAATTGTGTAATAAAATTTTGTCTATCTCTTACAATTTAACAGTTAGACAAAATTCATCCAGAATTAAGAGGTTTTCAGAGGCTATTTCCAGAAAATTGAAGATATACATTTTATTGTGGTATAAATACATTTAATGGAATTGCTGTGAGCAAATACAAATTTTCCATGTAAGGGTATTTTAAGGTGGGGAGCTTTCTTGAAAATGTTTGAGTCGTATACCTTAAAGAGGTTGAACTTCATTATCAAGTTTAATGTTTAATCGACATTATATATATCAGTTATGTTGTTCACAGATACTTATACGTATACTCACACGGCTTTTTTTAAAAAATGCTTTTCTTGGACTCAGGGGACCTCAGAATATTTATTTCAGGTGACATATCGAAATAGAATGTTTGGGCGCAATACAATACACCCTCTACCAGCTACTACGTACACAGAACGTGTAGAGAAAGTAAAAAAGAAATGAAGAGACCAAGAAGGAACTAAAAATAGGCACAACTAATTGCAAAGTGTATAAATGCATACGAGCAAAATTGGAAAGACCACATAATTAGAATACTATAGTATTATTGCAAGAATAGCCATGGCCTACAGTCCAATTGGAAAGAGTTTAATAGGAAGGCCAGTAAAGCGATTGCGAGAGCAATTTGATCGGGGCGAAAGGGACCGAAGGGTCTAAACCTTGAGGGAGAAAAAATGAAGAAAATAATTTCCTTTCATCAATTAGTACCACACTGAAAAACAAAATCTTGAAAACAATACTAACGTACTCTTGCGAAAACCGTTTAATAGGTGAGACAAATGAAACGAAGTTCTTACGTTCAATAGCAGGCTATACATTACTATACAATGAGGAAATAAGAAGAGAGCTAAGATTTTGTAATTTGTTAAAAGGTTTAATTCTAGCTTGCAAAAGTAAGCTAGGGCTTTAGTTTAATACATCATAAAATATTCAGAATTCAATATATGCTATTGAATAAAAGAATATATAAACAATATTATATCACAGTGATCTTCAAATAATTAACATTTATTAATTTTATGTAAATCAAATTTTCTTTAACGTATCTCGGTTATAGGTGGTGTGAAAAATACCTGGTAGAAGTTAAAATGTTCTAAATTACATATCCTTACACCATATATTGAACAATTGAAAAGTAGACGGATTGAAGTTTTGACAAGATCATAATGCCTCATCTAAATTAATTATTTTAAAACGTTCAGAGTACAATTTGAATCTACCGTGTCAGATGTCACAGATGTTTCATCTGGAATTGGCGTGGGATCGGTTCCCCGGGCCGAACTCTCTAAGCCATGGGTTTTTCAGCGTTTTCCCAGGCCACTAGGCGAATGGTGTAGAGGCTTCTACATTCCCCTGAATTTCCTATATCTTAAGTTATCCTTCATTTCATCCCAAACGGTCACTTTCAGGGTTGTAAGTGTCGACGAGGACTGCGACAGACCCGCCATTTCGTGCAGGTTACTGCGCTCTGGAAATACAGCTCTCCCGGCGGGATGGTGTTAGGGGTTGCTTGTCTGTGGACTCAAGTGATCTATCCTGGACTGAACAACGGGCTGCTGGCACTCCCTGCGTCGAGATGAACTGCTTGTGAACTGTTAGGGACTCTCCATGACGGCTCTCAACCTGTCCGGATGTCGGTCAAAAGCTTGCGACTCCGAGTTTACTCGGTAGTTATTCCTGAAATCGTCATTAATAGCTTACACCGAGGAACTACACTTAACTCGTTCTTTCTTCAGGGGTGTGGTGTACAATAAACCCACGGCTGTAGTGTGTAATACCCCTCCGTAACGTATACGCACACGATTTGAATTTTTCATGTCCAGTTAAAAGTTTTTATATTGTTTAGCCTTAATTCTCTATTGAATTGTAGCGAAAAACACTGTTTTTGTGAGCTGGTCATTGTTACCATTCGTCCACGATATATTCCAGTCTATTCTTCTAAATTATTTTTATAAATATTATTGGGTGTCAGGAAGTATAGTCTGTGTGTGAATGTGCGGATGCTTTAACAAACAGATGTGCTCTCTCATTACGTTCATTAATTTGCCAGAAAGAATTAAAAATTTAGGATCTAACTTTAACATAGAAAGAATACCACCTAAGAGGGTTCGACAAATTTTATATCACTACCAACCCAAAGCTAACAGAAATGTTGATCGACCAATAACAAGGCGGAAAGATACAATCTCTTGGTGTAGAAACAGGTCTAACCCCTTACTGCATTAAAAAGACGATATCACCTAGTATTATTATTTTCTTTCTCCTGGTTGTAGGACCAGGCGATGATAGGTTACTGTGCTGCGGATGATCGGTGGATTTTGCGCTCTAGAAATATTTCTTTCTCCCTGGCGTGTGCGAAAAGAAAGGCTCCTGCGATGACATCTAAAGACGCATTCGGGAGGTTCTGGTTTCGATCCCTGGTGGCTCACGCTGACCCATGTTTTTTTTTTTTTTTTTTTTTTTTTTTTTTTTTTTTTTTTTTTCCCATGGTTTCTGCTGTTCGGCAGGCAAATGTGGTGTGACTTTTTCAGTTCAAAATTTCCTGAAAAACACTTCTTCGACAGATTTTTCTGGGTTGAAGGACCAGGCGGCGGCGTTCTGTGGGTTTTGGCTGTGCGGTAGGTGCTCAATCTGTAAAGATTTTCTTGGCGTCGTTATAGGGCGCCCAGTTAGAACCTGCCACTGGGATCCTTCGATGGGGCAAACTTTTACTGTTCAGCAGCTAGTGGTGTGCACCATGCGATGACTATCTGGAAATATAAGGGATATCATCCGAATTTGGTCGCCCTTCGGGACTCTTCCCTCACCTCTCCCTCCCAGGGATAACATAAGTCGCATGGGCCTACAATGACTAATTGGTTGCTTTGCTCTATGGCTGGCGGCCCTCCCAGAACCTATCTCTCTAGCGCAGGGATCTTCAGTTGACTGCCCTCTCCTGTGTAAGTAAATGTCCTGAGCCTCTGATATTTGACTCAGAAGAAACTGTTACCAAGAATTTCTATGTAAACTTATATACTCAATATAGATATAAGTGAACTGAATGTTTTTTGTAGTTTTTTTTTTTTTTTTTGCTGAATTCCACTTTCTTTTTTGCTTACACAATAAAGAGAGCAATTATTTTGTACACCATTATACAGATAGCTAACATAACACAAAATAAAGCTTTTCTCTGGAAAATTCAATTAATAAATAAAACACACAGCACACTTGTTATTTAAATACAACTCTCTAATGAAAGTGCATTTTTTGACAATCCGGGAATTCGCCGTAATCAATCACTCGTTCAATACATGAGTCTATTGTTTGTTTACCACCCAATCGCAAACATGCTTTCAAGTGTTCATTACGTAATTGACTTCTGTAACATGAGCTTGTAAGCTTCATTAAAGAATCAGTTTTACATAATAGGTTGATCGAAACATGCACACAATTCTTGCAAGGAGATTGTGGAGTTTGGACACTAACACGACTATCAAGGTCGTCTCCTTAGCGCGGTGGCAGAGTAGCTGTTTACCAAACGGGATACCTGGATTCGATTACCGGTACTGGCGTGGGGATTTTTCCCCCGCTGGGAGACCTGGCCCGGGGTGCACTCAGTCTCCTTGGGGGGTAAATTCATGGAGAAGTAGCGGCTCCAGGTCATGAGGGCCGCATTAAGCGGCCGGGAGCTTCAAGGCGCAGACCACGTCTCACCCTCCAATAATGAAACACATCCATGGCGTCTGTCATGGGCCGAGATGGGAGAAGCAGCGGCCGAGCGGTAGGCCAAAGTTCCTTGTGAGCTATCGTGCCATGGAGTTGTTGTTGCTATTATTATTATTATTATTAGTATTATTATATAACAGGACTATCAAAGATATACCAGCCATCACCTCGCTTAGCACCATTCTTCTGATATACTGGAAAATGCAACGATGCTGCCCGCAGTGAGGGTTGTAAAAAGCCCTGACTCCTCAAGCAACCTTGACTTAACTTGGGGAAACCTGAGCTTTACTGTTTTTTGGGGGGTCCTCCTTTATTCAATTCTAGGAGCTGTCTCATTTATTCTCAGATTTCCTAGGGTGGTTCGCGAAGGAAGGTCTATCCGACGTTAGGATTGGTGTATCTGGGAATCATTAGGGACCAGTTTTTGCTAGCGTATATCGTCATCTTTCGAGCCTTCCTCTCAGGAATCACGTTGGAAGTAAACAGGCCCACAAGGTATCTTATGTTATTGGTGCTCCTACGTCAGATTACTCCTAAGTATTGCATAAATACACATTAAAACGTTCTGTGCCAAGAGAAAATTACAGATCACATAACTTTTCTATGTTTACCCAGCACTAAAGAGGCCTATTTAATCTGTATGGAAACGAGCTGCATTTTGATACAGATTTCCATTTAAATGCAGATTAATTTGATGCATTGATTACACGCATTAACAGGTTCCGTGACTGTTTGAAGTGCGTTTGAAACTTAGTTCTACCTCGTCCGTGCCATTCGCATTAAACTTTTAAATCCAATATTGACCTATAAAAATCCAAACTAGTTTTCCATTTAATTTTACAGTTTTTGGCAAAAGTGTTTACTTTCCAATTTTTATTTTTTCTTCCATGTAGTACAATATACTTAATTAATTTCTTATTTATTAAGTTTTCACTTAGTCTATTCTTATTCCTTAATTGGTCCTAGGTATCGATTTTATTTGCTTGCTAATGCTACACAGGTATATTGAAATGTAATTATTTTATTGTTTAAAGTATTGTTTCAGATTTATTGTTATTATTAATATTATTATAGTAAGTTATATTATACACTAAGCAATTACAATTATTTGTTTGTTCTTATGTATTACTGTTTAAAACTTTTTTTGAAAACTGGATGTATACCATAAAATTTAACTATCTATATTTGTTGTGTTTATTGACATTCTAAGTGAATATCTGTTTCATATTTTTGTGAACCATTTTAATAAACGCACCATTGCCAAAGTCCCTGTAAATAATCATTACTTTAGAAAAAAAATCGTCCATTTCCTAATCATTTGTAGTTATCCTGTACAATAAATAATCTCAAATAATTGTATTAGTATTATACTGTTACCGAAATAGAATTATTAAAACTTTGCACAGATAAAAATGTTTGATATCAAAAAAATTTAACATCATATCATTTTAAAGTCAAAAAAGAAAGATACAACAGAAGATGTTGGAAACGTAGAGACAGATAAACCCAGAAGAAAACAAGCAGGAAATAATGGATGCATGTACTGATTATTAAGTTCTTTGGTTGCTTAAAACATTAGGGGGTTGACAAACTTCTCTTTTTCTTGATGCTTCTGGAACTTAGTTGTTCCACGGTCTATGACAGTAGCTAAACTTTCAGTTATTCATTGCTATTTTCAGTTGGAGTGTATCAAGGTCAAGCGTCACTTTCTAGAACGATTACTTATCGTGTTAAGCAGCAATACACCTTAAAAGTGACTATCTTTAAATATATTAATTTTAGTGTAAGAGTAGTGTTCAGTAGGATCGATAATAGGAACATCGATAAGAATATACCCGAGAAATGGAGCATTTCAATGGTGAAACCAATATTTAAAAAAGAGACAGAAAAATGTTAAAACTACCGCGGTACCTATACGTTAGATAAACACGGCCTACAGAATACATTTAGGAAATATACTCATAGAAAAATTTAAGGTAATATTAGAGGCAATACTATTAATGGAACAAACAGGATTTAGAATGGATAGATTATACACAGACAATGTCTTCATATTACAAAACATAATTGAGGAACAACGAGAATTGAATATACAAACACATATATTAATTATTGATTACATAAAAGCCTTCGATAAAATTTAGAGACATACATTATGTACAATTGTGATTAACCGAATATACCATATAATTGAAGTAATTCAAGATATATCTAAAGATACAAAAATTCAAACTACAGCAATCAAAAAATTAAACTAATATAGGCATATTAGACAAGACAAGGATGCAGTATCTGCTACATTTTAACATATACACTGTTGTTTGTAGTTTAACGTCCTTTAACCTGGTTTGGCCATATCGGATGATGAATGAAATTGGTGAAATGATGCTCAAATGATCTCAGGGAATTTAAAGTTACTCGACATTCGTCTTCTCAGGATAAGGGAAAACCCCGAAAAAACCTTATCCGGGTAACTCATCCTAAGCGAGATTCGAACTCACAGCCCTTTGAAAGTGAGGCAGACACGCTACTAACACACTACCCAGGAGGGCACGTGGATATTATACACTTTTTAAAAGCAGAAATTATACACTAACGTTGATGTTGGCAGATGATCAGCTTGCCGTATATAATTTAGAAGATATTTTCAGAAATTAATATAGGCATTAAATAAAATAGCAAAATAATATGGCTTAAATATATATATATATATATATATATATATATATATAAAATGAATGATAACAGAAGAATATAAAACCAAGGGGATAAGAACGGATAGAGACCATCATTACATTTTAAAAAATATAAAGCGAAGGGTAAAGTAATATTTAAAGACCTTAACCCATATTATGAACATTACATGTAAATTGCGACGGAAAATACTATCTAATGCATGAAGGAAGAAGAATAAGCATAAAGCTTTTCTTTATTGCTGTTCTTATATCATTTCCAATTTGTAGGTCTGTTTCAGCAATAAAATCTTACATGATCTGAATTTAAACTGACGTGAGGCAAGTTGGCGTCTACTTTCACTTTATTAAATATCTTAAATGCTAAGTGCATACAAGTTATGACCTGCTAATTTGCACATAACTCAACATAAAAAGGTGCAAATGATTATATAAGTAACCACTAACGATGCTGAAAGAAACCGGCTCTCGTCCGGGGGTTAGTTAGCATAACAAGTAAAGTTATACATGCATAATTTAGCACTTTATACAGCGACTATTATCAGGGGTACAGCAGCAGCACGCCCTTAGAGCGCCAATTGCAGAGCCAGTTGTAAATCATAGTTGAGTAATCAGTCAACTTGCCACCGACTTGCGTTGTAGCTTCATTTTTAGAGTAGATAGTCCCGTTATGCAGCTGAAACGATAAAATTGCCTGCACATAAGGGGTTAAAACTGAACGTCCCTTCTGTTTTAGTCAGCTGAACTTACAAAATATATCTACGGGTTGGCGTACTTAAAAACACTGCCTTAAACATACAGGTTTTATATTTGTTGTAAATATGCATGGTGTATAAGTGCAGATTTTTTTTTTTATTTAAATAACTTCTGCTTTTTAATTTTTAATTTTGATTTTTTTCTTTTTTCTCAATAATTTTCACAAGTTTCTGTTGTTTTCCTAATTACTTTTCGTTTTTACTTACGCTACAAATACACAAATTTACAAGCATCGAACACCTTTACCCAAGGCGGAACTTAAAATCGCGATCCCCTACGCCATTATATTCATTTTGATATTTGAGGACAGTGCGATGGACCACATTCCACCAATATTTATTTTATTTGGAGACTAATGATTTTAGCTATTAAGAGAAGCAAGTTTTCAGATTAGTTCGTACCTCCAAATAGACATACACATCCAAGTTTATTTTCCCCAAGAACGTGGCGAATATTTTCGAGGGGTAAAATACAGTGGGCAGGCCTCGCGATAGCGAATATTTAATACTCTTGCACGAAACTAATACAAATAGGGACATCAGTCATGGTTTTTATGTGCGCAAATATTTATTACTTATTTTATCTAAAATTACGTTTTCATAGAGAAAGAACTAAGAATGGAAGTTAAAATATCTCTAATTGAGGATTGAATACTTATACTTGAGTGAATGTGTGTGCCTTATATACTTCTACATCTCCAATGATTTCTAATAAGCTTGGTACAGCTAGAACTATCTGAACGATAATTATTGACAACATTGCTCGAACATTGTTATTTTAAGAATTACAATTACTTAAACTTTCACGCACCCAGAAAATGACAAAGGTACAGCGAGTTCACAAGCTCATTTATTTCCTCCATAATATTACTCATAGAGTAATAACACAGTAAATAATTTCAGCTGCAACGCCACCTGTGGTTATATTTGCGCAAATGTAAAGGTGCTACAGTTGCTTGGGCTACAGATTAACAACATTTCAAACTATATTATACTAAACTGTGAAAAAAAAAAGATCAACCCAAACAACTGCTACTTTGTCTTCTCCTACATAGTACGTTAATGTTGACCTTTATTTTGTTTTCTTTAAAGTATTTTCTCAGTAGTTTTATATAGGCTGATTGCTGAGGATAAACAAGATTATATTAAGTTACTTAAAATTATATTAATTGTACACAATTACATTTTTTCTAGTTATATAAATAACGATAATTCAGCCCGAATATGCCAACGTTAAAGTCCCTCTACTGCTTATAAATATAAATAAAATATGTACATTCATGAGTCGTCCTAAATAAATCACATTATTGTATAGATGTCAGTTGGTGAGCTTAAAAGATATGCATATAAGAAGTAACTGTGTAGTTTGGTTACAACTAATATAATGCATTTAAGAAATGAGGCTGCTACTATCCACTATCTAGAAAACTCGATATTGTAATACTTTTTGTAATCCATTAATTTTAAAGTAAGCAAATGGTATTTTGCATGTGAAAGGAATACTTTTTTATCTTAAACGAATAGGATACTTGATAATATAACGTATTTCAGAAGTGGAACAGACATTATTCACTGCATAACGTCTGGCAGCCACAACGTTATAAACTGTTTTGTAATGCATTAATTTTAAAGATTAAAGGAAAGGGTATCTTACACGTAAAAGGATATAAGTCGTGTGTTTTATTGAACCTTAAAGTTCAAATAGATCTGAGAAACGAATAAAGTTTTCATAAATCATTATGAAGAGTAAAAGTGTAGAGATAATACATAAATAGATTTAAAGACATGTTGTGTTGTGTAGTTACCAATATAAACTAGAAACACATTTTAGTTTAACATGCCGAATAGTTACTGACATCATAACTTATATCGTTTAAAAATTTAACGTTGGTATGAAAGGCTTTGAATATTCCCTTAGACTAAACAAAATGGAGTAACATTGGCCTTAGGTGCAATTTAAGGGAAACGATGTATATATAAATGATATCTAATGTATGTTTATTCATTGAAAGTTGGAAACATTTAGTAACTAAGCGAAACATAGGTATACAAAATTCTTCAATATTTATATCGAGATGAAGCTTGAAATTATTTTCTGTCGCTGGTTTCCTGTTTTGGAACGATTAAAATTGGATTCCACTTCTAAGCACATTAATTTAATGCTGCATTTTAAGTTGTAATGCATACAAGTAATTGTTAACGTAATACCAATACATACTCCGGTGAGATAAACGATGTATAATGAATAAGCAATTAACGCCACAAGCGGGAGCAGAATATTATTTTTGCATCATGTTATGCATAATAGAGGTAAAGTAAACCCAATTCGTAACGTTATCAATAAATATTAATAAATGGAAAAACGGATATGTGGCATAGACTTAAAGCCAAAGTTTTCCTACTGAGAATTAAGAAAAATGCATTGTTGACAATGGAGTAGCGCGTATGACTAGTATTTGGGAGGTCATGGATTCGATTGTCGTGGCTAGCCTTTTTTCGCAAAAAAAAAAAAAAAAAAAAAAAAATACTGTTCTGGAGCCTTGTCGGGACTCCGGCCGTGTATTCCTTTTTCTTATTCCTATTTGTTTCCACTTTCTCTAAATTTCCTTTGCTTACCGTTTTCTGCTTATTGACTAATACACATACGTATTCACATTTACAAACATAGTTTACCTATACCCAAGGCGGAACTCGAACCCACAATCCCCTGCTCCATCAGGCACCAAAACTAGGCACTTTAGCAAGCGCGGCCATGAGAACCGGCAATCTTAACTCGTTGGTTCCTCTGGGTCGCCAGGAGAATGTTGGGAAGTTCATTACATTCCTCAAGTTTCCCATATCTCTGTTCTGTTCTTAGGATGCATTAGTAATTCATTTACTAAAATCATTCGCAGCAATGGATTCAATTACGCCAAAATAATGCGGTCCTTCAAAAATATTCACTGGGCAAGTTAGATCTCTTAAATATTTTCAAGAAACCACGTTTTTTATCCTTAGTTCTCATTTCACTGCTGCTGTAAGTGGTTGTGCACCACTTATACGGTAGCACTTGTGTAGAGGTTGCACATCACTTGAGTACATCCACTTGGTGGTTGGTTACGGGGTTGTAAATGTCAGTGGAGTCTCGGCGTTGCATTGGCAGGGGAAAAGGATTCTCTGTGGTCAACTTTGACGTCCGGCAGGTTGGTCTCCGGTCGTCGGACCCCTGTACTAGTCGCTGCCGGGGAATTTAAATTTGAAAGTGGTAAGGCCCTTCCCTACTCACGACCGACCTCTGTCTCCGATTGCTGCAGTTTTCTTTCCGGTGGTGCCCCGCGCCTGAGGCATTGGCAAAACATCTTTCTACAAATAACCCTCTACAACTTATTCTTTTCTATCCTATCCTAGCTGAGTGCTATAACTTGAATGCAAAGAAACCTGGAACGCCGTAAAGGTGTACATCTGCTATATTTTTCCTTTACTAAGCCTGTGACTCTCCACTTCGCTGCATATTTTACAGGAGGTTTCGAGATGTGCAAGAAATTAGCTACGAGATGTCGCTTTTTCAGTATATTTATTTAGGAAGCTTTATTTGTGATTTTTGCAATAATTGCAAACACTGCTTTTGGATTAGCTTAGTTGCTTTGGCGGTAAGTAAATAAGCCAATATTTAAGCATTATGAGTCACACTAGAAGAAATATGATAATTTTGTACACCCTTGAACAGATTGAGCAGGAGAAAGAGATTAGCCATATTTCAATGAGATTATTCTAATAAATACATATAATGCAAAAGATAACTCTGTGATAGCGTCACGTAACTATTGTGTGGGTCCCCAGTCATGTAGGTATTAGAGGCATAAGGTGGCGTACATGGTCGCATAGGACCAAGGCTTTTTGTGCCTGTCTCCAAAAATCATCAGACACCTTTGAAGATAACCCCAAAACACAAGTAAGTTTCGTCTTGAATATTGGAACAAAAAACTACTGCCAAGCAAACCCATGAATTAATTTCGGACTAGATGGTAAGCAGAGTAAGAATATTTTTAATTCAGCCAGATCCAAACTCAGAGGCACTTCGTCTATTCTACTGGCCACAACACACTGCGTAGACACATAATCGGAAAAATGAAATATATATTAGTTTGCGAGGATCATATCAGTGCCACTGGTGTTCGGAAATTTTGTTTCGCAGGAACATGCCAGTAAATCTACTGATATGGAGTTGTCATTTTTAAGCACACTTAAACACAGTCAGTCGGGACCCTATTTGAACCAACAGTGCCTACCCACTAAGGTGCTTATACCGACACACAACAATCGGACTTATATAAAAAACCCTTCATGCACGAAAAGGAGAAATGAAAATTAAACTTCCCAGCATATACCTACAAAGGTTTTGCCAGTAATAGAGTCAGTTAAGGACCAAAGAGCCACTTTCTATGGTATGACCTATCTACTATGCCACAACAACGCAATTTTGAGCCTTTGCTTCCGCTTATGGTTTCTTAAATAAATGCAATTGCTAGTTCTCGAGTTCACTACCATGCGCGCATAGTGATGAGGGTTCAACTAATCGCCATAGATGGCACTGTAGGTCGAAATCATGACTTGGATATTTGAAACGATAACCAGTTTGCCCGGAGACATTTTCGTTCAAAGTATGGAGTTCTTTTACGTAACATTACACAGGAACAAATCTGTTCAAATCAGATTTGAAGCTGAAAACCTTGTGTATTAGATGTTTTCAATAACAGCCATTATATTTCTTTATTTTTTCTTTTTTTTCTTTTTTCTTCTTACTTATATTCCTTCGTCGGTCTTCCTAGTCTACAATGCCATTTAGTGCCCTTAATGCTCATCTTGCTTGGTCAATTCACTCGTCAAAGTCCTGAATTGCTTAGAACTGGGCTATATATTTAAATTGCTCAAACAATTACATATTACCTACTCTTTCTGAAGAACTGGAAGTTAAGGAATTAAATGGGAAGCAAAAATGATTCTGCGTGAGAATATTGCAAGATACGTAGTAGTGAGATCTGAAAAATAATTAAGTGACATACAGAAACCAGAAGCTTTGAGATGTGGCGTCGAATGGAACAGTGGTCGGCAAGTGCTATATTATGTTGTAGTACTTGGGTCAACGTGTTGCTTATTGGCTGAAAGCTGCATTTATGGTACATGCTACATGTAGTAAACTGTACTCATGTAAAAACTATTTGTTGTTATTGAATTTACAGAAAGAAAGAATTGTATCAAAATTGCAGTTAGAATGTTTTTTATATACCACATAGTACAGTGAATTAAACGAATTATGAAATTTAGTTATGTTATTTGTTACTGAAAGTAATCTAATTTTAAATAATTCAGATTACAATACGAAGTAATAGTTTTTAATAAATTAATCGTAATTTCTATGACTTTTTTAATAATACAACAAACACATTAACTTAGAATTGAGTCAATGGCTCAGCAACGGGAGTGGGAAGTTGAGGTTAAACTTCCCAAAAGTAAGCTACTATATTATGTTTATAGAGCGCTTTTAATAAGCTTGCATTACGCTATTACACATTGTTATAATATTAGCATGATTTTCCTATTTCGGATAGCAGAAGAGAGCACTCTACTATCATAACTAAATAAATAAATAAATTAGGAATTTTAAGTTTTCCAAAAAATATAATGCTACTTTATTAATTCAGTGTTATATACAAGCGCCAGTGTTCAGTATAATCACCGTCACTCTCGGTGCTCTTAGGTGCAGTCTACTGAAAACAAGAAGTACTGCCCGACGGAATGACGGAACCAAACAGGTAACCTACTGATCGCTGAAATAAAAAGTCTGATGTGTTCCATTCACATGACTTTCTCTACATCTCTGCAACATACTGTTTAAAAGCTTATGCTTCTATTTACTTCATGCTAATCGAGAGAAAACAGCAGAAATATTCTTATTACTTGCTTCCTTGTAAGTAGAAGCGAAATAAGGGAGTACCATAGATTAAAGTGATAGTTAAAAGCTGGTTGCTATGTGGCTGAAGTTGCTTTGTTTGTGTGGACAGGAGTTGACAAATCCCTGTATGAGAGAAGTATATTTTTCAAAGCTGAAACCAAAAACAAGGAATATCTCAAAAACGATTAACTCCACGAAAAAAATTATATAACATAAATTGTGTGTTTTAATGTGCTCTACAATTTTTGTGTGTAGGTTTTTGTCCATCTCTTACGGTTTAGCAGTTATGCAAAATTTCGTAAAATGAATCCAGAGTAAAGTAATCTTCAGAGACTATTGTCAGAAAATTCAAGATATAAATTTTATTTGTCCCGTAAATATCCTTAAGTACAACATTTTAATCAAAATCGTTAGAGCCATTTTTAGGAAAATAAAAATGTTCGAAAAAAGTTCCATGTAAAGGGTAGTTTAGGGTGGGGGGATTTTCTCAAAATCTTCGTGTCACATCCCTGGAAGATACTAAACTTAAATACCAAGTTTGGTGTTTTACCTAGTTTTCGTTTTTGTGTTATCGTGTTCACAGACACACGGACACACTGACACACGGGCACACACACACACACACACACGCACACGGACTTTTGTGAAAATGCCTTTTTTGGATGCAGGGGACCCTAAAACATATATTTCCGGTGAAACCTCGGTATCGAATTTTTGGGTGGAGTGCAATACCTTCTCTATACTCTATGTACATACTACGTATGTGATTAGAGAAAGACTAGAGTTCTGGACCAAGTAAGGCAAGAAAGGCAACTGATTTATCAGATCAATGGCAGAAGATCCACCTGGTTAAGCCTATGCCATGGTGGCCTATTGATTGACATACTAGAGTATATCTGAATAGTTACGTCATAGTAGGCCATGGATGGAGGACTTTCATAAGAGCATTTTTCGGTCCAGCAAGCTGTGAATAAGCCAAAAGGAAAGCACGATAGATTTGTAAGGTTAAGGTTCATTGTTGAAAGCAAACGTCATGAAAAACTACTCCCAGAAAAACACGACGTTGATGATTTATTCTGCAACAAAATCGCATCCTTCTTCCCCTAACCCAAGTCATTCTGTTTTCTTTAAGTTTATCTTGAGATAATCTCTTTCGTAAGCCATAGCCAACTTGATAATGAAATATTCAACAGCATTTCTACCTTGAATAATTGCTGATTGATCATTGGCAGGATTTAGGGAATAGAATAAGTTATAAATAATCATTTCTATTCTCATTGCCATCTGACATATAAATAACAACAACATTAGCGATAAGGGTTATAACTAAAAGAGTAGAGTTTGATTAATATTTATAGTTATGAACACGCTCCAGTAACTATAAGGATGGTTTCTTTAACCACATCTCTTAGGGAATTAGTTTTTTTAATTACTTGGTTATTCTTTCCAAACCAACAGTCCTAGTTCGTGTCATCAAGTTTTAAGTTTCGTGCACCTTCAATATTTTGTTTAAGAAAATATTAGCTTCAAAATTGTACTTTCTATTTGAAAGTATGAGATTTTAATCAAGCTCAGTTTGTTCAGCCCGAGAAGAGAGAAATGCATTTGGGAAATTAGAACGCGAGAGAAACTTCATGAAACTAAGTTGAGTGCAAACAATGCAGTGGGAAACAAAACACTGGAGAATGTACTTGACCCGGACCGCAAACCAAAGCAAATTTGTGCGCACGGCAATGTTTAGCAACCTTGCATGTTTCCAATAGTCCTAGAATTATCATTACATTCGTTCCTTTCACTTTTCTGTTCTTCCATTATTCGCGAAAAATTAATTGGATTTCTGAACTTTGTATGCGTAAAACCTTGAATCCAATATCAACCAGCTGTGAAATTGAGGGTTCCAAAAAAACATTTTGGCAGCGGTTGCGGGTTACTACAAGTATGAGCCATAAAATACAGCTAGAGTTGGAGAGGCATATAAACGGTAGGAACAAAAGAATAGCGCAGTAACAGTGAAATGGAAATAATATTAGAAAACAACTCCAGGATAGCAACAATTCTTCGGATCATTCCTCTTCTAGGCAACATAGTCCAACATGGTGAATTACATTATCTATCAAAATATATTTATCTTTTACAATTTATCAGTTATGCAAAACTGAGTATATAAAAAGAGGGCTTTTTCAAATAGGATAAAGAATAAGAGGACTTGAAAGGCTACTCCTAGAAAACTGCAGATAAACATTTAATTTATTATGAAAATATCCTAAAATATAATGTTTCAATTCAAATTGTTTGACCCATTTGAGATAAATCGAAATTTTCGAAAAGTGTTCCATGTAAAATATAGTTTAGGGTGGGGAATCTTCTTAAAAATCTTCAGGCTGTCTCTTTGGAAGTCGCTGAATTTGGATATCGAGTTTAATATTTAATGCTGATCTTTGCTTTTTAAGTTCGGAGATATTGGAAATTTAATTTCAAATGTCTATATTTCTGTATGGATTTTTTGAAAGATCAGCGTTATCATATTAATATGAATAAATTTCATTTCAATTGGATAAATACTTTGGAAGATGTAAATTATTTCATAAATGTTATTATGTAAGTATATTACATAATCTAAATCTCCCATGTGCCTCAAACTTTGATAAAATTGATTGACATTTTATGAATTGGAGCTTTGAAATACACACAAAAACTTTAAAGACAGATATTTAAATAGTTTTTATTATTATATTAACATAATTTTTAAAAGTTTAGAAATCTGAATCTCTAAAATTAATACATTTTTAATGCAAATACATTATTTTGAAAAATTACTATTGGTGTTACGATCAATTTGTCCCTTGTAATATTACAATAGATAAACTCATTTTAGGACATTTTGTTGTATTTAAACAGAAACTGAGAAGAAAGGAACGTGTTAGATGTGTAAAAATACAATTATAAGTTGAACGCTGTTTAATAAAATAGGCTAAGAAACAAGTATAATATAGCTCTATAAATGGCTAGCCCAAGCTAGGTAAGAACAGTTAAATGTTGAGCTTATGTATATGCTCAAAACTTTCTACAATTATTTGTAATAAAAATATATATTTTCATTTTTTTACATATTGTAGTAAAAATTTCACTTGCGGTGTCCCTTAAGCTGTACAGTTATAAACGGTCAGAGATAAACATACCGACAGATACACTGTAGATACAAGGATTTTTTTTTAAAAAAGTTTTTTTGTGTAATCCAGAGTCCTGAAAATAAGAAATAAGTAATTACGGTAAAATCTCGGTATCGAATTATTGGATGGAATACAAGACCTTCTCCAGTTACTATGTACTTTCTGCCCGGTTGAGGAATTTAAAAGCAGATACGAAAGATTATTATAAAGGTTTATTTAGTTATCTCGATCTTAAAGATATACTTATATGCAATTTCTGGTATTATTGGAATCGATATCATTATTCGTTTGTTAAAATAGAATATAATAATAATGCTCCTAACAGTAACATTGTCTGTATCTGCTATGTTTTGTATCATTTAAGATGAATTGGAATAATTTTGTCAATATACCTTATGGAATTTTCATACAAAATGGCTTTATAATTGGAAGGATCAGGTTGATATTGAAATTTATTAATATATAATTAGTATATATTTAAATGTAAGTTCTTACACCAAAATTACAACGTATACCGTTTATTATTGCACATTTTGAAACCTTGTCCTCCTATTTAAAATATCTGTAGAGAAGCTTGGGAATCTAGAGAGGTATCATCTGGGAAATTTTGATTTAAGCGTTCCATACTTACGCTATTCTGGAAATCTAATTCCCTCAAACTTCGTCTAACTTTCTCGGATACTCGCAGCATCTAACAAAACCTGAGCAACCAGCTGTTCTGCATATATAATTGAGAGTTCCACAAAACCTGTTTAATATCCATCATAAAAGTTAAATAAGATATGGAGAGCGATAAATCTCGTATCACTCACGTGGGCGAATACTAAGAATAAAGTGTCTTTCTTGAAGTTACCTTTAGATAAAGTTTTCCCTTTATCCTCAGAAGATGAATAGCCCGTAGCTCCAAGCTATGCAGAACTGGGACTATTTAAGTACAACTTAAACAACGATATGGCTAACCTGATTAAATATCATTGAACTTCCCCTCAAAAAAAAATCTGACGTGTTACATTCACATGACTTTCTCTATTCTTCAAAAAGTTAATCTTATAAAGGCTTATTCTTTTATGTACTTTACGTTAATCGAGAAAACATGTGAAGATATGATTTTATTAGATGCTTCATTGCAGATGCAACGTGAATAGCGAAATACGTTCATATCTTTTAAGAACTGGTCAATATGTGATGGTTTTGACATTGCGTTGAGAGAAAGAAAAAGGAATAATGTCTTTCCATTTGAGAAAAGTATTAGACAATGAAGCAAATAACTAGGGATATCTTATGAAGCAAATAACTAGGGATATCTTGGAATTTATTATAACAATGAATTTGGACAATAACTATTATTTAATTAATCTTGAAACCTAGAATTTTGAAACATGGCAAAACTATTATACACAATAGTATATCATTGTGTATAATTGGTATAAATTTAAATAACATACTATCTTATATATTGAGTGCGAAATTTCCAAATTTCACCGATGCATCATCTTAAGTTTTCTGTATGTTTTTGTTTTGACGTATAAGTTGGTTCTAGTTTGTTTTTATATAACCGGTTTACGTAAACAATATTATAATAGGAATGAAAACTTGATAGTTATTACTTCTTTAGTATTCATACCACTGCCATTTTTAATTAACATAATTATAAATTAATATATCGCTATGTAATTTTCCAACACACAGTGAGTAATAATAAGACGTAGATTTTTTAAGTCGCAGGGCTTACAAATCCCATAGCCCTTTTTCAGTTATTCTTGTGTGTTAAAAAAAAAAAAAAAACACACACACACACGCACACAAATAAAGAGTTTTGAAAATGGCTTTTGAGTGTTTTGATATTATGCATCAATATTTATTCATCCAAAATAACAATATTTGGGCTACGTTTTATTATATGTACATTAAATACTAATTATACGATGCATTAGTGATATTAAGATATTAAATGAATTGTTTAGAAATCTTTAAAAATATAAGGGTTTAAGACAGAATGCTTAAACCATTTTAACTCTCAAGCCATTTCAAAATTTGAAGGAAGGCCAAAATTCTTAGAATGAGAGATAAATTCTGGAATCAATTAAAACATTCAAGAAAAGGTAAAAAGAAAAACTGTGCACAGAGCTAAGTATTCATTGCCTTCTTCCTCAGATGTGGATTTTAAATTTAGTACGCAATACTCTTACAGCATTTTAGCAATTGTGGTATTAATAATACTAAAAAGTCATAATTATTATGCCATTAATGCATTAATAATCACATAATAATAATTATCAAAACGTTAAAATAAATTTCAAATTTGAATATTACGTTCAGCTCCCATTCACCATAATTCTTATCTAATAAATTATAACAGGAAGTGCTACCATAAAACAATATTGAAGCTTTTAGTATAAACTGCAGCTAATGTGGCCCGTAATGTGTTACTTTGACCTAAATTTGGAAAATATACACGTATATTTTATTTTATATTGTATCCTATGTGAAAATTGAGATCATTGGTCTCACATCACGTAGACGAGCTCAACATTTGAAGGAATCTATTAATTTTAGAATTATGTCAACTCATTGACTTGTCATAATACCAGGTTTCCCAAAATTAGTTCTCTTCTATATAATATACGAAGAAAAATTCCTATTTTCACTTTATATACAAAATAAAATAAAATATATGTATTTATAAAATAATATATCTTCCAAAGTTGGGTCAAAGTAACCTATTAAAAACAAAATTAGCTCCAGTTTATGGCGAATGAGAGTTAAATGTAATATTCAAATTTAAAAGTTAACTGAATAAAAAATGTGCAGCATTAACGTCACTACTATATTATTATAGCTATTATTATTTTTGTTTATTATAATTTTCCGTTCTTATTTCTTATGTAGCGTGCTCAGGTTCGAATATCTATTGGTTCAAGAGACCTGGATGACCTTTATGAAAATTATCATCGATTATTTTCATCTGATATTAAGAAAACATTAAGAGGTTTTCCTCAACCGTTAGGAAGGAAAGTCCAATGTTCATTTCCTTCATATATTCTTGGTGTGTTGACATGACTCTTTTGGTCAAGATAGTAACATGAGACATTACGTTTAGAAAATGTGGCAAGAGTTTTCTTTAACAAAAGTATTTCATTACAATGAGTAGTTACTTTTTTTCCTACAATGGAGGCCAGTAAATAAACACAAATGAAATACTATTTATCAAGATGGTACCATTTATTTCATCTGTTTTATATGGGGGCTCTTTATATAACACGCAAACATTTTCTCCTGATTTGAATCAGCAACATTTCTATACTCTTACAAATTGTATGCATCAGCCTTTCGAATTCTATTATTCAAAAGGCAAACTGCATATATGAAGCTACTTTTACCGTAAGAGGACTCCCATTATCATGAAAACTGCAATAAAGCTATCCACAGCACAGTCAGCGGTTTACGAAGACGAAATTAAAATCGTATTTCATTTTTAATCTCGATGGTGCGCTGTTGTTTATCTGCAGGTAATTAACACCACCACAACAGCCTCTTCTCTCTTTAGATATCGCTGTCGCATCCATTAAAAGAATTTCTCTATAACCGGCGTATCACTTGAAAGTCAAAGCTTTTACCGGTGCTTTAAGATTAATCCAAGCTTGGTGCTTGTGACAGCGTCACTGTTGGACGTTACAAAGTGAAAACGCGCTCAATGGTCGTCGTTTGTTTATCATTACACATTGACGTTTGTTCGTCTATTTTATTTCTTCTTAGCTTTTAGCAACGCTTTGAACTGCATTTATATTTATCCTCGAAATCCACGTCTGCATACACCATTATTAAGCTTAGATTGAGTCTTTATTTCATTTACTCACATAAATTATTTTATTTATCCTTATTTTAGATTTCGTGTGTACATTTAATGTATCCTAGGAAACAACAAAAATGAGGATTTACTTCATCGTAAATTCATTGTAAATTATTTCAACCAATTTGGCAGCTCCCCATTCTTTAAATAATGAAAATTCCTTGTCATATAAGTCCTTCGACTTGCCAGGTAACAAATTAAGTACAGGTTTTTAGCAAATCTAAAACTTGTTCTGAAATATCCATTTTCATTCATTTATTGATTCATTTGTTCGAGTTTAAACAACCAGAATTGAAAGTGTTTATTCCGGCGGGGTTACTCAGCAACGAACAAAGTGCTACCTACGTCACAACTAAAATTCAATTCCTCGTAACGACGACTCTAATAATATTAATATTAATAAATATAAGAATATTTCAGTTAATATTAGGATAGATAAAATTTATATTATATGTGGATTATTAAATAATAGTCAATTTAAGCTACTTATAACAATATAAATACCTATTGTAGGATAATTTCTACGCAGAATAAGGGGTAAAATAAACATTAACAAATCTAAGACAATCAAAGAAGTAATCAGATTAAAGAAGGAAGAGAAATGGTATTTGGAACGAAAGGAAATAGAATAAGGAAAGAATTTTGACTATTTAGGGGTAAGAGTAAGTTTTAATGGTAGAAAGATAGAAACAAAAAGTAATTAGAATATGTAAATATAAATTGCCAGAGATTAGCAATAAACAGAGAGGGTTCACGAGGCAACAGTAGGAGCAAAACTGTTTTACGTTCTGTAAATTTAGGAATATCAATCACAGGATAAAAATAGACCATAGATACAGAGTGTTCTGTAAACAGATTTTAGGACTAAGCAGAGCATCACCAAAAGGGGTAGCAATGGTATAAATAAGAAGTCTAGGAAGAAATGGAGTGATCCTAGAGAGCATATGAAAATTGAAATATTATATGAACAATGAAGATGAGAACTTGCTGAAACGGTGTCTGAAACAGATTAAGGCAATTAAGGACGAGGCAGCTAGAGAAAATATTACGTAAAATATGGATAGGACACATATGGAGGAAGGGAAAAAATGGAAAAGGATTCTAGAAGGCTAAGAAATCGAATATAATACATAAACAGGATATTTGAGGTGCACTATAAAATAAAAAGTGGCTTTGTTAAAAAGAAAAATAGAGAAAGAACAGTCTAGAGAATGGTATGTAGTCTAGATTTACGAGGGTTGGCTGATAAGTCCAGGGCCCCTTAATGAAAATAGTATTTAAAAACTTGTTTTTGCTTTATTTCTCAACTTAATCTCCAGAAAGGCTAATGCATTTGTCATATCGGTGTTCTAATTTAATTGAACCATCTCTGTAGTGCGATTTATCAAAATCCTCAAAATAGCTGTATACCGCACCAATGACCTCTTCGTTGCTGTGAAATTTTCATCCTCCAAGACATTTTTTGAGGTTTGGGAACAGGTGGTAGACGCTGGGTGTTAGATCTGGCGAATAGGGTGCATGAACTTTTTTACCATTACAATGACTGAACGATGCGCCGGATCATTGTAATCAATATAAATAATTCCCTGTGCATCCCAGAAAACACTCGCCATGACCTTGTTAACTGACAAATACACTTTGCCTCTTTCTGGAGTTGGTTCACCTGGCGCAATCCAATGTTTTGACTGTGATTTACTTTCCGGAGTGTAGTAATGTATCCAAGTTTCATCTATGGTAATATGTCGTCTCAAAATTCATTGGGATTTTTACGTTAGAGATCCACATTCTTAACAGAAACGTTCTTCACAGAAACAGTTTTTCTTTGCAACTTTTGATCAGGTGTCAACAAACGCGGCACCCATCCTACACAGACCTTGTGAAAGCCCGAAACATTAATTAAAATATTACGTGCATATTCTTGTGATGTGTTTACAGCCTCTGCTATCTCAAACAACTTTAATCCGGTCTTCCAGTACCAAACGATGAATTTTTTCAATGATCCCTGGAGATGTCACTTCTGCAGGGTATCAAGAGCGAGGCTCATTACTAGTGCCATTTTAAACTCTGTAACCCACCTCTTAATCATTGAATATGAAGGGCTAGAGTCTTTCAATGTACTGTCCATTTCCTCCTTGATTTATTTAGGCATTAAGTCTTTAAAATGGCAGTATTTAATCACTGCTCGTTTTTCCAAATCCTCCATTTTCATGAAAACTCCAAAGGTGTCTTGTTTAAAATGCTGTCACTCGAAAACTAAACAAGCTATTGGCCAATAACTATGGATACAAGCTAGTCTAGAGTTACACTAACGATGCTACCGTCTAACTGGCCTAGTGGCCCCATATCTGAATGAGGCCCGGGACTGATTAGACAATTCTAGTATGTGACAAAAAGAGAGGGAAGGCTTAGCGTAGATGAGTATGTGGTTTACAGGGAAACATGCAAGCCAGTTGAGAAATTTAATGCCATGCCGGCATGTTGCCATGGTAGCTCAGTTGTGATCAGCCACCTAGAGACCGGGAGATCCGTGGATCAAATCCCAGTAATGCAATTGCATTTTTCAATCTGACTCTGCCTAACTAATATAGATCTCATTAAAACACAAAATTTTGGTCATATAATTTAGTAATTTCCAAGATATTCCTTGTTAGTCGTTTCAATTTTAAGCCACTTAAATTTTTCTCAAACGCGGAGACATATTTTGTTTAATATCTCTTTTGTTTTACTCTTAGTCACGCAAAGAAAATCGAATTTTAACTGTCTTATATAGTGATAGCTTTTAAAGAATTTTACTATTGCTTTAGCTTCGTGCTGCTAATGTTTATCTCGATTAGTATACAGATAAATGAATAATCTCTTGTAAGAATAGTTTGTGTAAGAATCTAGAGAAGTTCATGTGAATGGAACATTTCTGTCTCTTTCTTTACTACCTAGTTTAGATAAAATATTTTCCCTACACACTTTCTAGTTTGTATTCATAATGTAGCTTATGCCAGACGTAAATAATGCAAACAGAAATCACATCTGCAGGATATTGCTTTAGGCATACATAAAAAAAAAAAAAAGAAATAAAAACGTTACGATGCAAGTACGCAATTATAACACAAGGCCAAACATGACAATAAAAACTGGTTTGTACTACTTCTCTTAACAATCGTAGAAAACAATGCGAGAAAGACGCTAATGTTCAGCAGCATGCAACTTCCGCTTAAGATTATTTTTAATACAAGTAGGTGTATACTTTCTTACAAATTAGACACACGCAACATGCACTTGAGTATAGGAAATAAAGAAACATAAGCTTAAAATTAATAAATATCCCAAAATAGGTATAGACAAATCCCGAATCACTTAAAACGCAACCTATACCGTGCACTTTAACTTTATGAATATATTAAATACTTTAAATTAAACTAAACGAAGCTAAACTAAATCCTCCGAAGTTTAAATCTTAGTATATTGATTGGAACTGCATTCTAATATCAGTTCATGAATATAAGACCTTAAAATGTCCTTGTCAAAATTAGCTAACACACTTAGTTTTAAATGAAACCAGTAGTTGGAAAAACAAGCAGACAATGATTGCAGTGGCGGTTACTGATTCTTAAATAAGAGCATAGGCAGCGTCGTGGTCGTGTAACTAGACCACTCACTTCTTACATAGGCGGCCCGGGTTTGATAATAGGGACCTCATGTGGGATATTAAGACTAAATAATAAGACAGGTATAGAAAAATTCCGAATTAGTTAAAACGCAACCAACTAATTTAGCTAACACACATAGTTTGAAATGAACCCATAGATGGAAAAGCAAGCAGCAATGAGTGCAGTGGCGGTTATTGCTTCTCATTAAGAGTTTAGGCTGCGTCGGGCAGAGTGGTTAGACCGCTCATCTCTCACCTAGGTGGCCCGGGTTCGATAAAAGGTACCACATGTGGAATTTGAGGTGGATACAGTGGCGGGTTCTTGGATTTCCCCCGCCATTCATTCCACCAATTGTTTCACTACATCTTTCCTGTCATCCACTTCACCGTCAATTCATATCATCCACTTCCTCACTTTAATCGAGCTGATCACCTGGCTTCTCTCTGATCCAGAATCCTTTGCTCCTCAATAGACGTCTGAACCCAGGCACTAGCTTGTAAGTCCTGCATACTAGGAGGGTAAACAGGGAAAGAAAGAAAATAGAAAGCAAAAGCCTGATATCACATAACTTTCCCTAGCTGTTACACAAAGAAACTTTTCCTACAAAAGATTATGCTTTTATCTACATAATGCCAATCGAGATAAACATTAGTAAAATTGGTCTTATTACTTACTTCCTTATAAGTAGAAGGACAATGCACTAGTCTAAAGCGATAGTCAAATTTTTTACAAGCTGATCGCTATGATAAACAATTGAAATTCGGTTCGGTCAGCAGCAAAACAAAAGAGAGATAAAAGGAAAGATGAGTTCCGTATGAGAAAAGTTTAAGTTGTTTAAAATTGAAACCATTAACAAAGAATATCACGGAATATCTACAAAAACAATACACACATATATCACATACATTGTGTGTTTTAACGAACTCTACTATGTTGTGTAGTAACTTTTTGCCTCTCTTTTATGGTTTACCAGAAAGGACATCCAGAATGAGTAATTTTCAGAAAATTCAAGATATATATTTGGTTTGTCATGAAAATATGTAAACCCTGTGATATTTTTATGAAAATAAAGCCATTTTTGAGAAAATCAACACTTTCTTAAGAGTTCCACGTAAAGGGTAGTTGGGGATGAGGGGATTTTCTTTAAAATCTTCGTGTCGGATCCTAAGATACTAAATTTAAATATCAAGTTTGTTATATTTTGTTAATTTTGTTAATTCAGGGGGTCTCCAAAGATATATTTCAATGTATTTCTCGGAATCGGATTTTTTTGTGAAATAAGATACCCTCTCTATGCACTATGTACAAAGTACGTGTAGAAAATGTAAAATAGTACCGGTTTCTTTGTATGCAAGTCAGACCGCAGGTAGCTAGCAACGGATGCGCTAATTGTTTCCCGTTATTTATTTAATATTAATTGTGTTATGTTGATTTTTACTTATAACGTTTTAAATGCAAAATCAGACATTTCACTTGTAAGCCCATAACATATAATATGTGTAATGTGTGTTCTTTGGATCTGAGGAGGAAATTGGAGGAACGTTTTTGAGCAAATTTAAGACACGAAAGTCTCGTATTCTTGCAAGCTATTTCGAAGGGTGGTGAACGCATCCTTTGGTAGGAAAGCATATTTTTAGGGGTTGCATATTGTATATCGAAGTTCCGTATAGTCAAGTGAGAAGTAGGAGAAGTTCTGAGTATCTGTCACGTCTGCGGGATCTATAAAGTTCGCTCAATAGGAAGTGAACAACCAGCAAGTCAGTTAACTAATTACCAGGAAGTTTAAGGCGCAGATATAGGGCCTTCGATTTATTTGGCCTTTGACGCCAGTTGATTGACTACGCATTACCTCTTGCAGAGGACTAGTGAACGGTGAGCAGAAGGGGTGGATGTCAACAGTTCTGAGAACACCTTAGTGAAATGGGACTTGTACTCTACCTTTCAACATAATACATTTAGAACATTTGTTTCCAGTCGCAGCAATTATGCTGATAGGTAACGTGTTCATTTCGGAAGTATCACTCAACCATGACATTTTATGATCGGTAGTCACTTCCATCTTGCATGAAAAGAATGTAGAAATGTTCTGGTGAAAAAATAATTCTGCCCCCCCCCCCCCAGTACATCATCAACCTGTTTACGAAGTTGGTAATGAATGCAGTCGAACGTTTAATTCCGCAACTCTCCTTTGAAACAATGAACTCACTGAACTAATAATGAGCTCAGCTTTACCGAATAAATCTGAAGACCTGGTATAACTTTAAAATTGGTATAAATACTGCGTTTAGGGGGCACAGAGACACTCTCTGCGAGTCATCAGACCTGTTACGTATGACCCTCGTGTTTCAGCAACGGTGAACACAAAAAACGGGCGCCAAAATGTAAATGTTTGTGTATTGAATCATTGAAGGTTGCATCAGCTTATGAATGAGCACAGAGTAAGACGCAAAAGTAAGCTTGCATGAGATCGCGCGTTATGTTTTGGACGGCAAAACGCAAATATTAATTTTCAAAAATACTCGTGGTTTCCGTCACTATTACTTTCTCCAAAAGTACCCATGTCGGCTTATCGAAGTGAAATAAACAAGTGCCAGAAATAATGTCTCCTGTCATGACCAAATCCTGAAAAATCTGATGTGTTCCATTCACATGACTTTCTCTACATCTCTGCAACAAATCATGTTAAAAAGCTTATGTTTCTAGTTACTTCATGCTAATCCAGAAAAAAAAAAATAGCAGAAATAGTCTTATTACTTGCTACCTTGTAAGTGGAAACGAAATTAGTGAATAGCATAGGTTAAAGTGATAGTCAAAAGCTGGTCGCTATGTGTCTGAAGTTCCATTGTTTGTATGAACAGCAGCTGACAAATTTCTGTATGAGTAAATTATAAGTTTTTCATACCTGAAACCGAAAACAAGGAATATCTCAAAAATGACCAACTGCACGAAAAAAAATGTGTATGACATAAAAGGTATGTTTTAACGTGCTCTACATTTGTTGTGTGGTAAGCTTTTGTTTAGCTCTTACGGTTTAGCAGTTGTGCAAAATTCCGTAATATTCATCCAGAATAAAGTAGTATACAGAGGCTATTCCCAGAAAATTCAAGATATACATTTTATTTGTCAGGTATATATCCTTAATACATGACATTTTAATAAAATCGTTAGTCATTTTTAAGAAAATCGAAATTTTCGACAAAAGTTCCATATAAAGGGTAGTTAGGGGTGGGAAATTTTCTTGAAAATTTTCGTGTCGCATCCTTGGAAGATACCAAACTTAAATACCAAGTTTGGTATTTAACGGTATTTTCGTTCTTGAGCTATGCTGTCCACATACACACACACATACGCACACACACGGACCTTTTTCCAAAAATTATTATTTTTGGATTTAGGGAGACCCAAAACATATATTTCCGGTGAAATCTCGGTATCGAATTTTTGGGTGGAATGCAATACCTTCGCTACACACTATGTACATATTACGTGTAGAGAAAGTAAAAAGGTATGATTTTCATAGCATTTAGCAATATACTACTTTAAAAATCCAAACCCAGGAGGAGAGAGGAGAGAAGAGAGAGACGATGCGGTGTGTTCCAGGCGAAAGAACGAAAAGTCCCGACTTCAAGGCCCGGCCAGCTACATGAGCCCAGTGGCATTACTGCCGCACAACGAATAGATGGTTAACTCAATGTTAAAAATTTGGTCTCACATTCCACTCCGGCGATCGACGCTCTCATACGCAGTCACCGGAAAAGTTTGCGAGGGATTTATACTCAATTTAGTTGGATGGGGAGGATTTAGACTACAGTAAAATAATACAAATAACATTGCGTTTTTAATTAAATTCCGTTACATTTGCAATTATTTCGTTAAAGTCTAGTTTAGCTGCGTTAGAGGTATTTTCAGCTGCACTAACAGATATTTGTCAGCCAAACGAATATGTGTGTTTTGATTTGCTATAATTTAGTTGTGCAAAGAATTTTATTATAGCATTGTGTAATGTGTATAATTAAACATAGCCAACATTTTTGCTGTAAATAATATTGTGTTTTGCAATTGATACATGTTTAACTCTTTGACGTAGTTATGTTTAAAAACGTAGTATTTTGCACTGACATTAATTATTATAGTTGCAAATTTAACCTTACCTTTGCCAGTTTCGAGTTGTAGAGGATTTACAGAAAGTTCAAAATCATTCCCTGGAAATTAATTTACTCCTTAGATTTTCTAATAAGAAAATATATCTATTAAATTCCTTGTGTTTTGGATAAATTGCACAGAGAGAAAATGATACAGATGCGTTCTGCATATTTCACAGTTTCAAATGCACGATAAAATAGTTATTGTATTGTACTTGTCAATTATATTTTTGAATTTTTCATTATTGTTTAAGATGATATAAAAATGATTTTTCCAGCTGTTTTGGAAAAAAAGTCGATTTTCGGTTTTGTAAAATACGAACTTTACTTTAAACTAAATATCTGCGCATGTAACATATTGTAGCAAAACCATGGGTAGGAATGGTAGGAATCACCCCTACACTGCGCATATTAGGGGTAGTAGTTTTACACCTGCGAGAGGGAAGCGAGAGGCCTGAAGGGTTCAGCAGGGTATAGATAACCTTAAGTTAGAAAGATAAGGAGCTATAAATAAATACACAAGCGTGCGAGGAGGGACAGGACTTTAATTGTTAAGAAATAAGATGTGGTTAGGGGTGAGAGAACCCAAACTCCATTGAACTCATCTGGTACATCGTGGGTCTTGCAGTTTCCACTTTAAAATAAAACTGTGCCGTCAGTCAGTACGTATAAATCTCTTCTGGCCTAGTTATTGAAACTTTTTATAATAAAACAAATGGCCATGCCAACATAGCTAATATAGATTGCTGAAACTAGCGCAACATTACCTCTTACTAAATGAAATATAATTTTCCAAAAATTACCTTGTCAAATACTCTACAACATGTTTAGAGTCCATTTTAACGCATCTCTCCATTTAAATTGCGCCCTGTCCAAGTAAAGGTTGCATTTTTGTTATCTTTCCATTAAACTGCCTTTCCCACAAAAATATAGTTAAGAGATCTGAAAATAGTCCAAAATGCACTAAAGAATGTGGGCAATAACTTATCCGGTTAGCATTTATATATAATAATTTAATTGTTAAACAGTTATCATATTCACGCGCTCCTTTTAATAATTTTCCTCATTTTCCATTGTAGAATATTTTTAAACAAGACATTTCGAGTAAATGAAGATTTACAACAGCCAATTTTTTTTAAAGGTATTAAGGAATGCAACTCAAAAATCTGACTTTTTATTTTTGATTAGCTGCCCTGATACACACACACGGACATGTATTTCCGGTGAAATCTCGGTATCGAAATTTTGGGAAAAATACAATAACTTCTCTATCAACTATGTACATGTGCTGGAGAAAGTAAAAATGATCACTATATAAACATTATAGACCTTCAACTAATGAAGGGTTCGTTCATTATCCTCTCTTTTGTTTGAATTTGGCACTTATGCTTTATATAATACCCCTACGTTAATTAGAGAGCGTATTGAGAGCATCAAACACAACAGTTAAAACTGCAATGTGAGGTTCTATGGGGAAACAAACACACGCTGTTTTTGTATTAGCTGACGCTCAATATGGGGTAAGAAAAGTCAGCACTAATTGCTTTACTATGTCGCTGCTTGTTTTGGAATAGTTCGCCTTAATGTTCACGATGTGTCGCTAATTGCAGAAGCTTTATCATTTTGGCATAAGAACGTCCCGTTATCTTGAAAGCGCAAGAAATAGAAAGTGACGTGTGTACTCATTCATGCAACAATGTGGCACAATAACAGAAGCGTATAGATAAAAATCTGATGTGTACCATTCACATGACTTTCTCTACCTGTTCTGCAAACAAAAGAGATGCTTTTATCTACATCATGCTAATGAGTATTAGTAGAAATGGTCTTACTACTTGATTTCTTGACAGCAGGAGGGAAATATGGCTAACGCGATAGTCATATCTTTTAAAAGCTGACGCTTTGTGAACAATTTAAGTTCGGTTTGCTTTGCAAGACTAGCAGTAAACAAAAGCACGATGAAAGGAACGGTAACCTATAGTTTGAGAAAAGTTACATAGTTTAAACTTGAAACCAATCACAAGTAGTGTCTTGGAAGCAGTCAACTCTACAACTAAAAATGCACATGATATAAATTGTGTTTTGTTTACTTCTTACGGTTTACCAGTTATTCAAAGTTCAGCAAAATTCATCGAGAATGAACAGATCTTCAAAAGCTATTCCCAAAAAGTTCAAGATATACCGTTATATAGCATTAAAGACATTTTTGAAAAAAACAAAATTTTGAAAACTTTTTCGAAGTAAAAAAAACATTGAAAAAAAATTAAGAAAAGTTTTTTTTATGCCAAATGGTTGTAGAAACTTGGTTATAGAGACCCTTATAAATCTATAGAGAATCAACATTTAGCTATCTTCACTTCATTAGGGCTCTACAGCCATTTACATATCCTACAATACACCTGTTTCCTAGCATACTGTTTTATGAATGAGCCTTTTTCTCAGAACTACATTTTTCCATTTTAAAAATATTCCACGAGTCTACGTTTTTGTTTAAATATGACTAAAATTTATCAGAATGCATAGAAGTATAGGTTTCTATTGCAATATAAGGTGACAAAGTCATCCTAAAACAAATAGTATTCCTTCAAAAACATATTTTATATAAAATTATCTTGGTCCAGAGTTTCCGGTGTAGACCGCGTCTTAAGGCTAAAATCTGCCGACGTTTCGCCCATCTTATGATAAGGCTTCCTCAGGGCTAACCGCAGTTAGTCAGGGCTAACCGCCTTATCATAAGATGGGCGATACGTCGGCAGATTTTAGCCTTAAGACGCGGTCTACACCGGAAACTCTGGACCAAGATAATTTTAATATTGGCCGTGGAAGTTTACGAAAACATATAACACACCTCTACGGGGAGAGAATGTATAAGAAAACACAACTGCAGTTAGCCCTGAGGATGCCTTATCATAAGATGGGCGAAACGTCGGCAGATTTTAGCCTTAAGACGCGGTCTACACCGGAAACTCTGGACCAAGATAATTTTAATATTGGCCGTGGAAGTTTACGAAAACATATAACACACCTCTACGGGGAGAGAATGTATAAGAAAACACAACTGCAGTTAGCCCTGAGGATGCCTTATCATAAGATGGGCGAAACGTCGGCAGATTTTAGCCTTAAGACGCGGTCTACACCGGAAACTCTGGACCAAGATAATTTTAATATTGGCCGTGGAAGTTTACGAAAACATATATTTTATATAAAATTATTTATTTTAGATATTAACATTTCTAATTTAAAATTTATCATAATTCAGTAATAAACGTTATTGAAACAGCAACATCATACGGATTTGTGTATGGTTCATACTCAAATTAAACATTCCAACCATTTTTCTCAAAATTTGGAACTCGTTGAATATTTAGGTTATGTAATATATTTACTAATACAATTTATGAAATAATTTATATCCTAAAAATATTTATCCAATTTTGAGGTTTATATAATATAATGGTAATGCAATCCTAGTAAAATTTTCAGAAAAATCTATTCAGAAATACATAAACTTTAGATTTCACTTCCAGTACCCCTTTAATTTGCACTTGTTATATCACGTTGGAACGAGCAGTAAATGTTCAGCTCTAAAGGAAGCTCCTCAAGAAAAATCTTTCTAACACTTGAAGTCATCTATACCAGTCTTCATATTAACTCAATTTTTTTAGTACATTATAAATTTGGTTTTTATTTTGAAGGATTTAAATACAAAGACAAAACTGATATTAATGTAAGTGTATTGAACAGCAAATTGTTGAATAATTTTTATTTCACTTTCCAGTTATAGAGCATAAAGAAGAATCTTCAATACACATTTAAATTATTTTAATATTAGATTTAACAAATCTCTTTATAAAATATTTAGAAAAAAATGCATTCATAGAAAATTCCAAGAGTTTTTATGTTCCTTTTATAAAACGTTATAGTATTCTTTTAATAATATACACGAGTTATCGTATTTTATTTCACCAGCTATGGACACTTTACTTAATAATATTATAAACTCATTTGCATTATAACTATAACCCTAATATACCTCCATATAAAATAATGTTTTATGTACTTGTATATTCAGTAAATAAATAATACCATTCACTCGACTTCGCTTCCTTTTTACTTTCTCTATATGTACTATGTACATGGTGTATAGAGAAGATATTGCACTCCACCCATACATTCGATACCGAGATTTCACGGGAAATATATGTTTTAGGCCCCCCCTGTATCCAAAAAAAGCATTTTCAGAAAAAGGGTCTGTGTGTGTGTGTGTGTGTGTGTGTGTGTGTGTGTGTGTGTGTGTGTGTGTGGGTCCGTGTGTCTGTAAACACGATAGTTCAAAAACGAAAAGTATGTAAAATACCAAAGCGGCATTTAAATCTTCCAGGGATGCGACACGAAGATTTTTAGAAAAATCCCTCCCACCCCAAACTACCCTTTACATGGAACTGTTTTCCAAAATGTTGATTTTCTCAAAAATGGTTCTAACAATTTTCATTAAAATTTTGTATATTAAAGATATTTACCTGACAAATAAAATGTATATCTTGAATTTTCTGGCAATAGCCTCTGAAGGTTATTTTATTCTAGACGAATTTTAGGGAAATTTGTATTATTGCTAAACCGTAGGAGATGGACAATAATTTGCCTCACAAAATATAGAGCTCACTAAAACACAGAATTTATGTTTCAATATATTTTTTCGTGGAGTTGATCGTTTTTGAGTTATTCCTTGTTTTTAGTTTCAGCTTCAAAAAGAAATTCTATTTTTCTCATACAGGAATCTGTCAACTCCTGTCCATACAATTAAAGGAACTTCAGTCACATAGCAACCAGCATTTGACCATCACTTTAACCTATGGTACCCCCTTATTTCGTTTCTACTTACAAGGAAGCAAGTAATAAGACTTGTTCTGCTAAATTTGTTCTCGATTAGCATGAAGTAAATAGAAGCCTCAGCATTTTAACAATAATTTGTTGCAGAGATGTAGAGAAAGTCATGTGAATGGAACACATAAGTTTTTTTTTCCTAGTGAATGTACAATATTCGTGGAATAACCGATCAGCACTTAAAATAATCGTTTAAGTAGACACACATATCACACACCTTAAAACTATTAGCAGCAATTCATTTTAATGCACAAGTACTGCTGCTAAATTCCAACATGACGGGAAGCCTAGTAATTATGACACGCATATCCGGGTGTTATGTCTCTCTGAGGACCACAATTTAGTCCAATGCCCTTTAAAATGAGCTTTATGCGAGTTGTGGGCTGTTGAATGTCCTACAACAGAGCTGTTAACATAACGGAATACACCAATTATTATCGAACCTAGAACATCCAAATAGAGCATGAGACAATAAGCCATGCTTTTCAGCTAATGGATTATTGCTGAATCAGTAGCGGAAACACGTCTCACAGTAATGGGCATTTGCGAGATACTGTCTCAATTACTGGAACATTGGAGATACTCCTAGAAAACCAGAAAGCTCACAGCGTTCTGTTCACTTCTGCACGTACTTCCCGTCGCCATTCCAGGATACTGGACCATCGAGCGTAGCGATATCTTCAATTGGATGGATTTGAAAGGACTTCATAGGGCTTATGAAACATATGTGCCAAATTAGCTTTCAGACTCAGGTTTATTTCCACTATATGTGTTTTTATGTGCTTAAGGGTTATTATTGTTATGTGCTTATTGGTGTCATTTTGTCACTTTGTCATTTCAAAATTACGTTATTGCTTATTTGCAAAAATAAAATCTACAGAACAGTTGTAGATTCAATAAACTACGTCAGTTTTGAAATGTCTTCCACATTTAAACTTTAAAACTTAATTAGCACCCACTTAATTTTCATAATATTTTGCTGCAATAGAAGCCATCTTCTCTTGCAATTTGTATAACAAGCAGATGTAGATTGCACTGGATGTTCAAGAACCTATAGTCAATAAAACTAAGTATTGGTTTTCTATGCGTCTCATGGTTTTAGACAAAAAATAAAAAAGGAAAAAAACCTGATGTGTTTCATTCACACAACTTTCTCTACAAACTGTTGTTATTAGCTCCTTCTAAGCAGAAGGGAAACAAAACAATACACTAGGCTAAAGGATAGTCAATTCTTATAAAAAGCCGCTAAGCGAATCAATTGAAATTGAAGGGGACCTCAAAACATATATTTTAGGTGAAATTTTGTACTTTTGGGTGAAATAAAATATTTTATCTGCCTACTATATGGATAGCGTATATAAAAGGTAATAAAGTATATTACATGAGAATAAGAAACATAAAATCAATACATCAATTTTCCTTTATTCTGAACAGGAAGCAAATGTCAAAGATAGGATACCTAGTTTTATCAAACACAGTTTCGGGAATTTTGAGTAACATTTTCGACTTCATTACATTAAATTAATCGCAGCAGGTAGAATTTGAAAACACATGTTTTTAAACACAAAGGCAGTAACTAAAAACTATTGAAACCACATGATTGAAATTTCTATAGCTTTACTCATAGATACTGTAGCATATTTCTACGACATGCTAAGTTCATAGATTTAAAAATATGGAAGTTAGATTTGAAACCAATTTGAGCCTTATTCATATATTATGTTTGTCAGACGATCTAGTGCACGAGGGCGTGGTCTATTTTCCCCTAAGCAATCCAGTTTTTAATCGTTGCCTACCACTTTGCGTTTGCCCATTACACGTTGAATAAAATAATTAAAATGTGTTGAACAGATTTAATAACTTCGAAAAAAGAGCAGGTGGGGGCAGCTAGAGGGAAATCTTGATAAAAACATCTGATGTGTTACACTCACATGACTTTCTCTGGCTGCTCTACAAACCTCCTACAAAAGATTATTCTTCTTTGTACACAATGTAGAAGGAAATAAGGGAATGCGCTATGCTAAAGTGATTGTCAAATGTTTTAAAAGCTATCGTTATGCGGTTGTCATTGCAAATCACTTCTTTGATTGGCCAGGAGTGGCACAAAAGAAAAACGGACACTTCCTGTCTGAGAAAAATTTAAGTACTTCACAATTGAAATCAATAACAAGGAATATCTTGGAAACGGTTACCTCCACAACAAAAACGTAAAGGGTGTAAAGTGTGTGTTTTGTCGTGATGTAAATTTTTGTGTAGTGAACATTTTTCTATATATTACGGTTTAGAAATTAAGCAAAATTCGGTAAAATTCATCCAGAATAAAGAGGTCTTAAGAGGCTATTCCCAAAAAATTTAGAGATATACATTTTATTTCGGACATAAATAGTTTTAATATACCGGATTTTAATCAAAAGCGTTAGAGCCATTTTTAAGAAAATCAAAATTTTCGAAATTTTTTCCATGTAAAGAGTAGTTTGCGGTAGGGGGATTTTTTTGAAAATCTTTGTGTCACATCCTTCGAAGATACTAAACCTAAACACCAAGTTTGGTATTTAATGGTCTTTTCGTTTTGGAGGTATGCTGTCCACAGACATACACACAGATAGACACACACACACATATATACGGACTTTTTTTTAAAAATGCTTTTTTTGGACTCAGGGGACCTCAAAACATATATTTTCCGATGAAATCTCGGTATCGAATTTATGGGTGCATTGCAATACCTTCTCTATCCCTTTGTACATTGTACATATGGGGCTAGAGAAAGTAATAGGGAGAAGAAAATGAAAAGGGTTTTAAAAGTCAGAAGCAGGATAGAAGGCTCAAGTAAACATGGGGTGAACTAGAAAATAAAAACTCTCTCTGTTTATACCGAAGCATACGCCTATGCATTTTGCTATTCATATCCAGGAAACTGCAGTAACCTCCAAATACTCAGGTCTGCGGTAGGACTTACCTTCAGGAAATGTGATGTTTAGGTTCGATTATAGAACATGTTTTATCGCACGTATTATCTTTCAGACTTGTTCATCTTTGCTGATTGAAAGACCTGCAACACACCTGCGTCTTTTGCTTCGGCAGCTCTCAACTTACACTGTAACCGCTCGATGAGGTTATTTATGGCCATGGGCGAACAAGAATGAATTCTCTCTTTGGGGCTATTCCGCTTGTCAATAGGCTGTGCCGGTCTTTACTTTGATTCACACAACTCATGTCCTCTACCTCCTTTACTGGGCCAATTCTGGTCTGAAGGATATTTATCTCTGCCGTTCATCGCCCATTCTGCTTAGGGTCCAGTTAATTCCCTCAAGGAACTTGGAACATGCAGTGTATCCAGGAGAACTTCGTGCTTTATTGGAGTGCAAACTTAAGATAGAGATGTAAAGCAATTTGGAAATGATTACATAAATAATATTTTGCAATTCTGGTTACTAAATTTAAATGTATATATTTGAATTAATAGGAAAAAATTATAAGAATTAAGCATTCAAAAAATATACGCCTATAGCAGCATTATTTCTTCTCTTTCTTTCTCTACACGTACTGTGTATACAAATCATTTCAAAACGACACCAAAGATAGCAGTCGATTAGCTTTCACTTTGACTTGTCCGAAACTTGATGTCGCAACTTTCTAACTCTTCTATTTAAAGTTTTATGTGTGTTTAAAATCGCACACATTTGGAATTAGGCAGCGAAGAACCAACGGTTCTCCTACACTATACCCACATGCTATTTTTCCATTACTAAGGTGACCTGTCCCGCGCCGGCGTGTCTATCAAACCACGCCTACACCACATGACTGGGACCTTCGCTACCAACCGGCATCTCTCTTAGAGTGGATCAAGTACGTGTCATTTGGTTATGTAGGACTGCCTAATCCATGGTGATTTTATGACAGTTTTTGTATGTGCCGAATTTAGAGCTGAAAATTATATTCACGTATCACGCACGGTGTGACCAGCAAGGTCCACATCTTCGTTTGGTGTCGTTTTGAAACACCCTGTATAGTATATAGAGAAGGCATTGTATTGCACCCAAAAATCGATACCGAGATTTCACCGGGAATACATGATTTTGGACCCTCTTAATCCAAAAACAAAGCATTTTTTTTTAGGAAAACGTCCTCGTGTTGTGTGTAAATGTGGGCAGTATAGCTCAAAAACGAAAACTCCGTTAAACATTAAACTTGATATTTTCATTGAATATCTTCCAAGAATGCGACACGAAAATTGGCAAGAAAATCCTTCTCCTCAAGATACCCTTTACATGAAACATTTTTTTAAAATTTTGTGTTTTCTAAAAAGTAGCTCTAGCGACTTTAATGACAATACGATATAAATACGATATGCTATAAAAACGAAATATATATCCTGAATATTCTGGAAATGTTTCTTTAGACTTTTGTATAGCTCGTAAACCGTAAGAGATAGATCAAAAGCTACTTTAGAACAATTATAGATCTCGTGAAAACGCACGATTTAATGTCAGTCATTTTATTGTAGGTTAACCATATCAGATATATTCCCTATTGTTTGTTTTAATTTTAAAATAATTAACATTTTCTCAAGCGGGAAGCCCCATCTGTTCATATCTCTTTCGTTTTACTCCTGGCCTTGCTAAGAGAACCGACTCTCAATTGTTTCACATAGCAACCAGGTTTTAAAAGATAGATGATCGCTTTAGCTTACATTTATCTTCTATTTACAATGCTTATTTCTACTAATGCTGATTTCGATTACCATGAAGTAGATAAAAGAGTTTTCTTTTGTAAGAATTACTTATAGAACAGGTAGAAGAAATCATGTGAATGTAACCCACCAGCATTTTTTTAGAAGTACTCCTCGGAAACTAGTAAGCATAATAAATTTGCAGCAGTTACGTGCTCTTTTATTTTAATTCTTATTTATTTTTTTATGTTTTACCTTTGTGTTAATCAGTAGGTTAAGTATCTCTTCCTAGTTGATACAAAATGAAATTTAATAACGGCAGGTCTATCGATATGAAATACATTTAGACAAGTAGGAGATAGGTAAATAATGACTAATTAATTAAATAAATAAACATGTAAATAAATGCATACATAAATAACAGCTATAACAGAGTATATTCATTTATATTTCTACAATAGTACGATATATTCTATATTTACTAGCAAAGTGTTTTAAAATCAGCAGCTTCCACGGAACCTAACCTCGTAGGTGCCCCATATATTACATAAACATCCTTCAAGATGTGGAGACATATTGACTCTAAGGTGCTTTTGCCCCCAGGGAACCTGCCTTGTTACTGGCATTGCCATAATGGGTTCTATCCTGTTTCTACATGCATTATTTGCGTATCAACTTCTATCAAGTTGAATACAACACAATAGACAAATGTTATTTTCTAACATTCATAAAAGAGAATTTTATGGGGCATGTTCATCTGATTTACAATCTATTATGATTATTCTATCACCTAGAAATGTAAATAAATTTATGAATAAATAAAGATTGTATACATACTTAATTCAGTGCCTTAGCTATGTAATGTATACAATGAATTGGCTCTTACTTACAAGGGGCGTTCAACAAGTCCATAGAATATCCAAGAAATTACACTCATAGCATCGAAAAAAGTTTGTGTTTAGTAACCATCATCTCTTACTAGAAGACAGTTAAAGTTTCAGCTATATCCATCACGTAGTTTCGTTGCCATAGGTATTGAATCAATAATCTTATGCACACTTCTAGTGAAGTGACTTCCTCCGAAATGGTTCACAAAATATGGTTTTGAGTGATCAACAAATCAAAGTTCGCGAAATAGTAGAGGCCACATGCATATTACAAGGTACAGCGTTTTCAATTTTGTACCAAAATTGTCATGTTTGCTCTCAATGGAGTATAAATGCAATCGTATGATCGATTGGGAAGCTGGTTTGACATTTTTCCGACGCAATCTGACGAGTTCCTGTGACGATACATGTAGACATGCAACATGAATACACTATGAAGCTCCATAGATAAAAGTGCAGTCGAAACAGTGGGTTTTAAAGGCGAACCGGCTCCTAAGAAGTGAATGGTGAAATCTGCAGAGAAAATTACGGCCTCGGATTTTTGGGATACACGTGGAATCATCTACATTGATTACTTAACTAAAGGAAGAACGATAAATGGAGAGCTTTGTGCATCATTATTGCACCGGGTGAACGTATAAATAAAGAAAAAAGGAACTCATCTGATAAAAAAAGCTTCTCTTCCATCAGGACAATGTAAGGATGCACACCTGCACAGTTTTGATGAAGAAAATTGTAATATTAAGGTTCCACTTACTACATCATCTACCGTATTCACCAGATTTGGCCCCCAAATTTCCGAACTTGAAAAGGTGGCTCGGCGAAAAAGATTCAGTCTAACGAAGGGGCCATCTCCCAAACAGATGGCTACTTTGATGACCTTCCGCAATCCTACTATTTGGAAAGGCTTAAAACAGTTGGAGAAACGCTGGGAAAAGTGCATCAAGCTAAGAGGAGATTTTCCTGAAGAATAAAAAGAAATATACCAAAAATAAATTTCTATCTTCCTCTAAGGATTCTTTGAATGCCCCTTATAATTTGGGCCCAAGGCTCAAATTTTCGATATGGGCATTGTCACAAATATGTGCTCTAAAAGTTTTGTTCAGTTTAGTTCAATGTTTTAAATTGAAATTATTGCATATGAACAGATTTAAATAATACTGTTGGAAATTGAGTTTTAAATGAAAATGAGGACTATTAGCAGAAGTATGTGGTAGGTGGGAGCACTCCCTTGTGAATAAATGACCTTACAGTTTTACAAAGTAATAATATTTAGGCCTCCAATTTCAAGATTGCAGAGAGAACGTGGAGCTTATATTTCTTATAAAAATCTCTTAGGAAAGGGTAAGTGTAAAATCATATGTGATATTCCTGAGAGACCTCTGTAATACACTGATAGGCTGTTCACGTAAAGCTCGCTCCCTGGAAACTAAATCCCTTTAGTTTCGGAAACCAGCCTCTAATAAAATATAAAGTCCCAGGAAATGCAGAGATATAAAAGAAGAGGGAAAAAAACCCTAGCCCTAAGTTTACTCAGAAAATAATTTGGTTTACATAAGATGCTTCAATAAAACTATCTTAGATTAAAATGTTAATTTTGTACTTATTGTATAAAAATAAGCAACTTTATACGCATTTTGGCAATAAAGTTCTACAAATATGTATGGTATAATAATAATAATCCAATATTCATTCAAACAAACAATACACCTATTAGCTTACGATTTTACAAGAGTTGAAACTAAATGCTTACTTTGGGGTACACATTTTCGGACATTCTGGCTTAATTACCTTCCCAAGGAATATGCACAATGAATTGAATAACGATAACTTTTAGGAAATAAGACTGCTATGTATTCAAAATTGAATGCTTGTTGAAATTTATTGTTTAAACACTGATCTATACAGCTCAATCGTTTAATACATTAAAGAGCACAACATTAAGAAAGGTGTGTAAATAATATTCTACTACAGCTAGAAATCATAATTGCACCCACTTAAAAATAAGAATCTTCTAGAAATTCCGTACCTATTATTAAAAACGACGCTCTATACATATTATACGGAGAAATTCTGCATAAGCAAAACTTGATAGAAGTATTAATGGAAAACATTAGAAGGATTATCCCACAAATTCAAGATATATTTATTACGTAAATATCTTAAACCTATAAAATTTTAATAAAAACGGCTAGAGCCATTTTTAGAAAAACATAAATAATGAGCAACTTTTTTTTATTGCATGCTAAACATCCTTTAACCTGGTTGGCCATATTGGACGATGAATGAAATTGGTGAAATGATGCTCAAATGATCTCGAGTCTATTGAGCAAAAAGTTACTTGACATTCGTCTTCACAGGATAAGGGAAAATCCCGAAAAAACCTTATTCGGGAAACTCACCTTTATTTTGAGGCGTCCTGAATCCCCCAAAAAATTATTAGAAAAAGTCCTTGTGTATGTTTGTCAGTGTGTCTGTGGGCAGCATAGCTCAAAAACGAAAAATCCTTTATATACCAACTTGATATTTAAGCTCAATATCTTCCAAGGATGTGCGACACGAAGATTTTCAAGAAAATCCACTTAACCAAACAAGCTTTACATGGAAAATTTTTGAAAAATTAGATTTTTTCCAAAATGCCTCTAAATTTTGATTAAAATATCGTATGTTAAAGATATTTACCTGACAATTAAAATGTATATCTTGAATTTTCTGGGAATAGCCTCTGAAGACTACTTTATTCTGAATGAATTTTACGGAATTTTGCATAACTGCTAAACCATAAGAGATGGACAAAAACTTACCACACAAAAATGTACACTAAAACACACAACCTATGATACATACACTTTTATTCGTTGAGATATTCCTCGTTATTGATTTTTGCTATAAAACACTTACACTTTTCCCATACGAGAATTTGTCTACTCCTGTTCATACAAACAAACGAACTTCAATCACATAGCAATCAGCTTTTGAGTATCAGTTTAGCCTATGGTACTCATTTATTTCCCTTCTATTTACATGGAAGCAAGTAACAAGACGATTTCTGATAATTTTTTCTCGATTAGCAAGGAGTAAATAGAAGAATAAACTTTGTAACAATAATTTTTGTAGAGAGGTAGAGAAAGTCATGTGAATGGAACGCATCAGATTTTTTCCTTTCTTTTTAACAAACTGGCATTTACATCATTAGGAAGTTTGAGTTTTCCACCATGCTAGCACAATAGTAGCTATTTGTACAATCATGATAATGCGATGTAACATAAGTTTACATTTAATGTTCAGTTACTATTATCAAGTTAATATACAACGCTATCGTTGATATTACTTACATTTATCAAACTTCTCATTCTAAAAACTGATTTTTACTTTCTTTACACGTATTATGTACATAGTGTTGAGAGAAGGTATTGCATTACACCCCAATTTCGATGCAGAGATTTCACTGGAAATAGAAGTTTTAGAATCCCCTGTATACAAAAAAACAATTTTTAGAAAAATGTCGTTTTTATGTGTATTCATGCGTCCGTGTGTTCATTTGTCATTGTGTCCATGTGTCTGTGAACACGATAACTCAAAAACGAAAAATCGATAAAATACCAAACTTGGTATTTAAGTGCAGTATGTTTTAAGGATGCAACATGAAGATTTTCAATGAAAATCCCCTCACCCCAACTACCCTTTACTGCTTTTTTCAAAAATGGCTCTAACGATTTTGATTAAAATGTCGTATATTATATTTATATGACAAATAAAACGTATCTTGAATTTTCTGGGAATAACCTCTAAAGATCTCTTTACTCTGAATGAATTTTGTATAACTGCTAAACCGTAATAGATTGACAAAAATTTAGCACACAAAAAATGTAAAGCACATTAAAACACACAATTTATGTTATACACATTTTTTTCGTGGAGTTGATCATTTTTGAGATATTCCTTGTTCTTGGTTTCAGCTTTGAAAAACTTTTACTTTTCTCATACAGGAATTTGTCAACTTGTGTCCATACAAACAAAGGAATTTCAGTAGCATAGCAACCAGCTTTTGACTTCACTTTAACCTATGATACTCCTATATTTCGCTTCTACTTACAAGGAAGTAAGTAATAAGAATATTTCTGCTAATTTTTTTCTCGATTAGTATGAAGTAAATAGTAGAATAAGCTTATTAACAATAATTTGTTACACATCAGTAGAGAAAGTCATGTGAATGTAACACATCAGCTTTTTAGCCTAGTGTATTCGCTTATTTTCCTTCTACTTACAAGGAAGCAAGTATTTAAGAACATTTCTGTTAATGTTTATCTTGACTATTATATAGTAGATAAAAGAATATGCTTTTTAACAAAACAATTTGTTACAGTGATGTAGAGAAAGTCATGTGAATGCAACACAGATTTTTGAATCTGCATAGCTCTGCAGTTATTCTCCAAGAATTAGCCAGTATTTTCCAACACATCTGCTGTGATGAATAATAAAAAACTTGATTGGTTATCAAAGTTGTAGCAAAGGCTACTACTGAAACAAATTTTTGCTTCAGAAGATTGTAAGTTAAATCCTCTGTGATGTTTGCAAATTAGAACTGTCAGAAACAGGAAGATTGCATCCATTTTCCAACGAAATCTCGATTTCATTAATTATACAGCGTTGTAGCGTTTTCGCGGAAGCTCAGGGCTTTACTATTGAATTTAGGTGACACGAAGTTACTGTTCTCTTTGGGAAGCGGTCGTTTCCCAGAATCAGGTTTGAGGTAGCTCATAGTTAATAGGTGGAGGCGGATGTCTATCGATCGGAAAGTCCTCGCTTCGGTGTCCTTAAGGGAAACTGGGATTTCTACTAAATTTGTTCCTCTCTGTCACCATGGTAACCGTATTCACAGAGTATAAGAAGTTTCTATGGAAACGTAGCCTGAATATGAAGCTAGGCAATGTACTCTTCTAGATTGCAGACCTGTGAACACAGAAACGAGATATCTTACTTTTTTGGAAATGAGAGAACTAAGCTTTCCTTTATTAGTTACCTTCTGAAGAAAACGAAACAGCCATTAGCTTTATGAAAGACAAAGCTATACTCTAATCAAGGTACATGTATAAAATGGAAGTGACAGATCTTCTAGTTACAGAAATAAATATAACTGAAAATAGTAAATAGTTATATACGATGATAACTGAATGGGTAATTGCCAAAGCGAGATAACCATAATTTTATCAGAAGAGCGAAAAACCAACATTTACAAATGCCAATGCAGAAACTTTAGGTATATAGACAGCAAAAATCGAGCATACAAAGGAATACAATTTATCTTGTAAATTTCATCATCTCGGTGGTCTGTTGCTTAGGGTTACCATTAAAACTCACATTTTCAACAAATTATAAAGTTAAAAACCCGATGTGATACATTCACATGCCTTTCTGTACATCTCTGTAATAAATTATTGTTAAAAAGCTTATTCCTCTTTCTACTTCATGAAAATCGAGATATACAATAGCAGAAATTGTCTTTACTACTTGGTGACTTATAAGTAGAAGGGAAAAAATATAATGTGTTCCATTTACATTATATCCTCTAGCTGTTCATCAAACAAACCTTTTATTCAAAAGATTATTCTTTTATCTACATCATAATATTATTAGCTTCCTTATAATAGAAGGGAAATAATAAAATGTACAAGCTAAAGCGATAGTCTAGTCCTTTAAAATCCGGTCGCTATGTGAAAAAATTGAAATTCCAAACTCTTTGCATGCCAGGAGTAAACAAACGAGAAACGAGAAGAAAGGTGTCTTCCCTTTTGAGAAAAGTGTAAGTGGCTTAAAATTAAAACTAATAATCCGGAATTCCTCGAAAACGGATAAATAAAAAAATGTATATGAAAGAAATTGTGATTTTAATGAGATCTACATTTTTTATGTGATACAACAGTCAGTTTGTCAGTTATACAACGGTCATCCAGAATGAAGAGGTCTTCAGAGGCTATTTACAGAAAATTCAAGATATACATCTAGTTTGTCTAAAAATATCTTAAGCACAAGATATTTTATTGAAAGTCGTTAGTCATTTTTGAGAAATCAAAATTTTAGAAAAAATTTCCATATAAAGGGTAGTTAGGTGTGAGCGGACTTTCTTTAAAATCTTCGTGTCAAATCCTTGGAAGAAACTCAACTTAAAGACCAAGTTTGGTGTGTAACCGACTTTTTGTTTATGAGCTATGCTTCCCACAAACACACAGAAAGACATATGCACGAACCTTTTTCTAAAATGCTTTTTTTGGACTCAGGGAACCTCAAAATATATATTTCTTGTGGAATTTCGGTATTGAATTTCTGCGTGCAATACAATACCTTCTGCATACACTATGTAAATAGTACGCGTAGAGAAAGTAAAAGGGGGTATTTTCAGCAAATTATGAAGTTAAAAATAGCATATCTCAGGATACATATTTCTTTAACTTCTCACGCATGAATTATTTTGTTACATATGCATTTCTTCCTCTAATTCGCAAACCGGTTTTTTAAATCCCTTTCACCAGCACCACAACTAAAGCGACTTGAATGGCTATGATCTTTAGTGCGATACGAGACTGGCCATTCATTCAAAGCCAAACGTTGCGAGTTCGAGTCCCAGTGACTGCAGTAAAATGAGCCTTCGGTAATGGACGGGAGGGTCCACGTAAAATAACCGGTGTAATGGCACCACTTGTATGCTGACGCGGCTATATTTGACTGCAGTTGAGTGGAGCCTTTTATTGAAAAAAATTAATATTTTTACAATATAAAACAGCTATAAGAGGCATAATTTTACTACTCAAAAGTTAGTGTAATAAAAATTGGAAAAATAAAATAACTAAAAATATTAAAACCTTTGTGAACTCAGAGAGGTTGTATTGAAATTTCTGCGATAGAACTAAAATTTTTTTTTTAACTGACGGTTAGCCCGTTTCTGAGCACATGATCAATTCAAATCGCACATTACTTAACATAAAGGCAATTTGTGGGTTCTTGACCCTGAAGGTCACCACATATCAAATAGACTATACTTCTCCCCTTCTCGTTTGCTGTTTAAAATACCCAAGCAGTCGCGTCACCTAGTGGTGAAACTCTGCTATAGACATTCCACTAGAGTTGATAGGACATTTAATGGCCGCAATCATATACAGACTATAAAAAAAGGTGGCCCAACGTGTGTAGATAACCCTTCGTTTGTTAAAAGAGCTGCAGAATCCAACAGGGCTAAGTTAAAACCGTCATGGGGCAACTGGCGTGACAACCTAATTTTAATCACATCAACAAGCCATATCCGAACACACAAAGGAACATCGCACGAAGTCTGTATGTGAGTATGTATGTTTTTTTTTGGAAGTGTTTAACGCCCACTTTAACTACTTATGGCACCGCAGGCGGTGTGTGTAACATTTTACCCAGCATTCGTAGTAAACTTGTTTTCTTTATAAGTTTCACCGTCTTCCTTTGATAGGTATTAATCCATCCCATGATTACCTCTTATATTCAGCTTGAGAGAACAAGCATATGGTCTAGATATTTGGGAAGAACGGAAGTGAGCAATGTGACAAAAGTTCAAAGATCGCTGTGGCTGTAGGTGCAGCAGTCCCGCGATCGATACCGTGTGACCTAGTCAGGCACACACAACAAAGTAAGCATAAGGGAAGTTCAACAGAACCTTCCTGTTTTGCTTCTAAGAGCAAGAAAAGTCAGCTCAACTGGAAGTAAAGAAGAGACGCTTGTTTTTTCAAATGGAAAGCTAACAAAATATAAAAATAAAAAAAAAAAAGGGCAATTTGCTTTTTCTTCCTGGAACAGTAAAGAAAGTCATTCCTGAGTTAAATTTTAGTAAACATTTTAAATCACTTTCTAGTTTCTAAGGTATGACGTGCTATAAAACCTCATACACATCACAATTGTCTTAAAATGGGAATCTTGCGAGTTAAAGTTTTCACATGGCTTTTTTCACCTCAAATAGCGTTTAACATAGGAACACTTACGCTAGTATATTTTTATTTTCTCTACACTTACTATGTACATAGTGTATAGAGAAAGTATTGCACTCCACCCAAACATTCGATACCGAGATTTCACCGGAAATATATGTTTTAGGGTCCCCTATATCCAAAAAAAGCATTTTCACAAAAAGGTCCATGTGTGTGTGTGTGTGTGTGTGTGTGTGTGTGTCCGCGTGTCTGTAAACACGTTAACTCAAAAACGAAAAGTCGGTAAAATACCAAACTTGGTATTTAAGTTTAGTATCTTCCAGGGATGCGTCACGAAGATTTTGAGAAAAATACCCCCACCCCACACTACCCTTTACATGGAACTTTTTTCGAAAATTTCGATTTTCTCAAAAATGGCTGATACGATTTTGATTAAAATACCATATATTAAAGACATTTACCTGACAAATAAAATACATATCTTGAACTTTCTGGGAATATCCCCTGAAGAGTAGTTTATTCTGGATGAATTTTACTGAATTTTGCATAACTGCTAAACCGTAAGAGATGGACAAAAACTTACCACACAAAAATGTAGAGCACGTTAAAACACACAATTTATGTTATATACATTTTTTTCGAGGAGTTCATCGTCGGAAACACTTTTTCGAAACCGCCCATTAAACGAATAACTTTGCATTCGTAGACCAAGGAACACCATGAAAAACCCAATATCAGTGTGTAAAGCCGATAAACGTCAGCGAGGTATTTAAAGCTGTTAATGAGTTCATTCTGGGGCTTTAGGGATTTAAATATAGCAAATAAAAATAGTTTATCTAATCAGTTATGTTATTAATGAATTAGACTGCACTTAATTCTGTAGACTCTCATAAGTAATTTTATAAGCATTTATAGATACACTACCGCAAATGTGTTGCGTGCGTGCGTGCGTGTCTGGTAGGCTCGTGGTGAGCCTGGGTGTTGTTGCTGTGTACCTACCCTGGTAAGGGTTTAACCACAGGAATGAGGTGATGGTTAAGGTTTTGTTTGAGGTTTCGAGTGTTGGTGTTAAGGAGGTAGCGCTGGTAGGCTCCTCGAGCGGTTGCATTTTCAGGAGCAGCATCCTTTCCTCTGCTCCGCTGGTGTTTATTTATTTATTTAAATATGGTGGTGAATTTTGATAGACCTGTCCCTATGGGAGGGGGGGGGGGAGTGCTTTGTTCAGCTATTATGCTGTTGGCTGGTTTAAAGCCGTTGTTACCGGGGGTGCCCACAAGCCATGCGGCGAACCCGGAACCGCCTTTTTAGGCGTTCAGAGGGTAAGTACTCCCCCAGTGATCTGACAAGAGCGTTCTCATGTTCGCCCAATCTGGCGTAGAATTTTTGAGCCCGGCGCCTAATAACATCTTCCACATATGGGAGGGCCGAAGCTTCATGTAGTAGCCTCAAAGGGAAACGTCGACATACAGAATATATGGACCGGAGTCCTCTATTCTGCACCCGCTGTAACCAGAGAAGCCAGGAGTCTGCTGCCATACCCCACACTTCGCAGGCGTAGGGCATCAGGGGGACTATTAGCGCCTTGAAAAGGCGTAACTTTAAGTGAACCGGCATCTGGGAGGCCAGCACAGGGTAAAGGGAGGCTACCGCCCCCTTCGCCCTGTCCGACGTTCCCCGCACGTGTTCACGAAAAGTTAGGCCCTTATCAAGAATGACGCCCAAGTATTTGATGGAATTCCCCCACTCTATCCTTTGGCCCTGATAGGAAAAGTTGGATATCTGGTTTATTTCGGGGCGTTTTCTGGTGAATAGAACAGCATGACTTTGCCCGGATTAACGGACATCTGCCACTGTCTGCACCAGTCCTGGACGAGACGGAGGTGTCTCTGTATGGGGTTGAAGGCTCTGCGTATGTTCCTGTCGGTGCGGTAGAGCAGGACGTCATCAGCAAACTGGGCCATGTTGACACCCTGCACCGTAGGGAAGTCTGCCATATAAAGGCTAAACAAGGTGGGTGATAGTACAGAGCCTTCTGGGACTCCGCCTCGTAGGGGTTTAGGTGTAGATGTTTGCCCCGCAACTGCAACTACAAAGGTGCGCTGGTGTAGGAAGCTGTGTATGATGTTGATTAACTGTGTGTGTAGGCCAATCTGGATGAGTTTAAACAGGAGACCCTCATGCCAGGTGGTTGAGAAGGCCTTCTCGACATCCAAAGACACCGCCGGCGTGAAGGCCCCGTCCTGGAACCCCAGGGCGGCAGCCTCTACCACCGACAGCAGCTGTTGGGTTGTCGAGTGCCCAGGACGGAATCCAAACTGTTGGAGAGGGATGGCTTGAATGTCGACTACCTGCGGCGATAAGCGGTGTAGAACTAACCTCTCGAAGACCTTCGAGAGGGTGGGTAGGAGACTAATGGAGCGGTAGCTGGAAGGAAGTGCAGGGTCCTTACCAGGCTTCAAAATGCACACCACCCGTGCCACCTTCCACTCGCGCGGAAAGTGACCTAGGTGAGGCACATATTGAATACCTTGGTGAGGTACAGCACTGCTCTGAATGGAAGGTTGCTCAGCATGGCGGGTGTCAGCCCGTCCTGCCCGCAAGCCTTTTTTGTGTTGAGACACCGGAGTGCGCCTTGGACTTCACTAGGGCGGATGATTGGTAGGGGGTTCTCCGCTTCATGAGGCTGTTCCCGCAAGTAGCGGTCCACATCCTCACGAACGCGGGCAGTGAAGAGTACGTCCTGGGGGTCCTCTCTCGGCCTGCAGGTGTCCTCTATGTAGCTCGCAAACACATTCGCTTTGGCTTGTGGTTCGTAAACAAGGCCAAGATTGCCTTGAAGCGGGGAGTGGTACTGATTACGTTGGCGTCGGAGGCTTTTTGCGATACGCCAGACGTCGCCACCCTCCAGGTCTTGCACGGCCATTGTGGCCTCCCACGATTGCACACGGCGCTCGCGTAGTCGGACACCAACCTCCCGACGGAGGCGCCGCAAAAGACCCCGATTGTGTGGCGTCCGGTTCCGCTGGTATAGTCTGCGGGCTGCCCAGCAAATGTGTTAAGTTACCGACTAGCAATTTATTCATGAACGAACAGGAAAACTTAGATGGTCGTGAGTTCCTGAGATTAAATCCCGTGAGCCAACTAATTTGACAGAGCTTTTTTCGTGGTTCACTCTGTCGTCAAGGTAAATACCATATTGACTATTTAATATCACCAGCTACAATTCTACATTCTATTTAAAACAATAATAAGATTGAAAAAATATATGATAATTGGGATTGTGCTGCCATCTATCCACAGATGGTAAAACAGCTAGACCGGACAACAGCCCAGCGCGATCTGCTTCTCTCGGAGTAGAGTAATACAAGGCATGACACCTTGAAGGCTGGCTGTAACCATCTGAATAGATGGTAGAAAAGGTTCCAAACTGGATGACTCACTAATGCCATCTGCTTGACAAAGCGAAAGTGTATGGGTACGGGGAAAAAAGACAACGATGTCTACTGACCATCATATACAGATCAACGAGTATCACGAACCGGAGCTTCACAATAAAGTCTTTAAGATAACGATAAATAAACAGAAGAATATTTTTCCTTGATTGACTTCAGTGCAATATAACAGACATACTCAGAAAAATCATAATAATAATAATAATAATAATAATAATAACAACAACATATCATCCTTTAACATCTAAGGTCATATTCAGGGCTTTGCATTAGAAACAACTCATCTATTGGGTTTAAATTGTTTTATTTTCCTCAAACACACACTCTCACATACATACATACATACATACATACATACATACATACATACATACTCTGTGGGATAGGGAATAATTCTGGTTAAAGAAAAATTCTCCGCCCAGCCTGGAATTGAACCCGGGACTTCCGGGTGAGAAGTGTGCTCGCTGGCCACTCGACCACGGAGGTAATCCGCAAACTATTAAGAGTCATAGTAAAGTTATTTGTATAGGTAACTTTATGTATGGCGGCACCGTGGTTAAGTGGTTTGACTGCTCGCCTCCCATATAGGCGGCCCGGGTTCGATCCCAAGGGGATATGGGGTTTGTTGTAGATGAAGCGGTGTCTGGGCGGGTTTTCTCTGTGTTCTCCGGTTTTCCCCGCCACTCCTTCCACAATTGCTCCATCATCACCTTTCCAATCATCCATTTCGCTTACATTTCATATCCCCCACTTCATGTTCATGCCTGATACGGTTAAACAGGTGGTTTCGTGCCGTTAGCTCCCCGATAGGCTTCTGACCTCTAGACATTGGCTAGGTAATACGGGGAGGGTAAGTCAATTACGAAACGAAACTTTATGTATGATATATATTCAAAAATAGGTTATTTATTTATGTAGTAGTTCAAGATTTCGCAAGGATCTTGTCCTCTTTCCTTAGTCATCGCATCTTTTAAAACAGAAGCTGCTCACTAACTCTCCTATGGAATTACTTGGGGGAAAATAACTTCATTAACTGCCTTTAGAAAACGTGAATGACACTCTAGGTTAGTGAATCGAAATTAAGGATTTAAATAAAATATTGTAAATATATTTGATTTAATTGAATTTTCACACAAGCCGTATGTAACACAGGAGCTGGATAGGTAGAGTCAGACAATGCCATAGCCAGAATTTGAACCACGAAACTTCCGGTCTCCTGCCGGTTGCTCTACCACTGAGCTAATATGGCAATATGCCGGCATAGCATTGAATTTCTCAAGTTCCCGGTAAACCACAAGCTGATCTCAAATTATTTTTGAATGACAACCCTAATGGTGACTTACAATGATGTAAGCACTGTAAGTCCCAGGTATCACAGAACAGTCAACTATAATGGACAACTGAATTTTTCAGTCTGACTCTACCTATCCAGTAAATATATTTGTTTGAGGTCTGCTAACGCCGGAACTGGGTGTAGCTTATAATTAATTCATTAATTAAATTAATGTAATAATTATTCACAGATTAAAATATACACCAGCAATGTATAAATAGGTTAGAAACATAGTAATTTTAACAAGAGAAGAGGAATATTCAGTAACACCAGCACAAGTTCTAGAATAGTTAGTGAACTAAATTACTATAAATACGTTCTTAAGAGTAGCCGTAAACCTTCATTTGTTTGCACTTAAGCAGAGTTCCTTTAATTCTCTAATTCTCTTTTAATACACTTCCAGTAGTCCCGAAGTAACTGCGCTCGGTAAAATCCTGTTGTGTATGCAATTTGTGTTACTCTACGGTTATACATGCTGCATGCCAACCAGTTTATTTTGCATCAGGTAGAGACTAGGACATATTGCAGAAACTTTTCAGTATTTTACGTTGGAAATGTCACACTTATTGTCAGTTTGTACTATTTTAGTGTTTAACGCCCGCTTTTACTACTTGTGGTACCGCAGGCGATGACACTGATATGGAATGAAGATGGAGCACCGGTGGAATGTGATGACGGGGGAAGCCGGAGGACCCGGAGAAAACCCACCCCTGTGCCGTTTTGTCCACCATAAATCTCACATTCGGTCGCTTGGAATCGAACCCAGGCCATCTATGTGAGAGGTGAGTGATGTAACCACTTGACCACGGCGCGGCCCACCTCTGCAGTGTGGTGGTAGCGAGTCTGCCTCACATTCAAGAGGTAACCGAATCTCTGTGAAGGATTTTCTAGAGTTTCCCTTATCCCGAGAAGAATAATGTCGACTAACTTTAAGTTCTATGGATCTCGGACTCATTTGAGCATCATTCCACCCATTTCATTCATCGTCCAATATGACGTTAAAAATAAAAATAATATATGCGTATATACCAGGTGGTCCAACTGCCCCATATTTGACGTGTGCGATTAAAGAGTTGTAGAACTCAACAGGGCTGTTGCAAGTCAAATCTGGATAGTGATCTAGCCTGAGTGACATACGTTTTACACCTCGTGCTTACAAGTAGGGACGGTGAGCGGGTCATGCTCATTGAGAGGGACAATTGGTTTCAGTATTTTACATTGGTCATGTCAGAACTGTTGTCATGCATTCATCTAACAGCCTTTTGAAGTTTCTATCTAATTAATTTCCTCATTTTTAACCACCAGACTCCTATCCGTTTTTGGGATTATCAACCGAATAAATGTTTATTTATATGACTGAACAACTTCTATTTATGCTGTTTCTGTGGTCTGATAATTAGTACGCTAACCTTCAGGTGGAGTTCTCGGCTAGAGACTGAGCATTCTTTTGGCCTGGGTTATTTTCATTCCTCTGTAGGGTCTAAAACTATTTTAAAGAGTAGAATGTGTTTGCTTTGAAACAACTCAAGTAATAGAACAAATGTAACAATCTGTCAGTTATTCCAAAGACAAAACTGCCGATTTGATCTTAGAGGCTAGCGGCGTAATATACTTAAGTTTTTTTATCAAAAGTATGTCCACAAATTAAATCTACATTTGAAAGAAATATGACTATAGTTCCTCAAAAGCTGTTTTTTTTTATTTTTGTTTATTATAGCCCCCTTTAACATCTAAGGTCATATCGGGGGCTTCGAATTAGAAAAAACTCGTTGTCTGTAGGTTTACATTGGGTTTAAACTATTTTATTTCCTCAAACACGCACACATTCACTCTCACGTACATACTTCCAGACTCTGTGGGGGATAGGGAATAATTCTAGTTAAAGAAAAATTCCCCACCCCAGCCGGGAATCGAACCCGGGACCTCCGGGTGAGAAGTCAGCTAGCACCTCAAAAGCTTTGTTGCTATTGTATCTATCATATTTCTAATTTATCTGTTCCCTTTAATAAGGTGGGCTGGTATTGGATTTCACCCAGGTTTCAGCAGAAATATCGCTTTGAGGTTCGCTAAACTCAAAAAAAAAAAAAAAAAAAAAAAAAATCACTTTGAAACAAGTCGACAGATGTATACTCCTGGCAGAGGGAATCGAAGCCACATAAATACATTATAATAAAACAAAATAAGAACTGAAGCTTTCCTGGCGACGTGTTAATTCAAAATCTTCTCGGTCTTCTAGCCAGGTAAAAACTTGGCTTGACACCAACGTTTCGAAGAAGTGCATCTTCTGATGTTCACCCTGAAGACGAGGAAGATGCACTTCTTCGAAACGTTGGTGTCAAGCCAAGTTTTTACCTGGCTAGAAGCCCGAGAAGATTTTGAATTATAATAAAACAATTACCCTTTATATATATAATTACTAGGTGAGGGGGAGTATTCCCAATATAATAAAGTTGGCAATAACATATTAGTATTACCCGAGTACTAAGTACTTACAACGGTAAGTTGCCATTAATGTAGTTCTCTGAAGGGAGACATATAGGTTGGTTGAAGCGGGTAAAAAGTACATAATTAGCTAGGAGACTGAATGTCATACCGGCACGTTGTCACAGTAACTCAATGGCTAGAGCAACCGCACGGAGAGCTGGAGAGCCGTGTTGAAATTCCGGCTGAGGCATTGCAATTTTCAACTGGCTCTAATAATAAAAATCATATATATGTATTCATAAGAAAATAAAAATGGAGTGTTATTGGGAAAATAACATGTAGGCCGTGGTCGAATATTAAAATTATTAAAATTTAACGTTTAGGCCTCAGCTATGGAGGGCATCCTCAGAAATGAAGCTCTGTAGGAATGGCATACCGGCATATTGTCTCAGTAGCTCAAATGTTAGAGCAACCGCACGGAGAGCGGGAGAACCGCGTTCAAATTCGGGCTGTGACATTGACTTTTTCAATTGGTACTAATGATAAAAGCAAATTTTATGAAACTTGTAATATTATGTAGGGCAGTGGGGTGTTGCGATTCCATAAAATCCATCAAGAGAATTAGATTAGAATTTCACCGTATATTTCGTGGTACATAGTTTGGAAGAATGTGCACAGTGGGAGAACCAGGGAACAAATAAACCCAAATAAAAATGTTTCAGTTCTGCTAGAAAAAGATTGGCATTTTGGGATCTAGTGGCTGACCAGAGGAACACGGACAGTTTTTCTAGCCAAAGTGCGTAAGGTCATATAAAATTTGGTCAGTTGGTCAGGGTAATTTATCTCCATTTTTAATTTCTTTAGCCCTTTTATACAATGTTTATAGTGGACAGAGAAATTATTGTATTCCAACCAAAAATTGGATAATAATATTTCACCGGAAACATATTTTAGGGCCCTCTGAATAAAAAAAAAACATTTTTAGAAAAAAAAGCCCAGTGTGTGTATATGTGTGTCTGTGGACAATATAGCTAAAAACGAAAAATCGTAAATAACACTACCTTCCAAGGATGCGTCAGGAAGATTTTCCAGAAAATCCCGTCCACCTCCAAATACCCTGGACATTAAAAACATGATTCTCTGAAAAATGACTATAACAATTTTGATTTAAACATCGTAAATTTAAGATTTTACATTTAAAATAAAATATATATCCTCAATTTTCTGGGAATAGCTTCTAAAGACATCCTGAATAATTGTTTTGTATAATTTTGTATATATGATAAGCCCTAAGATGTAGAAAAAAACTGCACAAAAGATGTAGATATCATTGAAATACACAATTAATGTCTATACATTGTTTGTATTGATATTCCGTGTTTATGGTTTCAATTTAAAATAACAAACTTTTCTCAAACATGTTCATATTTCTTTTCGTTTCTCTTTTGTTTACTCTTTGTAAACAAAGTGAATTTCAAGTGTTTCACATGACGACAACTGACTATCGCTTTAGCCTAGTGCATTCCCTTATTTCGCTTCTGCTTACGAAGAAGCAAGTAATAAGAATCAATTCTGCTAATGTTTATCTCGATTGGCATGATGTAGATAAAATAATGATCTTATGTAAGAAACGTTTGTTTGCGGAATAGCTAAAGAAAGCTTTTTCTCATTGTTTTTCTATACTTTTCTCTCCAGTCATCTTTAACTTGTATATGAAACATACATGCACGTATAAATATGCATGCACTAGGAGTTTGAGCAATAACTTTAATAATTTTCCACTATATAAAGACGCCTGTCAGTGTGTCTGTCTATCCTAAACTATTTTTCTACACGCAGAAGATTTCTAACCATAGGCTAGGAAGGCACAGTAGCTCAGAACCGTAAGCCGAAAAAAATCTATAATTGATTTCCGGTCGTGGTTTGGGATTGGGTTTTTGAGTCACTCTTTCAACCCTTGCCTGCATGCAGCAGGGAGAAAGAAAAGTTCCAATTAACTTCTATTGTGCGGTTAACTACACACCTGGGGCTAAATTCTCACGGGATCTCTGGAATATGCAGAGTCAGGTGAAAGGAATTGCATCCCACCATGATAATGTAAGGCAATTCAGTGGTTAGTGCCGGAACTTATGCTGCAGTGGCTTTCAAATTTTCTTTCATTCCCTCTTTAGCAGTCCAAAATGTGTCTTGCATTTAAATTTGAAAATGTATTCACATAGGGTTAGAGTCCCAGATTTCTGGGATCTTTTTTTGTGCTTAACGTTCTTTAATATATCGTTTTGTGCTTAACGTTCTTTAATATATCGTTTTGTGCTTAACGTTCTTTAATATATCGAGTAGGGGATGTTGCTTTATTAATAACTATTGCATGAATATTAAATTTTGGTAGATGGTAATATATTTTTTATTTAGATTGTATACTAAATAAAAAAAATATATTAATTTTTGGTTGTATTAGCCGGAATAACTAATAGTGCTCGGTTTCATTTTTCAGCATGCTTATCGTCTGCTATAGCATTAGTCATATCGGACGATGAATGAAATTGTTGAAATGATGCTCAAATGATCTCAGGGCCCATGGAGGTGAAAGTTACTCGACATCGTCTTCTCAGGATAAGAGAAAACCCCCAGAAAATCTTATCCGAGTAACTCAATCTAAGCGAGATTAGAACTCGCGACCTGTTGAATGTGAAGCAACCAAGCTACCCTGACACTACCCAGGAGGGCTTTATTTTGGTATTAACGATAACCGCGAAAATTTCAATTGGCACAATTAAGGTTAGTAAAATCACATATTTGTAGCAGATAAACTTTCTTTTATTATTTTTAGTTTCCCTACCACGTACATGGTAGGTAGAGAATGTGCTGCATCCTACTGAATTATAATAATAATTATAATAATAATAATAATAATAATAATAATAATAATAAATGCTAATAATTATTACTTTATTCTCAAATTAAGGTAGTACTTTAAAGGGAAACAGAGGTACTTTTTAGCGATTTTATAAAAAAATTCGAGTTTTGAATTTTCAGTCCAAAAATTCACCTTATTTTAGGGAGCATATTTTAAATGCTTGATTCTCCTAGGACGAATGTAACATATATTTTGGACGTCATTTTAAAAAGCGTTCAGCTGGTTAAATGACTATGTCAAACTTAAAAGCCATTTTTCTCATGTTCAATTTTTTCGTTATTTTCCCATATTCAAATCTAAAATGCTGACAATTTCCCGCATGGTACTTTTCCCATATTCAAATCTAAAATGCTGACAATTTCCCGCATGGTACTTCGGAATGTTCACAATAAAATGAAGTATTGAAATTCTGATATTGGTCACAATTTAGTTTTAAAAAAAGTGATTAACGTAATCTTATTGTGGTTTTTCTCAATATTTTCACTATATAGTATAACACATTTTGTTTACAGAGCCTATCAAATGTGGGAAAATTCCAATCAAAAATTTTGTTAAAAGGGTATTATTTGAGTACGGTATCTGACGGGAAACATACTTTTGAACTACCTAATAAAATTGATGTTAAATGATTAATAGATCCAGAATGACATTGCATACTGTGCTGAAACCTGGTTTTGCCTGTGGAAACAATCAAAGCTCTAACACTAATACTTCATAAAATGACTTTTGGCACTTTGGTTTACTTAAAGTAAAGAAATCAGTGGGTAAGTTCACTATCATCTGTTCTATTTAATTCATATATTTATGTAATCATTTTGACATTGGTGATAATCTTGGACAACAATTATATTTGAAATAAATATAACAATTTGAATACCCTGTTGCTTGCAGATGATGAAATAATATTCCCAAACTGTGAACGCAATTTAAAGAATGCAATTCTAAATTAAGAAAAGTTGCAAAGCTTTATAACTTAAAAGTAGGCATCTACAGAAAATAACTATAGGGATGGTTTAAAAGGAAAAATGTAAACAAGAATAAAAGATACTAGCCGCCAATAAAATAATCGAGTACATACACATTTCAGTTACTCAGATTTAAGAAATGCTTATAAAATAAACTAAGTAAATTTAGAAAAGTTAATGAAAACTATTAAACTGTCATTATCAGTATTTCGGTATATGAAATTTATTATCCTTTTGGATAGGTTTGTGAGGGGTTAATTTGATATGAAAGATGAATTGGAACTGTTTGTTAGGAATGTATCGGATCGGGTCGTGAAGGATGTATTGGATCGATTTGTGAGAGATGTATTGGTATTTGTTTTTGTGAGGGCTGTATTGGATCGGTTTGTGACGGATATATTGGATGGATTTGTAAGTTATGTATTAGGTTTTCTTTGGTTAGGGTTATATTGAATTTATTTGTGAAGTATGTATCGGAGTGTTTGTGGGGGATGTATTGGGATGTTTCGTGAGGGATGTATTAGATTGATTTATAGGGAATGTATTGGGTTTTTTGTGAGGGATGTATTGGACTAATTTGTGAGGGATGTATTGGGTTTTTTCTGAGGGATATATTGGACTGATTTGTGAGGGATGTGTTGAGTTTTTCTGAGGGATATATTGGACTGATTTGTGAGGGATGTATTGGGTTTTTTTCTGAGGGATATATTGGACTGATTTGTGAGGGATGTATTGGGTTTTTTCTGAGGGATATATTGGACTGGTTTGTGAGGGATGTATTGGGTTTTTTCTGAGGGATATATTGGACTGGTTTGTGAGGGATGTATTGGGTTTTTTCTGAGGGATATATTGGACTGGTTTGTGAGGGATGTATTGGGTTTTTTCTGAGGGATATATTGGACTGGTTTGTGAGGGATGTATTGGGTTTTTTCTGAGGGATATATTGGATTGATTTGTGAGGGAAGTGTTGGACTGATTTGTAAGGGATGTATTGGGTTTTATCTGAGGGATATATTGGACTGGTTTGTGAGGGATGTATTGGGTTTTTTCTGAGGGATATATTGGACTGATTTGTGAGGGATGTATTGGGTTTTTTCTGAGGGATATATTGGATTGATTTGTGAGGGAAGTGTTGGACTGATTTGTGAGGGATGTATTGGGTTTTTTCTGAGGGATATATTGGATTGATTTGTGAGGGAAGTGTTGGACTGATTTGTAAGGGATGTATTGGGGTTTTTCTGAGGGATATATTGGATTGATTTGTGAGGGATGTATTGGGTTTTTCTGAGGGATATATTGGATTGATTTGTGAGGGAAGTGTTGTACTGATTTGTGAGGGATATATTGGACTGATTTGTGAGGGATGTATTGGACTAATTTGTGAGGGATGTATTGGGTTTTTTCTGCTGGATATATTGGATTGATTTGTGAGGGAAGTGTTGGACTGATTTGTGAGGGATGTATTGGGTTTTTCCGAGGGATATATTGGATTGATTTGTGAGGGATGTATTGGGTTTTTTCTGAGGGATATATTGGATTGATTTGTGAGGGATATATTGGGTTGGTGTGTGAGGGATATATTGGATTGATTTGTGAGGGATATATTGGGTTGGTGTATGAGGGATATATTGGGTTGGTTTATGAGGGAAGTGTTGGATCGGTTTGTAAGGGATGTGCTGAATGATTGATTTGTGAGGGATGTACTGGATCGGTTTGTGAAGGGTCTATTGGATCGGTTTGTGAGAAATGCATTGGGTTGATTTGTAAGAAAGTATTAGATCGGTTTGCGAGGGAGTATCGGATCGGTTTATGAGGAATGGGTCGGATCGCTTTGTGAGGTACATATTGGTTCGGTTTGTAAAGGATCTATTAGATCGGTTTGTGAGAAATGCATATGTAAGAAAGTATTGGATCGATTAGCGAGGGATGCATTGGATCGGTTTGTGAGAGTTGTTTTCGATTGGTTTGTAAAGGCTGTATTGGATCGGTTTGCGAGGGATGTATCGGATGGGTTTCTGAGGAATGTGTCGGATTGCTTTGTGAAGGATATATTGGTTCGATTTGTGAGGGATGTATGGATCGGTTTATGAGGGATGTTAAGTCGTAGAAATACTACTCTAAACTTTTAAAAGACGATGATATAAAACAAAACAAATAAAAGAAAACACGCAAAAATATCTTCTTTAAGGACACACCGAAGTGATAAAAGTGATTTTCTAAAGTATTAAGCTTTAATTTGTTCTACAGATATTATCGATAGCAAAAAAAGCATTCATACCAAGTTTCATTCAATTATGTATTTTCACTCTGGGTATCTTAATTAATTTGTTGGGTTTAATTGGCTAAGATAAAAAATATACGTTCCACTACCGATACTGAATGCACCCTTTTTTTAATTTACAAAACTTAATATCTTCGTAACTAATCAGTACCTTGTAATTTTTCTAAAGTGGTTAGTATTTGTTTTAAAAAAAATATATAATGCACATTACAAAGTGGAAAAACTACAAAAGCAGCGCATAATTACACTAATTGATTTTTATAACTAAACTATAATTAATATAAATTTCTATTCAAGCATTCTATTACACGCATTATGTAGTGTTTTGAGAATCATTTTCATAGCTCTAACTGTATTTTTTGGGCGTTGAAATAACAACCAATTTGAACCTGGGGAAAAATGGTTTCCAAATTTGATATTGAGTGTTGTTTAGCCAGCACAACGCCTTAAAATAGCTTCCAAAATATGTGTCTTATGCAGTCAAAAGCTGCAAATATGTACTTTAAAAAGAGTGCTCAATTTTGTGCACAAAAAATTAACAAAATCGATATGTTTTACCAATTGGCTGTAAAAAGCATTTCTGTATCCCCTTAAGCTTTGTTATTTGGTCAACGTAAAGAAACTTTATCATCAAAATGCCTTACTTTGTTACATAAAAGCAATCAGATTTAATACTCGTGTGGTCATTATGTTCAAAATAATAAAAAAACTACGTAACTCTTACATAACTTTACTTCTTTCTCCTCGGATTTTCTTGGAACAAAAACTTCTACTAAGCAACTAATTTCTCTGATAGTTTGAAACCATTATATCTGTTGGTTTCTTGAAAGGGATGAAATAATGCACAAAAATATTCCTCAACACGGGAAAATACCAGAGAAAGTTTAAGCCAGCTATTTCACCTTACTCCTACCAAAATTGCGTCCACCTACAGTTGGAGATACTTTTCCGAGTGTGAAAAGCGATAAATTTTACATCAGCTCTAAGAAAGCGTAAATCTGAATCAACTTTCGCCACACTGCTTCAACTTTACAGACAGTTTTGAAGACAAAGAAGGGAGTACATTTCAAGAATACATTGAGATAGAAAAATTGTGAGAGGGAAAGTAATTTCTTTGGGGCCGACAGAGGAGATAAAAGCATAATAATGCTGTAGGCATTTTTTCTTTCTTTTTTCAATTTAACGTATTTCAACCCGACAGGTTATATCGGACGAATGATTAAATTTGCAAGTGTGCTTAAGAACCTAAAGCATGAAAAAGATTCTTCGGTGGAAGGTTGGTTGCCATTTTTACCTTGTCTACCGATAATATCGGTGTACATAGTAGGTGTACAAAATTTGATGCAGAGATTTCACCGGGAATACATGTTTTGAGGATTCCTGAATTGAGAAAAAGTATATTTAGAAAAAGCTGTAATTTGGACCAAATAAAAAGTGTCATAAACAAGAAACTTGGTATTTAAGTTTAGATCTTCCAAGGATGTGACAGGAAGATTTTAAATAAAATCCACTATTTACATGAAAAAATGTTCGAAAATGTTGTTTTTCTCAAAATTGTATCTAAGAACTTTGATTAAAATTCTCTGCATTAGAAATAGTTTACGAATAAAATGCTTATCTTCAATTTTTAGTGACTAGCCTCTGAATACAACTTTATTTTCTATAACTAGTAAGCAAAAAGAGAGACAAAAACTTACTATAAAGGAAATAGAGATATCGTTAAAACACAATTTTGCCCTATCATTCTTTGTGGAGTTAATGATTTCCGATATAATCCTTGTTATTGATTTAAATTTTAAAATACATATACCATCCTCAAACAGGAATTCGTCATTTGTTTCTCTTTTGTTTTACTCTGACCATGCAAAAAAAAAAAAAAAAAAAAAAAACACTGAAATTTATAGTAAATAAATGCCGACAACTTTTAAACGGGTTGATCGTCGTTCATTCCTAGTGTATTCCCTTATTTCCCTTCTACTACAAGGAAGCAAGTAATATGATTATTTGTGCTAATGTTTGATTAGAATGAAATAGAGAGAAGAATAAGCTTTTGCGAGATTAGCTACAGAATAGGTAGAGAAAGTCATGTGAATAAAATACATAGTTTTTTTTTAGACAATGGGAGCAGCTAATTTGGAAGCAATGCTCTGGAGAAGTGGAGGGAAGATCTGTTCTGAAAATTTATTGTTGCCTCGGCTTCCTGGATGTACTTTCCGTTGCTCACTTGTAAGTATTGAGAAAAACTTGAAATGACACTTTGAAATTCGTTGCGAAAAGATCGATGAATAACAACGATTTTTACTTTCTCTACCATTTATATAGTAACTAAAGAAGACATCGCATTCCTCTTAAAATAAAAATAAATATGATATGTTCACATCAAAATTGTTACAGCCATTTTTGAGAAAATCAAAGTTTTCGAATTTTTCCCATTTAAATGGTAGTTGAGGGTGTAGTGGTTTTCTTGAAATCTTCGTACTGCATCCTTGGAAAATACTAAACTTAAATATCAAGTGTGGTATTTAACGGGCCTTTCGTTTTTGAGCTATGCTGCCAACAGACAGACAGACAGTCACACACACACACAGACATGGACATTTTTCTAAAAATGTTTTTTATAGTTTCATGGAATACCTAATTATGTCAAATTTTTGGATACAATACAATACCTTCCTTCTCTATGCCCTATGCACATAATACATGAAGAGAAAGTAGAAATAGCAAAAATGGCTTTATTAATATCCCTTTGGATACAAGGGTAACATTGTTAAATGCGATAGTTAAATCTTTTAAAATTGAAATTCTGAACTCGTTGCATGACCAGTGGAGAAAAACAAATAACGACTTCCCATTAGAGAGAAGTATAAATATTGGAATATTTAAACCAATAACAAGGAAGATCTCGGAAATGGTTAATTCCACAAAACATGCATTTAACATATATTGTGTGACTCGAAGAGATCTGCATGTATAATAAAGTTTTTTCTATCACTACCAGTTATATAAAACTCATTTAGGAAGAAGGGGACTTTATAGACTACAATTAGAAAATTCAAAATTTATTTTATTTACCATAAAATATCTTAAACATGTAATATTCTAATCAAAATCGTTTAAGCCGTTTTTGAGAAAATTCAAATTATCGAACATTATTACTTGCAAAGGATAGTTTGGGATAGCTGGATTTTCCTTAATCGTTTATTGCATGGTGTTGCATATATGCAACAAAGATAATTAATCAAAGCTTATAGTTTTTAATTGGACTTTTATCTAATTTCGTATTACACCCTTCAAGAATAAAATTAGGCTAGTTATAACTGTTATAAAACTGTAGCGTTTTTAATAAAAAACAACAAAACTTATGCAACATCAGTCAAATGAACCCTGTCGTCATCCAAGCGTGTCATCACACCGGTTGTTTTACTTGGGCCCTCCCGTTTCTTTACCACAGACACATTTGCTTGTAGTCGCTGGAATACGAACTTGCGACGTTCGGCTTTGAATGGACGGCCAGACATATCGCATCAACGATCACATCAATTCAAGCCCCTTCGGTTGTGGTGCCTGTGAAAGGAATATAAATACCGATTTGCGAATTAGAGGAATAATGGCATATGTGGCAAAACAATTCTTGTAATAAAGGGTTAAAACCCTCGCATCATATCCGTTGAATATGAGAACTTAATGCTAAGTTTACTATTTAATCGACTTTCCTTTTTGAGTTTTACTGTTCAAACACACACACACACATACATATTTTTTCTAAAACTAAATTTCTGGATTCAGGGGAGCTCAAAATATATACTTCCATTGAAGTCTTGACAAAATTTGTGGGTAAAATACAATTCTTGCCCTGCTTACTATGTAGTAAAAGGTAAAACAAAACATCAAAAACATCTGATGTGTTCCATTCAGATAATTCCTCTACATCCTATAACAAATTATTTTTAATAATCACATTCTTCTATACACTCCATGCAATCGAGATAAACATTAGCAGAAACGATCTAATTACTTAGTTCCTTATAAGTAGAAGGGAAATAAGGGAATACTCTAGCCTAAACCGACATCAAATGTTTTAAAATGTGGTTGCTATGGGATTGTAATCCGTTTCTCTTCGTGGTCAGGAGTTGACAACTTTCCCGTATAAGGAAAGTTTTAAGTATTTTAAAACTGAAAGTAATAATAAGGAATATCTCGTAAACGGTCAACTACATGAAAAACCATTTATGTAAGGTATAAATTGTGTGTTTCGGAGCTCTACATTTTTTTCTTAAGTAGGTTTAGATCTGTCTCCTACGGTTTACCAGTTATACAACATTCTGGAAAATTCATCCAGAATAAAAATGTCTTCAGAGGCTATTCCCAGAAAATTCAACATATACATTGCATTTGTGATCTGTATCTGTAAAATCATTTTTGAAAAACCAATAATTTTCTAAAAATGTTCCATTTAAAAACTTGGAGGGATTTTCTAGAAAATCTCCGTGTCACATCCTTGGAAAATACTGAACTTAAATCTCAAGTTTGGTATTTAGCCGACTTTTCGTTTTTGAGCTATGAGGTCCACACACACACGAACCATTTTCTAAAAATGCTTTTTTTGGGGCCTCAAACCTTATATTTCCGGTAAAATTACGCTGTCGAATTTTTGGGTGGATTAAAATACCTTCTCTACATTGTATATGCGGGCTAGAGAAAATAACATTTTGAGTCAACCTTACGGAAGCGAGATTGGATTCTAGTTTGCAGATAAGAGCCAAGGTATTTTTGTTCACGCCAACTTCAGTCGATGATTAGACGAAAGAAATGTACCTATATTTATTTAGTGGGTTTTCTGCAAGGAGAGGAATTCTCGAGTGGGCCAGTATACACAACTTGTCCCGGTGGGAATCGAACACAGATAGAATGCCCGGACAGCATGAAGCAGCTGAATAAAAAGAGGACAGGAAAAGTCCTCTTCCTTTAACGTAGAGAAAAGAACAAGAGAAAATAAAGATAAAAAAAAAGATAAAGAAACAGGAAATAAAACTAGATATGCTCTCAAATTTTCCATCATCCTGTATTTTTTTCTTCTTTCTCTTAAAAGGAGGACCCTGTTCTTTAATCACAAGGAAAGAGAGACAGAAGAATTTTTTACATTTTTTAAATTGTCGCCGGCTTCACCTTTGCTGTCAGCTCCAATAATTTATTGGTTTTGTTAGTGTTCATATTTCTTTATCTCCACTGTGATAACATGATCACGCTTTTCTGTTTGATTGGTATTACTTTTATTTGTGTTTCCTATCCAAAAAATGGCTTAAAACAAATATTTTCGTTCTTACTGACTCAGGTGATAACGGACTAGACTATTAAGCAACTCCTAAGCTGGTTTTGTTTATCCTTTATATCTTTTAGTGAAGATATAACTAACAGCTATTTGAACGAATAGATAAAGACCTGAATTTACGCATTTGACACATTGCATGACCTCAATTCTTCTCTCTTCTCCTATTATCACAGATTATATATATGAAGAAATATTGTCTTTGAAGTAGTACACTTCTGTATTCCTTATTCTACCTGAGAAAATTCGTAAATTCGATGCCGGCAGGTTATGGGCTCTGTTTAACTCTTTTTCTACCTCTATGGTTCGACAGTCCACAAGGGACCTTGGCCTACCGCCGGGCTGCGGCTTCATCTATCTCGAAGGTGTGCAGTGCTGGAGGGTGAGATGTGATCGGACCTGCTTTGGAGTGCTTTCGGGTTAGGGCACCTTCGTGGAATTCCTGGAGACTAGGGGACTCCTGGAGGTATTATATCTGGGACGTTAGGGACTCGGTCCATGCTTGCGCATGCCGTCACCCGGATGCGGTAGCTCTATGGTTTTCCCCCTCATCCCTCTGTCCCTGAGGTGATTGATAATACATATCTCAGCAAGCCTAATGCTTAATAACCGTTAAAATAAGCTTATAAAGTAATTATTTAAACTAACTTTTAATAAAACCAAAGAACATTTGGAAAAATAAGTAATTTATGACAATGGTCTCTTCTTTGCTCTAGCACAAGTAACTCTGTTGACTAAAGAGGATTTTTTCCAGTGTTGTTCCTTCTTGGTAGATATTAAATGTAGGCTCAATTCCTTTCTTCAATTGGTTGCCGTTTATTAAAGGAGGCATTCTCTTCATATCAGAGATGGTATTCTGAAAATTGCTGTATTTAGTGACAGATTTACATTTTGAGGTAGTTTTCGACTGTGAGTGCAACTTTGAAATAAAATTACTAATGATGTCTTCCGAAGAATCCTTCCTTGCTAGTGGAATAATAGAGAACGTTGCTGTTAAAGCGAAACAACATTAAAAGAACACTAGTTAAGGTCATTCAGAATGAGATGCAAACGCAGTTGTAATGCAGTCGCAAGCGTAACGTAAGAACAACTTCTAGATCACAACTTCACTATATCCGTAAATTGCATGCGGATATATTCCAAGAGCACTGCAAGTTTCAAATTGAATAATATACCCATAAATAGCATATAAGGCAATTCGCTAAATGCTATACAAATAAATGAGTTATAAAAATTACATACACTAACTGTCGCTCGTGGAAATAATTTTTTGATAAAAGTATTGAAGACTGCATGAGTGATAAAGCTGCACATTTAATGCAATTGCATTTTCTCTTTGCGCCTTACTTTTTGTGTGAGCCAAGAAATCCACACATATAATGAACACGTCCATTAAATCAAAGGAGGATTCTGCAAAGAGAACCATAATCTGATTTCCTTCCCTTCATTTCATCACACTGGTCTATTTCAGAGTTGTAGGTATCGGCGAGGGTGCAGTGGTAGCGTCCTTTCGTGGAGGTGATCGCTTTGGCGGCTGAGTGGCACTGGAGTCTCTGTAGGACCCAGGGGGTTTGGTCAGACTTGTTGGGGGGGGGGCAAGCTCTTAGCACTCCCCGCGTCAATATGAAAAAATACTTAAATTATGTTAGGGCCCTTCGCTGTCGCTCTTTTCCCGCGGTCCGGTTTCGGCCGCCCGTCGATAATACTCTTTAGTCATACTATTCTCCTGGAGTCTGACCACAATAATCCGATGGTGGTCAAAAAAAAAATTATTGAAGATCGTGAAAAAAAATCTCCTTTCGAATGCGGATTGGTCCAATACTGGTGTGGAATTCTCTTTGGAATGACACACACACACCAACCCCATAATGACTGTGGTACTCAAAGAAAGAAACTTTGGTTGACAATACCAAGGAAAGACAGGCTCTGGCTAATTCCTTCCGGTCCTCACTGCCCCGTAAACTAGCGCCAAAGAAAAGGTACGCGTATAGTATATAAATAGTGATATTTAAAGGGCTGCAATTTATAACCAAACAGAAAGGAAGGACTAGAGCGTGGTTTTAAAGAAAAATCTGAATTCGAATTTAGCTAAAAACCAAGTAGGGTCCCTCTTAAGCGTCTGATAAAAAAAAAAAATCAATCCCTCTAAATACAATACCTTTAGACACGAACTTTACAGTATTCACATACACCAACTTCGCTTTATTTTCATAATTTAATCCGCTTCTTTCTTTTCCTAGCATAAAATGAACGAAACTGAAACTTCTGTTTTTTTATTTAGCAGTAATCTAGACCTGCCTTAAGACCAGGCGATGCGGTTTTGGGTTTGCTTGCAGAGAGAATAGATAATCTTCAAAACGAAAGTGAATCCCATGACAAACTAGACCGTAACAGATATTCTGGAGGAAATAAACAAAGTTTCAAACATCATTAAAACTTTCAAATTACACCTTACTTTCACACGGTACTCGTAGACATGCTAGCGGATTAAGTACCCACTTATCTTCTAAATATGAAATCCACTTTAGCGAGGCATTAGTATTCTAACGGTGAAGATACATCTGCACTCGAATAATGCCTTATATTAAGTTCTACGTGCTGGAAGAAGAAAGTTTGACTTACCCGTCCGGAAATTGACCACGATATCGATAAGGAAGATGGTGTCTGAGAGACAGTTGAAGGCAATCCAGCGCGTGCTGAGGTCGTCGTTGAAAAAGGAAATGGCGACAGGGAGGATGATGAGGTTCGCCACCAGGAGGAGCAGCATACACAAGTCCCAGTAAAACCTGTAAAAATAAAACACAATATTCTATAAACAAGATGGATTTAGGACAAAATTTCGCTTTGTTATCATTAGAGAATTAAGGTGAAATATTTTCGTGCATTATAATCTTAATGGAAACATGGTTTCATGGCGCGTAAGTTAATCTACTTTTTGTACTACATGACAAAATGGGACCTGATGAATAAAACACCCCTACAGTGAAAATTTTCCAGTAAACCATTCACAAATCTTGTTTATTCCACGTCTACTGCCACAAAATATTTCAAGGTATCAGGGGAACAGGACGAGAGAAGTTGATTAATGACCAAGGAAAATATTTCAAAAGTCCGGAAACAAATACCAGGTGACTCTAAATAGCCGTTATTTGCAGTTTTGACCCTTTATTACATGGTGTTGCAAATGTGCAAAAAAATATGACTAATCAAGATTTTAGTAATGGTTTTTTCTAATTTCGTATTACATTAATCTTCACCAACAAAATTCAGCTAGTTATAGTAGTGTTGTTTGTAATATGATGGTGCAAATTTAAAATTACTCACTCTTATAATTGTAGTTAGACCTGCAAATCCTGATTTCGGTCCTAAGTCAGAATCATTTTCAATGGTTTTCTGTTGCACACTATTTGTTGGTCGATTTCACAACTATATGAGTGATTAATGTAAAATTTGAATCATCATCCTTTGCTACAGACACTGATTGTAGTCGCTGGAACTCGAACTCGCGAGTTTGGCTTTGAATGGATCGCCAATCCTCTTCGTATCGCACTAACGATCACGGCTATTCAAGTCGCTTCTGTTGTGGAGCCGGTGAAAGGGATATGGATACCGGGTTATGAATTAGAGGAAGAACGGCATATATAGCAAAATAATTCATATAATGAAGGATTAAATTTCCCGCATACATGCATGCAAAAGAAGTTGCCGCGTCACTGATTTTCCAAGGGGCAAGTATAGGTACAAAGCGAAGGGTCACTGAGTTGGCGCTTGCTCTCTGCGTGTTTACTTCGTGGTTTTCTACTAAGAAACCTTGCGTGGTCGCATGCTTGCAATTCTAGCCATGCAGACAGGCAACAGGTAACATGTTTGCTAACATCGAATACACGGATATGGTTACGATCTATGAAAAGATGCACGGAAATGCGGTTGAAGCTTGAAGGTTGTATTCTGAACGTTTTCCGTTGAGACGTCAGACTAGGAAACTACGTCATCTAAGGGATGTTTATTTATTTTCAGGCCATATTGCGCAGTTTATTTGCAGTTCCTCCAGGATAGGTTCAATATTAAGAAACCTCCTAGAAGATAATCCTCTTCATCGTCTCAACCGTTCCTTCCAAAAAGGTTTATATTACGAAACAATCAAGATATTTAATGCTCTCCCCAGGAGTTTTTTTTGGTAGTGTTTAACGCCCGCTTATGACACCACAGGCGGTGAAACTGATGATACATGAATGATGATGGAGCACCGGTTGCATGAGATGGAGTACCCGAAAAAAACCCGCCCCAGCGCCGATATGTCCACCACAAATCTCACATACGGTTGCTTGGGATCAAACCCAGGCCAGTGGATCAAACCACTCGGCCACGGCTCTCCCCAGGAGTCTCAAGGAAACAGGAATGTCTGGGCTTTTAAGACTTCCCTTAAGAAGTACCCACGTAATAAATTATTTTACTCTGTAGATGACTATTTAAGTGAGATAGCCAAAACCTTATGTAATAGAAAACGTAGAGCTCGTTAAAACACACAATTTATGCTTTATAAAACTTTTCCTGGTGTTGATCCATTTTCACATATCCCTTGTTATTGATTTTAGCTTTAAAATACCTATACTTTTCTCATATGGGAATTTGTCAACTCCTATCCATACAAACAAACGATCTTTAATCACATAGCAACCAGCTTTTGACTATCATTTTAGCCTATGGTACTCCCTTATTTCGCTCCTACTTACATGGAAGCAAGTGATAAGACCATTTCTGCTATTTTTTCTCAATTAGCTTGAAGTAAATAGAAGAATAAGCTTTTTAGCAATAATTAGTTGCAGAGATGTAGAGAAAGTCATGTGATTGGAACACATTAGAGTTTTTAGTACAAGCATGCATTACTTCTTCTGAGCGTTAACTGGTGTCATTAAATTTAATTTTATTATATCACTACTAGATTTACAAGAATGACTTTTTTCATACATGTAACGCACGAAAACAAAAAGCAAACAAACAAGAAAAAACTGTACAGGATTTTGACGATAAGGCGTGATCAGCGGAAGCGAATCGCCGGTTGAAATTAAAACATGAGATCACTGCTTTCAATTTCCGCTCGAATTTAGCTGCGCTGGTATTTCTGGATATCTGTTAATTATGTTGCACTAATTGCACCATTCATTACTGGTCCAGCTAAGTATATCTTGGTCAATTGTGCAGTCGATTCCTCAATCAGAAATCCCTCACTAAGCGCTTACTGCGTGAAGCAGAGGATGGCAGTTTGACTGGCTGTTTTCTTTCAGTTCTGCTGACCCCAATAATCTCTCTCTGGTATTTTATGTTGTGACAGAGACCATGTCATGGGAACGACTGGAATTCCGAGTCCAGAAATACCAACTGTATAAATGTTTTAACCAGTTTATTTTGTTTCATTAGGAACTGGATTCTCATTATCAAGTTTAAATTACTTTCGCAGTATTGAAGTACAAGAAACTAACAATACATATTTAACTGCCATTATCCTCATAGCGATATTTATTTTAAGTTAGATTTATACTCTCGTTAGAGAACATATCATACGTGCAAAAGACCAGTGAATAATCTCAATATTTGTTCAACTTTCACTGCCACTTTACATCCTACTTTTCCTTCCACTTCACTCACTAGGGTTTTGAACACAATATCTCTCTAATCTCTCCCAGCAGCAACAATCATTGTACATCACGAATGTCATCGCGCCTCACTCGTAAACTAGCACTTTAAGTGCTATTCAGAATACCAACTCGCTATCTTACTGGCGAGTGCGCTAGTGCGCTCACTTACACATAACTGTAAGAGTTTCTAGAAACTTTGTGAGAGTGGGGAAAGAAGCTTCCAGAAAATGTCCATTAACTTTTCATAGCAGTTTTGATATTAACGTGGGTTGAGAGTGTACCTTTTCTCTTTACCTCTTCAACCGGCTAGCTGGACAGTCTCTTCTTGCAAGAGACAGGAGAGGCACATAGCTTCTTCACATAATATTTATTTGTAGTAAAAAATAACAACAGGTTGTTTAAACCTCACATTTCTCGAGGTTATATTATTAATCAATCTGCAGTAAGCATATTTTCTCAGTGGTCACCATGGTCTTTCTTTGTAGATGATAAAAACGCTGTACGATTTTTAAAAAAAAGAGTATTCATCTGGTATGGAGGGCTAAAAACTGGTGTGGGAGCACGCACCCATTTTTATGTTATCAAAAGTAAATGGCAACATTCCCACTTTATTTTAAAGGAGAATTTCCTACAACAGAAAACTGTTCCCATGAAAGTGGCAAATATAGACTCCATGACACCATAATTTACATTTTTTCAGACGGCTAGCCAGTTAAAGGCTCTCAATGCATACATTGTTGAATCAAAGCTTATCTGGGTCTACCTACAAATATTAAAGTAGCTTGGAATGGAAACCCAGTTATATTAATATGGGTGCAATAACATGCAGGGCTATTGCTGATTGCTTAGCCAAGAAGGAAGCTATTACTCTTAATAATGACCCAGACGCATTGAATGTTAATTAAAAATATGGGGGAAAAAATGTAAACGAAATTGGGATGTTACAAAGATATTTCATGCTAAAGAACTCATAATAAAACACATCACCACAAGATAAACTATGTCCACATGTTTCAGCAAGTATTGCCATGCAGGGCCTGCAGTAGATTAACTATTTTCTCATTACACCTTGCGGGTACATCAAGAATTATAGGAGCTGTACATTCAGAAATCAGCAGTTGAGGATACAGAATCACCTCCTCACGGGTATCATTTCTGTAAAACGGGTAAGAAGAATGCGAATAAATGTCGTTTCTGTCATAATGAAAAGGAAATTACGAAGAATAGTATACTTTACAACTGCGAAACGGTGTTCACTTAAGATGAAACTTTTAGAATATTTTTAAATGAAATTAACTTCCTGTCTTGAAAGACGTACTTGCTAAAATTCACCATTTTCACGTCCACGAAAGTCGTCACTTTGTCACATGGTGGCATCTAAGAGCGATGAGCTGATTCTTCGCCACCTTGTGAGCAAGTGGCGTAATCACGATCTATAAATTCCACTCAATTGAGAAAACAGCTAGGTGTCTCAACTACTTCGAAATTCCTGACTTGACTTGGCTAACCCGAATTAGATTGCCTCACTACCTCCCAGAAAAATGTTTTAAATACGATTATATGAGTTAAATTTTTTAAATATATGTAATAGTTTAATTACATTTCCTTCGGTATTTAAATCTGATGATTGTCCAATCAGACGTTAATTTCCAGAGTTATTACAAATGTAGAGTATTTAGTTTCATGGTTTTATCTCTAGACAGGTACGGAATTTCTCCCTTTATAATTACTCATAATAATTAGTTATTCATATTATCAGTAAGAGTAAATGTGATTATAATTAGATCGGTAGAGTCAGATTGAAACATTTAATGCTATAGATGGGATTTGACCCATGGATCTCCCGGTCTTCTCTGTTATTTTACCATTAAGATATCAAGACAACATGTCGAAATAAAATTAAATTCCCCAAATGACTCGCATGTTTTCCGGTAAACCACAAGGAGGTCTCAAATCATTCTTGGGACTGGTATTCGGAAGGTCGTGGGATCGGTACTTCGCAGCGACCTCTCTGACTTATAGGTGTTTGGGGGGGGGGTTGTCGGACCAATAGGTGAATACTTGGAAGGTTTCTTCATCTCCTGAACTTCCTGTTCCTTCATTTTATCTCCATTTCATCCAACCAGTCTCTTTTAGGGTTGTAAGGTTAGGAGAGGATTGTGGTGGCGGCGCCCTCTCGTGGAAGTGACTGCGGTTTAGAAGTTCAGCTCTTGGTGGAGTGATGATGTTGGAAGTCATCTATAGACTCAAAGGCATTCGGTCAGATCTGAGGCGTGAGCTCCTAGTGCTCTCCGCATCAGATGAAGAACTATTTGGAAATTGTTAGAGACCCTCCACGGTGGTTCCCTTCCACCGTCGGATTCCGCCTGCCCGCTGTAATTACTCTCACCCCACCTATTCTCCTTGGGCCTGACGTAAAATAAACCAACACTGGCTGACGTGCGGAATCTTCTCCGACACACCCACACTACACTACACTACGTCCTTTTATTTGATTGGTCATATTGGATGATGAATAAAATCGAGGAAATGATGCTCAAATGATTTTGGGTTTATGGAACTTAGTTACTCTGCACTTGTCTTTTCAGGATAAGAGGAGTCTGCGAGAAAACCTTTTCAGGGAATTCACGCTAAGCGAGATTCGAATTGACGACCTCTTGAATGTAAAGCAGATACCACACCCTCACGCTGATTTTGAGCTGATTTATCCCAATAGTGACTTACAATGTCATAAGTACTTCAAGTCCTGGGCTCCATAGTTTAATCAACTATTAGATCTAACATGGAAGACAAGCACAGAACACATACGCCGAAATTTGAACCGTTCCAATTTCCGTCCTACAAGCGGCTTGTGTGGGAATAGACCATTCACTACTAGGAATTATTATTACTATTATTATTATTATTAATTTACCTATACATACTATGCATATAGAAGATAGGGAGGGTATTGTATTCCACTCAAAAATTTGATGTCGAGAAGACTTTCCTGGAAATATACTTTGATGTCCTGAGTTCAAAAAAGCATTTTTAGAAAGAGCACCGTGTGTGTATGTGTGTGTACAGCATAGATAAAAAACGAAAGGACGGTTAAATACCAACTTTGGTATTTACAATTAGTACCTTCCAAAGATGCGACATGAAGATATTCAAAATAATCCCCGCACCCCAAACTACCCTGTACAGAGAACATTTTTGAAAATGTTGCTTTTCTCAAAAACGGCTGTAACGAATTATATTAAATTACCTTACCTATATTAAAGTTATTCACATAACAAATAAAACACATAACTTGAATTTTCTGGGAAGACGATTTCCTTATAACCGGTAAACCTTAGGAGATAGACACAAACTTACCATACAAAACAGTAAGTCTCGTTAAAACACACAATTTATAACATACATTTTTTATAGAGTTAACTCGAGGTATTCTTGTTATTCGTTTGGGTTTTAAGCTCTTCAACTTTTCTGAAATGGCAATTCATCTTTCGTTTCACCTCTGTTATGTTTTAATCCTAGCGTGCAAAGGAACCGAATTTCAATTGTTTCACATAGCGACTAGCTTTTTATAAGACGTGACTATTGCTTTAGCCTAATGTATTAGCTTATTTCTTTTTTTTTTCTTGACTATCACTATGTAGATAAAGGAATAATCCTTTGTAAGAACAGTTTGTGGAGAAAGTCATGTGAATGGAATGAAATTGTTAACATCATGTTGTTATTATTATTATTATTATTATTATTAGTAGTAGTAGTAGTAGTAATATTATTAGTGTTATTATTATTATTATCATCATCATCACTGGCAAACTGAAAGACCCATAACGGAAAATACACAAGAAAGAAAGGAAGACCAAACACTCTCACGGAAAAGAATTTTAAAGTTGAAGTATCAATTTGCGTACATGGCGAGAGGGAAGGAAATTACTTGGCAACTACCAACAGAGCTGCATTACAGAGTTCCCTGCGTTAGTTCTATATTTCTTGAAAAAGTTTTCCAATTTTAACGAAGAAGCTGACGGAAGTCTGAGGAAGAGAGTCACAATCTTGCCTCGTAAAGGGATGGAGCAACTAATGACATACTGCTGACTAATATCTCCTTATATTTACCCGCGGAACAATTCCTCTATCCCTCTAGTGTAAAAATGCTATTAGACGAGTCAATTGTTTCACATAGAGACTAGCTTTTAAAGGGTTTGATTATTGCTTTATCAAAATATATTACCTTACTTCCCTCCTAGCTACAAAGAAACAAGTAATAAGACCAATTCTGCTAACGTTTATCTCAATTAGTATGATGTAGACAAAAGAATAAGCTCTTGCAGAATAGTTTGTATATAGAATCGCTAGAGAAAGTTATGTGAATGGTACAAATCAAAAGTTTAATTACATATTTTATGCATCAGTTCTTTTCATTATTGGTTTGAGTTTATTTTTTTCCTACCACATATAGTAAGTAGAAGTTTTTGTAAAACACCCAAAAATTATATACCCAGATGTCCCAGTAAATAAATGTTTAAGGTTCTTTAAATAAATATAATTTTTAGGAAAAGTACTATGATTCTATGTTTGTGTATGTGGGTGTGTCTATGGACACCATAACTAGAAAACGAAAGGTTGAATAAATACCAAACTTGACATTAAAAATCCATACTTTCTAAAAATGTGACACAAAGATTTTGAAAAAAAAAATTCCTATCCTAGTTTACCCTGTATATTCAACATGTTTCGAAATGTTTAATTTTTTTAAAAATATTTCCAAGATTTTTGATTAAAATACTATATTATTACGAATATTGTAATGAAAACTAATGTATATCTTGACATTTCTATAACTAGCTTATGAAGTGTTTTTTACTCTGAATGACTTTTGCACAACTGGTAAATCGTAACAGACATAAGTCATCTTACGACATAGATAATGTACACATCGTTAAAGCACACAATATATGCCAAAACATATTTTTGAGTTAACAATTTTATTGCTTATACTTTTCTCAAATAATAAGTCATTATTTTATTTTTCCATCACATCATCCGAAGAGAGCGGAATTTAAAGTCGTTGCATAGTGACCGTCTCTTAAAATATTTGTTTAGCGATTTATACTAACGCGTAATTTTATTAGCCTTGTAACTATTATGAAAATGTAGTAACACCATTTATGCTAATGTTTATCTCAATTTAAATGAAGTATATAGCAGATTAATCATTTGAAGGAATGGTTTGCTGCAGAATCGGTAGAAAAAGTCATGAAATACGAGTATAACACATTGGATTTTTCAATATAGGTGGCAATTAAATACTTGATTGTCGATCGTGTTTCCGATATCTTCCTTTTACGAACAACAAATGTGTACGGCAAATATTTCTGTATACGTTTATCTCTATTAACAACAGAAGTAGAACAATACACTTTCATAAACAATTACTATAGAAAAAAAAAACCGCCTGAGTATTATAGCAGCGTACTTCATATTCAACAGGTCGTTTGTCCAAATCTCGATTAGTGTGAGTTACTCGGATAAGTTTTTTTTTCGGGGGCTTTCCCTTAGCCTGAGAAGACAAATGTTGAGTAAGAGAATTTGAGCATCGCTTCACCAAGAACAGTTCTATGAAACTTAATTATTAGTAAAATTATGAAGAAGTTAAACTTTTAATTGGAAAGAAAAAAATAATAATGGATCTACATGCATTTTCACTTATATTTTGGGCCGCGCCGTGGCCGAGTGGTTAGACCACTTGCCTCTCACCTAGACGGCCGGGGTTCGATCCCAAGCGACCGCATGTGAGATGTGTGGTGGACAAAGCGGCGCTGGGGCGGGTTTCTTCCGGGTACTCCGGTTTCCCGCGCCATCGCATTCCACTGGTGCTCCATCATCATTCATGTATCACCAGTGTCACCGCCTGCGGTGCCATAAGTAGTTAAAACGGGCGTTAAACACTACCAAAAAAAAACTTCTATTTTATCTATTATTTTATATAATAATTTTATAGGTCTATTTCTTAATATTTTTACTAGAACCAGTCATATGGTCTGATGTGACTAACAGGTTAAAGGACGTTTAGCTAAAAAAACAACACAAACAAAAAACCCATATATAAAAGGATAGTAAGTAGGTGACACATAAGATTCATTTATTGACAAAATGAAAGAATTCAAAATCTTCTCGGGCTTCTAGCCAGGTAAAAACTTGGCTTGACACCAATGATCAGTTCACCCTGAAGACGAGGAAGATGCACTTCTTCGAAACGTTGGTGTCAAGCCAAGTTTTTACCTGGCTAGAAGCCCGAGAAGATTTTGAATTAACACGTCGCCAGGAAAGCTTTAGTTCTTATTTTAAAATGAAAGAAGTTTCGCTATTTTTTCCAAAGTAACAGCATATTTTTGGACTGTGTGGAAAAGCAAATATTCGTTCATTCCTCGTATTTACAAAAAAGAAAAACTGAATAACGTGCTGGTTAAAACTGGTGCGAACATTTTTGCTGTGCAAACATCGTTTCCAAGAAGACAGTGAGAACAGAAAAGAGGTCAATCACGCAATCAAATGGTGCATGTCGAGTAACACGCAAGCGACTGTTATTTGGACATCTGTTCACAGCCCATCTTCCTCATCACTGCAGGACCGCCCAAATGAGTAGGCATTCAGATGACTGATTCATTTCAGAGGCCATCGCGTTGCTTTATGACCTACAGAGCGATTCGTAGCTGAATGGAGCATCTTGCTTTAGCAGGAAAGTAATTTAGCAGTTAATCCTTGAGCTCTGCAGGGAGCATATCAAGGCACTTCTTGATTGTTAAACTAAACTTTGGTATCCAATCTGAAATATGAATTGACGGATTTATTTTTCTGATTCTTTCAGGGCCTTCAAGTGCTTTATCACTTCAACTGTTCTGGGTAGAGACATTGCTGTTAGCAGAGTTATTGATACTGCAAAATTACATCATAGAGTAATAAAGTAAAGGAAATACGGCACAATACGACAGTAAAATTAGTTGATCCGAAAAACTCCTGAACAAAGCTACAATTTATTTAAATGCTTGTATACTCTGTAAAATATCGTTACTTTACTGTATGACAAAAACAAACAGAACATTTATTTGATAAATTTCTTTTTTGTAGTGTTGAACTACTTGTGGCACCGCAGGCGATGACACTGGTGGTACATGGAATGAAGATGGAACATCGGTGAACTGCGATGATGGGGGAAACCAGAAAACTCGGAGAAAACCCGCCCGGCGCCGCTTTGTCCACCAAAAATCTCAAATACTTGGGATCGAACCCAGCTTGGCCCGTCTAGGTAAGAGGCGAGTGATCTAACCACTAGGCCACGGCACGGCCTTTAATAAAATAGGTATATGAAGGACTAAAACAGCTGTTTATAGAACTCCTAATTTATTAAAACTACAGCTGTAAGTTTTGTACGGGTATTACGGGCAACAAAATAAGTATTGATACCAACTTTTACTTAAATATATCTATTCATTCTGGATATATTAATGCATTCGATTTAATTAGCTAAACTCAAAATCCATATTCTCCTGCATGATTAGAACTCTATATATATACACACACACACACACACAAACGCTCGCCTGGGCAGTGTTGGGGGGCAGAGTGTCTCCCTCGTTCAACAGGTTGTTAGTTCGAATTCGCTTAGGGTGAGTTTTTATTTTTTTTATTTTTTTTTTAGCTAGGGTTTTCCTTATCCTGAGAAGATGAATGTTGAGTAACTTAAATCTCCGCAGACTCCGAGACTATTTGAGCAACATTTCACCGATTTCATTAATCGCTCGATATGACCAACCAGGTTAAAAGATGTTAAACTAATACAATAAAAATAAATATATACGATTTTTTAAAATTATATTTCTTAATGTATTGTAATAATTGTCTGGTTTAAAATTTCTTATAGTAAATAGCTATTTTAAAATATACATTTTATATCACAAAATCTAAAAAAACCTCACCCGATTATACTGATTAATTTTTAAAAATTAATCTATGACCAATATAACAATTCTAATCAGACATTTTATAACACATATTCCGCAATGCTTTGGGAAACGAGCGGACGTCTAGCTGTGTTTTTGTGGGAGAAGGTAGATTTTGAATATAGTGTATGACTGCAAGTTCATTACATGGGTGAATACAGGAAACTCTCGCATGGGCAGCACCAAGCCAAATTACGACTTCCTTGGAGCCGGTCACATGTAGCTGACTAGGTTGGAAATGCCGGAGCTAAATCGCAGGTGCGCAGTCCCGGACACTCCTGGGCACATGACGCCAGTTTTCCAGTGGCGATCGACATGAATAAACATCGTGATTGCATAACTACTGCCGTGTCGAGTAAGTCTGACGAGAGCAATTTTCAGGTTTTCAAAATTCTTACCGTCCTCTGTGTACGTTCAACTTGGCAACATTTGGTAACCTAGCTCGCATCTAGACAACGTGGTTTGTAAAGTTCATCCCACCGGAACTTGTTTAATAGCAGAACGCAAAAAATAAATGGACTTAAACTGTTCAAGTATTATTTGTGTTTCAAGCTGTCTTGGACTCTTTTACTAAATGGGGAGCTTTTCGCTTATAAATGTATTGTAAAATTGTGTTTCTAAGTAAAATACGCTGAACTTGTACTACGATTTTAACTTAGAAAATGTTCACCATTTAGGAGCTTTCATTCCTGTTCGAATCTCACCTCTGATAATTATCTATCTCTACCTTCCACAACCTTTACCCTCGCTTGGGCCCAGCATAACAATAGAAAAGCATATAGATCTCCGTTGGTTTGAAATTGCTACCCTCCTAGCCACATCTTCAGTTCAGGGAAAAGGTGAAAGTCGTTGGGTGCCAGGTCAGGACTGTACGGTGGATGATCAAAAATGTCCCATTAAAATTGTTCAAGGAGCCGATGGGTTGTCCAGCAGTGTGGCCGAGCGTTGTAATGGATCAACACAATTCCTGAAGTCAGCATTCCTCTTCGTTTGTTTTGAGTGGCTCTCTGCAAACGTCGTAAAGTGCTGAGATCTTCAAAACAACGTCAATGCTCGTTTGAAATCATTGGCGGCAACATTTTTTGAAGCGGGTGGTGCAAAGCTTGCGCACAGGTACGATAAATGTCTCAATCTTTTCGGTGATTATTTGAAAATTAGCCATAAGTGTACAACATTTTTAGTAATAAAATAATTGTTTTCTATGAACTTTTCTTTTGTTTATAGTCTATCGGAGGTTGAAAAAACAGGTCCTCGTATATGCATAATTTTGTCTATTCACTGATTAAATATGCTATGGAGAAAGGAAACTGCGGTGTCCGAATATTTTTGTGGGGCTTAAAGTTCGGGACATTCTAATCACAAAATACAGCATGCTCGGACATTAGCTGGAGCAATATGGGCAATTAGGCTTCACAGGAATAATGACCACCATTTTTAGAAACTCTCGATCAGCGGGCGGTTGATTAAAAAAACACGGCGGCAACATTGCATGTCCCATAGGGTCAATTACTTGGGACTCTGACCCAATTAGCAACTACCATCTTTATACTACAAGACCTCTGTTAATTAATTAAGGTTCTGGCACACTAAAGCTTTCCGTCACCTATAGCAGACATCTTAGTAAGCACAAGTAACAAAAAATACTTATGTCCTCCATTCACATGAATTTCTCTATCTACTCTGCAAAGTAACTTCCTAAAAACGATTATTCTTGTTTCTACTTCAAACTAATCAAGATAAACTTTAGCTGAATGGTCTTATTGCTTTTTTCCCTATTGACTAAATCGATACCCAAATGTTTTAAAGCCTGTCGCTATGCGATTATCATTGAAATTCGCTTCTTTGCATGGCCACAAATAAATCAAAAGAAACACTTTCTGTTTGATAATGTATAAGTATTTTAAAATGAAACCAATAATAAGGAATGTGTCTGAAATGGTTAGCGTTACAACAAAAATGTATAGAACATAAATTGTGTATTTAAACGATATCAACATTTTTTGTGTAGTAAGCTTTGCTCTATATGTTTCAGTTAACCAGTATAAAAATTAATTCAGAATGAAGAGGATCTCAGAGGTTATTCTCAAGAAATTCAAGATAAACATTTTATTTGTCATGCAAACATCTTTAATATACGATCTTTTAATCAAAATTGTTGATGCGATTTTGACAAACTAACATTTTTTGAAAAACTTTCCCTTTAAGAGCAGTTAAGGTTGGAAGGATATGTATAAAAATCTTCGTGTACTATTCTTGGAAGATATTACATTTAAAATATTATTATTTAGCGGCGTTTTCGTTTTTATGTTTGCTATCCATTGGCACAAACTGACCTTTTTATGAAAATTTCGCTTTTGGTTTCAGGGGTCCTCAAAACATATATCTCCATATCGAGTGCAATGGCTTCTACCTACTATGTATGTACATTGTGCTAGTGAAATTAAACATTCCGATGTTTGACATTCAAATGACTTTCTCTACTCCTCTATACTTTATTAGTGTATAAAACTATTCTTACGAAAGTTTATAGTGCTATCTACGTAACATTTACATAAATAGCTACAGTATATATATAGTCAAGTATTTAAAAACGCTATAAATAGTATAATGTTTCAAATCAGCTAATAGATGTAATCTTTAAATTATATTGCGACAACAACATTTCAGTTCGAGAATGAAACAACTACACAGAATAGAAGCCAAGGCGTTAGAGAGAGCTTCAGTCTTTCTCCACTAATATTTTTCATATACATGAATCATATGATAAAAAGATGGAAAGCAGCAGTACATGGCAAATAAAAAATAAACGGAGACCCTAAGCTAGATGTTTGTTGTTTGCAGACGATGTAATATTACTGGTAGACTCTGAAGATGGCCATCACCAATCATTTTATCAAGTGTAATGCATCTCACAAACTTATAACTTTAAAATCTCAGTATCAAAAACCAAAGTAATGGGCTTTGTGGTAAAAAAAAATAATTTGAAATCCAAAATATGCCTTTATAATAAATATGTGGATTAGGTATCATAATTCAAGTATTTAAGTCATTATGTAAGTTACGAAACAGAAAAAGATAAAGCAATAAAATTAAACAATTTCAATGATGCAATGAGTACTTTTAATAATATTTTCAAACTGCCTTTGGTCCAAAGACACACCAGGGTAAAGGCTTATAAGACAGTAGCGAGGCCATTTTTAATGTATGGAAGTGAAGCTTTGACCATACGACAAAGTGATCAACATCGTATCACAGTTAATGAAATTAAATTTTGAAGAAGAACTGCAGGATACACTAAATTGGATAAGAAAATAATACAGATATTATGCAAGAATTGAAAATTGATCCAATAATAGAAAAAATTCAAAATTTTCTTCGGTATTGCAGGTCCCATGTACTCAGAATTAAGAATCTCATGTCAAATATTAAATTACAGACCACGAGGAAGAAGACTGTTGGGCCGTCCGATGAAGAGATGGAATGAGACCGTAATAGGCCACTAGGACTAATACTTCTCAGAAAGATGATGATGATGTGTGTATATAGACCTATTGTCTTTCCATGAAATCGCCGGAGAATTATATTGAAATGATCAATATTGAGGAATTCGATAAATTTTCAAGGGATATCTTGGAAATGGCCTACGGAACAAAAATATTATTTAAAATAAATTGAATGCTGAAAGAGATCTACAATTTTGGTTTTAAAATAGTTATAGTTTATGATGTCGGCGTGTTTCTTTTATTTTACTTCAGGATATCCAAGAATGCAATATTCAATAACAATCGCTTGACTTTCACTTTAACATGGCGCATTCCTTTTTTTTTTTTTTTAAGCTTAACGTCCTTTAACCTGGTTGGTCATATCGGACGATGAATTAATGAAATGCTCAAATGATCTCGGGGTCCACGGAGCTTAAACTTACTCGACATTTGTCTTCTCAGGATAAGAGAAAACTCCGAGAAAAAACCTTATACGGGTAACTCACCCTAAGCGAGATTTGAACTCACGACCTGTTGAATATGAGGCAGACACGCTACCACCACACTACCCAGTCAGGCTAACGCATTCCCTTATTTTCCTTATATTTATAAGGAATTAAGAAATATGAGCACACTACTAATGCTTATGTTCATTAGCACGGAGTAGAAAGAAGAATAACCCTTGTAAGAAGTTTGTTTTAGAACAAGTAGAGAAACTATGTGAGTGAAACGCATACGCTTTTGCAGTATTTTTTCGTCTATTACTTAATGTTTACAGTTATACAAGGTTATACAAATTCCCCTGAGTGAAAAGGTCTTCAAAAGACTATTTGCATTCAAGATATATATTTTGTCATCAAAATATGTTTAATTTAAGTTATTTTAATTAAAATAAGCAAGTTAGAAAAATGCTTCATGTAAAGTGTAGTTGGAGCGGGGAAATTGAAAATTGTCATGTATGTTTCTTTGCAAGATGAAATAAAATTAAAGGAAAATAGCCTTAAGTGTCCCTGGAAGGGCAAATAGGGAAACTTCATTATTAACATGATGAGATATTCCACGTTATGCGCTACACGTGTTTATTTAGTCACATTCATTTGCTTGTTGTATGACCCAATTACTGTTAACCTAAATACCAAGTTTAGTATCTATCCGATATTTCATTTTTGCGTTATACCATTTACAGACACATAACACATTCACAGATTCACCCCTTCACATAAGCAGTAGCAGTGGTAGTGGTATTATTATTATTATTATTATTATTATTATTATTATTATTATTATTATTATTATTATTATCTGTATCTCCTAAGTTGACCAAAGGTCAGGTTTTTATAATCGAATTTGAATTTCTAGCTCATAACTTCGTCACAATGGGGCATGTTGACTAGGGATCAGCCTATTGCCCACAGATGGCACTGTAGGACGAAATCACTACTTACGGACGCAGAATAAAATGACGTATAATTTTGACCAAGAACCTTTTTTTCAAGATATGGGGTTCTTTACGTACAAATAAACACCGCGCGGTACCTCCGGTTTTACTTCCTTCCCAAAAGAAGCCATGCTAAGATTTTTTACATCCGAAAAAATCTATTACTCTCCGCCAGATTTGAACCTGCAATCTTGGGTTATGGATGGAAGCACGGTAACTACTACACTACAGATGGGTACCTCAATCAAGCTTTTCCTAAAATTTCTTTTTAAATTCATGGATCCTCAAAACAGGTATTTTCGATGAAATCTTGGTATGTACTTTTCTGTTGTAATATAACACTTCCCTGCTTGCTATACAGTAGAGAAAGTAAAAAAATAACTGCGTGAAGAGAAGGTTTTGTGTTGTACTTATTAATGAGCATGCACCTACCCAATTATAGCTTCAGTTAACTGCAGTTTAATGCGCCAAGTGGTAGAAATCTGATGTGTTCCAGTCACACAATTTTCTCTACAAACTATTATTACAAAATATTACTCCTTTTCTACATCGTGATAATCTAAATAAACATTAGCAGAGATGGTTGTCTAATTCCTTCTAATTAGAAGGCTAAAGAGAAATTCAAATCGTTTAAAAGATCTAACGGTATAGGACAAATTAAAATTCGGTTTGTTTTAAACGTCATGGGTTTATAAAAAGAGAGATGAAACGAAATATGGCCTTCCTCTTGAGAAAAGTTAATAGCATTGAAACCAATAATATGGAATATCTCGGAAATGGTTAACTCTACAAAAAAGGGTACATTTTTTGTGCACTAAGATTTTGTCTATCTCTGACGATGTGTCAGTAATGCAGAAGTCAACCAGAGTGAAGAGGACTACAGTGAGTATACGCAGAAAATTCAAGATGTACAATTTTGTCATGTATACGTCTTCAAAATTGTTACAGTCATTTATGAGAAAAAACATTTTTGAAATACCTTGTCATATAAAGGTAATTTGCGGAGGAGTGATTTTCTGAAAATCTTCGTGTCGCATCCTTAGAATATTCTGGAGTTATGTTTAGTATTTAGTTATCGTCTAGTTATGGAATTATGATATTCAAAGACACACGGGCCTTTTTATAAACATGTTTTGCTTTTTTAGACTCAAAAAAATTCTGAAATCGGCATTTCCAGTGAAATCTCGGTATCGAATTAAGGGTGGGATGGAAAACCTTCTCTACTTATGTATTATACACAGAGTAGAGAAAGCAAAAAGAGGATTCCCAGGTGTGAAAACTTAAGTTTGGAAAATTTAAACCACAGAAGGCCACAGAGAGACTACAGAAATGCATGGAAGTCCCTAAGCTTGAAGTCCCTTTTCACTGCTGGAGCTGCCCAGAGAGGTTGATGACCCACCCGTCGACCAGGCAGCCATCTGTCTGGCACTGCCATACGCCACAAACATAGAACGAAGAGAAAGAAACGAAATGAAGGAGAAACCATGGAAAATAAATCGTTGAAGCTGATAAACAACCCCAACATATATCACCTGAACTCAGAGAAACAAAAATCACACGTTATCTCGCTCGTGACTTCAGGGGAACTGAAAGAGAATTTTTGACTAAATTCGATCAATAAATCGAAAATCGCTGTTCTCCAACAAATGTTTGTTTGAAACTTTGGGCATCCATACAGAATAAAAATGTAGTTGTTTCCTAGTTTCGAGTTCTACAGCTAATTAAGATCATACAATATACCACTTTCATAAGACAATATTTTTTTTTTCAAAATTACATTTTCACACTTTCAAAATGTTCCACATGTCTCACTTTTAATTACAATACAACTAAAATCTTTTAGAATATGCAGAAGTATATGCTATAATATTACAAACGACGAAATTATCCAACGCTAATTATGCATTTAAAAAAAAACATCTTTATGAACAAGTGATACATTTTAGACATTAAAGATTCTAATCCTTTTACTTTCTCTAGCACGTACATACAATGTACAAGTAGATAGAGAAGGTATGGTGATTCTATTAAAATCTCATTGAAGTACATGTTTTGTGGTTACATGAAGAAAAAAAAATGCATTTTTAGAAAAAGAGCCGTGTGTCTTTGGGCAGCATTACTTAAAAACAAAAAGTCTATTTATTAAATACCACACCTGGTAATTAAGTTTAGTATTTCCGAAGACGAAGACTTTCAATTAAATCCCCTACCCCAAACTCCCTTTATATGGAAACTTTTTCCAAAATGTTTATTTTCTCATAAATGGTTCTAATGATGTTGATAGAAATATCTTGCATTCAAATTATTTATATGACGAATAAAACGTTTATCTTGAATTTTCAGAAAGTCCCCTTATTCTGAACGACTTTTGCATACCAGGTAAACTGTAAGCTCTAGAAAAAACTTACTAAACAAAAATGTAGTTCTCATCAAAACACACAGTTTATATTATATACAATTTATTTGCGGACCTAATCATTTCCGAGATAGTCATTTGTTTACCGATTAGCATGAAAATGAAAGAAGAGGAATCTTTTAAAACAAATTTGATTGCAAAGCAGGTAGAGAAAGTCATGTGAGTTATATTTTTTTGAAAATTTATAATAATTCTGCAATAAAAGTTTTTAAATTATCATCATCAGATAATACCAACCAATTTTCTCAAATTTTGAGGCCCCTGGAACATTTTAATTAAGAATATATTATCATATTTTGTATAATTTATGAAATAAGTTATATATCTTCCAAAGTAGTTATCCAATTTGAATTAAATTTGTTATTCATATTAACATGTCAGCAGTGTATTCATAGCAATAATTTCAGAAAGATCTATAAAAATATATCGAATTTTCAAAGTTCAGTCCTAGTGTCCTTTAAATTTAAGACGCTAGTATGTGCAGAAAGGGTCACGTATTTTGGATGTGGCCTACAGTTTTAGTTTTATATCTAGCACTGGAAAATAAGTAGTGGAAATATTAGGGTGTGCAATTTAGCTGGCGGTGATAACTTGCCACTCCAACTAAACACAGGTGCATTCCTACTCTTTGTTCTTACATTATGAGCACATTAGATGTAATGTTGCTGCAGTGCTGACGTAACTCTATTCTTTGCTTATCTTCACTTTTATTTTTCTTTTACTGCCTTCTGGCAGTGAAGTGCTACATAAAAACATCCTCGCCTACTTTGATATGATTACAATAGGCAGATAGCGGCCACAAGGCTGTCAAGAACTGCCAGGCTCAGCTGGCAGACTTTTTCTCTTCCACATGTGTGTCCCGTGCTCCTTATTCTCACATACATAGTGTCTGCTAACGGGGAAAAGGACTGCAAATGTCAGTTTCTTAGAATGGGATTCTAAGTAGTAGTAACATTAATTTGCAGTAATAATAGCAGTAGTAGTTTTGTTCGTTCTATAGGTCACACCCTATGATATGGAAGAGTACTTCCAAACGTAATTTACGAGTATTAAAATAAATTACAATATTTACTTATATATACACATACAGAGTGGGAGGGAGTCAGTGCAAATAATTTGATATTTAGTGGATAAAAATGCGTATAATACATAAGTGTATCACATTTAGTCCACTTACTATTAGCATTGTTATAAATGAAGTCAAATGTTAGGGTCTCATGTGTTATGAATGGCCCAGAACTGTATCTCTGCTGTGTTTACATATATCGATACATACATCCGCCTATAGTCGTGCAGGGCAAAGGGAAGAGTGGGGTCAACCGTGTGATTTGTTACGTAAACAACCGAATGCCTGAGATAAAAAAATACTAGCCATTCTAAAAACATCGTGAAATTTTCCTCAGGAGCATAACTTAAGAAAATAGCGAAAAAAACTACATATGCTGGATCATCATATCGTCCTCAAACGCTGAATAAAATGCATTCTCGTAGGTTTCTCAGGGCAGTGAGATGATGCCGTGTCATCGTTTCTTGCTTATACCAATGTTTCGGCCTCATGTTGGGGCCGTCTTCAGGGGTGCAGTGTGATGTATCCTCGTAGTTGTCACCCTTCTGATATTAGAAGTTGCGAGGATTCCTTATTGTGATTTGTCCGCCTGATAAACCCAATCGGGGGCGCGAGAACTGACCAGTATTTTATGTTTTCTCGCGAATTTGAGCAGCCTTTGTTGTTCGGAACTCTTGGTTGCTGATTGGCTTCCATTATTGGCCAATGAGGGAGCTGCTACATTACTGATTACCCCTGTTTGCCATATGGTGTTTTGTGCTTTCCTCACTTCTTGCAAATTCACCAGATTTTATTGATATGTGCAACGTTTTCGAGGTTTAGATGCTTTTCTATTTCTAGGCCATTTTCCTTATTTCCCAACAAGAGGCACAATAATTGGTATACCCAAGAAACGATGACGCGGCACTAACCAGAAGCCAGCAATACTATTGCAAATATTTGCACTTATTCATCTCCCACTCTGTTTCAATACCTAATCATTCAAATTCCATCATGCCATGTTGACATATTGGGACTTTTTACAGTGTTTCTTCTTCTTCTTTTTTTTTTTTTTTTGTCAGGGAATTTCTACTTGTGAACTTGCCACTATGTGCACATGGTGATGTATCAACTCACCACCCACAGAAGGCATTATAGGACAAAATCAGACTTGCGGACATGAAACACGACTGAATTTAGCGCAGGAATGTTTTCTTTCAAGCAATGGGATTCTTTTACGTGCAAATAAACATTAGACGGGACCAACGACTTTACTTCCCTTCCGAAGAAATTGAACCTGCACGTATTATTAGAGGCTAGCATGGTAACCACAACACCACGGAGGATGACAATGGTAGTAGAAACCTGTTCAATCCTCGGGGAAGCAAAAGGCCTAATGAAGAGACGCAATCGAATTCTCTGTTTTTCGCCAACGACTTTATCTGATTCCAACTCTTTTCTGCCATATCAGCTTCAGCTCGCAATGTCTTGCGCAAAGTCATCCTAGATCTGCTTCTTCGTCTTCTTCTTCCTTGGGGATTTAATTTAAAGGATATATAATTTATATTAGCTCTTTCAGCATTACTATTTTGGTGGAGCTACCAATTAATTTATTATAATGAGGATTTAAAAATATAGATACATTTCATTAAAACACAATTTATATCATGTACATTTTTGTAGAAATAACAATTTCCGAAACATTCCTTGTTATTTCTATTAAATTATCCAATACTTAGAAATTTTTTTTCAAATGGGAAAATTTTATTCCATTTTTTTCATCCTAGTCATGTAAAAGAGAAAGTACATTTCTATCACTTCACCCTACTGCATTCCCTTATTTTCCTTCTACTTACAAGGAATTAATTAATAAAACCATTTCTACTAATACGTATCTCGATTAGCATCCAATTGCGATATGATGGTTTTCAGAAAAATTCTCACACCCAAAATTACCCTTCAGCCCCTCGGGTAGAGCATAGATGTAGGCCCTTGTGGCCCTAGTGCTTATGTGATCCCAGGGTGGGAGGAATGAAGGGAGAATCCGAAAGGTCTCCAGATCCGGATGAACGATGTTTGTAAGCAAGGATTGAGTCCATATCGACTACAGTTGGAACACTTGAAACGCCGCCCAAGCAGCTGCTTATGAGCCCCTGACCCTCTCGACGAGTGCCAGAGGGAGCCCTAAAACCGAAAGACGGATTCGGACCGAGTGTTCCCGACGGAGACCCCAGGATAACCTTTTACAATGCGCAAATCAGCAATCCATCCACAACATCTACGCCTGGTTCTTCAACATTATTTTCATGCTAGTTCATGCTCCAAAGGTGAAAACCCAGCAGAGGATGATGAATCTTTTCGGGCGTAAAAATCATTAACATAGCTTTCTTCGGAAGGAAAGTGAAATCATTGAACCCGTGTCGTAGATTTACGGCCTGATAATGAGACCTCTGAGAAAAGTTAAGCGGTCATTCACGCCCAATATAAATGGGACGGAGAACCACAGTAGTTAAAGAACGTCAATAATAAAACTCCATTTCCATTTTTGGCCCTTCAACACTGAAACAGGTAATTAAGAAATGACGGGGGACAGGAAATGGTGAACCGGAAAATCTGTGGATACAATGAACTTACCCAGTATGAATATAACCCCAGAAAATCTAATGGGTTAGGTAGGCCGACCGCGGAGATTTTACCCACAACCTTCGGAAGGAAAGTGAAATCGTTGGACCTGTGTCGTAGATTTACGGCCTGATAATGAGGCCTCTGCGAAAAGTTAAGCGATCATTCACGCCCAATATAGCAGGGACGGAGAACCACAGTCAAAATGAACATCTACAAATTGGACAAATCATCAGTCATCATGACGTATCATATCTGTGTTGCGAATTTGAATTTTCAGAATACAGCTTTCTGCAATTCAGTTGAAAGAAAATTAGCAAGATTTAATATAAGTAATAGAACTTATCAAAACCTGCTATATCCAGAAAGCAGAGCCATACCTTTTTCTTATTTATCTCTAAAACTACAAAACTGGATGTGGTAGACTTTGATACTAGACCCCTAAAGTCAACCTACAAAGACGCCAACATCTACATTGGAAGTGACAGGCAGCAACCTGCATCCATCTGAAATAGACATCGACGTTAAGCAATTCAGCACCACGAAGCAATTATTCTTAATAAATTGCTGTTATCATACAACGTCGTTAACTAGCTCCCAATTTGGGGTTGGCTCCTATATCACCGCAATATGCAAATAATGTAAGGACTATTACTACTATGCAGTGTTCTCTTGAGTAATGCAATTTTCGCGCGTTGAACCTTTAAAGGTGTCTGAGAGCAACACCCACATTATCTCAAGCTTTAGATTAAACGCAATTTTACCTTCTCTAGCACGTATTTACAATATTTACATAATAGGTACAGAAGGCACTTTATGCCAACAAAAAATTCGATAGCGAGGTTTCGCTGGAACTACATGTTTTGAAACCCCCTTAATAAAGAAAAGCATTTTTCGAAAAACGTCTATGTGAACACGATAACTCAAAAAAGAAAACACAGTTCAAAACTAAGCTTGATATTTAAGTAGAGCATCTTCTAAGGATGTGTTCCGAAAATATTCAGGAAAATCCTCCCACCCAAATCTACTCTTTACATGGAAAAACTTTCGAAAATTTTGATTTTCTCATAAACGATTTTCTCTCTAACGATTTTAATTAAACTAGCGTATATTAAACACACTTGAATGAAAATAAAATGCATATCTTGAATTTTCTAGGAAGCACCTCTGAAGTCTCTTTTAGTGATGAATTTTGCATAACTGTTAAACTTAAAACATATACAAAAATGTTACTACACAAAAAATGTAGATCTCGCTAAATCACACGGTCATACTAATTTTATTCAACGTTAACCGTTTTCGAAATATTCATTGTTATTGATTTAAATTTTTAATTACTATAACTTCTCTCCAACGGGAAGTCTTTCGTTTCATCTCTCTATTGTTTTACTCCTGGTCATGCAAACGGAAACGTATTTCAATCATAGGGACCAGCTTTTAAAAAATCAAACAATCACTTTAGTCTAGTGTAGTTCCTTGATTCCGTTCTATTTAAAAGAAAACATGTAATAATAGAAGTTATGCTAATGTTTATCCTGATTAGTATATGCAGATAAAATATTACTCTTTTGTAAGAATAGTTTGTTTACAGAACAGGTAGAGAAAACCATGCGAATGGAGCACGTCGGAGTTTTTGGGCATAAAGTGTAATTTTGGATTTTTGTAAGTTTGAATCGATTATCCTTTATTTTATCAATGTGAGCGTTTCATCTCTATTATTATATTTATTATTATTAATGTTGTTATTATTATTATTATTATTATTATTATTATTAATGTTATTATTATCATTGTCATCATCATTTGCATCTTTCTTTCAGGAGCGAAAGCCTCTCGTATTTATCTGAAATAAACATAAAGCATTTATCAACAGGAAAGTCAGACTCGCCTGTGTTCAACCTAGATTTATGGTCAAAGCACATCCATTTCTCATTTAACTGCAGTGCCAGAAATGTATGAGAAATTACGTATCCAAAGCGCTGACCATATTCGCATAAAGCTTAGCCGTCGGGAATGCGAATACATTTAAGTTTACTGGTATACGCATTAGAACACCGAGAATAGAAACCCTACTTGTGTATGGAACGTACGCCACCGTACGCTGTATCCTAAAAATAGAATTCCATTAATATATATATATATATATATATATATTATAACGACATTTATTACAATTCTGCATACCTGAGAGAATTAAACTGACTCATAGGTTTCTTATGCTAGAACTGCTAGCATAATTAGAGAAACTGAATTTGAAGGTTATATTCTCTACTTAGTCAATACATTGGTAAAGAAGGTATTGCATATCACCCAAAATATAATACCACGGTTTCACCGGAAATGCACTTTTTAGAAAAAGGTTCATCTGTGTGTGTGTGTGTTAGTGTGTCTAACGATTTTGAATAACATATTTTATATTAAATACATTTATACCAGAGACATATCTTGAATTTTCTGGGAATAACTTCTGAAAACGTGTTCATTCTGCATGAATTATGCTGAATGTTGTATAAGTGATGAACGATAACAAATAGATGCAAAATATGCAGATCTTGTTAAAACAAAATTTATGGCTTATGCATTTTTGTTGTAGAGTTGACCGTTTCCGAGATATTTCTTGTTATTGATTTTAATTTTAAACTACGTAAACTTTTATCAAACGGGGCACCTTTACTTTCATCTCTGTTTTAATGGCAAAGCAAAACGAACCGAGCATCAATTCTTCACATGTTGACCAGCTTATAAAATATTTGGCTGTCACCATAGCCTACTGAAGTATGTTGTTTCCCTTCTGCTTATTAAGAAGCAAATAAGATATTTTCTACTAATGTTTATCTCAGTAAGCATAATGCAGATAAAAGAATAATCTTTATAAGAAGAGTTTGATTGCGAAATAGTTGGAGTAAACTATGTGTATAGAACGCATATATTTGTTATACAATAATTAATGTTAATATAAAAATAAGATCGATGGATTTTAAAACTGTTTTATTGTAAAACTAAATTTATAATTTGAATATTTTTAAAAATTGCATCACATGTCTCATTTTTATTAGAACAGCATATTTAATAGTAAAAGGTATTATTTAAATAACCCCACAAGTTTGAGTTTTGATATATGGCAAAAATATTACTATTATTTTATATAAAACTGGTGTAAATTTTAATAAGATATCTTACATACTGTTTTCCAAACTTCACAGAGGTATTTCCTTAATACAACATAAACAAATGACGTCATCCCCTTTTTGAAAAATGTTGGAAAATTTAAACCAATACCAACAGATATCTCAAAAAGTATTAACCTCAACAAAAACGTGTCTGAAATAAACTGTTCAACTAGATTTACATTTTTATGAAGAAATATTTTCATTATCAGCCGTGTCAGGTGTATAAAATCCAAGCTTTCGACCATTGCACACTCCATGGTCTTCATCAGATTGCAGTCCCTGATGAAGACCATGGAGTGTGCAATGGTCGAAAGCTTGGATTTTATGCACCTGACACGGCTGATCACCCGTGAAGCCATAATGAATAACATTCGCCGTGAAAGCTTCAAGTCTTACAAGAAATATTTTATCTATCTCTTACGGTTTACCAGTTATGCAAAAGTCAGTCAGAATTAAGAGGAATTATCAGGCTATTCTAAAAAAACTTCAAGTTATACAGTTCATATCTCATGAAAATATTTTAAATACGTGGTATTTTAATAAAAGCCGTTAGATTCATTTCATGAAAGTCAAACGTTTTGAAAAATATTGCACGTAAATGCTCGTGCCGAAACTTTGGAACTACTGAACTCAAATTAGAGCACACAAAAGGATCTTTTTCTAGAACTTTTTTTTGTTTAGAATTTAGGGAGCTTCAAAGTACACACACACACACAAACATATATATATATATATATATATATATATATATATATATATATATATTATGATATGATCTTGATATCGGAATTTTGAGCAGTGTACTAATTCCTCTATTTAGTATATGTAGTAGAGAAAGTAAAAATACATTTAATTTTTCTTCTGCATTAGAATTTCGCATCTCTGAATTTCATTAATCATAAACTAATAATGTTAATAATATTCCAAGCCAAGGTGCCTTATATATGCTGCATTTTCTCTTAAGGGTGAACTTTTTTGTAAAATCAATTTTTTATAATATTTTTATTTGATAGAGTAAACATTTATGCATATGTTACAACGATATTTTGTTTGTTTGTCCACCTCTAAGTTAATCTAAAGCATTAAATACTTTAGCAGTGCAACTATGCCACATCCGATTATCAAACAGGCACCGGGTATATGGTTATTTGTGTGAGTTAATAATGTTATTCATTCTGCTAAAACTGAAAATTGTTTTAATTAATGCCAAAGTCATGTTTAGCACACAATGTTAGTTCAAAAAGTAGGTATAGCTATACGTTTAAAACATTTATAAAACCAGTATCACACTGGGTGCTTTTACCTGTCCCGTAAGTTTGTTAATGACACTGTCAACTATCAGGATCATATCAGTGTCGCCAGTGTGACGGAATTTGGCCAGCAGGAGTTCCTTAACATGCCAGTAAATTTACTGACATGGGGCTGTCGATTTTAAGCACACTAAAAACCAACAGCCTAGGTCTGGTTTGAACCTACGACCTTCGGTTCAAAAGGCCAGCCAACTGAACTACCCAGACCGATTACTGCTCCGTCATTATCCAGGAATGCCTCACCACCGATTATTTAACCTGGGCCCTGCCCGTCCTAAACAACAGGCGAGATAGAACATCCAACAGGCCTAGCCACCTTCAGCAACAGCATATTTCTGGTCGTGAAACAGGGCTGATTTAAAGGCAACAGAGGTTCAACTCTTATCAAATGACTTCGCACTTTTTAGTCAGTTTATGTTACATAAAAATGCTCGTGTCGCAAATTTAGATATGTGGAACTGAAATACAGAGTTTGGTATTTAACGAACTTTTCGTTTTTAGGTTTGCTCTTATATGTAACTCAGATAGCCCAAAACATACACACATATGCTAATGTATTCGAAGAAATCTCCAACTTTTGAGCAATTTCTCTATTTGGTATAGGTAGTAGAGAAGGTAAATTAATTCATTGCTTCTTCTGCAATAGCTATTTCACATGTTCAGTTTCATTAATCATAAACGAATAATATTCTATCCAGTATGTGTTTGTAGATGATTCTCCTATTCATTATGACATTCCCTAGGACAGAAAAAGCTGTGATAAAAGTTTCAGATCTTAAAACGAGAATGCCCTTTATATTAAATTTCAGGAAAAGGGAGGTTAAGAGACGGGGTCACACTGAAGTACTCCCTAAAGAAAGATGGCGTAATCCTGATTATCGCTTGGAAAGTTCGCTTAATGACACCTTCGGCGCTTCTTACGATAAACTGGACTTTTTATGATTGTATGCAAAACTCTGAAGTTAAAGCCATTAAAAGGGCCCTTATCACACATGTTCCTCAACAGGGAAATTCACTGCGTGGGCTCTTATTTTAATGGTGCATACTCAATAATAACCTTTGTAGAGAAATTGAGGTACGGTTTCTTTAGCACCAAAACATCTTTATGCATTTCTCCATCATATTTTACAAACCCACCGAACAATAATGGACGTTTGCTTCATTTATCTAACACGAGAGAGTATGAAGTTATATTTTTACCGATTTTTCACCGGAAATACATGTTTTGAGTGCCGTGAATCCAGAAAACTCATGCAGAAGTCATTCAGAATAAAGTTGGATTAGTTGATGAGGGGTTTATTGGGTAAAATTAAACAAAAACCTCTGCTCCCAGAAAGAGAATTTTAAGAGGTTTTCAGAGGCAGTTCCCAGAACATTCAAGTTATACATTTAATTTGTTGTAAAATATCTTAAAGATATGGTAATTTAATCAAGATGTTAGAGCCATTTTTGAGAAAATAAAAATGTTCAGAGAATTATCAATGTAAAGGGTAATTGGGGGTGGAAGGATTTTCCAAAAGTCAGTGTGTCGCATCCTTGTAAGTTACTGAACTTAAATAGGTACTAAGTTTGTAACCATCTTTTTGTTTCTGAGCTATACTATCCAAAGAAAGACAGACAGACAGACAGACGGACGGACGGATGGATGGATGGATAGAGAGATAGAGAGAGAGAGAGACACACACACACACAGCGTTTTGTAAAATGTGTTTTTTTTGGGGGGGGGGAATTCAGGCGACCCTATAACAAGTATTTCTGGGGATATCTCGGTATCGAAATTTTGGGTGGAATTCAACACCTTCTCTAACTACTATGTATATTGCACACATACTTGCTAGAGAAAGTAATTAAACGCTTACAACAATCGATACACACAGGAGGGATACAGTTTCCGCTATAATGATATGGTCTCGAATGTATCATCCGTACTGATTCTAACCACAGGAGTACACATTTTAAGCTCTGGATATTGTACACTCAGTATCATTTGAAAAGTGAACAGCTGCGATCGGCGGTGGCATGGTCTTATGACCCAGTTTTCCAGCACGAGGCTGGCCAAATCACCTCCCCGCATCGATTGGATGGTAACATACCGCTACCGTGCGTACGTGGACGTGAGGTCGGTAGTCGTTTGCCAGGCCTAGGCCAATTTGGGTTGTAACGCCACGGGAACATGTACAATGCAAGTCGGATTTCTTTATCTACATTGTTATTTTCTTAAGGGCTGCCGGAAATCAAATCTTGCATTCTTTAATTTAATACAAAAAATAATACCTGTGTTTGAAATTGATGTATAACATGTTTAAATAAATGAACTGATGTAATTCCGTTCTTAGTTTTAGCACTTGTCTGGCTTATACAAGGTGTTCCCATTTCGTCCCGAATGAAAACAATAAAAGAGTGAAATATCTCTACCGTTTCATGGTTATATTTCATAGAACTACTTAGTTTATTTCAGTTATTTTATACAAAAACGTTCTGGCACTTATATAGCTGTCACCTAAAAGTAGGCAAGTGTATTTTGTAATTAACATTTAGCCTTAAAGGCAAACTAACAATGCTGAATATTATTAAGTACTATAATGCGAGTATGTATACCAATTAAATATTCCTAATTGTATAACTAATAATAGTATTAATAATAAGCATAATGGTGATAATTTTCGACATTTATCATAAGTCTGAGCATTACTTTGAGAGACGATTTGGCACACTAAATAATAACGAAAGTTATCAACACAAATCTATCATAGCTATCAAGGTATTTATTGCCACGTGGTACCGGTTTTTCAATCAGATGTACTCTTTCACTCTTTACGTTCCATGCCTCAATGCTCCACACGGAGTAAAATGGTTTTGTGTCCTCTGTCCTTTAAATTGGATCTGCCTGTGCTAGAGTATCAGCAAAAACCCGATCGTAAATAATGTTAATCTTAGTTCAAGTACTGAATACCGGGTGGAAGGGAAGTCCCACATTAATCTGCTACAGTAATTACTAATTTATTGTCAGCTATCCCTTATTTAGGTATTGATTTAGTTCAATGAGCATTTACACCAGTGATAGATCTCGGTATTTAGAACACATTTTGTTTTTGTCTCAGACCATTTCCTACGGAGATAATTTAGTTTTTGCAAATGAAGAGACAGACAAGCTAGAAATGCTGAAGGTTGTGTGTGTGTCACTTGTAATAAGTACATAAACACTCCTAACTAGAACGTTGAAGGCATTCCTTTCATTTTTACTGTGCAAGCGTTGACCATTTACACTCGTTATCCCCCTCCCTGAGTCGTGTTTGCAAGCGACCGACGTGTTTACTTCCACAAGCCGGTCAAGACCGTGACCAACCTCAACGTTTCCGGGTTACTTCACGTCTGAAAAAGCTGCTGGGAATATTTCTTTAATTCTTTTAAGTAATTTATTATTTCGTAACCCTCTGTAATGTCCCATATTTCCTACCGAAACTAATGTCAGAAATACGTTACAGTACGCATCTTACAAGTAATAAACCATTATCTTCGTACATTTTTGTGGAGTTACGGATCCAATTTGGAACAAAAACCATTTATTTTTTCGAAATCGGTTGATCAGAAAACAAAATGCTATTAGGTATTTTTGTTTGTAATGCTTCTAAGAAGCACATATTAGAAGGAATGTAGTAATTTCCCTTCCACCCGGTATACCATCAGTGTTTGAGTTAACCGATATACAAGAAATATCTACTTTGTATAAAGTAATATCTCTATTCATTATTCCGTTTGAAATCTGAAGTGATAAGGTGCATCTCTAACCTCTTTATATGCACTAAAGGGAGTTTATTCTGCGCTCTTTCAAGTGCTCTTTACACCGCTTTTCACTCTGTTACTTCTCTTGTTTATTTAGCCAAATCTTGGCTATCCTCCTACTCTAGTTTGAAAGAAAAGAAAAGAAAGCCTTTGAATCTATTTACCAAAAGAGCAGAAATCCATGCTTCAAACACTACTTGTCCCTTTTAAAAATTCATCTCAGGATTTGTATTAAGGAAATCCTTTCGAGTGCTGTTTTACTTACGGAGATCTCTGGTTTAGGCACTAAAATGTAGGTATATCTTCAAAAATATTGCAACAAAAATGAAACAAAATATCCGATATGTTCCATTCACATGACTTTCCATACCTGTTCTGAAAACAAAATATTCTTACAAAAGATTATTCTTTAATCTACATCATACATGGCAAGATATCTTGTAAGTAGAAGGAAAATTGGGTTGGCACTGGTCTAAATGCACAGTGAGCAGTCGCTAAGGTGAAACAACAGAAATGCTGTCTCTTTACATAGCCAGAAGTAAAACAAAAGGGTTATCAAAGAAAGATAACTTTCGGTTTCGTTTAAGTATATCACGAAAAGCGTTAACTATATAAAAAGGCATTTAACATAAATGTGCTTTATACCGATCTATATCCTTTTTGTGTATCAAGTTTTTGTTTATCTCTTTTAGAATTAATCCAAAGTCATCACGAAAGTCTATTTTCAGGAAATTCAAGACATATACTTCGTTTGCCAGAAAAATCTAAATCTTCGAAAAATGTTCCATGCAGTTTTGGATGGGAATTTTCGTGTTGATCCTTGAAATAAGAAGTTTGAAATTTAACTGTATTTTTATTTTTGTGGTATGCTGCCCATCGACACGCATACATGGACCTTTTTCTAAAAATGCTATTTTTGGATTCAGGGAATCTCAAAAGATGTATTTTTGGTAAAATCTCGGTATTGAAATTTTGAGTGGACCTTCTCTACCTACTGTACTCATGTAGTGTTGGAAGAATATGCAATATTCAGATTTTTAAAAAAGAGCATCACTGTATCTAAATATCCTTAAAATTCCATTTTTTTGTCTGATCACGATTAAAAATGAATTTCGAGTTACAACTTGAAACATTTGTAATTTAGTTGAAAATAAGAACAATAAAAATAAATTGTGAATACCACAAACAATTTTATTTGACACAAATTGTGAATGAGATCTAGACTTTTTGTATAGTCTATTTGTTATTTCCAAGTGTACAAAAGTCTGTCCCCAAAGAATTACATGCTTTGTCATACAAAATATATTTTAATCAAAATCGCTAGAAGCATATTTAACAAAATAAAAAGTAACATAATTCTCCAATGTAAACCGAGTTGATGAATCTCCCATCTTGAAAATGTTGGTGACACAGCCTTGAAAGCTGCTTAACTTACTGCCTAATTTGGTATTTAACAGGAATTTCCTTTTTGAGTTATGATGCTGACACAAAAGGAACTTTCTCCAAAAATTATTTTTTATTTTAAATAATGGGCCTTCAGAACTCGTATTTTCGGCGAAATGTCTATATAAACTATTTGGTGTAAGTAGCAGAGAAAGCAAAAATCTATTGCAAGTGGAAATGAACAAAACGCAACAAGCAGATTGGAAAATTACAACAGTCACAGTTCATTTCACAAAACGAAGAAACTGAATTAAATTCCTATAGAATGCTGATATGGTTTAAACGTGATAAATGCCAGAGATAATAAACTGAATAGAATCTTCCTTTTAAGGTAATCAAGCTGAATTAATAGTGACATTAGCTGTTGTTCAGGTGGCAGTAATTCCCAGTTGCGTTCTAAAGTCAAATTTAAAACTTTTAATAGACTGTTTGCAGCTCTTTATATTACCTGCTAACGTAAAATATCTTCCTCTGTTAAAGCACACGCTGTAGGAGAAAATCTGGTGAAAACTCCTTAGGGCTTTCATTCCCCCCCCCCGACTCATTTCAAAACGACTGGAAATGGCAAATAGCCTGAGAGGGTCCCCAGTTCAAGTCATAATGCTTTAACTACCAAAAAAGGTTGTTACTTCTTAATGAAGGTGAGGTACTAAATATTTGGAATGTAGGTTTGTGTTACATTTTTGAGCATATATTAATAATATTAACATTTTCTCCCGGCATGCATTCCGCCACACGTTCCATAATCACCTTTTCTTTCAACCATTTCACCAACATTTCATATCCTCTTCTTGCTCACTCTCACACCAGGCATCGGATTGATCTCCCATCCTGGCTTTTCTCAATGCTGCATGATCAATGGAAAGATGACACGAAAGGACTGCCGGATCGACAAATCTCTCTCTAGCGGCTCTAGCAATGGGCTCGGTTATCGAGTGTGGAAATACGAGACTTCCTCGCGTCTGTGTGATTGGTCTATCTGCGGCCTATAGCCTCCTATGATTCTCCCACTTGATCCTTCTTTCTAAAGGATATAACTACGATAGAACTGGGTATATCGTAGTGGGTGAAATTTTCCTCTCCGTTGTCTGCCCTTTACCTTTACACTTTTAGAGTACTGTCAAAAATAATATTTTCTTTCATAATAAAAGTATATACATACATTCTAAATTTTAAGAAAATATATAGTTTTTCACACTTTAACTACAAATTAACTGAAATTATAGTTAATTAAGCCGATGCTTATTAATAGGCACTCACGGCTTTAAACCTTATTTTCTCGCAAACTTTATTCCCACACTTCTCTATACTCAAAATGATCTACATGATACAAAGATATTAAAGAAAATGGTTCATATTAATTATTCGATACAATGCTACAATTTGGCTAAATAAAATATTACATTTTGAATAATCAAGAGCTTTAAAGGGTACGAAAAGAAACATTTGTACCACTAATATGAAAAATATAATATCACAGACCAATTTTTAAACACTTGTTGTAAAACTACATTTTTGAATCTCAATATTTTAAAAAATGCATCAAGTAGCTGATGTTTTATCACAACAATGAATTTAGACAGTAAAACTTATTATTTAAAGAAACATGTAAGTTAGAATTTTGATGCATGGTAAAATATCATTTATTGTGTAATATAACGGTTTTTTTTTCCAAAACGTGATAGCCAACAAACAGAACCACTCCCCCTACCACTGGGCAACAGTATTAGCAAACAAAAGGTGACCTTACACTAGGAGTCAGAAGCAATGTAATACAATCTCTATTTCCTGTAGACTCTGTAGGCAATTTTGTTTCGGTTTCGTGTTAGTACGCATCCAAACCAGTGGGTTACTGTACATATTATGGACCAATAAGTGGAAGACTTGGAAACTGATAGGGTTAGTTTCCAGCTGCACCTCGAAATCACAGCCTTTAAAGTCACACCGCTTTTGGCAGAGGAGTGATGCAGGGTTCATGTTTCTGAAAAATACTGTATTAGTTTCAATGAGATATCGTACATACTGTTGATTTTCCAAATTTTACAGATGCATCAATTTAAAATGTAAACATTTTGGCTTGTCATTCAAGGAAATTTGTCTTCTGAAACACGTCCACATATCGAGGACCATAAGCGTTTCAATAAAATGCATAAATTAAACCACCTAAAAATCTCCATTTAGAATACGTCATTTGTCTTGAATGTATGATAAACAGTAGCGCAATTCAGCGAGGAACGCCATTAGAGGACGGGTGCATCCAAGCACTTGACGCTCACAAAGAGCTTCTTATTTTAATTCAAGTATTTGTGCAAAATATTTAGCTTTTCCTCTGACGTCTAGAGCTCCTTGAGGCAAACAAAGAGCGAGTTTCGGCCACTCCATCCTGTACTGCTGCAGGTTTAGGAAATAGAGAAGAATTTGTTAAATTCCTTTGGAGCCCCCGGCTCATTTCCTCAACAGCGCAAGCCCCGACAAGTATTAGCTTCCTCCCTCTCTCTTTGAAGCTTTTAGCATCTCATGCCGACTGCTGCCGCAAGCTCTTACGGGTGACGAAAGAACAGTCGATGAAATGAGTTATTTTCGTGCACAAAAGCCTGCAGCATTTTGCCGCCAGTTACCTGACTCGTCTTTGGGCTGCTAAAACAAAATTACACAAGCAACAAATTGAAACTCTATAATTGTTTAGCTACGTTACTCAGCTATCGGTAGAATTCTAATGTGCTAATCATCATCAGCATTCAAGGTTTGGACCCTTAGCATCCGTTTCCGAAATATTTCTTTTTATTGGGTTCAACCTTAAACTATGTAACTTTCCTCAAAACGTTAAATCACCTTTCGTTTTATCTCTAGTTTATTTTACCGCTGGCCAGGCAAAGCGAACCGAACTTCAATGGTTCACATAGCATAAATTTGCTTGTATTTGATACATGTATGATTAATAAACCGAGCCAGGTGGCTTAGGCGTTTTGTCTGGGACTGGCATTCCGGGCTCGCTTCCCGTTGACCGTGCGCTCTGGTCCTGGTTTATTTTGGGATTTTCCTGGGGCTTTTGTCTCCGTAGTCGATCATCAACTCTTCCTCAATCTCCCTTCGTCTCATTTTGCCAATTGGAACGTAATCGGTTACTATTTTTGGGTATCTCTTACTGTTCAGCATCAATACAACTTTATAATACAATTTTATAATCGTTTCTATTAAGTTAAATATCTTTAAGGTGAAGCTTTTATGTAATTTATGAAACTTGTGAAAGATTAAAAATATTTTGTTTTGTATTAACGTGATACTACTTCCAAAATTTTAAGAAAATATATTGTTTTCCCCCCTCGGCGCATTTTGACTGTCAACTAACTGAATCAACAGTCAGGTAGGCTCAAGCTTATGAATAAACACTCCCAGACCTTATTTTCTCGCAAACTTTTTTCCAACACTTTTCCATACTCAAAATGTTCCACACAATGTAGTTTCTGACCAATATGTTTCAAGATTTTAACTTCCTCTTCAAAGATCATTAAAAGCAATTGTGATATGATTTTGTCAGAAATGTTGCAATTTTATAAATAAATTAAATTTTGAAAAATTAAATGTTTAGAGACTACGAAAGGTAATAATTTTCTCCACTAATTAGGGCTAATATAAATTTATGATACATGTTTGTAAATTCATTTTCTGTAAACTCATTAGAACAATGAATTTAGATTAAAATTATTTAAACAACCATGGAACCTATAATTTTGATACCTGGCAAAAATATCACTGGTATTATGTATAATAACATATACATTTTAATGTGATATCTTACATAATGTAGGTTTTCCAAATTTTACAGAGACATCGCCTTAATTCTTCTCTTACTTATTCGTTTGCTTATAATGTAGAGAGTATCCAACCACTCATCTTAGAAACCTCATTTCTGCGGAGTACTATAAGAACCACCATTGTCTTATACAACCTAGTTTGCGTTTGGGTTCTGCTTTTAAGGGCTATACTCATTCTGGCTTACATAAGATTGACTGTATTCATTTTCTTGTTGACATCTTTTTCTTTTAATACACATTTGATTTTGATCCCAAGGAATTAAATTTTGCCACTTGTAGTATTATCGGAACAAAATCAGCGGAAAGAATAGCCAAATGTTTAAAAAATCTGATGTTTTCCATTCACATGAGTTTCTCTACATGGCTGTAACAAGTTATTGTTAAGAAGCCTATTCTTCTATCTACTTCATTATAATCGAGATAAACAATAACAGAAATTGTCTAAATTACTTGCTTCTTTGTAAATAAGGAAATACACTAGGTTAAAACGATAGTCAAATCTTTTACAAGCTGGTTGCCACGTGGATGAAATCCATTTCAATGCAGGGTCAGGAGGAACATGTCAGAAATGGTCAATTTAACGCAAAAATGTATATGACATAAATTGTGTGTTTTAACGTCATCTACATTTTTGTGAAGTAAGTTTATTTATATCTCTTACGGTTTACCAGCTACGCAAAATTCAGTAAAATTCACTCATAATAAAATGATTCAAAATATGCATTTTATTTGACATATAAATATCTGTAATATACGGTATTTTAATCAAAATCGTTAGGGCTATTTCTGAGTAAATCAAAGTTTTCAACTTTTTTTCCATGTAAAGGGTAGTTTCGGGTGGGGGAATGTTTCTCAAAATCTTTGTGTCGAATCCCTGCAAGATATTAAACTTAAATACCAAGTTTAGTACTTTACCGACTTTTCGTTATCGTGTTCACAGACACACGGACACACACACACATAAACACACAGACCTTTTTACGAAAATACTTTTTTTGGATACAGGGGACCCCAAAACGTATATTTCCGGTGAAATCTCGGTATCGAATTTTTGGGTGGAGTGGAATACCTTCTCTATACATTATATACATAGTGCATGTGGAGAAATATTTGAATATTTCATTCTTAGTAAGACCACAAGAAAAAAAATCTGATGATATACATTCACATAGTTTTCTGTTATAGATTTAAATTATATATTTGCAAACAAATTATTATTACAAAAGTTTATTTTTCCATCTACTTCACGCTTATGAAGATAAACATTGGCAGACATGGTTCTACTACGATATTATTTCCTTGTACAAAAGGAAAAGGTAATACAATAAGCTAAAACGATAGTCAACTCTTTTCAAGGCCGGCCACTTTGTGATGTTCAAGAGAAGAAAACGGAATTTCAAAACCAAGATAATAAAAATATAAAAAACAACTCCCCATTTGAGAAAAGTATAAGGTTTGGATGATTTAAACCTACAACAGACAATTACTTGGAAATGGTTAGTTCCACATATATATATTTAACATAAAATTTTCTTTGACGAAATCGACATTTTTATGTACTAACCTTTTGCCTATCTCATACGGGTTATTAGTTATGTAAATCTCATTCAGAATGAGCAGGACTTCAGATCTATTTCCTAGATATTCAAGATATACTTTATACTCGTTTTTGTCATACAAATATCTTAAATATATGGTACTATGGTCGTCTCCTTAGCGCGGTGGCAGACCTGGGTTCGATTGCCGGTACCGGCGTGGGGATTTTTCCGGGGTGCACTCAGCCTCGTGAGATCACTGGGGGTTAATTGAGGAGCTACTTGATAGAGAAGTAGCAGCTCCGGTCACGAACTGACCACGTCTCACCCTCCAATTCTGTCTGTCATGGACCGAGATGATGGATGCAGCGGTCGGGCGGTAGGCCAAGGTTTCTTGTGAGCTGTCCTGCTATGGAATTATTATTCTATGGCACTATTATCAAAACTGTTAGTTATTTTTGAGAAAATCAGAATTTTCGAAACTTCTCCATGTAAAGTGTGCTTGGTGTGGGGGATTTTCTTTAAAATCTTTGTATCCAGACTTAGAAGATGTTAAATTAAATATAAATTTCAATATTTAACCGATTTTTGTTTTTGATTTATGGTATTTGCAGACACACACATACACACACGGATCATTTTATAAAACTGTTTTTTTTTCGGATTCAAGTGATCGCAAAACGTGCATTTCCAATGAAATCGGTATCGGTACCGATAACTTAGAATATTTTGGAAATAAATAGTGCCTAAACATTTTATTTGGTATAAATATTGAGTTTTAACAAGATCTATTCTACTGTAGTAAACCTTTTAACTATACCTTGCGGTTTACTATTTATACAACATTATAGGAAATTCGTTATAAATGATGAGGATTTGCGGGTTATTCCCAGAAAATTCAAGATATACATTTTATTTGTCCTGAAAGTGCTCTAACATTGGTATATTGAAAATGATAGGCATAACGAAGAAGTTGCCTGTGAAGAAAGGTTTGAGAAGGACGAGTGTTCTTGAACATCCTTATGTCGCATCCTTGGAAGACTTTGAACTTAAATAACGAGTTTGGTTGTTATCGGAGATTTCCTTTTTTTCTTTTTTGGGTGTTGTGTTATGCTATTTTCTGTCCCCTCTCTGACACATACACAGGATATAAGTACACATACAAAACATTCGTTTTTGATTCCAGGGGACTCGACATATATTTTGACTTAAATTCAGAAGTGTAGGTCCGGTCTATCGCTTGATACTCCCTCCAAAAATCTGATGTGGCCCATTCACATGACTTTTTCTACATCTCTGTAACAAATTATTGTTAATAAGCTTATTCTTCTATTTACTTCATGCTAATCGGGATAAACTTTAGCAGAAACGGTTTTATTCTTAATTCCTTATAGATAGAAGGGGAATAAGGGTTAAACCAACAATCAAATGCCTTAAAATATGGTTCTATGGTATAGAAATGCGATTCTTTGCGTGGTCAGGTGTTGACAAGTTCCCGTATGAGAAAAGTATTATTTTAAAACTGAAATCAATAACGAGGAATATGCTAACTTCTCACCCATGGTCCCGGGTTCAATTCCCGGCTGGTGCGGGGATTGTTTCTTTAACTAGAATTATTTCCTATCCCCCTTATAGTCTGGAAATTTGAATGTGGGAGTAAACGGGCGTGTGTTTAGTAATAAAAAGTTTATTAACCTAACGTTCTGAGCCTTCATTTTCACAAGTGAAAGCCCCATGAAGTTAAATGGGCTATACAATTGAAACAATAAAAAAAACAACAACAAGGAATATATTAAAAACTGGCAGATCCAATAAAAACATATATATATAACAAATTGTGTAATAACGAGTTCTACAGTTTTTGTGTAGTAAGTTTTAGTCTATCTCTTATGGCTTACTAGTTATGCAAAATTACGTAAAATTCATTCAGAATAAATATGTCTACAGAGACTATTCCCAGAAAATTTAAGATATACCTTTTATTTGACATATAAATATATTTATTCAATCAAAATCGATAGTCATTTTTGAGAAATTCAAAATTTTCGAAAATTTGTCCATGTAAAGGGTGGTTAATGGTGATCTCCGATGTTCTATTCACACAACTTTCACACTACAACATCTAATTTTAGAAAAGCTTATTCTTCTCTTCTATCTACTTCAGGCTAATAGAGGTAAGAGGAACGAGTCTGAAATAAGCAGTTAATACGACAATAATTGAAGCTTTTAAGATATTTTACTTTTCTACATTTTGGTGTAAATTGTACAAAAATTGTTGATATTTTAGGATTAAATGTAGTACATGATCAGTAATTTAGTAACCTATCAGGCCAATCCTTTTAAATCAGGCATTTTACTAATTCTTTTTCTTATATAATGTCTTTATTACAGATGTCTTCACGGCATAGCAACCGAGTTAAATTGGAATCGGAGAAATCCGAAGCTTTCGACCGTCTTAATTCTGAGTCAAGATGATCGAAAGCTTAGATTTTTCCGATACCAATTCAACTCAGTTGTTATCCTGTGAAGTCATCTGTAATGATCATCACCGTGAAAGATACAAATCTTTTTTTTTTTTTTACATTAGATTGAATTTAGAATTTTGTGTAATTATTACTAGTTATGCGCTCATGTGGGATTTGTGGTAGACGAAGTGACGTCTGGGCAGGTTTTCTTCGGGCCCTCCGGTTTCCCCCGCTATTCATTCCACAAATTCCTTCTCATCACCTTTCTATCATCCATTTCACTTGCACTTCATATTATCTACTTCCTCACGCTCATGTCTGGTAGCCAGGTAGACACTCCATTTTGGGTTTCGTGCCGTTTGCTCCCCGAAAGGCTTCTGATCCCTAGGCATCCGCTTCTAAGTCCTAGAGGGGTGTCAGTTCTAAAATGTACGAAGAGGATAAGTCAACTACAAACATTATTAATTATTTGCTGTAAGTTTGGTCGAAATTGGTGCAATAATGTAGGAATCTATAAGGAACATACATACAGATAAAAATGCATACACTAACTCTTTATGACGTTTGTAGTGTTAGTATCACCAATAAAAGTACAATGTTACCGCCGAGCGTTCTATGACACTCCTGCCATAAAGAAACAAGCTGGAGCCCAGTTCATGAATATCAAATAACATGCCTTGTTAAATTACATAACCGATATAGAAGCCTCATACCCATATTTTTCATTTTATCAAGTCAAAGGAAACCCGCAGCGTGAGAGTCCATAAGGGCCAAGGCCGACCACCCTAATGCCATTCTCAGTTCTTTCATCATTGCAAGCTGTTGGTTGACAAGTGGTCAGCGCATCGATTCCCCCTACCGTTGCGGTGTACCAAAACGGATTTCACTAGCTGCAACTCTCCAGATGTTCTCACGATGCTTTATGCTTTACCGCTAATCCTACAGAGAAAACAGAAAAGCTGCGTTGTTGTGCAGAGTCCAGAACCAACTGTTTCCCAATCCGATGATGTCTGAATGTGCTCAATTAACAGCAGCACATTAAAATTGTTTGCACATTTAACCACAGTAAGATAAACATAACAATATATACGGGGCTAGAGAAGGAACTGTATTCCACCCAAAATTTCGATGTCAGATTTCATCGGAAATATATGTTTTGGGGTCCCCTGAGTCCCAACAAAAACATTTTTTAGAAAAAGATCCGTATGTGCCTGTGAACAGCATAGCTCAGAAACGAAATAACCGTTAAAAACCAAACTTGGTACTTAGGTTTAATATTTTCCAACAATGCGACACGAAGATTTTCAAGAAACTTCCCTCATCACAAACTACCTTTTACATGAAAAAATTTTGGAAAATTTTGATTTTCTCAAAAATAGCTCCAACAATGTTGACTAAAATACTTTATGTTTCGGATATTTTTACGACAAACAACATGTATATTTTGAATTTTCTGGGAATAGCCTATTCATTCTTTTCTCGGACGGGAAGACATCTTTCTTCTGGTTTCTCGTTTGTTTACTCTTGGCAAGAAAAAGAATATAATTTCGATTGTTTCACATAGCGACCGACTTTTAAAGGACTTTAGCCTGAGCATTCACTTATTTTCCTTCTAGTTAAAGGAAACAAGCAAGAAGACTAATTTTGCTTATGTTTATCTTGATTAGCATGATGTAGCTAAAAGATTAATCTTTTGAATAAAAGGTTTATTTGCGGAACAGCAGAAAGTCATGTGAATGGAACACATCAGATTTTTTTGTTCTTCATCATCATCATCATCATCATTATCATTACAATCATCATCTGCACGGTTTACACTTCACAAAGTTTTAAAAATGATCCTTTCAACATTTTCTCGATCTTTCCACCTCTCTCCTTCCTCTGTGCTTACATTTGTATATTTCGGTGGAGTGCATCCTAATTAGATCTTCATGCTATTGTTTCCAGCTTTGCTCTAATATAGCTGGAATGTTCATTTAATTCTCTTTTAATGTCGTCATTTTCCTCATGGTCCAGTAGTAGAGGTCTTGAATAATTTCATTTCTGCTGTTTCAACATCCCTTATTTGTTACTTTCTCCATACGCACTATGCACATGGTGTATAGAGAAAGTAATTGCACTCCACCCAAAAATTCGATACCAAGATTTCACCGGAAATATATGTTTTAGGGTCCCCAATATCCAAAAGAAGCATTTTCACAAAAAGGTCCGTGTGTGTGTGTGTGTGTGTGTGTGTGTGTGTGTGTGTGTGTGTGTCCAGCGCCCGTGTGTCTGTGAACACGATAACTCAAAAACGAAAAGTTGGTAAAGTACCAAACTTGGTATTTAAGTTTAGTATCTTCCAGGGATGCGACACGAAGATTTTGAGAAAAATCCCCCCACCCCAAACTACCCTTTACATGGAACTTTTTTCGAAAATGTTTATTTTCTCAAAAATGGCTATAACGATTTTGATTAAAATTTCGTATATTAAACATATTTACCTGACAAATGAAATGTATATCTTGAATTTTCTGGGAATAGCCTCTGAAGAGTAATTTATTCTGGATGAATTTTACTAAATTTTGAATGACTGCTAAACCGTAAGAGATGGACAAAAACTTACTACAAAAAAAATGTAGAGCACGTTAAAACACACAATTTATGTTATATACACTTTTTTCGTGGAGTTCGTCGTTTTTTAGACATTCCTTATTTTTGGTTTCTGCTATGAAAAACATACTTTTCTCATACAGGAACTTATCAACTCCTATCCATATAAACAAAGGAACTTCATTGACATAGCAACCAGCTTTTGACTATCACTTTAACCTACGGTTGTCCCTTATTTCGCTTCTACTTACAAGGAAGCGAGTAATAAGACTATTTCTGCTAATTTTTTCTGATTAGCATAAAGTAAATAGAAGTATAAGCTTTTTAAGAATTATTTGTTGCAGGGATATGGAGAAAGTCATGTGAATGGTACACATCAGATTTTTTTTATGTTATTGTCCAATTCTCAGCACCATATAGTCTTGTTGGTATGGCCATTGCCTTGTAATAGTTTAGAATAATGTCTATGAATTTTATCTAATAATGTCCTTTTAATAGTGCAATTTCATATTATACATTTATACATTTATTTAGTTTATTTTCTAATCATTATTTCATATAGATATGCTGACTGGAATACGGGAAGGAGGGTCATGGCATTGTTTTATGTATTGTTCTATTACTTATAAAATGTTGGTGACTTTAATTTTCCCCCAAATGCTTTTCAGATGTGCTTATTAGCTAATTGCAGGTTTATTTGGAGGACTAAGATCAGTGATGCTATTTGTAGTGGTGGTAGTGCTGAATTGTTTCCTGACAGAGAAAACCAATGTGATTTTTGTCATTTTTACCACTTTTCACAGCAACCTCACTTTAAGGTAATGAAGGCATATGTGAGATTTTGCCAAATTTGTTGTACGTCACACACACACACACACACACGCACACACGCACACACACGCACACACGCAGTCCCCTCCGTGGTGTAATGGTTACTATGCTAGCTTCATATACCCAAGGTTACGGGTTCAAACCCGGCGGTGGACGATGGATTTTGTCGGGCGTAAAAATTCTTAGCATGGCTTTCTTCGGAAGGTAAGTAAAGCCGTTGGTCCCATGTCTAGATTTACGGCACGTAAAAGAGTCTCAAACCTGATAGAGAGGCCTCTGTGCAAAATTAAGCGGTCTTTCACGCCCAAGCGGTCTTTCAGCGTTCCATTCTATATTGGGCGTGAAAGATCGCCTAATTTTGCTCAGAGGCCTCTCTTATCAGGCTTGAGGTTCTTTTACGTGCCGTAAATCTACGACACGGGACCCACAGCTTTTATTCCCTTCCGAAGGAAGCGATGCTAAGGATTTTTATGCCCGAAAAAATCTATCGTCCTCCCTCCGCCGGGTTTGAACCCGCGACCTTGGGTATATGAAGTTAGCATGGTAACCATTACACCACGGAGGGCGACTCTAAACTTTAAGAAAATATAGCGGTTCTACCTTCTTTAAACTAGCAAAAGCTGTAAATGACCAAAATTCCCAGTAACGCAGTGGTAGCGAGTCGGCTTCTGACACAGAGAAACCGGGTTCGATTCCCGGTAAGGCATGTGAATTTTTTCCCCCACCAGGATTCTTCCCCACTGTTTCCCAGATATGGGTGTTATGCCCCGCGGAAGGCACTGACAAACCGCCTCGGAATCACGCTGTCTAGACTCAGCGGTCGGGTTGTAGTCTTTCCCACGATTCCGTTCCTGTTTCAACCAAACTTCGTGTTGATCACCTCCTCATCCCCAAAGACAAATTTAACTTTAAACCTTGTTTTCTCATATATCTTTTTCAACATTTTTTCATTCTCAAAAATATATCACCGATACAGTTTTTAATTAATTTTTTCAAAATATTTCTACTGATTCTCTAAATTACACTAACGAAAATGACAATACTGATACTTTTTGCAAATAATGCTAACATTTTGAGAAATAAGCTCGTAAATTTTGGAAAATCAAGAGGTTCGGGGAGTACCAAAAGTAATAATTTTATATAATAATTAGGGGTTATACAACATATTATATATTATATATATTTTTGTAAACTTATAAAAAACGTATATCAAAAGTAATAATTTTGTGCAATAATTAAGGGTTAATATAACATATTATATATCTTTCTGTAAACTTATAAAAAAGTGTATCAAAAGTAATAGTTTTATACAAGTAATATTAAGCTTTTGAATATGTATTTTAATAATTTTAGCTAGTTATTCTGTTATTTGTTACACATTTTATAATAAGTTAGTTTTATTTATGGTTCTTATATTATTAATTATATTATATTTTACTTTTAGTAGATTAAATATAATTTCTTTTTAATAAAACATATTATATATTATATATCTTTTTGTAAACTTATAAAAAACTTATATCAAAAGTAATACTTTTGTACAATAATTAGGGGTTAATACAACATATTATATATCTTTTGTAAACTTATATTCTGTAAAATTTGAACATTTTTATATGATAACTTTTCAAATTATTGTGGAGTATTTTTATTAAACCAATGAGTTTAGACAAATATTATTTGAATAAATATGCCAGCTAGAATTTTGAAACATATAACTGTTAAAATATCACTGTTTGTCTGTAATAACATATACATTTCAGCAGAATTCTGTTTTATATTCATTAAGTTGAATTTAGATTTTAAGTAAAAAGACTTAAATGTTATTAAGGGACGAGAAGACCCTGAAATTACATGGGAAATTATTCCAAACCCTGGAAGGATTAAAATGTAGACTTCAGGATGTCCAAAAAATCAAAATAGGTGTTGATATAAAATAAAAGATATATTAAATGCTGTAACTTTTTCTGAAAGGACTAAAGCTCAAGACTGTGCTCGATAGATCTAGATTGGATTTTACTGCACTTGGAGTCGTTAAATTGCTCTTATCTCATTGCTGCCGAAAGGAGAGGCAATATATTTCAGGAATACCTGCTGGCTGGTGTGGATTCCCAAACGATACAGAACTTCACTGTATTGCAGCTGACCTACCTCGAAACGGGCTCTGAAGGTAACAATGAGCTGAATATTAATCTTCCAGGCTCTTGCGCTTTCCATTCCTATTCGCCTTAATTGAAAACGCACAGAGACGAGAAAACTTTCTTTTCTTTTTAAGGTTTCCCTTCGCTTTGTTCTGATGAAGATTGCATAACATGGTAATGTGCACACTACGGAGCAGAGAAACGCGTTTAAAGGTGCAAGAACGACTTTTCTGGAAAATTGTATCCTGCTTTAAGGTGATGTATCTATGAAGTTTGCCCAAATATTGTTAAAAATTAAAAAACGGTTTCGTTTCATAATAAAATGATAACAATTATAAGCTTTAGAAAAGCGTATGATGTTTCCCATTTATCACACTTAAGCTTCTAATTAACTGAAGTTATAAATGGATAGATGCTCCCTATTTAAACCTTTTTTTTTCTCGCAACCTTTTTTTTTTCCAACACTAAAAAAAAGCAACTCCGTGGCGTAACAGCCCGAATTTTGGCCAAGACTTGCCGCCCGACGACTGCGTCCCGTATCTATGCCCATTACAGGCGTCATGCTTGTGGTGCAGCATGGAGGGTTTTTTATAGTAGGAGAAAATCTTTCAAAGACACCACTGTGTGTGTGGGAGTTGGATTTTCACCAACTAAAAACCCCAACTTCACGTCATATATAATTGCGTCTCTTGGAACTGCTAGAGTCATTACTTCAAGAGACGATGAAACTATGCTGTTCATTTTTCCTGGTTCATTACTTCAGTTTGAGTTATCTCTATTTTGATTTGCCATCATTATTTTGTGATACTCATGCTTCTCCTGCAGAATACACTGGAGGGCGGGATTTGGTTAGCGCCCCTGTCCTCTCAGCCAATTAATGGGGTCTACGTAACCTGGACCTGCAAATTTTTCCTCAAGTAACTCCTCCACTGACCCTCCTCTGGAACCTCACGAGGCTCAGTGTACCCCAGCGGGAGAAAATTCCCACGCCGGTACCGGTACTTATCCATACTCAAAATGTTCCACAGGAATCAAATTTTTATTAATTTGTTTCAGTATGCTTATGCTGCTTCTCAGAAGCTCATTAAATAAAAGTCATATTCATTTTCGAAATACCGCTCCAATTTTGAAAAAATAAAATATTAAACTCTGAAAAGTAAGAATTCTGAAGAGTGGCGAAAATAATAATGTTTCTCCTCCAACTAGGGCTAATATATAAGACTATAATAGTACACATCTACGTGTAAATTCATTTACTATAGAACTGGATTGTTGTATGTTAATAGTTAAAAAGAATAAGCACGTGGCTCATTTTATTAAAACAATGAATTCATAAAATACAAATTATTATTTAAATAACCATACAAGCTAGAATTTTGATACATAGAAAATATTTCACTATTACTGTGTACAATAACTGGTTGAAATTATAATAAAACATCTTAGATAGATTTTCCAAATTTCATAAATACATCACCTTAAACCCAGTGCTTAACATTTTTAAATGTGATTTTTATTTCTTCGCGTAACTCATTGATCATATCTAGCTCAAAAAGAAACGTTATAGGTGTTATTATATTTAAAATAAGAGATATTTTTACCCAAAGTAAAGCTATTTAACAAAACAAGAAAAAAAATTGTGATGTATTCCATTCAGATGACCATTTCTTCATCTGTGCAACAAATTATTGTTAATATCTGTATTCTTCTATCTATTTGATAAACATTAGCAGAAATGCTCTTATTGCTGTACGTAATGCGAATGGAACTCATTACATTTTTTTTAGTTAAAATGGATCTTTGACCGTAGTAGTATCCAATCCAGCATTTACATTGGCCACTGACAAAAAACCCCATCCAAGGATTTGAACCCAGGATCTACAGAATGTGACCCGCTCCATTTAAATTTTTGACTATCGCTTTATCCGAGTAAATCCTTATTCCTCTTGTACCTTCAAGGAAATAAGTAATAAATATTAATAAAATAATACATTCCGTGACCATTTTTCGAAATCAGTTGTAAGGTTTGAACAAAACATGAAATGTATTATGGTTTATAAATCGCTTTATTTTTATAGTTTTTTCTTATATTTTTATAACTTTTATTGTTATTGCACATCTTTTATAATATTTGTTACAATTTATTCGCATAGCTTAATTTTTATATGACTATTATAATGTATGTAAAATATTTTTTGTAACACTCACTTATAATTTTCTTTGTAAACATCTCTAAATGTACATTTTACTCTGTGTCACTTGGGAAACTATGAGTCTGACTAAGAAATAAATAAATAAACCATTTCAGCTAACTTTTATTACGATTAGTATGCAGTAGATAGAAGAACAAACTTTTTTCAAGATTTTTGTATGTAGCTCAACATCAATTAACCTGGTTAGTCATATGAGACAAGAATGAAATCGATGAAATAATGCTCAAATGATCTCGGGGTCCATGAAGCTTAAAGTAACTCGACATTCATGTTCTCAAGATAAGGCTAACCTCGAAAAAAACTTATTCGTATAACTCACCTAAGTGAGGTTGGAACTCATGACCTCTTAACAAACTTTTTCAAGAATAGTTTGTTGAAGAACAGAAAAAAAAGCTCCGTAAATGAAACACGTCAGATTTTGTCTTCACCTTTTTGAATTATGCGCTGTTGCGGATTTACATCAAAGCTATACGTTACAATGTACCCACAACCTTGGAACATCGACATGGACGTTCCTCCATGTACAACATGAACGATTAAACAACGACACAAAAAATAAGTTCCATGTTGAGCTTGTTCAGCAAGCCGCAGTAAAAACAAGTGGTAAAGTTTTTCTCTTTGTTCATTCAGAGTTTGACCTAAAAAGATTAATTCGCGTTTATAGCCACAAGAATGGCCTCTGCGGTGTAGCATACCGCCCCAGAACTAATGAAACTCAATCAGGCTTGAAATCGCGGCGCCCGACACATCAAGTCACTAAAACATAGTCAATGGCTCTAATAATGCCAGCTTACATAACCACAAGGAACTGCTATAATATGGTTAACTTTGACAAATTAGGAATCTGTTTTGGTAACATGAATGATCAATTTTCTATTTAAAATATTAAAAATGTTATGTGTACCATTCACAGGACTTTCTCTATATCTCTGCAACAAATTATTCTTAAATAGCTTATACTTCTATTTACTTCCTGCTAATCAGAAAAAAATAGCAGAAATAGTCATATTACTTGCTTCCTTGTAAGTAGAAGTGAAATAAGAGAGTACCATTGGTTAAAGTGACAGTCTATAGCTGGTTGCTATGTCACTGAAGTTCATTTGTTTGTATGGACAACAGTTGACAAATTCCTGTATAAGAAAAGAATAAGCAGAAACCAAAACAAGGAATGTCTCAAAAATGATGAACTCCACGAAAAAAAATGTTTATAACATAAATTGTGTGTTTTAAAGTGCTCTACATTTTTTGTGTAGTAAGTTTTTGTCCATCACATACGGTTTAGCAGTTATTGAAAATTCCATAAAATTCATCCAGAATAAAGTACTCTTCGGAGGCTATTCCCAGAAAATTCAAGATATACATTTTATTTATTAGGTAAATAGCTTTAATATACGATATTTTAATCAAAGTCGTTAGATCCATTTTTGAGAAAATCCAAATTTTCGAAAAAAGTTCCATGTAAAGGGTAGTTGGGGGTGGGGGATTAGTCTCAAAATCTTAGTGTCGCATCCCTGCAAGATACTAAACTTAAATACCAAGTTTGGTATTTTACCGTCTTTTCGTTTTTGAGTTATCGTGTTCACAGGCACACGGACACACACACACACACACACACGGACCTTTTTCCGAAAATGCTTTTTTTTAGATAAAGGAGACCCTAAAACATATATTTCCGGTGAAATCTCGGTATCGAGTTTTTGGGTGGAGTGCAATACCTTCTCTATACACTATGTGCGTAGTACGTGTGGAGAAAATAAAAATTTGATGTGCTCCATTCACATGACTTTCCCAACTGTTACACAAACAATTTTCCTTACAAAATATTATTCTTTTATCTATAGCAAGTAATAAAGGTGTTATCACTTGCTATCTTTAAGTATAACGGAAATAAGGGAATAAACTACGCTAAAGCGATAGTCAAATATTTTAAAAGCCGATCGCTTTGTGAAGCAATAGTGGTTCGGTTCGCTTTGCATGACCAGCAGTAAAAAGGCGAAACGAAAGATGGCTTCCTGTTTGAGAAGAGTTCAGAATTTAAACCAATATCAAGAAATATATGGAAAACAGTGAGCTCTATAATAAATACGTATATGACATAAATTGTGTGTTTTACTGAAATCCGCAGTTTTGTGTAGCAAGTTTATGTATATGTCTTTCGGTTTGCCAGCTATATACAAGTCATCCAGAATGAAGTGGTCTTCAGAGGCTATTCCCAGAAAATTCAACATATATGTACATTTCGATAAACATAAAAATATCTTATACATTAGGTATTTTAATCAAAATCGCTAGATCTATTTTTGATAAAATCAAGTTTTTGAGTTATGCTGTTCACAGACACACACACAACACACACAGGGAGCTTTAAGTACGTAGTGCTGTAGAGAAAGTAAAACGATTATTTTATTTACACAATGCTAATCGAGAAAAACTTTAGCAGAATGGGTTTTATTGCTTGCTTCCTTGTCAAGTAGAAGGGAATAAAGGGAATACACTAGGCTAAAGCAATAGTCATATCCTTTAAAAGCCGATCGCTATGTAAAGCAATAGAAGTTCGGTTCACTTTACATGGCCAGCAGTAAAAAGACAAAAGGAAAGATGGCTTCCTGTTTGAGAAGATTTAATAATTTAAACAGTCAACTCTACAACATAATCATATATGACAAATTATGTATTTTAACTACATTTTTGTGTGATAAGTTGTATTCTATCTCTTACGGTTTATTACTTATAGAAAATTAAGCAAAATTCATCAGCAATAAAGAGGTCTTAAGAGGCTATTCCCAGAGAATTCAAGAAATATATTTTATTTGTGATGATCACAATATTTTAATCATAATAATTAAAGCCGTTTTTGAGAAAATCTAAATTTTCAAAAATTATTTCATGTGAAGGGAGCTTGAGGTGGGGGACTTTCTTCAAAACATTCGCGTCGCATTCTTGGAAGATTCTAAATATAAATACCAAGTTTTGTATTTAATGCTTTTCCTTTTTGAGCCATGCTGCCCACAGACACATACACACACGGACCTTTTTCTAAAACTGTTTCTCTGGGACACAGGAGACCTCAAAACTTATATCATAACATAGGATTTTGGGATGGAAAACAATTCTTTCTCTAGTTATTATGTACACTTTATGTACTTGTACATGTGTGCTAGAGTTTGTAAAAATCTGACGTGTTGAATTCACATGACATGCTCTACTCACTCTATACGTTACCTTCTGCAGTATAACATTATGTTCTATATACATTCTCTCACTCTAGTATAAACTATGTATTCGTAAAATACTTGTATCTTATGGTGATCAGGATATAGTTTTGTAGAAATTGTGTTAGTGCACATTTGTTGCAGGTAGGGTCGGCTTTAAGAGATAATGAAATATTTTAAGAGCAGGTTCTTATGTGTTTCATTGAAATTTTGCTCACAATGTATGCAAAAGGGTAGAAAAAGAAAATCTGATGTGTTCTTATTACTTACTTTCGTAGGCACATGGGAAATAAGACATTACACTGGGCTAAAGCGATAATCAAATGCCTGTTCAAGTGCTGGTATACACTGTGGCATAGAAACTCCGTTCTGCTTGCATGGTCAGGATGAAAAAAAAATGAATGACAATTTTTTATTCTAGAAAATTATATATATTGGGACATTCATTGTGCGTATAATGAGATATTCATTTTTTGTATAGTAAGCTTTCATTTCTCTTACGGTTTACCAGTAATACAAAGTTATCCAGAATGAAGAGAATCTCAAGGTTATTACCATAACGTTTAAGATATGCAGTTTATTTGTGATATAAATATTGTTAATGTATTGTGTTTTAACCAAAATCATTAGAGCCACTATTGAGATATAAAAAAATTATGAAAAATCTTACACGTAAATAGTAGTTTTATAGGGCGATTTTCTTGAAACTCTTGGTGTTGCATCCTTGAAGATACTTAACTTAAATACCAAGTTTGGTATCTAACCGACCTTTCATGTTTTAACTAAGCTGTTCACAGACAGACAAACATTCAATGCGGTACTTTTTCTATGAATACTTATTTTTGAATTTCCTGTAAAACCTCCACATTATTTGGGTGGAATGCAATACCTTCTCTACTTGCTATGTAGAAAAGGTAAAAGTGAAACGAATAAAATACATGCTATTTAAGAAATATATAAAGAAATATAAGTATCTGAAAATGCACACCCATAAAAGGGAATATCTTGGAAAATTTAACTTCCCCCCCAAAAAAAAAATCTAAATAAATTATGTGCTTTAACGAGTTGTAAATTTTGTACTAAAACATATTTATATTATGGTTTACCCGTTTTTCAAAAGTTATTCATACTTTGGAAAAGTTACTCCCCACCACCAAAAAAAAAAATCTTCATGCATTAAGTGCTTTAACGAGATGTACATTTTGTACTAAAATATGTGTATTTGTTTCGGTCTACCAACTATGCAAAAGTTATTCATAATGAAGGGCATTTCAGGACTATTTCTAGAAAATTCTTTTGTCATAAAAATATCTACGTATGCTAAATATGTTAAATATAGGTATGTATAAAATTAAACAAAAGCTGTTAGATATTTGTTATAATATTTTCGCAAAAATATCTATCTAAATAATAGTTTGGAGGGAAAGATTTTGTTTAAAATCCTCGTATCTCAAATTTGGATGTTGAACTGAGGTATAAACTTTAGTTTTTATATGAATTTTTTCAGTTATGTTGTTCAAACACATTGAGAGAGAGTGAGAGAGGAGAAAGAAGAGAGGAGAGAGAGAGAATTCTCAACCTCTTATCTTACTGTTAAACTCTCACGTTAGGAATATGTGATTTCTATATGATATATAAAATTCTTTTGTAATTGAACCAAGCTTGTCTAATACTCAACACTTTACTTACACTTTAAAAGAACATGATTTTGCTAAGTGTCCGTGGTTTCTTCAGTCCTCCTGTTCTTTTGAGTCGTGATATTCTTTTAAAGGTAAGTGCCGTTCTCAGAATTTATCAATCTCAAATTACAAATGAGAAGGAATTTCACTGTTTCAATTCTTGTATTTTTATTCATAAAAAACTCTGTTTTACGCCAAATTTGTTGCGCACTTGGTTCTTGAAAGCAGTGAACTGACAATGTCAGAATAAGTAATTTTATTGCTAGCCGGACTCTAATAATCACTTTTGTGGAGTTTGAAAAACCAAAGGAAAAAATATTTTATCTCGTGAAGAATTGGGGATTACATGAGTAGCGAGGAAGCGCTTTTGTAGAGAAACACAAACACAGCGGTGTATTTGAGAGGCAAGGGAATCACTATTTACTCTCTTCCAAGCCTACCAACATCGAGCAAATATCTGCTAAAAGTGAAATACATTCGTATTTTAGACTTTCAAAAACTCCTGTTAATAGCACGTTGCTTCACTGCCTTAGATGGAAATTCTCTCTTCCAGTGTGTCAGACCGATTCAAGACAGTAACTCTGCGCGGTACGAGACAATTTAACAGTGTTGGTTGGCTGGCCAACGCCGTATTTTACACAATTAGATTGCAATTAACGCACGGCTGTGGAAAGGGATGCCCAACTCAAAGGAGTAAATGGTTTCTATGACAACATATGAATTACTTCTACTGTTTAAGCCAACTCGTGCTCAGGTTTGGTTGGCAACACATTAAGATACCTACACAATAAACTTGCCATACTGCTATTGCTACATTTATTTTTATCAGAGGTCATCATATTTTATTGGTCAAATGTTGAAGAAACGAAAGTAGATTACATGCATTATCCCTAAGGGTAATATTTATGATCTCTAAGAAACACCTTCACTTGTTTAATAACTTGAGAGGTGAGAAAAAATCTGATGTGTCACATTCACATGATTTTCTCTATATCTCTTTAACAAATTATTTTAAACAGTGTAATCTTCATTTTTTCATGCTATTTGAAATGAAAGTTAGCAGAAATGGTTTTATTACTTGCTTACTTTTAAGCAGAATGGAAATAAGGGAATACACAAGCCTAAAGCGATACTCGAATGTTTTAAAAGCCGGTAGCCATGTGGTTGAAATCCGTTTCTTTGCATGGTTAGTATTTAGCAAATTCCTTTACGACAAATATATTGAAGTATTTTAAAACTGAAACCAATAACAAGGAGTATCTCAGAAATGATTATATGATACCGTATGCAGTAAGAAGAGTGTTAAACGCCACTAAAAGATTTTTTTTCGGCTCAGAGCTGTCCAAAACTAGAGGTCTGGATATTAAATAACGAAATATAACACATTTCTTTGCAATTTATGTACATTTTCGGGCATAAAATGTTGTCTATTCTTCCAGATCACAATATTGTTTTTTTTCTGTTTCAGATAACCAAATTTAGATTCCCTACAGTTCTCTATGCGACTGGCTTGTAAAGAAAACCAAGTACATATAAAAACAATGAACTATTTTGTAATCGTTTTGAAATCAAGAGATGGGTCGCATACCGTCTTTATGAAGGTTTTTTTTTTTTTTTAACGATTGGCACACAAAGAAAGACTAAATCGATTACAACGCAATTGACCGCGAGCTACATAGCTCCGGCGGTAAAGTTTGTTGCGCGCTTTCGGAAGATCCTGGGTTCAAATTCCATAGACCGGCCAATCTAGCTGGTTTTTAGTTGTTTTTTTTTTTTTGCGTGGTTTCCCGTAGTCTCTAAGATAAATACCGGATTAGATATTTAATACTACGATACAAATTACTACCTTTAGGCTAAAATAATAGCAATGGTTAGACCATTCGCCTCTCACCTAGATCCCAAAAATAGGTATAACTTTTCTAATAAATGGTAAACAAATAAAATAAGGAGTTAAAAATTATTCAATTTAATAAACTTCCTCCAAAAACAGCAAAAATTAGTTATTAGAGATTTTAATTAAGGGGTGAATTTTACGTAAGGGTTTATTTGACGTAGAGCTCCTTTATGAATGTGAGATTTGTGGTGGACAAAACGTCGCAAGGGCGGGTCTCCTCCGGGTTCTCCGATTTTCCCGCCATCTCATTCCACCGGTGCTCCATCTTCATTCCATGTATCACCAGTGCCATCGTCTGTGTAATCAGTGGTCTCGTCCGGTTGTTGCGGAGCTAAGTGGTAGTTATGAGGTAAGGAGAACAGACTTTAAATGGTTAGCTGCATTTAGCTATCTTATCACATATGATAGACAGAGCAGTCTAGACAGGACCTCATCTGCTTGGCACGAAGCGAAGGTATTATGGTTTGGGGATGAGACTTCGTAAAGGGCTACTGTCCATCATATACCAATAACGAGGCATCTTACACAATAATTTCGTCACGATACGGCCAAGTTGTGAAAGTAACGTAAATAAAATAATGATAAAAACAGCACAAACAATTCGGTCTTCTAAAAGAAGGAGTGAAGAAATGTTTGCATGTGTTCTTAAATGCACATATACGAGAACTTTTTTCAGGAGCATGTAAACGTAGGCTAAATTTGCTGTCGGTGTCAAATGGGAGTATCCAAATCGATATAAGAAAGCAGTGGTGTAGTAGTGCACGGTATAACTTGTGATGTTACCCTTTGGCGATTCGGCAATATTTTGGGAGAGAAAAAGTATCCTGCCAATTCAGTGGCTATAATCATATATATATATATATATATATATATATACGTAAACAGGTTTATATATTGGACATTTATGCGTTCTTTAGCTTTGTGTTTTCTTAATTTATTCTGTGTATGTAATTCTTTCATTTACTGCCATAGCTTTCCAAATGCTGTGCTGCGATTGTGGGTTTAATAAACGCAAGCGTATGTTCCAAATGTAAATATATTAAGGTACGATATAGATTCATTACACAAGGTGACTTCAGAACTGTCAACATCCACCTATTCTACTGATAGTTCCCTAATCCTCAGCAAGAGGCAATGCATGATAAACTCGCTACCTAGTATTGACGTCATACGCGGGCAAACGACTGGCAGCAAAGACCAAATAAATCGTAAGACCCTGTGTGTCAGTATAAATTACTGAGGATAAAAATTCCTTCTCCCCAAAAGGAACCCCTGAGGGATCTTCAGAGAGATTGCATGTAGCACGAAAGTGCGCTTTAATTGCGTGCGCACGTTTGTTCGGTGTGGGTCCACGCGATATTTCTGGTGACAACAAAGGCACTTTTATGATAAATAGACGGTAACATTTTTGCATAAATACATTGTAATCAAGCTCACGTATTTTATATATTTTTGCAGCAATCACATCTGAAATAACATTTAATAAAAGAAGAATTAAGTGTGTATTTTCTGATTAAAAAAAACGAATCAGTCTACCTCTGTAGTGTGGGGTAGCGTATCTGCCTCACATCCAAGAGATTCCGAGCTCGAATCTCGTTTAGAGTGAGTTACTAACTTCTCTTCCTTCAATTAAAGTAATCACTAATATGGGCTTCATACCACTCTATAAGCTTTTTCTCTCTTTTCTAATGCCCAATAATTTAACGACAATCATTTTTTAAGAGATCTAACCTGCGCACTGAAGATTTATTTGAAGGACCTCAGTATTTTGACTGTGCGAATATAGCAGGAAAAGGGATTTTTCGGGGTTTCCTTTATCCTAAAGGGGACAAGGTGGTCTGAACATACGTAAATTACATCTTTAGGAAGTTAAATTATCACTGCTCTAAAAATTCAGAATCGTTTGTCCTAAAATTTTCGATTCTATAAATCATGAAAATTATTTCAAATAGTAGTTTGCATTGATAGCTTATATGGTCGAGTCTGAAAAATGTATTTCATTCAACAGAAAAATAATAAAATTTATTTTTAAAACGTGTGTACTCAAGTACCGTTTCTCTGGAACTACTTGCAACACATAATATGATTTTACATGCTTGTTCTTATTGTAATCGACTATCTTCCGAACCTCAATTATTTAATTATATGTGTATTTGTGCACTATAAACTGGAAAAATATATTTGCAGCGTTAAAAAAGTAAACAACTTGTTGAATTTGAAATCTTGTTGCTTTTTGATATCATTAATATATGTTATAAAATTACGATGGTGATTCAGAAAGTTCAACTAAGTTGTATGCACTTACTGACAATGTACACTCTCTACCTCCCATACTTTCTGAGAAAAAGGTACATAGGTATCCAAAAATGTTGTTTCGGGATAACTGAATTTAAAGATACAAATGTTCTAGAAAGGAACACTGCATCACAGCTTTAAGGGATTCTGCAGACTAACATATAATTGATATTTAAATGCTTTAAAATCATCTTAACCCTCAAAAAGTATATATTTTCTGAAACAGGAAATAATAGAGATTTTATTAGTACCTAAAACAAATAAATCTGATGTATACAATTCAAATGACTTTCTCTACATCGATGTAACAAATTATTTAAAAAAAAGTCTTCTATCTACATTATGATAATCGAGATATTAGCAGAAATTGTCTTAATTACTTGCTTCCTTGTAAGTAGGATGAAAATAAGGGAATACACTGGGCTGAAACGATAATAAAATATTTTAAAAGCCGGTTGTCACGTGGATGAATTCTGTTTCTATGCTGGGCCAGGAGTTTACAACTTTCCCCGTGAGAAAAGTTCAAGTATTTAAAATCTGAAACAAATAACAAGGAATATCTCAGAAATTGTCAATTCAATGAAAAAAACATATAGGACATAAAATGTGTTTTAACATGATTTACATCTTTTGTGTAGTAAGTTTTTGAAGGTCTCTTACGGTTTACCAGTTACGCAAAATTCAACAAAGTTCATTAAGAATAAAGAGATCTTTAGAGACTATTTCCTGATAATTCCAGACGTACATTTCAATATCTTTAATGTACGGTATTTTAATCAAAATCATTGGTCATTTTTGAGAAAATAAAAATGTTCCTAATTTTTTCCATGGGGTGGGAGAATTTTTCTCAAAATCTTTGTGTCGCATTCCTGGGAGATCGAAACTTAAATACCAAGTTTGGTGTCTTACCGAATTTTCGTTTTTGAATTATCGTGTTTACAGACATACACAGACCTTTTTCTGAAAATACATTTTTGGACACAGGGAACCCTAAAACGTATATTTCCGGCGAAAACTTGGTATCGAATTTTTGGGTGGAATGCAATACCTTCTTTATACACTATGTTTATTGTACGGGTAGAAAAAGTAAAAATGTGAATTTTGACCATTTCAGAATACCTTGTCCACTCCGATATTCACAGGGTTTCTTGTTTATCCACCACGCCATCTGTCCGGCACCGTAATATGCTACAAAACCTAAATCCTTACTTAAAAGATGAAAAGGAAACGAAGTGAAAGAGAAAATATAGTAAGAAATACGTGATAACTGGGTAACCTTTCAGTATTCGACTACTATCGCGGGGAAATCAGAAAAAAGCTTATGGAGGTTGTCGGCGGCCAAACCCGGGAGCTTCCAAGCGCGAGTCAGCACTGCTTGGCTCCGTAAATGTAATACATATTACTATATAAAGTATGTCTTTTATCTTAATTATTGTAATCTTGCAAAGCACAGTGCACAACATACGGTACGTATTAAAACGGTATTTTGATTGTGCAACTAGCACTTTGGGAGGTCAGAGGTCAGGTCAAGCCTGTGACCTCACGCATTAACGCTCTCCTCAACGAGAAGCGCACCTCATCTATTTCACCCTAACTACAATTAAACCCATTAGCATTCAGAGTTTCAACTCGCTCTTGTATTATTTTAACAAACTGCGCGAACGACGTAATGAATCAAATAAACCTGGATTAAAATATGCTTCAAACATACACATATGAAGTCAATATTTGCTCACGAACTCAGCTACTCTTTGTTTCATAATATTTCATGTGCAGAATTAACGACGAGAGAACAATGCTGTTGAAACTAAGCAGAATATACAAAGCACTGAACAGGTTCGTATATTTAGTACAGAATTTGTAGTTTAGATTCCAATTTCGATAAAGGAAACCAGTAAAGTTTAATAAAGTCTTAAAGGTTTTATCGACCACAAAGAGAATTGTTATTTTGGTTTCTTCATTAATGTGAGACCCCTAACCGTGGATGCTGGCACAGCCGTTACCAAGTCTTCTGTATAATATTTACTAAATCTAAATTAATTTAATATCAATGAAATACCTACTGCATCCCTTAAAATTCAAAATTCCCTTTATAAATTCCAAAAATCACACATTTACATATATATTATTGTAATAATGAACAAACTATAAAAATGCTTGTACTTTATCACGTACTATACACATAAAAAATGTTGTATTCCATCTAAAAATTCAGTGTCAGGAATTCACTGGAAATAACCATTCATTTTGAATCTCTTGGATGGGCAATTTTATCTTTCTCTAGTTGGTATATAGTAAAAAGATAGCGAAGACATTCTATTCCACCCAAAAATTTGATACCGAAATTTCACCGGAAATACACGTTTTAGGGTCCCTTGAATAAGAAATACTTTTAGGAAAAGGTGTGTGTGTACTCGTGTGTGCTTGTGGATGTAATCATAACTAAAAAACAAAATACCATACATGGTATTTAAGTTAAGTGTCTGCCAAGGATGCGATACGAAAATTTCGAGGAAAATCGCTCATCCCAAACATACCTTTACATGAAAAACTTTTCGAGAATTTTTATTACATCAAAATGGTTCCAAACACTTTGATTAATATACCGTATATTAAAAATATTTCATGAAAAAAATGCATATTTCAGTTTTCTCGTAGTAGCTCTGAAGACCTCTTGAATCTGGATGACATTTACATCACTGACAAACTATGAGAGACAGATTCAAACTTATTACACAAAAATTGTACCTCTGGCTAAAACACGCCATTTATGTCATACATTTTTTCGTGACGTTGACTATTTTCTAGAAATTCATTGTTATTGGTTTCAATTTTAAGATGCTTAAACTATTTTCAAATAGGAATTTGACATTCCTATAACTTTTATTTGACTCTTTTCTCTGCAAAGAAAATGAATTTCAATCGCAAAGTGATCAGTTTTTTTAAAAGATCTGACAATCCCTTTACCGTAGTGTATTCTCTCATTTCCGTTCTATTTACAAGGGTATAAACAATTTCTTTTAAGTTTGTCTCGGTTACTGTGAAATACGTAGAAGAATTTTGTAAGAATAGTTTTTTCAGAGAAAAATAAAGTGAATGGAGTACATAAGATTTTTAGAAAAAGTTCTAGTTTATGTCTGTGAACAGAATAAATAAGAAAACGTAATGTCCATTTAAACCAAACGTGGTAATTAAGCTCAACATCTTTAAAGGATATGACACGAAAGTTTTAAGGAAAATCTTCCCAAATTACCTTCATTTGGAAAAATTTAATTTCCTCACAAATATCTGCAACGATTTTGATAAAAATACTGTATGTTTAAGATGCTTCAATCTAAAATAAAACGCATATCCTGAATTTTCTGGAAATAAACTCTAAAGTTTCCTTTATTCTGAATAACTTTAGCATAACTGGTAAACAGTAAGGGACAGTCAAACAGTTATTGCAGAATTATGCAATTTATATCAAATGAAATTTTCATTTTGTGAAGTTAACCATTTTGTTGTTATTGATTTCAATTTTGTTATTGTTTTCTCCAATGTGTATTCATTGTGCAGTTTTCTTTTTGGTCAAGGAAAGAGAACTGTCTTTCAAAATAATATAGCAACCATATTTTAAGATTTTGGCTATTTAGCTTATTCTACTTCTTTATTTCTCTTGTCCATCTCTGTTAATGTTTATCTTCATAAGCATTTAGTAGATATGAAAGTAAGCTTTTGTAAGAATAGTTTGTTACAGCATAGGTAGAGAAAGTTATATGAATGTAGCACATCAGATTTTTAAACTTTGCCTTCTGTTTGTTGAAGTATTACATCGTGGCTATATGTGTAAATTCTTTGAAATAAGAATTAGCTACTTTTGTTTATATACTATAGCGATAACAGAACTATTTATATTCTAAGCAGAACTATTTATATTTATGCATAACTATTTATATTTATGCAGAACTATTTATATTCTATGGAGAACTATTTATATTCTATGCAGAACTATTTATATTCTATGCAGAACTATTTATATTCTATGAACTATATTGTTTCTATTCCATAGCATTCTCAACTAAGGCCAATCGAAAGTCTATTTCACGAGCATGTTCTTTCCAATGTGTTCGTGTTCAAGTAGAACTTTATAGACACTTTTTATCTTTTAATAAGTTATGAAATTAAATTAAAACAGCGCCAAGGCCGAAAAGTTAGATCGCTCGCCACTCACCAAGGTGGCTGGGGTTCTCAAGTGAGATAGATTTGTGGTGAACAAAGCGGCACCTGGGCGGGTTTTCTTCGGTTTCTCCGATTTCCCCCGCCATTCATTCTACCGACCATACAGAATTCTCTTTAATTTCCTCATCTCATATAATCTTCTTTCTCACTCTCATACCAGGAATTGGGCTGATCACTCACCCTGGCTACTCTCACTGATCCAGAATTTTTCTGCTCTTCAACAGGTATCTGACACCATTCACTGGCTTGTAAATCGGGGATATGCATACGAGGAGGGTAAATAGGAAAAGAAGGAGCAGAGGAAGATAACATATAATCAGAAGAAACTTATATCCGCTTATCCGTCGGAAGGAATTTGGCGCTTTAGTGGTGAAATAATTATTAAAATCTATTGAGTGATTTTATGATTACACACACACACACATACACACACACACAAATACACAAACACACGAGATCGGATCTAGGCAGAGTCGCCTCTCACCTGGGTTCGATCCCAAGCAACCTCATGTGGAATTTGTGGTGGACAAACGGTGCAGTTTTCTCCGGGTTCTTCATTTTTACCCGCCATCGCAGTCCACCGGTGCTAAAAATGGAAATAGAGATTTATTTGTGTCTCTCCTTAACTGCTCAGGGTCCCATTCAATATTGGGTATGACAGACCGCTTAATATTCTTGAGAGGTCTCTTTTTGAGGTTTCAGATTCTTTTATGTGCCGAAAATCTACGACACGGGACCAACGGCTTTACTTCCATTCCGAAGGAAGCCTTGCTAGGCATTTTTACGCCCGAAAAAATACATCGTCTGCCGCCGAGTTTGAACCCGGTTTATGAAGTTAGCATGGTAATCATTACCGTGCTCCATCTTCAGTCCATGTATCAAGTGTTATCGCCTGCGGTGCCATATGTAGTAAAAGCGGGCGTTAATCACTATTAAAGAAAACAAACACTCACACTCACGGACATACAACTTTTATGTTTTTATAATATAGATAAGATGAATTAAAACATTCAAAGCTCTCTGTTGAATTAGTTTATGACAGTCACAGTCTTTACCACACTTCCTCCACAGAAAAATTGTTTACATTTGCAGATTGTCTGCTTCTAAAATGTAAACTTTCTGCTGTAATTTCTTAATATAGATAATAAAACTTCCGGAATAAATAAGACGATTAAAAGACTCATGTTTAAAACGTATTACAACTGACAGTGCAAAATGGGTCATAAAGTTGTCTCTAAGCAGCGTGGGATGAAATTGTGTTCCGGAAAGTTCGTGAATGAACCAAAATGTCATGCGTGACCCTTGTTCATTCAATTCCTTAAGCAAAAATTGCTATGTATCCCCTCTAGTACGTGCAAATTGGAAGAGCAACCCCCGGCGAGATGAGAATGTTATATTCATGAGGCAACGTTACAGCGCAGACGGGCTCATACCTCTCTCCCTCCTCAGAATGGGCTTGTTTCTGTACGTAGTCGTGTCACGTAGCAAATAACTGTGGTTCGTTCGAAACTCTTAACAAAGATTAACTTGCTCGTCCCGCAGCATATTCGATAATGCTATGTCCATAATTTAGTGATGAATCGAAAAGGGGTATGTTAAACAAATTATTTTAAAAGAATTAAACTTGAATCTTAATGTACAAATCTAGAACATTTTTACTTTTTCTGCTATGTGTAGTCAAGAGAAAAAATATTGCATTCCACCCAAAAATACGATTCCGCGATTTCAACGGAGTTTTGAGTTTTCCTGAGTAAAAGAAAGCATTTTTAGAAAAGAGCCATTGTGAATAAAGCACAGCATCAATATGTAAAGTCGGTTAAATACCGACCATTTTATTTCAGTTCTGTATCTATCCTTCATCTCAAATTTACCCTTTACTTTGAAGAGTTTTTGAAATGTTCAAAAATAACTCCACCGATATTTATTAAAATCACATATCTTTAAGTTAATTTCATCGCAAAACTTGAATTTGCTGAGAATATGCTGAACTCCTTTTTATTCTGGATGACTTAAGTGTAAACCGTAAGAGATATTCAAAAACTTGCTACACAAAATTTGTAGATCTCGCTAAAGCACATAGATTATGTAAAGACACTTTTTTGAGGAATTACCAATTTTCAAGATGTTGCTTCTTATGTCTATCAATTTTCCAATATTTTTATTTTTCTCAAATTTGAAGACGTCATTCGTTTTTATTTTGCTTCACTCCTGGCCATGCAAGAGAACCGAATTTCAAAATCATGGAATAGTGACAGGCTTTTAAAAAATTCGAAAATGGCTTTATACCAGTGTATTTCCTTATTTCCCTTCTATCTACAAGAAAGTAAGTAATAAGACCTTTTCTGTTAATATGTATTTTGGCTAGCTTTAGTTAGAAGAATATGCTTTAGTAAAAATAATTGCTTGTAGAATAGGTAGAGAAAATCATGTGAATGACACACATCAGATTTTTTCTTCTGAAAGTTTCAAAACATGTATATATTTCAGTGAAATCCATTTTGGGAGGAATACAATATTTCCTCTACATATCGGTAAGCAATGGGGAAAGTAAAAATTAAATAGGTATATAGGAATTTAACATCATCTAGTTCACCTTTAAGACATTTCAGAATTAATGATTCCTTTCTATATCAAAGTAAAGTTTTATGATATGCTTCATTTATACTAGTATATTCACTTTGTTTGTTTTTGTTTTTTGGTGGTCGGCTTACCCTCCCCGTATTGAGGACTGACATCTACCTAGTGCTTACAAGTGGAAGCCTAGTGGTCAGAAGCCTGTCGGGGAGCCAACTGCAAGAAACCACAAAATTGAGAACCTGAAACGAGTGGTCGGCCCGTAGCCATGCATGAGCGTGAGGAAGTGGATGATTTGAAATGCAAGCGAAATGGATGGTAGGAAAGGTGATGATGGAGCAATTGGTGGAAGAGTGGCGGGGAAACCCGGAGAAAACGTGCTCAGATGCATCGTATATGCGGACACTTGGGATCGAACCCGGGCTGCCTAGATGGGAGGCAATTGGTCTAAACACTCGGGCTAGTATATTTATAAAATAACATATATTACAACTTTTATTGTATAACACCGGAAGTCAAAACATTAATACTTTAAATTTTATTATGTATACAAACTTTGTATATAGGAATTATTAGGGAATATAATCAGTTATAAGTTTGGTCCTCTTAGAGAATATGCTCTAATTATAATGCCTTAAGTAATATCTCCAAAACGTGACACATTAGTCAATGAATTAAAAAAATCAGATGTTATACTTGCGTGATATACTTTACAGAAGACATCTTAAATATTATATGTATTTTAGCTCTATGTACGCAACCATATCAAAAAATCAAACTTCATATTTTAAGTTCAGCATCTCCGTGATTGCGACCCATAAATTTTCAAAAAAATTCTCCAAACTACCCTTTGTATGAAAAATTTTCGATTTTTTATTTTTAAAAAATGCCTTTCAAGATTTTGATTAAAATATCATACGTTTGGTACAGTTTTATGAGCAATATCTACAAAAATATGTAATAAAAGTAGTTATGTAAATTTTTATCTGTATTATCGCGAAGTAGATAAAAGACAAGCTTTTTTAAGAACACTTGAAAAATGGGGAGGGAAAGTCATGTGAATGCAGCACTTTCTTTTATCAACTAAAGTCCAAATTCCGAAACTAAGGAATCCATCTATAAAACTGAAATGGTAAATAAAATCGTTATAGCAGCTTCTGAGAGGATAACACCGAAATTTTCTACGGTGGAAGAATTTTCTTAAACTGTGTCTAACTCAAGATAAGAAAGTTGGTAGTTATTCTACTTTTCTTTCTTATTTATTTATTATGTTTCTATCTCAGTAGCACAAACATACACACAACCTTTTCTTGTGATGCTTCTTTGGGTATAGTAGAATCTGAAACGGGTGTTCATAATGATTCTATTTTTGGGGAACACACTTCGTCTATCTACCATGTGCAAGTGAAAGGAAAAATACACCACAGTGTGACATGTTATTCATTCGGTTTCCTCTCATGTAATATGAAATGTTAGATATCGTTTTAAACTGTAAATTCATAAAAACTGTGACATTGCTGTTATAAACAGCTGCAAATCTTTCGTGATATTTAAGGATCTGAATGCAATTGGGTCAGACATTCGTTTTGCTAATACTGCGTTTCTATGAACGTGTGAGGAAGTTTTTATGTTTTTAAACGGCACACTCCGTATCCTTGAAAAGTGAATGTATGTGCGAATTAGGTAACTAAACTTTCCAAGGTAAACAAATGTTCGCGATGCCTATATTTATTACCTAAGCGTTAATTACTCTTGTATACGATTTTTGCATCTGCATTAGAAACAATGGATTATAAAATTGTAAATATTTACGATCATTACAATAGAGTAATATTGAAAGAAAATCTGAAGTTCACGTTCACAGAAGTTTCTCTACTTATTTTGCAAAAATATTCTTACAAATGCTTATTCTGCTATCTACTTAATGCTAATTGAGATAGTCATTTACGAACATAGTGTTTTTAATTATTTTATTTCAAGTAAAATGAAAATAAGCAAATGCACTGGGTTAAAATGATAATCACATATTTAAATAGCTGATCGCTATTCTTTAAATGTCGTTGTATTCGCATACCAGGAGCAACAAATAAAATGAGATTTCTCCATTTAAGAAAACTAAGTATTTTAAAATTTAAACGCATAAAAAATCATACTGCCGCAATGATTACCTAAACAAACGACATCCACATTTTTTGTGTAGTTTTTGGCTATCTCTTACGATTTACCAGTTTAAAAAACCATCCAGAATGAAGATGACTTCAGAGGCTATTCTCAGTATATTACAGACTTACATTTCATTAATTACATGTAAAAATGTTAACATTTGGCATTTTAATAAAAATCATTAGTCATTTTAAAGAAAATCAAAATTTAAAAAAATTATCCACTTGAAGTATAATTTGGGCTGGGTGATTTTCCCCAAAAAATTCGCGTCGCAGTCTTGGAAGATTTGATACTTAACAGTTGTTTCGTTGTAGAGTTGTGTTATTCACAGACGTACGTGAGCGGAACGTTTTATAAAAATGTTTTGTTGGATTCAGTAGTTCTCATAACATGTATTGACTGCCTCCGTGACCCAGTGCTCAGCAAGCTGAATTCAGACCCGGGGGTCTTGGTTCAATTCCGGCTAAGGCGGGGAATTATTCTTTAACCAGAATTATACCTATCCCCTACACAGTCAAGAAGTATAAATGTGTGAGTGAATGTGCGTGCGTTTAATGATATAAAAATGATTGACCTACCGTTCTTAACCTACAGATAATATGAGTTGTTTTACATGTCAAAGCCCACGATATGACCACTAAAGCTAAAGGGAGCTATATAAATAAAAAAAAAAAAAAAAAACACAGAAAACACATGTATTTTCGGCAAAATACACATATCGTTTTTTTATGGAATACAATATTCTATCTACCCACTATGCACATTGTTGTGGTAAAGCAAGTAAAAGTATATTTAGTTTATACATATTTTCATATCTGTATCAGCAGTTTTGAGAAACATGGGTTTGAATAGAGCCACATAAGCAAATATGCAAATATGTACTTTAAAATATGCGAATTTTTTGCACAAAAATCCAAAATTCGACATTTCTTTTTATCAAGAAGCACTTTTATGTCCGCTTAAAACAGTTATTATTTATTATTTAACAATTAGATTAAGATAAATTAATTCAGTAAGTTGTTAACAATAAACCGAACTTCGTCGTGTAACAGACCGAAATGATGATCCCGGTGGCCGCGCTCGCTAAAGTGTCTCGCTTTGGCGCTTCGTGGTGCACAGGATTGTGGGTTCGAGTCCCGCCTTGGGCATGGGTGTTTCTGTGTTTGTAAATGTGTCTATGTTTGTGTAGGTATATGTAACAGGAAAACGTTAAGAATAATAAGGTCTACTAAGGAAATATAGGAAACTGGCAAAAATTGAGGAAAAAGGAATACAGCGCGAGTCCTGACAAGCCTCCGGAACTGTAATTTATATATATATAAAAAAAAAAGTCGGACCAGGGCGTACCCTCTGATCACTGCATACCCAATGCAGGTGTGTCAGGTGGGGTGCAGTATTGCAGGGGATAAGTGGCTTGCGTCCCGGGTCCTTTCTCCCGGTTAATATGGTCCACACAACCTGAAGTCACTATCTTCCCTCGAGTAGCTCCTCGTTTGTTCTCCCTCCAAGAAACTCATGAGAACAGGCCTCCTAGCGGGAAAAAATCCCCACACCGGTAGTGGGAATAGAGCCTGGGTTTGGTTAGACAACTCGTCTCTCACCAAGACGGGTTTTAAATTTTTATCTACACTTGGTTTTACCATCAGGCTCTAGTTTGTTTTCTTTATCATCATAATACGCCTTTAGTTTTACCTACTTACTCCTTTTTGCGCTCCATTGTGACACGATATTTTGTAGGTTTATTTATTGTTTTCGCGATGGATAGTTTTTAAATTTAATTTTATATCTCTTTTTAGCTCACATTTAATCTTTTCCAAATTTTAACATCATATTAGTCCTGGTCTCGTGCCGCGTTTAGTTCTATAAGGACGCTGGTAACCTAGTAGTTGAGCGCCCTTAAGCCCCAATAAACATCATCTCACCAAGACAGCCCGGATTCGATCCCAGGTGACCGCATGTGGAATTTGTGGTAAAAAAAGCGGCACAGAGGCGGGTTTTCTCCAGTTTCCTCCGCCATCGCATTCCACCGGTGTTGCATACCATGTACCATCAATGTCATTGCCTTCGGTGCCATATTAGTAGCGTTAAACTATAAGAAAGTGCTTGCGCTTGATAAATAGCCGCGCTACCACCGCACTTACAAGACGCCGAAGTTGTTAGCAATAGAAAACCGTTGAGCCTGCAATTTTCATTTCCCTTCTTTTATTGGTCGAAAGTACCATAAGTGAAATAGAGTTACTGACATTCAGAGAGAAAGAAAACAAACGGAAAGAGAGAGTGTACTTTAACGAGGCAAGTCTGGAGAGACATATTGCTGCTGCTTAGTTGACGTCATTCTGCCGGTTTTCACATAAACATTGCCGCATTGTTTTACTGCCACAGCTCAAGGAAAAAACAATTGAAGATGTAAAATGTTGTTACTGTTGGACAAGCTTATAATACAACGGTGTTGGCATGTCTCGGCTGACACTTATGCATGTGGAGTATTTTATGTAACGATTATACTAAGAAATAAAATTGAAAACATCTTGAAACTCAATAAGCTTAGAAACACAAATGCTTCTGCTGTATAGCTTATTAAAAGCTTTATAAACCATTTTTATTTTCTTAATTATATGATACCATTCAAGAATAACATTGAATGAAAAAGAATATGTTTCATATTCTTGGAAACAATAAGAATTCTGTCTAATAATTACACAATTATTGTTCTTCCACATATGCTTTGTGGCTTAAAGCTGGATAACTGAATAACAATTGAAATATTCACTACCAATGAGACTCGAATCTCAGATTTCCTAAGCTAATTTAAGTATTTTGTTAATTAACAAACTATTTTTAGGATGATTTTTCATTGTCTTCCACACGTCCATTATTGGCTAACTTTTGTTATTGTTTAATTTCTCACCGATAGTTTTAATATTTATACAGTGAAGAATTAATACAATTCTGAGCAACCAAGTAGTTGTATGATAGTGTAGAACTAATACTCTCTAGGAGTATAAAAGTATCTTATTTTCCAAATCAGTCATCATCACGTAGCTGAATATTTGTGTGCTATTCTGAACTGCTTACATCTTTAAGGAGATACCGAAATTATCAAAATAATTATTTAAATTTTTAAGGCTAGAGATTTTAATTTGTTGTACATGTATTACTGGTAACAAAACAAGTATTCATACCCAGTTTAATTAAAATATGCGTTTTCATTCTGGATATATTAATTTATTCCTTTTAATTAGCTAAGATTAAAATCTATCTTCTCATACAGATATACATAAGCGACATGCACCAATTTTTAAAATTACATTCCTAAGTATTTTTGCAACAAATTGCGAGGTTAAAATTTTCCTATAGTAGATAGTCTGTTTTTAAAAAATATACTATTCTTTCCGTTCCAAAATATGGTATAGAAACTGGTCATTTATGCAGTTCCACAGTATGATATATATATATCTGAAAATTTAAAAAAATTAGATGGTTGGAAATATGTGGGTCTATTCTACATTGTATTTTATTTTATGAAGCTTATAATAATCCATTTTATTCCTAAAAATCGTTTATAATGATACATTTTGTTACAAGATATGGTGTAATTATTAATATTACAACATAATCATATAGGAGTACTATAGTACATTAAGTACGATACAAGATGGACACTGTAGCTTACTTCTGATACATTTTGCTACACAATCTGTTATACAGGAACTTCGGCAAGTGTTCGTTGTGCTATTTCTACCACTTTTGGTTTGCGATGAAGGGACTGAGGCAATATATCCTGTCTTTTCCCATATGAGGTATCTTGTACCCGTTGCCCCCCCTATTGCGTCATACATTTAATATTCCTTGTTCATCTGTGCCTTAGCCGGAGCCAAATGCGTGAAATAGTTAAAGGTGCTACTTGGAAATACATTGCGACAGTCTTCTTTAAGGTACCATTTTCCTTGAATGGAGTACAATTTTTAGAATGGCACTACAATATCCGACAGTTAATTGTTATGCCTTGGAGCTTCTACTGAAATTTGACTCGGTTACTAATTTGCTCCTCCTGGGATGCTATAACGGGTGCCTACTTGATTGACCTCCATACTCAGCTCCGTATCTATTTACTTTTTGTGGCATGTTGTACAAAATGAACTATGAACGTCTACCTGGATGAATGATATATTTAATACTGCACACAAATCACATCGGATGCGCTTGCTCAATAAAGCAGAGTATTATTCCCGCTTATACCATATTACGCAACGGAGGAAGTACATTAAATCACAAAGGGTAAAAAACTGCAAACACAGCGAATGATTATAATAATTATATTTTTGAAATAATTTATGACCGATATAAAATATCTAATCATAAATCTTAGTACACATATTCTGTTTGGGAATATTTCAGACCTCTAGATGTATTTTTGTGGGAAGAAAGTAACAACAAGTTTGAACCTGAAAAATGGTTTTAAATTTTGATATAAAGAGTCACATAAACAGTGCAACGCCTTAAAATGGTGCCAAAACATGCGTTACAACCACCCTAGTAGAATCAAACATTGCAAATTTGTACTTTATATTAATAAAAAAAAGTCGACAATTTTGACCCAAATCATAAAAAGTAGCACATCTTTTAAACTGCTGGTTGATTAACATGTAGAGTTGAAAGTGGTGTATGCAGCAATGAAGGGAGAGGCAATGGAAAGCTGTGCAAATATCTCACATGGGTGGGAAACAAAGACAAAGGGAGCTGGCCTTGGCACAGTCACCTGTCGCCCACTATCTTCAGCACAAAACAAGTGACCTCTTGGGATTCCCCCAGCTCCAGGTGCATTAGTCTGTGCTTTTCGCCAAGCAGCACTACATTTTGTTCCAAACGACCTCGTGGAATTTTGTGAGAAATGGCAGAGAGGGCAGAGACTGACCCAAATTAGCAGACTAATGACAACATTTGGAGAGATCAATGCACGATTAAGAGAGGAACTTCGTGACCCTCGTTATCACAAACTCTCCGCACAAATTTTGCATCTTTTAATGGAAATAAGCTCTAAGTTTTTTTAATGTTTTTTTTTTTCCTACGAATGCATATTATAATAATAGGTAAATCATTTTCAAATTATCTAATTAAAATGCATAGCTTAGATACAAGACATAAAATAAATATATTAAAGAGGCGTAAGTAAAATATAAAGACTGCAACATAACGTAGGATTTTACCTAACGTTAGAAGTATGTTTACATTTAAAATTAGAATTCTACAATAATAATCGAAGTACCTCAGTTTTATAGGTATTGACTATCAGAATATTAGGTTTTTATGGATTCTTATATGTTTAATGTAGAATTTATAGGATTTTGGAACATAGATTTAAATAAGTAATTTGGCACGTCATTGTGTTTAAAACACTGTAACTTTAAATTGTAGAAAGTTAAATTAACTGTAACTTTAGAATGTATCTGAGAGTATCAACTTCAATACACTTATTTTAGTATGACACTGAATACAAATAATTTGATTTAGGACACTACATTCGTAAAAGTTCTCAGTAAACTCATTTTGTAAAACACACATTTTTAACACTACACGCACAAACATTTTTAGCTCTTATTTTACACTCCTAGCATGACACTGAAGAGGTTTATATTTCCATATTTAATACACGCTTGAAAGCTAAGAAACTGCATTAAACTTCACAAGACGACATCACAAGATGACAGGCGTGACTCCATTTCGGTTATTTCCTTGGGGTTCCAAATCAATGGTTTTTGCGCTTTTTCTGCATAAAAAACGTCATCAATAGTTGCTACGATCTTGAAATCTGGACTGCACTCTAAAACATCTTGGACTTTCTATCTTTTCCGGAATAATGCGCAAGATTTCACAAGGCCATAATTATTTAAATGTTTCCCATTTTCTTAAGAGGTTGAGTTTATAAATATTGAATTGGAAAACATGGAGTTAATACTTAATATGATCCATTTTGGAAAACAGAAACTTTTGAAAGAAAGCCTCTATCATGAAACATTAAGATTCCTATAGATATAGCAGATATATTTATAGTAGATATAACGGTTACCTTAAAGTCGCAGTTACAGCGGAAATCATAAGCTAATTACCTAATAGCGATTAAAAGTAACAAGTGCTATTAATTAGTCATTCAATAACGGTCACCAAAGTAACGAAAACATTAATTCTCGTAAGGACACGGTCACAGAGTTGGATGAGAAACACTGCAGGTGCAATGGTGTCGCTTAGCGGGAACTAGTTACCTCAACTCGTTACGCAGTATTAGTCCCACTGCAAGAGATAGGGAGTGACATTGTCGACATAATATACCGCCTGACGAGAAAAATGCCTCTAATTTCCCACTTAGGTACATATGTTTAACCAACTAGATTATCTGCGTCTGTTATGACTTTACGTAATGAGTGTTTGGTCGTTCGGGTTTATCTTCTCTAGTCGCATTGCCTTCCAAAATGCCACCGTTTCACGAGAATATTCAGATTATTTTATGATTTATTTCAGCCATGTTGATGTTGGAATAACGATGTATTTTCCTTTGCTATGTCTCTATTATATAATGTTTCGACTACAGTTCACCTCTATAATCCAACCGTTCAGTACGATTTAGTATTGTAAAATGATAAACGCAAATTATATATATAACCTGTCGTTTCATATCTCTTGTTTTATGTAGGCCATTAAAAGCGAATTGATCTTCAATTGTATATAGACATATAGACAGGCCAAAACGATAGTCAAATCCTTTAGGCCAAAACGATAGTCAAATCCTTTAAAACAAGAGATATAAAACGACAGGTCTCTTCGCGTTTGAGAAAAGTTTAAGTAGTTTAAAATTGAAACCAATAACGAAGAATATTTCAGTAGCGGTCGACTCTAAATAAAAAAACGTATATGACATTAATTATTTGTTTTAACGAGACCTATTTATTTTGAATAGTACGTTTTCGTCTATCTCTTACGGTTTAACCGTTATGAAAATTTGTGCAAAGCTCATCTAGAATAAAAAGATCTCTAGGAGTTATTCCCAGAAAATGAAAATATAGATTTTATTCGTGATGTAAATATCTTTAATATACGGTATTTTAATCACAATTATTAGAGCCATTTTTGAGAAAAACAGTTTTCTAAAACTTTTCTATGTAATGGGTGGTTTGTGGTTGGGGGGTTTTTCTAGAGTAATAAGATCAATTCTGCTAATGTTTTATCTAGATTAGGATGACATAGATAAAAGAATAACCCTTTTTTAAGAAAAATTTGTTGGTGGAACAGCTAGAGGAAGTTACATGAATGGAAGATATCAGATTTTTTCCTATTATTCTTCTTAATAGACACTGTCTAAAATTTTCTTCTATTCTGTACAATCTATAATTCTCTCAGTCCAGTTACTTATATGAATATTCTGCAAATACCTGTTTATATTATCGTATCACATATTATGTCTGCCTTTTGATTTAGGTTTGAGAGGGTTCAATTAATATGCTCTCTTGATAGTTCTCTCATCTGGCATTCTATACAAATGCCCGAAAAGTTTAGTCTCTATGCATTAACAAAATGTGCACTAGTTTGGTTTTTATTTTTAACTTTATTCTTCCCAGTATGTACCCAGATTCATGGAATCATGCATTCTTTGGAACACCAGGTGTTACCGGATTGCGTGGTAGGCATTGAACACGTATTTTCGTAATGTATGCTCACCACTTACGGGGTCCTTAAATGTTCCCAAAGCTAAGAATCCAAAGAGTTAAAGCCAAGGTAATGCCCTCCCCGACCAATGCATCATTTATAAAATACTCGTGTTAGCTCTCACCTAACCCTGTGATAAAATTCTGATATTTCATTCACATGACTTTTTGTACATATCTGTAACAAATTATTGTTAAAATGTGTATTCATCTATCTATTTCATGCTAATCGAGATAAAAATTAACAGAAATTGTCAGTGTCACTTGCTTGCTTGTGAATAGAAGGGAAACTAAACTAAAGCGATAATCAAATCTTTTAAAAGCTGGTTGCCATGTGGTTGAAATCAGTTTCAATGCATTACCTGGAGTTTAAAAATTCCCATATAAGAAAAGCTTTAAGTAATTTAAAACTGAAACCAAATAGTGAATATCTCAAAATTGGTCAATTCTACGAAAAAAAGTATTTGAAATAAATGGCATGCTTTAACAAGACCTACATTTTTTCTATAGCAAGTTAGGTTTACCAGTAATGAAAAATTCAACAGAACTCATCCATAATAAAGAGGTCTTCAGAGACTATTCCCAGAAAATTTAAGATATGCAATTCATATGTAAATATCTTTAATCTATGGTATTTTTTATCAAAATCGTTAGAGCCAATTTTGAGAAAATCAACAATTTCGAGAGATTTTTTCCACATAAAGGGTTGCTGGAGGTGGGGAGATTTTTTTAAAAACCTTCGTGTCCATCCTTGAAAGATACTAGACTTAAACACCAATTTGATATTTACCATACTTTTCGTTTTTGAGCTATGCTACCCTTAGACACAAACAGAGAAAGACACACCCGAAATTTTTTTAAAAATGCTCTTTTTTATTCAGGGGGTTTCAAAACATGTATTTCCGGTATCGATTTTTTTCTCTATATACTATGTACATAGTACTATCCATGCAAATACACCTGAATAGTCAAGTTGCGCAGTACAAGAAGTGGGGGAAAAGAAGGGGAGACTGGAAGTGATAGCCATGGGTGTGTAAACGCACGAAGATATCGGCCGCCGGCCGACTGCACCGATCAGATTATGCCATTGCGCATCATATTTACATTGCTTTCGTCTAATTGCACGGATAGTACGTGTAGATACAGTAAAAATGAGCCGATGCGCTGCATATCAACAAACCTCTAAGTGCAATGTGATCTCATTATTTTTGTTCCAAAGTAACTCTGCACACTATATGCTTAAACCTAAAGAATGTAATTGGTATGTGTCTTTCGGAAACATGCAATACCATTATTTCGTCCTTTATCTTATAACATTGCCGTCTGTTGCAGTTCACATTCCTTTCAAATGTTTCTTTTGAATTGTATGATGTGAGCAGTCAAGATCAATAAGCTATCAAAGTCGACGGTACATGCATTCAGTCCTTTGAATTGTGCATTCAGTGAAGCTTTTCCTCATCGCAAGAGAGTAGGAGATGACAGGAGCGATTTGTTCCGTTATCTCTGTAAGGCATTTGATAGGATGGAGGTTAGCGAATAATTACATAGAACCACCCAGCTGCTGAATTCCCAATAGCTTAAAATAACTGGCAATTAAACGCACGCACGAAACGCCAGAGTCTTTCCTTCTGCAATTTTGCAGAGATCTCCAGGTAAATTTCAATGTTTACGGAATTTTAAATGCAATTCATAAAATTCAGGTAAAATATATAATTATTTTAAATCTTGATAAAACAGCTTGCTAATATTTTAGTAGCAAAAATATTTAACTAACATGAATTTTAAGATTGTTGGTATTATTTTATAATCTCTTGATAAGATAAATTTCCTAGCAATTGTATCAGATAAAACCTTATTTAGCGTGATCATATTGATAACATATACACCAAATAATATGTGTTTTGCTATTAGATGCCTGAATATAAGTTTGGATATTAAAGCTTACTTACTGTTTATTATGGCACTGTACAATCAATTTTATCATATAATATCTTAGCACGGGGTTCTGCAACTGAAGTAAGTAATTCACAAAAGAGGGCTTAGAATAATTTTCAATAGATTCATTCAGACATAATTTAATATTTTTAGTTTGACCTATCTGTTAAAATATAATGCTGCACTATTTTACAAAAATGGCTCATATTTATTTAATTTTAAGTGTTTTCTCACAGAAACCGTGTATAGGACAGAAGTTGATTAGCTTGATTTAGACTGAAAGACTCAATGCCATATCCTGGATTTGAACCACGGATCGCCCGGTCTCTAGCCTGTTGCTCTACCACTGACCTACCATGGCAACATGCCGGCATAGCATTGAACTTCTCAACTGACTCGCATGTTTCCCGGTTATTTTGAGATAACATCCCCAATGGCGACTTACAATGTTCTAAGTACTTTTAAGTCCCAGGATTCATTGTATAATCAAATATTATGGACAATCATATTTATTTAGTCTGAATTATGAGGTTCGTATTATTTTACTAAAAGTGTGAATGACATCTACATCGGAAAATATGAAACAACTAAATATTCAAAATCACCTCAAAAGTAAAATTTGCAATACTCTCCCATATAATATTATTGAAATATCACTATTATTAAAGTAGATAACATGTGTAAAATTAAAAGATCACTATGTAAATTTTTACGTGAAAAACCTTTTATAGTTTATATGAATTATTTAATTAATTTTTACTTTTACAACGAGTCTATCTGTACAGTGTATGGCATCAAACTATAAGCTATCTATTGCGTGCGGAAAACCATATATTATTGTTTTTTGTGTTTTAATTTGGAGTTAAGTTTAGATATAAATAGTAAATATTTTAGATTTTTTATTTCAAATGAAAATTGGATTCATGGTCAAATTCATCGAATATCCAATCGATGGAAATTATTTTAATATTATAAAGAAAAACATATACTACATTTATTTATTTTATTATCTACTCACTCTTCTACAAACAGTTCTTACAAAAGATATTTCTTTCTGTTTCCCGTTCATTGTGATAAACTTTAATTACGCATTTATACATCCAACAAGGACACCTATTAAAGAGCACAGTGGACTGAAGCGTTAGTACGATATTTAAAAATCAGATGTGTTACACTCACATGACTTTCTCTAGCCGCTCTACAAACCTCCTACAAAAGATTCTTCTTCTTTGTACACAATGGTAATCGAGATAAATATTAGCAGCATGTTCTTATTACTTAGTTCCTTATAATTAGAAGGGAATAAGGGAATGCGCTATGCTAAAGTGATTGTCAAATGTTTCAAAAGCTATTGTTTTGCGATTGAAACCAGGAAACGGTTACCTCTACAACAAAAACGTAAAGGACATAAATTGTGTGTTTTGTCGTGATGTACATTTTTTGTGTAATGAGTGTTTTTATATCTGTTACGGTTTAACAGTTAAGCAAAATTCGGAAAAATTCATCCAGAATAAAGAGGTCTTCAGAGGCTATTCCCAAAAAATTCGAGATATACATTTTATTTCAGATATAAATAGCTTTAATATACGGGATTTTAATCAAAATCGTTAGATCCATTTTTAAGAAAATCAAAGTTTTCGAAATTTTTTCCATGTAAAGGGTAGTTTGTGGTGGGGGGGTACTTTTTTTGAAACTCTTCGTGTCGCATCCTTGGAAGAAACTAAAGCTAAATGCCCAGTTTAGTATTTAATGATCTTTTTGTTTTGGGGCTATGCTGTCCACAGACACACACACGGACCTTTTTTTAAAAATGCTTTTTTCGGACTCAGGGGACCCAAAAACATATATTTCCGGTGAAATCTCGGTATCGACTTTTTGGGTGCATTACAATACCTTCTCTATCCCTATGTACACTGTACATATAGGGCTAGAGAAAGTAAAAAAGGGTGTTAGTTTTTAAATGTTTTTAAAATATATTTGAGAGAAGAAAAAATAACGAATAGAACTTCATGTAAGGGACAGTTAATTTATGGTGGGAATATGTTAAAATCTTTGTATTAAGCTTGCTATTAAGCTATGTATCGTTCTACTCGGTTTTTTGGATTCGGGGAGTCTCAAAACGCATATTTGCAGTGAAATAGTACCGACATTTAGGGTAGAATGAAATATTTTTATTATTTACTACACTAGGTAAGTGAAAGAGAAGACAAAAACTTCTATTTCTCTGTCTTATACATATGCATTCGCATATTTGATCTATACTTCTCATGTAACACTTTCCTTCAAGGATAATGTTTAAAAGCGTTCATTAGCATTGACAAGGCAAGTTACAAACGTTTCAACTGTCAAATTGGCCAGATGCATCAATCTATTAAAACAAGAGACGATTTTAACGAAAATATGAAAACGTAGGTAAATATTTGTGTATGTTTGAAAACAAACCTTTAATTGAATGTAAATAAAGGAAAATAACTGATATTACTAAAACATTGACGTTTAAAACACTGACGGTTTAAAAGCAACAAGTGATTTCAGAGGTATTTTAATCGGCAGGGCAAGTTTGACATAGAAATAGAATTTCAAATTTAAGGAGTATCCAGTATTGGATAGTGTTACTATAACTTTCTATAGTACTATATTACTAGGTATAATAAGTAGGAAAATATTTTATCCTCCCAAAAATTCATAATCGAAATATCACCGTAAATACACGTTTTGGGACCTCCTGAGTCCAAAGAAAGTATTCTTAGAAAAAGGTCCATGGTGCGTGTGCATGTGTTTGTCTCTCTGGGTGTCTGTGAGTAACATAACTAAAAGCCGAAAAGTCCGTTAAATACTAAACTTGGTATATATTCTTCTTTCAAAAATGAAAATAAAAGAACATTCTACCGCCATCCAAAACTACTGTTTACGTGCAACACGTCAAAAATGTTTATTTCACAAAAATGGCTCTAACGATTTTGATTAAATACTAAAGTCACCCAGATACCACTATGTGCTCCACAAATCCCACGTGCACCTCCCCGGGGTTAGAATCTGGGCTGCTATGATAAAACGCGATTTTCTTCAGTCGTCATACCTGAAAAACACTAGGATGATACCCTAAACTTAGGTCATGAATGTTTTTTTCTCAAATTTACCATCCCAATATCATTAAATTTCAATTATCATTAGTGTCACCACCTGTGTTGCGTATGAAATAAGACGTTAAATATATTTAAAAAACAAAAAGACAAGCATAGCATTTTTAGCTGAGAATATCTTGAGAAAACCTCGATTGCGTTATTAGCTTCTGATTGCTTAGCGTAATCTTTTATGGCTTTTCTAATTCTGTTATCCTAAATACTCAGCAAATTTATTGATTCAATTGTTTTGTCACACAAGCGTGTGTGGGACAGGAGTTGGATAGATAGAGTCAGACTGAAAACTTGCCTACTTGGGCAATGTGTGGTGGTAGCGTGTTTGCCTCACATTCAGCAGGTCGCAGGTCACTTAGGATTTGTTACCGGATAAGGGTAACTTGAGGTAACATATCCTGAAAAGACGAAAGTCGAGTAAGCTACATAGACCCCGATATCATTTGAGCATCATTTCAGCAACTTCATTTATTGTCCGATATGACCAACCAGATTAGAGGACGTTAAGCAGAAATAAAAAATGAATTAAATATTTTTTTTTAAAAATTCAGTAAGCTCGTTTTTGTACATCAATAGCTGCCGGGATGCTTAATTATTATCAGTTAGTTGCTCGGAATTAAACTCCTTCAACAAACGAAGTCATTTTTAGCTCTTTACAGCTTGGAATTCTTTTTTATTCCGTGTATATGTCGACTTTAAGATCTAGATTTTATTCGGGGGGTTGCCTTTGGAAGAATTATTGTTCATCAGCAAGGACGTGTTAAACTTTGGTTTTGTTTACAATGGGTTTTCTTTATATGTATCAAATTCTCACACACATTTACACTCATACTTATGCTTTCCGTTTGTTGTTTGTTACCACCATTTACCACTTTTGCGTGTCCTGCGCACTTAAAGGAAGTCAATTTATTTTCCTGTATGAGAATGCTTAATAGCGCTTTGTGGAACCACTCTCTGTAATACATTCCAGGAAAGCAAGAGCAATGGTTATTCGAACTTAACTGCGTGATGCAATTACGTCATCACGGTTGGTAATTTTCCTCTGGGGATCCTAGCTGCAGGCGATCAGTTAGTGTTGTTTGATAATAATTTGTGCCATTTTTAGGCACTGTCGTTGGCCTCTATCAGCCAATAATACGTACAACAGCGCTACTGGCGGCGATATTTCTAGCACTTTACCTCAATACACAAAAGCACAAAGGACACAATGCAATGAAATTGATTCTATTTATAATGCACAACCTTGGGATCACGAATACCCAGAGAAACAAAGGTGCTTTGTACTGAAACAATAAATTATAAACATACTTTTATGGTTCTGGAATGGGGCAATACGTTCGATAAACTAACGTTCCCTATGGAGATGCAACTATGGCGGCCATGACTTCTGTTGCTGCAGCAGACTGGCCGGCCATGACCCACTCTGAACGAACTGGGGCAGTCACTGGCCATGAAATTATTCTGAAAGCAGTTTGCTCGCTTGCTAGTTAGAGTTACAGATTAATTCAGAGAGAGAGAGAGAGGTAGTCTCCTGCACCTGGGTTCCCAAAGCGGTTGTTTCGGATGATGGTCTCCTATTGGACAAAACTGAAGTTCATTAAACCTGAGAGCTTCACACAAAATTGTGTGCGCCGATAATTAAACAGCTTTTGGAAACAACAGAAATTGTATCCTGATACAAACCATTTTTCACTAAAACAAAGCAAAGCCTTTTAGAAACAAGAGAGTATTTCTGTGTTACGGACGATAGAGTATGTGGCTTAACCGGTTTCTTATAGAAAGAGAAAGTTATTTTTATGTCGCATTCTTAATGGAAACAATACAATAAATTTGATCTGACCTGCATTACACTCTCTGCTTTTATAACCTCACATGCTTCGTAGTAAACATAACAATCGCAAACATTTTTTTCTTTATTCACGCTACATGCAATACAGTTTTGACTTGAAATAATTACAATTTTGACTTAAATTGAGCAACATTGAAGTGTTAACTTAATACTGTAACCAAACTTTATTTTTCAACAAACATCTCTTTATTTAAAAAAAACTGATAAATTCTGCTCACAAATGACTGTCTGTGGCCCCTTTTTGAAGTTCGTTGCGGCGCCGATGCAACTCGGCCACGAAATTCCGTCGAACTCATTGTTGCCGCAATGCACTCCTAGTGAAAACTGCACACGGCAATGATAGATTAATAAAGGTGTTTAAGGGTTTAGGAGTTTTCCCTCTTCAACCAAATTAAATAATCTGTTTGTCCTATTTTTAAATTTCTTGGTAGACTCATTTGTTCCGACTGGAGATACTTTTTCTTTCTTTTTTATTTATTTATTTCAATTCGTTGCCCCTTTTTATATATTTGGTCACATTACTGGGAATTTCCAGAAGCCGTCGCACGTGCTTCACACCGCCGGTATTTACAACCCCATTCAGGCTTAACAACATGCGGCTTCGACGACAAAGAGCCTTCGAATGGTCACGAGTGGAACAATCACAGCTGCGATATCAAAAGAACTTACCGCGTTTATGACTTACATATTTCGGCGATTACGGCCATGATATTTATAACCTAAAAGTGTTTGAACAATAACCTAAAGTATTAAAAAATGTTAGTGCTTGAGTAGGGCTTGTAACCCTATCAAACAAGATGTTCATTACTAAAAAGCTTCAAGAAAATGAGCCGAACGCACATTTAGTGAGACAGCGTGTCAACAGGATGTCATCAGAGAGGATATCAAGAAGAGCATTGTACTACAGACCTAAAGGAAGAAGACATGCGGGAAGACCATGCAACCGATGGTCAGACGTATTTTGAAGCCGGAACAGGCAATTTGCCTAAGCCCTGAAATGAGGATGATGATGATTAAAGTTAGTGCACATACAGTTTTAAATTAAATTAATTAATCATATGCGAACTGGTATACAAGCTGAAAAAATCTAATATATTCTATTCACATGGCTTTCTATACTTGTTTTCTGCAAACAAAGTATTAATACATATTATTCTTCTTCTAAAACAATACTTCATACTACTGAGATGAACATTAGCCTTATTATCTATTGCCTTGTAAGTAGAAGCGAAATGAAAAGGTACACTAAGCTAAAGCGATATTCAAATATTTTAAAAGCTGTCGTTATGTTATGAAATTGGAAGTCGGTTCTCTTTACATAGAGTAAAACAAAGGAGGTATGAAGCGAATGAAGAGTTACGGCTTATAAAGGCACAGGGATTTATATTTTAAATTGAAACCAATAACAAGGAACATCTCTAAAGTCGTTAATCATACGATATATATATGACAAACTTTGTGTGTATCAGTGTGTTCCACAATTTTTTTTTTGTAGTAGGATTTTGTCTAGCTCTAAGCTTTAATGGTTATGCAAGAGTCCATATAAGAAAGGCTCCAAGCGTTATTCCCACAAAATTCAAGATATAGGTTTTGTTTGTCATAAAATATCTTAAACATGTGGTATTTTAATCCAAATCTGTACAACCATTTTTGAGAAAATCAATCTTTTCGCGTAAAGGGCAGTTGGGTATGGTGGGATTTTCTTGAAGGTATTCGTGACGTATTCTTGAAAGATATAGAACTTAAATAGCAAATTTGCTATTTAACCGAGTTTTCGTTTAAGTACACACACACACACACTCGCCTTTTTCTAAACATTACTTTTATTCAGGTGTCCTCAAACTATGTATTTTTGGATGGAATACATAATATGTATTTAGAAAGTACCTAGATATAAGGATGGTTTAGAAATTGATTAATATACATAGTGTGTTATTGTTTTAAGATTAATATTGATATTGGTGTGAATGATTAGAGCTCAGTCCGGAGTCACGAAGTTGCTGGATTAAGATTAGATGCATACAGAATACACTATGACGTGATGGAGTAGGCCTGGTCTCTACAATCCGTTTCACTATATAGCATTGATTACTATGTTGCACTATTTATCATTGCTCACTGCCTAGCCTCGTTCATTTTCTGCTAGTAGAGAAACAAATGAACACTGAAATTGAGCGCAGATTAAAACTGTTGAAAATATAAAAGGATAGCCGTTGTGGATAATACCAGCATATTTTGAATGACATGAGGAGAGCGTTTTCTTTCAATTCAGTAAAGATGTATTTTTTAATTCACTGCAATGAATCCTGAATTATTGTTTCAAGCTTTGTACTTTTATTTGTAAAACAAAGGAGGTTTTATTTACTAATCATACTATGAAATAATTGTACTATTGTGTTACTTTATGAATTAGAATGATGCATATCATGTTAATACAAGTAATGAAATACTTTTGGAACAGATTATATGTCAAAATGTGCATGTTTACGGTACGAACTCCTCCCCACTACCCTCTCTTTGTACTGCTGACTGCTCTGCATTTTCGACATGTGTGCGCTTTGGAACTCAAAACCGAGCTGTACTAATGATTATATTAATTAATATATTCATGTGTGTTATTGTTTTAATAATATGAATTTAAAGCTACGAATATTTATTTTGAAGCAGGTTTAGAATACACCTGCCCCAATTTTAAAATAATACAAATTAAGAGCGAGAAAAGATGACTTCACAACTTACGACAATACCAAACTGAATTTAACAACTTATTAACTGTCATTGTTTGGGATATGCACTGGTAACTGTAATTATACCCACTTCCCTAACAGTATTAATCCCTCCACCCAAAAATTAACCTTTCCAGAATAGGAGTTAAACTTTTTTCTCAAGAAATCGAGTAATGATGCATAAGGTTAGTAATTTCTCAATTGAACAATGAAACTTCTGATGTTTGAAAAAAGGTAACATTATGTAAAACCATTTGTATAATCAAGTAACTGCAAGAAAATTATGTGGGACACATGATAAGGATTTAGTACAATATAGCAGTGCCTATAATGTAACAAAAAAAAAAAAGAATATTTTTAAAAGAAAGTATGTTGAAATGCTTAGAGTGATTTTCACTACTTATCTCAAATGAATTAGGAGAAGCATTTAAACCTTCTCTGTACATAGTGTGTAGAGAAAGCATTTTAGTATTCCACCCACAAAGAGATGTCGATATTTCACCGGAAGTACAGTTTTGAGGTCCCGTGAATAAAAAAAGGATTTTTAGAAAAAGGTCCACGCACGCGTGTGTATAGCGTTTGTGTGTGTATCTGGAAGTACGTTACATATCAAGCTTGTGCTTAAGTTTAGAATCTTTCAAGGATGCGACACGAAGATTATCAAGAAATTACCACAATTTTACCTTTTACATGGAACAGTTTTCGAAAAATTTAATTTTCTCAAATATGGCTCTAACGCTTGTGATTAACATACAATATGTTTAAGGTATTTTAATCACAAATAAAATGCATGTCTTGAATTTTATGGAAATAACCTCTAAAGACTACTTCATTCCAGGTGACTTTTGCATGATTGGTAAACAATAAAAGATACACAAAACGTTATTCATAAAACTGTAGACCCCCTTAAAACATACAATTTGTCACGTAAAAACTTTTTGTGGAATTAACAACTTCAGAGATATTTCTTGTTATTGGTTTCCGTTTTGCAATATTTACACTTTTCTCAAATGGAAATTCGTTTTTAGTTTTTTCTTTTTCTTGGCAAAGAAAACGATATTTCACATAGCTGCCTCTTTTAAGAGGTTTTAATATCGCTTTAGCTTATTACGTTTCCTTGTTTCCATTGCGCAAAAAATAATCTGTAATAAAATAAATAGAAGATTTGTAAACATAGTTTCTTGCAGCATATAATGGGGATGCAGAACTATAGATTTTTGTCTGTGGCATTGCTTTTAGATGAAATTAGTTGTACATATTTAGAGCTGCGTACTTTATAGATCTTTTGTCGTTGTTATAGCTTTATATTTATACCTTACGACATGTAAATGATCAACTAAACCTTGTCAAACACTGGAAGGAAATCTGATCTAAGTTTAAAAAAATATAATAAAGTATTTTCAATAATTTTCATATTAGCTAAAGCGAAAGAAATACTCTCAACATAAATTTAAGTAACTTTTTCAAAATATATCGTACATATCGTCTGATTTTTTAAACTTAATGAAGGCATCACACAATATCCAACCTGATAACAAATAATTTAAACGTCTTAGCCTAAAGTTTACTGTAAGTAAAACTGGTTTTAGATATTACTCGATGTTTACACTAGTTTAGAATTGTTTGCATGCAAATCCCACTTATACAAAGTTAGTTCTTTCTAAGATTTTCTTATTTATATTATGCAGGAGATAAGCAACATGCAAAGGAACGTAATATGGTCTTGGTGAAATACATAACAAGAGATATTAAACATTTTTCTCAAGGGAAGTACGGAGGAAACTTAATATTGAATCAATACGGTTATCGTCCCTATGTCCATCGGAAGTGAGGTGAGAGGAGACACAGGGCGGCCATAAGGAGCAACGGCACAGCGATGATAGGGTTCCTACAGCTAACACACTGAGACACCCCGATTGGATAGCGGTACCCCGCTTCGCACAGGCACCAACGCTCCCAATGGGTGGTCCATTTATCCCGAAAACGAGCTGAAGGTACAGAAAATCATTTTCCCTGCCACGCAGCACCGAAGCACCACCTTTAAACCTGAAACCCCGAAACAGTGCGATGGGATGAAGAATAAAGGAAATTATTAATGGAATACCTAGAAGGACAGAAACTTCGAGGGAGAAAAGAAACTATTCCAGCCTAATTACTTGGAAACATTCCGAAAAAATACTCATGGGCCAAAGTTGACTGTCGACGGGGATCAAAACCGGGACCTCTTGAATACTAGTCATAGTTAGTATGGCGCAATCTCGCTCAGCAACCCTCCTCAACTCCAAAATAAAAAGATCATTTCGAATTTTACTTAGCAGGGATTAGACCTACTGGACTTGTTCCGAGGCTAATCTTCAAATTGGTCGCTCCCTCTGACAGGAACACTCAATAGCACAAAGGTTCTGTAAAGTAATGTTTACTTACAGACCCTTTGAACCGCTCTTTCCAATTCTATTGATATCTCCGTATTTCTTCTGCTAGTTCTTTCCTTATCTCTGCAATTCTAAGACCCGATCTTTTCCTGTTACAAGTAAAGGGGAAATTGCGATAGACATAATGTAAAATGATTAACTTCACCAGCCTAGCATTGTAAAAAATGGAGCTATTTAGGATTAAGTTTAATGCGACATAATTTGAGATAGTCAATTTCAAACTGTTTAATTCCCCTTTCGTTAAGTTGGATGTCACGTGTATTTTTTGAACCAAACAGAATGAAGCAGAGGCTTAAATATAAGGAAAACTACTGATCAGAAAAATTACCATTGTATGAATCTGAATAGGCGGCGTCGTGGCCAAGTGTTTAGACCGCTCGCCTCCCACCTAGGCGGCCCCAAGCGATTTGTGATGGATGAAGAGGCGTCTGTTCCGCTGGGTCCTTTGGTTCCCACGTCGCTCATTCCACCTATTGCTCCATCAACACTTTTCCTATCATCCAGTTCCTCACGCTCATGTCTGGCTACGGGCCGACCATTCGTTCCAGGTTCTCCATTCTGTGGTTTCATGCCGTGGGCTCCCCAATAGGCTTCTGACTCCTAGGCATCTATTTATTTGTGTTTCCTAGGGGAGTGTCAGTCCAAATACGGGGAGGGTAAGCCGACTACGAAAAAAATACTTAATGAGAATCGGTATCAGTGCCCAAGATGATAATTGCAACCTGATGAATGACGAAAGGCACGTCACTTGGGACATTACTAATTTCAAAGAACAAAATCCCCCAAAACGTGAAATAAGAACGACAAGAATGGCGATTAAACAAAAGAAAATGAAATGCAGTAAACATAAACAAACCAAAACTACAAATATACCTCCCTTGGTCGCGACTTTTCTACTGTATCTTCCTCTCTCTTTTTTGGCCTTTCAGTTAATAATACACAACAAAGAAAACATAGCTGACTAACATGTAATTTCATTCTTATTTGATTGATTAATGAAAATGCTTTCTTTATTTTCAATTGTGATTTAAATAAAAAGAAAAGAAATGAAATTAAAAAATAAAATTCTCATGTGTTCCATTCACATGACTTTCTCTACATCTTTGAAACAAATTATTGCCAAAAAGCTTATGCTTATATTTACTTTATTCTAATCGAGAAAAAAATTAGCAGACATAGTCTTATTACTTGTTTCTTTGTAGATAGAAGCGAAATAAGGAAGTAAGTAGGTTAGGATAGAGAAAAGCTGGTTCCTATGTTACTGAAGTTCCTTTGTATGTATGGATAGGAGTTGACTAATTCTTATATGGGAAAAGTATACTTTTTTTTAAAGCAGAAATAAAAAACAAGGAATATCTCAAAAACGACCAACTCCACGAAAAAAATGTATGTAACATAAATCGTGTGTTTTAACGTGCTCTACCTTTTTGGTAAATTTTGTCCATCTCTTACGGTGTATCAGTAATGCAAAATTTCGTAAAATTCATCCAGAGTAAAGTAGTTTTCAGAGGCTATTCTCAGAAAATTCAAGATATACATTTTATTTGTCAGATAAATATATTTAATATACGATATTTTAATCAAAATCGTTAGAGCCAGTTTTGAGAAAACAAAAGATTTCGAAAAATGTTTCATGTAAAGGGTGGTTGGGGTGGAGGGTTCTTGAAAATCTTCGTGTCGCATCCTTGGAAGATACCAGAGCTAAATACCAAGTTTGGTATTTAACGGTCTTTTCGTTTTTGAGCTATGCTGTCCACAGACATACACACCCACACACAAACATTAATAGACACATATGGACGTTTTTGTAAAAATGTTTGTTTTTTTGGATTCAGGGGGGCCCAAAATATATATTTCCGGTGAAATCTCAGTATCGAATTTTTGGGTGCATTACAATACCTTCCTGTACACTATGTACATATTACGCGTAGAGAAAGTAAAAATAGACAAAAAATAAAAAAAAAAATGACATACGTAAATTGAAACATGCTCCTCCACAGCACCGGTAAAAAAACAAAACAAACAAATAAACAACTTCAAATCATGAATTAGCCTTTCTTGCACATCTTTTATTAAGAAATTGTCAAGATATAAACGTGAACGCCTTTTTTCCACTATCGCTAACATTCAAGCTCTGTATAATGAAAGATTGCGGAGAAAGAACAATGTGACAAGTCGGTAATACACGGGATTGTGCTCTGCCGAGCGGAAAGCGCGCTGTAAGTCCCGAGTAATAACTCGAGAGTGACAGCAGAGATTGTAGCGGAATACCAAAGGTTGTAACATTATTCGCAACATTTGTGGGGCGTGCAGTGTTTTTATTGGGCGAAGGGCGGGAGGGAGAGGAGCTGTGAATTATAAACACGACACGTTGGTCCCGGGTTATGAATATTTTACTACATTCACTAACTAACCGCGCTGTTTTGGCTTGACGTCCAACAGCGGGATCAATGAGCTGGTACCTGGCATTCACATTCTACCTCTCGACATTTGCCGTAGTTAACATTTTTCTGGATTGTTAGCAATTGTCATCCTTCAGAATCAGACGTCACGAAACGTTTAAATTCCGACTGCTTTCTGTTACATTTGAGCCTTTGTTTGTTACTAGAGGTGCAGAATCTACCCGTGTTAATGGTGAAATTACGAGGGTCGTTTTCTTTAACCTCCGATAGGCTATAAATAAAAGACAAATTCACAGAAAACAAGTATTTTATTATTAAAAGTTTTGTACACTTATGGTTACTTTTCAACATAATCACCGAAAAAATTGATACATTTATCGTACCTGTACACAAGCTTTGCATACCGCTTCGAAAAATGTTGCCGCCAATGATTTCAAATGAGCATTGACTTTGTTTTGAGGATCTTCGTAGTTTACGACGTCGTAGTTTAGACGAGAGACATTCAAAACAAATGAAGAGGAATGCTGACTTTAGGAATTGTGCTGATCCACGACAACGCTCGTCCACACACTGCTGGCACAATCCATTGGCTACTTGAGCAACTTCAATGGGACATTTTCGATCATCCGCCGTACAGTCCTGACCTGGCACCCAGCGACTTTTCACATTTCCCTGAACTGAAGACGTGGCTAAATGGGCAGCACTTCCAAATCAACGAAGATCTTCAAAAAACATCAATGCTCATTTGAAATCATTTTCGGTGATTATGTTGAAAAGTAACCATAAGTGTACAAAACTTTTAGTAATAAAACAATTGTTTTCTATGAACTTGTATTTTATTTATAGCCTATCGGAGGTTGAAAAAAAAACGGACCTCATATTATAAATTATAACAGAGATCTATTTAAAAAAAACAATGAATAGAATATTAATAGGTGGATTCCTTCTTTCACTACACGTACTATGTACATAGTGTATAGAGAAGCCCGTTACATTCCACCCGAAATTCGATACCGAGATTTCACTCGAAATACGTGTTTTGGGTACATCTGAATAGAAAAAAAAACATTTTTAGAAAAAGGTCCGTGTGTGTCAAAAACGAAAAGACCTTATAATATCAAACTTGGTATTTAAGTTTGGTATCTACCAAGGATACGACACGAAAATTTTCAAGAAAATTCCCCCATCGCCAACTACCCATTACATGGGACGTTTTTCAAAAATATTGTTTTTCTCAAAAAATGGCTCTAACGATTTTGATTAAAATATCGTATATTAAAGATATTTACCTGACAAATAAAATGTATATCTTGAATTTTCTGGGAATAGCCTCTGAAGACTACTTTATTCTGGATGAATTTTACGGAATTTTGCATAGCTACTAAACCGTAAGAGATGGGCAAAAACTTACCACACAAAAATGTAGATCACGTTAAGACATACAATTTAAGTTATGTACATTTTTTCGTGGAATTGATGTTTTTGAGATATTCCTTATTTTTGGTTTTAGCTTATAAAAACTTACACTTTTCTCATACAGGAATTTGTCAACTCCTGTCCATACAAACAAAGGAACTTCAGTCGCTTAGCAACCGGCTTTTAACTATCACTTTAACCTATGGTACTCTCTTATTTCCCTTTTACTTACAAGGAAGCAAGTAATAAGACTATTTCTGCTAATTTTTTTCCCAATTAGCATGACGTTAGTAGAATAATTTGTTGCACAGATGAAGAGAAAGTCATAAAAATAGAACACGACAGATTTTTTAAATAGTTTAACGTCCTTTAACCAGCTTGGTCATATTGGTCGATGAATGAAATCGGTGAAATGATGCTCAAATGATTTCGGGTTCTATGGAGCTTTAAGTTACTCGATATTTGTCTTCTCAGAATAAGGGAAAACCCCAAGAAAAAACTCAGCCTATTCGAGATTCGAACTGGAGACGAGTAATGACCACCCCGAAGCTACCCAAATGGGCAATGGAAAATTATTGGAAGAATTTATAATTAATTAATGTATGAGTGTGTGTGAATGTGTGTGTGTGTGTGCAACTCCATAGTACGACAGTCCACAAGGGTCTATGGCTTATCGCCCGTCTGTTGCACCCCTGATCTCGGCCCGAAGGCGTTATGAACGGGTTGCAGTGCTGGAGGATGAGACGTGATCAGGTCCTCGAGTCCCTCCCGGCCGGTTGATGCGGTTTTCTCGAACTGGACCCGCTACCTATCAATCAAGTAGCTCTTCAATTGTTCCCCCAGGGACCTCACAAGGCTGAGTGTACCCCAGACCAGATCTCCTAGCGGGGGAAAATGCCACAAGCCGGCACCTGGAATCGAACCCCGGCCTCCCGCTTTGAAAGCAGCCGCGCTACCAGCGCACTAAGGAAATGACCATATATATAATTGTTTTAGAGAATGGACAAAATATTTTAAATACTCTTTTACTTCCAGATGACCAGATAATTATCCAGGATAGTAAAAATAACTTACAACACATCACACACAACTTTAATACAATATGTGGAGAATATAATTTAAAAATCTCGTTTTACATGACAAAAGTAATGGCTTTCAGGGGAAAATACCCAGTTAGAAGTACAATAATAATAAATAATGCCGTTTTAGAACAAGTGAGACATTTTAAATATCTAAGGATTGCAATATCACTTACGATTATGATAAGAATATGAATATTAAAACACAACACTTTCAAGCTATATGTGGCAGAATTGCCAAGAACTTAAAGAAGAAAACAAGTTAAGAAACATAAATAAAAGTCGCTAAGGACCTTGAAGAAAAACGATATTAATAGAATACAGGTACCGGAAATGAAGTTTCTCAAAAGAGTAAAAGGATGTAGGTATAAGATTTGATAGGTATAGAAATGATGATATAATGAATTAAACTTGTTCCCAATTAAAGATAAAATAAAGCAATACAGAATTCGTTGGTCGAACCATCTGAGCAAATGAACAAGGAACGACTACCGAAACAGTTACTGGATTATAAGCCACAAGGGAAAAGAGATGTCGGTCGAGCAAGAGCAAGATGGATAGTTGAGGACGGGACAGGGATTCTCCAACTCCATGAAGAGAAGAAGAAGAAGAATATTATTTGACGGCAGTGCGTTTACGGAAGGTGAGTCTATGAACCACTTAAACATGAGAGCGTTATATTACATTCCTATCACCAGGATAGTTCTGTGTGGCGCTCATAATGCTGCTAGGGCGATATTAAATTTACTGATAAGCTCCAAATATTAAACCGGACGGATAATAGATAGCGGATTACTGCAAAAAGACCATGGTCATCCACAGAAGAGAGAGATGCAGCAAATACAGTAATAGGAGCCGGAACGAAACAAGAAGGTTTAATCCCTGAGAGTAGTTTTTTATTATTATTAATATTATTATTATTATTATTATTATTATCATCATCATCATCATTATCAGCATTATCAACAACCGTTCTCTTTCTCCGTGGTTTTCTTCGATATTATAGATAACGAATGGATTGAAAAGACAAAAACAAAGTTATAGTAATTGTACCGAGTGGGGTGGTTCAGGTGGTTTCGTCTGAGATCCACATTTGGAAGATCGCGGGTTCGACACTAAATCATCACTAAGGTGTTCTCTAAAATTATGAGAGGACTACCTCCATGGTTGAGTGCTAAGGGAGATGACATTCTCACCCGAAGATTCCGGGTTCACTTCTCATCTGGGTTGTAAAATGTTTCTTTAACCAGAATCCCTATCCCCATAAAGTTAGGAAGTGAATGTGCATGTATTTCAAGAAAATAAAATTATTAAAAACCGAGTGTTAAAGAATTTTTCAAATGGGTTTTTCATATGACCATAAATGTTAAAGGGAGCTATATAAATGGCATAAAACATTTTGAGATATACCGATTGGTTGACCGAGTAAAAAACGAGAACCAGTGGAGGAACCGGCAGTTGTAACATTAAATCCATATAGTTAATCTGAATAAGCATATGCCTGAGCTAACTAGGTTAAATACAAAAGAAGTGTACATAATTTAACTACCAACTTCTGAATTATCAGAACCGTATGTAAACATGTACATTGCAAGATGTAGCTTCTGTTTTCACAAACTCTTGATAGGTGTGATATTGATGGCGCGTGGATTTACTATCATAAGTGAAATATATTCTGTGTATTGCGTAGCAGGTGTTAAATTCCCATTTCGCCGGGATTATTGTAGTTCAGGCAGCAATAATTTCTCCAAATTTTGGCATCGGAACTGAGAATTGCACATCATTCAGGAAATATAATCGTTCCACATGTTTGTAAACAGTCCAACCGCCATTGTTCTAAAGCTTTGCAACTAAAGCCTAGCAATACCGATAAATCACCTGCGCATCTTGGAGAACCTATTTATCCTACAGGAATTGTGGTAATGTCTTTAACTTTCTTTACATTTGCATAGTGTAGAAAACATATTGCATTCCAAAAAGTTGATAACGAGATTTTCCCTAAGGTCTCCATAAAAATAAAATAAATAGATAGATAGTTTATTTTCAGTCATTAAGTATGAGACATACATAGGCTGCGTCATGAGAATACAAATTAATGAAACATTCTACATACAATAATGTTACAACAATGCATTTAAAAATGGATAAGATTAATCCCATTTCAGGTGATAAATTTCTGAAATGCTATAAAGAGGATTTGCCTTCAAGATTGTTTTGATCCTCCTCTTAAAGTTTAACAGTGGAAGAGTCTTAATGTTCTGAGGTAAGGTGTTGAAAATTTTAACAGATATACATAAGAAACTGTTAAGGATTTTACTATATTTGCATTTGTTAATATAAATATCAGAGCATTTTCGAGTGGGAAATTTTCGAGTAGAAATAGTTCCGTATGTGGGTGTGAACAGTATAACTCAAAAGGGAAAGTCCGTTGAATACCAAAGTTAATATGTGAGTTCAGCATTTTCCAAGGATACTGCAACTGCCTCAGCGTGGAGTGGTCAGTATTTTGGCTTCTCAATCCAAAGGTTTGATTCCCGGCTGTGGTGGGGAATTTTCCTTTAACCAGAATTATTTCTTATGGGGAATAAGAAGACTAGACTGTATGAATGTGAACATGTTTAAAATTAAAAATTGATAAAACCAGTGTTAAGGAACCCTACAGTTCGGCGAGTAATAACCCCATCAGTTTTTGTTTCTCAAGCTATAATCCGCAATATGACCGAAGAGTTAAAGGAAGTTATACAGTGGAAAAAGGATTTCATGAAAGTCCACAAACTTTCCTTTACTGGGAAAATATTCGAAAATGTTGATTTTATCAAAAACAGCTATAACGATTTTGATTAAAGCACCACAATGGAGGCGAGGTATATAATTAACAGATGTGTGGAACAAGCAACACACAGAACATCATCAAATATTCTGTATCCATTTTTCGAAATCATTTGTGTAGTTTGGTCGTCTCCTTAGCGCGGTGGTAGCGCAGCTGCCTACCAAGCGGGAGACCTGGGTTCGATCCCCAGTACCGGCGTGGGGATTTTTCCCCCGCTGGGAGACCTGGACCGGGGTGCACTCAGCCTCGTGAGGTCCCTGGGGGGGGGCCAATTGAGGAGCTACTTGATTGAGAAGTAGCGGCTCCAGGTCGTGAGGACCGCATTAACCGGCCGGGAGGGGCTCGAGGCGCTGACCACGTCTCACCCTCCAGTACTGCATCCCATCCATGACGTCTGTAGTGGACCGAGATGGGGGACGCAGCGGTCGGGCGGTAGGCCAAGGCTCCCTGTGAGCTGTCGTGCCATGGAGTTATGTTATTTGTGTAGTTTAAACAGAACGTAACATGTGTTATAGTTTAGAAATTACTTTGTTTTTATAGATTTTATTTTTTATTGTTGCTGCACATCTTTTATAATCTTTGTCTCATAACTTAATTTTTAATTAACTATTACAACGTATGGTAAAATATTTTTTGTAATATTCACTTATAATTTTTTTTGTTAAAACCACTAAATGTGTATTCTATTCTGTGTCGCTAGAAAAACTCATTTATAAGTCAGACTAATAAATAAATGTTAGAATAAGCTTAGCTATAAGAGGGACGAGATGACTGAAACTGTACATGGGTAATTTTGCAGTGAGTTGGGGGGAAAACGTATAAAAAAAGAGTCCTTCCGCAAAAAACTACAACGTTGAGGGGGTGCTGAGAGTTACTAGAAAGTTACTGAGAGTTAGCAGTGAAATAGTAGGATTGTTTATATTGTCTCATGAAAAGAGACGCTACTGGGAGCGGCAAAAGCAAGTCAATTAGAGCACAGATTTGATGTTCAGGCACAATAATGGTGTTCCATATGTATTCTACAGGGACGCAAGTTCTCACACAGTTCGTCTTCAGGTAACAGTAAATTTAGTTGCTCTTCACAGTACGGCGGTCCTACATATTACTTACTTTCACTTGTAAGTGAACGCGTATAATACAGTTTCAGCTCGGATTATAAAGTGTATACAACTTGTGAATATTCGTGGTATCAATTTAAATAAAATATACCTAAACTAAAAGCTACAAATTAATTATCTCTGAATTAGTTTCTTTTACCGTCCACGCCCTGTTAAAGAGACACTTGCTCGACCGAAAATCCAACTAGCTGGAGCAAATATGAATAATATACACGTATTAAGATCATTAATAATAACAATAAAATAGCAATAATAATTAAAAAAAATAATCAGAGACAATGAGGAGCAGATGTGACCGTCGCAGAGATGGTATAAAACTTTGGAATAAATTAGTAAATAATTTCATCTTGGAACATTTTGTCTATAGAAAGGTGTTGAAAAAGAGTTTGGGAGAAAACAAGGTTTAGAACTGGGCGTGTCTATTAATGAACATATGCCTTTCCATTTATAGCTTCAGTTAAATGGTATCTAAATTGCGCCAACTGGGGAGAACAATATGTTTTCTGAGATTACAACTTTTATTATTAAAACATATTTTTTAAATTTATATTTTCTCAAATTTCACAGCATCACCATAAAGTAGTCGGGTATAAGAATATTGAATTGCAGACCCAAATGGCTAGTGTTCATTCCAATATGTCGAAAGTGATCTACTGCTGGTTCAATATACAGCTGTACAAATTTGATCAAGTTTCTGTAAAACTAGTGCAAATCATTGATTACTATTTTGGCAACTGTACTTCTGATATTGTGTTTCAGTTTTTATACACTACGGGAATTTTTTCACATCTGTCTTTCTCAAATATCCTTGCAACCAAAGCAATAATTCCAAGGTGTTGAATGTGGCGACCACAACTGCGAAGCAGATGTTGCTGAATCCGATCAGAAAAGTTTTTCACGACCGTGCCTTTTCTTTGTTTTAGAGAATGCAGTGGTCTATTACAAACTTCATTCTAAAAGGATGTGTATAATCTTGTTAACCTTAAGTGATAGACAAAACTGTACTTCAGAAAAATACAGATTTCATTGAGAGACACAGTTTAGTACAAATAACATTTTCTTGTAGCATAAGCCGTTTCCGAGATATTTGTTATTCGAACTGTTCAACATTGCATCATTTTTTAAAAGTTCTGTTGAATTTAAGCTGCTTCTTTTGATTGCTTGGAAAGAATATGTCTTTTTTAGACCACATGCACCGTCCTGTACTTAAACATTTGACTATTGCTGTTCGCTTTGTATTTATAACGATACCACTTTCTGCAAAAATTTATCTCAATTAAAATGAATTGCATAAAAACGTTTATGTGTTTAATTCACTTTACGTAGCAAACTATTCTTAAAAAAAAAACCTATACTTTTATCTATTCATGATAATTAAGATAAACACTAGTGGAAATTGTTTTACTACTTATTTACTGGTAAGTGGGAGGAAAATAAAGGAATACAAAACATTAAATGTCTTAAACCGAGCGAGATGGCTCAGGCTGTATGGTCTGTGAAGCTCCGGGCTCAAATCCAGCCCCAGCCGACAAATCTGGCTAGGGTGTTATCGTGTTTTCCCTCAGTAGACAGGGTAAACACCAAAGTTCTACTTTCAGTCTAAAAACAACAGTAAAAATGAAAACATGCACAGAGAGTTAAAACAGACTTAAATGACACCCTCATGTCATATGCTTGTCACGGAGTGAAGTAGTATGGTATATGAGAATGTGGTCTCAAAGGGCTGGCTAAACTCTATCATCTGACGACGGATGGTGCAGGAGAGTAGATGCCATTTTTGTGAAGTTAGTTTCTGTCCAGCTCTTACGGTTAACTAGTTATGCAAAAGTAATCCAGAATAAAGAGTTCTTCACAGGCTACTTTCAGGAAATTCAAGATTTTATTTGCAATGAAAATGTCTTAAGTATTCGGTATTTTAATCAAAATCACTACAGACATTTTGAAAAAATCTAAATTTTGGAAAAATGTTTCATTAAAAGATAGGTTGGGTGGGGATTTCCCTGAAAATCTTGTGTCGCATCTATTTATAAACCTGTAGGAAATATTAAGAAATAATGTAATTTAAAACTAGCTATTACTATTTTTGGTTATTAAATGCGTAAAATTAAGCACTTTATAATGAAATATTAAGTATAGGTACGCATTTTAAATGTGAGTTTAAACAATATGGATAAAAGACGATCCAGAAACAAATATTAGAGAAATATAAGAATAGTTAAAGATAATTATACTGTTGTGATAACGTAATAATACTCATAAAATAATCTTTAATTGTCTTATTTATATTACCCCCATTTTAACATCTAAATATATATCGGGGTTTTCTTTAGAAACAACTCGTTGTTTGTAGGTACTTGATCGTCGAGTTGTTAATCATTTTATATTCTTCAAACACACACTCATTCTCACATACATATGAGGGTCAGATGATAATTACGGGGCCTCTCAATGAAAAGAGCATTTAATTTTCTTTTTCTTTTTTGCTTTATTTCTCAACATATTCTCCAGAAAGGGTAATACATTTGTCATTTAATTAAACCATATCTGTAGTGCGATTTATCAAGATCCTCAAAATAGCTATTTACCGCATCAATGACCTCGTTGCTGTGAAATCTTCGTCCTCCAAGAAATGTTTTTGAGGTTTGGGAACAGGTGGTAGTCACTGGGTGCTAGATCTGGCGAATAGGGTGGATGTTCATTACAATTCGAACTTTAATTCGCACATTTTTTCCATTGCAATTACTGAACGATGGGCGGAACATTGTCGTGCTGAAACAAGTTTTTTTTTTTTTTTTTTTTTTTTTTTTTTTTTTTTTTTGCCAAATGAGGTCTTTTTCTTTTCACCTCATCACTCAAAACAATAAAAATAATTTCCTGTGTATCCCAGAAAACACTCGCCTTAACCTTTATAGCTGACAAAATTGACTTTGCATTTTTTTTTTTGGAGTTGGTTCACCTGGCACACTGGAGTGAAGTGATGTATCCAAATTTCATCCATGGTAATAAGCGGTCTCAAAAATTCACTGGAATTTTTACGGCGGAGTTCCACATTCTTAACAGAAACAGTTTCTCTTTGCAACTTTTGATCAGGTGTCAACAAACGCGGCACCCATTTTGCACAGACCTTGTGAAAGCCCAAAACATTACATAAAATATTACATGCACGTTCTTTTGATATGTTTACATCCTCTGCTATCTCTAACAATTTAATCTGCGGTCTTTCAGTACTAAACTGTGAATTTTTTAAACGATCTCTGGAGATGTCACTTCTGCAGGGCATCCAGGGCGAGGCTCATTTTAAACTCTGCAACCCACCTTTTAATCATTGAATATGAAGGGACAGGGTCTTTCAATGTACTGTCCATTTCCTCCTTGATTTCTTTAGGCGTTAAGCCTTTCAAATGGAAGTATTTAATCACTGCTCGTTTTCCTAAATCCTCCATTTTCGTGAAAATGTTAAAATTGTTTTGTTTAAAATGCTGTCATTCGAAAACTAAACAAGCATTTGACCTGTAAGCTAGTCTAGAGTTAAACTATACGATGCTACCGTCTAACTGGCCTAGTGGCGCCATATCTGCGAGAGTTCCGGAACTTATCAGCTGACTCTCGTACTTAGAGACTCTATGGGGGATAGAGAATGGTTATAGAAAAAAAAAAGAAAAAAAAAAGAATCCCCACCCCAGCTCGGATCACTTGATCACATAGGCAGTCAAAATTATATTTTATTTCATATAAATTATATTAATTTCAATTAAGATGTAGTTAATTTTAATGTAAATACAAAGCGAACAGCTATAATATAGTGTATTAATATAGAATATCAGTGATTATGTATATAGTGCAGTTTTAGGAAGCAGAGGAATACTAGTGCAAAGTTTCTGGTTTTCCAATAATACATATTTTTGTTTCAGAATAGTTTGTTTAGTTTATTTTAATTCAATCCAACTTTCTTATATTCTGAATTTTTACTTACTTATTTTAATTCAGTTAACTATCTGAAATGATTTGCAATGTTTGTGTTTGGAAGTACATCTAAAGTTTTGAATACATGCCTCGTATATTTATCTTAGTGCAGGAGTAACATGTTTGGATTTTCTTTATTTAAATATTTATTTTTCGCATCCTTGGAAATACGGAAATTAAATACCAAAATTTAACGCACATGTATATCTGTACACGCCAGCACACGTCTCGGTATCAAAGTTTTGAATGGAATACAATAGCTTCTCTACCTATAATGTGCATTGTACCTACTGGTAGGGAAAGTAAAAGTTTTCGTAAGAATAATTTGTGGAATGTTACACATAACATTCTTGATGTTTAATTGTGCTTAGAAACGCATGTCCTTATAAGAAATATGCATTTCCTTTAGGCTCCGTTTCGTCGTGTTTCTACAGGACCTTGCCGTTGGCTGTCGAATAGTGCGGACATGAACTGTTAACATCACGTATTCATGGTAGTCAATAAGGAAAGGACCCTGTCGAGTTCAAGGAGGGCAAACCGCCGAACACCACATCCAGTGGCACGTGTAGAACGCTCCATTTGTTTTGAATTACCTCCGCTTTAATTCCTTGCGAGCTCGCATGATCCAGTGAGCCAGCAAATAAACTCGCACAAGGGCAACAGGTTGTGTAATATAACAATTAGTAAGAGCGGCATAACTGACCTCACACTTAACTTGGCGATGGAGTTGAACTGAGGTCATGGACATCCGGAGCAGTCACTAGGCGATTCTGAGAAACTGAAACCGAAGGAGTGTTCGAAGTTGGAAATGTAGGACAAATACTGCATGCAGTTCCTCAGAAGAAACACTTTAACTGTGTGTGTGTGTTTTTTTACTTTCTCTATACGTATTATGTACATAGTGTATAGAGAAGGTATTGCACTCCACCAAAAAATTCGATACCGAGATTTCACCGGAAATATATGTTTTAGGTTCCCTTGTATAAAAAAAAAGTATTTTCAGAAAAGGGTCCATATGTGTGTGTCCGTGTGTCTGTGAACATGATAACTCAAAAACGAAAAGTCGGTAAAATACCAAACTTGGTATTTAAGTTTATTATCTTCCAGGGATGCGACATGAAGATTTTGAGAAAAATCCCCCACCCCAAACTACCCTTTACATGGAACTTTTTTCGAAAATTTTGATTTTCTAAAAAATGGCTCTAACGATTTTGATTAAAATATCATATATTAAAGATATTTACCTGACAAATATATCTTGAATTTTCTGGGAATAGCCATTGAAGACTATTTTATTATTCATGAATTTTGCATAACTACTAAACCGTAAGAGATGGACAAAAGCTTAACACACAAAAAGTGTAGAGCACGTTAAAACACAGAATTTATGTTTTATAAATGTTTTCCTGGAGTTGATCGTTTTTGAGATATTCCTTTTTCTTGGTTTCAGCTTTGAAAAACTTGTACTTTTCTCATACAGGAATTTGTCAACTCCTGTCCATACAAACAAAGGAACATCAGTCACATAGCAACCAGCTTTTGGCTTTCACTTTAACTTATGGCTCTCCCTTATTTCGCTTCTACTTACAATAAAGCAAGAAGTAAAGCTATTTCTGCTAAGTTTTCTCGATTAGCATGAAATAAATAAAAGATAAGCTTATTAACAATAATTTTTACAGAGATATAGAGAATGTCATGTGAATGGAACACATCAGATTTTTATACACTTTATTTAACAGCATATTCCATTACATTAAGAATAAAGCTACATTCACAATGATATGAAAGCGCACACGTAGCGCAGCATAAGCGCACGCGCGAGGGAAGAACATTCACAATGTAGTCGTAAGCGTAACGCAAGAAGTTGGCACGGGTTTCTAGATCTGCAAATTGCCTACATTGCCTTCCAAGCCCTCCGCAAGTTTCAAATTGAATAACAGAAGCTAAAATATCATATAAGAAAATTAACTCAATCTTTTACAAATAAATGGGTTATAAAAGTGACATACCAACATTGATGCTTAGGCAGTGACGTCACAATAATTGCTCATTCAAAACTATTAAAATGGTTGAAACATAAAAGACTGCAGAAATGATAACGCTACACATTTAATGGACTAAGTATTACCTCTCTGCGCTTCGGTTTATAAGAACCAAGAAATCTAGACGCAGATGATCAATCCATTAAATACAAGGAGGATTTGCAAGGAGACTGTCATAACCTCTTGAGGGAAATTAGAGATGGCGCGGCACTGCGCGGTCAAATAGCATGTACAACAGACCCTGTAAAATCTTACAGTGCGGTCGTCTGTTGTTGAATTCATAGGCAATACATAGAGTAAAGAAGCAGAATTCCTTGGTATCTGCCAAAGATACGACACGAAGATTTTCAAGAAAATTCCCCCATCGCCAACTACCCTTTACGTGGAAAAATTTTCGAAAATTTTGATTTTCTAAAAAATGGCTCTAACGATTTTGATTAAAATAACATATATATATATATATACTTGACAAATAATATGTATATCTTGAATTTTCTGGGAATAGCCTCTGAAGACTACTGGATGAATTCTGGATGAATTTTACGGAATTTTGTGCAACTGGTAAACCGTAAGAGATAGACAAAAACTTACCACACAAAAAATGTAGAGCACATTAAAACTCACAACTTGTGTGATCGTTGATAGTTTTTTTAGATATTCCTTGTTTTTTGTTTGTCTTAAAAAGCTTATACTTTTCTTAAAGGAATTTGTCAACTCCTGTCCATACAAACAAAGGAACTTCAGTCAAATAGCAACCATCTTTTGCTATCATTTTAACTTATGTTACTCTCTTATTTCGCTTCTACTTACAAGAAAGCAAGTAATAAGACTATTTCTGCTAAATTGTTCTCACTTAGCATGAAGTAAATAGAAGGATAAGCTTTTTAACAAAACTTTGTTGCAGAGATATAGAGAAAGTCATGTGAATGGATTATATCAGATTTTTTTAATTTAATTGTTGTAATTATTTTTCCAAATTTAGGCATTTTTGTAAATAGATGTTTAAAATAAATAGATTCTATCTCTTTCGCTCTTTCTCTAAATATAACGCAGACATAAGAATGGTTATCAAGCAACGCAAAAAGAATTAGTCACAATATTTGCTTATCAAATGCACAAAAATAAAAGCAGGCAGCAAAATACTGATGAGGATGTGTTCGGTAATACAAAGTGAGAAGTAATCAGCAGTGAAGTTATTGTTATCCAGAGATAACGCGTTACTGAACTGGAAAGGTTCACATACGCTACATCATCCGTCCTAGCCTGCCATTGCCCATAAATAATCGTATTAAAGCAGATAGCGAAGTTAAAGCAAGATGTGGTGTCACTATTCTCTCAATGATATGGGATCTTTCTAGTTAGGGTACAAAATGTTAATTTGTAAGAATTTATAAAAAACCTAATTAATTTATACTGAATATAACAGCAACAAAAGTAGAAAAAATACTATAAGTGCGAATAATGGTGGCATAACTTTAATAAATTGGACATTACGTTCACATACGATTCATTCTCTAGCTCTTCTTAACCGAGTCAGGTGGCTAATGCGTTTCGTCTCGGACTGACATTCGGGAGATCGTGGGTTCGATTCCCGAATTCTATGGACTATGGGGTTTTTCGGTGGTTTTTCGGAGTCTCTAAGCGAATGCTAGGGAGGATTCTTCACTTCCCCGAACTTCCCGTCCCTTCATTCAGCATCATTTCATTCTATCGGTCTCTTTTAGAGTTGTGTCAGCGAGACTGCAGTGGTAGCGCCCTTCCGCTGATGAGTGCGCTTTGGAAATACAGCTCTTGGCAGTGAGATGGCGTTGGAGTCGCATGTAGGACCCAAGGGCTCGATCATGTCTGGGGCGTGTTTTTCTAGCGCCCCCGCTACGAGATAAAAAACTGCGTGAACAAGAGCCAAACTGGCTCTTTCTCCGCAGTCTGGTTTCGGCCGCCCGTTGATAAAAGACTCATTTCATCCTTTTCTCCTGGGGACTGGCGTATCATTAGCCCATGATGACTGCAGTGTGGAAAACCTTCTAGAATGACTGACACACACCCCCTTTATAAAATATTCTTAAAAAGCGTATTCTTCTACTTCGCATTAATTGTGGTAAACATCTGTATAAATTCCTTATGGATGTAATGGAAACAATCAATAAGTTAGCTTAAGAGATTCTCAACTCTTTTAAGAGGTGGTCGCTATTTGATGATTTTTAAACTCAGTTCTCTTTGTTTGATTAGGAGACAGAAAAAGAAATAACAACTTCCTGAAAATAGTATGCATAATTATTTTAAAACTGGAACCTAAAACAAGAGTATTTCAGAAATGGTTTATTTCCACAAAAATGTATTTAGCATTTGTTGTGTTCTTTAATGAATAGTAAGAGTTTTTCTATCTTATATGGTTTGTAGCTATGTAAAAGTCATTCAGAGATAAGAAGTCATAACCATAACATTTAAATTAAACATGTGGTGTAAGTATTTTAATAAATCATAATCGTTGGAGACATTTTTCAGAAAATCTAAACAATGTTTTAAAAGTTTTATATGTAAATGGTAGTTTGGGGCTGGAGGATATTCTTGAAATCTTCGAGTTGTATTCTAGGACATTTTAATATACTTTTAGTTTCTGAGTTATGCTGCTGTATGCTGTTTGTATTTCAAGTGAAATGTCAGTATGGAAAACTAGGACGGCATACAACATCTTCTCTACCTATTATGCACGTGATACAGAAGATAAATGCTATAAGAATAATGTGCTAATTTAAAAAAAAAATTAAAATATATTTAATTCAAAATCTTCTCGGGCTTCTAGCCAGGTAAAAACTTGGCTTGACACCAACGTTTCGAAGAAGTGCATTCACGTCGCCAGGAAAGTTTTAGTTCTTATTTTAAAATATATTTGTTCGTGTTCTTCCTAGAAGTATCTGGAAAGAAAATTTAAATTGTTAAAATTTATTGCGAGTGAAGAGAACCTCATCGCCGACGATACAAACATGGGTATCCTGAAATACACTCGCACATTAACGCGAAAAAGGAATAACTAACCTTTCTCATGTCTAGTTTTGGATATAAATTCATATCGATACCTACGTTGCTGACAATAATCAGTAGCCATTTTCAGATTATCCATTAAAAAGAATGTGTTTCTTTTTTCTCGGAAGAATGCGAGTGAGGAATATACAAAATTACTCTTATTTCTCAGTTGAATAGTTTAAGTAGTAATGTTTGCAATTATTCTCATTTAAAGTGTAAATAATGTAATAGTTATTTATGATACAAATCCAATGTGGATTTTATGAGACTGAGCTACACCTCGTTACATAACCATAAACAATTCAAAAAACAGTTTGCACATGTGTAGCATAAGTTTCTGCATGGAATTACGTAATTAAAGTAAAATAAATATTAGAAAAGGGTTATTATTTTTACAGAAAACAGTGATTATTTTGTGGCCTTGTGTGTTTAAATGAACATTGTAAATAATTTAACCCTTTACTGAATAGATTATTTGCTACATATGCCGTTCTTCCTCTAATTCGCAAACCGGTATTTATATCCCTTTCACGGGTACCACAACCAAAGCGACTTGAATAGACGTGATCATTAGTGCGATACGAAGTGGACAAGCGATCCATTCAAAGCCAAACTCGCGAGTATGTATCCCAGCGATTGCAGTCAAATGCTCCTGTGAGAAAGAATGGGGAGGACCCACGTATATACAGCTATAACTAGCTTAATTTTATTGTTGAGGTTAATGTAATACAAATTAAAAAAAAGTCAGTAAAATAATAAAAGCTTTGATCATCTTTGTATCATATTTGCAATACCATGCAATAAAGGGTTAATAAAGATGCATAAGACAATATTTCGGCCACAGAAAAATTGCTTTGTTTAGTTATTTCTTTCAAAATACTTTAAATAGTTAAAAAAAAAATCACTCATCTATAAAATTTTGCAACATGCAGTTACACTTCGCGAAAAACAATGATGAAGTGATACTTGCTATACGAGATTAGTAAAATCACAAAATCTTTATGTAATTAAAATAAAAATAAGAAATTGATTTCATTAAGATGACAATAGCAAGAAAATATGAAATAATGAGGTCTGACATTGTATAAATTTACCAAAAATACATCAGCATCAGCCATTATAAGGATGTATGTACAGGTTAGCAATGCCTGTGACGCAATAATTAAAAGAATGCGTCTTTAGAATCCGAGGTCTGCTAATTACCAATATTTAAATTAATTAGCAACAATAGCACATTATTTTTATCGCGCGTGAATATCCAGGTATATTATCAGTATGGCAATTACCATACAAAGAGCTTTGTTTTCTAATGTTCTTATTGTTTATAATTGGCTGTTGGTACAGATTAGTTTAAAGCAACCTACGATATAGCTCGTAGAGTGCTAAATATTCCTAATAGAATTTAAAGTGTAATTCGTTATTCTGTTTACCAACTCGAGAAGTAATAACCGTTAACACAATTTTGTCGTTTGAAATATGCCACCTTGCGAAATAAAGAACATTTCATAACATATGGAATTGCATTTCTCGATGTTTTCCGTAAGAGGCATTACTACTCTAGGGTACTTGATACTGCCATTTTGAATAACTTATATTTTATTTAGCAAGAGATAATATTGCACCAGTTTCAGCAATCGATATTAGTGGTAAGACGTCGAAATACTGACATAGCTGTGCCCTCCTAAAGCATTATCTACTGGCGTAAGCATGGGTTTAAAAATAAAAAAGCTCCAATAACTATGTTACAAAAATCCTTACTCCAGACCTACATCGAGATAATGATTAGATACAGTTTTATTTAAAGATGTTAATTCAAGAATCATAATGAATCAGGTGCTGAATGGACTTTGGGTAACTCCTTGTTTTTTTTTTCTCTCTCTTTTCATAACTGACAATGAATATTTGTACTGGATAGTAAAGCAGCGTATCTCCTTACACCCTTGTTGTATTTATTTATAGCTTCTGATCTCTCTCCAAATGTACAGCCTCCCGTACCTCCAGCAAGCACCAGCAACCTGAACCATTGAGTCCCTAGAGATGCGCAGTGTAGAGGTAACTCCTACCCCACAATGGTTATCCTACAAAACTGTTGCTTTTTAAACATTGCTGTACTTATACGAAGAGAATTTGGAGCAATATTTTGGTAAGTTGGTTTTACTTGGTAGTAAATCAAGATACACAAGAACAGGCATATATATATATATATATATATATATATATATTGTTTACCATGTATATATACTATATATACGAGGAATGTTAAGAATTAATGTTTATCCAGAAGTTCCAATAACAGTATTTTAGAAAAAGGTCCATATGTATGGTCTGTGTGTGAGTGAACAGGTCAAAGACGAAATATTGGATGAAATGAAAGTTAACATTTAAGTTCAATATCTTCCAGGGTACAACACCAAGGTTTTCAAAAAAATTCCCTCACCAAAAGCGGCTAACCTTAAAATGGCCGATAAGGCATCTAAAACTAGCCGACTTCTCAAGTATAAAATTAACAGAAGTTTGGAACAAGCAATCACAAAAAAACATCATAAAACATTCCGTAGCCATTTTTCGAAAACATATTTATGGTTTAAACAGAAAGTAAAATATATTATGGTTTATAAGTCGCTTTATTTTTGTAGGGTTTTTCTCTTTTACTGTTATAGATTTTATTGTTGTTGCACATATTTTATAATGTTCGTTAAAATTTGTTCGCATAGCTTAATTTTATATAACAATTATAACGTATGGTAAAATATACTTTGTAATACTCACTTGTAACATTTTTTGTAAAAATCATTATATATATATTTTATTATGTATCAATAGGCAAACTCATTTATAAGTTAGACTGATAAATAAAAAAGAAAAGAGAAAATTATACTGTATTTGTTGTTGATGAAAACCAAATTTCGGATTTTTGGCGGATTTTCACCCTTAAGCTTCATAGACCACGAGATTATTTGAGCATTATATCACAGATTTTTTCAATGCACGATTCAACCAGGTTAAAGGAGTTAGCTTTAAAAAGAAAGGGGGAAAAAGATAAACCTTTTTCCTATCCAATTTCATTAATATGTCACATTTTTTCAACTTTCTCAGAACATGTTCAACATTAAATACTTAGCTGATATGGATGCATAACAGTTTGTTTTTAGGTCTGTTGGTACTCTTGATTTGCCCTTCAGTATGGGATAATATCATCCTCTTATGCATTCACCCTACAGTACTCCACCCCTCTGTCTCACTCTTGTCCTGGTTATATCCTTTTGCTCTTTGTTAATGTGCTTACGTGTCGCCACAGACAACCTCCCATTCTCCCCTGCTTGCTGGTATTATTGCCTTTGTTCGGTATTACTGCTATTCTACGTCCGCTTATGTTGTGTCTGCTTCGCTAATTCACTTACAGAGAATATGCTTGGGATGCAGCATTTATGCTATCTCAAACTTGTTTTTGCTTTTTTACTGTTTACTTACCTACATAATAAGTAGAGGAAGTATTGCATTCTATATTCAAATTTGACAGCAAAATATCACTTGAAATACAAGTTTTGAAGCTTAATGTAAAAAACCTACATTTTTAGCAGGGGTCTTCTCTCTTTCTCTTTCTTTCTGTTTCTCTCTCTAATCTCTGTAGATGTATGCGCGTTTAACTAAAAAACGAATAGGTTAAATTGAAAATTGATATTTAAGTTCACCATCCTCCAATAAATGTCAAGAAGATTTTCAAGAAACTTCTACAACTCTAACTATTCTTTATGGAAACAAATTCCATTTTTTTAATTTCTGTTCACGTATTATGTACATAGCTTATAGAGAATGTATTGTATTGCACAAAAAAATCGATACATGTTTTGGGTCCCCCTGAATCCAAAACAAATCATTTTTAGAAAAAGGTCCATGTGTGTCTGTGAACGAAACGAAAATGCCGTTAAATACGAAACTTGGAATTATGTTTGGTATCTTCAAGGATGGGACACGAAGATTTTTAAGAAAATACTCCCACTCACAACTGCCCTTTGCATGAAAACATTTTCGAAGATTTTTATTTTCTCAAAAATGGCTCCAACGATTTTGATTAAAATATCGTATATTAAAATATTTGCATAGCAAACAAAATGTATATCTTCAGTTTTCTGGGAATTGCTTTTGAAGACATCTTTATTCAGATGAATTTTGCGAAATTTTGCATAACTGGTATATAGATAAATTATGGCGTATTGCGTTTTAACTTAATCTAGTACTGCTATCTATAAATTATCTCCTATTTCTTGAGTAACTATTTAGTAATCATCATATAATACTTAATGGTTATATCATATTTTAATTTCATTGTTTCCATTTAATAGTTAGCTCGTAAATATATAAATTAACTATAGTAGGTGATAGGCTACATATGTGTGGAATATTTTGGTTTATTAACATTTTATCTGACATTTTTAAACTTGAACTTATAACTATTTTCGTATTTATATATATAAAACCTCTTTATAGTACTAATAAGGTGCTTAGTAAAGATTTATTTCTGCTATTAGTGGGGTCTTTTTACCTTATGAAAGGCTTTCTCATGATCAACAAATGCGAAATGAGGGAAATGAAATATAAGGATAATAGGATAATAGGACAATTCACGAATTAAATTATTCAACTCAGCATTTTCCTAGCGACTGAGGACAATCCACGTTAGCACCTGGTAAGTATATTGAATAAGATTTTGTATGAATTTCTCGTAGAAGAATGAATAGAGAAAGGTAATGGATGCACTACATTTAATTTTCAAATCAGACATTACCATTTACGTTACTTGACTTGCAAAACATTCGAGAATTGAGATACGCATATTCTATTAAATGTATGTGCACTCTTTGGTACTTGCTATCCCTGATTAAACATGATTTCAACTCCAAAAATACACTTAGGATATTGAAACCGGTCAATCTATTGTCTAAGGTTGTGGCCAGAAAACGCGTCAATAAGCTGTCAGAAGAGTGAAATTGCGGTTCCTCGTTTTGCAATGAAGAAGACTTTCAACATTGCATTGAGTTGATTGCAAGGACTGCACGCATGTATCTCATTTTCTTCCCTCTGCTGCAAATTTTGTTAAAATTTCGCCAGCAAGAATTCTGAAAATATCTTTTGATCTTCCTACGTCCATTATACGAACTACATACGGGCTTCGTGCTGATGACGTGCACGGTGTTGCAACATTTTAACCTCTAAATCTTTACGACACACAACTACTATGGTTTTTCCTTCCAAGAGCCAAACAAGTTGAACTCAGCGCTAGGAGACCAAAAAATGCTGCTTTAAGTGAACCATTTTACAACACCTACTTCCCTTGGAAGCATCACATAATGAAACTTGACCATGTCTCTTTTTTTAAGAAGTTATATTGTGATACATGGCTTCCGATAAAAGAAGATAACTCGGTCAAACTTCTTAAAACTTGGTCGCCTTGTAGCAGTTTTTTACTTTCTCTACGACCACGTACATTGTATTGTATTCCAACCAAAATTATATACCGAATTTTCACAGGAAATAGATGTTCTGGGGATCCCTGAACCGAAAACAAAGTATTTTAGATAAAAAAGGACCGTTAGTATTTGTCCCTCTCTTTGCACGTGTCGATTAAATACCAAAGTTGGTTCTTACGTTCAGTATCTTCCAAAGGAGCGAAACGAAATTCTTCCTCCCCAAACTAGTCCTTAGGAATTTTCAATTTTTTCAACAGTATCATAATTTTGATTAATATACCGTATATTAAAGATAAATTTTCATCACAAACTAAATATATATATATATATATATTAATATTTCTGACAATAGCCTCTGAGGGCCTATTCATTCTTGATGATTTTTGCATAATAGGCAAATTGAAAGCGATAGACAAAATATTACTACACAGAAGATTGCATATCTCGTTAAACCACGCAGTTTATGTTCTTTACTTTTGTTTGCAATTAACGATTTCCAAGATGGTCCATGTTATTGGTTTAAATGTTGTAATACTTATACTTTTCAAATTGAAAGTCGTGATTTCTTTTATTCCTGACCATGCAAAGATAACTGAATTTCAATTTAATCAATTATGAACAGATTTTAAAGTATTTTACTGTAGCTTCAAGCTAATGATGTCCATTATTTCCCATGTACTTACAAGGAGATACGTAATTAAAACTATTCTGTTAATTTTACATTGATTTTAATAAATTAGAGGATGATGAAGCTTTTGTTAGAGAAACTTGTTGTAAAATCGGCAGAGAAAGTCATGTGAGTGAAACACACAGGGTTTTTCCTTTCTCTATCACGTATGTAATACGATATAATTAGTAACTAGAGCTGTTAGGTATTCTATTATACCAAAAATTCGATGTTGAGATTTCACCTCTGAATCCAAAACGAGTATTTTTAAAAAAGGTCCCGTGTTGTATGTGTGTGAGTGGACAGTATAGCTCAAAAATGAAAAGACTGTTAATTATGATTAGTATCTTCCAAGGATGCAACACGAAGGTTACCAAGAACCCCCCCCCCAACAACCCAAACTACTTTTAACGTGTAAAGATATTTAAACATTTTGTTTTTCTCAAAAATGACTCGAACGGTTTTATTAAAATACGTATATTAAATTATAATCTTTTCTAGAAAATCCCCATTTCAAAATTACCCTTTACTGGAAAGTATTTGAAAACGATATTTTTCACAAAAATGGTTCTATTGATTTTGATTAAAATGCCGTATATTAATGTTTACATCAAAAATAAAATATCTTTCTTGAATATTCTGAGAATAGCCTCTGAAGACCTATTCAATCTGAATGGATTTTCTAAATTTTTCATAACTGCTAAACCTTAAGAGACAGATAAAAACTTACTACAAAGATGTGGATCTCACTAAAATGCATAATTTATGTTATACACATCTTTTGTAATTTCTATTTCCGAGATATTTCATATTATTGATTTCAATTTTAAACTACATAACTTTTCTCAAACGGGGAGACAACTTTCATTTCATGTTTTATTTTACTGCTGGACATGCTAAGGGAATCGAACTTCAATTGTTTCACATAGACAACAACTTTTAAGAGATTTAACTGTTGCTTTAGGCTAGCGTATTCCCTGATTTCTCTTCTGCTCACAAGAAGCAACTAATAAGACCAATTCTGCTAATGCTTATCTCGATTTGCATGCTTAGATAAAATGTTGTAAACATAGTTTTATGTGTGACACCTAGAAAAAGTTATATGAATGGAATACAGCAGATTTGTTACTTTCTCTACACGTACTATATATAGTGTATAGAGAAGGTATTGTATTCCATTCGATACCGATATTTCACAAAAATACATGTTTTGAGACCCTCTGAATAAAAAAAGCTTTTTAAAAAAATATCAGTTTGTGTGACTGCCTGTGTGTGTGTGGTTCAAAAATTAATGTAAGTATGCAGGTTCAGTGTCTTCCAAGGAATTGAGACGAAGATGTTCAAGAAAATCCCCCCACCCAGTCCCAACTACGCTTTACATGGAACAAATTTCGAAAATTTTGACTTTCTCAAAATTGGCTCCAATGGTTTGATTAAAATGCCGTATTTTAAAGATATTTATTTTAAAAATAAGAGGTATATCTTGAACTTTCTTGAATAGCCTTTGTAGTCCCATTCATTCTAGATGAGTTTTGAATAACTGGTAAACCGTAATAGACAAAAACTTACCACGCAAAAAATATAGATTCATGTTATTAGTAGTAATCACATTGTAAAGCACTACGCCCTTAATTTACCCCATTTTTCTTTCTCTACACGTACTATGTACATAGTGTATAGAGAAGGTATTGTATCCCACCCAAAAATTCGATACCAAGATTCCACCGGAAATACATGTTATGAGACCCCTGAATAAAAAAAACGAATTTTTAGAGAAAATGTATGTGTGTGCATGTCTGCCTTGTCAAAAACGAAAAGACCATTAAATACAAAACTTGGTATTTAAGTTAGGTATCTTCCAAGGATGCGACACGAAGATTTTCAAGACAATTCCCCCACCCCGAAATACGCTTTAAATGGAAAAAGTCGATTTTTTTCTCAAAAATAGCTCTAACAATAGCTGTAACAATTTTGATTAAAATCTCTTATATTTAACATATTTACTTGACAAATAAAATATATATCTTCAATTTTCTGTAAATAGCCTTTGAAGACATAAACGTGTCTGGATGGGTTTTTGTGGTTTTGTGGTATTTTGCATGATTGGTAAACCATAAGAGATAGTCAAAAACGTAATACACAAAAAAATGTAGATCTTGCTGAAACCCAAAATTTATATCCTATAATTTTTTATGGAGTTGACCGTTTTTTAGATATTCCTTGTTATTAGTTTCAGATTTAAAATACTTATACTTTTGTCATACGGGTATTTGTCAACTCCTGTCCATAGATAAAAGGTAATTCAATCACATAGCAACCAGCTTTTAACATTTTTGACTATCGAGTAAAGCTATTGTACTCCCTTAATTCTCTTCTACTTACAAGGAAGCTAGTAATAAGACCCTTTCTGCTAATTTTTTTCTAGATTAGTATTAAGTAAATAGAAGAATAAGCTTTTTAATAATAATCTACTGTAGAGATATAGAGAATGTCAACACATAAGATTTTTCTTATAAGGAAGCAAGTAATAAGACCATTTCTGATAATCTTTATGTCGATTAGCATGACGTAGATAGAAGAATAAGCTTTTAAGCAATAATTTGTCTACAGAAATGTACAGGAAGTCATGTGAATGTAACCCGGCTTTTTTTTAGCAGTTATTTTTTGGGATGTATAGTTTCAGATAAAAGAAAATAACTCGGTCAAACTTCTTCGAAACCACTTCTTTTTGGGGCTAAGTGTTTGTGTGATTCTGCCTACTATATGGAGACAAAAGCCAATGCCAGTTTCTGAAAGGTCACACTAGCAAAACGATTCCCTCTGAAATTGTTAGAGTAACTGTTAAAGCAAGAGCTAGTCATTTGTTTGCGAATGCAGCAGAAAAAGTGAAAGCAAAGCAAGCAGCCACTAACACAAAAGCTACTAACAAAAAGTGTGCTTCATCATACTAGTACACCAACGCAACGTTGGGAATTGATCCTTGCCATACATTCAGGCTAGACAACCTTTATCTTTACCCCTCCGAAACGGCCGGAAAAAAGGCAACAGATAACCCGGCGAAGTTTATTCTTTATAGCGCCCTACAAGAGTAGTAATTCTGTCCTATACATACAGGTGAAAGAAATTATACTGCGTGCTGACTGCATGGTAATATCTACACAGAAGCAAGATACAGAACATTAAGTGTGGTCGTTTTATGTGTTACATTCTCATAACTTTCTCTAGCTGTTCCATAAACGCAGTATTCTTACTAAAGATTATTCTTTTATCTACATCATGCTAATCGAGATAAACATTAGCGGAATTGGTCTTATTACTTGTTTCCTTGTAAGTAGAAGAGAAATAAGGGAATGCATTAGGCTAAAAAGTTAGTCAAATCCTTTAAAAGCTGGTTCCTATGTGAAATAATTAAGATCGGTTCGCTTTACTTGGTTTTGTTTGAGAAAAGAGGGGTTAAAATCTAACTGATAACTAGCAATATCTCGAAAACGATGCAATCGATAAGAAAAATGAATATTAAATAACTTATGTGTTTTAGAGAGATCTACAGTTTTGGTTAGTAAATTAGCGCTTAAGGTTTAACCGTTATGCAAAATTCTACATAACTTGTCCGGATGAGGAGGTCTTCATAGGTTGCTCCCAGAAACTTCAAATATATATTTCATTTGTGTAATAAATACCTTTAATATACAATATTTCAAATAAAATCGTTCGAGTCATTTTTGAGAAAAATGAAACTTTCAAAAATTTTTCCATGTAAAGGGTAGTTTATGGTGACGGGATTTTCTTTAAAATTCTCTTGTTGCAGCCTTAAAAGATTCTAATAATAGCTATTGGTGGGATTAATGCAATTTAAACATAAAAATTAAAAAGTTAATAGCAATTAAAGAAACATAAATATTTACGGTCTTTTCATTTTTGAACTATACTCTCCACAGTCATACACACAGAAACACACAAGCGGACCTTTTTCTAAAAAGTATTTTGGACTCAGAGGACCTCAAAACATATAGTTCTGGTGAAATCTCTAACTAGATTTTTTGGTGGAATAGAATAGCTGCTCTATCCACTGTTTACATTGTACATACAGACTGGAGAAAGTAAAAACCATAATTAAATCATGTGAATTCTAATTTTTAGAAAATATAACTTTTTAATTTCCCTAGATGTATTATGTATATAGGGTATAGAGAAAGTAATGTATTGCACCTAAAAATTCGATATCGAGATTCCACCGGAAACATATTTTGGGACTCTCTGAATCCAAAAAATGCATTTTCAGAAAAGTCTAGTGTATTTATGCCTGTGGGCAGCATAGTTGAAAACAGAATACCAACTTGATATTTATATTCAGTAACTTCCAAGGATGCTGCACGAAGATTTCAAGAACATCCTCCCACCCAAACTACGCTTTACATGGAAAACATTTCGACAATTTTGATTTTCTCAAAAATAGATCTAATGATTTTTATTGAACTCGGTTATATTTATCTCTTTTGTATAACTGGTAAGCCGTAAGAGGCATACAAATTCCACATACAGGCGCTTGTAATCAAACCCGGGCCACCTAGGTGGTAGGAGCGGTCTTTCCTGGAGTTGACCGTTTCCGAGATATACCTTGTATTGGTTTCAGTTTTAAAATACTTTTCTCATACAGGAACTCCTAGCCAGACAAAGAAACGGATTTCAATCCCATAGCAACCACATTTTAAAACAATTGAGTGTCTGTTTAGACTATTGTATTCACTTATTTTCCTTCTACTTATAAACAACTAGGTAATAAGAACCGTTTCTACTGATGTTTATCTCGATTAGTATGAAGTAGCTAGAAGAATAATCTTACTAGCAATAAATTATTACATATATGTAGAGAAAGTCATGTGAATGGAACACATCAGATATTTTCCATTTGGCGTACTTTAACTATAAATTAGCTAAATCTTTAAATTTGCAGGCGCATGCCTATTCTCGTTTTTTCCAATCAAATGTGTTACCAGTATTCTTCCATACTCAAAATGATCCACAAAATGCTATTTTTGCTAGATTGTTTTAAAAGAATTATACGTCCTGTTAAAATTACATTAAAGATAATAAAATAGTTATATAGTTTTTCGAAGTAATACTGAATTATTACATTTTGAAAAATAAAAAGGGTATTGGGGAGAACGAAGAGAAACATTTTTTTCCATTTATCAAAATTCTAGCTTGCATAACTATTAAATAATAATATTTTACTGTATAAATCCTAAATGAGTTTGCAAATAGACCTGTCATATCGTAATTTGTATATCAACTCTAATTACTGCGGAAACGTATTTATCATTATTATTGTGTATAATAACTGGTATACATTTCAATTAGCTATCTTACATATTGTAAATATTTCAAATTTCACAGTTGCATGGCCGTAAGTTCGTATTTTCTATTGATACACTTCCTATGCTTGCATTAAAGTCTCCTGAAGTTATTATACTTATTTAGCTGTTTTTTGTAATTCTTGATAAAGTATCTCAGAACCTTCACGATTTTCTTCTTCAGTGCATATACTCCTGTAACGCATAAATATCCTAAATATCGATTCTAAATCCAGCAAATACTAACCTTTCGTTTATACAGTTATAAGAATGTATCCTTCTTTCACACGGAGGACTGTAACACCTAATCGTTGAAAAGGGAAGAAGAATAAGTTATGGTGTGCGGATTAGTCCAATATGATTCCCCATAAATAGAAGTGCCTCAAAGTAAGATCCGGAAAACGAGAGGCGGCCATATTCATTTAGAAATCACCCTGTCAACAAAAATCGTCTTATATATTTCAAGGCGTTTTGAGGGTATAAGTTGGAGTAGAATCTTGATGGAAATTTGTTGGTGTTCTCTGACACTATATTGCAATATTTAAAGATATTTTGCAGAAATATATCTGTAGTACCTATCAGAATTTACTATATGACAGAAAAATATTCAACTTCGTCAATTTTTTCTTCCGTTAGAGCATATGTTCTCCTCTCTAAGTTTAGAGCGATGCCTTTGCCCCAAACTTATTAATCAGACTGTGTATCCTGAACTGGATATCAAGGAAATTTATGCCGAAGTTGTCTATATATCTGTCAGTTTTTACGTATACACTATATATAAAATTTCTTTATCGAAGCATGAATTTGTCGATAGGCCTTATAACAAGCAAATACATACTCAGCAAATCAATAGAGATGTCTTGAATAAACCTTTATCTTTGAGAAAAACAATGTACAAACTATATTTATAAAAAGAGCACAAAGCAGCGACTGAAACACAGCTGATAAGTTAATCTGGATCGGTAATTTGTCCTCTAGCTGCGTAGCGAAAAAATACCGAGATATAGACATATAAAGTCGGTTTTTGGCCTCACCATAAAATGACAGCACTGTAAATACCGTAAGTAGATTCAAAATAACTTACTGAGCTTTTTGATGTTTTCTTTCTGGAACACATACAGTAAGTAAAGGAAATATTGATTCCACATAAATTTTATGTCGAAATTTCATCGCAATTATGTTTTGAGTGCTTCTGAATGCAACATTTGTTTAGAAATGGTCCATTTGTGTGTGTTTGTGAACAGCAAAGTATCAATCTTTCTATTTTAGTTTTTCATTTCTCAAGAACGCAAATAGAATATTTTAGTAAAATCCATGCATTCAAAACTATTCTTTTCATTGAAAAATGTTTGAAAATTATGATTTATTTACCACATATTTAAGACACTTTCATACATCGTACATTTTAAGGAGTGAACCATATACGATATTTATTCGTGGAAATTGTGCAATTCTTACAATTTTTACTTTTCCTTTCTGGTGATACAAATAGAAGGGGATTTTAAAAGCATCTTACAACGACAAGCTCTTAAAATTTAACTAACGCCTAAGCCTACTGTATTCCTCCATCCACCATGTAACTTCAACGAAATATGTTTAAAAATAATTTCCAAAAATGTTTATCTCAATTAAATGAAGTAGATAAATGTTTATAAAAATATTTTTAAATAATGATCAGAAAAATTACGTGAATGTAACAAGAGTTTAGTCATGTCACATTAATACTGAATATCTAAGTAAGGACTACCATGTCACGAACAGAGATTGTATAGCTGTAACTGATACTGCGCATGACCCGCATTCAAAATGGAAACCATGTTACTGCTTTTCCATGCAGAGAGTTGCGGATATTGCCCCAGAACACATTTATGAAATTGCAATCACCAATATTTGATTTACAACGCTATCGATCAATAATAAAACAGTTTTCTACCACCAATTGATCTGTCCTGAGGCTGCGTTGGTAATTTGTTTTCCAATAAAGGGGTAACCGAAACTTGGCACTGCTGCATTATTGCTTTATATTTTATTAAAAATAGCAGAAACAAAGCCAAGCAGTAAGGCAAAAAATATCGTGTTATATCAACAGAAATTTCTCTACGCATCTCGTTTTATATTTATATAAAACTCTAAACAATATTGCAATGAACTCTTATTTTTCTATCTACTTCAAGTTAATCCATATTAACTTCTGCAGAATTATTCATTTTATATAAAGAAAATACTTGATATAAGAACACCAAAGTACTAACAGAATTGTGTAAACGTGGTTGTGGGGATAACTAAAAGTCTGATCTGTTTCAGTCACATGCCTTTCTCTACCCTTTCTCCAAGCAAACTATTCTTACAAAGGGTTATTTTATCAACTTCATGCTAATCAAGATATACATTAACAGAAATAATTTTAATACTTTCTCCTTTTTTAGCAGAAGGGAAATTGTATATTTTTTGGCTTAAAACGATAGTCAAATCTCTAAAATCCCGGTCGCTATTTGAAACAATTGAAAATCGGTACGTTTTGTACGACTAGTACTAAAACAAGAGAGAGAGAGAGATAGATAAAACGAAAGATGACTTACCGTTTGAGAAAAGTGTAAGTAGTTTAAAATTGAAACCAATTACAAGGGTATTTCGAAAAAGGTTAGCGATACAAAAAATAAGATTTGGATTGTGTGTGTGTGTGTTAACGAGATCTATATTTTTGTGTAGTAAATTATTATCTATTTCTAACGGTGTCCCAATTATGCAAATTTCATTCAGAATGAACAGGTCTTCAGAGGCCAGACAATTCAAGGTATACATTTTATTTCTCATGAAAATATTGTTAATACGTATATGGCATCGTTAGAGCCAATTTTGAGAAAACTAATATTTTCTAAACATTTTCCATGTAAACAATAGGTTGGGTTTGAGTAGATTTTCTTGAAAATCTTCGTGTCGCATCCTTGGAAAATAATAATTATTAACACCAAATTTGGTTTAACAGCCTTTTGGTATTTGAACTATGCTGTACTCACACACACACACACACACAAATACACACACAAATGCATGCACACACTTTTTCTAAAAATGCTTTTTTTTTAGGAGACCTCAAAACATATATTTCCTGTAAAATCTCGACATCGAATTTTGTTACAATAGAGCGTGTAGAGAAAGTAAAGAAAAAAATCGCTGCCAATTCAAAGCGAATTGAACTTCATGTATTCACATAAAGACGAACTTTTGACTGTCACTTAAGCCTAGTGTATTCCCTTATTTCCCTTCTACTTACAAGAAAGCAGTAATAAGACCATTTCTCCTAATGTTTATCTAGGTTAGCACGAAGTAAATAAAAGAACAATATTTTGTCAAAATAGTTTGTTTGAAGAGCAGGTAGAGAAAGTAATTTGATTGGAACACACTAGATTTTTTTTCTTACAAGTCAATTTGTTTCCATTTATTGATATTTAAGTAACAATTATTCCTTGTCTGTTTTAGTCAACTCATAAATAATCACTCTAAATCTCTTTTATTTTCTGTTGAAATTGCAATGTCACCTGGTATCGGAGTATGTTAAATTTAAATCCTTGTATTTTTATGTCCATGTATACGTCTTCAACAACCTCATGGAGAATTTATTGGTCCATTCCATCGAATGAATTTATACACTAAAGCCTAGTACTCTCTCATTCCTTTGTAACTACAAGGAAATATATACAAAATAATATTTGGGTTTCGGCCAATTACATAAATAAATAATAGTTTATTGTTCTTAGGTTACATTTTCATAAATGTATAAAGTTATGTCCTGTTACTTAAATTATATTACTTATCCTAATCTAAATTGGATCCTAAATATGCTTAAACCTTAGATCCTAAATATGTTTAACTCCCTGTCTCCCTTTTATTTGTGCTACCAATTCCTTCTTATTCTCTGTTTCCTCTGCTGTTCTTTCTTTTTTCTTATCCACTTTTATTTTATCTTTCCCAAATATTGCTCTATTCATTTTCATCACTACTATATCTCCTAGCATGCTATCTCAAATTTGTTTTATTTAATTTCTTACCTCTTTACATCCAGTTAAACAGTGAACAATACTTTCTTCCCATATAAAATACAATGTTTTAATTAATTGTCTCTAATTCCTTTGAACTAATATCCTCCTGTCCTCATCCAAGCTATACTACCCTCTCTTGATTCTTTTTTCTTCAAATATCTACAAAGCCTTCTCTTCACCATTCTTTCTGTATTTCCGGTATAAACAAAGCCACTTTGTGCTTTGTAGTTCCTGTTTATATCTTCTGACCTATTTCTGATTGAGTTGAGAATCCTTTCTCAGTTTCTTCTCCCTTTCTGTTATGTGTACCATACTTAATTTTTTAAAGATTTTTTCTAGCTACTTCTACCAGCACTTCTTGTTCTTAATTGTTTTGAGGTATTTCATACATATTTTTAGCGGATTCTACTCTTCGCTCTTTGTACACCTATACCAATATTTCAATAGCCTTTCTAGGTTCACCCCACTTCTTCCTGGCCTGCCTAATTAGACCATTCCTAAACCATTTTGGTACTACTCTGCTTAGCCCTAAAATCCCTTTACAGAACATACAGAACTTTTACATGAATTTAAGTCAAAACTAAAAAAGCTACATATATTAATATTCTTATAAATAAAATTCTAGTATGTGGACTTAAAAACTAATGAAAAGCCACTTCTACCATATTCAAAATTATATCCTGAAACCAATTCAGATTCCCCTTCAGCAAAACCAAATGAACTACAATTTGTTTCAGCAAGCCATGAACTATCAATGGTCTACTTTTCCTATACGTTTATCTTTTTTTGCTTCCAATGTTGCATCATAAACTCCCTCTAACCATTTACTGTTCATCTCTGAGCATTTGTATTATTGACATTCTTGTCATTGCCGCTTACGTTTTCTATATTTCTACCATGAGCTGTTAGCCGCCATTACAACTAAATTCTATCCCTAAATAGTCAAATTCTTTCATTATTTCAATTTATTTCCTTCCAAATACTACTAATCTATCTTATTTAATCTGCTTCCTTTCCTGAACACCACTATCTTAGACTTGTTAATGTTTTTACGGATAAGTAAATATAAGAATATAGTCGTCCTCCATGGTGTAGTGGTTACCATGCTAACCTCTAAAACCTAAGACTGTTAGTTCAAACCTGGCAGAGTGTGATGTATGTTTTTCGGACGCAAAAATCCTTAGCATGGCTTCCTTCGGAAGAGAAGTAGAGCGGTGGTCCCGTGTAATGTTTATTTGCACGTAAAAGAACCCTTTCCTTGAAAGAAGAATGTTCTTGGGAAAAATTCCGCCATTTCGCGTACGCAAGTCGTGATTTCGTCCTGCAGTGCTGCCATCTGTGGGCGACGAGCTGATCCACTATGGTGCACAGTGGCGAACTGACGAATTAGAAATTCACACCCGATCATGGAAACATCGTAACAATGTTCTATGCTCCACTTAGAAGTTACAGAAAATAACTAAATAGAAGAACAAGCTTTGGGAAAGCATGTGAATTACACACCAGATTCTTTTATTCATGTGTCTCTAAACGTATATTCTAGGAAAATATTCACATGAAGTTTTGGAAGGAATCAAAGTACCTTCTCTACCTACAAAGTGCATGGCAGAGCAAGTAAAAATACTTGTATAATCCTCTTTAGAAATGACGGTACAAATCTGCGCTCCAAAGTTAACATAACTGCAAAGTAGAGCTTCAAGTATGTACTGGCTCTCACTACAGAGAAGGCATATGCTGCTACGTAGGTACTTTAATAACGGATGAGGTGAAGAAGAAAGATAAATCTAGGGAGCTGAAAAGAGACAATACCGTTAATGAAACAGCGTGCGCGGAGCGAGGCTTCCCCTCCCCCTGCCTTGAGGTTTTGTTACATCTATAATAAAGTACAGGGTGAGTACACGTAACCTGCAACCCTCCTGGGTCTTGTCCTTAACCACTAACCTCAACCAACCTCTTCCTTGTATCGTTATATCAAAATACGCCCCTAGTCAAGAGTTGAAAAAATATTCTTAAACATATGTTACATTCATCTGACTTTGTCTTCTTACTCTTTTATGAAATAGTAGTTCATTTGAGGATCAGCTGATAAGTCCCGGGCCTCACAGATATGGTGCCACTAGGCCATTTAGATGGTAGCATCGTAGAGTTTAACTCTAGACTAGTTTGTATCCACAGTTACAGGTCCATAGCCAAGAGCTTGTTTAGTTTTCTAATGACGTATTTTAAACAAAGTAACTTTAGATTTTTCACGAAAATGGAGGATTTGGAAAAACGAGCAGTGATTAAATACTTACTTCCATTTGAAAGGCTTAATGCCTAAAGAAATCAAGGCGTAAATGGACAGTACATTGAAAGACTCTGCCCCTTCATATTCAATCATTAAAATGTGGGTTGTAGAGTTTAAAACGGACGTACGAGCACTAGTGATGAGGGTTGCTCTAGACACCCTGCAGAAGTGACAACCCTTTATATGGTTCTTTCGAAAATTTTGATTTTCTCAAAAATGGCTCTAACGGTTTTTATATAAATAATATATGTTTAAGAATTGTTTATGAAAAATGAAAGGCACATCTTTAATTTTCTGGGAATAGCCCAGAAGAGCTTTTCATTCTGAATTATTTTTGTATAACTATTAAACCATAAACGATAAACAAAAACTTACTACATAAAAATGTGGATTTTGTTAAAACATACAGTTTGTGTCATTTACATTTTTTGTGATAACAGTTTCCCAGATATTCCTTATTATTGGTATCAATTTTAAAATACTTAAAACTTTTCTCAAACAGAGATCGTCACCTCTTGATACCACTTTTGTTCTACTTCTGATCATACAAATGGAACTGCATAGCAACAGGATTTAGAAATTGGACTTTTGCGTTAGCCTTAGGAAGAAAATAAGTGATAAAACCATTTCTGCTAATGCTTGTCTTGATTAACACGAAGCAGATGGATGAATTGACTTTTATAAGAATTGTTTTTGCTGAGTAGATACAGAAAGTTGTGTGAATGGATATCTTCTGATATCGCTGTATGACTTCACATACATACTATTAATCTCAAATTTATTCACAAGATCGTGAATTGAAGTTCTGAAAGAAGGTGATTGAGAAAAAAGAATTCTTGAATTCTTCACGAACGCAAAGAGCCAACTCGTATTCAAAATAACACCAGAGATATACCGTGTTCTAAAGATAACTGCCATCTCATCTTCACAAATGAAAGTGGACTACTGACGCTAGTGATTACGCGGTAACTGAAGTGTGTCGTGAGTGCGAGATGTGAGGAGTGGGAGAGCAGCCGGCATCGTTCTGAGCGGTCTACCTTGTGACCCCAGTAGCTACTTCTTGTTAATCCAAATAAACTATCAATACGCATTTACATTTTTCGCTGCACGATGCAGTAGGTAAAGCAGTACAGAATTTCGAAGACTGTATACTATCTGAGGGACTTTAGATTCCATGACCATGAAAGAAAAATATCTGATGTGAACCATTCGCATGACTTTCTCTACATCTCTGCAACAAATTGTTAAAAAGCTTGTTCTTTTATTTAAGTCATGCTAATCGAGGAAAACTAGCAAAAATGGTCTTACTACTTGCTTCCATATGAGTAGAAGGGAATTAAGAGTAGGTATACACTAGGTTAAGACGGTAGTCAAATCTTTTTTAAAGCTGGTTGCCATTTGATTCAAACGCGATTCGTTGTATGACTAGGAGAAAAGTATTTTAAAACTGAAACCAATAACAAGGAACATCTAAAAACCAACCAACACGATGTACATAACATAAATTGTTTGTTTTGACAATATATACATTTTCTACATAGTACGTTTTTGTCTATCTCTTAATAGCTATGCAAAATTCTGCAAAATTAAACCAGAATAAAGATGTCTTCGGAGGTTATTCCCAGAAACTTCAAGATATACATTTTATTTGTCAGGTAAATATCTTTAATATACGATATTTTAATCAAAATCGTTAAAGCCATTTTTGAGAAAATAAACATTCTTGAAAAAAGTTCCATGTAAGGGGTAATTTGGGTGGGGGTTTTCTTGAAAATCTTCGTGTCGCACCCTCGGAAGATACCAAACTTAAATACTAAGTTTGGTATTTAACGGCCTTTTCGTTTTTCCACAGACAGACGACGTACACACACACACACACACACACACACACACACACGCACAGGACCTTTTTCCAAAAATGCTTTTTTTGAATTCAGGAGGACCCGAAACTTGTATTTTCGGTAAAATCTCGGTATCGAATTTGTCAGTGCATTACAATACCTTCTCTATACAGTATGTACGTAGTAGTGTAAAGAAAGTAAAAATATAAGCTGCACTACATTCACATTAAATTCATCAAAAGCAATTCTAAAAAGTCGTATTCTTCTATATTCTATCTACTTATTGGGTCTATAATAATTACATTAATATTTTTGTTATTATTGCTATTTTAATTATTATTATTGTCCTTGTTATTATTATTGTGATTGTTATTATTATTAAGGATACAATTACAAAAATCAGGCTCAAAAGTATATCTGATGTTAGGTTTAGATAAGTATCTCAAAATTAAGCTAACAATCCGTATTTTAAATGGAGCTTAATTCGGAAATTAAGAGATTAAATTGTCAGTCAACCGGTTCTTTGAAATTGCCACATTCTGATTTTGGTTTTAACGTTTTTGTAGATTATATGTGAGAATTAGGTTTCGGCTGTTGGTATTTAGCTTTCACAATCATTATCGTAAGTCTGGATTGTAAATTCATTATTTATATCAACTTCAAATTCGTATTGACTACGAAAGCATATATTAATGTAACTGAGTGATTTTGTAATGTATAACCATGATCATACGTATAAAAACAATGAAATCCAGTTTCCTTTCTCTGCGCAAGTATGTGCGTGTTATTATAAAATAGCTATCTCTACAAAATGAAGTAAGGTATGAACTGACCTACATGCTAATGAAATACATGTTGAAAGAGGCTTGTAAAACGAAAATGGAATTAACAGTAGATTGGCTAGCACACTTTTGCTGACAATGTCACCTTATATGACATGACTTTCAAAGCGATCTTATCCTACGCCGGCAGTATGCATGTTCAGCATTTGGCGAAAAGAAGTTTGCACCATAGAGTTTGCTATGCAGGTCTAACGAACTCTTCTACAAGAGCCAAAATGTTTAGTGCAATTTCTAAGAAAGAAGTCTGTTGATGAAACTCTATAGTGTTTTACGTCCACGAATATAGATATGAATTCCATTCGTGCGGTGTTCTACCAATTAAAGAGGGTGATTAGTTGATTTCTAGTTGAATCTCCGTTGTTATCGATATTTTACAAGAATTTTTTGATGTCTACTTATCGCAGATGGTACAAAATACAGTTTTTTAAACAACTGATGCAACACATGATCGAAAAATTTAACGTAGTGCACTTGTGACATTTTGAAACTCCATATCATGTAAGACATCTTCTCATCATTTAAACCAGAATATAACACAATAATAAATATAAATATAATAATATTTTTGCCATTTTCAAATATTTGCCTTGTTTGGTAATTTAAATCCGTTTTTTCTATCTAAATTACTGATAAAATACAATTTCTGCATAGGATGCATTTTTAAAAATATTTACACAAAAATTTAAATAAGGAGTTTACAAATTGTCCCATAATATCATATTTTCAATTATTCTAGAAAAAGTATTACTTTTTGTACGCTCCAGAGTTTTTTATATTTAAAACATTTATAATTCTAAAATAAGAACTGAAGCTTTCCTGGTATTAATTCAAAATCTTCCCGGGCTTCTAACCAGGTAAAAACTTGGCTTGATACCAACGTTTCGAAGAAGAAGAAGACGAGAAGATGCTTTTCTCAAAATTGAGTTTTATTTCGAAAAATTAAGTTTGTGGCTCAGTTTCTTAAATTTAGTTTTTAAAGTCAATACAAAATTGTTGAAAAGTTATTAAAACATGTGAAGTGTTTTGAGTATGGAACATTTTGAAAAAAGTTAGCGAGGAAATAAGGCGCAAAGTTTGACATACGCCAATCTACTTATATTTTGGACTCAGTGTTAAATGCTCCATAATTATGGTAGGGATTCATCACATTTTTATCCTGATATTACCTTGACTACTCTTAAAGTGTATAATTTATAATTAGAAGACGAGTTGGGAATCAATATGGACGATCGAAGAAAAATTGCAAGTACTTTTCATGTCCTCAAATTATTAAAGTTGATTGATTACTATGTATAGAGAAGCTATCGTATTCCATCCAAAAATGCGCTACCGAGATTTCAGCGGAAATATACGTTTTGAGACCTATGAATAAAAAATGCATTTTCAGAAAAAGTTAATGTGTGTGGTTAGCATACTTCAAAAACGAAAAGGCCGTTAAATACCAAACTAGGCAGATATTTATGTTTAGTATCTGCCAAGGATGCGACACAAAAGTTTTCAGAATCATCACCCACCCCAACCTACCCTTTATATGGAATTATTCGAACATTTTCATTTGTTCATAAATGTCTCTAAGGGTTTTTATTAAAATATCATACTTTCTAATATTTACTAAGAAATGGCCCTTTTTAGTTTTGCACACACACACACACACACATACACGAGCGCGCGCCCGCTGCCGCACTGTGACCTAGTGGTCAGTCCACTCGTCTCTCACCTAGACGACCCGGGTTCAATCCCAAGAGACCACATGTGAGATTTGTGGTGGACAAGGTGGTGTAGGGGCGAGTTTTCTCCGGGTTCTCCGGTTTCCCCCGCCATCACATTAGACCGGTATTCCATCTTCATTCCATGTTTCATCGCCTGCGGTGCTGTAGCTGTAAAAGTGGGCGTTAAACACTATAGAAAACTCACACACAACAGGTGTATAATTTATAGTTAGGAGAGCAGTTGGGAATAAACAATCACATGGACAGTTTACTAAAATTTCTGTTTTATTTAGGTGTCAAAAGGTGCCTGTCCCTATGGCCGCGCTCGCTAAAGTGTCTCGCTTTGATGACTCGTGGTGCAGGAGATCGTGGATTAGAGTCCCGCCTTGGCATGGCTGTTTATATGTTTGTGAAATGTGTATATCCGTGTATGGAATAGAAAAAACAGACAGTAAATAGTAAATTTAGGAAAAATGTAAAAGGGTATGGTGACCAGACTCCGGATCCTAAATATATATATATATAGATGAATTTCCAGTGAAATCTGGTATCGAAACTTTGGGTAGAATACCATACCTTCTCTACCTACTATGTACGTCAAAAGGACTTGACAGAGAAAATAAACATTACAGTTTTGGACTTATTCCCCTTTCCCCCATCACTGAGGAAATATCAACAATGTCAAGCTGTCCAGGATGAGGGGGACGGGTTCACCAACAGATTACCTCAGAGCAGTTTACCGCCGGAGGAGAGATGTTTTGCCTGTCACCTTGTTTTGTTCTTGCGCTTGTGAATCCTGCAAGGTGTTAGTTTTACTAAAACATGGACAACCCACTGTCCGTCCACCACATGACAGTTGCTGGAGGAATAACAGAGGAAATTACTCAAGAATGTCACATTTTATCACACAAACTGAGAGCAAATACAAAACAATCTTATGTGTTCCATTCACACGACTTTCTCCGAATAAAAAATCATGCTAGAGAAATATCCGCGCGCGTGTGTGCGTGTGTGTGTGAGTGTGTGTGTGTATGTGTGTGTGTGTTTGTTCGTAAATAGAATAACTCAAAAACTTAAAGTCAGTTCAAAAACTTCAACGACGCGGCACGAAGATTTTCAAGAAAATCCACCCTCCCCGAACTACTCATTACATGGAAATATTTTAGAAAATTGTGATTTGTTCATAAATATCTCTAATGGTGTTTATTAAAATACCATACGTTTATAATATTTTCATGAAAAATCAAATCCATATTTTGAATTCTCTGGTAATAGGCTCTTCCTTTGGATGACTTTTGCATAACTGAAAATACTTAGGAAATACAAAGGGAGGAGAAGGAAAACAAGAGAATACACTGGGCTAAAGCCATACACAAATCTTTTAAAATACTGTCGCTATGCAGTTTTCTTTGCATTGCCAGTAAAACAAAACAGTTATAAAATGAATCATAATTTTCTTATTAGAAAAGTATTATAATACTGAGACCAGGGAGCAGGAATGTCTCGGTTAACTTCTCAAAAAAAAAAAAAGTTCTTTAGAATGAACATGTTACTCCCAGAAAATACAAGATAAACCTTTCATTTGTTAGAAAAATATCTAACATGGGTCATTTTAAGCTAAATCGTTAAGCCTCTTTTGAGAAAACAGAAGTTTCGAAAAATGTTCTAAGTAAAGGTTAGTTTTGGCTGTGGGGATTTTTTAAACTCCATGTTGTACCTTGAAAGGTGCCAAAATTGATACGAAGTTTAGTATTTAAGGAACTTTTCACTATTGAACACACGGACACATATGCGCGCGCCCAGATCTTTTTCTAAATATTCTTTATTGGTTTCGGGGAACCTTGAAAGGGGCATTTCTAGTGAAATCTTGGTATCGGATTTTTGGGTGGAATGTAATAACTTCTCTAATTATGTATTATCTAAGTGCTGGAGAAAGTAAAAAGGAAGGCAGAGTGAATATCAAACCAATCCAAGGAAAGAAGAAGAAAAATGAAGATCATGATGTCACATTTATGACTGAGAAAGCTTTCTTTTACTGCCATAAAAATCACTTTAAATTCAACTTCGTAAATTAAAACCAATCACTCCGTTTAAAACATTCTTATTTAGGTTGCTATAATTTAAAAAACTATAACACATATAAGTTATGTATTTTAGAAGACATGTATAAATTAAATTAATGACATATGTCTAGGTAATACTTCATTAAAAGCTTAGCTAAATATTATTCTTCAGTTATAAAGTACAGTTTATTACTTTCTTTAGCACGTATGTGCATACAATTAGCTAGAGAAGGTGTCGTCTCACCCCAGCCAAAAATTCGATTTCAAGATTCCACTTGGTATTTATGTTTGGTAAATATGTTTAGCTTCTTCCAAGAACGCGGCACAAAGGTGTTTAAGAAAATTCCGTCACCACAAACTACCCTTTACATGGAAATATTTTTGAAAATTTTGTTTTTCCCAAAAATGGTTCTTAACCATTTAGATTAAAATGCCCTATGTCCAACACAGAACCTTAGAACACTGAAATGTAGAACTCGTTAAAATACACAACTTATGTCAGATACGTCGTTTTTGGTAAAGTTAACCATTTCCGAGATATTCACTGGTTTCAGTTTTTAAATACTTATATTTTTCTGAAGCGGGAAGTCATTTGTTTGATATCTTTTGTAATCTACACTTACGACATTCTTAGTCGCTATAGTGATATATCATATTGAGATCACCTTGTGGATTACTGAGAAACACCTAAGTCAGTTGAACATAATTGTTGCTATGTAGCTCAGTGGTTAGAGTCACCGACTAGAGATTGGGAGATCTGTGGTTCAAATGTTTCTCAAACGGACCACACAAACGAACCGAACCTTAATTGGTTCACAAAGCTCAGTTTTTTAAAGATTTGGCTATTGCTTTAGACTAATGTATTTCCTTATTTCCCTTCTACTTACAAGGAAGCACGTAATAAAACCAAGTTTTTTTAATTTATCTTAATTAGTATGAGGTAGATAAAATAATATTTTGTAAGAATAGCTTGTATATGGAACCGCTAGAGAAAGTTATTTTAAAGGAACACAAAAGGTTTTTTTTTTTTTTTTAATATTGTGAAAAAAATGTTCTAAAATGACATGTTTCTTACTGCAATTACTGACTAAAATAAGAATAATTACACAACACTTAATTCTTCAGTTACTGTCACCCTTTGTAAAGGAAGATTCTGGAGCGGCAATGATATGTGAAACGAGATGACTAACGAAACAGGAAGAAGAATTACGGCGCACGCCACTGCACCCTGACCTCACAGCATACCTTATGTTACGTCACTCGGGTGGGAAGGAAAGAAACAAGGGCCTATTTTTGCTGGCGATCAATACCGGGGCCCGACCATGACCGCGGGGTGCAACCCCCATAAAGGATAAAGTGTTTCTAAAACAAGCACCCTGCTTTTGATAAAGGGGGGTAATGAATGCCGCGATACTGGGAGAAATTTAATCTGATTAAAAAAAGAAGAAGAAAAAAAAAAGAACAAGAAGCTATCGCAAGCAGAATTCAATTAACCGAAACCGATTCAACGAAAGATGCTATTAGTCTGGAGCATTTAAAAATTCTTACTGATCTTACTCAGCTCTTTCTATTCTCCTGATTGGCTGGTTGGTCACACCCGCGAGTTCTATTGCGCGTAGGTGTCGCCAGAAACTTTTCCTCTGTTTATGTTATATAATTTAAGAAATTTTCCATTGATATCAACTATGTCAACCAACTCTGTAGCTGAGCGAAGAGAGATAGTGTTGCCAATTTGAGCGAATATCCTATCTTTCGTTTAAAGTGGATGTTTCGAGTATTTGAATAAAATATTAAGTTTTAATGGACGAGCTGCAGCTAACTCTAGAATACATTTATCAGTATTTAATATCTTATAACTCACCAGCCATAAAAGTAAATGGAAGAAAGCTTTTTATTGGTCTAATGCATAATTTTTTGTATTAAAAGTAATATACGAGGCCTGTTTTTTTTTCAACCTCCAAGAGACTATAAATAAAAGATAAGTTCATAGAAATCAATTATTTTATTACTAAAAGTCTTGTACTTTTATGGTTACTTTTCAACATAATCACCGAAAAGATTGAGACATTTATCGTACTTATGCACAAGCTTTGCAGTACCCGCTTCAAAAAATGTTGCCGCCAATGATTTCAAATGAGCATTGACATTAGTTTGAAAGTATTGCCCTCCTAGCCACGTCTTCAGTTCAGGGAAAAGATGAAAGTCGCTGGGTGCTAGGTCAGGACTGTACGGCGGATGATCGAAAATGTTCCATTGAAATTGTTCAAGGAGCCGATGGGTTGTGCCAGCAGTGTGTGGGCAAGCGTTGTCCTGTATCAACACAATTCCTGAAGTCAGAATTCCTCTTCATTTGTTTTGAATGGCTCTACACAAACGTCGTAAAGTACGAGGATCTTCAAAATAACGTGGTAGAATTGCCCTAGGTTTTGCGGTCAGATGTATTTAAGCATATGTTTTGAATTTTCAAACAAAAATTATATTTTTATGACAAAAAGGCATTCATAAGTTTAAAAAGTTTGAAGTCTAAACTAAAGGAGACAAAAATTAGATATATTGTGAACCTAGGTTTAAAATATTTTACCAAAATTTTAATCTTTTTATTCACGTGACAGAAATATAAACAAAATTCACCATAATTTCCAAAACATTAGAACAAAGTTGACGACATTTGCAATGTAACTTATTTGCGTTGTATTACATCTGTGGTTTAAATTTAAAAAAGCTTACATTATTAGTTTGGAATTCTAAACTTTCAGTCATACATAACCTTTATGACCCTTGGAAAATAACAGAAGCAGAAATTCTTAACCATTGCAACTCAAGGTCGAAATTTTACCATTTATTAAAAATAACATCAATTTGCTAATGTCATCTAATTGGCGCTAATTAACTGAATTTAATTTTAAACTTTGTCGCACGATGAAGATTAAGTATCAACATTTCTTATACTCGTTAATGGTTTCTAGGCGTGTAATAAAATAGAAGGGTCTTGCTGCTTTTTTCTTCGCATTAACGATCTCTGCTATCTTGGTGGCCATAAGGAAGATGGACTGATAATGGCGCTAAAGAGATTCCGAGCAGGAACCATGTTTGCTCTCTCTGCACGTAGAATAGAATTGCTCTTGGGACCTAAGCCCTGCTGGGATATCCATAAAAATTACTGCCCTGAAGGCTAAGTTTAGGTTTCACCACTTTTTGTTTTCTTCCTGGATCTGCTCGCTTCACTTAAGAGTTCTTTTCCCTGTACTAGGGATAAACATATTTTGTTCAGACGTGTCTGCTTTTCTAGATACATTTTAACAACAGAAGGGAAGAAAAGCTGGCGGATAAGTCCACTTTTGTAGAAAGACCAAACAGAGGAAACCCTCCTGCGTCAGAGCAAGGTATTTAACTTTATTCTGCTTTGAACTTTCGGCCATGCAAATTATGTTTCCTGTATTCAGAAGAAAAGGAAACCTCAGGCTAGCCAGCTACCAATTACAACTTTTGGATTTCCGAATTAAAAATTCTCTTTTCTTTAACTCGCGCTCCCTGGTAAATGAACTTTAACCTCCAGTGAAGTGCTACGTATTTGCATAACGCTAGAATTGCGGTACTTGTGTCTGGTAGAGTCGAAGGAATTCATTGAGGGCTTCAAACAGCAAAATCCAGGGAATCGGAGGGTAAAGTCAACTTCCTGAAACTGTGCACCAACTATTCTTGAAATCTGAGATTGTACTCTTACATTCAGAGGCTGACTTGAAACTGCATTTTGATCATCTCATGCGATTAGCGTCAAAGAGTGAACAGCACTAAAACAAGAGAAAGGCACATTCGTACACGGTAGGAAAACTACAAGGTCATCTAGGGTATAATTACTCAGAAACTAGGTAGGGTACAAAAAGAGAAGAAGAAGAAGAAACACGCACACAGAACGTTGTATGTGTACAATCTAATCACAGAAGGGCGGAAGAGTTTTCTATACCAGGATCATCATTGGTCGGTATCAGGATGGCAAGGACAAGAGTGGGTCGATTGATGAGAAATAGAGCTATCTTATGATGGCAGAGGAGGATAATATGCTGTGCATTATTTCATGTTAGCTTAGCCACCACCATTTTGTATACCACTGATGCAGGTTTACACAGAAGCCAGGGACGGGGTCAAGAAGAACTCTCGTCCGCATATCTTTCTGTAGTGTTGTTAAAGGCGACTAACAATACTGTAAGTACTTTAGACCCAGGATTCATAGTATTGTCAACTATTATGGTCAATTTTATCATACAAATTGACCATAATTTTTGGCAATACTATCAATCCTGGGTCTTTAAGTACTTTCAGCATTGTAAGTCGCCATTGGGGTTGTTATCTCAAAATAATTTGAGATCACCTTGTGGGTTACCGGGAAACATGCGAGTCAGTTGAGAAATTCAATGCCATGCCGTGATGTTGCCATGGTAGGTCAGGTGGCAGAGCAACCGGCTAGAGATCAGGAGGTCCGTGGTTCAAATCCCGGCTATGGTATTGAATTTTTCAGTCTGACTAACTATCCAACCCCTGTCCTTCACACGGCTATGTGTAAAAAAAGGTTATTCCTCTACAAAAATGTGTAGGACATTATTTTCGTATTTTAATTAGATCTATATTTGTGTGTAGTAAGTTTTTATCTACCTCTTACGAGTTGTATTCCAGTTATACAAGAATTATACTAAAGTCATCCATGATGAAGAGGTCTTCAGAGGCTATTCAAGATATACATTTCGTTTGTCACGAAAGTATCTTAAACACTTTAATCGTAAAGCCATTTTTGAAAAAATAAAAAAATTCGAAAATTTGTCCATGTAAAGGGTAGTTTGTGGTGGGGGGATTTACTGGATAATCGTCGTGTCGCATCCTTGGAAAATACCAAACCAAAATACCAAGTTTGGTATTTAACGCACTTTTCGTTTTTGAGCTATGCTGTCCAAAACATATATTTCCGGTGAAATCTCGACATCGAATTTTTTAATAGAATACACTACCGTCTGTATCCCTATGTACATTGTAATATGGGGCTAGAGAAAGTAAAAAATAGATGAAAAGATAGATATATTTTTGTTTGAGAAAAGTTTAAATAGCTTAAAATTGAAACCAACAACTCGGGATATCTCGAAAACGGTTAACTTTAAAAAAAAAAAAAAAAAAAAAAAAAAAGGGTTTTCATCATATACGGTATGTTTTAATGAACTCTACATTTTTTGTTTAGAAAATTTTAGTCTCTCTCTTGAGTTTGCTAATTATACAAAAATTATACTAAAGTCATCCAGAACGAAGAGGTCTTTAGAGGCTATTCAAGATAAACATTTCGTTTGTCATGAAAATGTATTAAACAGATGGTACTTCAACAGAAATCTTAGAGCCATTTTGAGTCAATCAAAATTTTCGAAAAATGTCCATGTAAAGAGTAGTTGGGGATAGGGGCTTTTCTTGAAAATCTTCGTGACGCATCCTTGGAAGATACGGAACAAAAGTTAAAAAAACAAGTCTGGTATTTAACCGACTTTCGTTTTTGGGCTTTGCTGCACAGACACACACACGGACACGGACATGTTTCTAAAAATGTTTTTAATCAGGCGGTCTCAACACATGTATTTCCGGTGAAATCTTGGTTTAAAAATTTTGGGTGGAATTCAATACCTTCTGTATCTACTATGTACATTGTACATAGAGTTAGACAAAGTAATAAAAATAATGAGCTGAAATTCAAGAAAGATGTTTGAAGCGCCGGAATGTTACTCTCCGCCCTTGCACAACAAAGAAAACGTTAAGAACAACGTGGTGCTGACAGATGAAGCTCGAGATCCACTTTGTTATGTGCAAGCGACATTGCGGTGTATGGAGCAATTTGCATTGGAATCCTTTCGCAAACTAACGCTCGCTCTCTTATCAGCTTCGCGTAATGTTAGCAGCACTTAGCGACACGCTCGCGATAAGCGACTAATGGCATCCAGAGGTCCAGGTTCTAGTACGTTAGACGTTTGCATCCGCACGATAGATTTCTTTACCTCTAGGCGACAAGATGTTATTTTACTTTTGGGCTAACTTTTCTTTGCTTGAAGTTTTGTTATCTAAAGAGGACAGCTTTCATTACCCAGCATTTGGGAATTCAAATCTTGAATCATTTCAAAATGAAACGGAAACTTTATGAGCGTTTCGGATAGTTGAACATTTTTATGACACGAACTTTACTTACAAAATATCCCAAAATTTGGAAAAAAGTGCCTAAAATAGTGTTTGAGTTCACAATAAAATAGTTTTATTGATTTTTGCTTTCTCCAGCAATCATTTACACTCAACGATATTAAAAATACGCTTGAAAATACTTATCGTAAGACGGAATCTTTTCGCTGACTCCACTCATGTCTTCCACCTGTTTGCTATGATCTTAAAAGCATATCGGAAAGACCACGTTACCGAACAGAAGGAGAAGGAAATTAAACGTAACTTGCGATAAATGAAGTTCTGAACTGCGAACTAGTGATCCCTAAAATTTTGGTTTGACAATAACCACCTGCGTTACACATTTTCTCTGCGTTACGTATTGAAAATCTAATGCCAAAGTAATGTGCGCACGTGATATAATAAATTAATACACTGCTTATACAAGTCAAAACTATTCTTATGGAGCGTCGAGCGGAATTGAAGGATGAAGGCCTGGATTGCCCAATCGGTTTTTCCTTTTCTTACTTGCGCGGTATACGCTCCATGAGTATTTTTATTGTCTTTGAGTTTGCAATGTACATAGTAGAGATGATGTATTCCATTCAAAACTTCCATACCGAACTTTCACCGAAAATGCATATTTTGGGACCCTCTGAATAAAATAAAAAGCATTTTTATGAAAAGATCCGTGTGTGTCTCTGTGTGTACGTGCCTGTGTGTGTGTGTTTGTGTGTGTGTGTTTGTGTGTGTGTTTTTGTGTGTGTGTGGTGCAAGAAATTGGAAAAATATCAAACTTGGTAATTAAGTTCAGTATCAGCCAACGATAGGTATCGAAGTTTTTCCCTCGCCCCCAACTACCATTTATATGGAACATTTTTTGAAAATTTTGATTTTCTCAAAAACAGCTCTAACGATTTTGATTGAAATGTCATATGTTTAAGATATTTTCATGACAAACGAAATGTTTACCGCGAAATTTCTGGGAATAGCCCCTGAAGACCTCTTCACTGTGGTAACTTTTGTATTACTCGTAAGCCGTAAGCAGTAGACAGAAACTTACTGCACAAAAATATACTTCTCATTAAAACATACAACTTTTGTCATATTTTTTTTTTAAGGAGTTAAGCATTTCCGAGATATTCCTTGTTCTGGTTTCAATTTTAAATTATCATTTTGTTTTTCTTTTTGGAAAATGGAATTTGTATAGTATAAAATATTAGAGGTACTGTTAAGGAAACCAATGTTTTGAAATATTTCTGAGAATCGAATTTTAGGAAAATTTGATCTTTTTGGGAGGTAGGGCCTTTGATATATTTTTACTCAACAAACCCTTCATAAACCGATTCAAAAGACCCTTCTAAGCGGGAAGTCAACTTTTGTTTCACTCCCGGGAATATTAAAGGGATCCAAATTTTAATTGTTCCACATAAAGATTAGCTTTTAAAATATATGACTGTTTTTAGTTTAATGTATTCCTTTATTTCCCTTCTACTTAAGAAAGAAAATTTCCATTAGCATGATGTAGATAAAAATATAATCTTTTATAAGAATAGTTTGTTTGTGGAATAGTTAGAGAAAGTCCTGTGAATGAAACACACCAGATTTTTTCTTTTACTGCTGCTTCAAGTTAAGAAGTATTGGATTCCACCCAAATATTCAATTCCGCTTTTTAGGCTTGCTGAATGCAGGATGAAAATTATTTAAACCGACAAACTCTGGGAGGTTGTAGGGGACACCAAAGCAAATATTTTTCCTTTATGTCATTTTTTCCTATGAGGATTATTTAAACCGGTAGAGGAAGATTTCTCTGACATCAAAAAAACCACCAAACACTTTTGCATTTTTTATTACCAAGAGACACCAACAAACACTTTTGCATTATTTATTACCAAGAGACAACACCTGAACACAACGCAATTACTTAAATTACAGTAGAGGTTCAAAAATGCCTCCATTGACATTTAAACAAAGCTGACACCGACGGATCATGTTCTGTCTGACACGGGCAAAAACTCCAAGAGTGTCGTTAATTGCTCCTGCTGCTGCTACTATCCGGGCAACCAGATCCCCTTCTGATTCAACAGGAGTTCTGTAAACTAGGTTGCGCATCTCTCCCCACACAAAAAAAAACCCATAGGGGTCATATCTGGGGATCGAGCAGGCCATGGTACAGGACCACCTCTGCCAATCCACTTTTCTGCAAACTGTCGGTTCAAGAATTGACGCACAGGACGACTGAAATGTGCCGGCGCCCCATCATGTTGGAACCACATGCGATGTCTTGTAGGGAGTGGGACATCCTCCAGCAATTCTGGCAATGCTCTGGCGTTGCCTGCCATTTAATGGCCTAGGTAGGAGATATGGCCCAATTAAACAGTCCCCAACAACACCGGCCCACACATTAACGACGAACCGCACTTGATGTGCACGAGTAACTGTGGCATGTGGGTTATCCTCACTCCAAACATGCGAATTGTGCAGGTTGAATACTCCATCACGCGCAAACGTTGCTTTATCTGTAAACAACACAGAGGATGGAAATGTACTGTGCTCTGGGTGCATAATCAACTGGTTCCAGGTTGTGGACACGCTATAGGTGAAATGGACGTAAGTATTGCTCATGAAGGACGTTTCTTACATTCGTCTGATTCGTCCCCATGTTACGCGCAATTGCACGAGTGCTGATAAAAGGATCTCGCTCCACATGCTGCAGGACAGCTTCCTCAAATTGCAGCGTTCTTACTGTGCGACGGCGTCCCTGTCCAGGTCCTCTGCTAAATGACCCGGTCTCGCGCAGACGTTGGTACACAGCAGTAAACATCGTATGATGCGGGGTACAGCGATTAGGATATTGTTGTTGCTAAAGCCGCTGTGCAGCTCGTCCATTGTGGTGCGCTACGTAGTACGCACCAACCATATCAGTGTACTCAGACCAGGTGTATCGCTCCATTAGTAAACAGATACTGTACAGTATGCATACTACACTGGTGGATAAAACAATTCCTACCATCAACAGCAATTGCATTCATGACAACTGAAGGGCGTAATTCGCCTTCTACCGGTTGAAATAATCCTCATAGGAAAAATTACATTAACGAAAAATAGTTGTTTTGGTGTCCCCTACAATCTCCCAGAGTTTGTCGGTTTAAATACTTTTCACCCTGTATAAAAAAGAAGAATGTGTAGAAAATGTCCAGTATGTGTGTATACGTGTACGTTTGTGTGTATATGTGGGCGTGCGCCCACGCCTGTGAATAACAGAGATAATCCAAAAAGAAAAGTTGGATAAACACCAGTTGCATTTCAGTTCAGCATCTTGCATCTTCTTCTCTCGCTATCACCATTCCGCTCTCTATTGTCCACCTCAGTCCAACCATCATACTCTTGTTCTATACATGGCTTATGTAGAACAAACAGTTAATGAAACGGAAAATGGAGTTTTATTTATGTACGCTACATAACTTCTGTGGTTCTCAGTCTATACTGGGTGTGAAAGACGATTAATTTTGCTCAGAGGCCTCTTCATCAGACTTGACTTTTTTTACGCCGGAAAAAATCCTACATCTTCCGCCGGGTTTTAACCCGCGACCTTGGATATAATAATTAATAAGATGATGATAATAATAATAATAATAATAATAATAATAAGTAATGTTAATAATAATAGTGAATAATTGCAAAATATTTCATTTAAATTAAATCAAACAATTGGTATTCATAACCTTTTCTCCGACTCGATTCAGTTTTTGATCTGACCGGGTCGGGCCTCTAAGTTACGGACCCTACAGACCTACAGTTTTCTTGCACGCTACTAGTTGGCTTACCCTCCCCATATATAAGATTGACACCCCCAATGAGTTGCAAGGGGACTTGTTGGGGAGCGAACGCCACAAAACCACAGAATATAGAACCTGGAACTATGAAGAAGTGGATGATATGAAATGAAAGTGAAATGGATGATAGGAAAGGTGATGAATGAGTAATTCGTTGAATGAGTGGCGGGGGAAACCATAGGACCCGGAGAATACCCCCCAGACACCATTTCATCCATCACAAACCCCACATGCAGGCGCTTACCTTGATAAAATTATGTATGGCATTCATGACTTCAAGAATTAGACTTCATCAATAAGAATAAGGATATGAACTATATCAATAAGACTTATCACATAGTTCTCATGTCTTTACATCTTCTATGATGCTCACTGCACCTCCAATAACTCGCTGGAACGAGCAGCTAATGCTATATCAGTGGCAGGAAGCGATCGCTGACCGGAAATGCAAGCGGGAAACATGCTCGCTATTTCACAGCTTTGTCAATAGTAACCAGCGAAACGGCCTTGTATTTACTAGTCGATGATAGCTGCTCGTTTACAACACTGCCACAGAGGGTTTTTTGAACTCGTGCGCAACACGATACTCATTGTCAAGAGCACAAAATCCATATTGACATTGACTACTGAACAGTACCAGTTGCAAGGTGATCAACAAATTTGTACCTTTCATAGTGAGGAACCAAGGCTGATACTGTCATATTTAGTTTTATTATATAGTGTACACAAGCACAGGCGACTGCAATGCAAGGATTACAAATCTGATTTGTGCCATTCATCTGGCTTTATCTATATGTTCTGGAAATACGAGGTTCATCCATAACGTGACACACGACTTGGCATAACTAAATGATAACGAAAGATATCAGCACAAAACTTTATTTACAGAATTACAGTACCTTACTCTGAGAAATCTTTTCTATCCAAACAGTCATGCACGGTATCCAAAGTGAAGCACCGGATTTTCTTAATTCTTTTATCAACAGTTGCTTTTAACTGCTCCATAACGATTGGTGAACTTTCTCTCCGACCTTTATACACTGGTTCTTCGTTATTACTCATAAATTATGCGCCATTTCCTCACTGAAGATTTCTTCATTGCATTATCACCATACACTTACGCTATTTGTCTATAGAATTCCATTCAAAGGTGTGTGTTGATATCTTTCGTTAACATTTATTTATGCCAAATTGTCCGTCTCTTTTTGGATGAGCCTCTACGCTATTATTCTTTTGTTTTCATCTTGCTAATCAAAGTAAACATTGTGAAAAATTGATCTTGTTACCTAATTCCTTATAAGTAGAACGGAAATAAGGGAATACACTGAGTTAAAGTAACAACCATATCTTTATAAAGCTGTTATTATGCAATTGTCATTGAAATTCACTCCTCTTTCCAAAGCCGAGTAAAACAAATGACTGTAGAAACGGGAGAGATCTTCCCTTTTGAGGAAAGTATAAGTATTTTAAGATTAAAACAAATAACAATGAGTATTTCGGAAATGGTTAAGTGTACAAATATATATATATGACATTAATTGTGGGTTTTAACGAGATCTACATTTTTTGTGTAGTAAGTTTTCGCCTATATCTTAAAGTTTACCTGTTATACAAAAGTGATTCGGAATGAAGAGATCTTTAGAGGCTATTTCCAGAAAGCAAAAATATATTTAAATACGAGTATGGTGTATTTTAACCGAAACCGTTTGAGAACATCTAAAATTTTAGAAATTTTTTCCATGTATAAAATAATTTGGGGTGGCGAAATTTTTCTGAAAATATTCCTGAAGATATTAAACTTAAAGACTAAGTTTGTATATATTCGAATTTTTGTTTTTGAGTTAAGCTGTCCACAGACACACGCACGCACACATACACAGACAGACACACATGCTGACGTTTTAATTTTTTTTATTCGGGGGTTCTCAAAAAATATATTTCCGGTGAAATCTCGTATCGAATCCTTTTGGTAGAATACCTTCACTAATTACTACGTAGTTGTACATACCTGCCAGAGAAAGTAAAAATATCTCAGATATTATTGCATTCACATCTCTTTGTCTACTCACTCTTAAAATTCGTTTTACAAAAGCTTATTCTTCTAAGTATTAATATCAAATTTTATTATGCAGTTACACATTTCATTGTAGGTGTAGGAAGGACATAGTAGACTAAAATGGTTAGATTGGATTAAAAAGGCGTAATGTAACCCTTGTGGATTTTCACACCTGAAGTATTAATAGAACTATTCTGAATACCTCACTCTAAGTCCCATGTTAATTTAATGCATCTTCCGGTCCCCGTCCGATGGTTCTAATCTCTCTTTCATGGACCCTTAAAATGTGTATTTTCGATAAAATCTGGATATTGAATTCTTTTCTCTTTCTCTACATGTACTATGTACATTCCACCAAAAATTCGAGACCGAGATTTCACCGAAAATACACGTTATAGGGACCCTTGTATCCGTGTGTGTGTCCGTGTGTCTGTGAAGATAACTCAAAAACGAAAAGTCGTGAAATATCAAACTTGGTATTAAGTTTAGTATCTTCCAGGTATGCGACACGAAGAGTTTGAGAAAAATCCCCCCACCCCAAACTACCCTTTATGTGGAAAAAATGTCGAAAATTTTGATTTTCTTAAAAATGGCTGTAATGATTTTGATTAAAACCCTATTTTAAAGATACCTGTATGGTAAATAAAATATATATTTCAATTCTATGTAAATAGCCTCTAATGAGCTCTTTATTTTGGATGATTTTTATTTGCATTTTGCATAACATTTAAACAGTAAGAGATAGACAAAATATAGATAATGATAAAATACACAATTTATGTCATATGCATTTATTTCGAGATATTCCTTATAATTTATTTCCGTTTTAAACTATTTGAACTCCTACGGGAATTTGTCAACATTTCCCCACGCAAATAAACTTATTTCAATTCTATAGCAACCACATTTTAAAACATTTGACTTTAGTCTACTGCATTTCCTTATTTCCCTTCTACTTAAAAAGGAACTAAGTAATAACACTGTTTCTGCTAATGTTTTAGCATTAAATAGATAGAAGAATAAGCTTATCAACAATAATTTGTCACAGGGGTGTATAAAATTCATGTGAATGAAGCACATAAAACCTTTTTAGTCTACTTTTCAATGCCTTTTTTTCTCCTTTTTACTTGTTTATCTTCCTTTCTTTCTCGGACCATTAAAACGTGCGTTTTGAGTTCTCTTTTTATGGAATGCAATGCTTAGGTAATCAGTATATAAAAGCATTTTGTTCGAGACTAAATCCAGAATGGTGGGTTTTCGTAGTTTTATGAGTATACAGCATACGGCCGACAACCGCCGAGCTCAGCAGTTGTAGGCTTCCCGCATACCAACCGGGTTGGTTTCTCAAAAGAGTGCAACTAGTAACTAGAGCTGACGCCGGACTACGAACGTCGATAATCCAAAGAGGTAAGTAAACAACAGACGGTGCATTAGAATTGTAGCGCGAGGAACGTTAGATTGGTGTTTACATGCTCTTTAGTAGAGTCAGCAAACCTGCATTTGATGTAGTGGCGTTGAGTTTTCTACTACTCAATCGTCAATGGCTGGACTATTCAGTAATGATGACTTTTGTATGTTGTGCTTGTAGTCAAAAGAAGTAATGTTCTATGGATGGTAATTTAATTTTGTTGAAAAATTATAAACCTATTACATTCTCTAGCACCTATGTACAATGAAATAGTAGATAGAGGAGGTATTATATTCCACCCAAAATTCAATACCCAGATTTTACCGAAAATACATATTTTGAGACCGCTGAATCCAAAAAAAGCTATTTTAAGAAACATGTCTGTGTGTATGTATGTCTCTGTGTACGAACATTTTCAAGAAAATCCCGAAAACCCGAACTACCATTTACATGGAACATTTTCAAAATGTTCGATTTTCTAAAAAAATGCTCTAACGATTTTGATTAAAATAAGATATATTCATGACAAACGATATGTATATTTTGAATTTTCTGGGAATTTCCTCTGAAGGCCTCTTCGTTCTAGAATACTTTAGTATATCTTGTAAATCAAAGACAGAAACATACTACACAAAAATGTAAGTCCCATTAAAACGCACAGTTTATGTCATATATTTTTTGTAGAGCTAACCGCTTTCAAGATATTCCTTGCTATTGGTTTCAATTTTAATCCTCTTAAAATTTTTCCAAGTGGGAATTCAACTTTCATTTCTCTCCTTTGTTTTATTTCCGCGAATACAAAAGTGAGCTGAATTTAAATTGTTTCATACAGCAACGCTTTTTAAAATATTTGACTATCGCTTTAGCCTGCTGTATTCGCGTATTTCCCTTCCACTTACAAGGAAACAAGTAATAGGACCGATTCCACTAACGTTTATCTCGATTAGCATGACGTAGATAAAAGATAATCTTTTGTAACAACAATTTGTTTATAGACCACCTAGAGAAAGTCATAGGAAAGGAGCATATCGTTTTTGTTTCTTTTACTTTTTCTACTTGCTAGATAGTACAAAGCTAAAAAAAAATATTTTATTCCCCCCATAAAATTTCGATACCGAGATTTCACTGGAAATATACCTTTTAGGGACCTATTATCTATCCATCGACTCCTCAAAAAAGCTTATATATACATACATTTTCAAAGTCTAGAGGACGTCCTTCGAAGAGATGGCTGGGTTGATTTAAGATATTGTGAATGCGCCCTGCGGCCGTAATCGCCGAACGTGAGAGAACGGCTTGCTTCGTACCTGATTGCTGTCACCCATTGTTTCACCTGCTTTAGTGGTCACGTGTACCGGCGGCAAGTTCTTTTGACATCATGTTATAATTGTTATATCTACGCGAATGTTCACGTGTGCTTTCAGAAGTTTTTTTGGCGTCGAAGCCGTGCACTATTACACCTGAATCTAGTTTGAGACACTTGCAGTGGTTTGCACGTGTCACTGCTTCTGGAAATTTCCTGGCTCATAATCGACAAGTAGCAAGCGAACGTCCAAAGTAAACTATACGGAACATTTTTTATGAAAGCATTGAAGAAAGGTACTGTGAGCAGATTCTGATCGTAATCAGTTTATGGAAGAAGTAAAGAGTTGTCTGTTGGAGAAAAAGAGAATTTTGTTACAATACTTCGTGCTAGGAACAGGCCAACAGACCTTCTTCTTCACTCTTCTGTTTACTCCTACTACCTTTTTTTTTTTTTTTTACGTGAAGCGTCCTGGCTAGTAATTTGCAGTCTTAGCCTTGAGGATAGCATTATAAGATTAACCCTTAATTGCATGGTTTGCATGTACGAAGATGATTCATCAATGTTTTTATTATTTTCAATGGATTTATTTTCTAACTTCGATTCACACTAACCTTCAACAATAAGATTAGGCTAGTTATAGCTGCATATTGGCCCCTCCCCTGCTTTTACCACAGGCACATTTGACTGCAGTCCCTGGGACTCGAACTCGCGTAGTTTGGCTTTGAATGAATGACTAGTCCACTTCGTATCGCACTAATGATCACGGCTATTCAAGCAGCTTTAGTTGAGGTGCCGGTGAAAACGATAAAAATACCGGTTTGCGAATTAGCACATGTAGCAGAACAGTTCATGCAATTAAGGGTTAATTCAGTAAACATAACAGTAAAATAGAAGTAAAAGGCTATTCTTTGAGCTAGGTTTTCTCCTGCGGACAAGTTTCCTGCTGAGATGTTCCTAATTTTCCCGAAGCTACTAACGTTGAAATTCTAATAATACACTTTCAACTGCTTGTGCTTTTTTCCATATCTCTTTCCCCCCGATGAGCACGGTTAGCCTGCTTTCGACGGCTACTGTTTTTATTGAATCAAAGAAAAGAGCTGCTTCCAACATCTGGAGGATTCATACAGCTCTTATATTTCAGACGGTGCCAAGATGTTGTGCTGCAAGTGACGGAGGATTTTTCCAAAAGAATGTTTACGAGTTCTGATTTAAAATAGCTTTTACCTTAGTGCCAAAATAATGGCTTTGCGCTTGGTCTAGTATGAATTGTCATATCTCAAAACACTGTATACTTCTTTTGCGCTCAACTATGCGAATACAGGCTTATACAAACACAAACTTCTCTGACAGTATGTTTATAACCGTCACCATTCTTACGTTGGCAACAACGGTTTAAACTTTCAGATGTGTAGGCAAGTGTGTTTATCTGGAAACGTATTGTGGTAACAGATTGTGAAGATAGCTGGATGTTTATTCTTTGGTGTGTAAATATCTCAGAAATGCCTCTATTTCAAGGATGACCTCCATTCCTCCATTCAGCCTGGTATTTTGGTGATGTTGAACAAGAGATGTCATTGGTTTTGACTAGATATAATTCTTCATCAACATACTTCTAAAGAAGTTTTCAGCGACAAGAGTACCTTTATGCTTCCCTTGTTATTTTCCCCTTTCCCTTCCCACTAATGCATCCTATGCTCTTATTATGATATCTTCTTGGAAAGAATGTGTATAAAAATCTTATAGCTTTTTCTATCTGTTCCAAATACAAACTATTGCTACAAAAAGATTATTCTTTTGTTTACATCATGCTAATTGAGATAAACCTTAACAGAATCGATTTTATTACTTGCTTCCTTGTAAGTAGGAGGAAAACAAGGCTAAAGTGATAGCCAAATCCTTTAAAATTTGTGAAATAACGTAGGGTCAGTTCGCTTTGCATGGTCCCATTTGAGAAAATTTAAAGTAGTTTAAAATTGAAAACAATAATAAGGAATATCTCGAAAAAGGTCATTCTATAAGAAAAAACATGTGTAGGAAATATTATGCGTTTTAACGAGATCTACGTTTTTTGTAGTAAGTTTTTGTCAATCTCTTACGGTTTAACCATTATGAAAAAATCTGCAAAAATCAGTTTATTCCCAGAAAATTAAAAAATATAAATTGTATTTGTGATTCAAATATGTTTTGTACACGGTGAGGGGATTTTCTTGAACATATTTGTATAGTTTCCTTGGAAAATACCAAGTTGATATTTAATGTTCTTGTGGTTTTTGAGCTAGCTGTCCATAGACACATACGCACATTGACGCACGCGGACCTTTTTCTAAAAATAATTTTTTCGGACTCAGGGGACTCCAAACCATGTATTTCCGGTGAAATCTCGACATCGCATTTTTGGTTGGAATACAATATCTTCTCTATCTATTAGGTACATTGTATGTACATACGAGCTAGAGCAAGTAAAATTCAATATTCTGGTTGTGTTTTATCACGTATTATATACATTCGCAAAACTGTACAATACACATTACGGTATTTTAATTCAGATTACCTTATTAGGGGTTCAAGTGAGGTAATGTATTTGTAATTTCTCCACAGCTTATCTTTTGTAAGAAAGGAAGTATCGCATTCTATCAAAAAATTCGATACCTAAATTTCATATAAACACTAGAAATACACATAGGATCCCTGGGTTCAAAGGTAATATTTTAGAAACAAATTTTGTGTGTGTGTGTGTGTGAGTGTGTGTGTGTGTGAGTGTGTGTGTGTTTGTGAGTGTGTGTGTGTGTGTGCGCGCGCGCATAGCCATATAATGTGTTCCATTCACATAACTTTTTCCACTTATTCTGCAGCAAACCATTCTTACAAAAGAATATTCTTGTAATTACTTCATGGTAATCAAACATTAGCGAGCTAAACAGAAATGGTCTTAATACGCAGTTTCTTGTACTTACAAGGGAAATAAGGGAATAGACACATTTGATACGCAGTTTAATTCCGTTCTGTTTGCATGAACAGAGTGAAAAAATGAATAACAACCTCCCTTTTGAGAAAAGTAAGTAGGTATTGGAAGTTTAAAAACCAATAATAAGGCATATCTCAGAAATGGTTAACCCCACAAAAAATGAGATTATTTTCAATCTGATCCTTTCCAACTCCTATCCTGCACTAGCTAGTGTGGAAAAAACAATTAATTGATATAATTTTCATAATAGTTGGTAAAATTTATGCAGCTCGGAGGTTAAGTACTCCGATATTGTAATTCAACATTGATATATGTCATTTCAAAATAATGTGAATTTTTCCTGTTGGTTTACCAGGAAAATTTCGAACCATTTGGGGAATTTAATGCCATCAACATGTTGCTTTGATAGCTCAGTGGTTAGAGCAACCATATGGAGACCAGGAGATTCGTGGTTCAAAGTCTGCTATGCTATTGAATGTTTCATTCTGGTTTACCTTTCCAATTATAGATATAATACCTAAAACTTGAATTATTCAAAATTATTATAATTACCTTACAGATGATTTGCATTTACAACGAATGTGAAAGTTTTGCATTTAGTTATACAGTAGAGCACCGGTAATTCAAGCAACTACCTCGGACTATACGGAAATATCACTTAATTAGCAAATCATGAATAAATGTTGCACAATGATGGTCAAAAACAATATAGGACATATCTCTGTTATATGTACGTATGTACGCACGTCGTACTTCGAGGTCTAGAGATAATATGCTACCCCAGGTTACCAAAGCGGAGGGCGATGGCAATTTTCGGGAGCAAAATTACTTACCATGGCTTCCTTCAGAAGGAAGTTAACACCGTTGGTCCCATGTCGTAGATTTACAGCACGTAAAAGTACCTCAAGTTTCATAAAGAGGCCTCAGAGCACAATTAAGTGGTCTTGCACGCCCACTATAGAATGAAACACTAAGAACCGAAGCAGTTAAAGAGCGTCCGTAAATAAAAACTCAGTTTAATGTTATATGTACGCACACATTTCCAAGTTGTAAAAACATTAAGTTATGTCTTTAAAAGTTTTCCCATGTCAGAGACTCCCACAATGGGAAGTAAACAGCTTTAAAATTAACGTGACTCAGGTGGGCTCACAATATTACAGTATGCAGAGGTACCATCTACAACAGGCAGTCTGTTGCTGTGTATATTTACTAAAACGTACTTTAAGGATAACTGAGTAGGTATTGCTGTACCAATACAGTAGTTTTTCTGAAAGGATGATATGCACTGTACAGTCGATTGACACGCAGTCCCATTTAGTGAGCGGTGGACAAAGAAGAGCAAGCGTACTCCTCCAAACCTAACGGTACCTGTCAATCTGTAACAGAAAAACACCAGCAGTCTGGGACCAAGGTTACTTCTGTGCTTCTAAGTGAACTTTACTGTATTGTTTCGTTTTGTAGTCGACTTACCCTTCCCCTAATTAGGACTGATACCCCCTTAGGACTTACAAGCGAATGCTTGGGGGTCAGGACACTATCGCGGAGCCAATGGCACGAAACTATAGAATGGAGAACCTGGAACGAGTGGTCAGCCCATGGCTCTGCATGAATGTGGAATGAATAATAGGGAAGATGATGATGGAGCAATTGGTGACGGGGGAATCCGGAGAACTCGGAGAAAAACCACCCAGACGCCGCTTCGTCCACCAAAAATCCCACATGCGCACGCTTGGGATAGAACTCGGGCCGCCTAGATTGGAGACAAGTGGTCTAGTCAATCAATCACGGCGTTGCCTTATCTGTATTATACATGGAAAATTGAAAGAAAGTTCGAAATATAACCCTTTTTTTATTATCTAACGTTTACTTTGCTATTCTGTTTGATTACCGTTTTCGCTTGTTTTGTTTCTAATACATATTTACACATTTTACAAACATACAAACACCCATGCCAAAGCGGCACTCGAACCTACGATCCCATGCGACACGAAACACCAAAGCAAGGTGCTTTAGTGAGCGCGGCTATTCGGAAGTGCGTAAAACGTACATTCGGACAACATATAAAAACGGGATTTTTACTCTAGTTTTGCGTAAAACTTTAGTTTTCTTAAGCCCAGCTCGAAGTACACTGAACCTCGAAATACCGGGACTCTACTGTACTTGGAGTCATACGAGGAAAACATTGGCAACAACGCTCATTTTCGCCATGGCATATTTCTTTCTAGGTATTACACTACCATAAAAGGCATACGACACAGAGTTTACACAAGCTTACCCATGTTCCCATGATACAAGAACTCGTGCATATCAGTTCCACACGAACAGGACATAAAACCCGGAACATAATACTCCCACAGCAACACATGTATCGAGCCACGGTCCGCTGATAAACCAGGGCCTAAGTGTCACATCACCATTGTTGCCCTGTCTGTCATAAAATTTAGTACGCCATGAGGAAACTCCCACCTATCTCTGAATATGTGTACAAAACTATTTTCATGTCACGAAACTGGTTTACAATATTTAAGAGGCTTTGAAATTTTTATGGGTCTTAAGCTTATGTAAGTGATCTGTTGCTATTGCTTGAAAGTGGAAATGAAGATATACGTAAAGTAGTTTTTGTGACCAGGAACAAAGGTTTTGAAATGAGTGGGTTTTAAATGGAGATACCTTACTGGTTAAGACTTTTGACACTTAAACGAACACCGAAATGACGAAAGTGATTTTCTAAACTATTAAAGACAGAGTTTTAATTATTTGTACATTATTATCGGGGACAAAAGAAGCATTCATATCAAGTTTCATTCAAACATGGATTAGTCCACCTTGATAGCGTGGGGGTAACGAACCAACAGATCGCGGTTTTGAATCTCGCTGAGGGTGAGTTTCTCGGATAAGGTTTTTTCGGGGTTTTCCCATATCCTGAGAAGACAAATGTCGAGTAACTTTCAGCTACATGGATTCTGATATCATTTGAGCATAATTTCACCAATTTCATTCATCGTCCGCTATTACCAAGTAGGTTAAAGTACGTTAAGCTTAAACAAAATTTGATAGATTAGTTTATCCTTCTAATATTGACCTACATCACCGTTTTTACTTTCTCTAGCATGCATATTAAATCTATATAGTAGATAGAGAATTTATTGTATTCCACCTAAAAATTCGATAACGAGATTTCACTGGAAATATATATTTTGAGACCCACTATGTGTGTGTATAAATTGCAAATCGGTTATATACCAAATTTGACATTTATGTTCAGTATCTTCCAAGGATGCTACAGAAAGATGTTCAGGAACTTCGCTCCAGCCGAAAGTACACCTTACATGAAACAATTTTTAGAAATTTTAGATTTTCTAAAAATGGCTCTAACGATTTTGATTAAAATGCTGTGCATTGAAGTATACTTACATGGCAAATAAAATATATATCCTGAGTTTCTATGGGAATAGCTCCTGAAGTCGTCTTAATTCTGAATGACTTCTGAATAATTGATAAACCATCAGAAATAAGACAAAAACTTAACGGTACATAAATTGTAGATCTCGTTAAAACACACCATTTATCTCATATACGCTATTTTTGTGCAGTCGAACATTTCCAAGATATTCCTTATTTTTTTTTTTTAATTGTTTCATTTATATAGCCCCCTTTAACATCTAAAGACATATCGGGACCTTTGCACTAGAAACAACTTGTTTAAAGGTTGTAGATATATTTAAATGATTTTATTTTCCTCAAACACACACACACACATACACACACATTCACGCTCACGTTCATACTTCCAGACACTTTGGGGATAGGGAATAATTCTAGCTAAAGAAGAATTCCCCGCCCCAACCGGGAATTGAACCCGGGACTTCCGGGTGAGAAGTTGATCACTTGTTATTTGTTTCAAGTTTAAAATACTTAAAACTTTTCTCACACGGCAATTTGTAAACTGGCCATGCATAGAAACGGATTTCAATCACAAAAGATTTTACTATTCCCTTATTTACCTTATTCTTACAAGAAAGCAACTAATTAAGTGAATTTCTGCTGATGTTTGCCTCGTTTATCATAAAGTAGATAGTAGGATAATCATTTTAACAATAATTTGTTACAGCGATGTAGAGAAAGTCATGTGAATGGAACACATACAATTTTTTCAGCTGCATATGCCCGCTTTTCTTGATGCTTTTGGTTTTTGTGAAATGGAGTGTTTTAGCATAAAGTTTTGTCTCCTATGCCTACTTTTTTATTGTTTTATTAATATAGCCCCCTTTAATATCTAAGGTCAGTTCGGGGGCTTTGCATTAGAAACAACTCGTTGTGTGTAGGTTCGTTACGTTGGGTTAACATCGCTTTTTATTTTCGTTAAACATGCACACATTCATTCTTACCTACATGCTTCTAGACTCTGAGGGGGATAGGGAATAATTCTGGTTAAAGAAAAATTCCCCGCCGCAGCCGAGAATCGAACCTGGGACCTCTAGATAAGATGGCGGCTGCCTGACCACTCGACCACGGAGGCAGTCTATATACATACTTATTACATCTATCCACGTTAAACCGTTACCTAAATTCTTTTGTTTCTATTTAGTACAAAAAGTGTTGTTTCTCTTACATTTGCAATTATTTACTATCTCAATAAGGTTAGAATCGCCGAGACGGTGAACAAGCTACAAAGAAACACAATGGCTTCCACAGAAGTTGAAGTTACTCTCCGATGCTGGAAACGTTTCGACCACTGCATAAAAAAGGAAAAGAAAAAAGGGAATGGCACCAGATGCTTGTTTCGTGTTGAATGTTAAGATAGGTGCCCGTTGTGGGAGTAACTTTTCTCTCTACCGCGGCTTTTTTCTTGCGCTGTTCTCTTTCAGCACGGGTTTGGTATCTTGTTTGTAAATAAATGATTGTTAAATTCTATTTCAGACATACTTGGAATTTCATGGTTACTTTGTAGTTGAGCGAAATGTTTAAAACCTCTTTCGTGTTATATTTATATGATTTTCTTTATTTGCTCTTCTACAAATCTTTCAATAAACATTTTTTTTCTTTCATTAACGTTTTGATCAACTTAAACTTTCACTTATTTTATACAACTAATTATAGATATAAGAAACAGAAGGCTAAAGCGATAATGAGATTTTTAAAAAGCGGTTCATTATGCAAAGGAGTCCCGGTTTGAATACAGAAAGAAAAATCTGATGAGTTCCATTCACATGACTTTCTCTGGCTGTTACACAAATAGCTTTCTTCAAAAATGATGTTTCTTTTATCCATGACATGCTAACAACATTAGCAGAAATTGTCTTATTACTTCCTTTCTTGTAACTAGAAAGTTCATATATTAGGCTAAATCAAAAGTCACATTTTTAAAAGCTGGTCCTATGGGAAACAATTGCAGTTCGGCTCGCTTTGCATGACCTGCAATGAAACAAGGGAGATTAAACTAAACGTCACTTCCCGTTTAAGAAAAAAGGTAATTTAAAATTGAAACCAATAACAAGGAACATCTCAGAAACGGTCAGCACTACATAAAAGATTTTTCTAACGAGATTTACAAATGCTGTGCAGCAAGCTCTTGTCTATCTCTTACGGTTTAACCGCTGTGCAAGATTCTAAAAAACTCATCCAGAATAAAGAGGTCTTCAGAGGCTATTCCCAGAAAATTCAAACTACACATGTTTATTTGTGATATAAATATATTTAATATACGGTATTTATATCAAAATCGTTAGAGCCAATTTGAGAAAAGCAAATTTTTCAAAACTTTTCCATGTAAAGGGTAGTTTCAAGTGGGGGATTTTCTTGAAAATCCTCGTGTTGCATCCTTCAAAGATACTAAAAACCTAAACACAAAATTTAGTTTTTAACCGTCTTTACGTTTTTGAGCTATAATGTCCACAGACGCACACAGGAACCTTTTTCTAAAAATGTTTTTTTTTCATACTCAAGGGACCTCAAAATATCATTTACTGTGTAATCTATTAGATTGTACATCTGAGCTAGAGAAAGTAAAAATAAGTTAATCTCTTGACTTTATTTTCTGTGAAATCTTGCAAAAAGTACGTTTCTAGATCCCTATTCTTAACCTCAATATTTTACAAAAAAGGTAAAACTGATATTTTTACTTTCTCAAACACGTATACACATTCAATATACATTTTAGCTACAGAAGGTATTGTATGCTATTCAAAAATTCTATATAATAAATATTTCACCGCAAATATATATTTTGAGTTCCCTTGAACCCCAAAAAGTACATTTTCAGAAAAAAGTTATTGTGTGTGTATGTCTGAGGAAAGCATAGCTCAAAAAATAAACAGGCTGTTAAATATGAAACTTAGTATTTATGCTTATTATCTTTCATGGATGTTACTCAAAGATTTGCGATAGCATCCACTCACCGAAACTAACCTTTACGTGGGATTTTTTTTTTGAAACTTTTGGTTTTCTCAAATTAGTTCTAACGATTTTAATTAACATACCGTACATTAAAAATAATTTGAGATCACCTTGTGGTTTACCAGGAAACATGCGAGTCAGTTGAGAAATTTAGTGCCGCGCAGGCATGTTGCCTCAGTGGTAGAGCAACCAGCTAGAGACCAGATCTGTGTCTCAAATCCCGGCTATGGGATTGAATTTTTCAGTCTGACTCTACTTATTCAACTCCTGTCCTACACACGGCTTGTGTAAAAACAACAACAATTTAATCAATACTAATTGACCATAATATTTAGCTGTATTATGAATCCTGGAACTTTAAGCACTTACGACATTGTAAGTCGCCATTGGGGTGTTATCTCAAAAATGATTTGAGATCACCTTGTGTTTCACCGGGAAACATGCGAGTCAGTTGAGAATTTAATGCCGTACCGGTATGTTGCCATGCTAGCTCAGTGATAGAGCAACGATCTAGAGACCGGGAGATCCGTGGTTCAAATACCAGCTATGACATTGAATTTTTCATGCTGACTCTATTTATCCAACTTCTTTTATGAAAAAAAAAATGAAATCAATAATAAAATATATTTAACTGTCCATTCCTGAAGTAGTACACTGTAGAATTATATCACGTTCAGGGAAATGTATTTGATACTAAGTGCAACAAGCATATAGCGAATTTAAACCTTGGAGGTAATGATTCTCTTTCCTTGAGTGGAGGGAATAAAGAAAGCTCCTCCATGTGTCCACGAAATGTTATGCGCGGAGTGATACGATGTGCATTGTTTATACGCCGAGCTATTCTCAGACTGGAAGGTCCATAGGCACTAATTAGCATAATAAAACAATCTGGTAACGACTGGGATTGCTTTAGTAAACTCCATTTGTCCTTCTCCCTTTTTGTCGACTGAAATACTGACAAACACTTCATAATGAAGTAAGGAATATTATTGTGTCATAGAAGTTCAAATGGCATCATTTAGGATTAGAGGTGACGATAGCAGTGCAGACATTTTTTAAGAATTGATTCTCTCAGCAATCATGCCTTGAGGAAAACAGAATAAGAAGTGGATGTTTCTGAGACCAAAGTCAAGGCACTACAATAGATTTTCGATTACTCGACTACTGCCTCTAGTTCGAAACCCTTTCTAAGCTTGATCTAGCAGAAGATAGGGCACATCTTAGTTTGATATCAGCTGTCTGGGTAACCAGTGCCATCTCGAGGCAAAACCTATATGTACGCTGACCTAGACAAAACTGAATGTCTTGCTTTTCCTCTACTGTACTATTGAGAAGATAACACAATAGGCAACATTGAAGATTTGCAACGACATGGACATTTGTCCTCTCGTTTAGGCACTTCACTTTGAATCTAGTTTTAATTTATAATAAAGGCTTTCCCTTTTACCATTTGTTATCATTGTTAGTTTCCTCGTGTGTCATTGTTATAATACTAAAAAGAACAGATTGAACAGGTTATGTCGCAGTATTTTTGCTGAAATCCGTAATTTCGGGAAGACCCAAAACCAGAACATGAAAAAGCAATGCATAGTAAGTATAACTTCACTCTGAGGGCTTATAAAACGGGTAAAAAGTTAGGTTAGGTTAGAATAATGTTAACTATATTCTTAATAAGTTCAGTGACTTCATGAAGACTATAACGCATTTTTCACCATATGCCGACCTTATTGTGATTCGCCTAAAATCTTGTCGAAATGACGGGTTTTAGCAAAGACTTGCGACAGATATACACACATTTGTATTACTTCCTCTAGTATGCATGTACAAAGTATAAAGTAGGTGGAGAAGGTATTATATTCCACCCAAAAATTCGACACAGAGACTTCATCAGGAATAAATGTTTTGTGGACCTAAAAAAAAATATATAAAATAGTCCATGTCTGTGTGTATCCATGGGTAGCATAACTCAAACACGAAGAGTTGGTTAAATACCAGGCTTGATGTTTCGTTAAGCATCCTCTAAGGATGTGACATGTAGATTTTCCGGAAAACCCCCTTCCTTAAGCTACCCTTATATGGAAGACTTTTTGAATATTATTTTCTCAAAAATGACTAACAAGTTTGATTAAAATACCATATATTAAAGCCATTTAAATTGCAAATAAAATGCATACTTTAAATTTACTGTAAGCAGCTTCAGAATCCTCTTCATTCTGAAGGATTTTTCTGTAACTGATAAATCATAAGAGATAGACAACTCTTACTAAAAAAAGAAAGAAAAAGATAAATGTACATGATATGTATATTTTTTGTGGAGTTGAGTTTCCGAGATCCCTTATTTTTGGTCAAGAAAAGAGTAAGACCTACCACATAATGCCAGATTTTAAAAGATGTGACTATGGTTTAGGTTTATTTTATTCCAGTGTTCCTTTTTATTTACAAGGAAATATGGAATAAATGTTTTTCTGCAAACATTTATCTGGATTAACATGAAGAATTTAAATGAATACCCTTTTTTTAAGAATATTCTGTTGCAAAATAGGTAGAGAAATTCCTGTGAGTATCACACATTTTTATATATTAATATATTTTGTAGGAAATGGCATACAAATAAGGCTGCAGGTATGAAAACAAATAAAGTGCTTCAGAGAAATACAATCGAAAGGAATTGAGTTTATTGTTAGAAGTGCAATATTATGTGGTCTATTCTTTTATTGACTCTCATTTCTAAGTCTTTCACTGGTGCAATCATTAATCCATTGCTTTCCAATTAAAAACATAGACTAAAAGGCTATGTAAATGTTTTGTTGCTGAAAATTATCAGGCAAATTACATGTTAAAGTATGTGCTGTTATAAAATATTTTAATAAAAAAAAAGCAAGTACCAAAAATGTTTTAATTTTTTTTCTAAAGCAATTCTCATTTTATTTGTAAATCATATGATAAATAATTTAAAAATATTCACGAAAAACAAAACTGAATCTGCTCCCCAAGTTTAGAAAATAATTCAGAAACGCTTTTGGCTGGTCTGGGTGTCTCATTTGGTATTTGTTTCGATGTCGCTGGTTCAATTCCGACCCAGATTGATGCTTTTTAAGTACGTTTAAAAGCGAGAGCAACGTAAGGCTTCCAGAGATTTACTGGCTTGTAAAACAACTACGGAACAAAATCCCGGCACACTGACGACCCTGATATGAGCAAAATTTACAGCGTCATTAACAAATAGAATATTTAAATACTTAACCTTTATTGCAATATGCCATATAAACACATGATAGTTTTCTTCCTCACGGGATATTTCATGAACTAAATTATTAGAATGCTAATATAAGCATAAAATTTAAGATGTCTACAAACAATGAGACGACTAAAGAAGTACAAGGCCAAATTGTTCAGGGTGTTATACTTGAGTTTAGTATGAAGGAGTTATGCTATTGCTATTCGAATGGTGTGCGTATGAATAGCAGTGAAAACATCTGATATGTTCTATTAACATAACCTTCTCTAGCTATTCCAAATACAAACTATTCTCACAAAAGATTATTCTTGTATGTATATCATGCTAATTGAGATAAACATTAGCAGAATTTTTCTTATTACTTGCCTCCTTGTAAGTAGAATTCAAATAACGAGATTCATTATGCTAAAACGATAGTCAATCTTTTAAAAGCTGGTTGCTTTGTGAAAAAATTGAGGTTCTGTTCGCTTTACATGCTCCCGATTGAGAAAAGTTTTGGTTAAAACTGAAACCAATAACAAGTTTTATCTAAAAAACGGTTAACTCTACAAGAAAACCTTATATGACATAAAATATGTATTTTAACTAGATCTATATTTTTTGAGTATTAAGTTTCTGTATATCACTTACGGTTATGTAAAATCCTGCAAAACTCATCCAGATTAAAGATGTCTTCAAAGGCTATTCCCAGAAAATCAAAATATATATTTTATTTGAGATCTAAATACTTTTAATATACGGTATTTTAATTAAAATCTTTAAGAGTCATTTTTTAGAAAGAAATTCAAAAATGTTTCCATAGTTTGTGGTGGGAGGATATGTTTTAAATCTTCGTGTCGCTTCCTTGGAAGATACTAGACATAAATACCAAGTTTGGTTTTTAACGCTCTTTTCTTTTTTGAACTATGCTGTATAAAACACACACACGCGCACGCAAACTTGAACCTTGTCTTAAAAATAATTTTTTTTCGGACTCAGCGGACCTCAAAACATATTAGTATGTACATAAATGATAGAGAAAGTAAAATGGAGTAAGTTCATTGGCAGCCATAGATAAGTCTAAGCATTAAGGCCAGGACGAAAAAATAAAATTGAACTCTTACTGGAGTTTACGCCGAGCTTACAGGCCACTCCATCCATCGAGTCTGTTAGTGTTTGCAGACGCTATACGGTGTTTCCTGTTTGTAAGTGATTCATAGATGCGTTGTTTACCTTATTTGCACTGCCAATAGTTTTAGTGCAGATAAATTGCAGGCAACTGACAACATTCCTTTACGTGCCCATGAGATATACCTTATAACAACTTATATAGGTAATTTATAATTTTTCTAGTACGTATACACTGCAATGCATGTAGTAGCTAGAGATTTCGATGTTAATACGTAAATATATGTTTTGAGGTGACCTGATTAAAAATTAGAAAAAAGTCCGTGTTTGCGTGTCTGTGAACAGCATAGTTTAAAAACGAAAAGACCTTTATGTACCAAACTTGGTAGTTATAGTTTGTACGTTTTAAGGATGTGACACGAAGATTTTCAAGAAAATCCCCCAACCTAAAAATACGCTTTACATGGAACATTTTGAAAATTTTCTTTTCCAAGAAATGGCTCTAATGAATTTTATTAAAATATCGTATATTAAAGACTTTTATATCAAAAATAAAATTATATGTTGAATTTTATAGTAATAGTCTCTGAAGACCTCTTCTGGATGAATTCTGCTGACTTTTACATAACCGGTAAACCTAAAAAAATGTAGATCTGATTAAAACACATCTTTTATGTCATATACGTTTGTTTTGTAGAGTTGAACGTTTTCGAGGCATTCCTTGTCATTGGTTTCAACTTTAAACTACGTAACCTTTCTCAAACGGAAGTCATGTTTCGTTTATCTCTCTTGTTTTACTGCTGCGCCTGCAAAGCGAACCGAACTCCATTGTTTCACATAGCGACCAGCTTTTAAAATATTTGACCATCGCTTTAGCATAATGTATTCCTTTATTTCATTTCTATTCATAGAAAAGTAAGTTATATAATCATTGCTGCTAATATTTATCTAGATTAGCATGTTCTGATAAAAGAATAATCTTTTGTAAGAATAGTTTTTATGTCAAACAGATAGAGAAAGTCATGTGAATGAAACACGTGAGATTTTTTAACACAACATGGCTTCTTTCTTTCTAAACATGTAAACGTTTGTGTACTATCTCCATCTTCTACTGCAACTGCTATGTATTGCCTATAAAAGTTATGCCATCTATGTTTAAGCCACTTACTTGGCTTGGTTGATGAGGGGATGAATTGAGTAAAATTAAATAAGACTTTCCTTCAAAAAAAATAAATAAATAAATAAAACTTTTTAAAAAGAACGTGATGTGTTTCATTCACATGACCTTCTCTACATCTCTTCAATAAATTATTATTAAAATGCTTATTCTTCTATTAATAAATGCTAATCGAGAAACAATTAGCAAAAACGGTCTTATTACTTGCTTCCTTGTAAGTAGAAGTGGAATAAGCAACACCATAGGCTAAATACATAGTCAATTATTTTAAAAGCTGGTTGCTATGAGACTCAATTACTCTTGTTTGTATGGACAGAGTTGAAAAATTCACGTATGAGAGAAGTATAAGTATTTTAAAGCTAATAACGAGGAATATCTCAAAAACGGTCAACTCCATTAACAAAATGTATATAACATAAATTGTATATTTTAACGAGATCTACATTTTTGAAGTAAGTTTTTGCCTATCTCTTACGGTTTACCAGTTCTTAAAAAATCTGCAACATAAACATGTACTCAGAGGCTATTTCCAGAAAGTTGAATATATACATTTTATTTGTCATGTAAATATCTTAAAACAAGGTATTTTAATCAAAATTGCTAGAGCCCTTTTCGAGAACATTAAAAATGTTTGCAATTTTTTCCATGTAAAGGATAGTCGGATTGGGGGGATTTTCTTAAAAAAATCTTCGCGTCGCATCCTTGGAAGATACTGAACTTAAATACCAAGACAGACAGACAGACAGACACACACACACGGGAATTTTTCGAAAAAGAGTTTTTTTTTTGATTCACGGTGTCTCAAAACTTGTATTTCTAATGAAATCTCGAAATGAAATTATTAGGTGGAATGCAATACCTTCTCTATACACTACGAACATAGTACGTGAAGAGAAAGTAAAAACAATGAGGGGTGAATTGGTTTGGTTGGTGAGGGATGAATTGAGTAAATTTAAACAAAGGCCTCTCACAACCACTGGTTAGATATATATATATATATATATATATATATATATATATATACACTAATGCGAAACCACTTTTAAAGAGAAATATTGCATATTAAACTCACATGGGGAATATGTCTTAAATATCCGTGAATTCTATCTGAACGTAGAACTGAAGCAACGTGTTATCCTGATGAACAGCAAGAGAAAGCAAAACCTCATTTGAAGTGTTCCTTTCCACACAACCAGGGGTAGAACAAGGGGAATTGAGAAGCTGATTCAAATGGCAAGAATGGAGGTCACGAAGGAAAGCGATCGTGACCTGGGTAGAAGGTACACACCTGAGCTTGAAAGTCGCCCCTAAGGATTTAAATATATCTAAGGTAGCTTGAGAGATTTCTGTGGTGTACACTCAAATGAAAAACGGAACCGATCAAAGCTCAAATGTAGAGCATCGGCAAGTCAACTGCTGTATATGATGATCGTACTGGGAGTTTGACTTTTGTTGTCGAATTTGTTCATACTTATTGGAATCACTTTAGAGGCCAATTACGATATTTGACCTTGGTCAAGGTATTATTTTTCAGAACTTATAGAAATTAACTGTGTAGTTCAATTTAATCTTCTAAAGATACGATCCCGATGTAAACAAATGATGCTTTTTATATAACTGAATTCATCCTTGATTATAAAAGGCGTGTCCGGAAACTCTACCATTTCATTCTACCGCTCCCACAACGCTAGTGTCGTACTTCCACAATTGTGTACTCGTCCATCTGGTTCATTGTCTGTCCACTGACTCCATTATAGCTGGATCGTGTCGTATTTACAATTGTTAATGATCGTTCGACATACTTAAGACAATTTCTGATTCCAACTGTGAAGTGAATTCCGTAAAACGGTTTTTGAATGTTAAGCCAGCTGAAATTCATCGTCAACCTGTAGACATTTACGGCCAAATTGTAATTACAAATGGAATGGTGAGCAAGTGATTTAGGCAATTCAAAGATGGACGATCCAATGTTCATGTTGAAGCACGGAGTAGGCAGCCTTCTATTCACATGTTAGTTGGTTTAACAGGTGAATGAAGCAATTGGTGATAACTTATAGTTGACAATTAGAATGCTTTGTGATGTTTCCACAAAACACTTTGTTCAGCAGCTTCTCCACTGGCGGTAGCTTTCCTTGAAGAAGAACATACAAAAGTTGATTCTCCGCTATGACAAATGTCTGAACAATTGAAGCACCTATGTTGAAAAATAGGTTAAGAAATGCTCTTTAATATATAAATAAATATTGTCGTGAAAACAAATATTCTATGTTTTTTTCCAAACGGGTGCTTACTTTCGGACCAGCCTCGTAATTATGTTCAAGGATTCTGAAAGGCATTATAGCATGAAAGTACATTAATTTTAAACGGAAAAGTAGCATTTTCCTTGGTTTAAAGAGAAGATACGTTTCATAAATCTGCAAAGCCAAAAATTTGTATCTTAAATTTTTAATCTGGTTGTTAAACGCATTTTGATGTAAACATGTCTAATTGGCGACAATATACTTGCAGTAGAATGGAGAAAGCTCCTTTTCTGCCGGAATGTGCTCTCATCTCCGTGGTACAATGTCTACTCCATGATCTTCGTTCGCATAGGACGTCACGGGTAGAGGGTGGTATTGGGAAGAGGAATGCGGTCTACATTCCGAATTCCTCCCGGTTGTCAGTGGGCGCTTTCCGTGACCAGAAAACCTGCTGCTTTTTCATCCACCAACTCTTCGAACCCTCCCCAGGGACCTCATTAGTTTGAGTATTCTCTTAACAAGAGATAAATTTCGTACCAGTATTGCTAATTGTGTCCGCATGGCAGGCTTCGTAGCAGAAATATTACCCTGTTTCTACAAATATAAATGATTCCAAAATGATAATGATAGAAACAGCTAACTTATTTCGTGTGGATATATGGATCGCTACAGTAGTTTCGGTCATATGTGAACTCTGTTGATATACGGGCAAGAACATTTGAAAAGAAAATGTTGTAACCCTACGCTTAGGGTACCTCCCCGGCAGTGGCATAAAGTGATAACCACATTTGGGTATGAAGGGTCTAACACATCCATTTTTATAGTTTTAGAGAAAAATGAGAAAAAATAATGGCTCTGTTTTCTGTATGTATCAGGTTTTGATAATAAGTTTAAATCTTGCTAATTTTCTTTCAACTGAATCGCTGAAACTTATATTCTGAATATTCAAATTCGCAACACAGTTCCAGTAATGATTTGTCTAATTTTTAGATGTCCATTTTGAACGCTAATAGACTTTTTCCGTGCTGTTTCAAGTGTACAATTACCAATAATCGACATCTTGTCTTTTGCCTAAAACCGTTGCAATTAAACTGACACACAACAGGGTTTGTATTGATGAATTACCAATTAAAGTACTCTCAACGATTGGCCAGTGGATGAGGAGATTTTGAAATACACGCAGCATCTTTTTGTGATGGATATGGCAAGTTCTAAAATGAATTGTTATTTTTGCAAAACATTTTAAATGGAATATAGATTGCACTTGAAAATACCAAGTAGTACATAAGGTAAGTGGTGAAATACACTCTTTAAAAGTGTGGCAGAATTCAGCCTTTAAAAAAATGGATGTGGCAAATTTTTATGCTAAACACCTCAAATACAACCCAAAAAACGACTCAACCTAATCAGGATTGTTCATATCAGCATGCTGAATATAAGCTAGGCAACAAGTCGAGTTTATCGTTCACACAATACCTTTCTTTCATTTTATTTGCAACAATGGAGCTAATACAAATTTTGTTTTCTATTGTAACTCTGGGATGTAATCGTCATGATTCCTTCCAGAGTACGTTCAAATCGTAATGTAATTTAATTTCATAATAAGTAATAAGTAACCAATTCTCCAAAACAAGCTCAAATTCAAGACAATACACAAATAAAAACAAATTAGCTTGTGAATTGTCCGCTATTCAGTCTAAAAATGTGATAATATGAGCACAATTCTGAACAACAGATGCATTCCAAATCAGTACATATCATGGTTTAAACGCACAGCACCAGTTTCCTTAGAAGTCGGCTGGTATCGTTGATCCCAGCTTTGTTGCGAAACAGACTGCTATTGTAGCCTATTTAAGAAAACTTGATTTTAGTTCTATTAAAAAGGTTATGTGCCATAAAAATATAAAGATCACCAATTTTAATCAGTTAAGGAAAGTCGCAAGATGTGTAATACATCTACCGCTTCCATTGATGCTATGCATTTGGCAGCTCTAAGGACTGAGGAAAACACTTCACTATTTGGTCTTATGTTACAACTCAAACGAAAAGGCTTGTCCAATTTCAGTGTTTAGTTTTCGTTTTACAAAACTATGCTTTTTACAGTCCTAGAGACTCTATAGCTTACCGTACTTTGCAGAAAACAGGTAGTTTACCTCCCACCACATAGCTTCCTCTCCTACCAACTGATTTTAGCGCTCATGGGGGGGGGCATAATTACTACCATGCTATGGCGAAGACTGTCCTACAATACCGAAGATATGTCGAGATAGTTTCCGCCATGAGAAAACTAGTAGAGTCATTTAGCAGCCGTGTAATTGCTAAAGTAGATCAAGACTACTGTTCTAGCCCTAGAAAAAACGTCTAGCGGCGGCTGGATTTTTAGATCGCAGGGCAGTAGTTCGAAAGCAGCTTAACTTAGGGGAGAAGAGAAGAGTGCTATGACATTAACAATCTATGTATTTGCGTTTAAAAATTACACTAAGCTGTGACTATATGCTGATCAGCTAGATAAGTCAATCAAATCCAAATTCTAGTTTCGATCTTAGCTAATAATATTAACATTTTAAACCATATTTCTCATGAACTAAATTAAAGAAAAATATAATTTAATTACGTCAATGAAAACACCAACGCCTCACTTGGAAAAGACTAAGCACGATTGTTAATCGTATTAAAGAATAACATTATGGAACAATTTCTGGACTTTAATTTTTGAGGACTTCGAATATGGTATACATTTTAAAATTACTTAAAAGAAAAAAAAAATTATAAATTCCAAACTAATTGCAGAATCTTAATCTAAGGAATAAAAACCTTATGGCAGTTCCAGTGATGATGTATGCTGTAGTAAATTGGGTCGTGAATAGATCAAATAGAATATTAATATAAATGTAATTTCTCAGATATGCATCTAAAAGTCACATCTAAATTAGGGCAATTAAACAGGATCGTAAAATATTTAATTTAAATTAAAAATATGACGCGTTCAACTCACATTATTTTCTCTACATCTCTGTAACAAATTATTGTTAAAACGCATATCCTTCATGCTAACCAGATAAACATTAGCAGAACTTGTCTTATTACTTGGTTCCTTGTAAACAGAAGGGGAAACATCTGATGTGTTCCATTCATATGATGTCCTCTAGCTGTTCGGCAAACAAATCTTTTATCTGTTAATTACCTCATGCTAATCAAGATAAATTATACGCAGAATAGTCTTATTACCAGCTTCCTTGTAAGTAGAAGGGAACTAAGAAAATACACAAGCTAAACTGATAGTTGCGTTCTTTAAAAACCGGGCCTATGTAAAACTATTGAAATTCTAATCTCTTTGCTTGCCAGGAATAAAAAAATAAGAAACCCGTTTGAGAAGTGACTTAAAATTGAAACCAATAATCCGGAATATCTCGAAAACAATAAACTGCAGGAATACCAAACAAGCATTCCCCTACAAATCAGAAAGTCGTCTGTAAACCCAGGGAGTTTGGTGAAATTTGAGGTGCGGGTTCTTGCACCTCCGCAGCGAGATGAAGAACTGCTTGGTTCAAGTTAGGGACCCTCCACGGTGGCTCCTTCCTCGCCCTCTTGTTTCGATCACCCATTGTAATGACACTCATCTCATCCTACAATAAGCCAATGGCTGCAATATGGAATCCCTTCCCCATCACACACACTGTACTAACCACAGAGTCACCCAAGAAGAAGATGGGAAAGTGAATTTTGATAGCGGTATAGGCCAAAGTTTACCGTGAAGATGACATTAAGATGATGTTCACAGAGTTTTCATAATACATTTCCTGTGCCATTTGCGTTCTTCTAACTTCATCTGCTTATGGCTTATATAGGGTAGAATGAAACTGATTTGCATTTCAAAGGGGATAGTTGATAAGCGTGAGATTCCCTTCGTTTTTTCACGCCAAATAGTTGATTAAAATTTTGATGTGATTCTTAACATAACTATCTAGACTTTCTAGTAAAAAACTATTCTTACAAACTATTATTATTTTACCTATATCATGTTAATTGAGACAAATATTAGCAGAAATGATTTGTCACTTGCTTTATTGCAAGTAGGAAGGAAATAAGGGAATACACTAAAGGTAAGTAACAGTCAAATCTTTTAAAAAGCAGTTAAGTGAAACAATTGAAATTCGGTTCTTTTTGCAAGGCCAGCAGTAAAACAAAAGAGATGAAGGGGAAGATGATTTGCCGTTTGAGAAAAGTATAACTAGTTTAAAATTGGAGTACCAGAAAACATCTCCGCTTCGGTTAATTAAGTGTATATATATAAATAAACGATATGTACACTTTTTGCACAAAAATTACTAAAAGTATAGTTTAAAGAACCGTAAAGGAGATTTTAAAATTTTTTATTAATTGTACGGTAAGCTTGTGTTTATCTCTTTCGGTTTACAGTTAGACAAACGTCATCCTGAATGAAGAGTGCTCAGAGGCTATTCCCAGGAAATTAAGTAATACGCTTTATTTGTCAATGAAATATTCTTAAACACAGTTATTAAAATCGTTAGAAGTACTTTTTAAAAATGTTCTAAGTTAATGGATACATGGAAATTAAGTAATGCAGTTCGTTTGTCAATGAAATATTCTTAAACACAGATATTAAATCGATAGAAGTAATTTTTAAAAATGTTCTAAGTTAATAGGCACATAGAATTGGGGTGGGGGAGATCTCCCTGAAGATTTTCGTGTTGCATCCTTGAAAGATACTGAACTTAAATCCCAAGATGGTACTTAACCGAATTTTCGTTTTTGAGTTACGGTGTTCACAGATGCACTCACACACAGATGTGCCTTTTTATAGGAACGCCCCTTTTGGACTCTTGGAACCTCCAAAGAAATATTTCAGGTCGTTTTTCTTTGGGTGGAGTACAATGTCTTCTCCTTGCACTATGTACATAGCATGTGTAGAGAAAGTAAAAGGAACTTTGTGCTTTTGAGGATATATAAACTAATCTGATCCACAATCCAGTTATTTTAGATAATTGAATTAAAATAGAGTAATATGTTCAGAGTGCATTTTTTAGGGCAGAATGCTATAGTAAATATGTTACCATAACTTAATTTTACGCATGGCCAAATAAGTTATTCATCAACTTTTGAACATATTGGAGTGTTGGACGATTTTCACTGCGTACTTGATTTCTTAGTCAAGTTTAGGTTTTCAACGTTGCAGAAGTTGAATAAACATTATTGTTCTAGTTTCTAAGACTCATCACCTATTTGATTGTACTATTGTTAATTAAAATGCATAACTGAACATTAAAGCCAGCGTGAATTATTCATTTGTCTTGCTACTTCACCGTTTTTCTTTTCTTAGAACTGGTTTTTCTCTTTTATTACACCATTTACTACCATAGTGAACTCTTTGCTTTTAATTCCAAACTTTATCCACACATTTTCATTTTGGCTTTAATGTCAGAGTTTCATCAGCTTTGTTATTTATATCCAGGCATGAATGAACAGTATCTGGTCTGTTTCATATTTTTTTTTTATTCTGTTGGTATACTATTTTCGAGTATACGACCTTCCCAACTTTAGCCATCGTTCTGAACGTTTGTTTGTTTTCCGAAGTTCCGTTATTTTCTTAATGTTATTCTGTAGTTGTTTCTTAGTTTTTATTTCTGTCTTATGTCTGCAAAACATTTATTTAATCTTCAATTCACTGACACAGCTGCCGTCGTTATAACCAGCTAGTTCATGATTTAAGTGCTTATGTCATCTATGTTTTAGAATCGTAAAATATTTAAAACAATATATTAATATATGCGTAAACTTATAACTATAATAATATCAGTGAGAAATCTATCAAACTCATTCGAATTTTTTAAAGTCATTCAAATATCAAATTTTGTTGCGTTTATCTCTTTTAGGGGGACATATGACTGAATTTTCAAATTTCTATTCTTTTTAATCGATTTTATTATACTTCTAGTAAACATTTATGCTGCTTACACTATACAAAGTTTCAACTCTGTAGGTTGCATTGTTAAAAATATCAAGTTATTTAAAGAAATTAATAGTTGAATTCGTAAAGTCACTTACAAAAGTTTTCATCCAATCATTCTTAAATTATACCTAGACGCACTTTAAATAAGTATATATTAGACTTATATTTTCGGTTTTTGAACCTATGTGATTATTTGTTTGGATTAAAATATATGTTATACAATAAATATTTAGGCTTCTTAATTAAAAAAATATGGAGGAATTGCCTATAGAAGGATGAAGAACACTAAACCCGACAATATTACTTTCTCTACACATGCTATGTACATAGTGTATAGAGAAGGTATTTTTATTTCACCCAAAAATTCGATATCGAGGTTTCACCAAAAATATGTGTTTTGAGGACCCCAAAGTACAAAATAAGTTTTAGAAACAGGTTAGTGTTTGTACGTGTTTGTGTGTCTGTAGACAGCATAACTTAAAAACGAAAAGTTAAGTACCAAACTTGGCACTTAAGTTTAGTATCATCCAAAGATTCGACAAGAAGATTTTAGAGAAACTTCCCCACCCAAACTACACTTTAGATGGAAACAATTTCGAAAATCTTAATTTTGTCAAAAATGTCTCAAACAATTTTCATTACATTTCGTATATAAAACATGTTCACATGATAAATAAAATGTATATATTGAATTTTCTGGAAATTGCCTCTCAAGACCTCCTCATTCTGGTTGACTATTGACTAACCGGTAAACTGTAAGACAGACAAAAACTTACTACCAAAAATGCAGATTTCATTAAAACACATAGTTTGTCATTTTTTTGTAGAGCTGGTCGTTTCCGAGATATTCCTTGTTATTGGTTTCAGCTTTAAAATGCTTTTGCTTTTTTCATACAGGAATTATCAACTCCTGGCAAATAATAAAAAGAATTTCAATCACACACCAACCAGCTTTTAAATTTTTTGACTATCGCTTTAGCCTAGTATATTCCTTTACTTCCCTTCTACTCACTAGAAGCAAGCAATAAGAATAGTATAAAGTTGATAGAAGAATATACTTTTTAGCAAGAACTTGTTGCAGAGATATAAAGTCCTGCGAATTGAACACATCACATTATTTTATTTATAAGGTATATTGCTACATACTGTGCACGTTTCAACCCATTCCTTAAGGAATCTCCGCAATGTTGTATGGATTAAAATGTTGAAAAATTGCAATCCGAGAAAAAGGAAAACAAAATAAATTGATCTCAGAATTGACATATATCATATGCCTGGCCCTCAGACTTGTTGCTTCTTTCTTCTAAGTATATTTTCTGTAATTTATGACGTTTTATGGTTTGTTAAAGATATTGAGAGCTCGTTTTTCTGTTTTTCTTGTGCGGAATTTTGTTTCGTACTTTGCATGATACATATCAAATGTGCATGTGATGAAGTGAAATGTTGTGGTGAAAATTTTAAGCAGAACACAATACGTACTCTGTACGTTTTGTACCTAGTACGTTTAGAGGCAGTAAAAGAGCATAAAGAATAATATTACGAAAAGGTAATGCCTCAGGTAGGTTCCGGTTCGATTGGCACCACTCATTTGTTCCATGAGATTTACCTCCCGGGATTGGTAGAGGAAGACAAAGTGATTCCCTTCCATCATTTTCCTTTTTTGTTTCGTCTCCTCATTTTCACATGTGGTTCTGAGTTCATGGAGTTTAGATGGCCAGATGCATGTTCCTATGGGCGTTAGATATCTGCATATGATAAGTGCGATAGCTTTAAACTGGAGTTTTCCCCACAAGATGGTACTACATGCCGCACAGAATTTTCACTGTTGCATGGTTAATAATAAATGTTTATTAAGTTCTTTAAGAAATTAAAAATAAGAAACAAATAATATCGTACATAAACGACTATTTCTGAGGATAATCATTCTAAAACAGGCTGTTCCAACTCTGCTGGTCTGAGTCGGAGCTTTCGAATGTACTCAGCCACAAAACTTGGAGCCGGCTAGAGGAGAAGGCTACACGACACAGGTTTAATGGATTCCAGCATTTGTTTCGCCGTGACGATAAGCTGCCCTCAATGCACACTGCAGGCATACCCCTTCGTTGCCTGGCAGGACCAGTTTGTTTTAGATTATCGCATATTTAAGTATTACACTTTATAATAAGTAATTTTAGATTTTATTTCCACATATGTGCTTTATAACAGAACTGCAGCTACGAGTGTATATATATATATATATATATATATATATATATATATATATATATATATGTATGTATGCTCATTTTGAAATCTTGTTCTCCAGGCAACAAAAATGATTTTACAGTTAATAAAAAACTTTTTGCTATGGTTTAATAATTTCTCCTGACAGTGAATTCTACAATTTTTATTAAATGTTTTATTTATTACTTTCTCTACCATAAAAATAATAATCAGGGAAACAATTGCATTCTATCAAACAAATCGATACCAAGATTCCATTGGAAATTCTGTTTTTAGACTCTTGATTCTGCAAAAAAGCAATTTAGAAAAAAACAGGGTGTACGTGTATACGCATTTAGTTGAACATCTTCAATGGACGCGACTCGAAGATTTTCTCACTTCAGAGAATCTTTTACAAGGAAAATACAATAGAATTACTCAAGAATGGCTCTTGACGATTTTAATTAAAATACATGTAAGATATCTTCATGGTTAATAAAGAGAACATTTTGAATTTTCTGGGAACAACCTTTTCATTCTGAATTACTTATGTATAGTTGTAAAAGAAAGTTCCCTCACCTCATACTACCCTTTATATGTAAAATACCAAATAATTTCTCAAGAATGCTGTTTGATGATTTTAATTAAAAACATGTTTAAAATATTTTCATGACTAATAAAGTGCAAATCTTGAATTTTCTGGGAATACCAACAGAGGCTTGTAATTTCTTTTATTCTCGTGCTCATGCAAAGAGTGTGAAGTTTCAGCCGACGCATAACGACACGCTATTTAAAAGGCGGACAATAGCCTTATCTGCTGTATCGTAAAATGACATTTGCAAATGTGAATAGAAAAATTAACTGAATGAAAAAGAAATAGCTACAATAACAAACAACAAGTGTTGAGGAGAGAAAGTCATACGAATTCAACACACGCTTACATTCTCTACTACGTACAATGTACAAGGAAGGAAAAGGTATTGCAAAAAATTCGATACCGAAATTTCACCAGAAATACTTGATTCAATGACCTGGATACAAAAAAGAAGCATTTTCGAAAAAGGTCCGTGAGTGTGAAGGAATTTATCAGGGAAATATTTGTTATTATATTTTACTAGATATTTATTAGTATTTGTATATTAATTGATGTTAACATTTAGTATGCTTTATAAATGATTTCCTTTATTTTGCTGAGAGGGAGGTAATTAAATTTAATTACTCTTCAATTGTTATAACATTGTTATAACATTTAATTATTATTTATAAAGTTCGTTATATTAATCTCTTCTTTAGTGCATGTGTGTGTTTGTGAACACATTACTCGAAAACGAAAAGTCGATTAGGTACCAATTTGGTATTTAAATTTAGTATCTTCCAAGAATGAGACACAAAGATTTTCAGGAAAATCCCTCACCCCTAACTATACTTTGCACGAAAGATTTTTCGGAATTTTCATTTTCTGAAATGGCTCAAATAATTTGATTAATATCAAATATATTTTTGTGGAGTTAGCTATTTCCGAGAAGTTCTGTACTATTGGTTTGAATTTCCGAGCTTTTTGTTTTTACTTTCTCTACATGATACATGGTAGCAGGTAGACAGGTACTGCGCTCCACGCAGAAATTCGATATTGAAATTTTAATGTGCCCCAGTAACAAAATAAAAAAAAAATGTTTGGAAAAAGGTTGGTGTGTGTGTCCGTGTTTCTGTGAACACGATAACTCAAAAACGAAAAATCGGTAAAAACCAAACTTGGTTAAGTATCTTTTAAGTTTGTGACACAAAGATTTTGAGAAAAATTCCTACATATAAACTACCCTTTACATGGAAAGTGTTTCTAAAATTTTGATTTTTTTAAAAATGATTCTGATATTTTTGGTTAAAATGCCGTATGTTTAAGACATTTTATGACAAACGAATTGTTTATCTTGAATTTACTGGAAAAAAGCCTCTGAAGAACTCTTCATTTTTGATTACTATTCTAGAGCTCGTAAACTTTAAGAGATAGACATAATGTTACCACACAAAAGATTTAGATCTCATTAAAACACACATTTTATGTCATATACAGTTTATGTAGAGTTAGCCATTTCGGAGACATTCCCTGTTATTTGTTTCAGTTTTAAATTACTTAAGCTTTTCCCAGGCGCGAAGCTAACTTGCGTTACATCTCTTTTGTTTCACTCCCGGGAATGCAAAAATAAATAAAATTGTAATTTATTGTTTATATGGCGAAAGATTTTAAAATATTTTACTATCGCTTTAGCCTAAAATATTCCCTTATTTCGCTTCTAAAAGAAGCAAGTAATAAGACCAAATCTGCTAATGTTTATGTTGATTAGGATGATGTTGATAAACGCACGACAGCACAGTGAAAGTATCCCAAAAACTGATAACTTCAGCCTACTTCCAAGAGGTCGCAAAAACAGTATCTGAGGAAAAGGGAAGAATATCGGACAAGGGTTAAATCACAGTGAACAACCACTCGCCGGCTCCAAATTGAATTTATTTCAAATTGAGTAAATTCTTTGTGTAACAGCTAGCAAAAGTCATGTGAATGGAACATATTAGATAAAATAACGAACACGAACTGGTTTACATGAATGCCATACAAGTTCAGATGAATCGTGGTCAGTGTTAAATCTATTATTAAATATACAAAGCTTTTGTTTAATCACACATATTTTCGATAACATTGCTTACTACATCAGCTTAAGATACGTGAAAATAATCTACCATAGTCCCACGTAACTAGTCAAGAACACGAGATAGCAAGATCCTATTTTAAACTTTAATGTCCATCAGTTGCCTCTAGCCTTTCGGGAATACTACTGCAACGTTAATGTCCATTAAGCAACCAATGCAAATATTTGCCCTTCTGCTGCAGTAGGCACTTAGTGTTTCGCTGATTATGCTGGGTAACTCACACTTATGAAACACACTGTACAAACATTTGCGTGCGTTTCTGAAATTTATTCACAAGGCTGTCCTCAGGCCACAACGCTGGTCAGACCGGACTGGGAAATGAATTGCTTGCTATTCTTTCTCCGTCACATGGCTACCTGTTCCTGTAGGGTATCTTGTGACGTGAAGAGTAAAAACTTGGAAACTTACCTCCCCCACTGCTACTGAATGTAAGAACGAAATTGAGCGGTGTCGACGAAAGCCTCAAGGGCGAGAGTTTAAAGTTGGTCTACTGTTTGCCTGATAACAACGGTTACTTTTACTTATTTACTATTTACCTATGTGCTGCAAAAGTATTCAATGTGCTTTGTGATCGGTTGCACGTGTGCGCTTTTGGCTAACCACGTGTACTTTAAATTCGCGACTAAAGTTAACCCTTTTAATGCCAGCCCAAAAAGTAAAATGCTGTCTGAAAAGTGCCAAGCAATTTTAGTGCTGAATGCAGAGTTTAAAATAGTTAATAATAAAATGAGTACCATATAAATTATATAAGTAAATCTTTTTTCATTTTAGTAAACCCTTTTGTCTACTGTATAAAATGCATTATATGGATGAAAAGTCTTTTCAATATGTTTAAAAAAGTTTAAAACCAAAGAAGAATTTGAAAATATAATTAAAACTCACAAAATAATCAATAATTAGGCACCAGAACCTTACTACACAGAAAGGTAAGGTTAATTAAATGAATATTTCTTTAAATAAAGAAAACCCGATATTACTATACGATGGTTACACCACTTGGTATTACAACACATCTTCTTATAGTGTCATTAGATCGCCTTTGCAGCTACTGGTCTGGTATAAACGTTTAGGGCCTTAAGTCGCAAAGCGTAGCCCAAAATAAATAGCCCTAAGCTGCTAAGCGTAGCCGAGGGATCTGAGAAGCTAAAACCCCAATGATTCCCAGGAGAACTAAAATTTTTGGCAATCTGATGACTTTCACATCTGAACAGCACTTTCGAATATGGGTCGCCAGCAGAAGTCACTTAAACTACTACTTAAGACTGTTGTGTTTGTGTACCCTTCCATCTGTGTGGTCGCTGCAACCATCGTATAGCTTTATCAAAACCCGCTCCTGCGCCGCTTTGTCAACTACAAATCTCACACGCGGTCGCCTGGGTGAGAGATAAGTGGTCCAACCATTAGCAACGGCGCGGCCCTTGTGCGTTCTTTGCGAAATGAAAGTGACCACCGACAATAAATTTGCATGGTTAAGTGCTACTTCTGAACTGGAAGAATACGTTACTTATCAACATAAATGCTGTGATTGCGAGTTTACGAGACACAAGCAAATGCTCCAAATGTAAATTTTAGAGTGATACGATACAAGTTCCATTTCACTAAGATGTCCTGGAAACTGTTGACATCCACCCCATCTACTCATCGTTCGCTAGTCCTCTGAAAAAGGTAATACGTGATATACTCGCTACCTAGTATTGACGTTATGCGCAGACAAACGTCGCGTGGAAAGGGCCGAATACATCTGAAGACCTATATAACATACCGAACGGGGTGACGCAGCGGTAACATTTGCGACTCGTATTTGAAAGGTCCCGGATTCATACTCGGAGACCGTTCACTTTAACTTATGAGTGTTGTATTGGGATATTCTCGGGTCGCAATAAATGTTATTCATCTTTCGACCCGTGTTGATCTCTATCAGGGTAAGAAAAGTCGACGATGCTGCTTCAGTGAGGCATGGCAGTGATAAAGGATGCTGCCATGATCTCTCACCGCCCCTTTTGATTTTCTACCGTGGCTACCGGGATATAAGAACCGCCCCTTTCGATTTTCTAAAAAATAGCTCTAACGATTTTGATTAAAATGCCATATATACAAGACAAATAAGATAAATATCTGAATCGGCCCCTGAAGTCCTCTTCTAAATAGATTACATAACTGATAAGCCGAAAGAGACAGACAACAACTTACTACACAAAAATGCAAATCTCGTTAAAACACAATTTATATCGTATACAGTTTTTGTATAGCTAACAATTTCCGAGATATTCCCTGTTGTTAGTTTCAGTTTTAATGAACTTAAACCTTTCTCAAAGGGGTAATCCTCAGTTTATATATGTTTATTCATATATATTATTTCTGGCCATGGAAAGAGAACCAAATTTCAATGAAAATCACATAGCGACAGCTTTAAATATATTGCATTGACACTTTAGCCTAGTGTATTCCCTTATTCCCATTCTACTTACAAGGAATTGAGTAAAAATAACATGTTTATCTCGATTATCATGAATAATTTTTTGTAACAAGAGTTTTATTCCAGAACAGAAAGAAAAAATTGAGTGCATGGAATATATTAGATTTTTACTGCCTTAAGTGTTCCTATAATTTACCTTAGCATGTGATCATTTTTTTGTTTGTTTTGCTTTTACTTTCTCTGCATGTCCTGTGTACATAGTGTATAGAGAAGGTATTATAATGCACTAAAAAATTCGATACACATATTTCACCGGAAATACATGTTAGGACCTCCCTATATAAAAAAAACTTAGAAAAATCTGTGTGTGTGTGTGTGTGTGTGTGTGTGTGTGTGTGTCTGTCTAACTGTGAGCAGCATAACTCAAAAACGAAAAGTCCGTTAAATATCAAACTTTATATTTAAGTTCAATATCTTTCAGGCATGCGACACGAAGATTTTCAAGAAAATCCTCCCTTTACATGGAAAGAATTTCAAAAATTTTGATTTTCTCAAAAATGACTAACGATTTTCATTAAAACACTGTATATTACGGGCTCTAATGACCTCAGTAGTCGAGTGCCCTTAAAACATCTACCATCATCACCGAATATTAAAGATATTTACATGACAAATAATGTATATATCTTAAATTTTCTGGGAATAGCTTCTGAAGACATCTTTATTCTGGAGAATTTTTCGAAATTTTGCATAACTGATGAACAGTAAGCGATAGACAAAAACTTACAGGATAAAAAATGTAGAGCTCGTTGAAACGCATACTTTATGTTACATACATTTTTCCCCAGAGATGATTGTTTTTGAGATATTTCTTGTTATTGGTTTCAGCTTTAAAATGCTAATACTGGTACTGAAATAGTCAACTCCTGTCCATGCAAACAAAGGAACTTCAGTCACTTAACAACCAACTTTTCACTATCACTTTAGCATAATGTATTCCCTTATTTCCCTTAACTAACATGGAAGCAACTAATAAGACCATTTCTGCTAATGTTTATCTCGATCAACATGAAGTAAATAGAGGGCTAACCTTTTTAACAATAATTGGTAGCAGATATTAGAGAAAATCATGTGAATGGAACACATCAGGCCCTTTGTCTAATTTGCTCGTATGCTGTGCGGGCTGAACTGGAGTAGGAAGTGCTTTCAGATGCGGCCTGTAGGCTGGTATTTATAGTGGCTTAGGCAGTTTGGTGGAATATAATCCTGGATTTGTCTCAAATTCACGCGTACGGAAAATATAGAATTTTTACTTTTTCTACACGTACTATGTACATAGTGTATAGAGAAGTTATTGAATTGCACTAAAAAAATCGATACCGAAATTTCAACATGTTTTGGGTCCTCCTAAATCCAGAAAAAGCATTTTTGGAAAAAGGTCCGTGTGTGCGTGCGTGTGTGTGCGTGTCCGTGTGTCTGTGTGACTGAAAACACGATAACTCAAAAACGAAAACTAGGTAAAGTTCCAAATTTGGTACTTAAGTTAAGTATCTTTCAAGTTTGTGACACAAAAATTTTGAGAAAAATCCCTACACCCATAACTACCGATACATGAGAAAAATTTTGTAAATTTTTATTTTCTCAAAAATGGCTCTAACGATTTTTGATTAAAATACGTATATTAAAGATATCTATATGGCAAATAAAATGTATATCTTGAATTTTCTGGGAATAACCACTAAAGACCTCTTTATTCTGAAAGATTTTTTCTGAATTTGTATAACTGGTAAACCATAAGAAATAGACAAAAACTTACTGCACAAAAACTGCAAATTACGTTAAAACACACAATTTATATCATATAAATGTTTTCATGGAGTTGGCTGTTTTCGAAATATTCCTTGTTATTCATTTCAGTTTTAAAATACTTAAACTTTTCTCATACAGGAACTTGTCAACGCTTGGCCACGCAAAGAAACGGATTTCAATCCCATAGCAACCACATTTAATAACATTTGTCTGTTAGTTTAGCCTAGTGTATCCATTATTTACACTCTACTTATAAAGGAACTAAGTAATAAGACCGTTTCTGCTTCTGTTTTAGCATTAAAATAGATAGATTAACCTTATAAACAATACTTTGTTACAGAGATGTAGAGAAAGTTATGTGAATGGAGCGAGGTGGTACCGCGATAACGTGTGCAACTCGCATTCAAGAGATCCGGAATTGATCTCCGTAGACCCTGGCCCATGCAACTTTTTCGGGGATTTCCAAGTTCATAAGTGAGTGCAGGAGTGGTTTATTTCATTCGCAGAATTTCCTATCACGTGATGTTCCATCAACTTATACATCCTTCAAACCTTCGGTTGCTATCACGGTTGGGTAGCACTGTGCTTCAGCGCGGCGTGACAGGCAAAAGGAAGCTGTCTGAAACTACCACCCTGGCTCCCAGGGGCGTTGGACGCTACATGGGGCGGGGTCCCTAATCTCCCTGTCCGACTGTCGGGCAGCCTCAATCTAAACCAAGAGATCCTGCTTCAGTAGCTCGGCAGCACCTCTCGTCTCATACTTCCTCGTGGGACATAGGTACAATAACCTCACTAGTTCAGTGTGGAGTCTCCTTCGTCCTATGTATCTATAATAACTAGAAAGCATACTCCACCAAATACAGAGATTTTACTGAAAATAAACGTTTTGAAACCCTCTGAATACAAGTTATGTAATTTTCAGAAAAATACGCGTGCGAGAGAGTGAGTGAGTGAGTGAGTGAGTGAGTGAGAGAGAGAGAGAGAGAGAGAGAGAGAGAGAGAGAGAGAGAGAGAGAGAGAGTTACTAACGTGTTTACGAACAGCACAACTCAAAAATAAAGATCCTCAAAATCGGTTAAACACATTGACAATTAACTTCAGCATCATCTAAGAGTGCAACAGATTTCATGAAAATTCCTCACACAAAACTTTTGAGACTGTCTCCGTGGTGGTCGTGTGATCAGCGAGCCGAGTTCTCACTCGGAGGCTCCGGGTTCGATTCCCAGCTGGGGTGGGGATTTTTCTTTAACCAGAATTATTCCCTATCCCTCACAGAGTTTGAAGGTATGGATGTGCGTGTGTTTAGTAATATAAGAAAGATTAACCTAATGTTGCAAAACCCTACAGCGGTACGAGCTGTTTCACAGGTCAAAGCCTCCGATGACCAAAGAAGTTAAAGAGGGCTATACAAATGAAACAATTAAAAAAAAAACAAAAAAAAAAACGTTTGCATGAAAAGGATAGTTTTCGAACATTTAGAGCTTTCTCAAAAACGGATCGAATGATCCTGATTAAAATACCATGTAGTTGCGGTATGTTTATGAGAAATGAAATGTATACCTTGAAATATGTAGGATAGTGTCAAAAGTTCTCTTGATTATAAACTATTTATGTACAATTGACAAAGATACACTAAATCTTACTATGCACTGAGAACATTACTTGTTAATCATTCAATTTATATTGTTATTGCCCGTTATAGTCTATCTTCGTTATTTTATTAAATGTCTATTCAAGATTGTCATTATTTAATAGTGCTGATGTAATAAAGAGGAGTTTAATGGAAATATTTCCCGTGGGGTTTATACAATTGTGCAACATAGCATTTAGTAGGATGGTACCTACTAGAAAACGACCCCGGCCTACGCAAAAGCACTCATTAACCCATTCTGCTTATGAGCATTTGGGGTTTTCTCTAGGGATATTGGTATAATAAATAAAAAGTTTAGAACTCGTTAAAGCACGCAATTTATATCCTATCCATCTTTTTTGTGGAATAAATCATTTCTAAGGTGTTATTAGTTTTAATTCTACAATAATAACATTAGTCTTTCCTCAAATGGGAAGTAGTTATTATTTTCATAGAGAACGAAATTATTATAAAGCATCACATTACGGCCAGCGCTTATAATAGTTGAACACCACCTAGTGAATTCCTTTATTCCCATTGTACCTCCAAGGAAATAAGCAACGTAGTCATTTCTACTGATGTTTATTTCCAGTATGAAGAGAGAGAAAAATCAACTTTCGCAGGAATAATATATTATAGAATATGTAAATAAATATTATGTGAATGTAATACATGAGACTTTTAGCTATAAATATATTTTAACATTTTAGAAGGTTGCTGTCCAAATGTTAGTCCTTTGAGGGTGCTCACTTTAGAAATTATAGATCTTAAATAGCCATGCCTACATTGGTTCAGGTCATTAGGCCGCTCGAAAAATCAAATAAAACATAAGTGCGACCGGTCAAGCTTTTTTTTTATTATAGACAAATTTGTGCGCATACTGGAATGGTTGACTTTTGCGTATATGATGGATTCTTAGCAAATACTTATATATATATATAAACGCGTATTGCATAAACAATAAATGCTTTAATAATGTTCAAAAACATATTTCTCCGCCAACTACTACCACAACAGAAAATTAGAAACATTACACACGCAAACCTTAATGGATTCGAACCTAATCTCGCACTAAATTTGAAACCACAAGACCCAGTGGTTTTGCCTAAAGAAACAGGTTAAAAAAAACCTCACATAAACATACTCCTCCCTCAACTTCTATAGTCACACTAACTGGTGAATTATATCTACGGGTTTTCAAGACGCGGTAATCCTGCCAAGAGCGACATATGGTGTTCTTGCATACCAATGGTTACAAAGTTTTCCGCTAGCTTGAAACCAAGCTTATTCAGTATGAATTCAGCTTTTATGCAAGCATTTCAGTATATGCACATTATAAAACCATTTATTAATTATATTATACTTGTTTATGTATATTATTTGGTAAACATGCGTCATATACCACTCCAGCATACACACGAATTTGTCCATAAAAAAAAAAAAAAACTTGACCGCCAAATAAAACCTTCAAAATCGTCATCACAAATACAAGATCAATCAATCGCACTTAGTTTCATTCCAATTTTCGAGCAGCTTAAGTTCTGCATATTAACCACAGTTTATTTCCTGCAGAACAACAGAAACTTTTCAGTTTATTTGCGTTTATGTTAGGTAATTTCGTTCAGTATAGTGCTAATACATCCAAAGACCATTAACGGAGAAGCTATAAATGTTTATATTCTGGAAGTATATTACAGTTTGGTTTCCAGCATTATCTTTATAACCTATTTCGTAGTTAACGCTGTTAATGTCTTCACTGAAATAGGGACGCTTTTTGTAAAACCTTTGTTTGTTGCTGATTTGACTGCTCTGCCATTAAAGAGGTACTTATTTCTGTCAATCTAAGCTACGATTAAGTGTTCCCTCAATGGTGTCTATTGATGTATTCATTGATCAAATAAACTAACTTCTCTTTATTGCCTCTACCGTCATTAGCAAACGATTCATTGGTTTGAAATTATAATTCCATTGACGTTAGTCGTAGTCATTTAATCTGATGGGTTTTAAAATCTATTTTATTACCATTTTGAGGTTTTTGGTATTATACAGGGTCTTCGGTATAAAATCTGTCGTTCGCCTGGTGTTGCGCGTAAGAACCAATGCCGGTGCCACACTCAAGACACACCTTCTGTCCTGTTAGGCTGAGTGGTTAGACCGCTCGTCTCTCACCTAGGCGGCTCGGGTTCGATCCCAGGCGACGGCATGTGAAATTTGTGGTGGACAAAGCGGCGCTAGGGCGACTTTTCTTTGGGTTTTCCGGGTTCCTCCGCTATCGCATTCCACCGATGCTACATCTTCACTCCATGCATTTTCAGTGTCATCGCCTGCGGTGCCACCAGTAGTAAAAGCGGGCGAAAACACTATAAAAATTTGATGGGTTCCATTCACATGACTTTCTCTACAACTCTACAACAAAGTATTGTTAAAAAGCTTATGCTTCTATTTACTTCATGATAATCGAGAACAAAAAAAGCAAAAATAGTCTTATTACTTGCTTCCTTGAAAGTAGGAGTGAAATAAGGGTGTACCATAGGTTAAAGTGATAGTCAAAAGCTGGCTGCTAAGTGACTGAAGCTCCTTTGTTTGCATGGAGTTGAAAAATTCCTGTTTGAGAAAAGTGAAGTATTTTTGAAGCTGTGACTAAAAACAAGGAATATATAAAAGAAACGATCAACTATACGAAAAAAATGTATATAACATAAATTGTGTATTTTAACGTGCTCTGCATTTTTGTGTGACAAGTTTTTGTCCATCTCTTACGGTTTAGTAGTTTTTCAAAATTCAGTAAAGTTCACACAGAAAATTCAATATATATATTTTTTATTTGTCAGATAAATATATTTAATATCGATATTTTAATCAAAACCGTGAGAGGCATTTTTAAAAAAATGAAAATGTTGGAAAAAAAAATCCATGTAAAGGTAATTGGGGGTGGGGGAAGTTTCTTGAAGATACCAAGTTTGATATTTAACGTTCTTTTCGTATGAGCCTATGCTGTTCCACACACACACACACCTACACACATGCACACACACACTGACCTTTTTTCCAATTTTTGGGGGGATTCAGGGGGGCCCAAAACATGTATTTTCGGTGAACTCTCGGTGTCGAATTTTGGGTGCATTACATACCTTATCCATACCCTAAGTATATAGTACGTGTAGAGAAAGTATAACTGTCCTTCAACTACCACCAAGACCACGTAGTCATTAGCGTCCGTATCCACTATGATTTACGTAGATGGGAAGGCGTGTTTGTGGGGGGGGGGAGTTCACACTGCAACTACGATGAACTTTTTGTGCCCAGACACCATAAGAATAACATGACATGAACGTGTCCAACACCCAGCCGAAACCGACCGCCGTGAAAGGGCCACCGTAGTAGGTCATTAACATAGTCCAAGCAACCCTTGATCTCATCGCTAGAAACCCGCGGTCTTAGCGTGTTTGACCTTCTCAGACGACTCAGCCCCACCCTGCCACCGAGATCAGGATTTTTAAAGCGCATTCACAAAACGGATGGGCGCCACCACTGTTCACATCAGGAAAATTCCCCATTTACAGGTAAGATTTTTGGAAAGTTATTTTCTCAACAGTGGCTCAAAAGACTTTGATTAAATTGCCTTATATTAAATATGTTTACATGACAAATAAAACGTATAACTTAAATTTCCTGGGAATAGCATCTGAAGTCCTCTTAATTCTGAATGACTTTGCACAAGTAAACCTAAGAGATAGATAACAGCTTACTACACAAAAATAGGGATATCACCAAAAACATAATTTATATTTTTTATTGTGGAGCTTACCATTTCGGATATATTTTTTGTTATTGGTTTCAACTTTAAAATACTTTAAACTTTTCCCAAACGGAAGTCCTTATCCGTCCTGCTTAATATATTTATTTACTTCCCTTCTACGTAGAAAAAAAACTAAGTAATACAACATATTCTACTAATATTCATTTAGATTAGTCCGAAGCGGAGAGAGAATAATAAGGTTTTGTAAAAATAAATTGTAACAGAATAGATAGAGAAAGTCATGTGTTTGGAACACATCAAATTTTCATTTTCTCCAGCAATTAGATAGAGAAGTATTGTAGTCCCCCAAAATTGTAAATTGAGATTTCACCAGAAATAATTGTTTTGAGGCCCCCCGAATCCAAAAGTCCGTGTGTGTATGCGGTGTGTGTGTCTGTGGGCAGTATGACCCAAAAACGAAAAGTGCGTTAAATTATAAACTTGGTATTTAAGTTTATTTTATTTTGATTAAAATATGTTATATAAAAGATATTTGCATAACAAATAAAATATATATTCTGATTTTTTTCAGAATAACCTCTAAAATCCCCTTCGGTTTGAATAAATTTTGCATAAGTGGTAAACCATGAGATATAGGCAAAAACTTGCTACACAAAAAATATAGATCTCGTTAAAACACACTATTTATTTCATAGTTTTTTGTTTTTTTTTTGTGTTCTAGAGTAACCATTTTCGAGATAACCCATATAATTTGCTTCAATTTTAAAATACTTAAACGAGAAGTCCTCATAATTTTGATCTCTCTTTGGATATACTCCTGGCCATGGAAGGAGAACAGAATTTCAATGTCAATCGCAGAGCAGCAGTTTTTATAATTATTAACTGTCGCTTTGTCCTAGTATATTCAGTTATTTCCCTTCTAAACAGAACGTACTAAGTAATACAACCATTTCTGTAAATGTTTATCACGATTAGCAGGCATTAGAGAGAGAGAGAGAGAGAGAGAGAGAGAGAGAGAGAGAGAGAGAGAGAGAGAGAAGAGAGAATAATAAGATTTTGTAAGAACATTTGTAGCAGAATAAGTATAATGAATCACACCATTTTTTTACTTTCTCTACACGCACTATGTACATAGTGTATAGAGAAGGTATTGTATTGCACCCAAAAGATCGATACGAGATTTCACCGTAAATACATGTTTCGGGCCTCCTGAATAAAAAAAAACAATGGTTTGTGTGTGTATGTGAACAACATAGCTCAAAAACGAAAAGACCGTTAAATACCAAACCTGGTATTTAAGTTTGAATATCTTCTAGAATGCGAAATGAAGATCTTCAAGAATATCCTTCCACACCAAATTACTCTTTACATGGAAAATTTTTCTAAAATCTTTATTTTCTCAAAAAAGGCTCTAACGATTTTCATTAAAAGGTCTTATATTTAAGATATTTACATGTAAAATGTATATCTTGCATTTTTTCGAGAATAGCCTCTATACACGTCTTTATTCTGGATGATTTTTATTGAATTTTACATAACTGGTAAACTGTATGAGATAGACAAATATTTGCTACAAAAAATGTAAATCACGAAAAAGACACAATTTATGGCATATACATTTTTTTATTGTAGTTGGAAGTTTTAGAGATATTCCTTGTTATTGATTTCAGTTTTAAAATACTTTAACTTTTCTTATACGGGAACTTGTCAACTCCTGGCCACGTAAAAAAACAGTTTTCAATCCCATAGTAACCACATTTTAAAACATTTGACTGTCGGTTTAGTCTAGTGTACTCCTTTATTTCCCTTCTATTTATAAGGAACTAAGTAATAAGACCGTTTCTGCTAATGGTTTAGCATTAAATAGATCGAAGAATAAGCGTATTAACAATCATTTGTTACAGAGAAATGAAAGTCACGTGAATGATACACATCAGATTTTTGATTTTTCAATCAGCGTTTGCCTTGGTAACGTTTGCTAATGTTTTATACTGATTCAGAAAATATGCAGGTCAGAAGGGGTGATCCCTCGAGGGCCATTATCTCCCTAGGGACCGTTGCCATGGCACCGGCTAGCGGAAAGTTCTACATATATTGCGGTTCAAATATTTGCATTATACAACAAAGCCTGTATCCTGAGCCTTTCTAATGACCGAAGTGGAAATGTTGGTAACAAAAAGATAAATTATAATGAAGAGATGTAACTGAAAAGCTTCAGTCATTGAAGTACAGCATCTCCACTACATCTTAGTTAAAGTGTAATAAATCCGCATTCTTCAATTTTTGAAATCAAAATTTTAATTTTTAAACATAATTTATTTTTTTTCATTTGAAACTACTAAAAATATAATTAAATCTTACTATAATTATTTAGCCCGAAGATTTATGGATTATTCCTTGATTTTCGATGTTTATTCATTTATAGTAAGTTTATATGGTTATTCTTGCTATGTTTATTAGATTTTAGTTAATTTCGAGCGTTAAAACAAACGTAAACATACACATAATTATGCAGTTCATTATCACCTAATAAATCATTGTATACACTTTATGAATTCTGAACATATTTATGGACTAAAAGACTTAAGATTAGCTGTTCTTTCTCATAAGAGCGCGTTTAGGACAAGAATTGAAAGTTGCATCAGACTGAGAAGTTCAACCGCATAACCGAGATGTATACACAAAAATACATTAAAATATGTCTGACGCTGTGATTTTACTGAAAATGTAAATGTTTGACGTGGATTTGGGTCTTTCCACGATTTTTACTGGTGCCATTCTGATACAACATGCTACACCAATAAGAAAAGGCAAACTCTATTGGGCAATACGCCCCTTTACTCCCCAACCCCGCTCGATGCTCCATCAGAACAGGTTCACTTGTACAAGCAGTATTTAAATTTTTTCAATCAGGTGCGCAAATTACCTTGGCATTAGAACTTCAGTATATAGTACAGAGAAAAGATGTATCTAATTTTGTATCACTGGTGAGTATTGTTCAACCAGAAAGTTTGAGGATCACCAGTTTGCAACTCGGAACTTCATTTGTCACAAGTTACGTCATGTACAACGTAACTTGCTTGTCCAATACACTTTTAAGAGTATAGGAAACAAGTGAAAGATATGGGTGGAGTCAGCGAAAAGACCTCGTCTTACAATAAGTATTTTCCAGGCGTATTTTTAATGTCTTTGAGTGTACCACGGATTTTTCGGTTTCCTCCCGGTTGCTCTAGCCAATTCGGCTGCGATGGTAATAAGCCGGTACGACATTAAATTCCCTCTGGTTCGGATTTGTGATGTGATAGCAAGAGAATTTAATGTCGTACCAACCGTATGGAAACCGAAAGATACTTGATTTAAATCACGAGTATTCATTAAATTTTTAGTGTGATTTTATCTTTCAATCCCAAAAGATTGATTTTGCGTTATAACACACACACACACACTACACACAGACAAACACATGCCAAAGAGAGTAAGTGAGAGAGAAGGAGGGAGAGAGAGAGCGCAGAGAGTGCTCGAATGTGCGACATAAGAATTATCTGAATAGAATTATCTCGTCAAGTGAGGGAAAAAATGAATATCAGTCTATGAATAAGTTTATACTAAACCAGTTTTGAATAGCAGCATTTTCTCCAGGTAAATAAATTAAATACAACATAACTGTTTGGTGTTATAACATTAAAATATATATTTATTTATTTAATTTCCTGTGGTGTGCCCTTGAAATCATCTTCATTCCAAATTTATTTTGTATAAATTTGGTTTTTTGTATTAATTTGGTTTCATGTATATATATATATATATATATATATATGATATTGAGGATTTAAAGTTTGGTGGAATACCATGGCGGAGAAAACAGGAGAAGACCCACCCCTGCGCCGCTTTGTCCACCACAAATCTCACATGCGGTCGCTTGGTATCGAACCCAGACCGTCTAGGTGAGAGGCGAGTGGTATAACCACTCGATCACGGCGCGGCCTATATCTTATTAAAAGCATAATTTATTCCATATATAATTTTCTAATTCAGTTGACCGTTTTCGAAACATTTCTTCTAATTGGTTTCATTTTTAAGCTACCTAACTTTTCTCAAAAGGGATCATGCAAATCGAACCAAACCTCAATTGTTTCACAAAGCGACCAGCTCATCGCCTTAGTCTAATGTGTTTCCTTATTTCTCCTCTACTTACAGGAAAGCAAATAATAGGAAATTTTTCTGTTGTTTATCTTGATTAGCATGACTTAGATAAAGAATAATGTTACTTTTATGAGAATAGTTTTCATATGGAACGCTAGAGAAAGTTATGTGAATAAAACACATCCATTTTTTTTTGTTATGCTAACTGTATCATGCTTATATAAACAAGTCTGTTTTAGCATACAAATGAAATTTGTTCACCAAAATAGATTGCTATCTAATTTTACAATGATTTTACTTTCATAGCTTTGAAATGGATTTCCTCAATTTCTTTGCAAATGAAATAGACATAATTGATATGCATTGAAAAAACATCAAACATTACATGGATTGGTAAAAATCCCATGTAGAGTGAAATCCATTTTTGAATGACTGAACAAATTTGATGAAATTGAAATGCCAAAAATCAGAAAAAAATATTTAGCAGAGAAAAATTAACACAAATGACGTGAGTCAAGCTCACAGTATAAAAATTTAATGATAAAACAAACTTGTTGAAGATAAGCTATTAGAACATTTCTAAACAGTTAGCCTTCTAGGTCATAATGAATGTGACACATTATTTTCATATCTCAGGCAAATAATGAAAATATGTCATTAAAATGTAATAATGCATTTTATATATGTTTTTATGACATATAAAAATCACATTTTCAGTTTCAGAGCTTGATGGGGTTGATATTATATTTTTGTATTAAAAACATATTCCTTTATCGACAATTATGTTTTTATTTTTGTATAATCAAAAGATGTATAAAGATATGTACATTTAAAACTGAAAACTGGCTTTAAACAAATGCCGTATATACTATCTTAATAATCAGGCTTAGAAATTTTCAAGCAAAGCTTCAACACATAGAACGTACATAAGCAACGGCCGTGAGTCACTGCAGGCAGGTAAAACGCGGTCTCGTGACTAATGTGCACGCACCAACAGACTACAGATAGACGCGGTTTTACATCAACTAACGTCGTAGCGTTAATTCCGGTAGCAGTTCTAAATTCCTTAGGCTAGTAATAATATAAGTAATTGATAGAAATACTATACAAATCCTATTTTTAATATCATTATTTGTACAATTCAAGAAATTATATGATAGATTCTAAACTGTTTATTAATAGGTAGAGTAAGACTGAAAAATTCTATGCCATAGTCGGGAATTGAATCAAGAATCTCCCGGTTTCTAGCCTGTTACTCTACTACTGAGCTACGATGGAAACATGCCGGCACGGCATTAAATTTTTCAACTGAATCGCATGTTTCCCGGTAAACCACAAGGTGATCTCAAATTACTTAAAACGTCGTAAGCACTTTAAGTCCAGAGCTTCATAGTTTAGCAAACTATTATGATCAATTAGTGTTATTTTAACTGTTTTTTATTCACATAAGCAGTGTGTAGCACAGGAGTTGCATAAATAGAGCCAGACTGAAAAATTCAATGGCACAAAAAATTTAGATGCTAGGATTCCACCGGAAATACATGTTTTGGGGATCCCCGAATAAAAAAAACACATTTTTAGAAAAACGTCAATGTACGTACTGTTTACAAAAGCATATTGTTCTATCTAATTCATGCCAATCAATATAAAAATTACCATAAATTTTCGTTTCTTATAAGCAGAATAGAAATATGGGAATACACTATGATAAAGCGAGAGTAAAATCTTTTAAAAGCTGGTTGTTATGTAACATTTGGTTCTATTTGATGGCCAGCAGTAAAACAAAAGAAAAAGGAATTACAAATGCCCATTTTAGAAACGTTTAAATATTTTAACATTTAAACCAATAACAAGAAATATCTCAGAAATAACCAACTTCACAATATATAGCATTAATTGTGTGTTTTAACGAAATATGGGTTTTTTTTTTCCTTGTGCAGTAATTTTCTGTCTATCTCTTACGGCTTGCCAGCTACTTAAAGGACATCCGGAATTAAGAGATCTTCAGAAGCTATTTTCAGAACATTCAACTTATACCTACACTTTATTGATCATGCAAACATTTATAACATACTGTATTTGAATCCAAAGTGTTAAAGCCATTTTCGATAACTCAAATGTTATACTGCCCACACACACTCACACACAGACAGACAAACACATACATTCACCTTTTTCTAGAAATACTGTTCTCTACATTCCGGGATCTTCCAAGCTTGTATTTACGGTGAAATTTTGGAATCGACTTTTTGGATTTTTTTTCCTTGCAAGAGGTTGTCATCTATCGTACTTAATATTTACGAGTTGTACAAGATTATATATTATGTGTTTCAAAGACTTCACAGATCATTTTTAGAAAATAGATCACAGTTTAATTGACTGCAAATATCTTTAAATAGTGTACTTTTAATCATAATCGTTAGTGCTATTATTTTTCAAAAGTATAAAAATTTCAAAGATGTTCTAGAATGGTTTTTTTTAATTTTATTATGCCTCTTCTCTCAATAAATCAAACTATTTCCGGTCTATTATGTAGTGGTATAAGGTAAAAATCTCACACCACTTTATCGACTGAAAAATGATATAGTGAAAAGAAAAAAAGATGATGGCGCTGGGAACCACAAATGGTCTTCGCAACGAACATAACCACAAATAATCATCTCCATAAATAACCAACCAATGTGGCACCGTATAGCATCATTAATGTTACTTCAGCTCTGAAGAAGGCGAGGAACGCTGATCTTCCGCAGAGGTGATATCTGCTGCATCCCAGAGGTTTTAAGTCATAATTATTATCCTAGCCGAAGCGGCATTTATCCAGTTAACTCCGGATATTCCGGTTTCTTCTGTTAACTATCCCAGCTCCACTCCATCGCTACCTTTCGTAACCGTAAATATTGGTCATACACTATGAGCTCTAATAGTTCATATGGCTATTAGATTTTGAAGCAATGTGATTTCATAAGTCTTTGGTCGTTATTTCTATTTGTTTTACCCATCTTTCATCATATATGGATAACTGCAGAATGCGCATACGACGTCGAACTCTCGAAATAATGTACAGTGTATCCAGAAAATAACGAACATTTTGGTATAACTAAATAATAACGAAAGATATGAACACAAAACTTTATTTACAAAGTTACAGTACCTTATTCTATGTCTCAACATAATCGCTGTTACCATCAAGATATTTATTATCATGTGACATCGGTGTTACAAAGTTATGCTCTTCCACTGCTAAATATCTGAGTCAAGATTTGGAGGTTTTCACCGAAATCTTATCCATTCAAAAGTCATGTATTTTGACCAAAGTGAAATACCGATTTTTCTGGATTATTTTATCAATATTTTCTTTTAATTCTTTCAGAAGATTGGCGAACTTCCACACTGGTCTTTGTTGAAAACACTGGTTACTCGTTAATTATGCGCTATTTTTTCGCTGAAGACTCGTTCATTGCATTATCACTATACTCCATCCAAAAAAAAATAACAAAAAAAAAAACGAATAAGTTCTTCGGCGGTAGAGAAACATAACATAAACTTTGAAAAACTAGTAGCACGTGACAATAAACGTCTTGACAGAATTGTTGATTACGTTGAGAAATACAGTAACTTTGTAAATAAAGTTTTGTGTTGATATTTTTCATCATCACTTAGTTATGTTAAATCGTGACACTTTATGGATGACCCTCGTATATTTCCGTTGAAATTCGGTACCGAATTTCTGGATGGACTACAATACCTTTTCTATCTACCCTGTACGTTGTGCACATCGCTAGAGAAAATAATAATACCTATAGGGTTTAAACTCCATTTGTGTTATCTCATGATTATGATACATTTCGTTATTTTACGGTATTTTATGATGGGCCTATCAGTCGTGCATTCATGGAACCGTACATTTTGGTAGTAGCAGTAAAAACAAATTGTCTGGTTTAGCCATGTACTACACAGGAAAGAACTTATCCGTGAGAACGTGCTGAAATAGGGTTTCAGGATTTGATGCGCATGTGATGGAAACATTTGCTGCATAGCTGAGAGCAATTTGTTGTTGATGGAAAACAAACAAGAGAAATTCAATAGAGGTGTCGATCAAAGATGTCCGCTGTGTGGTTATTAATACTATTACACACAAATGCAGATTATGAGGTTTATCTACTGCAGAATAACGTAAATAACACAGCATGCGTGTTATACTAAGCAATGTTTGCATAGAAAATAACATTCATTCACATAGCTTTTTGTAGCTTTTCCATAAAAAAACTTTCCTTATAAATGATTATTTTTATACACGTCATGCGAATCCAAAAAATTGACATAATCGGTCTTATTACTTTCTTCTTTGTAAGCAGAAGGGAAATAACGGAACACAGAATGCTAAAGCGATAGTCAGATCTTTCAAAATCTTTGTTTCTAGGAGTAAACAAAAGAGAGAAGAAAAGAAAGATATTTTCCCGTTTGAGAAAGTACGTTAAAACTGAATCTATTAACTAGAAATATCTTAAAAACGGTTAACTGTACAAAAATGTATATGATGTAAATGTTGTGTTTTAATGAGATCTACATTTTTTGTGAGTAGGTTCTTGTGTATCTCTTACGGTTTACCAATTTTACAAATTTTATACAAAGTCACCCAGAATAAAGAGGTCTTCTGAGGCTATTTTCAGAAAATTCAAGAAGTACATTTCGTTTTCCATGAAAATATCTTATACATACATTTTAATGAAAATCGTTAGAGCCATTTTTGAGAAATTAAAAAATTTTGGAAAATGTTCCATATAAAGGGTAGTTAGTGCGGGGGATTTTCTTAAAAACTGTATGTAGATTATTGGAAGATACTAAAATTAAATACCAAATTTGGTATTTAGCCGACTTTTCATTTTTGACTATGATGTCAGACAGACAGACAGACAAAAACACTCAGACACACACGGATATGTTTCTAAAAATTCTTTTTGGATTCAGTGGGTCTCAAAACATGTATTTCGGATGAACGCTGGATATTGAATTTGTTTATGGAATACAATACCTTCTCTATTTACTATGTGTGTTATGTATGGTATACATAAGAGAGAAAATAAGAATAGTAATACATTTTAAGGCGCTTGAAATCCATTTAGCGCCATTCTTGTACAGAGTAAAGTTTTGGTTGTTTTGTGACTTAGGTTATGTCTCCAAATGTTGAATCTTTGGTGTTATAAATGTATCTATATATAGAATTCTTCACCATTAGATGACTAACTGTATGAAGATGTCAGTCGGAGAAAGTCATGTGAAGCAACACATATTATTCTGACAGACATTATTGTTGCTCCATGGCAGAGCTTATTCTGAACTAAAAAAATCCGATGGGTTCCATTCACATTACTTTCTCTACATTTTCTGCAAATAAACTATTTTTAAAAAAAATATTCTTTTATATAAAGCATTCTAATTGAGATAAATATCAGCAGCAATTTATTATTACTTGATTCCTTGTAAATAAAAGGCAAATAAAGACGTACTCTGGGCTAAAGCGACAGTCAAATCTGTTAAAATCTGTCGCTATGCGTTTGTTATTGAAAATCAGTTTTATTTCCACATGCAAGGAGTAAAACAAATGAGATATGCAACGGTTGAGGATCTCCGTTTGAGAAAAGAATTAAGTATTTTGAAATTGAAAGCCACAACAGAGAATATCTCTAATATATCTCTACAACAAACCGTATATAACATAAATTGTTTGTTTTAACGATATCTACATTTTTTAAGTAAGTTTTTGTCTATCTCTTACGGTTTACCAGTTAATTAAACTCGTTCTTAGAGGTTTTCATTGGCTATGCCCAGAAAACTAAAGATATAAATTTTGTATATTATGTAAATATCATAGACATATAGTATTTTAATTAAAAATCGTTACAACCATGTTTAATAAAATCGGTTTTCGAAAAAAATGTTCCATGTGAAGGGTAGTTATTTAAGGATATTTTCCTGAAAATATCGAGTTTGGTATTTTATTGGCTTTTCGTTTTTGAGTATCGTGCTCACAGACATACCCACAGGCTCGGATCTTTTTCCAAAAATACTCTTTTTGGGTCAGGGAACCCAAAACGTTTGTTTCCGGTGAAATCTCGACTTCAAATTTTTGGGTGGAATAAAATACCTGCTCTATCCTTTACGTAATTATATAGTACGTGTAGAGAAACTAATACGGCCTTCTTGGCAAGAACATATTATGTAACAATTTCAACATTAGTTTTCTAATAGCAATGCCTTGAAACGCTTTTTAGTATTTCAGTGATTTAGAACATAAAATTGCAATATAGCTATGCTTTTGAGTGGACGAATTATAAATGAAGAAGTAGGGAATCTAGGCTTTATTTTCTCAAATATCCGACCCATAATTCCAACAGTTTAGACATTTTAAAAGGTGAACCATTTAAACTGGGACTATACAGTATATCATTGCGTTTTTCGTACACAACCATTCATAATTTTCGTTGTTATTTACGGCGTGTAGAGCAATTACAAAGTGCTTTATACAAATGTTGTTTAGTGTTTAATGAGAAATGAGAAATGAAAAAAAACAGCATAAAAATGTAGGTTTCCGTTTTAAACAATTAAATTGACCCTAAAATTAACATTCCAACGTCCTACAAATAAAACTCTACCAACATTTCATTCTCCCTCTCCCATACTGTCAAGCAACCTTTATTCAAAACATTCCTTTCTACAACGCATAGTTATGGAGGTATCGTACAGTCTCAATTTAAAGGATCAGTTTATATAGTTGATGACATCTGGGTAACAGTAGAAAAGTTTTGTTTGCATAGCACCTATCTGTTATTTCAAATTCTTATACATAACAAGTTTACAATATTAATTTATGTTTTTGCTACATACTTGAGTTGATTCATTCATTCTCTGCTCTCCTTAAAACTTGTTTTTAGATATCCTCTAAGGCAGCCAACTTACCTGGAATAAAAGAAAATTCACAATTACTCTTAAACTCTAAAGAAGTATATTTAAACTGTATCCGCAGCATAAGAAACAAAAGTATTTTCATAATATAAACAACTCCGATGTAGGTACTGGATTAATTGTTTTTCACACAAGCCGTGTGTAGGACGTGTGTTGGATAGGTAGATTCAGACTGAATTAATGCAATACCAATTGACCATCATAGTTGACTATATTATGAATCCTGGGTCTTAAGTACTTACAACATGGTAAGTCGCCATTGGGGTGGCCATCTCAAAATAATTTGAGAACACCTTGTGGTTTTTCGGGAAACATGCGAGTCAGTTGAAAAGTTCAATGCTATACCGACATGTTGCCATGGTAGCTCAGTGGCAGAGCAACCGGTTTGGGAGATCCGTGGTTCAAATCCCGGCTATGGAATTGAGTTTTTCAATCTGACTCTACCTATCCAACTCCGAAGTCTTACATTCACATGCTTTCGTACCCTCTATAAGTTATTAATGGGTATACAAATTGTATTTACGAAAGTTAATACTTCCATCTTAATTTCAATTGAGCTAAGCCTCTGCAAAACTAGCTGCAGTAAACATTTCGTTCTAATCCAAAAGAAACAGTGATAGTCAAATCTTTTAGAACTGGAAAATTTATGCTAGGCTTAAAATTCTATACTTTGTGTGCAGTCACGAGTGAACTTTAAAAAACAGTAGAGTAGTGAAAAATAGGAGCTACTAATAATGGATATCTCAGAAATGGCTTAAGTTGCCACAGAAGTGTTTCTTTTTTAACAATTTTGGTAACAAATATCGATTATTGGGTTTTCGGTACAAAAAATGTACCATACGCAGCAGGAAGTAATTACGAAACACTAGGCTAAAGAAATAGTCAACAATAAAGTTGTTGTCCCTATATTATGACCACGAAATTGTGTTCTCTTTGCATAGCCAGGAGTAAAAATATGACTACTCCCCATGTAAGAGAAAACTGTGACGTCTAACTATGAATATATCGGAAACGGATAACCAATAAAATTTATGTTGCATAAGTTATGTGCTTTAACGTAGCTACAGTTTAACAGTTATTGAAAAATCATTCAAAATGAAAGGGACGTCAGAGGATATTTCCAAAAATCTCAAGATAACTTTTCATTTGTCAAGATAATATCTTAAACTTATGACATTTTAATCGCTATGACAATTTTGAGAAAAGTTTTCGAATAATGTTCAATGTTAAGGTTATTCTGCCAAGCGCAGAATAACCTTAATAACCTTAATATTTTTTTGAATATGTGTGTGTGTGTCGCAATCTTGGAGGATGTGTAGTTAGATATCAAGTTTGGCGTTAAACAGCGTTTCCTTTTTGAATTATGCTGTTCACACACAAACACACATACAGAGAACCACACATATACACACAGTCCTTATTATAAAATGATTTATTTTTTGGATTCAGGGGTCATCAAAACATATATTTTCGGATAAATATCGGTATCTAATTTTGAGAGTAATGCAATAACTTCTCTATCTAATATGTGATAGAGGAAATAAAAACCGGTTATGGAAATGCTCACCTACAAAAATTTATTTGACATCATTATAATTTGCGTTCTATAAAGTCTACTTTCGGCGTGGTATGTATTTGTCTATCATTTGTGTTTTCCAACAATATAAAATTATAAAAGATAATTCACAATATGAAGATTTCCACAGACTGTTCAAATAATGTCATATGTATTATTAATCATATACACATCTTAAATATACCATATTTCAATAAAAATAGAGAAATTCCTGAGAAATAGCTAACGATATCTTTCACATAAAAAGTAATTTGAGGTGGGCGTATTTGCTTTGAAATTGTTGTGATTCCTGCGACTGACACTGGATTTAAACGCCAATTGTATTTGCACGATGTTTATTTTTCGATTTATGCTGTTCGCATACACCTTCTCATCTTTTATCTCTCTCTCTCTCTCTCTCACACATGCATACGCACAGAGGGATACACAAACTCTTTGACCATTTGCAAAATATCCCATTTTTACTTTCTCTATTACGAATATTTACAATACACATAATAGATAGAGAAGATATTGTTTTGCAACGAAAATTCGATACAGAAATTACACCGAAAATATATGTTTTGAGGACCCTCTGAATAAAAGAACATATTTAAAAACAGATCCGTCAAAAAAATAGTCGGTTAAGTACCAAGTTGTTACTTAAGTTTATTATCTTCTAAGGATACGATACGAAGATTATCAGTAAAATCCCTCCTCCCTCAACTATCCTTTACGTAGAATATTTTTGAAAACTTTTGATTTTCTAAAAAATAGCCGTAATGATTTTCATTAAAAGAAACAAAATTTAAGATGTTTTAATGACAAGTGAAATGTATATGTTACTTTTTTTCCAAAATAGTTTTAGAATACCTCTGCAGTCTGGATAACTTTTTATAGAAACAGACAAAAACTAACTATACAAAAAACGTACATCTTGTTGAAACACATAATTTATCTCATATATGTTTTCTTTTCCGGTTATGTTAGTTTGAGATGGAATACCCCAAAGGTGATATATAGGGCCCAGGATAGTTTAAGCAAATATTAGTTAATTATTCTTAGACTTAAGTCGAGTGTAGGAAAATGTTGGGATGAAGAATCAGACATAGCCGCAATTTCAACTACGGATCTTCCCAAGATTTTCCTATACACGACTTGTGTAGGTTGAACTATAAAACCGAGCTACTTAAAGTGTTTACGATGTTGTTAATCGCAATTGGAATATTTTTATGAAAATAATTGAGATCTCTTTGAGGTCTACTATTAATAATCTGATTCCTTCTATTAACATGATTTCTCTATCTTTCTGCAAACTGCAAACCAACTATTCCTACAAAAGATTATTATTTCTATGTATATCATGCTAATCAAGATAAGAATTATCAGAAGTTGTTTTATTACTTAGTTCCTTATAAGTAGAAATTAAATTGGCATACCTTTAACTAGAATAAAGCGATTCAAATCTCTTAAAAGCTGTCCCTATGCGATTGTCTTTGAAATTCAGTCCTACTTCCATGACCAGCAGTAAAACAAAAGTAATATGAAATGGACGAGGACATCTCGTTTGAGAAAACATGAACTAATTTAAAATTGAAACAAATAACGGGGAATATCTCTGAAATGGTAAGCTCTATAACAAAACTGTATAACACAAATTGTGTGTTTTAACGGGATCCACATTATTTGTGCAGTAAGTTTTGCTCTAACTGTCACGGTTTACCAATTATGCAAAATTCATTTAGAATGAAGAGTACTTCAGGGGATATTCCGAAGAAATTCATGATCAACGTTTTGTTTGCCATATAAATTTCTCTAATACCAATACGTTTTAATCAAATTAGTTAGAGCCATTTTTTTTGGGAAAATTAAATATATTTCGTATCCTAAATTTTAAAAAATCTGTTATAGCCATTTTTTTTAGAAAATCGTAACCTTCCAAAACATTTCCCATATAAATAGTAGTTTGGAGTAGGGGGGAATTTCATGAAAATTTTCATGTCGCATCCTTGGCAGATATTAAACTTAATCCCAAGTTTGCTATTCAACTGATTTTTACTTTTCAGCTATGCTGTCCATAACAGGCGCGCGCTTGTTGGATCGTTTTGTGAAGGGTGTATTAAGTAAAAAATAACAAAAAGACTACCCTACCAAAATATTACAATTTGCCCAAAATCTATTTAAAATTTTTCAAAACATGGCTTTGCTTAATACTACAAGTATTATTCATAACTATGCAGATTCCATTTTTCTACACAGACCTTTTTTCTAAAATTGTTTTTATTTAGGTGTCTTTAAAACACGTATTTTGGATGTAATTTTGGAATCGAATTTTTTGGTGGAATACAATACCTTCGCTACCTACTATGCATATTACACAGGTGTTATAGAAAGTAAAAATATGAGTCAGTTGGAGAATATAAAGTCCTACTGATAAATTGCCATGGTAGCTCAAGAGGTTAGAGCAATCGGACGGAAACCGTAGTTCCTGGGTAAAACTTTGATTCTGATTCTATTTTTCCAACTTCCCTCATATACAGCATATATGAATTTTATTGATAGCTTGGTAAATCACAGATCCTTCTCACCGTTAAAGGTATCGTTACTTAACATGAATAGAGGAAATGAGATTAATACATTGCATAGTAATATTGATAAGTAAATTGAATAAAAGATGCCATCTTAAATGGGCATGAATGGAAAGTCAAATGGCATGAAAAATCGCAAGTGACCGGAACGGACATCCGTGGAGATAGGTCCACTTCTTTTACAGCTGCAAGAAGAGCACAAGCAGTAAATTGTGGAGATAGGTTAGGTTGAGCTGTACGGACAGTGATGGGCAGATGTTATTGGCTTTAGTGTGGTTTTCCCTTCAACTAGGGCGAGCCTGGTGGAGATGTATTGCTTCGTATAGATTAGCGATATGGAACCCGAGGAAGACCCACATTTCACGGTAAAAGTGTGTGTCCACGTAAGATATACTTCTCTCTCCTATTCGGATACAAGGTTAAAGAAAAGCTAGGCATCCCATGCTTTTATATGTCAATACAATAACTATTAAATAAAATCTAGCTAGTTGTAACCGCTACACTTGACTGCAGAAAGTACGGATATTTCTTCACTGTAAGTCTCGTTAAAATACACAATTTATGCCATACATTTTCATAGGGAAGGAGCACAGAAACATTTTACATTAGTGGCTGAAAGGCATGCTTGTTAACTGCAAACACATCCATAAATGAGTCCGCCCCGCATTCGTTTGATGTGAAAATTCTGACACACAAGCCTATTAATTAAAGTCGTTTCAAGTCAGGAGGCGTAAGACACATTAAGGGACACTAGGAATGAAATTTGACTACAATCAGTAAAAAAAATCGTAAATTGCTTTTCCATTACAAACAGTTGGATCCTCTGCGATCTATAAAGAATCAACATTTAGCTGTCATCCCCTTGCTTTTGTCTCTATATCCATTTAACATCGTGAAATACACTTATTTCCCCAAAATTTTGTTTACACACTTTGGAAATGTTCCACACATCTCAGGTTTTCTAAATACAAATAAAAATTCCCAGAATATGCAAAAGTATAACTGTAATAATACATTTTCTCAAAAAAACTATATTTCTATGAATAAATTATTAGTTTTAGAGATTAAAATTTCTAAAACATTAAAAACAATTTATAATTATTCAGTACTTAAAGTTGATTAAAGATATCCATTTAAATATTTTTTGTGTGGTTAAGAGCTCCAATTCAGAAAATGCTAACGAATTTTGAGGCGGGTGAGACATTTTGACTATGCAACATAATTACATAGTACAAATTAAGGAATATTGATATATTTCAAAATATGTACTCAATTGGAGTGAAATTTGTATTCATATTAACATAACAACAATGCAATCACAGTAAAACTTTTACATAAATCTATACAGAAATCACTCCCCGTGTTTCTTAAGGTGCTGCATCTGTGAAATTTGACTAAAAATTATGAAGATTTAAAAAATATTTTTTCATAATAAAGTAATATGTATTATAAACTTTATCAAAATATATTGTGTTTTACTTTCTCTATAGGCACTATGTACATAGTGTATAGAGAATGTATTGCACTCCACCAAAAAATCGATACCGAGACTTCACTGGAAATATATGTTTTAGGGTCCCCTGTATACAAAAAAAGTATTTCAGAAAAAGGTCCGTGTGTGTGTGTCAGTGTCCGTGTGTCTGTGAACACGATAACTCAAAAACGAAATCTCGGTAAAATACCAAACTTGGTATTTAAGTTTAGTATCTTCCAGGGATGCGACACGAAGATTTTGAGAAAAATCCCCCCACCCCCAACTACCTTTTACATGGAACGTTTTTCGAAAATTTTGATTTTCTCAAAAATGGCTCTAACGATTTTGATTAAAGTTTCGTATATTAAAGATATTTACCTGACAAATAAAATGTATATCTTGAATTTTCTGGGAATAGCCTCTGAAGACTACTTTATTCTGGATGAATTTTTCATAACTACTAAACCGTAAGAGATGGACAAAAACTTAACCCACAGAAAATGTAGAGCACGTTAAAACCCACAATTTATGTTAAATATATTTTTTTCGTGGAGTTGATCGTTTTTGAGATATTCCTTTTTCTTGGTTTCAGCTTTGAAAAACGTATACTTTTCTCATACAGGAATTTGTCAACTCCTGTCCATACAAACAAAGGAACATCAGTCACATAGCAACCAGTTTTTGGCTTTCTCTTTAACCTATGGTACTCTCTTATTTCGCTTCTACTTACAATAAAGCAAGAAATAAAACTATTTTGCTAATTTTTCTCGATTAACATGAAATAAATAAAAGATAAGCTTATTAACAATAATAATTTACAGAGATATAGAGAAAGTCATGTGAATGGAACACATCAGATTTTTCCCACTTGGTGCACTTTCACTACTAATTAACTTAATTAACTAGAGGTGTATATAGGTAGGCGCATGCTTATTAATAGATATCCATAACATTAAACCTTATTCTCTCGCAAATATTAATTGTTTCAACACTTTTCCATACTTATGACAATTCAAAGGAAAGAATATTTCATTAACTTTCTTTTTTAATATATACTACCTCTCAAAGACACACTAAAGAAAATGGTCATATATTTTTCAAAATTATCCTCCAGTTTTGAGAAATATGCCATTACATTTTGAAAAATCAAAATGTTAAGACAAAAGTAATAATTTGTCTGCACTAATTAGAGATAATGTAAAAAAGATATAATATGGCAGATCTATTTGTAAATCCATTTCCTGTAAAAACTATATTTTATATGACTATTTTTAAAAATACATCACCTGGCTAATTTTTATTAGAGCAATGAATTTAGAAAATAAAAATTTATATAACAATGCAATCTAGAATTTTGATACACGATAAAATTAAATGTATTGTTATGTATAATAAATTATAAATTTCAAGAAGATATATTACATATTTCCACACTTCTCAGATAAATCACCATAACTGGAGTGCTAGAACCAGGTAAGGGATTGGGGCTGAGCGTGGCCAATATGGTTTTACTGTTTGGTTACCAACATAAACCACGTGCCTTATACTGCTCGATTCTATTGGTGAAATTGGAGTTATCATCTTTCATCATTAACCTGTGAGCATGTAGGGCTTATCGAATTAACACCATACTAGCCTAAGGGTACAACGGAAATCTAAGTCAAGAGTAGGAATGGCTTTACCTTACATCTGACCCCGTGTAGGATGGTATGATGGAGGGAAGTAGAAAATCAGAAATGCAGGATCCATTCAAAGAGAGAACGTGAGTGAAATTCCTAGCGGAAATTATGGAATGTAGTCGTGAGGAAGAGCAGGAACTCAGAAACCAGAACTTGGATGTGGATGGAACCACATAAGATTTAGTGCTTCTGGCAGTCAGGAGAGCTTGGAGGGTTGCCAGAGGGAGAAAATGTCACAAATGGATGGAAATCCTTACAGGAAAACGAGTTATCTTCAATAAATATTTTTTTTTAAATTCGTATAAGAGACGAACTAAACGATAAAACATGGAAAGGTGTCAAAAGATCTAATAGACTTCAGATGGTAGGAAAGTGAATGGAACTGTAAAATTATACGTCCTCTTAGCCCAAAAAATAAAACTAAATTGAATTTGAGTAATTATATACCACAGTTAGAAATCTGATGTTAAATTCACATTAGTTTCTATAGCTGTTCTTAAACGTAGCTCCATGACACGACAGTCCACTAAGGACCTTAGCCTACCGCCCAGCCGCTGCATTCCCCTTCTCGGCCATAAGGCGTCATAACTGGGGTGCAGTGCTGGAGGGTGAGACGTGATCAGCGCCTCGAGTCCATTCCGGCCGGTTGATGCGGTCTTCTCAATCTGGAGCCGCTACTTCTCAATCAAGTAACTCCTCAATCAGTCCCTCAGGGACCTCACGAGGCTGTGTGCATCCGGGGGAAAATTCCCTACGCCGGTACCGGGAATCGAACCCAGGTATCCCGCTTGGCAGCCGCGCTACTACCGTGATAATGAGACGATCACAAACTGTTCTTACTGAAGATTATTATTTTATCTACATCATGGTAATCAAGATAAACATTATCAGAAATGTTCTTAATACTTGCTTTCTTATAAGTAGAAGGAAAATAGACGAATACATTAGGATGAAGCTAGTTAAAACTTTTAAAAACTGATCGCTAAGCGAAGTAATTGAGGTTTTGTTCGCTTTGCGTGGTGCCGTTTGAAAAAAGTTATTTAAAACTGTAGCCAATAACAAGGAATATCTCAAAAGAAAAACTGTATGACACAAATTTGTTTATTGTTAGTTGTTTATTCTGTTTGTTTATCTCTTAAGGTTTAATCGTTATGTAAAATTCTGCATAACTCATATAGTATAAAGAGGTCATCAGTGACTAATTCCAGAAAACTCAAAATGTACATTTTATTTGTGATATAATTACCTTTAATATACGATATGTTAATCAAAATCAATTGTCATTTTTGAAAAAATCACATTTTTCAAAACATTTTCTATGTAAAGACCAGTTTTTGGTGGGGAAATTTCTCAAAAATCTTCGTGTTGCAGCCTTGGAAGATATTAAACATAAATACCAAGTTTGGTATGTAACAGTCTTTTCGTTTTTGAGCTAAGCTGTCCACAGGCACACACGGATCTTCTTCTAAAAATGTTGTTTTTCGAAATTAAGGGACCTTAAAACATTTACTGTGAAATGTCGACATCAAATCTTGGATGGAATATAATACCTTCTCTAGCTACTATGTACATTGCATGTACACACGTGAAAAGAAGGTAAGATAAGGAATGAATGAGATAATTTAGACTTGGAGGCGGGAATGCCAGAAAATGACATTTTCGGAACTGAATCTGCCCTTTTTACTTTCTCTATACGCACTATGTATATAGTGTATAGAGAAGGTATTGCACTCCACCCACAAATTCGATGCCAAGATTTCACCGGAAATATATGTTTTAGGGTCCCCAATATCCAAAAAAAGCATTTTCACAAAAAGGTCCGTGTGTGTGTGTTCGTGTGCCCGAGTGTCCGTGTGTCTATGAACATGATAACTCAAAAACGAAAAGTCGGTAAAATAAGAAACTCTGTATTTAAGTTTAGTATCCTCCAGGAATGCGATACGAAGATTTTGAGAACAATCCCCCACCCCCAACTACCCTTTACATGGAACTTTTTTCGAAAATTTTCTCAAAAATGGTTCTAACGTTTTGAGTAAAAGTTCGTATATTAAAGATATTTACCTGACAAATAAAATTTATATCTTGAAATTTCTGGGAATAGCCTCTGAAGAGTGGTTTATTCTGGATGAATTTTACTGAATTTTGAATAACTGCTAAACCGTAAGAGATGAACAAAAACTTACTGCACAAAAAATGTAGAGCACATTAAAGCACACAATTTATGTTATATAAATTTTTTCTTGCAGTTCGTCGTTTTTGTGACATTCCTTATTTTTGGTTTCTGCTATGAGAAACGTATACTTTTCTCATACAGGAACTTGGGAATTCCTATCCATATAAACAAAGGAACTTCCATGACATAGAAACCAGCTTTTGACTATCACTTTAAACGATGGTTGTCCCTTAGTTCGCTTCTACTTACAAGGAAGCGAGTAGTAAGACTATTTCTGCTATTTTTTTCTGATTAGCATAAAGTAAATAGAAGTATAAGCTTTTTAAAAATAATTTGTTGCAGGGATATAGAGAAAGTCATGTGAATGGTACACATCAGATTTTTTTATTTTGTTTGAAGATGGAGTACATATTTTAGCTGAATAAGCACAGTAGGTGAACCAATGAACAATTAAAGTCACACAAAAATGGTTATGTTCATATAGAAGTAGATGGTGTGTTGAGATCCACTGGCTGGTCGGATTTTCTGGCTAAAGTGCTTCAGTTGTTCAGAGGCAGTTTATTCTCTATGTTTTGGTTCCTCTACCAAATATTATGTGTGCACATATTAGCTAGAAAAGGTGTTGTAGTTCACCCAAAAATCCGATAAATCATGATTTAGGGTGTCCCCAAAATATAAAGAAAGGCAATTTTAGGAAAAGATCTGTGTGACTGTGTGTGTTTGTGTGTCTGTGGACTGCATTACTCAAAGATGAAAGGTCGGTAAATACCAAATTGGATATTTCAGTTTTGTGTCATCCAAGCACACACACAAAGATTCTCAAAAATATCTCTCCTACCCCAACTACCCTTTACATGGAAACATTTTCGAAAACTTTGATTTTCTTAAAATTGGATCTAACGGTTTTGGATAGTATACCGTATATTAAAAATATTCACATGACAAATAACACGGTATCCTGAATTTTCTAGAAAAATCGTCTGAAGACCTCTTGATTCTGGATGACTTTTGTATAACTGTTAAACCGTAAGAGATAGACACAAACTTACAGCACAAAAATATAGATCTCGTTAAAACATACAATTTACGATATATAAACCGTTTTTGTACAGTGAACCGTTTCCGAGATACTCCTTGTTATTGGCTTCAATTTTGAAATAAGTAATAACCTTTCTCAAACTGGAAGCCATCTTTCTTTACATATCTCTTTTTATTTTTATTACTAGTCATGTAAAGAGAACCGATTTGAGATTTCATTGCTTGCCTTATTTCCCTTCTGCTTACAAGGAAGCAAGTAATAAGACAATTTCTGTTAATGTTTATCTCGATTAGCATAATTCAAATAAAAGGATAAGTCTTTTATAAAAATACTTTGTTTCCAGATCAGGTAGAAAAAGTCATGTGAATGGAGCTCATCAGATTTTTTCACATGCTTCCGAATGGAGGGACTCGATTTCTTTTCCCACATAAATCATTAGTAGTCAAGGGTAGGTCCAGAATAATTGAGGTAACGTATAACACGGGAAAATAATGTGATTTACTTCTGGTAAATATGAAGATATAGATTTGAGGATATAGGAATGAAAAACATAGTGAGGCAATTAAAAAAAGCTCTTTGGTTTAGTGTGTATACAAAAGTACATAGTAAGGAAAACATAGACATAGAGCAAGAAAGTACTGCATGGGAAATAGGAAAAATATGAAGGTCTCAAAGTCTTGTGGAAGGCATTATTCTATATGTGGTGGAAACGAAGTTGCTGAACACATAGGTATTTGAACGTAAAGGAACCGAAATTAGAAGATAAGCTTGTTTTTTGTTTTTGTAGTAAAATGGTTCGATATAGGAATATTGCTTATAATTGAAATACTTTACCAAAATGGCAGGAAGGTACAGCATTATTTGAGTATAGTGAAGAGTAAATGACTCCGAACAGTGAATAATAACAAATACTAACTTAAAAGCTGACAGCTAAGATAATTAATAAATTAATAAATAAAGGAACAATATCAGATGTGTGGGCTTGTACATGGAAGCAAGACAATTTCTGCTAATGTTTATCTCAATTAACATAATGTGCGTGTGTGTATTGGTGTGGGTGTGTGCGCGCGTGCGATGCCGGTGGGCATTCCACACTTCAGCCGGTTAAGAGCCTTTTGTATGCCACACCTCAAAAGGATAGGATAAGGTTAGAATAATTACAGCGGGCGGCCGCAACCGGACGGTGGGGAGGTAGCCATCGTGAAGGGTACCTAACAGTTACCAAACTGTTCACTCGACGCGGGGAGCGCTAGGAGCTGGCCTCAGGTTTACCCAAAATTCCTGATTTTACTGACCACGTCCAAACCAATCCCCTGGGTGACCGGAATCGGACGGTGGGCAGGGAGCCAACGTGGAGGGTCCCCACCTGTTACCATGTTGTTCTTCCTGAGTATACCAACCACTTCCAATGCCATCCCGCCGCAAAGAGCTGTATTTCTAGAGCGCAATCATTACCACGAAAGGGATCTACTACCGCAGTCTTCGCCGACACCTACAACTCTGAAAGAGGCCGGTTGGATGAAAAATGGAGTTGAAATGAAGGGACAGCAACTTCGGAGATGAAGAAACTTCCGCAACATTCGCCTCGTGATTCAAGAAAAACCCGAAAAACCTATCGCAGGCGGAGAACCGATCCCACGGCCTCCTGAATGCCAGTTCAAACGAAACTCCAGAACCACCTGTCTCGATTTTAATATAATGTAGATAAAAGATAATCATTTGTAAGAATAAGTTCTTTCAACAGATAGAAAAAGTCACCTGAATGCAATATTTCACATTTTTTTTCTGTGCGCTAAGTACTTGTGTTTTAGCGTGACACAAAAAATGACATCTTGTCTATTTAGAGTGGTGCAGTTAGATCTACTTATAGAGGTATTAGGGCTAAATGTTAGTATTGATAAAAGAGAACAACACTACTCAAAAGAGATTCATTTGCGGACTTATAATTTTACCTATTAAGAATAGTATGTTTTCAAGTACATTAGTACCTCCAAGTTGGCGTGGCTCACAAAGACCATGAGTGGCATTCCTAAAGATAGTTTAATTAAATGTGAAATTGGTATTTGTCCAACAGTATACAGTATAGCGATAGTATCTGGCAGAAAAGGATCATAAAAACTGGCGCCATGGAAGTTTCGAATACTAAATTTACTATCGTTGAAGACTTAATAATTTCATTCTTGTTACTCATTGCTCCAGTTGAGTCTGCTGTAATCTTAGCAACGAGCACGTGGACGACTGACATAATGCCCTGTCCCAGTGCCTTACACCCTTGGGAAAATAACCTCACTTCCAGACACTCTCTTTAAGATTCTTGTCTCAAGAACCAAGGTCAAGAACGGGTTAATTACCCTGCAGGGTTTTGTTTCCGCAATGTCTACATACAGCATCTAGACCCGTTTGCCAACTGGTGGAGTAAGAATTTAAAAATATATCTATTACATTCACATTACTTTCGCTACCTTCTATTATTTATTATTGTGTATAAAAACCAACCTTATTACAAATTTTTCTATACACGCCATTTTAATCAAATATAATTTGCAGAAATGGCTGCATTGCCTATTTTGTTATGAATGTAAAAATAATAGCATTAATCAGATAGTTAAACTCCAAACATTACCGGCCTTAAATTTCTGAGTCATCCAATGCGCAAAAATTACAGATATCTCGGAAATGGTTTTGTCACAAAAATTTGTATATAAATTGTATATATTAAGGTGCTCAGGGGTGTTTCTTTAGCGATATTTTTCAATTTATTTCTTATTTTCCTATATTCAAAATCTAACTTTTTCTACATAAATGCGGGTAGAGATCTAAAAGTCTTCTAAAAGCATAATAAAATGTTTTTTTGGATTTTTATATTTGTCATAGGTTCATTTTAAAAAATTAATTAGTATAATCATGTGCTATAATTTAGAATTTTTCTACTTTGTGTTATAAAACATATTTTAAAAGTACTCACAAATAGAATAAATATTAAAAACAGACGATTTGTTACTACGAAATTAAAAAAATAGTATAGATTAATGCATGCAGCTTAATATTTGTGAGAGAGGATAATTTTTTATTTTAGTTAATTAAATAGAGCACATTAATTAATATATCCTGAATGAAAATTCACGTTTGAAAGAAAGTTGGCAGGAATACTTTTATATTGTCAGTATTACTTGTACAAAAATGAAACCTGTAGTTTTAACTCTCTATAGAAACACTTTTGTCACTTTGCAGTTCCCCTAAAAGATCTACATTTTTTGTGTAGTGCATTTTTTCTAGCGTTTAGCGTTTAACACTATACACGATTAGACAACAATTCTTCCAAATGAAGAGAACTTCAAAAGCTATTCCCATAACTTTTAAGACATGCATTTTATTTGAATAATTTGTATTTAATATATGACATGTTAATTAAACTCTTAGAGCAATTTCTGAGAAAATAAAAATTAAAAAAAAATGTTTTATGTAAATGGTAGTTTGGGTTGGGAGATTTTGTTGAAAATCTCCGATCATTCTTAAATACTGAATTTGGTATTTAATCGACTTTCGTTTTTGAGTTATGGTATTCACAGATAAACACGCGCACATACGTATGCGCGCACGGAAATTTATCTAAAAAATCTTTTTTGGTATTCAAGAAATCTCAGAACGTGAGAACAGTGAACTATGGGTAATGAATTTTTGAGTAGAATGTAGTACTTCCACTTAACATGAACAGCAGATACAGTAAAAAAAGGAGTAGATGATAAATATGACACTGAGTTCTTCTCATGAAATACTTGGAAAACCTAGATGATAATATAACCTTAATGTCGAGAAAATGTAACTTCAGAAAACAGGTTTTATACGAGAAATAACATTTAATCTGCTTTCTCCAGATAAACTATCGGCTGCTTCGTCGTTCCTAGTAACTTAAATACTGGCTTTAACGACAGAACTGAAATAAAGCGCTTTTATCCATATTATAACAATTTTATTTCATTTCTGAGTTGTTCTTATTATCCTGTAGAATGCTTAGATATTTTAGAGATTAATAATATATGCACTGCATGCTGAGTATTCGTTAGAACACATATAGGAATAAATATTTCTCCCTTTTTTCTATAAAGTTCAATTTGTACATGCCAAAATTTTCAGTTTATTTATATCCATTATTTCCAAGAAAACCAACATTGGTTCCAGGATGCTCCTGTCCGATACCATAAATCTACATATTTAATTAAAGTAATTATTATGTTTTAAAAGCGGATAAAGCACTGTATATCTCGGTAAGCGTCGAGAATTAAATATATCGCTCAATGCCCTCAAAAATGTAATCCAATTATTTAAAATTGCTTTATTTATTTCTGTACTTGTATAATTTGGAAGAGGTATTTATTTTACTCAAACATGCTAAGTCATAATTATGCCCACCAGCTGAAAACAATTATTTTTATAAAATGCTCTGTGAATGTGCGTGTTAATGTGTATGTGTGTGTATCTTGTCTGTATATAATATGTAAATAGCATTACTCAAAGACGAAATGTCGGTAAAATAATACACAACATATTTAAGTTCCTTCAGTAATTTTGAAGAAAATTCCTATCCCAAAGTACCCTTTAATGGACCATTTTTGTAAAATTGAAATTTTCTTAAAAATGCTGAAAATATTCGATGAAAATTCTTTATTTTAACGGACTTTGTGAGAAAGTCTCATTTGTTTTACTAAATGGTTATGCAATGAGAACGGAATTACAATCGTTTTACATAGCGAGCAGCTTTTAACAGATTTGATTAATTCTCTAGCCTGGTGAATTATCTATCTTATTTCCCTCCTACTTAAAAGCAGGCAAGTATTAAGACCCATACTGCTAATGTTTATATCGATTAGTGCGATACAAATATGATACTATTTTATAAGAATAGTTTGTTTTGGAACAGGTGAATGGAACATATTAGATTTTTATTTTATGTAATAATGGTTTTGCTTCTCTAATTATCTTATTGCATGTCATTTTCTCATAAAACTCTTGGCTGAACGCAGAAAAGTCATTTCAGATCATCACAAACATATTTTGGAAAATGTAAGAATATTAGAAAAGTGCTGATTAAACCACATTAAAATGCAAATAATTCATCGTGTGTCAGATTAATATTTTAGTTTAAGCAAGAACAATTGCCATTAATTTTCCAGTCTAATTATTTTACACTTTGTTGCTTGTCGGTTTATGCTCTAAAACGCTATGGGTGACTGTGACTCAATGCTTTGAAAGAGCATTTTGAAAATAAAAAATATCTCCTAAAACTTGGTTATAGTTCTATATTTTATTACAGGCGACGAAGAAAAATTACAGAGAGTGAGTTTTTTTAAATGCTATAATTTCGCAATTGTTTACCTTAGCTATTCCTGGCATGCTCCATCTTTAACTCTAATTGATAACTGTTTCCGGTAGGAATGTTTTTAAAGTTCAATTTTTACCTCCGTGAACGAAAATAAAATCTTTTGTGCGAACAACTTCTAGCTCTGGAGGATATTTTCACCCACTCCAAAGTTTTGGCACAATGTATGAAATGAGAAAATGATAGCCCAGACGGAGTCAGGGGGTCCGATGGCGTCTGAAGTACCTTTATTTCACCTTTCAGGCGCGTTGCCAACATCGTGGATCGAATCTAGAGGTCCAATAGCGGGAAAAATACATTCATGACGTCAATACAATGTTTAGGTCGCATGATAATAATGATGGAAGAAATTGTTAAAGAGAATACGTTTCTGGAACTGTAATGCTATCCACATAGAATAATGAGGAAGTCGAAATGGTTGTTACAGATAAGAGTTGGTCTCCTGAGAGAACAACTTGCCAACCGTTTTTTGGAGTCCTTATGCGTTGCTTTTGTCGTGCTGTGAAATATTTTCATTTTAGGATATGCAATATTCTCAATATCTGAGCGTTTCCTATTCACTATTTAGGTATTTCACCTTACAAAGGAATTTTATTCATTAATGTAAACCTCCACGTTCACAACATTTCAATAGATTGGATAGCTAGAGTCAAACCGAAAAATTCAATGCCATAGAACCGCGGATCTCCTAGTCTCTAGAAGTAAGTCGCCATTGGGGTTGTCATGTCAAAATAATTTGAGATCACCTTCAGGTTTAGCGGGAAACATATGAGTCAGTTGAGAAATTCAATGCTGTTCCGGCATGTTGCCATGGTAGCTCAGTGGAAGAGCAACCGACTAGAGACCGGGAGATAGGTTTCTGTGAGAAAACAATTAAAATTATCGTTTGTACAGGTTGCTCACTTTCCTACCACGAAACTACTGGAAAAATCAAGTGCTGGGTATACCTTTTTGTTTACTATAATAATTTTGAACATATATTACCAAAATTTAGTTTGGCACTACAATGTACTGTATTCCAGGCAGAACTTCTAGCTCTCAAAGAAGAGTGCAGTGGAGTATAAACGACGGAGTTAATGTACATATTTTTAGTGATTCACAAGCAGCACTAAAAGCAGTTAATAATTAATATTGTCTTAATGCACATGCTGTGTGTATTAAAAATTAATTACGAAAAGTAATTTACACATTTGTAAATTACTTTCCATGATGCTAAGTAATGGATAGGAGGATAATAAGGTAGGCACAATTGGGAACGAAAGGGCTGATCAACTTGCAAAAAGAGGCTCAGAAGCTACGGAATACAGATATAGTAACTAACCCATCTGCCATATTAAACGATTATGTAATACCCAAATAGTGGAAAAACGCAATGTATATTGGATTACCAGCAGCCCTGGTGCATTGAACAGGCGGCTGTTCTTTAATACCACTCAAGAGAGAGACTTGAATGTAGAGACTTTATAGCCAACCATATTTTCAGCTAGTTTCTTTCTGGACTTTTGGAGATTATTTTTAACGATTTAAAATAAATGTTACAAATGGCATTTTCTATGTGAGCTAAGAAAGCTTTTCATCTGTGGAGCACATTTTGTTTGGTTGTTTTTCACAAAAGTAGATTTTATTTCATTATACATTAAAACAATTGTAATAAGGATTATAAACCTCCACTATAACACATTTTAAAATCTAAGTGTTATTTAAAATATTTGAAAAGTTTATTATTGCTAGTTTTTAAATTTAAAAGTTTATATTAGGTTCCTTTTATAGTACGTTATATTGTTAAATCAAATATTATGATAGTTCTCTTTTTACTTTCTCTACACATACTATGTACAGTGTATAGAGAAGGAATTGTAATGCACCCAAAAACTCTATACCGAGATTTCACCGGAAATACATGTTTTGAGTCCCCCTGAATCCAAAAATGCATTTTTGAAAAAAGGTGCATGTGTGTCTGTCTGTCTGTCTGTCTATGTGTGTGTCTGTGACAGCATCGCTCAAAAACAAAAAGACCGTTAAATACTAAGCTTGGTATTTGGGTTTGGTATCTTACATTGATGTGACACGAAGATTTTCAACAAAATATCCCCACCACAAATTACCCTTTAATGGATTTTTTGAAAATGTTGATATTCTTAAAAGCGGCTCTAACGATTAAAATCCCGTATATTAAAATTATTTAAATCCCAAGTGAAATGTATATCTTGAATTTTCTGTGAATAGCCTCTAGAGACCTCTTTATTCTGGATGAATTTTGCCAAATTTTACTTAACTGCTAAGCAGTAAAAGATAGACAAAAAATTACTACATAATAAACGTAGATCTCGGATTCGGTGTAAATAATGCAGCGTTAAATCGATTCTTTACATTCCACTTTTTTCTTCAATTTATTGTAGCGGTTAGCTTTTTTCATTTATTAACTCATACTTTATTTAAGGCGTTATTATTTATACGTTTCAGGGTCTATAATTTTAGCAGGTGTTTTGCTTAAGTTAGGTGGTTATGGATTATTAAATGGTTTGAATATTTAATAGGAATTGGTTTATTATCAAAACACATAATGTATGTCTTTTGCGTTTTTATTGTTTCCAAGATATTCCTTGTTATTAGTTTCAACTGTGAAGTACTTATACTTTTCTCAGACAGGAAGTGTCCGTTTTCCTTTTGTTCTACTCCTGTCCAAGCAGAGACAATTTGCAATGACAATCGCATAACAATAGCTTTTAAACCATTTGACTATCACTTTAGCCTAACGCATTCCCTTAGTTCCCTGTTACTTATAAAGAACAAAGTAATAAGAACATTCTGCTATTTTTATCTCAATTAGCATTGTGTAGAAAGAAGAAGAATCTTTTGTAAGAAGTTTGATTGTAGAGCTGCTAGAGAAATTCATGTGAGTATAACACATAAAATGTTTGTGTGGTATTGTCTAATAAGTTATTATATGTATATAATCGTATGTATAAAAATATTTCTCTAACACTTTTTAAAATAGGGTTAACAAATGGAGATTCAATAAAATACCTAGTTTCAATAAAGATAATGTGAAAAACACAACCACCTGTTAACTCGCAACAAACTTACTGTCTTACTTTGCAGCTCTGACTTGCAAATCACTCTTAACTGCTCGCAATTATCTCGTAATTGATGCATCTGTTTTCTGCCGCTTACTTATACAGCCCTGTTTCTAGAGACACATAAATGCAAAGCTCTAGAATTTACCAGAATGCAGATGCAAACTTTCTTGAACTGCAGCCAGTCAAAGCTTCTTTCAATGTTTGGTCGATTGTACCATACGGATTTTGCCGCCTCTAATATCCCGCATGAGCTTAGTTCAATAATCCCTCTTTTAAACTGAACCAGTAACTATAATTTGTTATGTTTTAAACTTCTCTACTGCTCAATTATGGCCGGAAAGTGAAGTATTGCATTTGAACAAACATTTTCACATCCATATTTAAGTTTTAATTTCTTTTGTCATAAAAATAGCTTTAGATATAGTGTACTAATCAAAACTACAAGAACGTATTTTGGTTGTGAGGATTTGCTTAAATATTATTGTCTGAATTGTTTAAATAAACGTTTGATATCAATACGAAGTCATCTCTCTCAGGCACGTACGCACTGACTTTCTTCCAAAAATATATATTTTATGTTTCATTCTTTCTTTTTCAGTTCTTTCTAGATGTTGTGTCACCTGATAATTCTCTAACTCAACCACTTATCCTGTTAATTGATGTATTTATAAATTCAGAGTTTAACACTGAAAATAAATTAAAATTTATAACGAATAAAAGAATAACTCGCTAAAGTTATTAAAACACAAATTAAAAATTTTAATTATGTAAAATTGTATTATAAAGAACATATACATTTTTAATAAGTAATTATTTTAATATCATGTTTGTCCAATTGGCCTCTTTTGTCAGCAGTGAATACGATCCTATCTAGTTAAAAGGGTTTTATCTATAATTAGAACTAATGATTACAGAGATGTCGCATTTTAACTAAATTATTTCAGATTGCATTTTTGTGAAAAAGACAGATACCAAGATCTCATACTTCAATCTTTCAGTAGTCCTAACCTCAACGCCACTAATAAAAGTCATATAAATATATAAACTTGGAAAATGCGTAATTATAATACATGAAGAACAAAAGAGTATATGAAGTTCATTACGTTACATTTATGCAGACCTGATTTGAGTACAGACTCAGTATGTTGGCACTTGTGTAAATGGAATTCTGGCTTCGGTTTGTCTTAGGTATTAGCATTCCCAATTTGTGACTTGTAAAAGTCAATACTTTATGGAATTCACCTCTTATGGAACGAATTATTCACGGCTAGTTCGGAATAGACAATAACTCAAATTCCTTTTTGATGTTGTAACGCTACAAAGACCAGAATCCATTTGGTGAGGGATGAACATACTTTATGGCTATGGTATTCATCCATATTAATTACATTTCATTACCTTCCAACGCAGTAGATTCGGATTTCAGAGCGCGCTGTATCGTTGGCCTTTCCTTCCTTGATTTGCAATGTAGCTGGGACACGTAGTGCATATGCAGTCAGGTGAAATCACTCTGCGTGTTTGTTTGCCAAACTACATGTTTGCCTAGCTAGGATAAGGCTGCCTGTCAGGGCTCACCGGATGCTAATTTATCACATGGCCTTAACCTGTGCAGCAATGTCAGCCAGGAATGGGATTAGGACTCTAGGATGCAAACTAACTCGCGAGTATTCCCAAAGATGTATGCTCATACCAAAATCATATCAATACATCTGAAAAAAGTACACATTCTCGAGAATATACATACGAATTATTCGTATCAGAAAAATACGGAATTAAGTCAGAAAGTTCAGGAGGAGATTACTTTTCAGGGATAACTACACGTGAACAACATAGAAAGTTGTGTTAATTAGAGTTCAGAGTTATAGAAATGTAACTTTCTTTCAGTTTCATTCAAGTTACCAAAGCTAAAAATTTACTTATGCTAGAAGCTTTATCTTCATATATACTATGACGATTAGATTTGCAATTTTCAGAAAAATCACAGCGTCAGGCGTATTTTTAATGTCTTTGACTGTATTCCTGAAAGGTAGTTTTCTAATCAAACATTTCCTCCATTATTGTCCTTCAATCACTTTAGAGTCAGTAAATATTTTAGTGAACTTAGAAAAATGTTGCTGAATGAGCAAAATATACAAAAAAAAAAAAAAAAAAATCCGTCAGAGGGGATGATTATCTTCAACAATATTACCAAATGCTTTTTCTGTAGTTATTCGCATGCTTTCGATGTTCAAGTGTATAACTTTATTGTTTTCTTTATTGTCTCATAAAAGACAGTGAACATGTTACGTCCTACTATTAACTTTTAATGATCAGTATACAAGCAGACAAGCAAAATCGGATTAAGCAGTTTTGTTCTTATCTGCAGGTTCCTTGCCCACCATTGATTCCAATCATTCTGTATGCCCATTTACAAATGTATCATGAAGTGATATATGACGCCACACGTCTAGCCGATTAGCTCTACTTCCACAAAAGCGTATGAAGCGTGAGTCGGAGAAGTTGCTTAGCAAGTAAGGCGTTCAGTAAAAACTCTCCACGTTGTAGGACAGATCGTAGTCTGTACCAATTCTCATTTGCACTGTATTTTGTTTGATAGATATCGAAGGGCCGTGAAAACTGAAAATGGAATATTTATCATCTCTGGCGTAAGGCAACATCAATCTATCAACAGTGTGTATTGTGGCTACCTTTTGCGATTGCAAACGGAATAAAATTGTTGTATTTCATTCACATAATTTTTCTCTACCTATCTGCAACAAATTATTCTTACAAAAGTTTGTTCTTCTATCTAAGCCACACTAATCAATATAAGCTTTTACATAAACACGAGCTCTGCTCCCTATTACCTTTTAGGTACAGAGGAAACAAGGCAATGCACTAGGATAAAGCGATAGTCAACTCTTTTAAGTATAGGTCACCAAGAATTCCGCTCTCTTTGCATTGGTCAAGAATAAAAAGAATCTAATGAAGACTTCCCATTTGAAAAAAAAAATTGAACATTTAAACAAATAACAACGAACATTTCCCAAATAGTTAACTCTACAGGAATATATTTACCAGAAATTGTGCATTTTGATGTGTCTACTTTTTGTATAGAAGTTTTTGTCTGTCTGTTACGGTTTACCATAGCAGTTTTGCAAAAGTCATCCAGAATGAAAAGCTATTAAAAATCTACATATATTTTATTTGTCACAATAATATCTTGTGATTAATTTAATAAAAAATGTAATAAAAAAGATGAAGCCATATTCCAGAAATTAAAATTTTCGAAACATTTTTTATTTAAAGGTAATTTGGCATGAGGGAATTTTGTTGGAAATCTTCGTGACCCAGTTTTGGAAGTAACTGGACTTAGCCAAGTTATGCTATTCACGACTCACACACGTGGAATGCAATATATTCTTTAACTATTATCCACATTGCACGTGGTAGAGAAGGTAATATTATCTAACTGGAATTGATATAGGTTGGTAGGGTTGTTTTATTTCATTTTACGCTTTTGCATACGGCATTACAAGATAATCTAAGCAGTCCGCCTTTTAGAATTACTATAGTTAAGAGTAATAATATGCTCAGACTGAATGCCGAGCTTGCTAGGCAACTTCACCGCGTATTACTTGTGCTTCCTCTTAGCGCTAACATCTCCATAAACACATGACAAAAATCAATGAAATCATGGCACACTTTAACGTGAAATCTCAGAATTGTTTTCAATGTATGTAAAATATCTTTAAACTAAATAAATAATCCCAATTAGAATGCTTTGACTCACAGCCTCAAAATACTAGTGACGTAATTCAAATGCACTGTTGATGTCATTAAACGTAACCAATGGTCTAGCATGCACGGTACAGATCTAGGTAGCCTGTTTTGGTTTCCATATTGTATTGCTGACTAAGGACCAAGTTGCGCTTGAGTCGATACGTCTTAATAACGTGCTTTCACATGTTCAATGCAGCAAGAAGGTTTGAAATATTTGCCTATCTGGTCCCTGAATATAACTTCAATAATGTTTGCGCGAGTTATTCTTCCAAGTCATGAAACAAATGAGAAAGGCCATTACTTTATGCATTCTACCCTAAACTGTTCTTATAAAATACTTTTTTCTTTGATCTATTTTTGAAACATTTGTGAGCAGTTAACCATTTCGGAAATTTTCCTTGATATGGTTTAAATTTTCCAATATTTATACTTTTCTCAAATTGGAATTTTAATTCTTTTGGCCGTTTCAAAGATAATCGTATTTAGCCACCAGCTTTTAACAATTTTACTATCGCTTTAACCTAGTATAATCCCTAATTACCCTCCTATTTACAAGGAAATAATGAGGTCAATTTTTAATGTTTATCACGATCAGCATGAAGAACATAGAAGAATATACTTTTGTAATAATAGTTGGTTACAGAATAGTTAGAGTAAGTCATGTGAGTGTAAAAAGTCATATTTTGTAAAATTAATTGTGTAGCACAAATTATCCTTTTTCCAAAAATAATTGGATATACCTAAATTAAAATTTAGAACGATCAAAGTTATCCTTAGGTGCTCTTGTGGATCTGCTTTGGTACTATCAATATACCTGATTATTTAAAAAATGACTGAATTTATCTAAATATCATACGATTATGAAAAGATTCATCAATGGCTCGCATTTGGAAGATCATAGGTTTGATCCCCGCTGATTGCACACTGATTTTTTTGTGGTTTTCACTTGTTACCCGGCGAATGCTAGCGAGGGTGTTTATTACAACCTATTTATTGAGTACGGGCTTAACCGTAGTTTGATGGGGTGTGGTGCGCTGCGTATATACACTATATAACTGTTTCCTCTTCCTCTGATATGCAATCAGAGCAATTCGGTCCTCTTTGTCTTGGAGATATGCGCAATGAGTCCATCTGTAAACTATAGAGACCCTGCGATATCTGCACCTACCACTACTTGGTCCGGGCACATCCCTTTCTCCCAGAGGTTGCAATAGGCCTCTGGCTGCAGTGCTCAAATCCTCTTCTGCTAATAAACCATTTTAGTGTGTAAACTAATCAGTTAACTTAGTAGGTATGAATCTATATTCTTTAAAAATAAAAGTAGTAATTTTAAATAGTTTCTATACAAAGAATCATAAATTTAGCATACTTTAGATTGCTGGGAGAAGGATCTAAACCTCCATAGCTCTATAAACCATTCAAATGTTATAAATAATATTACGCTAAATGTTAACATGAAATTGGTGCATGTTTGCTTTCAATTTAAGATCATACTAGTTTATCATCACACACACTGCAAAGTAGCAAAGAAACAAAACAAGAGCTGCATATCTAGTTGACAATTTTCTCTGATCGCAATTTTCCTTTGCACTAGCAGATGCAGGGATGCAAATAGTGCCTCAGGTGCAGAAAAGTAGCTTAAGTATAACTTCAAATGACTACGAATGAAGTGGAGAATAGAGAGGGGTGTAGCAAAAAAGGTGCAACTGAATAATTGGAGTGCAACAAGCCTTACGTAAGAATTTCCATTAGATTCTTTAGATGTGTTTCTCTAGATTCTGGGTATAAAAGTATGGAATCTTACTCTACTTCTTTAACTCTATGAAACTGGGTGTTCTTTTCGTTTTATTTCTTAAGAAACGTCTTAAGATAATAGGGAACAAGATTGAATTTTTCAGTCTGACTTTACTTACTCCTGTATTACACACGGCTTGTGAGAAAAAATATTTAAATTAACACTAACTGACCTAATAGTTGGCTAAACTAGGAAGATCGGGACTTAAAGTACTTACGACATTGTGAGTCGCCATTGGGGTATATCATCTCAAAATAATTTGAAATCACTTTGTGGTTTACCGGAAAGCATGCGAGTCAGTTGAGCATGGTAGCTCAGTGGTTAGGTAAACCAGCTAGAGACTGGACGATCAATGGTTCAAATCTAGGCTATGACATTAAAATTTTCAGCCTAACTCTACCTATCCAACTTTGTTCTACACATGGCTTGTGTGAAAATACACTTAAATTAACAAAATATAGTAATGCTGGTAAAAGATACCCGAAAATGATGTATTAAAAGGTAAAACATCGATACATTCACTTCCCCTATTTCACACCATAAAAAGAGAGAAAAATAAGGTGCCCATAAAGCCAACCGTGTGTTAAATTGATAAATATTTACTAGAACACTTCTCACACATATATGGCTCCGCCTGGTATTTGAAAGAAAGTTGATTGGCATATCCTTTTCTTCACAATGACAAATGTGCAACAAACAATAGGCTGCAAGACAGTTTTAGTTTCTTTGAAAAAACATAATCAACAGATTTATTAATTCTTATTCTTCGTAGGCTAGAAAGATATATAATCAGAATTATATATCATTAGATTATATATTTATATCATAAGAAGTATGTCATTTCAAGAGAAGTTGAGCGCACTTTATGTTTTACAATGGAAATAATTCGAGTCACATGGAAGTTTATTACGTACGTCATCCTCATAGCTCAGATGGCAGAATACAACAGGGAAAGCAAAGATTGGTGGTGCGGATCCCAACCACAGCACTGCATTTTTATTCTAATCCTAACTTTCCATAAATAATTTGGAATACATTTTTAACGACTAAAATACATTTTATTATTATAGTTTGAAAGGAAAATGAATATAAAAAAGTTGCCAATCCTCTTCAAGTAATATAATATTGCAACACTTTTGAATGTTCCTACGTGGTTCATTTGTGTATAACTCAGTTTCTTATCACGATTTTTTACTTTTGTCTGTACTATCACACTGTACCAGTTCATTCTGTTTGTGGTATTTGTTCGACCAGTTTATTTTCGATTTGTTGTCCACCTCCTTTGTTCGTTTCATATGACATGTATAATAAAGAGCACAAAGCTTACAAGGTTATTTAATCAAACTGCTCTACACCATCTCTTATTTACCCCCTCCACCATTCCTTCGCTCCTGAACCGAAATTGGCTTCTGTTCTCCATAACAAAGTTCCGTGTGTGTGTCTGTTAGCACGATAACTCAAAAACGTAAAGTCAGTAGAATACTAAACTTGGTATTTAAGTTTAGTATCTTCGAGGGAACGGATACGAAGCTTTTTATAAAAATCCCCCCAAAACATAAATTATCCTTTACATGAAAAAAGTGTCGCATATTTTGATTTTCTGAAAAATGGCTCCAACGATTTTGATCATATATTAAAGTTATTTTCGTAACAAATAAACTGTATATTTTGACTTTTCTGGGAATATCCACTAAAGACCTAGTTATTCTGGATGACTTTTACTGAATATTGCATTATTGGATAACCGCAAGGGAGAGACAAACATTTCTACACAAAAAAGGTAGATCTAGTTAAAACACAAAATTTCTGTCCTATACGTTGTTTCGTGAATTGACCATATTCCTTGTTAATTGTTTCAGATTTAAAGTAGTTAAATTTTTCTCACGCGGAAATTTGTAAACTCCTGGCAATGCATACAAATGGACTTCAACCACAACGCAGCTTTTAAAAGATTTGATTATCGTTTAAGCCTAGGGTATTTCCTTATTTACCTTCTACTTACAAAACAATTTCTGCTGATGTTTATTTCCACTATCATAAAGTAGATAGAAAAATAAGCTATTTAACAATATTTGTTACAGCGATGTGGAGAAAGTCATGTGAATGTTCCACATTAGATTTTTATATATGTTAATATAAACTTTTCAAGTTGTTAAAGAAAGAACTCACGTTTACCTTTCGCTATTATTTATTTCTCCTTCACCGATTTTCTTGGAGTTTTGCATTCAATGCACACGAATGGCTGTCGCATCTGCAACGTGCGTGACACAGCCGCATATTTTGGTTGTGCTGTAACTGTTGCCCAGTTTAACGGCGCATGCAAATAAGTCTTCACCCCTTCCTCTAGAAGGCCGAATTGTTACACACTATAATGGTTAAGCATTTACATGTGTGTGTGTGTGTAAAATGTAGTGACACTCATTCAGAGGCGATATTTGTACTATACCTAATTTCACATCGATTATAGCATCGTCCATTTTATCGTTTTTATGTCACTGAATTGTTTTACAGGCCAGTTAAGTTGGTTATCAGAAGCTGGAAATCTTATAGAGGGAAAATATATTTTTATCTAGGGGAATGGGCTACTTTTTATGCACAGCAATGTGCATTTTTGTACTTCAAGCTAATCCAGATAAACATTAGCAGAAATTATGTTATAACTTGCTGTTTTAAATAGGAGGAAAATAAGGGAATACACTAGACTAAAGCGATAGTCAAATGTTTTAAAAGTTGATTGTCATGCGGATGAAATCAGTTTCTTTACATTATTAGGAGTTGAAAAGTTCCCGTATGAGAAAAGTTTAAGTATTTTAAATCTGAATAAAAGAACAAGGAAAATCTCAGAAATAGTCCGTTTCACCAAAAAAAAAAAAAAAAAAAAAAAAAACGTATATGATATAAATTGTATATTTTAACGTGATCTACAATTTTTTTTTTTTTTGTGTTGCAAGTTTTGTCTCTTTCTTACGGTTTACCAGTTATGCAATATTCAGCAAAATTAATTTGGAATAAACAGGTCTTTAGAGGTTATTCTCAGAAAATTCAAGATATACATTCTATTTATCATTAAATATCTTCAATATACGTATTTTAAGCAAAATCGTCAGAACCATTTCTGAGAAAATTACAATTTTCGATTTTTTTTTCATATAATGGGTAGTTTGGGGTGGGGAGATTTTTCTGGAAGATACAAAACTTAATATAAAGTTTGGTATTTTCCTGACTTTTCGTTATCGTATTCACAGACACACGGACACACACGGATTTCTTTTATTAAGGCGACCTAAAAACGTGTATTTCGGGTGAAATCTCAATATCGGATTTTCGGGTGGAATGCAATGCCTTCTCTATACACCATACACACAGTACATGTAGAGAAAGTAAAAAAGAACAAAGGCCTATCCCCCCAGTAGTTATCGAATCGGCTTTGTATACGATCCTGTAGCCAGTTTTAGCTTTCGGTCACCGAGATAACTTAGTATAACTTTGATAAGTTTTTTTATTCTGCTATAAAACGTATCCGCCTTTATATTCAAATGGGAACTTAAGCACTATTAAATTTAACCAAAAATTGTGAAAAATCAAAAGAAATATTTTTTCATATTTAATATAAATCTAAATATTAAGAAAATGTATCGTTTTTCCAAATGACGCATTAATTACCAATTAATCAAAAATATAAATGGACTGGCGCATATTTATTAATACAACACCGAATATTTTTCCGTGCTCTAAATATTCTACACATTACAGTGTTTATCTTATTTCTTTTAAAATGTTTTTACTTCCTCTCAAAGGCAAGCATATAAGAAAATTACTATACGATTCTTGAAATAATGCTCCAAACTTGAGGAATAAAGTATTAGCTTTTTAAGAACCAAGCGTTTTGGAGAGTTCAACAATTATTAGAAATGTATATAAAGTCCATATAGATATATTAATAAATTCATTTATGAAAAACAATGTTAATATTTCTACTTTCTCTACCCGTGCTATGTACATAGTGTATAGAGAAGAATTCCATTCCACCTAAAATTCGATGTCGAGATTTCGCCGCAAATATGTGCTTTGAGGTCTCCGGAATAATAAAAAAAACATTTTTGGAAAAAGGTTCGTGCGTGTTTGTGTGTTAGTGTGCCCGTGTGTCTGTGAACAGGATAACTTACAAACGAAAACTCGGTAAAATATCAAACTCGGTATTTAAGATTAGCAACTTTTATGGATGCGACATGAAGATTTTAAGGAAAATGCCCGTACCTAAGCAACCCTTTACATGGGACATTTTTCGAATATTTGGATTTTCTCAAAAATGGCTCTAACGATTTTGATTAAAATATCGCATATTAAATGTATTTATATTACAAATAAAATGTATATTTTGAGCTTTCTGGTAATAGCCTCAGAAGAGCTCTTCGGTCTGTATAAATTTGCTGATTTTTGCATAACTGGTAAACTGTAAGAGGTACACAAAACTTATTACAGAAGAAATGGAGATCTTGTTAAATACACAATTTATGTTCATACTTTTTTTCGTAGAGTTGACTATTTTTGGGATATATGCGTAAGCTTTCACGGCCGATGTCCATGGTTTTAAAATTTAAAATTTTCGGGCTGTTTTGCCGTGGTCTGTTGGTTAAAATATGTTTAGTTAAAATATTCCTACCTAACATTCAGAGGCACTGCACTCACGTCGCTAACTCGGAAAGAAGATGTCCCCCACAGACAGGGACGAAACGTTAGGTAGAAATATTTTAACTAAACATATTTTAACCTACAGACCACGGCAAAACAGCCCGAAAACTTTAAATTTTAAAACTATTTTTGGGATATTCCTTGTTATTGGTATCAGTTCTAAATCACTTAAAACTCTAATCATACGGGAATTTATCAGCTCCTGACAATGCAAAGAAACGGATTTCAACCACATGTCAACCAGCTTTTAAAATATTTGACTATCGCTTTAACGTAGTGTATTCTCTTATTTCCCTTCTGTTTAAAAGAAAAAAAATTATAAAATCATTTTTGCTAATGTTTATTTCGATTAGCATGAAATAGATAGAAGAATAATTTGTTACAGAGATATAGAGAAAGTCATGTGAATGGAACACATCAGATTTTTTAAAATACATCGTGTGCAAAGTAAAAAAAAAAATTAAAGAAAAAGAAAATAAAAACAGAAAAAATTAAAAATGCAAAAATATATTTAAATATCTTTAAAATTATATTTCTAAAATCATATGCTTTGATTAAAAATCTGATTAAAAGGTGTCAGTTACTGAAGATTCAGATAACTTTGAAATGTAGTTAATCAAACCGTTAGCTGAAGTATTCTCGATTTCCATAATTTATTTCGACAAAAAATATTATTATCAAATTACCATTAGAGTTATTACTTTGAAACATTGGGAAAATATCGCTGTTCTGTGAGTAATAAAAATAATAATCCTATTTTCAACAAAATATCTTACATATGTATTTTCAAATTTCACACTAGCGAGTTTTTCAGATAGAGGTACGAGGAGAAAAGGACGCCACAGACTGTCCTGACGGCTATCACAAAGCACCGACACACGTAACCAACCTGTTTCCTAGCTTTTCCCTTTCTACTGTCTCATCACTCTAACCAAACAATAAACAAAATAAGTTTTCCACGAATGCTCTTTTGGTTGTGTTCTCACCTTCCATTTGGTTTCTGATTTCTGCTAATAATACCGCAGATGCTTGCACTTTCTGTAAGTATAGGTTTTGAAATTACGTTTTCCGTAATCATATAAGCGTGCAAAAATGTTCAGGATACTGAGATGTTTATCCGTGTGACAATACTAAAAGTAGAAATACATAAAACCAGCGTCAATAACTGAAGAATGAGAAACGACCAAAGCGAAAAGGTCATAAAACCGGAGTTGTAAGACTAACCTGGAAGACGCTAAAGCAGAATTGTACTGAACACGCGGTTTATCCCGGAACAACGAAAAACAAAAATTACGCCTTATAGATCCTGCTGACGCCCTCAACTGCCATAAAATGCATTCTACAGGCGGTCGACTGCAATGAAAACGTAGCGAATCTAAAACGTGACACGCTACAGTAAAACAAGGAGCACCGTCAAAGCTTCGTTACCATGCGGTGTCGCCTTGAACAAATGACAGCTAAAATGACAGTAGTCTATTATTAATCTCGATATAATAGCTTCTTTCGCAAGAGAGAAAATGCACAAAAGAATATTTTCGATTAAGAGAAGACAAAAGCGACGCTCAGAATGAAATTTAAGTGAAGGCATTTGATTGGCGAACATTTAAAAAAGAGTTAAAATGAATGCATAGCTTCTCCATACATTATTTATTATGGTTCCTTGGAACATTTTGCAATAACTAGTTTTACGTATAAGTGAAACAGCGAGTTGCCCAATAGTATAAATTGCTCTAATGTAAGTAAGCATTATGTCCTTCAACCTATAGTACCTTTCAAAGATCCCGCACGTTTTCTGCTAGGTGGAAATATCGTAAAACTCCGTAATTGCGCTCCTGATTACAACGCTATCCGTTCTTTACCCTTTATTTTTAAAGTTCCTGGACGTTTCATATTAATACTGATTTATTTTATTCCCTTAAACGTTTCAAAATCCTCCTATTAGCGATTTTAGGACCAAAAAAGAATACAAATATTGTAAAAAATTCCGAATTTTTTAATTTTTTAGAATATTATGAGAAACTAAGCAATTTAACTGTACTCAGCAGTCGATGGCTTGATCGCTTTACCTATAAAAACCCTATGGTCAGCAGTATGTGGCTATAACTGTGCTGCTGTCTTTTGAAAGATATTTAAACTTTCAAAAGGCTTCCTGCTAAGTGTTTTATCCTTTTACTGGGTTTGCTTTAACTTTAAACACGGTAATTAAAAATAGATAGCTATACATAACTCAATCTCTGAGTGCAAACGTTTCCCTAGTTTCCCTCTTGGAGGAATTCAAAAGCCAGGAAACAAGAATGGCAAAAGATACTAGCATATTTTCCATATTTCACTGCCAGAAAACAAGTACATCTGGTAATAACAGAATTATAACTGATACTGAAAGAGTAAAAGGGCAATGAAGATTGTCTGTAATAGAGTTTTCCACCACTCGGACCGTCAATAATGCACTCCACTCTCGAGGCCAGTCAGGTAGCAGTAAAATGGCCATGTCTCGACATAAACCTCACGCACTGTGGTCTTACTTTGAATGTTGTGAGGTCTGTAGCGATTTGTGGTGCAGTTGTACAAAATGACAAATTTTAATGTAATAACTATCGGTAACAGTATACGGCAATCAACAATCGAAGATTTCTTTCATAAGAAATTATCTCTTGTTCTTCATTTTGCACTATACACCACCCGAATGTTCAGAAACATTTATTATGTTGTATTGCCTAATAAATTGTATCAAAATCATGATTAATAAATTATATCCCGTGTATAGTGTTTAGGTCCCAGTCCCTTGAAGTTCTAGATATGGGGTTTTACTGTATTTTTTGAAAAGAATTAAGTGTTCTATTCTCATGACCTTATCCACCTGCTTTACAAACAAAACATTTTTACGAAAGATTATTTTTTTATCTTTTTATGCTAATCAATATAAATTAGATAGCTTGTATAAATCAGCGCTTCACTAAATACTTTTCTGTACTTCTTTTTCGTTTAAAGAAAATTTGGATTCATTAGAATAAATCTTATATTTGTGTTGTTATCATTTGAATTGGATTAGTTTAAGCAGAAATGGTCTTAGCTCGTTATAAATAGACGGGGAATAAGGGAATTTACTAAGCTAAAACCGTAGTCAAATCTTTTAAAAGCTGTCTGCACAATTGCATTGAAATTCGGTTCTCTTTACATGGCATGGAGAAAAACAAATGAAAAACTGATAACAACTTCTTGTTTGGGACAGTTGTAAATATTTCAAAATTGAAACTAATTACAAGAAGTATCTAGGCAAAGGTTAGTCTACAACGTATAGAACATATATTGTTTGTTTTGACGATTCCTACATTTTTTGTAGTAAGTTTTTCTCTATATCTTACGGTTTACGAGGTATACAGTCATGCAGAATGAAGAGGATTTCATAGGCTACTTCTCAGAAAATTCAAGATACATATTTTATTTGACATATAAATTCCTTTGTCTACTTTCGTTTAAAAAACAGACCATTAATTGATACTTTTCTATTGCGAAAGCTTCTGTTTCTAACACGTCGTTATGTATTTTGACATAGCATCGTGTTACAAAGCACTTTATAAATTACAACATGATTCTTAAGAAAAACATTTTTTCCTTTCCAAATTTTTAAATATCGTTTCCTTCAGGTACAACAGAAGGCCCTGAAAAAAATGATACATTCTTCTACTGATTATTGCCAACTAATCATACATGGAAGCAAACATATTTTATTTTTTTAGAACAAAAAAAGTAAATTTTATCTTTCAAAACAAACTCAGCATATGCAGCTATATCTATATTATCATTAGTCACAAGCGTAGATTTAAGCATAGAATGCTCTGACACATATTGGAAGGTTTCAGACGCTGTGATAATTCGAAAAAGTAAGCCAATAATACTTCTTCCGTTATTTCTTCCACCTTTTTCTTTAAAGTCCATTCTTTAAAACGACTGTATGTTGCTTCATATGTCTCTCTAGACTTTTCCGGCAATAAACCTATAGCGACGCTATTTGCTGCCAGTTCCATGACTTCTACAGCATAAAAGTCATCCATGATTTTAACATTCATTATCGAAAATGGCCATTTATTGATTTCAGTTAACTACAATAGTTACCATAACAACAATCAAGTCAACGACAATAATATAATTAAACTTGTTCACAGTTTAATATACCATATTATAATTATTTACTGTGTAAAAACGTTATTTCCTTAAATAAACGTAAAGTATTGTATTCAGCTTGGTGAAAAAGTAGTTTTAATAACTCTTGCGTCTCACTCATTAATAAAGCTCGATTTTAGCTGCTAGTTAAATCATATACTATTAATATGAAATATTTTAATCAAACTCATTAGCCACTTCAGAGAAAAATAAAACATTTTCCAAGTAATGCGTAGCTTGAAGTGGGAGATTCTCTTGAAAAACTTCCTGCCGCAACCTTGAAAAATACTGAACTTATACGTTAATAGTTTTATTGGACTTAGGGGGCCCGAAAAAATATATTGCCGACAAATCTTGGTATCAAAATTTTGGGTGTAATGTAATGAATTTTCTACTTACGTACGAAGTAGAGAAATTAAAAAAAAAAAAACGATTCGAACATGTTCACTCCTGGATTGAGAAAACAAGAGCAATTTCTGGATTAGGAATTTGAACGAATTGAGTAGCCATTAGTGGCCATCTATCCTTAAGATGACAGATACCGTTCATTACGAGCTCTATCTGAAAGGTTTCAAGACGGAAACCACTATCGGCGTTCCCACAGTGAGATAGAAACAATTGATCACGTTTTAAGTGCCTGTTCTTTTTGTGAAACGTCAGACATTACGGCTTTCGATCCATGATTGCGGATGACTTGAAGAAGATGCAGTTTCAAGGTTATGACGAAGTGCACAGAATTGCATTATATGGATTCTTCAGAAGAACTGACATCATAGGCTTTGCTTCTGGTGCAACTTCAGGTAATATAATTGATCCTACAATTAGAACAGCTCATTAATGTTCACCACGAACAATATATAATATATAAACCAAGTATTCTTTTGTACAAAAAAATAATTTAACATTTGTTGAGGTAGTAGGATTAATTATTTGAGCAAGAGGCTCAATTCCACGCTTGTATGTGTTAAGAATGAATTAATTTACAGCAGAGTGCTCGCTACTATCAAAGGGTATTAAGCATAATATAAAAGAATCATTATTTCAACAGTTAATATGAACATTTGTATATTGCACATATTTTATCTTTAAGTTGTTTTTTTTTCTGGCTACATTTTAATTTACTACCTTTTTATGTAAATTTTATTATTATCATTATTTATAGAATGTACATATTCGGTAGAGAGGGTATTTATTGTATTCCATTAAACATTTTATATCGACATTTCACCGGAAATGCATGTTTTGAGGACCACCAAAGAAAAAAGGGAATTTTTAGATATCTGTTGACAGAATAATTCAAAAACTAAAAATCTCTTAGATACCAAACCAGGTTTAGTATCTTCCAAGAAAGTGACACGAAGATTTTCAGAAAAATCCAAAGTACCCTTTACTTGGAAAATATTTAATAATTGTCGATTGTCTTAAAAAGGACTCAAACGATTTGGATTAAAATATCGTATTATAAGATATTTACATGCTGAAAGGATGTATAAATTGAGCTTCTTGGGAGCAGCCCCTAAAATCCTCTGTACTATGAATTATTTTTGCATTATTGTTAAACTGTAGGAGGTACATAAGAACTTACTAAACAAAAAATGTACATCTGTACAAAACATACAATATATGTGTACATTTTTGTTATGGAGCTGGCATTTCCAAGATATTCCTTGTCATTGGTTTCAGTTTTAAAATAATAATACTTTTCACAGACAGGAATTCGTCTATATGGCTTTTATTATAATCATGGCCGTGGAAAGTAGCTAATTCCAACGAAAATCGCATAGCGACCAGTTTTAAACCGTTTGAATGTTGCACTGCCCTATATCCTTCTGCTTATAAGGAACTAACTAATAGGACGTTTCAGCTAATGTTTTAACTCGATTAGCATAAGGTAGAATGTTATTTTGTAAGAAGTTTATTTGCTGAGCAGGGACAACACTTTGGTGTTGTGTCGCACCAAAAATTTGATTTCGACATTTCATCAGAAATATATTTTGAGGATCCCTGAATTAAAAAGAAATCATTTTTTGAAAAGTACCCGTGTATTGTGTGTGTATATATAATGCATATCTCAAAAACTAAAATTTAATATCTTTCAAGGATGTGAGACAAACATTTTCAACAAAATTCCCCAACACCAAACTTCAATTTACATGGAAAAAGTTTAGAAAATATGGAATACGCCGTATTTTAAAAATGTTTAGTTACATGGCAAATAAAATGTATATCCTGAATTTCTTGTGAAACGCCAAAATTGTTCTGGTAAACCGTAAGAGATAAACAAAATCTTAGCACACAAAAAATGCTGATCTCGTTAAAACACTCAATTTGTTTCATGTATAATTTGTTGCATGCTAATCATTTCAGAGATATTCCCTGTCATTGGTTTCAATTTTAGAATGCTGATACTTTTCTCAAACGGGAACTTCTCTTCTCTTTCATATCTCCTTTGTTTTACTCCTGGCTATGGAAAGAGAACCAGTTTCAATGACAAATCGCGGAGCGAAAACTTTTAAAAGATTTGACTGTCACTTTATCCCAGTATATACCCTTAGCTTCTCTTACTTATAAGAATATAAGTCTTAAGGCCATTTCTGGTAACGTTTAACTTTTATTCTGGTAATATTTAAAACCAGCTTTTACTACCATGGCCGCAGGAAATGAGACTGACGATATTGGGATGAAGATGGAGCACCGGTGGAATATGATGGCGAGGGAAACCGGAGAACCCGGAGAAAAAACTGCCCCTGCGCAGCTTTGTTCCCCACAAATCCCACATGCCGTCGCTTGGGATTGAACCCGGGATGCCTAGGTGAGAGGCGAGTGGTGTAACCACTCGGTCACGAACAATTTTGTGAGTATAGTTTAGTTGCAGAATTGATAGAGAAAGTCGTGGGAATAAAACACATCACATGTTTTTAGTTTGGATATGGTTTCAATAAAATTATTATTCTCTATGAATTTACTAGAGGAGATGGTAGAGAAGTTCATGCTTTTATTTGTTTTTTGTTTATTGAATAACAACAAGATCCATTACAAGTAATATTACATGTTTTAGTTTTCTTTTAATGTTATGTATCTATTGAATCAAGTGTGTACCGTTTAAATATGTAACGTAGCAATTAAGGAAAATTGTTGCTTCTATTAAGGTAAGTGTAAGATAGGTGTTCTCACTTTTTGTGGTTTATAGTCTTAGATTTCAGATTCCTTTTATGTTTTGTTTCCATTTTGTTGAACATTTGTGTTATTAATTTGTCAAAGTCTATTGAATTCAGGAATCTGTAGAATGCCTTGGTGTGTTCTGTTACTAGAAAAATTGTCGGTAGTTGGCCAGGTTCTGCCTGTTCTGCGATTAGAAATGCATGTGAATGCAGCTTTGTATAACAAGACAAAAAAAATCTGATGTGTACCATTCACATAACTTTCTCTATATCCCTGCAACAAATTATTCTTAAAAAGCTTATACTTCTATTTACTTTATGCTAATCAGAAAAAATGAGCAGAAATAGTCTTAGTACTTGCTTCCTTGTAAGTAGAAGCGACTACCATAGGTTAAAATTATAGTCAAAAGCTGGTTGCTATGTCAATGAAGTTCATTTGTTTATATGGATAGGAGTTGACAAGTTCCTGTATGAGAAAAGTATAAGTTTTTCATAGCAGAAACAAAAAATAAGGAATGTCTCTAAACGACGAACTCACGAAAAAAATGTATATAACATAAATTGTGTGTTTTAACGTGCTCCACATTTTTTGTGCAGTAACCTATTTGCCCACCTCTTACGGTTTAGCAGTCATTCAAAATTCAGTAAAATTCATGCAGAAGAAACTACTCTTCAGAGGCTATTCCCAGAAAATTCAAGATATACATTTTATTTGTCAGGTAAATATCTTTCATATACGAAATTTTAATCAAATTGTTAGAGCCATTTTTGAGAAAATCAAACTTTTCAAAAAAAGTTCCATGTAAAGGGTAGTTTAGGGTGGGGGATTTTTCTCAAAATCTTCTTGTCGCATCCCTGGAAGTTACTAAACTTAAATACCAAGTTTGGTATTTTACCGACTTTTCTTTTTTGGGTTATCGTGTTCACAGATACACGGACACGCGGAGCTTTTTGTGAAAATGCTTTTTTTGGATATTGGGGCCCTAAAACATATATTTGCGGTGAAATCTCGGTATCGAATTTTTTGGTGCAGTGCAATACCTTCTCTATAAACTATGTAGATAGTGCGAATAGAGAAAGTAATATATGACATTGAACAAGAAGTACAGTGTCCGGTGAACAGAATTAACGGATTACACAGGTGGTAGTTGATAAACATGGATAGTCTGGCAGGAAAACGCTTACAGGAAGTTTACTTGTGGGAGCCCATCAGCTCTAGCAAATACTGCAAGTTCACAAGCACATAAAGGATAACGGGTACAATTTTGCTCACTTCTAATATTAGGAAAGCAAACAGACGAGATTTGGGATTCACTTCCTCCTGTTCCTGTTTAAAAAAAGTGCTATGTCTGTGGTCGTAAGAAAGTCTCACAAGTTTACTCGTGTCAAATACTACTTCCTCAGATGGTAAAAATTGAATAGAATACTTAAAACCTTTGATAAGAGAATGCTCTTAAATATAGAAGAACATGCTGTACTATCAAGGACTGCTATAATTACAAAAGTAATATACGTTAGAATACCCAGCATACCAAGAGGCCCAATTGTTGACGTGAGCAGATATCCCTTCATGCGTTAAAACAGTTGCGGAACTCACCGGGACTATTTCAAGTTAAAAATGCCAGTTCTCCACTGAAGTAGACCTGTTGAGTTTAGCAAATCTTTTAACGTACAAAGGGATATCTGAACAATCATACATGTGGCAGTTGAGATATCCCAATAATATACGAGTCGAGCTTTCTTATGGCCATAATCCTCAGTTTTCGAACACTTTCCCTCTGGCTCTTTCTCGGAGATTCGCCTTCAGAGCCATCCATGATAAATTGCACAGAAGTAGGTAATATGTTGCAATTTTCATAAATGACATTATTACTAACATAAACCATGATTTCTAATTTCTGAACACTAAATGAATGGATTAGTCCTTTGCAAATAATTGACATAACAGCTCCTGTGAATACAAAAGGAAAACTAGTCTACGACCTAGTTCTCTTTTAAAAATTAATGGAATCTTTAATTGAACTAGAAGTTACGCTCTACACAGGACAAGTAATAATTTATAAAAGATATAGTGAGAAACAATATTATATTTTAACTTATTGCTTTCTCTGCATACACTATGTAATATAATATGTAGAGAAGATATTGTAATTGCACCCAAAATTCGATACCGAGATTTCGTAGATATTTTGAGAACCCCCGATCCAATATATAATCTGTGAATGTGTGTCTGTGGGTAGAATAGTTCAAAAAATAAAATTCGCTTAAATACCAAACTTGGAATTTAAGTTGAGTAAGGCTAAAATTAAACAAGTTGAAGAAGAGATTAGGAAAGATAAAATATTGGAAAGATAATCAAACTCTCATGGATTTGCTCCCGAAATTAGAGTACAAATTCCAAGCTATCCTTACACAAGTAGGAGGTGCTTGCTCTGAATGGATGTTTTGGCCTTTAATCATTATTATTATTATTATTATTATTATTATTACCATCATCACCTTCCAAGGATGCGACACGAAGATTTTCAAGAAAATACTGCATCCCCTAACTACCTTTTACTTGGAACATTTTTCTAAATCGTTATTATTTAAAAAATGACTATAGCGATATGATTAAAATACCTTATATTTAAGATATTTTATGAAAAATCAAAATGTATATCTAAAGTTTTATGGGAATAGTCTTTGAGGCCTCTTCATTCTGGATGACTTTTGTATAGCTATAAAACCGTAAGACACACACTAAACTTACCGCACAAAAGATGTAGAACTCATTAAAACACAATTCATTTCATATGCATTCTTTTAGAGTTAAACTGTTTTCGAGATATTCCGGTTTATGGGTTCCAATTTTAAGCCACTAGCTTTTCTCAAACTGGAAGACATCTTTCTTCTCGTTCATTTGTTTTCTCTTGGCAAGCAAAGAGAAAGAAATTTCAACTACTCGTATTTCACAAAGCGAGCGGCTTTTAAAGGACTAGACTATCGCTTTAGCCTTGTATTCCCTTTTTTCGTTCTACTTACAAGAAAAAAGACACTCTGCTTATGTTTATCTTCATTAGCATGATGTAGCAAAAAAGATTAATCTTTTGAATTAAAGTTTTGTTTGCCGAAAAGCTAGAGTAGAACCTCTAAATGGGATACATAAGATTCTTTCCCTTCTACCTACAAGTAAATAAGTAATATGGTTATGAATGTTTGTCTTGATTACTATGAAGTAAGCAGAAGAATTTGCTTTTTAACAATAAATAATTTGTTACAGAGATCTAGAGAAAACCATGTGAATGGAACACATAAGATTTTTTAGTAAAATTTTGGACTTGTTTCCTTTTTCAAATCAGCGAAATACCTATTCAATCAGGCTCCCTAACAGACAGGCACACCTGTTAACTCATTATTTGTCTAGTTGCCCTGTTCATTAAGCGATAGTGCTGGTAATGTATCAAAATCCCCAGAAATAGAAATATTTCAGAGTTTGCCCCAGCACAGGATTTGTGCATATTTTCACATTCCTAAGGCGTAGGATGTAGGGGGCAAAAACATGTGTTTTTGACAGCTCTGCACCTCATTAATCAAGATGGAGCAGAATATTACAGAACAACAGCGCTTTCCAACAACGCGAAGGCAGGCAGGAATTTCATTCAGCTCTAGCTAGAAGCAGCAGATTTGTGGTCTACTTCAAGAATAAGCAACACATTTGTTACAACTAGATCTTTAGGTTAAATCTATGCTTTTCCTGGTTTCTTGGTGAAGATAAAATAATACTAAAATTTGGGCGATAAATGTTGATGTGTTATACATACATGACTTTCTCTATTCACCCTTTTACAAATTATTCTTATAATGTCAATGCTATTATCTACATCATGTTAACCGCGGTAAACGTTTGCATAAATTATCGTATTATTTCCTTGTAGATAAAATAAGTTATGGGAATACTCTTTAAACCATGTCAAATCTTCTAAGGGTCGCTGTATAATTGCCTTGAAATGTCATTCTTTTTTATAGTATTTAAAGCAAGGCACCAATGGTGATGACACTGGTGATACGCGGAATGAAGATGGAGCATCGGTGGAATACGATGGCGGGGGAAACCGGAGAAAATCCGCCCCAGCGCCGCTTTGTCCACCACAAATCTTACTTGCGGGCGGACCGTCTAGGAAAGAGGCGAATGGTCTGATCACTCGGCCACGGCGCGGCCTGAAATGTCATTTTGTTTACATTTCCAAGAGACAGGGGGAAAACGAATAAGTACTTCCAGTTTGAGAAAACCAAAAGTACTAGCAAATTCAAATTGAAACCAATAAGAAGGATCAGTTAACTCAAAAAAAAAGGAAGAAATCCTAAGCTTTGTGTTAATTAAATTTATTTTTTATTTTTTCTACCACATACAATGTGTATAGACATTAGAGAACGTATTGTGTATCCCATCCAAAATTTTGACACCAAGATTTCATCAGAAATTTGGTTTGAGGACCCCAGTATCCAAAGTAGGATTTTTAAAAGGTCCGTGTGTGCGTCTGTATGTGTGTATGTGTGGTCTGTATGCGCTATTAAATACGAAACTTGATATGTAGGTTCAATATCTTTCAAGAATGCGAAACGAAGATTTTCAGGAAAATTCCCCCCAAACCAAAGTACCAAGCAAATTGAAGATTTGTGAAATTCTCCAATTTTTCTAAAATTTCAAACGATATTGATTAATATACTATATACTAAAGATATTTGCATTAAAAATAAAATTCATATCAAGAATTTTTTGGGAATAGCCTCTGAAATCCTTTTCATCAGAATAACTTTCACACAATCGTTTTTGTCAGGGGAGCTCAAAACACATATTTACGGTAAACATTGATTTTGGAGTGTAATTCAATAGATCCCTATTTACTAAATAGAAAATATGGCGCGAGCTATAAAATAAAATGTGCTTTGTTTATACCGAGAAATAAAGAAAAATAAAGTGGGGTGAAGTATGTACGAGGGAGTGCTGAAAAATAATGCCTCCGATTTTTTTCCCGGTGACACCCTTAAAACGTTTGGAATAAAACAAAATGCATTACCATTCTGCACCTTTATTCTTCCTGTCTACATATTTATTTCTCAACATAATCAACCTGGCGATGAACACAGTTCTCCCAACGAGAGACCAGTTTATGTATACCGTCACTCTAGAATGTTTGACTTTGTTGATGGAGCCATATCCTCAGCTCTGCTTGTACCGCTTCACGAGTATCAAAGTGAACACCTTTAAGTCTAGGAAACAGATGAAAATCGGATGGGGCCAAGTCAGGACTGTAAGGAGGATGTTCGAAGTCAGTGAACCCAAGGCGTTCGATTCTTCAGATGTTCCAGCGACGCACATTACTGATGTCGATGCACTCCTCCCCGAACACAGCTTTCATTTTTCTATGCATTTCAATAGGAGACACGTTTTCTTCAGTTAGAAACTCGATTACAGCACACTGTTTCTGTGGTACCGACATAGTCACATTGCACACCGCCATGTTTCACGCTACAAATCCGCCCTCTAGCGCCAGAGGATTATAACTTGTGTTAGTGAAGCGGGAAGGATGACCAAGTAATATGCATGACGTGTTACCTCCACCGATATTGCGAACAGAATAAAAAATTTGGAAGCATTACTTTTCAGTACGCCCTCGTAGATATATGTAAAAATAAGGGAGGGAAGCATTAGCTTGGATACAAACAATATTTTTGAAACAGAGGTAAAGAATTAGAACGATTTATTCAGTGTGGGGAGAAAGATTGGAGAAATGCAGTTATACTGAAAACTTTAGTGCTATAGCGGGGACTTGAACCACGCATCCCCTACCAGTTGCTCTAACCATTTTGCGAGCATGGCAATATGCCAACCGGCATTAAATTCTCCAACTGACTCACGTTTTTCCGGTAAACCGCAGCAGATATAGTTGGTTAACTATAAAGCCAGGGACTTAAGTACTTTCGGAATTTGAGGTATACCATCTCAAAATAATTTGAGATCTCCTTGTTACCGGGTAAAACGCGAGTCAGTTGGACAGTTTAATGGTCAGAGCAACTGGACGTAAACCTGAAGATTCAAGGTTCGAATCTCGGCTATGGCATGATTTTTTCTGTCCTTTCCAAATTCTGTCTTACACACGGCTAGAGTAAAAGAAACAATTAATTCACAAAGTAATGTTCATTGTTTAACTGAATATAAAGATATAAACATTGAAATAAATACATTTGGGATTAGGATAATATGCCAGAAGAGATGGTAGTGATGAAAATGTTGAATGTCAAGAGAAAGAAAAGAATTAAAGAAATAGGACAATTTTTGAGGAAGGTAAAGGAAAAAACTGATGTGTTCCATTCACGTGAGTTTCTATGTCTCTGCAAAATATTGTTTTTAAAGAGCTTATTCTTCTATTTACTTCATGCTAATTCCCCCCTAAAGCAAAATGGTCTTATTATTTGCTTCGTTGTACGGAAAACAAGAGGATACACTGGGCTAAAAGGATCGTTAGTACTTTTAAGAACTGGTTGTTCCTTTGTATGGCCAGGAGTTGAAAAACTTCGGTAAGAGAAAAGTAAGTATTTTAAAACTGAAACCAATAACAAGAAATATCTCATAAACGGTCAGCTCTAAAAACTGTATATGTGTTTTGATGAGATCTACATATTTTGTGTCTCTTGCAGTTTATCAGCTATGAAAAATTCATCAAAATACATCCAGAATAAGCTATTTCCAGAAAATTAAATATATAAATTGTATTTGTCATGCAAATATATTTATTACCTTTACGCTATTTTAATCAAAACCGTTTGAGAAAATCAAAGTTTTCAAAAATGTTTCCATGTAAAAGGAAATTTCTTGAAAATCCTCGTGTCGCATCCTTCGCAGATGCTAAACTTAAATACTAATATTAGAATTTCATGGGCTTTTCGATTTTGAGCTACACTGTCCACACACAGGCACACACTGGCCTTTTTATAATTTGGGGGGGGGATTCAGGGGTTCTTAAAGCATGTATTTATTTCCGGTGAAATCTCGGTATTGAATTTTTAGTGCATTACAATACCTTCTGCATACACTGTGTACATAGCACCCGTATAGGTAGCAAATAGGACATTGTCCTTAATTAAAAAAAAGAAGAAAACATATAATTATGTGATTGCGAAGGTTAGGATTTCGCCTCCATATTCTAATACTTCATCCTCTGTCAACAATTATATTTCCAGAAAAATTCAAAGATGCATTTCCATGCACGTTCCATGTCAGACATCTGCCGTATTAATCATAGCGCTGCAGTATTCAGAAAGACCATTTCTCAATAACAGGACTGGTTTTCATGCAGAGAAATCTGATACAAATATCTACAATCTTTCATTTCCGGAATAAAATGCTGTTCGGAATACGCAAATCGATCAGCACAGATAAAATTCAGCGCCATAAACTGCAAGAACGAGGCTCTCAGACTTTTTCTAACTGCGTGTTAGGAACGAAAGCAAATTTAGGTGGGAAAGATTGTGGTTCATTTGCTGTTTAGTACAGCAACTCAAATTTTTGTAGCTGCCATAAATACATACATGACATTGAATTCCAGATGTGTTCGCTAGTAGGGTAGTAGCGGTACAATTTTATTTTAATGGGTATTTTGCAAAAAATCTGCAAAATCGTAAACATTTAGGTATCATATAAATTATTCTTAGCTTCAAACCGCTGTGACAACATTTTCTTATCACCGAATTTTGAAACCTTTAGAGGAATGTTAATGCTCTATGGCTGTAACATTTATACGACATCCATGAATCCATAAATGATAAGGACCTGTAAAATTGCGCTCTACAAGATAAAAATTTAAGAGTATTGCACGATAAAAGCTATTTGATTTGGGTGTATACTTCAATTTTATTTGAAATATTACAGAACCTTCAGTGAAAGTATGTGGGAGTTTTATTTAAAATACGAATCACTTAAATAAATAACTGTTTATTCAATTGCTTCTTCGCAAAACTGTGTCCAGGGCTGGAGTTGGATAAGCAGAGTCATACGAAATATTCAATGCCATAGCCGGTATCTAAACCGCGGATGTCCCACCGTTTGCTCACACATTGCAACATGTTGGTGTGACATTAAATTCCTCAACTGACTCGCATGTTTCCCGGTAAACCACAAGGTGATCTCATACCCCATTGGCGACTTACAATGTAAATACTTGAGTCCCAGAATGTGACTCAGTTGAGAAATTTAATGCCATGCCGGAACGGGAGATCCGTGGTTTAAACCTCGGCTATTGTACTGAAGTTTTCTAGCTATCCAACTCCTGCCCTATACATGACTTATGTGAAAAAACGATTAAATAAACACTAACTGGGACATAAAATACTTACGACATAGTAAGTCACCATTGGTGTAAGTCATCTCAAAATGATTTGAGATCAACTTGTGGTTTACCGGGAAACATGCGAGTCAATTGAGCAATGCAATATCATATATAAAATGTAATATCTGTCGATAGAGAAAGTCATGTGATCGCAACATTCATATTTTAACTTTCTCTAGCACGTATGCACAATACATAATAGATACAGAGGGTATTATATTCCACCCAAAAATTCGAAAAATTTAAACCAATAACAAGGAACATCTTGGTTAGCTCTAACAAAAAACTGTATATGACAAAAATTGTGTGTTTTAACGAGATGTATATTTTTGTGTAATAAGTTATTGCCTATATCTTACGGTTTACCACTTACACAAAGGCTTTACAGAATTAAGAGGTCTTTAGAGACTATTCCCATAAAATCCAAGATATACATTTCGTTTGTTATGAAAATATCCGAAACATATGGTATTTTAATAAAAAAGTTAGAGCCATTTTTGAGAAAGTCAGAGCTTTCGAAAAATATTCCATATAAAGAATATTTTATGTTTGGGGGATTCCCTTGTAAACCTTGGTGTCGCAAAGTTGGTCTTAAAACGTGTATTTCAGGTGAGATCTTGATCAGAATTTTGCGTGGCAGAATTTTGCTATAGAAATAATTAATGTAATAATTTCTCATTAGTTTACAATAATTGCTGTAATATTGGTTTCCAAAACTACAAGGTGAATGGATGGTGCCATGCTCTCTTGGACACAAAGGGGGGGAAAAAAAATGTCAAATTTTATTCTCACACCATCTCTGCAAGAACGCCTGAGAATTAGGTGACCCATCGCACATTGGGTATTTACTTTCGTAAAAGATAGTATCTAAGATATAGATTAGGTACAATAACAACCTGTTCATTTGGATGGGTTGTGTAGAGTGCATTATGTACGTTAAGGCAATGTCTTAAGTACAAGAATATTGCTTTTTGAGACACTTGTCAGTTTTTAACAAGTTTTATACACTATGCAAATAATATTACTTTCACTAGCAAGTATAATGCACATAGTGGGTAGTGAAGGTATTGTATTTCACCCAACATTTCGATACCGAGTTTTTCAAAAGTCAGTTCAAACTTTAAACCGTTATAGATATTATAATATTTGACATACGAAAAAAGCATGAAGTCACATGCTTTTATAAAACATTGAGAAGATATCCCCCATTCTCTTGTTCAAAGTTCACCGTTCTTTCTGCAACTCTAAGCACAGTCTTTTACAAATGCTGCCTTGGAATATTACTTTTGCGAGAGATCATCTTTTAGTTGCTATCGGGTTGTTAGATGTATGAGGAAAACTCGAGCTTTAAGGTAACCCTACAACCAAAAGTCGATCGGATTGAGACCTCGAGATCGCGAAGTGATGGAAAGTGTCTAAAAAATACACAATGCTAACGATCTGGGTCATTAATTGTTTTGCAGGGGCGTAGAAATGACTATCTTAACATCATTTTATTACACCATAATTATGAATGAAACATGAGCCATCTCTAGAATTGTTAAGAGTTCTAAATTTTCTCACACTTTGAGTAAAGCTCCTCTTGATTTCATAATAGCATTCAATCAACGACATTCTATCATTTATTTAGAGAGCTGTGATTTTTAATTTACACATTTTTATAAGAGTATGAAAAATATACTACAAAACTGTACCCATTGTAACAGTGAACTGAGAAAAGAAAACCAAACTCCATTCCTTGCCCAGTATGGACTTATTTTACTTATATTCCACCACAAATATATATTTTTAACGTATAAAATTTATATTATATTTGAAAGACCCTATACATGTTTTGAGTGCCTCCGAATAACATCAAAAAGGTCCGCTTGAGTGTCGGTGACTGCCGGTCTACTGACAGCATAACTGAAAAACGAAAAGTCCGTTAAATACTAAACTTGGTATTTAAGTCCAGTATCTTTCAGGGATGCGACACAAAATGTTTTCAGGAAAATCCTCCCACCCCAAACTACGCTTAACATGGAAGAGCTTTCAAAATTTCAATTTCCTAAATAATGACTGTAACGGATTTAATTAAAACGCCGGATTTGATTATTATATCTAAATATATCTAATATATCTAAATTTCTTGAGAACAGTGGTAAAATGTAAAATATATACAAAACTCATTGCACCAAAAAACGTACATTTTATTAAATCACACTATATGATATACAGTTTTTCTTTTGTTTTTTGTATTTTAACGTCCTTTAACCTGGTTGGTCATGTCGGACGATGAATGAAATTGCTGAAATGACGCTCAAATGATCTCGGGGTCTATGGAGCTTAAAGTTACTCGACATTCGTCTTCTCAGGATAAGGGAAAACCCCGAGAAAAACCTTATCCGGGTAACTCACCCTAAGCAAGATTCGAATCTACGAACCTTTGAGTATGAGGCAGACACGCTACCACCACACTACCCAGGCGGGCACAGTTTCTTTGAAGAGCTAGTTTAATTCGAGATACTACCTTTTTTAACTCCTGAACTTTTCTCAAACGGATGGTTCTCACTCGTTTTATACATCTTTTGTTTTACTCCTGAACAATGGAGAGAGAACATAATTTCAATGACAATCGTAGAGCTGTAGTTTTTAATGGATCTGACTGTCGTATTAGGTAGTGTATTTCCTTATTTCCCTCCTTATAAGAAAACGTTCCTGCTAATGTTTATCTTGATTAATATGATGCAAATAAAATAATAATATTTTGTAAGAAAAGTTTGTTTGCACAACAAATAGAGAAAATCAGATAGAGAATGGAAGACATCCGATTTTTTCTTTTTTGTAAAGTTGGATAATCAATAATATACAGAAACCCAAAATCTTTATTGCACAGAAAGTTGATAAAAATAGTAAGAATACCGACAGCAAATTGTTTTCTTTATTGTTCCTCTTTTTTGGAGCAATCAACTCTAAGAAGGCTTTCAAAAGTTTGTGAAGATGACACTGTTTAAACTGAAGCAGAAGGAAGTTTCTTCGTAGAAGAATATTAGTGAAATGATGCTTGCTTAGAGCAGCTGCGCATACAAATTGTTCTCCAATTGACAAAAGGTATAGCAAAAAACCTAGGGCATGCAAGATTTGAGCCATGATTACATAGATATTCTTGTTCTATCCAAAAATATTTTCAACTGCCTCTCAAATGAATTTAACTTATATGATCATAATCTTCTTTACAGTTTAGGTTAGTCGACGTGTTCAATATTCAAACAGAATTGAAATTAGTCCCACCATCTTTTCCTGGGACTTCCTATAGTTCTTTTCCTTGTGGGTTATAATTATATGAAGAGCCTAGTATCAAAGACTACTACATCCACTTCTATAGTTTTAGATAAAAATGAGAAGAACTATTGAGTCTGTTTGCTGGATGTAGCAGTTTTCATAATAATTTCTATTACTAATCATATTAAACCTTGCTAATTTTCTTTCAACTGAATTGCTGAAAGTTGTATTCTGAATATTCAAATTTGCAACACAATTACACAATACCTTCGTCATAATGCTTGATGATTTGTCCAATTTGTAGATGTACATTTTTAACATTGATAGACTTTTTTTATGCGCTTTCAAGTGGGCAAGTACCAATAATCGACATCTTGTCTGTTGCATAAAACCGTTTCAACTGCACTGACTGATAACATGGCTGATATAAATGAATTACCAATAAAAGTACTCTGAACGATTGATCAGTGGAGGAGGTAGGTTTGGAAATACACACAGCATCTTTTTTCGATGGATATGGCAGGTTCTGAAACGATATATTACAGTTCCTATAATTGTTGCCACTGGCATACATCGTACATGTCGTCTCCATATATTTTCAAAGTCTGTTATTATCTATAAAATGTTCTGTACTGGAATTCTGCTCCAATTGATACACTTCTGTTCTTATCCAGCAGTGCATCTCATGCTTCAAATTATAAAAATCTCATTCCAGCTGATGCATGAACTCTTTCATTTTCCTTCCTTCACTCCTTCCTTACTCCCTTAAAGTGTTGCATGCATGAAATGTTACCAAAGATTGTGAAAATTAAAAAATTATTTTTATAATAGAATGATACGAATTCTAAACTTTAAGAAAATATATCGTTTTCCCCACTTTGGCGTACTTGAACTACCAATTAACTGAAGCTATAAATGGGCAGGCGCATGCACGTTAGTAGGAACTGTCAACTTTAAAATTTATTTTCTCGCAAACTTGGTTTCCAAAGCTTTTCCGTACTCATAATTTTGCATACGGCGTAATTTTCACTAATTTGTTTTAAATTTTTTACCTGCCTCTTAAAAATATATTAAAGAGAATCATGATATACCTTAATAAATGACGCTCAAATTTTAAGAAATAAATTATAGAGTTTGAAAAATTCAAACTTTAATAGAGTACGAAAAATAATAATTTTCCCACACTAATTAGGTCTAATATAAAATATATAATATGACATATCAATTTGTACATTCACTTGCTATAAAATTGGATGTTTATTTGGTACATTTTTAGTAGTACAGTGAACTTTGACAGCAAAAGTTATTATTTAAATAATCATGCAAGTTATAATTTTGATACAAGGCAAAAATATCTCTATTATTTTATATAATAATTGGCTCAAATTTCAACCATATATTGGGTGTTCCAAATTTCCCAAAAGTATCTCCTTAATGTCCAAATATTTTTTCTTTTTTTGTATAACGCCCGCTTTTACTACCATAGCACCGCAAACGATGACACTGATGATATATGGAATGTAGATGGAGCAGCGGTGGAATGCAATGGAGGGGGAAATCGGAGAACTCGCACTTGTGGTCGCCTGGGATTGAACCCGAACCGCTGCGGTGAGAGGCGAGTGGTCTAACCAGTTGGCCACGTCACTGCCATATAGTGAAACCTGGAAATAATAGCTTTATAAAATGTGAATAAGATAATTTTTTTCCTTAAATTTGGGCATATGGTTCCACAAAAGTAATTAAAGACATTCAGTTTTTTATCTGTTTCAAAATTTTCCCCATAGGCTTCACTACAGCGCAGTTATTTAAATGCATTTACCTGTTCTATTGTCTTACCATATATTACACTTTTTGCTCTAATTGGCTAGGAACACGAAAATGTACTACTTTCGTTTCCCCGGTTGATAGTTTCATATTATAATTGGTAGTTACCTCATTTAATTTATTAATTATTAACTATATGTTTTTGACAAGGTCCTATAATGTTCCAGTCGTCTGCAAGTAAAAGAGTTCTAAAGTTTATATTTTTTATTATAAAATGTGTAATGGTATTAATCTTCTTATAAAATTAAAATGATTATCGGTATACCAAGATATTTTCAGCTTAGTCGTTAGAACTCGGCCTGCTGTGCAACGGGCCCCAGGTTCGATTCTCGGCTAGCAGGTAGGAATTTTTCTCTAGCCTAGGTTCTTCCCTATCCTCCCTAAAGTCTGGAAGCATGAATGTGTGATCTAGTAAACAAAAATTAAAGAAAACAAAAAACCACAACAACAAAGAGTACAGTAGTTAAAACTCTTTACAACTGTTGTCACAGTTCCTTCATTTTAAATTCGGCTTTCTTTTTTTTTTTTTTTAAATACAGTTCCGGAGTCTGGTTCGGCGCTGTATACCCTACTTTTTATATACCTAATTTTTTTTTTTTTTTTTTTTACTTTTTACATACACGCATATAACACCCATGCCTAAGGCGGAACTCGAACCCACGATCCCCTGCGCTGCGAAACACCAAAGCGAGACGCTTTGGCGAGCGCGGCCATGGGAACCGGCATTAACTAGAACGTGCTAAAACGATGAACAAGAGATATTCCAACAAAAACTAGGTATAGTCAGAAAACTAATTATTTATTAATAGTTCTCTTTTCCAATTTCATTCCCCTGAATCTCTCAAGAAAATTAAACGTTGTTGCCTTTTGATTTTGTTGGGGAAGAAATTTAGAGCGCTAGAATTTCAAGTACAAAACTCCCAGGTTTATTTATTTACGGAGCCCTCTTCTCCATTACACATTTTTATTGCTTCTTTGGGGTTATCGTAAATATTTATAGCACTTGAATTCCTCACAGCCCACAGCGTCTGTGCTTTTATTTTACAGGTCCATTCCATTTTCAGCATCTTTTTTTGCCAAGGAAATGTTTGTACTCATCTCAAATGCAGGAGAAGTACATACTTAATTTTCTTATTTGCAAATGTTATGATTTCCGAAATATATTGTATAAATTATGTAGCATTCTATGATGACTATAAAACTTAATTAAATTCTCATATGTTTGTTATTTAGGATTAAAGATTATATATTTTCTTTTAAATGTTTAGTTAAGTAATGCAGATTTAATAAGGGATTTGAAACCTTTTATTATAATTTGAAAATAAGTAAATCATGTTTTAAATAATAACAAAAACTGTGTTTTATTCCTACAAAAAATTGTTATTTCTTCTGCTGATTACAAAGTATTTCTGTCCCTGATTCTGCGTATAGTTTCCTTTCGACGTTCGCTGCGGATGTGACTATTACCGCTCGCAACAAATTTCCCGTCGAATTTTCCCTCAGTCAAATCCTTCTCGCTAAGCATTCACAGTTGAAACTGAACTGCAGGACTCGCATCCCGTTTTGTGCCTGTCAAGACTTTGCAAGAAACTTCCAGAAGCAGTCACACCTGCAAACCACTCACAAGCTCATTGAGCTGTAACAATGTGCATCTTAGACGTAAAAGAACTTTCCGACAGCACACCTGTTTACTCATATAGATGTAACAATCCAAGTTTCGATGTCAAAAAATTCGCCGACGGCGCACGTGTTCACTAACGCAGGTGTCACAAATCAGCTATGAGTTCCGAACATAGCTATTCACCCACGGGTGGCGATTATGGCCGTAGGGCGTATACATACTTCTCTTTAAATCGAATTTGGGCTAAAGTTGATTCTTTTGAGACGGAAGGGTTTACGTCTACATTTAACTTTTTTTTTTTTAGATAACGATGACCTGGTAAACTCATGTAATGAACACTGAAGAAGATACATATTATAAACTAACGACACAAATATGACTAAGAAGTATCGAAAAAATAAATGCTTTTACCGCAATAAATCCTTGCGTTGATATTTTTCAATTGTTGATGAAATAACCACATATAAAAATCCAGTTATTACAAAAGAGCAAAAATTTTATCTACTAATTATTCAAATTCTACGTCTCATTTTAGATTTTCTTATGCTTCTGAAATCGGCTCTATTCTGGTTCTTAAAACCATATTTTATCTAGGTTTTTTCACCATTATGACTGCTAGGTAAATTTCAGAAGTAATTTTCTGTTTGTTGTATGATGTACAATAATGATTATATATTGCCAGGTCTTATATAAAGGTTAACTTCCTGAAATATATTAACATATTTTGAATTAAGTAGCATCTAAGGTGCCAAAATTGGAACCAATCTCCACTAGTTGTTCAAATTGGATTATTACACTACTTAGAAAAAGCTTATGTGTTCCATTCACATGGTTCTATCTACCTGTTCTCCAAACAAACTATTATTACAAAAGATTATTCGTCTATTTCAAGCTAATCGTTATAAACCTTAACAGAAGTGGTATCATTAGTTGCTTCCTTGTATATATAAGGGAAATAAGGGAATATATTAGGCTAAAGCGATGGTCAAATAGTTTAAAAGCTGCCGCTTTGCAATTGACTTTGAAGTTCGCCTCTTGCATGGGCAGAAGTAAAACAAATTAAAAGTCATGAATACTTCTGATTAAAAGAAGCATAAAGCTAAAACTAATAATAAGAAATATTTCAAAAAACATTAACCTTACAAAAAATGTATATGATAAATTTAACCAGATGCACAACTTTTATGTAGTAGGTAACTTTTTGTCTGTCTCTTGCAATTTACCAGTTATGCAAAAATCTACCAGATTGAAGAAGCCTTCAGAGACTATTGTATACAAATTCATTCTATACATTTTATTTGTCATGTAGGTAAGTTAATCAAAATCGTTAGTCATTTTTAAGGAAATCAGATTTTTAAAACCATTTCCATATACAGGGGATTTTCTTTAAACTCTTCGCGTTGCATTTTTTGAAGATGCTGAACGTTAATTATCAACAGACGTTTTATCGACTTTTCGTTTTTGAGGTATGTTTTTCACGGACGGGCACACAAATAAACACATGACCGTTCTCTTTTTTTTCTTACATTCTCTACACCTACTAGGTACATAGAGTATTGTATTACACCCAAAAGTTCCATATCGATAATTCACCGGAAATACATGTTTTTGGGCCTCCTGAATTTAAAAAATAAAGCATTTTTCAAAAACGCCCGTGTGTGCGTGTGTGTGTCTGTGGACAACATGGCTCAGAAGCGAAAATACAATTAAATACCAAACTTTGTTTTTAAGTTTGATAGATCTTCAAGAAAATCCCTTCATCCCATATTACCCTTTAGATGGAAAAAAATTAGAAAATTTTGATTAAAATCTCTTATATTCAAGATATATTCATGCCAAATAAAATTTATATCTTGATTTTTCTGGAAATAACCTCTAAAGACCTCTTTATTCTGAATGATTTTTATTGGATTTTGCATAAGTGGTAAACCGTAAGGGACAGACAAAAACTTACTGCACAAAAATTGTAGATCACGATAAAACACACAATTTATTTCATATACATTTTTTCGTGGAGTACATCATTTTTGAGATATTCTTTCTTGTTGGTTTCAGATTTAAAAAACATACTTTTTATACAGGAATATGTAACTCCTGTCCATACAGACAAAGGAACTTCAGTCACATAGCAACCAGCTTTTGAGTATCACTTTTTCCTATGGTACTCCCTTATTTCACTTCTAGTTACGACGAAGCAAGCAATAAAACTATTTCTACTGATTTTTTCTTGATTAGCATTAAGGAAATAGAAGAATAAGTTTTTTTTAGCAATAATTTGTTGCAAAGATGTAGAAAAAGTGAATGTGAATGTAGCACATCTGATTTTTTTATATGTATGTGTGACCATGAATATCCTATGTGTGCAAAAGTTAAAAGTTCCTTTAAATATCAACTTGATATTTCCAAGGATGCAACACAAAGATTTTCAAGAAAGTGCTCCTGTACTAACTACACTTTTCGAAAAATTTTGTTTTCTCAAAACTGAGCAACAGTTGTAATTAAAATACTCTATATTTAAATATGTCCATGAAGTTATATTGAAGTTTCTAACAATAGCCTCTGAATCTCTCTTTATTCCAAATAATGTTTGCGAAATGATGAACCAAAATAGAGAGAAAAAATCTTAGTGCACAGAAAATTAGTTCTCATTAAAAATTATTTAAAATACTTTTTTTTTTTTTGCTAATCATTTCGAAAATATTCCTTATTTTGGTTTAAATGTTCTAATACTATACCTTTCTCAAATGGGAAATCATCATTCGTTTTCTTTTTATTTTTACGTGCTAAGAAAGCCAAATTTATAGGTTACTACATAGCGACCAGCTCTTAAATGATTTCACTATCGATTTAGTCTAGGTTATTCGATTATAAGTAGTACGACAATTCGTACTAATGTTTATGTCTCGATTATAATGAAATGGAGAGATGGTTAAGATTTTGTAACAATAGCTTTGTTGCTAAATAGGTGGAGAAAGTCATGAGAATGGAATATTTCAAATAAAAAAATCCGTTGTAAGGGACTCTTTCAACGGTGTCTGTTTTACTCACCTGCTTACCATATACACAATGTTGACGAACCACCGGAGGGGAATTGGCAACCAGAACATTCTATAGCACAACAGGCTAGTACATTATTATAAAATCTCGATTCATCCAAAAATAGACTTGTCCATAAAAGGATCGGATCGTTGTCCACAGCCTGAAACATCCATTAGCAAAACCTACCTGAAAATCACGACCTTGGGGTTCCGAGTGTTATTGGAGTCGATAAGGTGCATGCAATACTCGTGTAACAACGAACGACATAGTGGGACATACCACGAATCTGTGTATTAAGTACAAAGGTATAAAAATCTGATGTGTTGCATACACATGACTTTCTCAATATCTCTGCAACAAATTATTGTTAAAAAGCCTGTGCTTCTATTTACTTCATGCTAATCGAAAAAAAAATTAGCAAGAATAGTCTTAGTACTTGCTTCCTTGTAAGTAGAAGCGAAATATGGGAGTACCATAGGTTAAATTGAAAGTCAAAAGCTTGCTATGTGACTGAAGTTCCTTTTTTTTATGGACAGAGTGACAAACTTCTGTATGAGAAAATTACAAGTTTTTTAAAACTGAAACAAACAACAAGGAATATCTAAAAACAATCAACTCCACAAACAAAATGTATATAACATAATTGCTCTACATTTTTTGTGTGGTATTTGTCTATTTCTTGCGGTTTAGCAGTTATGTAAAATTCATTCAGAATAAAGTATTCTTCAGAGGATATTGCCAGAAAATTCAAAATATAAATTTTATTTGTCAGGTAAATATCTCTAATATACGATATTTTAATCAAAGACGTTAGAGGCATTTTTGAGGAAATAAAACTTTTCAAAAAAAGATCCATGTAAAGGGTAGTTTGCACTGGGGGGATTTTTCTCAAAATTTTTGTGTTGCATCCCTGTACTTAAATACCAAGATTGGTATTTTACCGGCTTTTCGTTTTTGAGTTATCGTGTTCACAGACACACGGACACATACACAGACACTGACCTTTTTGTGAAAACGCTTTTTTTGGATACAGCGGACCCTAAAACATGTATTCCCGGTGAATCTCAGTATCGAATTTTTGGATTGAATGCAATACCTTCTCTATACAATAAGAAAATAGTACGTATAGAGAAAGTAAAAAGGATTCTACACCAAATGACTACACTGCTTTTATTATACATAACATGTAGTAATGTGTCACTCCGCCACGGAAGTGGGGAGTATATGGTGGAGGTTGAGCCCAACTTGCATTAAGAGAACACAAATGCTTTTTAGAGGTTTTGGTCAAAGTTATATTTTTGGAGTTTTTGTTGCAAAAATAACATACTTTAACGTACGTATTTTATGCTCCTATATATATATTGGTAGTGTTTAACGCCCGCTTTAACTACTAACGATGATGGAGCACCGGTGGAATGTGATGGCGGGAGATACCGGAGTACCCGAAGAAAACCACCCAGCGCCGCTTTGTCCACCACAAATCTCACATGCGGTCGCTAGTGGTCTAACCACTCAGCCATAGCGCGGTCTCTTTATTCTCCTAGGGCGGATATAAGGCGTGTTTCGGACGCCTGTTTTAAAGCTTTGCGCTGGTTAAATGCCTCTCTATATGAAATTTTGAAACCATTCTCAGTTTAAATTTGTCGTTATTTTCCGTATATTAATAATCTATCTTGTCCTATAAAATACACTTTTCTCCAAATAACCCTAGAATGTCTGTAATGAATTATCTGATTGGAATTTTTATAGATCAGTTTTAAGAAATTAAGTGGTACAATTATGTGCTGTTTTCGCAGTTTTTTGCCATTGCTAAATAAAATATATTTAAAGAACCTACCATTATAGAAACATTTCAACCAGAAACTTTGTTACACGGTTATTCACAAACGTTATTTTAAAAAGGGTGCATTTAATTTAATATCTATTGTTTGAGGATATATTTGGTTCTGGTAAGTTAAATTCAATAAATTAATACATCCAAATTAAAAATACGTTTGAATGTATATGGGAATGTCCTTTAGCTAAGATAAACAACCCTATATAACGATAAATTAGTAATTGACCTTACGCATGCTTTTTCCGTATAGCTAGTGGCACTTTAATAACACCGAGAAACAATCATTTAACGGATGAATTCTTTAATTAATATTTTCTTCAAAATGATACAAAAGTATGGATATCACCCTTGGCTCAAATTAATAAGCCAACAATGTTAATTGAAGCAAGATAATATTTATTTACTGTTAAAATGTTAGTTAATTTTTGCTTTCTGTATACGTTCTATTTGTTTTTGAGATATGCTGTCCATAGCCCCCCCCCACACACCGCACCTGTTTCTGAAAATGCTTTTTTTGGACTCAGGGGGTCCTAAAACATATATTTCCGGTGAAATCACGACATCGAATTTTTGGGTGGAATACAATACTTCTCTATCCCTATGTACATTGCACATACGGGGCTGGAGAAAGTAAAAATAGGGTTAGTCTTTATACAACAATAAGTTATTTATTACCTCCATTTCTTTTAAATTACCATGTTTCGATTTGAAAGCTTGCGGAAGTAAGGGCGTTCCATTTATATAAGCTTCAGTGGTTGAAGCACACAAACCGTCGTTAGCGATTTTTATATTGTTCGTTCAAACTTCAACTATTGTGATTAATGCAAGGATCCGCTTGCGATTTTTATTACGGTAATTTGCAAACTATGGCTGGAAAATGACATTGTTATACAACTGTATTTCAGCTATAAGGTATTGCATATATTACAGAACACTGCATCTATGAGTATGAAATAATATTAGAAGTATTCATAGCATCCTAATGTTTTGAAATTTTCCTATAACGACTTTTGGTGAAAATTTAGCATAACCTTCATATATCGATCCAACAGAAGGCATATTTCAGAAGACATTTCAGAGCACCTCCAGCTGGAAACTTCACAGAATCTGGAAGAGATTTTGGAGAAAAAACAGTAAACATAATCTAACTGACAAATGGGTAGAACTTGTAGCATAACTGAATATATTATTGTCAATTCATTGTTTCGTCTACACTAAACGTAAGTGGCACAGGAGCAGGAAAGGTCTGAGAAGTTCTATACCATAGCCGGGGTTTGAATCACGCATCTCCTGGTGTCGTGCAGTTGCTTTAACCACTAAGCTACCATGACAACATACCGACACAATATTAAATTACCCAACTGATTCGATATTTTCCGGTAAACCATAACGAGAGCTCAAATCATCTCCTCTACTGCACGATGGATTTTTTCGGGCGTAAAAATCCTTAGCATGGCTTCCTTCGGAAGCGAAGTAAAGCCGTTGGTCACCTGTCGTAGATTTACGGCTCGTAAAAGAACCTCAAGCCTGATAGAGAGGCCTCTGAGCAAAATTAAGCGGTCTTTCACGCCCAATATAGAATGGGACGCTGAGAACCACTACAATTAAAGAGCGTCCATAAATTAAAAACAAAAAAAAAAAACCCATTTCCTCTTCTAAACACAGATAGTGTGCAAGAAACAATTAACACTGATTTCTTGGTTAAACTATGAAGTCCGGGACTAAAATATTGATATTTATAAGTCGCCATTGTAGTGCATAACCTCAAAATAATTTGAGATCTTCTTATGGTTTATCGGGAAAATTTGGATTCAAGGAGTAATGTAATGTCATGTCGCCAGGTTGCAATGGTAGCTGTTCGGTTAGATCAACTGGAGAGAGGCTACACTGAATTTATCTTTCCTAATCTTGAGTGATTAGTTACTTAGAATTTTGACAGCAGACAAGCGGTAATTTTAGTTTCTAGATAATGATCATTCATTAAGAAAAATCAAAATTAACATCACGGAGCTCAAGATTTATGAAGAGGCACCAGCTTTCTATGCGGACTAAGCCAAGAAGATGCGTGTACGAAGGTTCTTTAAGCTAAAAATATTTTTACATGAAAGTTTTAAAATTAAGTGTCTCGTATATGGCGGCAAATACGATATATTTTAAAATAAATTTAAATTGAAAATATAGAATCTATAAATATTATTAAGAAATGCAATTATTGCTCATATTCAACGGAAATGTTGAATTTTTCGCTGAAGTAAATCAGAAGGATGCCAAAATAAGAAATGTCTCAAAGAAGTAGCTTACATAGAATCAATTTAAAAGTCTCAAAATGTTTCAACAGCTTAGATTAAGGCAAAAAACAACAAATTAAGTATACAAATTTTAGCAGAAGATGAAACTAAAATTAAATTATGAAACAAGTTGTTAGAAGGCTCAGAATATTTATAAGCAGGTGGAGAATAAGAATAAGTTAGGGTCTTAGTTGGTATTAATTGCAGCTGCTAGGTATGCGATATAGAGATTAGCTAGCAGGTCTAATTTGAAGCAGCTTATCCTACGTTGCGTGGAGACCATTGTGTTCCTGGACATTGATTATTTGGAATTGTGTTAATGCTTTCATAAGTGCGCTGTAATTTATTTGTTATTCACACAACAGAATTCTGAAGTGAATACACAGCCATACCTATCCACCCCTGGGAAAGTGTTTAATACAGAAGGACTGTTTCAAAACATCACTGTTTACAAATTTGCCTCTGAAATACAAGGGGCGTCCAGAAAGTAAAGAACGATTTTGCATAAATGAATGACAATGTACAAAGTTACAGGAACTTCCTCTATTTCTCAACGTTATCGCCATTGTTTTCAAGGCATATTGTTATCTGGTACTAGCTTTTCAATATCAATGTTATACTTTTTGCCGCCAAAGATCTGCCGCCTTGAAGTATTCATCGGTTGGGAACTCATTTGCACCGAAAAAGTCATTTAAAGTTTTCAAAGTGTAGTGCCGGATTTCTTGAACTATTTGAAACTTTGCTTTCAATCCTTCCATAACGAATGATAAAAGCCCTCTCTGGACTTCATCGTAGATCTTCCATGATTAAACATAACACACGGTTTCTTCACTGAAGACGTGTTGTTTGTGCTCATTACATCATCGGTATTTGAGTTATTTGCTTATAAAATTCGATTAGTTGAACATTTTGTTTGTTTCATTTGTATTTGTATCGTAAGGGAGGTCCATAGTGGTCCATGCACTTTGAGCTAATCAGATCTTTTGTGTCTCCCCAAACTTCCATCCTCATTAGTTATGTGCCTTAATGAAGGACTGCAGATCCTTAAATGGGACATTTGGAGGTCACTTAAAACGAAAATGATTTCCAATCTAGCAACTTTTTAGTTCTGCTAGATAAAGGCAGTCACACAGGATATGAGCCCCTGTTTAATCAGTATCATGGCATCTTCTACATCTGGGGTCACCTTTTATCCCCAAAAGGCAGTGTCCCATAAGTAATTTTATTCAACTATTGAGAAAAATTGTCTCTTATTTAGATTTTCTTTGCCAGAAAGTGGGCTCTTTCATTGCTCTGGACACCACTATGTCCAGGGACCCACGTTAGCTCTACTGAATTGTGCTTCACCAGTGCTATAAGGTGCTCTAGATCAGACTTTAACCCCCTTTAACTTCTATGGTCATATTGGGGGCTTTGACTTGAGAGAAAAACTGCTGGTGTTTTGCTCATTGAACTGTAGAGTTATTAACTTTAGTTTTTCAGTTTCATACTGTTAAACACTCACACACATTCACTCACACATTCATACTTCCAGTACCTGTGGGGGATAGGAAATTATTCTCGTTAAAGAAAAATTGCCTGTCCTGGTTGGAAAGCGAACCCGGAACCTCTGTATGAGAAACTGTGGATTGCATTTTGCGAATGCAAACATCCGAGGTCATTGGTGTCGGCCTGTTAGCTCAGTTGGTTAGGCGCTGTCCTTCTGAACTCAAGCTGTCGGGTTCAAACGCGGCCTAGACCAATGGTGTTTAGTGTGATTAAAATATATATTAATGGCATTTAAAAATTCCGGCACACCGCCGGCGCTGATATGATCCTGGAAATTGACAGCGTCGTTAACAAACAAAATATCCTTTCTCATATCTTTGGCGGTATAATAGTATACTGGTGCCACTAGACATAATGCCTTGAAAACACTACTGATTACGTTGAAAAATAGAGAAAGGTACTGCAACTGTGTAAATACAGGGTTACTACAAAAGAAATAGACACTTCAACTGCCTGTAAAACAAAAACTATTAGAGATAGCAACCTAATTATTTTGGAGGTATGTTGAGAAACTTTCAAAGTTTTGTTTTTGTTACTATTGGTAACGCTGTAGTGTTTTGTTTGTTGTTGCAGAAGCTGAAATGGCGGAAAATCCTGTGGAAAAGGCATATTGCGTGTTGGAATTTGCTAGAACGCAATCAGCAACTGTTGTCCAACGACATTTTAGAACACGTTACCACAAAACGCCACCGACTAGACAGTCAATATACGACTGGTATAGAAAATTCGAGACAACGGGATGTTTGTGCAAATGGAAGAGCTCGGGAAGACCAAGAGTTTCGGAAGAAAACGTTGAACGTGTTCGTTCTGCCTACATAAGAAGCCCACAGAAATCGACATCTAGGGCAAGCATGCAATTACAAATTCCACAGTAAACTGTATGGAAAATCTTGCGGAAGCGACTGCACATGATGCCTTACAGATTACAGATGTTGCAGTTTCTGAGTGAAGAAGATAAGGTCATACGGCGTGACTTTTGCATCGACATGTTGCGACATGATGAAGACGATGCTGGTTTTTGTGAGCGCATCATTTCATTTTTGTGGTAACTTGTTCTAAAATGTCGTTGGACAACAGTTGCCGATTGCGTTCTAGCAAATTCCAACCGCAATATGCCTTTTCCACAGGATTTTCCGCCATTTCAGCTTCTGCAACAACAAACAAAACACTACAGCGTTACCAATAGTAACAAACAAAACTTTGACAGTTTCTCAACATACCTCCAAAATAATTAGTTTGCTATCTCTAATAGTTTTTGTTTTACAGGCAGTTGAAGTTGTCTATTTCTTTTGTAGTAACCCTGTATAGTTTTGTGGTATATAGTATACGCCGTTATTATTTAGTTATGACAAATCGTTCGTTACTTTCTGGTCGACTTTCGTATTTTGTCCAGTTCTGTATATAAGTACAGGAACACGTGATAGCTAAAATGTATCTGCATTAAATCTCTTTCCGGCGCTAAATATCGTAAAACAATATTTATTGACTGACTTGAAACTAGTGATTTTGATTGTAACGTTGACAGTTATTTACATCTGTTTTGCATTCTTGGGGAGTGCCGATAAATAATTTCCATATCAACTTTATTGATCCTGCAGTGTTGTAGTGTTGCATATTTTATACTATGTGGAATTGGTGGCGCCTCATGTGTTTTCTAATACTTATGAGTTCTAGAAATTTGATATAAATTATGATATTTTTTATGACAAAATATTGGTAATTTCCCAGTTGGAGCACTTGGGCTACCAATTAATTGAAGCTATGGATGGGTAGGCACATGCTTATTAATAAACATTCCCAACTTAATCTTTATTTCTCTCAATATTTTTTCCAACACTTTTCTATAGTCAAAATTGGAATGGTAATTGTTTACTAATTTTTTCAAAATTGTTATACTGCTTCATAAAATTACATAAATGAGAATGGGCATATTACGTTTTCAAAATAAAACTCCAGTTTTAAGAAATAAATTACTACATTTTGAAAAGCAAAAGTTCTTGAGAGTACGAAATGTAAAAATTTTGTACAATAATTAGGTGTTAATTTTAAAAATATGAAATGATAGTCTATTTTCAAACTCATTTTCTTTAAAACCTGACATTCTTATGTGAATAGTTTTAAAATGGGTATTTTTATTACAGCAATGCATTTAGACAAATAAAATAATTATTTAAATATCCATCGAAGCTATAGTTTCGGTACATGGCAAAATATCACTATTACTGAGTAAAGTAACTGGTATAAATTTCAATAATGCATCACAAATGCTTTGAATTGTTCAAGTTTCACAGGCGTATTACTTCTAAGGGCTTCCATTCATTCGAACAGAAAAAAGCATTGTATTATTCATTTCTGCTGTCTAGACAAAATTGTTTTCTGCATTTACCATGCAGTGTTCGATCAATAAGTGAATCTCCTGTTAAGAAATGAAGGACTTTAAGATAACGAGAACAAGAAGGAAAAGCAAAAGAGAATATTAAATGATCCAAGACCCATTACCTTCTAAACGTAGAGGACCTTATGCATGATTTCTGATCTCACGAATATCTTATAGCGGATTTCTAATTACATATATAAGTGAAGAGGCATTGTTTAACTGCAGCTTTGTTGTTACCATTAATAAAAGATATTACCTATGAAGCAGGTAGCAGTAAGAAGAGGCTTCTAGTTAGAACATTTATTATCCTATCGACGTTTGCAGTTTCTAAAGTTTCGCTTTAATGTGCACCTGGGGACAAAATACGTAAGTCAAACTTCATGCACTTAAAAACAACCATCAAATTACCTTTAATAATCAAGTAACTTTAATGAGTATCCGGCTGTTTATAATGATGTCAACCTTGCAAGCAAAGCGGAAGTCTCCATTTTCAGCTCGCTCAGTAACAGTCTGAATCGGTCATCAACATGAAACATGCTGTCAGCGGTTTCATCCGACTGTTACCAATATCTTCAGTTCAGACTATTGTTCGATATATAGTCACACTGAAAAATGCAATGACTTAGCCAAGATTTGAACCATAGGTCTTCCTGTCTGTAGACGGTTGCTCTGACCACTCGGCTATCATGCCGACACACCACTAAAATCCTCAACGGACTCACATGCTTCCAGGTAAACCATAAGGTGATCTCAAACTATGCCCCAATGACGACTGACAATGTAGTATGTACTTTAAGATCCGGCCTTCATAGTTTAATCAATTATCAGGGTAATTAGTGTTACTTAATTATTTTTCCACCGTGTGTATGATAGAGGTTGGATAGGTAGAGATAGACTGAAAAATTCAATGCCATAGCTGTATTTGAACCATGAATCTCCAGCTTTCTAGAAGGTTACTCTGACCACTAAGCTATCATGGCGACATTCATCAACTGATTCACATGCTTCCCGGTAAACCACAAGATGATCTCACACTATTTGAGATGACATATTTCAATGGCAACTTACAATATAATAAGTACTTTAGGACCGTAGAAGGTTTCCCTGACCACTGAGTTAACATGGCAACTTGCTGACACATCATTAAATTCTCCAGCTGACCTACATGCTTCTCGGGAAACCAGAAGGAAATCTCAAATTTTTTGAGATCACATACCCCAATGGCGACACACAATGTAGTAAGTACTTAAGGACCCGAAATTCAGTTTAACCATGAGAGTAATTAGTATTAATTACTGTTTTTGTTTTTTCCACACAAGCTGTATGTAGGACAGGGATTACATAGGTTGAGTGAGACAGAAATGAAATGCAATAACCAGGATTTGAACCACGGATCACCCGGTCTCTAGCCGGTTGCTCTAATCACGAGCTATCATGGCAACATGCCGACACACCATTAAATTCCTCTACAGACACGCATGCTTCCATATTTGAGATGACATTCCCCAACGGTGACTTACAATGTAGTAAATACTTTAGGGCTCCTATTTCATAGTTTAACCAATTATCAGGACAGTTAGTGTTATTAATTGTTTTTCCCCTGTGTAGGACAGGGGTTGGATAGATAGAGGCAGACTGAAAAATACAATGCCATAGCTGGTATTTGAACCACGGATCTCCAGCTCTCTATCTAGTTGCTTTGGTCACTGACCTACCATGTCAACTTGACGGCACAACATTAAATTCTGACTCGCATGTTTCTCGGTAAACTACAAGGAGATCTCAAATTATATAAGATAACATACCCCAATGGCGATTTATAATATAATAAGTACGTTAAATCTTGGGTTTCATAGTTTAACCTTTACGGTAATTGATGATAGTTGTTTTTTCTACACAGGCCATGTGTTGAGACAGGGTTTAGATAGATAGTCAGACTGAAATATTCAAAGCCATGACTGGGATTTGAATAGTGGAACTTCCGGTCTCTAGCCGGTTGCTCTGACCACTGAGATACCATGGCAGCATGCACCAAATTCCTCAACTGACTCGTTCTCTAACCGGTAAAGCACAAGTTGATATCAAATTATTTTGAACTAAAATACCCCAATGGTTATTGGGTTTGTAATTCAGTGTTTATAATGCAATAAAGTCTTATATTCCTCATATCCTTTAATCTCTAATAACTGTGCATACAGATCTGGTTGTTACCTGCCTTGAGCTTTACAACAGTATTGACTAAAACTCAGTCAATAATTCGGTCATTATGCCTGACCCTATTTATAGAAAATGCACATTCGTGCTGCAGCAGCTATCTTCCATTATGAACAATGGTGTCGAACGGGGTGTTTAAGGCGGCTTCTGCTGGGTCCGCATTCGGCTTGTTCCTTCAACCCCCTGTCCCGCCATGTCGTTGCTATAATCATTTCATTCCTCCTTCATCTCGTAGGTTTATTTAGAGTTGGTAGTATGGTGCTCGGTGCAGCGTGGCAGGGAAAAAGAATTCTTATATGATTCCATCCGTCCACTGACTGGTTTCCGACCACCTCTGATGGAGGTGTTGGTCCCCATAGGTTTGTCTCTCCGGTTGTCAGGGCACTTCTATCTGGTAACTGTAGGGACTATGTTATTAATGTAGCATCGCACCTTCTTCCACCCGTCTAGTGTCACCTCTCATCTCACTTCTTCCTCCCGGAAGCACCATCCGTGGCTCGCACACCACTTCGCGCTAACACTAGTCACTATGGTTCAGTATATTTCACAACACAAATCAGTGTAATTCTCCCTCCATTAGCGAGAAAATCAAGTCACAAACTTCTGGAAAGTAGCAGAAGATACTGGAAGTCGAAGTTTGGAAAACAAGAGCCGTGTTCCCGAAAGTTCCTATTACGCCGTCGCATACCAGAGCGAACCTGAGAGTAGTCATGACATTATCACAATATTGTATATCATTTCTTCCAAACGAAGAAGACTTCAGAGGCTATTTCCATAAAATTCATACATTCATGTAAATGCCTTTATTATATAGTGATTTAATCAAAATTGTTACGTCCATTTTTGAGAAAATAACATTTTGGGAAAATCTTTCATGTAAACGATGGTTTGGAGTGGAAGCACTTTGATATAAATCTTCGTGTCGCATCTTTGGAAAATATTGAACTTAAATGCCAGTTTTGGTACTTAGCCGCGCCCCACACACAGATACTTTTTTCTACAAATGCTTTTTTTTTTTGGTTTCAAGGTTTCTCACAACTAGTATATCCGTTGAAATCTTGGTATCGAGTTTTTGTGTGGAATAAACACCTCCTCTGCTTAGTTTACGTAGTGGAGAAAGTAATATATAACGTGCAATGCAACGTAGATAGCAGAATCGGTTTTATTGAAAGTGCAAGAGATAAGAAAGGCATTATTGAGAAAACACGGTGGACTATTCCGTAGTGAAAAGTTAAAAATATACTGTGATATCAAATTCTATGTTTATCCAGCAGAGAGAAACAGACAAGGGACATACCTAGATTAACCAAAGTTTTTGAAAGCTAAAGAGAATCTATTTTAACATTTACGTTAATTACAAAAGAGCTTAATTAGCGACTGGTGCAGTTTCGCTTGGTTCTCCTCACTTAAAAAAGGGAGATTAAAAGAAAAAAAAAAAGTAATTAAATCAAACCAATTCTATGCAAACCTACCCTAAATTATATGTTCCAAAGGTATGTTAATTATGAGAAACACGAGTCTGTGCTATATATTCTGAATAGCGGCTATGTAACTTATAATTGGAAAATAAATGCCTGTGATTGTTACATGGCAGATGTTTTATAACGATTCATCCAAGTTTAGAATATATTTAAAAATTTTAGATTTTCCAGTCACCTACCTTCTTCTATAGCAATTCTTACGAAAAGTCATAGTTCTATTTCTTGTTAATCTAGATTTTCATTGCACGTTTCGTATAAGGTATACGAAGGATACAGAGGACAAAAGCGGTATAACATTTTTAGTTTATCTATTGCGTATGTTAAGTTGAGGAAGCATATTTTATTCTATCCAAAACTTTTATGTAGAGCGAAAAAAAAATATTTTGAGATCCCCGGAATCCAATAAGTGAGTTTTACAAAAAAGTCAGAGTATCTATGTATCTGTGAACAACAAAACTCAAAAATAAAAATCCGTTAAATCCAAACTTAGTATTTAAGTTAGCATCTTCAAAGAATACAACACATGAATGTAAAACTTAATGGGATGTGAACAGTGTTAAAAATGGATTGTCTGGAAATTTTTTATTATGAAAATGAATTTAGAAACCAAAACTTATTATTTTTAAACTATGAAAGCTAGAATTTTGAAACTTGCAAATCTATCATCGTTATTGTGAGCAATAACTAGTAGGTATATATTTTAACAAGATATCCGACATCTTGTGAATTTTAAAATTTACACAGGTGAACTAACTTGGCACCTTTTACTTGAAATAGGTTCCTTTATAAAGTTCAAAGAATCAAACTCATTTAAAATATACAGAGTGAACCATTTAATTTGAGAATGTAGAATATCTCCAAATTAAGCACTGTAGAAAGAAAAGCCTTGATAATATTTGCTTGATATAATGGGGGAAAGTAAATTTTGTTGATTTTAATTGGAGAAGGTTTGGATGGAAATTTGAGGTTCAAGGTACATTTTTTTATTTTGTTTCCTTATTTCTCATAAAAAATAAACAACTTTCTTTATATCATTTCCTTGTACAGGGTCTTTTATTGGTGTAGAAAATTAAACATTAACGAAAGTCTTTTATATCTTTTCCACCAGTTACGACTCCAGGCAACATGAAGGTGCGCAAACGAAATGCTTGTGCCAGTATTGGAAGAGACATGCTTTTACGGACAGTTTATTCACAAGTTGTAAAATGCATTGAGGTAGAAGGGCATCATTTTGAACATTTATTACACAAAGGTACGATGCTTATGAAATAATACTGTATAATAGCTGTGCAGTTCTGATACTCTGTGCATGTGTCTTTCATCAATGTTTAATTGTTTACACCAACAAAAGAGCCCTGTTCAAGAAAATGATTTAAACAAGAGTTGTTTATTTTTTGATGAGGAATAAGGAAACAAAATAAAAAATATTGGTTCCTGTTTAGAAAACGCACCTCGACCCTCAAATTACCATCTAAACCTTCTCTAATTAAAACACAACAGATGATATTAACTTTCCCCCATTATATCAAGCGACTTTTATTTAAGACGTTTCTCTCTGCAACGCTTAATTTTTTAGATATTCTAAGTCTCAAATAAAATGGTTAACCCTGTATTTATCATATTGTTATTCCCGATCCCGTAAAAGGCGCTGTACTGAGAAGGGAGAATATACAATATACTTTACCTGTTATATCGATAGAGAAAAGGCTGGTCATTGACTGACAGATTTTTATTGGAATCCTCAGATGAGAAGAAGATTATTTGAGTCAGTAAGGTTATCTTAAGGAGACAATAACAAAGCTTGAAGGTTCTAGTCTCCTTTGGAGTATAGCCATATCCACACATTCACAGTTTTTTGCTCCTCGTTTGCTTTCCAGTTTTCTCCCTCCCGCCTCTCCTCTCCATCTTTACTAGCGAACAAGACGTCCTTAGGAAAACACCCTCGAGCAATAAAAACTAGGGGATTGCGTATCATCATAAACATACAATTATTCTGTTCTGCGCACAAAGGAATTCTTAGAAATCCTCATAATATATTTTTCCATTACTATCCAACTGCTCGTAAATACCAAGTATCCAAGCTGAAAGGAAATTTGTTACACTCCTTCTAATATGTACTTCGTAGAGTATTACAAATAAAAAAGTAAAATAGAGTTTATTCCTAAGATCAGCCGTTTTCAAAGAAAAAAAAATAAAAATAAATAAAACAGTTTCATTTTCCTCAAATCAGATGGTTTATTCTTTAAGCATGTCTAAAGACACGAATAACTTATTTATGACCTAGTTTTGAAAGTAATTATGTGAAACCAAACACGGTTTTGAAATAATGAATCATTTTCCAAACACAATTGCAGTCGTGATGCGTTGCTAGATCAGTAGTCAGTGTGAGAACCGGCTTCCAGATATAAACAAAACAGTATACCTGATCTGGGAGGTGGGGAACTAGTGATCTTAATCAAACAAACATGACAAGTGAAAGGTACATCTGTTAACGCGTTGACCTATCTGGTTTTGAAAGGGAGAGCACCCATCCTGCTCCACCTACCGGTCGTTTGCAGCTACATAAAACGCTGCATGTGCGTTTTATGTTCTCTAAAAAAAACTAAAATAACGCTGTAGAATGAAAATTACAAAAATAGTTTCCAAAGTAAAAAATTTATAATCGATTTATTGATGTAATGACTTCCCATCCTGGTAGTGCCACTCGCCTCTCATTAAGACGGCCTGTTTTCGATCCCAGACGACCACATGTGGGGTTTGTAGTGAGCAAAGCGGCGCAAGGGCGGGTTTTCTCCTGGTTCTTCGGTTTCCCCAGGCATCTTAATCCACCAGTGTTCCATCTTCGCTCCATGTATCATCAGTGTCATCACCTACGGTACTATAATAATAAAAGCGGGCGTCCAACACTACAAAAAAAGCTTCCCATTCACCCGGTATTTAAAAAATTCTGTGATTTTTTTTTTATAAATGCAGGCTAACTTAATTAATTGTTTGCAAAATTCTTTGGAAGTGCTATGTTAGAAGATTTTGAATATTCGACAATGCAAGTGAAAGGACTGAATGTGTGCTCGCAAAAACCAAAATTTTATCACAACGAGAAAAGTCCACCTATGCAAAGGTCAATAAAATTAAGCGGCTATTTATAGCCATCTTACAGTCCTGCTCTACGCGGCTGGTGCTATAGTTTCCGGCTCGGAATACGCCCGAGGTCAAACCCAGCGTGGATTTTTAAGTGCTAGTGACCACTTAGCACCATAACGTGCAGCTATTTCGGCCACGATAGCCAATATTCCGGCTAGGGGATGCGTGAGGCCGGCCACAAATCACCTCCACGTATCGGTAGGCTAATCGCCCACCTCTGCTAACCGTACGTGCGTATTATTATTATTTTGTATAAGTGCTATCTAATGTTACATGCATTCATAAGACAATACATAAAACCATAACAATTATATTTCATTTTAGTTCCATAAAATTCAACCTTCAACTGTTCTGTCCACTGACCACTTTCATTTGTTTCTTACCTTCCATAAAACTTTTCCAACACTTCTTAGTTCCGACTGGTCTTTGAAAACCTTTCTCACTGTTAACCCTTTTTTCGTATTTAACAATTTTTTACAGATCACTTATTCTATTATTATAATATTCTTATATTATTGTATTATTATTTTTTGCCATTGGGGTATAATATGAAATCTCATTGAGATTTAGCGGGAAAATCTTAGTCATTTGGGGTTATATACCAAGCTGGTATGTTACCATAGCAGCTTAGTCGTTAGGTAACTGGACGGAGACCAGAAAGTCCGTAGTTCAAATCCTGGCTATGTCATTGAATTCTTCAGTCTGATTCTATCTTTCCATTTCGTAAGAATAATTTGTGTACCACTAAAATCATCAGAGGGCAGAAGGAGTAATGTGATATTTTTTTCAATGGCTTTAAAGAAAGAGTGATTGCTTTATAGTTGATTGAGAATCTTCTAGAATGCATTTCACTTATCTGTGGTTTTTATCCCAGGTGTGCTACTTAATGAAATCTGGACTTGCTTATCTACCTAACACACCTTGTTATAATAGTTATCTCTTAACAAAGATACCCTCTGCACACGCGAACTTTTAATTACAGTTTCATCGTTTTCTTTTCTTGACCTTGGGAATGTAATGATAACTTTGGATACTGCGAGTTCTTTTCTTCAAAACCTTAGGAGCAGAATTAATTTAACTGGTTTTTCATGGAAGTCATTTGTGGGAAAGGAGTTAAGAGGTACAGTCAGACTGAAAAATTCAAAGCCATAGCGGGGATTCGAACCGGGAGATCCGTGGGTAAAATCCCAGCTATGGCATTAAACTTTTCAGTTTGACTCTACCTATCCAACTAAGGAGTAGAGTTCAGTGAACATCGTAGGGGATACACATATCTATAACATTGACACGTACTAAAACATCTGACGGCGCCATGGTTGAGTGGTTAGCCGAAGCGGCATCTGGACGGTTTTTCTCCAGGTCCTCCGGATCCCCCCGCCTCTCATTCCACCAACTGCTCTATCATCAATTTCCTTTTCATTTCATATCATCATCCCCTTCCTCGTGTTCATGTCTGGCTAGGGGCCAACCCCTCCTAACAGGTTCTCCATTCCCTTCTTTCGTGCCATGGGCATTGGCTTGTAAGTCCTAAGGGAGTTGTCAATCCTACAAATACGGGGAGGCTAAGCCAATTATGAAACAAAACTAAAATATCTGAATTACTACTAGTGATAGTTTCTATAAACCAGTTTTCAAAAGACAATCTACTAAGTAATTGTATCATTTTATTTTCTGTTATATAAGTGTAACAAACCCTTTACTTTAATCCAGCATCAGGAAGCAATCACAAAGGACACATAGAATAATGTGAATAATGTAAGATCTAGGAGAACGAGCGAAGTGACTGAGTGACACGCTGTGGAGAGGTCGTGGGTTAGATTCCCGTTACCCGCTCTCTGGTCTGTGAGTTTTAACGGGGATTTCCCCCGGATGGCCAGCGAATGATGGTAAAATGCATTCATCACATCTCTTGATGTAATAAATATCCCTCATTTCCTGTCCCTATTTCTGTGTTGCATACTTGGAAGATGCTGAACTTAATTATTAAGTTTGGTGTTTAACCGACTTTGCGTTTTTGAGTTACGTTTTACAAAGACCCACACACCTATGTAGAAAATGAAATAACTAAAGAAAGCAAACATAATTTTTAGAAAAAAGGTATATCGAGCGTATATCTGTAAACAGCATTCTCAAGAACGAAAAGTCGGTTAAATACCAAAATTGACATTTAAAGATCTTTAACCTAAATGAGAAATAGATCATATTAGACAAAAGTGGCTGGAACAAATAGAGAGAATGAGTGAGAAGTGCTACCTGAAGAAAGTACGATACTTTATACTCGAAGGAAAACGAAATTTTGGAAGACCTAGGAAACGATGGATAAATCAATGAATTAAACATTTGGAGCACGTAACAACGCTTGATGAAGAATGAGAATAAGAAGAAGATGCTTAAGTTCAGAATCTTACGATAAGCTACAAGATTTTAAAATACCTTTACATGGACATATTTTCTAAAAATTTTGTTTTCTCAAAAATGAGTTTTGATTAAAATGCCATATATTAAAGGTTTTATATGAAAAATAAGATGTAAATCTTGAATTTCCTGGGAAGATCTGCTGAATTTATCTTAATAGTCGTTGAGTTTTGCATAACTGAAGAACAATGAAAGATGGACAAAACATAAACAAAATTAGACCTCTCAAAACGCACAGTTTATTTCAAACACATTTTCGTTTTGTAGCTCTCATTTCGAGATTTTGCTTGAGGTTTAACATTTCCAATAGTTACACTTCTCTCAAATGACTCCTTGGCACAGCTCACTAAGAGCCTTGGCCTACCGCTCGGCCGCTGCGTCCCCCATCTCAGTCGATTACAGGCGTCATGGATGGGGTGAGACGTGGTCAGCGCTACGATCCCCTCCCGGACAGTTAATGCGGTCTTCACGACCTAGAGCTGCTACTTCTCCATCAAGTAGCTCCTCAATTGGCCCCCCAGGTACCTCACGAGGGTGAGTGCACCCTGGTTCAGGTCTCACAGCGGGAGCAAGAAAATTCCCACGCCGGTACTGGGAATCGAACCCAGATCTCCCGCCTGACAAGCAGCAACGCTACCACCACGCTAAGGAGACGATCCTTTTCTCAAATGGTGAGTCGTTAATCATATTTTTCATCCTGGTAAAGCAAAGAGAACGGAGTTTCAATAAATCACATAGCGATTAGCCTTTATCACTTTTTCAATATTCCCCTACTACAAACAACAACATCCAATAAAACTATTGTGTTGTGTTTCTGCTATTAAGTGTATAACATAAAGGAGCGTTTTTGTTGCAGCATATGTGCGGAAAGTTATGTAAAAGTAACACATGGAATATTTTAATGTATTGCTACTTCACCTTACTCACGGAATGTTGAGAGGTAGGTTAAGGGAATACAGAAATGCTTTCTTAGTAAGTTTTTTATTTACAAAATGCACCATACTTTAATTATATATTTTCAATTTTTCAATATTTTATTTTCCTATGGCGGACGTAAAAAGTGTTTTGGACTCCGTTTTAAATCTTTTCGCTGGATGAATGCTTCTCTATGTCAATCTTTAAAGTCATTTATTCAGGTTCTAATTTTTGATTATTTTTCCACAAAAATACTGATAGAGTTGTGAACATTTTCTCCAAAGTATTGAAAATAGTTTTAATATGTCTGGTTATAATTCTAATATTGGACATGGATTTTGTTGCATTTTTTTTACAATTTGTAATATAAAACATTTTGTATAAAACTATCCACTATACGAACATCTCAACCGGCAATTCCTTATAAAACCATTAAGGAATGTAATATAAAAAGTGGTGCATGTATTTCAATATCTATAGCAGAAGATTTTGATTTTAGCTAATTAAATCGAATAGGTCAATTAATATACCCAAAATAAAAAGGTATATTTGAATGAAGCGTGGAATGAATGCTTCGTTTGTTGCCAGTAATGTCTGTTCAACAAATTACAGCTTTAATAGTTGAGAAAACCACTTATATCTCTTCGCTATTCTCTTAAGTAGGTGTATAATTATAGTACTATATTTTCCAAACAGCATTTTTCCAAAGCTCCCATATATTATTATTATTATTATTATTATTATTATTATTATTATTATTATTATTATTATTATTACCACCACGTTTCCATGTGGGAATTGAAATTGATTTGAGTACTCATTCCGTACTGCATGGAAACACGGATTCAAATCGTATTGAATCTTTGTTTCCGATCTTCTTAGAAAGTGGGATCGAAATGGATCCGTGTTCAAGCCATATTGGACACACCAAAGAGGCTACATGCTGCTCTACTCTCTGCAACTCGCTATACGTTTGTCATTTACTTTCCTCATTAAACTTGCCAGAAACTGGTGTAATAAAACACACAAGAGTTATTTTATAGCGTTTTATAATTCGCAAGCCTACGTATGTTTATCAGTTCCGCCTACGCAAATCCAAACGGACCAATAAAAGTTGATATATTTACTCTCGAAACTTTCGTATTTGAAACAATCTCAGTTCGTTTTGAATTTAGCACGTGAAACTCGGATCGTATTTAGGTAGAATTGGACCGAAATATATTTAAATTCCCCATGGAAACATTTTAATTACGTAGTCAAGGTTTAAAAAGCTGTTTTCATATGAATATCAGATGGGTTGAAATGTTAAATTCGTATTGAACGTGGATCGTATTCTGATGGAATTGGAACCAAATGTATTTAAATTCTCCATGGAAACAGGTAACTATGTAGTCAAGATTTGAAAATCTATTTTCACTTGAATAACAGATAAACTGAAATGTTTGGAAAGTGTTCCTGTAAATTAGCGAAGTTAATACCATATACAAAAACTTAACATGTTTGGAGAACAACGTCTTAGGTAATCTATACCACTAGAGCCGTTTTCCCCATCATAACGTGCATTATTATGCTATTTCCTGTAAGGTTGGTAATGATACAAAGTTAGCAACACACAACACTAAGCATTCTGTCTCGCTTCCTCGCCGTTGTGGAGTGCTTGAGAACTGCGCTGTGTTTGAAAGAACTGGAGTGCATTCTGAAGAGAACTTGGCAACAAGGCAGTCAATATCCAACTCCGTTTTGCTGCCTCTTAAACATTTCTTGCTCTGCATCCCATTTAATAATGTTAATTGGCTCTCTGCAATAAAGAGATAGCAAAGCACAACAGCACAGCTAAAGTTCACTTTTTTTAAACGTCGTAGCTGCCTCAGCTGTTTGACATGCGACTAAACTGTTGGATTCTTCATTCTGAATGTAAACGTTTTCTTTGCCAACCACGACTTCCCTTTGTCAAAACCGAAGTTTTGGAAATGGAATAAATGGCTGTCATATATAAATAGCGTTTACGAAGTGATTTATGAGTTCACATCCTTTTATTTTAAGCTAAATCAAAGACATTCCTTAAAATTTCCAAGTGCCTCCTGTCAGTTATCCTAGATAACATCTGGAAACACAAACAAATTCAAATTTCATATTCTAAAATATGATGGCATCATTATAGGAACATTATTTTTACGTTTTGCAGTACGCAAAATTTAATGCACGTGACAAATTTTCGTATCTTTACCTGTTATTTTGAAAAAATATTTATTTTATGAAACTATTAATATTTCTTCATATTTTGGGAAATTTACGCTCTTAAAATAATTACTAGGTGGCATCGTGGCCGAGAGGTTAAACCGCTCGCCTCTTGCAAAGGCGGCTCAAGTTTGATCGCAGTGGGTCACATGTGAGATTTGTGATGGACAAGTGGCGTCTGGGCGAGTTTTCTCCGAAAATTCCGCTTTCCTTCTTCTTCTTCTTCACTTCACGGTTTGGGCAGATTGCCCGTTCCGTCTCACAGTTGTTCCCTCCACCTTTCCCTGGCTCGATCGACATGTCTCCTTCCTTTTGGTTCATATTCAAATGTTATCCTAGGCAGTCTTGAATCTGCCATTCTCTGAACATCTTGCATCCACTGGTTCTGATATTATTCAATTTTGGAATTTATTGATTCTATATTAAGTTCTGCTCTTATATATTCATTTCGGATTTGATCTTACATCCTTTTGTTTGCCTTAAAAAGTTAATGTCTGCACTTTGTAAACGGCTTTTCATTTTCTTTTGTGGTGACCCATGTCTCACTTCCATATAATTGTGTAGGAACTGGTTTAAACGTTTCATTGTATGCAGATGACGTGATTTTAATTCAAGAAACTGAGGATGAATTACAATATGCATTAAATGAGCTATGTCAGCAATATGCCCTTAAAATTTCAACAGAGAAATCCAAAATTATGGCCTTTTGGGGAAAAGAACACATAAGATCAAAAATCATTTTAGATAATAAACCATTGGAACAAGTGAAGGAGTTTAATTACCTAGGATGTAACTTTAATTATTGGACAAGAACTGAAAGAGATATTAATAAAAATATTTCAAGATTACAAATAATATGTGGAACTATAAATAGGACAGTGAAAAATAAAACAAGAAAGTAAACTAGGTTAAATTCCGGCTTCCTCCGCCATTAATACCACCACCTTCTCTTTAATCACATTTTGTATCATTCATTTCATGTAATTTTTTATCACATTCTTCCTCTCTCTCATACCAGGGATCCAGCTCATCACCCGTCTCGCTTCTCTCTGATTCAGAGTCCCGTCTGCTCAACAGGCATTGAACCCAAGCGCTAGTTTGTAAGTTTGGGAAGGGGGTATAAGTCCGCACTAGGAGGAGCGTAAAAGGGCAAGTAGAAGAAAACAATAAAATTCAAATATCACAAACAGTTAACGGGATGCTATTATGTAAAGATATTGAGTATTATTGTTAATTACATGTTCCCTCCACACTAGCCGTATGTAGGATAGGAGTTATAAAGGTAGTCAGGCAATGATTTGACTAATAGGTGGTTAAACCATGAAGCTCAGGATTTACGCCGTTGTAAGTCGCCATTGGGGTATGTCATTTCAAAATAATTTAAGATTTCCTTGTGGTTCATCGAAAAAATCTCGAGTCAGTTAGGCAATTCAATTATGTGACGGCATGTTTACGCTTTACCTCATTGGTTAGAGCGACTGGAAGGAGACCAGGTGATCCATAATTTAATCCCCGCTGAGGCATTGCATTTTTCATTCTGACTGTAATTTGCCAAGTATGGAGTATTATGTTCTCTACTCCATTTAGCACTATTGCTAAGCTAGAAATGTACCACATATTTAGCTTGCAGAGGATAACCACAATGTTTGCATGATTCTTGCATAAATAACTTATTATATACGCCATTAGTATTTGCCAGTTCAGAATTGTCAAGCACCTCCCTATGGTGCAGTGGTTATCACAGGCAGCAATGCTACACAGCGCGATGACTTTATGCCAACTTAATATATTCAATATTCCTATCACAATATTTAACTGAATTTTTACTTTCTCTACAGGTACTATGTGCACAGAGAAAAAATTGTATTCGTCCAAAAATTCGATACCGAGATTCCACTGCAAATTAATATTTTGAAACTCCCTGAATAAAAAAATGCGTTTTTAGAAAAATACCAGTGTTTGTGTCCCGCTGTGTGTGAGGGTGTGTATGTGGATTGCATAGCACAATAACGAAAAGAATACCAAATTGGGTATTTAACTTACGAAACGAATATTTTCAAGAAAATCTCCCACCTCAGTATACACCTTACATGGAACATTTTTGGAAATGTTTATTGTCAATATAAGCTCTAATGATTTTGATTAAGATATCGTATATTAGAAATATGTATATAACAAATAAAATGTATACCTTGACTTTTTTGGGTATAGATCTCTTCATTCTAGATATATTTTGCAGAACTGGTAAAGCGTAAAAAGATAGACAAGAATTTACTACACACAAAATGTAGTTCTCGTTAAAACATACAATATATGTCATATGCATTTCTATAGTTAGCCGTTTCCGAGATATTTTGGTTATTGCTTTCAATTTTAACCTATTCAAGTTTTTCTCAAAGGGAAAGTCATTTCAATCGTTTGATCTCTGTTTTTTGTTTTACTTTGGCCACGCAAAGCGATATCCGGATTTCAACTGTTTCACATAGCGACTGTGATGTAGATAAAGGAATAATCAATAATCAGTTTGTGAATGGAACTTGTCGTTTTTCTTTTTCCTGACGCTTGTTAATTTGGATTGACGTCAGAATAATTTTAAGGATGGATAAGTAGACCACACACTGCACGTGCAGGATTTGAATTATGTTTAAAAATTTAATATTGCATGTAAATGCTTAAATTTGTTTGAATTAAATATAAATGTGAATCAGCAATGTGAAGAATCGTTTAAAAGCTTACCAAGTAGAAGATCACTTCCAAAAATAGTTTTGTCGATAAATTTTAGCAGTTTTGCCGGATTATTTCCATAGCAAAACGAAGCTACTTATTAAAACTTGGACATGGTGTATCTTAAAGGTTTTTATAATATGAAACATGCTGAAAATGTTAGGTACTGTTAAAAATGTTTATTTAAAACTCTTTCTCTTATAAGCATTCTCTATTAAGGTGTGTATTTTCTAAAGATAATGGAGCGAATTCATAATCTCATCAAAAAAGCGAAGGGTATAACATTTCTCATTTCAATCTTTTTGTCTGTGGAATATTCTAGGCTCAGCATGACTAAGAAGTGTTTAATTTAATCTAAATCATGCTGTAAGAAGGCGTAGCAAAATGCAAAAGTTAAAGTGGAACGGTATAAGTTAAGTAAGTTTGAAACTTTCCCTTTAAGTCTGCCAAGTGGAATAAATCTTGATAGAAGCTTTTGGGTTTTCGACCCTCTTACAAAAAAGGTTAGCTTCTTCAGCATTTTCATGTTATGCAACAGTAGGTATGGTTGACATGAAAATTGTACATCAGATTAAAAACAAAAGTCGGATTTACTTGAACGCAAAAAAAAAAAAACAAAAAAAAAACAAAAAAAAAAACTATTTAGTCCTCTAATTTAAGAAATACACAATTCCATGAGAGAAACCAATCAATCGCTTTCATCGATTCACAGTTCTGCTGATATATATAGACATGTTTAAAAACTAGAAATGTGATCTTTTTCATTCACATGGCTTTCTATAACCACTTTCGCTTATTTTATAGAGCATATAGAAACAATTCTTCGAACTTTTATATACCTGTTTACTTCATGTTAAAATAACTCTTTGCAGAAATAGTTACATTGTATATTTTGTTGTTTGTACAAGAGCGATAGAGAATTTGAGATGTTCCTGTTCAAATTTCACATGTTTTCCACTATTCCCTCAATAATCATCTTTTTATTAATTATTTTTATGTTTTTATTATTTTAATTTATATTGATAACAATCTGAGTAGCGATAGCACTTAAAATGACAGAAATTATTCAAAAGCAAATAAAAAACTAACCGATGTCTCGGAAATAGCTGATACCACAAAAGTTTGTAAATTAAATTTTTAAAGATTCATATATTTTTGCGTATATTTTTTTCTTATTTTGAGGATAATCAGTGAAACAATTTTATTCAAAATGTTTTCCAACTGAAGAGAACTTTACAAGCTTCACATCACATTCAAGAAAATTCGCCATATACATTTTGTTATTCGTGTTAATATCGTAACGATTTTGATTAAAACACTGTATTTTTAGAGCCATTTTTGAGAAATTCTATCGTTCGAAAAATAGTTAGAATGAGGATTTTTTTTATAAAAATGTTCCTTGGAAGATTAATTAAATACCAAGTTTGGTTTTTATCCAACATTTCCTTTTTAATTGTACTACTTCCGTACTTATACTGCTTAAGCGTTGAAATATCGAGTGAATTATTTGCAGCACTGAATTAACATTTTTATTTATAACCAATTTTAGGTCAATAAAGACATTTGTTACAGTATAAATGTGCATATATACATACACGAGGGCTGAATGAAAAGTAGTGCCTCCACCTTCGTACCTCTCAACATATGGCAGCATTGGTATGCGGCAGGCACTAACTTGTTTCGTAGCCTCTTCTCTACAGCTCCAGTTGGCGGGAAGCCTTAGCATTGAATGGTTGTGTTGTTACAGTGTAAAGTAAGGAACCCTGTACAGACGGTTGGTCAATGCGATTTAAGCAACGTGCAGTCATTGAATTCTTGACAGCAGAAGATGTCATTCCAAAGGAGATACATCAGAGAATGAAAGTTTATGGTGATTGTGTTGATGTGAGTACTGTGCGTCGTTGGGTGAGTAAGTTTAAAGAGCTTGAGGTGGGAACACCTGGCTTGCATGACAAACAAAGAGCTGGACGTCCTGCGACAGCAACCACCGAGTTTCACAAGCAAAATGTTGACAGATTGATTCAGGACGATCGTCGTATCACTCAGAGAGAAATTGCAAGCACAACCGGCATTTCACAAGCTTGTGTGGGTCACATTATTACTTTGCTTGCTATCGGAAGATCTGTGCACGATGGGTACCCCGGATGATGACTCCTGAAATGAAAGCACACAGACGAGAGTAACAATTCAATTGTGACAGGAGACAAACCATTACGACCCGGAGACAAAACCTCAGTCAATGGGATATCGACACAAAGACTCGCCCCAGAAAAAGAAATTCAAGACGCAGGCCTCAACTAGAAAAATCATGGCCACACTGTTCTGGGACGCAGATGGTGTTATCCATTTTGATTTCCTTGATCGTGGAACAACAATAAATTCAGAGCGTTACATCACAACGCTTCGAATTATAAATCGACGGCTAACGACGGCAGCATGATAATGTCAAACCACACACTTCACGTGCCACCACAGCAGAACTTCAGGGACTGAATCTCACCACCGCAAGTCATCCTCCATACAGTCCAGATTTAGCACCATCTGACCTCCATCTGTTCCCGATAATGAAAGACCATCTGCAGGCACATCATTATGATGAAGACGTTGAGAGAACCGCAAGACTGTGGTTACGGAAACAGAGGGTCGACTTCTTCCGTGACGGTTCAGAAAACTTGTTCATCGTTGGCAAAAGTGTATCCAATTGGCTGGTAATTATGTGGAAAAATGAATATTGGCAATTAAAGATCACATTCTAAGGATTATTTCTGCGTAAGATTTATTAAACTATTCCCATCCAAACCCAATTAATGAAGGTGGAGGCATTACTTTTCATTCAACTCTCGTATTTATTTTTCAATATCCTGTAAGTAATGTTTAAGTTCGTAAAATATTAATTTATAATAGAGCTAATATTATGCAATTTGGGCTTTTTGTTAGAAATTGCTTTAAAACAGCAACACTACTCAAAGATGTTCTGTTCTATTCATTAAAAAGGTCATGCGGCTCAAGGTTGCTAATGGGCCACCTTTTATTCTGTGTATACGACTAAATGATATAGTAAACACAATAAAGATAACTAGAATTCCCATCAGCGTTACAGTGATAACGAAATAATCCCAATGTTGGTAAATAACTGCCAATTTCATGGAAAGAGAAATGTCGGAAAAGATATCCTAACAAGTTAGACGGTACAGTAAGAAGAAATGTGCTCTTGTGAAGAAACTCACAAGATGACCGGCAACCCCACGCCAGATGATGCAGCCCTCTCCGGAAGCTAAGAATACGCATTAAGATGCAGGCCGTGGAAGCCCACGCATCCATTTAGGAAGCCTTTCTCCCTGGTGTAGGGAGAAAGAAATTGCACTAAGACAGAAAAATTAAGGAGAAAATAGCTGTTAGATTTCTTTGTTAACCTAAGGAGAGGGTTACGAGCTAGTTGGTCTTTGCTGGTTGAAAGGGATGGCCGGAAAACGTTTGACACATTTTTGCTAGCTCAAATCGAAGTGTAAGGAAGGACAAATCGAGAGGGAGATAATCAGTGGTTTAGGGGTGGGTATTAAGTTGGGGCAGGTTCGGCCGTGATGAAAAGTTGATATGAGAAATATGTCCTATTGTTGACCGGGATATTTTACATAATTGTCCACGTGCGATTTGGGATATTTTTCGTCACAGAACATGTGCAGCATGACATAATCGTCATCCACCAATCGATGCATAGAGTTCTTGATGTAGACGTAGAATGCATTCAGTGTTTTCCTTGGAATATGGTCAACGCGCTTTTCGGTTCAAGTTTAATGCTTGTTGTGCGCGCCATGTATTCCATGATCAGATGAAAAGAGATTATATTATAATTGTTATAGATGGATATGTTTCGACACCAAAAGGACCTCAAGAATGGACTTTCAAATTGTGTTTGAAAATGTTGCATGAAATAGGTCGCAATTGGACGTTCATATAGGATACTTTATGGGATTTGCGCATTTGACCTATGATATAAAATCCTCGAACTACAACTAGATAATCACCTAAAGCATCTCAGGCTCCACTTGGATGAAAACATTTGGAAGATCCAACTTAGTTTGTCTTGCAAGCAATAGTGTGTGCATGCGAAATTTTTCCTTTCTTTTCTTTTTACTCTTCTTCTGTTTGTGTGACTTTTGTTCTTTGTTTCTCTATTTTCATATACTAATTACGAAATATCCGCAACTATGAAGTTCCGTTTAACAAATATGCAGTGAAATATAGACTACGGTTTATCTGGTGAGTGCGATGTACGAGTCTCAAACTGTAAAATGTTTAAGATCAATCTGCTCACATTCACAGCTGCCAAACCAACGTAAATTATTTACAATTTGCACAGAACGTAACAAATCATTTCGGATTATTGTTCACGTAGAATGGCTAACTCCGTCAATTGCATTACTGGTTTACAAATATTGGTGACTCATGTTACATGGAGTGCCACTATATGTACATTCACAATATCACATAAATCTAAGTTTACGTATAAAAAGAGAAAACTGCACACGCATCAACGTACTATCAGAAATAGATTGCTATGGTGAAACAAACATTGGAGTTCGAAAAGCGTATCGATGTGAAGTTTTTTGTTTTAAATCGGCGCTGGGGACATTACGTAGCGATATTAATATCCGCGTCAGCGGCAGAACGTATTGTGACGTCAGTATAGACTGGATAAAATGCAACCCAATAAAAACTAAAATTAGCAAGTCAAATTCAATTTGAAAGCACACACCTGCGGCGTAACCCGTTTCTTCCCACCCGCTTCCAAAGAATAATGAAAGTATTAAGATATATCTGTGCAAATAAATTCTGACAAAATGAGCAGTTTGCGAAGTAATTCAATGGGATTAGAACTTGACGGAATTAGGAAATACTTCTAATATAGTCAAAATAGTTAACTTCTCACAACTCTGAACTTCTAGTGTTAGAAGGATTTTCTTAAGGCCATCTAAGGTATCTGCTATCGGTTACCATGAAGTAGATAGAGGAATAGTTTGTTTTAGAACAGGTAGAGGTCGTATGAATGTAACAAATCGATTTTGTCTTCCTTAATTAATAAAGTAATAGTTTTACGTAAGAATTATCAGACAAACTTTACTTTTATGTGAGAATACCCCTCTAACTGAGAGTATATCCTTAATCCCAAAAGATCGCCCTCCGTGGTGTAATGGTTACCACGCTGACTTCATATAACCAAGGCCGCGGGTTCAAACCCGGCGGAGGACGATGGATTTTTTCGGGCGTAAAAATCTTTAGCACGGCTTCCTTCGGAAGGGAAGTAAAGCCGTTGGTCCCGTGTCATAGATTTACGGCACGTAAAAGAACCTCAAGTCTGATAGAGAAGCCTTTGAGCAAAATTAAGCGGTCTTTCACGCCCAGTATAGAATGGGACGCTGAGAACCACAGCAGTTAAAGAGCGTCCATAAATAACACGCTATTTCCATTTTTTTAATCCCATGAATAACTACGTTTATTCGTTTCCAAAGAATTAGGTTTCTCGTAATTCTTGCGATATGATCATAGCAAATTTCTTATTCAAGGGTTATTTTCAGTTATCCTGTGGTATGTTTTCAGTTGTTACCTAGTGTTTACATAAATTCCTATGAAACTGTTTGCATAGTGCAATAATTGTGTGCCTGCTTTGAACTAGATCATTAAACGACAGTAAATCGCATTTTAGTAATTAATTTACGCATTAATGAATGTAGTTGATGAAGATCAGTGGCCTGGATGAATAAACATGAAATACTCGAGGAACTAAATGCTAGGCGATGTTCCACAACCTGGCTGTTTTTGTTTCTCTAGCGGAAACAAGGCACTTGTTCAAAATGTTATCAATTGTACTATATCATAAACATGAAATATAAGCCAAACAAGGCTTCCAGAGTTTTAAACATGCAAGCAGTCACGACATAATTAAACCCAAGCTCTAGATGTTCCCATTAAGAACAATTTAAAACAGGGAAAATCTTATGTGTTCCATTCACATGACTTTCTCTACATCCCTATAACAAATTACTGTTAAAAAGCTTATTCTTCAGCGTACTTCATGCTAATCGAAATAAAGATAACCAGAAATGATTTCTTGTATGTAGAAGGGAAACAATGGAACACACTAGGCTAAACGATAGTCAAATCTTTTAGAAACTGGTTGCCATGTGAATAAAATGAATATCTTTGCATTGCCATGAGTTGACGAATTCTCGTATGTGAAAAGTATTTTAAAACTGAAACTAATAACAAGGAATATTCTAAAAAGTGATGAACTTCACGAAAATATGTATAGGATATATATGGTGTGTTTCAACGAAATCTACCTTTTTGTGCATTAAGTTTTATTATACCTCTTACGGTTTACTAGCTTTGCAAAATTCACCTTAATTCATCCAGAATACAGAAGTTCAGAGGCTATTCTCGAAAAATTCAAGACGTATATTTTATTTGTCTATAAATAGCTTTAATATGCGGTAATTTAATCAAAATCGTTAGAGCCATTTTTGAGAAAAGTTTTCGAAAAAGTATCTATGTAAAACTAATACATCTTTAGCCAATGGGATGGGGGATTTTCCTAAAAATATTCTTACTGCATCGTTGGAAGGTACTAAAATTATATACCAAGTCTGGTATTTTACCTACCTTTTATTTTTGAGTTTTCGTGTTCATAGACACGCGAACACGGATGGACACGCACGGACCTTTTTCTAAAAATGCTTTTTTTTGGATACAGGGGACCCTAAAATGTCTATTTCCGATGAAATATCAGTATCTAGTTTTTACGTGGAATGCAATTACCTTGTCTGTACACTATGTGCATAGTACGTATAGAGAACGTAATAATGAGTGAGAAACAATGGGGCACTTTATGGAGGACTAAGCAATATTGTTAAAAACTTGCAATCCTGTAAGTAGAAGATTTATTGTTGCAGCATTAGGGCGTGTCCTTATAGTAACAATCTATTGTAATCCATTCACATGACATTTTTTACCTATTCTGCAAAAATATAGTAGAAATTGTCTTATTACGGATTTAGGGAAATAACTGAATGCACTAGACTTATATAATTACTTCTAAACGCAGTTCCCTTTGCTTAGTATGAAGTATACTTAAAAGTGAAACGAATTTTGACATCTCATTTGAAAAAAGCAAACGAAATGGAAAATTAAACCAATAGCAAGGCATATTTAGGAATTCCTCAAAAAATATGCTTGACATACATTGTGTTCTTAGAGATCTACATTTTTTGTGAAATAAGAAATGCAATTATGATATAGAATTAATAGGACCTCAGAGGCTATCCCCAGAAAATTTAAGATATACATTCAATTTTCATAGAAATATTTTAAAAATTGTAATCCAAATCGCATTTTGGAGGCAGCCAAATCTTTGAAAAGTGTTCCATGTAAAGGGTGATTTTGTCAAAAATCTTCAAGTTGCATTCTTGTAGACTTCAATTACCAAGTTTGGTATTTAACGGACTTTACGTTTTTTGATTATGCTAATCATGGGTTATCCTGTCCACAGACAAATACAAACGCACCCGCTCGCGTACCCTGTTCTAAAAATTACTTTTTGGATTCAGGGGCCCAAAATTTGTATCTACAGGGAAAATTTGATAACCAGTTTTAACTGGAATGCAATATCTTCTTTATCACTCAGATCCTGACAGTCAAAACCTTCTCATACTCGTATATATTTTTATTTTTAATTGCAGAAACAATTATAACCATTTTACAGAATTAGAAATTTTAGTTTTACATTTGCGTATTTACTTATCCTCGATTGGTAATAACCATATATGGTAGAAAAACAAAAACAAACAATTAACTTTCAAATGTAGTTATTGCTATTCTAAATAATAACTACAACCTTTTCTTTAAACTATAGCAACGCCTAGTTTTTGGTAACGCGGATAGTAAATTACAGAAATTCAATTTTAAGTTATTCGTTATGAATAACGAACAGGTTCATATTTAAAATAATGTGATTTGTTAATCTTTCATGACTTTATTTACCCTCTAACGTTTATTTTTAAATATTCTACAAAGTATCCCTATAAAAGTTTATTGCTTTCTATAGCATGTGGGTACAATGTATATTAGTAGATAGAGAAGGTTTTGTATTCCACTCAAAAATACAATACCGAGATTTCACTGGAAATATATGTTTTTAAATAGGTAACAAACTTGGTATTTAAGTACAGTATTTTCCAAAGTACGTAGATTTCCAAGAAAATTCCCCATCCCTAACTACGGTTTAGATTCAACATTTATGTCAACTTTTGTCGATTTAACAGTTATTCCGAGAATTTTATTTCAGTTTTACGTACTTAACCAGAAGACACATTTTTTTTTTTTTTTTGCTCTTAGCAAGTAAAGAGAATGGAATTTCAATTGTTTCACATAGCAACCGGCTTTTTAAGGATTAGACTCTCGCTTTATCCAGCGTATTCCTTTAATTCCTTTCTACTTACAAAGAAACAAGTAATAAGACCAATTCTAGTAACGCTTATCTTGATTAACATAATGTAGAAAAAAGAATAATCTTTTGTAACTTGTTTGTGGAACAGCTAGAGAAGACCATGATTTTTTTTTCTCTCTACTTCAACTTGATTGAGAAAATGTATTCAACACACATTTCGCTGGAGTTACAAAAGGGACAGGAAACCGAAGCAATAGTCAAAGGGAGATCTCTATGCGTTAACCTTACAGTTCCATGCTCTCTCACATATACTGCCAAAAACAAATGAATGTACAGCACTTCAAAATTACTTACTATTGATCAATTCAAACAAAAAATAGGATATCAAAGAAAGTTTTAGTGAAATTCAAGAATATAGATTTCATTTAACTATCTTGCATACTGTAGTTTAATCAAAACCACTAAGGATATATTTGAGTGAGTAAACATTTTCGAAAACCTTTCCATATAAATAGTGGTTATGGGTAGACATATTTTCGAGATAACCTGGTGTTGTATCTAAGTTCTGTATTTATCCATTTCAATTTTGATTTATGTCGTTCACATATGTACAATCAATTCTGTTTCGTTTCTGGAGGCTAATGACATGTATTTCTGGTGAAATTTCCATTTAGAATTTTTAAGCGGAGTGAAGTACTTCCTCTGTCTTGCAAATATATAGTAGAGAAAGTCAATATAGGTTTTTTATATTTTATATGGGTTGGAAGTCATGAGGTTTATAAGAATTTATATTTGTGTAAAATATCTGTCTACTTTGAACTCCACTTTTCCCTACTCTCTCGATGTTTTATTATATCTTTTCTTATAATTTAACATAATGTTCTTCAATTAGAAAGGTTATAGAAGGAAACAAAAGTATGAAAGTAATTTTTGGAAATGCGAAAATATTTTCTAATTCTCTAGTCAGACAAATGTGGCAGATAAGGTGTACTACAACAGTTGTTTGGATGGTGCAACGATTTAATTTCGGTCGAGTTGTCAGCGAGCTGACTTCCTATCCGGAGGTCCCGGGTTCGATTTTCGGCTGGGGCGAGAATTTTTCTTTAACCAGAATTATTTCCTATCCCTACAGGGTCTGGAAGTATGTATGTATGTGAGAAGGTGTGTTTGAGGAAAATAAAACGATTTAAACCCAACGTAAAGAACATACAGACGAGTTGTTTCAAATGCAAAACCCTCGATATGACCTTAGATGTTAAAGGGGGCTATATAAATGAAACATTAAAGAAAAATAATTTCTAAAGTGGAAAGCTCTGTAATAATAATTAGGAGGCGTCTATGTGTCATTTCGTAGGAGATGCCATACTGCAGCCACCATGGGCTTATTGTGCCTTAGAGCCCAGGAGGATGAGGACATGTGATTATCAATGGCGGCCGAAACTGGACCGCGGTTAAAGAGCCACCATGGAAAGTTCCTGACATAGTACAAGAAGTTCTAGTAGCGGGGAGCGCTAGAAACAAAATAAATTGCTTTTTATTTATGGACGCACTTTAACTGCTATGGTTCTCAGCGTCCCATTCTATACTGGGCGTGAAAGAGCGCTTAATTTTGCTCCGAGACCTCTCTCTCTGGCTTGAGGTTCTTTTACGTGCCGTAAATCTACGACACGGTACCTATGGCTTTACTTCTCTTCCGAAGGAAGAGATAGTAAGGATTTTTACGCCCGAAAAAAGCTATCGTCCTCCGCCGGGTTTGAACCTTACATATATGAAGTTGGCACGGTAACCATTACACCACGGAAGACGAATGTGGAGCGCTAGGAGTCCGCGGGGCAGGTCTGACCGAATCCCATAACGGTCCCCATGGTCACGCTCGCTATGGCGTCTCGCTTTGGTGCTTCGTGGGTTCGAGTCCCGCCTTGGGCATGGGTGGTATATGTTTGTGCAATGTGTATATGTTTGTGTAAAGTAACAGCAAAACCAGTAATTATATAGGGGGGGGGATGTAAATTGTGGATACAGCGCCGGAGTCCTAGCCAGACTCCGGTACTGTATAACAAAAATCCCCTGGGTCCTGCGCCATTTCACCGCCGAGAGCTGCATTTTCAAAGGACTTTCATTTATCACCACAGAAGATCGCTACCACCGCAGTCTTCATCGATAATTACAACTCTAAAAGACACCGGTTTGATGAAATGAAGAAATTCATTCACCTGGTGACTCGGGAAAACTCCCGATGTCTTAGGATCGAGAGGTCGGCCGTGGGAATCGAACCCACGACCTCCCACATTTAACGCCTGAGACATTTGGCTTGATGAGCTATGATCAGATTAATTGATAATATAGAATGATAGGAATCAAATTAGCACAGATTTAAAAGGGAAATTCAGTGCAGAAATAACAATAATACCTTAGGCGAGAAGCATTCACAGAGGTTGTATCTCTACTAGTCAGGCGAGAAACAGCCATTTTGTGACAAATACGACTTTGTCGTTATTAACATCACAAATGCCGTTTGTTATTCTGTCGCAACTGACTCAGTCTGTGGTAAGATGATAGCTTCTGGTTCGTAAACATAGAGCGTTTGAAAACAGTGCACTGCAAAACCCACACTCCATACATGCCACATTGCCATCAGAATGCGCTCGCGTCACATGTCAAAGGATTCGGGATGCAGAGTGGAATTCATTAAGGATAATTGATATCAACTCGCTGGTAGTTCTATACGCTAAGGAAAACTGAAATCTAAAAAATCTGATGTGTACCATTCACATGACGTTCTCTATATCCCTGCAACAAATTATTCTTAAAAAGCTCATACTTATATTTAATTTATGCTAATCAGAAAAAAAAAATAGCAGAAATAGTCCTACTACTTGCTTCCTTGTAAGTAGAAGCGAAATAAGGGACTACCATTGGTTAAATCGATAGTCAAAAGCTGGCTCCTATATCAATGAAGTTCCTTTGTTTATATGGATCGCAGTTGACAAGTTCCTGTATGAGAAAAATATAAGTTTTACATAGCAGATACCAAAAATAAGAAATGTCTCAAAAACGACCAACTCCACGAAAAAAAAACTTATATAGCATAAATTGTGTGTTTTAACGTGCTCTACATTTTTTGTGCAGTAAGTTTTTGTCCATCTCTTACGGTTTAACAGTTATTCAAAATTCCGTACAATTCATCCAGAATAAACTACTCTTCAGAGGCTATTCCTAGAAAATTCAAGATATATATTTTATTTGTCAGGTAAATATGTTTAATATACGCAATTTTAATCAAAGTTGTTAGAGCCATTTTTGAGAAAATCAAAATTTTCGTTAAAAGTTCCATGTAAAGGGTAGTTGGGGGTGGGGGCATTTTTCTCAAAATCTTCGTGTCGCATCTCTGGAAGATACTAAACTTAAATACCAAGTTTGGTACTGTACCAACTTTTCGTTTTTGAGTTATTGTGTTCACAGGCACACGGACACACACACACACACGGACCTTTTTTTGGATATTGGGCCTCCTAAAACATATATTTCCGGTGAAATCTCGGTATCGAATTTTTTGGTGGAGTGCAACACCTTCTCTATACATTATGTACATAGTGCGTATAGAGAAGGTAAAAATCAGATGTGTTCCATTCACATGACTTTTTCTAGCTGTTCCACAAACAAACTTTCCTTGCAACAGATTATTCTTTTATACACGTCAAGCTAATCAAGATAAACATTTCCAGAATGGACTTGCTTCTTTCTTTGTAAGTAGAAGGGAAATAAGAGGATACATTAGGCTCAATTGATAGACAGATCTTTTAAAAGCCGCTCCCTAACTGAAGCATATGAAATTCGGTTCTCTTTGCTTGCTAGAGGTAAACAAGAGACACAAAGATAAATAATATCTCCCGTTTGACAAAAGTTTAACTACCTTAAAACTAAAATCAACGATTCGAAATATGTCTAAAACGGTAAACTCTACAAATAAAATCTATGTGACATAAAATATGCGTTTTAATGATGTGTATATTTTTTGTGTAGTGAGTTTTTTTGCCTATGTCTTACGGTTTACAAATTATGCAAAAATAATTCAGAAAGAAAAGTACTGCAGAGGCTATTCCCAGAAAATTTAAGGTATGCATCTTGTTTGTCATGCAAACTTATTTAATATACGATATTTTAATGAAAATCATTGAGAAAATCAAATCAGGGTTAACTTGGGTTGGGGTGAGTGTCTTGAAAATCTACGCGTCTCATCCTTCAAAGATGCTGAACTTAAATATTAATATTGGTATTTAAACGCCTTTTTCGTTTTTGGGTAATGTTGTTCACATACACACAGTTTTTTTTTTTTTAAGTGATTTCCTTTTTTGGGTGGGAGGGATACAGGGGACCCTAAAGCGGATATTCCCAGTAAAACCCAGGAATCGAATTTTTGGGTGGAACGCATTAGCTTCTCTATATACTATATACTAAGTAGAGAATGTAAAATTAGGAATCATTGCATACATTAATGTCATGCCATGGCAGCTCGGGTAGCATGAGCAACCAAATGATACCGGGAGATCCGTGGTTCAAATATGCTATGATATTGAATATTTAAGTTTAATGTTCCTTTCAATAGCCGTTTAAATTTTACACGCATAGTGAACATTGTCAAAGAGCAACATAAAATGGGGAACGCAAATCCCCGTCTCAATGGAGAGCAGATACAAGAAGTGGGTTATTGGGTTTGGCTACAATTCACCTGGGACAGAGTCAGGAGCAGTGTACCTATCCACACCTCCAAAGTTTTATTTCCTCTTTTAGTGTCCCAGTGAAACCGGGATACCGAAAATCGACTTTGCGTGGCTCAATCCGAATCTGGTACAATATCTCAATATCTTCTTGCACGTTGCCACAACCGCTATCCTGAGGGCGTCGGCTCGGAAAACGAAAAAGGCAAAACTGCAAAGCGGCACTTGACCTGTTTCTCAGAGAAATCTAAGCTGTAGTTCGCCGATCTTTTAAAGAGAAACAGATTCAGCAGTAATCCAGATCTGCAGTTCGGAACTGATGAGATCTAGAGAGGCTCCTGTATGTTAACAGCAGTGGCTTAAGGATTAAACGTCTACCTACAGGCTAAAGCTTTTGTGAAAGATTTCATATCGGGTTTTCTCTTCCTTGGCATATGTGTATACCATGAATGTAACAGCTAACGTATTCTTTCACTTCACTATTCACTTCTTTACTACACACTATTTTTACAAAGCATTTAGTGAAAAAAAGGCATCGGATTCATTCTCATGCCGTTCTTTACCTGTTCCTAAAAAAAAAACTACTTTTACAAAAGATTATTCTTTTACCTACATCATGCTAATCAAGACAAACATTAGCATAATGTTTTTATACTTAGTTCCTTATAGTTACAAAAAATTAGAGAATACACTAGGCTAAAGCGACAGTCAAATCTTTTAAAACCTGTCGCAGTAATTCGGTTCTCTTTCCATAGCCAAAAATAAGGCAAAATATATATGAAACGAACGAGCATTTTACTTTTGAAAAAAGTTTGAGTAATTTAAAATTTTCACTAATAACAGGGAATATCTCGGAAATAATTATCCCTACAAAAAACGAATGGTGCATAAATTTGTGTTTAAACGAGATCTACATTTTTATGAAGTATGATTTTGGCTATCTCTTACAGTTTAGCAGTTATGCAAAAACCATCCAGAATGAAGAGGATCTCAAAGATTATTCCCAAAAAATTGGATATATATATCTTATTTTTCAATTAAATAACTTTAATGTACAGTTTTTTAATCCAAATCCATTTTTGAAAAATCAAATACTTCAAAAATGTTACCATGTAAAGGATAATTTGCTGTGGGAGGATCTTATCACAATTGTCTTGTCACATTCTTGGGATATATTGAACTTAAATACCAAGTTTTATACTTAATGGACTTTTAGTTTTTGAGTCATGATGTCCACAGACACACACAATTTTTTTTTTTTTTTTTTGATTCAGGTGGTCTTAAAATATTCATTTCCGGTGAAATCTTGGTATCGAATTTTCGGGTGGAATATTATAGCGTCTCTAACCACTATGTACATTTTACATATGTGCTAGAGAAAGTAAATAACTAATTCCTGAAAATTATAATATTCTCATGAATTAAATTAATTACACTGTTGATTGAGAAGTATTTTCTTCTGCATCACATCTATGTAGTAGTAAAAAACTTCATTCCTAGTACCACAAAATGATAGCATTTGTTTATATGTATTAAACTCTTTACAGTGCTTACGAATATGGCTTGAAGCTAGCCTGGGTTCTATCCCACGCTATATCAAATGGCCCAACTGCCCCGCATTTGGTTTGTGTATATCCCCTGGTCCGTTAAATGATTTGCAGAAGGTTAGACCACTCGCCTCTCACCTAGACCGGGTTCGATCCCAAGCAACCGCAAGTGAGATTGGTGGAAGACAAAGCAGCGCAGGTGTGGTTTTCTCCGGGTTCTCTGGTTTCCCTCGCCATCGTAACCCACCGGTGCTCCATCTTCATTCCATGTATCACCAGTGACATCGCCTTCGGTGCCACAAGTAGTAAAAGCCGGCGTTAAACACATCCAAAAAAAAAAAGTTGCAAAACTCAACAGGGTATTGCCTTCGCAATGAGCGCGACCTGTACAGAGTCTCCGCTGATTGCAATATCTTCGTGTTGCATCCTTGGAAGATACTGAATTAAATACCCAGTTTGGCATTTAACCGAATATTATGTTTTAGCAATGCTGCCCACAGATACATGCACACAGATACACACACACACAGAGATAGATGGAGACGCACATGGACACGTTTCTAAAATGCTTTTTGTATTCAGATGCCTCAAAACATGAATTAGGATCTGAAGCTTTCCTGGCGACGAACATATTCTAGACGTTCTCGGGCTTCAAGCAAGGTGTAGGGATGAAGAATCATCGACGTTTCGGGAGCGTGCATCTCTCCGATCTCATTCATCATGAAGCCCGAGAACGTCTAGAATAAGCCTCAAAATATGTTTTCGGAGAAATCTCGGTATCGAACATTTGAGTGGAATGCAGTACCATCATATATATGTACATATAGACTAAAGAAAGTAAAATCATACGCATACGCCTGGTGACAAGGGATAACTACGAAACAGCCAAAGCAGAGTAACAGGTCGGCGGGGATCGAACACGAGACTTCTCAAATGTGAGCCACATGCAACTGAGGCATCCTACTCAGTCTTCTCCTACTTATAAACAACAGCAATAGGGAAAGTAAACGCAGCATTTTGTTATACATTCATAACTGTTGAATAATGATCATCATTAATTTTATATATGGAAATGAGATATTTGTCATGGAGGTAGAGCAAGGTTATAAAGTCTGTAGAATGACTAATATCCCATTCATTTATAACAGATGTGGTAAGTTGCCATTTATCTAATAAGGAAGAATGTATGCAACGTATTTCACCACTAGTTTAGTGTTGTAAGAGCAGCAAATGCGACCGTTGCCAACGAGGCCTTTCAAATAAGTAAATGTGATGTATTTATTTCTGCGGTTCAGAAAGGAAAGCACAGCCAAGTAAATTAAGGCTGTCTGTCTTCTCTTGGATCCGTTAGCTGCTGCATATTAAAACGCCCTTCAACTAGTGATTCACGCTTTTACATGTTAATTGCTAAGTCGTGTAGTTATATTATCCAAAACAAAACTATAAACACGGTTTATGACTTTTATGGGCTATGTTCAATCTTTTATGGTGTAAAAACTTGATGCACTGACTATAATTGTATTGTTTCATATGTAACATAGTGTATAGAGAAGTTATCGTGCTCCAAACAAAAGTTCAATAGCGAGATTTCAATAGAAATATATGTTTTAGGGTCCCTTGTATCCCAAAAAATCTGATGTGTCCCATTCACATGCCTTTCCCTACATCTTCTCCAACGAATTATTGTTAAAAAAAACTTATGCTTCTATTTACTTCATGCTCACCGAGAAACAATTAGCAGAAATAGTCTTATTACTTGCTTCGTTGTAAGTAGAATCGAAAAAAGGGGAGTACCATAGGTTAAAGTGATAGTCAAAAGCTGGTTGCTATATGACTGAAGTTCCTTTGTTTGTATGGACAAATTCCTGTATGAGAAAAGTATAAGTTTTTCAAGGCTGAAACCAAAAACAAGGAATATCTAAAAAACGATTAACTGCACGAAAAAATGTACATAACATAAATCGTGTGTTTTAATGTGCTCTACAATTTTTTGTGGTAAGTTTTTGTGTATCTCTTACGGTTTACCAGCTATACACAATTCCGTAAAATTGATCCAGAATAAAGTAGTCTTCAGAGGCTATTCCCAGAAAATTCAAGATATGCATATTATTTGTCAGCCTATTGTCTGTAATATACGATATTTTAATCAAACTCGTTAGAGCCATTTTTTAGAAAGTCAAAATATTGGAAAATTTTTCCATATGAAGGGAAGTTTGAGGTGGGGGAATTTTCTTGAAATCCTTCGTGTCGCATCCTTGGAAGATACTGAACTTAAATGCCAAGTTTGGTATTTAATGGTCTTTTCGTTTTTGAGCTAAGCTGTACACAGACACACACCCACACACATACACAGACAGACACACACGGACATTTTTCTAAAAATGCTTTTTTGTATTCAGGGTGTCTTAAAACATGTATTTCCGGTAAAATCTCTGTATCGGATTTTTGGGTGCATTGCAATACTTTCTCTATATACTATGTACATAGTACGTATAGAGAAAGTAAAAAAGCATTTGCAGAAATAGGTTCGTATTTGTGTATGTGTGTCAGTGTGTCTGTGATAACTCAAAAACGAATAGTCGGTGAAACATCAAACTTGGTATTTACGTTTAGTATCTTCCAGGGAGGCGACAAGAAGATTTTCAAGAAAATTTCCTAATCCCCAACTATCCTTTACATGGAAAAATTTCCGAAAATTTTGATTTTCTCCAAAATGGCTCTAACGATATTGATTAAAATATTGAATATTAAAGATATTTGCCGGACAAATAAAATGTATATCTTGAATTTTCTGAGAATAGCATCTCAAGACCTGTTTATTCTGAATGAATTTTGCTGAATTTTGCGTGACTGGCAAACCGTAAGCGATAGACAAAACTACTAACAGAAAATGTAGGGTTCGTTAAAACACACTATTTATATATATATATATATATATATATATATATATTGTGTATAGGTGTATACTTTTTTTCGTGGAACTGACCGTTTCTGAGATATTCTTAGTTAATTGTTTCCAATTTAAAATACTTTAACTTTTCTCACGCGATAAGTAAACTCCTGGTTCTGCATAGAAATGGATTTCAACCAAATGGCAACCGGCCTGAAAAAGATTTGACTGTCATTTTAGCCTAGTAAATTCCCTTATTTCCCTTCTTACAAAGAAGCAAGAAATTAAGACAATTTCTACTAATAGTTATGTTGATTATCATAAAGTAGAAAAAATATGTAGATGTTGTTAAGTAGATGTAGAGATGTAGATGAATGGAACACATCGGTTTCTTTTCATTCCTTCTTTTTTTTTTTTTTTTTTTTTTTAGCAATTCTAAAATCAAAAGTGTACATTTCACAGATATTCATAAATAAAAATATTATATGTTCCATTCACATGACGTTCTCTAGCTGTTACACATACAACTTTCCTTTACCGCGAAATATTAATTTAAGATGAATATGAGCAGTAAATGTCTTATTACTTGCTTCATTGTAAGTAGTTGCGCTCCGTCGTGTAGTGGTTCAAATCCGGCGGAGGAGAATGTATTTTTCGGACGTAAAAATCCTTTGGAAGGGAAGTAAAGTCGTTGGCCCCATGTCGTAGATTTATGGTACGTAATAGAACCTAAATCCTGATAAAGAGGCTTCCGAGCAAAATTATGTGGTCTTTCACGTCCAATATAGAATGGGGCGCTGAGAACTATATTAGTTAAAGAGCGTCCATAAATAAATTTCCATTTCCATTTTCCTTGTAAGTAGAACGGACATAAGGGGATACACTAGGCTAAATCGATAATCAAATCTTTTAAAGGTTGGTCCTATGTGAAATAACTGAAGTTTGGTTCGCTTGGCTTGACCTACATTAAAACAGAGAGATGAAACGAAACGTCACATCCCGTTTGAGAAAAGTTTAAGTAGTTTAAAATTGAAACCTATAAAAAGGATATTTCAGAAACGGTTGACTCTACATAAAATGGTAGACAAAATATATATTTATACAGTGATTAACGTGTGCCTTTGTTACCCATAGTATTAGATTCAAAACAAAAATAAACAACAGCTTTATGATTTAGTAAATATCATGTAATTCCTTTGTTTTAGTTTACTTCCAGAACAGCTGCATTTTCATATTAATATTACATTTTACATTTATTTAGCATGTAGCAGTTTGTACCTCATAACAGGCAGCGATGTGGTGATCTGGTTTACAACAGAACAGAAATAAACTACTTTTATTGTGTATCGATTTTAGTGGTTAAATAGTCATAATTAATATCGCTCGAGGTTTGCGAGTTTAATCAGATAATCTCGAAACATTTTGTGAAATTACCTACAATAAGTAGAAATTAATAGGGATTGAGTGGCTATGTCATTAGCTTCAGGGGTTTAGGTTGCTGGAAATGTGGATATTAAACTTTATCTCTCAGTTACGTTAGGCTTTTTAATGCAACTCAGCTTTCACACATTTCTGGGTCAAAAGTGAGATATAAGTGGAATTCTAAGATTTATGAGAGGATAAGGTAATATATGAAGCTCCAGAATACATCGCCCAAAATTTTAAAATAACTTGTTTTTAGAAAATAGTTGTTGGAACCTTTGGGCCTATATGAAGAATCAACATTTAACTGTCCCACTTTGCTTCGGACTGTAGTCATTAAAATCGTATAATACACTTGTTTCCTAGCATACTATTTCTAAAACAGCATTATTTCTCAAAACTACATTTTCACATATTTAAATGTTCCAATATTTGTTTAAGTAACTAAAATACCCCTGTATGTGCAGAAGTATCCATTATAATATTTCAAAGAATAAAATTATACTAACACCAAAAGTAATTTTTCAGAAAGTATATTTTTACGAATTAATCATTAATTTTAGGTATTAACACTTCTAACCCTTTTAAAAATATAATAATCAGTAATCAAAGTTATTTAAATATCACCGTTTGTTTGTGGTTCACAGTTAAAATTAAAAAAAGACAATTTTTTTCAAATTTCAAGGAGTGGGGAAAATTTTGATTATGCAATATATGTTGCAAGTATATATAAAATTTGAATCAAATTTGGTATTATTTTTAATATAATATCATGGCAATCACAGTAAATTTTTCCGAAAATTCTAATCAGATATATTTAGCTTTTAATTTCCTCTCCCAGTGCCTCTTAAGGAGGTAATGAAAGGAAAAATGTCATATTGAGATAGATTTTGGAGAAGGAAAATAAACAAAGACTTAAAACACATAATTTAATTTTTCGGTTTAGTTCAGCCTCTGATAACATAAATAGAATGCAACTATATGAAGCAATGATATAAATTCTAGGGATAAAACTGATTCATGCAATAATGGAAAATCATATGGGACAAATAAAGATAACACCAGGCATCTGAACTATTTCAAATTGAAAAATTTGATGTATTACACTCACACGATATCACTGCCTTCTATCGCTTATTCGGGATTTACAAATCATTATTACAAATGTTTATTTTTATTGAGATACATTTTTGGTAAACAGCTGCATTACACATTACGTTATAAATAAAGGGAAAAACTACAGTCAAATGTTCAATAATTTAACTGGACGCTATATACTGGCTATAGCATTCCCTTTCGTGCAATAGCAGAAACATTTGAATGTCGAAAAGACTTTATTACAGTATTGAACTTTTTAACCATTAATGGTGCATATGTTCGAAATGAATTATAGAACAAAATATACATACTATTTGGAAGAATTATGTTTTTTTAAAGATAATACCTTCAGAATAAAAAAAAATTCACAGGATATATCCACAGAATTCATTTATAAATTTAATATGCTATATCCTTTATATACTGATTCTAAGCAAATCGTAAATTTCGAAAAATCTTTCATGTAAAGGGTAGTTTAAATTGGGGTGATTTTCTTGAGAAGCTTCTTGTCGTACCTTTGGAAGACACTAAATTTAAATATCAAGTTTGGTATCTAACATAATTCGGTTTTGAGTTATGCTATTTACCCAGACATCACGGACGTGTTTCTTAAACTACTTTTTTTTTGTATTTTGGAGCCCTCAAAACATGTATTTACGGTGAAATCTCGATATCAAATTTTGCACTACTTTACTACCTAGTTTGCACATGGTAGAGAAAGTAGACAAAGGAATTCGCTATCAGATTTGTTTTATAGCATAGCTCTTAAAAAGATAAGATGTGGCGGTTTACGGACAACAGCTCCATATTTTATAACTTCGTACCGGTATAGCATATTAACATGATTTGTGAATTGGTACAATATTGGTACAACACAAAGGGACATAAAATAAGTATACCCTTGAAACATTATTATATATTTCCTTGTAAGTGAAATAAAGGCATATGGGTACACTAGAGGATAAACAAGATATTTAAGCTTAGTATCTTGAAAATTTACGACAAGAATTTTTACAAGAAAATCCCTCTCCCTAAACTACTCTGTAAATAGATTTTCTAAAGTCACAAATTTTAATGCATCTTCCTAAACCTATTCTTAAAAAACTAAGCATGAAATGTTTTATTAGAGCGTTATTCTATATAAGATTAAAATTTCATGAAACAAGAAAGCTAAGCAGAAATTACAAAGATTTTAAACAGTTTATTTTTACATCGGATATAATTTTCTTCTCATGTTTTGATGAAGATATTAAAATGCAATGTAACATTTTGTTCTTTTGTGGTATTGTCAAAACATAATGGCGCTTTTCTCAAAAACTGTGAGCAAAGATTTTGAAAAACCTAAATTTTAAACCCAACATTTTAATAATCCTAAAACTATTATACTTAGAAGAATAACATTTGATGGCACAAAATCATTTTATGTATCTATACCAGGTGACCCAAATGCTTCTTATTTTCCGTGTACAGATATCTTTGATGCCTTAAAAGTGTTAAAGAATTTAAGTTAAATTCCGCCAGTGGAGAATCATTCTAATTAAAAAATCTGATGTGTAACATTTACATGACTTTCTCTATTCCACTGCAACAAATTATTCTATTTACTTCAACTAATGGAGCAAAAATTAGCAGAAATATTCTTATTACTTGCTTCCTTGTTAGTAGAAACGAAACAAGGGGGTACCATAGGTTAAAGAGATAGTAAAAGGCTGGTTGCTCTGCGACTGAAATTCCTTTGTTTGTATTGACACGAGTTCACAATGTCCTGTATGAGAAAATTATAAGTTTTTATAGCTGAAACCAAAAACAAGGAATATCTCAAAAACAACCAACTCCACGAAAAAAATGTAAATAACATAAATTGTGTATTTTAAGGTGCTCTACATTTGTTGTGTGATAAGTTTCTGTCCATCTCTTACGGTTTAGCAGTTATTCAAAATTCTGTAAACTTGACCCAGAATAAAGTAGAGGCTATTCCCAGAAAACTGAAGATATACATTTTATTTCTCAGGTAAATATCTTTAATATACGATGTTTTAATTAAAATCGTTAGAGCCATGTTTTAGAAAATCAAAATTTTCGAAAAAAGTTCCATGTAAAGGTTAGTTTGGAGTGGGGGGATTTTTCTCAAAATCTTCGTATCGCATCCCCGGAAGATACTAAACTTAAATACCAAGTTTGGTATTTTACCGACTTTTCGTTTTTGACTTATCGTGTTCACAGACACACGGACACACACACTCACACACACACACGCGTGCGGACCCTTTTCTGAAAATACTTTTTTTGGATACAGGGGACCCTAAAACATATATTTCCGGTGAAATCTCGGTATCGAATTTTTTGGTGGAGTGTAATACATTCTCTATACACTATGTACATAGTATGTATAGAGAAAGTAAAAAGAGATAATAAAATTAATGCTACAAATTTAGTTGAAATTAATATATTAATATAAAATTAATATGTCTAATATTTCAAATATTACAATTTTGCATGTGTCATTTAATTTTATACAAATTGTTTTAAAAAATCTGATGTGTTTCATTCGCATGTCTTTCTGTACATTTCAGTAACTAGTTATTGTTAAAAACCTTATTCTTCTATCTATTTTATGCTAACCAAGATAAGCATCAGTAGAAATGGTCTTATTACCTGCTTTCTTAGAAGTAAGGGAAATAAGCGATTACATTAGTCTAAAGCGATAGTCAAATCTTTTAAACGCTGTGCACCATGTAACAAAGTCCCATATAAGAAAAGGTTTAAGAATTTTAAAACTGAAACCAATAACAAGAAATATCTAAAAAATAGTCAACTCCAAATAAAAATGTATATTATATAAACTGTTTGCTTTAAGGAGTGCTACGTTTCTTGTGAAGTAAGTTTTTGTCTATCTCTTACGGTTTACCAGTTATGCAAAATTCATCCTTCCTTTGTGGCTATTCTCAGAATATTCAAAATAAATATTTTATTTAATTTGCAGATATGCTTAATATACGGAAATTTAATCAAAATCGTTAAGTCATTTTTGAGAAAATCAAAAGTTTCCAAAACAGCGAAGTTGGGGTAGGGGATTTTCTTAAAAATTTTTCGTGTGGCCTCCTCGGAAGATACTGAATTTTAATACACAGTTTGGCATTTAATCGATTTTTCATTTTAGAGCTATACTGCCCATAAACACACACAGACATGTTTCTAAAAACATTTTTTTTTAATGCAGCGAGTCTGAAAACATGTATTTCCGGCGAAATCTCAATATGTATATACACATGGACATTGTACATACGGACAGAGAAAGTAAAAAAGGGATTCCCTATGCTTAATATTTTTCTGAATACATGAGTGAATGAATACAAGAATGAACTAATAAATGAATCAATCAATCAATTAACAATATGTCTGGAATAGAATTATTATAATATTATTATTACTATTTAATTAACTATTTACAAAATGCTATCTTTTTGTTTTTTAATTTAGAAACAATATTTGTAAATGCTCTGTGTCACACGGAAAACCTTTAATGTAAGGTAGATATGTAAATAAAAAATAAAGAAATTAGTGGGAGCTTAGTAATGGGATACGCTGAAATTAGTGCCAAATCTTTATCTAATTGTTAGTTTCAAAGTGGATTTAGATATCTTGTCGACCGGTTTTACATTCTCACTATGTACTATCTAGCGCAAGTAATAAATACAAACCATTTCGTCATCAACCAAAATTGGGTAATTTAAGAAAAATCTTCAACTATATTTTTTTTTTAGCAAGCACTTTTTCGCAGTTACAAACTAAGTGGGGAAAAAAACAAAAATAGGCATAAATCTACGGATGCATTGCACGCAAATTAACCCATTTAGGATTTGAAATAATTAGGAGCTGCTCTCTGTGTTACATAACAGCAAAATTAAGTTATTTGTTGCACGCTAACGTGATCAAAGTTATCTGCACGCTGGTAACTTCAGCCGAGCGAAAATTGCGGGCGCCGCATTTCTCCCCCGCAGACCACTCAGGCATTTCGCCTTTAACAGTAACAGCATTTTCATGGCCCAGGTTTCCGACACTGCAGAATTTATCACTTAGCATCGCCTAGAGAAATAGGATGTTTCACCAGACAGTCTCACAATAATCCAGGTCATGTCGGGACGAGAGAAAGATCTATAGCACATTCTTGACTACATTAATCACATTTGCAAATGAATCAATTGTTTTTCGGTGTGGAATTAGGCAAATGTCACAAATTAACATAACAATGGTTTTAGGGAGGTGGGCGCGAGAGTAAATCACTGACCTAAAGAACAGGTTTTCAAGTGCAGACAGATGGAAGTGACGTAACAAGAAGCACGTGCAACCACCGTTGACAGTAGAGCAGCAGTTTCTGCACACCGTCAACAGGCTCCGATCCGATTAACAGAGTGACAGTTCGCCTTGAAAAGACTTTCTTCGACGTTGTAAGGAGTTTTCTTTACATAGAATATGCCCAAAGTATTCGAAGCAATTTAATTTAACTTGATAGACAGAGGCGAAAATTACTTATTTTACACCTTACAAAGTATGGAAAATGAAAGTTTAGCATTTCTCTGTACTATACATTGTAAGGTAAATAAAAAAGAACATAATATTGATATGTTTAGGAGTAGAACAGTTAAAAATATTATAAATTGTAGTTAGTTTCATTTTACGTACCATATTATCATTTTACAATTACGGTGCAAAACAATTTTTACTCTCGCTAGCACATATGTACAATGTAAATAGTAGATAGAGAAGGTATTGTATTTCACCCAAAATCTGATCGAGATCTCACCGAAAATATATGTTTTGTAGCCCCCTGAATCCAACAAAAAGTATTTTTAGAAAAAGCTCCATATGTGTGTCTTTGTGTGTCGGTAAAGTCACAGCTGGTAATTTAAAAACTAAAGTCGGGTAAATACCGAACTTGGTATTTAAATTCATGACACGAAGATTTTCAAGAAAACCATCCTACCCTTAACACGGAACATTTTTCGGAAATTTCGTTTTTTTTTTTTTTTCAAAACTTGCTCTAAAATTTTTCATGAACATACCATGTATTTAAGATATTTTCATAACCAACGAAATTATATTCTTAATTTTCTAGGAATAACCTCTGAAGACATCTTTATTCTGTACAACTCGTGAGTCTTAAGAGATAGTCAAAAATTAAGTACACAAAAACATGGATCTCATTAAAATACACAATTTAGGCGATATATTTTTCTTGTAGGGTTAACATTTTCCCAATATTCCTTCTAATTGGTTATAATTTAAAACTTTTCTCAATCAGGAAGTCATCATTCTGTTTTATTTTAAACCTGAAGTTGCAAAGAGAACCGAAAGTCAATTGCTTCACACAGCGACCAGCTTTTAAAAGAATTTACTATCACTTTACAATTCACTTAGTCCCCTTCTAATTACTAAGAAGAAAATGATAGGTAACTCCATGGCACGACAGCTCACGGGGAACCTTGGCCTACCGCCCGGCCGCTGCGTCCCCCATCTCGGTCTACTACAGACGTCATGGATGGGGGGCAGTATTGGAGGGTGAGACGTTGTCAGCACCTCGAGCCCCTCCCGGCCGTTTAATGCGGTCCTCATGACCTGGAGCCGCTACTTCTGCATCAAGTAGCTCCTCAATTGGTCCCCCAGGGACCTTACGAGGCTGAGTGCACCCCGGTCCAGGTTTCCCAGCGGGGGAAAAATCCCCACGCCGGTACTGGGGATCGAACCCAGGTCTCCCGCTTGGTAAGCAGCTGCGCTACTTCCGCGCTAAGGAGACGACCAAATGATAAGACAGTATCTAATTTTTATCATGACTAATTTTTTGCTATATGAATACCTTCTTCACAAAATAGGCTGACTAGTTTTGTGATTGGAACTCGTCAGATTTTCTGTTAATAATTTTTAAAGACCAAGCATTTTTAAATACCCCTTTTAAAAACAGCAATTTTAAGTTTATTATACAGCCATAACAAAACAAACGTATACAATACAACATATATATATATATATATATATATATATATATATATATATAGAGAGAGAGAGAGAGAGAGAGAGAGAGAGAGAGAGAGAGAGAGAGGATATAAGGAGCCTTTAGGCGTTCATAGAGAGTAATTTACTAGCCCCCTTACTTTTCTCATAACATTTTCACACTTTCAAAATGTTATGAAAGCCTCAGTGTTGTTTAAATTTCATTGACAGAATTTGTAGAAATGTTCACGGCTACATATAGGAAAAAATAATTTTTTTACCAATAATACCTGTTAACATTTTTATATGAAAATATAATCAGTTTCGCGCGAAGTATGTAACATAATCATTATGTGAAATAAAATAATTTATATCTCTTAAATTATTTATCCAATTTTAGTTATATTTGGTATACTATGCAGTAAATATTGATGCAATCAAAGTAATATTTTCATAAAAAATATAATTATAATAATAATAATAATAATAATAATGTGTAACTTTGAAAATTCACTCCCAATGTCCAGGATACGGCAATTCTATCACCTAGAATTCAATATAGCATGTACTATTGATAGTCAACTGTTTTGTATTTCATGCTGTAAATGTATGAAGCGTTTATCTGTATGATAGAAAGAATTAATTATAACGTATGCGAAGGGCTTAAAAATTATTAGTGCATGGATATACTCTTTAATATTCTTAATACTCTTCTGAACATACTTTATAAACTGTATTAGTATTAAAGCGCAGTATTTATTTTGTTATGAGTCGAGTATTACTTTTATAATTATCTGTATCACATACTGCATCAATATTATTTAAACAGTAAAACAATATATTTGTTTTAATAATTAAGTAAATAACCCTTGTTTACGTAAATAAACGGGAGCGAGAGCAATATAAACAGATCATTACCATGTCAACAAAATTTTAATAGATTGTACAATAAAGCAATTCATTTAAAGGTCAAATACAAAAAGTTATGTTTTTTCTATCATTTGTTTGTGTTTTATCGTATAAGCTGAAAGTGAAGGCTAACTTTGTAGAACATTTAGAATACATTTTTGGAGAATTGCTATGGGTTGAAAACGTAATTATGAAATAGGTATGCATTTCAATGATTCTTTCATTAATAAAGCGATGTGCTCTTTGCTTTAGATTCAGATCTTTCTTCATTTTAGTCATACTGTATAATAATCGATTTAACGCAATTTTAAAACCATAAGTAACAATCACATGGGGCTGGATTAGACAAATTTGTCGAGGAAAAGGTTAATAGGAGAGCAAAAAAGTTGAAAATGGTCTTCTGAATCATTATCCATTATTTTCGTTATGGAATTTAAATGTGTAAATAATGTAGGTAACGTGACTGAGTTACGAAAGGACACTATTGCCAACATAAATCGGCGGCTTCAAGTGAACGTAGCTGTTCCAAAATCCCTGGTAATTAGCAGAGCCAAAAGCAAATAATGATGTATTACACCATCGTTACGCAAGTAATCCTCTCACTTTTTAGAAAACATTTCACTTTCTTTAGCAATTGCATATGGTAGCATTCCTTACTGCTATTTACACCTAAAATTACCATGAATGGTAAAAATAATGTCTCAGTAGAAATTAATTGCTGTTAAATATTCTTGAGCTGTTAACGTTTTATCTAGTTTTACTTGTCAAGATATTTTCAGGCCTATATTCTGTTTTCATTTAAAAACTCATGGGATGGATTATTTTACATGCAATATAGTTACAGATATCCACCGTCAGTTCGTTTATCTTTTGATTAACTATTTCAGATATAAATGTTTCGGGTCGAAGACTTATTGAGCAAGAAAAGTGCATCAGTGTTCGTGTTTGTTTAATTGCAATGTAAACAATCAGAGCATAAGAGTTGAAAGAAAAACAGAATCATGTTCTATTTTCTCTAAAAAGTGTTTCATAAGCCATAAACTTTCTGTATTATTTGCACTTGTTTCAGTTTTATCCTCATAATTTATTTTTATTATAAAGTTTACGATTAAAAAAAGTAATTTAATTGGTGACAACATCTATGATGATGGTCTGCATAACTTATTTTTGGAAAAGAGACTTAAGTTGTACAAGAGGGCAGGGAAGATTATTGTCCAAACTGTTTGTGATGTTTTCGATACACGTTCCTCCAGTACAAACTTCTGGGAGTATAGACGAGAACTTGGTTTAAGATATAGTCTTTCGTGACCTTTACAATGCTAAAAATCTGATGTCTTCCATTCATATGGCTTTCTCTACATCTCTGTAACAAATTATTGTTAACAAGTTTATTCTTCTATTTCATGCTAATCGAGATAAACATTAGCAGAAATATGTTCTTGTAAGTAGAAGGGAGATAATGGAATACACTAGACTAAAACTAGTCATATGGATGAAATCCGTTTGTTTGCTTTGCCAGGAGTTGAGAAATTCCCCTATGTGAAAAGTTTAAGTATTTTAAAACTGAAACCAATATCAAGAATTATCTCAAAAATGCCAACTATACGAAAAAAATGTTTATGACATAAATTGTGTTTTTCAACGAGATCTACATTTTTTGTGTGGTAAGAGTTTGTCTACCTCTTACGGTTTACAAATGAAGCAAAATCCAGCAAGATTCATCCAGAATAAAGAGATCTTCGAAGTCTATTCCCAGATAATTCAAAGTATACATTAGATTTATCGTGTAAATATATGTATATACGGCATTTTAAGCAAACATTTCCCAACACCTTTCCATGTAAAGGGTAGTTTGGGGTGGTGAGATTTTCCATAAAATCTTCGTGTCGCATCCTTATACACCAAGTTTAGTATTTCACCGTATGCATACACGGGCCTTTTTCTAAAACGTCTATTTTCGGTGAAATCTCGGTATCAAATTTTTGTGTGAAATACAACACCTTCTCTATATAATATGTACTGATAGGTGTAGAGAAAGTAAAAATAACCTATGCAAGTGCGTATATTTTATTGACATACATTGACGTGTACCATGAAAACAAAAAATGGTAGAATAATGGAAGAAAAGCATACCATTACATTTTTTCGCTCGGAAAAACATGAAACCGCGTTTTCAGGATTTGTTTGATAAACCACCACCAATTTATCGCAAAAGAATATGAATGGAACACAATTCATTTCTGCTTCAACTAAAGAGCGATTTTGTATAAGAGCGGAAAGAGGGTTTTGTGGGACCTCCAATAGATCGCAATAACCTCTGTAAACTTTCAGCACAGGTTCTATCTCATGGAAAGTTATTTTCGTGAACAAGAGGTACAATACCATTCAACATCGATAGCTCGTCCGCTTATTAAACATTCATATCTATTTCCTAAAGCAACTGTAGAAACCTCCGGTTCCTGCAGAAACAGGACAAAACCCATCCCGTCGGCTTGACCTATGTAGAAGAATCGATTGATAAGTGATGACGTAACATGAGTAGATATTCCACCGAGCATAAATAGGGCAAAAACATCGCTGTTGTTTCTGTCGTATATTTTAGTAGTCATATATTTCATTTGAATCCCATTGCTTTCCTAATTTAAAATGAAAGTAATTTTAATATATTATACATAATGTTATGTGCATAGTGATTGTTTTGGAATACCCTGACTATTCTGGTTTCAAAACATAACATTACTATCATTATTATTACTCCATTTAAACTTCAACAAGATTATTGCAGGCTGCCTCCGTGGTCGAGTGATCATCAACCTGACTTGAGATCTGGAGGTCATCCGCAAATCGAATCCGGCTGGGGCGGGAAATTTTTCTTTAACCAGAATTATTCCCTATCCCCCACAGAGTCTGGACGTATGAATGCGAGAGTTAATGTGATTAGTTTAGAGATACAAAATTATGAACCTAATGTTCTGAACCTAATTCAAAGTCCCCCGATATGGCCATACAAAACAAAATTGCATATATACCCTTTAAATATACTTTTTCTGATATATAAATTCTTATCACGTTCGCTTCCTTTATTCACTTTTTCTGAGTAACTAGTAAACCTTTCTAGCCCATGGGCGAGAAATTAAAAGCACCTTGTCACTTAACTGTCACGTAATTTTCGGTTAGTATTTTTCGGTTTTGCTTATCAAAAATATAATAATTACATCCGTTTTTATGATATAAATCATTTACTAAAAATATTTAAGAATAATAATTCAAATAATTTAAACACAATGATTATATAGTACGGTTTCTGATGCCTATAATGTTCAGATTTTGTAACTGCAGTTCGTAATCTATCAATGCACACATTTTTGCATGTGTCTACATTATGTGATTTTTTTTATTAAGGCCTTCTGTATTGTATTGATTGGTTTGCATTTTGCAATATTTCTTCATAAAGAAAATGTTTTGTCATCATTGTGTTTGTTTCACTATGAAGCTCTTGGATATAAGTGCCACTTATTAAAGGCGTAGAATATTTTGTTTCTTACTTTGTCGATGACTAAATGATTTGTTCTTCAGTTGTATAGCAATTTTGTAGAATTCATTTTTTAAAAGTTCAAGTCTATAAAGTCGCGTTTTGATATTGTTAAGGTGTTCACATTCCAGTGCCTAGCATTACCGAGCATGCCACAAGTGTCCCTGCTGAATGCATGTGGTGTAGCTAAGTTGCTGACGGAAACCAGCCTATATTGCGACATATACAAAGTCACTTTCCATAAGATGGCCGAGTAAGCAAACATTACACTAACTCTAACAGGGTTAATTAGTATTAAAGAGAGGCGAGGCCTGATTACAGGCCATGTTGCCAGTTGTCCCAGTTGTGCACTATGTTGCCACAAGTTAGAAGGATGGAAGGAGGCCTACCTGAAGCTGGAGCAAGGGTGGATGACCCAATGGCCGGCAGCTTTCTGTCGGATTCTCTCCTTCATAAGCGCCTTCTTGCTCCCGAAAAGCTTCATGGCTAGCTTGTTGTCGGTGGGCTGAAACAGTGCTTGTAGCTGGTTCTTGATGAAGCTTTGCTTCTCGCTGGCCGCGGCGCCCAGGGGGTTGGGTCCCGGCTCCTCCTTGGGCGTCCCGTAAAGGCTGACATCGTCGCCGCCGAAGTGGACCTTGCCGGGTCCCTCCTTGTAGTTCATGTTGGTGAGCGAGTTGGAGAGGTAATCGGCGATGAGCAGTGTCTCGTCGTCGATCGCGGTCACCAGGGAGTCGGTGCACGTGTTGGTGTTCTCGATGCTGATCTTGATGGAGTCATCCTTGGCGAGAGTTGGACCGCCGCGGATCTCCTCCTCGGACTGCGCGGGTCCCACGCCGAGACGGCCGTTCGCGAGCTTGAGGCTGGGCACGCGCCTGGAGCGGCGACCGCCCTCTCCCGCCGCCGTCTCGCGCTCCGCCGAGTCCCTGCAACACACATCACAGCCAATCAGCGCGCGAGTTCCTCTCCCCCCATTCACAGGTGAAAATTTGGCCAAGGATATGGCTACACTTCCCGTCACCTTTCCATTTATTACGCTCCAATACATCCATCAAGCATAAACTCGCGGTGTCTTACTTACCTAACATGGCTTGTGATTGGTAGATTAAAAAACAATGTAATATTTATAACAAAATAAAAGATAGAAGATAAGAAAAATGTGTTAAATAACATGTTTTAAATAATATAAATAAAATAATTAATTTAAGCACTTAATATCTAAAATATAATAATAACAATAATAATAAATAATAATAATAATGTAATAATAGTAAATTATACAAAATATGCCTGCAACATGTTTTAAATAAATGTTTAAAGTAATTAAGGATACATATAATACCTACAAATATTTTTAAATTTGAAAAAGAAAAGAAAATGAAAGAAAAAGTCATTGAAATTGAAAGGCATAATTCTTATTTTTAGTTTAACTTATTTAATATCTGCAACATACTTTTGCATGGACATATAAATTAAATTTGGAAATAAATGAATAAGAATTTGAAATGCATGCCCAGGATTTAAAAATTGCGTACCAGAGAATGATGTTGCTCATTTTTTTTTTTTATGTCTCACCTAACACGTTCTTATACTGTAATCTATTATTAATTCTAAATAAAAATTATTTTAATGCAAGCTATATACATACATTTACATCAATCAAGAACATTTATTTTCTGAACTTCAACAAAAATGACTAACAAAGTTATGCATAGTTTAGAGTATGCCTTCATAAATAAAAATCTGGAAACTACATTACTAATAGTCGCTTTTTTTCCTAATCGTATAATTATTAACAAGCAATTAAATCACTGCTTTGTAAGCAAAAAAAGTATATTATATTTTTCCATATGACGATATTAAACAAATTTACATGAAACTGTTACACAGTTTCCAGAGTCATAAAAATCCTATGTAGTTATTAACTTTAATATTATAAAAAATAAATTGTAAATATATTTTTTTTGTTATAATACATTCTCAGTTAAGAATATTCTAATATTTTACAACCATTAACTGCTATCAAGGCCGCGCTGTGATCGAATGGTTTGGCCATTCGCCTCTCGCTAGGAGGTGACCCAGGCGACCGCATGTGGTGGACAAAGCGGCACAGGGGTGGATATAATCCGGAGTTCTCCGGTTTCCCTCGCCATTGCATTCCATTGGTGCTCCATCTGCATTATAAGCATCATCTGTGTCATCGCCTGTGGTGCCATATATAGTAAAAAAGGTGCTTATATGTTATTGTTTATAAAATACTGTTTTAATATCCCTTTTTCCAATTTAACATTCTTTCATTTCTTATTCACTCACTCGTGTTTAGCATTGCCCCCAAACACCACAGAATCTGAGGATTAATCATCTCAATATTAATTCAAAATTGTTATAAATTCTGAAATTACCAACTTCAATGACTAGCAATTAACATACACACTCATATAGTTGCCATGTTTTCACCCAGGTAATAAAAGGAGAAAGACAGCAGTAAAGAAAAAAAAATTGGTATTTTCGATTCACACGCTTTTCTCAACATCTTTTAACAGATTATCGTTAAAAAGATCATTCCTCTATCCACTTTATGTTAATGGACATAAACATTAGCAGAATTTGTTTTATTGCTTGTTTCTTTGTAAGCAGAAGGGAAATAGGAAGTAACCACGCTAAAGTGATAGCCAAATTGTTATGTGTTTGAAATTCGTTTCTTTGCATATAAAAGAGTTAAAAATATCTGGTATAAGGAAATTAAAACGTATTTAAAAACTGAAAGCAATAACAAGAATATCTAAAAAATGGTAAACTCAAGGAAAAGTGTATATGACATGAATTGTGTGTTTTAACAAAACTACACTTTTGTGTAGTGACCTTTTATCTATCTCTTACGGTTTACCAGTTATTCGAAAGCCATCCACAATAAAGACGTGTTCTAAAAAATTCAAGACGAACATTTTATTTGTTGTATAAATATATTTCATATACGGCGTTTTGATCAATATCATTAGAACCAATTTTGAGAGTCAAACTTCTCGCAATGTTTTCTATGTAAAGCATAACTTAGGGTGGGGATTTTACTAAAAAATTTCGTGTCGCATCCTTTGAAGGTACTAATATTCGTTCGGTATTTTACCGATTTTCCGTTTTGGAGTTATTGTGTTCACAGACCATTTTTCTAAAGGTGTATTTTTACTTCCTCTATACGAACTATGTACATAGTGCATAGAGAAGGTACTGTATTGCACCCAAAAATTCGATACCGAGATTTCACCGGAAATAAATGTTTTGAGACCCACTGAATCCAAAAAAAAGCATTTTTAGAATAATGTCCGTGTGTGTCTATATGTCTATGTGTATGTGTGTGGGCAGCAGAGCTCAAAAACGAAAAGATCATTAAAGCCCAAACTTGGATTTAAATTTGGTATCTTCCAAGGATGCGACACCAAAATATTCAAGAAAATCCCCCACCCCAAAATATCGTTTACATGAAAAAATGTCGAACATTTTTATTTTTTTAAAATGGCTCTAACGATTTTGATTAAAATCTTTTATATTTAATATATTTACTAGCCAAATGAAATGTATATCTTGATTTTATGTGAATAGCTCTGAAGACTACTTTATTCTGGATGAATTTTATGGAATTTTGCCTAATTGCTAAACCGTATTTTGGCTTAAACAAATATTTTACAAATATGATTGCCAGTAATTTTCCCTTTCTTTTATAGCTTTTATTTTAAATTTCTATGGATAAATCAAAACGTTTTCGTTCACATTGCAATGTCATCAGTATCTAAAATAATTGTGTTAAAGTACTATGGGAGTATGTGGTCCATTCACATGTATTTATCTAGCTATTCCACGAACAAACTTTCCTTACACAATATTATTCCTTTATGTACATCTTGCTAATTAAAATATACGTTGATTTCTTGTAATTAGAAGGGACATAGGTGAATACACTAGGCTAAATTGAAAGTCAAATCTGTTAGGAGATATCATAATGTGAAACAACTGAAATTTAGTTCTCTTTTGTATTCCTGGGGGTAAAACGAAAGAGATGGAGCGAAGGCTGACTTCCCACTTGAGAAACCTTTAAGTAGTTTAAAATTAAAACCAATAACAAGCAATACATTGGAAGCAGTTAGTTCTACAAAATATATATGACATAAATTGTGTAATCAAGGGCTTCAAACTTTCCCGGTGCTGGTTATTAATGCAAAATTAATAACCAGCGAATGTCAATGAGGTAAGTGTTGATATCCCTAGAAGAAATCATTAATAAATTGTGTGTTATAATAAGATCTACACTTTTCTGTTGTAAGTTTTGTCTATCTCTTTCAGTTTATAAGTTATACAAAAATGATCCAGAATGAAGAGATCTTTAGAGAGAATGCCCGGAAAATTCAAATATACATTTTGTATGTCATCAAATATTTTAGGCGGCGCCGTGGTTGAAAACGTTCGCCTCCCATCTAGACGGCCCGAGTTGGATCCCAAGCGCCCGCATGAGGGATTTGTGGTGGACGAAGCGGCGTTTGGAAGGGTTTTCTCCGGGTCCTCTAGTTTGCCCGCTACTCATGCCACCAATTGCTTGATTATACGTTTCCTATCATCCATTTTGCTTGCATATCATACCATCCAATTCCTCATGCTACGGGCTGACCATTCGTTCCAAGTTCTCCTTTCTGTGATTTCGTGGCATTGGCTCCACGATTGACTTCTGACCTCTAGGTATCCGCTTGTAAGCCCTAGCGAGGTAGGACGTCTGCGAACGAATGATGAAATATCTTAAACATATGACATTTTAATTGAGCCACTTTTGAGAAAATATACATTTTCGAAAATGTTCCATGTAATGGGTACTACATTAGATTTGACTCCGCTTAGGTGTACTGTATTTCCTTAATTTCGGTCTATTTAAAGAAATTACGCAATTAAGGTATCTCGGCAGATGCTTATCTGTTTTTGATAGTGTTTAACGCCCGCTTTTACTACAAATTACACCACAGGCGATGATATTGATGAAATATGGAATGAAGATGGAGCACCTGTCGAATGCGATGGCGGTGGAAACCGATGAACCTGCGCCGCTCTGTCCACCATAGCCGGTCACTTGGGATCGAATACAGGCTGTCTATGTGAGAGGTGAGTGGTTTAGTCACAGATGCTTATCTCGATTAATGAGAACTTGATATGTATGCTAAAAGTGCAGGAAATGATCGTCAGCTGTTGTGAGGTAAGGTAATAATTAAAGACTCTGAAAAACCTCCTTGACAACATGTTCCAACTAGAAACTTGGAACTCAAGATGTCACAATCGATTGTTAACGAAATCAATTGGCCAACTCCTCATGAGGCTCGCCCACCGCACGCATTCACTCGACAGGAAGGCACGTCTGTCATAATTACCTACTTGAGACAATTACAACGTCATGACACTTCTGCACTGTTCCGGTAGTGCTGATTAGTAACACTTGATTAGCGCCTCTTCTGGAGGACTTATTTTCACTCTTTGTCTATGAGCCACCTGCAAATATTTGACTATTTACGTCACGAAAATAGCAAAAGAGAAATAAGATTTTTACGAAGAATTAAATGATGAACCAGATTATTCTTAATAAGAAATGAAGTAACTACAGAAGAATTGAATACTTATAGATTAAACGCTAAAATTGAAGAAAATAAACAGAATTGGAAACAACACATAAACCGGATGAGTGAAGAAAGAATACCACTACTAATTAATAAATATAAACCGTTAGGAAAAAAGCCGTCGGACGCCAAAAATAAAAAAACCAAAAAAAAAAAACCGCATAAACGCATTTATTGTACCTTTACAATTATAAGTTGCCCTCCGTTATGTAATGGTTACCAGGTTTCAAAAATCCAGGGTCGCGGGTTCAAACTCTGGACTTTTTTCGGTGTATAATCCTTAGCATTGCTTCTTTCGGAAGGGAAGTAAAGCAGTTGGTTTCGTGTCGTAGATTTACGGCTCATAAAAGAACCTGAAGCCTGATAAAGAGTCCACTGAGCAAAATTTAGCACCATTTCACGCTTAGTATAGAATGGGACGCTGAGAACCACAACAGTTAAATAGCGTCCATAAATAAAACTACATTTCATTTTACAATTATTACAAAATCATGTACTGTGTAACTTATCATAATGTGCATAACTTTGAGTAACGCTTAGGCACTGCATCCACATAGCTCCTTGCTGTTAGCCAGTGTAACCATTTGCTTTGTACTACTTATTCCATCCCAATCTCTATGTTTTCTCTCCTCTTCTCTCTCTTTTATTTTTCCCTGCCAACTTTTCTTTTACCTTTTAAATTTACTGCCTTATTTTTACTTTTTCTACACGTACTATGTATGCACATAGTGAATAGAGAAGGTATTGTAATGCACCTAAAATTCGTTAGCGAGATTTCACTGGAAATACATGTTTTGGAACCCCCTGAAACCAAAAAAAGCATTTTTAACAAAAATATCCGTGTGTGTCTGTGTGTGTGTGTGAGAGTGTGTGTGTCTGTAGGCAGCATAGCTCAAAAACGAAAATACCGTTAAGTACCAAACTTGATATTTAGGTTTGCTATCTTCCAAGGATGCGACACGAAGATTTTAAAGAAAATCCCCCCACCCACAACTACCCTTTACATGGAAAAAGTTTCGAAAATTTTTATTTTTATACACAATGACTAAAAATTTTGATTAAAACCTCTTATATTTAAGATATTTACATGACAAATGAAATGTATATCTTGAATTTTCTGGGAATAGTCTCTAAAGTCCTCTTTATTCTGCATGATTTTTATTGAATTTTGCCTAATTGGTAAAACTTACTGCACCAAAAATGTAGATCACGATAAAACACACAATTTATGTCATATTCATTTTTTTTCGTGTAGTTGACCGTTTTAGAGGTATACCTTGTTATTGGTTTCCGGTTTAAAAAAACTTATACTTTTCTCATACAGGAGTTTGTCAACTTCTTTCCATACAAACAAAGGAACTTCAGTCACATAGCAACCAGCTTTGAGTAATAATTTAGCCTATGCTGCTCCCTTATTTCCCTTCTACTTGCATGGAAGCAAGTAATAAGACTATTTCTGTTAATTTTTTTCGGGATTAGCATGAAGGTAAGAGAAGCATAAGATTTTTAATAATAATTTGTTGCAGAGATGTAGAGGATTTCATGTGAATGAAACACATAGGATTTTCTTTTATTCTTCTATTTTCCTTGACATTAAACGTTTTCATGATTCCATCTCTACATTTCTGTTGCCAAATTTCTTTCCCCCAATTGTTACCTCATTACATTCTGTTGAACAGTGAACAATATTGTATTTCTCCCCGATTAAATACAACACTCTAGTTCATGGCCTCTCATTCCTTTCAAAAGTGGTGTTCCTATTCACATCCAATCTAATCCTTCCTTCTCTTGTTTAACACATATCTACATACCCTGCTCCTGCCAAAGAGACTATTTTTTTATTTCACCACAAATTTTGTGTTTATTTGTCTTCTAGCCTATTTCTCATTGACTTCCAGAATTCCTTTTTAATGCTCTTCTCTCTTTTTTCATATGTGTCCCATCCCTATTTTCGTCAAAATTTCCTCTAACAGTTCCCACCAGATTTTCACGTTCTTATTATTGTATTGTGCTGTTTCATACTAACTCAATACTCTTTTCAAGAATTGAACCTCATTACATCATAAGTCTCTATACTTGTGAAACATATATGCACACCACACATTTTTTTTGTTTCGTAAGCCAATTCTTCTACCTACAGGAAATGCCGGGTTCGTAGAATCAGGGGAAGAACAGGAAAACAAGGAACTAAGAAGTAACTCGCAACGTTTCCATCAAGTAAAACATGAATTTATAATATCCAGCACTATACAGGGTGCCTCATCTAACACTCCAGCCCAGAATGTTTTCAAAATAAAGCAAAATGTGAATAATCCAGTTACACAGGAAGGTCTCGGAACTCACAGAAAGGAAAGTATGCAAAATATATCTAAATACACAAACAACTATCACTATAACGTAAAGTTATAATTTTACTTTTTCTAGTAACGTTCTCTAGTACGTGCTACTGAACTTAAATATCAAGCATTTAAGTTCAGTATCTTTCAAGGATGCGAAACCCTTCACATGGATCATTTTTCGAATTTGTATAATATATGTTTATGGCAAAGAAAATATATATTTTCAATTTTATAGGAACAATCTTTCACTTTTGTCTAACTGATACCAAATGGACAATACTGGATATACAGCACAAATGTAGATCTCGTTAAAACACACAGTTTATCTTACATAAATTTTACTTTCTCTAGCCGTTTCTACAATTTATAGTGGATAGAGAAGGTATTGCATTCCACTAAAAATAGGGTACCGATATTTCACCGGAAATATATGTTTTGAGGTCCTGAATTCGAAAAAAAAAACATTTTTATTAGAAAAATGTTCCTGTATGTTTCTGTCTGTGTGTCTATGTACAGCATAGCTCAATAACGAAAAGTCGGTTGAATACCAAACTTGTTTTTTAAGCTCAGTATCTTCCAAGGATACGACACAAAGATTTTCAGGAAAATTTGCCCCCCTCCTCAACTGTCCTTTATATGGAACATTTTTCGAAAAGATTGATTTTCTCAAAACCGGCTGAAACGATTTTGATTAAAATATCGTATATTAAAGATGTATCACAAATAAAATATCTATTTTGAAATTTCTTGGAATCGCCTTTGAAGAGCCGATTATTATGTTGAGTTTTGTAGAATTTTGTACAACGATTAAAAGATAAAAAAGAAACTTACTACCCAAAGTATGTAGAACTTGTTAAAACACGTGTAGAGTTGACCGTTTTCGAGACATTCATTACAGTTGGTTTCAATTTTAAACTAATTAGCTTTTCTCGAAACAGGACCAGGCAAAGTGAACTGAACCTCAATTGTTTAACATAGCGACCAGCTTTTAAAGGATCTGACTATCGCTTTAGCCTGTGGTATTCCCTCATTTTCCCTTCTACATACAAGGAAGAATGTAATAAGACTTAATTCTGCTTATCTAGACTAGTATGTCATATATAAACGAATAATCTTTTATTTGTGGAACAGCAAGAGAAAGTTATAAGAATGGAACTCGTCAGATTTTTGCAGAGTAAATCTCTTAATATCAGATTCTTCATATATGCAGACATCTAAATACGATTTGTGTAACATTTTATAAGTATTTATCACACTTAACTCTCAATATAGTCTCAATGATTAATAGTCAAATATTTGTCTTGAGTTTAATAATTTTCACATCTCTGCACAAATGGATAGTTGTACTAAAGAAACACAAAGTGTATTTGGCGCACTTGATACAACTTTCATACAGAAAAAAAGAAGAAGAAAAAAAGGAATCCAAACAAAAACCAACAGTATATCAAAGCTAAGTGGAAGAATCAGCAAGTATTTGCACAGAAATGATATAAGTTAGTGCCAGAAACCTTTAAAGATTAAAGACCTCGAACTTTTCGGTGTTGACTATTAATTATGATCTCACGGGAAATCAGACGAGTACGCATATTATCCAATACGAAGCTTTTGGCCATTTTCACACCGTGTCCTTCCTCAGAGCGTAAGAAAGACCCTGAGGTAGCCTGACAGTGAAGATATCCGAAAGCTGGGAGACAGATAACGCGAATACTCGGCTGATTTCCCGTGAGGTAATAATTAAAGTTTTAAAGATAATAGCAAGCACTCTTCTTCTTAAAGAGACACAAATACTGCCTGTGTGAGCTCATCTACCGGATTCAACAATATTATTAACATTATTGTAATTAATTTATTTATTATACACCCTGCCGAGCGAGATGACTCCGCAGTGATTTGTGCTATTCTCATTCAGAAATTTCCGAGTTCGAGCCCCGGTGACTGCCAACTCTACCTATGTGTTTTATGCGGATTCTCAGAGTCATCAGGCGAATGCTGGAATGGTTTCTCATTTGCGATTTCGTTTCAGCTTCATTCCGTTTTCATCTCATTTTTTAGGTGTGCTTCGAGGTAGTATAGACAAACGGTGCGGAAGAGTGCTCAATGGAAATAGAACAAATTGATGAAATTACCTTCCATCCTTATTTCACATTTAAATACATCTTAGGAAGTCGACCTAAATAAAAAATTAACATATAAAAATCTGATGTGTTCCATTCACATGACTCTCTACATCTCTGCAACAAATTATTCTATTTACTTCATTTAATCGAGACAAAATTAGCAGAAATAGTCTTATTTCTTGCTTCCTTGTAAGTAGAAGCGAAATAAGGGAGTACCATAGGTTAAAGTGATAGTCAAAAGCTGGTTGCTATGTGACTGAAGTTCATTTGTTTGTATGGAAACGAGTTCACAAAGTCCTGTATGAGAAAAGTATGTATTTTATAGCTGAAACCAAAAACAAGGAATATCTAAAAAACAATCAACTCCACGAAAAGTATGTATATAACATAAATTGTGTGCTTTAAAGTGCTCTACATTTGTTGTATGGTAAATTTTTGTCCATCTCTTACGGTTTAGCAGTATGCAAAATTCCGTAAAACTGACCCAGAATAACGTAGTCTTCAGAGGCTATTCCCAGAAAATTCAAAATAATCATTTCATTTGTCAGGTAAATATCTTTAATATACGATACTTTAATCAAAATCGTTAGAGCCATTTTTTAGAAAATCAAAATGTTCGAAAAAAGTTCCATGTAAAGGGTAGTTTGTGGTAGGGGGATTTTTCTCAAAATCTTCGTATCGCATCCCTGGAAGATGCTAAACTTAAACACCAAGTTTGGTATTTTACCGACTTTTCGTTTTTGAGTTATCGTGTTCACAGACACACGGACACACTGGCACACGAACACAGTCACACGGACTCACACACACACACACACACACACGTACCTTTTTTTGAAAATACTTTTTTTGAATACAGGGGACCCTAAAACATATATTTCTGGTGAAATCTCGGTATCGAATTTTTTGGTGGAGTGCAATACCTTGTCTATACACTATTAGATAGTACGTATAGAGAAAGTACAAATGATTACCCAATCCAATGAATAACAATTTTTCTAAAAAGAAGAAGAATACTGAAGAAAAATAATTATTTCTAGCTGGCTGCCAGGTCGACGATTCGCTTGCATACCCTCCCCGGCGGTTCGACAGCAGGCCATGTTTCCCGGCTTGAAATTATTAGAGACCTCCGCGCGCCTTTCCTGAGATTTCCTATGGTTCGTTCACTTCTTCCCATCCTCCTGGGGGGGGGGGGGAGAGCTAGCTACACTACATCTGCACGGGTGGCAAAGCTCAAGGAGTCCCTATCTGCACTTTGTCTTTATTCTATACGCTCTCTGTGCTCCACTGCAAGGTAACAATATATTTCTGGTTTCAAAGGTCGCGGGTTCAAATCACCAGAGAGTGGTGAATTTTTTTTCTGTCTAAAAATCCTTAGAATGTCTTCCTTCGGAAGTGAAGCAAGACCGTTTGGCCTGTGTGTAGATTTACAGCACCTCAAACCTGATAAAGAGACCTCTGCGCAAAACAAAGCGGACTTTTACGTTCATAATAGAACGGGGTGCTGAGAACCTCCGGTTAAATAGTGTTCATAAATAAAATTCAATTTAATTTTTTTGTAGTTCCATTTTTTATTTTAATTTGATCAAAATTATGTCGCCATTTTTAAAAATGAATGCAAAAATGCCCCAGTATAGGGGCAAGATAATGCATTTTTATTTCTCTGTTCCAAGCATGCATAATTCTTCTCATGCCACAATGTCTGATATTTGCAACGCTCTATTCACTCTCTCATGGAGGATCTCATTACAAGCATGACATTGCACTGTACTTTCGTTGGAAGTTTCCTAACGTCATTACTGTCTGTGGTCCGGGATTTTTAGTTCTTTTCCGGGAATCAACATTCTGTTTAGTGGTAAAACTTCCGTTTTTGCAGCCCAAGGCTCTTGATTTTGTTGTTTTAAATATTTTTGTGCCACCTTCTTTGTTTCTTTCTGAGCCAGCATATTTTTCATAGGTGTGCTTCTTAATAAGATGCTTGCACACTGCATATGACTCTTCCGTTTTTTTTTTTTTTTCACACAAAATTTGCTATGGTTGATAATCCAAAATATTCGGCACAGTTTTGGCTTAACGGAGCAACATTTATTGAAATTCGTGGCTCTTCATTTTATTCTGGCCTTTCTGTTATAGTAGTACCCGTTATATGGTGCTACCTAATAATATGAACTTAAATTAAGCCATTCGTCATCTTGCCCATGCACCCTTGTCAACTTGCCCCGGCCTCCTCTACGTGGTAGTACACGCCCTGTATCATTGTAGTATAAACGTTTACTTGTTAGAAATATATATTTGCTGACGACTATTGTTCCTGATTGTTTTTCAACTTTAAGATATGAGTTTGTATATTATTGCAAGTGATCAACAATATCAAAATTATATTACTTTTCTAACACAACACAAACATAGGGATGCGCATCTCACTTAGTTTGCGATTGATCGGAGCTGATACCGAGATTACTCGATGCATCTTTCTACTAATGGATTTTGGTACAAACCTACCAAAACATTACGAGTGTTCATTTCTTACATAAATATTTATTAGTATTACCAAGATTCAGTAGTTACATTATATATGGCGACCATTGATGAGGGAGCTCACATGCCCTTCCAATTGAGTCCCCAAGACGTTCTGGGACGCTCTGTCCAGAGCCGTCAAGCTGCTTTCTGTTCATGCGCAGAACTGGACATAATCGTAAGCAGACCTGCTATTTGCCGCCCAACTTGGCGTACAATGTTTGAACCTACACGATTGGCCTAACGGCTTTCAACGTTTTTCAACTGCCATAACTCGCCTTCCAATAATGCAGTAAAACTATGATCATTACTCTCTAACTAACCCTCTAATACTTTAATACTTTGAAAATGGTGTTGAGCACTTATTAAGTAGGGCCTACTTGTACATTGGCAACCTACCTTCTTTAAGAACACTGTTTTTGCCTCACATTTCATTGCACTACATTCGAATATTAACTGTCTACTGTTTGGAATCGTCTAATGGAGGAACACTCTGGTCTGCATGCTATCTAACCTGCAGGAGTTCTTGTTCCCCCGTTGCTGATTTCCGTTTTTTGCATTATCATTATTATTGTTATTATTAAGTAATTAGAGATGTATTTTTTTCGATTTCTTTTAATATTAACAGTAACAGCTTAGACTACCGAGTGGGATAACTTAAGTGGTTTCATCTGTGGCCCGCGTTTGTGAAGGCACGGGTTCAAACCTCTTGGTCAGCCTACCTGACCCATGGGGTTTCGAGGGGATTTCCTGGCGAATGCTGGGTAGGTTTCTTTCATCCTCCAAATGTCCTGTCTCTCCATGCCAATTCATTCATCCTTCATCCGGTTGGTTTCTTTCAGAGTTGAAGTGTCGGCGATGGTGCTCGGTGCATGTGGCAGGGGAAAAACTATGCTAAAAATGACTCTATTCCTCTACAGACTTCGGCTGGTTGCCGTCTTCGGCGATGGGCTCTATAGCGGGTTGGCTTGTCCGACTGTCTGCGTCCTACATTCTGGAAAGTGCTTGCCGTTGCTCCTGGTTCCGCTCACCCGATGTATTCCCTCCTCTCATCCCCCCTCCTCCCGTAGGCGTCCCCTCATGGCGCGTAGTTTCAATATTCACCTAGGTTCGGTGCTGAGTAGCCTCCATTAATGTCCTATTCCTAACAGCGAAGACTAATTTCACTAAATCTAAAAATGTATGCGTTGAATTTATAAAAGTATTTTAAAAAGTTCTCAATATACATGAATGTTTTGCATAATAAAAAACAAAACAGCTTAAAGATCGAAAATACAATATACTTTACAGTAGTACATATATCTTTAAACAGGGCGTCGCTTCCATAGTGTAATGGTTACCAAGCTAACTTCATATACTCAAAGTCGCGGGTTCAAACCCGGCGGAAAACAATGGATTTTTTCGGGCGTAAAAAGCCTTAGCATGGTTCCCTTCGGAAGGGAAGTAGAACCTTTGGTTCCGTGTCGTAGATTTACGGCACGTAAAAGAACCTCAAGTCTAATAAAAAGAGGCCTCTAACCAAAATTATGCGGACTTTCGCGCCCAGTATAGAATGGGACGCTGAGAACCAGATCTGTTAAGGAGCGTCCATAAATAAAACCTCATTTCAATTTCCATTTAAACAGGGCTTTGTTCTGAAATTCGCTCAAACCAAAAACGTGTTACATAATATATAAATTAGAGGCTTTGCAAGAATACTTGCATAAAAAAAGACAGTTCGTCGCAAAGATTTAACATTTTCCCAAATTAAATGCCAAAGTACCAAAGGCTTTTAAATTTTGAAACTCCGAAAAGTGTCTTGCTCACCATCGGCAATGCCGACTCGACTCTAAGCTGGTCTATTTATCTCCTCTACGGTGATTTACGAAGAACTAAAATCCCTGCTGCGTACACAGTGTCCTTGGGTGCAACTTGCTATGGCGCATCCACACAGCGCATTGGGGGATTCCTGTTCCACTCCAACGAAGAAAATTTTGGAAGTAGAACTTACCGCCTACAAATAGGTTAAACCGCCGCTATTTTAGGAATCAGCTGAATAGGTAATCTACTGAAGGAAATACGCCGCAACAATTAAAAGGGCCGAGTAAATATTACCTACACTCTTATTTCTCGAGGAGAGGTAAGCAAGGGTGTCATAATATTGCTTAAGTTCAATATCTTAAAATTCGCTACTTTCACCGGATTAAAATCAGAAGTTGAATGCGATGAGAATGAACTGAATGCGTTACCGTACGTTCACTGGTGATTTAGTCAGCTGAAGAGTAATATCTACATTAGCCAGAATCGCTAGTCAGTGACAGCGACTATTCAGGAAACCAGTTTTTCACACCAAACGGTACTAGGGTCGGTGAAAAAAACAAAAATCTTGTTTCATCTTGACAATGCTCCGGCCCATCGTTTAGTCATTACAACGGGAAAAATGTGCGAATTAAAGTTGGAATTGCTTGAACATCCACCCTATTTGCACCCAGTGACTACCACCTGTTCCTAAACCTGAAAAAAATTCTTGGAGGACGAATATTTCACAGCAACGAGGAGATAAGCAGCTATAATGAGTACCTTGATAAATTGCCCTACACAGATGTCTAATTAAATTAGAACACCGATATGACAATTCCATTAGCCTTTCTGGGGATTATATTGAGAAATAAAGCAAAAAAAAAAATTAAATGCTGTTTTCAATGAGAGCCCCGGGCCCTCATATATAAATACTCGCGTCACCTGGGTAAATATCAGTTAATATTCGGTATAATCTACTTTGTTACGAAAGAACAAATAAACGTCATCAAACTTTTTTTTAGGTTAAACAAGGATCCACTTTGTAACCATTATTCTTCATAAATTTTTAGAATGTACTGAAGGAAAAAGGAATCATTAATCAGCGACAGCCAAGAATTTACGTTCTATTGAGTCGTTACTTTGTAACGTCTAAAATATTTTGGCATTGTAAACTAGGAATGTCCAAATTAAATCAGTTTCCGGTCTTCTTTTGCTGTGAAATTTCCCAGTGATCTACCGTTTCCTGTTCCCATTATCGTAATTTGAAAGCACGCAAATGCACGCGTGATCACTTACAAATTCAACTTGCAACTCATATGCCGAGCTTTCGTCATGTTTTAAGTCTCGATTTGCATTCAGTATACAGCTTTTGGATTACTGATGACTTGTTGTAGGCGAACCTGGATAGATATTTGAAATTATGGTTGTATCTCCAGTCTGTTAAATAATTAGTAATAAAGGATGTTAAACAGATTAGCATTGGATTCCACAGTTTCAAGTTAGAACATGTCTCTTCTTTTATTTTAACTTGTTCACAGAATTAATATTTCTAAAATGTGTAGGTAACAGTTTCTTATACCTATATCATTTGAATATATACATATATACATGTATATATCACTGCACTCGATAATTTTACACTATATTTTGGAAACTCAAAATCTGTTTTTAAGAGTTGCATTAACAGAAAGGGCTTTATATCAAAATATTTCTAAAGTATACTAAAATCTTCCATAATTTTCGCTAGCCACTATAGCATACTTTGAGATATATATATAAAACTTGTGCATATTATTTCTACATTTAGTACATGGTGCAGAATTAGAGAAGATACTGCATTCCACTCAATAATCCGATACCGAAATTTCACTGAAAAGACTCATTTTAGGGTCCTCTGTATCCAAAAAAAGCATTTTTAGAAAAATATTCATGTATGTTGTGTATCTGTGAATACAACAACTCGAAAACCAGAAGTCAGTGAAACACAAAGCTTGATATTTAAGTTTATCTTTCATAGCGTGGCACAAAGTGTCTTCTTTGACCCCAAACTACCCTTTACATGGAACATCTACGAATATTTTCATTTTATCAAAATTTCTATAAGCATACGTTAAAATATAATTTATTAAATATGCTTAGATGAAAAATAAAATGTGTATCATGAATTTTCTAGGAATAACCTCTGAAGTCCTCTCCTTCTGAATGACCTATACATAACTGGAAAATCATAAAAGATATACAAATAGTTACTACACAAAACGTGTAGGGCTCGTTAAAACACACAATTTATGTAATGTACAACTTTTTTGTGGAGTTAACCGTTTCTGAAATATTCCTCATTATTAATTTCAATTCTAAGTTACTTAAACTTGGCTTTTTGGCACCCTCCATGGCGTAACGGTTATCATATACCCAAGGTCGCAGGTTCAAACCAGGCGGAGGACGATGGATTTTTCCGGGCGTAAAATACTTAGCATGCCTTCATTTGAAAAGGAACAAAAACCCGTGACTAGATTTACGACAAGCAAAAGAACCTTAAGCCTGATAAAGAACCTGTGAGCAAAATTAATCGATATTTCACAGCCAATATAGAATGAGACGCTGAGAACTTAAGCAGTTAAAGAGCGTCCATAAATAAAACTCCATTTCATTTTAAACTCGGAAGTAGTTTGTCAGCTGCTGGCCACGCAAAGAGAACGACTTTGAATCATATAGTAGCCACATTTTAAAATATTTGACTATCGCTGAAATGAAATGGCGTTTTATTTATGGACGTTTTTCAACTGCTGTGGTTCTCAGTATTCCATTCTATATTGGACTATATCTTGCTCAGATGGCTCTTTATCAGGCTTCAGGTTCTTTTAAGTGCCGTAAATCTACGATGCGAGACCAGTGGTTTTAATTCTCTTCCGAAGGAAACCATGCTAAGGATTCTTACGCCCCAAAAATATCCATCGTCCTTCGCCGGGTTTCAATCCGCGACCTTGGGTATATATAGCATTAGCATGGTAACTACTACAACATTTTAGCCTAATGCATTCCCTTATTTCTTCTCAACTTATGAGAAACTTTCTAATAACACCATTCCTGCTAATATTTACCTCGATTAGCATGAAGTAGATAGTCTTATCACTTGCTTTCTTGCGAGTAGAAGGAAAATGTAAGAATGCATAGGCTAAAGGGTAGTCAACTCTTCTAAAATCTGGTTACCATGTGGCTGAAATCCGTTGACAAATAGTAGTATGTATGTGAAAAATGTAAGTATTTTAAAACTGAAATCTATAACAAGGAATATCTCAAAAATGGCCAACTTCACGAAAAAACGTATACGACATAAATAATATGTTTTAACGAGATCTACATTTTTATGTAGTAAGTTTTTGTCTATCTCTTACAGTTTATCGGTTATACAAAATTCAGCGAAATCACCCAGAATAAAGATATCTCCAGAGACTATTCCCATAAAATTCAAGATATACATTTCATTTGTCATGTCAATATCTTTAATATACAGTATTTTAATCAGAAGCGTTGGAACCTTTAAGAGAAAATCAAAATTGTTGATAATTTTTACATGTAAAGGATAGTATGGGGGGGGGGGATTTTCCTCAGAATCATATAATCGCATCCTTGGAAGATACTTAATTTAAAAACCAAGTTTGGTATTTTACTGACTTTTCGTTTTTGAGTTATCGTGTTCACAGACTCACACACACACATACACATACTGAACTTTTTCTAAAACGTAGATTTCCGGTGAAGTTTTGGGTGGAGTGCTTACCTTCTCTTCTACGTAAGAGAAAGAGAAAATGTAGAGAAAGTAAAAGTAAAATCCATCTGTCTCTTGTCTTCAGAAATATTAATTGAAGAGCATAAATATATAACATAACATGTATAACATAAACAGAATATTTAGCTTGCCATTCATGATGCTAACGAAACTTTTGCGTCAAAACAAAATAAATGAAGTGAAAAACTCCACAACTGGAGGCTGTAATGATTCAGTAGGATTTTATGTTGCCAAAAACTTCATTACTTTCATTATTTGTTTGTGTTATATTAAACATCTTATATTACTCCATACTTGAAAGAAAACGGAATGTTGAAGTTTTACACACCGTTGAGAGTGGCTTTAGTGTGACAGTGCCTCTTATGCAATGGTTCTCACGTTTGCCTTAGTTTGCGAGTCATTTCAGTTGGGATGCGTAAGCAACACGGAAGACAGGATTGACGTTATCAGGAAATTTCGAAACGCGAGAAAAGTGACTCTTCTCAATTCTTCTTTAATCTTTGGTTTTCAGAAACTTCCCGGAAGTTCTGTGACGTTATTTTCTAACAATAAAAGGAGGAAGAATTGCAGTGTAGTGTTGTTTCGTGAATTATACTGAGTCATGAGTGACTGGAATTTTGGCGCACAGTGATGCGTAGCCATGGATGGTGTGCAGCCGCACACTGTATACGAGTCGTAATATCAAGTGCATTATTTGCAGCAGTGAATCAAAGACTGCGTTTGTGTACAACTTTGAGACAATAAATACATTTGTTACATTTGGAGTGGGATATATATGGCAAGATGGATATGGTAAAAATTGGTTTGACGAAATGAAGGAAATGGAATCATGAAAGGAGGAGATGGTATCCGGCATGGAGAAGATGAGAAATAAAATAACAGTAAATTCCTCATTAGAGAAGGTACAGACGGAAATGAAAACCAAAATGGAAGTCTCAGTGGAGAACATGCAGGAGAATATGGAGAAAATGCAACTGGGCATATAAAAGATAGAAGATAGAACGGAGTCAACAATGGAGAAAGTGAAAACCGAACTCTCTAGCAAAACGACGAACAACTGACCGGCGTAAAGAAGGGCGTGAAGGAACTTGGAAAAAAATGTGGAAGATCTCAGAGAAAAGGTGGAAGAGTTTAGAGAAACGATGAAAGACCACGACCAACACCTTAATGCCCTGGAAGGAAGGGTCGACGGCAGCACCGAGGAACTGAACGCCACTGTACAAAGGGTGCTTGACGGAATGCTTAAGGATTTGAAGATCGAAATAAAAATAAATTCAGTATTATTTTTGGACGTTCTTTAACTACTATGGTTCTCAGCATCCCATTCTATATTAATTTTGCTCAGGGATGTCTTTATCAAGCTTGAAGTTCTTTTACGTCCAACAGCTTTACTTCCCTTTCGAAGGAAGCCATGCTAAGGATTTTTCCTTTTCCTGTTATCCATTTTTTTAATGATCCACTTCCTCACTTTCATATCAGGCATCGGGATTTCTTTTATAATGTTTAAAGCCTGCTTTTACTACTTGTGGCACCGCAGGCGACGACACTGATGATAGATGGAGCACCGGTGGAAAGCGATGGTGGGGGGAAACCAAAGAACCCGAAGAAAACAAACCCCTGTGCCGCTTTATCCACCACAAATCTCACCGGATGACCTCTCGTCTTGGCTTCTCTCTGATTTAGACGTATGGCTCCCAGGCGCTGGGTTGTAAGTCATGTGGGTGTAGGATTAGGATTTGGATACGGACGAAGGGGACTCCGCACAGAACCTAGGTGGTTATTGGACCTACAACCACGGGAGGGGGGCATGAGGTCAGAAGATACATCGGGTGGCCGGAAATAAGAACGATGGCACAGCAATGGCAGGGTCCCTACAATTTCCGAAAGAAGCACAGTCGATAACAGACCGGGTACCCGCCCATACCCTCATCCCGACAACTAGCTGATACCTACAACCCTAAAAGTAACCAATTAACTTCATGAATGGTACATGAACTAGCAATACAAATGACATGGAGGGGAAATGCGGGGGATGAAATAAACTTACCTAGCATTCGTCTGGCGACCCAGAAAATCTCCGAAAAAAATCTAATGTCTTACATTCACATGACTTTGTTTACATTTCTGCAACAAATTGTTGTTAAAAACCTTATGATTCCTTTTACTTCATGCTAATGGAGAAAAAAATAACAGAAATATCCTTATTACTTGCCTCCATGCAAGTAGAAGGGAAATAAGGGAGCAGCAGCATAGGATAAAGTATTAAGTCATATCTGTTGCTGGTTGCTGTGTGACTGATGTTTATTTATTTGTATGGACAGGAGTTGACAAATTCCCATATAAGAAAAGTATGTTTTTTTTAAAGCTGAAACCAATAATAAGGAATATGTCAAAAACGATCCATTGCACGAAAAAGTGTATATAGCATAATTGTGTGCTTTAACCAGCTCTACATTTTCTGTCAAGTAAGTCTGTGTCTATCTCTTACGGTTTTCCAGTTATGCAAAATTCCTAAAACGTATGCAGAATAAAGTAGTCTTCAGAGGCTATTCCCAGAAAATGCAAGATATACATTTTATTTGTCAGGTAAATATCTTTGATATACGATATTTTAATCAAAATCGTTAGAGCTGTTTTTGAGAACATCAAAATTTTCGCAAATTTTTCGATGTATCCTTGGAAGAAACTGAACTTAAATGCCAAAATTGGTATTTAACGGCCTTTTTGTTTTTGATCTATGCTGTCCACCGGCACACACACACACACACACATACGGACATACATGCACCTTTTTCCAAGAATGATTTTTTTTAGATTCAGGGGGACTCAAAACATGTATTTCCGATGAAATGTCGATATATAATTTTTGGGTGCATTACAATACATTCTCTATACACTATGTACATAGCACGTGTAGAGGAAGTAAAGACATACACTCCGGTCGGAACCGCGACCTCTTAAATGAGGACCATAGAAGAAATCGCTTAAGCTATCGCGCTCGATTCTGAGAGTTGTAAGATCTACATACGAGAAGGATAAACAGAGAAAGGAAGAGAAGACGAGCAAATGTAGAAGAGAGAATAGAGAGATGGTATGTAAATTCAAAATATCTTTTTTCAACTATTCCATCCCTGTCTTTCATAAAGACAAACACAGTCGTCCGTATTTATTTATTTAAGGGACCTGTGCATTTCTGCTGAATTGTTATTATAAACACAATGCGTTCTGTATCTTACGAAAATATTGCATAAATAATAAAAAGCAGAAACATTGCTGTGTTTCTTTGTTTTCAAATTACACATAGAAATCTCTGAGGTATGCAAACCACATACGAATATCTGCGCAGGGAAAATGGTCTTGCTCTTTCTACATCTAGAGCTACCTCCAATATTTCAAGATATTATCCTCCCCCTGGTCATTTAGAATTAAATAAAGGGAAACAAAGTTCTCCAGCCAATTAGCAAGTTTGCTGTGTACAGAAGTAAGGTTTAATATCTGTTATCTTTGCATTTTCCAGGCAGCGACTTCTTGCTAGATTTATCTCCTGAGGACCCGCTGCGGAAACAATGTAATTGAAACTGACGAAAATGAAATACTTTCACAAACAGAAGATATATAAGTGAGGAATCTCACTTCAAACCGTATTATACCAGGTGGCCCAACTGCCCCGTATTTGACTGTGTAGATGAGTGCGTTGAGAGAGTTGCAGATCTCAACGCCCCAAGTAAAAACTGGTCAGTATAAACGACCTTCGTTCATCCCTCTTAATGAGCGCGATTCGCTGATAAGCAAGAGGGGTAAAACGAATGTCGCTAACGCCAGTTTCTCACTGATTCTTCTTCTTCTTCTGCTTCACAGTTTTAGACTTTTCAATCCGTTCCGGCTCCAAATTGGTCTGCCCATGCTTTCATCGGTCTTCTTGGGTTTCTTTTACCTTTAGCTTTATAATTAATGACTATTTTAGGTATTCTATTATTATTCATCCTGTTAACTTGTTTTTCCAATTGTTGTCTATTGTTTGCAATTATATTATTTATTTCATCAATTTTTAATTCTTTCCTAATATCTTGACTACGTTTTTTATCCACTTTAGTGTATCCGGCTATTACCCCTACGATGTTAATAACTTTAAATAGCCCCGTTTAGTTTTGCAACTCTTTTGACGCACAAAAGGATATCTGCAAACGTGATATACGAAGAAGTTGGGTCACTCGTGTCCAAAGAAAATCAGGTTTTCCGCGGGAAGATAAGATTAAGAATTTAAAATTACTTTTAGCATGTATTACTATATGAAAATGACTTTATCAAAAACAAACTGACTTAACGTAATTCATCTGAGAAATTTGGCAAATACACATCATGTTGACATTTATAGCAATTAATGCAAATAATAATAATACTGAGATTTTTTTCATGGTCCGAACTTCTAACTTGCATCGTTATTTAAACAATAAATTTTACTGTTTATTCATTGCCCTTGTAAAACCGCTTGACACTATTCCTTTTTAAAAAAAAATTACACCAGAAATTCATGTTTTACAGTAAATTAGTTTAAAATAGTTATGTATTATTTATATTTGGTGTTTTTTGTATTGTGCTCCTCGAAATTTATGTTTTATTTCTCAAAATATGATTATTATTTGGAAAAGTATATGGCTATTTTGTTTAACCTACTTTTAAACAAATATCTTAAGACAAGTTATTAAAATATTCTATCATGTAGAGCATTTTGAATATAGAAAATGCTGAAAAATAAGTTTGAAAAAAACTAAAGATTAGAGTTGGGCTTGCCTATTAATAACAATGCGAATGTATAGTTAGGTCCCTTAATTGGTAGTTCAAATGTTCCAAGTGGAATAAATTATATAATTACTGCTATTTTCTTAAAGCTTATAATTGATATTACTTTTGTTGTGATAAACAATTTTTTTACTCTTTCAAAATATTTCAGGAGCTTTACTTTTGAAAGGTATGAGAGGCAATGAATTAAAACGTTGCAATTTATGCGGGGAGAAATACAGTGCTGTTTACTGCTTAACTGAATTTAAGGAGTAAGAAATTGGTGGAATGAAATATTGGAATAGTACGGTAGAAAAGATGACAGCGATGAAAATGTTTAATGTCCAGGGAAAGAGAAGAATTAATGAATTAGAGCAATATTTGGGAAAGGTAAAACAAAAGTAGGTAAGAACAAATAAACAGAAAGAAAAACAGCAGAGAAAACACAGAGAATGGGATGGAATACGTTGCAAAATCAAAAGGGGAATACACTCGCTAACAAACTAAACGGATGTAGGGTCTAAGTGGTACAAAATCTAATTGTACATTAGGATAAGTGATATAGTTTAAGTAACAACATGACTTTGTAAGCAATTGAAAATATAACCTATTAACAATAAACTATTATTATCATTACTAAATTTATAAGCTACAAGCTGTGCGATCAAAAGGATCAAAAGGATCAAAAGGTGGTTTTGTGGTCAGCTAGCTGAATTTTTTGCTCAGAGTACCTGGTTCGACTTCCGCAAGTGGCGGGGAAGTTTTCTTTAACCAGAATTATTACTTATCCCTCACAGAGTTTGATGGCATGTATGTGAGAATGAATATATGTTTGTGAAAAATGATATAATAAGTTACAAGCCCCTAGTACGACCAGAGAAGTTAAAGGTGGTAGTGTTTAACGCCCGCTTTAACTACTTATGGCTCCGCAGGCGGTAGAAGTTAAATAGAATCATACAAACGAGAGAATAACAACAAGAAAAACATCTGATGAGTTTTATTCACATAATTTCTCTGAGTGTTCTAATTCCAAACTATTCTTAAAAAGATTATTATTTTATTAATATCATGTTACTCGAGATAAACATTACCAGAATTGGTATTATTATTATTTGTTTAATTGTAAGCAGAAGGGAAATAAGGCAATACATTACTCGTGTGCTAAAGGGATAGTCCAGTCTTTTAAAAGCTGGTCGCTATGTGAAAAAAATGATGTTCGGTTCGCATTGCATGGTTACGTAGTTTAAAATAACAAGGAATATCTTAAAAACGGTCAACTTTACATGGCATAAATGATGTGTTTTAATGAGGTCTAATTTTTTGTGTAATAAGTCTGGGCCTGTTTCTTACGGTTTAACCGTTATGCAAAGTTCTGCAAAACTTATCCAGGTTAAAGAAGCCCTCAGAGGCTACTCTAGAAAACTCTAAATATACATTTTATTTCTGATTGAAATATCTTTAATATATGGCATATATACTTAGTGCATATAGAAAAACTAATAAAAATGCATTTAACTTTTATTAGAATTGTCATCTTACCCGGGGGTCAAAGTCAAGATTACATTTTTGCATCGTTTTTAAAAATGGCTAAATAATTTTTATCATATTAAAATAAAAAATCTGAAGTGTTACACTCACATAATATTCTTTAGCTACTCTACAAACAAACTTCTTACGAAAGATAATTCTGCTTTCAACACCATACTAAACGAGATACACATTAGCAGAATTGTATTACTTAGTTCCTTATAAGTAGAATGGAACTAATGTAATGCACTAGGCTAATGTGATAGTCAATTATTCTAAAAGCTGTCGTTATATGATTGTCATTGCTTGGCCAGGAGTAGAACAAAAGGTAAACGTTCACTTATGTCTGAGAAAAGTATAAGTACTTCATAATTGAAACTAATGACAAGGAATACCTCGAAAACGGTAAGTTCCATGAAAAAATTGTATATAACATAACTTGTGTATTGTAACAAGATATACATTTTTGTATATTAAGTTTTTGTCTATTTCCATAAACAAAACTCCATTTAATTTACAAGTTTTAGGGAAAATTTTCCAAATGAATCAGAAGAGGCTTCTAAGTTAGACGCGTTAAGGATTTTCCATATAATGGGTAGGCTAACCTGCTGAGTAAAGAAGGGTTTATTAGTTATGCCAAATTAAGCAAAATTTATCCCGAATAAACAGGTCTTTAGAAGCTATTCCCAGAAAATTTAAGATATACATTCTATTTTTGATATCTGGGGTATTTTAATCAAAATCGTTCGAGCTATTGTTAAGAAAAACAACATTTTCAAAATGTTTCCATGTAAAGGATAGTTAGGGGCGAGGGGGATTTTCTTGGAAATCTTCGTGTCGTTTGCTTGGAAGATACCGAACTTAAATACATACACACAGACAGGCACTCAGACAGACAGACATACAGACAGACACACATACGAACCTGTTTCTGAAAATGCTTTTTTTTTTTTTTTTTTGTATTCAGGCTGTCCTAAAACATGTATTTCCGGTGAAATCATGACATCGAATCTTTAGATGGAATAGAATACTTCTCTAACCCTAGAGAAAGTAAAAATTATCGAACTAGATACAATACAACAAAAGGTAATTTTAATAATATAGACAAATAAAATTAAATCACCTCAAGAATGAATTTATTAACAACGGTCAATTGTTAACGTCAACTTCCCCGGTGTCCCCTACATTGTGTGTACGAACATACATGCTAGAGAAAGTAAAAAGGCTACTAGAAACATCACGAGTCAATAGAAAGTATTATAGCCGGTTAGTAAACCCAAAGCCTTTATGATGCTGCAGTTTTTGCAATGTCAGTTTGCTCAAGCCAGGTCACCTTCAAACAGTCTTATCCACTGTCAGGGAACACCCATAAAACGCTTTATGTGCCCGAGTACGTGTTGTATCGACTCTCGCTTTATCCTTGTCCCCGCAGTTGGCTTTGACCTCGCCATGTCATGGATGGCATGCGATTAGGTCCATTGTATAAAAGTCCAAAACCGGTTTCCTGGATTCTGGGAAAAAGCTTTCCGGCTTACTCCTGTAATGGACAAATAATTTTTAACGGGAAACGTGAATGCCATTTCCGGATCGCACTTGTTGTTCAATTTATTATTGCTGAGTGACATCGATTGCTTAGATCCAGGTTCAATGATCTGGTACCTGTAAAGAATTAATTATCTTTGCTGTACAAAGCTGGTACTTGGATCTGTTCTAAAGCTAATTTCTCACTAAGTACAAGGAAATAATGCAATGGCTTAGTGTGTGCTGAATATTCCGCATTCCTTGATTTATATTACATCCTAGTTTATTCTATGAAATACACGATTCTGGAGTTCTATATAAATGATGCAATTGCGACGGGAGCAATAAAATGCCCTCTTTGTATCACCTCAAACAAAAGTTCTATGTCTTTTGTTCTATTTCTGTCTCGGAAGTTCAGGATGTAGAAATAATGGTACACAGAGTTCTTAAAGTTGTTAGCAACAAGTGACCCATTTTTACCTTCTCTAAATTGTGCATGGTACATAGATAGAAGTACTGCACTCCGCCCAAAAAGTAGGTACCGATATTTTACAGGAAAGGGCCCCATGTACAAAAAAAATTAGAAAAATATATAAATAAATAAAAAATCTGATGTCTTCCATTCACCTGACTTTGTCTACATCTCTGCAAAAAAGTATTCCTTCTATTTACTTCGTGCTAATGAAGAAAAAAAAATAGCAGAAACAGTCTTATTACTTGCTTCCTTGTAAGTAGAAGCGAAATATGGGAGTACCATAGCTTAAAGTGATATTAAGATGCTGGTTGCCATGTAACAGAAATTTCTTTGTTTGAATGAAACAGAATTCCTGTATGAGAAAAATATGGTTTTCAAAGCTGAAACCAAAAACAAGGAATATCTCAAAGACGATAAACTCCACGAAAAAAAAATGTATATTACAAAAATTGTGTGTTTTAATATGCTCTAAATTTTTTTGTGTGGTAACTTATTGTCTATCTTTTACGAATTAGAAGTTATGCAAAATTCCGTAAAATTCATCCAGAATAAATTAGTATTCAGAGGCTATTCCCAGAATTTTCAAAATATACATTTTATTTGTCGGGTAAATATCTTTAATATATGATATTTTGATTAAAATCGTTAGAGCCATTTTTGAAAAAATCAATATTTTCGAAAAAATGTCCATGTAAAGGGCAGTTTGGGGTGGGGGATTTTTCTCAAAAATCTTCGTGTCGCATCCGTGAAAGATACTAAACTTAAATAACGACTTTGGTATTTTACCGACTTTTCGTTTCTGAGCTAGCGTGCTCACAGACACACACACGGACCTTTTTCTAAAAAAGCTTATTTTGGATACAGGAGATCCTAAAACATATATTTCCGGTGAAATCTCGATATAGAAGTTTTGGGTGAAGTGCAATACCTTCTCTATACACTATGTACATAGTACGTATAGAGAAAGTAAAAAGGAATGGTCAGTAAAATATCAAACTTGATATTTAAATTTAGTTTCTAACAAGGATGTGACACAAAGATTTTGAGGAAAATCTCCCCACCCTAAATTGCACTTTACTTGGAAAAAATTACTAATATGTCGATTTTAGATAAATGGCTTTAAGATTTTGATTTAGAATACCTTAGCTATTCCTTCTGTGTGGCTTTTGGATAATTGGTAGACTGTAAAAGGTAGACAAAAACGTACTACACAATAAAGGTAGACCTCGTTAAAGCAATTTACGTCATATACATTTTTTCCAGGAGTTGTTCCATTTTGAGGTATTTTTTGTTATTGGTTTCAGTTTTAAAATACTTTTTTTCAACTCCTGGGCAAATAGAGGAACGGATCTTAATCATATAACAACCAACTTTTAAGAGATTTGACTATCGGTTTAGCTTAGTGTATTTCCTTATTTCCCTTCTACTTAGGAAGCAAGTAATAAGACCATTTCCGTTAATGTTTGTCTCAATCAGTATGAAGTATATAGAAGAATCAGTTTTTTAACAATAATTTCTTACAGCGATTTTATTTTTATATAGTACATGAATAATATATATTTTATATTGTTGCAGGGTTTAAGTGGAACTGCAGCAGGACTATTAATTAGTTTATTAGGGTTAACTATTACTAGAAAGGATGTGAAAGTCTAGCTTTACATAAAATTAATTTCCAAAAATGAGTCAGGATTATTTTTAATTAGTTTATTAGGGTTAACTATTACTAGAAAGGATGTGAAAGTCTAGCTTTACATAAAATTAATTTCCAAAAATGAGTCAGGATTATTTTCAGGATCATGAAACTTTAAAAATTTAAAAAAATCTGATGTGTACCATTTACATGACTTTTTCTATATCCCTGCAACAAATTATTCTTAAAAAGCTTATACTTCTATTTGCTTTATGCTAATCAGAAGAAAAAATAGCAGAAATAGTTTTTTTTACTTGCTTCCTTGTAAGTAGGAGCGAAATAAGGGACTACCACAGGTTAAAGTGATAGTCAAAAGCTAGTTGCTATATCAATGAAGTTCCTTTGTTTATATGGATAGGCTATTCCCAGAAAATTCAAGATATACATATCATTTGTCAGGTAAATATGTTTAATATCCGAAATTTTAATCAAAATCGTTAGAGCCATTTTTCAGAAAATCAAAATTTTCGAAAAAAGTTCCATGTAAAGGGTAGTTGGGGGTGGGGGGATTTTTCTCAAAATCTTCGTGTCGCATCCCTGGAAGATACTAAACTTGAATACCAAGTTTGGTATTTTACCGACTTTTCGTTTTTGAGTTATCGTGTTCACAGGCACACGGACACACGAACACGAACCTTTTTGTGATAATGCTTTTTTTGGATATTGGGGACCCTAAAACATATATTTCCGGTGAAATCTTGGTATCGAATTTTTGGGTGGAGTGCAATACTTTCTCTAAACACTATGTACATAGTGCGTATGGAGAAAGTAAAAAATGAATCTGTTTTAAGGCGGCGCCACTGCCGTGTGGTTAGACCGCTCGCTTCCCACTCAGGCGGCCTGGGTGTTTTAGCCTAGCGTTATCCCTCATTTTCCTCCTACTTACAAGGAATGAAGCAATTAAGACAATTTCTGCTAATGTTTATCTCGATTGTCATAAAGTAGACAGAAAAATATGCTTTTTAACAATAATTTGTTTCAGCGATGTAGAGAAAATAATGTGAATGGAATACATCAGATTTTTTAATTATGCTACTCTCAGACCCACACGTGAGTATGTGTGCAGAAATTTCTCAATTTTACTTTTAATGAGTTTTTTTTTTTTTTTTTTTTTTTTTTTTTTTTTTTTTTTTTTTTTTTTTTTATTCAGGGATCCCCAAGACTGTATTTAAGGTGATATCTCGATATCGAATTTGTTGGTGGAACGCAATAGCTACTCTTCATACGAGTACTATGTATGCGGTAGACAAAATAAAAATTGGCCAAATATGGGATATTTAGTTCTTGGAAATGATTTTAACAAAACAGACAGTTATTTCCATAATGATATGGAAACATGTTGTTGCAATCATAGTACATTGTTGTCTAACAGGATGCTGGTGTTGACATGGCGAATCGAGATATGTGGCAGAATGTGTTTCCTGCATCACCGGATGCTGAAAACAGTGGGGTGGCAATGTTGAAATTCATTGAAGAACTTGTAATGAGCTATTAAATAAAATAGCAGTAAATGTTTTGAACTGATCTCTGCATTGCAGCAGTGTTTGCATAAATACGTAGATTAGCCAGGAAGCATTTTAAATAATAAATATAGAGAAGCTGAATTCTTGTATTTGTAGTACATCTTTATAAGATCAGTATTAAACTCTAACAGTTCTTTCTCTATTTGTGGCTTATTTTTATACTCAGTTTTGTTTCATCTATCACCTATCTATAACGGATGTTATGGAATAGATATTTTCCTAAATTGTATCCTAGCCTTACCAATTTCGTGCGCTAGTTGTTTTTTCTCTTTGCTTAACGTGTTTCCCACGACCAAGTAGATTATTTACAACCTGTTGTGATTTGCTTATTCCTAACGGCGCCACAAAATGAACATTTATCAATAAAGACTCCATTATTCTTCCACGTTTTCACACTTCAATGCGTGACCTGCTGCCCTAGGCAATATGCAGTCAATGTCCTTGCAGAAAGCATTCAAACTCATTTACGATACAGCATTCGTTATAGCGAGGCCTACCCAATCAAGTTTACGCCTCCCGACCCCCGGTTTCATGGAAAATAAACACGAATGATTTTTTGTGTAACGCCTCCTTGGAAGTACTAATCAGAATGAAAACAATATGCTCTTAATAATTAAAATTATAAGTACGCAAATGAAGCAAATATTGATGCGTTGTTGTTCCTTACGCCGTTTTTAATTGTCGTCTACACTTATATCCACAATATCCTGCATATAAAGAGGAAGCATTGTATTCCAAGTCAAATTTCTTATTCAGTTGTTACTGAAATTACACTTTTTGAGGTTCCCGAAACAAAAATATACTGACTGGGTGGTTATAAAGGTATGTGATATTGTAAAAGAGGTTTGATTGAACAAAACTAGAACCAAAGTTTCTATAATGTAGGTTATTTATGTAAACATTTTAGATGATATTGTGCTCGTGAAGTTACACTATAGCTTCAGAACCTCGCCTTATCGTGTCCTCCACCCGAAAAATGCAAATACCGACCCGGCATTTCTATGGACACATGGATAGAACACCATAGTTTTTCTGTGCATCTTGTGGAATACAAGATCAAAGATGGTCATAGGCGAATAATGAAATGCGCCATTTGAGTAAAAGATTGGAAGACCATGGTTTTCAAGAAGGATTTCCACGAACCTAGTGATACCTGCATATGTGTTGTGTGCTCAAAATCATGTGAAAAATGTGCAAAAAGCGATGTACGTCTATCGCGTATTATAGCAAGAACAACTAAATTCTCACGCTCTATTTTTCACGGTCTGTGTGATTCCTTCTCCTTTATTATTTATTATTATTATTATTATTATTATTATTATTATTATTTCTGAAGACGAATAATTGTTGAAATATGGATCATTCTAGTTGCATGTTGCGTATGAGTAGTATTCGATGGTAGTGTTTCTCTTGGTGCTGAAGGTGATTGCAAATTTCTGATTTTTAGCATTCCGACGTTGTGATAATAATACCATCAGCACACATTTGGGTCCGTGCTTCTATTGAATAAGGTGTCCGAACGAGATTTCTGATTCCGTGCCATGTGGACAATACAAATTGTGAAACGGAGTCTTACTATCCACAAGGGAAATTGCAGACATGGTATTCTGCTCTGTCGGTTTGCCAATAGTGGTCGACAGGCTCGTATAACGCATTCTGAAATACCTCTATAACGCAAATTCCATCGGAAAAACTGTTAGCTAGGCTATTTCGGAGTCTTGTAGAAATGGCATCATTTGCGTTTGACCTGTGATGTAAACATCACAATCCACTGTGCAACCACTGCCCCATTTTCTTTCTATTAATACCACTAAATACATACATACTGCATTGTCAACACATCACAACTATATCTATACCATGCAGGGCTAATCTGTGCCTCTATCGGTCCCCAAGATACTATTTCTAGTAATGTGGATTTGTTGTAGTACAGAAGTCTTTCATGAGAAAGGCAGTCTACGATTTTCAAGGGATTGTAATAATCTAATATAAGACCTCAACATTTTCCTGTAATTCAGTTTAGTAATATTTAAATTTAGGTAGATAGTTATGTTACTTACAGATTTACTATGCTTAAACTGTCATAAATCTATTTGTTATTTCAAAATTTGTATAACTTTTTTACTATGGATATTATCATCATCATAATGTGCAGCTGGGTTAAGCTTCTTACTGATACACTCGAACTCTCCACGATACTTTAGGTCTTATATATAGTGACAAATGTCCTTATTTTTCATAGTTGCGTAACAGTTTATTTCTCGTCGCTCGTTCATTTTGTTGTCTACTTCTTGACTCTTTCTAATTCACTGTACTCTCCGAATGCGCAGTTGCAAATGACCCTTGTGGTGCGTGCGTGTGCGTTATCTGGTATACCTGTGGTGAGGCCAAGTGTTGTGGCTGTGTAATGTCCTTGTTAGGATTTAACCAAGGAATGTCGGATGTTTGTAGGTCGGTTTCCTTTTCAGGAGCAGCAACCTTGCCGCTGCTCCGCTGGTGTCTTGATACCAAAGAGTTAGTCGTCAGCTGTGTTTTCCACTGCCATAAGGGAGTAGTTACTTCAGCGTTTTAGGTGTTGTACGGCATCCTTCCGTTTTATACTCCCCAATTACGTAGTAAAAGTCTTCCAGATTCAGGAAACATTTATGGAACATGTCCATTTTACGCAAGTGTTCACAGGGGAGTTACATAAAGCAGCCTCCTGCACACGTATTCGCCTCTTCAACAATGATGCGACTGAGTCATTCTCCGCGCAACAATTCAGGCGGAAGGTAGTGGGCCACACGGACATGCATTCAGGCGTAGTCATAATTACAAAGGGCTTCAAAAACGTGTACTCTGTTGCGTCATTAATAACTTTGTAACAAACTGAAATACAGGGGTAAGCTTGGAGAAGATATACTAACTTAGTGAAATCACTGGAGGTGCTTGAAGTGGTCACCTTTAGTAGTCAAACACAGTCAGTGTTAAGAACAATCTGCTCTGGCATGTCTAGCTGCGAACTGTAATAACATTTTTAGCAAAATAAATTGGTAGGTAGCTTTAGTGTGAAAATGTAAATCACCTGTTATTTATGGACGCTCTTTAACTACTGTGGTTCTCAGCGTCCCATTCTAAATTGGGCGTGAAAGACCGCTTAATTTTGCTCAGAGGCCTCTCTATCAGGTTTGAGGTTCTCTTACGTGCCGTAAATCTACGACACAGGACCAACGGCTTTACTTCCCTTCCGAAGGAAGCCATGCTAAGGATGTTTACACCCGAAAAAATGCATCGTCCTCCGCCGGGTTCGAACCTTCGACCTTGGGTACACGAAGTTAGCATGGTAGCCATTACACCACGGAGGGCGACTAAATCGTTGTTTTTTTCAGGAGCAGCATCCTTGCCGCTGCTCCGCAGGTGTCCTGATTCCAAAGAGTTAGTCGTCAGCTTTGTTTCCCACACCCATAGGGAGTGGTTACTTCAGCGTATTAGGTGTTGTACACCTGTGGTTTGGCATCCTTTTTATACTCCCCAGTTGCGCAGCAAAAGACTTCCGGATTCAGGGAATCCTCCCACAATCATGTTTCCTCCTGGTCCTAGCTAACCAAGTTGATTAGCGCAAAGACTAGAGTTCAAGATTATTTTTGATTCGTTAAGAAAACGTAATCAAATCAGATTTATTAATTCTTCTTCCGTAGGATGGGTAGCTAAATCAGAATATAAATTTATACAAGTTGACAAACTAAGAGAAGTGTTTTATTGTGAAAACTCGAGTCACATGGAAATTCACTAACACGGAACTCGTAGCTCAAATGGTATAACAGTGGCACGGGAGGGTTAGACCACTCGCCACTCACCTAGACGGTCGGGGTTCGATCCCAAGCGACCGCATGTGAGATCTTTGGTGGACAAAGCGGCGCTGGGGCGGGTATTCTCCGGGTACTCCGGTATCTCCGCCATCGCATTCCACCGGTGCTCCATCATCATTCATGTATCATAAGTGTCATCGCCTATGGCGCCATAAGTAGTTAAAGCGGGCGTTAAACACTACCAAAAAAAAAAAAAAAAAAAGTGGCACGGGAAGAAAAGTGTTTAGTTTGTTCAGGTCCCAACTATAGTATGATTTTTTTTTATTCTTCCTCTACCTTTCCATATTTACTTCGGAATTAAGACTATCTTAAATTAATTTTACTATGAGTGTTTTGCAGGAAGATTGATGACTCTTTTGAAGTTATGTGAACCGGCGAATGTTTACTTTCCTTAGGACGCATGTATAACGTACATAGGCGATAGAGAAAGTATTGTACTTAAAAAATTTTATGTCGAGATTTCACACCAAATACATGTTTTACGGACCCCTGAATATAAAAAATAAACACTTTTAGAAAAAATACACAGCATAACTCAAAAACGAAAGCTTGATTAAACACCAAACTTAGTATTTAGGTTCAGTATTTCAATGATACGACACGAAGATTTTCACAAACGCTCCCTACCCTCAACTACCCTTTACGTGGAGCATTTGTCAAAAATTTTGATTTTCTCAAATGTGGCTTTGACGATTTTGATGAAAATACCATTAGTTAAAGATATTTTAATGACAAACAAAATATATGTCTTGAATTTTATGAGAATAGACTCTGAAGACCTATTCCTTCTTGATGACTTTTGTACGACTCGTAAGTCGTAAGAGAGAAAGAGAGAGAGAGAGAGAGAGAGAGAGAGAGAGAGACAAAAACTTGCTACTCAAAAATTTGGACCTCATTAAAACACACTATTTATTTCATGGGTTTTTGAAGAGGTAGCTGTTTCCGAGACATTCCTTGTTTTGGTTTCCATTTTAAAGAACTTAAACTTTTCTCTAGTTCTCATTTCACCTCTTTTGCTTTATTCCTGGGCATACAAAAGACAGCAGATTTACAATTAACATAGCTAGGAGCTTGTAAAAGATTAGACTAGTACTTTAGCTTAGTGTATTTTCATTTTTCTTCTAATTACAAGGAATCAAGTAATAAAATAAGTCTGCTAATGTTTATTTCTGTTAGTATGATGTAGATAAAATAATAATCTATTGTAAAGAAAGTTGATTGTGGAACAGAGAAAATCATGTGAATAGAGCACACCATCTTTTTTAATACCTTTCATTTTATGTGGTTTAGTTTTGGAAATCTCACTTCCTTAAAATTAATATTTAATTTTGTTTGTAATAATAAACTTCTGGCATTTCTTCTCCAGTCAATTTTCAATTTGCTGTCAATGTCGTTGGTTCAAACAGTGCGCACAAAATGTCTCTAATATATCTCCACCCTTTAGTTCGTTCCTCAGCCAAAAACGACATCTGTTTATTGGTTAAGATTCTAGCGACCGACTTTGTACATATGTACAATCAATGGAAGACGGAAACTTCTCGCGAGAATGTCACAGACACTAAGGTAAAATGCTTCCGTTTCCCACTTCTTCATTGCTCACTTTGTTCAATCCAATACTAGGGTTGGGTAGCTGTTCAATATTACTGAGCAGGGGATTCTGTCAACATTAAATAATGATAATCACTATAGATAATCAAAAGCATTGGCAAATTTTTACTTTTCTACTCGTACTATGTACATAGTGTATACAGAAGGTACTGTAATGCATCCAAAAATTCGATGACGAGATTTCACTGGAATACATATTTTGAGACTCCCTGAATAAAAAAAAAGGATTTTTAGAACAATGTGCGTGTGTGTCTGTCTATCTGTCTGTCTGTGTTTCTGTGGGCAGCACAGCTTAAAAACGAAAAAACCATCAAATATCAAATTTAGTATTTAGGTTTGGTATATTCCAAGGATGCGACACGAAGATTTTCAAGAAAATCCCCCCACTCCCAGCTACCCTTTACATGGAACTTTTTTAAAAAAATTTAATTTCTCAAAAATGGCTCTAACGATTTTGATTAAAATATCATATATTAAAAATATTTACACGACAAATAAAATGTATATTTTGAATTTTCTGGGAATAGCCTCTGATGACTACTTTATTCTGGATGAATTTTACGGAATTTTGCATAGCTGCCAAATCGTAAGAGATGGACAAAAACTTAACACACAAAAAATGTAGAGTACATTAAAACATAAAACTTATGTCCTATACATTTTTTCGTGGAATTGATCGTTTTTGATACTTTCCTTGTTTTTGATTTCAGTTTTGAAAAACATACTTTCCTCATACAGGAATTTGTCAACCCCTGTTCATACAAACAAAGGAACTTCAGTTACCTAGTAACCAGCTTTTGGCTATCACTTAATCTATGGTAGTCCCTTATTTCCCTTCTACTCACATGGAAGCAAGCAGTAAGACAATTTCTGCTAATTTTTTCTCGATTAGCATGAAGTGAAAGGAGGCACAAGCTTTTTAACAATAATTTGTTGCAGAGATGTAGAGAAAGTCATGTGAATGGAACACATCAGATTTTTTCTCTTGCACTCGTCTGTACTTGATACGGCAATGTTTTGCATATAGCAGCTAGCACAAAACAAAATATCCTTTTTAGGTCTGGGGACAATGCTGGGAATTTGATAGCGGATCTTCGGCGTATACATTGTCTCGAGAGAGTTTCCTCAAAGTCTGTTTGAAATATTAATGGTGGTGAGCTGGGGAATTATCTTGTTGCAGTTAAAGCCCATCGCCCCCAATACAGCTCTCAGATCACAGCTAAAAGCGATATCTGTAGCTTTTCAAGATAAACCGCCGGTTTCTTTGAAAGATAGCCCTGTAGTCGCGGTTTAGGATCACTGTTTACGTTACCGAAATAAACAAAACAAACGTTAATGTTCCAGACCATCTAAATCTCAGTCAAATGGCTACACCTTCAAGTTTAAGAGTTATAATATTGTAATGTTGGCAGCCTTCAGTATTTTGCATATTGCTAAGCCCGGTATATTTAGAGTGTTCGCGGGTTAACAGAGTTGTTGCCGTTTCTGGATTTCTTAAGTGGACACCTTGAAGGACACATGTATTTGCCTGTTTCTCTTTCGACATGCAACCTTAGAAAATCTAAGATGTTTTAAGAGTAGTGATTTTTTAAAGGAAGATAACCTGCTGCAACGCCCCACATGGACTACATAAAAATATACAAGATATTTGTTTTGAAAATAAATTTGTTTTATTACAATTTAATCTCACGTAGAGATAAATTAAGTGGATTCCCTTTTGATCACAGTGCCACTTCTCTTGCAGCCACCAAGTACCGTCCCGTGCATCCCCAATCTTTTTGCCCCAAAAAAGTTATGGTTTAATTTTTCAGAGGGGTTGCGACAATATCTTAATTTATTACACATTTATTGAATATCAAACATGTATAAAATGTGTATTTCAATATATACTATAGCCAGTTGCTGAATGTTCTAATGCGCTGTTACCTTTTTTCACAGTACCTTGGATCAACTTGCATATTTTTGGAAAGTGTTTAATACCCAGCTTTAATAATAGACACCGCAGGCGATGACACTGATAATGCATGGAATGAAGATGTAGCACCGTTGGAAATCAACGGCGGGGGAAACCGGAAAACCCGGAAAACCCTCCCCTGCGCCACTTTGTCCACCACACATCCCTCGAACCCGGGCTGCCTTGGCGAGAGGCAAGTGGTCTAAACATTTGGCTACGGCGCAGCCACTTTGAAGGGTGAATCACACAATTTAAGATATCAGGAGAAAATTTGTAAAACACTCCTCCCCTTCAAATCACCCTCTACATATATCCGATTTCACTTTCTCAAACATGACGAAACGATTTGATTAAAACACCACATATTTAAGACATCGGTATGTTTGATAAACTCACTAAATTATCTATAAATGCTTCGTGAATTTACCATCATTTTATTGGATTTTGAATAATCAAGAAATCATTAATAATATTACAAAAAGCTCCTACAGGAGAAATGTAGAAGTCATACACAGCTTGCGTTAAATATATCTTACATTCTGGACCACAAATATACAATGTACATGGTAGGTAGTGAAGGTATTGAATTTCATCCAAATATTTGCTACACAGATATGCACGTTTTGAGGTCCCAGTATCCAAATACATGTTTAGAAAAAGGCCCGTTTGTCTGTGTCTGGCCTTCTGTATTGTGTGTCTGTATGACTTCAAAAATAAACAGTCGGTTGAATACCAAATATATCATTTAAGTTCAGTATCTGCTAATGATGAAACACAATGATTTTCATAAAAATTCCCCCACCCCAAAATACCCTTTGCTTGGAAGGTGTTTCGAAATATTTAATTTTCTCAAAAATGGCTCTAACAATTTTGAAAATGTCGTATATAATTAATATTAACATAATAAATGTTTATATATTTATATATTTATTGTTTAAATTGAATTTTCTAGCAACAGCTTACTACGATTATGTATATTTATATTTTAATTAAAATGTATCCATCGAGTAAAAATCAATCTTACCCCTTCCGAATAAATGTAATTTTTTTCACAATCCTTAAGGCGTCAACTGGATATATAAATATTTTTGAATTCACTTTAACCAGCGTCTTTCCACATTCTTTTTTCACAATAAACAAGGCCAGCAGATATGCTTTTCTATTTAATACCTCATATTCAATAATACAAAGGGCACGTTCATAAATACTTTTACTTAAATGACGAAAACATGACTTCAATTATGTGGCTAAGTTCAAAAGCCTTCCCAATATTTTTTGTTTTTGTTTTCTGTGATAGAACGTTTAATAAATAAATGGCTGCCTTATCTAGTGTCCAATCACAAAATTGTTAAACGTTTAACTATATAGCTAACAAATGATCCGATGCAATCTGTGTGCATAGATTGACAAGATCCAATTTGATCCAATCCTGGAGGCTGGTTTTTTTTTAATGTTTGCTTTTCCTGTTTATTTAATTTTTATTTCTGAGGTTTCCACAAGTCGGCAATTATAGCGCGCAAGCAGTAGCTAGTGGAAAATAGTTCTGTTTATTATATATTGAGTACGTTAGTTTAGTGGGTTTACAGTAATTTCTTGCGGTTTTTGGGTAATGTAAATCACAGAAACAATACGTCACTGACGGAGGACGAACTTGGAAATGTGAAACAATCTATCAAGAGCCAATACATAAAAATCTCAATTCAACAGCTTCGAAATTGAGTTGATTGGAAAACTTTGTGTAAATCCTTAAATTGCACCATACTTAGGACTATCAGTTCAAGGACATGCTTATAAAAAGTTGTTTTGGGACCCAAGAGGTCTCAAAATATGTATTTCCTGTTAAATCTCTATATAGAAATTTTGGGTGGCACACAATATCTCGTGTATCTACTATGTACATTGTAATAGGGGTTAAAATAAGTAAAAATTTGTGGTGCTCCATTCACATGACTTTCTCTACATTAACAAATTACTGTTAAAAGCTTATCTTTTTACCTATATCGTGATAATCGATACCGGCATTAGCAGAAATTGACCTTATTACTTAGTTCCTTGTAAGTAGTAGGGAAAAATCTAATGTGTTCCATTCACATAATGTCCTCTAAATTATCGGTAAACAAACCTTTTATTCAAAAAATTATTATATTATATACATCATACTAATCAAGATAAACATAAGCAGAATTAGTCTTATTACTAGCTTCCTTGTAAGTAGAAAGGAAACAAGAAAATACACCGTCTTTTAAAAGCTGGTCGCTATGTGAAACAATTAAAATTCCAATCTCTTTGCTTACTAGTAGCAAACAAACGAGAAACGAGAAACGAGAAAAAGATGTCTTATGTTGAGAAAAGTTTAAGTGGCTTGAAATTGAAGCTAATAATATGGAATATCTTGAAAACGGTTAACTCTACAAAAAAAAATGTATATGATATAAATTGTATGTTTTAATGATATCTACATTATTTGTGTAGTAAGATTTTGTCTATCTCTTACTGTTTTCCAGATATACAAAAGTCAATTAGAATGAAGAGCTCTACAGAGGCTATTCCCAGAAAATTCAGGATATGCATTTCGTTTTTCACGAAAATATCTTGAACTATTTTTCAACTATATTTCAATGAAAGTCATTAGAGTCATTTCTGAGAAAATCAAAATGTTTGAAAAATGTTCCATGTAGTTAAGTGTGGGGGCTTTTCTTGAAAATTTTCGTGTCCCATCCTTGGAAGATACTGAACTTAAATAGCAAGTTTGATATTTAACAGACTCTTCGTTTTCACAGACACACACGGACATACTTCTATTTTTTTATTTTTTTTTTTTTTTATTTAGGAGGTCTGAAAACATTTTTTGCGGTGACATCTCTATCTACTATGTACATTGAAATTCGGGTTAGAGAAAGTAAAAATTATCAGACGGTATTGCTAACGAGGACTTGGAATTATCAAAGCCAAGCTCTATTTAAATAAAAGTAATCAAAATACACAATGAACAATAATTATAAAGAAAGGAGAAATCAACCGCAACAAGATTATTCAAGATAATTTATGTGGATTCCCGTAGCATCTAAAATTAAATGCAGGACGAATCTTCACTGATGTTACGCTCAGAAAGAAGGAAAAGTCATTGCTCGCTTCAACGAACACGATACCAGGCTAACAGTCGATCCAGAGGAAACATTACGTTACATTACTCTAACTGTCAGCTTGTTCCTCGCACAAAATACAAATCAATAGGGTGAGCCGTTTCGTGACGATCTGCTTGATCCTTTCTTGCGGCACATGAATATCAATTTACCCGACTTTTCCGAAAGAAACTACCAGCGCAGAATGTAATTGATTAATGCTCTGCGCTTCATTTGAGTTTACGGAATATAAATGTGGAGCTTGTTTCCAAACGTTACCAAGTGCAACCAAATACATTTTAGAGTAGAGCCGCCCCGCCCCCAAAAGTGGCTGAAGCTGCAATATTTAAAAATCTGATGTGATCTATTCACATCACTTCCTCTACACCGCTATAACAAATTAATCTTAAAAAGGTGTTGTCTTATAAGTAGAAGGGAATACATTAAACTAAACCGACAGTCAAATCTACTAAAAGTTGGTTGCTAAGTGGATGAAATTCGCTTCCAGTATGAGTATTTTAAAACTGAAACTAAAAACAAGGAATATCTAAATAATGGTCGACTCCACGAAAAAATATACATATGATATAAATTGTATGTTTTAAGGAGATATACAATTTTTTTGCAGTAAGTTTTTGTCCACCGAGGTGCACTCAGCCTCGTGAGGTCTCTGGGGAGCCAATTGAGGAACTACTTGATGGAGAAGTAGCGGCTCCAGGTAATGAGGACCGCATTAACTGGCAGGGGGGTTCGAGGCGCTGATCACGTCTCACCCTCCAATACTGTACCCCATCCATGACCTCTATATGGACCTGGATGGGGGATGCATCGGCCAGCGGTAGGTCAAGGTTCCTTGTGAGCTGTCGTGCCATGGATTATTATTATTATTATTAAGTTTTTACTTATCTCTTACGTTTACTAGTTGTGCAAAATACAGCAGAATTCATTCAGAATAAAGAAGTCTTCAGGAGCTATTCACAGAAAATTAAAGATATACGTTTTATTTGGTATGTAAACACCTTTAATGTAGGGTATTTTAAACAAAATCGGTAGAGCCATTTTTGAGAAAATCATAATTTTCATAAAGGGTAGTTTGGGCTGGAGGGATTTTTCTCAAAATCTTTGTGTCGCATCCTCGTATATATCAAGTTTGGTATTTTACTGACTCTTCGTTTTTGAGTTATCATGTTCACAGACACATGGATACACACGGATATTTTTTTAAAAATGCTTTTTTTATACAGGGGATCCTAAACAATCCATTTTCGGTGACATTTTGATATCGAATTTTTGGATGGAATGCAATATCTTCTCTAAGCACCGTGCACATAGTACGTGTAAAGAAAGTAGAAAGATACGTCACTGGATAATGATAGGAGCCAGAGAAAGTTATACCAGTTTTGGATAGATAATCATCTGGATAAATCCCTGCCGTGCACAAAAGTAACAATGAAAATCAGAGGGTCTATTTTCATCTCAGAAATAATTTTTACTTTATTTTAATGTTGATACGATGCAAATTAATTAACATTTATTATGTAATTTTTAAGCTAATATTGTAATGCTATTGTGACAGTATTGGTGTATACTATTTGTATTAGATTTAATGAGGTGTATTATCACTAATTTAATTGATTTCTACACGTATAGTTATACTTTGTGTACAGGGCAGCCCTCAAGTGAAGAAAGTAATTAATACATTTTTCATACAGTATTTGAAATAAAGCTTATCTGCGACTTTTTGAAATGATTTATTGAATAATTTAAGATATTCCACAATAGTATTCTGGACTATTGGAAATTAAATTCTGTATTCGGTAACTAGAAAAATATCAAAAAGCATGTAAATATTACTTCTTAATCAAAATAAATATAATACATTTTGTGGTATATATTATGAATTATTTTAAGAAACATATTACAATAAATGTATTACGAATGATTTCTTACTTTCTTTGCTATGGGTAGTAAACAGGGAAGTAATGTAGTCCATCGAAAAATTCGATACTAGAAATACGCGTTTTGAGAGCCCATATATTATAAAAGAAAATCATTATGTGATCTGTGTATGTGTCTGTATGTCCGTGAACAGCACAACTAAATTACGAAAAGGCGTTTAAATACCAAAAATTTGAGGAACCTCAAACTACCCTTCATATGAAAAAAGTTTCAAGAGTTTGGATTTTCTCGAAAAATAGCCCTAAAGGTTTTTATTAAAATACTGTATGTTTATAACATTTCTATGACAAAATGTGTCTGGAATTTTATGGGAATAGCATGTGAAGTCCTTTTTGTTTTGAATAGCTTTTGCATAATTGGTAAACTGTAAAAGTACACAAAAATGTAAAACAAAATGTATGTAAAATACATTTTTATGGAGATAACCATTTCCAAGATAATCCATATTGTATTGGTTTCAGTGTCAAAATACTTGTACTGTTCTCAAAAGGGAAGCTATTAATCGTTTTTAGTTCTCCTGACAAGGTAAAGAAACAGATTTAAACGAAAAGATATTAAAATGCTTTTCTACCGCTATAAGCCAAGGCGTATTCTACTAACTCCATGTAAAGGGAAGTGGGGTGGAAGGATTTTGCTGAAAATCTTCATATCAGATCCTTGAAAGATATGAGAATGAATATCAAGTTTGGTATTTAACCAATTTTTCGTTGTTGAGTTATGTTTCATACACACACATACACACGTACCTTTTTCTAAGATGTTTTTATTTAGGGAACGTCAAAAACCTATATCTTCGATGAAATCTAGGTAACAAATATTTTTATGGAATACAATACCTTCTCTATCCATCTACGTGCTAGAGAAGGTAACACTCAAATGAGGGGTAGATATTAAATAACCTGAAGAGCTGTTTTGTTTACTTCGAATAAATAATGTTATTTTCCTTTCTAACACAGCGTTAAATTATTTCCATCACTAATAAAAGCAGTGGGGTCAGGAAGCTGGCCATTGGAATGAAACCCACGACCTCCAAACTTTGCTGCAGCGCCATACCGTTCGGTAATTGCTATAAAACGGCACCTAAAGTTAGAAAAAGACACATCAGAATCATAGCCGTTGAATTCAGACATTTTTATTCACAGTTGCCTTTGGGCCGAATATTGTGGTTAAAAGTCACGTCGAAGTGACTGGAAGCTTTACACCGCAAAAAGAAAGACAAAAAAAATTTAAACCATAACTTCCAGCAAAATCTTGAAAAAGTTTATAGTGATATTATTCTAAAATAAATGACTGCGTATTGAGCAGAATATTTCAGTGTTTGAATAAATCATAAAGTTCATTAAGATGATGCAGCTTGAAATTAAGAAAATCCACACTATGTAGATATTTTATTGCAATTTATATATTTAGTATACATACTAATAGTGATATTTTTGCCATGTATAAAAATTTTTTAACTTAAATTGTACTTTAAATAATGCTTTTTGACTGTCTGTATTCATTGTTCAAATAACAAATCTGGTGTGCTCCATTCACATGACTTTATCTACATCTCTGAAAACAATTGTTCTTCCATATGCTTCATGCTAATCGAAATAAACATTTACAGAAATGGTCTTATTACTTTCTTCCCTATAAACAGAAAGGAAATAAGGGAATACACTAGACTAAAGAAACACCCAAATATTTTTAAAACTGGTTGTCATGAGATAGAAATTTGTTTCTTTACATGGTTAGGACAAAAAAAATGTAAAACTAAAACCAAAACAGGTAAATTGTAAATGGTTAACTACACGAAAAAAAATGTATATAACATAAATTGTGTGTATTTTTTGTGTAGAAAGTTGTTGTTCCTTTCTTGCGGTTTACCAGTTATACATATTCAGAAAAAAATTCCTACAGAATGAAGACCTCTTCAAAAGCTGTACCCAGAAAATTCAAGATATACATTTCATTTGTCATGTAAATATTTTTAATATGAGGTATTTTAATGAAAATCGTTAGAGCCACTTTTGGGAAAATCAAAATGTTCGACATTTTTTCTATTTCAAGGGCAGCCTAGGGTGAGGGCATTTTCTTGAAAATCTTTTGAAAAATCCGATATGTTCCATTCACAAGACTTTCGTAATAAATTATTCTTAATAAGCTTATTCTTATATCTCCTTCATGTTAATCGATAAACATTAACAGAAACGGTCTTAGTTTGTAATGCGTAGAAGGGAAATAAGGGTATATATTGGGCTAAGCTGACAGTCAAATGTTTTAATATATGGTGCTATGGGATTGATATCCATTTCTTTGCATGGCCAGGAGTTGAAAAGCTCCCTATGAGAAAGGTTTAAGTATTTTAAAACTGAAACTAGTAACAAGAAATATCACGAAAATGGACAACTCCGCGGAAAAAAAATGTATAGAACATAAATTTTAGCGTGATCTACATTTTTGTGCAGTAAGCTTTTATCTATCTCTTACGGTTTACAGTTATGCAAAATTCAGCAAAATTCAGCAAAATTCATCAAGAATAATGAGATCTTCAAAGGCTATTCCCAGGAAATTTAAGATATGCATTTTATTTTTCATGTAAATATATTTAATATTTAGTATTTTAATCAAAATAGTGAGGACCAATGTTTAGAAATTCAAAATTTAAAAAAATAAAAAAAAAAACAATGTGAAATATAGTTGGGGTGGGGTAATTTTCTTAAAAATCTTTGTATCGCATTCTTGAAAAATAACAAACCTAAATACCAAGTTTGGTATTTAACCAACTTTTCGTTTTTGAACTAAGTTGTTCACAGACACACACACACACAAACAGATACACACATACACATTTTTTCAAAAAATGTTTTTTTCCGAACTAAGGGACCTCAAAACATATATTTCCGGTGAAACCTCGGTATCGAATTTTTGGGTGAAATACAATACCTTTTCTATTCGCTATGTACATTGTATATACGGGCTAGAGAAAGTAAAATAGATCTGCAATATTATATTTTTATACATGATCCCCATTAGTTGTGAAAAGTTATTACTTTTTGAACCCTCCAAAAAATCCTAATTTTTCAAAACCTAATAATTTGTTTAGCAAAATTGTAGCATTGTTTAAAAAAAGTAGTATTACTAGATATTTTATTTAATGTGTTTTTGAGAGGCAGTTCAAAAATTTAGAAAAATTGCGTTTGCTAAAATATTCTGAGTATGAAAAAGTGTTGGAAAAAAGTTTGCGAGAAAATAAATTTTAAATTTTGGAGTGTTTCTTAATAAGCATGCGCCTACCCATCTATAGCTTCAATTAATATGTAGTTAAAATACGCAAAATGCGAAAAACGATATATTTTCTTAAATTCTATAATTTATATCATTATATTTTTCTGTTCGTAGTCGGCGCATTCTCCCGGTATTGAGGACTGACACCGCCCTAGGACTTACCAGCAGATGCCTAGGGTTCAGAAGGCTGTCGCGGAGCCAACGGCACTTACCAGAGAATGGAGGACCTGGAAGAGTGGTCGGTCCGTGCCCAGTCAAGCGTGAGAAAATAGATGATATGAACTGCAGACGAAATAGATGCAGTTTCGTCCACCTTAAGTCCCACATGCAGGTGCTAGGAACGAACCTGGGCCGTCTTTATCATTTTATTATAAAATATAATAATTATTTAATATTTCACAATTTTGGATACATTTCACACATGCTTCACCTTAAAAGATATCTGGGTGCATGTAGTTCGTTTGAGTGGTAATAGATGCATGTTCACGCGAGATCAAAGGGCGCCGCTAGGGGTCTACAGCTTCGTGTGGTCGATGGCTAATCATCACATGCCGAACTTTCATACATATGAAGCAAAATTCACACAGCATCCAACGAGAAATTGGGACTTGAATAAAAGAGCACTAACCAATTGAATGGGCGGGAACGTATGCAGATGAGCCGCACATGTCTGACCTCTAGCTGTTCACTTCTTGCCAGCAATTCAATCTCATATATACTATTACACCAGAGAAACAGCACGTTTCATTTCAACCCACTTTATTTGAAAAGCCTGATGTTGAACATTCACATGAATCTCTACCCATTTTCAGCGTACTTATCTTAAAATCTTATTACTCTATCTACGAGGGCCTTTTTTTTCCAACCTCCGATAGTCTATAAATAAAAGACAAGTTCATAGAAAACAATTATTTTATTACTAAAAGTTTTGTACAGTTATGGTTACTTTTCAACATAATCACTGAAGAGATTGAGACATTTATCGTACCTGTGCACAAGCTTTGCAATACTTGCTTCAAAAATGTTGCCGACAATGATTTCAAATGAGCGAGAGACCGGTAGATCCGTGGTTCAAATCTCGGCTATGGCATTACATTTTTCAGTCTAACTATACCTATCCAACTCCTGTCCTACACACTGCTTGTGTGAAAAAACAATTACATCAATTTTCATTACATGTTTCCTTGTCGAAACAACGAAATTAAGGGTAAATTGTAGGTTTAAACGACACTCAAATCTTCAAAGAGCTGGTCACTAGTTGAAATTCCGTTCTCTTTGAATGACTAGCAGAAAGAAAGAAAACCGAATAACGACTTCCCACCTTCACGCCTCTCACCAATGCGGACCGGTTCGATCTCATCTGTGGTATTTGTGGTGAAAGAAACGGTGTTTGGGTGACTTTTTTCTATAGGTTCTCCGGTTTCCCACGCCATTCATCCCACAAATTGCTACATAATCATCTTGGCATCCATTTCACAGTCATTTCATATCTCACTTCCTCACTTTCATGCCCGGCATTCGGTTGATCAGCCATTTTGCCTTCTCTTAGATCTATGAGCCCCTGCTCCTCAATATAGTCTCACCCCAGGTGCTGGCTTGTAAGTCCCACATTCAAGGAGGGTAACCAGAGAAAGACAGAAAATAAGAATTCGAAAATTAAAATTAATAATGAGGAAGCAATCAAGCTTTATTTGACATAATTAATCCTTTGGCGATATATAACATGTTTATAGTAACGTAGTATCTTCTCTTACAGCTTCCAGTTAGGCAAGAACTATCTACAATGAAGAACACTTCAAGAGGCTATTCAGAGAAAATTCAAGATACACATGAATATATCTTAAACAAGTAATATTTTAAGTAAAATTCTCAAAATACTCTAAAAATGTTCCATATATAGAATAGTTGGAATGGGAGGGTTTACTTGATGATTTTCGTGTTGCATCCTGGAAAATGCAAAACTTAAACATTTCATTTAGTATATAACCGACTTTTTGAGTTATTCACACACATACATATACGTATGCGCGCCTTATATATATATATATATATATATATATATATATATATATATCGTTCAAATATATAAAGTAACACAATAAAACAATTATTTCATAATATGATTAGTAAATAAAACACCTTGCACTCTTACAAATAAAAGTAAAACTTTGATACAAAAATTCCGGATAATGTGTAGAGCTTTGAAAAGACAAGAAACATAAATCAATTAAACTCACTCAGAATTCATTGCAGTGAATTCCGAGATACATCTTTACTGTATAGAAAGAAAATGCTCTCATTCTGTCTCTAAATATATGTTTAAATTATTCATAAATTTGTTCAGCGTCGAACGCCTACCCTTTATTATTTTAGATATTTTTCAAGGTTCACTGGTTTAATTACTAGCAGGAACTGAACGAGGTCAGGCAATGAGCAATGCTACAGGGTGATTTATATAGAGCTGATACATTTCTTTCATTAATTGTTTCAAAACGTGTTATGCTAACGACAACTTATTATACGTAAACTGTAGAGGAATTTTGGGAGGTTATTTACCGCTACAGAAAATGTTGAATATCCTCCATCCTGCACAAGGCACAGCTCAACACGTTGTTCCATGTAACTGGCCACTCGTTGGAAGATTCTGTTGTCAATAACTTGAATCTCCTTTGTGATGTGCTTCAGTTCGTCCAATGTATGGAGACGTGTGACGTAAACCTTGTCTTTTAAGTAACCCCATAGAAAGAAGTCCTGCGATGTCAAATCCGGAGATCTCGGTGGCCACAGGTGGAAATTATCCGGTCGTCAAAGAAAGTTGCAATTAGGTTCATGGATTCTTTTGATGTATGGCATGTAGCGCCACCTTGCTGAAAATATCCTTGAATCAGCTCTGCATTTTCAGGTTGACTACAAGAACAAAATGTCGAAACAGCTGCCAACAATGCAATTAGGAATAAAACAAACATCTGCGCATCTAGTGACAAGTAATCGAAACTCCAGAGCATTCTGCTTAATTTGGTGCTAAAATTGGGTCATTGCATGAATTTCCAACGGAATAATTAAAGAAATAAGTGTGTCAGTTCTCTATAACGGGCTATAGAGACTACGCCTACTCCATACTCATAGTTATCCTCTGTGTGCACCCTTATACTGTATTGTCAACTATATGACTGGGCAAACTACATCTAGGTTATAGCAGTTCCTCTTTCTTCTCTTGTTTTGCCGTAACGTATCTGCTTTATTGGATCGACGTGCACTACTCTTAAAATCTTAAGTCATTCCCAATCCCAATTTCCATCTTTAATGTCAGGATGGATATAAAATTTATGTTTGTGACACTAAGAACAGAATATTATGCAGCAAGATAAGAAGCTGACGTCAGAAGTTGCGTTATAACCAATACTATAGGCGTCTAAATGACTCTTCGGACCTTGAGAGTGCATTCCATATTCACCGTAACTACGTCACCGAGGCATTATTCGTGTTTGAATGTTTTATCCCCTCTGAGAGGTTTTATTTTTAATGTGCGCTCCAGTTTATTGCACCACACCTAGGGACGTCATTACATTGTCCTAATATAGCCCCTTATTGCAACGACATTCTGCATTATTTAATAACGTATACACCCACCCCGAGTTTATATACCGCGGCTTGCATGAGAGTACACCGCCACTGGCTGACCACGGTAAAGCTGCAATTTATTAGAATGGTATTTTATGTATTTTCAAACTACGTTACGGTTTATTAATGTCGTTTGTTGCTGCAATTAATTAATATCATTTCAATATTTTAAATTATTAGCAAAAGTGACGTTTATATCTATTTTGTCCATTGCATCAATGTAATCGTTGGGACCTTTGTAAAAATTCTGATGTGCTCTATTCACATGACATTCTCTATATCACTGCACCAAAATATTGTTAAAAAGCTTATGCTTCTATTTACTTCATAATAATCGAAAAAAATTAGCAGAAATAGGCTTATTACTTGTATTCTTGCAACTAGAAGGGAAATAGGGGAGTACCAGAATATAAATTCATAGCCGAAACCTGGTTGCTATGTGACTAAAGCTCCTTTGTTTGTATGGACAGGAGTTGACAAATTCCTGTGTGAGAAAAGTATATTTTTTTAAGGTAAAAGCAAAAACCAGAAATAACTCAAAAACGATATACTCCGCGAGAAAAATGTATATGACATAAATTTTGTATTCTAACGTGCTCATTTTTGTGTGATAAGTTTTTGTGCATCCCTTACGGTTTAGCAGTTATGCAAAATTCCGTAAAATTCATCCAGAATAAAGTAATCTTCGGAGGCTATACCCAGAAGATTCAAGATATAAATATTACTTGTTAGGTAAATAGTTTTAATATACGATATTTTAATCAAAATAGTTACAGCCATTATTGAGAAACTCAAAATTTTTGAAAAAAGTTCCATGTAAAGGGTAGTTTGGGGTGGGGGGGATTTTTCTCAAAATCTTCGTGTCGCATCCCTGAAAGATACTAAACTGAAATACCAAGTTTGTTATTTTACCGACTTTTCGTTTTTGAGTTATCGTTTTCGCAGACACACGGACACATACACACACACACAAGGACGTTTTTCTGACTTTTTTTTTTTGGATACAGGGGACATTAAAACATATATTTCCGGTGAAATCTCGGAATAATGTACATTTACTATAGGGAAAGTAAAAATCAGTTATATTTCTCCACAAACTATGGTTACAAAGGATTATTCCTTTCTCTATAACCGAGATAAACATTAGCAGAAATGCTCGTATTAGTTTCTTAAGGGAAGTAAGGTAATACACTAGGCTAAAACAATAGTGCAAGGTGACAGTATGTGGGATTTGTGGTGGACAAAGCGGTGGATAGGTGGGTATTCTCCGGTTTTCCTGGTTTCCCCCGCCATCGCACTCCACCAGTACAGCATTTTCATTCCCTGTATCAGCAGTGACATTGCTTGCGGTACCGTAGTAGTAAAAGCGGGTGTTAAACGGTATAAAAAATAAAGCGATAGTCGAATCTTATAAAAAGGCGATCGCTATGTGAAACAATTGAAACTCGCTTTCCTTCAAATGGCCCCAAGCAAAACAAAAGAGATATGAAACGATGGCCTTTCTGTTGAGAAATGTATAAATAGCTTAAAACTGAAATCAATAAAAGAATATCTCAGAAACGGTTAACTCTAAAAAAAATACTTATGGTATAAACTGGTATTTTAACAGGAACTATCTTTTTGTATACTATTCAATTTGTTACCAGTTATGTAAAATTCGTGCAGGATGAAGGGGTCTTCAGAGGTTATTCACAGAAAATTAAGGATATGCATTTTATTTTTATGTAAGTATTTTAATCAAAGTCGTTAGAACTCATATTGAGAAAATCAAAATGTTGGAAAATTTTTCCGTGAAAAGCGTAGTTTTGGGTGGGATGTTTTCTTGAAAATCTTGGTGTCGCATTCTTGGATGATACTGAACTTAAATATTAAGTTCGTTATTTAAGTAGTTATAGCTACACACACACACACACACACACACTGCTCTTTTATTAAAATTCTTTTTATTTTAGGAATCCTCAAAATATGTATTTGTGGTGAAATCTCGGTCCCGAGTTTTTGAGTGCATTCCAATGCCTTCTCCATACATGTTGTACATAGTACGTGTAGAGAAAGCAAAATTCAATGACTTTCTCTACTTATCCTGCAACAAACTGTAGTTACAAAATAATGTTATTGCTTTTCCGCATTAACCGGAGTGTAGGACAAGAGTTGGAAAAGTAAAATCAGACTAAAAAATTCAATGCCAAGTTCATGATTGGAACCATGGATCTCCTGGTCTCCGTGCAGTACTCTAAGCTACCGGAAATAACGCGCGATCTTTGGGAATTTTATACAGTATAGGCGTGTGTCCATGGTAGTGCATTGGGTTCAGAAAGTGGATGAAGATCTTTTCGGCTATAGCAATGAATTTTTCAGTCGGACTCTACCTTTCCTACTCATATAAAAGCTATATTGATGCTTATCTAAATAACCAATAACAGCAATTATGTCATTACTTGTTTTCTCGTAGATAAAAGGAAAATAAAGGAATGCACTAGATTAAAGTTAGTCAAGTGTTTAATAGCCGGTCACTATGATACAACCATGAAGCTCAGTTCTCTTTTCACGGCCTAGTTAAAAAGAAAAACCAATGACAACTTCCCGTTTAAGAAAACTATAAAGGATATTTTTAACCAATTATAAGGAATATCTCGGAAAGAAAATTATCATATACTTTTATAAAATAATGCTCTAATTTAGGCAGTTAATTACGAAATTTTGAAGTATCAAGAGTTTTGGAGAGTACGAAAACTGATAATGTTTCTACAATAGGTAGGATTTTTACATAAGAAAATATAATATGACAGATCTATTTGTGAACTCATTTACTATAAAATTGAATTCTTTATGTGTGCATTTTTAGAAATGCATCATTTTATTGGACAATGAATTTGACCAAATGACCATAATAAATGGCAAAAATATCAGCATTATCGTTTATAATAACTGGCATCAATTTCAATAAGATATTTTACATAATGTGGGTATTCAAAATGCCACAGATGCATCACCTGAACAACAATAATAATAATTACATGGTAATGCAACCCGTCGGACTACCAACCCGACTACCGCTCCCATGCCCGTATACGCAAGTTTAGGTGTACGATCACTCAGAAGATAGGGAGAGGTGATGTGATCAATATTATGGATCCTCCGACATAATTAGTCGGGATCGTTGCATATTACCGCTTCTCAACATCCTCTTGAGTACACCGAGTGGAATCGAACCCGGGCATTACTGATGCCCTAGCTGTTGAGTCTAGCCCATTGCATTACGGTGCACAACTAATACGATTAACTAATTTAAGGTACGGTTGCATTAAATGTTGATTTTTTTGTGTCAATTATTTTATGTACACATTCTGGATTTAAAAATCTTGAAATGCCAACTGCAGATTCTGAAAAGTCAATCACTTAAAATTTCATGAAAGCTTTTGAATAACTACTAAGGCAAAATTTTACCAAAATTATGAAAACTTATTTTTTTTTGCACAATAAAATGATATGAATACTAATGTTAAGAAAATGTATTGTCTTTCCCACTTAGATACTTTAACAGAAGCTATAAATTGTTAACCTCAGCTCCCAAGTTTAAACACCATTTTCTCGCAAAATGTTTCCAAAACTTTACTCAAAATTTTCCTCACAATGATTTATTTAATGCTTTTATACTGCCTCTCATAAGCTCAGTAAAAATGAACGTATGCATTTTCAAAAAATTCTCCAGTTTTGATACATAGACTATTACATTTCGAAATATCAACCGTTTTGGGAAATATTAAATGTAATACTATTTGTACACTAATTACAGCTAATATAAAAACAATGAGAAATCCATTCGTAAACTTATGAGCTGTAAAACTGCATTTTATGTGAACGATTTTAAAATTACATAATGTGGCTCATTTTTATCGTAACAATAAATTTATACAAGAAAAACTATAATTTAAATAAGCATGCAAGCTAGAATTTTGACACACAGTAAAAATATCGTTATTATCATTTATAATATATTTTATAAGACGTTGTACATACTTTGGATTTTCCAAATTACACAGATGCATCACCTGTTAAAGAATGTTTTCCATAAGTGATTTCTGTTAAAATAAAATCAATGCAAAAGCAATTTATCTGTTCATTCTTGGGCATTAAATGAACGGTACAGAATTTAAGAGGCAAAGAAACCAACGACTTACATTTGCATGAACTTATCCACTAATTCCACAACAAACGATCCTTAAAAAGCGTAATCTTCTATCTACTTCATATTCATGAAGATAAATTTAACATAAATTATTTTATTACATATTTCTTAAAAGAACAAAGGAAATAATGGGCTAAACTAGTCTAAAGCTGTTTTAAAGAGCCGGTCGCCATATTATGACCTTGAATTTCCATTATGTTTTCATGATCAGGATAAAAGAATGATAACTTGTCATTTGAGTAAAATATAAGTATTCGGAAATTCAAGCCAGAAACAAGAATATCTGGGAACTTAGTGAATATGATGATCGTATATTTCTGACATAAATTCTGTATTTTAACGAGATCTACATTTTTATGTAATGAGATTAAGATTATCCGTGTGCTATAACTTATCAGTCATCCAGAAAGAAGAGGGATTCAGAAGCTACTCCCAGAAAATTCAAGATATATATTTTTTGCAATGTAAAATCTTTAATGGATGGTATTTTAATCAAAATTATTAGAACCATTATTGAGAAAATCGTAAAATCCAAAATATCTTTGATGTAAAGGGTAGTTTTTGTTTGAAGATTTCCTAATAATCTTCGAGTCCTATCCTTGCAGGATAATGAAATTAATAGAAGTTTGATATTTAACCAAATTCTCCTGTTTTTAGTTATGCGGTTTCGAACATAACTACACACACGGGCACATACAAACGCACCTTTTTTAAGATTTTTTTTTTGATTCCCAAAAACAATGTATTTCCGGCGAAATATATCGTTTTTTCAGTGGAATGCAACACCTTTTGTATTCACCTCAAGTTCAAATCCGGCCCACACCGATGATTTTAAGTGTGCTTAAAAGCGACAGCCACATGTTTGTAGATTTACTGGCATGTTAAAGAACTCTAGCGAAACGAAATTAAGGCACACCCTGGCAATTGGTAGCGCCGTTAACAAACAAAAATTTCAATGTTTTGTATGTACCTGCTATGTACGTACATACTACTTCATAGAGAAAGTAAATCTTTTATTCAGAGGACCTCAAAACATACATTTGAGCTGAAATCTCACTATCAAAATTTTGGGTGGAATACACTACCTTCTCTGTATACTGTATAGTATTTTCTTTTGAATTCGGTGGTTCTAAAAACTTGTATTTCCGGTGAAACCTCGGTATTGAACTTTTGGGTTGGAATGCAACACTTTTTCTGCCTGCTATGTAAATATACTACATGGTAGATACTTAATAAGCTTTTCTGGATTTACTAGATATAAAAGCATACATTTTCTTTGATATCTCGTCATCGAGTTTCGGATGGAATGCAATACCTTCTTTACCATGTATATTATATGTGATAAAGAAAGAGAAAGTATTCTGCTCCAGGGCTCCTTAAAACTACATTTCTAGTGGAATATCGCCATTGAATTTTTGTTTGGTTTACACTATTTCCCTACTTACTATATGTAGTAGAGATAATAATACGATAATAAGAACTATTCGTGCATTAGCTCCACCCACTAAACGAAACGTTATGTCATTGTGTAGAGGCCATATTTCTTTCCCCAGTGTGAGTAGGCGTTTAGTTACTGGAAGCAGAGCTAATTGCGTACATTTATTCACGGGTGGATATGTTTTCGGTAGAGGATGTTCTCATTTCATTATTGGTAAGAATAGTGGTAATTACGTACAGTGGTCAACCTCCGTCACCGCCATATATTCCCGCCCACGCTTAAAGCCATCAAGCGGCATAATTTCCTCGAAATATCACCATCTCGGCCCTTACGAATCCAAGCGCAATGCGGTAATATTATATAGCCTTAAACCTATACTCATTTTAGCGTCGAATGGTTTTAATGTTTATATTAAGAAATAGTTAAATGTTTGCCGTTAATTTCCATAAATAATTAAACATATAATACTTTATGGTCTGTTAAGTGGAAAGAATATATTTAAATGCCAGATACCAGACGTACTAAGTAAATAATGCAATATCCTAATGAATAAAGGCTGGAGGTCTTTGAAGGTGGAACATCGCTTAATTGGTTATGCGTTGAAGTGAAGAAGATCATCTGTTAATACTTTATATTATTAAATGTATAATCTAGGATATAAATTATTATAAATAATACCCGCCTCTATAGTGTATGGTAGCGTACTATCTCCACGCTCAAGAGGTCAAAGTTGAATTTCGGATATTCCATTATCCTGAGCAGACAGATATCTAGTAACTCTTAAGTTCTATTGAACCCGGGCTCATTTGAGTTTCATTTCACCCTTTTCATTAAACCTAAATAAACAACAGAAAATATAATATGACAAAAAATGAATCAATAATCTACACATTAGGGTTTCTTTCAGGACAAAGAATTAAATTTTATAAATCAGTGCCAATATTATGGTACAGAGATTTGGGTGGCTACAGAAAGAGAGAAAAAGAGAGTAGCGACTTCGGAAATGCAATTTCTAAGATAAGTGGATGGTGCGTCTATAATGTGACTTAAAAGAGCGAAGAAGTAAGAACAAAACTGGGAATAAAAGGAGTACTAGATCGTTTTATAGAACTGCCGAAAGAACTGAAAGCGACTTTTAAAAAGGAAAAAGGATTACCATTTAATTATAAACCTGAAGGACAATAATATATAGGACGTCAAAAACTGAGATGGACTGAACAGATGTGATAAGAGTCGGAACGGGCCTGAGGCTCAGCCTGGGTGAATAATGATGATGAACAATTGTAATAACATTGTAATAAATAAGAACCGTTTCTGTTAAATTCACCTTATTGGTCACTAGAGTACAACACGTATTACAACACTTACACTTTTGGTGCACAAATAACTGAGGCACCGCGTTCACGTCATTTTCTTAGCAAGCGTTACCCAAAATATTGATCTTCAACTCACTTCACTTCAGTTTACTCCCAATTTCGGCACTTATAGTCTTCTTATATAATCTATAACGGCTTCCGAAGGTTTCAGTCTTAGAAATTAAGAAAACTTTACGTTTTGTCCATTAGAAAAAAATTATTCTGAACGAAGAATGTTCTTGACCTAAGGAGAAAGAAGGTTCGAGAGATCTTGCAGGGAAACACACAAAGGTTTGTTTCCCGGTTATTGTGCCCATTCGCTCCATTGTGGGCCAGGCAGCGATTCTTTCAGTGGTAGCTCGGTCTCACGCGCTGCCGTTACAGTATGGACCACGATTAGAATGGACAATAAATACCCATGACCCCATACACATTACTGCTTTTAGTTCTTCATATCTCCGTTTATATTTATTGAAAATAGGGGAATAGACAGGCTTAACCGATGGTCAAACTTTTTAAGAGGTAGTCATATGAAATTAGTTCTTTTTGCTAGACAAAAAGAAAAAAAAAAGAATAACGATTTCCCATTTGGTAGAAGCATAAATATACGAAAATTGAAATAATTATCAAGAAGTATATCGAATTGGATAACTCTAAAAAAGGTGTGAGACAAAACTTGTGTCGTTTATCAATGTATACACTTTATGTATAGTAAATGGTCTATTTATTATGGTTTACCAATTTTTCAAAAATAATTCAGATTCAAGTCACTTTCAGAGGCTTTTCCTAGTAAATTCGCGATACACACATTATTTGTCCTGAAAATGCAAAGAATATATGACATTTTTAGTCAAAATCGTTAGTCATTTTGAGAACATAAACATTTTTGAAAAATACTCTAAGTAAAGTGTGGGGATTTTTTTTTAAATCTTTGGTTCATCTCTGAAACATGCAGAACTTACTACCCGTCCCACTTCACGTTACCGGTGCCGAACGCTCACACTAACTGTTACGTCATGCACTGGACAGGCATTATGGAAAATTAGTATGCATTATACGAATGCTTGAGTACAGTGGTGTGTTAAACGAACATGTTCATTCATCATGCACAATGCCCAATTACAGCAGTGCTAGCATTACAGTAGGTAAGATATAATAAATCCGATAAATATTGACAATTGTTGTAGTGTTAATGAGATAAATGGAAAGTCATCATAAATTCCTACTGTTTATAGCATTAAGCGATGCACTGTGCCATGCGCTCGATCCAAGCCCCCACTGTAGTATAAATTCATTAGACACGCGTCAGCGGTAGCCTGAACTGCAACGGGCTATAAATACCATCTTTAGTTTTTACCCGACCTTATGTTTATGAGATGCGATGTTCACACACATACACAAACAGATACACCTTTTGGTGATTTTTAAAAATTACATACCTCAAAGCCTATATTTTCACTGAAATGAAGGTATCGACTTTTTTAGAGGAATATGATACTTTCCCTATCTACCAGTAGAGAAAGTAAAAACTAATATAGTTTTAAAGCAAGAAAAAGAACAGCAATTAAGTAAATCAGCTTTTCTATTTACTATTGGCTTACAGGATATAATCCTTGGTTTAGTCAACACTTGATTGAAAATAAAACAAGAAGTAAAACATGATTTATTATGTACAGTCTATTAAAGCAGTAAAATAGCACTTGTTTTGGGAAGAATAACCTCCAAAAAATAATCTTGATTTCCCAAGAAATGCAGAGAAAATTGTATTTTAACTCATTTTATCTCTTTTGCTAAGGTCGTATTTTTTTAACCATTAGAACGAATTTACAGCCATTACACAACTATAAAGACTAGGTTTTGTTTTGGAATAAGTGCATCAAAGAAGGATACGGTGAGTCATTTCAGAAGAATGTAGCAAAGCTGATGTACATTTTATATTCAGTTTAAACTACATTTATATTACACTTTTCATCTTCTTCTGAAAGGTTATTTCCATAGAGATGTTCGAAATTTTGTGAAACCTGCACCGCAATTGTTTTTAAAATGTCTAAGATACTTGAGATAAAAATAATGGGAGCATAACTTGATCTAGCCTTCATCCCTATTTTGTATAGCTTCTACAAATTATTCTTGAAGAAACTCTATTTCTATCTACTTCATCTTATTCGAGAAAAGCTTTAGTAGAAGTAGTTTTGTTATACATTTCCTTGTGTTTGAGAGAACACAGGGGATTGAAACGTTAGCTATATAAATAATCTCTGCATGATATCAAGAGAAGCAACCGAATGGTTACAGGACTTTTCAAAAACTACAACACAAAGTTGCTGATCTACAAAATAGTGTGAATTTCAAACAGTATGTAATAAATATTTTCTCTATTTTATGGCTTACGAGTGTAAATTAAGAATTATAGTAAAGGAAAAATGCATATATATATATAAAAGGTTTTATCCTTGTAAATACCATAAATTTTACGTGAGGGAATGTAGATTTGTTTAAGTAGTATTTATTCATTGCAATCCTCGCAGCATAAAAAGAATAATAAATATGAAGGCCCAAAACTTGAAATTATGAATAGTAAGAATTATATTTAAATGCTTATAATTGTCTCATGAGAAAATACATTTATGTAAATAATTAATTTATAACTAAATCATTCTAATTTCAAGATAGCTAAATTTTCACATTGTTACTCATTTTATTGTACATAGTGATTAAGAAAAGTTGAAAGCAGATGTATTGTAATTAGGGAGAAAAATTAAATGGAGTTTTATTTATAGACGCTCTTTAACTTCTGTGGTTCTCAGCGTCCCATTCTATGTTGGACCTGAAACACAGCTTAATTTTGCTCACAGGTCTCTTTTTCAGGATTGCGCTTCTTTTGTCGTAAATCTACGACACAGACCAACGGCTTTACTTCCCTTCCGAAAAAAGTCCATCGCCCTCCGCCGGATTTGAACCAGGTACAAGGGACTAACATGGTAATCATTTACCACGGAGGGCAACGTAATTAGGGAAAAGCTAAGTTTTTTTGATGGATACTCAAAAGAATGTGGATTTCGATGAGTAAAAGGAGTCAGCATTTCGCCCTTTGCTTTCAAAGCGACACGCCACACAGACAGACAGATAGATAGATATAGATAATTTATTTGCTATAGGAATACAAGTATTCATGACATCGTCAAAAACTGTACAATTATATTAACAAATCAAGTAAATTTTCAATGTGGTACTGTCCTTGCTCTTTAAAACCTGAAATTGTCTAATGTGCAAAGCTTAAGAGATATATAATGTAAACTACTTGTACTTATACTGTATTTACTCTTATTTATTTATATATATATATATATATATATGTTAGAATTACTTCGAGTATCATGACTATGTACAGAGGCCAGAACGTACATCGAGGGCAGAGTAAGTATACAGATTTAATAAAAAGTGGTTTACAATGAAACTTAGATGAAACTCCATAAATTAATCTCAAGGCTTTCTTTTGCAATACAAACACTCTAAAAGCAGATGTCTGGTACCCCAAAGTAAAAGACCATAGTTAAGATGACCATGAATGAAACCATAATAAGCTACAACTAATGATAGGTCAATGGCTACGCACAAAATAAGTAGATAGTGTGCCAAAATTATACTTTTAAAGTAATCTTCCAACGTATAGAAGAAGTGAATGCAAAAGCAGAGAATTGTAAATGTGAAGGGCCTAAGTTTTAATATTAAGTTTTGTTAACTTGCTCAACGTTTGATTTTATTGCAACTAACCTACATAGCTCATTCAGATAATTTACTCAAACAAAAATTTACATAGAGCTAGACCGAGGCAAAAAAACATACAGCTAGAAGGATGCTACCGGAAGGAAACTGTAAGAATGTTGGGAGGGAAGATAAACTGTTGAGAAAGAAATATACTAATTAAATAACAACAGCTTTCCCACCAGCAGCTGTAGAACTCTCACAGCAGTAATACAAATTAAATAAAATTAATTCCGAATAAAGAGGATTCACAGACTATTCGCAAAATAAAACCAGTATATAATGTATTAATCATAGAGCTCTCTTAAGCATTGGGTATCTTAATTAAAATCGTTAGTCATTTTTAAGTATGAATGAATAAGTGTATTTCAAATATCAGTGTGCACACATTGATCGTTAATCGCACGGGTTCAGAGACCGTACTTTTTTTGCAATACACAAAATAGTAAAAATATCAGAAAAACATAAATAAGAGATTAAAAGAGTAAACACGAAAATAAAATGAAAAAAATCTGTTATGTTCCATTCACATACTTTTTCTATATCTCTGTAACAAATTATTGTTAATAAGCTTATTCTTTTATTTAATTTCATGCTAATCGAGCAAATTAGCAGAAATATTCTTATTTCTTGCTTTATTGTAAGTATAAGCGAAATAAGGGAGTACCATAGGCTAAAGTGAAAGCCAAAAGCTGGTTGCTATGTGATTGAAGTGAATTTGTTTGTATGGACACTTGTTGGCAAATTCCCGTTTGAGAAAAGTATAAGTTTTTCAAAGCTGAAACCAAAAACAAGGAATATATAAAAAAACGATAAACTCCACGAAAAATGTATATAACATATATTGTGTGTTTTAACTTGCTCTACATTTTTTGTCTGTTAAGTTTTCGTCTATCTGTTACGGTTTAGTAGTTATGCAAAATTCATCCAGAATAATGTAGTCTTCAGAGACTGTCCCCAGAAAATTCTAGATATACATTTTTATTTGTCAGGTAAGTATCTTTAATATACGATATTTTAATCAAAATCGTTGGAGCCATTTTTTGAAAATCAAAATTTTTGAAAAAAGTTCCATGTAAAGGGTAGTTGGGAGTGGGGGGATTTTCTTGAAATTCTTCGTGTCGCATCCCTGGAAGATACCAAACCTAAATACCAAGTTTGGTTTTAACGGACTTTTCGTTTTTGAGCTATGCTGCCCAAAGGCACACACACACATACACACAGACACACACAGGTAGACAGACATATAGACAGACACACACGAACATTTTTCTAAAAATGCTTTTTTTGGATTCAGGAGGTCTCAAAACATGTACTTCCGGTGAAATCTCGGTATCGAATTTTTGGGTGCATTACAATACCTTCTCTATACACTATGCATATAGCACGTATCGAGAAAGTAATACACCTAAGTGAAAAATATACACTCTATACTAACAACACATCAAAACAATTACCTAAAAATGTGACATAAAATATATATATATATATAAGCATTACAATAGTTTTTTTTACCTCTTCTTATCGCCCCAAGCAAACCAAGGCGGTTCAACATAAACCCTACTGCATATGCAACCATCAAGATGTATGAGTGGAGCGTATTACCTAAAATGCCCGAGTGCGGTCAAATGCGTTCAAAGGGGCATCTTCGAGGCCATATTTCCTGACTGAAATGGAAGGCCTTATTTGATTTATTTACGGTGTAGTTCATTCAAAACTGAGTAAACCCTTTTTACAAAATATTTGTTGCCTATAAGGAAGATGGATTGGTTTAACTCTCACAAAGTCAACAACTTTCATTTTACTTTCTACATAGAACATTGTTAGAGAAGGTATTGCACTCCACCCAAATATTCGATATGGAGATTTACTTAAGGGTTCCCTGTATAAAGAAACAGTTTTAGAAGAAAGTGTTTGTATGTTTGTGTGCATGCCCATGTGTCTGTGAACACAATAACTCAAAAACGAAAAGTCGGTAAAATACCAAACTTGGATTTTAAGTTTAGTATCTTCGAAATATGCGACTCGAAAATTTTCAGAAATATCTCCCGCCCAATCTTACCTTACATGGAAAAAAATTCGAAAATGTTGTGTTTCTCAAAAATGGCTATAACGATTTTGATTAATGTATGTTAAAATATCTACACGACAAATCAAATCTTGACTTTTCTAGGAATAACCAGTCAGGATCTTTTTATTCAGGGTGGATTTTGCATAACCGCTAAACCTAAGATATACACAAAAGCTTACTAATTTATATCTCGTTAAAACACGCTATTTATGTCATACACCTCTCGTGTATGCTTTCCGAAATATTCCTTGTTATTGGATTCACTTTTAAACTATTTACTATTCTCATACGGAATTTGTCAACTTTGCAATAAGTAGATAGAAGAATAAGCTTTTACCATTAATCATGGCATTATGATAAACAGTAATCAATTTAACTCGTTCCCATTGGAAGGAAATGTCTCCACTCTAGTTATTTCTCTTTGGATATGATACTGAGCAAGGAGGACCTTTTAAAATTAAGTTTAAGCTCTTTGTCTATGTTTACGTTCTATAGCAGCCTGATACTGTTCATTGCTATTATTTCAGGATTCGTAACTAGCAGTTATTTTTATAAATACTCTTCATTAAATTATGCACGTGTTTATATAAATCTCAACTTTGATAATGCAGCAAGTGAAATGAATATTTTATACACACATTGGTATTATTTACATAGGAACAATAAAGTGCGTTAGAAACCAAAATCATGCCTGGCAACCTGTGAGCTGGAAGGAATTTTTATCTGTGACTGAGTTATCATGCAAAGGAGAGAGAAAATCCATCCAGTAAAAATAGGTCAAGATCGAACTAACGTAGTTTGCCTCGCCTCTAAAGAGTAAACTTCGGTGGTGGTCACACTCGACAAAAAATGAACCAAACATAGAGCGTATTTTGCATAATACTAATAAACAATAAAGATTTATCTTCCTTATAAATAATACTTTTGGGTGAGAAGATTATTTTTTAAATATATTATGTTTGAAGTTAGTTTATCACTGGGCGGACACACATTCACGTTTTAAAATTATTCTTTTATTCCCTATATCACATTTCATCTACGGTAAAATCTTGTTATCTCTTTCTTTATAAATAGGTGTTGGGATACTGTTATTTTATATACTGCATGGCAGGTCTTTATGCGGTTTTTGTGAGGTTATATTTTGGATATTTTAATAAGTATGCTTTGCTGCCAAACTCAATTTTAGGTTACGTCTCAATGTCATACTTCAATTGTATGCACACAAGGATGTTAAAATTATTCCACATATAAGAAAACAATTTCAAAATGCTGTTTAATGGAAATGTAATTACTCTAAAATATATTTATCATGTTAAACCCAACTACAACAGTAATATATATATATATATATATATATATATATATATATATATATATATATATAGGTTGTTAGAGATATAACTGCAGACATGTATTGGTATTTGATGATAGTGTAATTAACAACCTATTTTATTTCCTTCATTTGAGGACTAATAATTTTAGTTATTGGAAGGTTTCATCGAGTTTTTAATACATGATCGTTCTTTAACTGCTACGGTTCTTAGCGTCCCATTGTGCGTAAAATTTTGTTATAGGCCTCTTATTAGGTTTGAGATCTTTTAACGTGCTGCAAGTCTACGATAGAGGACTAGCGGTTTTACTTCCCTTTCGAAGGAAGCTAAGCTAGGTATTTTTAAGGGAAAAACATCTCTCCCCGCTGGGTTTGACACGCGATCTTGGGAATCAAAGGCTAGGATGTTACCCCTAGACAACGGAGGAGGGTTATTAATAAAAGGTATGTTTACTAGCTGATTAATACCAAGTAGGCGTGGTACACAAACGCCATGCGTATTATTTTCTCCGAAAGTATTGGGAGGAGTAGAGGAGAGCGGGCACGCCTGGTGGTAACGAATACTGAGGTCACTTTGCAATACTAATAGGAAATGGAGGAATTTGTACAATTTGTGATAAAAAAACTCTTATGGTAGGCCAAGGTTCCCCGTGCGCTGTCGTGCCATGGAGTTATTATGGTGTTTTAATCGAAATCGTTAAGGACGTTTTTTAGGAAATCAAAATTGAAAAATGTTCCATGTATAGGGTAGTTAGTGTCGCACCCTTGGAAGAAACTGAACTTAAATATATCTTTATTATTTAAGGGAGCTTTAGTATTTGAGTTCTACTATCCACAGGCACACATACAAACACACTCATACACAGGGACCGTTATCTAAAAGTTGATTTTTTTGTTTTCAGGGATTTCAATATTTCCGGCGAAATCTCTTTATCAAAAGTTTTAGTGAAATGCAATAGCTTCTCTATCTACTATGTAAATTGTACATACGTAAAAGAAAACGTAAAAATAAAACATAATTATGGCCCATCTACCTTTCGGGCCGCACCGTGGCAAAGTGGTTAGATCACTTGACTCTCACCTAGACAGTCGGGGTTCGATCCCAAGCGACCGCATGTGAGATTTGTGGTGGACAAAGCGACGCTGGGGCGGGTTTTCTCCGGGTACTCCGGTTTCTCCCACCATCGCATTCCACCGGTGCTCCATCATCATTCGTGTATCTTCAGTGTCACCGCCTGCGTTAAAGCGGGCGTTAAACACTATCAAACAAACATATACCTTTCGCTAAAGCAGCTCTTAAGTTATCTCCAGTGTGGTCCTGCGCGCCTCTTTGCGGGCAAATCTGATCGGTCAGCGAAAGACAGACCTGAAGTCGCTCATTATAAACTCAAAGGGTTATAATTGTTTAGTGAGATAGGGCCATATGAAAAAGAAAGCCGAGACACATATTTTTTGGTGTATTTTCATCATAAAAATTGCAGCTCAATTTGCGACAGCAATTTACAAATGAATGACCCAATTTGGTATATTTCAGAGCTTTCTACGTATATGTAAATTATGGACAAGGCCACAGAATAGCAAATATGGAGTTACTCAACAACGTTATCGCATTTCCGAATATGGAGCCATTGAAAAGCAGTAGTTGCCCAAAGATGTAGTACTTGAACTTCCAGTGGTGATGCAAACAGACATTTGCACCCGCTGATGGATGTTGTTCTTCTTTGCTATCCCAGTAGCGATCCAAGGACATGTGAAGCTTTCCAATTAGGTAACCTTCTAAGAAACACACAACTCAATGGCCTACTTCAGGTGCCACATACAATCCTATCACAGCTATCAACGTTATAAACAACACGAAAACCAATCCGCAGTCTTTGCGGATAGTGACCCACCTCCTCCAAACCTCAACATGCAACGATAATCGATTAACAGATTCTGATAAATGTTTTATTGGTGATGGTTGCGAAATTCTATCGGCGAATCCCAGCTTTAAACTCCAGTTTTTATCAGCTCTTGTGACATGCCACAAAGTGAAGATCGATAGGATGGAATTTCGAATGGAAATACTGAACAAGGTCTCCTAGCAACGGAGGAGCGTAGCTTTCCCAGCCTCCGGGCTACAGATGTTTCTAAAGCTCTTTAGAACCCTGCATTGTGACTGACTGCCTTGTTCTCTCTTTCTGATGCATAATTAAGTAGACTTACCACACTCACGGAAAGCCATGTTGGCAGCATGTATAAACAAAATAAAACACCACAGCTGAAGATATTCGAAGAAGAGACGAAAACGCTGGACATAAATAGAACGAGTGAATCAATGTGTACCACAGACACTTGCTGCTAGTCCTATTCTTCCTTTTTTCCTTTCAATTTAAGCCTTTATAGCCTACTTCAATTCAAAGCTTTTGTTGAGTCTATTTTTACTTTCTCTATCATTAATGTACGTAGTAGCTAAAAAAGCACTGTAGTCGATCTCGAGTTTTCGCCGGAAATATAGGTTATGAATCTCCTGAGACAAAAAACATTTTTTTTAGAAAATACGTACGTGTGTATGTGTTTGTCTCTGATCTGTTTATTATGGATGAATTTTGCTTAGCTGCTAAACCGCAAGAAATAGGCAAAAACTTACTGCACAAAAAATGTCGATCTCGTCAAAACACATAATTTAAGTCCTTGACGGTTTTGTTGTGGAGGCAACCGTTACCGAAATATTCCTTGTTATTAGTTTCAATTATGAAGTACTTATATTTTTCTCAGAGAGAAAGTGTCCGTTTTTCTTTCGTTCTACTCCTTAACAAGCAAATAAGCGATTTGCAATGACAATCGTATAACACTATAAGTTTAGCCTAGTGTATTCCCCTTAGTTCTCTTCTACTTAAAAGGAACTAAGTAATAAGAACATTCTGCTAGTGTTTATCTCGATTAGCATTGTGTAGAAAGAATACTAATTTTTTAAAAGAAATTTGTTTGTGGAGCAGCTAGAGAATGTTATGTGAGTGTAACACATCAGATTTTTACTTTCTCTTCTCGTACTATGTACACAGTGTATAGAGAGGGTACGGTAATCCACCCAAAAATTCGATACCGAGATGTCACCGGAAATACATGTTTTGGGTACCCCTGAATACAAAAAAAAGCATAAACAAAAAGACCGTTAAATACTAAACTTGGTATTTAAGTTTGGTATCTTACAAGGATGTGACACGAAGATTTTCAAGAACCCCCTCCCAAACTACCCTTTACACAGCATTTTTTTCGAAAATTTTGATTTTCTCAAAAATGGCTCTAACGATTTTGATTAAAATATCGTATATTAAAGATATTTACCTCACAAATAATATGTATATCTTGAATTTTCTGGGAATAGCCTCTGAAGACTACTTTATTCTGGATGAATTTTACGGAAACTTGAATAACTGCTAAACCGTAAGAGATAGACAAAAAACTTACCACAAAAAAATGTAGAGCACATTAAAACACACAATTTATGCTATGTAATTTTTTTCGTGGAGTTGGTCCTTTTTGAGCTATTCCATGTTTTTAGTTTCAGCTTTAAAAACCATATATTTTACTCATACAGCAATTTGTCAACTCCTGTCCGTACAAACAAAGGAATTTCAGTCACATAGCAACCAGCTTTTGACTATCACTTTAACCTATGGTGTTCCCTTATTTCGCTTCTACTTACAAGGAAGTAAGTAATAAGACCATTTCTGTTAATTTGTTCTCGATTAGCATGAAGTAAATAGAAGCATAAGCTTTGTAACAATAATTTGCTGCAGAGATGTAGAGAAAGTCCCGTGAATGGAACACAAGACTTTTTTCTTGCTTTGTCTTATAGAATACATGGATTCACATTTAGGCACTATTTTGACAAAAGGGATTATTGATTACTTAATGCTCCATTAGTTTCTAGGGTCATTAGTTGTTTGTATGGATAACCATATTACCACTTGATATTTATCATGTACCACCGGCTTTATAATATATTAAAAGTTCGTGGGCAAACAGTGTAGATGTTTACATCTCATCAAGAGGATTATTGGAGTTTATTCAGATGATTTCCTCAGCCTTGTCGTAGGGAATTTGTAGGTACGTAACTTCTGAGAGAGGAGATAAATATTGGGGGCCGCAGTACGGATTTGGTGCTTGGAATGTTTCGCCGCTTCTACCTACAACGAAGCAAGTAATAAGACTATTTCTGCTAATTTTTTCTCAATTAGCATTAAATAAATAAAAGCATTAGCTTTTTAAGAATAATTTGTTGCAGTGATGTAGAGAAAGTCATGTGCATGGAACACATCAGAGTTTTTAGTTCATTTGAGAGAATCGCCAGAGTACTCCTTTGCTTTAAGTGGAACAAGAAACAAGTCTTTTTTATTTCTGAAACAATGCTACTCTTGAAAAGACAGTTAACATAACCTAATAAAGCACTAATCTCAGAAAGTGTTTGTTGTGTTAGCGGAGCTAAGGTAGGTACATATATCTGCTACGAAATGTTATTGTTACCCATATTTACAATGAGTATATTACTCTAACATAACGCAACATAAGATTAAGATAAAACCATTTACAATGTTACCGTTGGCATGAAGTTGCACTGAATTATTGTATCCATATATTATACGCGGAAATTGTCTAAGCGTACCACAATTTTAAACTGATTAATATAATAATATACAAGAAAAAACATTAAACCAGTAGTGTATAGAGAAGGTATTGTATTTCACCTAAACATTTGACACAGATTCCACCGGAAATACACGTTTTAGAGTCCCCTGTATCCAAAATAAATTTTAGGGTCGCTGTATCCAAAATATCCGTGTGTGTCAGTGTGTGTCAAACTTGGTATTTATGTTTAGTATCTTCCACGGATGCGACACGAAGATTTTGACAAAAATTCTCCCACCCTAAACTACCATTTGCATAAAAAACTTTAGATTTTTTTCAAAAAGGTTTCTAATGATTTTTTTTAAAATAACGTATATTAAAGATATATACGTGACAATAAAATGTATATCTTGAATTTTCTAGATATAGCCTCCGAAAATACCTTTTTTTTTAATGAATTTTGCGGAATGTTGCATAACTGGTATAGCTTAAGAGATAGACGAAACCTTACTGCACATAGAATGTAGATACCGTTAAAACACACAATTCATGTCATATACTTTTTTCCGCGGAGTTGACCATTTTTGAGATATTTCTTGTTATTTATTTCAGTTTTAAAATACTTGATTATGTTCACACATGGGAATTTGTCAACTCCTGTCAATGCAAAGAAATGGGTTTCATCCACGTGGCAATCAGCTTTTAAATTAGCTTTTTAATAATAATTTATTACATAGATTAGATAAAGTCATGTGAACGCAACACGTCAGATATTTTCATAAATAAAGAGAATTAAGTATTGTATGAAGCTAACAGCAGAATAAGTCTGGCGTTAACATTCAAAATGGCTTGGTGCTATCAAATGGATGAACACAATGATTGTACAGTAGTTGACTTGAAATCTCGCACCGCGATCGTGCGTTGTTTAGAAGTTGGCAATGCATGGAGAAATAAATCCTTACCAAGAAATTTAGAAAATAAAGGAATAGCCATTAAGGCAAGTATAAAAGTTAAAGCCATGTAAGGGTGGGCCGTGTTTAAAGACTCCAGCGAATGACATGCTGCCAAAATGGGGTACGCGTTTGACCTTTGAGGATAATTTTCATTACTTACGGATAAATATTTTAAATATGTAGATGCTAAATTAGACAGAATTTTATATCATCACAACTGCACAGAAATAGTGTCACAACAATACTTAGAACGCGAACTAGTCATAGGTACATACGACACTTTTCCTCGTTTCTCTTGAGAGTGTGTAGACGAGGAAACTAGTTAATTTCTAAACGTGGTCTCGTCGGAAAACATCTACGTAAGTAGGTCTCTGCAAAGATGAACCCAGTTATAGAATGTGTAATGAGTTATTGACAACTATATATTAATATTACCCAGATACTAACTACTTTACGAATGCAGGTCGCCATTAAGGTTCTCTAATGGGGACATGTTGATTGGTTGACCGGATAAAACCACCAATCAGTTGGGAGACAATGTCATATCGGCATGTTGTCATAATAGCTCAATGGCTAGAGCAACCGTGCAGAAAGCGGGAGAACCGTGTTGAAATACGCATTGGATGTTTAAGCCAGTTCTAATTAGAATTATTAAAATCTGTTTTAGGCTAAAAGCGCGAGTCTCTGGCTAACAATCAATACTGCGAAAACATTACATCAATAGCATTTTCCATTTCCCAAATATTTGCGGTGCAAGTATTAGGTGATTTACTCTGTTTATCGTTTTTAATACTGAATAAAAACATTTCCATAGCTTATGTTTCATCTTTAATTTAGACATATTTTGCTCAATATTAGTGCTCATTCCTGTTGTTGCCCTTTGCCATACAGTCAATACACATAAGCGAGATTTTGGATTTCTACAACTTTTTTCTTTATTTAATGTTGACAGAAACGATCATCTATGCTTCACGGTATACATAGGGGAGCTAATCTCTTATTGCTTTATATTTAAGACACACGCACAGTTGTCTATGAACAAAAGCCGGACTAGGTGAGAGGCGAAAGGGAATGAGTATGTAAATATTTCACTTGTGTAGCTGGAAGTAATGCTTTTCAACAAAAGTCTACACTACATGAGTGCGCCTTGTATTGGTTTGAAGTCATACATTTTTCACTCAAATATTATCCTAAGAATGTTGCAGACTCAGATGCAGGTTGCAGATTCAGATGAAAAGGAAATGAGGGAAGTAAAAAAAATTAAGTGGAGTGCTAAAACTAGGCAAAAGGTGAGAGCTGTGGGTGGGATAGCCAGTTAAGTATTTAGTATATGATAGGACAGGATAAGAAGGGGACTCGGGTCCGAATCGTCACAGTTTTTTGTACCAATGTCCCACGAGGGTCGCCCGCGGATGGAGGGGTGAAGTGAGGGGAGACAATGGGTGGCTGAGAGCAATGGCACAGGATCCCTATAGTTACCAGATTGAAACACTCCTTCGGAAAGGCAAAGTTCTAATCTTATTGGAGTTCACATCTTCGTCTCCGCGAAAGGAATATGTTGCTTTTGAATCGTTCGCATAATTACATTACAATATGATACAGTATATTTCCCGGACATTATACCTTTACAATAAGATACGATTTAAAACCACTAATATTAAAATATTCTCACAATTGTACACAAATCAAAACATATGTTTAACGTATTACAACGCCTCCTAAAAGAGTATTATCACCTCAGCTTGATGCAATTCCATCTCTTTAGATGTTGTTGGTGTAGCCCCTTTTGTTTGTGCAACCTATTTTAGCCCCACCTCTGTGGGTTTTTTTTTCAGCGGTTCTCTTACTGTATCTTTTTTTCTTATCCAATTTTCTTTAATCTTTCCAAATTATCCTAATGCTTTAATTGCAATTTAATATTTTTATCGCTACGACCTCTCCTGGCATCTTATTCCATTTGGATTCCCAAATTTCTTTCCTATACTTTCTTTTTACATTCAATTAAACAGTGAACAACATAGTCCTGCTCCCCGCACAAAATACATGTCTCTAATTTTGTCTGTCATTGCTTTCAAATGGAAGGAGTCCTAATCCTTCCTTCTGCTTTTTTTTTTTTCGTAAACCTTCCTTCTCTTGTTTATTCCATTATCTACATATCATTTTTACTTTCTCTACGCGTACTATGTACGTAGTATATAGAGAAGGTATTGTATTGCACCCAAAAATTCGATACCGAGACAGGAAGTGTCCGTTTATCTTCTGTTCTACTCCTGCACAAGCAAAGAAGCGATTTGTAATGACAATCGCATAACGACAGCTTTTAAAACATTTGACTATCACTTAAGCCTAGTGCATACCCTTAGTTCCAGTTTACTTATAAGGAACTAAGCAATAAAATTCTACTAATGTTTTTCTCGATTAGCGCGGTGTTGAAAGAGGAATCATCTTTTGTAAGAAGTTAGTTTGTAGAGAGGCTGGAGAAAGTCATGTGGGTGTAACACATCAGATTTTTCAATATTAATTCTGTATTTTTCGACATAAATAAAGGGACATTTTATTTTATAGCTCACCAAACACTGCTGCTAATATATGTCCTCTATCATATTTATCATCAATTTGGACGTCTGGTGTGAATGCTAAACTAATTTTTCAGGTTGGTCTTATAAGAAGACAAAAAGACAGCAGAGAGTCTAAAATAAAGAGGAAAACCAAGAGACAACAGTTTCTGACCTACCGCCATCTGACGAGATGCATGAATGAATGAAGCGGCGCGAACTGAAAATTAAAGCGCCTCTAGAAAAACACGGCCTGCTTTGTCGTAGGAAAAAAAAAACACTCTTAACAGCCGTGCATAAGTTAGGTCAGTGCCAGAAGTGAAGTACCAAGCCTTGTGCGAGGTCTCAATGGACCTCGAGGTGTTAATGACTCATGCGCTGTAAAGAGAAAGTATAAATAAAGAGATAACACGAGAGAAAGAGACGAAAGAGGAAAAGTAGTAGCAGCAAAAGGACATTCTGTTGTTTATAGTAGATTGCTTTGATCTCCTCGCAACAAATGGATGCATGCTTCTTCAGGGCTGGGCCACTCAAATACTGCCACTGAGAAGCAAATAGCTATAAGAAAATTAAATAACAAAAAGTGTTGATATACATACTGCATTCTACAACAATTAATGTTACAAAAGATTATTCTAATCCTATTCTTGTGAGTCGAGTTTGAAGATATGCAAAATTGGTTTTATTGCAGATGTTCTTATAGGTAAAAGGGAAATAGGGAAATAAGATATGCTGAATCGACTGTCAAATTATTTAAGAACAGATCGCTTTAAAATTCCGATATATTTGCATGACACGACCAAAATAGGTTGACATTGCAATATCAGCCTATGGAAAAGGTATCTCGAAAATGGTTAAAACCTCAAAAAAATGTATTTGGCATATAGTGTGTACATACTTTAGAAAGAAAACTAAATTTTTTGAGTAGTGATTTTTAGTATTTCCAGTTGTTTATCAATTACGTAAAAGTAACTTAGAATAAAGTATATTTCGATTACATTTAATATATACGTTATACTTGTATAAATATTTTAAACATGTGGTATTTTCATAAAAAATCTTTTACACGTTTAGAAAATAAAAAATCGCACGACAAGAGTAATTTGGGGTGCACAATTTGGTTGAATAGTTTTGCGTTGCAATTTGGAAGCTACAGAACTTGAAAAGGGTTATTTATAGGGCTATTTGTTTTTTCTAGTTATGCTGTTTACTGTCACACACAGACATACAAACACATACACATTCACATTGATGTTTCTAAAAACGTTTTTTATTCAAGGTGTCAACATTTGTATTTACGTAGGAATTTTGACAACCAATATTTAACTGGAATATAATATTTTATGTAAGAATGTATTAAAATATAATGTGTTCCTATCACATAAATGCAAATAAATTACTCTCTTACAAAAGATTATTCTTTTATATACACCAGGCTAATCGAGATAAATAGCAGAAATGGTCTTATTATTTGCTACCTTGTAAGACGAAGGGAGAGGCTAAAGTGATAGTCAATATTTTTAAATCTGTCACTATGCTATTGATATTGAAATTCGGTTCTCTTTGTAGAGAAGGAGAGCCATGAATCGAATCACGTCTTCCCGTTTGAGAAAAGTTTTAAGTATTTTAAAATTTAAATCAATAATGCAGAATATTTCGGAATGACTTACCAGCTATACAAACTCATCCAGAATGAAGAGGTCTTCAGAGGCTATCCTCGGAAAATTCAAGATACACATTTTGTTTGTGATTAAAATATCTTAAACATGTGGTACTTTAATAAAAATTGTTAGAGTATTCTCGAGAAAATCGAAGTTTTCGAAAACAATGTCGTGTAGCATACTTTGAAGATTATTTACCCGACTTTTCATTTTTGAGTTATGCTGTCCACGGACACACATACACACATGCATTTTTGGATTCAGGGTGCCCCAAAACATGTATTGCCGGTGAAATATTGGCATCGAGTTTTTGGGAGGAATAAAATACCTTCTGTATATACTGTGTACATTTTACAAGCGTACTAGAGAATGCAAAAAATAATAAAAATTACATTCATTTTCATAACGAATAGTATTTTAACTGGAAAATATAAGTTTCTGATAGTGGTATAAGGTTTCAAGGTTCCCAGATGAAATGAAGCTAATCGATGCTGAGTTTAATATTCACCCTCTGTTTCAATTTGTCCACCAGTCTCTTAAATTCATGAACTATGCAACAGTGTAATGTTCTGCTGTCTAATAGCTTCATATTGCTCTGGTTGTTCTCTTGACTATGAACCACGACTGCTCCTGTTTAAACGAAAATAAACCTTCGAAGTGCGTACCGTTATACTCTAAAATATGTGTATAATATGTTATATAACTAATATATAATGGCATTTTAATCTTCACATACTACTACTTATTGAACAACGTTTGATAAAGTATGCCCGTTCCGAGTAGAAAACTGATCCTTCCATCTTGCTCCCGGTCTGCCCTGATTTCTTCTGCCGTGGGACTTATAACTGTATACAATTATTACTTTCTCTATCGAGTACTATGTAGATACATAGTAAGAGAAGGCATTTTCTTCCATAAAAATATTCGATAGTGTTTTTCACGTGAAATACATGTTTTGAACACCCCTAAATCTATAGTCAAATCTTTTCAAAGGTGGTTGCCATGCGGATGAAATCCATTTCTATGCAGGGCCAGGAGTTTACAAATTTCCGTGCGAGAAAAGTTTAAGTATTTTACATTTGAAACTAATAACAAGGAATGTCTCAGAAATGGTCAATTCAATGAAAAAAACGTATATGACATAAATCGTGTTTTAACGTGATCTACTTTTTTTAAGTAAGTTTTTGTCTATCCCTTACGGTTTACCAACTAAGCAAAATTCATTCAGAATAAAAAGATCTTTAGAGGCTATTCCTAGAAAATTCAAGTTATACATTTTATGTGCCAAATAAATATCTATAATAGGCGCTAATTTAATCAAAATCATGAAAGCCATTTTTGAGAAAATCAATATTTTACAAATTTTTTCAATGTATAGGGTAGTTTGGGATTGGGGGATTTTTCTCGAAATCTGCGTGTCTCATCCCTGGAAGATACTAAACTTAAATGCTAAGTTTGGTACTTTACCGACTTTTCATTTTTGAGTTATCGTGTTCACAGACACGGACCTTTTTTCTGAAAATATTACTTTGGGATACAGGGGACCCTAAGACGTGCATTTCCGGTTAAATCTCGGTATCTAATTTTTGGGCGGAATGCAGAAGCCCTCTCTATACACTATGTAGGTACATAGCCTGTGTAGAAAAAGTAAAAATTATTAACTTAACGATAGTAACCTACAGTTAATATATGAGCTTGTTTCCCAAGCCAAACTCCCCAATATAACCATAGAAGTCAAAGGGGGCTACGTAAACGAAACAAAAAAAAATATTTTATATCCTTCAATTGTGTTTCGGTGTTGCTACTTCTTTTATAGAGCGTATTAACGCTTCTTATCTCAACCTTTAACTGCATTCATCAACATGAATTAAATTGGTACGTGCTGATGCAATTAAGCGCGGAGTTGCATAGCATAGCGAGGGAAAATTCTCGTGCAAATACATTGTCCAAATGCAAGATAGCAATCCGAGACTGAAAGCAGAGTTCATGAAGGTTCTTTTGCTAATGACGAAGATGATCTTATCCTTCCTTGACAGTTGAACTCTAGCTTCAGACCTGTAATTTTCGTCGCTATTATTTTTAATCTGCTTCTTCTACTGTCCCGGTTTTATTCCTCCAGGCGACATACATTTCCCTCTCGCATCTGGGAATTTCTGTTATTCTTATCTTTTTTGTCTTGTTGTTATTCCTTAAGCTGTAGTTGATGCTTTCAGCACACCTGGTTTGAGCGCTACTAGACTCACAGCCTTGATATCTCACTGGATTGGGGTCAATACGAGAGACAAACAAATCAATTTAAGTAGTTTGCAAGAAGATGGCGCGCAGAGCAGAGCAGTTTGTTGGGAGATCACCCCACCCTCTTTTACCTTACTCTAGCTCATAGCTTCAAATGCTTGCTCACCTTCATTTGTTTGCGTTGCTCCATTCAGGTCTAGTTAACGTCTACAGCTTTATCGTCGCAGGAACTTGTAGTAGAACTAAATAGGAGTAGAGGGAATGAGCACTCGCTTCATTCAACTGGGACAAAAGCACGTGACAATCACATTGCAGCCACTCTCATTTTCCCTGACGTATACATGTATGTTTTCCACTTCGTTTTCATGCTTTCCATGTATTCAAATTGAATGAGTGGTGGCAGTTACGGGCTAACCAGCATTTTATCAAAACAAGAAAAGCCAAAGTTTGCAAATACCAATAAAACAAATTAGCCGTAAAATCTATAGCAGGGATGTCAAGATCATTGTCATGAATCTCCCCATGGCCGCGCTCCTAAAGTGCCTCGCTTTGTGTTTCGTGGCGCAGGGGATCGTGGGTTCAAGTACCGCCCTGGGCTTGGGTGTTTGTGTGTTTGTAAATGTGTATATGTGTATTAGAAGAAAAAAGCAAAACGGCAATCAAACAGAAAAATAAAGTAAATCCTGGAAAAAGAGGAAAAAGAAAAACGAATATAACTCCGGAGTCCCGACAAGCCTCCGGAACTGTACTTAAAAAAAAATCTGATGTGTACCATTCACATGACTTTCTCTACATATCTGCAACAAATTACTCTTAAAAAGCTTACATATATTTACTTCATGTTAATCAGACTAAAATAGCAGAAATAGTCTTAATACTTGGTTCCTTGTTGCTATGTTTGCTTTGCTCCTTGCTGGTTGCTATGTCACTGAAGTTCCTTTGTAGGGAAGCAGTTGACAAATTCATATATGAGAAAAGTATAAGTCTTCATAGCAGAAACCAAAAACAAGGAATGACTCAAAAACGATGACTCCACGAAAAAATGTATATAACATAAATTGTGTATTTTAACATGCTCTACATTTCTGTGTAGTAAATTTTTGTCCATCTCTTACAGTTTAGCAGTTAATCAAAATTCCGTAAAATTCATCCAGAATAAAGTAGTCTTCAGAGGCTTTTCCCATAAAATTCAAGATATACATTATATTTCTCAGGTAAATATCTTTAATATACGACATTTTAATCAAAATCATTAGAGCCATTTTTAAGAAAGTCAACATTCTCGAAAAAAGTTCCATGTAAAGGGTAGTTTGGGGTGGCGGGATTTTTTATCAAAATCTTCGTGTCGCATCCCTGGAAGATACTAAACTTAAATACCAAGTTTGGTATTTTACCGACTTTTCATTTTTGAGTTATCGTGTTCACAGGCACACGGAGACACACACACACACACCCACACGGACCTTTTTGTGAAAATGCTATTTTTTTTTTTTTTTTTGGATACAGGGGACCCTAAAACATATATTTGAAATCTCGGTATGGAATTTTTGGGTGGAGTGCAATACCTTCTCTATACACTATGTACATAGTGCGCGTAGAGAAAGTAAAAAAATGAATTACTCTTAGCCTGCGTGGCACGTTCTGCGGTACAGTAGATAGGGTAAGGCGTTTGTATGAAATTGTATATGCAAACTTTTGAATACGACGATCGATTTTTAAAAAACTGAGCTCTGTAGGAACAGTGCTCTATATGGACATTGCTATAGGATATTTATAAATCATGTCATTGAGAACATTATAAATTAAAAAACTTATTTTACAATAACTCACATTCTGTTCTTTGCGCGTTAAAATTATTACTCATACTTTTAGAGGCATCTGAAATAATAAACTGCTTCTGCAAATGAATATGTAAACAAAACGAAAAATAGTAAAAAGTACAAACTGTTTGTAAAGAGGGAGTAATACATACACATATATAATATTTACATATACAGGGTTACTGCAAAAGAAATAGACCACTTCAACTGCCTGTAAAACAAAAACTATTAGAGATAGTAACCTAATTATTTTTGTGGTATGTTGAGAAACTCTCAAAGTTTTGTTTGTTACTATTGGTAACGCTGTAGTGTTTTGTTTGTTGTTGCAGAAGCTGAAATAGCGGAAAATCCTGTGGAAAAGGCATATTGCGTGGTGGAATTTGCTAGAACGTAATCAGCAACTGTTGTCCAACGACATTTTAGAACACGTTACCATTTGTATTTGAGTGTACTGCGCACAGACATACTCAAACAGACGGATAAATGGACATATTTTTTTAAATATGTTTGCTCAGTATAGTGTATATTTTTAATTTCAAAAAAATTATTGATAGTACAAATATTAAAACTAAAAAAATATATATATACCTATTATATGAGTAATAGTATTGTAGTGGTAGAGAAAGCAAACATTTTCAAGACCTAACTTAGGATCACTGATCCTTTTGCCTCTATCCTCTGGATAGGAAGTAGTATTGATCCTGGATACAAGTAATCAGCATTTGCAGATCTCCCTGTAGCGCACGGTTTTCTAGACTAGTAGTTTCTGCTTTTCCATTAGGTAGTTTCTCAGTGGATCCCTGGGGAGCTCACTACACAGACTGTATGCTATTCTTTTCTTCTCAGAATAGGAATATTCCCACAACAGCTCCAGGGATCAAACTAGTGTCTCCTGTAACGTTACAGCACAATGGCGTCATGGAGTCGGGCATTACTTGTTTTATAAACTACTTGAATACTCGGTGATTAATCTATATGTTGCACACTATAGACCAGCACCACTTAAAGAGAGAGAGAGAGCATAAAAATCTGATATGTTCCAATCACTTGACTTCCTCTAACTGTTCTGCAAACAAACAAATCTTACAAAAGATTATTATTGTACCTACATCATACTAATCAAGATAAACATTAGCAAAAATGTTTTATTCCTTCTTCCTTCTAAGCAGAAAGGAAATAAGGGAATACTCTAGCCTACAGTCACATCTTTTAAAATCTGGTCGATATGTGTACAACTGAAGTTCAGTTCACCATGCATTATCAAACAAAAGAAAGATAAAACGAAAGGACATCCCATTTAAGAAGATACCAAGTTTAAAATTAAAACTAATGACTAGGAATGTCTCGAAAACGGTCAAATCTACAACAAAAATGCATATTCTATAAACTGTGTGTTTTAAGGAGATTATATTTTTTGTGTAGCAAGTGTTTGTCTGTTTCTAACAGTTTATACAGTGGCGCAAAATTCAGAAATTCAACCAGAATAAACAATACTTATAGAAGCTATTCTCAGAAAATTCAAGATAAACATTTTATTTTTCATGTAAATATATTTAATATTCGGTATTTTAATAAAATCATTGACATATTTTTGAGAAAAACAAAGTATTCAAAATGTTTTCCATGTAAAGGGAGTTTGGACTGGAGGATTTTGTAGAAAATCTTCGTGTCGCATCATTGGAGGATACCAAACTTAAATCCCATTTATTTAGCGGTCTTTTAGTTTTGAGTTATGTTGTTCGGAGACACACACATACACACATTAATTACTTATTTTGTTTGTTACTGATGCTAGCAGTAGCCAGGATCTCATCAGCGACGCCGGGGTGTCCGAATTTTCTCCCGCAGCAGTTCTTTAATATGCCAGAATATCTGCTGACATGGGACTGCTTTTTTTAAGCACACTTAAATCGATATGGGCTGGGTTTGAACCCATAGCCTTGAGTTAGAAGGCCAGCACCTAACCAGCTCAACATACAGCCGGTTCCCATGGCCACGCTCGCTAAAGCGTCTCGCTTTGGTGCTTCGTGGGTAGGGGATCGTAGGTTCGAGTCATGCCTTGGGCATGGGTGTTATATGTTCGTGCAATGTGTATATGTTTGTAAAAGAAATAGTAAAACCAGTAAACCAGTAATCAGTAAAACCTACGGGGGAAATGTAAATAGGGATACAGTACCGGAGTCCTGATCAGACTCCGTTACTGTTTATTATAAAAAAAAAAAAAACACACACAGGCGAATTTTTTTGGTTTCAAGAGACCTCAAAACATATATTTCCGGTGAAATCTGAACATCATACCTTCTCTATATACTATTGCACATAGTACCTGTAGAGGGGGAAAAAACATCGCATCAAACATTTGCATATGGCGTGACGTCTCACTCTTGGGGCGTTTGTGATACAATAAACACGTGTATGATTTATGTTCAATTATGGAAATATTTTCATACAAGTGGAAGTGGTTTTAATTGTATTCTGATGTTAAAAGTATAATGCGCTAGAAGTGTAATATACCAATTGTAATGATAATTACGCAAATGATTCAGAAGGAGCGATTTTGTTTTTCCCTTTCTCAGACTAAGATGTGAAATCTTAGTAAGACAGGTTTTAATTAATGAATCGGAAAGTTGGACACTAAATAAAGTATAGAAAGTATAATGCTATTTGAAAGAAAGTACCAAGTAATATATGGACCAGTGAATGAAGGAGGTACCTGAAGAATCAGATACAATGCTGAATTACGTACAAAAACCCAAACATAAAGTAAGAAAGGCCAACAGGCTGAGATGGCTGGGGTATTTTATAGATCTGAGGACATTAACATAAGTCGAAAGGTGACCTCTACTGATCCACTCTACATGACAATCAGGGTGGAAAGACCCGCAACAAAGTAACTAGATGCCGTAGAAAAGGATCTTATTTCCCTTACAGTAACCTATTGGAAAAGGGAGATACAGGAAAGAAGCAATTGGAGAAAAATCATTGGGACGGTCCTGTACTATTAGGGCTGTTGTACCTGGAAAGAAATCCAAATGAATTATGGCTATTCATAAGAGAATTTTGTCTCTAGAGATAACTCCAAAGTTTGTAACATTTGTTTCCAGCCTTTGAATATTTTTTAACTGTCTATCAATTTTTAATGTTAAGGCATTAATTAAACCTAGTACTGCAACATAACTTTCCTGTGGTCATTCACTTTCCTTTGAATATGTTGTAGGTTTGTGAATTTCAGTAATATATAATTCCCTATTTATTATTACTATATAAATAATATAAAATAAACAAAATTAAAACAATAAATTCTAATATTAACAGAGTTATTCAGATAACATGAAATGAGATTATTACCGGTTTTTTTACATTTCGACAGTTTTGAAATATAATTTAGTAACACGTCCTTGACCACAAATGTATTATTTGTTGCCTGGTACCATACTCTCCTTGAAAGATATATTACTCCAAATAGGTTGAAGTTTCATTGTAGCAAAAAAGGTTAGCGCTCCAAACTCTGTTTTAACATACTCTGCTCGGAGACAATTAAAACTATTAACATTCAGGAAAGAACGAATGAAATATCACACTAAAGGTATTAAGCATATTATTCTTTTATATTTCTTCCAAGTTCGAGTCTATGGGAGGTACAAGGAATACTTTAGCTGAATGTACAATTAATAAACTTAAGAATTATTACATATTATAGACTAGTCAGGCATAATAAAGTATTTTCGCAATTACTGAGGTGTTCTGTTTCTTAGTACGTTAGTAGTTGCTTCTAATAATCCGTCATTGACGACGGCAGGTGGGGTTGCAATGGCCTGCGTGTTGCTCCGAATTCTTCATAAAATACAACATGCTATCACGGCTTTAGACTGTGATTGTGCATTAAAATTATTGAAACTTAATGTTTCATCCTCAATTGTGGAGGACTTCGTCAAAGAAATGCCAAGAACGGCTGATGACTACGGTGTAATGTTCTGAAACGGAGGGCAAAGGAGAGAGAAAAAGTAAAGATAGGAAACCAGGTGCAATATAGAGGATTTCGGGGTTTGACGGTACACCTGATGCACCTCCATTAGTGGCGATCTGCAAGCTGCAGACTAAAGGGCTTGTAACACAAGATGGACGACTTTTCCAGGCTATAGCCATAACTCAAGAACCCTGACTAGTGCTCTATAAAGTATCGTGAGTTGCTGAATAAAATGAAAAGGGAAATTAATCTTTATTCAATGTTTTAGTTCTTCAGAATCAGCGCCCCAAATTGTAGCTCCGTCTTGCTTCTGGAGGTGGATTAGGAATACTATTGCTTTCAAGGAAGTCGCCGATTGCTCTGTAATTTTCGCTGCGGGCTGCCTCGGTTTCCATCACCTGATGTACACCATAGGAGAGATTGGGGTGCAAGAAATTCGGACAGTTCTTAAATTCGCTCATGGGTATTGTGATGGACGTTTTAAGATTCTACATTGCTGGTTTCCGTGTTCTCAGTTCTGTTGGGCTAGAACTTTAGAAACTATTGTCATCAAGATATCTCGTTTGAGCCAGTTTTGAGAACATCAACGTTTTCGAAAAGTGCTACATGTAAAGGGTAATTTGGCGTTGGAGCTTTCTTGCAAATCTTCATGTTGTATATTTCGAAGATGCAGTATAACTTGTCCCTTGAGACTGAACAATGACAGTTGCATCACTGCAGCTGTGCGTGCGTGTGTGTGTATGTGTGTGAGTTAATCCCCGTCGATACCCCCCAATACTCCTTTTTCCATTTATAATTTCAACACTTATTTATTTACACTGATGCCACTTAGTGCCAAATATCTTGAGGGACAGTTATAATGCGCGCGGAGAAGTTTTTGGGAAAATAATTATTTTATTCAGTGACCTCAAAAAGTACATTTCCAGTGAAATTGTTATATGCAATACAATGCCTTCTCAACCTACTGTATACATGGTACAAAAAATAAAAGTTTACTCATGCTTGACTGTAATATCTTGACTTTTAATAAGCAGGTTGCTGTAGCTGCAGGGAATATTTTGAAACACAAAAAATGTAGAGCACGTTAAAACACACAATTTACGTTATATACATTTTTTTCTGGAATTTGTCGTTTTTTATATATTTCTTGTTTTTGGTTTCAGATTTGAAAAACAATTTTCTCATACAGGAATTTGTCAACTGCTTTAAATACAAACAAAGGAACTTCAGTCACATAGCAACCAGCTTTTGACTATCACTTTAACCTATGCCACTACCTTATTTCGCTTCTACTTACAAGGAAGCAAGTAATAAGACCATTTTTGTTAATTGTTCTGGATTAGCATGAAGGAAATATAAGCATAAGCTTTTTAACAATAATTTGTTGCAGAGATATAGAGAAAGTCATGTGAATGGAACACAATATTTTTTTTCTTGCTTCGTCTTTTCCATAGAATACACGAATTCACATTTAGGCACTATATCGACAAAAGAGATTATTGATTACTTAATGTTCCATTAATTTTACACGCAACACTCTAGGGGCATTAATTGTTTATAAGAATAACCAGACTGCCACTTGATACCCACAAGTGCCACAGGCTATATAATACATGGAAGTTAATATTAGTGGTAATAGTATTTTATTAAGTTTACAACAATACAATATTTGCGTCAGTCGCATGGGTCGAGTGACCGTACATGCTGACGAAAAATACTTGAGATTAAAATATTACCTACATATATATTTTATATCTCTTAACAACATTGGGAATACACACACACATACACACACTCACACAGACACATACACACGCTCGAGCGCTACGACAACAGAACCACAGAACAATAAGAAAAAGAACGCTCTGATATCTCACACACCCCCTCAAACACACACACACACACACACACACACACACACACACACACACACTTGCACTCACAACTACACCACGTATTTATAAATATAGACTAGTCAAACCACCAAATAAATCTATACAATATGTACACAAATATTTTATCTCTTTGTGCCCGTACTTCCATGAAGTATGTGCCCAGACTTGGCCAGTTTTAGCCGTTTAGAATCAAATCCCAGAATGCTGTCCTTCGTCTGTTTGAAGCTAAAAATTGGAATCACTTATAGAAAACAAAACCGGGCTTGTAGGCCGTGGTCCGCTGGGCTTCTCCCCTCGTTCCCCAGACGTTTCGCCTGCGTCTGCGGCAGGCATCATCAGTGGCGTGTACATCTCCGTGGTCTCTCAGTAGCGACTATGGAGATGTACACGCCACTGATGATGCCTGCCGCAGGCGAAACGTCTGGGGAACGAGGGGAGAAGCCCAGCGGACCACGGCCTACAAGCCCGGTTTTGTTTTCTATAAGTGATTCTAACACCGGCCGTGAAACCCTTCGAATTTTAATAATAAAAATTGGAAGTTAATATATTAAAACTTCGTGGGCAAACTGGATAGATAAGCGTATCTCATCAAGATTATTGGGGATTATTCAGATTAATTTCTCAGCCTTGTAGGCATTTTGTAGGTACGTAACTTCTGAGAGAGGAGACTAATATTGTGGGTCCGCAGTGGGGGTTTGGTGACTGGAATGATTGGCCGTAGCGCAGGCAAGTAAGTCCTTAGAGGGCTTACAGTGTCCTCTTCGTCCCATAGGTAACCCGCGGGGGAGTTGCAAAAGTGTCCATCGACTAGGCTGTAGCGAGTCCCAGGAGAGGTAAAATCGGGAAAGCGCTTCACAATTGCAACACTCTTCAGGTTCTTACTAAATAGCCCTGAAACGTATGAAACCACAGGAGGCTTAGCAAATTCCATCCGAAAATTGCTATTCAATCCCAATTTCTAAGCACTAAAGCCAAGACGGAACAAAATGAAATTCGGTCACTGGACAATAGGGAAGCTCGCGTAAATAAAAAATACACATCTCTATGCAATTCCAAATTATTTTTAGGAAGCTTATGCTTCTGTCTACTTCATGCTAATCAAGATAAACACAAACGGAAATGCTTTCTTGTAAGTAAAAGGTAAATAATGGAATACACTAGGCTAAAACGATAGTTAATCTTTTAAAAGCAGTTTGCCATGGGGTTGAAACCCATTTCTTTGCATTGCCAAGAGTTGACCAATTCCACATTTTTAAGTATTTTAAAATGCAACCAATAACAAGAAATATCTGAAAATAGTCAACTGTATGAAAAAATAGAACATGACGTAAATTGTGTGTTTTAACAATATCTATATTTTTGTGTAGTAAGTTTTGTATATCCTTTACGGTTTACTAGTTATGCAAAATGTAACAAAATTCATCCACAACAAAGAGGTATTCCGAGACTATTCCCAGAAAATGTAAGATATACATTTTGTTTACCTTTAATACAAGGTATTTTAATCAAAATCGTTAGTAATTTTTCCATGTAAAGAATAATTTGGGATGGAGGGATTTTCTTGAAAATCTCTTTGTCACATCCTTGGTAAATGCTAATCTTATATACCAAGTTTGGTATGTTACCGACTTTTCGTTTTTGAGTTATCGTGTTCATAGATACACAGACGCACTGTCACTCGGACACAAAGTGTGCCTAATTAAAAAACGAAAGGTACGTTAGTTACCAAATGTGGTATTTAGTTCATTGTTTTCCAAGGATGCAACACAAAGATTTTCAAGAGTATCTCCCGTACCAAACTGACCTTCATATGGAAAATATTTAAAAAATGCCGATTTTCCAAAATCGTTTCTAACGACATTCATTAAAATACTGTATATTAAAGATACTTAATGGAAATAAAATATATATCTTGAAGTTCCTGGGAATAGCTTTGACGTGCTCTTAAATCTCAATAACTTTTGCATTAGTGCTAAACCATAAGATATAGACAAATCTTGCCACCGAAAAATGGAGAAATCGTCAAAACACACAATTTATCTATTTTATATTTTTCTTGTAAAAGTAATCGTTTCTGAGGTATTACTTTTTGTTGGCTTCAATTCCAAAATGTTTATGCTTTTCTCAAAGAGGAATTCGTCCGTGATTCTTGTGTTTTACTCCGGGCCATGCAAAGAAGCGAATTTAACGGCAATCTCATTTTGACTTGCGATCCCGAGTAGTGTATTCCCTTATTTACCTCTTACTTATAAGGAACAAATTAAGAATACCATTCAGATAAAGGTTATCTCGATTAGCATGTAGTAGAAAGAAGAAGAATCTTGTATAAGAAGTTTGTTTGTAGAACAAGCAGAGTAAGTCCCGTGAGTGGAACACATCGGTTTTTTTAAAAAAAATTTGTTACAAAATGGAAACTACAAAAAAAGTGTATCATTTACTTATTACTTTTTTTTAAACTAATGTATAACTAATGTCAAAAATCGAACCACAAATATTATTACAGATATTCTACAGTGTTTTATGAACATTTTTGAGACCTTTACTTGTAGTTTGTGGGAGAAGATACATTTTGAGTATGGAAAAATAACAAAAAGTTGAACCTGGGAAAAATGGCTTTGAAGTTTGACATTGAGAGTGATTCAAACAATGCAATGTTTAAAATAGCGTCCAATATATATGTTATGTCTACATTAGGATAATTAAACATTGCAAATAAGTACAAGAAAGTATGGTGCATTTTTTTGAAATCACAAAATCGGCATATTCAATTCATTTACTTGCCGAATTATTAAAAATCATAAGTATGGAGGAATATTACTTATAATGGCATATTACTGGATAAATGTTTTATTTTGGAACTGTTAGTGAATAATGCCCTATACGCTGGAAGTAACTTCTCGTAAGATCAGTTTAGGCTAGTGCCTAAAACTCTATACGTATTCCTGACGATAATTTACCCCAAATTTTCATAATTGAATATTGAATGAAAAAATTACAAAACCAAATGGTTTTCATACAAAAATTGTACTGTCGTTATCCTGGATAACTATGAGGTACAAAAACTGGAGTGAATCGTAGAAAGAAACAAGTTTCCTTAAGGGCCTAAGAAGACATATTCCAGGAAGCTTCAAAGAAACACTGACAGAGTTTTACAATGTATAACATAAAATCTTTTAAGAAGCAGCTATTAAAGGCATACCTAAACTTACTGCTAACGCATTTTGCTTAGAATAGGTTTAACATTTGTAAGTTACAGGCCTTGAATTAACAATTTGAGAACTAAATCTTGCGGTCAAAGAAACGTCTGATTGTCCCTAATATCAACGTGGGTTTTTCAAAATAAGAAGAATTTAGACTCAAAAAAACATATTCAACCTTACAGCTTTTCCTAAGCGAAAGAGAACCCACTTTTGTCTGACCTTGGCAGATACGCAGCGAAACTACGCTGTGCTCTAAAAGACGATCTGTCCTTTGGAGTATTTCCAGCTCGACTGACTATATTTTTCCCACGTTGGTCCAAGGAAGAGCGGTAGTAATGAGTAATTCGAACTTTTCCCACCAGTGAATCTTGTCCAATACTTCACTATGAAAATGCTGGAAAGCGTTTGTTTATTCCATAAATGCGTGACGTCAGAGGAGATAGCCATATCTGGCGCACAACTTGCGAAAGGGTCTAAACAAACAGTACAAAATATAAACTCAACTTTTTGAGGAGAAAATCTATTCATCTATACTTTCTGGTAACAAACTTATAAATCACATCATCTATGCATGAAATCGATCACATAGCTAGATTAAGAACGAATGCGATAACCAACATAAAACATTAACGTCTAATTGGATGTTTTCAATACCAACTTCAAGCTGTATTAAATAACATTCTTTACCAAACGCCAGAGTTTTCAGTATTTATGATAAGTTCGTTTTCAGAGCTCACGAAATTCCATAACAATGACCACTTACGTAAGTTGTTCAGGGGAAAACGATGTAAACAGAGAAGTGTGAGCTTTAGAATTATATTAAAATTACAATAATTTTATTGTAATTAATGAATACTTTTGAATGTGTCCCAAAAATACAGGTATTAAAGATAGTAAAAACAAGATGATGTCGAGGGAATGAAGATGATTTAAAGAAACAGCTGATGCCCTCCCGATCTCCTAAACAATATGTTTGCCATGGTGTATCCAGGCAACACATTAATTGTTAGCACCGTCTTGGGTGGAGCTATTGTTTATACGTCATTTCCACTGGATGTATACACCTCATATAGCTCTATATTAGTGAAGCCAAATTTCTCTCGCTGCACCTGCTCCTCGTTAGTCCATATCGCAGTTCAGTCTTTGCTACCATTGCTCCCACAAGTGAGCACAGAAGTCATCTACAAAGTATAACAAAGGGGATACCAAAGTGCTAGAAGTCATTTTCTAAAGAATTAGCATCTATACCACATTCAGTACACTGTGGTATAGATACACATACCACATGTGCATCTATATAGATGTTATGCTATAGATTCTGGATCTATAAATTAATTTATATCAATTTTATTAGCAACATTAAAATTCTATTTTTTCCAACAGATATCGAACCCAAAGTGCCATTCTTTAACACTAAATTTCTCAATACTTTTACTACAAAAGTTCTGATTGGAATTTTCTCATATTTAATAGTTTTTTTTTTTTTTTTTTTTTTTAAATATTTCATACTATACCGTGAAAATCTGAGAAAAAGCTGCGTATGATTATGTTAATTGTTTTTTAAAAAACTAAACTACGATCAATATAAAAATTTCAATACATAATTTTTTGCATATATTGTGACAATCTGTGACTACTCTCACGTACGCTCAGGTATGCGGCGGTGGAGCTTCAATGTCAGACAGCCCAGTTGAATGCTTAAACAACGGCGCGCAGTAACAAGATCCTTCGGAATGCAAGACTCTTCTCACATCATAATTCTTCCCGATATTCAAGATGTTTCTCCAAGCTTCGGTTTCTAGTATTTTTGGAAGGTTTACAGAAAGTTTGCGACGTCATTTTCTCGCTATAAAAGGAGGAAGATTGTAGTGAGGTGTTGTGCTGTGGTTGTCTAAGCCTTGAGTGACTGGAGCGTTAGCGCGCAGTGGTACACAAACCATGGATGGCGTGCAGCCGCAAACTAACTTCTAATTTAGGTATGATTTATAGCAGCGAAAATAAAAAATTATTTGTAACTAGATGCTAGTCAATAAAGGCATTTGTTACAACATTCTGAAGTACGTTGGTGAACACTTTCGGACGAAAATGTGAAAAACTGAACTTGAAATAAATGACTTTAAAGTTCGACACAGAGAGTCATTTAATCAGTTCAAAGTTTTAAAAAGATGTCCAGAGCATAGTGTTAAATCCGTGCTGAGAATCAAGGTTTGGAAATGTGCACTCTACCAAAAATCGAAATTTTTGACAAAAATTGCTAAAAAAAGTATCTCTTTGTCCCCTAAGGAGCTCTGCAGCATGTTTATAAGGGAAAATATTGTTGTTTGTTAAATCTATCGCTGGTTACAATATTTTTATGGGTAGTGATAAATTGCTACTCCCTCCTCAAAAAAAAAAGTTTCGTTTGCGAAGGTAAATAGTAGATAAAGAACATTTTGCTTGAATGCGGTGTTTTCAAACTCCACTCCTTAGTCAGATAAAATGTCATCAAACAGAATAGCTTCTTTAAAGAATCAATTTTTCATTTTTTATTTTACATGTTTTCCTTCCAAAGTACAAATATGTTGTGGCATTAAAAAGGAGTTTTTCAACGTTCTTAGCACTAAATTTCTTTGCGAAACACAAAAATTTGTCCAATGCTATTACTGAATTTTTTGCCGGGAAAAAAATTCAAAATTCATTGATCTAATTGATTTTACTAAAATCGCTAAAGCACCTCTCTGTCTTCCCCCAATCACTGGTTATAATAGTTTTATGGGTAGTGCTAAATTCTAGTCCCTCTTATTGCCACCGTTGCGTAAGATTCTAAACAAAAGCATGTTTATGTTGTGAAGATAAGCTCGTAAGTTAGTAACATTTAGTTGTGTTTCTGAATTCTGATAAAGAAAAGTGCCCTGAATGCGGAGTTTTAAAATCCATCCCTTTGTAACATAAAAATTTCATGAAACACAATAGCTGTTTTGAAGAATAAATTTTCATTAATTTTACATGTTTTGGTTCCAAGATCCGAATATTTGATGATATTAAAAAGGTATTTTGTCAACGTTCGTAGCACTACATTTCTTTGCGAAACACGAAAATTGGGTTAATGCTGCCACTCAACTTTCTGCCGGGACAAAGTGACCTTGTTTAAGTAATGTACATTAATGGAGAGGCTCGTCTCGACAATGCAAACACGAGGGATACCTCACAGCAGCCAGGAGCTGTTAGCAAGGGACTCTAAGCTTCAAAAGGGGAAAAAGAGAAAGAGAGACTACTCCTCTTATCTTCCCATGAAAGGGGAGAGGTTTGAAAACACGGAATAACGTGAATGATGTAGTCGGATCGTAATGCAGCTATTCTGGAAATAAAAATCTAAAGATAATATCGGATATAAATGCAAGTAACATATCTACTGCATATGGAGAATACAAACTCATCACGTGTTCATACTATTGAATTTAATGCCTTTTCAGTGGTTAATAATATAAGTACACATATTAAAAAGGGATTAATTACAAGAGCTCGGTCCGGGGTTACGAAATTGCCAGATTGAGGTCCGGTGCAAACAAGAGTATAACTATGACCTGATGAAGTAAGCGTGATCTCTACAGTAAGTTTCGAAACATGTTATGCTACCTGGAATTGCTCACTGCATGGCTTCGTTCGGTCCCTACTAGCAGATAAACCAGTGAACACTGAAAGAGATCGCAGATTGAAAAATCTTATGTGTTCTATTCACGGGACTTTTTCTATATCTCGATAACAAATTATTATATCTCTTCATGCTAATCGTGAAAAACATTACCAGAAACGGTCTTATTACTTGTTTCCTTGTAAGTAGAATGGAAATAAGGGAATACACTACACTAAACCGACTACCAAATGTTTTAGAATGTGGTTACTATGGGATTGAACACCGTTTCTTCGCGGGGCCAAACGTTGACAAGTATCCGTATAAGAAAAGTATTTTAAAACTAAAATCAATAACAAGGAATATCTCGAAAACGGAAAACTCCACGAAAAAATTATATATGTGTGTTTTAACTAGATCTACATTTTTGTGTAGTAAGTTTTTGTCTATCTCTTACGGTTTACCAGTTATGTAAAATTCAATAAAATCATCCAGAATAAAGAGATCAACAGAGGATGTTTCCAGAAAATTCATTATATACATTTTATTTGTCATGTAAGTATCTTAAATATAAGATATTTTAATCAGAATGTTTAGAGCCATTTTTGAGAAAATAACATTTTTCGAAATTTTTTCCATGTAATAAATAGTTTGGGGTTGGGGGATTTTCTTGAAAATCTTCGTGTGGTATCCCTGGAAGATATAATACCTAAATAACAAGTTTTGTATTTTACCGACTTTGCTTTTTTGAGTTCTCGTGTTCATAGATACACGGCTATTTATCTAAAAATTGTCTTTTTTGCATACATAGGACCCTAAAACATATATTTTCGCTCCTGCTAAACACTGAAAAAGATCGTAGATTGAAAATAGTCCAAAATACGGGTAGGCATTTGAAACTAAACAAACTTGTGAATGATTCAAACTTATTTTGTGCACATTATTGGCCTGTGTTTTTTTATTAAGTTTTATACGTTTATTTGTAAAAGCACAAAGCGTCTTTATCTACTGATCATATTGTGAAATAATTGCTTTATTGTGTTATTTTATGAATCAGAACAATACATAGATAGTTTATTTTAGTCATTAAGTATAAAACACACATAGAGAATAAAAATTAATAAAACATTCTACATACAATAATGTTACAGCAGTACATTTAAAAATGGATAAGATTAATCCCAATTCAGGTCATAACTTTCTGAAATGCTATAAAGAGGATATGCCTTCAAGATTGTTTTGATTCTTCTCTTAAATTTTAACATCGGAAGAGTCATGATATTTTGAGGTAAGGTGCTGAAAAATTTAACTGACATGCATGAGAAACTGTTAAGGGTTTTATTTACTATATTTACATTTTTAATATAAATATCAGAACATTTTCGAGTGGGATAATAATGGACAGAAGAACATATTGAGAAAAGGTTAATATTTTTTAACATATAGGAGGGAATCCAGAACAAACACAGAAAGCAATGTCAGTATACCAGGTTGCATAAAAAGTGGTTTACAGTGAGTTCTTGGTGAGGCTCCAAATATGATACGTACAGATTTCTTCTGAAGAATAAATAACTGACTGGCAGAGGTATGATTGCTCCATAACAGAGTACCACTTAGTTAATTATGAACATTAGCATAATACACTGTAACAAGAGTACAACGGGAGACACCATGTCTAAGTGACCTTAATAAGAATAAGCTTTTATTTATTTTACTTGATAAGTAGTTAATATGAGTCTGCCAACACAAGCCAGTTTCGATATGGATGCCCAGAAACTTAACTGATGACAGGGAAGGAAAATGTATAGAGAAAGTGGCGTCTACAGTTTTATTATGAATAGTGCAAAGTTTATTGGCATTACATCATTTCTGCAGATTACAGGATAAATTGTGACTTTTAATAGAAATAACGTTTTAATTATCGTGAGAAAGACTAGTAGCAAGATCATCTGCAAACTATATAATGTCAATGACATTATAATGTAATGAGCTACTTTTGGAACAGACTATACCTCAACGTGTGCATGTTTACGCTACAAACCCCTCCACTACCCTCTCTTTATAGCGATGGCTGCTCTGTGTGATTGCAACTGTGTGCGCTTTGGAATCCAAAACCGAGCTCGTTTAATTACGTCCAGATTACTTTTTCCATATTCATGCAGTGGATATATAAATTATTCTTACGAAACTTTATTCTTCACTCTGGCATTTTATTTTACATAAACCATTGTCGGTATATATATTGACCTTACATGTAGGACTTAAAGGGACACAGAGGTCCTTTAGGCGATTTTGGCAAACAATTTGGTGATTGAATTTGGACGCAAAAAGTGCACCATATTTAAAGAACATATTCCTAGAGCGAATGTAACAAATGTTTTGAAAGCCATTTTAAAGCGTTGCACTGGTTAAATGGCTCCCTATTTCAAAATTCAAGCCATTTTTCTCAGGTTAAAATCTGTTGTTACTTTACCATATTCAAAATCTATTTTATTCAACAAAAAATACTACCAAGCTCTGAAAACGTTTCTCCAAGTACTGCAGAATATGTGCATTAAAATGTATGTTTGGAATTTTTATAATGATGATAGCTTATCTTAAAAAAATAATTAGGAGTTTTTTCACTTTGAAATATAAAAGTAGTAACTTTATTTTTAAGTTATTATTTTTATATGTTTAAACAGTTAATTTATTACGTAAACACTAAGGAATATATATATATATATTTTTAAACATTAAGGAATATATATATATATATATTTAAACATTAGTGTATTTAGTTCAATATTTGTAGAAGATAAATATTTATTTCACGTAATTAAATGGAATAAATTAATTAATATACCTATCCAAAAAGATGAATGCCTTTGTTACCGATAATGTCTGTACAATAAAAATCAAAGTTCTAGCTTTAATACTTAGAAACTCATGTTATCACTAATGTATCCCCTAAAGGGGAGTTGAAATGGGATTTTCGTAATTTTTTCTATTTTAATGTTTTATTAATATTTCTAATCTACCGCTTATTTTGGTGTTAACTTTCATAGAGATACACTAATTGTAAATAAATTAAAATACAATTGAAAATAATCATGTGTAGTAGCTTCTTAGAACAGGTTGGTAAACTCACTCGGTAAAACATCAATGACTGTAAATATTAGTGTTAGAGAAGAGATATGTTTTTCTTTTAATCAGAAAGCATTACTTTTAGCTATTGAAAGATTTGGCAATCCTCTCATATTGCCTTCATGTTAGAGTTTTGAAGCAATGCAAAGTTGTGCGTGGAAAGTTAGGGTACAGTTCTTTCTAATACTATGTTTGAAAGCAATTTCTGAAGAAGTAAAATGTCGTATACAAATGCCCCATTATCTCTGAAACTAATTAGCACAAAGGCCTGAAAGTTTTACAACACACTTGCACTTACATTTGCTTTATTTGATTGAGAAAATTTTAAAGCATATGGATTACTTATTTCTTTTTAAATTTAAAAAACATGTTTCAATAAAAGTTTTAGAGCTTTATTAAAAAAATTATACCTTTGCTTCTAATGAACAGAAGTATTCTATTTTTGTCAATCAGTTTTCAAGGCATTGCTGAATATACTTTGAAAACTCCAGCTCATTATGTTAAATAGCTGCAGAGATAATGTGTCAAACTTTAACATTAACAAGAGGGCATTTCGACTTCCCTTAAGAGCCCAATAATAAAAATATACATGCTAAAAAACTGATTAGTTCAATTACATCATCATCCAGTGGATATACAGACAATTGTTACGAAAACTTATTTTTCCAACTGCCCCATTTTATTTGAGCAAAATATCCACAGAAGTAGATAACTAACACATTTCTTTATAAATTTAAAGAGAATAGTGGTAGTGAAATGTTTTAAGAACATGGCCTTTTATGCAGGTTGCTTCCATGCAATTAAAAACAACTGAATTCGAAGTGTCTTTAAAAGAATGACAATTGAATGAGTTTAGCTATTAAAGAACGATATCTCCAAAATGGCGTTTAGAACAAATAAACGTGTTTCGAATGAATTGTGTGCTTTAAAATTAGCTACTGTTTTGTATAGTACTATTTGCCTTCTCTACCATACACATAATAGTTAAAGAAGGCATTGCATTTCACCCAAAAAAGCCATACCGAATATTTCATGCAAATACACGTTTATAAGGTTACTCTAATATAAAATCAGTGCGTTCTATTAACATGAACTTCTTTACCTTTCTGCAAACAAACTTCCTTATTCCTTTATTTACGTCATGGCAATTGAGATAAACATTAACAGAAATTGTTCCTTTAAGAAGAAGAGTAATAAGGGAATACTCTAGGATAAAGCGATAGTGGAATCTTTAAAAGCTTGTCACTATGTGGTACAATTGAAATTCTGTTCTCTTTATCTGGCAGAGGGTAAAACAAAAGACATATGAAATAAATGAAAACTCAGAAAATACACACCCTATCTGTGATTAAGTATCTTGAACATATAATATTTTAATCAAAATTTTCAGATAAAGGAGATTTTGGGTTTTTTCTCGTAAATCATCTAGTCACATCGTTGAACGATTTTGAACTGAAATACCAAGTTTAGGATTTAACACACACACACACACACCCACCCACCCACCCACCCACCCACCCACACACACACAGACACACACCAATTTCTCGCCAACCAGTTTTAACTTGAAAATAACCCCGTTGAATTCTGCAACTATTTTAACGCACGATGGGACATCTACACACGCCAAATACGGGGCAGTTGAACCATCTGGCACAAATTCATTTGAGGTTTCTTACAAGGAGGTCATAAGAGAAATCGTGGTCGGTAAATAAATGCGTAACGCTTACAAACGCAGTTACTGCATAATTCATTGCAGTCAAAGTTAATTGAGGAGAATACTGACACTAAATAGATAATTAACGATGAAACACGCAGCTGCAGCATATTGCGAAAGATTTATAATATTTTATTAGACACTGAAAACATACTTTCATTTAAAAGCATTGCACACTTTTAATTTCGTTAAACACATTAAATTCACTACGACCTGAGATAAAACAGAAGCTACGCAGTAAATAATTAAAAGATTTCACACTCGGCTCAAAACTAATCAATTTTATTGGTAGCAAACTGTAATCAATGACTTAAGAGTTGCTACATTTGTCTGCTGCATAATGCTTACTAGTAATTATCTGTTATACGTCCTTGCGTTCTAAGAAGGTTTAAGTATGGAATTATACTTATTTACTTTTTTACTTTCTCTACACGTACTATGTACATAGTGTATAGAGAACGTATTGTATTGCACCCAAAAATTCGATACTGAGATTTTACCGGAAATACATGTTTTTGGTCCCCCTGAATCAAAAAAAATCTGATGTGTTCCATTCACATGTCTTTCTCTACTTCTGTGTAAGAAATTATTATTAATAAGCTTATTCTTCTATTTACTTCAAGCTAATCGAGCAAAAATGAGCAGAAATAGCCTTATTACTTGCTTCCTTGTAAGTAGAAGCAAAATATGGGAGTATCATGGGTTAAAATGCATTCAAAAGCTGGTTACTAGGTGACTGAAGTTCCTTTGTTTGAATGGACACGAATTGACAAATTCCTGTATGAGAAAAGTACGTTTTTCAAAGCTGACACAAAAAAAAAAAAAAAAAAAAAAAAAAAAAAGGAATATCTCCTCGAAAAAAAAGCATGTAACATAAGTTGTGTGTTTTAATGTGCTCTAATATACGATATTTTAATCAAAATCATTAGAGCCATTTTTTAGAACATCAAAATTTTCGAAAAAAGTTCCATGTAAAGGGTAGTTGGGGGTGGGGGATTTTCTTGCAAATCTTTGTGTCGCATTCCTTGGAAGATTCCAAACTTAAATACCAAGTTTGGTATTTAACGGTCATTTCGTTTTTGAGCTATGCTGTCCACAGACACACAGAGACACACACACACACACACGCACACACGGACCTTTTTCCAAAAATATTTTTTTGGATTGCGGGGCTCCCAAAATATGTATTTCCGGTGAAATTTCGGTATCGAATTTTTGGGGTGGAATACAAATCTTCTCTATACACTATGTACATAGTACGTGTAGAGAAAGTAAAGAAAGCATTTTTGGAAAAGGTCCGTTCATTTTTACTTTCTTTATACGCACTATGTACATAGTATATAGAGAATGTATTGCACTCCACCAAAAAATTCGATACCGAATTCACCGATTCACCGGAAATATGTTTTAGGATCCCCTGTATCCAAAAAAAGTATTTTCAGAAAAAAAGACCGTGTGTGTGTGTGTCCATGTGTCCGTGAACAAGATAACTCAAAAACGAAAAGTCAGTAAAATACCAAACTTGATATTTAAGTTTAGTATCTTCCAGGGATGCGGCACGAAGATTTTGAGAAAAATCTCCCCATCTCAAACTACCCTTTACATGGAACTTTTTTTCGAAAATTAACCCCTCCGTAAGAGACGGACAAAAACTTAACCCATAAAAAATGCAGAGCACCTTAAAAACACACAATTTATGTTAAATAATTTTTTTTCGTGGAGTTTATCGTTTTTGAGATATTCCTTTTTCTTGGTTTTAGCTTTGAAAAAATGTATCATACAGGAATTTGTCAACTCCTGTCCATACAAACAAAGGAACATCAATCACATAGCAACCATCTTTTCTTTCACTTTAACCTATGGTACTCCCTTATTTCGCTTCTACTTACAATAAAGCAAGAAATAAGACTATTCTGCTAATTTTGCTTGATTAGCATGAAAATAAATAAAAGATAAGATTATTAACAATAATAATTTACAGGGTATAGAGAAAGTCATGTGAATGAAACACATCAGATTTTTACGTTATGGGCACGCACTATGTAGATAGTGTATACAGAAGGTATTGCATTGCACCCAAAAATTTGATACCGAGATTTCACCGGAAATACTATACATGTTTTGGGATTCCCTCAATCAAAAAAAAGTAATTTTAGAAATATCTCAGTGTGTGTGCCTGTCTGTATGTTTGTCTGTATGTGTGAGTGTCTATATTTCTATGTCTGTGGGCAACATAGCTCAAAAACGAAAAGTCAGTAAAAAACTATACTTAGTGCTTAAGCTCAATATCTTCCAAGTATACGACACGAACATTTTCAAGAAATCCAACCCACCCCAACCCTTTACATGGAACATTTGCGAAAATTTGTATTTTCTCAAAAATGCCTCTAACGATCTTGATTAAAATGTTATATGTTTAAGATATTTTCATGGCAAACGAAATGTATATCTAGAATTTTAAGGTAAAAGGTTCTGCAGACCTCTTCATTCTGGATGACTTCAATATAACTTTTGTATAACTGACAAACCATAAATGTATATCTCGTTAAAAATACAATTTATGTCTTATACCTTTTTTTTTGGACAATTGACCGGTTTAGAGATATTCCAGTTGTTGGTTTCAGTTTAAGAGAAGTCATCCTAGGAAGTAAAGAGAATCGAATTCTAATTGTTTCTCATAGCGACTGGCGTTTGAAAGATTTGACTAGCGTTTTAGTCGGTGTATCCTATTATTTCCATTCTATTTACAAAGAAACAAGTATTATAATCCCAATTGTTGTAGTGCTTATCTTGCTGATGTAGATAAAAGAATAATCTTTTGTAACAAAAGTTTGTTTGTGGATCAGCTAGGGAAAGCCATGTGAATGGAACACATAACAAATTTAATGATACGCTTTACAAAGCGTCAAAAAATACAAAATATTTTCTTTGATAATTGTTCTTTCACAGAAGCTGTGTGTAGGGTAGAATCAAACTGAAGCATTGAATGCCTTAGCTGGGATTTGAACTACGGTCTCAAGTATCTATTCGGCTGCTCTAACCCACTTGCTCTGTTGTTAATTATTTATTTTTAAATAATTATAAGCCGCTATTTATTTTTTTCATGATCGTGAAACGGGCACAGAATTTCTCAAGCACACATAGCGACCCGCTTTTTAAAAATCTTTATATCCTTAATATATCTTTATAATCATTGAGTATCTCGATTAACAAGAAAGACTAATAATTGCAACTCTCAGCTAACAGTGGAACATAATATTACGAACTGCAGTCCCTATGATGAGTAGCGAACAATACGAACTGTACCAAAACAAACTCCCGACACCCTTGGACCAACTACAATTCCCCAACAATGTTCTGAACTTCTTACAAACAATCCAGCTGTATAATAAAATATAATCTAAAGTTTTTGCTTGATGTACACATCACAAAAATATCACACACTAACTTTCTCTAGCTGTTTTACAAACAAACTTCTTACAAAATATTATTCTTCTTTGTACACCATGCTAAACGAAACAAACATGTTCTTTTTACTTAGTTCCTTATAAGCTGAAGGGAACTAAGGAAATACACTACTAAAACAATAGTCAAATATTTTAAATGCTGTCTTTATACGGTTGTCATAATGTTCCCTCTTTGCTTAGCCAGGAGTAAAACGAAACAAAATTAGACACATCTTGTCGGAGAAAAGTATAAATACTTAAAAAACTGAAACCATAGCAATCAATATATGAAAACAAATACCTCCACAACAAAAATATTAAGGACATACATCGTGTGTTTTAACACGATCTATATTATTTGACGCCCTCCGTGGTGTAGTGGTTACTATGCTAACTTTATACCCAAGGTCGCGGGTTCAAACCCGGCGTAGGACGATGGATTTTTCGGGTGTAAAAATCCTTAGCATGGTTTCTTCGAAAGGGAAGTAAAGCCGTTGGTCCCGTGTAATAGATTTATGGCACGTAAAAGAACCTCAAGCCTGATAGAGAAGCCTCTGAGCAAACTTAAGCAGTCTTAAACGCCCAATATAGAGCGTCCATAAATAACACGCCATTTTTTGTTTTTGTTTTGTTTTGTACAGTAAGTTTTTGTCTATCTCTAGCGGTTTAACAGTTATGTATACAAAATTCGGCAAAATTCATCCAGAATGAAGAGACCTTCAGATGCTATTCCAAAAAAATGCAAGATATAAATCTTATTTTACATTTATGTATCTTTAATATCTGATATTTTAATCAAAATCGTTAGATTTCGAAAATTTTTCCATGTAAAGGATAGTTGGCGGTAGGGGGATTTGTTTGACAATCTTAGTGTCGCATCCTTGGAAGATACTGAACTTAAATATTTTGTATTTAAAGGACTTTTCGTTTTTGAGCTATGCTTCACACACACCCACGGACATTTTTCTAAAAATGCTTTTTTAGGGGGGGGGAATCAGGGTACGAAAAAATGTATTTCCGGTGAAATCTTGGCATCGAACATTGGGTCCAATACAATGCTTTCTCTATGCATTACTCGTACATAGTACGTGTAGGGAATGTAAATATTAAACACAATGCTAATTATTATCAAGTTTAAAGGTATTAATACACACCATTGTTACACAACAATGTACACAATAGCTGTTGTTTTGCTTCTATAGGATTATTGTAGTAATGCTTGTTTCTTGTTTTTATACATACGATGTATATGATTGTTTAAGTTTACACTCTGAACGTATTCTGCTTTGTGACCCTAATGAAAAGTCGTGATATAACTCTGTAGGTAAAGCGACTTTAAATAAATAAATAATAAAAAATATATAAAGTGTCTCTGTAGTCGTGTGCTTAATATTTTAGCTTCTCACATAAGCACGTTTAGTAATAAAGTTAGCAACACACCAGGATGACTTAAATTCCCCAAATGATTCGCATTTTGTTCGGTAAACCATACGCATATCTCATATTCATGCCCCAATAGCGATTACAATATCGTATCTACTTCAAATACGGACTTCACACTTTTTCATCATTTATCAAGTCAATCAATGTTAATAAAGTGTTTTTAACATAATTAGTGTATAGAATCAGACTTACAAATGCTGGACGGAAACCAGAAGATCCATGACTGAAATTCTGATAATTTCTTTAAATGTCCAGTATGATTGGACCATTCCAATAGAAATCATGGTGGACTATCAAATTTGTAAAAGAAGAAGGCATAAGAGTCTGTATAGAAAGAAGGAAACCTTGATTCATATAATTGGTTACTGTAATGGAACGGAATGGCTAAGAACAAAATATCTGCCAGATTCTTTTATTAACTCAAGGGGAGGGTTAAAAAGCTTTGCTGGTTGAATGGTGGAGTGATAAGCTATTACTACTTTTTTATTTATTTTTTTAAACAAAAGTTGATGCAGTTCAGATGGGAGTGCAAGGAAGAGGGACAAACACGGAAGGGTAAGGTCCTCGGGGCGGAAATTGAGTTTGATTTGTCAACAATAACAGACAGGTGCAAACGGGTCGTTAATTATTCCTGCTTTTCTTTTTCCTATTCTCCTTATGTCTTTGTTACTGATGTTTCTGTTTCTTCTTTTCTTTTTCACATCAATCATCATTTATTCATTAGAATTAAAGTTCAATGTGACAAATGCAAAACGGAGTATAGACTATAGTGTATTATATAAACATGTACATGTACAATCTCAAGATATAAAATGTCTATGATTAATAAATACACCACTCTACTCTACTTCGCCTTTCCAAATTTGTTTTATTCTGGATAGTAGTGATTTTTTTTCGTGAAATCTTGTGTGTGTATGTACGAAAATAAATAATTTTGGTATTATTTATAAAGTTACATCAACAGAACCGCTAGCCATGTTGGAGTTATTGAATTAAATACGAAGGTTATTCCTTCTTTGACTTTTTCGATCTTTCATTACCTTTCTTTGTCTTTATACAGAAATAAAAATAATGGTTACAAAAATCGTTCTGTAACGCTGAGTGTAAACGCATGGTTAGTACATCCTTCTAAAGTAATGCATTCAGAACAGAATCGATATCCTAAAGAATAAACAAAATCATGAGTTGATTACGCCTTCCACAAACTCAAACTGAAGTACAAGAAGAGAAATACAGCAGGAAATGCAATATACATCGGAGGAAATGCCTTCACATATGAATTCCAAAGCACTCACCTTTGAACCGAAGGAAAATACTAATTTAGAACGCCCTGAAGCTGAGGCAAGAGAGTAGGATCAATAACGTGATCCCTGAGGGGTCGTTAGTGCAACAGAAGAAAGCAAAAAGATGGAGAAGGGCGAACAAAATTACTTCCATTCAGAAAACCCCTTCGACCTCCTACCGCTTGCAATGAAGTATACTCCAATAAATTTGGCTGGATTTCTCAGTAGTGTAATAATGTAGCATGCCTAAACCAATAAGTGCTAGAATAATTATGCCTCACAGGAATATGTAGTTTGCAAAGGTGATCCGGTGGCTGATCTAGCTCAACTCGAGCGAATCATTCTTCTACTTAAAGAAATATCTGATGTGTTCCATTCACATGGCTTTCTCTACTTCTCTGCAACAAATTATTGCTAAAAAGCTTATGCTTCTATTTACTTAATACTAATCAAGAGATAATTAGCAGAAATAGTTTTATTACTTGCTTCCTTGTAAGTAGAAGCGAAATAAGGGAGTGTCATAGGTTAAAGGGACGGTCAAAAGCTGATTGCTATGTGACCGAAGTTGCTTTGTTTGCATGGACAGGAGTTGACAAATTCCTGTATGAGAAAAATGTCTTTCAAAGCTAAAACCAAAAACAAGGAATATCTTAAAAACGATCAACTCCGCGAAAAAAAATGTATATAGAATAAATTGTGTGTTTTAATGTGCTCTACATTTTCTGTATGGTAAGTTTTTGTCCATCTCTTACGGTTTAGCAGTTATGCAAAATTCCGTAAAATTCATTCAGAATAAAGTAGTCTTCAGAGGCTATTCCCAGAAAATCCAAGATAAACATTTTCTTTGTCAGGTAAATATCTTTATTATATGAAATTTTCGAAAAAAGTTTCATGTAAAGGGTAATTTGGGGTGGGCGGATTTTTCTCAAAATGTTCGTATCGCATCTCTGGAAGATACTAAACTTAAATGCTAAGTTTGGTATTTTACCGACTTTTCGTTTATGAGTTATCGTGTTCACAGACACACGGACACACGGACCTTTTTCTAAAAATAGTTTGGGGGGACCCTAAAACATATATTTCCGGTGAAATCTGGTTTTTTGGTGGAGTGCAATACCTTCTCCATACACTATGTACATGTTACGTGTAAAGAAAGTAAAAATTACCCGTCCCTGTCGGGAATGGAACCTGAGACGACTTGGTTGAAAAGCTAAACCATTGACGACACCTCTAGTTTCAGCAATCGATATTAGTGGCAAGACGTCGAAATGCTGACATAGCTGTGTCCTCCTAAAGCAATGCTAGTATAAGTATGGGTTTTATTATGAAACAGGAACCTTGTTCAATTAACGTTGTAGGACGTCCTCCGGTTCTACTTACACCGAAAGAGCCTAGTTTCAGTTAAAAGGTGTTAACTGCAAGATTTATCATGTACCAGATGAGTTGAATGGAGTTTCAGTAACCGCTTGTGTTTTTCATGACTAATCATAAATTATCTCTTGATAGTAAAAGCCTTGTGCGCTTCGCACCCTTACGTATATATTTATAGCTCCTAATCTTTCTACCCAAATGTAAACTACTCTCCTGCACCTTCAGCCCAGAGCCTACCTGCCTCCCTCTCGCATACGCGACCAGCTTTTATCTCTGAACTACTTCCATAGTATGCGCAATATAGCGGTTATATTATTTTTACTATTATTTGTGGACGCTCTTTAACTGCTGTAACTCTCAGCGTCTCATTTTATATTGGGCGTGAAAGACCCCTTTATTTTGCCCAGAGGCCTCTCTATTAGGCTTGAGGTTCCGTTACGTGTTGTAAATCTACGACACGGGACCAAGGAAGCCATGCTAAGGACTTTTACGCCCGAAAAAATCCATCGTTCTCCGCCGAGTTTGAACCCGCGACCTTGTAGTGGTTATTCTACCCCACAAAGGATATACTATAATATACTGTCTTGTTAATCGATATACGCATTGATTAAATTTTCGCCGTATATAAACGAAGGGTTTACTAGACAAAAGGTTTTCAACAAGCGGGTCGCTATGCGTGGCTGAGAAACTCCATATAACTTGTACGATCATGAGAAAAATGAATAACAGCTTAACATAGGGCAAAATATAATTATTTGAAAACTCAAACTACTAACAAATAATATCTTGGAGATGGTTAGCAGTACAAAAAATTTTATTTGACATAAATAGTGTTTTAACGAGATCCTTTAGTAAGATTTGTTTAAATAGTTAGAAAGGTAGAGTGAAACTTAAAAATTTAATGCCATAGCTGGGATTTGAATCATGGAATCTCCTGGTCTCCGGCCAATTGGTCTAACCACTGAGCTAACATGGCAACATGCCGACAGGCATTAAATTTCCCAACTGACCCGCAATAGATTTGCTATTTAATGGTTTACTAGTTATGAAAAAGTCATTCAGAATGAAGAAGTCAGAGAAAAATTTAAGATAAACACTTTACTTGACATGTAAATTACTTATACATATAGCATGTTAATACAAATCATTAACAACCATTTTTGATAAAATAAAAAACAATAACGAAATATTTTACATATAAAGGATAGTTTAGGTTTGTAGGATCTTACTGAATATCCTCGTTTCTCAATCTTGGATGGCGCTGAACTTAAAACACTAAAATAAGAACTGAAGCTTTCCTGGCGACGTGTTAATTCAAAATCTTCTCGGGTTTCTAGCCAGGTAAAAACTTGGCTTGACACCAACGTTTCGAAGAAGTGCATCTTCCTCGTCTTCAGGGTGCACTTCTTCGAAACGTTGGTGTCAAGCCAAGTTTTTGCCTGGCTAGAAGCCCGAGAAAATTTTGAATTAAAACACTAAGTTTGTTATTTAACCGACTTTCGATTTTAAGAGTTATGCTGCTCACACACATATTAACATCCAGAAACATCTTTTTAAAACTGATCTTTTTGGATTCAGGGAGCTTAAAATTGTAACTTTCGGTGAAAAATCTGTATCAAAGATGGACATATAAGTAAAAATTTGATGTTTTTCATTCACCTGACTTTCTCTACATCTCCGTAACAAATTATTATTAAAACGCTTATTCTTTTATCTATTTCATGCCAATCGAGATAGTAATTGTCGCAAATGGTCTTATTCCTTGCTTCTTGTAAGTATAAGGGCAATAAGCAACTAGGCAAAAGCGATAGTCGAATCTTTTAAGAGCTGGTTGCCATGTGGTTGAATTCCCTTTCTTTGCATTACCAGAAATTGAGAAATTTCGGTATGAGAAACGTTTTAAGTATTTTTAAACTGAACCAATAACAAGGATATCTCAGTAATGGTCAACTGCGAAAAAAATATATGATATAAATTGTGCGCTTTAACGAGTTCATAATATTTTCTGCAGCTTGTTCTTGTCTATCTCTTTCGGTTTACCACGTATATAGCATTCAGCAAAATTCTCCCAGAATAAAGAACTCTTCAGAGGCTACTCCCAGAAAATTCAAGATATACATTTTATTTGGCATGCAAATATATTTAATATACTGTATTTTAATCAAAATCGTTAGAGCCATTTTTCAGAAAATCAAAATTTTCGAAACTTTTTCATGTAAGCAGTTTGGGGTGCGGAATTTTCCTCAAAATCATCGTGTCACATTCTAAGAAGATATTAAACTCAAATACCAAGTTTGTTATTTTTCCTACCTTTCGTTTTTGACTTGTGTTCACAGACACATGGAAACACGGGCACCTTTTTCTATGTTTATACAGGGACCTTAAAACGTTTTATACATACATAGACCTCGTTTCACCGAAAGTGTACGTTTTGAGGTCCCCTCAGTAAGAAAAGCATTTTTGGAAAAAGGTCCGTGTGAGTAGACGGCATAGCTCAAAAACGAAAAGACCATTAAATATGTTTAGAATCTTTCGAGGATTTGACTCAAAGATTTTCAAGAATATCTTCCCACCACAAATACCCTTTACATGAAAGATTTTTTTGAAAACTGTGTACTCCTATAAATGACCAACGATTTTGATTAAAATACTTAATTTTAAGGATATTCACATTACAAAAAAAAACTATATTTTGAATTTTCTGGATACAACCTCAGAAGACCTCATTATTCTGGATGAATTTTGCATACTTTTGTGTAGCTGTTAAATCGTAAGAGATACCTAAAAACGTACTTCACAAAAATGTTAGATCTTGATAAAGCACAAAGTTATGTCTTGTACGTTTTTCTTGAGGAGTTGACCGTTTTCTAGATATTCCTTGTTACTAGTTTCAGTTTTAAGCTATCTAACTTTTCTCGAACGGGACCATGCAAAACGAACCGAACCTCAGTTTTTTCCCCAGGTAACCAGCTTTTAAAATAGCTGACTACCGCTTTAGCCTAGAGCATTCCCTTCTACGTGCAATGAAGCAATGAATAAGACTAATTAATTCTGCTAATATGTGTCTCGTTTAGCATGATGTAAATAGAAGAATAATCTTTTGAGAAAATAGTTTGTATTTAGATCACCTAGAGAAATCTATGTGAAAGAAATACATCCGAATTTTTAAAATTGGTTTGTGAATTCAAGGACCCTCAAAAACATGTTATTCGGGTAAATTCTCAGAATTTAGGTGGAATACAATACCTTCTCTACCTACTACGCAGGTACATAGTGTTTGGTACAGAAAGAAAGAATCTGTAAGAACCTGCACCAACTTTCTTATAAAACCTAGCCTCTATCTGTTTTATTATTCCAAGCAGCAAACTTAACGATCGCCTTGAGCTGTGCCTTTGCCTTTCTGTTGGTCATTGGGCAAGCGAGCGTACGTTGCCGCAGAAAGTGAACGCTGTTTCCCGACAGAAGGCAGCACCTGCCGCTCCTGCAAAATAAACAGCGTGAAGATCGAAATAACAGCAGAAAGCTAAATGTTTTCCTCCACTCTGTTTAGGATTAACGCAAACAGCAACTCGTAACTTTTATCTCATCAAATCCTTAGTACATAGATAAACATTAAATATTAGCATTTAATAAACATTAAATTGACATTAGTTTTGTGAATATTACCTTGCATTTACAAAACCTGTCTGGCAAACCACTTACCATTCATAGTTGGTGAACTGAATATTATCGAAGTGTTTCCTATAAATCTTGACCCTTCTGATATGCTTTTATGCATGCACCCCTCCATTTCCACCATCAAAATAAAAGAAAAAATCTGATGTGTTCCATTCACACGCGTTTTTTTTTTTCTAGGTATCTGTTAGAAATTACTGTCAAAAATCTTTTCTGTTATCTACTTCATGCTAATCGAGATAAAATTGGTAGAAATTATCCTATTAGTTGCTTTCTCGTAAGTAGAAGGGATATAGGAGAGTACCATAGGCTATAGCGATAGTAAAAAAGTTTAAAAGCTGGTTGCTATGTCATTGAAATTCTTTTGTCTGTATGGCTAGGGATTGGCATAAATTATGGCTTTTAACGATATCTACATTTGTCCATCTCCTACTAGTTTCATTCAGAATAAAGAGGTCTTTAGAGTCGATTCCCAGAAAATTCAATATATATATATATATTTTTGCCTTGTAAATATCAGTAATATACGATATTTGAATTTAATCGTTAGAGCCAATTTTGAGAAAATCAAAATTTAGAAATTTGGGTGCCGGGAGAATTGCCTTGAAAATCTTGTGTCGCCCCTTTGGAAGATACCTAAACTCAAATATCAAGTTTGGTAAGTAACGGACTTTTTGTTTTTGAACAACTCTTTCCAAGGATCTTTTTAAAAATCCTTCTTTTTTCATTCAGGGGTCTCAAAACATACGTTTCCATGGCACGACAGCTCACCGGGAATCTTGGTCTACCGCCCGGCCGCTGCGTCCCCCTTCTCGGTCCACTACAGACGTCATGGATGGGGTGCAGTATTGGAGAGTGAGACGCGGTTAGCGCCTCGAGCCCCCCCGGTCGGTTAATGCGGTCCTCATGACCTGGAGCCGCTACTTCTCCATCAAGTAGCTTCTCAATTGCACCCCCCCAGGGACCTTACGAGGGTAAGTGCACCCCGGGCCAAGTCTCCAAGTCTCCCAGCGGGGGAAAAATCCCCACGCCGGTACTGGGGATCGAACCCAGGTCTCCCGCTTAGTAAGCAAATGCGCTACCACCGCGCTAAGGAGACGACCTCGATTCGCCTTGCAGGAGTTAAATAAAAGAGAGATAAAGCGAAAGGTGAATTCCCATTTAAGAAAGAAATTTAAATAATTTAATACGAAACCAATGATAAAAAATAGTTTAATACGAAACCAATGATAAAAAATATCTCGGAAACGGTCAACCTTACAAAAAATTTAAGACATAAATTGTGTGATTTAACAAAGATCTCTATTTTTTCTGTAGTTAAGTTTTGAACAGTTTACCAGTTATGCAACATTCATCAAGAATGAAGAGCTCTTTAGAGGTTATTCCCAGAAAATTCAATATGTATATCTTATTTTTGACGTAAGTATGCTTAATATACGGCATTTTAATCAAAATCATTAGTTGTTATTTAGAAAACAAAAATTTTCAAATTTTTCCATGTAAGGAATAGTTTAAAAACTATTCCCAGAATATTTAAGGTGTTGATTTTGTATTCTTAATATACGGCAATTTAAACAAAATCATTAGTAATATTTGAACAAACCATTAGCAATTTTTAAAAATATCAACATTTTCAAATTTTTTCTATGTGAAGAGTAGTTTGGTGAGCAGGGGTTTTCTCAAAATCTTCGTGACGCAATTTTGGAGGATTTCGTGTCGTAATCGCCTTACCCTCGCCGTATTTGTAGACTGACACCCCCTAGGGCTTACAAGCCAATGCCTAAAGCCTGTCGGGGAACCAACGTTATTAAACCACGGAATGGAGAACCTGTTACGAGGGTTCGGCCCGTAGCCAGGCATGAACAAGAGGAAGTGGATGGAATGAAATGTAAGTGAAATTAATGATTGGAAGGGTGATGATGGAGCAATTGGTGGAATGAGTGGCTTGGGAAACCGGAGAATCCGGAGAGCACCAGCCCAGACACCGCTTCATCTACCAGAAATCCCACATAAGGGCGCTTGGGATATCTTGAGGATAAGAAATTTAAATACCATGTTTGGTATTTTACCGACATTTGGTTTTTGATTTATCATGTCCACAGACAGAGGGATACAGACAAGAAACAAAACACCCACACCCACACACTCACATATACACACACAGCCACCTTTTTCTATACATTTATTTTTTGTATATCGGGGGACCTTGAAATGATTATTGCCATTGAAATCTCTGCATTCAATATTTGGATGGAGTGCAGTATCCTTTCTATCCGATGTGCTATGTACCAAGTAGATAAAATAAGCATATAAAATCGATAAACACTAAATTTCAATTTTATGCGCATCGTTTCAGGATGCCGGGCGAACACATAAGATATGAGTTCACTCCGAAACAAAACAAAATTTTCCTTACTTTTTATTTCCTTTCTAGTGGCTGTATTTATTTCGACTAAAATTATCGGTATCGATATGAATAAAATATATCTATATTTAAAAGTTGCTATTTGAACCTCCGTTAGCACAGGTTAATCTTTTCACTGGGTTGGTCCATTTATAGAACTGATTTTCTAAACGTGGTTGTTTTTATTGCAATTGAATTAAGTGGAACAATCATAAAGAAATACACAGAAGCTTACTACAGAATAAATGTATTTAGTTAAAATGTGCAGCTGTTGTCAAATAAATTGATTCGTAGCTGTTTTTGAAATGGATATTGTATGTTTGCAGTCTGCTAAATTGAAGTTTGTCAGTGCATTATCTAATAGAACATGCTTCAGAATGCACGATGATTATTGCTTTCCCATTAGCACATTCACAAATAGATCTAGGAAAGAACAGTTGAGTGTTGATTCCGCAAGGGAAATATTTATAATGGGCAAGGAAATATTATACTTGATTAACATTTTTCTGAATGAAGTATAAAATATATATGTATACTTTCTTCATCAATGTTATTACTATGCACGTTCATAGTAGGTAGAGAAGGTATTGTATTCCACTGAAAACTTTGATACAACGATTTCACGGGAAACATTTTTGTTTTGAGATCCCCTGAATCTAAATAGAAAAACATTTTATAGGAAGGTCCATTTGTATGCGTGTGTGAGTGTGTCTGTCTGTATATCTGTCTGCGAGTGTGCAACTTAGCTCAAAAATGAAAGTTCCGTTAACATCCGTTATATAAAGTTCCTTGGTACTTAAGCATATTATCTTTCAAGGATGCAAAACGAAGAATTTCAAGAAAATCTCCCCACTCCAATCTATGCTTTTGAACAAATTTATAAGTTGTTTATTTTCTCAAAATAATTCTAACGATTTCGTTTAAGGTACTAAATATTAAAGACATCTACATGACAAATGAAATGTATATTTTTAATTTTTTGAGTACTTAATTTTAGTATATTTCAAAGATGCAACACGAAGAATTTCAAAAAATCTTCCCACGCCAATATAACCTTTACATTGAAAAATATTCGACATTTTTTGGATTCTCTCAAATATGTTTTGATTAAAATGACGGATACTAAAGATTTCTGCAAGACAAATGAAATGTATATTTTGAATTTCCTGAGAATAGTCTTCTGGATGACTTTTGCAAAACTGGTAAACCGTAAGAGATAGACAAACTTACTGCAGAAAAAATGTAGATCTCGTGAAAGCACACGATTTATGTTCTATACGTCTTTATTGTGGATCTAACTAGTTAGATATTCCTTGTTATTCAATTTTATAATACCTTTACTTTTCTCAAACAGGATGTCATTCGTGTGTCTTTTGTTTTACTTACTGCTATGCAAAGAGAAATAAATTTCAATGTGAATCGCATATCAACAGGTTTTGAAACATATGACTCGGTTTAGTTAACACATTCCCTTATTTCCCTTTTACTTATAGAAACTGAGTAATAAGACCACTTCTGCTTATGTTAATCTCAAGTTTCATGAAGTAGGAAGAAGATTAACTTAATGTAGGAAGTTTTTTTCTAAAAAGGAAGAGAAAGTTATGTGAATGGAACACATCAGATTCTTTCTTAATGGAAGCTAACGTAATACTTTCCGCACTACTATTGTTGTTGTTTTAGAAGCAAAGATGAGTTTGAGGTTCCTCTGGTCATCTAGTATAACGCAACAACCCAAACGGTTGCATTCTGGACTCTGTGAATTTAATATTTCGGTCCTCTTTACACATTCCGCCGATGTCCTCATCCCCTCTCTCTCCCATATTATGGATGGATTTTCTTCCGAGATTTGTGTGCATTTTCCGTACCCTTCAATTTAAATTACCCAATTCCTGTTCTTTTCCTTTATTTCTAAGGCAAGTATATATACATCTTTACTAAACATCGAGTGTTTATTAGGTTACTTTACTGCTTTCCTGTCTCAAAAATCATATTTCTGCGACTTCCGTTCTCTTCCTGTCTCTTTTAGTATCTGATGCGTAGGTTAAAGATGATATTACCATGGCCTGATACAGTTTTAAAACTTTTTCTTAACTTCACAGCACAGTAATAGAATGAAAGTTGAACCAGTCCGGAAAAGTTTAACTTTCTAACTTTCTGCGGATGTGAAGAAGCTCACCGTACTATTTAGCTCCAATAGAAGCTAATGAATAAGCTTGTCAACTAAAAGTATTTCTACTTTTGAAGGGCGTTTTAGATGTATATCTAAAGTATTGAAATTCGTTTACAAGGTTTAACAGATACTTGAATGCGCTTTTATACGCTTACGATTATCTCTCATCATGGTAGTAAAAAGATAACAGCATTGGTATCGTTGGAGCTAAATATCGCATGTTAGTGCCTCGGACTTGGTACTTTTCAAGCGTGATTTCACTTTCCAAATTATTTTCTAAACAATGCTAGTGTCGGGAGCACATACAAACGTAGAATGCAGGGAACAGCGATCGAGAATAAAAGAAAGAGACAGTGTACTATCTTTCTGCCTCTGTGCAGCAGTTTCTCCCATCCGTCTTCACATGTGCTCCCAATTACCTACAGTATGAAAGACCAGTACATTTAGTTTACTTTGCTAGACTTGTTAGACTTTCGGAAGCTTTTAATCAATATGTATACATATTTATGTATTATTCTGTTAGCGTATTTTCAAAGATAAGTCTGCTAAATCATACTGTTGTTTATTAGCGGTTTGTTCCCTTTCTATCACATTACCTTACAAGGTTATAGCCAGACACAATATGGGTTAACGTTTGAGGGATGGAAAGTTAACAGCACTACGAAGATTTATGACGTCAGAGATAGGGAGCGGGATTGGTACGTTCACTATCCGTAGGACTAGGGAAGCGACTTACTCTTCCTGTTTTTGCTTTCTTTTGATGTGTATGCCAAACTACTTGTAAAATATTCTGCCAAACGCATCAAAGGTACGGAAATCGCAAATGTAATAATTTGCAGAAGAGTTAGGATCGGAGATCACATGTGCTATTGGTGAAATGTAGAGAAGTTTTTCTCAGTATAAACGCGGCTAAATAAAACATCGTACTTCGCCGCAAAATTTCTCAAAAATATATTGTTGTCCATCCTGTTAAATATTATCGTAATGAAAGAGATTCAAGTAGTACAAAATAGATTAACTAGTGCAACTACCACAAATTTTAAATTTGCATTAAAATATTGGACATATCCACAAGCATTAATATATACATTGTTTCATAGTACTATTTCTGAAACAACAGGTTTCATGGTCTGTAAAACATAACATTTCAAAGTTTATGTGCAAATGTTTACTGTAATATTATATAAAATCGTGAAACATTTTGTGTAAATATTTACTTGACCCGCCTGCTTTTGTTTTGTCTTTCAAATATGGAATCCTAGAACACGTGCTCTTGCGTCTACAGTTAAAATGCGCAGTGAACTTTAGTTCCAAATGCGTTATGTAGTTATAATCCTAGTAATTTATATTTAGCATATATAGTTTACAATATTTTCAATGTGGTTTATGTGCTTGCTTCGAAAGTTTCCCCATGCCGGCTGTTATAAGCATCACTGTTCTATGAAATAGAAGGCAGCGTTACTTTATTTACATATAATGCAACTCAGCTGTGAAAACACTAAACAATACAATTCTGGACCTATTAATGTCAAATTTTTATGTGAAATTTGGCAGGCTCTAAATAATACTACATGTATAACTTCTTGTTACTTATTAATTGAAGTATTAGATCCACGTTTATTCTTTTTAAAAATGTTTCTGTTCATGAACCATAAATTACTGGCATAAACTATAATTAAGCTGTAATAAAATATTACATAAATTTCTAAGAAGAATGTTATTACTTCGGCTGCAAATACTTTACCAATATTAAACTAATTTTTTGCACTTGTATTATATAATATATTTATTTGTATAATAAATATGCATCATAAAAATTCAGTTTCTTTGTCCAAAAGATTGTAAAACAATTCAAGAGCAAATTTGGTAACTGCAAGATGTTGAAAGAAAGCATTTAATAAAAATCTGATGTTACATTCACATGACTTTCTCTACATCTCTGCAACAAATTATTGTTAAAAAGCTTATGCATCTATCTACTTCATGCTAATTGAGAAAAAACTAGTCTTATTACTTGCTTCCTTGTAAGTAGAAGCGAAATAAGGGAGTACCATAGGTGGTTGTTATGCGACTGAAGTTCCTTTGTTTGTATGGATAGGAGTTGACAAATTCCTGTATGAGAAAAGTATAAGTTTTTCAAAGCTGAAACAAAAAACAGGGAATATCTAAAAAGCTATCAACTCCACGAAAAAATGTTTATAACTTAAATTGTGTGTTTTAACGTGCTCTACATTTTTTATGTCAAGTTTTCGTCCACTTCTTACGGTTTAGCAGTTATGCAAACTTCCGTAAAATTCATCCAGAATAAAGTAGTGCTCAGAGGCGATTCCCAGAAAATTCAAGATATACATTTTATTTGTCATGTAAACATCCTTAATATACGATATTTTAATCAAAACCGTTAGAGCCATTTTTAAAAAAATCAAAATTTCCGAAAAAGTAGTTTTTGAAGGGTGTTTGGGGTGGGGGATTTTTCCCAAAAGTTCCGTGTCGCATCCCTCGAAAATACTAAACCTATATACCAAGTTTGGTATTTTACTGACTTTCGTTTTTGAGTTATTGTGTTCACAGACACGGACACACACACACACGGACCTTTTTTTGAAAATACTTTTTTTTTGGATACAGGGGACCCTTAAACATATATTTCCGATGAAATCTTGGTATCGAATTTTGGATGGAGTGCAATACCTTCCCTATAGACTATGTGCATATTACGTGTAGAAAAAATAAAAATGAGCAGATTGGAAGTAACATGCAAAACACATGTCTACCAAACTTTGAAATTTCTGGATTTCTTTATAAGTATTTGAAAACTGATTATAAAACTATAAAGTAGAAACATAATATGAAACTAATAATATCAAAATCGACTTTGGATGGATTTTTGATAAAGTCCGGAGAGTTGTCTCAATATTAGAAACTCGATGAACAGTGACACAGATTTAAACAAAAGTACAAATGGCGCTTTATAGCGGGAAAATGTGGCTGTCCATATTTTATAGAATCAATCCCTGCACATATCACACTTCTGGTTATTGGTAATATGTGAAATAAGTAGCATTTTCTGTGTAGTCTAATCATTTCTCCAACTGGTATACAGATTTGGTTATTATAATAAGAGATTCATTGTTCTCAAACCTGAGGGCTTGATTAACTATGCTATGGTTTACAGCTTCCTATTTCCCTAAACATGTCCTCAAATCTCATGAGGGTATTGGCAGCTGTCCCTTGCCTACGAGTATAATTCTTGTCACAACATATGTGGTCGAGGTACATTCATCATAACTAACATTTAAACAAATGCAAATCAAGACAATTGTCACGAGAAAGATATTGTGTACTGTGATAAAGAAAACAAATGAAAGTAAAACAATGGTTTGCAAAGAAGTAAAGGTGAGAAATTTAGAGGACAGTCATTATGTCCTTGACATTTTGTTACCATTATCCATTTGTTCTCATTTTGTTCCTACCTTCAGTACTGCTGACATAACTCTTCTTGATTTATCGTTTGATTCTTTTGTCGTCCATTCAGACTTTGTAGATTGTCATGCTTCTTTCAGGTTAGGTATTCGTAGCAAATTCCCATCTGATTGGCTATTTCTTTTACATGTTCGATTCAGTTAAACGTCTTTCATTTCTTTCGCATTTGAAGTAATTGAACACCAAATCCTGAGGAATGGGGTACATGGGAAAACATTAATAAAGCTCTGATGTGTTCTATTCACAAACATTTCTCTACCTGTTCCATGTACAAACTACTCTCACAAAATATTCTTTATATATCATGCTAATCAAGATAAATATTAGCAGAATTGGTCTTGTAACTTGCTTCCTTGTAAGTAGAAAACAAATAAGGGAATGCATTAGGCTAAATATTTTAAAAGTTGGTCGCTATGTGAAACAATAGAAGTTCGGTCGCTTTGCTTGGTCCCTTTGAGTAAAGTTAGGAAGTTTAAATTGAAATCAATAACACAATAAAAACGTATATGATAAACTATGTGTTTTATCGATATCTACATGCTCAGTTTAGTAAGTTTTTATCGTTATACATAATTATGCAAAACTCATTTAGTATAAAAAGGTTTTCAGAGCTTTTTACAGAAGATTCAAAACATGTATTTTATTTCTCTTAAACGAATATCTTTAATATATTCTATCTTAATCAAAATCGTTAGAGCGATATTTGAGAAAACAATATTTTCAAAAATGTTCTATAGAAGTGGTAGTCTGTGGTGGGAGACATTTCTTGAAAATCTTCGTGTTGCATCCCAGAAAGATACTAAACATAAATACCGAGTTTTTTATTTTACGGTCCTTTAGTTTTTTGGGCTATACTGTCCACAGACACACGCACACACACGTAACCTTCTTCGGACACGTGCAACCTCAAAACATATATTTCCTGAGAAATTTCGACAGCAGTGATATGCAATACCTTCTATGTACATATGTGCTAAATTAGGACTAATAATTAAAAAAAATATTGATAGTACGAATATCAAAACCCAAAAAAAAAATAATAATAATAATAAAATAAAACGATTTAATATAACATTCCCTATATAACGAGAGTGACGGGAGATGTGTACACATTATAGAGCTGTGATAATTTTATCAATCTTCATAAAATTACAATTAAATCCACATGAACATGAAGACTGCAATAAATATAACATCACAAATAAAGTTCAAAAACCTAATACAATATATAATAGATAAACTTAAGTAAACTTGATTTTCATGTAGTAAACACAAAATGCTACAGGATGGGGAATAAGACGCATGCTCAGTAGCAAGGGTAACAGTTTAAACAATGTTGAGATTCTGTAGGTTGACATGAGTACTCTTTATTTGTATAAGACAAAGTAGCTTTTTTAAATGTAAGAAAAACACCAGGATTTTATTCTAATAACAATAAGCATTAAATAAAAGGTTTTTATTTCTCTGGCACGTATGTTCAATGTACACAGTAGTTAGAGGGGATATTATATTGCGCTCAAAAGTAGTTACCGAGATTTCACCGAGAAAAACAATTTTGAGGCTCACTGAATCCGACAAAGCATTTTTAGAAAAAGGTTCTATGTGCATGTGCATTTGCACCTGTGACAGCATAGCTCAAAATGAAAAGTCCTTTGAATATCGAACTTGGATGCGACCCGAAGATTGCCTCACCATAAATTACCTTACATAATTTTGTACATGCCTTTGTTTGTCTTAAAAAGTTCATTTCTGCATTTTGTAAACAGCTTTTCATTTTCTTTGTGGTGACCCATGTCTCACTTCCATATATTAGTGTAGGGATCGCCATTGTTTTGTAAAACTTTAATCTAATTTCCTTTCTTGCTTTATTTCTCATTGTTCTATGGAACTTGGAATCTTTTTATTCATATCTCTTTTAGTTCTTGTTCAATAATTGAAGTTGCATCCTAGGTAGTTAACTCCGTCATCAGTTCTAACGGTTCGACAATAATTTGTTAGAGAATTTAGGAGAAAGTCATGCCAATGGAACACGTCTGGATTTTTTTATCTTTGGAACAAATATCCTGTCGGAAAATTGGATTGTATCTCGTTGTTGTTGTTTTTTTATTCATACACACATTCATAGCTCAATTATACCTTCAGACTCTGAGGAGAGTAGGGAATAATCTTGGATAGAATAAAATTCCTGAACACCTAGGTGGGAATCGAACCCGGGACCTTTACAATAGTAACCAGATGCTCTATCGACTGAGCTATGCAGTACTGGCAGCTGTAGTATCATGATCTTACTGAAAGGTTTACACGTGTTGCAAGCCTGGGATTCTCGACACATCAGCCTTGGTTTATCCTTCGCGACGAAACAGAAAGTTAATGGGTTAGGCAAAAGTGTCGGTTCTGTGGGCTTCTCCATTGCACGTTTCTTTTCATTTGCGAAATGGTGGTGTGTTGTGCGGAGCAATTTTCCTTGTGCCGTTAGGGAGGAAATTGGAGGAGGGTCTTCAACAGAGACGGAGACAGAAAATCTCTTTTCTAAACAACGTCGCTTCTGAAGCGTGCCGTTCGCCCTCAATTGTTCTCTCTCCAGCCAGCATTGTGTTGGGTAAATAAGTCATCAAATGCGATTGTTCAGACTTATTCAACACTGGAAACCATAGCGGTTTTAGCTGCAGGCAACTGTTTTCAGTAAAACAAAGACAACTAATATTTGTACGAGAAAGGCGAACAACCTTTTGATAATCGCACGACTACTTAATTATATGTGTAAAACACACTGTAACTTAAAACAGAAAGTTTACCCTGCCATACAAGCAAAAGTTTCACATGAATTTATAAAATATAAAACTACTTTCACATAAGATCCATTTGCGAGATCACAACTCTATTCACCACAAATATTTTCAAGAAAATGTCCCACCCTCAACTACCGTTTACATGGATAATTTTTCGAAAATTTTGATTTTCTCAAAAATGCCTCTAACGACATTTATTAAAATGTCGTGTAATTAAGATATTTTCATGACAAACGAAATGTATATCTTGAATTTTATGGGAATAGACTCTGAGAACCTCTTCATCCGGATGAACTTTTGTATAGCTTTTGAATAACTGGTAAACCGTAGGAGATAGATAAAACTTGCCACACAAAAAATGTAGATCTCATTAAAACACACAATTTATTTCAAATACATTTTCCTTAGAGTTAACTGTTTTCGAGATATTCCAAGCTATTGGTTTCAGTTTTAAGGTACTTAAACTTCTCTCAAATGGGAAACATCATTTTTTTCGCCTCTCTTTGTTTACTTCTAGCAACCGACTTAAAGAATCTGACTATCGCTTTAACCTTTGCATTTCCATATTTCCTTTCAAGTTACAAATAATCGAGCAGTGAGCCAGTTCTGGTATGATACAGATACGAGAGTAATTTTTGTAAGAAAGTTGTTTGTGGAACAGCTAGAGAAAATGATGTGTATGGAGCACATCATATTTTTGAATGTCATATTAATATAAATTAAATGCATGACACATTATATACTTCTTCAAGTGAACATATATAAATTATTTTACAATTCTGGCGTAATGATATCTTGTTTACAATATTTTTATATTATTTAATTTTATTATTATATGGGTATTGCAGTTCTAAATCTCGGCACATACGGTTTTGCAACTTAACGTTCACATGTTTCTTGGCCGTCCATTTTACAATCCATACTTGTTACCATTTTATGCTTTATCAGCCATACTTTGTAATTTACTTGTTGCGTTTGTTTCAATTGCCATTAAGTGAAATATATTATAGCTTCATTTCCCTATAATATGTCTGTGAAACGTAGAATTTAGAATTATTCCAAAAGTAACGTTGACCTCATGACATTTCTTGATATTACAGAATTTTTTCCTTTTTATGTCAAAACAATGAATTGTAAGCCCGCCTGAATAGTGTATGGAGTAGCGTACCTATCTAACATTCAATAGGTCGCGGGTTTGAATCTAGCTTAGGGCAAGTAATGTGGATAAGTATTTTTCGGTGAATTTCCTTTCCTGCGTAGGCGAATGTCGAGTAACGTACAAAGCTGCATGCACCCCGAGATCATTTGAGCAGCATTTCACCAATTTCATTCATCGTACGATATAACCAACCACTATCTGCAGATATTTATACGCGCAAAGTCTTTAGTGGCCTTTTTCTGAGTTTCACTTTAAGTAGAGTCTAAATGTGATTTCCATAATCTCTTTTTCATTGTCATGTTTTAATTGCATATGGATATTTCGAATCTCTCAATAATTTTAGTATAACTGTTATATAAGTGCGCTAATTATAAATAGTTTAAAATATTGTTGAAAAGAATCCTGCATAATAGTTTTTTTTAGAAAAAGCTTGGTAAAACATTGATAGGTTTGTAAATATGAGAAGAGATTGTTTTTTTATCGAAAAGTTTTACTTTAGCTATTCGCAGCATAGGCATCCCATTCATATTTCCTTCGTGTGAGAGATTCGAAATACTGCGAAGTAGTGTTCGAAAAGCTAGGTTACATTTTTTTAATGTTATGTTTGAAAGCATTTTATGAAGAAGTAAGATTGTCTAAACAAATGCTCTATTGTCTCAGTAACTATATGACACTAAGGGTTGAAATTTTACCACACATTTGCACTTTATCAGGAACGTTTTTATATACATGGATTAATTGTTTTGTAAAACTTAAAAGTCATAGTTTCTCAATAAAAGTCATATCTTTCCTTTTAATCCACAAAAGTATTCCATTTTTCATCAATAAACAGTAAATCTATTGCTGAGTATACCTTGAAAATTTTAGTTCATTATTTTAAATAGTTGCTGACGAAATGGGTCAAACTATTAATGTTGGCAAGATAGGGCATTTCGACTCCCCATAAGGAATTTTCTTGCGTCGAGTGGTGATATTCGCCAGCCTACTGTTTTAACTAACAATGGTTTCAGTGGGGCTTTGGAACTAAATCCCTTTACTATTTTTGTTTGAATACCATTGCAGTGCTAATTCGCCTGTACGTACAACAGCATGCAGCTGACGGGCGGAGTGACCCCCCAGTCCCATTACTAGCAGACACGGTGGCCCACGTTACATATTAATGACGTCAACATTACGTCATGTTAATTCTCTGTTGCGTCGGTCCCGCCCACCTCACTGCTGCTCTTGCATGCAGAGCACTCGTTGCCACTTTCAGCATAAACCTGCGACCTGAGCTGCATTTCATTCCATTCATTTCATGAGGAATAAAATTTTCATTCCTCTGGAACAGGTGTTCCACAATGCTTTAAACATGGAACAAAAAGTTCGATGCACTCAAACACTAACAAAACAGCACTTAATGAACAGGATAAAGGGACAAAAATAAATGGATTTTTTCATTCGTGTATCATATTTAAATAATGTGTAATGTTGTGGGCTTATTTTAAATGTCATCAATGTTTAACGCTGAAAAAGTACTAAATGTCATTTTACAAATCAGAGACATAATTAAGATTAATTCGTGAGGCACACTATGAATGCTAATTCTGGAGAACTTGACGAAAAAATATATATTCCAATATTGAAAACATCCGAGGGCATGCACGAAGATATGAATAAGTGTATTTATTGACATAACAGTATCATACATTGAGCTTCACGGACCGTACGTGCTTTTGTAATGCACAAAATAGTAAGCAATATTAAAAAAATAATTAAAAGGGTAAACACGAAAATAAAAAGACAAAACTATTCAAATACAGTAATTTAAATTTACAACACATTAATGTACCCTATTATAAAACACAAACACACTTAAGAAAAATATATACACATATTATATATACATAATATATAAAACCACGACAGAACAATGACATCAGTATGATATAAAGTATATGTATGTAAACACTTTTGTTTAGCTATTCTTATGCCCCCACCACCCCGCTTCTCTTGTCAGCCTTCTCAGATCTCAGCTGTCTTGCCTTAAGTATAAATTTACCTAACTAGCTGAACACGCTAGGTAGTGTCTGTTTTTACTTTCTCTAGTTCTAGCGCGAATGTACACTGTACATATACTGATTGTATTCCACCTAAAAATTCCATACGAGATTTCACTGGGGTGTGTATGTGTCTTTGGGCAGCAGCTCAAATATCAAACTTGGTATTTAAGTTCAGTATCTTTAAAAATGTGACACCGTGGCTGAGTGGTTAGCTTGCCTCCCACCTAGGAGGTTAGGGATCGGTCCCAAGCGCCCCATGAAGGATTTGAAGTGGACGAAACAGTGTCTGAGCGCGTTTTCTACGGGTTCTACGGTTTCGTCCGTCACTAATTCCAACAACTGCTCCATCATCACCTATCCTATCATCCATTTCGCTTACATTTCATATCATCCACTTCCTCACTCTCATGCCTGGCTATGCGCCGACCCTTATTTCCAGGTTAGGTACCGTTAGCTCCCCGTCAAGCTCCTGACCCCTAGGTGCCCGCTTGTAACTCCTAGGAGAGCGGCAGTCCTACATAAGGGAGGGTAAGCAGTCTATAAAAACAATAAATTATCTTCAAAGGATGTGACATGAAGACCTTCCACAAAATTCCACCACCCCCAACATGGAACATTTTTCGAAATGTTTGATTTTCTCAAAAATAGCCCCAATGATTTTGTTTAAAACGTCATATGTTTACGATAGTTTCATGACAAACGAAACGTATATCTTGAATTTTCTGGGAATAACCTCTTAAGACCTCTTCATTTCGGCTAACGTTTGAACATATAACTCGTAAACATTAAAGCCTGCTACACAAAACTATATATCTCATTAAAACACATGTAATGTCATAGTAATTTTCTAGAGCCAACTATTACTGAGACATTCCTTGTTATTGGTTTCAATTATAAACTACTTAAACTTTTCTCAAGTGGAAAGTCAACTTTCTTTTCAACCTTTTTGTTTTGCTTCCAAGAATGGAAATGAGAGCCGAATTTTAATTTTTGAGTTTCGCATAGGAAGAAAATTTATTTGACAATCACTTTAGCCTAGTGTATTCACTTATTTCCCTTCTACTTTGTAGGAAGCAAGACAAGAGACAATTTCAGCTCATTTTTTCTCGATTAGCATGACGTAGATATAAAATAATCTTTTGTAAAGAAAGTGTGTTTATGGAATAGCTAGAGAAAGTCGTGTGAATGGAAAACATCAGCCTGTTTAGTTATATATTGTCAAATTTTCAAATCTTATAGTGCTGGTATTAACTGCATCATATTTTTATCGTGAATTTTTAATTCACGAAGATTACATTTTCGAATGTGATTTTTTATTTGAATTGTATAATAAATGCTTATGAATTGTGTTTAACTTGACTTTACATATTGCCATAGACAATATATTACGTCCTGAAATATGGGAGCCATTGGTGACGTAAATAATACAACAATTGGGAAGCAAAATTATGACATTTTGATGCAATTGCTTTTGGCTGAAAACAGAATGTTATTTTATCTTATAATCAAAACATTGCATCTTATAATACAGGTATTAATTGCTTTATCAAATCAAGTAGGAGGTGTTATTATCAGCTACGGCGTTAAATTAAATATTCTAAAATGATTTTATACTTGTATGACATAATAAATGATTATAAATTATGTGTAATAACATTTTACTATATTACAATTCACAATACCTTATATCCTGAAAATTGAGACTCATTTGCAGCGAAAATAATATAATAAAGGGAATAAAAAACATGATATTCTCCTGCAATTGCTTAAGAAACTAAGTATTTCCAAATATATCGATCTCATCCTTATGAAATATTAGCGTTTATACTGGAGAACTGAAAATACCTAATCTTTGCAAAAACTTCTGAGTATTTCTAGAAATTAAAGTTCATCTGGTGTGCATGAAGAGTGAATAAATTTAGAAACAATTGTATTCAAAATAAAAATTCTCTCTAAATATAAATAGTGGGTTAATTTTGCGGTACATCCTTAGAAATCCTTAACACTGATCAAAGAAACTTATTTGAAGCCATGCACATTTATTTCCTTTTTGTTAGTCCAAAATGACTCAACACATTCTGTAAAATAATTTCTTTGAGGTTTTGCTTCCTGATAAAATTAGTATTAATAATTCTTTCTTGTTTAGCAATTGTTTTGGCAATCCTGTGAACCTGTCCGTGTAGAATCCTGTCCACACAGCAAATATACTGAGTTTCATTTCATTGAGTGTCTTGATGCTATTGTTTTGAGTCGATTATTTTACATCAAGGAGGTAACGTATTAACCATATGGCGATGAAGTTGCCTAGCAAGCACGGCGTTCAAATTAAAGAGTACTAATGTAAGAATAATATTTATAAAGCGTAGAGGAAATAAAATCGTAAGATAAACTAAACAATCAAACATGATCATATTCCTTGCAGTGGCTAGCTCCACGGATGTCTTATTCACTGGAGAAGTCGCAATTCAATTGTTGTGAACTCATATTGACTTACACTGACGTGTATAATAAGTAACTCACTTACAGCTTTCATAAACCTATGACTAAACAAAACGCAGCGCGAAAGAGGTTTATTAGGGGATGTATACCGTAGAAATATCATTTGTTATGACTAGAGCTCGGTACGGGGTTACGAAATTCCTGGATTGAGGTTCGGTGCACACAAAGTATTAACTATGACATGATGGAGTAGACGTGGTCTCTACGGCCCATTTCGAAGCATGTTGTACTATCTAGTATTGCTCACTGACTGGCCTCGTTCAGTTCTTGCTAGTAGATAAACCAGTGAACACTGAAAGAGAGCGCGGATTGAAAAATGTCAAAAATACGAAAGGGTTATGTGTTCGACACTGAACAAACTTGCGGATGATTAAAACAAATTTTGAGTTACAGGAAGAGAGGCTTTTCATTCGATACAGTGAAGATGTATCTTGTAATTCACTGAAATTAATTTTGAATGAGTTTGTTTGATTTATGTTCTTGTCTTTCCAAAGCTCTGCAGATTATTACTATTTTATATCAAGCTTTATACTTCTATTTGTAAAGGTACAAGGCGTTTTATTTACGTTTTATTATGAAACTAAGATTTTATTGTGTTACTTTATGAGTTAGAATAAAGCATATAATGTTAATACAGGTAATTAACTACTTTTGGAACAGATTATACCTCAAAGTCTGCAAACCCCTCCTCAAAACTCTCTCTCTCTCTCTCTCTCTCTCTCTCTCTCGGTCTCTCTCTCTTTATACTGCTGACTGCTCTGTATGTTCATAACTCTGTGCTTCGAAAACCAAAACTGAGCTCTAGTTATGCCGCAGAAGGTTCTCGGCCAGTGAACGCCTTTCTTAATAGGCAACTTCTTTGACACATGAGTCTTACGACCCTGCGAAGTATTAGGCGGATTGAATGTCACGTCATGTCATGGCCTCACTAGTATATTGTGTCTTAAAACACGAGTCAACAAACTAAGGTTTACCTGGCTTAGACCAGAATCCTGGTGAGCCATCAAATTTGGTAATGAGGAAGGTATAAGAATATGTCCCCCTTTTTTTATTATCTTTAATGCCCGCTTTTACTACCATTGCCCACAGACGATGACACTGGTGATACATGGAATGAAGATGGAGCACCGGTGGAGTGTGATGGCAGAACCCGGAGAAAACTCGCCCCTTCTTCAATTTGTCCACCACAAATCCCACATGTGGTCACTTGGGATCGAACGCGGGTCATCTAGATGAATGATCTAACCACTCGGCCACTGCGCGGTCCGAATATGTCCCTGATGTAGAGAGAAAGAAACCTGGGCTCATATACTTGCTTACTGGAAGGAAACGGGAGGGTTAAAGAAAAAATATCTGCCATTTTCTTTGTTAAATCATTGAGAGGGTGAGAAGTCTGTTGACCGTACTAGTTTTTTTTTTTTTTTTTTTTTTATTCATTTTGTTAATTACAAAAGTTATAAGTTATATTATAATACATTATATCAGTTCACAATTTTTTATATATATAGTTATGAACAATGTTGTCTGTGCGTTTAAATTAAACATGTGCAGGAAGATGGTAACAACATAAGGTGTTGTAAGTGCTATAGAATGAGCAAGGCAAAAGCTGTTGCCGACTGCCGTGAAAGACGCTTATGTTTTTGCAGATCTTCTCTTGCTGCTCTAAGATGACAGCGTAAACCGTCGACGCTGGGATGCGTTTCAGACAGCATATAATGCTGAAAGCCAAGTGCGAGCCACACCTGTGCGAAGCGGTCGGTAGTACTTCGAGTCTCTAGTTGTAGTAATGTGCGAGCATAATCGTTGGGATTTTGCGAAGGAGCAAGACGGTGCAATTGCGAAACAACCCAGTGCCAAATCTGTCGTGCTATTGTGCAGGTAAGAAAACGATGGCGTAGAGTATCTCGCACACCGCAAATGTTGCATGTGGGGGTCCTCACCATGTTGTATCGGAATTTTTTATCCTCTGTAGCCACAACATCATTGATGACCAAATATGCGCATGTAGTCCACTCCGTAGATAAGTTGCGCAAATGGATGTTCCGCCATACCTGACACCAGGGTCTGTTGGGCATCCTATCCTCCACATGAATTGGTGCAAGCAGCCGCTGTAGGAAAAGCTTGTATAGCTCAGTTGATAGTCCTCTAGGTTGCTGAGGTAGGGCATCGACATCAATGCCATCCAAAACTTGGAGTGCTCTCTTAAAACCCACAGGAGCAGCCCGAACTGGAGTTCCAAGAGAATTCTTGAAGGGTTCCCAAAATGCTATTTCCTGTTCCTCTCCATATCCCCTAGTGGCAAGTATAATAGATTTAACAAGAAGCGCTTTACTCTTAGGTCCCACTGCAATTAAACCTAAGCCGCCTTCGTTACGTTTTCGCCACAATTGGGTTTTAGCTATACGAAAGGGCTGTGCTCTCCATAAATAGTATCCAATTAGTCGCTCAATTCGGGAGACGTGTTTTTCAGGCATTGGTAGTATCTGCACCATATACCATAATTTTGCCAAAACAAACTGATTGATGTGCCACACTTTCTGTAGAAGATTCAAGTTTCGGCCAAGATGTGCAGTGGTATTCAGCCTAATCAAATTTATTTTGTGATCCCAGTTGCGAGCAATCATCGATGTAAACGGCTTGGAGAAGAAGATGCCGAGAATCTTGACACTATATTGTATCGGGATATCGAGCAATGTGTGATCAGTCGGCCACGATCCAAGAGGGAGCAGTTGCGACTTCGCGGTGTTCATTTTGGCATTAGAAGCTTTCTCATAAAGTGTGATGGCGGTATATACCAAGGGTAAGGCCTCGCGCCTACGGATGAGCAGCGTGACGTCATCAGCATAAGCTCTGGCACAAAATAATCGAGCTCGAGTGACAGTCCCAGTCAACTTAGCTTGAAGATAGCGAAGAAAGGGTTCTAAAGAAAGGGAGAAGAGAATCATTGATAGTGGACAACCCTGGCGTACAGAGTTAGTAAGCTTTATAGGCTTACTGAAGTAACCATTGACTTGCACCTTCGAAGACATCCCACTGTAGACGGTTCTGATTGCAGATATTAGCAACGGTGGAAGTTTGAATTTCTGAAGCACTTTAAACATATAAGCATGGCCAACTCTATCAAAGGCTTTATCAAAATCCAGACTGACCAACGCAGCAGCCTCCGACGGATTCCGTTCATAATGGAGAATTGTATCTCGGAGGACCAGAAGGTTGTCAATTATGGTCCTGCCCGGGATGCCACATGTTTGTCCGGAGGTTATAATTTTAGGTAGAATAACCCTTAATCTGGATGCAAGTACTTTCATCACAATTTTGTAGTCGGTGTTTAAAAGTGTTATGGGTCTATAGTCCCAGACACTCATTGGAGACCTTTTCTTTGGGATTAAGATGACGATGCCATCTGCGAATCCAGGGCAACAGTTCGATCCAATAAGGATCGCATTTACCAACTCTACAACTTCTGCTTTGATTATACTCCAAAAGGTCTTGTAGAAGGAATATGTCAGGCCATCTTCTCCTGGGCAGGAATGGAGGCTAGCGGAATTAATGGTTTGCAGAATCTCGGTGGCAGAATATCGCTGCTCCAAGGAACGCTGTTCCTCGACAGTTATACCGGTGTCAACATATTGGAAGAGCTTCTCCATGGCGTCATTGCGTAGGTCAGTGGTGTCAAACATGGTGCTATAAGATGTATGGATAGTCTGTAGGATTTGAGGCACAGAGGTGACCTTGGCACCTACCGGTGTCAGAAGAGCATGGATGTAACGACCACTACCAGCACACTTCTCCTTAATGGTATGAAACAATGAAGCTTTCTCCTGTGCCACGACGGAGTCATGAGTTCGCGAACGGGTCATAGTTCCCGCCAAAAAATGTTGCTGTATGTCCACGAGCTTCCGCTTCACAGCTCGAAGGCGATGGGTTACGTCTTGACCACTCTGTTGTCTAGAGAGAAGACCCATTAATGCTTCTTGGTAAAAGTCGAAGGTGTGCCGTCGTTCAATTGCCCTCTCACGACCTTTGATCTTGAAGAAGGTCGTAATACCAGGCTTAAATATACGTCGCCATTTCTCCACCACTGACAGCGGGGAGCGTTGAGCTTTACCCTGAAGACTTTGCCACAACTTGGCAAAGTCAGCAGCAATAATGTTGTCATGTAATAAAGCTTCGTTTACTTTCCAATAACCTCTGCCATATAGCGGAATGCGACTCTCAGCGATTAATTGCAGTTTGACAGCATGGTGGTCAGTAAAGGCAACAGGTAAAACTCGCACTGTGTGAATCAGAGAGTTGAACTGAGCGCTTAAATAGAAACGATCTATTCTTGAGGCACAGTTCGCTCGACAGTAAGTAAATTCTACAGACGTAGCGTTCATATGTTCCCAAACATCACAAAGACGTAGCCCGGTTACCAGCTGATCCAATGCCAAAGACTTGTTATAACCAGGACGCTGATCCTTAGCATGTAGCACGCAATTGAAGTCGCCACCTACTAAAAGCAGGGCATAATTCCATCTCAAATAATAGGGCAGAATGTTTGTTATAAATTCTTCTCGCTCATGGCGCCTATCACTCCCTGAAGGCAAGTACAGGTTAAGCAGCAGCATGTTGTCCATTCTAGCACTTATAACACGACCACTAGGATGCATCTCTATCTCGGCAAACGTCAAACCTGCTCTGTACAAAATAGCAGTACCACGCATATTTTCTCCAACATTCACCACACAACTGTACTGTGGACCCATAAAGCCAAAGTCGGTTATGTTAACCTCTTGGAGGAAAACTATATCTAAATCATGAGTCCGCACAAAATCACGTAAAAGAGCCTGTTTGGCAGTGCAGCGTAGGGAGTTGATGTTAACAGTGGCAAAGGTACGTAAGACAACCATTAAGACAAGGCCAGAAGTAAACCAGAGCAGGTCACCGTTCAAGATGTATCTAGTCATTTTCAACGGCATGAATATGTGTTCGTGATACCCGTGGAAACTTTTTCGGTAGGCTTCCAGACCGAGAAGGCAAGTGTTTCCTGAGTCGAGGGTCTCTCACGGTCTCCCACGCGATGTTAGTCTCCGTTTCTTCGGTGCCCTCCTCCTCACTAACAGACAGCGGGCGTTCTCTCCTAACCGGCACAGGTTCGTCAGAATCCATCTCACTCCATTTCTGGTGTTCAATTATTACAGTGTCTGGTGTATCGCAGGGGCCAACCATGTTCTGGTCACCACTATTAGGCACCACAACAACAGAAGATAGTGTAGGGGATGAGACACTCATTTCTGCTACTTCTGAGGGAGTATTGACAGCTACCGGTGCGGACACGGAAGTCTCCTGCACCGCCACATCGTCACGCATACAGCTGGTATTCGGGTAGACTTCCCCTGTAGGTTTGACGTTACAAACAGGCTCTATTTCACTAGCTTCAGTAGCGGGCCCATTTGACGCACCTACTGTTTGTTTACATTCCTCTTCGGCCCGAGCGCTAACTTGACCTCTCACTACATCGCTGAGTAACACAGCCCTGCGCGAGACAGAGACAGGCAGTACAGACTTTTTGTATGGACAGTGTGAGCGAAAATGAGAAGCTTCCCCACACACATAGCAAGTTTGCGGTTGTCCTAGATAAGTCACACCAACAGGAAACCCACGCACTACTACTGTAGATGGAATTTCCTTTTTTAATTCCATTCGTACAGAACGAACACCAGACTTGACGGGGTACTTATAGCCTGCGTTCCATTGTTCTTCTTGAACCTCTAGTAATTTCCCATATTGTGAAAGTTTCTGTTCCAGAAACGTGTGAGTGATCTCAGGCACTAAATTGAAAACCCGGACATTTACAATGCGGCAGTCAGCGGGCCCAATATTTACCGTTATTATTTCACCATTTTCATAACTAAACTTTGCCGCCCCTTGAAAATACAGTAAATATCTTTCATAATGTGTTACAGATATAAATTTTATAAAAACTGATTTTTCTCTAGAATGAAACTGTAGTGTATCTACCTGATCAGGTGGTATTTTCATGTAGTCGTGAATCCAGTCATGCACTTCCATCGCACTGGGTCGACGTTCAGCTCCTCGAAATGAGATTTGCAGCGTATTTTGCCGGCGTATTGCCTCCATCAGTAGAAATTCTTTCCTTGTAGACTCACACAGAACAATCTATTTGACGCTCCTTAACGTCGCTCGATTACGGGCAACACAGCGGACAAACAACCTGTCGGTCCGCTAGCTGCAGCCAGACTCAGTTGGTAGGTGATAGTGAAAAAATATGGATGCATTTTACTTTCTCTAGCAGGTACGTAGAAGGTAAAGAAGGTATTGCATTCCACTAAATATTCTGATACAGAGATTTCACAGTACATACGTGTTTTGAGGACCTCAGAATAACAAAATATATAGGTATTTCACTTGAGTACCTTCGAAGGATGCAAAACAAACATTTAAAAAAAAATCCTTAAAACAACCTACTCTTTGCGTTAATCATATTTCGAAATATTCAACTTTTTTTAAAAATCGCTTTAAAGATTTTGATTAAAATGCCGTGCATTTTAGATGTTTACATAGCCACTAAAATGTATTCCTGATTTCTTAGAAATGCTCATTAAAGTCTTCTTTATTCTGAAAGACTTTGATATAATTGATAAAGAGTAAGAGACAGTCAAAAGTGTACTACAAAAAAAATGTAATCCTCGTTAAGACAGACAATTTATGTCATATGAATTTGTTTCAGATATATTCCCAGTTATTGGTCTCAATTTAGAATACTTAAACTTTTCTCAAACGGGAAGGCTTCAGACGTTTCATATATTTTTTGTTTTAGTCCTGGCCATGAAAAGACACCCGAATGCAATAAGAATAGCATTGCAAAAGATTTTAAAAGTTAGCCTAGTGTGTCCCTTATTTCCCTTCTACTTATCAGAAACAACGAAATAAAAATATTTCTGGTACGCTTATCTTGATTAGCATTATGTACATAAAAGGATACTTTTTTATAAGAATAATTTGTTAGCAAAACAGATAGAGAAAGCTATGTTAATATAATGCATCAGGATTTATTTCATAAACGTGATTCAGCTCGATTGGAACGTAAGTAAGATGGACCAGTGGGGTAGGGATAAGCACTTTGGGGTGCGTATTAGTATGTTGTGTAAACAATAGCGTGTGTATGCACGACTATTATTATTATTACTATTATTATTATTTTATGTGCTTTAATACCTCTATTTCTTTTTTTTCTTTGTAATTTCTCTTCATAGTATAAGGTATGTAAGTAGAGAAGGTATTGCACTCCACCCAGAAATTCCAACCGAGATTTCATCAGAAATACACTTTAAAGTCTCCTGTTTTAAAAAAAAGATCATGTTTAGAAAAAGGTCCGTGTGTGTACGCCTGTTAACAGGATAACTCAAAAACTAAAAGTCCGTATAATAACAAACTTGGAATTTAAGTTTGGTATACCACAAGGTTGCAGCACGAAGATTTGGAGAAAATCCCCCCATCTAAAGCTAACTTTTATACGGAAAATTAAGAATATTTTTATTTTCTCACGAATGGCTCTGACGATGTTGATTAAAATACCGTAGGTATATTAAAGATATTTACATGCCCAATAATATGCATATTTTAAATTTTCTGGGAAAAACCTCTGAAGACATCTTTATTCTGAATGAGTTTTGCTTAGCTGATAAACCATAACAAATAAGAAAGAATTTACTACACAAATATATTTATATATCGTGAAAACACACAAATTATGTGACATACAATTTTTGTAGAATTGACCATTTCTGAGATATTCCTTGTTATTGATTTCACTTTTAAAATACATAAATATTTTCCATACGGGAATGTGTCAGCTCCCGGCCATGCAAGAAACGAATTACAATCACATAGCAGCAGGTTTTAAAACATTGACTATCGGTTTAGCCTAATGTATTCCCTTAGTTTCTTTCTACTTAAAAGGAAATAGGTAATAAGACCATTTCTGTTTTCTTTATATCTATTAGCATGAAGTAGAAGGATTTTACCAATAATCTGTTACAGAGATGAAGAGAAATACATGTGAATTTAAAAATTCGATTTTTCAGTTATCTAGTGTCGCTAATTCATTAACATCAAAGTTCAATGTGGCAATTTAAGGTAAAACATGTACTACAGTGCATTATATAAACACAACCCCATGCGTTGTAAGGGTTTCAAGATTTAAAATATTTAAGACCAATAAAGCACTCTATTCTAGTGTTATATTCTTTTCATTGCACTTACAGAACTGTACAACACACACCGAGTGAAGCTGAGAACTGTCTATTAAACACAAATATGAAAGAACAAACCAATTATTCAAATAACAATATAGATAAAAGATTTTGTTCGTCTATTACATGGTTTCTAGTTAGAAAAGGTAATTGCACTTCACCTAAAATGTGCTTATCTAGAATTCACCAGAAATACACTTTTAAGGACCCCCTATATAAAAAAAAGCATTTTTAGAATAGGATCCGTCTATGAGAGAGAGAGAGAGACAGAGAAAGAGAGAGAGAGTGTCTCCAATAATGAAACATGAAGACTATGAGCCCCACCCGGAACCATCCTTTAGATGGAAAACTTTCTAAAATTTTTATGTTCTCAAAATTTGCTCTAATAATTGTGATTAAAATACCGTACATTAAAGATATTAACATGACAAATAGAATTTACTGGAAATAGCCTCTGAATACCTCTTTATCCTGGATAAATTTTGCTGACTTTTGCATAACTGCTAAACCGCAAGATACAGACAAAAATTTACTCTACAGAAAATGTAGATCTCGTTAAAGCACATAATTTATGACATGTACATATTTTCGTTAAATTAACCGTTTCCCGAGATATTGCTTGTTATTTATTTTAGTTTTAAAATACCTTAAGTTTTCTCATACGGGAATTTGTGTATGCATGGCCATGGATTTCAATAACATAGCAACCAGATTTGATTATCGCTTTAGCTTAGTGTATTTCCTTATTTTCCTTCTACTTACAATGAGGCAAGTAATAAGACCATTTCTGCTAATGTTTATCTCGATTTACATGTAGCAGATAGAATAAGCTGTTTATCAGTAATTTGTTGTAGAGATGTAGAGAAAGAAATGTGAATGGAACACATCCGAATTTTTAGCTTCCTTCCTGCCATTTATGATAGCAATTCCGTGAATATCCGTGCGGAGAAAAGAGGTCATTTTCTACTCGCCTTAAAATTGACGACTATATTATGCCTGGGTATTGAAAGGAATGTTGAAGAAATGATTGGACAAATCGAAGTACTTGAAAGACCATCATCTAGAAACCGCTTTATTCAGCAAACTTTCATATTCGTACCAGGGACCAAGGGCGTGGAAAATGAGTAATCAACGAGACTTTATCGTGCGGCAATAATAGGAATGAGTGTTACCAACACTGCTCTCTCACTTTTCCCCTCTTTCTAGCAGAGTAAGCTCTCATTCTGACAGATACTTTAAGTGTCTGCTGAGTGTAAAATATAGACATATAGTTGATAATTTAATTGCGTAAAATTATTGCGTATGAAAAGTGACATTCCGGTAGTGTAAACATTTAACAAATATTTGCGTGTAGCTTATAACTTTGGAAAGATACATTCAAGAAACATTAATGCCTTTCTCCCAAGCTCTGTAGTGACATAATCTAAATAATTAGTTTAGAAATTACTACAAAATAGTAGAGTACAATAGTAAATATTTCATTAATGTTAAACGTTTCATATCTAACAATACCTGTCTATATAACACTACTACTGCTTGTAGTCTATGTTTCAGTTTATGTTTGTAAGATAGAACTTAAAAGTTAATGATATTTAGAGCTGGAAAACAACAGCACAAAGGAATTACATAAGAACATAACAAAAAAAAAAAAAAGAAGGAAACTTGTGAACAGCACAAGCTATTGTTTACAACCAAACTCAGTACCCGCCCCCAAGACACCAACTATCCTCTTTTTATCCTTGGTTCTCTTCCTTGCACTCCAATCTGAGCTTCATCACCTTTTGTAAAAAAGTTCCAATCGCTTTTCACCTCCTCTTTTCCAACAGAAAGGTCCGTCCGGCTTCTAACCCTCTTCTTGAGTTACCAAAGAAATGTGACATACACTTTCTCCTCAACGTTTCTGTTTTATTACAGTACGCTAGTATATGAATCCAGACTTCTTTCTATCTACACCAGGAAGAGATTTTTATGCCTTTTTCATTAGAAAATGTAGTCGCTCGCTATGGTACTAGTCTATACATAGCAAAACATTGTTTTCTGACTATATTTCTCGTCAGAATAAAAAAGAGGACAACATTGAAAATCAACTGCCCTAACTTTCTGCATTTTCTTTCTTTCTGCTGTGGAATCTGCTCTACATTGTGAAGACCTAAGAAATACTGGGTGTTACACTGGTAATATAATTCAGTGGGAGAGCACTCCTTTAGGTTACGTGCAGTGACCGGAAGGTTGCCTATGTTCCAATGTAAATGACAAGCCCAGGTTATGTTCTCGCTTATGCCTTAAAACCGTATTCTATTCTAAGAGCCTAGGTTCATTTTGTGGATAACTTAGCTTATTATATACCTCCTGAGTGATATGGAAAGCTTCTTCTTACGACTTATAAAAATACGCGAATGGGTTACGTACACTACGTGTATGGTGCTCTGTCCCTTGAAGCGTCATAGTAGTGTTAATATAGATAACTACGTACACTAATTTAAACATTTTATGATCACTTCGATACCTAGAGTTCGTTCCTGTTCCGGGAGATTAAAATATATCGAGGGATATCTACTTTTCCTATGCAGTACCAAAGACATACTTTTTTCAGGAGATCTATCTTATGTTATTGATATAATGTACATCTATAAAGGACACTGACATGCGCGGACCTTTTCCTATTTACATATTTTTTGTGAGGTCTAGATATCGAATTTTTGGGAACTAAGAATAGAAGGTAAAAATACAACAAAAATTGAAAATATCCTAAAATTACCAGTAGATAAATAAAATTCCCAACAATATTAAAACATTAAAATAAAATTAAGCCATTTTCGTTCTTGTTTTTCTACCGTCCATTAATCGGTAATAAAACTAGTATTATTAAAGCTTTTCTAAATAATTTTAATTGGAATAATTCTTTGCAAAAATAGCTACATTACACATTTCATTATATACAAATAATGATAAAAACGCAATAAAATACATCAATTGTTTATAATACAAGATGCATTATTGTAAATCTTAATAAATATATAAATATTAATAAAATGTAATAAAACAATGATAAATATACCAAATCTTAAGATAAATTTCTTGTATCCTTTTAGCTAAGCTATTACGAAGTAGACGTATGGAAAGATATACTTAGAAACTAATCAGATTAAATTTAATGTTAAGGTATTCACTTACACTGAAATTATTTATCCAGTGATAAAATATAATAAAATATGTTTAAGAACTGGACGCTTATTGCTGACTTTAAAATTTCGTATCCTCTCCATGCGATCGTACAAACAACTCAATACACAAAGGATTTTTTTTTTTAAAAATTACAAGAAAGTTTAACGTTCAAGCCATCAATAACGTACGTATATGGTATATGCAATGGTTTATGGCATAAAAATGTAATTTGAAATTAATTGCGTGTTTTAAAAAGATCTACATCTTATGGAGTGGATTTTCGTCTATCACTTATGGGGACAAGGTACTCTGAAATGGCTAAAAGTAACATTTTTTAGACACTAATCAAATCTCCATTATTTCTAGTTCCAGAAAAGGTATACTTTTGGGGAGTTAAGAGAATTTTAATGAACTTAAATATAAGTTAAATGCCAATCTGCATTTCTTTAAAGCTGTCATACAATGTATTTGTTTAGAACATTTGTATCTTTAAATTCAGTTTTCTCAGAACAGCATTTATGAATACTTATGTGCCTTTTTCACAAATAGTATGAGAGCTGGAAAGTTGATATTTTCAACACACATATAGTAGACACGCGTGTGTTTATCTGTCTGAGTGTGTGCCTGTGGGCAACATCGCTCAAAAACTAAAAGAACGTTAAATACCAAACTTGGTATTTGGATTTGACATATTTAAAGCGTGCGACATCAAGAGTATAAAGAAAATGCGCCCACCACAGACTATCTTTTATATGGACAAATTTTCAAAAGTTTTGATTAAAGCATTTAATTTAAGCATATATCTTGAAAATTCTGGGAATAGCCTCTGAAGACTACTTTATTCTGGATGAATTTTTCCGAATTTTGCTCAACCGCTAAACCGTAAGAGATAGATAAAAACTTACTGCACAAAAATATAGATCTCGTCAAAACGCACAATTTGTACCCTTTACGTTTTTTTGTTGTTGAGGTAACTATTTCCATATATTCCTTGTTATTAATTTCAATTGTAAAGTACTTATACTTTTTTTAGATAGTAAGTGTCCGTTTTTCTTTTGTTCTACTCCTGGCATAGCAAAGAAGTGATTTGCAATTACAATTGTATAACTACAACTTTTAAAACATTTGACTATCATTTTAGCCTATTGCATTCCCTTATTTCCCTCCTACTTATGAGGAACTAAGTAATAAGAACATTTATCTCGATTAGCATAGTGTAGAAAAAATAGTAATACTTTATTAGAAGTTTCTTTGCAGAGCAGTTAGAGAATGTTAGAATGTTAGTGTAATACATCAGATTTTTATTTAGGTCATGGGATTAACCGACACACAAGCGTGAGCTTGGATGGAGTACAATACTTCCTCTACTTACTATTCGTGGTATAGGAAATAAAAATATGCGTTTCATTAAGCTTCGAGCGCTGAAACCTGGCGCTGCTATCCAGGATATACAGGACTAATCTCATAAGGATGCAGGAAAACAACAGCTGAGCGATATCAGCTGGATGGCTGGAGAAAAGCAGCCTCAGGTAATCCGGCATTATCTACCGCACTCGACCCAACTTGAATTACCTGAAGGCTTGCTCTGAAACGAACCTCACTTACCTTCTATATAGGATGTCTCTAATGCAGAACTTGCACGTCATAGATTGAGTAATGCATTTTTTAATATACTTTGCTAAACACTTACTATCTGGCCTCTAAGTCAGGCATGCAAAACCCAGAAACAGCTAATTTATCTAATTCCCGATAAAACTCTTTCAGGTATATCTGGAAAAACAAATTTCGTTGAAAGTACAAGGAAATTATATAATGTGTTTTAAAAAGAATCAGATGTGTTCCATTAACATGTCTTTCTCTACACCTGTAAAAATTGTTAAACAGCTTATTTTTCTATCTACTTCAAACTAATCGAGATAAATGTAAGCTAACTTCCTTGTAAGTACTAGAGTTGGCTGATAAGTCCCGGGCCTCTCAACGAAAACAACATTTTAAAAATTTGTTTTATTTCTCAAAATAATCTCCAAAATGAGATTATATTGTCATATCGGTGTTCTAACTTAACTAAAACATCTCTGTAGTGCGATGTATCAAGGTCTATAAAATAGCTATTTACCGCATCAGTGACTTCCTCGTTGCTGTGAAATCTTCGTCTTCCAAAACTTTTTTGAGGGTTGGGAACAAGTGGTAGTCACTGGGCGCTAGATCTGTCAAATAGGGTGGATGTTCAAGGAATCCCAACTTTAATTCGCACATTTGCAATGACTGAACGATGGGTCGGAGCATTGTCGTGATGAAACAAGATTTTTTTTTGCCAAATGAGGTGCTTTTCTCTTCACCTCATCACTCAAACGTTGCAGTAAGCTTGCGCAGTAATCACCAGTGATACTTTTACCCTTTTCCAAGTAATCAATAAAAATAATTGCGTGTGCATCCCAGAAAACACTCGCCATAACCATGTTAGCTGACTCTTATTTACTTTATGGAGTGTAGTGATGTATCCAAGTTTTATCCATGGTAATAAGTCGTCTCAAAAATTCACTGGAATTTTTACGGTAGAGCTCCACATATTTAACAGAAACAGTTTTTCTATGCAACTTTTGATCAGGCGCCAACAAACGCGGCACCCATCCTGCACAAACCTTGTGAAAGCCCAAAACATTACTTAAAATATTACCTGCACGTTCTATTAATATGTTTACAGCCTCTTCTATCTCAAACCACTTTAATCTGCGGTCTTCCAGTACCAAACGATGAAAGTATCTCTGGAGCTGTCACTTCTACAAAGCGTCCAGTGCTCGTACGTCCCATTTTAAACTCTGCATCCCAACTTTTTACTATTGAATATGAAGGGGCAGGGTCTTTCATGTGCTGTCCATTTCTTCCTTGATTTCTTTAGACGTTAAGCCTTTCAAATGCAAGTATTTAACCACTGCTCGTTTTTTCAAATCCTTCATTTTTGTGAAAACTCCAAAGTTTTCTTTTTTAAAATGCTGTCATTCGAAAACTAAACGAGCTTTGATCTGTAACTATGGATACAAGTTAGTCTAGAGTTAAACTATGCGAGGTACCGTCTAACTGGCCTAGCGAAACCATATCTGTGTGAGGCCTGGGACTTATCAGCCGATCCTAGTATAAGAGAAATAAATTAATGCACTAGTCTAAAGCGATAGTCAAATCTTTTAAAACTGATTACCATGTGGATAAAATTTGTTTCTTTGCATTTCCAAAAGTTTACAAATTCCGTATGAAAAAGTTTAAGTATCTTAAAACTGAAACAAATAACTACGAATTTATCGGAAATGGTAATCCAGGAAAAATTGTATATTTGATTGTGTTTTTTAACGAGATTCTGTGTGGTAAGTTTTCGTCTATCTCTTACTGTTTACAGTTATACAAAATCGTCTTTAGAAACTATTCCCAAAAAATTTAAGACATACATGCTATGTTTCATGTATTTACTTTTAATATGCAGCAATTTAATAATTTTATTTTAGAGCCATTTTTGAGAAAAACAATATTTTCAAAACTTTTTCCATGTAAAGGGTAGTTTGGGATGGGGGAATTTTTCTGAAAATATTTGTGTCGCATCCTTGGAAGATACGAAACTTAAATACCAAGTTTGGTATTTAACGACTTTATGCATTTCAGATATGCTGTTTGCAGACAAGACAGAAAGACACCCACTTGCCCTTTTTCTAAAAACACGAGAAACACTTGAATGTCCATCCACATCACTTTTTTTGTTGTTTATGTATTCATTTTGTTAATTACAAAAGGTATAAGTTAGATTATAAATACAGTATATCAGTTCACAATTTTTTTAAACTTAAGGACTCATTAATTTTGTGTGTATATATATAGTTATGAACTATGTTGTCTGCGTTTAAATTAAACACGCGCAGGTAGAGGGTAACAAAATGAGAAGGTGTTGTAAGCGCTATAGAATGAGCAAGGCAAAAGCTGTTGCCGACTGCAGTGAAAGACGCTTATGTTTTTGCAGATCTTCTCTTGCTGCTCTAAGATGACAACGTAAACCGTCGACGCTGGGATGCGTTTCAGACAGCATATAATGCTGAAAGCCAAGTGCGAGCCACACCTGTGCGAAGCGGTCGGTAGTACTTCGAGTCTCTAGTTGTAGTAATGTGCGAGCATAATCGTTGGGATTTTGCGAAGGAGCAAGACGGTGCAATTGCGAAACAACCCATTGCCAGATCTGTCGTGCTGTTGTGCAGGTAACAAAACGATGGCGTAGAGTATCTCGCTCACCGCAAATGTTGCATGTTGGGGTCCTCACCATGCTGTATCGGAATTTTTTATCCTCTGTAGCCACATCATTGATGCCCAAATGTGCGTACGTAGTCCACTCCGTAGAGATGTTGCGCAAATGGAGCACTTTAAAACAGTCTGATGTGTGTCATTTACATGACGTTTCTTCAATACAACATTGTTACAAAAGCTTATCCTTCTATTAACTTTATACTAATTAAGATAAACATTATCTAGTAGAAATGGCTTTATTACCTAGATTCTTATAAGTAGCAGGGAAATAAGGGGACACACTAGGCTAAAGCGAAAAGATCATTGCTATGCGATTAAAATTCGGTTCCCATTGAATGGCCAGGAGTAAAACAAACAAAAAACAGGGAATCACAAATTCCATTGCCTAAAAGTATAAATATTTTAAAATTTAAACAAAACCAAAAATTAACTCGAAAATGTTTAGCTCTACAAAAAAAAAAAGTATATGTCAATTTGTGTATTTTAATGAGATCTACATTTTTGTGTAGTAAGATTTTGTCTAGAATTTCAGAGGGTTTTCCCTCCTCTCCCCCCCCCAAAATCAGAATATAAATTTTATTTGTCATGTAAGTATATATAATATAGAGTAATCTAGACAAAATCGTTATAGCCATTTTTTGAGGAAATCGAGAATTTCACAATTCTTCCATGCAAACGGAAGTTTGGGTAGTGATTTTAGAAGATACTAAACTTAAATACCAATTTAGATATTTAACCGACTTTTCCTTTGTGAGTTATGGTACCACAACCACACACAGATAAGCAAGAGGTGTAAAACAAAGTTCGCTCAACCAGTTTCCCACTTACCGATTTTAACTTGAAATAGCCCCGTTGAGTTCCGCAACACTTATAACGTACGAAGAAATATCTGCACACGCCAAATACGGGGCAGTTGGGCCACCTGGTATTTGGAAATTAGTCTCTCTACATTTGAAATTAAAGTAAAAGCGTTCCTGTAAACTAAGGAGGGCATATTGATTTACAAATTTATCGCCGGTATTTACGTAATTCCCTGTCTGGTGGAAAGGTCGTATCTGTCAACATGTTTTTACGCCACTTGTGTGGCAGTCTTATTATACTCCCTAGTATAGCTTTTTCAGGATGGTTTTTGCCTCCGATACTGTGTGTGTTTTAACGAGATCTAAATTTTTGTAGTAAGTTTTTATCTATCTCTTACGGTTATGCAAAAGATATCCAGAATGATGACTTCTTCAGAGGCTATTTCCAGAGAAATCAAGATATACTTCTTATTTGTAATGTAAATGCCTTTAATATATGGAATATATGTGCGTAAGCTTTCACGGCCGGTGTCCATAGTTTTAAAATTTAAAATTTTCGGGCTATTTTGCCGTGGTCTCTTTTCGAGTTAGCGACGTGAGCACATTTCCTCTGAAGATGTCCCTCACAGACAGGGACGAAACGTTAGGTAGAAATATTTTAACTAAACATATTTTAACCTACAGACCACGGCAAAATAGCCCGAAAATTTTAAATTTTAAAATATGGAATATAATTAAAATTCTTAGAGCCATTTTTTGGGAAAAAACACACTTTAAAAAAAATCCCGTCAAGTGTAGTTTTTCGTGGGGATATTTTCTTGAATATCTTCATCTCGTATCCTTGGAACATACTAAACTTTGTCTTACGCCCACTCTTACTACATAGGCACCGTAGGCGATGACACTGATGATATTTAGAATAAAGTTGGAGCATCGTGGTATGCGATGGCGGGGGAAACCGGAGTACTCGATGAAAAACCGCCTCTGCGCCGCTTTGTCCACCACCTAAATGCGGTCATCTGGGATCGAATCCGAGTCACCCTGGTGAGAGGCAATTGATCTAACCACGCGGTAACGGCGCAGCCATATACTAAGCTTATATACCAAGTTTGATATTTAACGATCTTTTCGGTCTTTTTCTTAAAAAAGCTCTTTTTTTGGATTCAGAAGACCTCATAACATATATTTCCGGGAAATCTGGTATCGAATTTTCCATACATTCTCTATGCATTATGTATTAAAATTTTTAGTTGACTCGCGACAATATATGGATCTAAGTTTATTTTAGTCCTGCATCAATGCGAGTACGTGTAGAGAAAGTAAAAACATCTTTGATCCAAAACCTAAGTTTTTAATTTGAGTATCTCTTAAATAGGTATTTTGTAATTATATGGATCTAATATGTCGTGCCCGGGAACAAGAACGTGAGAGCAACTTGTCCAAGTCTTCTTTTCTGTTCCCGGGGCCGGGAAAGTCATTGTGAACACTCCCCTTAGAATGCATGCATTTCAGCCATGTTGTTCTCGTTACCGTACTTGGTTGTTGCGAACTAACCTTAATACCCTTATATGCATATATAAAACCTTCCTTTAGTCTTGAAATTTATTAAACAACTTTACTGGTATTAAGAGAGGAATAAGAACATAAACCGTGGTTTATCTATGAAGAGAATTAATGGGGAATTTTCTATCGTAGAGTGTTTAGGGCTCCGTTAGGACCGAAATAATGTTAGCTCACGCAGATAAATAACACCGTTAGATATATAAATAAGTTGAACGGTGTGCTGAAGTTAACAGCATTAAACTATAAACGCATGATTTAATTTTCCTGTGAGCTACATCGAGTATCTATAATGAACATTTTGTTGAAGCAAAGTCAGATCTACGACTAATAGGTACCTCATAGCATCTAGCTCGTTACATATAATAAATACTCGTATTATGCTTTTATCTCTCTCATATCCATTTCATTCCTCCTTCATGCATTGTTGAATAATTTTAACAGCTACATTGTTCAGGAACACAATTACAGAGGTCTGTGCAATTCTATTCAGAGACTATGTTTCCCTAAATTATTTTGAAATACGATACGTTTTCGAGAAATAAGCACCGGCTTAAAAAAAAACATAAAAAGTTACTTTTCACAACATTTATTTGCACATGAAAGAGGATTCTTTAACCTATTTTTAATTTCTGATTCACATGTGCACAATATACATAATGTATGTAGAGGCTATTGCATTGCACTCAAAAAAATTCGATAGCGAGATTTCAGAGGGAATACAAGTTTTAGAGTCCTTTGAATTCAAATTAAGCATTTTTACTTTCTCTAGCCCATATGAAAAATGTATTCAGTGGATAGAGGAAGTATTGTATTCCATCCAAAATTTTGCAAAATTTGAGACCCCGTAAATCCAAAAAAAATTTATAGAAATATGTCCGTGTACTATGTAGGTTGTACACACGGACTAGAGGAAGTAAGATATAATAATAATAATAATAATAATAATAATAATAATAATAATAATAATAATAATAATAATAATAATAATATAATAATAGCAATAATAACAACCTCATAAACTCCATATCAATAGCCGGACAGATATAATTCCAGTACTATTTTATGGATTTAAATGTTGGACTCGAAGTAAAGATTCTTTGACAAGGATAGAAGTTAGGGAAATGTAATTCTTAAGGTTGGTAGCAGGGAAGTAAGGCTATCAAAGAATAACTGGGAATTTTTAAACAGACAAACAAGCAGAATACTGCTACAATCCATCTGCAGAATGGAATATAATAAATTTCCTAAAGAGTACTAAATTAAAATCAAGAAGACATGTCCGGGAAGACCTGTTTAAGGATGGATAGAGCACCTTTAGTTTGAACTCGGAACAATTCACCAGTGGTCTAATTTCAATTTGTATGATGAATATGATTGTGATGAAATTCCAAAGGCTGTGAAAATATATGAAAAATTAAATGAAAAAACTTATATGTCCCATTCACATGAACTTCTCTAGCTGTTCCAAGTACGAACTATACTTTCTCTACATCTCTGAAACAAATTATTGTAAAAAGCTTATTCCTTTATTCATATTAATCGAGATAAAATTAGCACAAATAGTTTAAATTCGTACTTCTTTGTAAGCAGAAGGGAAATAGGTAGAATGCTAGGTTAAAGCTATATTCAGATATTTTAAAAGGCGCTATGTGATTGAAATTCCTTTGTTTGTATAGCTAAAAGTTGACAAATTGCCGTATGAGAAAAGTATAATATTTTAAAGTTGAAACCGAATAAAAAGGAGTATTTCAGAGATGGCCAGCTGTGGTAAAAACTGTATCACATAAATTAAGTATTTAATCATTATTTCTTTTTGTAACAATGCATATACATTATGCAGTTCATTTCTAATGGTTGCTTCTAGTCAGCATGTAATGGCGGAAACATGTATTACCAGTGTAGTAAAACATAAGCAAGGAAAGAATTATTCCCAGTGTATACAGGGCTACTACAAAAGAAATAGACAACTTCAACTGCCTGTAAAACAAAAACTATTAGAGATAGCAACCTAATTATTTTGGAGGTATGTTGAGAAACTCTCAAAGTTTCGTTTGTTACTATTGGTAACCCTGTAGTGTTTTGTTTGTTGTTGCAGAAGCTGAAATGGCAGAAAATCCTGTGGAAAAGGCATATTGCGTGTTGGAATTTGCTAGAACGCAATCAGCAACTGTTGTCCAACGACATTTTAGAACACGTTACCACAAAAATGAAATGATGCGCTCACAAAAACCAGCATCGTCTTCATCATGTCGCAACATGTCGATGCAAAAGTCACGCCGTATGACCTTATCTTCTTCACTCAGAAACTGCAACATCTTTAATCTGTAAGGCATCATGTGCAGTCGCTTCCGCAAGATTTTCCATACAGTTTGCTGTGGAATTTGTAATTGCATGCTTGCCCTAGATGTCGATTTCTGTGGGCTTCTTATGTAAGCAGAACGAACACGTTCAACGTTTTCTTCCGAAACTCTTGGTCTTCCCGAGCTCTTCCCTTTGCACAAACATCCCGCTGTCTCAAATTTTCTATACCAGTCGTAGATTGACTGTCTAGTCGGTGGCGTTTTGTGGTAACGTGTTCTAAAATGTCGGACAACAGTTGCTGATTGCGTTCTAGCAAATTCCAATACGCAATATGCCTTTTCCACAGGATTTTCCGCCATTTCAGCTTCTGCAACAACAAACAAAACATATTTTCTGTGTAGTAAGTTTCTCTTCCAACCTCTCCCTCTCTCTCTCATACGGTTTACAAGATATGCAAAATTCAACAAAATTCATCCAATGAAGAGGTCTTCAGAAACGATTCCCTGAAAATGCAAGATATACATTGTATATACGTTTAATATACGTTATTTTAATCAATAGAGCCACTTTTGAGAAAATCAAAATTTTCGAAAAATTTTCCATTTAGTTTCGGCTGGGGGATTTTTTTTAAAAACAATGTGTCGCTTCCTTGGGGGATACTAAAGTTAAACACCAAGTTTGGTATTAAACGGACTTTTCGTTTTTATGCTATGCTGTATAAAGGCACACTGACATTTTCCTAAAAATGCTTTTATCGTACTCAGGGGATCTATAAATATGTTTTCGATAAATCTCGACATCGAATTTTTGGAGGAATATAATACCTTCTCTAGTTATTATGTACATTGTATGTACCTGTACGTGATAAATAAAATAAAAGTATATGATGTGTTCCATTCACATGATTTAATCTATATCTCTGTAACAAATTATTGTTAATAAACTTATTCTTCTATTTACTTAATGCTAATCAAGAAATAATTAGCCGAAATAGTCTCATTACTTGCTTTCTTGTGAGTAGAAATGAAATAAGGAGTACCATAGATTAAAGTGATAGCCAAAAGCTGGTTGCTATGTGACTGAAGTTCCTTTGTTTGTATGAACAGGAGTTGACAAATTCCTGAATGAGAAAGGTATAAGACTTTCAAAGCTGAAACTAATAACAAGGAATATCTCAAAACGATCAACTCTACGAAAAAGTATATAACATAAATTGTGTGTTTTAATTTTATCTACATTTCTTGTGTGGTTCAGCAGTTATGCAAAATTTCGCAAAAATCATCCAGAATAAATTAGTCTTCAGAGGCTATTCCCAGAAAAGTCAAAATATACATTTTATTTGTAAGGTAAATATCTTTAATATACGATATTTTAATCAAAACTGTTAGAGCCATTTTTGAGCAAATCAAAAGTTTAAAAAAAAAAATCCATGTAAAGGGTAGTTGGGGGTGGGGTGATTTTCTTGCAAATCTTCGTGTCCCAACCTTGGAAGATACCAACGTTAAATACAAAGTTTGGTATTTAAACGACCTTTTTGTCCACAGACACACGCACACACACATGAACCTTTTCCTAAAAATGCTTTTTTTGGATTTAGGGGGACCCAAAACATTCATTTCTGTTGAAATCTTGGTATCGAATTTTTGTGGTGGATTACAATAACTTCTCTATTCCTATATACATTGTACATATGGGGTTAGAAAAGTAAAAAAAATCTAGGTTGCTAGTGTGTATTAATGCAAAAGAACTAATAGAATTGCTTGTAAAAACTGCCCGCAGAAAGCAATAGTCGATTCCGAAGAAAAACATATCCACATGACTCATACGCGTGAAACTGACAGCTCCTGCTGCCTCGGAAATGCCATTGCGACGTCCGCTATCCGATATGGAAGAGTTGCATATTCAGTGTTGATGGAAACTCGCCAATAACATAAATAGACTGGCGAATCAGAACTGATCTGCATTCCATCACATTCCTGCACATACATTCCAGGCTTTTCTTTATGTTGTTTGCTCTTAAACTCCCGAATTGAAAGTACAGGAAATATATTTTGTCAACAACATTTTTAACAAGGAATTAAGACAAGGTTGCCTATTGTCACCGACATTTTTAATATTTATATAAATAACGTACTCCTTGATTGGAAAAATAGCTGCAGGAAATACCTTAAGTACTTTCCTGATGCTGATTTACGTTGACGATTTAATACAAATATCAATACCTTAGTCAAATAGTATATAAAAATTGAATATCGAAATATAACAAGAGAACACAAAAATGATGCCAAATATGGGAATTACAAAAAGTCGATGACAAAATACTGCAACCAGTCTCATACCTTAATTATTTAGAATGTGAATTTAGTGATGACACGGACAGAAAACAAATGATATCTCAAATAATTTTTGGAACAATAAGTTATATCTTAGAAATAAAAAAATTCCGAAAGGATTACATTTTAATAAGTAAGTGAATAATGTTTACTTTGGTCAACATGGTCATCTTCTAGTTTAGAGAGCCGTCTTACAAATTCAACCTCATTGAGAAAAAATGTCGCTAGAAGTTTATCAGTTACTAGATACTTACCATTCCCTGAAGGAACATATGCAATAAAGGCATATTCCTCTTATGATTAAGAAAGACAAAGGTACTATGAAAGGAAAATACAGGGTGGAAAATGAATAATTGCAAGCCTTTGTATCAGCGTTTAATGACGATGTGATGATCCAGTATTTACAGTTTTTGCAGCATTTTTTAAGTTATGTTCATGAGCAAAAAGTTTACGATGTTTTTTAGGATGGATATGTATTATTCCCTGTGTCAGACATACGTAACAGATGACACGGTTAACCCTCCTCTTCCCCTTGCCCTGCCCACTATAGGTGGTGTAATGTGAGGGAAGAATATCGACCGCACTGATACTTGCACCTATCTTACCCCATGTGTTTTTGTTCTTATACAGTTGTTTTTATACAGTATTGTTTGATAAGATTCATAATTATTCATGGTTCAACTTAAAAATATTGAACACAATTATTTTGTTATGCTTTATTTACATTTGGTTTTGTTGAACAAATACATAACTTAAATCAGCATATAAGCATTGCACTTTCGTTCTTTAAACTACTCAATCACCCTCATTATTCTTACAAAGGTGATCAATTAAAATTAAATATCAATTAATCTGTCACGGACCCTTTGGTACACTGACGATTTAGAAAACTTCGATGATACAGTTCCTCCCACCATTGGCAGATTCCCCAGTTATCTAATAATTCAGAATATGTAAAACTATTCATTGTATAAAGAAAAATTTGGAACTGAATCTTCTCATTTCCTCACTGTGAGTCGTGTAAATGCTAGTTGGCGGGGTGCGAGCTGTACCAAAATCGTATTGTATGCAAACATAAAGCGAGACATAACGCAGGGCCGTTCGGAACATACTAAACTCTAAAATGTTTAATTCACTTATTGTGATTCATTTATCGAAATGCTGTTAGAAAGTGGACAAAAAGAAGTATATTACTTTTGTGTAATATCCGTTGTTCTCTCTAAATATCAAATTATTTGCACCTATTCACCTCCCACCTGTATACCATTCATTATATTTACTTAAGCAAAAACAGAGAAATCACTGGAGGCTGTTTCATCAAAAGAAACGCATCCACTCGCGTCTGTTCAAATATAACTTAATCGCTCACTAACGGAAAATAATACTATCAACAATGACTTCAACCAGATAGTTTCAAATATCTCACCAAGAAGAAATTGCGTACCACTGGTAAGTTTTACAGTGCCACGTGTTATACGATAGAGAGTGTCTACTAGGTTATTGAGGTAAATTACAAATTTCTTTTTGTTACAGGTTGATCACTGAGCAGTATATTGATATTCCTGAACGTATTACCTTTTGACATGACGTCTACAGAATGTTTCATGCATGAACTGCGACGACGGTTTCAACGGAAATCGAAGAATGAAACAACGAATAAAATGGAATGGAAACTGTTAAGTAAGTTTCAACGAATGGACTGATTCTCGATCAGGTCGACCTTCCATAAGCTCAGCTGAGTCAGCTAAACGGAGTCCTAAATCTGTACATTGTATTTCACTCAATTGCAAATGCCGAAATCATCACTGTTCCAAGTGCTGAAATTCACTTTGAAAAAGCGTGCATATCATTTGCAAGTGTTACAACAATTCAAAGATGGAATTTGCAATTGACATGAGAGACAACGTACAGATTTGGGACTTCGTTCAATTGAGTCCCATATTGCGTCAATGACAGCTACGCTTGTAGAAGGTCCACCTGGTTGAGACTCGTCAACAAGAGTACCTATTTGTTGAAACTTATTTAACAGTTTCAATTTGGTTTTATTTGTTGCTCCATCCTTCCCAAATTTCTGTAGAAACCCTCGTCGCCTCTCATCACACGGAAACATCCTGTAGACGCCAAGTGACAATGATAATCTGTTCAGGAATAATCAACATTCTGCTCAGTGGTTAACCTGTAATAAAAAGGCATTCGTAAGTTATCTCAATCACTTATTTTGTGGGTAACTGTGCATGGGAAACAAATAACTATCGAGTCCTACTAACACGATGCAGGTATTAAAGTGTTAATATAAATAAATTCAAATAAATTCTATCAGTTTACTGGCCAAAGCTCTAAATAGTTTGGGCAACGCAGTACTAATACAAGCAATTACATTTTTTCATTGTCAGTATAAGAAGAATTAGAGCAAAATAATTTAATTAGTAATCAGGTGTTTGTTAGCTAATGTAAGCGCATGGTAATCCAAACACATGCAGGTGTATTCTACGTAAACAATGAAACTGCACCGTGCTGTACACGTAGTGCTAAATTAGGATAAGTCAGGCCTGTCGAACTTGTGTTGCATTTAATGAGCAGGCAAATTCTCCAGTTGGGGATTAGTGCTGAAATAAGGTTAAGTTATCGTGACTTGGGTCCACACACGGTCTATTTCGTATTCAACAAGCTCACCTCTCCTTTGGGGACGCCGTCGACCTCATCGTGCCACGTTCAGTTGCCAAGTAGCCAGTTTACTCCCACACTGATGCATGAAAGGAGAGATGGGATTTGCCATCTTCTGAAAATCTAACTCACTAATGCGGCGCCACGCTGCCGTTCAGCACATTATAAGCTGAGTGGAAGACGATGATTTTTTACTTTCTCTACACGTACTATGTACATAGTGTATAGAGAAGGTATTGTAATGCACTCAAAAATTCGACACCCCGAATTCACCGCAAAAGTTTTGGGTTCCTCTGAATCCAAAAAAAGTATTTTTATAAAAAGGTCTGTGTGTATGTGTGTGTGAGTGTGTGTGTGTGGATCTGTGGACAGCATAGCTCAAAAACGAAAAGACCGTTATATACAAAGCTTGGTATTTAAGTTTGGTATCTTCCAAGGATGAGACACGAAGATTTTCAAGAAAATCCCCCCACCGCAAACTACGCTTTAAATGGAACATTTTCCGAAATGTTTGAATTTTATAAAAAGATGGCTATAACGATTTTGATTTAAATATCTTATATTTAAGATATTTTTATGACAAATAAAATAAACCTATACCTTGAATTTTCTGTAAATAGGCTCTGAAGACCTCTCCATTTAGGATAGCTAGTGTACAACTGGCAAACCGTAAAAGATATACAAAACCTTTCTACATAAAAATATTGATCTTATAAAACACACAATTTATGTCTTATACATTTTTTTATAAAGCTAACCGTTTTCGAGATATTCCGGATTATTGATTTCAATTTTTACCACTTAAACTTTTCTCAGCCGGAAAACATCTTTTTACTTTCTCTATACGCACTATGTACATAGTGTATAGAGAAGGTATTGCACTCCACCCAAAAATTCGATGCCGTGATTTCACCGGAAATATATGTTTTAGGGTCCCCAATATCCAAAAAAAAAACATTTTCACAAAAAGGTTCGCGTGTGTATGTCCGTGTGTCAGTGTGTCCGTGTGTCCCTGAGTCTGTGAACACGATAACTCAAAAACGAAAAGTTGGTAAAATACCAAACTTGGTATTTAAGTTTATTATCTTCCAGAGATGCGACACGAAGATTTTGAGAAAAATCCCCCCACCCCCAACTACCCTTTACATGGAACTTTTTTAAAAAATATTGATATTCTCAAAAATGGCTCTAACGATTTTGATTAAAATTTCGTATAGTAAAGATATTTACCTGACAAATCAAATGTATATTTTGAATTTTCTGGGAATAGCCTCTGAAGAGTAGTTTATTCTGTATGAATTTTACTGAATTTTGAATAACTGCTAAATCGTAAGAGATGGACAAAAACTTACTACACAAAAAATGTAGAGCACGTAAATCACACAATTTATGTTATATACGTTTTTTTCGTGAGTTCGTTGTTTTTGAGACATTCCTTATTTTTGGCTTCTGCAATGAAAAACGTATACTTTTCTCATACACGAACTTGTCAACTCCTATCCATGTAAACAAAGGAACTTCATTGACATAGCAACCAGCTTTTGATTATCATTTTAAAGTATGGTAGTCCCTTATTTCACTTCTACTTACAAGGAAGCAAGTAATAAGACTATTTCTGCTCATTTTTTATGATTAGCATAAAGTAAATAGAAGTATAAGTTTTTTAAGAATAATTTGTTGCAGGTATATAGAGAAAGTCACGTGAATGGTACACATCAGATTTTTTTTCTCGTTGTTTTCTCCGGTAAGCAATGAGATTGGAATCTCAATTGTTTCACATTCAACCAGCTTTTAAAGGCCTTGATTATAGCTTAGCCTGTGCATTTTGTTAGTTCCCTTCTACTTACAAGGAAGCTAGTAATAATACTAATTCTGCTTATGTTTATCTTGATTAGCATGATGTAGATAACAGATTAATGTTTTGAATAAAACGTTTGTTTACAGAACATCTTGAAGACATCGTGTGAATAGAACACATTAGATTTTTCCCTTATACTCACAAGAAACCAAGTAATAAGGATAATTTCTTATAATGTTGATTGCAGCTATCACGAAGTAAATAGAAGAATAATTATTTTAACAACAATTTGTTTCAGAGATGTAGAGAAAGTCACGTGAATTGAACACATTGGATTTTTAATTTTACTACTTCTTACGAAGTACATAGTTACAGAAGATATCGAATTCTGTCCAAAAATTTGATACCGAGATTTCACTGGAAATACAAGCCTTCGAAATCCCCTGTAACCAAAAGAGGGCGTGTCTATGTGTGATGTGTATTTATTTAACGGTGTGAGGACGTGTGTTTATAAACAACATTCAAAAACGAAAATTTGGTTAAATACCAAACTTGATATTTAAGTTCAGTATGTTCCAAGGATGCTGCACAAAAATATTCAAGAAAATCCTCTCCACCCCAACTATCCGTTACATGGAACGTTTTTCGAAAAAATGGTTCTTACAATTTTGATTAAATTACCGTACGTTAAAGATATTTAAATCGCAAATAAAATGCATAGTTTGAATTTTGTGAAAATCTCATTATTCTGGTTGATTTTTGCAGAATTTTTCATAACGGTTAAACTGTATGAGATGATAAAAAACTTAAAACAAAATATGTAGAGCTCGTTAAAACACATAATTTATGTCATATAGAGTTTTCTTGTAAAGTTGACTGATTTATATATATTCATTGTTATTGATTTCAGTTTTAAACAAATTAAATTTTCTTAAATGAACCTCAGATATTTCACATACGCAACAGCTTTTAAAATATTTGACTATCGCTTTAGCCTAATGTATTCCCTTATTTCCCTTCTACTTACAATGAATCAAGTAATAAGACCAATTCTGTTAATGTTTATTTAGATTAAAGAAAAGAAAGATATTTGTAAGAAAATTGTGTTTGTGGAGCAGCTAGAGAAAGTTATGTGAATGAAACACATCAGCTTTTCCTGATCACAGTACGCTATTAATTACAAATAATTATTATAAGAAAACAAAGCAATACTGCAGCTTAAATATTATTGCACGTCTCAAAAACGGGATTTTAAACACAGCAGGTTTTAAATGCAACGCAAATCCTACGGATAAAAGTTTTATTCTTGAAAATGTTACATCCAGTTCAGCAATCCCACCATATCATTTTATTTCTTGCTCGAGAGCTGGTTTCTAACTTCAAAACTTCTGAAATGTAACTTTATTAAGTTACCACCGTGTGCAGTTGCTACAAATGTAGTGGAAGTTCTTTCTACTTCTGCCAGTTTTCTCAACTTTAAATTAAAGGAAACATTACGGGCGATATAATGAACTTGGCAATGAAAAGATCTGGTTACTCTTTATACACGAAGAAATAAACCTCTAATTTTAGGTCATACTTTATCGATTGTTTGAAGGATATATATATACATTAAAAAACCTGACGTGTTCCATTCACATGACTTTCTCTACATCTCTGCAACAAATTATTTTTAAAAAGATTATGCTTCTATTTATTTCATGCTAATCGAAAAAAGAGCAGAAATAGTCTTATTACTTGCTTCCTTGTAAGTAGAAGAGAAATAAGGGAGTACCATAGGTTAATGTGATAGTCAAAAGCTGGTTGCTATGTGACAGAAGTTCCTTTATTTGTATGGACAGGAGTTGACATATTCCTATATGAGAAAAGTTCAGAACTCCACGAAAAAAGTGAATACAACAGATATTGTGTGTTTTTATGTGTTCTACATTTTTTGTGATGTAGGTTTTTGTACATATCTTATGCTTTAACAGTTATGCAAAATTCCGTAAAATTCACTCAGAATAAAGTAGGCTTCAGAAAGTTCAAAATATACATTTTATTTGTCAAGTAAACATCTTTAATATACAATATTTTAACCAAAATCGTTAGAGCCATTTTTTAGAAAATAAACATTTTCGAAAAAAGTTCCAATTAAGGGTAGTTTAGGGTGGGGGGATTTTTCTCAAAATCTTCGTGTCACATCCCTGGAAGATACTAACTTAAGTACCAAATTTGGTGCTTTACCGACTTTTCGTTTTTGAGTTATTGTGTTCATAGATACACAGACAAATGGACACATACACACACGGATCTTTTTCTGAAAATACTTTTTTGGGATACAGGAGGCCCTAAAACATATATTTTCGGTAAAATCTCGGTATCGAAATTTTTGGTGGAGTGCAATACCTCCTCTATTCACTATTGTACGTGTAGAGAAAGTAAAAATTGGATTAATCTCGAGTTTTTGATTTTACCTTCCTTTTTCTTTTGCTGTACTATGCAATAGTATGTAGAAAAGGTATTGTATTCTACTCATAAATTCGACCGAAAATTTTAATTCCAGTTGGTACAGCAATAATTATAGTAACTCCTGTGAAATAAGCTCATGTATCTACATTTATTCCTACCAAAAATATCGAGATTTGTGGCGGTGACTTTCTCTGGTTATGATAAATAACGACAGTATGTTTTTAATTAATAGTGTTTTCTGGGAGCATGAATATTATCCATTTGCAGGTTGTGTTGCTTCGGCTGTCAGAAGCTTAATTACTTTCTCTACACGTACTATGTACATAGTGTATAGAGAAGGTATTGCATTCTACCCAAACAATGGATACCAAGATTTCACCGGAAATATACGTTTTAGGGTTCCCTGTATAAAAAAAATTAAAAGGGCCGTTTGTGTACGTGTGCCTGTGAACATGATAACTCAAAAATGAAAAGTTGGTAAAATAAAAAAACTTGGTATTTAAGTTTAGTATCTTCCAGGGATACGACACAAAAATTTTGAGAACTACTCTTTACATGAAAATTTTCTCGAAAATTTTGATTTATTCAAAAATGACTTTAATGATTTTGATTAAATTATCGTATATTAAAGAAATTTATATGGTAAATAAAATTTATATCTTGAATTTTCTGGGTATAGCCTCTAAAGACATCTTTGTTGTAGGTGAATTTTTCTGAATCTTTCCTAACTGATAGGAGATAGACAAAGACTTACTGCATAAAAAATGTAGATCACTTTAAAACACACAATTTATGTTACATACATTTTTTCCGTGGAGTAGATTGTTTTTTAGATATTCCTTGTTATTGGTTTCAGCTTTAAAAAACTTACACTTTTCCCATACGGGAACTTGTTCAAACCTGACCGCGCAAAGAATTGGATTTCTCTACCATGGCAACCGCATTTTAAAACATGTGACTGTCCACATTTTATAAGATATGACTGTCGATTTAACCTATTGTATCCCCTTATTTACCTTCTACCTATAATGAACTGAGTTCCTGCTAAGGTTTAGCTCGATCAGCATGAAGTCAATAGAATAATAGGCTTTTAACAATAATTTATTACAGAGATGTAGAGTAAGTGATGTGAATGGAACACATCAGATATTTTTTATACAGCTCAGTCAGTCAAACGTAACTCTTGTCAGGGGATGTATCTGATAAAGTAAAATGAGTAGATATATTCCCAGGAATACATGAACTTGGGTTCCAGTAATTGAATTTACTGTTGAGCAATTCACATACATACATACAATTCAAACAATATGTAAGCGATGCGCAACTTAAAGACTTTGTTTCCCTACTGAAATCGGTAACTCTCTTTCTCTTATCTTACGTAGGTCTAAACAAATCATGGCTGTTTCCGTTTCCACATTTTTATAAATTTGTCTTTCGCGTAAGTTTTGTCGTTAAAATTTTGTTGTCATTAACAGTGACACTTAAGTTGCGTCCGTCCCTCATCTTCGCCTTGGTTACGCTGGTTTAAAACTACTATCGTTACTCTGACTTTCAAAATCTAGAAAAGCCTACCCTCTCATTGGATCATTTCAACTGAATTCCCAATCAGAAAGTTTCCACAGCACGCATCTGAATGCTTCTAAAAAAAGAAAAATGTCCTATTTTGTTCCTTGTCAGCTTCCATTTCAGTGACTGCTAATTAATTACCTAAACTGTCTCTACGTTCGGCTTCCACAACTCCTGAATACACCTTTTTCTTCATTTCTAACTGATACTACAATTAGCACCATTATTCTACCATTTTAAGCAATCGGCGTTTTATAGGTTATAATTAAATTAACAACGTATTTACATAATTATGACATTGTCTATTGAGTCGTGACCTCCCCCTGCTGTTACTACTTACATCACAGCTACGGCAGAAACAAGATCACATACAACTTGCCCGAGTGATATAATATGCAACTTTACAGCACCCTGGTGGGAAAAAGCAAAATGGTTCATTCTCTGCTGCCTTTAGCAAGCCATCGTGGGAGAGAATCAGTCAGTTCAGCTCGGAACGTCACCGTGGGACGGTCTTTTCTTCAAATAGCACGGAGAAGCTTGCTGCGTAGCCGCCTAGGGTAGGCCAAAATAGGCTTTTTTTTTTGGCTTGGATAGAATTGGGGATATTTTATGATTTTTAAGTCAAAATTTTGTAATTGTGAAAACCCATTTTTTCTCAGGATAATCAAAAGCTTAATGCATTACTAAATTGTTAACAGAACGTGTTTCGTTTCTTGTAATTTGCATGTAATTTATCTGTAACTTAAGTATAATCTATGAGCCGGATTCACAATTTATAGTTTAAAAAGTAAAAACGTAAGAAGGTTAAAAACACCTATATGATTAATGACTGTGTTTTTTGCAGTTTCCTAAAAAAATTTCCCTGTCTTTTAGGAAATTTGTTTATGTAAAGATTTCCACTGTTTTTTTTTACTTAGAATTACTACTGTGTACTATGTATCCGGGCTATACCGGATATTTTGAGTTTTTTTGAATAAAAGAAAAATAATTAGAAAAAGGTCCGCGCGCGTGAATTTTTTGATATGGTTTAACGCCCGCTTTCATTACACAAGTATTGCAGGCAATGGCACTGATGGTGCCTAGAATGAAGATGAAGCACCAGTGTAATCCGATGGTGGGAGGAACCGTAGAACCCGGAAAAATAATTCGCCCCATGAGTCACTTTGTCCACCACAAATCCCACATGCGTTCGTCTTGGTGAGAGGCGACTGGTTTAACCGTTCAGGCACGGGCGGCCGCGTGTGTGGTTGTATGCGTGAACAGCACAACTCAGAAACGAAAAGTCATTAAGCACCAAACTTGGCATTTAAGTTCAATATCTTTCAAGGATGTGACACGAAGATTTTAAAGAAAATTCTCCAACCTCTAACAATCCTTTATATGAAAAGTGTACAAAAATTGTTATTTTTTCAAAAATACCTGAAACGATTTCGGTTTAAATTATGTTTAAGACATTTTCATCCCAAATAAAAGTGATAACTTGAATTTTTTGGGAAAACCCTAAAAGCTCTGTACATTTTGGATGTCTTTTGCCTAATGGTAAGCCGTAAGAGAAAGATACAAAGTTACACAAATCAGATGCATTCCTTTCACATGACTTTCTCTACCTGTTCTGCAAACAAACTATTCTTACAAACGATTACTCTTTTATCTGTTTCGTGCTAATGGAAATAAACATCTGCAAAAATTGTTTTATTACTTGCTGCTTTGTACGCAGAACAGAAATTTGGGAATACAGTTGGCTGACAGAACAGTCACATCTTTTAAAATCTGGTCGCCATGTGAAAAATTTGAAATTCGGTTCTCTTTTCATGCCAGGAGTAAAACAAATCAGATATGAGATGAAACTTGACTTCCCATTTGAGAAAATCTTAGGTAGTTTAAAATTTAAATCAATAACAACGGACACCTCGGAAATGATTAACTCTAAAAAAAAATCGTATACGAAATAAATTATGTGTTTTAAAGAGATCTTCATTTTTAATGCAGCAAGTTTTTTTCTATTCTTATGCTTTATCAGTTATGCAGCACGTCTTGTTTATATGTTACGCTTTTTCAGTTATGCAAAAATCATCCAGAATGAAGAGGTCTTCAAAGGCTATTTCCGCAAAATTCAAGATACACATTTTGTCATAAAAACATCTTAAGTATATGGCATTTTAATTAGAATCATTAAAGCCATATTTGAGAAAATAAAAATGTTCAAAAAATGTTCCATATAAAGAGCAGTTGGGTTGGGGAGATTTTGTTGAAAATTTTTATGTCACATCCTTAGAAAATGCTGAACTTAAATACCAAGTTTGGTATATAATAGACTTTTCATTTTTGAGCCATGATGCACACACACGCACACAGATATTATTAAAAATTACATTTTGGGGGGGATTCAGGGGGTCTAAAAGGATGTATTTACGATGAAATCTCTATATCGGAGTATTGGATGGAATCCAAACATTATCCACTCTGCATTCTACATACAGGCTAAAATATTATTTATTTCTTATGTACTATATTTTAGAAATTGTATTAAGTGTTATTATTATTATTATTATTATTATTATTATTTATTTGTTTAAAGTTATATTTTTACTTTCTCCACCCGCACTATGTACATAGTGTATAGAGAAAGTATTGCACTCCACCAAAAATTCGATACCGAGATTTCACCGGAAATATATGTTTTAGGGTCCCCAATATCCAAAAAAAGCATTTTCACAAAAAGGTCCGTGTGTGTGTCCGTGTGTCCGTGAACACGATAACTCAAAAACAAAAAGTCGGTAAAATACCAAATTTGGTATTTACGTTTAGAATCTTCTAGAAAATGCGACACGAAGATTTTGAGAAAAACCCTCCACCCCCAACTACCCTTTACATGGAACTTTTTTCGAAAATTTTGATTTTCTCAAAAATGGTTCCAACGATTTTGATTAAAATTTGGGATATTAAACACATTTACCTGACAAATGAAATGTATATCTTGAATTTTCTGGGAATAGCCTCTGAAAAGTAGTTTAGTCTGGATGAATTTTACTAAATTTTGAATGACTGCTAAACCGTAAAAGATGGACAAAAACTTACTACACAAAAAATGTAGAGCACATTAAAACACACAATTTATGTTATATACATGTTTTTCGTGGAGTTCGTCGTTTTTGTGACATTCCTTATTTTTGGCTTCTGCTATGAAAAACGTATACTTTTCTTATACAGGAACTTGCCAACTCCAATCCATATAAACAAAGGAACTTCATTGACATAACAACCAGCTTTTGACTATCCCTTTAACCTACGGTTGTCCCTTATTTCGCTTCTACTTACAAGGAAGCGAGTAATAAGACTGTTTCTGCTAATTTTTTCTGATTAGCATAAAGTAAATCGAAGTATAAGCTTTTTAAGAATTATTTGTTGCAGGGATATGGAGAAGGTCATGGGAATGGTACACATCAGATTTTTACTTTTTATATTTTTACTTTTATATTTATAATTTGTACTTATAATTATATTAGCTTAACTTTATCTGCAAAAGATTGTGTGTGTATAAAGGTGAAGTTTAATAAATATTGAAAATGTGGCATATGAGCCCTGATTTAAATAAATAGGTACCACACAATTTTTATTTTATTTTATTTTGTACATATGGGCTAGAAAAATTAAAAATGCATTTAAAAGTGAGGTTAGATTATATTGTCTTCAGAATTTTGTGACATACTATAGGTTGATGTTTGATTTACAACGTGGCTTTATCCTTGTTCTTTATTCAGGTAGTGCTTGCTAGTCCCCACAACTGCTCCCCCAAAGGAACATAGAATCCTCTCTTTATTTTGGACTACGTGATACATGTTCAGGAATGCGTTGCGATTAAAACTGTTCTCATACACATATTTACGTTCCATTTAAAATATATGTTCATAAGTACACATCTTTTAAGAGGCTCAAAGGAAGTGTAACTTCAAACGAAAATCATAAAAACTGCACTTAGCTAAAGAGTTCTGTAAGCTAAAAACTGCAAGCTCTGTAGAAACATGCCGTTTTAAGGGCCAGTACAAATTAAAGTGGCTTACGTTGGAGGAAATATTTTTACTGATAAAAACAAAACCAATAAACACAAGGGAAGTTATTGCTTTTACTGTTTACAATTAATTTGATAACATAGCGCCAAGTCGTATATCACAAGTGTTAAATATACGAGCTTCGGCTTTCCCATACATTCACATGGAATTTTAATTATGTTTATGCTTTTAGCCCAAACATAGCTGATGGTTTTCCCACTACACTAGCCACACCGCTACAAAATATAGCGTGGAAAAGAACAGACAAAAGATTAATTTTATCAGATTCATAAACAGCATATTTTATACAGTATCTAGTACGAATTATAACTTTTTCTGGGTTGAGATGAGCTGCTCAAAAGTAATTAGTTTCTCTTTTAGACGTTTACAGCGCATTCGTGACATTCTCATTTTTCAGAAATGCTATCGGCATTATTCTGTTAAATCTCTTCCTAAAATTTATACCAGAAATTACAAAAGTAAGTGATATTTTTGCCCTGTTTCAACATCTAGGGATACAAATAATACATTTTTACCATCTGACTTTATTGTTGCAAGCTTTATATGATGCATTTTTTTAAATATTGGCATAGAATTCAAGTTTTACAATAAGAGAATTTACAAATAGAACTATAATATCTTATTTTTAAAAAGTTAATAATTGATTTCTTAAAATTTAAAAACTATTTAGAAAAATGATTTAGTGCTTTGATTTAAAGTTCTTCTGAAAAGCAACACAGAACTTCTAAAAAAAGCAGTATAAAACTGCATAGTCTGGAGCATTTTGAGTATGTAAAACTGCTGAAAAAATTTGATATGTTCCATTCATATGACCTTCTCCACCTGTTCTGCAAACAATCCATTTACAGAGGATTATTATTTAATCTAAGTCATAGTAATCCAGATAAACATTATCAGAATTGATATTATTTTCTTACTTGTAAGTAGAGGGCAGTAAGGTAATACACTAGACTAAGACACAGTGAAATCTTTTAAAAGTTGGTCCCTATGTGAAACAATTGAAATTTGGTGCCTTTGCATTACCAAGTAAAACAAAAGAGTTAAACGAAAAGCAACATCCGGTTTGAAAAAAAAAAATTAAAAATTTAAAATTAAAATCAATAACTAAGAGTAGTTAAATTTAACTGTAAAACAAATTATGTGTTTTACCGAGATTTATATTTTTTTTGTATTATGTTTTGCCTATCTCTTACGATTTATTAGTTATACAAAAGTCACCCAGAGGCTATTCCGGACTATTCAGGATATACATTTCGTTTGCCATAAAATTTGTTTTATATATATAGTATTTCAATCAAAATAGTGCCATTTTTGAGAAAATAAGAGTTTTTGAAAATGCTTTATCCAAGTGGTAATTTGGTGTGGGGGTATTTTCCTAAAAATCTTCTTGTGGCCTCCTTGGAAGATTTTGATCTTAAATACTAAGTTTGTTATTTAATAATCACATTTTAATGCTTCCATTGGCATTAATTTGTAACGAAAATTTTCAGACTTATAGCAGTACATATGAACAGTACCTTGGTAGTTAATTGGCATAGGTATAATGACATTAGACAAAATTCGCATTTATAGTGGTGAATATGAGCAGATCTCTTGGCAATTAATTTACATCTAAACACAATTCTCTATAGCGTACTTACAGCAACTGGAACGAAATCAATGCACGTCACTATCTATAAATAAGAAGTGGGTTAAACGTAGGAGTCGTTGACCTACGTGTTAGATTGTTGCCGTTTCCGATATTATAAACTCACACACGACATACTGTGCAAGGAACTGGTAAACTATTGTTCCTCTCAGTTGTGGCCTCTATCTGATATCACGTGTCTATGTACTACAGCTCCAATCAAGCGAGTAGGTGACGCCTCATATAAACAGAGATTACATAAGTACTGCTAAGTTGACACTAAATATTAGATTGTTTGTGGGAAAAGTTCATTCCCTCCAGTTTCTTCCTATCTGATAACTATAGGTAATGTTCATCTGTGTATTGCTACCTATTGTATCCATTTGAATGGTCGGCAACAGGTACATCCACATTCCCACTCCTTCAATCAGCAGAAACGTGTAACCGGATTTGTCCGGAGTCTACTAGTCACGATCTGCAGTTTCAATGTGTAATTATCGGGCATAGAGATGAAAAGGTAGTAGGATTTCTCCCCGCAAAACTTGAATACATTCGTTAACTGCTATTGCTGCGCATTTGTGTTCGTGTGGCATGTGTAATTTGGAAAAGAGACAGAGTGACTGAAGGAGACAGCACTTCGCACATTCACAAACATAAATGTTCTATATTCTAATAATAATAATAATAAAATGAACTCTGACTGTAACTAAATTTGGTCATGTAGGCTTAAACAGGATGTCATCAGGTTAGAACAGCTTTAATTTAGAATAAATAAAGATTTTACTGAAATAAGGATATACATACAGCATAGGAGGTTGCCCTCCGTGGTGTGGTGGTTACCATGCTAGCCTCATGTTAGTAAGTTCAAACCTGGTGGAGGGTGCAGGATTTTTCAGACCAAAGCTCCTTAGCATAGCCTTCTTTGGAAGGGAAGTAAGGTGGTCCCGTGTAATGTTTATTTGCACGTAAAAGAATCCCATATCTTGAAGAAGAAGGTTCCAGGCAAAATTCCACAACTTTGAGTCCACTAGTTGGGATTTCGTCCTACAGTGCCATCTGTGGGTGATGAGCTGGCCTCTGGTCACCGTTGAGTGCAGCGGCGAACTCATTCAAATATGATCACAGAAGTATCGTAACGATACCCTAAGCTCCACTTAGAAATTACATGAAATAACAAACAGTATAGGAGGGGAATAAGTGCAAATTATTTGATATTTAATAGAGAACAATACATGTAACACATAGGTGTAACCCTTTTTGTCCACTTGCTAACATCATTGTAAATGAAGTACAAATCTCAGGGTGTTTTTATTTCACACCACCTATAGTTGGACCAGGCCAGAGGAGAGTCAGCCATATAACCTGTTACGTAAACAACCGAACATCTAAAGTAGGTAATAACAGCCATCCTAAAAACTTCGTGAACTTTTCCTCGTGAGCATAACTTTAGAAAATAGCAAAAAAAAAAAAAAAAAAAAAAAATGTAAGTAATGCGCCATCACATTGTCCTCAAAATCTGATACAAATATTTGCGCTTATTGACCTGTATATTTATCCCTATTTACCACACTGGTTAACAGATCATTCTTTTATAATAAACAGAATAGGTAAAGGAAGTTTAAAATCGAAAAATAAAAGAAAAAGTAAACAATACCGCTACAAGAAACCGCCAGTGCACAACAATTAACACATAGACATATTATCTTAAACACAAACAACCCACAAAACAATGTTATACCGCACTCCATGTACTATTAAATATATTGCGTTATACAAGGAACGGACAATAATGAATGAATGAATAAGTGTATTTATTTGAATACCGTAGAATATCAAATAATGCAATATAAAATAAATAAAAAAGAGCGGATGCAAAAAATAAGAAGACAAACTAATTCAAATATAGCATTCTATATTTATAACACACAAACAATGAAATAGTTATTAAAGGCAAATAGACACAACGCTCTACCAATAAATGCAAAAATTAATATAAAATATCACAAAGCACAGGCACCCGGTTCCCTACCTGTACGTTTATTAATTATTATATAATAATGGTATATGTTTTATTTACTCATTGTTTTGCACTAAGAGGTCCGCTTAGTATACTGATAGCTAAAGAGGTTCTGCAGACTCAATTGTCTGCATTTGGAGTAAATGCAATAAACATTACAGTTAAAGATAGACCCATTCAACAAATTAATGCCCTTAAAAATTCTTGCCGGTTGCTTGTGATCAGAATGCAAGCGTTTGTACCTGATATAGAACAATACAGTATTATTTAAGAAAAGACGTGCTAGAATATTTTATAGCTTTTATTTATCAAAATTACCTTTCCACGGAAGTCATAATACAAATTCATGATAAACATTCGAGGCTGGTGAATAGAAAATTAAGAGTATAACTCGCTCTCATACAAATACATTTCAGTGTTACATAATTCAAGTAAATATATCTATTAGTTAAGAAAATGAGGATAATATTTTTTAAAATTCTACTAGCTGATTTAAATTAACCGCAGAACCACCTACGCGATGTGAAAACACTATCCCCGAGGTCTATTGACACACTAAAATCAGTGGAATGACGAAAAGACGTTTAGGCATGAACACAATAATTGTAACTAAAAAGTTTATCTATTCCCTCTACGTCTTCCCTGCCTACCAGTAGCACCCAACACACCCTTAACACTCTATTCGACCAAGCATTCGTTATCACGTAACGAATATATTTAGTCTTGTAGTAGAATTTCATAAAATCCAAAATAAAATGTTTTAAGTATTTTAATGTTTTAATACTGCTCTACAATTATTTGAGGTTCGTTATTTCAATTTGTATTCTCGTATTTTCCGCCCATAGATGGGGATTTTGCGTATTAACGCTTTCAGAATTATGATAAAAAATCTGATGTGTTACATTCACATGACTTTCCCTATATCTCTGCAAGAAATGATTATTAAAAAGCTTAGGCTTCTATTTACTCCCTGCTAATTGAGAAAACATTAGCAGAAATAGTCTTATTACTTGCTTCCTTGTAAGTAGAAGCGAAATAAGGGAGAACCACAGGTTAAAGTCATAGTAAAAGCTGGTTGCTACGTGACTGAAATTCCTTCGTATGGACAGGAGTTGACTAATTCCCGTATGAGAGAAGTATAAGTTTTTCAAAGCTGAAATTAAAACAAGGAATATCTCAAAAACGATCAACTACACGAAAAAAATGTATATAACATAGATTGTGTGTTTTAATGTCCTCTATATTTTCTGTGTGGTAAGCTTTTGTCCATCTCTTACGTTTTAACAGTTGTGCAAAAATCCGTAAAATTCATGCAGAATAAAGTAGTCTTCAGAGGCTATTCCCAGAAACCTCAAGATATATATTTTGTTTGTCAAGTAAATATCTTAAATATACGAGATTTTAATCAAAATCTTTAGAGCCACTTTTAAGAAAATGCAAATTTTCCAAATTTTTTCCATGTAAAGGGTAGTTTGGGGTGGGGGAATTTTCTTGAAAATCTTCATGTCGCATCCTTGGAAGATAAAAAACTTAAACACCAAGTTTGGTTTTTAACGGCCTTTTCATTTCTGAGCTATGCTGCCCACAGACACACACAGACACACACGGACATTTTTCTAAAAATTATTTTTTTTTTTGATTCAGGGGGTCTCAAAACATATATTTTCGGTGAAATACACTATGTTCATAGTACGTATAGAGAAAGTAATACTCATCTCCTGAGTACTCCAAACAAAGCAGACACTTTTTTTTTTTTTCCAATACCCTATATATTCAATTACAGTAGCCGAATTGTGACAGACGAGGTGTATAGCTTACAGTTTGGCAAGTGGTGCTTGGCAACGCGAAAATTAATTGCTAATGCATCATTGCACCTTGGACAGATTCCAAAACCGCGGCATATGCCAAAGCCGAGGCTCTCCCCATGCTGCACTTCCGGCCATCTGTTGGACGGCGCCTGTACTATTACAGACGCCCTTGCCAGCCTCCAGGTGGGGTTACGCGCAACGCTCTGCCCAGGATATTAATGCTCAATACTAACAATGAGTATATACAGCCTGGAGTTGCACCTTTTTCATTTCTCGCTGACTTCCATTAGGGCGATTAATAAAAATCCCTAGTGCAAGCCTGGCCATATATTTCGTGCTAACTATGCTTAAGGAATGTAGTGTCTTAAGTTAAACCTTATTTTATTTTTTGAGTTTCAACATATAAAAATCATATTTCACAACCTTATAATAGGGCTATGGTTTAAATACAATATATGGTTATACATTAAAGGATAACATTAAACTAAGTCATAGAGGATAATTTTTTTTTTAATTGTTTCATTTATATAGCCCCCTTTAAATCTAAGCATCTAAGGTCATATCGGGGGCTTTGTACTAGAAACAACTCGTTGTCTGTAGGCTTTTTACGTTGGCTTTATCGATTTTATATTCCTCAAACACACACATTCACACTCACAAACATACTTCCAGACTCTGTGGGGGATAGGGAATAATTCTCGTTAAAGAAAAATTCCCCGCCCCAGCCGGGAATCGAACCCGGGACCTCCGGGTAATCTCACTGACCACTCGACCACGGATAATTTTATTATATGTAATTACAAGGAAATTCAATAAGTCCTTAAAAAATCCAAAAAATTACTCTCGTAGCATCGAACAAGTTTGTATTTAATAACCGTCGTCTCATATTAGGTGGCAGTTAAGGTTTCAGTTTATCCATCACATGGTTTCGTTGCCATAGGCGATTGAATCAGCCATCTTGTGCTTCTTTAGTAATATGGAAAACAACGACTTAAATGCGGTGATTAAATACTTCTGTTTAAAAGAGATAAATACATAACTATGGGTGAAACATGGATGCACTGCTACACTCCAGACAAAAGTACGTCGAAACGGTGAGTTTTTAAAGGCGAAGAACGAAGGCAAAGGTGGTGAAATGTCCAACCAAGGTAATGGCGTAGGTTTTTTGGGATCCCCGCGGAATTATTTACATAGATTACTTGTAGAAAGGACAAAGATAAATGGAGAGTATTGGGCATCGTTATTGCATCAGTTGAACGTAGAAATCAAGAAAAAAAACGCCCTCATCTTGATTTTTTTATCTTTTTTTAAATCTTTGGCCATGCAAAGAGAACCGCATTTTAAAGTCCTCACATAGCGATCACCTCTTAAAAGATTTGATTATCGCTCTATCCTAAAATATTCCCTTATTTCGATCTTACTTATAAGGAAGTAAGGGAAAAGATAATTTATGTTAATATTTATTTGGATTAAGTAGATAGCAGAATAACCTTTTGTAAGAACAGTAAGTTGAATAAGTACAAAAAGTAATGTGAGTGGAAACCTGAAACCTGAGTACTGCTTTACACTGTACTCTTCTTTTATGTACAAATAAATGCGTCAATGTGTATTGAAAGTTTATTCCTTTTGTAATGGTAGTTTCTGGAAGACAGAGCAAACAAATAAAATTTGTGGGAACAGCATGTAAATATCGCTTTATTCTGAGTGACCTTTTTGTAATTGGTAAACTTTAAGAAATACACATAATCTTACTACTCAAAATGCTTTGATGTGATACATTCACATAACTGTCTCTACCAGTATGGCAACAAAACATACTTAAAAAAGCTTAGCCTTCTATCCACTTTATGCTAATTAAGATAAACATTAGCAGAATAGTTATTATTACCTTATACTGGGGTAATATGGAATAATAATAATTTAAAGAGATAGCTCTTTTAAAACACGAAAATGTAAAGGTATTCTAATTCCTTTCTCTTTGCTTGAGTAAAGAAATGCGAATAAGGATTTCCCGTTGAAGAAAAGTATAAAGATTAGAAAACTGAAACCAATAACCAGAAATATTTCAAAATGGTTAGTTACACAGCAACACGTATCAGTTCATAAATTCCGTGTTTTGAAGAGATCCACATTTATTATGTAGTAAGTTTATCTGATGGTTTACCAGCAATGAAACAGTCATACTCAATGACGAGAGCTTCAAATGCTATTTTCAGACAATTCAAATTATGAATTTTATTTGTAATGTAAATATGTTTTATATGTCATTTTAATTAAAATTGTAGAGTCATTTTTGAGAAATTCGAAAATCAATGTAAACGATAACTTGGAGTGTGGGTTTTCCAGAAAGTCTTCCTGTCATCGTGGAGATGATGAACTTAAATAAAGTTTGGGACTTAAGTGACATTTCGTTTTTGATTTATGCTGTTCAGGTAAACAAGATCATATTTATAAAGGTGTTTTTATTCAGGGGTCCTGAAAACATGTTCATTCGCTGAAATCTCGGTATCGAATTTTTGGGTAAAATACAACACCTTCTACACCTACTGTGTACACTGTATGTGGTAGATAGAGAAATTAAAAATAGTTGTTTGAAATGGTTAGGTTGCATTTTTACTTCCTCTACACGTACTATGTACATAGTGTATAGAGAAAGTATTGTATTACACCCAAAAATTCGATACAAAGATTTCACCCTAAATACATGTATTGGGTATAAAATAAATCTAATGTGCCCCATTCACATGACTTTCTCTACATCTCTGTAACGAATTATTGTTAAAATGCTTATGCTTCTATTTGCTTCATTTTAATCGAGAAAAATTAGCAGAAATAATGTTATTATTTGCTTCCTTCTAAGTAGAAACGCAATAAGGGAGTACCATAGGTTAAAGTGATAGTCAAAAGCTGGCTACTATGTGAGTGAAGTTCCATTGTTTGTATGGACAGGAGTTGACAAATTCCTGTATGACAAAAGTATATTTTTCAAAGCTGAAACAAAAACAAGAAATATCTCAAAAACGATCAACTCCTCTACAAAATGTATATAGCATAAATTGTGTTTTAACATGCTCTACATTTTTTTGTGGTAAGTTTTTGTCTACCTCTTACAGTTTAGCAGTTATGCAAAATTCCGTAAAATTGAGCCAGAATAAAGTAGTATTCAGAGACTATTCTGAGAAAATCAAGATATACATTTCATTTTTCATGTAAATATATTTAATATACGAAATTTTAATCAAAATCGTTTCAGTCATTTTTGAGATAATCAAAACTTTCGAAACTTTTTCCATGTCAAGGGTAGCTGGGAATGGGACATTTTCTTGAAAATATTCGTGTCCTCAGACACACAGACACTCTCACACGGACCTTTTTCCAGAAATGTTTTTTTTTTTATTTAGGAGGACCCAAAATGTGCATTTCCGGTATAATCTCGGTATCGAATTTTTGGGTGTGTAGACAAAGTAAAAATCATTTTTATAAAAAGGTCCGTGTGTGTGTTTTTCAAGAAAATAACCCCACCCTAACTACCCTTTACATGTAACTTTTTTTCGAAAATTTTGATTCTCTCAAAAATGGCTCTAACACTTTTGATTAAAATATCCTATATTAAAGATATTTACCTGACAAATAAAATGTATATCTTGAATTTTCTGGTAACAGCCTCTGAACACTATTTTATTCTGGATGAATTTTGCGGAATTTGGATAACTACTAAATCGTAAGAGAGGGACAACAACTTACCACACAAAAAAGGTAGAGAACATTAAAACACACAATCTATGATATATACATTTCTTTTCGTGGAGTTGGTGGATTTTGAGATATTCCTTGTTTTCGGTTTCAGCTTTGAAAAATCTATACTTTTCCGATATGCGAATTTGTTAACCTCTGTCCACACAAACAAAGGAACTTCAATCACATAGCAACCAGTTTTCGCTCTCACTTTAACCTATGGTACTCCCTTATTTCGCTTCTACTTACATGGAAGCAAGTAATAATACTACTTCTGCTTATTTTTCTCAATTAACATGAAGTAAATAGAAGAATAATCTTTTAACAATAATTTGTTGCAGAGATGTAAAATCATATGAATGGAACACAACAGATTTTTCTTTGCGTGATCATGAAAGCAGCGCGGCATTTTAAAACAATTACAGGCATAATGGTTTTTAGAAAAATATATTCTTTAACTTAAAGTATCACTCTTATATCTACGAAATGAGTGTGTAAATAAAGTTTATTTCTATTATGCAGTGCGGGGTTGGCAGATAAAGCGTAAGAGGTATGAACTTACCCTTCCTCTCGACCCCACGTCTCCCTTTCAACAATCTCGTAGAGCCAAAGTAACCGGTTCCGTGGCAGCTTTATCAGTCAGTGGTGGCTTATATGTGCAATATGAGTGAACGGCGAATAATTAATCGGGACTGGGAGAACAAATATTTTGTTATTCTTCAAGAAAAACCGTCTATTGCACACGAACCTCTGCTCTTCTCTTCCAGGTGGGAGGAAAAACGTAGGGGGTGATTGTGCTTATCTCTCCAGCCTTGATGTAGTGGATCGAAAAATACGTTTTTGTAACGACAATTTGTAATAGGCAGAATAGAGAGAGTAATGTGAATGCAAATCATAATATTTTCTGAAACATTTCAATAAGTGAATCGTATTGCTCTGATTATACTGTTTTGCGAAGGGATCGCAATATATAGCCTTCAGGTCTTTCAGAAACTTCACGAGAGCCTCCTCATAACTTGGATTATGAACACTATTATCTGAGAATCTCTCCTACTTCTTTTCTAACTCGGCTTTCTGGAGAATGTGCTTGGATGGGCAACTTGCGCTCCGTAAGTCTGGAAAAGGTTAACCGCAAAGGGAGGCATTGTGTGCCAGGCGTCCCCTCGAATCCAACAAAAGCCAAACCGTTGTAGAGACGGCCAGCTACGAAACTCTTTCTTACATTTACGCAGCGTGGGATGTCCATCCATGAAGAGGAGGAGAAGAAGAAGAGAGAGAGGGAAGAAAGTGATTCTAAAAGCACCTTTCTTCTCGAGAAGTTGAACACAATCTTAACAGCAGAGAGGATACTCAAGTTCACATTTACTATCAAACATTTATGTACTTGATACAGAAATAGAGAACACTAAGCTGAGTGCTTTGGCTACAAAATTAGGGTATTTATAGACGCTGGCAATACTGATGGTATATGACGGTAAACAATTCATTCCCGTTTAAAACTTCTCACGTATAATGAGTTACATTAGAGGATCCATAATGGATCTTGGCTGTTTGTTTGGTAATGGTAAATTTAGTCCCACCTTCTGCCAGGGTGAACTTTCTCTGTTGTTAGAGCTTAGCTGTAGCCACTATATTAGCAATTTTAGCGCAAAAAAACTATATAATATAGTATAATATAATACGATCTACGGGAATGATTCAGGCAGTTTCGTCTATTGCCCGCATTCTACGGTCATGGGTTATTTTGGGGGTTTACCCAAGTCGCCAGGCGAATGCTGGGTAGAATCGTTACATCCCTCAAATCTTTCGGTCCACTTTTTCCTGTTCCCATCTCGCATCTCTCCAATCATCACTTTCAGGATTGAAGGGCCAGGCGATGGTGTTCGATGGGTTGCGGATTGTAAATGGTGATCCTAGCGTCGTCGTCAGAACAATCGGTCGGGACCCGTCTTCAGCTTGTAGGGCTGCAGGGAGCAGGGTCTAGGACGCTTTGTAAGCAGTCCAGCTGTAACCTGTCGTCATCCATACTAGCCGCCCTTCGGGTCTCTCTTTACCCCTCTCACCCTGGTGTCACATAAGTGGCAAAGGGCCACAAGACCTACGTCCGGTGCCCTCCTCAGAGTCCTAGGGACCATGCCCGTGACTATTTCTAATTGTAATCCTATTTAATATAATACACATAGGTAATAAATTCATCCCATAATATATGTATATGCATAAAATTGAAGCCGGTATGCCGTCGAGGAAGATTATATGAAATGATAGTGAAATGGATGAATTAGTCCTTGAAGTGAAGAAGAACTAGAAATGAAGAAGGACGTCAGAGAATTTCTTGTTTTTCATTCTTTTAAATCATTTAAATGTGTTACGCTAACATTTTTAATTGTATTAAACCTACAAAAGGTGCAATTATAACATTAATAATATTAAAAGTATAAGCACAAACAATTTTCTTCTAAATTAAATCTGTAGTTGTAGATCATATTGCTTTTTCGGTGACTATAATTAGGAGGTGAAGTGAACATTTTGGGAAACTGAAGATTCCAGAGAAAACCCGCCATTTTGTGAACCACAAATCCCACATGCGGTATTCTGGAATACAATCCGCGTCGCCTTGGTGAAAGGAGAACAGTCTAACTTCTCGGTGGTGGCGTTTCCATAATATTTTACCAATTGCCCCAATTACCTTGTATGCCTTCGTGCGTTGCAGAACTCAACGGGGCTGTTTCAAGTTAAACTCGGCCACCTCTGCCATGCATACTTGGGCGTGAGGCCGGGATTCAAGTTGGCAAGCATGGCAGCAGAAATGAGGTTTCTAAATTTAAATTGAGTTTTAATTATGGACGGTATATAATTACAATGCTTCTCAGCATCCCATTCTATGTTTGGCGAGAAAAACCGCTTAATTTTGTTCAGAGGTCTCTTTAACAGACTTTTTTAACGTCCGAAAAAATCCATCGCCCTCCGCCGGGATTAAACACGCAACCTTGGGAACCAGAAGCCAGCATGTTACCCCCAGAATATGGAGAACGATATGAGGTTTCTAAGAAGAATTTATGATTGGACATTTTAATTAATTTCATATTCAAAAAATTACCTAACAGTATATTTTTAAACAGACGAGATTTAATACAAGATGAAAGAATTCGCGAAGAACTATATAAAAATTGCAAGCTTAAATGAATAAAACTTAAACACAATTGGAAAGAACTTATGAACAGAACGAGTGAAGAAGGAATACCAGTTTTAATAAGAAGATATAACCCTCCTAGAACAGGAGTAATTGTTAGAATGTGAAGACGGATCAGCCAAAATGCCTAATCTTTAGAGTGAAGAAGACAAAACGTAAAAAATAAAGACGAAAATAAGGAACTTCATGCTTTTCATTCTTTTAACACAGTTAAATGTTACGCTACCGTTTTTCAATTGTATTTTATCTACAAAAAGTACAATTATAATATTCATAGCCACATTAAAATTATAAACATAAACAATTTACTTCTAAAATGAATCTATTAAATATGTAACGCTATCTTTTCTTATTTGTATTTAATCTACCAAAATACAATTATAATATTCATAACCATATTAAAATTATAAACAAAAACAATTTTCTTCTAAAAGGAATCTATTAAATATGTTACGCTACCGTTTCTTACTTGTATTTAACGTATAAAAGCACACTTATAATATTCATAATCACATTAAAATGAAAAGCAAAAAGAAATTCTTCTAAAAGAATATATTAAATATGTTATATTAAATATGTTACCCTACCGTTTTTATTTGTATTTAATCTACAAAAGTACAATTATAATATTCAATTATAATTAAAGTATTCAATTAATAATTAAATACTTTAATATGTTAAAACTATAAACAAGATCAATTTTCTTCTAAGAGGAATAGAGCTATAGGAGATACTGTAAGTAAACCAATGCTTTAAATCGAGTTTTGGGCTAAAGCCGTCCGTTGGCTGCAATAGCTTTATCCTTGCCGCCATGTTCTCATGACGGCTTTCATATAAATGTCGTCCTGTTTAACGATATATAAAAATAATACTTCAGCATTTCCTCTAGATGGCTTTATTATTTTTATGGGTTTACCTTTTCCATGAGTATCCGCCAGCCGTACCAAAACATTTGCATATAGATCAGAGATGCCCAACCGTGATTGGCAAAGGGATGTTGACCCCGACATGTTATTGTTGCATATTGTTATATGTAAGCTTACTTTACGTTGCAAAAGATGGCTATGTTTGCTGAGTACCATGGTAGCTTGAATTCATGTGATATTCTTTAAATGTAAATGTTTAATACAATACACCGAGGATATGGTGCCGTTTGCACTCACATTTCTCTTAGTGATTTTCTGACATGTCTTATTACTTTTACTGGCACGTATGTACAATGTACATACTAGAGAAGGTGCTGTATTCCTCCCAAAATTCCATCCGAGGTTTCACCGAAAATATATGTATTGAGACTCCTGAATCGAGAAAGACATTATTAGAAAAAGTCTCTATGCTTCTGTGAATGCATGTGTGTTTGTGTGTGATTCCGTTGGCAGCACAGCTCAAAAACGACAAATCAGTTAAATACAACTTGGTATTTAAGTTCAGCATCTTCCAAGGATCAACATGAAGGTTTTCAAGAAAATCCCCACCCTCAACTTTGATTTTCTCAGAAATGGCTCTAACATTTTCATTAAAATTCCCTATGCTTAAGGTATATTAATGGCAAACCAAATGTATATTTTGAATTTGCTGGAAATATCTTCTCAATATCTCTTCATCCTGGAACATTTTGTAAGAGATAGACAAAAAATTACTTAAAAAATATAGATATCATTAAAACCCACAATTTATGTCATATATATTTTTGTGCAGTTAGCTGTTTCCCAAATACTCCTTGTTTTTGGTTTCAATTTTAAACTACTTAAGCTGGAGGTCAACTTTCCTTTCATATACTCTTTTTTGTACTCCTGGGAATGCAAAAGAAAACCGAATTTCAATTGTTTCACATGGTGATAGCCTTAAAACATTTGACTATCGTTTTAGAATAGTGTATTCCCTTATTTCATTTCTACATACAAGCAAGTAATAAGACCATTTTTGTTAATGTTTATCTCGGTTAACATGACGCAGATAAAAGAATAATCTTTGGTAAGTAAAGTTTGTATGTTTTTTTATATTGTTTAATGTCCTTTTACTACAATTGGCTCCGCAGGCATTGACACTAATGAAAAATGCAATTATGAGAAGCACCAGTGGAATGCGACGACAGGAGAAACCGGAGAAACCCGCCCCTGTGCCACTTTGTCCATCACAAATCGCACATACGTCGCTTGCGATCGAACCCAGGTCATCTACGTGAGAGACGAATGGTTTAACCACTCGGCCATGTCGCGGCCCCAAGTTGTATGTGGAACAGCTAGAGAAAGGCATGTGAATGGGAGAAATCAGGCTATAGAAATTTGCAACGCTGATGACGTAAACTGTCTCAGAAAGCTTACCAAGTGATCGTCGCTTGTCCTATTACGACATTGGCTTTTGATGTAAATTCTTTTGGAAAAAGCTTCTTCGCAAATGTACGTGGATCCAAAGATTACATTACATTTCTTAACCTCGGAAATGTATGACAGGCCAGGGATTTTTAGAATATTTATTAGAATATTTTGTTGCAATATAATTCTGTAAGTCAAGTAATTTCAATTAGAGATTATGTGGCGCTTCACTGCAAGGATAATTCAAAGGGGTATTAAACAAGCAAATTTTACAGTTCAAAAATGTTAGGTTGTCAAATTTAATTTAAACTTGGTATACATATAATTTCTGTATAGCTGAGAAGGGCACCACCATTACTACTGAACTTTCTGAATGGTGTCATACATACGGTGATATCGAACAGCTAGCAGGCTAGATGTCCCTTGAACTTCCCCCTCATGTCACAGTTCACTAACTTGCACGGGTTACGGTTGGGCTTACCTGATATAGATAATAGCCAACTTTTCACATCGACTTTTACATCGTTCATTTGTTCGTTTTCGTCCCCGAGTTGTTTGGCAGTCCAGTCACATAGAGAAGTGATACTTCTAGTTGGAGTCGAAGTTGGTTACCTAAAGGTTAAAACCTTACGGAGGGAAATATACTAGAGGAATCTAGCGGAATGGGGCACCTTTTACAGCGTCGTGTCGTGAGTAACTGCACGAGTAGTTTCATGTAGCACAATGCTGCGCTAATAGGTGTCCCGCAACAGCAAACCAGCCTAATATTACCGACATAGCAATAAATTGGAACGAAAATGGAGATTATTTACTGTCGATTACCTTGTAAACATTATATATGAGCAATGTTTGCAGCACAATCAGACACGACGCATTAGATGCATGGCAATTGAATGTTATCGACGCATGATTCTGACATATTTCACGCTGCACTGAAACTAAAGTTATAATACCAAACGCTTAAATAACTACAATCAATTTCAGAACAATTGAAATTACCTTCTGGTGAAACATGCGAGTCAGTTGAGAAATTTAATGCCGGGCTAGCATGTTACCATGGTAAACCAACTGGTTAGGGACAGGGAGGTCCGTGGCATTGACTTTTTCAATCTGATTCTACTTATCTAAGGTCGTCTCCTTAGCGTGGTGGTAGCGCAGCTGCTTACCAAGCGGAAGACCTGGGTTCGATCCCCAGTGGAGATTTTTCCCCCGCTGGGAGACCTGGCCCGGGGTGCACTCAGCCTCGTAAGGTCCCTGGGGGGGGGCCAATTGCGGAGCTACTTGATGGAGAAATAGCGGCTCCAGGTCATGAGAGGCACATTAACCGGCCGGGAGGACTCGAGGAGCTGACCACGTCTCACCCTCCAATACTGCACCCCAATCATGACGTCTGTAGTGGACCGAGATGGCGAACGCAGCGGCCGGGCGGTAGGCCAAGGTTCCCCGTGAGCTTTTGTACTTATCTAACTCCTGGCCTACACTTAGCTTGTGTGAAAAAAAAATTAAATCAATGTATTATATTGTCATTTTATTTATCATTCTTTAACTTAACGTAAATTAGTAAATAAATGTTTTAAGTAAATAATCTCCATTATTACCCTCAAGCATCGTTATTTTATGTAGTAGAATGAGGTTAAACCTAAGGAATTATTCTTCTCCAGCGGGAATTGAATCCAGAGGTTCTGTATTTACAGGTTAGTAGGTTAACCACCAGCCTACAGAAGCAATCACATTAAATGCATGATATTTTAAAACCATCAAAAGACTTGTTAGAGAGGAGGGGAGGGTTGCAGTGGCTGGCACAAGCCAGTACACACTCGTTACTGGTCCGTGGATCGATACCAGGCAAGCAGCGCCCTGTACACACACCACATGTCTTTTTTTTGCCCTCAAGTAGCTACAACAAACATCCCACTTTCCTTCCGGTGCTTCACATCACTCATTCAGCGCCGCTTGCGACTATTTCGCTCCGTCAGCAAAGTCTCTGCCAATTCAATGAAAAATGCATCGCACTCACTTCGTTCTCCACCCTCCCATACCGCCTTGTAAATTAGTTTTTTTCAATTATATTACATCTTGTGCGTCCCGTTCACTTCAAGAAAGGATGGGGCAGGTCATATAAAGATTCAGGGGGCGTCTGGTCGATCAATATTGTCATACCCATTCACAAGCAGCCATTCACAGGCTCGCTATGCGAGCGGCATTATTCTAGTACTCTCGCGCACGCTCTTGTTGCCATCTTACGGAAGCGAATGGAAACACAAGGTATTCCGTTATACAGGTGCGTCATATGTTCACGATTTACAACAATATGATTCTTTTCATATCCTGGACCAAAAATGTCTATCATAACAATTAATTATAACCGAGTGAAATTGTCTATCATTTATCATAAATTAAATGTAAAACCTGTAGGTTAATACAACATATGTTATTATAACCTATAGGTTTATAAGTAATAATCAAAAATAAAATTAGTACGTTAGGATTCAAAAACAAACAAAAATCCATTCACATGACTTTCTCTAGCTGTTGCACATATAGACTATTTTTACTATATTATTACATCTAAATCACGTTAATCTAGATAAGTATTAGCAGAATTGGTCTTATTGCTTACTTCTTTGTAAGTAGAAGGAAAATGAGGGAATATACTAAGCTAAAGCGATAGTCAAATATTTTTTTATAGTGTTCAAAGCCCGCTTTTACTACTGTGTTACCGCAGGCGATAATACTGATTATAAATGGAATGAGTATGGAGCACCAGTGGAATGTGATGACGGGGGAAACCGGAGAACTCGGAAAAAAACCCCTGTGCCGCTTTTTCCACCACAAATCTCACATGTGGTCGCTTGAGATCGGATCCGGATGTCTATACCTCAAATATTTTAAAAGCCGGTGTCTATGTGTAACAATAGAAGTTGGGTTCGCTATGCACGGCCTGCAGTAAAACAAGAAAAACGGAACCAAAGAAATTTGAACACGGTTCTCCTGTTCTCCGTGCGGTTGCTCTAACCATTGAGATACAGTGACAACATGCGTATGCCATCAATTTTCCAACTGATTATATGTTTTTTACCCGGTTCAACCAACCAGTATCAGAGAATTACCTTAATGACCACTTACCATCGTAAGTAATTAGTATTCCAGTAATATTAACTAATTATCGCTAACTATACAGGTTATTTTATTATAATGGTAATATTCCTCTCTTATATATTTTGAATATTACACAGTGTTCTGACCTAAGAATAACGTAACCCTCTCTTTTATGCATCCTGTCCCATTATCAAGTTTGATATTTAACCGACTTTTCGCTTACGAGCTATGTTGTTCAAAGACACCCACACTCGAAACCTTCTGTAAAAGCTTTTTGACTCTCACTTTAACCTATGGAACTCCCTTATTTCGCTTCTATTTTCAAGGAAGCAAGTATTAAAACTATTACTGCTAATTTTTTCTCGATTAGCATGAAGTAAATAGAAGTATAAGCTTTCTAACAATAATTTGTTGCAGAAATCTAGAGAAAGTCATGTGAATGGAACACATCAGATATTTTACTTTTGTTTGTAATATCAAAACTGCTCTGTAATCCCGTTCTTGGTATTTCTGCCATTAGTTTCCCGTTTTTTTTTTTTTTTTTGGAGTTACTTCATATACCTCCACAGCGCTCGTAACACTATATCCTTAGTGAATAAGATTAATCGTTTTCGTTTTTTTTTTCATGTTCTTTTGCTCATTTCAAATTGCGTATCTATCAACACTATCCATTCCACTTAACCCTTACCTTAACCTCCCCTTTCCTTCACTCCTGATCCTGGAAATCATTGTCCATTGATTAGTGTGCAAGTATCAGACTTTGGTATCAAACCAATAAGAGACATACACATCCCCCCAAGTATTTCTGACCAATTGGTAAAATACCTCCGTTTCCTTCCCTTTCTGCACCCACTTTGTTTATATTAATATTTGATTAGCACAGCCAGGTGGGAGTGGAATAATTAATACCCAAGTGATTCAACATTAAATAAAGAAAAGCACTATAGTAAACTAAAAGTATTGGCACTGTTTTTGCGCTCGACTCTACTTGTTATTCAAATGTTTTTATATTAACATCCGTTTATGGGCAGGTATATGAGAAGGTAATTAAATATTGAATTGTATTTTCTTAATGCTGTGGAAATGTTAGATGTAAACGGGAAACTTTCAGAGCTAAAAAGTAGTCACATCTGCAGAGTTTGCTGAGAAAATAGAAAGGTAGCGGAATCAGTTGCTGAGTCACGTACTAGTCACGACTGTTTAAGGAAATTTCCAGAATATTGTATAAACAGGGGAGAGACAGTAGAGGAGATGTTACTTCAAAAGTTCAAGTTAGATATTACATGATTTTATTCTTGTCTATAGCAAACAGTAGCGTAGGATGCTAAAGTTGAGTGTAGCAGAGAATGAAACGAAGAGAAGTGGTGGAGTATTCTGAAAGAGTGGGAGTATAAAAGTTTGGAAAATTTAATAGGGAATCGAGGGATGTAGTCTTGATACTATCTTCCACATGTCTCTTTAGTTAGCATAATGAATTCACCCAAAAATTTAAACGTAATCATGCCACATATCCCAGTTCAGTTGGATATCCTTCATATCACAAATACATTCTCAGACTCCATGACCTTGTTGCCTTAGCAAGAGAAACATAATTAGACCTCAGAGATAGATTCAAACTGAAAAATGCAATGTCATAGACGGGATTTGAACCATTGATCTCCTGGTTTCCGTCCAGTAGCTCTGATGACATGGCACTAAATTCTCCAACTGATTCGTTTTTTCTTTTTATCGGTAAACCACAAAGAGATCTCAAAGTATTTGATATGTTCTACCTTAATGATGACTTACAAACTCCGTAAGTACTTAATTGATTCAGATTAATACACATAATATTAATCGCTGAAGATCAAGTGATACATTGAAGGGGGGAAATCTGATATATTCCATTCACATAACTTACTCCAGCTGTTCCATATACAAACTACTCTTACAAGAGTTTATTATTTTTATCTACATAATTTTAATCGAGATAAACAGTCTTACTATTTAAGATCTTCGTACTTTACGACGTCTGCGGAGAGCCATTCAAAACAAACGAAGAGGAATGCTGACTTCAGGAATTGTGTTGATCCATGACAACGCTCGTCCACACACTGCTGGTACAAGCCATCGGCTCCTTGAACAATTTCAAAGGGACATTTTCGATCATCCGCCGTACAGTCCTGACCTGGCACCCAGCGACTTTCACCTTTTCCCTGAACTGAAGACGTAGCTAGGAGGGCAGCACTTTCAAACCAACGAAGATCTTCAAAACAACGTCAATGTTCATTTGAACTCATTGGTGGCAACATTTTTTGAAGCAGGTATTGCAAAGCTTGTGCACAGGCACGAAAAAGTGTCAATCTTTTCGGTGATTATATTGAAAAGTAACCATAAATGAACGAAACTTTTAGTAATATAATAATCGTTTTCTATGAATTTGTCTTTTATTTATAGCCTATCGGAGGTTGAAAACAAGGCCCTCGTAGAAGGGAAACAAGTGAATACATTAGGCTAACGCATTATTGAAATATTTTAAAAGCGGGTCACTTTGTGAAACATTTGAGTTTCGGTATGCTCTGCATGGTCCCGTGTGAGGAAAGTTAGATAGAATAAAATTGAAACCAATAAAAAGGAATATCTCGAAAACAGTCAACCTGCAAGAAAAGAGTATCTGACATAAATTATATGTTTTAACCAGATCTACATTTGTGTGTAGTAAGTCTTGGTCTTCCTTTACGGTTTACCAGTTATGTAATAGTTATTCAGAATGAAGAGCTCTTTCTTTGCCATATACATAAATATCTTTAATATATGGTATTTTAATCAAAATCGTTAGAGCATTTTTGAAAAAAATAACAATCTTAGAATCGCTTTTTCACACAAAAGGCAGTTTCATATCACATCCTTGGAAGATACTAAACTTAAATACCAAGATTAAAATTTTACAGGCTTTCTGTTTTGAGTTATCGTATTCACAGACACACGAAACTTTTCAAATAATGCCTTTTATACAAGGGACCAACTGTATTTCTATGAAACCTCTGTATCAAGCATTTGGGTGGAGTGCAATACCTTCTCTACCTATTTCTATGTATTATATAGAGAATAAAAGGAGGGTAATACTGGTCTACAAAACATATTAGGTACTACGCTCTGACCGGAGCATTCGCACCATCTGTAGACGCGTGCTCCTAACCTGAGCCAATGACCGGTATAAATGTACATCAGCTGTATTTATAGTTTGGAACCTGCTATATTTACCAGTTTGATTATATCAGGCGCCCTTCTAAGGTCAGGGCATTATAAACATCTGCTGCAGAATAACCAAACATATGATTGAATCGAAATGTAAAGTTTTAGTTTTTCCCCTACAAGATATACACTTGACTTTAAAGCACTGGATTATATCTATCAAAACCTCAAGAAAGTAGTAATAACCGTATGGGAAAAAATCTTAATTTTAATTCCGACAGTATAACCAGTAATAACCATAAATTTTGTGGCCATTGTGAAACAGATGGTCTAAGATAATTTCAACTCTTTCTTCAGAAGTAAGTGTCAGTATACTAGGAGGGTCCAACTGCCCCGTATTTGGCATTTGCAGATATCCTTTCGTGCTATAAAAGAGCTGCAGAACTCAACGGGGCTACATGAAGTTAAAACCAATCAAGAATAAATTGACTGAGCGACCAACGTTTTGCCCCTTTCAATAAGCGCGAACTGTCCACTGTTACCGCTGATAAACAAGAGGGGTAAAACGAAGATCACACAGGTTAGTCACTCTCTGGGGGATTTTAACTTGTAAAAGCCCCGCTGAGTTTTACGAATCTTTTAAGGTATAAACGCATACGTCAAATATGGGACAGTTGTCGCCCTCCATAGTGTAATGGTTATTATGCTGCCTTCATATACCCAAGGTCGCGGTTTCAAACCCGGCGGAGGACGATGGATTTCTTCGGGCGTAAAAATCCTTAGCAAGGCTTCCTTCGGAAGGGAATTAAAGTCGTGGGTCCCGTGTTGTAGATTCACGGCACGTAAAAGAACATCAAGCCTGATAGAGGAGCATCTGAGCAAAATTAAACGAAAATGAATTGCTAATGAATTTTAAGCAAAAAAAAAAACTGTCTGTAAATGACGTTTTTCAAATTTTTTACTAAATAGAAAGGTTTTTTCATTCATAGAGAAGTATGTGCTATATTCTTCTTGTTTATTATCAAACGTTTTTAGAAAATTATAACATCAGTTTTTGGCATTAAAACCCACATGTACACATAATTTTGACTGGTATTAATTTTTGGATTGTTGTAAATTTTCTTTCATCACATGCGAAATGAAATAATAATAAACATTAGTAATAATAATAATAAGAAAAGTAAGAAGAGGGACCCGTGCTTTGTTTTGTTATTTTTTGTTTTTTTGTTTTTTGTTTTTGTTTTTTGTTGTTGTTTTTTCTTTGTTCATAGGCAAACAGAAAAATTTTAAAATCTAATTTATAAAAAGTATTTATATACTACAATAAGTATTAAAACAAGAACTTAAAACCCATTTGATATAATCCCTCTTATAAACTATATAAAACTCGAGTAAGATAAACATTTATAATATTGCTGCATATCAAGTGAATTTAAATTCTGTAAACCAAGTGCCTGTATTTCTTTTAACCAGTATTTATCTACGCGTATAAATTAGGTATGTCCGGAGAGTCTCCTATTTATTAAAACAAATTATATATTTATATAATAGCCCAATATTGATTACGACTTTGAGAATACTAGGATGACAGTTATCACTGTTACAAAAACAAGGAAGGTCACTTTAGGTGTTTCCTTAATTCATGAGTGAAATATTCGTGAGAAACTATTTTGGATTCCTTCCAATAAAATTAAAGGAAACAACTAGGAACCCTCGCCTCTTTTTGTCTGACTATCGTCCTTCCCCTTGCCAGTTCTGTCCCCCATCCTATTCATTTAAGCTAATGGCAAACTCTATCCTGACCTCATCAATTATACACTTCCTTTATTCAAAACTGTACGTGCCTTTCCAAGCGCATTTCCTTGTGTTTTATATAGTGTTTTCAATTTTATTCGGCCTTTGCCTTCAGTTCTTTTTCCGAGCACAGCGCCAATACTAGGTAGGGAGTTTATCACGCATTGTCTCTTGCAGAGAACTAGCGAACGATTAGTAGAAGAGTTTGGTGTCAAAAGTTTCGAGCTCACCTTGGTGAAACGGGACTTGTTTCGTAGTTTCCTATATTTACATCAGAAAGATTCGGTTGCATTTTTATAAGCTTACAATCGCAATATTTATGCCAACAGATGAATCAATTGGACGGTTATGGTAACCTAGAGGGCTTTACTGCACATTTCCCCGTCACAATAAACACTTGTGCATAACCTTTATAGCAATAAACGAAAACTGACCTACACACAATAAATACGTAAAATAAACACTAAAACTAAAAAATCCCACAAAATGTCCTGGTGAAAACAGTTCTTTGCCGCCCAGTACACCAATCTTTTGTCGGCAATGCATGTAGTCCAAGGCTCAATTGTCTACCTCGTCTTTAAAACAAGCGGCTCACTGAACTAATAATGACGTCATGCATTTAAATCTACTAGCGCTAATGCCCGAATAAACCTGAAGATCCAGTATATCACTCAGTTCAGAAATATGTATAATTTACTAATACTCATCACCTCGAGTTCTTTTGAAGACTTGAGACAGTATGTTTCGGGTTGCAATGTATCTTATAATGATTGAAATAATGAAAGTAATGATAACAATAATAACGCTAAGCATAAAATAAATATCCTACCTAAAGATATTAATGTTGGAAGTAAAAGAATGCAAACAAAATTTGCAGTGTGAAAGTAAAGATTTTTCCATAGAAATATAGCCCTTTTATTAATTTATAATATAGGAATTAGGGTAGGATTGGAGGGAACTAGGCACCTAACGTTGTACCTATGCTCTATGAAGGGGCTTCCCCGGGAGGGAGAGATGAGGTGAAAGGATACAAGGGTGATCGGAACCGGAACGATGGCACAGCAATGATAGGGTTCATACAGTTTCCAGATTGAAGCATCCCGACTGTTGGAAAGACAGACCGGACCTCCACCACTCTTAGGATCCAGGAGTGGACCTAATTTCGACAACCAGTTAAGGTTGGGGGACGAAGGTAGCTACATAGAGCATTCTTTTTTTCCTGCCTCACCACACCGAGCACCAATGGCAACACTTCTAATCTGAAAGAAACTAACGCGATGAAAGATGAATGAAACGACCTTGGAAGCCACATGGAGGGACAGAAATTGGGGGATGAGTGAAACTTACCCAGCATTCACTTAGCACCTGGTGACCCGGGAAAACCCCCGAAAAACCATGCGCCAGGTAGGTCCGCAACGGGAAGTCCACCGGCTAACTCCCAAATGCGGACTACACACGTAACTATCTGAACCATCCTCCTCGGCGATATATACTTTGTTTAAGGTATATAGATACAAAAAGTTCCCGGAATGGTTTATTTTCTATTTAATGTACAGTAAAGGCATTTCATTTAGATGTTGGTAACGTCCATAACGGCATTTCATTTCAATTTTTATGCCAGTAATGTTTGTTGTCTTTTTTGGCAATATGTTTGGTGTGTGTGTCTACGATTGCATGCCCATTTATCGAAATTTATAATGTCGGCAACGGAGCATGTTCGAACAAAGTTTTGCGTTTTGTCAACAAAAAAAAAAAATCTCCCTCAGAGACTTGAATGATGGAAGAAGCTTATGGTGAAGCAACAATGAAGAAAACTCAAGTGTATGAACGGCATAAACGTTTCAGTCAACATTTTCGAACACTGAAGAAATTACTGTAAATGCGACAAGGGCATTACGACAGGGATCTGAAAATGGCTTTCAAGCGTACTTCCAGTCTCTAAACGCGATGGCAGAAGTGTGTCATTGCTGAAGAGAACTATTTTGAAGGAAATGTGAAAATTTCCTTATGATAACTTGTTTCTGTGTTTTTACACTACTTTTTTAATGTAGTATATAGAATGTCTCCTAGCGACAAAAAATCAAAGTATGAAAGGCGATCAGTTACTTTGTCAGAAGGGGGCACATTTACAGATACTTGACAAAGAGAGATCAATGATCTTGCACACTTAGGCAGCTTATTTTCTAAAGATAATTGTGGGACCAATAGGATATAAAATATCATTCACGTAGTTAAGCAAGGACCGGCAGGAGTTATCTGAAATAGGGAGATGTCAACGATTTTAAAAACACTCATAACTCGGAAGTTGGCCATTATATTACTAGCCGGAAACTCGGCAAGTTTAAGAAAAGCGTGTAATTACGTCGGGTTAGGTCATTACCAGCTGGCCCAACTGCCCCGTATTTGATGTGTGCATGTATCCTTCGTGCGTTAAAACAGTTGCAGAATCCAAGGGGCTATTTCAAGTTAAACCCGATTAGTAGGGAAATGGTGATCACTTTTACGCGGCTCACTGAGCGCGACCGAGTCACTAGCTCCGTCATAATCAAGAGGGGTAAAACGAAATTCACTTAGCTAGTTCCCCACTTACCGGTTTCAACCAAAATCGACTACTGAAAAAGTCAGTCGCTGTGTGAGTTATTGGACTTCGATTCACTATGAAAATCGGGTTCCCATTTGTGAAAAGTATGTGTTGAAAAACTTAAACTATAACAAGCAATATGATATCTTTGCAATCAAAATGTATTTAAAAATTGTATACTTTGATGAGATCTGCATTTTCTGTGCAATCTATCTCATAAGGTTTACCACTTATGCAAAAATGAACAGGACTTCAAAGGCTGTACAAGTAGATTTATGATATAAAATGTTATTTGTCACGTAAATACCTTTCATATATGATGTATTAATGAAAATCTTTAGGGCCATTACTGAGAAAATCAAAGCTTTCGAAAATGTTTCCATGTAAAGTGTAGTTAGGGTGGGAGATTTTTTTGAAAATATTGTGTCATATTCTAGGAAGATGCTCAAATTAAGTATCAAGTTTGGTGTTAGCTGAATGTTCGTTTTTAATAATATTTTCCACAGACTCACACAAACATATACATACACACGGATATTTTATAAAAAATTTGTCTTTTTTATTTAGGAGGAAATAATACTTATATTTCCACTAAAATCTCGAGTGGAATGCAATGCCATATATACCTATGTACTACACAGTAGATAAAGTAAAAGTATACGTTTCGTTACGAGATGCTGCTAATATACAGTAAAGATCACACAGAGCAGTCAGCGGTATAAAGAGAGGGCAGTGGGGGATGGGTTTGTAGCGTAAACGTGCACACTTGAGGTATAATTTGTTCCAAAAGTAACTCATTGTGTGTATTTACATATGCAGCTTTACAATTCATAAAGTTAACGAAATAAGACAATGTTTTCATAATATGATTAGCAAATAAAAACGCCTTGTACTTTTATTTATAAAAGTACTAAGCTTGGCACAAAGAATTCAAGATAATAATATACAGATCTTTGAAAAGACAATGAACATAATCCAACCAAATTTACTCAGAATTCATTGCAGTGAATTACAAGATACAAATTTATTGTATCAAAAGAAAACGTTCTCCTCTTATCATTTAAAGTATGTTTGAATCACCTACAAGTTTGTTCAGTGTCAAGCTCCACCCTTTCATATTTTCGACATTTTCAAATTGCGGTCTCTTTCATTGATCACTGTTTTATCTACTAGCATGAACAACACGTTTAAAAAAGGGATGTTAAGACCACGCCTACTCCATCACGTCATAGCTAAATTCTGTATGTACCGAACCTCAAATCGGCAATTTCATGACTCAAGACCGAGCTCTGGTGTTGTATCATTTTTTAATGAATTTTTCTGAAACTTTTTTTTTGTGAATACAATGTTATTAAGCTAATATCTACACCAAATTGCATTCAAATTGGCACTTTTGAAATCAATAAATTATTGTATACATTTCAATATTTAAATATTACAAAGTGTATCACGTCTCATAATTTGATAAAATGGGTTACATTTTTTAAAATTACAGCTTTGGACTAAAAGAAAAAGTTTTACGAAAATATATTTGAAATAAATGAAATGAGCTATTTGTAATCTTAAGCCTCTTTTAGTCTATAAATCTATACATATCTTCACGGAAAAATTGCATTTAAATTTTTTAATCATGTTAGCATGCATTTTGTCTTGTAGAATGCTACAGTGAATACGAATGCACATATTAGGTAATTTTAATGCCATTTAGACAAAAACTTACAAGCATCAAACATTGAAGTGTTTTGAGAAACACACCTGTAATGTACGATCTTTAAATAACTGTAGAGTCCAAAGCAAGGAATGGTGTTACATGTAAATGTTGATTCTTTATAACTGCACAAAGGCCCCAACAATCATTAACTATAAAAAAACGTATTGCGAAGTTTTGGCTGTTTGTAACATTCAATCTTATGTCTCTTTACAGCAAAAAGGTGGCGGAAAATAAAGAATTTAGACAAGGAAACTAGAACCTGATCACTTGTGTTTTAGGACATTCCTGAGAGAAAACATCCATACAGTCCTGAGCAAGAATCGAACCCAGAGCTAACCTAAGAAGTCACATGTTGGCAGCCTAACTCATGTCATCTCCCATCCTCATACTGTCTTAGCTAAGTATTTCTGAAAGAACTATACTCTATCTCTTTAAAACATTTTTATTTACTACAAAGAATATAAATCCTCGGTGTCAGACAGAAGCAGCACGTAAGTATCTGCAGACTCTTTATCATGTTGGCCCATTGTTCCTTTCTTGGCTACTGTTCCCAAATAATACAATTGGGTTGAGACCTTTTATCACTATAATAAAGGAAAACAAATTTTGCAGTTTCACGTTCCATTAACTTGAGTAACAGCTATTATATTTCTTGGATTTCGAAATACTTCTTCGAGGTAGTAGAAACTATAAGCACCACTTCAAAATAATTAGTTAACCGAATTTTCGCTTAATACTACGCGGCTCTGTAAGAGTTTATAACAGCCAACAAATCAAATAAATCTGACACACAATATTCGTGTGACTTTACACAGTTTCGGCGATTCGTTGACGGAGCTGCGGATGGAAGGGTAGGAAGGTAAAAATCAATTGCAAGATAAATTCTTCGTTCGTTTAGAAATTTACTAATGTTACCACTTACCTCACTTGCCCTACATTTATCACCCAATTTTTAATGTCAGAGGGTAACAAGAAGAAACTTGATCGCTGATTTATAGAAAAGGCCTGTTCAAATTAAACGAGCAAAGAAGAAGGCGCAGTAACTCCTTCCACTCCATGTGATGCATTGGGACATGTCGCTATACGATGTAATGGGATGTTTATAAACACAAGTTTGCCCTCATCTGTAGCTAGTGTTGATTTTTTTTGAGTTCGGTGACATTTTTTATTTTGGATGCAGATAAATATCCTCCACTATTTCTAAACAATCTTATTCTTGTCAAACTTGGGTCACAGATTTATTTTCAATCTGCATTCACTATAAAAACGCAGCTCGATCTATAGCATAAATGTGATAATGTCCCCTTGAAATGAAAACCTGTAAGGTAAAAACAGAGAGGAGTAAACTGTGCGAAAGCATATCAAAATAACATGTACGAAATCTGTATGAAAAGGGAAGTGAATAAGTAAACATACTTTTTGATCCAAAGTTGGTTGCTTTTCAGGTGTTTATGACGTTAAGAGTTTACCGTGCGAGTAGCCTTGTATGAACCTAGTTAAATTACATAAACTATAATGTAATGCTAATATTATGCTATTCACTCTATTCTTTGCGTCAAATAAGTTGTGTACACGCACATGTTGACAATCTAGAGTTACTCCACTGTTAAAGGCATTGCTTTCAGCCCCATTGTTGTAGTTGCAGTTAATTTGGTGTTTGGTGCTATATGCTCAACCATAGACTCAATCAAACGTAAAGGCCTTTTTACTTTCTCTAGTCTTATGTACATACAATGTAGATAGTAGTTAGAGAATGTATTGTATTCCATTCAAAAAATTCGATGTTTCACCGGAAATATATGTTCTGAAGTTCTGAGTCCGTAAAAACATTTTTAGAAAAAGCTCTGTGTATGTGCAACTGTGGACCGCATAGCTCTAAAGTGAAACTACCACAAAATGCCAAAGTTGCTATTTATGATTAGTATCTTCCCAGGATATGACGAAGATGTTTAAGAAAACCCGCCCATTACAAACTATCCCTTTACAAGGACGAATCTTTTGAAGTTTTGTTTCAAAAATGTCTCCAACGATTTTGATTAAAATACCGTACACTAAAGATATTTATTAATAAATAAAATTTATATTTTAAATTATGGGAATAGCTTCTGAAGACCTATTAATTTTGGATGAATTTTGCAGAATTTTGTATCACGGCTAAACCATAACGGACAGAAACTTAATGCACAAAAAATTTAGATATGGATAAAACATATAATTTAAGCCATATATGTTTGTTTTTTTTTTTTTGTTCAGTTGAACGTTTTCGAGATATTCCTTATTATTCGTTCATTTAGGCCACCTAATTTTTTTTTCAAATGGAACAATGCAAACCTCAATTGCTTTACTAGCGACCAACTTTTAAAATATTTGACTATCGCTTTAGGTAATAGTGTTTATATCGGTTATCATGATGTAGATAAAAGAATAATCTTTTGTAAGAATAGTTTGCAAATGGAACAGCTAAAGGAGGTTATGTGAATAGAACACACAAGAGGTTGTTAAGGTGGTACCCCTATCTGTCTATTAACGCTACTTTGCGGAGTTTTATCAATTTTATTGGTACTTTTGCTGGTGGGCAAAATGTTGCGGTTTATTCACGCACTATCGGAAATATCACTCTGCATGACCGCATAAAATGGAACCCTAACGGTATTGTGTGTCGTATTTTATATTTATGTCTACATTTTATCTCAGCTTTTCACTGGACTATGTGGTCTTTAACCTGTTTTCCGGACCTACTGTGCAAGATGTAGATTTTCTTCTTCTTCACCTCCTTTTTTGTGTTGTAGTGTTAACGTCCTTTAACTGGTATGTCATAGAGGACAAATGAATAAAATCAATGAAATCAATGAAATATTCTAAAAAATAAACAGGGTTCATGGAGCTTAGAGTTATTCGGCATTCGCCTTCACAGGATAAGGGGAAATCCCTTAAATAAAATCTTAAGCGGGTAACTCACCCTAACGGAGATTCGAACTCGGGACTTCTTGAAAGTGAAGCAGACACGCTACCCCACATTAAAGAGGCGAACAAGATGTTTACATACATATAAACAGAGATAAATATATTAAGAGTCAGCTGCCATGTAATTGAAATTCGCTTCTTTGTGAATGGCCAGGAACAAAACAAAAGAAAAAGAAATTAAAAATTCCTCGAATGGTTAACGTGTGACATATTGAGTATTTTAAAGAGATATCCATTTTTTGTGCAAGGCTATGCTAGTCATCCAGATGAAGAGATATACAGAGGGTGTTTTTAGAAAATTCAAAGTATTCATTTTATTTGTCATGTAAATATCTTTAATATCTATATGGTATTTTGATCAATTTTGTTGCAAACACTTTTCAAAAAATAACAGCATTTTAAAAAACCTTTCCTTGCAAAGGGTAGCTTAGGACAACATTTTGATACCAAGTTTGCTATTTAACAGACTTGTAATTTTTTACATATGATGTTCACAAACACATAAATAGACCATTTTCTAAAAGTGTTTTTTCTGTATGACGAGTCCTCAAAACATATATTGCCTCTTAAACTTTGGTACAGAAGTTTTGGGTGAAATACAACACCTTCTCTACCTACTGTTAAGTACATAGTAATCGGTAGTGATAGTAAAAGGTCTCAAATGCAGATATTTTGTCCACAGCGTTGTTACGAATTACAAGCTAGTTTACGAGATATGCGGACTTAACTTTTGTTAGATTCGCCAAATTTTATAAATGTATGCAGTACATCAGAAGTATCCCTCGTACCAGGTTCTCTATTCTGTGGTTTCGTGCCGTAGGTTCCCCGACAGTCTTCTGACCCCTAGACATTGGCTTGTTGTCGGTCCTACATTTGCTGGGAGGGTAAGCCGATTAGGAAACGAAAAATCAGAAGTCTGTTCCCATGAGACTTTAGGTTCATCTGTCATGTCTGCTTCTTGATCCGTTTCCGCCTTCTGAACCTGAGATATTTTAATCTGTTCGTCTCTCAAATCTTCAGCCGTTGGTATGCTTTTGTCGATTTCAACTCGGGCTGTAACTTCCTCACGGAGCATATCTCTCAAACGGCTGTGTGGCACTGCATCTACCAAATCTAGCACTATATTTTGACCGTTGCTGGTCAACGAACGCACGAATCCACCCGAAAAGAAAAAATCCGAACACGAGCGGTCGGATTACAGAATGTGCCGAATAATAGACTTCTGAACAAAAGAGCTTTTATTATTTGTTTGAATGGAGCGGTCTCTTCCCTGATGAAACTCTGGAACAGTTCTGAAGCGAATGTGACGAAGTAGTTCCTTTTTCTTCGGAATCAAAAGTTACAGGGGCTTTAGAACAGTGTTGCTGTTCCTTTCTCAAAACTGGTCGCAGTTTGTATCCCCAAAGAGAACAGTAATTCTGAGGAGCGCAATGTGTTAGGATAACACCATCACAGTCATACGCAAGAAACAATTTATCTAATAATAGGCTACATTTATGTTTCTGAATAAGGTGTACTCTGTGCTGTAAATTTAAATCACTGTATTATATTTGTCTTTTTATTTTCGACTTTACTCTTTTAATTCTTTGTTGTTGTTTTAATATTGCTCTTTATTTGTGTATTACAAAAGCACGTACGGTCTGTGGACCCGTGCGATTGTTAAAGTTCAATATAAGATATTGTTATGTCAATAAATGCACTCATTCATTCATACATAAAAAACACCATAACTTCCGCATTGCTGAGGTTCTGACGAACTTACGATCTTTTGATCTTCGGCGACACTTTCTGTAGAACCTGCTCATCATTTGGGCAACACACGGCCGTAAACGGCGCAAACCTGCTGGAAGCTGTACCATCCACCATACTCCACGGACTTGAAGCCGTTATGACTTTGAATTGATCCTGAAGATGAAGAAATTCCTTTGTGGCATTCGCTTCAGAACTATTCCAGAGATTCGTCAGGCGTTCGAACTATTAACGCAACACATGCTGCTAAATACCTACGACCTTCACGTTGAACACAATGGGTTGTACACAATGCTGGCGACTTTTTTGAATGAGTGTAAAACTTGGTAACATGTTGGGGTGTGGGAATTTTCTTGAAAATCTTCGTGTCGTATTCTTGGAAGAACCTGTTAAATACCAAGTTTGGTATCTGATAGTTTTTTTCCTCATTTTTTGAGGTAGGTTGTCCACAGACACACACGAATATTTTTCTAAAAATGTTTTATCGGACTCAGGGGACCTCAAAACATATTTATCGGTGAAATCTGGACATTAAATTTTTAGTGGAATACAGTATCTTTTTAATCCACTATGTACATTGTATATACTGGCTAGAGAAGGTAAAAATGACAAAGAGGAATCATTCTATTCCTATGCGAGAATATAGGCGTCATACAGGTGTCCTAAAATTATGTTAGTGAACTGTACTAAAAAAAAATGGAACAGACATTAATATCCATCCGCTGTATTGCAAAAAATATTATGACAGCATTGTATTTTTTTCAAATCAATATTAATATGCCACCCTCTGGGAAATACATGTATCTATGTAAACCATGAAGAATGTAAATAGAATATTTGCATAACCCGCGATCCGCTGGTGATATTTATTAATTAATGAGATGTTCCGTTATCTCCCTTCTCTCTACCGTTATATCGAAAACCAATAATAAAACTCCCTCCTTTGGGAAATGATTAAAATGTATTCATGAATATGGAATTAACAATAACTCTTAAAAGTATGCAATTTGAAGGAGAAAATATTATGAATTATATTTAATGCTCAGAGAATAGCTTCATGTTTAATCCAATATAATACGTATCGTTTTGCTTTACTATAAACTTTAAAAATTATTGAAAATCTGCCTTCCAAACTACAGTAATATTTGCAAGGATATTTTAGTTAATGCTGAGACAAAATCAAACTTTTTACAACTCTATAATTAATTAAAATCATAAGTTATGAAATAAAAAAATAATAAATCTGATGTGATATATATATATATATCATACCTAGTCCACAAAATATTGTAGTATACACAGTGGGAGGTAGCTTTCACCCCTATACTGCGCATACTAGGGAGTGGTAGCTATAGGGCTAGAAGAGCAGTTCGCGTCACAAAGGCTTATTCTTCTATTTATTTAATGTTAATCAAGATACAAATTGATTTCAGAAATAGTTTTACTATATATTTTCTTGTATAAAGTATCGGATTATAGTAACTTTACACGATTTGTATTTTAAGAACGGGAAGCTATGTGATGACTATAAAAGTTTTAATGCTTCTTGCATGGATAGGAAAAAAAGTGAATAGCAACATGTATTACAGAGCGGTATTAAGTATTTGAAAATAGAAACCAATAATAAAGAATATATAGGAAATGATCAAACCCACAAAAATATGCAGTTAACATAAATTGTATGCTTTAAGAGATTTATACTTTTACTGTATTATTTTGTCTGTCTTTTACAGTGCAACGTTATGCAAAAGACATTCAGAATGACGAGATATAAATAGAGGACTTCAGAGGCTATCCATGGAAAACTCAAGATATTCATTCCATTTGACATGAGAATACCTTAAACATACGGTATTTAAACCTATATCGTTAGAGACATTTTTGAGAAAATAAAATTTTTGAAAAATTTCTGTGTAAGGGATATATTTGATGGGGTTTCCTTGAAAATCTTTGTGAATCCCTGGAAACTCCTTAAACAAATTTCCACATTTGAGTTATATTGTTCACAATCCCCCCTCTCTCTCTCTCTCTCTTTCTCTCTCTTACACACACAAAGGTATAAACACACGTGAACCTTTATTTCTAGAAATGTCACCTTTGTGTTAAGGAACCTCAAAACATATGTTTTCAATTAAATCTAGACATATCTCCCCTAATAAGTATTAAAATCCTGATACACAATTTTCGTTGTGTAAGAATAAGTGAGCGCATAATTTTGTCAATATCGTCGTCAATATAAACCCCCTTAGCCCACAACCAAAGTATACAGTGTGCCATGGTAAACATTTAAATGGTTATTGAGGTATAAAGTATCGTACTTGTAAACAACATATCAAAAACAAGTTGCTTCAATATCGTCTAGTTCACTAAAGTTAACAATTATTTATTCAAAATAGCGTTTAGTAGTATCATATATTTAGCCTATACTAAAAGGATTAAGTTCAACTCTTATTGTCTATACGTTACAATTAAATCCCTGGGCTTATCTCAACATTCCTCCCTTCCCCGTATTGGTGCTGTTCTAACATTTAGGTAGTCAGGCCGTGTCATAAAGTTCAGTCGATTAGCGCCTGGCTATATCGGCAACTACTTTAGCACCAAAATGCATAGCAAGTCTAACTACAGGGGTTTTATGTTGCGTAATTTTGAACATCGAAGATGTAAATTATACTAACATTAATGAACTATTCAGAAAATAACTATTCCGAATATAATAACAGTAAGTACAAAAATACATCTAAACTAAAAACTGATACGCAAAGAAGTCACTCGGGATAATACCATATAATGTTTGATCGACGTCACTACGTTGGCACTAGTGGAGAGGGTATAAAATACGATGTGCTATATGAAACGGAGGCGCAAGCTATTTACTATTTTATTTTAATATTTTATTATAATATTTTGTGCAGTAAATTTCAGGTTTTAGGGTTTTCGTTTGGTAGCCAGAAATAATCCTTTGCAAAGTACCTCTGTGAACCATGTATCAGCAAAGAGCCTGAAATACGAAAAAATGAGCTTATCATAACGAAGAAATGTCAACAATATCTTGGATAACTGTAAACTTATTATTACGAGTATCATTTTGATATTTGTTAATGTATTATATCACGTTACCGTTTTGATTTTAAACTTTAGTGTGTTTAAATATTCAGATTCCTTTAAGGGGAGTTGAAATGGGATTTTCATATCTTTTTCATTTTCATGCTTTAATTGCATATGAATATTTTGAATATTCCACACATTTTGGTATAATATCATAGAAATACGCTAATTGTAAATAGTATAAAAATATTGTTGAAAATAATACTACATAGTAGTGTTTTAGAACATTCTGGTACACTCACTTGTTAAAACTTTATAAATATTAATGTTAGAGAAGAGCCTTTTTGTATATTTTGATCGGAAAATGTTACTTTAGCTGTTCACAGCATTGGTATCCCGCTCATATTGTCTTCATGTGAGAGTTTTGAACTACTGCAAAGTTGTATTTAAGAAAGCTAGGTTGCATTCTTTTTAAATGATATGTTTGAAAGCAATTTCTGAAGAAGTAACATTATCTATACAAATGCCCCATTATCTCAGAAACTATTACACACTAAGAGCTAAAGATTTTATCATGCATTTACACCTAAATAGGCTTTATTTTAACGAAAATGTTTATATATGGGTTAGCTATTTTCTTAAAATTTAAAAATCACCATTTTTAATAAACTTTTAAGAGATTTATTAAACAAAACTATACCTTTCCTTCTTATCAACAGACATATCAATAGTAAAGATATTGGTGAGCACAAGCTAAAAATTTTAGCCCATTATCTTAAAGAGTTGCTGAGATTATGATCCAACAAAGTGAAATTTTACTAATTTATTTTCTCCTTCTTTCATTTTATTCTGACACTGTAATCTAAGAGGCGAGGATTGTGATGTTTTCGACATTATATTTATAGTGTCAAGAAGTTGCAGTTGTTTCAATTTTCCCAATACTATTGTATAGACGTATTTAATTCTATTGCATTACATTTATTTTTCGTATTCGACTTACCTTCCCCTTATTTAGAACTGACACCACACTAGGACTTACAAGCGGATGCCTAGGAGTCAGAAGTCTGTCGGTGAGCCAACGGCACCAACCATAGAATGGAGAACCTGGAACAAATGGTCAGCCCGTAACCAGGCGCGAGTGTGAGGAAGTGGATGATATGAAATGCAAACGAAATGGATGATAGGAAAGATGATGATGGAGAAATTGGTTGAATGAGTGGCAAGGGACACCAGAGGACTCGGAGTAAACCAGCCGAGACGTCGCTTGGTCCACCACAAATCCTAGCGGTCCCATTACTCGGCCACGGCGCCGCGCATTATATTTATATGATACAAATTCGTAAGCTAAAAATTAGCTACTCTAACGAAATACAACGCAATTTTTTATTCAACACTTCGTTGTAAATGAGAAATATGAACACCACTACTAAATTCTAAAAATTTTAAATACGCCTTAAATTGCAAAAATAAATAAAAGAGCACTGAATTTGTTACAGCTTAGTAAACTTACATAATAGCTGCATAATGGTTGGGGGATATACTTGATCCGCAAATTTTGATGGCCATAAAAAAGTCCCTTGCAATGTTATAACCCATCACCAACTCAGGCATATGGCATGACTGCACGCAGTACTTGGTGATGACATTACAATTCAGTCGCATGTATAGCCAGCGTTCTGAGAGTTTTATGGGCAGGGAGTCGAAAATATGTTTCCTATGTTTTAAAACAATATTACATCTCAACGCAAAACTATATTCTGTTAATATGAGGAGTAATGTTTCGTTAAACACATTTCAATCTCTCATTATGGTTCCTAATTAAATAGATTTTCCAAATTTAAAACGAAGTTTAGATTTTAAAGAAACTAGGCAAGTTTTCTTTACTAATTTAGTTTTAATATGTTATAATGTGTAAGAGCTCTCTTTGCTTTTATTTGTTTTACCATTATCCAGCTCAAAAACTGTAGTTTTAATCTTGTAACTGGCTTTTCTAGTTAACAATAGGTAAACTAAACTATTATCCAAGTTTAAGTGCAGCATTACGGACGAGCGACAGAATATTCAAAAGTAAAGACGCTTTATATAAAAGAGCAATTGATTAATTATCACTTATTTACCACAAGTAATTCAAAATATAAGCTCTGGGACTAAAAATACATTGGAGTATGCCATTTAAAATTAACTTGAGTTGACCTTGTGGTTTAGTGGTAAAGTGTGAATCAAATGGAGAATTTAACATGGTGTTAATTAAACCAAAAGAGAGTTATGCGGTTCAAATTCCGGCCAGAAAATGAATTATTCAGGCTGATTATACTATTATAATTGTTAACAATAAATAGTGTAAGAGTGAGTAGAGAAATGGAACTCGTTCAATATTTTACCTTCTCTTTTATGGTACAGAAGTAATGGTAGAGGAAGTATTGTATTACATCTAACAAAATTCAAAAGAAGCATTTGCAGAAACAAGTCCGCACTCATGTAAGTCTGAAAAAAGCCATGATTCGAGAACAAAAGCACGTATAAATATCATATTTGGTTTTAAGTTGACAACTTTCCAAGGATGCAAATCGAAGATTTCTAAGAGAATCCCCCACCCCTAGTTATTCTTTATATGATACAAATGAGTGAAGTTTCTTTATAGAACAAGTAGAGAAAGTCATGTGAATGGAATACATTAAACCGGAAATACACGTTTTAAGATCTTGTATACAAAAAAGAATTTTTAGAAAAAAGTCCATGGGTGTATGTCTGTGAACACGATAACTCAAAAACGAAAGGTTGGTGTTAATACCAAACCAGGATAGTGTCTTCCAAGAATCCAACACAATTTTTATAAAAAGAACACCCCAAACTACCCTTTACATGGAACAAATTTAAAAAAGTTTGATTTTCCTAAAAATGCTTATAACGATTTTGATTACAATAGCGTAGATATTTACATGACAAATAAAGTGTATATATCGAGTTTTCTGGGAATAGCCTCAGAAAATCTCTTCTTTCTGCATGAAATTTGCTGAATTTTATATAGTTGGTAAAAGGTAAGTGATAGACAAAAACTTATTGCACAAAAATGTACATCTCGTTAAAACACACAATTAATGTCATATACAGTTTTTTTTCGTGGAGTGAATTTTTGAGATATTCCTTGCAATTGGTTTCAGTTTTAAAATACTAAAATTTTCTCACACGGGACTTTGTCAACTCCTGGCCATGCAAACAAAAGGATTTCAATCACAGGGCAACCAGCTTTTAAAACATTTGAATGTCACTTTATCCTAGTATATTTACTTATTTTCCCTCTACTTACAAGGAAACAAGTAATAAACACAATAAATGTCTGCTAATGTTTATCTGGATTATCTGAAGTAATTGAAGGATAAGCTTTTTAACAATAATTTGTTACAGAGAATTAGGGAAAGCTATGTGAATGGAACACATCTGATTTTTACTTTACCTATACGTATTATGTACATAGTGTATAGAGAAGATATTGTATTCCACTCAAAATGTCCATATCGAGATTTCATCGGAAATATATATCTTGACACTTTCTGAGCAAAAAAAAAGCATTTTTAGAAAATGGTTTGTGTATGTGTGTGTGTGTGTTTGTGTCTGTGGACAGCATATTCAAAAACGAAAATACCTTTTAATACCAACCTCGTGTTTATGTTAGGTTTCTCCCATGAAAGCGACACGAAAATTTTTAGGAAAATCCACTCACCATAAACTACTCTTTATATGAAAACAATTTAGAAAATTTTGATTATCTCAAAAATGGCTCCAATATTTGTTATTAAAAAGTGCAAGATATTTTCATGACAAACTAGATTTTTATCTTGAATTTTCTGGGAAAATTCCCTGATGACCTATGTATTCTTTATTACTTTTGTAAACTGGTAGGCTGTAAGAGATAGACAAAAACTTAACGCACAAAAATACAGACTTCGTCAAACAACACCAGCTATGTCATATAATTTGTTGTAGATTTAACTGTTTTCGAGTATCCCTCGTTATTGGTTTCAATTTCAAAGAAAACTTTTCTCAAAAGGAATTCGCCATTTATTTGTGTTTTTTTATTTTTTTTTTGTTTTTTGTTTTTTGTTTTTTTTTACTCCTGGCCGTTCAAATAGCACTTAGTAGCCTGCTTTAAAAGATTGTCTTATAGCTTTAGCCTAGTGTATTCCTGCTTATAATGGACTAAGTAATAAGACCATTTCTGTTAATTTTTGTCTTGATCAGCATGGAGTAGGTTGAAGAAAAAGCTTTTACGTTCTTATACATGCACATAAGTAGCTAGAGAAGGTATTGTATTCCACTCAAATATTCGATGTCAAGATTTCACAGGAAATATATGTTTTGATTACTCCTGAGTCCGAACAAAAACATTTATAGAAAAAGATCCGTGTGTGTGTGTGCAAAGAGCTAAAAACCGAAAAACCCATTAAACACCAAGCTTTATGTTTATTTATGTTTAATATCTACCAAGATTTTCAAGAACATTCCATCACCACAAACCCTTATATTTTTCTCAAAAATGGTTCTAATGACCTTGATTAGAACACCGTACATTAACTATATTTACATCACAAATAAAATATATTTGAATTTTTTGGAAGTTGACAGGAATATCTCTCTCTTCTGGATGAGTTTTTCAGAGTTTTTCATAACTGTTAAACCATCAGAGATAGACCTAAACTCAAAAAAAGTAAATTTAGTTAAAACATAGTTTATATTATGTACGTTTTTCTTGTAGAGGTGATGTTTCCGAGATATTAATTGTTATTGGTTTCAATTTTAATCTTTTTTCAAACGGGACGAATCAAAGCGGTCCGTCGTCAATTGTTTCACATAGCAACAAACCTTTAAAGGATTTCACCATCGCTTTAGCCTTATTTCTCTTCTAATTACAAGTAAACAATAATAACACCAATTGTGCTAATTCTTATCTCGATCACTTCATGTAGATAAAAGTATGATCTTTTGTCGGAATAGTTTGTATGTGAAAAGAACATATCAGATTTTTAGTACTAGTTTGTGAGAATAGGTAGAGAACGTCATATAAATGGAAGAAATCAGATGTTTTAAAGAATTTTTATTGAAAAATGGGTAGAGAAAGCCATGTGAATGCAACCATCGACGATTATTTTATTTGTCCTACTGAAAACATTTCAGCTTGGGGCTAAATGAAATCTTATGTCCATTGCTTTAAGCACAGTAATTGGATTTTACCTTCTGCACAGATGAACTATTTGTTCATCAAATAATCTCTGACATATGGCTTTACTTAAAGCTAACAATACGTGGGCCGTCCCTTTGTGCTCCTGTTTAATTCTGGAATTGTTTTATTTTCTTCCGCCAGCAGGTGCTCTCTTTGTTCCTCTCGCTAATTCATGACTGGTAGATACAGTTTCCTGAGTTATTGTGAAGTTCTAGGCGCCTTCATATCGATCTAAGTTGCCTTTTGTAGAGCGACCTCGGAATATTTTTAGAGATGGGGTAACGCCTTTTCTTTGCGAGTCAATAGGAACATTAAGTTGATTTGTGCATTATGTGAAGACAAAACACACTCCGGTCCTTCATTTTTAATCTTTCTTTGCTCTTGTTGTGCTCTCGAGCTTCCTTCTATTCCTCTGTTCTCTTTCCGTCTTTCTTTTTCTCCATATTAACTCTTATTCTAGTATTTTTTTCTTTCTTTTTATGTTAGATCTTTTTCTCCCATTATATTCTATTTCCCTCTCTTACTATTTCTTTCATTCTTCTTTACAAAGCAGTCTATTCAGCGACTAATCCATCTCCTAGTTCACAATGATACGGAGTTTCTCAGAATGTTCCATTAGTCATTTTGTATGTTATGTTTTGCTAGTTTTACTTTCTCTAAGATCTACTTATACAAGGTAGTTGAAATATTGTATATTTTATGTTGAGATTTCAATAAAATACAGCTTCCTAATTACTTATTATAGATGTGCTTGTATATGAACTATACTATGCGCACAGTTTTCCGTGAGCTCTCAGACACTGTTGTTACAGTACACTGGACGGGGATTGTTTTACCTTCTACGTAACCCTACCATAAGGTGAAAAAAAAATGGAAATGGAGCTTTCATTTATGGACGCTCCTTAACTACTGTGGTTCTCAGCGTCCCATTCTATATTGGGAATATCGCTTAAAAGGATAATTGAAGTGGGAAGAGTTTTTTGAAAATCTTTGTGTTGCATTTTTGGAAAGGATTAAACTTAAATACCAATTTAGTAGTTAATGTACTTATCGTTTTTGAGCTATGCTCTATTTATACCCATGCACATACTCGGAACGTTAGCTAAAAATGCTTATTTTGGATTCAGGAAATCACATATTGCGGTGAAATCTCAACATGGAATTATTTGGTAGAGTACAAAACCTTCTCTATGTATAATATGCATAGTGCGTGTAGAGAAAGTAAGAATAAATTCCTCTGTGGAATCACAAATGGTTTAGTTAAATTGTTATTACATATTTAAGAAATCTTAACTTAAATTGCATACAACATGCATGCAAAATCTTAAAAGATTCTAAATTTCTCCACAAGAGTTTATCGTGCTACAAAGCCTGAAATACGCTTATGAACGCAGAATTTACGATCCTCCAGAAATATCTCCGATATCCATTCATAGTTTCTAGGAATGATTCTCCCCCTTTCGTGTGTTTGTGCGTTTATCAGGCTTCTATTTCGAAGAACGAAAGGTTGATTAATGCTAGCACAGATAAGCGAAACGTTCTCGACATATAAATTTATGTTACATTCATGTTTAAAGATGAAGGAAAAATCAGATGAGGAAATTCCTGCACATAATTCATCAAAGGAAGTTAAAATGTGGGCTTTCAGCTTAGAAAGCAGAAGTTAGGTGTACATGAAAACCAACTGATATCAGAAAGTAATAGCTCGAAACTCAAAAACTTCTAGTGGCCAAATTAATGGAAGAAAAGCTATAATTTTTATTCTGCAGGAATAAAAAACTAAGTTTGGGATTGTTCTATATTTTATTATTACTTATGTATTTGTTTGAAAACTGCAACAGTTTTTCAATTCTTTTTGTGTGGTAGGTACAAAATTATTTAAATGTATTTAGTAAATAGAATAGTTTGTATAATAATTGAAACGTTCTGAAAATGGATTCTGATCTGTTACAGATAAAAAAGCTCGTGTTCCACTCAAATGAAATTCTCTAGCTATTCTACAAACAAATTTATTATAAAAGATTATTTTTCTTTCTACACCATGTTAGTCGGGATAAACATTAGCAGAATGTTTTGTTACTTAGTTGCTTATAAGCATATGAAAACAGAACGAATGCACTATGCTAAAGCGATAGTCAAATATGCGATTGTCATTGAAATGCGCTTGCTTACTTGGCCGGAATAAAACAAAAGAAACACAAGAAAAGTATAATGATTTTAAAATTGACACTAATAACAAGGACTATCTCTGAAATGGTCATCTTCACGAAAGAAAGGTAAATGGCATAAATTGTCTGTTTTAACAAGATCTAGATTTCTGTTGTGGTTTTTGTTTATTTCATACAATTTGTCAGTGATACAAATTCAGAAAATTCATCCAAATTAAAGAGCTCTTTAGAGACTATTCCCAGAGAATTTAAAATATAAATTTTATTTGTCATGTATATACCTTTAATATATGGTATTTTAATGATAATCGTAGGAGTCATTTTTGAGAAAATAACAAACTTCGAAACTTTGGCCATATAAAAATAGTTTGGAGTGGGGAATTTTCCTTAAGATCTCCGTGTCGCATCCTTGGAAAATCCTAAACTTAAATGCGAAGTTTGATATTTCACAGACTTTTCGTTTTTTGCTTTCTCTAGCCCCATATGTACAATGTGCATAGGGATAGAGAAGGTTTTGTAATGCATATAAAAATTCGATGTTGATATTTCACCGGAAATATACGTTTTGGGGTTTCCTGCGTCCAAAAAAATAGTATTTAAAAAAAAAAGGTCCGTGTATGCGTGTGTATGTGTGTGTGTGTCAGTGGACAGCATAGTCCCAAAACGAAAAGACCGTTAAATATAAAACTTGGTATTTAGGTTTAGTAACTTCCAAGGATGCGACCCGCAGATTTTCAAAGAAATCCCTCCACCACAAACTACACTTTACATAAAAAAAATTTCGAGCATTTTTATTTTAATGATTTTGATTAAAATCCCGTATTTTAAAAGTATTTATATCCGAAATAAAACATTGTAAATCGTCATTGGGGTTGACATCTTAAAATAATTTGAGATCACCTTGCAGTTTACCCGGAAACATGCGAGCGAATCAGTTGAGAAATTCAATGCTATGCTGACATGTTATCATGGTGAATTTTTCAGTCTGACTGTACCTATTCAATTTCTACTAATGTTTATCTCGATTGTCGAATAGTAGATTGAAACATATGCTTTTTAACATAGTGTGTTATAGTGATGTGAATGGAACACACAAGATTTTTCACAAAAAGCAAACACATTCACATAATATACGGTTTTACGCTAATTGTCTCTCTCACTCCTGCATTTCATCCTAAGGAATGCAACCTGCAATGCAGCTGTTATCGATAGCAGTTCCCATAGCAACTTCCCCAAGGCGTTCCCATGGCAATCTCGACACCCCCTCTAACCCCCACTTACCCTCAGTTCATAACCTGATATTATCTAAGAGGTCGCGAACTGTTCCTTGTGGGATCCAGCCACCCACTTTCTAAGGAATCACCTTAACCTCAAACCATTAATTCTCCCAAGTCCTTGGCCTCTCGCTTTATTGATCTAGTTTTGGGTGCCCCGGTAGTGCAAAACGTACGTCAAGGGGACAAGGTAGTCTGAACATAGCCGGTCTCCAAGGCCGCGCTTGCTAAAGCGCCTTGCTTTGGTGTTTCGTGGCGCAGGGGATCGTGGGTGCGAGTCCCGTCTTGGGCATGGGTGTTTGTGAATGTGTACAGAAGACGGTAAGCAAAGAAAATGTAGAGAAAAAGGGGAGAAAAACATCCGGAAATTACACCTTATGTGAGTTAAATTACCACTGCTCTTACAAAGTTCTCAATGGTTTTTCCTATAATTTTTATGAATCATTCTATAAATCATGAAAATTATTTCAAATGGTTGTTTGCTTGATAGCTCAGTGGCTCAGTCTGTAAAAAGTATTTCAGCCAGAAGAAAAATAGTAAAATTTGCTCTTAAAACTTGTGAATTTATGTACCCTTTCCTCTGATATTACTTGCAATATAGAATCGCGCATTTGCATGCTTGTTTTTAGTATAATCAGCTATCTTCTGAACCTCAATTATCTAGGTATGTAAAAAATTTCACTAGACATTAATAAAACTATTATTTGCAAGGAAAAAAAAGTCAAAATGTGAAACATTTGCAATGCTTTTTTTCATTAATGTTTATTTAAGGTCGTTTTGACTACCAGGTCTTATCACAACCGATCATAAATACATTGTATATCAATTTACAGTTAGGTTAACATTTACATTACATTTACAATACATCAGAAAGCTTTGTATGCATAATAAACTGTAGTGACTTCTTCAGCAAGTTGGGTGTGTTGGCCGTATTAGGAAGACTGGAATGTGTTGCCAAATATCATTAATACATAATATAAAATTATAATTCTGGTTCAGAACGTTCAACTATGTGTTGTATATGCGTACTGAAAATTTCAGCTGGTTATCGCTTATACTTTCTGAGAAAAAGGTACACAAGTACTCAAATTGTTGTTTCGAGAAAACTGAATTTAAAGATACAAATGTACTGAAAAATAATTCAAAATCTTCTCGGGCTTCTAGCCAGGTAATAACTTGGCTTGACACCAACGTTTCGAAGAAGTGCATCTTCCTCGTCTTCAGGGTGAACTAGAAGCCCGAGAAGATTTTGAATTAACACGTCGCCAGGAAAGCTATAGTTCTTATTTTACTGAAAAATATCTCGCACGACAGCTTTAAAGGAATGCAGACTAGCATTTAAATGCTGTTTAAATGCCTTAAAATCCTTTTAAGCCCCCAAAAGTATATATTTTCTGAAACTGGAGATAATAAGAGATTTTAGTGCCTGAAACAAAAAACTTGATTTTTGTCCATTACAGAGTACATTGTCCCCTAACAATGGCATACCAAATTAACTTTAAAAAAACATGTGGTTAACAGGAACTGAATTAGTGCCGTACTAGATTATAAAAAAACTCCGATGTGTTCCATTCACATGACTTAGTGTTAAAAAGCCTATTCTTTTATTTATTTCACGTTAATCGAGAAAAAAAAATGGCAAAAACTCTCTTATTACTTGCTTCATTGTAAGTAGAAGGGAAATAAAGGAGTAACGTAGGCTAAAGCGATATAAAATCTTTTAAATGCTAGTTGCCATGTAATTGAAGTTTGTTGCTTGTATGGCCAGGTATTGACAAATTGCCGTATGAGAAAAGTATAAGTATTTTAAAACTGAAACCAATCACAAGCAATATCTCAGAAACGGTCAAATCCACGAAAAAATGTATAGAACATAAATTGGGTGTTTTAACGATCTCTATAGTTTTTGTTAAGTAAGTTTTTGTCTATCTCTTACAGTTTACCAGTTATGCAAAATTCCGCAAAAATCATCCAGAATAAAGATGTCTTCAGAGGGTATTTCCAGAAAATTCAAGTTATACATTTTAATTGTCATGTAAATATATTCAATAGCTTTAACCAAAATCGCTAGAGACTCTCTCCGTGGTCGAGTGGTCAGCAAGCTTACTTCTCAACGGAAATGAAAACTTATTAGATCAATTAAATAGTGATATGTTACCTTCACATTACTTTTTCTACTGTCTATTGCTTACTAGTGGATATACAAATGATGCTCCAATGGTTTATCTTTTATTTCATTTTATCAATGATAAATTTCCGGAACTAGCATTTCGTGATAAATACAAAGGGGATAGAGAGAGTCAAATATTCTAAAACTGGACCTTATATCTAATTCCATATTTGTTCTTTGTCATTGTGGGTAACATCTAAAACGATAGGATATAAAATAATATTTGAATATTAAAATCCCAAACCGAATTCTCATAATGCCACAAAAAAGTATTTGAAATAAAGAATGTGTTTTAAAGAGATTTTTTGGTAATGCATTTTTTCCTCTTGTTTAACGTTTACCCGGATCTTGCAAGATCATATAAATAATTTTCCGAAACAGGTATTCATAAGCTATATTGTCGAAAAATACAATGTTTTACTGTCTAAATAAACATGTTTAATATATAACATTTTAATCAAAGGGAAACATTTTTCGGAAAATCAAAAACTCCGGAAAATATTCCATATGGGGTTTTTGGGATTGGATTATTAATTTATTTTTGTTGGAAATATTGTCGAATCCTTGGAAGGTCCATATATAAACTATTCTTACAAAAGAGTAATCTTCTATGTACTTTATGCTAATCCAGATGAGCATAAGCAGAAATTGTCTTATCACTTACTTCCTTGTAAGTAGAAGGGAAATAAGGGAATACAGTAGGCTAAGTGTTAACAAGATCTACATTTTTTCTAGAGTAAGTTTTTGTCTATCTCTTACGGTTTAACACTTATACAAAATGCTAAAAAATGCATCCAGAACAGAGAGTTCTTCAAAGTATAGTCTTATATATATTTTATTTTTACGTAAATATTCTTAATATGCAGTATTTTAATTCAAATAGTTAGAGCCATTTTTGAGAAAAAAAATTCAAAACTTTTTCCATGTATCGGTTATTTATGTGCTGGGATTTTCTTGAAAATTACTAAACATATTATACATAGTTAAATTAGTCAGTAACCTTAATATTAGATGTCGTCTCCGCTGCTCAAACAATTTTGTGTTTTATTGACATACTTAGAATATTTGCCACAATATTTTTAACCAACTCAGTATATGTAAACAATTCCTATTGGTTCCATATTTGGTCCACATGACAGAAGAATGGCACGCTTATTTCGTGCAAGAAAATGCGATTACAATACGGCAGCTGCTTCTATGGGCGAGATCCATTAAGCATTTTAAGATCTAAAAGTGAGTGAAATATGTGGCCTCCTGGATCTCCTGATATGAATATTGAGGTTTTATCCTTGGGGAACCCGAAAGAGAAGAGAATATTAAAATAATACCTATACAAGAAACTAAAACTAAATATCAAGAGCAATTAGTAACATCTAACCTTAAGTGCTACAAGGGAATAGTTTCAATAGATCGAGGCATGATTAGCAACAAAGCAGCATCATCCTTTTGATTGGATGCTATAATTAAAGGTATGTCCCTTTCCCTTTTTCGGCGCAAATTGGCGAATAAATTAACGGTAATTGCTGCATCGTAATAGCCTACGATGGTTGTGCGAGTAGCGGAGGCTTATGCGTCACTAAAATACTCTTCCATTATGTCGAGATACATAACCTATAATTAAGTACGGGTACACAAAAATTATGAATGTATATTTGAAGCAAAGTGGAAAGGTTTTCACAATAAACAAACATTGAGGATAATGGGCATGATACATTTATAAAATGCTGTGTTGTTATTTTTCCCTACACTTAAATCCGATAACAGTTAACCCATTTATAGGATACCCTCTGATTTACTTGGCCTTCAGTTTCCTAGTACTCATTCAGCAGCCTTTGTGTTCAGTTATTACTTTCTCTAGCAGGCATGTACATACTATGTACATAGAAGCTAAAGAATGTATTGTATTCCACACAAAAATTCGACTTCAAGATTTCACCGGAAATATATGTTTTGAGGTCTCCTGTGTTCCTAAAAAGCTATTTTACAAAAAGATTCGTGCGCATGTGTATGTGTGTGTGGAAACCATTGCTCAAAAACGAAAAGACCGCTAAATACCAAACATGGCATTTATGTTTAATATCTTCCGGAGATGTAACACAAAGATTTCCAAGAAAATTCCCCCTCCACAAGCTACTCCTTACATGGAAGAATGTATTAAAATTTTGTTTTCTAAAAAATGGTTCTAGCGATTTTGATTAAAATACCGTTTATTAAAGCTATTTATATCATAAATAAAATGCATATTTTAAAGCTTTTGGAAATAGTCTCAGAAGACTTTTTATTCCGGATGAGTTTTGCAACTTTTTCATAATGGTTAAACCGTATGAGGTAGACAAAAACTTAATACACAAAAAGTGTAGAATTCGTTAAAACACATACTTTATGTCATGTAAGTTTTTGTTGTAGAGTTGACCATTTTCGAAATATTCTTTGTTTTTGATTTCATTTTTAAACTATCTTGACTTTTCTTAAACGGGCTCATGCAAAACTAACCGAAACTCAATTATTTCACACAGCGACCAGCTTTTAAAAGATTTGACTATCGTTTTAGCATAGTCCTTACTTCTACTTAGAATTAAGATGGTAATAAATTCAATTCTGCTAATGTTTATCTCAATGAGCATGACATAAATAAAAGAATAATCTTTTGTAGGAATAGTTTGTAAATGAAACGGTTAAGGAAAGCTATGTGAATGGAACACACAAGATTTATCTAATGCTTAATATTTGACTCGTCAGTATATTGCAATATAAGCAGTTATAGGTAAGAATAATAATTACTTTACATAACAAGCTGATAACATTGCCTCTAACAACAGATAGCAAGAAGAGGAATTAACAAGTGGTTATTGTTATGTGTGTGCCATTACAATTAAATTATCCTACATAAAGTAAGAAGGTTTTAACAAAGTAAACCAGACATTGCTTGATCACAATGAATGAGAAGAGGTTTTGGATGAGAAAAATTGATGATTTGGCTGCCTTCAGAATTACTAAGAAGAACCTCTTGAGGCAGTTCCCTTTTTAATGTTCATTTTTATGTTTATAAGTATAATATTGCTGGGGCTATTACTCTGGCTAATCTGAAGAAAAATGTCTTTGAAGGTAATTCGAAGTATAGCTGTATGGTGAGAATTCCAAATTGCTGATGTAGCTGGCGATTTTTTTGAAATATGAAGACTTGGTAATAGAAGTGATACGTTTATTTTTACAACCTAAATACGATGAATATTAGTTGTGTTTGTTGTACGCTACACAAGAGCAGCGTATGCGATTATGGGACATATTGAATGTCAATACTGAGCATTCCATGCCAAGCGGCAAATTTTGTAGAAAACTAGGTTAATGTTCATATGTTGAACGACTTGCAATGAATAAACTGATATCAGGTAGAGTACTAGGTTAATGTTCATGTCTTGAACGAATTGCAAAGAATAAACTGATGTCAGGTAGACTACTAACTTAATGTTCATGTCTTGAACGAATTGCAAAGAATAAACTGATGTCAGGTAGACTACTAACTTAATGTTCATGTCTTGAACGAATTGCAAAGAATAAACTGATGTCAGGTAGACTACTAGGTTAATTTTCATGTCTTGAACGAATTGCAAAGAATAAACTGATGTCAGGTAGAGTACTAGGTTAATGTTCATGTCTTGAACGAATTGCAACGAATAAACTGATGTCAGGTAGAGTACTAGGTTAATGTTCATGTCTTGAACGAATTGCAACGAATAAACTGATGTCAGGTAGACTACTAAGTTAATGTTCATGTCTTGAACGAATTGCAACGAATAAATGATGCCAGGTAGAGTACTAGGTTAATGTTCATTTCTTGAACGAATTGCAACGAGTAAACTGATGTCAGGTACACTACTAGGTTAATGTTCATGTCTTGAACGAATTGCAACGAATAAACTGATGTCAGGTAGAGTACTAAGTTAATGTTCATGTCTTGAACGAATTGCAAAGAATAAATTATGTCAGGTAGAGTACTAGGTTAATGTTCATGTCTTGAACGAATTGCAAAGAATAAACTGATGTAAGGTAGACTATTAGGTTAATGTTCATTTCTTGAACGAATTGCAAAGAATAAACTGATGTCAGGTACACTACTAGGTTAATGTTCATGTCTTGAACGAATTGCAAAGAATAAACTGATGTCAGATAGACTACAAGGTGCATGGCTTGAACGAATTACAATGAATAAACTGATGTCACATAAACTATAAGGTTAATGTTCTTGAATTTAATGAACTGTAACGAATAAACTGATGTTACAGAGACTACTAGGTTCATTTTCATGTCTTGAACGAATTGCAACGAATAAACTGATGTCAGTTAGACTACAAGGTTAATGTTTAAGACTTGAACGAATTGCAGCGAATAAGCTAATGCCAAGTAGACTACAAGGTTAATGTTCATGTCTTGAACGAATTGCAATAAACTGATGTCAGGTAGACCACCAGGTTAATGTTCGTGGCTTAAACGAATTGCAATGAATCAAGTGATGTCAGGTAGATTACAAGGTTAATGTTTATGGCTTGAACGAATTGCAACGAATAAACTGATGTCAGGTAGACCAACTGGTTAATGTTCATGGCTTGAACGAATTGCAAGAAATAAACTGATGCCAGGTAGACTACTAGGTTACTTTTCATGGCTTGAACGGATTGCAAGAAATAAACTGATATCAGGTAGACCACAATGTTAATGTTCATGGCTTGAACGAATTGCAAGAAATAAACTGATGCCAGGTAGACCTCTAGGTTAATGTTCATGGCTTGAACGAATTGCAACGATTAAACTGATGTCACATAGACTACAAGGTTAACGTTCACGGCTTGAACGAATTGCAACGAATAAACTATGATGTCAGATGTCCTTCAAACGATACCTCACGTTCTCTTTAATGCTGCACTCACACTTATTATTAATAAAAGCTGAGGTCTTATAGACTTGCTTGGATTTCTTGTTATATCTATTTAAACCACCATGTATGGTATTAAGTAATTTCTATCACTGAAAAGTCAGCCCCCAACACGTCGATACATGTTATGTAAGGTTTGTTTTATAGCATACAAAAATGTTCGACAGATAATCCATAACAGCAATGTATGTCTTTGTAGCTCAGAATAAATTGGCTTGCCTACTGAATAAATTGTATCTGTCATGACTTGCAGTTCTTGCTCCCCTAGCTAGCACAATTTTAAATGCCTTAAATTCCCTGGAATCCTTGGTCACTTCGATAATTTTCTACTCTGTTCTGATTATTCTAACACTAACATGCAATGTATCACGACTACAGGAGTTTTTAAAAAATAATCTTACGTTTTAAACACACCCAATGTCCTTTGTAGTTTCTGAGAAATGTGTCTTTAGTTTTAAAAGGCTTAGTAACTTATGGTAGAGAGGTGATAGGAAATTGAGCAGAAAACAAATTAGTCAATAACAAATGTAACAATCACAATATGCGAATAAACAGTTGCCTCACACTTCAACATTACCACACAACACACAGCATAAATGCTATCAAAATATACTTACTAGTGTTCTCACACCGCAAAATATACTTAATAGTGTTCTCACACCACTTGCCAAGTAGAATATTTATGCTGCCCAGATATTATTTATTAGTTTATTTTGATTACTTTTATAATAAAACAAGGCTGTGTTGCGGGATTGAAAGAAGTGGTTACTTGGCGAAGCTGGTCGTGGACATGTCAACTATAAATAGATCACATTAGCTTTAACACTATAGTCTGTACAAGGTCACATCTGGTGGCTTACCACACATCACCTCCACACCGACTTATGTGCGCCTACATTCTCTCTCTCTCTCTCTCTCTCTCTCTCTCTCTCTCTCTCTCTCTCTCTCTCTCTCTCCAAGGCATAAATAAAGCAAATGCTGCAGAGTGGGGGTAATGCATGTGCGTTGCCTGAGAGAGAAATATGACCTTGAACCGCCTATTCTAGGTTAACATAGTTCTCCTTAACTTTTGCTTTTTTGTGGATAGTGTTTAACCCCCGCTGTTACTACCAATGGCACCGCAGGCGATGACACTGGTGAGACATAGAATAAAGATGGAGCACCGTTGGAATGCGGTGGCGGGGGAATCCGTAGAAAACCCGCCCCTGCGCCGCTTTGTACACCACAAATCCCACATGCGGTCGATTGGGATCGAACCCGGTCCGTCTAGGTGAGAGGCGAATGGTCTAACCACTCGGCTTCGGCACGGCCAACTTTTGCTGTCAATGTTCCTTTGATGATGTGAAAATTTGGTTTTCAGTTTTTTCAGACAAATCATAAGTAAATATTTTAAAATAAAATAGTCAGAGGTAAAATGCTTCTTGGATTAAAATAGTACATTATTATAATACAATATATCTAGATGCTTTTATGCATCTATACCTTTGTCTGTTTCAGACATTATCCCTCCCTAAGTTGCTTTAATATTATGACATTGCCGTCCACGCGTATGGACTTCTCTCACGTTCGCTGAGGCACGCGGCTGCTACAGCTAGAATGTGAGACATTGGGAATTAGACCGCTATACATAAGGCCCAAGTGTGCCCCAGATGTAACCAGAGCTTTCTAGAATGCGAGTTCCGTTTCTTCTGCTTCGAGAAATTTCCAGAAAACTTGAGATATCATTTTACCTTATAAAAGCAGGGAGGATTCAATGTATGTTGTGTTTTGATTTGAACTGAGTCATGAGTGCAGTGGGGCGCGTGCTGCCATAAACTGCAAACTGTCCTATGTCGAGTGAACTAAATTGTTTATTTACAGCTAAATGTTGAGTCAATAAAGCCATTTTTTACAAGTTTTTCTTGCATCTCATTAACATGGACATCATTGTTCATATTTGTGATTTTCATAGCTCATTACAAAACTTTTTCAAGTAAACTATATTAGTTATTTTACAATTCTGAAGTAATAATTCCTTGAGTGGAGCAATATTCCTTCTATTGTTTTAATTACACATTTGGTTTTGCAAACTAACACTTATGCGTTTCTTGAGCTTTCCTTTTATATCCCACATTTGTTACAATTTTATGCTTTATAAGCAATTCTTTTTATTTTACTAGAATGTGTTTTACCTACAATTATATAAACTACATAAATTGTAGTGACATTACGCTGTAACACGACTGTGAAGCATACAATTTAGAATTATATTATATGCAGGGATCTTTATGCCAAAACGATTAATTAAAATTATTTTTCGTCTGGTTTCTGGACAAAAATGAATTACATCGATTTACATGTGTATTGGCTACATACCGCTTCAGCAACATTTGCAATTTTAATTCTAATTATTTGATTGTCGCCCTCCGTGGTTTAATGGTAACAGTGGTTTAGCCTATAAAACCCAAGGTTCTTACCTGGAGTAGGGTGATTATTTTCGGACACAAAAAAATTTAGCGTGGCTTCTTTTAGGAGGAAAATAAACTCAGTGGTCCCGTGTGACGTTTATTTGCCGTAAAACATCCCCATTCCTTGAATGAAGAAGGTTTCTGGGAATAATTCCGCTATTTCGCGTCTGCAAGTCGAGATTTCTTCCTACAGTGCCATCTGTGAGCAACGAGCCTATCTCTCGTCACCTAGCGTATAGCGGCGAACTGACGAACTAGAAGTTCGAATCCGATCAAAGAAACATTGCCGAATGCTCCACTTGGGAGCTACAGGAATAAACTATAACTATTAGATAGAGTCAATGAAAAATTCAATGGCATAGCTCGGATCTACTGGTCTCTAGCAGGTTGCTCTACCACTAAGATACCACAGCAACATGCCGACATGGTATTAAATTCCTCAGCTGACTCGCACATTTCCCATAAACTACAAGGTAATCTCAAATTATTCTACATAGGGTTTCTTCATATTTTAGCCAACTATTATTATCAAACCGACCATGGCATCGAAATTTCAGTATGACTCTACTTATCCAACTCCTGACCTACACACGGCTTGTGTGAAAAAAAAAAAAAAAAATTAAATGACGAAAACTCAACTACTGTTTGAATATGAGTCAAACTAAAACATATTCATAAAACGTAAAGATGAATAATTTCCATCTAATAGATTATCCCACCTACCTTATGGCATATCGTATTTTGCTTTCCTTCTCATATGGAGTTTATAAGTTCCAAACTAAGAATATGTACGTATATCAAATTGTCAAAGTTCTTTCCATTTTGAACGAGGAAAACTGGCTGAGTGAAAAATAACTTTTATAATAGATAAGAGGACATGATCAAGCAGAAAAGGGGAACCAAACATTTTCTTCAGTTCCTTATTTTACTAGATCAACACAGGTTACAGAAAGAAATATCCAATATTCTAGTGTGTATCTGGCTGAACAAACATAGGATGTAATTGCAATAAGTAGCAAAAAATCTGGCGTGCTACATTCACATAATCTTCTTTGCCTATGCTGCAACAAATTATTCCTGCAAAATTTCATTTTTGTATCTACGTCATGATTATCAAAATAAACGTTAACAGAAATAGTTTCAATACATTACTGTGCAAGAGGAATAAGGAAATACAGTAAACGCCGGACGCTATGTGATAGTTTTATGAAATTCATATTCTGTACTGATAAAATATTCCATTTCAAGAACCTATTATTAATGTATTTATTCATGTTATACACATCCTCACATCAACTAGTGAGAAAGATTCTAGTGTGCTGTAACATTCAACCAATACCACGAAATGTTTTTGAGTTGGTCGTTTTATTATGAAGTTATTGATACGTTAGAAACCAGTTATTCATTAAATCTTTGAAAAACATTCTGATGTGCTCCATTTACATGACTTTCTACATCTCTGTAAAATTATTTTTAGTAAGCTTATTCTTCTATTCCATGTTAATTGAGATAAACATTAACAGCAGCGTCTTATTATTTAGTTCCTTATAAGTAGAAAGGAACTAAGGGATTACACTAGGCTAAACCTTCAGTGAGATGTTTTAAAATGTGGTTGCTATGGGATTGAAAGCCATTTCTTTATGGGGCCAAGTGTTTACAGGTTCCTGTATGTGAAAAGTTGTAGGTATTTTAAAACTGAAACCAATAACAAGGAATATCTGGAAAACTCCACGAAAAATTGTATACGACATAAATTGTGGTTTGTGATCTACATTTTTTGTGTAGCACATTTTTGTCTATCACTTATGGTTTACCATTTATGCAAAATTTAGCAAAATTCATCCAGAATAAACAGGTCTTCAGAAACTATTTCCAGAGAATTCAAGATATATATTTTATTTGTATTTTAATGTGTGTGAGTCATTTTTGAGAAAATCCAATTGTTTGAAAAATGTTCCGTGTAAAAGTTAGTTGGAAGAGGGGGATTTTCTTGAAAATCGTGTCGTATCCTTGGAAGATACTGAAATTAAATACCAAGTTTGGTATTTAACACACAGACACACACGGAGACTTTTTTCTAAAAAGCCTTTTTTCGGACTCGGGTGACGTGAAAACACATATTAGGGCGGAATACAATACTTCCTCTACACACTATGTACATAGTTCGTGTATAGAAATTAATAACTTGTTCAAAACTAGCAAGAGAGTTTTGAAGTTTAAAAATACTTACAAAGTATTGTCAACAAATCTGAGTGATAGTAACTAATAGAGGGACAATTCCGTTCGTGTATGTGAGCACTCTCATGTTCGCTGTGGTATGCGACGGTGCAGCTGGAATGTAGTAAAACATGGAACTTCTGCACGACGAAAACTAGATACTTCATAACGCGACACGTCTGGTACATCTTAAGATTCTTTCAGAGCTTCGATTACCAGAAGGTTCTGTGACGTCATTTTAGCTATAAAAGAAGGAAAAACTGCAAGCTGGTTTTGTGTCGTGCGTTACAGTGAATTGTATTGAGTTGTGAGTGACTGGAGTGTTAGAGGACAGTGGCATGTTAGCCATGGATGGCGTGGATCCGTAAACGTCTACACGTCGAAACGTGTGTGAATTATTTGCATTAGTGAACCAAAGATTTTGTTTATAAAAATATTTGCTACAATAGTTCTTTCACGCTTGCGGCGTGTAGGGCAGTAATAGTCAGGTAGCAAAGACTGAAAAATAGAATGCTACAACTGGATCTCACGTTGCGAAATGTTGGTAACGTATCCAAGGGTAGCATATCCAAAGGACGTCAAAATTACTCACAAGGTAAAAGGTAAAAATCCAAAACTATGACTTTCTTGTCAGATACAAAATAGTACTAGATAATATAATAATGGAACGGACTTCACACTTAAAGTATTTAGTGTGTAATGTCTTGTACCAGGGAGAAGTTGATGTCATACAGAAAATAAATAAAGTCAAATATATAACAGGTACCTAAGAAGAACATTAAAAAATAAAGCCCGAAAAGACTCCATAGTTAAAATGTAAAAACCATAGCAGTACCTACTCTAATATACGGATCAGGAACCTGAAAGTTATCCCAAAAGAAATAGTAGAAATGAAATTGGTAGCTGGATACACTAAATAGATAGAAAACGCTGTCAAGATATCAGGATATTCAAAAGATGAATAATAATAGAATATCTAAAATATACATAAGTTACAAACCTAAAGGTAAAAGAAACCAAGGAAGACTGAAGAAACAATCTGATGTGTTCCATTTACATGACTTTGTCTACATCTCTGCAACAAATTATTGTTAAAAGGTTATGCTTCTATTTACATCGTGCTAATCGAGAAAAAATAGCAGAAATAGTCATATTACTTGGTTCCTTGTAAGTAGAAGCGAAATAAGGGAGTACCATTGGTTAAAAACAGTTAAAAAGCTGGTTTATATGTGATTAAAGTTCCTTTGTTTGTATGGATAGGAGTGTGAGAAAAGTATAAATGTTTTAAGCTGAAACCAAAAACAAGGAATAACTCAAAAACGATCAACCCCACGAAAAAAATGCACATAACACAAATTATGTGTTTTAAACTGCTCTACATTTTTTGTGTTGTAACCTTTACTCCATCTCTTACGGTTTAGCAGTTATGTAAAATTCCGTAAAATTCATCCAGAATAAAGCAGTCTTCAGAAGCTATTCCCAGAAAATTCGAAATATACATTTTGTTTTTAAGGTAAATATCTTTAATGTATGATATTTTAATCAAAAATTTTTGATCCATTTTTGAGGAACTCAAAATTTTTGAATAAGAGGTAGTTTGGTGTGGAGGGATTTTTCTCAAAATCTTCGTGTCGTATTCCTGGAAGATACTAAACTTGAATAGCAAGCTTGGTATGTTACGGACTTTTCGTTTTTTAGTTATCGTGTTCACAAGTGGATTGACACACCGACATACATACATACCTTTTTGTGAAAATGCCTTTTTTTGGATACAGGGGACCCTAAAACATGTATTTCCGGTGAAATCTCGGTATCGAATTTTGTATGGAGTTCAATATCTTTTCTATACACTATGTACATAGTGCGTGTAGAGAAACTAAAAATGGACAGACCAATTTGGAACCGGAACGGATTGAAAAGTCCAAAACCTGAAACAGAAAAAGAAGATGATCACCCGGTTTCATTCCCGTCCTTTACCCAACTGCGCTACCATGATAAAAAGCCAACACGATATTAAATTCCAGGATATGGCATTATACTTGTTAGTCTAATCCCACCCTTCTAATACTGCGTTTACATAGCTATTGGGGGAGTAATATTGAGGTGTAGTGAAAACGATAAACAAGTGACATCTGATATTCAAACACAGTCAATAAAATTAGATTTCTCACAGAGGTTACGCATACAACCCTGGAAATTGGAATTGCTGAATTACTGAGGTTTCAAACAAGACAGTTCATGCTACTGTTAATTACCACAGGGCATCAAAATGAAACTTTAACTGAATGCCACTGTTACTGACCTTTCCACCTAGTATTTATGCGAAGCTTAGTATGTCGTGCGATTGTTAAAGCGCGTAATTAATGCTAAACTTACGAGATAAACGATTAAACACACAGGCATGCTCAGAACGAGATGGGAGGTATACACGCAATGCTAATAAAATCACGTGGTACTTGTGAAACATGCAAGTGGTTTTTATTTCTCATTCAAGATCATAAGTTCTCGAAGTCAGAATGAGGACTGTTACTGAAGAACTTAGAATAAAGGTTACTAACTGTTTAACTCTGCATTTTTTCAGGGAAACTCAAAAGAAGCTGTTTATCAGAAGAGCAATTAAAAAAAGTATCATAAGCATTAATTTTATGCTTTCTTCACTTACCACTTTTTGTTCACCGCTTTTTGTTTTGGATGACACACGAGATAATAAAACAAAAATCTTGATGATATATATCCTCCAATTAAACACATACAAATTGCTATTTTTACAAGATATTTGTATATGTTTAATTAGAGGATATATATCATTAAGATTTTTATGTTCGATTCTCATGTGTCATCCAATCCAAAAAGCGAGTTCTTGTTTAATCTACTTTAATTTATGCACAATAATCATCTGTAAGTGTATTTATTGGTTTAGCTGCATATAACATGTGGCGACAATTTTGAGATGTTTATGTTATAAACGAAATATTCATTTTTGTAAAGAACTAAAGAAACTAAATACACCTTGTGTTTTTATTTACATGACACTATCTACCTTATCTTCAACATAAAATTCCATTACTTCTTCTAACTACTTCACATTAAGGGGACTCCAAAGTCTGGAGAGTTATTTTCTAAATTGTAAAAGCTAGAGTTTTAACTTTTTGTGCAGGCTTTATTGATAACAATCGACGTTTTTATACCAAGTTCAATTCAAATATGTATGTTTATTCTGGATACATTAATTAATTTATCCGATTTAATTAGCTAAAATCTAAATCTATCTTCTACAGATATTGGTCGCCGTGGCCGAGCGGTTAGACCAATCCTCTCACCTAAACGGCCAGGGTTTGATCCCAAGCGACCGCATGTGAGATTTGTGGTCGACAAAGCGGTGCAGAGGCGGGTTTTCTCCGGGTTCTCCGGTTTCTCCCGCCATTGCATTCCACCGGTGCTCCATCTTCATTCCATGTATCACCAGTGTCAGCAGCTGCGGTGCCACAAGTACTAAAAGTGGGCGTTAAACACTATCCCAAAAAATCTACAGATATTGAGTAAAATTCGCCAGTTTTTAAAAATTGCATTTGCTAATATATTTGTAACAATCTGACTACATTTTTCACATAGTAGTAAAAAACTGCAAAGACAACGCTTACAAATTAATTTTTAAAAGGGATTCCAAAATTCCTTTTATTACACACATTCTGTAGTAATTTGGGGAAAATACTTAAAGAGTTTTAGCTGAATTTTTGTGGGAGAAAATAAATTTTGAATGTGGGTAAACAACAACAAGCTTGAACCAGAGAAATTATGTGTCTAAAGTTTGACATAGGGAGCTATAGAACCAGCGCAACGCTTTGAATAGTTTCCCTAACGTTGTTACATCCAGCCTAGGAGAATAATAAAGTATGGTACATTTTTCCACCAAAAATCCGAAAATGGAACTTTTTATCAAATTCCTGTGTGTCCCTATTCATATAGATGAACATTTGCGTAAATGTTAATTTTATTGTTTTTTCACAAAAGCCACGTATAGGACAGGAGTTGGATGGTTAGAGTCAGACTGAAAAATTCAATGCCATAGTTGCGATTTGAACCACGGATCTCCCAGTCCCTCTAACCACTGATTCATGGAAAATGCCTGCACGGTTTGAATTCCTCAACTGACTCTCATGTTTCCCTGTAAACCACAAATCGATCTCATGTTATTCTGAGACTACACATCCCAATGGCAAATTAGATGTCGTAAGCACTTAAAATTCCGAGCCTCATAGTTTAGCTATTAAGTCAATTAGTGTTAATTTGCTTTTTACACAAGCTTCGTGTAGACAGAAGTTGGATAGGTACAGTGAATGCCATAGCCGGGATTTGAACCACGGATCTTATGGTCTCTAGCCGGTCACTCTAATACTGAGCTACTATGGCAATATGCCGGCATGGCACTCAATTCCTCAACTGACTCGCATGTTTCTCGGTAAACTACAAGGGGTCTCAAATTATTTTGAGATGATATACCCCAGTGGCGACTTACAGTGTTGTAAGCACTTTACAGTTGAGGAATTTATTGCCGTTTTTGGACCGGAGTAAAACATAAAAGAAACCATATTTTAATCATATAATAAACCTAAAATTCAGGTTAGTGCCATTAAAAATCAAAACCAAAGACATCAAACAACTATGCCAGAGCTTTGTTTCGTCCCATTTACCGTTCCCTGCCATTTTCGCAGAATTGCACATAGCTACAGGGCTAGAGTCGTTACCAGCTGCGTATGTTTTCAAAGACAGATTAAACTCATGCTGTCACTAAACGTGGCATTGTGTAGCTTGTAATTCCCTTCAAGTAGCGTCCCAGTCTTCCACTGCCTTTTGTTTACAACAGAGATATTCGAGACCGATGGCACAATAAATTGTTCATTACAAAAGCACGAAGAGAAAAAGTTCATTACCATATAAAACACTCTCTCTGACCAGCAGAGCAGAACCTAAACAAGCAAAGAATGGAAATGATGGGGATTAAGAAGGCATTTTCGATGTTTTAAATTTGTTAAACGTTTCTCATTAAACGATCACATAAATTAAAGTATTTTATGTGACCGTTATCTTGTATAATCAGAGAGTACTGCAGAACGAATTATCGATTGTTTATAGTATATTTTTAAACAGGGTCCATTGTGGATAAAATAAGAAGAATTAAATATATTGGTAAATTAATTTTCATTTTCTGAACAATCAGTAGCTGAGAAATTATTGTATTACTTTAAAAAATTTCAAGACTTCACCGGAAATGCAGGTTTTGTGGTACTCTGAGACCATGTGTGTTTTCGTGTGAACAGCTTAACTCAAAAACGAAAAGACTGGTAAGCACCTAACTTTTATTAAGTTTAGAATTCTTCAACGATGCGGCATAAAGCTCTTCAAACAAAAATCTCCAACCTAGACAATCCTTTAAGTGCAACAGTTTTTGAGATTTTTAATTATCTTAAAAGGGTATCTAACGATTTTGAGTGATATACCGTATATTAATAATTTCTTCTCGAGATGTAAGCCAGGTAAATGTTGGGGCTGACTAAGAGTCTGTTGGCCGCGTAACGTCAGGCATATGGAGCATATGCATATGCATAATGGAGCATATATAGTTGGTATTGCGAAAAGGAGAGAAGGCAGCGCACCAATAGGTTATTCTGAAACAGATTCGGAAAAATCATGAATGTTACTTTGTGAGAAAAGAACGATGCAGATTCAGTTTTGGAGGATAGTTTTCATTACATATTTCAGCGTTTAACCGCAACACTATGGGATAGCTGCCATGATTATTATTATTATTATTATTATTATTATTATTATTATTATTATTATTATTATTATTATTATTATTATTATCATCATCATCATCATCATCATAATAATTTGTTATTATTAACCTCAAATACCTAACAAGGAAGTTTGTGCTGTCTACGAGGAAGATGCAGTAATGAATCGATCATGTCAAAAGTGAGTTAGTGATTTCGAGCTAGGGATTTCTCCCTAAGAGACAAACCTTGATCTGGACGGCCAATGGTTATGGACATAGAAAGAATTAATGAATTTATAGTTAACCATCCACGAATGATACTTTGAGTGTTGGCATTAGAACTCAAATTAGCTCATGATACTGCAGCCAGGAACTTGAAACAACTGGGTTACGTAAATATTAGCGATGTATGGTTTCCTCATTAACTGAGTGAGGCGAATTTGATTCAGCGCGTTTCCATCTGCGACTCCTTAATGAGACGCAAATAGAGTGATCATTTTCTGGAACGGCTGTTTACTGGAGACGAGAAGTGGATTATGTACGACAACGCACGGAAGAGTAAATCATGCCGCAATAAAGAACAGCCTCCGATATCGGTGCCTAAATCAAGGCTGCATCCGAGAAAAGTTATGGTGTGGTACTTGATGGGATTGCAAAGAAATCCTGTATTACGAACTTCTTCCGAATAATGAGATTATCAATTTCGAGAAATACTTTCTCAGTTGGATCGTTTCAAGGCAACCATTGAAGATAAAAGACCGGAATTGGGAAACGGTATCCGTAACGGTAACGGTGATCCGTTAAAATTTGCGCAATTTTGAGTGGAATGTGTTACCCCAACCGTCGCATTCCCCAGACAATTGTCCAATCTATTCCGTTCCATGCAGTGTTTCCTGAATAGCAAACGCCTCATTTCCTTGGAGGCCACAGAACCCCCACATTTTGGAGAAATGGAATTTATAAGCTTCCAGAGAAATGGCAATATATTGTCGACAATAACGGCGTATACTGCAGGAAATAAATAGTGTGTTTACAAAACCTATCCGCCTTATTTGTTTATATTTTGAATGACCTTGTGGTTAAAGTTTGTAAACAGAAAGTTTGACAACTACCCTGTCGCAGCTGTACTGCCTTGCCAGGGTTCTTAGTGATTGAAACGTAGCGAAAAACGAACTTATGTGACTACCGAATAAGTTCAAGGTGGATTATATTTATTTGGTAAAGCTTAAGATATATTGTAGAATAAATGCAAGTGAAGTGAATATTGTTCCCTATAAATTTCCTTTCATATTGACTTCTAAGAGAAGAGCAAGAAGAAATAAAATCCACTCTTCCGGGCAGAAGGTAGAATACATATACAGCAATGAACGGTACGAAATATCCTTAACTTAGAGTGGTAAAGTAACATAGAAATATTATGCCCAAAGCCATGACTCAACATCTCTTATCTCTTATCTTTACAAGAGAAGGACAGTGTCCCTGTAAGTTTCAGGAAGATAAATGTTGAATGTAGCTTGAAGCACGCACGTTAAGTTCCCGGAATAACCTTATCGATTTATTGTTTTCAATTCTTCGCTCACGCACTCACTGAACTGGATCATTCTGCTCCATACACAAGCAGTTCCAAGAGAAGTATCTATATTGACTTCATTTAGTTTCATAAAATAGTCGGTAATGAAGGAAAAAAGAGAGTGAAAACATGGCAACGCAAATCAGTACTCACTAGATTTATAGATGCTCTGTTGACAGGTACTTACCTATAAAGAGAAAGAAGAAACATTATCATAAAAAGCTCACGTTCAACTGAACAGCAAAAACTCATCATACATATATACACAGTTACGGGATTCACAGAAAAAAACACCAATGCAGTTACAGAGGGATAGTATAGGAATATCTTAATATAAGACACCTGTGGTCACTAATTATGAAGCTACATAATGATTTTTCATTTGAATGTTTCCACTGATAAATCAAATAAATACAGACCTAAGGGACACTGGGAGAGAAAGGTCATATTTATATATTTCTGTATACAGATTTTTGATGTTTTACGTAATTGCATTGTTAATATGTTCAAGTTAATAATAAATTTCATTTAAATCGGATAAACACTTTGGAAAATAAAAATTATTTCATAAATTGTATTATGTAAATATGTAACGTATTTCTAAGTGCCTCAGAATTAAGAGAAAAGTTCTAAACCACAGCTTTAAGGACAGATATTTGAATAACTCCAATGATATATTAATATATATATATATATATATATATATATATAAACGTTGGAAGTTCTAATACAAAAAATAGTAATTTTATACAAATATATTTTTGAAAAAATTACTATTGTTAGGATAATTTTGCCTTTTTTAATACTAAATAGATATTTTTGCACAATAAGAGAAATTTTATTTGTAGTTTAAAAACTGAGACTGATGGAACATTTTGAAAATGAGAAAAAGTTTTTTGAGAAAAACGATATTTAAATGGCCGTACAGCCCGAAGAAAGGGGATGAAAGTTAAAATGTTTATTTTCTACAGATGATCATTGCTTCCAACAACTGTTAGTAATAAAAAAAGGAATATTGTCTTTTTGACCCATTATGGAGAGAATTTCACCCCCATCGTTCCTTGATACGATAGTAATTTCTCAACTACAATGCGAAAATAGCTTTACTGCGGTACTATGAACTTACGAACTTTAACTTTTATGGAAAAACGTTTGATAGCAAGAAACAGAGCATCACTTATATCTCCACTTTCTCAAAAAATAATGAGTATCAGAGAGACAAACAACATCTTAAACCCGCCTGGGTAGTGTGGTGGTAATGTGTCTGCCTTACATTCAACAGGTCGCGAGTTTGAATCTCGTTTAGGGTGAGTTACCCAAATAAGGTTTCATTTCGGGATTTTCCCTTACACATAAAATACGAATTTCGAGTAACTTAACGCTCCATGGACCCCGAGATCATATGAGAATCATTTCAACAATTTCATTCATCGTCCGATATGCCCAACCGGGCTAAAGGACGTTAAGCCAAAAAAAACCATTAAAAAAACATAAAAAAACAACTGTAGTAATAGTGATCGCCTCAGTGGTCGAGTAGTCATAGAGGTCTAGGGATCGATTCCCGGCTGAAGCGGGGAATTTTTATTTAACCAGAATTATTACCTATCCCCCACAGAGTCTGGCATTATGTATGTGAGAGTGAAGGGGTGTATGTCTGTGTGTTTGATGAAAATAAAAATATTTAAAAACCCAATGTAAGAACTCACAGCCAATGAGTTTTTCTAATGCAAAGCCCCCGATATGTCCTTGGATGTTAAAGGGGGCTGTATAAAAATAAAAACAATCTGATGTGTTAAACTCACATGAGTTCCTCTACATCTCTGCAATAAATTATTGTTAAAAAACTTATTCTTCTATTTACTTATTGCTAATCGAGAAATAATGAACAGAAAGAGTCTTATTACTTGCTTCCCTGTAAGTAAAAGGGAAATAAGAAAGTAGACTAAAGTGACAGGCAAATCTTTTAAAATCTGGCTGCTATGCGACTGAAGTTCCTTTATTGGTATGGACAGGAATTGACAAATTCCCGTATTAGAAAAGTATAAGCATTTTAAAGCTGAAACCAATAACAGGGAATATCTCGAAAGCGGTCGACACCACGAAAAAAATGTATATAAAATAAATTATGTGATTTAACGAACTCTACACGTTTTGTTAAGTAAGTTTTTGTCTATCTCTTACAGTGTACGAGTTATCCAGAATTCCGCAAAATGTATCCAGAATAAACATGCCTTACTCTCAGAAAATTGAAGATATACATTTTATTGGTCATGTAAATATCTTAAATAAAATCGTTAGAGCCATTTTTGAGGAAATAAAAACATTTGAAATGTTTCTCTATAAAGAGCAGTAGATGGATTTTCTTGAAAATCTTCGAGTCCCGTCCTTGTAAGATACTGAACTTAAGTTTGCTTTTTAACGGACTTTTTGTTTTAGAGCTATGTTACCCCCCCCCCCACACGCACGGATCTTTTTCCAAAAATGTTTTTTTTATTTGGATTCAAGGGATCTCAAAAATGTAATTCCGGGGAAATCTCGGTATCGAATTTTTGGGTACATTACAATATCTTCTCTATACACTATATACACATAGTAAGCGAAGAGAAAGTAATAAGGCAGTCATCAGCCTTTTCGGCTATCAATCCCGTAGTGCCGGATCCAAGCTCCATAGAGATTATTAAATATTTATTTTTCAAAACATGAATCGTGTGCATTTGCCTAACACAGTTTTAATTTATCGCGTTTCTAAGGAAACGCGATAAATAACATATGTATGTCACGGAGATATTAACATAACATGCTTCAACATAGTGTAGACTATCCAGCAAGTAGCGCTGCAGTTTATTCGCTCGTTTTGAATTGTACTTTCTCTACATAGTATGTAGATAGAGAAGTTATTGCATTCCACCCAAAAATTCGATACTCAGGTTGCACCAGAAATACACGTTTTAGGATCCCCCTTATCTAAAAATAAAAAAAGAACCGTGTGCCCGTGTCTGTGAACCGACAACTCAAAAATGAAAAGTTGGCAAAATACCAAACTTGGTATTTAAGTTTAGTATCTACCAAGGATGCGACACGAAGATTTAGAGGAAAATCCCTTATCCACAAACAAATCTTTACATGACAAATTTTTCGAAAATGTTTACTTTCTAAAAAATATTTTAACGGTTTTGATCAAAACACCGTGGAAACTTAGACGAAAAATAAAATGTATATTTTGAACTTTCTGGGGATAGCCTGTGAAGAGCTCTTCATTTGGGATGAGTTTTGCTGAATTTTGCATAGCAATGTTGATCTCGTTAAACACACAATTTATATCATTTACATTTTTCGAGGAGTGGGTCAGTTTTGAGATATCTCTTTTTATTGGTTTCAGTTTTAGAATACTTAAAAGTTTTCTAATACTGGAATTTGTCAGTTCCTGTCAATGCAGATAAACGGAATTCAACCACATGAAAACCAGCTTTAAAAAGATTTGACTATCGCTTTAGCCTAGTGTATTCCCTTATTTCACTTCTACTTACAAGGAAGCAAATAATAAGACCTTTCCTTTAATTATATCTCGAGTATCATGTCGTATAAAGAATAATAAACTTTTAAAAATAATAATTTATTACAGAGATGTAAAAAAGTTATGTGTATGGAACATATCAGATTTTTTATCTATTGCAAACAATGATGAACTCAAATGCCATAAGATTTCTATTTAAGGTTTTCTCCTAACACTCTTATAGAAACCCTTCACTTTAATTCTTGACATACTTTATAAATACTTATTGATCTTGAAGAAAACACATTCGCAAGTTATTTTCAACATATTCTTGTTTTCTACACAAAGAATATTCAAGTACAAATTTTGTGTTTTCCACAGAATATAATAGGTAATATCCCACAGAGAAAACAATGTGTATATGATCAACTTCTCTAAAGATTTAGCACCGGTTTGCATAATATTCTGTAGCTAAGGGGAACAGATGTCTGGTTTGTGGTTAAAAAAAAATTAGTAAAACAAAAGCGCAGAAAAATAGATATTTCTTCTTCTCCCAGAATTGACTTAGGTGGTCCTTTGTGAAGCCAGTAGTTAAACGTTTTTCTGTTGCAATGCAGTCAGGTTTTTCTATTCAGTACTATGTATTTCCACTCCTACAGAAATTCATGCAAAACATTCCTTTTTCTATCCCCTCAGGGTATACAGGAATAAATAGTCTGGAAATGTTTCTAATAGGTAAGACACCGTTAGAACACAGTCTGTTGCACGCAGGACGAGGGAACAGCCAGCTATTAAGAAACAAAATACATTATATGCCAGTTTCGAACTCATTAGCAAAACTTCTGATGTTACATATTCAAACGACTTTCTGTACTCATTCTTCAGCGAACGTAACTTAAAGAAAATATACTTTTGTGTCTAATTCACGTTAATCCAGATAAATGTCTACAAAAACACTTTCTTTGTGATTAAGGGAATATATTAGGCTCGAGTGAATCAAATCTTCAAAGATCTTGTCGCTACGTGATGGCTTGGAAATTCATTTTCTTTGCTAGACCATTAGAAACAAAAGCTAATAATGATATCCGATTTGAGAAAAGTAAAGTATAGAAACTTTGAAAACAATAACAAGCAAGAGCTTGGAAATGACCCACGCAACAAAATAAAATGTATTTGACATAAATTGTGTGTTATGGCGAAATTAATATTTTCTGTATAGTAAGCTTTTGTCTGTCTCTTACGGTTTACCAGTGACCCGGAATGAAGAGGACTACAGAGGCAATTCCCAGAAAATTCAACATATCGTCGAAGATGGCAGCCCACTGTCATTAATTACACTTTACACGCTTAGTGGTCTGAAGAAACTGATCTTTTGCTGGCTTCTTTTGACACTCAGTTCTTTAACAATTAACTCGCGCAGATGCCTCAAAATTTCGTAATAATATATTGGGAAGAAGTAAAGAATCTGCGTGATTACTGATGGGAGGCAGTGCTAGTGAAGGTTTAGTTTGTACAAGTATAGGGCTTTATACAGTGATGTCGGCTGTTGATCTAAAAATCCTAATTATGCATTTTTGGGAGGATTACGCGCAGTAGCACAAACAATTTCTTATGAAGTAAGATTAGCACTTGTTTTATTATCTTTTATTTTTACTTTCTCTACACGTACTATGAACATAGTGTATAGAAAAGGTACTGTATATCAGCAACTGATAGGTACCGAGATTTCTTCTGAAATACATGTTTTGAGACCCTCTGAATCCAAAAAAGAACATTTTTAGGATGTGGGCAGCATAGCTCAAAAACGAAAACACCGTTAAATACCAAACTTGGTATTTAAGTTCGGTATCTTCCAAAGATGCCACACGAAGATTTTCAAGAAAATCCCCTCACTCCCAACTACCCTTTATATAGAAAAAAAATCAACATTTTTGATTTTCTTAGAAATGGCTATCGATTTTGCTTAAAATCTCTTATATTTAAGATATTTACATGACAAATAAAATGTATATCTTCAATTTTCTAGGAATAGCATCTGAAGACATGTTTATTCTGGATGAATTTTGCGGAATTTTGCATAACTGGTACACAATAAGAGATAAACAAAAACTTTCCTAACAAAAAATGTAGATCTCATTAAAACACACAATTTATGTTATATACATTTTTTCGCGGAGTTGGCCGTTTTTGACATATTCCTTGTTATTAGTTTCAGCTTTAAAATTCTTATACTTTTCTCATATGGGAATTTCTCAACTCCTGTCCATACAAACAAAGGTACTTCAATCACATAGCAACCAGTTTTTAAAAGATGCGACTATCGATTTAGCCTAGTGTACTCCCTTATTTCCCTCCTACTTACAAGGAAGCAAATAATAGGACCCTTTCTGCTAACGTTTTCTCGATCAGCATTAAGTAAATAGAAGAATAAACTTTTTAACAATAATTTATTGTAGAGATGTAGAGAAATGTATTGTAGAGATGTAGAGAAAGTCATGCATTGCTTTATTTTTTTTTTATTATCATATGGGATTTTTTTTTTTTTTTTTTTTTCCGTATTTTAACGTTCTTTAACCTGGTTGGTCATTTCGGACGATGAATGAAATTGGTGAAATGATGCTCAAATGATCTCGGGGTCCATGGAGCTTAAAGTGACTCGACATTCGTCTTCTCAGGATACGGGAAAACCCTCATCCGAGTAACTCACCCTAAGCGAGATTCGAACTCACGACCTTTTGATGTGAGGCAGACACGCTACCACCACACTACCCAGGCGGGCATATGGGAATTAAACGTATTAACCGACTGTCCGGATTAACAGCAGTCCGGATTAATGAGGTTCTATTGTATAATGGACTATAACCTAGAAACATTGTACAATATCATGTTCGGAACTTCGTTATGAATATAACATGTTTAAAGACTTACCCTTTCTAGCTTGTCCTACTTGATTTTAATACGTCCTAAGTACATTTACACGTTAGTTACATAAGACAATTCTACTAACACATTATGATGAGAGGCAATAGACGGAAGCCAAGAAAAAATAGAACACGATCTAAGTTATGCAAAAGGTTGCGTGTACTATCTCCATTCCGGTATCGAGTTTTCTGGGGGCGGCAGTTGGTTCAACTTCGAGTCACTAAGGCGCCAACGGTCGTTCCGTTTGCATCTGTTGGGGAAGTAATCCCGGCAGAGATGATTCGAGAACATATAGTGCTATACGACGTAGGAAAGTCTCATAACTCCTAAAGATTGTTGATTTCATGAATGTCCATTTTCCATTTCAGCGCAAAGTGCGTTTTTATAACGCATTCATCATCTTTGACGCTTTAAGCATGCTGTAGGTTGTAGCAGTTTATACTTTTGGCCCCTCAGTGGATTCTTAAGGAGGCCACTTTTTACTTTCTCGACCACGTATGTACAATCTTCTCATACACCGTAGTTAGCGAAGGAACTTAATCCATCCAAAAATTCGATTCTGATATTTTACGGAAAATACATGTTTTGAAACCATTTCAATCCAAAACTAACATTTTTTAGAAAAATAAAATCTTATGTATTTCATTCATATGACTTTCTCTACATCTGTGTAACAAATTATTGCTAATAGCTTATTCTTCTATCAACTTCATGCTAATATAGATAAACATTAGCAGAAATGGTCTTATTGCCTACTTAGTTTCTTTAAGTTTAAGGGAAATAAGGAAATATACAAGGCTAGACCGACAGCAATATGTTTTAAAATGTAATTTCTATGGGATTGAAATCCGTTTCTTTCCCTGGCCAGTAATTAACAAGTTACCGTCTAAGAAAAATTTCAGTGTTTTAAAACAAACTACTAACAAGAAATTACATTTTTTCATGAAGTTGACCGCTTTGCACTATGTACATAGTGTATAGAGAAGGTATTGCACTCCACCAAAAAATTCGATACCGAGATTTCACCAGAAATATATGTTTTAGGGTCCCCTGTATCCAAAAAAAAGTATTTTCAAAAAAAGGTCCATGTGTGTGTGTGTGTGTGTGTGTGTCCGTGTGTCCGTGTATCCGTGTGTCTGTGAACACGATAACTCAAAAACGAAAGGTCGGTAAAATACCAAACTTGGTACTTAAGTTTAGTATCTTCCAGGGATGCGACACGAAGATTTTGAGAAAAATCCCCCCACCCCAAACTACCCATTACATGGAACTTTTTTCGAAAATTTTGATTTTCTAAGAAATGGATCTACGATTTTGATTAAAATATCGTATATTAAATATATTTACCTGACAAATAAAATGTAGGTATATCTCGAATTTTCTGGGAATAGCCTCTGAAGACGAGATACTTTATTCTGGGTCAATTTTACGGAATTTTGCATAAGTGCTAAACCGTAAGAGATGGACAAAAATTTACCACACAACAAATGTAGATCACTTTAAAACACACAATTTATGATATATACATATCTTTCGTGGAGTTAATTGTTTTTAGATATTCCTTGTTTTTGGTTTCAGCTATAAAACACATACTTTTCTCATACAGGACTTTGTGAACTCGTGTCTATACAAACAAAGGAACTTCAGTCACATAGCAACCAGCTTTTGACTATCACTTTAACCTATGATACTCCCTTATTTCGCTTCTACTTACTTAATTCAAGATACGCATTTTATTTGTAATGTGAGATTTTAATCAAAATCGTTAAGAGTTAACCAAAGTTTTCACAATTCTTTCCATTTAAAAGATAGTTGGTGGGAATTTTCTTGTAAATCTGTGTGTCGTATCTCTGGAACATACTCAGCTTAAATATCAAGTTTGGTATTTAACGGAATTTTCGTTTTTGAGCTATGCTGCCCACAGACTCACACACAGACACACGGACATTTTTAAATGCTCTTTCTGGATTCAGAGGGTCCCGAAATATATATTTCCGGTGAAATATCAGTGCCGAAGTTTTGGGTGTAATATAATATTTTCTCTATAAACTATGTAAATAGTACGTGTAGAGAAAGAAATACGGCTGTGTATCTGTGCATAGCCTTTCTGGGAATAGCCTCCGAAGAGTTCTTCATTCTAGTTAACAGTTATATAACTGATAAGCTGTAAGAAACAGACAAAACGTATAGATCTCGTTAAAACACACAATTTATCATCATTTTTATAGAGTTAGTCGTTTCTATCATATTCCTTGTTCTTGGCTAAAGTTTTAAACTACTTAGAGCTTTCAAACGGCAATCATCTTTCGTTCCCTCTTTTCTTTTACTTCTGACCATATAAATAGAACGACTTTCAATTGGTTCACACAGTTACCAGCTCATAAACGATCTATCAGTTAACATTGTGAATTCTATTTTATTTTCCTTCTACTTACAAGTAAGCAAGTAGTAAGCTAATTTCGACTGTTTGTCCTGATTATTATGATGTACAGAAAATATTAAGCTTTCGTAAATAGTATGTTTGTGAACCGAAAACTCAATCTGCAATAGTAAAAAGTGCTTCAATATATTCAAATAGTTGTAAAGCGAACAGATATATATATATATATATATATATATATATATATATATATATATATATATGAATGGGACACATCAGATTTGTACTATCTGTTCAGTATAGTAAGTAGGGCAAGTATTAAATTCCACCCAAAAATTCAATGTCGAGTTTACGAAAATTTAATTAAAGCATCTTCAAAGGATAAGATACGAAGCTTATCAAGAAACTCCGCCACATAAACTACTCTTTACATAAAATATTTTTAAATATTTTGAGAAGTGATAGCCCATGTAGCATTCATGGTGATGAGTTGACGCAAAAACAGGACATTTTGTTCTATTGTGAGCAAACGTACATCCATTTTGTACACGGTTTTTCCAATTTTCACTCAATATATAAATGTCTATCATATCTACTAGCTTTCTTACTTCATCTAGGGTCATACTATATCATTTTGTGGATTTTCTTTACCGTTTCTGTCGCCCTACGTGGTGTAATTGTTACCATGCGAAGGATGGTGACTTTCTTCGGGGTAAAAGCCCTTAGCATGGCTTACTTCGGAAATCGGAAGTGAAGTAAAGCCATTGGTCCCGTGACGTAGATTTCCGGTACGTAAAAGAAATTCAAGCCTAATAAAAAGCAAAATTAAGGGGCCTTTCACACAGCGGTTAAAGAACGTCCGTAAATGAAGTTCAATTTCACTTCATTTTTCACCGTTTCTAGAGTGCGATCACCGCGATGTTAGTCTTGGCAGCTCCTACGACCTCGTTTAGCTCTGTCACCCAGTATATTACTACTGTAAAGAAGTAGCAGACTCCTCCAGAGTAGAAACTAGCTCGGCTTCATATTGATTGCTGTGACCTTTTAAATTAAAATAGCGTATAACGATTACAAACTTTTCCCATGTTTGCAAATTCACTGAGACCACTCACTATCGATGAATTCCAAAATTGTTGTTTTCAAGCAACAACCACTATCTATGTGTCAAGTCGTGTACTTCTGGTACTATCGCCACACCATGCATTCTGTATAGACAACTGAGTGCATTATAAATGGTATTCCAAAAAAGAGTTTCAAGAGGCGTTTGGAAGTTTTCTTGCACCAAAGTTCTAGCATAAGCTAGCAGCATGAAAAATGATTTCGGCAGTCAGGCTATCACGAACAATGTTTTGTTCATTATTTAGAACTGTATTTACTCTGTTAGCTTAGGTACCTTACTTACGATACAATCGAAATTCACGTGACCTCACGAATCTGGGTGCAATCGATTTAATATTGAAAGGTATATCAGAAAGACGCAATTCGTGAAATATTCAAAACGTCGGTCACGCAACCGAGGGGAAAGAAAATGCCACGGCATGGCTATGGATACATCTAACAAATTGAACAAGTTACTGAAAATCTGGTTGAGATGGCGCCATGGTAACGGATTCGGGAGGCCCCCGGATTTGATTACCGGCAACCGCTCTCTGTGACCCATGGATTTTTCGTGGTTTTCTCGGGACAACTGGAGAATATTGGGGTTACCACGACTTATCTATTCACCGTTTCCTGCACCCATTACTTCCCTTATTGTCATCTATTTAGGACTAAGAACCAGGCGGATTTCGGCTGACAGCTGGACATGCACTTGTAGATATTTCTTTCCTGGCGACTTTGTGGGACCATTTTGGGCCCCTCCTCCAGGTGCTCTTAGGTGGGCGCACTAGTGGCTCGGATTTGTTAGTTTGCCCGAATGATGTCGAAAGTGCTCGATCCAAAGAAGCTGTGGACACCATCTCTGTTTTGTCCCCTCCGTGAGGTAATGGTTTACCATGCTAACTTCAAACTCGGCGGAGGGCGATAGATTGTTCGGGTGCGAAAATATTTAGCATGACTTCCTTCGGGAGGGAAGTAAAGCCATTGGTCTCGTGTCATAGATTTACGACACGTAAAAGACCTCAAGCCTGATAAAGATGCCTCGGAGTAAAATTAAGCGGTATTTCACACCCAGAACAGAATGGAATACTAAGAACCACAGCAGTTAAAAAGCGTCCATAAATAAAACACCGTTTTCATTTCCATCTATGTTAACGCTCTTGGTCTTCCGTATTTGGTCTCCAAGTAGTTTTCCCCATCCCTCTATCCCAGGGGTTACAGTGGAAGCACAAAAGCCCGGGAGCCTATATTTGGTTACTATATGTAAGGGGAACTTGAATGTGATCATGAAGATCTGAGTTCAATGGCAGCAGCAATACTTCTGTGGTAAACATTTCAAAAAATAAATACAATTATACGTCATTGTAACGCTTCTTTTGGAATAGCATACACTGCTCCAGTTTCTTGCTACTGATTGCGTCCGAGTTCAAACCCGCACATTGGGATAAAGAGTTTTTGGTTTATGTTTATACTCAGTTTGCAATATTAAAAGCTAAGATAAGTAATGATTTATAAGCCTAGTAAGCGAATACTTTGGCTGAGGAGGTGTACTGCTGACCGCGACTACCCATACCCGTTTTAAAGTCATTCACATCTCTTGTGCGCATAGTAGTTATGCAATCTGTTATCTAAATACCTTTAATATAAGGTACTTTAATCAAATTAGTTATAATGATTTTTAATGAAATCAAAATTTCGAGTTCTTTTCCATTTTGGGATACAAGGGACCTTACAACATGGATTTAAAGTGAAGTATCGATGTTGAATTTTTGGGTGAAATGCAATATTTCTCTACCTATAAACTGTGTACTAAGTAGAGAAAGTAAAAAGGAATGAAAGGAGCAACACGGCTAGAGGTTACTGGGCATACTCATACCAAACCAACAGTTATATATCGTGGTCCGGCCTATGCGAAACGAGAAATAGAGGATGACTTAAGTCTGTTCCATGTAAGTTTGTTCCGTATCGCTTAACTGTCACGTGACTAGTCACCTCTCATTGGCTGGTGTGGAATTTTCGTTTTAAAACTGCCTCTCGGATGACGAAAGCACTCATCCCAATCATGACGGAGTGTTTATAGGGGAGCGTTCCCGAAGTTGGACCGTTGCCTAGGTTGGACCACTTTCATATGTCGCTATGTGTTGGTAATTTAAACCTTAACGTTGGCCCTATTGGTGAGAAATGTGGTTAAGGTCGCGTGTCCCAAATGTCAGACGATTGTTGCCATTGAAGCAAGAATACTTACCGTTGTATTCTGTTCGTTTTTATTATAATTGTTGTGCTGCAAATCATAAGCTTCTGCATACAACACGAGTAAGTAAATTAAAATTATCTGTAGTATGGTTCATAAGTGCGTTTCATTAGTTAATAGCTAATCATCGCAAAACTAGAGTTTAATTTTGTGCGTTCCTGTAGTATTATGTTTTCTTACATGACGTCCAGTTATCGAGGTTGGACCACTGTGTTTTTCCCAATTTGGACCACTATATTTTAGAACAAACTAAATACTTCAGTGCAATATATAATTAAATATGAAATCAGAGATAAATAAATAATAATCAGTGGTAATGTTTTTAATGTTCAAGATGGCCAAAAGATAAAAAGATGGACAGATGTACTGAAGGTCGTCGTGGCAGCTTACAGAAATGGTGACTAAGGACTTAATGAGTTTGCTCGTGTATATGAAGTATCCAAGCTACAATAAAGAGACATATTGATTATATAAACATGTTCTCAAAGGAAGTTAAGGCGTTCGGAAGACAATCAACTTTTATCTATGAGATGTAAAAAGTTCTCGCAAATCACTTCCTCTTATTTGAAGAAAAAAATATTTATGTTCAGACTGCAATTAGACTTCGCCGTGTTGTATTATACTTATCTCAGTATGTACACATGATTAGTGTATTTTTTTTCTATGCGACTGGTTTCTTAGTTTATTCCATATTTTAATTTGAAATACTTTGAGGAGGAAAACATTTTCTTTTTATTAACAACATAAATATCTTACTGTGATGAATGCTTCAAACATATTTGTTTTGTATGATAAGGAATAACTACACGAGTATCATGTATGTCTTTTTAAAATATTACACTTCCTATTTATAGCTTAATCAGTTTTATCATCCGGTCCAACTTAGGCAACTAATGCAACGGATCCAAATTAAGCAAGCGGTTTTCTAATGTTGACCATTTACGTACTTCTAGATTTTAAAGTATACGCCTTTAAGCTATGTATTTATTAAAAATGTAATATCATCTGATTAAACTTTATAACATGTAGATCATTGTATAGTATATTTTCTTTCGACTAAATATATAATAGAGCCTCGGGGTAACAAAATATAAAAGTGGTCCAACATAGGCAACCTTCCCCTCTTACTTTTATCGCTTGACCTTGCTTTGCATAGGGTTTGTATATTGTCTTTAAAGTTGTACTTAGCCAATCAGGGGAAGGGAATTGCGAGGGTCAGCTTATAAGACAAATGGATAAGTTCACGTGACCGCTAAGCGATACCGAACAAATTTATGTGGAAAGGATCTTAGTTATTAGTATCAACGCGTTTTGCACTTTCCTCATAAACGAACAGAACATTTTCACTTTCTTTACCTCATAAACAAGGAACTGAATTCCACCCAAAATTTCGATACCCAGAATTTTCCATTTTGAGGTAGTTACTCTGAATAAAAAACAAACTTTTATAAAAAGTGTGTGTGTTCGTAACAGCATAACTCATAAACGAAAAGTCTGTTAAATTATAAACTTGTTTAAACTCAGAATCTTCCGGGGATTGGACACGAAACTGCCTTTTATATATGGGCAAATTTCTAGATAATTTTGATTTTCTCAAAAATATCTATAAGTATTTTAATTAAAATACCGTATGTTTAAGATATTTTCACGGTGCTTGCTGGGAAGAGCCTCAGAAATCTGCATGAATTTTGCATGTCTATTAAACCGTTAAAGGAAAATATAGAACTCGTTAAAGCACACAATTTGTATCAAATAACTTGTTTTATAAGCTACATATTTCCATGATAGAGCTTCTTCTTCTTCTTCTTCTTCTTTTTTTTTTTTTACTTTCAAAACACTTAAACATTTTCTCTAACGGGAAATCGTTATTCATTTCTGTTTTTTCTGCTCTCTTACTCTCTCTTGACCATGTAAGAGAGCGCGCCGTGGCCGAGTGGTTTGACCAGACGCTTCTCACCTAGACGGCCCGGGATCAATCGTAAGTGACCGTATGTGAGATTTGTGGTGGACAAAGCGGCGCAGAAGTGGGTGCTCTCCGGGTTCTGCGGTTTCCCCCGCCATCGCATTCCACCGGAGCTCTATATTTATTCCATGTATCACCAGTGTCATCGATGTCACAGGTAATAAAAGCACTATAAAAAAATATATAACGGAATTTCAAAGCCACCATCAAGTAGCGACCGCTCTGAAAGCTTAACTCTCGCATAGTTGGGTGCTTTTCTTGAAAATCTTCGCGTCGCGTCCTTGGAAGCTGCTAAATTTGAATACTAAGTTTGGTAGTTAACGGTCTTTTAGTTTTTGAGATTTACTGTCCACAAGACACACACACACACACACACACACACATATACACTAAACTTTGTCTATTTTTTTTTTCAGGATGTCTCAAAACCTTTATTTCCGGAGAAATCTTCCTATTTAATTTTTGTGTGGAATACAATACATGCTATATCTACTATGCACGTGGTACATAAGCGCTAGAGAAAGTACTACAGCACCTCGGTTTCATTTTTTCAACATTTCTGACCCATGTACCTACTTTTGCTAGCTAGGTATTTTGCTTTGACAAAGGAATACCGCTAATGTTGCAGAAAATAAATGTGGACGTATCCCAACACCACAGAGCTTTATTAAAACTGTGTCCCGTGCTCTAGAGAAAAAGAAAACTTCTTATCTAAATTGCATTGCTGTTCTCGTGGGGTTGCGCATGGCAATGTAGCAGGCAAGGTCAAGAGGTGCTGGCTCCATGGAAACAGAAGCTTCCTAACATCAGCCGTGTAAATTAAACCGATATTATTCATCAAGCGGATTAAAGTAATATATTATTATGCTTTCTTTTAGTTTTTACTTTCTCTGCACATACTATGTACATAGTGTACAGAGAAGGTATTGCATTCCACCCGAAAATTCGATACCGAGATTTCAGGGCGCCAGCATCCAAAAAAAAACATTTTTAGAAAAAGGTCCGTATGTGTATATCCCTGTGACTGTGAACACGATAACTCAAAAACGAAAAGTCGGTAAAACACCAATCTTGGTATTTAATTTTAGTATCAGCCAGTAATAAGACTATATCTGCTAATTTTTTTTTCGATCAGCATGAAAAAAATGGAAGCAATGGCTTTTTAATAATATTCTTTTGCAGAGATATAGAGAAAGTTATGTGAATGGAACACGTCAGATTTTTTTAAATACTGTCATTGTTCAACTTCTGTTCGTGATGCCAAGAAGATTTTTGGCAGCATATGCCCTTCCGCTTTTAAATGCCTACCATTAATTAAACTCCAGCCAATTTCCTTGTACAGTAACTGCATTTGATCATTGCCCTCAAACCCATATGCAGAATTAAATTTATTTAAACGTTTATTGTTTTGCAATGTTTTAAATAAAAATTGAATGTTTTTTTGAAGAAAATGAAATATTTCTTTGGTCACTAACATTGTAATAGTAAAATTAAGATTTTTAGTTTTTCTCTCCGTAAGTTTTGCACCTTCAGGTAACCAACCTCTGAATTCAACCAGCCGATATCAGTATTCATAAAAAAAATTCAGAGACATAAAACCAATACAAGCAACGATATTACTTTAGATATGAAATATAGAGGTGGTTCGGTTACCACCTCTGTGAAAATTTAATTATAACTAGTACAATAGGAAACGCCAGATCAGACGAAATAATCAGCTTTCTAGAGGAAGAAATCAAGAATTATTTGCGTGTGTCTGTAAACTGACAGATAGCTATTAGTGATATTTAGACGAAGACAAAATGTTCATTTATACTATTTTATTACATATCATTGCGGATACCCTGTACTTGTCCATTCCAGATATTTTAGTTTTAGTTACACAAAGAATATGTGCAGCATGTGTAAAACCTCTGGATATTCTGCAAAAACAACTTAATGAAAACGCATAAAAATGTGATAGCTGAAAATGTAAACGCAGAGAGCATAAATGCTCATCTGAGACACTGTGAAGAGTTGGAGATTGAGATGGCAACTTATCTGCGCTCTGATAACGAAACACGGAGCCGCATAGTTTCGGAAGAGGGATTTTCCAGTCTAAGGCTTAAATTAATGACGACAAGGAATAAAATTCCAGATTTTAGTAATTATTGTACTACCACTTCCTTGCGTATTTTCCCGTTAAATCAGTTCGGCAATTAAAATCACACACATCGTTTGTTTCACTACTACGATGGTGGCTCAGCACGAACTCCTAACATTTGAAATGCAGGGCGCGACTGCAAGAGAGTGCGTGTTTTTTTCCAAGTTAAAAGCTATATATGTCACATTTTCTCTCTCTTTACCCATACTCTGCAATCAACATAAGCCTTCAAGTACCTAATTTTATCAACACACGATTTTGAATGTTCGTTATAGCGTACTTCTGTAGTAGGAGGCGAATAAATCCAAATAAGTGCTGAGTATTCATTTGTTATAGAACGTGCATGTACGTTTTTAATGTCAAATTTCGCATATATAATAATCTAGGTGTACCTCTGCTAACTATTCCAACTGCGTAAGACAAGAAATAGCTGGTTGAGTAGCTACTGGAAACGCTGAGAAAAACTTCAAAATAGATTTTCAAGTAAAGAAATAAAACACATGTGTCAAACAAGTATACTTTTCCTTGCAAAGAGAAGGTATTATATTCCCAAAATGTTAATACTGAGATCTCACTGCAAATACATATTTTCATATCCCTGAATCTAAAAAGCATTTAAAAATTTCCAAGTGTGTATCTGTGCGTGTGTGGACAGCCTAGTTCAAAAACGAAAAGTAAGTTAAATACCAAACTTAAATACTAAGTTCAGTTACACCACAAATAAATCCCCCCCTCCCAACCACAGTTGACATGGAATATTTATCCATAGCTATTATTTTCTACAAAAAATAGCACTAACGATTTTGATTAAAATTTCATATGTATTAATATATTTTTATGTCACACGAAATATATATCTTGCATTTTCTGAAGACCTCTTCATTCTGGATACATATATAACTCGTAAACCGCAAGAGATAGAAAAAAACTTCCAGTATAAAAAAACATGTATAGTTCATTAAAAGTCCCACTTTATCTCGTATATATTTGTGGAGTTAACGGTTTCCAAAATAGTCCTTGTTATTGGTATCAATTTTAAACTACTTTAACTTTTCTGCAGTATAATTTGAACTTTCGTTTCACCTCTTTTATTTTACTCCCGGGAATACAAAAGATATCCGAATTTCAATTGTTTCATAAAGCGATGGCCTTTAAAAGATTTGACTAACGGTTTAGCGTAGTGTAATCCTTCATTGCCTTTATACTTTTAAGCAAGCAACCAAGTAATAGGTTCATTTCTGCTAATGTTTTTCTTTATCAGCATGGCGTAGATAAGGGAAGTTTGTTTGTGGTACAGCTACAGAAAGTCTTGCGTAAGAATACATCAGATTCTTCAATTAAGGATCCGAATAAAGTAGGAATTCTATAGACAGAAAGTTAACTTTAGGGACATATATATTATAAAAATAGATGTGATGCATTTAAATTACCTTCTATAGCTGTTACACGGACAACTGTCCTTACAAAAGATTATTCTCTTATCTATGACATACTAATTAAGGTAAACATTGCAGAAATGGTCTTATTATTGGTTTTATTAAACTAGGAGGGACATAAGGGTATACACCAGGCTAAATCGACAGTCCAATCTTTTAAAATCTGATCCTATGTGAAACAATTGAAGTTCGGTTCCCTTTACATGGCCTGCAGTAAAACAAGAGAGATGAAAGAAACGTCACTTCTGGCTTGAAACCAATAACAAGGAATATCTCGGATACGACCAGCTTGACATAAAAACATATATGACATAAATTATGTGTTTTAACGATTTTTTTGTTTTTAATGATTTTTTGTATAGTATCTCTTAGAGTTTAACCGTTATGCGAAGTTTTAAAAAACTTATCCAGAATAAAGAAGTCTTCAGAGGATATTCCGACAAATTCAAATTATATTTTTATTTGTAATGCAAATATCTTTAATATACGATACTTTAATCAAAATTGTTAGTCATTTCTGAGAAAAACACAATTTCAAAACTTCCTCCAAATAAACCTTCATATCACAATCTTCGAAAATTAAAAATTAAATTCCTGCGCAACAGCCCACAAGGGACCAAGGCCTACCGCCCGGCCGCTGCCTCCCCCATCTCGGCCCACGACAGGCTTTATGGATGGGTGAGACGGGGTCAGCGCCTCGAATTCCTTCCGGCCAGTTAATGCGTTCCTCTCGACCTGGAGTCACTACTTCTCCATCAAGTACCTCCTCAATCGGCCCCCTCTGGGACCTCATGAGGCTGAGTGCACCCCAGACCAGGACTCCCAACGAGGGAAAAATCCCCACGTCGGCACCGGGAATCCAACCCAGGTCTTCCGCTTGGCATGCATTCGCGCTACCATCGCACTAAGGAGACAATCATATTTGGAAGGTACTAAACGTAAATACCAAGTTTGGTATTTAACGGTGTTTTCTTTGTTGAGCTCTGCTGTCCAGAGACACGGATCTTTTTTCTAAAAATGCTGTTTCGGATTCAGAGGAGCTCAAAACATCTCGGTATCAAAATTTTGGATACCTTCTCTATCCTCTATGTACATTGTAGGTACATAAAGGGTAAAGAAAGTAAAAAAGATATATATTAAAATGTTAAAATTCAACTTCAAGTATTTAAATGAGGGTGTTTTGAAAGAACTCGACTCCTACATGAGACGAAAGCAAGTAAAGCAAGTTTTAAACGCTCACAAGGGTACATAAAGAAAGCCGATGGTCAGCTTGGTTTAGACGGTTACCCAGAAACAAACTCGCGTGTAAGGCCCACGCTACCTAAGGTAATGCAAGCTGCTGTGAAGCACCAAATCGCGTGTTTTAACATGCTTTATAAACATACTGCATAGTGATCAGCTAAGAGTCAGCGATTCCTTGTCTTACGAAACCCCGCTAAAGAACCTACACCTTTATTTCTTCCAACATATAATTTCACTCTAACAGACAATGAATCAAAGGAAATTACTCGGAAAATAAACTGGAATACATGCGCCGTTTATCCCATCTTTTCGAGGCAATTTAACATTAGTGATCCTATAACAAAACTTGTCTTGTCTCTGGGAAGCAAACTTCGTTAACAGTCACACTCGACAATCATGAGTCCAACATAGAACCTGTTTTGCATGACACTGGTAAGGAAATAGAGGTTATTGTTTACACAAAAAGCTGACGTGTTTCATTTACATGAACTCTCTTCATCTCTGTAACAAATTATTGTTAAAAAGCTCAAACTTTATCTACTTCATACTAATTGGGATAAATATTAGCAGAAATGCTTTCTTATAAGCAGAAAGGAAATAAGGGAATACACTAAAACGACATTAAAAGCTGGTTGTCAGGAAATCCGTTTCTATGCATTACCAGATGTTCACAAATTCCTGTATGTGAAACATTTTAAGTATTTTAAAACTGAAACAAATAACAAGCAAAATGGCTATGCAAAATTCAGCAAAGTTCATCCAGAATAAGAGGTCTTCAGAGGCTATTCCTAGAAAATTCATGATTTACGTTTAATTTGCCTGTAAATGTCTTAAATATACGGTACTTTAATAAGAATCGTTAGAGCCATTTTTGAGAAAATTAAAATTTTTAAACATTTCTCCACGTAAAGGGTAGTTTGGGGTGAGGGGATATTCCTTAAGATCTTCGTATCGTATCCTTAGAAACCAAGCTTGGTATTTCACCGATTTTCGTTTTTGAGTTATGTTCACAGACATACGGACACACACGGACCTTTATCTAGAAATGCTTTTTTTTTTTGGATACAGGGGATCCTAAAATGCCGGTGAAATCTCGGTATCGAATTTTTGGGTGGAATGCAATACTTTCTCTATACACTATGTACATAGTACGTGTACAGAAAGTAAAAAATATGAAAAGCAAAGCAAAATTGTACGTTTTATTTGTAACACAATCGTGTACATTAGTTAAATTTGTGCATTAACTCAGTGCGTTGACTGAAAGAATGTACTAATACTTTCTGATGTGTGGACAGTCGCAAATTAGTACCAGCTTATGTAGCACTGCAATGTGGATTTTACACCTTATTGCTCAGGCCTGGTCCCAAGGTATCACTAATTTTCACCTCCATAGTGGGGCAATTTAAACATGCAGTTATTGCCGCTCATTAGTGCATGCTCATAAATCAGCGGGCAATGAACTGGAACATACAGCTGCAATATTGTACCCAGACAATAGTCACGCAGTATGAATTTTCAAAGCTGATCTTGCCTAGTTGCGAGTTGTGAAGCAACAAACGAAAGCTAAAATAAGCTTAAGGAGTGGAGAAGTGTCTTTTTAGATTTTTGGTGCAAAAAATGCAGCATTCTTTAAAGTACATATTTGCAGTGTTTGATTCTTCTAGGGCGGGTGTAACACATGTTTCCGATGCCATTTTAAAGCATTTCGCTGATTACATGATTGTTTATAACTAATTTTATGGCCACTTTCACAATTTTCTATTTTTTTTTCTTTTTCACTTATTAAATATATATTTCTCCCCACAGAAATGCTACTAGAGGTCTGAAAATTTTCTTCAAAGCACTGAAAAATGTATAATAAAAATTTCTAGTTAAAATTTTGATATAGTCATAGTTTAAAAAATAATTAGTATAAGCATGAGCTGTTTTTGCAGCTTTTTCCTCTTTGTGACAAAAAACATTTTAACAGAAACATATTTCATATGGGAAGATTTCACCCAGATAATTTTCTACAAAATAATTGGTGCATGTAGTTTAATAGATGCTAGAAAAGATAATAGAATAAATGAAATAATATAATCAGGATGAAAAGACACATTTGGAAGAATATTGTTTTTGCTGTCAGTAATGACTGTACAAACAATTACAGATCTAGCTTTACTTCTTTTTCGTAATCGGCTTACCGTTCCCTCACGTAGGACTGACACGCCCCTAGGACTTACAAGGATGCCTAGGGGTCAGAAGCCAACGGCACGAACCACAGAATGAAGAACCTGGAACGAGTGGTGAATGTGACGAAAAAAATGGCGTTTTATATATGGACGCTCTTTAACTGCTGAGATTCTCAGCGTCCCATTCCATACTGGGCGTGAAAGACAGCTTAATTTTGCTCAGAGCCCTCTCCATCAGGCTTGAGGGGACGGGATCCACAGCTTTACTTCCCTTCCAAAGGAAGCCATGCTAAGTATTTTTACGCCCGATATGAATTTAGCATGGTAACCACTACACGAAGGAGGGCGATTGAATGTCACGAAGTGAATTATATCAAATGAAAGCCAAATGGATGATAGGACAGGTGATTATGGAGCAATTAGTAGAACGAGTGGCGGGGTACTGAAGGACCTGAAGAAAACCCGCTCAGACACCGTTTCATCCACCATATCACATGCGGGTGCTTGGGATCGATCCCGAGACACCTAGGTGAGAGGCGAATGTTCTAACCACTCAGCCACGATGACGCCTGAGGCAATATTTATATATTATTCACAAAATCTGCCGACATTTTATGAGTTTTATGTCATTTTTATAATAGTTGATGTTCAATTGTTTTTATTCCTTTGCTTCCGAAGTTGAAATCGCTGGATGCAAAATTTTATTACTCCTTGTGCTTTCGTCGCATTTAAGTGTTTTGATTTTCTCGATGCGATTTTGTTTTTCAACAGTATCTAGTTATCTATAGTTGATTTTCTGGCTGGTGACGCCAAGTTATCATGAAGAAGGAGGCTTCTTCACGCGTAATGGAAAAGGCCGTTTAGAGATAACGCGTAAAACTGAATTTGTGTTGAATTATACGCGCCCATGGATTCACATCGTTCAACAAAGTAAAGAATTGCATCGAGCGATTACATTTTATCCTTGGAATTGTAAAATAATAACTATAAAAATAGACTGCGATTCCACAAAAACCCTAGCAACTTATTATTTAAGAAACCACGAGGTAGTATGGATCTGTGAAGCCCAACAAGCCCGATAAAAACCGCCCTGAGAAGAGTCAAACGCTACAAAAAGTCAAACATAGTAGACTTGCAATCCAACATTTGACGAGCGCTTCTAGAAGCTACATATTTAAATGCTTCACGCCTCTCTAGCTTTAAGACTTTAGAAAATCCCTACGTTGGTGCGCCCTTAAGGTGATACATGTTTGGAATTTGACTAAATATTGGGAAAAATTAAAAAAAAATACTTTTTCAAAATAAATTATTTTAGTTATAAACTTTAAGAAACTATATAGTTTTTCACACTTGGCGTACTTTAATTACCAGCTAACTGAAGCTATAAATGGGTAGTCGATATTAGAGTTGGAAAAGTCACTGCAAATACGACCACGACGCTGAGAAAGGTTTCAAAAAACGGTTTCCAGGAATACTTTCAGGCGTTTTACACGTGTTGGCAAAACTTTCAGCGAAAGGAAACTATTTTGAAGGATATGTAAATACGAAAACCATTTTAATGGAGTAGTATCCCAAATGATCAGTGTACAATCTTTGAAACATACTGTTCTCTAAGAACCTGATTTCAATTTGCTTTTAATTTCGGATTTAAACAGCCCTAATGACAACTGCAAATAATAGCTTCGCTGATAATAAAGTAAATTAAACACGTAGCAGATCAGCTGCTTTGAATGCATTTGCAGCGCTAAAGGAGAACAGTTATTTGCGTTCATGGCAATATTTCATCGTCTCCCTCTTTTTAGATCTGACTTAAAGCTATTTCCTTCTTTCTGAGCCATTAGGGAAGACATTACGAAGAAAGCACTGCCTATCAGTCGCTGATGTCAAGAATACATGACTTGCTCGGAAAGCAGGCAATCAATAACACTTTTCTGTCATGGAATCACAGCATTAGTCAGCCTTAGCTACATACCTGCCTAAAAATAAAACAGCGTGCTTTACCAAATATTAGCATTGAAAGTATATGTACATATATTCGAATTTATGGTCACAATAGGCTTAGATATAGCTTCGAATGAAGCTTCAAGACCGGAAATATAGATCAAGTCAAAACATCTGATGTGTTCCACTCAATGACTTTCTCTAGCTGTTCTATAAAAAAAGCTCTTCTTATAAAAGAGTTTTCCTTTCTCTATACGTACTATGTACATAGTGTATAGAGAAGGTATTGTAATGCATCCTAAAATTTCTACGAAAATATATGTTTTACGGTCCGTGTGTATACTATATGCAGTATAGCTCAAAAATTAAAAGACCGTTATATACCAAACTTGATATTTAAGCTTAGTGTCTGCGAAGAACGCGACACGAAGACTTTCAAGAAAATCTCCCACTCCAAACCATGCTTAACATGGCAATGTTTTTATAAATTTTGCTTTTCTCGAGGATGGCTCTAACGACTTTGATTAAAATACCGCAAATTAAAGATATTTAAATCGCCAATAAAATGTATATTTTGAATTCTCTGTGAATAGCTTGTGATGATCTGTTCATTCTGGATGAAATTTACATAAGTGGTAAACCAAAAGAAATAGACAGTCTCACTACACAAAAAGTGTTAAGTCTCGTTAAAACATACAATTTAAGTCGTATACAGTTTTTGTTTTGCAGAGCTAACAGTTCACGAAATATTCCTTGTTATTTGTTTCAGTTTGTGTTACGTAACTTTTCTCAAACGGGATTACCTCTCGTTTCAGTGCTGAGCCTTCAATTGTTCACATAGCAATCAGCTTTTAAAAGATTGCCTATCGCTTATTCCTCTTCTACTAACAAGGCGGCAAGTAATAAAACAACGTATGCTGTTTATCTTGATTAGCATGATATAGATAAAAATAACCTTCAGTAACATAAACATTGCCAGAATTGGTTTAATTACTTACTTCTCTGCAAGTAGAAGGGAAATAAGGTAATACGCAACGATAAAGCAATAGTCAGGTCTTTTTATAGCCGGTTGCTAAGTGAAACAGTTAAAATACGGTTCCCTTTGCCTGCTATGAATAAAACGAGAGACGAAAAGAAAGATGTCTCTCGTTTGAGAAAAGTTCAATAACTCGAAATATCTTGAAAACGCTAAACTTTACAAAAAAAAAATGCATGTCATAAATTGCATAGTTTCACCAGATCTACATTTTTGTGTATTAATTGTTGTCTATCTCTTACGCTTACCAGTTGCACAAACGTCTTCCAGAACGAAGAAGTCTTCACAGACTATTCCCAGAAAATTCAAGATATACAGTTCGTTTGCCGCAAAAACATTTTAAACATATGGTATTTAATATATAGTATCTTAATGAATATCGTTAGTCATTTTTGAGAAAACATAAAACATTTTCGAAAAATTGTCCAGGAAAAGTGTAGTTTGGGGTGGGGTATATTCTTGAAAATCTTCGTGTCGCATCCTTGAGAGATACTAAACTTCAATACCATTTTGGTATTTAATGGTTTTTACGTTTTTGAGTTATACTGTCCACAGACAAACACACATATTGAGCTTTTTCTAAAAATCTACCTCTCTGGAATAAATTATTATTAAAAAGCTTAGGCTTCTTTTTACTTCATGCAGAAAATTGGTAGAAGCTTGCTTCCATGCAAATAGAAGAGAAATAATGGAGTAGCATAAGCTAAAGTATTAGTCAAAAGCTGGTTGCTATGTGACTGAAGCTCATTTGTTTCTTTGGACAGGAGTTAACAAATTTCTCATGAGAAAAGTATAATTTTTTAATCAATAACAAAATAATATCTCAGAGACGATCACTCCACACAAGAAACTTATATAACCTACATTCTGAGTTCGAGCTCGACATTTACTGCTTAGTAAATTTTTGTCTACCTCTTACGGTTTGCCAGTTATATAAAATTCCGTAAAATTCATTCACAATAAAGTAGTTTTCAGAAACTTTTCCTTAGAAATTCAAGATATACATGTTATTAGTCAGGTAAATATCTTTAATATACGATATTTAAATCAACATCGTTAGTCATTTTTCAGAAAATCAAAAATTTCAACAACAAAAAAATGCCATGTAAAATAAATAAAATAAATATCAAGTCTTGAAAATCTTCGTGTCGCATCCTTGAGAGATACCAAACTTCAACACCAATTTGGTGTTTAATTGTTTGTTCGTTTTTGAGCTGTGCTGTCCACACTTACTGTCCTTTTTCTAAAAATACTCTTTTTGGATTAAGGGGACTTCAAAACATGTATTTCCTGTGAAATCTTGGTATGGATTTTTGAGTGGAATACAATACCTTCTCTATATACGATGTACATATATGCCTAGAGAAAATAAAAATATGCACAGGAATTAAAATACAATCAAACAAGATTAAAGTAAGAGCTGAAGCTTTCCTGACGACGTAGGTATTAACTCTTTTCTCGGGCTTCTAGTCAGTTAAGTACATGAATTGACTCTAACGTTTTGAAGATGAACATCTTAAGAGTTGACGATATTACATTTCTTATAAAGCTTTTCTCTTAAGTAATATAACCTTTCTATAGGTAGAGTCAGACTGAAAATTTTAATGTTACACCCGAATTTTGAACCACGGATCTCCCGGTCTCTAGCCGGTTGCTCTACCACTGAGCTACCATGACAACATACCGGTACACCATTAAATGTCTCAACTGACTGGCATTTTTCCAGTAAATCACAAGGCGATATCAAAATATTTTGAGATAACATAATCTGTTGGCGACTTACAATGTTGTAAGTCCGGGGATTCATAGTATAGCCAACTATTATGATCAATGGGAGATTCAGTGCTATGCCAGGTAGGTCAGTGGTAGAGCAACCAGCTAGATATCCGTGGTTCAAATCCCGGCTATGGCATTGCATTTTTGAGTCTGACTCTACTCATCGAATTCCTGTCCTACCCATGGCTTGTGTAAAAAAAACAATTAAATCAATAACCTTTCTACTTCAAGTCATAGTTTCTTTTCCAAGCAATAAAACTAAATTCTTCATTGAATTCTAAGTGTAGGGAATGGAAATGACGCAATTTATTTTTATTTTGCCTGTTTTTCTGAAGCCAAGAGAGCCTGCTTACTTTGGCTCGCCCAATAGCTTTTTATAAATAAATTGCATACAACAAAGGAAGACCTCAGGGTGCAGCGGATGTTAGACATAAACACTGGCGAGAAGTAAGAGTGTGGTGCTGTCAGCACGTGTCGCACTCGTGCTAAATCCGTGCTATACCTCACATACTCCAGCAATTGGAGTGTTCTTCAAGGATAGGACCGTCCACTTTTTACTTTCTCTACACGTACTGTATACCTATATAGTGTATAGAAAAGGTATTATATTCCACCCGAAATTTCCATCTCAAGATTTCTCTGGTAATACACCTTTGAGTTCCCTTGAATTATAAAAAAACTCTTTTAGAAAAAGGTCCGCGTGTGTGTCTCTTTGCACGGCATAACTCAAAAACGTAAAGAACGTTAACTTGGTGTTAGGTTCAGTATCTTCCAAGGATGCGACAGGAAGGTTTTCAAAAATATCCCTCCACCCCAAACTACCCTTTACATGGAAAAGTTTTCGAAACTTTTGATTTTCTCAAAAATGACTCTAAAGATTTTGAAAAAAAAATAACTTAAAAGGCATTTACATAAAAAATAACATCTATATCTTGAATTTTCTGGGAGTAGCCTCTGGACTTCTTTATTCTGGATAAATTTTGCTGAATTTTGCATACGTGATAAACCGTAAGAGATATACAAATCCTTACATATAAAAATGTAGAACTCATTAAAACATACAATTTATGCCATATATATTTTCAGATATTCCTTGTTATTTGTTTCAGTTTTAAAATATTTGTACTTTTGTCAACTTCTGGCCATACAAACGAAGAAACTTCGCCTAGCAATCAGCTTTTAAAGAATTTGACCATTCTACTCCCTAATTTCCCATCTAATTAAAAAGAAGCAAGAAATGATATAATTTCTGCTAATTTTTTCTGGATGAGCATTAAGTAAATGAAATAATAAGCTTCTTAACAATAATTTGTTCCAGAGATGTACAGAAAGTCATGTAAATAAAACACGTCAGATTTTTTAAAAAGGTATGTGTGTGTACAGTATAGCTCAAATCATGGTATTTAAATTTAATATCTTTCAAGAATGCGACAAAAAATTCCCCCACCCAAAACTCCTTTTATGTTCTGGCACTATTATTTTACTCAAGAATGGTTCTATTTTCATTGAATATCCTATATGATAGATATTTACAACATACTTGAATTTTCTAGGAATAGCCTCTAAACATCTTACACTGTGGATTAATTTTGACGAGTTTTGTTTAATTAGTAAACATTAAGAAATAGAGAAAAACTTACTGCATCAATAATTTAACGAGATCTACATTTTGCAAAATTTTGTCTTCTCTGAAGGTTTACCATTTATGCAAAATTCCGCAAAATTCATGCATAATGCAGGTATCTTCAGAGGCTATTCCCAGAGAATGCAATATATACTCTTTATTTTTCATGTAAAATATCTTTAATATTAGATTTTTGATCGAAATCGTTAGTCATTTTTGAGAAAATCAAAATATTTGACAATTTTTCCATGTAAATACCAAGTTTGGTATTTATCGGACTTTTCGTTTTTGAGCTATGCTGGCCACAGACAGGTATGGACCTTTTTCTAAAAAAGTTTCTTTTGCATTCAGGGGATCCTAAAACGTGTATGTGCGGTGAAATCTCGGTATCAAATTTCGGGTGGAATGCAATTCCTTCTCTATACACTATGTAAATAGCACGTATAGAGAAAGTAAAAATGAAATACTTGTGTTTTAACGAGATCTACATGTTTTACGGTTTACCAGTTATGCAAAAGTCAATCGTAATGAAGAAGTCTTCAGAGGTTATTTCCAGAAAATTCAAGTTTCAGATGTCATTTAGCACGAAAATATTATAAGCATGTGGTAGAGAATGCTACCAACATAAACAGTTCCGTTTCTTTAGGGCTATATTTTATACATGCCTTGTGTGTGTGTGTGTTAGAGAAAATAAAAATGCAATTACTGATTGTTAGCAATATTTGAGTACCTTGAATCACCACCCAGCAATAACACTCGCCGTAGCAAACATGAGCACGAACAACATTAACTTTGTGTTTGCGCAGCCCCGTGAATGGGAGAGTAACGGCTATTTTGTTTACCTTGTGCTGTTATCAGCGGACGTACATGTGCGTCCGTAAATGGCGGGAGAGAGTAAACAATACACACAGAACTGCCAGTTACGCAGCGTAGCTGAGGGTGCACGGTGTAAAAAGTACAGAACTGAAGTAGGTTATTCAGATATAAATGACTGCAACGTTGTGGCAAAATATCCTTATTAAACTCTGAACATTTAAAAAATGCAAAGTACTTACGGGTAATTCAAAATGTGGTGCGTGCGCATTTTCTTGGTCGCTAGTTTTACGGGGAAGCTAGGATATGGAGGAAGAAGGCCTTACCCACCTCTCTTCCGCTTCAACCAAAGAAAAAGATGGAAATGGAGCTTTATCTATGGCCGCTCTTTAACTGTTTGTATCATGTACAGTTTTTTTGTAGAGATGACCGTCTTTTAGATATTCCGTGTTATTGATTTCATTTTTAAGGTACTTAAAATTTTCTCAAATGGGAGACATTTTTCTTTTCGTTTATTTTTTATTTATTCTCAGCAAGCAAAGATAACTGAACTTCAATTGTTTGACTTAGCAACCGGCTATTCAAAATTCTTAACGTCATTTTAGCGTAGTATATTCCTTTATACTAACAAAGAAGCAAGTGATAATCCCAATTCTAGCAATGTGTATCTTGATAGACATGGTGTAAAAGAATATATTGTTTGTGGAACGGCTAGAGAAAGTCGTGTGAAAAGAACACATCAGATTATTTTTTCAGCAGGGACATAGTTTCATTTAAATAGTGATGTTCTTTTAAGGAACAATAGATATTGGATCACAGAGAATTATGCAATTATCTAAGAAGTACTTATGCATGTGAATGGAAATGTGCCAAATATGCATCGAGTTCCTCCGAAGATTGTAAATCTACGTCTTGTTAGACTAGATTTTAGATCCGGTGTCACCAATCATTGTCCTTTGAGTACAGCAGAGTGCATCATGCTCCTGCACCGCCTATTTTGCACAGCGCGGAAATCAAGAACAGCTAATTCCTTCAGTGCTGTGGGAGTGTGCGTCATTTTGGGTTTGAAATAAGCAATGCACATTTAATAGGTTAATATACCTATTGAAGGTACACGATTAGGGGAATAATTCATGTCTCTTGCATTAGTATTTATATTCCAGATGTGATCATAGTTTCATAGGATTGGGGATTATTGGTAGCCTTAACATAAATAATAGCAAAACATAGTGACAATAATTACAGTGTTAATACAATTAAGTAACATGGTTTTTAGCTTGGTTACTACTAGCATTGTAATTGCATTGTAACTGCAACAGTATGATAATTAATTTGTAAAGATAAACTTTCATATTTATAGCACTGAAAATGAATAAGCATCTTGCTAATTAATAGTATTGATCACAATTCGAAAAAAGTGTTCTTCTTCGTAATTGTTATATTAATTTACATGGCTTGCGTAATGATGTAAATTGAATTTTCTGAAAGCAGAACTTTGCCGCAAACTAAACACGTATATCGACACGTTCTATACGTAAGAAGTGTTTCTCCTAGGCGAGCATAGGAGTCGATGGTTTGCGTGTTGGATTACTTTCTGTTTCCGACATAAACTGACAAACAACACACTCTATAAGAAAGAGAGACAATCCCTGCTGTCACATATTTAGTTTTAATCACAGCATGCACGAAGAAAACCTGTTTCCTTCGGATAAAAGTCAATCGAGTTGGTATAGCCTATTCTAGACCAGTTTTTGATGAATGTTTACAGGGGCAGCAAAGATGATTGAGCAATAATTACAAATTCATAATTTGTTTCCCGTGCCTTTACATTAGTACTTTAGTATGTGTGTTTCGGTAACCAAATGAATATACAGGTAATCAAATTACTATACATTAACTTATTGCATAGATATGCAGTTCCGAGTACACTTCTGTGATATTCCCAGAAGACGTGCATCATTTCGGTCGCTGAATGCATTATAGCTCTGAGTAATTGGCTCTGTAGATAATCTTGCGGAATCTCGTTTAATATTGAATAACAAAACTGTCCTTTGTGCGTCAATAATTCATAACCTGCATGCATCTATCTCTCTGTTAACGTGTGTTTGAGCCGGCGTTGAATTTATAAATATAATGAAAACACCAACCACGACAAATAAAAGCCTATTGCGATTCTAAAAAATCTGAATAGCAGAAGCGTCTGCAAATAGTGATATTGAAAATGCGCTGAAACTATGGTACAAATGCAAAGCCTCCAGAGTAAAAGGAACTGTTCACCCATCTTAAAACCGAGCAACCGCGTTAACGTGTGGAGCTCGCTTTCGGTAGTGCCGTATTTTTCCATTGGCCGGTCTTTTTTACCTATATATTTTTCGTAGGTTTCTCCTGGCCACCAGGCAAATTCCGGGAATATTTTTTACACTCCCCGAAGTTCCTATCCATTTCCTGTTCCCATGACTTCCTTGTCGCCAGTTCAAGGGTGAAGGACCAGGCAACGGTGTTCGGTGGGCTGTAGCTGGATGGTGAGTTATGCACCTAGACCTACTAGGAAGTCTTTTCTTGGCGTTGTAGAGGTACCGCCTTCCTGTGCTTTATTCCTGAATACTCGGGCTCATGAGTTAGGCCCGGTTGGATGCCTTCAGTTCAGAGCCCGTCATCATCCGGTTCTGATCACCCTTCGAGTCTCTTCCCTCATCCTTGGGGTTACCTAAATCGTAAAGTGCCACAAGGGATTATGTGTGGTGCTCAGCCCCAGCGTTTGGAGATCCCGTCCGTGAGAAATCCTAATTCTATTTCTATCTTAACAGGAGTCTAGGAAATGCAAAAGCTAATAATTCAGGTCTGATGCATTGAAGTTGTTCTATTATTCTGCTAATCCATTTTGTCATTATGGCAGATGGTTCAAAGAGCAATGTTTTAGTGGTTAAGAGAATTCTCAATATTCATTCGCAGAAAAGCAGTTTATAATGAAACAACTGGAAATAGCCTGAAATCAGATATTACTGAGGGGGTTGACCATTACAGCCTGGTTGAAGGTTTCAACGTCGCACTTGTGAGAAACAAAGGATCAAAAGCCAAAACGGAATAATGAAGAGCGTCCATTTTAACCCCCTGCTCAGGCTCTATTACTTTTTTCATTTCTTTCATTTCTGTAAGCACGCTTAGTACCCTCTAAATAACAAAGGTCTTGGACATTCTGAATGGAATTCATTAGTCATGGGGCAATGGTTTTGATAATAACCTCTACCGATATAGGGTGGGAGGTGAATAGTGTGAATATTTGTACCGGCGTTTGAGTACGTAGTGATCCAGTATTTGAAGATTTTTTCGCTATTTTCTAACAGTTATATTGGTGAGCAAAATTTCACGATGTTTTTAGGAAAGTAATTATTCCCTGTACATTCGGTTGTTTACGCAACATATCACACGGTTGATCCTCCTCTGTCCTCTGTCCGACTATAGGCTGATGTGATCTACATATTTAAAAAAAAGCGGAGTCACAGTTCAGGACAGTTCAAAACACGTTCAACTCTGAAATTTGTGCTTTATTTATGACAACTCTATTAATAAGCGGACAAAATGAGAAAAACTTGTGTGCTATACATATTTTTTCTGTACTAAATATTAAATTATTTTTACTTATTCACCTCCCACTTTGTGTATCCCCTTTGCGAAGTGATACCGAATCTTTATTAATGGATTTGCTTTACAAGTGCTATTTGGGAGCCGGAAAAGTTTCGTATTCGACTCTCGTATTGAGAATTTGTAATTCGATTCCAGCTACGAGATGGCGATTTTATTTTGTCTCTATCCAGGCTTGTGTCTTCAACCTGCTCACGTGAAGTATCCACTAGACCCAATGTGGTTAAGATTGCGGGTAATGGCCATGTGCACCATCCTCGATTAATATTTTATTGTGGTAAAATATTTACCGCGATTTACAAACATCGACGACGATACAAGCTTATCGAGGATTTTAACGTGGTCAAATTTTGCCGACTTTTCTCATTATATATACGTTGTAATGTTAAAAATAGAAAAACGGTAGAGGTTAGAAATCACAACGAAAAGAATCATTCCATTTTTGCAAACGTACGCCTCCTGATACATTTATTTTTGCCAGGTAGGTTTTAGTTTTAAATCCCTGCACCTTTTTATGTAGCAGAATCCTTAAATATCCCGACTGAAAGCTATGAAAAATCCACAAAATCACAGCGTTATATATACTCATATTAGATATTGTCCTCCGCAGTCTAGGGCTAACATGCTAACCTCTGGTTGCCAAGGTCGCAGGCTCAAATCCGGTGGAGGGCGATGGATTTTTTGGGGTGTAAAAATCTTTAGCATAGCTGTATTTGGAAGGAAAATAAAACCGGCGTTCCGCGATTTATGGCACTTAAAATAACCTAACACTTAATAAAGAAACATCTGAGCAAAATTAAGCGGTATTTTACAACCAATATAGAATGGGAACTCAAGAACCTTAGCAGTTAAAGAACGAATTAGTAAAAAGAATCATCATACATGAATCAATTTGAAGAGCAATAAGGAATTAAGGGGAAAATGAATGGGTATAACACCATTTGTACATTGCCAGAGATCCGCTAATGGCCTTATCATGCTCTTCCGAGCACAGAAGCTAAGTAGCAATGAGCATAGTTATTACTTGGATGGGTGACCTCTTGAAAACAAATGTGCCACCAACCTCTAATGACCTAGGTTGTGGGTTCAAACCCGACGAGGGCTGATGGATTTTTTTTAGGCCGTAGAAATTCTTAGTAGGGTTCTTTTGAAAGGAAAGCATAGCCGTTGTTCCGTATAAAGTTTATTTGCATGTAAAAGAACCCCACACCTTGAAATAAAAGGTCCCTGGGCTAAATTCGCCATTTTCGCAATTCGCAAGTCGTGATTTTGTCCTATAATACCATCTGTTGAATGATTTGATCCCAAAGATCCCTCATCACTACGTGGCAATCTCGCAAAGCATAATTCCTCTGATCAAGGGAACACCATAGGCGGTGTCCGAATACGCCGCATGGTATAACGGAACTTTAATAATACACACTAACGGAACAAATTTAAGAATCTATTAACATAAAAAAGTGCAAAAGTATGAAGCTGTTAATATGGTATGGTGGTAGCAAATACATATCATATTCAAGAGGTTTCCAGTTCCCATCCTGTCATTTTCCCAAGCAAATTCGACAAGCCTATATGGATCTTTAACCAATTTGAAAAGAAATGAAAGAAAACTAAATCCATAATGTTTGAGGATATGTTTCTTTCTCTGTAAGGCAAGCTTTCTCCGTAGGTCTAACTTTAAATTACTTCGTACCTTAAAATTTGCATCTTAAATTTAAGAATACATCTGCTTTACGTTTGATAAAATTGGCACAGCTTTTACTTCCTCCATTGCACTGAACAAGAACATGCATGCTCTTCAGCAAAGAGATAGTGTAAGTGAAACACAAACAATACTTTATACTCCCCGGAGCGGTCAGCAGGTTTTACCTGCAAAGAAGGGTGCGCTCAATCAAGGTGAGCGTTTGCTAACTAATCACGGTCAGTTAAACAGCGTTAAGACATTGGAGCACCGCTTGTGTTGCTTACCGCGGTTAAAATGAACGATGAATTTGCTTAACGAGAATGGTGCACACAGCCATAAATGTTGTAGGTAACCTCGTTTCATCACCGTTCTGCTATTCTACCATCGATGGTAAGGGACAACGCTGGATGCTTCCAGATAATAAATTACCTTGTGTGATAAAATAAGTCTGTAGACAACCTGATTATGAGGAGCGTTTTAGTAGTGTTTTACGCCTACTCTTACTACTTACGGCCACAAAGACAACGGATTCAGGTGATACGGGGAATGAAATGATATTTAGAGATGAAATGTTTCAGGCCTCATGGTTACTTCTCCACCAGTTATGAAGACAGAAAACACAGAAAAACCCTCTTACTTTCTCTAGCACTATGTACAATATACTCAGTAGATAGAAAAGGTATTGTATTCCACCCAAAATATCGACACCAAGATTTCATCGAAAACACATGTTTTAACCGCCCTGAATCCAAAAAGATAATCTTTTCTAGAAATATATGTGTGTGTGGACAGCATAACTCATAAAACGAAAAGACCATTAAATGCCAAACTTGGTATTTATGCTTAATATATTCCACAGAAGCGACGAAGATTTTCAAGCCGATTTTACATGGAGAAATTTGCGAATTTTTTTATTTTCTCAAAAATGACTAACGATTTTTGTTAAAATGCCTATGTTAGAGGTATTTCATGACAAACGAAATGTATGTCTTGAATCTTTTGGGAATAACATCTAAAGATCTATTCATTCTGGATGAGTTTTGAATAACCTTTGTGTAACTGGTAAACTGTAACAGATAGCAAAAGCTTACTACACCAAAAATGTCGATCTTATTAAAACACACAATTTATTCCTATATATTTTTGTAGAGTCAACTGTTTTCAAAGTATTCCGAGTTATTGGTTATAGTTTTAAGCTACTGAAATTTTTTGAAACACCAAGGTATATAATTTTTTTTTCCTTTTGTCTCTCTTTTGTTTTCTCCTAGCAAACAAAGAGAACCAACTTTCAAGTATTTCACTTAAATATTTGACTATTCCTTTAATACAATATCTTCTCTATCTGCTAAGCACATTGTACATACGTGCTAGAGAAATTAAAAAGTAATTTCAATGAATGTGCAATATGCAAAATCTAGGAAACAAATATGGATTTTTGCTTAATCAGCTACCCTTCGTTTTAAAATCATGCACATATAGAGTGTGACATTGTTGTTATATTCAGTCAGTGTTTAGCTAATATCTACCAGATTCCTTTTTTAACTCAAGAAGTGGGTTAGAATCTGGAGGGAACTTGCTGATTGGAAGGGGCGGGGAAACGATTGGTGCGTTGTTACAAAAATATGATGCAGCTTAGATCGGAATTTAAGAAAGAGGAACAAGGCCGGGAGGGGTGCATTAGTGTCTTAGAGGTGCCCTTTCTGTTCGGCTTCTTGATAATAACGTGTGCGTGTACACACACAGGTTTCTCTCTTTTTTCTACACTTCTTATATATGCTTGCGTGATTTTTGTTTTGGTGTATCTAGTTTTTTTATTTTTGTTTTTTTTTTAATGTGACGAATATAAAGTGAACTATAGACTACGGTGTACCATATAGGGTTTTCATATTTATTCGGTCTTTGCCGCAAGTTGTTTCCTCGCGCATGACGTTAATACTAGTTAGCGAGTTTATCACGCATTGTCTTGTCCAGAGGACTAGCGAACGATAAGAGAAGAGGTAGATATCAATAGTTTCGAGGTCACCTTAGTGAAATGGGACTTGTATCGAACCTTTCCAATATTTACATTTATGCTACTAGGAACGTATTCTTCCAGTTCGGAGGTAGCATTCAACCATACAAATTCTGTAATCGGTAGTTACTTCCATCTCGCGTGAAAAGAAAACTGAAAAGCAGTTCTGCACCGCTCAGTATATTATCCTATTTACAAAGTCGGTAATGTATGCAGTCCGAGGTTCAATTCCGCGTTTCCCCTTTGAGACAAGGAGCTTACTAAACTGATAGTGACTTTATGCATTTAAAACCATTGGCGCTAAAGGTTGAATAAATCTGAAGATGCAGTATAAGGACTTATGGTGTATCTGATCCGTGCGATGTACGAGTCTCAAAATATAAAATGATTAAGACGAATAAATACACTAGTCTATTCTAATGTGTTTTCAGTTGGCAAATCAGTTCTTAATATGGTTTTCATTTCAACTGTTTTCCAATAATTGGCATCAATTAAATTTCATTTCTGAGACATATACAATAGAAACTTGAACTATAAATATTTAAATACATTAGAAACAAAATCTGATATGTTAATACTCACGTGGCTTTCTCTAGCTGTTCTACAAATAAGGAGATTAGTCGTCATTCTATAGCATGCTGATCGAGATAATCATTAGCAGAATGTTTTTAATACTTAACTGCTTATAAATAGAACGGAACTAAAGGAATACATTATGCTAAAATGATAATCAAATGTTATAAAATGTATCACTTTGCGATTGTCATTAAAATGTGCTTCTTTGTTTAGCCAGCAGTAAAGCAAAAGGAACACTGGCCACTTCCTGTAAAAACTATTGGTATTGTGAAATCAGAACCAATAATAAGGAATCGGTTTTCAAGTTATGCAAAAATCATTGAAAATGAATAAGATTTCGGAGCCTATTCCCAGGAAATTTAAAATATACATTTTATTTGTGATGTAAATATCTTTAATATACGGTTTAAATCAAAATTGTTGGACCATTTTTGAGAAAAACAAAAATTTCGAACATTTTTCCATGTAAAGGGTAATTTGGATAGGAGATTTTATTGAAAAGATTTTAGTCACATTCTTGGAATATACTAAACACAAATACTAAGTTTAATTATTTCCGGTGAAATCTCGGCATCGAACTTTTGGGTGGAATACAATACCTTCTCTAGCTATTATTACATTGAATCCACTTGCTTCTAGAGAAAGTAGTACAAATGAACCACAAGACGTTTAATGCATTTTATACTAAAGCTCTACTATCCATTATATGGATTTAAATATGTGACCAATCGATGTTGAGGGTTCATCCACTGGAGCTTTCAATGGCTTGTGATTGGGTAGACACATATTTGTGTATTAATATCCGAGTATATATGGACTTCGCAGTACCTCATGAGGCTTCCTTCTCACTATTTTCCTACCGTTCAAAAGGTGTCTAATTAATGCAAATAATATTAATTGATTTTTCAGACAATCTGTGTGTAGGACACAAATTGGATAAACTAGGTTCAGACTAAAAAATTCAGTGTTATAGCTGTGATTTAAACAACGGATTTCTCGGGTCACTAGCCGGTTACTGTAACCAATAGGTTACTATGGCAACATGTCAACACAGCATTAAATTCCACAACTGACTCGCTTACTTCCCGGTAAACCACAAAGTGATCTAAAAATATTTTGAAATGGCATACTCTAATGGTGACTAACAATGATCTAAGTACTTTTTGACCAAAATGTTGGTTAAACTTTCAAGCCAGGGACTTAAAGTACTTACGATATTGTAAGTCGCCATTGGGGTATTCAATCTCAAAATAATTTGAGCTCACTTATTGTTTACCGGAAAACGTGCGAGTCTGTTGGGGAAATTAATGCTGAGGGCATGCTGCCATATTAGCTCAGTGGTTAGTGCAACCGACTAGAGACCGGCAGATTCGTGGTTCAAATCTCGGTTATGGCATTAAATGTTTCTGTCTGCCTCTATTCAATTAATGCAATTACCTGGTGTTTCTGCAGCATCTGAACTACTTTTATCCCAGCAGTACTTACTCTTCCAAATGTAGTGGTAAACTGATATATCCTGTGGTTTATTATGGAAGTTTTATGAACATAGCCCCAGATATAAGTTTTTCCGAACGGAGCCAGAGAGATGCACAGTAAAAAGTAATGAAAGATGTGCATTTCATTTTAAGGAGTTCAAAGGTAAAGCAATAAAACAGCCTCTAATTTGAGGTTTGGAGCATCAAAGGTAGAAACTTTGTATTTGCTCACACGCGGAGAGCTGCGATATCCGGCAGGGGTGCAAGAACCGGGTCAGTGCTGAGAGAGCAACAGCGATCAATAACTTATTCCTCGCGTTCAATCTACCAACGGCCATGTCTTATTTCCATCCACCATTCGCTCTAATCCCCCAATTCTTCCAAGTGAGTGACTCCCGGACCTCGTGGGCTGCCAATATGATGCTCATGCTAGCATGAGGGAGACAAATTGGTGTAATTAGGCAGACACGGTTCCCCATTTATGTATTATCTGAGTTGCTGTTGTCATGCCACATCAATGGAGGCAGGACCGTGACATACTGATCAAGACAGACAGGCAAGCACTGCAGGTACCTTCTCCTGGAGGGCGGAAAATCAATACCTAGTGCAGTTCACTTGACACGGCCCCGCACCATATCCTGCGGGGGCGGCCAAACCACGTGGGGTCGGAGATTCCCCATTTGAAATCCCGTGCTAAGATATTGTTATAGAATACAATGACCAACTAAATGATAAGAAACATCCGTTCCTACTCAGTTTTTTAAATTAAAGTAATACTAATATATACTTTATTTAAGTGGTCATATGCAACATATGCTTATAATTAATAGTTAATTTGTAACGATTGGAGGCAAATCTCTTTCGTAGACTTTAATCTCTATAATATTAATCCTTTATTACCTCCAGGAGTTCTAAGGGGTTACACTCTAGAGGTAATTTCATATTAAACTAACCTTCAACCAAAAAAATACTATTATTTAAGACTATTATATTGTAAAATAATAAAACTTTTGCAATAAAAATTTTCTTTTTTTAAGAAAAAGACAAAAATCCACGCAATGCAATCAACTTTAACCCCATAGCTTCTAAGTGTGCTATTACACCGGTTATTTTACTTGGGACCTCCCCGTCCTTTACACATTCAAATTCACAATTTTTGGCTTTGAGGAAAGGGCCAGTCATTATCTATCGCATTAATACTCACAACTATTCAGTGGTAGTACCTTCTGAAGAAGTATGAAAGGCAAGGAATTAGAGGAAGTGTGCATATACAGCAAAATGTGTACAGCTGACCCACACTTGTGTCGAAATAAAACAAAAAAAGAAATTCTAAGTGTTTGACGTTATTTCGCCAAAACATCAGTATGTGAAGTTCTGGACCGATGCCAAACCCCCCATACTTCCAGCATATGTTGCAGAATGTATCTGCATTTTGGGTCGATTCAAATGTCTCCGATGGGAAATCAATCTGCCGATATCATTTCGTGAAGGATGTTCTACTGTTTCACTGTCTAAATGCGCCATCTGCGGGTGATGTAATGCGTTTTAACAAGTTGCAATCATAACATTCGTGAAAACAATGTTGAGGTGGTAACATCATTTTTAATTATAAAACACATACACAAACCTAGCTTCAAGGTGTAGGGACAGAGCGTTTGCTTCACAAATGTCCACAATCTTTGTTTGAGTACTTTTTTATTTATGAAAGCTCTTTAACTTTGGATCTTAGCATCTTATTCTATATAAAGACCGCAAATGTTACCCACGGCTTGGGGTTCTTTTACGTGCGTTGAATCTATAACTCTTTCAAAGGAAGTAATGCTAAGGACTTTTTCGCCCGAAAAATTGCATCGTTTTTCAATCGCTAATTTGGGAGCTAGATGGAGGCATGGACCACGGAGGACTATATCGGGAGGTTGCAAGTTCAAGACTCATTTAGGATGAGTTATGTAGATAAAGACGACGAATATTGGGTGATCTGTATCTGGCCACTAGAGAATCATTTCACTCCCTTTCCGGTTAAAGAAGGGTAAATTAGATACAAACAGTAAAAGTTCTTATAAACCAGTACATAAAGTGTAGGATGCATTTCACAAAGATGTGCTTGATGACTGACTGTAATAAGTAACCAATTTGTAGTTTAGTTTAACAACTAGCTAATTTGTGCATAAAACGAGAAACAAGGAGAAAATGACTTATTGACACGCGGACTTTCGTTGCTATGACAGCGCCACTGATCTTGAAGTTACGCTCACGTTAACAAGCAGAGTCGGTCGACCACGCTCCCTCAAGTGTGCTGAAGTGGCTCTTGAAACACCCGACATTTCTGCTTTTTCTTGTAGATTCTACATCCTGTTAAACGGTAGAGCACCATCCAAGACCGGGGTTTATGCTGTTTCATTGACATGAGCATTAGAAAGTGCTGTTCCTGACCCTGAACAACCAAAAAGAAATCAAAATATGTAATTCATTGGGAATCTGAATTATACCACTTAAACTATTAAAGTATAGCAATATATTCTTGGTGATTCCACATCCTGTAAAACAGTAGAGCACCATTCAAGACCACGATTTATGATGCCTCATTGATATGAGTATTAAAGTTGGCTAATATTAAGCCCTGTCCCTGACCCTTCAAAAAAGAAACCAAAATCTGTAATTTATGGGGAATCTGAATTATGCCATTTATGCTGTTAAAGTATAGCAATATATTTAAAACAAATATTAAAATTATAATATATTGCTGAGTTTTTGTGGAATAAAAGCACTGTGTGTTCATACTGGCGAGATATGCAGTAAGCGTGTATGTTATTTCGAGGGTAGGAAGTAATTTTGCGAAGAACATCTCTCTTTCTTTAGATACACTATTTTATTACTAATGATTAACTTATGTTTTGATAGAGTTCTAACTAACAAAGAGTTTCGTTCGTGTTCTAGTACAAAACAGTATTACAGTTTCTAAATTTGAAATATTGTTTTAATGAATGACACTTTTAAAGTAGAAGACCTTAAATGGAGAAACTTTGTATAATTTAGCAGTTAAATATAGTATCAAAGAATAAGCTTTTATATTTGTGTGATGTTTTAAGATCCTCAGAATTTTATTGATTAGTGGATTGGAATAGCTAAATATTTTACCAAGAACATGAATATCTTAGGTTGCCTCACTGGATTTAATAAAGTGAATCTATATTTTCTAAAAACTATTTTGTAATCTTCTCTAAAGCGTCAGTCATGTCCATTAATACATAGCTGTAAACCTTATTACCATTAATTACTACCATATTTGAAAGGTTGCAAACGCTCGTAAAATGTCACTCTTTTGTGCAACATTTATTACCACTGGGATCGCTAAAACGTTACAGTGCTACATTAAACTCCCAATATTATATTCAATATTACCGCCGCTTTATTGAGCACGTTGCAAAATCGACACTAGCGACAACGCAAACCAAGCGGCAAATTTAACGCACAGATTTCCGTTTAACAGATGGTCATGTGATCATCCACAAATAAAGGGATTTTCTTTATTTGCGCGAACCATATGTGAGGGTAAAACACACCCTAACACGTATTTAAAGTATTAGTAAGAAAACGTGATTGTGATTGATAGAAACTGTGGGAGCCAAACGGTACATAGCTCCAAGAGGTTTTCTAACGTGGTGAGGTTAGGTTGCACTACGATGCACTAGTTGGAAAGCTGCCACCCTTGCATGTGCGTAAGGGGGCGTGGCTGAGCTGCTTATTGCTACAACATGAACACCACGTGTCTTACTACGTACAGGCCCATCTCCGTGGAGGACTGCAGGTTGCTGCCGTCCTGTGTCTGCTGCTGCTGCTGGGCCCCGCGCCGCAGCCGCCAGAGCGCGTGCCGGGCCGCGACCAGCCTCGCCAAGCCGTAACGCGCCGTGGTCTCTTCCTCTGTGTGTCTACAACTACAGCGCTACACCACTACTGCTCACCGCTCCGGGCCGCTCCAAGCCAGGTCGGACCACCGCTCGCCTCTCCGCGCACACGCACCCCATCACGTGCCCACCCACTGCAACATTCTAACCTTGTTTTCGTAAAGGTGGGTTTGGCGCTTGGTATTTTATCTTTGCTTTTCTAATCCATTAAATATCCCACTAATGAATATGCATTACATGGCCTTTCAGCTGCAAATCTAATAGAAGCTTTAAGGGAAACACTCTGATATTAAACTGACAATAAAAAAATAAAAGGTTATCTATGAGGAAATTTATTTTTTGTTTGAAACTGAAACTTTGTACATACGGAATTTATTCATAAATTGTTTTTACCTAAAGTCCTGCTGGAAAGCAGCTCATTTTTTTCACCACTCAAAATCGCACGTTGAATCACTATTTAATGAATATTACATGACCATCTGCACTTTGTAATTTTTAAAAAAACATTTGTAATTCTTATACCTACTAGATTCTCTGGAATTAAGTAGCATTTTAATACTCAAACACACACAAAGAAAAAAGCTGGCGCCTCTCTAAAAATAGGCATGGTAAATTTGCAGCTTTAAAGTTTTTAAATTTTTAAATTAAGTTAGAGGAGGAAAACAAAGGAATTCTCTGAGAAAATGTTTTGGAAAATGTGTGTTCTGGCAAAAATAAGTGCAGATAACCGATACGTGAGCCAGGTTTAAAAGTAGTTATATCAATATATCGTTCTCTTGTGAAGAAATTCAGATCTCTTCGTGAGCAACATATCCAACCACCTGGAGAAAATTACCAACATATCCGAATTCTGTGAATCTGAGTTCCTGGCTGCATTTGAGTCAAACTAATGTATTTAATACTATGTGCATTTATAAAATACAAAGACATACACAACTGTCATAATTTTTAGAAGAAAAGCTAAATTTCCTAATTAATATAGGAATAAAGGTTTCTTATAAATTAAATATTACAGAAAAAAAAACAAATGTAAATCCATGGCACGACAGTCCACAAGGGATCTTGTCCTACCGCCCGGCCGCTGCATCCTCCATCTCGATCTGAAGGCGTCATGAATGGGGTGCAGTGCTGGAGGATGAGACGTTAGCCCCTCCCGGTCGGCTGATACGGGCTTCTCGACCTGGAACCGCTACTTTCTCAATCAAGTAGCTCAATTGCCCCCCCCCCCAGGAACCTCACGAGGCTGAATCCACCCGGACCAAATCCCCCAGCAGGGTAAAATTCCCCACGCCGGTGCCAGGAATCGAACCCACGTCTCCCGTTTGGTAAGCAACTTCAATAAGGAGCTGACCGTAAAATAAAAAAATATTCTAACATTTTTAAGAGCAAATAATTAAGAGCGAGTCTTCTGCTGAGTCAATTGACTTAGTCATCATTTCTATAAAGCCAATTGACGAAAATATATAAATGTTTCTATTCTTTATGAATCGAAAACATTATAAATTCTAATTTTAAATCACCATTAATTCCCAAAATAAACAAAAGGTGTATAATAGTTTCTTAATATAATTAAAGAGCGTAATGCTACATTACTCAATATCCTCCTAACTCCTACATCAGACACTGAAATAAATGCTCAGTTTAACGAGAACAAAATCCATTCTAGAATTGCAGACTTTAAAAATCTGATGTATTCCATTCACATGACTTTCTCTATGTCTCAGCAATAATTTTTTTTAAAAGCTTATGCTTCTATTTACTTCCTGCTAATCGAGAAAAAATTAGCAGAAATAGTATTATTTCTTGCTTCCTTGTAAGTAGAAGCGAAATAAGGGAGTACCATAGGTTAAAGTGATGGTCAAAAGCTGGTTGCTATGTGACTGAAGTTCCTTTTTTTGCATGGATACGAGTTCACAAGGTCCTGTATGAGAAAAATATAAGTTTTTATAGCTGAAATCAAAAACAAGGAATATCTAAAAAATGATCAACTTCACGAAAAAATGTATACAACATAAATTGTGTGTTTTAATGTACTCTACATTTTTTGTGTTTTAAGTTTTTGTCTCTCTCTTACGGTTTAGCACTTATGCAAAATTCCGTAAAAGTCACTTAGAATAAAGTAGTCTTCAGAGACTATTCCCAGAAAATTCAAAATATACATTTTAGTTGTCAGATAATATACGATATTACCTTATAGATTTATATATATTTAATATACGATATTTTAGAGCCTTTTTTAGAAAATCAAAATTTTCGAAAAAAGTTCCATGTAAAGGGTAGTTTGGAGTGGAGGGATTTTTCTCAAAATCTTCGTGTCGCATCCCCGGAAGATACTAAAGTTAAATACCAAGTTTGGTATTTTACCGACTTTTTATTTTTGAGTTTTCGTGTTCACAGACACACGGACACACGGATACACTGACACACGGACCTTTTTCTGAAAATACAGGGGACCCTAAAACATATATTTCCGGTAAAATCTTGGTATTGAATTTTTTGGTAGAGTGCAATACATTCTCTATACACTATGTACATAGTGCGTATAGAGAAAGTAAAAATTAATTATTATGGCATGAAGCAATTGTACACGTGAGAGAATCTGGTATCAATAATATGAAACAGATATGCAGTATATTTCAAGTTATTTTTTTTCAGGTTTCAACATTATTGCTCTTCCATTTCTTCCTGTTGAACTAACTTCGTTATGTAATATTTATACACTCACACGTTTCCATATTATGTCTGGTAAAAAAGAAAGAAAAATGTTGGTTTCGCAAGCAAATCAACTTACTTCTTGACATATGCACTTGGTCCAACCATCCTCGAGATTTTTCATTACGTCCGATATAGGTTCTGTCAAACCTTCCAAAATACTCGTTAACTGCAACTATCACTTCCTCATTTTATGCAAATTCCTTTCCACCAAGCTTAGTTTGAAGTTAAGGCACAGAAAGGAGTCACTTGGGGCTGCTAAATAGGGTGAATGCGGAATCAATTCAAATTCCAAGTCATGCACCCTTATCATTGTTATTACTGATGTGTGGGATAATGTATTATCCTGGTGAAAGATCATAAATTTTTGTGCGCCGATATTGGTCTTTTTCAAACAACTCAAGTTTTCAAACAATCCAACAATGAAGCTATCTTTTTCCAAATAACCTAAGAGGATTTCTTGTGAATCCCCCCAAAAAATCAGTGGCCATCACCGTAACATCTAACAAAATGATCTCTACCTTCTGTACCATCCTTACAATTTCACTAGCGTTTATCCATTATTTTGCTCCATTATTTATGATGTTTCCATGATCCAATTTGAATTTCTAGTTCGTGAATTCGCCACTATCGTCATGGTGACGAGGCATCAGCTCTCGTCCACAGATGGCACTGAAAGACAAAACCCCAACTTGCGGACACGAAATGGCAGAAAAGTTTTTCAGGAACTTTCTTCTTTCAATGTACGGTGTTCTTTTAGTGCAAATAAACATTACACGGGATCACCGGCTTTACTTCCGTTCCCAAGGAAACCATGCCAAGGATTTTACTAGCATGGTAACCACTACACCCCGGAGGGTGACGGCATGAAAGAGACAAAAGAATAAACGTTTGTAAGTACAATTTGTTGTCAAATAGGTGGCGAAACTCATGTGAAAGGAACACATTATATTTTTTGACTTATTAGGTTTCTGAAAGAAAAAAAAAACTAAATCATTCTTTATCCAAGCAATATTTTTTAAACCGGTATAAACTATTTTTGCCGTAACAAATTTGTTTCTTTCGATGTACAGCAGTACAGAATGGGGATCGGTTGCTCGGCTTTTTCTTATTACCTATCGTTTACCAAATTTAAGTGCATCATAACTCCCACGCAAATTGCTTTTTCCCACACCACACTATTCTCGATCCAGCTTACGTTAGGAACACCCTGGGGGTGGACTGCATTATCCCTAATGATGAGACGGAGCTGACGCAAGGAGGTAAGGTGAAGAAATAAACCTCATGCGTCATTCGCGTCCTTGGGCGTAAAGTAGAGCTAAAAATGGAAGATATTTATCTAAAGTGTGGCCAAAATGTATGTGTAATTAACAGCCAAGTCCACATCGGTCAAAAGGATCTAGACATATATAATTTTGAGTATATTCACACTTTTCTCTTAAGGTGACACGTGAGTTTGACCAAAAATTGTGTAAAATTAAAAGGTCTGACTCGATCTGTCCAGCTTCTGTTTTACACACAGCTTCGTGAAAAACAAATTAAATTAACACTAATTGGCGTAATAGGTGACTAAACTATGAAGCCCGAACTTAAATAACTTACGTTGTAAGTCGCCATTGGAGTAAGTCATCGCAAAATAATTTGAAATCACTTTATGGTTTACCGGCAAACATGAGAGTCAGCTGAGAAATTTAATGTTGTTCGAGTATGTTGCCATGGTAGGTCAGTGGTTCAGTGGTCAGTGGTTCAAATCCGGCTATGGCATTGAATTTTTTAGTCCGAGTCTACCTAATTTGCATATAAATAAAGAAAAAGCAAATCTTATTAAGTTTAAAAGTTAAAGAAAGTAGAGAGCAAAAAGGTACACTTCTCGGAATATGGTTGGACAACAAGCTTTCTTGGAAATTCTACATAATGAAATATGCAAAGATTGTCTAATGTTCTATTTATCTTAAGAAGTCTTAGGATGTGTGTTTTCATTAGCACTTTATCGACTCTATTATAGTTTATTTCATTGCCATTTAAACTGTAGTATTTTGCTCTGGGGTAGCAGTGGGAAGCCAATAAAGAATTTTTGCTCCAGAAGAAGGCTCTTAGAATAATACAAAATTGTAACTCTAGCCAACGTTGTGGGCCTATTTTTAAAGAATTAGGAATTTTAACTGTGGCATCTTTATATGTATTTGCATGCTTGAATTCTGTCCATCACCAAAAGACAGAGTGAAATAGGAGCGTTAGGGTCCCTACGGTTTCTAAACAGCCGGACAAGCATGTTGGGGATGCCGCCCCACACAGGGTTCAACGCCCTAACCTTGGCGGTCCATATCTACAACAGCCGAAGACAGGAGACGGAGAGATTCACAGTTATCATCAACTTTCCCTGTCTTACTGGACCGAGTTAATCGCTGACACTTCCAAATCTGAAAGAAACCAACGGATGAATGAAATATGAATGGAAACAACATAGAGAGACAGGAAATTCGGAGGATGAAAAAAATTCTACTCAACATTTACCTGGTGACCCAAGGAAATCCCAGAAAAATCCAGGACTCTAGTAGTCCGGATACGGGGATCGACCCACGTCCTTCGAAATGCGGGACACAGACGAAACGGCCTGAACCATCCCGCTCGGTGCAATCTATGTTGTATCCTTTATCATGGCCGCATTTGATGGAATGTACAACAATATATATTTTGAGAGATTGTGGGCTAAAGTTCCTTCGATATTTTGCTAAATAGTGTTCACATGTACTGTGACAACTTCTCTCCGCATCATCATCATCATCATCATCATCATCATCATCATCATCAATAGATAGAGCTCAAATCCAAATGATATTACATATGAATGGTTACAAATGACCACCTTCGCTGCTTTCGACAAAATATCTTACCAATAGTTTGGAACACAGTGGTAAATAAAGCAAAAACAGGAGGAGTAATTAGTTTCGTCACAAACGTACCAACGGCAACACTGTCTCCGATATCAGCAATCTCTACAGCACTATTAACGTTCAATCCCTCAAACGTTACCTCGTCTACTTCTCTAATTGTTATATAATATTTAGTAATAAGTGAAGGCCAGTAGAAAACTTCGAAATAAAATAGAATAAAGTTGGACAAAATGCAACGACTAAAAGATACCGACGCGTTTCACAGTTAACGAGATAAATTTGCATATTTTTTTTATTTTCTTTAGATGCATTATCATTCTATGTTCTTTGTATTTTATATGAGTGGAGTGTAAAATAAGTATTTCATAAAGAGATAACGTAATTTCCATAAGTAATAAAAATGTCGTTCGATGTCAATAATTAGGCCCCCTTGTACTTTTTGCAAAAATAAATCCCAAGAAGTACATAGTGAGTAACTGTGTTTAAACTTACATCACAGTAACCTTTATGTTTTTATTTTATTTGTCTTAAACAAACCTCATATGAGCCGCGCCTCGGCAGAGTGGTTAGACCATTCACCTCTGATCTATACAACCCGGGTTCGAACCTAAGCGACCGCATGCGAGATTTGTGATGGACAAAGCGGCACAGGTGCGGGTTTGTTCCGGTTTTCCGCGCCATTACATTCCACCGGTGCTCCATCTTTACTCCATATATCACTAGTGTTATCGCCTGCGGTGCCACAAGTAGTACAAGCGGGCAATAACCCTTAGTTGCCTGCATTAGTGTACTACATATGCCGTTTTTCCTTTAATTGAAGTTTAAAACTGGATTGTAGTAAAAAAAAAAATTGGATTAAACCTATAAAATTATTATATAAAATAATAGAAAAAATAGAAATGAAAATAAATGTAGATCGTTTATTAATATTTTTCTTCGCCATTAAAGGTTTAAATTCTTGTAACCAGTTTTCATAATCCTGCCAAAGATACTACCAAAAAAGTTGTTCAAATGGCCAAGAGTGTTAGGTGATAGGTAATGGACTGGCCATCCATTAAAGCCAAATGTTGCACGTTCAAATAACAGTGATTGTGGTAAATGATGGGAAGAGCCCAAGTAAAATAATCGGTGTGATGCTTGGAAGCTATTGGGGTTACATTTGGTTGTAGCTATAACGGTTTTCTCTTTTATTTATTTAAAACAATCACTGCAATTTTAGGATAAAAGTTGTATATATTTTTAAAATATAAAACAGTCTTGATTCCTTGTTGTTTACGGTTGAAGTTTAGTATAACATGAAAATAATCCTAGAGTTCAACCCTATTTGTATAATTACACTTAAAACAAGCGGAACTTATAGGTACTCACAGGCAACAAAGGTTAAACACTAAAAAAAAAACAACATAAAACAGTAAAAACCCTTATATGTATTATCTGAACTTAAAAAGTTTGATCAAGTATAAATTCTAAACACCTTTAATATATAATACTTTTTAATGAACAAGATGTGCAAGAAAATTACGTTAAGATTTAGCAAACAGGCATGTTAGGATGGGCTTTTCTCTGTGCACACTTCAATGATATATTTATCTTTATGTTTTATTAGTTTTTTTTGTTAATGTTAATCTAAGCAGACAGGTGTGTAGCGTGCAATGGCATTGCTATCTTATTAGTTGACCATTTCCTTGATTCGTCTTAGAGCCAGTTGTACGAGCCTCTGTTAGTAGTTGTTCTATTGTTATGCGGTAAATTGTGGTGTACGACACAGCAATAAAACCTAACAAGATAATAATCATGGAACAGCCTATTCCACGATTCCATGCGTATACAAATGACTTAATTATTGTGGAAGCGTACACTGCAATAGGGCTACAGAGGGCAGTTAATGGCATTCAGAAATTCTGTGCAGAATGCGGGAAAATATAGACATTAATAAGTGGTATTCAAAAAATGGGATGCGTTCCATTCTCTACATCGCTGTAACAAATTATTATTAAAAAACATATTTTTACTTTCTCTACACTTACAATGTACATAGAATATAGAGAAGGTATTGTATTGTACCTAAAAATTCGATACCGAGATTTCACCAGAAATAAATGTTTTGGGAGCCCCTGAATCCAAAAAAAGCATTTTAGGGAAAAGTACCGTATGTGTGTGTGTGTGTCTGTGGACAGCATAGCTCAAAAACGAAAATACCGTCAAATACTAAACTTGGTATTTAAGTTTGGTATTTTCCAAGGATGCGTTACGAAGATTTTCAAGAAAATCCCCCCACTCCAACTACCCTTTACAAGGAACTTTTTTTAAAAGTTTTCATTTTCTTAAAAATGACTCTTAACGATTTTGATTAAATTACCGTATATTAAAGATATTTACCTGGCAAATAATATGTATATCTTGAATTTTCTGTGAATAACCTCTGAAGACTACTTTATTCTGGATGAATTTTACGAAATTTTGCATAACTGCTAAACCGTAAGAAATGGACAAAAACTTACCCCACAAAAAATGTAGAGCACATTAAAATACACAATTTATGTTACATACATTTTTTCGAGGAGTTGATCGTTCTTGAGATATTTCTTGTTTTTGGTTTCATCTTTGAAATAATGTACATTTCTCATACAGGAATTTGTCAACTCGTATCTATACAACAAAGGAACTTCAGTCACCTGGTAACCAGCTTTTGGCTATCACTTTAACCTATGATACTGCCAAATTTCGCTTCTACTTAAAAGAAAGCAAGTAATAATTTCTGATAATTGTTTCTCGATTAGCATGAAGTAAATAGAAGAATAGGCTTATTAACAAGAATTTGTTACAGAGAAGTTACTTGCTTCCTTGTATGCAGAAAGAAAATAAGGGAATGCATAGGCTAAAACGATACTCAAGTCTGTTAAAAGCTGGTTAACATGTGATTAAAATCTGTTTCTATGCAGAGCTAGGTGTTTACAACTTTCCGTGTGAAAAAGTTTTAAGTATGACATAAATTGTGTGTTTTAATTGATCTACATGTTTTGTGTAGTACGTTTTTGTCTACGCCTTACAGTTTACCAGTTATGGAAAATTCAGTCAGAATAAAGAGTTCTTTACAGGCTATTAGAAAAAAAATTCAAAATATACATTCTATTTTCCAAATAAATATCTCCAATATACGGTATTTTAAACAAAATCGTTACAGCCATTTTTGAGAAAGTGAAAATGTTTCCATGTGAAGGGTAGTTTGGGGTGGGGGATTTTTCTCAAAATCGTGTCGTATCCCTGGAAGATACTAAACTTAAATACTAAGTTTGGTATTTAACCAACTGTACTTTTTGTATTATCGTGTTTACAGACACCCGAACACAGCACGGACCTTTTTCTAATTTTTTTTTTGGTACAAGGGACTCTAGAAAGTGTATTTCTGGTGAAATCTCGGTATTGAATTTTTGGATAGAATGCAATACCTTCTCTAACTATGTACATAGTACGTGTAGAGGAAGTAAAAATGAATCAGATTACCGAAGGGAAGAAATAGTACTTGGAAGGAACAGAAACTAAAATAGTTAAAGAATTTGACTATTTGGGGACAAGACTATGTTGTAGCGAAGGTTAGGCAGCTCATGGCAAAAGATAAAGCAGCAATGATACGAATTAGAATATGTAATATAAATTATCAGAGATGAACAGCAAATGATTAGAGGGGGTTTAAAAGACAGCAGTAGAAGCAAACATTTGATGTGCTCTAATTACATCATTTTTTCTCCATCTCGGTAACAAATTACTGTTAAAAAAGCTTATTCATGTGTCTACTTCATGATAAACGATATAAACAATAGCAGAAATACTTGCTTTCTTGCAAGCAGCAGGAAACTAAGGGAGTACACTACGCTAAAGCGATAGCCAAATATTTTAAAAGCTGGTTGCTATGTGGTTGAAATCCGTTTCTTTGCATTGCCAGCAGATAAAAAATTCCAATATGTGATAAATTCTTTTGAATATTAAACCAATAACAAGGAGCAACTCAAAACCTATCAACCCCAGAAAAAATGTCTACGTCAAAAATTGTGTGTTTTAAAGAAAAAGTAATGGCGTGTTATTTATGGACGCCCTTTAACTACTGTGGTTCTCAACGTCCCATTCTAAATTGGGCGTGAAAGACTGCTTAATTTTGCTCTGAGGCCTCTCTATCAGGGTTGAGGTTCTTTTACGTGCCGTAAATCTCCGACAGGGGACCAACGGCTTTACTTCCCTTCCGAAGGAAGCCATGCTAAGGATTTTACACCCGAAAAAATCCATCCTCCTCCACCGGGTTTGAACCCGCGACCTTGGGTATATGAAGTTAGCATGGTAATGTGTTTTAAAGAGATCTGCATTTTTTTGTAGAAAGATGTTTTTTCTAGTTCTTACGGTTTATCAATTATGAGAAAGTTATTGGAATGAAGAATATTTTAGGGGATATTCCCAAGAAGCAACTGATATACACCTATAATACGGCATTTTAATCAACATGCTTAAAACCATTTTTTCGAAAAAAACACACATATATACACCCGCGAGCGCGGCTTTTTCCTATTTGGGGGGCGGGATTCACAGCTTCTCAAAACATGTATTTCGATAAAATTTCGGTAAAGAGTTTTCGGTTGGAATACAATATCTTTTCCATCTTTTCCACTTAAATTATATATACGTGCTAAAGAAAATAAAAAAAGTCTTACGTATTCCATTCACATGACTTTCTTTCCATGTTCTGCAAAAACCTATACTTATTAATTTGTTTATATCATATTAATCCAGACAAACATTATCAGAAGTTGCTTTATTACATACTACCTTGTAAGCAGAAGTGAAATATGGGAGTAAATTAGGCTAAAGGGATACTCAAATATTTAAAAGCTCAACACTATGAGAAGCAATTGAAATTCTGTTTTCTTTACGTGGTTGGGAGTAAAACAAAAGAGAGATAAAATGACAGATGACTTTCCGATTGAAAAATGTTTAAATAGTTTAAACCAATAACAAGGAATATCTTGGAAACGGTTAACTCTACAAAAACTGTATAGGCCATACATTGTGTGTTTTAACGATATCTATATTTTTTGTGCAGTAAATGTTTGCCTATCTGTTGCGATTTACCAGTTATACAAAGTCATTCCAAATAAACAGCTGTTCAGAGGGTATTCCCGGAAAATTAAAGATATACGTTTTGATTGTCATAAATGGCATTTTAATCAGCATCGTTAGTCATTTTCGAAAATGTTCTATGCGTATTTGTGGGTGGGGGATTTTCATGAAAATCCTCATGTCGCAACCTTGGAAGATATTTAACTTAAATACAAAGATTGGTATTTAGCCGCCTTTTCGTTTTTGTGCTATATTGGCTGAACAGACACACAAAGTACACATTTTTAAAAATGCTCTTTTTCAATTTAAATTATTTCAAAACATATATTTACGTTTAAAGTTTGCTATCGAATTTTTGAGTGGAATACAATACCTTCTCTGACTACTGCATAGTAAAATACATAAGTGCTAGAGAAATTAGAAATAAAAATAATGTATATGTTTATATAATTGCCAAAATTTGAACTTTGCTAATAGTTCAAACGCTGGTTGCTACTGACAATAATTAAACATAAATGTTCCATTTGAGAAAAATAAAAGTATTTTAAAATTGAAACCAATGTCAATGTCAATGGTTAACTCCACATATTAATAATACATAATTACATGTATTGATCAGTTATGCAAAAATTATCCAAAGTAAACAGTACTTCACAGGCTATTTCCAGAAAGTTCATAATATACATTTTATTTCAGATGAAATTATCATGACCATATGGCATTTAGTTAATGGCATTTTGAGCCATTTCTGATAAAAGAAAAATTTTCTAAATTTCTTCCAGGTAAAGGATAGTTTGGGGTGGACGAATTTTCTAGAAAGTCTTTGTGTGGCATCCTTGGATAATCCGTAACTTAAAGTTCGTCTTTAATATACTTTTTGTATTTGAGCTATGTTGTTCAGAGACACGGAAACACACACCCACATATGCACCTTTTTCTAAAAATACCTTTTTAAATTCAGAAACCCCAAAACGAGTATTGTAACATATGGGTGTTAGTTGGTGTAAATATATTTACACTTTGGAAGTTAACAGCTGAATGGTCGTTAATGACACTTGATATATAAGTTCGTTAGTGACAGTTTAGGTAGCTAGGTTAATTCAACCAAGAACGTTCAATCTCTGTTCAGTTTACATCTTCCAGCTCCGCAAGTGGGGCCATGGTAATAGAAGGAAGCTAGCCAAGGTCAGTGTGCGCGTGGGAAACTAGTTAGCACGGTGAAGATCAGGCTGGACACCAGGTGCTGCATATTCAAAGGTCATCAGTGTAGGATGCCTTGGTATAGGTAATAAATTGTGTTCTTGCTTTAATGTATAATGTTGTAATTTTCATGTGCGAGTCATTTTTTCTAAAGCTAACTATACCTGACCACCCATGAAATCGCGGTATATCTCATGCGCCAAACATGCCGCCGCCATTACGCTTATGTTGCGTTCGTAAAGAATGCTGTTGCCATTGTTGTTTGTGGCTACTGTATAGGGTTTAACGCCATATATATATATATATATATATATATATATATATATTAGGGACGCAACACATATTACCATTAGATCGCCGATTCTGGTGATAGTATTTCCTGTGAAATGTCGGCATAAAATATTTGGGTGGAATGCAATAACTTCTCTACCGACTTTATATCTGCTAGGGAAACTAAAATATTCTTTTCTTCACTTTTGGGGACCTAAAAACATATATTTCCGGAAAATCCGAAATCTAAATTGTAATTACAATACAATAGCTTCCCTTCCTCGATATATTTAGTACTTGGTAGAGAAGGATAGAATAGGATGCGGTCGGAGGGGCCTTGGCACCGAACCTGAGGTCATTGCACTATGCCCCATGAGGGACGCTCCCAAGAGGAAGGGATGAGGCGAAAAGATACACTGGAACTAGGAACACAGAAGTGACAGTTGTATAGACAGACCGGAGCTCCCGTCCCAAATAAAATCCAACGCCCCCGTCAATGAGTCAGGGTCGGAGATGGTCACTTTGAGCATATTTTTACCTGCCACGCCGCACCGAGTACTGTCACACTTTCAATCCTGAAAGAAACTAACGGAATGAAGGATGAATGTAATGACTTGAGCTCGGTTTTGGGTTGCGAAGCGCACAAACAGAGCAGTGAGCGGTATAAAGAATAAAGAGAGGATAGTGGAGAGGGGTTTTTTAGCGTAAACATGCACACTTTGAAGAATAATCTGTTCCAAAAATAGCTGATTACATGTGCTGACATTGTGTGCATCGTTCTATTTCATAAAGTACGCGGTAAAACAATTATTTCATGATACGTTTAGCAAAAAAAAAAAATGTCTTATTCTTTTACAAATAAGAGTACAGAGCTTGACATAAAAAATTCAGGATAATAATGTGCAAAGCTTTGTAAAGACGATGACTATAAATGAAGCATACTCACTCAGAATTCATTTCAGTGAATTACAATGTACATATTTATATCTGTATCGAATGAGAAGGCTCTCCTCCTGTCACTCAAAATATGTTTGAATCATCCACAAGTTTGTTTAGTGACAAAGGTCTATCCTTTCATATTTTCGACATTTTTCAATCTGCGCTCTTTTCCAGCGTCTACTGGTTTATCTACTAGCAGGAACTGAACGAGGCCAGACAATGAGCAATGCTAGATAGTGGAACACGTTTTGAAATGGGCTGTAGACATACGTCTACTCCATCGCGTCATAGTTATACTCCTGTGTGCACCGAACGTCAACCCGGGAATTTTGAGATGCCGGACCGAGATATAGAAATGGCAATGAAAACAACGGTTTTGGTTCAGAAATTAGGGGATGGAAGAGATCTACCCAGCACTCGCCTAGCGACCCCGAAAAATCAGGAAGACTGTCCCACAGCCCAATCGATCCACGAACCCAAGACTTTCCGAATGAACCCGCCTGGGTAGTGTGATGGTATCGCGTCTTCCTCACGTTCAACAGGTCGCGAGTTCGAATCTCGCTTAGGTGAGTTACCCGGATAAGATTATTGGCGGTTCCCGTGGCCGCGATCTTTTTTTTTTTTTTTTTTTTTTTTTTTTTTTTTTTTTTTTTTGTGGTGGTTTGCAGGCGATGACACTGATGATACATGAAGATGGAATGTAATGGCGGGGGAAACCGGAGAACCCGGAGAAAACCTGTCCCTGCACCGCTTAGTCCACCACAAATCTCACATGTGGTTGCTTGGGATCTTGGTGAGAGACGAGCCGTAGGCTGCGGTCGCTAAAGTGTCTAGCTTTGGAGCTTCGTGGCGAAGGGGACCATGGGTTCGAGTTCCACTTTGGGCATGGGTGTTTGTAAATCTGTATATGTCTGTGTAAGTCAAAAAGAAAACTGTAAATAAATAGATCAACAAAGGAAAAGAAGGAAAATGGGAATAAAGGAAAAAAAGAGGAAAGAAAAAACTATTTAAAAAAAATGCGGGCCACAGACGAAACTGCCTGAGCCAACGTGGTGGAGAAAGGAAATGTTCATTACAACATGTGTTTATAACTCTAGGAGACAGTTATAACCGTTACCCGAGAATAACTGGCAAAACAGTGGTACTTCAGTATCAATACATCATAAACGGTGGCAAAGATGCTCAGTCCAACATCTCTACTAATCGCTGGATAAATGTCTATTTTATATCAGATAAGTTGACGTTGGCGCTTTCAGCGGACAAAGGGCCTGGCGAGAAATAAGATAAAAAGCATGGCTTCATGCCTTGATAGCTAGCTTATTGTCTACCGCGATCAACAACTGCAAGCTTTTGTGTAGTGGGGTGAATCATAAAGTTTTACTTTCCTTTTCTTTTCTTATTATCGAGGCCTTGTTTTGTTTTATAGCACAGAACCTGCAGTAAAACGCGCATCTTCGCAAGCAATCCACTCTGTCAGCCGCCGGAATGAAATACGTTGCCAAGGAAACAAGAGAACGGCTGAGCTATATTTCCTACTCACGTTTCCTCGCACCAGGGGTGCCAACTTCACCGCTTCGCTCTGCCGCGTGGTAAACTTCCTTATAAAAGGCATAATTAACCAACTACATTCCGGATTCATAAAATTACTAGAGTAAAATACTAGTCATAATCAGAGTTGCTTTATTAAGTAAATAGAGCAATCTTTTTATCGCAGGGGGATGATAGGGCTCTCTAAACACCAGATATATTTGTCCGCCATTTTGGTGCAAACTGCTCAAATAGCTATAGATACAATCTTTACCTTTCTCTCCTTATCGCTTTCTCAAATCAAAGTAAGCATCTGATTTTGATACAGTTTTACTTTCTCTGCACATACTATATACAAAAGTATTGCATTCCACCCAAAAATTCTATACCAAGATTTTGACGAAATACACGTTTTGGGGTCCCCTGTATAAAAATATTTTTTAGAAAAAGGTCAGTGTGTTCGGTATTTGTGTCTGAGAACACGAATACTCAAAAGATGTATCTTCTAAAGATGCGACAAAGATTTGGAAAAACATCCCCCTATCTCCAATCTACCCTTTACTTGAAAAAAATGTTTAAAATGTTGATTTTCTCAAAAATGGCTGTAACGATTTTGATTAAAATACCACATAAAAAAGAAAATTACATGGCAAATAAATGTTACATCTTGAATTTTCTGGCAATTGCCTCTAAAGGCCTTTTTATCTGGAAAAATTTTGCTGAATTGGTCGAACCGTGAGAGCTAGACAAAACGTACTACACAAAACATATAGATCACTTTAAAATGCACATTTATAACATATACGTTTTTTTCGTTGAATTGACCATTTCTGAGATATGTCTTGTTATTTTTTCAGATTTAAAATACTTAAACTTTTCTCTTGGCCATTCACAGAAACGGATTTCAACCGAAAGGCAACCGACTGTTAAAATATTTGACTATCGTTTTAGCCAAGTGTACTCCCATATTTATTTCTTAATTGTCATAAGCCAATTTCTACTGTTTATCTCGATTATCATAAAGTAGATAGAAGAACAAGCTGTTTAACGATTTGTTACAGGGATGTAGAGAAAGTCATGTGAATGGAACACAGGATCTTTTCTCATCGGCTACTGCTCCTTTCTCTGTATTTAGCTGCATTATCAATATCAATTTCGTTTACATAACTGAGCGGAAAGTATACATATTACATACTTCGTAAAAACAGTTTCAACCACAGTAACTCTGAATACAGATTCTGAGAACTCTTGTTTCTAGGTATTACGTTAGTTGCCTTTATTATTCCACAAGTTATCTTTAAAATTCGCTAGGATTTTAATCTATAAAATGAGGTTGTTTGTGGGACAATAAGAAAGCCGTGAAATAAGTAGGTAGTTAATTAACAACTCCTTTAGGATTTCTAGAATGTTCTTTTACCGCGATTTCAAACTATTTGACCAAAAACATTTTTAAATCCCTGTTTATACTTTATCTGCATAGTACATGGTATGTAGATTATGAAGATGTTGCACTTCGCTAACGAGATTTCAGCGGAAATAAACGTTTTAGGGTCCCCTGTATAAAAAGCATTTTTAGAAAAAGGTGCGCGCATGTGTGCGAGTCCGTCCGGGAACACGATAACTCAAAAATGAATAGTCAGTAAAATACCAAATTTGGTATTTAAGTTAAGTATCTTCCAAGAATGCGATTTTGATGAAAAAATCTTCTCACCCCATTTATAAGGAAAGAAATCTACAATTTTGATTTTCTCAAAAATGGCCTTAATGATTTTGATTAAAATACCGTATATTAAAGATATTTAAATTAAAATGTATGTTTTAATTTTCTAGAAAAAGCCTCTGAAAAACTCTTTATTCCGGAGGAATTTTTCTGATTTTTGCATAACTGGTAAACGATAAGAGATAGACAAAAACTTATTACAAAAAAGTAGAACTCGTTTAGAAGCATAATTTATGTAACACACATTTTCTTTTTCGTGGATATTCCCTGTTATTGGTTACAGTTTTAAAATACTTAATTTATTTTCTCATATGGGAATTTATCAACTCCTTGCAATATACAGAAATGGATTTCAACCACAAGATACCAACTTTTAAAAGAACCTAATTTCACGTTAATTTCCCTTCTATACAAGAAAGAAAGTATTACATAACAGATGGATGGGATAACAAACCAGAAGCTGTGGCTGAAATCAAAGCAAACACCCATACAACTACAAACAAACAAAAATGCCAGTGGTTAGGGCACACTCTAGTAAACCTCAATCTTCTATTGAAAGACAACCTCTGAATTAGAACCCGCAAGGCTCGAAGAGAAAAACAGGTGGACCGAGGATAACTTGAAGGAGGACAGTGGAACGTGAATTGCAGGAAATTTGAAGGGTTTGGGATGAAATAAAGAGAATGCCTAGAAATAAGTCTGACGGAAACGCTTCATTCGGAACCTATGATCCAGATAGTGGAGCAATATAACAAAGCGAGCAGGAACCTGACAACTCAGGTATGCATCCGACCCAAGGAAAAGTCCGTGGGGTTTCACATTAGACCCGGTACCTGTTTTATAAACCCTGCCCCCTTGCGTGCAAGGGCCGAAGAACTTAGTCTTCTAGCTATCCAGACTAGTGTCAGAAACGATCGAGGCGTAATCAGCTGAGCGTGGTTAATCTCCCACGGGTATGCGCCACTGTCACGTCGAGTTCAACCCAATTCGAACAACTCCCTTCTTGAGGAGCTCATGTGTTCGGCCCGACTACTTCTAGTAATGTTAGAAGTACTACCGATGCTCGGAGTCCGCAGCGCTCGCACCAGAACAGCTGAAGAGTTCAGAACCTCCTCCCTGCCGGGAGGACATGATGATGAATGTTATTGGAACCCTGAGAGAAGTGGCGCCTCGCTTACGAGTGCGATTCACATTCGAAAGATCGCGGGTTTGATCCCTGTCGATTGAGCACTCAAACTTGGGCTTTCTCATAATTCTTCCTTGTCATTTAGGAGAATGCTGGATGTTTAATCTCCATGACTTCCTCTCCATAATTTATTTTCATATTATTTTCCAGGTGTATGTGTCTCTGTATTCATGATGGGTTGCTGTGCTGGCAAATGGCGTGCAAATGTATGCGCTTTATCAACGCTGTTCTCGGCGTTGGAGCGGCGCTCTGCTTGCTGTGCCGACAACACCGCGTATAAGACATTTGCGCATTTTTCTCAGTCCTTCAGGACTTTTTTGTACAGAAGAGTTTCTTATGTTCTTTATTTTAATGACCATAGAAATCTTCTGGGAGTACTAGCTTTCCATGTTATGAATTTTAAAATTTCCACGACTTAGATTTTCTTTAATGGAAAGTCATTCGTCATGCTAAGGCGAGAGGATTTAAATTGTATCACACATCGAACCATTTATAAAAGTTTTAACTATCACTTTAGTTTACATACCTACAATAAATTTGTATTAAAAATGTGATTAGCACGAAGTAGAGAGAAAAACAAACTTTTGTAAGAATAATAGGTTGAGAAAGTCGTGTGAATGAAACACGTCAGATTTTTAGACATTCATACACATTTCTGGTGGAATCTCCACATCAAATTTTTGAACGGAATAGAATACCCCCTTAGTTACTAACAGTAATAGAAGAATAATAAGCTCAAATTATAATTTGGAAACGGTTATAAAGCTATATATTCAGGGAACTTAAATTCTAATGTATTTCATATACATGACTTTCTCTACTTCTTCTCCAAACTATTCCTACGAAAGATTATTCTTTCATTTATATCATTCTAATCAAGACAAATATTATAGGACATTATTATTTACATAATTTCTTATAAGTAGAAGGAAATAAGGGAATACACTAGACAAAAGACATAGTCAAATCTTTTAAACACTGGTTACCATGTAAAATAATTGAAATTTGGTTCTTTGGCCAGTAGTAAAACAAAAAAAATATGAAACAAAAGATGAATAACCGTTTGAGAAAAGGTTAAGTAGTTTAAAGTTAAAACCAATAACAAGACATATCTCGGAGACGGTTAACTATACAAAAAGATGTTTAACACATAAATTATGTGACTTATCCAGATTTTGCATTATCTGTGTAATAAACATTTTTGTCACTCTCTAACGGTTTACAGTTATTCAAAAGTCATCAAAAATAAAGAGCTATTTAGTTTTACATGAAAATAACTAAAAAATATGGTATTTTAATCGAAACCGTGAGGGCTATTTTTGAGAAAATCAAAATTTTCGAAAAATTCTCCATGTAAAGGGTAGTTGGGTGGAGGGATTTCCTTGAAAAGCTTGTGTAGCATCCTTGGAAGATACTGAACTCAAATATCAAGTTTCCTACTTAACCACCTTTTCGCTTTTGTGTTGTGCTGTCTACACACACACACGAGCAGGCATGGCCCTTTTTATAATAGTGATTTTTTTGGGGTCCTCGGAATATATATTACCGTGAATTCTCAATTCGAATTTTTGGTTGAAATACAATACCTTCTCCTATTAGAACCAGTTGAAAAATTCAATGCTACGGCTGGGATTTGAACATGTTCTCCCACTCTCCGTGCGGTTGCTTTAACAATTGAGCCACTGTCTCAACATCCGGTATGTTATTCAATCTTCCAACTGATTTACTTTCTTTATCCGGTTCAATCAACCAACCAGTATGTCTCCCTTCAGAGAACTACCTTAATGACGACTTACCTTCGTAAGTAGTACACAGCGTCCGGGTGCTATCTTCTGCACCTACTGATGTGTTACATTCACATGACTTTCTCTATATCTCTGCAATACATTATTTTTAAAAAGTTTATTTACTTCATGCTCATCGAGAAAAAAATAGCAGAAATGGACTTACTAGTTGCTTCCTTGTAAGTAGAAGCGAAATAAGGAAGTGCCATAGGTTAAAGTGATAGTCAAAGGCTGGTTGCTATGTGACTGAAGTTTCTTTGTGTGTATGGACACGAATTCACAAAGTCCTCTATGAGAAAAAATATAAGTTTTTATAGCTGAAACCAAAAACAAGGAATATCTCAAAAACAATGGCCTCCACGAAAAAAATGTATATGACATAAGGTGTGTGTTTTAAAGTGCTCTACATTTTTTGTGTGGTAAGTTTTTGTCCATCTCTTACGGTGTAGCAGTTATGCAAAATTCCGTAAAATTGACCCAGAATAAAGTAGTCTTAGAGGCTATTCCCAGAAAATTCAATATATACATTTTATTTGTCAGTTAATATCATTAACATATGATATTTTAATCAAAATCGTTAGAGCCATTTTTTAGAAAATCAAAATTTTCGAAAAAAAGTTCTATGTAAAGGGTAGTGTCGCATCTTCGTGTCGCATTCCAGGGAGATACTAAACTTAAATACGAAATTTGGTATTTTACCGACTTTTCATTTTTGAGTTGTGTTCACAGATACACGGACACTTTCTTTTTTGGATACAGGGGACCCTAAAACATATATTTCCGGTGAAATCTCGGTATCGAATTTTTTGGTGGAGTGCAATACCTTCTCTATACACTACGTACATAGTACGTATAGAGAAAGTAAAAATTGTGTCTAATTGCTATAAGATTTTCCCAATTTACCTGCTATAGGCAGGTAGCAGAGAAAGCAAAACAGAAAGAGAATTCTAATGTGGGTGTGGCTATAACGTTTTACATTCAATGAACCTAAAAGAAATTCTGTCTAAATGCTGTAAAGTTTTCTCAGTGAATACTTTACAATAAGTTAAGGTAATGGACGTAAACTTCGCAAATTTGCCAATGACGGAGTTAGAGTTTAAGTTCCACTATTTCTAATGCAGAATTAACTTTTAGGAACCCATGGAACTAAGTTTGTTTGACCCGAAACTGAAGACCACCGCAATGAAGACGTTTGTTGTTGAGTTACTCAAGCTTCAACTACTTTGAGGAGCTAATGTTAGTGCTGCATTGTAGTGTGATATCTCCAAGACAAGCACCGTGCGTTTTCAACTTTCAACCAACGTCATTCAAGGATGGGTCTTTATCAGCCGTTCCAACTCTCTCTTGGTAAGTGTATGAAATGTCTAGAAAGGCAAGACATAGGTTTACTAATGCCTTTAGTCTAAACACCTGCGTACCGTATAATTTAAATACTTCTGTCTTTAAAATTCTTTATGTAGAAACATTCTTCCATCTTTCGACTTTTTCTGTGACATTTAATAATATGAATTCTTAATTTTAAGAGAGTATATTTATTTTAACACTATGCACAATGTATACTTTAGGTAGAGAATGTTTTGTATTCCACTCATACTGAGATTTCACCGGAAATACATGTTTTAGGATCTCATAGACGATTTAGCATTTTTAGTAAAAGGTCCGTGAACACAAACTCAAAAATGAAAAGTCTGTTAAATACCAAACTTGATATTATTTCAGCCCCTTCTAAGGATACGATACCCCACGACGATTTTCACAAAATTCTCGTCACCCCAAATACCATTTACATGGTAGAACTTTTTAAATGTTACATTTTCTCAAAAAGGCTTCTAACGTTTTGATTTAAATACTTAAGACATTTAAATGACAAATAAAATGTATATCCTGAATTTCTTTCGAATAGTCTCTAAATTCCTTTTCATTCTGAATTAATTTTGTACAACTAGTAAACCGTAAGACTTAGACAAAAACTTATCACACAAAAAGTGTGCATCTCGTCAAAATACAACATTTATATCCTATACACTTTTATTGTGGAGGTAATCATTTCCGAGATATTACTTGTTATTGGTTTCAATTTTAAAATAAATAGCATTCTAAAATAGGAAGTCAGTCGTGTTTGTTATGTTTTACTCCTGCCCGTGCAAACAAAAGCAAATTTCAAAGACAATCGCATTAAGAAGCCTTCAAAATCTTGACTATCGATTTATTCCAGCGTATTCACTTAGTTCTCTTCCACTTATAAGGAAATAAGTCATAAGATCATTTCTGTAATGTTTATCTTGATCCGCATGCGCATTTTATGGATAAATGAGTAATCTTTCTGTTAGAATAGTTTGCTTGCAGAACAAATAGAGAAAGGCATGTGAATGAAACACATCAGTTTTTTTTTTTTTTTTTCCATTTGGGACGTTTAAACTACCAAATAACATAAGCTATAAATGTATAAAAGATGCTTATTAATAGGCATGCCAACGTTAAACCTTACTTTTTTGCGAACTTTTTTAAATGTTTTCATACTTAAAATTTTCCACACGATGGATTTTATATATATAAAGTTGTTTGCCTCTCAAAAGTCACAAACAAAAATCAGCATATTGATATAATGTTGCAGTTTAAGAAATAAATTATTAAGTTTTGAAAAATGGGGTCAAGTTGGTTAGGAAGTACCACGTTCGCTTTATGACGGGGCCACAGATCGTATATATGCTAGCTGAACGCATACGTCTGATCCGTGGCCCCGTAAATACCGACGTTCTGCATAAAATGGATTCGTTAAGGATATGCATTTTACTCGTTTATTGCATAAGGTGCATAACAGACTAGTTCATTTCTTCGAGCCCAAAACGTTCCAAAAACACAATAACATATGCGGAAACACGGTTGAGCTTCTGTTTCATATGCGCTGTCGTGGGGAATGGGCATTTATTCTTCGTTCACGGTTTTGTCATGCGTATCATTTCAAGAGCATAGTGGCGAATGAATGGCAATGGTATGCGCCTTATTACTGCATTTTCAAACTTGTTTCATCTACTGTTGCGGACCAAAATTCTTTTACTATATTGTGATTTACAAAGTTCACTTTGCCACGTTTTGTTCTTGTTATTATCTTTAAGAAACGCACTTCAAATTACGCTCCAAAATAAATATCAAAGAAGTTTTATTTCCAATTATATTTACACTTTCTGTACGAGGAAAAAGTAATTCAAGATTCATATGTATAAATATTTAGTTAAATACACAAATAAGAATTATTTATTATACAATAAATTCAAAAAATGTTCACAATTTAAGTAAAAATTGATTACTACGGATCTTTAACACAAACTAAGATTAATTAACTCAAAGGTTGTTGGTTGCTGATTAATTAAAGTATATTTAAATGGCTATAGTAGCAATAGCAGCAGCAGTAATAGTAGTAACAATAATAATAACAATAATAATTCTTAAACGAATTTTTATATAGTATTTGTCTTTAATCTAAGCGATTTTTATGGTAATAATATCTGATATACAAAATCATACCACTAATTACTTTTGCTTAAAGCATCTTAAAAGTACAGCTTGGTGTAAATGTCGTGTCGTGACACTGCATAAACGCAGGAGAGGAGAAATGAGAATTGGCGAGAGTGCTGGGGAATGTATGGAGCACACACAGCAGGTGACACACTGACCACACCTCTCTTATTACAGAAGTGGTTTGGTGATTCAAATGAAGCATTCTGCAATAACAATTTTTTTAAAATTTCTACTATCTGAATGAATGTTACTGAATTTTGCATAACTGGTTAACCTAAGAGATATACAAAAACTATACATAACACGTAGATCTCGCTAAGACACAATTTATATCACATACATTTTTTTCGTGGTGTTTATAATTTTTGAGATATTTCTTGCTTTTGGTTTCAGTTTTGAAATACTTCAACGTTTCTCATACGGAACTTTGTAAACTCATAGCAATGCAAAGAAACGGATTTTAACCGCAACATGACAACCAAATTTTAAAATAATTGACAATCGCTTTTGCCTATTTTCCTTCTACTTGCAAGAAGACAAGTAATAACACCATTTCTGCTAATGCTTATCTCATTTAGTATGAAGTAATATAAGACAAAGATTTTTAACAATAATTTGTTACAGACATGTAGAGAAAATCATGTGAATGCAGCACATCAGATCTTTATTTCCTTGGTACAATAATTATAAATGAGGACCAGTGAAACTAGATATTTACATTTATTTATTTATTTCTTGCGTTATTTATTGCAATTTAATGTTCTAGACTTATTTTCTTTTACTTTAGGTGTTACCATATCATATTTTTTTCGAACTTTAACTTCTAAACCTAATTTCCTGTTTTTATGAGCCCTCTTAAATGACTATAAAGGTGTAGTTACTATTACCAAATTATCTGCATAGCTTACACTCTCGGAATAGGAAACAAAAGCACCATCTATGATCGATTTGTCGGTAACAGAATGGCCACTCGTGCATTGGTTGCTCACTATAACAACGATAGAAGTAATGGGATGGTACACTATCCTGTTCGAAATTGTAGTTGCATTAGTCATTCTCTAGCTATGAGTTAAAATTACTGTTGCATGTCGGTACAGATTAACCTAGTTACGGTATTTTCGCCGATGAACTATGGACTATTTTACGTTTTTGCAACAATAATGCTTTTACGCCCACATGCAATCAATGCTGACGCCAAATGTTTATTGAAACGTTTTCTACCATAGAAAGTTCGTTTACTACAAATGTCCAGGTATGTTCCATTCATTTATGATTTCCTCACAAAAGAGAAAGAGAGATAAATTACTCTCTGTGCCACCTCTTTTCACATGTTTTCCATGAGGATTTGACGCAATTACTTCCACATTAGTATTAAACAGTCATTTACACTAAACTTAATATTACTGTTATTTATCTGGAAATTTTATCCCGTAGAATAATTTATTGCTACCATAAAGAAACCCTTAAAAGTAGGAGAATAGCTTTAATACATAAATAGTTTTACGATAGCATGTAATATACACATTTCCAAACACAGTTACAAATACAGAAATACAGAAATACAGAAGCAATAAGCTGTACTATTCCAGAATTTAATGTTATAAAGTTAAACTAACAAGAACGATTTTGTCACATTGAGTGTCACTTTTTACTTTCTCTAGCACGTATCTACATACAATGTACATAGAAGCTAGAGAAGGTATTGTATTCCACCCAAAAAGTCGTTGCCAAGAATTCACCGGAAATGTATGTTTTGATGTCCTCTGAGTCCAAGAAAAGCATTGTGTGAAAATGGTCCTGGTGGGTCTGTGGTATTTGCCTTTGGACGGAATAGCTCAAAATACCAAAAATAGTATTTATGCTTAGTATCTTCCAAGGATGTGACACGAAGATTGTCAAAAAAATTGCCTCATCACAAACTAACCTTTACATGGTAAAATTTGTAAAAATTTTGCTTTTCTCAAAAATGGCTTTAACGATTTTGATTAAAATACCGCATATTAAATATATTTACAACATAAATAAAATGAATATTTTGAATTTAATGGAAACAGTCTCTGAAGTGCTCTTCATTTTGGATGAATTTTGCAGAATTTTGTATAACTGTTATACCGTAATAGATAGACAAAAGCTTACTACAAAAACAATTTAGATTTTTTTAATTTATTTATTTTAGGTCGGTTTAACTCCTAGGTCATATCGCGACCATTGAATAGTTATAACAGTTGAATTCATTTTGTTACAATGGAATTATTTACACATTAAACACAGGTTTGTGAATTAAAATTCATTAGGAAAGTAAGCTATTACAATAAGTTATTTACACATTAAACACAGGTCTGTGAATTAAAATTACATTAGAAAAGCAAGTTATTACAATAAGTTATTTACAATACTTACTAATGTGTTATTTATTAATCTAGCTTTAAACTCTGTTAGGATGCAGTTATCAAACAGAAGAATCCCAGCAAGATACCTAAACAACTGGGGGCAACATTTTGCTAGCGTGAGACATAGGCGCATATGGTGAGACTTTATATTTAATATTTTAAACAATTGCTCCTTTAGCTTCAATAATTTAAATCTAATGGTTAGAGTTTAACAAGTTATCTGTTTTATTTACGATTTGATGGGGAAAATCCGAATGTGTATTTTTACACAGCACCATTGCTTTTAATTTATCAATAACCACAGCAGTAAGCACGTCGTGGCTGAGTATAAAAACCAGATGACGTCACGGCCAGCGTGTGCGAGAGAGAAACACGCGCGTGATACCTATCGTATATACTCAACTTACCGTGCTAAATACAAACCTTTTTCGAAACTACGAGAGTAATTTATTTGGTGTTATAAGGACTTATTTAACTCCCCTGGTAGTACATATTGAGAATATTTACATGACAAATAAAATATATAACTTTAACTTTCTGAAAATAACTTCTCAAACTCTCTTCATTCTTGATCTTTGCATAACTGTTAAATCGTAAGAGATAAACAAAAGGCTCAATCAAAATTCATGTAGATCTGGTTAAAACACAAAATCTGTGCAATGTATTTTTTACTGACTTATAAATTTCTAATATATTTATTCTAAATTATTAATATTCACTGAAGTGGAAAGTCGATATTCCTTTTTTCTCGAGGTCATCCAAAGAACATCATCACATAACAACCGCGATCCTTCTTATACCTACAATGGAACGTTTCCTTCTATTATTTCACTTGCACAGCCGCCTCTAACTTCTGGCATATGAGGCTCTGACTTGAACAACAATAATATTGCTAACATTCCTTGTAAGTATTTTTAACGTTGGTCTCTATTAATTTGTATCACTTTCTCTACTTGGTACATTAGCACTTTGGTAAAGAAAGTTTTGAATTCCACCAAGAAATTCTATTCTGGAATTTCACTGGAAATACACATTTTAGGAACCCTTATATCTAAACCAGCATTTTTTAAGATCCCTGCGGTGTTTGTGTCCAAGTGTGCCACAAAAACGATAATTTGGATAAATACTAAAGTTAATTACAATCAACATATTCTAAGAATGCAATATGAAATTTTTAAACATAATCCTTCCACACAAAAGTACCCTTTACGTGTAAACATTTTCGGAAATGATTATTTTTCTCTTCAGTTATTAATTTAAATTCTTTATATTAAAATATTTTCATGACACATATAATGTATATCCTGAATTTTCTGGGAATAGCCTCTGAAGTCATCTTCATTCTGAATGACTTTTAGATAACTGGTAATCCGTAAAAGATAAAAGATTATTGCAAAAAAATGTAAAAGTACTTAAAACACACAACTTATACCGTAAACATTTTTTTTTGTAGATTTAACCATTTCCGATATATTCCTTGTTGTTTGTAAAATGTCCAATGGTTGAAATTTTTCTTAAATGTGAAGTGGTTATTCACATTTTTTCATCCTGGCATGATAAAGAGAAGGTCGTCTCCTTAGCGCGGTGGTAGCGCAGCTGCTTACCAAGCGGGAGACCTGGGTTCGATCCCCAGTACCGGCGTGGCGACCTTACCTCCGCTGGGAGACCTGGACCGGGGTTCACTCAGCCTCGGGGGGCCAATTGAGGAGCTACTTGATGGAGAAGTAGCGGCTCCAGGTCATGAGGACCGCATTAGCCAAGGGGATCGAGGTGCTGATCACATCTTATCCTCCAATACTGCACACCATCCATGACGTCTGTAGTGGACCGAGATGGGGGACGCAGCGGCCGGGCGGTAGCACAAGGTTCCCCTTGAGCTGTCGTGCCATGAGTTATTATTATGATAAAGAGAAGGAAGTCTAAATCGCATAAGATAGCGACCAGCTTTCAAAAGATTTTTTATTTTTTTTTTTTTATTTTTTAGCTTCTATGGACAGCTTTGACTTGTGAAACAATTCATCTGATCACAGTTGGTTTTTGTGATTAGGTTTATTATTTTATATAATTAAAAACGCGTACATACACTGTCATATACAAAGTTCCAGATTCTGTAGGGGATAGGGAATAATTATAATTAAAGAAAAATTCTCCGCCCTAGCCGGAAATCGAACCCGTGACCTCGACTACGGACGCAGTAAATTTTTAAAGATTTGACTGCCGCTTTAGCCTGGTGTAAATGCTAATGCTTATATCGATTAACAGGAAGTGCAGAGAAGAATTACATTTTAGAAGGCCAGGTGAATGAAACACAACAGATTGTTTTAATTAACTTTAATATAAAACACCTTTTCCAGCATTTTAGCTGTGGTGTTTGGTTGACAGAAGTACGGACATGAAATTTCATGACGGAGCACCATCGCTAAAACATTCAGCTAGAGCGGGAAATATGGAAATTGGAACGGAAATGTGTCTGTGGACATTAAACAATAACATTTAATGTTAACATCCTCCCCTAACCAATTAACAGCCACGTCCTCATAACATGAACCTTTATTGCTCACAGTTCGTGCTTCACATTTAAACTAACATCGGCGGCGGCAGTAAAACATGGCGCTATCGCCAACTTAGTTTGATGGTGCGTTGGTGCAGAATCGAATGGCGCAATCTATTATAGGAAATAACAGTTCGTAAAGCGTACAGTACGTGGGAATTCTGAACTGGAAGCTGCTACATTACTCCACTATCGGCAGTGCGACATTTTTCTTTCTTCTGAGACTTTAATGTCATTTGACAATAAAAGGTCAAGCCAAAATGGCGGAGCTGCAGGGTATTGAACTAAAATTGATTCCTGCAAGTAAATGTTTTGCGTATAAAAAGCTCTAACACATTTCTTTAACGTATGTCTATAATTATAATTTTTAATTTCTCTAGCTCACAGGTATAATGAGTCCGAAAAAAACATTTTTACAAAAAAGGTCGATGAATGTATGTATGTCAGTGTGTGTATCTGTGGACACCATAGCTAAAAAAAAATCTGATGTTTACACTCACTTTCTCTAGCTGCTCTACAAACTTCTTACATAAGATTATTTTTCTTTCTACACCATGCTAAACGAAATAATCATCAGAATGTTCTTATTGCTTAGTTCCTTATAAGTGGGAAGCATCTAAAGGAATGCGCTATGCTAAAGTGAAAGTCGAATGTTTTAAAATTTGTCGTTATGCGTTTTTCATTGCAAAAATGCTATAGCACATAAATTGTGTGTTTTGTCAAGATCTACATTTTTGTTAGTAAGTTTTGTCCATTCCTTGCGGTTTACCAGTTATACAAAAGTCCTTCATAATGAAGACTTCAAAGGCTATTGCCAGAAAATTCAAGATATACGACATTTCTTTATAAAGGTCTTTAAATTCGGCATTTTAATCAAAATAGTTATGCCAGTTTAGAGAATCTCAGAATTTTCGAACATTTTTCCACGTTATGGGTGGTTTGGAGTGTGAGATTTTCTTGAAAATCTTCGTGTCGCATCCATTGGATATACTAAACTTAAATACCACAGGCATATGCATACACAAACAGTGTATGATATTTTTCTAAAAATACTTAATTTTGGATTCAGGGGGTCTCAAAACATATATTTCCGGTAAATTTCGGTATCTGGTTTTTAGATGAAATACAATACCATCTCTACCTGCTATGCACATTGTACATATGAGCTAGAGAAAGTAAAAATAAGTAAATATGACTTCGCAGGTTGCGTGTGAAGTAGTTGGAGGTTTGCCCAACATGTCTTAAAAAACAAATTCATTAATATCCTGACCACCTCGTACATCACATTAATGTAGATTTTAGACACGCTTTACGGCCAATTCCTCTAAGGTAAACACGTTTGCAGTTCAGCCTGTGCGATCTTACATAAAACTGCCATAGGAATAATGATATATGAAACTGGCTACAGCATAGCTTAACAGAACATAAAACCTAAAATTTTATTTCAGAAGAGAAGCAAAACTGGAGACGGTAGAAAGCATTTGTATCGTCGTAAACTTGGGGAGTGTATATTGACAGAAGTGTTGGGAAGCAAACTTGTAGCAACTAGCGGCGTTAGGAGCGTTCGATATAAAGAAGAAGACGTGTTTTGCATATTTTTTTCGATTTTGAGAAAAATACATATGCGCTTATCGCAGCCTTTAGAGACTTGTTATAAACTTGATATTCCCTTAACGATTAAACTTGTATAATTCTTGCTAGTAGAGAATTAAATCACCAAATAATTTCTTCACAAATTATCTCTTGCTACAGGATATACTGACTTCAAAAAATCTTTTAAATTTTTAGATAGAGCTAACTTATGGAACATGATAGAAGTTGTTAAACGTTTATATAGAGGATCTAATGTAGCTATAAATACTGCACATCAGCTATTTTTACTTTCTATACACGTACTGTATAATAGTGTATGGAGAAGGTATTTTATTGCGCCCAAAAATTTGATACCGAGATTTCACCGGAAATCCAAAATAAGCATTTCTAGAAAAAGGTCCATGTGTGTGTGTGCGTGCGTGTGCGTGCGCGCGTACAGCATAGCTCAAAAACGAAAAGTTCGTTAAATACTAAACTTGGTATTTAAGTTCAGTATCTTCCAAGGATGTGGCACGAAGATTTTTAAGAAAATGCCTCCAACCCCATCGAAAAGTTTTCGAAATTTTTTATTCTCTTAAAAATGGCTCTAGCGATTTTGATTAAATTATCGTATATTAAATATATTTACATGCCAAATAAAATGTATATTTTCAATTATCTGAGAATAGCCTCTGAAGACATTTATTCTCAATGAATTTTGCTGTATTTTGTATAACTATTAAACCGTAAAAGATAGACAAAAGTTTACTGTACAAAACATGTAGAATTTGTTAAAACGCACAACTTATGTTATGTGCATTTTTTGCCTTGAGTTGACCGTTTTTAAGATATTAGTTGTTATTGATTTCAGTTTTAAAGTACTTAATATGCCACATATTTAATAGAAGTAGTTAAACGTTTATATATAGGATCTAATGTAATTATAAATACTGGCACATTAACTATTTTTACTTTCTATACACGTTTGGGAACTTGTCAACACTTAACCATGCAAAGAATCGGATATTTATACCATACCACATTTTAAAGCATTTCACTGTGGGTTTAGTTTATTTCCCTTCTACCTATAAGGAACTAGGTAATAAACCCATTTCTGTTAATGTTTATCTTAATTAGCATGAAGCAGATACAAGAATAAACTTATTAACAGTAAGTTGTAATAGAGATGTAGAGAAAGTCATGTGAATGGAACAGATCAGATTTTTTCTTATATTTGCCTTGCTTATATGTAGTATGATGTGTTCTTCTGGTATATAAGATAATTACAATCATTATCATTTCAGTTAAAAAGCAACTTATACCGCGAGTTGTCAGTTGGGTTCATGTAAGCGTTGAAGGATTCCGCTACTACGTTATAATGCCTTGTTGCTCTGCGGTGGGCCCGTAACCTAATTGGTTGCTCTGATTCTGCTGGTTTAGCAGATGATCCCGCCTTTGATATCTCTATCATCTAATCACTCTTAGGTTGATCCGCGCCAAAACAGACCCACGTGTCCAGTGCACCGCGCACAACGCAGTAAAGGTGCGAGCAGAAATGTAATTCTTTGCTAACATTCTAAATCACAGAATGAATTTATTTTTAAATTGTATAATATTCTATACAAATACCCAACAGTTAAATTGACGCCGATTTGTACTATTAAAAGAGCTACAAGTTCCAACATGCTATTCGTTTGATTCACCTGATTTCCGTAATACTGTTTACACATAAACGGTTGCTGGTTGTTGTGTTTAGATTCATGGAGGACGTTCGCCTTAAATTTCCGCTTGCACCTTCATCGAGTTACATAAAGCATAAGGCTGGTAAAAATTTATTAGCGGTGAAAAAACAATAGTGTTGAATGTTTATTGTAAGTTTTTTTTAAAAATGTGCAACACTTACCGCAAAGGAAATGATGAAATTAACATCGGATTTCACCGGTGTTTTGGCTACAAGTATAACCAGTACTCGCAAAGAAAAATTCGAAACGGGGGAAAAAGGGAAAAAAAAAGAAAGTGTGTGAAAGGATGTAACGATTTTGTGAAGAATGCAATTCGCGTACTAGTGCACAATTTCTTTATTAAAAATTAGTTGCCAACAGTTGATTAAGTGTAATATGTAACGAAACAAGAGCCGTAGTTTTGGGAGGGTGGCACCATTGTTTTCCTGGTTAATCAACCTTGGGGTTACTTTTTGTATAGAGTTTAACGCCCGCTTTTACTACAAATGGCACTGCAATCGATGGCACTGATGATACATGGAATGAACATGGAGTGTCGGTGGAATGCGATGCGGGGAAAACCGGAGAACCCGCCCCTACGCCGCAAAAACCCAACCTTGGAGTGGAAAGCAGCAGCACAAACAGATCAGAAGGCGATTCTGATCTGCAGGTAATGGAGTCGCTTCCAGAGAGCGAATAAATGTAAGTTATCGCATACATGCTATTTTCTACGCTCGTGTTTTTTAGAGTTAGTCATTACATGTGCACCCATTTATTTTGTTATTACTATCAATATTATCACCATTATACCTAAAATAATATTTGAATCGCCGTTGAAGTTGTCGGATAAGAGTTCCCTTCGTTTTATATTACAATATATCGCGGGTACGCGTCACATGTTCGTGAAAGTGTGACATTTCTAGCCCGAATGGCGGAAGGCTACCTTATAACGGTGCACTGATCCCCCGGGTTTTGTTATGGTGAGGATCAGCTTAGATGATAGAAACGTTGTGTTGGCAGTATGAAAATTAATCTGTTAGTTTTCTGCCGCCAGAGATTCTGTTGGCTGTACTGCGTCACCCCCGTCATATAGTAGCTAATTGTTGTATTTAATTCTGCTATTAGCAGCGAGCAGCAGCGTATAATATATTGTTATGGAATCATAAATGTGTGTGCCCTGATGAATGTAAGAGAATCTTAATCTCAACATGTATTTTTCATAGGCCTAGGTATTTTTTTTAAATTATAAACAACATATCAAATGAATTACTTCTTTGCTACTTTCTCTACACGTACTATGTACATAGTGCATAGAGAAGGTATTGCACTCCACCAAAAAAATCGATACCGAGATTTCACCGGAAATGTGTGTTTTAGGGTTCCCTGTATCCAAAAAAAAAGTGTTATCAGAAAAGATCCACGCCTGTATGTATGTGTGTGTGTGTATATTTCTGTGAACACGATAACTCAAAAACGAAAAGTCGGTAAAATACCAAAGTTGGTATTTAAGTTTGGTTTCTTCCAGGGATACGACACGAAGAATTTGAGAAAAATTTCCCCACCACCAACTACCCTTTACATGGAACATTTTTCGAAAATTTTGATTTTCTCAAAAATGGCTCTAACGATTATGATTAAACTATCGTATATTAAAGATTTTTACCTGACAAATAAAATGTATATCTTGAATTTTCTGGGAATAGCCTCAAGACTACTTTATTCTGGTTGAATTTTACGGAATTTTAAATAACTACTAAACCGTACGAGATAGACAAAAACTTGCCACACAAAAAATGTAGAGCTAGTTAAACAACACAATTTATGTAATATATATATTTTTTCGTGGAGTTGATGGTTTTTGAAATATTCCTTGTTGTTGGTTTCAGCTTTGAAAAACGTATATGTACTTTTCTCATACAGGAATGTGTGAGCTCGTATCTATACAAACAAAGGAACTTCAGTCTCATAGCAACCAGCTTTTGACTATCACTTTAACCTATGGTACTCCCTTATTTTGCTTCTACTTACAAGGAAGCAAGTAATAAGACTATTTTGCCTAGTTTTTTCTCGATTATCATGAAGTAAATAGAAGCGTTAGCTTTTTTTTTTTTTTTGTTGTAGAGATGAAGAGAAAGTCATGTGAATGGAGCATATTATTTTTAAACACAATTAGCAATCAAATTCCTACTTACAAAGGTGTAAATCCTTTCTAATGATGTTACAACCTGTAATTATTATATTGCACTTATATAGGTAAATTATGAGTACAATTTTATAATGCGTCTATCTCAGGATCGTTTTTATGACACTACTTTTAACCGGATGCTGTTCTGTGTACGACTTTTATCATCATCTGCACGACGATTTTTTACCTATTTTTTTCTCGGGTACGTATGACAAATGCGTTATTTTTATACTAACATGAATATAGAATTACATAATTTGCTTTACAATTACAATGCAATGTATAAAAAGTGTTTTTTTCAGTTATGAGATATGCTATCTTAAATTAAATATCAATTCTTAATGTACACATTATATACAGTTATATTATTTCATGGAGTTGTAACTCACTTTCAACTGTTGCTTTACATTTTTTTAATTGTTTCATTTATATAGCCCCCTTTAACATCTAGGTCATATCGGGGGCTTACATTTCTTGCTAGTACATTCTAATGATGTCTTTATGTTAAATATTGCTTTGTCAGCAGTTTCTCTGACACACAAGTATAATATATTTCATAATAATATAATACTTTCACGAAGCATTATAAGTATAGCGATATAGTCTTTCTTGTACTGTATGTTCTCACATAGCATTGATATCACGACAATTTTCTTTGGCGTGCTCTTTTTCATTTGCTATTAACGTTAGAGCAGTTACAATACATATCTCTCGTTTAATAAATATGCAGTTAACTATGGTTAGGCAAATGCTACGTTAATTGTCATTTTCTGATTTGTTCTTTAATTTCACCGCTATGAGTATTTTATTTACTTTCGCTATGAATCCTGACAATAAATATACTGGCAAAAAATAATCTCTAAATACAATAGTTATTGATTCACTTACCTAAGGCCCAAAAATAATACACTCATGGCTAACGATTTCGGAAAAGTTAATCTTTTGCGTAGCTTTTGAAGCATGGGGTAGCACAAGAAGCCTGTGAGCCGAATGAAAGATTCACATACTTATAAAAAAATCCTATATAGACGAGGCAGGGTGTTTACACGAAAACATTACAAATAAAATTCTGAATTGCTATATTCGTATGATTTTTTCAACCCATTCTTCAAGAAACTATTCTGTAATATGTTTATTCCTTTATGTACTTTGCGTTAATCCAGATAAACATGTATAGAAATGTCTTTATTGTATGTGTGATGGTAACAGGGGAATAAACACACAAAAATGATAGTCTAATCTTTTAAAAGTTGATCCCTAAATGATGATATTGAAATGCAGATCTCTTTACTTGTCCAGAAGATAGAAATACAAACTTCAACTTCCCATTTAAGGAAAGCACAAACTGAAAAATTGACACGAATTAAAAGGAATAGCTTGGAAATGTTTAACTTTACAAAAAGGTATTTTACAAAGGGTGTGTTTTAAAACACTTATTTAGTAGTAACTGTAGGTCTATCTCTTACGGTTTACCAGTTATGCAAAAGTAATCCAGAATGAAGAAAACTGCAGAGACTATTCCCAGAAAATTCAAGATATAAATTTCATTTGTCATTAAAATATATTACACTAATGGTATTTTAATCAAAATCGTTAAGAACCATTGTTGTGAAAATCCTAATTTTTGAAGACTTTTTCATGTTAACAGAGGGATATTTTCTTGAAAATCTTCATGTCGCACCTTGGAAGATTCAGTACATAATTATCAAGTTTAGTATTTAAAGGAATTTTCGTTTTTGAGTTGTACTACGCGCGCGCGCACACACACACACACACATTCAAGGAGCTTTTACTAAAACGTTTTATTCACGGGTTCTCAAAATATTAATATCTTCTCTGCCAACCATGTATAGAATAGAGAAAGTAAATTATTCTATAAGTTAGCAATTCTGTTGCTTCTTCTCGAATCACCAAGTTATAACAGTCCAAACTTGGGCTGGAATGCTCAACGTTGTGGCCACGCTCGCTAAAGCGTCTCGCTTTGGTGCTTTGTGGGCAGGGGATCGTGGGTTCGAGTCCCGCCTTGGGCATGGATGTTATATGTTCGTGCAATGTGTATATGTTTGTAAAAGAAACAGTAAAACCAGTAAACCAGTAATCAGTAAAACCTACGGGGGGAAATGTAAATAGGGATACAGTACCGGAGTCCTGATCAGACTCCGTTACTGTTTTAAAAAAAAAACAAACAAAAAAACGTTGTTATATAAATCACTGATACGCCCACTCATCACATATGCAGCTCCTGTGTGGGCTGCGCCAGCAAAACACATATTCATCGACTACAGGTACTACAAAATAAATTCATTCGAACTGCCACAAACTCTCCTTGGTACTTAAGAAACATTTAACTGCATCAAGAACTAGGAATTCTTCCGTTACAACAATACATCAGGGAACTATCAAAGTCTTTTTACAATAAACTTCAAGTCTCACATAGGAACAAAAACCCGAAAGAAAACAAGGTTAAGAAGGAAATTACCCCAGGACAGTCTACTCAGCCATTCCGATGACAGCGACTTGAATAAATTATATTGTAGCAAATGTTTTATATGTTTTGTGTATATGGCTTTATTTTTCATTACTTAATTTGTTACTACACATTTACTGACATTATTGTGTTTCATTCTTTACTTAATGTTCATTATTCATTGTTACTTATAAGTAAACATTATTTAACATCAGTGAATATGCTATGTAAAATACAGAATTTTTTTTCTTTTTACGATAGAGGAGCCTTATAGGTCAACCTCAACATGTAATTTGCTATTGTCATATTGTTAATTGTTCTCAATAACCTGTAAAGCAATACTGCTGATTGGTCAAAAATATATTATTATTCTTAAAAAAAACAAAACAATTCTGTTATCAAAGTTTTAAGGAATGTCCAATAGGTGGTAGCATATTGCAAACAAGCAACTCTGTACCCCAATACCAGCTGCTCTGCTTGCGACCTGTACCAACTAAGAACAAATAGTGAAAGTAATAAACCTATTGAAATCCATTGCCAAACGATGGTCCAGTATAGTGCTTCAGGAGGTTCCAAACTCAGCCCTTTACAGGGAAGATGCTGCCTCTCTTTTCGGATGAATAAGGAACACTGGGAGACATGCTGAAACTATTCTAAATATATCATAAAATACATCATATAAATATGTAAATTTAAAATTCATTTTCGCTTGCAATCATATCATAGTGTCATGAACAGCTTAATAATAATTACAGCATAATTTCAAATTCCACCCACTTACTAACTCCAAGGCCAAATGGTAGTTGTGCTGCAATTGAGCGACACTGGAATCTAACTGTATTTGCTGGAGCTGTTTAACAGAAAAACTGATGGATTCGATCACGATATAGTGCTTCTCTGAGAATCTATAAAAGAAAATGTATGTAGGGCTATTTTAGGTAATTTCTAACATAAACCTTAATCGTTTATATGTTTAACATTTATATTTTTACCTTCTCTTGCATATATGTACAATGTACATAGTAGGTAGAGAAGGTAATGTATTGCACCTAAAATTTCTATGCCGAGAATTCACCAGAAATACATGTTTGGGGACCCATAAATCCAAAAACAGCATTTTTAGAAAAATACCAGTGTTTCTATGTGTGTCGGTGTGTCGTGTGTGTCTGGACAGCATAATTCCAAAACGAAAAATCAGTTAAACTTTATATTTAAGTTCAGTATCTTAGTATCTTTCAAGGATGCGACATGGAAATTTTAAGAAAATCTCTAACTCCCAACACTCCTTTACATGGAAAAAATTACGAAAATTTTGATTTTCTCAAACTCTAACGATATTGAGTAAAATATTTTCATGATACGAAATGTATATCTTAAATTTTCTGGGAAGAGCCTCCGGAGACCTCTTCATTCTGAATGACTTTTGTATAGCTGGTAAACCTTAAGATATTAACAAAAACTTACTACAAAAAATATATCACCATATTATTTTTTGTAGAATTAACCGTTTCCAAGATGTTCCTTGTTATTGGTTTAAATTTTAAAATACTTAAACTTTTCGCAAACGTAAGTCAGTTTTCGTTTTATACCTCTTTTGTTTTGTTCTTTTTACTCCAACCAAAGAGAATCAAATTTCAGTTGTGTCACATAGCGATAGCTTTTAAAAGGATTCATTATCTTCTGAGCCCAGGGTATTCATTTATTTCCCTTCTGTTTACAAGAAAGCAAGTGTAGGACAATTTGTACTGTTTTATCTTGATTTGCATTGATATAGATAAATGAATAATATTTTGTAAGAATGGTTTATATCAGAACAGATAAATAAAGTTATGTGAATGGAAAAAATCATTTTTTTAATTGCCGAATGGCATTTGTTTTTCAGCATTAACTGCATTTCAGGTGCAAGCGTTACATTTTAAAACTCCCCGTTTCAGCTGCAATTCTCGCCTCATCAAAAACTATCAGAGTTATATAAATAAGTAATGTATGGTGTAAAATACTATAAACTCCAAATATTATGATTTGGAAAACATCAAAGCATAGAGAAGATCGAGAAAATAAAGGGAAATTTGTTAATGGACACAGAAAGTATCTCTATAAAACAGGGCATCTAATGAGTAAACATGGTGATGAAGATCAAACTGAGAAATAAAATAAAAACATGGAAATGTTAGAACAGAGATAAAGATTTTCTGTTATACTTATATATCTTTATTGTTCTGTATTTGAGGATGTCCTTGAGATATTTATTGGTTGTATTCATTAGTGACTTTGTACAGCAAACAGCTTCGACATTATAAGAGAAAATCGACAAGTACTAAGGATTGTTTTACCAATTATTTTGCACTTTTTCTAATTATTATTATTCTTTGACGCGTCCTGTCTGTGACGGTAGAGTACAGAGGGAATGGAAAATTATATATTTTCCAACTCCAATGAGCAAAGGTCATGCTGCCCACATCACTTCGCATGAAACAGAATAGATTAACATTTAAAACCCAATTAACTTTATGACACTAGGCGGGAGTATACATGGAATACTCGTCGGCAGTTGTCAAATTCATTTAAATGTCTCCGTTAAAATAAAAATACCGCATTCCCGATGTTTTGTTTACATGGTATTATAAAGTAATATATTTGAATATTCAAATGTTACAAGCAAAATAATGGATGCGTTTGTAGTGCATTAATCTGATTGTTAAATTTTTCTGCTGGATTTTTCAGTTTTTAAGATACTCTTAGTAGTTATATCTCAAAATGAGTGATTGTATAAACGCTGATTAAAGTGTTTTACTTCATATAATCAAAATTCAAAATAAAAGTATACCGATCTTATCCATCATTTTTGTTAAATAATCCATAAACTCGGTTGCCATGATGAGATATTTGTATTGATTTGTATGACTATTACTTGGTGTGTTACATTCATATGACTTTTTATATCTTCTATACAAACAAAATATTCTTACAAAAGAATATTCTTCTATCTACTTCATTCTAATCAAGATAAGCATTAGCAGAACTGGTCCTATATATTTTGTTCCTTGTAAGGAAAATGAAATAATGCCAAACTGAAGCTATAGTCAAATATTTTAAAAATATCGTTATGAGATTGTCATCGAGATTCTGCATGGCCAGGACTAAATCATAGAGAAACTTAAAGAAACCAGTAGCAAGCTATATTTATGAAAGTATTTATTTTATAATATAACATATGTATGAAAAATTGTATATTTTAACGGGATATACATTTTATGTAGTAAGTTTTGTCTAATCTGTTACAACTTACTAGTTATGCAAAGGTCTTTCAGCGTGACTTCTGAGGCTATTTCCGGAAATTAAAGATATACATTTTATTTGTCATGTAGTTATCTGTAATATGCAGAAGTTTAAAAAAAATCATTAGTAATGTTTAGAAAAATCAACTTTTTGTTCATATTAAAGGAAGTTTGGGGTGGGGGGATTATCTAAAAAATCTTCGGGTCGCATTCTTGGAGGATGCTGAACTTAAATATCAAGTTTGGTATTTCATCAACTTCGTTTTTCAGTTATCGTTTTCACAGACACGCGGATACACACACATTATATATATATATATATATATATATATATATATATATATATAAAACACTGACCTTTATCTAAAAAGAATTTTTCTTATTCCGGAACCTGAGTCATATTTCAGGGAATTTCCAATTTTTTTGTGGAATGTAATATCTTTTCTATTAATACACTATATTCATTGTAGGTGTAGAGGAAGTAATACTACTGTATTTGGCATACTACTGTTCTATTATTCTCTTAGGAATTAACTTTCCTTCTCTTTTGTGAATGTTCCATCTCCGGTAGCCGAACTTTATGCCCACCATCAAGGTAACTCTGAAGCAGATATAGAGCAATGGTAGTTTTGGAGTAGACAATATGTTTAATAATATGTTTCAACTTTCATGATAAACATGTTATATTAGTGTTCTAATGTTGCTATATATTGATATAACAATGCTTTAAAGAATGCTACTTCTCTTCCAAAAGAGGTTATGCAAATTCAACACATGGGTTTACTGCACATGTACGAATGACACGACTCTAGAAACATTAGTTTTCTTGGCGTACGTTCTAATATCATAAACGCGTCACATAATGGAACACATCTGTTTATCTAATACTACAATTGTAGCCCCACCTTCTGGCAGCGTGACCTGCTCTGTTCACCAAGCACAATTCTAGCCACTGGATTGGAAATGTGCTCTTTAACTCCCCCCGAAATATAGCCAAATTCCTGGGAGGTAACATCACAATTTAATTCCATTTTCTTATTAGCAGAGTATTGTTAAGTCGCATTCTTGGAAGATGCTGAACTTAAATATCAATTTTGGTATTTCATCAACTTCGTTTTTCAGTTATCGTTTTCACAGACACGCGGAGACACACACATAATAAGGTAACACAAATAAATCATCACACATAACAAGGTAGCAATAAAGATGAAAATTCATAAAATGTTTTTGGTCTTTTAATACATTTAAACCTTTTTATCTATATTGCAGAAGTATTTTTGTCTGTTTTCTTATTGCTGTTCGAGGATGGGTGTAATCTTCGAGAACTGTAATCTTCGTCTCCTTGCTTTGAATACTTCAATATAAATTCCTCAGCTGTCGTTCAGCTTAACGATACATAGAAATAATTCTTCGTCCCTTTCGCTAGAAGTCCGAATTATGCTTTATTTGTAGCCTTTCCTTATGTACCAATTGGTAACATACATCAGCGCTAAAATACTTTCAATTAAAAGTTCACCATGAAATTAGCACAAAATGTTACTGAATTATAATGTTACATTCTTTTGAAAGGAAGGAAAAGTTTTAATATGGGTCAGTTTCCCTAGATCCATAACCAACAAATCTCCTGTTACCTTTGCCTTCACTCAGACAGCATCAATTCTTTATATGACTGTCCTAAAAGGAATTTATTGAAACATAAACGAATGAATGGACAATGTTATAATCACAGTAACATATAGAGGAGTTTTGGATACCACTTCTACAAAACAGTTTCATTACGCTTGTTGTTTGTTTTTTGATATTGTTTAACGCCCGTTTTTACTACCATGGCACCGCATGCACGTCTCTTTATGTTAAATGGAAAGACGACGGAGCACCAGTAGAATGCAATGGCCGGGGAAACCTTGCGCTGCTTTGTCCACCGCAAATCCTACATGCGGTCACCCGGGATCGGCCCTGGGCTGCCCTGGTGAGAGGCAAGTGGTCTAACCATTCGACCACAGCGCGGCCTACGATTGATTAAAGCTCTTTATGGAATCTCTTTAGTTATTATGCTTCCCATAGTACCATTTTATATTGGGTGTGAAAGACCACTATACTTTCTTTAGGATGTTTTATCACACTTGAAGTTATTTTCGTGCGAAAATCTACTACGTGGTAGAAAGAAATGCATCACCCTTCGCTGGGTTTAAACCCGTGACCCGAGGATGCAAGAAATAGAATTTTCCCCCATAGACGACGGATCATAACTAATTACAATATAATTTGGCTTTCTAGAGTAAGGGATGAAGAATTTACATGTCTCGTTAAACTAGTCGACGCTCGATATTTATATTGGAATATTCATCAACTACAAGAACATGGAGACGAAGGTTAAAGCAAATGTCACTTCTAAACAGCAAAAACAAAACCGTTATTACAAAAACGGAAGTGTAGCGTGAAAATGTAAGGTTTAAGTTGTAATGTCCTTTGGCAGTTCGGCCGTTCTCTGGGGGCGGAAAAGCATGCTATCAATTCAGCGGCTAGAATTATACGCGGAAAACAGAGGCAGTCACGATGTTAGAGTTGGGTGTAGAGTTTTCAATCGGTACTAATTATTAATATCACTGTAGCCTACTGTATTCATTTATTTCTCTTTTAATTAAAAAAGCAACAAAACAATTAAGAAGGCCATTTATGCTAATGTATACATCAACTGGCATCATGTAGATAAAAAAATAATATTTTGTAAGAATAATCTGAACAGGTATAACAAGTAATGTGAATGGAATATATTAGATGTATTTTAGAACAATCGTTTTCAGCTGAAAGATTAGGATTTGCTTTTTTTTTTTTTTTTTTTTTTTTTTTTTTAAATATTTTCACCAATGGGTTGCTTTTAAAGGTTTATATTAGTTATTTATGATCTACGTGGTAAAAATGTAAAATTTAAAACAATTTTAACAGTGTGTCATATACTATTTTTACACAATTCTCAATATTTATAGACATATTATAATTATAAATAGATAGCATTACTGTTTCATGGAGTTCATGCGTAATGGTCTGCAATATTTAGTTGTTGCCTTGCTTAACATAGTCCTGGCAATATGATGACTGACTAGTACAGAACAAAAATATTTTATACAATGGAGGCAGTGAAAATAAAAACCTTTGAAAATAATGTAACAAAATGCAGTTGTAATTTTACGCTCTCCGCTGCTTGTATAGTTTTGTCTAGTTCAGCAGATTCCATGTTCATGACATTCAAATCATCCGCCATTGTATGGATCGATACGAGCTTTCAGAATCGTAAGCCTACTTGAATGAAGCCGTGGACGCCTAAACGAAATTTGGCTACATTGGAGTGTTATAATTTTATAAAATTTGGTGACAGAATTTTCTACTTCTAACACTGCTGGCATCTGGTAAAAGACCTACTTTTAGCAGCAACTGTCTAAAAATGTTCTTTCGTTTAATAATTACGATTGTGTAGCATTAAGTTAAAACAACTGACATCAGAGATTGTAATCGGAACAGTATATCCCAAATTCAGAACATGTAACACATTTGGGACCATGTAGCTAAGTGCGGTTTTCCATTTAAATCTCTCGTGCATGTGAGCAACGTGCAATATACATATATTGGGAGTCTCTATTGACTTGGCGGGTAGGACAATAGAGATGAGGCGCGATGTAATCAGCCACTTGGGGGAAGCGTTGCATGTTTCATGAGCAGCATAGGATTGTAATAATTGTACCCCGGTGGATAGGGGAGGCCATGTTCTTTACGCTATCTTATCACCTCACGCCATGTTGTTAAATTATTATTAGAGCTTTCGTCATCACTTTCACACCCAGAAAATAGCTCCCTCATCAACTTTGCAATATGTTAGCCGATTTCCATCGCTCACAATGTAAAACATGTGAGCCGTGACGGGCAGTACTAATATTTGCCCTGCCCACATCTCATGATCCAGCCTTGTCAAAACGTGGGCACAAGTGCCTTTTGCACCAGATAAATCCTCGTCCACAGCTGTTCATGTCAGAGTGCGAAGGTCAGTCTTATGTCATGGTAGAGGAGGATGATATAGATGAATTTAAAGTCATAATGAATCCCCTTATGTATAAACTTAGGCTTTCACTATCTGCGTCTAGACTAATATTTGCTGGGCTTGTAGACCGTGGTCTAGAAGGCATCGAAGATACCGACGTTCCGCCAAGTACTGTACTTGGCATCCTCAGGGTGAAGTGATCCGCGGTCTATGCTAGTCAGGGCTCAAATGAGTGCAGTACTTGGCGAAATGTCGGTATCTTGATGCCTTCTAGAACACGGTCTACAAGCCCAGCAAATTAAAGTAGCTGTATTAGTAAAATTCGCTTATCATTAGAGCTCGGTTTTGGCTTCTAAAGCGCACAGTTACGAAAATGGAACCTAATAACAATGATGATGAATTGGGTTTAAGGGCGCTCAACTTCTGGGTGATAAGCGCCCTAATAAAAGAAATCAGGCAACAAACAGCCAAAGATTAAAGCAATATAAAACTAATAGTAAAGTATAACTTGAGCTAAAATGAAATAACAACCCAGGGAAAATAAAACTATCCAGTGCTAAAACATAAATGAACAAACTCTTAAAACTATGGCAAAAAATGTTTAAGGGGATAAAAGTTTAAAATGTTAAAAAACAGTAGTAGCACTCCATGATCGAAACTTAGCTGTGGCTCTGAAATATTCGCAAGGACCTCCGCTATAAAGCCATGAATGTCCATAAGTGTGCTAGAGCAACACACTCTAGCAAGATATAACGGTAGGACACATAGAGCAGTCAGTGTTTAAAGATAGGGTAGTGGGGAAGGGTTTGTACCGTAAACATGCACACGTTGTGGTATAATCTGTTCCAAAATAGCTCATTACATGCATTGACATTATATGCATCGCTCTAATTCGTAAAGTAACACAAGAAAACAAATTTTTCATATGATTAGTAGATAAAAACGTCCTGCACTTTTATAAATACAAGTATAAAGCTTGATACGAAATAACTGGAATAATAATGCGCAGGGCTTTGAAAAGATAATTAACATAAATCAACCATTCTCGCTAAGAATTCATTGCAGTGAATTACAAGATACATTTTAACTATAACGAAACAAAAGGCTCTCCTCCTGTCACACAAAATATGTTTGAATCATTCACAGGTTTACTCAGTGTCGTATTTTCGACATTTTTCAATCTACGCTCTGTTCTAGTGTTCTTTGATTTATCTACTGGCAGGAACTGAACGAGGCCAGGCAGTGAGCAATTCTTGGTGGTGAAACGTTTCGAAATGGTTTGTAGACACTACGCTTACTCCACCACGTCATAGTTATACTCTGCGCATTGAATCTCAATCCGGTGAACCCAGACCGAGCTCTAATTATCCTCATCACCCAGATGTAGTCCATTTGAAATAAAACTACATACACAATGAGACGTAACCCAGCATACGCGCAAGCGCGAGGAAAGACCATTCACAATGCTGTGGTAAACCTAAAGCAAGAAGTTGGAGCGGGTTTCTAGATTTGTAAATTACATGGATATCTTCCAAGCGCACACCAAGTTTCAAATTCAAATAACGTAACCAAGCATATCATATAAGAAAATTCATAAAAGCTTGTATAAATGAATACATAGGTTATATTACATACGCACAACTAACGCTCGCGGCGTAATGTCCCAATACTTTTTTGACCAAAATATTGAAAATAATGCAAATATGGAAAATGCACGATAATGCAGCTATAATTATGTGATAACGCTGCAAACTTAATGAAATGCAAGTTAATCCTTTGCGCCTTTCGATTTGTGACAGTCAAGAAATCTAGATGGTGGGTACATCCATTAAATCAAAGTAGGATTCGCAAGGAAACTGCAATAGGAAGGAAATGAGAATTGGCACGGCACCCAAATAGAAGAGTAATGTATATCAATACAGTAGGCACTGTAAAATCTCTCATTGCAAGCATCTGCTGTTGACAGCAGGCGAGCCATAGAGGAAGGAATGCAGAATTCTTTTTCTATGTACGCAACGCAAGGTAGAGTTAGCAAACTCTTGCATTACATTGCATTGCGTAGCTTGTTGCATGTGTTTATGTGGATGCTTATATTGAATAACATGAGTACAAATACTTGCGCTTAAGCTGCGTCTGCGTTTAGATGTCATCATGAATGCGGCATTGCTCTATGCCCAATGAGAATGTTGATTCGTTTATAGCTGTAGGTGTATTCTCCATATTTCAATTTAAAAAGTGTACTTCTTTTGTTCCCTATTTTAATCTGTTTAGGTTTATATTTATGTACGAGGGCGACACTGAACATGTTTAGAAAACCAAACAAGCATTATTGTTAAAAAAGAAATAGATGGTTTTATTGTATTTCCAAGACATTCCCTTTTAGCGTTGATACACTTCTGAATTTGATGAAGCCAATCCTTAAAGCATATTACCACTTTTTGTGAGCCACATCAGAAATAAGATTTTTATAATGTTGCACTGTTTCATCTGAGGACGAAAAAGGAATTCAACACATTTTATCTTTAATTTTTGGAAAGAAAAATAAATACCAACGTGCTATGTCAGGTACAGGGTCAATAGTGCTAACCTTTAGGCCATCCAGATACTCAGTTTAGCTGTATGTTACGATATGTTGTCATGAAGTTTTTTTTTCTTTCATACCAATTCCACACTAGTCGTCTTTAACTTGAACTAACCCTTGAACTGTACAACTCTTTTAACGCACGAAGGGATATCTGCCCAGGAGAAATACGGGGCAGTTGGGCCACCGATCGTAGCTATACGTTTGTTAGAAAAACAAACTAGCAACAAACTTCTTACCAGTACTGTGAATTCATCGGCATTTTGTAGACTTAGATGTTTTTGAAGGGCCAATTGAACCGATTGACTTCTCGTTTAGGATCATAACAATAAATCTAGGATTTATTACCACTAACAATATTTCAAACCAAATTTGAAGAGCCTCTTTTAATTTTTTCAGCTTTCTTCACCAATTAATGCGTTGTTGTCTTTGATCGGGAGCCAGTTAATGTAGAATCTACGATACCCTTTCTCAAGTCTAACAATTGATGAAAATGTTTTGGATTTGATTCATATCAATACTCAATATCACCCGAATAAATTCATAAAATGTCCTTCGTTCTTCTACAAGATTGCACGATCAGTGACAATATTTTCATCAGTAACAGCTGTTCGTGGGCGTCCTTTAACAAATTAATCACCGATCTCTTTCAGTTCGTGAACGAAAATTAAACTGTTGCCTTAGATGGACTTCATTGCCAAATTCATGTCTAATCCGAGCACGATTTAAAATCATAAAAAACCATAGATAGGAAATGCTCTCTAATTTATTTTGGGGTAAAATGATAATTAACAATAACAATAATTGCATAATACAAAATAACAAGAAAATAACGATAATTAATAAATGATTACAGCAAGTCTTACAAACGATATAGCAATCAACTCGAAAAGTATTAGAAAGAAGCTGTCAGATATAAACAAATTTCATTTCATTTCCTAGTGGTTTCAAAAGTCTCATTTCTGCCTATTATGTTAATGTGCATATTTCAGAGCCAAATGGCACCACTAAAGCATGATTTTGGTAGTTTGATTCTCCTGAATTTACTAAAAAGTGCTCTTTGAAATGTTGCAATGAGTTTCTGGAATGTGTGAAATAATACTAACAATAAAATTTTACCATATTTATTACATATGTTTTACAAACAAAAATGGTTAAGATTCACATGAATTATCCACACACTGTTTGGATCTCTTCTACGAACTAATATTTTCACTTTCTTTATATAATTGGTTCATGGGGAAATTTAAGACCACAATTTGTCTGTGATTATTACAACAATATAAACAGGGTTTCAAACTTACGATTACGATTTAAACGATTTATTATCATTTTAGCCAAGAGTATTCTCTTTTTTCGCTTTAACATCTAAAGAATCTTAAGAACAGTTCTGCTAATGCTTATCTCTATTATCATGATGTAGATAAAAGAATAATCTCTTATAAGAATAGTTTGTTTGCAAAACACGAAAGGAAAGTCATGTGGATGAAACATATCTAATTTTTCATAGTGAGTGTGTGTTTTTATGATATACTGGTCAACTTACTTAGAAATACACTGTAGCTAATGCATCTTCAAAACCGGTTACTGAAAAAATAAGCAGTATAAGGCAAATTTAAATAGTCTGAAAATCTTACAGCACGAACGAACGAAAGAAGGAAAACTTAAGTTGATTGCTATGCACTTAATGGAAGCTGGAATGTGTCCAGAATTGTTGCCGATCCTCTCATAGAACATGATTTGTTTCCACTATCTGTAATTGCAAGCGGATCCCTTGTTTGTCACTGCAGTAAGCTGACAAAGGAGAATCTAAGTGCTTTATATATCCACAGATTAGCATTTTATTCACTTAATGCATTCATGTACTGCAGCGGTCTTTCAATTATAACATGTAAATCACCATTAGATATAACTTTGCTATTTCATGCTCTAGATAGCATGATTACGTTATTCCTATCCTTAGGGATGATAACATAATTTCTTTTGAGATTTCTTGTCGAAAAAGAAGATTGTGCCTTCGATGTTGGATTAAGGAAGAAACGGAATCTGTGAGTATGCAAAATATATTAAAGGTATTGTTAATGTAACCAATGTTCTGATTCACTACTTTATTTTTTTTATTATCTAATAGGAATTTCATTTTTGTTTCTTCTTTCTCCCGGGCATTTTTAACACGACTTTAGGCATTCCAAAAATAAGTTTTGTTACTATAATTACTTGTAGGGTTGGAGGTTTTGAATGAAAACTGCAAACATGGTTGATTAGCACTGAACTAGAATATTGTATTCTATGTGGAGAGAAAAACAGTGTTTTTCTACTGTTTAACAGAATGTAACGAGGTAAGAAATTGGAGATAAGAAATTTGGGAAGACAAAAATGGGATAGATAGTATGCCAGGGTAGATGATGACACCGAAACTGTTGAATGTCAAGGGAAAGAAAGAATTATAGATATGCGGCAATATTTTAGGTAGGTAAAAGAAAACTGGATAAGAAGGAAGAGAGAGAGAGGGACAGAGAGGGGGAGAGATGCTAACAACCAGGGAGTAGTGCCTAAGCACTACAAAACAATGTACATTAAGATAAATAATATAGTTTAAGTAACACAAAATAATTTTTTAAGTGTTAAATGTTACCATTGCACAATAAGTGTATGTTCTATTAAATGTATTAATATGAAGCAATTCTTTGCTGCAAAATTGAAGATGGTTCCGTACCTGGTCATACAAGCTTACTTTACAAGAGCTACTATAATTATTGCGTTCAAACGGGAACGGTTCAAAAATTATTTTTAATTTCTCTATACGCACCATATACATAGTATATAGAGAAGGTATTGCACTCCTTCCAAAAATTCGATACCGAGATTTCACCGTGTGTGTGTCCGTGTGTCTGTGAACACGGTAACTCAAAAACGAAAAGTCAAACTGGTATTTAAGTTTATTATTTTCCAGGGATGCGACACGAAGATTTTGATAAAAATCCCCCCACCCCCAATTACCCTTTACATGGAACATTTTTCGAAAATGTTGATTTTATTAAAAATGGCTCTAACGATTTTGATTAAAACGTCAAATATTAAAGATATTTAATTGACAAATAAAATGTATATCTTGAATTTTCTGGAAATAGCCTCTGAAGACTACTTTATTCTGGATGAATTTTACGGAATTTTGTATAATTACTAAACCGTAAGAGATAGACAAAAACTAAACACACAAAAAATGTAGAGCACATTAAAACATACAATTTATGTCATATACTTTTTTCGTGGAATTGAACGTTTTTTAGATATTCCTTGTTTTTTGTTTCAACTTTGAAAAACTTATACTTTTCTCATACGGAATTTGTCAACTCCTGTCCATACAAACAAAGGAACTTCAGTCATATAGCAACCACCTTTTGACTATCACTTTAACTTATGGTACTCCCTTATTTGCCTTCTACTTGCAAGGAAGCCAGTAATAAGGCCCTTTCTGTTAATTTTTTTTCTTGATTAGCGTTAAGTAAATAAAAGAATAAGCTTTCTAACAATTATTTAATGTAGAGATGTAGAGAAATTCATGTGAATGAAACATCAGATTTTTAGACCTGTATCAATATGGGCTCTTTTAGTGTATCACTTGCCTGGCGATTAATGAGCTGTTAATTAGATGATTATAGGGTCCCTTTCTGATCAATGAGGTCTTCGGTAAAACGTAGATATTGAGATTCAGGTCGTGGTAGCGGTATGAATAAGTTAAAAATTACACTGAAACCAGAAATTTAAACGTATAATTTTTGCTTATAAGTAACAACTGACATTTAGTTTTACGCTTTCCTAAAACTCCGTTGTGTTGCATTCACATGACCTTCTCACCTATTGTGTAACAAACTATTCTTACAAAATCTTATCCTTCTATCACTTCATAGTAATCAAGATAAACATTGGCAGAAATGGTTATAATATATCGTTTCTTATAAGCAGAAGAGAAATAAGGGAATAAATGACGCTCTAGTGTAATCTTTTAAAAGCTGTTGCTATGTGACTGAAATTCAGCTGCCTTTCAGGGCCAGAAGAAATATATACGAGTATAAAGACACAGGAATGGCAAATTCCCGTGTGAAAAAAAATAATTATTTTAAAATTGAAACCAGTAACAAGTAATATCTCAGAAATATTAACTCTACATAAAAATATGTGACATAAATTGTGTGTTATAAAGAGAGTTTTTTGTTTATATCTTACGCAAAAGTCAACTATTATTTTTTGCGTAAATGTCTTTAATATCCGGTATTATGATCAAAATCGTTTAGACTTTTTTTAAAAAAATAAAAATTGTTTAATACTGTTCCATGCAAAGTATAGTTTGGGGTAAGAGGATATGCCACACCACATCCTTGGATGTTGTACTTAACTACTCAGCTGGGTATTTAGCGACTTTTCTTTTTACTTTCTCTATACGCACTATGTATATAGTGTATAGAGAAGGTATTGCACTCCACCAAAAAATTCGATACCGAGATTTCACCGGAAATATATGTTTTAGGGTTCCCTGTATCCAAAAAAAGTATTTCCAGAAAAAGGTCCGCGTGTGTGTGTCCGTGTGTCCATGTGTCCGTGTGTCTGTGAAAACGGTAAGTCAAAAAGGAAAAGTTACCAAACTTGGTATTTAAGTTTAGTATCTTCCCGGAATGCGACACGAAGATTTTGAGAAAAATCCCCCCACCCCAAACTACCCTTTATATGGAACTATTTTCGAAAATTTTGATTTTCTAGAAAATGGCTCTAACGATTCTGATTAATATATCCTTTATTAAAGATATTTACCTGACAAATAAAATGGATATTTTGAATTTTCTGGGAATAGCCTCTGAAGACTGCTTTATTCTGGGTCAATTTTACGGAATTTTGCATTAACTGCTAAACCGTAAGAGATGGACAAAACCTTACCACACAACAAATATAGGGCACTTTAAAACACACAATTTATGTTATATATATATATATATATATATATATATTTCGTGAAGTTGATTGTTTTTGAGATATTCCTTGTTTTTGGTTTCAGCTATAAAACACATACTTTTCTCATACAGGACTTTGTGAACTCGTGTCCATACAAACAAAGGAACTTCAGTCACATAGCAATCAGCTTTTGATTATCACTTTAACCTATAGTACTCCCTTATTTCGCTTCTGCTTAAAAGGAAGCAAGAAATGAGACTATTTCTGCTAAATTTTTCTAGATTATCAGGAAGTAAATAGAAGCATAAGCTTCTTAAAAATATTTTATTGCAGAGGTACAGAGAAAGTCATGTGAATGGAACACATCAGATTTTGGAGTTATGTTTTTCACACACATACACAAAGACACTACATGCATGCGCGCGCGGCGCTGATCTGCTTCTTAAAATGCTTTTTATTTAGGGCACCCCAAAACGAGCATCTCCAATGATATCCCGTATCGCATTTCTGGACGGAATACATTGCTTTCTCTAATGTAATATATGCTAAGTGGAGAAAGAAAAACTGTAATGATTAGATACAAGTATGTGAGCGGTTGTTTAAATCCCAGCATTTATTACAATATCAAAATTTCCACATCCCGTCCAAAAATATGTTTAATGAACTTAATGCAGTTGACAATTTTCTCTCCATTCATCTTTATGTTCTTGACTAGATATTTTGTTATGACCTACTATGTAAAGTATCGGCTTTAATGACTTTGATCTTTTAGCGCGATTTCATGACATCGCGTCAGCGAGCACAAACCTGTCGCGTGTCACTTTAGGATAACTTTTCTGCTTCCTATTAAATTTCTCAGCTAATATACCTTTCAATATTCCAGTATCCAGTCCTTCTTTCAACTCATTGGTTACTCGTATACATAATTTCACTAGGTATTTGAAACTGTTCAAAATCCTACACTCCATCCTTATAGTCTAGAATCAACATTATATGACTTTAACTGAAAAGCTTAAGCATAGCTTCCAAGTACGTATGGTGCTGCTAAGCTCTGGGTAGCGCTTTTCCTTATTTGGAAAAATATGCTTTATTTTTGTTCTGGGTTTAGTGAAAGTTATCTATAACAATGTAAATATTTTAAACGAAATTTAAAACCTTTAGTTAATAAGAAGAAGAAAAAAAGAACCTACAGCTGTTCATTAGCTAGCCTTTAATTTTTTAAAAAATGCAAAAAAATATATATATATATAAATAAATAAATTCTGATGTAAATGATGTAAATTAAGAATCTCTATCTTCACTAATACAAATCACCAGATTGGCTATTCAACGGCATCGAACTGCTTCGGCTGTTCTGGAGATTCGTCGGATATGCTTCGCATGGCAAGAGAGAAGACATGCATGCTTCGTAATAGGGATAGGGACCTCCTCCTCCGCGTCTCTTCCCGCGAATATGCCCATTATATAACGCCAGTCACAAATATATTTCGTCTGAGAAGACATACTACAATAATTGCGAATATAATCGAGTTTTATGCCGTAGCAATAGGCTAGACACAATAGTGTCGAAAGGTGGGCAGCATAATGGCAAAATATATCCAAAAGCACTGTTACAAAAGCATTATATTAAAGTGTACAAAATAGATTACAGTAAAAAATCACCCTCGCGCATAATTTTACAGTGCTAACAACAGACATGACAAAATAGGTGCATATCCACATTGGTTTAAGTTAATTTAAGACCAGACCTGTTTCTTCCTAAAATAATAGACCACATAGATATATATTTGCAGGCTTCCACGGCCGTAGTCCATTGAGGTTATGGTTTCCGTGTAGCCCGCGTCATTTCTTATACTGCTCTCTGCCAACGTTCCGTTGCAACTTATGTTCAACTTCTTCCAGATGGAAGAAACTCACCATAAGTTGTAGCGAAACGTCGGCAGAGAGCAGTATAAGAAATGACGTGGGCTACACAGTAAACCATAACTTCAATAGACCACATACATTATTCGGATGGAAATGCTAAACAGTGTCAGAAAATCGCCAGAAATAAATATTAAGTTAGGTGAATAGTGACAAGATAAACAAAACACTCCCAGAAATCAGTGAGCAGCTTAGTTTTAGACACTCTAACTCAAACATAAAGTGTATTATAGTCTATAGAAGTATCAACATAGAATGTAATTAACAAAATATACATGTAGTATTGCGCTAAGCAAAGGACCATGTAGCAAAGAAAAAATTACTAGAAAATGCATACATCTAATCTTATATATGTAATAGAAATTCTTTCTCCAAAAATGTACCGGAATTCACGCTAGCCTAGCTAGTTCACAGAATACGCCACTGGTAACGTCGGTCTCTGTTTTGTTATCGAAAGTTTGCCGTAAAATGCGTTGCTCGTTCGTGACATAACAATAGGTTTCTGCTACCCCAGCTTTCTCTTTTCCTATTCAGCTCGGTATATGCAGGCTTCCAGCTTTAAAATGTTTTGTTCCAAACCTTCAAAATTATAATGTTGCAAAATGGTATATAAATCCTACCAGTTTCTTCCTCATTAAAATTTGGAACGCATGAAAAGGTTGTGACTAACTGATCAATATTTCATAAATATGGTGTCAGCATAACATTAGAATGAAGTGAACATGATATTGAATAAACACACTTTACAATATCCGAGTTAGCACCATGTAATCGAAAATGTCGTATTGCAAATTTTACAGTTAACTTTATAGTTAAGCTTTGTCTCTTAGAGGAGAGCATATGTTTCCTGTAACTTGGAAGAAAGGTGCATTTCTAATTACCTTAATAGCTTAAATTCACGCAAAAACAAGTCAGCAGATCATGCTGCCATCTCTAGACCAGCCAAACAAACTCGTCTGAATAATGACAATAACTGAGATAAGTACCGCCTCAGCATTTCACAATAAGAAATAGCAACAATTGCAGTTAGGTTTTTAATTTAGGAAGACGGTGTCAAGAAAATAGGGGCCTATTCGCGTCCCAACAAAAATTCTTGGGACGCGGGTCATACAAGTAAAAAATCTTGTGTTCCATTCACATGACTTTCTCTACATCTCTGCAATAAATTATTTTTAAAAACCTTACGCTTCTATTTGCTTCATGCTAATCAAGAACAAATTAGCATAAATAGTCTTATTACTTGCTTCCTTGTAAGTAGAAGCGAAATAAGGGAGTGCCATAGGTTAAAATGATAGTCTAAAGTTGGTTGCTATGTCACTGGTTCCTTTATTTGTATGAACAGGTGTTGAGAAACTCCTGTATGAGAAAAGTTTAAGTTTCTTAAAGCTGAAACAAAAAACACTGAATATCTAAAAACAACCAACTCCACGAAAAAATTTATATAACAAAAATTGCGTGTTTTAACGTGATCTACATTTTTTGTGTGGTAAGTTTTTATCTACTCTTACGGTTTAGCAGTTATGCAAAATTTCGGAAAATTCAAAATATACATTTTATTTGTCAGGTCAATACCTTTAATATACGATATTTTAATCAAAATCGCTAGAGTACATTGTTCCATGTAAAGGGTAGTTGGGGCAGGGGGATTTTTCTCAAAATCTTCGTGTCGCATCCCTGGAAGATACTAAACTTAAATACCAAGTTTGGTATTTTACCGACTTTGCTTTTTTGAGTTATCGTGTTCACAGACACACACGGACCGTTTTCTGAAAATACTTTTTTTTGGATACAGGGGGCCCTAAAACATATATTTCCGATGAAATGTCAATATCGAATTTTTTGGTGGAGTGCAATACGTTCTCTATACACTATGTACATGGTACGTGTAGAGAAAGTAAACAGGGGACTGTCCCGTTTTTTTATGGGACAAATGGCAGACTTATCGCATATTCTATTTATATGTTTTCTCTATATGAGTAAATGTACATGCATATATTATATGTATCCATTATTGGAGTACTCACTCTATATGCTTTACCTTTACATTAAGAATGATTGATAATTGTGATTGCGATCAAGTCGTCGGCTTCAAATCTTGAGTTAACCAACCGAAACGAATAAAAGTATCTCATAATCCAGCGATAATGTTATTTCTTAAGAAAGTTATTCGATGTCTACACCTGAGCTGTCAATAGAATGGCATTTGATTATTAATTTCTAATATTTATGCCTTCAAACACAAATGACGCAACCATTGTAGGATATATTGGCGTACGAACGATGTACTGTTTTTTTTTTTTTTTCAGAACTATTGAGCAAGCAAGCTTACCCATGCTGAACTAAAAAGTAAAACAGTATTATAAAATTAATTCTTTTTCCACACAAGCTTTGTGTAGACAAGAAATGGATAACTAGAATCATACTGAAACATTCAACGTCGTAGTCGGGATTTGGACTAAGGATCTCTCGGTCTCTAGTTGGTTACTCTAACCATTGAGCTACCATGGCAACGTGTCGACACAGCATTAAATTCCCCAACTGACTCGCATGTATCCCGGTGAACCACAAGGTGATCTCAAATAATTTAGAGATGACATACCCCAATGGCTTAAGTACTTAAAGCCCCGGGCTTCATAGTTTAACCAACTATCAGTTTCTATCGCAATATGCATTGGAAACACCATATTGATTATATCTTGCCCAAACTCTGCATGTTTTGCAATCAGATCATTTATTCAGCTTATAAATAAGAGTATTCTAAAGCGAGCGTATTGTGCTTATTTTCTTACATTGATGACCTATGGAATAATATTCTGGGGAAATTCGGTAGGTGCCCAAAAAAGTATTTACTGTGCAAAAAAGGTAATAAGAACGTGGCAAGACACATAAGTCACTGTTGGAATTTTGTCATTAACCTGTGAATATATTCTAGCCGAATTGTTACTTATAATAAATAACTTAGAAAAGTTTACACAAAATACAGATATACATAATAAAGTGACTAGACACAGACAGAACTACATATACCACCAAATAGTTTGCAGACATTCCAAAGAGGGGTTTACTACAATGGTATAGTTTTATTTAATTCACTTCTAAAGGAATTGCATATGAACAAAAACAAGTTTCAATCAGAATTAAAAAGATACATTACTCACATATTCTATACAGAGGAGGATGTCATTCGATCAAAAAATACTAGAAATAATTAATGCAGTGTTGTGGACATAATATAAATGAATATTCTTAGAATGCATACTGTTCGAAATACTGTATTTGAAAACAGTTATTTAATTGTAAATTATTCAAAACTGACACCTATGAAAAATTCAATATCAGAGATTAATTACTTTATTTTATTTATTTATTTACATAGAATGTCCCAATGAGCATATTGCTCTAGGTAGGGACTGCCCTGTAGTGAGCGGTAGCAAAATATAAAGAATAAACTATATACATAAATACATATAAAAAGGAGTACACAAGTATAAGCGTTTTATATGTATATAATTTTAAAGCTATTTTGTGTGGGTGTGTTATTAAACTTAATGCAATACTTCAACAAACACCATAAGGAGTTGTATTGCTCAAGTAGGTATTTGAAGACTTTTTTTTTAATTGGGATAAGTTCTTCAATTTTTTCATATTAAATGGGAGACTATAGTATGTTTTGGTGGCACCACGTAATAACTTTTTCTTCAATATTTGGTAAATGAAATGGAGTTTTATTTATGGACGCTCTTTAACTGCTGTGATTCTCAGCGTCCCATTCTATATTGGGCGTGAAAGACCGCTTAATTTTGTTCAGAGGCCTGAGGCTTGAGGTTCTTTTACGTGCCGTAAATCTACGACGTGGGACCAACTTCCCTTCCGAAGGAAGCCATGCTAAGGATTTTTATGTCCGAAGAAATCCATCGTCCTCCGCCGGGTTTGAACCCGCAACCTTGGGTATATGAAATTAGCATGGTAACCATTACACCACGGAGGTAGAGTAGAGTTGCTGATTCTATGCAAAAATGATTGGCTGATCTTATTTTGTAGGAGTGAATATCTTTTCTGTGTTTGATTACAGAGTTGGTACCTACATATTCTTTGTAAATACATATATTAATAATTATCAAGAGTAATTAGTAAATGTAATTTATGACTTGATGTATATCTTAGAGTTGGAGTTTGTGTTTAATCTTAAAACAGATCAATAGATATCAACGTAATGTGGAGGATTTTTGTGGAGAGTTTTGTGAGTCTCTACTATGTACAGAAAGTAAAAAGTTGAAATTTCACTCCCAGTGTCCCCAAGAAGTTGCTTGAGAATCCCACATTAATCTTGACGAAACATGTGGAGTGTCTGTGAGTGGTTAAAGTATTTTACCCTTGGAGATTTGTTATGGAATGTAAGGAAGAGAATCGGGTTTGAGTCAATGTAGAGCAGCAGGGAGTCAAGGTGGTATGGGTCTCCTGCTCATGTATTGATCCGGTAGAACTTCCTCTGTGTGTGTAGGAACATCACCCTGCTGTGCTCTGCCTCCACAGCTAGGCTTGCAAAATCTGCCAAAATACAAAACATCGACACGCCCCCTAGTGCTGCCTCCAATTGATCGTGCTCCATTCAATTAAGTGCACTATGCTTGATGAGCATTGTGTTCCTATTGATTTGACACATTAATAATGTTTGGAAGGAGGTCACTTCTAGAAACATCAAATAAATTCTCTAGATATTTTTGGGCCTCTAGGCAGATAAATATATGGTTTAAAACGGAAGTATCCAAGGTGTCTATCAATTTTGTCATCAGAACAAGTTGATGGAAATGGAAACATGAATCTCTATACTTATAGAACTGATTCGGACTTCAATCTTCAGTCTCTCTTTCCAACACCTCTCCTACACACGGCTAATAGCCAGACGAAAATTAATTGATATAGGTATCAAATAAATTATTTTAAAGCATTCTATATTATTAATTGTTGGTAATACATCTGTGAAAAATTAAAAATTAATTTTCACAATAAACTAACCGAATACTTAACTTTAAGAAAACATATCGTTTTTCCACTTGGCATAGTTTTTCAATTAAATGAAACTTTAAATGTATAGACGCATGCTTATGAAGTAGCATTCCCAACTTTAAACTTTATTTTTTCAGAAACATTTTTCAAATAATTTTAAACATTTAAAATATTTATACTGCCTCTCAAAGGTACAGTAAATAAAACAGTCATATAGTTTTCCGATATACTGTCGCCATTTTGAGAAATAAATTATTAAAGTTACAAAAATCAAGAGTTTTGGAGAGTACAAAAAAAGGTGATGCGTTTAATTTTAATCAAAATCGTTAAGAGACATTTTTAAGAAAAACAAACTTTTCCAAAAAAGTTCCAAGTAAAGCATCCTTGGAAGAAACCAAACTTAAATAGTTTGGTATTCAACAGTCTTTTCGTTTTTGAGTTATACTGTCCATAGGCACACATACACACTCAAACCCAGACGCACACACATAGGCACACACACACACACACGGACCTTTTTGTAAAAATGCCTTTTTTGTATTCAGGGGGACTCAAAATATGCATTTCCGGTTAAATCTCGGTATCGAATAATAATAATATTTGGGCCAGTAAGTATGCGTATTCTAACAAAAGCTCTTTTTTACTTCAACAAATACTTTTTATTTTTCTACAATCTGCTCACAAATAACTGTATTTTGTAATAGTTTTGTCGTATAGTTTCTGTTCTACGTTTGTTGAACTGACGATACAGTTTGCTATGAAATTCCGGTTGGACTCCCTCAGCGTTGTACGGATGTATTACCAGTAAAAACTGCATTCCAGGCAACATTTTGTTCTCCTTTTTATATATGTTGGTTACGTGATGGAAATTTCGAGAAGCCAACGCGCTGCATTATAGCGCAGGTTTCACAAAGCTCACCCAGTCTTAACAATGCGCCACTTCGCCGTCAAAGAACCTTCCGAAATCACATATGTCGGCTCGTATGGGCATAACAATGACTGCCAATAATTAACTATGGCTTCCAAAGCAGTTCAACGATTACGGCCGCAGGGCGCAGTCATAGTAGTATTAGTGAAAAACAATTATTATCTAGAATGTTGAGTAAAGCACTAATTGGCAGCTGGAAGAAAGAAAGAAAGAACGGACACAAAAACATTTTATGTACTGCAGTAACTGCTCGGAAATAATGACAATAAACTCTTGTTGTTCACGTTTTTACCCCTTTTATTTGCGACAGCCGCTGCCTTCGCTGCCACTCTGGTAAAATTTTTCATTGCGAATTCTCCACAAAAAGCGTCCCAGGTCTCAACTAAACTAATTACAAGCTCTCTGGAAATGTCTTAATCACGTTTCTGAGAGAAGTGCCTTGTACACTTCTTGTCAGATTTCAAAGTTATGCGTTTTAAACATCAAGCAACAGTTAATGCGAGTATACGATTTGGAGTCCGAATGGATAAGTTCAACTGAAAAATTCGTAAAAAGTTGAATTAATGAGTAATAGATGGGATTAAAATATCTTCTCCGCTATGTTGGACATAATTATTTATTCACGCCACTAAACAACCGTTCGATTGATTTCAGATTATATTACGTTATATAGTACTAGTTACACTGAACTACAAATGCTGTTAGCCATCGTCGCGTGTGAGATAGGCTACCGAAGCATTCCTTGCCCTGCAGTGACGCAGCCCCGGTAAATGTGAGTCGCGTCATTCAAGGTAAACCCTGTTTATGCAGTGAAGTTCCCCTGTTCAGTCTCACCCATGGAATGCGGCTATTAAGATGCGGTGTATAGGAGCAATGCCCACTCAGCATCATGAGGAAATTGAGAACCTACGATAGGTAGGACTCTCATCCATGAAAGCCAACGTTCTGTATTGTTACCATCGCCTCCCCACATTGGTGGGTTATCATGCTTAAATGGGTGTAAGGACGGATGTAGATTTGTTGAGCCTCTGGTTTGATAGCGAACTATTATGCAATATGGATACAAAGAAGTTACCAAGTTAACCTAATCTGTCATATACGCTTGAAGACGTATGCCATACTCATGCAGATGAAGCGCAGAATTAGGGGAAGCAGAACAAAAAGGATAGCTAATGTTAACTTCATTTTTACTTTCTCTAGTTTTGAGACTGTCTGAATAAAAAAGAACCAGCTCCGTGTTGTGTGTGAACAACAGCATAGAAACAAAAACCCCTTATTCTTAGGTCACAGTTGTTTGAGATATTGAAAGGAGGAGATAGGCAATGGCGGCTACCATAAAGGCCAATACACATAACCGACCTAGACACGGGCAACTGTTACCTACCTATGCATTTTTACTGTCTCAAAAAGCTCTAAAAAGAAAGAAAAAAAAATACCGAATCTTTCAGGGATATGACACGATGCTTGCTTAACATAGAAATTGTTTCGAAACTATTGAGTTCCTCAAAAATGGCTCTAACGATTTGCATTAAATGCCAAAAGTTTAATATACTTTCATGCAAATGAAGTTTATACCTATATTGAATTTTCTTGGAATAACTTTTGACGTTTTCTTGTTCTGGATGGCTTTTGTATAATTGATAAACCACAAGAGATCAAAAAATTGTATTGTGCTTACAACTAACGTATAATTCGACAGTGCGCACAATTTATTTTACGTAGAGGTAACTATTTCCAAGGATTATACACGAAGATTTTCAATAAAGTACCCTCTGCATACATGTCATTGCCACTACTTAAAAGATCTGGCTATCCCATTTGAAAAAGGTTAAGTATTTTAAAACTGAAACGAAACTCTACGAAAGGATGTATATGACAAAGTATGTATTTTAACGATATCTACATTTGTGTAATAAATTTTTGTCTTATCTCTTACGGTTTACCAGTTATGCAAAAGTCAGCAAAATTCATTCAGAATAAATAGGTCTTCAGAGGCTATTCCCGAACAAACTCTAGATACTTATACATTTTATTTATCATGTAAATATGTTTAATATACATAATAATCAAAATCGTTAGGCTCATTTTTTGATAAAACTTTCTGAATTTTTTCCATGTAAAGGGTAGCTGAAAGTGGGAGGATTTTCTTGAAAATAATCGTATCGAGTCCTTGAAGATACTGAACTTGAATACAAAGTTTGGTATTTAACGTTTTTGAGCTATGGTACCAAGGATACACACATAGACACACACGCTGACAAACAAACGCGGGAATTTTTCTTTAAGTGTTTTTTTTTTTATTCAGGGGTTTCGTATATACATGGCACTGCATAAAAAGTAACAATTTAAAAACCTTATACACCGCTTTGGTATTGTCGGCCAGGACCCCCGACAGCCTGGCCGACAGTTGTAGAGAGAGCTTGGATTTGAACCACGTATCTTTCGGTTCTGTGGGTTGCTTGAAACACTTTATCTTTAATTTTTCTTCAGTTTTTAGGAAAAAACATCTTCTATATCTGCAATTTATTTGCAAATGCACAATTACAAATACGTTAGTTTGAAGGGTGTGGTTAAGGCGAACATATATTTTAGATGTACGAGTGTTAAAGCACTTAGCATCATTTTGTTTGCTCTATAGTTTAGCGTGTTAAAACGCCACGCCCGACGCTACCGGAAGTTTGTGGTACACATCATCTTAGTAATCACATTTAACAGCCCAATGAAAAGATTTTTCTCTCAGTAGCATCTCCACTTTAAGGTTTAGCGTTTTACTCTCATGGTCTCCTGTAAAGAAAGCTAAGCAGCTTTGCTCGGAATTTCCGCCTTTCATTTGAAAACAATTCTCCTGTCACTTGCTACACAGTATTCTTTGTACTCTTACAACAGGAGAGAAGTGTGCGGTGATTTTATGCTCCAGAAGAGCGGATAGCACTGCCTCAAGCAGTTTCAATGTCTCCAAGTGGTGTGACTTTTCTTTGGATCACGCCGCGATACCAGGGTGACCAACTTAGGGCACCCACTTGTCAGCAGAATTAAGACAAAGAATCTCCAAAAGGTCGCTAACATTTGCGTAAGTTTTCTCACCTTTCTTAAATAAATCTGATGTGTTCCGTTCACATAACTTTCTCTATATCTCTACAACAATTAACGATCTACTTCATGCTAATCGAGATAAACATTAGCAGAGATGGAATACACTATGTTAAATGAATAATCAAATCTTTTAAAAGCTGGTTGCCACGTGGTTGAAATCCGTTTCTTTGCTTGCCAGAGTTGATAAATTGCCGTATGAGATAACTTATATTTTAAAACTGAAACTAAATACAATATAAATATAACTGTAGAGTTATAGAGTTGACCATTTTTGAGATATCCACACATAAATTGCATGTTTTAACGAGATCTACATTTTTAGTGTTTTAAAATTTTGTCTCTTAGTCTGGAATGAAAAGCTTTTCAGAGGCTATTCCTAGAAAATTCAAAACATACATTTTATATGTCATGTAAATAGCCTTAATATACGGTATTTTAATCAAAATCATCAGAGCTATTTTTGATAAAATCATAATTTTTAGAATGTTTTCTATATAAAAGGTAGTTGGGAGTGTTTTTTTTTTCTTGAAAATCTTCCTGGTGCATCCTCGCAAGTTTGGTATTTAACGGACTTTTCCTTTTTGAGCTATGCTGTCCACAGACACATAGACACACACACGGATCTTTTTCAGGGGGACCCAAAACATTTATTCTCGGTGAAATCTCGGTATCGAATTTTTGGGTTCATTACAATACCTTCTATGCACTGTGTACATAGTAGATGTAGAGAAAGTAAAGATTTCCAAAAACCTCCAGATTACTCGTTAAAACGTGTTAAATATCTCCAGAAAAACGATTTGACGCAAAACGTATTGTATTCCAAAACCGCTAGATCTGGCGACAAAGTCGCCAAGTTGGTCACCCTGTCTATGACATGTTTCTGCCGTGATGTGGTAAATTAGGGACAAGCAAGCAGTGTAGCACGAACCAATAAATATTCCTTTGCGATAACATCGACGTGCACCAGTGTACCATCCGTGCTAAATTGGGAACCATATCAGCTTGAAGTAGAGCACGCCAAGTTGCCAGCGTCTGCTGTGAGTAGTACCCGCACTTCATTTGTTACCTTCGATCTGAAGTAAAACGAAACATTGCTTAGAGCTACAAATTAATCAAAGATTCTTTCTCCACTACCTGATTTCATCCCCAACAGTCTTGATACACCTAACTAAAGTTTTAGATAGTTTATATTAGATGGCAATTTTACAATCGCCTATTAATTAAAAAAGCTGATGTGTTCCATTCACATGACTATCTCTAGTTGTTCCACACACAACTTTTCTTACTAAAGACTACTCTTTTATCTACATCATTCTAATCAAGATAAACATTGCCAGAACTGGCTTTCCTACTTGTATCTTTTTAAGTTGAAGTGAAACATGGGAATACACAGGCTAAAACGATAGTCAGATTTTTAAAATCCGGTTGCTCAGTGTGGCAATTGAAATTCGGTTCTCTTTTCTTCCTTGGAGTAAACAAAAGAGAGAAGAAAAGAAAGATTTGCTCTAGCTATCCCCACCAGCGTCTTTAGTTCTTAACTATCTTGAGCTATTTCATACACATTTTTAGCAGATTCTAGTCTTCAGTCTACTTTTCCTGGTCTTCCTAATTCTCACGTTAATTGTGATATGTCTCGTTTGAGAAAACTTTTAAGTACCTTAAAATTCAAACCAATAACTCGGAATATCGAAAATGGTTAACTCTACAAAAAATGTGTATAACATAAATTGTGTGCTTTAATGAAATCTACATTTTCTGTGTAGAAAGTTCAAGATATATCTACATTTTGTTTGTCATGAAAATATCTTAAACATATACTATTTTAATAAAATTCGTTAGACCTATTTTTGAGAAGACCAGGAAAAGTAAAGATGTAAGAGTCTTGTAATGCACTGCAATTAATTCTGAGTGAGTTTGGTTGATTTATGTTCATCGTCTTTTCAAAGCTGTGCACATTATTGTCCTGAATTTTCTTGTATCAAGCTTCATATTTTTGGTAGTAAAAGTACAAGACGTTTTTATTTACTAATCATGAAATAATTGTTTTATTGCGTTATTTTATGAACTAAAACGATACATATAACGGCAATACATGTAATGAGCAGCTCTTAGAACAGATGATACTTCAGCGTATGCATGTTTACGCTACAAATCCCTCCCCACTACCCTCTCTTTATACCGCTGACTGCTTTGTGTGTTCGTAACTGTGTGCGCTTCGGAACCCAAAAGCCAGCTCTACTGATGATATGAGAAATATGCAGTCTGACACAGTCTGCAGATGTTTATGACTCACAGAGAGGGCATCAGCAGAATATTTATCATGGACTTCTTAGACTAAAAAATCTACATTGGTGAATCTCCAACTGCTTCTGTTACAACCAATAGAAAGGGAATATATTCTTCAGGCTCTGAGGTTGAAGATCCTACACCTAAAGTACCGAAAAGATCCGGTTCCAAATCAAAATGAAAGGAGAACTGAAAGCAAACTTTTGCCACTCTGCGCAATACCTGAAAAACAACAAAAAAAAACAAAAACAAAAAAGAAGGATGAGTTGAAATCAAGAACTATATTTCGGATGTTCAGAATGCAATATATTTCTGTGTATCAGAAGCGAAAGACAATGATTTTACGAATTTTAAGTGATATTTGAAAACATTTTTAACAAAATAATGCCACTATATTTTGGTGTTCTTAACAATTTATTTCATTAATAAATATTTTAATTAAGCTAAGGTTTAATTCAGTAGCTTATTTATTTATCTTGTATAAAATAAAACTTGAAATTTGAATCTTGAATCTTGTGTTTGTTATATTATGACCGGATGTCCAGCCAGCTGGACGTTACAGAAATTCACTAAATATCACCGGAGGAAAAATAATTAAAACTTTAGTGTCAATTGTGATTTTTTAGGATAAGATATTCAGGAAACATGTTTAATAACATTGAAAGATTTTTTCGGGGCTCAGGAGGATAAACAAATCAATATTGCACAGTAAACATCCTACATCTGTACATTATTTCTTTAGAAACCCTTCATAAATTGTTTGTATCTTTTATTCTTTTGTCGTTTTTCTCATGCGGAATTGCAGAATAAATTTATTATTTTGGGTTAATATTCCAAAAGTGACTAATATATTTCTAAGTCCAACGAAAATTATGTGTATCAGTGTAACTGAATACAGTACAAGCAATTTCATGTATAATGTATTCAAATGCACCTGTTTATGAAGTAATAAATATCCGATAGATATGTGCCCATAGAAAACTACATTCCCACAAAACTCATTTTCTTCGTCATTTTCTTCGAAATCCAATCTTCCTTAGTGCTTTTTTTTTTTTTTTTTTTTAATTCAGTTCCGGAGTCTGGTCGGGACTCCGGCGCTGTATACCCTATCTTTATTTACCCAATTGTTTTACTATGTTTGCTGTATGAGTACTGAATTGCTGTTTTCTTCTTTTACAGACACACCCACACACATATACACAACCATATAATACGTATGCACAAGGCGGGACTCGAATCCACGATCCCCTGCGCTACGGAGAACCAAAGCGAGAAGCCTTGGCGAGTGCGGCCATGGGGACCGTAGTGTTTACACATAACTTCTAATAAACACGAAACCCTATACAAGGTGTGATAAAAAAATTAACGGTATTTTTATTAATTTCCGGGCATATACAACAGATTTTCAAAACTATTTTTGTCTTGAAGGTACTCATGTTCTTAATGTATGTTTACATTTTCAGCTGTTTTGAATACTTAGTTTATTGTTAACAGTTAAAAAGCTTATATATGTTTTCGAAGGCTCAGCGAATTTGCATTAAATCTTGCTTGAAAGTGCAGTAAAGTGTTCGAAATATGGGCTGTGGCTTTTGGCAAATCCACTATGAGTAAGAGAAAGTGTTTCGAGTGGTATCAACGTTTCAAAGAGGGTCGAGAAGACTCTGAAGAACACGATCCTCTGGACGTCCTAACACATCAATTACTGATGACAATGTGGAAGATGCATGGAAATGATTCTGCCATATGGTTGTACAGTCAACAAAAATTCCTACCTATAAGTTATTCGCCGTTTTCTTGAAGCAATCAGAAGATAACGACCAGAATGCTCGCAAATGCTCTCACCTTAACGATTGTTCGCGATTTTTTGGCAAAAATCCGGAAACATTATGATGCCCCAGCCACTTAATTCGCGGATATGGACCTCTGCGACTTCTTTCTTTTCCCGAGGTTGAAGACAACATGAAAGGATGTCGTTTAGTCACTACTGGTCAGCTTAAAACAATCGCTCAAGTAGCTGAACACCATAAGCAAAAGTGAGTTCCAGACTTACTTCCAAGATTGGAAAAAGTGCTGGCTCAAGTATCTGAGGGAGTTTACTTTGAAGGGCACAAAGTTTATATAGATAGATATATAAAGATTGTTTAAGAAAAACAAAAATGCCCATTATTTTTTGACGACACCTCGTATGCCATACTGAAGAACGTGCACCATAGGCTACTAGGTATCCTTCTGGCACTGACTTTGACATCCCTGCGTTAAAGGGCTCTTGTGTGTTGTAAACTGCAAAAGGGAGGCATGAAGTTCGCTTGACACGCGATTATGAATGTTCGTACCTCATTCATTACACTTGGTATGACTCCCGATCTTATTAAGTATTTTATGGGATCCGCAATTTACAATGTGAAGAATAGAGGTTTCGATTCCTATGCTATAGAAATAGTAGGGTGTTAGTGAATGTAAGAGAATTCTGAATGTATTGTACTTCAATGCACTCCAAGAAGCTATTTGCGCAAATAGAGCATTTGTACTCCCCTCATATTGCACATGTGAGTACATGGACTTGTTTCTTCGCAGCAAAAATTCCTAACATGGTTTCCTTCGGAAGGGAAGTAAAGCCGTTGGTCCCGTGTTGTAGATTTACGTAAAAGTACCTCAAGCCTGATAAAAGAGGCATCTGAGTAAAATTAAGCTGTCTTTCGCGCCCAGAATAGAATGCGACGCTGAGAACCATAGCAGTTAAAGTGTACATAAATGAAATCTCATTTCCATTTTTATTTGTAGCATAAATTACAACTAGAGTACATTAATTCATTTTAACCGCCTAGGAAGTTGCTTAAGGTCATCTGTGAAATTTGAATAAAAAGGGGTAAACATTAAATTTTCTTTCAGAATAAAATATATAAATTTTAAGACTGTTTTTCACCTGACGTACTTTAACTGATAATTAAAATTAGTGTTTTGGAGAACCCCAAAGGAATAATTATGCTACACTAATTAGAACTAATATAAAAATATAAAATCACAAATTAGTATGTAAATCACTTGCCTTAAAATAGAGCAGTTATGCGAATATGTTTTAAAATGCTTTACGTAGTTCTTTTATTAAAACGATTATTATTATGTAAATAATAGTTAAAAGTATTATTTAAATAGCCACACAAACTAGAATTTTGATACTTGAACAAAATAGCATTATTATTGTCTATAATAATAAGCATACATTTCAATAAGATATTTTATCTATATATTGTTGAGTTTCCAAATTTCTCAGATGTATCATCTTCAAATAAGCATATTATACAATTGTTTAATAAGGTGTCCCACAAAGTGATTTTCTCTGCATTCAAACTGTGAAATTCAATCTAATACCCTCCACTTTACTTTAAGAGTATTATTATTACTATTTGGAATTTCAGTAAAGCCTGAAGCTACTCTTAGGTCGCGTTTTCATCTGCTGGGCTCTTTTCTATCCTTAATCGCTTTTTATTGTATTTATTCATCTCGAGCTTTTCTTTGCAATAAGAAGTGTATGGTACACCAATCTCTTAGTCACACTGCAACTTCTTTAATTGTTTTGAAATTATAATCAGTCATTCTTTTGTTGGAATTTCTCTGTTCCGCGTACAGTTACCCATCTGGAATATATAAAGATAATACTGTTCCTTCGGCGAAATAACTGATTCCAATTATCTCTCTTTCCCCTCACCCGTCTCTCTCACCAATATAGGGAAATCCATTTTCAGACATTGGCGTCGTAAAACCAAAGAGAAATGATCAAATATTGGATTACAGCATCTAAACCTTCCGAATGTTTTAGTGTACTGTTTACTATATCATTTCGATGTGCTTTCGTTGCAGACAATTTAATGGAATGTTAAACAAAAAGATGCTAAAATTTAATCCTGCATTAAAATCTTATTAACAAAATTGTGTGTATACGTGGGTGCGCTAATCTGGATATCACTCAACCGCTTTCTAGGTTGGCAATTTTTTCACTTGCATAGACCATAAGAAATGTACATGATTAATGGCCGATTTTACGGTAAATATTTACAGTTACCTTAACGGATACTTTACCAGCTGGTGGAAATAGCGTTTTTAATTTCTCTACACGTACTATGTACATAGTGTATAGAGAAGTTATTGCACTCCATCCAAATACCGAGATTTCACACGAAATATATGTTTTAGGATCACCTGTATCCAAAAAAAGCATTTTCATAAAAAGGGTCCGTGTGGGTGTGTGTGTGTGTGAGTATGTATGTACGTGTGTCAGTGTGTCCGTGAACACAATAACTCAAAAAGTCGGTAAAATACCAAACTTGGTCTTTAAGTTTTGTAACTTCCAAGGATGCGTCACGAAGATTTTTAGAAAAATCCTCCCCACCCCCAACTACCCCTTACATGGACCTTTTTTTCGAAAATGTTGATTTTCTAAAAAAATGGCACTAACGATTTTGATTAAAATATCGTGTATTAAAGATATTTGCCTGACAAATGAAATGTATATCTTGAATTTTCTGGGAATAGCCTGTGAAGGCTACTTTATTCTGGATGAAATTTACGGAATTTTGCATAATTGCTAAAGCGTAAGAGATGGACAAAAAAAGTTGCCACATAAAAGATGTAGACCACGTTAAAGCACACAATTTATTCAGTATACATTTTTACATGGAATTGATCGTTTTTTAGGTATTCCTTGTTATTGGTTTCAGCTTTGAAAAACGTATACTTTTCTCCTACAGGAATCTGTCAACTCCTGTCCATGTAAACAAAGGAACTTCAGTCACATACCAACCAGTTTTTGACGATTAATTTAACCTATGGTACTCCCTTATTCCGCTTCTACTTATAAGGAAGAAAGTAATAAGATTATTTGTGCTAATTTTTTCTCCATTAGCAAGAAGTAATTAGAAGCATAAGGTTTTTAATAATATTTTTGGCAGCGATATACAGTCATGTGAATGGAACACATCAGATTTTTTTATTTATGGATGATCTTTAACTGTTGTATCCACAGATCTTGTAAACAAATGTAACCTAAGTGCAATAAATGTTAAAACTATATAATCTTTTTACTTTCTCTGCACGTATTATGTACGTAGTGTATAGAGAACGCATTTCATTCCACCTAAAATCGATACCGAGATTTAACTGCAAATATACGTTTTAGGGTCCCATATCCAAAAAAAAACATTTTTTGAAAAAGGTCTATGAGTGCGTGTGTGCCCGGGTGTCCGTGAACATAACGAGACTCAAAAACGAAAAGTCGGTAACATACCAAACTTGATATTTAAGTTTTGTATCTTCCAAGGATGCGACACGTAGATTTTGAGGAAAGTCTCCCACCCTAAAACTACCCTTTACTTGGAAACATTTTCGAAAATTTTGATTTTTTCGAAAACGTGTCTGACGATTTTGAATTAAATACCGTATTATAAAGATATTTAAACGACAAATAAAATGTACATCTTCAATTTTCTGGGTATATTCTCTAAAAACATCTTTATTCTGGATGTATTTTGCTAGATTTTGGTTAACTTGTTAACCGTAAGAGATAGACAAAAACGTTCTACATATGTAGATCTGCTTGAAACACACAATTTATGCCATATATTTTTTTTTTTTCGTAGAGTTGACCATTTTTAGATATTCCTTATTATTGGTTTCAGTTTTAAAATGCGTAGAACTTTTCACATACGGGAATTTGTCAGCTCTTGGCACTGCAGAGAAATGGATTACATCCATCAACTTTTAAAACATTTGACAATCATTTTAGCCTAGTGTGTCCTACTATTTCCCTTCTACTTAAAAGAAAGCATTTCTGCTAACGTTTTTCTCGATTAGCATGAAGTAGATAGAATAATAAACTTTTTAGCAATAATTTGTTATAGAGATCTAGAGAAAGTCACATGAATGGAACACATCAGACTTTTTTTACAATCACTCAATATAACATAAAGCAATGAAGTTTGTTTCGCTTCGTACGTACACTAACAATAAAACAGTTTGGGCCTTCTGTTCTGTTTGGTTTCGTTTATACTGATGTTTATTTTCTGTTCATTAACACAGTTCATCACTCGTATTTAATTATCACACATCATTCCTGTACACAATTCTACTTGTTGGTTGGTGAATAAAGAGTACCACAGTAAAACAACTGAATTTCAAACGTGGTTTTACGATGCTTTTTCTAATTTAAATTTAAATTAGATAATTTAATGCATTCAACAATGCTTTTTACTTTCTATAGCCAGTATGTACGATGTACATAGTGAATAGAGAGGGTATTATATTCCACCCAAAAATTCGATGTCCATATTTCACTAGAAGTATGTTTTGAGGTCCCCCGAGTCAGAAGAAACATTTTAAAAAAAGGTTCGTGTGTCTTGGGATAGGACAGCTTACAAACGAAAAATCCGCTAGGTACCAAACTATGTATTTACGTTTAGTATCTTCCAAGGATGCGACATGAACTACTCTTTACATGGAAAGGTCTTTCGAAATGTTTAATTTTCTCAAAAACAGCCAACAATTTTGTTAAGAATACCTACCGTATATTAAAGATATTTACATCACAAATAATATGTGTATCTTAAATGTTCTCGAAATAGCCTATGAATATCTCTTTTTCCTGGATGAAATTTAAATCACTGGTAAACGTAAGAGAGAGACAAAAAACGTATCACACAAAAAAGGTAGATCTCGTTAAAAAAAATTTGCAGTGTTTAACGGCTGTTTTTTTTTTTTTTTTTTTACTTGTGGCATCTCAGGCAATGACACTGGTGATACATGGAATGAAGATGGAGCTGCGGTGGAATGCGATGGCGGAGGAAACCCAAGAACCCGGAGAAAACCCGCCCCTGCGTCGCTTTGTCTACCACAACTCTCACATGCGCTCGCTTGGAATCGAACTGTGAGGCGAGTGATATAACCATCGGCCACGGCGCGACCTATCTTGTTAAAGCACATAATCTATGTCATAGACATTTTTGTAGAACTGACCGTTTTTGAGATATTACTTGTAGCTGATTTCAGCTTTAAAATACTCTCAAACGGGATCATTCAAAACGAACCGAAGCGAACCTGAATTGTTTCAAATAGCGACGGTCGTTTAAAAGATCTGACAATCGCTTTAGGCTAATTCTACTTAAAAGGAAACAAGTAATAAGACCAATTATGCCAATGTTTATCTCGAAAAGTGTGATGTAGATAAAATAATAATCTTTTATATAATAATTTGTATTTGAAACAGCTAGTGAAAGTTATGTCAATAGAACATATAACTCCATGGCACGACAGCTCACGGGGAACCTTGGCCTACCGCCCTGCCGCTGCGTCCCCCATCTCGGTCCACTACAGTCGTCATGGATGGGGTGCAGTATTGGAGGGCGAGACGTGGTCAGCGCCTCGAGTCCCCCCCGGCCGGTTAATGCGGTCCTCATGACCTGGAGCCGCTGCTTCTCCATCAAGTAGCTCCTCAATTGGCCCTCCAGGGACCTTACGAGGCTGAGTGCACCCCGGGCCAGGTCTCCCAGCGGGGGAAAAATCCCCACGCCGGTACTGGGGATCGAACCCAGGTCTCCCGCTTGGTAAGCAGCAACGCTACCACCGTGCTAAGGAGACGACCCAATAGAAAATATAGAACATATAAAATGTTTTCAGAAATAATGCAATATCAACAATGAAGCAACTGCTACTAACCGTAAAATGTTATGCTCTTGGGGGAATATGGATTGCAGCAGGTGATTTCCTAGGAATTGGCACAGCAAAACTATTGCAAATAGAGAATAAAGTAAGAATAACCATTGCAAGATTAGCCAAGAGCGACATTTAGCTTGCAGAAACTTAAGCTGAAATCCAAGACAGTAAACTAAGTTTCTTGGTATTGAAAATGTCCCTAATTCTGGGTGCATTAAATTGACTCATGTAGAAATTCAGTTCACGGAGGGAAATTATGCTGAAATATTTTGGAACCGAAGAGGGCTGTTTTGCACGTTACCTTTTTCTATTGACACATACCCGCATCTGTTTTCTCGTTCTCGGTGATATTTCACCTTTTGTCTGTAATTTTTAACAGTATTTCCTCTTTTTTTTTTTTTTTTTTTTGCTTTGTCTGCTCCTCTTTTTAACATCCGCCATTTTAAAATGCATATAACACCCATTCTCCAAGAAACAAAGCAACAGAAACTGTAGAAAAAATAGGCAATCCACAATAAACATTTGAAAAGCGTGCCTACCAAAAGCTTGGAAATTTGCATGAAAGCATTAACCGGAAGCAAATCTTAACCAGAAGATAACAAGAACTAAGAAATGTTTTATACTCATATTTAAATTGCTCGTCTGCTATTAGAAATCTCTATCAAAATGGACTTCTTTTCGACACAGATTTTGTGCGCTGTTCTGCTCAAAGCCACTGAAAATTTATTCAATAATATAAATTTATATTAAATTATTATTCTTTAAAACTAAATTGTAATAAAACTCTGTACACAGTTTACAAACGTTTAGTAACAAATGTTCCAAAAGCAAAAAAACCCTAGCTTATCTACCTTGTTAATATAAAATGTTGTATGGTAAAGTTTGCAGAGGTAATTTCTAATAATGATCCCATGAAACTTAGTTGAAGTAGCTGGTAAATTTATATTTATTTTTGTTTTCGTTTTTTATTTTCTTTAGTATTGCATTTCAGATCTTTAGTTCATTTTAAAGAGATTGAGCTATATAACCTTCAGCTACTGCTGTGGCGTTTTAAATTAGTAATGTCACCACATGCATCGACTAACTTAGTTGCAGAACTCCTACGGAAGCAGTGGCCAATGAATGATTGTGAGTCACGGAGATTAAGATTAATAGCTATTTGTTTGCCCGTATTTCCAAATTTATTAATGTCACGTTTCGCAACGTGCATTTTCCACTGTAATAATGAACCACAAAAATTGAGATTTAAGAGACTTCATGTTACAGATTTATGTATTTTGACAGATTTTGTAATACTCTCCTGTTACTGTGCACTCTCGAGAGTATTAATTTCTTTACACATAATATGTGCATAGTGTATATAGAAGGTATTGTTTTGCACCCAAAACATCGATACCCAGATTTCACCTGAAATACCTGTTTTGGTTGCCTGAATCCATAAAAGCAGTTTTAGAAACATGTCCGTATGTGTGTGTGTTTGTGTGTCTGTCTGTGGGCAGCAAAGCTCAACAACGAAAAGTCCGTTAAATATCAATCTTGACATTTAAGTTCAGTATCTTCCAAAGATGCGACACGGATGCCTTCAAGAAAATCCTCCCCTCCCCCAATTACCTTTAAGTAGAAAAAATTTAGAAATTTTGGCTTTCAAAAAAATGGCTCTAACAATTTTGATCAAAATCTCTTAATTTATTTACATGACGAATGAAATTTACATCTTGAATTTTATGGGAATATCCTCAGAAAACCTTTTTTCTGGATTAATTTTTTTTTAATTTTACATACTTGGTAAACCGCAAGGGAAAGACAAAACCTTACCATTCAAAACCATATATATATATATATCATTAAAACGAACAACTCATGTCATATACTTTTTTCGTGGGGTTGGCCGTTGTCGAGACATTCCTTGTTATTGGTTTTGGTTTTAACATATTTGAAACTTTTCTCCTACGGGAATTTGTCAACTCCTGGCCACGCAAAGAAAAGGATTACAATCTCATAGCAATCATATTTCAAAAACATTTTATTGTCATTTGAGCTAGTATGTTTCCTTATTTCCCTTCTTCTTATAAGGAACTAAGTAAAAAAAATAAAAACGCTTCTGCTATTGTTTATCTCAATTACATAAAGCAGATAGAAGAATAAGCTTATTAAGAATAATTTGTTACAGGGATTTAGAGAGAGTTATGTGAATGGAACACATCATATTTTAGGAGGGGGGATAGCAACTATTACGTTTGATCTTAAAATTTTAATTCGTGTATCTCATGTTTTCGACACGCTCCCAATACTCCGAATATTATTGCTACCTGTAACAAAGTCATGTATATGGAAAACAATACTTACAAAGATATTTACTTTTCGTAGTTATATTTACATACATTTTCACTAGATATTATTTTCAGATCCTTCTTCAATAAATGTTTTTAATTTATCGTAAATGTTTTTACTTTTTCCACTCTCTATTCTACCGATTTCTGTTTTAACAGGAAATACAACTTTTTATTCTTGGATATATCAGGTCCATGATTACATTTAATACCTAATAATTTTTCCAAAACGCTGGAGATTTCATTGCTTTTACATTTCTTCAATGTAAACTATGAGCACATTTTCTAACAATTAAGTTATATTTTTTTCCTCCCTAAACCATAAACTTGTCATATATTTTCTTTAATTTTCTAGGAAGTAAATGTTTGTATACATTTCTTGATTTCTCTAGGATATTAACCACTAATAAACATTTGTCTCCATCTAGTAAAGTCAATACCTGTGATTTTGAATCAATATTCACTTGTTATCGAATAGAATTTAAAATACGCATCGAGAAATTGATTTATCACATGCTTATTTTCTTTCGTATGCATTTAAATATTAAATATTGTTGCATATGTAAATTTCATAGAAAAGCTACTTTATGCAGCTCTCATATAATGGCTATTAAGACACTGGTCAAGACTAGTATTTTATATAGATTTTTAATTATCATAATCAAGTATCTGGAATGACCCTTTTATTGCATTATGGTTCATAGTTTGTTTCGATTAAATAGAAGTCTGTAAGTGTTGCTATAAATATACCTTCTGCAAAAAAATGATGTTATCATTTTATTCTTTATTATCAAAACATTATACTAGGTGAACTCGTAATAAAGAGTTCTACAGTCCTCTCTACATAATTAAATTGCGCTTATCTGATCCGCAAAAATTAACATAAAACATTCAACACTGGTAATGCGTAACTGTATACTTAAAGTATTAACCAGCTCTCTCAATTAAACAAAGCATTTAATGCTAATTATAACATATTTGTTAAGTCCAGCAAAACCCCTTCAAAAGTTATGGAAGAAGGCTTTTAACACTGCATATGAATTACCCAAAATCTGAATAATAGTAAAACATCTGTAGTTTAGTGTCTGTTTTACACACACACGAGGTACCGAGTTCTATCTCGATTATGGTGAATATCTTAAGAAGATTATTTTTTGTTGCGGAATTTCCCTTAATCCTGAAAAAATGAATTTCGTATAGCTTTAAGCTCTATGGACCCCGAGCTTATGTGAACATCATTTCAACCGCTTCATTCCTCTATTGATCGATATGACCTACCAGCTTAAAGGATATTATACTAAAAGAATCTACTGTGTTCAATTCAAATAGCTTTCTTTATTTGTTCTGAAAAGTATTCTTAAAAAAATATTCTTCTTATATCCCCATAATTCTCTACCTATTCTAAAAAAGACTAATCATATGAAAGATTTTAACTACAACATGGTAATCGAGATAAATTTAGCATAAATGGTCTTACTACGTGCTACCTTGCTAGTAAAAGGGAAATAAGGGAATTTTCTAGGCTAAAGCAATAGTCAAGCTGTCGCTATGGAATTGTCATTGAAATTAGTTCACTTAAAACAAAAGAAACCCGACTGACTTCCTATCTGATAAACGTGTATTTTGCATTTGAAACAAATAACAAGGAATATCTCTAAAGCGGTTAGCTCCACAACACAAATTTAAGAACATAAATTGGTTGTTTTGACGAGATCTACATTTTTGTGCAGTAAGTTTTTGGCTATCTATTGCGGTTTACGAGTTAGGCAAAAGTCATTCAGAATGAAGAGATCTGAGACAATTTCTACGAGATTCCAGATATACATTTTATTTGCTATACGAATATTTTTACCATACGGTATTTTAATTAAAAAAAACGTTACAGCCATTTTTTGACAAAATCAAAATTTTCTAAAACTTTTCCGCACAAAGGGAACATTACGGTGAGGGATTTTCTTGAAAATCTTAGTGTTGCATCCTTGGGAGACACTTAACTTGAATACCATGTTTGGTAATTAAGAGACTTTTCGTTTTTGAGTTATGTTGTCCAAAAACACACAAACACTCGCCTTCCGTGGTGTATAAACCCGTTCAAACCTGACGATGGATTTTTTCCGGGCATAAAAATCCTTAACATGGCTTCCTTCGGAAGGAAATAATGTCGTTCGACTCATGTCGTAGATTTATGGCACACAAAATAACCTCAAGTCTGATAAAGAAGCCTCTGAGCAAAATTAAGCGGTCCTCCACAGAATGGGACGCTGAAAAACACTGTAGTTAAAGAGCGTCCGTCAATAAAGTTCCATTGTCATTTAAGCACACAAATATATGAACACACAGATAGAGAGACATACGCACACTGACCTTTTTCTAAAATTGCTTTCTCCTTTCAGGGGGTCTTTAAACTCATATTTCCGGTGAAATATACAATGCTCTCTTTGCCTAAGATGTGCATACGCGCTATAGAAAGTCATATATTAAACTGAATGCCTATGTAGGTAATAGACCTTAGCTAAATATTACGCGTACCATTCACTAGCTTCAACTCTTAATTGCATGAATTATTTTGCTACATATGTTGTTCTTCCTCTAATACACATCCCGGTATTTATACCCCTTTCACCGGCAGAACAAATGAAGCGACTTGTAAGTCGTGATCGTTAGTGCGATACGAAGTGGATTGGCCATCCATTCAAAGCCGAATGTTGGAAGTTCTAGTTCCAGTGACTGTGGAAAAGGACGGGGAGGACCCAAGTAAAATAACCGGTGTGATGAATCCCTTGGATGCTGACGGGGCTACATTTGACTGCAGTTGCATGGATTTTATTTTTAGTAATTAAAATCACTACAGTTTTATTGCAAAAATATTGATATTTTTACAACATAAGATAGCTATAACTAGCATAATTTTATTGTTGAAGGTTAGTGTAATACGAAATTATAAAAAAATTCACTGAAAATACTAAAAAAATTTGAATTAATCATTTTTGTTGAATATATGCAATACATGCAGTAAAAGCTCAACCATTTAGTGGTTCCAATTTTAGTGTTCTCTCAACTTGTATAATTGATACAGTCCTCGCCAAAATGTCGGTTGCTGCATTTCTCAAAGGCTCTCGAGAGTGATATTGCGGTCTTGCATTAAAGGGAGCAGTAAATCTAGCTGTGCGGCTCCATTTGTGACATGCAACTGTGCAATCTGCATAGCAAACATAGTGAGGTTTTCTATTCTCTGTGACAACGTAATTGCGTTATTATTACAGTAATATGTTTTCTAAAATCCCCTTGGTGCAAGCCAATGATGACTCAGGTGTAAAATTACTTAGCTAAGACATTCCACGAAAAAATGTTATTAAACAGAAAGGAGAGTTTATGTTACTATTAGTATGTAAACAAAAAAATCGGATAATATTCCTATCACATGATTTTTTATTTTCTCTATACTATATACGTAATGCATAGAGAATGTGTTTTTTTTTTTTGTTTTTTTTAGCTTAACGTGCTTTAACCTGGTTGGTCATTACGGACGATGAATGAAATTGATGAAATAATGCTCAAATGATCTCGGGGTGCATGGAACTTAAAGTTACTTGACATTTGTCTTCTCAGGAAAAGGGAAAACCCCGTAAAAAACCTTATCCGGGTAACTCACCCTAAGCGAGATTCGAACTCAAGACCTGTTGAATGTGAGGTAAACAAACTACCCAGATGGACTAGAAGGTTACACCAAAAGTTCTATACGAGATTTCATTGAAAATATATGCTTTGAGGTCTCTTTGAGTAACAAAAATATTTTTAGAAAAAGGTTAGAGCCATTTTTGAGAAAATCAAATATTTTGATATTTTTTTTTTTTTTCATGTAGAGGGTAATTTGGGGCTAGGGAATTTTCCTGTCACATCCTTGGAAATTATTTAACTTAAAATTAAAAAGTCGGTGAAATATAAAATTTGGTATTTGAGTTATCGTGTTCACACACACACAGACACACACACAAAAAGGAGGTTTTTTTTTTTTCTAAAAATGCTTCTTTGGATACAGGGGACCCTAAAACGTATATTTCTGGTGAAATCTCGGTATCCGTGTTTTGGGTGGAATGTAATACCTTCTCTATACATTGTATGCATAGTACGTGAAGAGAAAGTAAAAAATAGGGAAAATAATGTGAAATAACGCATCAAATTATTTTTTTTTTAGCAAACTACTGCTTATTATGCAAGCCTGTGTTCTTTTCTTTAGTGGTTAACTTCGCTTATAGCTGCCAAGGTGCACGGAGATGACGTGCTCTGCCTTACAATTAGACAGAGCATAATGAGCTGCAGAATATCAAGTGCTCAATTGCCACGGGGAAGGTTACAAAATAGCTTCAGAAAAACAGTTGACGTGCAAATGAGGCCTTCCTAAAGGAATGCTTCTGTCCTGGTTGGCAGATCTTGAAGAAGAATTATTGTCTATAGGATTTGCTGATACTTTAATAAGACAAACAATTTTTAATTTTTACTTTCTCTACACAAATTCGATGTCGAAATTTCACCGGAAATATTCTTCTGTAGAGTTATTCGTTTTGGAGATATCCCGGATTATTAGTTTCAATTTTAGCTATTTACTTTTCTCAAACAGGAAGACATCTCTCTTCTCGTTTCTCGTTTGTTTACCGAACTTCAATTGTTTCACATAGCGACTGGCTATTGTTTTAGTCTGTGCATTTTCTTATTTCTACTTACAAGGAAGCTAGTAATAAGATTAATTCTGCTAATGTTTATCTTAATTAGTATGATGTAGATAAAGATTAATCTTTGAATAAAAGGTTTGTTTGCTAAGCAGCTAGAGGACATCATGAATGAAACACCTTAGATTTTTACTCTTCTGCTTACATGGAACCAAGGAATAAGGGCAGTTTCTGCTAGTATCTGTATTGCTTAGCATGATATGGACACTATTTGCTTTTTAACTTAATTTGTTAGAGATGTAGAGAAAGCCATGTGAATGGAACACATACATTTTTATTAAATTTCAAGGAGTGCAGTTATTTGGCCTAATGGATTATTTTAAAATCTATTATAGATGCGGATGTAATCATTTCTAATTGAATCTGCATATTTCGCCAATGTGCTTTATCCTACCTGACGTGTAGAATTCCTCATGGTATCGAACACTAGTAAACCCATGTTATATCACTGAGCAGAAAAGAAAGAAAAAAAAATAGGTAACATGAATACATCCACAGTCATGTGGGAGTAGAGGTGTTGAATATCTGAAAATCGGGCTTTGAAATATAATCAATGTGAAGGTACAGCTTGAAGTTAAACAAATATAACATCTAGCAAACACTATTCCTTAGTAATTCTGGATTACCAACCGAATACGGTAATACGCCTTGGTAACAGCAGGAGTATGTATACTTAAAGAAGCTACCTCTAAATTCTACACAGTAAATTAAACTTAAGACAAAAACGCGTTAAAGAAAAATCTTACATGATTTTATCTATATATTGCTATCCAATTATTGTTAGCTTATTTTTCTATCTACTTCAAGTCAAAACAGATAAACGTTAGCAGAAATGCTCTTTGTTTACTTGCTTCCTTGTAAGTAAACGCGAAACAAGGGAATGCCATAGGCTAAAACGATAGTCAAATCTTTTAAAAGCTGTTTACGTAGTGGTTTAAATCCGTTAGTTTGAATTGCCAGGAGTTGACAAATTCCCGTTTTAGAGAATGACTAAATATTTCACATAAAACTGAAACAAGTGTTATCTCAAAAATGCCGAACTGCACCAAAAATAAATTGTGAGCTTTAAGAGATCTGCGATTGTTTTGTTGTAAGCTTTTGTCTATCTCTTTCGGTATACTAGTTATGTAAAATTTAGAAAAAAATGATCTAGAATAAAGAGATCTTTGGAGGTTTTTCCCAGAAAATTTAAAATATACAGTTAGTCATGTAAATATCTTTAATATGCAACGTTTTAATCAAAATCAAAATTTTCGAAAAATTTTCCCTGAAAGGGTAGTTTGGCTTGGAGGAATGTTCCTCAAAATCCTTATATCGCATTATTGGACGATACTAAATTTAAATACCAAGTTTGGTATTTTACAAAATTTTCGTTTTTGAGTAATTGTGCCCACAGACACACGGACACACAGTCACACACGGGCCTTTTTATTTATTTATTTTTATACAAGAGACCCTGAAACTCTTATATTATAGGTAGATATTTTCATCACAAATAAAATGTATATCTTGAATTGTCTGGGAATAACTTCCGAAGACCTGTTTGTTTTGGATGAAACTAAAAACTAGAAAAACTTACTACACAAAAATATAGATCTCGTTAGAACACTTAATTTATGTCAAATGCATTTTTCTTGTACAGTTGACCCCGTTTCCCAGACATTGTTATTCGTTTCAAATTTAACCTTCTTTTCTTCCATCTCGCTTTTGTTTACTGCTGGCCTTGCAAAGCAAAGCGAACTCCAATTGTTCACACAGCGACCAGCTTTTAAAAGATGACTATTACTTTAGCTTTACTTCTACTCAAGAGAGGAATCAAGTAGCAAGAGCATTTCTGCTAATGCGTATCTGAATTAACAATGATGTGTATAAAAGAATCAACTTTATAAGAATAGTTTGTTTACAGAACGGGTCGAGAAAGTCATGTAAATGGAATAATTTTTTTTTTGAAAAATGCCTTTTTCCGCTGCAGTATTTCTTAAACCACTATTCTTCTTCTATTTGACTTTATATTCAAGAGGATTTCTACCAGTTAACCTGAAATACCTTGTTCCTTCAATGTGATGCAAATCGTCCTTGTTAGTTTTTGGAATAGGAATGCGGAAGATTGTTGGATGAGATATAAAGGCAATTCTACTGGCCCCATTCCCCAAAGTTACCTTCAGTGTCTGGTATTTATCCATCATGAAATATCAGCAAGCACAGAAAAAAATGCATTTCTATTTGTGTATTACCTGCAAAGATAAAAAAGGAAGACAAATATTCTCCATGGCACTTAGTTCTAGCATTAAACTATGAAGTCCTCTGACCTTAGCGCCCTACTAGACGTGCGTTATAATTAAATTTGTGTACATTTTGCAAGTTTTAAAAATTCAAGTATTTTCGTGTCTAGAAGTGTCAGCATACAGGAAGAAAATGAAGACGTACATAAGAAGAAAACACTTTATTGACTTAAAGAACAAAAGAGAACAAAAATAGAGCTGTTTACTTTAGCTTAACCATACATTGTATATACGGGGTGTCATAGAAATATTTTTATAACTGGTAATTTAATGTGTATATTCTTGAATGCATTAGTTGTTTTTTCCCTTTGTCTAACAATTTTCTCACAAGCCGATCACATAATATGCCACCTGTACCACGAAAAGAACAACGCATGTCAGTATAGACCATCAGGTTTGATTCCACGTGTTCACACCTAAATACACAAACTACTGGGGGTCATTGGCCTTGCAGGAAACATTTAAAATTAGTTCTGCTACAAGATTCGTTATAACGCGGCCTGCCCAATGACCTTTCACCCCGCTGTCTTAGGGAAAACAAACATTTATGCCTTGCATGTGTCACGCCTACTTGGAAGTACTAACCAACCTGAAAACATAAAATCCTGATAAGTAAAATTATAAGTCTGCAATGAAACAAATGTAGATGAAATATTTTTTCATTACATTGATCTTAGTTGCCAATACAAGTATCTGAACTTTTACACCTAATAGCCTGTATTATTTACATTATTTAATTATATGAAGTACTTTTCATTAATCTTACTTAGAGATACAAAAAAGAAAAGACACACATAAGTTCTGAATTGGCAATATAGTAATACTTTCTCTAGCACATAAAAGAATCCATAATAATAAAGATGAGGATGCGATAGCTTGAATTAAAAAGTATTTTAATGAAGCTTCAGTGGAATATATATTTTTGTTGGAAGATAGCAAAGGGAGGAAGGAAGTATAATATGCATACGAAATAGAGAAGATATACTATTCCGCCAAAATTCGTTACAGCAATTTCACTAGAAACACATGCTATGAGCGCCCTGAATAAAAAATAGCATTTTTTGAAAAATGTCGGTGTGCGTGGGGGTGCAGAACTGTTCTAAACCGAAAAATAGGTCAAATACCAAACTTGATATTTAAGTTCTTATCTTCCAAACATGCGAAAGAAAATATTCAAGGCAAACCTCTCACACCAAAACACGCTTTACATGGAATATTTTCAGAACATTTTGATGTTCTCAAAAATGACTAACGCCTTTGATTAAAATAAAAAATGTTTAAGATATTTTGATGACAAACGAAATACATATCGTGAATTTTCTGGGAAAAGCCTCTGAAGACCATTTCATTTTGGATAACTTTTGCATAACTCGTAAACCATAAGAGATAAACAAAATCTTGCCAAACAAATTATACAGATCTCATTAAAACCCACAATGTATGTCCTACACTTTGTTTCACCAGATATTCTTTGTTGTTGGTTTTAGATTTAAACCTATTAACCTTTCTCAAGCGGGAATTCAACTTTAGTTTCATCTGTTTTGATTTCTCCCCGGGAATGCAAAAGGTAAGCGAATGTCAATTATTTCACAGAAGAATAACTAAAAAGATTTAACTATCTGTTTAGCCTAGTGTATTACCAATTTTCCTTCTGCTTACAAGGAAGCAAGTAATAAGATCATTTCTGCCAATATTTATCTCGATTAGCATGACGTAGATAAAACAATCATTTTTGTAAGGAAAGTTTGTTATTGGAGGAGCTAGAAAAAGTCATGTAATTGAATATATAATTCTTTTTATTTTCGAGATACTTGCTGTTTGTAACTTCAGTATACCTGAGTCTCTAATTTGCATTTTAAATGGAAATGAGAGGGTAAAACACTGTGTGGCAGTGTATCGTCTTTGTTATTGTCATCATTACGAGATATTGATGTGCCAATAGTTTTGAAATTTGAATTTCATTAGTTCTTACCCTTAAAGTATACCATTACTTTCTAGAATGACCATAATCCTCTCTGCCTGGTTTTGAATAAATAAAGCACAAATTTACAAAGGTGGATTAATTATATATTAAATGTCTCTAGAACACCTGCAACAAAAGTTCTACCGACGTTGAGCGATAAGTCTACCTCCTTAAAAATAACATCTAAACGGCCAAGTGTTTTCATGGAACAAAGTATAAGTCTTTGATGTTTCAAGGCGTATGGCGGCATAAAAGCAAAACCCAGATCGAAATCGAAATCCCTCCAAGAAACGGCCGCGTTTTCACCGAGAAAGTCATAACCATAAACGGAAAGAAAGAGGAAGAAAGTCAACGCCAAAAGAAGCTAAGACGTAAACCTTGATATTTCCACCGACAAGGTTAGGAGAGATTGCTTCAAAATGCTGTTAGATGTGACAGAGCTTGCAAGAGAAGCTTCTCGACTCAAACAGAAAAATGTATCTACAATACTATACTGACATACATAACAACTAGTGCACCATGGTAGTAGTTATTTATGTTGGTACTGACAATTTTTAACTCCACCCTCTAACCATGTGATCTCCTTTAGTGTAGGTGGAATGGTGAAGCTCATAATTTATTTTTGGTGACAGACAAAAAACAGTATTTATTTATAAAATTCTGATGTGTTTCATTCACATGACTTTCTCTACAGGTCGGAAACAATTTATTGTTAATAAGCTTATTCTTCTATTTATTTCATTCTAAAACATTATCAGAAACGGTCTTATTATTTAGTTCCTTATAAGTAGAAAGGAAATGAGGTAACACACTAGGTGAAACGGACAGTTAAATGTTTTAAACTGTATTTCTATGGGATTGAAATCCATTTCTCTGCGCGGCCAAGCGTTGACAAGTTCCCGTATGAGAAAAGTTTTAAGTATTTTAAAACAAGTCAATCACAAGGAATATCTCGAAAACAGCCAAGTCCACATGGAAATTGTGTGTTTTATTGAGATCCACATTTATTTTTTTGTGCAGCAAGTTCTCTTACAGTTATGCAAAGTTCAATAAACAACATTAAAAATAAAGAGGTCTCCAGAGCTATTCCCAGAAAATTCAAGATATACATTTTGTTTTTCATAAAAATATACTAAACATACGGTATTTTGATCAAAATCATTAGAGCAATTTTTGGGAGAATCAAACTGTTCTAGAAATGTTACATGGAAAGGGTAGTTGAAGGTGGGGGAATTTTCTTGAAAATATTTGTATCGCATCGTTGAAAGACACCAAACTGAAATACCAAGTTTGGTATTTAACGGTATTTTCGTTTTTGAGCTATGCTGTCTACTAACACAAACACGCACCCACATGGACCTTCTTCTAAAAATGTTTTGGATTCAGGGGACTCAAAACATGTATTTCTGGTGAAATTTCGTTTCAAAATTTTGGGTGCATTACAATACCTTCTCTATACACTATATACATAGAATGTGAAGAGAAATTAAATATCTGACATGTTCAATTTACATGCCTCTCTCTATCAGTTCTTCGAACAAACTATTGCAACAAAAGATCTTTTTTATCATAACTAATATAACGAGAGCTCCAACTCCTATTGATAAATTCGCAAATTTATCTGGAGAAAAGTTGTAGGTCGAGTTGTATTTAATAAGAAAATAAAAAAACAATGATTAACCTATATGGACAAGAAGAATAATACTCCTAAAATTTCATTTGTCTTGACGTATATTTGCACCGAAATCACTGCAATTTGATGTCCACATCATAAATTTCAGATATACGAGTATTTTAATTGCTACATTATATTACTGTGGCGTAAAATAAACACAGAGTTGTATTGCTGCATTATATTATTTTGGTTTAGTAAAACTTGATTGCAATTAATATGTCTATTGGAACTTCCGCCATTATGTATGGGAATATTACTGCACACTAGTATTCAGAGAGAAAACAAATACACAAATACACGTGGGTGCGATAATTTAGGGAAAAAATTGCACATAGGTGTGATAAAAACAGCCATTAAAACGAAGAGATATTGAGTTCTGAATTGTTGGAATTTTACGCGCCAATGTACTGGATTAGCCACTTTCTATGGTCACGTGTCATGAACGAAATAGTCTACAATAAGCTAATCAAGATGAACATTAGCAAAATTGCTCTTATCACTGGCTGCTTTGTAAGTAGAAAGGAAATAAAGGAATACACTAGGCTAAAGCGCTAGTCAAATCCTTTAGAAGCCCGTCGCTATATGAAGCATTTGATTTCCTGTTCTGTTTGCTTGCTAGGAATAAGCAAAAGAGAGACGACATGACTCCCTGTTGGAGAAAAGTTTAATTAGCTTAAAATTGAAACCAATAACACGGAATATCTCGAAACGATTAACTCTACAACAATATCAAAAAAAAAAAAAAAAGTAGATTTACGACATAAATTGTGGTTTTAATGAGATCTACATTTTTTGTGCAGTAAGCTTTTGTCCATCGCTTACCAGATATACAAAAGCTAGACAAAAGTAATTGCGAATAAAGAGGTCTTCAGAGGCCTTCCCAGGGTGTACATTTTGTTTTGGCATAAAAATATCTTCGACATATGGTATTTTAATCAAAATCGTTAGAACTATTTCGGATAAAAATCAAAATTTTCGAAAAGTTCCATGTAGAGGGTAGTTGCGGTTGGGGAAGTTTATTGAAACTCTTCGTGTTGCATCCTTAAAAGACATTGAAGTTAAATACTAAGTTTGGTGTTTAACCGACTTTTCGTTTTTGAGCTATATTACTCAGACACACACTCGGAGATGTTTCTAAAAATGTTTTTTTTTATTCAGGGAGTCTCAAAACATGTATTTCTGTAAAAGCTCGGTATCAATTTAGAGGTGGAATACAATACCTTCTCTATCTACTATTTACATTATACATATGTGCTAGAGAAACTAAAAAGACATGTGTTTCATTCACATAACATTTTCTGCGAGTTCTGCAAATAAACGTTTCTTACAAAAGATTAAAATACTTTGGTGCACATTATTTTGCAATATTAGAACTAATATTTGCTTTTGCTATTACAGCGATAATTAATTCCATGAATATCAGATTGTTTCTCTACCCGACTTCCAATATAACTCTGAAATGGAGCTGTAATTTTTAAATAAAGATACACAAGAAAGATATGTTTCCATTTTTAATGTTATCTGCCTCTTTCAGAATTATATGCGATTATGGGTCAGTACTTTGAAGGTATGTTATACGGGTTATGTTATACAGGTTATGTCGTATTTTTATTTCGTATCCATTTGATTTGAAGTTAAAATGAATATAGGGAAACCATAATTTAGTAAATAGCTTTTATTATTTATTTGAAGTTTTCGATACTAGGTTTGACTAAATGGTGTTTTGGATTCAGTTGAATGTAAAAAACGGCAACATTCTAAGCTCAATAGGGGTAGCTGCTTTTCAATTTTTATATACGAACAGGTGGGAAGCTTCAAGAATTTCTGTGGCTGTTAACTAGCTAGAAAACATTACTCCAACTTTAATTTCTATAATGCAAAAAATAGGTTGTTTTAAAAGTTTAGTTTTTCTTAGGAAGGAAATAATCTCAACCTTAGCCACAATATGGCGACTTTTTCGGCAAATGCCAGCATTTATGCACATGTTTTAAACAAACTGTGACCACTACATATTTGTATTTTTTGTTCGATATTTGACTTGAAGCTTCGTGATGACTAGTTGCCAATTTGCCACAACTGTTAAATAAACAAAATAACACAATGGATATTTTATACTCACTGGAATGGGGTTGGCATCATCTCTGGATTGATTCATCGATAAGTGACTTGATTGGTAACTATCGACTGCCAAGCAACCTATAGTGCATTAACATTTTAAACCCGAATGAAAACCGATGGTGTTTAACCGATAGCTAGGTAACTATGGGATAATTCAGAAGTTTTCAGTCAAAGTGTGTATCGATAGCTGGAAGTACTAAGAAATTAATGGGATAGCAATGCATACAAGCCGAAATAAAGTCAGTTTTTCCTTACCCTACCTCGCTTCTCAACCTACTTGTTGTCCTCTCTTATTGGCTGTTGGACGTATAATTGCCGTAGAAACTAGTTCCCTAATTAGAATAATAATTCATTCTCTGCATTCAGAGTATTTCACACAACTACTTTTCTTTCAAACAATGACGATTATCACTTGTAGCATAGGTGAGAGTTTATCTCTCTCGTTTATACTGGATTGTCTATAACAAGGAACGTGTGACTTCATTGCCGCATCTCCACCGGCCAAGCTAGTTGAAGGTCCTTGTAATGCACATTTATTACTAGAAAAAAGTGTGCTTAATGACAAAGAGAGGCAAATCCTGTAGTTGACAAGTGTGATGATTAAGTGATGTAATGGGTTTGTAAATATTACTTTTGGGAAGAAATAATACCACATTCAAATTGTTAGAGGCTAGGGCATTTTTAGTACAGTATTGTCGCAGCTTAATGACATTAACGACATCAACTGGAAGGGAGCAATTACTTGTGTGGTCAGAGGGCCCACAAAACTTGGAACCTGGATGGCAATATAGGCAATATTATTGACAGTATCATAATTAACCATTAACTGACGTCGTGGAATCAGATTCCGATAAAAAAGGGGTTGTTCTATTACTGCAAACTTCGTAGTGTGAGTAAAATATTATTTATACATTTTTCCATTTGTTACATACTTCCAACAGTTAATTTACATCACCCACAGATTTTTGTTTTTGTTTTTTTTGTTTCAAGTTATGTCGTATATTCACTTCACGTGCTATATAAGTCACGTTTACGGTAAAAACATTTTCACCAATCTACAAAAAGGGAAACACGGATGACTAAGATAGCAAAGGGCTAGTGAGGGCAGTTAGAGGAAATCTTGACAAAAATAGGGATGGGAGACATATGGAGAAAGGAAAAGGAAGGCTTCTTGAGAAATAGAACAGAAGATATAGATAAACAGGTAATTTGGGGTGAACTAGAAAACAAAAAGTAGCTTTGTTTATACAGAAAAATAAAGGAAGAATGGACACTAGAGGTGTATATAGATATATGTAATAAACAAGAGAGGGAAAAATTAACGTGATGAGAACGGGAGAAATACTTTTGAAAGTGGTGGGGGCAATAAACTAAAACGTTGTATGTTTTGCGGGGAGAAAGACAGTATTATTCACTGTTTAACAGAATGTAAAGAGGTAAGAGCTTGGAGGAAAGCAAGTTGGCAGCCCAAATGAGATAGTATGCCAGAAGAGATGGTAGCAATGAAATTTTGTATGCCAACAAAAGGGAAGAATTAAAAGAAATCGATAAATATTTAGGAAAGTTAAAAGAAAAATGGATAAGAAACAGAAAGACAGAGGGAGAGAACAGGAGAGAAAACACAGAGATTGGGATGTAATAGTACAAATAATAGGACAACACTCGCTAACAGCCAGGGTCTAAGTGGGTGTGGTACATTCGCTTAGTGTCTGTACTCAATTCCATTTATATTAGAATAAGGAAACCATATTTTGTAAAGGACATGACTTCGTAAATAAAAATAAAATTTAACCTAAGTACAATATATGTGCTATGAACATTTAGGTGTATGTATGTGCCGGATAAACTTACAAAAACAAACGTTAGGAAGCTGGTATTATTACTTACTAGTACATAGTGTATACATAAGATATTGTAATGCACCCAAAAATTCGATACCGAGATTTTACCGGAAATACATGCTTTGGGTCCCCCTGAATAAAAAAAAAACAATTTTACAAAAAGGTCCGTTGTGTGTGTGCCTTTGGACAGCATAGCTCAAAAACGAAAAGACCGTTAAATACCAAACTTGGTATTTAAGTTTGGTAGCTCCCAAGGATGCGACACGAAGATTTTCAAGAAAATCCCACCACCCCAACTACCCTTTACATGGAACTTTTTTCGAAAATTTTGATCTTCTCAAAAATGGCTCTAACTATTTTGATTAAAATATCGTATATAAAGATATTTACCTGACAAATAATATGTATGTATATCTTGAATTTTCTGGGAAAAGCCTCTGAAAACTACTTTATTCTGGAGGAATTTTGTATAACTGCTAAACCGTAAGAAATGGACAAAAACTTACCACACAAAAATGTAGAGCACATTAAAACACAATTTATATTACATACATTTTTTCGAGGAGTTGATCGCTTTTGAGATATTCCATGTTTTTGGTTTCAGCTTTGAAAAACTTGTAATTTTCTCACAGAGGAATTTGTCAGCTCGGGTCCATACAAATAAAGGAACGTCAGTCACATAGCAACCAGCTTTTGACTTCACTTTAACCTTTGATACTCCCATATTTTTCTTCTACTTACAAGGAAGCAAGTAATAAGGCTATTTCTGCTAATTTTTTTCTCGATTAGATTGAGTTAAATAGAAGCATAAGCTTACTAACAATAATTTGTTGACTGCTTCCGTGGTGGAGTGGTGAGCGAGCTAACTTCTCACCCGGGGGTTCCGTTCGATTCCCGGCTGGGGCGGGGAATTTTTCTTTAACCAGAATTATTCCCTATCCTCCATAGAGTCTGGAAGATTGTATGTGAGTGTGAATGTGTGCGTGTTTGAGTAAAACTAAAATGATTTAAACTGACGTAAAAGTGCCTACAGACAACGAGTTGTTTCAAGTGGAAAGCTCCCGATATGACCTTAGATGTTAAAGGGGCTATGTAAATGCAAAAAAAAAAAAAAAAAATAATTTGTTACACAGAAGTCGAGATTTTTTTATACGCACTAGACTATGTCATGCATGATACCACCCTAAGCAGTTAAATTTACTGTTAACTGCGGAAACGCAGGCCAAAGTACATACTGAAGTTCTTATTTTAACTTTTCACTTGAGCTGCATTACTCAGACTGGGCGCCACTGTCATCGGGTCATAGCACCAAACAGTAGCGAGTCAGAAATTATTTATAGAGCAATTCCACATAACCAAATATACCGACCCGGATATGTCGTAACTCGCATCCCGGCTAAAACTGGTATCATATCATTTTCTGCAATGTGATGAATATTCCCTGTTCATTATAGGAAAAAATATGATGTGTTCCATTCACATAACTTTCTCTACTTCTGTGTAACAAACTATTGTTAATAAGATATTTACTTCAAGCTAATTGAGAAAAAATTAGCAGAAATAGTCTTATTACTTGCTTCCTTGTAAGTAGAAGCGAAACATGGGAGTATCATAGGTTAATGTGAAATCAAAAGCTGGTTACTAGGTGACTGAAGTTCCTTTGTTTGTATGGATACGAGTTGACAAATTCCTGTATGAGAAAAGTACAAGTTTTTCAAAGCTGAAACCAAAAACAAGAAATATTTCAAAAACGATTAACTCATCGAAAAAAAGTATATGACATAAATTGTGAGTTTTAATGTGCTCTACATTTTTTGTGGGCTAAGTTTTTGTCCATTTCTTACGGTTTAGTAGTTATGTAAAATTCATCCAGAATAAAGCAGTCTTCAGAGGCTATTCCCAGAAAATGTAAGATATACATACATATTATTTGTCAGGTAAATATCTTTAATATACGATATGTTCATCAAAATCGTTAGAGCCAATTTTGAGAAAATCAAAATTTTCGAAAAAACTTCCATGTAAAGGGTAGTTGGGGTGGAGGATTTTCTTGAAAATCTTCGTGTCGCATCCTTGGAGGACACCAAACTTAAATACCAAGTTTGATATTTAACAGTCTTTTCGTTTTTGAGCTATTCTGGCCACAGACACACACACGCCCACACACGGACCTTTTTCCAAAAATGCTTTTTTTTTTTGATTCAGGGGGACCAAAAACATGTATTTCCGGTGAAATCTTGGTATCGAATTTTTGGGCGCAATACAATACCTTGTCTATACACTATGTACATAGTACGTGTAGAGAAAGTAAAACTCGGATGTGTTACATTTGTATGACTTTTGCGATGTAACAAATTAATGTTATAAACGATTATGCTTCTAAGTACTTCATGCTAATCGAGATAAACCTTGGCAGAAATGCTATTATTACTTGCGTGCTTATAGATTCAAGGAGAATATGGAAATATAGTAGTCAAAAGCGATAGATCTTTTAAGAGCCGGGCGCAATGCGAGGTTATTGAAACTGCGTTATTCTTGCATGTTAGGATAAAAAATAATAATGACTTTCCGTTTGAGAAAGGATAATTTACACAAATGACAAGGAATATCTCGGAAATGGTAAACTCCAATCTCCGTACATTACTTTTTAAGTTCCCAAACGTCGTTTCGTCTACCACGAATCCCACATACGGGCGCTTAGGATCGAATCGGGTCGCCTAGATGGATGCGAGTGGTCTAATTACTTCACCACGGCTCCGCCCATTAACCTTTTTTAAGAAATAAAATAATTTCTTCTCAGTAACTAACGAATTAGGACATTGCAAGCATCAGGCTATGCAAGCTGAAAACTGCGTACCATATTTATTCAAAACCTTGAGCGTTATCTAGCGTTTTACAGATGTAGTTTGCATAAAACGGCACCTCAGATAATCCGAGCTCAGGTAATTGGGATTTTACTATATAAACGGATTACCTAGCGAGATGGCACGTGGTAACGTGAGGGGTCAGCATTCAGGAGGTCCCGGGTTGGACTCGCGTTGCCCGCCTCAGGATTTTACCGTGCGGTTAGCCCCGGCAAATGCTAGAGTAGTGTATTCTACCACAGATTCCTCCCCAGCCCTCCATTTTCTCTCATTTCATTTTCCTCGTTCATAGTTCAGGTTTACTACGAGGCTGCGGTTTGTTCGATGGCGGGCAGTTGACACAGTCATGTGAATTGCAACTTCTTCTCAGCCCTGCCAGAAGGAAGCCTATCGAGCCTCCCATCCTGGGTCGCGTTCCTCGGTCCTGCTAGAGGGACGTCTAGGAGCATGGTCTCTATTGTTGCACAACCCTATATGACTTACGTAAATATTAAAATTGTTAGTTCCCATGCATCTGTTGTATTTATGTTCTCAATCGCCTTTCGCTGGTAGACAAAATATTACGCACTACACAACAGATCCCATTTTTCTAGAACTAGTACCGGTATAATCACAGTGCGTTGTAAACACATCACAACTATACATCAGCTGCGTTAACTTCGATTCTGTCCTCCTAAAGGTTTCCAAGATTAGCTCCTTGATGATAACAGACGACATAATTAATTACACCTAAATAGCGCCAAGTGTTATATGAACTGGTTGACGCAGAGTATGTTGTCTTGTCTGCTTCGATACTCTATATCACCATGCTAGTGAAAAGGTTAACATGCGGTTTTTCTTCGTTAATAGAACGCTCTGATTTTTCCGGGAAGTCGCCGACGTTTTGTAGTGTACCAATGATCGCACCACTTCAGCTAATGAATACATCGAAATCACAAATGACAAAAAACGTTAAGTACGCGTGAAGTAAAACACAACGTTACATCTTCGCTGTTTTGTCTCGTTTTATTCATGTAGTTTTCTTGTGATTATGGTATCAGCAAGAATTGTCAGTATGCTAATATTATTAGAGTAGACTAAACCATTTCAGGTGGAAAGTGTATCACATAGTTTATTCAGATGAATCTTTGTGTGATACTCACGATGAAAGCCAGAGTTGGATTGAGGGCTGTTTAAATTTGGCTTCCGAAAATATTTTTGTGAACCCTTGGCTGACTCACATCACGAGATGAATGCTGAAATATTTGAAGCTTGGTTCAAGAACCACATTTTGAAAAATATTCCTCCTAAGAATGTTAATGTGTCAGAAAATACAAGTTATATTCCCGGCTTAAGATCAAAATGCCCATCATGTGCAGAAAAATAGACGAAATGATCAGATTCATAGAAAAATGTAATTTAGTTTTATTCAGTCCAGTTCTTATAAAAGCCGTCTTATGGAGAAAATTCGTGAAGCCAATTTACAGAAAGTGTATGCAATAGAAGAAATGGCAAACATCATGGGTATGATGTCCTCAGGCTACCACCATATCACTGTTGTCTCAGTCAAATTGAGCTGATATGGACACGCCTTAAAGTTGCCGTAAGAAAGCGGATTGTGGCTCCTTCTATATGTGACAGTGTGTGCAAAATGTTGAGAGTATGTGTACCGAATATAGATTCGAGCGTGTCGGAAAAATGTGTTTAGCACACCACACAACAAGAGCGAACATTTCAACTGCGGGATGTTTCATATGACAATATTTCGTGAGTGAAAATGACAGACATACATTTTATTTGGGATGTAAATATCTTTAATATATGGGATTTTAATCAAAATTGTTTGAGCCGTTTTTCAATCAAAATTTCCAAAAAATTTTCCATGTAAAGACTAATTTGGGGTGGGGGGATTTTCTTTAAAATCTTTACACATACTTTTTCTGAATTAGAGGACCTAGAGGACCTCAAAACATATATGAAATCTCGACATCGCATTTTTGGGTAGAATATAATACTTTTTCTATCCACTGTGTACATTGTTCATGTGGGCTAGAGAAAGTAAAAATACGTATAGAGGAATCCTTTGTTTTTAACCGGACTCTGGATGACAAAAGCACATACATTTATTATGACGGAGTGTTGATATCGCCTTGCACAGAATAGGGTTTATACATTGTGTATACAATAGGTTTACTTAGCCTGTCAGGTAATAGGCAGGAAAATGTGGACAGAAGATAAGTATCAGCGGGGAAAGCTTATAAGAAACAAGGATTAAGTTGCAAGCCAGTCGATAAATACTGTTCTGTGATATTTACCGCCTGAAAGTGATTTAAATCAAAGTGTTTTGTGCATTCACGTGCTCCTGTGCTCGCACATTGAAACTGCTCTCTAAAAAATGTTGCGTAAACAAGTTTTGCAAAATACTGTTGTTGTTTTGAAACAAACCTTCTGAATTAATTTCCCAGCGCTGAGTATGCTAGCGAGCAAACTGTGAAATTGTGTTGTATAAACACAATTACAAAGTATGGAACACTTATGCAAGCACAAACGCAATTCCAAATAAACCACCACATGAAACAAAATGGCGTCCTCGCAACCAAGTATAATAATGTTGCTTTAAATTAACAGTGTCATGCCCGGAATAAAATGTCTATGTCGCAAATCTAATTATACAATTAACACCAACTATGGCTATATGTTTACCATGATTAGAAATTTAGAAACTTTTGGTGGTAGTGATGATTAAACATATGGAATATCACCAAATATAATCTTAAAGCACTATAATGGGGGCCACATATCACAGCTTTTGGTGAAGTTCAACAGCTTGCACTCTCTATATTGACGGGCCGTTCAAAAAGTCTTGTATTGTTTGCATTTATAGATCCCCTGATTGTAACTTTGAAATATTCTTAACAAAACTGGACTCAATGCTCAGTTGTTTAATAAAGAATACGAAAACCATCATACAATGTGGAGATTGGAACATAAATTTAATGTGTGAAACCATAAAGCTAAGTAAACTTAAAGAATGTACCTATAATTTGACCAACACTTTAAACTCTGCAATTAGATTAGCTTCATTGTTGGATGCAATAATTGTTAATAAAACAAAATTCATGAGGTAGGCTACTGTAATGGATCTAGGTTTTTCTGATCACAATGCACAAGTATTTCAACTTAATTCTCCAGTAACTAATAGAATGGACAAACCAACTGGTATTCTAATAAGAAACTTTAGTAATGATAATATCAATTTAACAATTTACTGGTAAATGAAACATGGGATAATGTTCTTGATGAAATTGATGTCAATATAAAATTTGAAAAAATCTTAAATGCATTTTTGTATTGGTTTAATATAGCTTTTCCACTGGAAAAGAAGTACCTTAAATCCCAAAGAAAGAAAGGGTGGATAACTAAGGGAATTATTACACCCAGCAATAGGCTACGGTTTTTGTCCAGTCTAGATAAACAGGGTCTTGCAAATAATGATACCAAAGACAGTACTGAAAGACTTACAAAACATCTATCTGAAGCCAAAAGAAAGGAAAACGAAAAATTCATATTGAACTCAAACAACAAAACAAAAGCTCTTTGGTCATTAGTCAACCAGGAAGCTGGGAAATCATATCAGAAAAGTTGTATTAATGAATTATTATGTCAACAATGATAAAACAGTTAACCCAAAGTATATTGATGAGTTATTCAATGCATACTTTACAGATATTGCAGACGATGTGATTGCCCATAACATTAATCCTGTAGGGTGAAATCATATAAGGGACAACATAAGGCAATGTAGTAAAACAATGTTTGAAGATTACATAAAACTTTATTCTACATAAGCAAAATACAGAATGCAAGCATGATGAGCCCTCCAAGATGTAAAGCACGAGACCTTTTCAAAGAAAGAACTGTTGACGAATAAAGTGACTTTTCAAGTTGAGTGGATCAGTGAGTACGCCGACCTGCATATGTGAGAAAGAAAACCACGTGTCTGCTATGAAAGGGTGGTCTTCGTTGGAATGACAATAAAGAGCATGCGCCGCTTTTCTTTTCGAGAGAGACATTAGAGAAAATACATTATTGAAACATGGGTTTCATTATAGAATGACAAAGATTACTAAAACACATTGTTTTCGTCCTTTTTACTAATGTTTAAGAACGGTTTCAATTAAAGCGAGACATGTTGACCTTCAATTCCCCGATTTGTTGTATTAGGAGTTTTGCTAGGACTAACGCAGAAACAATGTTTTATTTGCATTTATGATAGCAAAGTTACTAGCTAGATTATTTAATTTGTTTCTGGGTTGTAAATATATCATATCATCCGCTTTAATGGCGTCATAAACAGAAGAGGTATCCGGATTGTAATCTGGTACTGTGGGTCTCGAAAATCCATTCGGTTTACATACAAAATCCAGGAAACCATGGCAAAACTTCAGGATCTACAAGGCCGGCCTAGCTTGGAAGCAGACTAGCGAGCAGCGGAGTACTCACGGATCGCTTGAGTCTGCCTGCAGAATGTAATACAGATTGACACTGGGAAAAAACTGTCGTCACGTATGAATAAAATGTTGCATAATGGCACTTTACATTCTATTTCCTCGTTTAAAGCATCTTTTAACAAACAAACTACTGCGAGAATCCGACTTTTGTGGTAACTGTTCTTCCCACGCAATAGCCACCGGGCCTCCCCGGTAAGACACAATGAAATTCAATGTCAGATGTTTAAACGTTAGTCACTATATGCTTGTTTAGAAGTTTCATAGCAATTTAATGATAATGCGAGAAAGAACTGAACAGCGACAGCAATTTAAAATGATAAATAATTAAAACATTGAAATAAATAACAACGAATATCTGGGAAACGACTAATGCGAGGAAAGATTTTTATAAATACGTTGTCTGTTTTAAGAACTACATTTTGTGAACTGTGTTTTCCTCCATATCCTATAGTTTACCAGTTGTACAGAATTATTCCGCAAGAAAATCTTCACAGGCGCTACTCAGAAAATTTAAAATATACAATTCATTTGGCATGTTAAATATAATAAATAGTATTTTTATCATAATTGGTATAATCTTTTTTTTAAAAAATTAGAATTGCAAAACATGTTCCATTTAAAGGATACTGTGGAATGTGAGGGTTTTCTTGAATATCTTCGTGTCGTATCTTCGGAAGATGCTGAACTTAATATCAACTTTGGCATTAATGAGATACTTTGTTTGACGGTATGCTGCTAATATAGGTCGCTTTTAATAAAATGTAGTTTTCATTACTGGACCTCTAATGAAATCACAGTATCGACTTTTCCGGTGGAATGCAAGTCCTCCTCTAAGTATGAAGGAAAGAAAGTAATAGTCATAAAAATGAAAACTTAAAAATAATTTTTTGCGAATAATTAAACACTGCATACGACCATATTTAGTAAGAAATAAAATTCGAGAAGAATTGGATCATATATAAATTATGTGATAAACTAGAACAGAAAAACTGAAAAGAGCACCTGGACCGAATGAGAGAAGAAAGAATAACGGCGTTGGTTAGAAGATGCAATCGTAAAGGAAGAGACGCAGAACGTTAAGAGGAAGATGATGTTACGCAAAGACTAAATAGGCAAAATGTCCAATTCGTGAAGTGAAGAAGGAAGGGAAAGAATGAAAGAAATAAGGAAGGAAAGAGAAAAAGAAAGAATTTGGGAAGCAAATGTTCCACGTCAAAGGTTTTAACTCTCCGACATATGTCGCTTGAGGACTGGGAAAAATCTGGAATAAAGCCTCTGTCAGGAAGGCTGGTCACTTGGAATTTCCGTTGGTGTGTACCTACGTGCCATGAGGTCCTCAGCCACGTGAATTTTTCAGAAGTATATTATTTTACATAGTGCACAGTTATTACATCATTATACTTATTTTCACTTTATTACGCACAGATATTGAATTCACCCAACATTTCGATACTGAGATTTTTCCTGAAATACATGTTTTAAAGGCCCCTTAATCCAAAATAAAGCCTAGGAAAAGGTATGTGAGAGTGTGAATGTCCATCTCTGTGTCTGTCATAACTAAAACAAGATAGGTCTTGGCATTCATATTTAGTATCCATCACAGATATGACAAATTTTCAACCAAAAAGAAATAAATAAATAAAAATCCACCAGCCAAAAAAACAGTTTACATGGACAATTTTTCGATTTCTTGTTTTATTTTCCTACAAAGGGCTCCAAGGATTTAGATTAAAACATCACATATATACGCATTTAATAACATGTATATCTTGAATTTTCTGAGTATAGCATGTGAAGTCTACTTCCTTCGGAAATAAGTTTATATGATCACGTGAAACTAACTTAAATTAAGTGACATTAATAAAACTCGTTACATAAACATAAATTTATTCCACATAAACTTATTTGTGTCCCAAATCGTTTCCAGATATCCTTATTAATTGCCATGTTTCTAAAAGACCTGCCTCTTTTTGCTTGCTTCTCGCGAAAGCATAGCATTTTAAAGAAAGCTAATGCATGTGGTGTTCAGCTAGGCTGCGCGCCAAAAGAGTAGAGAATAGCAACTCACAGGAGTCTACCAGCAATATGCAGTACAGCGAAACATTGAGGGCAAACTATCCTCTTGCCTGAATTAATTGTTGGAAATGAAGTAACAGGACGAAGTATTGAAGTATGATTTTTCCCCAGTGACGTGTTGACTACCATGTTTCCGTTCCAGCTCTGCTCCGAGTTTTGTGATTGAGTACGCGCATGTAATCTTGCTCAGAAAAGTCGAGTTGGAACATCCTTGTATAAAGTTTACTTCTTTAACATTTGACAACAGCTGTTTTCTTTATATGTATAACGAATTGTGTAATAATACTTATCCGTAAACGTTTATCTCAATTAAAATAAAGTATATAAGAAATAAGCTTTTGTAAGAATAGTTTGCAAGTCCTAATAAACGATAGAAAAAAGAGAAAGGCATGTGATAGTAACACAGATTATTTTATCTAAATTATATAAATGTTCTACCCAATGATTACAAATGATTTTAAATTACATAATAGCGATTTTGCTGCACGTGAGCTGACCAAACAAACTGTTTATATAAAAAGTAAAATGTTTTAATTCTTTCAATTATATAGCCCCGTTTAACTTCCGTGTTAATATCGGAAGCTTTGACTCGAGAAACAACTGCTGATGCTTTTGCTGAGCTTTAGGATTTTGTAATATTCAGTAGTAAATTTTCAGTAGTATACAGTTAAATATTCATAACTCCAGATTCTGTAGGGGATAGGGAATACTTCTAGTTAATGCAGAATTCCCCACCCCAGCCGAGAACTGAACCTCTGGTCCTAGAAGCCAGAACGCTGACTACTCAACTTTAGAGGCAGTAAAGATCTTTGTCAGTAAGGAGCTCAAAAGGAAAACAAAGGTGAAGAAAACTGGAGAGGAAAGCAGAATAAAATTTTAAAAGATACGATGCAGAGGTCATAATTACAAAAGTTCAACTGAAATTAGAAATACAACAGCAAAGGCTTCATACTATTTTATTTCTCTGTAGTATTTTTTTTAATATAATTCTAGTTTCCATGGTTCTCGAAGGGATTTCTTAGATTCCGTTTAGAAATTTAGACTACATATTATACTCTTCTTGCAAAAATATTATCCATTTGATGTTCAATCTTAATTACTAATCTAGTTCTTGATAATATAAAAATTAAAACTTTTCACTTGATAACGTAAAATGTCCGAAATATTTACATTTCCTCTATCAAGCAATTGAAGAATTTCGGCAAAAACTCCGAACATGTCTTTATTATTACCTGTATGTTTATATTTATTAGAAATATTCTGAAAAGTCCTCTTCATTGGGAAGAAATTTATATAATGAATAATTGGAAGCATAGGAGGAACACAAAACGTCACATCACAGTGTTTAAAATATGAAATCTGTCTCAAAAACTTTTGCGATATTAACATTTCCGAGATATGTTGAGTTCGCGGTAATCTATAGCGACATTTTTGCTAAATTCCTTTATACCGTAGTTTCTCCAAGGTCACCGAACGATTCTGGAATTTATAGTTTAACATAGCAACTAAAAATAGTTTTTGAACGTCTGACTATCGTTTCCCCATTATACCTTGAATGTATTGTGCAAGGAATTTTACTTCTCCAAAGGTTTATTACAATTAACATGAATTTGATAGAAAAATAAGCTTTTTAATGAATAGTTTTTAAGAAGTAAAAAAGTATCTGATGAGTAGAAAACATCCATATGATTTTCTCTACCTGTATCGTTTATTTATGGATACACAAATTATTGTTACAGAATTAGATAAGTAGATTCAAATTGTATACTATGACATACATCTCGACAATGGCATTGAATTTTTGAGTTCGACTTCATCTGTACACAGCTTACATGAAATAAAGAATTATTTAATAAGCATTCATGCATATTGTTGGGAAATCTTATTATCTGTTTGCTTCACCTAACTGAAATAAAACTTTGTTAAAATTAGAAAATTTGAGTTTTGGGAGGTAGAATCTTTATTTTGTTTCATTGTGTTTTCTTTTCTACTCTACTCACCCTCCACAAAGCGATCCAATAGTTCACATTTCGTTTAAATACAAAGAGTAGCGTAAAATTTATACAACAAATAATTTATAAAAACCTCAAATTTTCAACTCTTTCCATGCAATCACGAGAAACGACTGAACATTGAAAAAAGTAAGCATTAAAATTCGAACAATTAATAAAGCTTATCTCATAAATGGCTTACTATAACACAAAAAGAACTATTTTAAATATTAGATTGTTTAAAAGAATATTTGTGTAATAACATTTCTGCTCCCTATCACTTAACATTTACCAGCTATAAATATTATACAACATTATAGGTTATTGCTAGAAAGTTTAAGATTAACCGACATTTTATTTGTAAATATCTCTAATATATGCCTTTTAATCAAAATTGTTTCAGATATTTTCAAGAAAATAGAAAATTCTAAAAGTGTCTATGTAAACGATAGTTTGTGGTGGTAGAATATCCTTAAAAAGATACTGAATTTAAACACCAAGTTTAGTATAAACCCGATTTCCATGTTTGAGTTCTGTTTTACACCCATACACAGACCTTTTTCTAAAAATAACCTTTTTCCAACACATGGAGTCTCAAAACGGGTACTTCCTATAAATTTCGGTATCGAATTTCTGGGTGGAACACAATATTTCTGCTATTTATTAAAAGTAACAGAGAAAGCAATAAGATTTCGTCAGAAAAGTTTCTAGAAGCTGTATAAAAATATGCCTTAGTAAACAGAGAAAGTCATGTGATTGTAAATCATATATTTTGAATTTCAAAGTACCTAAATATGTATTTTTTGTGAAGCCTTAGTCATATACTTGGTTATAATACTTTCTCTACCTTGTGTACCTAAGCAGTAGAGAAAGAAACAAATATTATGCGACATATTCACATGAATTTCTCTTCCTATTGTGCAACAAACTATTCTTCAAAAGTTTCTTCTACTTCTAACTTCATCTAATGAAGATTAAGTATTGGTAAAATTGTTTGTATTACATATTCTCTAATAGATTCAAAAAAAAGAATAAGGAAATACATAGGCTAAAGGGGTCAAATCTTTTAAGCGCTCCTCAAGTGTGGGAATACCGTACCTGTATCACATTCAGGAGGTACCGAGTTCGAATTTCGGTTAACAAAAGTTACCTGGATAAGGTTTTTTCCAGGGGATTTTCCCCTTTTCTTTCAGTGAATGAATGTAAATAACTTTATTCTCCGCAGATTTCGGGCTCATTTGAGCATCAGTACACCGATTTTATTCATTCCAATATGATCTACTATGCTAAATGGCGTAAAACTACAAAAATAAATAAATAGAAATATTTTAAGAGATGTAGGCCATGTGATTGCCTTATAATTTCGTTATGCTTGCATGATCAGAATGAAAAGAGGAAAACGACTAACGCCTTCCGTTAAATATAAATATTTTACAATTGAAACTAATTATAAATAATGGTTAACTCCTCAAAAATGTTATGAAAAAATATATGTTCTAACATTTGAATATTTAGTGTAAAAAGATGTAATCTTAATCTATATCTTATGGTTTATCAGTTATGCAAAATAATCCAGAATGAAGAGCAATTGAGAGGTTATTCCTAGAAAATTCAATAGGCATACACGTTTTATTTGTCATGTAAATATCTTTAATATTGGCACTTAAATCAAAACCATTACATATTTTTGAGGAAATCAGACAATTCAAAGAATCTTCTCAATAAAAAGTAGTTCGTTTAGCGAGGATTTTACTGAAATTGGTAGATATTGAAGTTAAAATACAAACTTTAGTGATTGACCAACCATAGCCACACACAGAACCTTTACTAAAATGCGTGTTTTCGATTCAGTGTCTCAAAAGATGTATGAAGATGGAAGATGAAACCTCGGTATATAATTTTTAAGTGGAATTCAATACCTTCTATACCTATGTGTATATTGTACGTGGAAGAGAAAGTAAAACCCTGCTTGGATTGCTCAGTAAATTGCCTTTATCACACACATTGTCATGAGAATTAACGGTGGATATGAACGTAAATAACGATCAAAGCTACATGATTTAATTTGCGCGCGGTTTGCGAAGCAGTAACTTTATTGTTCTTCAGAGACACGAAGATGTAGATCACCTGAGTTAGGACGGGTATAGTTGCACCAGGTGGCACTATCGGCCGATGTGACCAGCAGCGCTCCCCGCGGCGAAAGCCCGACACAACGTGCAGATGTGAATTGGTTTTAGCGTGTTAAAGACGCCACTCGAGTATGACATGACTCACGCCATTGCCTGTATAAGGCTTTTAGATGGACAAAACATACACTGTGGCAAATCTCCACGCTTCCACTTAATTCCTTTTGGAAGAATGATTTCTAATAGGGAGAAGGGTCTCCTGTGAAGCACAAAGAGGAGAGAAACACATGGGGGCATCTAAAGCTTAATTCCAATGGCCAATTAGATCACAGATATCGATCAAATGCCACATAATCGTAACAACGTTACAAAGTTATATAGGTGCATGTTTCGAACGGGGGTGGTGTATCTGTTGCAGTTCCCAGTGCTCACGGACGATGGCAGGGTTGTCGTTATCGATCCAGCAGAGTCGAGTTTTCGGGTGGGGTGGGTTGGGGCCGGCCCGGACTACTGCCCCCATTGTCTGGGTTCGAGACTCGACCCCGGAGCACTGCCGGACACCCCCTTCCCTCTCGGGATCGATAGTACTGCCTCAAGAGCGATGGATATCGCCTCGAGTCTAAACGCTCTCCCCCGACTTCATTCTGATTTGCGGTGAGTTAACTTCCATCTGATTGATGGGCACCTTCGCACCCTAATTTGCATCCCCTTTCAACAATGAAGCATCCCAGCAGGGGCTTTATGCCCCGTTGGTCGCGTTGTTCTCCGTTAACTCAAAACAGGAGGCCAGCAGCTCCTGTATATCAATTTATTCTTCCTTCAACATTCATAAGCATACTCTCCTGAAATGTATCAGAACTAGGTCAAATCTAACTATAAAAATCTGGTGTGTTCCATTCACATCACTTTCTCTACAAGGCTTTAACAAATTATTATTAAAAGGCTTATTCTTCTATCTACTTAATGATAATCAAGACAAGCATTAGCAGAAAACTTCTTTATTACTTGTTTCCTTGTAAGCAGAACGGAAATAAGGGACCATAAAGCTAAAGCGATACTCAATTATTTTTTAAAAGCTGGGCCTTGTACATAGCCAGGACATTAAAAATTCCCTTTGGAGAAGAGTTTTAAGTATTTTAAAGCTGAAACCAATAACAGGAATATCTCAATAATGCTCAACTCCACGAAAAAGGGAATGGCATAAATTGGGTGTTTTAACGACATCTATATTTTTTGTATAGTAAGTTCTTGTCTATCTTTTACGGTTTACCAGTTATACAAAACTCAGCAAAATCCATCCAAAATAAAGAGGTATTCGAGGCTATTCCCAGAAAATATACAATTTATCTGTCATGTAACTATATTTAATATACGGTATTTTAATCAAAATCGTTAAAGCATTTTTGAGAAAATCAAAATCTTCAAAACATTTTTCATATAAGGTTATATTGAGGTGGGGGGATTTTCTTCAAAATCTTAGTGAGGCATCCGTAGAAAATACTAAACTTAAATACCAAGTTTGGTATTTAAACGACTTTTCGTTTTTGAATTATTGTGTTAACAGACGCACACAGGGACCTTTTTCTAAACGTTTTGGGTACAGAAGAGACTAAAACATGTATTTCCGCTGAAATCTTCATATTGAACTTTTAGGTGTAATGCAATACCTTCTCTCCACACTATGTACATAGCAAATGTAGAGAAAGTAAAGAGAAAACCTTGAGCTATTAAGGGTTTTCATATCTGAAGTTTGGCCCAAATTTTCAACAACTTAATCCATTAGTTTTGTTCATAAGGAAGATATTGGACATTAGCTATGTCCGAAAATAGTTTAAAAATTGACTTTTAATCTGAGAGTTTTTAAAACTTCAGCAATAGATAAATCTGTTTTTAGTTCCAAAATGACTGATTTTTCTTACACTTTTGCACATTTATAACCAACATTGTTTAACATGTTATAAGAAAAAGAGAGAACGAAATTTAAAAACTGGCGAATGGTCTTTGCTACACTTTGTTCAGATATAAATTATATTTCCACTTTTTAATTTATATTTGAATAACGTGAATGCACGTACATGTGGGTGTGTACAAGTGAGGGAGAGAGAGAGAGACATTAGAGCAAGTTTTCTGTTAACCTTTTAATGTCTAACGTGTTGATTTTGCATCATATCAGTTTAATTTCTACATGAATATATTTGCACTTTGCAGTATCCTTAGATTTAACAATATCGTGATCTAATTTAGATGCCACCATTTATTTCCCCCCGCTTTACTTCTCACAGTTGTGCATACTTTATACAAACAAAAATACATCCAAGTACTTCAAAATGTTTAAAAGTAAAAACGAATAGAGCAAAAAAAAAAAAAAAAGTGAGGAGCATAAGTGGTAGGTAATACAGATTTAGAAATGATATACCTAGTAGCATATGGATATGACAAAGCCATAGTCCACCCGTTTGTCTCGAATGTCCCCAACAATTTCGCTTAAAATAGATGTTTACATAACGTAAAATATATCTAAGAATGACCTTTTATTACTTATTAAATCTAGATGACCTTTGCACAAATGGTAAACCAACAGAGATAGAAAGAAGCTTAGAACACAAAAACATATAATTTATATCATATACATCATTTTCGAGATATTCGTTGTTATTAGTTTTAATTTTAAAATACTTAAAATTTTCTCACACGGAAATATATCAACTCTTAGCCATGCAAATAAATGAGTTTGAATCATATACCAACCAACATTTTAAAAGATTTTACTATCGGTGTAGTTTAGTGTTCATCCTTGTTTACCTTTTACTTAAAGGAACTAAGTAATAAGGCCATTCCTGCTAATCCATATCTCGACTGGCAAGAAGTAGATATAAGAATAAGCTTTTTAACAATAGTTTGTTGTAGATATGTAGAGAAAGTTATGTGAATGGAAAACATCATATTTTTACTTTCTCTACACGTACTATGTACATAGTGTATAGAGAAGCTATTGCACTCCACCCAAAAATTCGACACCGAGATTTGACCGGAAATATATGTTTTATGGTACCCTGTGTCCAAAAAAAGGTCCATGTGTGTGTGTCCGTGTGTCTGTGAACACGATACTCAAAAACGAAAAGTTGGTAAAATATCAAACTTGGTATTTAGGTCCAGTATCTTTCAGGGATGCGACACGAATATTTTGAGAAAAATATCCCCCACCCCAAACTACCCATCACATGGAACTTTTTTCGTAAATTTTGATTTTCTCAAAAATGACTAATGATTTTTATTAAAATATCGTACATTAAGGATATTTACCTGACAAATAAAACGTACATCTTGAATTTTTTGGGCATAGTCTCTGAAGACTACTTTATTCTGGATGAATTTTACGGGATTTTGCATAACTGCTAAACCACAGGAAATGGACAAGAACTTACAACACAAAAAATGTAGACCACATTGTATACATCTTTTTCGTGGAGTTGATCGTTTTTTAGATATTTCTTGTGTTCTCATACAGGAATTTGTCAACTCCTGTCCGTACAAACAAAGAAACTTCAGTCACATAGCAACCAGCTTTTGACTATCACTTTAACCTATGGTACTCCCTCTCTATTACTTACAAGGAAGCAAGTAATATGATTATTTTTACTAATTTTTTCTCAATTATCTTGAAGTAAGTAGAAGCATAAACTTTATAACAATAATTTATTCCACAGATGTAGAGAAAGGCATGTGAAAGGAACACATCAGATTTTTTATTGATTATCTTTGTTATGATAATACTGTGCGAATCAAATGGTTTATAATTTCCGACCTAACTTTTATTTTAAACTGTAAATTTCAATACAAATAATCTGATGTAGTACATTAAGCTAAGTTTCTTTACCTATTTTGTAGCAAAATATTCTTACAAAAACTTATGTTTCTATCTACTTTATGCTTACCAAGATAAACAACGACAGAAATAAATTTATTTTGACATTTTCTTGTAAAAGAGAATAAGGACATTCAAATAAGCTAATGTGAACGAGCAATATCTCTGAAAAAGCACCATAACAAAAAATTATTTGACTTAGCTATGTGTTTTGATGACATCTGCATTTTTTGTGTCGAAGTTTTTGTCTATCTCTTACGCTTCATTAAAATGATTTCTAATTCAAGCCATTACATCCTCAACTTTACTTTTCTTAATTCTTCTAAACGTAATCTTTATGACCAGTTATGCAAAATTCATTCAGAATGAATTCCAAGAAATTCGAGATATAAATTTAATTGTTTATGTAAATATCTATAATATACGGTATTTTAATCAAAATCGCAAGAGCCATTTTTGAGAAAATCAATATTTTTCGAAACTATTGGGTAGTTTTCATTGGGGGAATGTTGTTGGGAAATATTCGTGCCACATCCTTGGCAGATTCTGAACTAATATATCAAGTTTGTTACTTAGCCGACTGGTCGCTTTGGTTAATGTCATTCACACGCACACACATGGATTTTCTTCCTAAAATGTATTTCCAATGAAATCTCGGTATATAATTTTTATGTGCAATGTAATGTTTTGTATACCTAAGTACTATGCATGAAATAGAGAAGTAAAAACCCTTGTAAGGATTGCACATTTCTAATGAGTGTAATAGAAAACAGAGTCTATATATACATTTTTTCAGTCTTGTGAATTATGAATGTGAAAATTGACTAGAATATTAAGTAATTTTAATACTTGTCAAAACACTGTGAGGAAAATGAGAAAATGGGAGTTTTATAAGTTTAACGCCGAAACGAAGCGGTTTAAATTGCTATTTAGTGCTTTAAAATGGCCGAAGAAAATAAAAGTTTGTAATAAAATTGGTTAAAATTTCAAAAAACATATCTAAATTTTCATCGATTTTTATAAAATAAGGCATATATTCCCAGAAGTATCCACTTCAAATATCAAATAATTATTCTGTAACATTTTAGCTAGTATAGAAACAAAAATATAGGTAATATATAGGCGAAGCTTATGGATTTTGTTTTTACGAAATATTAAAAATAGTTTGGTTTTATTTTAGCCACGTGTGATGGTATGCACAGCAATTTTAATCTAACGCCTCAGAATTGTACCAATTTATTGATTTGTATCTATACTCTTGGTAGAACTTGCAAACAAAGCTAACACTATACATTAAAACAACAAGCAAAATTCAGATCAGAGAACACAGACAGATTAGGTTGATGGAATTTTCCTACCGATAGTATGCTAGTCAATTGTTTACAAAACTCAAGTTTATACAGTAAACCCCGAAACTACGCTCTTCAAGGGACTGTGACCTAAAAGCAAAATAATTGGGATATCGTTACAGAAGGTTTATGGTTTATTACATAAGAAAGATGTAATTTTGACACAATTTAACAGGAAATACAATGTAATAAATGCTATTTGTGAATATTCGAGTAGAATGAACATCAACACAAACAAGCACTCATTTGTAAAAAAAAAATCGATTCTTGAATGCGGTATGCCACTAAATACTGATTTACGCTTTGCCATGTTGTATTACTGTACGGCAATTCGCTATACACTACACAGAATTAAAGAAAGACTAAACGTATAAGGCACATTGACAACGAGCCTTTTAAAAGTCTCCATTTCTTTCAATAAAAGTTTCGGATGTTGCATACACTATTTGTATTCATTTGTTAACTTAAACAGTGCTAATAGTGGTTAAAGGAAGTTTTAATATGGAACGTCCAGCACCTTTACAAGTAAAGCGTAATGAACGGGACAACGTTGTAATTGCAAGCGTAATCACGGGGCGTTACTGCACACTTCTAGAGAGCTCTCGTTCTGGTACCATTTTCCCCCATAACAGGGCATATGTCTTTTGCTTTTCAATGGTAGGTATAGAATATTGTGGCAGTGCCGTGAGCGGTCGTTCTCACGTTTGCCTTGGTATGTGGCGGTGGAATGTAGTAAACGCGGAAGCGATGCACCAGTAATCTTGGAATGCGAGACTAGAATCTTTCAGTAGCTTCGGCTTCCATAATCTTCCAGAATGTTCTGTAACGTCATTATTAGCTATAAAAGAGAAGGAAGGATTGTAAGCCAAGTCAGTGTGTATTGAGTCGAGTGAATTGCTTACCAATTTTTGAGTCAATAAAGACTCATGCAATTATATAAATATGCTTGTATTTGAATTTTATTGTTAAAAACTAAATAAATTTTAACCAATAATTACAACAAGAAAACTCAAGTTGTGTTGCTATGCTTGTCATAAGTAAATTATTGTTATAATGAGTATTGTACTGCATAGTTTGAATTAGCTTTTAAAAGAAACTAATTAATCCAAGTAACGAATGAAAACTTTCTTCGGGAATTGCTTCCCTATTTTATACAGTTTTTACTTCTATTCCTTACCTAAGAAGAGAAGTAAATACAATATATTTCACCGGAAATGTCTTCCATCAGCAGGAAGAAGCTCTTCTGTCTATGAGCAGTAAATTAAAATAATCAAGTAAATACTAAATTCTATTTTTAAACCAGTATATTTTGTCTCAAAACTCCGACAATTTTGTTTACACAAGATAAATAAAAAGTATATATCTGATAGTTGACGTAAAATGAACGTTAAAGTCTTTTCATTCCTGTAGAATTTAATATATCTAGGGAGCTGGGTATTCAAAGTATACGAAAGTTTTTACGAGAAGAATTTACAGCGTTTTAAAACAGGAAAGTTTACATCAATTGCGTTGTTATAAAACCAACTGTTCTCTAAGTAAACACGGTTGCATTTTCCTCAAGATTTGCGTAGAATAACTGTTAAACTGCCAAGTCCTCATTCTTCAGTTTCTCAAGTACAATAATGTCGAATTATAAATGTTAAATTAGTTTAAATGAGATTGTTATTTATTATGATTAATATTTCTTATTACGAACAATTTTAAATGCTAATTAGTTGGAAATTCATGTGAGTACTTATTATAATGTTTAAAATATACAAGTTCAGAAATATTATTAGATTAATTTCTTTAGGCGTTAATTTTCAGCGACTTTTCTATTACCTCTGCCGTTTGCTCCTGCTGATGAAGGAAATGTTTATTATTTTACAATCCATAAGTAGGTTAGGAATTCATACAGAATAAATACTTCGTCTCAAAAAGTAAGTTTTAGAAAAGGTGTATGTGTGTTTATATTTCCATAAATTCAAAAACCAGCAACAACAAATAGTCGGATGAATGTAAAGCTTTATATTTAACCTATAATTTTTAGGAGAACATTACCACTATTTTGTATGTTTTCAAAAGTATTTTGCCAATTATGAGTACACTAAATGTTTGAGGCACTAATATTCATAATAAATTGTATATTAAATACCCTGCAAATACCTATTCATATTGAATTGTTTAATTTAGAAATAATAACAGATACTAAAGAACATACTGTATGGAAAATATATACAGTTTAAACGAAATAAAACCTTTTGTGGCGTTATCTATTTCCACAATATTTTATTTATTAGTCTGGAGTGGCTCGTTATTTTGTCATACTTATCACAAGTGTTATTTTAGTTTCTCGTTAGACCATGCAAAGTGCATTTAATATAAAAACAAAATATGGCGACCTGACTTTTAAAGGATTACTCCTTTTAAATCTACAGCAAAACGTATGATCAAACCATCTGTAGATGTGTTTCTGAACTTAAAGTAGTTAAAACATAGGCGTGTGTGTGATTAACTATTGTCGTATTAAATTAATAATTGCTTTATAAAGATTCAGTGGAGATATACAGAAATAATTTCATCTATTAAAACCGAGGCATAATATTAAAAGAGGACAAGTTAGAACATGTTACTACTTGGACGTCTAAGGTTTGAGAAAGCCATTAGGTATAAATTACGAGGTAATTAAGCTCCGGGAAGTTCAGTAAACATTATCTCAGGGCCATTCATGGAATATGTGTGTTATTAAATCTTAAAATGCATTAATGATAATTGAAAATGCACGTAAGTTATTTTAGGTACTAGCCGGAAAAAGAATTCTTAGAATTTAGTAGTCTAGTGTAAAGAATTGTATCAGAGTTGCGAAAAAGAGGTTTCAGATTTGAAACATAGGAACTTTGATTAGTATTTAGTACTTGTAGTAGTACTTGAAAAAAATTATTTATATCTTGCTTCTATCACTAAGTTTTTACAAGTGGAAAACTGCTACTACTAGCAAATATAGCGGTGATTCCAAAAGTATTTGCTGTATAGGATATTAGCAGGTCACAGCAACCTACGCTTGGTAGTTTTTTTTTTTTTTTTTTATTGTTTCATTTATATAGCCCGCTTGAACATCTAAGGTCATATCGAGGGCTCTGCATTTGAAGCAACTCGTTGTCTGTAGGTTCTTTACGTTGGTTTAAATCATTTTATTTTTCTCAAATACACACACACACACATTCACTCCCACATACATACTTCCAGACTCTGTGGGGGATACGGAATAAATCTGGCTAAAGAAAAATTCCCCGACCCAGCCGGGAATCGAACCACGGAGGTAGTCACTTGGTAATACGGAAAGAAAAGTTGTCTACAACGTAAAAAATTTTGGAAGTTGCCAGATTTAATACAATACAATTAATATTTATCGTACTTAATAATTATTAAATTTCAGAAAATATTTCAGATATAGCTTGTTTTAGCCTTTTACAAACATTCTCAGTAAATGTAAACTGATATTAGAATATGTTCGCCTCTGCCCACGCATACCCTAAGAGAAAGAACTCACAGCACACCACTGAAGCAGTCCACAGAGCAGTGATTAACTTATAAATGCTATCACTAAACATCATCAGAGCACGTTGCATGGTCCTCCATACAACAAAATAAGAGTCAACATTTTTACGTTCTCTACATAGTGTTTAGAGAAGGTATTAAATTCCACCAAAAAATCGATATCAAGATTTCACGAAAATAGATGTTTTAGGGTCCCCTTGATCCAAAAAAAAAAAAATACAAAATTATCCGTGTGTGTGTGTGTGTGCGTGTGTGTGTGTGTCCGTTTGTCTGTGGACATGATAACTCAAAAACGAAAAGTCGGTAAAATGCCAAACTTGATATTTAAGTTTTGTATCTTCCAGGGATGCAACACGAATATTTTGAAAAAAATGCCCCCCATAACAAACTACCCTTTACATGGAACTTTTATCGAAAATGTTCATTTTCTCAAAAATGGCTCTAATGATTATCATTAAAATACCATACACTAAAGATGTTAACACGACAATTAAAAGTATATCTTGAATTTTATGGGAACAGCTTCGGAAGACTTCTTTATTCTGGATGAATTTTGCATAACCGTAAGAGATAGACAAAAGCTTACTACACAAAATATGTAGATCTCGTTGAAACACAAAATAATTTATCTCTTATACATTTTTTCGTAGAGATAAACATTTTTGAGGTAATCTTCTGTTTGAAATACTTAAAATTTTTCACATACAGGAATTTGTGAACTCCTCGCAATACATAGAAACGGATTTCATGCACATGAAAACCAACTTTTGAAAATTTTGAATATCTTTTTATCCTAGTGTATTGCATTATATCCTTCTGTTTACACGACAGCATTTCTGCTAATGTTTATCTCGATTAGCATGAAGTGGACAGCAGCATAAGCTTAAAAGCAATAATTTTATAGAGATGTAGAGAAAGTCATGTGAATGGAACACAGACTTGTTAGCTTTCCGCATAGAATTATCTCTTGGAATCAGCAAAGCCTGATACCATTCCACCTTGAATTATAAAATCAGAACCACAGTTCCATAAGATTTATACCTTTAATTTTTACTAAGGAGTTAGGCAAGAACTTTTAACAGTTAACTTCGGTATCATTGATGATAATACTTTCTAATGCTAAATTACAAATAGAGAGCATCTCTCCTTCAAGTTGCAAAAACGACAAAGGGAAGCTCTGAAATACCAACTGAGAAGATGGCATCAGGTCATGACATTTAAGTGAGACTGGGCAAAACCACCACATTTTCCTGCTTCATAACAAAAGGTTCAATTTCACCTTATACTCTTAGAGTTTCTCTATGCATTTATCATCGTTCATTGTTGTTTTAGATAACAATGTGATACATTTTTGTTTTTTGTTTCTTTTAAGGAACACTATAATGAACAATTATATATATTTGGATCTTCTTTCGCAGTTGTCCTTTGCCTCTTTTAGATTATATAAGAATATATCCCCTGTTTTCACTTAAATATCCGTATTTAAATATACGTTTTCAATATATTAAGACAGTAGTATATTACAATAGACACAGGAACGTGTAGCATCTGCAAATGCCAATATTTATTAATAAATATAATGTGTTGCATTCATTTAACATTCTCTAGCTGTTCCACAAACAAATTATTCTTTTATCTACATCGTGTTAATTAAGATATACATTATCAGAATTGGTATTATTACTTGCTTCCTTGTAAGAAGAAAGGAAACAAGGAAATGCATTAGGCTAAAGCGATAGTTAAATACTTTAAAAGCTGGTCACTATGTGAAACACTTGAGGTTCGGTTCACTTTCCATGGTTCCATTTTGAGAAAAGTTTAAAACTGAAGCCAATAACAAGGAATATCTCGAAAACAGATAACTCTACAAGAAAAACGTATGTGACAAAGTGTTTTTACAGATCTTGACAGATGTTGACGCTCTCCTAATAATAACGGTTTAACCGTTATACAAAATTCTGTAAAACTCATCCACAATAAAGAGGTCTTCAGAGGCTATGCCCAGAAATTTCAAAATATACATTTTATATTTGATGTAAATATTTTTAATATACGGTATTATAATCAAAATCGTTGGAGCCATTTTTACTTTCTCTATATGTACTATGTACATAGTGTATAGAGAAGGTATTTCATTCCACCCAAAAATTCAATACCGAGATTTCACCGGAAATATATGTTTCAGGGCCCCCTGTATAAAAAAAAAGCATTTTCAGAAAAAGATCCTGCGTGTGTGTGTGTCCGTGTGGCTGTGAACACGATAGCTCAAAAACGAAAAGTCGGTAAAATTGGTATTTTTTAAATTTAGTATTTTCCGAGGAAGCGACACGAAGATTTTGAGAAAAAAAAACCCACCCAAACTACCCTTTACATGGAACTTTTTTCGAAAATTTTGATTTTCTCAAAACGGCTCTAACGATTTTGATTAAAATATCGTATATTAAAGATATTTACTTGACAAATAAAATGTATATCTTCAATTTTCTAGGAAGAGCCTCTGAAGCTTACTTTATTCTGGATGAATTTTACGGAATTTTGCTAACTGCTAAAACGTAGGAGATGGACAAAAGCTTACAACACAAAAAATTTAGAGCACCTTAAAACACAATTTCTTTTATATACATTTTTTTCGTGGAGTTATACCTTTCTCATACAAGAATTTAACAATTCCTGTCCATACAAACAAAGGAACTTCAGTCACAAAGCAACCAACTTTTTACTAACACTTTAACATATGGTACTCCCTTATTTCGGTTCTACATACAAGGAAGCAAGTAATAGGAATATTTCTGCTGATTTTTTCTCGATTAGTATGAAGTAAATAAAAGCATAAGTTTTTAACAATAGTTTGTGTCAGAGATATAGAGAAAGTCATGTGAATGGAACACAACAGATTTTTGAGAAACACTTTCAAACATTTTTACATGTAAAGGAGATTTTCTTGAAAATCTTCATGGAAAATAGTAAACGTGGTCTTTTTTTTTTTTTTTCTAAAAATGCGTTTTTGAACTCAGGAAACCTCAAACATATATTTAGTGAAAACTGGACATCGAATGATTGGGTGGATTACTACACCTTCTCTAGCTACTGTGTAAATACGTGCTAGAGAAAGTAAAGAATTTATTTCTAAGAAATCACACTATTTCAATTGTATATCAAACAAGCAGGAGTTTTAGTTAGGTAAACACTGTAAACTATATATTGTAAGAACAATGTGGGCCATTTCAAAGCTGTTGGTGTTTTAGTGGACCATCCGGCGGAAAATGTCAATTCACTCTAGTATGACACGTAAACCAAGTGGTCAGACCATTCGCCTCACATCTAGACGGCCCGGGTTCGATCCCAAGCAAACGCAGGAGATTTGTGGTGGACAAAGCGGCTCAGCGGCGGATTTTCTCCGGCTTCTCCGGTTACCCCGACATCTCATTCCCCCAGAGCTCCATCTTCATTATCATCAATGTCATCGCCTGCGGTGCCAGAGCAGTAAAAGTGGGCGTTAAACAGTACAAAAAAAAACCTTAAAAAAAACTGCGCGATGAATAGCGGAGATTAGACCTATCGAGATATTGACAGATTCTTAACATCGTCTAGATTATTTTAAATACTTTAATTATAAAAACTTCACAATAATACTAGATATTTTAGTATCATAGTTTAATTCTGTTAAATGAGATATACAAAAATCATTACCAGAAAATAAAATATACATTTTTTTCACAATAAAATTATCTTAAGCCTAAACAGTTTAATAAAAATCAATATGGTCAATTTTGAGGAAATGTTTTCAATCAAGCAGTAGTTTGGGGTGAGGAAAATTCATAAAAATATTGGAATCTGCTGCACTTTAAAACTAAATTTGGTATTTAACCGACTTTCCATTTTTGAATTACGCTGCTCACAAATATACAGGCATATACAGAGAGAAGGTACACGCAGACGTTTATCTAATTTGGGGGTACCTCAAAACGTGTATTTACGGTAAAGTCTCAATAATAATTTTTTACTGGAATAAAATGCCTTCCTCACCACAGCAAAGTGATACAGAAAGTAAAAGTTATCGTTTCAAATAGTAGTTTAGAAAAATTCATCGAGGGTATTTTAATTCCGAAAATCTTTCACATTTAGAATGGAATGAAAATCAAATTAGCAAAGTTAAAATGGCACATTTAATTAGTTGTTTTCCTAATGCATGATGTTCAAAGCATATGAATAGTAAACACAACTTATAAAACCTTAAACCCTTCTCGCTAGTGGCTTTTATCCCTTGAATCCTAGGTAAAATTTGATGAGATTTATTCACAAAGTAAGCTAAAAATTCAGGGATGGCCGTTCTCCACTGCCATATATTGGACTTTTTTCAATAATTTCGAGTACTGAGGCGGATATTATCTGTTAAGCACGAGGCTCATCTTCCTAGCTTTTTAGATTTCGTTTAACTGGATCAGAGTACATGGAATGGCTATTTAGCTGCCTCTACCAAGTACTCAATAGTCACATAATATCCGACATGCTCTAGTTTAGAATATAGTGCATAAATCTGCTTTACATCGTTTCTATTTATATACTTCTTTAGTGATATATATATATATATATATGCAAAGTTGTCTGTTCTGATCTCAGATAAAAGAACATTTTGCTTTGTGTAACATTTATTTACAATGTACATAAAGACAGCAAATGTATTGTATTCCAACCAAAACTCGATACCGATTTCACCAAAAATTGTGTGTCGAGACCCACAGAACCCAAAAAAGAGAATATTTTTTAAAAAAAAAAGTCATTTTGTTTGTGTCTGTTTGACAGCATAACTCAAAAAAGTTCCATTACATACCAAGCTTGGTATTTAGTTCTGTATCTGCCAAGCATGCAGAAAATTGCCCTCACCCCTTCCATCCTTTTCATGGAACATTTTTCGAAAAGTTTGATTTCCTCAAAAATAGCTCAAATGATTTTGATTAAAATAACCATGTGTTTAATATATTTTCATGACAAACGAAACGTATATCTTAAATTTTCTTTGCCTTTGAAGACCTTTTCATTCTGACTGACTTTTGTATAACTCATAAGCCACAAGAGGTAGACAGAAACGTACTGCAAAAAATATATATTTCTCATTATAACACACAATTTATGTTTTATAATTTTTTTCAAGAGCTAGTGTTAACTGTTTTCAAGATATTCCTTGCTAATGGTTTTAATTTTAACTTAAATCAACTTTCGTTTCATATCATATTTGTTTTACTCCTGGGAATGCAAAAGAGAACCGAAATGTATATCATGAATATTCTAGGAATAGTCTTTGAAATGCCTCTTCAATCTGGATGACTTTTGTCTAACTTATAAGCCGCAAGCGATAAACAAAAACGTACTGCACAAAAATATATTTCTCGCTATAGCACACAATTTATGTTGTATACATTTTTTCCAGAGTTCGCTTTGCAAGGAGGCGTTTGAGAAAAGTTAGGTGGTTGAAAATGAAACTAATAACAAGGAATATCTCGAAAACAGCCAACTCTACAAAAAAAAAAAGACAAACGTGTATGACAAATTGCGGGTCTTAATAAGATATAAATGTTTTTGTGCCAAGTTCATCCAGAATAAGCAGGTCTTTAGAGGCTATTCCGAGAAAATTAAAAAGAAAAGCCATTTTAAATTTTATGAAAATATCTTTAGCATAGATATTTTAATCATTTTGAGCCATTTTTGAGGAAACCAAGATTTTCAAAAAAATGTCCACGAAAAGGGTAGTTTGTGGTGTGGGAATTTCCTTTAAAAACTACCTGTCGCATCCTTTGAACATATTAAACATAAATAATAAGTTTGGTACTTAATGTTTTTTTTTTTTTTTTCGTTTTAGAGCTATGCTTTCCACAGACTCACAGAGAGACAGGTACAGACACACACGGACATTTTTCTAAAAACCTATGTTTCATTCGCGTTACTTTCTCTACATCTCTACCTTCTATGTACTTCGATAATAGAGATAAACATTAGTATAAATTGTCCTTATTACTTGGTTTCTTGAAAATAGAAAGAAAACAATTTGATGTGTTGCATTCAACGATTTTCTCTAGCTGCTCAGTAAGCAAACCTATGATTCAAAACATTAATCTGTTGTCTGGTATACAAGATAAACATAGGCAAAGTTAGTCTTATTACTAGCTTCCTTTAAATAGAAGGGAAATAAAAGGCACAGACTAAAGCTATAGATTCATCCTTTAAAAGGTGGTCACTATGTGAAAGAATTGAGATTCAGAAAACAAACGAGAAATGAAAAAAAAAAATGTCTTCCCATTTGAGAAAAATTTAAGTGGCATAAAATTGAACTCAACAATCCGGAATATCTCGAAAAGTTTAACTCTACAAAAAAAAAAAAATTATATATATCTTCAGAGGCTATTCCCAGAGAATTCAATATATTCATTTTGTTTGTCATAAAAATAACTTATATAAGGTATTTTAATTAAAATTGTTACTCGCTTTTGAGAAGATCACTATTTTCGAAAAATGTTCCATGTAAGGGTATTTTGGGGTGGAAGATTTTCTTGAAAAGCTTCGTGTCACATCCTTGGAATATACTAAAAAATACCAATCTCTTCGTTTTTGAGCTATGTTGTCCACAGACACACACTCGGGCCTTTTTCTAAAAATGCTCTATTTTGAATTCAGGGATTCCAAAACATGTATTCCGGTGAAATCTCGGAGAGAATTTTAGCTGTATTACAATACCTTCTCTGTAGACTATGTACATAGTATGTTAGAGAAAGTAAAAATGCCTTTTTCGGACTCAGGGGTCCTCAAAACATATTTCCCGTGTAATCTCGACATTGAAATTTTAGGTGGAATATAATAGCTTTTCTATTCACTGTGTACATTCTACATGCGGGCCAGAGAAAGTAAAACTAAGTGCTATGTAATTATCTATAGGAGGAGATAGATTTTTACTTTAGTTAATTAAACTGAAAAAAATTAGTATATCCAGAAAGAACACAGTGTGAATATTTGTTTTGTTTCCAATAATACCTGTAGAAAATTTCAGACCTAGTTTTAATACTTTAGAGAATCACTTGTAATACTTCTGTGTACCCCTAATTTCCTTACATGTACTTTAAACTCATTAGTGGATGTGTAGCTAACACTGCCATCTGTAGTTCATTTTGAAAACTCATTGTTCGCTTACTATAAAATTCTGAAGTGGATCAATCATGTGTAGCTGGTACTTGCGGACATACAATTTGTACTTGAATAATTATTTATTTACTGAGGAAACACGTAATGTGATCATGCAAAGGCGATTAAGGGAACGTGAAGAATCTGAACGACACGCACATTTCCTGCGCAGTACGAAGGGGGAGGGAACATTACGGATCATTAAATGCCCTGAGATTCTACAGCACGTCGGAACGTTTGGAGCACAGCTGTTTCCCCTGAATATGGAAGGGCGCTTCACTTAAGGAATTCAGAACAACAAAACTGCTTGCAGAACTTAACTACGTTGTAATTTAGGTACTTAATTCATTTCCTAAATTGCGTTCCCTCGTTACGGCCACTAAGCAAAATGCAAAATGTGACAGTAAGGGTTTCCTCTGTCCAGGATAAATTGCAAAATGTAGTTTTGAAAACTGCTTGAGAACGCCTTTCGACAAATCAATGAGAACATTGTTAGTCGTTTAATAGGAATATTCTTCGAGAAGAAGTTGGTATTAATATAAATCCAAAAAAGATTTTCGTTCATAGCTTACTCTCTCGTATTTAGGACTGACAAGCGGATTCCTAGGAGCAAGAAGCCTGTCGGAGAGACAAGGTAAGGAACTACAGCATGGAGAACCTGGAACGAGGGGATGGCCCATATCCAGGTATAAGCGTAAAGAAGTGCAGGCTATGAAATGCATGCAAAAGCGTGTTAGGAAAGGTGAAGATGGAGCAATAGGCGGAAGGAGTGGAGGGAGGAACCGGAGAAAACTCGCCCTGACTCCGCTTCGTCCACAAATAGGGGTGCTTGTGATCGAACCAGGGCCGCCTAGGTGGTAGGCGAGCGGTCTAATCGCTCGGCCACGGCTCCGCCTAATAAAAGTTTTTAATCAGTTAATTGATAAACTTATAATAGTTGATGAAAGATCCAAGCCCGAAAATAAATCATTTATGATTTTCGAGATGAAGTTTTAATAATTGAATTCATGGAAGAGATAGATGAATTACAATGTAATTAAAATGATATAAATATATCTCTACTTAGTACATACAGACAACGTATTGTATTCCACTCAAAAAATACGATAGTTAGATTTCTGGAAATACAAGTTTTAGGGACCCCTAGATGAAACAAACATTTTTAGAAAAATCGTTCCATGTGTGTGTAACTGTGGACAGCGTAACTCAAAAACGTCAGTTAAATGCCAAAATTAACAATTAAGTTCAATATTTTCCAAGGGTGCGGCACAAACATTTTCAAGAAAACTCCCCACTCCGAACTATCTTTTGTATCAAAACATTTCGAAAATTTTGATTTTCTCAAAATTCGCTTCACTATTTCGATTAAAATACCGTATATTAGAGATATTTGCTTGACAAATAAAAATGTTATATTGAATTTTCTAGGAAGAACTTCAGAGGATCTTTTCATTATAGAGGAGTTTTACTTTTTGAATAACTGGTAAACCGTAAGAGATAGACAAAAACGTTAATACCCAAAAATGTAGATCTCGTTAAAAGACACATTTATGTCACATATAAGTATATTTTTGTATAGTTATCTATTTTCGAGATATTGTTTCTTATTGGTTTCAATTTCAAAGTTTTCTCTCAAACGGAAATGTATCGTTCCTTTTTCTTTTGATTTAGTCCTGGACATGTAGAGACAACGAAGTGTAATCACATAGGGATCAGCGTTTAAAACATTTGACTATCTATTTATTCTAATGTTTGCTCTTATTTACCATTTATGGGTCACTTTTTATGCACGTAATTGTACATTTAATGTACGTCCATTATGAATCGTTCCAATATTGACTAATTGATTTTGAATTGAATATTTGAATGTCATAACGAAAAAGAACCCTGAATCTTCGAATTTCTATGAGGTACTTTACTGCAGCGCTACCGTGTTAATAAGCTGAAATAGATTTTCAAATATTTTATTGGATTGTAATCCTGAGCCTTGAAATCGATCTTAGTTATGCCGAGCAAAAACTACAGGTGACTTACTGTGCTGCAGTCGCTTTTAAGAACTTCTAAATTAAGCATAAGTATGCTCTATGTAAATGCACGCATGAGGTTGTAAATGTCAAATGTTGCCGGATCAGAGAATAAAGCAATAAAATAGTGACATGAATGTAGAATATTACAAAGCAATATCAAGTGGCCTAAAAGTTCCGTATTTGACGTTTACAGAAGGTCGCTATTGCCAGTCTTCTACTGGCGCATTTTAACTTGAAATAACCCCGTTGAATTCTGCAACTCTCTTTAACGCACGAAGAGAGATCTGCACACGTCACGTACAGGGCAAAATAGAAATGGAGTTTTATTTATGGACACTATTTAAGGGCTATGGTTCTCAGCGTCCCGTTCTATATTGGGGGTGAAAGATCGCTTAATTTTGCTTAGAGCCCTCTTTATTAGACTTGAAGTTCTCTTACGTGCCGTAAGTTTGCAACGGACCAACAGCTTTACTTCCCTTGCGAACGAATTTTTACGCCTGAAAATGTCCACAGTCCTCCCCCGGGTTTCAACCCGCGACCTTGGGTATATGAGGCTGGCAGGGTAACCACTACACCACGAAGGGTGACAAAAATACGGAGCAAGTTGTGCCCCCTGGCATTCATGCTCTAAAACTCAAATTTCACTGCATTCACTCTAGTCGCTCTAGCCTTTAATCCAGCTGAGGCTGTAGCGTTTTGTATTCTTTTTTTCTCAATTACAATTAGACTCAATAAATTTAAATGGCATTCGAGCTCATTTAGTCAAGGGAGCAATAAAGGAGAAAAAAACCGATTCTTCAATGTTCACCGTTGTCAGTTTTCGGCTTTTACAATTGGTAAGGAGCGCTCTCAAGCAGAAAAAGAAAAGTAGCTTTACAGGAAAACTAGAAATAACCGAAAAATGCTCACACCAAATGTTCTATCACTCTGTGGACATCAAAGTGAGCTAAAGCTAGTAGAAGGTTTCTTACTAAGTACTTATTGTGAAGCAACTAAAATAACCACAGGCAAATTTAACCTGCATATTTTCTATTATATGCTTGCCTAAGATAAGAAAACACATTTCATTATGATTGAGATGGATTACTCCCGGTTTCAAGCTAGTTGGTTCAAACTCGGCCCAAAGAGATGTTTTTAAGTGTGCTCGAAAGCGACAACCCCAGCTCAGTAGATTTACTGCCTTGTAAAATAACTCCTGCGGCACAACGGCTGCGCTGGTATATCCTGGCAAATGCCAGCTTCTTTAACAAACAATTTTTCCGATTTATCTGGTTTATCTTCATCTTCAAGATTACATTAATAGCCACGATGCACGATTATCTTGTGCTGCGGTCGTAACGTAGACTATTCACGGTATTGCTGTATCTCTCTATATGTTTTGTGATTTAAAAAGTTCGCTAAAAGCTGCAAGTCTAATCAAAATGTGCTAAAAGCACTTTCCAGTATTAATGCCCATTTCTATAGACACATTGCATAGTTCATTATGTAAAATTAGGAATCAATGCCGCTATTTTGTAAAACGCAGGCGTGTATTTCTAAAGTTCTAAAATGTCACTTCCCTAAGAAAAGTAATTAAAAGTAAGAGTAATGGCGGGCAGTAAACCTTTAAACCTTTTTTCAGAGCACACGTAATTACACCCTTCTTGTAAAATTCCCCCGATGTTTAGGCAAAACCAAATAAGTATTAAAATCTATAACAAAAACAGGCATGCCTCTGTAGTTGAGTGGCCAGCTTCGGAGGTCCCGGAGTCAATTTCCAGCTGAGATGGAAATTTTCTTTAACCAGAATGATTCCCTATCCTCTACAGAGCCTGGAAGTGTGAGCACATTTGAATAAAAGAAAATGGTTATAAAAAAACACCTGCAGTCAAAGAGCTGATTCTAAAGCAAAGTCTCTTATATGACCATAGATGTTAAAGGGGGATAAACGAATAATTAAGATTTTATGACACCTTAATTGAGCTACTGAATATTTGTTGATATGATAAATAATTTTGAGGTTCTCAGAATAATTTCCTAATAATATGGAGCTGAAAAATAGAATATTCAAGAGTAAACTATTACCTTTTATAAGTTATGTTCAGAGAAGAATTACACTGATAGAAAGTTTACTTCATGCTTTCACATCAGGCTGTTGGATGTACTTACTGCGTCTTTCTTAAAGAGTATTAGTTTTTATTCTGAATAAAATTAAATTAGTTAGTTCATGTTGCTCCTAAGTGGAGCATAGGACATCGTAACGATGTTTCTTTATCGAGTGTAAATCTCTAGTTCGTGAGTTCGCCGCTATGCGCCATGATGATGAGGTATCAGCTCGTTGTTCACGGATGGCGTTGTAGGACAAAATCACGACCTGCGCACGCGAAATGGCGGAATTTTGGCCAGAAACCTTCTATCAATATATGGTGTTCTTTTCGTGCGAATAAACATTACACAGGACCACTAACTTTTCTTCTATTCTGAAGGAAGCCATGTTAATGATTTTTGCATCTAGTTTTTGCGGTTTTAGAGACTAACATGGTAACCAGTAGATTACGGAAGGAGACTTTACAAATAAAAGAAGGTATTTTTCTAATTAATCTATGATAATAATGATGAATATTATGTTATTGTCTCTGAAAAAAATTATGTGTTCCATTCATAGGACTTTCTCTACTTTTTGAAACATATTATTCTTACAAAAGCTTATTCTTCTATTTATATTTATCTATTAAGATAAACACTAAAATTGTCTTATTCCTTAGTTCTGTATAAGTAGAAAGGAAATGAATACATTAAGCTAAAGCCGGTCGATATGTGACGTAACTAAAACTCCCTTCTCTTTGCATGCCCAGGATGTAAAGAATTAGAATAACGACATCCGATTTGATAAGAATCTAAGTATTGAAAATGTTTAAACCAATAACAAGAATATATTGGAAATATTAGGTCTACAAAAGACTTAATTGCATTATAGCGAAATCTACATTTTTGTGCGGCAAGTTTTTGTCTATTTCTTATGGTTTACTAGTTATACAAAACCAATTCAAACGAAATAGCATTCCTGAGGCTATACCAAACTAATTCAAAATATACCTCGTATTTGTGATAAAAAATACCTTAAACGTAAAGTAATTTAATCAGCATCGTTATAGCCATTTTTGAGAAAATCAAAACTTTCCAAATTTGTACATGTAAAGAATAGTTTGCTTTGCGGGAATTTTCCTGAAAATCCTCGTGTCGCATACTTCAATGATATTAAAGCATTGTATTTAACGGACTTTTTTACGTTTTTCGTTTATGTTGACCACATACACACTGCACTTTTTTTCTAATAATGCTGTCTTAAATTAAGGAGACTAAAATTTATCCCGATATCGAATTTTTGGGTGGAATGCAATACCTTCTTTATATGTGTACTATGTACAAATAAAGAAATTAAAGACAATGAAACTGTGAAATCTAATGGTTTATAATTAAACAGTATGTGCATATAAGAATTATTTTTATAAATATTAAGAAAGTGTATACAACACATCATGATAGCACAGAGACATTCAGATATTTTCTTCCCCGTTGATCTCAAAAGCAAGTGGGTTTTTGACATGTTCTATAAACCTCTTAGCAATCGTTTGATTTATTCAACTGCATTTTCTATTCACTCCTTTGCAATTTTATCTGACAATGCACGACATTGACAAAAACGACGATGAACGTATGGGTATACGTGGGATTTCAAATTATTTATAGTACGTCCTCTAAAAGCTCTGGATGTGGGCGTTTTTTAACCTCCACATAATACTGCGCCGAGGATTATCTCCGTATGTTATACAAGGCAAGGATGAAACGTTGGTCAAAAACAAATTGATACGCTTCTTTATAGGGGTGATTCTTTCATTTCATCAATTTGATTTTAGTAAATTATCATTTAAAAATTGAGAGAGTACATGTCTTGTCCCGGGGGAAAGAATTATTAACAAATCAAGCCAAGAATATAAATTATATCACGAAGATAAAATATAAATATAGAGTGAAAATGGGAAGGGTAGAAAGACTTAACACGTATAAGTCACGAGCTTGGGGTACAAGATCCGTTACCTGCCGTGCATTGACCCGAGGGAAAGGGGTGAGAATGCCCTGCCAAAGGAAAACTAACGGGTCACAAGACAATGATTCCCGCTGGTCAAGTGGACGCTTTCTGAGGCACTTGGTCAAGGACCTCCGAACAACCAAGAAGTGACATTTAGAATTCGTGATGGAGCTGAACAGGCTACCTTTTAATTGTAAGGATCTTGACAAAGAACCTCCGCACGACCAAATTGTGATATTTGAACGCGAGGTGTAACCCTTAGTTGTGACGGACGTAAGTGATTTTAAGACGATCATAGTACTAACATAGCACTTCATCAAACGAATAAATAATAATAGTCGCGTTCGGGTTAAGTGAAACGTCACAGTCGAAAATTAAGAAGTATACGCGTGTGTTCTATGGCGGAAAAAGGCCGGACTCAGTTAATAAAGCACTTGTGTCTCGCCACTACCTGAAAGAGTCTCCATGCTAATAAAAACCCTGAGCAAATCCAATCATAATTCCACACCATTCCAATACCCTACGCCCGGGACACGAACCTAGTACCGCCACTCAAGGTTCATTAAAAACTTTAATGTTCTCAAAACATAAAATGCTAGTTGCATGTTTGCTTTGATAATTTTAAGGAGAAATTTACCTAAAAATATTAAGCTTAGCTTTTAAAGATAAGTTTGGTATGCATTAATTTATAAAAATCTTATGTAATCCATTCACAAGACTCTCTCTCTACATCTGTAGTCGTTATAAAACTTATTCTTCTATCTACTTCATGCTGATCGACATAAACTTCAGCACAAATGTTCGTATTACTTACTTCCTTTTAGTAGAGGGGAAATAAGGGAATACACTAGATTAGTGAGACAGTCAAATCTTTTAAAAGCTGGTTAAACTTCGTTTCTTTGCATGAGTCGAACAATTCTAGTAGTGTAAAATTTTTAAGTATTTTAAAACTGAAACCAAAAACAAACAAAAAACTCGGAAATGGTCAATTTACGAAAAAATTTATATGATATAGCACTGTGTTTTAACGAGGTCTAATTTTTTGTGTTTTTATCTACTTGTTACGGTTTACTAGCTTTCAAAATTCAGCATAATTCATCCAGATTGAAAAGGTCTTCAGAGGATATTAGCAGAAAATTCAAAATATAAATTTTATTTGTCGTGTAAATATCTTTAATGTGCGGTGTTCTAATCAAAATCATTAGAACCATTATAGAGAATATGAAATTTTCAAAAGTTTTTCTGTGTGAAGGGTAGTTTGGGGGGGATTTTCCTATAAAGCTTCATATCGCTCCTTGGAAGATGCTATGCTTAAGTACCTAGTATGGTACTTTACCGACTTTTCGTTTTTGAGTTTTAGAATTATCCTGTTCACATACTGACATGGACGGACGCGCACATATACGACCTTTTAATAAAATGCTTTCCCTTGGAACTTAAAATCTGTATTTACAGTGAAATCTCTTTTGACTAATACTTTAGCCTATGGCACTCCCTTATTTTCCTTCTACTTGCATGGAAGCAAATAAGACTATTTCTGATAACTTTTTCTTAATTAGCATGAAGTAAAAAGAAGCATAAGCTTTATCTTGCAGAGATATATAGAAAGTCATGTGAATGAAACACATCAGATTCTTTAAATTCAGGAGGTCCCAAAATATGTATTTCCGCTGAAATCTTGGTTTTAATTTTGGGTGCAATACAATACCTTCTATATACATTATGTACATAGTATTGTAGAGAAAGTAAAAATTAGAGAGAGTGTGTATGTGTGGGTGGGTGTTGTTTTGGTGTGTGTGTGTATGTCTGATTTTATCTATTTTGCTGCAGCCATGAGTGTAACACCTTCATTCCTCCTGTTGCTGTAATAGACTGTAGAGAAACTTCTCTATTCCATAAATGTTACCATTTATGTTGAATCTTTCTGCCGTACTGCAACAACGTGTAGGACTGCCCTGATGCAGAGAGATGGTGTATATCCTTCATAGAAGGTAGAGAGCATTAAAAATAACAATCTCAATAAACTGCGAATGTGCAGGAAAAGTGTAGATAGCACCTCCGTTTCGCGTAACCAAGCAAGCATAGCCTTCATCAAATGTGCCATAAAACACGGGAAGTGACGGGAGCTCTGGGTTTGTTTTTACTACCACCAGCTCAAGAACACGTCAACGCTGTGATCTGCACAAGACCTCACTGTGCGTGCTAAAGGATTCACAGAAAAAGAAAACAACCGTTAGCAGATTTGTTCAGATCCTCACAGAAGTATACACACGAGATTTCTAGGTTCCGTGGCTGTTAAAGAGAATTGACCCGGGATAGCTGTTGGCAGGTCGCTGGATCTTGCCTCGGCTGGGCTAGCGGTAGAGCAATTAATGAGGTATCTGTATTCTCAAGGTGTGTTGGTGGTGCAGAAGTTAGTTAAGAGGAAAAACAACAAGCAGTTTTTTTAAACGATTTTTTTATTACCTTCTCTACACGTACGCGTACATAATGTATAGAGAAGATATTGTATTGCACTCAAAAATTCAATACCAAGATTTCACCGGAAATACATGTTTTGGGTATCCCTGAATAAAAAACAAGGATTTTTAGAAAAGGCCCATGTGTCTGTGGACGCATAGCTCTAAAACTAAAAGACCGTTAAATACCAAACCTGGTATTTAAGTTTGGTATCTTCTATGAATGCGACATGAAGATTTTCAAGGAACCCCCCCCCCATCTCAAACTACCCTTTCTTCACACGGAGCATTTTTCGAAAATTTTTATTTTCTCCAAAATGGCTCTAAAGATTTTGATTAAGATACTGTATATTAACGATATTTACATGGCAAATAAAATGAATATCTTCAATTTTCTAGCAATAGCCTCTGCAGACCCCTTCATTCTAGATGAATTTTGTATAACTGACAAACCGTAAGAGATATAAAAAAAATTATTGTGTGGCTGTGGGTTAGAGTAGTTCTAAAACGAAAACACCCTAAAAGCCAAACTTGATATTTAAGTTTATCTTCCAAAGATATGACACGAAAATGTTCAAGAAAATCCCTCCACCTCCAAATACCTTAATATAAAAAAAATTAGAACATTTTGACTCTCTCAAAAATAGTTCTAACGATTTTGATTAAAATCTCTTATATTTAAGGTATTTACATGACAGATAAAATATTTATCTTCAATTTATTGGAAACAGCCTCTGAAAACATGTTTAATTCTAAATGAATTTTGCGGAATTTTGCATAACTGGTAAACCGTAAGACATAGACAAACTTACAACACAAAAATTTCTGTTTTATACATTTTTTGACGTTTTGAGATATTCCTTGTTATTAGATTCAGATTTAAAATACGTATACTTATACGCGAATTTAACAACTTCTATCCATACAAATAAAGGTGCTTCAAACACATAACAACCAGCTTTTAAAAGATTCGATTATCGATTTAGCCTATGGTACACTCATTTGAAATCATTGGCGGCAACATTTTTGAAGTGGGTATTGCCAAGCTTGTGCACAGGTACGTTAAATGTCTCAATCTTTTTGGTGATCATGTTGAAAAGTAACCATAAGTGTACACTTAAAGTAATTCTTTTCTATGTATTTTATTTATAGCCTATCGGAGGTTGATAAAAACGGCCCTCGTAAATTTGTCCTATTGGTGTTCTAATTTAATTAAAACATCTCAGTAGTGCGCTTTATCAAGGTCCTCAAAATATTTGTTTACCACATCAATGATCTCGTTGCTCCTCCAAGAAAATTTTTGAGGTTTGAGAACAGGTTGTAGTTGCTGGGTGCTAGATCTTGCTAGTAGGGTGGATGTTCAAGCAATTCCAACTTAATTCGACATTTTTTCCATTGCAATGACTGAACGATGAGCCGGAGCATTGTAGGGATGAAACAAGATTTTCTTTTTTATTTTTGTTTTATTTTTTTGCCAAATAAGGTATTTTTCTTTTCATTTCATCACTCAAACGTTGCAGTAAGTTTGCGTAGTAGTCACCAATATAATTTTGTCCTTTTCCAAGTAATCTATAAAAATAATTCCCTGTGCATCCCAGAAAATACTCGCCATAACCTTGTTAGCTGACAAAATTGAATTTGCCTTTTTTGGAGGTGATTCACCTGGCGCAATCCACTGTTTTGACTGTGATTTACTTTCTGGAGTGTAGTGATGTATCCAATTTTCATCCATGGTAATAAGCTGTCTCAAAAATTCACTGGGATTTTTAAGGTAGAGCTCCACATTCTTAACAGAAGCAGTTTTTCTTTGCAACTTTTGATCAGGTGTCAACAAACGCGCCACCCATCTTGCATAGACCTTGTGAAAGCCAAAACATTACTTAAAATATTACCTGAACTTTCTTGTGATATATTTACAGCCCCTGCTATCTCAAACAACTTTAATCTGCGGTCTTTTAGTACAAATCGATATTTTTTTTCAATGATCTCTGGAGATGTCATTTCTACAGGGCGTCTAGAGCCAGGCTCATCACTAGTGCTTGTATGTCGCATTTTAAACTCTGCAATCCACATTTTAATCATTGAATATAAAGGGGCAGAGTCTTCCAATGTACTGTCCATTTCCTCATGATTTCTTTAGATGTTAAACCTTTCAAATGGAAGTATTTAATCACTGCACATTTTTCAAACTCCTCCATTTTCGTGAAAACTCTAAAGTTGTCTTGTTTAAAATGCTGTCATTCGAAAATATACAGGTTATTGACCTGTAACTACAGATATAAGCTAGTCTAGAGTTTATCTATACGATACTACCGTCTAACTGGTCTAGTGGCGCCATATCTGTGTGAGTCCCGAGGCTTATCTGCCGATTCTCGTAATTGGTTCCTTGTAAGTAGAAAGGAAAAAAAAAAGTGATGTGTTCCATTCACACAATGATCTATAGTTGTTTGGTAAACAAACCTTTTATTCAAAACATTAATCCGTTATTTACATAATGCTATTCAAGGTAAACATAAGGAGAATTAGTCTTATTACCACCTTATTTTTAAGGAGAACGGAAATAAGAAAATGCACAGCCTAAAGCGATAGCCTCGTCCTTTAAAAGCCAGCACTATGTGAAACAATTGAAATTCTAATCTCTTTGCTTGCCAGGAGTAAACAAACCATAAGCGAGAAGAAAGATGAAGTGGCCAAAATTGAAACGAATAATTCGGATTACCTCGAAAACGGTTAACTCTACAAAAAAAAATGTATACGACATAAATTATGTGTTTTAATGAGATCTACGGTTTACAAGTTACACACAAGTCTTCCACAAAGAAGAGGTCTTCAGAGGATATTCCTATAAAATTCAAAGTATGCATTTTATTTACTGTAAAAATAGCATTAATATATGATATTTTTATCAAAATCGTTAGAGCTATTTTTATGAATATCGATATTTTTTTTTATTTTTTCCATGTAAAGTGTATGTTGGGATGAAGGGGTTATTCCTCGAAAAAGTCGTCTCGCAAGATACTTAATTATCAAGTTTGGTTTCCAAGTTATCGTGTTCACAGACACAAGGACACGCACGCACGGACCTTTTTTAAAAATGTTTTTTTTTTTTAATACAGAGGACCCTAAAGCTTAATTTCCCGTGAAATTTCGGTATCGAATATTTGGGTGGGGTGCAGTAACTTCTCTACCTATGCGCCAGGTAAATGGTAAAAAAATCATGGTAAATACAATTTTATTAGACAAACACACACGCGGAATTTTTTCTAAAAATATTTTAGACATAGGGGACCTCATAATATGTATTTCAGGTAAAATATGAATATAGATATTAACATAATAAATAATTTTACCAATTCTCCACTTATCTTGGATTTCAAAAACATAAGTGGAGAATTGTTACAATAATTAATTGTTAAATTAATATTTCTAATGTTTCACTGTTACTAGCTTCCCTTCTACATTTATCCATATAGAATTTTTAGTGGATTAGAATACACACTCTATACATTCTATACATAATATGTGTAGAGAAAGTAATGTGATAGCTGTGAGTATATATGTTGTGGCGTTGAATTTTTCTACTGGTTCCAATAATAAAAATCTGATGTGGTCCATTCACATGACTTTCTCTACATCGACATAAACTATTGTTAAAAAGCATATTCTTCTATCTACTTTATAGATAATCGAGATAAACATTAGCAGAAATTATCTTAATTATTTGCTTCCTTGTAAGTAGAAGTAAAATAAGGAAATACACTAGCCTAAAACAATAGTAAAATAAGCTGGTTATCATGTGGTTGAAATACGTTTCTATGCAGCTTTCCGTGTGAGAAAAGCTTAAGTATTTTAAACCTGAAACAAATAAAAATGAAATAGGCAATTCCACTTAAAAAAACATATGACATAAATTGTGTCTCTTAACATGATCTACATTTTTTGTGTAGTAAGTTTTTGTCTATTTCTTACGGTTTACCAGTTACGCCAAATTCAGCAAAATTCGTTCAGAATAAAGAGATTTTAGAGACTATTCCCAGAAAATTAAAGATATGCATTTGATTTAGCATATAAATATCTATCTATACAGTATTTTAATCAAAATCATTAGCCATTTTTGAGAAAATCAAAATTTTCATAAATTTTTCAACATAAAAATTAGTTTGGAGTGTTTTTTTTTTTCCAAAACCTTCGTGTCGTATCTCTGGAAGATACTATACTTAAATGTCATTTCATTTTTGAGTTATCGTGTTCACAAACACATGGACACACATGAACCTATTTCTGAAAATACTTTTTTGAATACAGGATATCCTAAAAAATGTATTTCCGGCGAAATCTCGGTGTCGAATTTTTGGATGGAGTCCAACAGCTTCTCTATACACTATGTACTTAGTGCGTGTATAGAAAGTAAAAAAGGTCACCTTGTGTAATATTCAATATATACAACACAGGAATATTACTATTATAATAAACTTTAGTCGATGAAGAATAAATCACTGAACATCAGAATTTTATTTATTTTCGTTTTTTGTGGTGGAGGTCTTCCTTTTCATCGAAAATACTTGTTACCATGAATAAAGTTTTTTAAGTTATCTTTGTAAGTAAGAGTTTCCTGCTTCGTTTGAAATCATTGCAAGGCAAAAATAATTTATAATAGGTGTGTCTGAATTTATTATTGATAGAAAAAACTGTCTGGATGTATTTTATTAGAAGTTTTATTTATTTTCTTCTTTAGCCACATTGGTCGTACTTGATTTTCTAGTTATATGCGTGATTCCATAACCATTGACAGAAGAGCTTAATAATTCCGCGCAAATTTGGGATTGACGTTTATAGTAAACGATAATATAAAGAAGGAAGTTTCGATGTTCCCGAAAATCGATCTGGAGATGCTACCAAACGCATAGAGAAAACTTCAATATCCCCTATACGTGCGTCGCGCCGCTGTTTTATAGATAGCCATTCCAAACTTTGGAAGTTTGTCTGTCATTTGCTGGAAACAGCATTATCGTACTTGTATTATTAAGCGAGTTATTAAACTTTCTTACTCACAGACAGCTTGACAAGTCCCGGGCCTAGTATAAAGAGCACGTTTGAGGACATTTAGAATGTTAAGTCAGTCCATCGTGAAAATACGATACGTAATTATACTTTCTCTAGCACGTATGTGCATAGTAAATAGTAGCTACAGAGGTATTGTATTTCACCCAAATATTCGATGTCGAGATTTCACTTTAAATATACGTTTTGAGATCCCTTGTGTCAGAAAAAACAATTAGAAAAAGGCCCGTATGTATCTGTCTCTAAAAGACTATAAATACCAAACTTCCTACTTATATTTAGTATCTTCCAAGGAAGCGACATGAAGATTTTGAAGAAAATACTCCTAGCAGAAACTATCCTTTACATGGAAAGTTTTTAGAAATTGTTGTTTTTTCAAAATTAGGTCTAACGACTGAGTAAAATAACGTACCTATATTAAAGATATTCACATCAAGAATAAACATATATTTTAATTATCTCGGAATAAATTCTGAAGAGCTCTTTTTGAGTTTTGCACAATTTTGAATAATAGTAAGAATGTAGACTTTGTTAAAACACGTAATATACGCCATTGCGTTTTTCTTGTAGAGTTGACCATATTTTAGGGTATTCTTGGTTATTGATTTCAACTTTAAAACCTATCTTTTTTTTAAACTGGACCATGTAAAGCGAACCGAACCTCAAATGATTCACATAGCGCCCAGGTTTTAAAAGATTTGACTATCTCTTTTGCTTAATTCATTTCCTTGTTTCCCTTCTACTTACAAGGATCTAAATAATAAGACCAATTCTGCACTAATGTTTATCTCAATATAGCAAGATGTAGATAAGAGAATAATATTTTGTACGAATAATTTGTATATGGAACAGCTAGCTAAAGATGTGTGAATGGAACACATCAGATTTTAGAATTATCAACTTAATTTTGTTATAACGAGCAATTTATCTAAAAATATATATGCTACATTCGCATAACTTTCGCTAGCCATTCTGCAACAGATAATCTTGTCGAAGCTTATTCTTCTTTCTACTTCAAACTTTTCCAAGATAAACTTCAGAAAAAATGGTTTTATTGCTTACCTTCTTGTGGGTACAAGAGAAATAAGGGAATTTACAAGGCTAAAGTGATAGTAAAATCTATTAAAAGCCAGTTACTTTGTTATTAATTGAAATTCCCTTCTCTTTGCATGACAAATAAAATGTATATTTTTAATTTTCCGGGAAAGGACTCTGAAGATCTCTTCATTCTGTGGGGGCTTTTATAGGTATAACTCGTAAACCGTAAGTAGTAGACAAAAACTTTCTACAAAATATGTAGATCTCGTTAAAATACACAGCTTATATCATATACATGTTCTGTATAGTCCATCATTTCCAATAATATCCTCTTAACTATTATTTTTACTAATCATTTTATATTAATTTTATCTTAATTTTAAGTATTCTATAAATATATGCAAATTTATGATGGGTGATGTGTGTACACTATAGAGCTATAATAATTTTGACAACTTTATAAAATAACAATTAAATCCGCCTTTAAATTATATTTCACGATCAGTTCATATATAAATAAAATGTATTGTGTATATTCCTTCCTATTTCTTTCAATTTAAAAAAAAAATTAAAAATGTTCACAAACGGAAGTCCTAATTCGTTTCATATGTTTTTCTTTTGCTCCTGGGCGTGCAAAGAGTATAATTTCAATTGTAAATGGCAAATGGCGTGTTATTTATGGACGCTCTTTAATTGCTGTGGTTCTCAGCATCACATTCTAAATTGGGCGTGAAAGACCGCTTAATTTTGCTCAGAAGCCTCTCTGTCAGGCTTGAGGTTCTTTTACGTGCCGTAAATCTATCACACGGGACCAACGGCTTTACTTCACTTCCGAAGGAAGCTATGCTAAGGATTTTACACCCAAAAAATCCACGTCCTCCGTCGGGTTTGAATCAAATTTCAATTTTACGATACAAACCCCTTCCCACTACTATCTCTTTATACAGCTGACTTCTCTGTGTGTTTGTAAATGTGTCCGATCCGGAACCAAAAACCGAGCTTTAGTGAAAAATATTGATTACGAAACTAAAATATTCTAAAAGACTTATAAGAAAAATAAATATATTTGAAGGATTTGTTGTTAATTTCCACCTTTTTATTATAAGTGTTTTTGTCTTTTCCGTTAATTCACGACCGGAGCAAAGCGACGGGAGTGAATTGTCCTAAGAGATGAAAACACGAGTTGTATTTGATAAGATGATTCAGCGAAATAGACTATTAATAATTTATAATATATAGGAAGGGATATTTTATGAGGTTATGATTGCAGTACTTACATTGGTTCTCAAATAGTAGATGACTCATTCGACCATGTTTATTTACGGAATGTTTTTTGTTTTTTTTTTTCGTCATTTCTTTTTTTCACTGCCTCCTGTATTATAATGTGGCCGACCTCATCTACATCCAATGTACAAATATCCATAGCAACAATTGTTTTATTTCAGTTTTTATCAGTAACACATGAAATGGAAACGAGCATCATTTTATTTGAGGTTATTGCACTCGTCTCATGCATAAGAAATACAAATAATGATTGCCACTCCTTTTTTCAGCTAAGTACATAAAACTTTAAATAAACATTGTAACTGAATTAATTGAAAGTACAATTATGAAACTGGCAGTTAATAAAAATGAAGGTTGGCTGTTTGAACTCTCAGCTTGTTACTAATAACCAAAACAGGAGATTAAACATACGAACGTCAGGTGCGAAACGATTTCAAAGAAATGAACATCAGCAGCTGTGATAAGATTTTTTGACAATATCACTCCAAACAGAAGACCGCGATTGGTTGATCGGCCATTCTATTGACGCTTTAATAGTGGAGCTGAATTGTCAAAATAATTTAGTTTGTTAAAAAAAGGAATCCTATAATTGTTAGATAATGCGCTTAACTTAAAAGATGTTGAGATATTTTCTCCGTAGTTACATTAAGTTTCCCCTTTACTTGAATTGACAATTTTACAACCACTTTTAGCCGCTTTGCATACCTGACGTCCTAAAAATGGCAGCACTTCATTGAGATGCAACCTGGCAATGCAAGCCTTGTCTAATCTGGTTCTTATTGTAATAAACTTGTGTCGTTCTCTCTTACTCCCGCTTATCGATCCAACTTTTCGGCGAGCTAGGGGATGAAAGAAAAATCCGGCTCGTGCTGCTATCTATTGAATAAAGCCATTACTTCCGCCGGCTGCTAATACTTGCGACGTCGACAACCGCACGGAGACACACCGCTACATGAAAGAAAGAAAAAAAAAAAGAAGATTAAAAAGAAAAAGTCTTGTGTAATACATACACATTTCTTCCTTCAGTTCCTCTATACTTTATTAATCTCTTTTCTTACCAGTCTTTGTCTATGAAAATGTATTGTGTTTTCCTTATTGCTTTCTTTCTTTTTTTCTTTTTTTTTTTTTTTTATAACTATTAACTATTGCGAGTATGATTAATAATCCTGACTTGCACAGTTTTACCAAATGAGCAAAAGTAAGTACCAACAGCAATTCTGAAAATAATTCTCCCTTATAAAAATTCATTTTAGTGATTAGGTTGCGAGCTATTTTTGGGTAACAGTTCTAAATGTGGCATTTACAATGCCTTAAACTTCGCTGTAATGCTCTCTCATTCTTGTGTTTCTTTTATTTCTATTTTTACTTTTTCTACACGTAGTATGCATATAGTAGGTAGGGAAGGTATCGTATGCCTCCCAAAAATGGATGTCGAAGTTTCATAGTAAATATATTTCTTAATGTGCCACAGTAAAAAAAAAAGGCTAGAAAGAGATCCATGTGTATGTATGTGTGGTGTCAGAAACTAAAAACTTTGTATTAAAATCTGGACTTCTATTACCAACACGTGCTTCACTTGGTCATGTTGTAGATGGACGCGCGTTTCAACAACTTTCGTTATCATCCTCTTGCAGGTTTGCAGATGTATGTTGTTCAATGGGGGTTCTCTTTAGCCCAATAATGACAGTTGTGGCGATTAAGCAGAAAGTAGCTTCATCAGAGAACACAATTATATTCACGATGTTAGCGTTCTAATCCAGTATGTCATTCAAGGTTTCAGCAAACTGAGTATGTCTGTCAAAGTCATCTTCACTGTTCTTGCAGCAGCCGTACCTTGTATGGGTACCATTTGCCTGCCTTCATTAAGCTGCACATGGACCATTGGAAGCTGGCGAGTAGATAAATGTGGGTTTTCTTCAACTGATAATAAAATATCAAGTATCACCATTTGTAATTCGTTTTGGCCTTCCAGACTTTGCCTTATTTTTAACACTTCCGGTTTCATTGAATTTTTTCAAAATGTTGCTCACCGTAGAATGAGTAATCCTTCTTTCTGGGTGCATTTTATAAAACAAGACACAAACATCAGAAATATTTTGCAAGAAGTAAGCTTTGTTGTCCTCATTAGCTTAGCTTTTGTCTGTACTTGCTCAATCCAAAGTCACATATTGAATTAGCCTACTGCATTGTTTAATTCAAAACTTAATCAATTTTAAGCAATATAAAAATATTACTTCATAGAGTTGCAACAGCGGGGTTACAGGCATTGTTCTATACTTTTCACTCACCCAGCATTACATTTGTGCACACTGATTATATGTAACAGTGCACTGAAAATATTTCTTTCCAGTTGATGGAAGAGCTTTCCGATAGTCCTGCAGCGTATTATGTTAAACCAGAATGTTGTAATGAAACTCATTTTCACGGTAATCAAAAATGACATATGTAACATTAGCTTTCGCTGGGTAAACGTTTAGGTGTTCAAGATCAGTATCGTGATATTCAAAGGCATCATGAAGGCTTGTTTCATCCTGTCTGAGCTGAGGATATGCAAGTATCGAAAACAAACTAATCAACCAATAGAGATTGTGGTGGGCTGATAACATCTGGTAACCGCTACTTGCTCATCGTCGACGTCACTTGTGTTATGACAATGTTTCCAATGTTTTATTCATCACTGAATCGATACAAGCAGCAGATGGCATTATGCACCAAGCCGGATCTAAAGAAAAATTTCTAGCTATCATATGACCCACAAAGCATAGATTCATGCAACATATCGATGTCTGTTTCGCAATTGAATAGTCGAATTATAAAAATCTGCATGGCATTCTCATTCTTTTTTTCATTTTTGTCGTTTTAAGTTCAACCTTACTCAAAGCAAATATCAGAATAAAATCCACCAAGAAAAGCTTCAGTCTGTTCTGATCAAACTTAGGAAAAATCTTAATACATAAACAAAATTTCTATCTCCCTCTAAACTTTCATCACGGTTGTGTAAAGCATCCTTACTAACAGATATTGATAGACTCGTCCAAAGTAAAACATCGAATACACACAAAAAAAAAGAATTACAAGATGCAAATGAGGAAGGTCTTGTGTTTACAAACATTCCAATACGTCGCATAGTGACATGGGCTAATGCTTCACACGGAGTGGAATGAGATACTGCGCCTTTCCCTCTACAGATTCAAATTGGAAATGCGTGGTCTAGAAGTAAGAATGTGGGGTGAGTGTGATTCGAGTTAAATATGAGTAAAGCCCAACTTTTCAGCACTTGCAGTTAATGTGTTGTTTCTCAAGTCAAAACCACCCGAATTACTTCAGAAGTTAAAGGGGGACTACGATAATGAAACAATAATAGAATAAAGCTTATGTCTTCTATTTATATTACTTTCTCTACCTTTTTGCAAACAAACTGTTCTTACAAAATATCATTATTTTATCTATACCATGCTAATGGAGATAAACATTAACAGAAATTCACTTATTACTTGCTTTTTTCTAAGAACAAGCGAAATATGATAATACACTAAGCTAAAGCGATAGTCAAAATCTTTCAAAAGTTGGCCCGATGTATGAACAATTGAAGTTCGGTTCACTTTACAATGTAACTCAAACAAAAGAGAAACGAAACGAAAGGTGGAACGGTTTGAGAAGACATTAGTTTAAATTCAAACTAATAACTATGAATACCCCTAAAACGGTTCCAATCTACAACACAAATGTATATAACATAAATTGTGTGTTTTAAGAAGATTTACATTTTTATGTTAGGTGTTTATATATTTTTTTTACGATTTACCACTTATGCAAAATTCTGTAAAGTTCATCCACAGTGAATAGGACCTCAAAAGAGATTTCTAGAAAATTCAATATTACATTTTATTTTTCTTGTAAATATCTTTAGTATATGGTATTTTAATCAATATCGTTAGAGCCATTCCTGAGAAAAACAAAATTTTCATAAATGTTCTCATGTACACACACACACACACACCGTTTTTTTTTTCTAAAAACTGTTGTGTTCCATCCACATAACTTTCTCTACCTCTTCCATGTACAAACTATTCTTACAAAAGATTATTCCTTTAACTACGCCATGCTAATCTAGATAAAAGTTAGCAAAATAGGCCTTATTACTTACTTCTTTATATGAAGAAGGGAAACAATGGAATTACTAGGCTGGTCGCTATATGAAATAATTGAGGTTCGCTTCCCATGGTCCCATTTGAGAAAAGTTCGGTAGTTTAAAATTGAAATCAATGACAAGGAATGTCTCTAAAAGATCAACTCTACATGAAAAACGTATGGCATAAATTATGTGTTTTAAACAGATCTACATTTTTGTGTAGTAAAGTTTTGTCCATCTTTTACGGTTTAACCTCTATGCAAATTTTTACAAAACTCGTCTAGAACAGAAAATTCAAAATATAAATTTTATTTCTTATGCAAATATCCGTAATATACTTATTTTAATCAAATTAATTACATAAAGTTTTGAGAAAAACAATATTTTAAAAAACGTTTTCATGTAAAGACTATTTTGTGGTGTGGGGATTTTCTTGAAAATCTTCGTGTCCGATCCTAGGAAGATATTAAACATAAATACCAAGTTTGGTATTTAATAGTTTTTTTTTAATTTGAGCTATGCTTTCCACAGGCGCACACACACACATAGGTTTTCTTTTTTTTTTTTCTAAAAATGCTTTTTTTCGTACTCAGGGAATCAAAACATATTTCCAATGAAATCTTGACATCGCATTTTTGGATGGAACTGATACAAATCCTTCTCTAGCTACTATGTACATTGTAGACAAATGTGTAAGATAAGGTAAATTTTTTTTTTATTCAGGTGACCTCAAAGCATATATTTTGGTGATATCTTATGAAATATTAGGGTGGAATTAAATACCTTCTCTTACACTATGCACATAGTACGTGTAGAGAAAGTAAAACCTATGCAATTAGAAGAGTTTGAAATGTACACACGGACTAGTAGAACCTGGAATACATTTCACGTTTAACGTTACGTAAATAAAAGAGAGTTACGTAAATAGAAGTGCAAAAGCTGTAGTGGATACTCGAAGTGCCATCATTTGCGGCATCTATCAGCTTTGTTTGCTCCTGTGCTAGGGAGCCGTATTGCGGGATTAGCATAGTGATGGTTTAACCTTAGCGGACACTACAGGTTAAAAAAGATAATTTCATCCCATATTGAGCTGCGCATTAAAAATCAGAATATTTTCTGTACGCATACTACTATGTAGTGTGTAGCTAAGGTCTTGTATTCCATACAATGATTCGAGATTTCACCGGAAATACATGTTTTGAGACCCCCTGAATCCAATAAAGGCATTTTAGAAAAAGGTTAGTGTGTGTGGTCAGCATAGCTCAAAAACAAAAAGTCCGCTAAATATCAAACTTGGTATTTAAGTTTAGTACCTCCCAAGGATGCGACACGAAGATTGTCGAAGGTCACCTCATCCCAAACTACCTTTCACATGGAAAAAAATTGAAAATGTTTATTTTCTAAGAAATTACTAAAGATTTCTATTAAAATACCGTATATAAAAATTTTCTGGGATTAACTTTTGAAGACCTCTATTCCGGATGAATTTTGCTGAAAGCACACTTCCAAGATTTATGCAAACTACTGTTTAAAAAATTAAAAGTAATGACTTTATCATACATGTACATTGTGGAGCTAATAGATTTTATGAATAACCATAATCGTTTACAGATAACCAAAAAAGGGACATGAATATAATGCCACGAAAAAGACTAATATTCAGTATCTAATGCACATGCCAGCATTACTAGAGATAACCCATAATATATGACTATAAGGTTATATAAACTACCTCAATTATAAAGCGAAATTAAAAATCCAAACATTTTTAGGAAGAAAGTCAAAGATCTACTTGTAAATAAATGTTATTATTCAGTGACAGAATTTTAGAAGATAATATAAGTACTGTTTTATGAACTGTTTGACTAAATTAAATGCTATCTAATAGATAACAGTTTGATATAAATTATATAATTAAATAACAAAACAATTATAATCGATAAATGTAAAATCTATTACATGAATTCTAAAAATTGTTATGAAGTATTTTTATTTTCTCTGCACGTAGTAGGTGCATAGTGCATAGAGAAGGTATTGAATTTCACCAAAAATTAGATTCCGAGATTTCATGAGAAATATACGTTTTAGGGTCCCTGTAACCATAAAAAGCATTTTTGGCAAAAGGTCCGTATGCGTGTTCGTGAGTCAGAACACGATAACTCAAAAACGAAAGTCCGTTAAACAGCAAACTTGGTATTTAAGTTCAGTATCTTCTAAGAATCCAACAGAAAGATTTTGAGAAAAATCTACCCACCCCAAACTACCCTTTGCATGGAAAACATTGCGGAAGTTTTGATTTTCTCAAAAATGATTGTAATAATTTTGACTAAAATGTCGAATATTAAAGATCTTTACATGAAAAATAATATGCACATCATCAATTTTCTGGTAATAGCCTCAGAAAAACTCTTTATTCTGGATGGATTATACATAACTAGAGTTGGACAGCATCTTACTACTCAAAATATAAAAACACACCTTAAAGCACACAATATAACACACAACTCGTATATCTCGTGAAATTTATCATTTTTGAGACATTCTTGTTATTGGTTTTAGTTTTAAATTTTTTTTTTCTTAGAAGTTTGTCATCTACTGGCAATGCAAGGAAATGGATTTTATCCACTAAATTTTAAAATATTTGACTATCGCTTTAGCCTACTGTTTACCATTGTTTCCCTTCTACTTGCAAGACAGCATTTATGCTAATGTCTATTTCGATTAGCATGAAGTAGATAGAAAATTAGGCTTGTTAACAATTTTTTACAGAAATCTAGAGAATATCATATGAATTGAATACATCAGATTTAAGATTATTAATGCTGTTGATGTTATTGCTTTATTAATTTCTACTTTCTCTACACGTACTGTGTACATAGTGTATAGAGAATGTATTGCATTCCACCCAAAAATTCCATACCGAGATTTCACCTGATATACATGTTTTGGGTCCCCCTGAATCCAAAAAAAGAATTTTTGGAAAAAGGTCCGTGTGTGCGTGTGTCTGTGTGTCTGTTGACAGCATAGCTCAAAAATGAAAATTCCGTTAAATACCAAACTTGGTATTTAAGTTCAATATCTTCCAATGCGACACGAAGATTTTCAAGAAAAACCTCCCACCCCAACTACACTTTACATGGAAAAACGTTCAAACTTTTTGATTTTCTCAAAAAAGACTAACGATTTTGATTAAAATATCGTATACTAAAGATATTTACCCGACAAATAAAATTTATATCTTGCATTTTCTGGGAATAGCCTCTGAAGACTACTTTATTCTGGATGAATTTTACGGAATTTTGCATAATTGCTAAACTATTACAGATGCACAAATTCTTACCACACAGCAAATGTAGAGCACGTTAAAACACACAATTTATCTCATATACATTTTTCTGTAGCGTTGATCGTTTTTGAGATATTCCTTGAAAAACTTATACTTTACTCATACAGGAATTTGTCAACTCTTGTCCATACAAACAAAGGAACTTCAGTCATATAGCAACCAGGGTTTTACTTGATTTTTAGCCTATGCTAGTCTCTTATTTCCCTTCTACTTGCACAGAAGCAAGTAATAAGACTATTTCTGCTAAATTTTTCTCGATGAGCATGAAATAAATAATGCTTTTTAACAACAATTTCTTGTAGAGATGTAAAGAAAGACATGTAAATGGAACATAGTTTTTTATGAGCTTACGTAATAAATAAGTTTTATCTGACGAGTAACCAGTTTATGAGCTTAGTTCTATTTTTGTAGGCGACATGTGACGAATACATATATGTGCATACATATACATATGTATACCTTATAATTCCCATGAAAGGGTGGTCCATAAGCAGCCTCGAAAGGTGGAGATACGTTGAATGTACATCCTCAGGTTTAGCAGTAAACACAAATCGAATTAGTGGCGAAGCTGCAGAGTTCTCGACCACGTGGCGGGGCTTAAGGCCAGAGGGCTGCAACTCATCAATGTCTAAATGTTTGCACAGATATTGGGGCTTTGCCAGATCCTGGGCTGCGTCAGAAACGCGATCTCATTGGTAAACTCGGAGCCTCAGATTGTCTGGATACTAGTCGTTCCTTATCCTGGTATTCTCTATGGGCATGGCAGTTTTATAAGTAAGCATATCATAGAAGCGGCTTAAAATGTGCACTGAATAAGAAATCACATTCCAAACTGTTGGAATTACCGTTAACATTTTACCTTCTCTACCGCGTACATAGTACGTAGAGAAGGTATTGCATTCTAACAAAAATTAAACCCTGAATTCAAAATGCGATCCATGCGTCTAACTAAAAATCTGATATGTTCCACGCACGTGAGTTTTTGTACCTGTTCTGTAAGAAACTATTATCACAAAAGCTTATTCTTCTATCTACTTCATGCTAATCAAGATATACATCAGCAGAAATTATCTTATTACCTAGTTCCTTATAGGCAGAAGATAAATAAGGGAATACACAAGGCTAAAGTGATAGTAAAATGTTTTAAAAGTGGTCGCTATACGATTAACATTGAAATTAGGTTCTCTTTTCTTGGCCCGGAGTGAAACAAAAGAAACAAGGATGACTTCATGTTTGAGAAAAATGTATTTTAAAATTGTAAGCAATAACAAAGAATATCTCGTAAACAGTTATCTCCACAACAAAAGTGTAGAGGACATAAATGCTTTGTGTTGAAGAGATATACACTTTTATGTAGTATGCTTTTGCACATCGCTACCGTTTACCAGTATTGCAAAAGTGGTTCAGATTCTGGGGACTTTAAAGATAGTCATAGAAAATTCAAGATTTACATTTAATATGTCATGTTAATGTTTTTAATATGCTGTATTTTAATCAAATTTGAGAAAATAGAAATATTCGAAACTTTTTCCACGTAAAGAGTAGATTGGGGTGGGGGATTCTTTTGACAACATTAATAAATGATACCGAGTTTTATATTTAACGGGCTTGTAATGTTTAGATGCTGTTCATATACATACGGATATACACACACACTAAACTTTTTCTAAAAATAGTATTATTTATGCAGGAGAAACTAAAAGGAATATTTTTGGTAAATGTAAATGCTGTATTATTTATGGACGCTCTTTAACTAATGTGTTTCTCAGCGTCCCATTCTAAATTGGGTTTGAAATACCGCTCAATTTTGCTCAGAGGCCTCTCTATTAGGCTTGAGGGTTTTTTTACCTGTCCTAAATCTATGACATGGGACCAACGGCTTTACTTCCCTTCAAAAGGAAGCAATGCTAAAGATTTTTACCCCCGAAAAAAATCCATCGTCCTCCGCCGGGTTTGAGCCCGCGACCTTGAGTATATAAAGTTAGCATGGCAACCCCTACACCACGGAGGGCGACTGTATTTTTGGTGAAATATTTTTGGTTGGGATGCAATGTCTTCTCTACTTATGTTCTATGTACTAAATAGGGAAAGCAAAAACGAAAACTCTAGTAAATATCAAACTTGACATTTCAGTTCAAGGATGCACAAGGAACACAATAAATTTGTAACAAATTCCACATAAATAAACTACCCTTTATTCGAACATTTTGATTTTCTCAATGGCTCTAATTATTTTGATTAAAATATATATTTCAGACATTTTTCAAATAAATAAATGTGTATCTAGAATTTTCTTTAAATAGCTCCTGAAATCCTCTTTTTTCTGAAAGGCTTTTGTATTTTTGGTAAATCGTGGAATGTTTAAAATACACAATTTATGGCAAATACAAATTTGTGTTGATTAATAATTTCCGAACATTTCTTGTTATTCTTAAATGAGAAGTCGTTGTTCGTTTTTCACTTTCCTGGTTAAAAACGAAGAAACTACAGTCACATAGCAACCAGCTTTTGGATATCACTTTTACCTACGGTATTGCTTCTACTTACAAGGAAGCAAGTAATAAGACTATTTCTGTTAATTTTTTTCTCGATTGGCTAGAAGTAAATAGAAGCATAAGCTTTTTAACAATATTTTTTGCAGAGATGTAGAGTAAGTTATGTGAATGGAACACTATTATCTATTTTCTTCGTAATTTGTTACAGCTATTAATACGAATTGAAAAACTCCTCAGTACCTCTCGAGGTAAATGGCGCACTGATTGAAGACTGCTGGTGAAGAAAGTGACATTGCAGGCTCTAACTTATCCCGCAAGAGTGAAACAGCCACTTGTGAGGGTTACTGTAATGAGACATTTGACGCGCTACATTCACATGAATCTCATTACTCATTCTTAAATAATTTATTCGATAAAAACCTTATTTTCTAACTACTTCACATTGAGATAAACCTTTGTAGAAATGAACACGGAAATGTTAGGTGAATGTAACATATCAGATTTTTCTTCTGTGAAATAGTCTCATATATTTGGTTTGTAGTTTTTCCTCTCAGTTTCAGTATTCTGTAAAACAAGAGTTGCCAAATTGCAGCAAGAAAACAGTGAAGATTTCTGTTCCTTCCGCATCGAGCTATCTCTGCGAACATAGCAATGGCTGTCCAAAAATCTGATATGTTCCATTCACATGATTTTCTCTACACGCTAAACCTACAAAACGTTATTCCTTTAGCTGCTGATAATCGTATTAAAATCAGCAGAATGATTGTATTACTCCCTTCTAACTTTCTAAGTAGAAGAGAAGTAAGTTAATGCATGAGGCTAAGTGGTAGTCAAATCTTTTAAAAAGACGGTCACTATGTGAAACAATTGAAACTCGGTTTTAGTTTTGCACGGCTAGGAGTTAAAAAAAAATACGCGAAACATGACCCCCTTACTGAGTAGCTTAAAATTGAAACAAAACAAAGAATATCTTGGAAATAAGAAATGTATATTACATAAAATGTTTGTTTTCACGAGATCTACAATTTTCTTACGGTAAGTGTTTGTATATCTCTTATGGTTTATAAGTTATGCAAAATGTATCTAGAATGAAGAGATCTTCAGAGGCTATTCCCATAAAATTTAATGTATACAGTTTACTTCTTATGTAAATATCTATAATATACCTTGTACTAATCAAAATCTTTAGACATTTTTGAGAAAAAAGAAATTTTGCATGTAATTTAGTGTGGGGCGATTATCTTGAAAATATTCGTATTGTATCCTTTGAAGATATTAAACTTTTCGTTTTTGAGTTATGCTATTCACGCACACAATGACTTTTCGTATTTTTTTTATTCAGGTAGTCTCAAAACATGTATATCAAATGTAGAGAAAGTCATGTAATGAGACCATTTCTGTTAATGTTTACCTCGATTAACATGAAGTTTTTAAACAATATTTTATTGCAAATATGTAGAGAAAAACATGCAAATGAAACACATCAGATGTTCTTTTATTTTAATCGTTATTTTTTTAAAATATTAAAAAGATTAGAGGCTTGTATTTTCTGCACTAAGTGTGCAAAGTATTGTTGGTTAGTATGCTTTTATGATGTTATCTAGAGCACATGTCAAACCATCAATAGAATTTATTGGGTATCATATAGGAGATGCATGGACTGAGCAAAGGCAGAAAACCACTGCCCTAAACTAAGGAACTCTTGTTGATGAACGATTAAGTGAAGATAATAGTCTACCGCAGAGAAGTACGAGCCAGAGCAAACATGTGGAAAGGAAGACGGAACACTTCTAGGCTGGTGATTGGAGGAGTTAGTCCAGTTACAAGTTAGTAACCGCAAACACCTCAAGTCTAACTTTCCTGCTGAGTTACATCTAATCTGGATCACCACGAAAATCAAATTAAAGCCTTTAATTCAATGTGTCAAGAGGTATTTAAATGTCTAAACATCTTATTACATCTCTTAATAGTGTATTTTTAAACACGCTCTGTGTTCGGTATCTATTGAGTGTGATCACTACCGAAGTTTGCTTCTTAGAAAATAAATAAGCTACGTTCGTTCGACTTTGCCCCTTGTCTCCATCCTTGCAAAACAACTCAGTCATAGAAGCTTTGTACGGCTGTCGGAGATATGGGTAACCAAGCTCACGGACTACCAAGCATTTTTTTGCCTAGTTTATTACTCCTATTTACTGAAAATAAAAACAACTTATTAGATTATCCTTATATGTCCATAGGCTATGCATTTTTCTACTACTCTTACCAAAGATATATTTTATACACAGGCAGGTATAAAATAATGAAACTGCGTGTATGAAAAAGCTGTTATAAATCCTGAAATAATGACGGTACAATTATCAAGTTGTAATAACTAAGGTCTGGTTTAAAGGTTTAAACAAATTTCCCTATATAATTATTATTTTAAGATAGATATTTGTTTCACACATTCTAAAGAAGAATATGTGAATATTATTACACCTAAAAGAATATTAATGAGAGGTTGACACATAAAATGCCCTAAATAGTTATTTTACCACCTTCAAGCAAGAACCATATTTTCTTATTGTAACTCATCACAAAGTTTCATATAGGATCTTAAGATGGCACCAGTCGTTTATCCTCGTATGACATCAACACGAGGCAGAGAGTTTAACACACATTGCCTTTTGCAGAGGACTAGCGAATAATGAGTGGAAAGGGTGGATGTCAACAGTTTCGAGGTCACCTTACTGAAATTGGAATTGTATCGAGCCTTTCCAGTATTTGCAATTGGAAAATTCGCTTGCCTATCGTAAACTCGCAATCACGGCATTTATGCTGGTAGGTAACTCAAATAAATGGAAGGTTATGCTACCGTAGATGATTTTAATGGCACAATGTGTCCATTACAATAAACAATTGTTCATATTCTTTACAACAGTAAACGAAAACTAGTCTATACAGAATAATTTAAGAAAACACAAGAACTAAAGAGCGCACAAAATTCTGCACCGCCCAAACATAAACTGTTTACAAGTCGGCAATGCATGCAGCCAATTCCGCATCACCCCTTTGAGATAAGGAGAACGCTAAACTAATAATGGTGCATGCTTTTAAACCCACTGGCGCTAAAGGTCGAATAAATCTGAAGCCCAAGTGTAAAATTACCACCAAGTTGGTGAAACTACCTCTATTCCCAAGCATAGCGAAGTCACTGTCATACCTGCTTTATTCACGGTACCTGAATGATCTATCTATGGCGTCAGTTTTCAAAAATCAATTACAATCGAAAATAAATGGGCTGGAAAGGGTTGAAGTTACATTTGTCATTTCAGGAATATCCCGGAAAAACTTATTCCGGAACTCGGAGCCACTTGAATATGAGGCAGACTCGCTATCACCATACTACATAGTCAAAAAGAGTATCACTTATGTACCACTTACCTTTCTGCAAGAAGTGTAACATAAGAAAGCGGCAATTTTATAAAGTTCTTAGAAGCTTGAAAAGTTCATAAATCTCGAATATAATCATCTAAGAGGTGGAGACGATTTTGTTTCCTCTGATACCACCTGTTGTATCTATTGGAAAACTGTATAGCAGTTAACTGCCCAGTGTATGTCATGTCTGTGGGCAATCAAAAACACCTAAAATTGCTCTTCACTTGTTTCCCCTGTTTAGAATGCATGGTTTCTAAAATACAACGTGGCCAGGAAATATATGAAGCAATCTTGCAAGAAATGGGTTTGATTGGCGCGCTCTTACAAAAACCTACTTAGGGTTATTTTGTATACTTGATTCTTACTTTCTGTACCGTTGTGTACAATTCTACCCTTTTCCTGGAGGAGTGGATACTATTATCTTTTTAATTCCGAAAATGGAGGGAACAATTTTACGTAAATTACAAATACAATAGCTATGTTCACTTCACTGACAATTTCCTAATTTTTTTAAATTGTCAACAATTAAACACTTGTTTTACCTTCATATTTTCGGCAAATCAAATTAAATCTACCCACAATGAAACAAAGGAACGTTGTATTACCATGCTTCTAACTCCATGTTTTAAAATTTCAAAACAACGCGAATATTTAGCCATCGTATACATCTTGTTCTACTTACAACAAAGAGATAATAAGCGATTTTTTACAAAGCTAAAATGATTAACATCGCTGATCCAGAGTCGTATGCTCTTGCTAGGCAATGATTTCACTAGTAAGTTTTTTTCAAGTATTCTCTTCCTTCATTCCATGCAGATCTCAGCACCACACGTTTGGAGGAAGATGACGTTAGGAACGTATATTCAGCGCGTTGTAATATTAACATAACATAACGGACAGGTTCGTTCTCCGTTGGCTTTCTCCTGCACATGCCACATAAACACCGATTGATCACCGTTTAAATATCTACTAGGGACTAAAAAGTATGGAAAAGTAAGGGAGGATGGTTAATTTCTCCAACATTTCTGCGAGGTAACACCTCCAAATGTTATCTCGAACTTAAACCTATAATACATGATTTTAGATCCACAGAAGAAAACAGAACACTTTTTAGGAAAAAAGTTAAAGTGTGTTGGTGTGTTTGGGTGAGGAGGAAGAATAGTATAACTCAAAAACAAAAATTATAAATACTAAATTTAATACTTGAGTTAAGACTACTTAAGCACATTAAAAATTCAAGCAAATTCCTTCAGTCTAAGAAACTACTCTTTCTACTAAAAATTAAATTCTACTATAAATTTAAATATATAAACAATTTTGATTAAAAATAATATATTCGAGTCATGCGACAAACTAAATGAATCTGTTCCTGTTTCTGCAAGTAAGCTATGAACCCTGCTTTATAGTGATTGCATTTTGAGTGCATTATTAGAGCATTATAGGAGATACCATGATAAGAACAAGATAAAAATCCAAGGTATTACATTCACAAGACTTTCTCTATTTATATCGTTTGTTTGTGGCCTTATAAACTATCTCTACAAAAGCTTATTTTCTATCTGCTTTTATTTAATTCAGGTAAACCTTTGCATTATATATTTTGTTATATTCGGTATAAAACCTTACCGCTCATTGAGCGTTTTCCGTCTGTCACAACCGGTCATGCCAGCACTTATCTTTTATTCTTTAATTTGTATTTCTGTAAACCTGTTTCTGTGCGGAAGTCCCTTAAACCGTAACATGCTGTACTAACTTTAATAGGTGACGAGCGTTCGAGATTTGGGACAATTTCGCCTAATTTTTATTTTCTAAACAGTGTAGCTCTTCACATGTGTTTTTTGAATGAAGTTCTGGAAGGAGGCAATTGTGCATGGAACTTCAGGGTGAATTCTCACTAACGCGACAGGCCGATTCGTGGTTAAAATGGCATTTACTGAAAATGTACGTTGTTTTAATGATAACTGTTTTTCATCTTTGCAAATAAAAGTAGAATATTGACGCCAATGACTACGTGGTAAATGAACAACAAAAGACTGTCGTGAATGCGGAGTGTGAAAAATGGAGATCAGCTGGCATTGGCTCTGACTTTCAACACCATGCTATCATATATTATATATGATAGTTATCGCAACTAGATACAAAGACAATAGCTAGTCAGATAATATGCTTCCATAAAATGCCATACTTTCGCCAGAAACAAGTGAAAAAGTCAAACTATTATCAAAGGATATCTCGGAAATGACTTGTGCCACAAAATACTGAAAAACAGCGTGTTAAAGAGTTCTACATTTTTTGCGCTGTGTTTTTTATATTGCTTAACGTATATCAGTTATACAAGATTACAAAAAATTCTTCCGAATGAAGTGGACTTCAATGATTTGTTCCTGAAAAATGTAATATACATATTTTATTTATCGTATATCCTTAATATTTACTACTTCATTCAAATTTGTTGGAGCCATTTTTGAGAAAATAATATATATAAATGAAAAAAATCGGATTTTATCCAAATTTGCGTTTTAGAACTATACTGTTCACAGGCGCGCACCAACACAGATATATTTCAAATGTTTTTGGGATTCAGGTGTCATCAAAACATAAATTTTTGGGGAAAAATCCTGTAATAGATGTTTTTGGTTGGAATATAATACCTTCCCTACATCCTACTATGTGACAGAGAAAGTAAAAACATAGAGAGCATTAAAACCCATAGTTTGTGTCAATTTTTTTTATGATTTATAGAAGATTTTCATAGTTCATTCGACATCTTTGAAGTTTGTGAATAGGATCTTTACTTTACATTACAAGAGCTACCATGGCCAACATAGAATCTTCTTTCCATTACAGAAGTGGTTCACAAAAAAAAATCCAAAAGCTGATAATGAGTAGCGTGTCAGCTTACAAAATCGTTAGAAATTGTTACAAGAGCACGATCAGTCTGGCCCGGATATTCTAGAATCTCTTCTAGATGTAATATCAATATCAGCATATTGTTCGCAGGTCGAACCTCGGGGCAGTAAGGCGAAATCTGATTCAGCACATGGTGTATAGTGTGGAAAGTCATAGAGGAGTCCTTATTCAGCTAAAACAGTAGTTCAGTCTTTGCTGAGCAAAATAATTATATTAAATTGTCATTGTTCTATTCACAGGATTTTTTCTAGCTGTTCCGTAAATAAACCTTGTAACTATAGGGAAATAAGAAAATGAACAGGCTAAAGCGTTAGTCAAGTCATTTAAATGCCGGCCGTTATGTGAAACAATTGAAATTCCATATCTCTGCTTGCCAGGTATAAACCAACAAGAACCGAGAAGAAAGGTGTCTTCCCATTTGACTTAAAATTGAAGCCAATAATCTAGAATACCTCGAAAACGGTTAGCTCTAAAAAAAAATGTATATAACAATAATTGCGTGTTTTAATGAGATCTACATTTTTGTGTAGTATGTTTTTATCTATTATGTTTTGCCATTTATACAAAAGTCACCCAGAATGAAGAGGTCTTCAGAGCACTTTCCCAGAAAATTCAAGATATATATTTCGTTTACCACAAAAATAGCTTACGCAGAATATATTTTAATCAAAATCGTTATAGACAGTTTCGAGGAAATCAAAATTTTCGAAAAAGTGTTCCATGTAAAGAGTAGTTGGGGGTGGGGAGATTTTCTTGAAAATCTTCGTGTCACATCCTTGGAGGATACTCAGTTTAAGTACCAAGATTGGTATTTAATGACTTTTCGTTTTTGAGTTATGCTGACCACAAACACACACACACAAATGGACATTTTCTAATCTTTTTTTAATCAAGGTGTCTCAAAACCAGAGAAATCTCGGGGTCGAATTGTTGGGTATAATACATAGTATGTAAGAGTGGAGAAGGTAATAAAAACCACAAAACTTACTAGTGAGAAGCCGTTACTACTTGGCTAAATAACTTTAGCAAATAATCGCCCTAGAAAGCCGAAAGAGAGGTTTTCATCAGAAAGCATTCTGTAAGAAAGAGGGATGGAGGAGATAATGAAGTTATCTGAACGAGTGTCGGTTTTAATTACTCTGACTTTGATTAAGCTTGTGCATATAAAAAACAAAATCCAGAAATTTAATTACGCAGTCGTATTTTAGGAGTCTTCATGTGACACAGCTGAAGTATAAACAGGAATTGTTTCAATTCCCGTATTCTGTGCTTGTGTGTAGCAACACTTAAATTGGCGTATTTCTGTCACATCACTTCATCTAAAATAAAACAAAGTTAAAAATAAAACCGTATTATTAATATGTACATTTAAGAATAAGTTTTTCATACTAGAATAAACCTTCCGTCATTAATATATAGTTTAGTTAGTGCTGGATACCAGTTGAAAAGTTGCCGACTTTCCAGTAACATTGCTTTCTCTACATTAGGTAAAGAAGGTATTGTATTCCACCCAAAAATTTCATTGGAAATATGTTTTGAGATCACCTAAATCCAAAAAAAATTATAAAATGGTCTGTGTGTAGGGTTAATTACAAAATTGGTGTGCAAGGATATGACATGAAGGTTTTCAAGAAAATGTTATACCCTAAGCTACCCTTTGCATGGAGTTTTTTGTTTTTGAAAATTTTACTTTTCTCAAAAATAGTTCTAACGATTTGGGCTAAAATACTATATATTAAAGACTTTACATAAATAAAATGTATATCTGAAGACCACTTCATTATGGATGAATTCTGCGTAACTGGTAACCGTTAGATAGCCAAAATAGTTACTGCACAAAAATATAGATCTCGCTAAAACACACGCTGATGTTACACCATTTATGCAGGGTTAACCGTTTCCGAGATATTCCTTGTTATTTGTTTCATCTCCCTTTTGTTTTACTTCCCATTGTGCAACGCGAAACAATTTCAATTGTTTCAATGGCGACCGGCTTTTAGAAAGCTTTGATTATCCATTTAACCTAGTGTATTACTTTATTTCCCTTATACTTAGAAGGAACTAATACAAATATTTCTGCTAATGTTTATCTCGATTACCACGATGTAAATAAAGGAATATTCTTTTGTAATAATAGTTTGTAGAGAATGTCATGTGAATGGAACATCATATTCTTTGTTTTGTTTGAGAATTTTATTTCAATTACACCTTAACTATATTTATTGTATATTCTAGATCAGGATTTTCCAACTGAAAATTTTGTGAGGTCAGAGCTTGGTTTCACCTACAGAAAAGCCTTACTGAACGAGCATAAGAGTACGGGTCAGAACAGTGGCGGTGTGTGTATGTTATACACGTGTATCGCAGTGTATTGTCACAAATTCAACGAGTGGTATACCTCAAAGACCTCTACTCCAGAAAAATTCCTTCCTATTTGTGAAGAAGTGATATATACTTTTGTACATAGAACATGCTTATCGGATTTGGAGTGCACATTGCAGTGATACATTTAAGTAATATTTGTATTTTTGTGGTTTACACGACACGGTCGATATGTAACTGCAGTAGTATTTATCCCAGTCCCAATTTCCTATTGTATCATAGTTACCAAATACCTAAAATGATAGTGAAAATTAGTCCTTATATTCCTTATAATAATTTATTCATGGTGCTAACGCCACTGCTCCGACAAGGTCAAGCAGCTGTATTAACTCCGTATTCGCCAGCAGAGAGATGCTCAGAGTGACGTCACGGAGCATTCAGTTGGAAATGTTTGTTAGATCTCTACTAACTGATTTTAACTTTAAAATTTAGTTTTAAGTTTAGATATCTATCTGAAAAGAATAAATATTAGATAAAATGTTCTTATGTTTGTGGAAATAAGTTAAAAGTTTGAATATACGCCCCAGTATAGCTATTTAGGTGTCGGAGTAGCATATTCGGATTTTATTAATTAGTTATTTATTTTTAATAGTTCTTCCACTTTTATAGTAGGTATAGTAAGTATTGCATTCCACCCAAAAATTATAATATAGAGATTTCAGTGGAAATACACGTATAATATTTTATATACCTTAATTCATAGCTATCGAGTGAATTATTTAAATGATACTTTGATACCACCAATATAGAGAAGTGGCTAAATCTAATCGCAGTTTCGTTAGCTCGGGTCTAAAAGCCATAGCTTGTGTAGTCTTGATTCACAAACTACATTTACCTTAACCTCATTTTCCGGAAGTGTTTGTGTTATGAATTAAGCGGTCAGTACATTGTATATACCTAAGCTGTAAAGTGTTTATTTGCATTAACCCGATAAGTACAAAGTACACAATCGAGCAACTGGTGTTTATCCACATTGAAAGCGGGGTCGATGTGGGGTTGGATTTTAACACAGTATCCGGACCGGACGACATCCCACACAAATATATCGAAAATCTTTGAAGCACTTCTCACGGAAACTAATGGACTTTCAGCACATTCCTATCGAGTGGAAAGGTGTTGATATCCAGCGACAATAATGTAATGTTCACTAAAATGCTTATACAACTGGCTTTCAATAAGTTCTTAGAAAATCCAAGAAATTACACCCGTAGGATTGAAAAAAAGAGTTAGTGTTTAATAACCGTCATCTCTTACTAGACATTTCAATTATATTCATCACGTGCATTCGATGCCATGGACCATTGAATCAAAAATCTTGTGTTCTCTAGAATGGTAGAAAAAAAAGAGTTTCGTGCGGTGATTAAAACTTTAAAGGCTTTAAATATTAACACCGAAAGGGATAAAGGCTGAGTTGCATGAAGTTCATGGCACATCTGCTCCTGAAATTACAATTCAATAAATGAGTTCAAGCATGCCGTACATTCGCAAATAATGAACATCCTTCCGGAAATCCAGCAAAGTGATTTCCTCCGAAATTTAAAATCTTCTCGGGCTTCTATGCAGGTAAAAACTTGGCTTGATACCAACTTTTCGAAGAAGTGCATTTTCCTCGTCTTCAGATCTCTTATAAATACCAGTCTCCGCAAGATCAATCCATCAGTTCACCCTGAAGACGAGGAATATGCACTTATTCGAAACGTTGGTATCAAGCCAAGTTTTTACCTAGTTAGAAGCCCGAGAATATTTTGAATTAATACGTCGCCAGGAAAACTTCAGTTCTTATTTTAAATTCCTCCGAAATGACTGAAAAAATCCAAGATGTGGTTTAGAGTGATCGACTAATCAAAGCTCGCGAAATATTAGAGGAATACCTCAATGTACAGTGTTTGTTCTCTATTTTGCACTAAAAACTAGGTCTGACAAAGGTTTCGGAAAAAAGGGGTACCGCGTTTTCTCTCAATGCAGAATAAACGCAATCGTGTGATCGATTCGTAAGCTGGTTTAGCACTTTTCCGTTGCAACTCTGACAAGTTTCTGCGTCGATACATAACTGTGGATGAAAAATGGATAAGCACTCCAAAGACAAAATTATAATCGAAACATTGGATTTTTAAAGGCGAACGGCTCCGAAGAAAGCAATGTTGGTGAGATCTGATGGCCTTGTTTTTTTTTAGGATGCACACGAAATCATCTACATTAATTATCTGCAGAAAAGAATCACGATAAACAGAGAATATTATGCATAATTATTGAACGGAGAAATCAAGGGGAAAAAAACCCCTCATCTGACAAAGAAATAGATTCTCTTCCGTTAAGACAATGAAGAGTGCAGGGTTTCGCAGTTTCGATGACAAAAACTGTAGAATTAAGGATCGAATTAGTACAACATCCCTAGTATTCACCCAAATTATCCCTCAGTGACTATTTTTTTTTCCAAACTGAAAAAGTGGCTCTGCGGAAAACGATTCAATTCTAATGAAAAGGTCAGGAGCAGTCTAGGCTAAAAGGATAGTTAAATATTTTAAAAGCTGTCGGTGTGCAATTGACATTAAAGTGGGTTCACTGTGCAGGTGTAAAACAAAATAAAAACGAATCATGAGTTCCTGTTTGAGAAAAGCAGGATTTTAAAACTAAAACCAATAACAAGGAATAATTTGGAAGTGGAAGTCTACAAAAATGTATATAATAAGTTCTGTGTGTTTTGACGAGATATACATTATTTGTGCAGTTAGTTTTTGTTTATGACAAACTATTGCTTTGGCGTTTGGCTATTTGTTGACGAAAATCACGTTTACAGGTCTGCTACTTTAATGAGACTATTTGATATTTATCTCTCGACTGAACTACAGTATAGAGCAATATAGACTCTCGTGAAGTATTTAGATTCTCCTCTTTTTACTTTCTCTATACGTACTATGTACATAGTGCATAGAGAATGTATTGCACTCCACCCAAAAATTCGATACCGAGATTTCACCGAAAATATATATTTTAGGTTCCCCTATATCCAAATAAAGCATCTTTACAAAAAGATCCGTGTGTGTATGCATGTGTCCGTGTGTCTGTGAACACGATAACTCAAAAACGAAAAGTCGGTAAAATACCAACCTTGGTTTTTTTCCACTCAGCGGACCTCAAAACATATATTTCCGATGAAATCTCGACATCGAATTTTTGGGTGGAATGCAATACCTTCTCTATCCACTATGCACATTGTACATGCGGGCTAGAGAAAGTAAAAACTGACTGGCACACCTCTAGGACTTACAAGCCAATGCGGTCAGAAGCCTGTCTCGGAGCCAACGGCACAAAACTACAGAATGAAGAACCTGGAACGAGTGGTCGACCCGTAGCCAAGAATGAGCGTGAGGAAGTGGGCGATATGAAATGCAAGCGAAATGGATAATAGGAAAGATGATGGTGCAAATGGTGGAATGAGTGGCGGGAGAAACCGGAGGCCCCGGAGAAAATTCGCCCAGACGCTTCTTCGTCCACCACAAATTCCACATGCGGGTGCTTGGGGTTGAACCCGGGCTACCTAGATGGGATGCGAGTAGTCTGACCAGTCGGCCATGGCAATACCTTGAAGAATAATTATGAAACACATTAAAATTTTGTTCATAATAAAATAATATTAATTCTTAACTTCAAGTAAATGTATTGTTTTCCAATTGTGAATTTTAATTACCAATTAAATGAAGCTATACGCGAACAGACGCATGCTTATTAATAAACGCCCAACTTTAAACCTTGTTTTCTCAAAAACTGTTGTTTTTTTAATTTTCTATACAATGTAACTATTTACTATTTTTTTTTCAAAACGTTTTACTGCCTCTCATATGTATCTCAAAAAATGACTGTATACTTTTTCGAAATAAATATTAATGTTTAATAAATAAATTGTTAAGTTTTCAAAGATTAAGGGTTTTGGAGAGTAGAAAAAGTAATATTTTCTACAATAACCAGAAGCTATAATAAAATATTTTATTTGTAAACTCATTTATTCTAAAATTTCAATGTATAGCATCGTGTGGAATACTTTTATTAGAACAAGAATTTTTACACTAGCAATTTTATTTAAATAGCTATGTTAGCTATAATTTGTAAACATGGCAAAAATGTCACTTATTTTGTGTAATAAAAGCATAAACTTCAAAAAGATGCAGCCAATTATGGAATATGTAGTAACATGCTGGGACCCATGGAGGGCTAATTTAACTGATTGGTTGGAAAAGATTCAGGAAAGGGCTATAAAATTCATAAAAAGAGATAAAAATTATGGTCTCAAGAAAGGTAAAGAAAATAAATGGGAGCCGCTTGAAGTTAGGCGTAAAAGAAATAGGGTAGTCGTACAATTCAAAGTTTATGCTAGTCTAAATGCACGGGTGAAAGTTAGACAGAGGTTCGAAAACCCGGCATACTACGGACGATATCATTTGTATAAAATTAAGGGTAGAAGGTACAGAACCGACGTAAGAAAATTGTCTTTTGTTAGTAGGACCATTGTAGAATGGAATGAATTGCCTGTAGCAGCCTTTCGGGTCTGTTCTCTGACCTTAAAGAAGTTTAGGGATAATTTAAAAAAATCTGATGTGTTACCTCACATGATTTTCTCTAGCTGTTCTACAAACTTCATACATAAGATTCCTCTTCTTTCTGCACCTTGCTAATCGTGGTACTCATTAGCACAATGTTCTTATTATTTAGTTCCGTATAAGTAGGAAGAAAATAAGGGAATACACTAAGCTAAACCAATAGTCAAATGTTTCAAAAGCTATCATGCAATTATCATTACAAATCGCTTCTTTTCTTGGCCAGGAGTAGAACAAAAGAAAAACGGACACTCCCGTCTGAGAAAAGTATAAGTACTTCACAACTGAAACTAATAACAATGAATACCTCGAAAACGGTAAGCTCCACGAGAAAAATGTATGTGACATACCTTGTGTATTTTAACAAGATCTAAATGTTTTGTATAGTAAGATTTTGTGTATCTCTTACGGTTTGCTAGTTATGCCAAATTAAGCAAAATTCATCCAGAATAAACAGGTCTTCAGAAGTTATTCCCAGAAAGTTCAAGATATACATTTTATTTGCTAGGTAAATATCTTTAATACATGATATTTTAATCAAAATGGTTAGAGCCATTTTTAAGAAAATCAAAATTTTCGAAAAAAGTTCCATGTAAAGGGTAGTTTGGGGTGGGATGATTTTTCTCAAAATCTTCGTGTCGCATCCCTGGAAAATACTAAACTTAAATACCAAGTTTGGTATTTTAGCTACTTTTCGTTTTTGAGTTATTGTGTTCACAGACACACGGACACACGGACATGGAGCTTTTTCTCAAAATGCTTTTTTGGATACAGGTGGTCCTAAAACATATATTTCCGGTGAAATCTCGGTATCAAATTTTTGGGTGGAATACAATACTTCTCTATCCCTATGTACATTATACATAATGGGCTAGAGAAAGTAAAAATAAACGTTAGATGTATATTAATTAAAATAGATATTTTGAATAATTAAAGAACTCAAACATATTTATAAAACAATTAATGTTGAGGCTTCATAGTAGCTGTTTATAAACATGCTGGTAATTGAACAGCATTGCTTTACTGAATAATAAGTAGTTGAGTATTTCATAAACCGTGTATGTACAGCATGTTAGTTGTATTACTATTTTTAATTTGTATTTCTTATTAATTATTTCTATTACTGTTATTAACTGTAAGATTAATATTGTAAGTAAATTTTGTACATTTAACTCTTCCAACGGTCAGCTCCCAATAGCAGAGGATAAATACATACATAAAGTGGATTTTCCAATTTTTACAGAGTTTTACCTTATGCAGAATATTCTTACCCTGCGAAGCACACATAAGGCTCCCTTAGTAATCGACATCTGTATTATTGAATTGTATAGTTTATAAACGTAATGTTGTCCCATTTGTTTAACCTCCCATATATTAATTAAAATAGATATTTTGAAGTAATTAAAGAACTCAAACATATTTATAAAACAATTAATGTTGAGGCTTCATAGTAGCTGTTTATAAACATGCTGGTAATTGAACAGCATTGCTTTACTGAATAATAAGTAGTTGAGTATTTCATAAACCGCGTATGTACAGCATGTTAGTTGTATTACTATTATTAATTTGTATTCATTATTATTTATTTCTATTACTGTTATTAACTGTAAGATTAATATTGTAAGTAAATTTTGTACATTTAACTCTTCCAACGGTCAGCTCCCAATAGCAGAGGATAAATACATACATAAAGTGGATTTTCCAATTTTTACAGAGTTTTACCTTATGCAGAATATTCTTACCCTGCGAAGTACACATAAGGCTCCCTTAGTAATCGACATCTGTATTATTGAATTGTATAGTTTATAAACGTAATGTTGTCCCATTTATTTAACCTCCCATGTTTCAAGCGTTCCAGAAGAGAGAAAAAAAAAATTCAACAGTATGCTAGAGCGGAGTTTGCTGCTTAGTTGCCTGGCATTGGCCTTTTGAGACGAAGAAAAACCCTCTCCCCGCCTAGGGGGAGAATTCATGCCGCATCTTCCTTTCACTGTTATTTTCCAGTTAATTAACCCAGGAAAACTGAAGCACCTAATTTGTTAGAGTTTATAGGGTGACCCAAAAATACTGATGAGCTGATTTATGTATCTTATTTCCTTCAGTTTATTACTTTAAGTTTAACTGTCACTGGCACCGGTATTATCGTCCTAAACACAACGTTAAACAATAACTGATAACTTGTACAAACCACTCTATTGTATGTAATTGTCTATTACACATAGGTACTCTCCAATTTGTAATTCCTGTATCAAGATTCTATTTCTTTACTTCTTCATACTTGGTACTGAATTTGCTTATATTATCTCGTTGTATTATACAAATTACAAACTTTACCATGCATTATTTAAGGGAAGGGATCTGTAAATGTTACCAAAACAATGTGAAATTCATAAAAAGTTTCTTTAAAAACTGTTATATATATTTTTAATTTGTCGCATTCAAACTAGCGATTAATTGAAGAGCACGATAACTCAAAAACGAAAAGTCGGTAAAATATCAAACTTGGTATTTAAGTTCAGTATCTTCCAGGGATGCGACACGAAGATTTCGAGAAAAATCCCCCCACCCCAAACTACCCTTTACATGGAACATTTTTTCGAAAATTTTGATTTTCTTAATAATGGCTCTAACGATTTTGTTTAAAATACCATATATTAAAGATATTTACCTGACAAAGAAAATGTATATCTTGAATTTTCTAGGAATAGCCTCTGAAGACTAGTTTGTTTTGGATGAATTTTACAGAATTTTGCTTAACTGCTAAACCGTAAGAGATGCAGAAAAACTTGCCACACAAAAGATGTAGAATGCTTTAAACACACAATTTATGCTACATGCAATTTCTTCGTGGAGTTGGTCGTTTCTGAGATATTCCTTATTTTTGCTTTCAGCTTTAAAAAAATTACTTAACATAACTGCTAAACCGTAAGAGATAGAGAAAACCTTACCACACAAAAGAGGTAGAACGCTTTAAAACACAATTTTTGTTAGACACATTTTCTTCGTAAAGTTGGTCGTTTTTTAGATATGCCTTATTTTTGCTTTCAGCTATAAAAAATTACTTTTTTTCAAACAGATCTTTGTAAACTCCTTTCCATACACACAAAGAAACTTCAGTCACATAGCAACTAGCTTTCTACTATCACTTTACCCTATGGTACTCCCTTTCTTTTTTCGATTAGCATTAAATAAATAGAAATTGAGTTTTTTAACAATAATTTGTTGCAAAGATGTAGAGAAATTCATGTGAATGGAACACATCAGATTTTTAGAAAAAGGTTCATGCGTGTGTGTCTGTGGGCAGCGTAGCTCAACAACGAAAAGGCGGTTAAATACCAAGATTGGTATTTAAGTTTAGTATCTCCCAGGGATACGACACGAAGATCTTTAAGGGAATTCGCCCACCCCCATTACTCTTTACATGGAATATTTCTGGAAAATTTTTATTTTCTCAAATATGGCTGTAACGATTTTTATTAAAATACCTTATTTTAAAGAAGTTAATATCACAAACAAAATGTATATTTTGATTATTCTGGGAATAGTCTCAAGAGCTGTTTATTCTGGTTGGGTTTTGCAGAGCTTCACATAACGGATAAAAGATAGACAAAAACTTAAAAATTACTAGATCTCGTTAAAATGCATAATTTGTGTCATATACATTTTTCTTATAGATTTCACCGTTTTCGAGATATTGATCGTTGTTGATTTCAATTTTAAGCTAATTAACGTTACTCAAACGGGACCATGCAAAGCGACCTGAACCCCAAATGTTTCATATAGCTATCAGCTTTTAATATATTTGACTATCCCTGTAGCCTAGTGCGTTCCCTATTATATACTATAGAAGAAGCAAGTAATAAGACCAATTCTGCTAATGTTTGTCTAGACGCAGTTAGCATGGCGTAGGTAAGAGACATTTTTGTAGTGTTTAACGCCCGCTTTTACCATCATTACATGGAATGAAGATGGAGCACCGGTGGAATGCTATGGTGCGGAAAACCGGAGAACCCGGAGAAAACCCACACCTTAGCCGCTTTGTCCACCCCAAATCCCATCCATATGCGGTCGCTTGGTGTGGAAGGCGAGTGATCTAACCACTTGGACACGGCACGGCAAGAAAAGAAGAGTCGATTGTAAGACAAATTTGTTTGTGGAAAAAGTTATGTGAATGGGACACATAAAAAAATGAAATGGAGCTTTATTTCTGGACGCTTTTTAACTGCTGTGGTTCTTAGCGTCCCATTCATATTGGACGTGAAAGACCGCTAATTTTACTAAGAGGTCTCTCTATCAGGCTTGAGGTTCTTTACGTGCCGTAAATCTACGACACAGGACCCAGAAGGAAGCCATGCTAAGGATTTTTACGCCCGAAAAAAATCCATCGTCCTCCGCCGGTTTTGAACCCGCGACCTTGAGTATATGAGATTAGTAGGGTAACCATGGAGGACGATTTTGTATTGAATTTTGGGTGGAATACAATTCCTTCTATAACCAACTACTATCTAAGAAATAGATAAGATAAAATTATATGTAGGTGTATCCGAAACTGGGTATTTTAAGAAAGCGCAGATTGACACGATATTTACTGTTTTTAACAGGAATTAAACCCCTTATAAAGTCACCGCAAACACTGAGAAGGAAGGGCGTTATTTCACAGAAACCATTACTTCCACTAACGCACATGCAGATCGCCGACGCAATTTCATTAACAACGCCGGTGCGAGCCTTGATCTCTGTACACGAACGGCGCTGCGGGATGAAAACGCAAAATGACTCTCTGCCTCTCGACACAGATTTGTTGTACAGTCGAGTCCAAGAGGCCGCTCCCGGGTCGATAGTGCCTGCCAATCGAATTCCCTCTCAGCGAACTGTCTCTTCGATAGGGCCCAAACTGCAGTCTCGCAATGTGGCGAGGTGAACACGGGCAATGCAACAGGGCAAATGATTCAACCTCGCTTTGCTCCAAAAAGGAATCCCCCTCAAAGAGATGACTAAGCTTTTAGCAAAGAGTAGATGATGCAAACAACACGTAATACGCTTTTCGTAGTGTTTCATTGCTCCATTTTTCCAATACAAGAGAATCCGATGTTACAGGTTGAGGCATTTTTGGCTTTTAAGAGAGATCTGTGAAAAATGAAAACTTTTAAAAGTTTTAATTGGATTTGGCACTATTTTTACAATTTATTTCATATGGACATGAAAGGCGAAGTATCAAATTTTGGCCTTGAAGAGTTAGTAATTTTCTATGCATTTATTAGTTTATCTCTCACAATTAAGTAATTTTAAAAATGTTCCTCAGGATTCTATTTAAAAGAAATCTGATGTGTTCCATTCGCATGTTTTGTCTCTCTATTTCTTTAATAAACAATTCTTATAAAAGTCTTAACTTTCAGTCTACTCCTACACACGACTTGTGTGAAGAAAGCAATACCATATGACCATAATAGTTGACTATACTATGAATCCTAGGACTTAAAGTACTTACATCATTGAGATCACCTTGTGGTTTACCGGAAAACATGAAATTCAATGCTATACCGGCATGTTGCCATGGTAACTCAGTGGTAGAGCAACCGGATAGAGACCAGGGTAAACGGCCCGGGTTCAACCACATGTGAGATTTGTGGTGGACAAAGCGGCGCTGGGACGGGTTTCCCCCGCATTCGCATTCCACCGGTGCTCCATCTTCATTCATGTATCATCAGTGTCACCGCCTGCGGTGCCATAAGTAGTTAAAGCGGGCGTTAAACACTACAAAAATATCTGATGCGTTCCATTCACATCACTTTCTCTACATCTCTGCAAAAAAGTATTGTTAAAAAGCTTATGCTTCTATTTTCTTCAGGCTAATCGAGAAAAAAAAAAAAAAAACTAACAGAAATTATCTTATTTCCTACTTCCTTGAAAGTAGAAGCGAAATAAGGGTTACCATAGGTTAAATTGATAGTCAAGACTGGTTGCTATGTTACTGAAGTTCCTTTGTTTGTATGGACAGGAGTTGAGAAATTCCTGTATGAGAAAAGTATGTTTTTCATAGCTGAAACCAAAAACAAGGAATATCTCAAAAACAATCAACTACACGAAAAAAATGTGAATAACATAAATTGTGTGTTTTAAAGTGCTCTACATTTGTTGTGTGGTAAGTTTTTGTCCATCTCTTACGGTTTAGCAGTTATGTAAAATTCCGTGAAATTGACCCAGAATAAAGTAGTCTTCAGAGGCTATTCCCAGAAAATTCAAAATATACATTTTATTTGCCAGGTAAATATCTTTAATATACAATATTTTAATCAAAATCGTTAGAGCCATTTTCTAGAAAATCAAAATTTTCTAAAAAGTTCCATATAAAGGGTAGTTTGGGGTGGGGGGATTTTTCTCAAAATCTTCGTGTCGCATCCCTGGAAGATATTAAACTTAAATACCAAGTTTGGTATTTTACCGACTTTTCGTTTTTGAGTTATCGTGTTCACAGACACACGGACAAACGGACAAACACACACACGGACCTTTTTCTGAAAATGCTTTTTTTAGATACAGGGGACCCTAAAACATGTATTTCCGGAGAAATCTCGGTTTCGAATTTTTTGGTGGAGTGCAATACTTTCTCTATACACTATGCACTTAGTGCGTGTAGAGAAAGTAAAAAAAGAGACCGGGAGATCCGTGGCTCAAACCCCTGCTATGGTATTGAATTTTTCATTCTGGTCCATCTATCCAACTCCTGTCCTATTTCTGTGAAAAAAAAATTAAATCAATTCTTATAAAAGCTTATTTCTCTATCTTCTTTATGCCACTCAAGATAAGCATTACCATAAATGATGGGAAAAAAAACGATGCCTTGGGTTTAGCGATAGTTAAATCTCTTAAAAGCTAGTAGCTAAGTTATTGAAATTCGGATCTACATGACCAAGGGGAAAACAAAGAATAAAAGGAATGGCAAATTCCCGAATGATAAAGTATTTTAAATTGAGAAATATCTGTTTAATAGCTTCACAATAACAATGTATGTGACACAACTTGTGTAATTTTACGATCTCTATATTATTTGTATTTCTTGCCAGTTATGCAAAAGCCACCCATAATCAGAGGAATTCAAAAGCTGCTCCCAGAAAATTCAAGATATGCATTTTATTTGAGATAAAAATATCTTAAAATATGGGGTGTTTTAGTCAAAATCGTTGGGTAATTTTAGAATATTCAAATTTTTAGAAAGCTGATTTTAAAACCCTCTTTTTGAAATTCATTTTTTTTAAATCAGTGGACCTTAAAAGGTATTGCCGGTGAAATATTAACATTATTTTTTTGGGTGGAATACAATATTTTATCTGTCATATATACATAATATGTGGTAAAGAATGTAGTAAGATAGGTTCTACAAATTATACAATGGGAGCATTATAGAGCATTAATTGACGGATGGAAGCAGGTTACCAGAAAAGGTGCTAGATTATAAACCGAATAGGAGAGAGTCAATAGGACAATGATTTAAACTTAAAAGAGAGGAGAGAAGAAGCAGTAGTAAAGCAGCATTTCTAATAAATATTCGCTTCTGAGTGCGTGTTCTGTTTTTTATTTTTAAACTAGGAATCCCCGTGTACCACATATTCGTGTATGCGTTTAATTTTTTGTAATCCATACGGTCATTTCTACCGACATTTTTCTAAAGATGACAGGGTGTTTATTTTGGCCTCTGTACTTCTTTTGAAACAAACAAAACTTATAGGTTATGGAGTACTTCTCGTTGTGCAACTATTTGATAGTTTCATATTTTAATGTTGGCTTTGGAATTTATAATACTTTACTGTCGTTTGTTACTTAAATAAAAAAGATCACCTTATGAAGCTGCAGTTCAGATACTTTATAGGTTGTTTTACCAAAACACAAAGATTATGATCAATGAAGAATTCAGGGTATATCTTTTTTTTTATGAGAAAACTTTATAATCCTGATTTTGATAGAAAAGTGGCAATAGAAAATAATAGTATTGAGGAGAAATTACTTTTGAAAATTAAACAACATGCAAAGACCCTACAAACTATTCAATTATTGTAGAGCTGTGCACAACTTGTCAGTATTGATACTGTTTAGAAATTGTCATTACGATCAGGTGTGTGTTCAGGTCCAAGATTTTGTATTAATGCCGAGTATAATAATCCAATAATAATAATAATAATAATAATAACAATAATAATAATACCTCCTACTGGAATTGCCAGGGGGTAGCAACCCAACAACATGTTTTATGAAGGTCGTCGCAATCACGAAAGGTCGAGAAAGAACACCGCCTCAGACGTGTGCTGACCTGCCAGAAGATCATAATGGATAAATTGTCGAAACTTCCACTAAAATTTAGCTAAGAAGTTTCAAGAATGAACGTCCATAAATGTATAACATGTTTCATGCTAATGTTTGTTTTTATAAGCGTACAAATTATGCTGTGCGTACTATTACACAGCAGCTTAACTATTAAAAATAAAAAATAATCTCCTAAGAATGCACTAGCCAACAGGGTGATGAGCAAAATATCCAAAATTATCTTTGTAATCCTTTACTTTTTCAGCTGCAGTGAACCTGAATGAATTGAAGGCTGAAAAATAGTATGTTAATTTTCACAATTAGTGTGACGATAGTCAAAATAAACTGGATTGAAGAAACTCAAACTGAGCATTAAATGATTGTCAATGAATAAACAATCACTAGAATGATAAAGAATGGCTGATGAAACAGGTCATTATCACCATTATGTAAGATATTTTAAAGATACTCTGTAGAAGCAGAGAAAAGCATCTAAAAAATACAAACTATATTATCTCTCAATCCCTTCTGTCCCGACACTTTAAGCTAAGGTTTCTATCATATGTTCAATCAATGTGGACTCTCTTGAGAACCATGCGGGTAATTTGTTGCGTTTCTTTATGGGACGATGGCAATCGAAAATCCAGAAAAAATCACGTTCTCCTACTCCACTGAGATTTGACGTCTGAAAACATCTGGATACTGGATATCATGATAGCTAATAACAGTCCTTCTCACCAGCTCTGAGTAGGATCAAGTTTGGGAAGTTGAATCGTTTTTTAAAACTCATTACCACACCCACCTCGAAACATCGACTCTGGGTCGAACACTTAAACGATGTACTACATGACTAACTTTACCATTATTTTAATGTCCAGGTGCAGGGCAAATGTTTTTCTCTGCTCCAAGCCCAGGACATCCATGGCACTTTCCACAGGATGTTAATTTTTCATGGTTACAGCTTTATGTTTCCCAGGAATAGCTGATTACGTACTATGTGATGATTCAACGTATTTTTCATTTTTACATGCCAAAATGTTAGAGTACCCAACGAGAATATTCTTAATTAAACTGAAATGTAAAGACTCTCCTAAACATAAACAGAAGAAAATGATCACGTGTTCATGGTTGCTACCAGGTGGCTCAATTGTCCCATATTTGGCGTGTGCTGATATTCTTTCGTGCTTTAAAAGAAGTTAATAATTCAACGACGCAATTTCAAATTAAAAACAATACGTGTCGAATGGCTGGGCGACATTCGTTTTACCCCTCTTACTTACGCGGAGACGGTGAGGGTGTCGCGCTCATTGAGAGGGATAAAACGAAGGTATGTACCTCTCACTAAAGCTTTAACTTGGAATAGCCCCGTTAAGTTCTGTAATTCTATTAATGCATGGAAGAATATCTGCACACGCTAAACACGGGGCACTTGAGCCAACTGGTATAGTTTAGTAATACAAGTATCAGAAAAATTTAGAATACTATAATCTGTGGCTCTTAATTAAACCACAATATTTGGAAGTTGAAGCAAGATGCATCCCTTTCTTAAGTTTGTGTATCCTAAGTTTGTGAACCCATTTCGTTCTATTAATTATTTTATTCATCCACCCTTTTTGGTCTGTTTCAGAGTTAGAAGTGTGGATGATGCTTCGGTGCAGCGTGGCAGGGAAAAAGAATACTTACTCTGGAACTTTCTCTGTCCCTCATCCTTCGGCTGGTTTCTGGGGTTTACTGACTACCTTCATGGGAGGGAGCTTGTATTCTGTAGGTAGGACGGAGGTCCCTGGTTTTCCTTTCCGAAGATAGTGTGCCTCAATTTGGAAAATGTACAAACTCTGGCATTGCTTTTCGTCGTCCATTCCTCCTTCCATAGGGTGTCTCTTCAAAGGGCATGTGCAACATTCTAATTGGATTGATGCCAAATCACTTCCAAAAACGCTGTATCTTTTCGCATCCCATCCCACGAAAAGTATGTCAGGTTCAGATCATCTTGGCTTACATGTATCAAGCTGATCAAAATGTCCTCCCGCTTTGCTAAAAATCAGTATCCTTGCAGGATCTACTCAATATTATGAATGAATAACCAATTTTGCCCCTGAAGGATTAAGGTCCTCTTTTGCGTTGCGTAGCACGATATGACTCATGAGGGGAGCTAGTCCATAGAAGTGGTGTTTTTCGATGCGTTATTTCTTCCGCACTTCCGCACCATTGTTCACTTACAAATTTGCAAATTCTTGTTTAGGGTTACTCACTGTGCACACTTCCTCCCTTGTTTCCAATCCAAAACCTTGTGGTTGAAATAAGGACTTCTTGCCTTTTTCGGATATCTCTTTAGCTGTTGCGTCATGGTCGAGTGGTTCCTAATGCTTTCTTCAAGGCGTGCCATCTTATTCCGCTGTCTCTTGCCAATATGGGAGTCCGCTCTGTACAGCTGTATGACCATCTGTTGTTCTGAAGCTTCGCTATGTGGCCTCCCCACTTTCATTTTAAATTGGTGAAATACATCTTCCAGTTTTGTTATTTTCCTTAACCTGGTGTTGGGCACTATATCAAAATTATTTTTGGTCCTAAAATGCCTACTATTGGACAAGAAATTCAACCAAAAATGCTCAATCATATACAGTACCAGATCTAGTTTTTACATTTCTTTTAATCCTGTTTGAAATTTAGTGGAAAAACAAAATCAAATTCCCAACCGATAATAAAAAATCAATTGGAGGATTAATAACATTAAATATTTGAGGGTGTTTATAACTTTTGTTTTAATCATTGCTTACGATTTATATTCAAGTTTATTTTGTTTAGCTATATTAGTTATGAACGTAGTATTCCCACAAAATGCATTGCATTCAAACAGCAGAATTCAAGCACTTTAAGCAAATGATAAATAAAACATACTCCGTTACTGAACATATAATAAAAATCATAGGATTCTAAATAAACCTCAAAACTATGATTGTGCAAACATGGTAGATTAAGGAAATGATACATATAATAAAAATCTTGTGTGTTCCATTAACATGACTTTTTCTACAACTCTGTAACAAATTATTGTTAAAAAGCTTATGCTTAAATTTACTTCATGCTAATCGAGAAAAAATTAGCACAAATAGTCTTATTACTTGCTTCTTTGTAAGTACAAGCGAAATAAGGGAGTACCATAGTTTAAGGTGATACTCAAAGGTTGATTGCTAGATGGCCGATGTTCCTTTGTATGGACACGAGTTGACAAATTCCTGTATGAGAAAAGTGCAAGTTTTTCAAAGCTGAAACCAAAAACAAGGAATATCTAAAAAAAACGATCAACTCCACGAAAAAAAAGTATTTAACAAAGTGTGTGTTTTAATGTGCTCTACAGTTTTTGTGTGGTAGGTTTTTGTCCATCTCCTGCGGTTTGGGAGTTATGCAAAATTTCGTAAAATTCATCCATAATAGTCTTCAGAGGCTATTCCCAGAAAATTCAAGATATGCATTTTTAATCAAAATTGTTCGAGCCATTTTTAAGAAAATCAAAATTTGTAAAGGGTAGTTAGGGGTGGGGGGATTTTCTTGAAAATCTTCGTGTCGCGTTCTTGGAAGATACCAATTTTAAATAACAAGTTTGGTATTTAACGGTCTTTTCGTTTTTGAGCTATGCTGTCCACAGACACACACATACACACACGCACACACACACTGACCTTTTTGTAAAAATGCTTCTTTTGGATACAGAGCACCCTAAAACATATATTTCCGGTGAAATCTCGGTATCGAATTTTGTGGTGGAGTGCAATGCCTTCTATACACACTACGTACATAGTACGTGCAGAGAAAGCAAAAATCTTTAAACAACCCCCAGCAGACTATGGAATGAAGAAATTACTCAGGTAATTTTTAAAGTTATATGCTGGCTTTAAAGTTCCATCTAAAATGAATGTAAATGAGGTCTGGGACCTAAATCACTAAAGTCACCTTATATTCATGACAAGGACCAAAGAGGACCATTAATAAAAGCCTCATCCAAGCGGTATGAGACAATCTTTACCCCGGGATTGTCGCATTAGGAACGGAAAAATGTCTATAATCATTATAGCTCTCAACGTATTTGATTAAAATATACCATGAAGCCCAAATGCTGCATATAATTGTACCTTTTATTAGTAATATAAATCCACAGCAGCTGCTCTAACACCAAAATCATAAGCTTTCCTACTATCCCATCGCCCTTAAATAGGCACTGTATATGATCTATAATATTGAGTGTTAAATTAAAAATTAAATTCTTATTTTCTTATTTATATTCTTAATAGTTTCTCTTTCCTGTATCATTTATTGGTGGATTGATATATTTATCTTACGAACGTTTATTTTACTATCCTATTTCTTTTAATGGATAAAAAGTTTCCGAAAATACCTGTATCATACATTTTGCCATGAGTACGAAGTGAATAATTTAATAAAATCATCAGAAACAAGTGAAAATAGACAGGTCTTAAAAGGAATGAACAATTCGAAACATAAATAACCGGTATTTTGGGCATTGCTAAAGGCACAAAAAGATATTTAAAATTCACTCTTATTTTTATGAAAGTACGTTCTGATCTATCGTTTTACGTTTACTAGTTATGGAAGATTAGATAACTCCCCTTCCAAATGAAGAGTACTTATCAAGATATTTCCAGAAAATTCAAGAGTGCATTTTAAAATCATGTAAATATCTTTAATTTATGGCATTTTAATCAAAAACTTTAGACCTACTTTTGAGAAAAACAAAATTTTCGGAAAATGTTTCTATGTAGTTTGTGTTGGGGAATATTCTTGAAAATCTTCTTGTCGTATCTTTTGAGGATACTGAACTTAAGTATCAAATTTAACATTTATCCAACATTTCGTTTTTGGACCACGTTATTCAAACACACAGACGCACACACAAACTTTCTCTAAAAATGCTTTTATTCAAGGTGCTTCAAAACACGAATTTCTGGTGAATCAAATACTTGGGTGGTTTCCAATACCTTGTCTAATATGTACATGAAAACAACCCAATTACCAAGAATACAACAGAGTTTTAGCTCTCCGTAAGAAACTTTGACTCTTTGGTTTTCTGAGATAGGAAGCGAGCTATGAATAATATTATAATCGCTGTGAAATATAGAGGTGGGTCTAATACTGATTTAATGAAAGAATTTCGCTAAGATTGATCCATAACATTATTCGGAATTTTAGAGAAAGTGGTGCATTATTTGCATATTTGGCACAGTTGGCTAGGGGCTGGCCTTGCAGTCTCAAGATCCGGGTTCAAACCCTGCCCAGATCGATATTTTAAGTGTGCTTAATATCGACAGCCACATGTAAGCAGATTTACTGGCTTGTTAAATAACTCCTGCGGGATGAAATTCCGGCACACCGGTGGCGTAGATATGATCTTGGCAGTTGACAGCGTCGTTGAGAATTAAATAAATTCATTCTCGAGAATGCAAAAGAGAACCGAATTTCAATTGTTTCACGTAGCGCTAAACTTTAAAAGATCCGACTATCGTTTTAGCCTAGCATATCCCCACCTTACAATGTGGCAAGTAATTAGACAATTCTTGCTAATGTTTATCTCGATTAGTATAATATAAACATGTTTTTTCTGGAAAGTTTGGTTGTGCAACAGCTATGGAAACTGAATTTTCATGTGAATGAAACACACTAGATTTTCTAACAAAGACGTACAAATATCGTAATAAATAGAGAAGGTATCGTATTTAACCCAAAAATTCGATACCGATATTTCACACCGAACATACCTACATGCTTTGAGATAACTGAATAATACAAAAAAAATAAAAGTATTTTTAGGAAAATGTCCGTAAATGTGCCTGTGAGTGTGTGAATATGTGTGTGTCTGTGGACAGCAAAACTAAAAAGGATTAAATATCAAACACACATACGTAAGTATTGTAATTGATATCGTTTAACATCAGCTACAACACTTACATATATGAGCGCTTTTATCAGCGAACATGGAGATAAAGGTTCAAGTTATTGCCGTTATACAACGACATTAAGAAAACGGAAGTGTAGCATAAAAATACAATGTTTAAGTTGTAATGTTACCATTTGGTAGTTTTTATAACTCCATGGCACGACAGCTCACGGGGAACCTTGGCCTACCGCCCAGACGCTGCGTCCCCCATCTCGGTCCACTACAGACGTCATGGATGGGGTGCAGTATTGGAGGGTGAGACGTGGTCAGCGCCTCGAGTCCCCCCGGCCGGTTAATGCGGTCTTCATGACCTGGAGCCGCTACTTCTCTATCAAGTAGCTCCTCAATTGGCCCCCCAGGGACCTTACGAGGCTGAGTGCACTCCGGGCCAGGTCTCCCAGCGGGAGAAAAATCCCCATGCTGGTACTGGGGATCGAACCCAGGTCTCCCGCTTGGTAAGTAGCAACGCTACCACCGCGCTAAGGAGACGACCATTTGGTAGTTTTTAGGGGAGGTAAAGTATCCGTAGCAATCCAGTTGCTATAATTATGCTAGGAAAAAACAGGTAGCCATGTACAGATGGTGGGTTGGATTTTGTTAGTACCAACATAAACCACTCCGTTCCATTATGGACCACAGTTTATTCACGCGGATGTATGTGGTATAGAAAGACAAAGGGCTATAAAAATGGATAAATGTAGAAATCACGTGCTTTGAATCTGTACCGGTACACAATTAAAATATTAGTTAAAATCTTATCATTCTCAAGTTAAATAATTTATTTCTAATGTTTGAGCCTTCATCAAATATTGTAAATACGATATCAATTAACTGATTAAGATGATCATTCAATATTCGTTATTAATATAATGTTAACTTCAGTAGCGTATATGCTTTTAACATTAAAAAAATTTAAAGTGTTGCACTCAAATAGCTTTCCCAACACCTCTGTAACAAATTATTGTTATAAGCTTATTGTTCTATCCACTTCATACTACTCGAGATAAACACTAGCAGAAACGGTTCTATAACTTGCTTCCTTTAAAATAGAAGAGAAACAAGGGAATACACCAGGCTAGTGTTTTAAAATGTGGTTGCTTTAATCTGAAGTTGACAAGTCCCTGTATTTTAAAACTGAAACTAATACAAAAAAATATCTATAAAACGGTCAACTTCACGAAAAAATGCCAAACATCTTTGTGTAGTAAGTATTTACCTATCTCTTAAAGCTTTATAGTTATGCAAAATTAAAAAAAAATGCATTCAGAATGAAGGGGTCTTTAGAGAATATTCAATATTGTAGTTGTGTAAATATTTTAATGTGCATATTTTAATCTAAATCGTAAGAATCATTTTTGAGAAAATCAGAATTATAGAAAAAATTGTAGATATAAAAGGTAGTTTGAGTTGGGGGAATTTTCCTGAAAATCTTCGTGTCTCATCTTTGGAAAATCTAAACCAATATACCAAGTTTGGTATTTTACCGACTTTTTGTTATCGTGCACACGGACCTTTTTCTAAAAATGCTTTTTGCTTTCTCTACTTCCAAATAAAAACTTATTACCGAGATTTCACCGGAAATACATGTTTTAAGATGCCTGAATCAAGAAAATAATATTTTTGGAAAAAAAATCCGTATGTTTGTCTGTGAACATGATACTTCAAAAACGAAAAGTCCGTAAAATAGTATTTAAGTTTAGTATCTTTCAGGGAAGTGTCACGAATATTTTGAGAAAAATCCTCCCATCCCAAACTACCTTTCACATGGAAAAAAGTTTAATATTTTAATTTTCTCAAAAATTACAAATGATTTTGATTAAAATACCCTCATATTAAACATATTTATATGACAAATAAAATGTATATCTTGAATTTTCTAAGAATTCCTTTAGACCTCTTTATTCTGAAGGATTTTTTTCTGAATTTTGATAGAAACTTACTAAACAAAAAAATGTGGATCACGTTAAAACACACAATTACGTTTTTTTTTTGTTTTTTTTTTTGTGTGGAATTTACCATTCCTGAGATATGCCTTGTTATTATACACTATGTTCCTTCTGCTTAGAGGAAGCAAGTAATTAAGACAATTTCTGCTAATGTTTATTTCGATTATCATAAAGTAGATATAAGAACATGCATTTTAACAAAGCACTGTTACAGCAATATAGAGAAAATCATGTGAATGGAACACATCAGATTTTTTTGGGATACAGGGTACCCTGAAAAGTCTATTTCCGGTGAATCTCGCTAAAGAATTTTTGCGAGGAATGCAATACCTTTTCTATACACTATGAACATAGTACGTGTAGAGAAAGTAATAACAAATAAATGCAGTGCTGCATGCACAAACGTGATAATTTCAGTTATATAGAGCGTATTTCATTGATTGATAAAATGCATATGGAGCAAAGCATATCTACGCAGCATGTTTCTTTTTTCAACCTCCGATAGGCAATAAATAAAAGACAAGTTCATAGAAAACAATTATTGTATTACTAAAAGTTTTATACACTTATGGTTACCTTACCCAAACATGTATTTCTGGTGAAATTTCGGTATCAAATTTTTGGGTGCATTACAATACCTTCTCTATACACTAAGTTCACATGTAGAGAAAGTAAAGAGGAAAGACGAAGCGTATTTATAACATTGCAGCTGCTTTGGTTTCTTCTAATGGCAAGTAAATGCAGCACAGTAATTCATTGTGGTTTTATTGCCACTTGCTAGGGCGATATATTGTCGTTTTAGGACCCAATACGATGTAAACCACCAACGTATGCAAACGCCTGGGAGGTGCTATTACCCGCAATGTCTGTTTTGCGTCAGTGCTGTTTGTAAACAAGGACAAAGGAGAGAGCAATTACACAGCCAGTTTGAGAAGGAGGCATATTATCCATTCCAAAAATATGACACGTTTGGTTTCCATGAATATATTTTTATATTGAAAATCTTTGTAGCTATTATATTGTTAGAAAAGATCTCTTTATTACTCAAATAAAGAAGACTGTATTTCTTCGTCTGATTACAAATAAGATCTGTTTTCCAAAAAGATCTTTCGCAACAGTTCTGCCAAACAGTTTCGTCGACGCTGGCTTCGGGTGCTACTGCACACTTCAAATTTCACGTCGACATCGAAACTCGCTCAACTGCTGCACGTCATGCATTCCTAGTTGAAACTGAAATTTCTGCGGCGTTCGTTCTCTCCTTTAATAGCTATCAAAGTGCAGCAGGACTCAGCTCTGACATCCTCGCCTACATCGCAACCGGTCCAGCCCCCAGGGGAAGGAAGAACCGGTAGAACCGACATCACCACAGGGAGAAAGTGGCAGCTCTCCCTGCACTACCAATCCCATTTTCACCAACAAATCCTAACCATCACATCCTTCAATTTCCTCAACTCCTCACCTATACTTCGCTACGGGGACCGGCTGGGCCTCGGTCAAGCCGGTCTGCTAGTAGAACCCTCTCCCCTGGCGGCCGCACAGCGGGCCAGTTCACCTTCACCTTAGACTGCGCGGGTGCAACAGCGGCATCGCAGCATCCTCACCTTCCAATACCGGTGGAGGGGTTTATTTAGTCGCTAGGCCCACTCTGGGCTGCTAGCCCGGGTTAGTCCTTAAGGTGGATTTTAAAAAAGGAAAGAAACTTCCAGAAGCAGTCGCACGTGCAATCCATCGCAAACTTATTACGTGTCCACTCACGCAGGTGTAACATGCGCGGCATCAATCAGCTATGACTTCTGAAGCAAGCCACTCATTCACGTACAGCTATTGCGTCCGCAAGATGTGGTCATCATCATCATCATCATTGTCATCATCAACTCCATGGTTTGATCCTGTTAGCCTGTTCCAATCCCCAGTGGAAATTATGGCAGATGATCTTTCTAACAGTTTTAGGTCTTCCAATATTTCTATGACCTAAAGGTGTAACATAACATATTTGAGGTAACCTTTCTTTATTCTGGTTACGTGTTGAAACCAATTATATTTCTCTTCATCTTTCCATTTAATCTAAAAATATTTAATTCATTCTTGATATCTTAGCTTCTGTTTTGGTCTCTTAACCTTGGTCCTGAAACTCTTCTAAGAATCCGCTATTTCAGATGATTCCATTTTTCTCTCCTCCAATTCCTCCTATATTATGCCTATATGTTATCATAAATATTTAAAGCAGCTCACTTGTTTAATTATTTCTGTTCCAATTACGTCACATAATTACAATGTGAAACTCTGGATTGCACATGACGTACAGATGGAAAGTTTTTAAGGAAACAAGGTACAAATCTCGGCGAATACAACCAAAGCGATGATCATCAATTGTTTATATTTTGTAGATTATACAAAAACGCTGTGAATTTCGCTGTAAAATTCGCACTTGATAGTTAAGGTCAGGTACACTGCAAAGTATAAATGTAGAAAACCAGTCCCGCATATAAAATGGATGCGAGTAATTTGAATTTTATGATACGTACATAAACCCTATTTATTTCTTGTACCCACAGTTAGAGATAAGCAAAATAAATGGCTTTCCTTTGTACGTCCAGCACAAGGTTTCAATCTTTTTGACGATATGTTTAATCATACCCCAATCAAAGTTTTCACAATATATCACGTTATTTTTATTTTCTCTAGCACGTATATACAATGTATTTAGAAGGTAGAGAAGGTATGGTACTACACCCAAAAATTCTATACGGAAATTTCACCGGATGATGATTGGAGTTTAACGACGCTCTAGTTCACGGTTATGTAAGTTCTGAGATCCCCTGCATCAAAAAAGCATTTTCAGAAAAAGGTCAGAGCGTGTATCTTTATCCCGGTAACTCACCCTAAGTGAGTTTCCAACTCGCGACTTTTTGAGTGTGAGGTAGTCACGCTACCACCCCCTAAAGAACTGGGCTAACGCAGAGATTTGCTTAGTTCAATGGGAACTTAAAATGCCAATATAAGTATCAATTTATATGCCATATTGATTTCATGTCCATTGATTCATCTAAAGCACTGTGTTCATTATAAAGCTGAAAAAAGAAAAGAAAAAGAAAGAAAACTAATAGCTAAAACCAGGGCGCGACAATTGCGACCATATGTACATTGCTAAACTCACATGTTATGTGGCCTTTGGAATGAACTTGCAGCGCCACAAATATGTTTAAATTGTCGCTCTTAAAACCGCGTTAAGGAGCAAACAAAAAGTAGTATCTCTTCTTATCAAAGGAGAGAAGCGAGAATAACATGTGTCATAATTTGTGGAGGTGAGAAGTTTTGATTCCTGACTCGGCATAGAATTTTTCTTTAACTATAATAATTATTCCTTATCCCCCACAGAGTCTGGAAGTATAAATGTGATAGTGAATTTGCGTGTGTTTAATGATATAGAATAATTAACCTAATTTCAACAGCCTCAGTTAATATAGTTAAAAGTTCCCGATAACAGTTAAAGGAGCCTATACAAATGAAACAACAAAAAAGAAAGTAAGAAAGAGAAAATAGGTGGAGAAGATACAAGGGTCATCCAGAAAGTAACCGACGATTTGGCACAACTAAACAATTACGAAAGATATCAATACAAAACTTTATTTACAAAGTTACAGTGACTTACTCTATTGCTATCAAGATATTTGTCACGTGATATCCGTTTTTCAATACTGATGCTGTACTCCTCCACCGCTAAAGACCTGAGACAGGATCTTACTGTCTTCATCCGTTGGGAAAGCTTTTCCACCCAAACAGTCATACGATATCCAAAAATGATACACCAGTTTTTTTTTTTTTAAATGCTTATGTGAACATTTAATTTCAATTTCTCCATAACGATTGATGAACTTCCATTCCGGTCTTTGTCGTGCAAAAAGTTCTTCCTTGATTACTCGTAAATTATGAGGCATTTTCTCACTGAAGATTTATTCAATACATTATCACCATGCACTTGCGATATTTCTTTATAAAATTCGATTGACCGAATATTTTGTGCACTCAAAAAAAAACGAATAATTTCTTTGACGGCAGAAAAGTATAACATCGGCATTGAAAAACCGATATCACGTGGCAGTAAATATCTTGATAGCAATACCATTACGTTGATAAATAGAAAAGAAACTATAACTTTGTAAATCATGTTTTGTGTTTATATATTTCGTAGTTATTTAGTTATGCCAAATCGTCTGCTACTTTCTGGTACATCGTGTTTAAAAGTTACACGAATTGTGAAGCAAGATTTTAAGAGAAAATTGTGACTACGTTTGTATAAATATGAAGAAAAGTATTAATATTCGTTTATACGTGTTTATCTATATGTGCAAATTATTATGGGATAATAAAGTAAACATAATAATCTGAATAATATTTATTATAGTTAAAATCATTTATAAAAAAGAGCGCTATGTTCCAGAGATAAAAGAAGAATCTACATACTAAGTAAAAAAGAAGTAAAACAATATTAAAAATCCATTCGCTCTTAACAAAGCATTACTTAGTAATTATAGTTATTTCAGCAAAAGTTTATCTCAATTAAAAGTAGATAGAAATGGAAATGGCGTTTTTATTTATGGACGCCCTTTAACTACTATGGTTCTCAGTGTCCATTCTATATTGGGCGTGAAATACCGCTTCATTTTGCCCAGAAGCCTCTCCATCAGGCTTGAGGTTATTTTACGTGCCGAAAATCTACGACACGGGACCAACGGCTTTACTTCCCTTCTGAAGGAAGCCATGCTAAGGATTTTTACACCCGAAAAAAAGCCATTGTCCTCCGCCGGGTTTGAGCCCGCGACCTTGGGCATATGAAGTTAGCAACCATTGCACCACGAAGGGCGACAGATATAAATATAAACGTAGTAACACAAAGGGTAGAGAAAACCATGTGAATGTAATACATAATTTTTAAACTAAATTTATCCTGATATTACAGTTAACGATATCAAGCTGAATGTTGAGACCACCTTGAACAAGGCAGTCCATAAACAGTTTAAAACGTTAAGAAAGTTGAGAATTCCAAAGCGTTTGTTAATTGACAAAGAAATAAAACTGGTACTCGAAGGGCATATTAATGCTCCTTCGGGTCCTCTGATATCCCTGAGGCTGGTCCGTGCCTTGCGTACTCTCCTCTAAGAGTTGATACACACTTGGCATACAACGTCTATAAAAAAGCGCAGCTCTCATTTTGTTTCGCTAGTCACGTATCTAGGAGAGGAAACTGGGAATTCCCATCCCCATTTTTTCTCACGACGCTATATTAACTTCAACACCTAAAGTAACGCATATCCTTCTTGAAGATTTCTTTAGCTCCTTCATTGTTTTTCTCAAGATACTACGTGATGATGGAGCTGAAAGAAAAACTATTAAGATGAGTGCGCCAAGTAAACCCATACTAAGGGCTTAATTCACATCCACCGGGCAAAAGTTTTAAAAATGTTTGTGTTCCATTCACATGCTTTCTCTACACCTCTGCAATAAATTATTTTTGAAAAGCTTATTTTTCTATTAACTTAATGCTAATCGAGAAAAAATTCGCTAAAAGGGGCTTATTATTTATTTCTTTGTAAGCAGAAGAAAGATAAGGGTCTACCATAGGCTAAATCGATAGTCAAACCTTTTAAAAGCTGGTTGATATGTGATTGAAGTACCTTTGTTTGTATAGACAAGTTCCTGTATGAGAAAAAGACAATATATAAATAAATTAAAGCTGAAAATAATACCAGAAATATCCCAAAGACGATCAACTCCACGCAAAAAGTATATAAAATAAAGTGTGCGCTTTAACGAGCTCTACATTTCTGTGTGGTAAGTTCTTGTCTATCCCTTACGGTCTACCAGTTATACAAAATTCCGCAAAAGCCATCCAGAATAAGTTTATCTTCAGAGGTTATTCCCTGAAAATTGAAGATTTACATTTTATTGGTCACGTAAGTATCCTAAATATAAGAGATTTTAATCAAAATCGTTAGAGCCATTTTTGAGAAAATCAAAGTTTTCGAAACTTTTTCCATGTAAAGAATAATTGGAGGGGGGATTTTCTTGAAAATCTTCGCGTGCATCCTTGGAAGCTAATGAACTTAAATATCAATTTTGGTATTTAACAGACTTTCCGTATTTGAGTAATCGTGTACACGATACAAACGTACATCATCTTTTTACTAAAATTGTTTTTTTTTTTTATTTAACGGGCCCTCAAACGTGTTCTTTCCAGTGAAATCTCGTATTCGAATTTTTAGGTGCAAAACATACTCTTCTTATATATGTCCTATGTAAGTGGAGTAAATAAAAATACCATTTTTAGTTTCAGGAAATCTCTAAAAAGAACATTTGCAATGAAATAACGGTATGTAATACTCTCTTTATTGGAATGCAATACCTTCCCTAGTTACATGCTAGAGAAAGTAAAGGTATTAAACCGTATTTTATAAAGCAACTGAGCATTTTGCCTTTGGTTATTTCCACTCAGCGGGTGAAGGACTGTCTGTCCTGAATAAATTAAAACCGCTACAGTGGTTTGGATGCTGCAGTACTCGTGACGTTGCGCGGAGTCTAGTCAACGAGATGCAAATCCAGCCGAGAAGAAGAGGAAAACAAACAGATCGCTTCGCATAAACGAATTATTATCGGCATTGTTACCAGCACAGATTTTGTAACTAAAAGAGGAGAATAAAGGTGCTAGTACAGGATGAGAGCAACTAAAGTTTCCTATCTAGAATCCTGAATATAGAGTATGTACATTATTACTTTCATTGTACATAGTAGGTAGATTTTTACTTTCTCTACTGTACTATGTATACAGTAGTAGAAAATATATTGTATTCCACCCAATAATTCGATAATAAGATCTCGTCGGAAATATACGTTTAGAGGTTTTCTGACTCCAATAAGGCATTTATAGAAAAAGGTTCCGCTTGTACCAATAAATACCAAACTTGGTATTTAAGTTTGGTATATTCTAAGGATGTGACTCGAAAACTTTCCAGATAATACTCCACTCCAAACTACCCTTTACATGGAAAAGTTTCTGAAAATTTTATTTTCTCAATAATGATTCTAACAATTTGCTTAAAATACCTTATATTAAATGTATTAACAACGTAAATAAAATGTATATTTTGAAAGTTATAGGAATAGCTTCTGAAGACTTCATTGTTTTGGATGAATGTTGCATAACTGCCAAACCATATGAGAGGGAGAGAGAGACAATGGTTACAACAGAAAAAAGGAGATCTCATTAAAATACATAATTTACGTCATATACATTTTTGCAGATTTGACCGTTTTCGAGGTATTCCCAGTTATTGGTTTCAGTTTTAAATTACGTAACGTTCCTCAAACTGGAAGTCACCTTTCGTTTCACCTCTCTTATTTTACTGCTGCCTGTTCAAAGCGAACCGAACTTCAATTATACACATAGCACCCAGCTTTTAATAAATTTCACTATCACTTTAGCCTAGCATATCCGCTTATTTCTGCTTAGAAGGGAGCAAATTATAAGAGAATTTCTGGTAAAGTTTATCTCGATTAGATTATATAGATAGAAGAATCGTTTGGAAGAATAGTTTGTTAGCAGAACAGGTTGAGAAAGTCGAGTGAATGGAAACATCAATTTTATTTTATTTTTTGTCCTTTCTTTGCTACGTATTTCACTCAAAAAATTCATTCCGATATTTCGCGGAAAAAACACATTTTTAGCCTGGCTGAATCAGAAAACTAATTTTAGTAAAAGATACGCGCGCACATTTGAGTGTATGTGAATGTATTTGGGAAAAACATAACTCATAAAACTAAGAGTTTATTAAATATAATTTTTTTTATTCAAGTTCAGTATCTTGTGACACAAGATTATCATGAAAGTGTGCAACTCAAACTAGTCTTTATATGGAATTGTATATGAAATCATTGAGTTTCTCAAAAGTGACTGTATAAAATACCACATATTAAAGATATTTACATGACGAACAAAATATTTATCTGGAATTTTCTGAAAATAGGCTGCGAAGTTTTCTACATTCGGAAGAAATTTAGAATAATCCTATGTAATTGCTAATTCCAGTTGTTTTATGCAATTACATGGAGACAGCATGGAATGTTAAGATCAGTACATAACATCCAGTTCATATACATTTGAGTATCGTTATTTCTTTGCATCTATGACAAAATAAGTAATGTATTAATTTATTTATTTATATATGTATATATTGAAATAAAGAAACATATAGAAAAATTAATTTTTCATAAGTATAGTTTGTATACCCACAAACATTATATAGCCATGTGGATGCAGTTTTTTCCATGCATCTAAGAGTAGAAGCCATAAAATAACGATAGCTTAGAAATAAACTGTAATCTACTTAAACAGATTGCAAGATAACTTAGTTTGGCTTAAATTAACCTAATACATTTTACACTTTGTCGTTGTAATATATTTTACTTACTCTAGCACGTATGTGCAATGTACATAGTAGATAGAGAAGGTATTCCGTTCCAACATTCCCCGGAAATATGTTTTGATGCATACTGAATCAAAAAAGATGCATTTTTAGAAACAGGTAACTCGTGTGTATGTGTGAGAGAGAGAGAGGGAGAGAGGGAGAGAGAGAGAGAGAGAGAGAGAGAGACTGACTGTGGACAGCTTAGCTTAAAGACGAAAAGTTCATTAAATTCAACTTGGTATTTAAATATAGTACCTCCCAAGAATGTGAAAAAGATTTTCAAAAGAATCTCCCCTCCTCAAACTACCTTTACAAGGAAAAATGTCGAAAGTTGTGATTTTCTCAAAAATGGTTATAACGACTTTTATTAGAATACTGTATGTTAAAGACATTTACACAACAAATAAAATGTACATCTTGAATTTCCTGAGATAGCTTCTGAAGTCCTCTTCATTATTAATGATTTTTGCATAATTGGTAAACCAGTAAGAGATATTTGTAGAAAAATGTACTACACAAAAAATGTAGATCTTGTTAAAACTTACAATTTATGTATAGTTTACCGTTTCCGAGACATTCTGTTATTGGTTTCAATTTTAAAGACCTAACTTTTCTCAGACGGGAAATCATATTTCGTTCCGTCTCTCTTTTGTTTTACACCTGGTCATGCAAAAAGAACCAAACTTCAATTGTTCAAATAGCACACAGATTATAAAAGATTTGATTATCGGTTTACCTGTGTATTTATCCTTGGATGAATGACGTGATCACTTTTATAGAGGTTAGGGCGAGATGTGTTCCCTACCAACATAAACAGCTTTGTTCATTATAGGCTACATTTTATGTACCTACGAGGGTGTATGTCGGTGCAAACAAACGCGGCGATATAATGAGATATGCATTAGGTTCGTAAGGAATTATTCAATCAGGTCCTGCAAAATTCGTAGCTCCAACCCTCATCTTGCCTGGTACTTGATGGGTTGCTTTTGCATAGCCTTCTTTCGCGACGGCGGAATTGCATCAGTGACTAGGATACAAGGCAGCTTTATATTCGCTGAGAAAACATAATCAATACAGATTTTGAAATTGTCCTTCTGTAGGCTGAAAAGGTATTATGTGCGTTCAATGAGTCCTTAGAAAATTCAAGAAATTACTCTCGTAGCATCGACAAAGTTTGTATTTCGTCATCTCGTACTAGATGACAGTTAAAATTTTAAGCTGTATCCATCCCGTTGTTTCGTTGCCATAAGTGACTGAATCAACAAACTTTTGTTTCTTCAGAAAGATGTAAAAAATCAAGTTTCGTGTGATGATTAAATACTTCTATTTAAATGGCGTAACACCGAAAGAGATAAAATCCGAGTTGGATGAAGTTCGTGGCACATCTGCTCCTGCGTTTGCAGCAATTTACAATTGCATACATAAGCTTAAACGCGGCCGTACATCCGCAAATGATGAACATCGTTCCGGACTTCCGATAAAATTGACTTCCTCCGAAATTATTGACAAAATCAAGGATATGTGATCGACTGATTAAAGCTCGCGAAACAGTAGAAGCATATCTTAATGTACAGCGTTCTCTATTTTGCACCAAAAATTAAATCTGACAAAGGACTCGGCAAAATGGTTGCTGCGTTTGCTCTTAATGGAGAATAAACGTAATCGTGTGATGGACTCGAAAGATAGTTTGGCACTCCGAACGAGTTTCTGCGTCGATTAAAACCTTTGGATGAAACATGAATATACAGCGGGCTTATAAAGCGAACCGGCTCCGAAGAAGGCAAAGGTAGTGAAATCTGCCGTCAAGGTGATGGCCTTGGTTTTTTGATATGCACGCGGAAATCTTCATTGATTACTTGCAGAAAGGAAGAATGATAAATGGATAGTATTATGCATCGTTATTGCACCGGTTGAACTGAAAAATCAAAAATAAAAAAAATAAAAAAATAAATTGTTTTTCATCAAGAAAATGCAAGTTTCACTGACGAAAATTGTGGAACTAAGGTTAGAATGACTACAATATCTATCGTATCCACCAGATTTGGCTCCCGGTAACGGTTTTTTTTATTTCCAAACTTGAAAAAGTGGCTCGGCGGAAAACGATTCACGTCTAACAAAGAAGTTATTTCATGCCTAATTTGAGGCTCTCTCAAAATCCTACTATTCGGAAGGCTTAAAACAGTTGGAAAAACGCTGGGAAAATTGCATTATCAAGTTAAAGGAGATTATGCTGAAAAATCTAAAGCGTTCCATTCACATGACTTTCTCTATATCTCTGCATCAAATTATTGTTAAAAAGCTTATGTTTCTTTTAACTTCATATTAATCGAGTAAGTAAAAAGGAAATAAGGGAGTACCATAGGTTAAAGTGATATTCAAAAGCTGGTTGCTAGGTGACTCAAGTTCCTATGTTTGTGTGGACACGAGTTGAGAAATTCCTGTATGAGAAAAGTAGAAGTTTTTCAAAGCTGAAATAAAAAATCTGATGTGCTCCATTCACATGACTTTCTCTATCTCTCTGTAACAAATTATTGTTAATAAGCATATCTTTTATTTATTTCATGTTAATCGAGGAAAATTAGCAGAAATAGTCTTATTCCTTGCTTTATTGTAAATACAAGCGAAATAAGGGAGTACCATAGTTAAAGTGAAAGCCAAAATCTGGTTGCTATGTGACTCACGTTCCTTTGTTTGTGTGGACAGGAGCTGACAAATTCCTGTATGAGAAAAGTATAAGTTTTTCAAAGCCGAAATAAAGAAAAAGGAATATCTCAAAAACGATCAACTCCACGAAAAAAATGTATACAACATAAATTGTTTGTTTTAACGTGCTCTACATTTTTTTGTGTGGTAAGTTTTTGTCCATCTCTTACGGTTCAGCAGTTATGCAAAATTCATCCAGAATAAAGTAGTCTTCAGAGGCTATTCCCAGAAAATTCAAAATATACATTTTATTTCTCAGGTAAATATCTTTAATATATGATATTTTAATCAAAATCGTTAGAGCCATTTTTTATAAAATCAAACTTTTCGAAAAAAGTTCCATGTAAAGGGTAGTTTGGGGTGGGGGGATTTTTCTCAAAATCTTCGTGTCGCATCCCTGGAAGATGATAAACTTAAATACCAAGTTTGGTATTTTACAGACTCTTCGTTTTTGAGATATCGTGTTCACAGACACACTGACACACGGACACACGGACACACATGGACCTTTTTGTGAAAGTGTTTTTTTAGATAAAGGGGACCCTAAAACGTATATTTCCGCTGAAATCTCGGTATCGAATTTTTTGGTGGAGTGCAATACTTTCTCTATTCACTATGTACATAGTGCGTATAGAGAAAGTAAAAATACGGAATATCTAAGAAAAAAACGATCAACTCGACGCAAAAATGTATATAACATAAAGTGCGTGTTTTAACGTGCAATACATTGTTTGTGAAATATGGTTTTAACTATCTCTTACGGTTTAGCAGTTATGCAAAATTCCGTAATTTCATCCAGAATAAAAGTAAGCTTCAGAGGCTATTCCAAGAAAATTAAAGATATACATTTTTTTGCCGGATAAATATCTTTAATATATGATATTTTAATTAAAATCGTTAAAGCCATTTTTGATAAAATCAAAATTTTCGAAAACAGTTCCATGTAAAGGGTAGTTGAGGTTTGGGAGATGTTTCTCAAAATCTTCGTGTCGCATCCCTGGAAGATACTAAAATTAAATAACAAGTTTGGTATTTTACCGAGTTTTCGTTTTTGAGTTATCGTGTTCACAGACACACGGACACACACACGGACAATTTTCAAAAAAAAAATTTTTGGGATACAGGGTACTCTAAAACATATATTTCCGGTGAAATCTCGGTATCGAATTTTTGGGTGGAGTGCAATACCTTCTCTATGCGCTATGTACATAGTACGTATAGACAAGTAAAAATCCGATGCATTCCATTTCCATGACTTTCTCTACATATCTGCAACAAATTACTGTTAAAACGTTTATGTTTCTATTTACTTCATGGTAATCAAGAAACAGCAAAATTAGTCTTCTTACTTGCTTTCTTGTAATTAGAAGCGAAATATGGGAGTACCATAGGTTAAAGTGATAGTCAAAAGCTGATTGCTATGTGACTGAAGTTCCTTTGTTTGTATGGACAGGAGTTGGTAAATTCCTATAAGAGAAAAGTGTAGTTTTTCACAGCTGAAACCAAAAACAAGAAATATCTCAAAAACGATCAACACCACGAAATAAATATATTCAACATAAAGTGTGTGTTTTAACGTGCTCTAAATTTTTTGGGCTATAATTTGTTGTCCACTCTTATAGTTTAGCAGTTATGCAAAAGTTCGTAAAATTTATCCAGAATAAAGTAGTCTTCAGAGGCTATTCCCAGAAAATTCAAGATATACATTTTATTTGTCAGGTAAATATCTTTAATATATGATACTTTAATCAAAATCGTTAGAGCCAATTTTGCGAAAATCAAAATGTTCGAAAAAAGTTCCATGTAAAGGGTAGTTTGGGGTGAAGAGATTTTTCTCAATGCTTTGCTTATAGCAAGCTCCAATTCTTGTAGAATGCGGCTCGGAATTGCGTATTCCGCCACTGGATTAGACTCCTTGTGGGTTATAAACCTTGACACATGCTGACACAAGGGTCAGGAACGTCCATACCCTAACTTGACGGTCAACTGCCATATATATCTTTAATGGACCTGCTTCCCTGTCTTTCTTCGACTGTTTTTGCGAGATAAAATGGAGTTTTCCTCTAGGCATTTCCTTGAGAAGCTAAGTAAGATCTACCTAATTGTTCCTATTCATTCAGCCTGAACAGAATTATCATCATATTCCTTATGCGTCAAAGCTAATGCAGTAATCTCATATACACTAAAGCTGATGTGCTCCATTCACATGACTTTCTCTACATTTTGTAACAAATAATTGTTATAAAAAATTATTTTATCTGCCTTATGCTAATCGAGATAAACATTAGTAGAAATTGCCTTATTACTTACTTCCTTGTAAGTAGAAGAGAAATAAGGGAATACCTAATCTAAATCTATAATCAAATGGTTTAAAATGTGATTGCTATGGGATTAAAGTCCGATTCTTTGCGTGGCCAACTTCTTCTATGAGAAAAGTTTAAGTATTTTAAAACTGAAATCAATAACGAAGAATATCTCGAAAATGGTCAACTCCACGAAAAAAAATAACATAAATTGTGTGTTTTAACGAGATCTACGTCTTATTTTACTAAGCTTTTGTCCATCTCTTACCGTTTACAGTTTTGCAAAATTCAGAAAAATGCATCAAAATAAAAGAGGTCTTCAGAGCATATTACCATAAAATTCAAGATGTAAATTTTATTTGCGATGTAAATGTCATAAATATATTTGAGGAAATCAAGGTTTTCGAAATGTTTTCCATGTAAATAATTTATGGGGATGAGAAAATTGAAAATCTTCGTGTTGCATCATTGGGAGATACTGAACTTAAATATCAAGTTTGGTATTTAACGGACTTTTCGTTTTTGAGCTATGCTGCACACAGACACACAAACAGACATAGACAAGACAGACACACACGGACCTTTTTCTAAATTGTTGGATTCAGGGGGTCACAAAACAGGTATTTCCGCTGAAATTTTGGTGTCGAACTTTTAGGTGCATTACAATACCTCCTCTATACACTATGTACATAGTACGTGTAGAGAATGTAGTAATAGCCCCGCTTCACTTCTGTTCTTTTTCCCATTTATAAATAGCTGAGGCGAGACAAACGAAAATAGCTGTGCGGGTAGTGCTACATCCCAGGCGTTTTATTTCTTGATTGTTTACAGAATTTTAAACCGTAAAACATATTAACCACGGTAATTAAAAAGACACACCCAAAAGAATACCAAGTTTAATTTAACTTTTATAGAAAAATATTAACATACTTGAGCTTTAAACTGCTTCCTCCCTCTGTGTTTCATTTTATATATTACTTGCTCCCGCTATATCAGTTAATTTACTTTTTCTTTAACGAACAATTAAATATTGGTAAGTTTATAAAATGCGCCAACCTCCGAAAATATTGCAAAAATTAGAATTTAAAACCACTAAGGAATTATTAGTCATAGTAGTGGCAGCAGATCTGCAATATTCGACATCCTGGAAGTATATAGGCTGCTCGTTCCTTCTAAATGAATGACTTTTAGCGAAGATACATTGAGTTAGCCTTCTCTCGATACAGTCAGCAAGTGGTTTATGTTGCAATAACAAACAGCTCCACTTCCTTATGATTACCTTTCGATAATGCACAACATACAGCTGACTGCAAAGTGGTTTGGGTTACGGTTTTTGCTGCTGCCAGTGTTTTAACGAGAGTTGCTTAGCAGTTAATGAAAATAAAAGCAATTTACAAGCAAAAGATTAGGGGAAGATGTCATGAATAGAATAGATACAAGAAAATTAGGTGAAAAGTGTAGTGTAAGCAATAAGGACTCGCAATATAGTGTAAACTGAGGTTGAGAGTGAACAAATGTGACTGACAACACTGGAGGTGTAATATTTGCTTTGTAATGACAGTACTAACGCGGCGCAGAAACATGAGAATAACGCACACAACATTTTGCTGCTGTTCCTACTTATATGTACCAATGCTCCAGTAAAGGTAAGTCACCCGCATCTAACCTCTCATTTAAAAATATCATTCGTCAAGAACTGGCGAGCGACCTGTACCATTCGGATTTGTATTATTACAGGTCGAAAAATCTGACGTGCTTCATTCACTCGACCTATTCTGCATAAGATGATTTTATCTATATCATGCTAATTAAAATAATATTAGCTTAACTTCTTGCTTTTAAGAATAATGTAAATAAGGGAATAAAAAAACGTATATTTTCAGGTATATTAACTTTGACATTAGCTATTATTGAATGTTATTTGCTAAAAAAAAAATAAATAAATAAACCCGAAGAATATAAATCATGAGCAATTATTAAAAAAAAGTTATATAATATGCTGACATATTTGATGCCACTAATCCTCAAATTAAAATTCTAGCCACTAGCTTAAGGAGGTACTTTACCATTCCCAAAATATGGCCGAACACCGTAGAGCTACTTGCAACTTAAACCTTATATTTTCATGCTACACTATCGATTTCTTAATATTCGGTTTGGTTATTTCCGTTCATTATTCTTTTTTAGAATGCCAAGTTATGTTGAAATCGGTTTAGCTCAGGCACATCCGGATTGAAAAGCAATGGGGAAGGTGCAACTAACTCATCCCGCTCCGCGCGAAACATTGGTGCATGCCGCTATGCAAAGTAATGCATTTTTTTCTAAACACAAGGCCGTTCTCATCTGCATCTAGTGTTATTATTTTTTTTTCTTTTTAATTTCGGTAAAATGTTTTACTTTAGTCGCCTCCATCAATATCTGCTGGTGCTTGAGGATGATGTACGATCCTTAATATATTAATCAAATTACTTTAATAATTCCTAATTCCTAATTACTTTAATAATTCCTGTATGTTCGTACAACTTTGAGGTTAAATGCTTGTCGCAAAACAGATAATGAATTTCTGATTCCAACCACAAAAATATTCCTGTGTTGCAAGTTTGATATTCTGTTTACATATACTTACAAACAGCACACTCACTGACCACTGCACCAGCATTTCTCCTTCTTGGCGAGTGGTGGGGGAAACAACTTTCTGACGTCAGCTCCTCAACAAGAATTAGCTTTGTACATGCCTGGTTTAGCCTTTCGTGTACCAATGCTAGCGAAAAACTTTCATTGAGACGGTATCCGTTTTAGCCCTTCATTACACAACGATTATGACAGGTTCATTGGTTCTCCTTTTGTCCCTTTTTTCAGGCCAGTAGGGGTTGGCAGGATTCAAAGTTAGACATTTTACTGAGAGAATAACATTATTGTGATCTAGAAAAATGCACGGAAGTGTTGAAATACGTTTGTATTTTTACCTTCTCTAGCCCGTAAGTACAATGTACTTAGTAGATACAGAAGCTATTGTATCCCACCCAAAAATTGGATACCGAGATTTCGCCGTATATACATATTTTTGAGTCTTCAGAATAAAAAACATTGGGCAGCATAACTCATAATCGAAAGTCAGCTAAATATAAAACAGGGCATTTAAGTTGAGTAGCTTCCAAGGATACGACACGAAGATTCTCAGTAAAGTGTCCCTACCTCCAACTCCCTTTACATGGAGAAGTTTTCGAAAATGTAGATTTCCTCAAAAATGACTAGGGATTTCGAATAAAATACTAAATTTTTCAGACATTTTTGTAGAAAACGAAATGTATATCCTGAATTTTCTTGGAATAGGCTCTAACTTTTGTATAACTTTAATATAACTGGTGAGCCTTAAAAGATAGACAAGAACTTATTGCACAAAAAATGTAGATTTCGTTAAGACTCACAATTTATGTCATATACACTTCTAATCAGAGTTAAGGTATTCCAAGGTATTTCAATAAAGCAGGTAATAAAAACAATTGTGATAATTTTTATTTCGATTAGCACGATGTAGGTAAAAGCCAATCTTTTGTGGGAAAATGTTGTTTGCGGAACAAATGTGAATGTAACATATCACATTTTTTTGAACTGTGCCCTTCTCTTAAAAGACAAATGAAAGAGTATAGTACCATTTTATTGATGAATGCTTGTATCAGCAGCGAGGAATAAGTTTTTGCACTCACCGTAGCATAAAAACTCGCATGCGAAACGATTACATCCCATTTACGTATATGATAGAACTTCAACTAAACTGCAATTTTTGTATTTTCGCGTTCTTCCTTAAGTGCCTCGTTTCGCCACAATTTAGCATTTTTGTTTTGCACAAACCATGCATTACGTAGAAGCAACGGCGTAAACACTGACTATATAGCTGACCATACGCACGTCTCAAATGGCTATGCTTATATCTTGCAGGCTTGTTAAAATGCATTCATATCTTCAATGTGAACAGCATCATCAGCACTGCATTCAGTATCTATTCCTTTTCACTGAATTTTTAAATAAAAACTTTTCTGGAAAATACCTACTTCATCATAGTATCCATTCCTTTACAGCACAAATTTAAATAAATAAAAAGAGAAACTTGGATTGAAGGTACAAGTACGTACTTCATTTCATTGGACATTTTTAAATAAAAACTTTGAAAATACATATACTTACTAAATCTTAAAACATTTTGATAAAACCTTTGATTTAAAGTACAAATATATACTTTATTTCATTAAATTTTTAAATAAAACCTTTAATTGAAATTTCATTGAATTTTTAAATAAAAGTTTTGAAAATACCTGTCCCTATTTAATCTTAGTAATAAAAATAAAAAATTTGATTGAAAGTCAAAGTACCTACTTCATTTCATTATATTTTTAAATAAAAACTTTGATTTAAAGTGTATTGAATTTTTAAATAAAAATTTTAAAAATATATGTACCTACTTAATTGTAGTAACAAAAATAAAAACTTTCATTGAAAGTACAAGTACCTACTTTATTCCATTCAATTTAAAATAAAAACTTTTGATATAAATTTTATTGAATTATTTTTTTTTAAATACAGTACTTAATCTTAGTAATAAAAATAAAAACTTTGATTGAAAATACATGTACCTATTTAAGTCATGTACCTACTTCTTAGTGTTCAGTGAATTTTTAAATAATAATTTTAGATTGAAAGCAAGTACCTACCTACTTTATTTTATTGTCCATTGTTTTTCATTGAATTTTGAAATAAAAATTTAAGGAAAATACAAATGCCTACTTCATCTTAGGATACATTTCTTTTCATTGAGTGTTAAATAAAACCTTTGAAAGTAAGAGTACCTACTTCATTTTATTATATGTTCCTTTTCATCCATTTTTCATTGAATGAATGCCACTTCTATACGTATAGTAAGCGCTGTAAAGCCTTGCATTGCTGTTGAACAGCAGACAATCCATAGATGAAAAAATACTTAAATCTTCCTCTATGTACGCAACGCAAGCATAACTTTTGGAGTTTGCAAACTCTGCATTGGGTAGCGTTTTGAGCGAAACTAGGTGAAGGCTTCCATTGAAATACATGGGTGCACTTTACGTTTAAATAACATTGAGAATGTGACTTAACAGTTTCCGCGAAAAAGTCGCTGAATGTATCTAAATGCCTCGTTCACATTGTATTCACGGAACTGCAACAATCACCCCAATTCTCGTTACACTTGCCAGTGATTTATGTTGCCATCAATACCCATTGTTTTCAGTTTTGAAAACGTGATTTGTCAACAGCGTTACACTTGCATGCTTCAAACAATTTTAATTCCTGATATAAGGTTTGTGTTTGGGAATAAGGGCGGAAATAAATTCGCTCTGTGGACTTCTGCTGGCAAACAGAAAAAAGGCTTATCAGTCGCGAGGCAGGATCTCGATCAGTTAATCGATCGTAACAACTATTTATCTCGTTTTGACCAGGAGCAGGACACGGTTAATATTATCAAGCAGGGTTGGGATGCGGGGTGCAGCGGGGGTGTAGGCGGTGGTGATATCGATCACGTGACGCCCCCGCCCTGACGTCATACCACGACCCGCCTCCTGGTAGGTACGTTCGCACCAAAACTCGTCATAGTATTGCCATTAGCGGCCCACGCGACAAAGCTGGGCGGTTTATCGGCGTGTCGAGAATGTCCAGCCTCTGGCGGACTCTTATCCGACCTTCTAACTCATCCCAAAGATTGAATGTCACGCCAGGGCTGAAGGTGCAAGTGTAGAAACCGTACAACTTCCTTGTGAGCAATATACATGGCTTTTTGTTAGTGCACAAATACCATATGTCCACTTTTCGCTTAATTGTATTCTATGTGAAAACATTGTCTTTCTGAGTAAAGAAAATCCTGTGAACTGAATTCAAAATACTTCTACCTATTTCGCTATTTTCTTTCTCTGCTACGTGAAGACCCTTAATTAAAAGATTTTAGAATAAACAGATGTGCTCCATTTACATGACTTTCTGTGTAGGTAGCACGCCAGTTCTTGACGAATGACAGTTTTAAAATAAGCACAAATGCGAGTCACTTACTCACCTTTACTGGAGCATTGGTACACAGAAGCAGGAACGGCAGTCAGATGTTGTGCACGTTTTTCTCATGTTTCTGCACTACATTAACACAGTTTCTACAAAGCAAATATCACATTTCCAGTGATAGTCACATGTTTCTGTTACTGCTTACAGACACTTTATACCTAATTTTCTTGTTTTCCTTATATTCCCAACATTTCTCCCTCTTCTTCTGAATTCCTGTAATTTTCATTAATAACTAAGCAGCTTTCGTTCAAACACTGGTAATATTAAACACCCGTAATGCATAGCACTTTCTGTCAACTGAACCTTGTGCATTCTCGAAACACAGTCATAAGGAAGCAGAGCTGCTTTTTATTGTAACAAAAACTGTTTTGACCTTTTACCAAGGGTAGGCTAACGTATCTACGCTAAAGGTCGTTCGACGAGCAGCCCCTGTTCTTACAAAAGATAATTCACTTATTTTGAGGCCTGCTGATGATTCGTGTAATGATGGAGCACCGGTGGAGTGCGATGGTGCGGAAAACCAGAGAACCTGCAGAAAACCCTTTGCCACCACAAATCCCACATGTGGTCTCCTGGGATCGAACCCGGTGAGAGGCGAGTAGTATGACCACTCGTCTCGGCGGTCATGCTAATTGAGACAAACATAAGTCAATTTTTTTTGAGTGGCTAAGAGTAAAACAAAAGAGGTATGAAACAAAAGACGATAAAAGTTTAAGTTAAAATTTAAACCAATAACAAGAAATATTCCGGGAACGGATTACTTCAAAAACAAATGTATATAATATAATTCTGTAAAATCAATCTATATTTTTGTGTAATAAGTTTTTCTGTATATTTTCCAATTTATCACCAGTTACACAAAAGTCATCCAGAATGAAGCTAATTCTAGTAAATATCTTTAATATACAAACCTTTATTTAAAATCGCTAGAGCCATTTTGGAAAAAATCGAAAATTTCGAAAAATCTTCAATATAAAGGATAGACTGGGGTGGGGGATTTTCGTGAAAATCTTCGTGTCGCATCCTAATAGATACTGAATTTAAATACCAAGTTTGTTATTTAACGTACCTATCATTTTTAACTATGCTGCCCACGGGCACACATATATAGAGAGATAGTCAAACAGATACACGAATATTTTTCTAAAAATGATTTTTTGGATTCAGGGCTTATCAAAATGTAAATATCTGTCTAAATCTCAATATCGAATTTCTAGGTGGAATCTAATTTGTATATAGTACTCGATGAAGAAAGTAAAAGGAATGTGCCAATCAATTGGTTACAGTCCATTCATATTCTTTTTGGCTAGGACTTGGAGGGGGAAGGGTGCCCCTTGATGCAGGAAACGATATTTCCCCCTCTTTCCCTCCTGCTGGCCTAAATGAATGTGAATGGACTGTAGCTAGAACCATATGCTGCCATGATCGTCGGAGGAGCTGTTTAACTTACCAGCTTAATACAGAATTGATTATAGTCACTTCTCTCCTTCTCTCTCTCTCTCTCTCTACAATAACGGTATACAACATAAAAATATTGTATCAACTTAAAGAGAATACTTACACAATCCCGGCCCCGGAAGCCGTAGTCGTAGACGCGTTTGGTATTGATGTCCCGCCACGAAAGGATCGCGTGTTCGAATCCATGGATGTTTTACTATTGTTTCTGTGTTTGTGTGTTGTCTAAGTTATTTTATTCCCATTATGGTCAAATAGGTTACGCCTGAAGACCAAAATATATCTTCAGATTTATACGGCCTTTAGCGCCAGTGTGTTTAAATGCATGACCTCATATGACCTTGTCTCAAAGGTCAGGTGTAGAATTCAAGGACTGCATCACTGCCAATTTAATAAGTATGTAGACGTACTGGGCGGTGCACAACTGTTTTTCACTGGGGTACTTTTTTTATTGTTTCATTTATATAGTCCCCTTTAACATCTAAGGTCATATCGGGGGCTTTGCAGTTGAAACAACTCGTTGTCTGTAGAATTAAACATTTTTATTTTCCTCAAACACACACAATTCATTCTCACATACATACTTCTAAACTCTTGGGGGATATGGAATAATTCTGGTTAAAGAGAAATGCCCCGCCCCAGCCAGGAATCGAACACGGGATTTCCGGGTGTGAAGTCAGCTCTGACCACTCGACCACGGAGGCAATCTAGGATACTTTTGTCCGTTCTTTTCACGCTAAATGGAAATCACCACCGATCACAGAATGTGCATAGTTCAGTGCTACTTCCGAATTGGAAGAATACGTTAACTACAGGGTGATTTATATAGAGCTGACACATTTCTTTCATTAATTGTTTTAAAACGTGTTATGCTAGCGACAACTTATTATAACTAAATTGTAGAGGAATTCTGGGAGATTCTTTACCTCTATAGCAAATGTTGAAAATGTCCTTCATCCTGCATAAGGCACAACTCAACACGTCGTCCCATGTTATTGGCCACTCGTTGGAGAACTCTGTTGTCAATAGCTTGAATCTCCTTTGTGATGTGCTTCAGATCGCCCAATGTCTGAGGACGTGTGGCGTAAACCCTGTAACCCCATAGAAAGACGTCGGGCGATGTCAAATCCGGAGATCTCGGTGGCCATAGGTTCCTGGAAATTATCCGGTCATCAAAGAAACTTGCAATTAGGTTCATGGATTCATTTGATGTATGGCATGTAGCACCATCTTGATGAAAAAATCCTTGACTCAGCTCTACATCGTATTGCATTTTCAGGTTGACTACAAGAACAAAATGTCGAAACAGCTGCCAATAATGCAATTAGGAATAAAACATAAACATCTGCGCATCTAGTGACAAGGAATCGAAACTTCAGAACATTCTACATGGGTCATTGGATGAATTTCCAACGGAATAATTAAAGAAAGAAAAGTGTCAATTCTACATAAATCACTCTGTATCAGCATAAATGCTGCTATTGCGATTTTATGAGACGCAAGTGAATATTCCAAATGTAAATATATATGATCTGATGTGTTGCATTCACATAACTTTCTCTATCTGTTCCGGAAAATCCTTTTATACTAAGCGTTAATAGTTTAGATATATCGTGCTAATGAAGATAAACATAAGACGAATTAGTTTTATTACTTGTTTCCTTGTAAGTAGAATAAAAATAAGGGAATGCACATGCCAAAGTAGCCGTCAATTCTTTTAAAAGTCATGAGTGTGGACGAGAAGAAAACTATTCTACCGTTTGAGAAAGTAAGTGCCCTAAAATTTATAACAATAATCCGGAATATCTCGAAAAAGGTTAACTCTATAAAAATGTATATAACATTAATTTTGTGTTTTAATGTGACTACATTTTTTTTAAGTAAGTTTTGTCTATCTCTTATGGTTTTCCACTTATATAAAAGGCCTCCAGAGGTCTTCAGAGACCATTCCCAGAAATTCAGGATACACATTTCATGTGTCATAAAAATATCTTAAATACCTCGTTAGTCCCTTTTTTAGAAAATTAAACTTTTCGAAAAATGTTCGATATAAAGGGTAGTTGGGGGAGATTTTCTTGAAGATCTTCGTGTTGAATTCTTGGAAGATACCCAACTTAAAAACCAAGTTTGGTATTTAAACGATTTTTCGTTTTTGAACTATGCTACACACACTCACATGTTTCTAAAAATCTGATTTACTTATGTTAACAAGCTTATTCTTCTATATACTTCATGCTAATCGAGAAAAACTATCTTATTTCCTTATTAAGTAGAAGGACAATAACCTAATTTAACAGTCAAGTATTTTAAGATGTGGTTGCTACGGGATTTAAATCTGTTTCGTTCCGTGACCAGCAGTTGACAAGTTCCCCTATGAGAAAAGTATTTTAAAACTGAAACCAGTAACAAAAATATCTCGAAAAGGGCCTACTCCACGAAAAAGATGCAAATGGCATAAATTGTGTATTTTAATGAGGTCTACATATTTTGTGTTGTAACTGTTTCTATCTCTTACGGTTTATAGTTATGCAAATTTGAAAAAAAAATTAATCCAGAATAAACATGTCTTCAGAGTATATTCCCAGAAAATTCAATATATACATTTTATTTCTTACTTAAATATCTTAAATATAAGAGATTTTAATCAAATCGTTAAGAGCCGTATTTGAGAAAATCAAAATTTTCTAATTCTTTTCCATGTAAAGGGTAGTTGGGGTGGGGGATTTTCATAAAAATCTCAGTGTTGCATCTTGGAAGATACTGAACTTAAATATCAAGTTTGGTATTTAAAGGAATTTTCGTTTTTGAGCTATGCTGTCCACAGACACTCATACACACCCACACGCGCACCATTTTCTAAAAATGCTTTTTTGGATTTAGGGGGACCCAAAAATTGTATTTGCGGTGAAATCTCGGTATTAAATTTTGGGTTCAATACGATACCTTCTCTATACACAATGTACATTAGTAGGTGTAGAGAAAGTTAAGGGAAGTGAAAATGACATTTTAATCATTTTTTTTTTTTTTGCATTTTCATTTTTAATTGCGTATGATTATTTGAATCTCCCACTGATGTTGGTGTAGCTTTCATAAACGTACGATAATTGTAAATAGTTTTAAAATATTGTTGAAAATAATCAAGCATATTCGTTTTTTAGAAATTTTTGGTGTACTTACTTGGTAAAACGTCCATAAATTTGTAAATGCTAATGTTAGAGAAGAGATCGTTTTCTTATTCACAGCATTAGCATCCTGTTCATATTTTCTTCATGTGAGAGTTTCGAAGTGCTGCGAAGTTTTGTTTGGAAACTTAGGTTACATTGTTTTTTTAATTTTATCCTTTAAAGCAATTTCTGAAGAAGTAAAATTTTCAATACAAATGCTCCATTATATCGGAAACTAATTGACACTAAGAGGTGAAATTTTACCACACATTTGAATCTAAATAGGTTTTATTGTAACGAAAACGGTGTTATGTGTATGGATTAGTTAGTTTTTTAAAATTTAAAAACCATCAATTTTCAATAAAATTTTAAGAGGTTTATTTTAAAAAATTATACCTTTCCTTCTAATGAATAGAAGTGTTATATTTTTCATCAATCAATAGTAAATGAATTTCTGAACATACCTTGAAAGTTTTATCTCATCTTGAATTGTTGTCGAGATAATGGGTAAAACTTTAACATTGGCAAGATAGGATATTTCGTCTCCCCTTAAAAGAAACATACCTTGAACCTCAAATTAACATCCAAACTTTATCCAATTAAAACATAACAAATGGCATTCACTTTCCTTTATTATGTCAAGCAACATTTATTCAATACATTTCTTCCTACTACTTAGTTTTAGAGATATTCTATAGTCTCTAGTTAAATGCTTCACCTTGTATATTTAGAAAAATCTTATGTGTTACACTCACATGACTTTCTCTAGTTGCTCTACAAACAAGCTTCTTACAAAAGATAATTCTTCTTACAACACCACGCTAATCGAGATAAACATCAGCAGAATGTTATTACTTAGGTCCTTATAAGCAGACTGGAACTAAGGTAAAGGGATAGTCAAATATTTTAAAAGCTGTTGTTATGCAATGTGCATTGCAAACCACTTCTTCGCTTGGTCAGGAGTTGAGGAAAAGAAAAACGGACTCTCTCGTCTGAGAAAAGTTTAAGTACTTTACAACTGAATCTAATAACAAGGAATACCTCGAAAACGGTAAGCTCCACGAAAAAAATGTATATGAACATAACTACATAACTACATAACTACAAGATCTACAATTTTGGTATAATAAGTTTTGTCCATTTCTTACAGTTTACTAGTTTACCAAATTAAAAAAACTTCATCCAGAATAAACAGATCTTTAGAAGCTATTCCCAGAAAATTCAAGATATACATTTTATTTGTGATAGAAATGGCTCTAATATGTGGTATTTTAATCAAAATCGTTAGAGCCATTTTTAAGAAAAACACAATTTTCGAAAATGTTTGCATGTAAAGGACAGTTAGGGTTGGGGGGACAAGTTTGGTATTTAACGGTCTTTTGTTTTTTGAGCTATGCTGTCCACAGACAGACACACACACACGCACACCTATTTTTGTAAATGCTTTTTCTGGACTCAGGGGGGTCCTAAAACATATATTTCAAATTTTTGGGTGGAATAGAATACTTCTCATAGTACATAATAGAATACATTGTACATACGGGGCTAGATAAATTAAAAATCATACTTTCCTTCTAATGAATAGAAGTATTATATTTTTCATCAATCAACAGTAAAGGTATTTCTGAACATACCATGAAAGTTTTATCTCATCTTAAATAGTTGTTGATATAATGGGTAAAACTTTAACATTGGCAAGATAGGGCATTTCGACTCTCCTTAAAAGAAACTTACCTTGACCCTCAAATTACCATCCAAACCTTATCCAATTAAAACATAACAAATGACATTCACTTCCCCCCATTATGTCAATCTACTTTTATTCAAGAAGTTTATTTCTACTACGCTAGTTTTAGAGATATTCTACAGTCTCAAGTTAAATGATCCACCTTGAAGAAACCAAAAATGAATTTCGTCATTTGGTGTACCGTTAAGTTGTTCAACAAAAGTTATAAGGGAAAGAAGATTCACGTAGAATACTCAGGAATCCCATTCTGGCGCGTTTGATAAGAAGATTTTGTCAATACGCTGTTCAGCTCAAGTTTGACGACGAGGCAATGTTGTTATGACACTTTATAAAAGACCTGTGTTGGTCATACCGCTGTCCGCAAGACATCTTGTATGAGCAGACAGCGACAACAAAGAGTCCAAGTTAGAAACTCTCCTCCCATCTCAGCCTGTTTGTTTGGCCTCACAGACAACATTCAGGAGACAAAAGGCACTCTTTTGCAAACATAAATGTTTTATTCGAAGCGTGAGTGCGTTTTCTAAAGCTGTCTCTTTCTAACTAGCCACTTACAGTGGAGTCGGCAACGTTTCATCTTAAAGGGAAGGCAACCTTTGAGCGTCTATAGGGTAAGCTAACCAATCACTGACCGTGAATGTGCTCTGTCATGTTTATTTTGGTCACTCCTTTCGCTCAAACACTGACTCAGTTTGGAACTCCACGAAGAAGGGATTGTTGGAGCAGGATAGTTTTTAAGTATCTGTGAAATGAGCTGACCGGTAGTACACTATGGAGTTTTTTTGTTGTTGGTTTTTTTTTTTGGTAGTGTTTAACGCCCGTTTTAACTACTTATGGGACCGTAGCCGGTGACACTGATGATACATGAATGAAGATGGAGCACCGGTGAAACCGGAAAACCCGAAGAAAACCCGCCCCAGCGCCGTTTTGTCCACCACAAATCTCAATGCGGTCGCTTGGGATCAAACCCGGGCCGTCTAGGTGAGAGGCGAATGGTGTAACCACTCGGCCACGACGCGGCCCGTACACTATAGAGAATAAGATGTAATTATGAGGTAGAAGAACTGATTACTCAGCAAAATATTGTGAAATGTATAAAGGCACAAAGAAAGATGACTAGGACACAGAGAGAATGACAGAAGATAGAATGCCAAAAAGAATATTGAAAGGAAGATTGTACGCTAGAAGAAAAAAGGAAGACCAAAATCAAGATGGTTAGAAGATATGCTGGAAAACCTAAGAAAGATTGGAATCAGAGAGTGGAAGAGTAAAGCAGAAGATAAAGACATGTGGAGGAGGATTGTGCAGGAGGCCAAAGCTCACCAAGGGCTGTAGAGCCAAAAGAGAAGTAGGGTACACTGGAAAATGAAGTTCGGCGTGAAGGCTTAAATCATAATCCTGGTAGACTACCTCTGTGGTCAAGTGGTCAGCGAGCTGACTTCTCACCCGGAGGTCTCACACAGTCTGGAAACATGCATGCGAGGGTGAATGTTTTAATGTGTGTTTGAGGAAGCCCAAAGTAAACAGCCCACAAACGAGTTGTTTCTAATGTGACCCCGATATGACCTAGATGTTATATGGAGCTATATAAATTAAACAGTAAAAAATAAACAAAAAATAATCGAGGCGGCATTGAGGCTTTTGGCCTTTCATTTATGGACGCTCTTTAACTGCTGTGGTTCTCAGCGTCCCATTCTGTATTGGGCGTGAAAGACCGCTTAATTTTGCTCAGAGGCGTCTCCATCAGACTTGAGGTTCTTTTACGTACCGTAAATCTACGACACGGGACCCACGGCCTTACTTCCCTTCCGAAGGAAGTTATGCTAAGGATTTTTACGCCCGAAAAAATCCATCGTCCTTCGCCGGCATTGTGTATTTAGTATTTATATTGCTAAACATACAAAAATCTGCAGCACAGTAAAATTGTACATAATGATCTTACTGAGAGCAGAAATAAGCTATAAAAGTACTTTCGCTAACTTTTTGGTGAGAAACAATTTCGAGTAAAGAAAACTCTGATGTGTTGCATTCACATCACTTTCTCCATCTATACTGCAGACAAACTATTGTTACAAAAGGGTTTTCTTCTATGTACGTCATGTTATATGAGAAAAGTATTAACAAACTGGTCTTAATATTTGCTTGCTTGTAAGCAGAAGGAAAATAAACCATATACCAAGCTAAAGCGATAATCAAATATTTTAAAAGCCGATCGATATGTGAACAGTTGCAGTTCGGTTCGCTTTTCATTAGCAGAAAAACAAAGGAGATGAAATGTTAAGAGACTCCGTTTGAGAATATGTGTAATTTAAAACTAAAAAAATGTATATTTCAGAAACGTTCAACTCTGCAACAAAACTGTATAGACATAAATTGCGTTTTTAACGAAATTTACATTTTATGTTTTAAGATCTTGTCTATCTCTGACGTTTTACCAGTTATGCAAAATTCAGCAAAATTCATCCAGAATGAACAGATCTTCAGATGCTATTTCCAGAAAATACAAGATGTACATTTTATTTGTAATGTAAATAGCGTTAATATATGGTATTTTAATCAACATTGTTAATCATTTTTGATAGAATATTTTCAAAATTTTGTTCATCTCAAGGGTATTTTGGGGTGGGGGGATTATCTTGAAAATCTTCGTGTGGCATTCTTGGAATATACAAAACTTAAATACCAAGTTTGGTATTTAACCGTCTTTTAGTTTTTGAGCTATACTGTCCAAAAACAGACACACACCTTTTTCCTTAAATGCCTTTTTTGGACTCAGGGGGCCTCAAAATACATATTTCGGGTGAAACCTGGGTATCAAATATTTTGGTGGAATACAATACTTCCTCTAAATACTAGGTTCCTAGTTCGTGTAGAGAGAGTAAAAACAGGTTTGTACCTATGTGGGATGCTGATTCTATCTGCAAAATTGTATTTCCTGATAAATCTTGGAATTAATTTAATTGTTTATTTTTCATACAAGCCCCGTGCAGGGCAGGGAATGGATAGGAAGAGTCATATTGAAGAATTAAACGGCGCAGTTGGGTTTTAAACCACGGATCTCCCAGTCTCTAGCCGGTTACTCTAATCACTAAGGTACCATGGCAACATACCGGCACGGCATTAAATTTTACAATTGACTCGCATGTTTTTCTGTAAACCACAAGGTGATGTCAAATTATTTTGAGATAACACCCCAATGGCGACTTACAATGTTCGTAAAGTGCTTCAAGTCCCGATCTTCATAGTTTAGCCAAGTATTAGGTCAATTAGTGTTATTTTAATTGAGTTTCTGATCTGCCCATCCAACTCCTGTCCTACACACGCTGGTGTGGAATACAACAGCTATGACGTTGCATTTTCAAGTCCGACTCTACCGATCTAATCATGGAATCATAAAAATATGAATATAAACTTATTTTAGAGTATATATTTCTCATATAAAATTCTTAATGTTTCATTCATTTTATTGAATGGCTAGAAACCTGCGTAGCAGATTGAGACCATAGCGGTGAACACACCAAGTTCAGTGCATAAGGAAATGGTTCCCACTTTCAATACGAAAACTTCTTTGCTTTTGAGGGCTTCTCCACTTTTCAGCAGTTAACCTGTATTTCCAATTAACATTCTTCACGAACAATCCATTTATACGCCTCCAGATACAAATCTATGGCTCTCTCCTCTCCAACTTGTTTTTGACATCCCCTGCTTGCTGCTACCACTGTTAAATAGTTTTGGGCTATTACTCTCATCAATTCTTCTTCTACAAATGTTAAATAGCTTTGGCCACCTCATCAATTCTTCTAACATGGTCAAGTCATCTTTCGATCCTTTCCAACATGTCTCTTCCAGATTCATCATCTGTCTCACCTCATTATTTTTCCTTGCTTCTAATCCTCTCTATCAAGATCTTAGATTTTTGACCCTGTAATCCATCCCTCAGCAGCATATGTCATTTTGCGTTCCAAACCAGATTTCAGAAGTCTTTCTTCGTAAGTTTTGTCATAACCCTACTTCATATAAGCTGAAAATTACATTATACTGTCCGATGCTAAGCTCCATGCAGTTGTTACCTGAGGAAGCGGTTAAAGGGAAGGAACGGGCGGAGCTGGCAATGTGTAAATTATTTATAGCCGTTGCTCACTCCGGCCATTTCTCACAGCAATCTGTATGATAGTATGTCATAGTGGATTGCAGGGTGCATCTATAGTTTATTTGATGGTATGAGCATTGCTGTACTCTGGGAGACTAAAGATGGATCCGTAACCATATCCAGATAATCAAATTTGATTGCATTATGCTGCCAAGGCTCAGAAAGAATTACTCCGATGCTCGAAATATACACCATTGTTTCATAATCTAATTGTGAAACTCACTAAAAGAATGAGAATTGATACTCATGATGAAGATTACTTTTCTCCTTTATATTTTCCAATTCAAAAAGGCAATGCAAGGCGGAGGACGATGGATTTTTTCGGGCGTAAAATTCCTTCGGAAGGGAAGTAAAGCCGTTGATCCCGTGTCGTAGATTTACGGCACGCAAAAGATCCTCAAGCCTGATAAAGAAGTCTTTGAGCAAATTTAATCAATCTTTCAAGCCCTATATGCCTAGAATGGGACGCTGAAAACCACAGTCTTTCGGATATGTAGTTTTTGACTTATATCTTCATTTTAAGCACCAAAGAAAAACGTTTTTAATGTTTATACAATCTTTAGACTTTAGTTTAATTTCACATATATTTTATCATTTAAGACATACCACTTATATTTAAACATACTTTAACATTCTTCACTAAGTATAGTACGTAGAGAAGGTTTTATATTTCATCTAAGTATCCTATGCCGAGTTTCACAGAAAATACAGGTTTTGAATCTCCCAGAGTCCAAAAAAGTATTTTTTTGAAAAAAAAAAAACAAAAAAAAACACATGTGTGTACGTCTTTGAACGGTATAACCCAAAAAAAGAAAATATGTCAGCTCTCTTAAATCAGAAATCCAGAAAAGCAATCCTGGAGCATATAAAGGTACCAGTGAATAATGATTCAATTTATGTGAAATGAAAGGCACTTTCGGATAATCCTCCTAGAAATGGTATAGTTAAATTTGGTACCCAAGAATTCCTTAACTAATAGTATATAGCTCGGCCTTCTAGAGAAAGGGATGGAAAATTTAAGCATGTGTAGTTAAATGGTATGAATATCTGAAAACATTTATACGAGAGCTTTCTTCAGCAATATGGAGAGGAGGTTAAAGCTATTGTCACCAACGAACAACTTCAAAATTAAGAAAACGAAAGTGTAACCTGAAAATACAAGATTTATTTATTTATTTGTTTATTTATTTATCCTGGTTGGAGTTAAAGCCATAAGACCTCTCTCTTCCACTCTATGAGATAATACATTAAATTCAATACAGCAATGATACAATGAATAAAGAACAAAAATAGAATTCTATACAACTTAATCAAAACTTTTTTTTTCTTAATTGCCATATTCTACAGATAAACAACCTGTGTAGCTACTTTGGACAAAGTATTTTAAGATAGTGAAAGGGGAAATAAAGGTGGTCACACAGCCGCACTAGTTTGTGTGAAAAAACAAATGAATTATATAAAATATTTCAATATAAAATAATTTTACACACTTAATAACTGCTTAATTTTAAATTATACCTACGACCACACCTGAAAGATGAAAAGGAAACTGAATGAAGGAGAAATTATGGAAATAAAACCGCAGTAGATGAGAAACCACCCCAGCCGAACCCGGGATACCCATGAAAAAACCATGAGTCAGAGTGAGCAGTCGCCGGCGAACCTCTCCCGAATGTCAGCCGCACACGTTACCGCGACGCCATCTCTCTGTATTCACATGTAACCTCAGATCCTTTTTCTCGCTGGATATTCCCTTGTTTCACTCTGGTGTAGCGCCGAAAACATTAAACTTCATAATGTTGTTGCAGCAATATGAATGTAAGCAGCACAGAGACGCTTTAGTCAAGTACTATTTGAACATTTGGCAGAGAAAGCAGCCCGCGGTGCTTTACCTTTAAAACAAAAGAACAAAGAAAGGTGTACCATTATAGCACTTACTGAGCTTGTCGAGGAGAGGGGGAAGCTACAACAACAGCAATAAGTCCCCGAACTTCTCGCTTTAACAGCATTAAAACAATTCTGCCCTCAATGGAAAAGCGCTCTAAGGTACACAAACTTACTTTCCGGGAACTATATTGCATTAGAACTACTGGCTATGGCTTCAGTGGAATTTGTAGAGGTAAGAATGTATAAAAGCATGTAAAAATCAAAACAGTTTACTCGATATTGACTGTAAATATGCCTAAAAAGGCTGATGTGTTGCATTCACATGACTTTTTCTACCATTAATCGTCTATTAGTGAGTTTACAGACTATTCTTAAAGTTTATAACGTTTTTATATGTAACTATTCTTGAATTTATATTCTTCTATTGCAATTTGAGATAAACCTTTACATAAATAGCTGCACTACAGATTTCGGTACAGATACAAAACAGTTTGTTGACTGCCTCAGTGGTCAGCGAGCTGACATTTCATCCGGAGGTCGCGGGTTCGATTCCCGTCTGAGAGGGGGAATTTTTCTTTGGCCTGAATTATTCCCATCTCTCACAGAGTCTGGAAGTTTGAATGTGAGAGTGAATGTCTGTGTGTTTAGCGATATAAAATTGATTAATCTAATGCTATAATCCTACAGTAATACAGTTATTTCACGAGTCAAACCCCCGATATGACTATTGTAGTTAAAGGGGTTTATACAAATGAAACAAAACGGTTTGTGATATTCAAATAGTTAACAACTGCATGCTATTTATACTGTCCTTAAAATGCCTTATTCTTTCCAAGCTATCACGAGAAATGTGACCAAGAATTGGACAATTCAACCAATTAAGAATAGATCCCGGAAATGCCTTAGGTAAAAGGTTATTTAAATATACATTTTTTTTTTACCTTAACGGCCTTTAACCTGGTTAGTCATATCGGACAATGAATGAAATTGGTGAAATGATGCTCAAATGATCTCGGAGTCGATGGAGCTTAAAGTTACTCGGCATTCGTCTTCTCAGGATAAGGGAAACCCCCGAAAAAATCCGCGTAACTCACCCTAAGCGAGATTCGAACTCGTTGAATGAGAGGTAGACACGCTACCACCACACTATCCAGACGGGCTAAAATAAATTGTTTTTTTAAAGATGTCTACATTATCTGTGTGGTCCATTTGTAGTGTCTGGCGAGTTAACATTTTTAAAATTTCCTTTTGAAGCATTACGAGTCATCCCTAGGAAATTCAAGATATTCGTTTTATTTGCCACGTATATATCTTTAATATGAGGTCAAATCGCTAGAAACAATATGGAGAACTTAAGATATTCAGAAAAATCCTAAAGGGTTGTTTGGTGTGTGGGGAAGATACTTAAATGACAAGTTTGGTATTTATCCGCTTTTGTTTCCGAGTTAGGCAGTTCACATCCATCCATAAACTCGCGGACTTTCTTTTAAAAATGCTATTCGGTTCAGGGATCCTCAAAATGTGTCTTTATGGTATTATTTCTGTTTCGAATTTTTGGGTGAGTAAAATACGTCCCCTGCTTACTACACCAGAGAGAATAAAAATACTAACTTATGAATTCCACGCTGAATTGCTTTCTGAATTGAAAATGTCCAGAATATGTTATTTTGTTTTAAATGTTTGATGTATCCCCCCTTTTAACTGCAATGGTCATTCTGCAGTCTTTCACGTTTGAAATACTGACTTTTGGCAATGGCGGCCTCGTAGATATATATATTGTCATTGGTTTTTGTATTTTTACACATTGCATCACATTTATTCACTCTCATACACATTTCCAGATTCGGAGAGGGAACAATCTTGAATAGAGAAATATTCCAATCTCCCAGCCAGGAATTAAGCCTTGTTCCCCGTGATGACGGTATTTACTTTCGAGAATATGAAAATTATGTCGGACTGAATTTAAGGACAATGTGCTCTTAAAGTTCCTGTTTAAGAAATATTTAATTAAGGTCGCAGAAGGCGCACAATAAATGTGTGTATGTGGTCTTCAAATGTATTTATTTTACTGGCCTTTGCCGTCATTCGTTTGTTTGCGCATTAGACTACTAGGTAGAGCCCGCCTGGGTAGTGTGGTGGTAGCGTGTCTGCCTCATATTCAATTTCATGCATCGTCCGATATGACCGTTGAAAGACTTTAAGCTACAAAAAAACACTAGGTAGTCAGTTTATTACGCTTTGCCTCTCTCATAGGACTAGCAAACGATGGGTAGGAGGAGTGGATGTCAACAGTTTCGAGGTCATTAAGGGAAATGGGATTTGTATTGTTCCATTCCAAGATTTACATTTGGAATATTCGCTTGCGTCTCGTGAACTCGCAATAGCAGCATTTATGCTGATAGGTAACGTGTTCTTCCAGTTCGGAAGTAGCACTCAACCATGATCGTGGTCACTACCATCTCGCATGCAAAGTGTGCAAAAAATATATTGGTGAAAAACAGTTATACACCGCCCAGTACATCAACCTATTTACGAAGTCGGCAATCGGAGTCCAAGGTTCAACTCCGCACTTCCCCTTTGAGACAAATGGCTTGTCGAACTAATAATGACGTCATACATTTAAACCCACTGGATCTAAAGGCTGAAGACAGTAAAAGCAGCACCAAATAGACCAGTAAATGTAAGGAACATAAAACGTTAGCCTTGCTTTGTTGCGATAATGGCCACTAAAGTTAATGATAAATATCAACGATATAAAGAATCAAAACAGATGAGTGGCGACGTTTATGGAAATGTTAGATTAGCATGTTAAAAAGCTGCTGTAAACATAGAGAGATATTCATCATGTTCTCTGATCAATGTCGTAGGCACTAAGGACGACCAAAATATTTTTTGCTTGGCATAGTGATTTTGAAGGTTCATATAACTAAAAGTATATTAAAAACTATTTTGAATCTGAACTAAAGTATTAAAAATTATTAATAAAGTACTTCAGTTAATTTAGTTATAGGCCGACATAGAACAATTATTTTTTCAAAACTACAACAAAAAGAAACACTTTGAATTATAATAGAAATATTCCTCAGTACACTATGTAATAAGGAAATTTCAATCAGTTTGTTAATGTTAACTTGCTATTCATTTAAGAATTTATTTAATATCAAGTGATTTTTTGTGTGTTCAGAAAATACATGCAGGGTTCTAATGAACACAAAGTGCTTCATAGAATAATATTAAACAAGTAATTTGATATAGAAGACGTGTGGCCTATCTGTTCAAATTACAAAGTAACGTCTATATGTAAGTTTATGAAGTGCCAGTACGTCACTAGTTAATGATTGTATCATTCGAAGGAGCGCTTTAATGCGTACCTCTGCCAGGCTTCAGATACGGTTGCCATTTCGTTGCACTTTGATTGTAAAATAAGTATGTGTAAACAAGGTTTTACTGACCTCTCACCGTCTAAGCATTGTCGGCCAATCTCTTTAAGTAAACAATAAGTAAGTGCACAGCCTGTTCTGAAAGTACGAAGTCTAATAGAAGACATTTCGCTTTTGACGCATACAGAAAACTACATTCATCTGCCACTGTACAGATTTATTTATACTTTGAAATAAAAACTTTATATTTAACTTTGTGCTCACCTATATATATAGCGTACACAGTATTCAGCACAGAACAAACTCACGACTACTAACTCTCTCCTATTCGCTCGCTTGTAATTAACGAACCGGAATTATAGAGGTCAACCTAAAATGTGTTCTAAATGTTTCGAGGAATATAGACAGTCTTTGTTTTCGGGTTCGAGTCTCGACCACCAAGGTACACATCAAGGTTTAATACACAATAACACAGTATTATCCTAACCTTTTAATTCATGTTTAAATTTATTAATTTTAGTTTCTACATACCTATAATTAATAATTAATTACAATCCTTGCTAACAACGGGTTTATTCGTGCTTAATACTTTGATATGCTGCACTTCATAAGAGTGAAAAAAACCAAAATAAAATCATCTTAACCTTGACTCAGTTATATAATAACTTCCTACTCGAAATGACAATCTGTGTTAACCTCAAGACAAAGTTGACCGCTGCATAGGAACGAATACGTACCCTATCCAAAAATGTTTGGTGTGTACCAAGTAATCATTAGTTCTTTATTCACCGTAAATATCTTCAAGATTAGAGATGTATATATTCTCCAAATTGTCTCATAAACATTGCTCAGCATATGTGCAGAATCAAGGAAATTATAGCACTGTCATTGCACTGAACAATCAGGATTGCGTCATGAGAATACTATCGTAAATCCACTTCGTATGGAGTTAATATAAATTAACTGCATAACAGGAAACGAAACATAATCTTTAGGTTGAGCTTTAGGCGTTACGCATTAAGCCAACGAGCATTTGTTCCAGATTTGAGAGGATTTTATGGCAGTAAATCTTGAGAACGTCAATAACCAGATGCGAAAATCGATATTTATATATTCCTGCAGCATTTATAAAAACATTTAAGTCAATTTATAACCTGACTTTGCTTTAACATCGACATATCTTCATCTTATATTAATAAGTTTAATACCATGTAAAAGCGTTATGTTTTTGCTTGGACCAAGCATTGCTTATTCCAAATGGGTAGCTTGGTTTCAATATCACGCACGTCTACAATCTCTGAAATTATTTCAGAGCTCATTAACGCCCTGTAATGAACAAGATGTTCTTAATAATTGAACGTTATGTGGGACAAATCTACACATGAGCCTTAAAGGAAGTTTTATTTCAATACATTCTAAAATTTAGTCAAATTAGAAGTGAATGGTCCGTGTTTAAATGTAGTATAAGTTCTGAATCGTTTAGACTTATATTATCTCCATTTGAAAGTATAGAGAGTATTTATAAATCTCACACAAGAATTGCAAAATGGTTATATGCTAAAATCATCGTTACTCTTTTCAGATTCGAAATATGAAAAGTTTGCAATGATAAATATGTTCAGGTAGTGATGAGCCAGGAGTTAGTCGCCCTTCCGACACATAAGACCAAAATAATCTTGAATAATTCTCAATTTCCTGAAGATCAGCATTTGCAATACTGAAAGGCCTTGTAGCACTATAGATGATTAGTCAATGACATTTTTAACATAGCAGATGGGGAAGAATTTCCTCATTGCAGTGGTGTTTACGACTACAGTATCCTTCTAATAATTCTCTGGAGCTTAACTCTCGAAGAAAATACATCTCCAAAACAGAGCAGCTGCTACCATCGCCAATGCTTTTGCTTGTCGAAAGAAACTATTTCAACCCCATTTTGTAGATTAGCTGGTTCCCTTAATTGCAGACCACATCTTTTCTCATCCGAAAAGAGTACTTTTCGCCATTGCGTTCAGTCTTTATGTTCCCTGCACCGTTAAAAGCTGTTTCTCCAATGGCGAGGTGTTAATGGAATGCATCGTAGTGGACGTCTGGCAAAGCGACCACTTCTGTATAGTGTTCTGCTAATGGTAAATGAGATAATCTCACAGAGGAATAACATTTATTGTGCCAAAAGCGTACCTGAATTTTATATACTTAAAGGAGCCATTGTCACGTTGATGTTGCAAATAGAGGTCCGATTTTTTACTTTGTCTAGCATGTACAGGGTTGTGCGTAATGTTATCTATCGATTTTGATTGGTATTCCTGTTGAACTCCAGGTGCGTATGACATGAATCAGATATAATTATGTGGTTACAATGTCCGTAATCAGTTCGCATGGATTGTTGACCTGTGCAGATATAGATTGAAGTTGTGGAAATCTTTATACAGTGAACACTGCAACGATACAATGAAGACTGGGTTAGGCAATGGAGAAGAATTCAGATTCTTAAAACATTAGTACACAGTAAACATTTTAAACATTTGAAAATGTTGAACGTGTCCTTGCAGCGTTAGAACAGAGTTTCCTCCGTTCTGCAGGACAGCATGCAAGAACTCTGCAATTATCACGCCAGTCGCTGGGTAGACTGCGGTCCGACAAAGTTCCACCATATAAGATTCAGATGCCTCAGGAGTTGAGAGTAACTGACAGGATACTCCGTCAGTATCAACATTCTAGCAGATATGACTCAGGAACAACTGCTCATATCAGCTGAAGAAGGATTGTGAATTAACAAAACTACCTATACTGGCCACGCCAAAATCCTCGCATTGTTTATGAGAAACCTCAGAGCAGCCAGAAAGTGTGGAATTATTTATCCATGCTTTTACTTTCTCTAGCACGCGTGCACAATGATAAGAGAAGGCATTGTATTCCACCCAAAAATCAATGCCAAAATTTAACAACAAAAAATCTGATGTGTTCCATTCACATGACTTTCTCTGCAACAAATTTTAGTTAAAAACCTTATGCTTCTATTTACTTCATGCCAATTAGCATAAATAGTCTTATTACTTGCTTCCTTGTGAGTGGAAGCGAAATGAGGGAGTTCCATAGGTTAAAATGATAGCCAAAAGCTGGTTGCTATGTAACTGAAGTTCTTTGTTTGTATGGACAGGAGTTAAGAAATTCCTGTAAGAGAAAATTATAAGTTTTTCAAAGCTAAAACGAAAAACCAGGAATATCTTAAAAATGATCAACTCCATGAAAAAAATGTAAATGACATTCTGTGTAATGAGTTTTCCCACATCTCTTACGGTTTAGCAGTTATGCACAATTCTGTAAAACGCATCCAGAATAAAGTAGTCTTCGGGGGCTATTTACAGAAAATTAAAGATATACATTTTAATTGTGAGGTAAGTATCTTTAATATACGTTATTTTAATTAAAATCATTAGTAATTTTTAAGAAAATGAAAATTTTCAAAATTGTTTCGATGTAAAGGGTAGTTCGGGTGAGGGGATTTTCTTTAAAATCTTCGTGTCGCATCCTTGGAAAATATGGAACTTAAATACCAAGTTTGGACTTTAATGGTATTTTCGTTTTTGAGCTATACTGCCCACAGACACATACATACACACATGCACACATGCACACAGACACACACACGGACATTTTTCTAAAAGTGCTTTGTATATTCAGGGAGTCTCAAATCATGTATTTCCGGTGAGATCTCGGTATCGAATTGTTGGGTGCAATGCAATACCTTCTGTATTCACTATGTACAAAGCTCGTATAGAGAAAGTAAAAAGCGTTTTTAGAAAAAGGTACTAGGTGTGCCTGTTGACAACATAGCTCAAAAACGAAAAGACTTAACGTAAATACCAAGTTTGGTATTTAACGGTAGTTTCCAAGGATACGACACGAATATGTTCAAGAAAATCTTGGAATTTAGATGGAAAACTTATTCATAATTTTATTTCTCAAAAAATGGCTGTAATGATTTTGATTAAAATACCGTACATTGAAGATGTACACATTGCAAATAAAATGCATATCTTGAATTTTCCGGAAATAGCCCCTGAAGACCTATTTATTCGGGATGAATTTTACTTACTTTTGCATAATCCATAAACCGTAAAACATAGACAAAAACCTACTACACAAAGATGTAGATCTCATTAAACCACATAATTTATCTCTGTACGTTTTTCTTGTAGAGTTGGCCGTTTTCGAGATATTCTTTGTTATTGGTTTCAGTTTTAAATTATGTTAACTCTTCTCAAATAGGAAGCCAGCTTACGTTTTATTTCTCTTGTTTTACTGGTGACCATGCGAAACGAACATAGCGACATGCTTTTAAGACATTTGAATATCGCTTTAGCATAGTGTATTCTCTTATTTCCCTCCTACTTACAAGGAACTAAGTAATAAGACCATTTCTGTCTGTGTTTATTTCGAACAGTATACACTAGATAGAAGAATAATCTTTTGTAAAAGTACTATATATGTGAAACAACTAGAGAAAGTTATGCGAGTGCAACACATCAGAGTTTTTCGAGAATTATACCGGTCGTGCACTAACTGTAAATTCTGATCGCTATGTTTAACTGTTGCAAAATTTCATCATACGAGAAGTCCAGGAACGACAGTTGAACACATTTGTTTTCAACAGGATAGTGCCACGGCACATAATGGACTGCAAAGCAGGGATTTTCTCCAATGAGTGTTCCCCCAATTGAGTGACGACCCACTTTGGAGATTTGGCCTTCTCGCTCTCCAGATTTAATAATTCCGGAAAAATTGAAGGAACAATTTTATCGCGCCGTTTGTACGCGATCTTTTATATATCTTTCTATCTGATCGAACTTGATAGAATAAGCGGAGAAATATATATATTTCTGCCGAGTCAGAACTAGCCACATTTTGCTTATTAATTAATAGATTAATGCTCGGATACTAATAGTTTATTAAAATCAAAACTTATATAAAGAGAATGATCGAACAAACATGCACGAAAAAGAAGTATTTTAGCTTCAGCCGTTCGATACCAATATGTAATTGTGTTTTAAGTGTATTTTGTCAGAAATAAAACAACCTTTAGCTGTTGACAAAGAGATATGATTAACCTTTGTGCTAATGTACTATTATGCTCCCCTTTCCTCCTAATATACCCCTAAACACCCTGATCACGGGGCACAACAGGTAGCTAATGTGCAGCTCTACAGGATGTTAATGAACTACACCGAAATAATTTGTGAGATTGTGCACGTGACTGATATAAGTAATTTGACATCGGCGATGCATGGTCCCCAGATAAACATAACGCAGCTATATAGCGTTAAACGTGTGGGTATTAGGTGCTGATAAGTCGGTGTTAAAGCAAAGCAGGTTCAAAAAATGCCTTAGAATGTCTTTAAAACTGCTGCCCGAGTACAGAAAGATCGTATTTTAGCAGCTCGTTACTAGCGTTCTCAAGATTTAATGTCGCAAAAATCTGTAAAATCTCGAACTAATCACTTCACAGTGCGACACTGAACATTCATTAACTACGTTTTTGAGTTAGGTAGCCCTAAAGGTCATGAGTTCGATTCCTGTCATAGAGTAAATGCTTTTTATTATTTTTTTTCATTCCAGACGAACTGTCGCAATACGTGGCGTACTCGCACTTCAGAAACTTATGGCCATTACTTCGAAATTTCAATAAACAGGCAATAAATCTCCTATCTCAAATTACTTATTTAAGTAATCTACATATTCTGTGAAAATATTTCGGTATACTTCATTTACACCCTGTATATAGTTGAAGATTACAACCAGTAGTTGAAGCATGAAAGAATAGAACCAAAATATAGTGTTTTACGTAATCAAGCAGTGACTGGTCATCCTTCTGGAATAATCAGGTACATTAGTTTCTATTGCTATTTATTTAGTTTTACTAAATAGCCCAATCTTACTTAGGTTTTAGTCTACAAAAAAAAAATGGAAATGGCGTGTTATTTATGGACGCTCTTTAACTACTGTGGTTCTCAGCGTCCCATTCTAAACTGGGTGTGGAAGACCGCTTAATTTTGCTCAGAGGCCTCTCTTATCAGGCTTGAGGTTCTTTTACGTGCCGTAAATCTACGACACGGGACCCACGGCTTTACTTCCCTTCCGAAGGAAGCCATGCTAAGGATTTTTACACCCGAAAAAATCCATCGTCCTCCCGCGACCTTGGGTATATGAAGTCAGCATGGTAACCATTACACCACGGAGGGCGACTTTTAGTCTACAGTTCCATTAAATAACCTTCGGTAACACTCTGCGCTGCATAATATTATCTCTCTCACGCAGAAGTGCACGATATGGATACGTTGTACCACTCTTGTTGGCTACTGCCATATGCAGGAGATTTGAAGTGAGCATAATGTAGTATTGTATATAATGACTGGTATACATTTCAAAATGTCAACAATATATTTTGAAAATCTCTCTGTTGCATTACCTTAAAATAAAAACGTTCTTGATCACGTGATGGTAGACCTCATATTTTTTCTGAGATTCTTTCCCTCCTATCTTCAAATATGCTTTTCAGTTATCTGCGCGAACAAGGGATGGATTTAAGTAGATTCAATACATCCAATTGTTAGTCACTGCTGGAGATACACTCGGGTTGTATTGCGTGTATTGTAAGCAAGGAAATCCCGCTTAGCAGCTAGTGTACAATAGACTCCATAAACACCGGAAAATAATATTACTACGCTCTTATGTGCTACAAGACTTTTAGTTTTAAAAGTTCACAATTAATTCTCTCGCTCAATTTATGCATCAATTTCCTGTCCGTGGTTCAGCCAACCGTCGATTAAATTGATTAATTGTTCATTCAAACAGCATACCAGACAATAGCAACTAAAAATATAAATGATACATACATTACACAATGATAAGAAATAAACCTGAAATACAAATGGAAAATTAAAGCTATCAAAGATAAAAATAGAAAATGTTAATATTAATAACTATGGAGAAAAGCGGTAATAAAACAGCAATAATCTGATGTTTTCCATTTGAATGACTTTCTCTAGCTGTTCTCATAAAATATTGTTCTTTTATCTACATCATGATAAGTATTAACGAAATTGCTCTTATTAGTTGCTTATTTGTAAGTAGAAGGGAAATAAGTAAATGCACTAGGCTAAAGATCAAAGCCGGTCACTATATGTAACAATTGAAATTCGGGTTTCTTTGCTCCTAGGAGTAAAAACAGGGAGACGAGAAGAAAGACGAATTCCTGTTTGAAAAAAGTTTAATCACTTTGTAATTGAAACCAATAATATCTCGAATATGACATTGTGTGTTTTAACGACATCTACATTTCTATGTAGTAAGTTGTTATCTATCTCTAACGGTACACTATTACACAAAAGCTGTAAAGAAGTCATTCAGAGTGATGAGGTGTCAAGACTATAACAGAAAATTAAAGATATACATTTCGTTTGTGGGACAAATATTATCTAAAAATATGGCATTAATCAAAATCGTTAGAGCTATTTTCAAGAAAATGAAAAGTTTCTAAAAATGTTCCGTGTAAATGGTTTCTGGAGGTGGGCAATTTTCTTGAAAATCTTCGTGTCGCATTCTTGGAAGATACTGAGCTTTCTTTTTTGAGCTATGTTGCCTACAGACACATACACACATGGACTTTCTTTTCGAGTCATATCATAAATTAATTTGTTGTAATGCGTGGTTACATAGTATATGCATTGATCCTCTAAGGATCCTCGATTCTTCTTCAGGCCGAACTTCGAAGAGGCAAGAAAGAACTTGATGATCGTCCCAAGAGCACCCAGCATCAAACCTTATTACCTCTATTTCTTGGAAGCTCATATTTATAGTAACTGTTATTCACAATTTGAGTTCAAATAATTGATCTCTCTTTAATTCCCAAATTCAGAAAGAGTCCTTCGATGTTTATTCTACAGAAAGCATAACGATTCGCCTGTATGGGGAATAATCTTATCCTTTTATTACTTTCTCTACATGTACTATGTACATAGAGTATAGAGAAATATTGTAATGCATCCAAAAATTCAATACCGAAATTTCACCGGAAATGCAAGTTTGGGTGCCCTGAATCAAAAAATGAAAATGTCAGAAAAAGGTCATTTGTGCATGTATGTGTGTGTCTGTAGACAGCATAGCTCAAAAACGAAAAGACCGTTAAATACCAAACATAGATGCGACACGAAAATGTTCAAGAAAATCCCCCACCCCAACTTCCTTTTACATAGAATATTTTCGAAAATTTTGATTTTCCCAAAAACGGCTCTAAAGATTTTGATTCAAATATCATACGTATATTAAATATATTTACCTGAAAAATGAAACGTATATCTTGAATTTTCTGGGAATAGCCTCTGAAGACAACTTTATTCTGGATGAATTTTATGGAATTTTGCATAACTGCTAAACCGTAAGATGTGGTCAAAAACTTACTATACAGAAAATATAGAGCACGTTAAAATACAAAATTTATGTTATATATTTTTTTTCGTGGAGTTGATCGTTTTAGATATTTCTAGTTATTGGTATCAGCTTTAAAAAACTTATACTTTCTTCATACAGGAATTTTTTAACTCCTGTCCATACAAACAAAGGAACTTCAGTCACATAGCAACCAGTTTTTGGCTATCACTCTAACCTGTGGTACTCCCTTATTTCGCTTCTACTTAAAAGGAAGCAAGTAATAAGAATATTTCTGTTAATTTTCTCTCGATTAGCATGAAGTAAAAAGAAGCATAAGCTTTTTATCAATAATTTGTTGCAGAGATGTAGAGAAGGTCATGTGAATGGAACATATCAATTTTTGTTTTTGTTTTGGTAGCACCCATTCAATTGCAGGACGGAGAGAATAACTCCTATAACGTTTAAAACAATATTGTCAATCTTGAAAATTTCGTTGTTTTTTTTTTCGAGCTCTGTTCACTACAGGACATGTGAAGAGAGTATTCCGTGTTACAAGATCGTAAACACTTTTGGCAGTTTGGACCAAACGCAGTGCTTGTGACGCAGGCTTTATGACCAAAGGACCTGTTTTTTACCTTCTTCTGGACAAGGATGTGCTATAAAATCCGGAGACTTTGTCGGGTATAAATCTAGGTTAGTACGCTGTTTTACACACGGGTTGGCTGTGCTGTTTTGTCTCAAATACTGCATCAAATCCCCGGTGCTAAAGTAATTCAATATCATTCAATAACGCCAAAAGACTGACATTACTAAACTGTGCATTTTGTTTCTGTCATACAGCTCCAAAATATGATTATAACATAAAATACAAAGTAATCACGGAGTGTAACTACTCTGCATAAGAAGCATAAAATCTTGTGTGTTCAATTCACATGACTTTCTGTACATCCCTTTAGTAATCATTGTTAAAAAGCTTATGCTTTTATTTACTTCATGCTAATCGATAAAAAAGTAACAGAAATAGTCCCATTACTGGCTTCCTTGTAAGTAGAAACGAAATAAGGCAGTAGGTTCAAGAGATAGTCAAAAGCTGGTTGCTATGTGACTGAAGTTCCTTTATTTGTATGGACAGGAGTTGAACAATATCTGTATGAGAAAATAATAAGTTTTTCAAAGCTGAAAAAAACAAGAAATATCTAAAAAAAAAAACAAAAAAAAAACGACCAACCCATCGAAAAAGATTTATATAACATAAGTTGTTTGTTTTAACGTGCTCTACATTTTTTGTGTAGTAAGTTTTTTTCCATCTCTTACGGTTTAACAGTTATGCAAAATTCGACCAGAAAACTCAAGACGTGAGGTAAATATCTTTAATATACAATATTTTAGTCAAAATCGAAGGAGCCATTTTTGAAAAAATCAAAAAGTTCCGTGTAAAGGGCATTTGGAGTTGGGGGGATTTTTCTCAAAATCTTCGTGTCGCATCCCTGGAAGATACTAAACTTAAATACCAAGTTTGGTATTTTACCGACTTTTCGCTTTTGAGTTATCGTATTCACAGACACACGGACGGACACACACACACGCGCGCGCGGACCTTTTTATGAAAATGTTGGGTTTTTTTTTATACAGGGGACCCTAAAACATATATTTCTGGAGAAATCTCGGTATCGAATTTTTGAGTGGAGTGCAATACCTTCTCTATACACTTGTGCATAGTACGTGTAGAGAAAGTGAAAATGACACACCTATTATACCAAAAATAATTGTGAGTTCCAATCACATGTAACTATTGTTACAAATGATTATTCTTTTATGTATTTACATCGTGTTAATCGAGGTAAACATTAGCAGAAGTAGTTCCATTACTTCCTTCTAAATAGAAGCGAAATAAGATAATAAACTAGGCTAAAGTGACGGTCAAATCGTTTTTAAAAATCGGTCGTTATGTGAAACAATTTAAATATGATTCGCTTCGTACAGTGAGCAGTAAAACAAATGAGAGATTAAACGAAAGATGACCATCCATTTGCGAAATGCTTAAGTAGCTTAAAATTGATACCAATATCAAGGGATACTTTGGAAATGGTTAACTCTACAAAAATGTATGATATACATAAATTGTGTGTTTTAAAGATCTATTTTTTTGTGTAGTTACGTTTTTGTGTATCTCTTACGGTATACCAGTTATGCAAATTTCATCCATAATGAACAGGTCATTATACATTTTATTTGTCATGTAAATATCTTTAATATGCAGTATTTTAATCAATATCGTTACAGGCATTTTTGAGAAAAATAAAACATTTTCCACGAGAAGGTTAGTTTGGGGTGGGGATTTTCTTGAAAAGCTTCGTCTTGTATTGTTGAAAGACACTAAACTTAAATGCCAAGTTGTGTATTTAACGGTATTTTCTTTTTTGATCTGTGCTGTCCACATACAGATATTTTTTAAAAGTGTCTTTTCGGAATTAAGAGACCTCAAAACATATATTTCCTATGAAATATTGACATCAAGTTTTGGATGGAATACAATAATTTCTCTACATAATATACTTATGCATAATACGTGTTAAGAAAGTAATAACGGAAATTAACCATCAATATAAATATAACTAATTCCTTTTAGCATTTACTACTTATGGTAATCAGCATGTTTACATATTCTGAATCTGCTGCATTCATTTCTGCCAAAATAGTTCAATTATTACCCAAATAAAAATTATGTAGAATGTCTGATCCTCTCGGTATCTCGTCATCTTGTCCTTAACGTTGAATAGACCTGCTTCATGAATATCTACACCCAAAAATAATCGTGATCCAACACTGAGGTCATAATCTTTCTTTTTGATATGATGCTCCAAGTACCTATGTTAATATCTGTTTTGAGGGCTAATTTTGATATCGCAGCAGTAGAGGAGAGGAAAAGTAAAGCTGTGGGTTCAACCTACCAATCTAATAGATTTTACTGTGAGCCATGCATTCAAATCTCTCCTTGATATGAATATTTTCAGCATTTTGCTCCCTTGCGGAGCAATTTTTCTATTACACAAATAAAATGTTGTGTACATGTTCACCGAGATACAATGGATAATAATTGTCCTAGGTTTTACTGTCAGATATATTTAGGCACATGTTTTAAATTTTCAAACACAAAAATTATATTTTATGAGCAAAAAGCACATTCATAACTTTAAAAAAGGTTGGAGTCTAAATCAAAGTAGATACAGAGAAACCTAGGTAACTTCAAAAAGTAGATGCATTATGCACTTATGACTAAAATATTAGGTTAAGAGACTTTTTAGTGACGTGACAAAACAATCAAATTTGACCACAGCCTCCAAACCATCAGATCAAAATGGAAGAAATTTACACTGTAACTTATTTGCTTTATATCACATCTGTGGTATAAATTTTGCATGTCTTAAGTCTGACTTCTATAAACTTCACATAAAAAAAGAATTAATTCTTACCTTATCATAAATTTTGAAAATGAGTTGCTTCGCAGTCAAACCAGTATTGTACCGAACAAACATATATGGACATGATTTAGCTCGACCGCCGTAATGTTTCGTGTTCCTGCTCGTATATTTTCCTTAGTTCCTCAAATAGGTAGGCGAGTACATTAAAAATGTTCGCCAATTTCATGAATTAAGAACTGCAAGGAAGCAATTGTGTAGCAAACCTTATGATGTATTCTTCACGAACACAACGAGTGGACTAGTATTTAATATAACATTTACATACGAATATATACTTTTTGTCCGTATAGAGAATTATAATCCTCAGAATTCTACATACAAACACTAAAGATAACTAACTGAAATCTTTGCAAATGAAAGTGGACTGCTGACGCTGTTGACTGCGTGGTCAATGTAGTACGTTGAGCCTGTCGTGAGTGCACGGCTTGGAAAGCGGTAAGGCACCCGTCATTTGTTCTCATACGCAACATTGACTGAGCCGTCAGGTTTTATGCTGAAGAACCTGTAGTTTCTATTCCTTTAAAACATGTGTACAGACAATATAACACTACCTACCAACATGAATTTTATATTCGTTCTAGCTTTTTATGACAAAGCATTTTAGAGAGGAGTATTGATCTGTAAGAATACATTTTCAGACAGCTATATAGGAACTAAGGCTATCAAAGGGATAATCAGTGGTTAGAGTAAACCGATGGAAACCAGAAGATCCGTGGTTGAAATCCCACCTATGCTATTGGAGTTGTCATTCTGAATCTTTGTTTCCTAATGTGTCTTACAGAGCAGTTAATTACAATTGAAAGATCTAATATTTGGTTACCAGACTTAGCGTACTTACGACATTGTAAGTATGTCATTGGGGTATGCCAAAATGATTTAAAATATCCTTTAGGTTTACGGTGAACAGTTGAGTTAGTTGGGAATTTAATGTCATGCCGACATTCAGTGTAGTTCAGTTCGTTAGAGGAAACCTGTGGCTTAATTCCAGGCTATGCTATTGAATATTTCAATCTAATTTTATCCGTTTGTGCATAGGTAACTGATAACTAGGAAAAATGTGTAATAAATGTATGTAAAAAAATATGTAAAAATAACATTCTAATACAATTTCAACACTTTGCACTCATTATATGACTCACAAGAATTTAAAATACTTTTATATTTCAATCTTTATTTTGTATCAAATTAAGATAATGTCGCTTTACGATTGCTTTAAAAGTACGAATAAGTTGAATAGTTATCTTTAATCTTACCAGGCTTTCAGACTTTTATGAAACTATTAATTTACATTATTGCTGCTTAGGAAAAAGACAGTGGGTCACTATTTTATTGGATCTAAGTTTTAATTCACGTATTTCGACTGGAAATAGAGTGAAAGATAGAGAAGTCACAGTGCATTGGCCTCAACCAGAGCTGGTGTGGAATCAAGGATAGTAAATCTTGGATGTCTATAATATATGGACCACTTGAGTTATACAGTTTTTGAATGCCACGAAAAAACATCTGTGATAAAATGATTTAGACGCTTGCCTAAGCGTTAAAGCTGGCGTCACTTCCTAAGTGCATTAGGTTCGCACAGTACATCAAACGATACGGATTTAATCGGCTTGCGTGGGATTCAACAAGTGTCTTAATGGTCACTATCGATGTCTCTCGCGTATTGGCAATACTCCATTGCTACCGAGAATTACTCAGCACTGCATCAGCAGAGGGAAGATAGCATCTCGGTCCCAATGCTATCAAAATACTAGCATCCCATTCTGATCCTATGCAAAAGTGTGTCCACTAGTATACAATCACACGTGCGCGCGCGCTTAGTGGAAGTCTGCATCGGGCGACCACAATCGGGTCTGCCATCTTGTCTCTAACGAAGAAGACCGGCACGCGTGAGCCGGTTGACCCTGCTTGATGTCACCTGCTGTTGATATCGTATTCAAATCCAACCCACTCTACTGGTACTAACCGGGTCTGTCGAATTTAGTCATGTTATGCTAGCTGCTCCTGATTGTTAATGAGCTTTCAACTTAAATTAATAATGGCTGATACTTCGCAACATTGCTTTCGAAAAATATTGGCATGCCCAACCCTCTTTCAAGAATTACTCCGGAATGACAATATGTGGAATATAATTTCGTGTTGTTCAGAACAAATGCTATTTCTATCTGCTGTTTGGATTATGGCATTTTCCGAAATAGGTCGAGACTTTTTTGGTTACTTTGTCACACTTCTCCATATGTATGTGGCTAAGCGGTTTACTTAATATTAAGACCGTAAAGTAAATGCAAATGTAAGGCTGATGTTTAAAGAAACACCAATTGAATCGACTTTATTCTCTCAAAAGTGAATATATTTGAAGGAAATTGGTGATTGGATTTAATAACATAGGCTCACGTATTATTAAAATAAGTGCCAAACTTTATTAAATATATGAAAGGAAATAAACTTCATAATTGATACAGGAATTGTTTTCGTATTAAATTAATAATTATTTTGTTTAGAGGGGGTGGAATAATAAACAAATAATTGGGATAAACAGTTTTATATATTAAAAATCAACGAATGCTCCAAAAAGGACAAGTTACAATACGGTTGTTAAGTAAGGTCATTAGCGAGGGAAGTAAGCGTCGAGACAAAGCAATTAGCTGAAGTCAGATTCGCCAGGATAATTAGGAGTTCCGAAATATCAGTCTAGAAGAAATCCGTTTGCTAGAGGTTCAGTTCATGAGAATTAGTACATTCAGAACTCTAAATATGGCTGGAAAACGTACCACAAAGACAAATATTTGAGAATGGGAAAGAAATTAGAATGCTGAAAATTTATTTAGAGATGGTAGTAAAAAGCTTAAAGATTTTACAACGTATATTGTAGGAACCTTGCTAGGGAAAGTTAGGATGTAGGAGGGACTTAGGATAATTAACGAGCGTGTTTTTCGAAAATGCCCTTTTATCTACTGCGTCTTCTGGATCTGCTCGTCATAGTTGTTACCAGTATTATCAGTAGTGAGTACATCATAAGCACCATGCTCGCTTTATGACCAACTTAGTGTTGATTGCAAAGGGGATTCACCATATAGCTGTTTAGCGAGTTAAGGTAACATAAGCTTTTACTTTTATAACAAATATCTCTAAGGAAAAAGTTTCACCTACAACGTGAAGTTCTTGTTACTCCGGAAGTTAGCAGATTTAGTAAAATGCAGTTGTAAAATTATTGTGCTTGGATTCAGGAACAGTGATGAATCATCTTAAAGCAATCGGCAACTCATTCCAAATAGATTTTCAATTACCCTCTATTAAATCCTCCCAACCATTTTAACTGGTGTTATCCATTTTTTCAATCACCCCCGCATACTCTGAGAAAAATAGCCCACTGGACTAGCAGGCAACAAAATGTCCCTAGATAAAACAATGATGCTCCATGTACTTCACATACTTAGATGGATATATGCTTGTATTGATACGCGAGGTACTATTTGTAGGTTCTTGGTTACCTTATTGGGAGCTTCGGGCAGCAGTAATAGTGTGCCTTTAGGTTGCACAATTTTTCTGGATATAAGCACCCTGATGTAAGAAATTGGCTCGCGCAGCTTCTGCTACCATTAAAGAAAAATAATAAAAGTAACCAGAAGCATCGGCACATTTCCGTTCATACGGCTGTACGTGTTGGTAACCGAAAGTTAGGCAACGAAGAAATAAAAATTATAGTCGAAATCAAAAAACCTGGCTATATAATAAGATGTGTGTTAAGTTGGTAAGAATTTAATGAGGCAGCATCTTCACATCCATGGCTCCAACTGCTTCTATCACAAAAGATGCTTGGCATATCCTTTTTCTGAGATTTTGGATGTGAACCAGAGGCTAGCATCCAAGTTGATTTTAGCTTTGTTGAGAAAACACAATTAATTTTATTAACTGTCTTCTGTAGGCTGAAAAGAAAACTAAAATGAGAAGTTGAGAACGTCTGGTGATTTACCGCGATGAAACAGCCAGATGGAACATTTCAAGACGTGACAACTTTAAGGTCGTAGATCAGATAGGCAGGGAAAGCCGAATGCTGGCGGTTCTAACTCCGACCAATTTTTATTCTGATGCTACTTTATAATTACTTGTAAATGAGTCCGTCTTAAATAAACTTTACTATTCCAATTTTGCATGAAAATGCATGGGTATACAAGGTTGTAACCTTCTTCGAATAAATAGTTATCAGGAACCCCACTATTATCAGAATATTCCAATTCTTACATCATTCGAAAATTTAAAGTCAACAAAGATAGCAGCTTATTATAAACTAAAATGTTATGTCATACATTCATTGACTTTCTGTACCCATTCTTCGCATACTATAGTTAAAAAGGCTTATATTTTAGACTTCTTTTCGTTAACCGAGATGATATTAATAAAACTGTTTTTCTTGCACATTTACGCAGATACTGTGGTAATACGGGATTAAATTCAAATCTTTTGAACAGGAGAAACAAAGCGAATAACACCTTCCCATTTGAGAAAAGTACGGCAAACTCAACAAGTTAAACACACAATTTTTGTCATAACAGATAAAGTAAAGTCTAATGTGTTCCATTCACATAACTTTCTCTAGTTGCTCCTTACACAAACTATTCTTACAAAAGATTATTATTTTATCTACATCATGCTAATCGATGTAAATATTAGCATATTTGTCTTACTACTTGCTTACTTGTAAGTAAAAAATAAATAAGGGAATACATTAGCTGAAGCAATAGTCAAGCCTTTTAAAAGCTAGTCGCTATGTAAAACAACTGAGGTTTGGTTCACTTTGCATGGTCTTATTTGAGAAAAGTTAGATGGCTTAAAAATAAAACTAATAATAAAAAATATCTCGAAAAACGGTTAACTGTGCCAGAAAAACATGTGTGACATATATTTTGTGTTTCATCAGATCTAAATATTTTGAGTAGCAAGTTAGGTCTATCTCTTACGGTTTAACGTTATGCAAAAATCATTCAGAATTAAGAGGCCTTCAGAAGTCATTTCCAGAAACTTCAGCGTATATATTTTATTTGTGATATAAATATATTTACTATACATTACTTTAATCAAAATCATTAGTCATTTATGAGAAAAACTTAACTTTCCAATTCTTATCCATGTAAAATTTAGTTTATGGTTGAAGGAATTTTCTTGAAAATTTTCGTGTCGCATCCTTGGAAGATATTAAGCATAAATACCAAGTTTTATACTTAAGGATATTTTCGTTTTTTAAGCTATGCTGTTCACAAACCACAGAGAACACACTGACCTTTTTATAAAATCTCATGTGTTGCATTCACTTCACTTTCTCTAGCTATTCTGAAATCAAAGTATACCTACAAAAAGTTATTCTTCTATCTACATCATGCTAAACGAGAAAAGCCATTATCACACTTGCTTTTGCTACTTAGTTCTTTATAAGAAGAAGGGAAATAAGGGAATTCACCAGGCTAAAGTGACAGTCAATTTTTACTTTCTCTATACGCACTATGTATGTAGTGAATAGAGAAAGTATTGCACTCCACCAAAAAATTCAATACCGAGATTTCACCGGAAATATATGTTTTAGGGTGCCCTTTATCTAAAAAAAGCATTTTCACAAAAAGATCCGTGTGTGTGTCCGTGTATCCGCGTGTCCGTGTGTCAGTGTGTCCGTATGTCAGTGTGTCTGTGAACACTCAAAAACGAAAGGTCGGTAAAATACCAAACTTGGTATTTAAGTTTAGTATCTTCCAGGGATGCGACACGAAGATTTTGAGAAAAATCCCCCCACCCCAAACTACCCTTTACGTGGAACTTTTTTCGAAAAGTTTGATTTTATAAAAAATGGCTCTAACAATTTTGATCAAAATATATATTAAAGATATTTACCTGAAAAATAAAATGTATATTTTGAATTTTCTGGGAATAGCCTCGGAAGACTACTTTATTCTGGATGAATTTTGCATAACTACTAAACTGTAAGAGATGGACAGAAACTTAACACACAAAAATATAGAGCACGTTAAAACACACAATTTATGTTGTATACATTTTTTTCGTGGAGTTGATCGTTTTTGAGATATTCCCTTTTGTTGGTTTCAGCTTTGAAAAACTTATACTTTTCTCATACAGGAATTTGTCAACTCCTGTCCACACAAACAAAGGAACATCAGTCACATAGCAACCAGCTTTTGTCTTTCACTTTAACCTATGGTACTCTCTTATTTCGCTTGTATTTGCAATAAAGCAAGGAAAAGACTATTTCTGCCAATTTTCCTCGATTGACATGAAATAAATAAAAGATAAGCTTATTAACAATAATTTGTTACAGAGAGATAGAGAAAGTCATGTGAATGGAACACATCAGATTTTTTCTAAAATCCCATCGATATGTGAACAATTGAAGTTCCGTTCGCATTTCCATAAAAACAAATGAGAGAAGAAACGAAAGGTTAGCCCGTTTGAGCAGATGTGTAATTTAAAATTGAAACTAATAACAAGAATATGTCGCAAACTGTTAACTCTGCAACAAAAATGTATATGCCATAAATTGCGTGTTTTAACGACATCTATATTTTCTGTGCAGTAAGTTTTAGTGTATCTCTTATTGTTTACCAGTTATGCAAAATTCAACAAAATTCATCCTGAATGAACAGATCTTCAGAACATATTCTCAGAACATTCAAGATATACCTACATTTTATTTTGGTTGCAAATAACTCTAATATAGGTACGTGATTTTAATCGTTTGAGCCATTTTTTATAAAATTAACATTTTCGAAAAGTTTTCCAAGTAAAGGGTAGTTTGTGTTTTCTTGAAAATATTTGTGTTTCATCCGTGGAAGTTACTAAGTTTGATATTTAACGGTCTTTTTGTTTTTGAGCTGTGCTGTCACACTCAGATACACACACCCAAACTGAACTTTTTTCGAAAAACCTAATATGTTTCATTCAAATGACTTTCTCAAACTCTTCTGCAAACTATTCTTACAAAAGATTATTCTTCTATCTACATCATACTAAACGAGATAAACATTAACACAATAATTTGGTCTTACTACTTAGTTCCTTATAAGCAGAAGGGAAATAAGGGAATTTACCAGGCTAAAGCGACAGTCAAATCTTTTAAAATCCGATCAATATGTGAGCAATTGAAGTTCCCGTTCACTTTACATTTCCAGAAAAACAAGAGAGACACGAAACGAAAGGTAACTACGTTTAAAATTGAAACCAATAATAATGAATATCTTGGAAACGTTAAACTCTCCAACAAAAATGTACATCGCATAAATTATGTGTTTTAATAAGATATATATTTTTTGCGCAGTAGATTTAGCGTATCTCTTATGGTTTACCAGTTATGCAAAATTCAACAAAAGTGATCCTGAATGAAGAGATCTTCAGAAGTTTTCTCAAAACATTCAAGATATATCTACACTTTATTTTGATGTAAATACCTTTTAATTTACGGGATCTTAATCAAAACCGTTACAGCCATTTTTTAGAAAATAAAATGTTTCGAAAATTTGTCCATGTAAAGGGTAGTTTAGTTGTATCCATGGAAGATACTAAATCTAAATAACATTTTTGATATTTAACGGTCTTTTCGTTTTTAAGCTAAGCTGTCCACACACACCCACACTAACCTTTATGTAAGAATCTGATGTGTTGCATTCACACGACTTTTTCTAGCTGTTTTGAAAACAAAGTGTTCTTACAAAAGGTGATTCTCCTATTTGCATCATGCTAAACGAGAGAACCATTAACACAATATAATACGAATTTAATATACGGTATTTAAATCTTGAAAATCTTCGTATCAGATACTAAGTATAAACACCAATTTTAGCATTTAAAGATATTTTCAATTTTAGCTATGTTCAAAACACACAGCCACACTAACCTTTTTCTAAAATTATTTTTTCGGACTCAGGAAACCTTAAGACATATTTCCGCTGCAATTTCGACATCGAATTTTTGGGTGGAAAACAATATCTTATCTAGCTACTATGTACATTGTATGTGTAAACCTTTCCAGAGGTTTGCACTTCAGTTTCCATGATTCATGATCAGTATTAAACTTTCACATGAATACTCCCCCTTTAAGACTCCGCGTGTTCTGCAAATAGCAGAGAGACAGACAGCTTTCAAAGACTGGTACCCCAACCTGACACCTGCCGAACGCGCCGAGATACATTCAATGCCGAAGTAAATTGAATTTGTGACGTCTAGACCAGTAGAGCCGACCTTGGCGCATTTCCAGCAATATCTCCCATTGGCGTTAACCGCCCCGAACGCATAATCCAGGATTCTTTCACTTCCGGTATGTAGGAATCCATAAATTCTTTTCCTGTGCTGTTCTTAGCTACTCTTGTTAAAGTTTCAGTCCTTAACATAAAACACTTGCACTCGAGTGAAAATAGCATATTGAAGCCGGAAAATAAGCTTGCATTCGAACGCGCTTAAATGTTTGTTCTTAACATATACACTAAAGGGATTGGCAAGTTGCCTAGCTCAACCAGGGAAGCCCTGGTAACATTGTTTTTTGGGCATTGGCCAAAGCGCCCTATCGCAACAAGTACTCAAATCAATCATAACTGCTTCTATATTTAGGTCTGTTCATAGCCACAGCGTTGCTGGTATAATAGAATCAAAGTAAATGACGTCTAGACGTACATATATTAAATCGGGAATACTACTGCTGCATGCACTGGAGAGAAACATGGGTTCCTATTTGCTAGAATCTCTACAGGGATCAAAAACGATCAGAAGCAACCAAAGGCAAAATATGATGTATTCTACTCACCTGAGTTTCTCTGCATCTCTGTAACAAATTATTTATAATAGTTATTTATGATATGTGTTAAAAGTCTGATGTGTTCCATTCACATGACTTTCTCAATATCGCTGCAACAAATTATTATTGTTAAAAAGCTTATGCTTGTTTTTACTTCACCAGAAACAATTAGCAGAAATAGTATTACTACTTGCTTCCGTGCAAGGGAAATAAGTGAGTAGCATAGGCTAAAGTATTAGTCAAAAGACTGTTGCTATATGACTGAAGTTACTTTTTTTCTATGGATAGGAATTGACAAATTCCCGTATGAGAAAAATGTAAGTCTTTTAAAGCTGAAACCAATAACAAGGAATCTATCAAAAACGATCCACTCCAAGAAAAAAAAAATGTATGTAACATAAATTGGTGTTTTAACGATCTCATTATTTTATCTTCTTTTTCAAAAAAATCCCCCTACCCCAAACTACCCTTTACATGGAAAAAATATTGAAAATGTTTACTTTCTCAAAAATTGCTCTAAAATTTTTTATTAAAATCTCTTATATTTAAGATATTTACATGCCAAATAAAATATATAATTTGAATTTTCTGAGAATAGCCTCTAAAGACCTCTTTATTCTGGATGTTTTTACTGAATTTTGCATAACTGGTAAACCGTAAGATACAGACAAAAACTTAGCTTACAAAAAATGAGGACCACAATAACTGAATTTATGTCATATACATTTTTACGTGGAGTTGATCGTTTTTGAGATATTCCTTTTTATTGGTTTCAGCTTTAAAAAACGTATTTCTCTCATACAGAAATTTGTCAACTCCTGTCCATACAAACAAACGAACTTCAATCACATAGCAGACAGCTTTTGACTATCCCTTATTTCGCTTCTACTTACAAAGAAGCAAGTAATAAACTATTTATGTTATTTTTTCTCAATTAGCATGAAGTAAATAGAAACATGAGCTTGTTAAAATAATTAGCTGTAGATATGTAGAGAAAGTTATGTGAATGGAACACATCAGATTTTTCTTAATAGTTATTTACGATATAAATTTTAAAATGGTGTTTTATGTTGTGAGTAGGAAGCTTGCGAAACGAGGCCTTCGGCCGGGTTTTGCAACCCTACTAACAATATAATCCCATTTTAACAAGTCTGTCATACACTAATTTTTAGACAATCATCAAACTGTTCATAAAAATATTGATTGTTAGATTCTTTTTACCCATTTTGTATCTGTGATGTGCAGCGCGGCTGCGGTATTCATTTGTTTTATTTTAAATCTAAACCAAAACCAGTCTACGCGACCACGCCAGAAAGTGACAGACAATCTGACATAGCTAAATAATAACAAAAGACATCAACACAAAAGTTTATTTTGTACAAAATTACAGTGTCTTACACTATTTCTCATCGTAATCTCTATTCTGTCAAGACATTTGTTGTCACATTTTTCAATGACCACGTCATATTTGTATACCGCCAAATAACTTATTCGTTTTTTCGAATGCACAACATGTTCCGCCAATCTAATGCTATACGCAAAAAAATGCAAGTGTATGGTGATAATACAATGAACGAATCTTCAGAAAGGAAATGGAGATTAATTCTCGAGTATTCAAGCAAAAATGTACGATAAAGTGGAAGTTTATCAATCGTTATGGAGGAGTTGAAAGCAAATGTTGATAAAAAGAATTAATAAAAACAGGCGTTTCCCTTTGGACACCATACATGACTTTTTGGATGGAAAAGAGTTTCCAACCGTGAAGACTTCAAAGTGACAGTGGCATTTTGGTTTATATCTTTAGTGGAGGAAGAGTATAATATCTGCATTGAAAAACCGGTACCACGTGACAATAAATACCTTGATAGTAATCACGATTACGTTGATAAATAGAGTAAGGTAGTTTAACTTTGTTTACAAAGATGTTTCGTTGTCAGTTACGCCAAATCGTCTGTCACTTTCTGGATGGCCTTCGTACATAGAAGCTAGAGAAAGTATTGTTTTCCAGCCAAAAATTCGAAAACAAATCATAATTAATTCCTAAAAGGTATGTTTATATCTATTACTCCTACCACTATCACTACTACTATCAAAGAAGAGAGGCAGGATTTATACGTCGATTTAGCAGAAATTAACATAAATGTCCTGATATTGGAGCTTCCTTAATACTTATAGCATGATCATTTATAAAGTAGTAAAGGAAATTCTAACATCGGGTACCCCAAATTAAGCTGTTCATGCTGTCCCATAATAGGAAACTCACCATTTTAGTGTACTAATTCTTCCCGCTCTTTTTCTAATTGAATTACGGCAAAGCACAACTTATTGGAAGATAGCTTAATTTTAAACTTCAGCACGAGAACAAGTGTGTTTAATTAATTAATTGTATTATTGTTTTTGTATACAGAGATGTCAACAACATAATAATTTCAAGGAGCAAACTTCTTTCTTTATCTCACTGTGATGCGATCCGACAAAACAATGTGATGACGTGCTGGCAGAATGTCTCTTGATTCATTGGGTTTCCAGCAGCTGTCAGCGGTATGCAATTGAAATACCGAAGTGCCCTAAATTAAGCCCCACCTCATATTCGGCTACTTTCCCCTAACAACAAATTACAAACCAAAAAGAAATTCCGATGTTACAAGTCATGAAACCAAAGCTGATGACAATAGCGTGGCATAAACGCGTGTTGCTTGCATTAAAAATTCCACTTTTAGTTCTAGTTAACTAAAAGAGTTATTTATGCAAAAAGTGTGTCATTTGATGTGGGGCTACGGCCTCCTTGTACCCGATGCTGAAGTCCACGATGTTAGTTCCCCTTAAGTTTTCATAGTTCCGTTTTTAATCCACGCCAGCGAAATCTGCGGCATGGCGGCAGAATCCAGTCTGCTGTTACTTCAGCGGGTGCAGAATGGATGCCCTCGGGTCATCTATTCTGTGCCTCGTGAGTTTCCTAATTCCTACGAGACTCCTGCACGAAGCCTCTGGTCTACCATACCTGAAGGATAAGATTCGGGCAACAAAATCCAAAGAAGGGTTACCATTTCATTGGGTCTCTTGGGGATTGCAATCCCACAAACCGCCGCTTCAGGCGATACCGGCTTCCCGCATGGCTCGCAGGCATTCCCGGGAACGAAGGAGCTCCTCCAACAGCTGCTACGGCTAAGCTCCTTACAATCCTTCAAGAGTTGCCTGGACATCAAAATTTAAAACCCAAAAAATAAAATCTTTACAAAACCATTACACCAGCGGTGCACAAGAGCCGTTGCACCACGACTGGCAAACAGTAAGGAGCAAAACTTGCCTCCTCCTGTCACCCCACAACCTCATTCTCACCCGCCATCCTGCAAACCCCACAATCCCGTCAGAACGTGTTTAAGTTCTCTCAAAGAATAGGAACACGTCTAACACTCCTTGGGCTGCCCTCAGCCTGCCAACTGCTCGTGCTGGTGACTGTGAGACGAATATATTATTAGCGCGTGAGCCAAAGCTAATTTTTACGAAGGTTACCATCAGATTATGAGTTACATATAACGTTTTGTGCAATTTCAGCATTAAAATAATTGATAAATTTTCTAAATAAAACATTATAATCATAGATCACAGATTTATGACTAATATGATTGCTAAGCAGCTGATTCATTTGTTTCAACACTTATAGAGAAAACTGTAAGGTAATGATAGAATTATTGAACATAAAGATTGTATCCCGCTTAACATTTTGAACAAAGCCAAGAGTGCTAAGAGTTTATTAATTCCAGAAAAATCAAAAGATAGGCGACGCCGTGGCCGAGTGTTTAGACAGCTCGCCTACCATCTAGGTGGCCCGAGCTCGACACCAAGCTTCTGCATGTAGGATTAATAATGTACGAAACGGCGTCTGGGCGAGTTTTTTCCGGGTCCTCCGGTTTCCTCCACCAATCATTCAACCAACTACTCCATCATCACCTATCCTATCATCCATTTTGCTTACATTTCATATCATCCACTTCCTCGACCTCATGCCTCGTTCCAGGTTTTACATTCTGCGGTTCGATGTCGTTGGCTCCCGGACAGGCTTCTGACCCCTTGACAACCGCTTGTAAGCCCAAGGGGGTGTCAGCCCTACATAAAGGTAGGGTAAGCGACACTAAAAAAGTATCTTATGTGTTCCATTCACATGACTTTCTCTACATCTCTGCAATACATTATCGTTATAAAGCCTATTCTTCTATTTATTTCATACTAATCGACAAAAAAAAAAAAAAAATTGCAGAAAATGTTTGTTCCCTTATAAGAGAAGTCTAGAGCGATAGTAAAATCTTTTAAAATCTGGTTGCAATGTGATTGAAGTTCCTTTACAGGATTTGATAATTTACCGGATGACAAAAGTACAAGTGTTTTAAAACTGAGACCAATAACAAGGAATATTTCAAAAACGGCTAACTCCACGAAAAAATGTATATAATATAAATTGTGTATTTTAATGAGCGCTACATTTTTATTTGGTAAGTTTTTGCCTATCTCTTACGGTTTACCATTTATGTAAAGTTCCGCAAAATTCATCCAGAATAAAGCTGTCTTCAGAGGCTATTTTCATAAAATTCAAAATATTAATTTTATTTGGCATATAAATATCTTTAACATACGATATTTTAATCAAAATTGTTTGAGTCTCTTCTAAATTTTTTTTTTTTTTTGGATTGAGACGTTAAAAAAATTTAATGTATTTCCGATGAAATCTTGGTAACCAGTTTTTGGGTCCATCAAAATATATTCTCTTCACATTTTACATAGTACGTGTAGACAAAGTAAAAATCAAAATATGTTTATGAAAAAAGAATATGAAAACTTTTGTGAATGCAGAAACGAAAATTAGTTAGACTAATGAAACCACATACTTTTCAGATCTGGTAAATATGCAAACGTTTTATTACTTCTTAATATGGTGAGTAATTTAAAGTTACATTAAAAGTGCTGTTTTATACCTAAGAATGACAAGTGCATTAATTCCAGAAAAATCAAAAGATGTGTATGAAAAAGAATATGAAAGGTTTTGTTCAGTAACGCAATAATTCTTGCAAACACTGGTGTTATATTACTGAAGTAAACTTGTTAGGTGGGTGGAGGTCAGTATCAGTTGCTGGAAGTTATATAGAAGGATCTATTTAAAGTAAAATAGACATTACAAAAATAATTACTTTAGGAAGCACAAATGTTAATGCAATAGATGTCAAAGATTGATCAGGGAAATCATTTTCTAACATGATTAATTGTACTGTTAATATTTACCAAGGAAAGTGAGTATTATATTATTGTTGGTGTTGGTTTTGGTTTTCAAATAAATGTAATGAGGTGACTCTTGTGTGTGAATGTTGCTGCATTTGCAAGAGTGACGATTTCATGTATTCTTATAGTCACGTGGAGAAAATTATGTTGTAGGGTGATGACGACATTACTGTATTGTTACTATGGTAATTATGTCAATCATATCTCCGACACCCTGTTTCTCTTTGCCGTTCCAGAAGTAAAACAAAAGAGAAGTGAAACGAAAGATGACTTCCCGTTTGATAAACCGCTTAAAATTTAAATTAATGACAGTATCTTGTAAACGCTCAACTCTAAAAAGATGAATTGTATGTTTTAGCGAGATCTACATTTTTGTGACCTTTCGGTTTACCAGTTATACAAAAGTCATCCAGAATGAAGTAGGTCTTGAGAGGCTTATTCCTAGAAAAATCAAGATATATATTTGTTTGCCATAAAAATATCGTAAGCATATGCTATTTTAATCGAAATCGTCAAGAGACTTTTTTGAGAAAATTCAAAATTTCTAAACCAGTAATGTAAAGAGGAGTTAGTGGAAGGGTGGAGGGGAAAATGTTCTTGAAAATCTCCGCATTACATCCTTAGAAGGTACTAAACTTAAATGCCAAGTTTTGTCTATCCCTTACGGTTTAACAGTTATACAAAAGCCATTCAGAAAATAGAGGTCTAATACTCAGAAAATTCAAGATATACACTTTATTCTTTATGTAAATACATTTAATATATGGTATTTTAATAAAAGCCATAGAGCTATATTTGGCAAATTAAAAGCTTTCGAATTTTTTGCCATGTAAAGGATAGTTTGGAGTGGGACACTTTATTTGGAAATTATCGTGTCGCATCTTTGGATGATACAACACTTAAATACTAAGTTTGGTATGACAGAAGTAACGTATCCAGAGTCATGGGGTCGTTTCCAAAGTTATCCTCCCTTGAAGAAATTGTTTATATAAACTAATAGCATATCTACGTTGCCTTGAAGGTGCATCTGTCTCTGTTTAAAACTTGAATCCTCCTGGACTTTAATATTTTACGTTTTGAGTAGAAAAATTGTCGCTAAGCTTTTATACTAGAAATGTATTTTGATTTGAATAAATTTAGCTAAGTAATATATTATTACTTTCTCTATACGTACCATGTGCAAAGTGTATAGAGAAGGTATTGCACTCCACCCAAAAATTCGATACCGAGTTTTCACCGGAAATATATGTTTTAGGGTCCCGTGTATCCAAAAAAAAAAAAAAGCATTTTCAGAAAAAGGTGCGTGTGTGTGTGTGTGTGTCCATGTGTCTGTGAACACGATAACTCAAAAAATTCGGTAAAATACCATACTTGGTATTTAAGTTTAGTATCTTCCAAGGGTGCGACACGAAGATTTTGAAAAAAAAATCCCCCCACCCCCAACTACCCTTTACATGGCACTTTTTTCAAAAATGTTGATTTTCTCAAAATTGCTCTAACGATTTTGATTGAAATGTTGTGTATTAAATATATTTACCTTACAAATAATATGTATATCTTGAATTTTCTGGGAATAACATCTGACTATTAATTTGCGGGCCACTGGGTAAACTGTCGTGAATTACAAGACGCCTTTATATGTAAGAAAATCTGTACAGAAAACCATGTTTAAGTTTTCCTCATTCATCGTCTTTCATTTTTACTCTCTCTACATAGTACACGGTACGTAGGTAGAGAAGATATTGCACTCCACCAAAAATTTAGATGCCGAAATTTCACCAGAAACAGTATTTTAGGGTCCTCTGTATCCAAAAAAGAAAAAAAATGGAAAAAAGTATATATCCCTTTTTTCGTAAAATCAACAATTTCTGAAATATTTTTATTCGTTTGCGTTTTAAAACACCACTTTTCTCATACGGACATTTGTCAACTACTCCTCATACAAAAAATAAAGTTCAATCACATACCAACCAGCTTTTAAAAAAGTTCACTATCGCTTTAGTTTAGTGTATTATCATATTTCCCTTACATGTACATAGTACAGTAATAATAAGACTATTTCTGTTATTGGTTTTAATTGTTTTACACACAAGCACTCCACCAAAAATTTAGATGCCGAAATTTCACCAGAAACAGTATTTTAGGGTCCTCTGTATCCAAAAAAGAAAAAAAAATGGAAAAAAGTTCGAGTGTGAGACCGTGTGCCTGTGAACGCGGTAACTCAAAAACGAAGAGTCGATAAAATACCAAACTTAGTATTTAAGCTTACTATCTTCTAAGGGTGAGACCCGAAGATTTTGAGAAAAACAACCTGACACTAAACCACCCTTTACATGGAAAAATGTTTGAAAATTAGGGTTGCTAAAAAATTGCTCCACTATTTTGAATAAAATTCTATATATTAAATACCTATGTTTACATGAAAATCATATGTATATCTTGAATTTTCTGGAAATAGCCTCTTGAAGACAGTTCTTAATGAATTTTTCTGAATTTTGCGTAGCTGGTAAACCGTAAGAAATAGACTAACTTCCTAAACAAAGAATTATATCTCGTTAAATCACACAATTTATGTCATATCCCTTTTTTCGTAAAATCAACAATTTCTGAAATATTTTTATTCGTTTGCGTTTTAAAACACCACTTTTCTCATACGGACATTTGTCAACTACTCCTCATACAAAAAATAAAGTTCAATCACATACCAACCAGCTTTTAAAAAAGTTCACTATCGCTTTAGTTTAGTGTATTATCATATTTCCCTTACATGTACATAGTACAGTAATAATAAGACTATTTCTGTTATTGGTTTTAATTGTTTTACACACAAGCCGTGTGTAGGACAGGAGTTGGATAGGAAGATTCAGACTGAAAAATTCAACGCCAAAGCCGGGATTTTAACCACGGATCTCCCGATCTCTAGCCGGTTGCTCTGCCACTGAGCTACCATGGCAACATACCGGCATAACACTGAACTTCTCAACTGACTCGCATGTATCCCGGTAAACCACAAGGCGATCTAAAATTATTTTGAGATGACAACTCCAATGGCGACTTACAATGCTTTAAGTACTTTTAAGTCCCAGGAATCATAGTACAGCCAACTATTATGGTCATTTGGTATTGTTTCTGTTATGTTTATCTCGATGAAGTAGATATCAGAATAAGCCTTTTAATAATTTGTTACAGAGGCGTCAACAAAGTCATTTGAATGGCACTCATCAGATTTTTTGCAAAGATCTATTGGGGACAGGATAATGTTGTCCTTTATAATATTACAACAGACACTGTTCATACTTTAGTTGCATTTAAACAAAAACTGAGACGCATGATTCATTTTAAAAGTGTAAATATGTAGTTTTGAGAAAAACGCTGTTTAATAAAAGATTTTACTTGAAAGCAGGGGTATTCTACGATTTGTAAAAGACTATAGAGTTTTTCTATAGAAGCCTGCGGTTATAACAATTATTTGCCATAAAAAATTTACTGTTTTTGGACAATTGTAAACAAAATTCACTTTCCCTTAAGTCATATAATAAACATGTTTAAAATAACAAAACAGAATATCCTTATCATGTATTAATTGATACTCCATTTCTCGTGTTTGTTTTCTGGAAGCAGAGAATTTATGAACTAAAGTAATAGCAACGTTAATTAAGGATGTCATTCATGCTGGAAGTGTGATGAATACGTAACATTTAAGAGATGTTAGCTTGACTCATTTTCATTCTGACCTTTAAGACATATTAAAGATGTTATAATACCATAATTGTAGCATATATTAAAGATATTCACATCACAAATAAAATGTATATTTTGAATTTTCTGGGAATAGTCTCTGAAGAGCTCTTTATTCTGAGTTTTGCAGAATTTTGCATAACGGTTAAACCGCAAGAGACAGACAAAAACTTACTACACAAAAAATTTAGATCTCGTTAAAACACATAATTTACGTCATATATGTTTTTCATGTAGAGCTGATTGTTTTCGACATATTCATGTTATTGGTTTCAATTTTAAATCATTTCACTTTTCTCAAACGAGACCATTCAAAGCTTTTAAAACATTTGACTATCGCTTTAGCCTAATATATTCCCTTATTTCCCCTCTACTTAGCGTAGTGATCCTCGATCCTACTGTTTGCTTTGAGTCCCGCTGTGAACAACCGAAAGAAGTGGACACAGAAAAATATAAAGGCAATTAATGAGTCTGCCATTCCGTTTTACAAGGACAAATATAAGCTTAAAAATATATCAGTCAGCGGATTAATGATAGGGGCTAGAGGTACAATACCCAAAAAATTACACCAATTTTGGAAAGATTATGGTTTGAATAAACGCCTACTGCATACGACACCGATCATGGCAATCAGAGGATTTATTCTCATCCCCAGAAGTCGTTTTAATTCTGGTGCTATAAAAATTCATTAAATTTTATTGTGCAATTTGAAATTACAAGATTTGTATGTGCTATTTGTATTAGATTTGAAGTTTATCATTTCTAATTTTATATGTTACCTGTACTTAGTTTAAATTTTATTTTTACCACTGTAAATTATTTTTAAAAATGTTAGTTTTGTAATTATACTTTGTAATAAGACCAATTCTAGATTAGCATGACGCAGAATAAAGAATAATCTTTTGTAATAAAAAGTTGTTTGTAGAACAGAAAGTTATGTAAATGCAACACATCTGTCTTATAAGACAAAACGCACATTCCCAGTAACGACGACAATTACAAATGTACCTTTGGTCCCGAAGCTGGGTTGAATTATTGTCTGACCTGCATATGCTTAAGTTACACATGTTGTTGAATACGTGGTCTAACTGTTAATCCAGTGGTATTATATCGCATACTATGGACCATAGCAGAGATGATGCAGTACCACGAGATTCCCAGCTCCTCTCCCGGGGAGCCGCAGGAATTTTCGTTTATTTATTTCACAGATTAAACTCTATTTTACATATTCGTCTTATATTTTCATAATCTAAAAACAATCTGATGTGTTCCATTGACATGACTTTTTCTACATCTTTGCAAAAAATGATTGTTAGAAAGCTTAAGCTACTATTTACTTCATGCTAATCGAGAAACAAACAGCAGAAATAGTCTTGCTTCCTTGAAATTAGATGTGAAATCAGGAAGTAATATAGATTAAACTGACTGTCAAAAGCTGGTTGCTATAAGACTGAAGTTCCTTTGTGTATATGGACAGCAGTTGACAAATTCCTGTATGAGAAAAATGTAAGTTTTTTAAAGCTGAAACTAAAAACAAAGAATATCTTAAAAACGGTAAACTCCACGATAAAACTGTATATGACATAAATTATGTGTCTTAATATGCTCTACATGTTCTATGTGATAAGCTTTTGTTCATCTCTTATGGTTTAGCCGTTATGCAAAACTCCGTAAAGTTCATCCAGAATAAAGTAGTCTTCAGAGGCTATTCCCAGAAAATTCAAGATAGACATTTTATTTGTTGGTAAATAACTTAAATATAAGCGATTTTAATCAAAATCGTTAGAGCCATTTTGAGAAAATCAAATTTTTCGATTTTTTTTTCTATGTAAAGGGTAGTTGGAGGTGGCGGATTTTCTTGAAGATCCTTGGAAGATACCGAACTAAAATACCAAGTTTGGAATTTAACGGTCTTTTCATTTTTGAGCTATGATGCCCACAGACACACACATACAGACAGACACACACACACGGACATTTTTATAAAAATGCTTTTTTTTTGCTTTCAGGGGGTCTCAAAACATATATTTTCGGTGTAATCTCGGTATCGAATTTTTGGCTGCAATACAATACCTTCTCTATACACTATGCACATAGTACGTGTAGAGAAAGTAACAATTAAAGGAATTTTAATACATGTGTACATTTTAGAATTTTTGACTGAAATGGTGAATAAAAGAGACAATATACTTAAAACAATATCCACTAAAAATTGTATACTATACAATTGTAAATTCAATATTTCAGTTATTTAAATGGAGTTTAAAGCAGTTTCTTCTATATATAAATCGAGGACAACCGAAGAGTAAATGTTTTACTTGGAAAATTAAAATCAGACTGTAAAATTCAATGGCACATCCAGGATTTGAACCAGGGATCTCTATCCCGTCGCTCTAACCAATTGAGCTATGATGGCAACATGTCGTCATGGCATTAAATTCAACTGACTCGCATGTTTCCCGGTAAACCACAAGGTGATCTCAAATTATTTTGAGATGGCATACCCCAAAGGCGACTTACAATGTCGTAAGCACTTAAAGTTCTGAGCTTCGTAGACTAGCCAACTATTACGCCAAATTAGCTTTAAATTAAATAATTTTTCCACACAAGCGGTGTGTAGGACAGAAGTTTCATAGGTAGATCCATTTTTTCAAATCTCGACTATGACATTGAGTTTTTCAGTGTGACTCTACCTATACAATTCTGTCTTACACACCTTTTCATAATAATGTGAAATTGTCGGAATTATGTATTAACTCGGCGTCACCAGAAACAAATTCTTTAAGTATAAAATCAGGCGACTGGATATATCAGGATAAAATAGGGTCTTGTTACTGAGCCATTGTTGCTATTTATCCACTGCGAAATCCAGGTGTTTATTGTTTGCATTTTGTGCTCTGACTTTATTCTTGTTATTGAACGTTTTACTTTCTCCACACGTACTATGTACATAGTGAATAGAGAAGATATTGTATTTCACCCAAAAAGTCGATACTGAGATATACATTATGTACATAGTACGTGCAGAGAAAGTAATTACGAAAAGACAACAATGATTAGTATTTTTCACATTTCGAAGCAGACTTGAAAGGAACACGTAGCAACATGTAGTAAGACTTCCTTCCTTACATTTGGGTACATTCACAAATACGGTTCTGGCAACTTGCCCAACAACCCCAGCAGAACACTGAGAAAGCTGGTTACATGTTGGACACTGGCCAGGAGTCTATTTCACGTGTACTCATTCAGAAATCCCTGCGGTACATTCTCAATGTGAACCATTATGTTATTGTTTCAAGTTACTATGTCCTTGCTAACATTGTATAACAATAAAAGAACCCTAACAACAGGTTGAACACAGATGTATTGGATAATATTCAGTCAAATATTTGGTATCATTTTACCATCGCCTCTAACAGTTAAAAATATTATTCTTGATTATTTTACTCCGGAACTATAATTGAAGGCCTAAGAACCATCTCCATATGAGGTCAAAATGGAGCGGTTGCAATCTGTCGGTATAGTTTATGGTTATACATCTTATATTGCAGTTATATCTGATAACTGGGCCATGTCAGCATCTCTCGTTTATAAACAGTAGAGCATCACAATATTGGTCTAAATGAAACTACAAATTCTGTTAAAGTCAGTGTGTCCAAATCCTTGCAGCAAATCACACTACCGCATATGATGATGTTATGTACATGCTACCATTTATTCCCCCAGTGAATCATGATTTTTACAAGAGTTTGCGTGTACAGGTCAATAATGATGATCAGTAGGACATTGATTAGACGTATGGAAATGGCCCAGTTACATTTCTTTAGGCTGAGCCAAATCCCAGCAAAGGAAAATAGCTCCCAATAAATAACTGTAAAACCTAATTTTGCATGAAGCCACATTAATGTTGTACTAATATAAGATAGAAAATATGTTCTAGATTGCTGTGGCATATAGTTATTATGTGTAACTTGGCTCAAAAAGTATGATATTGAAAAAACATTGACCTTCTATTTCTCCATTTTTAAAAAATGATGCTTGGTTCTCAACCCTTCAATTAAACGACTCTACTTTCATTTATACTGGATTCTCTCATTATTAAGGCTGAAATTTATGAAAATCACAAGAGCAATAATTTAAATATTCCTAAATACAGAAAAGGTGTAATTGGACACCAGATGGCATTTCTAAATGCGTTAACTGGAGAACAGCAAAGCATTAAAGTGTAAAGTAAAGTAAAAAACAAACTGTGAAAAAGAAAAGCAGCAATGCAAGAAGAAGAACCCAGAAAAGACAGCAGCAGAGGAAGGAAAAGGAAACAGAGGGTCCAACCTACCAACTTAATGTGAGACATGCATTCAAATCTTTCCTGGTTTCCTCGCTATGTATATTTTCAGCATTTTTCTTGCTGTAAAATGCTCCTTGCGGAACATTTTTTCGTAACACAAATAATCTGTTAATATTCACCGAGGTACAATGAATAAGCATTACCCTAGGATTTCCATTAGATGTATTTAAAAATATGTTTTCAATTTTCAAACTGAAAAATTGTATTTTTATGACTATAAAAGCACATTCTTAACTTTAAAAAATATTGGAGCCTAATCCAAAGGAGACACAGATAAGCCTAGGGTAATTTAAAAAAGAGATCTATTGTGAAACTAGGTTAAAATATTAGACAACAATTTTAATGCAAGTAGCCCTTTAATGAGGCGACAGAAACATAAACCAATTTGACCATAACCTCCAAACCTTAAGCAAAAAAAATGAAATTTGCACTGTAACTTATCTGTTGTATACATTATTGGTTTGGAATTTCAAACTTTCAGATAAATATATCTTTAAAATGGAGTCTAAACTAGGAAACTAGCATACGGGTGACGGTAAGACCGATAAGAGAATTGCTCCCAAATATTTGTTTACAACGTCAAATTAGGTTAAAAAAACAGACAAGTATAGGCAGTGAGAGAGAAACACTTTCGAATGCCTTATGTCCATTTAATGCGCGTTGTGCAACCAGAGGCATTTACCAGTAAGAACCACTATCACCAATGCCCTACAAGTCGAAGGTTTTATAGTCCACGAGGAACTTCAATCGATGACGGTAATAGAAGGACAGATATGATAGTCTTCAAGTCTGAGAAAAACAGGATATATACTTTTTATATCTGTCAGATTTGAGAGCCACGAGAGTCAGGTACAAGCTTCCGAAGTAAAAATTAATTTGCGAACCCACCATATTCTAAGGCATATATTACACTATCACATTTTTGTGTCACAGAAATGTGATCAAATAGATATGATAAAACATGTTACATCTTTGATCACATCTAGCTGTGACATACTGTTTAAAAGCTACACCCACCATTACATCTTTGATCACATCTGTGATTACAAAATCTGATGTGTTACATTCACATGACTTTCTCTAACTGCTCTACAAACTTCCTACAAAATATTATTCTTCTTCCTACACCTTGCTAATCGAGATAAGCATTAACAGAATGTTCTTATTACTTAGTTCCTTATAAGTATATGGGAACTAAAGGAATGCGCTAAGCTAAAGAGATAGTCAAATTTTTTAAAAGCTATCGTTGTATGATTGTCATTGCAAATCGTTTCACTACTTGGCCAGGACTAGAACAAAAGAAAAACAGACACTTTCTGTCTGAAAAAACTACAAGTACTTCACAATTGAAACCAATAACTAGGAATATCTTGGAAATGGTTACCTCCACAACAAAAACGTAAATTGCGTGTTTTGACGAGATATACATTTTTTGTGTAGTGCGTTTTTGTCCATCTTTTACGGTTTACTGGTTAATCAAAATTCGGCAAAATGCATCCAGAATAAAGAGATTTCAGAGGCTATTCCCAGAAAATTCGAGATATACATTTTATTTCGGATATAAATAGCTTTATAAACGGGATTTTAATCAAAATCGTTAGAGCTATGTTTAAGAAAATAAAACTTTTCGAAAATTTTGTCTATGTTTAGGGTAGTTTGTGGTGGGGGGGCTTTTTTGAAAATCTTCGTGTCGTATCCTTGGAAGATACTAAACTTAAATATCAAATTTGGTATATAATGGTCTTTTCGGTTATGAGCTATGCTGTCCATGGTGCAATCTGCAGACAAGGTGATGGCCTCGGATTTTTTTGGGATGCACTGGAATCATCTGCATTGGTTATTTGCAGAAAGGAAGAACGATAAATGGAGAGTATTATGCATCCTTATTGCACCGGTTAAACGGAGAAATCAAGAAAAACGCCCTCCTCTCTTTTTTGCATAGTGTTTAACGCCCGCTTATATTACTTGTGGCACCGCAGGTGATGACACTGTTGATACATGGAATGAATATGGAGAACCGGTAGAATGCGATGGCGGGGGAAACCGGAAAACACGGAGAAAACCCACCCCTGCGCCGCTATGTAGTCTAACCCCTCTGGCAAAGAAAATGTTCGCTTCCATCAAGCGCAGTTTAGATAGAAAAAATTATTGAATTAAGGTTCGAATTACAACATCCACCGTATTCACCAGATTTAACTCCTAGTGACCTCTTTCTTTTCTTTTCAAACTTGAAAAACAGGATCGGTAGAAAACTATTCACGTGTAACGAAGAGATCATCTCCCAACATATGTCTATTTTGAGGACCTTCCGAAATCCTACCTTTTGGAAGGGTTAAAACAGTTGAAGAAACAATGCGAAAGTTGTATCGAGCTAAAAGGAGATTATGTTGGAAAAAAATCTACCAAAATAATTTGTTTTTACATATTTTTCTTAGGACCTATTGAACGCCCATCGTACCGAGTGATCAAAACTATTTTGGTTTTATTGAAACGGTAGATTCCGTTGTAATATGGCAACTAGCTCAGGTTCTCCTCGATTATATTCGCCCACGGATGTTTGAGCGCTATCTCGAAGCACAAAGAAAGTATCAGCTATCATAGAAGAGTGTTACTTCTCGGACCTAGCACCATCAGGTTTCCACTTGTTCGCGCTCTAAAGGAACAGCTCAGAGGTAAACTGTTTCCAGATGAGAAAGCATTGCGGATCACTGTCTGAACGTGTTTCAGTAAACCAAATCCCCATCTTCTCCTCTCAAAGCTTTGATTTAAGTGCCTAGTTGAGAAACATTCTTCAGAAATCTGAATAAATCAGTCATAACACAAAGGTCACAAGTCACTAACCTGAAATGTTACAAGAGAGATTAAAAACTTGTTTAGAATGGAAAGAAATTGATTACTTTTGCTTTATTCTTTGCTGTTACTAGTAAGACTATACCAGGATTGCCGAGCGGGATGGTTTTGTTTGTGGCCCGCATTCGGAAGGTCGCAAGTTCGATCCCAATATCCATAAATCTTCCTAACCGCGAAGATGTACTTGAACAGTTCTTCCAATTTTTTATGAATATTACGGAAGTATTTCTCTGTGTCTGATATAGGTAATGATGCTCATAACTGTTTGACTTAGCTGATTTTTATTTTAATTGACCAAAGAAGCTTATATGTTTTCAAGCGCAGTTTGATATTTAATTTTAATAAGCGTAATATAATAAATATAAATTTAATATGAATGTTATTTTAAGCTGTTAATAATACTAATAAATAATAATAAGTATAATAATATACGTAGTAAAATTATGCTTCATTCAGAACAAAGAACATTTATTTTTATGTTTTCTGTTCATAAATGCAATAAAACACATTAAATTGGAACAATTTGAACTCTGTATAAAGATAAGTTTGAGGTGCGTAATTTTACTCTAACTATAATAAAATGTAATTATGTCAAATAATATTTATTTTATTGGCGTGTCCATTTTCCCAGTTTTAATAAAGTGAAGGTTAGACGTATCTACACACATGCTTACTATAATTGCTATATGAAATTTAAATATTTAGAATATGTATTTCATTGCAGGTCACAGCAAATGTACGGTCCCTGCAATATAAATTGATTCTAAGAATAACTCTGCAAAACCTAAAGTTGGGAATGACTGATCTAATCTACTCGCATACCTAATACCGAGTGTATACATTATTTTGATCCGTTTTTAGCATATTGGATAAGATATTACGTCAGCCCTGAGTGGTTGCACTTTAGTCTTCAAAAATTAATGACGGACAGACTATAATATGTTGTACGGCCTGAAACGTTTACACCTGGAAATATTTTTACAAATCGTATTTTCATTTAGCAAGCTGACTGAGTTAACACATACGAATCATAAATAAATGCACGCCGTGCAGTTGAAAGCATATGCTGAGCCATAATACACTTTGTATAGAACAAAATAAAATTTTAAATATTTATTTCATTGCAGCATACAACAAATGAGTCACCTCGCCATAAAATTGATTCTAAGAAGAAATCTGCTAAACCTCAGGTTGGAATGCCTGGTCTAGTTAATTTTATTTTGCTCCACTCTCAGTATACTGGACAAGACGTCAGCGCTGGGTTTTGATCCTTTAGTCTGCAAATACAGAGTGACTCAAAAACCTACGAACCGGCTGCGTGGTGTTTTTCCACTGGGCATGTGGACACATGATTCCGCGCTGTTGCTGTAATCAAAGACACGCTGATGACGCAGTTTGCTCTGGAAGTGCAGAGCTGTAGTGATATGGTGTAATTCAGTTCAACGATTTATTATTGTGTCCTGCACAAAGTGTTTTATGGCTCAGTATATGTTTTCAAAGAGACAGCGTATATTTATTTATGATTCGTATGTGTTAACTCAGTCAACTTGCCAAGCGAAAGTTAAGGTTTACATAAAGATTCCCAGGTGTACAACAATCTCAGCTCATACGGCCAAACTTTCGATGAGAACAATTGAAAGCGTGTTTCAGGACAGAATTTTTAGCAGAGATTTGTGGACCCTCAGTCCCCCGACCTAACCTCCTGCGATTTCTATCTCTGGGGTAACTTAAAACATAAAATGTACAAGATAAACCCTCACACTCTGGAAGAAATAAAACAAAATATCCGCCACAAAAATTACAGCATTTCTCAAAGTGAACTAAGGCGAGTGATGGATAGTTTCCTAAAGAGGTGCCAAAATATATGGATAAGAGTGACCATTTCAGCATCTCCTTTCATAACGTTGGTAAGTGAAGCCTCTAAAAGTATTTTTTAAAGTGTATGGTTTCAACCGCGCCTTTCTATGATAGCGGTAATAAGCGCCGAGGACGCGGACAGGAAAAGCACCGCGCAGCCGGTTCGTACTTTTTCGACTCACTTCTCCTTATTAATGAATCCGTTCACCTCAGGGGAGTAACTACTACATAAATACGATAGTTTAAACATAAACACTGCCCCCCAACCCCGTCCTTAGTACCTGTTACCTTCAGAGGAGTTGAAATCGGATAGCGAATCGATAGAGATTCTTTTAAGCCGTGGGAACTAGACTTCTTCTATACCAGGCATCCCCAAAGGTAACTCTTGCGAGATACTGACGTCATGTCATTCCCCCCCCCACTCCAGTCAATGAGGAGAAATGGCGGTAGATCACAATACTATATATGTACAGTGGTGTGCGTGCGTGTTTGTGTGGACAACATAGCTCAAAAATGAAAATACCTTTAAATTCCAAACTTAATATTAAAGTCCAGCATCTTTCAAGGGTGCGACACGAAGATTTTCAAGAATATTGTTTCGACCCAAAGTACCTTTTACACAGAAACTTATGGCCGCGCCGTGGCCGAGTGGTTAGACCACTCGCCTCTCACCTAGACGGCCTGGGTTCGATCCCAAGCGCCCTCATGAGAGATTTGTGGTGGACAAAGCGGCGATGGGGTGGGTTTTCTCCGGGTACTCCGGTTTCCCCCGCCATCTCATTCCACCGGTGCTCCATCATCATTCATGTATCATCAGTCACCGCCTGCGGTGCCATAAGTAGTTAAAGCGGGCGTTAAACACTACAAAAAAACACAGAAACTTTTAAAACTTTTGATTTTATCAAAACTATCTTAACGATTTTATTAAAATACAATATGTTAAAGATATTTGCAAATACCATGAATTCTCTTGGAATAACATTGGAAGCCCTCTTCATTCTGAATGACTTTTACAAAATTGGTAAACTGTAAGAGATAGAAGAAATGCTACTACACAAAGTATATATCCTTCTTATTGATTTGAATTTTCCAATAGTATACTTTCCTCAAATGTGAGTTCGTTATCCGTCTTTTTTTTTTTTTTTTCTTTAAGACAGAAGCACTTGATGCAGATAAGGAAGGTCTTTGGTTTGCAATCATTCAATACATAGCTTAGCAGAGAGCGCCAATGTTTCACACGTAGTGGAATGAGTTACAATGTTTTTGCTCCTTCAATTTAGACATACCTGTTCTACACAAACCTGCTCCGCTTTTGTAACCTCTGTGGAAGTGAAACAGTATCAGAGCGATGACAGAGCCAAGCTGAACTACAGCAGAACAAATTTAAAATAAACACCCGGTAGACAGTCGCTGGATTCCAACAGATCAAACCGCCCCAATTTGCTTAGGTAAGCAGATGAGAATGTCGGTAGTACATTGAGCACCTATAGAAACTAGGTTAGTTTACTTACATTTCCTGCTATTTATTACGCGAACCATACAGTGGATTCCTATTACACATATGTACGTTATCTGAATTCGAACTTCAAGTAAATAAAGTGGAGTGACAACTAGGTCACATGCACCACTCACCTCCAGCAATAATCTGTGCACCACAAGTGCACTTTCATTCCAGCCAATGAGAGACAGGATTACTCCCGCTACATTATTTCGATCAGGATTAAGTTAACATGGAAATAACGTGGTAGCAGAGTAGCTCTTAGAGATCGCATTCCCAATCAAATCAGTTGGGAGTTTCAAATATAATCGAGGAAATTAAATAGTATAAAGATGGAAGTAACATACTGTTACAATGATTGACCAAAGATTGCGAAGTCCTCATTTCGTTACAGACCACTGGGAAGGGGAGATGTGGTTAGAACCTGAAAGCGTTGGAATTGAGACTAAGAACAATACCTGGTAGCCAATTCCTTAAAAGTCTAAAGAAGAAGAGGACGATAGCAGTAGCAGCAGCAGTAGCAGTAGCAGCAGCAGCAGCAGCAGTAGTAGTAGTAATAGTAGTAATAGTAGTAATAGTAGTAGTAGTAGTAGTAGTAGTAGTAGTAGTAGTAGTAATAGTAGTAGTAGTAGTAATAGTAGTAGTAGTAGTAGTAGCAATAGTAGTAGTAGTAGTAGTAGTAGTAGTAGTAGTAGTAGTAGTAGTAGTAGTAGTAGTAGTAGTAGTAGTAGCGCACAACAGTAGTATTTTTTTTAAATATTGTTGGAATTCCACCAACCAAAATACCCCAGATGGCAAAGGTGCACACATCTCATTACTTTGCGTATGGACGACCATGTTTATCTCTTTCTTTTTCATGTTCTTCCTTCTCTTTGAGCATTTTAGTTGTCATTTCCTCAATTATTGTCCATTTCTTTTCATTTTCTAGCACTTAATTTTTATGTTCTGCACGATTATTTAATGTCAGATTTGTCTCACATATTTTTGTTAAAAAATGTATGTTCCAGTATTCCGTTTTTGTCACAACATGTTCAAATTTCACTATTTATCAAGCTCACTTTAAAAGCTAGGTCTTATATCAAGATAATCTGTGTAAAGACAGTATCCAAATTGTTCTGTTCAACCAGGTAGCAGTGGCAATAGCAGTAGTAATATTAGTAGCAATGAAACATAGACCAATAAAAAGTACCCTTTCGTTTGGTTCGTAGTACTGTTTTTCTTTATTAAATGTTGGTAGAATCCCCTTATCAGATGTGTTCCTCACCTACCCGTCCTCTTATTAGATTGAACAAAATAAGCGGCGAAAAAATGGGAAAATTTGGAAATGTTATCTTAATGACTGGAATACACTCTCTAGATGCGTCTGTTTCCTACTTACATTATGTCAAAATACAACTGTGACACTCAAACCATAACCAATGAACACAGATCCATTCAGAAGTTAGGAGTCAAGGTAATAGAAGCGTAAGAAAAATATGTAGAGTGGTTGCAAGTAAAGGTTTTTTAAACATAGCTCACCTTATAATATATGTCATTTGAACCGAAAACTATTCCCTCACTGAGCAACACTGTGGGGGTGCGGAGCTCCACGAGTATTTCCAAGAGCAGGACTAAAGGTGTGGAAGAAACACTATGAACGGGGTTACTGGACATGTTTGGTATTACAAACAAAGGTAAACAATATTGGAAGACACTGAGTTATATCTACCCAAATGCACCAAGTAAAGAAAACATTACAAAAACGTAATTTTGCATTACTTTACAGGGTTTAAAACTTTTGTTATACCATGTTTTTTATAAAAGTACAATAATAGAATGTATTAACATTTAAGTAATTTTGGAAGGGTAGAATCGGAATAAAAATTCATGTTATGATCAGGATCCAAATCAGCAGAAGTTGGTTTTGCTTGTTGCTGCTCTTCCATTTAAGCTACGAAATCGATGCTGCCAGGTCAAGACATTTTTCATGTGACTCGAATTTTACCGGAATTATACAAGGTGTTCTCAACTTATCTAGAAGAAAAATACCCCATTATCGACTAACATACTTTTTCATTCTGATTCTATCTTTCTAGCTTAGGAAGAAAGGCATAAAACTTAGTTGATCGTATTCTATCATCGAATCTAAAATTGTTTTGCATCCTAACCTCTGCTGGGCTTTGTTCTCGAGTATAGGTACACTCAATGATATTAAAGATACGCCATGAACTCCATATCGTAGACGGGATCTTTCCGCTGTCTCCGCGCATGTCTTCCTCCTGTTTGTCGCTTTGTCGCTTTGCCACCTTCTGATTCAGGAGAACCCTCTCATGTAGCTTTGCTCGCTCTTAAACCGTTTTGGACAAGCCATATTACCTTAAAATGGAGTGCACATGAAACGTAACTTGCGAGAAATGAAGTTCTGAATTACGTTCTAGTGATCACCAAACTCTGGTTGGACAATAATTCACCTCTCTCACCAGGTGTTACAAAATTAGGTTAATGTGGATAGGAAGAGTCAGACTGAAAAATTCAATGCCATAGCCGGGATTTGAACCACAGACCTCCCGATCTCTAGCCAGTTTCTCTGCCACTGAGCTACCATGGCAACATGCCGGCATAGCATTAAATAATTGACCATAATGGTTGGCCATACTATGAATCCTGGGCCTAAAGTATTTCAGCATTGTAAGTCGCCATTGGGGATGTCATCTCAAAATGAATTTGAGATCACCTTGTGGTTTACATACGAGTCAGTTGAGAAATTCAATGCTATGCCGGCATGTTACCATGGTTGCTTAGTGGCAGAGCAACCGGCTAGAGATCGGAATATCAGTGGTTCAAATCCCGTCTATGGCATTGAATTTTCAGTTTGACTCTACCTATCCAACTCCTGTCCTACACAAGGCTTGTGTGAAAAAAAAAAAAGAAGCAATTATTCCATACTTAGGTTAATATTTTCTCTGTGCAACATACCGAAGACCTAATGCCAAGTTAATTCGAGGCACGTGGAATATACTACTTATACATGCCAATCTGTTCTGAGCGTCGAGAGGGGTCGAATGCATTGCCCAATCGGTTTTGCCTTTTATTACGAGCTTAATATGTTGTGCCAGAATGGCATCAATGAAGATCGTCGTAAGACCCGAGTCCCCGTTAAACTTCACATTTTCAGCAAAATCACAGCGCCAGGCGCATTTTTAATGTCTTTGAGTGTCATGTATACTTTGTGTCATTCTGGGGTATGTAGCTAGCGTCTCATTTTGTATGTGGCGTGTTACACCCTATGCATATATTTACATATTATAGGGCCCGTTACATTCTCACTCTGTGATTATATAAGCATACTCCAGGGAGCCTGTGTATACAAGTGCCTATACGTATTCTGGAGGCTTTGCTGCAAGTGTTAATCTTATACGCCTATATTTTTACTTCAGCTGTCGCCTTTGGAAGTGATTTTTACTTTCTCTACCAAGTATTATGTTCCACATAGTAGGTAGACTCATTCTGGATGAATTTTGCATAACTGGTAAACAAAACTACACAAAAACTGTAGACCTCATTAAAACACACAATTTAGTTCTCATACACTTGTGTTTAGAGCTAGCCATTTCAGAGATATTCCTTGTTATTTGTTTCAAAATGTCTAAGACTTATATTTTCCTCAAATAGTAACCTGTTATTCACTTTTTTATCCTGGTTATCCAAAGAGAAGGGAATTGTATCACAGAGCGGCCGACTTTTAAAATATTTTGCTACAGTTTTAACCTGTAGTATTCTGTTGTTTCCCTTTTATTTATGTAGAAGTACTAAGCCAGAAATATTTAACTTGATCAGGATGAAGCAAAGAAAAGAATAGAGTTTTGTAAAAATAATGTTTTTTAAGGTAGAGACTGTCAGGCGAATATGCAACATATCATTTTATAACTCATTTTGCATCGGATTTAAACTTGCCATTTACATATATCTTCTTCTTCATAATGGTTTTTGCTAAATAGCCCATTCCAGCGAAGTAGTAGTGTCTTAGCTTTTACGACATCGGCCAACGTCTCCTATTCCTTTTGGGTTGTATTGTTAGGCTCTACATGGTATCCTTTCTTCACACATCCTCATTAAGTGTTCATTCCATTTCTTGTTCTTTCTTTTAATTTTGTCTTTTAACATATATATATATATATATATATATATATATATATTTAATTCTTCACTTATTATTTCATTTCGTATTATTCTTGCTGGTGAGCATCCTATCACATCCAGCGAAAATAGCATCCCTTGTATTATGCCTCTTTCCTTTGATTTTGCTCGACAGGCTTCGCTTCCATACAACAAAAAATTTGTTGTGTTCCATTCACGTGACTTTCTCTACATCTCAGCAACAAACTATTGTTAAAAAGCTTATGCTTCTATTTATTTCATGCTAATCGAGAAAAAATAGCAGAAATATTCATAATAGTTAATTCCTTATAAGTAGAAGCGAAATAAGGAAGTATCATAGGTTAAAGTGTTAGTCAAAAGCTGGTTGCTATGTGACTGAAGTTCCTTTGTTTGTATGGACAAGAGTTGACAAATTCCTGTTTGAGAAGGTATAAGTTTTTGCGAAAAAATGTATATAGTATAAATTGTGTTTTTAATGTGCTCTACATTCTTTGTATGGTAAATTTTTGTCCATCTCTTACGGTTTAGCATTTATGCAAAATTTCGTAAAATTCATCTAGAATAAAGTAGTCTTCAGAGGCTATTCCCAGAAAATTCAAAATATACATTTTATTTGTCAGGTAAATATCTTTAATATACGATATTTTAATCAAAATCGTTGCAGCCATTTTTTAGAAAATCATTTTCGAAAAAAGTTCAATGTAAAGGGTATTGGGGTGGGAGGATTTTCTTGAAAATTTTGTGTGGAAGATACCAAACCTAAATACTAAGTTTGGTAGTTTACCGACTTTTCGTTTTTGAGTTATCGTGTTCACAGACACACGGACCTTTTTCTGAAAATGCTTTTTTTGGATACAGGGAACCCTAAAACATATTTCCAGTGATATCTGGGTATCGAATTTTTGTTGGAATGCAATACCTTCTCTATACACTATGTACATAGTACGTGTATATAAAGTAAAAATGAACAGACATTGTCTTGTATAGTTTAAGTTTTATATATATATATTTTTCGGGCCTAAAGTTCTTTCTTTATATGGTTCCACATATGGCGTGGAATTTAGATATTTCATTTTGTATACATTTATTTTATAGATAAATTATGGATTATCTACCATTTACATATTTATATCTATGTTGATATTCACTTTCACACTTTTAATATGGACGGTAAACATAATTCTGAAAAAAAAAATTTAAATAACTCAATGTCAACCATGGATCGAGACTGAAATGTCTTTTTCAAAGTCAGTACATTGCAATTTTGAGGTAGAGATAGTGAAAGTATTTTCTCACTTTTTATATTGTTTATTTTAAGGCGTACAACACCATACACAATGGACACTGACGATATATGGATGAAGTGAGTATTGGGAAAGAAAAGTTTGCTAATGAAATGTTAGAAGTCAAACTTAGGGTTGCCTCCCCTGTACTTGCCCCATGAGAAGACGGAGGAAAACCTGGTGGCGGGGGGGGGGGCTTGGTCACGGATGATAGTCCTGAAAGAATAAGAACTGCGGATCTTCCGTTCGTGTCCATAAAACGTCAATTTAAAAGGTTTAATTTCTGGAATTCTAATCCAGCTTCCCATAATCATCAACTACAAGATGCTTATTATTTTAAGGACAAATCAGAGGAGGGGGGATTTTGAGCTGCTGTACTCACACGGCTTTCTCTGCCCGCTTTTCTGCACTCTATTCTAAACAAAATCTTATTCAACTATCTGCACTTTCATAATATTATAATTGAGGGTTTGCAAGAGAGAGCTTTGAGAGCTTTTCGGGTGATCTGCCCTGTAATGTTTATAAAATTCTCCAAGCTTTCGGCCATGGTACTCTATGGCCTTCTTCAGGAAGGACACTTCCGAGAAGCCCTCATCAGTAACCATCGCCGTGAAAGCTTCAGACCATACAAGAGAGAGCTTTGTTCCACGGAACGTGCAAGACACACGCTAGGGATATGTTCGAATCCCGATAACCGCTCACTCTAGCCTGGATTTTTCATAGCTTTTCGTGGTCAGTATAGGAAAGCTAGAGTTGTTATCTAAAACTAACATCTTCGCTTATTTTCCTCTCATTTACTTCACTTCTCATCTTTTAGGCGTGCTTTTAGATTTCATGTTGTGTTATGATGCCGGCGCGAATACTTGCTCCAGGGAAAATTTATTCCTCGCGGACCTTAGAGAGTTGATTGCTGGGACGGGTAGTTCATAGCACTCTCAGAAGTGGGGCAGGCTTCCCAAGAGTTTCTGCGGCCTATAGATTCCCATGGTACCTTTCTTTCTGGGGAGGGGTAGCCGATAGATCTCCCATAGCTCATTTCTGCCAATGGTCCTGGAGGACCGCCTTCAGGATATCCACAAAAACTGTTTTCAAGACCATTATGCCACTGCAGAAGTGACCCAGCAGAACGTAGACAAGTACCTACCAAAAGTTTAAGGACAATTTGCGTATTTCAACGAAGTGCATTATACCCTTAAATATTGTCCAGTGGTCTTATTTTTCGTCAGAGGAACTAGCCTACAGAGAAGTACATTTTAATAACGTATTGTGCAAAAGTCATTATTTTTGCATGAGTTATGGTATTTTTGCTCTTATTAGATAACTGAAAATATTTATCATTTTGTGTATTTGTTGAGGGCTGGGAATGTAAAATATGGGATATTAATATGATTTTTTTAAAAAGAAACGCCTATGCATAAGGGGCATCTAAAAATATAATATTGCAATGATGTACTGGTCTATCAAGAATTGTTAGAATGTTTATTACTTTAAAGAAAATCGGGGGAAAGGAGAATCTGAAATTAGCACAATTTGGCTTGATAAAACCGCTTAGTAAAAGAAGTAAGTCAGAGAGGTGTCTGGAGATCGCACCATTGAATGATGCCGTGCTGACTTCTATTTTGTTGTGCTGCACTTCCATTTTGTTCTAATGTGAATAGATTTTGCTAGGTCAAAATGGAGAAAAAAATGTGAAGTAGGATATAAAATGGCAAGTAATTGGTGCACATACGTGCTGCAAGTCATACAGAAATATTGCAACTAAAATGGAGATAAGTAAATCATGTGTGGAAGAGACAAGAGCTTCGAGAGGCATTACCTGAACCTTGGAATAGTATTACCCTGCAACGTTATGACAATCTTGTGAACAGTATGCCTGTGTTTCAAAGCCAAATAAGTTCTAAACAAATATTAAAATCAACTACAATGTGTGCTTGAAGTAATAGGCTCTAAATGTTTAATAATACGAGTATATAGTAGTACATTCTTTAAATATAGTTTTAAAAATACCAATTACTGTCCTTAACCATTTGATGGAAGCTCTTTACTGCGAGTTTTGTAAGCTGGCTTCACTTCGGAGCGTACAACCAAAGACAGTAAAAATACGCCTGGCGTTAATTTTGCTGAAAATTGAGCGTTTGGTGTAAACTCGGGTCTTGCGACGATTTTTATTATTGCCATTCTGCACCACATAGCAAGCCAGTGAGAAAAGGAAAAACCGATTATAAGCTTGTATAAGCAGTGTATTAATTTTGTCCACTATGTGCCCGAATTCCTTAGCATTAGAACTTCAGTATTTAGCACAGAGAAAAGATTAGCCTGATTTTGTATCACCCGGTGAGAAGGGTGGCTTATTATCGCTGACGATACTGCGAGACCATGACAGGATTGCGCGAAACAAACAGGAGGAAACAGCCAGGGCTCCTCAGCAAGGATATCATCTTCCTTCATGACAACGCGCGACCTCTTACAGCCCAGAAGACTACCACGTTGTTGAAGAGTTTTGCTGGGATATCACTGACCACCCTCCATACAGCCCGGATCTCGCTCCAAGCATCTTTCACCTTTCTCCTCACTTAAGAAATACCTAAGAGGCCGACGATTCGTATCAACACTTCACATCATGAATGAACACGGAACGACAAGATTTTTACCAGGAGGTAATAATACACTCATTCCACGAAGCGACAAGTGCCTCAACCGATATGGAGATTGTGGAGGAATACTCTAATGTATGTAGAATCAAATAGCTGCATTAGTTGTACGAAATAAAATATATTCGTTTCACTGCAGGCTTTATAACCTTAGTTTCTGATCGTCCCTCGTACATTCATTTCTAGTAGTCTTAGTATTTGAAATAAAAGAGTGGTACGTTTTTAAAGATATTGTTTTACAGGTATTACGTGTATTAGATAAGTCCGCTTTAAAATTAAAAAGCAACCTAATGTAGACTGAGTTTTAAAAAATGAAAGAGTGTTTGTGTGTTACACATAGGAGCCTTAAATGGAATTGTGGAAGTTATTAGAATGTCGTCAAATTTTCAGCAAAGATTAAAATACCCAGTACATAAACAAAGGATTTCAGAAGCTTCAGATAAACGAACTTAAACACAGAGAATACTAAAGTAGATAATATGCTAGGCTAACACTAGCAAAGGAGTGTATCAAAAAATTATACATATAAAAAAAAGGCAGCCTGAGACATCCTAAGCCCTACAGCTTGAAAATTGCATTGAATGAGCAAGAAAGACAAAAACAAGCTGTAATACAAATAGGTAACTAAGAATGCTACATTGTTTATTCAATAAGAAAATGTTGTTGGTGATACACCAGCTATGTTTTGACTATATTTTTTCGTGATAAATATGAATGCTATAAGTAACTGTAAATATATAGCAGCATGCCACTCCCAAATTGAAACACTCCTTTTTGACATTTTTTCAGCATTTTTACATACTCCTATACCTCACATGCAATCTTTAATAATTTTTTTCACAGTTGCCATATTGACTTTCAGTGTATATTAAAGAATATTAACATATACAGGGTGTTAGTGAACTATACCGAAATATTTTCACAGAATATGTAGATTACTTAAATAAGTAAAATAGGAGACGTATGACCGATTTATTGAAATGTCGAAGTAACGGCTAAAGTTTCTGAAGTACCAGTACGCCACTGGCTAGTTTATCAACCATTCGAGAGCATAACACGAAAAACGAAGGGATATATTACAGCGTATCTCTCTGGCGTAGTGGTTATGACACTGGCTTTCAAGTGAAAGATAGTTTCCGAGTTCGGGTCTCGTTCACGTATCGCGGTACTTCGTCTGGAATGAAAAAAAAATAATAAAAAACATTTACTTTATGACAGGAATCGAACTCATGACCTTTGTGACAGCAGCTTCCCGCGTTACGCATTAGGCCACCAGAGCAGTTTTTTGAAAAAAACGCCTCTAGAGTAGGCTACATAACTCAAGAACGTAGTTAATAAAATGCTCAGTGTCGTACTGTCAAGTGATTAGCTCGAGATTTTACAGATTTTTGCGACATTAAATCTTGAGAACGCTAGTAACGGGCTGCTAAAAATTGATATTTCTGTATTCGGACAGCAATTATAAAGACATTCTAAGCCACTTTTTCAACCTGCTTTGCTTAAAACCGACTTATTAGCACCTGATAACCACACGTTTAACGCTATGTAGTTGCATTATGTTTCTCCGGGGACCATGCATTGCCGAACTCAAATTACTTATATCAGTCACGTGCACAATCTCGCAAATTATTTCGGTGCATTTCATTAACACCCTGCATATTAAACAATTTATAATTAAAGTCGAAAACCAAAGTGTTTTGGTGATCACAAAAAACAATATATATATACAATAATTTGGAGTTAATATAAAATATTTGATGCGTTCCATTAACATGAATTTCTTAACCTATATGGCAACAAATTATTCTTGAAAAAGTTTATTATTCTATCTGCTTTATGGTAATTGAGATAAACATTATCAGAAATGTTCCTATTGTTTACTTAGCTTCTTATGAGTAAATGAGAAGCTAGAGAATACACTACGCTAAAGAAATAGCAAAATGTTTAAAAGCTGACGCCATGGGATGGTTTTGAAATTAAGTTCTCTTTACATGATCCAGGATATGTGATATGTGTGAAACAATTAAAATTCATTCTCTTTGCATGTTGGAGTAAAAGAAAAGAGTTATGGAAAAACAAAAGAGGACTTTCCATTTGAGGAAAGTTTAAGTAGATTAAAATTGGAACCAATATCGGAATATCTTGAAAATTATTAACTCTATAAAACATTTAAATTACATAAATTGGGTGTTATGACGAGATCTACTTTTGTGCGGTACATTTCAGTGTATCTCCTACAGTTTACCATTTATGTAAAAGTTAATCAGAACGAAGAGAATTTCAGAGGCTATTCACAGAAAATTCAAAGCTTATGCTTTATTAAATATTATGATATTTTAACCAAAATCGTTACAGTCATTTTTGAGAAAATTACAATTTTCGATCTAAACAGCAATTTGAGCAGGTGGAATTTTCTTGAACATCTTCGTGTTGTAACCGTGGTAGATGCTGAACCTAAATATCAAGTTTGGTATTTAGACGAGTTTTCGATTTTGTCTTATTGTGTTTACAGATATATGGACTCATACACACGAACCTTTGTCTTAACATGCTTTTTTTGGATTACGGTGATCTCAAAACATGTATTTACAGTGAAATCTTGACATTAATTTTTTGGTGGAATACAATACCTTCTTTATCTAGGGTGTTAAAATCGACACCCCAAAACTAATCTTAATCCAACATCGAGGTCACAATCTTTCTTTTCGATAAGAACTCTCCAAGTGTATAATGAAATGTTTGGGTGAATTAAAATAGCTCAAATAATTTCTGTATTTTTAATGGAATTTACACTTTTAATTTAGGTTTATTTTTTATTTAGTATGTGCAGAAAAAGTAAAAAGTCTCCATCTGACTAATGTATGAAATAAGTTTGGAGTCCACCCCAGTAATTTTGGTGAACTAATGTACTTGGATACTGGTCTGCCCTAACGAAGCATATGTATGATCGTGTTTTCAAATCTACTCATACGTACTGCTTTTTAAAGCTCCTACAGCTTCTGTATAAACGTAATAATTAATGTCGTGGTAAATAACGAAGTGTAAGTAACCTATCTCAAAAGGAGGCATGTTACACGTAAGCGTATAATCTGCAGATAACACAGATATGGCAATCTAAGGGCGGCTAATTCATTAGGTAAAGGGGGGGGGGGTCTAGGTGGAATTAAAAAAAATCTGAGGTGTCCCATTCACATGAGTTTCTCTACATCTCTGCAACAAATTATTTTTAAAAAACTTATCCTTCTATTTACGTCATGCTTATTGAGGAAAATTAGCACAAATAACTTTATTACTTGCTTCCTTGTAACTAAAAATGGAATAAGAGAGTACCATAGATTAAAGTGACACTCTAAAGCTGGTTGGTATGTGCCTGTATGGAGAGAAGTTGATAAATTTCTGTGGGAGAAAAGTTTTAAGTTTTTTAAATCTGGAATCAATAACAAGGATATCTCAAAAACGATAAACCCCACGAAAAAATGTATATTACGTGTTTCATCGTGATCTCATTTTTGTGTGATCAGATTTTGTCAAACCCTTAAGGTTTATCAGTTATACAAAATTCAAAAAAATCATCCAGAATAAAGATATCTTTAAAGTCTATTCCCAGAAAATTGAAGATATACATTTTATTTGGCATGTAAATATCTTAAATATAAGAAATTTTAATTCAGATCGTTGGAGCTGTTTTAGAGAAAATCAAAAATTTTGATTTTTTTTCCATGTAAAGGGTAGTTAGAGATGGGGCATTTTCTTGGAAATCTTCGTGTCGCATCCTTGGAAGATACAAAATTTAAATACCAAGTTTGGTATTTAACGGTATTTTCGTTATTGAGTCATGCGGTCCACAGACACACACGGACTTTTTCCAAAAATTCTTTTTTTTGGATTCAGGGGTACCCCCAACATGTATTTCCGGTGAAATCTTGGTATCGAATTTTTAGGGGTCATACAATCCCTTCTCAATACACTATGTACATAATTGATTTAATTGATATTAACCATTTGACGGATTAATTTAACAATAAATATTTGGTCAAAATGGAAATCGTTCAAGGCGTATTCGTAAAGAGTGATAAAGAATAGCCTGAGCTTAAGATCCGGAGTTTGATTCCACACATTGAGAGTAAGTAGATTAAATATTTCACCATCGTGATCAAATACGATTCGGGTTAGAAAGATTTGTCTGTTCCGAAACCAAGAAATTTACAACTGATCCTTTCATCTCTTTATAGGACGTCCGTATTTCTTCTCCCTCGGGGTTCACATTATGAAGTTTATGTGAATGTGAATGTCCTCTATTCGTATCATATTCTCATACCACTTATTTCTGTATTTATTTATCCTCTCATTACACCTAGTTGCTTTCTAATAAGCTGGGTCTTTTGTGAACCTGCATTTGGGGACCGCTAATGGCTTTAACAATCGCATCTGAATCTTTTTTCCATTCCAATTGTTAAAGTCCAGATTTCTGCACCACAAAACCACTCAAGCATAGCTAAGAGCTCATAAAATTCCAATATGGTCTCAATAGTTTATTTAGCTAAAAGTTAAGTACCGATATTTTAGCGGAGACACACATTTTGAGGTACCCTGAGTATATGTCCATGTATTCGTGAACAGCATATGTAGATGGTGACAACTTCGTTCCGTCTTGAGCATGAAAGGACGCAGTAGATGGCGAGCTAGGAGCAACGGCACAGCCATGACTCCCAAATGAGTTCTAATGTCCTCAAGGGCGGTTTTTATTCCCGGAAACCAGCTGAAGCCCACGGATGATAAGAACTCCAAAATGCATCATTTTTCCTTACTCTGCCGCACCGAAACACTATCGCGGCCATTTGGAATGCGCGTATTAGTTTCTCTCGTTTTCTTAATGATATCTCGATCACAGGTAGAAGTTATGTACGGAGAAAGCTCATGAAATTCATCACAAATGTTGTGTGTCTATTGTTTGTATATACGGAAAATAAATACATGTTAGGTTATCCCTATGTATGTATAAGCTGTATATCCCACTAATGACAATACTAAAAATATATGTATATAAATATATATATATGTAAATGAATGAAACTACGTTTATAAAATAGGCGCAAGTTATGAACCCTGAAATAATAATTGTACAAACTAACAAGTTATAACACACAAACATAACTACATTCTCTAAATTAATAAAAACTGTTTTATTACTCAGGATATCATATCCATAAGGAAATAACTAGAGTAAACGTTAATTCCAAATGGAAATGAATTACAAAATTATTACCGATTATTATGTTTTATGAATTAATAACAATCTAAACAATGATCTTGATCAAATTGACTCCTACGACCGTTAAAAGCATTCCAGCTTTACTAAACTGTCCTTATCAGCTGGTGCTAGGTACTGGCATTTACTAGGTGTGTCTCATAGCTATTGACTGAGTAGTAGACTGATTCATGCTCCATCCATCATCACCTCCACCAGCACCGATATTCATATTGTAGCAACACCTGAACTTATCGCTATCTCCCTCACCCTCGAGGTTCCTGTGGGATAATCGATGCATGGACGGTACTACACAATGATCTACAAAAAGAGAAAAACTAAAGGTAAACTCTACAAATTCAACTTGTTATAGATCCGAATCCCCGATTCCCCTATTTCCCTATTTCTAAACAAGGGTTTACTCAGCTCTAAATGAAGTACATCCCTTTCCTATAACATAGAAAAACAATCAAGGCCAACCATCCCAGTCAGCAAATATCGCCTCGAACATGTCCCTTTGAACAAATGGACCTACTGGTATGTTAGATAAACTGCGCTCATACGTTTTGCTGGTTGCATATACGTAAGGCAAACATTCTCCTGTCTTGGTTTCCCGTCTCCAGATCGACTGACATTGTATGCCACTAGTACTGCTGCTTCTGGTTCCCAAAGTCGCGTGCTCAAACCCGACGGAGGGCGATGGATTTTTTTTCAGGCGTAAAATCCTCGACATGGCTTCTTCGGAAGGAAACTGCGTCATAGATTTTCGGCATGTCAAAATCCTCAAGTCTAACAAAGAGGCCTCTGAGCAATATAGATTGGCACGCTAAGAACAGCAGCAGCTAAAGAGCATTCATAAATTTATTGCATTATCATCAAGAACATGCAAGATACAAGTTGCTCACCACCCAACTGCAGAGCTGCATCATTTATCCAATGTGCATATTGCGGTTTACTTGTGTGTTGAACATATTCTTGCACCAAGACCCACAAACATATTTAATAAAGGTACGTTCAACTAAATAGAACAAAGTACACTTTATGATACACCTGTGTCTCCTGACCTATTACAATATCACTATCTACAAAGCTCACCAACATGTATAATTAATGTTAAAGGCAGCTAAAATTGGTATACTAAGTCATGATTGCACCTGAGGTTTCCACGGTGATTAATTTTATAGAGACACTCTGCGGAGGTAAGAAGCAAACTTCGGAAGTGGCCACATTCACTAACGTAAACCAAAATACAGAGTGTGTTTCGCATGATTCTAGTAGCAATGGAGCTCTATTATTAAATATTATTGTCTGCGCTTTATAATTTCAATTTTTTAGATTCACTGGATCTTGTTAAAAGTTCTATTTGTTAAAGCTGTATAAAAATATGTTTTTCCATGACCGAGCAGAACTGAGCTCATTTTAAATCGCAAAAGTGGTTTTCTCGGAATTCACGCGCAAAGAAGTGTAGCAAGCGTAAAATGAAGTAATTTTGTTTATCTCACCAAAATATACAGACATGGTCCTTACGTTTACCATTACTAAGAATTCAAATTATAGCAGGCCGTGCAAACCAATATTCTTATTGTTCTGTGATAAATTTTAAGAAAACAGCAGATTTTTATAATTATGATATCCTTAGAGTTGGGAAATGGTAAATCCCGAAACGCTTATGAGGCACAATATGAGAGATTTATGAAGTGGTGTTTAGAAAAGAACGAAGTTTTGGTGAATGGCTCAAACCTAACCACAAATTTATTTCATCTTTCTTTGCTTTTCTTTGAAGCATAAGATCCTGTACGCCTTCGCGCTAAATTTGAAGTTCAAATTTGCTCGCACTTGTGCTTAGTTTGAAGTAGCAATCGACTCTTATTTCAGGGCGTTTTAATGGGCTTGATGGGTTTTACAGATCCAGACTACTTGGGTATTTCTTAAATACTAGGATTTCTTTGTGGAATTGTAGTTTATTCACAATTATCTCGTACAATTCTTATAGGAAATTGCAACCGCTCGATGCAATTATGTGCTTTGTTCGAACACGAATATTCTTTCTCTCGCGACTCTAACTTCTTTTACAAATTCCGAAAATCGAATTGTTCGGAATAATATGCTTTCACTTTTTGACACAAAGAGCAGAAATTATTCAACGCGCCCAAGGCAAATATTTGTGCGTATATAATTATACACGAATACTTTAATGTACGCGTATTCTCGCTAATGACCTACAAGTGTCCTTAATATGCTTGTGAAAAGCCCATTTTATAATAACTGGCTTCACAACCAAGAAAATCAACACGTAACTATGATGCTTATTATTGAATGAACAAAATTGCATAGAGAAAATCAAAACACTTATACACGACGAAAGCACGAGGAATAATAAGCATTGCACCCAGCAATTTCAACCAGCAACACAACAAAAACATTTGAACATCAAATATAACAAAAAGAATGGAAATGAAGTTCACAAGATGTCGGTAGATTTTGAGGTTAGGTTATAAATATTGCCTCAAAAAATTCTCGTAGAAAAAACATTGTATATACACGTTGTTGTGAAACGAGATTCAAAAACCATAATTTTACGTTCTTACATCATAAATAACTATTTTATATCATGATTACAAAACTTTGTAGGACAACTTCTGACGAACTTAGCTATTATACAAGCTGGTGAGATGCACCGCATTCTAAGGGCCATTAAACAAGAACCATCTTTGAAAGGAGGTCAATGCCAGCAGTTAAAAAGTAAGACACTGCTATCTATGCTAATGACCAATGCAGTGCAACTTTAAGGCAGCATACAATTGCTCATTGCGACTCGTATAGTGGGAATTGCGCGGCAGTCATTACACGGATGGAAAGAAAACTCTTTGTCTCTCTTCATGTTCCGCCTCTGGCGACGCTCGAATGGGAAAAAAGGGGCAACTGACAGCGATGTTCTTCGTGGCGACCTGTTGCTGACATGTCAGCAGGATATCATTCCCATCCTCTTTCCTAATGAGATGAGCTCTGCACCATTTTTGCGACATGAAGGGCGATCAGACCAGAATCTGCCGGCAGCAAAGTGGATGTTGAACTTCATGCAAGGGCCCCGATTAAAAGTAGCTCTTTGTGGATGAGGTACAATGCCGAGAGCTTGAATCTTAGATTCAAGTTTAATGGCATGGTTTTCTGCCTTAGGGCATGTACTCGACTTCACTGATATATCAATTCTCATTTTTATTCTCTCTACACGTAATTTGTACATAGTAGGCAGAGAATAAATTGCATTCCCCCAAAACATTCAATGGCAAGATGTCACCGAAAACATGCTTTAAGGTCCCCGAATCAAAATATTATTTATTTATGATGTAAGAGCGTAAAGTTGTGGTTTTTGATTGGAGCGGAAATATCGTGAAAGGAGACGCAGTCAAGAATCACAAATCTGATGTGTTCCATTCACATAACTTTTTCTACAGAGCTTTAACAAATTATTGTTAAAAAGCATATTCTTCTATCTACTTTAAGATAATCGAGATACATTGGTAGGTATATCTTAATTAATTGCTTCCTTGTAAGTAGAAGAAAATTAAGGGGCTACACCAGGCTAAAACGAATGACAAACCTCTTAAGAGCTGGTTGCCATGTGGTTGAAATCCGTTTCTCTGCAGGGCCAGGAGTTTACAACCTTCAGTGTGAAAAACTATTTTAAATCTGAAAACAATAACAAGGAAAAAGGTCAATTCCACGAAGAAACGTATATCACATAAATTGTGTGTTTTAACATGATCTACATTTTTGTGTAGTAATTTTCTGACTCTCTTGCGGTTTACCGGTTACGCAAGTTTCAGAAAAATTCATTCAGAATAAAGAGGTCTTTAGAGGCTATTACCAGAATATTCAAGATATATACTTTATTTGCCATATAAATATATTTAATATACGGTATTTCAATCAAAACCTTTACAAACATTTTTGAGAAAATAAAATTTTTCGAAACTTTTTTCCATGTAAAGGGTAGTTTGGGATAGGAAAATTTTTCTGAAAATCTATATGTCGCATCTCTGGAAGATACTAAACTTAAATATCAAATTCAGTATTTTATCGACTTTTCGTTTTTGAGTTATCATGTTCACAGACACACGGACACACATACAGAACCTATTTCCAAAAATGTTTTTAATACGAGGGACCCTAATCTCGGTATCAAATTTTTGGGTGGAACGCAATACCTTCTCTATACACTATTTATATAGAACGTGTAGAGAAAGTAAAAATAAACTTTACGCTCGCGTATCATTCAATGTTTTTTTCTACGAGAATTTTCTGATATTAAAAGAAAAACAACGAAAGATGAAATAAATTTGATATTAAGTTTGAGCCATTAATCAAGGTGTAGGTATAGTTCGTTATTTATTTCGCAGGTTAGGATAAAATGCGTTCACTGGGTATAGTTTTGCTTTGTGGTTGCGCGCGCAATGACAGTGCGGCTATAGCAGGCCGTGACAAACCAATATCATTATTGTTCTGTGATATATTTTAAGAAAATGGCGGATTTTATAATTATAATATATCTAGAGCTGTGAAAGAATAGTGACATAGTGACATATAGTCACTTATTGACGTTGAACATAACTTTATATCGTGCGCGACTAATTTTAATTTTTGTCTGTTGATCAGTGATGTATACACATTAATATTGTGAATTAGTTTGCGTGGATAAAGTTAGAACAAAATTACTTTAGGCTTGTTACACTTCTTTGCACTGGATTCCTTAAAAATCAAGTTGGCGATTTGAAGTGAACTTGTAAAGTACTCAATTATGCTCGGTCATAGAAAAAAGTACTTTTAGAAAAAAATACATGTATGCATTTATATGTCTGATTTGGAAAGCACAGCCAAAAATCTGATGTGTACCATTCACATGACTTTATCTATATCCCTGCAACAAATTATTCTTAAAAAGTTTATACTTCTATTTACTTTATGCGAATCAGAAAAAAATAACAGAAATAGTCTAATTACTCGCTTCCTTGTAAGTAGAAGCGAAATAAGGGACAACTGTAGCTTAAAGTGATAGTCAAAAGCTGGTTGCTTGTCAATGAAGTTCCTTTGTCTATATGGATAGGAGTTGACAAGTTCCTGTATGAGAAAAATATACGTTTTTCATAGCAGAAACCAAAAATAAGGAATGTCACAAAAACGACGAACTCCACGAAAAAATGTAAATAACATAAATTGTGTGTTTTAATGTGCTCTACATTTTTTGTGCAGTAAGTTTTTGTACACCTCTTAAGGTTTAGCAGCTATTCAAAATTTAGTAAAATTCATCCAGAATAAACTACTCTTCAGAGGCTATTCCCAGAAAATTCAAGATACGCATTTTATTTGTCAGGTAAACATGTTTAATATACGAAATTTTAATCAAAATCGTTAGAGCCATTTTTCAGAAAATCAAAATTTTCGAAAAAAGTTCCATGTAAAGGGTAGTTGGGGGTGGAAGGATTTTTCTCAAAATCTTCGTGTCGCATCCCTGGAAGATACTAAACTTAAATACCAAGTTTGGTATTTTACCGACTTTTCGTTTTTCAGTTATCGTGTTCACAGACACACGGACACACACACACACACACACACACACACACACGGACCTTTTTGTGAAAATGCTTTTTTTGGATATTGGGGACCCTAAAACATATATTTCCGGTGAAATCTCGGTATCAACTTTTTTGGTGGAGTGCAATACTTTCTCTATACACTATGTCCATAGTGCGTATGGAAAGTTTATTCTTCTACTTCATTCAAATCGAGATAAACATTACTCTAAATTATCTTATTATTTGCTTTATTGTAAATAGAATGCTAAAAAGGGAGTTCACTAGGCTAAAAGGATATCTAATGTTTTAAAATATGGTTGCAAAATGATTGTAATTCCTTTCTTTGCATGGCCAGGAGTTGAAAAATTCCTGTATGAGCAAATTTTTTTGATTTTAAAAACAGGAACCAATAACAAGGAATATTCCAGACATTATCAACACCACGAAAAAAAATGATATGCCATGAATTGTGTGTTTTAAAGACAACTACTTTTTTGATGTAGTATTCTTACGGTTGGACAGTTGTGCAAAAGGCATCCACAATGAAGAGGTCTTCAGAGGCTATACCCAGAAAAGTCAAGATATACATTTTATTTGTCATTAAAGTTTCTTTAATATACAATATATCAATCAAAATCTTGTCAACCATTTTTGACAGAATAAAACTTTTTGAGGTTTTTTTTTTATGTATAAGGTAGTTTTGGGGGATTTTTTCGAAATCCTCCTTTGAAGATACAGAATTTCAATACCAATTTTGGTTAGTTACGGACTTTACCTTTATGACCTGTCGTGTTCACAGACATACGACACACGCATACATACACAACGGACCTTTTTACACAAGAGACCCCAAAAATGTGCATTTCCAGTAAAATCGGCATCGAATTTTTGTTGTCGTGCAATACCTTCTCTACCTACGTACTGCATACTAAGCAGAGAAAGTGAAAAGAAGCCCCTTAAATACCAAATTTGATATTTATATTTAGTATCTCCAAAGGATGAGACACAAACATTTTTAAGAAAACCCGTTCAGCACCAAACTAACCTTTACCTATATGAAAAAGTTTTGGAAATTTTGATTTTCAAATACGACTCTAAAGATTATGGTAAAAATGCAGACAAAGATATTTGATGAAAATTGAAATTTATATCAAGAATTCCCTAGCAATAGCACTTGAATTCCTCTTCATTCTGGGTGACTTTTGCATAACTAAAACCGTAAGAGATAGACAAAAGTTTGCTGTACAAAACATGTAGATGTCCTCAAAACTCACGGCTTATGTCATACATCTTTTTTTTCTTTCTTTCTTTTTTGAGATTGCCATATCCGAGCTATTCCTTGTTATTGTTTTTAATTATTGTACACAAATAGTTTTCTTAAAGAAGCCGTCCACGTTTCCTTTGCTTTACTCCTAGCTATGTAAAGAAGTAATTTAAATGGCATTACAAAGTGACCAGCTTTCAAAAGATTTGAGTATGGTTTTACATAGTGGCTACAAGGAAATAAGAACTTTTTCTGTTAATATTTACTCCGATTAGCAGCATAAAGTAGAAGAATAATCGCTTTTAAGACTATTCAATGTCAGAACAGTTAGTGATTGCCATGTGAATCCTACACACGAGTTACATATAATTAAAAATATTTGTGAATAAGAGTTCTTATTCGATATGCGTCCTTCCTTTCATGTTTAATTTTTCTATATTAGATTTACATATCAGTTTTAGCTCTCGTATACAATATTAGAATGTTTCCTATTCGAATTTCATTGGGAAATATATGTTTTTTAAGACTCCCAAAACAAAAGGAAATTATAGATAAAAATATGCCAAGTGTGTCCGAAAAACTTAAGAAAGGAAAAGTCCTTTAAATACCAAACTTTATATTTAAATTCAACGTCCCAAGGATACGACGTAATATTTTTAAGCAAATCGCACCCAATTACGGTTAACCAGGCAAAATGTTCATTATTTTTCATGCTCACAAAACTTGTAACGATTTTAATTAAATTACCAAATATTTACCACACCGATAGATATTTTTCTAATTTTTATACAGGGGACCTTATAACATGTATTTCAGGTGCAATATCGGTTAAAATGTTTTGGTGGAGTGCAATAACTTCTCTATGTATGCACCATATTCTAAGCAGAGAGAAATTAACTATTGCTATTATCCAGTTTAAAACCTTAAAATCTTTAAAATGGATTATTAAAACAACGTTTCAATGTCAAGGAGTAAAGAAACAGATGAAACGTTTTAAATATGCGGCCAAAATTTCAGTCTCAGTTTATTGACTTCCAAAAGAAACACACATTACGTGCACGGTTTATATCTTGTGTTATACGACAAGCTTTCTACTTTAAAACTTGGTTAGGAGCATCGGTTTTAAGCTGTGAAACTGATTAAATTGCTCAGTTGTTTATTATTTTTATTTTTAACATTCTTCTCCTTCCCTTCTGCTTTCTCTTTTCATAGATTAATGCTGTAAATCATAGCTGCAGGAGAGTCTCAACCATTGTCAAATATTTCTTTCCAGCTAATCTGCGCTTAAGCTGTTGTTCCTGTGCTTCATTCATTCAGCTGCGAAACTCCAATTGGGAAATGACAAACGATTTACTTCCGGAGAATAACGAAGGTGGAGCTTCATTCATAATGCCAGCTTTAAATCGCAGTCAACGTTGCATCTACAAAAGGAGCATGCGCAGAAATAGTTTTCTATCTGTATCAGTACCACTAAAAATCTGATGTCTTATACTCACATGGCTTTCTCTAACCTCTCTTCAAACATACATTGATCTCTTCAAACATATGTTTGAGTAATAAAGCAAAATTCGGAATAAAGAACTCTTCCGAGGGTAAATATCTTTAATATACGGGATTTTAATCAAAATCGTTAGATCTATTTTTAAAAAGTCAACATTTTCGAACATTTTGTATGTAAATGGGTATTTTGTGCTGGGGGGATTTTCCTCAAAATCTTCGTGTCGCATCCTTTTAAAATTCTAAATTTATATACCAAGTTTGGTATTTTACTGAATTGTTTTTGAATTATCATGTTCACAGACACACGGACACACACGGACCTGCTTCTAAAAATACTTTTCTTGGATACAGCGGACCCTAAAACGTATATTTCCGGTGAAATTTGGGTATAGAATGTTTGGTGGAATGCAATACCTTCTCTATGCACTATATATAATACTTGTAAAGAAAGTAGAAATGGATAATTTATTTCCAGATAACAATGTAACTCAACTATTAAAGTGCCAATGTGACGAGAGAGATTACGCAATTTCAACCATTCGCGGTCATCTGACTGAAGCATTATTGTCCAAACATCTGCTTTTTACGTTCTCTACACGTACTATGTATGCAGTGTATACAGTAGGTATTACATTCCACACTAAGATTTTCACTGGAAATACAAGTTTTAGGGTCCCTGAATCCAAGGAGTATTTTTAGAAAAAGGTCCATGTTCGCGTGTCTGTGAACACCCCAGAGTACCCTTTACATAGTCTTCTCAAAAATGATTCTGACCAATTTGAGTAAAATACGTATATTAAAGATATTTGCACTACAGATAAAACGTTTATCCTAAATTTCCTGGGATTAGCTTCCGAAGTCCTTTTCATTCTTGATGAAGTTTGTACAACTGGTAAACCGTAAGAGATAAACGAAAACTGATTGCGCAGGGCCATGTAAAGAGAACTGATTTAATTTGTTTCACATAACGAACAATAATGAAAGTATTTGATTGTTGTTTTTATAAGAGAGCAAGTAATATGACCATTTCTGTTAATGTTTATCTTAGCATGACGTAGTCAAAAGAATAATACTTGTGAGAAAAGCTTTTTTCAAACATTTTACTGCAAGATTACTCCTACATGTTTCACTTGCTTATTCATCACTCAGAATAATATATAATCTTACCTTACAAGGGCAGACTAGAACTAAAATAACCACCTCATCAGCCAAACGAAGGAAACTTTTAACTTGAAACTGCACCCTCTAGCAATCGCATCTCTTTCCTACGCTTCCCACCTTCAGCCTTACTGCAAAGTTGTGTGGTTACTCTAACTCTACAGGCGCTGATATTTACGCAAGACCGTTTCCCGCATATAGACCCAGAAATACTCTCTCTATTTTTCACAAATTGTGCAGAACAGAATAGGGATGAACATGATGGAAGTGGGTCTTAAATGTAAAATCCCAAAATAAGAATTTATCCGGAACAGAAGTTTTAGCCTGTATTCTTAGTCTATCCTGTTCTTTCTATATCAGTTTTAGCCTTTAAGGGACCCCGTAATCGCAAAAAACATGAAATTTGTTATTTTTTAATTTGTTTGAATAAAAATATTTATAGTTTTCTCTTCAAAATTATGCAAAATTTTCCTAAATATCTCAATTCTAAGGGTTTTAAAGATATTTTAAAAACATATTTATTCAAGTTGTGGGCATGGCAGAATATGGTGCTTAGCTGAATGTTGTTTCTTATAAACAGTGTTAAAATTTCCCTTTTTCAAAGAATATAGGTATGTCTATGAGCTTCTTGGCTAACCAAGTTCATATAGAGAAATATTATCCTGTGAATTGGCTTACTTGTTTGAACTGACAACCCTTCTTATGGCCCACGACTGTACCAAAACTTCAACCTTCAATTGATCTAAATTTAATTTTCACATACAAAAGTATTTTTCTCAAAAACTATATAAGCTATAAAGATAAAACTTCATGATTCTATTTATAGCATACAATTACACATTTTAACAGAGAACTTTGAAAAGCAGTTTTGAGATTATAATTTTATATTATATCATATAGCATTATAAAACTTTAATTGAAAAATCGGTCCTTCTCATAAAAACTAATATTTCATATGAAAATTTAGAAAACTTAAAACCCTTTGTTAAAATGTTGTATATATAAACAGTAATCTACGACAACTTTTGGAATTTTTATAGTGTTTAACCCACTTTTACTACTTGTGGCGCCCCAGGCGATGACACTAAGGATACATGGAATGCAGATGGAGCACCGGTGGAATGCTATGGCGGGGGAAACCTGAGAACCCGGAGAAATCCCGCCCCTGCGACGCTTTCTGCACTACAAATCTCACATGCGGTCGCTTGGGATTGAACCCGGGCCGTCCACCTAAGAGGCGAGTGGTCTAACCACTCGTGCTTGGCGTAGCCACAACTTTTGGATAACATGAATAAGTGGCATACAATAAAGCATTTGCTATAATATTCCAATATTGCAATAATATTCATTGAAGCATTTGCTATAATATTCCAATTATTTACGTAGACTTTAATGCCGAGCCAAAAATTACTACAAATATATAACTAGATTATTATACCAATAAAATACTAAATATTAAATTTCTACAAATTCTGTTTTCTTAGAAACATTATTAAATGTTCAATAAATATGCAATGTAGCTTAATAATTTTGAAAAATATATATATAAAAATGCTATAAAATGTAACATCTTGGTAGGCTTACAGCAGTGAGTGTTAAACATAAAGACTTAATATTTTCTCGTATTTAATAATTTTAAATATAACAATTTATTTTCCGTGAGCCTATTTCAAAAATTAAGAGTGTGATAAAGTTTACTAAAATAATTGTATGACATCTGTTATTCTTAAATGTAAAGCGTATCAAATATATTGGAAAAATACATTAATATACTGACAAAACCTATTTATGAAGTGCTAATTAAACGTTCCTACAGTCCTTCCCATTCATACTGCCACATTGTGTACACTGAATACTCCGATTATTCATACATATAAAGTCTGAAATAGGGAAACGTTTAATAAAAAATGGCAGCTTTTATTGGAAATCTTGTAGTTAATCAGATTTGCTCCAAAATCCATTATTTATCAATTTCATATCCCTTAGTGTATCCCTTTAAAAGAATTTGGTATAATCTAAATAGAGCTCGGTTTTTAGTTCCGAAGTGTACACAATTATGAACACACAGAGCAGTCAGTGGTATATAGAGAGGGCAGTGGGGAGGAGTTTGTAGCGTAAACATGCAAACGTTGCTATAGTCTATTCCGAAAGGCTCATTACATTTATTCAGATTATAGGAATCGTTATAATTCATAAAGTAGCATCATAAAACAATTATTTCGTAATATAATTGGTAAATAAAAACGACTTCAACTTTCAAAACTAAAAGTACAAATCTTTATACAAGAAATTTAGGATAATAATATTCAGACTTTTACAGTTGTATCGAAAAAAAATGGTCTTCTCCTATCACTCAAAATATGTTTGAAACATTCACAAGTTTGTCCAGTATCAAACGCCTACCCTTTCGTATGTTTGACATTTTTCAATCTGCTCTCTCTTTCAATGTTCACTGTGTATTTACTAGCAGGAACTGAAAGAAGCCAAGCAGCGAGCAATGCTATATAGTGCAACACGTTTCAAAACGGGCTGTAGAGACCACGGCTACTCTATCACATCATAGTTATATTCTGTGTGTTCCGAACCTCAATCCAGCAATTTCGTGATCCCGGACAGAACTCTGGTGCTAAGTATCAAGCGTTAATGGTATCGCACATATAAATTTACAATTATCGAATAATCACTGAAATATAGACTTGGTTTTCGTGCTTAAAATGTAACCCCCGAAGCCTAACACTATTTTATTTGCCCATATAGCAGTGAGCTGTCATTGTTAGAGATTCTTGATCAAACAGTTAGAAACTCTTATTAATGGATTGCCGTAAATGCAAAATAAGAATGTTTCTTCCTGAAGTCTACTTTCAGAGAGCTTTAATATAAAAAGTTAACTATGGTCTAAGGTAAAAATACGTGCAAACTGCCAAACATGACTTAAAGATTACACAGCTAATGTTATCCTAATATACACACTAACTAAGCAGTTTTGAATAATGATACATGTCATTATAAAACAGTTATATGCAATTTATTCTAAAGTTTTCTGTTATTTTTCAGATAAATTTTAAGGAGTACTGGGAGTGTAATTTAAAATTTCATATACCTGTATTGATTTTTTTGAAAGTATTACTCTGATTGCACTCCTTTTATGACAATACGAATACCAAACTTTAAATTATGTAAATACTGTGCAAGATATACATTATTTCAGAAATTGTATTATTTAAATGTGCTGCATAATCAAAACTGGTTGGAATTTTAAAAAGTTATTGCTTTGAACTATGCAAACATTTTTAAATATGGATATTTCAAAAAGGTCTGACTGAATTATTATATTTCTAAAAAGGTTAGAGAATTTTATCCCCAAACTAATAATTTTTATAAAAGACTATATATATTTTAAAGCACTATTGTTTTACGATAATTGTGTCTATTTAATATTACAATAAATACCGTCTGCGCATGACAGGGTATTTTAGCTGTATTTAAGCAAAAACTGAGACTCCTGCACATTTTGAAAGTGTGAAAATGTGTTTTTGAGAAAACGCTATTTTATTAAATAATATGGTATAAAAACAGGTGTATTGTAATCTTTAAATCACTTTAGAGCCTAAATAAAGCGCAGGACAGTTAAAGGTTGATTTTCTATAACCGCATAAAGGTTCCAACAACTATTATTATAAAAAGTAATTTTCGAATTGTTTACCTATTGAAGACAAAATGTCACTTCCAATGCCCTTTAATACTAACCGATCATGTTTACAATTTCATGCCATTTGTTGTGAAAGACAATTATAAAACATATTTATAAATGTTTCCACTAGCAAATGCTGTCAACATATTTATTTTTTCAAAAATGCAAACTAATATTTAAAATATTAGAATCTTTGTAGGAATCCTACTGAAATTTTATTCTGGTAAAATTCATCTAAAAACTACAAACTAATTTTAATAATTTGAATGTTTTTATAATCTGCATCGTGCTGAATAGATCTAATAGAATAAATGGGACTCTAATTCTGCACATGCAACTAGTATCAAATAATACTATAGCCATTGTTATGCAAACCAATCGAACTTTGGGTAAATTTGATTATTTTGGGAGGATATTTGCTTGTTTAACACACTCCTCATGCTGTAAGCAATATAATCAGATTAACAGGTTTCAGTTTATTTTACAATTTCTCCATTAACTTACTTCTTATAAAATATTGCAGGGAATCGAACCCTGCACACTTGATGCTGTTAATCAGCGTGCTAGATTGGAGTTGGGTCCTTACTCTTGCTTTGTTATTAAGAAACCACATTACTCCCCTCTCAAGATCGTGCTAAGAAACGAACCCTTGATGCTCTTTCTGAGATAGGTAGTATCCTGGATGAAGATACAGCATCTGTCCTTTCCCGCCGTCCTCGGTGTGAATGCCTTGTAAAGCAACCATTGTTTTTAAATATTCTTAAAATCGAATTTTGGGCAAATGTGATTATTTTGGGAAGATAGGCCTGTGTGTGTGTTTTTCTTTTTTTTTTTTTTTTTTATCACTTAACACACTCTTCAAAAACCGATTCAATGGAATGTAATTAACGATTGGAATGTTTATTTTCCCTAATTTCTCAATGAACTTATATCTTAGAGCATATTTCGAGGAATCGAACCCTGCACACTTGGTGAATGGGGATGGACTTGGATCCTTATTCTTACTTTGCTTTAAATAAACTACATTACTTCCCTCTGAAGATTATGCGAAGAAACGAACCCTTGATGCTGTTCCAAGATTTTCTTATAGTGTTTAAGGCCCGCTTTATGGTACCGCAGGTAATGACGCCGATGATACTGAAATGAAGATGGAACACCATTGGAATGATGGCGGGGGAAACCGGAGAACCTGGAGAAAACCCGCCCCTGTGCCGCTTTGTCCACTACAAATCCCACCTGTGGTCGCTTGGGATCGAATCCGGACCGTCTAGTTGAGAGGCGAGTGGTCTGAGATAGGTAGCATCCTGTATTAAGGTATAATATCAATCCTTTCCCACCGTCCTCGGTGTACATCCCAGAAACTCATTGTTAAGCAAACCATTGTTTTGAAATAATCTTAAAATGAATTTTAGATAATATGATTATTTTGGGAGGATAGGCTTGTGATCTTTTTTACTAACATACTCTTCAAAAACCGATCCAATGGAATGGTATTAATGGTTGGAATATTTACTTTCTAATTTCTCACAGAACTTATTTCTTACAGCACATTCCAAGAAATCGAACCCTGCACACTTGGTGCTGTTAATTAGTATGCTATATGAATGGGTTGGACCTAGACCCTTATCGTGCTTTGTTTTAAATAAACCACTTACTCCCCTCTCAAGATTATACTAAGAAACGAACCCTTGATGCTCTTTCTGAGATAGTATCCTGGATGAAGCTATAGCATCAGTTCTTTCCCACCGTTCTCGGTGTGCATCCCAGAAACGCATTGTTAAGCAAGCCATTGTTTGAAATACTCTTAACGTCGAATTTTGGACAAATATTACTTAGGAAGGATAGAATTGTGTTACTTTTTACTTCACACACATTTCAGAAACCGATTTCAATGGAATGTTTATTTTCCAATTTCTCAACTAACTTATTTCTTACAGCATACTCCAATAAATCAAACCATGCACACGTGGTGAATGGGGATGGACTTGGATCCTTATTCTTGCTTTGTTTTAAATAAACCACATTACTCCCCTCTCAAGCTTATGCTAAGAAACGAACCCTTGATGCTGTTTCTGAGATAGTATCCTGGATGAAGCTATAGCTCTCAGTTCTTTGACACCGTCCTTGGTGTGGATCCCAGAAACGATTGTTAAGCATTGTTTTGAAACTCTCTTAAAATCGAATTTTGGATAAATATGCCAACACACACATACACTTTAAGAACTGATCCGATAGAATGGAATTAATGATTATAATGTTTTCCAATTTCTCAACGAACATACTTCTTGCAGCATATTAAAAGGAATCGAACCCTGCACACTTAGTGTATGGGGTTGGACTTGGGCATTTACTCTTGGTTTGTTATAAAAGAACCACATTATCAAGATTATGCTAAGAAATGAACCATTGATGCTGATTCTGAGATAGATAGTATCCTGGATAAAGATATAGCATCAAGCCTTTTTCCACCGTTCTCTGTGTAAATCCCAGAAGCGCACACTTCTTCCGGTATACTGGACGAAGATATAACAAAAATCTGAAAATCCCTTGCTGGGAATTGTAACTTAGATACTGGATATAGGGATGACAGGATCTACTTTCTGCTCAACCTCCTTGGGAATCAAATTCTTGAAAGGCGCCTACTCTTCCAAAGGAATGTCATCCAACTCCTCGCATAAAGCCACCCTGAGAATCGAACTCTGCACCCTTGGTGCTGTTAATTAGCGTGATAGATGAATGGGGTTGGAACTTTGACTTTTATTCTTGCTTTATTATAAGGAGCCACATTACTCCCCTCTCAAGCTTATGCTAAGGAACTTATGCTTATTTTATGAGATAGTTTTCTAGATGAAGGTATAGCATCAAGTCCTTTCCCACCGTCCTCGATGTGAATCCCAGAAAAACAACTTGTTCCGGAGTGTTGAATGAAGGTATCATAACAAAAAGCTGAAAAATCCCTTTCTGGGAATTGTAACCTAGATAGCATACTGGATGTAAGGATGACAGGATCTACTTTCTCCTCGACCTTCTTGGGAATCGAACTGTAGAAGCTCCCGACCTTCCAGATTGTGGACGAAGGATTGGCATCCAACTCCTCGCATAAGACCACGCTGGGAATCGAACCCTGGATATTTGTTCCTGTTACAGCATGCTGAATGAAGGAATGGCATCACTGCCTCTCTGACAATCGATTTCCGATATAAATTCATTACCGGCTGCTGGCTGCCTGACATTCGGCTCCCGACCCCACGCTCGTCTTACGTGCGTTCTTTACTCCGCAGATCGCAGGCTTCCAATCACAACCTGTCAGGATAAGGAACGCAACTGTACGGTTCCAGCTCTCCCTTAAGGGAAACGCTGGAAATAAATCCAACCCTATTATATTAAACAAAACATGATGAATCTTTAGAATATGTGTACACTGTGTTCAGTGTACACTAAACACTACGTGAACAAGTTTCAAAAGCTTTGATTCATTATTTTTAAAACAAAATTTTAATTTTAAAATAGTGTAATCCTATGGGGTATATTTTTTTACTTTCTCTAGCACGGATATGCATACATAACATACATACATACATAAATACATACATAACATACATACATAACACACCTAACATACATTACATAACATACATTACATAACATACATTACATACATGCATTACATATATACATTACATTTATACACTACATTTATGCATTACATACAATACATACATACATTACATACATACATTCATTACATACATTCATTACATACATAAATACATACATACATAATAACTAGAGAAGATATTGCACTCCCCCCAAAAATTCAATGCCCAGATTTCATAGGAAATATGTTTTGAGGTCCCCTGAGTTCCGAAAACAGCATTTTTAGAAAAAAGTCTGTGTATGTGAATGTTTGTGTCTATATACAGTGTACTCTAACCATTGCGTGAAAAGGTTTCAAAACCTTTGATTAATTCTATCTAAAACATACAATTTTAATTTTACAAATTTGCGGTATACCTTTTACTTTCTCTAGCACGTAAATACATACAATGTACATAGTAACCAGAGAAAATATCGTACTCCACCCAAACATTTGATGCCTAGATATAATCAGATATCATTTCAAGAAAATCTTCCCTCCCCCAACTACCCTTTACATGAAAAAAAAATCCAAAATGTTGGTTTTCTCAAAAATGGTTCTAACGGTTTTGATTAAAATCTCCTATGTTTAAGATATGTGTATGACTTATAAAAATGTACATCTTGAATTTTCTGCAAATAGCCTCTGAAGACATCTTTCTTCTGGATGCATTTTCTGAATTTTACATAACTGGTAAACCGTTAGAAACGACAAAAATGTACTACAAAAGATAAATCTCGTTAAAATGCATAATTTCTGTCATGTACATTTTTTCGTGGAGGTGCCTGTCTTTGAGATATTCTTCTTATAGATTTCAGTTTTAAAATAATTTTCTCATTAGAGAATTTGTCAACTCCTAGCCACGTAAAGAAACGAATTCCAACCATTTTTAAAATATTTGATGCTCGGTTTATCCTATTGTGTTTCGTTATTTCCCTTATACTTATAAGGAACTAAGTAATAAGATCTGTTCTGCTAATGTTTATCTCGATTAGCCTTAAGTAGATAGAAGAATATGCTTATTAACAATAATTTGTTATACAGATGTAGAGAAAGTCATATGAATGGAGCACATCAGATTTTTTTAACCAGTTGTAGTGTTTTGATCAGTTTAAATACAGGGTTACTACAAAAGCAATAGACAACTTCAACTGCCTGTAAAATAAAAACTATTAGAGATAGCAACCTAATTATTTTGGAGGTATGTTGAGAAACTCTCAAAGTTTCGTTTGTTACTACTGGTAACGCTGTAGTGTTTTGTTTGTTGTTGCAGAAGCTGAAAATCCTGTGGAAAAGGCATATTGCGTGTTGGAATTTGCTAGAACGCAATCAGCAACGTTGTCCAACGACATTTTAGAACACGTTACCACAAAACGCCACCGACTAGACACCGACTGGTATAGAAAATTCGAGACAACGGGATGTTTGTGCAAAGGGAAGAGCTCGGGAAGACCAAGAGTTTCGGAAGAAAACGTTGAACGTGTAAGAAGCCCACAGAAATCGACATCTAGGGCAAGCATGCAATTACAAATTCCACAGCAAACTGTATGGAAAATCTTGCGGAAGCGACTGCACATGATGCCTTACAGATTACAGATGTTGCAGTTTCTGAGTGAAGAAGATAAGGTCATACGGCGTGACTTTTGCATCGACATGTTGCGACATGATGAAGACGACGCTGGTTTTTGTGAGCGCATCATTTCATTTTTGTGGTAACGTGTTCTAAAATGTCGTTGGACAACAGTTGCTGATTGCGTTCTAGCAAATTCCAACACGCAATATGCATTTTCCACAGGATTTTCCGCCATTTCAGCTTCTGCAACAACAAACAAAACACTACAGCGTTACCAGTAGTAACAAACAAAACTTTGAGAGTTTCTCAACATACCTTCAAAATAATTAGGTTGCTATCTCTAATAGCTTTTGTTTTACAGGCAGTTGAAGTTGTCTATTTCTTTTGTAGTAACCCTGTATATCCCCATAGACCTGTTTAATGGTTCGAGATTATCACTGTATATTTAAAGCCATCGCGGGTTTGAAATATCGCCAGAAATAAGCATTACAGCTATAACAGCGCGAATACCTCACTTATAATGCAGATACATGATCACATAATCAATGAAGCACATAAAGACCAGTTAGAGTAGGAAATAGTCCTCATCCCTTTCCACAACTTGGGTGCGAGTCTGCTACGAGCTCAAAGTTTTATGAAGTTAAATGGCGTGAATATGGTTGTAACCTACACCCTCAGAGCAAGCTCCAAAACGGAAATACAAAGGCCTAAAGGAATTCAACAGCTTCATGTTCGTAGTCTTCACGTTACGCGTGGGTTCGGTTTTGTTAAAGTCTTTTAGTACAGCCTGGCATTTGTAAGACTCCAAATGACGCAACCAAGAAGTGTGAACCCTGATGCCTTTGAACCTTTTTGCTTTCTTCTCTGAGTACAGTCATGTCTAAAAAGCATACTGATATAATGAGCTGCGTGTTAAACTGATAAGGATTTATAGGCCATTCCTCCCACATTCATGTCTCCATCGGCTTCTAGCAATTCGCTTATTGATATTTCTTTTTTGTTTGTTCATTTTTTTTTTTTTTTGTGATGGATGAGCATAGAGTTGCCAGGTTTTCTAACTGAAAATAGGGAGATTTCAGGGATGGTTTTCGGCATATATACTTTTACTTTGTTGATAGCACAAAACATACAAAACTAAAAAATTGTCGGTACACTAATGTAATTTAAAACATTAATAGGTATAAGCATCTACAAAATGATATGAAACTATTGTGAATATTAGCATCTGTTTTACACTCATTCAGAAGCTTGACATCACTTCTCACAGAATTAAAGAACTCTTTGCAACTCATTTTAAAATTTACTATACGTAATAAAGAAATTCAGCTTTGATAAGTTCTTCAGAATGCCTGTTCCTTACATCAGTCCACTTATTGCTCATTAAGGAAAACGCTCTTTCTGTATGAGCATTAGAACATGGAATACTCATTACAAAAGACAGACATTTTTCCAAATTTGGTACACTGATTCCATTTTTCCTGCATTCAAAACATACAGACACCCATTTTAACCTGCTCTAGCCCCATATGTACAATGTACATAGGGATAGAGAAGTATTGTATTCCACCCAAAAATTCCATACCGAGATTTCACCGGAAATACATGTTTTAGGACCCCCTGTGTCCAAAAAAAGCATTTTCAGAAAAAGATCCGTGTGTGTGTCCGTGTGTCATGTGTCCGTGTGTCATGTGTCCGTGTGTCTGTGAACATGATAACTCAAAAACGAAAAGTAGCTTAAGTACCAAATTATGTATTTAAGTTAAGTATCTTCCAGGAATGCGACACGAAGATTTTGAGAAAAATCCCCCCACCCCAAACTACCCTTTATATGTAACTTTTTTCGAACATTTTGATTTTCTTAAAAATGGCTCTAACGATTTTGATTAAAATATCATATATTAAAGATATTTACCTAACAAATAAAATGGATATCTTGAGTTTTCTGGGAATAGCTTCTGAAGACCTGTTTATTCTGGATGAATTTTGTTTAATTTGGCATAACTAGTAAACCGTAAGAGATAGACAAACACTTACTATACAAAAAATTTAGGTCTTGTTAAAATACACAAGTTATTTCATATACATTTTTGTCGTGGAGCTTGCCGTTTTCGAGGTATTCATTTGTGAAGTATTTATACTTTTCTCAGACGGGAGTGTCCGTTTTTCTTTTGTGCTACTCCTGGCCAAGAAAAGAAGCGACTTGTAATGACAATCGCATAATGACAGCTTTTAAAACATTTTACTGTTGGTTTAGCCTAGTGTATTCCCTTATTTTCTTCTTACTTGTATGGAACTAAATAATAAGAACATTGTGCTAATGAGTACCACGAATAGCAAGGTGCAGAAAGAACAAGAATCTTATGTATGAAGTGTGTAGAACAGCTAGAGAAAGTCATGTGAGTGTAACACATCAGATTTTTCACAAGTATTTTCAGTAAAATTAGCTTTACATTTCGAAATTGTCTTAATACTACAAAACTCATCATATAGGTCATCCTCATTCAATTCAAATTCGAAACATTCACAAATATAATTTAATTCTTTAAACTCAAGTACATTATCAAGACTAAGATGAAAAATGCTATTAATGGAAGAATTTTGCATTATTTTGAAACGTTTTGATATATATGCATACAATCTGCTATAAAAATCAATGAAATTATCAATTATTTTTATCTTGAGTTTCTAGCATAGCAAGAACCTTATGTGTTGCACTTCTATAAAACATATATTTTCGTTGCTTTATAAAACCACAACCAAACAAAACACGTGATCCTCTCTTCAGGTCAAAGACGCAAGCGAACGAGACGCTGCTACCATTGCTACCAACAGCTAATTAAAATGCTGCTACCAACATATGGAAAAAAGGAACTACCACTTCGATATATCGCATATTCCAAATATCCTTCTAAAGCCCAGAATCCGTGGCAATGTATGAACTACGGAAGAAATTGTCCAAAATATGGGAGCCGGGAGACTCAATAAAATAAGGCTGAAATACAAGAGAACTCGGAAAATACGGGAGACCTGGCAACCCTAGATAAGCATCATAGGCTAGGGTCCAAGACAGTTTTGGAATCGTTGAGAAAACACTTCAATTCAGCTTTATTGATTGTTCCTATATAATCAGAGTAAAAACATATGTAACTTGACATTGGGGTAGTTTACCTTAAAATAAGTTAGTAGCTTCAAAATGTCATGAACTTCCAGCATCAATTTTGTAGCTCAGATGAAATAGCAGTGGAAGGAAAACCAAAGTTTGATTGTTCGAATTCTGACCACGACACTGAACCTTTTATTCTACTTTTATAAAGTTATTTTGTTGTGTTAAAACATGTTATGAAAGTTTTGCAAGAAAAAGTTTTCAACTCTTTTCAAATAATCCAAAATTGCGACGTTCTTGTAGTGCTACTTCGTTTTATGTAATTAATTTGGGTAAGTATAACTCAGTTCCTTACCATGGTTGTTTAACACTTTTTGTAACACCAAACTTGTTCAGTAACCTCATTTCTGAATTTCTTCCACCAGTTTGACGCTGTTCTTCAAGATACTCCATATAGCTCCGCAGCCCTCGCAGGGCCATAATCTTGTACAATAAGGGCAATAACGTACGATTTGTTGTTCATGTCTTTTGTTTCTTTCAAATTGCATATAACAAATGAGACAATGTTTACAAGACAATTTCATCCAATTGCTCTACGTCAAGGGTTTTACGTGTCCTTTCCTTTGCTCCTGACCGTGAAACAAACAATATGTTAATATACTGCGATTTAATTGTCAGGCAAACCAATAGGAGACTGATTCATATAGCGAACGTTCCAGCTACTTAGGTGAAATGCTTTTTCCACTCTTTTTGCGCTTACATTGTTGAAAATAATAAGAGATTTTGCAACCGGATAGGAGTGGAACACAACTGATAAAGGTTACGGTACATGTTAAACTAAGAATAACACTAAAGGAAATGAAAGGCATGGGCACAGGTTTTGATCCTGAATGTACCTTATGCCTCCACTTCATATACGATAAAGTTATGTGCATCCACCTATTAAGTAAATTAATTATCTGCAGGTTTCAATTAAAGTGAGATTTCTGCAACAGTAACACAGATCGGCAACAACCCCTGTTCCAAACGGAGAGAAGCTAAACTACCTCTTCGCACGACATATTCAGTCTCTCACTTAAAAAATGTTCTCAAGTAAACAGGCAGTGTTTTGGATAGTAGAGCTATTAATTTCTCTAGTTTAATTATTGAACGATTTAGTTCTCCGTTTCGGAACCGTATAGCCCAAACTTGAAGCTTAATTTTGCCCAAGGCCCTTATAAAACTAAACCATCCATAACCGAAAGAGTGACTTCATGCATTCTTAATAAGCAAAGAAGAGTTTTAAGTAAGCAAAAATGTACTGGTCTTCGAGTTCAATACAGTGAACCACATTAATATTTACCTTATTTATAGACTAATAATTTTAGTTATTAAGAGTAGTATGTCTTCCATATGGTTGGCACCTCCAAGTAGGATAGTACAAACAAGCCATATGTTTTTATTTTCCCTGAGAGAACGGAACGAGTATTTGAAAAGAATAAAGTACAACGGGCAGGCCTCGCGATAACGAATTCGAGGTCACTTGGAGGAAACTAATAACAAATGAAGGAATCAGTCACGGTTGTTACGTGCCCAAATGTTTATTATTGTTATCTAAAATTAATTTTCCTAGGGGAATAAAATTTTAAACATATTTAATTGTGGATTTAATTCTTAAGTTTCCATTTCCAAAACATAAGATTACTTATTAATATATAAGTAAGTTCCAATGTTTTCTGCACGACTAATGAGCATTAAATATGAAGTGTGAACACGTGAAAACAAAATGGATAGTCTCTCTGGCAGACATTGTTCATTTCATGGCGCAGTTACGACCGTGCAGAAAACATCAGGTGGTAAATTAAGTGATGTGTTTGTGGAAAAACTAATAGAAGGATAGAAAAAACAACTAGTACAGTGGATAAATAATACGCTACCAGTTATCAAAATATTTGCACTATACCGCTTACATCCTGTACAATTTTATCTGCTCAGTGAATGCTTGAACTTCCATTATGTCTTTGACAGATTAACTATACGCCCACTGCACCAAACACGCTTGGCAGTCGACAGTGGATTGTCAGTTATATTGATATTGAAAAAATGCTTATGATTAACTTGGAGGATATATGCAGCTAAAGTATGATACTTATGTCATTATTATAAGAATTTACTGAGACGCCCTGCACGGAAACATGTGCGAAAATGTTAAGGCAACTTGAAACCAAATGATCATCACTCCAGCACACAGACACACACACTTTCTCTCTTTCTCTTCCTCCCTCTCTCAAGAAGTTATAAGACAGAAAAGTTAGGATAGAAGTTTGAAGATGGCAGCCAAATCACTGTCCTTACCCTACGCAGCGCTCATAACGCAACCAGGGGACATTTCATTTACTGCACTGCCTCAACAAAGACGTTAGAATGATACACATAAGAATAACACAACAAAAAATAAAGGAAAAACATCTGAGAAAAATGTTTGCAGAATTATAAGTAATTATTGGAATGTAAGAGGAATGTGCAATAAGGAATGTATTCAAAATAGCCTGCACTTGTCCAAATCCCGTATTTCTAAGCGGATCATTGAATACATACATGAAAGAGAGGGAACGGAAGGACCAAAAAATAGGTGGATGAGTAAGTTTCTTTGAGAGGACGGGACAGGTTGAAAGACCTAATCCCCGACACAAATGTTTTGAGAATACAATAAAAATATTTTATATAATAAAATATGTTTTATATAATAAAATATGTTTTCTAGCAAATAGACAATATAAAACGCAAAGGATATTTCTGTAGCCGAGTATGCGCTGCGTGCCAAAACCTGTTCTAGGGAGATAAATATCACCGCATACTTTTAACAGTCACAGGTATCTTTGCTTTAGGATGACTAAAGCTTGAAGCCATTAACAAAAAATCAATACTGGAATCTCAGGGATGATCATTAAAAGAAGTGCTCCGAGTCGGAAGTACGTACATAAGAGAGGTGGGTTAGAGTCATGAAACCTTTTTCCTCACCCTTAAATACATCTTGTTGCTGCCACTTGGGATATCATTTCAATTTATGTGTTTCTAATAGCTTAGCTAAGTTCATGCACCTAAATTTAGGGAATCATTACGAGTATACCTTAAACAAGAATTCTAGAAAACGTGCAAGCAATTTTGGGGAAATATTTGATGGGCAAACTTTCTTACGAAACACTCACAAACCATCAGTGGTCCAGAGAAGCAAGGGTCAGAGGAACGTGGAGAGCAATCATAACTAGAGACCCAAGTAGATATAGTGTCAATAATTTACAGCTGATACATTATTAGAACCACACCAAACATGGAATAACGAAGTGTGTACTATATGGTCAAACAGAACACAATCTAATGCGCTCCATTCACATGACTTTCTATATATGTTCTGCTAACTCTTCTTACAAAAGTCTATTATTATCTAATTCATGCCAATCGAGATTAACATCAGAAGAAATGCTTTCTTGTTAATAGGAGGAAAATAAGGAAACTGCTATTGAAATTCGGTTCTCTCTCCTTCGCCAGAAGTGAAACACAAGAGTCTTCAAACGGCTAAACTTCCGGTTGAGAAAAGTATCTTAGAATAAATCCAATAATTGGAAATATCTCGGTGTGCATGCCCTCAAAGAATAAACAATTTTGTCAAAATTGCAATTCCAATAATTTTAAGTATCGTATTGATTATGCACCAATGCTGCATTTGTATGCTGACATACAAATGAAGCATTTTGAATGAAATGACACACACGTCCACGTACTTTAGAATCACGGCCACCTACGTGCGATCGAGAAAACATATCATAACTTCGACATTTGGTAAAAAGAACAATAAGTTCCCTATCTCAACTATCTCTCCTCTATATACATAATATATAATATATTTACAATTATATATACATAAACAGACATACACAGATACAGGTTATCCCAGAATTCAACTGACAAATTGGGATGATGGTAGAGGAGTCCAAGATAAACATTTTATACAAATGTCATGCGAACGTCTATATAGTATTTTCATTCAAAAATTGTTTCATTGGCAAAATTGCTTGTTCTTTGAGGGTATGTACGCCATTAATAACGTTCGGTAGATTTCAGATCATATACAGTTAGCTAGAGCGCTCCGCTATAACATACTGATGGATAAGTCGGTACAGCGCTGGTCATCGAATCCAACGATAATAAGATCGTACCGTTCTCAGCAGTTTCTACTTTTATTTAATTTTTTTTCACAAAGAGGAACATAATTTCACCAGCACTGATACGCTTAATTTACAGTTTTGAAGTCAAGACGATAAACGCTTCAGGACAAACTACTTTTAAAGAACTGAATGAAACTTATATAGCTTCCAATATTAAATTCAGTAATTGTGTGAGTCAAGGAACCCACGTAGATTAATTTAATAAAACGATAAGGTTTGTTGAACACATTTATGTAATGTGTGCTTTGTAACGTAGAAACTAAACTATCGATTTCAAAAATCTAATTTTGCTAGGATTTGTTATTCTCTATGTAAATACGAGATGTCATTCTAACCATTTCAGCTACCGTGAAGCTATGCCGTTGTCCTTCGTAGAAGCCATCTCTTCAGGGATATTGCAAGTCATATCGAGCAATTACATTATTTATCTACATATTTATCATTATTTACTCAGATTAAGCATATTACATTTTTTTACTCAATTATTTATTTTGTTTTTTACAGACACTTTAAATTTATATGAATAGTTTTCGTTATGGTACGTTAAACATGCGTGTATGTTGTGTGGCAAGAGCGTTTACTAAAAGACAAAATTGGAATCATTAAATGACATTCTTACCTAGGTATAAGTTAATGTCCACTGTCACAGCACGTGCATTGTAATACAGTGTTACCAAACTTAGAGTGTTCTAATATTTACATTGCTTTCTTTGAATAAAAAAAAACACACACATTTTTGGTACTCAGTGCGTGAAATATTTCACCATTTCATACTATAAATGTTAAAATCGATTATGAACACCCTCCCATGAAAACGGCTGCTGCAAAAGCAATCAGCCCAGGCACAGCTGAGAGCAACAATGAATGAGAAATAAACATAAAAACACACACACACACACACACACACACACACACCTTACTACTCAGTGTGTTTGTAATACTCCAAGCAGTTAGTTTTCCTTTGATCTTAAATTTGTAGTCTGTACAAAGAAAATATCGTTTGTTTTTTATGTCGTTGAAGTTCTTCAGCAAAAAGAGGAATAAAGCGAGGACTTCGGAAACTATGGAGAAGGGTAATCATTATTTTCCACCTATGAATAAAAAACTTCAACATAAATTGTATTTGTGTGTCTATAGTAGTGACTAAAAAGCGTGTAGATGCTTTTGGTTCCCTATGGTGCTATTGTTTATTTTATATTGACAGATCCCTTTATCAGTTGTATTGCATACCTATCCGGCCCTTATTTCAGTAAACAAAGAGTTTTTAAAGGAGTGGAAAACGAAATGTGTCTATAGCCTATTGGTTGTATGTCAAAATTCTAGCATCAAAACCCTAACCAATAAACAGAGGTGAGTTTCAGATTCAGAAGCGAAGGAAAGAAGAGAGCAAGAGAAAAAAAAAATCTGATGTGTTTCACTCAAATGACTTTCTCTATATCTCTGCAACAAATTATTGTTAAAAAGCTTATGCCTCTATTTACTTCATGCTAATCGAGAAAAAAATTAGCAGAAATAGTCTTATTACATGCTTCCTTGTAAGTAGAAGCGAAATAAGGGAGTGACATACGTTAAAGTGAAAGTCAAAAGCTGGTTGCTATGTGACTGAAGTTCCTATGTTTGTATGGAAACGAGTTGACAAATTCCTGTATGAGAAAGTTATGTTTTACCAAGCTAAAACCAAAACCAAGGAAAATCTTAAAAACGAACAACTCCAAGAAAAAATTGTATATAACATAAATTGTGTGTTTTAATGTGCTCCACATTTTTGTGTGCTATGTTTTTGTCCATCTCTTACGGTTTAGCACTTATGCAAAATTCCGTAAAATTGATCCAGAATAAAGTAGTCTCCAGAGGCTATTCTCAGAAAATTCAAGATATACCTTTTATTTGTCAGGTAAATATCTTTAATATACGATATTTTAATCAAAATCGTTAGAGCCATTTTTAAGAAAATCAAAATTTTCGAAAAAAGTTCCCTATAAAGTGTAGTTGGAGGTGGGGGGATTTTCTTGAAAATCTTCGTGTCGCATCCTTGGAAGATACCAATCTTAAAAACCAAGTTTAGTTTTTAACAGACTTTTCGTTTTTGAGCTATGCTGCCCACACACTCATACACACAGACAGACACACACAGACACACGGACATGTTTCTAAAAATGCTTTTTTTGGATTTAGGGAGTATCAAAGCATAGATTTCCGGTGAAATCTCGGTATCGAATTTTGGGTGAATTACAATACCTTCTCTACACACTAGGTACATATTAAGTGTAGAGAAAGTAATTATTTGGGGAAGGGGGTTTCCATGACATTGTCTTGTAAACATTGCTCTCTTTTATTATATATTGCATTTGGAAGGAACAAAGGACATGAACAACAAACTAAAAATGAAGGACTCGAAACTTACCCGGCGTTAGTTATTAATGATTTATTTTCGCGATGTCAACCAGGCAAATATTGGATTAGGTTCCAAGCAGGCAACTGATGATGACGACAGAGTACGTCGTTGAAAGCTCGGAAATGAATCCATCATTTACCTGGCTAACATCCCAAAATGAAAGCACTAAAACTGAAAATGATTGCTCTTATGGAATAAGAGTATAGGGCTGCGGAGCTATTTGTAGTATTTCCAAGAGCAGCGCCAAATGGAAAGAGGGAATACTATGAGCGAGGTTACTGAACAAATTTGGTATTACAATGTTTCTTCTTCTATTTACGTATGGAAGACGTACAAGCCCCATCTGAGGTCCGACAATTGTTACAAGTAGAAGTAAAAATAGTGAAACTAAACTTTACTCAAACGAAACACGTAAAATGATAAACGAAAATGTTGCAACCTCGCATTTCTTGAAAAGAGTTACAACCTTCCTTATACGCATTTTCTTTCAAAGCTCCAATAGTAAACATTATTACAATCCCGAAGCAGTTTTGGAAAGACATAATCGGAATATAAAAAAATCAGTGTCTTGGTCAGGACCCGAACCACATTATTCAGTCCCCTTCGTAGGTGCTCTTCCATTCGAGCTACGAAATGTATGCAAGCAGATCCCGAACTTTCCATGTGAATCGAAATCTTCCTGATAAACTGTAAGGCCTTCTTTACTTCTCTTAAGGTCCCCATTTTCGATTTACGTACTTTGTTATTCTGATCTACCTTTCAGTTTACGGAACAGCAATCAATAAAACTGAATTGACTATGTCTTCCCATCGAATCCAAACTTTTCTTAGACATGTGCTCTGGTGCACATCCACCATCAAGAAAAAAAATGAAGGAAAAAAATGGCTAATCAGCTATGTGAAGGTGGAGCAATCATTTTGGAAACAGCTACCTTAATAACTCCTAAACAACTTAACACACAGCTCATTATATCGGTACGTTTTATTACTTTCGAGCGCACACTCGCGTGCATAAAATCTGGCCTGTATCAGTTCCTTGTGTGACTTCTCTGAAAAACAAACAGGAACATAACTAATGAACGACGTTATAATGGTTGTGAAGTGAATGAAGAATGGGCCGCACATCATATCTATGACAGAGTTTCACTTCTATTGGTATGAAAGAATAAACTTTATTCGGCATTCTTTGTCATATCAAATAATCTTACGACACCTACGTTATGGGGGTATTCATCAGGGACATGGAGACGAAGGTTAAAGCTATTGCTGTTATCGCAGAATGACCAAAAAGATGTTAAGAAAAAGGTAATGAAACATGAAAATACAAGATTAATTGTATGATGCGCTTCGGCAGTTTTGCAACATTGAGTTGCATGGCTATAATTATGTTCGGAAAAAAGATTTGGTCATATTTGTAGTGGGAGCGGCGAGATTGTATAAGTACCAAACACTTCCTCTAATTTATCTAAGTAATTAGAAAACCCAGAAAAGAAGTATTGCTGCCGGTTTACCTATAATAATCTTCTGCAAATCACCAATGAGCGGGCTTGCAGTAATGTATCAAACACTTTGCTGATTATTATTTTTGTTATATTCTGAAAATAAAGAGTTTTTGTGTATTAAAGTGGTGTGAAAGGCGGCGTAGCCAAGTAGTTCGACAACTTGCCTCTCATTAAGGAGGACCGAGTTCGACCCCAGGGGACCGCATGTGAAGTTTGCGGTGGACAAAGTGGCGTCTGAACGGGTTTTCTCTGAAATTTCCGGCTTCTCGCGTTATTCATTCCACCACCTGCGCCATAATCACCTTTCCTTTCATTTGTTTCACACCATTACACTTTTCTTTCTCACGCTTATACTAGACTCGGGTTAAGTAGCTATCCGACTACTCATTGCTCCTCAACAGGCCAGACTCGCTGGCTTGTAAGTCCTCCATACAAGAAGAGTGAATGGCAAAACAATAAGAAGGTAAATTCAGTTAACTGAAGATATAAATGGATAGGCGCATGCTTATGAATAGGCACTCCCAACGTTAAACCTTATTTTATCACAAACTTTTTTCCAACACTTTTCCATACTAAAAATGTTCCACACGTTGCAATTTTTCACTAATTTGTTCAAACTTTTTATCCGGCCACTCAAAAGCACATTAAAAGTTGTTATATTGCTTGTTTCGAAATAATGCTCCAATTGCTATAAATAAGTTATCAGATTTTGGAAAATATGTATTTTGGAAAGTACGAAAAGTAATAATTTGTCTCTGATATTTAGGGCTAATATTTTAAAATATAATATAACAGGTGTATTTGTAAAGTCATTTTCTATAAAAATGGATGTTTGTATGTGAGTATTTTAATAAATGTATCACGTGGCTCATTTTTATTAGAACAATGAATTTAGACAGAAAACAAATATTATTTAAATTACTATTTAAACTATAATGTTGATACATGGGGAAAATATTATCATTATTATTATTATTATTATTATTATTATTATTATTATTATTACTACTACTACTACTATTATGCATAATAACTGGTATAAATTTCAATAAAATATATTACATACTGTGAATTTTCCAAATTGCACAAATGCATTATCTTAATGACAAATAAAGTTACATTACATGTCATCAGTGTAGCCTATATAACAAAACACGACAGTTCCTAAAATGTTACAGATAAACAAAGCATGAAATAGAGTTTAAGAGCATTTATAATATTTCCCCTGTTATTTGCAAATTTTAATATGTAAATTGACACTCTTCGTGGAATCTATTAGAATGTGTAAACTAATATAACTCCATTGTTTTACTACGTTTCAAAAATCTGAAATTTCATTTTATATTGTAGCATGAAATTATTTATTTAATTTCATTTTGTGTTTTGTAACAGAATGTAATTTCCCACTACTATGTAATCCTAAATGATGTCGCGATAAGACCCAGATGTCAAAGTGACACTAAATAAAAAACAAGGAAAAACTGCAATTAATTCACTAGAGCTTAGCCTTGTCACTTCACAAATAATTGTTGATGACAATTCGGCTCTTACGATATTCCGCATTATGATTTCATAACCAGAAATTATAAATATTAATCATACTAACAGTGAAGATATTAATGCTGATGTTGATTATTATGACGATGACGAAGTGAAATTGGGAGTTGCCACAACTGCTCCAATTATTATTTTGAAGTTGGATATACCGTTCACAACCCATTTCATCCATGAAACAGTTTACAAAGCTCTATAAGTAGAGAGAGAATTCTATATGAATAGGCGTTTGAAGAAATGTATTGACACGTTTGAAATTTAGTTTAAATCGGTTCAAAATTAAGATTTGTTTAGCTGAAAATGTCTTTTAAAGTGCAATTTGATATCTAACTTGAGTTTGAAAGTCTATGTAGGAATTTAAGACAATTTGTTGCCACATTTGAGCGACTGAAAACTTAAGTTTAGATGAAGCTTCTGAAATGCTTCAGTAAGCACTTATATTACTTAAATTCTAAGCATAAGATATTTTGTCCACCACTTAAACCAACCAAAACTAATTTAAAAACGCGTTTAAAAGAACATCACAGAAATATCAATTTGAAATATTTGGGAATATCAGCAGTAACTAATCAATTTTTGGAATTCTAACCATTAAATTGAACAAGAAATAAAATTATTAAAGGCCAGCAATACTGCATTACAATTAGATATTTGGAAAAGAATATTTATCCATAGTCAAAGCAGCAATATAGTCAATTTCGAAATACTATTAGCTAACGTCATTTTAAAGTCAAGCTAAAGACATAAAATTAGCAAACACTTTCGAATTGTTCAACCCGAGGTCGCCAAGGTCGCGTCGGAAAAAGGAAGATGGTATTGAAGTCCAGCCAGAAGCACTTGATGTCGTCCCAATCGGAATGGCAGCTTTATTAATAGTCGAGGAAGCACATTTACCTCAGCGTCTGCAAATCTGCTGGAAGAGGGCAATGAAGATTGCCAAAACGCATCAAAAAGTGAAGTCGTTTAAGTAATGGACCTCAAGTATGTACAACATGAAAACTTCACTTTCCATATCGGTTCTGCGTATAATACTTCATTAAGGTTTTTTGTTATATTTTTTATTTTATTCAATATTTACTGCTACCATGTTGTGCCAGATTTAATTATCAGAATTTTCGTGCCTATTGATTTGAGAGCGTGGCCGCTTTTCAACGGTTACTTACCTTTTATTCCCATTCTCCATCTGCATCTGTCCCTCTAGTCTCCTTCAATCAATATTCAAACAGATATTTCAGACTTACATGGTGTTCTACGCCGGTTCCGTTTCCTTTTGCCCGCTGGAGACCACTGTAGCAGAATATTTGGCATCTCTTCTCATCCATCCTTCTTACATGATCATACCTCAGAAGTGCTTGGTTCCTAATTCTTTCATACCCATCACCCTTCCAGTATCTTCGTTCCTTCTCTTCTCTAGAATGGATAGTCTGGCATCTCTCCTTATTACGTTCATTTCAACTGACTTTTTTTTTGCTTTTGCTCCAACCTTCTACTCCATACGCCAATATGCTTTGCACTATGTGAAGAACTCTCTCTTTTGTTTCCATTGTCATTGCCCTGCACCATAATACAATATCAAGTATTTTTATTATTCAACACAGTTTCAACACATTAATAACTGATCTAAAATATTCAAATTCTTTCACCGAATCTATTATTATTCGAGATATTTTGATGTTTTGTCCATTTCCACCTATTACTAAGCAATCACTTTTATTCATATTTCCGTCTGCTTCAAAGTTTCCTTACACATTTCCACGACACTGTACATTGATCATGCGTAAATAATGGTGAGTGTGCTGTCTCTTGTCCAATTCGGATGCCCATTCCTTGACATGAGTTATTCCAATGGTTTGTATATGTTGGATATATATATTTCGAACGATATGACTATCTTTTACCACTTACCGATATTGTTGTTAACATTCCCACATATAACCTGATTGCTACAGAAACAAAAGAAATCGCAATACTGATGTTGACTCAAAAAGCACACTTGCGGCAAGTAAAACATGGTTTAAACATTTTTTCATGCATTGCACACTAACCCATACCTTTATTTTAGACTTCTCCGGAATTAATATAACAAACTAGAGAGTTGGTTATTACGAAATGGTTCATAATGGATATACGGTATGGAATAAGGAGGAAATAACACTGCTCTGTTGAAAAGTCTTTAGGATTTAGAAGCTTTCGGTGAACTGTCTGTGTACTTAACAGTATGCCTTACGGTGTTTTCGTTTCCATCTGGTTGGTTGCGGATTGCACTCCACAGATCCTTGGTCATGTTGTAGACTGGTAAAGAACGACATGGAGACCAGGCGAAAGTGTTGGAGGGTTAGTAGTCCAAATTTCTGCGCAGCAGCTGATTTCGAATGAACCAGCGCGTTTTAGTAATGATGCGCAAAACCTTGTTTGGAGAACTTGAAGACGGTGAAGTTAGTTGTGCCTACAGATCCCTAGACTTGACCGGCATAGGTGATTAAGGGTCGGATTAGGGACGTAAACAGCAACAGGGGACAGTCAAGAGTGAGGGAGGATCTTCTGTTAAGGAGGGAAACAGTTGTGAGCGCTGGTCTGAAGCGGAAAACAACCGTTTCACACGAGTGTTCCATGTAGTCGGGTGGCAACTCCGAATGTTGGTGAACACAGTCAGAAAATACGTTCATTGTGTAGCAGCTAGGAGTGGGATTATGGTATGGTTGGAAGGAGAAGATTTCAGCGTTTGTTTTGTGGCGTTGAGGGCGCCGCGCCATTTGGTGAATTGATCCAGAGAAAATTGTAGTGTACCAAGGGCAGCTTTGAGACCAGAGTGCAAATACAACAGCATACATAGCTATACATGTTGGTTACAAGTTTGCTGGATCAGACATATAAATGTTGAAGAACAGAGATGACAGAATGGATTCCTATTATAAGAGCGTATATTAAAATACTTCAGTTGTTTGTTTAAAATAGCCTTATTGATTATTTTGTTATACATTAAGCCAGTGATGACCAAATGGCGGCCCGCGGGCCTAACCCGGCCCGCGAGTATGTTTCATCCCGCCCGCGAATAAATATATAGTTTTTCCTTTTTTACTTTCTCTATACGTCCTATGTACATAGTGTATAGAGAAGGTATTGCGTTGCAATGAAATTCGATACCGAGATTTCACCGGAGATACATGTTTTGAGACCTCCTGAATCCAAAAAAAGCATTTTTAGAAAAATGTCCGTATGTGTATGTGTGTCTGAGGGCAGCATAGCTCAAAAACTAAAATTCCGTTAAAAACCAAACTTAGTATTTAGGTTTGGTATCTTCCAAGGATGCGACACGAAGATTTTCAAGAAAATCCCTCTACTCCTAACCACCCTGTACATAGAACTTTTTTCGAAAATTTTGATTTTCTAAAAAATGGCTCTAACGATTTTGATTAATATGTCGTATATTAAAGATATTTACCTGACAAATAAAATGTATATCTTGAATTTTCTGGGAATAAGCTCTGAAGACTACTTTATTCTGGATGAATTTTGCATAACTACTAAACCGTAAAAGATGGACAAAAACTTGCCACACAAAAAATGTAGAGCACGTTAAAACATACAATTTATGTTACATACATTTTTTTCTTGGAGTTGATCGTTTTTTTAGATATTCCTTGTTTTTGCTTTCGGCTTTGAAAAACTTAATACTTTTCTCATACAGGAATTTGCCAACTCGTGTCCATACAAACAAACGAACTTCAGTCACATAGCACATTGGCTTTCACTTTAACCTATGCTACTCCCTTATTTCGCTTCTACTTACAATAAAGCAAGAAATAAGACTATTTCTGCTAATTTTTCTCGATTAACATGAAATAAATAAAAGAATAAGGTTATTAACAATAATTTTTACAGAGATATAGAGAAAGTCATGTGAATGGAACACGTCAGTTTTTTTTTGGTTTTTTTTGTTTTTTTTTACTTCCTACATAGAGCTCATTTTAGAATTTGATTATAGATTTCAAGATTTTGAAGTATTTCGATCACAGATGGAACTTTTCAACAATGCCATGAGATGTAAAGTAGAGTGCCAGCCCGAGGATCTACAGTTAGAACTATGTGAGCTCCAATGTGATTCATCTCTTCAAACAACAGAGGTAAATGGTGTTGATTTTTGGAAACTCATTTCAAAGGAACATTTTCCACGTCTTTGAAACTGGATTTAAAACTTACTTCCTTATTTGGTGGCACTTAGATATGTGAAACTACCTTCTCTGCTATGAAACTAGTGAAATCAATCTCCAGAAGCAGATTAACTGATTCAATACTATTTCATATTCTTAAAATTGCAAAATCAGAACTGGAAGTGGATTTTAAATCTTTTTAAAAGATTTTACAAACCTCATTGTTCTTCGTAAAAAGTAATGCTTGTTCCTGCATGTAATAATATTAAAATAATATGCTCTTAAGTTGCCATTGCTATTATTTTATTTTTAATATAGTTATTATTTTAATTTTCCTGGCCCTCAAGAAAGGTCCTTATCATATTCTGGCCCTCAGTGCATTACTAATTGGCCATCACTGCTTTAAGCAATAAATAAATAATACTTAAAGTCCTATCCTACGTTCATTTATGCAAAAAGCTCATAGCTTAATGCTAAAAACTGTATACCATACATTCACATAAGAGTCTCTGTCTATGCTGCAAGAAATTAATCTTAAAAGTTTATTCGTCTGTCTACTTCATGCTTATCAACACAAACATTAGCACAAATTGTGTTATTATGATATTTCCTTGTACAAGGGGAATAAGGAAATACAATAAACTAAAGCATTAGTCAATTTTTACTTTCTCTACACGTACTATGAACATAACATCCAAATATTCGATACCGAGATTTCACTGCAAATACTTTTTTGTGACTCCCCGAATACAAAAAGAAAAAGAAAAACATATTTGGAAAAATGTTAAGAGTGGGTCTGGGGGCAGCATAGTTCAAAAAGGAAAATCCGTTAAATACCAAACTTGATAATTAAGTTCACTGTCTTCCAAGGATGCGACACGAATTTGAAGGAAATTACCCCACCAATAACTACAGCTTACATGAAACAAATTTGAAAATTTTTGGTTTTCTCAAACAATGGATATAACTGTTTTGATTAGAATCTCTTACATTTATGATATTTATGTAATAAATAAAATGTATATCTTTAATTTTCTTGGAAAGGTCTCTCAAAAACCTCTTTATTCTGGATGAATTTTTAAAAGTTCCCATAACTGGTAAACCATAAGAAATAAACAAAAACTTACTACACAAAATATGTAGATCTCCTTAAAACAAACAATATATATTATATGTATTTTTTGTTGAGTTAGCCGTTTACGAGATGTTACTTATTGGTTTCAGTTTTAAAATACCTAAAACTTTTCTCATACGGGAACTTGTCAACTCCAAGCTACGCATAAAAAAACAAAATGTATTCAAAGCCCAACAGCAACATTTTAAAACATTTGACTGTCGGTTTAGTCTAGCGTATTCCCTTATTTCCATTCTACTTATAAGTAATTAAGTAATAAGACCGTTGCTGCTAATTTTTATCTCGATTAGTGAAGGAGAAATAAGAATAAGCGTATTAACGATAATTTGTTACAGAGATATAGAGTAGTTATGTGAATAGAACACATCAGATATTTTTCTAAGATGTTTAAATAGCAGAAATATTTGTGAAAGGAGCTGGATTTTGATTTTATCCTATGCTACGGCGTATTCTATTTAGCATTTGGTAATCATTGATTTCAGATGCTAATTTTAAGTCCCGGTTGTAGTACCGGTGGCTAATCAACATCGTCGAAATTTTGATTAAGAAGAAGGGCTTTAAAAGATTTGACTATGGTTTTAGCCCTTATTTACCTTCTACTTACAGAAAGAAAATAAGGAGATAATTTATGATAATGTTTATTATGCTTACCATGAAATAGAATAAAAAATTTCTGCAAGTATAAAAATCTGATGTGTTCCTTTCACATGACTTTTTATAGCTGTTCCACAAACTTTCCTTATAAAAGATTATTCTTTAAACTACATCGTGCTAATAAAGATAAGCATTGCAGAAATAGTATTAATTATTGCTTCCTTGTAAGTACAAGGGAAATAAAGGGAGTAGAGTAAGCTCAAGTGATAGTCAAATGGTTTAAAAGCTATTGCTATGTGAAGCAATTCAAATTAGGCTCTTTATTATTTTCGGAGTTTATTTTCGTTGACTTACAGCTTGAGAAAAATTCAAGTAGTTTAAAAGCGCAACCAATAAGGAGGAATATTTAAAAAATATATAAATGTATATCGCATAAATTACATGTTTTAGTGAGATCTACACATTTTGGTAATAAGTTTTGTCTATTTTCTTCGGTTTACGAGTATACAAAGTGATGCCGAATAAAAAGGTCATCGGAGAATATTCCCAGAAAATTCAAGATATAGATTTCGTTTGTCATGAAAATATTTTAAAACAAAATTGTTAGTAATTTTTAGAAACTCAACATTTTCGACATATGTTCCATACAAAGCGTAATTGGGGTGGATTTTCTTGAAAATCTCTGTTTCATATTCTTGAAAGGTACTGAAATTAAATGCCAAGTTTGATATTCATTCGCTACACACAGACACAAACGGAATTTTTTCTAAAAATGTTTTTGTTTTTTAATTCATGGGGGCCCAAAACATAAATTGTGCGTTTTAACGAGCTCTACATTTTTACCCTGTAAACTTTTGTCTATTTCTTACGGTTTTTAGTTATGGAAACTTCAGCAAAACTCATCCAGAATGAACAGTTCACAACAGCTGTTCCCAGAAAATTCAAGATACACATTTTATTTGTGATGTAAATATGTTTAGTATACGTACTTCAATCGAAATCGTTAGCCGTTTTGGAGAAAGTCAAAATTTTCAAAAAATGCTCCATGTAAAGGGTAGTTTGGAGTGGAGGAATTTACTTAATAATCTACGTGTCGCACCCTTGGAAGATACCAAACTTAAATACCAAGTTTGGTGTGTAACGTCTTTTAGTTTGCAAATTATGCTGTCCAACACATTTTTAGACTGAGAGGATCTAAAACATATTTTCAGGAAATCTCGACATCCAGTTTTTTGGTGGAATACAATACTTTCTCTGTATACCTACTATATAAAGAGTACGTGAGAGAAAGTAAATATCAGTTTCCTGGATTATAAAAAGGATGTGGTATCATTTGAGAGTAGATAATTTTAAGCCTCTGTAAAATAAATCCAACAGATATGGCCACCACTGGCAGTTGTTTACAGTGCAGGAAAGTATCGGCACTAATGATAGATGAAGGTACCATCAGAAACGGATTTTATGTTGCTCATAAAGTTTATTACACGCCCGGGTGGTTTTCCTTTTCACTTGAGCCAGCAATAGGGTACAGACAGCAGTTCTGTAATTTGGAGAAATTGCCTTTAAATTGATTGTTTGAGGCCTCTGTTCATTACTTAGCAGCCTATTACACTTGCTTTGCGTATGTGGACATCTAAAGTTGTGTATTTACAAAGAACCGTTTATAACAAAGTACCTTGTCGCTATTTAAAGCAAATATGTCTTGCTTTGTTTGAAAGTGTTTTAAGCTATGAACTGTTAGCATATGGGAACTGTTGTAAATTAAATGAGATTCTACAAACAAACAAAATCATGAGAATTTTATATCATACTTCTTACAAAGCTCCATGTAGACCACTTTTCAAGCAACAGAAAATTTTAATGGTGTACAATTGCTATATTTACAATTATTATTATATGTGCACAATAATGTAAATGAATTTAAACTAAATAGACTTGTGCACTCATTAAATACCAGAAATATTGACAAATTATATGTTCCATACACTAGACTGAAGAACGTTAAAAGATAATTATTTGATAACCAGCATTATAACCTATAATAAGCTTCCTGACCACATGAAAGATCTAAATGTAGTACAGTTTAAGGCAAAAGTAAAAAAATGGTTGATGGACAATGTATTTTACAATTTGGATGAATTTTTAATACTAAAATTGTTGTGAGACTGACTTTATATTATTTTGACATGTCTATTGTACTAATGTACCTAATGACTGAACAAATGAAAATAAATAAAGCCATTAAGCGCTTCCGAGACTGCCTGCGTGGTCTAGTGTGCCGCCGGCTGACTTCTCAACCGGAGGTCCCGGGTTCGATTCCCGACTGGGGTGGGAAAATCTTATTTAACCATAATCATTCCCTGTTCCCCTACAGATTCTGGAAGTATGAATGCGAGAGTGAATAAACGAGTGTTTAATGATATAAAAACGATTAACCTAATGTTTTAAAACTACCGTAATATGAGTTGTTTCGCAAGTCAAAGCTCCCGACATGATCATGAAGTTAAAGGGTACTACACAGATGGAACAATAAAACTAACTAAATAAATAAAATCAATTCCAATTCCACGTAGATTGTATGTACCTATATATTCTTCATATTGGTGCTCTGTCTTTTATCGTGTGAATATGGGTCACCAAATGTACAATTTCGAGTGTAAAATATATGTTAGAATCTTCTTCGACAAATACCGTTTCTTTTAACCCAATATGCTTTGTAAGCTATAATATTATATGTTACTTTGTCAACACGTACTATATACATAGTGTGTAGAGAAGGTGTTGTATAGAAATATCAAGAATGCACCGAAAATAGATTTTAGGGGCTCCGGATCCAAAAAAATTCAATTTTAGAAAAAAATTCCGTTTGTGTCTGTGTGTGTGTAGGTGCGTGTGGACAGCATAGATCAAAAACGAAAGCATCGTTAAGTCCCAAACTTTTTATTAAAATTTGGAATCTTCCAAAGATGCGACACGAAGATTTTCAAGAAAATCCCCTCACCCCAAAGTACTCCTTATATGGAACATTTTTTGAAAATTTTGATTTTCTCAAAAATTTCTAACGCATTTGATTAAAATACCTTATGTATAGGATATCTTTATGAAAACGAAATGTATATCTTGAATTTTCTGAGAATAGCCACTAAAGACCTCTTCATTCTGGATGACTTTAAGAGATATACAAAAACCTACTACATGAAAAATGTAGATCTCCTTAAAACATACAACTTATGTCATACACATTTTTCTGTAGTTATCCGTTTTCAAGATACTCCGGATTATTGGTTTCAATTTTAAGTCACTTAAGTTTCTATCAAATGGGAAGACATCTTAAATCTCGCTTCTCATTTGTTTAATCTTGGCAAGCAAAGAGATCGGAATTTTAATTGTTTCACATAGCTTGCACTGTGCATTTTCGTATTTCCCTTCTATTTACAAGGAAGCTTATATTAAGACTAATTCTGCTTATGTTTATCTTGATTAGCATGATGTAGATAACAGATTAATGTTTTGAAAAAAGGTTTGTTTCCGATAGCTATAGGACCTAATGTTTACAGAATACGTTAGGTGTTTGCCCTTCTACTTACAAGAGTTAGGTGTTTGCCCTTCTGCCAATGTTTATCTCGGTTATCATTAGGTAGATATATGTTTTAACGTAAAATAATCATTGCGTGTGTCTGCATTACTCAAAATGGAAAGTTGGTTGAATACCAAACATGATACCTGAGCTCAGCATCTTCCAAGGATGCGACACGAAGATTTTGAGGAAAATTCCGTAACGAAAAAAAATTCAAATCTTTATTTTCTCAAAAACGGCAAACATTTTGAGTAAAATGCCTGCATTAAAGATAATTACTATAAAATATAATTTATACCTTGATTTTCTGCAAATAGCCTCTATGGACCTCTTCATTCTGGATGACTTTTGCATAGCTGGTAAAACGTAAGAAATAAATGAAAGCTTACTGCACAAAAATGTAACCTCGTTAAAACACACAACTCATGTCATAGACATTTGCCTTCTTCGTGGAGTTAACCATTTCCGAGATATTCCTTGTTATTGGTTTCATTTTAAAACTTGTCTCATACGGCATTTTGTCAACTCCTAGCCATGCAAATAAACGAATTTCAATCACATAGTAACCAACTTTTAAAAAAAATTGACTATCGCTATAGCCTAGTGCATTCCCTTATTTCCCTTCTGCTTACAAAGAAGCAAGTAATAAAACCAATTCTGGTCACTTTATCTCGATTAGCATGAAGTAAATAGAAGAATAACATTTTAACAATTTATTATAGAGATGTAGATAAAATCATGGAACACAGCAAATGCTTTCTATTGTTTTAGTCTGAAGGAGAACATTGGGTCGTGGTATTAAAAAATTCCAACCCTATATTTACCTTGACTGAGCAAAACCAAAAAAAAAAAAAAAAAAAAAAAACAGCCACAGTGATTGGTTCATGGGATTTGATTTCAGGACCATCCAAATATGGGTCACAAACGTTACCGGATGAGCCATCCCGCTCGGTAATACTTTTTTGGAGTTGGTGCTTTATAAATTCTTTTTAATGATGTGTCAATCAGAAGGAAGCTATATCGTTTACTTGCTGTCATTTCCAACTTCCATACTAGTCTCGATAATGCCTGGATCGGAGAAAATTCCCCAACGTTGTTTTATAAAATTCCATTTCAAGCTTCCTCAGGGAGGTTATCTGATTGTTGCTGAGTGGTTCAACTAGAGAAGCTCCAGCTGAAACCATAAAAAACAAAACACTAGAAACAAGATGCGATGGATATAAAAACCCTTGAGTTTAATGGCACCGTCATTGTTTTGGATGCGCTCACTGGTGCTAGAAATGTACAGCAAACAAATACAGGAACTTTGGCCAACAAAACAAAAAATTAAGGCACGCTGTGTATATATTATCGTTGCTCTGCATGCGTGAACTTATATTATGGATAGAATTATACACTAGTTGGAATTCTTTTCATAATTTTGACTTTCTCTGCTGCTACAAATGTATAGCAAATTGAATAGGAACTTTGGCCAACAAACAAAAATTAAGACACGCTGTGTAGATGTTATCGTTCTGCATACGTGTTATGGATAGAAGTATACACCTGTAGGGAATTTCATGACCATTTCATTGACCAAAAGCAGTTAAAGGGCCTAAAACCTTCACTCAAACCTGTGTTACCTGTTTAATACATATATGTTAAGACTGAGCGTCATTTTGGATGACTTCAACAACAATGAAATTATCTATAGGAAATGCACAAAAGCTTTAATCAAAATCATTAAAAATCTATTTTTTTTTAAATTTATGCTTATAGCTATCTTATAATCGTCTAGTTTACCGACACGGAGACACTGACACACAGACACATGCACACACATGGACTTTTTTTTCTAAAAATGCTAGTACAGGATTAAGAGAAGCCTAAAACGTGTATTTCCGGTGAAATCTCGGTATCCAGATTTTTGGGTGGAGTGCAATAACTTCTCTACCTACTCATTCTAGGTTCTAAGAAGAGAAAACAAAAATGAAAATGAAAATGAAAATGAAATTGTGTTTGCGCTGCATCTTTCCGCAGATATTGTAAGCAGTAGACTGAATGGCTCCCTAACCCCATCTGCCTGTCGTTATGACGATGGTTTTTGTGTTTGTGTTTTTTTTTTTTTTTTTTTTTTTTTGTATGTAATAGAGTTAATGATTTCCGAGATACTTCCTTGTCATTACTTTCAATTTTAAAAAAATTGTGCTTTTCTCAAACACGAAGTTGTCATCCGCTTTTTTTTTTTTTTATTCTTGGCCATCAAAGTCAACCGTACAGCTTTTAAAAGATTTGACTATCACTTTAGCCTAGTGTATTCCCCTATTTCTGGGATCGCACCATGGCCGAGTGGTTAGGCAATTTGCCTCTCAACAAAGAGCTCAGGTTCGATCCCAGGCGACCCATGTGGGATTTTTGGTGGACAAAGCGGCGCAGAGGTGAGTTTTCTCTGGGTTCTCCGGTTTTCACAACCGGTGCTACATCTTCATTCCGCATATCATATGTCAACGCGTGCGTGCGATATATAGTAAAAGCGGGAGTTAAACACTATCCTCTATTTTTATTCTAATCATACATAAGACAATTTCTATTCATTTTATGTTGATTAAAATGAAGTCCATAGAAGCACAAGCTTTTGTAAAAATAGCTTGTTTCAGAATATATAGCTAATTTTTATTTTATTGTAAGGTTGATCATTTGGACAAAGCTAAACAAATACACAATTTAATAATAACACATATAAATGGTTCAATATAGCAATAAGAAATAGTGTAATATACACTATACAGTATGAAAATTCAAGTTGTAATTTACAAGTGAATTGAACACATCAGATATTTTTATGTCATCATCAGAGCTTTTAAATTTCTATAGTTGGATTTCAGCCCAGGCTAATATTATTCTCTAACAAAGCATGGTTCCAATTATAGGGTTATATTTCGTCGCAATATAACACATTGGAGTAAAAAGAAGCTAGATTTTACATACGAGGTTCATTCCCAAGCAGTAAAAACTAGCGTGCAGTGAAACTATGCAGAATAATAAGAGCTATATGTTTGAAGAAACAATAGATGCACAGAAGTACAATATCTTACACCATTTTAGCAGCTAACCGATATTGGATATCTAGACTTTTACAAAAAGATTTTAGTACCGCGCATACAGCTGAGGAGTCACTAAATTTGACTAAGGATAATTTTGAAGACAGAGTAATTAGCAAAGAAGCATGGTCTTCACAATCCTCTAATTTAACTACTTGTGATTTTTACTTTCTCTATGCATACTATGTACATAGTGTATAGAGAAGGTATTGCATTCCAACCAAAAATTTTATACCGATATGTCACCGGAAATACATGTTTTGAGGCCCCCTTATAAAAAAACTTGTTTAAGTTTAGTATCTCCGATGGGTGCGACAAGATGATTTTCAAGAATATCTCTCACCCCCAAACTACCTTTGTATGGAATTGTTTTTATTTTCTCATCGAAAGATTGGGCATATGAATTGTTGCAGAGCCTTGTTCGGACAATTAAATATTATTGAATTTTGCATTACTGGTAAAGCGTAAGAGATAGACAAAAACTTCACAAAAAATTTAGATATCGTTAAAACACATAATTTGTCTCATATACGTTTTTTTTTGTAGAGTTTAACGTTTTCCAGATATTTCTTGTTGTTGGTTTCAATTTTAAACTATCTAACCGTTCTCAAATGGGACCATGCAAAGGAACCGAATCCAAATTGTTTTACATGGCGAGCAACTTTCAAAAGATTTGACAATTGCATTAGCCGAATGTACTTCCTTATTTCTCTTCTACTTACAACAAAGCAAGTAATATGACCAATTCTGTTAATGTTTATCTCAATTAGCATGATGTAGATAAAAGAACAATCTTTTGTATGAATAGTTCGTATATGGAACACTTAGAGAAAGTTATGTGAATGGAACACGTCAGATTTTTATCTATGGGCTAACTTAAAAAGCAGTCTTATGTGTTCTATTCACATGACTTCTCTTATTAATCTGCAACAAAACAGTCCTATAAACGCTTATTTTTTTATCTGCTTCGTGCTAATTGAGATAAACGTGGACAGAAAATGATTGTACATTTATTTTCTTGTACGGAATACAGTAGGGTAACATAGTGGTCAGACATTTTAAAGATGACCACTATGTAACTCTTGAACTTTTGTTCTCTTTGCATGGCAAAAAGTAAAATAAAAGAATGGATTATAAGTTCCCGTTTGAGAAAAGCACAAGTCAATGACAAGAATTTAAATTGTTTCTTCCACACTAGTGATATAGGACAGAAGCTGGAAAGGTAGCATCACTGAAAAATTCAATGCCATAGCCAGGATTTGAACCACATATCTCTTGGTTAAACTATGAAGCCCAGTACTTAAAAGTAATCATGACCTTTATAAGTCATCACTGGGGAATTTATTTGAAATCTTCCTATGATTACCAGAAAAACACCACTCAATTGCGGAATTCAGTGCCGTGTCGGCATGTTGCCATGTAGCTCAATGGTTAAAGTAATTGGACAGGGTCGATATCCTTGGGTGATACTTTATAATCGAATGTTTTCTTTAGTTCTTTCAATGTATGGAATTTGTTACATACAACTTATATTTCTCTACCACATAGAAAATAGGTAGAGAAGGTTTACCTGTAGCTAGCTCACTATTGGGAAGAGGTGCAAAATCTGGGTCTCCATTCACACAATATTCTTTCCGTCAATAATAATTATATTCCCTTTATTTCTATGTCTAAACTCGAGGAAACAATTTAGGACTTTGTCTGAAGTTGACGGTTCATTATTAACTAAAACTTCGTGCAGCTTACCAAATGTTCTATTCATAGAAAATAATGTTTTTTTTCATTCTAGTAATGTTTCCCGGGTTGCTTAATATTCGCAATTTCTTTATGAGTAAAAATCAAACAGATGAATACATAAGAACGCACAAATGTGTTGATTATTGTGGAAAGTGAATTGAAAAGTTTTATGAAAATTATGTGAATGTTGAGTGAAAGATAAAGTGATTCATAAGTTTATTAAAATTATTATTTACTGATGTTTTTAAAAATATATCTAGAAAAATAAATGCTTAAAGTACATATTTTTTAGAAACATATTGAAGTTGTATAAAAAGGATAAATATAAAAAATGGCTTAACTTTTATATCACATATATATATATATATATATATATTTGTTTTGAAAATAAAGCACTCTATACATGCATTTTGGGTAGTGGTTATTAAGATATTTATCAGTGGAAATCTGTGCTTAGAAAGTAGCTTCGATTAGTGTGAAATATTTTATACATTTTAACTTCTCCAACTCACAAAATCAGGAATAGCTGAAAACCAATTATGTTGCTGACTCCCAGTAACAATAATTCAATAAATATGGTGAAATTTTAATTATATTTGTACATTTTGAAACTGTTGTCATTTTGTTACATTGTTTTATTAATTTTGGTTTTAATATTTTTTATTTTTATTTACTAGACGATATTATCCGTACCATAATGATGTATAAAATGAAAGGAGTATTAAATAGACTAAGTTTGGTACGCACGTCCTGGTGTACAAAACAAGGCAGCAGGACCGTGTACACCGGATTTTATTTTATATTTGTTTTTAATATTGTTTACAAGCACACGCAATGCTCCCAAATAAAACACCGGTGTTATCTGCAATTTAACATCATTCTCAACGATAGTTGCTCCACTTGCAGGTAACCAAACTTTGACTCCTCCCATCCGGTTTCAGTTCTGTATGTGAAAACCTGAAAAATAGAAAATGTGTGTCGCCCTCCGTGGTGTAATTGTTACCATGCTAACTTCAAATACCCAAGGTCTCGTGTTCAAATCCGGCGAATCGGCATAAAATCCTTAGCTTGTCTTCATTCGGAAGTGAAGTAAAGCCGTTAGTCGCGTATCGTAGATTACGTCACGTAAAATAATCTCAAGCTTGAGTAAAATTAAGCAGTCTTAGATGCCCAATATAGAATGGGACGCTGAGAACAACAGTAGTTGAAGAACGCCCGTAAATAAAACTCCACTCCTTTTCAACTCACGGACATAAACACAACCAATGAGCAATGTTTTAATCGCAAAATGGAAGGGTGGGTCGCATATCATCTCTATGAATGAGTTTCGCTACCATTGACACACAAGAAAAAGCCAAACCAGTTACAACATAATACGGCATTCTAGAGGAAGGGTTGAAAATATGATATGCATGTGTTCAGCTGGGCAATAGCTATGACACTTGCATAGAGAGCTTTCATCAATGACAAACAGACGAAGGCTAAACGTATTGCCATTTTCGAATGCAATGTCAAAAACAATGTTAAGAAAATGGTAGTGTAGTAGGAAAATACAAATAGTAATGTTACCTCAGGCAGTTCGGCCATATTTTGAGCGAGGTAAAATATCTTGCCAACCCAGTGGCTATAATTATGCTCGAAAAATGGCTACATTGGTAGCAGAAGGCCAGATTTAGTCAGTATCAACAAAAATAGCTTCAATGCCCGACGATGTACAATCTGTTGACCCTGCGATTGATACGGTTCAATGTATGTAAACTTGTATTTAAATAAAGGCACTAAGTTTCTTAAATGTCCGCTAGGCTGCAGCAGCAGCTTTGTATTCCTCCACCTGTAGTAGCCATGGTGTCGTTTGTATAGATCGTGATATCCCTGAATGCAGTTGCTTTTCAGATGACTTTAATGCGTCTCAAATAAGATCCATTCAACATAGGCTATTACCTGATCCAACGGCCTCCTTTTTATCGACATCACAACAGACTTTCTGTACACCTGGGACAGATATTTTCCGCAGCCATCATATAGCCCCTGCTTGGACTTTTTGGACTTTCGTATTTTTATACAGTTGAAGAACCATCAATGGGGCAGAAAGTTTTCCCTTAACATAAAGTGATGGAGAAAATGGTTCAATGTATAAGACGCAACTTTTGTAAGGAACAGAGCAAGACAAATATCATCGGCGATGCGACAAATGTGGAGAAACTGTGTAACAGGAAGAATTTATTTAAATGTATATTTATTCACTCAAGCGTATATTAGGAGACCTATGCGCTAATATATAGTCGTCTATTTATCGCGGTGGTAGCGCGGTTGTTGCCAAGTGAGAGACCTGGTTCGATTCCCGGTCCGCTGCTCCAGGGTGCGCGGGGGGGAAGAATTGAGGAGCTACTTGATTGAGAGTAGAGGTTCCAGATCGAGAACACCGCATCAACAGGACAGGAGGAACTTGAGGCACTGATCATCTCTCACCCCCCCCACAGCACTGTACCCCATCCAAGACGCCTTCTGGTCGAGATGGGAGACGCAGCGGCCGGGCGGTAGGCCAACGTTCCTTGTGGATTATCGCGCCATGTAGTTACGTTAATGTTGTATCTCAACCGAGCATAATGAAAAAGGCATAGGATCAATCCCCGTGGCCGACCTACCTCACCTATGTTTTTTTTCGGGGTTTCCTCTGGTCGTCAGGCGAACACTGGGTAGATTTCTTTCATCCCTCTAACTTCTAGTCTCCCACGTCGTTTCCGTTGTCATGTAATGTATTCTTACCCCCATTGATTTCTTTCAAGGTTGTAAATGGTGGCGATGGTGTTCGGTGCAGCGTGGCAGGGGAAAAGCATTCAGCTGGGTATCGGGTAGAGGACAGGCCCTGTGGGGCAGGGTCCTCGGTCTGCCTGTCCGGTTATCGGGGTGCTTCTATCTGGAAAGTGCATGGATCCTGTCATTGATGTGACAGGGTCATATATACAATAGAAAATTCTGATTGATAGAATATATAAATATTGAAAACTTAATTTTTATATCGCCATTTAGCTAGCCCTTAATCTATAAATTCAGCCAGAGTGGTTCATTTGCCTAGGCGCTGGCCTTCTGATATGTCGCGGGTTCAAACCGGTCTAGACTGATGGTTTCAGTATGCTTAAACCCAACAGGCCCATGTCTGTAGATTTATTGGCATATAAATGAACTGCGGGACGAAACTCTGGCACATTTGTCGCGGTGATTTCCTGACGATAGGTGGTGTTGTTAGAAAACAAATTTGTAAGTACCGTTTTGAAATGTCGTCTCTGCAGCGCCACGGTCGGTGTCCCGCTCATGCGCACTGTGTGCCTACATCTGTTGGCAAGTCATAAACGCCATTGCGGCAAACACCGATGTTGTTTACATGTTCTTTAACGTATTTAAAATGTCTCTAACGAGTGAGAATCCCGCACACTGTGAAGTGCACTGTGTTATTCGTTTTCTTAGTGCTAAAGGCGTGAAAGCAGTTGACATTAACCGTCACCTTTGTGAAGTGTAAGGACAAAGCATTATGAGTGCTGGAATGGTACGCAAATAGATCAGAACTTTCAAAGATGGCCAAAGGAATGCTCATGGCGAGGCACGAAATGGGCTACCTCAGTGATCACTGACCATTTGGTTCAGAAAGTTGACGAAACATTGAAAGAAAACAGACACTTCACAATGCCTTTGTTATCAGAGGCGTATCCTCAAGTTTAAGAAGTGTTGGAAGTCAACGCTACTACGATACGATAGCCTCAAAACGGTCGTGATGCCTCTATGACAACGGAATTTAAAATCATATTGTTCGATATGATAAGTATCTTAACCGTGGCAATTATGTGGAAAAGTAGATAAAAGTGTGGTATTTCATGTAAAGAACGTAGTGCACTCAGCGTAGTGAGATCCCTGGGGGTCAATTGAGGAGCTACTTGATTGAGAAGTAGTGGCTCCAGATCGAGAAGACCGCATCAACCGGCCAGGAGGGACTCAAGACGTTGATCACGTAATAAAATGATTCAACTAATGTCAATAACATACCGCTAACATGGAGTTGTTTCACAAGTTAAAAGCCCCCGATATGAGCATAGCGGTTAAAGAGGTCTATACAAATGAAACAATAAGAATTTGATGTGTTCAATTCACATAGCTTTCCCTACATCTGGGTAGCAAAATGTTAAAATGCTTATACTTCTAATTCGTCCGTGCTAATCGAGATAAATGGTCTTATTACTTGATTTTTTTGTAAGTAGAAGGGAATATTATTTAATGGAATACACTAAGCTAAAGCAATAGTCAAGTCTTTGAAAAACTGACAGACATGTGGCTGAAACCCCGTTTCTTTACATTCCCAGAACATTCAACATATATATTTTATTTTTCATGTAAATATCTTTAATATCATTAGAGTCATTTTAATCAATATCATTACAGCCATTTTGAGAAAATCAAAATTTTCGAAAACCTTTTTCCATACAAAAGTTATTTTGGGTTGGGGGGAGATTTTTCTCAAAATCTTCCGGGTTGCAACCTCGGAAAATATCTACTAAACTTACATACAAAATTGTATATTTTACCGACTTTTCTTTTTTGAGTTATCGTGTTTACGGACGCACATGGACATTTTCTAAAAGGCCGCGCCGTGGCCAAGTGGTTAGAGCACTCGCCTCTCACCAAGGTGCCCAGGTTCGATCCCAGGTGTCTGCATGTGGGATTTACAGCGGCGTAGGTGCGGGTTTTCTCCGGGTTCTCCGGTTTCCCCCACTATCGCATTCCACCGGTGCTCCATCTTAATTCCATATATCACTGACATCGTCTGCGGTGTCATTGAAATAAAAGTGGGCGTGAAACACTATTTTTTTTTCTAAAAATACTTTTTTTTGGGTACAGGGAATCTAAAATGTGTATTTCAGGTGAAATCTCGGTATCGAATATTTGGGTGGACTGCAATACCTTCTCTACTTACGTACCATGTACCATACAGAGAAAGTAAAAGAAAAATAAAATAAATGTTATATACGTTAATAATAAAATAATAATTATTATTACATATTACAATGAAAATTATTATTATTATTTTATGATTATTATAATAGATAATAAATAATTCACTTTTATTATTCTCATTTCCTTATTACCATCGTTTTGCCCTATCAACCTTTCACCTTTTCTGCATATTCGGTTACTTAACTCAATTAGAAACTATAAATTGCTCTTTGAGAGCCTGTTACTCACTTACAAACTCATTTTAGTCAGTCAGGTTTCGAGCCAGGATCATTGCTACTTTATCTGTATCTATAAAATTCAAAATAGCGTAAACATCAGCCAACATAGCCTACATCCCATTACAATCCAGCTTACCCTGCACTCTGTTTTACATAATTTGCTGAATATTTCCCATCAAAGAGCTTGTTGCAGCTCTCCATACCGAAGCATAATTTGGGCAGAAGCTGGGCATAAAGTTACAGAACTTCGGCTCAGCATGATGGTTAATAGACCTTTTACGTCCTTTATTATCTCATTTCCACGCCAGGGGGAGCCGGTGGAAGGCCCACCCGCACCACATGAAGCTTATTTATGGCTTTTAACTCGACGGGTAAGGGATATTAATACAGATTCTTTAGCACTTTACCTCATGACATCTCCATCCCACCAAAAATATACCATCGGATACCCGGGTTATAGCTTTTACGACATGACCGAAATTATGGTTTGCTTTTGATAAGCTTCACACGCACCAAATCATCATCAGCAGTAGCATTAGTGTGATACGAAGTGGCGAGTTCGAGTCCACTACCCGTGGTGAAGGATGGGGAGCGCCCAAGAAAAATAACCGGTGTAATGCTGAAGCGGTTATATTTGACTGCAGTTGCATGGATTTTGCATTTATTATTTATAAAAAACACTAAAGTTTTATTATAAAAATATTAATATTTTCAAAATATAAAATATCTATAAATAGCCTAATTTTATTATTGAAGGTTAATATAATACGAAATTAAAAAAGAAGCACACTAAACATACTGAAAAACTATAATTAGTTGCCTTTATTGCCAAATGGCAACGACATGCAAGTAGGCTTAATGCACACTCTTTAATACTTTACCTCATGACATCTCCATCCCACCAAAAATACACCATAAGATACCCGGGTTAGAACATAACCAAAATTATGGCTTGCGTTTGAAAAGCTTCACACGCACCAAAGTAGCATTATCATCAGCAGCAGCAGCAGCGACTTGAATAGCCGTGATCGTTTATGCGATACGAAGTGGACTGTTCATCCATTCAAAGCAGAAAGTCGCGAGTTCGAATCCCAGAGACTGCAGTCTAACCTGTCTGTGGTAAAGGATGGTCCAAGTAAGATAGCCACAGTGACATGCTTGGAAGCTGACGGGGCTACATTTGACTGTAGTGGCGTGGATTTTGCACTTTATTATTTTGAAAAGGCCTGCTCCGCCCTCATATTTCTTCCCACCGTTTTAATGGTCTTCCTATTGTTGTATAGCATAAATGTTCATATTAGTATGACTGTAATGGAATGCGAGAGCTTTCCATTCTTTGTAAATGACTTTTCCATTGCTCTCTATATATTTGTATCTGTTCTAAACTATAAATAGACTAATTTTACTGTTGAAGGTTAGTGCAATGCGAAATTAGGATACCAAAACCTTTGATTAATCGTCTTTGTTGCCAAATGACAACACCATGCAATGTAGGATTAATACAGATTCTTTAATACTTTGCCTCATGATATCTCCATCCCACCAAAAATATACCATTGGATAGAATATGATCAAAAGTATGGCTTGCTTTTGATAAGCTTCACTCCTATTAAATCATCATCACCATGATCATAATCATCATCACCAACAGTATACGCTATTTAATTTAGCATAATCTCCACCATTACAAATTTATTAGAAGCCTATTAAAAATTGGATATGTTCCATTTTGTAGCTGTTCCAAAACAACTTTCCTTACATAAGATTTTTCCTTTACCTACGTCATGCTAATCGAGTTAAGCATTAGGAGAACTGGCCTTATAACTTACTTCCTTGTAAGTAGAAGGGAAATAAAGGAATATCCTAGGCTAAAGCGATAATCAAATATTTTAAAAGCTGGTTACTAAATAAAACAATTGAAACTCATATATGCTCGTAGGCTTTCACGGCCGGTGTTATTATTGGTAAAATATAACATATCCGGGCTTGTAGGCCGTGGTCGAAAATTAAAAGTATTAAAATAATTAAAAATTGAAGTTTCGTCCTCGGCTGTGGAGGACATCTTCAGAATGAACCTGGGCAGAAACGGCTAGCGACTGCAGACTGCTAGATAACATATCCGGGCTTGTAGGCCGTGGTCGAAAATTAGAATTATTAAAATAATTAAAACTTGACGTTTCGTCCTCGGCTGTGGAGGACATCTTCAGAATGAACCTGGGCAGGAGCGGCTAGCGACTGCAGATTATTTTAATATTTTTATTTTTCGACCACGGCCTACAAGCCCGGATATCTTATCTTTTACCAATAATTGAAACTCATTTTTCTTTTGCATTCTGGGCAGTAATACAAAGGAGACAGGTCGTGGTAGTGTGTCTGCCTCACATTCAACAGATCACGAGTTTGAATCTCCCTTAGAGTAAGTTACCCGAATAAAGTTTTTTTCGGGGGTTTCCCTTATCTCGAAAAGAGAATATCGAGTAACTTTAAGCTCCATAGACCCCGAGATCATTTGAATATCATTTCAACTCGTCGTCCAATATGATCAACCAGGTAAAAGGACGTTAACCTTAAAAAACTGAAACGAAATATCCGCTTTAAAAAAGTTTAAAAGTAGTTTAAAATTGAAACCAATAATAAGATATACTTTGGAAATAATTAAATCTACATTAAACCTGTATATGACATAAATTATGTGTATTAAAGAGATTTAAATCTTTTTGTGTGGTAGGTTTTTATCTCTCTCTGTCGGTTTACGAGAGGCAATTTTCCGAGGCAATTTCCAGAAAAGTCAATATATGTATTTCATTTGTCATTAATATATCTTAAACATGTTAATCAAAATCGTTAAAGCCATTTTTGAGTAAATCAAAATTTTCAAAAAATGCTCCTTGCAGAGAGAGGTGGGGTGGAGAATTTTTTTTGAAAACCTTCGTGTCGCATCCTTTGAAGATACTGAACTTAAATACAAAGTTTAGCATTTAATCGACTTTACGTTTTTTAGCTATGCTGCCCACAGACAGACATACACGCACGGACATGTTTCTAAAAGTGCCATTTTTGGTTTCAGAGGGTCTTAAAACATGCATTTCTTGAGAAATCTCGGTATCGAATTTTTGAACGGAATACAACAACTTCCCTATCTAATATCTATATTGTATATGCGTGATAGAGAAAATAAAAATCTTCTACGTTACACTCACGTGATTTTCTATACATATTTTGCAGTAGACTATTCCTGCAAAAGCTTATTCTTTTATCTACTTCATGTTAATCGATAAAAAATAGGCAGGAGTGGGCATTACTTACTTCTTTGTGACTAAAAATAAATAGGAAAAATACTATACTAAAGTGATAGTCAAGTCTTTAAAGAGCTTATCGCTAGCACTGACAAGAGTAAAACAAAAAATACAGAAAGAATGACTTCTCATTGCGAAAAGTTAAGTATCAGAAAATTTGAACCAATAAAAAAGAATATCTGGGAAATAGTATCACTCCAAAATAATTTAAATGACATAAATTCTGTATTTTGACTAGATTTACATTTTCTATACAGCAAATTATTGTCCATTATCCAGTTAAGCAAAAGTCATCCAGAATGTATAGGACCTCAGAAGCCATTCTTAGAAAACTCAAGACATACATTGCATTTATTGTGAAAATATCTTAAACATGTGGTATTCCTATAAAAACCATTAAGAGTCACTTTAAGAAAAATTAAGTTTTCGAAAAAATATGAAAAGGATTGACTTTGCAGGTTTATTTTAAAATTTTCGTATCGCACCATTAAAACATGCAAAACTCAAATAACTAATTTTTAGTTTGACAGACTTTTCGTTTTTACTTTCTCTATAGGCCCTATGTACATAGTGTATAGAGAATATATTGCACTCCACCAAAAAATTCGATACCGAGATTTCACCGGAAATACATGTTTTAGGATCCCCTGTATCCATAAAAAGCATTTTCAGAAAAAGGTCCATGTGTGTGTGTGTGTCCGTGTGTCTGTGAACACGATAACTCAAAAACGAAAAGTCGGTAAAATACCAAACTTGGTATTATGTTTAGTATCTTCCAGGGATGCGACACGAAGATTTTGAGATTTGTCAACTCCTGTCCACACAGACAAAGGAACATCAGTCACATAGCAACCAGCTTTTGGCTGTCACTTTAACCTATGGTACTCCCTTATTTCGCTTGTATTTACAATAAAGCAAGGAATAAGACTATTTCTGCTAATTTTCCTCGATTAACATGAAATAAATAAAAGATAAGCTTATTAACAATAATTTGTTACAGAGAGATAGAGAAAGTCATGTGAATGGAACACTCAGATTTTTTAGTTATGCACACACACACATACACACACACACACACACACACTTGGAAAGTTTTTCTTAAAGTGCTCTTTTGTGATTCAGAAGGGCTTTACAACATATATTGGTGTGAAATTTTGACATTGCATATTTTGTTGGAATTCAATATTTTCCCTGATTTCTATACGTATTAGAGAAAGTAAAGAATCGGATGCGTTACATTTACATGCCTGTCTATTCGCTCTTTTAAAAGGTGTACTTACAAAATCTCTTTATTCTAGCCACTTTTGGTTAACGATGATTTTTATTAAACTACCGTGTAATAAAGATATTTATATGACAATAAAATATATATCTTGAGTTTTTTGGACTTTTCTGTGAAGTCTTCTCCATTCTGAATGACTTCTGCACAATTAGTAAATCGTAAGAGATGGACAAAAACTTACCTCTGACATGTTTCATTCATAAGATTTTCTTTGCATCTCTGCAACAAGTTATTGCTAAAAAAAAAACAGCTTATTCTTTTATTTACTTCATACTAATCGAAAAAATAGACAAAAATTATCTTATTACTTATTTTCCAGTAAGTATAACGTAAATAAGAGAGTACCATAGGCTAAAGCGATAGTCAAATGTTTTAAAAGTTGGTTGAAATGCGATTGTAGTTCCTTTGTTGTATGGCCAGCACCTGAGAAATTCCCATATGAGAAAAGTATATTTTAAAACTGAAACCAATAACAAGGAATATCTCAAAAACGACCAACTCCACGAAAAAATGCATATAACTTGTGTGTTTCAACAAACTCTACATTTTTGTCTATCTCTTAAGGTCTATAGTTAAGCAAAACTCATTCAGAATAAAGATGTCTTCAGAGACATCCAAGAAATTTTTATATATACATTTTATTTGTCACATAAATGTCTTTAATGTGCAATATTTTAATCAAAATCTTTTAAGCCATTTTTGGAAAAAGTTCTTTAATATCTTCGTGTCGCATCCTTGCAAGATACTGAACTTAAATACCAAGTTTGGTATTTAACGCACTTTGTGTTTTAAGCTATGCTGTCCAAAGGCACACTCGGAGATTTTTTTCTAATTTCTTTTCGGATTCAGGGGACCTCAAAACATTAATTTTCGGTGAAATCTCGGAATCAAATATTTGGGTGGAAAAATTATATTCTGTATGCACTATGCACATTCTACATGCAACTAGAAAAAGTAAAAATTCTAGATCTTGTTAAAACACATACGTTAAACTTTTTTCGTAGAACTAGCCATTTCCGAGATATCTCTTCTTATACATTTTTAAAGTTTTCAATGCCTAGATTTTTCTCAAATGCGAAGTATATTCCCTTATTTCCCTTCTATTTAGAAGACACCAAGTAATAAACATTTCCACTGCCGGGTTTTAACCTTAAACAAATGTTTTAGCGCATTAAGGGATGCCTACACACGTTAAATAACGGGGCAGTTGGTCCACCTGGTATTATCTTCGTTTATAAAGGAATATTAGTAGCAACTTATTCAGTGTGTCAAGGACTTGTTCTCCCTAGTGAAAGATAAGGAATGGTAACCCTCATTCAAGAATCGCATCAGCCACAAAAGCGACACACTCAAATGAGCGTCGTATCCTTCAATTTGCACGGCGTCGAGAGTAGTCATCAGCACTTTGCAGTGTGCTCCACACAACAGGAAACCCTAGAAGCTACCACACGTACCATCGTATTATACAAAGCCGACAGCTGGCCTTTTGAATCACATTTTCTTTTCTTGATAAAAGAAAGCTAAAGCAGAAATGGGACGTTTTCTACGAGGTTTTCTCCTTAGAATTGTAAGGCGTAGGTCTGGAGTTATTGTGGATATGCATGCTTCATGTAATCGTGAGATATGATATGTATTATTCACATGAAGTGCTAAGGTGATATACATCTGTGAAATCTGGAAAATCCACAGTATGCAAGATATCTACTGAAAAAATATTTACATAAAAAGCTGATTTGTTCCATTCACATTACTTTCTCTTCATCTCTGTAACAAATTATTGTTAAAAAGCTTATTCTATCTACATATTTCATGATAATCAAGATAAACATTAGCAGAAATTGTCCTTATTACTTGGTTCCTTGTAAGTAGACGGGCAAAAATCTAGCTTGTTCCATTCACATGATGTCCTCTAGCTGTTCAGCAAACAAAAATTTGTATTCAATTCATTAACCCGTTATCTACTTCATGCTAAACAAGATAAACATAAGCAGAATTACTTTTATTACTAGTTTCATTGCAAATAGAAAGGAAATGAGAAAATGCACAGGCTAAAGCAATTGTCCCGTCCTTTAAAATTCGGTCGCTAAACAATTGAAATTTCAATCAATATTTCTCTCAAGCATACTAATATTAGAACTTCTATCGAGCTCCAATAACAAGCAACTGTCTGGGATTACTTCACTGCACGCCTGCTGTGCAGTAAAATGCACTGGATTTGTGTCATTTTTATTTCTCCTCATTCTTAACAAAAGACTGAAGATGGGGTCACAGATAATATGCCTCATTTTTGGCTTACACCTCTCTTTCTTCCACGGTTATATGTCAACGATGGTGCCAGCTCTATTATGTTTTAATTCTTTTATTTAAATCTATGTAAAACTTGCTTTCCTACTGTAATTTACAATTCAGACGTTTTTATGTATGTAATATTATGAATTGATTTGTTAGATATAAATATTGTATGGTCGCGATATGACCTAGCAGTTAAAGCGACCTAAAATAAATAAATTAATGAAAAATATGCACACTTGGTCACATTGGCACTACAAGAGGAAGCATCAACATGCGCATTACGGAACACAAAAAACTGCCACCTAGGACAAACTAAAAATCATCACTCCCGTTTATAGAGTCCACAGAAATCTATAAGAATACAAACAACTTTAACAAAGACGAATGACTCAAATTAAACTAAACCTGGATTCCTATATTTTCCCAACTCCGAAACCCCCATGCTAAATACAAACAACAGCAAAACCCATCCTTTTGACCCCGCCAACCGAGTCTGAGTATATATATAGCGGCTCCAACTTACCCTTTTACAGTCTGATACTCTGTCTGCAAAGTATGGGGCATGGCAGCAGACGTCTGGTTTTCCTGGTTACAGCGGATCTTGAATAGAGGACTCCGGTCAATCTATTCTGTATGTTGACGTTTCCCAGTGAGGCTACTATATGAAGCTTCGGCCCTCCCATACCCGAGGATGTAATTAGACGCCGGGGTCAAAAATTCTACGCCAGATTGGTCGAATACGAAAACGCACTAGTCACATCGCTGGGGGACTACTTGCAAACTGAACGCCGATATAGGCTGTGCGGGAATCCCCGCATGACTTGCGGACACCCCCGGTAATACGGCTTCAATCTAGCCAACAGCAAACAAGCTGAACTAAGTAATCTCCCCTCCGAACCTTGGGAGTGGTCAATAAAAAACCAAGCCAAAAAAAAAATACTCGAACAAAACCACCAGCGGAGCAGAGGAAAGGTGCTCCTGAAATAGCAACCGCTGAAGGGTCTATCATTAGCGATACCTCCTTATCACCAACACCCGAAACTCGACGAAAATCACCAAACCTCAACCTTCAATCTTGTGATTAAGCCCTTACTAGAGTAGGTACACAGCAACAACACCTAGGCTCACCACGTGTCTACCAGTTTGGCTCCTGATACGTTTTTGAGCATAGCTTCTCTAAAATGAATCATACTAAAAGTCAGCACCGCCGTAAAAGGTAAATCTATAAAGGCGCTATACATCATCCTTAGCAGCAGATATTGACGGACTCATCCAGGTAAAACATATCAGCAAAGTAAAGAAAAAGATAACACTATATGCAGATGAAGCAATTGTGTTTACATTTCATTACGTCGCATAGCAGCATGCTCCAATGCTTCACACGGGGTGGAATGAGCTACTGCGTCTTTCGCTGTGTTCTTTTGAGAAACATTAAGTAACCGCATTTCATTAAATTCCAAAAATAAGTACGTTTACTACTTGGAAATAAGTATTACAGTATGGAGACGGTGGTAACAGCAGCAGCAATTTATAGGGGAGGTAAGATTACAGAAATTCCCTTTCCCTTTTAGTGAAGATAGAAGCTCAAAATAGATTCAAGTGGGGTGCATTCGGCTGCCATAAAACAGCTCACAGGTAGCGGGAAACAATAAATATTCCGACTTATAGACATCGAATGTTTATTGAGGAAGATCCTACCAATTTCCTCAAGCCATATTCCACGCTGCCGGAAGGACCGATCGATATACTATTAGCTAAAGCAGAATGGAGAACTAGCTACTTTTCCAAATAAACCCGATTTTCAAGACTATCAAAACATCGTGCTACGCTAATATTCTTTAATCCTAAAGGGGAGATAGAAGACTGAAGTCTCAATTTTTTTAAACATAAAATTATCGATTTTTGATATATGGGCTTATATTACTGCAATATTATTTACGCCCATTTAATAGGGAGCGCTTCTTTCAAATGTCTGCCAATTCTTCACTTTAAATTGTTTTTTCTCCAAACAATATTTTCTTTGCTTTATGCATCTAATTTTTTACTTTCTCTACACGTACTATGTACATAGTGTATAGAGAAGGTATTGCACTCCACCCAAATTTGGTATTTAAGTTTAGTATCTTCCAGGGATGCGATATGAAGGTTTTGAGAAAAATCCCCCACCCCAAACTACCCTTTACATGGAACCTTTATTGAAAATTTCGATTTTCTCAAAAATGGCTCTAACGATTTTGATTAAAATATCATATATTAAAGACATTTACCTGACAAATAAAATGTATATCTTGAATTTTCTGGAAATAGGCTCTGAACAGTAGTTTATTCTGAATGAATTTTACGGAATTTTGAATAACTATTAAGCCATAAGAGATGGACAAAAACTTACTGCACAAAAAATGTAGAGCACGTTAAAATACACAATTTATGCTATATACATTTTTTCGTGGAGTTCATTGTTTTTGAGACATTCCTTGTTTTTGGTTTCTGCTATGAAAAATCTATACTTTTCTCATACAGGAATTTGTCAACTGCTGTCCATACAAACAAAGAAACTTTAGTGACATAGCAACCAGCTTTTGACTTTCACTTTAACCTTTGGTACTCCCTTATTTCGCTTCTACTTACAAGGAAGCAAGTAATAAGACTATTTCAACTAATTTTTTTTTCTGATTATAATGAAGTAAATAGAAGTATAAGCTTTTTTATAATAATTTGTTGCACAGATGTAGAGAAAGTCATGTGAATGGTACGCATTAGATTTTTGAAAGTGGGAACCAATCGTAGTGAACCCTTGCAGAAACATGCCTGCATATTTTAATTACCATCGTGGGTTTATCTTGAACAATATGGATATTATGAATAATAAACTAAAAGCTCTCATGTGTTCCATTCACATGACTTTATCTGCTGTTCTACAAGCAAATTTCATACAAAAGATTCTTCTTCTTTCTACTCTATGATATTCGAGATAAGCATTAGCAGATTGGTTGTGTTACTTAGGAAACTAAGGGAATACATTAGGCTAAACTGTTAGTTAAATATTTTAGAGGCTATCGCTATGCAATTGTCACTAAAAGCAATGTCTTTACATGGCTGGGAGTAAAAGAAAAGAAACACGAAGAACTTCCCGTTTTAGAAAAAAGTATGCATATGTATTTTAAAATTGAAACTAATAACAAGGAATATCTCGGAAAAGTTTAGTTCCACAATTAAAATACAAGGGACATAGTAATCTGTCTTGACGAGCTCTACATCTTTTGTGTAGCATGTTCTTGTCTATCTCTTATGCAGCTATGCATAAATCATTCAGATCGCCTTCAGTGCTGTAATGGTGGAGGACGATGTATTTTTTCGGGGTAAAAATCATTAATATAGCTTCCTTCGGAAGGGAAGTAAAGCCGTTGGTCCCGTGTAGTAGATTTACGGCACGTAAAAGAACCTCAAGCCTGATAGGCCTCTGAGCAAAATTAAGTGGTCTTCACGTCCAGTATAGAATGGGATGCTGAGAACCATAGCAGTTAAAGAGCGTCCATAAATAAAACGTCATTTCATAAATCATTGAGAATTAAGAGGACTACAGATGCTATTCTCAGGAAATTCAAGATAAAAAAAATGATTTGTCAATTATTTATCTTATACGTATTCTAACCAAAAAAGTTAAAGCCATTTTTCAGAAAATTGAACATTTTTTTATATAAAGTGCAGTTTGAGGACGGTGATTTTCTTGAAAATCCACGTGTCACATCCTTGGGAGGTACTAAACTTAAATGCCCAGTTTGGTACTTAATAGAGTTTTTGTTTTTGAATTATGCTGTCCACAGAAACACACATATAGACACACACACACACTAACCGTTTTCTAAAAATGTATGGGTCCTCATACCATGTATCTCTAGTGAAATATCGTTTGAATGGAATACAACATCTACTCCACTTGTGCATATGTGCTAGAGAAAGTAAAAATATGCATTTTACTTCAAGCTTATTTTTTTTAACAATTGCAATTTTTTGTGGAAGTTGTAATCCAGCTATTAAATTCATTCAAAGTCGCGTTAAAGAAAATATTGTTGAGAGTGTCTGCGTCTGAGTGTCTGTTCAAAGCTGTATTTTTAATAGTTTCTGCAAAAAAGGAGCAAATTTATAGTAAAAAGAAAACATAACCTTGGAATAAAACCAGCTGATTCATGAAATAAACTTATCAGATATATACAAAGTTTACAATTGTACGTAGTGCTCATGCATATGAACTTTGGTGAACTTATCTTCAATAGCTTAAAAGAAATTGGTGTTTTATTAAAAGATACAGTCTTGCATTTGAGTCCCCTATTTTCCCTTTAAAGAACTATGCAGAGTTAAAACGTAAATGCCAATATCATTTAAAGGCCACACAGAAAGACCCCTTTAAATAACACCGTAAAAATCAACCTAGTCCCAGCACGGGCATTCTCAGCCAATAATGGGCTCACGTTAAACACCTAACAACCATGTCAAACACCCTGTACAAGCTCGTAAAAGAAATCCAAACACAGATTGCTCCTTCCGGTTAAGCAAAGAACCCTAATCCTTGGCCAGTGTACCCATTACGGTGAGGATTACCTTTCTTGTTTCGGAATTAATTAGCATCATTACGTGAAGAAGCAACGCCGCCAGAGGCAGCACAGTCGCCACGGGTCGCCTCTAATCAATAGAATGTTGCCTTTCTCCAACACCTACAGTTTATACAACTGCTGCGACCAATTGCGCGTGCGCCACACACTTCTCACACACAAGACAAAAGAGCAGCGCCGCCACACTGAGGATAGCCTTAACCTCTCTTCTTTCATTCTTTTCTTGTTGTAAGAAGGGTTTCCTTTACTTCTCTAGTGTTCTTTTTTGTAGCAGGCTTATGCGGAATGCGCTAAAACTCTTGCTGATTTTGGGAAACGTAGCGAAATAAGAAACCTTGGTTTATGATACCTATTAAAATGTATATTAGACTCAAGATTTCCAAGGAACATAATTCACAGGGAGATGGGCGAGCATGCATGCGGTACCCACAGCTTTGTTCCGTTTAAAAAACGGGTTCGAATCCCATAGTGTTTAAAAATGAAGTGTTTGTTAAATGAAGCGCTCTGTATATTACAAGATATGTAATTACCGAGCGAGAAGGCTCTGGCGTTAGCCTCTGTGGCTCGCATCTGAGATATTTCCATTTCAAATACTATGGAACAGCTATCAAGTTAGGATTTCCCACATTCACTATGCAAATCCCACATTGGGTGTTCAATACCACGATCCAAAGTTCCACATATAACAAGATGAAAATATCTGATGTGTTTCATTCACATTATTTTCTCTACTATCTGCAAGAAATATTTGTAATTTGCTCTATCTACTTCATGATAATCGAGATAAACATTATAAAAATGTCTTTTGTAAGAAGAAGGAAAATAAAGGAATACACTAGCCTTAAACAATAGTCAAATCTTTGGTTGCCATGTGGATGAAATTAGTTTCTTTGCATTGCTAGGAGTTGATAAATTCCCGCATGTGAAAAATTTGAAGTATTTTAAAACTGAAACCAATAACAATGAATATCTCAAAAACGCTCAACTCCACGAAAAAAAAACGTATGTAACAAATTGTGTGAATAAGTTTTTGTCTATCTCTTACGCTTTACTAGTTACGCAAAATTTATCAAAATTCATCCAGAATGATGAAGTCTTCAAAGGCTATTCCCAGATGAATCAAGATATACATTTTATTTGTCGTGTAAACATCTTTAATAAACGGTATTTTAATCAAAGTCGTTAGAGGCATTTTTGAGAAAATCAAAATTTTCGAGAATTTTGTATGTAAAGGGAGTTTGGAGTGGGGAGATTTACCTCAAAATCTTCATGTCACATGCTTGGAAGATACTAAACTTATATACCAAGTTTGGTATTTTACCGACTTTTCGTTTTTGAGTTATGGTGCTCACAGACACACGGACACACACGGACCTCTTTCTAAAATTTTTTTTTTGTACATGGGAACCTGAACGTCTATTTCGCGTGAAATCTCAGAATCGAATTTTTGGGTGGAATGCAATATTTTCTCCATTCACTATGGAAATAGTACGTCTAGAGAAAGTAAAAATATGTGTTTCATTTACATGACTTTCTCTACTTCTTTGTAAAACATTATTCTTAAGGTCAATTGGTTAAGACAGAGCATGAATTTCCAAGCTGAGCCTCAATGAAATTAATATTAAGGTTTCTTGAAAAATATACAAGCTATCATAATAAAACTTTACCACTTATAAAATAACTTATTCTTCTAATCTAGAAACAATATAAACAGGATTATATAATTATTTAAATCACAACTTAGGTTAATAATAGCTCACTTATTGGTATTTCAATAAACAAAAAAAAAAAGTGCACAAATATTAACATTTTCTTCTTTAGGTGCATTTTCCTACTAAACAACTAAAATAAGAGAGAGACTTCAGACTTTTAGTCACTTTAAAGACATATTAATTGGCATACCTGGTGCAAGATTAATACAATTTAATCAAAAAATACCAGTTTTAAAAAATATATAATTATGTACACTTTATTTTTAATTCGTTTTATGTATTTATAATTTTTTAGGATTTTCATACATATAGGACAAAAGCTTTCACCAGGTTTTAGAGCAGTAATGTTGCATATGATTTAAATCACAGTTCTATCAATTATACTTTTTTAGAAAAATGGCCCTAAGATGAAAAAATATGTTTCAAATTATCTTGTTTATTGATTGTTTAAGTTATGATTTTACTATTGTTTCTTAATTAAAACTTGTATAACTGGTAAAATTTTCATTATGTAACTTGTATAATTTTCAAGTAACCCTTAATATATATTTCATTGAGATTCACAATGTGAATTGCTACTCTGTCTCTACCAGGTGTACTTAAAAATCTTATTCTTCTATTTACTTCATGTTAATCGAGATAAACATTAGCAGAATTATTCTAATTACTCTGTTTAGCCTGATGTACTCCCATAGAGTACGATAGTCAAATATTTTAAAATATGGTTGCTATGTGATCAAAATTCGTTTCTTTAGCTGGACAGGAGTAGATAAATTTCCCTTAGCGTTTTAAAACTGTAACAAATAACAAGGAATTGTATGCCAAAAAATGTTTGACATAACTTGTGTGTTTTAACGAGATCTAGATTGCATCTATCTCTAACGGTTTACCAGTTACAAAATTCACACAAAATGAAGAAGTTTTCAGAGGCTATTCCCAGAAAATACATGATAAAAGCTGTATCTATCATGTAAATATCTTTAATAAACTGTTTTAATCAAAATCGATAGTGATTTTTGAGAAACCAAATTTGTTCGATTGTTTTCCATATAAAGGTTAGTTTAGGAAGGGATGTTTTCCCTCAGAATCCTCCTATCACATCCTTGGAAGATATTAAACTTAAATAAAAAGTTTTGTATTTTACGAACCTTTTTAGTTACCGTGCACACACACGAAACTTTTACCAAATAAATTTTTGGGGGTCCATAAAACATGAATTTTTGATGGAATCCAATATCTTCTCTACCTAATATTTACATAATATATATCAACTGTTTCAATAAAATATTCTACTCTTCTGAGTCATGCTGCTGCTCGCTAAAGTGTCTAGGTTTGGTGCTTCGATATGCAGGAAATGGAGTCCTGCCTCGCGCATGTGAATTTGTAAATATCCATGTGTATCTGTAAGTAAAAAGGAAACGGTAAACAAATAGGAAAAAAACAGAAACGTAAGGAAAATATAAAAAATAGCAATCGCATTTTCAAAACTGCAGATATCGAAGCCGGGCTGAATCGGGAGCAAGGTAGCCAATACAGGTGTACGATGTTCGACAAGGGGAAAACAAGATGCAGCAAGCCTTGCTGCGTATACAACCAGCAAAACGTTCGAGTGGAGAGTGCGATTTAAATGCCAGAATCGTCCCAGGCGTAACAGGCTAGCCCAAGGTTAACCCGACGGAAGGCAACGGATTTTCTTTGGCGTAAAAATCCTTAAAATTGTTACCTACCGAAGGGAAGTAAAGCCATTGATCTCGTGTCGTAGATTTATGGCATATAAAAGAATCTTAAGCCTGATAAATAGTCTCTGAGCAAAATTAAACTATCTCATACGCCCAATATAGAATGTGGCGCTAAAATCCGCAACCATAAATAAAACCCATTCTTTAAAATATCCGAGCACGTTAAATTCGTTAGAAGAGACATGTTCGAAGCGATATTTGCTGAATGAAGTAGATGGCCTTGCTCGATTTATTAACATTCCAAGCGATGTAGTTCCTTCAGAGTTGAATAAACCCTTGCTTGCAAAATACAGCAAATATCGAAAATTTGTTGGCATAAAAGGATGATGGCTTGGTTTTACCAGGCCAAGACAATAACTTGTTTATTAAATCATAGCTTTATAATACCAGTAATTCGTTCTCTACTCTAACGTCTCTACTCTAGTTATGTTACTGAGCAAAGAGAACTTTTTTAAATTAATTTTATAATCTTTATCTATGTTGGTACTATAACTATTTTCTTTTGGGTATGATACTGAGCAAAGAAAAGTTTTAAAATTAATCTTAAAATATTTACCTATGTGGGTACTATAACTATTCCCCTTTCTACGCCAAATTTGCATCTAACGTTGTTGTTATTGGTCATGTTATTCGTCATTGAGCATGGCACTCACAAACTAGATGCAAATTTGGCGTAGAATGGGGATATGATTTTTTCTGCGTTCAGAATACTAAAAGGCTGAATTTTTACTGCGTTCTAAACAGTTATGGCACGATATTTTAATTCTGCATTTTATAATCAGCATGGTAAAGCTAAATTTTCAGGTACGATTATAAAAAATATAACTTAACTTAAAGTGAGAACGTTTGAATAAAAATATTCTTTTATCAACACTGCGTATTGATCTACCATAAACCTGGCATTGTAAATTTGTGTCTAGAAAAGGTGTCAGCGATCTACTACACGTCTGAAGAAAGGTGTATGAAGTCTCATTTGAGGCAGAAAAACTCCCAGACATATTTTGGTCCCCTGCCGGTCGTCTTTAAAATTGGCTATCTGTACTTTACATGAAAAATAGGTGAAATGGGGAGACATCACACTTCTCCTCCGTTTGCTAGCTCCCCAGGGTTGGATTTGTCGTGCATATGCCAATGCCACTCCATTGTGAACTCGGTATAGCACTCTACGGCCCCCTCCTTAACATCACTCAGTGAGCTCGTTGAACGCCATTTAGCAGAAGTGAGTGTAAATCTTTGGATTGTAAAATGTGCGAATTTATAAAAATTGTATATATTATTTCGCTCATATGGTTTTATAAGTATTTAAACAAATATCACGGCAATTGAGAATTTTGAACATAAGCTAATTTAGTACTTTTTACTTTGTCTACTCGTAGTACTATGTACATAGTGCATAGAGAAGGTATGTTAATGCACCCAAAAATTCGATACCAAGATTTCAACGGAAATATATGTTTTGAGATCCCCTCAATCCAAAAAATATTGTTTTCAGAAAATGTCCTTCTGTCTATGTGTCTGTAATCAGCATAGCTAAAAACGATAAGTCCTTTAAATACCAAACTTGGTATTTAATTTCAGTATCTTCCAGGGGTGCGACTTGAAGATTTTCACGAAAATCCCCCACCCCCAACTACCCTTTACATGGAATTTTTTTCGAAAATATCGCGTATTAAAGATATTTACATTTTCTGGGAATAGCCTCTGAAGACTTCTTTATTCCGGATGAATTTTACGGAATTTTGCATAACTGGTAAATCGTAAGAGATAGACAAAAATTTACTGCACAAGAAATTTAGAGTTGACCGTTTTTAAGATATTCCTTGTTATTGATTACCATATATAACTAACTATAAACGAATTGATTACAGTTTTAGAATACTTAATACTTTTCACATACGGGAACCTGACCACGTAAAAATCGGATTTCTATACCATAGTAACCACATTTTAAAGTATTTGACTGTCAGTTTAGCCTAGTGTATCCCCATATTTCCCTCCTACCTATAAGGAACTAAGTAATAAAACCATTTCAGCTAATATTTATCTCAATTAGCATGAAGTGGATAGAAGAATAAGCGTATTAACAATAGTGTGTTACAGAGAGGTAGAGAAAGTCATGTGAATGGAGCATATCAGATTTTTACCGATAGTAATGTGCTATTGTTGCCTAAATGAGTATGTTTACTTTCTCTTCATATGTACGTTCTGCATAATTAGAGAAAGCATTACACTCTATACAAAAATTTGATACCAAGATTTCACCGAAAATACACGTTTTAGTGTCCCCTGCAACCAAAAAAGCATTTTTAGAAAAAGGCTAGTGTGTGTGCGCGTGTGTGTCGGTAAAATACCAAACTTGGTATTTAAGCTTCTAAGGATGCGACAGGAAGATTGAGAAAAATTCCCCCCAAACTAGCCTTTATATGGAAAAAGTTTTGGAAATTTTGATTTTTCTCAAAAATGACAGTAATGATTTTGATTAAAATGCAGTATATTAAATATATATACATGGCAAAATGTTTACGTTTAACTTTCTGGGAATAAATAGCCTTTGGAGCCCACTATATTCTGGATGAATTTTGCTGAAGTTTGCGTAACCGGCAAACCGTAAGAGACAGAGAAAATCTTACTATACAAAACATACAGATCCTGTTAAAATACACAATTTCTATCATTTACATTTTTTTCTCGTGGAATTGACCATTTCCGAGATAATCCTTTTTATTGGTTTCATTTTAAAATAGTTAAAACGTTTCTCATACAGGAATTTTTAAACTCGTCATGCAATAAATGAATTTAAATCACATAGCAACCAGCTTTTAAAACATTAGACTATCGCTTTAGCCTATGGTACTACACTATTTCTCTTCTACTTAATAAGGAAGCAAGTAATAAGACCATTTCTGCTAATGTTTTTCTCAATTAGCATGAGGTAAATAGAAGAATAAGCTTCTTAACAATAATTTGTTGCAGAGATGTAAAGAAAGTCATTTGAATGGAACACGTCCGATTTTTTTCCCTATTCTTTCCATCGTGTCTAGGACTTGCCAACCTGACTACCAGCCTCACACCCAAGCACGCACGGAGGAGGTTGCCGATCACCCAACCGATATGGGGAGGTGAAATGGCGAGTATAACGCTTCCACCAGCCGATAATTTGCTTCCTTTGTCGGGATCGCTGCCTATCGCAGTTCCTCACTTTCTTAGCGATGCTGAGTGGGCATCGTTATATAATCAGGATTTAAAATGCTCACCCCGATAGATGGAATCGAACTCACGACGCATGTATCGTCGGGAACCAAAGCACCACGCAGACAGTACACTACTAGAATAAAAGCCAAAAAGTCGAGAGCAGACGGATTTCCGAACACATATTGGTAACATCAATTAGAGAGTTAATATGCGTGTTTAAACATGTATCATTGTGAGCGATTTGTTTGTTCCTTCCCCTCTTTTTTTGTTCCCTGGGTACAGGAATACCAAACAGTGGGGTGTTTAACACGCAGTTACCGCAATAATTTGAGGTTCTGTTTTTTATTATTACATTTCCAACTTGTTAAATCACTGGTGTGCTTCGTGTTATGGATGGTAAAATATGTGTTTTCATTAGTCTTTTTGTACAGTTGAAGGAAAATTTTTCTTTTTTGAAGCTAACAAGCACTCTAATATGCCTTTTCTCTAGCACGTATGTATATTGTACATAATAGATAGGGTACTGTATTTCACCCAAAAATTCTATACCGAGATTTTACCAGAAACGTATGTTTTGAGACCCCGAATCCAAAGAAAAAAAAAAGAAATGTTAGAACATGCATGTCTGTGTGGAGAGGAGTAGCTTAGCTCAAAAACGAAAAGTATGTTAAATAACAAATTTTGTATTTAAAATAATTATTCTAAGAATGAGACACAGAGATTTTCAAGAAAAGTCCCATTCTCAATTGCCGTTTACATGGATTTTTCAAAAAAAAATGTATTTTATCAAAAATGGCTTTAGCGATTTTGATTAAAATTCCATATGTTTAAGATATGTTCATGACAAACGAAATGTATAACTTGAATTCTCTAGGAATAGCCTTTGAAATCTCTTCATTTTGTTTGATTTTTGTAAAGCTCGTAAACCGTAAGAGATTAACAATTAATACACAAAACACACAGCTTATGTTATATACATATGTCGTAGGCTTAACCGTTTCAGAGATATTCCTTGTTGTTGGTTTCAGTTTTAAGTGTTTAAAATTTTTCTCAAGCGGGAACTCAACTTTCGTTTCATCTCTTTTGTTTCACCCTCAGAATGTAAAAGAGAACCGAGTTTCAAATGTTACACATGACAATAGCTTTTAAAAAAAATGTCACGTTAACCTAGCGTATTTCCTTATTTCCCTTCTACTTAAAAGAAAACAAGTTATAGACAATGTCTGCTAATGTTTATCTCGATTGGCATGATGTAGATAAAATAACTTTTTATAAGGAAAGTTTGTAGAATAGCTAGAGAAAGTCATGTGAACAGAACACATTAAAATTTTCTTTTAGTAGCTTTCGCAAATTTAATAAGATTTGTGCTAGAAATGTCTTTAAACCGCTTCTGTAAATAAATAACCATGCCCAGAATTTTGTTTGTATTCTCGGACTCTGGTATAACTTAAATACCTGTTTCTATTTATTCATTTATATTCTATTTATTTTCATGTTTCTTCAAATGATTATAAACCACAGGGTTTCTAATGTTATTGTATTAACCATAAGTTTCTTCCTCATATGTGGGTGAATTTTTTTTTCAAAAGCTAAGCCCCTAAGAGCTTAGATTAATTAGAGAATAAAATATTGTAGGTTTAACATTACAGACAATGATGTCTTTCCTTTATGTTTCCTCCGTTTCACATGTTGGCAAGAAAGCGATATTAATAGGGTTCTAAGTGTATCAAACCCTAGTATACCTTAATTAAAATTCTGTATATCATTTTAAATTAAAAGAAATATATAATGTTGTAATATAATTAAATATATAACAATGTTTGTATTGGTAAACAAAAACAGTGTAATGAACATTACATCAACACTTGCCTCATTTGCGAGCCTATTATTTTACTTATTGAGAATAGTATGTTTTAAGCTAATTAGTACCTCCAAGTAGGCGTGGCATACACAAAACATACGTGTTTATTTTCCTTGAGACTAAGGATCGAATGTGGGCGGGCCTCGCTATAGGGAATGTTGTATCGGAACTGAGTTTGAATGAGTTTTGCAAATCCGATGATCCCATATTACCTAGGCCAGCAGGTCAGATATTTTGGCTGGAAAACGTGGAAGACTAATGGTTATTCTATACTGATAGCCGTTGTTCAGTTTCCCGAGCAGCTAACACATGCAAAACATGTCGCGTGGTAAATTATATGATTGGTTTATGGGAAAAGTGTTACACGAAGAGAGAAAATAACACACCGAAGTGGATGCACATTAAGGTGCAATTTATCACAATATCTCTATCTATACCCCAAACATCCATAGAGTGAATAGCATAGTTTGGACTCTATACAAGAATGCCAGATTAATAAGGGGTTTGCTGACTAAAATATTTAAAAGTGTAGAAAAATATTATGCAATGAAACTCGAATATCCATCGTTAGTCCAGCAACCTTCATGGATGACAGAAAATGCCTAGGCAGTAATAATGAAACATTTTGGCATCTCTTCTTGTGGATCTGTTCCGCCCGATCACGGTGGCTAATATGATGATTAGAGCTCGGTCCGGGGTCAAGAAATTGCCGGATGGAGGTTCGGTGCACACAGAGTATAACTTTGACATGTTAAAGTAGGCGAGGGGTATACAGCCCATTTCGAAACGTATTGCACTATCTAGCATTGCTCACTGCCTGGTCTCGATCGGTTCCTGCTAGTAGATAAAATTGTCAAAAATAAAACGGTAAGCTTCGACACTGAACAAACTTGTGAATGATTCAAACATATTTTAGGGGGTAGGAGGAGAGCATTTTCTTTCGATACAGTACAGATATATCTTTTAATTGACTACAAAGAATTCCGAGTGAGTTTGGTTGAATTATATTCATTGTTTTTTCAAAGCTCCCACATTGTCCATATATTTTTTTTTATCAAAACGTTATACTTTTATTTCTAAAAGTAAAAGGCGTTTTATATACTAATCATATCATGAAACAATTATTTTATTGTGTTACTTTATGAATTACAACGAAACATATAATGTCATTACATGTAATGAGCTACTTTTGGAGCAGATTATACATCAACGTGTTAATGTTTACGCTATAAATATCTCTCACTACCCTCTCTTTATATAGCTCTACGTGTTTCTTACTGTGTGTGCCTCGGAACCCAAAATTGAGTTCTAGGGATGATGATCGCTTTGGTAGCTTCGGATATTAAATGTATTTTCTGCATTAAATGATAACTATGAGTGATCCAGTGTTTCTACCTATATTGTATAACATTTGGAAGTTATGTTCATATGTTAATTAGATATTTTGGCAGAGCTCACTACCTCCCCCATATCGTCTGTGTACCAACATCGGGAGGTTTGCTGGTATCCTTTGATTGCTCAGAATACATTAGCTCTTAAAACGTACATCTACTATGACGTTACTTTCAGGACATACAATAATAAGATCCTCCACCTATTCTGCAACGAAATTATTCTTACAAATTATTCTATCCACTGCATGGTAATCGAGATAAACATTAGCAAAAATGTTTTATTACACATTTCTTTCTAATTATGAAGGATTACGGGAATTCACTAGGCTAAACTGACAGTCAAATCTTTCCAGAGCTGGTGGCTTGTGATGACACTGAAACTATGTTTTCCTTGCATGACCAGAATGAAAAACCAGTAACGATTTCTCATTTAAGTAATGTAAAATGGAAACCAATAACAAGAAAATGGTTAACTCCTTTAATTGTGTATTTTAACGAGAACTACATTTTTTGTGTGGTAAATTTTTGACTGTGTATTAGGGTTTACCGAGTGTACAAAATTCATCCCTAATGAGGGTTTTAGAGGCTATTCCCAGAGAACACAAGATATACATCTCATCTGCCATGGAAATATTCTTAACATAAAATGTAATCTCAATAAAAATCATTACTCACGATAGAGAAAATCAAAAATATTGAACAATGATCTGCTTAAAAAATATTTACATATAAATATGCTAAATATAATATGGAATCTTAATAAAAATCGTTAATTTGAGAGAATCAAAAATTTTTAAAACTGTTCCACGTAAAGAGTAGTAGTTGAAGTGGAAGGAATTTTGTTAAAAATCTTCGTATCTTGTAATTAAGTTCAGTATCCTCCAAGGATGTGACAAGAAAATATTCAAGAAATCCTCCACCATTCTCCAACTACATTTTAAATGGATCTTACTTTGAAAATTTTGACTTTCTCAAAAATGCTTAATGATTTTGATTAAAATGCCAGGTTTAAGATATTGTCATAACAAACGAAATTTAAATCTTGAATTTTCTGGGAATAGCCTCTGAAGACATCTTCATTCTGGATGACTTTTGCATAATGTTTGTAAAATTGGTAGACAAAAAGTTACCACACAAAATATATAGATTTCGTTAAAACGCACAACTTATGGTATATACATGTTTTTCGTTGAACTAACCGCTTTCGAGATATTCCGAGTTATTGGTTTAAGCTCTAAGCTATTTAAACTTTTCTGAGACGGAAAGTAGGATTTCTTTTCGTATTTCTTTTGTTTACTCCTTAAAAGCAAAGCGAACCGAATTTCAATTTGTTCACATAGCGATCGGCTTTTAAAAGATTTGAGTATCGTTTTATCCTTGTTTACCTTCTTCTTCCCAAAAGGCAAGTAATAAGACCAATTCTGGTAACGTTTATCTTTATTAGAATGATGTAGATAAAAGAATAATCTTTTGTAAGATGTGTTGTTTGAGGATAGGATAGAGAAAATCACGTGAACGGTACACATCAGATTTTTGGGTTATACTGCTCTCAGGCACCTATAGTCACGACAAATAGATGCTCACGTACCTTTTTCTATTTTTGGTTGTTTTTGGCGAGGATTCAGGGTCCACAAAACATAAATTTCCTATGAAATCTCGGTAAAGAAATTTTGGAGTGAAATGCAATACCTTCACGTACATCATACACTTTTACAGTGCCATTCAACTTAATTCACCATAGTCCTAAAACGCCAAACCGAAAATACGCACTCTGTGAGCTAGGTCACAAGGGGCGTTTATATTTTTATATTGTTGTTGCTTGCCTTTGTTCAGGCTACAGCTGGGCCTCGTTAATTTATCGATAGTAACTTACACGTTATATTCCAATACTGCATTGTCCAGCCCGAAGTGGAATTTAGCACAGCCAATAATTAGAAGGGTGAACCAAGATTGGGATTTCACACAAACTGTAGCTCCCTTCTGTAGCTTTTACTACACTCCAATACTGTATCTACCCTCATCGGAGATAATGGAATATGCGCATCTACTCCACCCCAGTAAAGGTCGCCGTGTCTGTTATGCGTCAGAAACGAATATTTTACTATTAACATAGACAGCGGTGCCGGAGGAAAGCATTACACATTAATAATGCGCGTTTACATTCTCTGTATTCCAGATACATACCACATTACTTGATTTAGCCCAGCAGACCCCTTGGTTGAGGTGGCTAAACGTCATGAAGAGAGAGGCGCGACCCTCAACGGGAGTTAATCCCTAGGGATTAGAGTCTCGTTAGCCCTCGAGATTGCACTCTTACCTTGCCGGCTGTCCTTTAGAGCGCTCCACCTTCTACAGAAACTCAAGTGTATTTCTGCGTCGTAACTAACTTAGCTTCCCTTAAAATATATGGAAATACATGCAAAGCAAAATGTTTATGAAAACAAAAGATGCGGTAGTTCAGAATTTCTTCAAAGTACAGTGCATTACAAAAGGTTAATCCCGTGAAATAAAGTCATGCGGATTCCCAAAGAGCATTTGACAAAGCTTACAATGAATGAGAAAATTTAAAGTTAACCTCAAACGTTTCTACAAAAAAGATCTGATGTGTATCATTCGCACGACTTTCTGTACTTATTCTGCAACAGGCTATTATTACCAAAGCGTATTCTACTACCTACAGTGCCTACGTTTTATGCCAAGGCCGCAGACCACTCGAATGCGTGTTCCGCACACAGTCTACTGCACTGAAGGGTTTTCCGTTCAGTAATTCCCACGTTACTCACGAGTGTGATAACATGATGTAATGAGTATTAACCTTGATATAAGTACACTATACTCCCGATTATGCGTGTGCGCATTATCCCCTTAAGAAACTGCAATAAAAGACCCACCGAGTGACAATAAGTGGCATTTCCATTGTTTAAACGATCACCGCGTGACAACAGAGTGCCGTTTTCATTGTTATCGATCTGCCTCTTCGGTGCAAATAAAAACAAGCTCAGTTTTTCTGATGTTAATCATCATGTGTCAACGAAACAACTTAAAAGAAATTTGTAAAAGTGATGTCGGAGAAACGAGAAAAACGTGTGTTGACATTAAAACAAAAATTAGAATTAATTGAAAGATTTGAGAAGCGGGAAACTGCTGATTGATATGCAGAGTGTTCGGGGCATTAAAAGCAATAACCAGAAAATACAGGATTTTATCAGGAATGGTTCTAATTCTGGACCTCTTCACGAAAAAGCATGACAAGATCTACTTTCGATTACTTAGATACTGCTCTTTTACAATTGTTCGGTAAAAAACGAGCAGAACGGGTAATTGTTTCAGGCGCGATATGTGCCGAAAAGGCTACATTTTTTCATGAACCTCTAGGATTTCAGGGAGAATTTGATGCCTCATCTGGTTGGCTAACCAGGTCAAACAATGTCATAAGATTTTCGAACTTACTGCAGGAAAAGTTCGAAGCACTGTGCGAAAAAATGTCAACTCCTCTCAGAAGCAGACCAATATCACGGGCATTTTAAAAACTAAAAAGGCCTACAATACCTGGGTACAGAGGTAGAATAAACTTTTGAACAAGAATACATATTAAAAACGCTTTTAAACGTTATTTCATATTTACATAAGTATGTTGTGCTTTAAAAGCATTAAATTACGGGTTTCTAGATTATTCGTGTTTTTCAATTACCCCTGCTTCTTTTCCCCGACATTACCCCGGATTTAAAAGTGGCGGAGACATTTTTGACGTCAGATGAAACTAGCAATCATAATTTTTTGCACTATAGTCACCCAGAGGGTTTCGGTAGCTTATGAACGAAATAAAAAAACTTTCAACTCGACTGAAAGACTTTTTAGGTGAACGTTCGTTCAAATGCAGCATCAATTTTGCATAGCTTTTCCTCCATTAAAACATGGATTCCGTTGTTGCAAGTTTATTGAGCAAAAATCTCAGTGACTCTAAAAGGAACTGGATAACGAGAAAAGTACTGCTGAAATTGCCCATATGATTTAGTTTACATAAAAATTCCTGTTCGAGCGTGAATTTTTGAAAGGCATTTTGTGGACTAATAAGAGAATAACATTCTTAAGGAAATAACATACAACACAGGTATTGTCGAAACTCTTCACAACACGAGCACAAAGAATGACAGACACAGTTGATAACATATCCTTGACACTGGACAGTATCATAATAGCGATGTCACTGCTGTCTTAGCCGATGCGCACTTAAGGCGGTTGTGACCTTGGAATAAGACGAAGGCACGGTACTTCACGCTAATTTAGATCAACATTAGCAGAAATTGTTTATATATGATTCCTTGTAGATACAACGGCAATAAGGAAATACACTATACTTCACGATAATCAAATCCTTTAAGAGCAGATGACTATGTGATGTGTTGAAATGTCATTCATTGCTTTGCATGAACTAACTGAAAAAACTAGAATAACGATTTAAAAAACAAATAACGCTTTACCATTTGAGAAAAAAATAAGTATTGGAAAATTGAGACCATTAACAAGCAATGTCTCGGAAATAGTTTGTTAAAGAAAATGTACCCGACATAAATTGTTTCCGTTAACGAGATATAGATTTTTATAACAGTATAATTTTTCTATCCCTTACGATTACTAGTTACGCAAAAGTCATATTCCTATAGAATTCAAGATATACATTTTATTTATCAGAAAATATATTTATATATGATATTGTTATTCAAATCGTTACAACATTTTTGAAAAAAAAAAACTAAAATTCCGAAAAGTCTTCTAGGTAAAGGGTCCTTAAGGGTCAAGGGCTTTTGTTGAAAATTCGCGTTGCATTTTTGGAAGATGCTGACCCTAAATACCAAGCTAATTATTTAATCTATATTTCGTTTTTGAGTTAAGCAATACATACACACGCGCGCGTTTAATCATATGAATTTTATTCTAAAATATTGTTTCTGGATTCAGTGTGTCACAAAACCTATATTTGTGGTGATTGCTCGGTATCGAATTTTTTGGTGTAATCCACTACTATACCTAGCAAAAAAAAATTAAAAAGTTAAAAGCTAATTTTTATTTTATAATATTCTTTGAAGTACTTTTTGATATTATTGCTTTTGAATTATTGCAATCATTCCCGTTAGTGGAAGTACTACATTTAGTGCCGGCAACTTAATGCAGCCTTAATATTTGGCTAGTACCTGCACGTATGAGCATGAACTATATCAATCGTCTATTTTTTTTATTTGTTTATTATTGTAAACCGGAATTTAAATAAATCCATTTCATTTGTTGTTCTTTCTTATGTATGGAACTGATTTATTTTTCCCAATTATATTAATTCTATTTGATGCAATAGGTGCTAAGAACAAATGATAAAAGGCGTAATGTGAGCCGTTATCCCCTTCCACAGCATCCACACCGCTGTTTGTAACTACTGACGTCATATTTACGGCAGAACCAAACTCACTACCAACTAGCTGGAATGATGTAATATGCAACTTAATTGTGGGAATGATCAGAATCACTCATCCTCCGCTGCCTTATTGCAAGCCATCGTGGGAAAACAAAGTAAGTTCAGCTGGAACAACTTCTCTTCAGTAACCACAACGAAGCTTGCTGCGTAACCGTCTAGGGTAGGTAAAAGAAGGGTTTCTTTCACTTTAGGTAAATTGAGATATCATACTTTTTTTAAGTCAAAAATTGTTAATTCTGAACTCACTTTTTCTCAGAAGAATCAGATGTTTTATTCATTACTAAATTTTCACCAGAATTTGTTCCATTGCCAGTAACTTGCCTGTAATTTATCTGTATAATACTTGTGTATAATTCATGAGCCGGATTTACAATATAATATTCACATATATTAGTAATAACTGTTTCATAAAAACCAAAGTTATTCAAAATAAATATGATGAAACTCTGCCAGTGTTTTTCGCAGTTTCCTATAAATCTTTTCCTAGGTCTTTAGGAAATTTGTTTACGTAAAGATTCCCTCTGGTTTTTTTTTTTTTTCTTGTATTGCCTAGGATTACTACATTACAATTGAAGCAGCTTAAATTATATTTGTTAAGATCGATATTAAGGGCTATCTTTCGATATCAAAGAAGAAGTAAGAAATAGGAAAGTGCCTAGAGATAAAAAAACCAGTATGGCGTAAGAAGTGACACACTAGTACGACAGATGGCACCAACACATGTAAAGAATATCCTCTGACCTCTGCCGTTGCAAGCGTAATCTTATGACATAGGTCCATAGTTCCTTAGCACTCTGGCTTTTCGAAACGGGAAATAAACTCAATACTTGAGTTGGAAGAAGGAACATTGAATGTTTTTTTTTTTCATTCTTATTATGATTTACCAGTAATGAGTGCGTGCAAGTAATGAGTGTTCTAAACGTAGCATTTGTTATTATACTCCAGTGTATTATATGAGTCACCCAGGTTGCTGATGGAACAGTTGAGTGACAAGGGTACAGCAAGAGATACTCTCTGCCCAAGTACTGCCACTCTTCACAGGGCCCTTCTCTCGCCCTCCTCAACCTTGTATGTGACTGAAAAAGAACGTCGTGTGATGATGCGCAGTCACTATATATGAGCCTGCCCACTGTTGACACAAGTTCTGTCTAAAGCAGTACTGTACTTGCGCATATCTGCTTAATTATCTTCTTAATAATCACATAGATCTGTAGAATATCTTTCACGCATTTAAACAGTTTTTTCACGATTATACGCTATGCCTTTGGCCACAACTGCGCAACCAAAATTGAAATCGCAGTCTACCTTATAACAATTCTACCTCATCAATAAGTGTAGTTTATTTTTGTCAGTTTCTAGAATCCAAATCTCAAAATAATACCAGAAATATAACTTGACAATTCAGCTCAACTATTAAATCGCCAATGCAATGGCCGAGATTATGCAATTTAAACTAATCGCGGTCATTCACTATTTGAAAACTAATCTATTACAATCTCCCTTCCTATATATTATAAATTATTAATAGTATATTTCGCTAAATTGTCTTATCAAATACAGCTTGTGTTTTCATCTCTTAGGTTGTGAATTCTTTGCTCCGGTTGTGAATCATCGGCAAGATGAAAACACTTGTGCTGTTACTTATGATAAAACTTCAGTGAAATATATTGGAAATGTGAGGAAGTAAACGTTACACAACTGTCCTCCAAAATAACTCTATTTTAAAATATTTTAAGCCTCCCAATTTACCCCTTAAGGATTCGAAATCTTTAAAATAGAACCTTGCAATAAAGGCATTTGCAATAAAGTAACTCTGATAGCATATTGAACAATACGGGATTGAAATTTGCTGATAAAAGTCTGAAGAGAAACTCACCTAACCATTCCCCGGTGACCAACTGGAAGAATAGAGCTTTACGATAGTGAAAGAATATCAAAATCGTTTTAATGATTTATGAAACTATCCACCTGTCCACTCACCCACATACACAGTCGCCCTCCGTGGTGTAATGTTTACCATGCTAACTTCATATACCCAAGGTCGCGGGTTTGGTGGGTTTTTTTCGGGCGTAAAAATCTTTAGCATGGCTCCCTTCGGAAGACAAGTAAAGCTGTTGGTCCCGTGTCGTAGATTTACGGCAGGTAAAAGAACCTCAAGCCTGATAGAGAGACCTCTGAGCTAAATTGATCGGTCTTTCACGCCCAACATAGAATGGGACGCTGAGGACCACAGCAGTTAAAAGACCGTACATAAATAGAACACCCACATACAAATTTCTATTTCTATAATATCAGTATATATTTCCCTCACACTTTCATCGTATGCTCATGGCATACTTCCTCACACTTCAAAGTAAAAAAGGTAATTATGTCAGGCTTAGAAAGATAGAATAAGACAAAAAAATTCAATATTTGCCGGGATTTGAATCGTAGATCTTTCGCTTTCCGTCCAGTTGCTCTAACCAACTGAGCTACCATTAAAAATGAAATAATAATATGTTAACAACGCTGTCAATTGCCGGGTTTATATCAGCGCCGCAGGTATATTTTATGAATAGGAGTTCATATTGTAGCACGACAAATTTTAGTAACACATTCTTCAGCCCATATTGTTTTAGATTTTTATAGACTAAATTAGACTAAACATTTTTAGACTAAATTATGGCCCAGCCTTTAACTTGCCGGTAAATCTATGATATGGGGTTTTCGCACACTTGAAAATCTGGGCCGGGTTTGAACCCTCGACCAGCATGACTAATCAACTGAGTCATCACTGCAGCACTGGATTTTTTTTTTTTTTTTGGGTACCACAGGCGTAAACACTGATGATATATGAAGATGGAGCCCCGGTGGACTGTGATGGTGGGGGAAACCGGAGAACCCGGAGAAAATCCGCCCCTGCGCCGCTTTGTCCACCACAAATCTCACATGCGGTCGCTTGGGATCAAACCCGGGCCGTCTAGGTGAGAGGCGAGTGGTCTGACCACACGGCCACGGCGCGGCCCTGCACTAGACTACCTTGGTAGCATGCTGATATGGGAATCTATGTAATTGTAATTAACACTAAATATAGAAATCAACTAATTATTTAAACGATTCTTTAAGTCCTTTTTTATTCAGTTCACTCCTCATAAATCGATCCAATTCACTCCTCACTCCTCCTCAAATATTTACATTTTTACGGTAAATCACAGGAGTTTTCAAATTCACTTTGAGATGTCATGCTCGAATGTGACTTAGAATGTAAATGTACAATTAATTACCAATTGATTGAGCTAATAGTTGGTTAAAATATCAAGCCCGAAACTTTTGAGAGTACTTACTTGAGTTTATATACTCAAAACTAAGGCAAATGTAATATTCAACATGAATAAGCCTCTACTGTACATGATACCAATGTGCTTTTTCCGAACTGTTCGTATAGTGTCCTCCGCTGGGTTTCAAATAAATGTAATTATTCCATCTGTTTTGCGGTATTCTAAGCTGCTGTAACGATTCAATGCCCTTTATAACAGCACTCACACTGCTGTATTCTTTTTTATTTCCTTTGTTTTTCCTCAGCTTTGTATAGAAGTTCTGGTGCAGCTATGCTGTTATAAATTAAAATTATTGTTTTTGTACTGACACTTTTTATGAATGCACTTTATTGTTTGCAAGAATCATAGGAATGTGAAGATTTTCATTAAGCATTCGCTTGCTCGTTATAAGCAGTATGCAAAACACGTGGGTGATGTAATATAAGCTTTTATTCTGATGAACTAATCGCTTATATTCGAGAAGATTCCATTAGGCTATGTTATCTGTAATTTACCTGAGGTTTCATAAATAAATAAATAAATCATGTCTGACGCTTAATAGGTTTATAGCCTACTTACAAGAAAACTGTGTGTTAATTGCTAAATTTCGTTTTCATCGCTGTCTTATGTGCATGAATTTCGCGATTATGAAGTAGCTGGCATTAAGACTTCGTGTTTACATTTCTTATAATTAAATAATTCTTAAATGCATATTGAAGCTACAATCTTTAAGTAATCCTTTTATTTGAAAAGTTAATCAGAATGAGATAAGACAGAACATTTAACTGGAAGTATATTATTTAAAGTGTGTCGATAGTAATGACTATAGCCTTTCTTTTTTCTCAATATAGATTTAATAAGATTTACGTGAGTGATTCTCCATAGATGTTATTAAAATAATATTACAATTTAGACTTGCTAAACTTTTTGAACCCCCAAATTTTGCTCCAAACGAAAATTTACCAACCATAGCTTTTGTGACTCTCAAAATAGCCTGTTCGCCCTAAGCTAGTTGCTGTCCTGCGCTGAGAGCTTCCCTCTTATTTACCTCTGTTGGTATAATCTAGACCCTATGATGCATCTTTCTTAAATTTCTATGCTTAATAAAAATGATGCACTCGTTTACTTCACTAAAATATTAATGTAAATTGATATTGGAATCAATATTACGAATTTGTTATGCAGCAAAGGCCTTTGATAGGCTAATAATGATATTTTCTGAAAAAAAGTTAATAGTTTAATTCATAGCAATACTCAAAGTTACTACATAATTATTTGAGTTACAGACTAGAACAAACTAAAAGTGACATCGCATTTAAAGAGCTCGAAACAAATATTCCTCAGGGTACAGCACTTGGACACATGCTAATTTTAACTTATATTAATGATGAATACAAAACACATATATACTAGTCTGATGGGTCGTTATTTTTATATACAATCGATACACTTTTTATTAGAGTAAAATTTTATCGGAATGAAAATATTAATTAAAACATGGTAGGAATCAAACTTTCTCTTATTAGTCCAACAAAACAATAGGTACTCCCTTCTATTATCTATTGATTTCTAACATCATGAATCACCAGTTTACATCAAAATACATAATTACCAAACTGTCTGCTAGGCCTTCAGTATTTTATTTACCACTAGGGTGCAACGGAAAAATAATGAAGTCGCTGCAGTGAAAGCAAACTGCCCATATACACGATCTGAGAACCGTGAACATCATTAAGCAGAACAATCATGTGCAATAGTATTAATAAAGTATTAATTTTATTTTCGTTTAAATACTGTTTTTATTATTCAAAAATCTCGTATAAACATCACACAATATACATGCGCTAAGTGCACCGGAGAAACTCGTATTTTCGTCTTAGTCTTGTATCTTTTTGGGTATCCAATTGTATCAATATACTAAAACAGCGCGACTTGGTTGAATAACTGTGCAGAGGTTTTGGATAGGAACAACCAGCAGTGTATCCCACAATAACAGTTTTCAGCGTTGTACAACTTGCTACATGGCAGCTAAAGTATGAACTCTGAGAATGAAACGCAGAATATGCCCTACATTACTCTGATAGCACACTGCCTCTTGACTCCAGCAACTGCCATTCTAAATTTAGACCTCAATTTAGATTCAAATGAGTAAATCCATGTTTCATGCGACAAAATGGTCATTGTTCAACCCCCACTTAACTTTCCGTTTATTAATATCACCAATAATAGTGCGATATTATTTCTATTTTAGGAAAGGTTCTATCGCTATAAGGCACCTATAGTACAGGGTTACTACAAAAGAAATAGACAACTTCAACTGCCTGTAAAACAAAAACTATTAGAGATAGCAACCTAATTATTTTGGAGGCATGTTGAGAAACTCTCAAAGTTTTGTTTGTTACTATTGGTAACGCTGTAGTATTTTGTTTGTTGTTGCAGAAGCTGAAATGGCGGAAAATCCTGTGGAAAAGGCATATTGCGTGTTGGAATTTTCTAGAACGCAATCAGCAACTGTTGTCCAACGACATTTTAGAACACGTTACCACAAAACGCCACCGACTAGACAGTCAATCTACGACTGGTATAGAAAATTCGAGACAACGGGATGTTTGTGCAAAGGAAAGAGCTCGGGAAGACCAAGAGTTTCGGAAGAAAACGTTGAACGTGTTCGTTCTGCCTACATAAGAAGCCTACATCGACATCTAGGGCAAGCATGCAATTACAAATTCCACAGCAAACGTATGGAAAATCTTGCGGAAGCAACTGCACATGATGCCTTACAGATTACAGAAGTTGCAGTTTCTGAGTGAAGAAGATAAGGTCATACGGCGTGACTTTTGCATCGACAGGTTGTGACATGAAGTCGATGCTGGTTTTTGTGAGCGCAGCATTTCGTTTTTGTGGTAACGTGTTCTAAAATGTCGTTGGACAACAGTTGCTGATTGCGTTCCAGCAAATTCCAACACGCAATATGCCTTTTCCACAAGATTTTCCGCCATTTCAGCTTCTGCAACAACAAACAAAACACTACAGCGTTACCAATAGTAGCAAACGAAACTTTGAGAGTTTCTCAACATACCTCCAAAATAATTAGGTTGCTATCTCTAATAGTTTTTGTTTTACAGGCAGTTGAAGTTGTCCGTTTCTTTTGTAGTAACCCTGTATATTATATAGTGTGTTTCAGCATCTCTGCGACAAACTCTGAGAAACGATCAATCTCACATTGGTGAACAATTTCCATAAAGCAACCATTTTCCGATGGATTTCACGGAATTACTCGCCCTTGTTTGAAGCACATCCACCAGGATAGATTTTAGAGACACAGCCAGTACACTTTAATTCCTTCTTTACAACCGCGTATTCCATAAACATCTAGGTCGGAATCGTTGAGAATAATCTGCAGGGACTTTCGTTTTGAATGGAGGAACTTATCTTGATGCCCTGTAAAATACGCCTCCGCTGCTCATGGAGAATGTATCTCTTGCGGTTCGAAGGAACGTCTCCTTCTAACACGATGATGCTCCAGCTCACTTCAACCAGGTTGTACCAAGATATCTGGGCACAACCTTCGGGGAACAGAGAATAGGAAAGAGGTACCTGTTTAATGGCCTGCTTATTTTCCAGACTTAAGGCCACTAGATTTCTTTCTATGGTGTCATGTCAAGAGTGTCATATATGTCCTCCAGTTGGAAACGGGGAGGAATTGACAGTGCCAATTTTTGCTGCTTTTGAGGAGATTTGACCTGTCTGACTGTTCGAATGTGTCCGGCAATCTGCGCCACGATGATACAACGAATATAATCGTGTTCAGGGTAGGTAGTGTTCTTGAATACTTTCCATACTAATCTATCCTACGTTCGTAGTTGCTCGACCTGTTAAATGTACTAGTGGGCAAGTGTTCCCCAATCATGATTCTTATATCCATGCGTCGGAGGATGATGGTTGCTGTCAAAAAATGTTCCAATTTTATCGTTCCTCAGAGTTTGTCGCAGAGGTCCTGAAACACACTCTATAAGAACTATAATTGCGCAGACGATAATCTTTTGAGTAAGCCACAGTGAAATGTTCTTACTATTTGAACATATTAATGCGTTCTTGCGCGTTAGACTACTATTTATCGGATACTTCACATAATTTCATTTGTCATTCAAGTAGTGCACAATTATTTTTATGGAGCATGCTCAGATCACCTAATGGTAGTCCACTTAAACTATAGCATTAGCCCAAATGCCCTCATTACAAAAGAATGCCAGAGCTCTCAGGGTGCAAGTGCATTGCACGGTGCAAAGTCCAAAAGATGACCTCATTAGGTTGGCAACAATGCAAACTGCTACTCCTCGAGTTTGAGTTTGAGTTTCTTTCCCTATGCTTGTATGTTCACTTCCCTGTGTCCCCTTTTCTCACTTTTCAGTTTCTTTTTTCACTGCGAAATGATCGAGTGGAGCCGAGCTGTTTGTAGACGTGAAATTACGCGTTTCAAAGGCCCTGGAACTAATGTATGCTTATCGATATACTGCACACTTCCAGAGATTGAAATTCCAGCGTTTAAGCGTTTAACATGTAAATAAATATACTAATTTTAACTTAACGGATCAACTAATAGTAAAATTTAGATTTTTATAAACCGATAAAAAATTTAAGGATGTACAGTCTACACAACGTTTCCAAAATCTGTATTACTACTATGTGATATTTATTATAGAGACACATGGCTAGTTATTAGGTTATCACTAGGACTTTAGGAAATTGTTATTCTAATACATTCTGTAAAAGTATTGTTGCATTATTTCATTATTACTTATATTGCATATAACTACTACAGGAAGTCATATAAAATTTAAACTGAAATTTAAAATCCCACTCAAGTAACCTCGATTAATTGTTACCGATGGTATAGATTTGGCATGTTTAAATTAAGGAGAAGAGATGAAGGCGCAGTAACACTTTCCACTCCCTGTGAAGCATTAGCACATGCTACTATACGACATAATGCTCGTTTTTAAACACAATACCATCCTCATCTGCATCAAATGTTGTCTTGAAAGAATAACGATTTCCCATTTGAGAAAATAATTCCAATATTTAGTCCAATAACAAGGAAATCTCAAAAACTCCAAAAAAGTTGTATTGAATACAACCTTCGAGTTTGACTAAGGTCCAAATTTTTTGAATAGTAACATTATGTCTATCTCATGCAAACGTCGTACAGAGAACTCAAAATATGTTTTTCATTTGTGATGAAAATATCATAAGCAAGTGTTTTTAATCAAAATTGTTAGAGTAATTTTGAGAAATTAAAAGCTTCCGAAAAATGTTCCATTAAAAGGGTACTTTGAAGTCGGGTTTTTTAAAAGGAAATCTTATTGACGCATCCGTGAAAGATGCTGAGCTTAAATACTAAGTTTGATATTTACCGGAGTTTTCGTTTCTCAGTTCTTCTGTTCACAGATATATCTAATATTTCACTGCTATACGCATTAGTGGATGATCTATTTAAAACAAAGTGTGGTAAAACGCTAGAGATATACTCGTAAGCATTAGTTCAGTGCTGAATGTTTTATGCTGGGAAAAAACTCATGTGTTCCACAATCAGCTTTCCTTACATAATATTCTTTTATTTACGACATGCTAATCACGGTATACATTAGCGAAATTGTCTTATTACTTGCTTCCTTGCAAGTAGAAGGGACATAAGTGAATACACAATGCTAAATCGATAATCAAATATTTTAAAAGCTGGTCCTATGTGAAATAACTGAAGTTCGGCTAGCTTTGCACCGCCTGTAACAAACCAAGAGAGATGAATCGAAACGCCACTTCCCGTCTGAGAAAAACAAAGTAGTTTAAAATTGAAAATAATGAAAATGAATATCTCAAAAACGGTCAGCTCTACATAAAAAACGTATATGACACAGATTATGTGTTTTAGCAAGTTCTACAACTTTTGTGTAGCAAGTTTTGTCTATCTCACACGGTTTAACCGTTATGCAAAACTCTGCAAAGCTCATCCAGAATAAAGAGGCTATGCCTAGAAAATTGAAAATATTAACTTTATAATATAAATATCTTATGCATTTTAATCAAATCGTTACAAATATTTTTGAGAAAAACAAATTTTCAAAAAGTTTTCCATGTAAAGGGTATATTTGGGTGGCGGGATTTTCTTGAAAGACTTCGTATAGCATCCTTGGAAGATACTAAACTTAAATACCAAATCAAGTTTGTTTTTAACGGTCTTTTCTTTGTCCACACACACATACACACACACACACAAACAATGAACCTTTTTCTAAAATGTTTTTTTCAGACTCATGGAACATTTTCTTTGGGCCCATCGCTGGATGGTACCCCAACCACATATTATTACATGCTGTTCTGTGTATCTAATTAGCTCAACTGCATTGTACCTAATTGTACAAAAGAGTTTTCTTATAATAAAAAAAAAATGGAACATCAAAATATATTTCCGGTGAAATCTCGACATTCAATTTTTGAGTGGAATACAATAGGTACCTTCTCTATTCACTATGTACATTGTACATATGGGTTAGAGAAAATAAAGACAAAGACTGGGTGTCATAATTATAGTTAATGCTTTCTCACTAAGCCCTCTTATGCCTCGCCAAATTAGTGCATGCCATTAACAACTATAATGTATTGTTTATCACATAGTGATTTGATCTGGATGATTTACTTTTTCAACGGATGTTCGCACATCATACGGACGGCAATAATCCGGATCGCTCATTCGTCAGTTCTATATTGCTTTTCTCCAAATAAAAATGTGACGTCACGGCAAACTACCGTTATAATTCCTATTAGTGATAGGATTTATTTCCCATTATTCATATATACACATCCTACCATCGAAGTGAGTAGTGGTGTAATATCGCCTGAAGTCGATTCTTTTCGTTTACAGGTAGTGCTGGTACTTTAGTGTCGTTAAGCTCCGTGAACAGTTATTGTTATAGATCTGTTGTTTAATTTATAAGTACTGCAGAGAGCTTAAAAATGACAAAAGTAGATTTATTTAGTTTAAAAGAGAAAACTGTATCTATCGTGCTATATTTGCAATAAACTATAAGTAGACATTGAAGTACATTTTTACTTTCTTTACACGTTCGCTCGAAGACATTAGAAATGCGCCTGTCACTGTGATTTTGCTGGCACAACATATTAGGCGAGTAAGAAAAGGCAAAACCGGATTGGCAATCCACCTGTTCATCCTTAACCTCGCTCGACGCTCCCTCAGAACAGGTTGACTTGTATAAGCAGTGTATTAATTTTGTCCACCACGAGCGCGAATTACGTTGGCATTTGAACTTCAACATGTAGCACAGAGGTAAGATTAACCTAATGAGAGGTTGCCGGTGAGACAGCTTGCTTATTGTCCAAACAGAGTTTAGGAATCACCAGATCGCGACTCCGAACTTCATTTGTCGCAAGTTAGGTTTCATGTGCACCCCCTTTCCCCTTCGATAACGTAGCTTTACTAATGCGGTTTAAAAGCATAGCAAGGCTATATGAGAGGCCTCTCCTGAATCAGAATGCGTACAAGCTACAACCAGTGCCCAAAGAGGTGGAAGACGTGGGCGGAGATAACGAAAAGACCCCGTCTCATAGTATTTCCTGGCGTATTTTTAATGTCTTTGAGCGTGATATGCATGTAATATATAGAGAAGTTACTGTATACAAAACAAAAGCTCATGTCGAAATTTCACCGGAAATATATGTTATGAAGTCCCTGAATCCACCTGTCAACGATGCGTCACGAAGATTTTCAAGAAAACTCTCCCATGCCAAACTACCCTTTACATGGAAAAGTTTTTGAAAATTACCTGATTTTTTTTCAAAATGGCTCGCAACTTTTGTTAAATACCGAATATTAAAGATATTTAAATATTGAATTTTCTGAGATCAGCCTCTTAAGATATCTTCATTCTGGACGAATTTTGTGTATCTGGTAAACCATAAGAGAAAGACAAAATCTTAGTACACCAAAACAATGTATATATCGTTAAAACATACAATTTATGTAATATCCTTTTTTCTGTTTCCGAGACATTCTATATTATTGGTTTCAGTTTTAAGCTAATTCAGCTTTTCTCAAACGAAGGTCATCTCTCCTCCCCCCTCCCTCCCTCCCAATGCTTTCTCTCTCCCACTCCTGACCACGCAAGGCAAACCGAATTTCAATTCTTCATATTGCGAACCGCTTTTTAAAAGATGAAACTATCGCATTAGTCTAACGTATTACTTTATTTCCCTTCTTCTTAGAAGGAAGTAATACAACTATTTCTGCTAATGTTTATCTCGAATACCACGATGTAGATAAGGGAATAATCTTTTGTAACAAAATGTTGTATAGAATGTCATGCAAATGGAACACATATTTTTATTCTTGCAGTTCCTGTACGTTCAAAAAATGTCGTGTTATTTATGGACGCTCTTTAACTGCTGTGGTTCTCAGCGTCCCATTCTAAATTGGCCGTGAAAGATCGCTTAATTTTGCTCAGAGGCCTCTCTGTCAGGCTTGAGGTTATTTTACGTGCCGTAAATCTACGACACGGGACCATCGACTTTACTTGCCTTCCGAAGGAAGCCATCGAAAAAAATCCATCGTCCTCCGCCGGGTTTGAGCCCGCGACCTTGGGTATATGAAGCTGTACGTTCATCTGATATTAAAGATCTAATATGAGAATTTTAGGAACATCCCTAAAAAGATAAGAATTTATGGAACGGGGTCATTGTGCATAACTGGGAACGCATTTGGTGCACATAGATTGAAATTCACTGCATGTTACCTGTAGACGCAAGCAGCACATACTCCCCGAACCGGTTTTTGAGCGGTGAAGACAAAAGACAGGCAGAAAGAGAGCCTTACTAATCGTGTACTTAACTCCGCCGTCTGTATTTGTCATTAATGCACGTAGCACTCACTGTTAACTTGGAATTCCTGAAACGTCACCCCGCCTGCGCTCTCTATACATAAGGCAAGCGATTTTCAATTCATTTCTAAATGCTGCAGGCATCTTGCAGAATAACGAACTTAAAACTCATCCACTTTCAGCGTTACAAAAGAGAAATGTAAAGATAACTGACTCAAATTCATCTTAAAAATATTTGTATTCATTCACTTGACCTTCCCTACTCATTCTTTTACTTTATTCAACTTCTATAACATATTATGAAAACATTACTTTCTCTACACGTACTATGTATATTGTGCATAGATAAGGTATTGTATTGCACCTAAAACTTTGATACCGAGATTTCACCGGAAAGGTAAGTTTTGAGACCCCCTAAATCCAAAAAAAAAGCATTTTTAGAAACATGTCCCTGTGTTTGTGCCAGCGAGCAGTATAGCTCAAAAACGAAAAGTCTGTTAAATACCAAGCTTGGTATTTAAGTTCAGTATCTTCCAAGGGTACGATACGAAGATTTTCAACAAAATCCCCCAACCCGCAAATACCCTTTACATGGAAAAGGTTTCGAAAATGTTGATTTTCTCAAAAATGACTCTAACGATTTTGATTAAAATATCGTATATTCGAGATATTTACACAATAAATAAAATGTATATCTTGAATTTTCTGAGAATCGCCCCTGAAGGCATTCGTATTCTAGATGAATTTTGCGGAGTTTTGCATTACTTGAAAACCGTAAGACATAAACAAAAACTTATCTTGTTCAAATCTAGACATCTATTGCGACACGTGCTCCACTTGGACATGGTGTAGATGATGTTACACTGGACGCGTTTCGACAACCATGGTTGTCATCCTCTTTTGCAGATTAGCAGACCTCTGACAACCAAGATGACAACGAAGGTTGTCGAAACGCGTCCAGTGTAACATCATCTACACCATGTCCAAGTGGAGCACGTGTCGCAATAGATGTCTAGATTTGAACAAGATGATAGCTTCACTGTATGTAATAGCTTTTTAAGATTTTAAAAACGTATCTACTTAACAAAAAATGTGGAGCTCGTTAAAACACACAATTTATGCCATATGAATGTTTTCCCTTCTACTTACAAGGAACCAAGAAATAAGGATAATTTCAGCTAACGTTTATCTCGATTATAATGAAGTAGATAGAAGAAAAAGCATTTTAACACCAGTTTGTTAGAGAGATGTAGACAAAAAATCATGTGAATGGAACTCATCAGATTTTTTATTCTACCTACCTCGTGTTAATCAAGATAAACTTTTGCAGAAACAATTGGTCAAAGGGGCCTACAGTAAACGGAAAGTACAGCAAGTTATTAAATGTGGGTTGTCATATGCTGGACTTTGAATCCTTTTCCCTTTCCAATGACATTTCCATAAATGAATAGCGATAGTACTTTTAAAAAATGAAGTACTGAAAATTCAAACCAATAACAAAAATAACAGCAGTAAAGGAGGAGGCATAGGAATTTCCAAGCATTAGTTTAAATTGGTGCCAAAATGTGACGACTATGGACAGCAACTGCGTGAGCACAAACCACCCCGCAACCCTCATACAATCTACTGGCATTTACAGACGAATCACAAGTCAGCGTTTTACTTGCCATCATTGACTGATGATCGTTGATCTATGCGTTCACTGTATTGACGGTTTGATTGTAGCCAATTGAAGCCAACTACTTAAGAAACCCTTTGTCTGATATAACTAATGTGATGATCAATATAGTATGCATTATTGAATACTTCTGATGGCAGCGACGTTTAGCTCTATTGTTGTAGACTTCACACTCCATCATTAATCAGTTGCGTAAAACTATGAATTAGTAAATTATCCCGAGGAATATTGCAATAATTGGCATCACTTTTATCAGTTTTTAGGTATCATTGGATAGTTTAGTGTTCCTTTGCAGTTCGGTGGTAACCAATTAAGTATCATAACCTGGTTCTCATTTGACCTTATTTTGATGTTATTCGAATGCGTTTATGATATATCTCCGAAGAGAAAAACATTATATCTGATAATCCGATGAGATAAGGTTCACAGGATAAACAATTCATTTTCAACTCTTTGTCCAATTCAATATACTTTTCATGAAAATGATGAAGCTCTACTTCCCATCCATAAACGCCAAGTTTCAAAGTTAACCTTGACCTGCTGTCTTGTTAGCCAGTTGCCTCCTTCCTTCCGCTAGTAACGCGATTATAGGATCTCAAAAGTAATTAACTCGTTTATGCAAAAACTTTTTATAGAAAAAGGTGTGCATGGAGAAAGTAGCCTTTTATGCTCTTCTTTCATCGCTCTTACCAATTCTGCAACAGTTTTCCTTCAACTTAAGAACGCTTTGAGCTCGACGAATAGTTAGCTACAGAAAATAAGGTACGTGTAATGCTGGTATATGGACTCTTAACCTCATTAAACAGATACAGGAAGGTTCATAACTTTGGGTTTAATATTTTAGAGTTTGGAAGCGTCTTCGTAGAATGCAATACGGTCATTTCGAGTAGTTTCCATTATTGAACACCTATGTAAGAGAGTCGGCGATTAGTCAAATCCTATGGACGTGATTCCTGCGTTTTATTTATTTTATCTTTAATTTTTGAGAACATTAATACCTTTAAGACCAAGCGGGATGGTTCATGGGGTACCCGCAATTTTTTTTTTTAAATACGGTACCGGAGTCTGATTGGGACTCCGGCACTGTATACCCTACTTTTAGTTAACTTTTTTCTTTTTTTTACCTTGTTTTTCTGCGGGACGCCTTGGCGAGCGCGGCCATGGGGACCGGCTAACATACGAAAAAACAAAAAATACAGTTCCGGAGACTTGTCAGGACTCCGGCGCTGTATTCCTTTTTTCTCCATTTTTACCAGTTTTCTATATTTCCTTAGTAGACCTTATTATTCTTAACGCTTTCCTTTTACATATACATACACAAACATAGACATATTTACAAACACAGAAACACCCATGCCCAAGGCGGGACTCGAACCCACGATCCTGTGCACCACGAAGCGACAAAGCGAGACACTTTAGCGAGCGCGGACACCGGGATCGGCTGTATTCGGGAAGTCCTGGGTTGCCAAACTGACATTTTGTCAAGAGGATATAGAGGTTAAACTTCAAAATCAATGTCAGTAATTGTGTTATAGAAGCGACAAGGAACCCGTTTACACCTAGTCAAGTCATAAACATGAGCCATATTGACCTAATTTAAAGTTTTACAAACATTTTTCCCCATTTGGAGAGGTAGAGCCAGACTGGAAAATGCAATGCATAGCCGGGATTTGAACCAAGGCTTTCTGGTTTCCTTCCAGTTGCTCTAATCACTGAGCTACCATGAAAACATGACATGACAACATGTCATAGTAGTTCAGTGATGGTAGCTTGTGATTTTGAATTTTTGGCCTATACATGGCTTAAATAAAACAACCAGTTCATTCAAATTAAGTGACGAATAGATTATTTTTATCTTAACGTCCTTTAACCTGGTTGGTCATATTGAACGATGAATGAAATTGGCAAAATGATGCTCAAATGATCCGGAGGTCCTTGGAGCTTAAAGTTACTCAACGTTCGTCTTCTCAGGATAAGGAAAAACCCTGAAAAAACCTTATCCGGGTAACTCACCCTACGCGAGAACGTGAACGTGAGGCAGACACGCTACCACCACACTACCCAGGCGGGCTTTGCCTAATAGTTGTTTGAACTATAAAGCGCGGGACTTAAGTACTTGCGAAGATTTTAAGTCGGCATTGGCATATAACATCTCAAAATAATTTGAAATCTCCTTGGCTAATTTAGTGCCGCGCCGGCATTTTGTCTAGGTAGCTCAGCAATAGAGCAACTGGACAGAAACAGGAGATCCGTGGTCCCAATCCCAACTGTGGCATTGCATTTTTCAACCTGACTATAGCTCTCCAACTTCTGTTCTACACACTACTGATGTGAAAGAAACAATTAATTCACATTCTCCCTCATGTATCATACACCCCAGACAAAGCAAAATAATGTGTGGACCAGATCCCTTTTCACCTACTTAATCCCTATCTATAGCAGATAGAGGAGTCATTGTATCACGGTAAAATTTTGTAGCGAGGTTTAATCGAAAAATACTTGCTTCGAGGCTTCACAAAGCCAACAAAAAAGCACTGTAGAACCACTTCCATGCCTGTGCGTGAGTATATAAGACAACTAAAACAGAAAAATGGCTTTTATTTTTAAGTTCACAATCTTCCAAAGATGCGATACTTTCTCAAAAAGGTTACGATTATTATTTGATTAACATGTGTGAACAGCATAACTCAAAAACCAAAGAATACAAATATCAAATTGATATTTAAGTTTAATATATTCCAAAAATGCCATTCACAGTTATTAAGAAAATTTCCCATCCTAAACTATCTTTTATATGAATTTGTTTCTATATTTCTAATTTTAAAAAAGTATTTAAAACATTTTCATTAAAATACCATTCTTTTAAGATATCTGCATGACGTAGTGGCAGTAGTTTTTTTTTTATAATTATTGCCTCAGTCAGTCAAATGAGTCAAAGGAACATACATACTTTCCATAAAAATACTTAATTCTGTAATTTTAAGTATACATATTTCATATTTTAAACACTGTAAACATACACATACAAAGAAAAACACACACATACACATTGCTCAAATGGCAAATATATGTAATAATATTTACATAAACAGATATATTTTAATACGCACACTTCCATAAACTATAAGAACAAGCTTCGCTAGTTTTGGTGTTTAGAATCAGGTTACGTATACTATCCTCCGTCTGTGAAAGCCAAAAATACCTCAGCAATAATTTTTTTCCTAGCATCCACCGTCAGGACGCATGCTGCCAAAACAGGTGTATATTTCTGGTGTCCACAGAGTGGGCAAGTCCTCATCAATTTTGAGAGAATTCCACACTCCCAAAATGAGCCGCGTTTTTATTTCATTCATTTTGTATTTCCAATGAAGACCTTTGTTTACAATCAGATTGTTATAAAAAGTGAGTTTGTAATCTAAATTATTCAAGAATAAAAAAGAAAGGAATAAGCAAAATCAACAGTGGCAGCGCTCGATTGTCGTCTAGCTTGGTCGCTTCCCGTTTCGGTAAGATACTGTTTCAGACAATTTTCAGTGCATTTGAGTGTAAATACTGGAGATGTATTTTCCTCGGAAATTTTTTTCTAGCGGAAATCGTTAGTCACCATCTTCTCTTTCCTCGTGATTTTTGCCCCTCCATTTGCAAATCGCAACCTTCACTTTCATTTGCATTTCTTCCGTCAACCAAGAAATATCCTAAATATAAAATAATATTCTTCTATATTTTAATTCTTAAAATATGACTATTTAATAACATTTGGGCAAATTTCTGAAACACCGAAACGAAGCAGAAAGGGTAAAAGTATCGGACCAAAATACCAATAGAAAATGGGGATTAACAACTGGATTTAAATATTTTAATAGTGATTTTATTTAGAGGGCCTTTTCATTTTTCAGTATTCCCCTTTGTCATTCTTCATGATCAATCCAGCTATTCTCGACCAGACGCAGATCACCCATCAGTACTCGATCTCTTTATCTCCAGGTCTGCCTCGCTTTCTTCTACCACCAAGTGATTAGTTTAAAAATGTTTTTGGCCACCTACTGTCGTCCATTCTTCTACCGTGGTCATATTTTCTGAAGAGCTCGTCTTTCGATCCTTTCCCGCACTCTCTCCTCCACATTCATCATATGTCTTCCCTTCTCTCTAACCTAGAAATTCTGGTACTTCGTCTTATTCCATCCTCTCCAGTGTCAAGATCTTAGAATTTTGAGTATGTACTAAAGACCTATCCTCAGCTCCATAGGCCATTAAGCTTTCCACAACACTACAATGCAGACGCTCCTGGTTCCGGCCACCCGGTGTATCCTCTCACCTCGTCCCTCGTGCGACATAGGTACAATAACCAACATAAGGTTCGGTGCCGAGTCCACTCCTTCATATATTATGCACGTCAGGATATATAGATGTAGAAGACGTGAAGATGCGAAAAAAATCGCAGTTTTAAGCATCTCTTGTATGCACGATTTTACTTTCTCTAGCACATATACACATTTCCTACTACATAGTAGCTAGAGAAGATTTTGCATTCCACCCAAAAACTTTATATCAAAAATTCACCGAAAGCACGTATGCACAATTTCCTACTACATAGTAGCCAGAGAAGATTTTGTATTCCACCCAAAAACTTTATATCGAAAATTCACCGAAAATACATGTTTTAGGACCCCCTGAATCCCAAAATAAAACGTTTTAGAAATATGTTCATGAGCCTGTGTGTGGAGGGATGAGTATGGACTGCATAACTCAGAAACGAAAAGTTTGTGATATTTACTTAGTATTTAAGCTTACTATCTCCCAAGAATGCGACACGAAGATTTTCAGCAAAATCCCCCCACTACAAATTACCCTTTACATACAACATTTTTCGGAAATGTTAATTAAAACTCGTGTTATATTAAATTACGGTATATTAAAGATATTTGCATAATAAATAAAAGTAATATCTTGAATTTTCTGGGAATAGCCTCTAAAGTCCTTTTCACTCCGAATGAATTTTGCATAACTGGTACGAACAAAACTTACTAAACAAAAAATATATAGATCTCGTCAAAACAAATATTTATGTCCTATACTTTGGGGGGGGGGGACTAACCGTTTCCTAGATATAATTTTCTCAAAACAGGATGTCTTCCGTGCTTCTTTTGTTTTACTACTGACCATGCAAGGAAGCGAATTTTAATGGAAATCGTATAGCGACAATTTTTAACACATTTGACCATTGTTAATTTAATGTTGTCGTTTTTTTGTTTCTGTTTGTTTATTTTTTCCAGACAAGCCGTGCGCAGCACAGAAGTTGGATAAAAAGTCAGACTGAAAACATCAGTGCCACAGCCAGGATTTGAATCACGGCTTGTATGAAAAAACAAATTTACACTAATTGACATAATAATAATTGGCTAAGCTATGAAGCCCGGGTCTTAAAGTACGTAGAACATTGTAAATCGTCACTGGGGGATATCATATCAAAATAATTTGAGATCACCTTGATTTTTTATAGTGTTAAACGTCGGCCTTTATTACAAATGGCACCGAAGGCAATTACACTTATGATACATGGAATGAAGATGGATCACCAGTGGAATGCGATGACGGCTGAAACCGGAGAACGTGGAGGAAACACGCTCCTGTGCTCTTTGTCCACCGCAAATCCTACATGTGGTCACCTGGGATCGAACCCGGGCCGCCTTGGTGAGAAGCGAGGGGTCTAACCTCTCGATTACGGCGGAGATCATCTTGTGGTTTACCAGGAAGTAGTTGAGGGATTTAATACCTTGCCGGCAGTTGGCATGGTAGCTTGGTATTAGAGCAATCGGCTAGATACTGGGAGATCTAGAGATTTAAATATTGTCTGACTCTACTTAACGAATTTGATCATTGCAGAATGTATTCCATTAGTTCCCTTCTATTTATAACTTTCGTTATCGGCATACCCTCCCGGTATTCATAAGACTGACACACCCCTAGGACTTGCAAGCCAATGTCGAGGGATCAGAAACTTTTTGGGGAGCCAACGGCACGAAATCCAGAATGAGAACCTGTTACGAGGCGTCGGCCCGAAATGTAAGTGAAATTGATGATAGGAAAGTGACGATGGAGCAATTGGTGGAATGAGTGGCGGGGAAACCGGAGGGGATCGAACCTTGGTGAGACGCGAGTGGTCTAACCACTCGGCCACGGCGCGACCCTGCTATTTTACCGGAAGCATGTAAGTCAGTTGAGCAATGTAATGTCATGCAGGCAGTTGCCATGGTAGTTTAGTGATTAGAGCAACCGACTAGATACCGGGAGATGCGTGGTTCAAATCCCGATTATTGCATTTGACCATCGCTTTAGAACAGTGTATCCCCCCCTTAGTTCCCTTCTACTTATAAAGAACTAAATAACATCATTTTGTTATTGTTCATCTTAATGAAGAAAATAGAAGAATAATTGGATAGGTGGTGTCAGACTTAGAAATTCAACACCATAGCCGTGATTTGAATCACGAATCTCCCGATTTCTAGCCGGTTGCTCTACCACTGAGCTAGCATTGCATCTCAAATCATCTTGAGATGACAACCCCTAAGGCGACTTACAATGTTGTGAGTATTTAAGTCCCTAGGATTCGTAGTATAGCCAACTATTACAGACAATTGTGATAATTTTAAATGTTTTCTCACAGAAACCTTGTATAGGACAGGAGTTGGATAGGTGGAGTCAGACTTTTTTTTTGGTAGTGTTTAACACCCGCTTTAACTACTTATGGCACCGCAGGCGTTGACGCTGATGATACATGAAGGAAGATGGAATGCGATGGCGGGGGGAAACCGGAGAACCCGGAGAAAACCCGCCCCAGCGCCGCTTTGTCCACCACAAAGCTCACATGCGGTCGCTTGGGATCGAACCCGGGCCGTCTAGGTGAGAGGCGAGTGGTCTAACCACTCGGCCATGGCACACCTAGGAGTCAGACTGAAAAATGCAATGCCATGGTAGCTCGGTTGTAGAGCAAGCGGCTAGAAACCGGGAGATCCGTGGTTCAATTCCCGGCTATAGCATTGAATTTTTTAGTCTGACTCTACCTATTCAACTCTTGTCCTACAGACGGTTTCTGAGAAATCAATTAGAATTATCGTAGAAGAAGAATATTTTTTATCTATGTATGAATGAATGAATAAGTGTATTTATTGATATAACAATATCATACATGAACTTCAATAATCGCAAGGATCCATAGACCGTACGCGCTTTTGTAATACACACTAAAAAGCAATATTAAAACAACAACAAAGAATAAAAGGATTAAACACGAAAATAAAAAGACAAAGATATTCAAATACAGCAATTTAAATTTACAGCACTAAGTACACCTTATTCAGAAGCATAAATGTACCCTCTTATAATAGATAAATACACTTAAAAGAAACATACACATAATATATACACAATATATTTACACATTATATAAAACCACAACACAACAATGACCTAAGTATGACATAAAATATTATAATATTGTAATCACTTTTGCTTAGTTGTACTTATCCCTCCCTCCCCCTCTTCACTATTCGCATCCTTTTCAGATCTCAGCCGTCTTGCCTTAAGTATAAATTTACGTAGCCCGTCCATGTATTCCGTGCCTGCCAGTAGCGTCCAACATGCCAAGATGTGGATCCACGACTCTCCCTCCACGCAAATGGGATAGATTCTCGTACCATTCTCGTCAGCAGTTTTTGTGCTCCTCCATGCTCCTAGTCTAATCTACGCGAGCCCCTCTCTAATGAGCTTGGTACCTGTTTTGATGTATTGCTCCATACCCCACTCCGATTTTAGCCCAGACTGTACTTTTAATGAAACCTTCTCTGTGCATTGCGCATTCTCTGTCTGTCAATATCACAGAGGCGGTTCTTAATTTTTCTCCAAATACTCCACCTGTTTGCCTGCCCCGCCATCCAAATGTATCCCATCCCAATGGTTTCCAATCCTTTCTTTAATGCTGACAGAAGTTTTTATGTACAACGGATGGTGAGTCATGTGAATTGAACACATCTGATTTTTTGTGCAAGAAACATTTGTAAACTTTGCCCAGACTATCTTCGGGCAAATTTCCATTACCTCTGGCGTCCTGAAGCCATCCCACTCCCTTGCCACAAAAGCAATAAAACGTGGACCCGGAAGCTATCACTAACCATTTTGATGGATGACAATGATGAAGCTACAGTTTATCGAACGCAGGGGAGATTGCGGTATGTCGACGCATCGCTTCGGCAGAGCCATACAAATGAAGTTCGCAAAGCCATCTGCGGCATGCATTAAGGAATTTCTCCTTTGTGAATAGCTATATGGAAACTTTACGTGAAAATGTATTGCAGATGCTTTGTATACCATCGATGTAATTACTGTGTTAATTATGAAATACACTCCATGGATTAGTGTATTCTGCCAGTTTTAATGTTGCACCTAGTAAAGTATGAGTCAAATGGATTTGTCTCTAGCTCAAAATATTTCTGATCATAACTTGATTCGATCATGAATTTTCAAAACATTGTATAACTTCTATTGTATTGAACAATTAATAATGATTTCATGAATACCCTCTAAAGCAGGCATGTCCAAATTAAAGAAGCAGATGGGAAGACGCAGTAACTCATTTCACTCCGTGTGAAGCATTGGGCATGCCGCTATGCAATATAAAGAAATGTTTGTAAACACAAGGCGTTCTTTATCTGCATTTAGTGCTGCTTTTTTCGGTGATACGTTTTACTTTTAGATGAATCCTTCAATATCTGCTGCTAAAGGTCTTAATAGATAAACCAAATGACCGTCGCGTATTGTACCGCGATGTAGGTTTTCAATAGATTTTTTAAATAATCTTTGCTAGCAAATATATGTGGAGTCAAACATTTTCATTAAATGTGATGTGAATAATCGTAATTTGGAAAACGAATTCTAAGGCAATGATTTAAATAACTCTCACCTATTGCTTTCGAACATTTTATGTTCGCACAATTTTGTAGAGCAGCTGCAGTTTGTGTGGAGCCTCTGAAAATGATACTTCCGGCATTTCGAAAGTGACATTCTATTTATGTTTGCTTATAAACAGCATATTCGTTACCGGGCACTGTACGTATGTATGATAGTATGCGTGACTCACCAATATTTCTCCCACCTTGCTCAGATCGGGGAAAACGAGTTCTAACGTCAGCACCTTGAAATTACTTTGGACGTGGTTGCTCTAAAATATTAGTAACTAGATGCAGTTTTTAATGCAGCACCAAACTGTTAACTCAACTTTGAGGAAAATTAGGTACACTAACTAACTAACTCCATGGCACGACAGCTCACGGGGAACCTTGGCCTACCGCCCGGCCGCTGCGTCCCCCATCTCGGTCCACTACAGACGTCATGGATGGGGTGCAGTATTGGAGGGTGAGACGTGGTCAGCGCCTCGAGCCCCTCCCGGCCGGTTAATGCGGTCCTCACGACCTGGAGCCGCTACTTCTCCATCAAGTAGCTCCTCAATTGGCCCCCCAGGGACCTCACGAGGCTGAGTGCACCCCGGTCCAGGTCTCCCAGCGGGGGAAAAATCCCCACGCCGGTACTGGGGATCGAACCCAGGTCTCCCGCATTAGGTACACTACATAATAAATATTTATATTTGTAGTTTGCATTCAATCTATAGCAACGCTAGTTCAAATAAAACGACTGTTAGAGCGACTTTACCAACAAACTCTCCAGGGAACTGCTCCAGGCACACTTTTCCCCCACTTCGTCTCTTTTTTTTTTGGGGGGGGGGAGGCTTTCGGGGCTTGTTGAAGGCCACCTATTTAGTATTCAGACGCGTCATGCTCGTGTAAATAATGGAAAACATGAATGCACCGTACATTATACGCTGGTAGAACCTGCCTCTCCAACGCGCTTAAAGTTATGCATGCCTGTATTACATAGCGAGCGCATTTACTTTTCCTTAAAACATCTGTGGGCTCTCTACACCAGGGTTCAGCACATAAATGTGAACAAACCTCTTTTCACTTGCTTGTATTTCTTAATTCTAAACTCGCCTAGGGCTGAGTAATCATTTCATTCCTGATTACTTTCTTTATTAGTAATTTAAGGTAATGCTTCTGCAAAATTTGGAAAATCTTCAGTATATAAGATTTTCTATTGTAATTTATTTATTGTCATATTTCAAAATATAAACATACATGGTTACTTACATTATAATTCTCATTTTGTAAATGTACTGTTTTATTAAAAGTACTCCACACGATGCACTTTTAAATGTATTCACATAAAAAGTTCGGGTTAAACAATAAATTAGTTTAAAATAAAATAACAGCATTAATAACAATCCCAATTATTCTATAAAAATGGTCATTTTTGTACTTTCCAAAATTCTTGATTATTCAAAATTCAACCGATTATTTCTCTAAATGGGAGCATTATTATTTTTATTAATGTACTTTGATAAGACAGTACAAACATTTTCAAAGAAATTACTAAAAGCTTGCATCTTGTAGGGCATTTTAAATATGGACACTGCGAAAAGAAATTACGAAACTTAAATCCGGGTGTCCATTTACAGATTTAGTTAATTAGCAGTTCAAATAAACCAAGTGTAATACTGATAAGCTTGTTTAAAGTGTATAATTCATACTATATCAAATGACTAAACTTAGTTGTCTTTTTTTGTTTGTTTTTTTGTTTTCCCGATTTGTTAGCAAATTTCAAAGATGCATTATCCTATCTGAATAACACATTCACATATCATTTAAAGAAATAAATTACGCGATGTGAATAATTCAGTTTCATTTAAAGAAAAGAGTTATCGCTACTTGCAAGAACTGAACCCAAGATTTCTGATTTAGAAGCCAAAATCTTACCATAACAAAGGTACAAACGTATTTTTTATTAAATTCTTATATCTTCCTTAAAATTTTGTGGCTCGAACTTGAGAAACAATCATAAATAGATTCTTTAAACTTAACATTTCAATAATAATAATAATAATAATAATAATAATAATAACACCAATTACAATAATAGTATTTATTGTGCTTATCTTAAATTTTAAATTATTTACATAATTATGCCCTGCTACTTATCCTACTGTACAATAATTAGGCTTGAGTACCGTTTAGACGCTATATCGCATATCCCTCTAGCTATTCCATCCCATTCTCTCTCTCCCTCTCCCTCCCCCTCCCTCACTCCCTCTCTCCCTCTCTCTCCTCTTCTCCCTCTCCCTCTCTCTCTATCCACTTTGCTTTTCCTTTCCCAATATTTCTTTAAGTTTCTACTTTCCCTTAACATTCAACTTTTTCTTCGTTACCGTCTCTCCTGGTATAGGTACCGTAATGTCTCCTATGTTGCCAAATATTCCAATTTCTTACCTCAGCCAAACAATGAACAGTACTATATTTTCCCCGCATAAAATACACCGTTCTAGTTCATTGCTCCACAACCCTTTCAAAAAGAGTTTCAATAAATTCCAATATTAAATATAATCACATTTACTCCCAAAGGCATAATTCCAGAATCCTTTGAGGATAGGAAAATATTCTAATTAAAGATAAATTCCTCCGTCCCAGCGGGGAATCGAGCTAGAGACCTCGTCCTTGCTTTAGAACCTAGAATGCTGACTACTTGACCACAGAGTAGCGTCCCGCATTGAATGAGTCTGGTAAGGCAACGCGACGCCATGTTCGGGTCAGTATCTTGTTGAACAAGATCTGTCCTCTTAGACCAGGGGCTCTCAAATGCACGGGTGCAAACAAGGCGCCGGGATTCTCTGGACCGTGCATCGGTTCACTCGACAAGCTTAAGAAGAGCGAAAAACGATTGACCTAAGAGTTGGCTAAACTTTGAAGCCCGGGACTTAAAAGTACTTAGACATTGTAGGTCGCCATTTGGGGTATGCCATTTCAAAATGATTTGAGATCACCTTGCGGAAAACATGCAAATCAATTGAGAAATGTAATGCTCTGCCAGCATGTTGCCATGGTATCTCAGTGATTAGCGTAACCGGCTAGAGACCGGCAGATCCGTGGTTCAAATCCCGGCAATGACATTGACAACTCCTGTGCTACACAAGGCTTGTGTGAAAAAAAATTTAAATTACCCCTATTGTTATGGCTATCCAGGAGCTGGAGTTTATCAACCTTAGCCATGCCATGTTTTGCACTCTGCGCCGTGCAATGAACCGGTGCATGCACCCTGAGGACCCCTATCTTAGACCATTCGAATGCTGCTCGAGACGCGAAATTAAACTCCACTCAATTAGTGAGGCGACGTAAGTGCAAGCATATTTTTAAATTAAATTTACAAATGTATCTGTTACTAAAATAAGTTAAGCATAACAGATATTCCATTAAACACAAACCTTTAATTTGTATTTCCTCTAAATAGCTGGAATGCCATCAAGTTTACGAGACAAAGCAGCTGCTTAGCTGCTATATACAGAGAATTATGACTAAGAAACCAAAATATAATATTCTAGTATTTCCAGAAAATACCGCTAAACAAATCATAGATAAAATTAAAACGATATTCACCAGAACATCATTAAATCGCATTTCAAATATATATGTTCTCTGAATTATTCGTTATTAAGGTTCCTTATGCCAATTATTTCCACAAAATTTTGTTTGCTTTGAAGTACAGAAAGCAAATGTTACGAATTATCGACCATTTCTTAGTTCGTTCGAAAGCATATTAACGACTAGGTACGGCTAAGACACGACAGATTTAATAGGTCCGGTTTATTACTGAACCGATTAGATCCAACGACATTGTCAACAGTATGTAAATGCCACAACAGGGTCAACCCGCTCAAGCGTGCCGCTCTTCTTCACTGAGATAAGAAGGTAGGCGCGATATCCGCTGAATGTAGACCACGGATAGGTGACCGTCCACAAACGTGTTGTTATGCCATATATAGAGAGAATAATCATATCGGGTTTCTTAATATATTTTGAAGTACAGAAAAAGAAACACATAATTTGATAACATATTAGGATATACTCATTTTGCTATTTTCTCTGTATTCTGATAAATATGAATAAAAAGCTGCGAATAGTCTTGCAAACTGGATTTTATTAGTATATGCGGAGTCTTCTATTGGTGTAATCACGTATGCGAGTAAGAATAAGAAGCATTAAGGAACTCAATATGTCTATACAAAAATCGTTTTAGGAATTGTCTCAACGTAATTAAAGCTCTACTTCGGGTTTTTGATACGAGACTGTGACATACACCACTATTTAATATAATGATCTGTTATGACTGAATAAAAGTTAAATTCATGTTGTATAAATACTATTCAAATTTTACGCAAAGGCAAAAGCATATAATCTTCATTAAAATCAAAGAGCCAAATACAAGTTTACAAAAGTGCAGAACATTTGTAAAGTGGTAAAGAATATACAAATCATTATTTTCCTGTTATAAACAAAATTTTGATCTACAAATAATAGAAAATTAAATTATATGGGAGCTGCTAATAATCTTGTAAAAAGAAATTGATAGATATTTACATTAAACATCATATTAATATGCTTAACAAGATTTCTGTTCGCCATCTGAAGGAATCGAATCCTTCAAACAAAAGCTTATCAAAACCCTAGACTAAGTAGTAAAATAAACAATTTTAGCATTCAAAATTTACTTTCCTTAGATTAAGTTCATTTTTTGTTATTAGTTTAGTTACCATATGTGCTACGAAACGATAATTTACTGTAAAATACTCTAAGTACATTTTATCTCTTAGCCAAATTTGTAATAATAAACGGCTTTTTATAGTGCTTTAAGTTATAAATATTAACAATTTATAAATCCAATATAAAACATTACTTTCAAAAACTTACTTTTATGTTTTCCAAAAGTCTATTTAGTGAAACTTTCTTATTATGCAGAACCAGACTATTGAAAAGTCATAAATTTTAAGTTTTAATATTAGGTGGAATGCCTCAAAGAAAATATTTTCTACGAGAATGTTTATATTATTATCGAAGTATTCAAATATAAGCCTTTATGTTGAAAATATTGACAGAGTAATCCGATAAGGAATTAGACCAACACTTATTAAAATTAATATTTATATAAATTTAGACAAATTCATAAAAATAGATTTCAAGAAAGAAATTGAAAAAAGTATAACAAGGAAAACATCAGTCGTGTTCCTTTCATATCACTTTCTCATTCTGTATTACAAACAAACTATTCTTATGACAGATTATTATTTTATCTAAATCATGCTAATCGAATGAACATTACCAGAAATGGTTTCACTACTTAGTTCCAAATAAGTAGCAGGGAAATTCGGGAATACATTACGCTAAAGCGGCAATCAAATCTTTTAAAAGCTGTTGCTATGCGACTGTCATTGAATGCGGTTCTCTTTACATGACCAGGAGAAAAATAAAACAGATGAGGGCTTCTCGTTTGAAAAAAGTTTTAAGTATTTTAATAATGAAAAATACAAGGGATAACATGCTAATTTCTGTGTCGCCCTAATGGTCACCATGCTTCATACATCCAAGTCGCGGGTTCACACCCAGCAATGGATTTTTTCGGGCGTCAAAATTCTTAACATGGCTTCCTTCAGGAGGGAAGTAAAGCCGTAGATTTAAAAGAACCTCAAGCCTGATAGAGAGGCCTCTCAGGCAAAATTAAGTGGTCTTTCACGCCCAGTATAGAATAGAATGCTAAGAACCATAAAGAGCGTCCATAAATAAAACTCCATTTCCATTTAGCCTCTGGTACCTAAGATCCCGGATTCAAACCCGGTGGTAGATACGATGGATTTTTTCAGGGTAAAAATCCTTAACATAGCTTCCTTCGGAAGGAAAGTAAAGGCGCTAGTTCCGTACCGTAGATTTACGGCACGTAAAAGAACCTCAACGCTAATAAGAGACCTCTAAGCAAAATTAAGCGATCTTTCACGTCCAATATAGAATGAGACGCTGAGAACCACAGTAGATAAAGAACATCCTTAAATAAAACTGAATTTAATTTCTTACGGTTTACCAGCTATAGGAAAGTCATTGAGAATGAAGAGGACTTCAGGGCTATTTCCAAGAAATTCAAGATATACATTTTATTTGCTATGTAAATATCTTTAGTATATAGCATTTTAATCAAAACCGTTGTACCTCTTTTTATAGAATAGAAAATTTAGAAAAATTGTTTCTTGTAAAAAGGGTATTTTGGGATGGGAAATATTCCTGAAATCCTTGGAAGGTATTGAATGTAAATACCAAGTTTAGTATTTAAGCTACTTTTCGTTGTTGAATTATGCAGTCACACACAGACACACACTGCTTTAAAAATGCTTCAACGAGACATTAATTTCAGGTGAACTTCGGTATTGAATGTTTGGATGGAATACAATACCTTCTCTACCTAATACTATGTACTAGTTAAGTTGTTAAAATTAATGTATATCTAAAAAAGGTCGTCTCCTTAGCGCGGTGGTAGCGCAGCTACCTACCAAGCGGGAGACCTGGGTTCGATCCCCAGTACCGGCGTGGGGATTTTTCCCCCGCTGGGAGACCTGGACCGGGGTGCACTCAGCCTCGTGAGGTCCCTGGGGGGCCAATTGAGGAGCTACTTGATGGAGAAGTAGCGGCTCCAGGTCGTGAGGACCGCATTAACCGGCCGGGAGGGGCTCGAGGCGCTGACCACGTCTCACCCTCCAATACTGCACCCCATCCATGACGTCTGTAGTGGACCGAGATGGGGGACGCAGCGGCCGGGCGGTAGGCCAAGGCTCCCCGTGAGCTGTCGTGCCATGGAGTTATGTTATATCTAAAAAAAACTGATGAGTTCCATTCACATGTCTTTCTCTGCATCTCTGTGACAAATTATTGTTAAAAAGCTTCTTCTTCTATCTAAGTCATGCTAATCAAGATAAACATTAGCAGAAATAATCTCATTTCTTGTTTCCTTGTTACTTAGAACGGAAATAAGGGAATACACTAGGATAAAGCGGTAGTCAAACGTTTTAAAATGTGATTGAAAGCAGTTTCTTTTGTGGGCAGAGATGACAAGTATTTTAAAAATGAAATCAACAGCAAGGAATATATCTGGAACGGTCAACTCCACCAAACAGTAAACATAACACAAATTGTGTGTTTTAACGAGTACTATATTTTTGTGTAGTTATTCACAGAAAATTCAATATATGTATTTTATTTGTCATGTAAATACCTTGAATATACAGCAAATTAATCAACATCCTTAGAGCCATTTTTGAGAAATCAAAATTTTCGCAATTTTTTTCCTCGTATTGTGTAGTTGGGGTGGGGAATTTTTTTTTTTTTTTAATTTTGACATCGCATCCTTGGAAGACAATGAACTTAAATACCAGGTTTGGTATTTAACAGACGTTTCGTTTTTGAGCTATTGAGCTCAAAGGCACCCTTACACACATGGATATTTAATAAAGATTATCTTTCTGGATTCAGGGGGCCTCAAAACATGCATTTCTGGTACAATCTAGGTGTAGAAGTTTTGTATAAAATACAATACCTTCTCTATCTACTATGTTTATTGCGTGCTAGAAATGTAATTATAATAGGTTTCAAGAAATAATTTGAAGAAAAACATAATTAAAGGAAAATAAACATGTCTCTATTTGTTTCTTTATTTCGGTATGATAAAACGTTAAAGTTTCCTTTATTTTTACATCTGTATATGAATGTGTTGGTTCTCTAGATTCATATAAACACTAATATAATTAATTGTTGATAACCAGTAAACCATCACTGCAAACATTGGCTTAGGGTTTGTGAATTAATTACTAAGCATATATAAATGGTAGTTGGGAATCAGCTGCCCAATACCAACATTCATTACGGTCCGGTATCATGTCATTTTTATATGATTGAAACCGATCACCAGTAATGCTGTACAAATCAGAGATAACATAGGATTTATGGTCTGTGGTAATAACCTGTTGAGGTCGGCTGATTTACAGCTCCTCTAGCTAAAAATGGTTATTAACATGCAAACTAACTTTATAGATTGCACCAGAAATGTGAAGCATGGCCTCTGAATCAGACCATTGCTATCGACATTGATATGCTCTTCATCATGTCATCTGGCACTTAAACGTTACACGGAGATTTATCTTTCTAAAGGAGATCCTGTTGAAGTAAAGGACACTGAATTTTCCTAGGACCAAATTAAACACGTCTATTTGCTGTGAACATATCTCACCATTATTTACATAATAAAGAAGTGTCTATTAGGATTAATATTTAATTTTTTGTGGTGAACATGTAATTTTAGTATTAGTATTATTTAGTAATACTTTACTTCTTTCTTAAAGCACTTTACAGGCATTTGACATCGTTTAAAATAAAAATTCTACCATTACATACTTTGTCAATTAAAATATTTGATTACAGGTATTAAAATCTAAATATTATCGTATGGAATATAAATAATTTGCAGCTAAGCATGCATATACAATATGTTCAGACAGCTTCTGCTATAGTTTGATACTTAAATACATATGACTGTTTTGAGTTTTTGATAATTTAAAATAAGAATATTTGCATTTGATTTTATCCTTATTATAATTATGCCTATCTCTTCTAAAAGTTTGGCTCTCAGAAAATGTGTGTGCATAAACTAAAACATCTAAAATATAAAGATTGTAAATAGTTAAAATGCCCAACTCAATCAAGAGTGTATAGGATCATTTTTAATTGTTCTTATAATTTTCTTTTGTAAAAGGAAGATTTCATATATTTTATTAGTGCCTTCCCAAAGGATTACACCATATCTTATAACTGACTCAAAACATGAAAAATACAACTACTGAAATATTCGGGAGGAATACACTCTTTCATGTGTGTTATTAAAAACATTATACAGGACAGTCTTTTTTCAGATGTTAATATGAGAAGACCAGGTTGGCTGTCAATAGGAACTCCTCTAAATGTAATATTAGTCCGATAGAAATTAAATGAATCAGTCTCTAGATTTTTCAAAGTAAAAAGAACAGTGGCAGTTTTATCTTTATTTAAGAACCATTCCGATGCTTTTATCATAATAGCTTCATATTGTTTATTCAATCTATTCAGATCTCTTCAACTAGTAACACAAGTTTTATCATCAGCAAGCATTATAGTGTGAGTTGCAATATTACCGAGTAAATCATTTACTGCAATTAATAATAAAAATGGTCCTAAGACTGAACCCTGTGAAACACCACCATCGATGTCACGAATTGAAGAGAACTCACCATTCCCATAAGCCACGTGTTTTCTATTTGATAAATAACATTTTAAAAGTTTAATTTGATCATTTCTAATACCAGAATAGGTAAGTTTATCCAATAAAGCATTAAGATATATAGAATGAAAAGCTTTATTTAAATCACAAAAATTTGCTAGAGCACATTCCCATTTTCAAAACAATAATGAATGAAATCCACCAAAATGTTGTACAATTGTAATTTATTATAATCTCAAAATGTCGGTCCCTATAATTTCAAATATTATGAAATAAATAAATAATAAAGTAATTCACATGACTTTTTCAGCAAACTGTTCTTAAGAAAATCTCATTTTTCTATCTACTCCACGTGTATTGAGATATGTACAAATACTTATGTTAATCTTTCCAAAGCTATTAGAGGAATAATACAGACACAAGTGATAGTTAAATCATTTAAGAGTTGGTCGCTAGGTGATAATTTGAAAATCCATTCACTTTGCTTGACAAGCAGAAACAACACTGAACAACGACTTTCTATTTGGGAGAATTGTAACCATTGAACCTAATAATATGGATTGTCTCAGAAATGAGAATTATTTAAGAAAAAGTATTTGTTTAGATGGGATCTAAACTTTTTGCGCTATCTGTTACGGTTCAGCAGTTTTGTCAAAGTTACCCAGAATGAAGAGGACATCAGCAGGTTACAGCCATTTAGTAAAAACTCAATGTTCGAAAATTTGTCTATGTAAATGGTAGTTGGGACTGCGAGGATTTTCTTGAAAATCATGTCGCATCCTTGGAAGTTGCAAAACTTAAAATTTCAAGTTTAAAATATAACTAAATGTTTGTTTTGTTCCCACACACGAGACTTTTTTCTGAAAAAGGAGTCCTCAGGAGTCCTCAAAATATATTCCCGAAGAGATCTCGACATTTAAATTTGGAGTGAAAAATAATAATTTCCCTTCTATATATAGCAGATGAAGCAATAAGCATTTCCATATGTTTTAAGAAGAATTTTATGGGTTTATCTTTGATGGTGAGACTGGTAGCCCACCACTACCACGATCCGTTCGCGTAGCTGCGGCTGACTTGGTTGCCGTTTTCCCCCTTGATAAAGATAATACTTCGAAACCATACTTGCTTTTTGTCACAAAGGATATTTAAAACGATGCTCCTCTGCATTTATACAAGCCTAGAACCTGTAGATAAATTTATGCATCCAAAATATTGGAACATTTATGTCAAGGCTGTCTCCTTATTCCTCAAGCAAATGAAGATTTGTTGCATAATGTTCAACTTCAAGATAATATTCACTTCTATTTATATCCAAATAACCAGAAGGCCAGTCAGACACTCCGTCATCAACAACACGTGATGTAAAGCAGTAATTATCTTGGATTTCTTTTCATTTTCTTGCTCTAATTTTTCCTTGATTGAAACTGTTACATATGATTCATTTTGTCTAATATTCGCAAGTATAAAGGGAATAGCGATAATCAAATTTTAAGAATTGACGCGACATGTTACCCTCAAATTCCATACTCTTCTCTTGCAATTGGAAAAAGCACTAAATGTCCAAGGGATCCAAAATAACAAAAAAAAAAAAAAACATTAATGACTGATACTCAGATATGGCTTATGTTACAAAAAAGTAATTGAAATAAATTGGGACTTTTAAAGAGGTCTACATTTTCTTGCAGTGCACGTTCATCCATTGTTTAACGTTTACCAGTTATAACAGATTATACAAAATTCCTTCCGAACAAGAGGACTGGATAGACAACTCCAAGTAAATTCAAGATATACAGACATTTGCCATGTAAACATATTTAATATATGGTAGTTGAAAGTGAGAGCTATTTTGAAGAAAATAAATAATTTTCAAAAATATCTCTTGTAAAGGGTAGTTATGTGTGGAGGATATCTTGGAGTCGCATTTATCTTAAATACCAAGTTTGGAATATATCCGATTTTTCGTTTATGGTATTTACAGAAACACAGACAGTCACACTGGGATGTTTTTAAGGGTATTTTTTTTTTTTTTTTTGGATTCTTCTTCAAAGTTGAGATTTTAGTTGTAACAGAAAGTTCTCTACTTATATGTTGTAGAGAAACTAAAAATGTATATATACATACCATATTCGCCCCATGATAACCACACGCAGTTGCTACAACAGATAACTTTATTTAGCATCATTTCCAATGCAAACCACGTCAAAGGCCGTTAAGAGAAGTGCAAATGGCATACCCTGCATAGGTGTGAGAACTAGGCTACCGCAGAGAGAGGACATTTTACCCAATATCTGAAGGTTGAACACGCAGACGCCAGTCAGGGCATTCAAGTTAAACCTGGTATTATACAACTGTATCGGGATATATATCATCAATAAGCAAATGTTTGGTTTAAGTGGAACAGCAAAACAACCGCTGCCGTTCTAGGGCATATAACAACATTTTAGTCGAGAGCGTTAAATCTGTCGAATTCCTTAAAACGGAAATTATTACTATTAATCCTTGAAACGTCAAGAGGAAACACTGCAACAAATCATTACTTTTACAAGCAGAATAACCGGAAATCTCTTTTCGGAAATTAATGTTAAAGTCACGTTTAAAATGGTAAAAAAAAAAAAAAAAAACATGAAATGATTTCCATTCAAATGCGACAAAACCCTCACTATATTTGTCTGCAAAGGAAGATTTGAAGTGCGATGGTGTCTTTAATCGACCACTGCTTACTTCCTATATGAAAGTTATCCAGACGTCTAGAACTGCTGAACTAAACTCATCCCATCTTGATGCAAATACTTCTCTTTAAAATGCAAAGAAATTGTTTGACACGATATTGAACAGCAAGCATATGGGATTTCCTGAAATTGCGAACAACATAAATAAGGGAGACCCTTGCACGGTAGAAAAATATCTTAAAATGAAAATAGTTTTATTTATGGCGCTATTTAACTATTTCGGTTCCTAGAGTCCAATTTGATATTGGGCGGGAAAGACGAGAAATTTAGCTGAGAGGTCTCTATCAGGCTTTCAGGTTATTTTACCTCTCATAAATCTAAGACACAAGACTATCGGGTTTACTTCTACGAAGGAAGCCATGCTAAGGATGTTTACATCCGAAAAAATCCTTCACTCTCCGCCGAGTTTAAATCCACGACTTCGGGAACTAGAGGTTAGCAAGGTACCCCGGACTACGAAGAAGCACGAAGAAAATATACTAAAAGAATCTGATGCGTTCAATTCACATGACTTTCTCTACATTTCTGCAACAGATTATTGAAAAAAGATTATTCTTCTATTTACTTCATGCTAATCGAGAGAAAAATTAGCAAAAATGGTTTAATTATTTGCTTCCTTTTAAGTAGAAGGGAAATAAGGGAGTACCATAGGCTGAAGCATAGTCAAATGTTTTAAAAGCTGGTTGCCATGTGAAAGAAGCTACTTTGAGTGGATTAAAATTACAGGAGAAGATAAATTCTCCTGTGAGAAAAGTATAAATATTTTGAAACTGAAAACAATAACAATGAACATCTAAAAAACGGTCAACTCCACGAAAAATGATATAACTTAAATTGCATGTTTTAAACTACAGTTTTGTTTTGGTCTATCTCTTACGGTTTACTAGTTATGCAAACTTCCTAAAAATTCATCCAAAATAAAGATGTCTTCAGAGGTTATTCAGAGGAAGATCAACGTATAAGTTGTATTTGTCATGTAAATATCTTTAATATACTATATTTTAAATCAAAATCGTTTGAGCCATTTTTGAGAAAATCAAAACTGTCAACAACAAAAATGTCCATATAAAGTGTAGTTGAGGGTGGGATGATTTTCTTGGAAAATCTTCGTGTCGCATCCTTGGTTATTAACGGACTTTTCGTTTTTGAGCTATGCTGCCCACAGACAAAGAGGCAGTCAGTCACACATACACACACGGACATTTTTCTAAAAATGCTATTTTTGGATTCAGGGGGTCTCAAAACATATATTTTTACATCCGAAAAAAATCTTCGCTCACCGTCGAGTTTAAATCCGCGACTTCAGGAATCCGAGTCTAGCATGATACCCCGGACTACGGAAAAGCACGAAGAAAATAAAGAAAAAAATTTGACGTGTTCCATTTACATGACTTTCTCTACATTTCTGCATAAAAATATTGTTAAAAAGCTTATCTTCTATTTACTTCATGCTAATCGAGAAAAAAATGGCAAAAATGATTTTATTACTTGCTTTCTTGTAAGTAGAAGGGAAATAAGGGAGTACCATAGGTTAAAGTGATAGTCAAATGTTTCAAAAACTGGTTGCGTGAACTAAGTTACTTTGTATTGAAGTTACAGGAGCAGACAAATTCCCGTATGAGAAAAGTATAAGTATTTTAAAACTGAAAACAATAACATAGAATATCTCAAAAACGATCAACTTCACGAAAAAAAATGTATTTAACATAAACTGCGGGTTTTGTCCTATCTACATTTTTTGTGAAGTAAGTGTTGTCTATCGCTTACGGTTTGCCAGTTATGCAAAATTCGAAAAATTCATACAGAATAAAGATGTCTTCAGAGGCTATTCCCTGGAAATTCAAGATATAAGTTGTATTTGCCAAGTAAACAACTTTAATAAACCAAAATCGTTAGCCATTTTTGAGAAAATAAAAATTTTCAAAAAAAATCCATATAAGGGTAGTTGGGAGTGGAATGATTTTCATGAACATATTCATGTCGTATCCTAGGTATTTAATGAACGTTTCGTTTTTGAATTATGCTGCCCACAGATACACACACGAAAATGTTTCCAAAAATGTTATTTTTGGATTCAGGGATCTCAAAACATATATTTCCGGTGAAATCTCAGTTTCGAATTTTTGGGTACAATACAACACCTTGTCTATACACTATGTACATGGTACGTGTAGAGAAAGTAAAAAGGGCTTAGGGAACATATATGGTGCTGTAAACAGAATGATACTAACCATCATCCATATCTTTTTCTTACTTTAGCCTCTTTGGCGAAACAATGGTATAACATGATTGGCGCTCAAGCAAAAATCAAACAAATAAAGAAAACAAAATCTGGCCTCTGAAAACACCCACCGGCAGCATATCTAATGACGACAATGGGGCTTAAAATCTGGAGAGCAGCAAGTCAGAGGTCAGAAGTACGATGTCTTGGGGGTGGCCACGTGAATAATAGCAAGAGATTCAGGGCGGGTACAAGACAAAACCAAACCACGATCCCACAAGCTTGGCTAAGAGGTGGCCAATTAGAGCTTGGGTCCCATTGAGATCCAGCATATAAACAGATCAGCTGGACTGTTACAATGATACTAGCTCATACCGGAGTCGTTGTGAGCGATTAAATTTGTTAGCGAAGGAGCTTAAGAATTTGTCCTTGGTTCATAATCTTGCGCATTGTGCTAAGATAGAAAATCTGAGGAGAATACACTTGCCAGATTCCTTTCTTAACTCAAGCAGAGGGTTGCAAGCAAGTTAGCTTTTAGTTTGGGACGAGGGAAACGACTGGTATATTTTTACAATATGATGCAACTCAGACCGGATTGTAAAGAAGAGGGTGAATGATGGGAGAGGGAGGATTAGTCCTTAAGTACGGGACTGAGTTTGTTTTGAATACAGTAGCGTGCACTTATTAACCAGCCTTTCTTTATATATATATATATATATATATATATATATTGTTAGAACCAACTGAAAAAATTCAATGCCTCAGCCGGGATTTGAACATAGTTCATCTGCTTTTTGTGCGGTTGTTCTATCCATTGAGCTACTGTGATAACATGCCAGTATGATATTTAATCATCCAACTGATTCGTTCTTTTTACCCGGTCAACTAACTGGTGTTTCTCATATATTCACTACTGCGCAAATTTACCAATTACCAATATAATAATATTCAAAATAAATATAACAATACTAATACACTAATAAAGTTTATTTTTCCTCCTTCTGTTTTATTTGTGAGCCTTTTATTCTTGCTTTCGCTGCTTCTTCAAATTGTTATAAAGTGTACAACTGTAAAGTTCAGAGTAAGGACGTTCCCGTAAAATGCGTTCAAAAATACAGTACTCTACCATAGCAATTTTAGAACAGGACATCTCAAGACCCAAGTTGTGAAATATAACTTCGCTAGGTTGGCCACAATGTAAAAATCTTATTCCTGGATTTTGAGGCGCGCTCTCCCCCCCCCCCCCTCCCTCTTCCCCTCCCTCCCTCTCTCTCTCTTTCTCTCTCTTTCGCGCCTTACGCTTTGTCACGCTTACTTCGGCTGCCTATTCCTTCCTCACTTTTTCCGCTGTGTCTTTCTTACTTGAAAGGTCCAAGCCGACCCGTGCAGACCGATGCACGGTGCACAGTACATCTGCACCTCGGTTTGCACGCGTATGAAAGCTCTTGCTTTAGAAAGTGGTCTTAGTGATGGTAGAGGAGACGCTGTAAAAGCCTTTCGGATGATCGGATTAGTAGACCAGGGTTGTGCCCATTTCGGGAGCAGTGTAAAATAGAATAAAAAAAAAACATTGTTCACTGAGGATGATCATAATAGTATGGTTGAAATACTAACAAAGGAAGAAGTAAGGCAGCGTCAACTGGGAGCCTAGCCAACAATATGTATATATGCATTTAATTGAATACACTGGACTTATAATCTTAGAGACCAATAAATTGAAATGAGATGGTTTTAGATTACCTTCTCGCTAAATGAAGTACGCATGTGCGTATTAGTCAAGCCCAGTCCAATTTGCTACTAGCGCATTGATGGTCAATCCATTTTCTCTACACCAACTTACTATGTGGAAATTTACCGCAGGGTATAGTTTAGAATGGAGGGTGTAGGGTGGCATTGTAATTTAGGTTGTGATAGTAAGACGGTTGTATTGGGCTCCTCAAAGACTATCAGTTAGGTAACGATGGTCTTTAATGCTCCTCGGTGGTTACAAGTATGGGTATCTAGGGTGCAATTTTGCAGTAGTGTACCTGTTCATATATCTAGTTCAGTCAACTTCCGTTATCGGTCCCCAAGCACATAACTCAGTAATTACTATCGACGGATCATTATGGCAATTTTATGCCTAAAAATTGCAGATATAAGTATTTTCTTTGATGTTAAATATCTAATTTGTTACATTCATGTGGTTTTCCCTACTCACTATCGTTTTTATGTAGCTTCTTCAAACAATTATACGGAACTTTCTTCTATCTACTTTATGTTAATCTAGATAAAATTTCTTTGCATAAATAGATATGTTGTTGTAGATACAAGAGGAAACCGAATATGTTTTAAAAGCTTGAAATTTCAGTATGTCTATGATAACGAGAAATAACTACACCAACAGTGTATTGAAAAATTCAAATCATTATCATATAACTACAAAACTTTATGTTTTCCATTTACATGATTTTCTCTACCTATTCTGTAACAAAATATTCTTACAAAAGCTTATTCCTCTATCTACTTCATGCTAATCAATATAAACATTAACAGAAATGACCTCATTACTTAATTCCTTTTAAGTAAAAAGGAAATAAGGTAATCCACCAGGCTAAAGCGAACGCTGGTTGCTATGTCCTTGTAGGTCGGTTCTCTCTGTTTGGCCAGAAGTAAAACAAAAGAATAAAGAATGACAAATTCCCTTTGGAAAAATTGAAATCAATAGCAAGGAAAATCTCGCAAATGCATATGACATAAATTGTGTTTTAACGGGATCTATAGTAGGTTTAGTCCATCTCTTATCGTTTACAGTAACAAAAGAGAACTTCAGAGGGTACTCCGGAAAAATTCAAAACACATTTTATTTGCTATTCACATATCTTTAATATACAGTATTTTAACTAAAATCGGTAGCCATTGTGGAGAAGATTAAAAAGTTTGAAAAATCTAGAGGAGATGTAAAGGGTATTTTGTGAGGAGGGGAATTTTCCTGAAGATACCAAACTGAAATATAAAATTTGGTATATAATGGACTTTTCATTTTTGGGTTTATACTGCCTCAACACACACACCTCATATTATTTCTAAAAATATTATTTATTAGGGTCCTCAAAACATACATTTCCAGTGAAAGCTGGGCATCGAACTTTTGGATGAAATACTATATATGTTCTACCTACTGTATACGAGTGTATGTGTGTGTGCGAACCAATCATGACTCATCTCAGGAATTCCTGATGCTACAGATAAATAGCTTATTCCGTTTTATTGTCCTACATATTCTGTAATGGGCTAGAAAGTGGTGCTCTGGTTTTCGTCCACGGGATACATATTCTTTATGATAAGTTTCAGTCGATCTCTTACGAGGGCCGTTCAATAAGTCCTTAGAAAAACTAGAAGAAAATATGAATTATTTTTGTAAATTTTTTTAAAATGTTTCAACATAACGTCCATTTAGCTCGATATACTTTTCCCAGTCTTCCAAAAGGTAGGATTTCAGAAGGTGGCCTCTTCGTTAGACGTGAATCGTTTTCCACCGAGCCACTTTTTCAAGTTTAAATAAAAAAAAATCTTTGGGGGCCAAATCTGGTGAATACGCCATCGAAACTGTGCAGGCGTACACCCTAGCATTGTTTTCATGGAAGAGAAACTTTTTCTTTGGCGACGAGTTTTTTTTTTCCCTTGATTTCTCCGTTCAGCCGGTGCAATAACAATGCGTATTACTCTCCATTTATCGTTCTTCTTTTCTGTAAGTAATCTATGTAGATGATTCCGCGTGCATCCCGAGATTTCACCGCCTATGCATTCTTCGGGGCCGGTTCATCTTTTTCTAAGAAATATGTTTTCGGACTCAGGTGACCTCAAAACGTATTTTCGGTGAAATATCTTTATCAATTTTTTGGGTGGAGTGCAATAGATACTCTCTATATCAACTGTTTACATTGTATTTACCGGCTAGATAAATTAAGAAGGGAAACAAATGTTTCCAAAAGAACATTTTCAGGCTGTAATGTTAGTAAATCTTTTTAGCGAGAATTAGAAAGACAGAATCACAGCATTTTGGTGGTACCACATTTCACCTAAAACCTTCCCCACTAGCAGCAACTTACGCCTCTGTACGCACAGCTACCAAATTATGAAAACCAAAACCCAGAAAAGCTATTGTCCAAGAATTACAGCTCGGTGAACCTGTAACTAAACATCTGTTTTATGACTAAGGCGCACAATGGCGAATTCGACCTTAATCCCTTTTTTTCCCGATGCGGCTTGGTTCCACCTCTATGGTTATGTAAACTCTCAAAATAATCAATATTGGAGAGCCGAAGAACCTGACCTCTCCCATGAAAAGCTTCTGGTTAGAGAGTAAGAGTTTGGTGCACAATTATTAGTCACGTAAGAATAACTTTTTTTTCTTTGTAAAGGCTCGAAATGGTAATAGATATATATTGCAGATTTTAACTTTTGTTTCTCAAGTTCCTTGAGAAGGGAATTTCTCAATGCCAACACTTCTGCTGAAAAATATTCGTGATCAACGTTTTGTGATACTAAAGTTGTGGTTTTATTTTACTAAGAGACAGACTAAGAAATTTAAAATACAAATAAGCGAATCCTAGCAGAAAATGAAAAGCTCTGATGATCAAGATAAGCATGAACTGAAATAGTTTTATTACTCATTTCCTTGTAGGTACACTCAAAGGCAATAAAAATATTTCTGATGCTGTGATTTTGCTGAAAATGTGAACGTTTGACGGGGCTTGGTCTTAGAATGATGTTCATTGGTGTCATGCTGTACACCATATGTCGCAGGCTTTTGTTGAAATCCATTATTTCACGAACATAAGATGCGATACGAGTGTGCGCAAATGTATGATAGGAGGTATATTAGTACGCGTCACGCTTCAGCCGAGTATGCAGGCGGAATGATGGCGGCAGGATACGAGGTAAACAACAGCATTGCAGATGCGTGATTTCCCGAGTAATTCACTCACAAGCTTTCATTTATCTATTGCGTGTACACCATCATCGTTTTATTTCACCAAAATGTTACAGTAGTTACTCAAAGTGGTGATCTTCAGCTTCCTGCCTTTAAAATCAAATACATCTGTTAACACCTCAAACAGCACAAATTAACGAAGTGCAGCATATAGCCTGCACAAACACTTATTTTAAGCTAATACCTTAATTTGTGCCTGTTATGCATTCACTGCAAACACATGGACCGACGCAGCATTGAAAAAAAGTATGGCAACTAAACGCCGCTGTATACCTCGCAGTCTACCGGTTTTATCGCGCCCGCTTTCTCGGTTGAAACGTGACTGACACACTGCATATGACACACGCACAGAGATTTGCGTCCACTAAGCCTTAGCTACAGATAGTTTAATCGTAATTTAATATGTTAATGGTAAGCTGAGGGTTAAAACACCCTTATCCCACCTTTAGTATTTATTTCGAAGCTAAAATTTGAAAAATAAATAACTAAAGGATATAAATAATACTAAACTTTGTGGTTAAAAGAACGTATCTGTAAACAAATGCCTTTAACTCTTTGAGAGTTTCATGTTATGATCACGAACTTTTATAAAGTCGGGAATACTTTTAAAATCCTTTTTAGTGTACAAAGTGCCCAACTTACAAATGCGATCTCAAATATGTTTAAAGGGAACGACATATTACAAATCTAACTGCACAGGAATTTCAGGGCCTTAGAAGATGATATGATTAAAAATTCCCGAAAAACCATAATAATGATGTCATTACAAATAAAGTATTAAATTTGCTACCAAATACAGAATACAAAATTAGAAATGCAACATGTGACATTATAAAGAAATATAATGCAACTAAGAAGGAAAGTAAGTGATTTCATACTGACCGATATAAAAATATATTATAGAAGTTCGCAATTTTCTATTAAAATGATTCAAAGCATCAAAACTGTGAAAATAGTAATACGTTACTTATATTTAAGCGTCAAAGTAAAAATATAAATTATTTTAGTAAATTGACCATACCGGATACAACAGATTCCCTGGACATTAAGACCATCAAAACAAAATTTCAACTACAAAAATTGAAATTTTATATATATGGTATATATACCATGTTATGAAAATTCTGCAACAAATTGAATCCAGTGTCATTGAAGCATACCTTCTGAAGTAACAATAATTGTCCGATTGATGATGTCTCTACTTCTTTATTTCAGTGTCTAGTGCAAGTGCTAACCCACCACACTATGAATACGTTCGGTAGTAAGAGAAACTAATTGGTTACGAAACGGAAGTACACTCAGATATTGAAAACATCAGAGGTGCTGCTTTCGAAAGAACTAATGCAGCGACAGCAGCAGTTTAATACTTTTTCATTAGCAACTGTATACTTCCACGGTTGCCTACCTCTCGGTTCCCATGGCTTGCGAATGCTATCCATTGAGTCACTCCTGGCCATGTAAAGACTACTGCATAGTGATAACTTTTAAAAATTTTAATATTGTTTTAGCCTAGTGTGTTCTCTTATTTCCCTTGTACCTACAATAAACATGTTTAAAAATTCCACTTATATTTTTCATTTTTATAGTGCTATAGTGCTTTTACTACTATCGCATGATGCTAATGATACGTGGAATAAAGATGGAGCACCTTAGGAATGCATGGCGGGGGAAACCGAGAAAACTCACCTCTGCGCCGCTTTGTCCACCACAAATCCCAAATGCAGTCACCAGAGATCAAACCCTTGTGAGAGGAGAGTGGTCTAACCACTCGGCCTCGATGTGACCCTCATGTTTTTCTCGGTTAGCATGAAGCAGATATAAGAATAAACTTATGTAAGAATAATTTGTTGTCGTATAGATAGAGAAAGTCATGTGAATGGAACACATCAGCTATTTTTTCCATCCTGAACAGCTGTTCTAGTTCGCTGGCATGTGTTTGTATCCCAGCTTCTCGTTTCTATTAGATTTTTGAACTGGGGGAAGTATGACATCGTTCAGCGCACAATGCCAACCGCTCTTGTTGCATTTCTATGAATTCGACATATATGGAAAATCAAGTCAGTTCTCTTCGGCGCTGTACACCTTTGTTTGCTCTGTCCGTTTATTGCTTCAGAGGTAAACACAAGCCACTTCAAAAGAACTCCACTATCTCTCACTGGGATTGGCATAAAGACCCTTGGTTTAAAACCGGACACCGGACGTAAAGGCTTACACTTGCATTTAAGATGTTTGATTTATTGTAATGTGTAAGTGTACGTCATATAGGCTATGTAACTACTATCGACATTTTTTATAAAAAAATACAGTTCCGGACTCTTGTCAAGACTTTTCAGTATTTCCTTTGCTGACCTATTTAATTTACCTTTTTCTTTTTACTTACACATACAGACATATACACATTTACAAACACACAAACATCCACGTCCAAGGTGGGACTCAAACCTACGATCCCCTGCGCCACGAATCACTTTAGCGAGCGTGGCCATGGAGACCGACAAAATGAAATCCTTATCTCTGATCATAAGATTAACATAAATAAGTGAAACAGTTATAGCTATTGACACCTTTCATCTGTATTAGCTTCCTAGTTTGGTAAACAAGTTTGGGATGTATCATTGAAAAAATATGATGTATTACACTCACATGATTTTTGTTAGCTTCTTACAAAATGTTATTCTTCTTTCTACACCATACTAATCGAGAATAAGCAGAATGTTCTTATTACTTGGTTCCTTAAGAATAGAAGGTAACCAATGGAATACACTAAGCTATAACGATAGTCAAATGTTTTAAAAGCTCTCGCTTTTGTCATTGCAATTCGCTTCTTTCCCTGAGCATGAATAGAACAGAAGAAAAACGGACACTTCCTGTCAGAAAAAGAATAAGTACTTCATAATTGAAACTAATAAAAAGGAATATCTCGGAAACGGCTACCTCCACAACAAAAATGTAAAGGACATAAATTGTGTATTTTGATGAGAGCACATTTTTGTGCAGCAAGGTTTTAACTATCTCTTACGGTTTAGCAGTTGTGCAAAATTCGCAAAATTCATCTAGAATAAAGAGGTCTTCACAGGTCCTCAAGATATGCATTTTATTTGAGATATAAATATCTCTAATATACGCTATTTTAATTAAAAGCGTTAGTCATTTCGAGAAAAACAATTTAACATTTTTCCATGTAAAGGGTAATTTGTGGTGGGGGGATTTTCTTGAAAATCTTCGTGCACATCCTTGGGAGATACTAAATTTAAATACCAGCTTTGTATTTAATGGTATTTTAGTTTTTAAGCAATGCTGTCCACACACACACACACACACACACACACACACACACGCACGCACGCACGCACGCGTCTCTATGTGCCTGTGGACAGCATAGCTAAAAAAACTAAGAGACCGTTAAATATCAAGTTTGGTATCTTTCAAAGATGCGACACACAGATTTTCAAGAACCCCCCCTCCCACAAACTATTCTTTACATGGAAAACTTTTTGAAAATGCTTTTCTCAAAAATGGCTAATGATTATGTTTAAAATACGGCATATTAAAGCTATTAAGTCACATATAAAATGTATATCTGGAATTTTTTGGGAATAGTTTTGGAAGACCTGCTCATTCTGTACGAATTTTTCGTAACTGATAAACCGTAAGAGATACACAAAAACTTTGTGTAAAAGTGTAGATGTTAAAACACACAATTTATGTCATATAAGTATATATGTTATTTTGTTTTCTTGCAGTGTTGATTGTTTCTGAAATATTCCTCGTTATTGTTTCAATTTTAAACTATGCAACTTCTCGAACGAAATCAACATTCGTTTCAACTTTGTTGTTCTTCTAGAAATGCAAAGCAAACGGAACTTTAATTGTTGATATATCTATTGGCTTTTAAAGATTTGACTTTCTCTTTAGCCTGTTATACTCCCTTATTTTCCTTCTGATTATGAGGAACTAAGTAGTAAGGCCAATTGTTTTAATTCTTTTCTCATTTAGCATGTTGTATATAAAAGAATAGTCTTTTGTAAGAATAGTTTGTTATCAGAACAGGTAGAGAAAGATATATGAATGCAACACATCAGATTATTTTAAATGTATTTCTTTCTCGTAAAATTACTGCAAATGTTGTATTAGAACCATAAAAGGCGAAAGTTAAAAAAATGAAATACAAATTACATATATAACGATTATTCCCAATGAAATACGCCTCTGTTTATTATGCATGTGTATTAGAGCTACTATGCATTTCCTCAGAGAGAAGGATTCCCTGAAATTTAGAACAGATATTAGCTGATTTAATTGTTTTTTCAATTAGTCGTGTGTAGGACAGGAGTTGTTGAGGTAGAGTCAGACTGAGAAATTCAATGCCATAGCCGGGATTTGAATCACGGATCTCCAGATATCTAGTCGCTTGTTCTACCACTGAGCTACCATGGCAACATAGCATTGAATTTCTCAACTAACTCGCCTTGACCGGGAAATCCGTGATTCAAATCCCGGCTATGGCATTGAATTTTTCAGTCTGACTTTACCTATCCAACTCCTGACCTACATACGGCTTCTGTGAGAAAACAAATTACAATTGTTCATAATAGTTGGCTATAATATGAATCCTGAGTCTTGAAATACTTATGGCATTGCAAGTCGCCATTGGGGTTGAGATCACCTTGTGATTTGCTGGGAAATATGCGAGTCAGTTGAGAAATTCAAGACTATGCCGGCATGTTACCATGGTAGCTCAGTGGTAGAGCAAGCGGCTACATACCAGGAGATCCTTGGTTCAAATCCCGGCTATGGCATTGAACTTTTCAGTCTGACTCTACCTATCCAAACTATTAACTGTGTTAGTTTCACTGCGAGGAATGGGTTCCATCTAATTACAACCCTAGAAAGGAATGAGCCCTTTTTATAACAGAGGGCGGAGCGTTTCCTGTGCCCAGTAAAACTGCCTGTCTATGCCTTGATTGGCCCGCGGGAAACTTGTTTGCCGGAGTAGAAAGGTGCAGCAGGAAAAATCTGGTGTATTCAATTCACATAACTTTCTCTACCTATTTCTACAAACCGAGCCAGGTGCCTCGGACGTTTCGTCTGGGACTGGCATTCGGAAGGTCATGCGATCGATTCGTGCGGCCGATCTCTCTGACCCATGGGTTTTCCGAGGTTTTCTCGGGTCAGTAGGTGAAGTTTTCATGCCCACGAACTTCCTCTCTCTTCATTCCATCCTAACCGGTCTCTGTCAGGGTTGTAAGTGTCGACGAGGACTGCAGCAAAAGTGCCATTTCATGAAGGTGTCTGCGCTCTGGAAATACAGCTCAAGTCGGCGGGATGGCGCTAGTGATTGTCTGTAGATAATCAAATCTGAATGGTGGGCTCCTGGCTTTGAAATTTTAGGGACCCCCACGACGGCTCTCTCCATGTCCGGATGTCGGCCGCCCTCCAGGGGTCTGATGTACAATAAGCCCACGGCTACAATGTGGAATACCTCTCCGTATCGTATACACACACGCACGCTCACAAACACACACCTATTCTACAAATGAACTTCTTACAAAGGTTATTCTTCTGCTGTTCAATGCTAATCGATATAAGCATTAACCGAATGGTATTATTACTTTTAGTTCCTTATAAGTAGAAGAGAACTAAGGGATATTGTGCTAAAGTGATAGCCAAATGTTTAAAAAGCTGTCTTTATGCCATTGTTATTGAAATTCGCGTCTTTGCATAGATAAGAGTGAAACAAAATAAACCAAAACAAACACGGACGACTTCCTATTTGGGAAAGTGTAAATATTTTAAATTGAAACCAATAACAAAGAATATCTCGGAAACGGTTAACTGCACATACCTACAACAAAAAACGTAAAGGTTCTGTGTATTTTGACGAGATCTACATTTTTGTGTAGAGCGTTTTTGTATACCTCCTACGATTTGCTCCTACTGTTATGGCAAAGTCACTTAGAATCAAAAGGACTTCGGGAGCTATTTTTGAAAAAGTCGAATTTTTTGTAGTTAAGAGTAATTTGGGATGGAGGGATATTGTTAACATCTTCATGCCGCATCCTTGGTAGATGCTAAATTTAAATACCAAGTTTGGTATTTAGCGCACTTATCGTTTTAAAGTCTGTTTCCACCCACCCACCCACACCCACACACACACAAACACACACACTTTTTTTCTTAAATTTATTTATTCATTTTGTTAATTACAAAAGGTATAAGTTATATTGTAAATACAGTAAATCAGTTCACATTTTTTTTTATATATATATAGTTATGTTGTCTGTGTGTTTAAATTAAACATGTACAGGAAGATGGTAACAAAATGAGAAGGTTTTGTAAGCGCTATAGAATGAGCAAGGCAAAAGCTGTTGCCGACTGCCGTGAAAGACGCCTATGTTTTTGCAGATCTTCTCTTGCTGCTCTAAGATGACAACGTACACCGTCGACGCTGGGATGCGTTTCAGACAGCATATAATGCTGAAAGCCAAGTGCGAGCCACACCTGTGCGAAGCGGTCGGTAGTACTTCGAGTCTCTAGTTGTAGTAATGTGCGAGCATAATCGTTGGGATTTTGCGAAGGAGCAAGACGGTGCAATTGCGAAACAACCCAGTGCCAGAACTGTCGTGCTGTTGTGCAGGTAACAAAACGATGGCGTAGAGTATCTCGCACACCGCAAATGTTGCATGTGGGGGTCCTCACCATGTTGTATCGGAATGTTTTATCCTCTGTAGCCACAACATCATTGATGACCAAATATGCGCATGTAGTCCACTCCGTAGATATGTTGCGCAAATGGATGTTCCGCCATACCTGACACCAGGGTCTGTTGGGCATCCTATCCACCACATGAATTGGTGCAAGCAGCCGCTGTAGGAAAAGCTTGTAGAGCTCAGTTGATAGTCCTCTAGGTTGCTAAGGTAGGACATCGACATCAATGCCATCCAAAACATGGAGTGCTCTCTTAAAACCCGCAGGAACAGCCTGAACTGGAGTTCCAAGAGAATTCTTGAAGGGTTCCCAAAATGCTATTTCTTGTTCCTCCTCATATCCCCTAGTGGCAAGTATAATAGATTTAACAAGAAGCGTTTTACTCTTAGGTCCCACTGCAATTAAACCTAAGCCGCCTTCGTTACGTTTTCGCCACAATTGGGTTTTAGCTACAGGAAAGGGCTGTGCTCTCCATAGCTAGTATCCAATAAGTCGCTCAATTCGGGAGACGTGTTTTTCAGGCATTGGTAGTATCTGCGCCATATACCATAATTTTGCCAAAACAAACTGATTGATGTGCCACACTTTCTGTAGAAGGTTCAAGTTCCGACCAAGACACACTGGCCTGTTTCTTGGTTATTTTGTTTGTTTGAGGTGGTCTCGAAACTTTATCTCCGGTAAAATCTTATGTCTTTTTTTGGATGGATCACAATCCCTTCTGTACCTCCTGTGCACGGAAAGGTGCCGAATCTGTTAGTATATTTTGCTATGTTCCTTTTATTTTAATGTTGGCTAACATGTTCACCATCTGGGTGTCACACCAGTTCTGGGTTAGCAATATTCGGCTGATTTGTATTCAAGTCCAACACAGAAGCAGTATTCGTTGAACAAAGGGTGTGGTCGAGGTAAGTAGGTAGTGCAAAGGAAGGGGTAAGGAAGCAATTTAACCCGAGTGGAATGATTGTCAACACCACCACCTGGCAGAGTGTATGTTGTTTTAACGAACGGGGGTTTGTGGATTAATTACTAGAACATTAACTTACTTTAGTTCAATGAGCGTCTTTGTGTTTCCCCCTTTATGTTTGTCTACTTAAAGAAAACATGCTTTAGGAATGCTTTTGTATGCTCTGTATATTTGTGTATATTGAGATTTAATTTTCAGCAACTTATTTTGTAATTAAATGGCATGATTTTAAATAAATATGTGTAATGTGGAGATTAATCGTCTCCTTAGCGTTGTGGTAGCGCGGCTACTTATCAAACGGGAGACCTGAGTTCGATTCCCGGTATCGGCGTGAGGAATTTTACCCGCTGGGAACACTGTCCGGGTTGCACTCTGCTTGTGAGGTCCCTGGGAGGTCAATTGAGGAGCTACTTGATTGAGAAGTAGCGGCTCCATATCGAGAAGACCGCATCAACCGGCCGGGAGGGACTCGCCCTTCTGCACTGCCGGGATGGGGAATGCAGCGACCGGGCGGTAGGCCATGGAGTTAAGTTAATATGCATACAGAAAAACAGATAAATTTTCTTCATCTCCAATTTATTCAGAAAATATACAAAAGTTACGATTTTTATTACTCGAAAAGGCTTCGCAATCTAGTTTCTGCTCCTTTCCTCAACAATCGCTGATAATATAATCAAATTATGAAGCATATAGTTCAATAAATCTGGAGCAGTCTGGACCTCTAATTCACCCTCGCCATCGCAAACAAAGGGTAAGCGCATGCTACCACCATGGCTTACTATAGCTGACGCGTTTGAACTGGGGGCGTGGCAGAGAAGTTGTGCCGTACACCTACCAACATAAATAGCTGTTCCTGATATCGGCAACTTTCCGTGCACCGGATTATACATTATGTATATGTGCTAGATAAATTATAGTAACAATTGCAGAGATGTACCCAACGTGAAAACCAGTGTAATGAGCAGTGCACAAGCTTTCACCTTAGCTTCAGCTGTTAACAGCGTTTTCCAGACGCATACCATAAGGTCCATGTAGAGTATGTACATATGTATAAGGGATACAATGTGTATACAGCTATTATTATTATTTAACAACGGGCCGGTCTAGTATAACGCACAACAGAAACCAGTAGTGATTCAATCAGCTAACAGTGCAATTGTTCCAAGTCACACGTTGTTGTTGCTGTTGACCGGAATAATGCTTTGTGTGAAACAACAATATCTGTTTCTAAAGCTTGTTGATTCGCTTTGGATGTGATCCAGACTTTGAATGTACCATAGGTTTTTTTTTCGCAAGTATTTGTAGGTACTTGCAACGATAATTTGATAGTGCACAAAGTCTGTGTTTATAAACTTAACATTAGTGAACTCTCCAAAATGCCTTGTTTGAGCGTAGCAGTGCCCTTATGCATATATGCTTAATGTTATATACTCAAATAACGTCCACCAGTTCGATCAACAGCGCTGAGTTGCATATAACCCTTCTTGCGTTGTAGAACGCAATGGGAAAAATCCCAGTAAACAGTGGCGGTAGATCTTCGATCTACTCCTCTTGCATATCAGCTGAAACTGTGGGTAAATCGCGCTCGTTGAGGGGCAGTTCCCAGGCTTGTATTAGAACACTGTTTATACTATAGTTACAGAGTTTGATTTTTGAAACAAAATCACTTTTTTAAATTGATAACTAATTAAAAATTAATTTCAACTATTAGTATTGGCCCATACTAATTTTGTAGTTGTGTACACTCACTTATTTAGCATTAGAGACTATACCCACAGTAGAGTTAAATCAAAATATTAAGGTGCCGCAATAAAAAGCACGCATGAGAGCACATTGTCTTTCAATGTGGTTAGACAACTCGCCTCTCACCCAGACGGTCCGGGTTCGATCCTAGGTGACGACGTTCAATTTTTGGCTCAACCTTCTTTGTGGCAACACCATTTCATGGTCTTCATGTTATTGAAACTACATGCCTCATTAATGTTTATGCCGAATATTATCAATACGCTTTACCTCTAATCACCACCTTGATTTTGAAGCAGCCTCTGATTTGGCATTTTATTGTTATTTATGATGGACAAAACGGCGCAGAGGCGGGTTTACTCCGGGTTCTTCGGTTTACCCTGCCATCCCATTCCACCGGTGCTCCATCTTCATTCCATTTATCATCAATGTTATAACCTACAGTACAATATGCAGTAAACGCGGGCGTTAAACACTATCAAAACAAATAAACTATTGCCATTATCATTAGTACTATACATCTACATGTTATGTGTCCTGGCGTTTTCTGTTTTTTCGTTACGACGATTTTTTTGATTTTTTCTGCTCTCGTGTATATTGAGTTGCAATAATAATAATAGTAATAATAATAGTAATACAATGAAACACAATGAGCTCCCATCATGTTTTTTTCCTTTCTTTTTAAGGCGCCCTGAAGTAATAACTCTGCATTGGGTCTGTCTTGATGTTAAATAAAATTCCGGTTAAAAAATTACAAAACCAGCTATTGGCTGATACTGATAAGTGAAAAAAAAATTTTAATTACTTGTCAATCTAAAAGTCTCTCAAACATAAAAACCTCTGTATTAAAGAGGAAAACATGTTAACAGCTTATTAAGCCTGTTTGCACTGTTCTTGTTATATAACTACAGATTCCAATAAAACCTTGGGAACTGTCTTTCAATGACCGTAATTCAATCACAGTTTCCACTCATGTGCAAGAGGAGTAGAACGAAGATCGCCAACGCCATTTTCTGACACCTCCACTGACCAATGTTTACTTGGAATTTTGCCCCGTTGAGTTCTGCAACTCTGTTAATGCACGTCATCTGCATACTGAAATACGGGCCTATTGGGCCACCTGGTATTTTATAATGGAGACTAAAGGTAATATCTCTCGTTGTAGCTCTTAAAAGTTTAATTGCAAAAAGCTATAGCCATAATAAAATCATATTCCCAACAATACTATTTAAAAATCAACATATTTGCAAAGTATATCTTGAATAATACAATTGCAGTGGTGGTGAACATCAAGCGAGTCTAAAATAACGCTTCACCTTCCTGTGTTAACTCTTAAAAGTACGAAAACGAGTGGGAGGGTTAGATGTTATCTTGCTAAGATAAGAGTTGCCATTTCATGGGCAATATCCTCTTTGCGCCAGTGTGTCAAGAGGACTGTCTTGGAAGACATTTGTGTAAGCAACTAAATAAGCAAGGAAATATCCATTATATGCTAAAGGCAGAGGACAATGCGGAGTAGACTTGTTCAGGAAGCTCAGCGAACTGTGAAACGAGATCGTTTAGAATGCACCAGCAATTGACAGCGTTTTACATTGTATGTACTACTTGAAATGAGCTTGGAACAATTTTATGCTTAGGCACAAATATCTCTGTACACTCACGTGCATAAAACGTGGCACATTCCCTTGGAGTGTAATAGTGTAAGGTTTCCAAGCCAATATTAGTTATTAATATATCTGCTCTGAAGAAATTTATCTTAAGTTATGATATATAGTCATTATGGTTGATTAGATGTTATGTTTATATTGAAAACAAGGACATAAGAACTAACCAATAAACGATGTTAATATAATCTTGTGAAATGGAAGGATGGGTCATACATCGGCATTGTGAAAGAGTTTCGCTAAGAACACAATTAAAAGGCTAATATAAAATAATTCAGCATTCTAAAGAAAAAGTTTCGTTAAAATGGAAAACAGCTACAACACACACACACACACACACACACACACACATACATACATAAACACACCATCGACATGGAGACGAAGGTTTAAAGTAATTGTCATTATCGAACGGGAACAACCAAATCGATATTAATAAAAAGTAGTGTAGCATGAAAATACAAGCTTTAACCTTGGGTAGTTGGGGCATATTTTAGGGAGGTGAAAATGGAAATGGAGCTGTATTTATGGACGCAATTTAACTTCTGTGGTTCTCAGCGTCCCATTCTATACTGGGCGTGAAAGACCGCTTAATTTTGCTCAGAGGCCTCTTTTATCAGGCTTGAGGTCCTTTTATGTGCCATAAATCTACGACACGGAACCAATGACTTTACTTCCCTACCGGAGGAAGCCATGCTAAAGATTTATACGCCCGAAAAAATCCATCGTCCTCAGCTGTCCTCCCTGCCAATCCATTAGCTAAGATAGCGTAGCAAACAAAGTATTAGAAGGGTTACGCAAGTGATCCATTGAAAAAATTATATAAAATCAATGATAAATCTTGAATTGAACTTTGTTTGAAAATATATTTTATATTCTTATTAAGAGGAGCATTGGGTTTAAAGTTAGATTTTACTATTGGTTCTTCCAAATCTTTAAGCAAGCGAGTTCCAACCACAAAACTCCACACTAGCTAGGCCTCTAAAATGTTAAAATTATATGTCTATTAAAGATGCTGTGATATGAACCCTCTACCACAAGTGCCTCAAGACAGGTTATTTGGCTCAAGAAAAACCTATGTGGAACACAAACAGCTAAGTTAATAATATTTATGAATTTAAATTGTTATATATTGTTCGTTTTAAACATACTTGAGTATCTTGATGTGCTCATGGCGTAAAGGCAAAAGCAACAGTTTTATGCAAAATGCACATTTATTACACTCTCGCAAATTAACCTTAAGAAACAAGCCCGTATTCGTGAGGTTTCTAATGCAGCGGATCGTAACGGGGACATTCTTCGTGTTCAGATGTAATTTAGTTTATGTTAGTCCTGCACAATTCCTGCACGTTCAACTCCACGTGTATAATAACAGGTACACTACCATTGGTTAGAACAGGAACGCCACTAAATGGCGTGTTATTTATGTACGCTCTTTAACTACTATGGTTCTCAGCGTCCCATTCTAAATTGGGCGTGAAAGACCGCTTATACCGCACTAATTACTTAACTAGAGCAGAATTAAACTTCAGCATTTTTATACTATTCGTTAATTTTAATATACTAAATTACGTATTTATTGTAATTATTTCTGCATTTCCTCGTTATTTATAAAATAGTTATACATTTTACACGAACATAATTGAGCATAATGTTTAACGATTATTGTTTTCGAATTTTGCTATTCACATTGTATATATTTATGATTTTTTGTTGGAATACAATAGTTTTTCTACTTACTAAAGGTAAGTACTAGAGAAAGTAAAAATAATCCCAACAATAATAACACAAAATCTATTTATTACCGCCTTGCAGATGACGTAGACTTTCACATATTTTTATAAAATTAATGCAATCTTGAAAAATACGGTCTGCAGATAGAAAGCAGATGCAAAGGAACACTTTTAAATGCTCGCGCTAGCTCCCGTCTTGTGATTGGCATTCGCAAATTGTATTTGAATACTATACTATTCAAAGAATATTCGATGTAATTGGAATATTACATGTTTTAAGCTGGAAGAGAGTTTAAATGCAAATATTTCATGGGACAATGGAAAGGTCAAACACTTAAAATTATATCGGTAAAAAAAAAGTAATATTAATCTGTTTTAATATGATTTTTAAAGCATGACGAGGCAATTTTAGTGTTATATGAAGTATTTTCACTTTATAAACCCAGTCCCAGCGCTCATGTACGGAAGTGAGTCCTAGATATTAAAAGAGACTAAAACAAACTGCAGGCAGCAGAAATGAGGTTTTTAAGAAGATTTAAAAAAAAAAGCTTCAGACGAGATTTAATATGAAATTCAAGATTTCCAGAGGAATTAGATATAAATAAATTAAAAGACAAACTAAAAGAAATTACAGAATGGAAAGTCCATATGAACAGAATGAGTGAGGAAAATACCATTTTAATAAGAAGATCAATCCTCAAGGAAGAAGAGTTGTAGGGCGTCCAAGAACAAGATGGGAGTAATTTGAATGCGAAGACGTGACACACAGAAATGACTAATTCCTAAAGAGAAGACTATCAAGTATTTTAACCAGGAGTTCTAAAACTGGTGCGAGTTTTATTATACGTTTTGAAAAAAGAATGTAAGAATCCATTGCAGCAGTTCTTTTAGACAATTAAATTTTAACACTCCCAAACATACCAAAGATCGGGCATTTTTACAAAGTAGTTTTTCAATTTTAGGTTATTAAGTAAAAGTATAATTTAAAAGTAAGAACATGTATATTTACCCTTCGGCAGCTTGGCCATATTTTGCCAACCCAGTGACTAGAAGTTATGCTCGAGGCACAGAGCAGCTCCCGTTAACAGAAGGTGGGGCTATATTCGTCATTATCAACACTATCAGCTACGCTTCATCATTGGTATACACTAGGCAGACCCAAACGCATCTCAAACGAGTTAGGGAACTGTGGACTATGAGCACCTGCACCTGCTTGTCGTGAGGGGTACGGTCCTAAGGGCCTGCTAGCCTGCTAGCTGTTCGATTTTGTATTTATGATACTATTCACGAAGCTCAGTCACAGCGACTGTGACCTTGTTAGTCATACAGCAATAATATGGCAGTTTTGAATCACAAAACCGAGTTAAAAATGTTGAACTGGAAAATTCGCCTATTTAAGATTTCTCTGAATTATTTTTGCAGTGAGGTTTCACATGATTTCCAAATGGAACTACTTGAACTACATAATGATACTACAATAAAATAAACTTCCACAGTTTCATTGTTTGAAATAAATATAGTGACAATTTTCGAATTCGCATACAGTTGCGAACATTTTTTTTTTCAAAATTAATGATATTAAAGTCTAATAGGATAAGTGACGATCACTTTGAAATCTTCTGGGGCTTTTTGAGTCGCATTGCTGACAATTACCGATAGACGAGTTGAGAAAAAGATTTGTCAGAAAAGTTACTAAGAGAAAAAGCTACAAACAAAATACACGATGTTCGCGGTATATTGCATTAATTATATTTACAGAATGAATTGTGGATTTAAGCCATGAAACTCAGCAAACATATTCCCTTTTGCAAGGTAAAGTAGGTTTACATGCTCAACAACATGCCAGAATGAGTGGACGGAGGTTCATCCACCCTCCCCTCTTCCAACAGCGGTTGGGCATCCCTGGTATTCATAAATATCTATCTACCTATACTTCACGGAGAATGAAACAAACTCAATCCGTTTATTTCATGCAAAAGACATAGATATCTCAAGTTGTAGTGTAACAAATTTGGTTTTGTTTTATTTCATTGCTAAGTGCCTTGTAAGTAAATGACTTTGTTTCACATTTTCCTTTTTGGTTGTGGTTATTTTCATTAGCAACGCATATTACGGTCGTCTCCTTAGCGCGGTGGTAGCGTTGCTGCTTACCAAGCGGGAGACCTGGGTTCGATCCCCAGTATCGGCATGGGGATTTTTCCCCCCGCTGGGAGACCTGGCCCGGGGTGCACTCAGCCTCGTAAGGTCCCTGGGCGGTCAATTGAGGAGCTACTTGATGGAGAAGTAGCGGCTCCAGGTCATGAGGACCGCATTAACCAGCCGTAGGGGACTCGAGGCGCTGACCACGTCTCACCCTCCAATACTGCACCCCATCCATGATGTCTGTAGTGGACCGAGATGGGGGACGCAGCGGCCGGGCGGTAGGCCAAGGTTCCCCGTGAACTGTCGTGCCATGGAGTTAACGCATATTACACAGAGAAAAAATTGAATAACATCAGAATCCGCTCAATCTATATTTATAATTAACATCTGGCTGCCTCTGCGGTCAAGTGGTCAGCGTTCTGACTTCCCACCAAGAGGTCCCAGCTCGATTCCCGGCAGGGGCGAGGAATTTTTCTTTAACTAGAATCATTCCTTATCCCATTAAAAGTCTAAAAGTATGAATGTGGGAGTGATTGTGCGAGCATTTAATAATATAATATTGAAAACAACTACAGTTCTGCGAGAAAAACACTAGCAATTGTTTCTAAAGCAAAGCTCTCAACTTGACCAAAGAAGCTAAAGGGGGGAATAGCTTTTTAAAAAATAAGATTATAATAAGAATTTTTATATTAGGATTGTATGAATTTAGAATTTGTTATTATTTTAAGGATGTTAAAATTTAATTCTTGTTTTATTTTAATTTTTAATTTTTATTTAATTAAAATAAATTAAACAATAAGAAAATCTAATGTATTCCATTCATATGACTTTCTGTAGCTGTTCAACAAAACTATTCTTACAAGATTAGTTTTATCCACATGAGGATAATCGAGATAAATTAGCAGAATTAAATTTATTGCTTGCTTCTTTGAAAGTAGGACAAAAGTAAGGGCACACACTGGATTGCCGAGGTAGTTGAATCTTTTAAAAACTGGTCACTATATAGAACAATTTAAATTTAACTCTCTTTTAAAGACCGACAACAAAATGGATAAAAGGAAAGAAGACTACCCGTTTAAGAAAAGTTCTAGTTGTTCGAAACTGAAACCAATAACAAAGACTATCTCGGAAAATGTTAACTCTATAGTATAGTATTTTTTGTATCTCTCTTACGGTTTACCAATTAATAAAAGTCATCCAGAATGAAGAGGCCTTCAGAGATCATTTCCAGAATATTCAAGTATAAATTTTGTTTGTCATAAAATTGTCATGCTATATTAATAAAACTCGTTAAAGGCATTTTAGAGAAAATCAAAATCTTCGTAAAATATTCCATGTAAAGAGTAGTTGGGAAGGAAGCATTTTGAAAATTTTCGTGTCGCATCCTTAAATACCGAGTTTGGCATTTAACCCACTTTTCGTTTTTGAGTGAAGCTTTAATACACACACACACGCACACGCACACATACACTGACCTTTCTCTTTTTTTTAATTCGGATGATCCTAAAATATGTATTTCCGGTGAAGTCTCGGTATCGAACTTTGGGTGGAATACAATATCTTCTTTGGTTACTAGTGCATCTCCATATATATTGCTAAAGAAAATAATTAACATCTGATATCACTGTTTTAAATTAATAATTGGTCAAGCTCAAAATGTTTTGATTAATGGCTTAGGGGATAGGGAATCTTCAAATCCGCCAGTTTTGTCATTTCATTGATTTGATGGCCGGGGATTATGCATTCCCTTAATGCGAAACTGTGGAGTGTATGTGTTGTTAAACTACATAAACAAATTCAACATTAACAATATAGTAATTTTATGCTCCAGAATTAATTACAAATACATGAAGCTGTACGATTACCGTTACGATTTACTCAGCAATGAAAATTCAGAATGACTACAAATGTTATAAAATATAAATTAATCTTCCGTCAGACGCATTGCCTATTATTGAATGATCGGGAGTAATATTACCTCTCAGATATCGTTTAAATGCCTGGTTTTCTGCTATTTGAAAACCTTTTCAGATGTGAATTGTTGTGCATTTTATTGTTTTATTTATATTTTAATATTCCATATGTTATTTTTCAAAGTATTACTCTCCTTTAAAGTATTTTCCAAAAACATAGGTTTCTTCCCGGTATATATTTCATATTGTGACAATAGAATATTTTGGCATCAGCAAGAACATAAAGTTTAATTTCTTATTTAGTAGGATTAGATGGAATGTATTTTTTAAAACTACACCTCCCTACCACGCTGACTTCATATACCCAAGGTCGCGGGTTCAAACCCGGCGGAGGACAATGGATTTTTTCGGGTGTAAAATTCCTTAACATGGCTTCCTTCGGAAGGGAAGTAAAGCCGTTGGTCCCGTGTCGTAGCTTTACGGCACGTAAAAGAACCTCAAGCCCGATAGAGAGTCCTCTGATCAAAATTAAGCGGTCTTTCACGCCCAATATAGAATGCGACGCTGAGAACCACAGCAGTTAAAGAGCGTCCATAAACAACAAGCAATTTACATCTTTAAAGCCTACCAAGATCTCGTAGATTGTGACATTTTCTTCCAGTGATTAATATTCCTGGCAGTTGCCCTCGCATAATGTGAAAATTTCTCCCACTGCTGCAAGACGATCTCGAAGATCGCGAAAAGATTTGTCATCGAATCTAAGGCAGCGAAGAAGAAACTTGAAGCGCTTCATATTCATTACCAATCAAAATATCTCTATTACTTCATCTCCATCTGTATCCTATAGCTCTTTTGAAAATAGTCTGCTACTGCGTAGGGCTCTCCCAAATAGAGAAGACCTATAGATGCTTTCATCTCTTCTTTTGTTGTCAAATCAGCAACCCTTTCACGACCAATTTCTTTCTTACAAACCCGATACATAGTTGGCGCACGTGATTTATTATCATCATCTGCAATAAAACAAGTCCAACAATCCGTAGACGTGCTAGCATTTCTAGCTGGACCTCTAACTTCAGGTAGATGAGTGACCAAATTCTGTGACTTAGTTCTTCACTGCTCCAGAGGAATTATTTTCTTCAATTTAGTGGCTGCCATCTGTACCAGTAAACTGAAGGGAAACGTCTTCACCTGTGTTATTTTGAGAGGAATGAGAATCGTCCACATGGAGTTCTGTCATAGGTTCACAATCTTCTTCTGTCGCTTTCATCATCAAAATCATCGTCATTAGGATTATCAACCAAAAGTTTGTTTTGTTTTTTTTTTTAGCTCCATTAACCTAGCTGATCATATCGGACGATGAATGAAATTGGTGAAATGATGCTCAAATGTTCTCGGGGTCCACGGAGCTTAAAGTTACTCGACATTCGTCTTCTCAAGATAAGGGAAAACCCCGGAAAAAAACCTTATCCGGGTAACTCACCCTTAGCGAGATTTGAACTCACGACCTTTTGAATGTGAGGCAGACACGCTACCACCACAAAAGTATTGTTCACGACTTTCAGCAAATCGTTTGGGTAACACACTTTGAACACTTATTTTTTCCTTGATATTATATGCACAAAAACGTGGCCGATTGGAAACGTCATAAAAACGAAAAACGTGAGAGGACGCCGTGTATCTCGCATACCTTTGCTTGATAAGACAATAAAAAATCTTATGTGACCATTTCACATAACTTTCTCTACATTTTATTGTTGAAAAGCTTATACTTCTATCTACTTCATGATAATCCAGATAAACATTAGCAGAAATTGTCCTTATTACTTGGTTTTATTGTATTCCTTTTATTCAAAAGATTGCTCTGTTATCTACACCATGCTAAGTGGAATTGGTCTTATTATTAGCTTCCTTGTATGCAGCAGCAGTTCCTTTGCTTGTACGGACAGGAGTTGACAAATTCCTGTACGAGAAAAGTATAAGCTTTTCAAAGCTGAAACCAAAAACAGGAATATCTAAAAAACGATCAACTTAACGAAAAAATTGTATATTACATGAATTGTGTGTTTTAACTACAGTTTTGTGTGGTTAGTTTTTGTCCATATTTTACTGTTTAGCGGCTACGCAAAATTTCGTATAATTGATCCAGAACAAAGCAGTCTTCAGAGGCTATTCCCAGAAAATTCAAGATATGCATTTTATTTGTCAGGTAAATATGTTTAATAAACGACATTTTAATTAAAATCGTTAGAGCTATTTTTAAGAAATTGAAAATTTTCGAAAAACGTTCCATGTGTGTTCTTCGTGTCGCATCCTTGGAAGATACAAAAATTAAATACCAAGTTTGGTATTCAACGGTGTTTTCGTTTTTGAGCTATGCTGCCCACAGACACACAGACATACACACAGATACACACTCAGACACACACGCACCTTTTTATGATTTTTTTTTTAGTCAGGGGGAATCAAAACATGTATTTCCGGTGAAAATTCCGGTATCTAATTTTTGGGTGCAATGCAATATCTTCCCTATACACTATGCACATAGTACGTGTAGAGAAAGTAAAAATGTGTATGGCATAAATGTGTGTTTTAATGAAATCTACATATTTTTGTAACACGTTGCGGTTTGTCAGTTATACAAAAGCTATCCAGAATGAAGAGGTCTTCAGAGGCTATTCCCAGGGAATTCAAGATTTACATTTCGTTTGTCATAAAATATTTTAAACATAAGTTATTTTAATCAAAATCGTTACAGCTATTTTTGAGAAAACCAAAGTTTTCTAAAAATGTTCCATGTAAAGAGTAGTTGGAGGCAGAAAGATTTTCTTGAAAATATTCATGTAGCATTCTTGGAAGACATTCAACTCAAATATCAAGTTTAGTATCTAACGGTGTTTTAGTTTTTAAGCTATGTTATCCACAGGCAAAACGGAACTTTTTCTAAAAATGCCTTTTTTGGATTCAGGGGATCTCAAAACATATCTTTCCGGTGAATTTTCGGTATCGAATTGTTGGGTGTAGAGAAAGTAAAAAGGGCAAGACAACCAGCTAATAATGAACCAGGAATCACTAAGTGTTTTAGGAAGCTAGAGGAGGTGAGGCTAGACAAGAGCAAAGCATTAAGTTGCGTAGTGTCAACTCTTCATCTGAAGGGCTGATGGTGCGAGAAGTTGCGCCAACGTGTATGCACAGAAGTCATAACGTTTCTGTCAAGAAGGCGTGAGGTAGCGCAAAAGCACAGCGCCAGGCGTATTTTTATTGTATTTGACAGTACATGTTACGCACCGGGAATGGTAACATAATACGGCCTATAAGTTGTGTTTCATCGCGAGCCTTCTCTGCCTTCCTTCTGCACTTATTCCTCAGAAAGGTTGTAGACAATTTGAAGCGTTGTATAAGACGTTCTATGCATGCTAATAACATTTTAATTCCTTCTAAACCTGTAAGCACTTAGCAGCATTTCAAAGACGTGGCTGCTGTAGTGCGAATTGGGGTTCCTAAAAATGGAATTGAAATTGTCTTCCTGTGCACAGCTATGCACAATCTCATTTAGTTGGGTGTAATGCGGTATATATAAATCCCCATTACAATGGTAATGTTTTGATTGATGTATTATTAAATATGCAACGCAGTTTGTATACGATGCTTTTAATGGACATAAATCCTTTTTCGTCTTTTAATGGCACAGGTAAACGCTTTATCAGAATGAATTCTCTCTCACAGAATAAAAAGTAAAAGAAACAAGTATGATGTTCCGATTACTCTAAATATTCAACAGTAATTGCAGTTTCCATGCATATTTTAAGAATTTGCGCGTATGCATGCATATTTTAACATCTGGTGTCTGCCCAGAGGTTAGAGCTTTAATGCTAATGAAAGGCACAGTGTTATTGGTTTGCCTCCTGGTATAATGCAGAAATATGAATCTTTTTCAACAAAACCAAAACAGTGTGCATGTTAAGTACAGATGAAATTTCCATTACAATAGTTTTGTAGCCGATGGTGTTTTAATCTTTCATCTGGAAGAACGAGAAGTCCATACCCAGCATACATATTGAAATATGAACATTTATCATGAAAAACAGTATGAAATCTGAAGAGAATCGATGTCCTTTAAAATAATTTAGTCTCAACGTTCATACTGTTGTAAAATAATGCAATATAAGGGACAAATTATCCTACAATTACAATTTTTAAAGAATACCTACTGACTTACCCTGGCCAGTACAAGTGGTATTTTCAATCTCGAATGACAATTTAATTAACCTCCGTCGGGTCCAATGTATCTGAGAGATGTCTTTCCCGCGTTTTTGGCATACAGGCGTAACCGTTTATGAAGATATTGTAACCCATGAAGGTCGTGAGGCGAGGCAGGAACAAATCTTGCGCATAGGGAAGTCACTTTCCTACCATCCCTCTCTGCAACGACTGGGAGGGGTAATAGAGATGCCAGCTTGGCGCGAATAACACAACCACAACTGGGCGTAGCGTTAAACAATTATTGCAGTTCACAAATAATTGTTGGCAGTGGGCACACACAGTTATAGCGAAATCATTTTATAACTGCTAATTTTTATAAATATATAATATATAATTTACAATATTTAGAGCGTGTGACGAGTATTTTGCTTAAAGAAATGTCGATACGTTTTATGTATATAAACAAGTGTTAATGAACTATAACGAAATATTTTTACAGAATATGTAGATTACTTAAATAAATAATTTGAGATAGGAGACTTATGGCCTGTTTATTGAAATTTCGAAGTAACGGCTATAAGTTTCTGAAGTGCCAGTACGCCACTAGCTAATTTATCAACCATTCGAGAGCATAACACAAAAAACGAAGAGAAATATTACAGCGTACCTCTCTAGCATAGTAGTTATGATACTGGATTTCAAATGAAGGATAGTTTCCGAATTCGGGTCTCGTTTACGTATCGTGGCACTTCGACTGGAATGAAAAAAAAAATAATAATAAAAAACATTTACTCTATGACAGGAATCAAACTCGTGAACTTTGGGATAGCAGCTTCCCGCGTTACGCATTAAGCCACCAGAGTAGTTGAAAAAACGCCTTCAGAGTAGGCTACATAGCTCAAAAACGTAGTTAATGAATGCTCAGTGTCGCACTGTCAAGTGGTTAGTTCAAGATTTTACAGATTTTTGCGGCATAAAATTTTGAGAGCGCTAGTAACGAGCTGCAAAAAATCGATATTTCTAAACTCGGGCAGCTGTTTTAAATACATTCTAACCATTTTTTTCAACCGGCTTTGCTTTAACACCGACTTATCAGCACATGATACCCACGCGTTTAACGCTATGTAGCTGTGTTATGTTTATCCGGGGACTAAGCATCGCCGGTCTCAAATTATTTATATCAGTCACGTGCACAATCTCGCAAATTATTTCGGTGTAGTTCATTAACACCCTGTTAAGCCACTTAAACTTTTCTCAAATGGGAAGACTTCGTTCTTATCGTTTCACGTTTGTTTACTCCCGACAAGATTGCAATTTCAATTGTTTCACATAGCGTCCAGTTTTTAAAGGACTTGATCATCGCTTTAGCCTGGGCATTTTCTTATTTCCCTTCTAATTACAAGGAAGCTAGTAATAAGACTAATTTTGCTAATGTTTCTTTCCATAAGCATAATGTATATAAAAGAATAATATTTTAAATAAAAGGTTTATTTGCCGAACAGCTAGAGGACATTATGTAAATGGAACACATTAAATAAAAGGAACCAAGTAATTAGGACAATTTCTCCTTATGTTTATCTCAATTAGCGAGATGTGCAGAGAAGAATAAGCTTTTTAACAATAATGGGTTACAGATATATAAATAGTCATGTGACATTAGATTTTTACTTTCTCTACAGGTATTATGTATATAGTGTATAGAGAAGGTATTGCATTCCACCCAAAATTCTATACCGAGGTTTCACCGGAAATACATGTTTTGGGTCCCCTGAATCCAAAAAAAGCAATTTTGGGTAAAGGTCCGTGTATGTGTGTGTGCGTGTGTGGTATGTGTGGACAACACAGCTCAAAAACGCAAAGTCCATTAAACACCAAACTTGATATTTAAGTTCAATATCTTCCAAGGACGCGACACGAAGATTCTGATGAAAATCTCCCCACCCCAACTACCCTTTACATGAAACTTTTTTCGAAAATTTTTATTTTCCAAAAAATGGCTCTAACGATTTGATTAAAATATCGTACATTAAAGATATTTATCTGGCAAATAAAATATATATCTTGAATTTTCTGGTAATAGCCTCTGTAGACTACTTTATTCTGGATGACTTTTACGGAATTTTGCGTAACTGTTAAACCGTAAGAGATAGACAAAAACTTAACTCACAATAAATGTAGAACACGTTATAACACACGACTTGTGTTATATACATTTTTTTCGTGGAGTTGGTCGTTTTTTAGATATTCCCTGTTTTTGGTTTCAGTTTTAAAAAACATACTTTTCTATACAGAAATTATTCAACCCCTGTCCATACAAACAAAGAACTTCAGTCACATAGCAACCAGCTTTTGACTGCCACTTTAACTTGTGGTGCTCCCTTATTTCGCTCCTACTTACAAGGAAGCAAGCAATAAAAGAGTATTTCTGTTATTTTTTTCTCAATTAGCATGAGGTAAATAGAAGCCTAAGCTTTTTAGCAATACTTTTTTGCAGAGATATAGAGAAATTCTTGTAACAGGTAAATTGCGCATGACACTATAGGTACTCTGTTGTTTTGCGATAGGCATGGTAGCAAAATTGTGAGCTGAAAAGGGAATAAACTTGCTAATCATCAATGGTTATAGTTATTGTAAGCGCTTAAAAAGTGCTGAAACGTTTGCAGATGGAATACAATAGAATGTGTAATGCTCAAGATATACAGTTTCATATAGCATCACGATTTCGCGTAGAGATACACAGCAAAAAAAAATGGCGTGCCTTTTATGGACGCTCTTTAACTACTGTGGTTCTCAGCGTCCCATTCTAAATTGGGCATGAAGGACCACTTAATTTTGCTCAGAGGCTTGATCTACGACACGAGACCAACGGCTTTACTTACCTTCCGAAGGAAGCCATTTTAAGGAGTTTTTCACCCGAAAAAAATCTATTGTCCTCCGCCGGGTTTGAACCCGCGACTTTGGGTATATGAAGTTAGCATGGTAACCATTTTACCACGGAGGGCGATAGAGATACACAGCATTGGCATGCTAAATCATGCAGAGGAAACTTGCAAATAGTATAGCAAAAAGAAAGGCAGTGTAGAGTATACCGGAACGACTATCTGAAGTAATTCACTCATATCAGTTTACATAATTTGACTGTTAGAGAAATCACTCCTATGCGAAGGAACATATACAACAGAATACAATGAAATAGCCTACACTGCCAGAAAACCAAAAGGACGCTTTAAGAAAATGGAAAAGTGCGGGCTTGAAAACGGTATATGCTGAGATAGAATCTGGAGAGTTGCAATTGTTTTCTTGCGAGTCGTAAACTGGCAAAATGAGAATGGAGACATTTGCGCTTTTCTGTTCAACCTTGGGCGGAACTTACAAAGGAAAACTTAAGAACAGAAGGACATAAATCAGCAGACGGTATATTTGCCTCCGAACATTCCAAAATGAGAGAAAATCTTAATATCTGTGAAATTTGACCAAACATTTTGAAAGCTTAAAAAATATATTTTTCATAATAAAATGATCTCAATTCTATTTAATAAAATGTATCGTTTTCTCCACTTAGTGAACTTTAACCGTTTAATTTAAGCTATAAAAGGTTAGGCATATGCTATTAAGTACTCCCAACTTTATACCTTATCTTCAAAGTTTTTTTTCAACACATTTCCATACTAAAAATGTTTCACCAATTTCTTTCAAACTTGTTATATTACTTCTGAAAAGCACACTAAGTACAATTTTAATTTACTTTTTCAAAATCATGCTCCAATTTTGAGAAATAAATTATTATATTTTAAAGTTAAGACTTTGGAAGGCTAATAATATTTTTTTTACGCTAATTAAGGTCACAATAAAAATGTATCACACAGCTATTTGTAAATCCATTTGCTATAAAACAGTATTTTCTTGAGCTAATATTTTTAAAAATGCATCATGTGGCTCATTTAAATTATAATAATAAATTTAGAAAATAAATTACTAATTAAACTGCCATGAAAGTTAGACTTTTGATACATTACAAAAGCATTAATATTATTGTGTATATTAACTGGTATAAATTTCAAAATTATATCTTACATACTGTGGATTTTCCAAATTTAAAAAATGCCTCGTCTTAAACTAATGGGACATAAAGAAGTTTAAAAGGTTCCGGTAAAGAAAAAATCTGATGTGTTACACACACAACTTTCTCTAGCTGCTCTACAAACTTCTTATAAAAGATGGTTCTTTCTACACAATGCTAATCGAGATAAACATTAGCAGAATGTTCGTATTACTTGTTTCCTTATAAATATAAAAGAACTAAGGAAAACACTAGGCTAAAGTGATAGTCGAATGCCTTAATAGCTGTCGTTATGTGATTGTCATTGCAAATCGCTTCTTTGATTGGCCAGAAGTAGAACAAAAGAAAAACGGACACATCCTGTCTGAGGAAAGTATAAGCACTTCAGTTGCAACCAATAACAAGGAGTAGATATCTCGGAAACGGTTACCTCCACAACAGAAACTAAAGGACATAAATTGTGTTTTGACGAGATCTACATTTTTGTGTAGTAAGTTTTTGTCTTTCTCTTATGGTTTGCAGTTAAGCAAAATTCATCCAGAAGAAAGAGGTTTTCAGAGGGTGTTCCCAGAAAATTCAAGATATATATTTTATTTGGTATGTAAATAGCTATTATATACGGGATGTTAATCAAAATCATTAGAGCCATTTTGGAGAAAATCAAATTTTCAAAAAATGTTCCATATAAAGAGTACTTTGGTGTGGGGAATTTTCTTGAAAATCTTCATGTCGCATCCTTGGAAGATACTAAACTTAAATACCAAATTTGACATATAATGGTTTTTTCCTTTTTGAGCTATGCTGTCCAAAGACACACACTGATGGATCTTTTTCTAAAAATACTTTATTCTATCTCAGGGGACCCCAAAACATATATTTCCAGTGAAGTCTTGACATCGAATTTTGGGTGGAATGCAATACCTTCTCTATCCACTATATACATTATATATTCGGGCTAGAGAAAGTAAAAATTAGCAAGTGTAAGAAGAGAAAACTGCTAATGTGCTCTTTCAGAGTATGGGTAAAATGGCGAACGCTTGGAAAATATCTTCACACGATCTAATGTACCCGCAATGCTTTGGATGATTCAAAATATAATTTTGATATTAGGGAAAGGAATGACACCAGGGAAACGTTGAATAAATATCCAGCAATAAACTACTGTGAAATAAAAACTTTAATTTACAAGTGTGCTACACTGATAAGTTAATGAAAGTCCCCAGGCTGGAAGGTCGGGCCTATGTGTAAAATTATTCCATTCACATCTGACGTTTCGATCAAATATTTCGTTACTATCTTCAAAGCATTAACACCCTGGGCAGATTAGCAACGACCTCAGGCATGAATAGTTTTACACATAAACCATGGTATTCCAGTCCGGAACCAATACTAATTTATCAATTATCCCCGGCAGTGAAAGCCTTCGCAGGTATTTAAGTGAGCTAATTTATTGATAATTAAGTGAATTGGCCGATACTAACTCTAAAGTGCCAACAAATTACATGTTGCTGAGTGAGAAAAGAAAAAATCTGATGTGTTCCATTCACATGACTTTCTCTACAACTCTGCAATAAATTATTGTTAAAAAGCTTATGCTTCTATTTACTTCCTGCTAATCGAGAAAAAATTAGCAGAAATAGTCTTATTACTTGCTTCCCTGTAAGTAGAAGCGAAATAAGGGAGTACCATAGGTTAAAGTAATAGTCAAAAGCTGGTTGCTATGTGACTGATGTTCCTTTGTTTGTATGGACACGAGTTCACAAAGTCCTGTATCAGAAAAGTATATTTTTATAGCTGAAACCAAAACCAAGGAATATCTCAAAAACAATCAACTCCACGAAAAAAATGTATATAACATAAATTGTATGTTTTAAAGTGCTCTACATTTGTTGTGTGGTAAGTTCTTGTCCATCTCTTGCAGTTTAACAGTTATGCAAAACTCCGTAAAATTGGTCCAGAATAAAGTAGTCTTTAGAGGGTATTCCCAGAAAATTCAAAATATACATTTTATTTTTCACGTAAATATCTTTAATATAGGATATTGTAATCAAAATCGTTAGAGCCATTTTTTAGAAAATCAAAATTTTCGAAAAAAGTTCCACGTAAAGGGTAGTTTGGGGTGGAGGGATTTTTCTCAAAATCTTCGTGTCGCATCCCTGGAAGATACTAAACTTAAATACCAAGTATGGTACTTTACCGACTATTCGTTTTTGAGTTATCGTGTTCACAGACACACGGACACACTGACACACACACATGGACCTTTTTCTGAAAATACTTTTTTTGGATACAGGAGACTCTAAAACATATATTTCCGGTGAAATCTCGGTATCGAATTTTTTGGTGCAATGTACATAGTGCGTATAGAGAAAGTAAAAAGAGTTTATCAATTCCCAGGATCACGTCGGTGCAGCCAGTGAGCCTGAATTTCGTGCCCGAATTATTTTACATGCCAATAACAGGTTGGTAACTTCAATGTTTTACTAAAATTAATTTGGGAGGGGATTTAAGAGATTTCAAGATGTTCACTTTCGGTGAGATCGCATATCGTTGGTCAAATTTATGTTGCAGATTGAGCTGCAATTGTTTGTGGTGGAAATAAATCGGAAACGAAATACCACCAAACAAGAATCCTACCATACGGTTCCTATCAGATGAAAAAGAAATATATAGTTTTAAGTAGTAACGAGCGAGTTTAGGTGTGTTTCCTGCTGAGCAACGAGCAACTTCGTACTAAGCGAGGTGCTGACACGAACTTTGCCCGCACCGAGACTGCGAGTAGTCTCGTAAAGACACTAAAGATAACTCATAACCAATTATTTTAATTTTTTCTTGGTACTTTCAAGAAAAAAATTAAGATAAAAATTGCACATTTTTAAAGTTTCTTCGTTGAATATGATATATGCAATAGTGTGAATAATTCTAATTTTTAAATAGTATTTAAAAATAATATTTGTCTTGTCAAACTTTGGACTATAGAAGAGAAAGATGGACACCGGTGGCTTTAATTTTTGTCCTACTTTTATTAAAATCTGATGTGTTCCATTCACATGACCTTCTCTACATCGCTGCAACAAATTATTGTTAAAAAGCATATTCTTCTATGTACTTTATGATAATCAAGATAAACATTAGCGGACATTCTCTTTATTACTTGCTTCCTTGTAAGTAGAAGGAAAATAAGGAAATATGCTAGGCTAAAACGATATTAAACATTTTAAAGGCCGGTTGCCACTTGAAGGGCCAGGGGTTTACAAGTTTCCGTGTCTGAAAAGTTTAAATATTTTAAATCTGTAACAAATAACAATGGCCAATTCCACGAGAAAAAAAACGAAAATAACATAATTTGCATATTTTAAAGAGATCTACATTTTTTGCTAAGTAACTTTTTGTCTATCTCTTACGCTTTACCAGTTATGCAAAATTCCGCATAATTCATCCAGAATAAACATGTCCTCAAGAGTTGTTTCCAGAAAATTGAAGATATAAATTATATTTTTCATGTACGTATCTTAAATATAAGAGATTTTAATTAAAATCGTTAGAGCTATTTTTGATAAAATCAAAATTTTCGCAATTTTTTCCATGTAAAGGATAGTTGTGCGTGGGGGGATTTTTGAAAACATTCGTGTCTCATCCTTGGAAGATACCGAACTTAAAGATCTAGTTTGGTATATATTGGTATTTTTGTTTTTGAGCTAAGCTGCCCACAGACACACACGGACATTTTCCTACAAATTATTTTGTTTATTCGGGGTCTCAAAACATGTATTTCCGGTGAAATCTCATGTATTTACGGTGAGTGCAATACAATACCCTCTATACATTTTAAACAAAGAAAGTAAAAAATTACAAATATAAGATATAAGCATAATAAAATATAAAAAACAATGGCAGGAGCACATAGACGTATAAGTCAAGATGCCTCCACGAGTGATGGTGGAATACAAACCCAAAGACAGAAGAGGCCGAGAAGGCCATGGAAAGATAATTTTTATAGTCTGAATTTTAATTACTCTTATCTTAGGTTTTTACAGTTGTAATAATATTATCTTGTGTAAACATGCCTATATTTTCATAAGTATTAGGCCCTAAGGCCTATTACGGTCTTATTGTCATCTTTTACTGTGTCGTCCCTCATCCCTTCTCCCTGAGGGTCGATAATTCAAGACATTTTCGGGATACGAGCTTCCTTCATCTTTTGCAGATGTTCTCTCCAAAGTTTCTATGCTGTAGAATGTTGGCATTCATTGCATACTTATTTAATTCTTCCATTATTTTCATATTTCGTATTCCTTCCTTTCTGATACTCCTCTAACGGTCGGTAGAAATTTTATTTTGGATGCTTAGAAACATTTTTCATCTTTAGAAATGTTGAGTGAACTCAGCATAATCACATACTGTTATAGTTAATTATTCCTCACAAGCGTAATGCTATGTGAGAGTAGCACTTAAAAGTATCAAAAGAATGTGAATTTAATTTAATAGTATGAAAATTGAATTAAAGGTCACAAAATGCATGTAAACCGTAGCGGATACCAGTGAATAAATTAATTAATGGTGTATTAAACAAAGTACACTACAGTTGTGGATTGTTTGAACGTGAAGCAACCTTTACAGCTAGCAGCGTTACCATTTTATCTCCAACACTATACAGTGTTGGTAGGTCCCTATTAACTGATGTCTAGAAGTGTGCCTTTATCTAATTCTCCATTGATGAAATTATTAAAATAGATAAGTCAAGGAATCTATCGCACTCCGTGGCGTAGTGCTAACTTCATATACCCGGCGGAAGACGATAATTTTTTTCGGGCTTATAAATCCTTAATATGGCTTCCTTCGGAAGGAAAGTAAATCCGTTTGTGCCTTATAAAGAGGCCTCTGAGCAAATGTAAGCGATCTTTCACGCCCAACAGAGAATGTGACATTGAGAACCGCCGCATTTAAAGATCGTCCATAAATAACACTCTATTTCCATTTCGAGGAATCTTGCACAGGACTAGCGAACGATAAGTAGAAGGGGTGGATGTCAACAGTTTCAAAGTCACCTCAGTGAAATGGGGCTTGTACCGTAACTTTTAAATTGAGAGATAATTAAACTTGATTATTATTATTCTCCTTCTCCGAAAATGTTTAGCACTCCAACTCCAAAATCTGAGTGCGTCTTTTTTTGGGTCGTTGTGGATTCCTATGTCCTTGGTATTTGTAATTGAGTGCTGCTTGGGGTATTCTGTTTTCTGTCGTCCATTTGCCTGTGCAGCCATGATTCGCTTCCATACCAAAAGGTCAGCACGCCCATTTTCTTATAAAACTTCAATTGTGTGGTCTTAAAAGTAATTTTTCAAGTTTCTTTTTATTGTTCCACATCATTTAATAACTCTATAGTTTTATGCTTATATTTTATATAATCAGTAATAAATACCTGAAGTCGAAACAGGCTAAAAGTATAACTATATACATGATAATACATAAAAGTGTATAAACTCGCAAGCATTCAATAAGGGTTATTCTATTTTGCAACTTAGAAAAGATCAAAGTTAAAATTAAAGATTCAGCTTGTGGCAGTTTGTAAATGAGTCTGCCGCCCCTTTCTTTCAAGGGGGCCAGGCCACTGCCGCAAACCTCCGTTCTTGCGGTGGAAGTATATACGCCGCTTACGCGTAACAAGCCTTCCGGTAACATTACTACCAAACGCCCTTGTTGGGGTCGGCTTAATCTAGCGAAGGCATCCCAGCTATCCAGTCTGGTTTCCTAAGGTCTTAAGGCGGCTCTAAACCCCGCTGTGAGGTTTACCCGCCACAAATTATATGATCAGAGCACATGGTGTCCTAACTTCCGCAGAGCATACAATGTGATTTATGTAATGTGCCCAATAGTTGGAAAACTTCGGAAGCATTCGCTGTTACTGCGTTCACATCCACTCCACGTTCAGACTCGACAAAGACGAAAATGCATATCATTCTAGCCACGTGGTCTGATCTATGAGCGGTCTTCTTCTTCTTCCGCTTCAGGGATAGACTATATTGCCCATTCCGGCTCAAAGTCATCTTCCCATCTAATTTTAGGACGTCCTATTGAGCTCCATCCTTTTGGTCTATCATTTAGTACCTGTTTTGTTGTTCTATTGTCATGCATTCTCCTTATATGTTGGAACCATTGGTATTTAATATCATTTATCTTCTCCTCTAATTTATATATGTTTAATCTTCCCTATTTGTATATTTGGCATGTGATCTTTTAATGTGTAACCTGATATTGGTCTAAGAAATTGCATCTCAGCTGTTTCTAATCTTCTCCTGTTTGCTCTACTTAAATTCCAGTTTTCGCTGCCATATAAGAGCGTAGGGATAGCCTGTACTTCATAAAATTTCATTATTGTTTTTTTTTTTTTTTTTTTTTTTGTGGTTTTATTTCTTAAAGTTATTTGTATAGTTCCATATATATGTTGGAAATTATTTAATTTTTGTTGTATAGTTTTATCTTATTTATAAGATATCCAACATCCCATGTAGTTAAAGGTGTTTACTTGTTCCATTATTTATTACTTGCTCTATTCTATTACTATATTTGATCTTATAGGGAACTTTCCTTTAAAAGCCATAATTGGTTATTTATAGATATTTCTAGATTATATATTGCCATTTGTACACCGTTCTTTAGAGTTCATCTTCTGTGGTGCAAAAAACGTTCAGATGCGATAAAGATGAAAATGCATATCATTCTAGTCATGTGAGCTGATGAATGAGTGGTCAAAAGCATATATTTGATAGAATTGTGTCGGGTATAATCCGCCATTTATTATTTGTTTTGTAAATAAAATATTAATGGATACAAGCATTTGATTACAACGTAGCTTTAAAAAAAATCTGATGTACTCCATTCACATCACTTTCTCTACATTTCTAAAAAAAGTATTGTTAAAAAGCCTATTCTTCTATTTACTTCATGCTAATCGAGAAAAAATAGCATACATGAACTTATTAATTGCTTCCTTATAAGTAGGAGGGAAATAAGGGAGTACCATAGATTAAAGCGATAATCAAAAGCTGGTTGCTATGCAATCGAGGTTCCTTTGTATGGACAGGAGTTGACAAATCCCCTAATGAGTAAAGCATCAGTATTTTAAAGCTGAAACCAATAAGAAGGAATATCTAAAAATGATCAACTCCATGACAAAAAATAATATAAATTGTATGTTTTAACGAGATCTATATTTTATATTAAATAAGTTTTTGTCTACCTCTTACGGTTTACCAGTCATACAAAATTCCTAAAAATGTATCCTGAATAAAGATGACTTCAGAAGCTATTCCGAGAAAATTCAAGATATATATTGTCTTTTATTTGTCATTTAATGTAGACCCATTTTTGAGAGAATAGGGAGTAGGGCGATTTTTGTTTGTTTTTTTTTTTAAATTTTCGTGTCGCATCCTTGGACACTGAACTTTACCAAGTTTGGTATTTTACGGACTTTTTGTTTCTGAGCTGTGGTGACCACAGGCACGCACACAATAACAGATAGACACACAGACATTTTTCTAAAAATGTCTTCTTTGGATTCAGGGGCGTCTCAAAACATATATTTGCGGTGAAATCTCGGTATCAAAATTTTGGGTGCAATATAATACCTTCTCTTTACACTATGTACATAGTAGTACGTGTAGAGAAAGTAAGAGGAATTATAATTCCGTACTATTGAGTAGTACACTATTAAAAGAGGAATTATAATTAAATTATTTCAGGTTCTACTCTTTATAAAGTAAAACATTTCATAGAGATAGGCTTTTTAAAAGAATTAAGGATAATAAAGATGAGGATGCAATAGCTTGAATTAAAAAATATTTTAATAAAGCTTCAGTGGAGTATATATATTTATTGGAAGATAGCAATGGCATGAGGATAGTTAGTTTAATATTTCTGAACAAGGTTTATTAAAACTCGGATGTGCTTCATTCACATGACTTCCCCTAACTATTCTGTAACAAAATAGTCTTACAAAAGTGTATTCTTCTAATTGCTAGTCAAGATGAACATTAGCTGAAACTGTCTTATAAGTAAAATGGAAATAGGGAATACACTAAGGTGATGCGATTGTGAAATCTCATAAATGCTGGTTACTATGTGATTGAAATATTATTCTTTTTACATGGCCAGGACTAAAACAAAAGCAACAGGAATCAAAAATTTAATGTGTTCTATTCACATGTCTTTCACTACACCTCTGTGACAAATTATTCTTTAAAAGCTTATTCTACTATCTACTTCATGCTAAACAAGATATATATTATCAGAAATCTTATTGCTTAGTTTCTTATAAATAGAAGGGAATTTAGAGCACACAGTAGACTAAAGCGATAATCGGAACTTTTAAAAGCTGGTTGCTATGCGATTGAAATTAGTTCCATTTGTATGGGCTGCAGTTCACTAATTCCTATATGAGAAACGTATCTGGTTTTTAAAATTCAAACTAATAACAAGATATACATCGGAAGGGCTAACTCTACAAAAAAATGTGTATGATATGATTGCAGTTTTGATGAGATCTACATGCTTTGTGCAGTAAGCTTTTGTCCATCTCCAGAATTAAGGTGTCTTCAGAGGCTATTCCCAGAATATTTAAAATATACATTCTTACGCATGAAATTTCTTAAATATATGGTATTTTAATCAAAATCGTTACAGCCATTTTCGTGAAAACCAAAATGTTCAACAAATGTTCCATGTAAAAGCTAGTTGGGAGTGGGGGACTTTTCCTGAAACTCCTTTTGTCATATCCGAGAAAGATACTTAAATTAAATACCAAGTTTGGTATTTAACTGAATTTTCGTCTTTGAGTGATGTCCACAGACACAATGCGCGCAGACATATACTTAAAAGTGAACCCTTTTTATTCAGGGTTCCTTAAAACATTTATTTCCGATGAAATCTTGGTATCTAAGTCTTGGATGGAATATAACAGCTCCTCTTCCTAGTATGTGCATTGTACATACGTGCTAGGGAAAGTAAAATGTTGATGCGTTCATTCGCAAGACTTCCTCCAAGATATTCTGCAACAAATTATTCTTACAAAAGCTTATTATACTATTTCATGCTAATCGAAAATTTCCTTGTAGATAGAAGAGAAATAAGAAAATATTAGGATAGAAGTAATATACGAGGTGTTATCAAAAAATAACGCGAAATTTTTTGTTTTTCTTAAAATATATTTATGCATCTATATCAACTTTGTGCGCTTCAAAGTAAACTTCCTCAGATACAATACACTTGAGCCAGTACTTTTTGCAATCTTGGAAACAATTCTGGAACTCGCCTTTCCTTATGGTATTCAGCTATTTCAGCGAGTCTGTTTTTAGCTCACCAATTATGGCTAAATAACGTCCTTCAATGTTCTCTTTGGCTAGGGAATTGAAAGAACTCGCAGGGGGCCTGTCCGGCAAATAAAGTGGCTGAGGCAATATAACGTTTCTGGTCTTTGCCCAAAAATCACGAACAAGCGTTGAGGTGTGAGCAGGAACACTATCGATGAATAGTTTTGTAAAATTCTGGTCATTTTCTTCGGACTACTTCATGCAAACGGTGTATATCTTCATATAGAATTCCTTATTGACTGTATAACTATATGGCAAAACCATTTCCTTTGCATCTTCCACGTTGTCGTCAGTAAGTGATGTTTTTTTGTTTTTTTTTTTTTAATTTATCGCACACTGCAATTCATATCTCAGTCATTTTTATTGTATTTTTTATTTTATTTATCTATTTTATTTAGTTTGTAATGGGATTGTACCCCCTTTGGGAATTAGGAACTTTATTTATTTCAGGAGAAGCAAGAGCTCTACATCACAACAGGCCAGCATAGAGAGGAATAATGCATGATATTGCATCCAAGATCATTTCGGATCGATATAGAATCAATCAGGTGCTCATATCTTGTATATCCAGGGTTTAAAAGAGTTGATGCTGTTGTCTCGAATCATCCGCCACCTCTCTACATACAAAAAACTGCGTAAAGCTGGAACCACACAGTCAGCTGGCGTGTGCAAGGTACTAAGCCAAGCATAGGTACCCATTACTGTCCAAATAGGAGCTCTCCACAATGCAGGACGCGTCCAGGGAAAATTCAGGTGCAAATTATATCCGTTGCTGAAGGCTACCAGGTGTCACCAGTCCACACCCGACATCGGCTCGGGAGCCATGTCCATATCAGTCCTTTACCTAGCATTCCAAGAGTCGATGTGCGAGTGAATCCGGGGCTTGGCACATTGGACAAGCGAGAAGAATTGCCAGATGATGTCTGTGTAATTTATCTGCAGTTGGTAGGATTTCATTGACAATCTCATATGCCACAAAGACCCATTCCGTGTTGATTCTGGTATAGCAAAGCCACGCCAAATTTGCCTCCAGGGCAACTGTGGATACTTAACTTGTATAAGTGGAGTAGTAGGTTCCCTCCGTTGAAAAAAGGTATAGACTTCCTTAGCCGTCCGAAAACGGCCATTAGCCACTTCTGCTGGAGGTAGTGTGCTCAAGTCACGTAGGAGATCTTATGGAGTTCTCTCCGCTCCCAAAACAACTGATAACGCCGTTGTACTAGCACCTCTGCACTATCACCCCGTCCATCCAGTGCTTGCAGAATCATTTTTAACGAAAATGCTTTACATTGCTTCGCCACATGGGTTAGGACGTCCAAGAGATCGTCGTCTTCAGAGTCCTCTCAACTCTCTTTGAAAGGTTGATACCACTCGAAACCTTTTGTCTTACTCATAGTAGATTTTCGAAAAGCCACAATCAACATTTCGAACACTTTACTCCATTGTTCAAGCAAACTTTAATGCAAATTCGCTGAGCCTTCGGAAACGCGTATAACCTTTTAACTGTCAACAATAAACTAAGTATTTAAAACAACTGAAATTGCAAACATACATGTGTACTTACAAAATATAACAAAATTTGACAATGCGCATAAAGCTCGCGAAATTAAAATATTCCCGTTTTTTTATGAAGGTGTTTCTACAAACGTTTATTTCGAATTACAAATGTATAGAAGAATAAGATTTATTAATAACAGTTTACAGAAGGCATAAGGACAAAATGTAATGGATAGAACAAGCCATGTGAATTTAACATCTGAGGGCTGTTATCTTCGCAACTTAAAATAAGTGACGTTAAAAAGAAGGAGAAGAAAAGCAAACACACCGTGGTAGATACCAGATGTTACTATTGCAGTAAGATATGAGACAATTCGTTAAAGTAACGCTTCTCACCTCTGACTTCTTATCGTAGGAGGGAGCTACAAGCCAGTCGTGATGATTTACGTTTGTGAGTGACGAGTAAAACGAACTAACATGTCCCAAAACAAGGTATGAAAACAGTCAAGCAAAGCTTGTTCAACATTGAAATAATTCTCCTTTATAGCACGTTGATGGCTGCGGAAACTACACTGCCAGGCACAGCGAAACTAGGTGTCATAAATTACCAGTCACCGTGTAGCTTTAAGTGCCGACCTCATAAAACACGGCGTGTTTAATGTACAACACATACAGTGCTGAGTCTTTTCGTGGAAAACAAAATTAAATATTAGCAATAAAATCTACCTGGCGGTCGATCCTCCACAGTAGCTCGCAATTACAAATCAGGTACTTCAAAGGTGCGCATGTAATGGCACTATACTGCCGGCAGCTAAATGATATATAGTTCGTTAGTAATAATATGCGACTGGTTTATCTTGAATAGTGCGACTGGCGGTTGCCGGAACTGACTTGTAGTAGGTCTCGGGTTGAGTGACCTCGCTTTGTGGTAATCCGGCTCTCGGACTTACGAAGAGTAACAGCACTTGCAATACAGTTTTATGTATTTGGCATTGAGTATAGTGAGCTGCTTCTTTCACTTCAAGGGTGGACTTTAAAGTCCGTTACATCTCACAGATTATCCTTTCATCGCAATCTCTATCTTCCTGGAATTTTAAGAAATATTTGTTTTGTTATTCCATTGAGATCCATGTTTTCAATGTGTCTTATCATGGTTGTTTCAAAAGCTCAGTTTTTTGCCGTCAGCTGTTGATTTTAATTGGTTTTATTGGTCATACACAGCATTGTGATCTCAAAGTACATCGTAGTATACGTCTTAAAAATCGCATGGGTTCTATTCACATGACTTTCTCTACAACTCTGTTACAAAGTATTGTCTCAGCACTTGCTCCCTTTTAAGTAGAAGGGAAATAAGGAATATACAGGCTAAAACGATAGTCAAATATTTTAAAAGCTGATTGCTATGTGATTGAAATTCGCTTCTTTATATGGCCAGGTGTTGAAAAATTCTCATATATAAAAATTTTTAGTGTTTTAAAACCGAAACCAATAACAAGGAATATCTCAAAAATGGTCAACACCACGAAAAATGTATATATCATAAATAGTGTGTTTTAAGGACATCTGTATTTTTAAATAGTAAGCTTTCTCTGTCTCTTACGGTTTAACAGTTATGCAAAATTCATCAAAATGCATTCAGAATAAAGAGGTCTTCAGAAACTATTCTCAGAAAACTCTAGACATATATTTTATTCTTCATGTAAATATCTTTAATATTAATATTTTATTCAAAATCTTTAAAGCCCTTTGTGAGAAAAACAAAATGTTTGAAACTTTTTTCAAGTAAAAGGAGGTTTGGGGAAGGGGAATTTTCCTGAAAACCTTTGCGTCACATCCTTGAAAGAAAGTAGATTTAAATGCCAAGTTTGGTGCTTTATCGACGTTTCGTTTTTGAGTTATTAAGTTCGTAGACACACACACACACATGTACCGTTTTCTAAAAAAAATATTTTTATTTACGGGGAAGCGTAAAACGCGTATTTCTTTTAAAATCTCGCCATGGAATTTTTGGGTTGAGTGCAATACTTTCTCTATATGTATTATGTACTAAGTAGAGAAAATAAAAAGCCCATCTCTGTGGATTCAATTTTCTTTGCTCTGTTTAGGGCCCAATCTCACTGTCGTACGTAAAGTTAAGTAGCTTTAACTTTGTCGCGCAGTTAAGGAAATTCTTCTAAGGGAAAGAAATCCAAAAAGGATATCCCATAATCTTGGAAACGGTTACCCCACCACCAAGCATTCCCTGCACCAATGGTTACTCGTTCAGGGGAGATTTTCAAATTCATAGTCAGCTTAAACCATTATAAGTGTGTATACCTAGTTATCATTAGAGAATGCAGAGGGATGGCAAGTTAACAGCACTGCGGGGATTTATGACGTCAGAACTGGGGGTCGGTAAACTCTCCCTTTACTACTGGTGAGGCTACCGCTCCTACCTACCTGTGCCCTGTATTCCAAAATCATGCTGCTTGCGTCTAAAGGTAAATTGCAGTGAACTTCAGCTTTACTATCCCAAATTCAATCCCTAGTTATCATATAAGTAGAAAAAAGCATGTTTATTATGTTAAGGTTTGCTCAAACATGTAGACTGTCAGCTTAAATGTAAACAGAAATTCCCCAAGCAGCGTTCATAATGCATTGCTGGTTTAAAAAACTAAAACAAAGACGAAATGGGGGATGTTTTAGAAAGAAGTCTAAGGAAATCGCTGACAATACTAAGTGTAAAAAGAATAATTAAAGGTCGACTCGCTCTCCAATCTACTCAATGTTGTTATCTATGGGGAAATGCTTAAAGATAAAATTTATTCAACAAATCCCCATACTCTCGAGAGTTAGAAGGCAGCATCCAGCTTGCTTTTCCAATCCTTTCCCTATAAAAATGTTACGAATATTCAATGATGCGTTCAGCAGGCTCACTCTTCGGCGGATTTTGTATCGTTCTTTGGGGTGGGGAATCTTTGAGGCGTGTCCTGCATTAGCCGAAAAGATATAGATACCAATCATGACGTGTGTATGACAATGTTAATTCATTCACTCTACATATATTTTAGCCAATACGATCGAGAGCGTAAACACAATACGTTTCCACGCCATTTTGTAACCGTTGTGGTTATTGGGTAACTATTTAGCTGGAGCACCGTGGCCTAAATCAACCAACCATGGCTTCGCAAGGCCACGTACAACAATAAATAATGTGACGTAAACGCCAGGTGCAGTGATATTTTCTTTGGCGCTCTTTGTACAGACTTATATAGACGTATAGACACAACTTTAATAATGAAATATAAGCGTAACGTATCACGCTGACTACATAATTATACAAAAATCTAGCCGAAAAATGGCGGAGCGGTTCGCGCTCCTACACCAACGAAATCATATAAGAGTTACGGGATCAATCCCTGAATTCAAAAGAAATCCAGCGACGTATGAAGCAGATGTAATTGTAATTTTTTTCAACACATCACAAAAGCCTTTCGTTCATTTCTAACCATTTCTTTAATGATGAATAGATTAAACCGAGCCTCTCAGCATGGCGCAGTATGAAAAATACGACTTGGATAGGTCGATGACAGTGCTAACTTCAACTACACGATTTGTAGCAATAGCGCCGTCTCTCTCTTCCTTTGCCATAGTCGCGCTAGCTACGCCTCTCCCCTTCCCTCACTTCCTACTGTTCTTTTTAATTCTATTTCATTTTACGTCGCTTTAGCAATTGGTCATATCGCGATGTATTTGTTCGGTAAGGTATGTGGTGACTGTATCCGATCGACAGTATTCTTCAAAATCTCATCCCCAAATCATACCACATTCGCTCGCGCCAAGTGTTGAAAATGCCGTCCAGTATAGCTGCTCTACCATCCAGTCAGGTAGATATAGTGCAGTCAGCCTTTTGAAGCATTAGATAATGCACCACTTAGCTCCGCGAGAAACAATGGGGTTAGAGTGCCATACAGCCTACTACTTACACTGGATGCGGATATATAACAACAGCTCATTCAAAATTACGATTAATTTTCAGCTTTACTATTATTTTAGACTAAAGGTGAAAGTTTGGTTCGCGGTTTTGTTTTCCAATCGGCATTTACCTTTCCGACTGAGAAAAAGCAGGAAAGAAACCCCAGGCAGATTGATCGGACCAGGGATTTCAATCCAGATTCTGCAGCATAAGGACCACAGAGGTTACTGCCTGAACATATCCCTGTTCTTCCTCGCTGTGAATTGGTCTGGTTCAAGCGGGCCGATGCATGCTGTACAGGACCTCTGCAGCTCGGTTTGTACGCTTGAAATTTTAGGCATTTTAGATGCCCTGATTAAACCCTAGTTTCTGACATGTACATGTGCTGACCGACAATACATATAAGATAAGATAGAATGGCTTGCAGGTAACATTGTAAATCGTCATTGGGGCATGCATCTCAAGAATGACTTTGAGATGTTCTTGTAGTTTACCAAGGAACATGCGATTCAGTTGGGGAATTTAATGTCATGTCGACACGCTGCCATGGTAGCACAGTTGACAAGAGCAACCGGACGGAAACCGGAAGATTCGGGGTTCAAACCCCAGCTATGGCATTAAATTGTTTATTCTGACTACCTTTCTATGTCCTACACACGGCTTATGTGGGAAAATTAATTAATTTACAAGGTGGATAATTTTACATGGAAATTTCATATAACCATTTCATATAATGTTTATCTTACCTGCCTTTTCCTTCGCTCCTAAGTCAACCGTTTTCTGTTCATTGATTAGGGTTGGAGAGAAGAACCCATTTAGCGAAAGTCTGGCGAATGCCTTCCAAACACTCGTACTTCTGTGTCACATCTCTTTGTATCGCTTTTTCAAACCAATAAGAGGATACCACAAATGGTTAGGTGTGGAACACAACCGTGCTGGGATTATGTCAGCATTAAATAAGGAAAAAGACTATAGGAAACCAAAAGCATTGGGACTTTTCTCCACTTCACTATACATCGAGGGGAAAATAAGCTATTCTAAGAACAATTTGTGCACGATTGAGCAATGCAACATGCGAATGCAACATTTTTACATAAGAAATTCTCTAGAACTGTTTCCCAAAGTAGGAGACTATATTGGCAAGATAGTGCGTTTGCATCGGTCAATTACAATTGATAAATATTCTCTCTCCAGACTACACCAGAATGATCTCACTTATGATGTACTATAGCTAACGAAATAGACAGCTGAGGCGCGAATTAGCGTTACGTTAATGGTAGTCTTAAACATGGTTAACATTGAATAACTGTAATTTAATGAATATATTCTACGAATTTAACAACAAAGTTATTTCTATGTGATGCATGTAGATGTATTAGGTGACAGTAATTTCACTTCGTCGAGCCATTACTGGACTATAAGAATCACGTTATTTCAGTTCTCGCCGTTACCTGAATCTCGTTAGTTACGTAAAATACTTCCCAAAATGATGAATTCTGTTTGAGTAAAGCGCTTTGTAGCATTAAACATTTGCGTACAGATGTGACCAGCAGCATCCCAGAATTGAAGTTCGAAGATGAAGTTAACAACATTCACTAACTACCACGACTTTGAGAGGCAGTAATTACAGCTCAGAGAATGTGAAGCAATTAAAAAATGTGTACATTATTTCTAGAACCAACCTCGTTATGTCTCGCTCATTGTAAGCTATAGATAAACCTTACATTTGTGTTGGGCTCAACGAATTCAATATTCTAATAATATTTCTAAGATTATAAGTATATAACTGCCCTACAGAATTATTGCAAAAAGGTAAATCATTAGTTAAATTTTGAAATCTATAATATGCGAGATATCTTGTTTAGATTACACAGCTGTTGCACACTAACAGTGACATTGTTGCCATGTTTCAAAACTTTATCTTGAATGGTTACTTATATAATAATTTTTGTGTTATATTCTACCTTCATCGATCTGATAAGTGTTTCAAACGATGCAATTTTAAATACATTCACATCAAAATGTGAAAATAGTACAGGAAATTTGTTAAAAATAGACATATTACGTCAGATCTTTTATATTAAACTCTAATAATTTTAGAAAAATTTGTACTCTCCAGAATTGTTTATTTTACCCAAGTTAAAAATGTGTGTCACAGAATAAATTGAAGCATTGTTTTCACAATAGTATATGGTAATTTTTTCAGAGGTGACACAAAAATTTCGAAACAAATCAGTAAAAAGCTGTTATCGTATGGAGCATTTACAGCATGGAACATTTTTTTAAGTGTTTGCCAGAAAGCATATGGGTATGCCAATTAATCAGCATGCACTTATACCTACAGTTATTGTAGGTACAAATTTCAGTTTCACAAACTAACAATGATATAAAATAATAATTAACTATACTTCAATACAGTAAATTATTATTTACGGGTAATAAACACCTGAAACCATTCCCAGAGAGGTAAATCTTGTGTATTCCATTCACATAATATTCTCTAGTTGTTCCATATATATTCTTACTAAAAATTATTTTTATCTACGTCATGCTAATCAAGAAAAACTGCAGCAGAATTGGTCTTATTATTTTCTCCTTTGAAAGTAAATGGGAAATAAGGGAAAATGCATTAGGCTAAAGCGATAGTAAACTTTCTTAAAAGCTAGACGTTATGTGAAACAATTGAGGTTAGGTTAGGCTCGCTTTGCATGGTGCATAGTTAGGTATTGTAAAATTGAAACCAATATCAAGAATATCTCGAAAACGGTCACCTGTACAAGAAATTCATTTATCACATAGATCATGTGTTTTATGGAGATCTACGTTTTTGTGTAATACGTTGTTGTCTATCTCTTACGGTTTAACCGTTATGCCAAATTCTGCAAAACTCATCTAGAATAAAGAGGTCTTCAGAGGCTATTCCCAGATAATTTAACATACACATTTTATTTATGATGTAAATATATATAATACACGGTATTTAATAAAAATCTTTAGCGCCATTTTTGAGAAATAAACAGCATTTTCAAAATAAATCCATATAAAGTGGGATTTTCTTGAAAATATTTGTGTCATATCCTTAGAGGCTACTAAACATAAATACCAAGTTTAGTATTTAACGGTATTTTCGTTTTTGAGCTATGCTGTCGACACACACACACGGACATTTTCATAAAATGTTTTGTTTTATTCGGAATTAGACATTGAGTTTCATTTATGGACATTATTTAATTGCTGTGGTTCTCAGCGTCCTATTCTATACTGGGCGTGAAAGATCAATTAATTTTTCTCAGAGGTCTCTTTATCTTTTACGTGTCGGACTTCCGGTGAAATCTCGACATTGAATTTTTGGGTGGAATACAATACCTTCTCTGACTACTATGTGCATACGTGCTAGAGAAAGCAAAATCGCATACAGGTTAAGATTAAAATTAGTTTATCAAATGTTTAATTATAGTCCGAGAAACAAACTATAATGCCTAACCAGCTTCTCATATCCCTTAGGAGCGCATTGGTTTACATCTCTCAATGGCGATGTCGATTGGAGACTGCTGATATAAGTTAATATTTGTTTTCAACTAACTTTCACTTTTCTTACTACATATAATAAGCAGAGGAAGTGTTGCATTTCACCCAAAAGCTTGATACCGGGATTTCACCGGAAATACGCATTTTGAGAATCCCTGAATAAAAAAAAAAGTTTTAGGAAAACGTTCGGTAGGTCTGTGTGTGTGTACAGCATACCTCAAAAGTCGGCTAAATACCAATCTTGGCATTTACGTTCAATATCTTCCAAAGATGTAACACAAAGATTTTCAACACCATCTTCCCATATCAAACTGCTCTTTACATGAAAGATTCTTTGAAAATGTTGAGTTTATCAAAAATGCCTATAACGATTTTGATTAAAACTTCCATTCACCAGGCATATCCAAAGGTAACACTTGCGAGATACTGACGTCAGAACGTCGTTCCCCAAACTCCAGTCAAGGAAGAGAAATGTTGGTGAAACACATACAGTGGTCGGTAGCGAGCGTGCTGTTTTATATACACAGAATTTCAGCTTCGCAGTGCGGAAATATCATTCTGTAGACTCCCAGTTCCACAAGAACTGTAAATGAAATTACTTGCTCTATAAAATGTAGTTACCAACATAAGATGTTCGAAGTAAAGAGGTTAGGAATTATTTAACCCACTTCTAAAACATTCATTTTTAAAGTTGCGATTATTTGCATTCAGTAACAATGTTTGGCTCCACATACATTTGCGAGCAAAGCTTCTCCAAAATAAATGATATTAAAACCCAGCATGGCAGTAAACTACGGCATGAGTATTTGGTTCATCTATTAAGGTACTGTGCATCATTATTAGCAGCAGATATGATGGACTAGTCAAAATAAAGCATATTACCGACATCACAAAAAAAAGTAAACACTAGAGGCATACGAGGTAGGCCTTGTTTTTAAAAATGTCATTACGTCGCATAGCGGCAATCGCCAATGCTTCATACGGAGTAGAATAAGTTATTGCGCCTGCCTCTCTGCTGCTTCAACTTGGCAGATCTGCCATACATTATAGGTATTTACAGGAAAAATAAAAATATATATTTATATATAGGATTTTCTGGGAATCTTGTATAACTGATACATTTCAAAAGAGAGACAAAAACGCGCTGCATAAAATTGCAGATTAGTTTAAACCACACAATTTATTGTAAATAACTTTGTAGTGCGGTAGCCATTTTTGAGATATCCATTATTGTTATTATTAGTTATTATTGTTGGTATTATTGTTATTGTTGGTGTTATTGTTGGTAGTATTGGTATTATTGGTAGTATTGGTATTATTGGTATTATTGGTATTGTTATTATATTATTTGTTCCAATCATTCAATGCTTGCGTCATTCTTTTGAAGTCCTCTAATTATTGTTTCTCGCAATTGCATGTAACGAGCACGAAATGTTAAGAATAGCATACATAATTTACTCCTTAAGCATTCGGCTATGACTTTGCTTTTGCATTGTAAAGAAATGTGTAAAATAGCTACTTCTGCAAGAGTTTGTCAATTCAACTGATGTAGATAGAAATATCAACTCTATTAAGTGTAGATGCCCACTGGTAAACAATGACAAGTAGACAAGTCATGTGAATATGACACGCCAGATTTTTTATTTTTTGTAAATGTTTTCGAAAATATCACCAAAAGAACAAACCTTTAGAGGATACTTCGTTTTAAGACGTGTATCAATTTAAATCAGACTTAGGAGATATTTTTGGCAATAGTGTGTTTTGATCCATTTCCCAAACATTCTGTTTTTTTTGTTTTTTTTTTTTGTTTTTTTTTTTTTTTTAAGTTGAATTTCCTACGTTGGTTACCAGTATCCAAATCTACCTGCGTGTTTTACTTATTTTACTGCACGTGACTGCATGGACCACGTTAACGTCTCTAAATTTTGATATTGGTATTTATAAAAAGACTAGAAGGGAACGTATTACAGTTCTAGTATATGTGTACTTCATACATATTTCACAAATAAAATGTATAATAGCGTTTGGTTCTTCGAAAAAAATAGTTTTCTTCCAAATTATGTGGCCTATTTTACAAAAATGATTAATACAATACGTTGTTACTTGCACGAAGAGTAGCGTAACCTATTTATAACCTAGTTGACATCATACAAGGATTTGAAAAAAAAAACTAATTATTTTTACGATCACAGTTTTTCAGACGTAATGCGGTGGAAAACAAAACGTTTTTAGATCAAGATAGGTTAGAAAAGCAAAGAGCCTAAACTGGGAGATGGGGGATAACGGTTTTATTTTCCACAGGACACTTAAATCCTGACAACCGAAAGTGAAACCTATTCACGTGCTGACCTACTTCTGGGTTTGAAATTGAGTGCCACGCTCGCTGCCAGCTACCTGTCGACTGCCAGCAATGTTTCCAGCACGTTTTTTATGTTCTTGAAAAATCTAAAATATACCCACACAAATTCGTCAGAGAAAATAAAACCGAAAGTGTCAAATATGTTCCAAATAATGGCATTTATAATGTGTTTAAATTAATGTAATGACTTCCATTCCACCCGGTAGACACATACACCAAAAATTGCAGGCATTGAATATGCTCATAGTTCAAAATAAACCTAATATTCACATGAGCTTTGTTATGTTGATTTCATCTTTAATAATTTTATATAGTTAAATATATTACACTTAATTGATACTTTTAATTTTTACCGCTTTCTATGGAAATTTTTATTTAGTTATTCATTTTCATTTGTTAATGTTTCCTTACGATTTAATTCATCCAACAGCCAAATATGCCTGGATGTTATTGATTTTAAGATAAATAAACAGGTATGGTTAATCAATCGCCTATTCGTCACCATTGTTAATGTTGGTGACGTTGTTTCTGGTCACCAATATGTTTAGCAGTGTTAGTATTTGATTTTATTATAATTCAAGCACAATTTACATTATTCACTATCATCGAAAAAAGTATATGCAATACGTATGTATTAAGTGCTTTGGAGAACCTGGGAGGTACATACAACGTATTTGCCTTTGTTTTGTATTTTCAAAATCCTCCAGTTATACCACACTTTTATCACGTTATACTATTTCTCTAATTTCGCAGTATGCAATTTATTTTAAAAGGTGGCGAAACAAATAATTACTTCAAGAATAAAATAAGACATTGCGATACATAAATCTCATAATGATCGCCAAAGATACATTAATGTTTGAAGAGGAAATTACGGTCGAGCAGCACGCAGCTAATTCTCTATGATTATTATACCTAATGATAATGATGATGATATCTCCTGTTAAACGCCATTATTCTCACGCTCTCAAGAACTTCTGTAGCAGCTGTAAAAACGATTTCACTGAGGAAGCAGGCTTGCTTCTGAATGGTACTTAAATGGTAAACGATTTGCACAGTTGCGAGTACTTGAAAGCTAAAGCACAAAATGCTTAGTGACAAGCGCATGGCATTAATGTGCCGGAAGTACTCCAGCTAAGTTACGCGGCGGACGTTAGGCTTCCTGTGATATGAGTGCATTTTGTCACCGAGGTAAACCGTAACAAAAGGGTGAATGGTAAATCCAAAGATTATACTCAGCTGTTCACGGTATTAAAACGCTAATTATGTTCCAGTGACAAAAGGTAGACCAATTATTTGTTTCGCAATCCCTAAATAAGGTGTAAAGGAAACGAATGCAACATTATTTCCATTATATTGTGCTAGGCTCAGGGAATGAAAGCGAATTTAGTTAACTGTGTCGCGCGGTTTTAGCGGATTACCCAAACAAAACCTTGTTTTATTTTATAGATTGATTAAACAACCAGTTAAAAATACACTCCAAGTTATTTGCTTTCACATAGATGTATCCCCATTCGAAGTACTTCTGTCGTTTGGTTCACCAATCTAGGTGATCAATCGATGCATCCGCTAGCAATAGGTTAAAGATAATTTCGCTCGTAAGCATGCGTTAACAGAGTTGCAGAACTCAACGGGTTGAGTTCCAGAACTCGCCAGTTCTTCACTGACTTTAAATAGCCTCATTGAGTTCTGCAACTCTATTAATGCACGAAGGGATATCTGCACTCATCAAACACGGGGCAGGCCCATCTGGTATGAAAAGATTATGATTATAGTGCAATCCTACCACCATATACAGATTATTTGTGTATTCAATATAGTTCCAATAATAATAACAATAATAATAATAATAATAATAATAATAATAATAATAATAATAATAATAATAATAATAACGTAATACCGGTATTCCGGGTTGCCATGACTTGTACAGTAAATATAAAACCCTTCTCTACGCAATAAATGTGCAAAAACTCCGTACATTGTTAAACATGGAATAAATAAAATATACATTTTTACTTTCTCTACATAGTATGTGATACGCAGGTAGAGAAAGTATTGCTCTCCACCCAAAAATTCCATTCCGCGATTTCACCGGAAATAAAATGTTTAGAGTTCCCTGTATCCATAAAAAGCATTTTCAGAAAAAGGTTCGAGTGTGTGTGTGTATGTGTGTGTGAACACAACTCAAAAACAAAAAGGCTGTAAAATACCAAACTTGGTATTTCACTTTAGTGTCCTCTAAGGATGCGAGATGAAAATATTGAAAAAATCCCCCACCCCAAACTACCCTTTACATGGAAAAATTTTCGATTTTTTTTTTTTTATTGTTTCATTTATATAGCCCCCTTTTACACCCAAAGTCATATCGGGGGCTTCGAATTAGAAACAACTCGTCTATAGGTTTACGTTGGGTTTTAAACCACTTTATTTCCTCAACCACGCACACATTCACTCTCGCATACATACTTTCAGACTCTGTGGGGGATAGGGAATAATTCTTCGAAAATTTTGATTTTCTCAATAATGGCTCTAACGATTTTGATCAAAATAGAGTATAATAAAGATATTTACACGACGAATATACTGCATATTTTGAATTTTCTGGGAATAGCTTCTGAAGATTTCTTCATTGTGGATGAATTTTGCTGAACTCTGCTGGTAAACCGTAAGGTGTAGACAAACCCTTAGAACATAAAAAAAATGTAAATCTCGTTACAACACACAATTTATGTCAAATATTTTTTTTCGTGGAGTTGGCCATTTTTAGATATTCCTTGTTATTGGTTTCAGTTTTAGAATACTTAATAGTTTTCTCATACGGGAATTTTTCAACTCCTGGTAATGCAAAAAATACGGATTTCAATCACATGGAAATCAGCTTTTAAAAGATTTGACTATCGTTTTAGCCCAGTGTAATCCATTATTTCCCATCTACTTACAATAAGAACATTTATGCTAATATTTATGTGGATTATCTTGAAGTAGAATGAGCGTTTTAACAACAATTTGCCACAGAGATGAAGAGAAAATCATGTAAATGGAACATTAGATTTTTAATTACAGGGTCTTCGGTATAAATCGTAACCGTTCGCATGTTCTGCGGCAGAGGCAATACCAGCTGGCTTCCCCATTCATCAAACTTCTGCACTCAAGACGGCTTTTCTGCCTTCAGTTCCACATAGTCACTGGCGGCACTAGTCTAGTTTCGTTGCGAAGATATGAACAACAAATATTTGCATGTAAATGTTACTTTAAATACGAACGGCTCGTCGTGTTTGTGAAAAATGCCTCCTGAAGTTTCTTGTGGAGCACAACTAATAATGGAAATCTCCAAAATTAAATAAAACTATAGGAAAACAAAGGCATTAGCAATCTTTACAACATTTATGAATTTAAGGAGGGACTGACTTGAATTAATATTCTTTCAGATCTAAACCTCATTTGTTAATGTCGGAAATAAATATTATGAAAGTGATTAGTATTAGGAGAAATTTTGAAATTCCTGATTTTCTCAGAGCAACTAAAAATAATGATATAATTATTACTGTTTGAATATACTTCTACAAATTTTAAATATTAATACAGCGAGTCTATATTAAGTCTTAACACTGGGAAACTAAATGCGAAAAAAAATTTCATTCACTTTTAAGTTTGATACAATTTATAAACTTGAGTCGTTAGCTTGTCTCTAAATACTAAGCTAATTATTTCTTCTTAGAAAAACAAATTTTAAAAAAACGTAAGTTAAGTTTGAATTACCTCTATTCTCATTCTGGATGAGCGTGTTGGGGTGTTATATTTTGCTTAAAAAATATAAACTATAAAAACCTTATATGTTACATGACATGGCTTTCTCTACCTATTTTGCGAAAAACCATTCTAACAAAATTATTATTTCATCTACTTCTGCTAATCAAGATAAACATTAGAAAAGCTGGTCTTATTACGTATTTCTTAGAGGTATAAGGAGAATACAAGGGAATAATTAGGCTACAGCTATAATCAAATATGTTAAGGACTGGTCCCTGTTTAAATTATCTTCTCTTAAAATGGTCAGGAGTAACAAAGATTAATTAGACTTACCAATTCATAAAAATAAATGTGTTGGAAAATTAAAGCACAAGCTTTGCAACACCCGCTTCAAAAATTGTTGCAGTCAATGATTTAAAATGAGCATTGACGTTGTCTTGAAGATCTCGTACTTTACGACGTTTGCGGAGAGCCATTCAAAATAAACGAAGAGAGACATTGACTTCAGAAATTGTGTTGATCCATGACAACGCTCGTCCACACACTGCTGGCACAACCCATCGGCTCCTTAAACAATTTCAATGGGAAATGTTCGATCATCCGCCGTACAGTCCTGACCTGGCACCCAGCGACTTTCACCTTTTCCCTGAACTGAAGAAGTGGCTAGGAGGGCAGCACTTTCAAACCAACGAAGATCTTCAAAACAACGTCAATGCCCATTTGAAATCATTGGCGGCAACATTTTTTGAAGCGGGTATTGCAAAGCGGCAGGTACGATAAATGTCTCAATCTTTTCGGTGATTATGTTGAAAAGTAACCATAAGTGTACAAAACTTTTAGTAATAAAATAAGTGTTTTCTATGAACTTGTCTTTTATTTATAGCCTACCGGAAGTTGAAAAAAAAAAAACGGCCCTCGTATATGTTAGATCCATTTTTGAAAAAGTCCAAAATAACGAAAAATGTTCAATGTAGAGGGTAAGCTTGGGTTGGGGAGATTCTTGAAATCTTCGTGCTCCACCCTTCGAAGATACCCAATTTAAATAATAATGTTGGCATTTCTGTGGCTCTTTGTATTTAATTTATTCCTCACACATACACTTACATATCAATGTTTTCCTTTTACTTTCAGTAGACATAAAACTGGAACTTGTATTTACGGTAAAATCTCGATATCGAGTCGTTTAACAGGAATGCGATACATTTTCTGCAAGCATTGCTAAGTAGAAGAAAAGGAAATCCGGTATACTTGCATTGATATATTCTTTTCAGATTGTTTAAAAAAGCAATTGTTCCCTATACTTATAAAAATAATTATCAATTTGTTACGTCTCAAAACATAGAATAAAAAGTGATGTTCCATTCACACAACTTTATTTATTCCGCAACAAACGATTATGAAAAAGCTTTATTATTCTATCTACTTCATGCTAATTGAGATAAACATTAACACAAATTGGGTAATAACCTATTTCCGGAATACAGGAATGCACCAGATTAAAGCGAGAGTTTCAACATATGTAGGTGTGTCCTATTGAAATTCGGTTATCATTGCATGGACACGAGTATTCAAATTTTGTGTTATATTCGCAAGATTTCTTGTCCATTTTGTAACTATTCTTACAAAAGCTTATTTAAGTTAACCAAGATAAACACTAACCGGATTGTTTTATTGCATATTTTCTTATTGATCTAGGCGAATAAGGGAATACACTAGGCTAAAGCGTTAGTCAAATCTTTTAAGATGGTGATTGCTGCTCTGAAGTTGAGGTAGATTTGAATACACAGCATGAAAAAGGAAAAACGAAATATGATTTCTCCTTTGAGAAAAGTTGAATCAGGAATATTTAAACAAAGAACAAGGAATATCTCGGTAGTGGTTAACTCCACAAAAAATGTATGAATATAAATTGTATATTTTGACAAGACCTGCATTTTTGTAGTAAAATTTAATGTATCCCTAATTATGTACCTGTTATCCAAAAGTAATTCAGCACCCGCAGAGAAAGTAGTCAGAGAGTAAAAAAAAGTTAGAAATATACTAAACCTAGGAATTATTTTGTACAAAACCCTCCAGAGGGAAATCCTTACATTAACAAGTTTTCTAAAGGCCTAGAGAAAAAATTATAGAAAACTGAAAAAAAAAAACACTGCCAAAGTTTCATCATATTTATTTTGAATAGCTTTTTTTGTGAAATAGTCACTGCTAATATGTGTGTTTTTAATCTTGCTTACAATTTTATAGTTTAAATTATAGTTTGTGAATCCAGCTCATAAATTATACATAAATTACAGGCAAGGAAACAAATTCTGGTGAACATTTCGTAATGAATTAAACATCTGATTGTCCCGAGCAAAACTGGGTTTCACAATTACAACATTTTACATTACCAAACGTATAATATCCCCAATTTCATCCAAGCCGAAATAAAACCCCACTTTTGCCTACCCTAGACAGCTATGCGGCAAGCTTATCTATGCCTTTTGAGGAGAAAACAGACCCATGGCGATAGTTCTCTCCCACGATGGCTTGCTATATGCAGCGGAGGATGAATCATCTGCTTTCGCAGCAAAGTTGCATATTACGTCACTGAAAAATTGTAACTGTGACGTAAGCGGTTATCCACAGTATGGTTAGAGCTGTGGAAGGGCGTAACGGCACAGAAAGAACAAACCCAAAGTCAGGCCAACGAGTTCACCAGCCCTTTCTATATCTTGAAGGTACCTAGGAAGGTTTTCGCATTTGGGCTTAGGCCCTAGGTTTGGGTTGTAACAGCCAATCCAAATAAACTACTCAATTTGTTCTAGAACATTCTTAGTGGTTAAGGCACCACAGTTGCACGTGATGCTGTGAAATTTTGCACGAAGCTATGTGAAAGCTGATGTCATAGTAAATTCCACTGGGATTGTCATAATCTTCCAAGTTACAACTGGAAGCGGCTAAGCTTTGACACTTAAGAACTGACTCAACTTATTTTGTCTGAAATTAAAGATTTCTACAATCATAAATAAATGTTCATAATGCCACATAACACATCGTAATTCTCTACAGTATGTGTGATAACATTCGCTATTTTAATCAAAATTGTTGGAGCCATTTTTGAGAAAATCATCGTGATCGTGAACGAGAAAGTAATAAAGCTATACCGCAGAATTCACAGCCTCTCTTGCGTTCAGACTCAACGCTTGTTCCGGAAAATACAAAAATTATCGACCTACTGAAGTTTGTCCATGGTTATTTAATGATTTCGCAGTAGGTGGCCACTCCCCTCACACTAACATCATATTCACTCAAGTAGAGGTCTCTGGCTACCAATTGAGGAAGATACTCATACTTGAGTGAGTGACGAATGAGTGGAGTATCAGTGCCCCTCAAGTAAGGATATGGATTTGCCTCTAAAATACCTTGCAATATGGGATTTAATTTGTTCCAGACCTAGGAACCAAATTTTACTTGCAAAATACTTACGAATTCTGGTAATCATTATATAAAGTATAATTCTGAAGGAATAAGAAACATATAAAACAGATGACGGTCTAGGAAACAAGTTTTACTTAAAAAATCTGTTGTGTTCCTCATGACTTTCTCTACACCTCTATAAGACATTATTGTTAAAAAGCTTATTCTTCAATCTACATCATGCTAATCGAGACAAATATTAGCAGAAATTTTCCTTATTACTTAGTCCCTTTAAAGTACAAGGGAAAAAACCTAATGTGTTTCATTCATATGATGGCCTGAAACAAACCTTTTATTCAAAAGATTAATCTGTTATCTACATCATGCTAATCAAGGTAAGGATAAGTAGAATTAGTCTTATTACTAGCTCCTTGTAAGTAGAAGGGAAATAAGAAAATGCACAGGCTAAAGTGATAGTATCGTCTTTCAAAGACGGTTGCTGTGTGAAACACTAGAAATTCTAATCTCTTTGATTGCCACGAGTAAACAAAGGAGACACGAGAACAAAGATGTCTTCAAATTTGAGAAAAGTTTAAGTGACTATAGTTGAAACCAATAATGCGGAATATCTCGATAATGGTTAACTCAACAACAAAAAATGTAATACATAAATTGTGTGTTTTGATGAAATCTACACTTTTGTGTAGTAAGTTTTTGTCTATCTCTTAAGATTCATTAGTTATACAAAATTCAGAAAAATTCAACCAAAACATTCTATTTCTAGAAAATCAAGATATACATTTTATTTGCCATGTAAATATCTTAAGTATAAGAGATTTTCAACGAAAATATTTGAGCAATTTTTGAGAAAACTAAAATGTTAAAATATTTTATCATGTAAAGAGTAGTTGGAGGTGGGGAGATTTTTTTGAAAAATCTTCGTATCGTATCCTTGAAAGATAAATTAATCAAGTTTCGTATTTAACAGACTTTTCATTCACACATATAAACATTTTTCTAATTTTTTTTTTTTTTTTTTTGTATTCAGAGGTTCCAAAACATATATTTCCGGTGAAATTGCGGCATCGAATTTTTGGGTGCAATAAAATAGGTCTTATTTATCCACTATGTGGATAGTACGTGTAGAGAAAGTATTATAAGTGGATAAATTTCGTATAGGTGTTATTAGTGTCTATTGTCCACATTTTACTAATAAAAGAGTATTATGTGATTGATATAGTGATTTGGAGTGATTCGTAGATCGAGAGTTTATACCAATATCTCGTACACAAATTCACTAAAGAACCAGTAGTCTGACCATTTTCCATGCAAAACCTATCCACAAAGGATATTTGAACGTTCAACGATAAAAGACCATATTGCCTATTCTTACTTTCTCGACCACGCATGTGCAATGTACATAGTAAGTAGATAAGGTAATGTATTCCACCCAAAAGTCCTATACCAAGATTTCACCCCTTAATCTAAAAGAAATTGCAAAAAGTCCGTGTGTCTGCGTTAAACTTCCCGTTACATACTAAACTTTAGCACCTTCTAAGCATGCGACACGAAGATTTCCAGGAAAATCTCCCAACCCCAACTACGTTTTACATGGGAGATCCTTCGAAAAAGTTTATTTTCTCAAAAATGGCTCTAAATGATTTGATTAACGTATGTTCATAACAAATGAAATGCATATCCTAAATTTTCTGTGAATGGCCTTAGAAGACCTCAATTCTGGAATACTTTCTTATAAGTGGTAAGAGATAGACAAAAACGTGCAATACAAAAAGTAAAGATCTCGTTAAAACCACAATTTATGTTATATACATTGTTTAGGGTTAGCCATTTCCGAGATATTCCCTGTTATTGTTTTCAAACTTCCTGAAACAGAAAGAAATCAAACGTTTTATATTTATGGTCATGTAAAGAGAACCAATTTCTATGGCAATTGCATAGCAAGAGCTTTAAAAGATGTGACTATAGCTTTACCCTGTGAACTTCTCTATTTGTCTTAAAATTATAGGGAAGCAAGTAAATAGACCGATTCTTGTAATATTTACCTCGACTAGATTGATGTAGATAAAAGAATAATAAGTCTATGTCATAGCCGGGCTTTGAGCAACGGATCTATCCGTCTCTAGCCGGTTGTTCTAACCACTGAGTCACCATGGTAACATACCGGCACGACATTAAATTCCACAACTGACTCGCACGTTTCCCGGTAAATCACAAGGTGATCTCAAATTATTTTGAGATGACATACCCCAATGGAACAGCCAAAAGCAACCGGCTAGAGACAAGGAGATCCGTGGTTCAAATTCCGGCTATGCATTAAATTTTTCAGTCTGACTCTACCTATCCAACTATGTCCTACACAAGGATTGCGTGAAAAAAATCTAATTCGTAACACTTACATGACTTTCTCTACATCACTGTAGAAAATTATTGTTAAATAGCTTATTCTTTAATCTACTATATGATAATCGAGATAAACAGTAGCAGAAAGTGTCTTAATTACTTGCTTCCTTGTAGGTAGAATGTAAATAAGGAAATAACTAGGCTAACACGATAGTCGAAATCTTTTAAAAGCTGGTTGCCATATGATTGAAATCCGCTTCTATGCATAGCCAGAAGTTTACAAATCTCCATGTGAGAAAAGTTTAATTATTTTAAATCTGAAACAAATAACAGGGAATATCTCAGAAATGGTCAATTCCAAGAGAAAAATTATACAACATAAATTGTGTGCTATAACGAGATATACATTTTTGGTATAGTAAGTTTTTGTATTATAGTTCACCAGTTACGCAAAATTGATCCAGAATAAAGAGGTCTTTACAGACTATTCCCAGAAAATTGAAGATATAAAACCTATTTGCCATGTAAATATCTTTAATATAGGGTATTTTAATCAAAATCGTTAGTCATTTTTGAGAAAATCAAAATTTTTGAATTGTTTTTTCCATATAAAGATTAGTTTGGAGTGGGGGGATGTTTTTCAAAATCCTCGTGTCGCATCCCTGAAAGATACTAAACTCAAATACCAATACACACACATACACACGCATCTTTTTTCTAAAAAGTCTTTTTTTTTACAGGGGACCTTAAAAAAGTATATTTATTGAAATTTTTAGTGGAATTAAATACCTTCTCTATGCACTATGTACATAGTACGTGTAGAGAAAGTAAAAGCAATTAAATTGACAGGAAAATAGTTTACTAAACAGGTAGGAAAAGACGTGTGAATGGAACATCAGATTTTTTATTGTCGTTATATTTTAGACCTTCTATTGCGGTATAACACACTTGTACTTAGGTGATTACTGTAACAGACCAACAAACAGTTCTCCACTGACCTTATGGCACTGCTTTCAAGTCTTCGGAGTGCAGGTGTTGGATTTCAATGAAGTGGTTAAAGCAAAGTGAAACCGAACAATGCCAAAGCCACCCCTTCACACTCAACATCACTTGCGCTTTCATGCAGTACAATATCAAAAGCCACAGTAATTACGTTTACAAACGACGATATGAGTGTATCAACCGATCTTTTGACAGGTATATTGCAACATGGGCGTGTATTACTTTCTCTTCATGGTGCGTGAGTAGAGAAGATATTGCACTCCACCATAAAATTCTATAGCAAGATTTCACAGTAAATACACGTGTTAGGTCCCCTGAATAAAAAACATATTTTAGAAAAAGGTCCATATGTGTGAACACAATAACTCAAAAACAAAAAACCTGTAAAATACGTAACTTAGCAATTATGTTTAGAATTTTCCAAGGATTCGATATGAAGATTTTAAAATAAATTTGTACACCCCAAACTACCCTTTACATAGAAAAATCTTCCAAATTTTGATTTTCTCAAAATGGCTCTAACAAATTTTGATTAAAGATATTTACATGACAAATAAAAGGTATGTATTTTAAATTTTCTGGGAATAGCCTCAAAAGAGCTCTTTACTCTGGATGAATTTGGCTGAAATTTGAAAACTGTTAATTGTAAGAGATTTATGTCATATACATTTTTTTTCGTGCTGTTGACTATTAACAAGTTGTGAAATAAGTTTTTGTCTATTATGGTTTACCAGTTATGCAAAAATTTAGAAAAATTCATCCAAAATTCATTCAGGGGCTATTCCCAGAAAGTTCAAAATATATATTTTATTTGTCATGTAAATATGTTTAATATACGGTAGTTTAATATAAATCTTTAGAGCCACATTTGAGAAAATCAAAATTTTCCCATGTAAAGGGTAGTTTGGGGTGGGGGTTTTCTTTAAAATCTTCGTGTTGCATCCTTGGAAGGTACCAAAACTTAAATACCAAGTTTGGTATTTAACGGACTATTCGTTTTTGAGCTATGCTGTCCACACACACGGACTTTTTTCTAAAAATGCTTTTTTGGATTCAGGGGGATCCAAAACATGTATTTCCGGTGAAATCTCGGTATAGAATTTTTGGGTGGAATGCAATACCTTCTCTATACACTATACATAGTACGTGTAGAGAAAGTAAATATCTGATGTGTTCCATTCACATGACTTTCTCTAGTAGTTACACAAACAACTTTCCTTCCAAAATATTGTTTATCTACGACATGCTAATCAAGGCAAACATTAGCAGAAATTTTCTTATTGCTTGCTTCCTTGTAAGTAAAAGGGAAATAAGACAATACAGCTTAAAAGTTGGTTGCTATGTGGATGAAATCCGTTCTTTGCATGGCCAGGAGTTGACAAATTTCAGTATGAGAGAATTTAAAACTGAAACCAACAACTAGGGATATTTCAGAAATGATCAACTCCACGAAAAAAAACGTGTATGACATAAATTGTGTACTTAATGAGATTTACAGTTTTTGTGCAATAAGATTTTTGTCTATCCCTTACAATTTACCAGTTAGGTAAAATTCAGCAAAATTCATCCAGAATAAACAGGTTTTCAGATGTCCTAAAAAATCAAGATATACATTTTATTTGTCATGTATACGTCTGTAACATACGGTATTTTAAGCAAAATCGTTACACCCATTTTTGAGAAAATAAATTTATCGAATTTTTTTTCCAAATAAAGAATAGTTTGAGGTGGGGGATTTTTCTCAAAATATTCTGGTCGCGGCCTTGGAAGCTACTAAACTTAAATACCAAGTTTGGCATTTTATCGACTTTTCGTTTTTGAGTTAAGGTGTTCACGGACGAACACGCATACACGAAAGTTTTCCCAAACATATTTTTTTTTAATACAGGGCACCCTAATACGCCTATTTATTGAATTTTTGGGTGGAGTGCAATACAGTCTACCTACGTACCATGCATTATATAGAGAAATAAAGATTAAATGGGTCCTAAAATGACCATCACAATGTCCCTCAAATAAAAAACCACTAATAGCATTCACATTCGCTCATAATATCAAGCAACTTGGCATTTCTTTCTACAGTCCCAATGCAAATGGTCCTCCGTATATATGCTGATTTCAGAAAGAATTTTTTAACATTTTACTCTTCTCAGACCCCTCAATGAAATTCTTTAAAACACGAGACTTCCACGTTTAAAAGTCAGAACGCTGACCAACTAAATAAAATTTCCTTAATTATTAGTGTTTGTCATTGTTCTGATAATACTACAAAAAATCAGATGTGTTTCGTTCACATAACTTTCTCTAGTTGTTCCACAAACAATTTTTTCTTACAAAAGATTACTTTTTATCTACGTCATGCTGATCTAGATTAACATCAGCAGAATTGGTCTTCTTACTTGCTCCTTTGTAAGTAAAAGTGAAATAAGGGAATATTTTTGCTCCAGAAGAAGGCTCTGCGAATAACACAAAATTGTAACTCTCGCCAACATTGTGCATCTATTTTTGAAGAATTTGGAATTTTAACTGTGTCATCTTTGTATGTATTTGCACGCTTGAATTTTATTCATCTCCAAAAGACAGATGAGTTACTTTTTTCTGATATACATAACCATTATACAAGGTGTAGAAATAACATGGTACCTCGTAAATTTCGATTACAGAAATCTTTAACTCTCATCTCTATCTGTGACTGAAATTGTATAATAAACTACCTTTAAATATAAGACAAATTTTAAATGCAAATTCTTTTAAAATTTGTGTCAAAAACAGAACTAAGCATCTTCATTTTTACAATATACAAGAATATTTAAATATAGACGTATTTTAATGACTTGCTGACGAAACCTATTGCATTGTATATATGCCAAATGGTAAAATAAATTATCATCATCATTACGTTAGGCTAAAGCGTTAGTCAAATATTTTAAAAGTCGCGTTGTGAAACACTTGTGTTTCGGTTCACTTTGCATGGTCCCGTTTGAGAACGTTATTTAGTTTAAAATTGTAACCAATAATAAAGACTATCTTTAAAACGGTTAACTCCACGAAAAACGTATATGACAAAGTATGTGTTTTAACGAGATCTACATTTTTGTGTAGTAAGATTTCGTCTATCTCTTACGGTTTGACCGTTGTGCAAAAGTCTGATATTCAACCAGAATAAAGAGCTCATCAGAGGATATTCCCAGAAAATTCAAAATATACATATTATTATTTGTGATGTGAATATTTTTAATATGCGGTATTTTAATCAAAATCCTTAGAGCCATATTTGAGAAAAACAAAATGTGGGAACATTTTTCCATGTAAACGGTAGTTTGGGATGGGGGCATTTTCTTGAAAATCTTCATATCGCATCCTTAGAAGAAACTGAACTTAAATACCAAGTTTGGTAATTAAGTGACTTTTCGTTTTGGAGCTATGCTATTCTAAAAATGCTCTTCTCTAACTCAGAGGATCTCAAAACACATATTTTCGGTGAAATCCCGGTATCGAATTTTTGGGTGCATTACATCTGTACATTATGTAAATAGTACGTGTAGATAAAGTAAAAATATATATGACATAAATTATGTATTTTAACGAAATCTAAACTTTCTGTACGGTAAGTTTTTGTCTATTTCTTACGGTTTATTAACTATACAAAATACATACGAATAAAGTGGCCTTCAGAGGCTATTCCCAGAAAATTCAACATATGCATCTTATTTGTCATCTGATAACTTTGACATACAGTATTTTAATCAAAATCGCTAGAGTCATTTTTGAGAAAATCAACATTTTAAAAAAATGGCTATGTAAAGGGTACTTTTGGGTGGGCGGGGAGTGGAATATTCGTGAAAACCTCGTGTCGCATCCTTGGGTGATACTAAACGTAAACACTAAGTTTGTTATTTAACAGTCCTTTTGTTTTTCAGCTATTCTTTCCACACAAATACAAATACGTGCATGCGGACCTTTTTATATTTTTTTTTACTCAAGAGGATCTCAAAACATACATTTCCGGTAAAAATCTCAAAATGTAATTTTTTGGTAGAATGTAAGATCTTCTCTAGCTATTTGTATGTAGAGAAAGTAAAAAAATTAAATTGACCCTAAAATGACCATCGTAACGTCCTCCAAATAAAACAAGATCAATGGAATATATCATCATAATATGAAGCAAATTTTATACAAAATGTTCTACAACGCTTAGTTTTGGAGATATTGCACAGTCTCAATTTAAATTGTCCACCCTGTATCCCTCTATACGTGCTGAATCAGAAATAATTACAGAATTTTTTCCATTAAAAATACATTTCAAATTGTATCATTTTACTCTTCCCAATTCCTTTAAAGAGCTCCTTTAAAACCCGAGAATTCTGTTTTAAAGTCAGAATACTGATCTCTCAAGCACAGAAAGAGTAAACTTAAGTTTTTCTAATTAGTAGTGTTTGTCATTGTTCTGACAGTGCTAGAAAAAAGTACTGTAATGAAACTTGACTACCGCCTTCTTGTTAAATCTAGCGGGTTCAATATGATCACGAACTCATAGAAAAACAAACAGCTTGAAAACTTGCGTGACCGTCAGCAATAAAGGCTTTCCGCTGTTAACAAAACAGCCACTTAGCTAATCTGATACGCGGAAAATGGTTTCATTTGGGCAATCTGCCGACACCTGATTTACATTTTTACTTTCTTTATACGTATTATGTACATAGTGTAATACACCCAAAAATTCGATACCAAGATTTCACTGGAAATACATGTTTTGGGACCCCCTAAATTCAAAAAAGCAGTTTCAGAAAAAGGGCCGTGTGTGTGCGTGTGTGTGCGTGTGTGGACAGCATAGTTCTAAAACGAAAAGGCCGTTAAATACAAAACTTGGTATTTAGGTTTAGTATCTTCTAAGGATGCGACACGAAGATTTTCAAGAAAATCTCCCCTACAACAAACCACCCTTTACTTGGAAAAATTTTCGAAAATGTTGATTTTCTCAAAAATGGCTTTAACGATCTTGATAAAAATCTTGTATATTAAAGCTATTCACATTCCGAAAAAAAATGTCTATCTTAAATTTTCTGGGAATAGCCTCTAATTACCTCTTTGTTCTGGATGAGCTTTGCCGAATTTTGCTCAACTGTTAAACCATAAGAGATACACAAAAAATGTAGATCTCGTCAAAACACACAATTTATGTCCTTTGCGTTTTTGATGTGGAGGTAACCGTTACCGAAATATTCCTTGTTATTGGTTTCAATTGTAGAGTACTTAAACTTTTCTCAGACAGGAAGTGTTTGTTTTTATTTTGTTCTACTCCTGGCCAAGCAAAGAATCGATTTGCAATGATAATCGCATAATGACAGCTTTTAAAACATTTGACTATCACTTTAGCATAGCGCTTTCCTTTAGTTCCCTTCTACTTAAAATAAGAACAAACTGCTAATGTTTATCTCGATTAGCATGGTGTAGAAAGAAGAATATTATTTTGTAAGAATTTTGTACAGCAGTTAGGGAAAGACATGAGATTTAACACATCAGCTTTTTCTTATTAAAATCATTACAGCCATTCTTCATCAATATTAAATTGCAATTTGCCATCCATACAACAACGTAATAAACAGTTGAATGGAAGCCCGCGCTGCGAAAAGGTTACCCCGACAGTATACGAGCAGCAGAGAAAACTCCTGATCTGGATTCACAGCGTCTTGACCGCCTATCCTCGCAAGCGATCAATAAACCAAAGGCTTAACATACGATAGCATGCAAATACCACCCACAACAAGGAAAGAACCACCGACAAAATGCATGCAAGATCCCTCTGTGTTAATTAAAACTCTGATGTGTTCCATTCACATGACTTTATCTACATCTCTGCAACAAATTATTGTTAAAAAGCTTATGTTTCTATTTACTTCAAGCTAATCGAGAAAAAATTAGCAGAAATAGACTTATTACTTGCTTCCTTGTAAATAGAAGCGAAATAAGGGAATACCACAGGTTAAAGTGATATTCAAAAAGCTGGTTGCTATGTGAATGAAGTTCCTTTGTTTGTATGGATAGGAGTTCACAAATTCCTGTGTGAGAAAAGTTAAGTTTTTCAAAGCTGAAACCAAAAACAAGGAACGTCTCAAAAACGATCAGCTCTACAAAAAAATGTATACAACATAAATTGTGTTTTTTAATGTGCTCTACATTTTTTCTATATTAAGTTTTTGTCAATTTCTTACTGTTTAGCAGTTATGCAAAATTCCGTAAAATTCACTCAGAATAAAGCAGTCTTCAGAGGCTATTCCCAGAAAATTCAAGATATACATTTTATTTGTCAGGTAAATATCTTTAATATACGATATATTAATCAAAATCGTTATAGCCATTTTTTAGAAAATTAACCCGAAAAAATCCATCGTCCTCCGCCGGGCTTGAAGCCGCGACCTTGGCTGTATGAAGTTAGCATGGTAACCATTACACCACGGAGGGCGGCATTATTTCCATGTAAAGGGTAGTTTGGGGTGGGGGATTTTTCTCAAAATATTCGTGTCGCATCCTTGGAAGATACTAAACCTAAATACTAAGTTTGGTATTTTACCGACTTTTCGTTTTTGAGTTATCGTGTTCATAGACAAACTGACACTTGAACACACGGACACACATACACACACGGACCTTTTTGCGAAAATGCTTTTTTTAGATAAAGGGGACCCTTAAAACATATATTTCCAGTGAAATCTCGGTATCGAATTTTTGGGTGGAGTGCATAGTACGTATAGAGAAAGTAATAACCCATGATAAGATATAAAAATATGTGCAAACAGTTCTTTGGGAAATCTGCATTTTCATTATTTAGATTCCTGAGATTCATTGTGTGATAGGTTTCTAAAAAGCAGATTTCTGTGTCCGGGTTTGAAATTGCTCTACCGTGCTCTGCATTTTTGTAGGGTTTAGTAGTTATGCAAAATCCCGTATAATTCATCCAGAATAAAGTAGTGTTCACAGGCTATTCCTAGAAAATTCAATACATTTTAATTGTCAGGTAAATATCTTTAATATACGATATTTTAATCAAAATCGTTATAGCCATTTTTGAGAAAATCAAAATTTTCGAAAAAAAAGTTTCATGCAAAGGGTAGTTGTGGGTCCCCCTTTAAAATCCTCCCGTCGCATCTTTGGAAGATACCAAACTTAAATACCAAGTTTGGTATTTAATGGACTTTTCGTTTTTGAGCTATACTGCCCACACATACACATACACACATGCTAAATGCTTTTTTTTGGATTCAGGGTGTCCTAAAACATGTATTTCAGGTGAAATCTCAGTATCGAATTTTTGGGTGCATTACAATACCTTCTCTATACACCATGTACATAGTACGTATTGAGAAAGTAAAAATAAGTGTAATTAAAATAAATGTACACAGCTATATATGTGCAATGAAAATGAAGATATTGCATCTAAATTAAGAATTATTATTAACTGAAATATGCACTCTATTACGTAAAGTATTTAAATGTTTGATAGCATTTGACAGCATGTGGTAGTGAATTCCAAAGCCTAGCATGCTCACGGTGAAAGGTGATGAAAATAGAGTGGTGAAGTGGTATTGAAAGCGTGTGTGAAGGTTGTGAGATGAGGACGAAGGTTTAAAGTAAGAATTTAGGTATGTAGAGAAGAAGTGCCAATCAGTTTACTGAAAAGTATAAGATGATGAATGCTTTAGGGTCAATAAAATACGACCATGACAATTAATAAAGAAACGGTGTCATGTGTTCGTAACGACATGCATCACAGATGTAGAATATCCGCGTATTATCACGAGAAAAAAAGAATCGTCATACTATAAAACTCTGATGTGTTCCAGTCACATTAATGTCTCTACACCTCTGCAATAAATTATTGTTAAAACCCGTATTATTCAATTTAGTTCGTGCTAATCGAAGACAGGAGTTGACAAATTCTCGTATGGAAAAAGTAGATATCTTAAATCTGAAAACATTGACAATGAATATCTCAAAGTCGGTCAACTCCAGAAAATCGTATATGACATAAATTGTTTGTTTTAACGAAATCTACAGTTTTTTTGTGTAAGTTTTTGTATATCGTTACGGTTTAACAGTTATACAAAATTTTGCAAAACTCATCCAGAATAGAGAGGTCTTCAGAGGTTATTCCGTAAAATATCAAATATACATTTTAATATCTTTAATATACGGAGTTTTAATCAAAATATTTAGTGCAATTTTTAAAAAAAAAACAATTATAATCAAATTTGTTAAGTCATTTTTGAGAAAATAAAAAATTTCAAAAATTTTCCTCTAAATCTCCATGTAGCATTCTTGGAAGGTTTTATACTTAAATACCAAGTTTTATGTTTTAACGGAATTTTCCGTTTTGAGTTAAGATACACACACATACACACATACACACACACACACACTGTCTCTGTCTCCCTCCCTCACAAACATTGACCTCTTAAGTTAAATACCACGTTTGTTGTTTAACGGAATTTCCAGTTTTGAGTTAAGATTCACACACACATACATATACACTGACCTCTTTCTAAAATGAAATTTTGGATTCAGTGGTGCTCGAAACATGCATTACGATGAAACCTGGAATAGAATTTTTGGAATGAATACAATAATTTCTCTATCTGCTATGACGTACATATTACTTGGTAGAGAAAGTAAAAACGATGAAGTGAGTTGAAAGGTTCTTAGGAGCAATAAAATAAAACTTAGTGTGCGTGATTCCACGGGAAAAATGATACTATTTGAAGTACAGACATGAGAAATCAAAATGAAGGATGGATTGGGAACAGTAAACAGAGTGAATCAATAAACTTCGCATTTAAAACAAAAGTCAAATATTAAAAGAAAGCTTAACGTGATAAGAATCATATTTGACTACATTTCATCCAATGGTAAATAGTATCCATAAATCGGTGAAATCTCATAAAAGAATGTAGGCGTAAGTTTAATTTTAAAAAAATCATTAAAAGAGTATACAATTAATAAAAATATAAAACTAAAGTACAACTTTAAATGCGCCCACTTTAATCTTACTGTGTCAGTTTTGTCAATATCTCTGCATGTTTACTGCTTACCTATAATAAATCCAAGAAAATACGTGTTCATAAGAATAGGAAAACAAAAGTGATTACAATGTTTTTATATACTTATATTTTGTAATGCCTATGTCATTGTTGTGTTGTGGTTTTATATGTTGTGTATATATTTCTCTTAAGTACATTTGTATATTATAATAGGGTACTCTAATGCATCTGAATAAGGTGTACTCTGTGTTAGAAAGTTATATTGCTCTCTTTGAATATCTTTGTCTTTTTATGTTCTTGTTTACTCTTTTAATTCCTTCTTCTTATTGTTGTGTTTTAATATTGCTTACTATTTTGTGTATTGCAAAAGCACGTTCGGTCTGTGGACCCGTGGGACTGTTTAAGCTCAATGTATGATACTGTTATGCCAATAAATACACTTATTCATTCATTCATTCAAGAATATGTTATTACAATAAAAATTTGGATATCAATGTACAGGATACAGGATTCGAAGTTACCTGAATATAAAATCTGACATGTTCCATTCACTCGACTTTCTCTAGCTGTTCCGCTAACAAACGTTTCTTACAAAAGATCATTCTTGTATCTACATCATGCTAATTGAGATAAACATTAACAGAATTGGTCTTATTGCTTGTTTCTTTATGAGTATAAAGAAAATATGGGAATTCGTTAGAATAAGGCGATAGTCAAATCTTTTGGAAACCGGTCGCTATATGAAACAATTGAAATTCAGTTCTCTTTGCTAACTAGGAGTAAACAAAACAGAGACGAAAAGGAAGATGTCTACCCGTTTGAGAAAAGTTTAAGTAGCTTAAAACTGAAGCCAATTACACGAAATATCTCGTAAAGGCAAAAATGTATGTTTGTGACATAAATTGTATATTTTAACGAAATCTACATTTTTTGTGTAGTAAGTTTTGTCTAGCTCTTACGGTTTATCAGCTACCAAACTTTATACAACATTCATCCAGAACGAAGAGATATTCAGAGACTATTCCCAGAAAATTCAAAATACACATTTTGTCATAAAAATGTATTTAACATACAGTATTTTAATCAAAATCTTTAGAAACATTTTTAAGAAAATCAAAATGTTCACAAAATGTTCCATGAAAAGGGTAGTTGGGTTGAGGATTTTCATATCCTTGAAAGGTACTAAACTTAAATACAAAGTTTGGTATTTAACCTTTTTCTAAACTGTTATAAGAATTTGTAGGTTACAAATCGTGGATCTATCACTAAGTGATAAAATACAGCTGACTCAATGATATTATGAAAGCAAGAAGAGTTTTTCTCAGGGTCTGAGAAAATTTAGAACTCTTAACAGTTTAAGGGCAAGTCCATGTTCCATTGATAAAGGTCCAACAAAGTGGCTGCCGCGATCTTCCAATTTAAATCCGACCGACTTTTAGTTGTGGGGCTACCTTAAAGTACGAGTTTTCCTGACGCATACAACAACTGAAAGAAGCTATCTCGCAAGGAATTGCTAATATCCAAGATATTTGCAAAATGCTGTGGGTGGACCCCCAGAAAGAATGGTGTACATTGAACAAGAGAACGGAAGACAGCTTACCAAAGTCACAAAACCCTCTGTTTTTCCAGTGTGCGACTTCTTTTGTTTATTTCTTTTGTCAGATATTATAATATCTATAATGGTTAATGGTTTGAAGTGGCTAATGATTTTATTAACTGAATTTCATATGTATCTCAAAACTGTAGAGAATTGTACATAACAATATTTTCTTACCTTTTACAGTTTGTGAAGGAGCTTCAGGTTTGTTCATTTTAGTGTCTATATCAAACATTTTTGTACATTTTTGTGCACCTTACACCAAAATGTTTAAAATCAAGCTAAATTTAAGCTAGACTTAAAACCAAGTAATTTTCTCTTGGTAGTTTTAGACTTTGACCGTGTCGTTTAACCTGATTGGTTATATCGGACGATGAATTAAATCGGTGAAGTGATGCTCAAATGATCTCGTGTTCCATGGAGCTTAGATTTACTCGACATTCGTCTTCTCAGGATAAGGGAAACCTCCAAGAAAATCTTATACGAGTAAGTTGACCTATTCAGATTCGAACTTGACCTTTTGAATGCGAGACACTTTACCCCTACACTATCAAGGCGGGCACCTTTCAATTTTTTTCTTATAAAATTCCAACTTATTAAAATAGAAGTTATAGATAAGGGAGAGAGTGTGGTCAAATAAAACTTATCATAATACTTGATCGGCTCAAGTTTCGTTGTAATTCTAAATAGAAACCTGGAGTCAGAAAAGCAGGAGGGTGAAAAATGAGACTCCTTAGCCTTCACCTACTAAACGGGAGCGTATTCCAGCTAACCCCCAGATGATATACTAACATACGCCATGACAAAGACTTTGGATCACAATGGTGCCCAGATTTTGGAGAATTTCTTCCTCTTCAGGCAGCTCGACTGTTTGCTTTATCATCGACCTCGGCACGGAGCAGCATTGCAAATATTTTATGTCAGTGAGATGGCCTTACAGGCGACAGTGCACAATGGTCAAGTTACATTTCACTTCCTTTAGAAGCCCTTCCAGTTCCGTTACATAATTCCTATCCTTGTCAGCGCCGTGTAAGAAATACACGTGTGTAAACAAATTCTGTATATGACGCATCTATTGTTAAGTATGCCCAGCAAGGATGCAAAGTAACTGAAGTTCTACACAGATGCCATGCCATTTCAAGCATGTAAACATAATATATGAAGCACACAGGTAATAGTGGTAGGCAAGTAATAAAATAAATAGCACGGTCACATGGCTACCTTTTATTAGTGGGTATATGAGTACAAACTATTCATCCTAAAGTTCATAGTTAAATCTACATCGCTTAATACAGATATACTTTTGGAGAAATAGCTACGGTCCACATTTCATTATACAGTAGTGATATTAGTTCTGACACCTTTTACTTCTAAAACACGTATGTACGTACAATGCACATAGTCGATAGAAAAGATACTGTATTCGATACCGAGATTTCATCCAAAATGCATGTTTGAGACCCCTTGAATCCAAAAAAGAGCCTTTTTTTTTTTAAACATATCCATGTGAATGTGGGCAGCAGAGCTCAAAAACGAAAAGTCCGTTAAATACCAAAATTGATATTTAAGTTCTGCATCTCCCAAGAATACATGATGAAGATTTTCATGAAAATCCCCATCCCAGCTAACTTTTACATGGAAAAAATTTACAAAATGTAAATTTTCTTAAAAAAGGACTAAAAATTTTGATTAAAATCTCATATATTTAAGATACAAAAAGTATATTTTGAATTTTCTGGGAATAGCCTATGAATATCTCTTTATTCTGGATTTATTTTGCATTACTGGTAAACCGTAAGAGATAGACAAACACACACTGTACTAAAATGTAGAACACGTCAAAACACACAATTTATGTCCTTTATATTTTTGCTGTGGAGTTAACTGTTTCCGAAATATTCTTTGTTATTGGCTTCAATTTTAAGCTACTTAAAATTTTCTCAAGTGACAGGTCATCTTTCTTTCGTTTCTCTCTTGTTTTACTCCTAACCGTGCAAAGCGAACGGAATTTCAATTATTTCACATAGCTACCGTTTTGTAAAGGATTTGGCTATCGCAATATTGGCTTATTTCCCTTCTACTTAGAAGGAACTAATGCAACCATATTTCGATTACCATGACGTTCATAAAGGAATAATCTTTAGTAACTATAGCTTTTAGAGAAAGTCATGTATATGGAACACATCAGATTTTGTGATAGTAAGTTTTTATTGCGCAATCAGAATGAAAAGGTCTTCATAGATTGTTAAAAGAAAATGCAAAATATATGTTATATATGTGTACAGTGTTTTAATACAAAATATTAAGTGTTATTTTTAAAAATCAAAAGTAATCAAACATTTTTTGTGTGGAGGGTAGTTTGGGAAGAAAAATCTGTTCAAAAATCTTGGTATTACATCCTTGGAAGATTCTCAACTTAAACACCAAGTTTGGTGTTTGTGCGATGTTATAATGTTCATATACAGCGTTCAGGGGACTTCAAAACGCCTATTTTCTTGAATTCTACGTATGGAATATGTATGCAATACGTTCTCTAGTATAGATAAGTATAAAAATAACTCTTGACTAAAGAGTATTATATTCAAAATGGGACAAGAGTTACCTCACAAAAATTAATAACTTAGCGTACAAGTCTAATCCAAATAATAACACGTTAAGCACTCCTTTCTGTTGTATCACTGTTCTTCTGACAACATAGGGCAAAGTATTTCCTTTCAGAACAAACCTTTTTCTTTCATCCAAACGTCTTATCGATCTTAACCAGCATCGAACTTGAGACTCTTGGCAAGCGGATTCCCAAACAATGGGGACGGCATAACTGCAGCAGCAGAATTTGTGATGCTAGCAAACTGGGCCACCGAGCAATGAACTCATGAATACAACGAATTATCTTGTGTCTAGCATATTTTCACAGGCATTGAATTTAATGAGTGTACATTAAAATTTACTTTTCCCAACAGAGAATTAGTTCACGAAACCAACGTGCAAGGGTTCACAAAAGAGTGCCATCTTAGTGGAGAAGAGAGGTTCTCTGGTAGGGGATAGATTGAAAACAAAGGACTGCTGTGGGGTTACTCTTCAGCGGGTTATAACTAGGGTCCAGATTTTAGGGGTTCAACCTATTTTCCCTTGCTATTTAATTAACACATTTCAAGATATATTCGTTTCAATCCTTCTGAAAATGTGAATTTCATTTCACCTAAACAAAATATAGTGTGATCCATTCGCAAGATTTCCTCTACCTGTTCTGCAAACAAACTAATTTTAGAAAATTCGTATACCTACAGCATGTTAATCAAGATAAACATTAGCATAAATGGTCTTATTACTTGCTTCCCTGTAAGTACAAGAGAAATAGGGGACTACACTAGACTAAAGCGATAGTCAAATCTTTCAAAAGCTCATCGCTATGTGAAACAATTGAAATTCAGTTCTCTTTTGTATTCCCGGGAATAGTACAAAGAGATAGTTAACTAATAGAAAGTTAACTTTCCGTTTGAGAAAAGTTTAAGTTGGTTAAATAACGAAATAATTAACAAGGAGTATCTCAGAAACGGTTAAATCTACAGAAAAATGTATCTGACAAATTATGTCCTTTAATGAGATCTACATATTTTTGTGTAGTAAATTGTCCATTTCTTATGACTTACGAGCTACACGAGTCATAAAGAATGAAGAGCTTTTCGGAGACTTTTCTCAGAAAATTTATTTCGTTTGTCATGAAAATATATATAATATTGAATATATTGTATTCTAATAAAATTCGTTACAACAATTTGAAACGCACAGTAGTGGGAAAATCAAAAATCTCCAAAACTGTTCAATGTAAAGGGTAGTTGGGGAAAGCGTATCTTTCTAAAAATTTCCGGGTCGCATCCTTGGCACATATTGAACCTAAATACCAAGTTTGGTACTACCAACTTTTCGTTTTTGAGTTATGATGTCCATAGAGACATACACCATACACACACGAACGTTTTTTTTATGCTATTTTTGGATTCAGGGGCCCATAACATTTATTTCCGGTGAAATCTCGGTATCGAAATGTTGGTAGGAATACAATACCTTTTCTTCTACCGTGCACATGTACATGCACGCTAGAGAAAGTACCAATCGGATGTGTTCCTTTCACACGACTTTTTCTACCTGTTCTACAAACAAACTGTTCATACAAAATGTGTTCTTTTATATCCATCATGTTAATCCAGATTAACATTAACGAAATAGTACCATTACTTTCTTACTTACAAGTAGAAAGGAAAACAGGTAATATACCAGGATAAAGCAATAGCAGCATCCTTCAAAGCTGGTCACTATGTGAAACAAAGTTCGATTGTCTTTGCATGGCCAGGAGTAAAACAAGAGAGATATGAAACGAATGGAAACTTCCCATTTGAGAAAATTTGTAACCAATAAAAAAAATACCTCGGAAATTATTAACTCTACAGAAATTTGTAACCAATAAAAAAATACCTCGGAAATTATTAACTCTACAAAAATTTATTGTGGCAAATTGTGTGTTTTAATGAGATCTACATTGTTATGTAGCGAGCTTTTTACTATCTCTTATAATTTACCAATTATACAAAAGTCGTCCAGAATGGAGAGGATTTCAGAGGCTATTTCCAAGAATCTCAAGATATACACTTTATTGTTATGTAAATATCTTTAATAAATTGCATTTTAATCAAAATCGTTAAGAGAAACTTCCGAAAAGTGTTCTATATAAAGAGTAGTTGGAGTGGGGGATTTTCTTGAAAAATTTACTGCCGCATCCTTGGAAAATGTTTTACTTAAGTTTGCTATTTAACCGATTTTTCATGTTTGAGTTATGGTATACACACACACAAGCGCGCGCACGCACGCAAACCTTTTTTACACTTTTTTTTTTTTAGAATCGGGAATTGAATCTCGGTATTTAATTTTGAGTGGAATACAATAGCTTCTCTACCTGCTATGTGCATTGCACATACTAGAGAAAGTAAAAATGAAAGTGTGAAATAATTCTCCGTTGTTCATATATAATCCTCATGAAACTAAGAAAAACAGAAAATTATTGGTGTCTATATTGATCCACGAGCCAAAACCTAAACAAACAATTTTAAGCACACAAGAAATCTAAAGAGAAGATTTATGCCCTGGTTATAATTATATATTATTAGCTGGCTTACTCGCATTGCAGGTTAGCTTTTTAAAATCAAGTGACGAACTAAATAATTTCATTTAATGTTCTTATACTTTTGTGAAACTGGCATCTCGTCTCCAGCTTACATGTTAGCGATAGTGATGATAACAGTAAAAGTTAAAGTAAAATAAGAATACAATGATAATTTTAAGAGTTAAATTGAAACAAAGAAAACAATGATAATGTAAAGTTTTAAAATAAAACAAATAAAGCAGTGAAAATGTCAAGTGTCAAACTAAAACAAATAAAAGAGCGGTAATGTTAAACTAAGATAAGAAAACAGTGATAAGTGTTAAGTGTTACACTAAAACAAAGAAAGAAAAATGTTAAGTTTTAAACTAAAGCAATGAAAACAGTGATAATAATAAGTGTTAAACTAAAACAAAGAAAACAGTGATCATATTAAGTGTTAAAGTAAAACAAAGGAGACAGTAATAATGGCAATTCTTAAAACCAAAACAAAGGAAACAGTGATAATACCAAGTTTCAAGTAAAACAAAGAAAACCTGATTATGTTAAACTGAAACAAAGAAAACAGCGATAATCTTATGTGTTAAAATAAAACAAAGAACACAGTGATACTCGTAATGTTAAATGTTGAACTAAAACAAAAAAAAACAGGGATTAATGTTAACTGTTAAAATAAAACAAAGAAAAGTCATACTTTTATTGTCAACTAATACACTAAAACAAATAAAGCAGTGATAATGTGAAGTGTTAAGCTAAAACAAGACAACAGTGATAATGTGAAGTGTTAAGCTAAAACAAGACAACAGTGATAATGTTAAGTGGTAAACTAAAAAAAATAAAAAGTGGTCATTTTAAGTGTTAAAATAAAACAAAGAAAACAGTGATACTCACAAAGTTAAATATTAAATTAAAACAAAGAAAACAGTGACGGCGTGAAGCGTTAAATTAAAACGGAGAAAATAGTGATAAGGTTAAGTGTTAAAATAAAACAAATAAAACAGTGATAATGTTAAGTATTAAAATAAAACAAATAAAAGAGTTATAATGTTAAACTGAAATAGGAATCAGTGATAATGTAAAATATTAAATTGGAACAAAGAATGCAGTAATAACGTGAAGTGTTAAACTAAAACAAAGAAAACAGTGATAATGCTAAGTGTTAAACTAAAACAAAGTAAACAGTGATAATGCTAAGTGTTAAACTAAAACAAAGTAAACAGCGATAATGTTAAGTGTTAAACTAAAACAAAGTAAACAGTGATAATGTTAAGTGTTAAACTAAAACAAAGAAAACAATGATAATGTTAAGTACTAAACTAAAACAAAGTAAACAGTGATAATGTTAAGTGTTAAACTAAAACAAAGTAAACAGTGATAATGCTAAGTACTAAACTAAAACAAAGTAAACAGTGATAATGCTAAGTACTAAACTAAAACAAAGTAAACAGTGATAATGCTAAGTACTAAACTAAAACAAAGTAAACAGTGATAATGCTAAGTACTAAACTAAAACAAAGTAAACAGTGATAATGCTAAGTACTAAACTAAAACAAAGTAAACAGTGATAATGTTAAGTGTTAAACTAAAACAAAGTAAACAGTGATAATGTTAAGTACTAAACTAAAACAAAGAAAACAGTGATAATGTTAAGTACTAAACTAAAACAAAGTAAACAGTGATAATGCTAAGTGTTAAACTAAAACAAAGTAAACAGTGATAATGTTAAGTGTTAAACTAAAACAAAGTAAACAGTAATAATGTTAAGTGTTAAACTAAAACAAAGTAAACAGTAATAATGTTAAGTGTTAAACTAAAACAAAGTAAACAGTGATAATGCTAAGTGTTAAACTAAAACAAAGTAAACAGTGATAATGCTAAGTACTAAAATAAAACAAAGAAAACAGTGATAATGTTAAGTACTAAACTAAAACAAAGTAAACAGTGATAATGTTAAGTACTAAACTAAAACAAAGAAAACAGTGATAATGTTAAGTACTAAACTAAAACAAAGTAAACAGTGATAATGCTAAGTGTTAAACTAAAACAAAGTAAACAGTGATAATGTTAAGTGTTAAACTAAAACAAAAAAAAACAGTGATAATGTTAAGTATTAAACTAAAACAAAGTAAACAGTGATAATGTTAAGTGTTAAACTAAAACAAAGTAAACAGTGATAATGCTAAGTGTTAAACTAAAACAAAGAAAACAGTGATAATGTTAAGTACTAAACTAAAACAAAGTAAACAGTGATAATGCTAAGTGTTAAACTAAAACAAAGAAAACAGTGATAATGTTAAGTACTAAACTAAAACAAAGTAAACAGTGATAATGTTAAGTACTAAACTAAAACAAAGAAAACAGTGATAATGTTAAGTACTAAACTAAAACAAAGTAAACAGTGATAATGTGAAATGTTAAACAAAAACAAAGTAAACAGTGATAATGTTAAGTACTAAACTAAAACAAAGAAAACAGTGATAATGTTAAGTGTTAAACTAAAACAAAGAAAACAGTGATAAAGTTAAGTGTTAACCTGAAACAAAGAAAACAATGATAATGTTATGTGTCAAACTAAAACAAAGAAAACAGTGATAATGCTAAGTGTTAAACTAAAACAAAGTAAACAGTGATAATCTGAAATGTTAAACAAAAACAAAGTAAATAGTGATAATGCTAAGTGTTAAACTAAAACAAAGTAAACAGTGATAATGTGAAATGTTAAACAAAAACAAAGAAAACAGTGATAATGCTAAGTGTTAAACTAAAACAAAGTAAACAGTGATAATGTGAAATGTTAAACAAAAACAAAGAAAATGTGATAATGCTAACCGTTAAGCTAAAAAAAGAAAACAATGATAATGTTATGTGTCAAACTAAAACAAAGAAAACAGTGATAATATGAAGTGTTAATCTAAAACAAATAAAACAGTGATAAAGTTAATTGTTAACCTGAAACAAAGAGAACACTGATTTTCGTAATATTTGGTGTTAAACTAAAACAAAGAAACAGTGATATCATGAAAACCAAAAAAAAAAAAAAAAAAAAAAAAAAAAAAAAAAAAAAAAAAAAAAAAATAATGTTAAGTGTTGAACTAAAAGCAAGAAAACCGTAATAATGATAAGTTTCAAACTGAAAAAAAGAAATCAGTGGTAATGTTAAGAGTTAAAACAAAATAAAAAACGGCGATAATGTTGTGTTAAACTAAAACAGCAATGATAATACCAAGTGTTAAATTAAATCAAACAAAACAGTGTCAAAGTTAATCTGGACCACTGTTTTTTGAGTAGGTAAGTTAAGAACATAGACTAAACTAAGTTTAAGTCTGCAATCTACTGCTAAGCGTAGTAAGCACAAGCCCTTAGGATTTGCTGGCCTAATGATCTCCCAACAGCAACCACCTGCATCTACTGAAAGCCCTTGCCTAAAGGCATGTACTGGATATTTATTTGTTTATTCAATGCAGGAGATGTTTATGGCGACTCCTCTATTTTTTCCCTTATATTTGAGCGAAAGCCCATCTCGGTTATTCCTAATTGCCATGCTCCCCGAATATTCCTCGATATTCATGCAAAAGGTTTGGACATTATTTCAATATTTGTAATTTATCAAACACTGCAAATGGTATGCAATGAAACAATGTGCAAACCTCCGAATAACTTTTATTCTAATTATGTAGACTGTGCTGTAAGGTACCTGTATGCTTAAACTTTCTAATGATCCTCACAAATGAAAGTTTTAATTTATTTATATTAAGGAGACGTTACCCGAGAATATTTTGAAAATGGTGAAATTTGTTTGGAAGGGATTTTGATTAGAATAGTGTTAATTAGCTTCCTATGATCTCTCTCACAAACCATTACTTTAACCCTTTATTTGGAGCATTTAAAATGTATTGCATTTCGAGTTTTTGTTAACAAAATTTACTTTTTCCCTTAATCTATTGGTCCAAACACCCAGGTTTTAATGTTCTATAAATAATCTGAATCCTTCACACTTTTAATATTTGTGATAAATTATAGTAAAAAATTAAACAATTTCCCAATTCAATAAATTTTTTCTGTAAATTATTAAAAATATGTGTAATTTTTAGACAAACTAAATAAGGGAAGTAATTGATTCAAATACACATGTAAAAATAATAACTAAGTAACACATTTTTCGAGGAAAGGTACATATAGGTAATATAAATAAGTGTTTATAACAATGGCATATTAAATAAGTAAAACATATTCAGAATTATGTGGTTTCAGTTCAAAATGAAATGGCCTGTTATTTATGGACGCTCTTTAACTCCTTTGGTTCTCAGCGTCCCATTCTATATTGGGCGTGAAAGATCGCTTAATTTTGCTCAGAGGCCTCTCTTATCAGGCTTGAGGTTGTTTTACGTGCCGTAAATCTACGACACGGGACCCACAGCTTTACTTCCCTTCCGAAGGAAGCCATGCTAAGGATTTTTACGCCCGAAAAAATCCATCGTCCTCGGCCGGGTTTGAACCCGCGACCTTGGGTATATGAAGTTAGCATGGCAACCATTACACCGCGGAGGGCGACGGTTTCAGTTCAAGTTGTTATGAATGAAAGTAATAAGGCATGGCTGACAAAATTATTGATTTTGTTTACCATAGAGCGTGTAATGCCATTGCCACAGGAATTTTATGAGAAGGTGAGTCTTTCATTCGCCTACTAAAAGAGAAAATTGATAATAATACAAATCAGCGAAACAATGTTTTGTTTTAAGTCAGAAGATTATTTTTTCGAAGGTCGCAGACTGCCAGTTTTTTACAAAGAGGTTGAATTGTTGGCCTGGGATTACGGAATCCAAATTTGTGTCTATTTAACTCTGGGACTAAAAACGAGATACATATTTCAAATTTAATCTGCTATTATCTGGAACATTAAGGCTTAATTCATGGTATGTGTTGTAAACATGTACAAAGAAACTAAATTAAAAATATTTAAACCAATAGTCCGGAAATGAAATGATGTGTTATTTATGGACGCTCTTTAACTGGTGTGGTCCTCAGCGTCCCATTCTCAGCGTGAAAGACCGCTTAATTTTGCTCAGAGGCCTCTCTATCAGGCTTGAGGTTCTTTTACGTGCCGTAAATCTACGACACGGGACCAACGGCTTTACTTCCCTTCCGAAGGAAGCTATGCTAAGAATTTTTACACCCGAAAAAATCCATCGTCTGCGACCTTGGGTATTTGAAGTCAGCATGGTAACCATTACACCACGGAGGGCGATAATAGTCCGGAGCACAGTCACATAGAGTCACGTAGAAATTAAATTTGTCTTTAATATCAAAGGTATTAACGATGGAAATAGACTATCTACGACGATATTTAGAGACTCTAGGACAGAAATTATAAAAAAAATGTTGTGATACACAAAAAATGGCTCTACAATCTACAGTTTTAGAGTTCGTTCGGTACAAACAATTGAATTGTATATACACACGATGAGAATGGACAATCAAACACTTCCAAGAAGAATTATACAATGGGTCCCTCCTGGAAAAAGAGGCAAGGGTAGACTTAGAAGCACATGGCTAAATGATGTGAGGAACCACTGCAGATAAAAGGCTTGGGAGTTTGGGAGGATAGAGGATAGAGAGATACGGAGACACTGAATTAATTATTTCTAATGCGTATTTGTTATGTACAGGATAAACAATTAGAACTTACAAAAATTAACTTTTATATAATTATCTATCTTTTCTGTATTCATTTCGGTATTCTTTATTTATTGATACCGGCTAACTTAAAACAAATAACAAAAACGATTTTGTTCCTTTATACCCATTTCCAAACTCAAAGGTGCATTCTGCTACAATGCTACTGAGCTCCAGTCAAAACTTGGGTGTGCAAATCATCGTTTATTTTACATGTGCCCATCCCTTCTTTTGTCACAGTGTCACTACAGCGAGGATTCGAACATAAGTTAACCTCTGGCGGTTTCAGCCAACTAAGCTACGAATCCTAAATCAGGTCCTAAATTCTGGTCAAAATAAATTGTGCTGGGAAGGGTTAAAGAATGGTAATCACTTGGGTACTCGAAGATGCCAAAGGCCAAACCCTGTTATACATAACCAATTACTTAAAAAATGACTCCATCATTCCAACTTACGATTCTTCCACCGCCAAAGCGTACTTATATAGTGTAGAGTATTTCCAGAACTTTGAGGCGGAAAGGTTCGGAAGTCAGACGTTATTAAAATATAGGGACATTTTTCATTCAATATTTTGAATAGTCGGTGCTCCATAACATTACAGTTATAACAGGTAAGGGGGAGGATTAACTCTAAAAAAAACTCTACATCATTGTAAAATAATTTCATAAAGCTCAAGGGAGATAAATGAAATCAATTAATTCGTAACTGGAGCTTAAAAACTCGGTGAGCCAGCTAGTCATTAATATATCAGGAAATGATCAATGATTGAAGGATTTTGCATCAAATTATCTGCAAGCTCTTTAGAGTAACTAATAGCCATTAAAAATAGAAAAAATGACGAGTTCCATTCCCACAACTTTCTCTAACTGTTCTGCAAATAAATAATTCTTACAAAAGGTTAAAGTTAAATATTACCAGAAATTGTCTTATTACTCAGTTCCTAATAAGTAAAATAGAAATAAGGGAATTCACCAGGCTAAAGCGATAGTCAAATCATTTAAAAATATTTTTATCGTCTGTTTCCAAGGCCGGGAGTAAAATAAAAGAGATAGGAAAAAAATATAAGTTCCGGTTTGAGAAAAGTTGAAGTAGTTTAAAATTTAAACCAATAACAAAAATATCTCGGAAATGGTTATCTATACAAAAATTACCTATTCGACATAGCCTGTATGTTTTAACGTTTCTTTATCTAGTAGGATGTTGGTTATCTCTTACGATTTATCACTTATAAAAAGTAATTCACAAGCCAGAGGTCTTCTAAGCCTATTCGCAGAAAATCTGTCAAAAATACCCTAAACATGCTGTATTTTAGACAAAACCTTTAGAGCCACTTTTGAGAAAATCAAAATTTTCGAAAAACATTTGCCATGTAAATGGTAGTCGGGGTTGTGGTAATTTCTTGAAAATCTTCGTATCGCATCCTCGAAATATGCTTAAATTAAATACCAAGTTTGGTATTTAAGCTTTTGAGTTATGCTTCTCACAGACACACACACATTCACTCACACATACACACACGCGTGGATCTTTTTTAAAAATGCTTTTTATTTTTTAATTCAGGGTTATCAAAACACATATTTCCGGTGAAATTTAGGTATCTTATTTTTCGGTGTAGTGCATTGTACATAGTGATGGAGAAAGTAAAAGAGATTGTTGGCAAGTTGCAAGAAGAGTAAAAATGTTTCTTTCAAAATAAATGCCTGCCTAAGTTATACACCTAAATCATTTAATAGCTGTAAAAAAAAAAAAAAAAAAAAAAAAAAAAAAAAAAAAAAAAAAAACTTTTTCAGCCAGTCAGAGTTTTGTAAACAATAATTAGAAAAACTATTAATCTAATATAATGTCAGATATCAAATTATATGCAATTGCCTTGATACCTTATACTAGAGGAAGCAAACAGAGTACAGTAAACATTTGTGTATACCTTAGTGAAAACCGAAAGAATTGTCACGAAATTAATAGGTTATGTTAAGTCTGCATAGCATAGATAATATTATAGTAGCACTCCAAATCTCTTGAAACTGAGAATATATATTACATATTACTTTCTCTACACATATTATGTGCATCGTTTATAGAGAAGGTATGATAATGCACTCAAAAATTCGAAACCCAGATTTCACCGGAAATACATGAATCCAGAAAAATGATTTTTAGAAAAAGGTTCGTGTGTGCGAATGTCGGTATTTAAGTTTGGTATCTTCCAAGGATACAACACGAAGATTTTCAAGAAAATCCCCCACCCCAAAATACCCTTTACTTGGAACATATTTCGAAAATGTTGATTTTTCTTAAAAATGGCTCTAACGGTTTTGATTAAATTACCTTGTGTATAAGATACTTTTATGACAAAGAAATGTATATCTTGAATTTTCTGGAAATAGCCTCTGAAAACCTCTTTTTTCTGTATGACTTTTATATAACTGGCAATCCGTAAGAGGTATACATAAACTTACTATACAAAAATGTAAATCTTATTAAAATACATAATATATGTCATATACTTTTTTTTTTTATTTTGGTAGAGTCAACCATTTTCGGGATATTCCGGATTATTGGTTTCAATTTTAAGCAGAGACTATCGCTTTAGCCTATGCATTTTCTTATTTCCCTTCTGCTTACGAAAAAACTTGTAATAAGGCTAATTCTGCCTATGTTTATCTTGATTAGCATGATGTAGAGACAGATTTTGAATAAAAGGTTTGTTTACCAAACAGCTAGGGGACATCATATGAATAGAAAACATATATTTTTTTCCCTTCTACTTACAAAGAACCAAGTCATAAGGACAATTTCTGCTAATGTTTATTTCTATTGTCATGAAATAGAAGAATAAGCTTTATAACAATAATTTGTTACAGAGATGCACAGAATGTGATGTGAATGGAACACATCAGATTTTTTTTAAATAAAGTATTTACAATTAAGGAAAAGAAACGAGAGGTAAGTTGTTCCTGTGGTGAAAAGAACAGATTCAGATAAACTTGTAACGTTTAAAAACGAAAAATATTGTATCACACACAACTTTTTCTAACCTCCATCCTTTATTTTGATACTCGTACATCTACAAACTATTTTAAGAAAGCTTATTACTTCCTCTAAGACTTACGTACAGTGTACATAGTAGACAGAGAAGATACAAATATCGATACCGAGATTTCACTAGAAATAAATGCTTTGAGGCCCCCTGAATCCAAAAAAGCACTTTTATACAATAATTTGTGTATGCGTGTGCGTGTGTGTGTGTGTGTGTGTGGATGTTCAACTACTCTTATAAAACACATTATTTTATCCACATCATGCTAATCGAGATAAACATTAATAGAAATTGTCTTATTACTTGCTTTCTTGTAAGTAGAAGGGAAATAATGGAATACACTAGGCTAAAGCGATATCCAATTTTTTTAAAAGCCAAATGAAGTTTTGAAATTTGGTTCTCTTTGTGTGGCTTGGGGTAAAACAAACGAGGTATGAAAAATATGTTTCATTTGAGAAAGTTTCAGTATTTAAAATTGAAACCAATAACAAGGAATATCTTGAAAACGGTTAGCTCTACAAAAACTGTATAATACTCAAATTGTGTGTTTTAACGAAATCTACATGTTTTTGTAGTAAGTTTCTGTCTCTCTCTCTTACGGTTTACTAGCTACACAAAAATCATATTCAAGGGCTATTCCCAGAAAACTTTTCGTTTGTCATGAAAATACCTTAAACATATGTTATTTTAATCAAAATCACTAGAGCCATTTTTAAGACAATCAAAATGTTCAAAAAATGTTCCATGTAAAGGGTAGTTGGCATGGGGGGATTTTCTTAAACATCTTTGTATCGCAATCTTTTTAAATACCCGATTTATTTTTCAGTTTTGAGCTATGCTGTTTACAGTGAGAGAGAAATGGACATTTTAAAAAATGATTTTATTAAAGGAGTCTCAAAACGTATATTTACGGTGAAATCTCAGTACCGAAATTTTGGGTGGGATGCAGTATCTTCTTTAACTACTATGTACTTTGTAATCCGTGCTAGAGAAACTAATATTATCCCTGAAAATGTATATATATGTATATATATTTTACAGTGTTATATATTATGCATTAAAGCGTCATAACTCGATTAAATTTGCAAATTAATTGGAAAGGGTTTGGTTTTATCAATTTCACAGATAGGTATTCTTAATGATTATGTAAGTTCTATTGGTCAGTATTCTAAACCAAATGTTTTTTTTTTATATTTATCTGCTTAGAGTGGCAGAGAGATGAAATATAGAAAAGAGCTCTCGGGTCTTGTTATTAAACAAAAGAATGTAATATTGGCTGGCGTGGATAGCCTTTATGAGGAGGTAAGCCACAACACACTCATCATTGCTCAATCTCTAAACAAAAACAAAAACATCCCACATTACAAAGGGCTCTCCACGCTTCTGCTGTTTCTCCAAGTATATAGTTAATGTTTCCCCAATCCCCTGCTGACTATTTCTCGGCATTATGTTCTGTTCCGGAAGAGGCGCACATCAGTATTTCGCGAAACAGCTCAACGTTTCCTCACGTCACTCTTGGCAGGAAGGTTCTGGCGTAAACACGGCTGCCAACTGAAGAATGTTTCCTTTCATCGTCAGCTGCCGAAGGATCTACGCCTTCTCCCGATACAGTAAGAGCACATCATAAACTGATGTTGAATAAGGATAAAAATGTGGCAATTAACTTCCAATAAAAAGTCCAAAGACTTAGCAAACCAGGATCAAACTTAGATTAAAATTATGATGTGTAGATCTGAAACCAAATGTTTAAGGTCATGGATCGACTACTCCAGTCTCTGTTGGGTTAAGCACATTGAAAATTTGACTATGAAATTAAGTACGGTTTGCTTTGCACTCTTTCAGCCGAAGACAGTATAGCTGGGCTGAAAAAAAGGTTACTGCGCCAATTTTCACACGCATTTAATGTATCTATGGAATAATAATATGGAAACGTTGTGCTGAAAAACTGTTACTTCGATAAATTTTGCTTGCATTTAAGGTATGGAATAGGTAATAATATGGATAACTGTGCTGAAAAGTGTTATACTTTGCCAATTTTCACTCGCATTAGGAGTGGAACTAATAATAATAATAATAATAATAATAAGCAGAATAAATTATTATTATTTTGTAATACTCACTTATAACATCTTTTGTTAAAAACCTCTAAATGTATATTATTCTGTGTCAATAGGCAAACTCATTTATGAGTCAGACTAATAAATAAAAAACAATATGAGGAATTGTGCCGAAAACTGTTCCTTCGCATTTTCACTTACATTTACGGTATGGAATAATATGGAGACTTTTGCTGAAAAACTATTACTTCGATAATTTTTGCTTGCATTTAAGTTATGGGATAGGTAAATAATGTGAGTAATTGTGCTGAAAACTGTTATACTTCGCCATTTTCGCACACATTCAAGGTGTGGAATATTATTGGTCTGAAAAACTACTATACTTTACCAATTTTTATTCCTTTTTAGGGTATGGAATAATATTTTAGGGAATTGGGTGAAAAACTGTTATACTTTGTCAATTTTTAGTTGCATTTAAGACATGAAATAATAATATCAATAAATTTCTTTGCTAATTTTCATTTCCGTTATGGTATAGAATAATAATATTAAGGAGACGTGTGCTGAAAACTGTTACTTCGCAAACTGTAACTCGTATTTAAGATAATATTAGGTGGAATTATCCGAAAAACTGTTACCTACTTCGATAATTTTCACTCTTATTTAAGGTATAGAATGGTAATATGGAGGTATTGTGTAAACAGCAACTTTTTATTTTCAAATTACAAAAAGGCATTCATAAACATGGCTATAATTTCATAAAGAGAAGATTGCACAGAAACTTTTAAAACATTAATGCATTAAGTTGTTCTGCATATACATAAAATAAATTCTAATGCAGTTTCGATTATTTCAGAAGTTCATACTAACAATATGCCGAATAAAAATAAGTTGCGTCTCCTTACACAAAAAGCTAAATTATAATAAAGGTCAACAACCTAAAATTAAATATCCTACCTCCAAAGCTAAGGCACGGAGGAACTACTTTATATTTAACACTGAGTTAAATAAATTCCTGCTTCAGCTATATTCATTGAGAAATTCAATTACAATTTCATATAAAATACGTATTTGACAGCCTTAACCTATTCAAAACACTGTGCTGTTGCTGTTCTTGTTTCAGACATCTGAATTTCATTAGACAGTCTTTGAAGCACATTATTCTGATGGCTCTTGCACAAAACATTTTACAGTTTAAGTGTATTCTTTTTAGAGAATTTTAGGCACTAGTTGAACTTAATTTTTAAATTGTATTTCTTACATTTTATCTGTAATTGACAAGTACATCTCTGTGTACGTTTTATAACTATTGTTTATAGCATCCTTTATACTCAATAACGTGTATATACGAATTGAATTATTGAATACTGAAAAGGTCGAACTCCACTCTTGTACACTGACATTATACAATATTGTTATATGTATGACATCATGCATTCTATATAACCTATCACTCTGATATCCAATAATTATTTTTTGTTTTGACGACTCTCAAAACATTAACTATTATTGTGGATGAAGTAAATTTAATTTAATTTTGTAATTGAACGATAACAGTAAATGTCTACAACAGCTGAAGCTTTAGATAAATCTCTGAATTCAAAAGCGTGATTATTAAATCTACTACCATCTAAAATTATTAAGTAATATTCCTGTGTATTAATATTAGTAACACGTTTATTTCTTAAATTAAAGTTTTGGCAAATAGAAGTAATGAAGTTGTAGTAGGAAATGCAACAGAACATGTTGACGGCTTTAAACTATTCATGTTATTTAAAAATGTCACTTATAAAAAAGAATGAAAGTTTGCAATACTTAAATGACATTATAAGTAAATAGTAAAGATAAATTGTAATATTAAAAGTGTGTGACATAATCTAGGCTAAACTATAATAAGTTTTTATTATGCTCAAAAAATAAAAACATACTTCAAGTAGATGAAATACCTAAGAACAAATACATGTTAGAAAACCTAACCTTAAACAAATGAAATACGATAGGAAGTATAAGAAAGTTCCTGTGTGATAAATACACAAAATAAATAAATAAATTAAATAAGTAAATGCAGAAATAATAAAATTAGAAATCATAAACCAAAAAGGATAGAGATATACGACAGCCAATTGTATAATGACATGACATGACATAAACATGATAATTAGTTTGCGATACACAGAAATAATAATAATTATTATTATCATTATTATTATCATTATTATTATCATTATTATCATTATTATCATAATTATTATTATCATTATTACCATGATTATTATTATTCCTGTTATTATTAGATATATTGTTGTTGTTGCTGTTTTATTGATATTTTTATTGTTTTTGTTATTATCATCGTTATTATTATTGTTTTAGAGAGCTACGGAGAAACTAGGGAACCCTGACTAAACTCTTTTTCTTTCAGGAACAAGAAAACAAATAACATATGCAACGATTTGTGAAAGATATTTACGTTTTATGTAGGTTTAAAAGCTACTTTTATAAATTTTGTGCGAAATGCGTTTAAGTAATGTACAAAAGTATGTTCGAATGCCTAGTCTTTATATTATATGAGTATCTCTGGTTTCTATTGGAAATTAATTAGGCGTGTTTGTTTGCTTTAATAAATGCTAACAAAGTTGTTTAGTACACCAAATTTTTAAATTCCGAATTTATAAATAAATCCGAGATTTATCAAATGCATTATGATAACTTAATCAAGTGTGAAGATCTCAAGAGAGTAATGCACGCAATAAGCATTGTTTAAATACACGAAATTATTACATTACCTTTGCTTTATATAAATGTAAATAATATACAACAAAATCCCAGAATAATTTAAAATATAATTTTAATAAAGTATTGTGATAGAAAGAATTATTAATGCAACCTTTACATGTTCATAACTATTAATTAATCAGGTTTGAAATTCCTATCGATATAATTCAGAAAATAAGGAATAGTATTGTTACACAACGAGGTTATGAAAATGTTTACAAAATTAATGAAGTTCCACATTTTGTAAAAGAGCCCATATTACACAAAATTCTTGAAGTTGCTTATTTTAAAAATGTAGCATAAGGTATTTTTTAAAATGATATAGGCTTAATTAGAACAATAATTGACCGAGCATAAAAAGGGTCAAAATTGATACTGCGACGCATTTCAAAGTATGTTTGGCAATTTGAGTGATAATCAGCAGGCATATACTGCAATCGTTTATCTTACATTACACATCAAGTAATGAGACATCGTAAACTGTTACATAAGTACTATCTAATATATAATTCTCTTCAATTGTGGATGATCGGTCTCATTAAAATCAAGAAAACCTACGATATTTAAGAAAAACGTAAAATTTGAGTTTTGAATTACAGTGAACTTGTTAATTTTCGAACTATTATTATTGCTGTTATTATTGCCATTATTATAAAGGTCTCGAATGCGTATGATTTCTTTGTGGAAATGTGTTCCAAAATCAGAGTTTAATTTTAACACATTGCCCAAGTGACCTATTTAACATGCGCAACGCAGCACACGATCAAAACCAAATGCAAGCAGTTTGCTGCATCGAAAGCCCGTGTTCAATATTTGATCAAAGGAAATACAACAGAAATTATCCAAAATTCGAAATGTGGTGTTTGCTCCTCTTTCCATAAAGCGTGTTTATGCACGTAAAGCTTTTTGTTGGTTATCTCTAGCACAGCACATCCCAGTGTACCAAATTTACGATATAACAGCTCTATCAAGGCTTTTCTGAATCAAATTTTTCATCAATATCCTCAAGGAGAAGTTTCATTTAAATTTCATTCATCGAAACATTTATAATAAGGATTTAAAATGAATATAGCACGCAACGTCAGACATTCAAAAGGAAAGTAATTTGACAGTGTGACGAAGTAAATCGTCCTAATATGATAAGGTAACGAAACCAATACCATTGTCCACAGAAGTTTCCTTGACAACAAATATATTGAAATGTTTATAAAGGACTAACCTGAAAAAAATTATATTTTAAACAAAAATGAAGTTTGTTTTCTTATACCTCCATAATGAATTAATCAATTGCTCTAAAACTTGTAATTTATTCATTATTTCCCTCTTAAACAACACCGTACAAGGTGTCTTAATTATCTTCCAAATATTTTGTTTTAACCTAGTATGGAACTAAAAAAAAATCTATATAAGTCACCGAATTGAAAAATAATGCAGCATAATGTATTTCTAAAGGCTTTGTAATAAACTATTATTTGATGGTTGAATCCTTAAGGGTTTTTACATTAATAACGTTTAGTTTTGATGTAATAAATCATTATTGTATTAGCCTTAAACAAGGTATCAGAGGTGTTCAGCTTTTCTGTTTAATGTTGAATTAAAATTATTAAACCAGGCAGACTAAAGGTGAGGTTATCAGTTTAGATAACAAAATACTACCAGAGAGAATATTAAATATAGTGTTAACTTTCCAAACCACTGGTCTTTCTTGCTTAACACTTTCTAACTCAACATTAAGAAGAAAAACTTAATAACTTTGACAGTATTTTTAATATGAATACAAAACTAATACCTGCAATTATCTTGTTGTGTATGTGCATTTCGTACATCAAGCATAAAAATATTCCTGTTTTCTTTCCTGTTTGTTTCACGTATTTATTGAGTGTAAAATGTAGTATTATAGATTCTTAAAATTCATTGCAAAAAATTAAATGTTCACATGGTTCTCGTAAAATGTCAGAGCACTAACATTTTAGGATATACAAATGCTATCTGTAACGTTCATAAAAAATAATACTGAATGAAAATAAATTTTTAATCTAATATAATTAACAAATTTTACGCGTTCCTTAAAGAAAACAGAATTAATTTATAGATCTAAGGACAGTACAAAGCTAGCCATAACATTCTGTGATTATGTCTGTTAACCACGTTATGAATGGGGTTGTTGACTACGCTATAGCAAGCTGTAGTACACGTGCATGAATCTTTAAGGTAGCATTATCCCTTGAGAATGAATGGATTTCAGCATGTACGTGCACAGTCCTTTAACGTTTATGCATGGTGTTTCAACCGAGCAATACAACGGTCTACCTTTATTTACCATTAAGAGCCATGGTCTTATCTTTGCCCTGAAAGCCATACAAAATGTGGAGCGCATATAAACATTTAAACAAAAAACAATGTAGGCATCGTGGCGCTCCGCGATCTCTAGAGCCCACACTGGTTAGGAATAATTTAAAAGCGTAAAATGCCACAGACGCAGCGGTTTACGGCTTTAAACCCGCTTAATAAAACAGAGGGTAAAGTTTGAACTAAACGTTTATTTACTCCTTCGTTATTTAGGTGTTGATTTTAACAATGAATTACTGCTATAAATGATTAAAAATCAGCATACTACACAGTAAAATTTCCGACGTTTTTGGATATACAAAACGAGTCAAACAGACATACTCAAAGAAAATGAGAATTGAGGCAATGTATCTGTGAAATTTTGTGTAAATATGAACATTTTATATTCTTTCATTTGTTAAATGTATAACACATACCTTCATGTTGTACAATTAGTTATCTAACATCCACAATTTTAAAATATTAAACTTAAAAGTGACTATTAATTTGTCCTGTGCCCTTTAGATAAAACACCGTGCTAAACTTTAAATTGTAGTTTACCCACTTTCTTTGTTCAGCATTACCCACCATTCAAAATGATCCTTAAACCATAGCTTTTAACTGACTGACGTGTAGCTTGAAACTTTAAGGAAAGCTTAAGCAATTAAGTAGTAAAAAGAAATTAAATAGTTCAATTATTAAAATAATTTTTTCCATATCTCCAATTAAAAAAGTAGAAAACCCTGTGTATAAAATATATTTACTCCAAAACTAATTAGAATATAGAAAACGTTGCTCAATTCCTTTAAGTTTGTGTGCTAAGCTCAAGTTAAACCTTTGGAAGTGATACAATAAACGTAAGAAGCATTTCATATTACATATCAAACGTGATTGGTTATTAATAACAAATTAATAATCTAATGGTTTGCAATAGCTCGTTAAAATTTTGGGTGAACTTTCTTTGTGTCCTGAGGATATCGTAAAAAATGTCAAAAGGAATGACAATGTAACGTGGACTTTTAGATTTTCCTTAATTTAAATCTTTAAGGTTGTATAGACGATACAGCTTGTCTATTACAGCATCAGAAGAAGTTATTCCAATGGGTGGTCAAAGTTATGAAAGCGATAGTTTAATGCTTTTAAACTAATATGCATGTTAGAGAACATCAATTAGTTAACTGCAAATCCATACTCTATATTGTTGGTAACAAAACACTGTAGCATATCTTCCAAATAGTCATAGATTCGAAATCGAGATAACGATCGTCCTCTTGCCCAGTGTTCATTACTCAATTAGTGCAGTAGGTTAAATGGTTTAGAGAACATATTATCCAGTTAAACTCTTTAAGTTAAATCACTAAAAGCATCTGTAAGTAAATATAAACCTTTTGGGACATTTAAAGCAGTTGTATCACTCCAGTAGTGAAAAAAGTGAAATAAAAGCTAAAAAGGGGGTTTGGCAGAGTACATTGTTTGTGTCATGTTGATGTACAGAACAAAAACATCCAGCACGCAGGGAAGTTGTTAACGAATAACAAGATTCAAAAGAAGTGTAACGTAATGCTTTCCCCATTATAATATACGTCCCTATTCATGTTCCCATTCAACTCCTGTAGTTTTATTGTTTAACTGAAGTAGCGAGTACCTTACGAGGACCTGTGTTGGCAACACTGGACCGGTGTTCAGCTCAAGGCGCGTCCTCCATCTTACAAATTATATATCGATCCCTTGAGAAAAGTTTCGGGAACAGGGAGGTACACATGTTATCAGTAAAATGCACACGCTCTAGATGCCTGTCCTAGCCACACAGCGTCCCCAGTGCTACGCTGCCAGGGACGGGACCCGGCCATTTTCAGAACAAGGAAATGGGCGTGGTACACCCACAGAGAGACGGGTCTGCAACGAGAAGAGTCAACTCACCCTGTGGACACCCTCCTGTGCAGGCTGCGGACGGACATGGAGGATCGGCAGCCACGTGCTTCCGGCTGGTGTGCTCTGAGCGGCGGAGGAGGAGGAAGTGGTTATACTCAGGCACGCCTAGCATCGCCCCAGCGAACCGCGGCGTTGCTCTTCCGTCGTGATGGTGGTTGCGATGTTGAAGGTTGCTGAAGCGAATGTCGTGGCCGCACCACAAACACACACTATACAAGAACACAGCCTGGCAGACCGGCCGGCAGTCACGCACCCACACAGCAAGCCGGCCGCGAGCTCTTCCTCCAGCTCCCTGACGGACCCAGAGCGACGCCTGCGTCCCGCACTCTACACCAGCGCCGCGCGCGCGGCCGTCTACCACACCACTTCGCTCGGTCGGTACTCCCTTCGATTCCCGGCCAGCCACCGCTCTAAACATAACGTGTTATCTTAAAGCTTCGCTAAACTAAGACAAAACGAAGAATTAAATTATATTAAATGGCTGATGGCTGGTTTTACGGATCTTCGCTATTGTACAGCAATCCTGGACACTTTTTAATTAATTTAACTTTCAGATTAAAATATTGCATTAAACTCTAATTCAGAATTATTCTCTTTTTTTTTTTTTTTTTAGTTTAACGTTCTTTAACTTGGTTGGTCATATCGGACGATGAATGAAATTGGTGAAATGATGCTCAAATGATCTCGGGGTCCATGCAGCTTAAAATTCTCGACATTCGTCTTCTCAGGATAAGGGAAAACCCCGGAAAAAAAAACTTATCCGAGTAACTCACCCTAAGCGAGATTCGAACTCACGATCTTTTGAATATGAGACAGACACGCTACCACAAAACTAACCAGGTGGGCGCGAATTATTCTTATTCGAGAAATTATAGCCAGGTAGCAAAATGAAAAATCTGATGTGTTCCATTCACATGACTTTCTCTACATCTCTGCAACAAATTATTCTTAAAAAGTTTATACTTCTATTTACTTCGTGCTAATCGATAAAAAATTATCAGAAATAGTCTTATTACTTACTTCCTTGTAAGTAGAAGCGAAATAAGGGAGTACCATAGGTTAAAGTGATAGTCAAAAGTTGGTTGCTATGTGAATGAAGTTTCTTTGTTTGTATGGACAGGAGTTGACAAATTCATGTACGAGAAAAGTATGTTTTTTAAAGGTGAAACCAAAAACAAGGAGTATCTAAAAATCGATCAACTCCACGAAAAAAGGTATATAAGATAAATTGTGTGTTTTAAGGTGCTCTACATTTTTTGTGTTGTAAGTTTTTGTCCATTTCTTGCAGTTTAGCAGTTATTAAAATTCCGTAAAATTCATCCAGAATAAAGTAGTCTTCAGAGGCTATTCCCAAAAAATTCAAGATATACATTTTATTTGTCAGGTAAATATCTGTAATATACGAAATGTTAATCAAAATCGTTAAAACTATTTTCAGATAATCAAAATTTTCGAAAAAAGTTCCATGCAAAGGGTAGTTTGGGGTGGGGGGATTTTTCTCAAAATCTTCGTGTCTTTAGTATTTTACCGACTTTTCGTTTTAAGCTATCGTGTCCACAGACACACGAGCACACGGACACACACATATATTTCCGGTGAAGTCTCGGTATCGAATTTTTTAGTGGAGTGCAATACCTTCTCTATACACTATGCACATAGTACGTGTAGAGAAAGTAAAAATGAACTTTTTATTTATAGACGCTCATTAACTACTAAGATTCTCAGCGTCCCATTTTATATTGGGCGTGAAAGACCGATTAATTTTACGCAGAGACCTCTCTATCAGGCTTGAGGTTCTTTTACGTGCCGTAAATCTAGGACACGGGACCAATGGCTTTACTTCCCTTTCGAAGGAAGTCATGCTAAGGAGTTTTACGCCCGAAAAAATCCATCGTCCTGCACCGGGTTTGAACCCGCGACCTTGGATATAGGGTAACCATTACACCACGAAGGGCGAAGCCACGTAGTGTTAGTATAATACATCATTGAACTTTTTGCCTCAATCAGGAGCAAAGTTGGCCCTCAGTTACCTATTTGGTCCAACTTTTGAAAATATGTTAATTTATAAATAGATATACACACATATATGTTATTTTATATCGTATCTAATGTGAAAATTGGAATTATTCATACATGTTTACGAGTATTTTTATAGTGTTTAACGCCCGCTTAAACTACTATGGCATCGCAGGTGAAACACTGATAATACACCGGTGGAATGTGATGGTGGGGGAAACCAGAGAAAAACCGTCCCTGCGTCACTTTTCCACCATAAATCCAACATACTGTCGCTTAGGATCGAACTCAGGTCACCTAGCTGAGAGGCGAGTGTTCTAATAAAGGAACTCAAAATTTGGAGAAATATATTAATTATTTTCTCTTCTAAATACATAGAGAGAAGGTATTGTATTCCACCCAAAAATTCGATATCGAGATTTCACCGGAAAACAAGTTTTAGGATGCCAAAAATGAAATTATTATTAAAAATGATATTACTAATCATATTCAACCAATAAATGGTAATTTAATGGTAATAATGTTTTGGAATATTGTGTGTACATGAAGATTTTCAAGAAAATCTCCCACCCTAGACTATACCTTACATAGAAATTTTTTCGAAAATTTTAATTACCTCAAAAATGTTTCATTGTGGCTCGTCAAATGGCTCTCAAAATGTTTAGACGTGTATTTAAATGTGACTAATATTATATAATTATATGTGTATTTTAAGGAAGCTGTTTAGGTAAACTATTAAATATTAACTTTATGGAATATATTAAACACAATGTTTAAACGAGCTATGTATAACTATTATAAAAAAAACACACAATTAATCACCTTTTGATACAGTAATATGAAAGGTTTTTCAAACCAGCCAGTTTGTTGCATAACTTCCAAAATATTAATTGAAAAACACAAATACATTTTTGCAAGAATTTCTTAATTCTATTTAGTTTAAGATAATGTAAGTTTGTAATGCTATTGTCTTATTTATCTTTTTGTGAGTTATGGAAAATAATTATAGCTTAAATGTTTAATATAGCACAACAGTTTTAACTCGTAGTTCCTAAAGTTCTTCTCAAAGCTTCAAGCTAATAATTTACTAAATATTGTATAAGGAGAATCTTGAAAAATGATGAAAAATAGAGTTTAAAGTCCAAAGTGGTGTTTTACCTAAGTGGCACTGGACCAATTAAATATCCGTTAATTGTGGATTTAAAAAAAAATGTATTAAAATATATTAAAAACTCAATGGATAGCATCAAAGTACAACTTATAAGTGTAATATATGAAAGGGGAATTGATAAAAATGAAAGCTAAAGTTTAAAATGTGATTTACCTTAATTGTACAAAATCAGTTAAACAGTCGTTAATAGATTTAAAATTGTTGATATTAAAATTCAGTTATGTAATATGAAATTACAATTTATAATTAAAATAAGTGTTTTAAAAAGTAATATATTTCACTTTTAGTATAAAATTTTGGGTCCTTCATTATCTTTTGTTTGGTAAAAAAATCAATAATATAACAATTAATAAAACTGTATAATACCTGTGGATAAAACTATTATTAAGTACTACTGAATACATTGTTTAAGGTTGAAGGAATTGGTTTCACGATAATGTGTGCGGTTCGCATTCGGAGGTCTCGGGTTCGATTCCCGGTGACCTCCCACTCTGACCATGGGAATTTTGGTGAGTAGTTAGCTTGATGTACCCATTTATAACATTAACCCACTTCCTACATCCTAATTTACTCTATTCCTCTTATAATTTCAGAGCTTTTACTGTACTTTTACAGTGGATATTGGATGTAAGCTATGGCAAATTCAATCTTCAAGATTCGTACTAATCATAAAAGTATATTTCGTAATAAATGAAAATTATATTCAATTCTTATAATAGTGTTAATTGCTGGGAAATGTGTACATTGTAGAGTTCTATAAGTTATAAAGAAAACAGAAAGGATTCCACGCCATTACTGACTAATTCAGATGGTGTCATATTAATCTTCATACAAGTTTAACGTAAATAATTTCAATGAAAGAACGCATAATATGTTATACAAGAAGTATGAGATCGTTCCTGTTTATGATATAATTAAAGTGATATGTTATATGTAACTCATCATCAGGCATAGGAATTTCTAAGCACGGAAGTCAGGACAGAAATAAATAAATTTGATACTCTCTAGACCATAAGAAAGGCATTGTAGAACAAACCACCAGCCTCCATTCCTCAGGACCGGTTTTTAGCTGCCTATCACTGAAGTATGATCTTTTTTGTTTTACTCCTTTGTAATGCGAAAATTTGAGCATAGATAACCTGAATTCAAATGCTTCAGAGTTTCTATGCCTGCTCATATGAGACAAATAATGGCATTTCAAACCTACTTAAATTTGGGAAAATTGGAAGTTACAACAGTAAAAATAATATATGAGGAATGATCAGAAACTAAGGTTACAAAGCCTGCAGTGAAACGAGTTTTTGAAAAATGAATTGAATAAGTTTGTGAAGGGAGAATTGACTAAAAAAACAAACAAAAAACAAAGATCTTTCCGTTTTAAAAGAAAAAATTTGCCCAAATACTTATTTCGTGCAACCAATACAGCCATCTGATAGTACATACATTAAGTTACTTTTCCACATAGACTCCATATCGATTGAGATATTTGTCACTCTGTGGGATGAGTTTGAATATTCTTTCCTGGTAAAATTCCTGTCCTTGCAATGCACCTCCTCATCTGAAGCAAATTGTCGGCCTCCTAGGTGTTCATTGAAGTGAGGAAGCTTGGAGCGAGATCCGGGATGCGGGAAGGGTGGTCCATGATATCCCAGCGAAACTGCTTCTGGGCTGTAAGAGGTCGCATGTTGTCGAGAAGAGATGGCATTTTCGGTAAGGAGTCCTGGTTGTTTCCTCCCGATTGCTTCACGCAATGATCTCCCAGTATCGGTCAGCGGCCTCTTTCCAAAAACTCCACGAGTAGAAACTTCACCTTTCCGACAGATGGCGCTACCTTAAACATCTTTGTCTTTGGATAAGAGGGATATTTCCATGCCACTGACGTCCGCTTGCTTGGGGTAAAGTGGTAAGCCCATCTTCGTCACCAGTGACTGCGGTGACGAAAACTGTTCCCTTCCTTGGAGAATCGTTACAAAAGTTGCAAGCTTGCCCCCATGCGCTTCTCCTTGTATTGGTGCTGCGGAATATTATGAACAAGTGATGAATGCTTCCAAAAGACATTTCCCAGTTCTACCACCATATGCCATAACGTGATCTTCCTGTTGTCCTGAATCAGCTCCTGCACGCAAGCTGGGTTCAGATCTGTGGATGTCATGCCGGGGCGTCCTCGTCGGTGGCGTTTTCTCTACCGGCCGCAAATTTTCGACACCTTCTGCGACATGCTGGTGAGACATAATCTCTTCATAAACCTCTATCAGCTGTCGGTGACTGTCAGCCGCGGTTACATTTTTGCTCACAGAAATCGAAGAACTGAGCAGATTTCTTCGCAAGACCAGTTTTCCAAACGAGTCGCCATTTGCGCTGTAGGTGACAGTTGGCTGAAATCTGCACACTTGCCAACCGTATATATTAGAATTACCTCACACTACTAAGTTTGCTGTGAAAGACGAAACATCAAGAATATAGGCCTGGGAACCTTAGTTTCTCATCATCCCTAGTATTCCGAGCTGAAAAGTGAATGTTTTTGAGAAGAACCGTTTAAAAATTATGTATTACATTCACACTACTTTCTCTATCCTTTATGCTTATAATCGGTATACAAACTTTCTTATTTTCCATCTAGGTAATTTTAATTGAGACTAAGGTTTACAGAAATAGCTATTTATATATTTCGTTATATATACAAAGCGATCAGCGATAGTCAAACGTTTAAGAACTGGAAGGTGTATATATACCTATTGATCTGAAAAAGTCATAGTGTCTCCATGCAATCGCAGTAAACAAGTTAATGTTGAAAGGGCTTTTAAAATGATTAAATATTGGAGAATTCAAACAATTAATAACGGAAATCTCTGCTCTGCACTAGAAGCTAGGGACCTCTTCCAGGATAATCCTAATCCAAACCCTACTCTAACCAGGGGTAGAAGTGTTCAGTACCTTAGAAAGAAGGGACGGGGAGGGAGGAAGAAGGGAAGAAAGAAAGAAAGAAACAATAGATTAGGCATTTTACTAAACAATTTTTCTGCAATTATTTTATTATTTTAATAAAAATGTTATTCATTGGAATGAATTAAGAATGTTGTATATTAATTATCAAATTAAGTAGGTTTAAGTAAAACATGCACTAAATCCTACATCTGAATTCATCCCTTCAAATTATATCAAGATAAAGTTACAGATGCATTTATGTGAACAATTCACAAGAAATCCACATGGACGTAAACTTTGCGAACAGTCTGCAATACGCATTTTGCCTATGATAGTGTTGCATTATTGAATAACAATTGGAGAACGTATATTACGCATTAATGGTTATCATAGCTTCGCGTGCTTCACATTAGCTTAACGATCATCGTTTTCAAAACATCCTGTATTCATCTGCAGGTTCTCATATGTAATTTATGTTTCTGGATGCACTGTCGGGTTCATTTCATATGTGGCTGATAATTTCCCCAAGCCTCGCGGGTTCATAGAGGTCGATGGTTTTCAGGAGAGCCAGTATTGCAGCTAGGATATTCTGCGTTATGTGTATTTTGTCCGCCCACTTAAGTGAATGGTTGGCAGGTAGATCTAGTGACGTCAAAGGCCAAACACAAATGACTAACGATATCGATACTTGAGTTTCTCTTTCACTAAAATTAGCAGAAATTATACCATTAGAACAGTTTCACATGTGCATCTTAATACACTGTTGCACAACAAAGATACTTCTAATCAGTCTTGGAGGAAGTATTGGACTATCAATCACGCGGTCTTCTACATACCGGGACACAAACACTTATTGGCCGATGTCCCATTATTACTTTCTCTAGCAGTATGTACTTAGAGGACAGAGAAGGTTTTTTTTTAAAAAAAAAAAGAAAAAAAAGCTTAACGTCTGTTAACCTGGTTGGAATGATGGACGATATTAGTGAAATGGTGCTCAAATGATCTCGCGGTCCATGTATCTTAAAGCTACTCGATATTCGTTTTCTCAGGATAAGGGAAAACCCCGAAAAAAAACCTTATCCAGGTAACTCACCCTAAGCGAGATTCGAACTGACGACCTGTTAAGTGTGAGGTAGACACGCTACCACCACACTGCCAGTCGGGCTAGAGAAGGTATTGTATTCCACCCAAAAATTCGATGCCAAGATTCCCCCGGAAATACATGTTTTGAGATCCCCTAATTCCAAAAAAAATTAGAAACATGTTCATGTGTGTTCTGTGGGAGGCATATCTCAAAAAGGAACAGTCGGTTAAAGACCAAACTTGGTATTTAAGTTCAATATCTTTCAAAGATGCTACGCGAAGGTTTGCAAGAAAATCCCCCACCCCATCTACGATTTTCATGGAACACTTTCTTTTGGAAAAAGGCTCAAACGATATTTATTAAAACAAAATGTTTAAGATATTTTCATGACAAATGAAATACATATCTTGAATTTTCTGGGAATAGCCTCTGAAAACTTCTTCATTCTCAATGACTTTTGTATAACTTTTATATAACTGATAAACCGTAAAAGATGGACAAAAACTTACAACACAAAAATGTAGATCTCCTTAAAGCACACAATTTATGTCCTATACGTTTTTTGTAGAGATAACCATTTTCAAGATATTCCCAGTTCTTGGTTTCAGTTTTAAGCTACTTAAACTTTTCACAAACAAGAAGTCGATCTTTTTTCTTTTTTTTTTTTCGCCTCTGCTTTTTTTTTTCTTTCTTTTACTCCTAGCAAGCAAAGATTATCGAATTTTAATTGTTTCACTTAGTGAGCTTTTACTATGAATATAAGTGTACTAGTGTATTCCCTTATTTCCCTTCTACTCATAAGGAAGCAGGTAATAAGACCATGTTTATCTTGATTAGCATGGTGTAATAAAAAAAGAATAACCTTTTGTAAGAAAAAGTGTTTGTGGATCAGGTAGAGAAAGTCATGTGAATGAAACACATCATGTTTTTTTTCTGGAAGGGAAGGGTAAAAGTATAAGGGCATCATCTACATTTGTGTCAGCTACCAAATGCCTTATATGCAAAATATGTTCATTAAGTAGGAAATTGATGATGCGAAAAAATGTTTCTTCTTCTACTATTTTCAGGAATTAAACATTATTGGTTCCTTCCGGGTGCAATTATTATATCTGTTGTATCTTTTACTGGATGTCCCTGATCTCTGTTTCCGCTTCTCAGTTGATAATTCATATTTTTCCAAGACATTCTAGTTTGTGTCATTCTATAGATTACCTCATGCGATTTTCTCCTCTATTATTCTATTTTATCTGTGAGATTAAATATTTAATTCGTTGTGAATATTTTCACTTCGTTTTTTATCCATTAAAGTATAGGGGTTTTCGAAAGCCGCTTCAAACTTTAAACCACTATAACTATTATAATATTTAAGATAGAAAAAAAAAAAACAAAAGAAGTCACATACAATGGGGTTTGGTTCTCTTTTGTTTTGTTTTTGTTTGTTTTTCGTTCATCGTCACAATGGGTACAGTTTTGTGAATAAAACATTAGTGATTTTATTCACACTGCTATAAGAATTTTTAAGATACAAATAATGGCGTTATCATCAAATTTTAAACCGCTATAAGTATTATAATATTTAAGATAGGATAAAAACAAAGGAAGTCACATACAATGGGGTTTGGTTCTCTTTTGTTATGTTTTTGTTTGTTTTTCGTTCACCATTGGGTAAAGTTTTGTGAGTAAAACATTAGTGATTTTATTCACACTGCTATAAGTATTTTTAAGATTCAAATAATGGCGTTATCATCAAATGACAGAATACAGCTGATTCGATGTTATAATGATACAGGAGTTTTCTCAAGTTCTAGAAAATATAGATCTCTTAGAAGTTTAGGAGCAGGCCAATGTTCCATTCTCAAAGCTCCAACAAAGTGGCCGCCGCGATCTCCAGATCTGAATCCGACCGAACCTTAAAGAATGAGTTTTCCTGACCCAACAACCAGATAGCAACTGAAAGATGCTATCTCGCAAGAAATTGCTAATATTTCAAAACATTAACTGCAAAATGCAGTGCGTGGAGTCCGGAAAGAATGGTGTATATTGAAAAAGAAAATCTGATGTGTTCCATTCACATGACTTTCTCTACATATCCGCAACAAATTATTGTTAAAAAACTTATGCATAAATAGTCTTATTACTTGCTTCCTTGTAAGTAGAAGCGAAATAAGGGAGTATCATAGGTTAAAGTGGTAGTCTAAAGCTGGTTGCTATGTCACTGAAGTTCATTTGCTTGTATGGACAGCAGTTGAGAAATTCCTATATGAGAAAAGTATAAGTTTTTCAAAGCAGAAACCAAAAACAAGGAATATCTGAAAAACGATGAACCAACAAAAAAAAAAGGGTATATAGCATAAATTGTGTGTTTTAACGTGCTCTACATTTTTTGTATTGTAAGTTTCTGTCCATCCCTTTCGGTGTAGCAGTTATTCAAAGTTTCGTAAAATTCATCCAAAATAAAGTAGTCTTCAGAGGCTATTCCCAGAAAATTCAAGATATACATTTTATTTGTCAGGTAAATATCTTTAATATACGATATTTTAATCAAAATCATTAGAGCCTTTTTTGAGTAAATCAAAATTTTGAAAAAAGTTCCATGTAAAGGGTAGTTGGATGTTGGGGGATTTTTCTCAAAATCTTCGTGTCGCATCCCTGGAAGATACTAAACTTAAATACCAAATTTGGTTTTAAAGGGTCCCTTCGTTTTTGAGCTATACTGCCCACATGCCACACACATAGACACACACAGACAGACACACACGGACATTTTTCTAAAAATGCTTTTTTTGGATTAAGGGGGTCTAAAAACATATATTTCCAGTGAAATCTCGGTATCGATTTTTGGGCGCAATGCAATACCTTCTCTATACACTATGTACATAGTACGTATAGAGAAAATATTAAAGGAGGGTGTCTTCCCAATGTCTTATGAAACGCCATTGCTTTTCCAGTATGTGATTTTTTTCCTTTTTTACCTATATCATATATTATAATATTGATATTGGTTTAAAATTTGAAGTGGCTATATATCTGCCACAAATCATAGATATTTCATTTCTGCAGCTTCTATTCTTTTTAATTGTTTGATTGCTCATAAGTCATATTTCTGTGCCATACAATAATGCAAGTACAGCCAAAAATAAAATTTTAGATTTGTTTCTTTCCTTATTTTATTTCCCAATGTTCTTTCCAGAGTGCCACATAGATATTGAAATCCTTATAATTTATTGTTTATATATTTTCTCTGTTACTCTCAAAGAAATATCTTGTTAAATAAAAGTTTTTGAGTGTTCTGAGATTCTTTCAATAATATTTTGGTTATTTGTATTTCTTTACCACATAGAGCCATAAGTTTTTTTTTTGTTTTTTTTTTTTGTTTTTTTTAGGAAATTTCTAGACTGTGGTCTTGTACAATCGTGCTTAGTTTGAAAATGTAAGAAAAGTAAATGCATTACATTATGACTAAGTTTAATCAAGAAATGCTAAAATACAAAACGATTCAATTGCCAGATGAATTTTAAATTTGACGTTCACAGGATTGGTATTAAAATTGGATAAATCCTTTGGAAGATATAAATTATGTTACAAATGTTATAATGTAAATAAATTGGATAATCTTAATCTTCCATGTGTCTTAAAGTTTGAGAAAATTGGTTAGCATTTTTTTTTAATTGGAGATTTGAACTACACACAAAAACTTAATGTGGTTATATTTCGATAACTGAATTATGATAATTTAGATATTTTAATCTCTAAAATTAATAAGTTATGCTATGCATTCAATAAGATCTACGTTGAATTTCTAGAAAACTTAGTCAAATGCCTGTAATAGAATTTTTCAAAATGTGGATTTTCATGCCCTCTGTGGTTATATACTTTCTGTAGTACTGGTATACACGGGAATTTATTAAAAGTCATTCGTGATTTACATGTGGACAATTGTGCATGTCTTTCCCGACTTGAACTCCTCGAGACCGCACTCCACACTTGTCTAGCCTTCGATCTGGGTGTGCAGATGAAGAATGACCTTATAGCTTAGCAAGGTAATTAAAAATACTACCATTTTTCGGTTCGCATTGGTGAAGCCTTCAATTGCTTCCCCTCTTCCCGCTTTAGGCGGCCGTGTGCGGAGATAGTAAGAAAGGTAGGGATGGAGGGAGAGTTTGCCATCACCCCCGTATCATTGTCACAATCCGCGCGTGCATGGCTGAATGTATGATGAGAACAAGTACGTGTTTTCCCAAGTAAGTGACAAAATTGTAAGCAATCTCCTTAGCCTTTCTTCTAAGTGACTTACCAGTGAAACACTTAGGTGATGAAGATCCCGACATTATTGTTAATAATTCTCAGTTTATATACTCTTACAATAAAGAATAAACTACGATTTTTGTAATCTCTCACTGCGCTTGCAATGCCCTCTGTCCCACCATTGGCAAAAACCTCGCGATGCAATGCGTGTCTGTTGGACTTGTGGGAGATGGAGAATGGCGTAATCGGCCATATTTGCTTCCACAACGTCTGCGCAGCTTTTTCGTTACCCTGTGCACTGTGAAAATGTAAGCGACCTATCACCTACATTATGGTGATAGCAAAGCCCCAATAAGGCTCCTACCATTCGTTTCTCCTTCCCATGGATTAAGTACACGCAAAATCCCTTGGAAGAGGTGAGAAATCCTCCTCCGATAGCTTACAACTTTCAAAATATCAGCACTAAATTAATATTAGTCATATACATTAGTTTCACATTGTTCTTGGAAATGGAATTCAGAACAAAACAACCAGAAAAGCATTATTCAACAATATATATTTTTTAAAAGAGCTGCATCTTCACAACTTCCCTTGTTTTATGTAGTTTGTATAGGACAGTTTATACTTTCTTGTATTGCATTGTCTCTTACATATGCACAATTTTGCAATGGAATTCTGCTAACGCTGCATGCTACAGAGAATATACAGTGTTTGAAATTGTAACATATAATTTCTCCAAAGCAATGTCAGTTGTATGTTTGAGTCTCAACGCTGATGTTTAGGTTAACACTAGCAGCAAGATGCAATTGCATATTAATTCTAACTAAACTTTATGGCAGTTACGAAACTTACAACAGTGTTAACTTGTAGGGAAGCCAGGTGTGTATGCATTAGTAATCTCTTTGCTACACGATAAAGCACTACAAAAGTGGCATACGCCCAATAAGAATGGCGTGTTTAAGACTCTCTTTTATAGGAGCTACACGCTTTATTTAGCGAAATGATAGACAACTAACACGTTTAAACGCTCACAAAATATGTTGAAAAGTTTATTGAAAGCCAAACAAATCTTAGAGCTTGTTTAGCAGCCAATGTTAATATACTTTTACAAGAGGATTTGGATATACAAACATATAAATAAAAATCTGATTAATCTTTTATCGGCATAATACTAATCAGATAACCATTCCCAGAAATTGTCTTATTACTTAGTTCCTTATACGTAGAAGGGAAAATAAGGGAAATTACTAGGCTAAAGCGGCAGTCGAATTGCTATGACACCAAACGAAGATGTGGACCTTGTTGGTCATACCATACGTGATACGTGAATATAATTTTCAGCTCTAAATTCGGCACATACAAAAACTGCCATAAAAGCACCATGGATTAGGCAGTGGTGCATAACCAAATGGCACATGCTGGCCCACTCCAAGAGAGATGCCGGGTGGTAGCGAAGGTCCCAGTCGCGTGGTGTAGGCGTGGTTTGATAGACACGTCAGCGCGGCACAGGTCACCTTAGTAATGGGAAACGTAGCATGTAGGTTTTGTTATGTGTTTCATATAACACATTCTGACTCTACCTATCCAACTCCTGTCCTTCACACGGCTATGTGTAAAAAAAAAAAACAGTTATTCTATACACATTCTGAGGTTTTACGTGGCGTATGACAACCGTTGTTCCTTCGCTGCCTAATCCCAAATGTGTGCTATTTTTAAGCACACATTAAACTTTAAATAAAAGAGTTTGAAAGTTACGACATCGTTTCGGACAAGTCAAAGTGTAAGCTAATCGACTGCTATCTTCGTTTGGTGTCGGTTTGAAACAGCCTGTATATAATTGAAACGGATAAGAACTGCCCATTTGGGAAGAGTTTGTATTTTAAAATTGAAACCAATAATAAGAAATATCTCGGAAGTGGTTAGCTCTACGAAAAAACTATATATGATTTAAATTGAGTGTTTTAACGAGATCTACACCTTTTTAACGAGATCCCAAGGTTTTGTTTATCCCTTACGGTTTACCAGCTATGCAAGTCATTCAAAAAAGAGGAATCAGAGGCTATTCCCAGTAAATTCAAAATATACAGTTATTTGACATGTAAACTCTTTAGTTTACAGCGTTTTCATCAAAATCGTTAGAGCCATTTTTGAAAACTAACACGTTGAATAATACTCCATATAAAAGGTAGGAGGCGATTTTCCGCAAAATCTTCGTGTCGCATCCTCGGAAGATGGATACTGGTTTTTAACCGAATCTTTATAAGTTATGCTCTTCACGGACACATATTAAATATGTTTACATCACAACACATTTTATATAGTGTTTAACGCCCCCTTTTACTACATATGGCACAGCAAGCGATGATAATGATGATACATGACATGAAGATGGAGCACCGGTGAAATGCGGCGGCGGGGAAACCGCTTTGCCCACCACAAATCCCACATGCGGTTGCTTCGGATCGAACCCGGACCATCTAGGTAAGAGGCGGGTGATGTACCACTTGGTCACGGCGCAGCCACAAACAGAATGAATATCTTTGTTTGAAAATAGTTTGTTTCATCTTCTGGATGACTTTTGCATAATTGGTAAACCGTAAGAGTTAGTGAGTATTATTTAGTGTGTGAAACACTAAATAGTATTGGATTAATTGTTTTTCACACATGCCGTGTATAGACAGGAGTTGGATAGGTAGAGTCAGACTGAAAAATGGCCGGGATTTGAACCTCGGATCTGCTGGTCTCTCCTTCCACTGAGTTACCATGGCAACATGCCGACATGGCATTGAATTTCTCAACTGACTGGTATGTTTCCCTGTAAACCGCAAGGTGATCTTAATTTATTTTGAGATAACAACCCCAATGGAACTTACAATGTTATAAGTACTTTAAGTCCCAGGTTTCACAGTATAGCCAACTATCATGATCAATTGATATTGGATTAATTGTTTTTTCACACAAACCATGTGCAGGACAGAAGTTGGATAGGTAGAGTCAGACTCAAAAATAGTACTAAATAGTACTTCGTACTACACAAAGAGAGTAGATCTCATAAAAATTGCCGAGATAACTATTTCTGAGATATTTCTTATTATTGTTTATTATTATACTTATTTTTCTCAAATGTGAAATTGTTTCGTATTTCCTTCTCTTGGTCGGGTAAAGAGAACAGAATTTCAAAGCTAACTCCAGCTAAATGTTTACTTCCTCTACATGTACTATGTACATAGTGTATAGAGAAGGTATTGTATTGCATCCAAAAATTCGATACCGAGATTTCACTGAAAATACATGTTTTGGGTACGCCTGAATCCAAAAAAAATGCATTTCTGTGTGGATGTGTGTGTATCTGTGGACAGCATAGCTCAAAAACAAAAAAGCATTAAATACCAAACTTGGTACTTTTGATTTTTTAAAAAATGGCACCAAAAATAGATTTTGATTAAAATATTATATATTAAATATACAATATATACAAATAATATGTATGTCTTGAATTTTCTGGGAATAGCATCTGAAGAGACTATTTTGGATGAATTTTACGGAATGTTGCATAACTGCTAAATCGTAAGAGATGGACAAAAGCTTACCGCACAAAAAATGTAGATCACATTAAAACACACAATATATGTTATATATATATTTTTTTTTTTCGTGGAGTTGATCCTTTTTGAAATATTCCTTGTTTTTGGTTTCAGCTTTAAAAAAACTTATACTTTTCTCATACAGGACTTTGTCAACACGGGTCAAAGGAACTTCAGTCACATAGCAACCAGCATTTGACAATCCATGTACCCATGGTACTCCCTTATTTCGCTTCTATTTACAAGAAATCAAGTAATAAGACTATTTATGCTATTTTTCTCTGGATTAGCATGAAGTAAATAGAAACATTAGCTTTTTAACAATAATTTGTTGTAAAGATGTAGAGAAAGTCATGTGAATGGAACACATCAGATTTTTTTGACTAGTGCTTAAGCCTAGTGTTCCCTGATTTCTTTTTATCTACAAGGAAAATTGTAATAAAACCATTTATACAAAGTATGTTTGTCAATTTTAACGTGAACTATACAGAAGAATAAGCATTTAAAGAATAGTGTGTTGAAGAATGCATAGAGAAATTTATGCGGATACAACAAACATATTAGATTGTTTTGCATTCCAGGTAGCCGTATTTGACCCCATATTTGACGTGAGCAGATATCGATTCGTGCGTTAAAGTAGTTGCAGAACTCAACGGGGCCATTTCAAGTTAAAACCAGTCTGGAAGAATTAGTATGAATGAATATTCGTAAGGCTAAAGCGACAGTCAAATGTTTTAAAATCTGTCAGTGTAAGTTAATATATTGTTATGTATTGTTATCTGAACAAAATTCTTATTTTTCTCACCGTTTAAAGGTGAGGGTTAGACCATCTTTCATTGAAAACATTTAATTTCTTACTCATAGTTTCATTATCTCCAGTAAAAAAGGAAAATAATTTTGAAGTAAAAAAAAAAAGAAAAGAATAAAAGAAAGGTATAAAGAAAGAAGGAAGGATGGGAGGGAAGTGAGGGAAGGAGATAGAGATCAAGAGAAAGAGAAAGAAAACAAAAGTGAAAGAAAGAAGGTCAGAGCGAACAGAAGGAAAAGAATGGAGGGTAGTAAGGGAGGGAAAAGTGAGGGAAGGGAGGGATAGTGTGAGTGAGAGAGAGAGAGAAAGAAGGGAAAAAAGGTGAGAAGGAAGAGCTAGATCTTGGTTGCAGTATAATCTTCTAGTGTTACTAGGTGGACTAACTATCATGTCAATATTTCGTTGGTCACTAAACACTGTACTTCTTCATAAACATGGAATTACAAAGATCTAAGTTCCTCTACGAACAGCGAGCGCGTTCTACGATCGTCTTATGTGGGCGGGAGGTGCAAAGAATTCTCCGTAAGGAAAATATCCTAGAATAGCTTAATAATTTTTCTTTGTTGAATTAATTTTAATAAAGTTAAACATTAATTGCATAGATGTTGCAAAAGGCGTGTGTGCATGCGTGTGAGTGCGGTTCTTTTTAGGGAGAAACTAGGAAAGCAGCCGTTTGCGATAATTCTTTCACCTCTGAAATTCCTTTCCTACATGCACAGGCTATGAAACGTCCCCTGTATGTTTCAAAATTGAAGGGTTGCGAGATTTCATATTCATGTCAGCGGTATCGCTCCAGTTTCATTAAATTTGAATATCACAGGATAAGTGTAACCCTTTATTGTGAGGCGGAATTTAATGACATTCCAGCCCCAAGCGGTAAAGGGGGAGACCTAAAATCTTTAAAATTAGTTTTTTGGTTGCAACGAGGTTAGTCGTGTTCATATCACCCGAATTTCCCTCAGATTTCATTGAATACCGCAAGGAATATTTTGGAGTGATTAGGCCTAAACGTTGGACAATTGGGATTTAGAGCTCAATAAAAATGATACTCTACCCCATTAAGTTATTTTCAGCACATAAATGCCAGCTTAACACTGTCTGCATTGTATACAGTAATATTAGAGGACTCAATGAAAATTAAACGCCAGGTCAAGACTCTCAAAAAATTCTGATGTGTTCCATTCACATGACTTTCTCTACCACTCTGAAAAAAATATTCTTAAAAAATTAAGGTTTTTATTTACTTCATGCAAATCGAGGAAAAATTAGCAGAAATAGTCTTATTACTTGCTTCCTTGTAAGTAGAAGCAAAATAAGGGAATACCATAGGTTAAAGTGATAGTCAAAATCTAGATGGTATGTGACTGAAGTTCCGTTGTTTGTATGGACACGAGTTGGAAAATTTTTGTATGAGAAAGGTATAAGTTTTTTAAAGCTGATATCAAAAATAAGGAAATCTCAAAAACAATCAACTCCACGAAAAAAATGTATATAACATAAATTGTGAGTTTTAGCATGTTCTACAGTTTTTGTGTGGCAAGTTTTTGTCCATCTCTTGTGGTTTAGAAGTTGTGCAAAATTCCGTAAAATTCATCCAAAATAGTCTTCAGAGGCTATTCCCAGAAAATTCAAGATATACATATTATTTGTATATATTTTATATTTAATATGCAATATTTTAATCAAAATCTATTTTGGAGCCATTTGTGAGAAAATCAAAAGTTCCATGTAAAGGGTAGTTCGGCGTGAGGGGATTTTCTTGAAAATCTTCGTGTCGCATCCTTGCAAGATACCAAACTTAAATACCAATTTTGGTATTTAACGGTCCTTTTCGTTTTTGAGCTATGCTATCCACAGACATACAGACTCACGGACACATATACACGCACACACACACACACACGGACCTTTTATTGAAAATGCTGTTTTTTGTATTCAGGAAGCCCCAAAACATGTACGAGTATTTCCGGTGAAATCTTGGTATCGAATTTTTGGGTGGAATGCAATACCTTCTCTATACGCACATGGTACGTGTAGAGAAAGTAAAAATCGAATGTGTTCCATTCACATGACTTTCTCTACATTTCTCTGTAATAAATTATTGTTAAAAAGCGTATTCTTCCATCTATTTCATGCTAAAACATTAGCAGAAACGGTGTAATAATTTAGTTCCTTGTAAGTAGAAGGGAAATAAGGGAATACACTAGGCTAAACCGATAGTAAAATGTTTTAAAGCTTAGTTGCTACGGGATTGAAATCCGTTTCTTTGCGTGACCAAGAGTTGACAAGTTCCCGTATGAGAACAGTAAGTATTTTAAAACTGAAATCAATATCAAGAAATAACTCGAAAATGGTCAACTCTACGAAAAAAAAATATATATGGCATAAATTGTGTTTTATCGAGATCTACGTTTTTTGTGTCATAAATGTTTGTCTATCTCTTACGGTTTACCAGTAATTCAAAATTCAATAAAAAGCATTCAGAATAAAGAGGTCTTCAGAGGCTATTCCCAGAAAATTCACGATATACATTTTATTTGTCATTTAAATATCTTGAATATAAGAGATTTTAATCAAAATCGTTAGAGCCATTTTTGAGAAAATCAAAACTTTCGAATTTTTTTTCTGTGTAAAGGTAGGAGGATTTTCTTGAAAATCTTCGTGTCGCATCCTTGGAAGATAACAAATTTAAATACTAAGTTTGGTATTTAAGGTCTTTTCGTTTTTAAGCTATGCTGGCCCATACATACATACATACATACATACATACATACATACATACATACATACATACATACATACATACATACATACATACATACATACATACATACATACATACATACATACATACATACATACATACATACATACATACATACATACATACATACATACATACATACATACATACATACATACATACATACATACATACATACATACATACATACATACATACATACATACATACATACATACATACATACATACATACATACATACATACATACATACATACATACATACATACATACATACATACATACATACATACATACATACATACATACATACATACATACATACATACATACATACATACATACATACATACATACATACATACATACATACATACATACATACATACATACATACATACATACATACATACATACATACATACATACATACATACATACATACATACATACATACATACATACATACATACATACATACATACATACATACATACATACATACATACATACATACATACATACATACATACATACATACATACATACATACATACATACATACATACATACATACATACATACATACATACATACATACATACATACATACATACATACATACATACATACATACATACATACATACATACATACATACATACATACATACATACATACATACATACATACATACATACATACATACATACATACATACATACATACATACATACATACATACATACATACATACATACATACATACATACATACATACATACATACATACATACATACATACATACATACATACATACATACATACATACATACATACATACATACATACATACATACATACATACATACATACATACATACATACATACATACATACATACATACATACATACATACATACATACATACATACATACATACATACATACATACATACATACATACATACATACATACATACATACATACATACATACATACATACATACATACATACATACATACATACATACATACATACATACATACATACATACATACATACATACATACATACATACATACATACATACATACATACATACATACATACATACATACATACATACATACATACATACATACATACATACATACATACATACATACATACATACATACATACATACATACATACATACATACATACATACATACATACATACATACACACACGGACCTATTTCTGAAAATGCTTTTTTTGTATTCCAGGAACCCAAAATATGAATTTTCCGGTAAAATCTTCGTATAGAATTTTAGGTAGAATATAATATTTTCTCTATACACTATGAACATAGTAAGTGAAGAGAAAGTAATAGTCCTTCTGTAGTTTTAATCCCTAATGTGGAAATCTTCAACTTTAATCTATCTGCAAAGAGGTACACTTACAGAGCGCAAAACCTAAGAATTACAGATTTCGAAAATTACCGCTCGTATTGAAATTTCACTAATATCATCTTTTCTTGTACCCCAGGCTGTTCCAACTCTGCTCGACTGAGTCAGAATACTTGCTCGTTCGCAGCAATCCTTCTTGGAACCTGGCTGGATGGGAAGTGTGATAGCCAATGGTGAAGCTGGGCGAAGGTCATAGCAAAAGTGTTTGCGCTTCCTGTCACTTCATTCAGTTGTGACGACAGCTTACCCTCAATTTCGAGCTCTATTGCATACTGCATGCGGGCTCCTGTGAGTCATGAGAACTCTGCTGCTCGGGGCTTACCCAAGGGAACAACCTGATTTAATCTGTCTAAGCAAATCTTGTTAAAGTTATATTCTAGCATCAGCGAAACTGTAAGATTGCTTACAAATTCCAAAGCTACTCTTACGCATACTATCAAGCCCTTACACACAAATCTGCAAATGTTATTTACCTAAACGATAGGCAAAGTGATTCGCGTAAGCTTAAAGAGCCGTTTAAAACTATAGTCTGTTATTCAGTTAAAAAATCTTACGCGTTCCATTCAGGTGATTTTCTCTGACTGCTCAAACTATTCATACAAACGCCTATTCTTTTAACCACTTCATGCTAACCAAAATAAATATGAACAAATGATATCATTACTACCTTATAGCTAGAATGGAAATAAGGGAATACTTAAAGCAATAGTTAAATATTTTAAGAGATTGTCGCTATGTGATGACTTTTACAATCCTTTCTCTTTCATGGCCAAGAGGTCAGGAGTTAAAAAAGTAGGAAAATAAAAAACGGATGATAACTTCCCTTTTAAGAAGTGTTGGAAAATATAAATCAATAAATGAAGTATGTGGAAATTGGAAGTATAATGGAAATTGTTAAATCTGATATAAATTGTGTGCTTTAACGAAATCAATATTTTATATGTAGTAAGAGGTTGTCTATCTCTTACAGTTTACCAGTTATAGAAAATTCGTACAGAATGAGGAGTAGTTCAGAAGTTATTCACAAAACATTCAAAATATATATTTAATTTGTTATGAAAATAGCTTAAACGAGTGGTGTTTTAATTAAAATAGTTGAGCTTTTTTCAGAAAATCAAATGTTTTCTAAAAATAATCTATGTAACGGTAGTTTCGAGTGGGAAAATATTCTCGAAAATCTTCATGTGTATCCTTGAAAGGTGCTGAACTTAAACATCGGTATTTAATGCGACATTTAACGGATTTGAGTTATTGAGTTTTAAGTTATACTGTTAAAAGAGATGCTGGTAAACACACAGACAGGCATACACACACGGGTCTTCTTATTTTTACTTTCTCTAGCATGTATGTAAAAGTTTTTTTTTAATTGAGAACTATAGAAGTACCTCGCAAGCATTATTTGCGTAATATCTAAAATGTCTGATAATCCCTAAAGAAAATGAAAACTCAAATGGGAATCAAAATCATAAATAAAATGCAACAAATTATATAAAAAATATTGTGACTTTGTCCATTTTAAAACCATCACTTCACTGTCTCTTCATTGTTTTGATCTAGTTTAGTTTTCACTGTCAATTCACTTAGTTCTTATTGACATTTAACCAGCGTGTAGTGAAAAACGCGAGATTTTCGGATACTTCATTCGCTCGGGAGTCGAACACTGTACGTCACTAATCTCTCGTAGTAGCAGAGCTGCATGTACATCCCAGCTGTCTTCACAGTAGGTACAGAAGTTATATTACTCCACCCAAAAACTCGATACATATTTCATCGGAAATAAATGTTTTATAGATCATTGAATGCAAAAAAAAAAAAAAAATAGAAAAAGATTATTGGAGGGAAACAGCATAGTTCAAAAACGAAAAGTCTGGTATTTAACAGATGGACATTAAATCAATGTTATGAACAATGTTATACAAGAAGTTTTCTTTTAAAACGGAAGTAAATCTATTTTAGAATGATATTCCTTTTGGGGTTTAAAATATAATACAATTTTCTTAGTACCAAATATAGTAGATATCATTTATTTCACTCCTTTTACGATATGTTCCTCCAATGTTTGCTACTTTGTCTAGCACGTATATGCATATATAATGTACATAGTACAGTACGTTTGTTACAAAACTTGGCCGTCAGCAGCTCGGTCCGTGTGACCTTCCCTGCATTTCCCTGTGTGCGTGACCTACATCCGTACTGTCGTCACACGTGCGTTAGTTTTACTTCTTTTCTAGTCCAGTTCACACGTGAATAACATAGGAATGTTTAGAAGTGTTTAGTTTTGCTTGAAGTGATTTCAAAATGCAGTATGTAGTACCACAAAGAGTGTTAATATACGATACGTATGTGCTTACATCATCTTGTAGGGAAGTTGTAAAGCAATTTGAAACTAAATCTTCCTGGCGTGCCTGCTTCGAGTAGAGAGGCCGTTCATTTGCTTGTAAATAAATTCAGGGAGACGGGATTAAATAAATTCAGGGAGACGGGATTAATTTGTCATAGAAAAAGAAAGGTAAACAGGAGTGTGCTTACGGAGCAGAAATGAGACGAAATCGGAGAAAGGTTAGAATGGTCACTTCGAAAATCTCTTAGGCGTCTTGCACAAGAAACCGACATTTTGAAAGTTTCGGCATCGAAAGCAACAAAACGTTTAAAACTGAAACCATACAAGATTACTGTTGTCCAGGAATTGCTACCACGTGATCACCAGTGTCGGGTAAATTTCTGTAACTGGATTTTCAGAAATGTTAATTATGGAATAATCGATCAACAATACTGTTCAGTGACGAAGCATGGTTTCATTTACATAATCATGTGTCATCACAAGACAACCGACATTATGCTACAGACAAACCCAATTTCGTTCATGAAACTCCCTTGTATGATCAAAAAATCGGGGTATGGTGCGCAGTAAATAGATACAAAATAATAGGGGCTATTTTGTATGAGTGTACCATAAATGCACAAAAATACAGAAATACTGGCACCATTATTTATTCTGATAATTGTCAATGTGATTTCAGATTTTATTTGACGTGCGCGAATGTGACAAGGTCACAGGCCGTGTGACTGCAGCCAAGTGTACAATACAAGACCGGGAGATGAACCGTGAGCCTGACGGCCAAGTTAAGTAGTATACTTACAGTAGCTATAAAATTATTGTATTCCACATAAAAATTCGAAGTCGAGATTTCACCGGAAATATATGTTTGAGGTCCCCTTAGTCCGAAAATGTCATTTTAGAAAAAGGTCCGTGTGTGTACATGGCATAGCTCAAACGAAAAGACCATTACATACCAAACTTCGTATTTATGTTTAGTATCTTTCAAGGATGCGAAACGAAGATTTTAAAAAATAAATCCCCCTACCACAAACCACCTTTCATATGGTAAAATTATTGAAATTGTTGTTTGTTTGTTTTTCTCTCTCATAAATGGCGTAACAATTTTGGTTAAAAACTTTATACAAAGATAGATCACAAATAAAATGTATATTTTGAATTTTCCAGGGATATCCTCTGCAGACCTCTTATCCTGGATAAGTCTTGCAAAATTTTGCATGACCGTAAGAAATAGACAAAAAACTAATACACAAAAACGTAGATCTTGTTCAACACATAATTTATGTCATATACGTTTTTCTAGCAGAGCTGATCGTATTTGAGATATTCCTTGTTATTGGTTTCACTTTTTAAACTTCCTTAACTTTTCTCAAACGGGATCATGCAAAGCGAACCGAACCTCATTTGTTTCACATAGCGATCGGCTTTTAAAAGATTTGACTATCACTTAATGTATTTCCTTATTTTCCTTATACTTACAATGAAGCAAGTAATAAGACTAATTCTGTAAAAGTTTATCTCCATTTGCATGATGCAGATAAAAGAATAGTCTTTTGTAAGAATATTTTGTATTTGGAACAGCTAGAGAAAGTTACGTGAGTGAAACACATCAGATCTTTTAAAAATGTTCTTGGTAGAACCCCAAAATATCCGGCACTACAGGTATCATGGATCCCCCGAGAGAGAAAGAGAGATATTATGTATTACAGAAAGCCATACTTCACTTTTGTTGTCTCTAGATGAAGATATATCTACAAGATAATGCAACTAACATTCTCAGTTAACCTCTTCATGTCAAAGTTCTGTTAACTTTGCAGCTCGGGATCTAAAAGTTTGACGCTGAATCGATACCTCGAAGGAAAGTGAAGACGCGGTGTCCGGACGACTTTTGATAACACAGCTTGTAATAATTAGTTTCACTCGGCGCCACAAAGAAAAAAAGTTGTGTTCCATTCACATAACTTTCTCTATATCTCTGTAACAAGTTATTGTTAAAAGGCTTATTCTTCTATCTATGTCATGCTAATCGAGATAAACACAGTAGAAATTGGTCTTATTACTTAGTTCCTTATAAGCAGAAGGGAATACACTAGGCTAAACCAACATGTTTTAAAATGTGGTTGCCAAGCGACTGAAATCCGTTTCTTTGTGTGGCCAGGAGTTGACACGTTCCTGTATAAGAAAAGTAAAGATATTTTAAAACTGAAACCATATATATTTCGTTTGTTGACCGTTTTCGAGATATATATATATATATATATATATATATATATATATATATATATATATATATATGTGATATAAATTATGTGTTTTAAGAAGCCCTACATTTTTGTGTAGTAAGTTTTTGCCTGTCTCTTACGGTTTAAAAGTTATGCAAAAATCATCCAGAATGAAGAGGACTTCAGAGGCTATTCCCAGAAAATCCAGATGTACATTTTATTTATCATGGAAATATATTTAATATGTGGTATTTTAATCAAAATTGTAACAGCCATTTTTGAGAAAATCAAAATGTCCAAAACTTGTTTTATGTTAAGGGCAGTTTGGGGTGGAGGGTTTTCCTCAAAATCTTCATGTCGCATCCTTGGAAGATACTAAACTTAAAACCAAATTTGGTATTTTACCAAGTTTTCGTTTTTGAGCTATCGTGTCCAAAGACACACGGAGACGGACATACACACACGCACACGTGGACCATTTTACTTTCTCTACGCGTACTACGTACATAGTTTATAAAGAAGGTATTGTATGCCACCCAAAAGTTCGATACTGAGATTTTACCGGAAATAAGACTTTTGAGATTCCCTGAATCAAAACAAGTGTTTTAAGAAAAATATCCGTGTATGTACGTGTGCGCGCGCGTGTGTTTCATTTCAATATCTTCTAAGGATGTGACAAGAAGATTTTTAAGAAAATCATCTCAAACCCAACTATTCTTTACGTGGAAAAAAATGTTCAACTTTTTATTCTTTCAAAAATGGCTATAATGATTCTGATTAAATTAGGATATATTAAACATACTTACATGACAAATAAAATGTATATTTTGAATTTCTAGGAGTAGCCACTGAAGACCTCTTTATTCTCTATGAATTTTGCATAACTGGTAAACTTTGTGTATCTCTGAACTGAGATAGACAAAACCTCCCAACACAAAAATTGTAGATCTCGTTAAAACACACAGTTAATGTCCTATACATTTTTTCGTGAAGTTAACTATTTACGAGATATTCCTTGTTATTGGTATTAGTTTTTCAAATTTTCTCAATGGGAATTTGTAAAATCCTGGCCATGCACAGAAACGAATTTCAATCACATGGTAACTAGCTTTTAAATAATATGAACATCGCTTTAGCCTAGTTTAGTTCCTTATTGCCCTTCTAATACATACAAGGAAGCAATAAGACTATTTCTCTTACTGTTTTTCTCGATTAACATGAAGTAGATAGCAGAATGAGCTTTTTAAGAATAATTTGTTACAGAGTTGTAGAAAAAATCATGTGAATGGAACACATCAGATTTTTTACTTTCTGTAGCACGTATACAATGCAAATAGTAGCTATAGAAGATACTGTAATCCACTCTTAATTTCGATGCCCAGATTTCACCGGAAATATGTTTTGAGGTACCCTGAGTTTAAAAAAAGGATTTTTACTTTCTCTATATAGCACATGGTCGTAGATAAAGAACACATTGCACTCAACCCAAAAATTCGATACCGTGATTTCAAACGGAAATACACGTTTTAGAGTCCCCTGTATCCGAAAAAATCTATTTAGAAAAAAGTCCCTGTGTGTGTTGAACCCGTTTTTATCAACCATGAAAGTAAGACAATGAGTATAATTAATATTCGAAGATAATAATTAATATATTAAATTAATAATATTAAATACTATTATTTAAGTGAAGCATATGATTATAGGGTTAGAGAGGAAAACTAAAAGTTTATATTTCGGCAAGTATGCTGTGGAACAAAAAGATGGAAATGCAGTAAATAAGGGGCTCTGCAAAGGACAGGAAATGGTCAGGCCAACAATTTTCACGCCTCGCCAGGTGCAGGTGTGATCGACTGCTAATAGCAGGGTTTTACCTGCATACCTGGATATTGTATGAATGTCCCGGGCAGTACCCGGCAGAACAGTGCTGAGGTAGGACAAGGCAGTTGTCGCTTACAAAAGTGAGTGCAGTTTTAAAACATGTTCACCACGCTACGGTAACATTTCTAAATGGAAACTAGTATTTTTATATTCGCGGAGTTTGCCCAGAAACATAGATCTTAAATGTGTGGCTCTGCTCTGGCAACGGACTGCCGGTCTCAATAAGGATCAAAAAATAAACAGCGATTACTGGAAATTGTAAGTGTTCACAGTGTCTGTATGTAGAAAACCCAAATCCCAAAATAAACTTACAGCTTACGTGAACGGGATGTGCACCGCGCTCTGAGAAGTACGACGTTCGAGATCTCATGCTCCAGAGACCAGCAGAGGGATGAAAGTGGGGTGAAGGTACGTGAAAGTAGACATCATTTATTCCCCAGACTCACCCATCCCGATTCCGACCAGGCGGGCTCATATTATATGGCGCCCAACGTGTCAGGCTAGGAAAACATCCCTAAACGAACAAAATGTTAATCACACATTTCATATAAAATTTCACACATCATTGCTACACCTAATGCTGAAATTCACACCGGACGATCACGCCGAAGAAATCAGGACAACGATGGAATAAAACAACAACATGGATAAAACTACATAACTCCACCCTTCCAGGAAACAAGATTTATATCAAGTAGCTTCCCGCAGCAAGATCAACTGTTCCCTCAAATAAGTGAAGTGTAGTGAAAGTTTCAACAGCCGGATTAATACCGCAACGGATGGAGGAAGCCAGCAGGGACAGCTGTAAGTTGAAATTATTGTTAAATTTTACAGCAAGGCACTTATATATGTAATAGATTTAATTTATTGTTGCTTATTTACAAATGTATAGATATTGTTTATTGTTGCCTATTTATAAATGGATATTTTGGTAGTGAGGCAAAATAAGGAGTTTTATAGTATAATATAAATAATAAGAGAGCAATTTGATGAAATTAAGAAGTAAGAAAATCTTAGGAGCTATGGAGAATTCAGTGCTGGAAAATAATATGGAGGGATCTGTAGATAATGTAGAATTAGTTGACAAAGTAAACGCAGACACTAGGGAACCAATTTTGACAAATGTAGGACATTTTGAACATATAAATGTTAAAGATGTAGAGCAAAGTAATGGAGCTTCTACGATTAAGACGCCTAACGTTGAAAATAGTGTTGCACAAATGTTACAGAGTATGTTCTCCCAGCTCTGCACTAGTATAAATGCTAAGTTTGAACAGCAGACAACACTCATAAATGACAAGTTTGATATGAAATTTGAGCAACAGGCGGCTGCTATAAATGCGAGGTTTGACCAGCAAACGAACAATATAATAGAAATTAGCAATAAGTTAGAGCTACATCAAATAGAGATAGAAAGAAACAGAGAAACAGTAACTAGGTTGGTAGAGGAAAGAGTAGGGGAATTGTCACGTGAATTTTATACATCACGGGGTTCAATACGTGACGAAATGGCTGAGCTAAATGCTGATCTGTCCTCCACCAAATCGTCGCTGTTGAGACTGGAACGCTCGGTACAAACCGAAATCACAAACAGTAGTAGGGAAATGAGTGTTCTAGAACATAATGTTCGTGAGTTGACAAAGGTCAATTGCGACGCTCAGGAACAGAGGCATCGGGAATTAGATTTAAAAATAACAAAAGAGCTTAACTCAATGAAGGGTACCTTAGAACAAAGGGGTCAAGAACATACAAATAAAATTGTACAGGTGCAAAACCAAGTTACGCAAATGGCCTCTGCGCAACTCACAAATGCTCAAGAAATAAGTAATAGAAGCAAAGAAATACCAAAAATAAAGAAAACACTAGAAAGACTCCAGCTGACGAGGCCATTGGTGGGGTCAGTGACCCAGCCCTCAGGTAGCACAGGGAACCATAGGTGTTAAATCAACTGTAACCAGCCAGACCCAAGAAAGCTTACCATTTCTTAGCGAGCTGCCTCTTCCACGTTTTGACGCTTTGCGCGATAATGCCAAGCAGTTTATTTTAGATATAGAAGGGTATTTTTTACTTAAAGGTGTACCGGAGGCATACAAAATGGTGTTAATAGCTAGGGCACTTACCGGTAGTGCGCTAAACTGGTACCGCATAGCAATAACTCCGAGGACAAGTTATGGCGTGTTTAGAATCGCGTTCTTGGACAAATTTTGGGGAGCAAGCGCCCAGTACCAGACACGCAATAAAATTAACAATGGCAGATATCAACCTGGATGTGGCGAGGGCGTAGTGGACTATTTCCACCGCTATGCTCTGCTAGCTAAATGCCTCTGTCAGAGCCTGAATTCATCTCACTGATGGCGGCACATCTGCCGAATAATATAAGAAAGCATGTTATTGTAGCACGCCCACAAACATTGCAGGATGCAGTGGTGCTACTGACTGATCTGCAGGGGACAAATACTTCGAACCCGGGAACGAGGTCGGGTTCACAAATATGGGAACAGCAGACTAATCGGACCCGTGCGCAAAGAACCTTTGGCGGAGAACGGGCACGACCGTCACAAAATTCGAATAATTGGAACCAGCATCATGCAAGGGATCGATATGAAATTACAGTGCCAAGAAGCAGGGACAATACTTACAGGCTTCGAGAACGAAATACTCCTTCCCAAGAATTTCGAATGCAATACATACAAGCCGAACACGGTAGGCCAAGGGGAGATAGAGACTACTGGCGAGGGAACCAGAGGCAAAGAACCATTGACAATTATGCTCGAGACCAAGGAGAGCGTCCTTTTAATCGAAGGAGTCCGGTACCTCCACAAGCCGAGTGGCAATGGCCAAGGTCTCCTAGACAGACGGTGTCTTCAGGCACATGTCAAAACGCAAATATCGCTGGACAGGGTAATATGCAGATGCCTGCTCCACAAATGCAACCGACGGGAAACGAGTAATAGGTGATTTCCAGTGACTTGAAATGACCCGGCAAAATTCGAAAGCGATCGAAAGGTTTCTCATAGGTACAACAAACACAGAAAGTTGGAAATAAATATGTTTTCAACACATGCAAAATATGTGTTCACGTGCTCAGAACATCATGTACAAGAGGCACCGCGCATACAAGCATTTGTAGAAAGGGAAAACACCCTAATTACTGTAGATAAAGGCTGTTCAGTGTCGGCTATTAACCAGAATCTTTTCAAAATTATTATGTCAAAGAATAAGGACACACAGACGTTACCATAGGCAAGGTTAGGCAGAAAATAAGCAAACAGATGCTACTCAAAGCAGTAATAAATGAATAAATGATTGAATTTGTATGTTTTGTGATTCCCAAACTTGCAGCACAGATTATAATGGGTAGCCATATGCTCAACTCTACAAGGGCTAAAATTGGCTTTAGGTAAGGAAACATCACATTGTACGAAGGAGATAATTGTTAAACCTCGCAGTTTGCAGAGTTACACGAGACAGCTGATGCCGGGATGACGGAAGAGGAGGAAGAAATTTAGGGAGAAGATTTTTTTATTGAATTGATTAGAATAGAAGGATTAATACGGATAGTTCCGACAATGGAGAACACTAAAAGTGAAAGACAGTGTTGCTCCGAAGTGAATGAATCCTATAATGATGTGTCCTTGAAGTCTTGTGAGGTATTTGTGGAATCAGGTGCCTGCATCGGGAGAAACGAAGGTCCTTACACCCCCATCCCGACGAAGGAAAGACCGATAGTATCTAGAAGAAAAGAGAGGTTAAACAATTGTGCTACTTTGGACGTCCATCATGATAAAAAAGGTATAATGGAACTGAATAGTGCAGTAATTAAAATTATTAGTGTTTCGATTTACCTTCCCAATTCTAATCTATGTGAATGAACTATGAGAGGCCTGTCGATTTAGTTTCGGATACTAGCGAACGAAAAACATACTCGCTGGGCCGAGTACAGTATAGACCTCATAAGACCGTATGTCACCAAAGTGCGAAATAACGAAGCACCGTCACAAGAGTAAACTACACCGCAAAACTTGTCCTCTATGTTATTATCCACAGAACCAGAGCTAAGGGTGAATTAAGTGATTTTTGCTAAAGGGGAAACGTGATAGAAGCACTTGTACCAAGGAATAATAATAAAAACGTTAATAACATTATAAATATTGAATGTTATGAGATGTTCATGTTTCAAATTTTAAAGCACTGAAAGTTTGTATATCTTTGCAAAAGTAATGGGTCATTATTTGTGGGAGAAAATGACACAAAGTTAAGAAGTTTTTGAGGTGATTGATATTTTGGAAAGATGAAAGTATTATATAAAGGGTGTTCAGTACATTATGTATTAGTATTTTTGCATATTTGGATTTTAAGGATGTCAATATGTTGTTAGGTATAATCAAGCATAAAGAAATTGTAAGGGTTGAATATAAGAAATACTTTATGTGAAAGGGTAGCATTGTGATTCGTCTATTAGGCTGATGTATGTAGGTTACATCGTAACAGTATAGGTTTTAACAGGAAGGGAATATCTCCGTAGGCGGCAGTGACGAGCAATAGTTGAGCGACAAGTTAACAATAAATAATGAAGGGAAGAGAGGCTGCTCACAAAAGAGAAAGTGTAAAAAAAATGATCATTATAATAATTAATAATACTAATAATAAAGAAATAAAAAGGATTAATTTACACAGAAACAGGGGATCATGGATAGAAATGTCAGCATACTGTGTTCGACCAAAAATATATTTGTGAACAATCAAATAGGTAAATAGCTTGAAGCATAAACTTAGAAAATATAGTGGGAAGTGAGTACACTTGCCACACTCGTTGGTTTTGAAATCAGCTGGAGATATTTTATTAGCTTAATAGTAAACTTGAGCATGCTAAGAAGCAATCACGACCAATGTTAGAATACAGAGAAGGTACCAGAAATATAGTTTGTTTATATGTATTAGTGTGTATAGGAATGCAATTATATATGAGAGTTATGAATGAGTTTCAACTGTATAAAAAGGAATATCGAGGAATATCATGTAGGACAATCTACACAAACAATAACAGTGTATAGTGAGATTGGGAAACTCCAAAGCAGAACTGTCACAAACTCCTCATTGCATTGATTTGAATTATGTATGAGTGTGTATGTATATATTGGTTGATTGATAATGGTTTGTAACCTGTGCCAAATATATCGGTCGTTAAGGATAAGAGTTGATATGCAGATAATGTGCGAGAAATGAATGTGGTGTATGGATACATGTCAATTGTAACAATGTTGATAAGTTAAGAGCAAAAAAAAAAGGAAAAGTGCATTTTTGTAATGTAATTTTAAATATGTAAAATCTATTGTGCTGTATAGTGTTTTTTTGGTGAAGGGAGAAAATGAATTTATTGTAAGATTGATGTATTTAGACAGATCCTACAGGGTAGAGCACAAAAGTAAATAGGGTGAGATTAAGAAGCTACACCAATAATATAAAGAAAGCAGTTTGGCGGAGTAATTGACATAACCCGTTACACAGAATGTATATGCTCACGTCTTATGTCAATTGGGCATATGAACCCGTTTTTATCAACCATAAAAGTAAGACAATGAGTATAATTAATATTCGAAGATAATAATTAATATATTAAATTAATAATATTAAATACTGTTATTTAAGTGAAGCACATGATTATAGGGTTAGAGAGGAAAACTAAAAGTTTATATTTCGGCAAGTATGCTGTGGAACAAAAAGATGGAAATGCAGTAAATAAGGAGCTCTGCAAAGAACAGGAAATGGTCAGGCCAACAATTTTCACGCCTCGCCAGGTGCAGGTGTGATCGACTGCTAATAGCAGGGTTTTACCTGCATACCTGGATATTGTATGAATGTCCCGGGCAGTACTCGGCAGAACAGTGCTGAGGTAGGACAAGGCAGTTGTCGCTTACAAAAGTGAGTGCAGTTTTAAAACATGTTCACCACGCTACGGTAACATTTCTAAATGGAAATTAGTATTTTTATATTCGCGGAGTTTGCCCAGAAACATAGATCTTAAATGTGTGGCTCTGCTCTGGCAACGGACTGCCGGTCTCAATAAGGATCAAAAAATAAACAGCGATTACTGGAAATTGTAAGTGTTCACAGTGTCTGTATGTAGAAAACCCAAATCCCAAAATAAACTTACAGCTTACGTGAACGGGATGTGCACCGCGCCCTGAGAAGTACGACGTTCGAGATCTCATGCTCCAGAGACCAGCAGAGGGATGAAAGTGGGGTGAAGGTACGTGAAAGTAGACATCATTTATTCCCCAGACTCACCCATCCCGATTCCGACCAGGCGGGCTCAGTGTCATCATCATCATCTCGTCAACTCTTCATGGTTCAGGAGAATTCCCCTGTTCCAGCCTCATATTTCTTCACAGCTTTTTATTGGTCTTCCTTTTGTTCTATAGCCTAAAGGTTTAGATTTGTATGGCTGCAGTGGAATGCGACGTCAGGATTTTCAGGTCCTTTTGCTCTTTTTTACTTTCGTCACTGTTTGTGACTGCACTGTTCAAAATGTTATCCTTATTTTTGAGGTACGTAGACAACGAACTCTGGGGGATTCCAAAGTTCTTTTCTATGTAACTGTGTACATTGTTTAAAAATACTCACTTTACTGCACGGGTAGTTATTTGCTGCAAACGCAGGCCAACATGTGACCGCAGGTAGACAGAATGGAACGGGGTGCAGTGTTCACAATGACAACAAGTGCCTTGGCTGGCAACAAGTTTCTAGAATTGTATAAAGAAGCTTGAGTAACCCACATTCCTTACCAGCAGGAGAGGGAATTGGAACTACAACATGATGCATTTCCTAGAATTTAGCAAGGGAAGGAAATGGGACCACAATACGGCATAATTCCTGGAATTTATCCAGCAAGTTTGACTAACTAGACTTTTTTCACTCACTCTCGTTGAATACTATATTGAGGTATCCAAAAAATCGATTTACAAAAGGCTTTTTAACATTGCTTTGTATAGGAATGTCAAAAGACCATGCTAATGGCTCGAATTATTCACAATTTCAAATTAAAGTGTTCGAATTAATTAAGTCAACTGTACCATAATAACTAAAAATTATCGAATTAAATGTGTAAATAAGTGAAATTAATTATGTATTTATGTTAACAAAATTAATTAATCCAAAGCGGTGCCGTGGCTCCCCTCCCACCTAGTCGGCCCGGGTTTGATCCCAAGTACCCACATTTAGAATTTGTGGTAGACGAAAGGGCGTCTGGGTGAATTTTCTCCGCCGCTCATTCCGCCAATTACTCCATCAGCACCTTTCCTATCATCCATTTCGCTTTCATTTCATATCATCCACTTCCTCAAGCTTATGCCTGGCTGAGGCCCGACCACTCATTCCAGGTTCTTCATTCTGTGATTACGTGACGTTGCTCCCCGACAGGCTTCTGACCGCTATGCAACCGCTTGTAAGTCCTAGGAGGATGTCAGTCCTACATACAGGGAGGACAAGCCGACTACGTAACGTAATGTAATTAATCCAAAAAATAATAAAAATAGGATGAACAAATAATTTATCATACCTTTTCCTGTAGTGATATTTAATTAATTTGAAACTCATGCAAACAATTTTAAGTAACATTCCTGGAATGTAAATATGAAGTTTTGTTACTTGAAAACTTAAGCGCAAGGAGCTTTATTGGTAGGGTAATTAAAAATGACAAAAATATTTTTTCTCTCAAAACCCACTGATGCATATCGCTCAAATTTTCCGAATTAGTTTCACATAGCTAAAGATGTATGTAGTAAATAAATGAACGTAATGGCTTAAGAAACATTGAATTTGAAATGTACACAAGTTGGTCACCTTAAAGTCGTTCGTTAATCATTCGCAAGCTTCCGTCGCACTCGTCTGCGTTGTGCTTGTCGATGGTCGCCTGGAACGCGGCTCATCCGTGACACTTTTCTTTCCGTCTCTAAAATGTTTAAAAGCCAATCTAACGCACACTTTTTACTCACTGCTACAACACCATACACTTGGGCTAACATTCCATGAGTCTCCGTCGCCATTTTCCCTAATTTGAAGTATGTCTTCGTGTTAAAGCGCTGGTCCATTTTGCGCTCACACACTGATTCCATTAGATGGGTCTCAGCGTGCACTCATTCGTGAGTTGTACGATAGGGGGCACTTGTTGGCAAGTCTCTCAATGCGTATACGTCTCATCCTAACCAGTTTTTACTTTCTCTGCGTAGTATGTGATGCATAGGTATAGAAGGTATTACATTCCACCCAAAATTCGATACTGAGCTTTCACCGGAAATACACGTTTTAGGATACTATGTATAAAAAGCATTTTTAGACAGTTGATGCTAAAAGCAGCTCTTTTACTGTTTACTCAGTAGTGTTAAAATTTTGTCACTTAGTGTTATAAAATTATAACACTCCAGTGTAGCCATCTTTGGTTTATGCGTTCACGGCCTCATTCAAGTACGATATGAATCTGAAGCTCGTATTGATCCATAAAATGGCGGATGATTTGAATATCATGAACATGGAATCTGCAGAACCAAAAAAAATTATGCAAGCAGCAGAGAAAGCAAAATTACAACTGCTGTACTGCCTCCATTGTATAGAATGTTTTCATTCTGTATGAGTAAGTGTTGTCAGCACTGATGCTAAGCACGGCAACAACTGAATATTGCACGCAGATACTAAGCAAGAACTCTATGAAACAGGTAAGACAATCTATTTATAGCTGACTTCTCACCCGGAGTTCGATTCTCGGTTGGGGCGGGGAGTTTTTCTTTAGCCAGAATTATTCCCTATCCCCCACAGGTTCTGAAAATATGTATGTGAGAGTGAATGTGTGTGTGCTTTAAGAAAACAAAATGATTTAAACCTACTGGCAACGAGTTGTTTCAAGTGCAATGCCCCCGATATGATCTTAGATGTTAAAGGGGGCTATATAAATGAAACAATAAAAAAATCTATTTATAATTATATGTTTATAAATATTGAAAACTATCTAAAAATAGCTTATGACACACGTGTTAAAATTGTTTTATATTGCTCGTAGGATTACGAACTCGGTCTACAGCCTAGTTTCGCAAGCTTCTTACCCACAATACAAAGCAACATTTTTACCACGTATCATAAATGACTATTTTAGAAAAAGGTCTATGTGTGTATCCGCGTGTCTGTGAACAATATAACTCAAAAACAAAAAGTCGATAAATTCCAAACTTAGTAACTAAGTTTAGTTAGTTTCTTCCAAGGATGCGACACGAAGATTTTGAAGACAATTCCTCCACCCCAAACTACCTCGTACATGGAACACATTTCGAAAATTTTTATTTTCTCAAAATTGGCTCTAACGATTTTGATTAAAATAACATATGTTAAAGATATTTACACGACAAACAAAATACATATTTTGAATTTTCTGGGAATAATTTCTGAAGACCTCTTTATTCTGGATGATTGTGTTAAAAAGTGGTTCAAGCAGGATAAAAATTTCCAGTAAGTGAAATAAGTGAGTTATAGCTGTAAGTACTCTAATGTTGTCCTTCCTATAATGTCATTTAATTTAGACCTGTTTTAATTAAGACATGTTTAAAAAATCAAAATTTTGTAATTCGAAATCCTGAATTATTCGATTTTTTTCTTAGTCCCTTCAACTTCGAATTAGCCACGTTCGACTGTATTATGGTTCTCTGGTAGAAAAATCAAACTGAATGGTTAAAGTGTACCTCAAGGAGCATTTTGAACATTTATATGCTTTGGAAAATGCATTTAGAGAAACACGCCTTTTAAAATTTTAAGTGTCATTTGTTTACATCAAAGCTTCCATTTAAAAGGTCACGCGACAAGTATTTAAATTGCACGTGGTTGGAAATTACTTCGGCATATTAATCTACAGGATCTCTGTAGGTTAAAATCCAAAAATAATCATTCATTTTGGCAAATTTTCAAATTTGGTCTCCTAAAGAATTAAGAGTTGGAGATAAATAGGGACAGTGTTCTGTCACTGTTCACTTATGTTTACGAAAATTTGAAAAAGCGGAAGATTTGCGCCCGGTTGGTGCCGCAAACACTGACAATCGGGCAGAAGCAAATCCAGATGGAAACGTCTTTCTCATCAACGTACTTGACGGAATCAGCAGTTTTTGGAAACCATCATTAAAGGAGATGGGACCTGGTCCTACCGATGCGATCCGAGAAAAAGCGATATGCAATGTTACTCGTGTTCTTCGTCTTCCCCGCCTCCCAAATAAAAGTCAGCCGACAAAATCCAAGTGTACACTTGCACTAACATTCCATGAGTCCCTCGCCGATTTCCCTAATTTGAAGCGACATTTCATGTTAACGCGTTGCTCCATTTTGCGCTTCATTTTCCAGTGATTCGAGTTCACACATCGACTCCGGTAACTGGGTTTCAGCCAGAGTTGCCAACACCGCAACCAAAATTCCTCCTAGTTTGACATAAAACTTCCCCACAATCGTTAGAGGAAAAACGAAATAAATATATATTAATAACAATTTTAAAAAAACTTTATCTGAAGATTTGAAGAAGTTGAGTGTGTGCGTGCGAGTGGAGCATTCAGATTTAAAAATCCAGAAGGATATCTAAAATCCAACTTCGCTCTAAGCTTTGTAATTCTAGCAACGCCCGTGGACACGAACTTACTGTGTTGCATGCCTTTCAGCAAAGTTCCGCTTCTCAGTTCTTCTCATACTTTTACACGTGTTTCTTTTTTATCTTTAGTAGTCATTGAAACTCGTCACTAATTTCTTTACGTTAGGTCACATCAACACAATTATCGCTAATGGACCAAACTACTGATCATAGCAGGTGACGCAATTATGTGCAATGAACTCGGAGAATCTTTCTCAAAAGAAATGTCATATTGAATCCAGTATCGTTTGCCCCTTTTACGTGTATCGCTATCCTGTTCGTTACCGTTGATTCACTTGACTTCCCATGAACTAGTTGTATCTTACGTAATTTAAGACAGTGGGCAGTGGGCTCGATCGTGTGTTTTGTTCCAATTTCTGCATTAAAGAGCCTACAAGCATTTAACAAGAATCCCCTAAAAAGACTTCCAATATTTAGCTTTTCCCCTAAATTTGGGAGGAAATCCCCAAGTTGGCAACCCCGGTCTCAGCGTGCACCACTGCTTCCCTTTGTGATGTGCACCATAGAGGTCGCTTGTTGACATGTCTTTCAATGCGTATGCGTGGGCGCTTCATCCTAACCAGTGCGATTTTTAACTATTGAGACCATTCACCGAACTTTTGTGACACACCTTGTAATTAGTTGCTTGTATAAGGTGCTTCTTATCCGTGAAAGAAAAACTACAGTGTGACGAAAAAATGGTAAATAAGGTAGCAAAGAATTGTGTGTGAGTGTGTGTGTGTGTGCGCGCGTGCGTTACGGAGGGGTATTATGGAGGGGTACAGTATTTTTCAGAACATGATGGCCCTGCCCCACTCTTCTTCCAAAGTTTGTGGTTAGGATGCGTGCGGTTGGAAACCCACCCTCGCTGTTGCCAAGTCTTCCATTTACTGGTCCATTGATTGAGACGCGATTCTCGACTTGCAAACAGTGTCACAGTGTTTACTACGTTGCCTCTCGCCCCTAGTACATGGTCGTCTTTTGTTTGCTGATGGTTATTGCCAAGTGGTAGGGGGACCGGTCCCGTTTGAGGGCCATAATGTTATGGAGAAAACTATATTTCACACTTCAGCCGTGGGCTTATTGTACATCAGAGCCCTGGAGGAAGGATGAAATGAGTGTAATTTCACAGCGCGACCGACATCCGGACAGGGAGAGAGCTGCCGTGGAGGGTCCCTAACTGTTCACTAACAGTTCTTCATCCCGAAGAGGAGAGTGCCAGAAGCCCGTGGTTCAGTCCCGGATAGATCACCTGAGTCCGCAGGCAACCTCTAACGCCATCCTGCCCCCGAGAGCTGTATTTCCAAAGCGCAGTCACCTCCACGAAATGGCGCCTCTGCCTGTCCTCGTCGACACTTAAAACCTAAAAGAGACCGGTTGGAATGAAATGAAGAGATAGGAAGTTTGGGGGAATAAAGAATCCTCTCTAACATTCGCTTAGTGACCCGAATATCAATCCTAAGCCACCTGGCTCGGTAGCAAAGAATTGTGTTGGTTTTACTTACAGAACTGGAGCAATTTTCACTGTTACAGACAAAGATTGCACACATCAAGTTTAACATTTTAATTGTGCATCGATTTAAAAACTGCATTGAAACGCAGAAACTCGCTTCGTGTCTTAAAAGATACTATGGTGTCTACATAGTTCCAAGGAAACGTTCACGCAGATGGCCACCCCATCTTTTATTGCAGGGCATTTGTTGTAAATAGGGATAGCATCTTGGGGACCGATAGCGGAACAGAATCTAAGTTAGCGCAGCATGATATATAGTAGTGTTGACAATGCAGTGTTTACGTAGTGATACTAATAGGAGACTGATGTTTCCACTAGCCATGGAAGGCGATTGAAGTTAGGTAGTAATAAACAAATACCACTGATTTACGGAAACTAACGATTTTAATATTTACATACATTTAATTGTTGTTGTGCAACAAGTCATCAGCATCATTATCCGTTTCATTTTCTCAAGATATATGATCATCTCACCATGCACAAACATACATTCGTAACGTAAATTGAATCGTCTCCGACTCGCACGTAAGATGTTATATTTGAAAAACTTCGCTCCACATCAAAAGATGCGATTGGAGCAAAACGGAAATAGGACACATCTCGACTATTGGGTAAGATTCATCAGCAAGTATTCCCATAGTAACACCTCGTAGCACATTTCGTATTTCACGCATTATTGAAAATTCGACATTTTTTCCAAACACTGTATACACGGTCTAAACCAGGTGCCACGTGTCTCTGATTAATTGCTAATCGACAGCAATTAGGTAGAGAAGTTATTGCACTCCACCCAAAAATTCGATACCGAGATTTCAACAAAAATACACGCTTTAGGGTACCTCAGTTCAAAGCGAATTTTGAAAAAAAATAGAAAAAAGTCCGTGATGTGTGCCATGTGTTCGTATGTCTGAAAACACGATAACTCCAACAAAAAAAAAAAAAAAAAAAAAAAAAAAAAAAAGGGAGTCGGCAAAATACCAAACTTAGAACTTAAGTATCTTCTAAGGATGCGACACGAAAATTTTGAAGAAAAGACCCCCACCACAAACTACCCTTTACATGGAAAAAAGTTTGAACATTTTGATTTTCTCAAAAACGGCTCTAACGATTTTTATTAAAATACCGATTATTAAAGATATTTACATGATAAAGTCTATATCCCGAATTTTCTAGGAATAACCTCTGAAGACTTCTTTATTCTGGATGAATTTTGTATAACTGGTAAACCGTAAGAGATACACAAAACTTATACGCAAAAAATGTAGATGCCGTTAAAGCACACAATGTATGTCATATGCCAGTTTTAAAATATTCCTTGTTATTTGTTTCATTTTTATATTACTTAACTTTTCACGTAAGGGAATTTGTCAAAATTGTCCTGGCAATGCAGAAAAACGGATTTCATCCACATGGCAAGCAACTTTGACTATTTTTTAGCCTAGTGTATTCCCTTATTTCCCTCCTACTTTTAAGAGAGCGTATAATAAGACAACTTTAAGTTTATCTCGATTAGCATGAAGTAGATAGAAGAATAAGCTTTTTAACAAAAATGTGTAACCGAGATGTAGGGAGTTATATGAATGGATCACATCAGATTTTCGGATGGAATGCAATACCTTCTCTACCTTCTATTGCATTGTACATAATATTTATAAAACTACAAAGATAAAGAGTAAATGAAGAACAGGCTGGACATGCAAAACTGTTTTCTTTACTTGCTCTGCTAAACAGGATTGGTCCAGCAACGTGTGTTAGGAGAAGGAGGGGTACAAAACGCTTGTTCTTTTCGCTTCGCTTCTGTTTGAAAACCAGGGTAAGCCTGTTATCTGATTAGTGCTCCTACTGTCAACTATTGCCTGCCTGCCCTCATATGGTTTTCTGCAAGTATGTACCGCACCACACAGTGGTCAGTTGTGCAGTTACTCTTCCTCCAAACAATGCTTCTTATCTCCCTGGTATCTTTTTCCCTAGTGTATGCCGGTGAATAAAACTTGCTTGCTTATTTATCTGCTGAATTATAAAATAAAAAAAAATCTGGTGTGTTCCATTCACATAACTTTCTTTACATCTTTGTAACAAATAATTGTTAATAAGTTTATTCTTCTATCTACTTGTGCTAATCGAAATACGTATTAGCAAAAACGGTCGTATTGTCTAGTTCCTTGTAAGGAGAAGAGAAATAGGTGGATGCTCTAGGCTAAATCGACAATCAAATGTTTTAAAACGTTCAAGGAATATCTCAAAAACGATCACATCCACACACAAAAAAATTATACAACATAAATTGTGTGTTTTAATGCGCCTCTACATTTTTTGTGGGGTAAGTTTTTGTCCATCTCTTACGGTTCAGCAGGTATGCAAAATTCCGTAAAATTCATCCAGAATAAAGTAGTCTTCAGAGGCTATTCCATAAAATTCAGGATATACATTTTATTTGTCAGGTCTTTGTCTTTAATATACGATATTTTAATAAAAATCGTAGGAGCCATTTTTGAGATAGTCAAAATGTTCGAAAAAAAGTTCCATGTAAAGGGTAGTTAGGGGTAGGAGGATTTTCTTGAAAATCTTCGTGTCACAACCTAGGAAGATACCAAACTTAAATACCAAATTTGGTATTAACGGTCTTTTCGTTTTTGAGCTATACTGTCCACAGACACACAGACAGACACATGCAGACCTTTTTCTAAAAATTGTTTTTAATTCAGGAAATTCTAAAACATGCATTTTCCGGTGAAATCTCGGCATCGGAATTTTGGGTGCAATACAATACCTTCTCTATCCACTATGTACATTGGACATACGGGGCTAGAGAAAGTAAAAAATCTGACGTGTTCCATTCTCTAGCTGTTCTATATACAAACTATTTTTGAGATAAACATTGTCAGAAATTGTCTATTTATTTGCTTCTTATAAGTAGAAGGGAAATAAGGGAATACAGTAGGCTAAAGCGATAGTCAAGTTTTTTAAAAGATGGTCGCTATGTGAAACAATGGAGATTCAGTTCGCTTTGCAAGGTACCGCTCGAGAAAAATTGGATAGTTTAAAATTGAAACCGATAACAATAAATGTATTTAAAATGGTCAACTCTACATAGAAAACGTAATGACATAAATTATGTGTTTTAACCAGATCTACATTTTTGGTATAGTAAGTTTTTGTCTAGTTCTTGCGGTTTAACTGGTATGCTATATTTAACTAAACTCATCCAGAATAAAGAGGTTTTCAGAGGGTATTCCCAGAAAATACTTTTTTGTTATGTAAATATCTTTAATATACGGCACTTTTTTTTTTCCAGTTTCCTACATTTCCTAGTCGACCTATTCATGTTTAACGTTTTCTTTTACATATATCTACACATTTACAAACACAGAAACATCCATACTCAAGGCGGTACTCGAACCCACGGTCCCGTGCGCCACGAAGCACCAAAGCGAGGCACTTTAGCGAGCGCGACCATGGGGACCGGCATGCTTTAATCAACATCGTTAGAGCTAATTTTGAGAAAAACAAAATTTTCATCCTTTTTTTCAGTAAAGGGCAATGTGTGGTAGGGTAATTTTCTAAAAAAATCTTCGCGTCGCACCGTTGGGAGATACTAAACTTAAATACCAAGTATAGTATTAAACCGACTTTTCGTTTTTGAGCTATGCTGTACACAGAGACACACAGACAGAAAGACACACACCCACGCGTGCACTCACACACACACACACACACACACACACACATACACACACTTACCTTTCTTTAAAATGTTTTTTCTTGGACTTAAGGATCCTCAAAATCCGGTGAAATCTCGGTATCGAATTTTTGGGTGGAATACAATACCTTCTCTATCCACTGTGTACATTGTATATACAGACTAGAAATGTTCCATTCACATAACTCTCTCCAGCTGTTCCAGCTATTCTTACAAAAGATTATTCTTTTATCTGCATCAAGCTAATTGAGACAAACATTAGCAGAAATTATGTAATTAGTTTCTTCCTTATAAGTAGAAAGGAAATTAGGGAATACTCTGGGCTAAAAGTCTTTTAAAAGCCGTCGCTATGTGAAACAATGAGGTTGGGTTTGCTTTGCATGGTGCCGTTTGAGAAAAGTTGAGTATTATAAAACTGAAACAGGGAATACCCTGAAAACGCTAGGTTCTATATGAAAATCGTATATGACATAAAATATGTGTTTTAACGAGATCTGCATTTTTGTGCAGTAATTTTTTGTTGTATCTCTTACGGTTTACAAGTTATTTCACAGTAATCTAGCATGAAGGGGACTTCAGAAGCTCTTCCCTGAAAATAAAATAAATACATTTGTTTGTCATGAAAATATCTTTAATTTAATGTATTTTAATCAGTATTTATTTGAATAAGGTATTTAGAGCCATTTTTGAAAATCTTCGTGTCGCATCCTTGGAAAATACTAAACATAAATCAAAGTTCGGATTTAACGGTCTTTTCGTTTCTGAGTGTGCTGCTTACAAATACACACGAACACATAAACACACACTCACGGATCGCTTTCTAATTATTTTTTTTTTTTTTTTTTTTTTTTTTTTCGGATTCAGGGGACCTCATAACATGTTTCCGGTGAAATCTCGACAACTAATTTTTGGATGGACTTCTCTAGCTACTATGTATATTAAATGTACATTCTTACTAGAAAGTAAACAATAAAAACTGTTTAGATACGCGGTATTCTCGAATCACCGTCCATTTTATTTCAAATGGCAACATTGGGAATAAAATATATCTCTGAAACTTTACAGGCGATTCAAACTTTTAAATGTTGAAAATATTAACATGTCCAGATTTAAATCCACTAGATTTACGAAGTTTGGACTTCTTCTTGGAATCAGCGTGGTTTTAGCTTCACATATGCCCTGTCGTCGTTCCGAAGCCCGGCCTTCGGCCGCAACTACTCCACTTCTCTACTTATATAAATCTTATGTGTTCCATTCACATGACTTTTTCTGCCTGTTGCAATAAACCATTCTTACAAAAGATTATTCTTTTATCTACATCTTCCTAAACGAGATAGCAGAAATGTCTTATTACTTGCTCCCTTCTAAGTAGAAAGGAAATAAGGGAATACACTAGGCTTCACCATAGTCAAATCTTTTAAAAACTGTTCGCTATATGAACAATTGAAATTCGGTTGTCCTCTTTGCGAGGCAAGGAGTAAAACAAAAGAAATGAAAGGAAAGATGACTTCATGTTTGAGAAAAGTTAAAGTAGTTTAAAACTAAAATCAATAACAATAAAATTCATTCAGAATGAAGAGGTCTACGGAGGTTATTCCCAGAAAATTCAAGATATACATATTATTTCTCCTGTAAATTCTTTAATATACAGTATTTTAATCAAAATCGTATGACCCATTTTTCAGAAAACAAAAAGTTCGAGAAAATTCCTCCACGTATCAGGTAGTTTAAGGTGCGGGGATTATCCAGAAAGTCTTCGCATCCTTAAATTCCAAGTTTGGTATTTTACGGACTTTTCGTTTTTGAGTTATGCAGCACGCGCGCACGCACGCACAGAGAGAGAGAGAGAGAGAGAGAGAGAGAGAGAGAGAGAGGCGGATCTTTTCTAAAAATGCACTTTTTGGGAATCAGGTGTCCTAAAAATATTTCGGTATCGAATTTTTGGGTGGAATGCAATACTTTCTTTATCTACTATGTACGTACATACATAGTACTTGACAGAGAAAGTAAAAATTGTTTATATTTACGGTGTTGTAGTATCACCGCCCACTTTGTTCGAATGGCAACATCGGAAATGGAAAAATATTGGTAAAACTTCCACAGGCGATCCGGATTTGAAAATATTAACATGTCCAGAATTGAAATCGCTAGATTGCCGAGGTTTTGCCTTCTTGGGATCATTGAGGTTTTAGCTTCACAGATATCTCAGCTATGTTTTTCGGCTTAGAACCCTTAGTCTTGGACAACATTTTGCAGTATAGGGTCCCAAAAGTTTATTATATACCTGTAAATATAAAACGACTCTAATAGCGGAATAACAACGTAGTAAATCCGGACAAGTATGGAAGTAAGTAGAATATATCTACTGCTTTATGATTACATTAGGTAAAACTAATTATTTCTGTGACTTCCTGTAAGGTAGTTTAAAATGGAAACCAATAACAAGGAATGTCTCGAAAACGGTCAACTCTACAAGAAAACTATGACATAAATTATATGTTTTAGCGATACCTACATTTTTTTGCGTAGTAAGATTTTGTCTATCTCTTACAGTTTAACCGTTATGCAAAATTTTGCAAAACTCATCCAGAATAAGGAGGTCTTTGGAGACTCTTACCAGAAAATTCAAAATTACATTTTATTTGTGATATAAATATATTTAATATACGGTATTTTAATCAAAATTATTAAAACTATTTTGAGAAAAACAAAATTTTCCACAAAAAATTGATTTAAGGGTAGTTAATGGTGGGGGATTTTTTAAAAATCTTCGTGTCGCATCCTTGGAGATACTAAATATAAATACCACGTTTGGTTTTTAACGGTCTTATCGTTTTTGAGTTATGCTGTCCACAGACATTCACACGTGCGTGCGCGCGAACCTTCTAAAAAAAAATCGGGCAAAAGGAACCTCAAAACATATTTCCGGTGAAATCTCGACATCGAATTTTTGGGTGTAACACAATACCTTGTCGAGCTGCTATGTACATTGTATTACTTACATTCGTGCTAGAGGAAGTAAAAAGCTATGTAGTACATCCGTTTGACTTTATCTCCAATTCATCAACAAAGTTTTCTTAGATAAGCTTATTCTTTTATATATTTTATATTAATGGCAATATTTTTTTTTTTTTTTTTTTAGTTTAACGACCTTTTATCTAGTAAGCCATAGCGGACAATGAATGAAATAGCTGAAATGATGCTCAAGTGAAATCAAGCTTCGACTTTTCAGAATAAGGGAAACCCCTGGAAAATGCTTTATCCGGGTAACTCACCGTAACAAAGATTCGAACTCGGAACCTCTTGAATATGAGGTAGACACCCTACTGTCTACACCATATAGAGCTAAAATTATCTTTGCATTGCTTAGAGAAAAGAAACTTAATAGCAATTTTGCAATTAAAAAAAAATATGAAGTATTTGACAGTTCAAAACTATAATAAAGGATACCTCGGAAATTGTTTGCACACAAAAAAATTATTTAAGATAAATTGCGTGATTTAACAAGATTTAGATGGTTAGTGGAGTAATTTTTACTTGGTATTTAAAGACGTTTTTGGATGCTATTCCCAAAGGATGCGAAACGAAGATTTTTTAATATAGTTTCCCCATCCCAATGTATCCTTTACATGGACAAATTTTCGAGCATTTTTATTTTCTCAAAAATGCTCTAACGATTTTAATTAAAATGTCATATATTACAGATACTTACATGACAAATAAAATGTTTATCCTGAATTTTCTAAGAATAGCTCTGAAGAGCTCTTCATCCTGGATGAATTTTGCTGAATTTTGCATAGCTGGTAAACCGTAAGAGATAGACAAAAACTTACTAAACAAAAATGTAGGTCTAATTAAAACATCTAACTTATGTCATATACACTTTTTGGTAGAGCTGACCATTTCTGAGATATTCCTTGTTATTGGTTTCAGCTTTAAAAAACAATACTTTCCATATAGGAATTTGTCAACTCCTGGCCATAGAAACAAAGGAATTTCAATCAAACGTTTTTAAAAGATTTGACTATCGCTTTAGCTATGGTATTCCCTTATTCCCTTCTACTTACAAGGAAGCAAGACCTTAACTCCTGATGTTTATCTCGGTTAGCATGAAGTAGATAGAATAATAAGCTTTTTAATAATTTGTTATAGAGATGTAGAGAAAGTCATGTGAATAGAACGCATCAGATTTGTATATATCTTACAGCTTACAAGTTATAAATAATTCAATCAGAATGATCATGTCACAGACTATTCCAGAAAATTCAAGATATTTATTTATCATGTAAATATCTTAACATATGACGTTTTAATCAACATTTTTTTTTTTTTTTAAATAAAAAATTGTCCATGTAAGTGGCAGTTTGGGTCGAGGATTTTCTTGAACATTTTCGTGTCGCATCCTTGGAGGTCACTGAACCTGATATTTAATAGACTTTCGTTTTTAAGTTGTGTATGAACACACAAATACACACACGGGGCTTTTTATTTAAAGAACCCCAAACGTGTATTTAAAGAGAAATCTCAGTATCGAAATTTTGTGTGAAGCTCAATACTTCCCTTATTAACTATAGGTAAACAGCATAGAAAGTAAAAATCTGATGTTTTTTTCTACCTACTCTGCAACAAGCTATTCTTATGAAAGCTTATATTTCTATCTATTTTATGTTAATATAGATTAACAGAAATGGTATTATTACTTACTACTTGTAGGTACCTACTAGAGAAATAAGTTAGTACCTATGCTAGGATAACGATAATAAAACCTTTTTAATAGCTAATCACTATGTGGTGATTTGAAATTCGCTTCTCCCTGCATGACCGGGAGAAAAAAGAGAAAGACGAATCATGACTTCCCAATTAAGTATAACAGTTGGAACATTTGAATCAATGAGGCATATTTCGGAATTAGTTATCTTCACACAACAAATATAATTAGATTTTTAACGGGATCTACACTTTTTTTTTTTTTTTTTGTAGTAAGTTTTGTGTATCTCTTACGGTTTACCAGTTGTACAAAAGTCATCAAGAATGAAGAAGTCTTCAGATGCTATTTCCGTTAAATTCGAAATGTACATTTCATTTGTCACGTAAACATATTTAATATATAATCCCGTGACAGTACAGACCTTTTGGGCTTGGTGTTACCAACCCGACTGCCGGCCTCACACTTCCCTTAGCCGGAATGTTAGCTATTTTGGCCGGAATTACTTGCCTATCGCAGCTTCTCACTTTCATCAGGATGCTGAGTGGACACTGGCCCTATACCAAGTACTCCAAATTCGCTTCCCCATGGGTGGGATCGAACCCGGGCACATTCCGTGGCCGAGAACCAGAACCCACTGCGCAGGACATATCTTTATTTTTTTTTTTTTTTTTTTTTTCGTAGTCGGCTTACCCTCTGCATATTTAGGACGGACAACCCCCCAGGACTTAGAAGCGGATGTCTGGGTGTCAGAAGACTTTCTGGGAGCCATGGCATGTGACCACAGAATAGAGAACATGAAACGAGTGTTTGGCCCGAGAATGAGCGCGAGAAAGTGGATGATATGAAATGCAAGCGAAATGGATGATAGGAAAGGCGATGATAGAGCAACTGATGGAATGAGTAGTGGGGGAAAACCCGCCCGGACCACATTTCTTCCACCACATATCCCACATGAGGGCGCTTGGTACGTTATTTTGATCAAAATCAATAGCTATTTTTGAGAAAATCAACATTTTTAGAAAGAAAGAAAAAAAAAAAAAAAAAGATAGTTTGAAGTGGGCTAATATCCTTAAAAATCTTTGTGTTGCATCCTTGGAAGAATTGAACTTAAATATCAAGTCTGGTATTTAACAGACTTTTCGTTTTTGAGTTATGCTGTTCACAGATACACACACATGTGCATGGACAGATGTTTTTCTAAAACTGCCTTTTGGGATTCAGAGTCCTCGATATGTATATTTTCGGTAAAATCTCGACATCAAATAGAATGTGGAATGCAATACATCTACTTGCCCTACTATGTGTAGTAGAGAAAGTAAAATACCAGAACATTGTGTATGAAACACTGCTTGCTTATCCACTAATTCTTAAACTCATCTCTTAATATTTTAACATTGTTTTTGTCTAAAATTAGATTTTATTGTACTTTCCATCACTATTCCTTTCTTTGCCTCCTGCCTCTTTGCCTTTACTCTCCCTTACAATTTGCATAGGTTAATCCTAGTATTTCCCTACAGAACATCATATGAGCAGCATTTATAGTTTTCTACCCTCCCTCCAGCCCCAACACTTCAATTCCATGTAGTATTTTGGCCTCTACCACCATGAAGAGGCCACATTAAGCAAATTCAAAATGTGATTATTCCTTCTTTCAAGGGAAAATGAAAGTAATGTCACATGCTTGTAACCATGAGACCTCTGACCAAATGTAATGGTGGGTTCACCGACATGCTGTCACATTAAGAGCAACAATTCCCAAAATTGGCTCTTCCACTAAAGGTCATAACACCACAGATTCTTTACCCAATGTGATAGTCAGCCCTGAAGCTACCAAAATCAGCATCACCATCAGGTAGTGTGATATGATTAGGATTTGAAGGATTTTTAGCGTAACTCATTCTATTATCCCCTAACTTCAGGAGATAGTAAGGGATGAGGGAAAGAAAAATCCTTACATGTATCTTAAAAGAGAAGGAATACTTAACCTTAAAAGAGAGGAATCTTAAAAGAGAGGGAATACTTAACTTTAAAAGAAAGGAAGTACTAAGTTACTAAATAAAATATATTTATATTATAAAAAAAATGATGTACTACGTTCACATGACTTTCTCCTTATAATCAGCAACAAACTAACCTTACAAAGCTTACTATTTTATCTACTTCATGCTAATCAAGATAGGCAGAAAGTCTTATTTCCTTGTAGGTATGAGGGAAATAAGAGAATTCACTATGCTAAAGTGATAATCAAATATGTAAAAGATAGTCTCTACATGATGAGTGATGACTAGGACCCCGAGTTTTAGGTTTTCACCTATTTTTTTCCTTGCTATTAAAGTATTAATATTAAAATATATATATTTTTGCACTTCCTAAAGCAGAATGTGAGTTTCACTACACCTAAGGAAGCCTAAATGAGAGGTTGACCTCTAAAATAACTTAAATTGCTGTTTTTCCTTCTTAAAATGAAGAATGATATTTTCCAATTGAAATAAATCATGTTTTGGATGAAATAAAAACTTTCTGCATTGCCAAAGTCAAGACTGGTATGTACCAGTCCTGTCACTTCCTTTGCATACACTAAGACACATTTTTGTGTTATAGTTACGTTATTCACTAATTGGTAAATGTAATCCTGCCACCCAATGATGATCTGAATATCATTGGCAATATATCTATAAAAGAAATACCTGGACTAGTGGGAGTTCACATTCATCAAAGCTGCAGAAGATTTAGAGCAATCATGCTTTTGAGATATCAATTTAATATTACAGGGAGAAAAAGTATTCAGGAAAATTACCTCTACGACCTGTTGCATTAGTATATATACTGTATGCTCCACTGATGTCTTTTCTGTTGAGAAAGCTTTTTCTTCATACGAGAATGTATTACATGATAGTAGGAAACTTTTACACCAGAAAATTTGGGTGCATACATAATCTATTGGAGTGCCATATATATATATGTTTTTTTTAGGATTAACTTGAGAATGTAATCTTTTGTTAAATAAATCTCACAAAACTATGACAAATGGAAAATGGTACCCTTACTAATCCACAAATCAAAGCCTAAAAAAGCTATTTTAAGCCAAAAGAAACCTAAAAGTTTATGCTACTTAAAAATCTCAGCCCTAGTGACGGCATTGAAATTCATTTCTCTTTGCATGGCTAGGAGTAAAAATAATGGCAAACAAACTACTTCTCATTTGAGAAAAGTATAAGTAATAGAAAATTTAAACCAATAACAAGGAATATCTCAAAATTAACTCCACCAAAAACTGTATATAACATTCTGTGCTTAAATGAGATCTCCATTTTTAAGTAGAAAGATTTTGTCAATCTTGTACAGTTTAGCAGTTATGCAAGAGACACCCAGAATGAAGAGGATTTCAGAGGCTATTCAAGATTTACATTCTTTTCTCATGAAAATGCCATGTTAAAACATATTCAACAAAATCGTTAAAAGCCATTTTTTAGAAAATCAACATTTATGAAAAATGTTTCCTATAAAGGGTAGTTTGGGGTGAGTGGATTTTGTTGAAAGGTATATGCCCATGACGATGGGCCTGTGCACACAAGCACGCATGCATACACACAACCTTTTTCTAAAAAAGTTATTTTGGATTTGTTGGGTCTCAAAACATATTGAGGTGAAATTTTGGTATCAATACTTTCTCTACCTACTATAAGTAATACATGATGCAACTAATGACGACTTGTAAGCAGTATTATCTAATAGTATGTGAACAGCTGTGGCTTACCTTGGCAGCAGCGGTTGATGTGGCTCAAAACCTGTCTTGGTTATTAAAGCACTTTAAAATAAAACATATATTTATATCTGACTCACGTCCAATGTGGAGATAGCATCCAGCCTTAGAGACACTAGTTTAAAACAACCAGGAGTTTAAATGTAATTTCTCCACTGATGCTGTAGCTGAGCCTGTGATGTCAGCTTGTCTTCAGTAGTTAACAATCAGCACATGCATTAGCCCCATACTTCAAGTACAAGTTCTGCGGTGTCAGCTAAAAGGTAAATAACCTGTGGAAAGTGCCAGAAATCTGTAGGGAAATCTGTTTTATATTCTTAAAAAGCTTGCATCAATTCAATTCAATTAAATTCCTTCATACTATGTCTGCGTATCTGATATATAATTGTCACAATTACATTGTCACAGTATATGCCTCAACATGCTAGGTGTCTTCCATGCCTAGCAGAAGAAACTTGTGTCATGAACCTCCTGAGGAAATTAAGTATGCTGCTTATGTTGAATAGTATCTTATGCCATGAATTGGAAAGTCAGAAATCAGTCTGTGAAAAATTTAAGTGTGAAGAAAGGCAGCAGCAGTTGTAATTTACTCATCATGGGACCAATGCAGAGCCTAACATATCATCTGAACTGATCCTTCAATTTATGAAATTTCAAAAATTTAAAAATAACTAACTTGTATATACTTGAAAATTATACTTTGCTTTCAAGGTTTTCCTAAACATCTTGAAATGTTTTTTTTTAATAAAGGCTTCTCAATGTCTAGAGTTTGGCATCTGAAGATTTACATTTGTGTTTGCATATATATTCCAGTTACTTATAACCAGAGTTGCAATACAATATTCCCAGATCTGCAACGGTAACTGAAATTTATCCAAAAAAAAAATTCTGATGTGTTACACACATGATTTTTTCTACCCATTCTGAAACAAACTATTCTTACAAAAGCTTATGCTTCTGTTTACTTATATAAATATTAGCAGAAATTATTTTATTACACAATTCCTTTATCGCATGCATACGCGCACACGTGTGCACGTGAACACACACCCACATTTTTTTCAAAATGCCCTTTTTAGATACAGGGGACCCTAAAATGTGCACTTTCGTTGAAACCTCGGTTTCAAATTTTTGGGTGAAATGCAAAACCTTCTCTATCCACAATACACGTACATATGTGCTAAAAGTATAAAGTACACAGTGGAAACATTTCAAATTATATATTAGCAGCTTTCAAAATAATGTACATAGACAAAAATATCACTTTTTCATGGAATAATTAAAGTACAGTGCTGTATTTTAAAAAATGTATACATTTACAAGCTAAAAACAATAATAATAATAATGTTTTTTTTCTAAATTGAATCATGCTAACAAGAACACTACATAATAATTTGCCCTATGTGCTCAGATACCTCAGTGTGTAATCCCACCTGTTGTGTTCACCTACATAAATTGAGTAACATTACTACTGCCAAACTTTATGAATTATAAACTTCTGTGCATTATTTTAATAGAACTTAAAACACATCACAAAATATTTTAACACACAGAGTGAAAGATTTACTAATTAACACTTGTGTTTGTATTCAGGCCGTCAATCCTTTCCCTACAGTGCTATTCGTTTGTTCAAGGTATAAAATATAATCAAAGCTTCCATTTATTTAAACTGAAATTTTTTTCTAATGTGCACATAGTTTTAACAGTTCACTTCTTTGTTTCCTTTTGTCAGCTTCCTTCTTTGCATAACAAAAATATGTCAACTACCAAAAATAAACAGTATTCACTACATGGCTTTTCTTCTGAAAGCAACACAGTTGTTTTAATGCAATTTTTATTTTTGTGTCACTTTGGCATACTTTTTTTAAAATTGCTCCTTTTTAAACACTTAAGATTATTTTCTTCATTTGCTTTAACATTTTAAAATGTATGTATCTATACATAATAATTTTTCTGTGTTATGGTTTTCCCCAATGAGAAGTTATTTCAAATGAAGGTTTATTACAGACTTGTCTTGAACAGTTCTCATTTGGGGATGGCTTCAGACAACTTTGGAGCTTATTATTATTTATTTATAGTATTGATTATTATGATTATTATTATTTATCACTGACATTTTGTAAGCTCTGTATTTCCGTTAGAAACAAATATTTATCTCCAAAATTGTTCCTTTTGTGAAGCAGTACTTTAGGGTTGTAGTTGATCATTAGATAAATTATTAAATTTATACACTGCAGTTTAGCTATTTGATAGATAAATGTTTCTCCTGCACTACCCCCCAGCCTTTAAACTAATGCTTAAACATCTGCAAAATGTGGTATTATTTTTATTATGTTGGCTATAATTCAGCAAATGCAGTAATTTTGGGCATCTAATGTAGGTAGGACAGAATTTGTTTCTTTTCATTTTTTCTGTATTAAATAAATATTTCAATGGCATTCTTACAAATGCTTATTAGGGATTGAAGCATTACAACATTCAGTTATTTTTAAGAACGAAGACCAAGGGTATAAATTAAAATCTGTTTTTTAATAATACTAATGTAAACAATTAAATTTAGAATGCAAACAAAAACAACAAAACAGTTCAACAACAAAGGAACACAAGTGTCCTTTGATCTACAAATGCCCGTCAAAGAAATCCATTTCATGAGAAAAAAACCAATATTAATTTCATGTTTATACATTTTAGCATGCTGTAAAATTGATCTGGCATTACATACAGAAATAAACATATCTGCTCCATGTAATGAATAGCAACACAAAATTTTAATTATCTTATATATTCCTGCTTCCCTTGAGCATTTACTAGCTGCATCTTATTAATAGATGGCATAATTTTTTTCAAAAGAAACTGTGGAGCATGCAAATTTTAAATATTCATTACATGAGGTATGGATTAAAGTATTATTTTGAAATTAAGTGCTGCAGCACTGTGGCTGACGTTCTGCTCATGCATGTTGAGTATCTGCAGCTGCTTGCTAGCCAGTGTCATTTATTTTCTTAATGCAAAAGATATGAAAAGAGGCTAAAGTTCATCGGCAAATCTGTGAAGGGTGTGGAGAAATGGTATGAAAATGGGTTCAAGCAATTGAAATGAGGAATGAAGTGGGTGACCATATGTGATTACTGAAGACTTGGTGCTGAAAGTTGATGGAAAAATTTGTCAGAACACTCTTTATATTTCATCTTTATTCAACGAGTTTCCTCAATGGATTTTAGGACAGAACACTTAAATGATTATAAGTTGTGCTCACACTGGGTAGCAAAATCAAATACATGGACTTTCCTTGTGCAATGCAGTGATATTGGTGATAATTTTTAAGCCAAATTGTCACAAACAATGTGTTTTGCCAGAATTGAAAAGAAAATCCATGAAATGACATTAATCAACATCACCCAAGAAAGTGAAGTCTAAGCAAACCATATAGGCTGGAAAATAATGTGTACTGTATTCAAAGAAGGAATTGTTTGAGTTGTTTAGCTGAGGACACTGGCAATGGCCAGCAAAAATATGTTTCTAAGTAAAAACCTTTACAGTGAAGTTAAAATGCCACTCATTTAATGATTTACACTGTGTTTTAGATAGGAAGGGGTGCTGTAGTGGATTGTTTGCCCTGTGGTGATGCAATACATTACAAGACCTAAACTAAACTATGCCATGCAGTCCAAAACAAAAGAAATTGCATGCTGAGTAAGGAAATTGTTTTGCTCCATGTAAATGGCCATCATCACGAGGCTAATCATTTCCAAGATACCATCACATCATTTGACTGGGAACTATTTGACTACCCTGTACACAATCCTGATCTACTCCTAGTGACCACCATTTGTTCTTACGTTTAAAAGTGCATCTTGGTTGTCAGTGTCACAACAATAATGACGACCTTAAAATAGCTGTTTTGCACATCTGGCAGAAAATTTATATGAAGATGGAATTCGAAAGCTGGTTGTACAATATAAGTGTTTTAATGTTATGGAAATTATGTTGCAAAGTAAATTAGTATGGGCTTTCACGTAAAAATAAAATTGATAAAAAAAGTTACTATTAGGTGTTTTTAACTTCAAAACTGTACTTAATTTAAAAATATACCTTGTAATAATCCCTTTCTACCCACTTTCCCTTTCTACCCTACAGTACTACCTATTCTTCCCTGTGTTTTCATAACAGCATAACTGATGGCTGTAGCCAAAACATCAGTTAATTCATTTCGCTATGTCTTTAAACGTGTGTTAAATATTGCTCAAGAAACTTCTTTACTTAACATAATTACTTTTTAACTCTTAGTCAAATGAATGCTGGCCTAAAACTTGTTTCAATCATATATTATTGGTTCCTATAAACAAAACTAATAATAGAATATCTGGACCAGAGTTATTCATGAACTATTCATGTAAATTGCATCTTAGAACTTGCAGATCAACTATATGAATTTGAAATTTCTCCCTCAAGTAAATAAATCATTGATTATTAAAGCCATAATAATTGACAGGTATATTACTTATTAAATTTAGATCATTCATATGGAACCATTTTTATATGAACTGCTTCATTACATTCTTGTTTTGACAAAATCAGACATTTCTGAAAATCTATAATTTGGGTGTTGGTATAAAAGTACAGCTGTCTATATATTAACTCCTCAGCACTTCAACTCAAAACAGAAAGTAAATGTATACCTTTTACTATCAATACATTAGCTGTGTAGAAAATGTAAGCAGTAAAGAAATTTATAACAATACAAAAAAGGTTGTCCAACATTAAATGAAGAAAAAAGTCTGAAGTGGCTTTTACTTCTGAATGCACCATTCCTCTTAATACAATGTCAATATTAAATGACATTCAAAATTGAATCCTGCTTAGGGTGAATTACCCCGATAAGGTTTTTTTCGGGGTTTTGCCTTATCCTGAGAAGCTGAATGTCGAGTAACTTTAAGCTCCATGGATCCTGAGATCATTTGAGCATCATTTCACCAATTTCATTCATTGACCAATATGACAACAGAGGTTAAAGGGCATTAAACTAAAATAAAAAAAAAATATATAATGGAAATTTCCCATTTTACTGCCTTGGTTTCTTATTACATTAATTTCTATCTCTCAGAAAATAAAAGAATTGCTTATATTATCTTTGTTTCACCCAGAAGAAAAGAATTAACTATATCCACATGTGAAACGGCTGAAGTATACTGCCAATACAAATCTCAGGTTTCAATAATTAGCCAGTCATGTAAGTATTTCCATATTGATGTTACCAGATTTCATTTTAACTTTAGGATAAAATCCTTTTGGGCTATGAACATTTTTCTGTACAGTGACTGAATTGGTATAATGAGCACCAGGAAGAGTGTGTAACTACCTAATAATCCCCATAATGTGTATATTTTTGTTAATACTGGATGCTCTATAAGGTTCATTAAGGATGTGGCACATTTATTACCAAAGCCTCAAATTTCTCTCTTTGGATTTTTATCATTCAGTCTCATCAAACTAATATTCACATCAAAGGAAACTACAACATACAATAAAATACACACATTGAACAATAAATGCAATTAACCAATTTTTTTTCTTTCTTTCTTTTTTAATTTGTAACTCGCAGAAACTGCTATTAAGTTAACATAAACTTTTTGTGGTTTAAGTATATGGTTCTAAGTTTCATATGGTGACCAATAAATATATCATTTTCCTAAAAAACACTATACAAATATGAGAAACTAACGTTCTGTGCTTTTTTTATTCTGTCTCCCTGTGCTTTTTTATTCTCACTTCTAAACATTAAGACTGTGCTTAGTTACATGCAAAAGGAGTCTTCTATCTTCCCATTCTTTGGTATCATTTTGTCAAATTAAGCATAAGGAAGACTGAATGTTTTGGAGCTATCTGTAGTACAATGATGCAAAGAAAAGCTTGGTAACAGTGAATAAAAAGAGCCCTTTAACATGAAAATCCTGCACCAGATTGCTAGGACATGCAATGATCCTGAAGAAGACATATATATACAGGTGTTAGGGATATGCATGTGAAGATTTCTCTTGCTAGGTGGATCCAAAAATGACAAATAATAAAGTCCAATAACAAAAGAAAGGTAACACAGATAAATGAACAATACTGAATACATTATCTGCACAGTCTGGCAACAGAGTAGGACTTAAGGAACTGAATATTTTGTTTTGGTTTGCAGCCAGGCTGATGTCTTGTATTGTGCTTGAAATCCAGTACACCATGTACATGAGAGTTTATTATCAGCTACTGCCACTAATGAGGGGGGGATTAGTTTTCTTTCAAGCTATCCGATTGTATTCACTAAACCTGAACTAAGAGCTGCATAAGAGGCTATGCATAAGATTTAGTCTGATGATTACAGATAAAGCAAATTCAAATATGAATTATGGAAATATTTCATTTAGATGTATTGTAGATAATTAAATCAAAGCCACATCTTTGCTAAACAAGAAATTTATTAATGGGCAATGCCTGTTACATCAACAATATATGTTCTTTTACAGTAGATGCTCATAATGCGCTCCGTTAGAATCTATGCAGACATTGTATTTTGTTAGCCAAATTTGCCCTATCCTCATTTGAGCTTCTATGCTGCCCAATTTCTAGCGCTGCTTTAAATGCACTTGTATGAAGATCATCAGTGGTAGCAACCTTGTTATGTTACACCTTAATCTTCAAACGTCCCAAGAAATAATAGTCTAAAGGATTGAGTTTTGCCATAAGCAAGAAGCATATCTAGATACTCTGAATTTGTAAAGAATGCTGTAGTTCTGAATGCATTTAACCAACTGAAGCACTAACAGAACCAGCTGTTGTGCAAGATGCTGAGGCAAAACATTACTGTCAAAATTCCTGGCCTTCTGCTTCCATAGTTGCCAAGCATATGATCACAACTTTATTCCACTAGACACCCTGGAATCCAATTCTTTAATATTATCTCATTCCAGCAACAAATGGTAAAAACACGAAGAATACTTTTTTGTAGATCTACCATCCTATTTTAATTCAGAAGTAAATGATAAAAGAGGTGACAAATCTGCAATCAAACATTTGACCAATTTTATTTTTTATTTATGCAACCATGTCTATCAAGGAAAATAGCACATGAATTTATGTTTCGGCTTAACGTCAGGAAACTGCTGTTGAAATCTGCGCACTCATACCCCTAACACCTTGTATATTACAGTTCAGTTGGTTTCAAGTATATATGTGAGCTGCATAATAAGTACAATGAACAACTTCTGTGTAATATTTGAGCATTTCTTTGCATCTATGTAAAGTACATCTAATTTGGTCAGTTAAAGTTTTCTGGCCCCTAGCAGTAGCAGACACAAGCCTTATTTACGGCTGATCCGTTGGTGCTTCATCAGATAAGTACATATGAAGCCCCTGGATGATTTTTAAGCAATTGCAGTACTCTGTATGTCCCAAGAAGAATGTCCATCAATACAGCATGTTTATAATGCAAACATCTTTCATAAATAACAAAAAGCAACCTTTATATGTTCATACATACAGGAACCTGCAAATGGACACTTACTTAATCTCCGTATTGAACACTGATACAGAGCATAAAGTAAAAAAACAGGGACACAAGCCTTTAAAGCATGTCATCTGAAATATGCTCCACCATTCAAGATGAACTAAATGAGGGATATATACAGTTAGAGTTCTCATTTACATAATGGTACATTTCCAGTCAACAGGCATCATGCAGCATGCACACTGCTGATACATGGGTTTCGGTGGCAACAGATTGAGATCATCCTCATCCGGTGACACTTCAAAGTCTTCTATGCTGAAAGTATCTGTCAACTCTTGTTTTCCATCTTTCAGTCTTGACAACGGAAAGAAATTTATATCTTCATCACTGTTGGAAAATATAACTGTTATTACAAGAGGCCGTTAATAGTCAAAAATTACCAAGCTAATTTAAAAACCCTGCCAAGATGCTAAGTTTACATAAAGCTGAAGCTAGGAACACAAAACAATAAATATTTTGTGATGAAGGTTCATTTATCTTACTTTGTAAATAAACTCAAACGAGAAGGACGTGTTTCATGATCAATTCAATTATATCATCAGCTTCTAATTTGAATTTATTTATAAACACAGGTGAAGTTTTGTAAAAAATATTTATTGTTATAATACACAAATTTTGTTTAAAAAATGTTGGATGTACTTCAGGAATGCCTGCGCATATAATCAGTCACTCAATGACTGGGAAGGTTGGCACTGCTGTCATCTTTCCTGTATTTAGTTTTCATCTACAGGATAGCACACGAAAAACCGACCCCAAGTAAAGATTGCTTGCCTGCCAATTATGAACAAATAGTTCCCCGTCATGAGCAGATACAACAAAAAATAGGTAAATATGTAGTAATTAGATATTAAAGAAATAGCAAATAAGCTAATGTAAAGGTCTATATTTACTGAATTGATTTTGACTTTTACATTACATTAGTGCTCGAATATCTGCAATCATAGCAGGTGTACGAATGGATAGGGCTCAATTCTTTTTTTTTTTTTGTGACTGCACGCCACTTTGTCACCAATTCCTGTAAACTGCTCTTTGATGGTATGGAAACTTCTTTGTAAAAATGTCCTCCACTTTCTTAAATGAACCAGTAAATGAAGAGAAATGGCGTTTTATTTACGGGTGCTCTTTAACTGCTGTGGTTCTCAGCATTATACGGGATTGAATGACCACTTAATTTTGCTCAGAGGACTCTCTATCAGGTTTGAGGTTCTTTTACATGTAGTAAATCTCAGCCATACACAGAAATAACGGAATGCAGTAAATAAAAATATAAAAACTCTCCTAAAATCAATTTCATTATGTTAATATTTCACCTTTTTTGGGGTAAACATTTGAATTTCACAGACCTAAAAGCTTAAATGAGGGGTTGAGATCTCTACCTCTAAAGCTCCATTTTCATTTCTTCAGACAATAAGCATACTACTGTGTCAAGAAAGTTCCAAGAATTGGTCTATAAAACACAAAAAATGAATTATTCATCCAATTTTATTTTATCGCCTTCAAAGTAGGCCCCTTCTGAAATTATACATTTATGCCAACGAATAATCCAATCGTCAAAACATTTTTTGTAGACACTTTTAGGAATCGATGTCAATTGTAGCTGCAAATTTTCCTTTACGTCTTCTATCGACTGAAAACGGGTGCCTCAAAGTGCTAACTTGAGTTTTTGGAAGAGAAAGAAATCAGCAGGAGCCAGATCAGGTGAATACAGTGGTTGTTCGATGAAATTTGCTGAGTTTTTAGCCAGAAATTCGTTCACAATAATAGACTTGTGAGCTAGTGTGTTATCGTGGTGCAGAATCTATGAGTTGTCGTTCCACAAATCTGCCTTTTTCGCTGTACTTGTTCTCTCAAATGCTGCATAACGCTCAGATAATACTCTTTATTTACCATCTGACCTTCTGGCAAGAACTTTGAGTGCACAACACCACGATAATCCAAAAAAAACTGTCAACATGACCTTCAGTTTTGATCGAGTTTGATGTGCCCATTTAGGTTTCGGTTCAGTTGGAAGGTGCCATTTGGAAGTTTGTTGACTGGTTTTGAGTGTCAAACTTGTAAACCCACGTCTCATCACCAGTTACAATGTATTTCATGAACATGGAGTCGGAACTGACTCGTTCTAGCATGTCTTCAGCAATCCTTACGCAATTGAGTTTTTGTAGAAAATTCAAGTCTTTCAGAACTAACCAAGCTGCAACGCGTGTCATGCCCAAACAATCATTTAAAATGGTATGAATCGATTCATGAGACACACAAAGTTCAGCGTCAATCTCTCTCAGACCTAAATGACGATTTTCAGACACCATTTTCTTCACTTTAGCGATGTTCAGTTCAGTTGAAACCGTTGATGTCCGACCAGAGCGAGGCAAATCTCCCACCACATCTCGACCACTTTTGAATGCACTGTACCACTCATATGCACGTGTTTTTGATAAAGTTGATTCACCGTAAGCCCTTGTAACATTTTCAGCGATTCGGCACACAAAATACCATTTGCAATGCAAAATTTGAGACAGATTCTTTGTTCATTATTTGTATCCATCGTAAAATCGCAAATCACCTTTGAGATGAACTAACAAATGGCATACTGTAAACAAACTAGAAGACAGATGACGATCAAACTCCACGTGGGTATAGAGGAAAGTTGTACCAACTTAGCGACAACAATAATTTCAAATCCCCTTTTAAACAGAATTTTTAAATGATCAATACCCGGTACTTTCTTGACAGAAATCTCTACCTCTAAAGCTCCAATTTCACTTCTTCAGACAAAGCATATAATTACCCTAATATAAGAAAACTTGTTTACCCAAAAACTGATATCCAAAAATTGTGATGTCTTAAATTTCCTGACTTGAAATAAGCTTTGTCAAGTTTGATGCTTTTACATTGCATAGTCAGCATAGTTTTATTTATTACTGTTAGATGCAGCATCTTCTAGGGCGCCCACAGCAGTACCACATAATGCCACAGCTTAGCACCCAGATCAATGGCATGATCAGCAAGCAATGAAACTTGTGAATGATTCATTATCGTCATCACCTCCATTATCATCATTTTTTTTATAGCAAGCTTAACCTTCCCTTATGTACGACCAACACCTCCCTTGGATTTAGATTTGGTTGTCTGCATAATCCAACCATCAGTTATACATTTATTTACATGAATAGAATATCAATTTATATTCACAACATATTACAATGTTCCATAAATTTATCTGGTATGTAAAAACAATTCTGTAGCAGCATTCATTTAGATTCAGTTTTGAAGTTTATATATTATTATTTCCAAATGCCAGGAGTAATTTATTGTAAATCATTAATCCTATATGTACGAAGCTCATACAGTCTAGACCTCTGTGTATGTCTATATATATTATTTTTACTGCGCATATCATGAGAGGAAACTTGGGACACTGTGCTAAACTGCTATAGGCTGAAGTTCAAAGATGTACATACAGCATTATGGTAAAATTCTTGTACTTTCTTGAAAAATCCCCTGCAGCTTGTTGCTCTATTTGTATCCTAATTAGACAAATGGTTCTTTTTGAAAGGTTGCTTGAATTGCCACAGAATTATATACCATAGCACATTAATGAGTGAAAGCTTGCACACTAAAATGTGCTAACTGAAATGTTTGATATGGTTAGGATGAAACACTAAGTTTTTTTCATAGGAGCTCAATATGAATAAACCATTTTAAGTTTTGATTTAGTGTTATGTTCAAGAACTTTGATTATGATGCTAATAGTTTTTTCATTAATTTTGATCTTTTAGGTACCTTTATTACATTAATTATTTCATATGTGTTAGTATATAGTGGAACAATTCTTAAATCACATTTACTGAAACAATGAATTATTGCAGATCCCAACTTCACTACAAATAGTTGCATATTTCAAGCAGGTAAGTTTCTTGTACCCAATCTACAAATTGCACTTAAATATCCTAGGAATACTTAAGCCAAATACAAGTTCCTACAGCCCATCTGTGTGGTGTGGGAGTAGTGTGTCTACCTCACATTCAAAAGGTTGCAAGTTCGAATCTTGCTTAGGGTGAGTTACCCAGATAGGGTTTTCAGGATTTTCCCTTATCCTGAGAAGACAAATGTTGAATTAAGCTCCATGGAGATCATTTGAGCATCATTTCACTGATTTCATTCATCATCTGACATGACCAACTGGGTTAAAGGACATTAAAAAAAAAAGTTGCTGCTTATTAGCAAATTCCCCTTGTAGATAATATATAACTCATTATTTGAAATGTATCACTATCAGAAAAGGTTTTGGTTCAAAACTGAGGAATATGGCCCAGAAGGTGGAGGCCAACTACAAGTCTACAGTCCAAGACCTAACTTCCACATTTCCATGCTCTTTTCATATACTCTCACATAAACACTAACAAATAAATAAATAAATTGTTACCAATGAATATTAGCATAAAAAAGAAATAAGAAAAGGGGGGGGGGTTTACAAAGGATTTGTGTTGAATAGAAAACATTTTTAAGAACGGATCATTTTCAAAATTGTAAAAAGCACTTATTTTTCAAGGTATAGTGATAATATGTGTTGTAAAATAGTACACCATATTTTCATATTTCTTAAATGTTTAAGAATGCTATGAAAAGATTTATTTTACCTCTCATCAGTCTCCCAGTCAACAAGGGGTTGCTGCTCTCTGTGTGCTGTTATAGCTGCTCCTTTGCTTGGTATAGGAAGCCTCTGGATTGGAATGAGACTTGCATTCTTTTTGTATTCTTGGATTCGCTGGATTTTCTTTGCTTGTTCTATCCGTTGCTCTGCAACAGATATGTATTTAATGAAATTTCCTTGATAAAAAAAAAGAAAAAGAAATAAAATATTAATACTGTATTTATGAGAAGAGCTGTACATAAGCATAAGCATGCCAGGTTACACTGAACTCAAAAACTGCATTTTTGTTTGTTTGTATCTGTATGCATGCATGCATATGTGTGTTTGCTGTTTGTTGCTGTTTGACTTAATAATAATCAAACAGACTTTGTGAAACTTGATGTTTAAAATAGTCATACCTAAATAAAAGGTAATAAGGCATCTTAAATATTTCCTCTAGAGAAAATAACAATGGGCATTAAGTCAAAAAATCAATAGCAATCCAGTATCAAGCTTTTTCAACAGGGTGAATAACTTTAAATATGGAGATGATGCCAAATGTTTTTAAGTTTACAACACATTTATTCTAAATCAGTTGTTTTGATTCACTAATACAGATGGACCTCCAGAAACTTTTATTTAGTGTCTATACTAATGGTACTTTTATGTTTTATAAGAAATCAAAATTTGGCTTTGGTAAAGTTTCTTTCAAGAATTGTTTACAAAACTGTAGCATTTTCAGTATCCTTAAAAAATTTGTGGACGAAAATTTTAAACACCCAAAAAAGTAAATGGTGTTCATTATACTGCAACCTAGAGCAAAAAGCTATTCACTGTCAATAAGCCAGTGTCTTCAAAATGTATTCTATAAAATAAGAGTATTGGACCATCTAAAGTATTGTCACTGATTTATGCAGTCTGCATGGGAGGAGTACAGAAAGAGGGGCTGCTTCTAACATGGACAGAATATTGAAGCTAACTAAAATGTAACAAAAAGTAAGCTGAGTATTATTATTTTCTTTTGCTCCTTAGTGCTATGCTAGCCTGTGGAGGAGAGAAGTTGTGTTTATTGGAAGCACCAGAAAGTAGCAACAACTGGATGTGTGACAATGGGAACTACATATAGTGGACAAATTGGCTTATTTAATAATATGCAAAGGAATTAGTGAAAAAAGCTGATGTGTTCCATTCACATGAATTTTTCTAGCTGTTCCATAAATAAACTATTTTTACAAAAGATTATTCTTTTTAACTACATCATACTAAACATTAGCAGAATGATCATTTTATTCGCTTCTTTATAAGAGAAGGGAAATAAAGGAATGCATTAGGCTAAACGAGACAAATCTTTTAAAAGCCAGTCACTAAGTGAAACAATTGAAATTTAGTTCTTTGCTTGCTAGGAGTAAACAAAAGAGACAAAACAAAAGAAGACAAAGGTAAATACAAAGAAAAATGATGGTCAGATTTCAACAACACAAGCTGTATACAATGTTTTGTGCAGATCAAAAAAATTAAAGAATACAAGTACTTAAGTAAATAAAGACTTTACCAGTGGATCAGAGAAACCTGAAGAGAGATCTAATTTAATGATGATGTCAGCGAGATCAGAGACCATGCATACATTTATACGTAATTAGCATCTCTGGATAGATGGGCAGTGAATGTGCCTGAAAGAGATCTCAGGAACAGTACTAGTACAGTGGGGTGGTAGTTTTGTACCTGCAACCTATTTTCCTAGCACATTGAAGAGAGTCTATGTTTTGCTGTTGTCTGCTGGGACACTGAAGACCTGCATTCACTGACATGATATAAACCTATCACTGGAAGACAGGTTCACGTCACTATGTTCATCATGTTGTATCAGTTGTTTATATTTTCACATATGCATAAACCTTGTCACAAAAATATCTCATCTTAAGAATAACAGGACTCATTAATCTGATAACCACTCTATACCAGAAATATCACCATCATTATTTCCATCTGCAGTCTTTTCCTTTTTATCTTATTCAAATATTTCCCTTTTGTCGTTCTTCATTCTCTTCTTCTTCTTCTTCTTCTTCACTGTCACTATATCAACCACTTTGGATTACAAAACTCCCTATAACATTTTCAAACATGTCTTCATCAATTTTATAACATGCTAACAGCATTTTCCCATTTTTCCACGTTAATGTCAGTTGATAAAGCTTCATAGCAACTCCAATTTAAAAGTTGTGCTATGACCAGCTGTACATTGCTTTATAGCAATTCAGATAAATTCTATCGGATTAAGATTGGTGAATGGGATGGCAATCGAGGACTGTGTTCATGTATGGCCAATAAACTGTCAATAATGTAATTCTTCTGAATAAAAAAAATAAAAAAGTTGTTTGTTAACAGCGCTATCAACTGCCAGGATCATATCAGTGCTGCTGGTGTGCCAGAATTTTGTTCTGCAGGAGTTCTTTTACATGCCAGTAAATCTTGTGACATGTGGCTGTTGCTTTTAAGCAGCCTTAAAAACTATCTCTGGTCTGGGTTTCTTTGAATAGGCTTATGGGTCTTAATTAGGTTGTAAAGTTCCAATTTTAACTCCCTTTCATAAAATAGTAATGGTACATTATTTGTTGCAAGCCAGTTCCACATCCCACTTTTGGTAAATGACATTGCTGGGGTCTTTTTCAACTGCACATTATGGTGTGGTACACTATCAATCACTAAACAGATTCAGGAGGCAAATTAGACAAATTAGGAAGTAATGTTTCCCTTTTTGTAATTTTGTAATTTTTCACATTCATTTCATGGTGGTACTTTATTTTTTATTTTTATTTATTTACTTATTTTGGACTTGTAGATTAAAAATGTTCCAGGTTTAAATCCAGTTTTACCAGAAATGCCCTGTTTTTCGCATTGTTTCCCTTTCTTGACAATTTTTCTAATAATTCTTTCAGCCACTTTAGTTGCAACACTCACTCTTTCTTGCCTTTTTTCCAATGGAATCAATAATTCACGTTTCATGAATGCGTTGACATTATTCAGAACTTCCCTAGTTTGGCTGTGCAAAGTTGTTGTGCCAAGCTTTGATATAATTAGATCCATTTTAATTTGTGTAAGATCGCAAAAAGACAAGAACTTCCAATAGACATATCAAAACACATGTTATATAGAATCCATGTTTAATCACAGAAATATATAGAACTAATTAATATACAGAGAGTTCAAGATAGTATACACAGAGGTCTGGCAGAGGGAGACCTTACTCAGACTACTGCTACTGCTGGACTGAGCCAATTGCATTTAGTGCACATGCCCGAGACCTGTGGCTCACTCACTGTCTAGATAACCAGTGCTTATACAGGCTTCAGGGACATAGAACTACCATCTCTACTGTAAGAAAGCAGCATAAATGAGGAGTTAAGTTACCACTGTTGAGATACAGATTCAGAAAAATGAAAATCCAAGGGTCGAGATAGGTGTGAGACAAATCACAAATGTGAACAAGTGTGACATCAGTGAGAAGGCGTGTGTCCCTGATAAGCAAGTTGCCTTGGCAGTGCAACTAGCTACAGACAATTAACATACTAACATACAGTGATAGAAGATTCATATTTGTCAAGCATTATTTCCATGCTTAGAAGGAATTTATTACAGATAAAGAGAATAAGGTGGTGACAGCAGTGGAGATGTTTGTTGGACTGCAACTGAGTTGCCTCACATTTTTCTACCTTTCCCCCTTTTCTTTTAAAGTTCCAAAACAGTTCAGTTTATTACTAAGTATGTAATAACATATCAATAACAAAATTTGTTATGACAATTTTTTATCACATTAAGAGTTTATCATTTGCTAATGCAGTCCCAAGGTGCATGTAAAGATGACAATCCAACAATATAAGTAATCTTGAAGAGGTTTATGCATCTGTGTAAATAAGTCACAGATGCAATTAAGGTTGCATTGAACTACTAATACGACTTAAATCTACACAAGACAAAGCATTCCATTAGTTAAATAAAAAGAATGACTATAAGCATTCTACTTTCCATTTCTCAGGAAACAATCAACTGCCTACACTAACAAGCAGAGACACACAAATACACAAATGAAAGCAGTTTTGCCCAAAATGCTAGTATTAATGCACACAGCATATAAGGTTTCAAATTTGAATGTTTCATGCAAAATGTGCAGAACTGAATATGAATGTCACCGAGAAATCAAACCTCCCTTAGTTCATGAGCAGAGAAAAACTTAACCAAAGAGCGTTATGTTAGTTTTCCAATTTGATATTCCATTTTTACCAATGGCACACCTTGACTGAAACTTTCATTTTTTCCCAATATGAGGTAGTTTAGCAACATGGAAGTTCAAGTGCTCTAGTCATTCTTCACTTCACAGAAGAAAAAAAATCCTGTGCATAACTATAGCTCTTGAAACAAATTTGTGTAAATCTCTATTAAAAAAAAATACCAACTAAAGTTTCAAAATGTTGCTGCAGTTTGGTTTAAGCCCAATATTTCATTTAAATAAGCTCATTTTACTTTCCCAACAATGAATAGGACAAATCAATTTTTTTAAAAAAGAAAGACTCTTAGTAATTACGTCCTTTTCCATGGTGTAAACCAGATGGTCCAGAGGCAACTTATTAGGTTTGAGGTTCTTTTTCATGCTAAAAATCTACAACATGGATTCTCTGGCATTACTTACTTTCCTTAGAAAGCCACGCTAAGATGAAATATGGATTCATCACCACATGTTATTATGATAGCAGAATTAGAGAAACTGTCTTTTCATTATGATCTTCCACTTCAGATACAACTGTAATTTTTATTTAAAGATTAAAATGCAAGTACATTTCTAAGAACTGAACAAAAGCAAACATTACTAAATAAATAAAAAAAAATAACAACAAAAATTATCTATTTCATTATGCTTGATAGTATATGTTAAAATTTAAGAAAAGTGTGCCTGACGACTGATATATTTAAAAAGTATTATTAAAAGTAACTGCCATAAAGAAAATTAAGCAATAAAGTGATATAATTAGTGAAACTTGCATCAAAATATATAAAAATCCAACTTTGTGAGGTTAATTATATTGCTGCTCCCTCCTAACTTAAACTTGAAATTCATGTTACATGGTCACTGCCACAGCTGTTCAGTTGATCAAAGTTTTCCCCATGACATATCTAGTTTTTATGGGTCTTTAGGTGGCATTTAAAAACTCTGCATCATTATATTTTAATATTTTTCATGCAAAATCTTCATTTCATGTTTTCTCACCATCTCATCATGGAAAAGTAACAGAATAATACATCAGTGCTATCAGTGTACTGGAATTGCATTCTGCAGGTCTTTAACATGCCAGTAAATCTACTGACATGGGGCTGTTGCTTTTAAGGACACTTAAAACCATCAGTCTGGGCTGGGCAAACAGACACTTTAAAAATTTCACCTCTTGAGACTTGCAAAATAACTGATACATGGTTCTTCTTAGGCTAGAAATAGCATTAAAAAATGTCAAATACTGCAACTCTGCATTAACAGCTTGGTTTTTGGCAGACATTTTTCAACTTCTAACATTTTTGAATGCCTTAACACAAGAATATAGTGATGTTAACTTAGCATAAAGTTTAATACAATGCTATAGCCAGAGGTATATGCTGCTACCAAACCCTGGATTAATTTTTTTTTTTCTACTTAACAAATTATGTTTACATTAATTTTGTGCTGTGGATTTAATGAACGTTATCTCTAATATTGTAAATATGTTAAATAAAATTTAATGCATAAGTTAACAACAACAACAACAACAACAACAACAACAATATGAAGATGTAGTAGTAGAAGAAGATGATGATGATGATAACTGTAATTACTCAACTGACTTTTATTAAAATAACCTCCATCTATTTCTGATTTTGCGTCCATTAGACAAATTAAGGAACCCTATCTTTTACAATAAAAATTACGAGACTGGCTGTACTAACAAGTATTGGGAGCTGCTTCAGTTGAGCTCAAGACTCGTTGACTATGATTCGCAGGCAAAGAATAATACAAGCTACATTAGAAAAAGTATAGCATTTAATTGCGAGGAATTGCATTTTATGCCAAAACAATAGGCTAGAATACAAGGAGCCAACAGATTAAGATTTGTTTCTTATAAGCTGATATACACAATTCCCTTCCCCTTTCCCCTGATTGGCTAAGTACACCTTTGAATATATAAACTCTATTCAGTGCATGGTTAGGCATAAAAAGCAACAATAAACACTCTTATTATGAAAGATATATATGTTCTTTCGCTATCTGAAAAGCAGGTTTAAAGCATAGGATCCTCCCGTATGCATTTATTGATAAAAATTTACACATATTTTAGATTCATTAACTTTGTTACATAATACATTTGAAAATACTAAGAAAATGCAAATTTGATAATTCACTTTGGAGATATTAACATACTGCACAACCGCCTATTCCACCATAGCAGCCAGTAGGAGTCACTAGTCATGTGACAGCTAAGAGATACCGGGAAAAGTTGTGTGGAACAGATGGTGTTAGCAATAAATTCTTTTTCGCAAATTTACTGTGCTTCGCAGCTAGCCTAGTTAGCCCACAAAATATGCCCCTGGTTATAGCTATGTTCAATGAAACAGAATTGCCTCAACTTCAGTATTAAATCACTTGAACATTGTGTTAAATTTAACCATTTATTGCATGGTGTTGCACTTATGCAATAAAAATGATTAATCAATGATTTTAATATTTTTGGTAGAACTTTTTTTCTAATTTTATATTACACTAACCTTTAACAATAACATTAATTAGTTATAGTTGTTTTATATTGTAAAAATATTAATATTATTAATAAAACTGTAGTTTTTTTAATATAAAAGACCAAAATTCATGCAAATGAAGCCAATTGTAACCCTGTCTGCACCAAAGCGTGTCATTACACCAGTTATTTTACTTGGATACTCCCCTTCCTTTACCACAGGCACATTTTGGCAGCACTCACTGGGACTTGAACTTGCGATTTTCAGTTTTGAATGGATGGACAGTCCACTTCGTATCACACTAACAATCACGGCTATTCAAATTGCTTCAGTTGTGGTGGCGGTGAAAAGGATAAAAATACTGGTTTGCAAATTAGAGGAAAATCGGCATATGTAGCAAAATAATTCATACAGTAAAGGGTTAACACTGGTTGGTGAAAACAGTCCTGAGGGTATTAAAAGGTTGGAAAATATTGGAACTGAATCTGACATTGTAAGCCATTACATGTTGAGAAAAATCTGATGTGTTCCATTCAAATGATTTTCTCTAGCTGTTCTACAAATAAACCTCTTACAAAAGATTATTCTTGTTTCTACTTTATGTTAATTGTGTTAAGAGAAACACACTATGTTAAAACAAATGTTTCAAAAGCTGTCACTATACAATTGTCATTGAAATTCGCTTCTTTGCATGGCCGGGAGTAAAACAAATGAAACACAGATGATTTCCTGTTTGAGGAAAGTATAAGTTTTTGAAATGGAAACAAAAACTAGAATTATTTCGGAAATGATTAGCTCCATGACAAAAATTTTTAAGATATAACATGTGCTTTGAAGAGATCTACATTTTTCGTGCAGTGAGTTTATGTCTATCTCTTACAGTTTACCAGTTATGCAAAAGTCATTCACAATGAAGAGGACTTCAGAGACTACTCCCAGGAAATTCAAAATATACATTTTATTTGCATTATAAACATCTTTAGTATACAATATTTTAGTCAACATTTTTTCCATTTTTGAGAAAATCAAAATTTTTGAAAATTTTTCCATGTATAGGGTAGTTTGGAGTGAAGGGAATTTTCTTGCAAATCTTCATGTTGCATACCTGGGAGATACTTTGGTATTTAGCTTTTTGTTTTTAAGTTAAAAGTCGGGGAGATACATAGTGATACCTGACAGCCAAGTGCACTGTCTCAACGGAAAAGAGGTGTGTCTGCCTCACTATCAATAGATTCGTGCTATGTAACAATGATGCCATCCTTGTTGCAAGATGTAACAAACATTCCTCAATGCAGTTTCAGTTGCCTTTTACTGCGCTATTTTACTTTGCCAGATTTTTTCTACTGTTTTGATGTACTGTTCTGCTAGGTGTCAGTGTGCTAGTGTTTTAGTTAGTTTGAAAATGGCTTATTGCTTGCTGTGACCTAGCAGCCATAAGGTAAGGCAACTGTCAAGGATCACTATGGATCTCTATGACTTTATGTTATCCACAGTCAGACACACATACGTTGACCGTTTTCTAAAAATGCTTATTTTGATTCAGAAGGTCTCCAAACATATATATTTGGTGAAATCTCGGTATCAAATTTTTGGGTGGAATACAACACCTTCTCTGTCTACTATGTCTATTGTACATACCTGCTGGAAAAAAATAATAAAAAATCATTTTTATTTTCATCCTTATCCTCATACCTCCACATAACCTCTTGCACAATGTAAACAGTTCAGTTTGTCCCTAGCACCAGAATTAATATGATACACCCAATCAGCAATATGAAGTTTAGTAAGTCTGAGGTAATTTGATGGGACAACTGCTACCTACCAGACCAGGGCTCGGCACAACAAATCCCAGTCCCACATGCTGCAAGCACTCAATAGTTATTGTACATCTCCAGCTTCTACTGCTATAAGTCACACATACGCAGTGAGAGAGTAGACGTAAGAGTGAGTAAGTGTATTTACACATGTTCATACTACAGTAATAGAAGTTTCCATCGGTTAATTATGGGTTTACCAGTCGCATCACCAAAGGATCGCACTGTTGGAACTAGATAGAACAGGAAATAAAGGTCTAATAATTGAAAGATTGATCAAGGTTTGCATCGGGTTAGATTATTGGAAGATCAAAATATAGTAAAACAATATATGATTATGCAAGAGAAAGCATTAATGATGGATAATTGGTCTTTATCATTATAAAAGATTATAGAGGAAATAGACATGGAGAACTTATGGAGTGAGAGAGAATCTCTAGAGGCAGGGGTTTTAGAAAGAGATCAGACGGAAAATAGAGGATGTCAATATACAAGATGTTTTTAGCAGTTTTAGGGATAAGAGATCCTTGGTATTACGTATACAAATGTATGTATACAGGTTGTTTTATCAGAAAGGTAGAGGTGGTATATATAATAGGGATAAGCTGTATAGTAATGATGGTTATCTATGTTGGAAGTGAAATAAAATTATTCATTCATACTACAGTATGGCTGCATATTTGCTACGCAAGCATATATACATGTTAAAAACATTTTTCAACACAAAGAATTCATGCAGAATAACTAGATAAAAATTTAGGCTTAAATTTCCTAACAGACCACTTTTGTGTATGAATACAATATTGCAACTCATGAATTGGTTTAATGAAGCAGGTTCTGTGAAGAAACAAGAAAAGCAACGAATCTGCCACGTTCTTATAGAGGAAAAACTTGATAAAATCAGTGCTGCCTTGGAATTTAATCTTACGAAATCTTGAGGTGTTGTAATTGGTGAGATACTGTAATTATGTACAGCTTTAATTTGAGTAATTTTATTGCTCTATGAGCCGATGTGCTCAAAATTCTGTCTGCTGTCCTAAATGCCTAAACTTTTTGTCTAGTTTTTCTGCATGAATTCGTCCTGAAAAATGTTTTTAACATGCACATACACTCGCATAGTGAATATGCAACCATACTGTAGTATGAACATGGTAAATACATCCACTCTCTCACTGAGTGTGTGTGACTTATAGCAGAAGAAGCTGGAAAAGCTTGATAACTACCAAGTGCGCAGGACTGGGATTTGTTGCGCCAGTGTGTGGCAGTTGTCCTGTCAATGTTACATGAGACTATAGTTTTGCAAGAGATTATATCGCCTAAAAAAAATTCAAATAGCAGTAGATTGATATTAGTCATGCTGTGTTGTAAATTCTACATTGCAATGTTAAGAGTGACTGTTACATGGGCAAACATGCAAAGTTCATACCAAGCTTTCTGTGTAGCTGTTTGACGTTAGCCTTCTGAGGTGATGCTATAGTGGTGCTACTGCAGGAGCTATCACTTGCCTACAATAAGAAAACAAACCACCACAATACATATTATGTTAGTTTTACTGCCCACCACCTACATTCAAGTATTGGGAGTGGAATGCCTTTAGGTATAAGCAATACAGCCAAATGAACCATGAATCTACTGCAATAGTACTTGTGTGTTATTTATTTTAACATTTTAATCTGTTCTATGCTTTAAAAAATCTGGTGTGTTCCATTCACTCATTTCTCTACTTACTTGGCAACAAATTATTTCTACAAAAGCTTATTCTTTTATCTACTTCATGCTAATCGAGCTAGCAGAATGGTCTTATTTATTATTTCCTAGTAGGTACAAAAGGAATAACAGACTACACTAGGCTAAAGCGACAATCAACACTTTTAGAGCTGGTCGCCTTATGATGGCACTGAAAATGTCATCATATGCTGGCCTGGAATAAAAAAAAGAAGAAAATGACAACTCCCCATTCGTGAAACGTGTAAGTATTGGAAAACTGAAACCAATAACTTGAATATCTCGGAAATGGCTAATTCCACACAAAAAAAAGAAAAAAAAAAAAAAAAAAACAGATACAGAGTGTTAGGGCTATAAGAGCGGAGATTTTGCATACAGGGAGATCCAAATATAACAAATAATAATAACAATTTCATCCATCTTGAAAGGTACTGGAGGTAACTGAATATTACTGAATGCATTATCAGCATAGTGTGGCAACAGAGTAGAACTTAAGAGGCAAATGGTTTGGTTTGTGCTTAACATCCAGTTTGCCACAACACTGTGTGCTTATTACCAGCTTCTACCACTGTGGGGGGGGCGGGGTTTCTCTCAAGCTCTCCAGTTGTATTCACAAATTACTGCCAACATTCCTGATCTTCCACTCTACACTCAACACCCAATGTGGCAAAGTTGCCAGGTGTATAACCACAACTTTATTCCAGTAGACACACTGGAATCCAATTCTTTAATATAATTTTACAGCTATTGATTCATTTTAGTAACAAATGATAAAAACACAAATAACTCATCTTTTGTAGCTCTACCTAGCTATTCTAATCGCAAAAGTAAATGATGAAGGAGTGGTGACATTTGCAATCAAACATTTGACCAATTTTATTTTGTATTTATGCAACCATGTACTTCAGAGGAAAATGGTATAGAAACTTATGTTTCAGCTTAACGTCAGGAAGCCATTGAAGTCTGCACACTCATTCCTTTTTCTTAGCTTTATCTTTTAGATTGGTCTAGATAGCTCGGTTGGCTAAGCACTGGCTTTCTGATCCCAAGGTCACAGTTCAAATCTGAATGCTTTTTAAGTGACACCCCAATGTCATTAGATGTGCTGGCACTTTAAATAACTCCCGCAGGACAAACCTGCAGCACACCACTGGTGCCTGATGTGATCTTTGCAATTGGCAGTGTCATTAATACACAAATATTTTTTTCTTGTTTTACCTGTTATGTAAAACTCATTCAGAATTAACAGGGCTTCAGAGACTGTTACCAGAAAATTTAAGATATACATTTTATTTGATGTTAATATCTTAAATATATGGTATTTTAATAAAAATTGTTATAAATCATTTTTCAGAAAATCAAAAAGTTCAAAAAATATTCCATTAAAGGGTAATTTGGAGTGAGGGGCAAAGTACAAATTTTTGTATTGTATCTTTGAGAGACACTGAACTTAAATATAAAGCTTGGTGTTTAATAGAACTTTCTTTTTTAAGTTATGCTGTTCACAGTCGACACACTGACCATTTTCTAAAAATGTTCTTTGTTTTTATTCAGGATACCTCAAACCATATATCAAATTAATGGGTTAATGCAATATTTTTTCTACTACTACATACATTGCACATGGTAGAGAAACTAAGAATTAATTTCCACGTTACAAACATTCATTTCATACTCTCTGTTCAGTTCAGTTGGCTGTATGCAAGTCTTTTGCTAGTAATATTGCTAATATTGCTACTGTTTGACATGTACAATATTATAAAAGGGAAAAAAAGCATAATCCTACACCTGTTACTCTGCATGTCATACACAAAATTAGGGTCGGTTCTACAGTCTGCAGATAACTTGCTGGTAAAGCCATGTACTTGATTTCTAAGTGACTGGTGTTTTACAATCTTTGAATAGCACTACTCTAAGATGTCATTGTAGCTGATATGTCCATTATCTGACAAATAAAAGTTTACATGTTCATGAATGACAATTATCACCAGCCATAGCAATAATGGCAGAAATGTATTTATTTGATGACAAGGAAATAATGATGATAAGGTTATGAGAGACAAAATTATTTCCAAACGCTGGATAAAGACAAAACTTATAAGCTTACTCTGATTTTTGATGGATAGCTTTTTAAACTCAAATACTGTTTCTTCTAAATTTGTCACCAGAAAATTAGGGTTTTGGATGGGTCAATCCCTTGGCTTTGTCATTGGCCACAATGCTCAACTCCTCTCCTTCTAAAAAACCTCCCTCACCTATGCTTTGTGGCATGGGACCCTCAACATTGAGCTACACTAAGTTTGTGCCAAAAAGTGCAACTAGTATTGGAGATGACAAGGTGTTTTAATTAATTTGTTACCTCCTGCTGTTCTTTATGAAATGATTTTACAATCTAGAGGATGTTACGATTAATCTTCCCCCTTAAGGCCGGTTGTACGAACTCGGAATAAACCTCTGTTAGACGTTATTCCATGATTACGTGCTAAATTGTGTTGTACGATAGCGGAATAGAGGCTATCAAGGGAATAAACTTGGAATAACTTATTCCGTGATTCCTTGCGGGAATAAGCCGTTATTCCGAGAATAGAGTACAAAAAGTAAAATGGCAGCTTGTGTTCTGGACACAATTTTGACCCATATTTGACCGATATAAATGATTAATTTCTTTATAATAGGTTTTAAGGACATATTATAGCTAAATACAATATGTTATAGAGGTAGTCCGATAAATGAAGACTGCTATAATGAGATTAAAGTTGAGAAAGCATATCACACTGAGATAACTTGGCGGCTATAAGGCATAACACAAGAAGTTAGTTAAAGTAAAGTTGCACTTATAAAACAGTAAAACCTACCTATTGCCATCAAAATGCCGCTATTTTTATGGAAACAATTAATTTAATCCTACCAAAGATAAATATAAAACAGTACATAGCATTTCACCAGTACAATGCATGGTGTTGTAAAGAACGAGTTACGTTTTATTGATAAAATACAAAGAATTGGTTACTTCGAGGGCAATATGTTTCAAAATGTAACATAGCCACAAGTGTTAATGTTAGCGACATTCTGTACTATAATCATATTTTTGAGGTTAGGTGCAAGTTTAACAATGATAACATTACAAGCTTTTTGATAAAAGACACCTTCAGAGCTCGCAAATATAATATATATTATTATTTTACAATAAATTAATAATTTTTCTTATTATATGCTGTGGGTTTAATATATTAGAAACAATTTTGATTGAATAGACGATACCTTTCGTAAGATATGATGTCCTCAGTTTTATTAGTTTGGTTGACCATTCCATACTGTTGTATTAAATATTGCCATCAGTAAAATGCGAGCTGTAATGAGAACGGTTTAGTGCACTATTTGACATAGCTACTAATTTTTCTGTTGGTTAATAATACCTGTATAGCAAATTGCTTATGCACTTGATCTTGGTGCAACAATTCTATTATGCATATCTTAAGTTGATAGTAGCATTGGCAACAGCTAAAATTTAATTTTCAAAATTTGATTATTAAGTATTTTACTGAATACAATTACAGAATCCAGGTTAAGTACGCTAGTTGTTTTGAGGGCAGAAATGGAAAGATGTCATATATCAGCACAAGATATAACTTTACATTACGTGAAGGTTTCATTCCTAACCTATCGCAAGAAGTCACAGTGTACGTGTTTATGTTTTGTAAAGCATCCGAATACGCTGGTGAACATTTATAATTATTTCATAGTACCGTTAAGTAGTTAAAATAACAAATAATAAATAGTTTAGGAACAGCTGATTGTGAAAATAATGTAAATTTACAGCAAAATAAAGCAGAAATTACGAATCAAGTTGGCCATGAATGACTTGCAGCATAACCAACATTAGTTTTAAATCTGCAAACAGTCGAATAGATATCTAAGGAATAAAATTGCATCGTACAACTCATCACCATATTTATACTGCGCATAGTGTATTGCAGGAATAACTATTCTAAGATTTATTCCGAGTTCGTACAACCGGCCATTAATCCCTTACAATTACAATTGCAAATAATCCAGGAATTTCTAATAACAGATGAAAACATCTGACTTCTTAACCTCTACAGTCTTCACAGTATGTTTTTTATAACTTCAATGTGTTCATATTCTAATACTCAGGTTTTGCAAACCCTCATTAGTATTTTAGTAATTTATTAATTGAAATTATAAGGCATGTTACAAAATCTTGCACTTTTCAGTGGTAAAAGAATTATCAAAGTTGGTTGAGTTCTCTCATTTTGGCTTAGAGAGAGCATAAGGAAATCAGAAGTATGTGCATCAGTAAATAGTTACAACAGCAGTAAGGTTATATAACCTCTTGACATAATTGCCAACATTACCACCTCAGAATTTTATTCCCATGCAATCTTGTATGTTTCTACAAGGTTTAACTGTTATTTGCAATCGTTCATGAGAGAAGTTTTGAGCCCTGCTGTGCTTCATCTCTTACATTTTATTTTAAAATCAGGCAAAAGAATTTGCATGATAAACATGAGCTTTCATTTTGTTTATTGCAGCTGTTTTGCAAGCAATTCTTGATTGTTTTTAGTTTATGTACTCTCCACTTGTATCAAATTCAGAATGGCAAACTTAACACAGAAAGTATCTTATAGAGTTGCTATCCAGAGAAAGCTGTGTAATTTTGGAACAAGAGTGTCATTTATCAGCCAGAGAAGTTTATTTGGAGGGTAGCTGTAGGCAGCTTATCAGGACACTGTAGAACCAGCCCTTAGTCTAGAAATGCATTCCACAGAAAAGCACACTGGTTATTATTTTATTAATAAAATAGGTTTAAGAGCTTAAGAAACATCACTTCATGCATTACATTTGGGAGACATACACTTACAATAAATAGTTTTCCATCCTGTTGCTGTTGCTTTGGATCACTATCAATGCCACTGTCCTCCATTGACAAGAAACTGTCTTGTTCACTGCTATTCCAAATGCTGTCACTGACACTCTCAACTACAGTTGCCCCTGCCATTGTTCATGTTCCTAAAACCAAGTAAATCCGGATGTAGTCTTATAGCAGCTAAAGCATTTACAGCCACCTGTAAAATCCTTTCTAGGCTAACAATCAGCATACTACATGTGCATACTATAATTGCTTTTCTTGGGCAATAGTTTTATAGGTAGGGTTGTCAACTCTCCCGGAATGGCCAGATTGAATGGGATCTCCTGGCTCCCAGAATTATGTGGTATCTCCTTATTCCTTTATTTTTATTATTATTTATATACTATACTGTTATAGAATTAGAGTACTTCAGCTGTTATGTGCAAGGGTTGGCAGTGCTTAGAAGGAAATAGTAGTGGTTTTGATTTTGTGCCAGCAATGTTAAAGTCGGGAGGGAAAAGGGAAACCAATTGTTGTATCAACATCAAGTCTATATGTGCTATATTTACATACAGAAATCACAAAATCAGTAATTATTATTAGTTTGAGGCCTTTGAGTCAAGGGCTTTGACAGTGGTCATAGTTGTAAGTGGGTTATTGTAATGGCTAGTTCATGGGAGTATTCTTTTTTTTTATGTAGGTTAAGGTCCTTTAACCTAGTTGGTCATGCCGGACGATGAATGAAATTGGTGAAATGATGCTCAAATGATCTCGCAGTCCATGGAGCTTAAAGTTAGTCGACATTCGTCTTCTCAGCATAAGGGAAAACCCTGAAAAAAAAAAACATTATCCGGGTAACTTACCCTAAGCGAGATTCGAACTCACGACCTTTTGAATGCGAGGCAGATATGCTACCACCACACTACTCAGGCAGACATCATCAGAGTAGAAATGAAAAAGAAATATTATTGCACGTTTAACAATGCCTGGAAAAGTTCATATGACTGGATTTTATCAATTTTTCTAGCTTTACTGTTATATGTAATTTTCTCCCAGAATACAGCTCAGAAGTTGGTAAGCCTATTTACAGGGAAGCGAGGGCCAGAGGGAAGAAGGGAGAGGCTGCCTGTGTTTCCACAGTGTTGTATCTTGTACCATCGGCCTTATAGTGAATATGTTATTTAATTTTTTTTTATTGTTTCATTTGTATAGCCCTCTTCAACTTCAATGGTCATATCGGGGGTTTTGACTTTTGAAACAACTGAATATTTAGGTTTTAGAACATTAAGTTTATCATTTATATCGTTAACCACATGCACATTCACTCTACAATTCATACTCCTAGACTCTGTGAGGTATAGGGGAATAATTCTGATTAAAGAAAAATTCTCTACCGCAGCCAGAAATCAAACCCGGGACCCCCGGGTGAGAAGTCAGCTCATATCTAATTTATTGTGAGCTTGCTCTATTAAACAAAACACAGTGCATGTGCATGAACTCTGGGATCTACAGACAGAATGAAACCTTAGTATTGAAGCCATTAGATATCAGGGTATAAAACCTATTTCATTGCTCAATGTTGTTGCCCTACTGTGCTTCCAAAACTACCCAAAACTTGTGGAATGAAGATTAGGGAGATGAGCATCCAAGAAAATGTGTGCGCATAGTATGCAAACTACTTTGTGTCCAACTCATAGGTTTAATATTGCTATATTATAAATCTTATAAATATGCACAGCCTTGTAAGAAAGAATAATTAATTATTATAACTAGGTTAATAATAATAATAATAATAATAATAATAATAATAATAAATGTAATTTATTCCAACAAATTCAGTCTGGGATAATTAACTATGCACCTGATGTTAAGCATTGCCTTGTAGTTGCGCTCTTACATGTTGTCAGTCATTGTGTACAATGACTGCCTTTTTTTTTCTTCTTTTTATTGTTTCATTTGTACAGCCCCTTTTAACTTCAATGGTCATATCAGGGTCTTTGACTTGTGAAACAACTTGTATTACTGAAGGTTTAGTACATTAGGTTAATCATTGTTATTTATTATTAAACACACCCACATTCACTCTCACATTCCTACTTCCAGACTCTGTGGGGGATAGGATATAATTCTTATTAATAAAAAATTCCCCACCCCAGCTAGGAATCAAACCTGGGTTCTCTGGATGAGAAGTTAGCTTGCTCTTATAGTTTACCAATTATGCAAAAATCAACCAGAATGGTGGATTTCAGAGGTTATCGTCAGAAAGGAATATATCTTTAACATACATGATATTTTAATCAAAATCATTAAGCTATTTTTGAGAAAATAAAAATGTTCCATGCTAAGGATAGTTTGGAGTGGGGGAGTTTTTTTGAAAATCTTCACAAGAATACGCAAATGCATACACATATAGGCCTTTTTCTAAACATTCTTTCAGTTTTGGAGATGTTCACATAACTTCAATGCATATGCCTCCGAACATATGAACATTGTTTTTAGATGGAATACAATTCTTCTCTTACTTTACTATAGGTAGTAGAGAAAGTAAAAATGAAATGATTTTGGAATAGCTGCTGCTACCACCAACAGAAAATATTAAAAGCTTAAATTTTTACTTTCTCTAATACACACGTACTTACAGTTTACATACTCAAAAATTTGATGTCGGGAGTTCACCAGGAGCATGTTTTGAGGTCCCTGAGTCTGAAAAAAGCGTATCTCCCTCTCCCTCTCTCAAATCTTTTAAAAGCCAGTCACTATGGAAACAATTAAGGTTCGTTTGCTTTGCACGGTCCAGTTTGAGGAAATTTAGGTAATTTAAAATTGAAACCAATAACAAGGTATATCTAGAAAATGGTGAACTCTAAAAGAAAAATATATATGACATGTGTTTTAATATAATCTATAGTTTTTGTGCAGTTTGTTTTTGTTTTTCTCTTACAGTTTAATTGTTTTGTAAAATTCTGCAAAATTCATCCTGAACAAAGGTATTCAGAGACTACTCCCAGCAAATTCAAAATATACATTTGATTTTTATGTAAATATTTATAATATGTGGTATTTTAATTAAAATTTTCAAACATTTTTCTATATAAAGGGTAACTATGGGATTTTCTTGAAAATATTCATGTCGCATTCTTGGAGGATACTAAAACATACCTAAATGCCAAGTTTGGTATTTAATAGCCTTTTTGTTTTTGAGCTATGCTGTCCACAGACACACACACACACACACATCTTTTTCTAAAAATTATTTTTTTGGATTCAGGGATCTCAAAAGATATATTTCCGGTGAAATCTCAATATCGAATTTTTGGGTGGAATAGAATACCATATTCTGAAATCCATTCTATAGTCCAATTAACTTTTCTGTAAAAATCTGAATGTGCTTTTTGAATATCAAACCGCCACTGATCTAGATCTTCTCTCTTGAGTTCTCGACAATTCTAGTCATTCTGGATAAAGTTTTCCAGCTGCAACTGCAGTTCAGACTATGCGAAACATCAATAGGAAATTTGATATTATCCAGAACATAGTGCCAAACAATGCACACACTGGCCATGGATCAGTATCCTCAATTTCAGATTAGGTTAAACATAGGTTAGCTAAGCATAAATTAATAACAGATAAAATTATTAAATTATTCGTAAACAAAATTGTTTTTAATGATTTTATAGAGTTATCTAAATGGCAACAGCAAAATATCCCAAATTAAATATGTTATTGGTTGAATGCGATTTCGGTGTCTTTTCAGGTAAAACAAGTTATAACCTCCGGCCATATCATCATTAAAAGTGTTTTTACCTCTGATTATTTTTTCACGAGATAAATCACATATTCGCGAATACCTCATAAATGGCGTGTGGCCCAGACCGATGAATTTTAAAATTCCTAAGGGACGAAATTCCAGCACACCGGCTGCGCTGATAATGATCTTGGAAACTGAGAGGGTTATTAATAAACAAATAATTTTTGGCGGGTGTACAAAGTAGGTTAACAATAAATCCTTCTACGGGTAAATGACATATCAAAATTATCTTACATTACTGGAATCAGCACTTGCTAGCTATGCTTCGCAAACCTTGCCTTACCTTTATTGTACCAAATTGTATTTTTGATGTTTACCACAGTTCCGCGATAACAGCTGGGAAATCAATTCGCTTCCGCGAAAACATGTTTCATATTCACAGAAAATGTAATATAAAGCGCTTCCCGTTAGTCAAACTTCAAATACTGCATTCCTTGCACATGTCACATAATTTTATGTTGGAATGTCACAAATTACAAAATTACACTTCAATCTGACATATATCAGCACCTGCTACAAGAATACTGATAAAAACAACCGAATGTCGATGGCCCGCATGGTGTAATTACATTACTGCCATACCACAACAACATTTAACCTCAAAATCAACAAAACATTATTATACTGTCACGAAGGAGCATATCACATTTTCCTAAGTCAATCATAGGTGTTCACCTAAGCTAAACTTTTATGATTCATCAAATCCCTATCATTAAAGAAAAGAACCAAAATAGTAGTATTGAATTGTTGGTAGTCTTGAACCCCGGGAAATGTGAAAGCTGTTAGGCATAGTACCCGGGCCTGGTATACTGTTACCATAGAAACAGCTATATTGCTTATTTAAATGTTATCCTCGTTCGGCGGAGCCGAGCGCAAGGACATAATAGTTTGATGGATTATTTTCGTGTTTTTCATACAGTTGCTAAATAAACCAGGCAATACAAAATGCCAAAGGACTCGGTAAAGAAATCATCTAGCACAAAAACAGTAAGCTTAAACTTGATGCTTATTTTTTGCATTGAGAGATCCATGCCCAATAGTGAAAAGGGATTCATTGAATTCAGATCAGAAAATGGAGAAATAACTCTTAACGTGTTTCCTCCCATTTTTCTTGCTTCATTCACATAATTCACATTTTAATTCTTTTTCTTTTTTTTTTTCACAAGAGATAAACTGAGACATACATGAAACATATCTATCCATAGATTCACTCAAAATGTTTAATATACACTTAATTAAAATTAACTAAAGGAAGAGTGCAAACTCTGGAGTAATGTATTCCAGGCATTAGTGATGTATCATGAAGGAACTGCTTCAACAGTATCAATTCTCCAGATGGCCTATAATAAACATGTTCTTGTTGTCTTGCACATAACCTGTTTGAATCATTTACCTCTGTGTTACAAGGTTTGGAGAAGGTTTATAAAACAAACGAAGACCTGAAAATATGGATAAATAATACACAGAAATGAACTTGAGGTAAAATTACAGTGCTATGTTGCATAAAAATTAAATAAAGTTTGATTCTTCTGAATGTTTCAAAAGATTTTTGTTCAATATGTTCTTTGAGAAAACTAAGTAATGACTGCACCCATTTGTTAGCTGGGGGCACCTATGGGCAGTGTTCACTTTGCTTAGTGGTAGGATTACAAGGATGGTGGTGATAAAATTAGGTAACCTACAGCTTTACTGTGGTCTGAATTATTGGGATATGGAAATACTCCACATTTTATATGTTACTCTAACCTAGAAATGTTACTCTGTTGGTTTTTTCCTTCATATCTTTGTTCCATTTATGGAAAAACATCTGAATTGCTATGTTATCACTTTAGTTCTACTTTAGTTCTACTTTACTACATACTCACAAACAAATAATAATGGGAGTAAAAGTATACCCAAGTGATAAATATTAATGTAGTTTTATATGTTATGTTTTCATTTCTAATGCCGTGGTTTAGGAGAAGTTAAAATGTATATAATTTATAGTTTACAGTGGTAACAGTAATAAAACTAGGTATCTTTAAATCTATGTATTATTTATACAAGTATGCTCACCATAATGAATTACAAAGTTTACAACTTTTCAGGTCTATTTTCGGCCTTTTAAGCTCAATAAAACACACAATATATTTCCTTTCATTTACAAATCTATCCTTTGACTCCACCTTTAAATTTAACGTATTACAAAATGTATTATAACATTGTGGCTTCAAAATGCTCTGCAGTGGTTAACAAGGTCAGTTTCATTTCTTAAATGTCTTATGCTAGTAACTAACTTTTCTCTGCACCTTTCCTTTAAAATAAATACATTAAAATGTATACCTTTTACATGCAAAACTATCTTTTCCTTGCACCTTTGAAACTAATATAATATTATAATATTGGTTTTTAGAAGCCTCATAGTAGATAATAAAATCAATTTTATTTGTAAAATGTGTTATATTAGCTGTTGTAACCAATATAAGCTGTTACCAGTGCTTTAAATTGAGTAAATTTGTATACCTAATAGAGTATTATTGGAGCTGCACTGTTATTTTGATAGTTGTTTTCTGTGTACTGAAACAAAGCAATAATATTGTGACATCCTATACTCTGCCACCATGCATTGATCCATGTGTTTGGTTGGCCTCCTTTGCATAGCTTGACTCATTGTTGCAGGTATGCATAAATTCAAACAGGTGCATGACACCAAAACCGTGCATGGTCACACTATGTGTAATGTACTACATGTACAATTCTAACCCCTGCTACTCAAAGTGATATGCTACTTGATATGTGTCGCCCTCCGTGGTGTAATGGTTACCATGCTAACTTCATATACCCAAAGTCACAGGTTCAAACCCGGCGGAGGACGATGGACTTTTTTGGGCGTAAAAATCCTTAGCATGGCTTCCTTTGGAAGGGAAGTAAAGCCGTGGGTCCCATGTCGTAGATTTACGGCACGTAAAAGAACCTCAAGCCTGATAGAGAGGCCTCTGAGCAAAAATTAAGCTGCCTTTCACATCCAATATAGAATGGGACACTGAGAACCATAGAAGTTAAAGAGCATCCATAAATAACACGCCATTTCCATTTCTACTTGATATGCAGTTATGAAAAAGGTGGTACCAGCCCACAGAGTTTAGTTTAGACAAAGAGCTCCAAGATTGCAGTTGAATTAGAGAGAACAGCTGTCGACTGTGTACAAGTGTCAAAGTGACAAGAGATAGAATTGTGCTACAGCAGTGGAATAAAAATATTAATTTGTAACATCAGTTTTTGAAGCTGTAATAGAGAGATTTTGTTACACTGCTGTCAGAAGTGGGATTGAGCACCACAATGGAATGATGAAAGCATTACCACCTGAAATTAAGACCAGAAATCTTGAATGGGGGAAATGAAGACGAGGGTAAATCCAGAATGGAGAAGATGGAACAGAAAGTGGAATCAGGAATGGAGAAAATAGAAGAAATGTTAGGAATTGAGAAAATAGATACAAAAATGGAATCCAGAATGGAGAAGATGGAAGAGAAAATGAAAGAAGAGTAAAGAAGCAGAAAATAGAATCTGCAATGGAGAAGATGAAGCTGGAGATATTGAGTAAAATCAACAACTGGCCGAATGGAAAAAGACATGAAAGAGCTCAGGAACGATGAAGAAACTTGACCAACATGTTAGCACCCAGGAGGAGATCAAGGAATGGCATAATGTCATGGAGGGAAGTGTAGCCAGACCCAAGGAACTGAACATCATGATGGAAGAGTTGCTCATTGGAAGGTTTAAGACAGACTGTTCCAGTTTGGGTGTGCCAAAAGAGCACTGAGTAATTTGCAACTCGCAGGGTCTACCTGCATCATGCAATATAGCACAGCATTGAGGACCAGTTAATACCACAACTGAATAAAGTGTTGGAAATGAGGTGGCAGATTGAAAGGATTGTGGTATGACCTTTGCCCAGTGACATAATGGATACCACTCTCCCCCTTAAGCTCTGCTCTGAGTTTTGTGGCTGAGTACGAGTGTATATTCTTGCTCAGGCAAGTCGAGTTGGAACAGCCTGGCTTAAGGACTTGGAAGTCAGACACCAGATATCTAATCGTGTCAATCCACCCAAGTACGATGGGATGCCAACATTCAAATCTTTTGCCGGCAGTTCACCACCCACAACCGATGGCCGACAGAGGAGGAAGCCACACAGCTGAGTACCAGTCTTCAGGAATGGTCCGATTCGGCCGTCTGCATTAACAGCAGTACTGAGGATGAAAGCAATCAAGATAACAGCTGCATCCACTTCAAAGATCAAGGAGTATTTGCTACAACAGGGTGAGAGAGACAATCCAGAGACAACCTTCAAGTCATGTGGGACCCAGGTAATCTAGTGAAAGACTCTCCACACCAAGCCAAAAACAAATAAAGACAGGGTTGGCGAAGGGCATGTTGGGGCTGTCTTCACCACCCCCTCGAGTGATGCTACATGCCTTAAGCAGAAAAATGCAGGACAACCTCATCGCAGACGGATACAAGGAAAGCTGTGCAGATACAGTGCCATGACTGAAATCACTACTAAGGTGGCAAAGGGCTTGTCAACACTAAAATCTAGTTGACCTACCAATCAGTTAATACTACAGGAAGCACGTTGCCTATGGAGAAGGAGGTCCTGCTAGAGCTGAAAGTAAGATGGATTACTGTAAACCTGTGGGTGTTCATCGCGAGGGCAGCTGAAGATGTGATACTGAGACTGGATGACTTCAGGAGTCATGTAGCAACATCGACAAGAGGGTACTGTGACTTGGCCAAGAGATGCTGCTCTGGAGCCTTCATGAACATCTAGAGATCTGCAGGGTTATCCTGACGGATGATTAGCTGTGCTAACAAGAAACGAGGTGGTGGTGAAGGCGCACCTGGAGGGCAACAGTCAAGAGATCTGGTTTTGAACTAAAAAACACCATTGAATGGCATATGCTTAGTCTGGGCATTGTTGCCTTGCCAGGAATCTGCTGAATCCAATGGACACTGACCAGGATATCCAGCCTGGGGCAGAGTTAGGGAAGTGCAAGCCAGCAGCATATGTATTGACATTTGCCAAGAGTACTGAAGACCCCGACTATCTAGCAACCATCAAGATACATTCCTGGCAAAGCAAGCAGAGGTACAAGACAGGTTAAAGGACATGAGATCTAGGAGAATCATTGGAGAATCCGACAGCCCTTGGTGCTCCCCTGTAGTCTTGATGAAGAAAAAGAACAGCGGCTACACTTCTGTGTGGATTTAGAAAGCTGAATGCCATCACAGACAGCTGTTTTCCCTTATCCCAGAATGAGATGCCCTGACAATATACTTACTGATGCAAGACTCATTGTTGCAGGTGTGCATACATTTAAAACCTGAGTGACCGGGCACGACATCAAAGCCCTCCATGGTCAAACTGCAATAACAACACTCATTTCTTGAAATTTCTTCTTATTTTATTTATTTGTTCTTTGAAGCATAAAAATGTTGTTGGACACATCAAGTTTAACAGAAAACATATATACATTGATGTATTATTTGCAGCCACATTAATAACGTTAATGAAAAATATTTGCATGTATCACAAAAATACCTTGCATCATGATATTTATACAGCAAAAGTAAAATAGTAAACATAGCACATAACACATATTCGTAATGAACTACTTAACTAAACAATTTCAAAAAATCTACTAACTGATTAAAAGCATCATTTTGGCATTGAATATATTGAAAAATGGAGCTCAGCATTTATTTAGATTTTAAATATTCTGTTACTTTCAGTGGCTTATTTGTAGGTACACCGTATTGATTAGGTATACAATGTTTGTGATCAGCAAGTATAAAAAGAGAGCTGCCAGCCCATAGAGTGTAGACAGAGAGCTCCAAGAGAGCAGCTGTATTAGAAAGAGCAGTCATCAAATTGTAAGCACAATAAGGCAATAACAGATAATATTTTGCTATAGCACTGGAACAAAAGCAATAAAACATTAATTTGTAATATCAATATTTGAAATTGGCATAAAAAGATTTTGTTACATATTGTTGTCATTGGGGTACTGATAGTTAGATGTTTTAATTTGCAATACAATTCTTCACTAAAACAAGTCATAAATCAGAGTTTGTGAAACATTCTTGACTATCTTACTTAACTTCAATGACAGGAATAGAAAAGTTCTAAAAGGTTCACAGCAATCCACAGGCCTTTTCCCTGTATACATATACACGAGCAAGCATAATCATGAGGAAACACCATTTAAAAACTGCTTCCTAACATTCATAGCCCTAATAATAAATTTAACGCCTCACCAGCAGAGAAGAAGCAAACATACCGTCAGTAAAAATAAAGTTTTCTTCTTTCAAATGATAAAAACCAAAACCTTCTGGTCCATGTGTTTCAAAGTTATACTTGTAAAACATTTGCTTTAATCTGTGTACTTTTGTCCTTTAATATTAAGGTAACTCAGTTTTAGGCTGGAAAATTATTGTAAAAACTGCATCATAGGTGTAGACAATTTTAAAAAGATTACATTTATTGGACTTCCCTCTCACTTTAATCCAAATGCAACTTATTATGCTTACACCAAATACTTAATTGTTTTTTTTTTTAATTCAAGATAATTTATGTACAATACAAATGTGCTTGTACAATATATATGTGTAAATACACAAAAAACGTGTTATGAGGTAGCAGTCCTATAACTGTCCCCAAGTGTATTTTCTACGGAAATAAATTTTGTTGAATTTCTATATCCAAAGTAAAGCAACAATAACATGTCTATGTTGTATTAAAATAAAAGAGAAAGGTCATTTTTACTTTCTCTATTACATATACTAAGTAGGAGAAATATTGTATTTCACCTAAAAATATAATACCAAGAATTCACCAGAAATACATGTTTTGAAATTCCAATAATAGGTTATGCGCACATGTCTGTCTGTCTGTGTGTGCGTGCGTGTGTGTGTATAAACTGAAACCTCCCATACAAATAAGATAACCAGTACAATTATTTCCCATACTTAACTACAAAGTTCAGGATGCCACAATATTTCTTTTGAGAATCAAAGAAATTATAATCTTCTCTGATGTATTTGCTATGATAACAAATGGTTGTTAATTTTTATTCAAAAATAAATAAATAATAATTTTAATTTTAGTAAAGAGTCTATGTTCTATATTATAATTTTTTCACAATATTGTATACAGTTACACCTTGCTACTTTTACACTTACAAGTATAAAACGTCATTTTACACACTGGCAACAGTGTGTAAAATTTAATTTTATGTACTAGGTTTCCAAAGGCATTTATATAAATGTTTATCTGGATTAATATGAAGTAGATAGACGAATAAGCTTTTTTTAAGAATAGTTTGTTGAAGAATGGATAGAGAATGTTGTGTGAATATAACACTTCATAATTGTTGTATATTTCAAGCTATTTACACCTAAATTGCAAGGTATTATTTTTATTTTAGAATCCTGTAAAACCACCTAAAACAAAAGGCAGTCTCCACAAAGCACACTCGAAAGCTGATGCACAGGATGCTGGACAAGGAGGAGCAGGTGGAGGAGGAGATGAGCTAGATGCCTGGCTGAAATCAAAGCAGCTTCTAAAACCTGATGATCAGGTTGAGCTTGATGACACAGTAAGCTATGATAACTTGCTGTAACTTAAAAATGTAATTTCTTCTTAATAATTTTTGTATTTTTGTTTCAAGAAGGAAATGTGTAATTACCGGGTGATCAGTATATTCTCATGAACAAGTTTCACGAACATATATTAATATCCTAGATCTGAAGGTTTTCTGGAATTATATCATTAATTATTAAAATTAGTAAGAAGCAAACATTTTTGAATATTTTAAAGAGACTTCTGTTGAAGATATATTTTTGTTGGCTCATAGCTGGCCGGTAGTGAAGTCCAAGGCTTCAATGTGAGTTTATTTTGTAAACATGACATGAGTTTGTTAGTTAATGCAATACAGTACATTTTAAACAAAATGGCTTTATTCAGGTACCAGTATTCTGTTCCCCAAAAAGGATTCATTTATGATTCATATGTGTGAACAGAATCTGCAAGTGGCCCCTCATTCCCCCAATTTAATCCCCCTGTGATTTTTATCTCTGGCGAGATTAAAAACAAATCCATACAATTTAGAGAAACTTCAAAATAGCATTTGTTAAGGAATTGCTGCCACTTCTCAGAGGGAACAGCAGCCTGTAATGGCCAATTTTCTAAGCAGAAATGCTTGAACAATGAAGGAAGACACTTCTGACATCTCCCAGCTTGATTGTATTGTAGTGCACCCAAAAATTTGATATTGAGATATATGTTTTGAGACCCCCTGAATCCAAAAAAAAGCATTTTTAGTAAAAGGTCCATGTGTGTCCATCTGCCTGTCTGTCTGTCTGTCTGTCTGTCTGTAGGCAGCATAGCTAAAAAACGAAAAGTCTGTTAAATACCAAACTTGATATTTAAGGCTAGTATCTCCCAATGATACGACACAAAGATTTTCATCAAAATTCCCCCACTCCAACTACCCTTTAAATGGAAAACATTTCGAAAATTTTGATTTTCTCAATAATGGCTCTAATGGTTTTGATTAAAATCTCTTATGTTTAAGATATTTACATGACAAATAAAGTGTATATCTTAAATTTTCTTGGAATAGCCCTCTTTACTTTAGATGATTTTTTTTTTAATTTTTCATAACCAGTAAACAGTAAGAGATAGACAAAAACATCCTAAAGAAAAAATGTAGATCTCGTTAAAACACAAAATTTATATTATATTTTTAACTGGAGTTCACTGTTTTCAAGATATTCCTTGTTATTGGTTTCAGTTTTAAAATACAAATTTTTCTACACAGGAACTTGTCAACTCCTGGCCATGCAAATAAACAGATTTCAATCCGATAGCAACCACATCTCAAAACATTTGACTGTAGGTTTAGCCTAGTGTGTTCGCTTATTTCCCTTCTACTTATAAGGGACTAAGTAATAAGAGTAAGTTTCTTCTAATGTTTATCTTGATTAGCATGAAGTAGACAGAAGAATAAGTATATTAACAATAATATGTTACAGAGATGTAGAGAAAGTGATGTGAATGGGATTCTTCAGATTGTTTTTGTTTTTTGTTTTGTTTTTTTTTTTGTTTTATTAGAAACAACTTTAAGTAAAAAACCACATAGTATATTTATTGCAGACTTTCTCTCTCTCACCCACTCATATGTATAGCAAGCAACTCCACCAGCTGGCTAAGAGCCATGAAACCAGTTCTGCTCTATTTTGATCAGAGTGATCACCCAGTATTTACAATAAAATTTCTAAAAAATCATTGAATATAAAATAGTTGATTATTTTGCACTATAGGATTTAAAAGAAGATATTTCTCGAGTTCTAATGACAAATGATAACCAGTTACCAAGTAATCTTGTGCAATACAGTTACAAAGAAGGAGCTTTTGTGCCTGTGGGTCCATCTGGACCAAATATTGTCTTATTTGAGTATGAAGGAACAATGCTACACAAGGAATCGGAGGAAGCAAAAAATCAAATGATGGGCATAGTAGTCTGTAAGTATTATTATATATTTTAAACATATTAGTGTAAATTTCAGTACATTTATCTATAAATCAATTTTTAAATATAAAGACTGGAGATTTATTTTAACTAACTTAACACAGAATTTGACTGTAACTGCTACTTGGAGCATAGGACATCAAGGAATTTCCTCCAACGCATCTTATTTTCTGTCATTGTTTTGATTTTGGGCCAGGTCGTTCCTCCTTTCAAATAACCTTTGATTCTATACTGCTTTTTACTTTCACTCCACATACTACATACATAGTATATAGAGAAAATATTGTATTCCACACAAAAATTTAATACCAAGATTTTGCAGGAAATGCATCTCTGTATCCAAAAATAGCATTTTTAGAAAAAGGTCTGCATGCATGTGTCCGTGTATCTGTGAATATGATGACTCATAAACAAAAAGTCAGTGAAATAACAAACTTGGTATTTAAGTTTAGTATCTTCCAGGGATGTGACACAAAGATTTTGAGAAAAATAACCAACTACCCTTTACATGGAAAAAATTTCAAAAATTTTGATTTTCTCAAAAATGGTTCTAACAACTTTGATTAAATTGCCATATATTAAAGATATTTATATGGTAAATAAAATGTATAACTTGAAATTTTCGAGAATAGCCTCTAAAGACCTCTTTATTCTGAATGAATTTTGCTGAATTTTCCATAATTGGTAAACCGTAAGAGATAGACAGAAACTTGCAGTACAAAAAATGTAGATCACGTTAAAACACACAATTTATGTCATAAACATTTTTTTTTTTTGTGGAACTAACCATTTTTTAGATATTCCTTGTTATTTGTTTCAGATTTAAAATACTTAAACTTTTCTCAGGCAGAAAGTTATAAACTTCTGACTGTGCATAGACAAGCTAAAAATCCAAGGGTTTAACCCCTTCATTGGTTAAAAAGTTTTTAATGCATTAAGCAATAAGGAAAATGAACCTCTTGTTCACTTATGGCTGTGCTGAGCTGAAACCTATCAAAGCAGCTAACTAAACTAGTTTCTCCTTTCTGACACACTGACCTTGAATTCCCGACTCCACCTTCCTGCTTAGATCTGCCTGGCTCAATAATCATTTATATTTTAATCATCCTCACTAATTCTGAGCTTTTGAATTACCTTTTGAATTGTAGAAAATGTTGCTTTTAATTTGTTACAGTGGGTGGACCTTCTCCTCCTGCGTCTACCAAGGGAGAAGGTGAAGAGGAAGAAGAAGAAGGTGAAGGCGAAGCTGAGGATGAAGAAGAAGGTGAAGGTGAAGGTGAAGAAGAAGGTGAAGCTGAAGGTGAGGGTGAGGGTGAAGAAGAGGAAGAAGGTGAGGGTACTGCTGAAGAAGCTGGTGATGAAGGTGAAGCAGAAGGGGATGCTGAAAAAGACGAAAGTGCCACCAAAGTGATGCTTGGCCCCAAAAAGGTTACCAACCAATTCAACTTCTGCGAGAGAGCTGCACTTACTTACAACAATCCATGCAGGGTAATTTTTTTATCAAATAGAATATTTATGCAGAAGTGTAGACTAGCAATAAAAATTATGATTTTGGGACAAATACAGGTTGCTACTGTCTGTCCACCAGCTCTGGGGTATGAAAAGGAAAGTTGAGATACTCGCATTAATCTTATCTTAGAGTTTATAAATATTTCTGCTATCACGTTATGCTGTTATTGCTTAATATTTTGTTGAAATATTGTATAGAATCCTTCATTCAGACAAAAGCAACGTTCTAAGGCAGTTTTTACTTTTTCTACTTCATACATAATAAATATATATGTTAAATTGATACCTAGATTTCACTGGAAATACATGTTTTAGGGTCCCCTCAACCCATTAAAGTGTGCCATGCCTGTGTCTGTGTATGCATGTGTATGTCTATGAATGTATAACTTAAAAATAATTTTCAATTCAAATTATTTTTCTCTTTTAAGTGCATTTAAAGGTCATGTCATGTAACCTATTTACATTATATACAAAAGTTTTACATACCTTTTCCATATTTAAATTCTTTTATAGTACAAAAAGATTTTTGAGTTAAATACTTTTTAATGTTTTCACCATTTATGTTTGTTTTTTGTTCTTTATTTCATTTGTTAATTTAATGAATAATTTTCTTCCTACAATTTCTTTGAACAATTATTCAGTGTTCTCCTTAGAGTTGTTCTGAAGTAAAAGTCATTATTTCTCAAAACATAATGTATATTACAAATTTTTTATGTCTTTTATGTATAGTAATGTGTGTGTGTGTGTGCATGTGTGCATGCGTGTGTGCGATAAATAACTATAAATATATAATATTCTCCCATAGCATGTCGCCCTCCATGGTGTAATGGTTACCATGCTAACTTCATATACCCAAGGTCATGGGCTCAAACCCGACAATGGATTTTTTCGGGTGTAAAAATCCTTAGCATGGCTTCCTTCAGAAGGGAAGTAAAGCCGTTGGTCCTGCATAGAAGAGTTAAAATGTTTAGGTTTTTAAACAATTCTACATATTTGTATGTTATTTATCTTGCCTATTATTCTGATTGCTTTGTTCTCCAATTTAAAAACTTTTTCCCATTTCTCTTTATATAATATTCTCCCATTGCATGTGGTGTAATGGTTACCATGCTAACTTCATGTACCCAAGGTCGTGGGCTCAAACCCGACGGAGGACAATGGATTTTTTTGGGTGTAAAAATCCTTAGCATGGCTTCCTTTGGAAGGGAAGTAAAGCCATTGGTCCTGTGTTGTAGATTTAAAAGAACCTCAAGCCTGATAGAGAGTCTTTTGAGCAAAATTAAGCAGTCTTTAACGCCCAATTGAGAATGGGGTGCTGAAAATCACAGTAGTTAAAGAGCATCCATAAATAACATGCCATTTAGGTTCTTTTTTTTTTCCCCCATATCATAATGCTATAGTGATATGCTTTATGAGATAGTGGACAATTTACTAGGAGATAATGTAGTGGAAAACATCATCATTGGTACAAGACATGTCCATAAAGCAAGCTTCCTTAGCTGTTTTACAGAAACAAAACACAATTTAGTGGAAATATTATTGGAACAGATAAAGGAAGTGTTGAGCTATTTTTCAGTATATTCACTACCAGAAATCAGAATTTCTTAAACTGTGGGACCAGCTTTTACATTCCTGTGTCTTAGAAGTTTGCAGCCTGGGATTAGAACCACTGTATGACAAACATCTCTGTCATTCTTCAGTTGCTAATATTGACGCACAAGAATTTGTTGAAGTGTAAGAAAAGATGGAAATTACTGGGAGTGAGGTCCAGGCTATAGGGCCAATTAAGCACCTCCCAGCCAAATTTTTGCAGCAGATTTGTTGTCTGTCAAGCCATGTGTGGCCAAGTATCAGCAAGACAACACCAACACTAAGCATCCTATGCTGCTTGTCCTGAATGACCTGTTACAATTTCCACAATGTTTTGCAATAATTCCCTGCATTTACCATCTCACCTCTCATAAGGAATTTGACAAGGAGAATGAAAAAATTAAAATTATTTATTTGTTAAAAATATTATCAATTGCCAGGATCATATCAGCACCACCAGGTATGCCAGAAATTTGTTTCAAGGAGATCTTCTCACATGAAAAAAATGAAAAGGCCTGTTATTTATGGACGCTCTTTAACTGCTTTGGTTCTCAGCGTCCCATTCTATATTGGGCGAGAAAGATCGCTTAATTTTGCTCAGAGGCCTCTCTTATCAGGCTTGAGGTTTTTTTATGTGCCGTAAATCTACGACACGGGACCCACAGCTTTACTTCCCTTCCGAAGGAAGCCATGCTAAGGATTTTTATGCCCGAAAAAATCCATCGTCCTCCGCCGGGTTAGAACCCACGACCTTGGGTATATGAAGTTAGCATGGTAACCATTACACCACGGAGGGCGACTTCTGACATGAAACTTTTACTTTTAAGTAACTTAAAAATCATTCAGAATCAGGTTTGAACCCATAAGATGAGAAGAATGTCCCATCTGTCCTAGAACACTGTCCACAGCACTTTCCATGCTAATATAGCCTGCTTGAATTTTGTCTTGCAAGAAAATTCACTGATGCCAATGCATTGATTGTTCTTGTAATTCATGTTGCATCACCTGTGATCTAATCGAAACTCAATATCATCATGATACCGGGGTTGCACTGTGGCCAAGTGATTTGACCACTCGCCTCTTACCAAGGCGACCTGGATTTGTGGTGGACAAAGCGGTGCAGGGGCAGGTTTACTCCAGGTTCTCCAGTTTCTCTTGCAATCACATTCCACCAGCGCTCCATCTTTATTGTATGTATCATATGTGTTATCACCCTCAGTGCCTATATAGTAAAAGCATTTGTTAAACACTATATAAAAATTCATGATACTATTGCAGAAATGTCAATACTGACCACATGTACTTTTTGTTCTGATGTCAATTGTTTCAGCATTCATCTAGAGCACTATTTCCTGAATAACAGATCAATTTCATGCAACAAGGAGCAGAAAAAAATGTGAAATGACTGCTGAGTTCCACAATTGTAAAGTGATAATTCTCCATAATGCATTCCTGCACAAGCTTCATAAGGTCATCTGTAACGATAAAGAGAGTCGTAAAAATCCATTCTTCAACTAGCTTAACTCTGTGACAAAGACCATAGAGCTAAGATGGTTGAAAGCTTGGAAAGAAAGCTTAAAATCTCTTCCTCGGACATTAAACTTGTCAAAATGTTATGTAGATAATCTTCCATTACATAACTTTTTTAACTTAGTAATATATCTCAATTTTTTGTCTTCATTGTTTATTATAACTCTTCCCTTGACAAAAGTAATAAAGATGTCAAACTGCACATTAATAGGTGAGGTAATGCAACTAATATACGGTCATTAAATTTTAAGGTAACTCCTGTGGAGATCTCCACTGAGCAAGAGATCTGAGAGTCACAGGAAATTGGTGCCAGCAAAAGCGCACTAAAATACATATCTTAAGATAAATTACGGAAATGTTGACTTTCTGCTCACATATGGGCAGCCAATTTGCAAAAATATTCTTGCTCACTTGTCTAAGCTTAGCAGCAGTAATTCTTGTAATTCTTTTGATGAGGTTATCATTAAATATCTGTAGATTACACAGCTATTTCTGCTGCCAAGCTTAAGTGAATGAGCGAGAACATCTTTAACTTGTTATACTGCCTGTTTGGGAGCAGATGGTCATTATTTTCCGTGTTTATTTAAGGTGAGGACTCCAGTGTACCTTCGTCGGTACCACTTTTCTGGTGACTGTCGGATCTCTTGCACAGTGGAGAGAAGCCGCAAGAGGGGTTGCCTTATACTTTAATAACCCTATATAATTATTCTTAATTAAATACTATGAGTTTAAAAAAATCTTAAGTCTAGATTTAAAAAAAAAAAAATAGGTTTTCAGCTGAAAAGTGTCTATGTATTAAGAATAATTCAATTCTAAAGGATTCGCAGTCCATAAATTGGGGTAAGTAGCTCTTAAGGCACCCTATAGCTGGAGTTAGTCTCTGTAGAATACATATTATTACATAGATATATTACATATATTTACAATCGTTCCACTTTCCTTTACTAGTTAGAACAACCTTGCTTCTAAACAAAGGAAGATCAGAAAATCTGGTAACTTTTGGAGCTGCAATAACTTGAAAAATGGCAAAAGAAAAATAATTCAAGGAAATTATCCTATATTTGTCAAGAAAACAGAAGCAATTTTATAGATTCTCAAAATACACACCCAAACCAGTGCTTCATTGGTGATTGAGGAAGACACTGAAAAATCCCAGTCAATTTGTCCTTTGGCTGAATCCAAGTCACAGTACCAATACCTGGACCATTCAAACATGTTGTGGATAACAATAGATATTTAACATCATCTCTGGAATTTTCCACAACATACAAATTACCAAATTTCTCAACCAGCAACATGCACATTCCAGCCACATGAATAAAGTATTCATTTATATGCTATGTATGTTACAGGAAACCACCACCCAAACCATTCCACCTGCACGTAGTTTATTCTCTGCACTGGTTATGCAGTGGATTATCTATGATGCATATGCAGTAGATTTTGCAGAACTACAAAAGGAAAAAGAAGCCAAGGAAAAAGAGAAAAAAGCAGCTGTACCTGGTCAGAAACCAGAGCCAAAACCAAAAGAAGCCGTGACAATCTCACCAGCACAAGATCTTGGTAATCGTACAGCTCTTGCCCTAAAAATAATTGAGCGTATGATTAACCAGAACACTTATGATGACATTGCTAAAGGTAAGCATTTACTTTGAACCTTATGTTATCATAACAGAAAAATTATTACAAAATGAATTTATTTTCTCTCTCCCCCTCCCTCTCTCTCTCTCCCTCCCCTCTCTCCATCCACTCCTCTCTCTCTCCCCCTCCCTCTCCCTCTCTCTGTGGTACTGTTCTAAGATTCCAGGTAATGATGTCAAGAAAATCCTGTTTGTTCCAAACAACCTTGTACATGGAAAGCTTTTCATTAGTTTCTATTTCACAAAAAAATTAAGCCACCTCCTGAGTATGAATCTCAACTAGTGTATGAGTTACTAGATATTTTTTTTCCTGGGATTTTCCCTTTTTTAGAAGATGAAGGCTGGAGCCCATTTGAGCATTATTTTAATCATTTATTTATGCACCATCTGATATGACCTATTCCAGTTAGAGGACATTTAACTACAAAATAAAACAATCCAATAATTTTTATTAAGATACCTTACTTTAAATTAAATAGAATGTGTATCCTTAATATTTGATAATCAGCCTTGAAGCCATCTTCATTTTGATTGAATTTACAATATTCAGTCAAATAGGAATCCATAGACACAAAAACTTACTACAGAAAATCTTTTTATAAATATGTATTAGGTCCAATAATAGCATCACCAAATGAGGCAGCTCAGTTAGGAAAGGGGAGGCATTCCACCAAGGTCAAAATCATCATAAGATGTATGAAATATCTGTACAAAATTTTCAATCTAGTGGATAGGGATATTATCAAAGAAAGCTTAAGCTTGCAGGGGAAAATTAAATGGAAAGGGTCATGGTCAATAAAAATGGAGAAAATAGGTATGGAAGGTTATTGGTTAAATACAGAATATAACAATAAGGCCTTTTTGAAAGTAGTAGAATTAAGGCTAGAGGATATTCATAAACAAGATATTTTTAGCAAAGAAAGAAAATATCCTGAGGATATAAAAACAGTCTGGGAGAGGGAAAAGTACATAGAGATAGTAATAAAAGGAAGAGAAGGTTTTGCATGGGTGAGAACAGGGGATAAAAACTTGAAAGGCATAAGACATGATGAAAATGTAACAAAATGTCCAATGTGTGAAGAATGTATGCTATAGTATACCATTGTATACTATAATGTAATCAAACAAAGATATGGAGGGCCCAAATTTGGCAGAAAATGGGAAAAGTTGGATGGAGAAATAGAAATTAAGAGGATTCTGATTGCAAAAGGAGAGAAAAATATAAAAGTTATATAACTTCTTGGGTAAGATCAGAGAGAAATGGATAAAAATGACCAACTAGAAGAACAGAAGAGGAAAGAAGTTAGAAAATAAGAAAAAGAGAGAAAGAATAGCAGCATGATGTATGGTATAGTCCATTATAATATATAACTTGAGTGTTAAAATGCATGGTGGTCTAAGGAAAAAATAAAAATCTGCTGTGTTCCATTCACATGACTTTCTCTACATCTCTGCAATAAATTATTGTTAAAAAGTTCATGCTTCTAGTTACTTCATTTTAACTGAGAAAAAATTAGCAGAAATAGTCTTATTACTTACTTCCTTGTAAGTAGAAGTGATATAAGAGAGTACCATAGGTAGTACCAAAAAAGATCAACTCCACGAAAAAAATGTATATAATATAAATTGTGTGTTTTAACATTCTCTACATTTTTTGTGTGGTAAGTTTTTGTCCATCTCTTACGGTCAATTATGCAAAATTCCATAAAATTCATCCAGAGTAAAGTGGTCTTCAGAGGCTATTCCCAGAAAATTCAATATATACCTTTTATTTATCAGATAAATATCTTTAATATACAATATTTTAACAAAATTGTTAGAGCCATTTTGGAGAAAATAAAAATTTTCGAAAAAAGTTCCATGTAAAGGGTAGTTTAGGATGGGAGAATTTTTCTCAAAATCTGTGTGTCGCATTCCTGGAAGATGCTCAACTTAAATACCAAGTTTGGTATTTTACCAACTTTTCATTTTTGAGTTATCATGTTCACAGATGCACATACCTTTTTCTGAAAATGCTTTTTTTGGATACAGGGGACCCTTAAACTATATTTCCGGTGGAATCTTGGTATTGATTTTTTGGGTGGAGTGCAATACCTTCTCTATACACTATGTACATAGTACGTGTAGAGAAAGTAAAAATAGCAAGTCTAAGAAGGTATGTTCAGTATTTGGTCAATAAAGATTTATCATATCATACTACAGAAAAAGTGTACCTCCTCCCCCCCAAAATATGCTATCTAATGGATAGCTGTTCCTTTTCTTTCATGTCACATGAATGCATTAAGATAACCTTTATAGTCACCCTCTATGGTGTAATGGTTACCATGCTGACTTCATATGCCCAAGGTCGCGGATGGATTTTTTCCGGCGTAAAAATCCTTAGCATAGCTTCCTTCGGAAGGGAAGCAAAGCCGTGGGTCCCAGTCATAGATATACAGCATGTAAAAGAACCTCAAGCCTGATAAGTGAGGCCTCTGAGCAAAATTAAGCAATCTCTCACGCCCAATATAGAATGGGATGTTGAGAACCAAAGCAGTTAAAGAGCATCCATAAATAACACGCCATTTCATTTCAATTCATAAAAGAACCTCAAGCCTGATAGAGGCCTCTGAGAAAAATTAAGCGGTCTTTCACGCCTAATGTAGAATGGGACGCTGAGAGCCACAGCAGTTAAAGAATGTCATAAATAACACGCCATTTACATTTTATTTACAACCTTTATATAAAGAACTGAATGCTGTTCTCCAATACTGTATAATTAGATCCATGTCGCCCTCCATGGTGTAATGGTTACCATACTGACTTCATATACCCAAGGTCACGGGTTCAAACCCGGCAGAGGATGGTGGATTTTTTGGGGCATAAAAATCCTTAGCATGGCTTCCTTTGGAAGGGAAGTAGATTTATGGCATGTAAAAGAACCTCAAGCCTGATAGAGAGGCCTCTGAGCAAAATTACGTGGCCTTTCATGCCCAATTTAGAATGGGATGCTGAGAACCGCAGTAGTTAAAGAGTATCCATAAATAACACGCCATTTACATTTAATTAGATCTATATTGCTTAGTTCAAAACATTTGCAGAAAAAATTTGTAATGAACTTAACATGTATAGAAGAATTACTTTAATATCAATAAAGTAATATAATTTAAAATATGCTGAGTTATGACATTTCTTTTTGGAATTGTTAGTTTTACTACTAAGCTCTGTCATTATACGAGGGCCATCAGAAAGTGACAGACGATTTGGCATAACTAAATAATAGGACAACTGTATTATATTACACCCGTATATTTCTTGCACTATTTTATTTTATTTTAATGATGATGATGTTCAAATTATATATCTGCAATGAATAAAAATTGGATTGAATAGAAATGAAAACAGGTCACTGGTGTAAATACCAGCTATGGCATCGAAAAGTTTCAGTTGGATTCTACCTTTCCAACTCTATAATTCTGTATATGTTTTGCAGCTCATGACAACATATGCTTTTGATTATTTAGCTTGGGAATGTAAATGACACAGCTTTGCAAACATAATTATTATATATGCATAATTCCCATGCGAGTTTAAAATATGAAAGTAATAAATATAAGATAATAACAGTTAAGGCCTAAGATGTATTAAAATCTCAGTGTACCTTGAAATAAAACAGGTACTGAAGATACCTATATTTACATAACTTGTTAGGAATTGCATGAAACTTGTTGCCGATATGGATTTCAGGAAAATAAGCAAAAAATATCCAGGATTGCATTTTTATCATAAAAATAATATTTTGAGAAGCAAAAAACATTATCACTAGGAAGAAAAAACACTTAGGTCAGCAATCAGAGAATGGTCATATAAGGCAGAGGAAAAGTAAAGTTAGATAGTTCTAGTGAGTGAACAATGTGATTATAGAAGCCAGAATATGTAGTTGGAATCTAGGGGCCAGATGAAAATAAAAATGACTAGTTTTCTATATGATATCTTTTTGTGCAGACTAAAATTAATTTTTTGGAGACTACTTTTCCAGATTTTAGATATTGGGAGGATCCAGCTGATGATTTTCATACTGATGAAGGGACATTGCTACCTCTCTGGAAGTTTTCTTTCGATAAAACAAAAAGAAATAATGTCACATCTCTATGCTGGAGCCCACGCTACTATGATCTCTTTGCTGTTGGATTTGGTTGCTGTAAGTATACTTCAAAACAAATATACCACCTTTGTATGATTACATTTCTTATATGCACATCTCAAATAAAGAACTGAGGTACGTCCAGGGGTGGTGACCATAATTTTTAAAATTTTGTATCACACAAAGGATTTTGAAAGAAAAATATTTTTAAATCCTTAAATAGATTCATTTAACCTTTTTAAACATTAAATGTTCACATTTACACACATTTATTTTGGATGAAAGATTCCTGAATTTAAAAATCTATGCACTGACCATCTCTCAACATATGGAGCAGTGCAGAAACAATTCTGATTTTTGCCAATTATACTCCCATAAACTGCATATATTTTTGCAAATTGTGCTGCCCATATGTGAGCAGAAGGTCATTTCCATAATTTATCTTAAGATACACATTTTAGTGTGCCTTTGCTGGCACCACTTTCCCAGCGACTCTTGAATCTCTTGCACAGTGGAGAGAGGTCGTGGCAGAGGGTATCTTATAATTCGACCCTATAGTATACTATGGTACAGCTATTATAGACCTACTCAACAAAGCTGTATAGGTATTTGTTGGCTTTCTCAGCATTTGGAATTAGCAGTGAGATATTCTTGGATATCAACTACATGTGTATGTGTGATTGCAGAGTGGATTTCATACTGCAGCCACTGGCTTAGGTCAGACCTGAAATTACCTTTATGGCCAGCCCTGGTTATGGTGCTATGTATGGAGTGGTTATTTGGATGTGGTTTGGTGGTAAAGTTGTCTGGTTTCATCTACAATCACTCTGTGTTTCTTTTAGCAGATGTTAGCATGGATTCATATGTGGTATTATTTCGGCTGACTTTATGAAGAATTATTATTTTTTAATTTATATTTATTTCTGCAAGCATTTTATCTAGGTTGTGGAATGGTAGGAAAACTAAATCTACTGAAATTATAAGGTAAGATTTCTTTTCTCTAATATTTATTGGCATTAAAATTTTTTGCTATTGCATTTGGCATGAAACACAATTTTTTTTTTACCTTCAGTGTATTTCTTGTTTTTACACTTAATTACATGAATATATTCATATATATTACACAATTACGATGTTTACTTCTTATTTAAACACAATTTTATAGTTAAGTAATGTTTTGCATTGTAATTTGAGATGGCATGTTACAATTTACACTTGCTTATGGATACATCATTCTTAGCATGGCTTCCCTTTCGGAAGAAGACATTTTTTCAATTTTTTTATTTATTTTTTTGATAAGAAACAATATTATTTCATCTCTTATACAATAAAAGCTAGTTTATTTTGTCAATATTATGGATCTTTTTGGTATATGAATACAAATTAGACTACAAATATATACATACAATTATTTTAAATTTAATTTACGATACAAATATGGTTCTTTCAGGCTTCAATATACATGAAAATAACTCTCCAGTCATACAATTTTTTATTTATATTAGATTTTGTAATACCTGTCTCCAGTTTAGGAAGATTACATAAATAAATAGACCTTCATATTCGGACATTTTCCATGTGCATGTATGAAAATATAACAAATATTTGCATAGTATTTTTTCGAGTATTTTAAACTTTTAAGAACATTAATTTATAATTATTTCTGAATGACAATATATTTAATTCAGGCCTATGTTCATTCTTCCATTGCAGACCCCAAGAGGATAGGATGAGATGAGAGTAATTACTATGGGCGGCCGAAACAGGATGGTGGAGAGGGAGCCACCATGCCTAATAATTGTCCCTAACAGTTTTCAAGCAGTTTACCTCTACATGGAGAGCACTAGGAGCCTGCATCACAGGTCTAACCGAATTTCCTTAGTCTACAGGCGACTTCCAATACCATCCAGCGACCGAGAGCTGTATTTCCAAAGTGCAGCCACCTCCACAGAAGGGCACCACCACCTTAGTCCTGACCAACAGTTAAAACCCTGAAAGAGACTGATTAAATGAAATGAAAGGACAGGAAGTTTTGGAGAATGAAGAAATCTCCTCAGCCTGTGCCTAGTGACCCCAAAAAACCATGGGTCAGAGAGGCTGGCAGCAGGAAGCAATCTCTTAACCTCCCAAATGCCAATCTCAGACAACACCCTTGAGCCACCTGACTCAATATCAACTGAATGTTCTCAGATATCTACTCAATGCTCTTGGATTTCAACTGAATGATGTCTAAGGAATCTTTTAAGCTTTCAATAGAAAGTAGCACAAACTAATTGACCAGTTGTCTTCAGCCTGCCCAGCTATATATTGATGGCCCGAAATACACAACATACTTCATCCCTGCAGATGATGGCAGAGACTTGGAAGATTCATTGGATATCACTTGGCTGATATTCATGATAACATACGAGGGCAATACTGAAATCTTTTATAAAATCAAATAAAGATTGATTTTAAAAAATTTAAATAATTTTTGCTTTTCAAAATGTTCCCCATTTACATTTCACTTTTGCATTTGTCAGAATCAGTCCTTAAAGCAATGAAGCCACCAGGTTTTTATAATCTTCTACTACTTCATCTGATGACAAATAAGTCATTTCATGCATTTTATCTTTATTTTTAGAAACAGAAAAAAATCACAAAATCTAGGTCAGGGCTGCATTTTTATGAGTGCAAGGTGATGACTTTTGGGGCATACAGATACTCATTTGTTAGATAAAATAAAATGTATAGGAATTATCATTGATGAAAGTCTAATTTTCAGATTTCATATTGATTATACTTGCAAAAAGACAAATCTCTATCTATTACAGAATTTAGCAAAATACATATGTATATACATAACACCTGAAATCAACCTATTATGAAATAAGACATTCAAATCGAGAATATGCCATTAAGGTATTGGGTAGAACCTGTTTAATGAACATGAATAGACATTAGTTTTGCAAAAGAAATATATAAGATGCATATACAATGTAAACAGAAGAGAATCATGTAGAAGCATTTTTGTAGCAAATAAAATATTTATATGTTTATAAAGTAATTGTTTGTAGTTAGTAAAGATGGACTAGACAATTTAAACAAGCACTATCATAACTATTGTATAAGAACACAAAATAACTTTTACGTGGTAAATTTAAACAGACAGCTGACAAAGATCCCTTAATAATGGACAAAATAGTGAACAATAAACTATCATGCTCTATGAAAATAGCAAAACAGAGTTATAATATGTAATGATTATATATAGTAATTCATAATTGTATACATTAATGCATATATATATATATATATTTTTTTTTTAATATAATGATGTATCAACAACAAGTAAATGTTATTTATGAATGAATAAAATTGGATTGGATAGTTTTACTCTATGTGATGAAGTGTTGTCATTATGTAATTTTTTTTCTTCTTTTCATAAACTTTTTTAAAAGTTTGCAGTTAATAATGCAGTGTACCAATTGGCAGTAACTGTACTTATATCTTCTAATGCTATAGCAGCAGTATGGCCTGTTTTATAAAAAAAAAAATCTGATGTGTTCCATTCACATGACTTTCTCTACATCTCTGCAATTGTTAAAAAGCTTATGCTTCTATTTATTTTGTGCTAGTTGACAAAAAATTAGCAGAAATAATCCTATTACTTGCTTTCTTGTAAGTAGAAGTGAAATAAGGCAGTACCATAGGTTAAAGTGATAGTCAAAAGCTGATTGCTATGTAACTGAATTTCTTTATATGTATGGACAGGAAGTGACAAATTCCTGTATGAGAAAAGTTAAGTTTTTCAATGCTGAAACCAAAAACAAGGAATATGTAAAAAATTATATAATATAATACAATATAAATAGTGTGTTTTAATGTGCTCTACATTTTTTTTGTGTCATAAGTTTTTGTCCATCTCTTACGGTTTAGCAGTTATACAAAAATTCCTTAAAATTCACCCAGAGGCTATTCCCTGAAAACTCAAAACATACATTTTATTTGTCAGGTAAATATCTTTAATATACAATATTTTAATCAAAATTGTTAGAGCTATTTTTGAAAAAATTAAAATTTTTGAAAAAAGTTCCATGTAAAGGGTAGTTTGGAGTGGGGGGATTTTTCTCAAAATCTTTGTGACGCATCCCTGGAAAATATAAACTTAAATACCAAGTTTGGTATTTTACCAATTTTTTTGTTTTTGAGTTATCCTGTTCACAGACACACAAACACACATACAGACCTTTTTTCTGAAAATACTTTTTTTGGATACAAGGGACCCTAAAACATATATTTCTGGTGAAATTTTGGTATCAATTTTTTTGGTGGAGTGCAATGCCTTTTCTATACACTATGTACATAGTATGTGTAGAGAAAGTAAAAAAGCTAGCAACCATTTTCTTACCAACACTGCAACTCTGTCAGACTTTTGTAGGCTTAGATTCTGAAGAGCTATTGAGCAATTAACTTTTCATTTCAGGATCATAATAGTAAATCCAAGATTCATCTCCAGAAATCATATTCCAAACCAAATTTGAAATGCCACATTAGAATTTTTCCAAGTTTTTTGCACTAATCAGTGCATTGTAATTTTCAATCAGCAGGCAGTTTATGTGGAATCCAAGACAAAAAGGTTTTCTCGCATCTAATCATTGATGTAAAATATTTTGGATTTGACTCATACCAATGCTCAATGTTGCCTGAATAAATTCATGAGATGATCATTTTCTTAAAGCATTGCTCAAACAGCAGTATTTTCATCAGTAACAGCTGTCATTGGATATCCTTCAAGAAATTCATTACTAAGTAAAAGCCACCAATATTTTTTAAGTTTAAATTATAAATTGTACCTATTACAATTTGTTGCCTTAGCTGGAAGTTTCTTTGCCAATGCATTTCTAAGCAAATCTTCATATTGTTAGGTGTTAATGATGATTTAAAATTTTAAAACATCATAGCCTGGAAAAGTTCTCTAATCAAGTTCATTTTTGGGTGTATACAGAATCCTTAAATGGTGACAACAAGCTAATAAACAAAACTGAACAAACTACATGGCAATCAACTCACAAACATTAGAAAGCAGTGTCAAATATAAAAAAAAAAAATTGTTTCTAGAAATATGACATTCTAAAAAGTTTTAGTGTTGCTCTGGTAATTATTTGCCAAAATACTTTCCACCACGGATTTTTTCAGCTGAAACATTTGGAGAAGCAGTAAAAAAATACTTTCTCATAATGGGTGGCATTTTTTGTGGCAAACCAAAACAAGTATTGGTATCTTAATTAAAAGTTTCCTCAATAATGGTGGCAATTATGTGAAGAGGTAGTTTAAGATATATAGAATCCAATGATGATAAAATGTTTTGAAAATAATATTGCATTTTTTTAAAAATATAGTTAGTGTCTACTTTAAAAACATGTGCTGTAAAACATATTGTAATAAATGTGTTTATTGACATAATAATTGGTCACAAATAAAGTCTTTAATGCAGTGCTAAAAACATTCACTCAACACTTAGATGCATAGACAGTTGATGGATTTCTCCTTCCTTGGCTCACATGCCACGTGCACTAACACTCCAGGTAAAGTCTGACTCACTACAAATCACGACACACCCGGCTTGCAACTCTTCCTCCTTTTATAGCTAGAAAATGATGTCACAGAACTTTCTGGAAGCTTGTTGAAGTTGCTGGATGATTCTAGTATGTGATGCATTCCAAAGCCTCCAGTTGCAGTTGCATCACATTTCCTGTTGTTAGCATTCAAAGGTCTCCAACTTCACCAGCTCATATAACAAATAAACTTGAGAGCAGCCGCATTGGCAATTTCACAATGTTCTCCTACTAAAATTTGGTAAATGGAAAGCAAAAAGTGTGCAAAACTCATTAACAAATATATTTGTTAACTGTTAATGGCATAAGTTTTAAAATAAAATTGTTGAGATACGCTGCCATCCATATAAACCTGAACCATTTTAGTGGGTCATAATTTCCCTCTGAAAGCTCGTAGAAAAGTGAAATTTGTTTTACTGATCTCAGTGACTCAGGAAGAATTGACAACAATCATGGCAACAATCGAGCAATGCTATCTGTTGACTATATTGATTTCGATGGTAATTACAAGCATTTTGATGGCATTACAGACAGTCGCAGCTCTTTGACATGAGTCATATGAATAGCCTGATTCCTGGCTCAATCAACACAACAAGCCTTCTTAAAACATTTGTAACAGTCTCTGCACTTAATGATTGTCTATGTTTTCCACTCTCACTTAGAGTATATCAGTTGTCTTTCTTGCCAACGATAAAATTGTTGTCTTTGTCGGAACATCCTGAACATTAAATTCTCTTCGAAATTCTGTGTTGTTACTAAGAAGTTTGTCTTCCAATAAGTTTTCACAATGAAAACATGCTCTCAAAGTGGGTACTGATGCTGCTGTTATGACTGCAAACTAAAGACTATCTACAATGCCATGAAAATGTTTGTAATTTCCATCTAAATCATCAATATGGTCAACAGATGGCATTGATCAATTGTTTCCATGATTGTTGTCAATTCTCCCTGAGTCATTGAGATCATTACAACAAATTTCACATTTCTACGAACTTTCAGAGAGAAATTATGGCCTATTAAAATGGTTCAGGTTTATATGGATCGCATTGTATAATTTCACTAAGACTCTGCATATTGCAAATTACTTTAGCTTTATTCTCAAATATTATGCCAAAACAATAATAATATTATTTAATTAAGAGAAGGTTTGAGTCAAATTAGAAACACTTTTATCACTTCCATTGTTTTGTCATCTTAAATTCAATTTACATTACTTATCCAAACATTATATAATATTTTATGTTGTTGGTGTTATATTACAGTTGATTTCATGAAACCACAGCCTGAAGGTGCCTTGTGTCTTTTTACACTGAAAAACCCATCACACCCTGAGTACATAGCATATACCAACACTGGAGTGATGTGTGTTGATATCCATCCAAAATATGGATATCTCATTGCTATTGGAAAGTATGATGGAAGTGTTGCAGTGTATGATGTGCATCTTCCTAGCAGAGAGCCACAATATGAAAGTAATTCTGTTACAAATAAACATGGAGGTATTGTTTGGCAGGTAGGTACCTACTGCATTCTTTAATAAATGTTTAATATCATAGGAGTTACAATGAAAAGCTATTTTTACTTTCACTACACATACTATGCACGGTAGTAGATAGAGAAGGCATTGTGTTTCACCTAAAAATTTGATGCAGATTTCTCCAAAAAGATATGTTTTGAGGGCTCTTAAATCCAAAAAAAATCCTTTTTAGAAAAAGGTCTGTGTGTGTGCGTGGACAGCATAGCTCAAATACAAAAATTACATTAAATACCAAATTTTCTGAGGATGCTACACAAAAACAAAATTAATAAAGGATCCACATTTATTTTTATTTCCATTTTCTCCATTACTCTATATAATAATTTTATAGGTCTATTTCCATATAAAGATTTTCAAGAAGATACCCCCAGCCCAAACTACCTTTTACATTGAAATTTGTTTTTAAATTTTGTTTTTCTCAAAAATAGCTGTAACGATTTTGATTAAAATAGCATATCTGAAAGATATTTATATGAAAAATAAAATATGTATCATGAATTTTCTAGAAATAGCCTCTGAAGACCTCTTCATTCTGGATGTATTTAGCATAACTTACTTGTAAATCATAAGAGATAGACAAAAAGCTAATACACAGAAATGTAGATCTCATTAAAACACAAATTATGTCAAATATATTATTTTTGTAGAGTTAACTATTTCCGAGATATTCCTTGTTATCGGTTTCAATCTTAAGCTACTTACACATTCTTATGCCATTTACCTGTCATATCAAATCTTACACGTAGATAATCGAAATGTTTAACATTTTTAATTTCTTTCTCCCCGTATGACCACTTTTCCTGCTGACCGTGCACTAACCACTTTTAAACGCAAGTGCTTTAGTTTAAAGAATATTTACTTCTATGCCCCATTGTCTACAGAATCGTTGTAGTTTATTTAAACCAGATTGCAAACATTTATTGCCATCTTTTGTTTTACTCCTTGCCATGCAACGAACAAATTTCATTAGATTCACATAGCAAGCAGCTTTTAAAAGATTTGACTATCACTTTAGTCTAATATATTATCTATTTTGCTTCTACTACTTAGAAGGGACTAATATATCCATATTTGCTAACGTTTATGCTCGATTATTAATTTGTAGAAACCATGTCAATGGAATACTTCAGATTTATATATACACATCCAGCTTTAATGAATTAGAATTAGGAAAAGGGCACTAAAAGGTTTACTTCTATGCCCCATTGTCTACAGAATCGTTGTAGTTTATTTAAACCAGATTGCAAACATTTATTGTCATCTTTTGTTTTATCTCTCTTTTGTTTTACTCCTTGCCATGCAACGAACAAATTTCATTAGATTCACATAGCAAGCAGCTTTTAAAAGATTTGACTATCACTTTAGCCTAATATATTACCTATTTTGCTTCTACTACTTAGAAGGAACTAATATATCCATATTTGCTAACGTTTATGCTCGATTATTAATTTGTAGAAACCATGTCAATGGAATACTTCAGGTTTATATATACACATCCAGCTTTAATGAATTAGAATTAGGAAAAGGGCACTAAAAGGTTTCTAGGTGCATGCATATTACTCTAAAAATGCTCAAGCCTTGCCGTATTATAAGACTCACTTTTTGTTTTGCCTCCTTCCTTCCTATCTAATAGAGAATAGAGGCATTCATAAAAGAACATGCAATTACAGCTATAAATATTCTTCTATGAAACTTTTTTCACATGTGAGAGGGTATACATAGCCAGACTCATACATAGGAGGTTAAGAATACAAGTATCAACTTTTCTAGCCAGATTAAGAATATAAGATCTGGCTCTTTAATATTTGCAGTTTACAACTGTATTATAAATAAGTGTAAAATACAAAGCTTTTCTCAATGCTGAAAAAAGAATATTATTTCATTTATGCTTAAGTTTAAGTTTTTTTTTATATATAGTATAATACATATCTTGTGCTGCCCATTAGAATTTGGCCTGGGGCACTTTTTTCAATGGGCAGTCCAGTTTAAGTTACACAAAAAAAAAAAACATATTACTGTAACTACCACTTTTACTAAATGCTCATGAACCAAAGTTCTTCTCTGTCAACAGTCGATTTCCTTTTATTTTTGACTTTTTCTAAATATTATCCCGATATCTTACAGTTTTTATCTATAACTTTATTTATATTGGATTTTCCTACATCCTTCCTTCAGAAGTCTTTAGTCCCATGTCAATAATTTACAACATATAAAAGAACCTCAAGACAAAGAATGCCTCTAAACAAAATTAAGTGGTCTTTCATGCCCAATATAGAATGGGATGCTAAAAACCACAGCAGTTAAAGAGCGTCGATAAATAACACTCAATTTGATTTAGTTTCACAATCTGATGGAGGCATTTGACCTGTGCATAACATATTTTCAAATGTACATATTGAACTACCTTGAACTAACAGCATACTCAGTTATTTGGAAGACAAAAAATAGTTGCTATGATTTATGAAATGGCCCTCATAGATACCAGGATGGTGTGTTACAGATTTCATTTTTATTTTAGTCTCTAGCGATGACTGTAATATATTTAAATGTCTCAAGCAATATACATTAACTGTACAAACCTATGCCAAAATTATCACAAATATGCCTTGCAGTATTATTCTGCAAGAGGCTTCTTCCAACTGAAGTTAGTTTTCTACTTTCTCTACATCTACTATGTACATACTATATAGAGAAGGTATTGTATTCCACCAACATTTTTGATACCAAGATTTCACAGGAAATATGTTTTGTGGACCCCTGAGTCCAAAAAAAGCATTTTTAGAAAAAGGTCCATGTGTGTGCATGCATGTGTGGGCAGCATTGCTCAAAAACTAAAAGACTGTTAAACACAAACTTGGTATTTAAGTTTATTTTCCAAGGATGTGACACAAGATTCTCAAGAAAATCCCCCCACCCCAAACTACCGTTTACTTGGAAAAAGTTTTGAACATTTAATTTTCTCAAAAATGGTCTAACAATTTGTATTAAAATACCTAATATTCTACACATTTACATCACAAATAAAATGTATATCTTGAATTTTCTGGAAATAGCTTCTGAAGACCTGTTCCTTTTCGATAGTTTTTTTTGAATTTTTAATTCTGAAATGGCAAAAAACTTACCACACAAAAAATGTAGATCTCATTAAAACACACAATTTATGTCATATGCTTTCTTTTTTGTAAAGTTGACCATTTCCAAGATATTCTTGTTATAGGTTTCAATTTAAAATACTTACACTTTTCTCAGACAAGAAATGTCCAGTTTTCTTTTAGTTTACTCGTGCAAAGAAGTGGATTTCAATGACAATTGCATAACGACAGCATTTAAGACATTTGACTATCACTTTAGCATAGTACATTCTTTTAGTTTCCCTTCCACTTATAACAAACTAAATAAGTGCATTCTGCTAATGCTTATCTTGATTAGTATGGTGTAGAAAGAATAATCTTTTGTAAGAAGTTTGTCTGTAGAAGTTAGAGAAAATCATGCGAGTGTAACACATCAGATTTTTAATCTTATATTTCTATGTCTGTGTGTTTTACATGCAAAGAATTAAATATAGTCATGTTTTTTCACATATTGAAGGTGAAATGGGCAAAAGATTTGCCTGATGGTGAAATAAACTTTTTCTCTGTGTCTGGTGATGGCCGTGTGTTTAACTGGGTGCTGACAACACATGAGTTGCAACAAACGACTATAATTCCATTGCAACTCAATACAGATCCTGTGGCTGGACCTGATGGAACACTGGTTACTTTGACAGGCATGTATAGAACTTTTACTTGAAACAATGGTATTAGCTTGTTCATATTTTCTGTTCAGCCTCTTATTTCATATTTACAAAAACTGCTTAATAAAAGTTGATACTGATATTTACTTTTTCTAGCTCCTCCTTATATGTATTCATCCAAAAATCAAATAAAGGCTTTGCCAAAATTGCAAGAATGACATTCCCTGAACCACAGTCATGCCAAAAAAAAAAAAAAAAGGCAATTTTAGAAAACTGTGTCTAGGCATGTGTGCATGAGAGAGAAGGAGAGAATAAAACAGCATAAATCATAAATGAAAAATAGAATAAGTACCAAACGTCATTATATCTGCACTTTCCAAGAAAGCAACACAAAGATTTTCAAGTAAAATCCTGTAATCCTTTACAGGATTGAATTGAATTTACTTGGTACTGATCATACACGTTCTTGAATTTTGGACCTTTCCTTCCTGTCATTCGACAGCCTTCTGCATATTTATACATAATTACAGTTTGTGTATGTGCCTTCATTAATGTTCATGGTTAAATTTGATTTGTTCTCTCATTTTGATTTCTGTTTATTTACTTTTATTGACTATTTCTGTTCAAATTTTTGTTTGTTCTAAGTTTATCTTTGCTCTTAAAACGCCTAATTTGTTGCTACTGTAATTCCCCTTTCGCTCTTACTTTTTGTAACTCTGTCACTTACTACTTTCTCTACATGTACTATGTACATAGCATATAGAGAAGGTATTGTATTGCATCCAAAAATTTGATACTAAGATTTCAACAGATATGATTTGGAACCTCCCTGAATCAAAAAAAAAAAAAAAAAAAAAAAATTTTTAGAATAAGTGGTGTGTGTGCCAGCATGCCTGCCTGCATGTGTGTGTGTTGGCACGCACGCTCAAAAACAAAAAATTTGTTAAATATCAAACTTAATGTTTAAGTTCAATATCTCACCAGAATGTGACAAAAATTTTCAAGAAAAATCCCCACCCCAAACTACACTTTACATTTCTTTAAATTTATTAGGAGAAATTGGCTTATTAAATAGAATAGTTGGAGGAATATGAAAAGTTATATCATTTTTAATAATAATTTCTATTTTTAGAGTTGCTTATACTTTATATTTATATTCCTTTTGTCAATATGGGATTTATTAATCTGGAAAAAATTTTCAACATTTTGATTTTCTCAAAAATAGCTGTAACGATTTTAATTAAAATCTCTTATATTTAAGGTATTTACATGACAAATAAATATATATTTTGAATATCCCGAGAATAGCCTATACAGATCTCTTTATTCTGGATGAATTATTTATTTTTTTTTTTTGGTATTATTTTGCATAACTAGTAAACCATAAGAGAAAGACAAAAATTTACTACACAAAAAATGTAGAGCTCCTTAAAAAAACACACAATTTATGTCATATACATTTTTTTTACTGGAGCTAGTCATTTTCGAGATATTCCTTGTTATTGGTTTCAGTTTTAAAATACTTTTCTCATACAAGAACTTGTCAACTCCAGGCCACGCAAAGAAATAGGTTTCAATCCCATAGCAACCATATTTTAAAATGCATGTCTGTCGATTTAGCCTAGTGTATTCTCTTATTTCCCTTTTACATATAAAGAACTAAGAATAAGACTGTATTATCTTATTGGCATGCAGTGGTTAGAGGAATAAGCTTATTAACAATAATTTGTTACAGAGATGTACACAAAGTCATGTGAATGGAACCTAATTAGCTTTTTTTAATTTTTTCCACTTTTCCTCCCTTTTCTTTCACTTTTTTAACTCACCATTCACTTACCTTGGTTCTTTCTCCCACCCTCCCTTCTCTCTTATATATGTCTTTCTATCTTTTTTTCATGATGTAGTCACTTGATGTTCCATGTATGTTTCCTCTCATTTTCCATTTCTCATACATTATAATGTCTTCCTCCCTATTTATGCACTATTTCAGTCACTTTATCCTTACCTGCCTGCTCACCCTTCTTTCTCTCCACAAAATGCATATATTCATCACCCTATGTCTTTGTTTGAAATACCTCATACCCTATCTAATGCTGAAAATGAAGAAAAGTATTTGTAGTTATCACCCTTGAAAAATAAGTTATAAAGCTTGAGGTAACAGTGATGTAATTGTAAATTTTCTCTTACACTTGGGTATACAATTTAACATTTATCATAAAAGTGCAGCAATGGCTTCTTCTGAGCAAAAATAATTTACTTTGTGAGTAGTAATAGTCATGGAAAACAATCACTGAAATCGCAATGCATTACTATAATCTAAAATACAATATCAGTTTTAATAGTTATGATTATAATGCTAAACTCATTTGGTATGCATTTGGTGGGGGATTCCAGCAGCATAAGTAAACTTCCTTTGGTAGAATGGAAGTCAAAGCTTCAGTCAAAATTTATAAGAGGTGTTTATTAACCAAAAACTTAGTATATTTTAACATAGTTTGTCACTAAATAGTCCAACAATTGAAAACAAATTAACACTTTTTTAGTGATAAAATTTAATTGGATATCCCCCACATAAATATATCACTGTTGCACTCCTGGCTCATATTGTGACAGCTATAGCTTTGGGGGGGGGGGGTTAAGACGTCACATGGGGGGCGTAGGACAGAGGGAAGCCACTCGCAATAAAACAATATTAAGTTAGTTTAATAAAACGATAGGAATTTAATCATAATAAAGCAATTTACACATTAAGTTTCTATACCTTATGTCTGAGATGGTAGCAGATGAAGCCAGTAGCCCTGGGCTGTTCCATACCCAAGCATTGTAGCTCCAATAATGGCAACATGACAACACACCTCTAAGTTAAGTGTAGCTTATATATTGACTAGCTACCGCCTACATCCAGAAAATAACCAAATAAGGAATGCTCGGAAGTATTCTTCATGGGCTTGTAACTTGATGATTCAAAAGAGGAAGTGATTAAGTATTTGCATGACACACCCATCTCTTAATCTATTAATCTTTTACTCCACTTGAAGTAATGGTTATAATTAATTTGCTGAGACAATGGCTTTTATGCTACAATACTTTCATGTGCTTTAAATGTACTCAAAAGAATGAAAATAAATTTAATTTCTTTTATGCATGTTTCATAGGATGTGGTACAGTCCTAACTTTCCACCCAAAAGAAGATAATATCTTCATGGTAGGAACTGAAGAAGGCTATATGTATAAATGTAGTACAGCATATGCTTCCATGTTCCTTACAACATATGAAGCACATCATATGCCAGTATACAGAATAGATTACAATAAGTTCTACCCTGATATATTCCTTTCATGCAGTGCTGACTGGAGAATCAAGATTTGGGAAGACCAAAGGAGGTAAGCTAAGAATTAACACATGAGCTAACCCTGTAATTTTAAGTATCACACTCCCACTGTTTTCAATTTATATTCAAGGACTTGAAACTTTCCTGGCACTGGTTATAATTAATTTCTTCTCAGGATGTCAGTCAGGTAAGTGTGGATTAATTTCCAAGCTTTCAACAAATACTCTGTTGCAATTGTCAGGGAACTGGAGCCAAGTTGCTCTGGCAGTGGAATTTATACCTGGGGAGGGGGGGGGGGGCTGAAGATGATGTCTTTGCAGACACTTACAACCCTGAAAGAGACTGACTAGATGAAATGAAGGAACAGGAAGTTCAGGGCATGAAGAAACCTCCCCAACATTTGCCTAGTGACCCAGGAAAATCCCCGAAAAATCCCTGGGTCAGAGATGTCCAAAAGGAATTGATCCTATAACCTCCCAAATACCAGTACCAGACAAAACGCCTGAGTCACCAGGCTCAGTAACTTGGCCATTTAATTGAAATTAATTAGCAAGTCGATTTTTTAACACTACATCACTTACTTTTATTATTGGAAAACATGTTTGAGAAGCCATGTGCTTCCATTGTCAACTGCTCGCTGTGGTGGTTGTCACTGTCTCTAGTAGTAGTTTGATGAACCTCTGCATCAGTAGGTCGCCTGGCAGGATTTCAAAATTGAAAACACGGTTCTTGTTTTCCAAATATATATGTTTTCCCAAATTTTTAATTCTGTCTTCCTTGTGATATTATTGAGTTTTTTCAAATTTTTACTTTCTCTATACTCACTATGTACATAGTGTATAGAGAATGTATTGCACTCCACCAAAAAATTGGATACCGAGATTTCACCGGAAATATATGTTTTAGGGTCCCCTGTATCCAAAAAAAGTATTTTCAGAAAAAGGTCTGAGCGTGTGTGTGTGTGTGTGTGTGTCCATGAGTCCGTGTGTCTGTGAACACCATAACTCAAAAACGAAAAGTCAGTAAAATACCAAACTTGGTATTTAAGTTTAGTATCTTCCAGGGATGCGACACGAAGATTTTGAGAAAAATCCCCCCCACCCCAAACTACCCTTTACATGGAACTTTTTTCGAAAATTTTGATTTTCTAAAAAATGGCTCTAACGATTTTGATTAAAATATCGTATATTAAAGTTATGTACCTGACAAATAAAATGTATATTTTGAATTTTCTGGGAATAGCCTCTGAAGACTACTTTATTCTGGATGCATTTTTCATAACTACTAAGCCGTAAGAGATGGACAAAAACTTAACCCACAAAAAATGTAGAGCATGTTAAAACACACAATTTATGTTATATACATTTTTTTTGTGGAGTTGATCGTTTTTGAGATATTCCTCTTTCTTGGTTTCAGCTTTGAAAAACTTATACTTTTCTCATACAGGAATTTATCAACTCCTGTCCATACAAACAAAGGAACATCAGTCACATAGCAACCAGCTTTTGGCTTTCACTATAACCTATGGTACTCCCTTATTTCGCTTCTACTTACAATAAATCAAGGAATAAGACTATTTCTGCTAATTTTTCTTGATTAGCATGAAATAAATAAAAGATAAGCTTATTAACAATAATAATTTACAGAGATATAGAGAAAGTCATGTGAATGGAACACATCAGATTTTTTACTTTCTCTAGCCCCGTATGTACAATATACATAGGGATAGAGAAGTATCGTATTCCACCCAAAAATTTGATACCAAGGTTTCACTGGAAATATGTTTTTTAGGGTCACCTGTATCAAAAAAAAGCATTTTCACAAAAAGGTCCGTGTGTGTGTGTGTCTGTGAACACGATAACTCAAAAACGAAAAGTCGGTAAAGCACCAAACTTGGTATGTATGTTTAGTATCTTCCAGGGATGCGACACAAAGATTTTGAGAAAAATCCCCCCACCCCCAATTACCCTTTACATGGAACTTTTTTCGAAAATTTTGATGTTCTTAAAAATGGCTCTTAACGGTTTTGATTAAAGTATCGTATATTAAAGATATTTAGCTGACAAATAATATGTATATCTTGAATTTCCTGGGAATAGCTTCCAAAGACCTGTTTATTCTGGATGAATTTTGCTTAATTTGGCATAACTAGTAAACCGTAAGAGATAGACAAAAACTTACTATAAAAGAAATGTAGGTCTTGTTAAAATACACAAGTTATGTCATATACATTTTTCTCGTGGAGCTTACAGTTTTCGAGGTATTCATTGTTATTAGTTTCAATTGTGAAGTACTTATACTTTTCTCAGACGGGAGTGTCCGTTTTTCTTTTGTTCTACTCCTGGCCAAGAAAAAAAGGGATTTGTAATGACAATCGCATAACGACAGCTTTTAAAACATTTGACTATGACTTTAGCCTAGTGTATTCCCTTATTTTCTTCCTACTTATAAGGAACTAAGTAATAAGAACATTGTGCTAATGGTACCTGGATTAGCAAGGAGCAAAAAGAAGAATAATCTTATGCAAGAAATTTGTAAAACAACTAGAGAAAGTCATGTGAGTGTAACACGTCAGATTTTTATTTATGGTGTGTTGCTCTTTCCAAAATTCCCAAGCTACCAATGTCAACCACCACAGCAAGCAATGCTGGCAGTCAACTAAAGGAATTCACAATATAAATGTAAATGGCGTGTTATTTATGGACACTCTTTAATTGCTGTGGCTCTCAGCGTCCCATTCTAAATTGGGAGTGAAAGACTGCTTAATTTTGCTCAGAGGTCTGTCTATCACGTTTGAGGTCCTTTTACTGTAAATCCGTGACACAGGACCAATGGCTTTACTTCCCTTCCGAAGGAAGCCATGCTAAGGATTTTTACATCCGAGAAAATCCATCGTCTTCTGCCGGGTTTGAACCCATGACCTTGGGAGGAATTGACAATGGAAGCACATGGTTTCTGAAACATAATTTCCAATAATAAAAGTAAGTGATGTGTAATGATTTACTAATTAATTTCAGTTGATAGAACATATCAGTCACAAAGTCCACCATGTATCAGTAATAATTATCAATAATTTAGGCTCAGTATCTTCTAAAGATGTGATACCAAGATTTTCAGGAAAATCCTCACACTCCAAACTACCCTTTAAAATAAAAAATGCTTTGAAAAATGTTATTTCTTAAAAATAACTTATATATGGTCACTTATTTATACAATTTGCATGATAAATAAAATTTATACATTTTTATTTTCTGGGTATAGCCTGTGAAGTCCTCCTTAGTTGTATGAAATGAAATTTGTATGAATATGTATAACTGGTAAACATTAAGAGATACACAAAAAGCACTGCGCAAAAAAAAAATGTATCTCCCTTTAAACCTCAATTTATTTCAAGCAACATTTTTTTATGGTAATGATCATTTCCAAAATACCCATTATTATTGGTTTGAATTTTTCAAAGTGCTATCATTTCTATAAAATAGTTATTTCTGGTAGCACGTCTCAAGTTTGAATCTCGATTAGCGAGAGTTTCTGGGTATAGTTTTTTTCTGGCACTTTCCCTTTTCCTGAAAAGACAAATGTTGCATAACTTTAAGCTCCATGGCCCTGGCTCATTATGCATTGCCCAATTTCTACAAAACTTTATCTTGGTTTAGGTTAGGTATATAAAAAATAATTTCCATTATAAAAATAAAGGATATTCGATAGTGGACTTAAATGTTGGTATATGAAGTTTAATTTTATTTTATCAAACTCATTTTTAATAATAGAGTAATGTATGTTTCACCTTGTATACATAGAGTGTGCTTTGCTTTCTTTCTTTTTTGTGCTGGGAATATGTTTTAAATTTAAGTACCTTCATTTTCAGTGAACCATTATTTATGTTTGACCTTGGGTGTGCAGTAGGAGATGCTGAATGGGCCCCATATTCAAGCACAGTGTTTGCTGCTGTTACAAATGATGGAAAAATCCATGTCTTTGATCTCAATATAAACAAATACAGACCAGTGTGCACTCAGGCAGTTGTATCCAAGAGAAGGAACAAATTGACAAGAGTCACGTTCAACCTTAAGCTGCCTATTCTCATAGTTGGTGATGACAGGTAAGTGGCTCCTTATTTCTGAATTGTCACTCTACTTACTGGAGTTGAACCAAGTCCCTGGGAGGCCAATTGAGGAGCTACTTGATTGAGAAGTAGAGGCTTCAGATCAAGAAGATAGCATTAATCGGCTGGAAGGGACTCGAGGTACTGATCATGTCTCACCTTCCAGCACTATACCCTTCTATGATGCCTTCGGGCAGAGATGGGGGATGCAGCAGCCGGGCAGTAGGCCATGGTCCTTTGTGGACTGTTGTGCCATGGAATTACATTTACTGTCAAAGGTAAAATAAGGGGATGGCATCATGACTTCATTTAGTGTTTGTCTAATGGTGTGCCTCTTGTAACAAATGATAGTGTACTGCTATGTAGAGACAGCTACATTTCAACCCCATGTGGATGATTGAACCTGTGTGCATTTGTCACACCTGCTTCTTCTGTACGTGATACCAGTCATAGGTAATGCACCAACTATAGAGAATTTTGGACATTTAGAGATGTAGGAAGTCATTTAAATAGTTATATGAGTTTTAAAATGTCTGGTATTAAGAAAACAATTATGAAGTATGAAAATACAAGGTAACCAGCACATAACAAAAAGTTAAATGATTACAAATTTGTTCCAAATTCATGTTGCCTTACCAATTATTATCTTTAGTTGAAGTGTATATAAAGCACTCAAATTTATAGTAAGGTTGAAGAGACTTTAACTTTCTTTGAAACAGCTACCACAGATTTATACCTATTGTAATTGAATCTACCTCTGCTAATGATTTTATCAACTGAATTTCTAGTCTATATGAAGAATAACATCATAGTTATTTATTATCAGAATGTAAAGTCTTATAATGCTGGAATATTAACTGCTTTATCTAATCGGGTAGGGGATGTTGCTTTATTAATGGCTATTGCATGACTAATAAATTTTGGAAGATGAAATTAAGAATAGGTTATTCAGAGGATTTCTTAGAAACTTTTAATTTTTAGAATTGTTTCTCAAAATATAATTTTACAGGAGCTACTATAATTTTTGCTATTCCAAGTGGACTTTTAAACTTGCAACAATATATGGTTAAAAATAATTCTAGTCCTGCATCACTACGAGTTTTAGGCTTCATTTTTCTCTTTAGGGTAAGAGGATTAAATAAACTGATTAATTTTTCCTTTCTACTAATCACCAATTTTAATGTACTTTAAATTCTATATTTTTTATATATTTTTGAACCTATATAATATAACAATAAATAAATTGTGACAAAACTTCACTATCTTTTTAAATAAATTCAATTACGACATGTTTTGTAATCCAAATTTGATTACATCATCAGCTTTTAACTCATTGTTTATTTGCATTGTTATTGTTACTGTCATTTTTACATATCATTTATGAACTTTAAGATGATTATTATTATTATTGTTTCATTTGTATAGCCACCTTTAACTTCAATGGTCATATGGGTTTTTGACTTGTTAAACAACTTATATTACAAGTTAATCATTTCATATTGTTAAACACATGCACATTTACTTTCACATACATACTACCAGACTCAGTGGGGGATAGAGAATAATTCTGGTTAAAGAAAAAGTCCCTGTCCCAGCTGGGAATCAAACCTGGAGCCTCCAGGTTAGAAGTCAGCTTACTGACCACGTAGGCACTCTATTTATGAACTTGTTTATCATAAGGTATATAATTGTGTATAATTTAGTTAGATCATTGCCAAATGAGTAGAATATTTCAAATTCACAAACACATCTAAGAAATAGTTTATGAAATATATCTATAGAATTCTTTCATAGAGCTGTGAATTGCTGTGGTAATGTAGAAAATGTACACAATGCATTTCTTTCAATACTAACCCGTGCAGAATATCTTTATTTTAATTGCAGGGGAGCCATAACAACATTAAAACTATCACCTAACCTTCGCAAGAAAGTAAAGCCTCCAAAGAAAGGACCTGTCCATACTGACAGAGAACTGGAAATTATGAAGTTAGAGAAACTGCTAACACTTGTCAGAGAACCAACAACCCTGACAACACCCCTTGACCTGCCTGCACCAGTCGATGATTAGGCAGTCTGCAGAATATAGTAAATGACAAAAACTGTAACACTGATGTACATTACAACAATTCTTACATGTATTACAATTGGTCCTTGTGTTTGTCATTTAAAATTATGAATAAATAAAACATATTAGTGATTTGATTCTATGACATTTATATTCCTTTTGCCCTTTACTTACTATAAACTTCTGTACATTCAAAAAATAAGATATCTGTCAAATATCTGAACTGATTAATCAGTAGCAAAAAAATTACAAACACTAAATATTCTTTAATCAGATATAAACAATGTTTGAAAAAGAGTTATGTAATGTGGTTCCTTAATACAGTGAAACCCCTCTGAACAGACACCCCTTGTTAATGGACTATAATTCTAGGCCCTTGTGAAAGTCTATCATCTATTAGTAATTGAAATCTCTAAAACAGACACCCTCTATTACATGCAAAAACCTAGTTGTCACTTATATACAAAAAACTTATGACTCAATCCTCATCATTGTGTGTAGATAAGCTTCTGACATATTAAATTTTGTTTCAACTGAAATAAGGTACAAGTCCTCTAGTGGACATCGACTTGTGCCATGGAGTTGTCATACGTTACTTTTGTTTGTTTTTGAAGATCACAGATTGATACTACTGTGTCAGTGACGAGTTAGATATAAAAATAAAAAAAAAATGTTACCTAAATGACTTGGTTGTGGTAGACTTACTAATTCAAGTCTTACTTAGTACATATGGTCAGCTTAGACATTCTTCGATATCTATTGTTGTGAAAGAAAACAGTTTGCTGATATCAGTTTACTCTCATACACAAACACAGATGCCTAACAAGTATCACCACTTAGATGCCACTAAGCATAGCCCAGCATTGACAGACCCTAAGGAGCAAGGCATAGTTGAGAGATATTTTTTAGAAGTAGAGAACTCAGCCTGCAAACTGTGAAACAACAGAATATGGCCGAGGTGACTGCGCATCTAAACTCCAACGATCCCTAGCAGTATTCACTACTACTTTTTTTTTTTCATATCTTTCTAGGTATCAAATAAAAGCTGAGCAACTCATAAATGATTAATCTGGAAAGAATTTGAGTTCATTATATACCATTTACATTAATAATTAGGAACATGCTTCAGAGATCAATCATCTTCATTTTCAACCTGTGACTGCTGATGTGATTGATGTAGGCAAGTTGCTCAAAAACTTATTTCTACAGTTTCAAAATTGAAAACTTTTTTTCTAAATGTAGATCCTTCCAAAATGACCAGTTCCTGTTTTTTGTTAATTGCTTTAAGAATAAGTATAGGAGTAGCACTTATGTAATGATTTTTAATCTAAAATTTCTAATTATTTATATTTTAAATGCCTGAAACATTTTAGCTCTAATTATCACATACCTCTTTGACTTCTCCATGTAGAATTGCCCACTGTTATTAGAATACAGTTTTGCCAAACTTTTAGTTCTGGAGAATGATGCCCTTTGTTCTTGAATTCAAAACATTTTCAAGAAAAATATATTAACCACCCCATGCAGGTTTTGTTTTATTTGACGATGTTGTTAAGGTGTCAAGGGTACTATGGTGGAATGTAAATTTGTTGAAGGTTATTCCCTCTGCTTCTTTTAGTGTAAGGTTGGTAGTTTCCTTTAGTTGTTTGTTCTGTTTAGCTTCAATTTTTTTTAACAAACACAGTTTATAACCATCTACATAGTTATGCAATATGTACACTATTATCTTTTATTCTTTCATGAACTCTGTTGTTGTAAGTGGGATGCAAATCAATCTGTGATTAAACTGTAATGTACTTGATTGATGTTTGGAGGAATTTAGTAACAGTGACGGTCAAATTAATATAACATGTAATGTACTTGTTTGTGTGATCTTGGGTTATAGCTATTGGATTTTATGCAATGTTTTATTCTTCTGGGTGGGTTTTATATACAAGTCAAAATGTATTCTGTTTGCACATTTTACAATTTGTATATCCAGCATAGTTACTGGTCATATTTTTTTGTTTTTGATGTTCCTCTCTTGAAGGTTTATACACAACAAAAAACAAAGAAAATAATTTCTGGAATCTCACTGGATTACTTAAAGTACTAATCCTTTCAGTAACTCTTATTCTAGAAGTAATGATAAATTTAAAAGAAAATGTATCCTGTTGTATGTAATTTAAAAACATATAAACAACATCCAAAAATAAAAAAAATGCACAATAGATATTAGGAAAGTGGAAATGATAACAAAATGTTATCCTTTCTCAGAAGACTTCTAGTTCTGTCAACAGAAAGCTTGGAAGTATCAAAGAATTAAACACTTTTTTTAAACAAAAAATAATTTATTTTTTCTTTAACACATGAATGTTGAAGTTTGGCACCAATGTAGTTTTTACAACATCTTATATGAACACTTAATATAATTCTTATCACATGAGTAATAATTGTGGTTATATCAAGCTATTTTAAGAGCTTTGGAATAAGGGAATCACAAAATGACAGGAACTTATTTTGTACTGATAGTCGTATCTGCTGGTTTGAAGTCATATTTTGTTATAACTAGATTTTTTAGACATGCTTGGTTGCCTAATCAGTACTGGAAGCCAACTGACCAGTATTCTGAAGCTACACAGCTTTCAGAAGATACAGAAGACAGGATACAATTGGTCATTCATTTTCACAAGATCAGAGAGGAGAGAATTTTCAGTCTCTAAAGACATTTAGCAAGACAGCCATGACCAGTAATGATTCTGAAGGATACTATTGCTGGTTTTTGTTAACCTGCCTGAAAATCTTACTAGTATTGTGGTGAGTTCACAGTAAATTACTATGGAAGACTGAGTGCTGTGATTTTACAATAAACTATTGTGGAAGACTAAGTGCATTTGAACTACTTAGCATCTACCAAAAGCAGCAAATAGCTTCAACAAATAATACACTATACAGTACTGCTGCTTAAGTAGGTGGCTAAATTTTCTACATTTTTCTATTTATAATTTGCTTATATATTATTTACCTGTGTGTGTTTCAGAATAAAGTATTAATATTTTTGTATCTGAAAACAAAAAACACAGTTTTAAAGGTTCAATTTCTTCTGACATGTATACAATTGACTGAATAAATGTGCTTGATTAATGATCTTTTTAAGCTTGATATAACCACTATGCATTATATATAGCATGTACTGATTATGTATACAATGATTAACAGCAAATTAGTTTATAGATATGGAACATTCAAATTTTTAGTAATAAGTTACTAATAACATTTATAAACATTCTAACTTTAGCTCCAGAGATAACATAGGATACATAAAAAGTACTTAGATACAACAGTGATGGCCTATTGGCAATAAAATATTTAGGTTGCTACACAATTAATATTCAAACATGAATCATTCACAGTTCATCAGATGCGTATGATTGACTAGTTATACGACGAGCATGTTAATTGTTATAAAAATAATGCCTTACATGAATATTGCATAAAATATTTACATAAAAAGATCCCAAGAATAAAAAGTTCTTCCTGCAATATGTTACAGGTTTCCATATTACAGTCCATCCTTTTGCTGGTTACCAAATTAAAAAACACCCATAGTAAGCATGATGGTAAGCGATAATAATGTGCAAACTAATTGCTATTACTGAGCAAATAACAATTGCTAGAATCTTTGTGCAAAGAGAAATATTTCAACTGATACAAAGTCTGCACTCACTTGAATATAATATCTATGTATACTTCTTAGATAATATGATGGTATCACTGAAAAATTTTAGAAAAATCAAAGAGGTTCTTTAAAAATAATTTTAATGATTTTATTATTTTACAAAATATTTCCCTTTAACATCATTCCATTTTTGCACTCAATGAAACAAGTCCTTAAAGCAATGATATCACTTACTGAGGCACTTCTAAAACTATGTTTTTTGTTTCACTGCCTCATCTGATGAAAAAAAGTGATTCTACATATTTTAATCATTAATTTTTGGAATCAGAAAGAAATTGCAAGATGCTAAATAAGGGCTGTATGGTGGAGGGGCCATAGCTGGCATCCAGATACAACAATATATTGTCATAATATTTAATTATTTGTTTTTCCTCTTAGGTATATTTCATGAAGTTCTTCAAAAATTTGGTAAGCAGGCATTTGTGTACCAATTGGCAGTACTGGTATATCTATTTTTAATGCTAAGTAGTAATATGCAGGTTTAGGGGAAAAAAAACTATTTATAATCATCTTAACAGCACTGCACATTTGTCAGAATTTTGTACGCGTATTACTTTGAACCAATGGCTTTTCTTTTCAGGATCATAACAATAAATCCAAGATTCATCATAAATATCGATATTCCATATAAAATTTTAAATACCACCTTAGAATTTTTGCAGTTTTTTTCTGCACCAATTCAATTCATTGTTGTTTTTCATTGAGTCACTCTATCCCAGTTTTTTCACATATGCTAATGTAAAATGTCTTGGATTTGACTCATATCAATGCTTAATATCATCTAAATAAATTTTTAAGATGTCTGTCAATCTTCTTCAAGCATTGCTTGAACAGCAGCAACATTTTCATCAGTAATAGAAATTTATCACTAAGGTAATATCAATCTCTTTTTAATTAATGTTAACAATTATATATGAGACTTCTTCGCCAAATGCATTTCTAAGCCAATCTTCACATTGTTATAGACATTTAAAATCGTACAAAATCATACCCAATAATGTTCTCCAGTCAAATTAATTTTTGAAAGAGCACAAAATCTTTAAACCTGCCTGGGTAGTGTGTCTGCCTCACATTTAACAGGTAGCAAGTTCGAATCTTGCTTAGAGTGAGTTACCTAAATAAGGTTTCTTCTTTTTAGGGTTTTTCCTTATGCTGAGAAGGCAAATGTCAAGTTATTTTAAGCTCCACAGACCCCAAGATCATTTCACAATTTCATTCATTGACCGATATGACCAACCAGGTTAAAGGATGTTAAGTTACAAACAAACAAAAAAATTATTTAAATTACATAATTAATGAACTATTAGAGCAAATCAAACAAGCTACACTGAAAAAAAAACATTAGAAAGTAGTCAACAGATAAAAACAAACAACTTCATTTGTTTTTAGAAACATGACATTCTAAAATTTTCAGTATCACCTTCATATCTGCATATTGTATTGTACAGCATAAAAATAACTTACAGCAACAATTTTTGGTATTTAATGAACCTTTCTTTTTCATCTCTAAGCGTAGAATACATTATTTGAGTATAACTTCCCATCACTCTTCCTGTTTTATATAAACACATGAATATCTGTAAATGCAGAGTTGAAATGTCACATGCAAAATTTGACTGTCAATAAATTTCAAATTTGGGGCCAATTTAAAATGTTAAATATCTATGAGAATCCTCTTAAAAATGTATTAATTTTGACAGAGTGCAGTACATTTGGACTTGAAATGTTATATAGATTTATTATTAATATTGGCACATTTTTGAGAAAAACATATTAGATTCAAACCAATATCAAATTCTTAACATTTAATCCACCACATTTTTCACTAAGCCAAGTTCCACACAACCAAAGTGTAGTTCCACACACAGCTCCCAATGTTAGTCGCCCTCTGTGGTGTAATGGTTACCATGCTTCATATACCCAAGCTTGCGAGTTCAAAGCCAGCTGAGGCGATGGATTTTTTGGGCGTAAAAATCCTTAGCATGGCTTCCTTCAGAACAGAAGTAAAGCCATTGTTCCCGTGTCATAGATTTACGGCACGTAAAAGAACCTCAAGCTTGGTAGAGAGGCCTCTGAGCAAAATTAAGTGGTCTTTCATGCCCAGTAAAGAATGGGAAGCTGAGAACAAAACAGTTAAAGAGTGTCCATGAATAAAACGCCATTTCATTTCAGTATTGCAGTACTGTGTACAATCCACCATCCCTATCATTGCAGGTCTGTTGTTCAGCACTGCTTAACTACATTCCTTCCTTTAGATGGGCAATACAGTCGAACTTGACCCATAATCCAAAAAATCTTGTGTTCCATTCACATGGCTTTCTTTAGCTGTCCCGTAAACAAACCTTCCTTACAAAAGATTACTCTTTCATCTATATCATGCAAATCGAGATAAACATTACTAGAATTGGTCTTATTACTTGCTTCCTTGTCAGCAAAAGGGACATAAGGCAATACACTAGGCTAAAGCGATAGTCAAATCTTTTAAATGCTCATCATCGTGTGAAACAATTAAAATTTGGTACTTTTGCATTCCTGGAAGCAAAACAAAAGAAATGAAACAAAACTTGACATCCTGCTAGAGAAAAGTTTAAGTAGTTTAAAATTGAAATCAATAACAAGGAATATCTTGGAAATGCTTACCTCTATAAAAAAAAAAATGCATATGACAAATTGTATGTTTTAAAAAAATCAATATTTTTTATGTAGCAATTTTCTGTCAATCTCTTACAGCTTATTAGGTATACAAGTCATCAAGAACGAAGAGTTTTTTCAGAGGCAATACCCATAAAATTCAAGATATAAATTTTATTTGTCATGAAAATATCTTAAACATATGGTATTTTAATCAAAAGCTTTAGTTTTTTTTTTAAAGAATCAAAATTTTCGAAAAAGGTCCCATGTAAAGGGTAGTTTGAGATGGGGAGATTTACCAGTAAAATTTTGTGTCACATCTTTTTGGTTTAATGCCCACTTTCACTACCTGCAGCACCACAGGCAATGACATTGATAATATATGAAATGATGATAGAGCACTGGTGGAATGCAATGGTGAGAGAACCCATAAAAAACCTACCCCTTAGCCGTTTTGTGCACACATGCAGTTGCCTGGGAACGAACCCGGGCTGCCTTGGTGATAGGTGAGTGGGAGATGCTGAACCTAAATACCAATGGACTTATTGTTATTGAGCTATGCTGCTCACAGGCATACACACAGTCACATGGATACTTTTCTAAAAATACTTTTTTTAGATTCAGGGGTGATTCTGGTGAAATCTTGGTATCTATTATGTACAATGTACATACATGCTAGAGAAGGTAAAAAAGCAGAGGTTTATAAATATGTGGTCCAGAGAACATAGAATTCAAATTCATTGTGATCCCTTCCAATCCACCTAATTGCAAATGCTACATCCAGATACTCACAAATAATCCATGCACAATGAGGGAAGATCCCATTTTGTTGGAAAACCATAGTTTCTTACTCCAATCAGTTGAAGCAACACAATCATACCTTCATACAAAGCATCTGTCAATGCAAGTTCTGTGAATAATATAAACCTCATTGACAAAGGAGCATATGCAGCAGGCATCACACCTGCATCACTGGGAAATATTTTACATGCATTGCAAGAGTTATGTGGATGGAAGGTAAATGTGATTGGATCATGTGATACCATGTGTTAAGGATTACCTTTGTATCTTTGATTGTTTGTATCTAATATTCTAATTTTATTTCTCAAAAATATACAAAAACGTAATAATCCCCTGTATTAGAGTTTGAAGAAATAGATGCACAGTCATGTTAAATTTTGCATATGAAAATGTTAAGGAACCCTTTAAACACTTTAATTCATTTACAGTAAATTACTTACTAGAACTATTTATGTGATGAAGAGCACAAAACATTGGCTCTATAAGCAACTTTTAGTATATTTCTTCATACTCACAGACTCCATTTTTTTTCTCTTTACAAAATGGAATCTGTGAGTATAAAAAATATACTGTAAGTATAGTAAAATTAACTAAAAGTAATTGGAATACACATCTACTTTATATTTTCCTCAAGTAAATTAGGGATTCTAGATGTGTTCATGATATTTATAATGAAATATGCCTGACAAAAATGCTTGTTTTCAAAGTCATAAAAATAGATAACCCAACCCAGAAAAATGTAAATGATAAATGAAAATCAATCAGAGGAGAGCAAATGTGGAAATTAAATTGAGTTTTTTTTATTGGCACTCATTAACTGTTATGGTTCTCAGTTCCATTCGACATGAAAGACCAAATTTTCCTCAAAGACCTCTTTATCAGGTTTGAGGTTCTTTTACATATCATAAAGACACAGGAGCACCAGCTTTGCTTGCCTTTCAAAGGAAGCCGTGCTAAGGATTTTGACATTCAAAAATCACCTGCTGCTATGTTTGAACCCACGACCTTGGGAACCAGAAATTACCATGTTACCCCTAGACCACAAAAGATCATTAAACAAATGTGGAGAGCCAAAATTAATAAAAATCAAATTTTTTGGCATGCCGGTTATACAATAGCTCTCTTGATTACCACCATACAGCATTTTTTTTTTTATTTTATCAGCTGAAGTTTCTTTTTCAATATTTCTCTTTGAAAGGAGGGAAGCACATTAATTTGTTTACAATGAAGACATCACACAATGTTTATATATGCTCTAAATTTAAGTAATATACTGGAAGATTATGAACTTCAAATTAAATATTCATGTGTCAACTTTACTGTTATTTTATACCTGAAAGTTGAAATGAATGCACAAACACTGTAAGTATATACTATGGCATATATACTTAATCATTTAACTTTATAATTGAAGGCCTGAATGATGGTGTTGTGTTGATTTTTATTATTTTTAAGTAGAAAATCTTCACCAGGGATCATAACACCTTAATCTATTAAGACCTTTTCTATTGTTTAATAAACAAGTTAAAAATGCCATCCTTGGCTAACATGATAGACCTAATAGTATGCAAACTGAAATGAGTGATTCTTTAGCCCCACAAAAAGCTCATTATGTTTGTAGAAAAGATGCAGTTACCTATAATATGAAACTATTCCATGTTAGCCATGCTAAACATTACCACTACTGCATTAAGTTAACTTTGATTTGTGCTGCAGTCTATTCCATTGGCCACGAATTAACCAATATAATAGGTTTGTTGGCCTCTGATTGTCTGACCATGTGTATAAAAATTGTTAACTGGAGATACATTCCAATATTCCAAATAGTGCATCATTAAGGCATTACAACAAACTTCTGATCCAAAGAGAATTTATCATAATTAACATGCATAGTAAATGGCATATAATTTGAAACAAATCTAATTTTTTTCAAAATAACAAGTAAAAATATTGTAGATTATTGGATTATGTATATAATCCAGAACATATGAATGCATACAATTTAAAACCAGATAAAATGGTGATGTCTCCATTGAAAACTCAGCTTTGGGGAAACAATATTATTATTTCACCCATTCCTTTTATTTAGAATATCAGCTTGAAAGCCATCTTTCAATTTCATTTTTACTTTCTCCACTACATATGATAAGTACGGGTAATATTGCTTGATTTACATTTTGCTTTTCTTTCAGCACAGTAAATCAATAAAAGTTAATCCATCCTTTAGAAAATTCACTTAAATTTATCATGCCATTTAATTGCAAGATCACAAAGAAGTCAAGTTTTGGGTGGCATAATAGCAAGGGACATATAAATGACCATATTTGTATTGTATTTTTGTATTAAAAAGTATTTTCATGTCTTTACTTAGACTTTTAAGTGTGAGTGGTTTTCAAATGCAGAACAAATATCAGCATATTGCAAATTTGTGCCAAGAGTTGTACCTTTGGAGACTTAATTTTGGTTTAGAACACCAATGTTTTATTTGTAAACTATTAAAACATTTAACATTAATATTTTATATTACATTTTTTGTGGTTTATGGCTATTTTCTTCTATGCATGAACATTTACTAATGACTTTATTAAAATTGGAATTTATTGTTTTTATTTACTATTTTATATTATTACAAAATTTAAGTGTATAAACACACCATTAAAATTAAACTTTTGCACTAAGTTGTTGACTTCAGTTCTGTTCATGAGTTTCAGTGTATGCAGGCATAAAAAAAAACTCAAATTAGAATTTAATGCAAGCAGTCATTTGGGCAATGCCCAATTTTAATTTGTTCTGTAATAATATAGTTTTAAAACACACCTACACTACTTTCCAGATGTCATGGTTGTGGTAAAAGCATACAATAATGCTACTACTAGACTGGAAAGCTGAATCAGGTTTTACAATTCATTGCAATTGTGTGCATTAATATATCTCACCTGATTCATGAATTTTAGCAAAACCTCAAGGTGCTCTTAATTAGTAAGGTTCAGATTTTGGGACATTGTATACATACGTGACCTCTTGTCAACAAATGCTTAATAATACATAGCACTATCACTGAGTAAACTTATGCTATCCTTTGTTACACTTATGGCCAGGTTCCCTAGTTCCAAGCCTTATTAACTAGTCTTAAATACTGCACCTTAAAGGTAACTTACAATGTTGTATCTTTAATTTCTAGTTTTTTTGTTTACTACATTCATTTGTTACTACATTTTGTCTAATTGTCTTTCATACTGGCCATGTTAAGGTGCATTTCCACTGGCAACTTTCTGTAAGGAATTTGTGTTCTGTACATGTTCTAATTAGATCACTACAAATCCAGTATATTTTGTGTTCTATACTATCTCAGATTTGTTCCTTACAGTTTTCATGTTGCTGGTATACAAGCAAATACATTTTCTGAACATTCTGCTTGTTACCACTATGCAAGTGAAAATTTAAAACTCCAGAACTTGTGGTTGCATACACTGCTGATTGTTGTTTTCAAAATAGAGTGGTCTGCCTGCATTCTCACAAGAATTTTAAGAGCAAAATCCACATGAGTGAGATATAATAAAAGAAGAGCACACTGAGTGCTATTTTGACAGTTTTAGGGGCCAATAAGGAAAAGTACAAGAATAAATACATATACCTACCTACTTAACCTACTTCTGGACTAGTTGCAAAACAGACAAATGTCTCATAGAAGTTGCCAATGAAAACACACCTTAAAACTCATAGTGCCAGTCTATTTCAATTTTCCAACCTTAGCTTACATAGCCAGTATGAAAGTACAACTGTTAGACAAAAAATAAATGCTTATGGAACTTTTGCTGCTAATCAAATATTTGCCCCTTACCTTGTGTCTACCCTGTTTGCAGAGTCAGTAAAGTATAATTCTTGAAACAATACAGGGCTAATCCATGGTTAGCAGAGTATATAAATTCTAAAGCTGCATGTATCTTTCACAAAACCTTGTGTAATACCTGAACAATCTTAGCCAGTAAATTTCATTCTTCGGGGATTAGGATATTCAGGATTCTCAATAACTCCCTTCCCAAATTTGTACTCTAAGAAGTCTCTTATATTGTTGGGAGCTGGTACCTCCCTTCCAACAAACTCAATACTAGCCATTGGATGCAGGAAATGTTCTGGAAATTCCCGGTCTTGTCTATGGGTAGGAAACCATGTATCCTTGGTCATTGTGCCATTACGCTGATAAAAAGGGAAGATGTCGACATGTAAATGATTTACACGACTAAATTGTACTCTAAAGAAATCCCCTTCCACAGCTTTCTCCCAGACAAACCCATCATTGTCTACTACCGACTGTGTACTTGCACGTGACAGCCATGGACAACGTCCTATGTCCTCTCGCAGCATACCAATGTCAACATCATAGTCCCATGGCAGAATATCCCCATTACGCATTGCACCCAACAAGCTTCCCCCTTCTAGCCAATAGCGAACTCCTGCTTCATCCAGACGATCAAATACGTGACGTGCTGTGCGTCGTAGACCAGCAAGACAACAAGGAGGAGTCCATTTTCCTTCCCATAAATATTGAGGCATATCATCTATCACAGTGCCAAAGCACCGTGGTGTTTCTCTACTACAACCATACCATTCTTGTGCTCCAGTCTCTCGTATCACTTTCTTCAGTCCCATCCTCCGAAACATTTCCCGCTGTTGTCCTTGCTCCAGCTGTTGCAGTTTCCACTGTGCATGATGGCTTTTAAATAGCTGTTTACCTTCACTTAGCAAAATTTCTCTCACTAACCTAGTTTTAATGTTTAATGATGCTGCCTGAATATACAGAGCATCTGGAAAAGGAAGCATTAGAGGCTCTGGAAACCTCTTCAATGTCTCAGATTCCATTAACAGAGCATGTTTACCTTTCACAGCATCACATGAATCAATATCTGATATGTCATATTGTATTACCCATTCTTTTATATTTAAGTTAATATTTAGACAGTCCACAGATTTGGTGCTTGTGAAAGGAGCTGATATGATGCTCTGTGGCTGTTTCTTCAACTCCAAAAACATTGCATACATTACATTTTCTGAAGACAGTCTTGTAGAATCTGGGATGAACAACACATACTTAGTATCTATATAATATAGAGGGTTTCTTTTTTCATAATTAACACTAAAGCGAAATTGGGTGTTTATGATTTTGGCACTTCTGAGGTTAGCATCTGATGTGCCAAAAATCAAAGGAGGATATGGTAAGCCATCACTAACAATATATACTGAAGCGTTTGGAAGGTTAGATTTGATAGATTCCACCGTGGCTGTAATGTCATTGTCAAAAGCCTCAAACTTTCTTACCACTATACTAATAGATTTTTCCAACAGACTTTTAATACTTATTACTGGTGGAGCAGTTATTACAGCGACCTTCACTGGCGATATTTGAGATTCATCTGTACCTCGAAAAAGTAAGCTCCAAATGCAATACAGAAGAAACAAATTAAGAAAAACAACTACTACAGCAATTAACCTTGCAATTCGAATGCGCATAGTAAAATTATACATCGAAGTTTCAAATTATGTTAGCCTTACTAGCACAAACATGTTTACATTATAAGATTTTCAGTGATTTTGTCTACAAAACGATAAACATTCTAGGTTAATAAAAACAAGAATCAGAATGTCAACTCCATACCCGAACATTTTGCTGTTTAAATGTCACTGTACCGCGAGTGAGTAGATGAGCATTGCAACAGCAACTGTTGCCAACACTCCCATGAAGCACAGAAAGGAAAGCTGTATCAGAATGTACTTTACTGCTAGAATTAAATAGTCTGTACATGTAGTACCTACATCTATAGCATAAACTTGCAACAAAATGGAATTTTTAATAGAAATTTGACGACAGAAAACCTGATTGCAAAGAGAGGAAGAAACGTTAATGTTGCCTTTACGTCTCCATCACGGCAGATGCGCAATGTTAGGTACCAACCTAGTATCTGAAAACCGCTAAAGTGCACATTACTGTGCTAAAGCGTGTATATCTTAAGCATGGATATTTATATTGCTTGCTGCATTGGTTACATGAAGCAACGAAATATTCAGAAGTAAAGATGGAATCTCAAGTATCAAGTGTGGCTGATAACGAAGATCGAGTTAATTTGAGTGAGTACTAGCAAGTTCTAAACAATTTCAATTTAATGTTGAAAGTAATAGTGGTCTAGTGAGTGATGCTCTAGAATGCTGGAGGATGCTCACTAACTTTGCATCAGCAATATTACGGGTAAAATTTCAGTAATAACATAAACTCGGTATAAAATCCTCTAGATTAAATCCAGGTACTGATTATCATTGGACTAATCTCATAATAACCACTGGATCCGGGAGTTTATAGAGCTTTTATTTTGAGTTGTAAGTTTCCGTTCTGAAAAACATGCTGTTTGTGCCTCTTAAAGCTAATTCACTTTTATTCTCGACAGGTTTTGATATGTCTAAATCTGTTCCTTTAAAACTAGCAAGGTGTCAATAAAGGTCTTGTAACCATTAAGGGCTGGTTAAAAGAAGGCACATCAAATTCTGCCGAAAAAAAGAAATAATTAGTATATGAAAGGTATAAGCAGGATGGTCATAATTTTGAAAGTGTCAGAGGTACGATAGGTTATACCACACCAATGAGTTAAGATCAAAGAAGCAGAGTAACATCTTTACTACCTGAAAACTAGGTGGATAGGTATCATAGCTTTGCCGAAATTATCATAGAATACAAGTTAGGCAGTAGTTACTATCTCCCAAGGATGCGACACAAAGATTTTTTAAGAAAATCCCCCCACCCGAACTGCCTTTACATAGAAAAAATGTTTATTTTCCCAAAAATGGCTCTAACAGTTTTTTATTAAAATGTTGTATATCAAATATAATTACATGAAAAATTAAATAAAATGTATATCTTGAATATTTTAGTAATAGCCTTTGAAGACCTCTTTATTCTGAATGAATTTTGCATAACTGGTAAACCATAAGAGATAGACAAAAACTTACTGCACAAAATATATAGATTTCATTAAAATGCTATTGATGAATAGATGTTTTAACAGTATATTAGGTTTGAAATGATAAAATGAAACAGTTCTTGGTCCTTTGCCATAAATGCTTGTTTTCTTTGGACTGTTTTCAATCCATAGAAAACGTGCAACTAAAATATTTGAAATGGTAAAACAAAATATCTTGCAAAATTTTAGCAATACAACACAAATGTATTAAGCACAGAATTGATCAAACTCCCATTTAATGCAAATAATGCAAAATTTAAATTACAATCTTGCAACTCAAATACTGCCCTTGTATGAATGAGTGAATTCATTTCCACTTAGTAATACAATTAGTTCTATAATACTATCTTACAATCTGTTCACTGTACAAAGAAAATACAGCAATACTAAATACTAGTTACTCGTCTCAAGGTCCTGTTTAACCAAATAGCTCAATTAATTTCAACTTTGGTTTACTGTCCTTGTAAGATTTTTCTTTTCCTGTACAGCTTTCCTTGGATCATTACATATCAGATCAAAGAATAGTTATATTTTTATGAAGGGCCCATAGAAAGAACAAGCTACTTAAAAGTTTTACAGGTGATGAATTTAAGTGATCTTTATTTTCGTATATTTGCAATTTCTAATTTATTAGCATTTGCAATAATTCAAGCTATGAGTTAGATTGTGTTACTTCAATAATTACATTTCACAGATGAGAAGAATACTCCTCTAGAGTGCGCAGCAAGAGAATTAATCACCTCTCTTTGACAGAGAGAGTGAGTGTGTGTGTGTGTGTGTGTGTGTGTGTGCATGCATGCGTACATTGTTTTTTGTTTTTTTTACCAATTGTATTAGAATCCTGCTTCACTTAAGGGAACCAGTAGTCAAATTTGAAAAACTTGAGATATGTAGCAGATTGTGGTGATCTTAAGAGATAAAGCTGCAAGTACCCACTTCCTCCCACTTCCAAAATGTTTGTTTACATATTTTGGTACAGAAATATTATAATATTATTAATGATAATTATAACCATAATCTGGAGCTGAATTGATCAAATAAACAGTGACTAAATTTGGCCACTGTTTATTTTATTTCAGATTATATCCTTATCCTTCTTTCTCTGTTTACCCTCCTTGTATGTAGGACTTAACTCCCCCCCCCCCCCCCCCCAGAATTTACAAGCAATGTTTGGGGTCAGAGGCTTCTTGAGCAGAGGCTCTGGATCAGAAAGAAATAGGGTGGCTGATCAGCTCCATGCATGTATGAAAGTGAGGAAATAAATGAAATGATGAAGTAGAATACAGGAAAGATGGTGGTGGGGTGAATTGGAAGGATTGGTGGGGAAGGAACTGGAGAAAACCTGCCCAGACACCACTTTCTGCCATAAATCCCACACATGGTCCCCTAGGTGAGAGGTGCTGCTTTCTATCATTGTAATACTATTAATCAGGATAACTTTGGCACAATGCATTGTCAGAAAGTAACAAATACTGTCAAACTTCCACCTATGACCTTTTGTGACAGTACATATTATTACTTCCACCATTTATAGTAGTAATCTGTTGAATTCTGGGGAGGATTTTGGTACAGTAATGTTATTAATGATAAAATTAAAAATTAGATTGTTTTTAACACATATACATCACATAACTTTTACTAAACCCATCCATCGCCTTCATCTTCAGCTTTAGGTCAATAGATGTATCACTCAAAATGACATACTTCTCCCTGATAATGGATGGATGAAACATTTAAAGAATGTCTGCAGATGGGATTTCAAAGTCCAGAATTGTGTCCATAATGTTTGATATTTCTGCCAAAAAGGCCATTTTACTGCCAATTTGTCTTCTTTTTCATCCTTATATTTTTGGAATTTCCTTTGTTTCTAGTTTGTAGGGTCTTTTTACTTTCTCTATATGTGCTATGTACATAATGTGTAGAGAAGGTATTGTAATGCACCCAAAAATTTGATACCGAGATTACACTGGAAATAGATGTTTTGAGACCTCCTGAATCTAAAAAAAAAAGCATTTTTAGAAAAATGTCCGTGTGTATGTGTGTGTGCCTGTGGGCAGCATAGCTTAAAAACGAAAAGTCTGTTAAAAACCAAACTTGGTATTTAGGTTTGGTATCTTCCAAGGATGCAACGCAAAGATTTTCAAGAAAATCCCTCCACTCCCAACTACCCTTTAATGGAACTTTTTTCAAAAAATTTTGATTTTCTAAAAAATGGCTCTAACGATTTTGATTAAAATATTGTATATTAAAGATATTTACCTGACAAATAAAATGTATATCTTGAATTTTCTGCAAATAGCCTCTGAAGACTACTTTATTCTGGATGAATTTTGCACAACTACTAAACAAGAGATGGACAAAAACTTAACACACAAAAAATGTAGAGCATGTTAAAACACACAATTTATGTTATATACATTTTTTTCATGGAGTTGATCGTTTTTGAGATATTCCTTTGTTTTGGTTTCAGCTTTGAAAAACTTATACTTTTCTCATACAGGAATTTGCCAACTCATATCCATACAAACAAACAAACTTCAGTCACATAGCAACTAGCTTTTGGCTTTCACTTTAACCTATGGTACTCCCTTATTTCGCTTCTACTTACAATAAAGCAAGAAATAAGACTATTTCTGTTAATTTTTCTCGATTAGCATGAAATAAATAAAAGAATAAGCTTATTAACAATACTTTGTTACAGAGATATAGAGAAAGTCATGTGAATGGAACACATCAGATTTTTTCTTTTATATTTAATTCAGTTCGTGCATTCAGTGTTGTACCATTCTGTTAGCTGTTACAATTACATCTTTTAGTTTTGAGTGGAATAGATCACTCATGGAATGGTTCTTTAGTATCAGGATGATTTGTTGAGTTCTGCAGATTGGTATGCAATGTCAAAACCTTCATGTCCTTTGTAATTTGGAAAGGCTACTGATATTTTTGATTTGCTTCTTTTGTTTTATCTTGTTCTTTGAGTAGGTGACTGCTGCATCCATGTGTTTCTGCGATATCTATAATTGTTTTCAGATGTTTTTATATTTCTTTTTACTAAAAGATATATTTACTAATCTGTGTTAGAGATTATTTATTACTGCTTATTTTATATAATTCACAGTTTGTTGTGTGTCTACCTCATTTTCTAGACTGTTATTCTTTTTGATGATTTTTAAATCTAGGAAAGATAGCTGTCAGTTGCATACTTTCTCTAATATAAATTGAATGTCTTCTGCAGGTTTAAAATTTCTAATACATCCTATTTCTGCAGAACTATAATGAAGTGCCTTCAGCATATGATATGACGCTTCCATGGGATTGCTTTGGTAATTCTAGTTTCAAGTACACTAATGAAAATTTTGCTAAGAATGGTAATAAAGAATTTTCATCACAAGGTATTTGTAGAATTTCTTATTATAACTGAAGTTCTATTGTGTGCATAAGTCACTAATTTTGTTAAATAGCAGAGCAACACTAAATATGTCCTCTTCATTTCGAATCACTTTTGCACAACTAGTAAACTCTACACAAAAATGTAGATTTCATTAAAATACACAATTGATTATAATGTACAGCTTTTTAATGAGTTCAACCATTTCAGAGATATTTCTTGTTTTTGGTTTAATTTTAAAATACTTTTCTCAAATGGGAATCCTAATCTGTTTCATCTCTCTTTTGTTTTACTCCTGCGATGGAAGGAGAATGGAACTTAAATGGCAATTGCATAGGGACAGCTTTTAAAAGGTCTGCCTAATAGTTTCGCTTATTTCCCTTTTATGTATAAGAAACTAAGTAATAAGACCATATTTGGTAATGCTTATCTTAATAGCATGATATAGATAAAAGAATAATCTTTTGTAAGAAAGTTGTTTGCAGAACAGATAGAGAAAGCCACGTGAATGGAGTGTATCCTATTTTTTTAATAAAATATTTTGTTCCAATTAATAAAGGCAGCCATAGGTTATTGCTTCATCAATTATCCTTGCATCATAGAGCTTGTACTACTTATTAGTACTTTCTATCACAGTTATCTTCATCCTCCTAAATTCATATCTTCTTGTATCTTATCTTTTTTAGAATTATTTGTTTAATATCTTCTATAATAGTTTCTTTTCAGAATGGCAGAATTGCAGCAGAAGAATGTCATAAAGCCCGTTGCCGCATATACAAAGAGAAAAATACGGGCAAAAATGTAGCAGCCATCACAAATGATGATGGGCTAGAATATAGGGGCTATGAGAGGACAGATGTCAACCAGCATGCACAGATCTTGTTAGCTGTTCGGAACAAGAGCACCAATGAGGTGGTATTTTATAACAGGATAGGAAAAGAAAAAGAAGTTTAGTTTATACTGCAATTAGAAATGTAATTTCTTTACTTACAGGTGCAGTTATTTCCAGTTTCTAGTTTCCTTCTCAATCCCATTCTTCAAGACACAGAAAAGTCTGCAGAAGCACCAGTTGATAATGAAGGAAATATGTACAAGGAACTTGGTCGGGTATTTGGTTCGAAAAAAACTAAGAGAAGTGTAGAATATGCTGCTCGGATGGCTACTGGTATGGAATCTTTAAAGTCTCAGTTGGATACAGCTGTATCGCAAGTGAGTGTAAATGAAGAAATGCTTCAGAATATCTCATCAGAGAAAGATGATATTGCAGCATATTTACCTCCAAGCAATAGAGAAGCTGAAAAAATAGAAGATGTGTACAAGTTGTATGATATGATAACAGCAGAAGAAATGGATACTTTGAGGCAAGAGGCTATAAGAATAATAAAACAAACTGACCAGACTAATCCAACTGAGTAAGTTTATTTGCAGTTCATAATTCTACATCTAGAAAACTATGGTAAATACAGTATTTATTTAACAAAAATGCACGTTCTTAGCATGAAATGCTTTAAGGTATAGGCAGAATTACAGGATAATGTAAACCCAAGTTCATAAAGCTGAATCAAAGACAGTTATAATAGCTGCAGCTTTTTCCATTCCTAAATCAGTTCATAAGCAACAAAAACTGTAGAAAAGCATATAACCTCAACGTGCTCTAGGAATTTATTCAAATTTTTTTAATAATAGGGATTTTGAATTCAATTTTAAGTTAGAACTGTTGCAAATACTAGTACAGGACTCTAAAATCAATAGGTTAACATTTCCTATTCATCAATACTAAAATTTTGTATTTGGACCTCTGTAATTTTAGCTTTAAAAAGCAGTGTATTCACCTTATGCATAAAAGTCAATTGAAATATATTGGATTGACATCTTAATTTGGTTCAGTTGGTTATTAATGAGAAATATATTGTTTTGTTTTAGTGTTGTGTGATTGCCCTACCTTCTTAATCAGGTAGGGCGTATCATCAGACAATGAATGAAATCAGTGAAATGATACTTAAATGAGCCTAGGATCCATGGAGCTTTTGTCATTTTTGGACATTTATCTTTTCAAGGTACAGGAAAACCCTGATAAAAACCGTATCCAGGTAACAGTCATCGAATTTGGGGCTGGACGATTGATTACAGGAACTCAGCATCCATGAAAACGCACAGATACTACTATAATTTAGTTCTTGGGCATATTCTTTGTATATACTAGGTTTATTTTATTGAGTTAGATACCTGGAGCTCATGATACTTTTCCATAATATAAAATACAAAATGTTGGTTTCTAAATGCCTGTAGACATTAATTTCAAGCATATTTTGTCTATTAAACTCCCACAGACCAAATTAGGTTGCACTGGAAAACTCATTGCAACTCAACATTTATTACCCTTCTCTTATTTACGGAGTGAGAAATATATGGATTATGTGTACCTAAAATATCCCATTTGGGTTACAGCAATAAGATGTCTTTAAGCCAGTGCAACAAAGATCTTCCTTAGACTGACATATTTGAGTTTTGGTGTCATGTACCTCTTAAAATTAAGTTTTATGCAGCAGAGCGGAAGAAATATAAAGTTCAAGAAATCAAAGAAAATCAATGAAATTCATTAATTTGGAGTTATACTGAGTCAAACTTATTTACGTTCACCTTCACTTAATATGTACAATGTACATAGGGATAGAGAAGTATTGTATTCCACCCAAAAATTTGATACCGAGATTTCACCGGAAATATATGTTTTAGGGTCCCCTATATCCAAAAAAAGCATTTTCACAAAAAGGTCCGTGTGTGTATGTGTCTGTGAACACGATAACTCAAAAACGAAAAGTCGGTAACACATCAAACTTGGTATTTAAGTTTAGTATCTTCCAGGGACGCGACACGAAGATTTTGAGAAAAATCCCCCCACCCCCAACTACCCTTTACTTTTTTCGAAAATTTCGATTTTCTCAAAAATGGCTCTTAATGATTTTGATTAAAATATCATATATCAAAGACATTTACCTGACAAATAAAATCTTGACAAAATATATCTTGAATTTTCTGGGAATAGCCTCTGAAGAGTAGTTTATTCTGGATGAACTTTACAGAATTTTGAATAACTGCTAAACCGTAAGAGATGGACAAAAAATGTAGAGCACGTTAAAACACACAATTTATGTTATATACATTTTTTTCGTGGAGTTCATTGTTTATGAGACGTTCCTTGTTTTTGGTTTCTGCTATGAAAAACTTATATGATTCTCATACAGGAATTTGTCAACTACTGTCTATACAAAGGAACTTCAGTGACATGGCAACCAGCTTTTGACTATCACTTTAACCTATGGTAATCCATTATTTGGCTTCTACTTACAAGGAAGCAAGTAATAGGACTATTTGTGCTACTTTTTTCTGATTAGCATGAAGTAAATAGAAGTATAAGCTTTTTAAGAGAAATTTGTTGCAGAGATGTAGAGAAAGTCATGTGAATGGAACACGTCAGATTTTTAAGAACAATTGTCATCTTTAGCAGTTTGGTGAGAATGCTTTTTTTCTGCTTCCTCCTCCTCTTACTGTTGTCATCTGTGTAAGTGCTGTGTTTTATTATGGGTTCAATTCAATTGATGATGCTGCTAGTGGTTTTAACAATTTTATATTTTGCCTAATGTTGTGGTTTTCTGTCCAAAAATGGTGTGATACAGGGGACAGCAATTGTGTAATAAATTTTGAAATTCCACCACTGAACGAAGTGTTAAAACTTTGCATCCCAACACCAGGTGGTAACAGGATCGGAAACAACAGGAAGAGGAGGAAGCAGAAAAGGAGCATCAGTCATCAAACTGCTGAAGACAAGGACAAATGTTCTTGAAAACATTTGAGTTTTTCAACAATATTAAAGTGAAGGTAATAAGTGTGACTCAGTATAACTCCAATTTAATGATGAATACTTCACTGTTAATAGTGCTTCTGTTTTTAATATTTAAATGGAATTGTTGTGTGTCCATTTTTGATTATGGAGGACTAAAATGCATGTGAAAGGTTATATGATTAATTACAACACTTTAACTTTATTCAACACTATTTGAGTAGAAATTTTACTTTGAAAGGAAAAGTTGCTGTGATTTACTAAGTTACATGCTTAAATGCCATACTTTTTAATACAAGGATGGATCAGATAGTAATGTACAATAATTTTTTATACCAAAAGTTTAATAAGTACCATTACAAACAAGTACTGTGGAGTCGGCAACATCAACATTGGACCTTGAATGAATGGAGGAACAAGCTGTTTACAGATGAGTCCAGATTTAGTTTGAACAATGATTCTTGTTGCACAATAATCTGGAGAGAATGTGGAACCTGGTTTCATCCCACCAACATTGTGGAAACACGTGCATTTGGTGGTGATGGCATACTCATGTGGGCATGCATAATATTCAATAGACGTACAGATTTGCACATCTTCAATGGTGGTACTGTGAATGCCCAGAGGTACTGGAACCAAATGTGCAACTTTTTCAGAGGTGCAGTTGGTCATCTTAATAGACAATAATGCACATCTGCATAGAGCCTTTCCTCTTGAGAGGGGAGATATACAACGTATGGACTGACCAGCAATGTCCCCAGATATGAACCCTATAGAGTATGCCTGGGTTGCATTAGGAAGACAAGTTGCAGCCTGCCAACCCCCACCAAGGACACTTCCAGACCTCTGTTGTGCTCTCCGTAAGGAATGGGAACTGCTGCCTGCAGAGCTCTTGAGCCACCTTATGGAGATCTTGCCATGGCGCTGCAAAACCTGTGTAACCATGAGGGGTCACCACACCCCATATTAACCACTCTGCACCATCATTGTCATTGTGGGAATGATCGTCAGATTTTGTGTTTGCGAAAAAAGGTGTCCCGAGGTCAGAATTGTCTGCTATTTCTCACTCTATTGCATCCCAGATCATGCGTGATTGCATTATGCTTAACTTTTTGGTGTGCTAGGAAGTACACAATAAAAAAAATTCTGAAAATATTTGCAACAATATACATAAAGTAAATAGAAAACTATGCTTTTTAAGAAAAGTTTGTTGCAATATACAAAGGAAAAGTATGCGAGTATAACAGTTTTTTCCCCAATATTGTGAGGCACCAAGACAAAAATCTGACGTGTTCCATTCACATGACTTTCTCAACATTTCTGCAACAAATTATTGCTAATAAGCCTGTTTTTCTATATACTTCTTGCTAATTGAGATAAACATCAGTAGAAATGTTTTATTACTTGCTTTCTTGTAAGTAGAAGGGAAATAAGAGAATACACTAGGCTAAAGCAATATTCACATCTTTTGTGGTTGAAATTTGTTTCTCTGCATTGCCAGGAGTTGATGAGAAAAGTTGTATGTATTTTAAAACTGAAACCAATAACAAGGAATATTTCAAAATGATCAACTCCACGTAAAAATATATATAATGTAAATTGTGTATTTTAATGAGATCTACATTTTTTGTGTAGTCAGTTTTATGCAGAACTCATCCAGAATAAAGAGGTCTTCAAAGACTAATCCCAGAAAATTCAAGATATACATTTTATTTGTCATGTAAACATCTTTAATATATATTGCTTTAATCAAAATTGTTAAAGCTATTTTTGAGAAAGTCAAAATGTTCGAAATTTTTTCCATGTAAAGGTATGAATTTCCTCAAAATCTTTGTCACACCCTTGGAATACACTAAACTTAAATACCGAGTATGGTATACAGAATTTTTGTTTTTGATTTATCGTGTTCACAGACCTTTTTTTAAAATGCTTTTTTTTATACAGGGGATCCTTAAATGTGTATTTCTGGTGAAATCTCAATATCAAATTTTTGAGTGATGTGCAATACCTTCTGTACCTACGTACCATGTACTATCTAGAAAAAGTAAAAACTGAAAGAATAAAAATTGCTCGTTTGTAAATTCTCTTGTTTAATATTTTTTACACCCACGTATATAGGCAAGGAACTATGTAAATATTATTAATCAAGATTACAAATAATTTTCTTCTTGTCAAACTTGGGCCTATGGGGAAGAAACCATAGATATGGGTCTTTGTATTTTTAGTCCACTTTAGGAAAATGCCAGCTCAATAGTAATTTATGTAATACTTTCTAAAGGAAACTTATTTTTTCAGATTTTCACTCTTCTTCCGTATGTGCCTTCCAAAATTAGCTAATGTGTCTGGCACAGAAATGCTGAACCAGCTGTGCACACTTCTTTACATGGAGTCTCTTATTTCATTCTTAAAGATGCCAGCCAGGCGTTTACAAGCAAAGAAAATTGTTATATGTTCATACTCGGAAATAATAAATCAGAAAATTCTTAATGATTTCACTAGCCAATCAGACAGAGGAAGGTAAGTTGGATAAAATTATCTGATACCACTAATTTATTATACTTAGAAAAGAGCAGTGAATAATGAATCTACTTACCAGATTGAATCAAAGTTTTCACTCTTGCTTCAACTTTATCCATAAATGTGTGAAAATTTTGGAACAATCTGATATACTCTGTTACCAGTGTTTCACTAATGACATTTTTATTAATTTAGTTTGAAATAAGAAATACTTAAATGCAGAATTTGTGCGCGTGGTATACAGTGATATAGAATATTCTTTTTTATGTTGAATTCTGTGCTTAGAATTGTAATTGCTCAACCTATATTTAGATTTGACTGTATCTCATGGGCATGGAAAGAGGACACTCGCTAAAATCCTATTTAAATCATACCAAGGAGCTTATAAGACCATACTAAGAATTTGTAAATGTTACATATTTCTGCATGGTGAGAGGTGTGATCATTAAATTCTGGGATTGACCCCAAAAACAGAAATACAACCCCTTCAAAGCAATACGCTTGGGCAGCTGTGCACCAATCCCAGCATCTCTGTTGTTTTTGGAATGCATCCTGGAAGTGTTATTCTTGAAGCATGTTAAGCACCTATTGCAGTTTGCATTGGATCTCCTCCACCATGCCAAAACAGCAACCCTTCAGCTTCAATTTCATCCTGGAAAACTGTCACCAGGAGCCAAATCTAATGAATACCAGGGTTGTTGTTATAAACATAAAACCAGCATGTTATGAGCTCTTTGAGCTGGTGCATTGTTATCTTAAAATTGTTCTCTGTCCACAGTTGCGGTCATTTCTGATGAATATCCTTCCTAAGATGTCTCAAAATATCACAGTAAAAAACAGCAGTCACTGTTTGACCTGTAGGAAAAAATTCACGGTGCACAATTCCATGAATGTTGGAAAAAACAATGATCATGCTCTTGGTTGTGCTCTTGACTTGTCTCGCCTTATTTGGTGATGTTCTGCCATTTCAGAAACTGAATGCCACACAGTAAATCTTGTTCGACTTATTATTTCGTTCCTGTAAGCTTGTTTCAACATTTCATGGATTTCGGATGCTGATTTCTGGAGTTTCACACAGAATTTGATATTTCCAGTTTTCAAGTACATCTTGATTTTGCTGAGGTGAATGTGTATGTCATGGCACATACTTGTGTATTACAGCTATCTGTAACTTTTTATAACTTGTCTTCAAGGTTGTTACTCTGTGCTGTGTGCATGTCAGTCATGTGATCCTTTCAGTTACAGCAGACACAGTCCCAGAATTTAATGATCGCACCTCACATTGTCACGCACTCTTCAAGTTTAAGAATACAACATTACAATATTTAAAAGAAGATTTTTATTTCACTTAATTATTTTTCTCTAGTGTAATACTGATACTAAAAAGTTTAAGCATAGTGGTACATGTTGACATTCTATCCTACTTGTTACAGCTCATTCATTAGACAATTAGGCATTGACTCCACAAGATTGGAACACATATTTTATATCTTGTCATCATGAAATCACACTTGCATTAAAGTCGCCCTCCGTGGTGTAATGATTACCATGCTAACTTCATATACCCAAGGTCGCTGGTTCAAACCTGGCAGAGGACGATGGATTTTTTTGGGTGTAAAAATTCTTAGCATGGCTTCCTTTGGAAGGGAAGTAAAGCCATTTGTCCCGTATCGTAGATTTACAGCACATAAAAGAACTTCAAGCCTGATAGAGAGGCCTCTGAGTAAAATTAAGCGGTTTTTCATGCCCAATTTAGAATGGGAACCACAGTAGTTAAAGAGCCTCCATAAATAACACGCCATTTATTTATTTGCATTAAAGATAAAATCAAACATTCTTTTGAGGAAAAGTCAAGTTTTGCAAGTCTCTTTTTGCAAACAGTCCACAAATTTTATGGGGTTAACATCAGGCGAATTCTCTGACCATTCAAGCACATGACCATTGTTTTTTTGAACAATTCTAGGGTTCAGTATGTGTGCCGAGCAAATAATAAACCTGCAAATTCAGCATATTTTCAACAGACTGTAAAACATCCTGTAAAACAACAGACTGAAACAATTCTTCAAAGTTAACAATGTTTGTATGCTTAAATGGCCAGGGAATTCACCTGACATTATCCCCATAAAAAAAAAAATCTGCAGACTATTTGCAAAATTTGACTGTTCCACAAAAGAACGTTTGAATATTAGCTTTAATTCAAGTGTGGTTTTTGATGATGATCTCAAAAATGTGTTTCAATCTTGTGGAGTCAGTGTCTAATTGTGTAATGGAACAAAAAAGAAAGAGGACATATTAAGTATTATGAAATGTAGAAATAAATCAGATAAGAGAAACTCATTTTTGCTTAGTGAGGGAGCATAAGCCCAGATGCGAGGAGTATTGGTAAGTCCATAGTTCAGCTTTCAGACATAGCATCTTTGTGAATATAAAACAATTTCACATAATTTATAGATTTACCCTAGAAAGTTTCATGAGTTTCCTTGATTATTTAGTTTCTTCACATCTAAAACAGAGTTGATTTGCCTTCAGCAACAGATGTCATAGAGATATAAAGAATGCAAATTGCAGACAGTTTTTAAGTGCCTTTAATACATTTAAATTGTGTATGAACTGACACTTCACTATTAACTCCACTTACATTAAAATTTTGTAGAACTAGTTTCCTGAGCAAAACTGCATTGTCAGCTACAAGGGACAAGTAGATGACAGTAGAGGTGATGGCCTGGGAAACTTAATATAATTTTGATGTAAGGGAAGCGCAGATTGACACATTAGCTCTTACATAATTTCAGTGTATGTAATTACTTCACTGTTGTTCCAGTCACATGATTTTTAATAGGTGTCTTTAATCTTCAGTACATGTCTTAAATTTGAAATCTTTCTTCACAGGGTGCGACCTAGCTCTTTAAGAGATAAAGCTATTTGTTACATTATTGCTTTGGCTCTTCTTCTCTGCAACTATGAGCTTGATCTGCAACTGCTGTCTCAGTCAATTGGTACTCCAGTAAAAAGGTATTGGTAATATTAATTTAATTTTATTCTGATTTTGAACTTTTCAGTGAATGAACAAAATCATTCCAACTGTAATTCTTGTTATGGTGTAAACAAATTATATAATTTTTATAAAAGGAGTCAAAATCACACACTTATCTTATGGAAATTAGATTATTTTAAAATCCTTCTAATATTTTTATAGGTTGAACTCAATGCAGTCTGTAAAGCGACTCTTCTGTTAGCAAGTTATGTTAACATTAACATAAAGGAAACTAAACAAAATGTCAGCATGAGATTTGTGCACCTAATAAAAAAAACAAATTATTTTAATTATTTATGCAAGGTGTATCCCTTAAGTGGTGAGAAAAACGTATATGACATAAATTGCGTGTTTTAACAAGATCTACATTTTTTGTATGATAAGTTTTCATCTATTTCTTACAGCGTACCAGTTATGCAAAATTCATCCAGAATGAGATCATCATAGGCTATTCCAGAAAATTCAAGATGTACATTTTATTTGTTATGTAAATAATCTTTAAAATATTATATTTTAATCAAAATGTTAGCCATTTTTTAGAAAATTAACATTTTCAAATTTTTTTTCATACAAAGGATAGTTTAGGTTAGGGGGATTTTTCTCAAAATCTTTGTGTAGCATCCTGGAAGATACTAACTTAATACCAAGATTGGTACTTTACCAACTTTTCATTATCATGTAAGCACACACACACACACCATGCAGGCATGCCTGCCTACCCACCCAGACCTTTTATAAAAAGCACATTTCCTATTGTACATATTTATTTTATTTATATTATCATTAAAATTAATGTTATGTTAATCCACAGGGAGAAATATATTCTACAATGACTCATGTCTATAATGTTAATACAAAAATGTATCTTTTAATTGATACTTTAAAAATGCATTATGAAAATATTTTTTAAAAAGATAATCAAGTGAGTTTTATTTCTCAACACATACTATGCACATAGTAGGCAGAACAGGTATTGTATTACATCCAAAACTTTGATGTCAATATTTCACCAGAAGTGTGTTTAAGGTCCCCTGAATTTAAAAAAAAAAAGATTTTAGAAAAAGGTCTGTGTGTGTTGAGGGGGGGGGCTCAAAAACAAAATACTGTTAAGACTGTCTCCATGGTCAGCGAGCTGACTTCCTGGATTCGGTTTCCAGCTGGGGTGGGGAATTTTTCTTTAAGCAGATCCCTATCTCCCGAGTCATGGAAGAGAGAGAGAACAGGGGGAGGGGGGGATTATGCTTGCACTTTCTCTCTGAGTGATACGACAATTGTCAACTTTTTGCCTGTGAAACTCAGTGGTTGCTGTCACAGGACATCCAACTCGTTAGTTATGTAAGTCAGATGTTCGCACTTCAACATCTTTAAACTTACTCGCCCAATAACGCGCAGTACTCACATCAATACAATCACCACAAACAGCTGGCATCCTCTGCTGTCTAGAATTCAGTGACTGCAAGTTGCTTAAATCGCATTGCCTGACCATCTGTGCAGGGTTCCATACTTGACACTTTAACTAGCACAACTGTTTTCAATGCTAAGGCTTCCTACCAACTGGAACTGTAAGGGAGATAGTACTAAACAATCCAGTACCTGCCACATACTAGTGCTGTCATCTGTTGAGGAGTTACGATGGGGAGACATTACTTTTCATTCAACCCCCGTATAAAGCAGTGATGAATTAAATGTCACGAGTTTTAATAAGCAATAATTTTAAAAACTCTGACAGTGCCTCATATAAATATGCCATTGAAATGGTACTAGCTTCAAAACTACAAGTCTCTCTCCATTTGAAGAGCTTAAACTTTTTATGTGCAGAGCTTTTGTGATGTTGAAACATGGTTAGCACTATTATTTAGCTGAACATATTTCAGGCGTCTTTGTGCCCATCCTCAGCTCTTGTTTGTAAACTTAGGTGATATATCCAATAATTGATGTCTCCTGTTTATATTTTGCAGACTGGTAGACCTTAGTCATGCAGTGGGAGCTATCCTGAAGCCCAGGGAGACTGGAACAGTGGTGCTGAAACTTCCTTTGCCACCACAGCTATCTGCCAGTAGAATGAAACGCCCAAGGAAACGATAATTTTTGTATATGTCATGTTTCTGGGTGCTTTCTTTTGTTAATGAAGATACAATGCAATAAAATATTTTTTCTATAACTTTTAGTGTGTTTTAATACAGTCCAAAAATACAGGAGTATGCTCCCATTTCATAGAGCTACTTTTTAATGATGTAAAGTATTTGCTCCTTTGATCTTTATACACAAAGCTTCTTATGCTGGAGGAAAGGAACGGGTGAAAGTACTTTACACCTCAGGCCTCTAAATCCATACTAAAATTGATCCAAACTGGAGGGGTATATCTCATTACTAGGAGCTTCCTCCTGCTGAACTTATTTATAATGAATTAAGTATTATTTTAAATATATTTTTATTTATGTTAAGATCTTATCCAGCATTTATAGGATATGTACTACCTTGAGGACAAGTATCTTTTTGAGGAGCTACAGTAGCTGCTAATTTATTATCTGCTATCCCTTATCAAATAATTACAAATTCAGAAATCATTTGAGCCATTTTGATCCAGCAAACATTTTTTTACCCCAAAACAAATGTATTCTCATATATTTTGTATAAGATAAAATAGGTCATTTTTGGAAGAACTTGGCACCAATCCAGTGAGGATATTGTATCTATGCCCAGGAGAGAGGGATGAGGTGAGAGCAGACATTGGACAACCAGAAGTGATGACACACCAATGACAGGTCCTGACAGTTTCCAGATTGAGTTGCATTGGCACTTTGGTAAAAAAGCAGATTACCAGGCAGACGGGAGACCCCTCTCTCTTAGGGCAACCAACCAAAGGCCAAGGCACAATCCAAATGGGTGAATGGTTACAAAGAAATTGAACTTGAGACCACCTGAATGTTAGTTGCACACATTACTGCAGCATCTATTTGTGAGCAGATAAATTTTAAGGACTGCTGGCTGATCTTATAGAATTTTCTGCTCAATTTCTTAAATTTTGCACTCAATACTGTCACAACTTAACACTGGGACTTTCTCACATGATTTTGGCTTACTCATTCTACCACTAAAGTTTGAAATAAATGTCAGAATGGCAATTCATTGAGATGTAGGAGACATAATCTGTAGTAGTCTTTTTACCACTTCTTTGGTTGAGAATAACACCCATTTTCCACTCCATATTAGTAATAGTGCCATTGCATCCAATTCATGAAATGAAAGTCTAGATTCAGTAAAATAAGAAAGCTATTGGTAGTGTTTAGAGCAGATCCAGAAGAGAGTGAAACATGATCAATGTACACTGGATCTGGTTGTAAGTTGTAATTAAGTAATATTCCTCTATTATGAGGGTGATTCAAATATAAACAGTAATATATATATTATAAACTGATTAAACATGTACATAAAGTCCTTCATGCTCTACACATTTTAGTCAATTGCAAGCTTGAATATCCCTTGTTCAAAAAAGGTTTGAGACACGTCATCAACCAATTGCACAGAAGTTCCTCAATGTCTTCATTGCAATTCTTTCATACGTGCAAACAAAAGATACTCTAGAGGGACACATCTGGACTGTAAGGAAGGTATTCAAGGGATTCCCTGTGTGTCCCTTATCAAATTCGGTGTTTGAGGTTTAGCATCTTGGAGAGGGATGCTATCTCTGATGAGTATAAGGCTTCAATCATTTCATTCATCCTTCACCCCCTTTTGATCTGCATGTGTTGTACACTGTTAACTACAAAGAAATTTTAAAAAATTCACGTCAGGTAATTAATTCATTACTCAGTATTTTCCCTGTGAGCTAGAGTTCTAAAATTAATTGGTAGATATCCTATGTATTGCAAATATCTTTAATATATGGTATTATAATCAAAATCACAAGTCAGTTCTCCATGAAAATGGTAGTTTGGGATGGTTATTATTCCTAAAAATCTTTATAGCACATCTTTGTAACGGTTGCTTAAGCAATTTTTCAATTTTGAGTTACACTGTTCAAATACCAAAATAGTAACAGAAGCACTATTCATTGTGAAGTTATTTTCAATATTGCCAGTCAACAACGTTATAAGGTTTACCAGGAGCTCATTCAGAGGAAAGATGTAGGATAGATAACAGCCATGTTGCTGCCAAGACTATTAATAATCTAACAACAATGATTAAGTAATAAAATGCTCACATAGTTAGCCGTTTGCATGCATGTGTGTGTGTGTGTGTAGTAGGGGAACTTATGTATGGCTATTGAGGCCTGCACTTTGTATTCATGAAGCTTTCCATAGAACATGCAACAATAGATTCTTCCAGCAGTTTATTGGAAGACTTTCCAACAGTGAGATTGAAAGTGAAAGACGAGGAAGGATCAAATGAAAATCGCAAAAGTGTCATTAAAATTCTTGTTTTCCTTTTATGCATTTGGAAATTTGTAGACACAGTCCTTGTCATTTTTCTGAGCTGGTAGTACTGAAGACAATTTGGGAAAATTCCAGTTTTTAATCATTTTAACCTTAAAATGAAATTAATAAGACTTGTTTTCCAATGGATTGTATTTCAAGGCGTAGAAACCCAACATTTTTCACCCATAATGTCATATTTAAAATGACATTTAAACATCAGGCAAGCACCTTTGATCTGATTGATGCAGCAGCAAAAGTTAAAAATGCTCTTTTGCCCATTTTCAAAGTCGCTTAAAATGTGGATAAAAATTTTTGGGAGAAAAAGGTGATAAGGCATTCAAAATAAAAGAGTGATAACAAAAGATAATGAAAAATAAATACAAATATTGATTAAAAAAAGTGAATTTCTGCTGCAAATGGCAGCAATATCCACCAAAACATGACTAAAGTAAGTTTATTTCAACTAGTAAAGTTTGAGTGTGATGCTGTGTTTTTATTCTTAATTAACAAATATTGATATTTACAGCCATAACATGGAAATTCCCTCCATGTTCAGATATGCAAGACAAATATTTTAAAAAGTATTCTCACAAATATAGGCATTAGGTTCTATAATAAATTACCAGGAAAAATAAAAGAAATACCAAATATAGAAAAATTTAACAGAGAGCCTTTCTATTACAACATACATTTTACTCAGTACAGTGTGAGTTTGCCTCTCTTGGATAAATAATTTGTATAGAAATTAGTAAATTTGTAATATAAAATTTTGACAAAACTGTCATGTACCATAGTCTTACAATGAATAAAGGATATTTAATGTAGACCATGAATAAGTAAAACAGTACATTAATGCACGAAAAGAAGCTGTAAATAGTGATGTGTTATTGAAATTTAAGATGAGTTGGAAGTAGTACAATGTCATCACTTATTTTACTTGCTTTGACATGTTTAGGGAAATGGTTGTTGAACATAATCCATGAGCAATTGTTAAAACAATAGTTATATAAAATCCTCAAATATTTAATGTTATTAATCCTCCAATTACTAAACCTATATGAGCTACAGAAGAGTAAGCAATTAAAGCCTTAATATCTACTTGACATAAACATGTTAATCTAACCAAAAACCCTCCTACTAATCTAACTAGAAGTTCTGACCCTTGTATGTTGGCACTTACAGAGGGGACTTGGTGGTGGCAAAACAAAATCCATTAGCTGTGAACTGTGTTTCAAAATAAGTCTTCCCTAGGTCTAATTTTGCTGGACATCTGGCCATTTTAATTGTGATATTCTGATTGCAACAAGATATAGACAAGACAAAAATAAATCTGAAAACTTGGCTAAAAGAGCACATAAAATGATTAAAATATAAAGAAATGGACAAATCTGCAGTTTCACATTATTTCCAGACAACCAGCCAGTTGTGCAGCAGAATTAGACATGGGAGATCATTTTGAAACACAGTGCACAGTTAATAAATTTTAAATTGCCACAAATCCCCTCCAGAAGTCCATTTCACCACAAGAGAGCCATCCACCACAACAAAAAGCGTGTGCCAGTAAGACACCTTCTGATGGTGGGAACAACCAATTCCCAAAACAAGCGAAAGAAAGTGCCAGTGTTACTTGTTCCGACTTACCATAGGCAAATTTTAAAAAAATATGTGTTCCATTCACATGACTTTCTCTACTTCTCTGTAACAAATTATTGTTAATAATCTTATTCTTCTATCCACTTCATGCTATTAGAGATAAACACTAGCAGAAATGGTCTTATTACTTAATTCCTTATAAGTAGAAGGGAAATAAGGGAATACACTAGGCTAAAACGACAGTCACATGTTTTAAATCTGGTTGCTATGGGATTGAAATCCATTTCTTTGTATGACCAGGAGTTGACAAATGCCTGTATGAGCAAAATTTAAGTATTTTACAACTGAAACCAATGACAAGGAGTATCTTGAAAATGGTCAACTCCAGGAAAAAATTGTGTATGACATAAATTGTGTGTTTTAAGGAGCTCTACATTTGTTGTGTACTAAGTTTTTGTCTATCTCTTATGGTTTATAGCTATGGTCTTTAGAGTCTATTCCCAGAAAATTCAAGAAAATGTCTTTAACATATGAGATTTTAATTAAAATTGTAGAGCCATTTTTGAGAAAAACCAAATTTTCAAAATTTTTTCCATGTAAGGGTAATTGGGGTGGGGAGATTTTCTTGAAAATCTTTGTGTCGCATCCCTTGGGAGATACTGAACTTAATATCAAGTGTGGTATTTAACAGAATTTTGCCTTTGAATTATGCTGCCCACAGACACAAAGACCTTTTCGAATTTTTTTTTTTTGATTCAGGGGCCCCAAAACATGTATTTCAGGTGAAATCTGGGTATTGAATTTTTTGGTGCAATATAATACCTTCTCTGTACACTATGTACATGGTACGTGTAGAGAAAGTAAAAATACTGCATGCTTTTAACAATTCCACAGATTCCTTCCATGTTTGGTTACACCTTGCACAAACTATAAAGATACATTTTATAGAATGTCAACAACCTTAATTTTCTTTCGAAATGTCCTTCATTAATGTTATAAAGCTCACAAGCTTCAGTAAAAATCACATTGCTTGTTGGATGATTTTTACCCTCCTCTTCAGGAGCATCTCTGTTACACACATTTGCTAAAGTTTAATATCACATTTTGCACTTGTCTATAATGATATCATCCCTAAAGCCCCATTTAGAATAAAACATAAATGCACTTATATAAGTGCAAGACTTTGCACCAATGTTATTCAATGAAGTATTCATATATCATGCAACATGTTACATAATGCAAGAGTTAGCAAAATCCAAACTTTATGGTTGCATCATGTGCACTTCTTTCTCCATGAATTGCCAAACTCTGAAGAACATATGACTGTAATTTTAGATGTTACGCCATCTACTGTGTAAACTGGTGCTCTTCCATAGGGTCATGGCCTACCATTTTAAATATTGATGCCAGATCTTGATTTGATATTTTATGTCATATTTACTTATAAAGACTGGATGAATGTTAATCTTGAACATTATTGTTTATCCATGCTGGCATCAAACATAGTAAAGCAATTCATAAAAACGCTTGTAGGTGGAGTTAGCTTGAACCCTCACCTGTTTATTAAGCAGAACATGTATCGTGAGAATGAGTTCACATCATCAGCCGCCAGTTGTCTGCCAGATTGGCTTTCAAGAAGTTGTGTTGATGACCTGAGGTGTCAGCTCAAGAGTATCCTGTGTCAACTCCAACTGTGTTCCATTTAATATCCAAAACACCCCAGCACATCAAGTCAACAGGCAGCCAATGAGGTGAACTTATGCTCATGATACATGTTTTGCTTAATAAACTTATGAATGAAGCTATCAAGAGTGTTTAAGTTGATTTCACTTCCTTACACGTGTCTTTTATTATTGGTTATGTTATTTCAATTTAAAACTTGTGCATTCAGAAGATTTCTACAAGTAATTTGTGGATCTGTGCCAGCCTCTTGCTTTACATGTACAACTACATTGTTTTTAGTTAAAATACCAATATATTTAGTGCATTTATGATTACTTAGAGCACATTTTAAGGTCCTGCATGTGCAATACTTGCCGAAAGAGATGGATATACGTTCACCCTGTTCCAGCTCCTCTTTCAACAGTCCTTCTAATAATTAATAAGATAATAGGAGCTAAAAGTCAAATGATCTTATCTTACACTTGTGCTTATGCTGTGTTATGTTAGCATTATGCTTTTATTGTGTATGGCTCCATAAATGCTAAACTACAGAAAACACAGTGAAAATTACATTCCAATTTAGGCCCAGTACTCCCAAGGAGACCATCTTCATAAAGATCACAAAGTGTAGCTGGTTTTACCCTGCATTTCTTTGTCAGAATACAGCTCCAACCATTCATACACATATGATCTTTGCTATAATTGGTTTGATTATAGGCTGTTCAAAAGTGTCAGCCGTTACATACAAAACAATAATACATTAATCATTCCACTTTGAAAACCATCATTTGATGCTAGAATTTGTTTGGTTTGAAAAAATTATATGGTAAAGTGATATTTCCACAAATAATGAACATTATATGTGCTATAATGGAATGGGAAGACAATGTTATGGGGAAAAAAGACTCTGCTCCATTAAACTTTCTAGATTTCTCTGTATTCATCAACAATGTGTCAGAAGCTAGGAACCTTGGCCTACATAACTTCCAGTGATGGAGTTAATGCATTAAGCATTATTTTTTATTAAATAAAAAGAAACAAAGGCTAAGGAAAAAAAACTGATCCTGTTGACTTGTTGAAAGTAATATTCTGGATACATTAATAAATCACTACAGTTTCATGCAATTTTCTGCTACTGTATCCCATATATTTTAGCACATCTTGTCAGTACATATTTAAGAAACTGCTGATTAACAAACAATTTGGATGTGAAGTATTATTGCTAATGTTTGTCATTTTCTCATATGATGTAATGACTTTAAAAAAAACATTTCATTCATAAAACTATTATAGCCCACAATCATGCAGTACATAAATCTATAAAGCTACCTGAAAAACAGTCTTTTCACTGATTTCTGAAACTGTCACATTTTACTCTTCTTCTATAAATGCATTTTTAGATTTCATCAATTTATTTTTGCTCTAAATTTCCCATTTCAAGCTTACATCACTGTCATCTATATAGTAAAATTTATTTATTTATAATTATTTCTACTTTATGGTATTATATGATTTTCCAGTAAATGTGATCTTCTCTTCTTAAAAAAATATCTGCTATTGAAAATGTCATTATAGTGACCACTTAACTGCAGTCCTAACAAGCACAAACAAAAAACTGATAAAGAGCAATAGTTACATTTTCAGTAATGTAAAAGGGCATAGGCACATTGTTTACTGTCTTCTGATGCAAACATAGCCTTAATTTACCTACAGATTTAATGTGTCTATGAGTAAAAATAAAAATTTAAAAAAGAACAACCACACATGAATCTCTCTTCAGACACTTGTATAGTCCCTTCTTGCAGATTGTCAATAATTATTAAGTGAAATATCAAGTTCAAAATGTAACCAATTACACAAATTTGAAGCAGAAGAACCTTAATTAAGCTTGCTGTTTAATCAGAGGCCTCTTTCTTGTCATCTCCATTTCTGGCCTCTTCTGGAATTTTCTTTTCATCCTCATCTGGAACTTTTTCATCATCCACCTTCAATTTTTCCAAATTTTGCACCACATCTTCTGCATCTTTACTTTCCTCCTCTGACTCTTCTTTCTCATCATCCTCCTCCTCCTCTTTGCTCTTAGCTGTAACATAAAGTGGCCATGAAAAGATTGGTATTGTCATAATATGAGATGCATCTAGAAAGTAAGCCCAGATCGCATCTAGAGATGGCACTAGTTGGCTAGGAATGTACATGAGCAGGAGTAGAGGGGAAGTATGTGGGAATAATGCAGTAAAGTTTAAGTCTTGTGATGGCAGTGGCTACCACACTGTGTTAGGAGAATTTGGCTGCTCTGATATTGTATCCCACAACTGCAACATTCATGCAGTCATCTGATTTTTGCAAACTGCAACATTCATGCAGTCATCTGATTTTTGCAAGCTCGAAAGCAAACTCCAGCAGAGATCCATCGCCAATTGTATCACGTGCATGGACACAATATGTGCAACAGTATGGTAAGACAATGGTGCAGGCAATTCACTGAAGGACAAACCAATATTCACAACAGAGACCGTAGTGGCTGACCATCCCTGGTGACACCAGAAGTGTTGGAAAGTGTGCGGCAAGCAAATGTGCAGAACTGGCACTTGACAATTTCAGAATTCTCTTGTCAGTGTCTCAGTCACAAAACTGTCTCCCAATGGCTTGGTTTTCACCAAGTGTGTGCAAAATGAGTGCCTGGGGAACTGACAGACGAACATAAAATTAAACGTCTGGCCTCAGCACTGATATTTCTACAGCAATAGGCAGAGAAAGGTGATGAGTTTCTCGACAATATTGTGGGAATGAAACATGAGTGTCCAATGCCATACCAGAGATGAAACAACAACTGATGCATTGGTAGCATAGTGGTTCACCATTCAAGCAGACAAACTCTAACAAAAAACTCATGTGAACTGTCTTCTGGGATCGACATTATATCCTCTTGTGAGTTTTTTCTCAAGGGGTGACAGTAAATGCTGATGAATTATGCTATTGCATGACAATGCAAGACCCATACAGCTAAAACCACACAAAATGTGTTGAATAACACTTTCTGTATGCATATTGTATTTGAATCTATTTAAAACACATTATGCATGCATGCTATTCACCTTGGCTATAGCTCAGGAATGCACCAAGGTTATTAATTTTCTAACTAAAGGTTCGAGATGTGTCAGGGACGAAGAAACTCGAAACTTCTTGGTTTATAATACATCTTTCCTGTATATCTGTCCCTACTTCTACATGTTTAAAACTCACAAATCATCCCTTACTATTAATCATGCATAATCTATACTAATATTATAGAGAGATATTTTATGTATTTGTGTTTATTACTGTTCTTGACATAGGGTAATCTCAAAAACTACTTAAACAAATTTTGAAAATTCTTTCACCATTGAAAAACCTGATTTATTCTGGTAGACATAGGCATTTCTCTAATTTAATTTCACAAATTACTAAAATATTAGCAAGGATGCTTACAAATTAAGCCTCAACTTTTAGTTGAAAATGTCATGGAGTAAAAAAATAGAGGTAGTTGTTCCACAGAATACAAATAGTTATATGAGTATAGAAACAAAATCTGTTTACATTTTAAAATGAATGTACATAGACAGCCATAATGTAACACTTCAACAAACAAAAGACAGTGTTTTTAAAACATTTTTGTTTTCTATTGCCACTTATTAAATACTGCAAATATGTATGTAATGATACAGTGTCAAAACCTCTGAATAACCTTTTATTCTAAATCTATCAATGTATGCACTTAAGTTTATGGATCAAAACCTTCTAATAACCATCATGTACGAAAGTTTTGCTTTATATCATCTGTATTTACATTATAATCAAGTTTCTTAACAGCATACCAAATACTAGCATAGAGTAAAAAACTGCTAACATTAGAAATCAATAAACCAATTTTTTTATTAATTATTCCATCTTTTCTGGAAACTTCTGTTGGCATCAACAGGTATAAAAAGGAACAGCTGCACCCAGGCGAGTCAGTTTTTGGACTGGGAGTTCTAGGACAAAGAACAGCTTGAGAGAATAATCAAGTATCTATGAGTCGAAGGACATGAGAAAATTGTACTTCAGATCTGTTGCAAAAGCAACAAAATAAAAGTTTGCAATTAGTTTTGGAAGCAATAAAGAGCAGTTTCATTATAATAAACTTTTTATAAACTTTCCAATTAAAGTGTTGCTCAGAATGGTAGAGTTGGGGAGGTTTCTTGCAAATATTTGTGTCAATGAACTTAAATATCAAATTTGGTATTTATCTGATTGTTTATTTACAATTTTTTTCTTTTTCTGTATTCAGAGGATTTTATTTCTGGTGCTATGTCAATAAATTGTTTAGTGGAAGATGGCACTTCTTGTGATAACTATAAGTACTGTTTAAGCACAACAAGAAGGTGAGTGAGAGGAATTTGCTGTATAAGCATTTTCTGAGCTGACTTGCACACTCACCCTGATTAATTTAAACATCATTGTCAGAAGATCATGTGCCTGTAATAAGAATCTGGAAATGCATAAGTACACCTCAGACCTTGGTCTATTTCTTGCCATGGTTAGACAGTAGGCAAAGGAGGTGCAAATCAGGGAATCTGTGAGGAAGCCATCAGCAAAAGCTTAGCTGTCCAGAAGTGTGACAATAAAACCATTGAGGCTCTAGGAAAGATTGAAGTTAACCAAGAAAAAATTACTTTTATGCAATTTTTGATGTAGGAGCTATTATTAGAATCAGATGCTTTGTATTATAGCAAGTTAATTTGAAACCACCTTTTATTGTTGATTAAAAGGCATTGTTTCATGCATATTCTGGTGCAATGTTGCCAGGATAGCTGTGATAACCTGTATGATTCACTTCAGGTAGTAGGAATGGTGCAAGTGAGAAAACTGGTAGGGGATTCACTTGCCCCACCAATCATGTGTGTAAAACTACTATAACATAAATATATATTGAAGATTTAATAATGAGACCATTATTTTGATAAATAGTAAAAATGCTGTGACCAAGGACATAATTTGATCATATTCAAATCCCTAATGCAGATATGGTCCAAAACTATAAAAAGAAATCTGATAGAAAAGAATGGACAGCAACTGATGCTTAAATGAGATTAGATCTGGTTAAACACCCGACAAAAAAGACTGCCCTGTCAGTTATAATACTAACAGTTCAATTAATACTTGCATACATATTTTATTTATAAATTATCAACACTTTTTGTATTTTACTGAATTAAGCTTATGGTCTATTATGCTTTAGAAAATCATTAGTTTGAAATAAATGTCTTCACAGGTTTATACCAAAATTGTTCAAAACACTCTAAGATGCACTTGTTCCACTCAATTCTTGGCCTTTTTTAGATTTTAGGAAATTGTAAGGAATAATAAAATATTTTAAAATAGGAATTTAAGGTGCTGTATGTACTAGCTTAAACTTAGCAAATTTTTTAAAACTGAAAGTTAACTATGTATATTAGAAAGAAAAAACCAAAGGTATGATTCACTTGACTCACCCTCCCTTAGGTGCTAGAGAAAGTAAAAATGTATTTTATGAGTTAGGGAGCCTCAAAGAATGTATTGCTTATGAAATAGTAATGCAACATTATTAGGTATATACAATAATACTTGTAACAGTAGAGAAAGTAAATGTCACACCAGGAACAATTTACCAAGAATCCAACAAGCATTATTCTCTGAAATATCATAACTCTATGCAATACTTACATTTGGCAACCGATGATGTTGGAACTGAGAAAATGCTAAATATAATGTACATTATATTAAATTGTAGATTATTTAGAATAGATGAATGCAATAGAACAGTCAATTCAGAGGAAGCAACTGAACAAATACATAAATAAACTTCTATACATGCATACCACTTACCTTTCTTAGCATAAAGTTCACACTGTGTTTCAACTATTGTCTTTGCCTCTTCAAATATTTCTTTCCACTTTTTGGCATCTGCAAATAAATTCAATTTATTTAGGATTTCTTTTAACAATTTTGACATCTTAACACAAAGATCAGATTTCAAATCTATTTTAGTGGATAAATGTAAACATTCTTCATAATCAATCCTTTGAATATGCTGATCAGATGGTCAAGATTTAAGTTCAAACCTCCTTCACTGCTGCACTGAAATCTGTAATAACAATTCGTAAGATTTTTATAAAAATTGTGCATTTTCATTTCAGGCTTCAGGGAATGTTGGTAAAACCACATATGCAGTTGAAAATCAATTTCTATATTGAAAGTAAGTTTTAATGCCCATGTTTATTGCTAGGACACTATGGGATATGATGAAATAGATACATATTTAACTAGCTGTTCCACAAATGTTTCTTACAAAAGATATCCTTTAACTACATCACGCTAATCGAGATAAACATTAGCAAATTGGTCTTATTACTTGTGTCTTTGTAAGTAGAAGGGAAATAAGGGAATGCACTAGGCTAAAGCAATAGTCAAATCTTTTAAAAGTCGGTTGCTATAGAAAACAATTGAAATTTGGTTCTCTTTGCTTGCTAGGAGTAAACAAAAGAGAGACTAAAAGAGTTTCCTGTTTGAGAAAAATTTAAGTAGCTCAACACTGAAACCAATAATTTGGAATACCAGGTCTGTTAAAAAAATTCCAGATCTTTGTCCACAAAATTCTTCTAAGCTTACCTTTACTTATTGTGCATTGTCTCCTTTGAAATACTCTCTTCCACAATTGATACACTACTCCCAAAGCCGTTTCCACTCCCGATAGCAGTCTTACTTTTTTCACACAGTGCCACTTGCTAATTTTCTTTTATCTTGTCTATCATTGCAAATCTTCGTCATTTCAACGGGGTTTTCAACTATGAAAATAGTATGCAGTGGCCAGGTATGGAGAGTACGGGGATGAGGCAGCACAGCAATATCGTTTTTTGTGTAATAGTCATGCACCAACAGGGATGAATGTGCAAGTGTGTTATTGTGATGCGAGAGCCATGAATTGTCTTGCCACATTTCAGGCCATTTCCTTCTCACATTTTCTCGCAGGCATTCCAACACATCCAGATAGTGCCATTAATTATCAGTATGTCCTTGTGGCAGGAATTCATGAATTAAACCTTTAAACTCAAAGAAAACTATGAGCATGGCTTGGACATTTGACCTGACAAGCGTTTTTTGGTCTTGGAGACCCTTATCTGACCTATTGTGAAGATTGAACCATGTCTCAACACCAGTTATGATTCCCTTAAGGAACATCTCATTCTCATTTGCAAGATCCAAAAGATCTTTACAGATTACGAGTCGATGATCTTTTTGGTCTTGATTCATGAGCTATGGGATGAATTTGGTGGCAAAACGATGCATTCCAAGATGCTGTGTCAAGATTTCATGACATGATCTCCAACTGAAATGATACATTCTTCTGCAATCTCTCAGACAGTCGGTCTTCGATTGGCTTGCACAATTTCATTGATGTTCCTGATATGTATCGTTGGTAGATGTTGAAGGGCATCTTGAACGATGGTCATATTTAACTTCCGTCTGGTGAATTTTAAATTGTGTGGACCATTCATAACACCAAATGCAGCTTATGCACTCATCACATTAGGCTTCCTGCATCATTTGGTGTGTCTCTGTAAAGGTTTTCTTGAGTTTCACACAAAATTTAATTCAGATAATTTGCACTTAGCAATGAGCAATTACTGATTCCAACCAGTGTCTGATGTCAAACATATGCCTGCACATTGGAAATCACGGACCATCAAATTAGTATAATGAACATTTAGCTAAATATTTGGCCAACAAGTTTACATGTATAACACCAAACATGATGTTTTGCCTCCAGTGTGACATTTCAACCTCGCTACACAGTTTCAAATGCTTTTAAGTTATCTCTCCGATATATTTTAGCATGTGTTAAAAGTCCCAGAAAGCATTAACCCCCAACAAGTGGTTGTGTAAACTTGTAAGTTAATCAATAATCCAGTAGTCTATGACTAAATGTTTCTTCATACACTCTGCCATTTTGCAATCCACTGATTCTGACAGCCTAGATTAGAGGTTTGTTGAAATGCCCACCTCACAAAATGCCTGATCAGACAAGCAATACCAACTATTCAATCTATACTAGTAATGCCTCATGACACATCTGTTTGAAATTCTAACAAAATACGATTGCAAAACTATTGTTTCAGACTAAAAGAAATGCAAATTTATAATTTCACAAAAGCTGTGAAAATGTCATTATTCACATAAAAACCAAATCATGTGCACAAAATTTTGCATTATTAAAAATGCAAAAAATTGAGGTCTCTACTTAGAAACAACCAACATTCCAACGTGCAAAATCAATTTTTTTCCCAATTGCTATAAAGGTGCATATTGGTATGTGTACTTTTTTAATCTCAATTTATTCTGAATCAAATCCCCTAAATGCGCTTTCATTTTCCGTTAGCCTCTGATTTCCAAGTTCGCAGATTCAAACCTAGCGGAGAGGAAAGCCAGTGATCCTCAAGCCTGATAAAGAAAGAGGCTTCTGAGATAAATGAAGCAGTCTTCCATGTCCAATATGGAATGAGAAACTCAGAACCCAGCAGTTAAAAGAGTGCCCAAATAAATATTCTTTTTTTTTTTTTCTTTTTTTCTCCCCCACACTTTCCCTACTTGTTCTGGTCTTTGTTCCCAGTTTATTATAAACCAATTTCTCCTTAAAGAATACTTTCCAGTAAACAGGCAGACTAACTAATTAACATAATCACATATCTAAACCAGAAACCACAACTAAATGCATAATCAGAATGCCACGTAATTCCACTGATTGATTAATACCCCACTGTTTTCCTGGACTTCAATACAATTTAATCGTAACCATTAACTTGCGTTGGCATACCGATAAGCTAAGCTTAAAATTTGCTCTATCATCTCCATTAAAATGAACATGGTAGTTATTAAGAGCCAAGAAACCAAAAGGAAGTTAAAAATCATGTTTCAAAAATAATTAAACATGCCAATATTTATGGAAAGCAGTTTCCAAAAGCTCAGAATGAAACACAGTCATACATACTTTCTGCAGTTGCAAATTTGATTGCCAACAGCTCTGATCTGACTTCTTCATCTGCAAAATCAGCTGGCACACTGTAAACCCATGCCCTATCACTTCCACAGTTCGGTTTCAATTCCATCCAAGGTGTTACTGGAAAGAGAATATAAAATTATGTTTTCTTGCTCAATTCACCAAAACAATGGCAAAACAAGAATAAAATGCATTAAACAGGCAAACCTAATGGAATTGTGAACTTATCTTCACTATCCAGTAACAAACAAAAGTTATAACCACTTAAAATGTTTATATGTCTAGCATAAACAAATATTTAAAACTTGAGCTTACATGATTGTTAAAAAATGTAAACTACTTCAAGGTACTTTCAAATCACTATCTTTCAATGTCTATGAGTGCTTTTAGCTTTGCTTACATAAAAAAGAAACTATTTAATGCTTATTGTACTCAACATTTGACCTGCCTGTAACAAAATATGCAAACAATCGATGTCATAAACTCACCAGACTGAATCCAACAAAATTAGCCCTGATTGTGAAGTAGTACCTAATAGTAATTTAAACTTGCAGTAGATATCTTGTGGAGGGTTTTGTGCAACATTTTGTAATATGCTGGTAGGTGTTGAACTAGAGTGGGTCCATACTTAGTGCTGGTGTATGCTTGCTAAATATAAATTTCAAAAAGTTCAATACAAAATGTCAAAACAAAACAAAACCTAGAACTTCTAATGAAAACAGTCTTTTGAGGTTTTATAAGACAGTGACTCTTGATGACAAATACAAAGAAGGTGGCGTCAATGATGAAATTATTGCTAGAATATTTTTGCGTTGGATTTGTAACATGTATCACTTACGTATAGTTTTGCCAGACCAATTTTGAAGCCATGTGGGCTTTATTTTTTCCTTATTGTTTCATTTATCTAGCCCACCTTTAACATCTAAGGTAGAATTTTTTATGTTTGGTTTAAATAATTTTTTTTTTTTATTTTCCTCAAACACACACATTCACTTTCACATAAATACTTTCAGACACTGTGGGAGATAGGAAATAATTCTGGCTAAAGAAAAATTCACCAACCCAGCCGGGAATCGAACCTGGGACCTCTGGGTTAGAAGTCAGCTCGCTGACCACTCGATTACGGAGGCAGTCTATGGGCTTTATTGTCAATGATTTTTCAACTAATTTCTACAGGATGTTCTATGTTGAGGTGTGACGGTCCCTGGTGACTGAGTGACGAACCTCCACAATATGTTTTGTGGCAGCAATTCACAGTGGGCCCACCAATAGATAAACTTTGCTTCATAAAGTTTACTTGTCACCCAAAACTATACCACAAGTTTCAAAAAATATTCAAAAAATATAAAATCATACTTGCCCCCTAAAAAAAGTTTTAAAACATATTTTATATATACATTACATGTATCTTCAGTTAAGTGACTACATTCTAGCTCTTTCTGTTGGATCTCCTGTTGTTACAGATGCTAATGGCATCTCTCATGGTGATTTGAAGAACTTGAGACTTGAGTTTTCATCCAAAGGCATATCAAAGATCAAAGTTTATTAATTTATCCCTAAATTTGGCCACGTATTTTTTTCTCAAGCTGTTAATTCTGTGCTTGTACATTCTCTAATAAATATACCATTTTTTTTATTTTGTGTTGCTGTTCCCAAATATTGCCAATTTACTTGTTTCTTTGTTTTTCGGGAACAGCAACACAAAATAAAAATATGGCAGTCACTAAACTGAAGATGCACTTAATGGTCATACGAAACATGTTTTAGATTAATTTAATGCATGAAACGTAACAGTGTATGTGACTCATGTATTTTAATTAAATAATTAAGTGTGCTTCATTGTGAACAAATACCTTTCAATTTTATTTAATACCTATGTTTGTTTTTTTAATTTAATATCCTTTAACCTCATATATAAGATGAATGAAATTGGTGAAATGATGTTCAAATGATCTTGGGGTCCATGAAGCTTAAGATTACTCAGCATTTGTCTTCTCAGGGGAGACACCAAAAAAAAAAAAAAAAAAAAAAATATAAATAAAATAATAAAAAATAAATAAATAAATCTTATCCATGTAATTCACCCTCTTGAATGTGAGGCAGACATGCTACCACAAGGTGGGTCCTACAATGTTGACAAGCAAAGTAAAGTAGATAATATAAACAATGTCCATATTGGGTCCGAAATTTCCAAAATGTTTTTTATATTATGTAAAATACAAGCACTATACTCACCATAATGATTTGCACATATTTTCAGTGTTCTATCTCTTCGCATCACTACTCGAACACAATTCTTCTCGGTGTGTCGAAGAATTTTCACATCACCTGTGCCTCTCTCTTTCCATTCTGCTGGGCTTTCAGAAGTGTCATAACGGAACAGTTTTGCACGCCTAATCAGAAGCAACAAACACACACAGAGTTAGAATATTATAATTCCCCCACCCTCTCTCTTTCTCTCTCTCACTCACACACACACACAATATGTTGACAAAGCCTAGTCCCACAAAGTGGAATTTGCACTAGGACTTATTACAGCTATTGTTTTGCAAAAGTAGAACCATACCCATTTCCCATCATTAAATATTTCTTCCTTTACTTCAGCTACAGACTCTTCGCTACAACAGGGGATCTTAAAATCTGATAGTGTGGGTGACTCTCAGTTGGTTAAGGATGGCCATCAGATCCCATGTGAGGTTTCAAACCTCACTCAAGACTGATGGTTTTTTTAAATGTGCTTTAAACCTACAGCACCATATCAGATTTCCTGGCATGTAAAACAATTCCAGCAGGATGAAATTTTGACACACCAGCAGCGCTGATATGATCCTAGCAACTGATAGTCATTAATAACCATTTTTTATTTTTTCCCCCAATATCTGACCAAGTTTGCATGATTTGATATATGGAGTTGATAGGTGAATGTTAAATTATCACACTATATTCATATGAAGCTTCCAATTATTTTATTTGTCATGGAGTGTATTTCACAAATGTTTTCATGAAACAATAAATATTATAAACATGTTATCACAATACACAAATGATAAATAATTATAAATCACAGCAGATGTTGCTGAACAAATTAGACAAATTACATGCTCATTCAAGAGCTCGCTCAATGCCTCTGGTACAAAAATGGCTTGGAGAAGTGGTAAGCGGATGACACATTTGCCAGATCAACTTTGTTTAGAGTGAACCTACCTCTGGCCTTTGAAACAGACATTGAAGTTTGAATGTATTTTAAAAGATCAGATTAGACTTGAATATAAAAGACCCGATACATTTGATATTGTTTTGACATTGTAGGCTGATATGTACAAACAGAAATATAACTTAGTACTTATATAAATAGAATCAGTAATATAAATAAAATAAGAATGAATATAAGCTGGAGCTCAGGCATAAAAAACTGACTTAAGATTTTGTCACCTATAAATTCTGCAATGATAGCTATTAAGGTGAAGTTAGTGAACCTCCACTTCACTTATTTTTAGTTGTATTAAATCTGAATATAGTTGTTTAATTTGTTGCTTGCTCAAGTATCAAAAATACGAGTCAGGAACATATTTGTGAGCAAAGACGGAAGTAGTGGAGTGCATTATTTTATTACCGAGATAGTGAACACCTGACTTAAGTTTCAACCAAAGAAAAAAAAAATTCACATGATTTTCTCCACAAACTATTGTTACAAAAGATTATTCCCTAATTTACATCATAGTAATCGAGATAAACATTAGCAAAAATTAAAACAAAAGTATTTGAGTCAGTTTTTGTTACACAAACATCCTTAATTACTTACTGTACTGGTTTTGGGAACACTTGTTCCTGACTAGTCCGTCAGAAGAAGGGTAAAAAAAATGGGAACAAGTGTTCCCAAAACCGGCCCACTAATAATTACTAACTGATGTTTGTATTACAAAACAGACTCAAATCCTTTTGTTTTTAATTTAAGCACATCACTCACAAGCTTCTTTGCATATTTGTAATATTTCAATTAGCAGAAATGTTGTATTACTTCCTTTTAAGGGAAATAAGGTTATACACTAGATCTAATAGTCAAATCTTTTAAAAACCTATATGCAATATGAAACAACTGGAATTCAGATTTTGCTATGCACATCCAGAGTAAAACAAAAGAGACGTCACACAAAAGATGACCTCCCATTTGAGAAAAGTTTAAGTAGCTTAAAATTGAAACCAATAACAAGGAATATCTCAGAATATCTACAAAAAATCTCATGTGTTCCATTCAAATGACTTTCTCTACTTCTGTGTAACAAATTATTGTTAATAAGCTTATTCTTCTATTTACTTCATGCTAACCAAGAAAAAGTTAGCAGAAATAATCTTATTACTTGATTCCTTGTAAGTAGAAGCGAAATATGAGAGTATCATAGGTTAAAGTGAAGTCAAAAGCTGGTTACTATGTGACTGAATTTCCTTTGTTTGCATGGACACAAGTTGACAAATTCTTGTATGAAAAAATTACAAGTTTTTCAAAGCTGAAACTAGAAACAAAGAATATCTCAAAAACGATCAACTCCTCAAAAAAAATTTATATAACATAAATTGTGTGTTTTAATGTGCTCTACATTTTTTGTGTGGCAAGTTTTTGTCCCTTTCTTACTGTTTATCAGTTATGTAAAATTCATCCAGAATAAATTAGTCTTCAGAGGCTACTCCCAGAAAATTCAAGATATACATATTATTTGTCAAGTAAATATCTTTAATATAGGATATTTTAATCAAAATCGTTACAGCCATTTTTGAGAAAATCAAAATTTTTGAAAAAAGTTTCACATAAAGGGTAGTTGGGGGTGGGGGGATTTTCTTGACAATCTTTATGTCGCATCCTTGGAAGATACCAAACTTAAATACCAAGTTTGGTATTTAACGGTCTTTTCGTTTTTGAGCTATGCTGTCCACAGACCTTTTCCAAAAATGCCGGTGAAATCTCGGTATCACATTTTTGGGTGGAATACAATACCTTCTCTATACACTATGTACATAGTTCGTGTAGAGAAAGTAAAAATGTATATTGCATAAATTGTGTGTTTTAATGATATCTACATTTGTTGTATATTGCTTGCATCAACCATACTGAGACTATTACAATTGAACATCTGTTAAATCTAAAATATGAACCCAACACAAAAAATGTTAGTCCTGTTATAGCTAAAGCCCTTACACTATAAACCTTAAATCTAAATTATCCACCTCACAAACAGACACATGTATACACAGACGATTCCCTCTCTGATACCAATGATGGACTGGAGCAGGTGGTATATGCCAGTTCCTTTCCTTTATAGAAATGTTGGAAAAAATAGCACAAATTGTGATGGAGAAACAGAAGTTGTTTTTATAACACTGCAAAATTTATTTCCCTGGCTGCAAAAATATATTATTCTTTCAGACACACAGGCTGCTATACAAGCAATAGTAAGACTCCCTAAAATGGAAAATATTAAAGAAATCCAAAAGATGATTCATTAAATTAATAAGCTGGGGAAAAAAGTTATATTACAATGGATTTCATCTCATTGTGGAGTGGATGGTAATGAAAAAGCAGATTTTTTGGCAAAGAAAGGAACCCAAATTAAACAAAAAAACTATTATAAAATTTCCTAATGAATCAAATACATTGTAAAAAGAAAAATACATACAAATTATATAAATAAAATAACAAGAAAATAAACATTCAAAGTAGCTACAAATTGTATAAAATCCTAATGTAATTCCAAAATTACTAAGAAAATCAGCTGTTGCCAACTTTTGTCTCATAACTGGACATGATTGTCTGAATAATCATCTCTATAGGATTGACCTTTCAACCTCACCAAAATGCCCACTATGTATCAAAGAAGAAATTATGAATATGGAACATCTAGAATCATGCCAAGCTTTGAAGAATTATCCTAACATTGTCACCAAATACTGGAAGCTAGAAGGAGAATAATTTCTCCCACACCCACACAGACACACACTTTTTGCATAGTAAGTTTTTGTCTATCTCTTATAGTTTACCAGTTATGCAAAATTTATCTAGAATAAAGAGGTTTTCAGAGGCTATTCCCAGAAAATCGGCATATACATTTTATTTATGTAAATATCTCTAATATGTGATATTTTAATCAAAAGCAATACAGAAAATACCAAAAACAAAGTTTTCAATTTCAAAAGATAATATATATCTCTCTCTCCTCTCGCTCTCCCTATCCCGCTCCCTCTCCCTCCCCCCCCTCTCTCTCCATATACACAGAGACCTTTAAAATGCATTTTTTGGATACAGGGGACCCTAAAACATGTATTTCCAGTGAAATCTTGATATTAACTGGAGTGTAATACCTTCTTCGCTGATGTACTATAGAGAGAAATTAAAAAGATCTCTGGTATGCTATATAAATGTATATGAAAATGAAGGAAACATGGAAAAGGGAGACATAAGGTAAATAAACAAAGGGAGGAAATAGCATGGTTAAGAACTAGCAATTGGAGATTAATAGGGATAAGAAAGGCATCCCACAATGCATTTCCATTTGTGGAGAGAAGATCTAGAACATTTAGTATTTGAATGCCAAGGAACAGATTTATGGAGAAAAGAACCAGGATCAGCAGCGGGATAAGGTGGCTAGATCAGCGCTAAAGAGAGGTTATTTTTTTTAAGAAAGTATTGCAAAAGCCTAAGTCAGTTTTTAAGTAAAGTTAAGAAAAAAAGTCTTATGCATTACATTCACATGACTTTCTCTCGCTATTCTGCAAACAAACTATTCTTACAAAAGATCATTTTTTTATTTACTGTGTGACCCAAATACATCGGTGCTTTTTCACTCTGCACACAGAAATATAACACACAGCTGCTGTACACAAGGCCATGGGCTAACTTGTTTTTCTCTACTCTAAAGTGCAATATTGAGCTGTCTGTGATATTGTGTGGTTGAGTTATAACCAGTATGCTCTATTCACCCTCATGGATATGTATGTAGACAAAATAATCTAATTGGAGCTCTGAGAAACCTAATATTGTTCAAAATACCCCTTCATGACAAAAAAAATTGGTGTATGGTGCGCCATTAGCAGAAAAAGAATAATAGGCCCAATTCTTTTCAAGTCAACAGTTGATGCCCATACTTACATGAATACAATTTTGCCCCCTTTATTTAGAGAATTAACAGACAGAGAGCGTGATTTTGTCTTTTTTTCAACAAGACTCTGCAACAGCTCATACAGCCAATCTTTTGATGAGAACAATTGAAAATGTGTTTAGGTCAGAATTATTGGTAGATATTTGTGGCTCCCTCGGTGCCCAAACCTAAACCCCTGCAATTTCTATATCTGAGGTAACTTAACGTATAAAGTGTACATGACAAACCTACACAATCTGAAAGAATTAAAACAAAATATCTGCCTGGATATTCCCAGAATTTCTCAATGTGAACTACAGTGAGTGATGGATAGTTTCCTAAAGAGGTGCTAAAAAATATATCTCAACGGCAGTGACCAGTTTCAGTATCTCCTTTAATAACATTGGTAAGTAAAGCCTTTAAAAGTAGTTTTTAAAATGTTGCATGGTTTTATCTGTGCCTTTCTATGAAAGCGGCAGAGGTAATGAGCAGCAAGGCCACAGACAGGCAAAACACAGCACAACCGGTTCAGACGTTTCTGGATACCCATTACTTCATGCTAATTAAAAAACATTGCCAGCATTGGAATTATTGTTTGCTTCTTTGTAAGGAGAAGGAAATAAGGGAATAGACTAGGCGAAAGTGGTAATCAGATCTTTTAAAAGCCACTCACTAAGTGAAACAATTGAAATTTGGTTCTCTCCGCTTGCTAGGAGTAAACAAAAGAGATGAAAAGATGTCTCCAATTTGAGGAAGGTTTCAAGTACTTTAAATCTGAATTCAATGACTTGGAATTTCTCGAAAACAGTTAACCCTACCAAAAAAAAAAAAAAGTATATAACAGATTGCATTAGTACCTTAAAACTGAATTCAATAACTTGGAATTTCTTGAAAACAGTTAACTCTACAAAAAAGAGGTATATGACAAATTGCATTTTTAATGAGATCTACATTTTTTGTGTAATAAGTTTTTGTCTAACCTTACATTTACCAGTTATGTAAGTCATCCAGAATGAAGAGGTCTTCAGAGGCTATTCTCAGAAAATTCAAGATATACATTTTCATTAAAATATCTTAAACATAGCACATTTTAATACAAATTGTTACGGCCATTTTTGAGAAAATCAAAATTTCCAAAAAAATGTTCTATGTAAAGGGTACTTGGGGTGGAGGGGTTTCCTTAAAAATTGTTGTGCTACACCCTTGGAAGATACCGAACTTAAATACCAAGCACTGTATTTAACTACTTTTCATTTTTGAGCTATGCTGCACATAAATACATGCAGAAACCCATCCACACATCGCATGCGCGCACTCACACGTGCACAGGGATATGTTTCTTATGTTTTTTTTTATTTGGGGGACCTCAAAAGATGTATTTCTAGTGAACTCCAAACATCAAATTTTTGGGTGGAGTACAACACCTTCCCTATCCACTATGTACATTGTACATATGGGCTAGAGAAAGTAAAATTGGAAATGGTCTGTGCAAAGGAAATTGGAGCTAATATAATTTTCTCTTAGCTATTAATGTTTTCCATAGTTATAGGGAACTAAATGAGCGTAGATTTAATTATAAGGCTGCAAATATCATGCTAAGAGCGTGGGTTTAGTGCCTGTTATATTCAAGAATGTATTAGCTTAACACAAATAAATAAAAATAAATTTCAAGCAAATATCATCCAATACAGGAAACTAGACTGAAAATTGGAGACAACAAACACAAGTGCTCCTAGCACAGCAGTCTGAAGTATTATATCAACTATTGTGAAATAGGCGTTCAGATTTGTCTTTTCTAGAGGAACCTTAGAGGAACTATATGTGGCAAAGTAATGCTATCTTCTTCTAATGATTTGTTTATGATAAAGACAGGTAAATATTATTTTAATTCATGACCAGTGTTTCTCCACGAGGTTGTTTCATTCAAGTTATAAATATAAAAGCACATTGAGAAAATACACCTAAGTACACAATTGCAATAATTCTTGGGACAACAGTAAACATGCAATATACAATAGTTGTGGATATATGTTTTTCATTCCATTTGCAGCTGTACTCAATGATTAAGGAAGTATCGAAAGGCTGACTTGGACAAGGTTTCTAAAAGTCATGGCTCAACTAACTGTACATCTCTTACAAAAAATGAAAATGGCATATTATTTATGGATGCTCTTTAACTGTGGTTCTCAGCATCCCATTCTATACTGGGCATGAAATACCACTTAATTTTGCTCAGAGGCCTCTCTATCTGGCTTGAGGTTCTTTTACATGCCGTAAATCTACGACATGGGACCAACAGCTTTTCTTCCCTTCCTAAGGAAGCCATGCTTACAGGATCTGTGCTAAACACTTCAATATCTTAGATTTCTGAAATACAAACCTATAGTGAAGGATAAGTAACACTGTTTTATCAGAACTTTTCCAACTGGACTGAGTTAAGAATAACACATAATTTGTGCTCTCCATAATTCTTGTTGTAACTCATATATCTGCCATTTTCATTTATGCAAAATACTTAAATTTAGAAATTGGAAATATAAACTGGTAACTAAAGGAAATGTTTGGTTAAGTTAGCTCTCAATTTTTATATCATCGCCACAACCACCATCAAAGATTTTCTAAACATCAACCAACCTTCCTCTGGGTCAAAATCAGCTTTTCTCCAAAATACGCTTTTGCAGTCCTGATATTCATATTTTTGGTATAAATCAAGTGTGTTAGAATTATATTTTATTCAGCAGCACTGCAAGACATATGAATGATTCAAAACTGAACTTAAAAGCATATATTATAATTACTGCAGTTCATTGCCTACTAATGTAGGCCTAAATGAAGGTTAATATAAACAATTTTACTGTATGACTTGTAAAGGTTAATACAATCCACACTCAAATATTGAAGTTGGCATCCTTGTTTGCGGCCTACATTGTAAAGAAAATGCATAATTTAGCATATTTATTTTGCTTTTAATAGAATCCATGACATGTGTAACAGCATCATTTTCAACGAGTTAAATCACCTAATATGTGTACTCAAGGCATAATGTTAGTTGGTAGCATGTCTCCAGCCATTCCCATGTTAAATCATCAGCATTTCTTGTATTGGTACTGAATAGTATTTGTTTCAAGATAGTGAGTAAACATGGTTTTGTGATATTTGTGATATTTAGCACCAAGCATTTTAGGTGTTGACACACTTCTGTGCTTGAATACAGGAAACACATGGACAAAATGTTTCATAAACAAGTTTCTGGAGAAATAATTTCCAGTACTTAATTAAGTTCCATATTTACCACGAAATTGTGTTTTATAAACATTTATGAAGTATGAGCACTTATGTAAGCCATTAACAAATTCCAAATAAATATCCACATGGAACAGAATGGCATCTAAGCAATGGAGTTTAAATTCAATGATTTACATAACTGCAAGATAATGCTATGTTGCCAACTTTAGCAGCTATAATTAACACTAACTACAAGCATGTGTTTTACCATGGGGAGAATTTTAAAAGCAGATGCTGGTATTGATGCCAACTGAACAGATGGAATGTCACTAAACATATTGATACTGATATATATGAGGAAATATATCACAATTGGCTTTTGGAGAATTTTAATAGCTTTCACTCTCTATACATTATTTTAATTTGTTTTAGTTACTTTGTTGCAACAAAGTTGTATTGCAAACAAGATAATAAGCTTTCATATGTAAATGTTGCAATTCTAGATTTCTCTAAGATTCACTTTTTGACTCTTCAAAAGTTAAATAAATCATAGATCAGGCTAACAAAATTTCTTAGCTCCTTTACTGAAATTAAAAGGTTCCTTTGTTTAAAATAGCTATTCAATCAGCAATAAAATGCTGCTGGAAATTGGTGGGGAGAAAATCATGAGGGAACCAAAAACACCAGCTACTTTTATGTGAGGTCTTGATAAAGAATTTTCAATGTTCATTAATGCTTCTATTAGCAAGATAGAGCCAGGACATAGTGGTGAGGTGTGATAACACTGAGAAAGCAAAAACTTTCAAATATCTTCAAAAATATAGGAAGAAGACTTAATTGATACCACTTTTGGTATCAAAATTGTACATATAGACATGTTTCCAGCTAAGTGGAAAATAGGTGGCTCTTGACAAGGCATTGTATATTTGGGTCAGTAAAATTAAGAGTTCTTTTTAGAAAAGTTTGCAACAATGGTTAAACTATTAACATGTCCCAGAGTTGTTTCTTAAGGTATCCCTCATAGTGATGTTAACTTGTGAAAGACCGCCTGCGGTGCCATTAGTAGTTAAAGTGGGTGGAAAAAAAAAAAAAAAAAAAAAAAAAAAAAAAAAAAAAAAAAAACCACTTGTGAAAGAGTAAAATTATAGGAAAAAGGAGATAGCTGTGTCAAGTCTTAGTTAATAATGATTGATAGTAACCTGATGTTTGAGAGTATTACTTTGTTGCCATTTTCTTATGTGGAAATATGCCATCTTCACTTTAGTTTTGATGGTGGTACTTTTTCATATGACTTTTGTTAAACATTTTGTCTTCCTCTATAGGCTTCATCTTCTACATTCAGTTTGCTGAGCTGAAAACTACCATTCAGTTGTTCTTTGTTTAAGACACTCTTTTAGTTCACATGTCACTTTGAAGCATGCCATTTATGCACAGGATATATATTACATTCCCAAAACTGGCAACATCTCTTTTGTACTTTTGATGTAATATCTGAATATGTGATAGAAAAAAATGTTTGTTACTAGTTGTTTGTGTTGTCAACCTCAATCATGAGGATCAGTAGGTAACATCTGAAATCAGAACTTCTGTATAGTGATAACAATAAAAGAGATTAGCTTGTTAAATTTCATTTCATGTTGTTTTCATTCCTATATATTGTTACAACAATGAATAATGGTCAGAACTGAGTTTGTGTGACATTGATGGGAATGGATAAAAACCTTTATTGCTTTTCCAATGAAAAAATCAGTACATTTGGAACACCAATTGAGAGAATAAGTAACTTTGTCTGGCTGTAGACTTGAAGGATAGGAGATATATGTCTCATTCCTTTAGAATTGGTCACTTTTGAGCCCCAACTTGTGTGTACTGTTGAAGCTCTTACAAAAATCAAGAACTACTTAAATGATTTATTGCCCAGGATGTGTTGCAGTAATATCATTGACTGGAGCAGATAGCAACTATCCTGTGCAATTATTAGTATGTTCTATTAAAGTATATTCTACTGATCTAGTCTGAGGCCACTTGTCCATACATTAAGATCCGAATGAGCATCATTCATTCTTAAAACAGATTTGTTTTCTACATTTCATTTTTTGGGAAGACCCACCTTTCTTCAGATTAAACTGATTAAACTGAATCTTGAGTTTCATCTTCATTAGTTATTGTATGACCAAAGGGAAAAGAGGTGAAAATGAGATTGCTGTTTGTACTTTAGATATAAAGCTAGTTCACAACAACCAGTAATGGTAGTGAGAAAGAGAATGTTGAAATACATGTATTTCAATGGAGGCTTTCCTGGGCCCCAGGAACAGGAAGCAAGTCTTAGCCAAGTTTTAAAATTCTCGTTTGTATTACTGGACACAGCATATTGTGCATATTAGATTCTTTGATGTAGAGATTATTCTAAGTGGCAATGACATGAAATGCCGTTAGACCACATTTTAGTCACAAGTCTTTTGAAATATAACATTAGTTAGCCCTCATTGTGTTGGCTGACTTGGAGGTAGATGAAAAATATCATTGGTTAGTTAAAAATCAGTGAAGTTGCAATGGGCAAAATTTACTAGGAGAAAAAGAAATGCATTCCTGTTCTTGTTGTCAGGTTATTTGAACCAAAATCTTGTGTCATTTATGGCTTCCTGTTCTCGCTTTCATTCTGATTACCATTCTCAAGCCTATATAACTGAACTCATGTTACATCTCTTGCATGAGGATTAGTTCCCCTTTTGTTCAATTATAAATATTAGCAAAATACACTTTTACATGCCTTCAAATACAAAAGCATGTAACATGATGAAAAAATATTCTTGATTTAACTAAATGTTCCATTGTTAGTTATGCCAGTTCTGAAACAGTGCACAAGTGCATGAATGCTCATTATGTCAAATCACATTGTAAAAATATATATTTGTAAATAGAAATACTGATGTCATGTATAAAGTCTAAATGTACGATCACAAGAAATGAAATATGATATCAGAAAAACAGATAATAGAACACTCATTATCTCATATTGTACTTCCTTCAATCTTCCTTACAATCTCCCTAAAATCCCCACTTTCCATATCAGTAGGCAAGTGCAATTTACCGCAAATTTAATAAGCATTCTGACAGCTTCAATATGACCTTGAACTCAACTATTTTTCCTTTATTTAACCTATATTTATTTCCATGAATATAACTGACAAATGTTTTGTATGGAATGACCTTTGAAACTTTGCTAAAAACGATAAAAAAGACATTTCCTACCTGTATAAATGTTGCAGTGATAGTCAAGGAGTAATGTTAAAAGTTTTAAAACCTTTAACCTGCTCCATGCTCAACATTCTTTTATAGAAAAACATTACTCCATGTAAGGATAACATAATATTGACGGTGACGCGCATGCGCCGATTCTTTGCCAACTTAAATGTGGATTCAAATCCGCTAGATTGGCGTTTTCATAGATCCCTCAGCAACAACCTATCATCGCTCCGCAGTTGCGGTCAATCTTGGCGGTCCTACTTAGCGGATTAAACAGCAGCGGTGCTAGCGCTACCTACACGGCATATGTGCTTGTTCATGTGTCGAAATGGGTTCCTCATACAGAATATTGCCGCTAATCTGATCTTACCAATTCCAACATTTTTTTACAAGCCTACCCTAATGTCAATGTCGTGCGCAATTGGCTTATGTTTGTAAAATTCACATTCTGGGTGCATCTACCATTCGCTTTTACCATAGTCTGGTTCGCGGACTAATGCCTATACTCCAACTTTGAATAACCCTCCGAACTCAAAATAACACTCATCTATGCTTTTTGATTCACTGCAGTGTAATATATTTGCGTTTGTAATAGATACTTACATTTTTAACATTTCTACTTCCTCCTCTTCCAAAGTTGAAACGTTAACCTCCGGTAATGTAATTATTGGTTCAAAATGTGGATCATGCTCGGAAGATGTGGAGTCATTGTGATTGACCTCGTTAACACTATCACCCTGAAAATATATTACAGTTTATTATAATTATTTATGAAAACAAGGAACAAAAATGAAAACCATCGTGTTATGGCTTAGAACAATTAATGACACTTCTTCACCTTCTCATCTGCCATTGTTGAAGGCAATTTAGACGGCCACTTCGTTCAAAACACAGATAAAAACTCGTCTGCTGCTTACAGAAAATCTGTTGTTACAAATTTTTCGTTTGTTTGAAGCTATTTCATTTATTTGCCGCCAGCTAAAACAGAAACAATTCCCTCCAACAACGCAACCATTAACCATCTGTACTGCAAAACAGTAATTACCCTTAGGTAGGGAAATTTTATGTTGGCAGATTTTTGAACAAATGCACTATCCACGCGGGATATTTAAAACACAAAATATACTAAATAGTACACATTTCATTTCATTTATTTCATCCATAAAAGATTTACATTGTTAGATACGTCAAAAAATAGATAACAACATTATGAAATGCATATCAAATGTAAATTACACATTTACAACATCTAGGATTACAAAATACAACAATTTTAAAATGTTACAAAGATTAAACAATTAACCTAAGATTGCAAAAATTCATCAACTGAATGATAACAATTTGTCATTAAAAAGTTTTGTGAATATTTCTTAAAACCTTGGACGGATTTCATATTCTTTATTTTAGCAGGTATATATTATTATACAGATGGATACTTTTATAATAGAAGTTATTCTCAAATAATTTGGAATTATGCAGTGTAATGTGTAATTTTGACTTGTTCCTTGTATGAACGTCTGAGTTAACAGCAAGTGTTTCAGTGTTTGTTAGTTTCATATATATATACACATGGCAGGGGCATAATGTTTAACTCCAAAATATGATTTACAGCTGGTAGCATAAGGTAAATTGAGCACAATTCTGATTACTTTTTTTTTTTTTTTAATTTAATTGCTTTGCTGGTAGATCCCCATAGAACCATCCCATATTATAGAAGCGAATGAACATTTGCAACATATACCACCCTAAGTGTGTACTTACTGATTGGCTAAGCATTTTGATTTGAAAACATATCATACTAATTTGCTTTACTAATTCATTAATATGGACATTCCATTTCAGGTTCTTATCAATCTAAAACCCAAGAAAGTTTGTTTTATCAGTATATTCTATTTCTTCTCCCTCAAATAATATGGCTGGGGAAAACACATGTTTGTTGTTTTTGTTTCAGAAACTAATGGCTACGCATTTTTCCTTATCTACAGATAGACAAGATTGTATGAAACATTCCAGAGCTAACATTTGTTTTTAGCTTTTCTTTGTTGTTATCAGAAATTAATATAATGGTGTCATCTGCAAATAAGGAAAATTTTATAATTCTATTCAATCTACTAGATTATTTATATACACAAGAAACAATACCAGGCCTAAAACTGAACCTTGTGGGACTCTGCATTTAACTGTTAATTCATTTGATAATATTGATTTTACCTCCTTTTGTTTATTATCATAGTATTTTATTTCAAGTACTTTCTATGCATAAGGTATGAACTAAACCAATTGTAAGCTACCCCTCTAATTCCATATTTGAATAGTTTTTTAGTAATATTTCATGATTTATGAGGTCAAAAGCTTTTGACAAATTAAGAAATATACTGGTGCAATGCTATGGTAGTTGATATCCCTTTTTGAAACCCATGTTTAACTGAAGAAAGAATTTTAAATTTATAAATACAGCTTATCATTCTTTTATAAATGATTTTCTCTAGCACTTTAGAAAAAACCGACAAAAGGGAGATTGGCCTATAATTTTTTACTTCAAATTTTGATGCTTTTTTGAACATTGGTTTTATTTTCCCAATTTTAAAACTATCTGGGATGCAGCCATTACTCATTGATAAATTAATTAAAAAACACAATGGCTTTAAAAGTACATTTGAACATGATTTTAACAAAAAATTCGAGCAGCCATCTAACCCACGTGATTTTTTGTTTTTCATATTTTTTTATTATAGATGATAATTTATTTTCCATTACTGGTGAAAGGAAGATAGATGAATATGAATTTCCCTCTGTAAGTACTGTGTCAGTAGCTTGAGTGGAGTCGCCCTCCGTGGTGTAATGGTTACCATGCTAACTTCATATACCCAAGGTTGCGGGTTAAAACCCAGTAGAGGACGATGGATTTTTTTGGGCGTAAAAATCCTTAGCATGGCTTCCTTCGGAAGGGAAGTAAAGCCGTGGGTCCCGTGTCATAAATTTACGGCACGTAAAAGAACCTCAAGCCTGATAAGAGAGGCCTCTGAGCAAAATTAAGCGATCTTTCACGCCCAATATAGAATGGGACGCTGAGAACCAAAGCAGTTAAAGAGTGTCCATAAATAACAGGCCATTTTTTTAAGCTTGAGTGGAATATCCATTAACTGACTTGTTTGCTACTTCTACAAACTAAGTATTAAAGGCCTTTGGTATTTCAAAAAGATTTGATATAATTTGATCAACCTGTATTAAATTATAATTTTGACAATCTCTATTTTGTGGATGCAGTTCATGTTTGACTACATTCTGTACAGTCTTTGATTTGTTTTCCAAATTTGCAATTAAATTATCCTTGTGGAGACGACTAAGGCTGTGCCGTGGCCAAGTGGTTAGACTATTTGCCTCTCACCTAGATGGCCCGGGTTCAATCCCAAGCGACCGCATGTGAGATTTGTGGTGGACAAAGCGGCGCAGGGGTGGGTTTTCTCCAGGTTCTCCGATTTCCCCCACCATCGCATTTCACCGGTGCTCCATCTTCATTCCATCTATCACCAGTGTCATCACCTGCGATGCCAAAGTTGTAAAAGCAGGCATTAAACACTATCAAAAAAAAAAAAAAAAAATTGTGTAGACGTTTAACAATCGATTTGATGCAACTTAAAGAACAGCACAACAAGAATATAGACTGCCCCCTTGATCTAATGATTGGCACACTAGCCTCCAAATTCATTAGTTTTGAGTTTGATTCCCAACCGGGGTTAGAATTTTTCTTCAGTCAAAATTCTTTATCAGTCAATAAGAATGAATGAATTAATGCATGTGTGTTTTTTTTTTCTTTCAGTATTTTATTAGTACATCATACATAGTAAAAGAAAAGAAAACGGTCCCATAATCAACCTGGAATGTAAATCTGTAAGAAAGATGATTTAAAGCAGGCATCACCAATCGTTTATTCAATAAAGTAGGGAGAGCAACTTTGTTTGATGCTCCCGCAAACTGCCTGCTATGCACTGTGTGACCAAGTCAATGCACGGCATTATGCAACATATTGCATTTAGAATGGATAATTCACCTTTCATAGTTTGCCTTAACTTGACTGTCACAGTGATGGAGTCTTACTTGTCCTTAAGATTGAAACTTCAGGTTTGTTATATTATTTCCTGTCACTATTTTAGTTTAAAAGTCTTTTTTTTTTTTTATTTATTAATGTTGCTTTAACACAAAGTCATATCGCGACTACAATTACAGAAAATAAACAATATTAATACAAATTAGTCACAGTAGTTGCATCTTATTGTACAATTTAATGCTATTCAGGAATTGTGTCCAGTTCTGTTGATCACTTAAGGCCAGTTGAAAGTCAGTAGGAACACCACATTGAGACCTTTGAGTAGTGTATCTCGGGCAGGCTGTAATTATGTGATAAACTGTAAGAACAGTATCACACAGAGTACATCTAGGGGGTGGTTCATGCGACAGGATGTAGGAATGGGTAAGGGCGGTGTGTCTGATGCACAAGCGGGTGATTAGTACCTGGTTTCTTCTGGTATTTAAAAGTCTTGTCTATATACTAACTGGCAAAAGTTTGTTAACCAATTTATTTTTAGGAACATCATTTGGATTTTCACCTGTAAACCTAACATAGGTTTATGATTAGTAGAGCAATTGACCTATTATAATGTCTCTTACATTTAGCATTTATATTTCTAATATGAACATATACATATTTTCAGAAGATTGGTCTAATTGGTAGTCATAATACAAATACAAATAACGATAATTATTATAGTATTAAAATAGTAAACCAACAAGCTCCTAACTTGGCCAATACCACTGCAATGACATTGTAATGCTTTTCATATTTGTAGTGGCGAATATGAACATTATCTTGATATTTAATTGGTATCTAACACAATTTAAAGGAAATCTTCTCTTTGGTAACTGTTATACCCACTTGCATGGGTTACATAATGATGCTGCAAATAGAATTTTCTGACTTAGTGCAGAACTTTGCCATTTTATTTATTTATTTAATTATAGGTCCTAAAGAGCCAGAGTCTCACTTTAAGGGCAGTACATTTATAAAAATAATTTTTGGCAGCAATAAATTAACATCACTTTTAGAATTATACATTAGAAATTTTCCCACAAGATACGTAAATATAACATACAGATGTACATACAAAATAGTGCATGAAACACATATAATACAGTATATATAATATCAATAATAATCTATCTTTCATTTATAAGAGGCACATCTTCATTATCATGTTTTGGTAACATTATAATATTGTGATGCCATCTGCTCTCACATTCACTGTGGTATGCCGCAACCAAGCTGGAACGTGAGACTTCTTATGACATGATTCATCCAATATTCAAGATATTTCTGCAAGCTTCAGTTTTTACTCCTTCAACAAGTTTCCAGAAAGTTTTGAGGTAATTTTCTCACTATTAAAAGTGGAAGAATAAAATTGTGGTTGTTGTGTTATGAAATGCGCTGAGTTGTGAGTGACTAGAGTGTTAGTACACAGTGGAGTGCAAGGCATGGATGGCATGCAGCCATAAACTGTCAATGTCGAGTGAACTATTTGCAAAATGAAATGGAGTTTTTATTTATGGATGCTCTTTAACTATTGTGGTTCTCAGCGTCCCATTCTATATTGGTGTGAAAGATCAATTAAGTTTGCTTAGGGGCCAATTTGTCAGGCTTGAGATTCCTTTATGTGCCCTAAACCTATGACATGGGACCAACAGATTTACTTCTCTTCCAAAGGAAGCCATGCTTAGGATTTTTACGCCCAAAAAAATCTATCATCCTGCTATCTTGAATATATTAAGCTAGCATAGTAACCATTACACATGGAGGGCAACTGAACTATTTGCAGCAGTGATTTAAAGACTGTGTTTGTAACTAATTGTTGAGCCAATAAAGACATTTGTTACACTGGTGCCAGAAGTGGGATTAAGAAGCCACGATGCTTTAAAAATTGTTGGAGAAAATGGACAAGATTAGAAGTGAAATATCAACAGTGAATTCTTCATTAGAGAAGGTGAAGTTGGACATGAAGACCGGAATGCAGACTGCAGTGAAAATGATGATGAGAATGGTGAGGTTTAAGGGCGTTCAACTATGGGGTCATCAGCATCCTACAGTGGAGAATTTGTACCAAAATTGATGAACAGCTGACAGGCATGAAAAAGGATGCGGAAGAACTTGGGGAGAAGGTGGAAGAGCTTGGTGGAACAATGAAAGATCACAATCAACACCTTAATACCCTGGAAGACCCCAGTGAACACTTTAATGCCCTAGAGGAAAGAGTTGACAGTGGCATCAAGAATCTAAAAGCCACAATGGAAAAGATGCTCGATGGGATGCTGAAAAACTTGAAAATCGACACGCCCGGGCGCAACACAACATCTGCGTGCGTCGAGACACCTAAGTTTGAAGGAACATCAACCTTCGAAGTCTTCCACCGACAGTTTACCGCCCTCGCTACTCACAACCAATGGTCAGTAGAAACAGAAGCTGCACAGGCCCTGCCTCCAGGGTTGGACAGCAGATGTACTAAATGCGATCCCGGCATCTCCGAAGTCTGGGGAGATCTGGGAGGTCCTCCAGAACCGTTTGGGAACTATTGTCTGGCTGCAGCCTACCGTAGTCAGCTTAAGGCCAGGCTGCAACAGTCAGGTGAAACAATGCAGGAGTTCGCCCTAGCCATCAAACAACTTGCGAACAAAGTTCTGGTGAATCTACCACCTAGCTATCTGTCCCAAGAAGCGACCTACTCCTTCGTCGTCGGGGTGCGTGACGCACAGATAAGCTGCGCCTGATGCTAGGCGACATAAGACGATCCACGAGACGTTAACCGTAGCGCTTATAATGGAAGTTGTTTAGACCAGAGCTGCGCCCACCTTAAGGACTATTCGTTATGACACAGAGAGAAAAGAAACGACGACCTTCAGGTGATGTGTGCTGGGGGTGTGGCGAACCAGGTGACCTAGTGAAAGATTTTCTACACCAAGGCGACGAACTGGTGGAAAACGAGTAAGGACCGGCATGACAAGAGGCACGTCGAGCCTTCTTCACCACCCCTCGAATGACACTACATACTTTGGGTAAAAGAGTAGACGACAGCCTCAACGCACACGACTGGATACAAAGGAAGCAGCATCCTTGATATAGGTGCAGCCGTGACTGTAATTAGACCTGATATGGCGAAGGGCTTGCCGACACGAGCACCCAGTCGGCCTTGCCAACTAGCAACGGCTGGAGTTCACACTGCGACGGCTGGAGTTGACACGTGGGTGTTCGCCGCAAGGGTGATTGAGGATGTGATACTAGGATTAGATGCCCTCGCAGCCAGGAGGCGATTGCTGACGTCGGCCGGAGGGTTTTGCGACTCAGCTGAGATGAGGTGTTGCTCCGGAATTCAGAGGAACATCCAGGGATCTGCAGGGTGATCTTGAAGAACGATGTAGTTGTGCCCGCAAGAAGCGAGGTGGTGGTGAAAGTGCAACTGGAGAGTCAACGGTCAAGGAATTTGCTTTTGGACTAGAAGACGTCATTACACGCACTATGTGTTGCTCGAGCATTGTTGCCCTGCCGTGAGGCTGCTGCTTCCCGATGGACATTTACCAGGGCATTCAGGCCGGAATAGAGTTAGGGAAGTGCGAGCCAACTGTTAATGTAACGCCATGTGGCGAACCGTCGAAGGGCCTGGAGCACCTGCTGAAAGATTTGCTGAAGAGGGCGGCCGACTATCTGACCGCTTCACAACTGAAGAAGGTCCTGCATCTACTCAGCCGATACCAATCTGTCTCCAGCGAAAGGAACCGCGATTACGGTCGCACTAAACGAGTACTCCAAAACATCGACATCGGAGACGCACGACCTATTCCGGCAGCCATCAAGACGTGTTCCTCTGACGAAGGAAGCAGAAGTACGGCACATATTGGAGGACATGAAGTCCAGAGGAATCATTGAAGAGTCTGACCACCCTTGGTGAAGAAGAAGAAAAAAAAAGAACAGCGAGGTACGCTTCTGCATGTACTGCAGGAAGCTGAATGCCGGTGCTAGAAAGGAATGTTTCCCCTTACCCCGGATTGACGACACCCTGAACACACTTGCTGGCAACTGATGGTTCTCGACTTTACATTTGAAATGGGATACTGGCAAGTGGCCTTAGATTCTAGAAACAAGGAGAAAATCACATTTTCGACTGGTCAAGGGCTTTGGCAATTTACGTAATGCCCTTTGGCCTCTGCAATGTGCCAGCCACCTTCCAGCACCTCATGGAATCAGTAATGAGAGGGTTGGTCTACGACACCTGCTTGCTCTATTTGGATAACATCATTGTGGGTAGTAACTTCGAAGAACAACTTGAAAACCTAACCAGGGTACTGCAGAGGCTGCAGGTATCTAACAGATTGAACATGAAGTATCAACTCTTCTGCATGGAAGCGAACTACCTGGGCCACATTATCTCACCATCTGTAGTGGTTATGAACACGGAGAAGGCTCAGGCAATGAGAGATTGGCCTCACCCCAAACAGGAGCTAAAAAGTTTCCTGGTCTGCCTAAGCAGCTACTACCACTGGTTCATCACAGGTTTCTCCATCATTGCAAAACCTTTCACCCAGAGAGCACGTTTCAGCGCTAAAGTCAGCACTCTGCAGTGCTCCTATTTTAGCATTTCCACAACCTGGTGGTGAATTTATTGCAATTATCAAGAAGCTATATGAAAAAATTTCTCTGCATTGGGTATACCTCCTTTCAATTCTCTTGGCTGGTAAAAAAATTGCCCATGGCTTATTTGTACCATTAAGATAGACATATCCTCATCTAGTCACAATAAACTTCTATTTATCACCAGCAAGATGGCATTCATAGGACTTTCTACTGTCGGTGCACTTTTCTGCAATGTGTCTCACTCGGTAGGAGTTTGAGAAACTAGCTTTTATGTTATTTCTCTAGTTAAAATTTGTATTTATTATGTTGCTTGCAGTTGCTTGAGAGCTGCCCAACTTCCCTACTATGCTCTTTGGGTCACTGGATTTTCTCCTAGTCACAAGGGCTTTAACCCTCCTGACCACCTCAAGGAAGCGGCTTATAGCAGGCTTAGGATGTGCTTGTTTTTTCCCCTTAGACAACATTTTAAGATAACCCCAAGAAAACCAGATGGCAGCACAGATGAAATTACGATAAGAACCTCCTCTCCTGAAGCCAGTCAAGGATTCACTGATGATGAAGATGAACATTTTTGAAATGCATCCGGGGAAAAAACTTAGAAGTGAAACTATAGTGTCCATATTTCACTCAATTTAGTCACACAATAATTTAAAAGTTTCAGTGCATAAATCATTTTTCTGTAGCAATTTGTGCAATGGTGGACTCATTGTATTAAGGCTATTGTGTAGGAAACTTTGATATAGTTTAATACATAGTTGTTCTGCCAGAAAGTGTTGCTGAAGCATCCGAGCCTGAGAAAATCGAGAAAATTCTCACTCCCAATAAAGCTTCAGCTTGTATTGTTTTACATATGCGCTAAACTCTAGAATTGCACTTTCTTTTTTCTTGTTGGCTTCAATTTATGTCAATGGTCTTCTAATCACCCCTAGAATTTTTGCTGCTATTTACTTTCTTTATTTCATACAGTGCACACAGTTAGAGGAGGTATTGCATTTTATCCAAAATTTGATACCAAGATTTCATCAGAAATACATGATTTAGGGTCCCCTGAATCCAAAGAAAAGCTTCAGAAAAAGGCCCAATTTGACTGAACATAAATCAAAAACAAAAAGCCAGTTAAATACTTTGATGTTTAAGTTCATCTTCCAAGGATGTGACACAAGAATTTAAAGCAAATTCCCCCACCCCAAACTACCCTCTACATTAAAAATGTTCAAAGATTGATTTTCTCAAAAATAGCTCTTGATTTTGATTAAAAAGCACATATTAAAGGTATTTATATGACAAATAAAATGCATATCTTAAATTTCCTGGGAATAACCTCTGATGTAAACTTCATTCTGAATGACTTTTGCCTAACTGGTAAACTGTAACAGATTAACAAAAACTTATTACACAAAAAAATTGTAGATCTTATTAAAACACACAATTTATATCAAACACATTTTTATTTTGGAGCTAACCATTTCAAAGATATTGCTTGTAATAAGTAAATGGTGTGTTATTTATGGATGCTCTTAAACTGCTGGGGTTCTCAGCGTCCCATTCTAAATGGGCATGAAAAAAATGTAAATGGGTGTTATTTATGGATGCTCTTTAACTGCTGGGGTTCTCAGCGTCTCATTCTAAACTGGGCATGAAAGACCGCTTAATTTTACCCAGAGGCCTCTCTAATCAGGCTTGAGGTTCTTTTACGTGCCGTAAATCTACGACACGGGACCAACGGCTTTACCCTTCCGAGGGAAGCCATGCTTAGGATTTATGCCCAAAAAAAGCCATCGTCCTCCACCGGGTTTGAACCTGGTATATGAAGTCAGCATGGTAACCATATTGCTTATAGGTTCAAATTTTCCAATACTTATATTTTCTCAAATAGGAAGTCATCATTCATATTTTTTTTTTATTTTTGTCAAGAAAAGAGAATGTGTTTTATAGGTTTAATGTTCACTTTTGCTACTATGGTACCACAGGCAATAAAAAAAGAGAATGGAATTTCAATATCATATAGCAAATGACTTTTAAAACAGTTATCACTTTAACTTATTGTATTTCCTTACAAAGATGTGTGACAATAAAACCATTTCTGTCAATGTTTATGAAGTATATAGAAGAATTGTTGCACAGGTAAAGAAAATTTTGTGAATAGCATATCAGAGTTTTTCTCAGTGCTTTCCATATCTTCCAAGAGTTTCTGCATTTATCTTTAATTGTAATATTTGTTATTTTTGCAGCACAATCTGAGTAGCACTTTGATGACTACAATGTGACAGTGTACATTTTATTTGTGCCTGAACTACACTTTTCTCGACTGCTTTATAGGGTGTGTTTTTGTCTGACTGTGTTTCTAAAATAAACTTAGATTCAGATTTGTTTAATATACATCTAATGGAATTTAATGTCTGGAAAAATATGCCATCTCTTAATCTTGAGTAAGCCAACTAAAGAGTATGATTAATACTTAAGCGTATGTTTAGTACTTTGGAAGTTCCCCTTCTAACATACACATTGGTATTACTGTTTGAAGAATGACTGCAGATGGCCACGAGTGGAAGCTTGCATAAACATAAACAGATAATCAGTATTACATCATCACTCCTGGTGCATGCCCTGTACAGCACGACAATAGGACTGCAGCAGTTGAGTCTCTTACAGTGGATGGGTTTGAATCAAGTCAAAATGCAAACACCACTGCATGCATTCATACGCTCACAAAGTAAAAAATTAATACTCATTAGTAATAAAGAAAACAGCTAGTTTATCCTGTTGTGATCATTTAGTTTATTTCTGTTTATACATGCGGTGCTGATGTTTTGATAGTCAGACTGTACAGTTCTATATTCCAGTCATCTTTGACTGTTTTTTTTTTTTTTTTTTTTTTTTGTGTGACCAATTTCTGAATAAAACACTTGCCTGTATCCTGTAAGTTGATAGCTGTATAGTTCTGGACATGAGTAGATGCTCCTAAAAATGAGTTACATAACCGCACCAGTAGATAGAACATTAAGAACATCTGCCTACAATTCAGCTTAAAAAGTGAAATATATTTTATTTGGCAAATTATTCAATTAACCCTGAACTTGGTCCTCTACAGTAAGTAATATTGTAGGTATTATGTAGAATAATATTAATTATAATTAGTATTATCTAAAAAAGAAAAGAAAAAAAAATCACAGATGCATTTTACCTGTAAATGACACTACTCACTCCGTATACCAATCAAGGATTGGCCTTAACTGATGCAGAGTCATGCTCAGACCTTCACCAGGTGGTCCTATGTACAATTATTGTTATATTAAAACACTACCTACTGATGTATGCAAAGAATTTATTAAATTTCAATATGTACCATGTTAATAAATGTGAGTAATAATAATAATAATAATAATTTATTATTGGGAAATCTTCAAATTTTATTAAAATTCAAGATGAAGAGGTTCTATATATTGTTTAATATTTTGTATATTTATCACTACACTTTTTACTTTTTCTACATGTACTATGTACATAGTGTATAGAGAAGGTATTGTAATGCACCCAAAAATTGGATGCCAACATTTCTCCAGAAATACATGTTTTGAGCCCCCCTGAATTTAAAAAAATTTAGAAAACTGTCTGTAAAAATTTAAATGGCATGTTATTTATGGACACCCTTTAAATATTGTGGTTCTCAGCATCTCATTCTAAATTGGGCATGAAAAACTGCTTAATTTTGTTCAGAGGCCTCTCTATTGGGCTTGAGGTTCTTTTACGTGCCATAAATCTACAACACGGAACCAGTGGCTTTGCTTCTCTTCCAAAGGAAGCCATACTAAGAATTTTCACACCTGAAAAAATCCATCCTCCTCCTCTGGGTTTGAACCCGCGACCTTGGGCATGATAACCATTACACCAAAGAAGGCAACAACAAATGTCTGTCTCTGTGTGTGCTGTGTGTAGGCAGCAGGCTCAAATACGAAAACTTAACTATTATAAACAGAAGCACTATTAACAGTGAAGTATTCTTCATGTTGGAGTTGTATTGAGTCACACTTATTTACACTTAAAAATCTCCACTCAAATACGAAAAGTTAGTTAAAAACCAAACTTGGTATTTAGGTTTGGTATCTTCCAAGGATGTGATACAAAGATTTTCAAGAAAATCCCCCCACCCCTAACTACCCTTTACATGGAACTTTTTTCGAAAATTTTGATTTTCTTAAAAATGGCTCTAATGATTTTGACAAATAAAATGTATGTCTTGAATTTTCTGGAAATAGCTTCTGAAGACTACTTTATTCTGGATCAATTTTATGGATATTTGCATAACTGCCAAACCATAAGAGATGGACAAAAACTTACCACACAATAAATGCAGAGCACATTATAACACACAATTTATGTAAAATATATTTTTTTCATGGAGTTGATCGTTTTTTAGATATTCCTTATTGATTTCAGCTTTGAAAAACTTTTCTCATACAGGAATTTGTCAACTCCTGTCCATACAAACCAAGGAACTTCAGTCTCTTAGCAACCAGCTTTTGACTATCACTTTAACCTATGGTACTCCCTTATTTTGCTTCTACTTACAAGGAAGCAAGTAATAAGACTATTTCTGCTAACTTTTTCTCAATTAGCATGAAGTAAATAGAAGCATAAGCTTTTTAATAATATTTTTTTTTGCAGAGATATACAGAAAGTCATGTGAATGGAACATATTAGATTTTTTATTTTTAGATTTAAGAAATTAAAAATTGTATATGCACACTTAAATTTTGAAGATCCAGAAAGGTCACAACAAAAACAAAAGCTTTGTCAGTAGAGTGTGAGTGAGTGTCTCTCTCTTTCTCTTGAATTTTCTGAGAACAGCTTGTCAAGTCCACTTCATAACTAGCAACCTTAGGAGACAAACAAACTCTTACTACATAAAAAATGTATAACTGGTAAAGCCCATAATTTATGTCAAATAAAAATGATGGTCACTGAATATTTCCGAGATTCTTGCTTCCCTCAGTTGCAGAAATTTGCTGTCAGAATGTTGAGCATATTTAGATCTACTCACTTAAGCAAAATTCTGTTTTGAATGAAGATCTGCAAACAACTAGAAACCAACTTTCTGATCTGAACTTGAAAAATTTTCTTCACAACACACACACACATAAAACAATCACAAAACAATCTCTCCATGTCCTTCTTCACCTCGACTTGTTGTTTGTCAATTTTGGTCAATAGCTCCATCTTCATCATGGACATTTCTGTCTTTACTTGTGCCTGTTTCTCTATATTTTCCATTCCATATTTCATTTTTGTCTCTACTTCTCCATTCTGGATTCCATTTTTATGCCTATCTTCTGTTGTATCGTTTGTGTATGGGGGAAGGATTAGGAATTGCCAAGCTGTTACAACTTCAACTAGGGCTTGTGGTACTTGGTGGCTGACGAAGGCAAGCGAAGCCAACACAGAGTTCAATTTTATTTATTGTAGAAAATGGTTTTATAAGTCTGAAGAATACCTGAATTGTGCTGTAGAATGATGCTACAAGGTGGCACACCTTGCATATTGGTCTCAACATATTCTTGTAGATTTCCACTTGCTCTGCATACCCTGTCCTCAAAACAGGGGGTTTTTATATCTGACCTGCATTATTGAACAGTCCTGATGCCACATGCAATCAGCAAATCATGTTCATACTGGACTTTCACCAAACTGTATGCACTTTTGTGCACTAAATCAGGGGTGTTCTATTAATAGTTTCCAAGGTGGCAATATGTCGCTGCTCTTTAGAGGCATGCCTCAGCTGCACTGTCACTTTTACAATATAATAGCATACAATATGTTTCATATAATAATACATATTATCCATTAACCAATAAACACAATAATTTAAATCAATGCTTATTAAATCTGACTTTAAGCACCATAAACAACACTTCTCCATTTCCTTCATAATGGATTCCATTTTCATGTTCAACTTCGTTTCAGCCATGAAATAATATTTTTGTTTCCATATGCCAAAATTCTTTTGAGATCTCTTGCGGCTATGTCCATACTTGTTCTTGCTGTCGGCTTCTTAGGTCACCTGTTTGCACTTGCTTCTTATTGGTCTTGGGTCATACCTCTCTGCCTTCAAGGCTCTCTTGGCAAGAGAGAGAGCGAGAGAGAGAGAGAGAGAGAGAGAGAGAGAGAGAGAGAGAGAGAGAAACAAAGGCTGCAGTGTTAATATCGCCTTGGAGCAATGTGGTTTGGTGACTGCTATGTTGGTTCCCAGGTCTGCGGGGTTGAGCTGCATAAAATTCACATAAGCAACACTACTTGGCACCTATTCATGACCAAAATTTAAATTAAACTGCTGCGAGTTTTTGGTACACCAGGCTTTCTTTCCTTTCTTTGAATCATATAGTCGGCAGGGTTTAAATTTCAAACAGAATGCAGAAGTTTTGCTGGGTGATCTTTTCAGGTGATTGGGGAAATCTGGTAAATTCCTATTGTTCTGGAGCAGTAGCTTTCTTTTGTGCTGTTTCCAACATAAGTTAATTTTTATGTCCATGCTTATGAGGAACCAAATGGGGAGGATGTAATTGTCCCGAGCTAGATAGCCAATGGTTTGTTTTAAGATATTTATGAAGCTATTTATGCGGGCAATTTTAATATTGTATTGGGCGTATGTTTTAATTGCTGCGTTTCAGTGGTTCTGTTTTAAGAATTAAATAGTTGCAATATTTTTAGCATTTTGTTCATCACAAGAGTTAAGGGTGTTTTTTTTTTTTTTTTTTGTTATATGAAATGATTTCTTTTACTCTGTTGAGGGATTGGGTTATTTTGTATGATGGTAATGCCTGTGAAGGTCTAGTGTACTGGTTGAACAAAATGCTTAGATCATTGATATTTTTGTGAGTAATATATTTTGTACATATAAGCTACTAAGGTAACAGGAAAGTGCTTTTCTACCATATTCATATTAGTGGAACCAGTTTTGTGTCTACTAATTGTGAGTAAAAGTAAATTCAAGATTAAAAGAATTTCTCGATTAGGTCAAATCCTGCATTTTGGGTAAAGCTGCTGGACGTAGAGATAGCCATTCTCATCGGCATTTGTGGCTAATTTTTTTCCTACTCTTATATTATCCAGTCTCTTTAATTCACGGCAGTTTTGCTCCTGTTGCTGTAGGCTTAAAAAAAAAAAGGGACTTCTTGTTTTTCTTTCTGGAAAAACTTTCCTATTAGTACACTAGTACTCACCATGCTGAAATTTCTTCTCGTGTATTGAAAGATTTGCTCTTACTCACATATGATATAGTTCATAGATGGTTGTAGGACATGGTTCCTTTGCTAAGATGTAAAAGGGAAAGAGAATTTAAGTTGAGATTTGGATTTTTTTTCTTGTTAAGGATTTAAATTTCCAATTTTTTTTTGAGAATTTTCATGCTAAGGGCATTTTTAGATTATTGGGTGGGTTTTATTTCTTCTCTTCTCTGATTGTAAATAGATTTATATTTCATGTGGGTTTTTATTGTTGAATCAAGGTTTTCTTCATTTTTTTTTTAATTACCTTTTGCATAATGGTATGGGATTCATCTTTTTCATGGGTAAAGCTTTACTTACTTATACTTAGTTTTCCTTTTATTTAGTTATTCTTGTGACTTGGCAAAGGGGCTATTTCCTTATTTATGATAGTTTGCACATTTAATTGTAGGTTGTGCATATAAAGTTGGACAAATTCTTTTCCTGTTCAAACTTGTGGTTATTGTGCCACGTATTGCTGTTGCTTACTTTTAAGTGGACTGTACTTCTTCGAGCTAGAGGGAAAGTCAGGGTTCCTAATTATTTTTGTAAATCCTGTATAGAGTATTGAGTTGTTTCTTGGGGTTGCATTCTCCATTGTTATTGTTAGGAATTAAACCAATATAAAACAAATATATACAAATACTTATAATTGGAAGTGCATGTACATTTATCAGAGTTAAAGTAGCTTGCTCAGATTAGGGTTTTCAGTATTTTGTTGGTATTTGGGGGGTTGATATTGTAATAGTTTTCAGCTGTGGTTAGAAAATTCTATTTTGAATACAGATTAGTGCCTGCCTTAATGATGGTCTTGTAGGTTGCAGGCATTACTGCTTGTTAACGATAAATTATTATTGTTGCTCATTGATTGTTATATTCTCCAGCCAAGCTTCTATGAATTTGTTTCCTAACAGAATAAATGCAGTTTAGTACCATCAACTTAGTTTATTTAACATCTTTTTGTTTGGTTCTCTTCCTTCTTCCCCAGATACATAGGTTTTTTTTCTTTTTTTTTTGCTCTTTGCATTCCGCCCTTGTGGATGTATTTTGAAAGTTTCAATCTTCTTGTACACCTGCAAAAGTTCAGGTAGGCAAAGATATAACTTGCATGTGTTGGCTTGTTTCAAATTGCAGTTGGCTTGTTTCAATAACCTCTATACTGAAACTGACAGCATGTTTGTCTCACATTTGGAACACCTTGGTTAATTTTTGAATACATACATAAAGACAGCTAAAATTCTCTTCTGGAATTTTCCCTTATCCTGTGGATGTTTATCTAATTTCTGGCACCTAAGGCTCCTAGCACATTAAACTCATTCTTCTTTTTCACATAAAAAAGTAATTACAAATTGCATCTGATTATAAATAATTTATTTAATTTATTTCAAAAAGTACATAGTTGGCTTTTTGTACAACTTGCTTTTGCATTACAGGTACCTCATTTTTCATCTAGTATGTATATAAAAACATTATTCTTGAATAATTAAGCACTCATATGCCTTTAAGGCTCCATATTGCAACCTCACATGAAACATGAGAAGACTTAAAAGAAAGCTTACACACATTTCTTCCTTGAAGGAGAACTAACTACACTCTATCTGAAACAAACATGAATATTTCTTCCTTAATACACTTATATAAATAAAAAGAACATACATCTGGCATATAAAATAAAGCTTACTTCCTTTTGGGCTCTGCCATTTTTCTTGGAGGGATGCAATATGAGTTTAAGAAACTTAAAAGTTCACTTTCATAAAACATAAATTAAATAACTTCTGAGCTGCCACCACAACTTAATACAGATTAATACTGATATTAAGTTAGTTTTCTTCTGAAGTCATCTGCACTTCTGCACTGGCTGCACGGCCTTTCTTGCCTTGGCCTCCAGTCACTTGGCAACGATGCAGCATGGCTTCTTGGTAAGCCTTGCGTACTGCTTTGCGATCAGCAGGCTTACGAGATTCAGTTAGTTTGGCTTGGTCCACTTCCGTTGTAACACCTAAAGGTTCCAGTTTGTTACGTGGCAGCCATTGCCTGAATCACAAATATAAACTTATAAGCACAATCTGCAAATGTGAAATCTACATTCAATTTTGCATAAAAAGAATCTACAGATAATGCTTGAGAAACATGCCATCCGTATAATCACAAGCTACGATAAAGAGAACCAGCAAAATTTCAATGTGGACAACTCACAATTTTCATTCACAATTAAATGGGGCAAATTTTAGGCAGTGTTTATGGCTAAATACTCATGATTCAAAAGACATCTTCATTGTCATGATCCTGCATCCTCTGCTCATGCAATTAATACTGAAGTTCACAATTTAGAAGTAACAGGCTTAGCACTAAAGAAGAAACCTCCAGGTACAGTAAAATCTTTCATACTCTTGAAAATATTGAGAATGTTAGAGTTTCTTTAATGAATAGTCCAATGTGTCCTGTCAGAAGGCATTCTCTGATACTTACATGAGCCACCATGAATAGTGACTAAAGATTTAAAATTTCACCTGTACAAGTTGCAAATTGTCATAAATTAAGTCATCAAGACGTGAGCAATCATGTTATTTTTTGTGAATGATTTTTTAATGAAATCGAACATAAAGATGTTAATTTCAATTTATGAATGTCTGATGAAGCCCACTTTCCTTTGAACAGCTTCGTAAATAAACACAATTTTCGGTATTATGCACAGAAAAACCTTGGCAGCAGTTAAAATCCCCTCAAAAACATATTAAATAAACGAAAAGTATAACAAACTGTTAATCCTGTAGAAAAAAAGTACAAAAAATATATTTAAATTTCTTAAAGAATTTATTTCTAAAATAATATCTTTAGAATAAAAACCTGCTAAAAAAAGGTATTCCACCTAACTTCATGAGCAGCACCTACATTCAGAAAAGGTGGAGCACTCTCTCTTCTAAAGGAATTATTCGGTCCATATTTCTTTGAAGATGCCATATGGTCACGCACAAATTGAGAATGCAGTTCATTAAATGCACTGATTCAAAATTTCTTACATAACCATTGAGAAGAAGAAATTTTCCTATCAATAGAAGACTTGGTTTCAACAAAACTGTGTAACAGCTCAAAATGCATGCATCTGTACAATTGGTTTCAACAAGACTGTGTAACAGCTCAAAATGCATGCATCTGTACAACAGAATTACAACATTTGTTTGGAAATCATGTCATTTCGAGATGCCTGTGCCATCCCCTAACTTAACTGATTTTTTTTTTTAATGGAGATACCTAAAGATATATGCAAACAAACTGCAAAATATTCAGGAACTGAAGATAGCAATTCATGAAGAAATTGGAAACATCACAGTAAAAATGTTGCAAGGAGTGATGAGAAACTTCAAAAAGTGATTGAAAGAATGTGTGCACAGTAGTGGATAGCATTTGGATGTTTTCAAGAAATAATGGTTACATGCAAATGGCATACCATTTTCTATATTTTCATATAATAAAAGTTAACGTAATACAATATCTGAAGTTTTATTTTAATATTTCAAAATTTCCCATTTCTTTGGTTCACCTGTAGAATGTGCTATAAAAACAAAAATAAATTAATAGAACATATTTACTGAATAACCGTTTGCTTTGTACCCATAAATTTGTGCCATTGTAATAGTGCTCTCGGGCATTCTTGAATTGATGCAAACTGTGGAAAGTTCAGTGTTACACAAATATAAATACTGAAAAAAAAATGTAAATGGAGTGTTATTTATGCACGCTCTTTAAATGCAGTGGTTTTCAGCGTCCCATTCTAAATTGGGCGTGAAAGACTGATTAATTTTGCTCAGAGGACTCTTTATCAGGCTTCAGGTTCTTTTACGTGCCGTAAATCTATGACACCGGACCAACAGCTTTACTTCCCTTCCGAAGGAAGCCATGCTAAGGATTTTTACACCCAAAAAAATCCATCGTCCTCCGCCAGGTTTGAACCTGCAACCTTGGGTATATGAAGTTAGCAATGATAACCATTACACCACAGAGGACGACATAAATACTGACCAAAAACATATCATAAACATATGGAAATTAAAAGTGCTCTATAAAAGGTTATGCAAAAACAATTCTAAGAATGTAAAAGTAGTGTCCTACTATATTAGATATCAATGCAAACTCCACCTTTCTTTTTAAAATAATTGGTTGAAAGCATTTTAGTAACTACAGCATTGCATATTACTTACTACTTGTAAACACTTAAGAAGACTATAGTCAATAGTGATTTTACTCTCAGGGTTACCAGATAGACATAAATGAAAAGCAAGACCAAATCAAAACATAAAAATGAAATTATACGAGGGTCATTGAAAATTTTGAGCATCAACAACAAGGCAACATAAGCCAATGTAGTTCTTCCTAGCTTTGAATTGGAGTCGAGATAGTAAAGATAGTAACATGTGCAAGCCTGGGCATGCTCCAACAATATGCAGCATCATCACTGCTATGTATATGCATGCAGGTGGTGTTATGCCAGACACTAGGATGGATTTCTGTTGAGAGAATTTTAACACTGTGATTTTCTATAAATTTAAAATCAGTTTAGGGGAGAGAGAGAATGCCCTAAAAGAATGTATTATGCATTTGCCAATGGTTTACAGAGTATAGAAGAGGAAGAAATTCCCTTTGAAGATGAAGGTTGCACAGGACAGCCAGCTTAAAAAACGAACGAAAATGTGAAAGTAGAGCACATGTTGCAAGAAGACAATCATTGCACACAATTACAGATTCAAGGGGCTCTGAAAATTGGGTCTGCAGCAGTGAGGACAATTAAAGAAAATCTTCACGTCAGGCAGGTCTGCAGTTGGATCCATCACCACTTCACAAATGAGAGAAGCAAGCACATATGCATTGATACCAGGAAGAGGAAAGATCCAAAATCATATTTAACATCATAACAGGATGAAAGCTAATCATAAAATTCCAGAAACCAAGTGACAATCATCAGTCTGGGTCTTTCCAAGAGGGGATCCCCAACAAAACTGAAGTGACCAAGAAGGGTTGGCAAGAAAATGATCTGTACTTTCTTCCCAGCTAGTTGCCAGTAATTTCACCTGAAGGCCAAGAGACTGTCCTACCTGATGGTATACCACAAAATGTCTATGCAAGTCTTCAATGAACTGAGAACAAAGCACATAAGACTGGTCTGCATGGAAAATTGTTGCATTGTGACAATGCCTCTGCTCACAATATGCGAGAAACAACTCAATTTCTGTAGGAGTCTGGAATCACATACTTGTCTCCCCCTCCTCTGTAAGTCAGATCTGGCCTATGTGACTTTTTTCTATTTTCAAAAATTAAAGAAAAAATTCTAGGTCATGATCTGCATCACCTGAAACTGCAGTAGTTGCTTATGAAGAATGGAGTTGCACTCTCTCCAAACAAGAGTGGCATTAGGCTATTAAAATTGGTTCGAAAGGACGAGATAATGCATACAATGCAACGGTGAATACTTCGAAAATATATAATGATCAGATCTACACTTTTAAAATGTTAATGTGTTCATTCTCAAAACTTAAGTGATCCTCAGATTACACAAGCATCAATGCAATTAGAGTACCTCTAATAACTCTTACAAATCCTCATTTCTTTTAACTCTAAACAGGTTGGGTAATATTGCAGTTATTTTTAGGGTCGGCTTCACCAACAACGATAATATTATTTAACTCGGGTAAAATAGTGGTTTTTACTTTGGAAAATTAGCTGTTTCACCAGTCACAGTAATGTTGCTGAGACCTGCAAGCCCATTAAAGCTTTACCTGCCATTTTTCACTGTTTACAGATCCGTATGGTAAATATTCCAGCTAAAATAAAAATGGTGCCACAAGGAATAATAGATTTAGTTATAGACAACAATGAAGTAGCAAAGTAATTAGTATAAATGTATATTATGACATAGACTTGAGATGTGATCCTGTCTCACACCATCAACTTGTATGCTCTGCAGTTGAGTGGTTAGCATTCCCACTTTACAATCAGAAATTACAGATTCAAATATATATGGATTTTTCTCTGTTTTTCTGGAGGCATACATGTGGGAATATTTCCAGATATAAATTATTAAAGGCCCAAGTTAAATTTAATTCTTTCTTGAGTCAACTTCCCTGAAATTACTATAAAAGTTATAGGGAGCTATACAAATGAAACAAAGTTCTGTATTCTATCTCAAAACAAAAGGAGCAAGAACCAGAGTTTCTAACCAACATGTAGGCAGTTAAATAATAGAAGTTTCACTGTTAATTAGAGATTTGTGCAAAGCTAGATTTTTTGCATCAACACATCTAACCTCTACTTCTCTTCTGTATATTGTACTGCCATGCCATTCTTGGTATACATTTCCAATGTTTGCATAGTGTTTTATTCTCAAAAAAATTTATGGCACTTTCAGTTTTCACCTCCTCTCTTTCATTTCCACAGCATATGCAAGCTTTTATATCATAGCCTTTATGAACAGCCTGTGTGATCTTAAGTACAACAATTATTTCACATGTGATAAATTTCAGATCCAAAGCTACCATTTTATTCATATGAACAGTCTCCAAACTGCAGAATTTCACAAACAGAACAAGTTTTACTTGTACTTCAATCAAATTCAGTGCAGCAGTTTAGATTTTAGACATGCTAATTAAAAGGCATTAACAAGCAGCAGCATTTCTTGATTGGGGTTGAAACCTCGAGGTGAAACATGCCTCAATGTTCCAATAGTAATGATGAAAACTGGGTACATAACACAAGAAATTATTGCTGTGGTGAAACCAGCCCTTAGTTGGTCAAAGCTATGCTGAACCCCCGTTAATAATTTATGTAATTTTAAGTGAATTTAATTTTTTCTATTTCACTGTGAGCCAACTTTCCAGCTGGATAATGCGTGATGGCCACTCCACCTCCCCATATTGATTAGATGATCACCTACCTTCTCCATGCTTAGGGAAATGAGTCTGGGATCAGGTTGGCAGGCCCAGGCACTTCATGGGTTGTGTTATGATAAGTTTATTTCTTAACATCTAATCTAGCCATATCACTCACCAAGTTCGTTTTGTATCAAAGAACAGCACCAGATATACAGGTTCTGCATAGTTGGAAGCCAAAGCCAGAACTTCTGTAGGTGGTGCTGGAATTGGGACCCCATTGTGCAAATATCCTGTACGGGGCATCTTTGGGTCGATTATCTAAAACAAATTTTTTCTTTATATTAATGGAAGGGAGCAAGGCTTATGAGAGAATCTGAGGAGAACAGCATATCAACAGTGTTAACTTCACAACATCTTTTGAAGAGCTTAGTGCTTATCAGGATGACAAGTAATAATTAGATTATAGGTACCAAAAATAACACAATCTAACATATGAAATACAACCAAATTAATTTCCAGAGTAAATATGTAATTTGCTTAAAGTAGTTTTCAGTGCACAGTCCCGCTCAAATCAGCCCATGACTGTACTAATGAATGTTTCACTGTTTCAAACTTTACTAATTTGGCTAATTAAGATTAAATTTGCTCATTTTCATTGCTTTCATAAGAAAGATGTACATTAGCACTTGTTTTACTGTTAGAACCAGCTGAAAAATTCAGTACTACAGCTTGTTTTCCAGTTCTCTGTGTGGTTACCTTACCAACAGTCACAAATGATTCAGACTCGAAAAGCAAGTGCTTGCAAAGGTGAGCTGATTTTGAGGAGATGATTCTGATGTAATTAACCCTAACTTGGAGGCTTACCAGAGAATGAGTGTGCATTATATAAGAGGGATTTAATGCACACTCTGGGTAGAATTCAAGTAGTTCTTCCTCCCCCCCTTCCATTCAATAACAAAGATAAAGAAGTATTGTATTTCTTCAAAAATTCAAAGACTTTACCAGCAATTCATTTTGTTCCCTGAATCCAAAAAGAGATCATAAATGTATATGTAACACTACATTTCATATGAACAAAACTTATGTAACCTATATAACTTATGCATAACTTGTGCATCATTTATTCCATTATTATTGTTTTATCTATTATTTTATTATTATTATTTATATTATTTATTATTTTTATTAGTACTTTAAAATTTATAAAATTATTAATTATTTTTATTATTTATTTTACTACTAGGATCTTTTTTTCACAACCTCTGTTAGGCTATAAATAAAAGACAAGTTCATGGAAAACAATTATTTTATTACTTAAAGTTTTATACACTTATGGTTACTTTTCAACATAATCACGAAAAGATTGAGACATTTATCGCACCTGTGCATAAGCTTTGTTATACCCACTTCAAAAAATGTAGCTGCCAATGATTTCAAATGAGTATTGACGTTATAATTTTACTATTTCACTATTTGCTATTATGGCAACCCATAACACTTTGCAAATTTACCAATTACTTCAGTGTTTTCTACTGCCATAGCATTTTTTCAGCATAACAGTATCTGACATTGCATGTTAACAGTGTCCACCATGATGCAAAGACATCTGAAGCAACAATACCAGATTTTGTTTATCTCTTATAGTTTACTAATTATGCGAGTCATTCAGAATGAGGAGGACTTCAGAGACTATTCCCAGAAAATTCTATTCATTTGTCATAAAAATATCTTAAACTGTACTTTAATCAAAACTGTTGGTGGAGAGATTTTCTTTGAAATTTTTGTATCGCATGTTTGAAAGATGCTGAATCTAAAAGGTAGCAAGTTTGGCATTTAATAGACTTTTGTGTTTGACCATGCATGCACTAAAAATGGGAATTTTGGATTCAGGGAAGCTCAAAACTTTTATTTTTTTATGAATTCTTGGTGTCAAATATTCTAGTGGAATGTAATATTTCCTCTATTTACTATAAACATATTTTCTTATTTTCTGTATTTTCTTGTTTTATATCATAAATTATGCATAAGGTTTATTCTTTATCTTCAAGTGACTTTTAGTATGCTTAATTAGAGGATTATCTTTTAAAATTCTTGACACAGGATTTAAAATCTCCGTCATTCCTTCATAACCAGTATTTGAATATATCATAGTGACACTCCATTCTCCTGCAATTCTATATGAACTGCTTACCAGTGCAGGATACCATGGATATCCTCTACACTTTGCCCACACTAAATCCAATGGTTCTAATGATCCTCCACTCCCTCCTTCCTCTCCTGAGGATTCTGCCCCAGAAGGGCCATGCTGCTGCTGTAAATCTATACTGGAGCTACCACCGTCTTCACTTGTTCCTGAACTTCCATCTGTAGTGGAACAACTGGAGCACGTAGAATCAGATTGTGTCTCCTCATCAGTCTCAACTGGAATATCTAGAAAATATATTAAGAAAAAAATGTATTAGCAATTCATTGCTAGTAGAAAACAGCTTCTGTGCCTACTACTTATGGCAGTGCACCGTTGAAAAAAAACAATACTTTTCCTTGCATATCTCTTTTTCGACCAACAAAAACAGCTCCATCTAATAGAATCCATTTTTAACAAATTTCTGGAGGATTTCCTATTTACTACTTAAATAGGGGAGCCTCTTATAGAGAATTCAGGAAATTTGTGGAAGGTACTAGAGTTGGAGCTTTAATAGTGGTAGCTATTCATTTACAACTGATACAAAAGCGATACATATTTTGCTATTCCTCAAAGCAGTTACAAGTATTGTACAACCTGTAGTAAGTAACTTACTTCTTCATTCAGAGGCAAATTTTATTCACAAAAGTATGGTTTAGCTATGGAAAATCCATTATCTCCAACACTTGCAGATATCTATGAGTAATTTATAACTCCATGTAACCACAACCCTCCCATAAATATCTGAGAGAAAAACTACTTTCAGTATGAAAAATGGCTAACTATTACAGACATTTCGGTTGAAATAGGAAAAAGGATTTACTAAAGCTCACCCAAACACTTATTGACAAAACCTACTTCACATTCAGAAGCAAATTTTATTCACAAAAGTATGGTTTAGCCGTAGGAAATCCATTATCTCCAATATTTGCAGACATCTATATGAGTAATTTACAAATCTACATAACCACAGCCTTCCCACAAATATACGACACCTAGTATAGATATGCAGATGACATATTGGCAGTAGTAAATAGAGAAGTAGTCGAGGACAGCCTTAAATTGCTAAATCTTCAGGATAGTTCCATAAAATTTACATTAGAAAATGAATCAAATAGCATGCTTCCCTTTATGGGCCAAAAAATAATCAGGAACCATAATAAACTAGAATTTGGAATCTATAGGAAAGAAACACAGACTGACAACTATATAGTAAACAGCAGATACAACCCAATTTCACACAAACACGCCATGATCAACAGCCTTGCATTAAGCTAGAAGGAATACAAATTAGAACTTAATCGGATCACAGAAATTGCACAAAAAATGGCTACATAGAACAACTGGTAAAGAAGAAGATTAATAAATTTAAAGAAAAGAAAACAGTAAAAGAATAAAATCAGAAACCAGCTTCAAAAAATTCACTTACCACCCTTTGGCACACCAAACATTTCAAAAAATTTTCAAAAAATGGAACATCAACTTAGTCCCAGTTAATAAGTACAGTTTAAAAAAACCTCCATACAAACACGAAAGATAAAATCCCCTCACTGAAACAATCAGGGATATATAAAATCAGCTGCAAGGAATGTGAAAAGGTATATATAGGGAAAACAAAAAGACACATTGGACAGTATTTTAAAGAACACATAAGGTATTTAAAACATAAACAGACAGGTAAGTCAGCTGTGACACACCATATTTAGACTCAAAACCATAATTTTCACAGTGAACTCAAGTTATTAAAATCGGTGCCGAATCCAATTGGATTAACAATTTCAGAAAATCTGTTAATTCAGAGAAACAAAAACAATGTCAAATTTTTATATACCACAAACAGTCTCATCTCAAAATTCGTCTACCCATAAGAGAGACCTCTACAGGCCGCTACCACAAGTTCATGCATCTCTGCTGAAGATGGCGACAATAGCCACCGAAACATGTCTCAAGTAAGTTAGTTTCTTATTTCAACTAGTGAAGTTTGAGTGTGATGCTGTTTTTACTCTTAATTAGTTACTAAGTATTCCCATTAATGTTTTAATTGTAACTCTTTTGTATCAGCTGCAAATAAATAGTTGGCATATCAAAGTTAATATTGCAAGAAAGTGGGAAATCTGTACAAAATGAGAGGGAATACATGGTTACAGAGATTAATCATTTTCAATGTGAACTAAATTATAAATAATTATGATTATAATTAAGACAAAATTCCAGTCAACAAAAGCCCAGGGATATACAAAATCAGCTGCGCAATTGTGAAAAATGATATATAGGATAAACAGAAACCTACAAATAACATTCAAAGACACATGAGCCATATTAAATACTTATAAATCAGAACCTTTCATTTTTTGGGAATAAAACCATGTCTTCAAGAAGGATGCAAAATTGTTTAAAGCCACCCAAAAACCTTAACAACTAACTCTTTTGAAGAAATTATTTTATTGTGGAGAATCAAATTTATTACGAACTAGGTCTCTTCATTAAATATATAACATTAAGGAAATAGCCCCAATAAGAAGCACCGACTTGGGGGTCAATTGGAGCTAAGTATGATGGCAAATTTCTTTTGGAGCATTTCCTTGAAATGCCAAGATTTTATTATATAAATTAGGAAGTTATAAGAGTTTCCTAATTCAGCTGATATGCATTCACTTCATTGTGCTTCCTAAAAAGCATTATTATTTATAAACCATAAATTTTATTATTTAATGTATGCAAGAGATAAAATCACTGCATTCCTATGTTCTAGAAGTCCATGCAAATTTCTACAGTTCACATACTACTTAAGTTTGCAAAGTGTTTTATACAGAGTTTCACTCAATCCTTAGAATATATTATCCAACCTCTTTAGCACTATTGTTCTTTCATTAATAATGACTGATAACTATACAATTAAAAATTGCTGAAATTAAAGACAGAAATTTAATACAAACAATTTTGATCATGAATGAGAACTTACCTCCACCACTTCTGTACACTCGAAAACTCTCTGAGCAAGGTAAGGGAGAAGCAGATATCAAAGAACTGTTCTGTGAAAGTTCCGAGTTTTCTCCTACTGCAGCTAGTAGTGGATTTTTTTCTGGAGTTGATGTCTCCAACTTCTCTAAGTTTTTACGTGGTCTGCCCACTCGACGACGATTTGGCACTTGTGAGGATCCACCAGATCTATAAAGGAAACTCCAAATTTAAATTAAATACATTTTGAATAAGTTATAGCTATCATTGTTAGATGAGTGATCACAAATACAGCATGCACATTGCTATCTTCACATTCAGGGGAAAAAAAAATGTTCTCTATAACATTCCTAGTAGCCTGAGCTGGAGTGCTAGCAACAAATTAAAGTTGATACTTTTTCTCTACCGCATTTCAACCAAAAATTTCATATCAATATTGAGAGAGAATGCATGTGTTAGATAATTATGTGAATGTCAGATTTTCTTCATTGTATAGAAGTATTTTATGCAAACATCAAAGTATATATAGATATGAGAATAAAAAGTTTTCAAGAAGATATATGAAGCTCTTATATGTGATTTAGAATATATTTCTTGAGGATTCATGATGTCCTGGATTGCAGAACAATTTTTTTCCCAATGAAACTCATCATACCAACCTTGAAACATTGCTTCTTCAGACTGACTTTTTTCAATTACTTAGTTGTGTCACTGTAAGATCTTAGATTTTTCTAAATACACTTTCTAAATACTCTTTCTTGTGTTCGCCAACTAACATATTCTAGGATTCTTTCCTGCCCTACAATATTCATATCTTCATCTTTTTTCTAAAAAATCCATACGACAGTACATAACTCTCTTCATCAGCAACAACATCAATGACATTTCTTACACAGGAAATCACAGCTAAAACTGAATTCTTGGTATAGACCTTTGTGAGGTTAACAATTTAATGGTGTGTAACAGGCTAAGAGGTTCAAATAGACATAGAGAATTTACTTTCATGAACCAAAATGCCTAAATTGTGCCTGATCACTTATAGTTTCCAAGAAATTGAAATATTGACCTTATAGATTTTATGGTTCTGAATATTGTAGCAATTAGTTATCATTTTCTTTTATTAGTTGAATTTCAAATAAAGGCAAGAGTCTATATGAAAATTTAGAAAATAGAGTGATTTTAAATATTCTACCCAATAAAACTCTTAAATTTTTTTTATTTATCTTTTATTTGGGATTAAAAATGTTCCTTTAAAGATTTGGTTAAGTAAATAAAAGTTATCAAGGGATTTTTTTAGAGAAAAATATGAAGATTTTACAGATATTTTAGAGCAGAAAAGAAGCCTAGAAAATGTTAGGTGGTTGACACAAAGAGTATTTTGTATTTATATTCAGAAAAATCTAAGAGCTTACAGTAACTGAACTAAGTAATTGAGAAAAGCAAATCTGAGGAGTCAATGTCTCAGAATTGGTATGATGAGTTTCACTGGAGACAAAAAAGGCGGAAAAAGAGCTAAGAAGTTGAAAACAAACAGAAGAGTTATAAAAGAAAACAATTTTTAGTAATACTTTTTTTCTGGGCCTGCTTTTACTACTAGGGCACTGCACGTGATGACACTGATGATACATAGAATGAAGATGGAGCAATGGTGGAATGGATGGCAGGGGAAACCGGAGAACCCGGAGAAAACCCATCCCTGTGCCGCTTTATCCACCACAAATCTACATGCTGTAGCTTGCGATCAAACCCAAGCTGCTAGGTAAGAGATGAGTGGTCTAACCACTTGGGCACACTGTAGCCTTTAATAGTGCATTGGGAACATAAATGTTTAATGGAGAAAAAAAAAAAAAGAGTGCAGCGACAGAATGAAAAATCAGATTTATATAGTAGCAATTGCAGAAGGGAATAATCAAATATGAAAACTAATGTAAGAGTACACAGTAAAGGTTAAGCAAAAGGGCACAGACAAAGACCCAGCATATGGAGGGAGTATTACAAGAAATTATTTGGAGGAAATAATTGACAACACAGGCCAAAGTAATAAGAAAGTTTAATAGTTGTGTTGAAAATTAAGACTAAGAGATAGTCAAGAAGAGATAACTTAACAAACTGCACAACTAATAAGCATTAAAGCCAGTAGAATAGATGCACTCTAGCTGGATTCTCAAAATTGTTGTTTGAAAAGAGGGAAGAAGACTAATTCTTGTAAAACTGTATATTATTAGAAGATGGGGAGGTGCCTAAGAATTGGAGACTGAGTATTTAAGCCAATTTTAAAGAGAAAAGTAGATATAAACAATCCACCAAACTAGAGATGTATTCCCTGACTATCAGTAGGTGTGTTAACCAAACATTTGCAGGATTAGGCAGAAAAAGAAGAAGAATTATACAAATTCTAAATGTGATTCAGAAGGGATAGATCCATTATAGGCATTATTTTTAAAACAAGAATAATTACATTTAAATATTTGGCAAGAAAGAGTATATGCATTTTTTATAGATCTAGAATTTAACACTATTAATAGAAATATACTCCAGACCAAGATGAAGGAATTGGAATAAGCATGTTTATAAAGATACTGAAATTACCCTAGATAAGTTTTTTTTTGCTTTAGATATATCAGTAACAGCCTGGAGTGGATACCAAATTCAATGAGCTAAAACAAAGATGTAAATTAAGTCCAATATTATCTAATCTATTGATAGATTACGTATTACAAAAAATGTAATGTGCTACACTCACATCACTTTTTTTTACTTTACAGCAGCAAACTGTTCTTACAAAAGCTTATTCTTTTAATTACTTCATACTTTTCAAGATAAACATTAGAAGAAATGGTTTTATCATGACATTTCCTTGTACATGGGTAATAAGGAAATACAATAGGTTAAGGCAATAGTCAAATCTTTTAAAAGTTTATGATATTAAAATTCCATTCTCTTTGTTTAATCAGGATGAAAAAAACATCTTCCTATTTGTATTAGAAAATCTAAACTTATAACCAGCAAATTCTCAAAAATGGTTAACTGTACAACAAAAATGTAATTGACAAATTGTAATAAGATCTAAGCTTTTTGTGTAGTATGTTTTTATCTTTCTTTTGTAGTTTACCAGTTATGCAAAAATCACTGAGCATGAAGAAGACTTCAGAGGTAATTCACAGAAAATATAAAATATAGATTTTATTTGTTGTGTAAATATCTTTAATATGCAATATTTTATCCAAAATTGTTATACACATGCAAATGTGTAGAATTTTTTTCCAAAACTGCTTTTACTGTGTAATGTACTCTAAAATGTGTATTTCCAGTGAAATCTCATCATTGCATACCTTCTCCACCTTGCACTATGTGCAAAGTTAAAGTAAAAATGGATAAGGAGAAAACAACACTGGATGGGTAGAATCAGATGGAAAACTCAATGCCAAAGACAGGATTTGACTTAAGGATCTCCCGGTCTCTAGCCAGTTGCTCTAACCACAGAAACTTTAGATATTACCTTGTGGTTTACCGGAAAACATGCAAGTCAGTTGAGAAATTTAATACATGTTACCAAGGCAGCTCAGTGGTTAGAGTAACCAGCTAGATACCATAAGATCCGTGGTTCAAATCCTGGCTATGGGTTGTGGATTACTATAGTTTGAGTTTTTCAATCTATCTGAGAAAACATTGTCCAATAATTAAAATAATTGAGTCCAGGCTCACTATTTGCTTCAATTTAAATCATTAAATATTTGCAGATATGTTTATTAACATTGTTGGCTATTTTCAAAAAGCTCTTCTGCTTAACAAACAATTTTTTTTGGAGTGGGGGGAGGGGGGCAGGGAAGAGAGGCCTTAACTTTTACCATCCCTGACAAAATCAATCCACTACTCTACAAAATCAAAGTAATACATTCAGTGTACGATTCTATTCCTTATATTTCAAGAAAATGTCAAACTTCTAACCAATTTGTCTCTTTCCTCTAAATTTGCAGTTAGATAGAACACCAGATATACATACGTCGTACTGCTGTTGTGGGAACCAGTATGAGTTTCTGGTTTCCTAAATGCTGCTGCTGCAGCTTTACGTGTAAACAGCACAGCTGTTCTTCTATTCACTCCAGATGGAGACACAGACATTGGCAGCTGAGAGTGATCACTTCCCGTTGTTTGCTTGGTTGGTGTTGTAGCAGATGTTAATGTTGATGCTTCTGGAAAATAATGTAGAAACTAAGTATAGTCATGCTACAGAAGAAAGTAATAAATGGAAAAAAAAAAAAAACTGCTTATTTGAACACTGATTTTTTTTCCCCCTTTTACTTTCTTTCTTACGTTGACTTAGACTAAAAACGTTAACCGGAATTTCAATGCTCCAAAATACAGTACTGAATTAGCCTATGTAGTATATAGGTTCTTACACAGCATATGCATGTCACCTTCCATGGTGTACGGGTTACCAAGCTAACTTCCTATACCCAAGGTCGCGGGTTCAAACCTGGCGGAGGACGATGGATTTTTTTTGGGCGCAAATGGCTTCCTTCAGAAAGGAATTAAAGTCAGTGGTCCTGTGTTGTAGATTTATGGCACGTAAAAAGACCTCAAGCCTGATAAAAGAGACCTCTGAGCAAAATTAAGCGCACTTTCACACCCAGTTTAGAATGGGATCCTGAGAACCGCAGCAAGTAAAGAGTGTCCATAAATAAAACTTCATTTCATTTACAGCATATGCAAATCTAAGGCTTAAGAGTTTAATTCCTACAAGCCAGTTAAGGTGCAAAAGTTTAATCAAAGATATGATGATGATGATAAATGAGTGCTTCAGTTGGTGTCTAATATTGTCAGGATACAAAGTTTGAAGACTTGTGAATAATAATTCAAGGTGCCAATGTGAGCAACAAATACCTTATGCCTAACCTTCACCAAACATGCAACAAGCATGGAGGTTGTAGTTATGCAGGGAATTTATCAAATTTAATATCACCAGAGGAGAGAGAGAGAGAGAGAGAGAGAGAGAGAGAGAGAGAGAGAGAGAGAGAGAGAGAGATTAATGCACAGGAATTGACAATGAAGACATTCTCCTTCTAGCTTCCCAGTATTTGGTGACAATGTTAGGATACATCTTCAACGCCTGGCATGATTCTGAATGTAGCATATTCATAATTTCTTCTTTGGTACACAGTATGCAGTTTAGTGAGGTTGAAAGGCCAATCTATAGAGATGGTTACTCCGAGAATCATGTCCAGTTGAGATGAAAGTTGGCAACAGCTGATTTTCTTGGTAATTTTGAAATTAAATTACAATTTTGTACAATTTGTAGCTATTTTGAATTTTTATTTTCTTGTGTTATTTTATTTATACAATTTGTATGTATTTTTTTAATACAATAGATACAAATCATATAAATAAAATAACACAAGAAAATACAAATTTGAATTATTAAAGCATTTTATATGTGAATATGAAGAAAAAAAATGGAGTTTGCTAAATAGACAACAAAATAAATAATGGATCTGTTTTAGAAAGAGAATGAATTAGGAACAGTGCAGAAACTGGTGAGGAAGAGAAAAAGAAATTGTCTAGAGCATTGGAACAAAACATATGCAAAGAAGCTTGTGCCAGTGATATGATTGCTTTCTAAGAACTGCATTGAAAGGAACTGCAAATAACAAATAGGTGCAGAGCAGAAAAAATACTAAAATACAATGAACAGGCAATGAGGAATGCATAAAAGATGGAAGAATGCAGTGTACTGGACTTCCAGTGAAAGATTATTTTCAGCAATAATCTATAATTGATATAATCATTAAAGTACATCATGAATAATATATTACCTTGTTGACTACCAGAATCAGATGTGTTGGAAGCATTTACAATAGATGTGTTGCTCACTGCTGCTGCAGAAGTTGTTGGTGTGCTAGTAGCTGGAGGTTCCTCTGGTTCTTCCACTGGATACTTTCTCCAGCCTTTCTTACGACCTCTTCCACTTTTTGGCTTAACAACATTTGCAACAGAGGAGCCTGCAGATCATATCAATTTTTCTAAGTTCACAATTATAACAAAATGGAACAAAAATGAAAGATTTTAATGAACTTAAGCTTGTTATCTGATAGAACTTTCCTCTAAAAAAAATCTGATGTGTTCCATTCAATCAAGTTTTTCTAGCTGTTCCACAAGCATATATTTCTTACAAAACATTATTCTTTTATTTACATAATAAACAGATAAGCATTAACATAATTGGTCTTATCCCTCGCTTCTTTGTAAGTAGAAGGAAAATAAGGAGATGCACTAAGTTAAAGTGATAGTCAAATCCCTTAAAAACTGTCACTATGAGAAACAATTGAAATTTCATTCTCTTTGCTTGTCAGGAGAAAACCAAAGAGAGATGAAAACAAAGCTGACCATTTAAGTTAAAGTAACTAAAAATTGAAACCAATAATTCGGAATATCTCAGAAACTCCTAACTCTACAAAAAAGAATTGTACATGGCATAAATTGTGTGTTTTAACAAGCTCTACACTTTTGGAGCAGTACGTTTTTGTCTATCTCTTATGCTTGACCAGTTACATGAAAGTTATACAAAAGTCATCCAACATGAAGAGCTCTTAAAGGCTAGTCCCAGAAAGTTCAATATATACATTTATATATTTGCACATGGTATTTTGCTCAAAATCATTAGAGCCATTTTTGAGAAAATCAAATTTTTGAAAAATGTTCCACGTAAACGATAGTTTGAGTTTTTCTTGGTCGTTAGGTGAATGCTAGATTGGATAATTTGATTCACAAATTTTCCTATCATCCCTTTCTGTTTGCACTGCTGTATTCTTTAAATCCTTCATATAAAATACATTGGGAGTAATATTACATCTTACCTGTTGCAGTATCTGTAGATTCACTGGCATTCAATGGTGTTTCTTTGCTTAGTGAGGTTTCTTTGTTTAATGATGGTGTTTCTTTGTTTGACGATGGTGTTTCTTTGCTTGATGATGATGATTCTTTGGTTAATGATGTTTCTTTGCTTGATTTGTTTACAGTTTTTGAAGTACCTGCTGAAAAAAAAATGACATTATTGTTAGTGTTGTTTAAAAATTATTTTAATATGTTCAAATCTTAGGATTCTCATATGCCATTAATTTATTATTAACCCTCAATTACTATATTTATCCAAATGCTAGACAACCCCAAATTTTCAGAACTCAATTTTCGAATAATTTAGCATATCATCTACATATATAAAAAGAAGTAGCATTTAAAAGACATATATAAAAGGAAGTATTTTTAAATGAGATTTAAAGGTTTGCCATACATTTTGAACAAACTAATGGAAACCTAAGCTAATGGTCCTTTCCCCTTAATTTAGTTATTTATTTATTTTTTACTGAATTTGAATTTGCAACAAAATTAATGTTTTGAACAGTTGGCAGAGAGGAGAGTACAGAAATGCACAGTACGGGTGCAGTACAACGTGATGGCAGGGGTGGCGGCATGTACCAGTGTACGACAATGATGGATATGATTTTGTCTTTAGACAAGAATTAAATGTTTTTAGCTAATTTGAATTTGCACAGAAATTTACATTGTGAGTGGGAGAGATGGCATAACAGAAATATACGGTATGTGTGCAATGATAGAACAGAACGGCAGCGCAGCTCTAACGATGACTATGATTTTCTATTTAGACAACATACTTATTATAGTTTTTTACTTAATTTGAATTTGCACAGAAATTTAAATTGCAAGCAGGGGAGAGATGGAGAAGAGGAACAGAAATGTACCATTATGTCTGTGTTTGGTGGTGACGGCTGCAGCTTAGTTGTAATGAAGATTATGGATATGATTTTCAATTAAGACAACATACTAGCATCGTAAAATGTTTTACCTAATTTGAATTTGCTTGTAAATTCATATTTTGGACGAGAAAGACAAAGAATGGAGTACAGAGATGCACAGAATTTGATGGTACAACATGACCACGATGATGGTGGCAGTGAGAGCATAGCTGTAACGATGATTGTGGATGCCATTTGTTTATTAAGACAACAGGCTGAGAAGTCCTCCAATTTTATTTTACTCTTACAGAGTAATCTTTTTTCCAATGAAAATACTCATAGGCTATTAACAGTCAATTTTTGGCATGAAATGGAATGCACAAAATTTTCTGCATGCATCACGACCTTGGCAGTAATCTATACCATTTACCTCAGGCTTCGTCATTGCGATACCTGTGAAGTTTGAAACTTACTTTTTCCCTGTGTGGTATTCAGAAAACATATCGCGAATGCAAGATGACCTCCAGTTTTGAACATTAATATTTTGAGAAAACATTGTCTTATATTTGGATAAATACGGTACATTGGACAACTTTGTTGCTGTAGGATATTTTACATGCTCAGCATCAGTGAATACTGTTCCCTGGAAGTTCATCTGGGTCACTGGCATTTAAATGCAGCAAATTAGTAATTTGTTTTGTTTTAATCTATTTTAATCTACATCCCTTTTACATCTAGGTCACATTGCAAAGAAACTATTCTATAAGATACTTTTGCTAAAGATATGTGATGACCATTTTTATAACTATCCCTATACTATTATAACTATTTGCTTGGTGCCAAGCACATGTTGATAGTATGCCACCATCTGCAATCAGTATGCCAGACATCATGGCCTCTAATTTGTAGTCATCATCCGAGGCCAAATGACAGAATTTAGCCAGACTTTTGAGGCCATGTCACAACATGCAATGCTACTTCGCTTTGTGACAAGCAGATGTCATTTGGGTGTCACTTTAGTCTAGCTCCTTGAATTATATGTGGATAGATGGCAGCACAAGTACATTATCATCTATTTTTATTTTTTACTACTGTTTTAGACAGAAGTTGGAACTTTGGATCATGGTATTTTTAATATCCAATCCAGTATTTACCTTGGTAACAGAGGGAAACTACTAAAAAATCCAGCCAGATTGTTCGACTCATGGGTTTTGAACCCAGGTCCTACTGAATGTGAGCTAGTCATTACCATCTACGACATCCTGCTTGGTAAATTGAGTTGTGCCCAATACAAAGGGGGAATCTGGGAGCCTGGTAACAAGACTGATCCTCGTGCCCAGTACACAACCACCAATGTAATCTGAGCTTTATCGAAGATAAAATAAGTAACTTCATGGTCTATTTCTTACTTAACTCTACCTAATTAAAAACTGAATACATAAAAATAATAATTTATTCCAAAGTAGTAAAAATGTAAATGTTGAAGACTGTCAAGCGGGCTGCTGATATTTGAACTTGCAAATGAATGTACCCACAGAATTCATCGTAGGGTGGTTTTAAAACAAAAATTTAGCCCTCCCACTTCCTTATGAAACAAAGTATTCACTCAATTCCTCTTAGTCAATTAAGTTCTTCCATTTATACAAACATTTAAAAAACTAATAACAAAATTAATACACAACATATATCTCTATTTTCCATCACTTTAATCCCAATACATATTACAACAGGGGCATATATTTCACGAAAGCAAGGGAGACATTGCTTCTGCATTAATTGTTAGTAATACATTAATTTCTATATTTTCAATCAAATCACTTGTGAAAAATTTAGTGATATAATTTTCAAACAGCATATGTGAAATTCTAAAAGGTTGACACTTTTTCCAATAGTTTTTTGGAACTCCAAAAAAAGGAACGGAGTGTTTGCTGATAGTCAATATTTAGACACGCTGTCAATATTATCTTGTTTTGTGGAAACAAGGTATTTCTTGCTTATTATCACCCTGTAGGTAATCCAGGCTGATCAGAGGTTAGGAAAGAAAATCAAGTCAATTTATTTATCAGTTCTTATTTTAAGACAATTTATGTTTTCTTTATAATTAATAATAGCAGTTAAATATTATGAAATATTGCAGATGTTTCTAAAGGAATGCTTGACAAGTTTCATTTCTAAATACAGAAATACACATGTTTTGGTAATTTGGAATTACTCCTACTGGAAGCAATTTTGAAATTGCAAATTACTTGTGCCTTATGGTGAGTGCATGAATCAAAATTTCTCCTCATTTAACTATGCAAAGAAGAAAGCAACCATAAAAAAGATAGGGAAACTCCAACACACACACATATATATATATATATATATATATATATATATATATATATATATATATATATATATATATATATAAAACAAATCCATAAAGTGATTGTGCTTTACTTCACTGTAACTTTTCTACTTATTACTAGTATCCTCAGACCTGCTTTATTATTGCAGGTTTATTATCAGCTTTCTGAAATTTGGCAGAGATCCTATATGACAAAACATTTCAGTAACACCATGATTTTCAAACCTAAGCCTATCAATTGCTTTTTAAGATTTCTGCAGTTTCTCTGCATTTGTGCCCCTCTAATAACTAATGCTGGTTATGTACATGTATGAATAGATGTTAACAAGAGGCATAGCTGCAGAACATATTTTTAGCAAAAGGACAAATATTTACAAACAGATTATAATCTAAGAATATGAGAAAGATTAACATCTAGGGACAGCTGTTTAGCCTGATTTATGCACAGATACAATAAAAATTAAGACTGTGTGCGTGTATATATAAACCAGAAATAACTGGAGCTAAGTAGTTACAGCAGTTAATATTATAAATCTGCTTAAGTCAGCATGTTAATATAATTTGAATGACTGTTTATTGAAGTTGCACACTGGAGTTTTGTGACTTTTCTACCATTACCAGTTAAAACTATGTAGATCTATTATTATATTTCAATTCTAAACAACAGCTGAAAACTTTACCTAAGGAGGAGTCATCCTCTTTTTGTTGTGAAGCCCGACGGGTTGAGTGTCTGGCAAGAGGTTTGGCCACCTTTTTCCTTTCATCCTCACTTGAATCTTCACCTTCTGAATCAGATTCAAATCCATCTTCTCCTCCTGCAAGGTAGCATACATTGTTTTGAAATATGTATGCACTCTCTGCAAAGGAAGAGAAATCTTACCTACTGCTCCCATTGTTCTTTAAGATAAATTGCTTTAGATTCTATATTAGCAATTAATGAGAGTCCAACGCATCTGTTAATGGTAAATTTTGAAATAATATTTTAATATTAATTCCTGAAAGGCTTCTGTTGCACAATTTTGGCACAAAATTAAGTTTCAAGGTCCTCACTCAAAAATGTATATGACCTGTTTTGCAGAGTAAAAATGTGCAAGTTAAGATTTTTTAAATATCTAAATTGTACATCTGTCAAAGACAGGATTACTTATAACTGCTATAGTGCCTTGGATCCTTAGAAACAATTCTTCAGTGATATTGTCTCAATAACAAGATGTTAGCATCATATTTTACAACCTCTAACTTCACTCCTACATTAATATACTTTCAGAATCTGCAGGAGTAGGGAATGGTTCTAATTAATGAAAAATTTATATGCTCCCATTGCAAACAATTCTAGAACATCTGGAATTATAAGTGCCTTAGATCCTTAGAAACAATTCTTCAGTGCTGCTGCCTCAATGACAAGACGTTAGCTTCATGTTTTGCAATCTCTAACTTCACTCCTACATTAATATACTTTCAGAATCTGCAGGAGTAGGGAATGGTTCTAATTAATGAAAAATTTATATGCTACAGTCAGGAAAAATTCTAGAATGTCTGGAATTATAAGTCAACACAATGATTTGACCACTCAGCCATGCAGGCAGTCAAAAAACAACTATTTCTTTTGTTAAATTATAAGGGTCATTTTAAAAGTTTTGAGAATGAATGTTAAAAATTTAGATCTGATCTTTCATATTTGCAACATCCCATCCTTTCAAACTATTTTTCAAATGCCTTGTTGCTGGCAATCTTCTTTGGAGAGAGCCAAAATACATTTTATGTAAGCAGCTACTGCAGCTTCAGACAATACAAATCATTGACCTTTCATTTTTTTTTTAATTTATTTTGAGGGTTTTTCTTTTAGTTTCAGAGTTGTGTGGGACCAGATTTGTACTTTAGGGAGGGTGGGACAAATATTGAATGATGACTGTTTAAAAAATTGTGCTTTTTCTAATGCAGTTGGATAGAGCTATTGTTGTGAACCAATAGTATTCCAAACAGATCAGTCTTAGATATTTTGTTCTCAGTTCATTGATGAGTTGCTTTCTGGCTTTGTCCATCAAGTGGAATTGTCACAATATGGCCACTAACCGAGAGAAATGCACAGATCCTCATCTGCAAGCACCTCTAGCTTACCTCAATTTTAGGAATCTTCTCCTGTGAAGACCCAGACCAATGACTGTCAGTTTCTGGATCGTGCTGATATTTCCACTTTCATCACCTGTTATGAGGTTAAATATATTTTTGGAACTTCCCCTTCAAATTTTTCTATCACTTCCTAGCATCTTTGCACATATGCCTGTTTCGTGCAACAATGATATTTGCACAGCATGCATGCTGCTTTCATCACACTTTCATCACTGCTGTTGTAGCCAACAGGTCAGCACAATGTTCATCAAGAGAATCTCTTTCACTTCTTAACTCTGCAAACCATCAATAAAATATGGACTGCAAACAGCAAAGATGCCTAATGCAGCCTTTCAAGGCGTTCTCTCTCTTCTAAACAGATTTTAAAAATCAGCACACAGAAACGTTCCTGTTTGAGATCCATCCTAGCATATGGCACATATGGAAAAAGGCTGATGTTACACATTGTTGAAGTGCAACCAGGCTTACATATGTTTCTATCTGAACCTCTAACTAAAGCTAGGAAGAAATGCTTTGGCTTACCACCACTCATTGTTGCCCATTCTCAACTTTCTCTATTTTAAATGCAAAGAAAAGAAAAAAAATATATAGTAATTTTACCCCTAAAAATGTACCTCCTTTAAAACTTAAGGGAGATATTACATAAATTAACCCTTTCACTGATCACAAATCATGTATCAGCCATAGTCCATGCTCTGCTCTTTATATAATTATTGCTGTTAATATATCTTAGACTTTAAGATTTATAAACCTTGCTAATTCTTCCACCTTTCAGAGCTAGATACTTGAATGAAATCCTACATAATGCACTATTTTGGTAATTGGTGTACAAAAATCTAATTTGATGGAAGCAACTACTGCAACTACCTTCACTCTAGTCATTTTCTTACACATCATTGTTATATATTTTTTATAATTTTTCCAATTATGTTTCTGTTGAAAACTGATTTTGCCAGTTTCTCACTCTCCGGACTAGATCATTTCTCAAACATCATTTCCGTTCTCCATAAATCTGTTTACTTCTAGGACAAAATGTGTTACATATGAATTTCCAGTAGGAAAAATACTCGTTTTTCATCTCCTCTCAGGCTTCTTAATATGATAATCTGTTTTTTCAACATCACCTACTTTTCCTGCCCTATCATAAATATCTACATACTTCTCCCTTGTCATTTTGTTTTGAGACCTTTATATGATTCAGATTTATACATATCGGCTCAAAGCTATTGTTAATAAAGCAACTGAAAATAACATACCAGATCCAGGTTGTTGCAGACGTGGGACATTTCCTGCACACAAAGCCATTTTGCGCCGCAGCTTTGTAATGTTTGTCTTTATAAGACGCATCCATTTGCCACGCTGTCCACCCTGACTGAGATTCTGGCTTTTCTCTTCTAACTCCATCAACTTTGCCAATCGTTCTGCATTTGGCTGAAAGTTAAATGAGCAGTGCTAAAGTGAGCTTGAGCACCAGTAAATTACCTTAAAATGTTATTACTGTTAAGGACTGGTTCTACAATGTCCCAATAAACTTGCCTATAATTACTCTCAAAATAAACTTTTCTGGTCGATAAACAACACACACATTCTACAATTACATTTCTTCCTCTACATAGCAATTCTATAGAATAAGTTATATGTAATAAGTTTGCCATTCTGAATTCGAGAGAAGCACTACTTTTGGAGAATATGCAAACTGAAAAAAAATGAGAATTGCCTTGCAAATGCAAAGAAACAACAAACAAAATGAAGATTGATTTCTTTTTGTCCTGGTTTAGTTTTAGAATAAAGTGGAACAGACAAACCTCATAGAAACATGTTGCACAAGAATAAATTGATGCAATAAACCAGGGGGAAAAGATGCTAGAAGACAATTGGATCAAAGTTCACATAACCTTATTACTGTATAGGTGACCATTTGCTGATGTATTTCTTGGTTTATTATGAATCAGGTCTATTTTTGGTCTTTAAGGTTAAATAAAACACTGATTTATTTCCTTTCACGAGCAAAATAATCCTTTCCTTGCATCTTAATACTAATACATTACAAAACATAGTGCTTCCAATCATGGCTGCATATGGAATAATAGCTGAACATATTCGTAAAGACTGAAAGGAGAGAGGTTGAGGAAGTTCAGACATTTTGCTTGTGAGAATATCACAAATAGATTGCCTCTGTGGTCGAGTGGTCAGCGAGCTGACTTCTCACCTGGAGGTCCTGGGTTCGATTCCTGGCTGGGGCGGGGAATCTTTCTTTAGCCAGAATTATTCCCTATCCCCCACAGAGTCTGGAAGTATGTATGTGAGAGTGAATGTGTGTGTGCTTTAAGAAAACAAAATGATTTAAACCTACTGACAAGTTGTTTCAAGTGCAAGGCCCCCGATATAACCTTAGATGTTAAAGGGGGCTATATAAATGAAACAATAAAAAAAAATTACAAATAGTCTAGTTGTTCAAAATTGCAACTATAAGGTGTTAAGGGGAGGATTAACCATAACATAGTCTAGATGATTTACAATGATTAGATAAAGAATGTCACAAAGTATATGAAATTAATTAAAACATAACTTAGTTTAAAAAGCCACTGTGAAACATCAGGAAATCCACAGTCTCTTATAAAAGCAAGCTTAAAAATGTTATCTTCATCCAATGTTTGAAAATAATTTTGTCTTTCTCTTATGGCCTCTTCCTGTTATGCAGATTCATTATTTCCTTGTTATCACCCAATAAACAAAATTTTACTCTGATTATTATTGCTTGTGATAGGAATTGTGGAAATATTGAACGTGAAGACGTATTTGTTGAATAATGGATGTATCGGCTACACCAACTTGCTGAAAACTCATTGGCAAACAAACATATCTACCAAGTAATGCTATCTAGTGAAAACGCCAATTGCCTAAAAACATGTAGTACATAACTTTATCAGCATTTTTATCAGCAGATTGTAGAACTTGCCCAAAGAAAATAATATACAGTTATCAAAATAAATCAGCTTCAGTTTTTTTTTATGTTTTGTTGTGCTGGCAATCTTGGTATTTCAAGCACTATTTGCAATAAAGGCATGATTAATTTTAAAAATACGAGGTACATCCAGAAAGTAAGTTCCGTTTCAATTTATCTCCGCTGCAGCGCTGCGATCGCAGTTCCGCACATGCGCGGTAGACGCTCTGTATCAAGGAGAAGAAACGTGCGCCATTTTGAGATCGCTGTCAGCCACATACGCTTTGTCGTGCTTGTTTACAATGTCGGTGTTGATTGAAAATCCCGCCGCTTGTGAAATCAGATCTGTGATTTGTTTTCTGAATGCTAGGAAAGTGAAACCAAATGAAAGTTTACGGACAAAATGCGATGAGTGATTCAATGATGAGAAGATGGCTCCGACAGTTCAATGAAGGACGTAGTGAAGTGCACGATGAAGAACGAAGTGGGCATCCATCTTTGGTTACAGAAGAACTGGTTCACACGATTGATGACAAGATCCAGGAAAACCGCAAGTTTACAATCAGTGCTCTCGCTATGGAATTTCCCCAAAGCTCACGATCACTAATTCATGAAATTGTTACCGAAAGACTGAAATTTCATAAACTTTGCTCACGTTGGGTACCAAAGATTCTTACTGAGCAACAGGCAGCAAACTTCTACGAAGAAGGTATACGAAAACTTGTGCCACACTATGACAAATGCCTGCAAAATTACGGCAGTTATGTGGAAAAGTAGTTTAAGAGTTGTAGAATTTTGTGCAACAAATAATTATTCTGTATCTGTACACAATTTAATTTTATTACCAAACGGAACTTACTTTCTGGATGTACCTCGTATATGTCTGATGTACTTCAAGTCAAAAAATCTGATGTGTTTCATTCACATGACTTTCCCTACATCTCTGTAACAAATTATTTTTAAAAAGCTTATTCTTCTACTTCATGCTAATCAAGATAAACATTAGCAGAAATGCTTTCTTGTAAATAGAAGGGAAATAATGGAGTACACTAGGCTAAAACAATAGTCAAATCTTTTATACGCTTGTTGCCATGTAGATGAAATCCATTTCTTTGCATTGCCAGGGCTGACAAAGTTCCGTATGTGAAAAGTTTTAAGTATTTTAAAACTGAAACCAATAACAAGAAACATCTCAAAAATATATATCTCAAATATCTCGAAAGAAATGGACACGCACGCACACATGCACACAGTTTTTTTTTACGTGTGTGTGCGTACATGTCTGCATGTATGTGAACACGATAATTCAAAAACAAAAAATTGGTAAAATACCAAACTTGGTATATAAGTTTAGTATCTTCCAAGAATGTGACACAAAGATTTTGAGGAAAATTCCCAAACTAGCCTTTATATGGAAAAATTTCCAAAAATTTTAATTTTCTCAAAAATTACTTTAACAATTTTGATTAAAATACTGAATATTAAAAATATTTAATAGGCAAATATAATGTATATCTTCAATTTTTGGGGAACAGCCTGGTCAAACCTCTTTATTCTGGTTGAATTTTGCTCAATTTTGCATAGTTAGTAAACTAAGAAATATGCAAAACCTTACAACACAAAAATTGTAGATCTCTTAAAACACACAATTTATCATAAACGTTTTTTGTATTCGTTGACCGTTTCTGAGATATGCCTTATTATTTGTTTTGGATTTATAATACTTAAAACTTTTCTTATACGGAAACTCCTGGCCATGCATAGAAATGGATTTCAATCACATGGCAATCAGCTTTTAAAAGATTTGACTATCTTTTTAGCTTAGTGTATTCCCTTATTTCCCTTCTAATTACAAGGAAGAAGTAATTAAGACAATTTATGCTGTTAAGCTCAACTATAAAAAACACAACAGATAGGAATGGAACACAACAATTTTTACTTTCTCCAGCCCCATATGTACAATGTACATAGGGATAGAGAAGGTATTGTAATGCACCCAAAAATTCAATACCGAGATCTCACCAGAAACATATGTTTTGGGGTCCCCCCGAGTCCGAAAAAAGCATTTTTAAAAAAAGGTCCATGTGTGTGTCTGTCTGTCTCTGTGTGCATAGCCCCAAAACAAAAAAGACTGTTAAATACCAAACTTGGTATTTAGGTTTAGTATCTTCCAAGAATGTGACATGAAGACTTTCAAAAAAATCCCCCCATCACAAACTACCCTTTACATGGAAAAAATTTCGAAAATTTTGATTTTCTTAAAAATGGCTCTAACGATTTTGATTCAAATCCTATATATTAAAGCTATTTATGTCCAAAATAAAATGTATATCTCAAATTTTTTGGGAATAGCCTCTGAAGACCTTTATTTTGCATGAATTTTGCCAAATTTTGCGTAACTGCTAAACTGTAAGAGATAGAAAAAAACTCACAACCCAAAAAATGTACATCATGACAAAACACACAATTCATGTTCTTTACATTTTTGTTGTGGAGGTAACCGTTTCCAAGATATTCCTTGTTATTGGTTTCAGTTGTGAAGTACTTAACTTTTCTCAGGCAGGAAGTGTCCATTTTTCTTTTGTTCTACTCCTGGCCAAGCAAAGAAATGATTTGCAATGACAATCGCATAACAATAGCTTTTAAAACATTTGACAATCACTTTAGCATAGCGCATTCCCTTATTCCCTTCTATAATCACTTTAGCATAGCGCATTCCCTTATTCCCTTCTATTTATAAGGAACTAAGTAATAAGAACATTCTGTTAATATTTATCTCGATTAACATTCTGTACAAAGAAGAAGAATCTTTTGTAGGAGGTTTGTATAGCAGCTAGAGAAAGTCATGTGAGTGTAACACATCAGATTTTTTTTCTTTCTTTTTTCCTTTCTCCTTTACTTCTTATATATAACAGATATGAGGGTATTGTTCCTTCACTGATATTATGTTCTTAAAATGTTAAGCAAATAAGAACTATGATGTTAAACATGAATTATCAGAGATTCAAAATAAAAGTTCTGAGAAACTTCAACAGCTTGGGCTAATGAAACATTTGATCATCTTAGCTTCTCACCACTGAACACATTTTGTTTATCACAGTAGCAAACTCGGACTCAATTTCACTGACTAGAGTCTCGTCATCTGGTGGTTTGACTTCACCATCTTGAGCTAACATTCCTGTTGCTGGGTCAAACCCATTGGCTTCTAAATCCTTTCTGGCTTGTTTTATCAGAACACCACCCTGGAACAAAATGCATATATTTACTACATGTCCCTTTTCTTTCTTTTTCTCTGATAGATTGCTTTGGGAAAGCATATATAGTAGCTAAGGTAAGAATGTCTGTCTTATTCTGCATGATATTTCTTTATGAACAATATACATTCATTTATTATGTTTTAATCCATATATTTGGATCTGAACTTATTTGTATGACAAGAATAAGTTAGCAAATAATTAGTTTCAACCCCATTAAATAAGGGTAAGAGTGTATGAGGTAAATATATACTAATTGTATATGCAACTGTTGTTCAAAGGTGCAACATCCAATTTGAAGCATGCCATTAATTCGCCACATATGTTAAGAGTAATGATGCACATCTTATAACCTCTCTTACTAAAGCACATCCTCATAATGCCCATGGATGGAACAAAGTGATGAAAGGGAGAATGTGTTGTCAAGGTCAAGGATAGCAGATGATCATTTACAGCAAGAATGAAGTCACAGGAAATGTCAAGGATAGCCGGAAAGATTTTTCTAATGCCAGTTGTGTCGCCATCACTGAAGCAGGTGCTACAAGCTCTGAGTTTAGCAATCACAAACATTAGTTTGAAAACGTGGCAGCTGAGTGGTGAGGAAACTACAGAAGGGGAAGAAAGTGACATCTGAAGCATTTCTGGTGTACACTGTGGATTACTTCAGGTATGAAGCAGAATTTAGGTTGGATGGGTCCCTTATTGGCTGACTCGTATGGAAATGTTGGTTGGGTCCATTTAGGTAATGTTAGTTTCCTTTTATAATTTTATGGTTAGGTCCTTATAGGTATAATTGTGTTTTCCTGAACTGCTTTTTAGCCAGCTAGTTAGTTCAATTGTCCTAATTTCAGGTCGCTTTACTGGTACAGAGAAACAAAATATGTAATTCCAGTGGTAATTCAAGACATTTATTCAAAATTATGGATGTATGTACTGTAAGTTATCTATAGCCATTCTAACAAAATTCCTGAACATTTTTAGCTCAAAGGGCATAATTTGCGAGAAGTAGTTGACCTATAACTTTAACAATTTGTAATGAAAAATATTACCTGAATAATATTCCAGAACTATTATATTATCCTATAAGATGGTTATTTGCTCATATCACTTTGATTCTCACGACACTATTCAGTCGTACCTTGTTACTATTATAATCTTACTGAATTATATACCATGTGACATGAATACCACAATAGTTTATGGTAGAACTCTCTCAAAATGAAAAAATATATATATAATGACTATTCATTTAAAATTTGCCGAAACTTGTGCTGAGAATTTTTCAGAGAGAAAAACACAAGGAGAAATCATGAAGCTATAAACAGAGTTTAAAATTATGTACAATTTCAGAGGATGGCTATAAACTTATATAAATGGAAATAAAAGTATATAAAATGAATTATATACTAGGAATTATTAACAATATAAAACTCTCATAACCCAACAAATATTAAAGTAAAGCTCATAAAGGGATAAAGGGAGCACATATCTTGTTTCATGTCAAAGCATGGATCTGTCTTGAATAAACTGACAACTGCAAATACAGAAGGAATCCAATTAAGAAGCAAAAAGGAGCTGAATACGTTTAGGAACAGACTAAGCTCTCTATAGCAGTTTCAAAAAGGGAAGGAATTTGGGCTTTTGGAATTGTGAAGGTTTAAAGAACAAATAGCAAATGAAACTTTACAAAATTTAGTAGCAAATTAGACATTTTGGCAATGGTAGAGACATTGCTAAATTTTATCTCAAGATGCAATAGGCATAGGAAAGGGAAAATTATATAGATAAAACTAATGAGGAAAGAGAGGGTATAAAGCATGGGTAAGAGTAGGTGTTTGGAAATTAAAAGGTGAAAGAGCTTTACTCAAGGGGAATCCCCACTGCATAGGGAGAGAACATACTTGTGTTTGTAAGGAAACTGAAAACTGGAGAAATGAGATCATTAAGTTTAAAGGGGACACAAATACATTGTTGAACAGTATATTCATAAAGGAGAGCAGGAGTGTGGGTCAGTATTTAAAAAAAAAAAAGAAAGAAAGAAGAGGAATAGACAGTGAAAAGAGTAGAAGGAAATTTATACAAATTTATATTATAATAATTCTAAAAACTTTTAAAATCCATGTTTTAACCTTTTTCAGAGCATTTAAATTTCAAAGTCACATTTAAGAATGAATTTACCAAGATGACACAACTGTGAGATACATTATATCCATTTTGCATGGAAGAAGTTAAAGATGACTGAAAGGACCTCTTAGGGACTCTATCAACCAAAATATTTCTCTGTTACACAATAACAGTTTGTTTATACAGATATTAGATTAATTCCTAATGTTTCACATTTACACTCTGTACAAGTGGAGGTTCTTAATGTAGATTTCCTGATGGTGTGATTCCTAAAAATCTTTTACTCTCAACAGTATTTATTCATTTCTGCATGTTACCCTGGTATCACTATGTATAGAGTAACAAAGCAGTGAGTGGAAAAACTTCCTTAGACTACCAATTTTGCAATTATATTTTGGGAAAACACAGTGCATCCACAAATTGAGATTTTCTGGAGTCTACCTTTAATCTTTTCATCACAACTTCCTGGAGCATGTTTTGGAGGCTGTTGAGTCTAGGCTGGTTTAGACAATAGTCTCTGAAAATATTCTAGTACAGTTCTGGTGTAGAGTGAAGTTAGAGTAATAAGAATCTAAATTTTTAAACAATAAAAGAAATTGCAAGTTTTGAATCTAAATTTATGCTTATAAATGTCAATTTTGTTTTCACATTGTTATATTTCTTGAGAGAATGAATCATCTCTTATGTTCGAAATGAAATAAAATTATATTGGAATTGGAAAATGATTTAAATCTAATCTTAAAACTTCGTTATTATATTCTAGGGATGATAAACTCTTACACATGCAAAATAAATAGAGTTTTAAAATCTGTCTGGGCTGGCTGATGTGCAGTGCATTTGAATTTTTGGGATAAGTCATCAGTATGCAACACATCAAGATGTGTTAAAACTTTCTTTAAGCTTGAAAACATGGATTAGGGCACACCAAAATGGAGATTTGGTAGCGACATGTAAAATATCTGGAAAAATGAAAGAAAAAAAATACTCAAACACCACCATTATAGTTTGCCAGTTCTTATCAACACAGCAGCAACTTTATCTAGTACTAGTGGAAGATAACTTAAACCATGACATCACGGAAAAGAGAGAAAGACAAATATATAAATAAACAAACTAAAAAGAATGGAAAAACCTACCTGTTCCTTCATTTTAATAGCAGCTTTGTAAAATATTGTCTCTTTGGAGTTATATGCCATGCAATTGCTGATCATCAAATTAAAGTCCTTCTCAAATACATCAAGATTTGGGTATTCAAAATTATCCACTTTTGTTCGCATGGTTGAAATATCCATTGGACAGGAGACAACTTCACTGTAATCCGGTACTTGTGAGAGATCCACTGGCTCAGAGAAGATATCCCCTGAATCCTTGGATTGAATGAGATCAAGCAGGCGTCGCAGGAAACACACAAAAGGCTGCAATTCAACCTCCATACACAGTTCCTTCCTAGAAAAAAAATGTACTTTGCTCTGTCTTTTCTTGTTTTGTATCTGTAAAAACTTCCTACTTCCAAAAGATGAAATCATCATTATTCTTAAAACATTACTTATGACCATAAATTCCAGGAGAAAAATTCCCCCAGAAACAAAAAAATTTTGTGTGTGTGCATGTGCAGCATAACTTAAACACTAAGTCGGTTAAATACCAAACTTGGTATTTAAGTTCAGTTGTTTTTTTTTTTTTTTTTTTTTTTTTTTTTTTTTTTTTTTTTTTTTTTTTTTTTTTTTTTTGGTGGTAGTTTAACGTCCTTTAAGCTGGTTGGTCATGAATGAAATTGGTGAAATGATGCTCAAATGATCTCGGGATCCATGAAGTTTAAAGCTACTCGACATTTGTCTTCGCAGGATAAGGGAAAACTCCGAGAAAAAAAAACCTTATCCGGATAACTCACCCTAAGTGAGATTCAAACTCACTACCTTTTGAATATGAGGCAGACACGCTACCACCACACTACCCAGGTGGGCTTCAAACATTTTGATTTTCTCAAATATAACTCTAATGATTTTGATTAAAATGTTTAATATATTTCATGACAATTGAAATGTACTGTTGAATTTTCTGGAAATAGCATCTAAAGGCCCCATTATTCTGGAAACTTTTTTATAAGTCATAAGAGACACAATAACTTACTACACAACAAATGTAGATAATATTAAAACATACAATTTATATCATATTCATTTTTGTAGAGTAAACCATTTTTTAGATATTCCTTGTTATTGATTTCAATGTTACGTCCACTTTTGTTTCTTCTCTTGTTTTACTCCTGGCCATACAAAGAGAACTGAATCTCCATTTAATTGCATAGCAGCAGCTTTTAAAAGATTTGGAAATCACTTTAGCCTTGTTTATTATCTTATTTCCCTTTTAGACCATTTCTGCAAATGTTATCTCGATTAATATGATGTATCTAAGAGAATAATCTTTTGTAAGGAAAGTTAGTTTGTGGAACAGCTAGAGAAAGTCATATGAATGAAACAAATCAGATTTTTTACAATGTATTTAATGGTGTATTCATGCCCTATTTGCGTAGACTGCTTCTACCCCTAAACACACAAATCCAGTATAATACTCATTTTTGTAAAAAACTTGTGATCTTTCTGCAATGACCAATTTAATAATTCTTCAAGTTTATATTAAATTAATGTTTCACATTTAAAAATGTTTAAGACAGTGATGTTCAAAAAATAGAAGACAAATAAATAAAGTGCAGATTTAAGGATTTTATGAGAAGTAATATCCATAATTGATCCTTCACTCCAGGTCATGTAGAAACTGTAACAAATTGAAGTGTATAACTGTAAAGGTATCTGTGGCTTAAAGAGTTTTGAAGGTTTGGTATTATAGCTTAAAACTACTAAAGTATAAGTTATCTTCCTCTCATAGGGTGACATCTTACGCTACACCAAAAATGCTTTTAATGTCTTATCAGACTATTTTTACAAAATGTTCTGCTTTTTTCCTTCAAATGTCCTATTTTTGACAATTTTGATCTAGTCATCCTATATGCTTTGTAATGTAAAAGAAAGGAATGTCTTATTTTTATTATATCTTGAATGCATATGGTCCTTGCAATTGATACCCAAATATGGAGGAATTTTTATGATTGTAAAATTTGGTTTGAAGTTCATTACAAGGATACAGTAAGGTAAAATATTAACCTTTTTCAGTAACAGCCCTTAGAGCCAAATGACAGATTTTCAGAGAAATAGTAATTACAAAACCTAAATTTTCCTGACTTGAATCTCTGCTTCATTTTCTTTGGGGAGCTGCTTAATTGTATATGCTCATAAACAGTGTTAAAATATTCAAAGAGTTGAAAAATGCTGTTAACTAATTATATTAAGTTAATAACCTAGGAAACCTTAATTAAAACATTTGATAATAAATTCAGCATGTGAATCTGTGTTTTCAGCATTGCTTTGAAGTGGTAAGCTGCATGTCATTTATGTATTTTGCTAAATAATTCATTGATATGTTTATCTACAGCTTCAAATCTATCCAGCTTCTCATTCCCTTGAAACAAAGAAAGGAGTGAAGTGGATGATTAGGCTTGCCAAACAACTATTTATTTGTATACTTTTCTTGATTGCTCCATCATACAAGAAGACAAACAATGCCTCTTTTGCAAAAAGGTTGTATGGTGATTTCTCTGTTTAATTTTTCTGTTAGTTTTTTTTTTTATGCACCCAACACCTACATTTTTGGATGGGGCATGCTGTTTTGACCAACAGAGGTATTGAACAGTCATTTTATATAAATTATATTTCATTTAGCAAGAGGTAATGTTGCACCAGTTTCAGCAATCAATATTGGTGGCAAGATGTCAAAATGCTGATAGCTTGTCCTCTTAAAGCAATATTGGCATAAGCATAGGTTTAATTATAAAACTCCAGTAATTAGGTCGCAAGAGACTTTTACATCGGAGCTGCTGACATCATAGGACATACTCCGAATCAACATACACTGAATGGACCTAGTTTCATTTAAAAGACAACTTCAAGATTCACAATGAATCAGATGAGCTAAATGGAGTTGGGTAATCCTTGGATTTTCTTCTATTTGCATCCCTAATCAAACATTCATTTTTTATAGTAAAAGCCCTGTGTCTTCTTGCACCCTTATGTATTTATGTATAGCTCTTTCATCTTAAGAAAAATGTAACATGTCTGTCAACCAATATTGCAAAATATATATATAATACTAGAAATAAAAATAATTTGCATGTGAGCTTTCATAAAATCAGTCTCTTTAAGAAATCATTTAAACATACTGGAATTAAACTGTACAATCATCTTCCTATATATCTGAAAAACAAATGTTGCATTACACAATACAAAAATGAAATCCATAAATTCCTACTTAATAATCAGTTCTATTTAATTGCTGAATTTAAGGGCCACAAAACAGGTAAGATCTGAAATTATGTGAATTGCATAATTTGTATCAACTACTTCTACTAATATATTACTTTTATGGATGTCCAAGAACTGCCATGGTGAATGAATGAGCAGGAAGAAAGATGTACTACCAGCTATGAAAAAGACTTATCTTAGAATCATTTCAAGATTACTTATTTATATTCATTTATTGCTCATAATTCATTTAGTGTTTAATGGTGTATATAATATATATTTTCCAGTAATGTATATTGTATTTCAATTTGCCTTCTTGTAAATGGTACCACCTTATACTTTATCTTGTTAATCTATTTCCTAATTGTGTTAAAGCAATATTTTATAATTTTAACTTCTTTATATCTGATGAAGCCAATATTTCTGAAATGAAATCTTACAGTGAATAAATTTGATTTAATTTGATTTCCCCAAATGTACACCCTCCTGCACCTTCAAGCCTGAGATCACCTGCTTTCCTCTCACAGGTGCAAGAACCAGTTATACCTCTGAAACTATTACCCCTTAGAGATCCACACTATAAGGGTAACTCCTAGATCACACAGGGTATCCTATAATATCTTAGTGAATAAAGTTAGAACACTGACTGTTCTGACACGTGCCACCAACCATCTTTAGTTTTAGTAACCTCTCCTATGCTGAATCCCATATAACTCCATCTGGCAACAAATTCACCTTCAGCTGTTAAAATGAATGTGATTCATTTTCAATGTGAAAACAAGGAGAATGCCAATGTAATGCTGTACATTGACCTGTGGCTCAGTACCAATTTAATAAATGAATTTGCACAATGATCTTCAAATACAAAATTTTCTATCATTTCTTACTAACACTTTGCAAAGTTCCTTCTTCAACTTTTCTCTTTTGCGGACCAATTCACACAGTAGTCGAGCTCGTTCCAGATCTTGCCTTAGACACTGCCAGTATTTCAGCTGGCGATACAACTCTCCCTAAAACAGTACAGTAGCTATGCTGAGATTGGACGGAAAGTAAAATGTTAGCACAAATACAACATAATATAAAAATGTTTCCATTTGTACTTTTGTAAATAAATAGCTTATATTTTAGATATTCTAAATAATCAATATTAGTTACTCAGATTTAGGGAATTGAACACATAATGTGAACATATTGTTGCACCAATATTTCCAAAATGCATTAAATGCCTTTCTCTTTGGATTATAAGTTTTCTCTACAGTACTTTTGGATGAGCAAAACTGCCATCAGTAGACTTTTATTTTGTAACACAAATTATTAATGCAACCCAGCCCTCTTGAGAAATATGAAGTAAAATTTACAATAAACATCCTACATACATTAAAATTCCCTCTTGCTGTTATTACACTGAATATTTCTCACAGGTTCGGTTAATTTTTAACTAGGTCACACCTACATTGGTGGTGAGTGAGATGATTAGCAAACTAGCTTCCATATCCAGAAGAATTGGAGAAAGGGAACTTTTCTGTAACCATGATTATTCCCCATCCTTCTTACTTAAGAGTTTGAAAGCATAAGTAAGAGAGTAAATAGTGTGTATGAACTAATAGAAATATGACTCCTGAGAGTTAATTGGACCTTAATGAGCAAAGGCCCCTCTCCAAAATGTTAATTTTTTGTTTTAACCTTCTTTCAAAAGCATAATGCTAAGACGGACACTTAAGGTTACAAACATTAAGATGCCAATAATGTCCACAAGATTCTGTTTTTCTTAAACTATATAAAAATGAAAGGTCATATGAATGCCCCTACAGAGCAACAGACAATATAACACAAACAGGTGGAAGTAGGTACACAGTGAAGTGAAATCAGTTACGTGCATTCACGTGAAGCAAACAAACTAGTGAGAACTGAACCGAGAACTTTTGTCTGAAGGCTAGCACAGCCGAATGTCATTGAGAACAATGATATTTAGATAATCGTCACACTTACAAACATTTAGATCTAACATTACATTATCCTTAGCGATTGTGAACCATCAAAGCAATTTCTCCTACAGCATCAACTGAGCAGTGACACACTTGCACGAACACCTCTGAAGGTCTCAGGAAGTATGCATATTAAACTGCTCCAACCAAAGCTAGCTTTGGAGAGGAGTTAACAGTGATAGTGAGAGAAATTCAGTAGTCATCTAAAAATCATCTGTAGTTGTAGTTGCTTTTAGGGAAAGTAGAATAACTAGTATCCACCAAATTTCTATTCCATTTTCTAAATGTGCATTGATAAGACCATAATAAGCTAATTTCAAAATATCCCTGTACAAATAGTTTGTTAGTTGATGTAGTAAAAATATGCTTGAACTTAATTTGTTGCTAAGAGCTTCAACATGAGCATAATATGACAGGTATTTGAGGTAAACTCCCAAAGTTTAAACTGTGGCACTTCCTGTATTTCATTGTTTTTCAGAACCTTATTGTACTATTTTGTGCTTTGCCATATTACAATTTGACTAAGAACAGATTTTTCAATAAACCGTGTAAAGTAGAATAGTCTATGAAGAAGAAAAATAACAAATATAAACATCTTTAACCTGAGGTGTTTGATAACATGAATAACTAATCGGATGTAAGGTTTTGACTCTAAATTTATTGACACATAAACACTAAGGACCAGTTTCCCAAAAGCAGCTTTCAAAGTTTCTTATGTAGGAGGGACATTCAATAAGTAATGCAACACACATTTTTTCTCGGCCAATTTTGGTTGAAAAAAGTTGAAATTTTGTGTAGGACATCTTTAAATATTCCCGCTCAACCTCATACATTTTCATTAATTTCTTATAAGTGGCAGCGCTATAACTAGAATTCAAAATAACCTCTGTAAACAGAGGTGCATTTCAAACAGAGAGCAGTTATTGAGTTTCTTTTGGCAGAAAACCAGAGCACCACTGGCATTCACAGGCACTTGCAGAATTTCTATGGGGACTTGGCAGTGGACAAAAGCAGCGTCATTGGGTGGTCATCATCACAACAAGTGGAAACCTGTCTGATATCCCGCATGCTGGCCAGCTGTGACTCCTGCAATGTTGGAACGTGCAAACTCTCTTGTTCGAGGTGATCAACGGATCACAATCAAACACCTCGCTGCTCAACTTGGCATTTCTGTTGGTAGTGCTGACACACTTATCCACCAGTCGGAGTACTCAAGGTTTGTTCTCGCGGGGTTCCTGGACACCTGACAACCATAAAGATCACAGAAGGACCATCTAAGCAGAATTACTTGCTCGTTATGAGGCTGAGGGTGATCATTTTTTATCAAATATTGTCACAAGCAATGAAACATGGGTTCATCACTTTGAACCTAAAACAAAACAGCAATCCATGAAGTGGCACCACACCAACTCTCCTTCAAAGAAAAAGTTCAAAGTCGTACCCTCAGCTGGTAAAGTCATGGCTACAGTTTTCTGGAACTCTGAAGGGGTTATTCTGTTTGATGTCCTCCCTCATGGTGAAACAATCAACTCTGAAGTGGACTGTGCTACTCTAAGGAAATTAAAGAAAAGACTTCAGCGTGTTCGTAGCCACAAAAATGCAAATGAAATTCTCATTCTGCATGATAATGCAAGGCCTCACACAAGATTGCACACCCGAGAGGAGCTCACAAATCTTAAATGGACAGTTCTTCCTCATCCACTCTACAGCCTGGATCTCACACCATCCAACTTCCACCTGTTTGGCCCAATGAAAGACGTACTCCACGGGAAGCACTACATGGATGATATGGAAGTTATTGATTAGCAAGACATAGACCAGTAGACTGGTTCCTTGTAAGCATAAAAGCCCTCCCATCAAGGTGGCCTAAGGCCAAAGCATTGAACGGAGATTATTTTGAACAAATAGAGTTTTGTAGCCAAAACATTGGGGGAATAACAAGCTGTATTTGAATCCTGAATAAAATCAATCTGCTTTAAGAAAAAAATGTGTTGCATTACTTATTGAACGTCCCTCGTTCATGTGTCAAGTTCTTTGTACCACTCAATTGGGAAAAGAGCCGACTGCAGTGTACAGAAGAAGAGTTTGGAAATAAAACCATGAATGAACTTTGATTACTGAGCAATAATTCAATACTAAAATAAAGTTTTCCACAATTTAAAATGTTAATATTATTCTGTATTTTTTCAATTTTTGTGACCACATTTTCAGTTCAGTGTTGAGAAGTTGCTCTCATAATTCTTCTTGAGAAGACAGACCTTTTCATTTTGGAATTATTTCAACTGAAGCTCGCCTACTATGAGAACTCACAAAAAGGAAAAGTACAAAGAATTTCAATTTGCTTGACCTTATAGAGGTGACCTACCAAAGTGTCAAAAATTAATTAAGCCCAGAAACTACTTACTTTCTATTAAATTTTAATTAAACTTTATTAAATATTAACTAATTAATTATTAATATATCAATAACTTTTTTTTTGAATTTAAACCATTACCAGTTGTGATTTTTATCTTTAATATTTATTTCTTTGATGTATACTAATATCAATTTGAGACTTTAAGCCAGTTCCTTGATTTACTATTATTTAAAAACTATAATATTCATTATTTCAGCTATCTGAATGGCCACCACATGCCACAAAACACTTTTTTGAGATGTCTTTTCAATTTTATAAGCCACTAAGTTCTAAAACTTAACAGGCAATATTGATTTAAGGTACATGAACACATCAAAATGGCATTTGTGTGCACTTTATTTTAAAATACAGGGAATTAATTTGTGTATTTTATAAGGTGGACTTATGCCCATAACTGCCTTGTTAAGACATTGAATATTCAGAAGACGATATTTGCCTAAGCTGATCTCAGCTCCCAGTTTTTACGCTTTATTGCCTCTTAAGTTTTGGAATATCACTTATTTTGACTAATCTAAAAATTGCACAAACTTAAAAATGTATAAAGAGCTTTCTTAGGTCATCACACTTAGTGTCACTGTGAAAAAAAGCATACACCTGAACAGAATCAATTTTTATACTAAAAGGACTTTTAGTAATTCCTTAAAAACATCAAGGGTATTAGAAACTGTTTACTACACAAAGACACACTGGCAAGGACATAGATTTATATATGTTGTTTAGGGAAATGCAAAAAGGGCACAAGATCTTACAGAAAGTGCAACTGCAGAAAACAGGGGCATGCTTGCATAGAAGCATGAGCAACAGTTACATTCATACCCTCTCATTCCATTTTGCATTGGAGCCAAATGACCCACCAGCATAACTACAGTTTCTCCAGTGGTTTCATCATAAGATTGTCATCAACTAAAATGACCCAAAGCCACATTGTGCATAGACAAGAAAAGAGGGTATGCTTAATACTTATAATAGACACACTGACACAGGAAAATTCAAGCACTATTAGGGCTGGAACTACCAATAACTGGTTTGAGTATACTTGCTGTGTGTGAATAACACATTGCACTTACCTTTGCAAATGACTGGGTATATTACCTTCATTTTTACAGACATTGCCAGGACTTTTGAAATATTTTTCTTGTGAAAATATCATTTATCATTCCCAGGCATACCTGTACATTAATACACCTGTAATAACGAAGTAAGGAATTTGTGTATCTAATCAATCGGCCAGTAGAGGAGAAATGACACTGACTGTCATATTCACTAGGTTTGACCCCTTTAGCTTTCTTTGGGGATACAATCAGACTCTTGTAAACTGAATACCAATAAATACAAAAGTGGAACTACAACAAGGATCACTGTTGCATTTAAGTTTTTCGATATATACCAAATATTTTTTAAAGAACTCTGCAATCGCTGCATTTTCTTTAATAGCTTTGCTCCAGATTTAATGGTCAACATCTTTAACATATTTTATAAACCCTTGGACACTTTCACCCTTGGCATGTAATGGTCTATATTATGATTTATGACTTTTACAAGACAAGCAGAAACACTGCATGTTATTTCCTTTCTTGAAGTTTACTAGTGAACTGGAAACATATACTGTTATACCATGAATATATATATTACTTGTTATCATACACTATTTGATTTAATTACAAGTCTATTTAACTCCTTCAGAATTGTGTCAATTATTAGTAATACAATTCAGAAAATAATCATTCCAAGTTATCAATAAGTCATACAATGCAAAACTAAGCTAATGAAATAAACAACATTCTAAGTCATTAGAAAAATCCAGCAGTTAAACCATGAAAATCACTACTCTGAAATTATTGAACTTGTTCATGTTACAATATTTCATGAAGTATTACACATCAGGATAATATTGAATATTGGTTAAGGCAGACTCTAAAGTTAAAAGTAGAATTTGGGTTATAATTAAAGTAGAAGAGATATTAATGACTAATGGACTGGATACTGGCTGTCCATGTAAGGGGATCATCTTAAATCATCCTCATTTTTTTAAGAATTGGTTGGAGCTCATAATGTGAAAGAGTTTTAAGAGTTCTTTAACCACAATTAATGAAGACCAATGTAAATAGGATCATTAATCTATATATAGTTCACTTTGTATTTAGTTGTATGCGCTAAGCTGTTAATTTAGTTAATTAATCTAAATAGAATAATTGTGTAGTGTTATATAATTGACAGAGCCATGAAATTATAACTAATTTCTAATTGGTGAATAAAACATACATACTGTAACAAAACCTTTTTTTTCCAACAACTCTTTTTTTTGCACAAACTGAATACAATCTATTTATAAATAACTGTCTTTTGTAACAATTCAGCGTAACAATACGATTATTTTAGATGTTCGCGACGGCAACAATATTGGTTACTACAAAATTCTCATTGAACTCACTATTGCACTGATGCATTCCCGGTGAAAACTGCACATACTACAAGGCTTTGTTGCTCCTTTTTATAGCTGTTGGTTGCATTACTGGAAACTTCTAGAAACAGCAGCATGTGAAAAACCACTGCAGCGGCACAAACTCACTCAGGCTTAACAATGTGCCGCTTCGATGACAACCCTCCAAAAGTACACGTGTTCACTCACACAGGGATAACAATCACATTTGCGATGTCAAAAAGAACTTACAGTGGCACAAGTGTTCACTAAACGCACATGTGTAATAATGGATGCCAACAATCAGCTATGACTTACATAGCAAGCTATACACACATATTCAGCAATTATGACCACAGGATGTAGCCAGAAAAAAAAAAAATAAATAAATAAAAAAAAAATAAAAACACACACATAAATATACATAACCCCCCCCCATCTCCTCCCCCATGTATACAAACCAATGCCTGGTGACAGATACTCAGCACATCATGAAGTTTCCAGTTATTTAGTTATTTTGATAAATACTAAATGTTTCCAAAGATATTTGTGCAGGAATACTGCAGGGTATTTCGTTAAGTAATTTTTAATCTGTAATTTTGACCTATTTCTAATGTTTGGTAAATAATATTCAATGGTCATGATTATCAATAAATTACAATATAATTTAATGTCTTGTCATGTTAACATGGTGAAAATCTGTAACACATTAAATCTGCAGACAAAGCCATGTAAATCTCTTTACTGCCTTAAACTTGTAAAACAACCTTTATTTTACAAGCAAATCGTAAAAGATGGCAAGTGTCTTCCAGTTTGGGACCTGTCAATTTATAGCGCCCACTCTTTTTAGTGGAAAACTGACCATATATCTGGAAAAAATGTTAGGCTCCTAACAATAATAAAAGGTAAAAAGGAACAGACATTAGTGAAACAAGTAAGAGTGAGAAAAATATTAATTTTATCTTCTCTTATGTATTAGAACTTCATATTGCAAAGAAATGTATATTAATTGAATATCTGAATACTTTTAAAACTATTATCCTCCAAGGAACTGAATTTCAAATACCTTCATATAAAATCCTCTAATCAGCAATTTATATCATTCATTATTTTCTTGATGCCTGTACAAAAATAACACTCAACCACAAAATAAGGTGTTCCTTGTTCAACATTTACATATTTTCAGCAAAGAACAAAGTAACCTTTAAATATTATTCATTGCTGCAATGGGAGTGGGGGGGGGGAGGCTGGTTTTATCAGTCAGCAGTTCAACCACATCCAGAGTGTGGTTATCTACTCTGCATAACATCACTGCTCTTTCTAGGTAGAGGTCACGTAATTTATTTCTCTTTTACAAACCACCAAAGTAGAGAGCACTATGGTTTCAAAGTAGACCCAGCAGTCAACTATAATATTCCTTCCTTATAAGCATAAGGGAACCAGCTCCCCCTCCTCACAAAAAACATGCTCTTTAATTGATAAGTTTTGGAAAGTTATTTTGAACCCTTTCCCACTAACAGACCAAGACTAGTTTCTTTAGATCCATTAATTTGCTCTTTTCAAGCTCTCCATCAAATGTAGTTGCTTAAAACATTTAGTGAAGGAAAAACATTGTGATCAGACCTTAAATATGCTTCATATGGATACTCTGAAAATACAGCTGAAGGTGAAAATAATTTTCAGTGTAATATGCAAGGATAATACAGAATTACAAGTTAAAATAATTTTAGAGTGTGATAGGTTCAGTGAGAAATACAAATTTAAAAATAAATTTCCACACACTTTAACTTAATTTCTGTGCACTACCTATTTGTGCAGTATGTTAACAGTTGTATTATGCTTTAGACTGATTATTATACTTATGTCAGTAAGGACATAATAAATTTTGGTAGGTACTCATAATTAGATTAAGCATTTCTAAAATTCCTCAGTGATTCATTTGGAAACATATAAGAATGCCACACATGATAATTGCTCCTATTTATTTTTCTGTATTTTGTACATATTTTATAAGGATGATGAGATCTTTTCCAGATTATCTTCAGCATACCACCATAGCACATGATACAATTTATATTGTGATACTAATTTAGTCACCAATATATGGTTTATTATTATTATTATTAATATTAATAATAATAATAATAATAATAATAATAATAATAATAATAATAATAATAATTTAAGTGCAATGTTTTTGAAACATTTTGCTCTAAAATTATAAATATCAGCAATTACTCAAAATCCACCTGAAAACTTCAGAAGAAGAAACATAACATAAAATCTAATTAATTGTATTTATTGTTATAACAGTCATTCTATTAAACAGCTTCCTTTTTTGCTTACACAGTATTAGCTACAATGCAAATCTCTTTCTTCCAGAATGTGCTTACAAAATACAGAAAAATAAACAGAAATAATTCTTCTGTTACATTGTTTTCATTTTGGATCATTCTGTATATTCTCTTTCAAGTGTTGGAGAGCTCAGAAACTAAATTTACATTAGTTTTTATTCTTAAATTCCATTTTTATTTATTTTTTTCAGTTCTGCTTTATTATTAGGGCCTATTCCTATTGTTAGAACCCACCACCACATTATATAATTTTCAGTTATTCTTTCCAGTTCTAACTGTTACTGCAAGACAGTGCAGTGTTCAATGAGGTGTCCCAACTATAGCATTAACAAAAATGTGAATTTTTTCTAATTTCATTATTAGAATCTGAGCTCAAACTATCATAATTATTATGTGTGCTTTCTCAATTTTGATTCATGTTTTCAACTATTTATGCACACAATATACAAAAATTCTTACATATAACCTTCAACATCCTTACATCAAATATAGGTACCACAACACTTACAAGTTTGTCCCAGATCACAAGAATGGTCAAATGCTGTTAGACCATAAAGGACACATGTATGTATGACTTACAATATCACTCACCACCTCCTGTAGCGGGCGAGGGTCATCTCTACGAGCTAAGTGCGAACTCTGCAATCTTCTCAGCAGGGGAACACCATTACGGAACTGACGCTTAAGTGTCCAATAAGCTATCAGTTTTTGGATCAACTGGCTCTTCTTTGGAATGTTCACCAGAGATGCTATCTCCTGAATCCTATATTTTTAAGCATTACTTTAGAATTTAGCAATAAATATTTGCTTTGAACAGTAAACTAACATAACCTACTCAGACCTGGTATAACTCTACAGCTTACATTTCTTTATTTCTTTAAGTCTATTTACACTCTTCAATTCACCAATGTTGAGGAAAAGGGATATAAGTACAAAACTAATTTTTCAGTAAGCAATTTAGACAATTCTCACAAATAGCTATTTCACTTCATGATGTCGCTGGCACCAAGGTTTAGATTAAATCACTGTGATAACTGAAAACTGTCCATAACCAAAATTGGATTTTTCTTGGCTTGTGTAAACTGAAATCTTTGGACTTATACTCCTTTCCCCAGGCACCAACAAATTATATCTATTACCATAGACATTCAGTTAGAGAATGGTAAGATACTCTATCTGATTGCTTGTGGTGGGTTAATGTGTTGGGAAATAAGATATTTTAAAATAAGAACTGAAGCTTTCCTGGCGACGTGTTAATTCCAAATCTTCTCGGGCTTCTAGCCAGGTAAAAACTTGGCTTGACACCAACGTTTCGAGGAAGATGCACTTCTTCGAAACGTTGGTGTCAAGCCAAGTTTTTACCTGGCTAGAAGCCCGAGAAGATTTGGAATTAAGATATTTTACCTTAGAGTAAAGAATTTAATACATTCATCCCATGATTATAACCAAGTCTTGATCTTTAGGTTCTAAAAAGTTAAAATTATGTTTTGTAAGTCTGCAAATAAGGATTTTTTATGATCTTACATGTTCAATTTAGAAATTTATAGGATTTTTGGAATATAATTTGTATAAACCGCTTGGCATTACTTTGTGTTTAAAACACTGTAACTTTAAATTGTAAAAACTTAACCTGTAAATGATATGTAAATAAGAAAATTAGTGTTTTAAATAAGCACCATTGGCAAATAATCATTTAATAAAATCATTGTGATTATATGATGGAGTTCAAAAAGAACTGCACTTACAGAGTGAAGAATTACCAAAAGGTGAAAAATACTAGAAAACATTCCTTCCTGCTTCTAACATGAGTTATGGTACATACTACCCAATAATGCTATTAAATGTTAGCCTCAAGTTTTAACATATTGTTGCAGAATGTAAACATCACCCATTTTAGTCATTTTGTGTGTCTGGCAACAACATTCAATTAAAGTCTAAATTAGTAAAATTTTATAAACTGTAGGCATATGTTTTAATTACAATTTATTACTGTATTATGTAAGATTACATAAGATCATTTATTATAGGGTGTTTACAAATTATTGGATGTTTCATAAGGCTATATTTTCACTTATACTTAATATAAATACTCAATATAACACCATCATTTGAAGGGAGGAAGATTTAAGTTTTGTTTTCACCTTAAGATACCCTTGATGGCACCTTATGTAATACAGCAACGTCCAGCCAGTGATCCCATTTATGCCACACTCTCAAGAATGTATTGTATGATGTTCTCAATGGCTTCAGTAATGTGCCTTCACAATTCTGCCATCGCTGGAAATGGAGGGGCATATACCTATCCTTGATGTCACCCCATAGGAAGAAACCACACACAGTAAGGTCAGGTGAACAGGTGGTCATGTGCAGGTGTGTCCATCTACCTGGCAGGTGTTGATTGAGGTTCCCATGGGCATTCGTATGCCAATGTGGAGGAGTCCCATCTTGATGGAAAATGAATCCCTGTTCCTGTTTGTTCGCAAGCTGTGGCATTAACCAATTTTGCAACATGTTCAGGTACACATTTTCGCTGGCAACATTCTCAGTGAGGAGAAAAAATAAGAGGGGGGGGGGGGTCAAATACTCATCTTCCAGAAACAGCACAAAACATGTTTATCTGAATCACAGTGTAGGGGTTCTCAGATCCTCATATCCAGACATTGTGTCTATTGACTCTTCCAGATACACAAAATGTTGCTACATCGCTAACTATATCGCCCTCTGTGGTGTAACGGTTGCCATGCTGACTTCATATACCCAAGGTCGCAGGTTCAAACCCGGCAGAAGACGATGGATTTTTTCAGGTGTAAAAATCCTTAGCATGGCTTCCTTTGGAAGGGAAGTAAAGCCGTTGGTCCTGTGTCATAGATTTACGGCACATAAAAGAACCTCTGAGCAAAATTAAGCGGTCTTTCACGCCCAGTATAGAATGGGACGCCGAGAACCACAGCAGTTAAAGAGTGTTCATAAATAACACGCCATTTACATTTTATCGCTGACTATGATTTGTTCCGGCAAACCTTCCTCTTCATCCTCTTACATCATGGCCATAAAATTCTCAGAAAATGCGAGCCTCTTTGCTGAATCATCAGGCTTCAGTTTTTGTATCAGCTGCAGTTTGTACACAAATAACTTCATTCGCTCCCGTGTAATCTTCCACACTGTTGACATTGGCATCTGCAACAGCTGACTGGCTCTCCATACTGATTTTTTTGGACTCAGTTTTAAATTTTCACGGTCTCTGTCAATTGTTTCTTTATTTACAGTTGCCCTTCCTGCATATCCTTTCTCTTGAAGACAGATATATGTTGCTCATACCACCTTCGGATTGACAACGCAGGACATCCAAATTGCCAACTAAATGCCCAGCAAACTGCTAAAACATTGTTTATTTGTGCAAATTCAAGAACACACCAGCTACAATTGGTTGGTAAAGCAGCCATTTTCTCCAAAACAATGTACGTTTCTTATTTGATGACAAATGAAAATCAGATGAACAACACAAAACTTCAAACTTACCTCCTTCAAATATTGGTATGAAAATTTATGTTAAGTACTTGTAAAAATACAACCTTATGAAATCGTCCAATAATTTGTAGACACTCTGTATTTAACACTTTCCTTATTCCTGTTGCTTTGAAAATATTTTATATAAATAAATATACTCCATTTACATAAATAACCAATTAGATATTTTTACGTTCTATCACAAAAAAAGTCACTATCACAAGGTCTTATTACATCCTAACATAAAATTAAGTCAATTTAAGTACATTACTTGTTGATACCTAAAGCAATAAAATAAACTGGAATTTGGAGAGTAACAGATCAGAAATACAATGGGTCAGAACCTAAGAATCTAAATTTTCAATTAGAGTAGGGAACATTCTATACCTTGTGTTAGCAAAGTAAGACCCACTAAGATTTCTGCACATCTGTTTCTTTATCCACAGTTTTCACAAACATTCTTATTCATTTATAACATTTGGCTACAAGGCATAACAATCAAGTGGCATATTCTGACAGTAAGCACTGTTTACAAATATTGGAAACTGCTGTAATGCATTGCCATAGTAATGCTACAACCAAGCTATACCCTTCATCCTTACACAATGACTCTCATGGAGGCAGTCAGATTTTTCCTTGAAGTGTTCTGAAGGTTGATTGTTCAAGAAAATCAATCAACCCACCAAATGTGAAGTCTGGTCTATGTTACATTTTCTGAATGCCAGGAACTGAAGAAATTAAACATCCATCATCAACTGTGAGAGATGTATAGGGAGGATAAAATGAGTGAAATAACTGTGATGAAATGGGTCTCAATTTTGTTTGTTGAATCAATGGACCAAGGAGTGGCAGCCACTTGTTATGAATACTTGATGCACTAATTTATAAAAATAAATACTTCAAAATTGTGTTCTTTCAATGGAATTCTCATAAATTTCTCTGAAAAACTGTGACAGATCACTTGGAGTAAGGAAAATTGTCCTGAGGTGGGTGTTGAACTCTCAGCAGAAGAGCACAAAAACAAAAGGTCTGCCAAGATACTTACATTTTTTGTCTCAATGTACCAAGGAAAGAGACTATCTTTTGAGCAATATTGTCATTGGTGACAAGATGTGTGTCTGAAACAGTAACAGTTCATGGAATGGAGGCACACAGCATTGTCAGTCAGGAACAAATTCAAGTAGTCAATTCCAGCCCATAAGATTATGTGTACTGATTCTGGGTCAGAAAAGGGGTTTTGCTTATTAAATTCTTGCCTAGACAATAGACCATAAACAAAAATATAGCGTGTTGCCTTAATCTGGCTGCAGCATACGATTCACAACAATAGACACGGAATACTTGATGAAGGCATTGCATTGCCTCACAGCAATGCACATACACTCAGAGCCCGATAAACTCAAAATTTAATATTTCGCCCTAATGTGTCACCAAGTGACTTGCATCTTTTCCTGTTGGTGGTCAGCATTCCAAGGATGACATCAAAGTAAGGTAGTTTTCCTAACAGATGGAAAATTCTATGCTGATGGGATCCAAAGTTAATGCCATGCTATGGAAAATGCTTAAATAAGATTGGAAATTACAATGAAAAGTACTTTAAAGTATGAGGAATCTGATGAAAACTAAAATAAAAAGGGCTATGAAAGAATTTTTCTTCATTTTTTAAATCCTTTTGGTATTCACTTTCCAAATACTCTTCATACCAAAGAAAGAAGCCAATCTTAAACTTTGGTGAATTATTATTTTTGCCCACTGAGTACAGATAATTATAACACCAATTTTGCTTGAATGTCAAGAGAATTAAGCATTACTATATTAAACATTTGTATTTTTAATAATGTAGTTTGAAATGCAAGTATTAATTATAATTATGTTCCAAAACAGTTCTGTTGTATTGATAAATAGGAACATGCATGAGTGCCAAAAATATTTTTAATGAAAAGTTAATCCTCAAATTAGTATAAAATGATTTTTCATTGTGTTGATACATTCTTTTGAAAGAAAGGAAAACAGTCATTTTGTAAGGCTCTCTAGAAAACACTTCTGACAGTGAACTGTGACATCACCTCTATATGAGTGGTCGTGCTATAATGTTTGTGTTGATGGTGGTTGTATACTGTTAAAGTTTATTTTTGTACTATTTTATAGAAATGATGGATGTACGTTTTAAAGAACAATTGGATAATCTATCATGCATGGATACAGTAATGGTAGCATAGATTTTCAGAAATGACTGTTTTGTGGCTGTCAAAATTGATGGATCAAAAGCATAATACTGTTCAAATAGCATACAGCTATCATAGTCAGATTATTCAAGTTTTACTAAATCATAAAAAATGTAGTGCTTATATTGAAAAAATTAAGGTGTACTATACATTAGTTTTCAAATAATAGCTGTGAAGTATAGTGATCATATTTCTCATTCACAAAGTATAAAGTGAAGTATCTGGTTTAAAACTTTTTCTAAAATTAGCATATTTTTTGCCTATTAATTTGTATTACATAAACTTAGAAAGCCACAGGGATGTGGGGGTGAAATGAAAATAGCGGCAACTTTATGATACTTTGAAACATAAATGCAATGGTAAAAAGCTCCAAAGGACTTCTAATTATGGTGTCAGGATAGCCCTAGATTTAAGAGTAAAACTACATCAACTTAGGTATCTACAGAAAGTCTACACATTCTGAAAACTACATAAAATCAAATAATTTCAAACTGATTCTACCAAATGTGCTATCTTGAACAGTTCAACTCAGAAGATTGCTGTACGCTCCATTAACAGAAAAATACAAACAAGAACACCATCACATAATCAACACACAAAAAAACACATTAAGGATACCATCAAAACACTAAAATGGTCTTGAGAAAATTCACACTCCACCCGAATACTCATTAATCATCTTTGAAAAACATAGCATCTGCTTAGCCCCACAAAATAAATACAGAATATTTATTTGCAGTAATTTGCAGGATAAAATACCTCAGAACAAAAGACCAGGAGTTTACCAAATTAATTTTCAAAATGTGACAGAATCTATATAGGTGAAATAAAAAGAAACTTAGGAGACATACTAAAGCAACACTTGAGACCCATTAAATAAAAATGGACTAATAAATCTGCAATTTCACACCATTTCTGAACCACCAATCACATCACATCAAGCGTTACACTCCTAAAACCTACCAAGTACACAACAGATTTGGATATTCTATTTTAATTATAAACCCGCTTAGTAAATTTTGAATTATCATCAAAACAGCTATAGAAGTACAACACTAGATGTCAACACAAACAACCAATACCCAGAAATAATCTGCCACTTCTGTTGATCAGAGCAATAGTTCTTGAAACTGGTCACACTCACAAAAAATCTTGTAAGTGAGGTATGTGTTTCTATTCAGACTAAAACCTTCCCTTACATTTAAATCATTAAGGTTTTATTTTGCTACATGATCATAATGAAAAACATCCACTACTTAATATAAAATGATTAAAATACTTGATTTTTACCCAATGGTTTCTTAATTTGACTTGAGAAAAGATAGGTTATGTTTGGATAATATTGTATTCCTTTCTACCTTTTATTAAATGTGTAACAAAGTTAAACATTAAATGCAGTTCCTAAAGAGGTTAAAAGTGGCAAATGTAAGGTTACAACTAACTTGACACTAGAAAGAAATTAAGCATAAAAACATTGGATATTGTTACAATACATTTAACTTATATCAAAATGATTCTTGCAACAATTATTGTAGATTTCTCCAATATATTATTGTCATAAGTTTGCCATAACAAACATCTTTACTTCCCTGTTTTCGGAATTTTTGACATGTGAATAAATAATTTATTGGAGGTGTGCAATTTATTGACGCACTGAGGAACTATACAGGATTTGTAGCCTTTCTGCTTCAACATTTGGTCAGAATTCATGTTGATTCCAAAACCAAACTGTTCTGCTACATATGCTACACAAAAATGCACTTAAATACACAATGCACCAAAATAAAATGGAAATAAACCCAGTGTAGCTTTCCTTTACATAGCACAATGTGTTTACTTCTTTCTGCCAGGATCTGCAAACACAGTGATGTCAGAACAATGGGGATGCCTTATTGTCTGTGATCTCTTTGCACATTAAATTATATTTTAATGATATTTAGGATTATTTTTACATTCTGATATTATCTTCAGATTCTATGTAAAATTGTATATTGGATCATAATGTGAACACAATTACATTATTGTAAATGTTCCCAATGTTCTTTCACATTAGCCATACGTAGATGCTGAGATATAAATTTGAAAAGTCCAATGGCATGACCAAGACTCAAACCATGGTACTTGCATGGTTCTCTTACAGCTTTATCTTCATGGCAGGGTAATTCTTGCACATTAAAGCTTCTCATTGTTTCAGGTGTCCCAAATATAACAGATACTGCACTTAAAGACCCACAGAACTAAACTTTTTCAGAAATCATTCAAATATAGTGGCATAAAATTATTCAATCAACTTCCTGATCCGTTAAAAGGTATAAAGTCTGTTACCAAGTTTAAAAAGGAAATTCACAAATTCCTAAATCTCAATCAATTCTATTCGGTGGAAGAATATATGAGACCTGAGAGTCTGTATTTTTGAGTATTCTGTTAGTAAAATTGTAATAGTGGAAAATTGTGATTAATTGTATTTATTACAGTAATACTATTGTGTAAACATTGATAGTTGTAAATATTTGTATGCTTAATTGTGATGTTTACTTCAGCTGTTGTATATAAAGGATTCTTGTAATATTGTCTCAAAATTAAGTTTAATAAGTGTGAATTATTGTGAATTTTTATATAATTTGTATTTTTTCAAAGCAAAAAAGTTAATTGCTGTATGAAATATATTAATTGGTAACTACCTATTTATGTAAATTGTAAACATGTAAACACTGACTTATCCTATTTCATGTATATGATTTACAGGACTAATAAATTGAATTGAATTGAATATAATTCAAGGATAACTTTCAAATTTGCAAATGCTTTGAATTTTCGTGTTTGTAGTTTAACTACTATTAGAGTTAATTGTTCTTTCACATCATCCTTTTGCAGGGACTAAGTTAGAAAGCACAATTGGCAAAATGCACATTGTATGATGGTACAAATTCCTTGTTGGAATAAATCTGACTTTTATATTAGTATGAGTCAGGATAGCGACTTAAAATGAAATTACATGAGACATATAGTGTTCTCAACAGTAGTTCATAGTTGCATGTTGGCATTTCAAAATTCATGAGCCAGTCTCTGTGTTTTGTGATGAAAATACTCTCCCAAACTGTGAATGCTGCCAGGTTGTTTATGGGTTTAAGGTCTTTGTCATTTTTTATTTCCTGGTATGATGCCCAAAAATGGTGTGCCACTGCTGATTTATCTGTTTTTGTTTGATGTGTCTGAAATGTTCTTTTGACCTTGTTTCCAGTCTTCTTTTTGTTTGACCAATGTAACATAAATTGGCCCTTCATTTGTAACACATTGGAGCCCAAGCCGAGTTTAGCTCGGGCCATCAAAATGTTCATGAGACCCAGCTATGCTCGGGCAGGTATTTCTAATGCTTTTAATGCAATTCCACAACCTTAACTAGATCTTGGGCTATTTGGCAAAGAACATACATCAGTTATCGTTTAGTTGTCTGATTTGTACTGCCATCTGTCCTTGCTTTAGTCAACTATTAGGAATTTTAGGAGATTTAGTAATACTGGCTGCTCTCGGGTAGTCGCACAATTTTCTTTGAAGGTGGTGATCTGTTAGTTATGTTTGTGGTCTTAAATGTTAAAATGCTGCATTTTCCTAGATTTCTGTGAACTGAAGCTGAAATTCAGGATACAAATGAAGCTGTGGAAAATTCTGATTCTGAGGGAGAGTTTTTCAAACTTTGAATAAATGGAGTGTAAACAGCTTTAAGCAGTTTTTTCAAACTCATATTTGATACTGGTTGTAAATTTAAAATAAAATATTAATATGGAAGTTATGACTATTTTCTTACTTGTTCAGAAATCCTTGAATGCCATACTTTTAGATTGTCCCAATATTTTTCAGCAGATTTAATTGATGTACTGTAAATAATAACTCAAAGTAGGCATTAAAACCCTGGGTTTCATGGCACTTTAACTACCAAAATGCCCTGGCTTTAATGTGTTAAATGCCTAATCTGGTTCATGGGTATGGGTTCTTTGATGTCTGTTTTGGTTCATTTTTTATGTTGAATTGGTTACTTGATACTAAATTTGCAATAAATATATGACCACTGGCTCCCAATATATATATTAGACATAACCACCATTGTGAAAGGAAACTTATTTTTATTTTAGTTACGGAAAGAAACCTTTCTCCCATTGAGGATGCTTATAATCGCTCTAGGTCTGTTTAACAGCTAACTTTACAGCATGAATAAAATGCATGAAATTTACCACATATGTCACACCTTGGCAGTAATCTTTACCATTTCCCTCATGCTTTGTCACTAATGAACTCCCAAAATTTGAAACTTACTTTTCCTACATTCCATTTAGAAAACGTATACTGCAAGACTAACCCCAGTTCTCAAGATAAATATTTTGGGGGAAAATATTTGGTTGTATTCAAATAAATAAGGTTGATGCACAAATTATTTTACAATCAATCTGACTCTAGATTAATCATACACATATGCAATGCAGCAGTTACACAGGGCTGTAATGTTTCGATGCTTTATATGAAAATGGGTCAATAAGAGTGGCTTTTTAACTTTCTTAAGGAAAATGTAATCTGTTTTCTTCTAACACCCACAGCTTATGTTGTTTCTAAAGTTTCCTTTTCTTAAATTTCTGCATAATATATACTGCAATAAATAATAAAAATGATTCACCATGATCGACTGTGAAAAGATTGATACTTCTCGAGTTGTTCAAAAGTACACAAATGTATCACAGTCATTTGAGTATAAATTTGGATTGAAATTTCAGTGTGTCAGGTTATTTCAAATCAGCCTAATAATGGCAACTTCATCAAGAAGATCAGGTATAAATGACTCTAATGTCATTTGTTACAACTGCAGCTTTCTGAATCTCAAGATTAGGAGAGAGTATATAACTTCATTTGTGAAAAAATTATACTTATCTTATTTTGGTATAAAGTAGGAGACCAAGACAAAGTTTTTACACCACATACTGTTTGTGATACTTATGTTGCAGATTTGAGGAAATGGACAAAAGGTAAGCAGAAATCTTTACGATTCAGAATTCTAATCATATGAAGAGAACAAATAAACCATGTAGATGATTGCTATTTTTGTGTGGTGAAAGTTGGAGCACATAACATGAACAGTATGAAAGGAATTGTTTATCCAAACCAAAAATAAGACATATACCACATGCTCCTAATATTCCTGTGCCTGAACCACCCACTACTTTAGAATCTTTTTCTTCTTAGTCATTATCATCAAGTGAAACTTCATATCATGATTATGACTCCACAAAAGGACAACCAGAGCAGTTTACACAAGAACAACTGAATGACTTGGTAAGAGATCTGGTTATCTCAAAAGAAGGAGCACAAGTTTTAGGGTCTTGATTTAATGAAAAAATTTGCTTACCCCAGGTAGAATATTCTACTGATTTTGATCAAGAGAATCATAATTTCATAAATATTTCACTACAGAAAGTTCTCTCGTTTATTGTAAGGACATTGAAGGTGTGTATTATCGTGAGTTATACAACACAAATGAATGGAACCTCAGTGCCAGTAGCACATTCTGTGCACTTAAAGAAATCTATGAAAATATGGAGACGCTGCTAAAGGCATTAAATTATTTGAAACACCAATGGGCTGTATGTGGAGACCTGAAAGTTATAGGAATGCGGCCAGGCTTTATGGAGCTTCCTTGTTTCCTGTGCCTCTGGGATAGTCGTGCCCATGAATCGCATTGGATTTGAACAGAATGGCTTACCAGAACAACAATGAATCCTGGAGAGAAAAATGTGATGAGAGAATCTCTGGTGCAATGACAGAAAATCATCCAGTTGCCTCTTCATATTGAACTGGGAATCACGAAACAGCCTGTCAAAGCACTGCCTAAAGACAGTGATTATTTAAGTATACAAGTTCCAAATTTTCCCTTCTGTCTGAGACTAAACTTAAAGCAGGAATATTTTTGGGACCAAGATTAGAAGTTTGATGAAAGATGAAGTATTTGAAAATGCACTAACACAAGAAGAACGACTGGCTTGGACTAGAATCATGTTAACAAGGCAAGTGGGATGAAGGGATGAGGCTGACTAATGTTGTCTCTAAAAAGAGATAATGTGGAGCTACAACACAGAAGAAAATCTTGAAGACAAAATTTCAACATGTAGAGGAAGCGGCACTAAAAAGGTAAGACTTGAGAAATGTTTAACTTAAATTGTGATTAGGTTCTATGAACAAATGAGTGCTATTTGATTTTATTTACTGCATACATTTTTAGTTTAAATTGTGATTAGGCCTATGAAGAAACAAGTGCTGTTTGATTTTGTCTACTGCATACATTTGTTAACAGTTTACAGGTTACTAGTATAGCTGAAAGTCTTTTGATATTGTATAAATATGACACTTCTTTATAGTATTATTAGAGTTTTCTCATACATGAGAGCCAAAATCTGACTTCACATTCTTCAACAGAAGCCAGCAGTTGATAAAATTCATCCTTTGGGATTAAAAGCCTTGAACAGAAATTCAATTTTGCAGCCTTGTCTTATTAAACCTCTTATTTAAATTCAATGCTTGCAAATGATTTCTACTACCTAAAATCAAGTTTGCTGGGTTATTTCATGTGCAATGCTCATTTCTATGCTAACCCATTTCTATACATCACAAGCATTTGTGACAAATATCATGCAAAAATCAATCATTACCTATCTGGTGGAATAGTAGGGATTGATATGACTGGCACGGAAGAACGTTTCTTAGCCAGCATTCGACGTGCCTTCTTCATTTTCTGGCGTGATTCTTCCCTTGCTGTTTCACCTGGTGACTGTTTGCTGGAAGAGGGAGTATTTCCCCTAGCTCTGGCCTCAGGATCTGTAATGCCACCCGGCGTATGTGCATCACAATATGCTGTTTTCTGCACGAGAACTGGACCAGGGTCCAAACCATTGCCTAATAGATAATACAAATAAATGATAAACATCACAAATTTAGACTTAGTGGAGCAAACTACTTTGACACTAATTAAAGAATGGCAAGAGGAATGAGATACCATAAATGAGGGAAGAAGTATTCATGAAATTTTTCTAGATAATGCAGAGCTTCTATGTCTAAAAACTTTAAACCAAAAAGGCAGTAATACAAAACATAATTGGACATGGATGGTATAATACGCACCTATACAGGATAGGAAAAAGATAGGAGAGAACTGGGAAATATCTAACCAGGAAAACATCCAAACATGTAATCTTCATAGGTGTGTTAAATACCAATATTACACGAAAAAAGGAACATACTGTAAGGAAAGAGAATATAGGATGTTAGGAACAGGATTACATATAAATATATAAAAGATGGGAGAAATAACAAATATAAACCAACACAGATAATCAAAATATGAAGGAAGATCTGAAAAAAAAACTTGAGGCAGCCAGGAAATTTGCTTGGTTAAATTTCAACCCATTTTCCTATGAGCTCTTTAAAACCATGCCTGACCACTGTACATTGCCAGTATTTGTTTAAATTCCAGCCAACATTTAACTCTACACAAGATGGTTAAAATACAAATTATTTTGTCACATTTTAAAATATCTGAATGAAAAACTTATTATATATTTCACATCTGCTTGAAGTACTTTATGCAAGCTGGCTGAAGGACGAGTCAGCAGCTAACAGAGTACCAAATATTTCTTGAGGTGGCCTTTACTTACAAAGATATATCTTCTTATATTGAATTCCATAAAGAATGCCTTACTGCACATTCTATAAATAAAGACAATTATCTTCCTAATCTTAACACTTAACAGATTAACAAGTTAGGGATGAAGATCCATGATGTGTGATGACTTATTTTCAACAATTTTGCTTGCTGTGATATATATATATATTTTTTTTTTCTTTCTTTTTTTTTTTTTTCTTTTTTTTTTTTTTTTTTGTGTGTGGTGTTTTAACGCCCATTTTAACTACTTATGGCACTGCAGGGATGACACTGATGATACATGAATGAAGATGGAGCACCGGTGGAATGCGATGGCAGGGGAAACTGGAGAACCTGGAGAGAACCTGCCCCAGCGCCGCTTTGTGTGATATACTTAAAAAACAAGGTTTCAAACACATAGAGATGCTCATGAGGAAAACTTAACTCAAACTTCTTTTCGATTGGATTTTGTCTTGCAATATTCAAGAATAAGCAGACTGTAATAAAATCAGCAGAAGCAAAAAATATTTATGCACGTAAGTCATGAAATTACAGAAAGCATTATGCTAACATGGGTAAAAATTTAGATTAGAAATGAAGAGAGGAAGAAGTTTTTCTTGTCATTTTGTTTTAGAAATAATGGATTCCAAGTCAGCACCATGGTTGAGTGGTTAGACTGCTTGCCTCCCATCTGGGTGGCCCAGGTTCAATTCCAAGCTCCCATATGTGGGATTTGTGGTGGAAGTGGCATCTGGGCGGGTTTTCTCTGGATCCTCCAGTTTCACCCACCACTCATTCTACCAATTGCCCCATCACCTTTCCTATCATCCATTTTGCTTGCATTTCATATCATCCACTTCCTCATGCTTGGCTCCAGGCCAACCACTTGTACCAAGTTCTCCATTCTGTGGTTTCGTGCCATTGGCTCCCCAACAGGCTTCTGACCCCTAGGCATCCTCTTGTAAGTCTTAGGGGGGCGCAGTCCTAACTATAGGGAGGGTAAGCTAATTTTGAAATGAATGGATTCCAATTTAGGAAAGTTTTGAAAACCAGCTTAAGTTTAAAGATCAGTAATAGGACAAGCAGGTCAATAGTTTGTAAAGAAAGCAGTTACCATATTTAACCTAATACAACACAAGATATTTTCCCAAAATATTAGTACTGAGAACTGGGGGTCATCTAGAATTCACTATATATGTTTTCAAATGCACATGGGAAAAATAAATTTCAAACTTTGTAAGTGCAGCAATAGTGAAGGGTAATGATTCCCATCAAGGTCATTACATATGCAGCAAATTTTATGCATTTCATTTTGTGTTCTAGTGACCTGCTAATTGACAGGGAAAAAAAAATTCTCTCCGAGACTAAATAAAGATCACATCAGTGGTTGTGCCTAATATTGTATTGGGAGCCAATGATCAAACAAACGGAGAGTTTAGCTGCACACTTTCCTTTTCCCACTGCACACCAGTACATCTCCATTTCCTTCCCTCTCTCTCCAATGTGAATTTCCACACAAATTAAAATTAGATTAAACTATTTAGAATGATCTGTTGCATTAGGTATGTCATCTAAATATAAAATCTTCTCCATCATTGTTGTTGCAACTGTCACACCTTCTCCCATTGCACACATATTGTACATTTCCATTCTCCTTCCCACCCATTATGTGAATTTCCACCCAAATTCGAATTAGGTAAAACTTTTTACCACAATGTGTTATATTAAATATGTTGTCTAAATAGAAAATGTTATTCATTGTCACCATTGCAGCCGCTGCCATTGCCACCTTCACCTGCCGTACATAGACTGTAAATTTCCATTCTACTCTCTCCCTCTCTCCCCCATCCTTTACATTAATTTCAGCATAAATTCAAATTGGGTAAAACTTCTTAAAATGATATATTAGGTATGTTGTCTATATAAAATATCTTATCCATCGTCATCATTGCAGCTAAGCTGCCATCACTGTCTCTCACCACACATATACCAATAGATTTCCAATCTCCCCTCTCCCTCTCACTCATGTCCATTGGGTGTCTTTCCATGCAAATTTGAATTAGATAAAAAGAATATTAACCTATCCAGAATATTAATCAGCTTAAGTATGTCCCTTAGTTTGTTCAAACTAGATGTGCAACACTTTAAATTTCATTTATAAATTAAATTATTGTGTCTTCTTTTTATATAGATGATATGTTAAATTCCAAAATTAAGTTATAAAGAAGAGGGTTGTCTTGCGTTTGAGGTCATCCTGTATTTGGATAAATATAATATTTTGGGTAATCTTGTAAGCTTACTATTTACTAATCTTACTAATAGTAGAAGCAGGCTTTCTTTTAACTGTGTAGTAGATTTTGCTTTAATTGTGTTGTTTTGAACTTGTAATGCTTCTTATTTCTAATTAGTAACAGTACTTTTTAATAGTCTGGTGATAGAAGTTAATGATTGTGTATGTAAATTCACAGAAGCTGGTAGCTAAAAGGTTAATTAGGTAAATAACTTTTCAATGTATGAATTGAGAGACAAAGTATAATAATAAAATGAGCAAAACTATATTCTAGGATAGACAAAGAAATCAGAATTGTAGTTGTGAATATTATATTTTGTACTTATTTTTATATATCTTTTTATATTGTCTAATTTTGATGACACTATCATAAATTCAGCTCATATGCGGAATAAAATTATATGAGAATGGTTTTAAACATAATAAAGCTAAAATTATATAAGAATTATATACTCTATAACAAGCAATAAAAGAACTATTAAAAAAATGTAAAACTGAAGTAAAGTCCTGCTTTTAATTTTTATTAAATGGATGAACTCAATGAATTAATGTATTAGTGTCTGCTAAACAGCGGAGGATTTTTTTTCATGTATAAAAATTCTTAGCATGGCTTCCTTTGGAAGAGAAATAAAACCATTGGTCCCATGTTGTCGATTTACACAGCATATAAAAGAACCTCAAGTCTGATAGAGGACTCTGAGCAAAATTAAGCGGTCTTTCAAGCCCAGTATAGAATGGGATGCTGAGAACCATAGCAGTTAAAGAGCATCCATAAATAAAACTCCATTTCCATTTTTTCAGCTAAATAGCAGTATAATTTAATTTAAAATAATAAATACAATCTTAAATTCATTAATCAATTTTTCTGAGTAATTTCTAGCATAAGATTGAGGGCAAGATTATACAAATGTACCAGGACAGTTTAGATCAGTCTGGAAAAAATACCTTACCTGCATGAGAATCTCGTACAGTGTCCATCTTCATATAAAGACCAGCTTGTTGAGCACATGTAACATGGAAAGCTGCATAGCAGTTTGTTTTATGGCACTGTATGCAGGCTCCTACTCCCCTCTGCTTGCATATGTAGCATGTTAGTTTCCACCTAGCTGGCGGTATTGTTTCTATACTGTCTATTGGTTCTAGAAAAACCTGAAATATTGCAAGAGTTACAGTTTAGAGGAAAAGATATGCTGATATCCAATTCATCTGTTGAGCACCAGATATTTAATGATTTCTAATGAACTAAATGAATGACTTTTTCTTCACACTTTAGTTAAGTTCATGAGTGCTCATAACTAAAGATCATGTCACTGTGACAACTACCCAGTCTTACCATTAACAGTCACAACTTTTGAGAGCCTCTTTCTGCCTCTACCAATCTGCAGAGGCCTAGTGCTCAGTCATTGAGAGTCCAACTGCAGAAGTAACTCTCTGTGTTAGTTTTCAAAATAGAATGGGGCAATTATGAAAATTGTGCAGCTGTGGTAGCTTTGTACAAGGTAGGCAAATCCCCAGCTGAGATATTCAAACTTTTCCAGAAGTTGAAAATAAGCAAGAGGTTCATGTACCACACAGCCCAGCTCTTACTTGAGACTAAAACTGTGAAAGACTGTCACATGCAAGGAAGACCACAAATTGTGCACACCCCAGAGTTGGTGAAAGCAGAGGCAGTATACATTTGAAGAAATCCTAGACAGAGATAGCAATGGCTAATGAGCCAAACATTTTGAAAATGTCTATCTCCCACATATCAAGCAGCGACCTGGGTCCGTGTAGCTACAGACGCAGAAAAGACACCTCTTCACAAGTGAGCTGAAGTGCCAGGAAATCTTAAAATCAAAATACTTATATTGCAGTGTTACATAGCAAATGGTTACAGAAGGATCCTTATTACTGATGAAAAAATGTTTAGTGTTGAGACTTTTAATGCCCAAAATGACAGGGCATATGTCAGATCCTCTACAGAAGCTGGTGAAAAGACTCCAAGGGTCCAGAGTGTCCATCAGCTTAGATCTATTGTAATGTGGTAGAAAAAAAAAGTTTACAATGTTCCTACTGATTTATTTTATTTTTAATATTTATTTATTAAAATCAGTTGACCTTGTATAAGATATTACTTAATCCAACTATATTAATATGATATACAAGATATTATAAGGAGATATACTCACCGTATTTGCAAATCTCACTTCAGGAATCCAAAGAGCACAAACAACATGTGCCCAGTGTCCTCTATCTGTCTGCTTAAAGGCACCACCATTATTTGGGCACAGAACACAATCTACTGCTCTAGAGGGTGACTGCAAACAACGTCTACAAAGCCACTGTCCCTCTGGAATGTATGGTACGCCATAACAATCCTGTAAAATATTACCTTTAAAATCTCTCTTATAACACAAAAGATGGAAAATGTAATAAACAATACTTGGTTTACTAAATTAAGGAAAATGCAACGTTAAGTATGGAATTTATGGAAAGTCAATTCAAAGATAAAATGAGTTGATGCATAAGATTATGGAATTCTGAGAGCCTTACCAATTGATTACAAATATTACACATTTGTTGACGATCCAGTTCATTCACAGTTGACAATTCTCAATCTGATTAATAAGGATCTTTGTGTGTCAAAATGCTTAAAGGCCAGTGGGATGTGTGAACATAATAAACATGTTTAATTGGCTCTTTGAAACAGTGTAACCAATTTACATATTCAGCAGAAATGCCTCAAGCCAACTTTGCTGCCATTATTTCTTTGTCCAAAAAAACAAAAAAATGCACATATACAGATGGAATTGCTTTTTTTTTTTCCTCTGTTTTTTGTTGTTTTTTTCCCCTTCTTTGTGATACATTTACTTTCTTTATTTCGCTTACAAAGGAAGCCATCTAAAGATTTTTATGCCTCAAAAAATTCAATTCTCTTCCACCGAATTTGGGTCCCCAACCTTGGAAACTAGAGGCTAGCAGGTTAACCATAGGCCGTAGAGGACAATTGACTGTTCAGTGAGTGCTGCTATTTGTCAAGAGATAAGAGAGATCTTGCATTTAACTGCTCATCAAGTGAAGTGTATGGAAGAAGAGGCAATGTCACGTATACTTCATTATACCTTTACAATGCAAAGGAAGTGAGTTAACAGCGAAAACTAAGTGAAGTGATTGTGTAAATTGAAATTAGTTCACATTAGCAAAGTTTCATTGAGAACTTAATGAGGTGACAGTGAAAACAGGACAAAGGCACAATATAAACACATAGCTGACAAATGTAAGCAGTTTAAGTAGACAACTAATTCGTTACAAAACTAATAAATTCAATCAAATTACTCAGGAAAGATTAAAGAGAAGTATATACAAAACATTAATTTTCCAACTTCAAACTCTTAACAAATTTGAAAACATTTCAAAGATTCTGACAAGAGCAAAACAGCAGCTCATAAGGGGTCATGTCACAGATTGAGCTGCTATTTTTTATTGCAAAAGTACATCAAAAACAAAAATACCTGTAACTCAGCTTTCTCTCCCATAGGGTCCCCATTCTCCAGAAAAAATTATAAAGTTTTAAGTTGTAATGACTGACTTTATTAAGTCTGTCTTCCAATCAATGACCAGCTGGTACAAGCCAGATGCTGGAAATGAACTTTGCCTGCACTGAGTCTACAACCATCTACGCACAAGACCACATTAATGACAACTTACAACCAAGAGTTCATTTATCAAACAGAACATCGGCTGAAAATAGTTTCATTTTTTCCTTGGTGATGTATGCTTTCAAGAAAGAAAGAGAAGGAAAAAAAAAACTGAAAACGAAAACTGCTCATTTATGTAAGCTCTCTCATTTCTGATATATTAAGGAATTAAATATTATATCATATCATACTTTATTCACCATTTAGATCTTGTACAAAGATATGGGAACTCGCCTGGGTAGTAACATGTCTGCCTCACAATCAACAGGTCGTGAGTTTGAATCTCGCTTAAGGTGAGTTACCCAGATAGGTTTATTTTGGGGGGGTTTTCCCTTATCCTGAGAAGACGAATGTCGAGTACTTTTAAGCTCCATGGACCCCGAGATCATTTGAGCATCATTTCACCAATTTCATTCATCATCTGACCAACCAGGTTAAAGGGTGTTACATAAAAAAAAATTGACTTCATCAAAGCTTATAAAACTAAAAACTTACAAATTAAATTGCATACATAACAGCCATTATATTAACTTTTGCAGAAGACAATTTTTAAGAAGCATAGTCAAGAGAATTGTAATTTGAATATTCTTCCACTGAATAAAAACAGCCTTCCATTAAAAATGTTTTAGGGCCAATTTATACCTCTTTTCCAAAGTTATTCTTTTAGTGTTAGCTGGCAATTTGTTGTATAATAATATTGCATATGTTCAAAACTATGTGTAGACAAGTTATGGTTAATAATACAAAGATCTGCTTTACCTCTTGTATTGTGAGTATGTGCTTGTGAATTGTTTTGAATTGAGAGATCCAAGATCTTGTTAAGACTAAGACTTCATGTATATAAATAAACACAGGGGAATGGAAGTATTTTAAAGATTTTATAATACGGTTTACAACTTGTGAAAGATGAGGCTCTTACAATGTAGCATATCATTATTAGTAAAACATTCTAATTTGTAAATAATCTTTTTCTTGTCAATCTTTGGCCTTTGGGAGAGAAATCCAAGTCTTTTTCGATTAACTTTCCCAGCTCAATCTGTACCATCAATGTGACAATGGCCCCTAGTCAGATGGATTAAACTCAGGAAAATAGAAAAATTCACAATAGCTGAACTATTATGAATCAAGGGCCAAGAAATCAGTATTACTCATAACTTCAAAACAAGGTTCTAGGTAGCAATCAAATTTCAACTTGAGAAAACCCCATTAGGTAACATTCAGATTAAAAATTATTCATTTTAAACTCTTTCCAATGGAGCTTGTGTATATTGTCTTTAAACACTCAATGAATGTGTACTCAAGGATAATTAGGATGGGAATTTGTGGCTCTGTGAAAGGTACTTTGCTAGGGATGGGGTGCACTAAAATCGTAGGGGATCCAGCAATTTTGGTAATTTGTTAAATAATGTCATAACTTCAATTCTTCGGGAAAACTAGTAGCTCAAGTGGTGGATGTAAATCCAGATGAAAGTGTTACAGCAGCCCAGCATAATAATGTCACCATTGGACCATCAAATGTATTAAATAGAATTGTGAATGAGGACAATCATATGCCTACAAGTAAGTTCAAATGTAATGTAGTAGATAAATGCAGTTATGAATATAGGACTAGAGGAAATTTTAGAATAGGTTATCTTAATATTCAAGGCATGGGGGATAAGAACTTAATTGTTAACGAATTTTCAAATGAAAACACGCTTGATGTCATATGCTTAGGTGAACATTGGTGTAAAAAGGAGGAACTTAGCTACAAAGTTTAAGACAACTATACTTTAATAGCTTTAGTAGAGAACACCACATACATGGTGGGGTGTCAATTTATGTAAAAAAATCTCTGGCATATAATTGTGGCAGGCTGAATCTAAATGCATTTTGCAGTGAACTGCATTTCGAAACAACTGGTCTAGTTATTGAGAGCCTTAAGCTAATAATAATAGTAACCTATAGAGCACCGAGTGGGGATCCCCCTTATATTCCTTGATAAACTTGAGGACCTGTGTATATCTTTCTGTATCCCAGAGTGGAAAAAATTCAATCTTGTCATTGGAGATGTCAAATAGTTTTGATATACTGCAGGATAAGAAAACTGTTGTAGAGCTAAAAAACATGCTTAGGCAATGTAATCTTTTCTATATTAACTGTAAACCTACCAGGGGTTCAGCATGTCTTGATAATATATTTACAAATATTGACAAAACTCATTTGTCCACTGATGTTGTTCCTTTTGCATTTTCGGATCATGATCTAGTATATATTGAGATCAGAAATTTTAAATCAGGTTATTCAGTCCCATGCTTTAAAACTGTGACCTCTAGGCCAACAAGTAAAGATAAAATAGATAGATTTAAACATGCTCTTGCTGATTTCAGTTGGGATACTCTTTTTAGTAGTTTAGTTCACTGCTCCTCTAACATTGTTTTTAACAAATTTTTCTCTGCATAGATATTTTTGAAAGGAACTTCCCTGTGAAGAAATAAAGTGAACATGAATAATGGTAGTTTTAAGAAAAAGATAAATAAGTAATGGTATACGCCACAACTAGGGCAGATGGAAAGTATTGTTTTATTGTATTCTTCATTGTACAAGAATAACAAGTCTGATTTTTATAGGAAATTGTACTCTAGAGCTAAATATGACTACAGACAAGCCATTAATGAAGCTAAGAAAGTGTATAACACAACCAGTATTGAGAGGCCTAAAAATAAATGTAAGAAAGCTTGGAGGGTAATAAATTCCATAGCACACACCAAAGAAAGAGATAATATTGCCATATCTCCAAATCAGTTCAACAAATTTTACACTCGGTCTGTTGAGGAAATATGTTGTTCAATAAACAAGCCTACAGAAAATGCAGTTGCTTTACTAGAAAACTGTCTTGTAAATCCCTCTAAACGTAGTTTTGACTTTACAGAAATAAGTCCAGATGCAATTCTGAAAATTGTAAAAAATTTTAGAATTTATGATAAGTGTTCATTATTATGATTTGTCGTGTAGCTTGTTAAGACAAGTTATTGATTGTATAATTGGCCCTCTTACCTATTGTGTTAACAAATGCCTGGCAGAGAGTAAATTCCCAGATTTATTAAAAATTTCTAGAGTTGTACCTATTTTCAAGAAAGGTGATAGGGACTGTCCTACTAGCTATAGGCCAATTTCTATAACCCCTGTTTTTTCTAAAATTTTTTAAACAATTATGTATAATCAAGTTAGCTTATATTTAGATAGTTCAAATTTAATTAGTAGCAAACAATTTGGATTTAGGAGAGGTAAATAGACTATAAATGCTATAGATTCCCTAGTTAGATTTGTTTTACAAGTGTTTGAAAATAAGGGTTTTGCTCGAGCCACTTTCTGTTATCTAAGTAGAGCTTTTGACTGTGTAGAGCATGAAATACTTTTAAATAAACCATCGTCTTATGGTTTGAGTAGTAACAGTATAAACATGTTTAAGTCTTTCCTTGAAAATCGCCAACAGTTAGTGTGCATTGGCAAAGAGAGATCAAACTTAATTAATATTAGGTTTCATGTGCCACAAGGGTCTGTGTTAGGGCCCCTTCTATTTATATTAATGATAAATGATTTGCCATCTTTTATAAATTCACCAACAATATTGTATGCTGATGACACCACTTTTCTAAATGAAAGTTCAGATTTAAACTCGCTTCAAACCTTAGTACAAAATACACTTTCTCAAGCTTCCTTATGGTTCAGAGCAAATGGTTTTCTACTAAATGAAAGTAAAACTCAGGAAATGTATTTTGGTTTAAGAAATATACCGAACCATCATGAAATAGAGACTGTTAAATGTCTAGGTATTTTTGTTGATAGTAAATTGTCTTGGGAACCACATGTAACAAATATATCAGCAAGGCTTTCTAGGGTCATTTATTTAATCAGGAATCTAAAAAATCATATTTCAGATAACTATGTGAGATCAGCATATTTTGTTGTTTTTTCAAAGTATTACATCTTATGGAATTTTGTTATGGGGGAATAGTGGATATGTACATGACATTTATTGTTACAGAAAAAACTTGTTAGGATAATCAATGACTCAGGTAAAGTAGACCATTGTAAACCATTATTTATTAGACTGCAGTGTTTGACAGTAGTTAACCCATATAGTTATGTATTATTGTATGTTAGAAATAATGTTTCAACATTAGCAGTTAGGGGAGATGTGTACAACTATAATACTAGGAGTTGCACTTGTATAGAAATACCTTATCAAAAATTAACCAACTCGCTTATCTCTCATGTAGTTCTGAGATTAAAGATGTACAACAAGCTGGGGTTGGATCAAAAAGAATTACCTATAAATATCTTTAAAGCAAGATTATATAAGCTGCTAGTGAATAATCCTGTTTATACTATTAATGAATTTTTTAAACTGAATATACTGTATTATAATTTGACGTTGTCTATACTGTATTAAAATTTGATGTCTATTGCTGTACAAGTTGAACGACAATAAAATTTATTATGTATTTATTTATTTATTATGATTAATAAAACACTTTACACTAAATTTCAACATGACAAAGGTGTTTCAATTAGGCTGCTTTCTCTTTTATTTATCTTCAACTTATTTTTAGTTGTAACAGTAACTGTAATTATTATTGTTGTTGGTCACAACATGATTCGTGACAACTGACATACCTGATGAACAGCCAAGTTGCACATGTCACAGAAAAGTATCACATTAGAATTCTGACATTCTCCATCCATACAGATGCAACAAACAGCATCATCATCAATGACAGTGGGAGCAGCACCATCACCTCCCTTACCACAACTCTGAAATCATATCGTTCCTTCAAAGTATAAAAATTTGGTTGTACAGAAACTGTTTTCTGAAGTTAATGCTTAACCTCTAAAACAAAAAAGCATTTACTTATTTATTTGTACTTGTTATGAACAACTTATAAGTTATTAATGTTGAAATGGGTCTGATGCAATTATCACTTAAAACACTTATTCACAGTGAATTAATCCACATCTTGATATATGGTGGACTTTGAGACAGTGATGTGTTTTAACAATTAAAATTTAGTTGAGTCGATTTTGTAACACTACATCACTTACTTTTTAATTTCGGAAAACATGTTTCAGAAGCCATGTGCTTCCATTGTCAATTCCTTTGGTCGACTACCGGTAGCAAGCAATACCGGTAGTCGACCAAAGGAATTGACAATGGAAGCACATGGCTTCTGAAACATGTTTTCCGAAATTAAAAAGTAAGTGATGTAGTGTTACAAAATCGACTCAACTAAATTTTAATTGTTAATCCACATCTGTTTACATAAATAAAAACAGAACATGCCTGTTGCATCCCCATAACTACAACAAGCAACAAAGAAACTAAAAAAGAAAATAAGTAAGAAAAATCTGATGTGCTCCAATCACATGACTTTCTCTACATCTCTGTAAAACACACCCCCCCACATACACACTCAGACCTTTCTCTGAAAATGCTTTCTTTGGATTCAGGGGGACCCAAAACATGTATTTCCGGTGAAATCTCGGTATCAAATTTTTGGGTGCATTACAATTCCTTCCTTCTCTATACACTATATACATAGTACATGTAGAGAAAGTAAAAATACATGGAAAGTTACAAAAGCCTGCAAACACCTATATACTTTTAATCCCTAATTTGAATTCTGCAACTTTAATTTTCAAGCCTGGCTTTGTGTGTCCTATCTAGAGAATTAGGACTATCAATTGTAATTCAGATTCAGATTTCATTCTACCATTTTTTTAATATTTTTACAAAGCATCGTCAATTTTATAGCAGATAGAATAAATGTTTCATTATCAATTAAACAAATAGATATAAATGCACATTCTGAATAGATATAGATATATGAAATTGTTAATAACAAATTTTAGAAAACTAATGGTAGATTAAGCCTTGTCCGTTTTATAAAACTAGAAAACATATGTTTATATTACCGAACAAGTAAAACTAAATACAGATCTGAACAGATATAAACATAAAATATGTACTAACAAATTTTATAAAACTGTTACAAGATTAAAATTATGAACCACTCATTTTTGATCCTCTTTGTAGTCATAAATTGAGTAAAAAGCATTTTTTATCAGGTAAGTCTTTATTGCATTAATTTTCTTCACTTCTACACATAATTCTTTGATCAAGTGAGGCAAATGATTGTATAGGTCCTTTGTAATAAGAACTTACGCCAATAAGCACAATTACATATTACTTTGTCAAGAAAGTTCCAGGAATTTGCCAGTAAAATACAAAAAATGAATTATTCATCCAATTTTATTTCATCGCCTTCAAAGTATGCCCCTTCTGAAATTATACATTTATGCCAACAAATAATCCAATCATCAAAACATTTTTTGTAGGCACTTTTAGGAATCGATGTCAATTGTCGCCACAAATTTTCCTTTACGTCTTCGATCGACTGAAAATGGATGCCTCGAAGTGTTAACTTGAGTTTTGGAAAGAGAAAGAAATCAGCAGGAGCTGGATCAGGTATACACGGTGGTTGTTCGATGAAATTTGTTGAGTTTTCGGCCAGAAAGTCGTTCACAATAATAGCCTTGTGAGCTGGTGGGTATCGTGGTGCAGAATTCATGAGTTGTCGTTCCACAAATCTGGCCTTTTTCGCCGTATTTGTTCTCTCAAATGCCGCATAACGCTCAGATAATAGTCTTAATTTACCATCTGACCTTCTGGCAAAAACTCTTGAGTGCAAATAATAAAAAAAAAAAAAAAACTGTCAACATGACGTTCAGATTTGATCGAGTTTGACGTGCCCCATAGTATTAAACCATATCTATATATACTTTGGAAAAAAGAAAAATAGGCCGCCCTTACATATTCTTTTGGCACTAATTTGTTCAGGCTAGCTAGCATAAATACTGGATGAGTTAGTTTACCACAGACAAAATCAATGTGTGTGTTCCAAGAGAGATTATTGTCAATATTTATCCCCAGCAGTTTTACACTTTCAGCTGTATTAAATTTACCCTTGTATTTTTTTTAGTGTGAATATAATATTTTGTGTCTTGTTTTCATTGAGGAAAAAAAACATTTAGATCAAACCATTTCTTCACCTGTTGTGTGCTTAGGAAAATGTTACATGTTACTATAAATAATTTTTTGTGTTAGTTTTTTCAAAATCCTTAAATATAATGTAACAAGCGTTTAATTGGCACTTGACTTTTCCATCATGTAGAACGTTCTTGATATCACTACCCTTTTTCTCCTAAATCATTTATTTTTGGAATAACTGCTCTCATACTGATTTTAGGTTTAATATGTTATATACAAACATATATAGATGGTTTTTGCTTCTCCTGAAATATTTACAATGACACTTGGAACGTTTTGACATTTCCAATCTTCAATTGATTTTTTTGCATCAAATTAACCACTTCCAACAATAATTGCCCCTTTAAATCAACAAGCAAAGAGGCATTACCTGAAAGTAAGACTCCTTCTCCAATCGATCCATGAGTAGTTCAAACGTATCCACAGGAACATCAGAAAGACCTGCTGCCGCTCTTCTTTCATTAATAATGCTCAACCATGCACAATCTTCCTCATCCATGTCATATTCTACCTCTCCATCCATTTCTTCTGCAGAGCGTTCAATAAAGCTGTAATCAACATTTTGTTTAATGTTAGGAATAATATGAAAAGATTCCAGAAAGTATTGAAATTTATTTGTCCATGTAAAGGGTCTTGGTTTTACTGGTGCAATAAAATCTAAATAAATATAAACAATCATTCACAAATAATTAATTTATATTGTATTTTATTTAGTCACAAACAAGCTCAGAAGACAAAACAGTTTTAGTTGGGTCACCTCAAGTATATCAAAGACAGCCGTGCAATTTAAATCTTTTAGCTTTAAATCATTCTTCTCTTTCTTCTTAATAACAAATATTTTATAAGGAAAATACATTCTTTTCATACAAAGATGTTTCTTGTCCCATAACAATGAAACTTATGCATATGCATACTTATACGCTGACAATTTAGCTCAACTATTAAAGCGCCAATGCAATGGCCAAGATTAGGCAATTTCAACTGATTGGAGTGATACTATTGAAACATCTTATTGCAGCTGATGTTCATTTCTTTGAAATCTTGTCGCTGCTGACGTTCATTTGTTTAATCTCCTGACTTGGTTATGTTAACATGGTGATAATCCAGCCAGGGTTGGTCATATCATAATTTAGGAGGCAGTGTAAAAAGAAAGAAAAACTTTCAATAAATAAATATGGTTGAATGAGTAATCTACCATTTGAGAACTAATGTAAGAATTACAATCATAATCTGATACAATCTCCTTTACTATATATTATAAATCATTAATAGTCTATTTCGTTGAATTATCAAATCAAATACAACTCGTGTTTTCATCTCTCAGAACAATTCACTCCAGTCATTAATAATTGACAAGATGAAAACACTCACGGTATTACTTATGATAAGTGAGCAATGGTTATTGGCCAACTGAGGTCTTTGATTCATTTTGGTGAAGTGACGTGATGGAAGAGCTTAATATCACTGATGATTTAAATATGATTAAATTTGAATAATACTCGTGATTTCACTTTTAATGTTTAACTTTGGTTTGTTAAATTTTTGAGAGTTTGCTTTGTACTGAACCCTGCGGTTGTACTCCCTGTTTAATTGTTGCATATGCCTGCTTGGGGAGGTGGGTCACATCAGTTCTTCTGCATATACTTTCTTCACCAGAGGGGGGGAGAAATTTTTTATGAGTTACATCCCTTCCTACAGTTCTACAGCTAGTAAACAATGAATGACACCATGGTATATGATATCAAATAATAATAATCTAGCTGTATCACTCCATCAAGTTGGAATGATATTCCCTAAGCTGGGCTGCCGCCATGGGGAAGCAGTAGTGAGGACTCAAACAGCAAGAAAGTATTATGGTATTTATGGCAATGATTCCACAGGTCCATGTCAGGAAGGTAATTTTGGGGTACTTTCAGCTGGGCTATACCTGGACAATTTATTTGTATTTAATACCCTCTAGGAAATTGCAAGAGAACATTGCACATATTTATACAAGAAACTTTGTCTCTAATATGCAATTAAAACAATGAGAAGAGCTTTTAGTTCAGTCTAGTCATTTACAGTGTAAAATTCTGTTAAGAAACCTTGCAAATTAAATTGCTAGCAATATGGAAAATCAAATGGTCTGAATTGTACCTAGTATTACAACAGCATTTGTTAAAATTTTACGAAAAGGTTATCAAAATTATTTGTCGCCACCAATCTCTACTTCCTTATAGACCCTTAAGTGCTAGTAATATAGTTAAGACAGATCTAGATATTGTGTTCTGAGGAAAACAAGGTGATATGCACAAATGAGTACACACTTTAGTTATTTCTCCTACATAACTTCAGTTATTCTTTATTTTTCTTTTTAATTTATATTTATAATATTTAATTTCTGCTTCTGTACTCTGTTTTATGTTTGCCTAATAGTGTCAAACATTTTGTTCAGTGCTGTAGTAACAATTTTATTGAGTTAGTATTTTTGTCTTAATATTAATCTTCTTCTTTTTTTTTTCTTTTCTTCTGATTACTACTATTTATTTGGTAATGTGCTGTTGCTGCATTTTTTACTTTGTTTATATCTCCTGTTATACTCCATCAACATTACAAATATGGTACCCAAGTACTTAAAACTTTCCACTCTAATACCTAATCACTACATTTTATAGTAAGTTTGGTTTCTTGAGGTATCCGTCTATTTTAATTTTATTAGTATTAATTAGCATCATAAGTATTAATCTCTAGGTGTAATTTTATCTCTAGATGTATACGGTTTTAAACCAAAAAGGATTCTTTTTTCTTAATGTGTAATTCTTTTTATGTAATGTCAATTTCGGTGTTAATATACTCTTATTTTGCATGCATAGAACAAACAAAATAATAGTATACTGAACATATATGGGTGTGGGCAAATCTTTAACCACTTGGCACACAACCCGCAAAGATTGCTAGCGCCACATAGTTTGAAAATGGACTAGTAGATGGAGCAACAGACAATGAGTGCAGGGACAGTAGATGTTGCTTGGATTAACGGTGTCAACTTCTTTTGTATACAGTTTAGAGTGCAGTAAAATTTTACAAACAATGTATTTTAATTATATTCTTTCACATTTGAAATGATTACATTGGGTTACCCAATAGATCTATTTTCAGCTGTGCCAACAGATGTTCGTCAATCAAACAAGATCTGCATTTTGTCTTGACATAATTAAATTTGTGAAAATAGTTGCTCACACAAATATGTAGAAGTAAACATAGCCAACATTTTAGCTACAAATATTTCAAAAAAAGAACACTTTGACAGTTGTTAATCATAGCTTCAAATATAGCCTTAGCCTTGTAGGTTTGATATGCATAGAATCCACAAAACAATCAAAATCATTTCCTGGCAAGCTATTTACACTTTAAATGGGAACACATTTATTAAATTCCTTGTTTTCATTTGTACTTTGAAGGAATTGCAAAGAAAAATGATACAACTGCCCCTCTTATAACTATCCCTTCTACAGTTCCAAATGCACAGCAAAGGTTTTAGCGACTTTGTCCACATTTATTACATTTTGATTCCTCCTCTTTTCTTTTTTTTTAAGCTCATTTAAGTTTTTATCTATCTACTCCCTTACAACAGGAATAAGTCCCAACTACAGAAGATAAATGTCAACAAGAGAGGCCAAATCTTTATTATATAGGCTTAGAGTCTGCCATGATGGCTTTCCAATTGGAACTCTGTTGCAACCTGCCGGCTAATAGACTACATCAGACTTGGGCACGTACACTAAACTTTTGCAATGACATTTTCTGATATATGAGGGAAGGTCAAGAACCAGTTATGATTCCGGAAATAGTAAACCTCATTCCTGGTCTAGAATATGCTCCCTTACCTATATTCTTACTTAATGAAAAAAGATAATAAGCTAGCAACATAATACACTGGTACTATATGTACCAGTATGAAAATATCAATTTAAAACAATATTCAAATATCATATCTAAAACTTAGCATACATAACTGCATAATAATTCAAATTCAACAATTCTCTGCAATTCACCCAATTTGCCTTGAACTGTCAAAATACCAAAATGTGATGAACATATGCTGAATGCTCCTAGGATATTTACAGCTTAATTCCACTTACCGAATGTATGCATTAGGCCTTGGGGGTGCATCAGGAATGTTGTATGAGTCTAGCACAGAGAAATTTGGTTCTGGAAGTTTAACCTTTTCCTCTCCTTGGCCCGTACTTGGTCGTGCTTCCGTTACAGCCTGAACACTTGTCTGTCAATAAGAATATTGTATTGTTGTCATGTTTACCATGATATAAAGTGCTGATTCATTCATTTTGTGATGGGATGCTAAGGAATGAATTGTTTGAAATGAGTGCTTCATTCTCATGAACTACGAAGTAATCACTTGATTTAAGCATTTTACACCTTCATTTCCCTCAGCAATTTCAATGAGCTCTATTTAAAAAAAAATTCAGTATCGATATTCATTATAAATATAATTGTGTATGTGATCACAACTTTAAATTTCATTGAAAATTCTGTTTATGAAGTTATGTTTAGTTGTTCAAAAGCAATACTATTTATTCATCATAAAATTTTAGCAGTATTAACAATATTGCTTGTGCACATGTGCAAATCCAGAAATAAATTAGTTTGTACCAAGTCACACTACATTTTTCCATAAATCATTTCATACAAAACGTTTGATAGTCTGGAACTAAAGCAATATCCGACATGAATTCAAATGAATGCTAATCTTCAGAGCTGTTTATTTAAAAAAGTAACAAATAACTATTAACAGAATTTAATGTTAAACATATCCAACAAAACTAAAATATTTTGTACTTAAGAGCTGTTTATTTAAAAAAGTAACAATAACTATTTACAGAATTTAATGTTAAATATACCCAACAAAACTAAAATATTTTGTACTTAAGAGTGAAACTGGGGCAATGAGAGTTCAATTCTCATTGAGTTGTAGGGAAAAAAAAGAAAGATTAGTAATAACACTTTGGTTTGTTTATATTTTGGTGTACAAAATTTGTATTTTATTTTAATAAAGTTAAAGAAGATTTAGTTAGTAATTTCAAACATGACTTAAAACCTTAATTATTTTTTTAATTATGTTAATTTTAATACAACTTTTGTTTTAATAACTGCTGATGGTTTATGACATTTTATGAACTCTATCTAGTATTTAATAATGATTCAATCATATACATGACACATCCTTCTATTTCTAATCAACTTTCCCTGAACACAATTAGAGGGCTTTACTACTAAGGTTTCTATAAAAAAAATGCATGCACGCACACCCACACTTTCCTTTATTGGAGAGGTCATATCATCAGTGTTTAAACAGAAGTCGCCAAGTCCAAAATCTTAATTGAAATACAGCCAATTTAAGCATTTATGAAAAATAGTAAAAAATGGTTTATAGATTTCTTTCTCAAAGAGCATAATTTTGGACTTCTGCTTGAACAAATATTATAATAATTGACAATATTAAACAATGAGAAATTTATTGAACAAATTAGAATGGATATAATAAAACATCAGAAAACCTGCTTACATTTTCTTTAACACTGCCATATTTTGATTCAAACTCTTCCTTGGAAATCAAAGGGAGAGGATCATAAATGCTGACTCTTGTCACTCGGCCATCAACTTCAAATTCTACCATTTTTTGTGCCTCAGCATATGTAAGACCCTCTCGAGTTGGCGATGTCAGCAAATCCACCGTTGAAGTAGTAGGACGTGAATTATGTGAGCCACGGCTCTTCTTTCGTCCCACTATAACAAAAGAATGCAGCAATAAGCTTCTTTTATGGATTTTTTCTAAACATATTACTGTAGTAAATGAGTATTACATAATCTTTCATGCTAGAAGTCATTGCCTAAAATGAAGGATATTTACTTATATCCTTTACTATGGGATATATAGTCATACCTTATTACCAGCACATTATTATAAAAAGAACGATTTTGGATGTATGTTATGTTACACATGATTTTAGAATGGATCATAATTCATGTAAAGTTTGCTCTTTAGATTATAAATGTCTAGAAAGCTTGCTATAGCCTAGTTGGGTGTGTTGGTTGACATAATTTTTAGCATTACTTGGGATATATAGCAGGTGATGGATTGGTGGCACTATTATCATGTTTACATGCATATAACCTCGCTATGCATAACAGGGAAGTTAGCTACATTAGTCACAAAAATAAATGCTACATTGTGTTCTGTGAACTGCAAAAATGGTAAGCATATTGTTTCTCTTAGGTCTTTAGCCATGTTCTCAATTGTGTCAAACACAGTATCTGCTACAGATTACTAACCAAAATGGTTTCATTTCACTAATACATTCATTTCATATCTTCTCGATCTGTGGCATAATATAGGCCAATGCTGGGATTCTCTCTTTCTCCCTCTCTACTACTCTCTATCTCTCAGAAAGGGAATTAAGAAGGTTGGTCAAAACACAATAGAGCCCAAAAAATTAAAACTTGGAAAGCATGATGTACTCCAGATTTGGAGAAAAAAAATCATTAGAATGTGTAGATTATATAGAATAAAAGACTGTAAATCAACATTTAAATCAATAAAAATAGAGAAGCCAACACAAGACGAAAAACTACATAGTTTACCCGACAGACATTTTAGAAACTATGTAAAAACATGAGTGGCTGACTAAAATATAACAATGTACATAGGGATAGAGAAGTTCCGTATTGCACCTAAAAATTTGATGTTGAGATTTCACCGGAAATACGTGTTTTAGGACCCCCTGAGTCCAAAAAATTTTCAGAAAAAGGTCCGTGTGTGTGTGTGTGTGTGTGTCTGTGAACAGCATAGCTCAAAAATGAAAAGACGGTTGGTATTTAAGTTTGGCATCTTCCAGGACGCGACACAAAGATTTTCAAGAAAATCCCCCCCAGCCTTAACTACCCTTTACATGGAAAATGTTGTATTTCTTAAAAATGGCTCTAATGATTTTGATTAAAATACCACATATTAAAGCCATTTCTATCACAAATAAAATGTATATCTTGAATTTTCTGGGAATAGCTTCTAAAGACCTGTTTATTCTGGATGAATTTTACTTAATTTGGCATAACCAGTAAACCGTAAGAGATAGACAAAAGCTTACTATACAAAAAATGTAGATCTTGTTAAAATACACAAGTTATGTCATATACGCTTTTTTCGTGAAGCTTTCCGTTTTCAGGTATTCCTTTTTTATAGTTTCGGCTGTGAAGTACTTATACTTTTCTCAGACAGAAGTGTCTGTTTTTCTTTTGTTCTACTCCTGGCCAAGCAAAGAAGCAATTTGCAATGACAATCGCATAACAACAGCTATTAAAACATTTGACTACCACTTTAGCCTAGTGCACTCCCTTAGTCCCAGTCTAAATAAAGTTCTACTAATGTTTATCTCGATTAGCATGGTGTTGAAAGAAGAAATATCTTTTGTAAGAAGTTTGTAGAGTAGCTAGAGAAAAGTCATGTGAGTTAACACATCAGATTTTTTTTACTTGTGACACATTGGCTCTAGACAAAGTATTGAAGAAACTCAAATTAACAGGCAATATACTATATAAATCTAAAAAAATCTGTACATATGCAGATGATATTATCTTGATTGCCAGAAATCTACCTGCCTTACAAGAAATGATGTCTAACATTGAAACAGTTGGAAAGTCTGCCAGGTTAGAGATAAACGAAGACAAAACTAAATATATAAAGGTGGATGTAAATCAAGTTGATTACATAACACACAAAATAAAAATACGAAACTATAATAATGAAAAAGTTACTACTTCCCAAACTTAGGAGTGCCATAAAAAAAAAATGTATGTGTTCCTTTCGCATGACTTTCTCTACATCTCTGTAAGAAATTATTGTTAAAAAGCTTATTCTTCTACCTATATCATGCTAATCGAGATAAACATTAGCAGAAATTGTCTTACTTGGCTCCTTGTAAGTAGTAGGGAAAAAATCTAATGTATTCGATTTACATGATGTCCTCTAGCTGTTTGGCAAACAAACCTTTTATTCAAAAGATTATTCTTTTATCTACATCATGCTAACTAAGATAAACATTAGCTTCTTTGTAAGTAGAAGGGAAATACGAAAATACACAGGCTAAAGTGAGTCTCATCCTTTGAAAGCTGGCCACTCTTTGAAGCAATTGAAATTCCAATCTCTTTGCCTATTAGGAGTAGACAAACGATAAGAAATGCCTTCCCATCTGAGAAAAGTTTAAGTGGCTTAAAATTCAAACCAATAATCTGGAATATCTCAAAAGTGCTTAACTGTACAATTTTTTTTTGTAGTAAGTTTTTGTATCTCTCTTACGGTTAGCCAGTTATATAAAACTTCCAAAATGAAGAGGTCTTCAGAGGCTATTCCCAGAAAATTCAAATATACATTTCATTTGTCATAAAAATATCTTGTACATAAGATATTTTAATCAAAATCGTTACCCATTTTTGAGAAAAGCAAAGTTTTCGAAAAATGCTCTATATAAAGGATCGTTGGGAGGTGAGGAGATTTTCTTGAAAATCGTTGTGTCACATCTTGGGAAATACTCAACTGAAATACCAAGTTTGGTATTTAACCAACTTTTCATTTTTGGACTATGCTACCCACAAACACAAACACCTTTTTCTAAAAATGCTTTTTTTTTTTTTGACCCAGGTACCTCAAATCATATATTTGTGGTGAAATCTTGGTATTGAATTTTGGGGTGCAATATAATATCTTCTCTTTACTTTATGTACACAGTACGTATAGAGAAAGTAATAACAAAAGATCAATTTCAGAAGAAATAAATCCTTGAATATTAACAGGAAACAAAGCATATTTTTCGGATCTCAATCTAATAAAATCCAAATTTCTAACAAGAACAAATAAATTAAAAACATACAAAACCTTGATTAGACCTGTGGTAACATACAGTGCCGAAACATGGGTACTAAACAAGATAGATGAAAATCCTTTACAATATTCAAAAAGAAGATCATAGGGTGAATATATAAGAGAGTCGTTATTTTTTTTCAACCTCTAATCACTTAGTATAGAAGCTACGCGAGTGGCAGAAAGCGGAAGTGCGCTGTAGGCTACTGCGCAACTTTTGCACTACTTCCCCAGTGCCGACCTTAAGGCATCAGTCTGCGTTGCACTACAGCCATATGACTGCTGTCATTGTTGCTCCCGCCAAGTGTGAATTACAAAATGTAATTCGGTTTCTGCAAGCAGAAGGGAATAGTGAAGAAAAAATTCATTAGAGAATGAGCCAAGTGTATGGTGATAACTTCATTACTGATGGTGCTGTGCATGAATGGTGCTGAAAGTTTAGAGATGGCCAAAATGATGTGCATGATAAAGGGGGCCAAGGATGCAAGTCTGTCGTTACAGCCGACCTTGTTGGAGTTGATAATTAGAGAAAATTGTAGGTTCACATAACTGCTTTATCTATGGAAATTCCGGAAGTTTCAAGATCTGTCATACACTCTATCATTACTGAACATTTAGGCTACAAAACATTTTGTGCTCTTTGAGCTTCAAAAATGTTGATGGGCGTCCACAAAAGTCACTGAATGGCATCAGCTTTGAATTTCCTAGACCATTATCATGATGAAGAAGAGAACTTTTTGAAATCAATTGTTACTGGAGATGAAACTTGGATCCAATACGACACACCAGAAACAGAATGACAATCACAACAATGGATGCATCCAAATTCACCAAACAAACATTCAACAACAGAAAGGTCATGGCTACCATGTTTTGGGACCAAAAAGATGTGTTGCTTGTAGAGCTTATGCAGCCTGGAACCACTATCAATGCACCTGTTTATTGTGAAGCTTTATGACTTTGCGGTGAGCCATTCAAAACAAACGAAGAGGAATGCTGACTTCAGGAATTGAAATTTTGGTTGTCGAAGTCTATGTTGAAGAGTGTGTAAGGATAATTTTGTGTTTGTTGATGAACTAATCCTTTCTGGTGCGATTCGTTGGCCGTAAATTGCCGTAAATTTAAGAACATTTTAATGAAAGAGTGTTTTGGAACAGTGATACGTATGAATATAATATTTTTGAGTTAAGTTTGTAACACTTACGTATAATTTTTCCAAATCAGTTTCGAAGCCATGTGGGCATCATTGTCGATGGTTTCCAACCATCAGCTGTTGCAGACCACTTTTGGTCAACTAACCATGAAATAGTACCTAACATACACCTTGTAAAACCTGCCAGATACTCAGCAGAGCTCGACGTCTGGGAAAAAATCCATATCATTAAAAACCAACACCTTTGTATTCAATTTTGAATTGTCGCCACAAAATATATTGTGGAAGTTCGTCACTCAGCCACCAGAGACCATCACACCTCAACATAGAACACTGTGGAAATTCAGTCAGAAGCCATCGACAATGATGCCCATATGGCATCGAAACCGGTCTGGAAAAATTATACGTGATACTCAAGTGTTATAAACCCAACTCAAAAATATTCTATTCATACGTATCACTGTTCTAAAACACCCTTTCATTAAAATTGTTCTTCAGGAATTGTGTTGATCCATGTCAATGCATATCCACACACTGCTGGCACAACCCATCAGCTCCTTGAACTATTTCAATGGGACATTTTCGATCATCCACCGTACAGCCCTCACCCCAGCGACTTTTACCTTTTCTCTGAACTGAAGACATGGCTAGGAGGGCAGCACTTTCAAACCAATGAAGATCTTCAAAACAATGTCAATGCTCATTTGAAATCATTGGTGGCAACATTTTTTGAAGCGGATATTGCAAAGCTTGTGTACAGATATGATAAATGTCTCAATTAATGGTGATTATGTTGAAAAGTAACCATAATAACTGCACAAAATTTTTAGTAATAAAATAATTGTTTTCTATAAACTTGTCTTTTATTTATAGCCTATTGGAGGTTGGAAGAGAGAGAGAGAAAAAAAAAAAAAAATGGCCCTCGTAGATCAGTATTGGAAAATAATACATGGAGAATTAGATCAAATTCTGAAAATAATCAAATACAGGAGAGGATTTGGTAAGATACATCAAGCCACTGAGATTGAGATGGATAGGACACTTGTAAAGATTGGAAGAATGCCAAAGTCTCATACATGATGACATATGAGTGAGAAAGAGAGGAAGCCCAAGGAAGAGGTGACAAGATGTGGAACAAGATATGAGAAGAATGGGAATATGAGGCTGGAAAGGAAAAGTGCAGGACTGAGACAAATGGAGGAAAAAACTCACAAGAATTGTAGTACCAGAAAGGAAGGATTTATGACATTAGCATATCCACCCACTCTATCTAAAACTATTAGGTGATCTAGAACTGAGGGCGTTGAAAATATTATCATATCCAGATCTGAAATCTGCTAGATTCCTAACATTTTCACTTCTTAGAATCATTGTAGTTTTAGCTTCACAATCCCTAAGCTATGCAGCTTGCAGCCTTTAGCCACAATTGCCACACTCCACTAATTATAAAAAACAGCTCTCGGTTATGCTTTGCAGATTAGGGCCCTAAAAGCTTATAACACACCAGTCAGTACATACAAAACAGCTCTAATGACAGAATAACAAAAGCACCAAATCCAGACCACAAATGGAAGTCGGGCTATCCTAACCAACATAAACTTTCAATAGAGATTTTAAAAGATTCCTATATGCTCACTCCCAATATACTAAAGAGGAATTTAATATATCATGCAAAAGCGAAGTATTCAATAGATGGGCCAGAGAGCATGTGTTGGAGATTTACATTTGTTCATTATTGCTTGAACTACATTCACGCTTGTTGCCTCTTGAAATGAAGGAGGATTATTAATTTTCATTCTCATATTCAAAACTGGGAACAAACTGATCCAAATTGTCAATTTTCTATTACACCCCTTCTTCAACACCTTTAGTTCCACAGAAAATGTACCAAAAAGTGAAAGAGGTAGTTAAAACCGCCAGGGATTATTAGACAAGCAGACCCCTCGGCTACGGTTTGCGTTTAGGACCCTTAACACTGGACTACGTCTTGAGGCTTAGGATTCTTGATTAGGGTGGAGGTCTTAACTATGCTGTATATCTAAAAAGTATATAAGGTGTTCAATGTTCCTGAGGGTTGCTCATGGCAGGACCAAACGAACAGTTAAATCTAAAACAACCACTACAGCAATAATTATACCTGGCGTTGAAATAATTATACCATTACAGAAATAATTATACCTGGTGTTGTTGTTGGCGTTGAAGACGGAGGTGCATTATGATCAAAGTTGACTAAATGATACTGCAAACCACACAGACTTTTGTAGGTTTTACCACATTCCGCTACCGGGCATTCATAAGGTGGCTGTTTGGAGGTTCTAAGTTTCTTGCAGAATTCCAAAACGTCAAAGTCCAACCCCATTTTCTTCTTTATTCAGGAGATTATATATTCCCAACCGATTTTGCGTTTCTATTATGTTCTACGAACTCCCCGCATATGATTCTACGCAATTAATTATTTTCTCATCCCCTTACATTTCAGTTCTATTGATATTGGTTTTCCCATTTGAAACGAATCAGCTATTAACCTTTATCCGAAGCCTTCTTATACGCGCTCAATAGGCGGAGCAACGCAGTGTTGCCAACATTCGATTTGTTTCCCGTCAAACCAATATCCAAAAAACCGCCAAAACAACAGTAGAAAACTCTTCTCCATAATTATATGTAAAATAAATTTATTTTAAGTATACCACTAGTCGATTGTTACCATCGGATCAAAAAGAAATAGAAACAACTCCGTATTTCAAATAAAGATTAAAAAGCAGCTTTAGGCACGTTTGTTTACTGAAGCACCGGTCTCAAAATCTCCCTATACTCATTTTACATAATGGTTTAGGGAATATGAAACCGTGTACTGTACATATATACATGTACTGTTTACTGCTATCTAATCAAGAGAAGAAGGTGGCCAGGTATCAGGTGTGAGGACGGGGCTCACTTATTACATAATTCTGTTCACGTTAATTACTCTGCATTGTGTGTGTGTGTCTCACACATACTACCAAATCTAACTGCTGTGATAGATATAATTGGAATTTAAATATTCTCATTCCATTTTTTATGATGCAAATCCCTCCCGATTGACTTGTCCTCATGATTTTTTTTTTTTTTTTTTTTTTTTTTTTTTTTTTTTTTTTTTTTTTTTTTTTTTTTTTTTTAAGGGAAAGAGGCTTGAGGACTTATGTAAATGCCCAATCTCATGTCATTTATATTTTCATCGGAAGTGCCAGTCTATGATTGTTTTCAGTATGACGATAACAAGCACAACAGATGTTACCAGAAAGAAGGGTTACATTTTAGTCACAGGACGGAAATGTTAGCGTTTTGCTGAAGCATGTTTTGTGTCCAGCCACCAACTTGTAATACTAAAACTACCTAATACACCATACGCAACACCTGTCAAATTAATTGTTTTTTCAATTTTTAAATAAAAGAACAAAGAGCAAAGTAAGGGGAGAGATCTCTATCTGAAGGAATATTTAATACAATCACATTTTTCGGCCTGTCAGAAGTTATTATTAATAAATAGTATTATTGCAGTAAACATCGCAGCAAGATCATACCTTAGTTTGTCCTAATTTCTTTTTCAAACACTGAAGGAGGGCAAAATATAAAATATTATTCAAAGCTTATTGTTTCTCTGTCATGCCTATGGCCATTAATTCCATTACATGAACTTTAAATAAGTCCTCAAAAAAGGGTGAAGATATCAGAATTCACCCAAAGATTATAATGATTTAACTGTGAACTGCATGTATTGTATTCCGAGACCCAGGAACTTGGCTCATAATCTAACGTTTCATAAGCACATAATTTGATACTAATATTTCTCGCGGTAGCCGCTAAATGAACGAATTAGCAAGAGGTTTCTTATAAACCAGAATATGTTACCATATTGGCTGCATCTCAACGGACTTTCCGAGTTGGAAATCTAAAGACTAACAAACAATACAGATAAGCTATAACATATTTCGCTAAATATATCACCGAAAAGCGCTTAAATAAGTACACTAACCTGTGTATTTAATATTTCACTCAGTATAAAACAGAACCAGGTCGTAAAGACTGTATTAACTGGCTGGGGGGGGGGGATCGAAGCATTGACCACATCTCGCCTCTCCCAATACTGCGTCCCATCCATGACGTCTGTCCTGGACTGAGATGGGGGACGCAGCGGCCGGGCGGTAGGCTAAGGCTCTTAGTGAGCTGTGCCATGGAGTTGATGTTTTTATAAAACAGAAAAATCACTTGAATAAGTACACTAACCAATGTATTGAAACACGTGTCCCTTTCCTTATGTATGCTTATGCTACTCGAAAAACTACTAACACCGCTCACGTACTCACCATTATTTTCGTTTGAAACTTACACTCCAAATGTAGTGCTTAATTGAACCCTTAACACCACAAAATCACTTAAATAAATACCCTAAACTATGTATGGAAGCACATTTCCCATGTTTTTGGTTCTGTTATATACTAAAAACAAACACCACACACGTATTCAACATTATACTGGTTTAAAATCTACAGCCCTTAATTGGTAACTATCACTACAAAATCTTATTATGGGGTGTACATTTAACCGACAAAAGCCGTACTCAACCCAAAGGTGAAGCGACAAAATATTGCAGCCTGACAAAAAAGTGCTTCATCACCCACAATGCATAAGGATAGGGCACTTCCAATCTATTCTCTCCATATCTTTGAAAATGGCATGAATGAAGATTAATGAGAAATACCGCGGCTAATAGTGGAATCCATGGGAATACTCATTGAAAGTATCCTTCTTTTGTTATTACCAAACAATTTATTGAAGTGAGATTAGTCTATCTTGTTATAGTTTGTGAATAACTTGTATATTCTTCAGCACCTGCAGTTAAATTAATATCTAAATTAAAACAGATAGGTGCACAAAATTGAAAAGCTTAAAACCACATAGCTCATTCCTTGGATATCTGCATCCTTATTGAATGCTGATAGAATTTCTGTTGTAATAATTACTACATTACTAGCTGCCTGCCCTGGCTTCGCACGGGTGATGTATCTAATTAAAAAAAACTCAGTCAAAATCTCCCGTTTACAATACGAATATACAATGAAGGAAAATTACAATTACATAATTTGACAATACTTTATTGTAATGCCTTGTAATGTACTATTTTCCTTCTGGAGGGAAAACAAATTGCGCCGATGGTTTGCCGACTCTCGAGCACGCAAAGTACAACTACCCATGAGAAAAACACGACAATTCAAGGTATATTCCACACACTTCTAACGATTGACCTTGGGATTTATTGTCATTGCAAATGCAAGGCGCGCCAGAACCAACACGCTTAAATTCAAAAGGAAAGTCGGTTGACATTAGTGGTATTCTTGGAATAAGTATAACCTCGCCTTCGAGCTTTCCTATGTTGTAGTAGCTTAAATCAAAATTTACATACTTTTTTTTAACAGTGAGTTTTGTTCCGCTGCATAATTTTGGCTGATTGAGATTGCGTAGCATAATTATCACCGAGTCAACCTTGAGCTGTAAATTGTGTGATGGTATTCCCGGCAAATCTAATGAATTTAGGAATTCAGTAAGATAATTGCGACTGAATTTGGATCGGTAATTGAATCGATCGACTTTTATGAATGCATTTGTCCATAAATTTTAACCTGAATTTTTATATTCAAATAATCTATTCTTATTAATTGCTGCTAAAAGGGCTCGTTCGCTCAACAAAGCATAGTTTTTGTAATTTAAACAAATATTTGGAAACACTTTCCATATTAATTCTTCCTCTGATTGAGAAATGACAAAAATGTGATAGAAACGAAATGAGGCCAGTAGAAGTGTCAACAGAAATTTTACCATTGCAAATGTCTAATAATGCCTTTGCGTCTTAAAAGTGCAATGAAGCGCTATGATATGCGCAATGTAGCATATATAGTTGGTATTGCGAGAAGGACGAACTCAGCGCATCCATAAGGTATTGTGGAAAAGATGACATGCGGTTAACAGCGTAGGTAAGCAAGGATGTCATTGGCATAACAGTAATGGCAGCCCTTTCGTAGTGTGGCGGGTAAACGCTGACATAGGTAATGAATTGCATTAAGGAGACAGTCACAATAGCATTCAAACTTCTTCCGAATCTCTTTCTTTCCTTTACTCCTAATGTTTTCCACTTCTTTCTCTACTTTCTCCTATGTCAAAACAGCCATTTTAAGGCTAACAATGGATAACTAAAGATCAAGTAAATCTGGTTGGGCAATTGATAAGTTTTTATTACTTTCTCTACACATATTATGTACATAGTGTATAGAGAAGGTATTGTATTGCACCCAAAAATTCGATAACGAAATTTCACCAGAAATACATGTTTTGGGTCCCCCTGAATCCAAAAAAGCATTTTTGGGAAAAGGTCCGTGTGTGTGCGTGTGTGTGTCTGTGGACAGCATAGCTCAAAAACGAAAAGACCGCTGAATACCAAACTTGGTATTTAAGTTTGGTATCTTCCAAGGATGCGACACGAAGGGTTTCAAGAAAATCCCCCAAAACCAACTACCCTTTACATGGGACTTCTTTCGAAAATTTTGATTTTCTTAAAAATGGCTGTAACGATTTTGATTAAAATATCGTATATTAAAGATAGTTACCTGACAAATAAATTTTATACCTTGAATTTTCTGGGAATAGCCTCTGAAGACTACTTTATTCTGGATGAATTTCACGGAATTTTGCATAACTGTTAAATCGTAAGAGATGGGCAAAAACTTAACACACAAAAAATGTAGAGCACATTAAAACACACAATTTATGTTATTTTTTCGTGGAGTTGATCGTTTTTGACATATTCCTTGTTTTTGGTTTCAGCTATGAAAAACTTATACATTTCTCATACAGAAATTTGTCAACTCCTGTCCATACAAACAAAGGAACTTCAATCACATAGCAACCAGCTTTTGATTATTAGTTTAGCCTATAGTACTCCCTTATCTCCCTTCTGCTTACAAGGAAACAAGTAATAAAGCTATTTGTTATAATTTTTACTTTCTCTTGCCCCATATGTACAATGAAGGTATTGTAATGAACCCAGAAATTTGATACCGACATTTCACCGGAAATATATGTTTTGGGGTCCACTGAGACCGAAAAAAGCATGTCTATTTTCTTTACACGTACTATGTACATAGTCTATAGAGGAAGTATTGTATTCCACCCAAAAATTTGATATCGAAATTTCACCGGAAATACATGTTTTCGGACCCCTTAATAAAAAAAAACATTTTCAGAAAAACGTCCGTGTGTATGTGTGTCTGTCCGTCTGTGTGTGTGTGTCTATCCGTCTGTATGTTTGTGGGCAGATAGCTCAAAAACGAAAATACCGTTAAATACTAAACTTGGTATTTAGGTTTGGTATCTTCCAAGGATGCGACATGAAGATTTTCAAGAAAATCTCCCACCCCAACTACCCTTTACATGGAAAATAGCTTGCAAAAAACTAATATTCTAATTACTTTGCACCAACTATCGTTTATAAGATTTTTCTTACGAAAGTTTATTTCCCTATTAACTTAATTATAATAGAGGCTAGCATTTGCAAAAATATTTACAGTACACACTTCATTAGAAATAGTAAAATATTTTACTGGAAGCTATATGCTGTCTTTAATACTCCATACTCTTTACTTGCAGTCATGAGATAAATAAAACAATTGACAACCCCTGCTGGTCTTATAAGAATGATAAACAGAAAATCACATCATTAATAACAGATATCACAAAAATGCTTTATTTTACATACGAGGGTTGGCTGATAAGTCCCGCGTCTCACACAGATGCGGCGCCACTAGGCCAGCTGGACGGTAGAATCGTATAGTTTAACTCTAGATTAGCTTGCATCCATAGTTACAGGTCAATAGCTTGTTTAGTTTTCACGAAGATGGAGCATTTGAAAAACGAGCACTGATTAAATACTTCCATTTGAAAGGCTTAATACCTAAAAAAATCAAGGAGGAAATGGACAGTACATTGAAAGACTCTGCTCCTTAATACTCAGTGATTAAAAGGTAGGTTGCAGAGTTTAAAATGGAACGTACATACGAGCACTAGTAATGAACCTCGCTCTGGAAGTGACAACTCCAGAGATCATTGAAGAAATTCATCGTTTAGTACTGGAATACCACATAATAAAGTTGTTAAAGATAGCAGAGGCTGTAAACATATCGAAAGAGCGTGCAGGTAATATTTTAAGTAATGTTTTGGGCTTTCAAAAGGTCTGTGCAAGATGCCGCGTTTGTTGACGCCTGATCAAAGGTTGCAAAGAAAAACTGTTTCTCTTAAGAATGTGGAGTTCTACAGTAAAAATCCCAGTAAATTGTTGAGACGGCTTATTACCATGGATGATACTTGTACATACAACTACATTCCAGAAAGCAAATCACAGTCAAATTAGTGGGTTGCGCCAGGTGAACCAACTCCAAAAGAAGCCAAAGCTAATTTTGTCAGCTAACAAGATTATGACGAGTGTTTTCTGGGATGCCCAGGGAATAATTTTTATTGATTACTTGGAAACGGGTAAACGTATCACTGGTGACTGCAACGTTTGAGTGGCAATAAGGTGTAAGAAAAAGACCCCATTTGGCAAAATAAAAAAAAAAAAAAAAAAAAAGGAAAAAAAAAAAAAGACCTTTCATACGACATTGTTCCGGTCCATCGTTCAGTCATTGTAATGGGAAAATGTACGAATTAAATTTGAATTGATTGAACATCCATCCTATTCGCCAGATCTAGCACCCAGTGACTATCACCTGTTACAAACCTCAAAAAATGTCTTCAGAGGACGAAGATTTCACAGTAGCGAGGAGGTCATTGATGCGGTAAACAGCTATTTTGAGGACCTTGATAAATCGCACTACAGAAATGGTTTAATTAAATCAGAACACTGATATTACAAATGTATTAGCCTTTCTGTAGATTATGTTGGGAAATAAAGAAAAAAAAAATAATTGTTTTTTCATTGAGATTTCCGAGACTTATCAGCCAACCCTAGTAGAATACATTTAAAATAATTGCGTATTTTAAAGAATCAAATGTTTGTGTAGTTCGCTTACGACTAACGTTAACGTTTATGAATTACCTATACAAGACTATATGAAATTCATTCCCAAAGAATAGGACCTCTCGTGCTATTCCCTGAAATTTCGAAACATCCATAGTATTTGTTCTATAAATGACTAACAAATGAGCCGGTGAGAATGAAAGTGGCATAAGTCGCTTTATGAATAAGAAATGTAATGGTTACAATTGTAAGGAAAAATCAAATACTAGGATACTGAAATACTAACATTGGAAAACCGTCTATATGTGAGTGATTAACCATACTGACAAAAATGAATTTTATATATTTTCATGTACCACGAAATAGGACTTAAGTGTTCTAAGTCACTTTCATTCTAAACACGTGCAAGGTAAAGTAAATTATGCGGACTTAAATCAGAAAAAAATGTCATTGTAATGCTGTTTTTTTTTTCTTTTCCTTATATAAACCAAACTTACGTACAATTTATAATTTTACTGTACAGTTCAGTGGTTTGTACTGTCAAACATATAAATCACCCTAAAAACCTAAGAAAAAATTAAACTTGCACTTGGATAAAATCTTGTTTCTGCTGCTAAGGAAATGAAATGTAAATATATGTATTTATTTCATTTTAGATTAAGTCTTACTATTCAAGTACAAACATTAATTGAATGTTATTTGTTTAACATTAAGCAGGATAGAAAAGTCACGCTTATTCATGCTTGGTTCTCTATAAAAACCCCATTACTTCATGTGGTTCCCAGTCACCTTCCTCGTCACTTTCATCTTCATGGAATGTCAAAGATCCAATATCTTCAACAGCATCAGTGGTAATTAGATCCAAGAAAATGCATGATGCAGTGGGAGAATAAATGGTACAGATAGATCACGTCTTGTTTTTTCAACTGCTCAACAGGTCTCTTCGTCGGATATAGCCTAATGTACGCCACTATCTTTAAAGCTAGGGTCTTTTATACCCGTCGAATTGATATTTAAGACATCAATCTCTACCGTTGCATTGTTTCTTTGTACATTATTTCATAAGGACGCCTTTTTGTATTCGGATCCATTGCATTTTCAACCAATTAACTTTAGTGTTTCTCTCTAAACGTAAAGTAGTAGAAGTAAATACTTCGTTGTTCATTTCACTTATCACAAACTTCGCTTTCCTTCTAAAGCTTGCCACGATTCCAAGCCAGTTTTCTGGAACATATATGACTTTAACGTTTGCGTCTAACACTATACTCCCAAAAACTCAATCATTGGGCAAAAATGAAAGACTTGCAACTCAAAACTTTTGGTCTATGACTTCAATGTTAGTCTCAGAACTCTCAATAAAATTAATTAATGCCAAACACATATTATTATTCCGATTTTACCTTCTGCATATATCGTTGTAAATAGTCACTCTTTTTGTATTAGCATAACATTTTAAAAGCTTTAGTACGCATGAAGAAATTCCTTGTGAACCTCTTGCAGCTGCTGTTTCATTCCAATGTAGAAAACCCCGGCACACTTTTACAAAGCATATACACAAAAATTGTAGCAATAAAGGTTTCTTTTGTAGTAGACTTCAGAAACCGTTAAAACTACTTTTTGCAAATCTATGCTGATTTTGTGACAGTCTTAGTTGTTTATGACAATCTCAGCATCATTTTTCATACAACTTCTAGCTAATTCAGCCTTCACGATCTCTCTATCTCTCTCTCTCTCTCTCTCTCTCTCTCTCTCTCTCTAGTATTCACTTTCTTCTTGGCTCAAACCAGGGTTAGATGATTTAATTCTGTAAATACGATTACACAATTTACAGAATCGCTCTTAGGACTGTAAAAGTGTAAGTTGAATTTCGTATTGAACATATACCTATAAAACTGTTCCTTTACTGGATGCCTCAAATCTTTAAAACTTTTTCGACATGCACGTATATACTTTTTCGTAGGTTTAACGAAGGATATAAATACTTCCTGTTTGGGTTGTATTTCCTTATGTAATGTCTCGCGTATGATGTAAATGACTGAATATGCTGCATAATGTGCGTTCTATCATCCTCTGATATTTTCCGCTTAGACACGCTTTTGACCTCTCAAGTCATCTTCTAGTGTCTTACTATAGTTAGTATTTCTTAAAGCACGAGATAATCTTCCCTTAGACACATTAAAAGTCCTGAGAAAGTATTTCTTGTAATCCATTACTGATAAACCATTGCTTGGTGTTAAATAGTATTTGCATGAAGCACACCTCATAATACCTCCTTCCTATCTTGGTCTTCTTCGTTTTACTACAAGCATAGGAATGTGATTTGTCTCTTGAGATTTCCTATTTAACAAAAAGATTCTAACAAGTACTTTCGCTCCACTGACATGTTTTTGTCATTACATTTCATTTTACAGGAACAGGGAGCATCTTGAAAGGTTTTCCCCTCAATCATGTTACCTTTCTTTGCAATATGTCCAGAATTTCGAGATTGCTTCGCAACATCTTGTTTATGTAGGGAAATAATTCAAGTTCTTTTCCTAGTGTTATTTTGGTTTTAAGGTACATATCTGTTCTTTACTTTCTCTATATGTACAATGTACATAGTGTATAGAAAAGGTATTACACACCACCCAAAAATTCAATTCCGAATTTTTACCAGAAATGTGTGCTTTAGGGCCTCCTGTATCCAAAAAGAGCGTTTTCAGAAAAAAGTCCGTGTGTGTCCGTGTGCCTTTGAACATAACTCAAAATCGAAAAGTCAGTGAAATACCGAACTTGGTATTTCCAAGGATGTGACAAGATTTTCAAGAAAATTCCCACACCCCCAACTACCCTTTACATGGAACTTTTTTGGAAAATTTTGATTTTCACAAAAATGGCTCAAACGATTTTGATTAAAATATCGTATATTAAAGATATTTACCTGAAAAATAATATGTATGTCTTCAATTTTCTGGGAATAGCCTCTGAAGACTACTTTATTTTGTATGAATTTCACGGAATTTTGCATAACTGCTAAACCGTGAGAGATGGACAAATACTTACCACACAAAAAATGTAGAGCACGTTAAAACACACAATTAATGTTATATAATTTTTTTTCGTAGAGTTGATCGTTTTTTAAATGTCAAGCGATATATAAGTCTTCAGATTGTGGTGTTTGGAGTTCTATCAAGTATTTTTCAACGAATCCTTTAAAGTGTTGCCCCTTCAGCAAGATGTTATAGGAAATTTGACTTTTCTAGATCCAAAAAATTGCATAATAATGGTAACATTATTTCAAGAACTGGTATTACACTTACTCCACTAGTTCATACATTTAAGGTAAAAGTCATCTAAGAATTAGTATTAAATGAATCGAGCCTTTTATCTAATTATTTTTCGTCTGAAGAGAAAACTACTTATCTAAATTTACATATATTAGAGTTTTGGAAACAAATATAAGAATGTCAGATTTTCAGTTTGAATTTTTGTGCAAACATTTAGGAAAACCGGTCAAAATTTGCCTTACTTTGCCCCGTTTTAATGTAGTTCTAGAGCGCATAATTTCAATGGTTAGTGATATTAAAACGAAGAACAGAAATCAACTATCAGCAAAAACAGTGTCATTGTAGTGCGGATCAAACATTATATGATCAACATGAATGAGAAGTATTGAAACTACGCTATCGCCAACGAAATGTTGAAGTTATTCAATGAAAACATGAATAATAAGGTCTCAAGAGATAGCAAAATATATAAGTAGCTGGTTCGGAAGGGGAAGAGGAATTTGAAGAGGTTCACTTTTAGTATTAATTTAAGGTGAACCGATGAGTAATCTGTTCCAAAGTGATATGTAGGCCTTTTAGAAATAGCTTAAAACCTCATCAAAATCAATTGTTTTGCCTCATCTTTAATGGTGTGTATAGGGTAGAACAGGTCAAAACAGCTTTCAATCTCGCTCGTTTCTCGCTGCCGTTAACCGCGTCTCTCGCAAACAATCGAGAAGCTGAGCGTTTGGCTGGCAGAAAGTGGGTTGAGATTACGAGATTCTCGTTGACTCGCAAGACTCACGAGTCTCGTTGATAGCAAAACTGCGGTATAATGCGCGGAAACTCGCAGAATTACAATGCACCTATAGTTTTGTTATAGATTGGAATGTAAACATTATTTGAACCAGTAATTCCGTTATCCGCTCTAATCTAAGCACATCTACTCGAGTAGAACAAAATCGTTTTCCCTGGCGTTTGTTTTAAACACTTTGGCAGGTATGTATACGCTTCTCCTTGTGGGTTTTGCTTCTGGATATAAATTCTGTAATTTTGTGAAAACTGTACAGACAGCCAATCTTGCTCAACACTTTCTCTACCAAGCTTAAATCCCTGTCGCACAGCAGATACTAAATTCCAAGTATGGAGAAAAAATGCACATCTTTTTGAAACATCCAGTGTCTGTAAATGCTAAAAGAAATCTTATACAGATTGGTTTTTATACTGGCCTGTGCAATTGTATGAATATATATATATATATATATATATATATATATATATATATATATATATATATATATATTGCTTCAATAGGAGAAGGAAAATATTGAAAGAAATCAAACAATAAAGAACAAACTTCATTGGGTACTTTTCTGGCACCTCCATCGTGATACAGGTACATTGTAGTAGAGCTTTTCTTTATATTATGAACATAGCATAAATATCCTATTAGACCTCAAGTAGAATAATTCTTGAGCTACAGATATAGTCAATTGAATGTTTTGCAAGTAATTTAATGTAATTGCTAAAGTGTTGGTATATTTATTACCTTCTTCCTGTGCTTTTTAAGGATCGGTAAAATGTCTTGCTCCTCGAGTAAATGCAAAGTTATACAGCTGCATTCCGTTTACTAGCTAAATTTAAGTGACGACGTTTCATCTTATATTTTCAAGCATCTACTTGTGACCAACTGGATGATGGTTTGAAATTTTCATTAAAGGATTGGTAATATAATTGATAACTTAATGGTTCAAACCTGGCGGAGGACGATGGATTTTATCGGGCGTAAAAATCCTTAGCATGGCTTCCTTCGGAAGGGAAATAAAGCTGTGGGTCCCGTGTCGTAGATTTACGGCACGTAAAAGAACCTTAATCCTCATAGAAAGGCCTCTGAGCAAAATTAAGCGTTCACACCCAGTATAGAAAGGGACGCTGAGAACCACAGCAGTTAAGGAGCGTTCAAAAATAAAACGCCATTAAATTTGATAGCTTAGGATGTTTCTGTTGAAATGACTAATACATAATCGTTACATTTAAGATTGCTTCCAAGTATTATACAGAATGACCACTGCGATGGCTCTCTTTTGTATGAAAGGAGTTTATGTGGTCCCGGATTAGAGTTCTAACGTTATCAATAAGTCCTTTTGTACATGGATGTTTACCCCTCATATCTTGAAGACTCCTATCAGCAAGATTGAGTTACTTTATTCTTTTTACACGGTTTTCAGACAGGGATAATAACGATAAAAATGCCCTGAAGCACATTTCATGGCGCTCACTATTAACCAAACCATTGAATTTATATGCTCCACTGGTTTTTCTTATACCTTTCTCTTTCCTAGGTTGGCAACGTGGGATTTCGTGTACAAAATTAAAGCAACTGAATGAAGATGCCTTGTTCAACCATCGACTATAGATCAACGAAATCTGCCAATATCATAACTCGTTCATCTTCTCGTATTACCTCTAAACATTTTTCTTGCATCTGCAAAATAATAATAATAATATAAAATAATTAGTAATGACAGTAATAGGAATGACAAAAGTAATACTTTCGAATGCACATGTGTGGTTTAAATTAAATGAAATAATTTGTTAAAAGTTATATAAATCTTACTTCCGAATCATTCTGATAGGTTATACATACCTACAAACTTCGCCTGTGTTTTGTGTTTCAACCTGTTTACCAGCATGATTGATATAGCTTTATCGTTTAATTATAGCAAATTTAATTTTTTTTTTTTTTTTGTAACTTTCCAGAATTAGATTTCCTCTTTCTTGAAGGAGTTCCATTGTCTATTTTTTCCGGTTTTTAGACAATATTTACCTATAAAAATAAATCAGTATACAAGCAACAACTTCAAATCAAACATCCAACAATAATTACTTTTCCGTTACAAGCCACAAAGTCTGTCAAAATTTCTATTCAAACAGACTAGAGTCCAGGACATGGAAGGAGATGTCAGCAAGTCTGTTCACACACAATTATCGCTGAAACGTATGTCCTTGTGTTGGAGAATGACGTGGCGAACGATAACATACCTATTCTAATGGATAACTCGTTTAATTTAAAAAAAAAAATGGACTAAGGCCCTTTTGGAAGGGAACGATTCAACTATGTATCACTAGTTATGGTAAAATGAATTTATCTATAATCCAACAAAACCAACATAAAATCCCAATGTTTCACATACGCTACTTAACGCAACTGATTTACGTATAGACTAAAATTGCCTGTAAATGTATAAACTAGTAAGAGTTGTATCATAATCTTGCACTAAAAGCTTCTAGATTTCTCAGGCTTGTTTTTGTTCTATAAACACAATCAAGCATCCGATTTTGTATATCGAAATACATCCCAAACACTGAGTAACTGATGGACTGTTTATAAAATGTATCTCCTTCGTGTTTTTCCGTAAATGATATTTTCATTAATTTCTTCATTACCATCAGTCAGATATGCATTTACATAGTTATTTATCAAAGAGAGAGTAATTCAAATCATAAGTTATCCAATGTTTCACATAATACAGAATCAATTTGCATTATTTATTGTACATTCAAATTGTATATTTACGCTATTAATCACTGCATATTGACGGTTTGCTGTTTCGTTTACTTCTTTGGAGTTGCCAAATGTTAAAACAGAGACACGGCCTGTCGCTCGAACACGTCACAGAATAGAGAGTTCAGAAAGGTAACTCGAGGGCGGTATCTTAAGAGTGCTTGAAGCCAAACTCTACCATATTGGGACCTAGTAAACGCAAAGCGAACGCTGTTTGTTATATACTATTTTAAGCAGACCAAAACGTGTAAAATAGAAAAGCACGATCATATGTAATAAATAATCTCACGCGTGGCATACACATGCCTTTCTCTGCTTGCTCTTCTGCTCCTAGTTAATAGAGATACATTTTAATTGCGCATTTCGTTATAGGTTTAAACAATAATCAAATCTTTTCGATGCTTTGAAATCCCATAGTTTTTCTTTTGTAGTTTAACGTCCTTTAACCTGGTTTGGTCATATCGGAAGAAATAATGCTCAAATGATCTCGGGGTCCATGGAGCTTGAAGTTACTCGTCATTCGTCTTCTCAGGATAAGGGAAAACCCCGAAAAAACCTTATCTGGGTAACTCAACCTAAGCGATATTCGAGCTCACGACCTTTTGAATGTGAGGCAGACACCTACCACCACACTACCCAGGCGGGCTTGAAATCCTATTCTATTTACAAGAACTTGAAGAAGAAGAGAGAAAAAAAAAAAAAAAAAAAACCTGAACGGTAATCCCCATGAAAGAAAATGTGTATGTATTTGAAAATGTTTAATCAATAACAGGGGGAATTTCGAAAATGGTTAACGCCATAAACAATGTACATGACAAATTGAGGGCTTAAACAGGATCTACATTCTCTGTGTAGTAGGATTTTACGGTTTTAATTAAAATGTAGCAGGTTTAAGATATTTTTATAACAAACGAAATATGTAACTTGAATTTTCTGGGAAGAGCCTCTGAAGACCTCTTTATTCTAGATTACTTTTATATAACTGGTAAACCGTAAGAGCTAGACAAAAACGTAGTGCATAAAAATATGATGTGTGCCATTCACATAACGTTCTTTATTTGTTCCGCAAGCAAATTTTTCTTATAAAAGATTATTCTTGTATCTACGCCAAGCGAATCAAGATAAACATTAGCAGAAATGATCTATTACTTGCTTCCTTGTAAGCAGAAGGGAAATAAGGGAATACATTAGGCCTAAGTGATGGTCAAACTTTTAAAAGTTGGTCGGTATGAGAAACAATTGATGTTCGGTTCGCTTGATGGTCCGTTGGAGAAAAGTTAATCAATCTAAAATTGAAACTAATAACAAGAAATATCTTAGAAAATCATATATATATATATTAAAAAAAGGAAGAAAAAAAAAAAAAAAAAGAAAAAAAAAAAAAAAAAAAAAAGGTATATGACAAATTCTGTGTTTTAACCAGATCTACATTTTATGTAGTAAGTTTTTGTCTATCTCTTACGGTTTAATCGTTATGCAAAATTCTGCAAACCCACACAAGATTAAAGAGCTATTCAGAGGCTATTTTCAGAGAATTCAAAATATACTTTTATTTGCATAAAATCAAATATAAGGCATTTTAATCAACATCGTTAGAGCCAATGTTGAGAAAATCAAAAATTTCGAAAAATGTTCTATGTAAAGGGCAGTGTCGCATTGTTGGAATATACTAAGCTTAAATACCATGGTCACCGAATTTTTTTATAAGATATGACTGACGCTTTAGCCCGTGCATTTTATTTCTCTTCTACTTACAAAGAATCGAGTGTTAAGACAAATTCTGGTAATGTTTATTCACATTAGCATTATGTACATAAAAAGAATCATCTTTTGTAAGAAAATGGTGTTTGTCGCACTAGAAAAAGTCATACGAATGCAACACGAAAATGGTGTTTGTCGCACTAGAAAAAGTCATACGAATGCAACACATCAGATTTTGTAGACTGTTTTGTTTGCTGTGCATATCTAGAACACAAACCATAGCCACATGAAATTATGACTAGGAAAATATTTAGATAGGAGTAAATAACCAAGTGATTCAATGGGCTGCCAAGCTTTATTTAATAATACAATAAAAAGGCTTAATACATTGAATCAGAATGGACAGTAAATATGATTATGCAGACTGAATCAGTCCTATCATAAAAAGAAAAGAAAAGAAAAAAAAAACAAACAAAAAATTGAAGCTTTATGCAAACACATGATAAACCGCATTACTAACTTTAATGGGGACATTCCATGTTTCTTTGCCATATTAATTGTATTTGAATTACTTTTGCGTTAGAGCCTGAGCACCATTGGCCGCCTTTTCACTTGCTACTGCTATAAGAGCAGTAAAGCTTTATGAGTCAAACAAATATTCTAACTTGCACAGTGTATAATATTACCATTGAGTAGAGTATAATCCCAGTAGTCAAAATACCCGATTAATAACCTTAATAAAATGTTTATTACGAAGTGCGCAACTTCAAAAATATAGCTGTTTACTCAGTCCAAGGCGGATTTGCGCATGCACACTGCATTTTGGCGCACGGATTACAGGGGAGTTTCCTTTCCGTCACTTCTGCGTTTTAACAACATAACACAGTTTCAGTTTTATTTCCGGCACCCGGCCAACAGGAACTAATACTTGTTTTCTTCTTATTGATTGACTTAGAATATATCTGCCGTAATTTTGACTTTTATAGCACGGGGAGTGAACAGACTATTGTAAATTAAGCATGCAGCAAATGTATAAAATATTTTACCATCGCACGTGAAGAGTACATACAGGCTTTTTCATCTTCTTGCCAATACATACGATCTGTGTCTCACGAATATAAGAAATACGCACTTTTCATCATGTGTAAACAACAACGACCGTTAGTGAACTGAAGTTTGGTCAGAGAAGACAGTTTTGCCTGTTTTTTTTTTAACAGAAAATCCTGCAGATGGATTGAGAAATCCCTCAAATTTCGAAAAAAGATCCCTTTTGGAGCAATGACTTATACCCTATACATAAGATTAAAGATGAGGTAAAGATAATAGATTTTGATAAGGTTTTAAGCTATTTCTAAAAAGCCTACATATCACTTTGGAACAGATTGCTCATACGTTCACCTTAAATACTAAAAATAAACCTCTTCAAATTTCTCTTCTCCTTCCGAACCAGCATCCAATCTATTTTGCCATCTTTTGAGACCTTGTTATTCATAGAATATCACTTGACATGTCTTGACTACAAGAATTTATTAATGTCTCAAAGTGTCCTCGTGGTTGAACCTATCTTGATTTCAACTAGGGGATCATATATTGTAGATAAGTTTGCCAGAAATAACAGGTGTGAGAAATTTTGAAGGTCTTATTCTTAGAAACCGTCCAGCTTCACTTTTTTACAGTGGAATTCATTTTTTTTTTTTCATATTGAAGAGAAAAACGTTAAATGATTTTACATGTGGAGAACTAAGTTCAGAAACAGCAAATATCTTTTGATAAAGGGGTTGTTAAGTTCATTGAATATTATATCAGCCACCGAATTTCTATCCTCTATTTTAGCCTCTGTAAATAAGCTGTACAAAACTTGCCACTGATCAAGAATTCGTGTCACACATTACCCAATGTCAACCGTTTACGATGGATTTCTCATTTTCAAATGATTACCTGTCATGACGGAGAGTTCTAGAGAAATAAGAAACTATGATGATTCTACATATTTGGAAAACATATTGTTGCAATACTTGTTTCTATGTTTAGAAGATGGCAAACTCAATTAAAAAAATATATATGGCCTTGAAATTTTATTCCAGAAGAGGACATACAAAGAATTTCTATGCCATACCATGATGTAGATATTAACGCTACAGTACCCAATAATCTTTTCTATTAGGAAGCCCTATTATAAAATACAATGCTCGAAGGCAGTGAACAAATGTTCATCTGTAGCCTCCTTGTAGTAATTTAAGAGGAACGTATTTAGAGTATGCCGATCATCACAAGAGACCTGACGTGAATTCAAAGATTCTTGTCTTTCCCTGTCTGTATTTTCATCGATAAGAATGGCAGGAAGGGGGGGGGGGGGTCCCTCACTCTGTCCTCTTATTTTCAATCCCTGTACATGGAACGGCTTATGGAATTAAAACGCCTATGAAGTTCTATAACATCAAACACCATGTTAAGGTCTGCCACTTATACTTTGTCTTACGACGGCTTTCTTGCAAAACATTTATATCTTCTCGGGCTTCTAACCTGGCTAGAAGCCCGAGAAGATTTTGAATTAACACGTCGCCAGGAAAGCTTCAGTTCTTATTTTAATGTACTTCTTTTATGTGCGGACTTGGTACTGTTTTTGTAAAGCACTCCTACGAGCCGCTAGTTCCTTCTTGCAACATAGACATTTTGCTTTATAGGAATTATTAGTACATTTATCAAGCCAACCTTTAAATTAAGGTTATTGGAACCATGATTCCGCCAGATTTGTTAATTTTGGAGACCTCTTTCCTGGTTTCACGTTTCTTTTTCGGCATTGACATTCATTCTTCACGATCATTCAATTGTACATAACAGAATAAACTCTCAGTTAAAACTGTCAATTTAAAACTAATCACCCCATGTACACCCTACCGAAGCTATACAAGAACTGCAATGTTATTTTATATATATCCTGTACTCGCATTAACGTTCAGAACCAGGATTGTTATTTTTCTCTAGAATGAAAGCAAGGCCGCCTTGAGATCGTATGTTTATTTAAAGCCGTTAAGATGGAAAGTTTGTTCCGATTTCATTGAATTCAACAATGTTACAGCTGAGTGCTATAGCTATCGCACTCAAAACAAAAAGCAAGCCTGGCAGACTAAAATGTCCACTGTCGTGATATCAGTAGCTTGTCGGCGGATACAAACTATACTTTTTCCAATCTCACTTAGCGTGTTAGCCGGATAAGTCTTTTCGGGTGTTTCCCTTATCCTGAGAAGACGAAGGTCGAGCTACTTTAAAGCTCCATGGAGCCCAGTAACATTTGAGCATTATTTCACAGATTACATTTATCGTCCGATATGACCAACCAGGTCACAAGCAATATACATTTCAAATTACTGAAAAGTTAAAATTTGAAAGGTGTGAAAATCCCTAAGTCGTCACTTGTCAATAAATTCGTAAATCCCCGCCGAGGGAAGAAATCCCACAACCTAGGAACACTGGTCAAGCGCGTTGCATCTACTGTGCGAAGACGCCTGCATATCAGTTGAGTTCATTATCGCAGGGCAGATTTAATTCCGTTAAAAAGAAAAGAAAAAAAAAATGATTAGGATTTCTGTTATATACCTACTAGTGTCGCATTTAAACGACTCGACATACGAGTACTCAACGCTGGCATTGTTGCTTCTGCTACAGTACGTAACTAAATTTATTTCTATAGATTTGTTGAAATCTCAATTATATTTGCCCAAAAGTCTACAATTATTATTGAAATATTACCTTCCTGAACTGTAAGGTGGGCGTCATTAGCTCTAAAGGTGCTAAGTATGACAAATTTTATTCTCATACCTTGTATGCAAGATCGCCTTTCGCGCTTCCATCAAAACACGGGTATTTTACATTCATGTATAGTCGTACTTGCCGGCAGTCAGTTATCACACGTGTTTTTTTCATTTGTATAGCCCCCTTTAACATCAATGGGGGTTTTCACTTGTGAAACTGTAGGTTCAGAACATTAGGTTAATAAACTTTATACTACTAAACACACGCACATTCATACCTCCAGACTCTATGGGGGATAGGGAATAATTCCGGTTAAAGAAAAATTCCCCGCACCAGCCGGGACCTCCGGGTGACAAGTCAGCTCGCTGACCACAGGAGGCAGTCATCACACCATTTAAAGCATGTCATGACGATTTGTAGTATTTTTGTTGTACTGCCACCTAGCAGTCTTGCAGAAAAGGATTGATAATGCAGGCAATGCCTGACGAAATTAGAGTTAGTTCCATTGGATAGCGGATCGATCCGCTATACATTGGCACTGATAATCTTATGGACCTCTCATCCAGAAAATGTCGACTACAAAGCCGAGAATCCTTGGTTAAATGGCAATGTAGTTTAATTTATAAAAACTCTCTTTACTACTGTGGTTCTTAGTGCCCCATTCTATACAGTACGTAAACAACCGCTTAATTTTCTTCTAATGTCGCATTAGATCAGAATCAAGTTACATTGGAGGTTCTTTTACGCGTCTCAGATGAAAGACACGGGACCAACGATATTACTTCTCTTTCGAAGGATACCTAGCTAAGAACTTTTACGCCACCAAGAATGATCGTTGTTCTCCGTGATGTATTATCATGCTTACTTCATACACCCAAGGTCCCGGGTATATAGCCGGCGGCAATGGATTTTTTTTTAAGGCGTGAAAATAATTAGCTGTTGCAAAATGGTGGGTCTACTGTCGGAAATTCTAAAAACCTAGGACATTTAGTCACAGATAGAGATTATATCGGAAATGTGCTATCCTTAGGCACTGTGATTGTGAAGCGCGTTTTTTTGTTTTTATCAAGCCGTCAGTTTAAAACACTACACTTTAGAGAAGAGTAGGCCATTTGTGGATTAAAAGTGCACCCTAAAATAAGATCGACTGAAGTTTCTAAAACTGAAATATTAATCTGAACATTGGTTGGGATGTTAAATATTCAATAAATCAATATAATGGTTAATACGTATATGCTGTGCAGTTATTTGTTTCATCACATGTTTACCAGTGTGCTTAAGTTATTTTTAGTGTATAGAGAAGGTATTGCACTCCGCCCAAAAATTAGATACCGAGATTTCACCGGAAATATTTTTTAGGGTCCCCAAAATATATTTTTAAAAAGAATTCACAAAAAGGTTCGTATGTGTCCGTGAACACGTAACTCAAAAACTCGGTACAATGCCAAACTTTGTATTCCAGGGATGGGACACGAAGATTTTGAGAAAAATTCCCCCACACCAACTACCATTTACATTGAACTTTTTGATTTTCTCAAAATTGGCTCTTACGATTTGGATTAAAATTTTGTAGATTAAAGAAATTTACCTGACAAATAAAATGTACATCTTGAATTTTCTGGGAATAGCCTCTGAAGAGTAGTTCATTCTGGATGAATTTTGAATAACCGCTAAACCGTAGGAGATCGAAAACTTTTTATTTTTCCGTGGAATTCGCAAATTTTGAGACATTCCTTGTTTCTCCTATGAAAAACGTTTACTTTTCTCATACAGGAAGTTAACTCCTATCCGTATAAACATAGAAACTTCATTGACATAGCAACCAGTTTTGGACTATCCATATAAACAAAAACTTCATTGACATAGCAACCAGTTTTGGACTATCACTTTAACCTATGGTAAACCCTTATTTCGCTTCTACTTACTAGGAAGCAAGTAATAAGACTATTTCTGCAAATTTTTTCTGATTAGCATAAAGTAAATAGAAGTATAAGCTTTTTAAGAATAATCTGTGGCAGGGATATAGAGAAAGTCATGTGAATGGCACACAAGATTTTTTTCGTTTTATACTTACCGAAATTCTTGATTAATGCTGTGATACGTGGTACAGCCGTGTCACCTTAACAGTAGTTTTAGACCAAGAAATTTTATGAAATTTACTTACATTTTAATATACAAATTTAATAATTTAAAAAAATGCAGTCTTACCACAAATACTGCCACACAGTTTTCAATCAATTTACACAATGTGGTTTGAGAGGTTTTAATATACTGACAATATTAGTTGCATGTATGTTTTAAGAATCACTCATAAATAATTATTCAAAATGACCACCTTTGGCATGCACAGTTTTTGTGGCCACTCATCTATCGAGTTACGCAACGTTTCCAGTGGGAAATCTGCTGCTGCCTTCCTAAGAGAACGCTTCAAACTTTCAATATTAAGATGTCTCTTCTTGCAAGCCTTTCTTTAAGCTTAAACCACAATTTGTAGTCCAGGGGGTGCAGGACCGGACTTGCAGAAGGCCAATCTGAGATCGAAATAAAGTCCGGAACATAAGCCCTGAGCCACTCTTGAGTTGTCCTTGCCTTATGCGCTGGGGCTGAATCTTGTTGGAAGGTCCAGTTATGCCCTTGGAAGTGTGTGTTGCCCAGAAGCTTGACCAGTCTCTCCAGCACTGTCTCCTAGTACACTTTGACCAATGTTTTCACACCTTTTTCGCAGAAGTGTTGCTCTGTGGTTCCTTCGTAGCTCACACCCCACCAAAACATGGCGATGTGTTGATGGCCCCTCTGGACCCTTTTCAGCAGATTCTTTAGATGATCTGTCATATACTTGACGTTTCGGGCACTGAAAAACTCAACACAGAACTTTTTTTCGTCAGTGAAAAAGTATTCTTCTGTGACCATTTGCTGCGTAACGTTGGAACAACCATTTTGATTTAAGAAGCCTCTAGTGCTTCAGCTCACTTGTGAGGAGCTGGCCTTTCCGCCGTTTGTAGGCGCAGACGCAGATCACTGTGCAATGTGCGCAGCATAGAGATTTCAGAAATTTTCAGTTCCTGAGCCATCGCTGTCTCCGTACGGTATTTCTTCGGACAAGAGCCGCTAATGCTTCCACAAACTCTGGGGTACGCACAGTGCGTGGTCTTCCTTGCCTATGGCGGTCTATCATAGTTCGTCTCTAGGAGGCGTTGGACAGTGCGGTACACGAACCTCTTGCTTATTTTCAACTTCTGGAGAATTTTGAAGATCTCAGCTGGGGATTTGCCTACCTTGTGCAAGGCTACTACGGATACACGATCTTCGTAAATGCCCCATTCCATTGTGGCAATACAAATAACCTTGTTCTGCAGTTGAATTCTCAATGATTCATCGCTGAATAGCACAACAAAGGTATGTGCTGGCAGGCAGAGGTACTACTACTCTCAAAAGTTGACAGTATTTATGGTAAGACTGTAAATAAATTTTAGCATCCTTAAACTAATTACAAATTCACCTTGCCGCGAGATTTACTGCAATAAGATCAACTTGTGACAGGCTCCCACCCCCAAAACACACACGATTGTACTAAATATTCCAGCTAGAGATCTCTGCCATTGTAGTTCTCTTCCCTTCTTCAAGAATTTGGCAGACATCGTATGGTTCAAACTGAGGTGTAGCTCAAGATGTCGACTGAACAGAAAACGTTAGCACTGAAATCCTATGGTTGGTAGAGCCGTACAGCTTTTGGTAACTTTCCTGCATTGCATTATTAGCGCTCCTTCTGGAATTTCTCAATATTTTGCAGTCATTAAAGTGGTGCAAAACTTACCTTATGGAGACGACATAGTAGATTATATATTTTTTTTGTGTGTGTGAGGCACCCCATGTTAAGATTATTATTCCACATTCCAACGGTTTTAAAAGGTGCACAAAGATCTAGGCTAACGGCATATTTGTCATTTCCATTTCTTTTGTTGTTAGCCTATGTGGTTTAGTTTTCCAATTTTTAAGAAATTAAACATTCGCCACAAGACGGTTTCAATGTCTTTCTTTAAATACACAAGCAACTTATTTGTATCTACACAATTTGGGTTTATAAAAAGGCCCACAATTTTAGTACATTTGAGATTCTTTAGAGAGCAAAGCACGTGAGACCCCATAAAAGCTTTAGATAGTGTAATAACAGAATTACTTCCAAGTTGTATATGATACTATCAGAACAAGGTCTGGTTTAATGTTTAATCTGGAGAAACCTAGAATGAAAATAGGATTAAAAATTACAGGCAAGATAAAAACTCTTAAATCTGTTTGGATTTGTATTTGTGCAATGGAAACATGTTCATTAATATAAACTAAGCCACTGAACTAATAGGGAAATTAAAACCTTGCAATCAGTGAAAGGATCAAGAAAAATATATAGTTCACAGTTTCAGCCAAATTGCATACATTTTTGGTACAATAGTCCTGTCAAAGAAACATTAAATAAAAAAAAAATCAGGATATCCTGAGACACCAAATGCCCACTGAAAACTATTAATTTTAGGAATTGAGAAACGTGCAATTAATTTGTGTATATTTTGATGTATGCACATATTCATCTGGATGAATATAACATTGACACTCGTGAAACTAGAAATAAACACGAGAGTTTTGCGACAAATAAAATTGATTTATCCTCATACTCTGTAGCTTTTATTTTAAATGTGTCCTAGGTCTAGGTTTACAGAATTTTCTGTAGCAGACTCAACAGATTACATTCATTGTTGCTCAATTGATTGATTGCTATGAAGAGTTCAACTGAAGGAAGTGTTGCATTATTAGAACAGATCAATTTAACAAACTTAAACATTGCTTAATTCTTGCCAAGTTCTATAGAAGTCAGGATGCTGGAGTTTTCAAAATGTCTGGCAATTGGAGAATTAAAATAAAGTAGCTTATATTTCTGCATCTAAGTACATTGGACATAAATCTTGGAATTGGGCATTCTAGTTTTACACATCCAATAAATCCATGTTAACAAATGCCCTGTAGTTCAATCTTTTGATGTTTAGGACATTAGTTATTCCTGCTATGCAGTATGTACCACTAGAATAAAGTAGTATTCAACCTTATGTGCATTTTAGGGATATTTTGCTGTTTCTTTTAATGTTTTATGGCAATGAGCCACTTGCAACCCTAGAATTACTGGCTTTCTACCTGCATTGTGGCTTTTGCTCTAGAATATTAAAAAACAATTTCCAGAATGATTAACTAAGATGAAACCCATTTGTTTAAAAAGCCAGCCACCAATCAGCAAGCTCTTTGAATCATGGAATTATATATTTGTGCACAAATATACAGTTGATACTAAATCATTGGTTTAAACCACATAAAGCATCTGAGGAAAATTAAGCAGGGACACAGAACTGAAGCAATCAAACTTCCCATAAATTTAAACTGACATTTAACTGAATGAAATTTAACATTTATGGGTTAGTTGCTTGGCATTATGTGGCATGGAACAGTTTCTTCTCTACTGAAGGAAAAAGAATATCTACTCTCCCTGTATCAGGCAATTTGTTCTGCTGACCACAGGTGTTCAAGTTATAAAAGGCCTATTGTTTTTCTGCCTGACAATGCCCAGGAAGTGCAGTGTTCCTATTTGTAGAAGCAATTACGATAGCTCTAGGAGGAGGTTATGTAATTACTTTTTGATTAGCAAATGGATATTCTAAACATCGGCAGTGTTAACACAGAAGGATAATATGGTGCTTTTGTCCAAGTGTGTTGCTCATATTTATAAATTTACAGAAATATTAACAAACTTTAGAGATAAATTAGTAAAATGCTTAAAAGTGTTGGGCTGCTTTATGTGCACATTGTTTGAAACAAAAAGTCTACTGCTTCAAAATAAACATGCAAATTATCTCCTTTTGCACAATACATTTTAGTTGAGTTATTTCAAAATTTATAATTTTTTTTTTTAAGTATCGACAAAGAGTGTCCAGAAAAGTTCTCACTGCCTTAACAGTAGAAAAGAGCAAAATTATTTTGTAGAAAGCTGCTAAATAAATTGAGATCATGAAATAGTACACAAGGAAATAAATTGGTTGGGGTTAAGCTTTATGGATTGTTCAAGTTTGCTATTTGAGCACTTATTTCTTTTTCAAATTACAAAACAATTAAATGTTTTCCTATTGCACTATTATATAATAGACCTCCAACAGCATTGGCAAGTATATGTTCCAGCTTGTATTTAAAGAAGGCTCAAAAGGTCATATCCCTTTTCATTAGGCTCAATTCTGCCATGACTGCATGTTTAACTGTGTATGTGACGTTTCCCACGATAACTGCTTATGAGAATCCCCTAACAACTTTTCCTTACTCAATTTTAATACACATTTATTAATAATAAATGAAAATTCTCTTTGATAAAGCAGTTAATATTCCAGCATTAAAAGGCTTAACATTTTGATAAATAAGCTCACCCCTGAATAAATGCAACAAAACTACTGTTACATCATTATCCAACACCTCTTTCATTCACATAAGTTCATTTCTTCTCAAACTATATAACCCAGGTTTACCTTATGTGTTTTCAGTCTTACTCTTCTGCTGAATTGTCTTTATTTGCTACAATTTACTGTTTTTTTTCTTCCCAGACCTTTTTGCATTCCTGACATTTTTATTTTATATAGCATGTATGTACAATATGACTTTTGTATAGCTGGTAAACCACGAGATTCAAAAACGTAGATCTCATTAATACACACATTTTGTCACTTTTTTTTTTGTTGGTAGAACTAACCATTTGAGATACTCGAGAGTTATTGGTTTTCTGGTTTTTAAATATAACTTTTCTCAAATAGGCAAAATCTTGCCTTTTGTCTTTGTTTACTCCTAGCAAGCAAACAGAACCGTATTTCAATTGTTTCGCGTAGTGACCAGCTATCAAAAACTGGATTACTCTAGTCTTTTATTTCATCGTTACTTATAGCATGACATACATAAAACAATGTTTTGAAAGGAAAGCTTGTTTGTGAAATAGCTTAGAGAAAGTCGTGTGAATGGAACACAAGATTTAAGAATATTTTGCCCAAAATTTGTGTTTCCTTTAGGCACTGACTCAATCTCCATCCCTCCCATTTTCCGCAGCAGCCTGATTTTACTCAAAAGGGTTAAAATATTTCACCACATTTTTGGCTGCCTGTGTTGCTGATACACTAGTTTTTTAAATATTGGTAAGATGCCAAATTCTATCCCTGTGCATCCCATCACTGACATTTTTCTATCTTTGTGCCCTTTTTCCTGATATATGGCTCTCCTGACAAGCACCATACTTCCTTCAGGGCTGTCAGAAATGAATGGGATGAGTGGCACTAAATTCGTTGAAGAGGTTTTCATGATGCAAGCATATGTTTACAAACTAAAAAACTTACAAATGAATTTATCATAGGCAGATTATAACATATCACTTGTTATTCTGAAATAAGGAAAGTGATTGCACATGGCACAACTGTGAAACATAATGCAAACCAATTCTTATAGACTAATGTAAATGCTAATATTTGTTTTAGATTTAGTTTGCATTTAAGGAATATGAAACAGCAACATTTTAACTTCTTTTCATCATATTTAGCATAAATCCTATATAGGGCTGTCACCAAGATAATGAAAACTGCTTTGTTTCAAACTGTGCAATCTGAGCATAAAAAAAAAAAAGAAAGAAAGAAAAGAAAAAGAAAAAAAAAAAAAGGCGGGGAGGGGGGGAGGGCTTATTTTAAGGATGGAACATTTAGGAAATCTGGTATAAAATTCACTTTATTGAGGCATAGAATTTGTTTAAAGTATTATGACGAATACAGATAAAAATGTAGATTTAGAACACATTGAAACAGGTAGCACAACAGTTTTGAAGAGATGTTGAAATGCAAGCAGGGCCAATGATTGTAGTGTAATAGAAAAATTTACTAGAATTCTATACTACACTAAACTTCTATAGCTTCAGTAAACAGAGCACAGTTCAGGTTATAATTGTTAATTTTAGAACTAAATTCAGCCATAGCCAACAGTTTCAGGAGGGGGAACTGTCAGTTTAGGCTATATTTTTCCAAAACTTTTTAAGTATCTGTAACAATTTCACTTTAAAATTTTCACAATCAATTAAAATAACTAAATACCTCAGTCAAGTTGATTATAGATTTTATAGAAAAGGTGAAGTAAGAAAGAAACTAAAAAAGCGGGGAGGGAGAGACTGGTTTACAAAAAAAAAGGAAAGTTATTTTCTCACTTCCAAATTTCCACACGTCTGGGTAGAGGAATAACAAGGAGCCTCCAAAACACTAGAATTTCTACTTAATTGCAGCACTATAAGTTTCTATTGGATGAATGCTTCTAGTGGCATGATATATGAAATGTTATAGGTTAAGCTTTCACTTAACTAAGTGAGTGCATTAGGGAATAATTTGAATTTTCATCACAGTGAATTGTAAAAAGTAAAAGGAAACCAATTTTCCAAAATTGAGAAATGGCTGCTACCTGTGTAAAACATACACACAATTACCAAAATCTCTCCATACTTGCTGATAACTGGCCTTTAGCAGCAAATTGACAAATTTATAATTGCCAAAATTGTATAGTGTCTCAAGTTAATTTTTAGTTGTGATAAGTGTATAAGAATCACCCTCCTCCCAGTATTCATACATTTTTTTTTTCTTTTTTCTTAAATTAGATGGGTCATAACTTATAACTGTAGTTTTTCCTCCAACTGAGACTCCAATGGTTCCTCGTATGTTCATGGCCCTGTTACATCCGTCCCTGTAACAGAAGTTTCAATGCATACCACTACAGCAGCAAATTGATATTCATCACAGATACAGCAGCAAATTGATATTCATCACAGATTAATGTCTTTAATGAACAATCATTCAGTAATGTTCGGGTGGGCTATTTGACAACAGGAAAATAAACTTATTTATAGTTTTAACAGTTGGAGCTGAGAGTTATAAAGTCACTGTGCTACTTTTCAGGCAAATAATTGTGCACATATTTTCCTACACAGCAATGTTGGATATTAACATGAATATACAATTTAGTTCTTAATCCATCTTATAGTTCAATATTGATAACAATATCATTAATTTGACCATATTTATTTGTAAAACCTAAGTAACAGCTGAGAAGTACCAAGTAACAAAATGTGTACCTACTTTATCCAAATGCCATTTAAACAAGATAGGTGAGAAATTTGTCCTTTTCTTTTCCGCAGGATGATAAGTGTTTTACAATCTGGTATTCCTTTAGTGATGGCTGCAGATGAGAAGTTTGTGCATTTGTTACTAAATTGCATACACAATGTTTTATAGCAGTATGGCCAGTGTCTGTTGACTTCCAATGTTAACTATGCAAAGCATACAATCCATATAAGAGAGATGCTACACTTGATTGTGCAGGGTTACAAAATAGCTCTTACACAGGATGGCAAAGAGGCAAATAAAGCATGTGCATTCCCAATTGCATTTCTTTTAGGTGGACTGTCAGTTGTCTACCTGTTGCTGGGAATAAATATTTTGTTCTCATCTTTAGTGATGACATCTTCAGTTGATGTGCAACAGCAGTTTGAGTACAAGTAGAATTAGCTCAATGACTAATTTCCCCCATCCCAAAAATTTTACTCAATGCCATTTAATTGATATCAATTCAACACATTTTCAAGCAGTGCTAGGACAATTTAGAGATGACAGGCCTCTAGTTTGTATAATAAAAGATTATAATCTATGACAGGAGAAAATGCTTAAAGATTTTGCCTTTGAATGACAAATATTTGCATACGAAAAGAAGATACAGTAAACACTGCTGTACTGCTTCAATTAAGTTGAATGTTTCAGGTTGTTTCAGCAATCAATCTCAACAGGTAGCCACTGATTAACCAGAAACATGTGACAATGAGGTTGCAATAAACCTTGGCTACTGCACACATTCTTGATAGAGACACAGCATTATGCTAGAACACACTGAATGCACCAAAACAAAAAACAAATCAGACAATAACATTTGTGCCAATTCTGGAGGGCGGTCATAATTCAAATCCACGGACCACACAAAGTGCCTCTTGCCACCTCCATAGCCAGCTGATAATTATAAGGTTGGACACAAACTTGATCCAAAATTCTGCAATTGGAATGAAGCATATCTAAACAAGGTCATACATTACCCAAGAGGATGAACAATTGGAGAACATCTAAGGCAATTCATCTGACTGCACAACATTTGCACAAGATTGCAGCTTGCTTCTTGATGTGCATATTTCAGAGGGGCCATGCAAAAAAAAAATTTTTTTTACACAAATTTGAAACTGATTTATTAGAGAAATTTGAAAAATGTCCAAGTTTCAGCACTATACAAGGAGCTGCACAATATGCATTGCAATGTAATACATTTCTAAAATTCTAATCATCGACCACCATTAAATTGCTATTAAGTGATGTGCAGAAAATTTATGACTGCATTTTGGGGAATGCAAGTAACCCAGATACAAAAGCACCGTTGACAGCATAACTTATATACATGTATTTCGATGCAGGAAATTGGTAGGACCTCTGAAAAGCCTGATTTAGGGGCAGACAATACTTTTCCAAGTAAATCTCGAGTAAGGTGCTATGCAAATGTTGACTGAATAAGAATGCCAATTTCCCCTGCAAAATCATGAATGAATGCAATTCAACTCTTAGAACTGATATATAAGTGTGCATTAGGAGTACTGGAAGGTTATAATGCCCATCCAGGAAATGGATGAAGATAGGATAGCAGCATGGTTCCTGGATGTCACATGCAACTTTTTAATGAGGGACTTGAAAAAGCAAACTAAAAGATAATCAGGAAATAGGAAAAGTTAAGTGGTTGCAGGAGCACATACCCAACAGGGTTCAATGAGATTTCATTAGATTGCTTGGGAGACGGCAGACAAGCTTACTGTATACCAGTTAATTCATACGAGCACATAAGCCTGACATACCTGTCTGTTCCACAGCTCCTGTAACCGAAGTGCCACTGCATGCATGCCCCTCTTTCATTGCTGTTCAAGATACAGCTACCCTGCAAACATATTAAAAATCTTCAAAGTAGCCTGCAAGGATTTACACAACCAGAAGATTTACCTAAAAGAAATTGAAATGGACAAGGTTAACTTAAGTGTCTTCACCTTCAGGTGAATGTAATGACCATAACCCAAAATCAAACCACAACCAACTAAATATTTGTCAAAGATGACATCAAATTATGGAATAGAGCACTAAAATGAGCACATTAAAAGACTGAACAATGCATTTGTGGTATAATGATCAACATGCTGTCTTTAACTCAGAGCTACTAATTTTATTTTCCAACAATGAAAATTGTTTCCAAGGGCCGGCTAAAACCTATTGATAGTTACACTCAAAATTTCTGGTTTAAGTTTGCCATAGCAAGATAGTGATACTATTGGGAACTTTATGCTTAAACCAATTTTTCTTCCAATATGTACATTTATTTTATTTTAGAAGATGCATTTTAAATAATAGAACTGAAAATGATTATACAAATACTAATACTGAATCAGTGTCAAATGCTAGTAATTTGCTTGTCCCCCCTATGCATATGCAAATGTTTGAAGTCATTCAATTTGGTTTGGTAATCTAGAGTTTGCACATTAGCGGTAAAAGATAGGCTTATTGTGATAAAAAAATTTGATAACAAATTCGCCAACACAAAATGATACTGACATATCTGCTAAACAGGTTTGTAGACTAACAACTTTAACAAGACAGTATATAGAAATGGGATTTAAAATTCCTTACATGCTGCAATCAAGAGATATTTCATCATTGAGTCTTATGCAAAAGGTCAAGTACTGCTATAAAATTGCTGCACCATTTTCGGTAAGAGATGAATATAATTTTACTGTTCATGTAACCCCCCCCCCCCCCACCATACTGAGCTGAGAAATTCACAAGAATATCTATATTGCAGGGATTTGTATTGTTTTTTCCTCCAATAATCAATGTCTAGAGCAAAAGAAACTAAAGGTAAGGGGGAAAATCTAATGAAGCAGATGTTGGAAAAAATGGAAAGAATAAATGAATGTAGCAGAGGAGGAATTGGCTATATGGAAGTTTTGGGTAGTGCAATTAAGAACTGGAGAAAAGCAATTATACACCCAATTTATAAAGGGAAACCCCTATGTCAAAACCAAACAGTTATGGTATTGCACTACTATTGAATGTAGGAAAAATGATTTACTGGAATTTCAGTAAATGGGATACAGAATTAGGCAGAAGAAAACAAATGTCACATTAAAAACAAAAGCACTAAAGCAGAAATATCCATGTATTTTGGATAGATCACTTTTACACTCGCCTTCATTTTTAAATGTTGGAAAACATTTCTAGTGGCTAGGCAAATGACTCTCCCTCTACCGGCTGCAATTGATTCTGTTGCATCGTGGTTAACAAAGGGTTAAGTTTTAACCCTTTGTTCAATGGTAGGATATCAAAACATGTCTTCACTGTATTTTCCCCAAGAAGATATTGGTGACCTAATTGTTTTATATTTGTTTGCTTTATATTTCAAATTTCACACAATCTTCACAACTGTTATAGATTCCAGATTTTGATGTATTACTGTCTACAGCCTGAATTTTCTGTACTTCATATTATGTTTGCCAGTGGCAGTTATTGAAATTTCCAAAGTTTTCTTTTATGAGGCTGAACCCATTTGTCACCATTTCTTGAATATCCTATCACTCTTTTTAAAAGCTCCTGCACAATGGGACAATATGCGAGTGGTGATGAAACTTCTGAAGGCAGCTAATTGTTATGAAGCTGGGTTGCATTAATTCTTAATGTAATTATCAGTAATGTTGCAGATTAAGGGTCTGTTTACTATACGTCTCAAATCCATACCAACTTAGGAAATAAAATATACAAACACATACTTATTTGAAATAACAAATGAAGGTTTCCTGGCAAAGAACACCTACAGTGTTGCTGCTAGATGGCAGTAGTACTACTTTGTTTCTTTCCCATTCAATGCCAAGGGAATGTATCCGTTTATGATATAAGATAACATTGAAAATCTATCTGTAACTTGAAACTATCATTCCCTTGGCCACATTGTATAAATAAAGAAATAAAAATTTAATGTATAAACTATATTTTTGTTGTAATTCTTTAAAATAAACACGAGAAAATCTACGCACATAACCATTTAATTCTTATTGGAAGCTGAAAATGGTAGAGAAATGACAAGACCCAGATAGTAGACCCTTTCAGGTTGCTCCACCTATTGTTATTAGAGGTTATGCAGTACATGAGCTATCTTAGGGCAACTCCATCAGAACAGTCTCACTGCAATGGCAGTGCTCTTAATACATTTGATCAAGTAATATTGTGGGGTTAAATGGAGAAATTTAATACACAAAGCCATCACCATAAAGGCTTATCAATTGCTTTGTTTCTTTTTAACAAAACCATATAAATAACAGCTCAGTTCAACCAGATCTTCTTGTTCTTTGTCTTGTTAGCCTTAAAAATGACAAGTTTCGACATACAAGGAAATCAATATGTGGAAAACAGAAGTAGGAAAGGAAGACATTAAGAAGAGGCATCAATGTTACTTTGTGACTCTCCCTATTTCAGAGTTTACCTGCCACACTATGGAAGCACTGCCACACTATGGAAGCACTGCCATTGCTGTTATTATGCCTTGTTTACCCATTCTGTTAACACATCTTTGCACACTACCTTATGGGTGCGCTGACACCCCTCCTTTTCACAATACCAGCTATACATTACGCAGATCATTGTGTTTAATTGCACTTTTCAGATGCAAAATTTGGCTGCCTGACAATACACAGGCACAGACCCTTTGTCAGCAATGTTACCATTATCTACATATAGAGGTTTCCTGTATAATCCAAATTTGAAAGTCTTTATCTCTAGCTTGAGATAAAGGGTAATGTGGCATTTTCTTCAATTATAAATTTTATGTTCTGTGGATTCTCAGGTGTAAGAGTATCCTTCACATTATGGGGGATAAATACAGAGATTATTTTATCAAAATAGTAAAACCCCCAAGTGTTTAATGTGTGATTCTGTAGATTATTTCTGAACTCTAATGCCCTATTCCCAAACTTTCATTTTACATTGATTACTAATCACACAACAATGCGATCGGCATACTGTTTGATACCATTTGATAATCTCATGGTTTCCTGTGTGGTAGTTTAGGTAATATATAAGTTATGAGGTTCTGTACTTTTCGGTTCACTCATTCTTTCTTTAATTTTATATTCAGCTTTGAGGTTGTGTCACTACTTCTGTATCAGCAAGTAATCTTTATTCTAAGAAAAACTAATGCCTTTCTGGAGTAGGATCATTTCAGTTGCTGAGGGTGTCCAAAATGACAACTGATTTGTTCAATTTTCCGCTTCTCAAAATTTTAATTTGAATATTTGCTTGATTAGTTTCTAAATGTAGGCTGTACTTCAGATCTATTTTATTTATGATCTTATGTTTTGAAATTTCTACCATTTTCTGATGTTTATGGTTGCAAAAAAGTTTGAGTGAGGGACAAAGGTTGGAACAACAGTTTTTTAGAAACATCCATTGCCACATTTTTTGTATGGATATAATTTTAGGAATTTTCTGATATCCACTTTTTTTTCACAATTCTGCATAAACTTTAAGAGAAAAATCTTAACCTCTTGATAGCGACAAATGTCCCTGGAAAAGTTTTGACATTTCCCAACATTTAAAAGTGAAAGACTAGTATAAATATGAAAAATAAAAAATATCCTCTGGCATTACAAATGAACTGTCAAGATTTATATAACAAAAAAACCATAAGAAATGAAAACTGGAGATAACATAGCATTGGGAAAATTAATCGTAGCGTCTGCCCAAACCTGGGAAATTGAGTGGCCTTCATTTATGTATGTTTTAATAGGAAAAAACAACTCCCATCCTTCTTGTCTGTACACAGGAATTTAACAATACATCCTCACAGTCCATAATATTCTTACCTTTTCTTTTCTGGAGTTAAGTAAGAGCTTTGCTTGAACATAGGGAGATCGGAGTCACCATTCACAAATGCAAGTAATGTCTTAATTCTATGTGGAACATTAATGCAGAAGAAGTGATATGGACTACTAAAAATTAAACACAGCGAACTTCTAGTACTGGCTTTTAATGCTTCCTTAATCTTCCAGGTGTGATTAACTTGTGTTTTAGCCTGTCACTGTATGCAGAATTTGCACTTGCTATACAACGGTAAACTTTTCTGTCACATGAACATCCTAGGCCAACAGGACATTTCTCACATTGTTTATGAAACAAGATTACTTATCACTCAAAGGCTTACCTCTGCAATGTTTTGAACTCCATTTGTTTGGCCATGATTTAGATGTTGATAATCTCGCCTCTCAGTTTCCAAAGCTCACCAGCATAAGATAGTCTGTGCATGCTGTTTGGTAATTTTCTTATAAAGTCAAATTTGGTTGCTTACTTTAAATTAATTTTGCTTCAACTCCACAGATTGTTAAATATACTATTATGAAATAGAGAAAAGCAGTTGTTTTTGTTTGTAATCAGCAAACTGCTCTATAACCAATGTAGCTTATGATATGCAGCATCTGCCAATGAGGGTACACTTGATTTGCATTTTTGCACATGGCTCAGCTTTACATTTATAGTCTAAGGAGATAAAACAAGGGAAAGGTTGAAAATTTATGCAATATTCTAAAACCATTACCTATATTTTAATATGAATAGGCAAGAATGGTTGTATTCCTGCAATAAATAAAATAGAAGTTAATGGAATAGTGTTTGCCAACCTGGTAATTTGGTCAATAACAGCAAATGTTATGAATCAAGCGCTTCAGGAGGTAGGAAAATACTCTAAGAATAGAACATATGTTTTGAAAAGAAGCATTGTTGTTACCATTTGCATCACCAAGCAAATATAGATTGGAACAGTGCAGAGGAAGGGTAAGAGTGTAGAAAGAGCACTGAAATATTGGTTTAGGTTCCAGAAGTTTTTTGGATAGATTGAATGAACCTGGAAGGGAATGAGATGAGGAATATTGAAGAGAAAATAATTTATTGGGAACCAAGAACAGTAGTGTTAAAAAATAAATAACCCTCTATTGTTTGGTGAAGCCCTGGAGATATCTATAGAGGATTATTTCTGGAGAAATCAGGACTTCAGCAAACTATATTGTTTCTTTTATACCACAAAAAAGGCCAGTTTTGGAGATATGTTTGGACCAAAAAGCCAAATATATAAGGAAACCTGGGAAGGAGAGACAGGTACACCATAGAGGAATAAGAAAAGACATTCCAATGTTCCATTTGTGGAGGGCGAAGTTGTTTGAATGCCAAGGAACAAATTCTATGGTTAAAGGGTTTTCTGGGGAATTTTGTAAAGCACGGAGAAGATCAGGCCAGATTTTACAGGGTTTGATAGTATAGGAAAATAAAATGATGCATATATGCAAGTATCAGTTTATACGATGAGCTATTTATTGTATTTTGCTAGCCAGTACTGTCAAACATACAATTCTAACAAATCAAGGTGGTAAAGTTTAATCATCTTGATTCTTCATATTACCACAAATATCAAACCAAAAATCTGGAAAGCCATATCTGCTTTTCTTAGTATAAAGTAAATGTGGCCACATAAAACTAAGATTAGATTTAAATAATGTTATTTAAAATTGCCTATTTTGAACAATTAACTACACACAAAAATGAGCACATATGCCTGAAAGAAAATCCATAAGCTTGAGCCTATGAGAACTAGTACATAAATATTAAGAGGAATAAAAACAACTCTGAAGAGACTTGGTTGTAGCATCAAAACGGTTTGTTTTGATCAGTAATCTCTTGCTCGCCTGCAATTAAAAATTCAGCTACACCCATCAATTGGTTGATTATCAAGGCCAATTGAAGCAACACACATTCATTTAGAAAGATGTAAAGACTTTTGAGTAGTGATGTAAGTTTTAAATCAAGCATTGGCACCAAGAGTACAAAGCTGAACTGAATATTTATGACACATCTGCTATAGTGTCCTCAATTTCACACAAAAAATTTTGCTCCCAACAAATCGTATTTTAACTTTTGGATACAAAAGAAATACATTTGCAATACCACAAGATTGGACACCAAATTACCTAATTTTTCCAAACTTACCCTTTGGAGGACAGAAAAATATCCAGGAGATTAAATGATGTCCATATAATTTATTTTTCTATATTTTACTAGGACTTAATTGCAATTTTTTATGATTTGTACTTTCAGACTTTTGAAGCTGTAAGTCTAAAATATAATATATATCATAGATTAAAGTTTTGCAACCGTTTACTTCATCTCCCTCTTATAGAAAAACTTACTATTGACATAAAGAAAGAACTCAAACAGATGGAGGTCAGAATTGGAAACTCCATTTGAACCAGCTGTTACTATCTTGAATAGAACCTGGGCAATTTAATACATCCTACATTGTATACCTTGTTGGAAAAATGTTAACCACTCGGCATTTTTAACCCAATGTATGAGCTTCAAGACTGTTGAAAACTACAGCAGCGCTAGATTTCTAAACAGTAGGCATTGTTGCCTTTAGCTTAATATTGTTATTGCACGCTCCAAATTCTGATGCAGTGCTTATGAAATTATTTGTTCCAAATTTGGGGAAGAGAGTGAAAATGCATTAGTGTAGTACTTTCCTTTTGTATTTTTTAGCCATACATTACACCACATTTATCAGTTTTAGCCCTAAAAATGTGCTGAAGCTGATATTACTCTACCATATCCAGATGGTCCCTCTTTTATAAATGAGGATAACCTGGACCATCTTTCTGGTAGTCAGCTTCTATCCAAGGCAGAAGATTCAATAATAAATGTGGAACTACTCTAGCACAATCAAAAAATTATGAACCCTCTGAAAATCCATTTACTGATTCACCATGCAACAAGAGTAGTCACTACGTCACAAGCTAGAAAAAGGATGTGCAGGAGAGGAGGGGAGAATTGATAAAGAGGTATCCTGATGCAGCAGGAAGAAAAATTTCAGCTCTCTAAATGAATTGAAAACATTTAAGGTAATCCAGTAGTTGCTCAATTAATTTAACAATAAGATAAATCTGTTTACTACTATTCAATTTAAGGTACTAATTCACCTCAGTCAACTGAGCTGCTATACTGCATGATTCAAGTAAAAATTGTCATACATTTTACAAATCTATATGCCCATCAAAAAGGATCTTCAAATTCAAACACCATTTCCCCAAGAGGATGCGTTATCTCTATCAGTAGATGAATACTGTTCAGTGCCACATAGAATCTACTGGGAAGAAAATCTGGACTGTCAAAACCAAGTCATTAGCAAGGGCATCTCTAAAAATGTCTAGATTCAGTTGAATCTTCCTTTCTCCAGGCAATCGCACAGCAGTAGATGTACATGTAAATAACATTTTGTCTTCATTCTGCTTAGAAGTACTATCAAAAGTTCCTCTTCACTGGAGTCCATTTCATTAACTAATCAGCTGACAATACCTGCAGTGCAAGACACCAGTGTCCCAGTGTTAAACAAGCCTTACTAGAACACTTTCAAAGTTTATTAAGAGCTTCACTAAATGCAGCAGCACTGTTTGAGCTGCAAGGAACAGGAAGTATGGGGAAATGATTAAAACAATAACATAGAATGGAAGTGTTGGAGGGTGGAAATATTGTAAAGGAATGTGTCCTTTCTGTACACTTAAAGCAGATGTGGATGAAAACCTACTGCGCTGCCCAACCTTTAGTCAACATGATATGACATCAAAAATGCAAGAGCAAATGGCTTCACTGCCAACTGCTCAACATTAGATACCAACCAACCATATTGTAAAGGAATGTTTAATTCAAGAAAGGGATATGTCATATTAATTTGTTGAGTTGGTTTTTTAACACTATGTCACTTAAATTAATATAACATAATTTGACCATCACTGTTACTAAATTCCTCCTATCATCAATGAAGAAAGGGAGCTGAAAGTTGGTACGCAAAAAGTTTTAGAATAGGAATGGGTACATTGGCATGAGAAAGGGTATTTAGGAAGGGAGAGAGAGAGAGAAAAAAAAAGATTTGTTTAGTAACTTTAAGACATAATCATTTGCTAGAACTATACGGAAATATAAATAATGTACTAATTGCAATCATCAAACAATACATTTCCAGCTCTAAGCAACAAATGAATGCCTCTTCAAGTTAACAAATCATGGCCTTCTATTATGAAATGTGTTTCAACAGTCTCTCAAAAAGCTAAAATTTGAAGGAATTAAACACTGATCAGTGTGAAGCTCTTGCACAAGCAGGAATTCCACTTAAGGTGAACCATCCAGTTTTCAAGGGATTTCTTGAAAAATACTCAGATGCCAATGCCTGATGAGAAAAAACTATATGGAGCCTGTTTACCAAGAAACCATATAAAGAATCAAGGAGAAACATAAAAATAGATTGGGGCAGAGAGAGGTATGTGGACTTAAAAGTAAGGGGAGAAAGATCAAGAAAGGCAAGATCAATGTGATGTACTGTTTGCATTCAGGAATTTTGTTAGATGAAAAACACCAGCAAGATTGCAACAAATGGATCACTTCCAGCTATAAGCTCTCAAATGAATGACTGTTCAAGCAAACAAATCACGGCAACCTCCATTATGAAATTCATTTCAACAACTTATTGCAATGTGAGAATCATTGTAGATGAAACCATAGAATTCAATGGAAACGTATGAGCTGCCAGTACAGTAATGCAATCAATTATGGACTTCTGCCAAAATCTCGAGCTTACTGATAAAGAGTTTCTGCTCTGAAGAATATTCTGATAGTTTTGAGTCTTGTTGCCTAGAAAAACCACTAGGCCGCCCCTTCCAAATTTCATTACTCACTGGGGATCTTGTGTGAAAATTTTGAGAAAATTGGAGTTTGAGCTTTCTTTGGAATCAGCAAATACAGACTCAATTTCCAAGGCACAGTAACTTCTGTTACTGGAGAAAATACCTAATTTGCACACAGAACTTATTGTGACTATAGTTACAAGTACCTTAGTGCAGTTACTCAATGATTAAAAGAACAAGGTCTGGAAACTGAAAAACAATGGGATACTTTTACTTCCATGAGGGGAAAGAGAAACTTGAATTTTGTTTTCAAAAGAATCCAGACATTGAGGAATTAGTCACATCTGTAGAGTTGCCATTTTGTGAATACAAGGTTTACACCACTGTTTTTCAAAAGAAGCTTTAGATCTACAATCCCCTGATAGAAACAGACCTACATTTAAAAATTTAGAGATTTAATATCACCTTAAAAGCAAATTAGCTTAATGTTTTGCTGTTCTTTTGACACGGGATAACTTAATACACTTGTTTGCAATTCAATGAACTAGAATAGAGGAAACAGAAAAGTTTAATGAACCTTCACCCCCTTAATTTTTAAAAAAAATTGTTTGAGCATGCTTTCCCCCTTTTCATCCAAAATTTGCAGCTAAAAATCCTAACCCTGGTTATACGTTTACTGAGTATTCCACAATTGTGTTCAAGACATAGAATTTTTATCTTGATGGAAAAACCTTTAGGAAAATTAACTTGCCATCTTATTAGCAGAATACTAGTTCCATAGCATCAATGTGTGCTTTATAATTTCATTGAACTAGCTAATATAGTTTTACAAAACAGATCATTTTTAATGATAATACGAGAAAGTGCAGTTCAAGAAAGAATTTAGAAGAAAAAAAGAAAACACACACATTTAAAATCTTCCTAGAATTCACCTGATACGTAATCCTGCTCTTCCCCAGCATCCTCCTGTGGAGAGGCTCTTCTTGAAGACCTAGCCTGTTTAGTAATTTTTGTCACCCTTAACTAAGATGATAGTTTTATTTCCATCCACTTTCACTCCTAGATATTCTAGCACACTAATTGGTCAGAAATGACCTTGTATTGAATATTCCTGTTTGCATGTGGCTATCCTGATATGCTGTTGCCATATCAGGATAGCCACTTGTTCCACTGCTTCCTCTAAAATGCCTCCTTCCATACATTTTCTATCTCACTTCTCCTATGTTGAGAACTACTTTTCCCATTTTCCCACTAATTACAGCTGAGTGCAAATTTGAAGTTTGTCAATGAAGTTTGTCAATGATACTATCTGCAAGTCAGTCCTGGATAGTTTAGCTATCAGATAGGCAAGATTTACATAACTGTTTGAATTTCCTGAACTGCGTGCTGATTCTCTCATGAACATGTCTAACACATTCCAGTCTTTTCACTTTTAAATGTCCCTAAGGTTTTGAATCACAGATTTGAAAGATTTAGTATCGCCATCTCCTAGAATTTGCACATATCCAAAACAATTTTTCTCTGCAGCTGAAGTCTCCATTCCTACACTATTACCTTCATAATTTTTTTCTTCACCTAAAAAAATAAAGCTTACCTTTTTTTTTTGAACTAAATACATATTTATGGCAGTATTTTATGTCTACACCTAGGATATCTGAAGACTACACAGCCATCATTGATTTACTGCCAGGTACTAACAAATCCTATGCAATATTTTATTGCAATCATTTGCTCCAACAGCTTCTGCTACAGTATTTTTTTTGGCTGCTTCTGCCATCATTTTAACACTCTCAAGATAAGCATAAATTGAATGCTGTACTCAAGAGCATTGACATTATGAATTTTTCTCTGAGATGGTGCAGAACACAGCAGAAATGGCTAAATTTGAAAAATTTAAAATACAAGGATTTAACCTAAGCTATTTATATATCAAATTGAAGAAGAGGAAGTTCCATTGGAGGGGGAAAGAGTCTGTGGTGGAGCGCCAGCTGACTGCTAACCTGCAGTATGCTCTAATGCAAAGACCCCAATATCACAGATGTAAAAGAGAGCTATAAGGGGGGGGGGGGGGGGCGGCGGCGAAGATAGTAAATTTTTTATGACTTTCCCTAATTAGTCTTCCCTTAAAGAAAAAGGAATTAAGGTTTATTGTTGAAATGTAACCAATGTATGATTTATAATAAATTCATTAAGAAAACTGTAGAAAAAGTGACAAAGCTTGGTAGCAATCGAGATGGGTGTCAATTTATGAATCATTTAATTCTTACAATGATTAATCAAGATCTGCTCAATGAAAAATAATGAAATAAACCAAATGTGGAATTGCAGACAAGTACTATTTTTCCATAAAAATAAATATTTTTTATATTACTCAAAGAATAATTGCCTTCTCTCTTTCTAGCTTAGATAATTCCTATATGTATAAAACAAGCATTATAAACATTTCGGTGAAATGATGCTCAATTGAGTCTAGGGTACATGGAGCTGTAATTTACTCTACATTCATTTTCTCAGGATAAGGAAAACTTAACCGGGTAACACTAACCAAGATCTGAACTTGGTGACCTTTAGAATGTGAGGAAGACACCGCACTGCAGAGGCAGGCTTCTTGTTTTCCGGAGTATTAAAGCTAAAACAATACTATATCACAGTATGGAGGGAAAAAATAAAAATAAAGAAATTAAAAAACACATTTAAAAATTGTTACATCCCCTCAGCTTAATCAAAATATTGTAAATTTGCGCTGGTGCAGATTTGGCACAAAAAATAAAAATTGCTTTAACAAAAAAAGGGGAGGGGGGAGACTGGTTCCTTGACATGAACAGTTGCCTAAAAAAGACACAGGCTGTTTTCATAGCTTAGCCATTGGCTGTAATGATTCTCAATGAGTATTTGGATAAATGTTTATTAATAAATATTCTTCCACGAAAGCAAGCTAAATGGTAACATAATTGGATGAAATTTCTAAAATTATAACTTGATTTATAAACCATTTTCTATTTTTCATACACTATAAAATTTAAACTTGACTGCAGTTTCACATCAAGGTCTTTCAGCCAGATAATATTTTTGACTACTATGTAAATATCATGCCTCAGTTGATTACTAATGCACATCTAACAAAGAGGTTAAGTCACTCACCTGCCGAATACCTAATCTTGATGCCACAGGAGACATCTATGTGTTTGCAGCCTCAAATCTATCTCCAATACAGCATCTCTGGCCTGAAATTTTAATAACATATAAATAGGGAAATACTTCATGAAGATACAACTTTAAAAAGTTCTACTTCTTAGTATGCACAAAATTGAAAACAAAAATTAAATAGTCAATTCTGCGGAATTCCAACAGCGCAACATTAGAAATAAATTTTAATAAGAATGAACGCTGCCGTACGCTGTTAGTAATAAACTCGCTACAATTTGTTAAATTCAACAAACCTTTTAATTTTTAATTTCGCAATTAAGAATTTCTCTTTTAACTAAGTGTATTTATCGCCAATTTAAACGTTATCTTAAGATACAGTTATCGTATAAAATTGCATTCCTCAATTTTGAAAGTAGAGCTTGCGCATCATAGAGAAAGTTTTTACCTGCCGTTTCCTTCCTTTCTCGCAATATCACTCGCACTCTTCTCGTTTACGATATCCATCCTTGATCGTTGACTGTAACGCAGAGGGCCGAGCACTAGGCTATTTTTCACCCCCGCTACACCTTGCCCTTAATGGGTATGGGCTTGGCGTTGACTTCACGGTGATGGTGGTGACAGATTTGTCACTTCACATCCAAGTGTCTTCTATCGCTGAAGTGGTTCCGAGGATTTAATATTCCATTCTTGTACCTATCTTTAGGAAAGATCATGACTAATACCTGTAGTTAACATTCGAGCGAGGAATACTGCATGTTCATACACAGTTCAAGCTCGTCAAAATGGGAAAGTGTGGCACAGATAAGTATGACAGGAGCTGAATTAGGATATACAGGAGGGAGTTTTTGGATGCTAGGAAGTACACAGGGAATAGCTACAGTATACTTACACTTTGTTTTTAAGCCATCCAACTTGGAGTACGAGGGGGTTATATTCATTAACACTTCTGGAATTTAAGATCCCATCGCATTAACACAATGATCTGAAAATCGGCACTTTCTTCTCAATATTGCACGAATCACATGTTCACATGACCTTTGCTTAATTATGCAATCCCTTCCCAGAAAGAAAATCTTTTTACCAAATACATTTGTGAACTGAAATCAACACAAAACGAAACAAATAAAGGGAAGAAAACCTCTTCATTGCACCCAAGACACACTAAGATTGTGATTTATGAAGCAAGTGACACACTCAAAAGCAAAATTAAACCCAGTATGCGTGTTCCCTTTTCACACAGTGCACAACACCAAAATTACACAAAATAATGTATTTCCAAAACCTAAATCTGATAGTATGTTGAAAACTTCAAAATTGCTACAATTTTTGTAACCTATGATTCATTTCTTTACTGAATTAGCTAAATCAAATATGCATAACCCATTTTACTCTTTATTAGAGAACACATCTCGCCAAATCTGGAAATCATCGCTGCAATGCTACTCCCCCTTACAAAACTTAAAAAGCATCCTTATTTAGCAAAGTATATCCTTTCCGAATCTCCAAGAAAAAAATGTTCCAATAGCAGGTGCTTGTTTAGAAGCTTGCGAGGGGTTTACCAAGGTTTACACTTATTCATTAACTTCTTTTTAAATACCTTATTTATTTTGTTCATGTATTTCACCCAACATGTACACTTTCTGAATTTATGTGAGCACTAGAGTATATGAAATAATATTTGATAGGGAAACATTACATTTTATAAATACACACAAAGAAATACAAAAGCAATGTTGCACAATTCTCTCTGCAGCCCAAAGCTACTGCACAACATACTCTTCAAAGGAGATAATGCAAGATGTGGAGATAAGAACCCTTACCTAAACTGCTCAGAATTTCAACCAATTTTGAATAGATGGGGAGCATGATAGATCAACATGTAAGGTTGTAACACTGTTTCAAAGAAAAGACTAACTGCTAGGTACATTGAGCTGATTATTCATTTATGAACATAATGCATGCTTTACACAACGTCAGGTTACATCTTTGACCTTACTTAAGTTTTAACAGTACAGAAGGTTAACCTGATAAGATGTTTAGCACAAGTAAAATTAACAGCAGCAGTAGCAGCAAATCACTACTTTACATTCCATGAACTTCAGTAAATGAAACTGTGAAGATTATCTGGTTACTGAGAGCAACTTAAAAGTTTTAACCATGTTCTGCAACTACATCTAACAAAATGTGCTCAAGTTTTAAATTAGACTACCTACCATCAGTATAAAACATTCTAGATAAATATCTTTCATATGTACCCTGAACTCTTGCTGAAGCAAAGGGAATGTTTTCTTCATTAAAATGACTGACATACTTTGTTGCATATGCAAACTTTATACTTTGTTCTATTTGCAAGTTCAAAGTTTTGCTAATGATACACTGTAAAATTCATTGGCAAATATTTTCACAACACAGAAAATGTATGAAGATTTTCTTTTTCAGTGAACTATGAATTATTAATCTGAACACTGGAAGACTAAAAATATCAATACTTAATTGCAAATAGGGTAGGGGAAGCAAAAAGAAAAAAAAAAGTCACATTTAAAACCTGGCACTATTACGAATTTTGTTAAACTTAAAAGTGAAACTTACCAACCTTTACCTTATTAAGGAAAATTTCTGACATTTTATCCAATGTAAGTATTTCATTGCGCAATTAACACAAATATTGAGAACAAGTGATACGGATCTACTCACATCCTGTCAAGCTACGTATAGTAATTGTTCACGGACCACTATTACAAACTTATCCTCAATACGCCAGTCAGCTTGTCTTTATTCTAAGAAGCCAAGTTCTATCCTAAATTTATATCTAATCGAAATTAAAATGGTGAGGAGTAAATGATAAGACATCTTTGTAAGTGATTCCGTGTTTTTGTACAGCTGACACTCCAATCAAGCGCTGTCCGCACTTCTTATCATCGCAACTCCAACGTGATGTGTGACGTACACAATCGCATCATCTAGAATCGACGAGGCGGCGGCAAGTCACGATCAAGTGGTGATGGCGCGGGATAGCTACGGCACAACAAGACAACACGCAGAGCTGTTATTCCCATCTATGCAGCTCTGTTACTGAAGTAACGTCATCTGCACTATTTCAATGCAGATTTATTACGAGCTTCGAATACTTAAAACCTAAATGCATGGCTATGACAAAAAACAGAAATGTAGCCTTGCATTTTTAATATACGAATGACATTCAACTCTCTATAGTCACTATTGGGCACTGTGATTCAAATCAACATGCTACATTCAAAATAAATTTTGAAGACAGTAAACTGTTTAACTTTCACCATAGAAAGTTGAATGCACCGCATCACAAAAAAAGAAAAAAGGAAAAAAAAAAAAAAAAAAAAAAAAAAAAAGAAAGAAAGAAAGAAAAAAAAAAAAGAGGTATAAACACTGGAGCATAGTTGTAAATCAGCAAAATACTTTTATTACAGAGTAACACGCAGTAAAAATAACTAAAGGCAAACCCAAATTGTTGGGTTTATCATGAAATAAAGATGTAACTTTCAGATGTAAACAAATATTAGATATGTACTGCGGTACCAAATGCTGTGCTAAATATTTTATGTATTGCTAAAACACATTGCAAAGCAGGAATTGAATAATCTATCAGTATATTAAAAAAGTTATAATAGTTGTAAAGTCAGCAGTCTTTTCAAAATAAAAAACTAAGCCCGATTTGCAGATCATTGGCACAAGGAATGATAACCTGCATCATCCCTACTATTGGTTAAACAATTTACCTTTACTCAGCAGAGCATTACTGCAAATGATGAACTGCCTACAATTACCCCATGTCCTGCAGTTTTTTTTGTTTTTTTTTAAGTTTAATAAAGTTTGCATAACTCTAATGGCCAAGTTTCCAAGTAAATAAAGTGCTTGATTTAAACACTGATGATTAGAACTAGGGACAATGAAAAAGGACACAGTACTTTCTGCTGCAACTCTTGTAATTGAACTGCCACTGGAGTGTAACACACACTGAATACACTTGAGCTATTGCAGTAAGTTTTAAGTGGGCATTTTAAGTAGAAACAAAGACCTTTAATAAAAAAAAAAAAAGGTTTCATTATAATTGTTAAGGCAGCTTTTAAACGATAAACATAATTTAAACTGTATTCAACAAAATATAACGTGTATTACAAATAAGTGATAACCTTAAATCAACATTATGCTCCAGTTTCTATAACTTCTAACATTTATCATAAAATGCTCATGCCTGGGCTCTTGTCAATGTTCACTAAATTATTTAATTCATGCAGAAAAACAAACTATCTTTTAATAGTAAATAAATATGCACTTTAAAATGTTCACTAGTTTAAAAAAAAGTGGAGGGCTATTCTACTTCTATGCCTAAGCATTTTAATATCCTGAAATTAAAACTGCAGCCCAGTGTCAAGAACTTTATTTCCTCTACATTCAATAGATGTTCCACAATACATGGGCACTTATAACTCCATGAAGGATAAAAGCTATTCAAAATACAAAAAAGAGTGACTCTTGCATGCTATATAATGCTAATATAGGGAGATTATGAAACACTAATTTACAGCAACATTAAATTGTACCAGGAAGTGTGGTTTTAAACTATAGATAAAATACAAAACTACAGATTACCACCTCTATCTCTATAAAGTGTCTGCATACACTGCCAAACAAGAGCCGAGATAAAACTCATACAATCAGAAGAATGGCCAGTAATTTATTTTTTTACTCTCATCATGGTTTATAGTTATTACTTCCCATGAAAATTGAACTATGCAACTAATTACTTGCAATTCAGACAATTTGGAAGTGCTCTCCTACTCTTGATAATTTTTTACAGGAATGGCCCAAATTTATCATGTAACATATTGGTTAAAAGTGCAAAAACTTTCCTTGCAGAAGTCAAAAACTCAACAGGGTCGAAGTCATTATTTAGCAGCATTGCAGTGTAAGGTACTAATAAAGCAAAGTTCAGTAATAAGGTTAAAACATGCTGAAGACCATACACTATGAAAGAAAATTCAACTGAATGTGTTTGTTCTAATCTGCATCCAATGGTTTTGTTTCAAGAGATTGAACACTAAGGGAACTTGTGTGAGTAAAGGTTGGTTGTTTTCAAAATGCATGTTTGCCCCATATAAGTTTTAAAAATTAAACTAAATAAATAGTTTGCTTTAAGCAGAATCCAAAAGCAACCAAAATGAGTGCACATGCAGTATTTATTTCTCATACTGAACCTGCTCTTTAACACACCATTGTTTTATGCCATGCAACATTTTCACAGCACATTCGTTATAACATACTGATCAGTATAAGTAAATTTATTTAGACTGGGTGCTGCAGTAAGAAGACAATGAGTACATTCACTGCAGCCACATACTTAAGACCTTGTGTAGTCCTCCCCCTTAAGAGGATAAAAAGTCAACTGTGAAACCTTCACCATGACATGACAATTATAATTGCATTTCAATTAATTATTTCAGATACAGAATGGGAGTGGAAGTTTGCTAGTGTTTTAACATTTAGTTCAAAGTAGATGTAAACAAAACCACACAACCCGCCTAGGTGTGTGGTGGTAGCATGTCTGACACGTTCAAAAGGTCATGAGTTCGAGTCTCGCTTAGGGCAAGTTACCCGGGTAACGGTTTTTTTCTCTCTCTCGGGGTTTTCACTTATCCTGAGAAAACGAATGTCGAGTAACTTTAAGCTCCATGGACCCTGAGATCATTTGAGCATCATATCATCAATTGCATTCATCGTCCGATATGACCAAACCAGGTTAAAGGATGTTAAATTAAAAAACCAACAACAACAACACACACACAAGAGAGCTAATTACAAATGTTCCTGTTTAAGTTGCCTATTCCTCTATATTTAACACAATTGTTACAGTAGTTTTTTTTTTCACGCTGTGGATAGTAGTTCATATTGTTTTCTTTAGGCAGACAGTACACAGATTACTTCTTGCTACATGGTTAGTGATGCAAAAATATTACTCCCGGTAGTGTCGTAACTAAGAAAAATCGTTACTATTGTGGAGAAGTATAAACACTGAAAACTTAAGTGGAGATAAGATAACCATGCTAAATGTGTTTAACAAATTTAGTGAAGGTATACCCTTCGAAATTGAAGACGTGGTGTGTGTATAGTGTTACAATGGAGTGAGTGTTCTATGTAATAAGCACAAACTTTTCGTCAGAGTGCCTCACACATGCCTGTGATAGCTGATGAATCATATACTTGTGTAACGTACAAATAATCTCTCCACTAAGGAAAAATTACCTGGACATGTTTCGCAAGCACATATTGCCTACGTCAACATCATCTGCAAAACATGTATAACCAATGTGTATTTACACTTCATAGTGTACCACTTCCCATATTTTGATTCTTTTGATCATAATATCTCAAGCCTTTTGTCATCAAGTTGTAAGTTAAGCATGCTAATGCAATTTGGTGCTATAATTCTGCCACGACCAACTTGAATCAACAATGAATGTGATTAGCTGCCTTTAATAGCGGAAGAGAAATTTACTTTGCTCAACATTTTCAAGCAAAAATGAATCGCAAAAGTCATTAAATGAATTGTTTATAAACCCTAAAGTAGTAGTAGCAGTACTCCAATTCCAAGCGTTTGACAAAGTCATTAGTCTTCTTGCACTACAATATTTTTCGAAGACATTTTCATGGTTAGTCACTGAAGCAAATTTTGAGATGCTCCAAATCCATGTCTAGATCTAAGTTACACAGTAGATAGTTTGGAGATTGATATATTCCAATCCTCTACAAATGTTTGGCCAAACATCTGGCCTGTTGCCAATCTAAATGCAGCTACAGAAGATTTGCGGGAATTGAGTGAGGGTTATCATGTAGGAAATTCCATTTTTTCCCTTTTGATTGCATTATCAAATTTTGTTTATTGAAATCTGTGTATGAAGATTTAATAAATCTCTTTTGACAGTAGTATGTAAATTTGGTGACTGGTCTGCAAGCCACAATGCTGCCCTTCTTTGGCAAAGCATTAGCATTCTTATTTCCCAGGATTCCTCAATGGGATGGTGTCCATTGGAACACTATTCTTTTATTGAGTGTGAACTGTTGGGAGGGCTTTTCAATAAACTCAGAAGGGTGAATCTAGAGACTTATCGATAGAATAGCTGCTAGCTGCTATAGAGTCTGATAACAGAACTGCATTCTTATATTTATTAATGTGGCATAGAAGATTTGAGACTTTCACTTACTGCAATGGTTTCTCCAATCAAAACTTGTTTCATAGCCAAGAGATCTACAAAGTGAGAAAAGTCAGTTCATAACACCTACAACTTGTTCTCTGAAGATCAAAGATCCATCAGTGTATACATGGAGCCAGTCTTGTGTAAGATACCCATTATTAATAATCTCTAAAGACTACAGTTTCGTTATGTCAGCGTTTACTTCTGACTTCAGAATTTATTCCATTAAATTTTGATGATGTTCTACATTAAAGTTAAAGATTTGGTCTGATTTGTAACTTTTCTTTTAAATCTGGTTAATTTTCTGTTTTATTTCTTAAACCATGAATATGAAAGTGAGTTTTTAATCTACAGGAAGGGCTGTATGAGTGCCAATTATTCCCTGGTAATCTGACAACTTTTTCATATTGAATTAGTGCTCTATTGTCCACTTTGATGCTATTAGTATTAGTGAGGAATCTCAAAGAATCTATTGGAGTTCTACTCTGTTTATGAATGGTGATGTAATTAAATTGCCAACATTTTGAAGAGCAGTTAAGCCTGCTTTAATCAAAGCTAGAATAGACAGGTATTGCTACCAAACTATTAAGGTATCATATTAATCTGTTTACTCAGAAGTATTAGATGTGAAGTAACATGGGAATAAGACATACAACAATTAAAAAGCAGCGATCCCCTCAAAATCTTCAGTGCCCATCTGCACAATATGTCAATCTTTCTTGTGACTCCTGGGTTCCCCTTCAGATCTCCAATGGCACTGCCATGTGGTTGGCAGTGTGATACATTAGTTTTTAGTTCCCACCCCCTTTCTACTTTGAACTTAATGTAAAAGAACAGCTTAAACCTTAATTTGTCCCCTACTAAAGCAGATCTTAAAGATATGAGAAAGGTTTCATTTCAAAAAATTATAATTGCTGTATAATGTTCCTTGGTTCAGGCACATGTTGCAGCAGTTATGCCAGAGGTTATGGTTAAGAGGGGATAAAGGTGTGCTAGGTGGTACCAGCTATCAGAAGTAGTTGCAGTAATGAGATTGGCAAATTATCTCAAGGAAAAAGTTATAATATGACAATCATCATTGGCATGCTTGTCACTTTAGTCTTGATGTAAACCATAAACTTGCACAGTTACTGTTCTGAATAAAATTTAAGCTTCTACAGGGTCCCCAAATTTAAAATAAAACTAACACTTTACTTGATTCATCCCCTCTTGCAAATTTTCTACTTAAAACTCAACAGCCTTATTTTTCTTTTATCACCCAACTTTCCCCCCTTTTATTCCATTTCTGAAAGCATTGGATATGAGCACACTGGCTTACAAAAACGTACATGGTTTAACATGTTTTCGATGTCATAGCAAATTAATGTAAATCCTTGGAAGGTTGGATCTTTTATCTTTTCATATGAAGGTTTATACCATTATATGAGTAACAGGCAAATCATAAATGGGGGATAAAATTCTGAATATGCAAAGCAGTTAGCAAGTACACCATAGGCTTCAAAACACATAGTGGTGCGCATTCCTCTAGGACAAAGAGCTGTGAAAACCAATGGCTTGGCAGAAAGTAGTGAACAAATTGTCAACCTCATGAAAAATCTAAATCAATAATTATTTTATACCCATTCTCAATGCAAAATAACTATGTAACTGCTGTTAAACCTTTGTTGTAGACTTTCAGGTGAAGCATCTACAAAATTTGGAAAATCATCGTTATGTAACATATCTACTTTATAGCAGTTATACAAAAATAGTGATATTTTTTGTCATGTATCAAAACACGAGCTTGCAGATTTAGATTGTTTAATTTCTAAATTTGTTATTCCAATAAAAATATACCATAAAGTGACTTCAAAATATAATTAACAAAATTGGTGCATTTCAGAAAACTGAATTCTAATGTACTTTTGAAAGATGGTATAAATTTTTGGCAGTTAGTGGGAAAAATCTTTTGCCATAAAAATGTTGCTAGAGCTCTGAAAAATACTCCCAAAACACTGTAAAATGTAATTGAGATTGCTCTGATTAGAATGGTGCATAGCTTAATAACTGCAGTTTACTTTTATTTTTAGGTAATTAAACAATCAAATTTATGCAGAATGAAAAGCTGTTTAAATGCAACTTGGTATGAATGCTTCTGGTAATGTTGGTATAGAAAATTGAAGCTCCAAGCTAACTTTAGAAAATCACTTCAGCATCCCATTTAAAAAAAAAAAAAAAAAGAAAGAAAAAAAAAGGGGGGGGGGGGAACAAACATTATTTTAACCCATAGAACTGCAAGAGAATTTCATGATCCACTGCAGCTTACACTAGACTAAACTCAAGACCGAAGCCTGACAATCTTACGACTACAACTTGTTAGACCAAGATTATCTCAAATTAAAACTTCTCTCTTGGAGACTACTTTCTGAGCATACAAAATGTTCTTATGCGTTTTTGAAAAAAGCATTTTTAGTTAGATCAGCTGAATTTTCCCAAATTTAGGACTGAAAGCTGCAAAGTGTGTATTATGAGTGAGAAGCAGTAAAGCACCTGCAATATACTGTAATTGTTTGAATACAAGACAATGTTTCCAAAATAATAATGTTCACAACTGTGGGCAGTCTTGCATTCATATGTTTTCCAAATACTGTAGGATGAAAAAGTTAGTTCAGCAGTGGCAAAGCCTGGGGAAATGCTATAGATTATCACCAAGGTCACAATGTACGGCAGTTTGAGTGTCATTTTGCGTAAAAAATTAGCTGTTAAGGAGCTCATAGCCTTCCTCACTGGAATAGAGAGATTTCCTCTGAGACTCAAAATTACAGGACTTCCTTTCACATCAGTGGTTGCCAATAATGTTGAACTGGAAGTCCAGGGTCAGACAGAAAGAGAGCAGTTTCCCCTCCTCAGGCTGCTGATATACTGCAATGTGATTTTATGCGCAAAATCAGGCTAGGTTAAACATTTTACATTATATCATATTTAGTATACGGTCTTAACAGAAAATAACATCCACAAATAATCGTAACTGCTATGCTGCCACACATTTTGTTCTCATTTCCCTGTCTTCCCACTTGCAACGTGAATTTCTGCATTTTCACATTAGGTAAAAGCATTTAGGATGTATAAAGCATGTTGTCTAAACAAAATCATATCCATTGTCGTTATAGTTACCATACCGCCACGTTCTATCATCACATATGCCAAATATTTGTTCCCCCTTCTCAATCTTGCCACTCACAATGTGAATTCCTGCACAAATTCAATTACGATGTTTAGATTAAACATGTTGTCTAAAAAATAATATTCATTAGTCATAATGGAAACACTACTGCCATCGCATATCATACAATTTCCATATTCCCCTCTCCAGCAACTGCTCAAAACGTGAATTTTTGTGTAAATTCAAATTAGGAACAAAACAAATGACATAATTAGCATTAGTTTGTTCACAATATATGGCAAACATTCAAATTTTATTTAAAAATCCTTCTTGCGTAGACATGCCTTTTAAATATGTATTTTATAGATGATAGGCTAATTACAAAACTAAGTTTAGAAAAACAGGGATCGTCTTGTATTCGGATAAATACAGTATATCACTTCCCGTAAATACAATCTGCCAAGAATTAATATTACATTTTGCCATTATGGAATTTTATATTTAACTTTCAATAAGTGAGCTGTTTTCCACTCCAATTTTCTGGAATTTGAATTCAGAGAAGGCACCAAAAAAAGAGCTACTGTATGGATTACCCTTGTGCCTAACAGTTGTCACATGCAATTACTTGCAAGAATTACCCTGGATGGATGTTAACTGTAGTTGACCTTAACCTCATTTTACCTATAACATGCTCCTTTTAAATATTGCAATCTGCAATCAAAACAGGAGTTTTTCGAAGGGAAAATATTTCTGCTTTCATTTCAAAGTGGTTAAGTTAATCCTGGTAAATGCTAAAACTTGAATTACAGCTAAGTTCTCAAGATGGTTATGTCTTTGATGAAGTTTTTCCTTCAAGATGTCACATAGGATGAAGAGTAAGAAAGCTACAAATACAGTGAAACTAAAGACACAAAAATGATCAATTGCTGAATGACAAATTTACATCTGAAATGGAAATTGTTGCAATAGGGGTATTGTACCAGACTGATTTTCCAGAGGTTTACTTTGATTATACAACACAATCAGTTCATCTTCTCAAATCCTGTTTTCTCTGCAGATCATGATATAATTTTAATGCATCATGATTTGCATTAGAAATACAGGGAACAATGATAATGGCTAAAAACCTCATGCAAAAGGCATTGTAAAGTCAGCAAGCTTGCATGCATGGAGGCCCTTACTAAAATGAATTAAGAATGAAAATTTTGTTCACTGTGCCTACATGAAACAGCTAAAGCACAAAATTCCAAGGTCCATAGTGCACACATCAGTAATACAGTAAAACTAAATCCATTCCAGTTACATGGAATCCTCAATATTTAACCTAGCTAATTTATAAAAATCATAGTCAAGTTAAATATAGCCTCTATCCACAACAAAGTGGTATTTTCCTGTAATTACATCTCTGTGTATAGCATGATTTTGAATATTTTAAGTTATAAGTCTAAGATTTTTGTTTATTCACTTCATATGCTATGAGCATCTTTAGGACTGTTAGTACCACTTGAATTTCCCATTTAGATATGTTTACACTGTGCAGTTGGTCTTGCTGACCAAACATCCATGAGAGGAATGCAAAAGCAAGCAGTGCAAGGGTAATGACTATTTGAATGGAGAAATGAATTCAAAAGTTGCAAATATGCATAGAAACTTGTGACTGATGTGATTAAATAAAAAATAAAAGAATTTGAGTCAGTTTTTGTAACACAAACATCACTTATTTTTACTTACTTGGGACCGGTTTCGGGTAACAGTTCAAACCCTAATTACGACGGAGAAATGAATGTTTAAACCGTTTATGGCATCAACATTTTTTAATTGTTCAATTTGAGTTATGAAATGGCTTTATATCCAGTAATGTTTCATTTCTCTGGTAATATTGGTTTAAGAATTTCAGAATTTAAAGCCAATACAATACATTGCACTCACTATTCTACCTACATTATTCTTATCAAGATAAACATTAGCGCAAAATTTGTTCCCATTTTCTTGTACAAGGAAAATAATGAAATACAATTAGCTAACGCGATAGTTACTTCTTTTAAATGACTTCCTAGGCTATTCTAGCAAATTCAAGATGTACATTTTGTCACGTAATATGGCATTTCAATCAAAATAGTGATCATTTTTAAGATAAATTGTTTTTGAAAATCTTTATGCAAATGGAAGTTTGCAATGGGGAATTATATTGAACATCTTGTACCACCCTTGAAAGAAACTGAATTAATACCACACATATAATATATGTGTTTCTGGGAATATTTGTTTATCAAAGTTTTGGGTGCAATGTTCAGCATGTGTGTGGTACTTGAATTCTCTCTTACGTCAGTTAATTTTTATACCATTATTTAAGCCTAAAATCTATTATTTTCTGTAACATTAAGAGAACCAAAGAAAATACCATTGCCTTTAAGGCAAATATGAGTAAAAATAAATTTTTTTGTTTGTAAAAATACTAGAGAATTTTCTGAGTAAAATACTTAATTTTTATCTTGATATCAGTCTTCTAAGGATTTTTTATAGAGTATTTACCAAGGGTCTGCACTTTGTGGATGTGATTGGTCACTTTATTGACATCTGTTTTTGCTATGAAACTTAGTATACTTTTAAGTTTTTTAAGGAAATGTTGGAAATTTAAGAAATGGGCATACTAATTTATCATGGCAACCTAACCTAGTGATTTTGTTCTATGTAAACATCTTAGTTTGTTATTGATGCGATTGTCAATATTTTTTTGTATTTGGCTGTTATTTCAATTTGTTTACAATGTCATAACATAGAAATAGTGTTTTCTTCATAAAGCAGAGAAATGGAAATCCAAAAGATACCACGGCAAATTTTATATTACAGATCCATGTATGGATGTTGAAATAAGCGCTGGTGTAGGTTTAAGTAATAAAGATGTGTAATAGTTCTAAAAGGAAACTGCAGAACTACGGAGATGAATATAATAATTTATATAAAGATGTCGATGAAAATCGTATTGAGACAAATATTCAAATATTATAAGATATTCTTCATAACCCTGAAAATCCCTCATATGGTGCTGGAACGTATTGAAAAAAATAAGTTCTTCCAACTTTGAAGCTCGATATCTCAAAATTATATTATTTTTATACATAAGGAATATTTTCTCAGAAACTGACAGAAAGCTCATACTTTCAGGCAGTATGTTTATATAAATGATAACCATTTTAACAGGGGCATTTTTTAAAATTATGTTTAGTTTTGAAATTTTGAATTGATTAGTATGATATTTTTGAGAGAGACAAAGAAAACTTCTGTAAAAATTTGAAGTAGATACAATAGTTTTTGAAAAAATGCTCCTTGAAAGCATAAATTTTAACATTGTCATTATATGCATTACTGGGTCCCCTTATATCTAAAGTTTTCATTTTCTTATTATTTATATTGAGGATTTTATACTGTAAAAAATTGCTTTATTTTTAAGTACTTCAAGGAGCCATAAGAATTTTTTTTGTGTAACTATTCAAGATCTTTCTAAAATGTAATTATTTAAGCTAGACGTCTAGATGTCATGTAAAATAGATTTTTCCCCCTGGGTGGTGGTAAACTAAAGTTACAAACTTTTACCTTCTTCCATAGAAGAAAGAGAAGTTTTATGCCACTAAAATTTTCACAAAAATACAGGTTTTGATAACACAGAGAAAGCATTCTGGAATTTGTTTATGCAGGCAGTAAACTGAACCAAGTCTGATAAATATATATGATATTTAAGTTCTTCCAAAGAGTAAACTTAAGATTAATCTTCCCACCAAAAGCAACCTTCACTATATTTTTTTTTCTCTCCATTTAATCAAATGATCAACATTTGAGAGAAAGCATTCTGGAATTTGTTTCGGCAGGCAGTAAACAAAAATGAAGTCTGATAAATATATATTTAAGTTCTTCCAAAGAGTTAACTTAGATTAATCTCCCAACCGCAAGCAACCTTCACCAACATTTTTTCTCTCCATTTAATCAAATGATTAACATGTTAATCTTTACTCCCACTTCTAATGTGGTCGCATATCTGCTTCACACTCTAGATTGGTAACGGTAAGAGAAACACTTACTATACAAAAGATGTAGCGCTCGTTAAAACACACCATGTCACCTTTATTTTTTTTTAAGAAGAGTGAGATATTCAGAGCCAGGCATTTCAATTTTGCATATATAAAAGAATTCTTTTGTACGGAAATTGGAACATCTAGAAAAAGTCATGTGAATGGATACACCAGAGTTTTTCATGGAGTTGACAATTTTAAAGACATTCCTTGTTATTGGTTTAGATATAAAATACCTAAACATTCTTCATATGGGAATTTGTAACTCCTGTCATGCAATAATAAAAAAAATAAATAAATAAATAAATAAAAATAAAAACCAGATTTCAACATGTCAACTAAGCCTTTAAAAGCTTTAACTATCGCTTTAGCCTAGTGCATTTCCTATTTCCCTTTGACTTGCAATGAAACAATAAAGACAGTTTCACGCAATTCATGTTAGAATCTGACCATATTTAAAAATGCCTGTAATATATGCTATGTCCTATGAATTTTTCTTTGAAACTGGTTCTCCAGTACAAAGAAATACAGCAAAAATACTGATTACCAGTCACTATAATCAATTCAATATGTTTCTTGAAAGCAGCTGTGACAGCCAACACCAATATTGACAAATGTCCCTTTCCTTACACCTGTCGCCACTAACCTAACAATACTTCCACTATGAATTTATTTATATTGCCTCCATGTGGTGCCAGAACTGTCAAGTTATGGTGAATATACTGCACATATCATTTAAGGACGAAACACAGCAATACCTGGTGTGTATGTACAACAAAAATGTATGTAAATGAATTTTAAATCAAGATGATTTCAGGTCAAATATTTTCCTTAATGTGGAGAGACATTCACAGCGAATATTAAAGATTCTTGCCAATTGTATCTTATTTCTTTTTCTAGAAGTACTACTTACATAATGTATAGAGAAGGTATTGCATTCCACCCAAAAGTTTGATGCCAAGATTTCACCAGAAATACATTCTTTGGGACACCCCAAATTAAAAAAAAAAGGTCTCTTTGTATGTGTCTGTTTACAGCATAGCTCAAAAACGAAAATACTGTTGAATATCAAACTTGGTATTTAAGTTTGGTATCTTCCATGGATGCGACACAAAATTTTCAAGAAAATTACCGCACCCACAACCACCCCTTACATGGCTCGAAAATTTTTATTTTCTAAAAATGGCTTTGATCAGAATAGGTATATTAAAGATATTTACCTGACAAATAAAATGTATATTTTATGGGAATAGCCTCTGAAGACTACTTTATTCTGGATGAATTTTTATATAACTGCTAAACTGCAACAGATGGACAAAAACTTACCACACAAAAAATGAAAACGTTAAAATACACAATTTATGTTATACATCTTTTTCGTGGAATTAATCGAGATATTCCTGCTTATTGGTTTCAGGTTTAAAAACCTTGTACTTTTCTCATACATGAATTTGTCAACTCCTATCCATACAAAGGAACCAGTCACATAGCAACCAGCTTTTGACTAACACTTTAACATATGGTACTCCCTTATTTCACTACTTACAAAGAAGCAAGACTTTCTGCTAATTTTTTCTCAATTAGCACAAAGTAAATAGAAGCATAAGGTTTTTAACAATTATTTGTTGCAGCGATGTAGAGAAAGTCACGTGATTGGAATCAGATTTTTTTTACTTTAATTTCTTTTGCACCGAATAGTCTCAAATGTATTAACAAAGAAAACTTCACAATGGATTAAAGAATGTGACAACCAAATTGTACTTGTACAAAGTTTGTCCTGAGTGCGATGTGCAATAAGACTGGACAATCAGCTGGCATTAGTTTGGATGCACAACACCAAGCGAGGAGTAACACCTTGTATTATAAATTAATATCTGTTCTCAATTTGTGTATTTCTTTGTTTTTTGTATTTGTCAGATGCTGAAATATTATGCTTAAGTTTCTGCAGATTTAATAATTGTATAAAAATATATCACTCTGAAAAACGTTTGGCATTCGAAACTATTGAGCTTGTTACAGAAGCACATGCAATAATCCCACATCGCAATTTTGAGTGTTTCATAGCAATTGATACAGGATGGAAAGTTCACTGCTAGAGCATTTACCTCTGGAAATGTTTCTAATTTAACAACATTATCTACATTAAGAAATATTAAACTCCCACAAATCCACAACCACCAATTTGATAAAGCCCAAGTTTCAACTAACACCAAGCATATACACCTTGTCTGCTCTAATGCTGCAGCATTATACCAACCTTTTTGCATGCAAATGTCTTAACCAAGCTGCTTCACTGACACCTTGAGTTGCTAAGCCTAATAGAGGAATTTGAAAAGAAAAACCTGAAGAAACTCCCACTACCCAGACAGCCCAATAGGTCCTTGGGAATCGAAATTTAATGATATACAGCCATTGTGCATTTTTAATTGCTACACACTTTTAAAATGCATTTGTACCTATTTAAATTGTGCACACACTTCATGAATAAGGCAGCACAATTTAAAACTGATACCTAGGGTGCAGAAAACAAAAAAAGAAACCACAAAGTTGCCCAGTGCACTGCAAAAGCATAAAACAAAACTTACCGTCTTGCTGGGGGTCCATATGGGTCCAATCCATCACGGTCGTACCTATTAACAAAAGAGCATCATAATGGCAAAAAATAAATATTTTTATGCACTGTCTCCACATATAATATACTGTAGCAGTATAAAATGGGGAAATTTTTATCTCTTAAGCCCTTATAAGAATTTATATTCTAATACTCTGGCTTTGCAAACACATTGCAGGTTACAGAGGGCATTCTGCTTGAGCAATCTTAATTTGTAATCAATTAGAAATAGCCTGCCCAGCACAAAATTGCAGCTAAACAGGTAATATTGAGGATTAACCATATCCTCCAGTTTCATAAAGAGCAGAAGGTATGTGATTAAACATCAATCATGAAATGCTGAATAAGTCAGCTAGTGTTTTATAAAATCAAGTTTATAAATATTTTCATCCTTCGTTTGGAAGAAGTTTGCCCCTTGTGATCTCAGGATTATCCTCGACACGCAGAAACATTTCTGACTATAAATGTGATATGCCCACTTCCACTTAATGCACCCTTATTTAACATTTTTAAAACATATATTACAACCACACAGAAAGACATTTAAGCTATATTGCACATTTTGAATAATATATTTGCAAAACATGAATTTCATTTGAACCTACCCGCCTCCATAACTTGAGGATGGTGGTGGAGTTCTCCTGCGGTAAATATCTGTAGATATACGTGCTCCTCCATAGTCACTTCGTCTTTCAAAAGCTGGCACTGGAGGCATTGAAGGGCGATCATATGGACTGCGGCCAACATCAGAGAATGAACGGCGCTCGTATGGAGATCTCATCATTTCTGGGTAGGAACGGCGCTCAGGTTCCCTAGAAAGGAACATCCTAAAATATTTGTGAAAACAAATTACAACCCCAGCAAGCTCACCTTTATCATGCAATTACATCTAAAATGTCACCATCATTATTCTGCTTGATCCATACCTTTCACGAGAGAGAACTGGAGGTGGAGGTCCACGTGAAGGATAGTAGTCATTGTAGCCACGATCATAACTATCATAATATCCATTTCTCATAGAAGGTGGAGGTGGCATTCCTGGTCTTCTGTCATAATCTCCACGGCCATCTCGCATGTATGGAGGTGCACGCCCCATCCCTCTCATTCCACCACGACCCCGCATTGGACCAAAACCACCTCTGCCACCGCCACGACCACTCTTCTTTCCAGTTGATTGCTATATAAAGCAGTAATTATAAATCTTGTTGCATTTTCAAGAATTAAATATGCAGAAAGACTTATGGAGAAACTCACCTCCACACTGATTTGGACCCCCATGAATTCTGCATTGTTCAGCTCTTTAATGGCCCTCAAAGCCATATCCTCTGTTTTCATGTGAACAAATCCATAACGATTCAGAATGTCGCATTCAGTCACGATACCATACTGCTCAAACAGGCGCCTCAAATCTGCTGCTTGTGCATCGTCAGGAAGCCGACCAACAAAGATCTTTGTTTTCTGCAATAAATAATTAATAATATACACAAATTTGTTGTAACCTACTTATGGACAATATAATGGCTAGGTTGACGAAATGTACAGAAATACATTATACTTACCGGAGGAGTACTGGAAGTCCTGATATCTGCAACAGAAGAAACCAATCAACATTCAATAACATTTTTTAAAACAAATTAATTGACTATGCAACCATTAGAAATGTTATATAAACTATAATTTTTCTCTTCTTTAGGCATGAAATCAGTCATTAAGAGATCATTTACATGGGGAATCAACAAAATTGACCTACAAGGCTACTGAATATAGATAGCCTCTGAGGCAACGCATGTCTTGATATTTCATTAATGCGAATATTCACCTTTATTTCCATTCGTCATCTGCGAATTGTCGTTACCACTCAGTCGATGTGTCCCTGGCGATACCGTGTAATATGACCTTGCTTTGAGACAAAAATACAGTATAAGTCCAATATTCTGCCTCTTTTCCACCACCCTCTTTGCATGGCAATGTTCCCCTATAAGGGATTAATCCACAAAAACCCCCACTCAATTTTGCAATCACTGCTCACTGTGCGCTTATTTGCACTGGCATTCCAGAAGGCAATGAAGCTTCTGTAATTGCTGTAGAAAGGAAGGGTACTGAAAATGAGCTAGGATAACATAGAATTTCCCAATCAAATTCTATGACAATAAGGCCTTATCTTTCAGAATGCATTTTTATGAACATTTTAATCACAAATATAGATTTTAAACTTAAAAACTTACCAAGGAATTATAACAGTGTAGTACCTACATTGAATACTAGAGTAACTGCGCAATTAAAGCCCAAGTTCTTGAGACTGAACCAGAATACAGGAAAACCCATTAATGTGGGTGAAAGAAAAATAACCAGTATAGGACATTCTATGATTCCCAAAATAACAACTTTTAACAGAATTTAAATGCTAGATAAAGGTTGAGGTTTAACTGAAAAAAAAAAAAATGCGTGAACTGCATATTTGAAAATGGGTTTAAATGGAAAGATAATTTAATATAGATTACATTGTTCTCTGCATTTCAGGTGCATCCAATTTAATGCTGAGAATTGCCTAAACCATGGCACTTTTCTTTTCATGAGTAATCCCTATCCCTCAGTTTATTACAGAAATGCTACTAAAAAAAGACAGTTCATACATAAACAGCAGGAAATGCAAAAAAAGGCGAGACTACTTAAGCAGTACCAACTAACTTTCTTGAAATTGTAAACATAGCGTATCTATTGATCAAAAAAGAATAAATGCTAAAACACACTGAACACATCTCTGAAAAATCTTTGTTACTTTCTCTACCTGTTCGGCAACAAATTATTCCTAGAAAACCTTATTCTTATCTCTACATTTCAATCATGATAAACATTACCGGGGATGGTTTAGTTATGTTTCAGTCTAGGTACATGGGGAATAAGAGAACATGCTTAGCTAAATTTACATTGACGTCTTTTAAGAACAGGAGGCTGTTTTACAATAAATGCCTACTTGTTAAGTCTGATGAAATTGCAAATGTAAACTTGCTCATTTTATCATTCAAGTTCCAAAACAGCAACACACATTACAAAAATACTAGAGCTACTGTATGTGTAAATGTTACCACATTAGATAAGTTTTAGGTCTAGATTAGATCTGATACAATTGAAGATTCAAAGATACCAAACAATGACATGCAATAAGTTCCTGCATTACATAGAACATCCCAGAACATGTGTTTATCCTCAGCCTAGAGACACCGCATAATTTCATCCTTTTCATTACAATTTGACCACATAAGTTTACATAAAAACAGCTCAACTGGTTTCTAGATGGTTTAAAAATACATAAGTAGAGAGCAATAAACTCATTTAAATATCAAGAAAAATACGGTTTTCTCTCTCTCCCCCCTTTTTACCTTAGTTATCTTAGTGATCACCCATTGATAAACTTATACTTGCTTCAGGTTAAATAAGACAACTCAAGCCTCACATTTAGTACATATTAAGCAGAAAAGATAGCTTGTTGCTCACCAAGCAGCATTTCGACATCATTCGTTAGACATCTGATAGGGCTAAATATTTTTGGATTGCCTGATTTATACAACACAAATGGATTTGGAATCAAGTTTGTTGAACAATTATACAAATCTGCATTTTGACCTGACACGCATGGAGCAGAGTAAATCCTTAGCTGGGAAACTATGTATTCCACCAGAAGTACAAGGGTCACTCCTAAATTTTGAGAAAGAATGCAGTACCATTTCAAAAGTTTAGAACTGATCATCGTTTCTTAGAAGGCTCATCTTTGTCACTTATCTTTTCAAACCATTAACAAATACTGAAGGCCAAGAGTCTTTGGAGTGATAATACATTCTTTGTAAGTTACTACTGTAGTTACAGGAGATTCAAATATTTGACAGAGAATTTATTTTACTTTCGGGAATATAAAAGTCATGGGAACAATCTAGACTAATTTGATTATTGCAAAAAAATTCCAAAGAGACTAGTCTTGAGATGCTTTGATCTCTGTTCATTAATGTCTTGCAGCAGACACTTTGGGGTGCACCATCTAGTAGCAAGTCTTATCTCTCAAGCAGAATTGCCACAATATGAAAGCTAGCTGAGAAGAAAGAACAGGTAATTTTCTTGCCAAATCTTGATTGCCTCACTTGGTTTCCAGATCATATTGATATAACCAACCAGCTTTTGCCCTGTTGGATGTTTTTGGATCCTTCCCATCAATTTTTCTTTCATTTCGTGGCACTATTTCTGCTCATTTGTGAGGTGATAGGAATCCATCTGCAGAACTTCCTGACGTGAAGATTTTCTTCAAGGATTGTCTTCACTGACAATACAATTATAAGCTCTTCTTGAATCTTTTATGTCAATGATAATCTTCCTGCAACACGTTTTCATTTAATGTTGAAGCTGGCCAACTTGTGTCTTATCATTGAGAAAATCTCCTCTTCTAAACACTGCAAACCAGTTTGTAAGGGCAAATATCCCCAAATGCAGGTTACCGCCGTTCGAGGCTTTTCTCTTCACTAGCCTGACTTTCAAGTCATAATGCAGAAATGCTGTATGTTCTTCCTCACATTACCCAGCATATGAACAGTCCCCACATTAGAGTATTCAAATTATTTTTCAAGCAATGACACATTTGTAGATTGTTATTCTAAGAAATGGGAAAGTTCTATCACTTTTTATACTGCAGTGTTTACAGCAGTATGTCATTACAGCATCTTCACTGATTAACTGTCATTATTCACAAAGCATGTTTCTTATTATGTGAGCAATAATGGCATAAAGAAAGAAAGAAAAGGAAAAACATACTCAGAAAGTGAGAAGTTGACTGAGTGACATGAGTTTGGGAAAACTGCTTCAGGCAAACCTTCAAACTGTTAAGCACTGTTCAGCATAGGGTGTCTGCAACCAATATTTAATTATATAGAACATAACATTTATTGAAAATGTAATGTTTTTTATAAACACATTAAAAATATCTCTATGTAAGAAAAATGATATCCTCCATAAGACCAGCCAAGGCTGCATGGGAACGAGCAATTTGTCATTGAAGTTCTCCATGATACATTCACTGACATCTCGTGGAAGCTATTAATAACCCTTTGAATTTCATCCTTCAATTGGTGTATTGTTTTGAAGTTTGTTCATGTATACCTGATTTCCCACTCCCCCAAAAATCAAGATCACATGATCTGACATGCTTCAGTTCTTGTGAATCTTTTACACATGCATTTTCTAATCGTTTGAAAGGAATGTACATAGTCCAATTGTTGGGCTCATAGGCAAACCAATTTTCAAGAGCTTAGTCATATTGTCACACCTTCAGGAATGTTTTCTTGTGTTCAAACCAAACGTGGTTGTCCTTTTTCTAAACATTTGCAACAATGTCAAACCATGCTCACCACAAAAAAGCTATCATACTAATGTGCAGGATAGCACATAAATAACCATTGCTGCCATATGACAAAATTGTGCCAAATTCAAAGTCATCCTTACATCCAGCACACCCTATATAATATTGTCACAGGTTTAAAATCATTTGAGAGGAGGAATTACTCATGTGGTCAAAGAAAACACAACAGAGTTGGATTTCAATATGAGCAATATTATTGAGTGTTGTCATTTTTCAATATGAGCAATATTATTGAGTGTTGTCATTAAGTTTACCATAAGTTCACATGTCAACAGAACCGTCATGAAATAAGATTCCAATTAGTAAGAGATTGCTCCAGTCCATAATTGTGACAAATTTGTTACATGTTGCCAGCATTTAATTTGCAGAAGTCATGCATGTTTTTTTAGGGTTCCTAAGTTATAACATCTGTTCACACTAGACAATATTTATAGCAGGAACCTCGGTCAGTCAACGAGAATGGAACATGGATACATTGTGTTTACATGTCAAGTAAGCTTATAAAAAATAAGGTTTCGTGTTTGGCTTAACAAAACCTTCATGTACATACACAGCAGTGCTGATGCTACATGTTGGGAGTGTGCTCAGACTCGCCAGGTGTTACTAATTCTCAAAAATTTTGAGTGAACCTTGTATACACTTAGGGATTTAAAGTTTGGTGTCTGAACAACACTATCTGTTAAATATGAAACTTGGTACTCAAGTTCAGTATCCTCCAAGGAAATAAAATGTACATACTAACAAAACTGCAAAATCTTAATTTGGCTGAATTTTATATAATTAGGGAACCTTCCAAGAGATTTTGAACTGAAATATGCATTGTCAAATTTTGTCATAGCAGTAGCAATTTTCAAAATATTCCATGTTAGAAGTCTACATTTTCTAAGTGTAACTAAGAACATGCTCTCAGATTTGCTACTGCTTAGTTGTATATGGAAATTATCTTTCCACATAAAACCTTAAATTTGGTAAATCACTTCGTGAGAGTATTAGAATAACTTTTATATGAAAACATAAAAATAGGATATAAAGAGGCATGCAAATGCATTTAAGATTCTTACTCTAGATTTTCAAATCTCTCGTTATTTGAATAAAAATAAAATTTCTGCAGACATGATAAAACATTTCCCTTGGACAAACTTAGGATATATTATAAAATAACTGATATTTAACAAAATGTATATGCTGCCATGCCGGTAAGCATGAATATGCAAACCTAAAAATCTGGGTTGTTGAACATTCTCTACCAATTGATACAAATGCTTATTTTCCCCATGTGATCCATACTAATAGAGATAAATGAGTATACAAATAGCTTTATCTCAGAGAGAGAAAATTACAAGTTGTGTTCTTTATACACCGCCCCAAAAATATATAACATGAATAAACCCCAAGTTATATCTTAACATCTGATTATTTAAATGGTTTTATGTTTATAGAAATCTTTATTACTTTGTCAAAGTAATTATTTGAACCTGAAGAATATTGTACACACATGTTGCTATAGCAATTTATAGTTGTAATTTCAAGAAATGCATAAATCAAAATAAATAATATAAGCTTTTAACTTCTACATCCTTATATTATTCTATTTTATTAGACAAACTGTTGAAAGAGGAGCAGGTACAGGATGAACAGTTTTTGATCCTTCATCAAATATTATAAATTTATCAATTAACTGACTAAGACTGCATGCCATGGGAAGATTTGCCCTCCATGATGTAATGGTTAACATGCTAACTTCATATATACAAGGACGCAGGTTCAAACCCGGTGGAGGACAATAGTTTTTCATGTGTGAAAATCCTTAACATGGCTTCCTTTGGAAGGAAAGTAAAACCACTAGTACTGTGTCATAAATTTACAGCACGTAAAAGAACCTCAAGCCTGATGGAGGCCTCTGAGCAAAATTAGGCGGTCTTTCACACCCAGCACAGAATGGGACACTGAGAACCACAGGAGATAACAAGCATCCATAAATAAAATGCCACTTCATTTATGCCATGGGAAGAGTTCCATTTTCGGTATTTCACACATTGCTGGCATTCCTTTACCCTTTTGTCTGGTTTAGTAACCAGTTTAATTAATTTTGGCATATCAGTTATTTAAAAAATTACCAGTTACTACTGGACCCACAGTTGGAGATAATTCACAATGAAAACTATTTAATTAACATGGCATAATAAATCCACAATTATAATTTGCCATCATGACTAGTCATGGTATGGTTTAAAGGTAAATTAGACAAAACTTATATTCAGCACTCATTGCTCTAGCTTCAAAGTGCAGATGCCAGGTTTGATTTCAGCTCGGGTATTGTCTGTGCAGCCATAGTTCACCAGTAATGTAAACAAAAGCAACAGGTCGTAGCAGTTCTGATTGGTTACTGAACGTTTTACTGCTTTTCTCCATAAAAAAATAGTTCCTCTTTTCTGAAAGTACACAAATTTCACATAAAACTATGCAATGTTGTCAAAATAACACAGTAAGAATTAAACAGAAATTGGTTGTATTTTAATCACTATTCCCGTACACAGCAAAGCATGTGTGTTGTGCCGTTCATTGCAACGGATGACTTCAGTTACCACGTGGAGAGTAGTGTACGATTGTAAAAGATGGCGGAGGCATGTGAACTGGTGTAGTGAAACATAAGCGAGAAAGACCTTTAAAAATTGATGAGAAAACAATAAAATTGCTCTTCACATATACAGTTTTGTGAAAAATATACTACTCTTGCGTCACACAATATCTTCAATTTACTGGTGTTTCGATAGGCAGCATAAAGTGTGCAAGAAGAGTGGTTAACTACGGGAAAGTTTTCGACACCCGGGAAAAAGAGGAAATGTTGCTGAATTGTTTTGGACATACAGTGTGACGAGTTTTTTCTTGGAGAAAAGAACATTTTGGAGGGAATGGTGGACATTGTCAATGACTGATTAAATCAATCCTGGTGATGATTCAGACAGTTTCACTGCACCTGCAAAAGATGACTCGGATCTTGAAGGCGTGGACCCACTTCCAGCTTCAGATTAACTCTTCTGGGTGAGTCATTGTATTACTGCAGTATATGGTTGTTCACACACAAAATATTGGCGTTTGGAGTGATGAGCGCATGCAATACACAAATGAATAGCATGCCTGCATTTTCATCTTTAGTAGTGAATAACAACTGGTCTACTTGATAGGTTAACCAATATCTGTGAAGAGTGAACGTAGATAGGTATTTATTTCCTACCATTAGTGCATAGGTTTGCTCTTTTGAAATTGTCTAGGAGACAACCACATGGTCCAGCCACATGCGTTCGCAGAATAATACATTCTTGTTTGTTGACACCACCAGTAAAAGGTTTGCTCTTTTGAAATTGTCTAGGATACAATCACATGGTGCGTTCGCAGAGTAATACATTCTTGTTTGTTATTATTTTTTTTTATTTATGGACGCTCTTTAACTGCTGTGGTTCTCAGCGTACCATTCTATACTGGGCATGAAAGACCGCTTAATTTTGCTCAGAGGCCTCTCTATCAGGCTTGAGGTTCTTTTACGTGCCGCAAATCTATGACACGGGACCCACGGCTTTACTTCCCTTCTGAAGGAAGCCATGCTAAGAATTTTTACGCCCGAAAAAAATCCATCGTCCTCCGCCGGGTTTGAACCCATGACCTTGGGCATACGAAGTCAGCATGGTAACCACTACACCACAGAGGGCGACTTCTTGTTTGTTGACACCGCCAGTGAACTAAGTCTGGACAGATAACATGATTTTTTTTTCCCCAATAGGATATTTTTCTTCCTCTCTGCTGAGTCTCTGTGTATGCATCAAGAATGAATGTATAACATTAGGATTAAAACTCAAAATTATACTTCAGACATAGCCCATGACCACTGTAGGCCATTATGGATACAAATGAAAAGAAAATCCGAGGTGTTCCATTCAAATACCTTTCTCTAGCTGTTTGACAAACTTTTTGTCCGATTATTCTTTTATACAATCAAGCATTAGCAGAAATTGTCTCGCTTGCTTCCTTCTTGTCTAAAGCAAAAGTTAAATCTTTTAAAAGCTACCATTATGAAACAACTGACATTCAGTTCTCTTGCATTTTTAGCAGTGAAACAAAAGTTGACTCACTTGAGAAAAGCTTAAGTTAACCAAAATTTAAACCAAAAGGAATATTTTGGAAATGGTTAAATGCATGACAAACCATGTTTTTTTAATGAGATCATTTTTACTTTATCAAGGCATACTATGTACTTAGTACATAAAGAAGTTATTGTATTACACCCAAGAATAGAGATTTAGCCAAAAATAACTTGGGACCCTACTGATTAAATAATTTTTTTTTTTAAGAAAAATGTACTTTGCATGTGTCAGTGTCGGACGGAAAATATGCAGAAAGATTCAAGATATATATTTTGTCATGAAAATATCTTAAACACACAGCATTTTAATTAAAATTGTTAGCCATTTGAGAAAAATTAAAATGTTCTAAAAATGTTCCATTTAAAGGGTAGTGGGCAATTTTGAAAACATGTGCCGCATGCTGGAGGATACTGAATTTAAATACCTGGTTTGGATTTAACCACCTCATTTTTGAGCTATGGTGGCCACTAAGAAAGAGAGGTTGGTTTTATTTACTCAGGGGTCATCAAAATTATATATTTTGGTGAAATCTTGGTATCAAAGTTTTGGGTGGAACACAATACCTACATCTACTACATACACTGTAATATATGTGTGTGTAAGAAAGTAAAAAGCCAATTTAGAAAACTGACTTATCTTGAAAGTGCAATGGCACCATTGTGAATTTAAACAGAAAAATACACTTTTCAAGTGAACAGCTAAATCAGAGAAAATTTTGTTTCCAAATTGAATTATAATGCAACTTATAGCCCAAAATATGTTTACATCTACCCATCATTAGTATATCCTCCATATTCAAAATAAAAAGTTAGGGCATTCACAGCTACAATACACTTCCTTGCAATCTGTGATAAACTGGACATTATGCATTGCCATAAGTATGTAGAATCTAAAATATCAGACAACTAGCTAAAAGGAGCTAACAGTTTAAACTTTACAATTACTAAGGAGCCAATTCACACAAGGAGAGGAAAAAGTAATTTTAGTGAAAGTGGCAACAGCCGAAGGTTATGGTCATTGAGTGAGTGATGTATAAGGGTAAGTTTTTAGTTTTAACAAAACACTGACTTAACAAGGAGCTTTTCATCTATACATAGCAAGATAAGGATAGACTTAGTGCACACTGCTTCATGTAACATGCATATTAGGCAATATATCCAGCAACTTCTGCAATGGATTTAATCTCATTTTCTGGCTTTTAAACATTCACTACTAGTAGTAGTGGTTTTTAAGCAATGGATAAAATGCTCAGTACTTGTATCATGTGCTAATCTATGGTTTTTAAAACATGAATTGTTTTCAAAGGATCCATATTCCACTTACACTGCAACACATTTAATGCACATGGACATATACAGCTCAAAGCACATCAATTAAATCTAGAACAGGGATAGAATCTAATCCATATTTGCATTTAGCAACCAAACTTCATTTGGACTCCATGCAAACTTTTGAAGTACCATTCTTTGCACCAAATCTGACTTAGAAAAAGCCCATTCCTTGAACCCCAGATATTAAAATGAGGCTGGTTTATAGTTTTGAAACATACATTAAGCCTCTCATATTGGTATACATACAATATGGCTTAATGCACAACATTTAAGCAATGTTAAATTATTATTTACAAAGTGAAAGTCTTAAGTCAGATTTAACGCATAATTTGGCAAACAAGCAAAATTCAGGAGCAGCAAAAGCATCTGATAAAAATTAAAATGGTCCGGGTCTAACATTAATATAAACAGGAGAGGCAACATGCAAAATGAGGGATGGTGGAAGCAATACAATACATTACTGCAACTACTAAACCACTAAATTGTGATTAAAATTATATTTCTACACATTTAAACATTTTTCTTAACCAGAAGAAAAAGAAAAAAAAACTCCCATTCAACTATTATGTTTAACAAAGTTATGTGCCATTCTGCAAGCATAGCTGCAAGGTAAAGGGCTTACATTTTTATTTATCATAATCCTTTTTTCAAAAGGATACCTAGAATTTCCATTTAGAGCTAAAACATAACAGGTATATTCATTTCATTAAATTAGCATAATTCTATATTTCAATCAATGATCGCAAAAGGCTTATCATTTGCAATTATATTTTTCGTTTAAGCTATAAGTAATACAAGTGAGTACATCTGAATGTCATAGCAGCTAGTCCTGAGCATGGAATTCCCATAACATGCTCTGAGCATAACACTTAGGCAGGTACACAACTTTAGATGGGAAAAATAGAATTTTATGGTTAGTATGAATTGGTGTAGTTGTTTAACATTGTAAAAAAAACTAGAAGTTGTCACTAACATTCTCTCTTACATATAGTTATTAAGCTTCATATATCAAACTTTACATGCACAGGTTATTACTGCTCACTTTACCTACATTGGCACATGCTATTATATGCTATGGGAAGATAAAAGGTTGAGAATGATTCATGCTCACACTTAAGAAAATGCAGCAGGAAAAATATACCGTATCTTGGGGTGTTTTTCTTATATTAATCAGTGTTTTGAAACACTAAAGTAATAAACAGAATCGGGAAATCCTAGGCAAAATATATATCCATGAAGTGCTGAATATTGGTAAAACACAAAATTACACAGTTGTTACGTTTAACAAGAACAGATTTTACAGAGAAATTGCCTTCTTTTAAATCTAAAAATGTTATATTATCTGAAGCTCACCATATGATCTCTGATCTTCAGTTACTTTACTCCATCAAGCAACAATCCATTTCTGAGGCAGAGGGACCCAATAGCAGTGTACTTTCTCTCCAATATATGGTGATGAAGCTGGTTGTGTTATGAGGTGACTTGTAAGCCTTTGTTGGACTGTGATATATTCAACTTGAGCTGATCAGAGTTAAGGACCCTCAGCACCAGTGCCCACAAATGAAACCACTGAGCTATGCCAGTACTCTAATTGCTTTATATATATATATCACTCAGTGCCGGAACAATAGTTCACATAGCAGGGACTATCGGATAAAACCCGACTTTCTCCATCTAGAGATTGTAGTCACCTCAGCAAAGCAGCCTTTTGTTTCCACACAATTTTAACAGCCTTTTTAAAGCCATTGAGTGTAAAGGTAATTTTGTTTCAAAGCATGAATCAGTAACCTTTTAAATTTAAAATGCATTTCATAGTACATTTTAGCTGTAATTGTTGCACAAGCAAATATTGGCACCTATAAAGTTGCAAACTTTTCTGCTTCTATAAATAAGTTTGCAGAGGTTTAGGAGATCCACAAGCCAACTCTACAGACTGACATTCTGGTTGTCATGCCAATCAGCTGCAATGGATCTAACACAATGCATCACACTTGTGCAATACATTTTAATGCAATTTAGGAGTACACGCATTATTTCTCTCCCATTCCAGTTCTATTGTGTGGGAGCAACATGTCTACCTCACATTCAAAAGGAAAAAATTAAAATCTTAGGGCAAATCATCTCAAGCCTTTTCCCAAAATTTCTCTCCTATTCTGAGAATATTATCAGGTAACTTGAGCTAATTTGAGCATTTCACCCATTTAATGTCATTTATTGTCCAATATGAACTATCACAAATTTCAAAGCTATAGAAAAGTAAAAAAACATTCCTCCCACAAGACGTCAATTAGCTTAACTATCAAACAAAATGCATTCTTCCCTTGAAAGAAACGGGAGAAACTTGCAATTAAGAGTTTATTTTAGCCCACTTTAATGTAATAATGTAATACTCCAAATTGGATACAATCCAATATAAATTATTGCAAGGTAAGATTCAGATTCTCTTGAAAATCATCAATGATTGAAAATGGAAGTGTTAATTTTATTTTAATACATTTAAAAATAGACTGCAGCATTTGACATTTTGAGAGGACCATAGCAGAAAATATTAATCTAAGATATCTGAAAAACAGTGATGCACACACCCTAGAAGGATGCATTTAAGAAACATTTAAATTAAAATATTCTACACTTTTTACCCTCTGTATAAATTTAACAGGAAATTTATAAGATAACACCACACTGCTAGCCCAGAGTAAATAAGAGACACAAATAAATTCAGAAACAGCTGTCTTCTATTTTCCATTTACCTTACATTTATTTCACTACTTGGATTAACTTATTAGTGAAAAGCATCCTTGCTCAGACAGCCTATTTTTCCCTATCTTACTGATAAATAATTGAGAATTACCACTTACTCAACCTGGCATGCTATCCGTCTCTGCAGCATTTCATAATTACCATATTGACACATTAAGATTTTCTGCTGCAGTGCACTCAGCACGTACATAAATGGATCTAAAGAGTATAATGCTGCTTTGCTTGTTACTTAAAATGCAGGTTTCACTATAGCGACATACAAGATTGAAGTAATGGGTTTACCTTCGGCTGTTCATACCACTGCTGCCATTTTTAGAATGACCAATATTTAACAGTGAAATGTGTCATGCAGCTTCCACAAAAGAATCCAGAAACAACTGCCATATTTATCAACTGATAAAAGACACATCCTTCAGTTTTAAGACCTAACATCCTTCAGTTTTAATACCTATTTAGCATATTGCACAGTTCACAATATTCAAGTTTAATTGCAACACATTGAAGATGCTTGTTTTGTTACAAATGTCTAAGGCTGTTTATACTGCACTAGAATGCCATGGTGCAAGGCTAGTCTTGAAATGGAAGTTGTAGCATTGGAAAATTTTGCATTGAACAGTAAAACTATTAAAAAGCGAAGGTTACGAATGCATCCATCTGGTCAAACCAGAAGTGTACATAGCTTATGCACACTGTATGCAGATTTAAGAAATAGATCATTTTCTTATTCCAAAATGCTAGTATTGTCATTCAATACAAAATCATGAACATAAGCTCCACTGAATTCCCATTTAAGATTACGTATTTTGTCGGTAACACAGGTAGCTAAGCAATGGATGCCAGGAAGGTGACGTCTTTTTCCATATCTTACTCATGTAAGACATGGAACAGTACATGTTAGCTCTTTGTCATTTAAATAGAACACAATGCCAATTGTTTCACATAGCAATAGCTTTTAAAACATTTGCAGGTGTCGTTGCAGCCTATCTCCCTTCTAATTGCAAGTAATAAGACCATTTCTATTACTGCTAATCTGTTCAACACAATGTGGATAAAATAATATGTAAGAATAGTTAACACAAGTCATGTGAACAGAACACACGGATTGTTCCTCGCCTAGTACAGAATGGGACGCTGAGAACCACAGCAATTAAACAGTGTCCATTAATAAAGCTCAGTTTAACTTAATTTTATTTCCAAGGATACACAACGATTTTTAGAAATATCCTCACCACACACTACCCTTCCCATTGATACTTTTTAGAAATGTTACATTTTCTAAAAATGGCTAGACTGATTTTGATTAAAATTCCGCGCATAAAATATGTTTATGTGGCAAATAAAATGTACATAATTTTTAGAAATGTTACATTTTCTACAAACGGCTGGACTGATTTTGATTAAAACCCTGAGCATTAAATATGTTTACGAGGCAAATAAAATGAACATAATTTTTCATGGACCGATTTCACAAGTGCACGTGTAGGGGTTGTTCCTTCACCCCCCCCCTACTAAAACCACAACATAGATGGCTGGCTCTGCTGTGTGCATGTAAAAGAACTTAACTGCCAAATATAATAAGTTTGCCATGACTGAATTGTTCACAACCATGGTACGAAAGCCTTTTCCTAAAACAATATTGACGAATAACCTTGTTACCAAGTATAACCACCTAGCATTATCATATGTTAACACTGAAATTAGGAAGCCATAGCTTCACCTGTGTTTTGAAGAATTATTTGTAACTCTCAGAAAACATATTGCACTATATAAGCCTTTTTACTACAGAGAAATTATGCACCTAATTCATTAAGTTGAAAAATACATTTACTCGAAATGGATGTCCATTTTTGCTCCACATGCAGCAATAGCAGTTTTCAAAGAGGCTGTTGCTTCTTATCATTACAAAAGTGACAATGACTACTGCATTGTCATAAACATGGTACCTTTAGAGCAATATGCAATCTTACAACTACCTCAGCTTGATCTTTGCGAATGACAGTAACAACTTATTTAAGATCAATAATACCAGGAAACAAAAAGTATGTAGGGAATTGATAACCATATGAGTAACTTATTGTATTGGATTACATGGGAATGCAGATTCAAACCATATTAGATATTATAAAGTGGGATCAGGGAAATATGATGCATGGAAAAACGTTATTAAAATCATTTTGAATGTGGTAAAGAAATGTTTGTTCTGCTATACTTGTGTGCAATTGTCTTATGTTAATACCTCATGTTTATTGCTGTGGTAGATACCATTTTCATGGTTTCTAGTTTGTAAATGCATTCTCAAATATCATTATGTAACTTTAAAACCTGCCTATAATACATGTATAAAAGGTGCATCAACACAATTCCAAGTTGACCAACAAAAGGATGAAAACATTTATTCTTGAAACTTGCTTTTTCAGAACAATTTCAATTTGTACAGAATTTAACATGTGAAACTCAGAGATGAAAATGGATTAAAATAGATTTCAATTCCCAAAGGAAACACAGATATTAAGCATTGTGCTATGAACAATATTAAAATGTAGCTCGATTACTAGTATTTACTTAAGTTTGAGACAAGCCCACTTCAGGGTAATAAAAGCATTAACGCCGAATATGTAAAATTGGAACAATGGGTAGTTAATTTCATATACTTGTCGCGCACTTAAACGCAGCACAATGTTGAGGGCCCTAAGCTGTAAAACGTAGTCGGTGTAACATTGTTAGGAAAAACTGGAGCCGTTGCAGCCGGAAAATCGGAATAACGACAGAAACCAGAGTCGCCAGCACTCCAAAAGCAGGTGAAAGTGAGAATATAAATTATAAAAAAGGGCTGTGTCCATTTATATGCATTTCCTACAATTCAGATGAACCGGTTAAGCTAAAAAATATTAGACCTACAGATTAACTTTATATACGTAACATCTTTTTTAGGTAGGAAAGGCCTTTGTTTATTTTTACTTAATTCACCTCTCTCTTACTGATCCAATTCACCTCTCTCTTACTGATCCAATTCACGGTGATTATTTTCAACCAACCATAAAGACATCGGAACATTATATTTTATTTTTGGTGCATGAGCAGGAATACTAGGGACATCTTTAAGAATTTTAATTCGAACTTAGTACGAGGCTATGTACGCATAACCCTTACCACCGTCATGGCTGCAAGTTTGCCCGGGAACAAGCGTTATCAACAACATTTTTAATTTCCAATAACGCTAAAATGATTACTTTATACAAATCAGCAATCAGGGACAATTTATTTAAGAATTTTATCTTGTCATCATGGGCATTTTCGGAGGACTATGATAGTATTTATCCCAATTAGCGATGACCTCAAATCAGCACTTGGCTGAGAACCGGTCGTTCTAGCGTGCTTAGACGCCATGTCGTAATTGTACTATGGCAGAAAAGGCCATTGGCCATTCATTCAATACAAAAAAAACACAGATGCAAAGAAATCACAATTCAATATAAAATCCATCATTTTCGTTCACAGTTCTAATCAATTTCGAGTTTACAATACTATAAGATCCACGGTTGTAAAGAAATATTTTTCTGCCCTGCAATTATACCGGTGAATAATGAAAGCGTGGTGTAATTTTTAGGGAACAGCTCAGACACAGCGGTTTATGATATTTCTTATGTTTACAACGAAGATATTGTTTGTATATGCTAATACAAAGTAATTATTAATCTTACCTGACATTTTTCCTGTAGTTTACTGCCTTAGAATCCTTTATGCTTACACCTCTAGACGCAACTCCAAACGAAATGGCGTTCTTAGCGTCACTTCAGATGGCGCGAAACACCAAGAGCAAGATTACCCATGATTCATGCCGAGGCAGCCGAGGTTATCCTGGATACCGTTCAGAAATCTTTAGAAGCGCTGAGTAAAAAGAGAGAAAAATGTCGTTCAGAGCGCTCAGCCCCTCACAATTTGGAACAATAGCACATTGAAAACGCCGCAATGTTGGTACTTAGTCCTCGGAAAATGAAATCAATAATAAAGAGGTTCCAAAAAAAGTATAATCAACAGTGCATATGTTTAAGTGGTTTTCAAATTATTTCCAATATTGAAATTCAAATAAACCTTCCACCCATAAGAAGTTGTCCAGAAATATCGTGTAAACCTTGTTTTAAAAAACTGGATATTCTACCACTTCTCTGTAATTATATTGTATCTTATATGTTTTCGTAAACTTCCACGGCCAATATTAAAATTATCTTTGTCCAGAGTTTCCGGTGTAGACCGAGTCTTAAGGCTAAAATCTGCCTTAAGACGCGGTCTACACCGGAAACTCTGGACCAAGATAATATTGTATCTTATATTTGTAAACAAGAACATCAACGCTTCTCATACAATATTTGCAACTAACAATGCATAGAAAAATTCACAAATACATGTAACTAGCAGCCAGCTGTAATACCTCTCACTATCAAAAAAATAGTTTATATTCTTTATTAAAGTGTATAATAACTTACTAAGTTATATTAAGATAATGAAAAATATAAACTATTTAAAGTAAAATATCAAACCACATTTAATTAACACTTCTTTTATTCCATCAAAGATTACCTTGTATATGAAGGGGTATCATATATAGTAATGTAAAAATGTAGGTATATAATAATGTAATTGCCTATGTTTCTGTTTATATTTTGATGTGTCCAATAGTGAATGTACTTGTAGAAAACTGTAACAGATAATAATATAAAAAATGTAATAATACAATATTTATAATAATTATTATTATTATCATCATCATCAGTCATCGAACATTTTTAGAACTATACTGTTGTTTTAATAAAACCTTGGCATCATCACATCCACTAACTTAACACAAAACTATATATTATGTTTCATATGGTCACAAAAATTATCCGTCGAAGTTATTTAGCTGAAACTCATATTTGTCCTTTTGTGAAAAGTGCTTAACAATAAGTACAAATAATTACATACCTGTGAAATCAATAACAAACAGCTTATTCTTCTAAGCTATAATGGCTATTATTAAACAAATCATTAAGAGTGAATATTGCAATTTTAAAGTCATATAAATATTCGGTGAAAAAGCAACATGCTACTTTTCCTTACTCTGGTGGAATTTTACCTTGAAGGATGTCCTTTGCGCCTGATTATCTGTAGTAGGCACAATTTCATATTGAAAATTATGGTTCAATTTTATCCCATTCTTCTAGCAGTTTTCTCTTAAAATGGCCTTTAGAAGTAATGGGAGAATATCGGATTCTTTTATTTAACTCGTTCCGTAAAATCTCTATTGGGTTTTGATCTGCTCTCTGAGGGGGCGGAGGTGTATGTCTTTTAAGTATGATTATTGCCTTCTGATTCGAACACATGAAACGGGCTTTGATCAACAAATATAACATCATCCCACCATTCATTGCTATTTTTTGCAGTATTCTTTAGCGAACTGCAATCTCTTGGCTCGTTAGTTTTATTTACATACTTTTTTTTTTCTATCTTGCTATTACAATCTTCGTTTCAAATAACCCTTCGTACCAGTTGAAAGACGTAGTCCAGTCGTCAGCATTGGTGCACTAATTTTAGATCAATATTCTTTCGCTCAATCATCTTCAGCGAACTCTGTGTGCGGCAAAGATTCAAATCTGTCCTCTATTCCGTATTTGCGGATGTTTTCAACAATGTTCTATGGTATATTCACCACAGCAGCAATATCTCCAAGTTTAAGACCCAGAGCATGATGGAAGCTCACAAGTTGTCGGTGTACAAAAGTTGAGTTGATTCCTCTGCATTCCATTTACTTTTCCCGTATACCACGAAAGTAGAGATAGCAATAGTTTTTTTTTTTTTTTTTTTTTTTTTTTTTATCGAGTGTAGGGGAAAATGCATTACTATATTTAACCTCCAGTCGAGGTGTAATGGCTGGGATGATATGTGGGGCTCTTCGCTCGGCAATGCGGCATACCCACTGAAAACCGCTCCGCTGGAAGAAAAAGGAAGAAGGAGAAAGAAGTAAGTTGACGTGAAAAGCACCACATTTACACCTGCGCACTCTTGGGAAGAGGGTTTACCGATCACAACGTGCGCCCAGAAGAGAAAGAAGCTAGGAGACAGGCTTAACCGAGGTTCAGCCTGCCGCCGTAGCGAAGTTAAGGAGAAAAATAGGATGGCGAGTGAAGTGAGGGTTTAGAGACCACACTTCCGAAGATGCACTGCAGGGTACCGTCCTCTGGACTCAGATGCCGGCCCTCACCCTGGATGGCGTGTAGCCAGAAGTTGGTCAACCTGAAGGGCTGCCACCTGCTCCCGGACGGTCTCTCGGACGTAGTCCATTAGAGCTTCCATGAAAGAGGTTGTACGGCAACATGTGGATTCTCACATTGCAGATATTGAACTTCATTGAGTCAAACGATGATCCGGTCGAATGTTGGTGCTTCTGAATACGATCCTCCAAGGCCGTCAGCTTTGTCATGATGTTTAGAAGCTCTGAGTGTAGGACCTGAACGGCGTCGCGTAAGCTTTGGAATTTCTCTGTGCAGTCCTAGAATGGTCATGCTGTTAGCTGCGCTGTGGTATGCTACTGCGGAGGGACCTCTAGTGATGGAGTCTGTGTTGCTGCGATGTCCGGGCTGGCTGCGGTGATGGTTGCCTGCTCTTAAGACATCTGGGGCACTAGGCTTGCCCGGTGAAGTGTCCCGTGCCACCGCATGTGGCACAGAGCAAACGACGGCGGAAGTCGAGTCCAAGTGACACCTCGCTGGCGAAGAGCAGGCTTCCTGGCTGTGGCCATAGCCACAGTAGCGACGATAAGGTCGGTGATGCTCCCGCTTGCTGGCCTCGGCGAGCAGAAGTTCTGAGACCAAGTCAGCGTCCAGGGCCGCTCGGTACTGCAGCTCAATTCAACAAGCGGCGTTGGCCCCCAGTCACAGTAACTATGGGTGGCCCTCAGCGACTGTGCAGCGGTGGAGACATGTCTAGCCAAGAGATCCCAAGGGACGCCCCGTACCACGACACTGAACGAAGTCGGCAGCGACTACTGCTGCGATCGCTGAGAAGTGGTGCTGGCTGCTAGTAAAGCAACGGCAGCCCCGAGACTCGTCCGGCATGGCTATCCTACCGACAGATGCCAGGTGAGCGGTGGAGGTCTTTGGATATGAGGCTGCATCTCTACCAAAATGGTTCCTCTTCGGCCATTTCACCAAGAAATCCTTAACATGGTGCGATCCTTCCCTTTTTATATTCATTTATGCGGATGAATAGAAGCATAACTACGATTCACTGAATACTTAAGCAGTGCAAGAATATCATGCTTTGAAATGAAATGTTACCTACATACAATCTATATTTTTGCTGCAAAAATTTTAAATTACAGGATTTATTGAATATTTTGTTTATGCTTTACAATGAAAATAACAATTGCTTAAAATAAATTTATAGTTTTAAGTATCTCTGCATTATAATTTAAAATCTTCTGTGACTGAACATTTATGTGCATATCTGTTTATACTGCTAAAGACAGAATATAGCTCTTACAGCTCATATCAAATTAGGTAGATTAACTTCAATTGTCGAGTGGTGTCATGGTGACTTGGTCAATTGTTTATATGCTCGCCTCTCACCTAGGTGGCACAGGCTGGATCCCCAGGGGACTGCCTGTGTGATTTGTGGGGTGGACGACCCATCTGGGTAGGTTTTCTCTGGTTTCCTCTGTCATTCATTGTACCATTTGCTCTATAATCTGTCATGTCATCCACTTCAATGTAATTTCATCCCAGGCATAGGCTAATCTCTGATCCAAAGCCTTGCTCTACTCCTCAATAGGCATCTGACTCCAGGTGCTAGCATACAATGAGAATCAACAGATAAAGAACCTTCAAGATTTATGATGACATTTTAGCAAACAAAGTAAATTATATTTCACCTAAAATTTGATATTGAAATTTCATTGAAAATACATGTTGAACCCCTGAAAACATTCGTGTGAGTGAGTGAGTGTGTGTGTGTGTGTGTGCGCATGAGAGAGAGAGAGAGAGAGAGAAAAAAAAATATATATATATAAAGAAAAGAAGAAAATTTTATTTATGTTCACTTTGAATTACACAGTGAAGCCATTCGCACTCTTGCATTCTACTATTTTGATGTCATATTATCATGTCGATTCAAGGTTGGGCAGTGCAGTAGATGGTTTACATTCATATCTTCTTTAAGTTACAGAAAGGACACAGAGAAGATTTCACTATACCAATCCTGAATAAAAGTTTATTGAGACAGTCATGGCCTGTTAGGAGTTTAAAAGTTGCTACAGAGGATTTTCTTGGTAATGTAGTGATTCTGGTCGTGTCATTACATAAATTTTTCCATGGTTTTCCTTTTATTTGTAATACATTATCTTCTTTAATTTTGTTATTATATGTTGATATAATGACTCTTTTGATAGAGTGATAACTTATTGGATCAGATGAATTTGCTGTAATTTTACTACCTTTCTTGGCTAGAAAGTCAGCTGTTTCATTACCCAGTATTCCGCAATATGCTGGTATCCATTGAAGTATTAATCTTTTATTTAAATTCATTAGTTGTTTTATGATTTACAACATTCTGCAATAGGTGTTACTTCAGATGTTATGGATATAATAGCTGCTTTAGTCAGATAATAGTACAACTTTTTCAAATTTATTTATATGGTATAGTAGGTTTTGTAAGCTCCGAAGTATTGCCGAAATCTCTCCATCAAACTTTTTAGTATTTAAACTTAATCTTTTGAAGAAAGAGAAGAGAGGGCATATTGCACCTGTGCCAGTACCACTGTTATTTGGTAAGCTAGAACCGTCAGTATAAACATGTAGCCATTCATTGGTAGGGTATCTTAAATTTATTATTTCTAGTGTCATTTGTTTCAGAACACACGGAGAGATTTCAGCTTTTGAAAATTCTTCAGCTAAGTGTAGATAATGTTCAATATCAAATAGTTCTAATGGGTTAATATTTGTTTGTATGTTTTCTTTTAAGTAAGGAAGTTTTAATCCATGTTTGACTTCTTTGACTTTATTAAGGAAACTTTGTTGAATTTTTAGGTTTACTTATGGTTTTCTTTTTTCCCAGTCATTAAAAGGTAGTCTGATTAATTTTTCATATTGTAAGATGACTGCTTGTTCAATGTCAAGTTCCAGTCTTGGATTATTTGTTAAAATGTGTATAGCAAGTACTGGGGTAGTTTTAACAGCTCCAGTTACTAGGTGAAGAATTTGATTTTGTAGAATATTACATTTTTCTATATTTGCAGTTATTAGTATCTCTTCACGATATTTAAATGTTGGTTTAACATACATCTTGTAAAAAGTGTTTAAAGTTTGTGTAGTCCTTCCCCATTTCTTGCCTGCCAGTCTTTTTAATAGTGGTAATTTTTTCCTTGTCTTTATTATATTATCAATGTGTTTTTTCCATGTTAATTTTGTATCAAAAATAATACCTAAATATTTGGCTTCATATGTTTCTGTGAGAGTTTCTCCATTTAGTTAAAGGGAAATATTTATTGGTTTCTTCCTTAGTGTAAATAATTGATAATTTGTTTTCTGTGTATTAATTTTCATTAAGTTAATCGATGTCCAATTCTGTAATGTTGACAAGGATTGTTGTGCTATATTTATTAATTGTTGATTTTTCGGTTTGGAATTCCATATGACTACATCATCTGCAAACATTAAGACTTTTGATTCTCTTTTTTGTAATTGATATGGAAGATCATTGATATAAATATTAAAGAGTGTTGTACTAAGGATACTGCCTTGAGGTACGCCACGGTGTGTCTGTGATATTTTGATAATTTGTTATTATATTTGGTAGCAATAAAGCGTTGAATAATGAATTCACTGATCCAATGTAACAATTTGCCTTGGATTCCTAGAATTTTAAGTTTATCTCCAAATACAATCATATCTCCTTGAAAATCAATAAATATTGCTAGAGTGTCTTCTTTTTTATTTAATGCATTTTTAATGTCTTGACTAAGATTTAAAATCTGTTGAATCGTGTCTTCTAAATCCTGTTTGTTTAGTTGAAATAAAGTTATTTTTGCTAGAAACCGATTTAAACGGTTGGAAATAATTTTTTCCATAATTTTTGCTAATACGCTGGTAAGTGCTATTGGACGCTAACTTGAAAAATTTTCTGCTGGTTTGTTTGATTTCAAAGCAGGTATTATTATAGATTTCTTCCATTCATCTGGTACTTTTGTATTCCATGACAAATTATAGAGAATTAGGAATCTTTATTTTGCCTTTTTTCCCAGATGTTTGATGAATTCTGTATGTGTTATTTGCTGATGATACAAACCTGCTGCTAAAAGCAAACAATGACAGAGATCTTCAGAAAAAAGTAAATGGGGATATAAGGAAATTGATATACTGGTTTGAGGTAAATAGACTGCTATTAAACACACAAAAAACTGTTGCTATGAGTTTTCATTCGAGTCATCATAGAAATGTGGCAAAACCGCAAATAAAAATAGACAATGAAATCATAAAATATGAAGATCAAACTAAATTTCTGGGGATAATTATTACAGAAGATCTTAAATGGGGGACACACATAAATATGCTAACCAAGAAACTAAGTGTGGGATAAAACATATTGAGTACATTGAAAAGAGTGACGAGTGTGCAAGTTTTTTAGAAGTGCTTATTTTGCATACATCCATAGTCATATAAGGTATGGAATAATGTTCTGGGGGGCATCAACAGAATCTGAAAAAGTTTTTCGGTTGCAAAAGCGGGCCATAAGAATAATGACTGGCGAATCAAGTAGATCTCCATGCAGGGAACTGTTCAAAAGGTTAAGGATTATGACTGCACCAAGTATGTATATATTAGGAGTTATCCGTCATATCAGACGAATAAGGCATCAGTTACCAGATAACCAAGAGATTCATTATCATAGTACAAGGCAGAAAGGAAATCTACATGTGCAATATTGCAGAACGAATCTAGCCAAAAACAGTGTAAATCATAATGGAATAAAACTGTATAATAGGTTACCCCTTAATATAAAAAATATTGAAAATGTAAATCTGTTTAAGAAAAAACTCAAATTGTACCTATTAGAGAATGCATTTTATTCAGTTATGGAATATGTAAATATGTCTTACTAATTAAGGCAGTATGGATATGTGTGGTGACCCTAAATGCTGTATGCATATGTGTATGTGGGTGTGTGTGTGTCCTTTTAACTTATTGTTATATTCCTATGTAACTTATTGACGAGTCCATATCATGTATACATGATCTGAAGGATGAAATAAATAAATATGAATATGAGTATATTATCAGGTCCTGGAGATTTTTTCAATTTTAAGTTATTAATTACAATTATCCTGATATATGGTGGACTTTGAGACAGTGATGTGTTTTAACAAGTTGAAATTTAGTTGAGTCGATTTTGTAACACTACATCACTTACTTTTTTATTTCGGAAAACATGTTTCAGAAGCCATGTGCTTCCATTGTCAATTCCTTTGGTCGACTGCCGGCATCGCTTGCTGTGGTGGTTGTCTCTGTCCCTGGTGGTGGTTTGATGAACCTCTGAATGAGTAGATCGCCTGGCGAGATTTCAAAATTGAAAACCCGGTTCTTGTTTTTCCAAATATATATGTTTTCCCAAACTTTTAATTCTGTCTTCCTTGTGATGTTTTTGAGGATTTTTGGGCTTCTATTTATAGTGTGTTTCTCTTTCCAAAAATGCCAAGCTACTGCAGATTTGTCTTCTTGTTTGAGTTTAATATTTCTGTGTTCTTCTTTTGCCCTTGTTTTTATATTTCTTTTTGTTTGGCCGATGTAGATTTTTTCACAGTCATTACAGCTGAACTGATATATTCCTGGTTTGTTTTCTTGTGGGATATCATCTTTTAATTTAGAATTTAAAATGTTTTTTATAGAGTAATTGTTTTTAGGGGCTAGAATGATGTTATGTCGTTTGAAGATCCTCTCGAATTTGTAGAAAGTTGTAGGGTGGTATGTAAACTTCTTGTAGATCTTGTTTTCTTTCTGGTTATGAGTGAGTGTGCTGACTTCTTTCTTTAATTCTCTTTCTATTTTTGGCCTTATTAACTTATTTGTACACCAGTTCTGCCCGAAATCCATTCTCTGTAGCTATGTCCAATATTTTAGTAAGTTCACATTGGTATTCTGTTTTGCCCATTGGTACGTTTACCAATCTGTGTGCAAGGCTGTTGAGTAAAGCATGCTGATGGGGAATGGGATTGTAACTCTTTTGTTTTATATAGCTGTTGGTGTGGGTAGGTTTTCTGTAGATGCCAAATGTAAGGTGATTATTAGTTTTGATGATTTTTAGGTCGAGGAATGGTAGTTGTCCATCACATTCCTTCTCCATTGTGAACTTTATAGACTTTTCTTGCATATTTAGGAGTTTTAGTGCATCTTCTAGGTGTTTTTTTTAAGAAGACAAATCTGCAGTAGCTTGGCATTTTTGGAAAGAGAAACACACTATAAATAGAAGCCCAAAAATCCTCAAAAACATCACAAGGAAGACAGAATTAAAAGTTTGGGAAAACATATATATTTGGAAAAACAAGAACCGGGTTTTCAATTTTGAAATCCCGCCAGGCGATCTACTCATTCAGAGGTTCATCAAACCACCACCAGGGATAGAGACAACCACCACAGCAAGCGATGCCGGCAGTCGACCAAAGGAATTGACAATGGAAGCACATGGCTTCTGAAACATGTTTTCTGAAATAAAAAAGTAAGTGATGTAGTGTTACAAAATCGACTTAACTAAATTTCAAATTATTAATTACAATGTTCAATTCTTTAATATTGAATTCTTGAATTGTCGATTTTATGTATTTTACGTATTCTTTAGTGTATTTCTTTATAATTTATAGGTATTACATGGTATTTATTAAATTTATTAGCTATTTCATTGTCATCTGTAATTATTTTGTTATTATAAATTTAAAGTATTTTTTTATTGTCTTTCTTGTTTTGAATGCTATGTATGAATCTGTATGTTTTTGCGCATCTTTTCTATAGTCCATGTTCTGTAGAAAATTATTAAAATGTTCTCTTTTGGTGTTGGAATTTTTTTTTTGAATTGAACACTTAATTTTCTCCAATTTTGTACTTCTTTCGGATCTTTAGATTTTTCTGCTGTGATTCTGGCCTGGTCTGTTTCTTTTTTCTAGTTGTGAGTTCCAAAAAGGTTTGCAGTTTTTAGTAAACCCTCTTGGTATGTAATTTTTTTTTGTATCACATACATCTTTGTTAACTTTATCTGATTTTGTGGATTCGTTTACTGGGTTTTCAAATTTGGTTTCTAATTCATTTGTAAAATCTTTCCAGTTTGTTTTTTTAAAGTTCCATCTATGTTTATGGTTTATGGGAGTTAAATTTTTCTTTTTTAAGTTGAATAGTGGCAATTATAGTTCTGTGTCCTGAACCTGGATCTTTTAAGATTTGTTTGGAAGTTGACGAGTATAAATCTGAGGATACTAAAAGTAAGTCAGGGTTGGTATCAGCACCAGAATAGTAGATAAAGGTTGGTGGATCTTTTTTGTGGTAAACAACTTCTGTAGTTGTTGAATTTAGTAGGTCTTCTATGATCTTTCCAAAATTGTTTGGTTTGTCATATCCCCATAGTCTTGAATGGGCATTAAAATCTCCAATTATGATTGTATTTGAATTTACTGTGATATTTTCAAGATTTGGGGTATTATTTGGGGGATTATAAACAGAATAAATTTTTAAGTGAGATTTATTTTTCCATATATCTAGTTTAATTATTTATATTTTATCTGTATTGTACATCTCTTTAATAATTTTAAAAGATGAAATGAGATTTTTTTCGAACTCCAACTAGAATGCCACTGCTTATTTGTTGTCCCTTAGGAAGTATGAAATATGCAATATTGTTCACTTACAATAAGGCTCATTATATTACATGTTATATACATTTATCAGGTATGTTATTTCGATTAAATTTTGCATGATTTAAATGTTTTATTTTGATTGGCGACAACAGACATTCAAAATGTATTAACATTTCTCACCTATTATCTCCTTTAGCAAGTACTTTGACAAATTTGTTTGCCTTTTGTTTAATGCCTTTTTTCCTATTTTGAACTTTTTAAGTGACTAATGTCTGCTCTCTAGTTATCACTTAACTAACTGGAAATAGTAATAGGATAATGAGAAAGGTGACAATAACTGTTCATTGAAAATGGTTAGCCACTGATTAATTTAATTGATCAATCAATTTACAAATTAAACACTCTCAGTATAATTTGGATATCAAAGGATGCTATTATCATGCTTATATTTGGTTATCCTAATTAATTTGCATATAAAACATTAAAAATAAGAGAAAAGAGGGACATGGCACTGAAGAATTTAAAGAGCATCACAGTATTATAATCAGATCTGCTCTACCCCTAAAGTCTCCAACCCAATTTTTATATCAGAAAGCTGCCATCGCAATATTAAATAAAATATAAGTAAATAGATCATGCCAAAGTTGAATTTGGTCTAGAATTTTATGAGAAACACTGTAAGATAGTACGATTCCCTCTATCTTCAGGAACATATTTCATTTTGAAATATTTGAACACTCTTCCTGAAATAATAAATATACCTGAAGTAAACAAAGGCAAGAGACAACTCCAAGCACATGGTATGCAATGAATGTTCTCATTGGCCCCTGACTTCACACTCAGCCTGAGAGTAGAAAATATTTTTTATATTACTTTTTTATATATACTACTTTTAAAATGTTTTAATGCAGTCATCTTCATAACTTGCCCTATGATGTAAACAAGCAAAGCAATGTTGCCCGGAAACATGGATAACAGCAGCACAGAGTACTGTTTATCCAGCATATGGGGCAGCAGACCATACAATAGCAGGACCAATTTGTCTAAGAGATACATTCTCTATTACAGATTATGTGTTACAAATATTTAACTATTTGTGATAATTACAAGATATAAAGACAAAGAAGGGTGCTCAATATTATTAATTTGTCATAAAATAGCTATAAAAAGAAAAGGACTTTATTGCTCAAGAAACAAAATACTACTGCCTATCACATAATAAAATTGCACATACAGAGCATTGAAAACTGTTTTACAGACTAAAATTCTCTATTAAATTTTAGAAATGATTAAATCCTGATGATGGTATTTAGTAAAATCATCTTTGTTGCTGTGAAAATGGGTTACTGCTTTTACAATGCATACACTATTGATGTAACCAAGTATAAATTTAATGTGAGTTGTACTGCTTTATCAATATTTTAATTCTTTTGTCCTTCAATAGTTTTTTTTTTTTTTTAGCAATTATGCTCCATGCACTGACTCTCAAACAAATGAAGAATACATTTTAAGTTATGACCTGATAGCTGGTTTCTGTGACATGATTTACAAGAGTATTAAACTTTCACACATTAACTGCCACTGCACAAATGACAAGTGCACTTGCATTATTGCCACTACAGTACAGATCTGCACGGAAATGCTGCAGTAAGAAACAGCATAACTTACATATTGTCACTGCCATTTAACTCTCTCCCTTAATTAAATTATCTACTAAAAAGAGCTTCTTTAGAGTGAGAGGTTGAATATGTGTGAAGGGTTAAAGAAAAATAATATCTTTAATCATGATTACTACAACTGCAAATGATTTCAGAATTGTTTAAAAAACAATTCCAGTGATGATCTGTTAGTGAATCAGATTTTTGCAGTCAAACCTTCATTTGGGCCCTGCAAGGCTCTTGACTATCATCAGTAAGGTACCTAGAGCTAGTAGACACTGCTTCCTATCCAATAATGCTGATAGATGACACCTTTATTACAAAGCTGCATGGAAGTGGCAAGCTATAGTTCTTAGTCAAAGTGAACTTAGGTTCTCTAATATTTCAGGATGGCCAGTTTTCAAACAGATAACCTTTCTGTTTGGGGGAGGGAGGCCACTGGAACTTGTGCTTCTTGCTTTTAACTTTTATAAGCCTTGCTTAGTAACCAGGAAAATGTGTGAATTTTATCTAACTTTTTCTTTGTCAGTAGTGCTCTAAACTGAATTTAAAGACATTTTATTACTTTCTCTACATGTACTATATACATAGTGTATAGACAAGATGATATATTGCACCCAAAAATTTTATTGTCGAGATTTCACCAGAATTACATGTTTTGGAGTCCCTGAGTCTAAAAAAAAAAGCATTTTTACAAAAAGATCTGCACAAGTGTTTGTGGACAACATAGCTCAAAAACGAAATGACCGTTAATACCAAACCTGGTATTTAGATTTAGTATCTTCCAAGGAAACAACACAAAGATTTTCAAGAATATCTTCCCACCACAAACTGCCCTTTACATGGAAAACTTTTTGAAAATTTTCATTTTCTCAAAAAAGACTCAAATGATTTTGATTAAAATATTGTATGATAAAGATATTCCTTGTTATTGGTTCCAGTTTTAAAATACTTGTAGGAATTTGTCAACTTCTGGCCATACAAAGGAACTTCAATTACATGGCAACCAGCTTTATAAAGAAATGACTATCGCTTTAGCCTTTGTTACTCCCAGTTTTTTAACAATAATTTGTTGCAGAGATGTAGAGAAAGTCATGTGAATGGAACACATGAGATTTTTTTTTAATGAAAATGCACATAGTTCAAGAAATAAAATGGTACTGCTTTGGAACATGTTTAATTATTAAAAATTACATATGTCTTCATTCACTGAATAAATATAATACACTTATTCTTGGCTCTAAAACTGGGAAATGCCCTCATATCATGCTTAATTTTACATAAAATGTTAAAATGCTTTAAAATTATGATAAAAATCTTTTTTAAGTATTGAAAGGTACCTAAGCTCCTCAGAATAATTAAGTTCAACAAGCATCATAAGAAGGTCATCTCCCCACATTATTCTCATAAAATGTATAAAGTGCTTGCCATTGTTTGGATCGCAAAAATATATGAGGGCGCCTGCTCTTCATATATGATACAGCCTCTTCTGGTTTCCAGCAGTTTTTCTGCAACATTATAATTTGTAAAGTAGACTGAGTATACATTACAGTTCATTCTATAATTAAAGAACACAAAAAACTGTGAACTTTAACTACAACAATAATAATAAAAACAACACTGAATAACCACTGATAGGACTATGCACTTAAAGGTGGGGATAAATGGGGGGGGGGGGATACTCTGAATGCTAAAAATTATTTTAGTCCATTTCGAAGTGAGTCATTTGAATTACTACTGATGACAATTGTGATTCTAGATTAATTTGCTTTTTCTTGCCTTCATCAATAACATTTACTGAAGTTTTACAACACTAGTTTATTTACTCTTCAGAAGTGTGATATGTAGGGAAATAGTGGGATATTAGCACAAATAAGTAAATGTATGTGTATATAGGTATATCTGGAGTGACCGTTACAGCATAGCTTCAGTTGTAGAAAACCAGTATTATTATTGACTAGTTCAAATCCATGCTTTAGGAGGGAGGGGTGGGGGGAGTTTTAAGTTTTGGTAAGCTGTTGGGTTTGTGTCGTTTGAAAGAATCGTTAGCTAGCCATGGAATGCGTGGATGCCAGCATGGTCCATCAGAGCAGCCCAACAACCCAGATAAAACATGTAAACTAAAGGTATTGCTCTATTGAGTGAATACATTTCCGAAGTGAAACCAATGTTTACTTTGAAGGAGTAGTTCCCTGGTCCTCTTCATGCCTTAGTTAAAAGTTGTTGTATTGCCCCATCTGAGCAATCCCCCAGTCACCTACATGGGTAAATACATATTTCATGTTTAAATATTATAAAATATTATAAAAAATATAAATAACACGTAAAGTGTTTGGTTAATATGCATGTATTATTACTGATATATGGTGGACTTTGTACAGTGATGCGTTTTAACAATTGAATATAATTAGTTGAGTCGATTTTGTAACACTACAATACTTACTTTTATTATTGAAAAATATAGCTTCTGAAACATTTTTTCAGATAATAAAAGTAAGTGATGTAGCGTTACAAAATCAACTCAACTAATTAATTTCAATTATATGCATGTACTTCAGGTGCATACCCTCTTCCCTCCCCTCCTCCATCATTTATGTATCACCCCTTTAACTTCTATGGTCATAGAAACAACTGCTGGTGTTTTTCTCACTGAACATGTGGTTTCTTAACATTGGTTTCTTCATTATACTATTAAATACATGGACATTCACACTTTCAGAATCTGTGAGGCATAAGGAATGGTTTTAGTTAAAGAAAAATTCCCCTGTCCCAACTGGAACTTGAACCTGGGACATCTGGGTGAGAAGCCAGATCGCTGAACACTTGAGCACAGAGGCAATCTCATTGCTATTCTAATTTCACATTGAGTGTTTCAGTTTCAGATAACTTAGTTTTAGTTGACCATCTGGAAAGCAATACATTTTTTATAAAACTACTTATGGTGAACTGAGAGGGAAATAGAATCTATTAGATATATTTTAGTGCATATTTTCAAAACCATCCATGGTCAGTTTCATTTTTTAAATGGACACCCTGAGGATTGCTACCCAAAGACAGAGTGTTGTAACTTGATGTAAATAATATAGAAATTGGGTCCACTATATACATCACTAATGCCAGAATAGGGTTAATGTTAAAATCAACCACCCACCCACCTGCTATTTGATTTCTTGTAACTTTCATCTTCTGCATACAATTCATTAGTAATGTGAAGCTATTTTAATCTCCAAATATCTCACTTAATTGTTGGATCCATTATATATCATAGCCCAGATAACTAACAAAGTTATTTTGCCTTAACATAATTAGTAATCATAGAAAAACACACATATACTCCCAATTTCATTTTAAGTTTCACAATGTGGCTACAATTTGTAATTAATCACTCACTTAACAATGTCATAATACACAACAGTGGTAGAATGGCAGATTTCCTGACTCTATAATATAGTTGAGGGGACCTATGAACATATGATAATGATTATTTTAATTCATTTGGTTTATTACAAGTTAAGATACATTTTTTATTTAATTTTATGGCAGTCAGGGAAAATATGTTCAGGGACGTGATAAGATATGAATATATACCAGCTTGTAATATTTAGTAAGCAATGGGTTTAATATTAGTTATATTCTGATTATATGAAAAATAATACTGCTTTTGGGAAACAATATTGCTGCTCACAAAAAATAAAGAAGATTTTTATTGTTATATATCTCTATTGTGTACACGTATGGCCAAGTTGACCAGCCTTTTTATTTTACAATTCACTGAATTCTGAGGACTACATTATCTGTAACACCTGTAAGGCGAATGAGAGAGAAAACTGAATTTTCTATGGAACTAGCACTAAAAGGAAGATTAAATGTGGACAAAAAATATTTTCACACAAGGAGCAGACATTGCTTAAAAAGGTTTGTGAAAGAAATAGGTTTGGTAGCAGAAAAAAAAAATTAAGGTCAAGCTTAAAGATAATGGCATTGTTTCATCTGAAAGAATGCTAGGTAGAAACTTTCAGAAATTATTATGAATAAATTGTTTCTTCCACACTAGCGGTGTGCAGGACAGGAGTTGTGAAGGTAGAATCAAACTGAAAAATTCAATACCATTGTTGGGATTTGAACCATGTTTCGGCATTTTGCCAAGGTAGCTCAGTGGATAGGGCAATTGGACAGAGACCAGAAGATTTATGGTTCAAATGCTGGCTATGATCGAATTTTTCACCCTCACTCTACCTTCACAATTCAAGAAATGAGCTTAAAAAAAAAAACAAAAGGCCTTCCAAGAAGCCCAAATTAACTGCAGCTATGGCTGCAATATGGCTCAAACACAAAGACTTGAAATTCTGGAAAGCAGTAAATATGAAAATCTTCATCTGGAAAATTGTTTGTTGAGTTGAACTACAAACTTTAAAATGCATTAGAATGAACTTAAGTTCACATTTGGAACAAATTGACATAGACTTTATTTTTTCAGGATTTTTTTACTGATGAAAACACTTTTAAAATTCTGGCATACAGAGCCCAGTTTGTGTGAAGGCATCTCAGATTGTGTTGTACATACTGTAACCCATCTCACCAAAGTTGTGGTATGGTTAGTCATCAGCGGCAAAGTCACTGGCCTATATATTGTTCAAGTAACAATGTGGCAGGATTATTACAAGAGAGTGTTGAGAAGTAGACTGATGTTTCAAATAGGAGACTAGTTCCAAATGGAGAATCATTTGTGTTTATGAAAAATAGGGTAAGAAACTTTCACATTACAAAATCAGTGAGAACTATTTTTGCAACAGTGGAACATCTATTTGTTGCCCTTGCCTGAATTCATTGGATATGAACCCCACTTAAAATGCCTAGAAGCTAGTGAAGAAAAAAGTGGAAAACAAAGGATTACTATGAAAATTGTTTATTGAAAATATAACATAAGTCTGAAATCATCATCCATATACACAGAAAACAATTCAAGCTATAATAGCACTAACAACTGTCAAAGCTATCTTGACTAAATTGGAAACATCTGACAATTCATAAATATATCTAATTATCACCACATGTGTGCTTGTTATACTTTAAATTCTTCCTTAATGTTTAAAGAACTGTAATATTTCAATGATGGCTAATAAATCAAATCAATTGCATTGTGTGTACAAAATTCATTTTATTTTGAAAATTCAAAAGATATAATATGATCAGGCAATGTATACGAGTGTTAAGTATAATGGGGTAAAGAATAAATACAACTCCATAGAGGTTAGACATGAATAAAAATAACAAATTAACATTTTCAGCTTATGTCAATTAGTAAAAATCTACAAATTGGAAAGTGTGCTATTAGTGGTAATAATTGTGTATACATTTTGTAAATTTGATTTAATATCTGTGTGTGAGTGTGCACATCTTTGGAGAAGTAGGTTAATAAATTCATCATCAAGATAGAGGAATGTGACTTTGAGCACATTTAAAATATTTTCTTAATTTACATGGATGAAGCCAGAAGTGGTGAACTTCCCCTTATACTGATGTGTAAAGATGGGAGATTTGTGCTCAGCAGCAAGCGTGGGTGGACTGAAAGGTAAACTAAGGACAGTGCATCCCAATGAAATGCAACAGCTGCAGTCCTATCATATGTAACAACCAAATGAGCACAGGCCTTCATAATCGAATGCACTGCAATAGTGAATAAATGTGAATTGGCCAGTATTTACCTACAATGACAGTAACTAAGCAAACAAAGAATTTGAAATTAAATACTTTGTTATGAAAATATTGGAGTATTTCTCAATTTTAGATTGCATACTTCACATGGTTTGTTGCATCAAAAAATGACAAGACACTGGCCATACGACCAGATGACAAAACATCACAACTCTCATCTTTATAATGATGTGGTTTAAATAAACACTATGATTAACATATCATTACCAATTAAGAATTTTTAATATCTTATGATACTATAACTAGAGTACTTAATTAAATCTTTCAAATTCAAGAAAAAAATTAATTTTTATATACTCTAATACAAGAGAGAGAATTAATATAACTACCTTTACTTAATTATGTTAATTCATTAAAGAAATACCCTAACAATACTAATGCTTTCCTGAAATAGTGAATTTGTTACCTTCATTAAGTAACAGCCGACAAGTGTTGCACTTCTGGTACGACCAGCCTTACAATGCACATACACCCGACCACCATTATTGGAAAACTGATCAATGAAGCAGACCCCCCTGCTTAACTTCTCCTGACAGGGTGTCTCAAAGATATCTGTCGTACTAAGTTGTAGGAACTCCACACCATGTTTACTCCACTCCTGAAATATATTGCAAATGCTATGTAAATTTTCAAAGGTTTAGCTTTGAAATAAATATAGTAAACATGTTTTTGTAGTATTTGCTATAATTATAAGTCAGTTCTCCAAAAGTTTTCCAAATGTCTGCCCTTTTATACTCTCAAAACAAAGCAACATTTTATATCCCAAATACCGACTTTTAGAGATAGTCTATGCAGAGTGATAGACATAGGGACAGAGAGGGAGAGCAAATTCCACACTTGGGTCCAACATTAATTTTTTAGGGATGCAAAGACTCTCAAAGAAATCTGATAGCCCAAATAACTGTTTACATAACTTGTCTATCTTGAATTTTTATTAATAACCTGTGAGCTATAATTGTTTTCATCAAAATATGTAATGGTGCTGACTAAGGTCTGTTTACGTCGCAAATCCATACCAACTTTAGAAATTGAAAAAGTGCTGTTGAAATGAGCAGACAGTGTCAAGGGAATGCAACCGGTTAACAGCCACTAGATGGCAGTAGTAGCATGGTTATTTGTTGCTAAATGGCATTAGTAGTGTTCTTCCCCATTCCATGCAAAGGGAAAGCATCCACTTATAGAGTCAATGACGAAAGTTAACAGTGACAATCAAATACATTTTTTAGGTATGGGTCACATTGTTTAAATAAAGAAACGAAAACGTACATTTTTCACATATAAAGTATATTTTTGCTGTCATAATTCTTAAAAATTAACAAGCTATAAAATATGCACATAAACCAATAATCCTTCATGGAATCTGGAAATGGCAGAGAAATGATGGTACCCTGATGGTATACCATTTTAGGTTAAGCTACCTATTGCAGATATTGGTTACTTGAGGTTAAGTGGTACATGACCTAGCTAAAAGTTATTTCATCAGCATTTGAAGTTACTACTGTCACTGTCACACTGCAATTGCAGTGCTCTTAATACATTTGAACAATTAATATGGAGAAATTCCATACACAAAGCAACTATCAAATAAAAGCTTATCAATTGCTTTGTTTCTTTTTAACAAAAACATAATAGCAATAGTAGTAAATAATAATAATAATAAATAATAATAATAATAATAATAATAAATGAAAATAAGAATAAGAAATAAGATTATTATTATTATTATTATTTGCATATTTAATCGTTTCCCAGCCTCCCTATGGATGTGCTGCCTTTGTGCCATTTTTTGCCTCCCTAATTTCTCCTTTATGTAATTCATTACCTATTTCAGCATTTACCCGCAACACTATGGAAGCAATGCCATTACTGTTATTATGCCAACAGCACCTTTGCTTTCCCACACTGTTAATTGCATATTTTATTCTTTCCAGACTAATCTATGGGTGCGCTGCCATCACTCCTTTTCATACTACCAACCATATATGCTCCATTAAGCAGATCATTTCGATTTTCAGATGCAAATGTTGGCTGTCTGACGCTATGCAGCCAACGTCAGCAACATTACCCAAAATTTATGTAACTTGTTAAAGAGTAAAATGTATAGCTCATTTAAAATATGTAATCTATGTTAGATAATTTGTAATCAATATGTGATAACTTGTAATCTATGTTAGATAACTTTTTTACTTTCTGTGCTGCTAATGGCTTCATTGCCACAAATGCATGGCATTATACAATTTTCTCTACTATAGCAAGTAGAGGAAATATTGTATTCCACACAAAAAGTTTGATCTAGAGATTTCAATGGAAATACATTTTCTGAGGTCTTCGGAATATTATAAACAAAGACATTTTTAAAAAAAGGTATACAAATGCATGTGTGTGCAAACAGTGACAACATTTTGTATAATACCAAACCTGGTATTTAAGTTCAGCATCTTTACAGGATGCGGCACAAAGATTTTCAAGAAAATTTTCTCATGCCAAACTACTCTTTACATGGAAAACCATTAGCTAGTTATCTTCTCAGAAAATGGCTCTAATGATTTTGTTTAAAATGCCAGTGTTTTAAGATTCTCCAATTCTGAAATATTTTTTGTTATTGGTTTGCATTTTAAAATATTTTATACTTTTTGATGTGCTAAGTCATTATTCATTCTTATGGTCATGTAATGACTGGAATTTGAAAGCCATTAATAGCAATCAGTTTTTTGAAGATTTGACCACCAGTTCAATCTACTGTATCCATCATGATCTATAACAAAATATGTGAAAAATCATTTCTGCAACCATTTATCTCAATCAACAAGTTATAAATGTAAGGATCAGCTTTTGTAAGATAGTCTGTGGAAGAAGGCATATGTAATGTTTTGTGAATGTAACTGATCAGATTTTTTTTTTTGCATTACCATTTCCAAAAGGTTTGGGCTACAGTCTGAATAGACTAACTGTAGTATGCATATAGGCATGTGATTCTTCTTCTACTTCACATGTTCTCATTACTGAAAAAAAATTGGCTTTATGATATACCCAACTATGCTTTGTTTTCACATCATGCATGCAACTAAGTATATCTCTGCAGATTATGTTGTCTTCTGGTTCTCAAGGTCACAGGTTCAAACCCAGCAGGTGTAAAAATCTTTAGTATGGCTTCCTTCAGAAAGGAAATAAAGCTGTTGGTCCAGTCAGATTTATGGCACATAAAATTACCTCAAGCCTGAAAAAGAGGCCTCTGAGCAAAATTAAGAGGTCTTTCACACCCAAAATATAGAATGGGACACTGAGAACCACAGAAGTCAAAGATCCAAGATAAAATTAACTTATTTTTCTGCAGCATTACAATAGCTAAAAGTGCAAGTTGATGATCACTGCTAATTTTTTTATGACCAAAATGCTCTCTGGTTATTCTACAATTCAGGCATCTTATTGAAGTTTCATGTTCTAAAGCACTGATTTAGCCTGTGATTTATACTAGGTGTATTGGAAAGGTGATATTATATCAGGTGATTATTTTAAGATGCTTTTAATAATGCATTGACATTTATGGAGGAAATGCTGTGATCTGCTTTTGTTTCCAGAAATTCTGTAATTATTTTGTTACTACATTGCTGAATCTATTTATTTCTGCAGATTTTATTATTCATGCATATGCTTTACTCTATTTTGTTCCTACCGATTCCCAACTGCTGAATTTAGAAAAACTTCTTAATGATTTCTCATTTTTATGAAGGGTTATCAAATCAAATTATCTGTTGCACCTGAACTCAGCAATATAGGTGGCAACATAATCATTATATCATTTGCTAAAACATTTGGTGCAGTACCTTTCAAATATTTGCATCAATATTTGTACACCTCAATTTCTAAGAATATATTTACCTGTTTACTGTTTGCAAATAGCCAAAGCTCATAATCTTCATTCATTGACACTACTCCTTTCACATTCTCCTCTTTTATAAGCTGAAAATAAAAGGTAACAAATTAGCTCTGTGTGAAAAATGGTGTGTACAGAACTGATTATTTGATGACATTTGATGTCTGTGAAAATTTCTATTTTATTTGGATGTGTACTTTTAGGAAAAAGCAATAGGATGCTTGAAAGCTTTTCCAAAAAATGTCATAGAATTACATCATAAAACAAATTCAGTGTCATTAAAAACACAGAACAGAAAAAAAAACTATTCCAGTCAATTACAAGATAAGGAGTAAAAGGGATGGTTGCCTAATTGGTTGCAATTGTACGTGAGGCACGGTCACCACCACTGCCATAGAAACTACCCCTACCTTAACTTTCATGACCCCAAGAAATTTAAATACCACTGGAAACACTTTTAATGATATTTGTGCATGAGTAATAAAAAATTTAGCAATCTAATGTTTTTTTTCTTAATTAAATGCATATTTAATGAAGTTTATCTTCTTTAATAAACACTTTTAATACAATTCTTACAAACTATTAAAAATAAACATATAAAACATGCACAAAAGAAATAATCTCACAGCATATTTCCTTTAGTTTCTGTACCAAGTACATACAATATACATAATAGATAGAGATGGTATTTTCACCCAAAAATTCAGTTAACCAGAAATATATGTTTTGAGGACTTTCGGTAAAAATCCATATTTAGAAAAACGTGTGTCAATGTGTGTGTGTGTGTGCATGCATGTACAGCATAACTCAAAAATGAAAAGTCGGATAAATACCAAGAATGCAATGCAAAATATTTTCTGGGCCTGCCTAGGTAGTGTGGAGGTAGCACGTCTGCCTCTTATTCAATAGGTTGCAAGTTCGAATTTTGCATACGGTGAGTTACTTGGATAACATTTTTTGTTTTTTGTTTTATATTATTCTCAAAAGACAAATGTTGAGTAACTTTAAACTCCATGAGCTTGGAGATCACTTATGCACCATTTCACCAATTTATCATTTGCTAAATTAACCCTCCCCCTCCCCAAAAAAAAGGCAAATCAGGAAAATCCTGCCACCCCAAACTACCCTTTACATGGAAGATTTTCCAAAATGTTAAATTTTCTCAAAAATGGCTCCATTTTGATTAAAATAACACTTATTAAGGATATTTATATGAGAAATAGAATGTATATCCTGCATTTCTTGGAAATAATCTCTGAATTCCTTTTCATTCCAAATGACTTTTGTTTATCTTGTAAACCATAAGAGACAGGCATACACTTTTCAAATACAAATGTAGATTTCATTAAAACATGCAATTTATGCCATATACATATTTTTACTTTTCCTACACGTACTATGTACATAGTGTATAGAGAAGGTATTGAGAGAGCGAGAGAGAGAGAGAGAGAGAGGGAGAGAGAGAGGGAGAGAGAGAGATAGAGAGAGAGAGGGAGAGAGAGAGGGAGAGAGAGAGGGGGAGAGAGAGAGAGAGAGAGTGAGTGTGTGAGTGTGTGTGTGTGGACAGCATAGCTCAAAAACGAAAAGACCATTAAATACCAAACTTGGTATTTAAGTTTGGTATCTTCCAAGGATGCGACACAAAGATTTTCAAAAAAATCCCTCCACACCCAACTACCCTTTACATGGAACTTTTTTCAAAATTTTTGATTTTCTCAAAAATGGCTCTAACAATTTTGATTAAAATATTGTATATCAAAGATATTAACCTGACAAATAATATGTATATCTTGAATTTTTGGGAATAGCCTCTGAAGACTACTTTATTCTGGATGAATTTTACAAAACTTTGCATAACTGCTAAACCGTAAGAAATGGACAAAAACTTGCCACACAAAAAATGTAGAGCACATTAAAACACACAATTTATGTTATATACATTTTTTTCAGGGAGCTGATCGGTTTTGAGATATTCATTGTTTTTGGTTTCAGGTTTAAAAAACGTTTACTTTTCTCTTACAGGAATTTGTCACCTTATGTCCATACAAACAAAGGAACTTCAGTCACCTAGTAACCAGCTTATGACTTCACTTTAATGTATGATACACCCATATTTCGCTTCTACTTACAAGGAAGCAAGTAATGAGACTATTTCTGCTAATTTTTTCTCGATTAGCATGAAGTAAATAGAAGAACATGCTTATTAACAATAATTTTTTACACAGAAGTAGAGAAAGTCATTTGAATGGAACACATTAGATTTTTTGCAAAGCTAACCATTTTTTAGATATTACTTGTTATTGATTTTAAAATTCTCAATATTTAGACTTTTCTCAAACAGGAATCCATCATTTACCCTTATCATCCTGATCATTAAAGAGAAGGGAATTTCAATTCAATCACATTGCAATCAGCTTTTTTAAGATTTTATCATTATTTTAGCCTAGTAGCTGTTATTCAGAAATATAAAACAAACTACACAAATTAAAGTGTTCATACGTTTTAGAGTCTCCTGTACACACACAAAAAAAAAAAAAATCATTTTTAGAAAAAGGTCTGTGTGCGTGTCCATGTGTCTGTGGCACGATAACTCAAAAACGAAAAGTCTGTAAAATACCAAACTTTGTATTTATATTTAGTATCTTTCAAGGACGCGTCACAAAGATTTTGAGAAAATCTCCCCCACCCCAAACTACCCTTTACATTGAAAAAATTTTGAAAATTTTAATTTTCTCAAAAATGGCCATAACAATTTTGACTAAAATGTCACATATCAAAGATATTTTCATAACAAATAAAATGTATATTTTCAATTTTCTGGGAACAGCCTCTGAATTTTGCATAACTAGTAAACCTTAAGAGATCACTAACTTACTACACAAAAGTTTAGATCTCATTAAAACACAAAATTTGTCAATTACAATTTTTTCGTGTAGTTGACCATTTTTGGGATATTCCTTGTTATTAATGGTTTCAGTTTTAAAATAGCTAACATTTTTCACATACAGGATTTGCCAATCCCTGGCAATGCAAAGAAACGGATTTGATCCACATGACAACCAGATTTTAAATTTGACTATCATTTTAGCATAGCATATGCCATTATTTCCCTTCTACTTACCTGAAAGCAAGTAATAAGACTGCTTCTGCTTGATTAGCATGAAGTAGATAGAATCATAAGCTTTGTAACAGTAATTTGGGTTATTGTTGAGAACTTGGGCCTATCTAGAAATTAAACAAATTGTGGTTTGACTGTAACTTTGGTTTATACTTGTTATGTTTTCACCAATTTTTTTTATCGGAAAAGCTCCGTAATTAAGTTAAACGCTAATCTATTATGTGCGCGTAGCGATCCTTTTTGGTGAATATTTATGAAGTATGCTGCCTAGAAGGAGTAGAATATAAATAAAGAAGTCTTGTAGTACTTTTGTAATGTAAATATATAATAATACTATACACTAAGTGCCTTATTGTCGGCGGCAGGCGAACAGTGTTGTGGAATGCAACACCGACAAATGTCGCTAGACGCTGTGCTGATGATTGACAAGTATGTTTCACGCAGATACAGCTGTTCAGTGAATTTTATTATGCAGAACTTCGGCTACTCTAAAATCGAATGAAACTAAGTGCGATTGATTGACTTTGTATTTATGATGACAATTTCAAAGCCTGTGGATTTCGAATTTAGCACGAGGTTAGGTTCCAATCCGTTTAGGTTAGTGTGTGTATATAAATTTATATTTCTAATTTTATATCGTGGTAGTACCTCATTATCAATATTTCCAACAACTCCTAACAGCGCAATGGATACAACATTAGTTTTTTAAACCATCTCCCCACGCATAATCCCTCTCTAACCACACCGGTCCCGTTAGAGTGCAAAACTGGCATAAGTCTCAGCGGAGAGATGTAGCGGCCCAACTTGTAAATAATTACCGTAATTTGTTACAGAGATGTAGAAAAAGTCATGTGATTTTTTATATTTAAATCTTTTCCTACTAGTTTTAATTTTAATTTGTAGTTAAATATCCGAAACATTTTTTTGGAACTCAGGATTTAATAAAAAACAACTCAAGATTGTATTCCTAGAGTTTCTGCATTTCACAGATTTATCTTACACCTATATGTTTGTTAATCAAGAACAAATTTTGACAAAGTTTAAAACCTTTGCTTTTCACAGATATATAACCCTGAGTTTCTTCTTTTTGAAACCAGGCATATAAATGGGAGAGAGGCCACTCAATTATCACTACTACCACCACCACCACCCCTACCAAATCTATACTAATTCTCTTGCTCCTCAATGGTTTTCACTCAAGGTGATTTAATAGATTTGGCTGGTCAAAACTGGCAGATGACAACTGTACAAAAGTAATAATGCGATGAACTTTATGTAATGAGACAACCTAATTTGAATTAAGGTGAAAGTATTAAAGGGAGCTATTTAGGATTGACTTAATGCAGTGTTACCTAAGGGTTTAGCACTATCAAACGTTTCCTTTCCGTTACATTAAGTTATGTCACATAGTAATCAGGACCAATTAGCAGTAGCATGAAATAATAAAAACTACTAATCAAGAGTAATTCCTGTAACATTAATAATAGTCTTCAGTTTAGCAGTATTTTTTAACTTCCCTTTTAATCGTGTCATGCTATATAAAGTTTACCATAATCTAAGCTTAAGGCATTTACACCCTGAAATTATCTATCACAAAATACTGATAGGGCCATTCTTCGATACCTATAATTGCTAGCTGAAAGTTTGCTATTATTCCCTACTGATGTACTACCTATCACTGTGGTTATTCACAACCACAGAAACTAATATACACTGCCATACTTATGTATTGAGGGTCCTAAACTGCTAAGTGTATCTCTGTGTTAAGGGCCCTAAGCCGCGAAGTGTAGCTCTGTGTTGAAGGCCCCATGTCACAAAGCATAGCTGAAAGATTTCTTTTAAGAAGTAGAGGAGTGCAGGCCGCAAATTGCGAGGCGATGACAGGGCATAATGAGGGTTCTGCGCATATAAACCCCAATAATTTCTGACGTTTATTACTACCACCTTCAAAGTTTTCATGGACAATTCTACGGAACTATAGGTATCGAAGAAACGTCCAAGATAGCAACGTCAAAAGCTATATAATCTATGATATCTAATTTAAAAACGAAATATTTGTATCGCTAATGCTTACCTGGGATGTCATGCTTCTAAACGGTAGTGCTCCAAGAATAACACTATCGTCAATTCTGTCGTACCAGTTTCTGCTCGTGAATTTTTCCATAAGCACATTGTAGAGCAGTGTTGGATAAAAAGATAAACGCGCGAACATAGCACTGCAAAAGAATTAAAAGATAAAGCAATTCTAACAACAAATATAACCTATTTAGACAGGTCCAACATCGCCTATTACTCTACAACAATTAGCAAATACGTGTATTAGGTTCGTCTAATTCCCAGTTTGTAAAAGTGGGACACCACATACCTCATGGGGAATCGAAGAAAAGAAAGCATCTGCATGTGTAAATGTATTTATTTTCATAACGGTACAGGTCGTAAGTCTGCACCTGCACTATGCCTCTCTCTGTGCGAGTGTATCTGCATATGCTGAGATTTTGCTTTCGAAGAATGTATAACGCATTTGCATTGCAAAATTTTGGTTGACAGGTCACTTCCGTTTTGTCCTTCCGTTTCTTTCATGTCTTCCAAAGAAGATCGCCTGAATACCTACTTGAACACTCTTTGAAATACACTTAGATAAGCATCAAAATGACCTATGGCGACGTAAAAGTCACAAAACGAAATGTAAACATATTATGTAACGGCGATGTGTAGGAAAGAAAGAAAAATTAAGGAACCCTTTTTAAACTAATGTATCCAAAAAACATTCAAGTGAAAATAACTACATTATAGTAGAAAAAGAGAAAGTAGAAATGCATTTCTGTCCACGTAATCCATAATAGAGCAAATATTGCATTTTACCAAAAACTTCGATATTCACCGGTAATACATGTTTTAAGGACCACTGAATTTTATATATATAAAAAGCCTTCTTAGAAAAATCTTATATGTTCCTTTTAGATGGCTATCTCTATATCTCTGTAACAAATTAAATTCAGAAAATTCAAAATATGCATTTTGTTTTCATCAATTTTTTCCACATAAAGAGTAGTTGGACTGGGGGAAGTTTCCTGAAAATCTTCGTGTCACATACTTGGAAGATACCAAGTTAATTGCCAAGTGTGGTATTTTACGACTTTTCGTTTTTGAGCTATCGTGTTCACACTCATGTACAGAATATTTTCTAAACATTCTTTTTTGGACCCAGTTGACATAAAACGCACATTTCCGGTGAAATCGTGGTGTCAAAATTTTGGGTGGAATATAATAACATCTCTATACACTATGTAGGTACATATAATGTATAGAGAAAATAAAAAATCTAATTTATTTCATTCACATGACTTTCCTTATATCTCTATGACAAATTATTGATACAAAGATTTTACTTCTATTGGCTTCATGCAAGTCAAGATAAACATTAGCAGAAATGGTCTTATTACTTGTTTCCTTGTAAGTAGAAGGGAAATAAGGGAATACACTAAGTGACTAGGCTAAAGCAATAGTCAACTCTTTTATTAGCTGGCTGCCATGTGGTTGACATCCATTTCTTTGTATGACCAGGAGTTTACAAATTCCTGTATGAGAAAAGCTTTAAGTATTTTAAAACTAAAACTAATAAAAAGGAATGTTTCAGAAATGCTCAACTCCATGAAAAAATGTATATGACATAAAAAATTGTGTGTTTTAACAAGATCTACATTTCTTGTGCAGTAAGTTTTTGTATAACTCTTATGGTTTATCAGTTAGGTAAAATTAAGCTAAATCCATCCAGAATGATGAGGTCTTCAGAGGCTATTTCCAGAAAATTCAAGATATACATTTATTTATCTAAATATCTTTAATATACAGTATTTTGATATAAATTGTTAGAGCTATTTTTAAGAAAACCAAAATTTTTGACATTTTTCAATGTGAAGAGTAGTTTGAGGTGGGTGTCGCATTCTGGGAAGAATACCAAAATTGGTATTTTACCAATTTTCATTTTTGAGTTATTGTGTTCATAGACACACACAGACCTTTTTCTAAAAACCTGATGTGTTCCATTCATATGACTTTCTCTACATCTCTGTAACAAATTATTGTTAAAAAGCTTATTTTTCTATGTACTTTATGCTAATCAAGATAAACATTAGCAGAAGTGGCTTACTGACTTTCGTGTAAATAAAAGGGAAATAACGGAATACACTAGACTAAAATGATAGTAAAGTCTTTTAAAAGCTCGTTGACATGTAACCTTTTTGTTGGCATTAGCAACTTCTTAGATATACCTTATTCTTTGAGTTATTTAATATTTTTGTCATTTTTTAAAAATCCTCTCAAGTTTCAGTAGTTTTCTAAGATTCCTTGAGAATTATGCAATTATAAGGCTGACATATAATATCCGCAACTATCACTATTCTCTTTGTATCTATAATGAAATATGTAATCAAGTTATTTTAGCAAACGTTTATCTAAAATTAAAATGAAATGCCTATGAATATAGAAAATAAGCTTTCATAAAAATACATTTTATAACCTCTAATAAATTATAGAGGGTAGAGAAAGTCATGCGAATTTAATTTAAAAAAGGTTTGTTTGTATGTGTTGTGGTGTAGTGATACCATAATTCAACAATGAAAATTGGTTAAATACCAAACTTGATACTTCAGTTCAGCATCTTCAAAGGACAAAACATAAAGATTTTCAGGAAAATCCTTCCAACCCAACCTGCCCTTTATAAGTAAAAATTTTAGAAAAATATTTTGATTGAAATATCATAGTTTAAGATGAAATGTATGTCTTGAATTTTCTGGAATAACCCCTGAAGTCCTCTTAATTCTGAATGACTTTTGCACAACTGTAAGCTCTAAGAGATAGAGAAATTCTTAAATGCAAAAAATGTATATATCATTAAAAAGCACAATTTATGCTGAATAATTTTTGTTAAGTTAACATTTCAGAGATATTCTCTATTGTTAGTTGAAATATCCCAATACTTATTTCTCAAAGGAAGTTCCCGTTTTACTTTCTCTACATGTAACTATGCACATAGTGTACAGAGAAGGTATTGTAATGCACCCAAAAATTCAATACCGAGATTTCACCGGAAATATATGTTTTGAGACCCACTGAATCCAAAAAAAAAAAATGTAGAAAAATGTCCGTGTATCTGTGGGCAGCATAGCTCAAAAACGATAAGACTGTTGACAACTAAACTTGGTATTTAGGTTTGGTATCTTCCAAGGATGCGACACAAAGATTTTAAAAAAAATCCCCCCACCCCCAACTACCCTTTACATGGAACTTTTTTCGAAAAATTTTCATTTTCTAAAAAATGGCTCTAATGATTTTGATTAAAATGTTTACCTGACAAATAAAATGTATATTCAAATTTTCTGAAAATAGCATCTGAAGACTATATTCTGGATAAATTTGACAGAATTTTGCATAACTGCTAAACCATAAGAGATGGACAAAAACTTATCACACAAAAAATGTAGAGCATGTTAAAACATAAAATTTATACATTTTTTCATGGAGGTGATCGTTTTTGAGATATTCCTTGTTATTGGTTTCAGCTTTGAAAAACATATTTCTCTCATTCAGGAATTTGTCAACTCCTGTCCATACAAAGGAACTTCAGTCACATAGCAACCAGGTTTTGACTATCACTTTGACCTATGGTACTCCCTTATTTTGCTCCTACTTACAAGTAAGCAAGTAATAACACTTTTTCTGCTAATTTTTTCTTAATTAGCATGAAGTAAATAGAAGCATATGCTTTTTTAATAATATTTTTTTGCAAGAGATATAGAGAACGTCATGTGAATGGAAGATATCACATTTTTGTTTTTTCTTCTTCAGGTCATGCACAGAGAAAGAATTTCAACAGCATCACATAGCAAGCTGCTCTTAAAAGATTTGGCCATCATTTCAATCTAGTGAATTCCCCTATTCTCCTTGTACCTATAAGGAAATATTTAATTTTCAAAAAAGTTTATCTTAACTAGCATGAGTAGGTGTAAGAGTAAGCTTTTGTAAGAATAGTATGCTGTAAAATAAGTAAAGAAAATTATGAAAATTAACACATTCAATTTTATTTTTATTCGGTAAACCTGTTGCTATCTTTGCAAACACATTAAGTTATACCTTATTTTATTTATTTTTTTAAGCTTCTTTCTCCCCTTGAACCAAAATAATTTTTTTTTTCTGCTGCTTGCTTTATCTCGAACATTCTTTTATATTCTTATTCAAGATCTTTGTATTAATTTATTTGCCTCTAACATAGTTATCTTATGGACTATTATAATAAATACATGTATGTTTCTGCATTTTGGCTTAAGATACCTGATCTTGTTGATAAGTTATCTTTGTTACACCTAAGAATGGGAGTCTCAGCCCCTAGGCTACAGGCTGTAGCTAAGCACAATACTATACTCTTAGGCCATCTCAGTAGGCCCATTGTATCCTAGGTGATCTCTAGGAAGGAGGAATAAAAGAGAGGCTCTTAGGGCAACCACATACGAATGACCATGCATACTAGGATGGGGTCCATAATGATTTCAGAGTGACACAATCCTGCCGCACAAACTTGCTGGCACCATCTGCAACTGAGGATTCCCAAGAATAACCCCTCCCTCTCACCCGAGGAAGAACATGAACTGGCTAACCAAGTGCCAGAGAGAAATTGAATGGCTTATGTGTAAACATGCAACTTATTTGAGAATAGGAGTTTTTGTATGTAAAACATGTTATTTGTCATTGTACAGTATTGAGTACACCAGATACCATAGAGATGGCAGTGTAATGATGTCACTGTTTTCTGATGTTGCTTTTAAGTAAAATATTCACTTACAATCAAGCATTTCAGATGCATAAAACATGTTTTTCTTCATGAAGGTAAATACCCTGTAATGCAATTGAGACTTTTGCTTTTTAGAGAAATTCATTTGATCAAGAGTGGATGCTGTGAACTTTCCAGAAGATTGAATAAAATATCTCCAAAAATCACAAACAAAAATCCCATTTTTTGTCAAAAGAATGGAAAGAGAAAATTTCAAACTATTCTCACTTTTTAAGGGTCATTTCATTAGGGATAAGTAAGTAGCTACACAAATTGCTCCATTTACAAGTACTATGTAAAATTAGTTTTGGGTGTGAAAGAACAAATGATCCTATCTGTATATAGCTTGCTTTGATGAACAATCAAGGGTATTTCTAAAGAAGAGAGGTCTTCCTTTCAAGAAACATTTTCTACATTTTCTCAGAAATTTATCCTGTTCTTATTAATGCCATGATGGTTAATCATGTTATGTCATACTTGCAATAGATTCCACCTGTTCACCTTATTACAATCTGAAGTCTTCCAGTGGCATAGACAATGAACATTCAAGTGATTGTAAATAAAAATACAAGCACTTAGTGATACTAACCTTGCATAACCTCTGACAGAATCTGAATATTTTTTGTATCCCTCTACATTTTACATTAATGGCATAATATTATGTCATATTAAAGAAACTATTGTATTTGTATAAGTTGTTAACATGTTTACTACAATTCCCCATGAACAAGTAGCTTTACCTGCTCAGAAAAAAATATTTGATGCAATATTAACATTACAGGAATTCTATTCGGTCATTTTTATGATGGTATCAAGTTCCTTTAACTCTGTAATTATTTTTAATTCACAATATATTTTGTAAACTTTGAATTGCTTATTTAAGCCTTATTTAGTTTTGTCGGTTAACAGGTTTTATTATGGCCAAGCCCCTTAATTCATGACAATAGTGCACACTCCATTGTCCTGCCTCCTTATTAAGAATTATAAGAGCTGTAAATTTTATTACCACTTTGATTAATATTAAATCAACTTACATAACAAGCTCAAATACTTCTCTATTTGTTTGATCAGTTGTAATTACTGCATTATTATTATTATTATTATTATTATCTCTTCCAGTTTTAGCAGGAGTTATTACTATACTTCTAAGTTCTAACAGATTTGAAATCTTAATGCATCTTTTTTTTGATCATACACAGTCCCATCATCTGATTCTGCAATCCTAATCAAATGAAGGTGAAGGAAATGATAGGGACAGGAAATTTGTGGTAGAAAAGGAGCCACAATGTATTCAAATAACTAATCTGGAGAGAAAAAAATGAGGCTGTCAAGCCCAAAGGAATTTGAATCCATGTACTCCTGAATATGAGCTAAGGAGCCATTTTGCATGTTGGTTCTTACTTATATCCAGATCTTCCTTGTTTCAGTGTGGTGGACGAAGACTACTTACTAATCAATATATTATGTGCATACCTTTCCTTGGTTGTTCACCTCCCTAGTCTTCATTCGATAGGTTTCATGCAATTTTGGAAGCAGGGCCATTACATTGAGACATAAAGTACGCAATACACCCTGATATCAGATGGCTTTACTATTAAGGTTTCATTCTATCTGTAGGTCTCAATGTTCATGCATGTGCATGAGAGATGTTTTGTGTAATAATTCAGCTAGTTCATGATAAATTAGATAACCTATTCACCATAATGGCTGAGGGCCTCAAAGAAATAAATCCTCTTTGGTTGACAACATTGTGGAAAATAGGACGGTCAGCTTTCCGTCCTTCCCCTGGCCCTTAATTCCCTTAAAACTAGCTCTCAAGAAAAGGTGTTTTTTGTATTTTTAATAGTTTTTAATGATGCTTATACTACATATGGCACTAGATTAAGATGGAGCTTGGGTTGGAATGTGATGGTGGGGCAAACTGGAGAAAACCCACCCACCCACCGCTTTGTCCACCACAAATCCCACATGTGGTCACTTAGATTGAACCAGAACCACCTTGATAAGAGGTAAGTGGTCTAACCACTCAGCCACAGCACGGCCTAGAGTACATATGTTTGATGTAATGAAGTAGACTTTTGTTTCCATGCCACTCAGGTATCTATCTGAGTATATGTTACTTCATATCTCTGATCATTCGCTTCTACCTAGAATCCTTTAAGTGGATATGAATGAAAAGGCAATCATGAATGCCCAAATGAACTTATGAACCTAAAGTTATGATGATCAAATGTTTTTAAAAAATGCCCGGACACATCAAACCGAATATTTTAAAAGATACTTCTTCACAGGAACAAATCATTTTTATTTTCTCCATGCGTATTATGCACATAGTGTATAAAGAAGGTATTGTATTGCACCCAAAAATTTAATACAGATATTTCACTGGAAATATATGTTTTGAGACCCCTAGATCCAAAAAAAGCATTTTTAGAAAAATATTTGTGTCTGTGGGCAGCATAGCTCAAAAACAAAAAGTCCGTTAAATACCAAACTTCGTATTTAAGCTCAGTATCTTGCAAGGATATGACACAAAAATTTTCAAGAAAATCCCCCCACCCCCAACTATACTTTACGTGGAAAAAATTTCGAATATTTTGATTCTCTCAAAAATTGATCTAACAAATTTGATTAAAATATTGTATATTACAGATATTTACATGACAAATAAACTGTATAAATTGAATTTTCTGGGAAAAATCTCCGAAGACATCTTTACTCTGAATGAATTTTGCAGAATTTTGCATAACTGGTAAACCATAAGATGTAGACAAAAACTTACTTTACAAAAAATTCTGGCTAGCGTTTGGCTGGTATGTAATGTTAAGCAGTTGCAATGAAGCCATTCCAGTATTTTGATGTTTTGTTATCATGTTGACTAAAGGTTGGGCAGTAGAATAGATGGTTTCCATTTATGTTCTTTAGGTGTATAGAAAGGACACAGAGGAGATCTCTCTATACCAATCTTGATTAAATGTTTATTGAGACAGTCATGGCCTGTTAGGAGACTAAAAGCTACTACAGAGGATTTTCTTGGTAGCATAGTGATTCTGGTGATGTTATTACACAAATTTTTCTATGAATGTTCCTTTGTTCTTTTTTAATTTTTTTATTATGTTGATATAATGATCCTTTTGATAGAGTGATGACTTATTGGATCAGATGAATTTGATATGTCTTGATATGGGCAGGTGCCATAAGAAACACTTTCTTTGTTGATGAAATATGTTTAATTATATTCCCAAACACGGGTAGTACTTCTTCAGTGAATGAATCATATTTGGGTAAAATACTTGGGAGGGCTTTTCCAACTTTGATCATACAGAGAGCAGCATCTCAAAAAAATACGAACTTCCTTTCATTTGCAGAAGAGTCTGGAAATATCTTTTAATGCCCTATTCCCAAATCTGGTGATCATAGAATGATTTACATATTGTAATTCTTTGGCCACCAAATAGGAAGAAGATGGCTCTTGTTTTAATGCACCAATAATTAAATTAGCAATGTAACAACCACATTTTTGGCAGTTTCATCAGCTGAAATCCAAATGATGTTATCCTTGTTCATTGCATATATTCTTGTTATATGAAGACTTGACTTGATATGCCAGTCTATTTAAAACATTTTTGTGCATGAAGCATTTTGCTCACAAACTTGACAGTATAACTTATTTCCATCATGACTAAATGTTCCAGGATGGTCAGCTATCCAAAAACAACATTTTTTTTTACTTTCTCTATAGGCACTATGTACATAGTGTATAGAGCAACGGTTCCCAACCGGTGTGCCCCGGCACCCTAGGGTGCCATGTGATTGGCTAAGGGGTGCCGCAAGATATTGAGATAAACAAAAAAAAATAACTGCTACTGAAGCTTTAAGTCTTGTAAGGTCTTGAAATAAAATAAGTCAAATCAATTACTCTCATGCACAGCAGATGGTGATAGTGGTCAATTCATTTCAATAATTCAGTTATACTAGTATCCCACAGATGGCATTACAGTTATACCCTGCCGAACATTCCCGACACTACTAGCTTCCTCACGAACGTTCCCGAGACTTCGACAGATGAATATATAAAAGTGTACGCCGCTTGGCGCTTTCAGTTGTCTTCCTCGCGTTGATTCACAGTGTTTAACTATGGATAAGTTCATTGTTAAACGTAAACTCCAGGACAGTGAAAGTGAACAGTCGGCTCCTACTGCTTGCTTTAAGAAGCCAAATCTTACAGTTTCTCCCGGACCGTCGAATTCACCACATAAAGAAGACAAACGAAAGAAAAGAACATACCAGGACAGTTACTTAGCATATGGATTTAAGTGGAATAACGAGGAAAACCCTATTCCTGTGTGTTTAGTTTGTGGCGAAACACTTAGCAACGAGGCCATGGTACCTAGCAAACTGAAGCGGCATCTTACAACAAAGCATCCTAGTGTGTCACAGAAAAGTGTAATGTATTTTTCACATATATTAGAAGGGGAGAAGAAAACAGCTGTGCGAATGGTAAAGAGAATGACCATAGGTGATACTGCTCTTGAAGCCTCATTTAAAGTAGCAGAACTGATAGCTAAAAAAAAGAAACCTCATACTCTTGGAGAGGAAATCATTGGCCCTGCATGTCAAGTTATAGTTTCAACAATACTTGGCGAAGGAGCAGCTAATCAAATTTCGGAAGTTCCTCTGTCCAACAACACAATCAGCCGCAGGATATCTGAAATGTCATGCAATATCAACGAACAAGTCACGGAGAAAATAAAAACTTATAGAACATTTGCTTTGCAAGTAGATGAGAGTCTCAATATTGGTGACAAACTGCAACTCCTTGGTTTTATCAGATATATTGATGAAAAAGATATTAGTGAACAGTTACTGTTCTGTAGACCGCTGGAGACTACAACCACAGGCCATGATATTTTCGTTTCTATTAATTCCTATCTCAATGACCATGATCTTTCATGGTAAGACTGTTGTGGTATATGTACAGATGGTGCACCATCTATGTCTGGGAAAATTAAAGGTTTTACTGCCAGAGCTCTCAATGAAAATCCATCCATTATTATAACTCACTGTTTTCTGCATAGAGAGGCATTAGTCGTGAAAGCGTGTAATGAAGATTTTGCTGAAGTGTTTAACCAAGTTGTGAAAATGGTGAACTATATGAAGTCTCGACCTTTAAAGTGCAGAATTTTTTAACAGTTATGTCGCGCAACGGATGCAGCTCATACCTCTTTGTTACTTCACACAGAAGTAAGGTGGTTTCTCGAACTTAAAGAACAGCTAAAAACTTTTTTAAGGATGAAAATCAAGACACATTTCATGAGCTCTTACTAAGTGATTCTTGGTGTTTTGAACTGTCGTATCTGGCAGATATTTTTCATAAGGTGAATGAACTGAATGTTTCGATGCAGGGTCGACATGAAACAATAATCTCCTCAACAAATAAAATGAAAGGTTTTAAAAGAAAACTTAGTTCTTGGAAGTCTGCAGTTCAAAAAGGAGATTTGTCGAACTTTGCATCTCTTATTAATGTGGCAGGAGATAAAGATCTGGGTAAACTGAAAGACTGCATTTGTGATCACTTATCAAGATTGCAAGATGCAATAGATGCATACTTTCCAACTATTTCCACTACGAATCTCGACTGGGTTGTCTCATCATTTGATTTCGTAGATAGTGCAGAGGAAATAGATTTCACTGCTTGCGAACGAGATGAATTTATTGATCTTTGCGCTGATTCCACATTCAAAGGTAAGTTCACCAAGAATGAGGCGTCGGTGGCTAGCTTTTGGCTTCAACAGAGAGAGGAGTACCCTAACCTAATGAAGAAAGCAATTAACGCACTTTTGCCCTTTTCAACATCCTATCTATGCGAGCAAGCCTTCTCTGCTATGGTGACAATAAAATGCAAGGCAAGAAGTAGACTGAATAACCTTGAGGATGATTTGCGTGTTTCACTGTCAACTGTAAGACCCGACATCACATATCTGTGCTCTCATCAATCACAAGTTTCACATTAATCATTAATCGAACAAAATTTATTGATGTATTTTTACTCAGTGATTGTAGTTAAGTTTACTGTATTATGTTATGGTGTACATTATTATTATATAATATTTCAATAAATTAACATATTAAGCTTAATTTTCTTTTAATTCAAGGAAGGGTGCCCCTGGTGTTTAATGTTATTCCCAAGGGTGCCGTGAACTTCAAAAGGTTGGGAAACACTGGTATAGAGAATGTATTGCACTCCACCAAAAAATTCGATACCGAGATTTCACCGGAAATATATGCTTTAGGGTCCCCTTTATCTAAAAAAGCATTTTCGGAAAAAAGTCTGTGTGCGTGTGTCCGTGTGTCTGTGAACACGATAGCTCAAAAACGAAAAGTAGGTAAAATACCAAACCTGATATTTAAGTTTAGTATCTTCCAGGGATGCGACATGAAGCTTTTGAGAAAAATCCCCCCACCCCCCAACTACCCTTTACATGGAACTTTTTTCGAAAATTTTGATTTTCTCAAAAATGGCTCTAACGATTTTGATTAAAATTTCGTATATTAAAGATATTTACCTGACAAAATGTATATCTTGACTTTTCTGGGAATAGCCTCTGAAGAGTAGTTTATTCTGGATGAATTTTACTAAATTTTGAATAACTGCTAAACCGTAAGAGATGAACAAAAACTTACTACATATAAAATATAGAGCACGTTAAAACACACAATTTATGGTTTATACATTTTTTTCGTGGAGTTCGTTGTTTTTGTGACATGCCTTATTTTTGGTTTCTGCTATGAAAAACATACATTTCTCATACAGGAATTTGTCAACTGCTGTCCATACAAACAAAGGAAGTTCAGTTACATAGCAACCAGCTTTTGATTATCACTTTAACCTATGGTACTCCCTTATTTCACCTCTACTTACAAGGAAGCAAGTAATATGGCTATTTCTGCTAATGTTTTACTGATTAGCATGAAGTTAATAGAAGTATAAGTTTTTTAAGAATAATTTGTTGCAGGGATATAGAGAAAATCATGTGAATGGTACACATCAGATTTTTTCAGATGGTATGGTGCACTGCATGTTGCACACGTGTTAAACTTTGTACAAATAAATAGAAAACTAAACTTAAGCAATGGATGTGCAACAAACAATGTGCTTTCTTCGTTACTGATCCGCGCTATGACAGGCGAGGTGATCAAGCCAGAGCGCGGGCAGCAGTTAACTGTGCAGTTATGTCGTGGTTGCTATAAAACATCAAAACGAGAACAAGATTGTGACTGCCCTTCTAGATTTCTAAAATATTGTAAATATAACCTGGAGTATGCATCATCATCAGTTTTTGGTTAAAATATGCAATAACCAGTGAAAAGAGGCTAAATATGAAATGCACATGCAACATGCAAATGTATATAATCTGGTCTCTAGTAATCACATATCAATTTTGTTATAATAGAAAGGAAACACTTCTATAATTTGAAGACTTAAAGGAACCAATCTAAACAAAACTATATGATGAACTAAAGGGAAGGGCTGCTCACAAATAAGCAATGGCCAGCTTGGGTGTAATTGACCTGGATTGATACTTCCTTTCCTAACCAGTCTTGCTTGACTCAACTCTGTTTTCTTTGACTCCGTGGCATTAAGAGTATTCAAGGCCTACGGGATCATTTCATTTTCTTTCCTGTCCATACCTTTCTTTACTTATGGTGCCCAATTTTAAATGGTTACAAAAAGTTAATAAAAGCATTCCAGATAAAATGATGTCTCCTAGGAAAAGGAAACATTCCAGAAGTAAAATAGTCTCCCCTTCGGATTTCCAGGCAGGGACCTTTTTCCAAGGTAAGCAACAAAATATGAATGACAAATTAAAATTTTTACAAAAAATGTAGAGCTTGTTAAAACACACAATTTATGTTTTATATATGTTTTTCATGGAGCTGACCGTTTTTGAGATATTTGTTGTTATTGATTTATTTTAAAATACTTATACTTTTCTCATACAGGAATTTGTCAATACCTGGCGATGCAAAGAAATAGGTTTCTATACCACAGTAACCACATTATAAAATATATTACTGTATATTCCCTGTATGTACTTATAGGGAATCAAATAATAAAACCATTTCTGCTAATGTTTATCTCAATTAGCTTGAAGTAAATAGCTTATTAACATTAATTTGTTACAGAGTTGTAGAGAAAGCCATGTGAATGGAGCACATCATATTTTTAATATTACTTTGCAAGTTGTGATGTTATTGGAAACATATTTATACAGTAAATTTTTTGCATACCATCTCAAATATTTTATCACTGTGTGATTATACAGGCCATCAATTGTTTCACACTACAAATGTTACTATGGTAACCAAATAAATAGTTGAAAGGGAACCTTTATGTATGTCAACCGAATAACATTGTTATTCAAGTAAGAGCTGAAGCTTTTCTGACGACGTATTAACTCTAAGTGTTCTGGGGTTTCTAACCATGTAAGTACACTGATAGAAGCCTGAGTACACACAGTTAGCATTACTATTGTTAATTTCTGCAAATACAGTGGATTAGTAATACCAGGAAGTTCAACTAGCTTCACATCTTAATAATTAAATTATTCAAGCTAGTACTAAACACTACTTAATAATTAAACATGGAAAATATTATAACTATTAAATACAACTAAACTCATGTAAGCGGCAACAGAACAGAGATGAATTTGTGCAAAGCCCTTAAATTTAGTGGCTAGTCAAAGAGGCAAATACTTCAAAGCCAGTCTCAAAATATTATTTTTAAGTTATACACCTTTTTTAAAAAAATACATGAGGTACAGAGAAATCAACTCTATTTTAAAAATCTGATGTGTACCATTCATATGACTTTCTCTATATCCCTGCAACAAATTATTCTTAAAAAGCTTATACTTCTATTTATTTTATGCTAATCAGAAAAAAATTAGCAGAAATAGTCTTATTACTTGCTTCCTTGTAAGTAGAAGCGAAATAAGGGACTACCATAGGTTAAAGAGATAGTCAAAAGCTGGTTGCTGTGTCAATGAAGTTCCTTTGTTTATATGGATAGGAGAAGACAAGTTCCTGTATGAGAAAAGTATGTTTTTCATAGCAGAAACAAAAAATAAGGAATGTCTCAAAAACGACGAACTCCACGAAAAAAATGTATACACCATAAATTGTGTGTTTTAATGTGCTCTACATTTTTTGTGTAGTAAGTGTTTGTCCATCTCTTAGAGTTTAGCAGTTATTCAAAATTCAGTAAAATTCATCCTGAATAAACTACTCTTCAGAGGCTATTCCCAGAAAATTCAAGATATACATTTTATTTTTCAGGTAAATATCTTTAATATTCGAAATTTTAATCAAAATCGATAGCCAATTTTGAGAAAATCAAAATTTTCGAAAAAAGTTCCATGTAAAGGGTAGTTGGGAGTGGGGGATTTTTCTCAAAAGCTTCGTGTCGCATCCCTGGAAGATACTAAACTTAAATACCAAGTTTGGTATTTTACCTATTTTTCGTTTTTGAGTTATCGTGTTCACAGACACACGGACACACACAAACGGACCTTTTTCCGAAAAAGGTTTTTGTAGATAAAGGGGGCTCTAAAACATATATATCCGGTGAAATTTCGGTATCAAATTTTTGGGTGGAGTGCAATACATTCTCTATACCAGTGTTTCCCAACCTTTTGAAGTGTTCGGCACCCTTGGGAATAACATTAAACACCAGGGGCACCCTTCCTTGAATTAAAAGAAAATTAAGCTTAATATGTTAATTTATTGAAATAGTATAGAATAATAACGTACACCATAACATAATACAGTAAACTTTACTACAATCACTGAGTAAAAATACATCAATAAATTTTGTTCGATTAATGATTAATGTGAAACTTGTGATTGATGCTTAGAGCACAGATATGTGATGTCTGGTCTTACAGTTGACAGTGAAACACGCAAATCATCCTCAAGGTTATTCAGTCTACTTCTTGCTTTGCATTTTATTGTCACCATAGCAGAGAAGGCTTGCTCGCATAGACAGGATGTTGAAAAGGGCAAAAGTGCGTTAATTGCTTTCTTCATTAGGTTAGGGTACTCCTTTCCCCGTTGAAGCCAAAAACTATCCACCAACGCCTCATCTTGGTGAACTTACCTTTGAGTATGGAATCAGCGCAAAGATCAATAAATTCATCTCGTTCGCAAGCAGTGAAATCTATTTCTTCTGCACTATCTACGAAATCAAATGATGAGACAACCCAGTCGAGATTCGTAGTGGAAATAGTTGGAAAGTACGCATCTATTGCATCTTGCAATCTTGATAAGTGATCACAAATGCGGTCTTTCAGTTTACCCAGATCTTTATCTCCTGCCACATTAAGAAGAGATGCAAAGTTCGACAAATCTCCTTTTTGAACTGCAGACTTCCAAGAACTAAGTTTTCTTTTAAAACCTTTCATTTTATTGGTTGAGGAGATTATTGTTTCATGTCGACCCTGCATTGAAACATTCAGTTCATTCAGCTTATGAAAAATATCTGCCAGATACGACAGTTCAAAACAGTAAGAGCTCATGAAATGTGTTTTCATTTTCATCCTTAAAAAAGTTTTTAGCTGTTTTTTAAGTTCGAGAAACCGGTTCAATACACGACCCCGCGACAACCACCTTACTTCTGTGTGAAGTAACAAAGAGGTATGAGCTGCATCCGTTGCGCGACATAACTGTTAAAAAATTCTGCACTTTAAAGGTCGAGACTTCATATAGTTCACCATTTTCACAACTTGGTTAAACACTTCAGCAAAATCTTCATTACACGCTTTCACGACTAATGCCTCTCTATGCAGAAAACAGTGAGTTATAATAATGGATGGATTTTCATTGAGAGCTCTGGCAGTAAAACCTTTAATTTTCCCAGACATAGATGGTGCACATCTGTACATATACCACAACAGTCTTTCCATGAAAGATCATGGTCATTGAGATAGGAATTAATAGAAACGAAAATATCATGGCCTGTGGTTGTAGTCTCCAGCGGTCTACAGAACAGAAACTGTTCACTAATATCTTTTTCATCAACATATCTGATAAAACCAAGGAGTTGCAGTTTGTCACCAATATCGAGACTCTCATCTACTTGCAAAGCAAATGTTCTATAAGTTTTTTTTTCTCCGTGACTTGTTCGTTGATATTGCATGACATTTCAGATATCCTGCGACTGATTGTGTTGTTGGACAGAGGAACTTCCGAAATTTGATTAGCTGCTCCTTCGCCAAGTATTGTTGAAACTATAACTTGACATGCAGGGCCAATGATTTCTTCTCCAAGAGTATGAGGTTTCTTTTTTTTTAGCTATCAGTTCTGCTACTTTAAATGAGGCTTCAAGAGCAGTATCACCTATGGTCATTCTCTTTACCATTCGCACAGCTGTTTTCTTCTCCCCTTCTAATATATGTGAAAAATACATTACACTTTTCTGTGACACACTAGGATGCTTTGTTGTAAGATGCCGCTTCAGTTTGCTAGGTACCATGGCCTCGTTGCTAAGTGTTTCACCACAAACAAAACTCACAGGGATAGGGTTTTCCTCGTTGTTATTCCACTTAAATCCATACGCTAAGTAACTGTCCTGGTATGTTCTTTTCTTTCGTTTGTCTTCTCTATGTGGTGAATTTGATGGTCCGGGAGAAACTGTAAGATTTGGATTCTTAAAGCAAGCAGTAGGAGCCGACTGTTCACTTTCACTGTCCTGGCGTTTACGTTTAACAATGAACTTATCCATAGCTAAACACTGTGAATCAACGCGAGGAAGACAACTGAAAGCGCCAAGCGGCGTACACTTTTATATATTCATCTGTAAGTCTCGGGAATGTTCGTGAGAAAGCGAGTAGTCTCAGGAATGTTCGGCAGGGCATAGCTGTAATGCCATCTGTGGGATACTAGTATAACTGAATTATTGAAATGAATGGACCACTATCACCATCTGCCGTGCATGAGAGTAATTGATTTGACTTATTTTATTTCAAGACCTTACAAGACTTAAGGCTTCAGTAGAAGGTATTTTTGTTTTGTTTATCTCAATATCTCGCGGCACCCCTTAGCCAATCACACAGCACCCTAGGGTGCCGGGGCACACCGGTTGGGAACCATTGCTCTATACACTATGTACATAGTGTCTATAGAGAAAGTAAAAATGATCTGCAACTTATTGCTAAATAGTGCAGTGTAGGCAAAACAAGTGTGTGTCACGAGGTTCTTACATGCTTTGATTTATACAAAAAATGAGTGAGACGGAAATAAGGAAAGAGTGGGGAAACAATTAAAAAGAACTGACTCCTGTTTGAAGTTGCTTTGTTTTGATTACAAGTAGTTTTTTTTTTTTTTTTTTTTTTTTTTGTAGTGTTTAATGCTCACTTTTATTGCTGTGGCACCGCAGGTAATGACATTGATGAATGAAGATGGAGCCCCAGTGGAATGTGATGATGGGGAAAACTGGAGAAAACCTGCCTCAGGGGTGCTTTTTCCACCGCAAATCTCACATGTGATCACATCCAAGCAGTTGCTGAATACCTTAAATTTTCAAGCTATGCTAGAAGATAGAACGTCAATGAGGAAGTATACAAATTTGCTTGGTTTTCAACACATGCTGCTACATGTTGCCTTTATAAAGACCATATCTAATTCATTCCCTCTGTGCAAGTGCAACGTAATTACATATATAAATACTCAATGGCAGAATGACATTACTGAATAAAATACACAAAAATGGATATATTAATAAAACACAAGAATTTATGAAATTTAGAGCTGTGGATTTCTAAGCTTTTATGACTATCTACTGCTTTCCTATAGTAAGATTTGCATTCTACTCAAACATTACATATTGAGATCTCTCTAGAAATCCATGTTTTGAGGTCAACTGAATTAAAAAAAATAGCTTTTAGAAAAAGGTCAGGGTATATGTAAAGTACAGCATCCTCCAAAGATGTGACACAAAGGTGTTTATGAAAATCTTTTCACTTCAAACTACCTTACTTAGAAAAATGGAATTTGGAATTTATGTCAAATTACATTTTTTATAGCATTAACTATTTCTTCATTTGAGTTGTCAAATATTTTTACTCTTTCAACTGCAAAATTGATATTCATTTTTCTTGTAATCATAAGGAGAACAAAATTTTAAAGTAATAACATAGTGACCATCTCTTAAATATTAACTCCTTTTGTACAGTCATGGGGGAGAAAAAAAAACCAACAACAAAAAAACAGCTCTATCTTGAATGCCAAATTTTTCTATGTCCTACACATCTTGTTTATACCACATGCAATATAGTTGGGTAGCCACTGTAGTCAGTTGTAGAGCATTACTAAACATGCTACCTTCCATGTGTCTTATCTGTAGTGCTATGTCAAAGCATAAGTACTTCTGATTAGGACTACAGTTTCAGGCTCCCAAGAAACAAACACTTTTTTTCGGTTCTGTTAATGTATAATCAACACATAGTGTCTATTTATATACTGCATTTCATAGATTTCATTTGGTAAAATGAATAACAGTTTAGTTATTATAATGCTTCTTTAAGGCTTTATTCTACCCAACTGCAATATGATGCACATGAAACTTGTGATGCACAGAATGTTCTGCAAATGCATTAGATCCTAAGAGGTTTTGTTTCTGCAATTGATGCCCTATCTGACAATGGCTGAATGTGCACACACTAGTCAACGTAACAAGCTTTTCTGCTCATGAAGTGCATTCATATTGGAGTCCCTGCAACTTCAGCACATAAGTGGTCAAGATTATTCAGGAAAGGAATTGAATGCCATCATTCTGATTCAGAAAAAAGATTTGTATCTACAGTTAAAATGGATGGAGCTTTAATTGATAGCAGAGAGGAACCCTTTCTTAACTACTTCAGAAATGAAGGCACATTTACAATTCCCTGGATTAGCTCAAACAGATCTGTAATGTGCAAGCAGCACAGTACTTCTTGCATGAGCAGCAGTTACAAAGCAACATCTGACAGATGAACACAGATTGTTTTTTTCTTATAAATTAAAGTAACACTAAGCCGAACTTAATACTTTAAACTTCACTGATTTTATTTACTTTGTAGTCCACATATTTTGCTGACATCTGCATTATCAACTACCTTTGACTGCCTCATTCATTTGCTGCAGTGCTGCTGGAGTCTTGAGGCTCCTCCAGGGACATCAGATGAATTATGGAGTGGGTTGTCTTCAGCAGGAATTCCAAAGTTCATTAATGTTGGCTCATACTTTTTCAAAAAAATAATCTCCCAAGTATTGAGTTCAGTTTATCCTTTAATATTTAGAAGATGGATACTTTTTTATGTTATAGTCAGTTCCAAATGCTGCAGCTAAGTTTTTTGTATGCTTATAGTTTGCATGGCTGAGATATTCCTTTTGGTTTTTAGAACATTGAACAAGGAACATCTCAGCCACACAATATATTAGCATACAGAAAAATGAGCACCATTTTTAGAGAATGTAGACAATGCCTACCAAACACAAATAAGTAAAATCCAGTGAAGTTTAAAGTGTTAAGTTTGAGTCAATGTTATTTTCAAAAGTTGTCATTTTGCTTCACTGTGTATCACTTACAGTTTGGTTACTTATCATACACATTGTTTTCCTCACATTTGCAGAGGAAAATGCCAACTGCAACTGGAATAACATCACATTCTCAGACAAGGTGACATTTTCTTCCACACCTAGGGGATCCCAATATGATGCAAAATACATGCCTTCACTATTTCATCATGGTCGCATATCTTGCTGGGTCTGGATATCAGGACTGTCTAGGTGTATTGTGGAAGCTTAACAATACTCTAAAAAGTGAGCAATAAACAGAAATACTTGAGAACATTTTATTTCTCTCTGCAAGATGAGATATACTAATGGAATTGTTGAATTCGTACAGGCTAAGCACCCTACCCATGCATGTAAAAATGTTTCAATTGGTTCTAGAGAAGCCGGATATCAGAGTGAAAAGGGAGCTGCATTCCAATATCTCTGTATATTCGTAGACAAAAGATATCTTATGGGCACAAATCAAGAAGCTTGGGACATTGTAACCACGTTTCTACTTTACTGCAGGGATTTCATTTCATTTATGCCCTGAAAATAGACGGCAATCATATATACACATTAAGATTCATACATACAACATTAATTTTGTTTATTTTATGTGTTTTAGTTTTATATAATAGTTTATTTTCATTTAATTATTTAAATTAATATTTTAGTAGAATTATATTTCTGTATGCATAGATATGCTCAAAAATTAAAATATATACAGTGTTGTTTTTAGCACTACAGTTATTTCAAGCTATAGGGTGGTGCACAAAAATCCAGTCCCTAGTACTAGACTGCTCACTGTCGCCTGCCAATTGTAATCTATTGTGAAGTTGTTGCAACTATGTTTTGTATTATTAATACAAAAGGCATTGTATGGTGATTAAGACATATGACATAAATATCTCAGCAAGATGTATCCTCAAGAAAGAATCACAATAGTGGAAGCATTCATGTTTACTGGCTCCTTTAAGGAAAACATGAAACATTTTTCAAAGAAGTTTCCTGCATTTCTATGCCAGCAAACAGCACTAAACAGGATTTCATGTCAAAGTGGCTTACTAACAGGGCTAGTTGCAAACACAAAAGGGAATCAAGCTCCGTCCACTCCTACATCTGCTGTGAATGAGCATGAATAATCTAGAGTCCAAAGAAGCCAACATGTAAATTGTTATAACAAGTGAATTTTAGGTGGTAGGTCTTGTCAATGTGATTTACACCTTATAGGCATGCACCCTAAAAATGACTTGTGTCCAAGAGCCAAAGGAATTACTGTACATGGCTATCTCAAATAACTGAGGGTGGATTTTTGGATCTGCTGCCATATTTCATGAATGATGATGCCTGGTTTAATGCTACAGCACATGTGAACTCCCAGAACACCAAATACTGGTCAACAAACAATACCTATATGATTTATGAAGAACCTCTTAATGGCGAAAAAATCAAAGTGTGGTATGCCATGTCAGCAAGTTGGATTGTGGGTCCCACATTTTATGCATAATTTACCCCCATGAATGTACTTACACTGCCCTTCAGGAATGACCTGTCACACTTCATTTGAATCAATTTCACGAACTGATGAAAGAAATGCATGGCTGTCAGCAAAGGATTGTCGCTGCCTTGTTTGTCAGACCTAACCACTTGTGACTTTTATCTGTGGGACAGTCTAAAGGGAAAAGTGTTTGCAATTATCCAAAAAGCATTAAAAGACTTGAAGGAAAATATTCGTAATGAAATTTTGAGAACTGATGTGGCAGAGTTGTATAATAAGAAGCTAAGAGCACATGCAAAACTGTATTGAAGCACAAGGAGGGCATATTCAGAATCTAATGTAATATAAAAGACCAAGATCATTTCAGTAAACATAGACCACTGTATTAGCTTATTTGTGTTTCTTTATTATCTAATTATTACATGTTTATCTATTTGTTGTTGTATCTGCTCATAGCAGGCAACAATTTGTGTGTAACTGGCAGGTGAGCAGTCTGACTCGGGCTAGTTATTTGTGCGCCAACCTGTATATAAAGCAATTACAAGTTAACACATGCCAACCTGTATATAAAGCAATTACAAGTTAACAAATGCCAACCTGTATATAAAGCAATTACAAGTTAACACATACACAATGAACACAAGAAAATTCCAGTCCAAAAGTTAATGCTTGATGAATTTTTCTTTCCCTAGCATCTGAATGACTCTGGGCAGCTGTTCACATTATTTGCAGTTGTATAATTTTTAGAGCATGTTTAAATCCGACTTTTAAGCCAATCAGAACTTATTTTCTTGAGTTTTACCATACAGCAAATGATTTCCCTGACTTTCCCAGAAGCTCCAAGTCTATGTAAACCATGAATTTGTTTGACTTCCAGGTTTCACAACTGTAAAGTGGTACTGACTTAATATTTGCATTGATATATACTCTGGTTCAATATTAATTTTTCTGGCCTTCTAAAGTGGTCTGTGCATTGCATAAGCTCCTTTAGCCTACTCTATTCCATTTCTTATTTCTCACAGGTTCCTCCATCTGTAGCGATTATGCATAAAGATAGCAAAACTGGTCAACTTGTTCCATTTCCTGTTATCTAGGAATAATTTAATTTTGTGTTGTTGCAGTTCTTATCGCTTTGGTCTCTCCATTAGTCTTTAGTCCTGCTTCAACTTTCAAGCCACTAAGCTTAGCTTCCAACTTTTAGTTTAAAGTTCTTTAACCTGGTAGATCATACCAGGGGATAAATGAAATGTGCTTAAATGAGCTTGGGGTCCATGGGGCTTAGAGTTATTCAACATTTGTCTTCCCAGGAGAAGGAAAAATATGGAAAAAAACCTTATCCAGGTAACTCACCCTGAGATTTGAACTCGGGGCCTCTTAAGTGTGAGGCTGTCATGCTATCCCCTCACTATAGAGGCAAGATTCCATTCTTTGAATTCTTGGATAGTAGGCACAAACAATGAAATGTAAATTCTCTAACCTGTCTGTTAATCCCCATTGCAAGCCTTTCTATCATCACCAAATGCAATGATATTTAAGGCCATTGCAAGACATTTAAGCTCAGCACCTTCCAAAGATGGGTCACAAAGATTTTCAAGAAAATCCCCTCACCTCAAACTATGCTTTATATGGAACATACTTCAAAAACTTTTGTTTTCTCCAAAAAAATTTGATAAAAAAGATTAATAAATTCATGAAAGAGAACAAAGTAAAAGAAATTAACACTCTAAAAAGAATAATACCAGAAACCAGCTTTAAAAAATTCATCCACTACGCTTTGGTTCACACACACACACACACACAAAAAAAAAAGAGGAACGAGTTAGCCCCAATAAACAAGCACAGTTTAAAAAACCTCCTTTATACAAACATGAAAGGTAAAATCCCCACATTGGAACAATAAGGGATATATGAAATCAGTTACAAGGAATGTGAAAAAGGGTATATAGGAAAAACTAAAAGATAGATCGGACAATGTTTCAAAGAACACATGAGGAATATAAGGACAAAACAGACAGATAAATTAGCTGTAGCACACCATTTTTGGACTCAAAATCATAATTTTCACAGTGAACCCAAATTATTAAAATCAGTGCAGAATCCAATTGGATTAAAAATTAGGGGATATCTATTAATTCTAAAAAACAAATATATCACATACCATAAAATCTCAAAGATTCATCTATCCAGAAAAGAGACCTCTACAGGCCGCTACCACGAGTTCATCAGTAAATTTCAAATGAAGATGCGGGTAATAGCCACAAAAACATGTTCAAAATAAATTACTTATTTTAAACAATGATGTTTGAGTGGATGCTATGTTTTTACTCTTAACTGAATACCTTTAAAATTAAAAATAAAAAAATATTTGTAACATAGGGCTACAAAAAGTAGCCTATAGTGTATATTTTAAGATACAATGTGTTTTTAATTCATGAATGTTCATGTTGTTTACAGTCTAAAAATAATTAAATTAGGACAAGTAACGAAAATATGCAAACTTGTCTTCTACCATACTGAATGTTTGTGAAAAAAAAAATGTTAAACATTATCAATATCTTGAGGAACAATCAGTTTAACCACTTTCAAACATGAATACTTCATATCAGCGCCTACTATCAGTTTAAAAATGTTTGGACTTAACCCTTTAACACCAGCATCAATAAGTTTTAATCATATTATACCATATAGACAAAGAGGAAAATGCTATCTTATAAAAAGAGGAACAATGAACTAGAAATCTTGCACTAAACTGCTGCTGCCCTTTGCCTCGATTGAAGTTCCATAATGCAAAATTGCTGTATTGGACAACCTTAACAGTGGTTTCTTGATCAATGGAATTTTTAGTTTGTCACTTTGTTTCAGTGACAAGGGATCAACTCATTACCCATAAGACAAAATCATGGCTTGCAGATGTGAAAAAGTCAAAATTTAGCCCAGGAACCTTTTCATTCAAGGTGGTATGGGTTCTTTTACTTGCAAATAAACATAAAGGACCAACGACTTTACTTCCCTTCTGAAGGAAGCCACGATAAGAATTTTTATTTATGAAAAAATCCATCACCCTCTGCTGTGTTTAAACTTGTGGAAGTCTAGATTGTATAATTTGCACAAATATTGTAATCCAAAATTTTGTAAACCTAGCATATTAAAATGAACCCCCAATGATTTGTTTCATTTAATTATTTTAAATGCTAGAACAATTAACTGATTGTGTAAAATGGTTGGAAAGAAATTATCATGTCAATTTGCATAAAATTATACAAATGAAAGGAAAACAGCTTCTGGAGCAAAATAAAGAACATCACGCCAAACTGAATGTACTGTATTGTATGCCAAAAATACAGAAACTGCCACACAACAGATGTATTTATCATATTGTGCCTGAATCAGGCTTGAAATGCCTCAATGGCAATAAAATGACATTATATGGAAACTTTACTGGCTATCTAGTTCTGGCAGTGAATGTTTTACATTATTTTGTGCTGACATAAATACAGTCACCAATAGTCCTGATAACAACAATACTGAATAATGCACTATAAAAAAACAAATATATTAAAACATTGATTCTAAAAGCTCTGTAGAAGTGATTATCTGCTGATAGTTTGTCAACATTACGTACAATGATCTATCAAAATTCATGACATTTTCTAGATTAAAATTTAACACCCTATAAAAATTCCATTTCTCGCTCAATTCCAACAAACTTCAATTGCTCTGTTGGGCCATATCTGAAAAGAAAGGAAAATTTGCTTAGTAAACTCAAATTCTCATCAGAAACAACCCAAACAATCTGTACAATTAATTCTTGCTTTGTTTTCAAACCAACAATTTACCTATAGTCAAAGAAAAGTTCCTCTCCAGGCTGAATGGCTCTCTTTGCAAATATTCCAATCCGATGATCTCCGTTCACCATCATAACTTTTGCATAGCAATTGGGATTGATGGAATGATTTGCAAACCTTATTTTGTTGCCTTTTCGTGTTGCATCAACCACAAAATCTGTAACACATGCATTAAATGTACAGGGTAAATATGGGGCAAAAATGTATATTTTACATAAAAATAAAGTGATGACAAAGTATAATTTTAGTTTGTAGCACTGACTGCTGAGCCTTACTACCTGATTTTAATGTACCTAATTTTAATGCTGAGTAAACTAAAACTTAATTAGCATCACGATAGCAAATTCAGTAGTAGCTTATTGGGGCTTTGGCAACAGCTACCAAAAAGATAAAACTTACTTATTTCCCCGATATGATGTTTTATGTCATTAGGCTTAAATTACGATTTGAACAAAAGCTCTGTAATTAGGTGACTAAATGACTGGGACATAATTGCAACATGATAGACTATGTGCAATAACAAAATGGCAACAATTTGGTCGCCACTTGGCAGCCTCTTGCAGCAGTTTCTGTAATGATAGAAATAGTTTCACAGAGCTTTTTGCTGGTTCTGTAAAACTTGGAGCAAATATCTGGCACATAAAGATTATGAAAAACAAAGGGAACAAAGGCATAATCAAAGGCATAGGAAAGTTATAGGCAAGAGCTTAAAATATCTTGTAAGTAAAACCAAATTAACACCACAGTACACAGAGTATAATGTTTTCTTCTTTGTGATATACACTTAGCTCCTTCAGCTATATGGATGTATTTGTATGAGTCCTGTCATAACTGTTAAATAACCCATTTTATCAAAGGATAACTTCATGAAATAATACAGACCTTGAAGTCTGGATTTATGGCCTTGCAGTCTAAGACAAGATAGGAGTAGCTAATTTATCAAACTAAGGATTACAGGACTGAATCCAGTCAAAATATCTGTTCTGCATTCAAAGAAACTGTGGAAAAGGAGGAGAGGGTCTGAGACTGAAATTCTATACTCTATGCAATTTCTTTATAATATTAATTTATTCATTGATATTAATTAATCATATTTACTTTCTGTTGTGTATATATAACATTTTATATATAAAATTCATTGTGATTCAATATTATGTTCATTTTGTACATAGTTAACCTTGATTTGATTTGGAAAAGGGTAACTGTTAAGGAGAATATTTTATTTCATTATCATATGTATGTAAAGTGTATTGAAACAGCAGGGTTGACCATTGAAAAAGCAGAAGGAAGCTTGCCCCCTAGTAAAACATTTATATGGTTGAAATCAAAATCAAAGCCACGACATTTTAAATTTAGTGTAAGCAATGCTAAGAGGTTGTGTGCGCATGACATTAGGGCAGATATTAGCTATATTAGCTCTGCCTAGGGAGTGACCATTGCACTGTTGACCAATCAGGTATCAATAAGTCATGAAAGCTGTCTTAGGTAGGGGGAGTTAGGTCTGAAAGATGGGGAGAGGGTTGGAGAAGAATTGGATCTCTGAGTAAGAAAACGCTGAAGTGAGCAGATGTGTTGTTTTAAGAAGTAGGTGCTAAGCTCTAAGGAGCAGCCACTTGAAATGGGGATTAGGAATCCAGTGTAACTCTTGATTAAATTTGATATCATTATTATGGGAGTACAGTAAATAAATATCTTTGACCATTAATAGGCAAGTAAATTTTTACGTGGCACAAGCATCAACCACGCTAAGATCAGAGTATTAGTAAACGAGAATCCATGAAAGTTAATGGCTCAGGATTGATTTCATTTTGCAACTCCTCAATTACCACAATTGCTGTATCATTCCAAACCCTGAGATCAATATAGTTTAATTAAACAAAATAAGTCATCATGAAACAAAAAAATGTTAGCCTGGGATGTGGGGTTAGGGACTGTTATGTGGTGTACAACAAGAACCTTGAGCAAGCCCAACAGCGCAAGGCATCCCTCTTGTAAAGCAGCTGAATATGACACTTTACTACCAAGAAACTAAAGCAATTGGTGTGATGATTGATTGAGTGCAAATACATGCATTTTACAATATACTTTTTTTGATAAAAAAAAATCACTCATTAATATGCAGCATTATAAGATCAGATAGAGTTGGCATATTTCCATAAAAACCCTGGTAGAGCTAGCTTTCGACAGCGGGCGAGCCTCGTTTCAACCCTCCGACTGGCCTGTCTGTTCCCCACACCCTGCCGCCTGCGTCAACCTGTATGCACAAGAGTTAGTGTATTTCCTGATCTAGACGAGCGAATTTAGTTAGCATGTGCTTTATGTGGGAATACTAATTATCGTTATTGCTATTAATTATTAGTGCTGTTGCATGTGAGTTTTCCTGTGCATTAAAACGGAAGTACAATGGCATTCAAATGCTCTAAAGTTTATCGCAGAACAATAAAAGGCCAAGCTAGAGAAATAGTAGCAAATGTGCTGAAATTTATGCGATAGGGAGCTGATGGAAAGAATTTTGTAATCCCCGTGAATAAGCTTAATGAGCGTGTTGCAGCCGCAACGGGTATTTCATTATCCACAGCTAAAAAAATAAAGCAGGAGATGCTTGATGTACAAAGTGGCTCAGTTTCTTCGTTCAGTACACCAAAACGAAACAAACGACCTTATAAAGCTGCATAAGCCAAAGCAAAAGAAGTATATTCTGGATGAAATTTTAGAAGATGGGCACGTAGTTCTCCGCTTACCACCATACCATCCCGACCTCAACGCCATAGAAAAAATTTGGGCAAATTTAAAAGAATGGGTTGCCCTTCGCAATATCAGTTTCAAGATGGAAGACGTGTGGCATTTGTGCGAACAGCGATTTGGTGAAGTAGGAGAAGCAGAATGGGGTCCAGTATGCCGGCATGTTCACCAAGTGGAAGAGCAGTATATAACAACTGAAGGCCTCCTAGAAACAGAAGTGGAAAACCTGACATTCACTGTCAATGGTGACAGTAGCAGCAGTAGTTGCAGCAGTGATTCGGAAAGTGATTTTTCAGCAATGTCTGAATACGAGTGCGGCAGAAGATCGGAAATAAATATGGATGTTTTCGAAGATGACACGTTAGATGGTGTCAAAGAGCTTCCCCAATCACCTCACGCCTAAGCCACGCCCATCAGCAGTGAGAATCGCTCCTAAGGTAAGCACTGAAATGTGCCACGGTTTTTATGGAAGTAATCCAACTCTAATAGCGTAGTTGTTATATGTCTAAATGGCTGTGTAGTGTAAGACATGGTATGTGAGAGTTGACCATACCATACTGTGGTGCATGTATGCGTGTGTGTGTGTGCGCGTGCATGTGTGGGTGTGTGTGTGTGTCACATACAAATTATTCTTCAAATACAAACTTTAGCATAAATTTTGAGGAAACTTTTGAAATAGTTTCCTAAATAAAGATGCCTTTTAAATGATTGATTATTATTGTAAGTTATTGATTCTCAAAACACTACACTACATGACACAACATGACATGACACGGCAACACACTACGGTCGCAATTGGTGCCCAGTCAGAACATGGTAAAGTAGTGGAAATCCACCATAAAAGTTTGTATATAAAGGAGGAATTTACATACATATTAGTTTTAAGAGATGGTTTGAGTTGGAATAGAAACACTTTTAATTATTTATCTAAATTCTCTTAAATTTAGATTTCACAACTCTGTTACAGCTAATCCAAATGTTAGAAGATTACATACAAGATGTGATCAAAAAGTTTCCAGAATGGCTTTACAACAATGCAAATGCTGAGAATTCTTTAATTCCTACCCAGATTGTACATGCAGGGTTCCTTCCTGATAAAAATGAGAGGTCATGTGACTTCCTGTGACCATGCAGTGATGAGGTATGCACTCTGAAGTGAACACGTGTTTTGCATGTGCTGCGATTTTTCCACGTAGCAAAAATGTCACATTATGAAGAAGAAAGACGACCATAAAATTTTGCTTTAAACTCGATAAAACTGCGATAGAAGCCTATGAAATGTTAAAATGTTATGGGGAGGAACTTATGGACAAAACTCAAGCATTTGAGTGGTTCTCGAAATTTAAAAGTGGTGTGACATCAGTTAAAGAACTGATGAAAATATCAATCAAATGAGGGAAATGGTCTTAAATGATAGGCCCATTACAATAAGAGAACTTTTTGACATTAGGACTCTTCTTTGGAAGTGTTCAAAGCATTTTGAAAGAAAATTTGGATATGAGAAGAATTGCTGCCAAGTTCATGCCCCAACTGCTTTCAAATGTTCAAAAAGGAAAGCCAAGTGATTGCCTGCACAGATCTTAAAGAACAGCTACAAAATGAGCCACAATTTATGGAGAAAATTATTAGTGGTGATGAAACGTAGATTTATGGGTACGATCCAGAAACAGAGCAACAATCTTTACAATGGAAGAGTTCTTTATCTCTATGCCCGAAAAAGGCCAGACAAGTTTGATCTAAAGGGAAGTCAATGATAATTGTGTTTTTTGGCATTACAGGCATTGTACATAAGGAATTTGTGCCACAGGGTCAAACAGTGAATCAAGTGTTCTACAAACAAGTGCTGCAAAGATTAAGGGAGAATGTCGATGCAAACGGCCAGAGAAATGGAGGAGTGGTGACTGGTTCGTATCATGACAATGCGCCTGAACGCAAAACCCTTTCTGTTCGCCCATTTTTGGATAAAAATAGGATGAATACTGCTCCCCATCCCACTTATTCTCTAGATTTGGCATCAGCGATCTTTTTTGCTTTTCCCGCGACTTAAAATGAGGCTCCAAGGACACCATTTTGAGGACATTGATGTCATCCATTGTGAATCGGAGAAGGCTCTGAACACGTTGAGAGAAGAGGACTTCCAGAGGTGCTCCCAGCAGTGGCAGACATGCTGGGACAAGTGTATCAACTCCCAAGGAGCCTACTTTGAGGGTGATAGTGCAGATTAGACAAAACAAACTGTTGTCTAGTATTTATTTTGTCATTCTGGAAACTTTTTGATCACACCTCATATTAGTATTTACAACAATGTGGTAATGGATTAAGCTAAAATTTTTTATTACACATAATAAGTGATAAGTAGGAATATTTTTCAATTTAAGAACATTTTACATACTGCTAGTTAAAAACATTTGTGTCTAGTTTTAAATTATCATTCACGTATTCCATTATTGAGCAGTAAGGCTTGTCAGTAGCAAACTCTTCCCAGTTCTGTAACTAAGGACAGTTCTTCAATCAGCACAAATGTGAGCTAAGAGAGCCCAATGGTCTTTAACCATACTTCAAAATCATGCAAATGTTAACCATTGTCATCGATGATGGATTTATTAAGAAAAAATAATTTGTATTAAAAATTGATAATTTCTGGTAGAAGTCAAAAGCATTATATGCTAGTTGAATTAGAAAGCACAAAATCTTGAAAATTAACATTTCTTTTCAATAGTTGTGTAGATGTTCAGTTCTGGAAATGGCCTCTTATTTACCAATCAACCTTCTTATACTATAATAATAATAATGATAATTCAACCTACCATTGTTGAGATTAAATAGAAAACTGCACATGTATTTATCGTACACCTTCCCACGTCGATCTGCTTCATCTTGCGAGATGATCTCTCCACAGTATTCTGATATGAATTCATTTTTCTGGGCACTGTCCTTCAGGAAAATGCCCCAACCAGCCACATCCGATGGTGCCATTAGGAGATGTTTATCTATCCAAAAGTTAATAATTTTAGTATATTTCAAAATGTTTTAAACACCAATTTAACACTGCTTTTATTCAGATTTCTATTATTAACTTTCTCCTATTACTGGGTACAATGTTTTCTTTTATAAACATTAAAATTGAACATGGTTTAATTTCACAACAAACATTGCAGTATGGATGATACACAGAACAGGAAAGTGTGGAGTAGCACAGCATTCATTTAAACAAAATACCATTTTGCAGTTAGCCTATGGACAATATCATTTCTTGTATATCTTGTAACCTTATATACGGCATTCAGTTATTGTGTAACAACTGAAGCCTACTGAAAGAGTTAGGATAATATAATATGTATAAAAACATTTTTTGCTTCTACTGATTATATCACAATCTACTTATTCCAATATTCAAATGTAGTTCAAGATATATGTCTCTCTGTAATGCCTTATTGTAGCTGATGTACCTACCATATTGACTGACATATGAAGGCCGTGCCAAAAGTTTTTAGCACCTCTTAAGCCTGGCAACAATGGGATTCCTTTAGTTAGAAAGAGAAATGTTTCTTTATCTTGGAGGGTCCATCGGACAGTTTCCCCACCACAGGATTGCATGCAATGCTACAGTCAGAAGATGTAGATATTGCTGGCATACACAGTGAGGATGCATTTATTATACCACAATTTTCTCGTAATAATATATGACTACAAAAAACAGTTAAATGCAGAAGAATGCTACTCTTCTCTAGTATGTGTTTTTGGCCTCCATTAGAAATTGTTTTTGTGAATTTTGAAGGAGTTGGGCTAAGATGAACCTCGTTCTGGTCACCCCCAGCAATAGCAGTGACCCAAGAAAACATTGATGCTGCGAGGAAAATAACAGAAGATGACAATGTAGGGACCTTAAACAGATTGCGATGCACACAATTGCTCACAATTATTTAGGCCTCACCAACAGGTGCTTTGTGCTTGCTGGTGTTTTATGCTTGAGAAATTTGACAAAGGATGGTCTAAAGATAGTTACAATTTGTCACAGGTGAAAAAACATGGATCTACCATTATGACCCTGAAATGAACAGCCAATCTTCATTTGGTGCTTTCCAGATGAGTAACCACCCACAAAAGTTTGGAGCAATAGAAGTACTGGAAAGAAGATGGTGGCCACTTTCATGACCAAGATGGGTCATGACTTCTATGACATTGAATGCACATTGCACAATTAATGCTGAAATAATATGTGACTGAATATTTGCCAAAAGTCATTGCCACATGGAGGTCACAGCACCCAAAGTCAAAGAGTGGGCATCTTCTTCTGCATTACAACAATATCTCAGCTCATACGGCTGCCACAACCATTGCCTTCTTGGAGAAGATAAAGGTGCGAATCTTGCCAACCCATCCTATTCACATGACCTGGCTCCATGTGACCTTCCTATTCTCAAAGACAAAAGCAAAAATTGGTGGCCAGTGTTTTCCATCTGATGAATAGGCCACTGATGCAAACAACAGTGATCTAAGTAACATCCCTACAGAATCTGAGACTGAGATATTTTTAAATGGCTCCAAAGGATGAAAAAAATATATGCATGCTCAGGCAGAGTATTTTGAACAGCTTTGATAGTTATATTTTTAATAAAATGTTTTTCTGAATCTCTGCTAAAAACTTTCGGCATAACCCTTATACAATTGTCTTGACATTCTTTAAATAGCTAAGCTGAACAGATTAAGATGTTCATCCATAAGTTCAAGAAGTATCTTTATTGTTTGATGTATATAGTACCAATCTAAAGCTGTAATAATCAGAACCAGAAACATTCCAAAAGTTTTTGAAAGACATAACCTAGTTGCTGTTACTTCACTTGCCTATACTAAAACTTCAATGTTTTTTTTAAATATATTCTTTCATATGATTTCAACAAACAAAATGATTCCTGTCAAATTTGTACATGTTAAGAGTCTGATGCGCTACCTTTACATTACAGAAATTGCCTGCATAACTGATCTACATTCATTGTACCACTACTTCTTCAAAAATTTAAGAAACATTTTACTTTACACATAAGCTGCTATGCACATACACTTGATATAATAAAAAAACATCCATAAAAATCATATCTAAGATACTAAAATACTTACGTAAACCACGCTGGACGCTAACATTTTTACATGATATCTTAGTGATATCAAATTGGTCAGCTCCACATGTCTGGCACAGATCAGGATCACATTCCCTTACAGCAAGGTAACATGGGCATTGTTTTGTATTACATTGTGCCTTACAGCGGCAACCTGGGAACCTGTTTTGACCTATACAAAAAAAAAATATAATTGCTCCTGTCATTGCAAAAATCATACTGTTGAATTATTTTATGCTGAAATAACTATAATACACAGCAGAAACATTGAAGAGAGTTTACACTTATAAATTCTAATCTGTGTTGTGCCACTGATTTTGGTTTTAATATGCTTGATGATGTTAACTACTAAGATACTGTGTTCTCTTTTCTGAACACAGCTGGACATTAAACTAAACAGCAGGAATATATAAGTTATGTTCGGGGAGAGGATAAAGGCTTATTCGTATATAGCAATGCAATATGAAGATCCATAATCTAAATTCTGGCTTGTATCTAAATTTTTTATATATAATTCATCTCTTCTGGATAAAACACCTTAAAAAGGAGCTACATAGAAAACTTAAGCAATGCTTTACTTGTTTGAATAAGTTTAAGTGTAAAAAAAAAAATCTATGGACATAAAATTTCCTTTTATTAACTGGGGTTTTAAAAAAGAAAACAGTGTTGAGGTTACTTTGGACAATCACATTAGTATTTGTCTTAGCAGTTTTACAAATTATTGAAAGCTGGGCCTTCTTTTTAAGTATTTATGCTTTATCCTTTCTGGTTTCAGATTTCCTTTGCATCTCCATAAACAGAACAATTCATACTACTATGTTAAGAATCCCAATAATCATCAGACACTACTGTAACTATTGATTTCAATAGTTTAAAAAGTTATTACAAGCATACATATAGCCTAATAGAGCAAAACATAGGTCAAAACACTTCCAGGGAATAAAATATGGCTTTAGCACTAAAGGTACTTCAACTTTAAATAAAAATTCAATTTAGTATGAGGGTTTTGTGACTGATGTGTTCTAATTATTGAAATTAATTAATATGTCAATTTTTGTAACACTACAACATTTACTATTAATTAAATGGAAAACATGTTTTTCTATCATCAGTTTCCGTTCAACTGCAGTCATCCATTGTGGTCATTGACCATGTCCCTGGTGATACTTGGATGAACCTCTGCATCAGTTGGTCACCTGGCAGGATTTCAAAATTTAAAACATGGTTCCTGTTCTTCCAGATTTAGACATTCTCCCAAACTGTTTGCTGTTTACCTTGCTGTGTTATTCAGCACTTTTGGATTTCTGTTAATGGTGTGTTGGTTTTTCCAAAAATGCCAAGCCACTATTGATTTGTCTTCTTGCTTTTGTTTTGCTTATGTTTCTGAGGTATTTTTTTTTTTTTTTTTATAATTCTTGTTTCTTTTAGTTTTTCCAGCTGAACTGAACTGGTTTATTTCTGCCTTTTTTTTCTTGTGGGAGGTCATCTTTTAATTTCATTTGTTTTGTTTTTTATGGAGTAACTATTAAGAGAATAGCATTCTTAATGGTAGCCATCACCGCTGCCATCTTCACATTCTACTATTGCACACATTCTCTGATTCTGCACTCTCCCTACACTTACTTCTCTTTGTCTCTCCTGCTCTAAACATGAATTTACACGCAAATTCGAATTGGGTAAAATGTTTACAATGTATTATATTAAGTATGTTGCCTTAATTGAAAATTGTATTTGTAATCATCGTTACAGCTATTTCTCAGCCATCACCACCAAACACAGATATACCAATACATTTTTGTTTTCCCTTCTCGTCTCTCTCCTGCTCGCAATGTGAATTTCTGAGCAATTTCAAATTAGCTAAAAAAAAAAGGTACTATGTGTTATATTATGCTGTCTAAATATAAAAGCATCCATGATCATCATTACAGTTGCGCTGCCACCACCATGTGTAACATCCCACCCACTTTCCTCTTCGTCAATGGCTCAAAATGTTAATTTTTGAACAAACTTGGAGTTAAAAAATAAAATAAAATAATAATAATAATAATAATAATAATAAGAAGAAGAAGAAGAAGAAGAAGAAGAAGAAGAAGAAGAAGAAGAAGAGACCTAATCAGCTCAAATGGCCATTATTTTGTTCAAAATATATGGCAAAGCTTTTTATTGGTTTTATTTAACATTAAGTTACATATTTTTATATAGACATGCTAAATTTCAAAATTAAGTTATGAAAAATAGGGGTTGTCTTATATTCGGATAAATACAGTATATATATATATATATATATAAATATAAATTAACCTGAAATGAGAATATAAACATATTTTCATATTGGTAGCATATTTACCTCAAGAACTTTGAAATTTTTCTAAAGCTTTTATCTATGACTCATATTGTTAGCATATCTACAAAAAGTTCCCGTTACCTTGTAAATTGTATTAAAAGTTCTAGTTATTATTTTGTACATTGTAATAATGTGATATGGGCAAAATCGAATATATTGCTCAACTGAATGAAATATATTATTATTATTATTATTATTATTATGTGGAAGCTGGGCTGTTTCTTGTTTCTTTTACCAGTAAACACTGAGAAAAAAATTTGAAGAAAAAAAAAAAATGGAAAAACCCAAACAAATAAAACAAAAATTCAGGGAAGATGGTCCAGGTAGGTTTTAAAAAGCAGACCTCTTGCTTAAATTCCATACATTAATGACTTAAACTCCCTATGTTGGTAGTGTCCACTTTGATAAAGATTTCGCAAAATTTAAACTCTGGTGCAACAGGGTTTAGAACATATACTAAAAGTGGTATCTTTATTGAAGAGAGAGAGAGAGAGAGAGAGAGAGAGAGAGAGAGAGAGAGAGAGAGAGAGAGAGAGAGAGAGAGAGAGAGAGAGAGAGAGAGAGAGAGAGAGAGAGAGAGAGAGAGAGAGAGAGAGAGAGAGAGAGTGATTGGATTAATTGTTGGGGAGCTTTAAGGTATTCACCTTTTTGTTTTCCCTGATAACAATTTTAATGATGAACATTTGTTTTCAGCTTACTGCATACCACAAAAAAATATTTGCATCACATTTTTGTCTTTTATTTATGAGTAATTCATAAATAAAAAGCTTAACAAAGGCAGCTTTAACACAAAAGGGATCAGAATCCATCAGAATGGACCACCAGATGATATAATCTCTACTGAAGCTATTCTGGATAATACTTAGTAATGAAATTGGTTATGTGGGCAATGTATTTTTTTTTTTTTTTTTTATGTAAATTGCACCCAGAATATTTATTTTATAGCATTCCTCTCAGCAACCTGTGTGCAATTAGAAGTCTCAATGATTTGCTAATAGTAATTATTTCCACTTGATGTTTTTGCATACCAAACTGGAACGGCTACTCTGATTCAATCTTGGTACTCTAATCCATAACAACATATTAAGGGAGTGGAAGTTAGCTTGTTTGTATGCACATTGCTGCAAGAAGACACTTGAACACAGGAGAAAATTATGTACTTAAATTTATGCATAAGAGCCATTAATATAGATATTTTTTCTTAACTTCTTTTTTTCCAGACTATAATCTAACTACTGTATATACATGTTGAACTATCTTACTATTTTAGTCAAACTATACAGACCTCTTTGATTACTACATGCATGTAGTAATGACTGCATACTGTAAGAATTAATTCTAGCCTATATTTATGCTTTTTATACTTCTCTGTAACACCTTATTGTTCAGTGCATTTCAACATTTATTTCTGCAGTTATTTCTAGGTATATGAAAGACTACAATAGGTAGCAGTTTGATCTTGTATGAAGATCTCTGAGTTAAGGGTTTAATGGCAGTTTCCTATGAAACATGGTAAACATTATGTGAAATTGAAGGATGACATAAATAACACCTTTTGACTTACAGTCAGAGCTGCACTGACAGAACTTCTCACAGAAATTCTGAGCTCCAATACATGGACACATAATTTGGTCACATGGTTGGTTTGGATGGTCACATGGAGTAAAATTGTACACATGGTTGGAGCTGGAATCTTTTTTCAACTGGATCTTGCGACAATGCATTGACCATAGACGATGCTTCTTCTTCTTCTTGCGTGGAGGAGTAAAGTCCTTTAATGACTCTTCAGTTGGAATGTCTGCAGCTTCCTTTTGAGCAAACTGGTAAACCTGCACCAAAAACAAAAAAGTTATAGTTGCAAAAATAATGAATCACTTATAAATCAGAAAATATAAAAGTATATAGAAGTCATACCTGTTGGCAAGTTTTGGTAAGCATTATTTGTGAAATGGCACAATAATTGCTGAGAAATACTTTATGGAGTGCACGGAACAAAGATTGGTCCGCTCCTGTCCATTCATAATTATCGTCAGCACCTGCAGTTCCAAGAAGTGAAAATGAAGTTGTGGTGGACATAGGTTCCTGCCCAGTGTTATCTTCCTTAGCTACTGCCTTCATTCCACTGTTACCACTGTCCTTCCTGGAATTCCGTTTGAATTCTGTAACATTGAATAAAATATTACACTAAATAGGCAAACATGAGTATTCAGGATTTCCTATTGTTTACATAGAGATGGAGCAATTTATCAAAAAGCACATTACAAAGGAGTTTTAAAGTGAGCACCAGGATCATAACAGCACTGCCAGTATTTTGTTATACAGGAGTTCTTTAATCTGCCAGTAAATCTGACTTGGGACTGTCACTTTTAAGCACACTTGAAAACAATCAGTCTGGACCATGTTTGAACCTTGGGCAGAAAGCCAACACCATACCAACTGAGCTACCCAGGCTACATAGAAACTTTGAGTTGGACAATTTAACAATCTATATGTGAATTTATGTGTATTGGGCTTTTTAAAAGGATTTTGGTTAAAGAAACAGCAATAGATGATTTTATTATTATTATTATTATTATTATTATTAACTTAATTTAGATTTAGTAAACATTAAAAAGTTTGGTAAAAGCGAGTCCATATTCCATGATGTATCAAGACATCTGTGGAACCTCACAGAAAGAAAGATAAATGGATGCAAAATGTTGGAATTAGTAGTTAAGTGTATGTATAATAAAATAAAATTATGACTGTCTCCATGTCAAGTGGTCAGTGAGCTGACTTCTCACTCAGAGTTCCCAGGTTCGATTTATAGCTGAGGCAGGCAATTTTCTTTAACTGGAATTATTCCCTATCTCCTACAGAGTCTGGAAGTATGTATGTATGTCATAGTGAATGGGCATGTGCTTAATGAGATAAAAATGATAAACCTGATGATAATAACCTGCTGTGTTTAGATGAGTTGTTTCATATGTCAAAGCCCCTGATAGGACCATAGAAGTTAAAGGGGGCTATACAAATGAAACAACAACAATAATAATAAAATATAAATAAGTAAATAAAAAATAAAATTATCAACACTGTTGCACACACTTTGGTATTAAAGCTAGAAACATACTGTAACAAAAACTCTCTTTCTCTCTCCCTCTGTTTTTTTCTTTTTACTTTAACTAACACCTCTTTATTTTTCCACAAATTGATTACAATCTATCAAATATTAAGTATTTTAGACAGTGGAGCACTATAATTTAAATGAATTAAGTCATCTTTTTTACATTTTTGCTCCACTTCGCCTACATTTGGGAAGACCGGTTTTAAGGTATCTTAGCCCTATCCTCAATTCTGAGGTTGACTAACGCTACATACAACTACTGGTTCTGCGCAGCCTGGTGCTGTGCTGCCCTCATTCTTGTCAATAGGATGATGTCATCCATGGCAGGGACTTCAAAATTCATAAGGGAAACTTCTTCCTTGGTGATAAAGATGTTTTCCCAAGTTTGGTGTTCCAAAGGTTTCTTTACATATTTTATCAACTTTTTTTCTTCCTTTATGTTATGATTTTCAGATCAAAAGTGATGTCTACTGCAGACTTGTTTACATGCTTGTACCTAATGTTTCTCAAGTATTCTTTTCATCCTAGTTCCCAAATTTCGTCTTCTTCCCTGATTTTTTAGTTTTTAGTGTGGTATCTTTCAAACATCCTTTGTAAGCACAACACTAAGCTGCACACAACCACCTGTTGTATGTAGTGTCAATCAACCTCGAAACTGAAGATAGGATTAAGGTACCCTGAAACTGGTTTCCCAAATGAAGGCAAAACGGAGCAAAAAGTGTAAAAAAGGTGACTCAATTCATTTAAATGATTTCAATCTGCTCAAAAATAACTGCCTTTCATAACAATTCTGTCATATATTCTCTTTACAACATTTATTAGTGACGATGAAACTCCATTGAACTCGCCCAATGTTGGGTGAAAACTACACTCTCAGCAGGGCTTCATTGCACCTTTTTGTATCTGTTGGAAAACTCTAAAAGCAGCCACACATGCAAAACCACCACAGGTGCACAAACTCACTCAGGGGTAACAATCATAGCTGCGATGTCAAAAGAATTTACTGCAGCACAGGTGTTCACTGACACACTATGTAACAAACGATGCCAACAATCAGTAATGACTTACAATGCAAACAATACACATATGTTCAGCGATCAGCCACAGGGCAAAGTCACAATATAGATGAGATGTATTTCAAACAATAAGCATACTATACACAAATCAGACACATTTTTTAAACCTTTATCTTTAAAAGCTGGTTCACAGCCAACTGCTAATGGTATCCAGAACAAGAACAGGAATGTTGATGCATGTGTATTTCAATGGAAGCCTTCACAACTGTTGGGAATGAGAAGCAAGACTTTCCCAAGTTTAAGTTTCACATTCTCGGGCATGGCATAGTTGTTCCATTTTGACTCTTGTTCTTCTACTTCTTCATTTTAAGGGCTCTACTTTGTGGCGATTATTCCACACGACTGTGACTCCACTAGAGTTCTCTCTAGTCGCAAATACAAATGGGTAAATCAAATCGATAGGAATTCTAGAACAGTTTGAGCACTGATTGTTTCTCAAAAGCATACGGTTTGGCTGCTTAAGAATTTCTAACTTCTCAGTTGGCTAATCTGTATTATGTTGACTGGATTCATATAGTAAGTCTGCTAAGCCAAAGAGCAGGTAAAAAAATATCATTGGTCAATAAGAAACAAATGAATGTATCCTCGCTCTTGTCACCAGGTTATTGTGAAACAAAATGTTCTTGGCTTCCCATTCTGGTCTCGTTCTGCATACCATTACTGGCCTATTGTGAACTAGCAAAAAAACATTCCACTCCTTCCTATTTATGGCACACGCATAAAAAAAAATCAGTAATGCAATAGTTGCAAAGGGTTGATACCTTTAGACCAAATCATCCCTTTACTTTCACATACCTTTGTCATACTTATTACTGTCATTGCTATCTTCAGAACTGGCCTCATTTCCGGAATCTACTGATGCCTGCTTACGTACTTTCCTGGGTCGCTGCTGTGAAGATGCATTACCTGCTTTCTGATGGTCTGCAGAGCTTGTCTGAGACTCCATATTGGCATCATTTTCTTCCCTAGTGCGCTGAGCTATAGCAGCCAGCTTTTCTTTCATCCCTTCCTACAATGTAAGGTTAGCAGATTTAAAATGGTCTTGGGTCTGATGCATAAATAAATTGTAATAATATTACTCAGCAATACTACATATGTAATGACCATTTAAACCCTACACTGGCTGTTTCCAGATACCCAATAAATTTTAGCTTTGCAGAACAAATCTTCATATTTTTATTATATTTTAATGGAACTAAAACTGGAATATTATATGGTATGCATCTATTACAAGTAATAATGTATTGACAAAGTTTCTCCCCCCCTCCCAAAAGTTTTATTTTGAAAAACTATTTTGCATGTTTTTTACTTTTTCCTCTCAAATATTACTATGTTTCAATCTCTGTTTTGCATTGCAAGCAAACAGCATGTAATACACCTTGTAAGGGGAGATAGGTGTTTGACAGTATTATGCAAACTAACCATCCAATATACTCTTACTGCTCTTCTGTGTGACATATAATGTAAACAACTAACATCTGAGATAGCCATTCTAAAATATCATGACATTTTCCTCATGACACTTTAGAAAATAGTGAAAAAACTGCAATACTGAATATATATTCTTTTAATTTTTCATTTATATAGCCCCCTTTAGTTTCTATGGTTATACAGAGGGCTTTACTTTAGAAAGAACTGCTGGTGTTTTTCTTGCTAAACTGCAGGGTTTCTTAACGTTGGCTTTTTAATGTTATAGGTATTATTCAATTCATGTACATTCACTCTGTGGGGGATAAGGAACGATTGTGCTTTAAGAAAAATGAAAAATTCTTCGCACCAGCCAAGAATTGAATTTGGGACCTCTGGATGAAAACTGACCACGCTACTGCAGGGATATAGATATATACATAAATGCACAGATTGAGAGGTTAAGTGCAAATAATTTGATATAATGGAAAACAATATGTTTAAACCATAACTGTGTCTTATTTTGTCTCTTTACTAATAGCATTGTCATAAATGCACAAATTTCAGGGACTATCTGTTTTGAACTGTCCTTGGAAGATAAACTTAAATATTAAGTTTGGTATTTAACCAATTCTTTTTTAGCTATCGTGATACACACACACATCTGTATCACGATACACTTTTTTTTGGATACAACACTAACAAAATATTACCGTGAAATCTAGGTATCAAAATTTTGGTCTACCTATGTACTATGTTTGAAACAGAGAAAAAGAAAAGCAGTCAACTTCTCATATACGAGGTACACAGTCACTGTTTGCAGTGAAAGTTTAGTCAACTGAAAATGTTTCAGCCATACCTTAAAAATAATCAAGTTGCATATTCTGGTTTTATACTGAAAACACTAATGGGCAGGTCTACAATATACTGTTTAACAGAACTGTTGCAAAAATTTTAGAAGATTTAAGAATTTATAAGTCTAAATGTTTATGTTACAAATAAAGAAAGTATATTAAACTTACTAAGTGCATGTAGCAATCTGAACCACAGGGATCAGCAAATGGTTTCAAATCTGGTCCTTTCCTCTTGTGGAGATTTGGTCCAGGATGATATGCTTGTAAGCCTGTAATGATAACAATAATCAACATACTATTTCTGCTTGTGTACAGATAATTCTATATGTTTCTGTTTGATTACTTACGATGAAGGAAACAGTCATATTTGAAGCACCTTCTACAAAACAACGTATGAAATGAGTGCATAGTTTGTTCACGTGGCACAGATTCCGCTGTAGATCCATCAATGTTTGGTGTACACTCTGGAGGCAAAGCATTGGGGTCTAACCTTTCTGTTAGTTCTATGTATCTGCACAGAGGAATTCAAAGTACTAAGTTAATGCAATTTTTAAGAAACTACTAGAACTTAAACATGAAATTTATGTACTATGTAGTAAATAACATTTTTTTATCCTGTTCAAAATCGCATTCTCCATTTTCAATGACATACAACCCACTATTTGAAACTCTTCATTTTATAGTTCCACATTGATATTGGAACTAATTTCTGTTTCTCGGCCCAGAAAAACTTGTGGGCTATTTGCGAAAAGAGACTTGCAAAATTTGACTGTTCCAAAAGAGAATATTTGATATTAGCTTTAATTGAAGTGTGGTTTCATGACGATTTCAAAATTTGTGTTCCAATCTTATGGAGTCAATGCCTAACTGTAATGGAACTTTAAAAAAGACAGGAGGACATTTTAAGTATTAAGAAATGTAAATTGGAAGTAATTTATGATTAAATTCACGAAAGCATATAATTGTTCTGCTTCAATTAATTTGCATTTCCAAACTCCTTCTATGTAGGCTTTGTGTGGAAGAATGATTAATGACCATTGATTAAGCTAAGAGTTGGTTAACTGTGAAGTCTGGGACTTAGAATATTTACAACATTGGAGGGTTGAGATTTTTGTGATTTAATGGAAAAAATGTGAGTATACTGTATGGTTTTTTAGTAACAGAAGCTCCATTAACTGTGAAATTATTTTCACTTTAGTTTTAATTTTAAAATGTTAATGAGCTGATGTATACAAATAAATTTTGCTTGTGCCAAATTGTAAAATCTTGGAATGTCACTGAAAATGTTCTAATATTTTACAACTTAATGTAAGTGAAGTTTAAGCATTCACATACACATTAACATTTTAAGATTAAAACTGCAAAGTATTAGGTTGTGTTTGTTTAAAAATTTTGTTTATGCTCTTTGGCTATTATGAACCAGCCTTAACTTGCTGATGTTTTATTTCTGTCAGTTGGTATTGCAGAACTACTGACTACAGCATCTTGCAATATGTAGGCTATAATTCCTTATGTCACCAATCCTTTATTTGCTCCCCTAGAGTTGTGTCACCAACCCTTCTTCATGATTGGTTCACTTTAATGGGAGGAGGAAGGGGATAAAGAATTGGAACAAGTACATGGAATGGTAGTAATTCTCTTCTTAAATTCCATGATTTATCTGCACAGGTACCATGCATATGTACTGAAACATCATGACTGTGTGAAGAAATTGAGGAATACCATTTCTTTATGCTAGCAAGAGACCATATGGATGGAGACCTGAACTAATTAGTAATGTTAATATTTACTAGATGTTTGCACAGAGGCTACAAATTACAAGTGAAAACTCCTAATGCTATTAGTCAGTACTATTAACTGCTATTGCAAAATTGTAATATTATAAATTATCAGTGAATTATTTAATAGTGTAGCAAAAATGAAGAAACAATCCAAAAAAACGTAGTACACCTAAACAATATGCAAATTGTAAACACATGAAAAGGCTGATATGTTGCATTTTCATGACTTTCTCTACCTTCTGAAAACAAACTATTCTTACAAACGAATATTCTTCTATCTAGTTCATCCTAATCAAGATAAACATATTACTTTTTTGTAAGTAGAAGGGAAATAAGAGAAACTAGGCTAAAGCAATAATCAAATCTTTTGAGAGCTATGAGATGACAATGAAATTCAATTATCTTTGCATGGACAGGAGTTACAAGAAAACAGAATGATTACTTCCCACTTCAGAAAAGTATAGATATTTTAAAATTTAAACCAATAACAAGGAATATCTTGGAAGTGGTTAAAAAAAAAAATAATAATAAAAAAAAAATTAAAAAAAAATGATTCCAACATATGTTATGTATTTCAATGAGATCTACGCGTTTTGTACAGTAATATTTTATCTATCTCTTACAGTTTACCAGTTTTGCAAAAGACATACAGAATGAAGATAACTTTAGAGGCTATTATCATAAAATTCAAGATATTTTATTTGTCATGTGAATATCTTTAATATATGGTATTTTATTAAAATTGTTAACTAATTGTTGGGAAAATAGAAAATTTCAAAAAATGCTCCATGTAAAGGGTAGTTTGAGGTGGAGAGATATTCCTGAAAATCTTCATAATACACTCTTGGAAGACAATAAACTTAAATATCAACTGACTTTTCATTTTTGAGTTATGCTGTTCACAGACACTTGACACACATACATGGGCCTTTTTTTTCTATAAGTTTTTTTTTTTTTTTTTAAATTTAAGTGTCCTCACAACATTAACAGAACTTTCTAATAGCATTTCATTTATGAAAAGCATACTGTAATGGAAGTAAAGCTTCACAGCTTTATTGGTTGATATATACCTTAGTTTTTGGAGGAAGATTATTAAATTGAATAATTTTTTTAACTCATTATTTACAGCGCTAACCAAACCATACCATTTTTGAAATTTCATCAAAGCTTGCAAGAAATAGGGAGCCTGCAAGCAAACTTAAACGAACATGGTGCAAGAAGAACTTGCAGAACGCCTTAATTTAAGGAACAGGTTATGATTTTTGTTAGTGAGCAGAGTATCTGAATGATTGTAAAATTATGGTACTTCACAATCTTTGGTGTGGTAAGGTCTACACAAGCTACGCCATGTCAATGTCATTTCATTGTCAGAAAGTACAAGCACTGAGTCTAGCTGATTAATATTAAAATGTGAATCTCTTCATGATTACAACAATGATAACATACCAATATGTAAATATCATTATGGTCTACATTGAAGAACATGTCGGTTTGGGTATCTAGGTTGCAGGTTCAAACCCAGACCAGACCGATGGTTTTTAAGTGTGATTAAAGCGACAGCCCCAGGTCAGTAGATTTAGTGACATGTTAAAGATTAAAGAACTACTGCATGATAAAATTTCGGCACACAGGTAACGCTGAGATGATCCTGGCACTTGACAGTGTTGTTAACAAATAAAATAATTTTTAATTTTGTTTTTGAAGAACATCTTACGATTTACTAGCTCCGTAATCACTTTTAAATGCAAAGTTTCATGCTACCAATCTATTACGGACATCATTCTGATGACACACACTAATGCTTGTACTATCAAATGACAAATTTCTGGAAATGGGTCTCTTTCTGAAAGTTCATAAATTGTCTCCTCTATCATCCTTAAAAGCTTGTAACATAGTCACATACAGAATTACCCTGTATATTTAAGTTGCTATTTGTTTATATACTTAAAGAGCATAATGAACATTCTTAGTTCTAGCTATTATCGAATAGTCCACACTTCCATTGCACTAACTTAAAACATGAGCTTGCTACTTCAATTTCACTGAGTATAACAACAAGCAACAACAATTAAAGAAAAACAGAAGTAGGAGCACTTGCTAAAGTGAATGTCTTAATTAAAGCATTAAAATTATATCTAGTCTTACCACAAATACTGCTACAAATATGAACTTGAGTATTTATGTAGTTTCAAAAATAATTTAACATCCTTTTGGTACTGGTCATTTACATGTATTACAAACACAGAACACCACTCATTTTTCAAAATGACTGTCTTAGGCCTTCTCACAGGTCCTAAGTCTCTGTGGCCATGCATCAATTGAATTACGCACAGTCTCTATAGGAAAATCTGCCACTGCCTTCACCGAGGAGCACTTCAGGCTGTCGATATTGGGATGCCTCCTCTTATAGACTATGCCCTCAAATACAGACCACAACTTGTAGTCCAATGGGTTGAGGTCAGGACCTCTGGAAGGCCAATCATCTGGTGCAATGAAGTCCAGAACATTTCTCTAAAGCCAGTCCTGGGTAGACTTTGCATTGTGAGCAGGTGCTGAATCCTACTGAAAGCTCCGCTGTTGATTTTTGAATCAAGCGTTGCCCAAATCCTTCACAACAGTCTTCAACACAGTGTTTTGGTACACTTTGGCAGAAGTTTTCACCCCTTTATCACAAAATTGGAGTTTAGTGGTGCTGTCATATGCCGCTCCCCACAAACCATGAGTGAGGTAGGATGTGGCGTCTTTGGATCTTCAGAACCTTCTCATGAGCTTCTCGAGATGATTTGGCATAAACACAATAATTTTGTCGATTGAAAGCCTCCTGAATAGTAAACATCTTTTCATCTGTGAAAAGAATTTTTCTGTGGTCAGTGTTTGTGCAATGCTGAAGAAAGCATTTTGATTTTATCACCCTCTGCTCTTTCAGATGCTGGGTTAGAAGGTGACCTGTGCTCCGCCATTAAGCTTTCAACCCTAGGTCATCATCACTCAACAGACAAGACATCAACATTTTTTAAATGCTCAGCTCTTGAGCCAGCAATGACTGCTTTTTCACAGGATTTCGTCAAATACGAGCTGCCACTGATTTAACCGTCTGTTTGTCCCTAAAGCTGTGTGGGTGACCTTGTCACTGGCAATCCTCAACAGTCTCAGTTTCTAGGAATTGGTTAATGGTCCAACACACAAACATTCTACTTATTTTCAGCTTCTTAAGGGTAACAAAAATTTCAGAAGCCGATTTACCCACCTTATGAAGGGCTAACACTGCTACACGATGCTCATAATTGCCCCACTCCATTGCTAAAATATACAGAAACATACTTTCTCTTCTGCAGCTACACTCATAATGACCCCTCTTAACTTACCCCCATAAGGGTTATCCATAACCTTCAAAACCAGTAACAATATTTACAGTAAGACTAGGTAGGTACATGTAAAACAGTATAAAGTCACATTAACAAAAATTCAGAAGTGAAAATGGCATACAATGGATTAGTGCTTAGAAGTTCAAATGGTCTAAGAGAAAAATTTAATTTTTACATTGGAATGGAGTTGATGTATCCAAAAGACAAACAGTGAGAGGGATTAAAAAAAAGAAAATAATCGCTTGAGAAAAATTAAGCTACTGGTAAGTATCTGAAGCTTTCAGAGTCTATGCTGTGTGTCAAATAGAAACAATGTTAAAAATCTGCAATATAAGAGAGAGAATTATCTCACTTTTCTCGCAGTTCTTCAGGTCGACCCTTGTCTGGAAACATAGCAGAGATGGCTTGGAAAATCACCATCTGAGGAAATGATTTGGCTGCTGCCGCTGCTGCTGTGGTTGACGTAGATGCTGTTGCTCCTAACTTTGCTCCTGAACTTCGGGTACTACTATTGTTCAATTTCTCTTTCTCCTTCTCTTTTCCATCTTTATCAGTATTCTTCTCCTGGACACCCTCCTCCTATAGTGAATCAATTTATTTGCATTTGTTCTTAATGTATAACTTCCACACATGCACATATTTCCAATATTGTTGCACTAATTACTTACATCTTTATTTTGATATTGCATTAGAGCATTTACAAGTTCCACAAAGATGGCATCATCAATGAAACCAGCTTCACGGTCTCCATGGACCTTACCATCATAATTCTTAATCAGCTCTTCAATGAATGTTCCATCCTGGTCTAAGATTTCATCCCCCATATATGGAATATTATGCAGCACTGTCTCATCCTCCACCTGTATGTCATACACATATCTACATAAACATCAGCATAAAATAATGGTATATTATGCAACATTTACAAAACTGGAGCTTTACTGATAAATGCACTTAATTAGAAAAGGCAGGTCTATAGTTTATTGGAGAAAGGTGTTTTTATGTGGAGTGAGGTAGCCACACTTTCCTAACCAGGGCGAATTAACAAGACAGCTGTATGGAAATTTTCATGACCATCACGGCAAGCTGGTAAAGCAAATGGTTCTCTCAATCACATCTACAGTAACGATTTATTTTTTTGTGTTTATTGCTCCAGAATAATTTGGTTCTTCGTGGGTCAGCGCATGGTGGGAGAACATGCACAGAAAGGGTGTGCCCAGCGATTGCACTTCTATTTTATATAAGTGTTGGGCTACCAAGTCATAAAGTCAACATTTTGGCTTTCTAAATCTACTTCAACCATTAAGCAATTAACCTAGCTAAATTATTAATCTTCTATCCAGGCTAAATGAATAATTTTCTGTTTTCTTTTCACTAATTATTATTAGCCCAAAGCCGATGCATTTCATTGCTCATTCTGAACCTGTGTATATTTTTTAATTATTTGAAAGCACTGTGATATTTAATGTGAATTTTAACTTTTTTTTTTGTTTGCTTATTTCACTTTGAGCAAGATTTAAATGCAAGAATATTCACTTTACTGTTTGGCTGTGTTATACAAAAAATGTAAATGGCACGTTATTTATGGACGCTCTTCAACTGCTGTGGTTCTCAGCATCCCATCCTAAATTGAGCATGAAAGACCGCTTAATTTTGCTCAGAGGCTTCTCTATCAGGCTTGAGGTTCTTTTACGTGCCGTAAATCTACGACACAGGACCCATAGCTTTGCTTCCCTTCTGAAGGAAGCCATGCTAAGGATTTTTACATCTGAAAAAATCCATCGTCTTCTGCCAGGTTTGAACCCGCGACCTTGGGTATATGAAGTTAGAATGGTAACAATTACATCACGGAGAGCGACACTGTGTTATATAAATATTATTGTTACAATACATGAGAGTTGAATTTGGATGAGGCTTTTCTTCCATATTTGCAAATACAGGTTCACAATATTCACTTTCAATGCTCTTTGAGTTTGATCCTACGTTATATAAGTAGCTGGTTTAGGGATAGTCAAGATAAAGTTGTAGTGTTTAGCATGTGCAAACAAATGTTATACTACTAATTACAGTGTTACATGCTTTTAATAGTAAGCTCCCTTTTACTACTGCTCTAGCCATAGCCAGTAAGGTTCTACCATCCTACCTTCCCATTGCCAACAAACTGAACTTTGAGGGGCATTATGTACTTTCTGCTTATAAGCTTTATAACATAATCTGAAAAGCTTTTCTCTCTAACTTCCCTACTGAATGAACTATTGCAAGTCATTTCTTATATAAATGCTGGTACAAAAATTATATTATTTTATATCACTTTAACTATGAAAGTGCTTTTACTATCTGTGGATAGATTATTTATGTATTTGAACAAGGTACCAAGCAGTCTTTGGACTCATAATAAGCGACAGTCATCATTTCTAAGTGTGGCAGTATCATAATAATTACAAATGGCAGTACAATCACTGTTAAATTTAACCCGCAACTATCCTTTACATGGAATACTTTTTACTTTCTCTACACGTACTATGTACATAGTGTATAGAGAAGATATTGTAATGCACCTAAAAATTTGATATTTGTGTGTGTGTGTGTGTGTGTGTGTGTGTGTGTGCGTGCGTGCGTGTGTCTGTGGGTGGGGCAGGATAGCTCAAAAACGAAAAGTCTGTTTAATTCCAAGCTTGATATTAAGATCAGTATCTTCCAAGGATACGACACAAAGATTTTCAAGAAAATCCCCCACCCCAAACTGCCCTTTACATGGACTTTTTTTTGAAAACGCTGAATTTCTCAAAAATGGCTCTAACCATTTTATCAAAATTGCTTATATTTAAGATATTTACATGATAAATAAAATGTATATCTTGAATTTTTTGGTAATAATCTCTAAAGATCTCTTTATTTTGGATGAATTTTTTTGAATTTTGCATAACTAGTAAACTGTAAGAGATAGACCAAAAACTTCCTACACATAAAATCCGGGGCTCTGTAAATCACACCATTTATGGCATATACATTTTTATCCCTGGAGTTGACCGTTTTTGAGATATTCCTTGTTATTGGTTTCGGTTTTAAAATACTTAAAACTTTTCTCATATAGGAACTTGTCAACTCCTGACCATGCAAAGAAACAGATTTTAATCCCATAGCAACCACATTTTAAAACATGTGACTGCTAATTAGCCTAGTGTATTCCCTCATTTCCCTCCTACTTATAAGGGACTAAGTAATACAACTGTTTCTGCTAATGTTTTAACTTGAAATAGAAGAATAAGCTTATTAATAATTTGTTACAGTGTAGAGAAAGTCATGTGAATGGAACACAAGATTTTTGAAGTACAAGTATTGAAACATTTAAACCAATAACAATGAATATTTTGGAAATGGTTAACTGCACAAAAAATTTATTGGACATAAATTATGTGCTTTAATGAGACTTGCATAGTAAGATTTTGTGTGTATGTGTCAGTTTACCAACTGTGTAAAAATCATTTGAATAAAGAGAACTGTAGACGCTATTCTGAAAAAATTCAAAATATACATTTTATTTCTCATATAAATATCTTTAATATGTGGTATGTTAATCAAAATTGTTAAGTCCCTTTTGAGAAAATAAAAAATTGTAAAAAATGTTCCATGTAGTTTGGGATGGGAGGATTTTTCTAAAATTCTTTGTATTGCATCCTTGAAAGATACTGAACTTAAAATACCAAATTTAGTAGTAAACAGACTTTTCATTTTTGAGTTACACTATTCACAGACATGCACACAGAGACTTTTTTTCTAAAAATGCTTTTTTAAATTCAGGGGTTCTCAAAAACATTATTTCTGGTGAAATTTTAACATCAAATTTTCAGGTGGAATGCAATAGCTTCTCCACCTACTATGTATACTGTAAGTGGCAGAAAAAGCGAAAATTGCTACACTATTAGCAGCTAACTTCTGAGACAAGTCTGAGGGAACCTATCATGGGAATAGCCTTCTAGGCTAGAGTGTGGTTACTCTGGCATGTGACAAATGACATCTTCTTTATAGGGGCTAATTTATTAGAGTAATTATGACTCTCTGCAACTGCAATAACATAAGAAATAACTTGAACCCACCATGAAGTTTTGCTGAATTGGTGCCCAAGTGTACATGGTAGGAATTGGTGTTACTGCATTTATTATTTTCACAGGACTACTTTGTACTTCTCCATCAGAACTCACAACCTCAGCTTTTTTCATACATGCAGCATGAAGTGGGACATCTTGCATGGATATCCATACAGCTTTGCCATCTGTCCATCGTTTCTGCTCAGCAAGCAGTATGTCTGCAACAGCACTTCCATAAATTCCCTGAATTTCAGTATGATTATGTATGCAACTCTAAGTAAAGTGAAGATATTTACTGTAAAATGAATTCATAACTATTTTTTTATGTTTAAACCTTAATATGATTTTCTCTAAGCCTTATAAATGTATGTATTTCCTTTAATAAATATGCAATTAAGTTGATATAGTATAAAAATGTACAAATAGAGGGAAAGGTACATATACATAAGTGCATTTCATTTTTAACTGAGACATAGATTGCAGACATGCACAGTAGTTTTCACTGCAGTGACATGGGTATTTTTCCAAGCACATACATGATAAATGATCTGCTCAAGACCAGTTGATAGCAATTAATCTTATTTTTATAATAAATAAGTACAATGAATATATCTTATCAAGTGCAAATTAAAAATAATTTTCTTATATTGCACTGTGTTGCTACCGTCAGACCAAGCCTATAAAAACTAGTGTTTGTTCATTGTGCATCTCAGAAGTGAAAGTTTATTCAAAGTTGCTGTGTTGTGCATGAATTACATTAGATTATTCTCATTAGTCCATTGAAATGCCTACCATAAATTTCACACTTGAACAAAGACTTTTTAAGTATGATACATAAATACCAGGGTCTGATAAATTTCTATTAAAGAATGGAACTTTTTGATGCAGCTTCATGATTGGTAAGCTTATTTTTCAAAGGATTGTATAAAAAATTGCAACTAAATACAACATGCATTCATTGTTGACAGCCATCTGAATTGGTGAATATGTTGATAATTGAAAATGGAGAAAATCGAGTTTCATGCTTCATTAAACATTTTTATTTGAAGGGTTGGACTGCTGCACAAATTAAAACAAAATTCTTTTATTCGATCAACACATCTTCTTAATTGGAATAATTTATTCAATTTTATCATTAAAAGTGATAAACCTGCGAATGAAGTTTACGCGGATTCTGCACCACCACTGAAAACCATTTACTTTTGGATTAATTAATTTAAACATAGTCAGACAAGTACCAAAGATGAATCACGCCTTGGCCATCCAATTAAGGTCACCACAGGAAACCATTGAGAATGTCCATGTTATATTAATGCAAGACCATCATATAAAAATTTGTGAGATTGCTGAGACTGTAGGCATCTCAACTGAACAAGTGCATAATATTCTGCACGAAGAATTGGCTAAGAAGAAGCTGTGTGTGAAGTGAGTTCTACGATTATTCATAGTCGACTAAAAGCACACCAGAATAACATTGTTTAATCTCAACCTGCAAGACCTTTTGCGCCAATTTGCGAATGTTGATGAAACCTGGATCCACTACTGCACACCAGTCAAAACAATGGACAAAGGCTGGTGAAAGTGCACCAGAAGAAAAAGAACATTTTGTCAGCTGGTAACATGATGGACACTGTTTCTTTTGGGGGGATTCCCAAGGAATAATCCTTATAGATTACTTGAAAAAAGAACCATACCTGTACCATATTATGCTTCATTGCTGGATCGCTTGAAACTTGCATTGGCTGAAGAAAGGCCAAGGTTGGTATGCAAAAAGTGATCTTTCACCAGCATAATGCACTGTCCCACACATCAGTGTCAAAAATGGCAAAAATGTATGGATTGGGCTTTGATTTGGTTCCTCATCTACCTTATTCATCAATTAGCCCCAAATGATTTCCTATTCCATAACTTGAAACATTGGTTTGGTGGGAAGAAATTTTTATCAGAAGAGGAATGTTAGGTCGCAGTCAGCAAGTATTTTGCAGAGTTTCACAGAACCTATTTTTCCAGTGGGATGAAAAAGCTGGAGGATCTCTGGAGACTAAGTCGAGAAGGTGTGTTGTTTATGAAACATTTTTTCTTGCTTTTTTTACCAGACTAATCAAACCACCCTCAAAAAAACAAAATCATTTAGACAGGAGTGTAGACAATCTAAGGAGAAATGCTCTGATATTTCAGTTCCAGAGTCAGAAACTGTCAAATGTTGAGTATTTTCTTCCAAATGGAAACATTGATTAATAACTTCATTAAGATTAGAATTTATTGCAGATTACTGAATACTAAATTAAAAGTAAAAAACAAATGTTCTACAGAGTAAAAATTGACAAAATTGGAGCATCATTTGAATGCTCTTCAAAGAAGTGTGTAAGATGTGTTGCATAGTAAGCAGGTATTTCTGAAACTTCTTTTCAAAGAGTTGCTAAACTTTTAAAATTTAAACTCTACAGAAGGATTACTATTCATTAATTACAACCTCGTGACATCTAGGAATGCCAGAATGTTTCAAGGCAGATGGAACTACTTTCAACACAACTTAAACAAGATTAGCATTCATTATAGGCTATTTTGCTATTACTCGCAAATAAATTATGGAAGTAGTTTAGAACAGAACCCCCCTCCCATTTAATAGCTCTTGAATGCGATCCACATCCCAGCAATATGAGGAATGTGCTGAACATCTTGAAAACAACTCTAAGACTAAAAAAAAAAAATCAACTATATATTGTATATTTTAATGATCTCAGCAATTATCATGGAACAAGCCTTTTTTTTTTCTCTTATGCTTTCTGAGTTATATACATTTCTGTAAGACTGAAGAGGACTACACAGGCTATTAAGAGAAAATTGAAGATGTAAGTTTTGCCATTCCAATTTCAAAAATATATGTAAATTTCAATCATTAGCGATGTTTTAAGTAATAACTGAAAACTGTCCAAGTGGTAGTAGGGGCAATGGTGATTTTGTGAAATGCTGCCAGGAAGACCAGAAAGATGTTAAGACTATCTTATTGTTTTGAGTTAAGATATTTTTATCTTCAATAGCCAACAATCAATAAAGAAGTATAAGAGAGAGCAGAGCAAGCAAAGCAGAAAGAAAAAAGAGAGGGGGAGAGGCGTAATTGGCTAATGTTCATAAGTGCTACTGCAGTTACATTAATGTTCAGCACAGATGCCTTTAGCAATGGAAAAGAGGGGTCCTTTGAACAAAATCTTGCTGTAAGGTTACAAATTGCCTCTAAACAATAATAATAAAAAATAATTACTTTACCTGTCATTTGCTTTCTATTTTGATTCCATGAAACCTTGACTTCATCTGCACGTTTATAACGTTTAACCTGTCTTAAGCGCATATACTCCGACTTAACACGCTTCTTCCACTCAGCAGACACCTTCACTTTGCTGCCAGACATGGTGTCAGATAAAACAGCCTCAACTCAGCACTGAAACTGAATACAGTAATCAAATGTATATCAACCTGATAAAAAGAAAAGGAAAGAACATACCAATCCAACAGAAGCCAACGCAAGAGAAACAAGTGAATCTTTGAATAAACACGCTTAATACCAGGAAAAATATAATAACTAGGTATCATCTTAACACTTACATAACTTCATGTACAACATTTTGATCTACAGCTGTTCAACATTAGCAAATTTTAGCACATACAAATACATTTTTCAGTTTTCATACCTACTTAATAATGAAAAATGAATTTTTGTTCCAAAACCCAAACCATTGTCAGAATTTTACTCAGAGATATATACCTGACATTTTATTGCTTTATTAAAAATGAATCTCTTACACTATTTATGGTGGGTATAGAAGTAATGATAAATATCATTCATAGCTTGACCTAATAGCTGGTTAAACTATGAAGCCTGGACTTAAAATACTTATGACATTGTGAGTCGCCATTGGAATACTTCATCTCAAAATAATTTGAGATTTCCTTGAGGTTTACCAGGAATAGTACGAGTCATTTGGTGCTTACTGTTGTGTCAACATATTGCCATGGTAGGTCAGTGGTTAGAACTGAATACAGACCAGGATATCCATGATTCAAATCCCAGCTATGGCAGTGAATTGTTGAGTCTGATAATACCTTGCCCACATTTTTAGTTCCCTTGCACAAGGGCCATTCAGGTTTAGTTTTGTAAACCCCTTGGCATTGCCTCCCCATTGCTCTTTAGTTTGCTGCTTTTACTTCCTTCCTCTACTTACATAAAAAGTACCTTAGCTATATTTTGCAGCTTAGGGACCTCAACATTGGGCTATGTTTTGTGACTTAGGACCCTACTTTAGGGTTGGACTGGGAATATTGCCAACTTACCTTACAAAGTTGTAGGGTGCTCTAAAAAGATACACAGCCTTACCAATGGGTCACATTTGCACTTGAACTATTTCTGCCTAGTAACCATAAATTAAACATAACAAAATTAACTTATCTTACAACATCAACCCAGATGCCATTATATCACATGTCTGATTCCTTAGGCTGCTATTAACTGAAGTTTCATTTATAGACGCTATTTAAGTGCTGTGATTCTTAGCATCCCATTCTAATATTGGGAGTGAAAAACTGCTTAATTTTACTCCGAGGATTCTTTATCAGGCTTGGGATTCTTTTACATGCTGTAAATCTATGACACAGAACTACCAGTTTTACTTCCCTTCCGAAGGAAAGCCATGCTAAGGATTTTTACACCTAAAAAATCCATCACCCTCTGCCAGATTTGAATCCATGACCTTGGGAACCAGAGGCTTGCATATTACCTCTAGACCGTGGAGGACAACAGCTACAATAACCAACTGAAGCATATCACATGATCAAATCCTCGAATATTATTGGCCATAACTTTGTCTCATATGACTGGGCAGAACAATTAACCAATGAGACCCTTACATAATAGAACATCCAAAGACAGAAAACTATTCTAACTCCAAGAAATTGATAAAAAGTGTAAACATCAATTACATGTAAACAATCATTTCTGAACTATAATCTACACAGTAACATGGTCAAAATTAAATGGCAAGTACTCCATCCTTGGAAAAGAATAAATATGATGTGTAATCAATATAAACTTTTACCAAAACTTTTAATTATATTAAAAAAAAAACACCTCCTCAGAAGATATGAAAATGAGAAAAAAATATCTATTTTAAATAAAATGAAAGAGTGTAATCAAACCCAATGGATTGAAATAAAAAAAAAAAAGATATAACTAACCTTGAAGCTCTTAAGATTTGGAATCAACATAATTTTCAAAATCAGCAGAACCTGTAAGTCAAAATAGTAAAATCACCTAATTACCTGAATTATTTGCAGATAACCAACTAAATTATACTAAGTATATGTTTAGTTACGAGGCTAAAGAGTGCCTCATTTAAGATGTCTACCTAAGAGGTAAAAAGCTTCTCGATTTTAGTTACTTTTAATCATTAATAACAATTGGTATAATAATATTGGGAAATCTACTGACTGTTTAAAGGTATTTCATATGCAAAAAATATAAGCAATAATAAGATTATCTAGCAAAACAACATCAAATAACATTAATTATAAAAACAAACATTTTAACTTTTATATAATTATACCATGTGACCCATAACATCCAAACTGCTACACAATGTTTCTCCACTACGCTTTTTTTCAAGTCAATAGTTGATGCCCATACATATGTGAGTACAATTTTGGTCCCCACCCCTTTTTTTTTTTTTTTGAGAATTAACATACAGGGAGCATAATTTTGCCCCCCCTTATTTTTTTTAACCAGACTCTGCAACAGCTCATATAGCCAATCTTTCAATTAGAACAATTGAAGTGTGTTTAGGACAGAACTATTAGGTCCCTTGACCTAACCTCCTGTGATTTCTATCTCTGGGGTAACTTAAAGCAAAGAGTACAAGATAAACCCACACATCCTGTAAGAATTAATACAAAATATCTGCCAGGAAATTGCCAGCATTTCTCAATGTGAACAATGGTTAGTTTTCTAAAGAGGTGCAAAAAATGTATGGACAATGGCCGTGGCCAGTTTCAGCATCTCCTTTAATAGCATTGGTAAGTAACGCTTTTAAAAGCAGTTTTAAAAATGCTGCATGGTTTCATCTGTGCCTTTCTATGATAGCGGCAGAAGGAACGAGTGCCAAGAGTGCGGACAGGCAAAACATTGTGCAGCTGGTTTGGACGTTTTTGGATCAGCTGGTATTTGTATCATACACATTTCTCCATAATATAAAATGAAACTTGACACCCAAATAAAACTTTTAAATCTCCACAGTAATAAATGCACAGTGACACTGTGTTCATTTGATTTTTCAGCTGTTCCTTATTCTGCAGTATTAATCATATTTTTTTTAATGCAATTGAAAAGTAACCATTCTATCAGCAAAAAAGCTGATTTTAATCAAATTAAAACCGTAACAATAAATGTGTGATAAAATACTTAGTGAATGGATTAAATTATACCCTTTACCATTACTTGGCAGATTTGGGAGTACATGGTGACATGACAAATGTATGTAATAATAAATATATCAAAATTCTCTCATATGTGCACACACCTAAAGCTAAACTATAAATTACAGGACCTTGCAGTTTCACAATTACTACGGTCTGACATAACAAGCTCTATTGTTCAGTTTAGGTTAAACATCTCTTAGTAATGGATCTCAAATATTCCATTCACCTGAATGAAACAATGCGATGCAGCAATATAGATTTGCTCATAAAAGTTTAACGGAAACACAATGTTAGAGTATATTATTTTAATACACACAGCATCCATCTAAAATGAAATCATATAAATCTGCTGCGAATACAAGTATTACAGCAACTGCAGCTTTATTGTTTATGAAAGATGTATTTTCTCTGACTATATCAGTCTCCTTACCTAGTATACAAACATACACACTATGTCAATGGGACAAAAAATTGGTAAACTCTTTAATATGTTCGAAAGCTTTCACACGTATTAACTGCGTACAAGAAAATTGAGAAATACAGCAGGTAACAATCTATTGTTATATAGGAAATTGCCAGTTACTTCACATAAAATTGTATGGATATTATGGCAACTGTTCTACAGGGTAATTTAATTCTCTTTTTCACTAACCAATGCATGTTTAAATATACTTACGTACTTTCCCCGCGAATATTTGGCTTTGCAGATATTATTCAATTAACATACATCACATGATGAGTAGAATTAACAAACGTGCATATATCGAAAGATTTTTTATTATACTTCTATTTTAAACAATCTTTAAGTCCATTTACACCATTTAAATTACATATTTCTACACTAATTTGTTGGTTATTCAAAGCGTTTTACCAACACATAAAAACAAAACAGCGGACTACCAAAGATAGCCAACACACCTATTTACAGTGTCGCCAATGCAATTAAATAGAATCTCCGCATAATGTGCTGGCCACGCCACGGTAGATGATATTTGATGCATATAGATCATTTCACCATTCAGAAATACTGCCCACTTTTACTTTTACTTGCTTTCCACTTTTATCAGAGTTGCCTTGTATTTCTGTTTTACTCTGTCATAATGCTCCTGACAACCAATCTCCATATTCTAGGCCTCTAAGCATGGCCTTATTAATACCATCCATTCATCCAATTCATCTGTATAACTTTTACATAAATAGTAAACCGTAAAAGATAGATATAATCTTCCAACAAACAATGTAAATCATGTTAAACAAAGATTATTAATGTTTGGAGTTCGAGTTCAAAGATATTTCGAAATATTTCTTCTTATGATTTCAATTTTCCTATTTTAAATGTTCTTAAAAATTTTTCTCCTGGTAATAAAATAGAACGCTATTACAAATTTATTACATAGCAAACAGCTCTTTACTATCGCTTTAGTTTACTGTATTGCCCTATTCCCCTTGCATCTTGCACCTACAAGGTAATATGTTAATGTTTATCTAGATCAGCATGAAGTAGATACCAGAGTAAACTTGTATAAGAATAGTTTTGAATAGAAAGAGTAGAAACAATCACATGAATGTGGCGCGTCCGACTGTTTTGCTTGGGACGTTGCACATACTCAATTTTAACGCAAGGCGTTATAATTGAAACTCGGAAATCAGCAGAGTATGAGAACTTACAACACATACCTTATCACAGTATATAAATAGCGTCAGCATAGAACGATAGCTGAAATGTTCATTGACATTCGCAAAATTTCTTCCCCTGTTCTCTTAATCCCCTGAGACCATGAGTTAGTGAACAGACAGTATTAAGGATGCCATTGAATAATGGTTTGGTGCCCTTTTAACATTGAAATAAACAATTGATGCTTTCTCTAACTTTTCTGAAAACAAACTATTTTTACAAAATACTATTCTTTTATATACATAAAGATAATCAAGATAAATATTACCAAAAGTGGTCTTAATACTTAGCTCCCTTTAACTAGAATGCTATGGTGGGGGAAACCGGATAACCCAGAGAAAACCTGCCCTTGTGCCATGTTTTCCACCACAAATCCTAAGGGCGTCGCTTGGGAGAGGCGTGTGGTCTAACCACTCGGTCACGACGCGACCCCATGGAGGGTATGACAAACAAAAAATATAAAATACAAACGTCCGCCTGGACTAAGGCACCTGGTAACAAGAACAGCTGCGCATGTGCAACCAAAAATAAACGGCATGAACCATGCGTAGCATGTGTATGTATGATATACGATAATACGATAATAATCGTACCTGTGAAAGATACCGTACACTGAAACGCATGAATATGAAAAGAATTGCAGGTCTTTATACTATCTCTAATATCTTTAATGCATATTTTCCCAGTATAGCCAACAAATTATGCAACTCAAGACAACTTATCACCCAATCCCTAGCAACACAGCAATAAATAATAACACTATATGTTTACATCCGGCGAAAGGAAGTCTTGAAAATATTGAGCAGCATTAAAAAGAAACCTCTTGTGGCATCGACGGATATTTTCTGGTTGTCTAGTCTTGCAGTGTGCGTGTTTTATCTCAAAGCAATTACATGAGATTGAGAAAACGAATTTTATAATTTATAGCTCTTTACCGTCTGTCTTTTAAAAATCCCAGAAAAACCATACATAAAGTATAGTTTTCTCCTTATAACATCAAATTATATTAGAAGCTCAATTTGATTTTTTTTTAAAGGGAACTATCAAAAGGGCAATTTTCTCCCTAATGGGAGATGTCATAAAACCAAAAGACAATACAGAGCATGAGGCAGGGTTTCCTCTTAGATTTAAACAACGCTTTCGATATAGTTGATCATAGGATTTTAATAAGGAAATTAGCGGTATAGGATGTGAAAGTACCAGCCTATTACATTCTATTATAATGCCAAGTTGTTGAATTAAATCAAATTAAAATTACACTCCTTCATATTAGGGAAACTCCCTTTTTAATTTACTCAATGACTTTTCCCTCTCATATATCAATTATACTTAAACAGTGTTCTTTTCGCGGATGATACAAACCTCATCGACAAAACCACAAATGCATTATATATGCGAAGATCAATAGCACTGTTTAGATTTGCAGAATTAGATGATGAATATTAAATTTCAAATGAACATAAGCAAAATGGCATCCCTCAATTTCGGTCGACAATTAGAAGTCATAGGCGTATCCAAATTTTAATTTAAAGTTTTAGTTTTAAGGTTATGAACGAAAGAATCTTGACTTCCAGCTATGTTGGACAGAGCACGTTGAATCGTATACGTTAGTTCTATCAGTTACAAAGTAATCGACTAGCTGAAGTATGTAACGTTACGGTCTTAAAATCAGTGTATTTTGGATTTGTACATTCGGTATTTGCATACGGGATACTATTATGAAGGGTCTTCCTGCAACTATAAGTGCAAAATTTTAGCCTTAAGACGCGGTCTACACCGCAAGTATTGGACCAAGATGATCTTAACACATAACTATGAGTGAAGTATTTAAATTTAAAAAAAATAAATGTTATTAGAGCGAGTCAATGTATTCCTAGCAAACCACTATTTTTAGAGTTAAGAATGTTAAATTTTGGAAATGGCATAATTAACCTGCACAATCCCCATCTATGGGCTACAGAAAATCCTCACGGAATGGTTAGAGCGTCTCATCAGTATCAATATTTGACAAGGGATTATTAATGACCGCCTTCTTGAACCAGTTAATCTTCCATAACGTCTGATCCGAAAAACGCATTTGTACTTGCTGAAAATTTCTACCTCCATTACTTGAGAATGTGCCTTTGGCAATACGACGGCAATCTGGCTGCTATTTGATGGAGCGCTAGACAATTCCGCATTGACGTTCGTCAACACCTGAACATCTTCTCCGACATTGGATAGGACGTGGAGTACCTGTTGCTTGGACTGCTCTATCAGCGGACTTATACCTCCTGGATTTTTACTTGTGGGGGAATCTGAAAAGTATTTTATACGGGGAGTGTTTTCTTGATATTCGGATCCTAGAACAGTGTCCAAATAGCCTGCGACGCTATTCAAATACAGCTTGCAACATTCTAATGTGTGAGACAATCATGGTGCGACATATGAATGCGTGCTTTGCATCCCACTCTAAACATCTTTTGTAACATGGATGGGATTCAGGCCATAAACTGTATGCAAGGGCTCTTGGTTTGATTTCGTTCTTGAGTGACGTTTGACGTGGAAATCGAATTTGCGCACATAAGACTTCATTAGCAATCGAGAATTACCTCCTGATGTCGGTGGGATTGAACTCTTAACTCTTTTTGCAATCCAATTATTATGTACATCCATAGTCTGTCGTGTTATATCGTAGCCTACGTCATACCAGGCCTTAGAATGCCGTCTGCAAAGGTATTACAATAGATTAAGTTCTAACTTGGCCGCTAGATGTCAGGTGTTTTCCCTGTCGTTCTTCATGTGTGTTAATGGAAGTATACATTAATTTGTGGCATATTTTGTGGCAGTGTGGTTTTTATTTTTGTTTTTAAGAATAAAGCGAACATATATAAATTAAATCATCCAAGGATGCGACACGAAGCTTTTCAAGAAAAGCCCCCTCGCCCCCAACTACACTTTACATGGAACTTTTTTCGAAAATTTTTATTTTCTCAAAAATGGCTCTAACGATTTTGATTAAAATGTTGTATACCAGAGATATTTACCTGACAAATAAAATTTATATCTTGAATTTTCTGGGAATAGTCTTTGAAGACAACTTTATTCAGGATGAATTTTACGGAATTTTGCATAACTGCTAAATCGTAAGAGTTGGACAAAAATTATCACAGAAAAAATGTAGAACACATTAAAAACACAACATTTATGTTATACACATTTTTTTCGTGGAGTTGATCGTTTTTTAGACATTCATTATTATTGGTTTCAGCTTTAAAAACGTATAATTTTCTCTTACGGGAATTTGTCAACTCCTGTCCATACAAACAAAGCAACTTTATTCACATAGCAAGCAGCTTTTGACTATCACTTTAACCTATGGTATTCCCTTATTTCGCTTCTACTTACAAGGAAGCAAGTAATGACACTGTTTCTGATAATTTTTCTCTCTCGATTGGCATAAGCTTTCTAACAATTTGTCACAGAGATGAGAAAGTCATGTGAATGGTACACATCAGATTTTCTTTTTTTTTTATTGTTTCATGTATATGGCCTCCTTTAACGTTTAAGATGATATCGGGGCTTTTCATTAGAAACAATTCGTTGTCTGAAGGTTCTTTATGTTGGGTTTTAATTTTTTTTTTTTACTTGCTCAACACATGTTATGTACATAGTGTATAAGAAGGTATTCCATTCCACCCAAAATTTCTATACCAAGATTTCACCGGAAATACATGTTTTCCAACCCCCTGAATTAAACAAAAAAATAGAAAAAGGTCCGTGTGTGTCTGTGTATGTGGACAGCATAGCACAAAAACGAAAAGACCGTTGAATACCAAACTTGGTATTTAAGTTTGGTATCTTCTAAGGATGCGACACGAAGATTTTCTCCCCCCACCCAACTACCCTTTACATGGAACTGGTTTTTTTTTTGTCGCCCTCCGTGGTGTACTAGTTACCATGCTGACTTCATATACCCAAAGTCGCGGGTTCAAACCCGGCGGAGGACGATGGATTTTTTTAGCATAGCTTCCTTCGGAAGGGAAGTAAAGCCGTTGGTCCCGTGTCGTAGATTTACGGCACGTAAAAGAACCTCAAGTCTGATTGAGAGGCCTGTGAGCAAAATCAAGCCCACTTTAGAATGGGACACTAAGAACCACAGCAGTTAAAGAGCGTCCATAAATAACACGACATATTTATGGAACTTGTTTCGAAAATGTTGTTTATCTTAAAAGTGGATCGAAAGATTTTGATTAAAATATCTTATATTAAAGATAGTTACCTGAAAAATAAAATGTATATCTTGAATTTTCTGGGAATTGTCTCTGATGGCTACTTTATTCTGAATGAATTTTATGGAATTTTGCATAACTGGTAAACCGCAAGAGGACAAAAATTTACCACAGAAAATGCAGAGCACGTTAAAACACACAATTTGACACATGCATTTTTTCGTGGAGTTAATTGTTTTTGAGATATTGCTTATTGGTTTCAGCTTTAAAAAACGTATACCACTCTCATGCGGGAATTACTCCTGTCCATACAAACAAATGAACTTCAGTCGCAAAGTAAACAGCTTTTGACTATCACTTTAACCTATGCTCCCTTATTTCGCTTCTAATAAGAATATTTTTGTTAATTTTTTTCCCCCGATTAATTTTGTAGTGTTTAACGCCTGCTTTTACTACTTGTGGACACTAGGCGATGACACTGATACATGGAATGAAGATGGAGCACTGTTAGAATGTGATGTCGGGGAAAACTGGAGAAAACCCAAAATCTCACATGCGGTCGCTTGGGATCGAACACGGGCGTCTAGGTGAGTGGTCTAACCTCTCGGCCATGGCGCAGTCTTTTCTCAATTAGCATGAATTAAATAGAAGCATAAGCTCTTAAACAATAATTTGTTGCAGAGATTTGTTCACTCTTACTTCCAGACTCAACTGTGAAGATAGTTAAAGAAACCCTCCCAGCCCCAGCCGGGAATTGAACCCGGGACCTCCGGGGGAGAAGTCAACTCGCTGACCACTCGACCACGGAGGCAGTCCAGATATATGCTATTGTTTAAGAAGAGCTGACTTAAACGTTAGCCTTTTTACTTTCTCCATACGCACTATGTACATAGTGTATAGAGAAAGTATTGCACTCCACCAAAAATTCGATACCGAGATTTCACCGGAAATATATGTTTTAGGGCCCCCAATATCCAAAAAAAGCATTTTCACAAAAAGGTCCGTGTGTGTCCGTGAACACGATAACTCAAAAACGAAAAGTCGGTAAAATACCAAACTTGGTATTTAAGTTTAGTATCTTCCAGGGATGCGACACGAAGATTTTGAGAAAAATCCCCCCACCCCAACTACCCTTTACATGGAACTTTTTTCGAAAATTTTGATTTTCTCAAAAATGGCTCTAACGATTTTGATTAAAATTTCGGATATTAAACACATTTACCTGACAAATGAAATGTATATCTTGAATTTTCTGGGAATAGCCTCTGAAAAGTAGTTTATTCTGGATGAATTTTACTAAATTTTGAATGACTGCTAAACCGTAAAAGATGGACAAAAACTTACTACACAAAAATGTAGAGCACGTTAAAACACACAATTTATGTTATATACATTTTTTTCTCGTGGAGTTCGTCTTTTTGTGACATTCCTTATTTTTGGTTTCTGCTATGAAAAACGTATACTTTTCTCATACAGGAACTTGTCAACTCCTATCCATATAAACAAAGGAACTTCATTGACATAGTAACCAGCTTTTGACTATCACTTTAACCTACGTTTGTCCCTTATTTCGCTTCTACTTACAAGGAAGCGAGCAATAAGACTATTTCTGCTAATTTTTTTCCGATTAGCATAAAGTAAATAGAAGATTAAGCGTTTTAAGAACTATTTGTTGCAGGGATATCGAGAAAGTCATGTGAATGGTACACTTCAGATTTTTTCGTAAGCCTTTTACACTACCTAACCGCAATTTAACCGAAAATGCACTTAAAGGCAGAAATTTATGTTTTATTTGGCTTAATATACTTATTTTTCATCATAAATATTCTATTAATGATATAAATGTGGTAAAATCCTTATTTTTGGTCGGACTATTTCCTCTAGTGTGTTTACCTAATTTTGACATTTAATGTCATTTAAATGCGTGTTAAAAGGACAGGGATAACGCCTGACATCTTGCGGCAGCTGTAAAACTATTACAATTTGCCAGTTTTTATCGGTAAAACACACTTCATTCTAAGGCCTGGTATAAAAGCGTAGGCGACGGTTATATGTTCTCTGAAATTCATACTTCAACAATATTGCAATATACTAAGTGATAGAGTTACGAATTTTGATACTCGCAAGTATTCAGTTTTAAATTGATTGAAATAATGACAGTGAGTATATTAATTACTATACTGCTATAGGTTATGTTCTAAATTTCGCATGTGTCTTAAAGATATGGTTATGGTGACACACTACAACAGTCAAGTCGCTGTAATATACTGTTACCAATTTAGAGTTGGTATTAGTTCAATTTTGGTAGTTGAATTTTAAGATTAGCTATGGTTAGGTTAGTTTTCTTCTATGTACGTACAAATAAACATTCAGAAAAGAAACCTGTTATTTCTGCATTCTTCCATATATGTCATCCCTTTCTACACCCATTTTAAGCAGAGCCTGGTAATGTTGCTCAATGACAGTATTAAATCTGGTGATAGACAAATGAATTCATCGATGTTTTTACATTATTTTATTAATATTATATGGTGCTTGTAGACTTTGGAGTGCAAGTTTTAAGCATGATCATCACAAATTAGACTACAAATATATTATAAAAATGAGACATACACTGTAAAGGTTCATTAAGTGGGAATAGCTTTTGCCATTGGTTTCATGGTACATTTATTTAATCCACAACATAACTGCTGAGCTTGTAGCCGAGACATTTTAAGGAATAGATTTACTATCCTCTCTCATTAAAAAAAAAAACAAGAGAAAGAATATTTGTTGATTAAATATCTTTGAGCTGAAATGACTGCAGTATAGAAAGATCAGTAAAAGTTCCACAGGGGATCCGTATTTAAAGTGTTGAAAATATTAACATGTCCAAATTAATATCTGCTACATGCCAAAGGTTTCACTGCTTCTTGGGATCATTGGGGTTTTAGGTTCATAGAACCCTGAATTCTTGTCATTCCGCAGTCTTAGCTAAACTGCTCCACTCCAATGCTTATAAAAGCATCCCTCAACCATGCTTTGCAGCTTAAAGGCCTAAGAGCTTGTAACTGCAAATGAGTTCTAGTGGCAGAATAGTAAAAGTACCAAGTCTGGATTATGTATGGTGGAAGTGTTTTTTTTTTTGGTAGTGTTTAACGCCCTCTTTAACTACTAATGGCACCGCAGGCGGTGGTGGAAGTGTCAAATATCTTACCGCAGAGATGGTAAATATGTTCAATCATCTTGAAATCACATGATATATTTTGTGAACATCATTCAGATGCTGTTACAGTTTTTGCCAAACTTATCATTAGTATTCCAAGTACCCTGTCACATATTCCAGCCTAAGTGTTCAAAATTGAGGCTATATAGTCTAGTAAAAAATGTGGAGCTAGCTCACAAATGAGGGTGATCATGAGTGAGAAAATGTGCAAGTCATAGCAGATATTCTGTGTATCTTGCTACACATAATTTTAATTGGTTTACCTGCTTCCTTGCAAACAAGAATTTCTATATTAAGGATGTACACTAACTCAAAAGAATAAATGAGTGAGTGATATCCTCACCTTAATGGCATAATGGTACACGTCTGGAAAATAGTAAGGTAAGTATGTACCAAACCATTTAATTGCATGTGTTCCAGCTGATATGCAGAAAGAAATTCTACCAAATGTCTGATGGAAACTGTACATGCAGTCTGTATGCCTTACCTAGGACATGTGATATGCAGTAAGAGCGTTATAATTTACTATTTTCTGTGGGCAACTAAAACTTATGGGATATATATTATGTAGTGTTGATGGGTTCAGCAGCAACAATTTCTCCTAGCAAATTGGAAGTGTTTCTTCTTAATAATGCATTTTTGGGAATTATTTGGCCAACATAGTAGCACAACAGATCTTTCACTCTTACTGTGCATGTTGTGATGCACCTGTTTTATTTGAATCAACTCGGATTTAAGATAATCTTTCAATAATGTTTTTCACATAAATATAAACAATAAAGGCTACAGAACTAGTCAGGTTGATGTAATTTTATAGAATATGGCCACAGGCCTCATTGGCTTTTACCCTTATTCTCTTCCAGAGCCACATTAAAAAAAACTCGAAGCATGACCAAATCAGGACTTGCAGATGCAAAATGGCAGAACATTTTGACCAGGAACCTTCTTTCAAGATATGGGACTCTTTTATGTGCAAATAAGCATTACATGGGACCACCAGCTTTGCTAAGAATTTTTGCATCTGAAAAAAATCCATCACCCCCTGCTGAGTTTGAACCTGCAATCTTGGGTTTTAGAGGCTACCATGATGACAACTACACCATGGAGGGTGACCCAAAATATATATATATAAAGAATTAACCTAAAAGTAAAAGGTTAGAGTAACTGTACAAATTAGCAATACCTGTGATGTCTAAAGTAAAGGGCAATAAGTATTTAATCTTATCACTGATAATGAATATATTATGCTTGCACCTTTTATTGGGTGCTAGTTTTTTTTTTTACAGAGAAGAAAGGGTTGCCTGCTTCTCTTTCTACAGTGTCAACCAAAGGAAGTTTCTTACTTTGAGACCCTTGTCCATTTTGTGAATAAGTTACCTAATTTAACGCAAACTAGCTGAATTATTAATTGAAACACAGCACATGTGCATGAGCTCTGGGATCTACAGACAGAATGAAACCTTAGCATTGAAGCCACTAAAAATCAGGGTATATAATATACTTGATGTCAATCTTGTTGCTTCAGAGGTTTTGTGAAACTTAATGAAGACTAAGGAGTTGAGCGACTAAGAAAACAAGCAATAGTACATCCATTGGAGCAATAATAGTTTTCTTCCTGTCTAGAATACTCTTTCTTCTGACTGAACCTTTTTAAATTACTCTTATTCCAGATTTTGGGTATGGATATATTATTTAATTTCATTATATAGACAAAGTGCTCATGTTTTATAGGCATTACTTGCCTCATTTTAAGTTTGTTGAATGTTGACATTACTTACCAAGTTTCTGTGATTGCAAAGCAGAACAAACTGAGCATGCACAATATAAGCTTAGAGTGAAGAAGATTTGGCTTGTTTGAATAGCATTACATAGATTCTGAATCCAAAAAGTAATTAGAAGTGAAAAAATGAAGATCTGGGCCTTGTTAATAGGTATTTTGGTGTACAATTTTAGATTCATAGTTTCCAGAGCTTCTGATAGTGTATCTGTACATTACATACGTTTTTGTAAAACACTGCTTAAATTTTATCTAGCAGTTGAGAAGGAATGAATATTTTTGACTCTTTTCAGGAATTAGAAGACCAATGGATGGAACAGGCATTTGTGATGGCCAATGAAGCACTACAAAAAGGAGAAGTGCCAGTAGGCTGTGTGTGTGTTTTTGAAGGTCAGATCATAGCTGAGGGCTGCAACAGTGTGAATGAAACACACAATGCTACAAGACATGCAGAAATGAATTGTTTGGATCAAGCTATAGCATGGTGCAAGCACAATAATCAAGACTTTGCAAGTGTAATGACTAATACTGAGGTTAGTGGCTCTAAGATTTCATATGTACAATGAATATGTACTAACAGTTCTATACTGTTTTAGAGTTAACATAGGCTGATTTTTCTTCTGAACAATTTGTACCTATTTTGCATAGAAAGAATCCTAAAGTAGGGTAGTTTGACTTGTGGTTTTTTATGAATAGAGTATGAGCTCCAAATCTATGTGGTATACACAGATAATACATTAATTACCTATTAGCCAATATTGTCTCCTATAGCTCACTCAAGGTTGCGGGTTCAAACCCAGCAGAGGATGATGGATTCCTTCGGAAGGGAAGTAAAGCCGTGGGTTTGCGTCGTAGATTTGCGGCACGTAAAAGAACCTTAAGCCTGATGGAGAGGCCTCTGAGCAAAATTAAGACGTCTTTCAGCATAGAATGGGACACTGAGAACAGCAGCAGTTAAAGAGCATCCATAGATAAAATGCCATTTCATTTTCATTTTATAGCTCATTTATTGTTATCAATATTATTTGAACATCATTACAGTAGTTATTTTGACTTAATATGTTGTAATGGAATCTAAAAGAATATCTTGTATTTTCTCTGCATTACAGGTCTGGGTAACAGTAGAACCTTGTATTATGTGTGCTGCTATGCTCCATAACATGCATGTTGCCAAAGTCATATATGGATGCAACAATGACCGCTTTGGTGGTTGTACTTCAGTATTGGACACATCCAAATTTTATTCTGATCCTTGCCCTATGCTTGGAGGTGTACAAAGTGAACGGGCCATGAACTTGCTCAAGAATTTCTACAAGGGTACTAACCCTAATGCACCAAAACCTAAAGTGAAGAAAAAGAAATGTGATACTTAGGTTTCTTTGTTTTGGTCTGGCATTGGTTTTCAATCTTTAAAGAATGATTCATCCATCTTTTTAACACCAGCCTGAACACAGTTAGTACTTGAAGCAATGCAAATTGCCTTTGAGGTATATTCTCAAAGTGTCTCACTGATATTGAAATAAAATTAACTAAAATGTAAACATCAGGTGTAATCAATACTTACTGAACCAATTTTAGTTGACTATAGTGGTAATTATACATATTGGTGAGCCCTTTAGATTGAGGTGTTAAATTGAATAGGACAGGGAACACAGGTATAGCATAATAATAAATATTCTATTCCATTTAGCTGTACAAACCTATTATTAAGTATGGTTGTGGATCTTGGTGTAGAAGTCATTAAATACAAATGTAAATAACAATATGCCATTGTTATCTGGTATACAGAAGACTCAAGTTGCAACACCCAGCTACATCATTATAAAAATGGACAAAGTAGATTCAAGAAAACCTGTGCTAGTATATGGTGAGATTGATTAAAAAGAGAGATAAGGAGTTGAATTAAAATGTAATATAATTTTATGTAAAAATGTGTAAATAACAAATAGACTGATTTTAACTTGCACTGACAAATTGTTTTTTAATTATTTATTATCAGTCAATGTTTTGTAAAGGTATAGAATTGAAAATCTTTCTTAAACTGTAGTACATTTTGTAAAAAATTATTTATTGTAGATGTCAACTTTAGAGTTATAACTATAATTGTGTACAATTGAATAATTTGGAGTGTGTGTGTGTTAACATTTTGACAATGCTCCATGCTTGTAAAGGTTTCATGAACAATAAATGAATTGAATCATTTATCCAATGTGCATATTGTTGTAATGGTGTCCATTGTAATTAATTTTATTTCAGTATTGATGGGAACCTTGTTAGAGAGACTGAGATGGCCTTATAGTGATGGTCCTGACTATGTGAATGATCACTTAGTGCATGTTCAGGAACCTGGTCTTATTAGCTCAAAGTTAGGACATCTACAGAGAGAGCTGTAAAGTCCTTGCAGTGGCAATGCATTTTTCCAATCTGTTGCAACGTACCATTATCAGCATACACATGACCAGTGTGAAGAAACATTTATGAAGGGAGATGAAACATGAAATGTCAGACTTTCCAGTCCATGTATAAGCAAGTGATAGGTGGCATACCACAAGGTACACTGTATCATCAAGTTTTATAACATATAAACTAAATAACATACTCTGGACAAAATAATGAAATTTTACTCCAACATGTGGAGCATACTGTAACTACCTGAAACATTTCTTTGAGTCTCATAATTTAAATGCAATAACAACTACTGTGATGAAATTAAGACTTTCAGAGAGTCTTGCATTTATTACAATACAAAAGCTGAAAATCCTCAAAATTTTTAGGTTTAAAACTGTAACTTATAATGGGTAGATTGTAAAGAGCATGTGTGTAACAAGATTAGCAAATTACTACTATATTTTAAATCTTTTAGCAACTTAAATTGAAAAAAAATATTATGGAGTAATTTATCCATATAATGAAGCATTGAAATATGAGGTATTTCCTGCAAAACACATATAAAACTCTTATACTGCAAAAGAAATATCTAGAAGACAAACACACATTCATCAACAATAGCAAATTAATACCATGGTGATCGTCTGATAAGTTGTCTGAATGAAACCCAAAATAACAACTGACCTGATTTTAACTATTTATCAATGTAGTCTTTCTGTACCCTAATACACTTGACGCATGAGTAATCCAATACCTTTATTTCATCTCGAAAATGAGATTCCTCCAGGGCTGCAAAATACTCATCAACTCTACCCATCACTTCTTCATTTGAAGAGAATCTCCATCCACCAAGAATTGCCTGCAGTGCCACAAGTAGTAAAAGTGAGTGTTAAATACTATGAAACAAAATCCAAGGAAATGTTTGAGCCTAGGGAAGAGGTGGAAGTCTGGCTGAGTCACATTACGTGAATAAGGTGGGTGGGGCAGCAAATTGCACCTCAGCTCATATATTTTTGCCATGCCAATGAGACATGTGCATTGTCCTGGTGGAAGATCACTTTTTTTCCTTATTAAACCCTGGGATGTTTTGGCCAACCTTTTGCTGTAGTTGGTCAGTGAGATTGGCATAGTATTTTCCCATAATTATTTGATCATTGGGAAGATAATATATCAGCAGAATCTCTTTTGCATTCCAGAAAACTGGTATTATGACCTTTCTGTGCGACTGTATTGCCTTCACTTTCTTTGGAAGTGGGGAACACATGCTTCCACTATTTCGATATTGTGTTGTTCTGGTTTATAGCTCATCTGTGGCCATGAACTGGCTCAAAAAATCTTGCAGGTTTTTCTAAAAATTGGGCAAACATTGTTCATAAATTTGCACTATGATGTATTAACCTTTGTAGCACCCATCTGGAAGATAATTTTTTTCATATCCAATTCCTCAGTGAAAATGTGATATGTCCTTTCATATATTGCTGCAACTTTAGCAATTTCTTGCACTTTGTCGGCGATCCTTCTATGCTCTCCTGATCAAATTTAAATTCTTTGGTCCACTTAACAACATTTGAATATGAAGGAGCAGTGTCTCCCAATGTGTTCAGGTCATATCTTTCTCTACAAAATACTTTATTACTGCTTGAATCTCGATTTTTTTCCATCTTCAAAATTTCTAACATGGGAACAACAATAAGTCGTCCGCATCATAGCTTTCCACCCAAAGCACTGAAATGCCACTTGTGTGCCCATAAAGGATGGTTAATAATTGTATCAGAACTGTGTTGTGCTAGCAATTACCATTGTTGGAAATTCAAAGAACTTATCAAACAACCCTCATATATTCACTTTATGTATACTAGAAGAGAAAGAAACTGCAACAACCACCATAAGTATACTAGGCACAATACAGATTATTTTACTAAAGATTATTGGTAAGAAAATACCAGAAAAAATTTAAATTTTAGAAGTTTGACGTTAGACATTTATATGAATGGTAAATAATTCTTCAAATATTATTGGTATTATGTTTTTGTAATGTTTAGATATTAGCAATCTGTAAACAGACCTATTGAAAATAAATATTTGGTCATACGTTTTGTGACATGTTTAAATCACAATATTCTTATTATTAGCCCATAACATTCCCTAGAGGCATGGGCCTCTTACCTTGGAGCAGTGGCTTGGTTTGACAGTCCTAGTTAGCCGTTCCAGGAAGGATCCTCCTTTTGACCTTAATTGCGCAGATTTGTTCCAACACAATATATAATAGTGTTCTGTAAATTCATATATTTATGGATGCTAAGCACAGTTTTTGAAATTGCATTAAAACTGAAAAATGTGTTACTGAACCATTTTTGGAAATGGGCAGAACATTTTCTTTCTAGAATAAGAGTTCTAAATAATGGGAAAGTGAAAAGCCAGAAAAACATAAATAAACATCATACTAAAATAATTAAGGAAACTAAAATTCAATATAAGATTTCATTGAAGATAAATGTTTTGAGCCCCCCTGAATCCACAAAAAAAAAAAAAAAAAAAAAAAGTATTCTTGGAAAAAAAAGGTCTCTGTATTTTATATTTGTAAATAATATAAATGCTAAAATTATTGAGTTCTATCTACCAAGGAAATGACAAGATTTTCAGGAAGCATTGTCCACTCTAAAGTACCCTTTACAATACAAGTATATTTCCAGTATTAATAAGCATCATATGAATATAACTCACCAACAGGGGTGTGATGTTGGTGGACTAGTAGAATTAGACTTTATGTATCATCAGCTTATACATAAACTTTGAACAGCTTCAAGACATGACAGAATGAATCTGTTTTGTTGAATGAGTCTAATGCTAAGGCATTGAGCAGACCAAACATTCTACCTCTAACTTGTCACCAGCAAGCACTAATCAGCTTGTCTAGGAGTGGCTAGAATACAAAAGTTCTGCCTGCCATGTTGAGAATAGCATATAGGTTCATGTGCCCTGTTAAAACAGCTTTTATATACCCATTCTTCTTAGAAAAAATATGTTGACAATTGTTTTTATGTACTATGAGTTGTTTAAAGCATGCATGTGAAATGTCACTGGGATTAACACAATATTGTCAGTTTTACATTGTTTAGTAAAAATGGAAACAGACTGGGCTGAAGTAATCAGCTGTTAACATTTTTGCTGGAGGAAACTGCTTCATGCAACATTGATCGGTAGTCAGCATATTTCATAATAAAGTTATACATATGTCACCTGTAGTTACCAAGTATCTTTGCCTCATAAAATTAAATAAACACTAGCAATATTATGAAAACAAAATATATAGATAAGACAAAGAATAGAATAGCGGTAAACTACTCAACAGACTGCTGTATCTGTTGGTAGAATATCATGAGCTTTATAAATTTATTTTATACTTGGTTATAGTTTGTTGCATTTTTACATCAATTCATTAAACTAATTGTGGACTTATCAAGAACAGATAACTTGAATCATCTTCATCTTCTAGAGGGAGAGAGAATTGCTGTGCAAATAAATGTGCTCACTATTGTAGTTAAATGAAGCACGAATAACTTCTTGTTTGCTCTCAGAGAGTCCCGATATTAATGTGTAAAATATTTTCAGTGGACTGTAGTTGAAAACATGCTTTTCAATTTAATTGCTTTTGAACTTAGCTGACTTAGAAAGTCATGTTTATGGAACACATCAGATTTTTCTGGTATGTAACCATAAATTTTAGTTAATCACTATGTAAAAAAATTCAAATATATTTCAATTATTTCTAGCATCAGTAGATACGAGAACACCCAAAAAGTGGATATCAAGATTTCACAGGAAATAGACGTTTTAGGGTCCCCTGAATCCAAAAAAGTATTCTAGAAAAAAGACTGTCTGTGAACACTATAACTCAAAAACGAAAAGTCTGTAAAATACCAAACTTGGTATATAAGTTTAGTATCTTCCATGGATGCGACACAAAGATTTTGAGGAAAATACCCCCACCCCAAACTACCATTTACATAGAAAAACTTTAGAAAAATTTGATTTTCTCAAAAATGACTAGATTTTGCATAGCTAGTAAACCGTAAGTGATAGACAAATACTACACAAAAAATGTAGATCTTATTGAAACATACAATGTATTTTTTTTTTTTTTTTTTCTCTCATGGAGTTGACCATTTTTGAGATATTTCAGCTTTAAAATACTTGTCAACTCCTGGTATGCTAAGAAACGGAATTTGTCCACTTGGCAACCAGCTTTTAAAATATCTGACTATTGTTTTAGTCTAGTGTATTCCCTATTTCCCTTCTACTTACAAAAAAGCATTTCTGCTTATGTTTATGTCGATAGCATGACGTAGATAGAAGCACAAGTTTTTAACAATTTGTTACAGAGATGTAGAGAAAGTCATGTGATTGGAACACATCAGTTTTTTTACTTTTTAAATTTGTATTTCTCAAACATGAAAAGTTTCTTTTATTAAAAAAATCTGATGTGTTCCATTCGCATGACTTTCTCTAACTGTTCCACTAACAAACTTTTCTTACAAAAGATTATTCTTTTATTTACATCATGCTAATCGAGATAAACGAGAATTTATCTTACTGCATCTTTGTAAGTAGAAGTGAAATAAGAGAATACACTAGGGTAAAGTGGTAATAAAATCTTTTAAAAGCTGGTCGTTATGTGAAACAATTGGAATTCCATTCACTTTGGCTGCCAGGAGTAAACAAAAGAGAGATGAAAAGAAAGATGGCTTCCGTTTGAGAAAAGTTTAAGCAGCTTAAAATTGAAACCAATGACTCGTAATATCTTGGTTAACTCTGCATAAATATATAAAAAAAAATGAAAATTTGTGTTTTAACAAGATCTACACTTTTTGTATGGTAAGTTTTTGAGTTATGCTGTCCATCCACCCACAAACTGTAATTTAAAAGTTTTTTTTTTTGATTCAGAGCACCCTAAAACATTTGGTATCAAATTTTTGGGTGGAATACAATACCTTCTCTATCTACTATGCACATTGGATATATGTGCAAACAAATATGTTTAAAATTTCAGGTGCATTGAACAATAAGAACACATGCCTCAATATCCTTGAAGCATGTGTGTCTACATTAACAGCAATTTACACCTGTGAGATGATCATATTCTTACACATTGTACATTGTGTATATACATATATATGCAATCTTTAGAATGGTATTGGAAAACAAACTTCTTGAGAATATTTATTTGGAAATTATAGTTAGCAATTGCCAATGAATAAATAGGTGTTATATGCACAGTTCTACAATATGAGAAAAGTGAAGTTAAATTTGCAGGAAAGCGTAAGACTGATGAAGGTTAAAGCTTATCTTTTGCCCTTAGGCATATACCTACAAGGGATCCTACATTAAAGCATTATACATTTTAATTAATAAAGTTACTATTATTTGTCATTTTAACTGAAATAATATCACTATTATTTATTTACTTGAAACTATTAAGTTAATGTCATTAGGGACTAGTATTGATGAAAAGGCGCTGTATAACTAATAGATGACGGCATGGCACAGCCATCTTTCTCACTACTGACAGAACCTTCAACCTCTATGAAGAAGAATAAGAAGGGCTGTTTGAGGATGATCCCAAAACTTGCAGCAAAATTTGATAGCAATAAATACAATAGATATATAGGAGTACATCTGACAATAATAATATTCAAGACATTCATTGGAATTCAGCTTGCAAATATATATAATTGTGGACTGTGTTAAAACCTTTGATAAAGTAAATAGATATATAATATGTGATATAAAACAATGAGGCTTACCAAGTCATTTAACAAGAACAATTCAAAGCTTCTATGCTGGAAAAATAAAAAATTGAAACAATCTACTGCCAATAGAGATAGATTAAGGAGTGAGACAAGATTGCCTATTAGCGCCCACTGTACAATTTATATATTGACAATATCATAAGGAAATGGCAATGCATTTTATTAAACAATTTTAGAGTTGTTAACAGGAAATTATATATACTACTTTTTGCAGATGATCAGGCAGTGATAGCAACCGATGAGGACAGCTTATAAAGAACTATTTTTTCAATTATTATTAGAAAAAAATTGCTACAAATATCTCCAAGTAAAACTAGAGTAATAGCATCATTCCATGGAAATAGTCTGGTAAGAGCCGAAGTAGTAATAAATTATAGTTTGCTTTAGCAATGATAGCACTCAAGATATTAACAGAAAGTTAAAATTTGTTTCAACATATTTGTGATATGAAAAGAATATTAGCAAAGAGAAATTCTCCTTAAATATTTTTGTTTAGGACGACCAGCCAAAAGATAGGACGAGAAACTATACTCAGATGCAGGAACAGATCAGAGATGGTCTATACCATGTTGGAAGACAGTGACATTTATTGGATGACATGGTGGGATTAAGTACATGTTTTGCAGTTTATAGATCTGATTTAAATGCATCAATTTAAATAAATAGTATTATAAGACAATCTTGCAATACTAACCAATTTAAAGGAACAACTGAGTTTACGAAATCAATATGTTGTTCTTATTCACCCCTCGTATTTTATTTTTTGTAACACTGGATGGCCATGGACCGCTGTAGTAAATAGCATGTTATTTATGGATGCTCTTTAACTGCTGTGGTTCTCAGCGCCTCATTCTATATTGGGCTTGAAAGACTGTTTAATTTTGCTCAGAGGCCTCTCTATCAGGCTTGAGGTTCTTTTACATGCCGTAAATCTACAACACGGGACCAACAGCTTTACTTCCCTTCCGAAGGAAGCCATGCTAAGGATTTTTACACCCGAAAAAATACATCGTCCTCCGCCAGGTTTGAACCCGCGACCTTGGGTATATGAAGTCAGCATGGTAACGATTACACCACGGAGGGCGATGACCGCTGTAGTAATTAGTTATTGTTGATTCTTTGAAGTTATCTCTCGGTTTTAAACTTTAAAATTTACTCTCAATTAACAGGAATTTTGGAGAAGATGTGAACATTACATATAAAAACCACCTACTACAGGTGCATATTAGGGATAGGTGGAAAATAACTTGTTACATTGCAATGGTTACCACAATGTAACAGCTACAAGGAGTAACTAGATACTGTTACAGAAGCAATGAATACACAGTTATAGTTATCTCCTTAACTGTTACCCAGTCTGGGTGATATTCATGCATGTATATTGGTATCAGTTCCCTGGAACATATATAGTTATTCCCTTACACAGTATTAATATCTTCTGCAAGAGGTTGATCTAATATACCATCTAGCAAGAAAAAAGCCTACAAGCTATCAATTTTGCTACATACCTGTATGAATTGAGATTTGTAGCTTTTCTAATGCAATGGTGATTGACAAATGTGTATTTGCTTTTTTCTAAAAATCAGTTACATTCATATGACCTTCCTTTAGAAGATCTCAGGAGATACATTCTTAGTGAAGACTCACTCTTGTGAGATAGCCACTAGTTTTTACAAGTTTGAGTAATCATCGCAGAGGTCTAAGAAATGTTCATTGTTCATTATAGCAGTTCACTTCAAATGTAGGTCTTGATCACAAACACATCAGTTCTTACCTAGGCAGCAAAATTGCGTTAAGATATAATTTACAAGTGCAAAAGTTTGAATACATGATCAGGACATTAATAAACTACTAATGCTAATTAGTAACAAAATATATGCATGCTGGTAAAGCCAAACAAGGATATGTATTAATAGTTTCAATAATTCAATAGTGATGAATCAGGATCCAGAGCTGAAGATGTCAGTAAGTCTATTCTCTTAGATTGCTCAAAATAAAATATGAAACTTTTCTATCTTTTGATTTCCAAAATTACTTGAGTTACAGTTTACACTCCTTTGGGATTGTTATTATGGATATTTATGCCTTTAACTTTACATAACAAACACTGAAAAACAGACTGGTATACAATAGTATTTCTGGAAATGAACCTCAAAGTTGAAAGGACTGGCTCATTACCAAACATATCATAATTGTAAGTCCAATATTGTTATTGATATTATTAATGCATGCTTCCAACTTTGATTGTGTATGTGTGTGTGTGCGTGCATGCGTGCATAGGAATGCAGAGGTAGGTGAGAATGCATTTTGCATTGAATGTAATCTAAGTGTTGACACAGCTAGAGAAACTTTTTTTTAGATTGCAATCAAATAACAATAAGTCAGTATAGAAATAGTTTCTCTACAAACATAGTTACAGCTGGTAATAATTATTGCAATATAACTGAACGGGATAATCATTAAAGCAAATAATTTAGTCATTACTGATAACTCACATATACTGTAACTTTTAATGTGATAACCCTTAAAATAAATAACTTAATGGTTACTGGTAACCATTACATGTAACTGTTACCACACTGCAACCATGACAGTTGTAACCATTATGTGAAAAAACCTGTTAATCACACTTCTCATGTATATTCACTTTATTACAGCAAAATGACACATTGCATTTATGTAAATTTACCTCTAATTCAGAGACACATCTGTGTCTATGTGAAAACATTACAACCACCTAAACCTTTCTTTTGTACATTTTATGTAATGATAAAGTGAATTTATCTAAACATTACAAACATTACATTTCTGCAAATATGTTAATGGACATAATTTCATTGTAGACTTTCAAACATGGATGGTCTCTATGAATCTACTACATACTGCTATGCTTGTACCATATAATCAGAATGGAGGATGTTCCAAGTACTGAGAGCTACACTGCCATAAGAACTAATCAACTAGATTTTACCTGCTTTAAGTTACATCGTTGTCCATTCCAAAGCTAATTTCTCTAATATTCATTCCAAAATAAACTGAAATTATCTTATGGAAGTTGAAAAAAAAAAAAAAAAAAGCTAGCTAACTTAGTATTCTGTAATCTCCATATTTACATAAATTAAATAATAATCTGTGATAAATTTGAGATCAAAATAAAACCAGCTGAGGAATTAGTTAAAATTATAATAGTACCATTGATGAACAATTTGAAAAGAAAACAATTTTCAATTTAATAAAACATACATGACCAGGTAAAAATAGTATAAGTTATAATTTTCTCACTATATATGCAAAAGTAATTTATACACTGATATATATTTAGTAATATTTGACTTGACACATTTCCTATAGGCTTAAGAAAGGTATAAAACTTGTACATAAAAATCTCACAAAAGGTATATCAAGATTTTCTCCTTCTTTTACCATTTGCAATAAACTTTAGTGGTTAAGAGAGATAGAAGCTATAAAATGGTAGCTCTCAGAACTAAAAGTTTCATATTGTTATTCAGAAATGTCCATATAAAGATAAACTCCAGCAATAATATAAGATGCAAATTCAATATTACTGAAATTGTGAATGGATTGGTGATGCTTTACTTTCACTTACTAAGTTTTACTCAAAACATGTTACAAAGACATTCCACTGATTTCTGGAAGGGAATGCCTAATTCAGTACCAAATGTACCACCATCTAACTGCTGTGGAAAACAACTATATGAGTGGAATTTCAAAATTCATTATTGTGTGCATTTTTGGTAATGTGTATATTTTCTCTTACTGTTGAGTTCTGCTGATGTTTTGGTATCTTTTAAAAATTTAATTTTGCATTTAAGGTTTTTTCTGTCAATAAAAATAATTAGCTACTGGAGACAATGTAGACAAATGTCTTTGAAATATATTTTGAATGAAACGCTAGTAGGTCATACTAAAGTATCACCAATCCACTCACTAACTTATGTTAAACATTTTTACTATTTATAATCTCTTCAAATAGCATGTGACATTTTAACATATTATACTGTATAAGTATTACAGTTTTTCCTGCCTAGCAGTGTATATTAGAACTCTTGACAACAGCATTTACAACCATTACAAATATATGTGGTATTAATTTGTTGAGTTGGTAGTTTTAACAGTGTCACATTTTTATTATGAGGGACTAGTTTTGAAAGCCTATGCTTCCATTTTCAACCTCATGGGTCCAACTCACACCACATAATTTGACCGTCACTGTTACTAAATTCCTCCACACATCAATCAATTATAAACATACCGCTTTTGAAAAGAAACCACACAAGCATTTGTATCTTTTGACTAAGTATGTTATGCTCTTGATTTATGTGACCCAGGAATGGTTACAGATGTTTCAATACTACTAGCATTAAAATGTACCAACAATATGTATTTATAACAGAACACACTGAAGTATAAAATAAATGTAAAAAATTTGCAGAACCATTATGGAAACACTTTGCATAGCTAACATTGGATATGCCAATGGATAATAACTGACAAGAATGTCAATAATATTAGAAAATTCTACAGCTCCACTATCTTACATTGTAGTTTTCAATCTAAACTTACCTATGTTTTGATCTTTAAAATATTTACATTCTTACAACTTTTTGACCCTTTTATTAGATTACATACAGTTTTAAAGAATTTCTTTGCAATGATGGAGATAAAGGAAGATAAATTTCTATGGGAGTGCACATTTACACTGACGACAATTAAAGGCAGGAAAAATTGAAAAAAAAGAAGTGAAATTAAAAAGAGCACTGATCAAGAATTAGTGGCAGGTATTCAATTTGGACCCTGATAATTTACAAACTCATACTTCATGCTTGAGTATTGCAGGGGGGGGTGGACTCACACACACACACACACACCCTGTAACACATTGTTACAAGTAAACTTATCTGCAACGTTTAAACTCAATATTTTAAATTTTTTCCACAAATGTTTAATATTTTTTATTTGTTAGAAACGAAGAGCACATAGAGAAAATGTGTTAAAAAATGAGCGAACATAACCTCCATTCTGAACATATTATGCCTAATTACAAGCATTACAGTTAAATTCAGAGTACAATAGGCATAAAAAAATATTCCATGTTATTCCAAACTTTTCAACTTCATAACAAGAAATTACAGTGATATATATTATGTTTTATCAAAAAGTTGTTAAGTTGAAACAAATAAACAGCATATGTCAAACAGGTCAACATTTATTACAAAAAGCTACGAGGATTTACTGATGACAAGACAATTTGACTAGCATTATCTACTTATGTACTATACCTTTGAAGTAAGTAGAGTTTACACTCATTCCTTCTAAGGAAACTATTCACTTCTGAATGAACGTAAGCTGATTCACCACCTTTTTAGACATTTAATATGATACACAAAAAAGGCAGTGTCATACAAGGCATTCCTCTTGAAATCTTTGTAGCCACTTTATGCTTGGATTCTTTTAAAGAAATCAAACTCTTTCTGAAAATCAAGGACTGTAAAACATGAGATCAAGCAGCAAATGCATGTAACAAGTATATCACAAAAATAGGGTTTAGTCTATATATTCAGTGATGTTACTCTTCAGAAGTCCTAAAGTAAACAAGAAAAGAAAAAAATGACATCACTTAATTTTAAAAACTTATCCAATTGGTATTTTTCATTAAAAAACACAACTTAATTTTCATAGCTATAAAGACTGTGCATTGATTTCTACATGTCCTGGGCTCTGAATAGCACAAATTCTAGATAAAGAGGCAAACAAACTCAATACAATATCTGGGTCTTCAAAGAGCAGTTGATAGTATATATGCAACTAAACCAACACATTAGGTAATGGACTTTTAAAGTACTCTTTTGTTGAATGCAATTCTTTTTCTTTCTTTTTTATCATTTAATATCAGCACTCCATGATACACATTACAGCTATTTGACATATATCAAGTGTGGTTTACACTGAGTGGGATTTGAAAGAGTTTTTTTTTTTTTTTTTTTTTGATTTGTTAATATCTAAGGGATAAATTTAATTTCCTTTCTATCTTTAAATGGAATATATGTGAAGAAATTAAGACATTTATTGACTACCTAAGAAATTTAATATTTGATTTTGTACAGTTTTATGAAATTACATCAACAAGCAAACAGTATCCTAACTACCACAGTTTTAAAGTACTAAAAATGCTAAATAAATAACTGTAAACCATTACTACACTTTCAAAGAGTTGATATGCGTTTACATTTAAATCTGGGTACCATGATCTTGGAGCACGTGTGCATGAAGAATAAATTACTTTACATGATGTAAAGAGAATTTCTGCCTCAGAGAGCCTTCTCAGGAACAACATCAAGACTACTCTTATGAGTTACTAATTTCCTATTTACTGGGTTTGTTAGCTACAAAGATTTCTTTCTTACATTCTCACTAATTTAAGTTAACCACTTTATAACTGCTATCACAAATCAAGTAAAAAAATATCACAAAATTACAGTTTTACATAGTTTCATTCTTTGGCATTATAAACATATAAACAATATGTAACATTTCTAGAAGAAAATTGAAATCTCCTTCATAATCTTATTTACAGTTTGCTGCAATAGCACATTAGAATTGCAGAAAATGTTACTTCTCAAATGATAACTACACTGAACCTTACTAAACTGACCAACCCATGTACCTTCAGTAACATTATAGGTTTCCTTTATTTACCCAAAACAGGCATCACCAACTGGTTGCTGTATGAGCCAGAGAGACTACTGCTGCTGTTGCTATTTCTGAATTGCCTACTGTACACTGTGAGACTTTGCTAGAAAGCAGGAACTGCTAATTCCTTCAATGCAGTGGCGATATGCAACATTTTGCATTTGAAATAGTTAATCTACCATTCACAATTGTAAGTTCATGATAAATAGAATGATTTCTCTATCATATCTCCTACACTAATATTTATATTTCTGATATGAATATATACACATTTTCATATGTTTGGAAGTTATAACCTTAAACAAAGTAACAAATAATGTCAATTATTATAGTATTAACGCAGTAAAATAACAAGCGCTTTAACTTGGTCAGTATTTTTGTAATCATAACACTAACAACATGAGAATTAATTTGTAATGAAAAACTTTCACATTTATAGCAGTGAATATGAACAGCTATTACTAATTGGTATCAAACACAGTTCGAAAAAAGTCCTTGGTAACTGCCATACTCATTTACATAAGTTGCATAATGACAATGCAAAATGAATTTTCTGACTGACAAGGGGCGATTGTTACAATCATCTTACAGATCAAGCCAGGATTTTTTTACAATGAAGTTTTAAGTGTAAGTGAAGTTTTGTAACAAAATTAGATTAAAAATAATTTAAAAAAAATATATATATAACTAGAAATTGTAGCAGATAATAAAGAGACTGGTATTTTGTAGCAAGAAAGCATGTCAGATGAAGCTTATTTCACAAATCAGGTTTGAAAAGTTTAATACAAGGTATGTTATCTGATAAGACTCCAAAAATCTGCTCCACTCGTTAGAATCACATTTTTAAGTGACTAGAAAATAGATTAGTATATATACATTTTTGGAGAGACTGAGTTTCTTTAATAGACATGTTCCACTAATAGAAGTACATATACTCTTTGAGAGGATAACTATCAAAGAATGTTGAACAATTGGAATGCATTTTTTGAGATATATTTGGTATTATCCTGATCAAAAACCCATTAGGAGAGAGAGAAAGAAAAAAGAGAGGGGTGGTGATGAACATGTCCGAGTAAACATTTTCAAAGCTGTGCTTTAAATTTTGTATAAGTCAGATTCACATATTATACTTATATGTTTGAAGGATTTGTCTTATAGCCTTCCTTACTTCAATTGTATGTGCAAGAAAAGTGCATTTCTATATATATATATATAAAAATAAAATAAAAAAAGATATTAAGAACCCCATTATTAAGCCTTGGGTAGCCATATCAACAATAACAGCATCATCTGCATAAGGTAAGGTAAGTTAATGAAAGCTTTAAGGGGTAGGGGAAGCCAAGAGGCTATAAATATAACACTAAAGGACCAACATTATAGCTTGTTTATTTATTTTTTCACCTAATACTGCTATGTACATAATGAAGTAAATGTAAGCAATAATAAAGTCAATAATAAGCCAATAAAATGCTTATGAGCATATCCTTTCTCTTTATTTCACAGTTTCCCTATTTTATTAACAAATTCTCTTGCATGAAATGTTTATGACTGCACTTGAAAACATTCCGAATCACTTTGAAAAGTTATCTTTTCTATGTGCATATTGTCTTTGTCTTTAGTAAACACCAGATAATTACAGGACATATCTTCAGCAGCAGCTACTGCTGCTCAACTCAGTTCTGGATCCATTTTAGGGTGGTTATATTGTGTTGGCGGTAGGAGGTGTGTGCAAAAAATTAACAAATATGAATGCAACTCTTTGAACTCTCCAATTTCTATTATCACTTTATAACATTGGTATGTAGTTATTGTTGCACTATTCTTTGGAAGATGGCTAAATTCATTATCTATGCTGTATTAGATGTAGAAAAATTTTGCTCCTTTCTTTGAAAGAGAAAGGCTCTCTAGAGAAGACACTTCAATCTCTTTATGACTAAATTTTTTTTTTTTTTTAAAAGGCTTATGGAAAAGGTGGAGGGATACTTTACATGCGATGCGAAGAGACGAGCAATTTTTCTAAGTTCAAAGGTTTACCAATGTACATGCACAAGCAGACAGAAATGACAGATGACTACAAGACCTATTGCTTCTCACATAGCAACCAACATGTGCTTTGTTTGTCACAATCGTAGTCAACTCGGCAAATAATTCCCAGACATTTACAAGCAAATAAGATGGAAGAAATTAACAGCTGGTCATTTTTGAAAACTCCTGACCAAATTTCCTCTCAGGTTTTATTGCTTTACAACCCGCAGATGTAATCAGGCAGAATTTATTGCAGTGTATGAAGTAAAGGTTGTAGTTCTTGACGTTATTCTTACAGATTTTAACAGTTTTAGAAATGCCTTGTCTGATTAGTAAGACAGATCTGTCAGTTTAACTCAAGGATACAGAGGCATGTCTTCAACTATATTTGACGAGGGTCTGCTGAGAACAAGAATGCTATGCTCTGAATATAATGCCATTCTGCATCCCATTAAGAGACGGGACTGCACATTTACCAGGTTTTGCTGCAGGTAGCATAATGTTAAAATAGAGCCCTGATCTAATTACATTTGGTATAATTATCTATAATTAACTATATTTATTAATTCTTTTTAGAACTGGACATTAAGCAGTCACACAGTCCATATGCAAAGATTCGAACAGGCAAGGCTATTGCCCGGACATTTTCTTTTCATCCACTGCTTTGTTTACAGTCACATGAGATAATAGAGTGCACGGTTAAGACCAGGGTGTGAAATAGTATTTGATTGGTTCACTCACTGCTCTAAAGTAAATAGTAATAATGATAACAATAATCCCCTCCATAGTGTGCGGGTAGTGTGTCTTCCTCACGTTCAAGATGTCACAGGTTCGAATTTCAGGGTGAGTTACCAGGATAAGATTTTTTTCCTGTTATCCTGAGAAAATGAATGTTGTATTACTTTAAGCTCCTTGCTCCACAAGTTTATTTTACCCATTTCATTGTCTGATATAATCTTCCAGGTCAAAGGACGTTAAACTTCCTAATTACAATAAATCTACAGTAACGTCTTTGCAGGTGCAGAATTAGATGGAAATTGATACATTTGTAAATATTTGTAGAATAGTCACACCAAAATTCGTTCAGCAGATCCTTTCCAGGAACTTGTAGAAGATTTAGTGGTTAGTTTTAAGCTAGGCTTAGTTAGCAAAGCACATTGCTAGTCGTAATTTAGAGTGTGTACATAGTCATGCAGTTAAGTGTAATTTAATGGATAAAAAAACACTGTTGGCATTGTGTAAGTTATACAAGATGAATAATTTGACTGCACTGCATTCTTCAGTATGGTTACATGAGCATAAAGTAAATAAATAAAGGACTGTAAACCAAGTTATGTTTTAAAAATGTTCTCCTGCATGAAATCATAGTCAAAAGTGATTTTAAATACATATTACGTAAAAATATATGTAAAGCCATACTTCAAAATATTCCGCTGTTGGACTTAGAAAAAATCTTAGAGAGAAGAACCAAAAAGAAGATTTGCAAGTTGAAAGTATGGGCAACAGTGCATTAAACCATTCTGATGACAACTGTTTTTTGATGCAATGCTCTGCTTTGTAATAACCAAATCTGTTGGACTTAGAAAAAATCTTAGAGAGAAGAACCAAAAAGAAGATTTGTAAGTTGAAAGTATGGGCAACAGTGCATTAGACCATTCTGATGACAACTGTTTTTTGATGCAATGCTCTGCTTTGTAGTAACCAAATCTGAACTACAGAAATAGTATAGCCATTTAAAACAAGCTTAAAGACAGATATAGCCTATATTTGTCATTAATTCAAAATCTTCTCGGGCTTCTAGCCAGGTAAAAACTTGCCAAGCTTTTACCTGGCTAGAAGCCCGAGAAGATTTTGAATTAACACGTCGCCAGGAAAGCTTTAGTTCTTATTTTATATTTGTCATGTTTAGAAAAGATTCTATTACCTGTTGCTGTCAAATTATCACCTCAGTATTCCATTCCTTTAGGACTTCAACAATTATTTGCAATACAACAATGACAGCAAAGTAAAACCTTGGTTACTTTTTTCTTGTATTATCTTCATGTGTTATACAACCTCAGTCTGTCTCCAAATTAATTGTAATCTACTTCAATTGAAAAACTCTTCTCAACAAGAGTGAATTATGTGGGAATCGACCTTCCCCATCCCTCTTATGCATGTATTGAGCAATGTATTGAAGACTTGTTAGTTAATTAAAATAATCATGCTTGTTGATTCTTGCCAAACTTTGAACATAAAAACAATGAACAAAACTTTCTGAACATTTGAGTAGGTGACACGCAAATGCGAACATGTCCATTAAATACAGTTTTTCACAATCGACAAAAAACGTATCTCAACTATACATATGAATTAAAGCAACATACTGATAGTCAAACGACTTTATTGTGTATCCAAAAAACAATTCACGTGTGTGAAATAAACCTAAACTGAAAATTTTCCTTTAAAAAGTACATTTAAATATGGACATGTTCTCATTTGCATGATCCATTTTGACATGTTCGCCTTTGAATGAATTTCGAAAGGCAAATATCTTGTTGTTTCATAATGACTTGCACGTTATTGAGTAATACTTCTTATAGTATATCAGATTACCTATCTATAACATTTTAATATATCATATCATTAAAAAAAAAAAGAAACTATAAACTCACTTTGGTAGCTTTGGCTTTGTTTGGAAATTTTGACAAAGTTGTGATATTTTGCTTTTTTTAGAATCATTTACTTATGTAAATTAAAGCATCATGACCAAAATGGAATGATATCAACAATGACATGGCTTATTATTAGAAAGGTTCTTGAACCAACACACTTAAACAAACAAATCACAATCATCTTCTAAACTGTCAAAAGAAATTTCATCTGTCTCTGTGTTGCACGATGTGGAAATAGAGTCAATGATGAATGCATACCATCTTACATCTTGGTGATTTCTCTGGTCTTCTCCAAAAATAGTTTTCAATAAACCATCAACATCTTTCTTCTTAGAAACTGGGATTGGATGACTGAGGGGTATTTCAGGTATTGGTTGACAGAAGAGTTTCTTCATGGTCCATCCGCGTTTCAGAAGAGATTTCCACTCTGATAGCTCTTGCTGGGATTTGTAGATTGCAGTTGCATCCACATCAATATGAATGTTTTCCATAGCTTGACACTTTTTAATGAAAATTTGTTTCATTTCACTGATGTGATCTAAATTTCGTATGCCTTTAGATAGTGATTTCATGTCCATCACTGTCCAATCTTCACCACGATTTCTTACTTCACCCACTGACTGATAGACCTCAATATATTCCTCTTTTATTACAACTGTTGACTTTTTTCTTAGAAGTTTCTCCACTCTACCGAAAACGCGGTTAGCAGGTAAGAAACTGTGTCCTCGAACTGGAAAAATGAGGTGTATTTCTTCAACAGGACCATCATGTATTCCAAGAAAACACATGAGTGTGTGAAGCACGACACTGTTCTTGTTTTGAGCTCAACCGTCACAGAAAAGTTTCAGTACAGTTTTTCTTTAAAATCGACAGATTTTAAAAAATGCAATAAGGCTGAAGCCATATCCGCTGCACCACGGCCTGCCAAATCTTCCGTCCACGTGTAAAATACAGGGTTCTCTGATTTCACACTGACAATGCACAAACTGTAAAAACTTATCTGCTTCTTTGGCAGTGGCTGGACCTGTTGCAAATCAAAACAGAAAGCCATGTCTATTCATTGTGTTCTCGTAAAAGTTCATAGAAGGCATTGCCCTTTTTTTGTGGACCTTTTTCTGTGTGATAAGCTGTATCTTTTCATTTTTTGAAGCCACCTTCATTTGCTCGTCAATTCTTGCGCAGAACCTGACAGGACTTCTAAATCCAATGTTATATTCATTCACGAATATTTTATGGAACATGAATCTGATGTAGACACTTTGTTGTCATTAGCCACAGATCTGTTGTACAGCGCACTTAGTTTCTTTATACTTAATTCGCTGTGCAGATACAGCCGTTGTGATTTTTGTCGGTTGTAATGAGTTTCAGTACAATGCAGATAGCCTGTAAATTGTATAACACTTTTCTTTTTGTCTGCAAATTTATGACTGATGCGATTTCCACCTCTATATTCCTTTATTGCTTTTCCTTCTTTTATTTATTTTGTTTGCTGTACTATTCAGCCGAGTAGATTTCATTAGAGTAATATGCATGACAAATTTCTTGCACACTGGATACACTATGTTTCCATTTTGTGCAAAAAGAGTGTAGTTAACATTAAATTTGCGAGGTTTACTTTCGCCTTCATTGTTTCGAGGTCGCTTTCTTTGAATATTTTTCAGCGACATCATCTGTGCAAGCATCCTTTCTTGAGCTGCTTTATCTTGAACCTTATAAATTAATTGCCTCAGGTGCACTGCATCTCGTGGGTGTATTTCCCGACAAGAACTGTTTATTTTGGTGTGTACATGCATGTAAAGAATGAAAGCCTCTTGGTGCAACACACCGTTTCCCTTTATCCTTTTCACGTTGCGATTCATTCCTCTTTCTGCTACCCTTGTTTGCAGTCTTCACAAATACACGTTCTTCATCTATTTCACTCGCTAACTAAAAGGCTGACCTAATAATTGCTGCTACTAGATATGAGAATACAATATTACATGAGAACACAGAAGCGCGACAATAATCATACCAGCTGCTCTGCGCGGGAATGCCTGGCCTCGAATGGAATGGAAATCATGTGACTTAAACCACAGCCTCCTATTGGTTGTATGGACTAGTTCTTCTTTGCAGGAAATTTATACGTGGACATGTTCGCATTTGCTTTGAACCACGCATTTTCACAGGCTTATATCACAGAATATATTCGGGTTTGCTTCAATAGCAAGATGTATATACATTCCGCTTATCCTCTAATTACCATTCCACAACGTAACTCAATTTTTTTAAATTTTGGACATGTTCGTGTTTGCGTGTCACCTCCTCATTTATCCTCACAAGATTATTATTACATAACACACTAACATAGATTGTTATTGTTAGAGAACAACATTTTGAAACTACTGCATTAATAATCTTGTTTACTTCTGGTACTTATTATTCTTTGTTTCTCTGTCTTCCTGATATATTAATTTACATTTAAGCCTTATGTCCTAAAATGCCACTGATGGATACATGAAGTTGGTCTAAACAAAGAATTTAAACATTCACTCACACCCAGTTGTCTAATATTTGGGATTATATAATTTTCATTGTGCTCATAACTATTTATTTCTATAACAGTTTAATAACTCATTATAAAATAACAATATTTTTAAAAAATTGAAAAAAATATATACTTAAAATATAATGTACTCATTGTAACAAATCTTCTGCAGTCAAATAAAAAACAACTTGAAAATATTAGATGTAAACATGCAAAAGCTTTGTTTCTTCATTCAACTTCATATTTATTTTAACAAAACTGATTGTTCTTCATATGCATGCACTAATCATTATGAAAACTAATAGAAACATTTAATGAAAAATTGCTGTTGGTGTAAAGTAGCATGGCACTTACTATATGTCAGCAAATTAACATTCAAAAGAGATGTTCCATGAAAGTAAACCTTCTGAAGTTGCATGAGATACAAAGGTTTATTTTTGGTTTTATTGCATGTTTTTATCAAATTGCTTGCTAAATTCAAGATGCAACGAAACTCAATGCCAAATTATATACATGCACTTTTAACCAAAAACCCAATTCCTAGATAGTATTTTGGTTTAGCCTATTTCTTTTTTTTTTATGTGTACTTTAGTTTTGAATGTGCTCTCTTCTCAATATCAATATACATATTATGTTTTCAGAACATCAAAGTTTTCAGTAACAATTGCATTTCTTACACTGTAAGGTTGTGAAGTTACACAGATTTTGTTTCATTGTTAGCATTCATGGTTATGTTACATCTATTTGGAATGAAGATATACCATGATTTTCATGTGCACGAGAAAATCAATTTCATGTTAGCCTTGGTACTTTCAAGGTATTCGGACAATTAATTACAAAACTTTATGAGAACTGTCAAAAAAATAACACACTGGAAATGTAAATTACTTTGCAGTAATCTTTGTGGCAGAACAGCTTCATTCAACAAAGGAAGAGGGGAGCTAAGTGTCATATTAGGCACTGTTTCTTTGCAACGATCATAATTCACTCTTTCTCATATATATTGTTTCCTGAGTATCAGTGTAGATGGCAATTGTAGCATTTTATCCGAGCGGTCACTAAAATGTTAGAATTGGTCCCTCACGGTTATCCAGGATATCTGCAAAGAAAATATCAAAACATATGCTAAACATTTTAAAGCGAAGGGAGAAAAATTGCTGAACAGTGGCTGATGGGTATAGTATTACTTTCTCTACATGTACTATGTACATTGGTATATTAAGTAGGTATTTGACGCCAGGATTTCACCAGAAATATATGTTTTGAGGTCCCCCAAATAAAAAAAAATTAATAGAAGTCTGTGTGTGCATATGTGCCATGTATCTGTGAACACGATAAGTCAAAAACAAAAAGTTGGTTAAATACCAAACTGATATTAAAATAAGCATCTTCCAAGGATGCGACACAAAAATTTTCAAGGAAATATTCCCACCCTAAACCACTGTTTTCATGCATATTTTTTTAAAAATTTAATTTTTTTCAAAAATGGTTTTACCGATTTTGATTAAAACACCATATATTGAAGATATTTTCATGTCAAAATAAATGTATATCTTTAATTGTCTGGAAATAGCTCCCTGAGTCCTCTTCATTCTTAATGAGTTTTGCATAACTGGTAAACCATAAACATAGACAAAATATTACTACAGAAAACACTTAGAGGCCATTAAAATACACAATTTGTGTCACATAAACTTTCTTGTAGAGTTACATATTTTTATGATATTCTGTGAAGTGTTATTCTTCCCTAAGTGTCATTTAACAGACATGCTTGAAAGTTAGCAATTTTTTCTTTTTTCAATTTCCAAGGTGCCAATTTTACATAAATATGAGTGTGATGTCATTTATTTGAACCAAGAACTCATGACCAACTAACTATATTGGCTAGTTGCTTTTAAACAAACCTTTCTATTAAGAAATTTACAGTATATCATGAATAACATGAAACAATAGAAAAATGCTCCCTTTTATCAATGTAATAAATAGAGGACCTGTATGAAGGCTAATGCACCTCTTTGAGCTTTGATAAACTTTTAGGAAATTATACTCTTCTCAAAAGACTACAACATATGAGAGCTCTTTGAATTTGTCATGTTGGGTACACATAACTCATTGACTTTTACATTTTTTTTTGAATGGGGAAATATATTTACAGTTCTGTAAGTTTATAAACAAACAAACATCTACAGTAATGTTATTAATGGTATGTTTTATGAACTTCTTGCCAGTGGCTTTTGCTTCAAATGAGTGCTTAGGACACATTTTGTAAGCCTGTTTTATTTAAAGTAAAATTTGTATTTTAATATTTGTTACAGTCAAAACTGTTTTCATGTTTTTCTTCTTTTAGTTCTTTACTTTTTGTTGTTTATGATGCATAATAATGCTTAATAAGAAATGAAACAACTTTAATTTAAATGTTAAAAAGTCTGTTTCCCTTAAACTGATTATAGTGATTGCTGGTTTGCTTAGTCAAAATAATAATAATTTTGGTGATATTAAAACATGCTTTTGTAAGATCAGTTTATTACAGAATATGCAGAGAAAGTCATGGAACACATCAGATTTTTTTTAAAACTAACCAATCTTGGTTTTATTTTATTTAAACTTTCTTTTTTTCCCTCACACTGATAATACACTGAAAATAATGATTTTCTCTTATATTTACATTGTTGGAAGCATAGAGATAAGTATTTATCATTTTAATCATTATACATGACAGTAAAGCATGAAATATTAGCAAACAAACTTAAAATATGTGGTAAAAGGGGTCATGCTATTAATGTAATAGAATCTTATTTAAGATGAAGGAAACAAGCAGTTCAAATTATTCATAAGACAGATTAATAAATACTATACAGTTGGACTATGATGTAATAGAATGTGGGGCTCCCCAAGGATATATCCTGGGTCCCCTGTTATTTATTCTTTATATTAATGATGTTACTGTACCAACAAATTCTTGTATTGTTTCATTTATTAATGACACAACTGCAAGCTGTAAGGGTGCTAATTATATTTCACTAAAGGAAATATGTTAAATACACTAAGTTACCTACTAAAATACTTTGAATCAAATAATCTTCTCTGTAACATGAAAAAGACAAAATATATGATTTTGGAATTACACACTAGGGAAATAACAACTGAAATAGCCTATTAATGATGAAGAATTAGTAAATGTGAGTCAACATAAATTCTTAGGCATAATAGTGGATGAAAACTTAACTTGGGGGGAACATAATAATCTATGTAACAAAATTAGTAAGTTAATGTATCTCATAAAACATTTTAAATCACTTACTAACAAGCATGTTCTTTGGTTGATATACTATGATACTATTTATAGAAATTTATTATGCTGTTTTGAGATACGGGGGTCAGCAGCAAAGGTGATGTATAGTTACGCTATTCATTCTACAAAAGAGAAGTATTAGAGTTATAAATAATATGCTACCCACTGAATCATGTAGAAATGTTTTCATAAATAATAATGTACTTACATTCTACTCATTATACACATATAGGACAATATTATTTGTAAGAGAAAAAGATTTAATAACTAACAACTATGTACACAACTATAATATCAGAAATAAGGGAGACTGGTATAGAATTGGAACTAGTAAGGCAGCTAGAGAAAAATACTTATATATTATGGGAACTATATTGTGTAATAAATTGCCATCAAATGTAAGACTTTTAAATGGAAAAATCTTTAAGAGGGAACTTAAAATGTACCTAATTAATGTATATATTCCATGAACAAATTGTAACCATTTTTAAAAACGGAAAATTGTTAACAAATTGTACATAAAACTTAACAATGCATGAAATTTGCAAAAACAAATCTAAGAGCAATAAAAATTATTATTATTATTATTATTATTATTATAATAATAATAATAATAATAATATAACCATACACAGTAAATGACATCTCAATTTTCTTTTGCTACACAGTTTTCATTTTAAGCAACATGAATTTGGTATATTTACACATGTAAAACAGGGAATATACAAATTACTAATACACTCTCATAGTTAATTTAGTTTATAAATGCAATTTTGCATGAGGAACTTCTTGACTATGTTTGAATTTAGGCTGTTATAAAGTTTAAGCCTTATATGGAACTTTTACCAGACTAGTGTGTGTGTTTGTGAATATTTATTTTTTTCTTCTATTATGTGATGCTTAGTGAATTAGTGGGCAGATGCTTAAATTGGTTTAAAAATTAATTTATGTAAGAAAATATATACGGGAGAAGTAATATGTTTAAATCCATAAACAGTAGTCTGCAGCTAGTGTTTTGCTAACTTTTAACTTTATTTGTACAGTCCTCTTTTTTAACTATTCTTTCAGGTACCAAATTTCCCCAAAATATTACTCCATATTCTATGACAGAACTGAAAAGACATATGGAGAAATTTTGCTTTCAGTTGCAACATTTTTTTAGACTAAATATAGTGCAAAGCATATGCATTACTCAGTTTCTGTGTCAGTTTTCCTATATGGATAAAGTACTTAAGTTCTTATCAACCACAATCCAAGGAACTCAGTACTTGCTTCATAATCTAAATAGTTTGAATTTTTTGCCCAATCATTAAACATAAATATTAATTAGGTAACCAACTCAAAATAAAAGTTGATCAATTAATACACATATAAATGTACTGAACAGAGAACACAAAAGAAAATTAGGCATTGTCAATAAAAATATTAATTTAAAGGCTGTAAAAACATTACAAAATAATGCTAAAAAAATCACTCACCTTTGGCAATGCTCCACCATGGCAGAGTGATGTATGTGAGAAAGGCATTCAGTGGTACAGACTGAGCTCGGCGAGTCTCCTTCCAGAAATGAAATGTCTGTGTAAAGCCCCTCATTGTCCACAGAGGATTGTATGCACCATCATCAAGTTCTGCAAATGTCAATAAATATTACTGTTTTATTCAGCTATGGTAATTTGTGGGTTATTCTTTGCTTTAATGTGTATGAACTACACACTCCTTGAGTATTAGCTGTATTTTGTGTTTTCTGTGACAAGCTTCCTGAATCCGTAACTTCCTGTTTTGAAATATTGAAAATATTAGATATAGTATCCCCAGCAACAATTCAAATGTGGAAAGGTTATTTCATTTAATTAGTGTTCAACAGACTAAAGAGAGGCAATTAAATGTAGACAAGAAGAAGTCAATAGCAAATGTTCAATATAATTTCAAATCTAATGTGTGGAATTTAAACTTACTTATCAGGGAAAAATATAACAAAAATTGTAATAATGAACATATCAAGTTTGAGTATGGTCTGTAACAACTAGGCTATAATAATAGAAATACTGAATGGTGAAATGCGTGAAACTCAAAGTTATGCCATTATTTTTAAGTTTCAGTTTAACATTAGATAGAATAATTTTAAGTTAGATAAAACAGGCAAATATGCTTTCTTCTAAACTATTATAATGCTGATTTCTTAAGCCCAAATATGTCCTAATACCATGCATTAATATGTAACATTTAAAAACTTTAGTATGTGTCTCAAGAAATTCCTTGATATGACATGAATGGATTTTTAGTGAAAATGTCCTTTTCTTCTGCATGTATGTGATATGGTCACCCTATCCTTTTGGAAGAAATGCATGACATGCATAAATTTGTATATTTAAATGCTAAGCAATATATCAAATGTGTTTAAGGCTTCTGGTCCTGATAATTTCTGAACCAGAAAGCCTTCAGATATTCATAAAATTGAATATAAAAATCAATATTAGTTATTTATCCATGCATCTATTAAGCAATTTCAATTTACCATTAATATTTACATATGATCTGTTTTCATTTATATTTATCTTTAGGCTACAAAAGCTTCTCATTAATTTTCTATATAACTTTTCTAATTATGAATTTCCTTTATCAATCCATTGTTATTTTAACTTAAAACTCTCTCAAAAATTTTAATACAATATCATTACCAGACCTAATTTTGAAAGTTACAATTTCAATAAATATTTTATAACTTCTCTATTAACTCTTCACCATACATTTGTTCTTTTGTAATCAAATTTGTACTGCATTTGAAAAGTCTCTACATACATGTATAGATAATTAACTCCATCCCTGCATCAGCTAATCTTCCATATTCTTGGCCTTAAATGCAATACATTCTCTTTTTGGACAAAGAGAATTGTCAGAAATCCATAGCAAATGCAGATTATACGCATCAGGGCACCGGGGAGGGATGTAAAAAAACAACAACAAAAACAGGAGGGATGATAAACATTGTTTGCAATGAGATGTTTCATTAAAACAATTTTATGCATTGCATTCACATGCCTTTCTCTACTTACTCCTCTTCAAAAACTCTTCTCTTGTGCAGAAGGCTATTATATCCTTTTGTATACTTCATGTTAATTGAGCTAAATCTTTGTCACATATTTACACATTTTGTTTTAAGTATAAAAAGAGTACAATATAGCAAAGTAACAGTAAAATCTTTTAAAAATGAGTTGCTATTTGTGGAATTGTGTTCTCTTTGCATGAACACAGACAAAAAAAGAATGACTTGAGGTTGCATAAAAGTATAAGTACATGAAAATTCAATCCAATGACAAGAATACCTCAAAAATAGTTAATGTTACAAAAAATATTTGACAAATGAGTTTTTAAGAAGATCTAGATTTTTTTTAAAGTAAGTTTTTATTTATCTCTTATGGTTTACCAATTATACAAAGTCATTCAGGATGGAGAGGACTTCATAGACTATTTCCAGAGAAGTAAAGATATATATAACTTGTGATGAAAATATCTTGTACACAAGGGCTATCCCTGAAGTACCTGACCTAACAAAGAAAGCACAAAAATGTTGGGGAAAAACACCTTCATTTCTCTACATGATCTACTTGCAGCTTGATAATTTTTCCCAGCGATATTCAATAGTTTTGGATACCCTGTTTATATTGAGAACTATCGAGGTCTGCAAAACATCCATCAACTGCAGACTCCAACTCTTCATTGTTGGCAAATCTTCTACCACCAAGCCATTTCCTCAAGTTTGGAAACAGAAAATAATCAGCAAATAGGGTGCATGAGGAAGCAATTCAAACGTTATCTCATTGATTTTGGCCATGGCAATAATGAACGTGTGAAATGGTGCATTGTCTTGATGAAACAAAACTTTCTTTTTTGCTAAATGTGGCCATGTTTGCTCGATTTCATCACTCAAATGCTGTAACAAGATTGCATAATATTCGCCACTGATTAGTTTTCCCTTTTTGAGATAATCAATGAAAATTATTCTGCGTGCGTCCCAGAAAACTGATGCCATGACCTGGCCTGCAGATGGAACTGGTCTTTGTCTTCTTTGGAGCCAATTCTTCCCTTCCAATCCACTGTTTTGATTGTTCCTTCATCTCAGGTGTGACGTGATGGACCCAGGTTTCATTCATTGACACAAAAACTCAGCTTTATTGCAGTGAAACATTGCCAGCTGACTGAAACATCCTCATGACATTGTTTTTGTTCTTTATGAGCAAATGCGGCACCCACCTTGCACACAACTTTCTCATATCTAAATTTTTAATCAGTGTGCAATGTACAGACCTTTTTGAAATGCCTGCAATGTATGCTAGCTTGTGCATTTTCAGTTGGCGGTCATCCAATACCATTTTGTAGATTTTCTTTATAATTTTTGCACTGGTAACCTCATTTGGTCGATCACTGCAATGTTTGTCTTGGCAGATCATACAGCCATACTGTGCCACCCAATACTTCACTGTTGTAAATGAAGGAGCAGATTCCCCCAAAATAGAATCTAGCTCTACTTTTACATTAGTTGGACTAAGACCTTTCAAATGAAAGTATTGTATCACATAATGATGAGCAGTTTTATCCATGTTTACAAATTCGCTGAGAGCATTCATCGATGATAGCTGCCAAACAAATGCTAAACAATGTAAAATTGTCAAACTTCAAACTTAAGCTTTCTAAGGTTGGTAATTTTTACCATTGTTGTTGTTTGAAACAACCGCTATCTATACGTCAGGTTGGGTACTTCTAGGACAGCCACTGTTAGTGGAGTTTAATTAAAATCATTTAAGCAATTTTTGAGGGGAAAAAAAAAGGAACATTTTTCATGTAGATGTAATTGGGAAGAGGGAATTTTCTTGAAGATGTTCATGTTCTATATTGGAAGATGAACTTAAATACTGAGTTTTGTATCACAATGACTTTTCGTTTTTGAGTTATTCTGCTCACCAAAACATGGATAAATACACACAGAACTTTTTGTAAAATTTGCTTTTTTGTTTTAATTGGACATCAAAATTTTGTTGAAATCTTATCAAATGTTTGGTGGAATGCAACACTTTGTCTACTTACTGGAGGTAAGAATATGGATAGAATATGCAGAGTATTGCAATTTTCTGTGAACCCATTTATTGAATAAAAAAAGAGCAGCAGTAATTTATTGTACTATTAAATGCCAGTATTTTAATGTGTACGAGGATTTCAACAGTGAATTTGGTATGTCTATGGGTTGCAGGGAGAGTGGTATTTGTTCTGTAGTTTGTTTCGTTAATAATAATTACATCAAGTAGGAATGGATGCCATACAATTTGAAATCTTATCATAGCTCATAAAATTCTTTTTCACTAATAAAACAAACCACAACTTGTGTAAATCCTCTAAAGTCCTTCAAGAATCATAATTAAATGAGGTAAAGAAAAAAATAATATGTTAAAAAGGCTTAGCAGAATTGGAAAGGTTAGCAATACATTTTCTTTCAATCTATCCTTTTTAACTAGGCTTCTAACTTCAACAGTGCATCTCATGATTTCCAAATTAACATGCAAGTTTTACAGCAAACTTTGCTTCCTGTATTAGTGTATCACCAGAGTTGCCTGTAAAACTTGAGTGCCATTCATGTGAATTCAAATGTCCATTTTGAAAATGGATGCAATTTGTACATTAAAAAGTTAATTTTTTCAGACTTCATACACTCATTATTCTAACACACAAGACATTGTAGCTCTTATACTAATATTATGTTAGTGTTAAGATGCTGCCTAATTCTTATCACACACAAAAACAATGATCTTTCAGGATTACTGCATTTGAGGTTTGCTTCCTTTTACAATCAATTTCAAATGAGTCGAAACAAAAATGAGGGGGAAAAATGGTGATATAAATACTGTGCTCACAAAAATAAAAAGAAGCATGCACTAAAACACAAATCTATACAGCATTTTTTGTGACTATTATGTGGCAAGAACAAAGCATGTATAAACAAAGATGCCAACAACTGCAGATTTAAATTAAGAGGGAAAACCATGAGCATGCTTTCTTAATCCTAAAACATTTTTTAAAACAGAAAATATACATACCATGAGAGCCTCCAACGGATCTGCGCGGCATGTCACACCAATAGTTTACAACTGTACCATCTGATGTTGTTCTGTAAGGGGGAGTCATGCATCGAGCCCAAGCTTTGGTGCGATTGTTCATACTGTCCTTAAGCTTTTTTGGCAAAGATCCTGTACGTGTAATCCCTTTTGTTCCATTTCTTTGACATGTGCATGGAGAATCGGTGACTACTGCACCTGGCTCATCGGTAAGAACTTCCTCACAGGACTGCAACATCAAATCTTCGCCATCTCTTGCAAGCAAAGGGTTGTCATTACCATTTAATCTCCCACCTTGAAGCTCATTCACTTCACTCTCCAGTGCATATTCAATGTATCCATTAGCTTCACTAATTCCACAAGCATTTTCGCTTCCCATTACGGTCACATTGTTGTTATTGTTATTTAAGCAAGAGGAGCATCTGGGATCTTCTGCTGTAGCACCAGAGGTATAACTTTGTGACATGCCCATGCTGGAGAGAGTGAAGCTGGGACCACAGTGACAGTGAGAACAAGTACACGAGGTAGCAGTAGTAGTGGCAGTAGTAGTAGTGGTAGTAGTAGAAGAAGAAGAGTGCAGGCAAAACTCGAGCTCTACGGACAAAAAAAGAAGCAAAAACATAAAATGGGAAAACCAAAACAACCCACAAAAGAAGTATTACTTAAACAACGATTTAACTACATCTCTGCCAAAGTATATAATTTATCTATTATAGCAAGAACAAAGCATTTCATGTGTAAGCCATAATACAATATGACTCAATCCTTTAGCAACTTTCGTTGTTTTTAAGTAACAGAATTTGCTTAATTCTGAAGCTTCCCACGTTGACCGCAAAGTATTTTGTGATGGCAGAAAAACACATTATATTCCTGCACATGCACATCTGTGAAACATTCAACAGCCAGTATTTAGGTCTTTTGTTGAAGTGTGTGGTACCCAAGCTTATTTTGGCATCATATAGTAAAATTACTTACAGAAAAATGGACATATGTGTGGAGTTAATATAGTATTGGATATTTGTATATAAAAGTATACAAATTTTATGTCCCAGTTGTATTTGCTTTATATGTGGGAGGAAATTATATTGAGAGCGCTTTTTTGATTTGGTAGGTGATGGTACATGGCCATTCTTATATAGCAACATTAAAGACTGTATATTACAGACTTTTAAAACCCCATTTGTCAAATGGCATTATTATTATTATTATATGGGGACTCAGTGCAGCAAAATATAAGAACAGAATCTTCATCTTCAACAAAGGGCTATTAGAATAATAATGAGCTTAAGGCAAACAGAATCCTGTAGAGAAGCCTTTAAGTAATTATAATTGCTTTACATATTTGAGTTAATAATGTGGCAAGAACTAAATTTAAAAACACTAAAATGAATAATCAAATACAAACTATGAAACCAGAGGAAATAATAATTTTCATTCTTATTCACATAGGATTGCACTGTATAAGACGAAACCTAGCTTTGCAGCCTGTTACCTATATAATAAATTGCCATATGAAATAAAAGGCATACAAGAAATAAAAAAAAAAAATTAGAAAAAGCTAAAGAATTTGTATTGCAGGTTATTTTTATACATTAGACGAATTTGTATTCAAATGAAGTATATTAGTAATATAATTCAATTTTATTTTAATATTGTAAAAGACTCTGTAAAATATTTTTGTAATATATCTAGATTATATCTTTTATTCCTGTATATTTGAATTTATTAATATTATAGACAAATGTTGTATACCAATGATTTCTATTTTAAAATTGTAACCTATTTGTTAATCTGTAGATAAATACTGACATATCCTATGTCATGCTTCTGTATATGATCAACAGGACAAATAAATTGACTAATTATTTCCACACAGCATTGTGCATTTAATGTCATGTGAATTCCAAGTGTTAACTTTAAGCAATGCCAGGCACTAATGATGTCATTATTACCAGTGGATGTTTCTTTTTATACACCACTATGCAAGGGTTTTTTTCTTGCTAAAGATATTGTTTTTAATGAGCCTTCCAAATCTAATGTGGACATGATGGGATTCTGGGAATGAATATGGAGAGTGATTGTACTTTGAATGTTACTGTTGAAATTATTATTTGAACATTTTTTTCATTAATGCCCCAAGGCCGAGATAAGGTTTCCCAATAATGAGAGGCTGGATATTGATAGAAACAAATAATTTACTAGTTCGACTTCAGGAGAGAAGTAGCAAATGTGTGTTTGCAAAAAAAGATATGCAGTTTTTACCTAAAGGAGCAGGAAGACTAGCACTCTCTGTACATCAATCAATTGTAAGAACTGAATATTTGAAGTCCATGAGGAAATATAGTAATCAGCCTACTTTTAATTTGTGTTGCACACAAGTTAAATGTTAATATTTTATGATTATGTATGACAAGGTGGGTGAAATACAATGGCTGCCTATGCTTTTGTAGTGTATGTATCCTTACTACAATTTCAGTAAATTTAAATTAAATTGAATTTTATTTATGGATGCTCTTTAACTGCTGCTTTTCTTAGCATCCCATTCAATAGTGGGCATGAAAGACGGCTTAATTTCACTCAGAGACCTTTTTATCAAGCTTGAGGCTCTATTATGTTGACATGGGACCAATAGCTTTACTTCCCTTCCAAAGGAAGCCATGCTAAAGACTTTTGCACCCCAAAAAAAATCCATCACCCTCCACCGTGTTTGAACCTGCAACCTTGGAAACTAGAGAAGACTAGCATGCTACCTCGAGAACATGGAAGACAACAAATTTCAGTAATTGCACTTTTCTCTCAATACATTGAAACATAAAAGGGTAAACACTGCCTTCTTGAATAACAGCACAGTTAAATCATTATCACTGATTTAAATAATATTCGCCAACGCTGGTATTTAAATGGCTAATGGAGATGGGTTAAAAACTTTCTACCCATGAAAAGCTCAACTTTTGTTGGCATTTCTTTTTATAACAATACCAACCATTAACACACCTAAGTGAAGTCACCCACTGTGGTGTAATTTTTACCATGCTAGCTTCATACACTCAAGGTCGTGGGTTCAAACCCGGCGGAGGATGAAGGATTTTTTCGGGTGTAAAAAATCCTTAGCATGGCTTCCATTGGTCCTGTGTCGTAGATTTACGGCATGTAAAAGAACCTCAAGCCTGATATAGAGGCCTCTGAGCAAAATTAAGCGGTCTTTCACGCCCAATATAGAATGGGATGCTGAGAACCATAGCAGTTAAAGAGCATCCATAAACAACATGCCATTTCCATTTACCTAAGTGAAACCACTTGAAGTGAAAAACACTTGAAAGAAAAAGAGACCCTGTAAGCCTTTGGCAACAACTTATTTCAATAAATCTAAATATGTTAAAAATTGACCCCGTTTATTTTGGTTGGCTATCCCAAAGAATAGTGAATGGGAATATAGGAGAAATGAAAATTAAAAAATTCCAGTGTTAAACGGTTTAAATTAGCTTAATTATCAGCAATGATTTATAACTGGCATCTATTTTGACTCGACCAACAAAAACCAATCAAGTTTTTTAAAAAAATGAAAGACTGTAAAAATACTAAAGAATGATTTGAGAAATATTGACAGAAGTGCCTTTTTAAAATATTGTAAAGCATTTGAACCAGTTATATCAAGCCTTTTAGAAAAAAGAGAAATGAATAGTAAGAGAACGCAAAGAAAAAGAAGAAAAACTATTAAGATTGTTATCAATGTTTTCAACTGCCAAGTGTCATATCATCATCACCAGCACATCAAGTTTTTTTCCTCGGGAGTTTTTTTTTATATACCACTAAATCTGTTGATATGAAACTTGGGGTTTGTAATCTAAGGAACAGGTAGCACTTATTCAACTGCTCCATCCCAGGCTAATGATGAAGGTAAAGATAAAATTAATGGATCTTTAATGCTTATTTCTCTTTGTCCAAGAAGATTCCATTTCAGAGTTCAATTACATTTTAAAATGAAGAACATCAGCAATTTCTGACAACACATTAGGTCCCTAGAAAAGAAAGAGAAAGTTCTTTCCTCTCTTTTGTTGTGCATATCATGGGACAAATTACCAATCTTATTGGTTTTTTTTCAACATAAGGAATCAGCAGACATGTTTTGTATTTTTGCATTATAGTTTGAAAACTTGGATACCAACACAAGAATTATGGGTCTGATAAGAAATAACTGCAAACCACATTGATAAAATCATTATAGAGGTAAATTGAAACAAATTATAACAAATTATGATTCTTCCTTTCCATGAAAGAAAGTCTTGAACTTTATTTCCTTTTAATCTGTTGATATGTGTCTCAATAGCAGTAGTGCCTTATGTGGTGAAATGGATACTATGGGCCAAATGAGGTTCAGAGCTTAAAATAACAAATTCTTTTTAAACAATCAGTTTCCATTACTTTACACTGCATACCATTAAAAGTACATGCTTCTAATCTTATCCTATTGACTCCTAGATGTATAGCCACTGATTGTGTAACAAAAAAGTTCTCTATTTAAAACAGGTACTAGTCTTCATGTATTCAAATAATCTCAAGAACATGCAATTTCTTTGGCAAGATGTGGTTGCACTGGCTATGCTTATATTAATACCATAGTGTTTGTAATAGATGGGAGATTACCCCTCATGTTTCAACTTGATTCATTACATGTAATTGATGCTGCTTAATTTCTGTTAAATTGTATTAGTTAAATTATTACAGATGGCTCAAGTGTACAAGATTTTCATACATTGTGTAAAGTTGCTGTATAATGACAGAATCTGAGGCTACCTCCAAGCCATGATAATTACTTATTTGCTGTGTCATGAGTTCAAACTTCAAAATGGTAGTCAGACTGAAAAATTCAATGCCATAGAGAAGATTTGAACCATGGATTTCCATGTTTCTGTTCGGTTACTCTAAAAACTGAACTATCATAGCAACATACTGCTCTAACATACTCTGACTCTGACTATTTTTCTTAGTAAACCATATAGACATCTCAATTAGAGAAGGGAACATGGAAGAACAAAACTTTTGTGTGTTTACACATGGAGTAAACTTAAAAAAACAAATACAGGTATTGTTTTCTCTACAGTGAATATTCTGTAATGCATGGAGTAAACCTACATGAGTTAGTAGACTTACTCCTCTTCTATTCCCTGACATATTTTCAGGCATTGTTCATGCTGTTTTCCTCTTTCCAGTCTATTCTCATAGCCTTTCAGTTTTGCTATTGTCTTTCCATATCGATGTCCAATTCTTTCAATCAGCTACCTAGTTATCTGTGTAATCCCTCTACCTGACACTCCTTCCACATGCATTTTAAAAACTTGTTTTATTTTTCTTTCTTTGCCCATCTGTCTCACATGCCTAAACCATTTTTAATTGTCTCTCCTCTGTTCTATTAACCATACTTTCTTTTGCTCTATCTTTATTCTAACCCTTTCATTACTATCTCTTTTGGTTTCCTCATTAATCTTCTTAAATAGTTCATTTCCATTGCTGTAAACTTACTCAAATGCTTTTTTGTAATGCCAAACTTTTTATTCCATATCCATTGGCTTTATTGTTGCTTTATACATTTTCAGTTTTGCTTTATTATTTCCTTGCTTTCTATTATTGTGTTATTCATTCCATAATAGGCTGGGGTAACTTTTTAAATCATATTCAATACTCCCATTGTTATTCTATATTCTGTTATAGAATGTGTTCTATTCTCCCATCATTACTTATTATTGTACCCTAATACTTGCAAGTTCTACCCTCTCCAAGCACTTGCCTTCACATTCTATTTTTTAATTTTTATCAGGTCTCTCTTGCTTTGATACCCACATTATCTTACTTTTCTCTGTGTTTATTTCCATTAATTTCCTTTTTAATTCTTCATTCCATCCCTGCCTGATGAAGTCTTCTCCAAGTATTTGCTATTAATGCATATATATGAAGAAATAATAAGGGCGGCATTATGGTATATGTTAACAGTGAAAACCCTAAGTAAAAGGTTAGTACAATTATTAATTGAATTATTTCAGCAGAATACTTTTTGTATCAAATATGGGGAGGAAGGAGTGACAGTTGAAGTTGCACAGAATCGAGAGCTCAGCCAAGATGCAAATTGAGACCAATTTTGTTCAATTTATGTATAGACAAAATTACGGAAAGTCCTAATGTAGCTAATTCGCACATGCCGGCTATTGAGTACATAAAAATTCCAGGTCTACTGCACGCTGATGATTTAATGGTGGGATCAAGATCTGAAATAGGATTAAGTTATACCACATTTGAAACTGAGAGACATTTTATATATTAAAGTGCTAAGTACATACATATTTAGGGCTGACCTTAACCCTAGTTGGGCAGGCCATTCACTATACAAAGTTTTAAAATATTTCATAGCTTTCCTTTGTCATCCAAAATCTGATCATTTCCATTTCCTCTTTACCTTCTATGGAAACTCCCCTAATTTAAGTATCTGCTTCTGATCTTCAAAAATCTTCCCAAGTACAATGTCTTTGCTCCTCAATAACCATTTCTTATTTATTATCCTTTGTGGCCTTACATTGAAATAAAATATGACTCATCTTCCTTGTCCCCATAGATTGGGGCAAAAACCTGGAATTGAGAGATAATGTAAGGTATGGAGTCTTTAAGTGAACGAAACTGAAAAACATCAGAAAGATGGCTCATGGTGGTAAAGAGGTTCAAATAGAGATGGAGTTCACATACTTTGGCATTAAATTAAACAGAGGAGGAGACTGGGGTAAAACAGAAAAAATGAACACTAACGAAAGAAAATCAACAATACAATTACTTAGAAACTGTTTATATGTAGCTCCAATATATACAGCCTTCAAGGTCATACGGAATGGAAATGTGGGGCATAGAAAATGGGTGGAAGAAAACGGTCTTTATATTAAGAGCATTTTGCAAACTAATGTTGGGAGTACCTCAAAATCAGCAAATGCAGGATCACTTTTTTAATTGGGAAAAGTCACAATGAAAGGAATGATAATAGAAAGAGTACTAAAATATTGGTATACCAGAAGAAAATACTTTAAAAAAATAGTATTAATGATCAAGAAATGTGCCACAATACTGATAACTGGCTGGGTAGAGTTAAGAACCAGTTGCAGAAGAATGGTGTAGGAGGTATAGGGCAGCAAAAACATGGAATGATGTAGGGCTTTTGGAATTATGTGCAATCTAGGTTAACGGATGAGGATGGTAAAAATCATTTCCATTTACTTTTCTTTCTCCTCCATTTTTACCCACACTTCTTTGTGCTAATCTTCTGTACTCCCTATTTTAGCAGGAGTCTTAAAGTCTTCATTATTACTCACTACCTTTCTTCCTTTTACTAGCCTCCTTATCAATAGCACTCTGGAATTGTACGTAGAATTTTTCTTTATCTAATAAACCTTTATCCTACATCAGGGCATGTCTGTATCAGGGTGTATTCTATGGGCCTGCTAGATTAGCTGCGAAAGAATTGTATGTAAAGAAAGAATTTCTATTAAATATATAAATAACAAAGAATGTATTCCTAAACTGTTACCTGTTTACATTCCAGCCTCTTGTTGCAGCATAAAATGGGCTCCTTGTGATAATTCTTATACAATGTACTATAACCTGCCCTCTCAGGTGGAGTAGCATGAATGATCAACGTGCAATAATGGGCATATTTGAGGGATGAGATGAGACAGAAAAGTAACTACAACAACTCTTTTGCCATGTCAACAAGTCTCAAGGACAGCCGAAGCAGTTCACGATCCACATAGAGTACAGTGATTTTTATTAATGAAGATAGGGGTTCTTCAGTTGCCTAATAGAAACAACATTAGAAGTTATGTATATCAAAAATAGATGGAGGTCTTTATTTTTCATTGTATTTTTTTAATTTAAAGATCTAGCTAATGAGTAATTACAATTGTTAATAATGATAATTATTATCAACTATATACATATTTATATATATATTTGAGAAAATATTTACATTGTTATAGATACCTTTTTTTTAAATCTTACTAATATTTTAAAAAAGCTAGCCCAGAGCTTGGTAGCAGCATACATCTTTGGTCTGTATTATAAATCATTTTATTTCTATGTCCAAATTTTTAACCTTATTCTTTCATCAGTTTAATGGGGCCCATCCACTTACTTCAGCTTCCATTTTGCATAGACTTACTGGTCAAGGAACCAACACAAGATAAAGCTCTTTTCTTTTACTAGCTCTTGTCATAAAGATATATTATAAGGGTAATAGTCTTCATGCTATAACCATAAAAAGTTAACCAACTTGAAGGTGTGAATGCCATTGCACTCTCAGCATTCTAATTTGTAAATTTTAATGTGAGAACTGCCATTTAGGATATTTCTTTAAAAATTCTGCCTCTCATTTGTCCACAGATTATGATCCAGGAGAGTTAGTGCACAAATTTTTGGACATTTGCATACTGCTAATTTTGGAGCTCTTCTCTACAAACTTTAACTCTTCACTGAAGTTTTGGTTTTATTTTTCTTCTTTCTTCTTATTTGTAGTTATTTTAGGATTATTTATCACATTTCATTAATATTTGCTTCCAAATGAATGGCAAATTAGCTATGAATGCTGTTAGGAGTTAGCAGAATTAAGAAGAATAGGAAGGAAAGGTATAAAAGTGGTGAGAATTTTGAAATATTGCTATTTTGAAATGAGTGAAAACTTAATATGTGAAACTGTGTGTCACCAATTCACTCACAATCACTCACAATTTCAATGATGTTTAAAAGTTGTCCTACCTATAAGCACTTCTAATAAATTAAGATTGGTATTCAAATAGATGATAGCAACATACTAAAAGAATGTCTCAGGTACCAAAGAGTTGTAGTGGGAAGAGAGAATTGGTTTGGAGGTGGGGAAACTGTCAGAAGATATTGGAATGGGGGATGTTTGGCAACTGAGTGAAAATAATGTTAGTGGATTTTGAAAGAAGTAATACAGAGGATATAAGGAAGCAAATTTGGGCAAGCTTTGAGAACAAAAGTTAGAGTTGTATAATTTAAAAGAAATTGAGGATGGGAGAAATATTCAGATAACTGTAGTCAGTTTGGAAGAAGAGGTCTTTGGAGTATACACTCAAGGACATTATTTATAAAGGGACCAGGAGAATGTTTGCAAAAAAGATGCATTATATGTGCGAAATTGTTTCTAACATGCAAAATGATAAACATTTTGGGTCAGTATCTAAGATGCAAAATGGGTTGAACTTTAGCAATGTTGGCAGATAGAAGTATAGTAAAGATTAATAAGACAGGACAGAAGGGAGAAATAGATGAGAGAAAGAAAAGGATGAGAGAATAATATACAGCTTTGATGATGGTGATATGTTTTAGAGGCTCTTTACATTTATTTATAAAATGGAGTTAAAATATGAGTCGGCAGACTAGGCTTTTAATTAGGTTTGTATGGTTTTCATAATGCTGCCACACCCACCATGTTCTCCCGACTTGGCACTTTGTGACCGTCACTGGTTCAGGGGTGTTAAGAAACTTCTGTGTAGTTGCCATTTTGCAGACTGAAAAACTGGAAACAGCTATCCATTCATGGATATAAAACACTCTAAAAGAATAGCTGAATAAAGATCTGGAGAAGCTGACACATTGATGCATAAGTGCATATGGTTAAAGGGAGATTATGAGAAGGTGAACTTACCATCTGATATCTTAATATGTCAGTAAAAATAAAAATGTAAATCATATAGTATGCCCCTCTAACTATATGAAGATTACTATAATTTATCAAAGATGAAGAGACAAAATGTTATTAAATTCCTTAGTTCTGTTTGAAGTCCTTGCAATCAGAACAGCTTACATATGTCAAGCATAATGTAAAATGGGTAATATGCTTATATACTTCTGCAATTCATTTTAGTGGTTATAAATAGCATTAGAAGTTTGTAAATGAGATACTTTCTACTACAATAAACCTATAACACTACAAGTATTTCATCTGCTAAAGCAACATTCTGGATAAAAAGTGTGGAACTAGATGAGGAACTTAGTTTGGAGGAATGCTTTTATATGATCCTAAATTTGTTCCAAAGAGCCAAGAAAAAAAAAGTATAGGACACGGCTAAAGCAGCAACTAAACAGGAATTACCTGGTCGAAGCATAGACTATAGACTATATCTTATAAAATTTGAATGGAAATGGAATACTTTATTAAACGGAACAAGGTAAACTTTGTTGCATTTTCCCAAACAATTGTCAGCACAGTGTTTATAATGACAAAATGCTCCCTGGCCATTATTGCTTGTTTCAAATATCAATTGTGTGGCACTTGGTTTTCAGTTCAATCATGCATTTATTTGGATGTAGTCAAGTTTTATAGTTCTCTTGTAATATTTGTAAATTTCGGTCTTCAATGGATATGCCTCCCAGGAAGCAAAGTGTGATTCTAACATTAGCACAAAATACTTCTGTGATGCAAAGAGAGATAGCTACAAAGTTTGGTATTAGTGTAGCCATTGTACATAGAATTATTCATCAGTACAAAGACACTGACTCCACTACAACAAAGACTAAGGGAAAATGAGGTGGAAAAAGAAACCAACTGAAGACCGCTTTCTCCTTAGGAAAAGCAAAACAGATTCTAAGCTCACTGTTGTGGACTTGGCTCATGACTTGAGGGTAGGAGTGAATCTATATGCATCTAATGTATCTTTTAGCAATAGCAACAAAAGCCAGAAAACCTGTGAAGAAACACTTCTTACACAAGCAATGTATAAGAATGCCTCTTATGGGTGCATGCTCATTGGAATTGGACACTGTTAGACTTGAAAACAGTTCTTTTCTCTTTGAGACTCATTTCAAAGTATGTGTTTGAAAGTTCTGAGCAAATAACGAACCTGAAAATTTAGCACATTCAGCGGCATTTTCAACAGACTGTGAAACACACTGAGAATAACATTTTTTGTGGCTGTTTCACCTTTGAAGGACTAGGACCTTTAATTCCATTTGAAGCCATGATGAAAAATGACCAGTACATCACAGTACTGGTGAGAATTGTTTGTGAACTTCAGAAAAGGTTTCCGTAAGGTGACAGAATTTTTCAGCAAGATTTAGCTCCCTGCTAAACTTTTAAGAAAGTGAAGAAATGCTTCAAAGATAATGTTCATGTGCTTGAATGGCCAGGGAATTCGCTTAACATTAATCCTGTAGAAACTTTGCGGACTACTTGCAAAATTTGACTGTTCCACAAAAGAGGGTTTCATATTAGCTTTAATTCAAATGTGGTTTCATGATGAATAATGATCTCAAAAATATGTGTTCCAATCCTGTGGAGTCATGCCTGATTGTGTAACAGAACTTATAAAAAGGAAGGACATATTACGCATTAAGAATGGAAATTTTTAAGTAATTTATGATTACATTCATGCAAGTATGAAAAGTGTTGTGTTATTGATCTATTCTGATCAATTTGTAGAGTATTTTAGCATACAAGTGTTTAATCAAGAATGGCACTCAATTGTTTTCCATCCATTAAGTAATCACTTATTCTGTTATTTGTTATAAATTTTATAATAAGTTATTTTTATTTATAATTCTTATGTCTGTCTGACATTCACTACTTGATAAGTACTGGGAATAATAGCTCTGTCAGTTGAGTAGCAGCCTGTGGGGAGCAAACATGTTTCATTATCACCTTTAAACACTGTCATGGGTAACGCAGCAGCGTTATAAAATTAAGTTCTGTGTTACAATTGAAGAAAAATACTATTGCAACTTACGACAAACTGAAGAGAACATATTGGACTCCACAATACCTTGGTGAGCATGTTTCTATTAGCATTATGCTTTCAATGATACCCGGTAAAGTGCCGAATTGCAGGGAGAAGGTGCACCTGTTACTGCCATGTCGCCCTCCATGGTGTAAACTTCATATACCCAAGGTCACAGGTCCAAACCCAGCAGAGGATGATGGATTTTTTTGGGTATAAAAATCCTTAGCATGGCTTCCTTCGGAAGGGAAGTAGATTTACAGCACATAAAAGAACCTCAATTCTGATAGAGAGCCCTCTGAGCAAAATTAAGCGGTCTTTTATGCCTAATTTAGAATGGGATGCTGAGAACCAAAGTAGTCCATAAATAACACGCCTTTATTAAATTTTTGTTACTGCCATAACAACCAACAATCAACACAGCAGGTGTTATTAGTGGTGATTGATGGCTCATGTCTACTGTGTGAAAACTTAAACACACACATCCTTGGGATATCGGTTGGGCGCACTCACACAATTTTTTAACAGCAATTGCATATCTAGGGTGTTCAATGGATGCCATGACTGCTTACCTCACAGTTAAAGAAGACTTGTGATATTGGCTGCTATTGAAAACAATGTGTTGAGGTTGAGGGTGATGTTACTGGCAGAACATCCCTGCTGACAAAACATGTGCAACATGGTCAACCACCACCACAAAAGGCATAAAGTCGGCAAATAAGGAATGTTGTCATTTTTATTGATTACCAGGGGATGGTGTATGTGCACACAGTTTCGAGGCACACTACGTCACTGTACATTACTACAAGAACCTCCTGAAGCAATTGATAGAGGATCACATCCCCAAAAATTGCTAATACTCCCAGCAAAGCAGGCATCTCTAGGTTCCCCATCTGCATTACAGTAGTGACTTGGCTCCAGTGACTTTTTTTCTCAAACCGAGGGTCAAAAAGGAAATTAAGGGATGGTGGTTAGACGAGAACAAAGCAGTGAAAGCTTTACAGATGACCTCAAGAGAATGCCAAAGAATTGCTTCCTATATGTATACCAGAAATGGCAAAGAAGGTGGGACAAATGCATTGCAGGGGAGGGAACCATTTTGAGGACAAAAGTCAGTAGTATTTTTGTCAAATTGTTATATGACCTTAGTGCCAGTCTTAATTGAAAACCCCTTGTACATTACAACAATTATTTTGAGTTTACGAAACCTCTTCTTTTGATAATGATTTGAAAACAAAACTGTAGTTAACACACTTTTTACACATATTGATGATTTAAGATTTCTTGTACAAACTGCAATTTTCAGAAAACTGAAACCTTAGCAAAGTATTGTGATTTTTTTATATTGCACATGGATTTGTGAAATGTTGATGGAAACATGATGTAACAATTTGCAAATTTACTTTTACTAATTGTGAATTAATAACCTAACGTGTTTGCTTGCCATAATTAATCTTTCCTCTTTCTTTTTAAAATATTGAGACTACTGAAAAAGATAGATGTGAAATTACCTGAAATGCTATGTTACATGAAAAAGGGCACATTTGTTCTTACCTCAGAGTAATAAGAGTAGATATTTAGATAATTAAAATAGGAAATGCTCTATTATAAAATGCTTATCTGATGCCTAGAGCCAACACTGTCGTTCGTAATAACCATTCAAAAGAGAAACTACCTTACTGTTAAGTACCATCAGAGCCACCCAAAAGGCAATTGTAAGATAGGGAAACTATTGAGTGGTTCAGGACTTTTGGTGGCCCAAGTGATCTTAAACAATAAAATATCAGAAGTATGGATCTTGTCACTGTACTACAATGCATTAATTTGTGCTTTTCTGCACTACCCATTTATGATGGAGGAAGACCACTGGGTCAGGAAACCCAGAAGTTATGTGAGTGAGCTGGTGAATAATGATGCATTTATGAAATATGCTATCCACTCCAAATAAAGCTAATGTAATTCAATGTTACAAATTCTAATTAAATCTGCATTGTAATTTCATACTTGCTATGTTACATAATACAATATTAAGCATATAAATACATCTATTAGAAAAATAAACACGTGAACACAAAAAGGAAAGGAAAGGCCAAGCCAAGTATAGAAAACACACTAAGCTTTTGAACACACTTATATAAGATCAGTGCCATACACCCAAATACATGCAAGAGCTACTATTCATATGTACAATATGCTAACAGGTCAAATTAAAGCCTAAAGTAACAACAAAATAAGCTATTATTTGTAAATAATATCAACAATTTAACATTAGCTACCATAAAGACACAAACATTCTTCTAAGGAAATGTACAATAAAATAATATTATGTGTAACAGTTTACACATATTTACTTGCCTGTTAAGTTATGGCAGCTCGTTTTTATGAGGCCATGTAGTTGCAAAAATATATAAGGATAAAACATTGCAACAGAACTTTTAAATTTTAATATAATAATTTAGGTATACTGACTAAATTAAAATGTTCACTATCTAGACATTTGTTTATTTGCTGGAGGACCAAGGAAAAATCACTGAGGCAATGATGTCAATATACACTTTGTTACATATTATCACACTGCATATCATCATATATGCTGCAATCAACAACACTTCCAATGAGCCTTAAAGCCTTCATTGTATTCTATTAGAAGAAACAAAAAAACTCTGCAATACACAATCCTTTATGCGATCACTGAAAAATCAGTGCTAAAAACAATATGCCTCCTATGATATTTTGTGCACAATGAATATCAATACATTTAAGTTGTTTAACTTGGTGTCTTCTTTTTTGAACAAACTTCTTTTAGACAGTATCTCCCTCTTCTTCTTTCTTTCTTTTTGTTTAAAAGTTCACTTTTTTTTTTTTTTTTTTTTTTTTTTTTTTTTTTTTTTTTTTTTTTTTTTTTTTTTTTTTTTCAAATAGCAAAAGTTATCCTCATATTCGAAAAAGGAAAAACAATTGAGTGCACAAACTCTAGAGAGATTAGTCTATTTAATATTTCATTGAATTGTGCAAATATGATAATGAAAGTCTGCAAAATAAGATGGAAACTTTTTTTCAGAACAGTTGGAAAGGATATATAATATTCTACAATACAATTATTTTATAGTAACAGATTAGAAAAATTACCATTTATTTATTACAATTATCAAAATGTGTTTGATGTCAGAGGAAAAAGTAAATAATTATGACAAGGTAGCAGTTTGTCACCTATATTATTTAATATATTTTCCTAGTGGATGAAGCTATTTTGAAAGCGTAGAAATTGTTTGACTAAACTTTTAATAACTGAGCACTTGAGAACAATAAAGCATTTAAAAAGTCTGTATACTGGGAAATAGTTTTATGAAGTTATTACAATGCAATGCAGAGAGATTGAAGCGAACAATATGATATTACAAGGAACATAATCTTACAATATCAGAACAAACAACTACAATCAATGATGGCTTCTAAGGTTGAGGAGCCTGCGAGATCTAAGACTGTATTAAAAAATAATGTTACTCAACAGATCAATACATTCATTTTTTGGACTTCACATATCTATTTGGAAAAATGAGCACTAAGCACAAAATCAGCAGAATTAATAGCAACCAATAGAAGGCTATACAAAATCATAAAAGACATACAGATTCAACTATTTTTGGTCAGCCTTTTGGAAGTATGGAAAGGGGAAATAAGAACTTTGCATGGCTGTGCCTGTAGTTATCGCAAGTGTCAACACATTTAATCAATCTGGACAAGAAAATTTTGTTTACTATCATCACCCTCTCTACTGTCTCAAAAGATCTGGCCAAATATAAAAATGTACTGTAATTCCAAAGGATCTGTATTTATAGAAATAAAAACTGGTCATACTGATGGCAGACTGTGGAAATACAGTTTATTTGAAGTGTAGCCACAGTGAGCAGACTAGAATGTATCAGAAATTATACTTGTATAATTAGAGTTTAGTAATCTGGATATAGTGGATATTATAGACTGTCAAATGTGTGGTGGAGAATTCAAATAATGGATGAACATAATTACTCGATTGAGGCACGCATTCAGCATGAATTAGGACCTGTCTTGAGCTTCTTATGATTTTCCCTAGTAAGAAATTTCTAAAAAGGGGAGTTTAAATAGAAATTCTAAGGCCATCTGTCTATCATAAACAAACTGCTTCTCTGAAGTATATTCAAATAAAATCCTTATAATGCCATGATATAATCTTAAAAGTTAAAGCAACCATTAATAACTGCATATGTATAAAGAAGAATTTTCTTCTGCTGTACAAGAATAAATGAATACAAAGGGAATTAAACGTAAAAGAAAGGCAAGTTCATATATAAGGAAATTTAACAGTCCAAAACTGAAGTATATCTCTTGTGAGTTTCAATTAATCTGCAAAACAGATACTAAAGTTCAATTGCTTTACTACCCTCAAGGTAAGTAATCATCTATTGCAATTAGTGGTTTTATAAGTAATCAAACTTTATTAAATGTAAACAAGAAGTGCATTTAATATTTACAGTCAACAAAAATATGAATTATCCAAACATTGGTTTCTAAAATGGTTTTCTAACAAAGGAGGAATTTTAGTTACGCCTGCAGTTCATAATTTGTAACACTGCAGTTTGTTTACAAACTTGAACAATAATTAACAGCACAAAATAAAATTTTTAGTAATGCAAAGTTTTGTCCTTAAATGTAAACTAACTGCAAGTTATTCAATGTTTATGCATTTCATATAGGAAATATAACCACTTATATGTAGGTCAGTTCTGCCTTCAAATTAAATATAATTGCTTTGGTCAATGTCAAATCTCATAAGTATTTGTTTACTGTTTTGTTATGCAATTCATGCGTGATGTCGTAATGTTAACCTGGAATGAAATTTCAGCATTTAAACTGTAGAATAGATTTTATATTACAGAGAATTTGTAGTTATTTGAGTTTTAAACTGAGGTTTGTTCTCATAAAACTCTGTAATATGGGATAATGTCTACATTCAGTGTAATAGTCCTATTACATATCTGCTTTTTGTACCAGGACCCTTAAATTAATATTATTATTATTATTACTATAAATGTGACATCAGAGGAACTTGAGGTATAAACACCCAGCAATAGATAAATTTTCCGCTAACTGCAATATAGGCAACCAATTATACATAAATTTTCTTCCTAGTTTACAGAAAACAATGATTCGCTAAAGATAAGAGTGTCTCTCTGAAAGTGCACGCATCTCAACCAAGTTCTATAGGTCTTCAGTATAAAACCTGACCACTCATATGATTCAAAATCTTCTCGGGCTTCTAACCAGGTAAAAACTTGGTTTGATACCAACGTTCCGAAGAAGTGCATCTTCCTCGTCTTCAGGGTGAACTGATGATGTTATGCAACAAAGTCAATGTTGGCGGCTTCCTCACTCCATGCACTCAGGACAGGCTTTTGGTATGTCAGTTAGCTTGTAGTCATTACCTCCGAAGTCCACTTTTATTTATGAAGATGGGAAGGCACTTGTCTTTAGAACATGTATTTGTATATAAATGTTATTTCAAATATGAATCTGCCATCGCATTTGTCAAGAATTCAATGAAGTTTCCTGTACAATTGCCTCCTTCCAGAACTTCAGTTTACAATCCTGTGATTAAATTTGAGACTACAGTTCAGAGCAAAACAAGAAATGCATGCAAAGATGCATAGTGATGGAAGAAAAATTAGATGAAATTGGTAAAATTCTTGAATGTTTGCTCCAAAATCACCCACACTTTAAAGGAGCTAAATCACATCGGCAGAAAGCATATTTTGCCATGGAAGGACATTTCCAGCAATAAAAATTAAGAAGGAAGAAAGTGCTGGTATGGCTGAAGCATGTTGTACTTTCCAGATGCAAAACTCCATGAGAGCAGTCAGTTTTTATACGGAAAACCCTGTATTACCCAGCTGAGGAAGCTACATTCTGCTGGATGCCCTTTCCAAGAGACAAAACTTCAAAAACACGCAAATGCTAATATTTACCTCATGAAATTTTAATTAAGAGCACTATCTATATGTAAAATGAAATCCGTGAAAACTGTTGGATGCCCTTTCCAAGACATAAAACTTCAAAAACACATATATGGTTATATTTACCCCATGAAATTTTAATTAAGCACTATCTATATGTGAAATGAAGTCTGTAAAATCAAGTTAGTTTGAACAACTTCACACTTAAACAGTTCTAATCAGAAAGTATATGCGATTTGTATTCTTTACTTTTTCTACCACTTCACCATAGTAAGTACTGAAATCATAGTATTGCATCCAAAACTTCAACATAAAATTCAGAGTTACAATTTTTAAGATCCCTGTATGCAAATAAAGCACTTTGTGTACATGTGTGTGCATGCGCAAGCAAGTTTGAACAGCATTAACTCAAAAATAAAATTTCCAATAAATTTTACTCTGTATTTAGGTTTAGTATGCAACATGATTTTCAAGAACTCCCTAACTCCCTTTACATCAGGGCCTCTCAGGGTGCAAATATGGCTGGCTAGATCATTTGTCAAATTTCTGTGTCATTAACCATTTTCAAACTATTCTCTGTCCTTGGTTTGAATTTTCAAAAGTTGCTAAAGGTCAATAAAGACCTATTATGAAGCTTTTTAAGACTTATATGCTTTATTATTGCTAAGAGTTTATTTTCAACAGATTTTCAGGATTGTAGCAATAGACAATGCATAGAGTGGAACCTGTTTATCCAATATTTGGGCCAAAATTACATTTCAGGGCAGAATGTTTCTTTTGAATGTTTTGACATTCCCCTCCTTTGTCCTGGGTGCAAATATGCCCAAATGACAACTCTTCTGAAACAGGTAGAATAACCCATTTTGCCTTTGTATGCTACTTTACCAATCAAAAGAAATTGCAAGTTTTCCCCCATGAGCCAATGAATGAATATTATTAGTATCGCCAATAAATGACCACAGGGGGAGAGGGAAAGGCTGCAGAAAAGAAAGGGAGAGAGGGGAATGACTAGGTGCCATTTTGTACCTTATGGTGTATGATCTATTTACTCTTTAGTGGGTTGGGGCAGTATTCAAAGAACTATGTATTGTTAATTTGAGCCTCTAAAACCTGCTGTTTTCCATTTGATTCATTGTGATATGTTTAAATTCAGGACTATTGCAAAAGCAGTGTAATCATTTTACAGATGCAGTTTTAAATCACTTTAACTTTATTAAAAAGAAGAAACTGCCACATTTTATATTTGAAACACTATCTGTTCACTTTTTCAAATGGGGATGTTTGTTTCTAATGTTAACTGGCCATCATTTTCTCTCTTTATACAGTTACTTAGCACACCCTGCTAAAAATCTTGAAATAGAACCTATAGGGTTGTTTTAATTATAAGGCAACCCCTGTTGCAGCCTCTCTCCACTGTGCGAGAGATCCAAGAGTTGCCAGGAAAGTAGTGACGGCAAAGGCGCACTAAAATACCTATCTTAAGATAAGTTACAGAAATGTTGACCTTCTGCTCACATACAGGCAGCACAATTTGCTAAATATTCTCGCTCACTCATCTAAGCTTAGCAGCTGGAATCCTGAATCCTGCTCCTGAGCTTAGTTGAATGAGCGAGAACATCTTTAACTTGTTATACTGCCTGTTTGGGAGCAGATGGTCAATATTTTCAGCATTTAAGGTAAGAACTCTAGTGCTTCTTTGCTGGCACCACTTTCCTGGCGACTCTTGGGTCTCTAAGGCAATGGAGAGAGGCCACGATAGGGGTTACCATATAATTTAATTATCCTATACTTTTCTTTCTTGAGGCTTACAGAAATACATTGGCATTTGTATCACTTGCCTTTTGTATTAGCAGATTTGATTCTTTGTCATTTTGCTGTGTTTTATTTGTTTAGTTGTGACAATCCAAACATATTTCCTGGAATGAAATATCCACATATTTTTCTTATTTTGCATGTATATTCTGTGGAGTAATAATTGTTTTTTACCTCATGACATTTTCAACTAAATTTCAAGGCCTTCTTTGCAAATATGTTCTTTATAGCTTCAATGTGTTTTGTATTTTAAGTACAAGGGCTTTGTAGATCCTTTCTTATCTTTAAGTACTTTATGAAATTAGTAGGGGTTCTATAGTTCCATGTCAATCAGAACAAAATTAATTTTTCAAAGGTTAAAAAAGATCAAAATTGGTAGTGGTTTGAGATTATCGTACAGACACACAAACTTTTTCTTTATAAGATTAGTATGGGCCCATTGTTTTAGGTGGCATCATTCTTTATTTGAGGTTTCTTCTTTCTTGTACCTAAAATAGACATGGATCAGTTTTTTTATAAAACTTTACATTTTCAAAGATATTCATAAAAATCACATTGGGATTTAATTTTACTGCTCCTTTTTGCTATTTCTTGGCAAGACAGTAGATTACTACATATGCACCCAAATGTTTTCCTATTATCATATAACACATTCTTGCACAAAGAAAAAGTTCTTTCAATGGAAAATGGTGTCATTGGAGCATATGGTATATATTTTAATGCAGCAACTCTATGGGTAATTTTCCAGTATACTTTTTTCCGTGTAATACCAAGCAAGTCAAAAACCTCTGAACAACTGTGCTGTGCATTTCCACTGGACATGTGGACACACGTTTCAACACAGCTGAGCGCTGTAAACAAAGTCATGCTTCTGACACAGTTTTGCTTGCTCTGGAAGATCAGTATTGAGTTGACAGTTATATGGTGTAGTTCAATATTACAAGTGATTTATTATTTTGTCCTGTACTTGCTCACGAAGAGTATTATCTCAGTATGTTTTCTACTGCACAGTGTATATTTATTTATGATTTATGTTGTGTGTTAACTCAGCTTGTCAAGTGAAAGTACAATTTGCAGAAAGATTTCAGAGAAAGAGTTATAGGGTCAATTATTTTTTGAGTCAAAAGTTGATATCCATACATACGTGAATAAAACTTTGCTCCCCCCTTTTTTAGAAGTAACAGACAGACACTGTGATTCTGCAACAGTTCATGTGGCCAATCTTTCAATGAGAACAATTGAAAGTGTGTTTTAGGACAGAATTATTTGTAGAGATTTGTGTCCCCCTCAATTTCCTGATCCAACCCCCTGCAATTTCTATCTCTGAGGTAAATTAAAATAAAGTGTACAAGACAAACTACACACCGAGAAGAATAAAATAAAATATCTGCCAGGAATTTGCCAGCATTTCTCAGGGTGAACTATGGCGAGTGATGGATAGTTTCCTAAAGAGGTGCCAAAATGTATGGATGATGGTGGCCAATTTTGACATCTTTCATAAAGTTGATAAGTAAAGCCTTTAAAAGTATTTTTAAAAATGTTGTATGGTTTTATCTGCACCTTTCTATGATACTGGCAGATGGCAACAAGTGCCAAGGACAGGCAAAACACAGCACAGCTGGTTCACACTTTTTTTTTACTCATTCATTTCGTTTCATAAATCCACAAATTCTCTGAAGAATCTTCTGCAGCTTTGACAAATATGCAATTCAGACTGGTCCAGTTGTTTATTTTCTGGAAATTTCATCGATGATATTCAGAGCATCACTAAGGGGCAGAGAAGTACTTTCCCATGGTGAATAACTTCCGGTTAAAAAAAAAAAAAAAAAAAAAAAAAAAAAAAAAAAAAAAAAAAAAAAAAAAGGGTCTTAATATATCCAATATTTTATCTATTCTGATTCTAAATTCTGTTAGAAAAAATTGTCAATGTCAGATGCTTGTAAGAGTCTATTGACTGCAATAAAGCTATTACTATTATTATTATTATTATCATCATCATCCAAAGGGAGGATAAGAGTGGGACACTTGAGTGATTTCTTCCTTAATGCAGGAAGCTTTTGTCATTGACAACATTTTAAAGATTTTGAATTTATTATTTTATTAAATATAGCTTTAAGTGTTAGAAAACATTATTAAAGTATAAAATTATAACATCTCCGTAACAATTCAATCAGTCAGAGAGGAAAGGCATTAAGTTAAAATTTACATTTTTTAATTTAACATTGTGAACTTCATCGATACGACACGTAAAACAGCTCTGAAAAGTATTAAGTTAGCCTTTCCCTTGCATAGTAAACTGCTGTTGTACATTATGGGTACAAAGGAGAAAAGGTTTAAATCATTGACTTACTACCCATTCAGCCTCATGGAATGGTGATTTGCTGAATATGCCACAGATTTTGATTCCCGTGCAATTCTTATAGTTTGGTTTCATATGCATTTAGTTGTTTGTCATGCTGAATGATTATTTCAACATATCTAAGAAGAAAATAAATTATTCACATGAAGAATGCAATAAGGCACGCATTATACCAATCACAGTAAAAAACAAATCAGAGAAAAGAAAACGGGAAGTTTGCAGGACTGTTTAACACTACAATGTTGATGACAAAGAAAATTACTTCTCCTACACTATTTTCCAAGTTACCTAGTGTATCATTTTATTACTTTCCAATGCTTATTGTGGTACAATACTGGATTAGATATTCAAAATTTATAAACACTCAGTTTGGTTGTACATGCAGCAAATGTTGTTTAGGGAGAATAGCCGATAATGAAAAAACTCATTATGTTGGCAAAATTTCATGACCTTCCAAGCAAGAATCTCTAGATTAGTTTCTAATGGGTCTTATTGAGGCTTGTGATTGACGTAGATCCCAGAAATAAAATGCAGATGAACAAAATAAGCATTGTTGTAGTTTTCGATACTTTGTAATGTGTGGGTCACATAAATTGCAGATATCAAAAGCAGTTTTCAGTTTACATTGTATTGATAGTAAGTTATCTATGTAACTCACATGTTAATGGAAAATTGCCATAAAATAAACATGAGAAGAATTCCAAAGCAAATAGATGTCTGAAAACAATAAAGAAAAAAAATATTTCCCTCTGAAGACCTCTCAATACACTGGGAAGGAAATTTAGTGCTTAGATATTTGAGTGTGTGCGAGGACAAGTTGTACTGTAGTAACTATAAAATACTATCATTGTGACAGTGTTTTCAGGCAAATTGTGATTATAAGTTTGACAGACCATGAAGAGATATTTGTTCTCTTTGTGAGGAGCTTAATGCTCATCTATGCAAAGCTGCAAAACCTGCAGCAAAGACAGATTTGGAAATTAATTGTTGAAGGAGTTGCAAGTTTTATAAGTCTTCGAAGGAGGCCAGGTATCCTTGTCTTAAAAATGAGGAAATGGGTGCTAATGCCTTTGACTATATGTAGAATTTATACTGCCAGAAATTCCTTTGCAAAAAATCCTTTATACGTGACAACTGTGGGTAAACAACTGCTCAATATTCACAATTTAAAAGATGAGAGCTCTGTAGGGTTTTTTCATCAAATTTAAATTATATTTAAGCAAAGTGGGAAGGCATTTTATAATGTAGATTATTCAGTTCAATGAATTTGTTTTATATATATATATAAAACATGCAAGCACACACACACACACACACACATATCTTGAATTCAATAGTGACTACAGAGCAGGAAAGCATTAGGTCAATTTTAGAAAAACGAAAGAAAAATCCAGATAACACACGCAAATTATGAGGGTGGATTGAAAAATGACGCACAATCATTTTTATCTACCTTAGTTATTACAGCTGGAATGTTGCAATTTCACTGAGATATAGTTTGAAGTTTTCACTACAGAGGGTAATTTTTTGTTTCATATGCAGCTCTAGTGAGAGAAGTGTGAACTATGCAACAAAGATGGGTGCATTCTGCTGTCATTCCCGTGCGAAGAGCAGAGATATGTGGTTCCATATTTGTGAACCAAAGGGCTGAAACAGAATGAAATTCACAGGGACATGTGTGGTATGTATGGGGATGATTGTATGGTCCATAGCAATGTCTCCAGGTGTTGTGCATTCTTCTAAGAGGGCCGTGTGAACCTTAATGATTTGCCACACTGTGGGAGGCGATCACAACCCCGCAGATTGACAGAGGCACTGATACAGCAATTTTGAACAACTGGCATGTGCAACTGCGAATCTTATCTCAACAGTTCAATATTTCCTATGGTGCAGTGAAGGATATTGTTCATGACAGGTTGAAATTACATAAAGTTAGTGCTCGCTGGATGCCTAAGAACTTGACAGACAACCACAAGGGCCAGCGAATGACAAGTTTGCATCACTTAACGCAGCACACTGCAGAAGGGCATGAAAGGATGATGAGTTATGGGCATCTACTACATGCCCAAAACGAAGCAGGCAAGTATGGAGGAAACATGCTGATTCCACAGTAAAGCAAAATTAAAGGACTTTGCTGAATACGGGACCACTGTGAATGCTGTAGCTTACATTAAAACGTTGGTGAAGTTGCATTGTGCCCTTTGTGACAAATGCCACAACATTAATGCTGACGATGTCAAACTTCATGATAATACTCGCCCCTATATTGTGGTTGCTGTTCATCAGAAAATCATAAAATTTGGTTTGGAGGTGCTCTAACATCCACCATAAGTCTGGACCTTGCACCTCGGACTTTCATCTGTTTGGTCTCATGAAGAAATTCCTGATCAGCCAAGGCTTTGCAACAGTTCCAGAAGTGAAATCAGCAATCTGCAGATGGCTATACTTCAGGGAAATGCACTTTTACAAACAGGGCATATTGAAACTGGTATAATGATGGGACAAACGTGTTGAGAAAGTTGGTGTCGAAAAGTAGGTAAAAGATGCAAGTTCATTTGTGATTTTTTTTGTTTGTTTAACATTAAACTTTTTTGTAAAAAAATTATTGTGCGATACTTTATGATCCACCCTTGTATATTTTCACTTAGACAAATGTGTTTTAAGCTATTACTTTAAAAATAAATTAAAAATCTATAATTATTTGGTTTTTTTTCTATTTATGCTATGTTTTCCTTCCCCTGAAGAGTTGCAGAAACTGATTTTAAGCCTTTCAGCTGTGATTGATTCAATTATATTATAATCTACATCACTGTCAGCCAAAAGAGTCCAATATTTAACCATGGATAAAAAGGGCTGGTCTGATTGTTTGTACATACTTTAAGTTAACCAATAAGGGAAACATTAACAACAACAAAATCTGACATGCTCCATTCACATGATTTTCATTCCTCCTTGACGTAATCATTATTAATGAAACTACAGAATGCCCTTTTCCAATCTTCCTATAAACTAGGAAGAAAATGTTTTTTTAGTATTGTACATGTGAGGCGTAACAAGTGTCCTCGTGTTCTTCTTAAACTAGAACTGCACCTCATAATTTTCTGCTAAATTTAGTCTACCAAACCATTTCTATCAATTACTAGCTTTTTCTGTTAATTTTATCTTGATTAGCATGGATTAGATAAAAGATTAAACTTTTGCAAGAATAATTTGTTGCTGAATATGTAGACAGTCATTCTTCACCCTTTTCTAAGTGTCGTTCTTTCTTTCTTTCTTTCTTACTTCCTTTAGTTCTCCAATCCATTTCCCTTAAAAGCTCCATCGATTTATTTGTCTTCTCTTCTTTTTCTGTAAACATTTTAATTGATACTATTTTTGTCATTTATTATATACAACTTTTTCTCCTATACTTTTTGTCTACATTTCACTAGTTCTTCACATGTCATAAACTGCTCTGTACTTTTGCTGCCTTCACATAGCTCACAAATACAATTTTTTCTGCTGCTTAGTCCTGTCAAGTGAACTGACCCAATTCTCATTCAAACTAATAGACTTTTCTAGTTTATTACAATACTCAACATACCCTCCTCCCCATTCTCTAGGGCAATTTTTTTCTCTAGGCTCCCAATTTCTCTTGTCATTTTTATCTTCCACTTGTTTGTTATTATTGACCAAAAGCTATTGATGTTCATTTCTCCCAACTGCCATTGTGTCTCCCATTCCTATCTTCTCCACAATTTTTTCTGTCAACTGTTCTTATACCTTAAATCTTAGCACAGCTTTTTAAACGGTTTTTAATCAACAACTTTCACAAAAAAAAAAAATCTTAACAGAAAAGATGCAATGTAACAAAATTGCTGTTTACTGCTCGCATTTCAAAAACAAAATAAAACAATGTATGAAGTTATCAAAAATAAAGTATTAAAAAGTACAAAAGTAGTGTAGGTTATGCTGTTCAGCATAAAATTTATAAGTCTTTCTAGGGTGATCATTGCTTTGAAAATGCTTGGTATCAATTATCCTAATACTAACAAAATTACTTAGGCTTGTATTTCTAAATTTAGCTACATGACCTCATTTGTAAGCTGTTATGTACTACTGCAGGCATGGCGAAAATGACTTTGTTTCTTGAGTCAGAGGAATATACAACTTAGCAGCACATAAAATACAAATGGAACTCTAGCAGACTGCTGTTACGGTGGGGAATGACAGAGGTAGTCCATATGTAATCAACTAATCACAAAGCACTTTTCGCCACACTTGCACTACTGTATAGAGCTACACTTATGGTTACTGATTCTATTCAGTACAAACAACAAATATGTGCACGAGTGTATGAAGCCTGAAATATTCAAAAACAAACCTATCAACACATTTAATATATACACATGTATGGCTTTCTCGTTTTACCAAAATAATGTATTTACAACCATATGCAACTAAAGCTACCTATCTCAAAAAAGAAAATTGCTTCTTTGAGACTTTTCAATATAAACAGTTGCATACTTTGTCTCTGATGACCTTACCCTACAGATAATAAATAATGTTCAAAAAGTGTTTTGCCTTGTTATAGTTAATTTACAAGTTAACTTAACAAATCAAAAATGAATAACAAAAGATAAGGTTAATGAAACAGAAGTATTTAAAACAGTGGAGCTTCATCACTTAAGCTATTAGAACTGATGAGCTTTAAAAACATGTTAGTTCCACTTACACTCTTTTAAAACAGCACATGTTTCTAGCAATGGGCTTCCTCATCATCAGCTGATGCTCGACTGCTTCCCTCAGGTGACTGCCTCCCTCTCTTTTTCTTGTTGGTTGCTATTTAGTATTTATTCTTATACAGAATTTTGATATTGCTTCGACTGATTTTGCTGAGTATAGAGTATATTTTCTAACTGCCTCCCAACCTTGGTGTGATATCTTCTCCACTCCTAGAGATTTTTTTTAAAGTATGAATTCCTTTCCTTTGGATTAATACTGTTCTCATTTTCCCTCCTTTTATACAGAGTGAGTCAGAACAACATCAAATAATTTTAAGGCAACATTTAGGGGTTATAATTGAGTATTTTCTGATTGGGAATATATATCCATAAAAGCCTTGTTATTGCAACAGGCATAAGAGTTTTTATAATGCCACATCGGGTTAGATGAAATTCTATCACACAGATCCTTGTTCCCCTTTTGGCATTGGAATATCGCTTATGTTTCGTTTTCTTTGTATTTTTGGAATTTTGTTTTTAACTTGTTTATATTGCCATTAACCTAAAATCTGCATTTTCTTACTCAAATGGTAAGGGATTCAGTTGTGTATTATATTGCATTTTGTAATTCTGGTTATAAAATATCAAGTATCAGCACATACTAGAGTTAAATTAAATAACTCAGAAGTTTGAGACAAGTGAAGTTTTAATCAATGTGATAGTTGAAAATGAGTCGGAATAGTAACACTCACCTCACTTATATGTAACATATAAGTGAGGTGAGTGTTACTATTCCGACTCATTTTCAACTATCACATACTAGAGTACTTATTGGAAGGGTATTCATTTTTACAGCCTATTGTAAACATGTTCCACCTTACTTATGCAGAATTAGCAGACTTACATTGTTTATGGTGCTGCTTGGGGTAATGCGAAAAGGGCATGAGAGCTTTAAGAGATCTTTACCCAAGGAGATATTTGATTCGTCATAGTGCCTTTACTGCCATACATCAATGGCTGCAAAAAACAGGAACTTTCCAAAAGCAAGGGCATTGCTCGGGAAATGTAAGAACAGTGGCTTTAGAAAAGGAGGTCTTTGACTAGGTCCATTACTCTGTCCACAAGCACAAGAGCAATAGTCATGCCATACATACAAGTCTTTATCCCTTTTCTTACTTTGCCTTAATCCTTTTGAAATTTCACTTTTAGTGGAAAATGATTGCTGGAACACACAAAGTCCATAATTTCAAAATCTGCTGGTCTAGTGAGAGTAGCACATAATTCACAATGCTTTGACCATTATTATTTGCAAAAGTAAACTTGTCCATATAATCTTTCACCTAGTACTATTATAAATCAATAAGTTATATTCCTCACAAAAGCTTAGTAACTTATTTGCTTCCTTATTATATATTTTATCTTTACTGACCCTTCCTAGACTAGTTTCTTTTCCCATATCATTTTCTAAATCAACAAGATTAACTGAACCCTCCCCTATTCTTGCATTGATATCACCTGCTACAATAACATTTCTGTGATCGTATTTGTTTTACAGCCCCTCCATGTCCTTTCCCAAGTTATGGAACAAATAAGTAACTTAGAAACAAAGGTAACAAAAGTATTTCCACACATTTTTAAGGTGTGATTTTGCCACATTGATGATATATTTGCAATATCTCCAGAGAAGTTAATCCAGGATGCATTAAAAATATTGAATTTACAGGATCACAGTTTACACATTTCATTATTGAAAATGAAAAAGATGGGTGGTTGCTGTTCTTGGATTTAAAGAAATAAAGATAAATTAGAATTTGAGATATATAGAAAATTAACACGCAACTATATTCAGAACAATAGACTTAAAGATCATCAATATGGCATATGACAAAGAAATAGATCATGTAAAACATGTTAAAATTTTGAACAGATTTAACCAGAATTTATAACAAAAATGATAAACACAGGAGACATAAAATTATTAATAAATATTAAAAAAAATTAAAACTGCATGGTGCAAAGAAAAAATATTGAAAATTTCCATTTTGTCCAAAGGTGTTAAGCAAATTTAACATTTTTTTTGGCGATTTCAATATCAAACTGGTTCCACATAATAGATATAGTAGTAGAAGTTTGCTTAATCACTCACTTAAGAATACTATTTCAATTAAAGAATTATCAGGAATCTATAAAGTCCATTGTAAAGACTGTCATAAAATATATATTGATAAAACAAAGAGAAATTTGGAAACTAGAATGATATGAAATGCAACAGCAATATAAATTGGCTGTAGCTTATAATTTCTGGTCAAAAATCATAATTCTGCAAAGATATAGAACTTTTAAACTGGCAAAGAATTACTGAGAATTCAATATATAGGAAAACATATACATTATTAAGAATGAAAACGAGCCACAAATTTTGACATACTGACAGTTGAATATGTCATATGACTAACCAACAGCTGCCAACAAGCAGAGAGGGAGGCAGTCGAGCCATCATTTGATGAGAAAGCCATGTTCCTTGAAACAGTCCTGATTTAAAACAATGTAAGTGGAACTGATGTGGTTTTAAAGCTAACCAGTTTTAAATTTCAGCAGCATGCCGTTAAATTGAATGTTCTAAGAGAGCATTTTCATGTTAACTCATAATTTTATATTTCTCCCTATATATATGTAGCACTTACCATCTCGAACATCTCCAGCTTCTATTTCTGTTAAGCCATTTGCCATGGAATCAAGTCCCTCATTTTCAGATCGTGACTTGGCTCCAGCACTTTCATATGGCTTTGTTTTCCAGCCACCACGAACAAAATTGTTGAGATTAGCACTTGGATCACTGAGTCGCCTCTGAAACAGAATTCAAATACAGTATGCAATTTCTCTAATATTCATAGATGATGACTAATAGTTCTTAATATTGTCTTTATACAATGTTAAAGAAATAAGCCTTGTATGTTATGTTGCCACCTTACTTTAGTTTATTATAGAACCTAATGGGACAGGAATGCTGTGTGTACAACAAAATAATTGTACTCAATAAAATTTCAATTGTGAATAAAATTATTTGATTCATTATTTAAAATACAAACTTTAACAGAATGGGCTCATTTCATGCATAAGAAATACATTTAAAAAAAAGGATACCAGGTAAATAGAACACTAGGACATGTAATCAGATATATATCCTCCAGGTTGGCAATATCGTGTTCCTGTTAATTTACTGTAAAGGAAAATATTTGTCTTGGTGCAGCAAATGCATCATAATTAAGCTAGAAATACAGAATTAAACATAAAAATTCAGAAGCTTGTTGGCTCAGCAAATTAGCTCAAGTGGAAATGGGAAATGATATTCATTTCAGTCTTACATATAAATAGCAAATAACTGTCAAAACCAAGATAAACAATGAGACAAAACTCATTAAAGATTGAAGATAAAATAACCATATGTTGTGTTACTTGTAAATGTTTTTAGTTCAATCTTCTTTTTAGCAACATTTTCTTTCAAATGTTATTAATAACTTTAAATTCTTCTTATTAAAATCCAACTGTCATTCAGTAAGTGGCTGATTTAATCCTAACATATACATCAGCTAAAGGCAATGGGACAAATTGGCAAGTATTTATGAACAAAGTAGTATAGAGAGAGTAAGTTTATTGATAAATGACTTCTTCAAAATACCAACTTAACCTTATAGTGAAGTCACACTATATGTTGCTAAAGTCAAAAAGTTGTTTTAGGACATTATTGAGGAACTTTGTTGATTTGGATCACCCAACATTCCAATCAAACTGCTGCATGGTACAATTTTGGCTACAACTAGACCAGAATGTCAAAACTGAGCAATGATCAGATAAAGCAACAAAAAAAGGTGCATAATATGAAGGAAAATAAAACTTGTTTTCATTGTAATAAATTTGGATACCTGAAAAGAAATTTCCATTTCTTTAAAGAATTAACGACAAATAGGCTAGAAAGTACAAGGCAATTTAAATCATGTGTTACAAGTTTTGAGAAGTTCCAATCAATGAACAAATTGCAAACAAGGAAACAACTCGAGCATATGGTAGTTGACGAGTAGATGTTGAAATGTTTGTCAACAGAAAGTGGCAGCCAGATTTTAAAATGTATGATGTGTACTTGACGTTAGAATCTATTCTTGGTTCAAAGTACTACAAAACCTAGGGTGAATTGATAACAGAACATGAACCTTTAATGCTAAAGAAGAATGGCAAAGTTAAAGCTACAGTAAAATGGACAACAGACACTTAAGCAATGGACATGCATGCTGATCCCGAACATATTCAATTAAAGGTAATGTCACATCTGCTACAGAAGTTGTAGCATGAAAATCTGGGTCATAAGGACAGGCACCATGCTCAAAAGGCACTGAACAAAATTGGCTTTGACATTAAGGTCCATAAATTGAAATCTTCCATGAAAGAACTGCTTTGGATAAGGCTTATCGCAAACCTTTTAATCAAGACAGGAATGATCAAACACAATTGGAGAAGTCATTAATGCCAGTAAATGGGAGTCATGGTGAGAAATATTTTGCTTGTTTCAAAGATGATTTTAGTAAATTTTGTTGGATATTTTTCATCAACACAAGAATGAAGTTTTAAACTGTTTGAACGTATATTTTTTTAATGAAGCATATACCAAAGATAACACAGTGAAGGAGTTAATGGTGGAAGAGAATTTGATTGTGAGCAAATACTCAAATTTTAGGAAAACATGGCATAACAATAGTAATTTCTACATCCTATACCTCTGAGCAGATTGGGTGCAGCAGAAAGGGAGAATACAATGATTGTGGAGCTGACAAGGTCCATGATGACAGTGACTTATGTTGCACATACCATGTAGGTTCAGGCTTACAAAACTGCTGTTTAACTATTCAATCACCCTGGTAAAACTTCATTTGAAGTGAAATAAGAACTTGGGGATAACAGGACAGTTGGAAAACTGCATCACTTCTGTATCTTTGGCACTGAGTACTATGTACACATTTCTAAACAATTCAAAAAGAAATAAGAACTGAAGCTTTCCTGGCGACGTATTAATTCAAATCTTCTTGGGCTTCTAGCCAGGTAAAAACTTGGCTTGACACCAACGTTTCGAAGAAGTGCATCTCCCTCGTCTTCAGGGTGAACTGATGGTTGAATTAATTCAAAAAGAAATTGGACAATATAAGTCAACTTGGTCGAATAGTTAGATACCTGAATATGAGAGATGGTTATCAAGATTATGTTAAATCACTTTGAAGAAGTGATCCACATTTTAATTTTCAAACCAGAACAAATATGCACAAAAAGTTTGCTTAATGCATCAACATTGCAGATTTTGAGGAAATTATAACATTAAATTAGAAGGGAGAATTTGGAGGAAAATCCAAGAACAGAGATAATTCTGAAAAAAAACAGATGGAAAAAATAATTCAAAGAAAGAAAATGCAAGAAAAAGTTAAATTTAAGAATTATGGCATAAATTAGGTGTCACTGTGTTAAACAAAAAAGAAAAGGATTATGTCAAATTGACTGCCAGAGGTCCTGGATTCAATTCAATTCACTTTAACCAGAATTATTCCCTATCCCCCACAGAAGCTGGAAATATTAACGTTAATGTGTTTAATGATAAACCCAATATTAGGAAACCCTGAGGTTCAGAGAGTAATAACACCAGTAGTTGTTTCATAGGTCAACCCCTGCCCCCCAACCCCCAATAAGACCAAAGAAGTTAGTGGGGGCTATACAATAAATACAAAAAAGAAAGATCAAATTGGTTTAAAAATGTATTTATTGTTTTTTTACATACATGGATAATACGCTGGTTTAGAAGCAATTGTTAAAGATATAAGCATACAATCCTAAACATCATCAGCATGTAATCTAGAACAGTTTGGTTCACCAACTAATCAACATACCAATGGACAAAAAGCTCTACCGTACAAAAGGTTAAAAGAAATAATTAACCCCATATCCTTAGAAACTCTGAGGGAGAGGAGGAAATTCAGAAAAGTTACCTAACAGCCATATGTTCATAACAGTTTCCAACAACTTTTTCAGAAAAACAATATCACTTTAGCCTCCTCAGAATAATCACAGTCTAAAGAATCCCTTAAAAGCACCACTAAAAGAATGGATGACACAAAGCTCTAAATCTGGAATAAACAGAATCAACTGCAAAGATTAAAAGTATACATAGTCGAAACAAAAAAGAGCCTCAAAACCTGTACCCTACATTTTTCTCCTATAAAATACAAAAGGATAGAAAAATCTGTGGCAGCACACATTTTTTTTGGATTTAAATCATGAAATAAATACAAAATACAGCTGTTCACTAGAACCACCCATTTGGGAGAAAATCTACATCATCAAATACATACAACAGATTATAATTTTGAACAGATTCAGCATATTTACAAAAGCCACCATCTTGACACCTGTTGCATATCCTATCCTATGGATGCTACCAATTAGTTGACCTTTAGCAGAGGGCGAGTGATGTCTCCTTAAACATGTCTCAGTGTAAAAAAACAACAACAACCCCTAATATCTCCTAAATGGAGTTTTGTAACTAGTTCAACTCAAAAAATAATTTCAAAGATATGTACAAGTTTACTATTCTCTATTGTGATGTATGCAATGAGCCATTTATCATATCACTATTTTACTATGTTAAGCATCAGAAAGCATCAATAGAATTTTTGACACATTATAAATCATATCTTTTTTCATTTTTATTTTATAAATTAATTACCTGAAAAGCAGTGTTGCACATGGTTTCATAGATTGGAAAAGAGGGTTTATTTCAAATTTTGTTTATCTATCATCTTCTAAAGGTTAGCTTCTAAACCATTGCACAGTTTCAACTAAATTTGCAAATCATAAATTTTAGAATCAGTAAAAATACTGTAGAGGGTTAAAAAATGTTCAGAGAGGTAATTTAGATACTTTTAGGTACAAATGAGGCTACTTTATCAATACTTTTCCAAAATAACAATCAAAGATGGTTTTCTTTATTCCTTTAAGGAGTGGTACCAATAGTCCTGCCCAAACAGAATAGAAAGTTGAAAAATGCTCAGAGAGAGGTAATCTGGAGACTTTTCTACATAAAAGGTCCTGTTTTATAAATAATTTTGCTAAATAAGATATGAATAGATAGGATAAAGAAATACTCAAAACCACCTCAATGAAAGAGGGCAAAAAAGGTTTGATTGGAGGCAATTTTGACATTTTTAGCATCAATAGTCCTATTTTCTGAAATGTTTGCTATAGGTATAACACAATGTTTTAGGTATAAACCGTCAAACCAAGGACAACACCAAGTATTTCATGTAGTAGTTTTCCATCTAAAGCATAGTTTTGGGTGAGGGGATTTTTTAAAAATCTTTGTGTCACATCCTTGAAGGATGGAGAATTTAAATACTTAAGTCTAAAAATAAAAATCTGATGTGTTCCATTCATATGACTTTCTCTATATCTCTGTAACAAATTATTGTTAGTAAGCTTATCTTTTATTTATATCATGCTAATCAAGAAAAATTAGCAGAAATAGTCTTATTGTATTGTATGGACAGGAGTTGACAAATTCCTGTATGAGAAAAGTTATGTTTTTCAAAGCTGAAACAAAGAAAAAGGAATATCTCAAAAACGATCAACTCCACGAAAAAAATGTATATGACATAAATTGTGTGTTTTAACGTGCTCTATATTTTTTGTGGGTTAAGTTTTTGTCCATCTCTTACGGTTTAGTAGTTATGAAAATTTCACCCAGAATAAAGTAGTCTTCAGAGGCTATTCCCAGAAAATTCAAAATATACATTTTATTTGTCAGGTAAATAACTTTAATATACGATATTTTAATCAAAATCGTTAGAGCCATTTTTTAGAAAATCAAAATTTTCGAAAAAAAGTTCCATGTAAAGGGTAGTTGGGGGTGGGGGGATTTTTCTCAAAATCTTCGTGTCGCATCCCTGGAAGATACTAAACTTAAATACCAAGTTTGGTATTTTACCGACTTTTCGTTTTGAGTTATCGTGTTCACAGACACACACACATGGACCTTTTTCTGAAAATACTTTTTTTGGATACAGGGGACCCTAAAACATATATTTCCGGTGAAATCTCGGTATCGAATTTTTTGGTGGAGTGCAATACAGTCTCTATACACTATGTCCATAGTGCGTATAGAGAAAGTAAAAAATTTAATAGATTGTTTTTGAGTTGTGTAATTCTTTTCTCTTATTCACAATTTTTGAATGAAATATCTGATCTCTCAAACCAAACTGCAGGTAGCTTAACGCCTACTTTGGATGCTGTTAATTTGTCAACCAAGCACTTGCATCATCTTTTTAATTTTCTTAAACTATTCCATCATCAATTTCAAAGAGGATATAATGAATAATATGAGGGTAGTTGGAATATAAATGGTAATTGAGCCAGAGTACTGCACAGGCAGATCCAAGTGGGATGGCAGAGGGGAGGGGGGTTGAAGATCAGTGTATTAGAGAGGGGGAACCAGCTTGGTCAGCTGCTTTGATAGGTTTTGGAATCAGTACAGCCATGAGTGAACAAGAGGTTTCTTTGCCTATTGTGCAATGCAATAAAAGTTTTTAACCAATGAAGGTGTTAAACCCTCATAGATATTCATTTGAAGGCCCAGTTTGGGGACCCTACACTGTCCTATAATCGAGTGTTTACCTGGGTCAGACAATTTAAGGGCAGCCGAGACATTGTACAAAACGAAGGTCATGCTCAGTATCCAAAATCCCACAGATGACAACATCCATGCCGTTTGAGAACTTACTGAAGGTGACTGTCACTATTCGGTTGAAGAAGTCGCATCAGAAGTGATATTAGTATTGGGAGTACTCATACCATTATCGGTGAACATCTTAGATTAAAAAAAAATTAGTGCTTGATGTTAACTGAGGAGCTGGTGAATGTGGCTTACTATCGCCAATTGTTAAAGTAAGCAAAAGTCGCCTTCCGAAACAAAAGATGCTGTATCCTTATCCTTGCTGATGTCATCTTATTCAAGACAACACTAAGTCGCATATCACAAGTTTTACAGGGGACACATTGGAGAACATGCATTGGGAAACCTTTGAACACCCTCCCTAAAGTCCAATTTGTCCTTCCCCCCAAAACTATTTTTTGTTTTAGCCCATGAAAAAAATTGTTTGGAGGGTAACAATTCGAAACCAATGAAGCTATTAAGGTTGATGTCACACAATTGGTTAACGATACACCCAAACTTTATTTAAAAAAAGAATATTCAAGCTTCCAAATTTTGACAAAAGTGTGTAGAGCATGAAGGATGTTATGTAAAGAAGCAAAGTAGTTGTCGCTTATATATAGTCCATTCCAGTTCAGGCTACCACTACAGTGGTGTCACTAATATTGCTGCTTAATGAATGTAGACTACTGAGGGGTTGCAGGGAATTACGTGGATTGAGCACATGGCACAGTCCATCACATAATGTTATAAAGAATATGCATTTATGTTGATGCTCCATTTATCTCATTAACACTAGACAATAAGCAATAGTTATCAGATTTATTATAACTCGCCTACTGTAATGTCGCTAACTTCATATACCCAAGGTCACAGGTTCAAACCTGGCGGAGGACGATGGATTTTTTCAGGTGTAAGAATTCTTAGCATGGCTTCCTTCGGTAGGGAAGTAAAGCCGTTGGTCCCATGTCGCAGATTTACAGCACATAAAAGAACCTCAAGCCTGATAGAGAGGCCTCTGAGCAAAATTAAGTGGTCTTTCAGGCCCAATATAGAATGGGACGCTGAGAACCATAGTAGTTAAAGAGCGTCTATAAATAACACACCATTTCCATTTCTGTAATGAGGTATCGTACACGAGTGAACACGTTCGTTTAACACACCACTGTACTCGAACATTCGTTTAATGCACACTGATTTTTCACAGCAGCTGTATGAAATAACAGTGTAGGCATTCACCACCGGTAGCATGAGGTGTATTAACCCTCCACGGTTAATATATATTTAAATAATAAATATATAAAAAAATGTTACTGTTAATATTTGAATATTGTACATTTAACTCCTGTTTCTTTGTTATTTTGCAAGGCCATGAAAATCTTAAGTAATTATTATTCTTATATTGGTAATGTTTGAGATATTGAGAAAGATACTAATGATCTTTTTAGTTTTTAGCAGATATCACATAAAACTAAATAATTACACACGTGAAATGTGGTGGAATTTCAAATTCTAAGCTAGATACTATTTTTGACTTTGTCAAGTTATATGTGCCAAGTTTGGTCAAAATCAATGCAAAGATGTGTCTAAAACATACTTCATACATACAAATATTGACTTTTGTATATTAAAATGAACACAGAATTTTGGGATTTTATAAAGGTCTAGAAACAATGTGATTATATAACCCTTCATTACTCTTAGTTACAGCAAACTAACCTATATAAATGTGGAAAACAACAAAAAAATGCATCCTACCTGATGTCGATACACATAAAACTCTTCAGGATCCTCGTCCCAATCCGAATCCCACATATCTGTAGCACATAGTCCTGGCTCTGATGTGGGGGTCTCAGCCCCTGAACCTAAATAGATAGAATAAGCTAACAATGATTTAATAATATAAATTTGTGAATATTTTATAGCTCAATACACTGTAAATAATGAACTTCAGATATGGATGACACAAAATTATTTTTCCTCCCAAAGCATTCCGCAAGTAAGTATTGCAATTTTCTTACATGACACAGCACTGAAAAGAAGTACCCATATCAATACTGAAAAATAGATTGTTGATAATCTTATTAAACATGCATGTATGCTTAAGCATGTCCCTACACATTTTAGGTAAGTAAAGCAGAAAGATGTTGAAATTGATCACAATTCAGTTATACACATACGAGGGTTGAATGAAAAGTAATGCCTCCACCTTCATAACTCTTCAACAGATGGCAGCATTGGTATGCAGCAGGTACTGGCTTGTTCCGCAGCCTATACACATACGAGGGTTGAATGAAAAGTAATGCCTCCACCTTCATAACTCTTCAACAGATGGCAGCATTGGTATGCAGCAGGTGCTGGCTTGTTCCGCAGCCTCTTCTCTACAGCTCCAGTTGGGGGGAAGCCTTAGCATTGAACGGTTGTGTTGTTACAGTGTAAAGTATGGAACCCTGAACAGACAGTTGGTCAATGTGATTTAAGCAATGTGTAGCCACTGAATTTTTGACAGCAGACGGTGTCACCCCAAAGGAGATACATCGGAGAATGAATGCAGTTTATGGTGATTGTGTTGATGTGAGTACTGTGAGTCGTTGGGCGAGTAAGTTTAAAGGTGTTGAGGTGGGAACATCTGACTTGCGTGACAAACAAAGAGTTGGATGTCTTGTAACAGCAACCACCAAGTTTCACAAGCAAAATTTTGACAGATTGATTCAGGACGATCGTCATATCACTGAGAGAAATTGCACGCACAACTGGCATTTCACAAGAACATGTGGGTTGCATTATTGCTTTGCTTGGCAATTGAAAGATCTGTGCATGGTGGGTACCCCGGATGCTGACTCCTGAAATGAAAGTGCACAGACTTGAAATTTGCCAGGAATGCCTCGTGTTATGAGAATGATGGTGATGCCTTTTTCCATTAAATTGTGACAGGAGACAAAACATGGGTACACCATTACGACCCGGAGATGAAACACCAGTCTATGGAATATCGATGCAAACACTCACCACAGAAAAATAAATTCAAGACGTAGCTCTCAACTGGAAAAATCATGGCCACAGTGTTCTGGGATGCAGGTGGTGTTATAATGGTTGAACAACGATTAATTCAGAGTGTTACATCACAACGCTGCGAACTCTGAAATGACAGCTAACAAGGTCCAAAAGGAAAAGGGAAATATTTTCCTGCAGCATGACAATGCCAAACCACACACTTCACATGCCACCACAGCAGAACTTCAGAGACTGAATCTCACCACCATACAGCATCCTCCATACAGTCCAGATTTAGCACCGTCTGACTTCCATCTGTTCCCTATAATGAAAGACAATCTGCAGGAACATCATTATGTTTCTGTTGAAGACATTGAGACAACTGTGAGACTGAGCGGAAACAGAGTGTCAACTTCTTCCGTGATGGCTTCAGAAAACTTGTTCATCGTTGGCAGAAATGTATCCAATTAGCTGGTGATTATATGGAAAACTGAATATTGATAATTAAACATCACATTCTAAGGTATATTTCTGCGTTTAATTTATTAAAATATTCCCATCCAAACCCAATTAACGAAGGTGGAGGCTTTACTTTTCATTCAACTCTTGTACTTCAATGTTTATGTTCTCTTTTGTTTTGTTAAGATATTTCCTCTGTCTTGCATGCTTAATTTATGATAAAATATATGAACCTTTAGGTTTTGTAACAGCCATTTCTGCATGACCTTTTCCTTGTGGGCCTTTCATCCGAACAAATTCCACTCGCTGAGTAGTAGCACCAGAAAACAGACCAAATGTCATTCTTTGAGCCATCTTGCTGCTTAAGCTGGACTGTAAAATAAAAATCAACAAAATGTACACATTACAATATTTTTAATCTATTTGATTTGCGTTGATTATCAATTGCATAGTATGTGATGAAGAGTGAATAAAAAGACTAACTTACCCGTGCATCATATACTTTTTTTAAGGCATCATATCGAATAGAACCAAGAAAAATTACTCCTTGAATTGCTCCATCTCTGTCTGATGCCACTAGCTCCACACATACCATCTCTCCATCTCTTACTAATATGTCACAGAACACCTAAAACAGAACATTTAAAGAATAATTTTGCAATGGCTGTTCATAAAATATCTTCAAACAACACTGATACAAATAACAAGTATGCAACAGGCTAAAAGTTTGCTACACAGGTTATCCAGCATATGGTTCTTGCATCCTTTTGCAAGTTTAAGATACTTCTTCAATAATTCTTTTTAAAACCAATGTATGGTGGATATTTACATACCCATGCCAAGAAAAGGTAAAGAATGATTTTAGATTTTGATCATCCTGCTTGGTCTTGAGATGATCTATTGTGTTTAGAAGGATATGCTGGAATTCATATTTTGTCATTGTTTCATAAATAACAAGCAATCTTCTTTGTGTGCATTTGATGTTTCATTTATATAGCACTCTTTAACTTCTATGGTCATATTGGAGGCTGGTTTTCTTCTTGCTGAACTGTAGAATTTATTAATATTAGTTTTTTTTTTTTTTTCAGTATCATACTACTAAACATGCACTCACTGTCACATGCATATTCCATATTCTGTGGGGGATAGGGAATGATTCTAGTTAAAGAAACTCAACTGCAGAAGCAGTCAAAGCCTTCTTTATGTTGCACCCATACTAGGCATAGTTTGCAATGATAATACATCTTGTAAAAGTACTTTTGCTACTGTTTCTTGCTCTACAACTGCCAACAGCTCCTGTGTCTTACAATGAAGGCCTGGGGTATCCTAGGACCAGGGTAGTGCATGAGACGGTTTTCATAGCTTGGAAAGTCACATCAGTTTGGTAGGGCCATTGAGAGCCTACTGTTCCTTAGTAAGTTGTCAATAGTCTAGCAATCTGTGCATATCCTGCAATGAATTTCCAGTAGTATGTGAAGAGACCAGTTCACCATAGTTGTTTTATTACTCAACCTAGTCCACTCCTTGACAGCTTGCAGCTTCTCAAAATCCACAGCCACTCCTTTACAACTTATAATGTGTCTCAGGTAGCATACTTTTCTGAACAGATGATACTTCTTTGGGTTAAGCTTGAGGCTGCCTTGGCAAAGTCTTTCAAACATCTACCTTAGTTGCTCCTCAAATGTCTGACATGGAGACAATCAAGAGTTGAGGCATCTCAGTATCAGTCTTTAGTATTTTGCAAGGCAATTACAAAGTCAGAAAGACATTATCATGAATTTCCACAGTCCCATGTTTTTGTAGAAAACGCTAACTTTTTCTTGTTGGAGTGAAAAACCAATTGTCAGTACCCTCACTTCAGGTCCACAGTAGAAAAACCACTACACACATACTGATTTCACTAATTTATGTAACATTAGTTGAAAATTATCCTTTGTTAAGGCAAGGCTAATAAGGTATTTTACTACTCAGCATGAATAACAAGAAAAACTATGTTGTCAACAAAAGCACTTGGAGCTCTTTTAGCTCAGTATCCTATCCATATAACATGTCCTGAAAAATAATTTGTTTATGTTTTATTATACCTAAGTATATGTAAAATATGGATGCTTAGTAAAATGAACATACCTCATCAAAGTTATCAACCATAAAGCAAATGTGAGGATATGTCATTTCTTCTACCTCTCCTTTTGTATCCATTCGCCTTCGGCTTGGAGATGCATAAACTTTCTGAAATGCAAAAATAATCTTAGAAAGAGAGACATAATAGAGGTACATACATTATAGCATTAGCTTATTTCTTAATCTCTCTTTATATTTACAGGTTTTATTAATAATCATCAGCATTGAAAATAACAAGGTAAATTTAAAATTTGAGATATTCTTCAAAGTGAAAATTCAAGCAGAATTTCTAAGTTTGTGTCTGGACGAACTAATAATATTCACAATAGCATTCACTACACTTTTTTTATGGGGGAGGGAGAGTTAAACATCCGTTTTAACATCTCATGTCTACAAAGATTAAGTACTGCTGATTACTAAATGGTCCAACAAGCCTAGTTCGATAAAACTGAATATTACCCTATTGTCTGTCTATCTTTTTTTAGGAAAAGGGAAAATTCCAGCAAAGACTTAATTAATTAACTTACTCAAATCAGTTTTAAAACAACTTTAAATTAGATTAACAAAAGAGATGTTACTCCAAGTATAACTCATATTTAAGGAGCTGTTTATGAATCCAATCCTCAAAATAAGCAAATGCCATAATTTTGCTTCTGCACTAAGGAATTCACTATGAAGTATCAAATGGATTTTCTTTATTGTACTGAAATACCATGCTCCACTTACAAGAACTCACCTGGGAGGCATTTGCAGTAACATTGGAGCTATAAGGATGGTTCGATAAGTACCTGTGTTAGGAATGAAGACCATATTTTTTCCAAATATAGCAATCACAGGGAGCCAGACCACATGATATAGGGGGTGCAGCAGCAATTCAGCAGTTTGAAGTGTGACAACTCTGGATCAATGTGCTGGTTCTGTCATGGTGAAACAACACTTTCTTCTTAGTTAAATGGGGCCATGTTTCCTTAAACTTCCTGTCGAATAGGGTAATTATTTTTTTTTCTTAAGAAGTCAATAAGTATAGCACCCTTTGCACTCCACAAAATCACTGCTATTGCTTTTCATGCTGTTGGGACTCTTTGCTTCCATGGAGCAGATTCACTGAGCGCAATCCATTATTTTGATTGCTGTACTTGGTTTCTGGAGTATAATTATGAATATAGATTTCGACAGTGACAACACAATGCAAAAAGTGCTTTGGATTTCACTTAAGTAACTCCAAACACAGCTTCAAAGTTAAAAACTGCACTTGTTAGTTGTCTTAATGAGCAATTGCAGCACCATCAGGTCAAAAACTTTTTCATCTCCAACATATCATGAAAAATATGAACTGCATTCCCAATGGCACATCTATGGTTTCTGCCATTTCAAACTTTTGTTGGCAATTGAGAATCATACATGAGGTTTTTCAATAACAATATCTGTTGAGTGACGGAGTGCTCCTTATCAAGAACGGATATTCAATCATGTTAAAAGTTGCTGAACCAATATCTAATTGCTGTCATAGAGGCAAAAGGTCCCCACAAACAGATCAAATTTTGCTTTTATCTTCTCACAATGTTTCTATCCAAAAGTAAAAAGTGATTCACTGAACGACACTGCACTTTTTAAATTAAGCAAAAACATGTTAAACAATAGTCTTCCAAATTCAAACCTATGAATCAGTAAGAAATTTTGGCAACATGTAATAAATGACAGAACACAATGATAACACCAATTTCCCTTAGCAACACCATCTATTTTGAAACACAGGTACTTAATGAATCGCCCTTGTAGATTCCAATGTACCAATCAATTACATTACTCCAAAGAAATATGATTTTGTGCGATAATGATAAATAAAAATGCACCTATGGCAAACATATGACTTTAATATATTATACAAGTGATTCATAATATCACTCAAGCTGCCACCTCATCTTCCTCCATTTTCTTGCTAGACTTTACACCTCTCAGGGACGCTCTTCTCAGTGGAGCACAGTTAATGTACCAAACTATATGTTATGAGGCAATCTGAAAACTAAAATTTACATCATATTTTTACCTGAGAATGCCGCTTCAACACTTGTAGTTCTTTTGGACTTGTCCGAGTGCAAATTGCTAACGTTAAGGTATAGTCAAACTGATGAATAATCAAGTTTAGATATACTGTTTCTTCCCAGTCTATATCAGGATCACCAATTGGAAGTTTTCGACTATCCTTCCTAAATACATCTACCTCAGTCTGTAAGAAAAACAAAACACTTTATATATATAATGCACATTTAAAAAACTCCAATAGAGACATTTTTCAGAGACATTTTTCCCAAAACTAAATACTATGTGGTGGGGTTCATGAAAGTAGGATAACAAGATTTTTGTTAAGTTTAACTAAGTATTATATACTCATCAAGCCATAGAGGGATATATTTTCATTATCTCATTTTATTTTTTTTAAGTCAATAAGCAACTCTTTGTTTAATGAGGACTGCTAAAATTTGTTTTTGAGATAAAAGGGAATTATTAATTTTTCATATACCAAGATATAACAGGGATGCAAAACAAGCCCATAATCAGGCTGCATATACCAAAAATCATGAAATAGAAGTTGGCTGCTTTTCTACATTATATAGTTCAACAGATTGAGGAATTCAATTAAAAAGTCTCCCCTTTCTCAAACTCAATCACTTCACCCAATAATCATTTTAAAATGATGTAATCATTTTTTAAACAAACATGAATCAAGCAAAGATTTCCTTAACACTCTGTAGTGTTAAGCAAATATGGTGTTTGCTTGGAACACTTAATGACATTGTTTAAAAAAAAATTATAAAGGAGTGGTTGACCAATGATCTCCATATGGCCTGATTACCCTTCAGAGAGCTACCTCATTCCAAAGCTATGATTCGACCCATTTCTGAAGTGGAGGCAAGCAGCCTGTAATTACCTCTGGTGGTGGAATGAGAGGACCTACAACTTTTCCCTTGGTCTTTCAATTACATTGAGCCTTTGGACACTTCAAATGAGCAAGTCAGAAGTGGGGGCATGGATAGGGTCAATTTAAATTTGCCACATCACAGTCGGGAATCAAATCATCCAGAGAGTTGCAAATGAAACCATGCACTATGCCAGAACCCATTATTTTATAAAGGAAAAAATCATAATCACATTTTTACTAACTTTTGCCATAAATGCATATATTTTCATATTTTTAAGGATAAAAGAGCAAAACAATTTAAATGTAACCCACATGATATTTCAAGTGATATTATCATAATAAAACAATTATTACAAAGCTTTATTTATCATGTAGACGTGCACTATTGCACACTATACACTCTCTGAAATAAGAACTGTATTCAAGAGAAGGGAATTCACTGAAGCACATGGGCACTGTGAAGCTCTAATTGGTTCCTACCAAAATGCTCATCATGAGGATGGAAAAATGGTTCTATTTTCTCTTGATGTTATTTTTGTCTAGAAGATTTTAATGGAACTGAGTAATACAAAGGTGCAGTTCTTACAGCAGACACAGTTTAGTTGAGTCACTGACATATCTCATTGTTTGGTGTGACAAAATGCTTTCTAAGCCAACAAAGGTAGCTTAAAACGTAAACACTACACATGGGGTCACACTATTCTGTTTAAACAACAAACTCAGTTTGGCCCAACATGCCAAAAGTGAAGTGCACCAACAGAGGAAGTTGTGGAATTTTATTCATGATTTTAAAAAAGTTCTCCAGCACTTACAAGGAAATATTTTATAAGCTACAGTGTCTTAGTTTTGACTCATTGCCGGTGGGAGGTAGCTGCCTGCATACAGTGCTTCTAACCGGTCCTGGCTCTCGCTTTTCTCTGCATCAGTGCAAGTGCGACCATTGCTAGGGCGAGTTCTTGTTTTGTTCTTTGTGGTTAAATTGTGATAGTTTCTGTTATAATGCCAAAAAGTGAGTATACTTTAGCACACCGCATATTCCTATGTGCGAACAGGGTCTTGTAGATAAGTGTCACACTATTTATAGACAGATTCCCTGGTATTCCTGCACCTCATAGAGAGACAGTTCATAAACTTGTAAACAGATTTAGAGAAACCAGTTCTGTTCTTGACAAGAAATCCAAAAGAACTCGCTTGTACTTACAGAGGAAAAACTCAATGAGATAGAACAAAAGTTAGAACACAGCCCAATAAAATCTCTGAGGAAACTGAAGTTTTACAATTCTCAACTTGGAAAACCACTAGACTTTCTAAATTAAAACTTTATAAGATAAGCAAAGTTCATGAACTACAACCACATGATAATATGAGCAGAGTAAATTTCTGCAATTGGGTGTCGGGTAAAGTTAATAATGGCTCTATGGATCCAAAGTTAATTTTTGCAGACATAGCATGGCATTATTTAAATGGCCATGTATCGACACAAAGCAATAGATACTGGCAGTCCAAAAAGTACCTGATCTGACTTATAGATAGCAGTTGTTGTTTCAAACACAAGAATGGTAAAAAGTACCAATCTTAGAAAGCTTAAGTTTGATGATTTTACATTTTTTTAGAATTTGTTTGGCAGCCATCATTAGAATGCTCTTAGCAAATTTGTAAACATGGTTAAAACTGGTCATCGTTATATGATACAATACTTTCATTTGAAAGGTCTTAGTTCAACTAATATTAAAGCTGAGCTAGATTCTACTTTGGGAAAGTTTGCTCCTTCGTTTACAACAGTGAAATATTGGTTGGTAAGAGTTTAAGCATGGCTTACAAGCTGCCAAGACGAATATCGCAGTGGTTAACTAAACGAGGTTACCAGTACAGAAAATTAAAGAAAATCCACAAGCAGGGCTTTGATACAGTGATTTCACCAAAAATACATGTTTTGGGAACCCTTAAATTGACATTACCAAACTTTTCCTTAGAAAACAAAATTCATAAACAACAAACATATTTGCATGAGGATGTTTCAGTCGAGTGTTTGGCAATGTTTCGCTACAATAAAGCTGAGTTTTGCATCAATTCAAAACACTTCACACCTGAGATGAAGGAACAATCAAAACAATGGATTGGAAGGGGTCCAAAGTAGGTGAAGATAGTTCTATCTGCACGAAGATGGTCATGGCTTCAGTTTCTGGGATCCATGCAGAATACTTTTCATTGATTACCTCTAAAAAGGAAAAGTAATCAATGGCAAATATTATGCCAACTTGTTACAGTGATGAAATTGAGCAAAAATGGCCACATTTAGTGAAAAAGAAATTTTTGTTTCATCAAGACAATGCACCAGTTCACATATCCATTATAGCCATGGCCGAAATCAATGAGTTAAAGTTAGAATGGTTTCCTCATGGTCCCTATTCGCTCTCTTCCTCCATTGATGTTCTCCATGTCGTCCTAGGTCTTCCTCTTCTCCTATGGCCTTGAGGATCCCACTCCATGGCTTGTTTAGCAATACTGCCATCAGGTCTGCACAGTGTATGCCCAATCCATTGCCACTTTCTTCTCTTGATCTTGGTCAACTGGCAATTGATCTGTTCTCGTCCACAGTTCCTCATTTGACACCACATCTGACAAATACATCCCTAAGATGTTCCTAAAACATTTGTTCACAAATGTCTGGAACTTTTGTGTCAAGGATTTGGTCCCTTTCCAAGTTTCACATGCATATAACAATGCAGACTTGATATTGCTATTGAAGATTCGTAATTTGGTTCTTGTACTGAGTACTTTAGACCTCATTTTATACACTATACTTTACCATTAATATGTCTCAGACATTTTTAATGTTATATTTAGAAAAAAGTTTCAGCTCATACTTTAATTATATTTTCTTTTATGGTCAAACTAACTTCTCTAACGTTCAGTTTACTAATGCACAACAGTCAATTATATATTCTGTACATGTTGTTTACTCAAAAGGGAACATTCTGCCCTTAATAGTGCTTCCTTCATGGTGACTCAAACATATATACTTCAGCCAGCTGCATACCCTGATTTTATTTACTTAGAGTATTTTACCTTATGCTTTCACTCACAATTACCATCAAAATGCACATTTTAATCTAGTAAAGTTCACTTTAAATCAGCTTAACCTTATAAAACAAGTTATATGCTACTCTCTTACATATTGCGCACACATGTTTGATGAGACTGGCATGTGCATGCAGGAAATGCATCAACTGCATCTTTCTCCATGACTGGTATAATACGTTCATCAGCATTTCACGAAAAAACAACTGTTCAAAACATAGTTCTCAACAAGATTAATGCAGAAGAAAATTGTAAAATAAGGAAAACTGCTAGGGTATGTAATGCATCACCCACCACCATTGATGCTATGACCCTGATTTCCTACATCCTCCCACACTTGGCACACTTTTTGGCATGCATTTTGAGCATAGCCCTATGGAATGAATTTGGGTGTTAAGTATTTCTATTGTCATTTCATCAATATTAAAATGAACCCAAATGCAGTAATATGTTTCACTTAATTTTAAAATTTAATCATTAAAGACCCTCTCAAAACAATATAGCAAGTTAGCACATTTAGATAGAAATATATAAGCTTCACTAAAATTAGCTGAAGAATTAGGCCACACACACTGGAAAATCTGGAAAGCAACACCTTTGATAAATGCAAAAAGCCAACAAAAAGTATTTACACAGAAAAAGAAAATGTGAAACTTAGATCACCAATCTTGGAAAAAGAAAATTTAGAGCAGTCAGAATCAAAACTAAAATCTCACACAGGAAGAAATAAAGTTGTTAAACAAAGATTTGAAAATATGTGTTCAATTTTTGAACAATGTCCATCAGTTTATAATGGACATAGAAACAGCTATAATAGGTTTGAGTCAGAATGACCAAAACATAGCAATGGAAAAAATATGTGACTATCTTAGAAGAGATGAATAAACAAAAATTTCAGAACCCATTCAGCTAAGTTATAAAATCATTGAACCAAAATGATATCATTATCAAAGGCAGATAAAGGAAGCAAGATGTAATCATGAATAAAATAGATTACATATCCAACAACATGATAATGCTAGAGCATCATGAATAATAAAGATCCTTTCTGACCCTTTAAACAAATGCACCAGACAAACAAATGAGTGATTATTAAAAATAGAAAATGGATCTCAAAATCATACTGCATGAAAATCAAACCTGATAATTCAAACATTGCATCAATGTACAGGCTCACTAAAATCTACAAACCTGGGATTTATTATAAATAATATTAATACTCCAAACATATTTTCTAGCAAAATGGCTAGTAAAGAAATTCAATAACTTTCCAAAAATTGAAAACCTTTGCTTAAATAATTCTCTGAAGTTAATATACCACACTTCAGGCTACAATATTTCACCTTAGAAAATAACCGTTTCATTCCATATAATTTCACTTTTACCCAGCATACCAACACATAAGCTCATGCAATGCCTAACCAATTGGTTACAATCCTTTAATATGAACATCAGAAGAAATAGGGGAGTACAAAAAATTCATGCATAGCTGCATTAACCAATAATTCTTTGCATTCCAGAATAAATATTGCAAACAGAAAAAGGTTTAGTTATAGGAAATCCTTTGTCTCCTTTCCTAGAAAATTTATTTATGAGTCAGTTCAAAATCCACATAATAAAATATTTCCAACATCTTTAAAGTATGCAACAGATATGTGGACAATATATTTGCTATCATGAGTGAGAAACTGTTACACAATGCAATAGTTACAAGAACTAAAAGTAAAATGTTCAATAGAGCTAGAACAACAAGGTGCATTGGCATTTTTAGATCTAAAAATTGTAAATAAAGATTTATAAATTTGACATACATGGAAAAGAAATTCAAACAAACAACTACATCAAAGTAGAAAACAGTTTCAACCCAAAAGCACATCAACATGCCATATTGAACAGCTTAATAACAAAACTACCTCTAAAAGAAACTGAATGCTCAATAGAACTCGACCATATAGTAAAAATAGTTGCGAGCAATGGCTTTAGCAAGGATCTAGTGTACAAAAAAAAAACTTGAGGAAATCAAGCAACACATTGAAATTGCAGACAAATCCACCCTCAAACAAATTAAGGGGGGTGATGAATGAAATTTAGGTTTTCCACAATTTTGATGCTAGAAACTTCAGTTTTGGTATACACATCAGGGGTATAAAAATACTTGTGTTCTGTTGAGTTTCATTTCTCTAACTTTAATAGTTCTTGAGTTATTGAGAATATTGGTTTAAAATATATGCATTTTTCAAAATCTATGTTGTCTTACAGTTAGTCTAAAAGTAATACATTTTTTGACAATATTATAGAAGCATGTACAAAAGCTTTGTTTAAGAAAAACAAATTATATCCATTGCAAAAGCAAAGTTTCTAAAATGTTGCTGTTTCTGCACACATTTTATTACTTTCTCAAGCACATATGTATAATGTATGTACGTAGTGGATAGAGACAGTATTTGATACCAAGATTTCACCGTGAGTACATGCTTTGAGACCCCTGAATCAAAAAAAAATTTTTTTAGAAATATATCTGTATGCATGCATGTAGCATTGCTCAAAAACGAAAGTCGTTTACATACCAAACTTGGTATTTAAATTCCAATAATGTGATACAAAGATTTTTAAGAAGATTCTCCCATCCCAACTACCCTTTACATGGAACACTTTTTTTAAAGTTTTGATTTTCTCAAAAAGGCTAACAATTTTGGTTACAATGCTATATGTTAAAAGACATTTTCATGACAAACAAAATGTATGTCTAGAATTTTCTGAGAACAGCCTCTGAAGACCTCTTTATTCTGGATGACACTTGTATTAACTTTTGTATAACTGGTAAACCTTAAGGCATAGACAAAAACTAACCAAAAAAAAATATAGAACTTGTTAAAACATAATTTTTTGTAGAGTTAACCTTTTTGTCAGGTATTCTAGGTTACTGGTTTCAGTTTTAAGTTACTTAAACCATTCTCAAAAGCAATCATTTTTCTTTTCATTTCCCTTTTGTTTACCCCTAGCAAGCAAAGAAAGCATTTCGATTATTGCACATAACGACTGGCTTCCAAAAGATTTGACTACTTACAAGGAAGCAAGTAATAAGACTAATTCTGCTGATGTTTATCTTGATTAGCATGATGTAGATAAAAGAATAATCTTTTATAAGTTTGTTTGTGGAACAGCTAGAGAAAGTCATATGAATGAAACACATCAGATTTATTTTTTATTTCAAAAAAATCCCATACTTAAGTTTTGTTAACAATAGTTTTGGGAAGATGCAGTAACATTTTCAGGTTACTGGCATGTATTTTGTATTCACAGCTTTGAAAAGTGGAAATGTATAAAATGTCTAGAAAAATGATAACCTGCATAAGGATACCCAATAATGGAGGTGAGGTGAAAAAATAAAATATTTTGGTCCCTTGGGGCATGATCTGCTGGCCATACCAGTGTTGTCAACTCTCACATACCATGCCTTAAACCTCATGGCCATTCGGATACGTGATAACTGCAGTATTATCTGATCTTATAATGCTATGAGTGAAATTTTTTTTTAACATAATAAAATAGTGAAATGTAATTAAGCCAACTTGCAGACTGCACATGGTTTTGAAACTTTAATGAGTCTAGTAATTTTTATGCAGAAAACTCAAAAAGCAAATTTTCAACAACATGGCTGAAATTTCTCCTGTCAACCCCCCCTTAAGGATTACAAGAGCTTCAGAATATTCACTTACCATACCCATGGGCAACTAGAAAATTTCAGAAAATATATAGGGATCATAATAGAATTCTGACACCTTACAAGTTCAGTGTGAAGATCTGATTCCATACTATAAAACAGAAAATATTCCAATGGACAAAAAATCAGGCATCTATAAGATTAATTGCAATGAAGGTTACAAGGTATATGCTGGCAGAATAAAAAGGAACATAGGTACCCATCTTAAAGAACATATTAGAAATATTAAAAATAGGCAAACCAAAGAATCTGCAGTTTTAGTTGACTTTTAAAACAGCTGATGTGAAATTGAACACAACATCCATCTTTTGAAAAATGTGCAATGGACAAGAGAAATCAATGTGTGGGGGAAGATATATGAGAAGAATCATGAAACACACCTCATGAATTTTGACTGTCCATTTCAAGAGGACCTGCTTTTCAAATTCTTTAATCCAACACCAGAATGAAGCATCAAGGATTCGCAGGTTTAATCTGACAGCCAAAAACTGTGGACAATGCATGCAACACACATGAAAAACTAGTTCTGCACAAGTAAAAGTGTTGTGAAGCATGCGTGTGTATATTTGACTCCATTAAAATATTAAAACTTATACAAATAGATTATCTTCTATGGCACAACAGACCAATTTCAAGCCATGACCTCCTCTAACAGTTTTTTGAACAATAGAATTTTTAGTTTGAGAGTTTGCCACTATACTTTTAGACTCCTAACAGGTCATGACTGTCTCAAACATTTATTCAGGATTGGTATAGTGAGATCTCCTCGTGTCCTTTCTGTACACTTAAAGAAGATACGAATGGAAACTAACTACTCTGCTGCCCAACCTTTAATCAACATGATAATAAAACATCAAAATACTGGAATGCAAGAGAGTGAATGGCTTCATTCCAACTGCTCAACATTAGACACCAACCAACCAGTTTGCCACTATGGCACCATAAGATGAAATCGCTCAGGGACTTTTCTTTCAAAGCATGGAGTTCCTTTATCTGCAAATAAATATTACAAGGAACTAATGACTTTACTTTCCTTCAGGAGAAAGTCATGCTATGGATTTTTTATGTCTAAAAAAATTCATCATCCTCCATCAGGTTTGAATTCGTACCACAGAGGATGACATACAAATAAACTATATCATCAAATTTTGATTCTCTTTTTTTAATCTTGCAGCTTGCTTGAAAATACCTTATGAATTTTGAATTCTCCTTAAGTGTATTACAGCTCCATTTCATTCTCAATTTCTCAATGTTTTTTGATGCAGTAATTAAGCACCCTTGGAGGATCTTATTCATAAAAGGAGGTTGGTCCTTTCTCAACCCATGATTATGGAAAGTTCTATACTCCCGTATATAGGTATTTTCTTTTTTACTTTGCTCCCTTTTTCTTTGCAGGGGGAGTGAATCTCTCATGTCTCCAAGAGATGTCACTTTTATTTAAGGTTTTTGTTCAGAATCACATATATTAAATTTATTTATTTTATGTAATTAAGCTCCATGTGTCTTCAGTGTGCAGACATTGACTTTAACTGAATGCATAGCTCAGTTAGTGAACAAAAAAATTTACTTAATGTGTTCTGTACATAGAATGGTAGGCTAAAAACAGACCTCTAAGTGCTCAGTTGTTGAAATAAACTATGTACAAATACAAATTTTTTGACAGTGGCATGTCACATGTGAGATAAGGTATCTGCTTCAACAATATCCTGTACAATATCCTGGGCTGGCAAACAAAACAATATTTGTGCATGATAATTAAAGCTACCAATATCTTATCTTTCCATGCCTAACCATTCTGCTTTATTTCCAGTCATGAACTCTGCAGATTTATATTCTGTAATTAGCTTAAAATATTGTCCAGTCGGCAGGTATTATTTTCATAATGCTTTCCCTGTTCATCCTAGTAGGATGAAATCTTGAATAATAATATGCTTTCAGCATTGAAAAGTCTTAAAAGTATATGCATCATTATTCTGAGCAAAGTGAGTAAACTATGCACAAATTTCACTAACATGTTTAAGCATATACAAATAATTAAATTTTACAGATTTGAATTGGTCTCCCTCATACCACAAATATGTAGAATGTATCACATTCTTCATTTGCATCTATCTGCCCAAGAAACTTCAATATTTCTGTTTCTCATTGATGCCTTAATTCTTTATATCCATGTGATCAGTGATTTCCCTCTTTTCACCCTTTCTATAACCAGTCGTAATCTTTCTTCTGACATCCTTTTTGTGTGTCCATACCACATAACTTATTTTTGTACTACAAAATCAATAATCAAACTTTTGACATATATTGTTTTCTTGATGACTTCATTTCTAATTCTTTCCCTTCTAGATCCCCTGCTGACTGTCTCTAAAGGCCATCTCAATTGCAAACAATTTTTTATTGGAATTTATTTGTCTGTACTTCTGACCCATATGTTACAGTCCTTTAGTTGAATATTTTTACTTTTGTATTCTTTCTAATCTGTTTATTCAATAAAATATAATTTAATGTTCCAATCATATATTTTATTACATATATTTTTGAATAAATTTATCTTGTTTACCATCTTTTGTGATTTTTACTCCTAGATATTTGTACTCTTCTATGTGTACTAGCTCACATCCCTTCTTCCAGTATTAAATCTTGATTTGTTCCTCCTATTAGAAGGTTTCAAGGCATTAAATGTTTGAGGTTTTTATATAACATTTGTTTTAATAATTGCTCATGGCCTATGTTCTAGTTTATTTTGTTTAGCAAATATGCAATATGTTTTTATCATATGGACCTGAAGGTCCCATTGTTCATATCCTCCTATTAATTTCCCCTTGGGTCTTTTAACATCTGCTCTCTGATGAATAAGAAGTTGGCCTATCGAATCAACCTCTAACCTGGAGACAAGACAAGCAACCCCAAAAAATGTTTGGGGGGAGGGAGGCAGAGTAAAATTATATTTTTAATCAATTAAGAGCAAAAACATAGATTACACTCAAACTTCATTCTTGAAATAAAGTAACTTACTTCGGACATGTTTCGGTGGCTGTTGCCACCATTTTCAATGGAGATTCACTTTTAATGTTTTCTTCATTGAAATATTACTTTTTTAAAATTTGAAATTCCTGTCAAATTGTCTAAAATACGCGATCATATGTTTGGCCAACCACATAACCATATAGTTTGCTACTTGCTGCAAATGCAAATTTTTGTTTGGCTTCTTTCTTTAAAAAGGAATTGCAGCAGAATTGAGCACCCTTGACATTGGATTGGAAATGCTTTTGTCAACATTTTTACATGTGTTATAAGTTCTATGCTAAATTTTAAAATTAATTCATTTAGTAATCAAATTCATAACAATAGTGAATAGTTTTTTCGGGTGCCAGTAAAAATTGGCCTACAAATCTTTCCTATGTTAGTTTGTGTATACAAACATGTAAATCTATGCTGGAAAATTCCCTTTATAGTTATTAGTGCTTATGAGTAGGATTACTGTACTGAATACAATCTTGTTGTTATGCAAATCTCAATATGTTTTGAATATGGAAACTACTTAAAAAGCCTGCCTCTGTGGTGTGGTGGTACAGGCAGCTTGTTCCTTCTAGATGAATGACCTCTAGAAAGGCATAGTGAGCTAAACTACCCTTGTTAAACAGGTCAGTAAATAGTTTACGTTACAATAACAAACAGCTCTGCTTCCTTATGATTATGTTTCAAGAATACACAGTGTACAGTTGACTGCAAAGTGTTAGGCAGTACAGGTTTATGCCATTGCCAGTGTTTTAACAAGAGATGCTTAGTTATTAATGAAAATGACAGCAATTGGGCAGAAGATGAGGGAGAAATTAAAAAAATACAAGAAAATTTGGTATAAAGTGTAGTGTAAGCAATAACCGAGGTTGAGAGTGAATGCATGTGACTGACATACTGGAAGTGCAGTATCTGCTTTGTAGTGACTGTACTAACCCAGCACTGAAACATAAGAACGTACACAATATCTGACTGCCATTTCTGGGTACCTATGCTCCAAAAAGGCGAGTAAGTGACTTGCATCTAACCTCTCATTTAAAAATGTATTCGTCAAGAACTGGTGCAGACCTTTAACATGTCTACCTCACATTCCAGGAGGTTCAGAGTTCAAATCTTGGCTAGGAGAGTTACTTTTATAAGGTCTGTTCTGGGTTTTCCCTTATCCTGAGAAGATATCTATTAACTTTAAACTCAAGTGACCCAGGCTCATTTGAGAAACATTTCGCCCCCAACATTTCATTTGTCGTCCAATATACCTATCAGGTTAAAGGGTGTTAAACTTTACAAAAAAAAAGTTAATTACTATGGTGTAGGCAATGCCTGTAAATGCCATTTAGATTAACAAAATAACCACTTTACAATATTATTCAAAATTTTATTTCAGAATTATTCCAATATGACCGCTAGCTTAAAAGAAAGAATTATTTTCCTACCAACCTTCGTGCTTGCCTCACTTTTGTTGGGGGATCCTCTCTTGGGAAGACCAGACTGACTGTCATTGTTTCTGGATTATATTGGAACATCCAGCTCATGTCCTTACAGTGTTAAATATGTTTTTGCATCTTCCCCCATGACATTTTTCTATTATTTACTTGCGTCATTACACATGTGGCTGTTTCCAATGACTGCAGACCTACGTGACATGAAGATTTTTTCTTAACCTCAATGCTGCCAACCCAATTTTCAGGGCAGCTTGAATCTGATCATATATGCAAATGTGATTTTCGTGCCACATGCACTCTGCTTTTACAATTTCATTCATTGTTGCTGCAGCCTGATGTCCTGCTCAGTCTTCATCTTTGAGGGAATCCCTTCCTCTTCTAAACTATGCAAACGCTCAATAAATGGGGATTGTAAAGGGCAAAGGTCCCCAAATTCACAATGACATCTTTCAAGGCATTCTCTCCACCCTAAACTGACTTTAAAGTCGTAAAAAATCATAGAGCAGAAATGCTCTCATTGGAGATCCAACCTAGTGTTGTCACAGCAACATATGCATATATATATATATACTGATACTGCACAATGTTGAAGCGTGCCCAGGCTTGTACATGTTACTATCTGAACTTCCATCTAAAGCTAGGAAGACCTATATTGCTTATCACAATTCCTTGTTGTCAATTCTCAAAACTTTCAGAGGGATCTTTGTATCAACACTATTAATTAGTAATAAGCAGTATTCAACAAGTAATTCCTAATGTGATCCTAGTACTTACCTCAAATTTAGGAAGATAACGTGAGGAACCTTTTACATGTCGTTTCCTCACAAAAAATAACAAGTCATCACAATCAATGCAGTGCTCCGTTTGGAACAGAAAATGTCTCACAAAAAGGTCTGTCCAGTATGTTGTTCCCTGCAGCATAACAAAACCAGAATCTGAAACAAAGTAATGCATAGTATCAATAAACTAAGAATTACTGCTTTGCCTAAATGAAGGTTTTGAATGTGTTTAAAAACAAACAAAAACTGAGTATCCATAGTAAATGCACATATTCCAGATCAATAAGAGGGAGAAAGCTGGCAAGCCCTTCAGCTCAGTCAGTAGAGCATTTGCTTGCTGTGCCAGGGGTCCCAGATTTGATTCCTGGCTGGGGGAAGTAAGAATTGTTCTATAGCCAAGATTATTCCCTAATCTCCCCAGAATCTGGAAGTGTGACAGTGTTGATGTGTGTATGTGTTTCTATGCTCAATTATGAACCCAAATTAATCCAATGAGAACTGTACACAAGTTTGCCAAAAGACAATAACTTTACAAAGGTTAAGGCCACTGATATGATCAATGAGGCGAGATATAAATGGAATATAAAACGAAAGAGAAAAAAAAAAAAGCTTGAGGAGTATTGGCAAGTAACCAACTCTTCAGTATTACATAAACTTTAGTTTAAGTACACAGAGTAAATTCTAGTTATTAAAATATTATTTTGCAATATTTTAGAATATGCAAAAAAAAAAATAATAATAAATAAATAATAATCCTGTTTTACCCAAAGCTGGTTTAACTGAAATGGCCAGGATAATAATAAAAGTGAGCGACAGGATAAAGAACCTTTATGATTGGCAGGTTGACACCTGGATTGCCACAGGGTAATCAGGTGTGCCTGTAACCTCCTATACAGACCAAAGGGACACTGTGCCATACTTTAGCAAGCATGGGAATTGGCATACATCATGGTGAAGAGAATTAACCATGTCGTCTGCAGTTTCAGAGGCTGGATGTACACTCGGATCATCTACTGTGCTACAATGGTGTTGCCTGGGACAATCAGCCCATTAGGGAGCAGTGTGGTCATACGCCAATATATTGCCACCCTGAATTGCGTGAACAGCTTGCTTTCATACTGACACATTTTTCCATCATTCATAGCTGTTGCCATGCACCAGCTTCCTTTCCATAGCAGACACGGATGTGGCTGTGACACCTGTGTGTGGTCTGCATGCAATAATGACCTCTATTTAAGGAAATTTCTTGCTTTTGTCATTGTAGTGGGGCTGATACTCTTAAAATTTAATTTTGACAGTGCATTTGTAGCATACACATACAGTAAAGAGATAGCCAAAGAGTCTGGTGAGAGAATAAATTGTGCTACAGGAGTGAAATAAAGACAGTTGTTGTACAGATTTTGAAGTAATAGAGATTGGCACAATATTAAAATATTGCATAGAGTAGTAGTTTTTTACTTTCTCTATACGCACTATGTACATAGTAAATAGAGAAGGTATTGCACTCCACCCAAAAATTTGATACCGAAATTTCACTGGAAATATGTGTTTTAGGGTCCCCCGTACCCAAAAAAAGTATTTCCAGAAAAAGGTCTCTGTGTGTGTGTGTGTGTGTGTGTGTGTGTGTGTGTGTGTGTGTGTGTGTGTGTGTGTGTGTGTGTGTGTGAACACAATAACTCAAAAACGAAAAGTTGGTAAAATACCAAACTTGGTATTTAAGTTTAGTATTTTCCAGGGATGCGACACGAAGATTTTGAGAAAAATCCCCCCTCCCCCAACTACCCTTTACATGGAACTTATTTAGAAAATTTTGATCTTCTAAAATGGCTCTAACGATTTTGATTAAAATATTGTATATTAAAGATATTTACCTGACAAATAAAATGTATATTTTGAATTTTCTGGGAATAGCCTCTGAAGACTGCTTTATTCTGCGTCAATTTTACAAAATTTTGCATAACTGCTAAACCGTAAGAGATAGACAAAAACTTACCACACAACAAATGTAGAGCATCTTAAAACACAAAATTTATGTATTATACATTTTTTTCGTGGAGTTGATTGTTTTTGAGATATTCCTTGTTTTTGGTTTCAGCTATAAAAACTTATACTTTTCTCATACAGGACTTTGTGAACTTGTGTCCATACAAACAAAGGAACTTCAGTCGCAGAGCAACCAGCTTTTGACTATGACTTTAACCTATGGTACCCCCTTATTTCGCTTCTACTAACAAGGAAGCAAGTAATAAGACTATTTCTGCTAATTTTTGCTCCATTAGATGAAGTAAATAGAATAATTTGTTGCAGTGATATAGAGAAAGTCATGTGAATGGAACACATCAGATTTTTTATTAAAATTAATACATGCATTTGGAATATGACTATTATCGGTAATGCTGCATCCTTTGTCTCTTGAGCTGTGTAACATCAGACAGATAACCTATGAAAATAAGCAGAATCTCAAGCTGATGTTGTTTGCAGGCTGTAATGTTGGTAATACATATGCATAGCTTTCATAATGGGTGAATAAGGTGGGAAATCAACAATTTATATAGGTTCATATGGATACCTAGCCATTTATTCCATTACAAAATAAATGAGGACCCCTCCATATAGTGATGATATATGGCTTATTAATTTGCCATAAAACTTGAAATAGTTATTAAATCATAACCATGCAATTCTGCAATATTTAAATTAATCTTAACCCTTGAATACTTGTGTGGCAAAAACTGCATAAAATATTGTGTTGGATCAATTTGACCCTACTGAAAAGAAAGCAACTTTTTATGTTCCTTTTAAATTTAAAAATGTATATATTGAAGTGAAATGATCAGTAAATGTGCTTAAATGAATTAAAGACCTTCTTTATTTTTTTTATTTTCAATATTCATTGACATGTGAAGACAGGAAATAAATAAAGAATACTTTCTAAATTCAATCCATCTTTTTAATCATTAAATTACATCATTTTGTGATTCAGTCTCCACATTTTGTGCAAACAACTTTGTCATGCAGTTTACACACAGTTACAATACAAAACAGCCATTGTGTTGAATGCTTATTCTCTATTTGGTTTCATCATCTCTACCCAGGAAACATGATTCATTATTGCTTGAAAGAGTTTCGTCATCCTACAACTGAATTAGAATCATGTTCACTTTCTTCAACATCAACTTATAATTTAAAAAATCTGATGTGTTCCACTCACATGACTTTCTCTACATCTCTGCAACAAATTGTAGTCAAAAAGCATATGCTTCTATTTACTTCATGCTAATTAGCAGAAATTGTCTTATTACTTGCTTCCTTGTAAGTAGAAACGAAATGAGGGAGTTCCATAGGTTAAAATGACTGCTATGTGACTGAAATTTCTTTGTTTGTATGGACAGGAGTTGACAAAATTCCTATATGAGAAAGGTATGTTTTTCAAAGCTGAAACGAAAAACAAGGAATTTCTCAAAAAGGATCAACTCCACGAAAAAAATGTATATAATATAAATTGTGTGTTTTAATCTGCTCTACATTTTTTCTGTGTTAAGTTTTTGTGCCTCTCCTATGGTTTAGCAAAATTCCATAAAATTCATCCAGAATAAAGTAGTCTTCAGAGGCTATTCCCAGAAAATTCAAGATATACATTTTATTTGGCAAGTAAATATCTTAAATATAAGAGAATTTAATCAAAATCGTTAGAGCCATTTTTAAGAAAATCAAAATTTTCGAAATTTTTTCCATATAAATGGTGAGGGGATTTTCTTGAAAATCTTCGTGTCACATCCTTGGAAGACATCAAACTTAATACCAAGTTTGGTTTTTAATGCTCTATTCGTTTTTGAGCTATGCTGCCCACAGACACACACAAACACACACGGACAATTTTTCTAAAAATGCTTTTTTGGATTCAGGAGGTCTCGAAACATATTTCTGGTGAAATCCCGGTAGCAAAATTTTTGGGTGCAATGGAATACCTTGTCTGTACACTATGTACATAGTTCGTGTAGAGAAAGTAAAAAACCCTCCAACAGATTCAACATTTTTGCAAAAAATTCCACTAGAAGTTCAACAGTTACTAGCTACTCTTATGCCATTCTGTGAAGAAAAAACATGCAACGTCATATTCCTCATAAGATTCAAAAAGGCAAATGTACTGTGAAAAGAATAGATACCAATCATTACGTTTACTTATGCAAAAACAGAGAAATCATCATTTTTGTTGGTGTAGACACTTTCTGCAAATTAAAAAATGCTTGCATGTGTGCGCACACATGCACGCACACACACCACAGATCAAATACAACATAATGTCTAATAGAAAACTATTACTAATAATGGCCTCAACCAGACAATTTCAAATGTCAAAAATGATGCAACACTGACAACTTTTACTATACCATTTGTCAAAGAATATAAGAGAAAGAAATATCACTCAGGTTATACTGGCTGAATGCGACTACTAAAGGGTTAAAATCTGGGTAACTTTCCTAATAAGTTTACTTAACAAATAAAATGTTCTGCCACAGAGTTGCAGATTAGTTGGTCACATAACCCAAAATAACTATTAAAACAACCCTAACATCTTAATGTAAGACTTTCATGGCTGGTGTTAACCCAATAGAATGAATTTTCGGGGCTTTTGACCATGGTCCAATAGATATTTTGCCCGCCCCCATCAGGTTATCCCCAGAGATTGTCAACTCATGGCTATGGCTGAAGTAGCTAGGGCTACTAGTTACACTCTTAGCTACTCCAGCTTCATTCTACTGAATGAATACAAACTTCTACTACTGTTGGCAGTGTACCACAAAACCTTAAACAACAACTTAAAACATGATGTCATGCAATTCTGCAATATTAAATTAGCCTTAATAACTGAACATATTTATTTAATAAATAATATAAAGTTAAGAACAAAATAAGAAAGCACACCTCACACTATTCCGCAATATTACATTAACCTTATCTAAATGTTTCGTATGTTTATTTAATAATAATAATAATGCAAAGATCTATTACAGAGTTACAGGTAGCAGTGTGTTTGACAAATGGTATGCTTTCATAATTGAACCTATTTTTTGATAATGTTTTGCACCTGCTGTTACTACATATGACACCACAGGTGATGACACATACATGGAATGTAGATGGAGCACTGGTGGAATGCGATGGCAGGGGAAACTGGAGAAATCAGAGAAAGTCCACCCCTGCACCACTTTATCCATCACAAATCCCATATGTGATCATACCCAGGTCACCTTGGTGACAAACGAGTTGTTTAACCACTTAGCCTGTAACCAAATTGTAATCATAGGTATTTCTTCCTTCCTAAAGTTGGAATGAATTGGTAGGACTATGCAGTGCAACATTGCTGTATTTTCTTCCTTTCATTGCTTAAAATGGTTACAATCAATTTTCTGAAAAGGTGCATTTAAGGCTCACCCCCAGCTAAGCTGGTCTTCCAAACAAGATGTGTTTAACAAGAAATCTGAGTCCAACAGCAATTCATTATTGCTTCAGCTACTGATGAGCATTTTGGCAAAAGTCAAGAGATGCAGAAATTAAGATTTTACAGGAATTACATTCTTCATTTTAAACATATTTACTACAAATACTTTCACGTGAAGCATTCTTTGTTTAGAAGCAATGAAGGAAGTTAAAAATAAAATGTATGCATGTTTTTATTATTTATGTTTTACTCGAAAAAACTAGAATTTTCTTTTAAATCAATAAAAACAGACTTTCTTCATAGGAATGTAAGTAGAAAATTAATAAAACTGTACAAACACAAATATGCAACTATCGCAAAAGTCAAATGATACATCTCTGCTAGAACAGTTGCTTCATCTGTTGCTTCAAAATACTTTTTTTTTTTCAGACACCATGCTGACTGCTGAATGAATACAGAAATTTAATATACATTTTTATTCTTGGTTTTAACACATACTCTACTATTGAATATGCTGTATATGTATTCTGAGTTATCCTATAAAATCAAGATTTAACTAACCAATTAAGGCATAATTAGGGACAACCAAACATTCAGACATTTTTCATCTCGAAAGATGCAGCCACTTGGTTAATGCAACACTTGAAACAGTTTGGTTATCTTAATACACATAAGGTCAAGTGAAATGTTTTTCAGCATGGTATAAGTTTTTAAGCAAAAGAATTTTTCAGTGTTATAATATTCCAGTTATTGTGTTTGCTCGATAAATTGACCAGGTTTTGAGAAGGCAAGCAGTGAAATACTTGTGCTGCTTAAGTCATGACATTTAAAATTGCGATGCTAGTGCAAGTTCATGTTACCACCTAACATGTACTTCACTTATATAAAATTTATCTGATGTGCAATGCTTCTAGAGTCTTCTCAGGGCTTGTTTTTTCCTCTTTGGAGATTCGTACAATAGTTGAATTCTCATTTGTGTGTGAATAAGGGATATGAGGGGTGAATTTGTTATGGTTCAAGAAATAGTAATTGGTAGAAAATCAAGAACTAGAGAAAAGAATCCTCGTACAGTTTAATGTAAGACACTGGCACATAAACCAAATGCATGACTAGCAGACCAACGGTAAAAGGATTAAGCCATGTAAGTGGTATAGCATCATTTGGAAATATTTGTGTATTTCTCAATAAATTACAGACATGCTGAATAGTTCAGCACAAATTACTTCTAAATGTCATATTTTCTAAATTTCCCTGAAGCGTAGGGTGGATACAGGATCTCCAAAATGAAAATCTAATTGATAAAAATCTTGTGTGTCCTATTCACATAACTTTCTCTAGCTCTTCCATATTCAAACTACTTTTACAAAAGACTATTCTTTTATTTATTTCATGCTAATTGAAATAAATATTAACAGAATTTATCTTATTACTTGCTTTCTTGTAAGTAGAAGAGGAATAAGGGAATACTTCAGGCTAAAGCAACAGTCAAATCTTCTATTTACTTCGCTTTGCATGGTACCATTTGAAAAGAGTTGGGCACTTTAAAATTGAAACCAATAACAAAAAATATCTCAAAAACGGTCAACTCTACAAGAAAAACGTGTATGACATAAACTGTATGTTTTAACGAAATCTACATTTTTTGTGGTAAGTTTTTATATATCTCTTAAGATTTAACTGTTATACAAAATTTTGTAAAATTCAATTGTAATAAAGAGATTATTCCCACAAAATTCAATTTGAACATTTTATTTGTAATTTAAATAAACAGTAATTAATCAAAATCGATAGAGCCATTTTTGAGAAAAACAAAATGTTCAAAAATTTATCCATGTAAAAGGTAGTTTGCGATTAGGGGGGGGAGGAGGGGAGATTTTCTTGAAACTCTTTGTGTTGCATCTAAAAGCTACTAAAAACAAATACCAAGTTTGGTATTCAATGGTGGTCTTGTTTTTCAGCTATGCTATACACAAGCGTCCTTTTTCAAAAAATGCATTTTCGGACTCATAAAAACCTATATTTCTGACAAAATCTGTGTATGTACATATAGGCTAGAGAAAGTAAAAAAAAATAGTATCAAGAAAGCAGATTGACAGTACATGTTTTTGTGTCAGTTTTCAAGATTTCCCAAAAATTTCTCCAGATTTCATTCTACAAAGCAATCACCAAAGAAAAACAAAGGAAATACTGCAGCAACTAGCAAACATTAACATCTTACAATAGCAATAAAAATGCCAAAAATACATACAAATACAAAGAGTCATAATATTCTTGGGGAATGTCATAGAGAATTTCTGCTCCAGAACTCTGTTAAAAAGACTGTGGGCAAATTTCTCTAAAAAGAAGGAATTTAGAACTTTAACTTGCCTCTTGTCAAAGTACAAACAGATTTTACCATTATCCTAACTTGTCATTTAAAACACCCCACAGAGATTTCTGTTCAATCTGCAAGGTAGTGCTGCAAATAAAAGCAGAGACATGCTTGTTGATAAGTTAGCTTCAGACTCAATATAGACCACATAAACTATGATAGATTTTACAAAATTTTGAAGTACGATAATCCAGAAGTAAAAGATATGTTTTGATATGCAACAAAACCAACCATGCCAAAATAATCTAGCTGCAAATTGTTTTGTATAAGACAACTATGGCTATACAATCTAGTGTCAATTAAGAGAGACATTTTCTTTCTTGGTTGGAAACTTAGTCACCAAGTTGCATTACTAATTTTTAATGTACATAGTGTATAGAGAAGGTATTGTATTGCACCACAAAGTTTAACACAGACATTTCACCAGAATTTCATGTTTTGAGACCCCCTGAAAAAAAAAAAAAAAAAAAAAAGTATTTTTGGAAATGTGTGTGTCTGTGGGCAGCATTGCTCAAAAATAAAAAGACCATTGAATACCAAACGTGGTACTTAAGTTTGGTATCTTCCAAGGATGCGACACAAAGAGTTTTGAGAAAATCTCCCCCCCCCCCCATCCCCAACTATCTTTTACATGGAACATTTTTGAAAATTTAATTTTCTCAAAAATGGCTCTAATGATTTTTATTAAAATACTCTATGTTTAAGATATTTTTATGACAAACGAAATGTATATCTTGAACTTTCTAGGAATAGCCTCTGAAGACCTTCTGGATGACCTTTGTATAACTGGCAAACTGTAAGAGATATACAAAAACTTACTACACAAAAAATGTTTATCTCATTAAAACACACAATATATTTGAAATACATTCTTTTTTGTACAGTCATCCAATTTTGAGGTATCTGGATTATTATAGTTTCAATTTTATCACATAGACTTTTCTCAAACGGAAGTCATCTTTCTTCTCGTTTGTTTACTCCTGATAAACAAAGAGATTGGAATTTCAGTTGTTTCCTATAGCGACTGGCTTTTAATGGACAAGACTATCGCTTTAGCCTTTACATTTTCTTATTTCCATTCTTCTTACAAGGAGCTACTAATAAGACTAATTCTGCTTATGTTTATCTTGATTAGCATTATGTAGATAACAGATTAATCTTTTGAATAAAAGGTTTGTTTGTCAAACAGCTAGAGGACATCATGTAAATGGAACACATTAGATTTTTTCCCTTCTACTTACAAGGCACTAAGTATTAAGGACAACTTCTGCTAATGTTTAGCTTGATTAGCATGATGTAGGTAGAAGAATAAGCTTTTTAACAATAATTTGTTAGAGATGTACAGAAAGTCATGTGATTGTAACACATCTGATTTTTAAAATTAAAATTGGGAATGGAGAGAGAAGGGGAAAAAAAAAAACCCTTTAAGCCTCAGTCTGTCAGTAATTCACTGAAACTCCTGGGGAACGAAATTCCAGCACACTAGGGCACTGATATCCTGGCAATTGACAGCATCAATAACAGCTTTTTAAGTTTCAGGTCATAGAAAACATCTTGACCCCCATGGTACAAAGTGTATGAGTAAAAATGTTATATTAAATTTCTATAAATGAAATGAAATGGTGTTTTATTTATGGACGCTCTTTAACTGCTGTGGTTCTCAGGGTCCCATTCTATATTGGGCATGAAAGGCCGCTTAATTTTGCTCAGAGGCCTCTCTATCAGGCTTGAGGTTCTTTTATGTGCCATAAATCTATGACACAGGATCCACGGCTTTACTTCCCTTCCAAAGGTGCTAAGGATTTTTACGTCCAAAAAGATCTAGCGCCCTCCACCGGGTTTCAACCTGCAACCTTGGATATATGAAGTTATAAATTTCTGTATTCATTCAAAAGTCAATATGGCATCTAACCAAAAAAAAGATTTTGAAGCAACAGATGAGGCAACTGTTTTAGCAGAGATGTTATTATTTGACTTTTGTGATAGTTGCATTTTTGTGTTAAGACTATTAATTTTGTTCATTTTATTAATTCTCTAATTACATTCCTTTGAAGAAAGTCTGTACTTACTGAGTTAAAAAATAAAAAGCTAGTTTTTTCAAGTAAAACAACCAATAATAAAAACATGCCCACATTTTGTTTTTAACCTCCTTCATTGCCTCTAAACAAAGAATGCTTCACGTGAAAGTGTTTGTTATAAAATGTGTTTAAAATGCAGAAAGTGATTCCTGTAAAACCTTAATTTCAGAACATCTCTTGAATTTTGACAAAATACTCATCAATAGTTGAAGCAATAATGAATTGCTGTTGGACCCAGATTTCTTGTTGAACACATCTTGTTTGGAGGACCAGCTTAGCTGAACTGTCGGGGAGTCTTTAATGCACCTTTTCAGAAAATTGATTGTAACAATTTTAAGTAGTGAAAGGAAGAAAATACAGTAATGTTGCATTCTTTGCATTCAGGCACTGCATAATCCTGCCAATTCATACCAAATTTAGGAAGGAAGAAATCACTATGATCACATTTAGGTTACAAGCTGCACCGTGGCTGAGTGGTTAGACCATTCGTCTCTAATCAAGGTGGCCTGGGTAAGATCACATGTGGGACTGTGATGGACAAAGTGGCACAGGGGTGGGCTTTCTCTGATTTCTCCAGTTTCCCCTGCCATTGCATTCCACCAGTGCTCCATCTTCATTCTGTGTAATCACCTGTGGTGCCTTATGTAGTAACAGAAGGTATTAAACTCTGTGATAGATCTGTGCATTTATTTTGTTTCATTTGTATAGCCCCCTTTAACTTCAATGGTCATATCGGGAGCTTTGACTTGTGAAACTGTAGGTTCAGAACATTAGGTTAATAAACTTTATGTTACTAAACACATGCACATTTACTCTCACATTTGTACTTCCAGACTCTTATGGGGCATAGGGAATAATTCTGGTTAAAGAAAAATTCCCTGCCCCAGCTGGGAATCGAACCTGGGATCTCCATGTGAGATGTGCATTATTGGTAAATAAACATATGAAACATTTAGATAAGGTTAATTTAGTATTGTGGAATAGTGTGAGGTTATGCTTTATTATTTTAGGTTATGTAGCTAACTACAACGTGCAATTCTGTGGTAGAACTTTGTAATTGATAAATAAACATATTCTTACAAAACATATCAAGATATTTAAGGTTGACATAATATTTCAGAATTGCATGAGGTTATACTTTAATAATCATTTCGGGTTATGTGGCACATTTGACAATAGTAACTCTATAACTATATTATTTATTAAATAAACCTGTTCAGTTATTAAGGTTAATTTAATATTGCAGAATTGCATGACACCATGTTTTAAATTGTTATTTAAGGTTTTGTGGTACACTGCCAACAGTAATAGAACTTTGTATTCATTCAGTCGAATGAATTTTCAGGGCTTTTTGACCATGGTCCAATAAATGATTAAACACCTAACATTTTACCTGTCTCTCCATCTGATATCCTTACAGGATGTCAACTCATGGCTGGAGTAGCTAGGGCTATTGGCTACACTGAGTTGACCTCTTGAGGATACCTGACAGAGATGGGCAAAATGTTAGGTGCTTCATCTTCTACAGTACTCGGCCATATTATTAGATGCACCTTGATTTTTCATGTAATACAAGATTAGGAGGCAAAAATGCAACTAATATTGTTTTTATTTAATTTTTATTAGCCTACATTGAAACATTACATTTTCTTAAACACTGATGGAGGATTTGAAATATAATATGTATGCTTATGGTGATTATTGGATATATTTCTGAATTGTTTTCAGATGCTTACAACTTTTAGTACTTAGCTGAGCCACCTTTGGCAGCTATCAATGCTTTAATTCACCTTGACATGCTATTTATACATGTCTGAACTGTCTCTTGTATACGTGGATGATTCGAGACCTCAGTGATCTTTTCAGTAAGCCTAGTTTTCATTGTAATCACTTCCTTTGCCACTTCTTTCTTCACTAGCTTCCAGGTATTTTCAATCGGATTCATATCTGGTGAATTCCCCAGCCATGGCAACCAAGGTATATTTTGCTCTCTCAGAAAAGCTATCACTGATTTTGCAGCATGACACCGTGCCCCATCTTGCATAAACATGAATGATTCTCCATTTGGGAACCAGTCTCTGATTTGAGGCAGCAGCCTTCTGCTCAACACTTCTTTGTACTGATACTGCTGCATCATCCCTGGAACAACTTACAGACATTCAGTACCTTTACTACTTATGACTTTGGTGGGATGTTTTATAGTCTGCACAACACAATCTGGATTATACACTTCACCATAACGTCTTCGCACAAACTGAGCTTTGTTTGCATGAATTTCAAAAGTGCTTTTATCAGTAAAGCAAACCTAAAACAAAAGAAGCCAATGTGAATTGTTTCAAATGTGACCTTTAGTTCCGGATAATCCATTTCAAAGTAAACTTTAACTCATTAAGAATTTTTACAATGAAGATTTTCATATTTACCAATTTTCAGAAGTTTAAGTCTTTATCCTGGAGCGCCTCTGCCCAGCTTTAACAACCATAGCAAGAGTTAATTTTGGTTTCATGGCAGGTCTGCTGCCTTTTAATTTCATTTCTGAAAGTTTACGCCTAATAGTTGCTTCAGATGAAGCAATTACACTCTTCTCAAGCTTAAATATAATTTCTTTTGCATGCACAAAAGAAATATAATTTCTTTTGCACGCGCAAACTTGTTTCTTTCAAAGATGTCTTTCAAGCAATGTAGACCTCTCGGTGTGAGAATCTGTTTTCGGCCACATTCATTCTTCAGATGTGGGTCTAGATCAATACCAAATTTAATTATGTTTTTAATTTACCTCACAGATGATTCATATTCAAGAAATCTCTCAATTTTAAAACAAATCAATTTTTTACCTCTTAAACTTTTTAAGGTGTCAGACCACATGATTTACCTATTATGTTGTGAATAGACACAAAATCATACAATCTACAAATAAACTGACAAATTTAAGCTTATAGTGTGTCTTCTGCTTTTGTTAGCATACTGCAACTAATGCTTGTGAAGCAGCAATAGTCCCCTAACATTGTCCAGTGAGACTCACAGTGATAGATAAACATGGTTGTTATGCCAGTCCTCAGAATTCAGTAAACTATGAAATAGCCTAGTGCATCTAATAATATGGCCAGGTACTGTATTATGCCATGGCCAAAAAGCATGGAAAATTCATTCTATTGAATCCCAACCATGAAAGCCTTAGCATTTATATATTTGTACTAATTGTTAAACATCAAGATTTTAGGGTTGCTTTAATAGTTATTTTGGGTTATGTGGCCAACTACCATCTGCAACTTTGTGGCAGAATGTTTTATTTGTTAAATATATTATGAAACTTACATAAAGTTTAATCCTTTAGTGCGCGCATTGGATCAGTATGACCTCAGCAATATTCCTTTCCCTTAAATTCTTTGACAAATGGCATTGTAAAAGTTGCTAGTGGTGTGTGATTTTTTAAATTGCTGAGACATTTGACATTGTCTGATTGAGGCCATTATTGATAGTATTATTTTCCAGTGCACATGTTGCATTGATCAGATATGTGTGCATGCATGCATGCATTTTTTTTTTTTTTCCATTTGGAGAAAGAGCCTGCGCCAACAGCAAAAAAGATTATTTCTGTTTTTGGATAAGTAAACACAATGATTGGGATATATTCTTTTCATAGTACATTTGTCTTTCTAAATCTTAACAGGAATATGACATTATTGCATTTTTACTTTCTCTACACGTACTATGTACATAGTGTATAGAGAAGGTATTGTATTCCACCCAAAAATTTGATACCGAGATTTCACCAGAAATACACGTTTTGGGACCACCTGAATCCAAAAAAAAGCATTTTTGGAAAAGGTCTGTGTGTGTGCGTGTGTGTCTGTGGACAGCATAGCTCAAAAACGAAGACTGTTAAATACCAAACTTGGTATTTAAGTTTGGTTATCTTCCAAGGATGCAACACGAAGATTTTCAAGAAAATCCCCCCACCCCCAACTACCCTTTACATGGAACTTTTTTCGAAAATTTTGATTTTCTCAAAAATGGCTCTAACAATTTTGATTAAAATATCGTATATTTAAGATATTTACCTGACAAATAATATGTATATCTTGGACTTTCTGGGAATAGCCTCAGAAGACTACTTTATTCTGGAGGAATTTTGCATAACTGCTAAACCATAAGAAATGGACAAAAACTTACCACACAAAAAATGTAGAGCACATAAAAACACACAATTTATGTTATATGATTTTTTTTTCGAGGAGTTGATCGTTTTTGAGATATTCCTTGTTTTTGGTTTCAGCTTTGAAAAACTTGTACTTTTCTCATACAGGAATTTGTCAATTAGTGTCCATACAAACAAAGGAATTTCAGTCACCTAGTAACCAGCTTTTGACTTCACTTTAACCTATGATACTCCCAAATTTCGCTTCTACTTACAAGGAAGCAAGGAATAAGACTATTTCTGCTAATTTTTTCTCGATTAGCTTGAAATAAATAGAAGAATAAGCTTATTAACAATAATTTGTTACACAGAAGTAGAGAAAGTCATGTGAATGGAACACATCAGATTTTTTTTACATAGAATAGCAAAGTAGAGTATCTAGTAACTGTTGAACCTCTAGTGGAATTTTTTGCAAAAATGGTGAACCTGTAGAGGGTTTTCTAAATTAGAAAATATTGTTGAAGAAAGTGAACATGATTCTAATTCAGTTGTAGGATGATGAAACTCTTTCAAGCAATAATGGATCATGTTTCCTGGGTAGAGATGACGAAACCAAATAGAGAATAAACATTCAACACAATGACTACTTGTATTGTGAATGTGTGTAAACTGCATTACAAAGTTGTTTGCACAAAATGTGGAGACTAAATTACATCTCTATGTGATTCAATGTTTAAAAAGTTGGGTTCAATTTTGAAAGTATTCTGTAATTTATTTAAGCATATTTACAAACCATTTCACATCAATAAATACATTTTTAAATATAAAAGGAGCATAAAAATTTACTTTATTTAGACTAGGTGCAATTATCTTTGCACAAGTCCTCAAGGGCTAAGTTTAATTTAAATATTGCAGAATTGCATGATAATGATTTAATAGTTATTTATTTAGTTAATTTAATAGTTATTTATTAATAGTTATATGGCAAATTAATTAGTCATATTTCATCACTATGTGAAGGGGTCCTAATTTATCTTGTAATAGAATACATAGCTCGGTATCCATGTAGCTATAAATCCTTGATTTTTCACATTATTCACCCATTACAAAAGCTATGTATATGTATTACCGACTTTATAGTTTGCAAACGACATCAGTTTGAAATTCCGCTAGTTTTCATAGGTTGTCTGCCTGATGTCACACCAATTGGGACACAAAGGATGCAACATTACCAAAAATAGTCATATTCCAATGCATGTAATAATTTTTAATTAAAAAAAACAAACTACTACTACTCTGCAGTATTTAAATATTGTAACAATATCTATTACTTCAAAATTTGTACAATAGCTGTCTTTATTTCAATCCTGTAGCATAATTTATTCTCTCTCCCTTACAATGCTTGCCAGACTCTTTGGCTGTGTCTTTACTGCATGTGCATGCTACAAACTCACGGTCGACGTAGCAAGAAATTTCCATAAGTACAGGTCATTATTGCACTCAAACCACATACAGATGTCACAATGTCACAAGTGTGTCAATGTGCCGGCTGTGGAAAGGAAGCCGGTGTATGGCAACAGCTAGCTGTGAACAATAGAATAAAGTGTTGATTATGAAAGCAAACTGTTCATGCACGTACAGCAATTCAGGCTGCTCCCTCCTCGGGGCTAATTGTTCCAGGCAGCACCATTGTAGCAGAGTAGAAGATCCAAGTGTACCACCTCTGAAGCTGTGGATGATATAGTTAATTCTCTATACCATGAGATATGACACTTCCCATGGTTGCTAAAGTTTGGCACAGTGTCCCTTGGTTCAGGCAGGGGGTTACAGCCATACCAGATCACCCTGGTGGAAACCGGCTGTTGGCCTGCCAGCATAATAGGTCTTTATACGGTTGCCCGCTTTTTATGTTTATCCTGTCAGTTTCAGTTAGGCCATGTTTTAAGTTGAACAGGGTTTTTTTCTGCATATTCAAAAATATTGCAAAATATTCTAATAACTAGAATTTACTCTGTATATTTAAAGTTTATAGTTACTTGCCATTACTCCTTAAGCCTTTTTCTTTTTTTTTTCTTTTATTCCATTTATACCCAGCATTTAACTGCATTGGTCATATCAGTGGCCTTATAGCTTTGGAACATTATTGCCTTTTGGCAATGCTGTTATTTTGTGTACAGTTCCCATTGGATTTTATTACTTTGTGTTCACACACGCACAGGCATGTGCACACACATTCATCCTCCAGACTTTGGGAAGGTTAGGGAAAAATCTTGGTTAGAGAAAAAATTTTCACTCCCCCCAGCCAGAATCAAAATCCAGGACCCCTGGCAGGCAGAGCATGCACAGCTTTCCAGTTTTCCCTCTCTCTGGAACATATGCATCTACTATGGATAACCCAGTTTTTTGGTTTGTTCATTTTGTTTAAAATACATTCAAACCAATCCAACATCCATTACCAACACTATATGGTGCATAATGCAGATCATTGCATGTTTCAGCAATTTTTTGATGTAAAGGTTGCCTGCCTGACATTACACAGCAAACAGACCCCTCATTCAGCAACATTTCCAAAACTACTAAAAATAAGCACACAAAGATCACTAACCTAGATCTAATACAGCACATACTCACTTCACTCACATGCTTTGGTGAAACCAATGAAAATTAACACCTAAGTATAGAAAAATTAATTTATACCTACACACCCAACACAGCGCTTAACTCTTGTATTTCTGAATTTTGCAACATAAATGCCAATTATGATTGATATGAATGATTTGATCATTTCCAGTTCTTCAAATGAACCACGGAGCTGAGGACTGTTGGAACAATGATTTAGCAATATTTTCATATATTGGCAACATTTATTTAGCAATATTTGCTCTATATAAGAGGTTGCCAAAGGAGAATGCGTGGGTAATAAGACTTCTTTTGAGCAACATCCTGGCCTTACTATTTAAGGACTACGTTTGATATACTTTTTACCAGATTCTGTTAGTAATTACCAAGTAAAATGTAGATAGACATCAGCGGGAGTAAAACAAATTTTTATTGCAGAATAGTAACTCCCTTAAGGAGTAGTTTTAACCCATTTACTGACCTAAGTAATCACCTGCATGCCTTGTATTGTCATTATGCACAGCTACATTTGTTGTGAAGTCACTGTAAATTATCTGTAAGATAGCTTGAGAAAATATGAATTTGTATTCACCATCAAAAGTAAGAATAATTTAGGCTTTAAATGAGGGCCCAACACAACATGTACCACTACATGTCTTTACTAACCTTTGAGCATAGAGAAATGTATTTTAGGATACATCTAACCAGCTCAGATACTAGTGAAACAATTTCATTAAATGTGGCCAATTCAATAAATTATATTCGGTGATCAAACATTTGATAATATTAACAAATTTCGTCATTACTTCGAAATTAGGTGATCAAACATTTGATAATATTAACAAATTTCGTCATTACTTCGAAATTTGGTACTTTGGTTATTCTGCCATTACAGCCGCTTTGTATTACAGATAAACTTTTTAGGGTCCTAAGCTGCAAAGCATGGCCGAGGGATTTTTTTTTAAGCAGAGGAGACTGCTGAGCTACAACGGCGTAGCTGTGGGATCTGTTTACCTATAACTCCAATGATCTCAAAAAGAAAGCAAAATCTCGGCAATCTAGCGGATTTCAATCTGAACATGCTAATGTTTTCAACACTTTCAAATCTTGATCGCCTGTAGAAGTTTTATCATAATTATAAATTCAAAATCTTCTCGGGCTTCTAGCCAGGTAAAAACTGATCAGTTCACCCTGAAGACGAGGAAGATGCACTTCTTCGAAACGTTGGTGTCAAGCCAAGTTTTTACCTGGCTAGAAGCCCGAGAAGATTTTGAATTAACACGTCGCCAGGAAAGCTTCAGTTCTTATTTTATAATTATAAATGTTAAAATTAAACTGCATTGAGCATTATCGGGCTAAATTTACATACATTTTCATAACCAATAAAAACAGAAAAACTAGTAATTTTACATAGAGTTCATTTAATATTTGGCCCTTATGAAAGAAAAAAAATAAGTTGAGCGCTTTTCTTTATATTAGTAATAAGTATGACACTGGCTTCGTTACTCACCATCCTTTAGTAACTGGCGCATTTCTTTCGTTCGTTGAAAATTTATCTCTTCCAACAGCTGTTCTAACATTGTTGGTGCTTTGAGCAATGATGTTGCACTAGCAAACGCCATTCTAGACATGTAGTACAAACTATTTTTTAATATTATTACACACGGGGAAGTTCAGTGGCAATTTAATGATTTTATGCGCGCGAAGAACAATGTTGGGAACACAACGTTATTCATAACTTATGTTTCACTCAACGTTCATTCTTTGTTTATATTATATTTATGAAGACTTCATGTTCATTTGCACTACATTACACATAACTGAAAAACTTCAGTACGTTTAGCAATCAGAGGAGGCTTAACTCGACTCCAGATGGTGCACAAACTGTCAACCACACAACCATCAACAATACCGCTCTCGATCCTTTCCACAGGCGATTAGCAGCGAGTATATCACCAACCAAAAGCACCAATGCAATCAACAGAAATGACCACACTCTGTGGTACAACAAAAGAGCCGTTACAAACCGAAGTGTTTGTAATTAATCATGGTTACACCGGTTTGAGAATATACCTTACATAAAAGTTTAGATTACTAAATAGCTTCTATAGTTTGCGAGGGTCGGAACGTAGAGTTGAAATCGCAAACAGATTATATTATTAGGTCGGGACAAGTTCGAAACCACATGACTTATGACAGGGTTATGGCATTATTCCAAAGGTTTTAATCACGGTTTAAATGAAAATGATTCCAAAAGTTCTTTTAAAGTGGCATATTAATCAATGTGTACAACAAAATGTTATAGGTAAAACGAAATACATGGCTTAGAAAAAGAGACAATCGTAAAATTATTACGTTTATTTCCAAACCGAGTATTTTGTGTCTGCTTTAAATCTGCCCCAATTCATATGTTCAAGCATACTATAAGCTACGAACACAGAATTATCAATTTTGGTAACGGCTTCGTTCACAACTTTCTCCCTACCATTTATGTCTTAACATTATTTCATTTATTACAACTTTTTATGAATATTGTTTCGCGTTTGTGACAATTGACATTTTCCGTTTTAAAATTCTTACTTTGTTTTGTTCAATATTCACATTCAAATTAGAAGCAGGAAAGATTTTCAAATGGTTTTTTTCACCAGGTGACATAAAATTTACAATTGGGAATTGTTACCTTGTACCCACGGTATATAACGTCTTATCGTTTAACATTTCAATACTCTCCCTCTAGACATTCTAAACTTCTGAATTTTGGATATGATTTTCTTTAAAAATGTATTTTGGTCACTTCTTATAGTTGGTGGGATGTTCCCCACCACAATAAATACATTCAAATATTCCTTCTTTTCATACATTAACTAAAGGTTCTTCAAAGTTGCCACACCTATTATTATTATTATTATTATTATTATTATTATTATTTCTGCAGCATTTAGCAAAGTGCTTATAAATGTACTGGTACTCCTACAGTAGATAAATTGGACAGAATTTTTCTCAACAGCAACTCATTCCATAAAGGAAAACTCTTTCTGGAAGCATTTGAGATCTGAAAGATACCAGGATTGAGTAGACAGATACTAAATTTTATTATCATCGGTTACTTTTTTTTTTAACCTGTATATTTTCACAATTTCAGCACTAGTGATAGTTTTTGCTCTAGTTTTGAATTGCTGCTGAGTTATGTCTAAATCAAACTTTTAATATCCTTTTAACTATATGATTGTAGAAAGCGACATAAAATCTCACATTATGCGATTCATTAAAATTTTGTGAATCAAGGAATGTATTAGCTTCCAGGAAAGATTTTAAATGTAAATCAAATCTGTTCTTCCCAGCCAGAAAAACGGTCTCAGTGTTATATTTGTCTTCATCAATCATTTAATTTCATCGGATGTAAATTACTGAGGTCTCCTTGGCTACTAATTAATTCAACAGCACAAGCACCTGGTCCTTATAATTATAACTATGCTTTTACTTAATTTCCCAACATTAACAGCTGCCATATTTTTATTTTTAGGTGCATCATTCGATTTTCATTTACATTATCAATCATATTTTCCTCCCGGATTACCCCCATCGCTAAATCAAAATTACCTGGTCCATTGTGTAATATTTCTCCCTCAAAAGAGGGCAAAATTAAGCGTATTAACGAAAAACTAGTATAAATAACAAAAATGAGGAAGAAAAACTTGAAGACTGCTAAATCAAATGCGGTATATGTGTGTGTGTGTGTGTGTGTGTGTGTGTGTGTGTGTGTGTGTGTCTATACATCTCAAGATTAAAAGTCCTCACAGTAACGTGATTGGGGTTACAGTCCGTTACTGATACTCCTGTTGACTTCGGCTACTCATGAAGTTTGATTCCGAGTCGACGGTAGAGCAAGTCTTCAACTCACCCATTGTGCAACCAAATGGGAATGCACATTAAATTACCTTAAAATAACACACAACCCAAATTGATTTAATTGCTTTTCATACAAGCCGTGTGTAGGACAGGAGTTGGATAGGTAGACTCAGACGGAAAAATGCAGTGCCAGAGCCGGGATTTGAACCACGGATCTCCCGGTCTCTAGCCATGGCAACTTGTCGGCATAGCATTGGATTTCTCAACTGATTAGCATGTTTCCCGGTAAACCATAAGGCGATCTCAATTATTTTGAGATGACAACCCCAATGACGACTTACATTGTTGTAAGTACTTTAAGTCCCAGGATTCATAGTATAGCCAACTATTGTGGTCAATTGGTATTGATTTAATTGTTTTTTCACACAAGCAATCACAGTCAACATAAAATCTTAAGAAAATTTTAAAAATGTTCTTATATGCGTACTCCCCATATACTGTTGAGGAATTCCTTAATATCCCTACAGCAAGGAAATATTAAATGTGTCGCTGTTATCTCATTGTACTTTGTAGTTCCAATTGAAAATTCACTTGATAATAATAAAATAGCACCAGGTTTTATTATTCATCTACAGAAAACAGGTAGTAATAAATTGGTAACTAAAGGAATTATTGGTTTAAATTAGCTCTCAATTATATATCTTAGCTTAAAAGGAATCTTAAAAATGCAAATTACAATTGTTCTTGCACTGTTCATTCCAAAATGAATACAGGCTGAAAATCTAACATTATTTATTAACTGTTTATGCTGCTGAGGAGCAGAATAAGGAAACTCTAGGTTTCGTGATCGATTTAAATGATGCGCACATTCAATCAGGTTCTCGAACTTTGGCAGATTCTGTGGGTTGAAATCGGCTTTTCTCAAAAATAGACCTGGGAGTTCCTGACTTTCCTATCTTCGAAACAAAACAATTGTGTTACAATTAGATTTTATTCGCAGCTTCGAGAACATACAGATCATTTAAAAATTAGCTTTAGAGCATATGCTTTAAGTTATCATTCTTATTCTGCCTGGTAATGCAGTCTAAACGAAAGTTAAATATACAATTTTATTATGACCTGTAAAGGTTAACTCAACCCACACTTGAAATATAACAAAGCTTGCCTCCTTGTTTGTGACCCACATTGAAGAGAAGATACATAAATTGGTGTATTTATTCTGATTTTAATAGAAATCGCGACGCGTGTAGCAAAATCATTTCCATTGATTTAGATCAGTTGAAGAGTGTACTTCAAACCGCTAGACTAGATGCAAATACATTAGAGAGTAATACGGGACAGTCGCTCCAATTATCACAGGAAAATGGTGTACAAGAAGATGGTAGCGCTCATATTGACACTAATTTATTTCTCATGCAACAGATGTGGGTATTTAACGACCAAATCGGTTAAAAATATTCACATGTCGATAACACAGGTTGTTAAACTACACCATAAAATAATTAATCGCATTAAATAGTAAACTATTTTAAATTTTTAAATATTTTTACTTTCTCTCCACGTACGATGTGCATAGTGATAGAGAAGGCATGTATTGTATTCCACCCAAAAATTCGATGTCGAGATTACACCAGAAATACATGGTTTGAGGTTACTTGAATCCAAGAAAAATGCATTTTTAGAAAAAGGCCTTGTATCTGTGGACAGCGTAACACTAAAACGAAAAGTCGGTTATAAACCAAACTTGGTATTAGTTTTGTATATTCCAAAGATGCAAGAAGAAGATTTTCAGAAAAATCCGCCGCCCTAAAATATCCTATACATGGAAGTTTTTTCGAAATATTTTATTTTCTAAAAAAAAAAAAAAAAAAAAAAAAGTAACGATTTTGATTGAAATGCTATATATTAAATATATTTTCTGAATTTCTTGGGAATAGGCTATTAAGTCTTCTTTATTCTGAATGCTTTTTGTGTTCTGAATTATTTGTGGTAAACCGTAACTGATAGACAAAATCTTACTACACAAAAGTGTAGCTTCTGCTAAAACACATAATTTATTTAATATACATTTTACTTTCTCTATATGTAGTATGTACATAGTGTATAGAGAAGGTATTGCACTCCACCAAAAAATTCTATATCGAGATTTCACCGGAAATATGTTTTAGGGTCCCCTATATCCATAAAAAGTATTTTCAGAAAAAAGTCCGTGTGTGTGTCCGTGTGTCTGTGAACACGATAGCCCAAAAACGAAAAGTCGGTAAAATACCAAACTTGGTATTTAAATTTAGTATCTTCCAGGGATGCGACACGATTTTGAAAAAAGAATCCCCCCACCCAAAACTACCCTTTACATGGAACTTTTTTCGAAAATTTTGATTTTCTAAAAAATGGCTCAAACGATTTTTATTAAAATATCGTATTTTAAAGGTATTTACCTGACAAATAAAATGTATATTTTGAATTTGCTGGGAATAGCCTCTGAAGACTACTTTATTCTAGGTCAATTTTACGGAATTTTGCATAACTGCTAAACCGTAAGAGATGGACAAAAACTTACCACACAACAAATGTAGAGCACTTTAAAACACACAATTTACGTTATATACTTTTTTTCGTGTAGTTGATTGTTTTTGAGATATTCCTTGTTTTTGTTTTCAGTTATAAAAAACTTACTTTTCTGATACAGGACTTTGTGAACTCGTGTCCATATAAACAAAGAAACTTCAGTCATATAGCAACCAGCTTTTGACTATCACTTTAACCTATGCTACTCACTTATTTCGCTTCTACTTACAAGGAAGAAAGTAATAAGGCTAATTGTGCTAATTTTTTCTCAATTGGCATGAATAAATAGAAACATTAAGAATAATTTATTGCAGAGAGGTAGAGAAAGTCATGTGAATGGAACACATCAGATTTTTTATGTAGAGTTAACCATTGTAGACACATCCTGGTTATTCGTTTCAATTTTAAAATACTTAAACTGTTCTCAGTTCTGATATTGTTCAATAATTTCTCTTTCGTTTTTCCTCCCAGACATGTCTTAACGACTAGCTTTTAAAAGATTTGACTATCGTTTTAGCCTAATGTAGTCATTTATTTTGCTTCTACTTACAAGGAACTAAGTGATGAAAATCATTTCTGGTTATCTTCGATTAGGATTAAGAATATAGAAGAAAGCTATTGTAAGGATAGTTTGTCACAGAATAGGTATAGAAAGTCATGTCAACAAAATCTAGCTGTTACAAGTGGATAACTTTTTTTGCTTTTACAGTTATTTTTGTACGTCTATTGTTCTTTTCATTTTCATTGATCAAATAGCACTCAATAAACACATTAAAACACCATCTAACAAAAAGACTAGCACATTCCTTGCAGACACAGCTAATGGAGTCTGAATTTACATCTTGTATTAATCCCTTATAAACCTTATCCAAGTCAAGCCTTCTACATTTCAATACCATTGGTCACACCTGAAAATAAGAAAGAAACATTAAACTTTAATGTGCATTCGGCTGCAAATTAAAATACGGGGAAAAATCAGAATTAATCGCACAAGTTGTTATAATAATAGAATACACCGTTCCTTATCGCCTGGAAATGTGAAAATAAAATGCGAGTTCTTTTGTATCTCGTAATTATAACGTAACTGCACATATTTTGCCGGACATTTTTATGGGAAATCATTTATCAGGAGAGCAATGAAACAATGGGCTTGAATATACTGATAAAATGCAAACCAAATAAAAGCAACTATGTTATTCAATCCCCTCAAAATCAGCTGAGAAGTTCTGCCAGGTTTTTACGCTAGATGGTACGCTTAGCGCTGAGTCGCAATATATCGCAAACTGTCCTGTATTACTCTTTAGTGTATTTGCTGGATGGTAACACCGTCGCATATCGTTAGCCGTTTTCATGTTAAATGAGGAGTTGCCTGTATTGTCTATGAAGGTTATTTTTTATAACCAAGAAGAAGATTTTCACATTGGCAACAGTGTTAAAAACAAACCATCCACTTATTCCACTCATCCAGCCACAACTTCCCGAGTTCTGTGAATATGATTCGCATTCAAACTCAAGGGGGTGACAGAATAGATCCTGTAGAAGAGAGAAAACGATCTAGAGAAAATGTGATTGGAAATGTAGCAACCTTTATTCTTTTAATTGGACTAATTAAATCTGGTAAGTTTGTTTTCATAAAATACAAATGATCTCACTTACTGGGAATAACATTTGTGGCATTGTGCATAACACGTAATTATGGCCTTGTTCTCGTATCTGTGCCGGAATTGGTATTAAAGTTCCCGGTTTAACTCCCGAGCTAGGAACAATGCTTTGCTTATAGAATATCTAGGTGTTCTGGTAATTAGTTCCAGGTAAATTTATCCAAAGTACCCACGAAGCGGCAGGGTGCTCACCCAAGTGAACGCAAAATTTCACAAAGGCCCCTAGGCTACGCCACCCCGTCGCAAATGTTTCATCCTCTACGTATTAAAATATCCCTCAGCTAATCTTTGCTACTTAGACCCTCAGCCGTGGGCTACTCTTTACGGCTTAGGGCCCTAAACAAGTAATCCATATAGCTTAATTTTTTGCAAGGTTGGCAGCTGTCAAAACCACCATACTCAGGCTCACCGTCCCTTAGTTCGGCAAAGATAATTTTGAATCATTTCATTATAATAGGATAAAGGGTAATTATTTACAAGTTGGGCCGCTAACTCTCTCCGCTGCGACTTATACCAGTTTTGCACTCTAACGGGACCGTTGTGGTTAGAGGGGGATTAGGGGTGGGGAGATGGTTTAAAAAACTAATGTTGCTACCTGTTCATATACACACACTAACCTAAACGGATTGGAATATAACCTCGCGCTAAATTTAAAATCCACAGGCTTTGAAATTGTCATCATAAATACAAAGTCAATCAACCGCACTTAGTTTCATTCAATTTTAGAGTGGCCGAAGTTCTGCATAATAAAATTCACTGAACAACTGTATCTGCGTGAAACATACTTGTCATACATCATCAGCGTCTAGCGACATATGCCGGTGTAGCATTCCACAACACTTCGCCTGCCGCCGACAAAGAAACTCAGGTTTTAGGCATTTTAGTGTGTAGTATTATTATATATTTACATTGCAAAAGTACTACAAGACTTCTTTATTTATATTCTATTCCTTCTAGGCAGCATACTTCATAAATATTCACAAAAAAGGATCGCTATGCGCACATAATAAATTAGCGATTAACTTAATTATGGAGCTTTTCCGATAAAAAATTTGGTGAAAACGTAACAAGTATGAACCAAACTTACTGTCAAACCACAATTTAATTTCTAGAGGGGCCCAAGTTCTCTATAATTACCTGATAAAGCATTCAATGGCTCTCCTGGCATTCTACCACTGCACTCTACTGTTCCATATATCCTGCTCTCTTTGTTTGCAAAATCACTTTATTGTGCACTAATTTTCAGTTAATAGGGAATGTGAGAGTACACAAGTTTCTGGGACATTCTTTGATACTTGGGGCTCCAAGCTGCTTATTTACAGTTTACAGATACTATCTGTCATAGTGAGTTGCAGCTACACATGCTTACACTTCAGTATGGTTCCATATTCACTATGCAAATGTGTGTATATGCTAAAAACATTTTTCAAAATGAAGAATTCATGCAGAAAAGCTGGACAAAAATTGAGGCTTAAATTTCCTAATAGACTACTTCCATGTAGGAACACATATTGTACCTCGTGATCAGTTGAATAAAACAGGTTCTGCGAGTAACAAGAAAAGGCAACGAACTCGTCATGTTCTGAGGAAAATCTTGATGAAATTAGCCCTAGGAAATTTTTGATGGTTTTGGGACAGCAGACGGGAATTTTGAGAACATTGCACAATTATTTTTATTAATGAGGAATGCTGGAAAATAAAGTGTATGACACTATTCCTCACATGCTTAAGAAATTAAATAAAACATTGAGAGACAAATTAGGTCCATTAGTATAGAAGAACTGACTGGTGTGAATGATAATTTCATTCAGACATTGTGGCCAGCATCTTCTATGATAAAGATAAGTAATGTATAATGTTTTTGAATATCTTGTGTCCAATTTCCACTGTGCGCCTGTGGCACACTTGACCACGAGCCGCAGCAATCCAACAGACCGGCAAGCTACAACATCCTGTCAACCCTGAGACTCGTTAACTGAGGTGTTGATTCTGTAAGAAAATAAAATGTGTGTGCAAACTAATAAAAATCTGAATTGTTTCATTCACATGATTTTCTCTATGATGCAACAACTATTTCTACAAAAGCTTATTCTTCTCTCTGCTTAATGCTAATCAAGCAATGGTTTTATGCCTTAGTTCCTTCTAAGTAGAAGGGAAATAAGAGAATACTGACTAAAGCAATAGTCAAATTTTTTAAAAGCTGGTCGCTATATATGTAACTACAATTCCCTTCTTCTTGCATAGCCAGGTGAAAAAAGTGAATTGAGCAAAGTTTCAAGTATTGGAAATTTTAAAATGAATAATAAGGAATATCTTGGAAATGGTCAACTCCACAACAAAATATATATTATAAAACGAGATATGCAATTCTTCTGTAAAAACTTTTATCTATTTCAGTTATTGAAAATCATTCAGAATGAAAAGGGCTCAGAGGTTATTCCCAGAAGATTCAAGATATATTTTTTATTTGTGATGGTAATACCTTAAACATGTGGTATTTTAAACAAAATTGTTAAGTCATTAAGAAAATAAAAGTTTTTGAAAAGTGATATAAAGGATAGTTTGGGATGGGGGATATTTCTGAATAATCTTCATGAAAAATGGTGAACTAAAACCCCAAGTTGGAATTTAACAAGATCTTTTGTTTTGGAGTTATTCACAGACACTTACACAAAGAGCTTTTCCTAAGAATGCTTTTTTTCAGATTCATGGGACCTTAAAATGTATATTTCTTATAAGTCTAGATTTCCAATTTTTGGGTGGTAGAGAATGTAACAAAAATATTGATATTATTTATTGAGTACATTGTGGGCATTTAGAGTGAAGATGAATTGCAAATCATTTGTGGAATTAATTTTTACATTCTCTACATAGTGCATAGGTAGAGAAGGTATTGCACTCCATCCAAAAATTCAATACCAAAATTTCACCAGGAAATACACGTTTTCGAGTCCTTTGTACCCAAGAAAAAGCATTTTTAGAAAAAGGTACATGTGTCTGTAAACACGATAACTTAAAAACAAAAGGTTGGTAAAATAGCAAACTTGGTATTTAAGTTTAGTATCTTCCAAGGATGTGAGACAAAGATTTTGAGAAAAATTTTCCCACCCCAAACTACACTTTATTTGGAAAAAATTTTGATTTTCCCAAAAATGGCTCTTGACGATTTTGATTAAAATACAATATATTAAAGGCATTTACATGACAAATAAAATGTACATTTTGAATTTCCTGAGAATAGCCCCTGAAGACCTCTTTATTCTGGATGAACTTCGCAAAACAGGTAAACCGTACGAGATAGATAAACACTTACTTCACCTAAAATGTGGAACTTGTTAAAATGCTCAATTTATGTCATATACATTTTCTCCATGGAGTTGACCATTTTCAAGATATTACTTGCGTGTAGTTCCCGTTTTAAAATACTTAAACTTCTCTCATACAGGAATTTGTCAACTCCTGGGTCATGCAAAGAGACTGATTTCAACCATATGGCAACCAGCTTTTAAAGGATTTGACAATCAATTTAGCCTAGTGTATTTTCCTTCTGCGTATAAGGAAGTAAGAATAAGGACAATTTCTGCTAATGTTTATCTTGATTAGCATGAAGTAGTTAGAAGAATAATCTTCTTAACAATAATTTGTTACAGATATGTGGAGAAAGTCATGTGAATGGAACACACAAGATTTTTTTCATCAGAATTTTTTACAAAAGAGTAAAATATTGTCATTTATGAATCGTAACATTTTGACGGAAGTGGCTACTTATCAGAATTGTTAATCCTTCATATATCAATCTTAACTCATTTATTTGCATAATTTTGAAATTATGAAAGTTTCTTTTATTATACTTGTCAGAGGAACACAGTATGTATTGGATTTGAGAAAAATCAAACTCAGATAAGTACATGCTTTGTTTTCCTGCATTTCTTATGGTGGCATCGCTGTGTTGCATATACATTGTAATATTAGTTTTTTTTTTTAAAGATTATTGACCAAAAGGACCCCCAAAACATCATTATTCACATATATTAAAACAGATTTGAAATTTGTCAATCAACAGGTATTAAAGTAAATGAATATTTGTAACAAATAAGTGAGGTGAGTGTTACTATTCCGACTCATTTTCAACATCACATTGATTAAAACTTCACTTGTCTCAAACTTCTGAGTTATTTAATTTAAATGAATATTGTTTGCTTAATTACATGTTTCAAGGCTTAGCATAAGTCCTCAAACCATCAGTGGTTATTGGTGACTATAACTCTTAGAGGTAGCAATCATTCATGACAATCACTTATACTTTCCCATAATACACAAATAGCAATGTAAAAAAGGACAATAGTAAAGGTTTTCAAGCTAATAATGAGATTTTATTTAAAAATATAAACCCAGTTATTTGAAGACAAAATCTATTAGCCTCTCCGACCTGGTACCAGATGTATCAATCACACCATCTCTGCTCAACGCTTGAACTTGATCACATAAATAAATAAATAAAGATCCTATGAAGGAATCAGCATAAAACATGTTGAAATGAAATTGGCAAGCAAAGTATTGGTAAAATATTGTTAGTGAAAATGTAGTGTATATGAATTAGTAGGACAGTAAATAAAATGCTTAAACAAACTCCAGAATGTTTTCATCATGAGTGATAAGTTCATTTTTAAAGCGCATGGGCATTTATAAGTGGCCACTTCAAGTCATAAAGGGGAAAAAAAAAAAACTTTATAGAGAATTATAAACTTTAATATGAGATTAGAATTACAATCATTTTATATTAACCTTTTGTTGTTTGCCATTCCAAAAATACAGGGATTAAAAAAATATGGTTAATAGATAATATCAATGGAGTGAAGACAATTAAAGGAATGGCTGCTCCAAGTGAATCTTTCTTATCATGCTGGCTTGTTGCAGGCTTTTCTAGACATCACATTAATTGGCAACATTGCCTTGGGTGGAGTTATTGTTTTGTGGTGTTTCCATTAGTGTATGTACCTCATAAAACTCTGTGCTAATAAAGCCATACCTCCAAATTTCTCCCTCTGCACCTGCCCCTCAAGGTTCCATAGCTCAGCTTTGCTAACATGGCTTGTACAAATGAATATACCATACCCTACAGATAACATCATTTTAAGAGTTCTGGAGAATCTTTATAAGGGAAAATATGGTTATTTATTACATGGACTGCTAGTTACATTTTTAGAAGTATCGCTAACTTCTAGAGGCCCCCTGCAAACTATAGAAGCTGCATTGAAAATTACTTAATTTGTGGTTTCTACATTTTATCAGAAAAGGATGCCATTATGTGACACACTCCTCCCTCTGCCAATACCCAAAACAGAGGGATGGTTGAGCTTGTGTCCTCTCTAATGGCAGCCCTAGATGTTAGATTAGAGTGAGTGTGTGTAAATTGGTATCCATTTTGCCAGTACTTAGCGCATTAATTTTACAAATAACTATTATCCTCCTAACAGTAAAAATATATTGAGAATATAATTGTTTTTGGATAAAAATTTTTTAGTTGAATTAAAATGGCTCAAATAATAATTTCAGAATTTGTAATTATTATTAAGGTTGTTATATTATTCATATGTAGTAGAAAAGGGCAAGTAAAGAAGTGAGTGAGTAAGTGTTGGTTCAATGTATAGACATAGATAACTAATGCAGTTCTATTGAAGAAGTCTTTGTACACTCAAATCTACCTTTTCTCATTGAGAATCAGGATTGATATCATTAAAATAAGCTGTAAACAAAAATTCATAATAATTTAAAACAATGCTAACTGCTGATTTATTAAACTGAGAGTTTCTGAAGTTTTAAACTATTTAATTTCTGTATGTTTTTTTTTGATATCAGATTAACTCTTAACCTGATGAAATTACTTTATTTTACTTTATTATATCACATTTTACTTTATTAAAACAAATGTCACTCTCAATAGAATTAATTATTAATGGCTAATAAAACGTTTTGTAGAATATAATGCTCTCTCAGCAATGTGGAAAGCTGGAGACCAAATTCCAGTCCATTTATTCAGAGAGAATTTTTCTCGTCATTCTATTACTGTCCATCAGCAAATTTAAAGTAGATATTTGTAATATTTAGTCTAAAAGCACCTTTATAATGTGTATCACTTTTCAGCTTAGTTAGCAAACTTAATTTAAAATTGGAGCTTTAGCATAAAACACATTTTGAGAAGTAGTACATGTAACATCACAGAGTCTGTAATTAATTATTTTGGTGATTCACTGAGTCATTATGTTATGTCACCTTGTTTAATCTGTGTCAAACAAGAATAATTCTGCTGTCAGCATAAGGGGTGGAAGATTAGGGCACTGATTGGCTATCAGTTCATGGTTATTTACTGTTACAATAACTATCTCTTAAAAAGAACAGCACTGTGAATAGTTTTCTAATTACTGCTTATAGCAAATTAGTTTTGGGATGAGAAAAATATACAAATGCTAAGATTCACTTATTAAAAATATCATAATAGATGTGTTCTATAAACTAAATGAATTACACATAGATTTAATAAGTTGCTGGCAATGTTATACTTGTTTGTCAAGAAGTTGCTAGAGCCAGTGTTGCAAAATTTTGGTGCACACTGTAGTGTCAAACATGTGGCAAGTTGAGTTCAGTCCTGCTTGTTTATATCAGGAACATTTTTGTGTGATATGCACTATATAGCAATTGTTTGCCTGTTGAACATAAAAAAAAAAACACATTCCAGTTTGGCAAACTTCTCTTTAACTAACCTATTCCTAACATAACCATACACAAATCCAAAAGTTATTGGTTTCCAGCTGATGAAGCCATTGCACTATAGACATAGATTTAAAGTTACATTCTAATGAGGTTTTAATATCCTTTGGCATTGCATATGTTTAGTGTGCACTATTTTTCTTTCATTCTAAGAAGGCTTTAAAACTGTTCCACATCTAATAATTTACAATGAAGCTTTACTTATTTGTTATCTTTTAACATTATTAGTATTTAATGAACCTTATGTAACATCAAAGAGTTAATAGTGTATCAGAAGCAAACTCAATCTTACTGTAGACTTAAAATATGAATGTGTTCATGTTGTAGTTCCATATGCACTTCGCCAGTTCCAGTGACATATTGATGTAAATGTATGTACTGCATGAGAAACCTGCCAAAGCCCTCTTTGAATTTGGAGCAATGAACAAGGTATGTAGAATGATTAATCCTTAAGAAGTTACATTGGTGTGTTGGCAATACTTTATAAGCCAAAAAGATATGCACCAAAATTTAATTACTTTTCAGTACATTTGATTTTGTGAATTACTAAACTGTACATAGTTATGAATTAGTTTTAATTATTTCTTTCATTAAGATATTAGTGATTGGGATAGTTACTTTTCAATTAAGAAAACAAAAAAAAGGTTAAAACTAAACCATTAGTCAAAAAATGTTAAGGATGTTAGAATGCTTTTCCTACATTATTACCAATCTTTTTTGTTGAAAGTTGCCTGCTGTTCTATCATGTTCCTGAAGTTTGCATTACTGTATCTTGAATGTGTGTTTCATTGATGAAAATAAATTACCATAAAAGCTATTTCTACTATTACAAACTGTTCTTACAAAAGATTGTTCTTTTATCTACATAATGCTAATCAAAATAAGCATTACCAGAAATGGAAATGGCCATATTACTTAGTTCCTAGTAAGGAGAGGGGAAATAAGGGAATACATTAGGCTAAAGCGACGTCAAATCTTTTAAAAGCTGTTGCTATACAATTGTCATTGAAATTCGGTTCTCTTTCCAAAGCCAGGATAGTAAAACAAGATATATGAAATGGATGAAAGCTTTTTTTTTTTGAGAAAAATTTAAGTATCCTAAAATTGAAATAATAACGGAGAATATCTCTGAATGTATATGACATAAATTGCGTGATTTAACAAAATCCATAATTTTTTGTGTAGTTATTGTCTATTTCTTATGATTTGCCAGTTATGCAAAAGTTATTCAGAATGAAAAGGACTTCAGAGGCTATTCCCAAGAAATTCAGAGTATACATTTTATTTGCCATAGCATTTTAATCAAAATTGTAAGAGCCTTTTTTTAGAAAATATTCCATGTAAACAGTAGTTTGGGGTGTAGGGATTATTCTGAAAATCTTTGTCACATTTTTGGAAGATACTTAATTTAAATGCCAAGTTTAGTATGCAACCAACTTTTCGTTTTTGAGTTATGCCGTTCACACATAGGTACACACATTGACTTTTTTCTAAATTTTATTTGTGCCAGGGGTCTTTAAAACATGTACTTCTGCTGAAATTTCTGTATCAAATTAAGGGAAAATTGAGAGAAAAATCACTTTTTATATGACCAATATATTAGAGATGCTTTTAAAATGGTAATGTGTAGACAAAGTTGTGTGAGTGCTATGTATTAAGTTTCTTTTCTTTTCCTTTCTCCTCTCCCCCTTTTTTCTTTAGAATTATTTGTTTTATATTTTAATTTATATTTTACTCTCTGCTTGCAGATGTTGCAGTGATATCATCCCATCAACCATAGAAGAAATTTAAAATAATCATGCTCAATACTTAAAATGCACACATTTAAAGCAAATTGTTGTTAACTTTTTAAAATATAATATGTATGTGTATACATATATATATATAGCTGATTATGAAGTGTAGTGAAAGCTTCACAATCTAGAAATTTTATTTCATTTTAAAAAAAGTATCCTTATTGATTAGAATCAAACAATTTCAAAACATCACATGACGTATAGACATAATTTGTATATTAGAAACACATCTATTTTCTCTCATGTTAGTGTTTAATTTATTTTTATATACATTATTTGGAATTATATCATAAAATATTAATTTATCTTGTACAATGCTTGTATTGTTTTCATAAGGATGGATGATTGTAGAAAACTAACAAGAAAAGAATATAATGTGTTCAATTGAAAATTGTGAAATAGTTTTTATTGTAACACAAAATAGCAACATTTTCACAGCAAAATAATCTTAAAAAGACGATACACAAATACTTCAATACCAATACTACATAATTCTTGCAGTACAGATATACATCATAATAAATGCATTGAAATAGCAAAATATGTATGCTCACATGCAAAAAAGCAGGAATAAAATATACATGCATTTTAAAACACATGAAATCTGAAAGTAATGTGTCATGTTATGTCCTCATATAAATGTGTACTCACAAAAATCATAAGATACCTTTCTTTAAAATACTGTAATGATTTTGATGACTCAATGACATTTTAAGCTGTCTAGTATATATTGTCAAGGAGTTGCATCAAACAACTTATGGTTTTAGATTCACAAAGATATAAATTGTGCTGTCATATACGAGTATATATAAAATAGTAGACCTTGTTGACATAACTACTGCTAGGGACCTGTAAAAATGATGAATAAATTAAATAGAAAATATGTGGATTAAAAATAACTCTTAGGTTGTTAACATGCCATTAAATATACATATAATATAGGTGACAATTGCTTTTTATTCCTTTGTTTCTTTTATGCTCTCTCTAGTAATTTATACACCTTAACCACTAACCAGTGCAAAATATTTAAGATCTGGATTTTGTTATTTTGCTTCTTGAGGTATATATATGAGGGTCGGTTGATAAGTCCCGGGCCTCACACAGATGTGGTGCCATAAGGCCAGTTAGATGATAGCATTGTATAGTTTAACTCTAGACTAGCCTGTATCCATAGTTACAGGTCCATAGCTTGTTTAGTTTTCAAATGACAGCATTTTAAACAAGACAACTTTCATGTTTTCACAAAAATGGAGGATTTGGAAAAATGAGCAGTGATTAAGAATTTCCATTTGAAAGGCTTAAGGCCTACATTGAACAACTCTGCCCCTTCATATTGAATGATTAAAAGGTGGGTTGCAGAGTTTAAAATGTGACATACGAGCACTGGTGATGAGACTTGCTCTGGATGCCCTGTAGAATGCCAGAGATCATTGAAAAAATTCATCGTTTGGTACTGGAAGACTGGAGATTAAAGTTGTTTGTGATAGCAGAGGCTGTAAACATATCTAAAGAACATGCAGGTAATCTTTTAAGTAATGTTTTGGGCTTTCACAAGGTGTGTATGGGTGCCGCATTTGTTGACACCTAATTAAAAGTTGCAAAGAAAAACTGTTTCTGTTAAGAATGTGGAGCTCTACCATAAAAAATCCCATGAAATTTTCAGATACCACCATGGATGAAACTTGGATACATCACTACACTCCAGAAAGTAAATCACAATCAAAACAGTGGATTGTGCCAGGTGAACCACTCCAAAAAAGGAAAGTCAATTTTGTCAATTAACAAGGTTATGGCAAGTGTTTTCTGGGATGCACAGGGAATTATTTTTATTTACTGCTTGGAAAAGAGTAAAAGTATAACTGGCAACTACTATGCAAGCTTATTGCAACTTTTGAGTGATGAGGTAAAAAGAAATAAAACCTCATTTGGCAAAAAAAAAAAAAAATCTTGTTTCATTACAATTCTCCAGCCCATCGTTCAGTCGTTGCAATAGGAAAAATGTGTGAATTCACCAGATCTAGCACCCAGTGACTATCACTTGTTCCCAAACCTCAAAAAATTTCTTGGAGGTTGAAAATTTCACAGCAACGAAGAGGTCATTGATGTGGTAAACAGCTATTTTGAGGACCTTGATAAATCACACTACAGAGGTGGTTTAATTAAATTAGAACACTGATATGACAAATGTATTAGCCTTTCTGGAGATTATGTTGAGAAATAAAGCAAGAAACATTTATATTAAATGCTGTTTTCATTGCGAGGCCCGGGACTTATCAGCTGACCCTAGTATATCCATTTCTAAACTCCTGGCCTACCTGTTTCTGAGAATTTTACATAATGTCTCATGAAATCCAATAAAAAGTTACAAAAGTGCATCATACTAGCAATATATTTTTGAAACTCTACTGTAATTACTTTAATTAATGCCTGATTATAATCATCTGCACTGCAAGCATTGGGTAGCTCAGTCACTAAGATTTCTTTTTTCTAGCCCTGCATACATTGCCATGATTTTGTGATGAAATTATGATACACTACTTTATGCTGTTTCATTCTGTTACGTGAAAACCAAAAAAATATTTAGGAGGTGGGAGTTATATATAGGGATGTATTATTTAACAATTTAAATAAAATCAAATGATAAATATGAATTAATCTGGTATGTCATCAGTGCATATTCCAAAATAATTTATCTCTTGGAAAATCCGTTTTGGATTTGCAGTCTCTGTGATCTGAACCAATTAATTAAGTTAATTTAAAGAACATATTTACTGATGCTTTGGGATGCTGATGTGAGCACTGCATACAATAAATTTCCTGCAATTTAATTATTTTAATCATCCATCTATATTTGAATGTGCCATTTCTGATGGAGATACTTCAGAAATAAAAATTCAACCGTAAATATTTAACGCACAAAATAATGCAAAAACATTTAGTTTATAAATTTTGTGAAAATACTTTTTTTTAATTTTATTTGGTGTCTTTAACATCTAGCTCATATCAGCAGCTTTTACCTTTTGAGTTCAGGACTCTATTTTGTTACAGTTACCATAAATTATTTTCATTCCAATGTGTATAAACTATGTAAGATATTCAAACATGGTGTAAAGACAATAATAGTAGATGATTGAGAAGTGTCATCAGGTACTTTTAAACGCTTGGCTTCAAGCTATTTACCTAAACCATTGTCAATACAAAGAATGTAATAACAGCAGCCAATAGTGACTAATGGATAAGTAAAACTGTTATGGTGAATGCAGTTTGCAATTATTGTCAAGAGACTCTACAAGAGAATGAGGTGTTTTGTTGTACTTGCCTAAAATTCAGTTAGGCCCCATTCCCATAAGCATAAGTATAATGTAAACTTAAAAACTAGCAAGTAAACTTAAAAGCTTAAGCTTGCAATGTTCAAGCTATCAAAGTTTGTGTATGTCAAACAAAAGAAACTAGCCAATATTAGAGTGATTCTTATCAACATTATCACATGATCATTCTGTCATATTTCATCAGATTTTCCATTGCCAAGAGTTAACTTGCAAGCTAAAATCACATACCAGGAATCATGGGTTAATTTAAACATCACAGCAATGAAGAATGCGTCAAAGCATGTGAAGTAAGGCATGATATTGGATAACAGCTAAATACTTTATAGTTGTAGATATGTAAAGGTAATTCTATCATAAAAAATCTGGTGTTCCATTTGCATGACTACATCTCTGTAAAAAAACTGTTAAAAAGTTTATTCTTCTATCTATTAGATCTGAATAAAATTAGCAGAAATAGCCTTATTTCTTGCTTCCTTGTAAGTAGAAGGGGAAAAAAGGTTCAAACCCGGCGGAGAATGATGTAAAAATCCTTAGCATGGCTTTCTTCGGAAGGGAAGTAAAGCTGTTGGTACCGTGTCGTAGATTTACGGCACGTAAAAGAACCTCAAGCCTGATAGAGAGGCCTCTGAGCAAAATTAAGCGGTCTTTCACGCCCAATTTAGAATGGGATGCTGAGAACCAAAGTGGTTAAAGTTAAAGAGCGTCCATAAATAACATGCCATTTACATTTACTTTTTGGAATAAGGGAGTATCATAGGCTAAAGCAATAGTCAGATCTTTTAAAAGCTGTGGTTGAAATTTCTCTGTTTATATGGCCAGGAATTGACAAATTCCCATGTGAGAAAAGTTGGTTGATATCTAATGTTAAACACTAGATTAATAATGAAATCATTAGTTTTCTTGCACTCCAATATTTAGCTGGGAGGTTGCCTAGATGGCCGGGGTTCGATCCCAAGCGACTGCATGTGAGATTTGTGGTGGACAAAGCGGCGCTGGGGCAGGTTTTCTCCAGATACTCCGGTTTCTCCCGCCATTGCATTCCACCGGTGCTCCATCATCATTCATGTATCATCAGTGTCACTGCCTGCAGTGCCATAAGTAGTTAAAACGGGCGTTAAACACTACCAAAAAAAACTGGGAGGTTGTAATCTTCTGTAAAAGTTGGACAATGTAGAAGATGATCACGATTCATTTCTTCTTTAAGTTACAGAAAAGACATGTAAAAAAAGTTACGTATTTTAAAGCTGAAACCAACAACAAGGAATATCTCGGACGCAATCACCTCTACAAAGAAAGAAAGAAAAGAAAAGACAAAAACAACTTATATGACATAAAATTATGTTTTAACAAGATCTACATTTCTTGTGTAGTAAATTCTCATCTATCTCTTACAGTTTATCGTTAATGCAAAATTCATCTAGAGATAAAGGTCTTTAGAGGCTATTCCCAGAAAATTCAAGATATACATTTTATTTGGCACGTAAATAACTATTGTACAGTATTTTAAACAAAATCGATAGAGCCAATTTTGAGAAAAACAAAATTTTTGAAAATTTTTCCATGTAAAGGGTAATTTGAGGTGAGAGGATTTTCTTGAAAATCTTGTCGCATCCTTGGGAGATACTAAGCCTGGTATTTAACAGCTTTTTCATTTTTGAGCTATGCTGTCTACAGACACACATACTGATCTTATTCTAATTTTTTTTATTCAGGGGATCTCAAAACATGTATTTCTGGTGAAATCTTGGAATCAAAATTTTGGGTGGAATACAATGCCTTCTTAATATGCTATGTACATAGTACATGTAGAGAAAGTAAAAAAATAGAAAATGCATAGTAAATCCTCATGTTAGAAGGAACAATGGCTACATTAATTTTTTTTTAATCTAATTTATTTTATATAGCTTTAACTTTGTCAAATCATGACAGAACTGTTCCGTGAGATACCTTGTTGATGGTATGTGGTGGAAAACAGCCTTTCAGGACTATCCTTTTATCATATTATATTTGCTTCGTGCCAAGCAGATGCCAATAGGGTGCCACAATCTCACTGTTTTTAGATCCATAGTCAGATGATGCCATCTGTAGTCAGTAAACACATAAAGCCAGGCATCATGGCATCTAGTCTAGCTGCCTCTATCATTTGTAGTGAGATGGCAGAGTCCAGTCAGCCCTTTAAGTTGACATCCCCACAGCCATACTACTTTGCCACAACAAGCAGATGACATTAGGACACAATTCAGTCTGCTGCTTTAGCTATGATTAGATGACAGTAGAATTGCTTTTACCATTTATTTACAGTTTTACTATTATTTTTGACTGAAGGTGGAACTTTAGGTCATGGTATTAAATATTCAATCTGGTATTTACCCTAGTGACTGAGAGAAACCAATAAAAATGGTGTTATTGGTTGCTAGCAAGAAAATAAGCTGCATTGAAATAAATTTGTATTATTTCTAAATGTAAACCAACATTCTAGCTGTGGGATGCATAGACTTGTCAGGTTTTTACAATGAGAATAAGGGACAATGGCTGCCTCAGGGCCAGAGGCAATACTGTAGATATAGTCTTGCAAAACCAACACCTATACTTGCATCAATTAAACCTATATTTGTACTTTGTCTCAAAATTTTACGCTGAATACACATTACATATATAATACAGTAATATAAGAGTTGACAAGTCACATTGTAATTGAGTGTAATTTTTAGTTTTATACTTTATCAGAATCAAACTTTATTATTTTCAGTGTTCCATTTTTGCTTTAAAATTGAGAATAGTTTCTCTCTACATAGTTACATGAACAAGGTGCACTTAATAGGATCCTGTCTTCAGATTTATTTGGTCTTTGCCACCATCATTTGCCTGCACATAACGTCATTATAGATAGCAAGTTTATCTCATATTGCCTCTTGCAGAGGACTAGCAAACAAAGGAAAGTGGGTGTCAACAGTTTTGAGGTCATCTTAGTGAAATGTGGCTTGTATTGTATCTTTCCAATATTTACATTTGGAACATTCACTGGTATTTCGTAAACCTACAATTGCAGCATTTATGCTTGACAGGTACAATGTATTCTTCCAGTTTGGAAGTAACACTCAACCAAGCAAATTCTGTTATCGGTGGTCACTTCCGCCCCAAATGAATACATCAAACCAAATGTCCTGGGTTGGTCTGGATAGCTCAGTTGATTAGGTGCGGACCTCCTGAACTGAAGGACACTGGTTCAAACCCGGCACACTGATGGTTTTTAAGTATGCTTAAAAGCAAACATGTTAAAAAACTCCTTCAGGACTAAATTCCAGCACACTGGTGATGCTGATATGATCCTGGCAATTGACAGCATTGTTGTCAAACAAAATCATTTTAGTTTTCAAAATGTCCTGATGAAAAACAGCTGCACTGCCCAGTACATCAACCTATTTACAAAGTCGACAAAGCATGCAGTCCAAAATTGAATACTGCACCTCCCCTTTGAGTCAAAGTACTCGCTGAACTAATAATGACATACTTTTAAACTCACTGACAGTAAAGGCTGAATAGATTGGAAGACCATATGACATTAACATATCTTCTTTGTTGGGGATCACAGAATCATTTTAAGTTCTATTCAGATGAGCCAGACTATCTGTGACCTTAAATTGTATTGAGTACACAAAATTATTCGTAAAAAAAGATTGCTTACACATTTTAGTCATAACTTATTCTCTATCAAAGCTTCCACTTTGGTTCTGCCACGTTCATGGTGGAATTGATACCGAAAATGTGCCGAATGAGTTACACATTACAATAGAAACTATCATAACTAATTACATTTTAGTAACGCACTGCAATTTCTCTTAATTGATCTGGGATGATCAGGAATATTTTTCTTCACTTTTCCATTTTATTAAACAAGCATAAATTTGCTTTTTCTTTAGGGACTATTTTCAATAAAAAAATAACAGTAATAACAAAAAAATACAATCACCACAAGCCCCATCTAGATCTGCCTTCTTGGAGTCTTATAGTAAAATGACTGGACCACATGATCCTGTGCTTGAACATGCAAGCTACTATATAGCACTATAGCATGACCGGTGGTTATCAATACCATTGTACTGAATTAACATACATACATTTCAAAATGTAACTTTTAAAAATAAAACAACATAAAATAGTGGTTTTTGACATCCCATATGAAAGTAATGGGGACAGGATTTTTCCCTCTCGAATATGAGAAATCTGGGATAGTACAGGATGTCATGGGGAGGCATGATGCTGGTTGCCACATCACCTCTCCGATTGAATGATCATCTGTAGTGCACAGGATTATTATTTTTAAATAAACATCCAGGGGCTAAGAATAATAAATGCAAGCAATAGAATAACAATAAATGCTTTTTTTGTGAATTTAACATCTTTTAGTCAGATAGCTAACTTTTATTTAATTTTGATACACGTACATAACCTCTTATGTCGGTGGTCAGTTTGCAAGTACCATATCAGCCCCACGGTTTCATGCTCTTTAGCAATTGGCTAATTTTATGTTAGCATTTATCATTGTGAATGGCCCATTACAATTCAGCTTTTTTTTTCTTCCATCATGGTTTTAATATTTAAACATTTCTATACCCGGTCATCTCCATTAAGTGTTGTAGAGAAAAAGAAGAAAACCTTTTATATAATGCTATTATAAGACATTTTGAGCCATGATCTTGTTTAAAATAATAACAAGCAACTAATACTCTCAAAAACATTCACCATTTGTAATGCAGATCAAGTTAAGTTACATCTGATCACAAAGTGTAACAATACATAAACATTAGCAATTAACTGCTTATACTGACTGTTATAAAACTTGCACAATATCTGTAGCTTTCTTTAATGTGCTGCTATTAGCATAGGTTCCAAACCACCATACTTGTGACCACAGCTATTTGGGCATATTCAATGAGGTTTTGATGTTCATTAATGTTTCAACTTAAAGGTCAGGCAAGGAATGTTTGCTCTTGAAACATTTATTACTTTCATGAGCATTCATTTGATGCAAGATTAATCAATCACATGCCAAGTATTCCAAAACTACAGTGGCTTGAACTTGATAAATGTTTTCTTATATTAATTATTTTAGTATATTGATACATACCATTATTACTAGAGTATTTGCAGGTAATTAATTGGCCATACTAATATGTTATTCTCTGCAGCTAAAAGTATCATGAAATAGAAAATTGTATTATGTATTATGTACAGTACACATTCTGTTAAATATTGAATGACCTCTTAGGGGGAAAGCACTATAATTGATTAATACAAAATGCATTTGACCTTATAATACTAATATGAAGAGTTGGTATAGCAATGTGCTTTTACATCATGTTTAATTTGAAAATATTTCCAGGGCATGTGAACTAGAAACAGAAGTTTTATGGTTTAATTTATTTAGGATGCAATTGTGTAAACATAATAGTTTTAACATCATCCACAAAGAATATCAATACACTTATTTGTCCTGTCACTGTGATGGGTAAACATGTTTACATGCCTTTACGTAACTTGAGTTGACAAAGGCCCAATTTTCTATGTATTTTTATTCTTTCTTCAAGTTATAAAACAAAAATTATCCTTCACTAGTTTCATTCTTTTTATCATCTAAATAAAATTTTTGTGGCAAGTTTCTTTTGCTCTGGGCTAATTTTTAAGAGACATATAACAGCTGTTTCACAGAATTGGTCAGTTGCATAGTGACATAATCAATACTTATGATCACAAATGAAATATTTGAATAATTAAAACTGTTGACTTTATAACATTAGTGTAAAATGTACTTGGCTTTAACCAAAATAGTGTTATGCATAATACCATTTGTTTTTCCTGAAAGACATGATTTAAAAGCCTCAGAAGTTCTGAAAAATTCTATTGGAATGATGACAACTGAAATCTTACTAAGAGATTTCAAACAATGTCGTTGCATTGGCATTATTATCGAAAATAGTGATTTGTTAAATTATGTGCCTACAAGATTTGAAAGATTTTACATTCAAATTGGCAGTAGTTTGATTCCAGAACTAGAAGAAAGTACATCACTGGACTCAAATGCAGTGAGTAATGCTACAAAAATATTTGAAAAATTGCTGCTTGAAACTCTTAATCAAGGTTGTCTTGGGTATGTAATTCAGGTATCCAATCCAGTGGCTGTAATACACAGTTTTTCTAGAGCATCACACAGAGCAACATACAGGGCAAATAGACAGTATTTGTATTTACCGCAACCTCTGGGTTATACTGATCTAAGTAATAATATTTTTGCAATGAAAGTTATGAACTACATGCCTGATATAGTTTTTTCAAATGTTGTGCTAAGTAACGCAAGTCTTATAAATGAATGTCAACAGAGACATTATGATGGTTGTGGTAATCTGAAATTAAATTCAAACAGAAAGCAATCTGAGAGAGAAGAGAGGACAAAATTTTATATTGAGCTCTATACACAAAAGTTTAAAGGAGTAAATCCATATGCATCAATACTGCTAGATGTTTGGAATGTTGGTGAGTAAATACTATCAGCACTGCTAATATTTATATTAGCAAGATTTCTTTAGACTAATTACAAGGCTTTCCCATAGATTACTTAATCTGTATGTAGTTCCCTCATTAACAAATGTATGAACTCCAAGAAAACTAGCAGCATGAACTAAACAAGGCAGTTATATAATAAATATGATTGATTTAATGTTTTCATATTCAGACAAAAGCATTTGAATAATTAAAGCATTAAACATAAGGCAAAAATATTTCATTATCACTAACAGCACTTACACTTTCTCTACACATACCCAAAAATTCTATACCGAGATTTCAATGGAAAATATTATGTTTTGAAACTCCCTGAATCCAAAAGAGATGTGTATGTGTGGGGGTGGGGGTGGGGGTGGGTGGGTGCGTGCGCGTGTGCATGCAGGTGTGTGTGTGTGTGGACAGCATACCTTAAAAATGAAGTCGTTAAATAGCAAACTTGGTATTTAAGTTTATCTCCCATTTTCTCAAAATTGGCTCTTAACAATTTTGATTAAAATATTGTATATTATAGATATTTACATGATGAATGAAATTATATCACCCTCATCATTGATGACAATGAAGCAAGATTTAGTCAGAGTTAAGGGTTGAAAATGGGAAGAAGTGTTCCCAAAACTGATCCCAGTAAGTAATTACTAAGTGATGTTTGTATTACGAAAACTGACTCAAATTCTTTTGATTTAATTTTATCACATCACTGCTACAAACTTCTTTGCATATTTGCAGGAATTCAAATCGAGTAGGATGTCTTCTAATAATCCCTGAAATTGTTTAATGAAGCAATGTGAATAGGAATATCCTACTGATGCTATAAATAACGAGTCAGGTTAAACTGTCATTCATTGTACCTGCATTCACATTCATGTTGAATTGTCTATGCTGTCATGATAGGGGGGTGGGGGAGACCGAATTTCTTGAACTTAGTGGATGAAAATTGTGAAATTTTCAGTTCCATCTCTGATAATTCCAGCTTAGTAGCAAGTTTAGCATTACAAACATCTGGTCATAACTCTGAAACAAGATACATTGGAATATATGTTCATATTTACACATTGTTTTGATGTATTATATTCACTAGTGATGAGGTTCTCTGCAGTTGCAATATATTCTGTGTAAGGCGATCTACAATGTAGAAATGAGATGCATATTTTTAGGGCTTTTTTTAATAGTGTCCATGTGCAGTAAGAATTCACAGGACTACTTACTATACAGGGTGTTAATGAACCTCCCCAAAATAATTTGCGAGATTGTGCACGTGACTAATATAAGCTATTTGAGATCGGTGATGCAGATCCCCCAGATAAACATAACATAACTACATAGGGTTAAAATTGTGGATATCAGGTGCTGATAAGTCGGTGTTAAAGCAAAGCAGGTTGATTAGAATGCTACCCAAGTATAGTAATATCAATTTTTAGCAGCTCGTTACTAGTGTTCTCAAGATTTAATGTCGCACAAATCTGTAAAATCTTGAACTAATCACTTGACAGTGTGACACTGAGCATTCATTAACTACATACTTGAGGTGTGTTTTTCAACTGCTCTCATGGCTTAATGTGTAATGCGGGAAGCTGCTATCCTAAAGATCCTGAGTTCGATTCCTGTCATACATAAATGTTTTTTATTATTATTTTTTCCATTCCAGACGAAGTGCCGCGATATGTTAACGAGACCCGAACTGGGAAACTATCTTTTACTTGAAAGCCAGTATCATAACCAGTATGCTGTGTTATGTCCCTTCGTTTTTCATGTTATGCTCTTGAATGGTTGATAAATTAGTCAGTGGTGTACTGGCACTTCAGAAACTTAGAGCCGTTACTTCAAAATTTCAATAAACAGGCCATAAGTCTCCTATCTCAAATTACTTATTTAAGTAATCTACATATTTGTGAAAACATTTCGGTATGGTTCATTAACACCCTGTATATGCTGATGTAACACAAGTTGAAATGATAATTGGGAAAAGAAATTTGGAAAGGAAGCATTCCAGGCCTAGTTTAGAATACCTCTTTGGAATTTTGCAATTAAGAGAACTAAGGAAAATCTGCAGAAAATCTCATTCCTGATACACCTCCATTCACAAGCTTATCTTTTAATCTCTGTCTCAATCACATAATTTTATAGATTGATTCTTAACTACTCTAATAATACCAGTGCTTTCTGTAAAGAAAAAGTGCAGTAATGTTGTTTTCTTAGAGTTTTAATCCACTTTGTCAATTGCTAAATGTTTCCTTATAATGAGAAAATATAGTTCTTAGGCTGTATGATTTTGTAAATTGTTGAAGCAGGGTGGGAGGATTAGATAAAACCTTAAAAGTTTTGAGAATGATAATTCATCTATTGACATAATTCCTGGTAAGTAGAAATAAAAAGTTTCTTTTAGTTTTAGTATGTGAAAGTAGAGATGTAATATTTTGGAATTCAATGTAATAAAATATCTAAATAATATTAGCAGACAGGACTTTAGGTTTATGCTATTGATCTCTGTATTACTGTTTGGTATAATAAGCTGCTACTTTGTTAACATCTCTCTGAACAGTTTTAATCTCTTCTAATAAGTTTAACCAGGTTGACATTACCTTATTAGAGCCAAATAAATTATAGACCCTAATAAAAATTACTTTTAATTTACCATAAGAAGACCTATTGTTCCTAAAGGAAGAACAGATCAAAAGTATTATTATTATTACTATAAAATAGGTAATATTATATTAATGCCTTACCAAGATTTTTCAGCTGTCAGAGCCAGCTGAAAAATCCAATGTAAGACATTAATATAGGGTCATTATTATATATGGTAAGCACTCTTACCTTGCCATCTAGCAGAACTTCAGAGTATCAATTCCCACTTGATATTAGAGACTAAATCTAGGACTATTTTTCGATCGCTTGGCGGAAGAAGAAAAATCTTATGTTTGGTTCCAACAAGATTCCGCAACACCACATGCTGCTACTGAATCATTAAGTTAAATAAGAGAGCTGTTCCTTAACAGAATTATAAGTGTTGATTTGTGACCCCCTTGTACCTCCGAATATCTAGTTGCAAATTTTATGTTCTCTACACATATTATGTACATAGTGTATAGAAAAGGTATTGTATTGCACCCAAAAATTTGATACTGAGATTTCACCAGAAATACATGTTTTGAGACCCCCTGAATAAAAAAAAATTAGAAAAATATGTGTGTTTAAGATAAAGATTAGCAGAAATGGTTTTATTAATTTCCTGTTTTTATACTTTCTTGTAAGCAGAAGGTAAATAAGGGAATACACTAGGCTAAAGCGATAATCAATTATTTTAAAAGCTGGTTGCCATGTAGCTGAAATCTGTTTCTTTGCATTGACAAATTCCCATATAGAAGAGTTGGAAGTATTTTAAAATTGAAACCAATAACAAGAAATATCTCAGAAATTGTTTACTCTATGAAAAAAATGTATATGATATAAACTGTATGTTTTAACGAGATTTACATTTTTTGTGTATTAAGTTTTGTCTTTCTTTTATGGTTCACCAGTGGTGCAAAATTTATCAAAATTCATCCTGAATGAAGAGCTCTTCAGGGACTATTCCCATAAAAGTCAAAATATACATTTTATTTGTCATGTAAATATCTTTAATATACAGCATTTTAATCAAAATTGTTAGGACCATTTTTGAGAAAATCAAATTTTTTGAAACTTTTCTATGTTAAGGGTAATTTGGGGTGGAGGGATTTTCCTCAAAATCTTTGTGTCACACTCTTGGAAATTACTAAACTTAAATACCAAGTTTGGTATTTAACTTTTCGTTTTTGAGTTATTGTGTAGACAGACCCACAATGCTTTTTGAGGATACAGGAGTCCCTAAAACATGTATTTCCAGTGAAATTTTTGGGTGGAGTGCAAAACCTTCTCTACCTATGTATTATGCTAATAGGCTAATAAAAAAAAAGAGGGAAGAAAAGGAAAAGTTGACTATTATAGTGAATGTGAAAAGGAAGGGTTAGCATGGATGATAGGAGGGTTAAGAGATAAGCTAAAATAAATTTGTGAATTAGGTAGTGGAAGGGAAAGTACAGAACATAGAACATTACATGACAGAATATAAGGGATAAAGGAGACAAAAATTGTGGGAGAGACTGGATGAGAAAATAATAGTTGTAAAATGCTGACTGGAAAAGAAGAAAATAAGACTAAAACTAAAAACATGGGTGAGGTTTTAAGGGAGGCAAAAAAAATTAATAATAATAATAATAATAAATTAGAAAATTAAGAGATATAAGAAAAAAATAAATAGTAACACAGGAGAGGTGGTGTGATAAGGTTGGGATCCCAGGCAAACTGAGTCACATATATGGTATACAGATAGACTATTTGTACATAGATTAAGCTGTTAACAAGGAAAACAAAAATATATTATAAAATAAGGTATACAAATAAAATTCAAATTCATACAACTAACAACCAGCTTTTAAACATATATTTTTAAAATTTGCAATCGTTTGTCTGTCACAGGTTCATATATACAGAGAATGCATAACAAGTATATACAACTTAATTCTGATGTATTCTATTGTAGAGGAGAAGCGATTTCTTCTGGATGCAGATCTTTATCCTGATAAGATATCTAACATTGAGGGCAAACAACTGACAATCATAACATGGCATTATCCTCCTTTCATTATCCTTGATCTCATTAAACATCCCCCTCTGTATGATGGAATAGAGTTCCGTGTAATTTTGGAATTTCAACGTAGCATCAATTTTACTTTTAGGTAAGTGATTATGACAGTATGTGATTATTTGTTTGTTTCATAAATCTGTGATGTTCATAATGAGTTAATTACTGTTATTCACCAGAAGTTTTCACTTGAGGTAAGTCAATAAAATTGCCTGTGTATCATGACTAGACATAAGAATTACAAAGCATTAAAGCCAGGACAGAAGGAAATAATACTTCCCTAGACTATTAGCAGGTACATCACAGGTTACAAACCACACCTCCATTCTTCATACAATGTTCTGACATTTACAGACAGCACTCAGAACAGGTTTACCTGCATGTCAGCGACCTTTGTTGGTTTGAATGTCGATAGCATGAAGCCAACTGCTTAACTAGTTTCTTCCAATAATTTATTATTGGAAAATATTCCAATTTTATTCAATTATTCAGTTTGACTCTTGTTTTGTAACTAAATATTTTTTTCTGGATTAGTAAGACGCATGTACACGAATAATTGGCAAATGATGTTTTGGCTGGATTTATATCTAAGCTTGGATTGGTTTGTAGACATACACTGTATTGCTGAATTTATATGTTTAACATATTTAGTTTATTCCTATATAATGTGAATTATAATTCTATGCTTTGTTGAAACAGGAACTTTGGCAGAATGTCTTTTTAAATGTGTCAAATCTGTCTTCAATTTGAAACTATATCTGTATGAATTATACCTTTGTGGTTGAAATATCATGGTTTAATGTTGCCTTTTTCTGCCTTTTTAAATATAAATACCTATTTTACAAAATAAATGCTGTTGTTGTCTTTCTTTGATTATTTATCTACTATTTATTAATTTATTATTAGAAACTGTCTACAAGTATGTTTTAATTTATTTCTATAACCGTTATAATGTAAGTGATTTCACTGAATGTATGTTATTGTCTTTCAGTCAGTTCATTATTACTCTCTTTGCAGCAGTGAGTAGTATTGCTGTGCAAAAAATGCATAAATAACAGGAAATGTTTTAATTATTATTTATGTTTATTTGAAAATTTGTGTTTATTTGACCCACACAAAGACTGCAGGTGTAACTTTATTTTTCCTCAGTTTTCATTGTGACATAGCAACAAGATGCCAAAATTCAGTGTTCCTTATGCAGTAAATTACAAATTTATGTTAATACTTTTGGATCCGACATATTTTTTACTGACGGTAAAATACTCATATGCAAAATGTGCAAGAAGTCAATGAACTACAAAAATAAATATTTCATATCGCAACACATCAGTGCAATCAACACAAAAATGCACTTTCCAAGGCTACTAGGAAGAAAAGTTCTTTGCTTGCAACTTCGACTTCAATTTGCATTCACATATGTAAAGTTTTTCTTAGTGCCGGAATCTTTTTGTGGAAATTATATAACCCTACTTTAACACAGTTTTAATATAAACAAATCTGCATCTAGCAAGTGAAGTTTGCAAAAATGTTACTTAAGCAAATGTTACAATGATGCAATGAAAATCTAAAGATAAAATGAAAAATCTGATGTGTTCCATTCACATGACTTTCTCTACATCTCTGCAACAAATTAGTTTTAAAAAGCTCATGCTTCTATATACTTCTTGCTAATCGACTAAAGATTGGCAGAAATAGTCTTATTACTTGCTTCCTTGTAAGTAGAAGGGAAATAAGGGAGTAGCATAGGTTAAAGCGACGTCTAAAGCTGGTTGCTATGTGACTGAAGTTCCTTTGTTTGTATGGACAGAAGTTACAAATTCCTGTATGAGAAAAGTTAATTTTTTCGAACCTGAAAACAAAAACAAGGAATATCTCAAAAACGATCAACTCCACGAAAAAAATATATACACAACATAAATTATGTGTTTTAATGTGCTCTACATTTTTTGTGTGGTAAGTTTTTGTCTAACTCTTACGGTTTAGCAGTTATGCAAAATTCCGTAAAATTCACTCAGAATAAAGTAGTCTTCAGAGGCTATTCCCAGAAAATTCAAAATATACATTTTATTTGTTAGGTAAATATCTCTAATATACGATATTTTAATCAAAATCTTTAGAGCCATTTTTTAGAAAATCAGCATTTTCCAAAAAAGTTCCATGTAAAGGGTAGTTTGGAGTGGGGGGATTTTTCTCAAAATCTTTGTGTCGCATCTCTGGAAGATACTAAACTTAAATACCAAGTTTGGTATTTTACCAACTTTTTGTTTTTGAGTTATCGTGTTCACAGACACACGGACACACACATACACACATGGACCTTTTTCTGGAAATACTTTTTTGGATACAAGGGACCCTAAAATATATATTTCCTGTGAAATCTCAGTATCAAATTTTTGGATGGAGTGCAATACCTTCTCTATACACTATGTATATAGTACGTATAGAGAAAGTAAAAACAAGAATATCTGGATTTCTATCAACAAGTCAACTGATCCCATAGATCGTTTCATTACCAATGTCATTGGGCTTTTAGATCCTTCAGAAGATGAATCAATGAAACTATTCCTGTTTACAACAGAGTGTCTGGAGAAAGTTATCGTGCAGTTATTCACCAATTCATTAAAGTTACTGTGGCCTGAAGAAATTCAGTATGATAACATGTTACTTTTCATCAGTAATGCTGCATCATAAATGAAATATGCTTCACATGATCTGTATAGCAACGGCTTTCACAGGGTATCAGAAGAGATATAATGCTTGTTTCTGGATGTTGATAAATTGATTCCCAGTATTAAGAAGATCTATTTGAAAGCCCATAAAGATTTCTGACATTTAAATTAATTTCACCAAATATACATACCTCTGACCCCTCTCCCAACCTATCATAACAAGATGGGGGATATGGATCTTAGCAGCACTTGACTACACTTAAAATTTTCTGATTGTAACTGAGGTGGTGAATGCCCTGAAGGATGAAGCATCTTCAAATGCAGCAATGAAGAAACTTCTCAATTCTTCGGAAGTGAAAAATTTGGTTTCCTGCCACAAGCATCTGCCAGCTACAAGAAAGAGGGCAACCTTTGACAAAGTCAGTGAAAATTGTAGATGATGCAGTGCAAATACTGGACAGAGTACCAGGGAAGTGGGGATCATTAGAGAAAAGTGAAAAATGTGCTTTTGAAAAATTGTGATCTTGATAAACTTAGAAACATTTAAAAAATTCTACAAGATGACAAATCTATTGCAGTTAAAATGTATCCTATAATGATGCTATGTTTAAGATTAACTCCAATAACCTCTGTCTATGTTGAGAGGTCATTTTCTCATATGAAAAATATGTTACCTGACAGGAGACTCAACATGTATACATACTTTGCATTTGATTGTCATATGCAATGAGTAAGATATTGCAATACATAGGCCTTTTAAAAACATTTTCATTTAAGTACAACACTAGGATTTTGTTTAAAACTTTAAAGTTCTTTAAAGTATACCGATTGAGTTATTGAACAGTGTAATCTATTAAATAAATGGGTCCAGTGCATGGTTTTTCTAATAGCCTTTTATTGCCTATTTTATCTATTTATAATGTATTTTTTCTGCCTATTTTAGCTAGAATATGATTGTATATATAGTTGTAAGTGACAAAGTCTATTGTAAATTTTTGTATTTACCCAATGACAGATAAAGAAATTCAATTATTTATAATGCATTTTTACCTGCTTGTTTTAATTATTTATATTGCTTAAACTTCAGGTCTCTGGTTGTAAATAAACCTGGATTATGTTTTTTGTTTAAGGTTTTTTGAAACCTTAAACCAGTTAATTTTTTTAATTGGGAAACATGGTAAAATTTTTAATAATATGGTACAATATTACATCTTAATTAATTGGCAACTAATGAAAAATGTGTGGAATATGCATTCAGTATGCTACTCACTGCACAAAAGATTGTTATGTATGTTGGTGGAAGGCTTCACAATCACAGGAAAAGCAAGTTCACCATTTTAGAAATTATTATATCTCAGGATTCGATCTCTGTCTCAGAAAACAGTTCATAAGGTTCTTTTTAATCTTTAGATTGTAACACTTTCCAAAATGGAAATAATCAACTAGTTTTACTAATTCTATATGACTGTAAATGCTTTGGTTCATTATAATTGTAACTTACATTACTCATACTGCTATTTAGGATATTGTTTGATCCTGAGAACTACTGGGGTGAGGTATTTGAAAATGGCACTGGCAATGGTGTGATGGGGACAGTGGCTGAGGATAGAGCAGATATTGGATTTTCAGCCTATTATTCTTGGCCCAAAGCTTATAAGTGGGTGGATTTTGCAATGCCTCATATGCGCAGCTCTGTCACAATGGTAACTCCCCGACCTAAATTACTACCAGGATGGTTGGCCCCTCTCCTTCCTTTCACTGGAACTGTTTGGATTGCAGTCATCCTGTCTCTGGTTGTGTGTATATTTGTATTGTACTGGATCCAGATCTTTGCAGACAAATATTTAGGTGAGTACCATAAATAAAAAGGATCATTAATGCATAGTGCTAAAACAGTATCTATTTTCTGATCTTTAGTTCAATTTGTTCAAATCAGCAGTTATATACTATACTGCAATACAAGTATGGTAAGTCCATCTTTGCAGAACATTTTGAAAATACAAAATGAAATCAACTAACACATGTGCATTGATATTATTTTTTTCAATACAAAAATAAAGTTTATCACTGCCAGCATGCTAAAAGTAGTTTCATGGTCACACACTGTGAACTGATGATCAAATAGGTGCACCTGAAGGTGACATGGCTGCTCGCACCAAAAGAGGTACACTTAAATACCAAATGAATTAATTAGTAAATAAATGTTAACAAATGAAGTGAAGTAAAGACAGTAATTTAAATGGCAAGATTCAACTATTACATATGATATCTATAACAAAAGCTATACATATCAATACCGGAGGATTAAATAGATATTATCAAAATCTATGTTAAAAATGCAAAATACAAGTGCAGGAGTTCCAACTTCTTACACACTAAAGAATGAGCAGGAAATAGATAAAAATACTGCCGTGAAAAAAAAAAATTATTGTTCACTAATTATATTGCTAAAAGTGTGAATATTTGCAACATTTTAATTCAGCATCCATAATAATTCTTATAGAATAATAAAAATAATTTTAATAATAATTACAAATAATTATATAAGAATTATTAATACATGTTCAAACTAAATTAATATGAAAAACCTTTAGCCTTAAGAAAAAAAAAAAAAAAAAAAAAAAATATATATATATCCAAAATAATTCTTACAGAATAATAAAAATAATTTTATAACTTTATTAATAATTACAAATAATTATATAAGGATTATTAAAATATGTTCAAACTAAATTAATATGAAAAAAATTTAGCCCTTAAGAATATATATGTATTTCACTTCTTTATTATAGTAATTAAAAACCATGAGCTAACATAATGAATTAATGTGATGGATATCGGATGCAAAAGAGTTCCAAATCAAATCTACTCTTGTATTAATGTAAAGATTTGCAAAAAAGCATTAAACAAAGATCTGTGGTTTGAAATGTAATCATACTTTCTAATCTTCATTCTGATTTAAAGAAGTTGAAGAGAGAGTTTATGTTTTTTGTTCATATCAGGCATAAATGATGATCCAAAAACTCCTTTCTCTGATCTGGGAGAAACTGCACTTTTCACCATTGGAATGATAGTGCTGCAGCCAGCTGATTTTCATTGGGAGCCTCAATATCCTGCACATGCACCGTCCAGGCATTATGTTTCATGGTTCCATATTGTAGCTCTCCTCATTGCGGCTTCGTATTCTGGAGGTGTGGCTTCTGTCCTTGCTGTACCAAGGTAATTTTGCTTCTGTATATCTATGTATCAAATTTTTTTTTTTTTTAATTTAAACTGTTGGAGCAGTAATAGTCAGAATTTTCTTTTCATCATTAGAAGGGTGCAAATATCTTCATTAAAATTCTCCTCCACCCCAAATAGTTTTTTTTTTTTTTAACATTTATTGATAATTAATATTAATAATTACATATCTCAGGAGGCCAAAGCTCACCAAGGGCTGTAGAGCCAGAAGAGAAGAATTACATATCTATTTTGAGATTTTGAAACCAGATGCAGCTCTAAAAATTAATGTTAACTTCACTATTAGCTATTGAAAAGGAGCAAAAGGTAGCCAACATATCCTGCTTCTTTATTTATCTAAGTGTTACATTAAAAAAAGAAATTAAATTTATATATGTATATTTGTAGAGTTAGTTTTTAACATTATACCATTAACAGTTTTTATTTATGAGCTATTGTTTCCATTTTCAACCTTGAGGATCTGACTGTCACAACTGATAGCAGTTACCTGCAGTCTCCTCTCTGGTGGTGGAATGATGAACTTCTTTACTAGTCTGTGAAATGGTGCAGGATTTCAGAGTTGATGAGGCACTCTATGTTCCTTGTTAAGATATTTTCTTATGTGAGTTCGTTGTGGCCTGTCATGCATTTTTGTAGTTTTGGTTCCATCTAGGTTATGGTTTTCTTTCCTAACAGGAGTAATTTTAGCTAATTCAGCTATTGATATTATCCTTCATGATACTTATTATGTTGTAGCCCATTTTCATTATGTGCTTTCTATAGGAGCTGTATTTATTATAGCCGGATTTGTACATTGATATCCATTATTTATAGGATTATCCCTTAATCCCAATTGATTAAAAGCTCAATTTTTAACAATATGAAATGCTACTGCTGATTGTCCTATTGTCTGAATTAAGATTTATGAAGTTTTCTTTGGATGTAATTTTAAAGTTCTTTTTGTTTGACCTATAAAGAACTTTTCATGGTCTGTGGAGTTGATTCAATATTCTCCAGATCAATTTGTTGGTGGGCTCTCATCTTTTGTTTTTGAATTATGCAACTTTATTATGGAAAATCTGTTTGTGGAAGCCAAGTAAAGATCTTTTTAATTTTCTAGTAGCCTTAGGGTAGTAAGTGAATTTCCTGAATATGTTATTAGCATCTTTTTTCTACAGAGGTATCTAGTTATTTCTTTTATGGCTTTCTTTCGCTTTGCTTTGTTTAATTTCGTGTATGCCAGGCTCTTGTTGTATCCAATTTTTCTGGCTATTTGGATTATGGTTTTTAATTCCTTGAATTCAACCAGATTCACAGGTACATTCTAAACTGTGTGTAAGGCTGCTTATTATTGGATTGTAGGCATCATTTTCTATATAATTTTCCAATTGGCTTTCATTAAATTCAAGAATTAGTCCTAGTGTCATTTATGATGGTTTTCAAGTCTAGAAACAGGAGTTGCCTATTGATTTCTTTTTCATGAATTATGGTTTCTTCCTGTAGATTAAGTAGTTTTATGACATATTCCAAATTTCTGCTTGGAACTATTGCAAATAGTAATCTACATATATGTAGGTGCCACATCTTGAAAATCCATGGGAAGACCTTCTTAATGTGGGTTTTTAAAGAAGCCAAGAGCAAATCTGCAATTGGGGAGAGAGGATTACCTATAGAGAGACCTGATTTTTGTCTATAGTATTTCCCATCGAAGGTGAAGCAGTTTTGTTCGTGCATAGATATGTCAGTGAAATGTATTCTTCTATTTCTTTTGGTTCCATCTCTATTGTATTAAGTCAACTTAACTTTCCCTCTTATTTAAAAATTAGTATTTTACATCCAATATATAAAAAAGGAAATAGAATGCAAATAAAAACTATAAACCAATAACAGTACCATTAACAATAGCAAAGCTTTTAGAGAAAATAATACTTGCCAGAATAGATAAATTCTTATTAACTAATAAATGATTAGACATACACAACATGGTTTTTGCAAACATTTTCAACCATAACAACTACCTCTGAGTTTCTTAGAGGTAGCTTAGCTTAGCTTGAAAATAATAATAATAATAATAATAATAATAATAATAATAATAATAATAAATAATAATAATAATAAATAATAATAATAAATAATACAAAATAATAATAATAAATAATAAAAAATAATAATAAATAATAATAATAATAAATAATAATAATAAATAATAATAATAATAATAATAATAATAATAATAAATCATAATATAATAAATAATACATAATAATAAATAATAATAAATAATAATAATAATAATAATTAATAATTAATAATAATAATAATAATAATAATAATAATAATAATAATAATAATAATAATAATAATAAGATAACTGGTATTTTTTGACCTAAGGCATTTAATTGTGCAGATCTCAAACTATTACTCAGGAAACTGAACTATGGAATAAGGGGATTGGGAGAAGAGCTAATTTTATCATACCTAAATAACACAGTGCAAAGAACTGTAATTCCATTTTATAATAGAAATTGGAAGGAAACTTATAAATCTAGAGAGTGAATAATCCAAAATGGGGTTCTGCAAGGTTTGGTATTGGGATCTTTGCTACTTAAACTTCACACAAATGACATTCCAATCATTTCAAGCTCAAATTATTGTCATATGCAAATGATACAGCAATGATATACTGAGAGTTGTCCACACAGGATCTAAGTAAAGTGAAAAAATAACTACCTACTGTTTCTCAATTACTCAGTGCTCAATTACTTACCTATTGCAACATAAATTAGGTTGTAACATATGTAAAACTAAAATTGTAAACTTTTCAGTCTCCCATAGACAAAGTGAAATGCTCTTGCTGTTGAGATTTGTAATGAGTCTATTCAGGAATGTGACCATACTTGACTTCTAGGAATAGTTTTTTACAAATATCTCACATGGAGTAAACAAGTTGATCACCAAAATAAGTAAGGACTGTGATTTTTTTGCTAGATTTATAAGCTTAAATGTAAACACTATTAACATATTTATTTAATGGTATGAACTTTGAAGGGGTACAACTACTGTATATATTAATAAAGAATTAGTTCTACAAAAGAAATATATGAGAATTATGTCAGATGTAAGCATGGACATCCATGCAAGGAGCTGTTTAAAAAAAAATGAAATTCTTACAACCATATCATTGTGTCTACCATGTCTTATAATTTATCTACAACTCCAATTATTATCTTACTAGGCTAGTGCATGATTATAGTACTGAAGACTAAGTGATGTGTTTAAGTATGCACATGCCAAAAAATTCTATTACAAATACCCTAAAAATATAGGAGCTACTTGTACAGTAAGCTTCTTAAAAACTTAAAAATGGTAAGAAGTAGGCTGTTTAAATCTAGAAAAAATACCATGCAAATAGGCCATTGTACAGATTGGATGAATTTTGCTTGTAAGTGTGTGTGTGTGTGCTTCTGTGCGCATGCTCACATGAGTGTCGCTGCATCATTTTTTTTTTTTTTCTGGTATTCAGTATATTTTTCCACAACTCTTCTAGAATTTTCTATGTTTCTGTCTGTCAATATTTATATTTTATCCCAGATAATTACTAAGCATTTGATGTAGGAGTTTATTACGCATTATTATTTTTAAATGTGTATATTTCCTTTGGCTAACATTTATTTTAGTTTTTGAATGAATGCATTCAAATTGTAATACTGTTATCCCAATTCATTTAGTTTTATGTCAGTCTATATCAATCATATTCATTCCATCATTCCTTTATATAATAAAAAAGTCATCAGAATATATAAATGTTTATGTATGTAAATTAACAGCTCAAAATATATTTGTATGATTTCAGGTATGAAAAGCCCATTGAAACTATACCTGACTTAGCACATTTCAATGTCCGGTGGGGTGCAAATCACATATCCTGGATTTGGTCTGTACAAGAGGATGAAGATCCAGATCTTCAGAAAATTACAAACAATTTTTGCCTGCTCTCAGAAGAACAAATGGTTAAGATTGGCAGAGAGAGTGGAGATATGGCCTTTGGTCTGGAACGACTACAAGGTGGTTAGTATCTAATTGCATATGGGCAAAGTGTATAGAATTATTTACTGTATATGGCATACACAAGAGAAACAAATATGCAGATAATGAGCAGTTTATTAAAAAGTTTATCTTTTTATTTCAGTTACTTGCACAGTGACATTTTATGTTATGCCTTTGTATTGTAACAAATGAGAACACCATTTTCTATTAAATTCACTGGAACACTACATGTAATATAACACTTACACTTTTGATACACAAATAACTGAATCATTGCTTTCACTCACAGGATTGACTTTTTTAATGCGCTTCACTATTGTTCACTTTCTTGACGGACCCTTATATACTCCATAGGTTTCGAAAGTTCCAGTCTTAGAAATTATGGGAACATTACGTTTTGTCCATTTAGACAGAGATTATTCTGTAAGAAGAATACTCTGGGCCTAGGGATAAAGAAAGTCCAAGAAGTCTTGCAGGAAAACACACAAAGGCCTTTGTTTGCCTGGCTATTATGTCCATTCGCTCTATTGTTAGACTGGGTTGCTCAGTCTCATGTGTCATCTTACTCTATACTAAAGATAATGAAATCCCACTGCAGTGTATAGTGAACTCTTTATGAAATATAACAATAAAATCTTATGTAAGATTAGAAAAGTTGTTTGAGCTGACTTTTAAGACAGTTGTAGTTTCAATTGTTTAATTTACTATTGAAGATTGTGTTCTTCAGTGATTTGTTTTTTCCTTTTATTTATTTACTTTTATTACAGTGTTAGGTTCAATGCATTGGCAGTTATTACTTGTGATACTGGCCATTATCTAATTAAGTTACCATCCTGCTTTTAACATGCACATTTATTCCCTATAAAGACCTATGCATCAGAATTTGTTCACAATGAGATCCCTTTAAATATAAAAGCATTTTTTATCATAACTCTCCATGGAACTTCCCATAAATATCCTTGATCTTTGAAGATCTTATTCTCACCTCATTATCTCTCTCTACTCATTTCCATTCCATCAACTCTATTCTCCATTCATTGTCCCTTTTACATTTGAACATTATGTGCAATTTATCCTCTTCCTGCTGCCCCCCCCCCCACAAACAAATTGGACACAGTCCCTGCATCACTCTCCTCAAAACTTTCAATATCCAGATTCTTAGCCAAAATCTGTTCTCTTATTTCTATTACAAACTTTAAAATACACTTTCTTTGCTCATTTTACTTCACCTCATTATAGCGTTGCTACAATTTTTTTCATTTATTTGTGCATAATCCAAATTTTCTCCCATTTTGCTCCAAAACTCCCTATTAGGTTATCAATTTTGTACCAATCACCTCTCTGATGATCAGCTCCTTAATCTTACCCAACAATAAATCACTTTCACTATTACCTTGAAACCTTAAGTATACTTTTAGGATATCAGTCTTTGGCAATTGCTGAATGTTAAATAAGTACATGTGTACCCTTTCCATTTATCTGTCCTCTAACACTAATCCTCCCCAATTCTGCTGTTGCATTAACTCTCCACTGTGGGACTCCTAATAACTGACAAAATGTTTTCAATACTAATTCAATCTTTCCCACTCTTCCTCAATCCTCAAAATTTTTGCTCCAAATATCCACTGAGACTCCCAATGCACAATATATTCTCTTAACTGACTATATACTCATTGTTGGTACTTTTCTTAGTATTATGAAAGTTTCACGGCTCATAATATTATATATATACTTTTTGTGTGATATTATACAGGGTCATCAGATTAAGCAGCTGCTCTTTTAATACACCAGGGTTCTCCCTCCTGACACTTTTTCCCTGCATATACCATCTTATGCATTGAAAGAATAGGATGAATAGACGTCAAATAGAACCATTTTTATTTCACAAATTACAATATTGAATGTCCCTTAGTTTGCTTATCTTTTAAAAGAAGATGTTGGAAATGTTGTCCTTGTGCTCAAAGACAGGCATTGCAACATCTTAACAGATTATTCAAAACAAATTTCAATTCTTCTTGGGATATATTGGTTATTTCTTCTCATATATTATTTTGCAGTTCCTGTAATGTTCAGGAATTAGATTTATATACTTTGTCACTTTTTGTGTCAACTCATAGCTCACACATGCTCTCTGTGCTAACTTTGAAAGAGAGGCTTTCTTGGAAAACGTTCTAACCGTGCACCAATTCATCAAACTTTTCCTCCTTTAAATGTGACTTTTTGATTTTTTTGCAGCCCAACACTGATCCTGTTCTTTAAATTTCTTGACTATTTTATAGACTGTATTTCTGTTAGAGGTATCAATATCAGGAAAGTGTTCTCAAAATGCTCTACAACACAGACAGAGATTCCTGTTTAATAAAGTTGCAACAAATAACTCTTTGTTCAGCATGTATTGAACCATGACTGCCCTAACATACAACTGAAAACTACCAAAGTACATATATGTGGGTGGGTGAGAAGGTCATACCATATGAGACGTTTAGTTTAAGTTTATTGAAGCACTACGAAATACATATGTTGTACAATACATATCTTGTACTGCCTACTAGAATTTGGCCTAGGCCACTGTTTCAGTAAGCAGTTCAGTTTAAATAAATATTAATATAAAAATAATACTAGCTGGAGTATAATCCGGGCTTGTGGGCCGTGGTCTACTGGGCTCCTCCCTCTTCTTCCCAGACATTTCATCTGCGACTACAGCAGACATCTTCGGTGGCAGCGGCGTGACTGTCGCAGTTGAAATGTCCACTAGAGCACTTCGACCTCGCCGCTGCCACCGAAGATGTCTGCTGTAGTCGCAGATGAAATGTCTGGGAAGAAGAGGGAGGAGCCCAGTAGACCACGGCCCACAAGCCCGGATTATACTCCAGCCAGTATTGACATCGGCCATGAAAGCCTAAAAATTTCGATAAAAATAATAGTTGCAACAAATCTTCACTTATCTTCTGGAATCCTTGCTTTGGACTAGTTTCGCAATGAATTCATTGCATTATCAACATAAATGTCCTTATGGTCTCAGTTTTGGTCTGGTTTTTGATGTTTATTTACACTGTTCATGTTTGGAAATTTAATCATGAAATAAATCCAGATGTTAAAGTATTAAAATACTTAAATGGGCCCATAGATTTAATGGTTTGGGAGAAAATATTTATATTAAAAGTATAGAAATCATGAAATGAATTTTGATATACCTCCAATTGACTCTCTTACCAAATTTGTTTTGATTCCAGCAGTTAGCAATGCATTAGTATACAATCCACCTAGTAGCAGTAATCATAACAGTGTAAATAAACAACATCAAAAACCAGACCAAAACTGAGACCATAAGGAAATTTATGTTGATAATGCAATGATTCACTGCGAAACTAGTCCAAAGCAAGGATTCCAAAAGATAAGTGAAGATTTGCTGCAACTATTATTTTTATATTAATATTTGTGTTATTACTTCACTGTTACTAGCTTCTTTTTACATTTATAAGTCTAGTTTAAGTTATAGAAAAAAAAAAATATTACAGTAGCTACCACTACAACTAAATACTCATGAACTATATAGTTCTTCTCTTTTAACAGTCCATTTCCACTTATTTTTGGCTTTTTCTAAATGTTGTCCCAATGTGTTATGGTTTTTATTTATAATCTTATTTATATCGGATTTTCTATTCATTTTTGACCATATATTTTCTTTTCTCCATCTTCCTTTCCCTCACATAATGGACATTCACCTTGTGAGTGCCTGTTTCACATATGTGATGTAACAACAGGAACTGCAATCTCAGCAGGCAATTGGCGCGCACCTAAAACCCAAGTCTTATCTGATGGTACCGTATAAGAGTTTAGTTTTTATTCAAAGCCATGCTTTGTAATGGACACCACTACATTTTTCAGTAATCATCATGGCATGCTAAATGTTATAGTTTCTTGCAAACTGATAAAAATTGAGCATAGATTGCTTAGATGTTACTGCAATGATTACAAAGATGTATAAAATAGAGCATAAATAAAACTTGATATGCTGGGTTTAAAGCAATATTTTGGGGCCCATATAAAGAACATGTATCTTTTTCAGAATTAAATTCATTCATGTGTTTCTAAGATTATGAAGTGCATATGTTGTCAGAAAAATAAATAACAAAGATCCATGGCAAGTGAAAAGGTTGCACTGAAGTGGTGTCTAAAAATTTTCATTTGATAACGTGTTTACATAAAAGCTTTTAGAGTTAAGCAGTTTGCTCTAATTGCTATAATGGGTAATGACATTTTGTTAGTTTAAATATATAAATTACCAAAAATCTCTTTCAGAACTTCAGAAGTTTGGCTAATGAGCACATAAATGAATGCTAGCTGAAATATATTCTTTGAGTTGAAGAAGTTGCTCCTCTGAATGTACTTAATGAAAGTAAAAGAAACAATTATTCTTTATTTCTTTATTTGTTGCCTTATGTTTTGGAGGTGGAGGTAACAAGTGTTGCATAGAAGCATGTACCATGAATTCTTGTAATTCCTATGGTTGACAATAAATCTAACCTAATTTATATTAGAACAGATACAAAACTTACATAAGGGTCTAGGAGTTTATACACAAATTGTGACAAATTAAATCTGAATGCTTAATACTTAGTTCTTGAACAGTGTGAACAGAAATGCAGATTCTGTTTCATTTTAAAAATTATATAAATTAATAATTAATATACAGGGTCTACTAAGAAAATGTATATACGCTTTAAAAGATGGTATCTGCATATTGTTTTCAGAGTTAAGTTTGAAAATGTCAGTGATATACATAAGTTTGTAACACAGATGCAACATGCCTTAAATTCCATAACTTTGTGAAAAGACTCATAAGACTGCATACAATGTGGACATAGCCTGCCTGGGTAGTGTGAGGGTAGCTGTTTGCCTCACATTCAACAGGTCGCGAGTTCAAATCTCGCTCATGGTGAGTTACCTAGCGGTTTTCCTTTATCCTGAGAAGATGAATGTCGAGTTACTTTAAGCTCCATGAGCTCCAAGATCACTTGAGCATCATTTCACCAATTTCATTCATTGTCCAATATGACCAACCAGGTTAAAGGATGTTAAAGAAGTGCTCATGAGACAAATGTTAGCATTATGTAGGTGTAACATCTTCTGAAAGCCATTAAGTGGAAAGTGTATGTACAAAGATAATTGAATGCCTTAAATGAAGACTATTCAGATCGCCAAATGGACTTTTATGAATGAGGGTGAAGAATTTGTGGTGAAGCTCGAATCCAAACTTAATGTCAACATTTTTACTTTCTCTACACGTACTATGTGCATAGTGTATAGAGAAGGTATTGCACTCCAACCAAAAATCTGATACCGAGATTTCACCGGAAATATATATTTTAGGGTCCCCTGTATGCAAAAAAAGTATTTTCAGAAAAAGATCCATGTGTGTGTGTATGTGTCCGTGTGTATGTGTCCGTGTGTATGTGTCCGTGTGTCTGTGAACACGATAACTCAAAAACGAAAAGTCGCTAAAATACCAAACTTGGTATTTAAGTTTAGTATCCTCCAGGGATGCGACACAAAGATTTTGAGAAAAATCCCCCCACCCCAAACTACCCTAAACATGGAACTTTTTTCGAAAATGTTTATTTTCTAAAAAATGGCTCTAATGATTTTGATTAAAATATGGTACATTATTTTGAATTTTCTGGGAATAGCCTCTGAAGACTACTTTATTCTGAGTGAATTTTACGGAATTTTGCATAGCTGCTAAACCATAAGAAATGGGCAAAAATTTACTGCACAAAAAATGTAGAGCACATTAAAACACACAATTTATGTCGTATACATTTTTTTCGTGGAACTGATTGTTTTTGAGATATTCCTTGATGAAGTCTTCTACTAACAAAATGTGGTAGGTACCCCAACATATCACTGGGTGAGCAAGTTTTTCTGGATGAGAATTTGCTGGAAAACAAGATAGGATGAAGAGGTGCATTTGAGTTCTTAGCACAATTTACCAGACCTTTACCTTTGAGTGACCTTGAAGAACACTATATATATATATGTGTGTGTGTGTGTCGCAGGAAACCACTTATGCCCTTCATGAAGAAGTTATACAGCAGCATATCCAGAAATCCTTATGAACATGTTGACCAATGCTGTTCTAAGGAAATGAAAGTAACCTAGCAGGTTCACAAAGCTTATATTCAACCTGTGATATATAATTAAGTTCAGTACTAACAAAATCGGTCATCTCCTTGGCACAGTGGTAGTGTGGCTGCTTACCAAGCACAATTCAATTCGTGCTACTGGTGGGGGGAATATTCCCCCACTGGGAGACTTGGTCCAGGCTGCACTTAGCCTCGTGAAGTCCCTGGGGGCGCCATTTGAGGAGCTAGTTGATTAAGAAGTAGCCGCTCCAGATCAAGAAGACCGCATCAACCAGCAGGGAGGGACTCGAGGCACTGATCATGTCTCACCCTCCAGCACTGCATCCCATTCATGATGCCTTCAGGCTGAGATGAGAGATACAGTGACTGGGTGGTAGTCCAAGGTGCCTTGTAGACTGTCATGTCATGGAGCTATGTTTTACTATCACAATCAGGAAATTGTGTGTGTTAAAGTGGGCATACATTTGTATTATCAAACTAACAATACAAATCTGTTTGAAATGCATAAAGGTTATAACACTGTTTTACTAACTTTTTAACAACTTTAATAGCATTTATATATTAAAAGTTTAGCATTTTTTTCAAATTATAAATGTAGTTTGTAAGTAAAAAATTCCTTGAAAATTTAAAAATGTTTAAAAAGCTTCAAATACAAAATGTTTTCAAATGTTTTACTGGTAAATTTTAAATTCTAGATCCAGCATAAGTAGCCTTTTCATGCTACCTATTCTTGGATGCTAAAGATGTGCACAATTGCATATGTTCATGAGTGTGTGCACCCATGCAGGAAAATAATAGAATTTTTAACGTGTTTAAGTAATGTTTGCAAGATTTTAAAAGTTTATTATGATTAAACTTGTTATTCTTTTTAGTAAAAAAAGACTTTGTTTTAACCCTTCCCAGGTGAAACATGCATAGATATACTTGCTAACAATAGTTATATGTCAGGTTCATTTGGATACTTATTGTGTATTCAATTAAGTCATGATAGTTTACAACTTGATTAATTTCTATAGTTCCTTGGGATATCAGTGGCTTTAACTGAAACATTTGATGGTGTTTTCACCCTTTAGGTTATTTTATATGCACTTCCAGACTCTGAAGAGCAGGGAGTAATTCTAATTAAAGAAAAATTCCCACTTCCTGCCTGAGAATCAAAACCTGAGACCTCCAAGTGAGAAGTGAGCTTGCTTACTACTTTACCGTGGAGGCAGTCAACTTTCCTTAGGAACATAAATTTTCACTAGAAATTACTAGATTCACCAAGCATTTTCAGCATTTCTATTGTCATTTTGTGGTTGCAGGAAGACAATTGCTTGCAAATAAGAAAGAGAATTCCTCCTGGGAAAGGTTAAGTAAGTAGAGGTATGGTGATGGTGATTATGACAATAAAAGGACTATTGGCAGGATAGTAAAAATAATGATTATGGAGATAATGATTATTTTGAAAAGTATGCATCTTGTAATGTTACTAATCTAAATAGACAATGTAGTAAAAATGTATATTGCACTACACATAACACATTATTGTAACTAGCTTTATATTTCTTATAAGCTATACTCCATATCACTTAATGAAATTATTAATGCCATGAAATTCTTTATAAGGGCATTTCACAACAGAACCCCATGTCAATGAAGAAACAGTAGCTCGTAGGCGCATTATGAAGGGAACCTTGTACTGGAGCCACCTATACTTCCTGTGGCGGAAAGGTTCACCATACAAGCAACATTTCAACAGGCTGGTTAGCAGAATAAGAGAAGCTGGGTTGCCTTTATTTTGGGAGGCAGAGGTCATACGCCTTTACATGTCATCAAGACTGCAGCTTGCAATAGCACAAAGCAAGATACTTAATCAGAATCCAGGGGCCAGAAAACTGAAGGTATCTACTACAATGCTACCGATGTAAATCCTTACCATATACTGTGTAAACAATTTTATTAACTTAGAATGCATAAAAACTGCATGTATAGTTTTACCAAAATATGTGCTGATAAAAAAACTAATAAAAGTAATGAAAGAGAATAGAGGTTAAGAAGCTTATTCAATAGATCCTAGACGCCAATTGTTAAGATTAGTAAAAAATAATATATTTATGATTAAAATAAGAACTAAAGCTTTCCTGGCGACGTGTTAATTCAAAATCTTCTCGGGCTTCTAGTCAGGTAAAAACTTGGCTTGACACCAACGTTTCGAAGAAGTGCATCTTCCTCGTCTTCAGTTCACCCTGAAGACGAGGAAGATGCACTTCTTCGAAATGTTGGTGTCAAGCCAAGTTTTTACCTGGCTAGAAGCCCGAGAAGATTTTGAATTAATATTTATGATTATTCACATTATTATGTTTGATCTAAAAGGGATAATTCAAGGAATGATTAGAAATTAAGGTTACAAAGTCTGCAGAGAAATGAGTATATGTACAACCAACACAGCCATCTGATACTACATACCGACATTAGGTTATTTTTCCACACAACCTCCATATCTTGAGGCACTTGTTACTTTGTGACATGATTTTGAATATTCATTCCTCACAAAAATCCTGTCCTTGTATCTTCAGTCATCATATTATCATCAGCCTCCTAAGTGTTCCTTCAAGTGAGGAAAAAGGTGAAAGTTGCTTGGAGCGAGATTCGGGCTGTAGGGAGGGTGGTTGATTACATCCCAGCAAAACTGCTTCAGCAGCATGGTGGTCTTCTGGTTGCATTGCCATGAAGGAAGATGATACCCTCGTGAAGAGTGCTGGCTGTTCCCTCCTGATTGCTCCGCGTAATTATGTCATGGTCTTGCAGTATCGATTTAGTGGTCACTTGTGCACTTTTTCAAAAATACTCCACCAGTATGACATCCATGCTGTACCAAAACACTGTGGCCAGCACCTTCCCGGCAGATAGCACCACCTTAAACATCTTTGGAGAAGAGGGGTGTTTCCACTTCATTGACGATCGCTTACTGCTGGGGGTATAGTGGTGGATCCATGTTTTGTCACCCGTGACAAAGCAGTGAAGAAACTGTTCCCTTCTGTGGAGAGCCATTGCAAATGTTCTTGTGTTGGTTGGACAGATTTTGTGGAACCCATCAGGAATAACTTTTCAGTATTGCAGAATATCGTGAACATATGTCGTAACATGATCCTCCTGTTGTCCTGAATCAGTTCCTCCAGGTGAGCTGTGTTCAAATCTGTGAATGCTGTGCTGGGTTGGCCACTGCAATTGTTGGTGACATTTTCTCTATCAACTGCAATCTTTTGACACCATTCTGCTGGTGAAACATTACAGTCTCTCCATAAACCATGACCAGCTGTTGGTGAATGTCAGACATGATTAAATGTTTCGCCCACAGAAATCGAATAACTGAATGGATTTCTTTATGAAACCAGTTTTCTAAATGAGTCACCATTTGTGTATTAGAATTACTGCACACTACTAAGTTTGCTGTGAAAGATGAAACACTAAAAATATGAGCTTTGTAACTTTAGCTTCTGATCATCCTTCATAGTTATTGGTAAAACTAATGCAATTTTATTAATTTATATTTGTTTCTAAAGGTAGACAGGTTGCAGGGAGCATTCTATCTGCTAATTATTGGACATTCATTAGCATTCATCTCCTTCATCATGGAGCTGTTTCTTGCTCGATGTTGTGGTTATCAGATAAGTGTCAGAGAAGGAAATTACAGAGGACGCTACATTAGAGGCTAATGCATTTATAACACTTCATACTTCAGTACGCTTCATAACACAAGAAGTTCCTAGAAACTGCCACTGAATAGTGTGGATAGCTTATTAATTTTATTCTGTACTGTATTAGCTATAGTAAATATATGCATTCCTCCTCTTGTTTTGTCTATCACTGAAAAGGTATCAAATCACCGATGAAATAATTGTGCTGGTATTTTTGTGGAAAAGTATGAAGAACACAAACTTTGTATTTAAAATAGTGTAGAAAAATATAGAAAGAAGCATTTTCCAAACTTTTCCCATGTATGCTACTTAACTTATTGCAAAATGCTGTGTAGTTTATTATTTCTCAAATGAAAGTATGCCACATATTAACAAGCTTTCATTAGCAACTTTTATAAAATCAGAATGGCATATATATATATATATATATATATATATATATATATATCCAGTATTATTAATATTTTTTGAGACAGAAGGAGTGTTTAATTTGTTCTAAGAGAGGGAAAACAAACAAAATTTGACTCACAGGTTTAATTATTTGATACCTGATGGTCTTCAGCATCATCTTGTACTGAGTGAGTCAAAAACGTCCAAACTAGCTGTGCTGTGGACACTGTGTCATGTGGACACATGATTCCACACTGCTGCTGTAAACAAGGTCACCTTCTGACACAGTTTAGCTCTGCTCTGGGACTGCTGTATTGAGTTAACAATGATATGGTGCAGTTCAGTTATGAGTGATTTATTATTTTGTCCTGTACAAAATCACAAAGTGTATTATGGCTCAGCATATGCTTTCTACTGTACAACAAGAATTTATTTATGATTCGTAAGTGTTAATCAGTCAGCTCGTCTAGTGAAACTGTAATTTGCAGAAAGATTTTCAGGTGTAAATATTCCAGGCTGTACAACAATCCATGAACTTTATAATAAATTTCAAGCTACAAGAAGTGCTCATGCTAAGAAATCTAAAAGATGACATATGGTTTTACTGAAGAAGCATTAGATGACATCAGCTATCGTTTGGAGAATTCTCCCCAAAAATTACTTAGGTGTCTTTCACAACTGGCTCTGTGTGAAGAATAACTAAATTGGTGAAGTTAAAACCATATAAAATAACTGTGATATATGCTCTTCAATCAGGTGATCCTTAATTCAGTGCACATTTTCTGAGTGGACTCTCAATAATGTATATAATGGCAAAACAGAGCCACATAAAATATTTTTCACAGACGAGACTTGGTTCCACCTTCATGGATATGTATGTCCTCAAAATAATCATTGTTGAAGCTCTGAGAAACCTAATGTTATTCATGAAGTACCCCTTCATGAAGAAAAAATTGGTTTATGGTGTGCCATTAATGGAAAAAGAGTTATTGCACCAATTTTTTTGAGCCCAGTTGATGCTGTATAAGTAAATATAATTTTGTCCCCTTTTTTAGAGAATTAACAGACAGGGAGCACGATTTTGTCTTTTTTCAGAAGACTCTACAACAGCTCATATGGCCAATCTTTCGATGAGAACAATTGAAAGTGTGTTTCAGGGCACAATTATTATTAGTAGATATTTGTAGCCTCCTGGTCCCCCAACCTAACTCCCTGTGATTTCTATCTCTGAGTTAACTTAAAATATAAAGTGTACAAGACAAACCCACACACCCTAGAAGAATTAAAACAAAATATCTGCCAGGAAATTGCCAGCATTTCTCAAAGCGAGTGATGAATAGTTTCCTAAAGATGTGCAAAAAATGTATGGATAACAATGGTGGCCAGTTTCAGCATCTCCTTTCATAAAGTTGTCAAGTGAAGCCTTTAAAAGTAGGTTTAAAAATATTGTATGCCTTCATCCATGCCTTTCTATGATATTGGCAGACAGCAAGGAGTGCCATGGACATGAATAGGCCAAACATTGAGCAATCAGTTTGTACTTTTTTGGCTCATTCGTTATATTGAAAGAAAACAGAATGAAGTTGCTTGCATTTCTTCATTCAGCATTTCATTTTACATTGTTTTGTTACTGGTTATCAAAGAAAGTTTTTATGTTGCAAGAGTATACAACAAAACTACATAGAATTGTGAGTTAAAAATTATTCTTTTAAAGCAAGTGTAGGTTGGTGGGGTACTAAAGGCTATTGTTAAGCCAAGATTATGCTAGGTTAGGGAAGAAGCTTGCTGCTGGAACTGATGTCTCCCAACAATCACTCTACTCTGGTGGGCTTTACCTCTTGTGTTCCAATGCTGTGTATATGTCTTTATTCACTACTGGAAATCTTTTTTATAATTTCAAAGCTTCGTCAAGTGCAATATTGTACAAAAAAATTCTGAATGACAAATCATAATATGTCACAATATAAAATAATTGGAATACAAAGATTACAATAATTAATCAATTAAATAATGCAAGAATATATTTTAATGAATATATTCATACATACAACAATAATATTAAATGTATATATTTCAAAGGTGGAATTTGCCTGAAATTTGTCAAGAGCACTTCATTGTTGACCTGAACTAGAAGTAGGGCAACTAAGCAGTTGAATTTTTTTCAAAATTAACAAATTCTGCCTGGTACTCGAACTATATATTTTCCACCTCTATACTGAACAAAAGATTTGCAATATCCTACTTTCTTTGGATGAAGTCTTTGACAATATTTACACTATGACGTGCTCCTTTCTGTAGAATTTCACTGTTATGTAAAAAATCGTTATCCTTATCGATTTTTTACATAACAGGGTCATGTTACTAAGTTCATCTAAATGAAATACTTCAGCCATATTTCTAAATAGAATTTTATTTTTAAGGAATTAAATAAGAAAAAGCAAATCAAGCAAAAAGAGATAGTACTAATAATGTTAATAATGTAAGTTTTATCAATCACTTTTAAATAACATAGTCACTCTGTGAGTAAACCATTGTATGTGTTTTCCTGAATATTGAAATGAAGTTTGGACTCCAAAAAATATACTTCTTCAATTGATTTACTATCTGGAAATATGACAGTGTGCTTGATAAACTTCTGTAATTTTGGTTGGTCTTCAATATGATTGCTTGTGTATCTTAGTCTATGATGGCTAACCCTCAATAAATGTAAAATATCCTCTCACTATGAAAACATTCATCATTCATATCTTATTCTGTTTCAACTTACTTAGGTCTATTGGAAACACTTCATTGTACACATTTAGTTTTAACATAAATATTGATATTCATAACCATAGTCTAGAAGTAAATTAAAGCTAGATGGAGACGTCTAGATTATACAATGTAATATAATTATTAATTTGCTAATACTCATATCATGTATATCTGAGATCTAGTATTAAATAGGAATAATGTATTAATAAAAGTAAAAAACAGAAGTCGATTAAAGACAAAAAACAACACTGACGTTTTAAATTTCCCAGAATGTTTTAGAGGCTAGTTTCCTCCATTATCAACAGGACATTGACTGCTTTGGGGGTGGTTCTAGGAACTTGCACAGTGGGTCCCTTTGGGAATATTGAAGTTGAAGAATCTGTTCTTGTTCTTCCAGATGAAAATTTGTTCCCAAGTTGCCAATTGTTGCTTTCAAGTTATGTATTTTCGTAGTTTTGGTTCTGGGTTTATGTCATGGTTTTTCATGCAAAAATGGGTGGCAACTAGAGGCTGTCAAAACCTGTGCCACCCTCGCTTATTACTCATAAGCCATGTCACTCTCGAGAGTGTGGCAATGAGAGTCTTGTGTATCGAGAACTAGTGCTCACAAATGAGGCGACTCAAGCATTCTTGTAAGACCAGGCGAAGTATGTTGATGTGTGATCTGTAGTATAAACTGCTAGCTAGGTCCTGGAATTTTAGGTTTTATCCTATTTTTTCCCCTTGTAAGTTAGAAAATTTCAAGGTACGTTTATGTTTCAAGCCATTTGTGTGTACTAATGTGCGAGTCTTATTCAATCTAAAAAAAAAAAAAAAAAAAGCTAAATGGGACATTAAGACCTAAAACTCACTAAACTTAAGCTTTTTAATCTTTTTTTGTTTTCTTTAACCTCAATAGAAACTGTATAAATTTTTTCTTCAATTCATTTGAATTACAATTGTTGATTAACAATTCACTTAGCCTGTTTTGACTGTACATGTGAGGTTAACGAGGGAAATAATTTATCACAATTTTTATCTTGGTATAGAAATTGCATGTATGAAATATATGCCAATGACATCTTGCAATGTTGAAAGATATTTTTCTGCTTATAGGAATATATTAAAAAACAACAGAACATTTAAAAATGTGGCTTGGTTGTGTACACCTACAGTGCTGAAATGTGAAGTTTGTTTTACGTCAGTGCTATATATTAAAAATACATGCTGAATTTTTAGTTGAACTATTCTACCATGAGTACACTGAGTAATAAATTGCCTTAAATTACAGAACATATTAATAGCATGCTTCCGTGAAGTAAAATAGTTTTCATACTTTTAGCTGGATTATGCTATAAAAGGCATTTGTTGTCGACTTCCTTAAATAGGTAGGAAAATTGTTTAAACCCCTATAAAAAAAAGGGCTAGGAACAGTGATAGAAAGCTAGGAAAATTGTTTAAAAACCTAAAGAGGCCAACAGAAGATAATGAAAGACTAAAATTGCATTTATAAAAAACTAAAAGTCCAAGCCCTAGTAATAGCACAAGATGACTCATATTTAACTGTACATACATCCAAATGCATTCACAGTAAACAGTTTGATTCAGCGATATTAATCGTTAATGACATACCTATACTCAGATTAAATCCTAAAATAGAATTACTTCTTGCAACATAAATGTCTTAAAGTAATAAAATATATACATACTTTATGTAATAAACATAGAGACCATGGACACATATATGCAGATTCTCTGATACCACATTTCGTTTTTAACCCTTTCCCTTGTGTGGGTTATTTAAATACCATTCTTATCCTGGTAGGCTATTTAAATTGTTTAAATATATGAAATAATATAATTTACAGCACTGATTATGCGAGTTTCCATGTATTACATTGCAGTCTTGTGATTAATGAGCCTGATGGGTCTTACAAGAATTCATGCCAGTTAAGGGTTCAGCTGCATCTACTGTTTGCGAGAGGCACGCTAAGCGGCAGCGAGAAACCTGATTTGACCAGTTCTAGTGACAACTGCTGATTTTTCAAGATTTTTGTGTTTTATGCACCTGAAATGTGCTTTGGCACTTGTTTCCAGGTATCTCTTGGTTTTCCCATTGTAAACTTAGTTGCAACTGTTGCATTCTATATGGAAAAATTCTGGATTCTGTTTCATTTTCATGGTATCTTCACTCTCAGCATATGTTCGCAAAACAGAATTTAAAAAAATTGAAATTGCAGAAATAAATGGTTTCCAAACATTTTTAGTAGACAAAAAATAAATATGTCAAAAAGAAAAAAGAAGAAAACTGTAGAGAGAAACAACCATGCTTAGTACAAAGAAGAGAAGTATTTCAGAACATCCACATATCAACTACAGATGGTCAAGAAATTCACAAAGGTTTTCAGAGAACACAAATACAATTGGCACCAGTCAACAAATACACCACAAAGATGTACTTGGCTTTACCACTAGTACTGCATCCCATCAAGTAAAATATCTGGATTATCCTGATATATGATGGACTTTGTGACAGTGATGTGTTTTAACAATTGAAAGTTAGTAGAGAATCTTCAAACGACATAACATCATTCTAACCCCTAAAAACAATTTACTCTATAAAAAACATTTTAAATTCTTAATTAAAAGATATCCCACAAGAAAACAAACCAGGAATATATCAATTCAGCTGTAATGACTGTGAAAAAATCTACATTGGCCACACAAAAAGAAATATAAAAACAAGGGCAAAAGAACACCACAGAAATATTAAACTCAAACAAGAAGACAAATCTGCAGTAGCTTGGCATTTTTGGAAAGAGAAACACACCATAAATAGAAGCCCAAAAATCCTGAAAAACATCACAAGGAAGACAGAATTAAAAGTTTGGGAAGACATACATATTTGGAAAAACAAGAACCACGTTTTCAATTTTGAAATCCTGCCAGGCGATCTACTGATTCAGAGGTTCATCAAACCACCACCAGGGACAGAGACAACCACCACAGCAAGTAATGCCGGCAGTCGACCAAAGGAATTGACAATGGAAGCACATGGCTTCTGAAACATGTTTTCCGAAATAAAAAGTAAGTGATGTAGTGTTACAAAATCAACTCAACTAACGTTCAAAATATCTGGAATTTACCAAGTAGAGTGCAACATTGAATAAACCAAGAGTAACCTAGAAACAAGAGCCAAGACATTTTTCAGATGTATATAAAGTACAAATATCTAGAAAAATCAGCCACTGTTACTCTTCATTTTTGGATGAAAAACCACGACATAAACTCAGAAACAAAGCTCTAAAACACATAACAGGAAAGCAGCAATTGGATGGATCAGCTGTACCACCAACAATTAGTTTAGTCCGGTTGATAATGGAGGAAATTATCCTCTGAAATATGTTTTGGAAAATTTAAAAAGTGAGTGTGTTTAGTGTCATTAATTGCCAGATTAGAGTGGATAAGTCATAGATAAATTAAACACTAAAGACATAAATTTATAAAATGAAAAGATTGAAGAATCAGTAGATCTTATTACTCTTGAAGAATTAAATATTGCATTATCTGGGTCTAAAAAAGGAAAGCTGCAGGAAGAGATGATCTACCAATAAAATTATTTAAATATGGAGGGTTAAATTAAGACTTTTGCATTTACTAAACATGTGCTGGAAAACAAAAACAGTACCAAAGGAATGGAAATTAGCCAAAATAGTCTCATTTTTTAAGAAAGGAGATAGAACTAAATATAACAGCTATCGAGGTATAAATCTTTTAAATACACTTTTAAAATATATGCAAGAACAATATGTAACAGATTAAAAATAACGTTAGAAACAAAAATAATGGAAGAGCAAAGTGGATTTAGAAAAGGAAGATCATGTGTAGCCTTAAAGCAAATAATGGAAAAAAGAGTAGAATTAAACATTTTGCCTTTGTGAACTTTGAAAACGCTTTTAATCGAGTAGACCAAAATAAACTATGGCAGATATTGACAACAAAAGGATACCCAGAGCATTTAGTTAAAAGTTATACAAAGCTTATACGTAGAAAACAAAACGGTAATTGAAATAAATGGAAGTTGACAGAAGCGATTAAAATAAATCAAGGGGTTAAACAGGGATGCAGTTTATCACCAATTTTATTTAATATATATTTAGACAACATTCTTCAAGAATGGAAAGTAAAGTGCACAATGGTATTAACATAGGACAAAGCACATTAAATTCTTTAACAGTTGCTGATGATATAGTTTTAATTTTTAACAAAAAAGATAGGCTGCAAAAAGGAATTTATGAGTTAAATAATATCAGTAAATTGTACACAATAAAAGTTTCAAGCCAAAAGATCAAAATTATGGCATTCCATGACAAATTTTCAGTAAGAAAAAAAATGTTAAATTGAAAATAGTATTATTGAAAAAGTACCGCATTACAAATATCTTGGATATGATTTAAGCTATGAAATAAATGAAGATATAAATAAAGAAATAACTAAATTTCAAGCACTATGTGATACTATTAAACTAACACTGAAAGAGAAAATATACACAATTAAAGTTTTAATCTGTTATGACACTTCCTGTCTTACTATAAGTGAGACACACTTTTTTCTAAAAATGCTTTTTTTTTGGACTCAGGAAACCTCAAAACATACATTTCCAGTGAAATCTCATCAAATTTTTGGGTGCAATACAATACTTTCTCTATCAACTATGTACATTGCACATATGTGTTAGAGAAAGTAATAAACTAAGTGAATATGTATCCATAAAGGAGTGTATTATTTGAATCTAAGGCAAAAAATCTATGTACAAACTTAATTTATGCTATACTAAACAATGGAATTTCTAATCTTAACTCATCACCATAATGTGTTAGTAACTTCCTATCTGAGATACTTGTGGTTTCCACTTCCTCTATTTAGAGTTCCTTCCTTCCTCCTCAGTTGGCTCTTCCTACTGCTTTAGAATGGTGCTGCAATCATTAATTCAGTCTATTTTCTTTATTTTATTAATATATTTTAACAACTGTTGTAGTGCAGATGATCCAGAAGAAAACACAGTAAGTAGAGTGTTTGATTTCTTGTCTCTTTTGTAAACTTGCAGTCAATATAAACTATAATCAAGGCTATGTCAACTTATGATATCATATAAAGAATGCTATTTGATAGAAAGTATATTATTCCTTTATTGAAATCAGGATTTTACTTATTAGCTGACAAACCTACCTAATTTTAAAGTAATCATTTTTTTCTCTCCTTAAGCAGAATATAATAAATAGAGTTCAGCCATAGAGATGTTGTGTAAAGGTAATATAGTTCAGGAAACTGACTCACTATGTAGTTTAGTTCTTTATGGGACTCTTCTGAATGACTGCCAATTCCAATATCTTCCTGTTTGCTTATGTATTGCTTGCCAGCATAGAAAAAATTATACGTTTTATTACACTGCATTGAAGTCAGTAGTGACATGCAACTGAATTCTGCCTTTTTGTGCTGGTTGCAATCTGTAATATTTATGTTACTATTTTTTCTATGGAAGCAGCATTAGCTTTCATTTGCCACATAATGATAGCCTGAACTAAAAACAAATTGAGCAATCTAAGGAAAAAGTATTAAGATGATGATACAGCTGCAAATGATTTTCAAAATCATTTGTTACATTGAATCCGGGAAGCATCAGGATTGGTTTTTCTCACACAACTTAGAGGTAGTTGGTTTGTATGATTTCTGCAGCCGATTTTCCTTATTGGCAAAGCATTTAAGCAATTTCAGCATTTATTGAACATTTTTCGTTATACATGAGCTTACAAATTGAGAATTAATTAGTTACAAACTACACTTAATGTATAGAAATGTGTATTTCTATATATTATGAACTGACAAAGGGTTAAAGTATAAAAATCTGATGTGTTCCAATTACAAGATTTTCTGTACATCTTTGTAACAAATTATTCTTAAAAAGCTTATACTTCTTCATGCTTATCAAGATAAACATTAACAGAAATGGTTATTACTTAGTTCCATATAAGTAGAAGGGAAATTAGGTAACACACTAGGCTAAAGTGATAGGCAAATCTTTTAAAAGCTGGTTGCCATATAATTGAAATGTCTTCTTTTTGCATGGCCTGAGGTTGACAAATTTTTGTAGGAGAAAAGTTCAGTATTTTAAAATTAAAACCAATACAAGGAATATCTGGGAAATGATTAACACAAAAATTTGTAAATGACATAAATTGCGTGTTTTAATGACCTCTACATTTTTTGTGCAGTAACCTTTTGTTTATCTCTTACGGTTTACCAGTTATGTAAAAGTTGGTTGGTTGGTTGCTAATGCTCAGCATATTGGAGTTCTTCCATTTGTCTCCTTGCTTCCCAGCAGCGCTTGAGAGATCTGTAGCTGTTAAATTTTGACATTTCATAAGATGAGCCATGTAAAAGTCATTGAGAGGACTTGAGAGGTTATTCCTAGAAAATTTGAGATACATTTTATTTGTCACATAAGTACCTAATTTTAATATACCAGATTTTAATCAAAATTATTAGGACCATTTTTTCATGAAAGACTAGTTTGGAGTGGGGGGGGGGATTTCTTGAAAATCTTTGTGTTGCATGCTTGGAAGATGCTGAACTTAAAAATCAAGTTTGGTATTTAACTGAATTATCATTTTTGAGTTAACATATTCACAGACACACACGCACGCACATGCTCATACACATACAGACCTTTTTTCTAAAAATGCTTTTTATGAATTTAGGGGACCCTAAAACATGTATTTCCAGGGAAATCTTGGTATGGAATTTTTGGATGAATGCAATATCTCTACCTTCTCTACCTATGTACTCAGTAGAGAAAGTAAAAATGGGTTTGGCCAAACAAAGGATACATATTAGGATTTGCCTAACAGATTTTGTAACAGTACATCAGTAGCAAAATTTTTCTAAATTTTTAAACCTCTCTGAATGAGTTATGTACTTTGATACATTTCCTGTTTGGTACACATTATCATTGAATTTGCTTTTGGTCAATTCAATGATTGCATTTGAATATCAAATAACTCTCAGATGAGATGAGTAAAAGACTGCAAGTTAAAATTTATTGTTTTCTTCTGGAATATTCTTCCTTCAGTTTTCTTGAATCCCTCCCTACCTTTAAAATAAAAAATGGAGCCATTAGCTTTTAAAATCTAGTATGTCAGAGTCTGAATGGACTTTCAAGTGATCTTTTGGAGATTATTATAGTATTCAATTTTCTTATAAATGTAAAAAGAAGCTAGTAACAGTGAAGAATAACACAAATATTAATATAAAAAATAATAGTTGCAACAAATCTTCACTTATCTTTTGGAATCCTTGCCTGGACTAGTTTCGCAACGATTTCATTGCATTATCAACATATCCTTTTGGTCTCTTTTTTGATGTTTTTTATGAGCAGTAACCATAACAGTGTAAATAAACAACATCAAAAAAGAGGCCAAAAGGATATGTTGATAATGCAATGAAATCGTTGCGAAACTAGTCCAGGCAAGGATTCCAAAAGATAAGTGAAGATTTGTTGCAACTATTATTTTTTATATTAATTCAATTTTCTGTTTCTTAAACCTGAGTTCAGACTAGTACCCATTCTTTATAAAATATATATCTACATTCCAGTCATACTATTGAAACAGAGGAAGCTTTGAAAGCACAGTGTTTCTTTTCACATGATATTATACCTGACTACCAAAAGGAATAAAAATTGTGATTTAGGAAATTGTAACACTGACAAGTTGTCATAAGGACTGATGTTCCTGTTCTCTAAATTGCAACAATTATACTTTAAGAAGTCATAATGATCTCACTTCTAATTGATGAAAGGAAGCTAAGGTGGAAATTCATATGTGCTTGAGTTATAAATATTTTTGCTTTGAAACTTTCATTCGTATGTTCCAAAATAAATGACAGTTACAAATGGTCTGGATTATAGTTTATACCTACTTATAGTTCATTGTTGCTCTTTATAACATGACTAAATTTGTCACTACTATTTGTCATTTGTGCTCTTCCTATTATGGTGTTTATAACTCTAAATAAATACCTTGAAGAATAAAACTATGGTATAGTTGACTCAAAGTTCCCACTGTTTTGTGAAGGAAATGCTTGGTATCTTCACAGATGATCTGGTGTTTGGTCGGATCTTGAATGAGTTTGTGTGCATGCATGTGAGATCTGGTAGACTCGTGGTGAGCCTAGGTGGAGCTGCTGGGTAACTACCCTGGTAAGGGCTTAACCACAGGAACTATAGGATGGATTGAGGTTTGGTATTTTGGTGGAGTTTCGGGTGTTGATGTTAAGGAGGTAGCGCTATTGATAGGCTCCTCAATGTCTGCTAATTCCTCTGCTCCACTGGTTTTTGTTTGTTTATTTGTTTATTTTTGTTGTAGTTGATTTCTTTTAAGTTAATCACTCCCAAGATTGGGAGTACTTAGTTCAGCTTGTTTGCTGGGTTGAAGCTGTTGTTACTGGGGATGCCCGCAAGCCATACAGGGAATCTGGTACTGCCTGTGTTGGCATTTGGTTGGTAAGTAGTACCTCAGTGGTTTGACAAATGCATTATCATGTTGACCCAATTTGCCAAAGAAATTTTACATCCTCCACATAAAGGAGGGCCGAAGTTTCAGTAGTCTCACTGGGAAATGTTGACATACAAAGTAGATGGACCAGAGTCCTCCATTCTGTATTTGCTCTAATCAGAGAAGCCAGATGTCTGCTGCCATGCCCCATACTTCTCAGGCGTAGAGCATCAGAGGGACTGTAAGCACTTTGAAAAGATGTAGTTTAATGTTGGCATTCAGAACAGGGTATAGGGCAACCACCGCCCCCCTAGGTGTGTTCGTCTCTGAGTTTACAGTGGACAGTGCACTCTTTTATATGGAAGGTAGGAGGTGCCTATCATGGAGTTGTGCACTGATTAGCCCTTATACACTGGTAGCTTACTTTTATTCCTGTTGTTTAGTTTCTTTTCCAGTAATTGTATCTAAGCTATGTTTATGCAAATGGCTTCTTCTTTGTAGTTGAGTTATTTTTATTTATGTAAATTTGTATTGCCTTCCTTTGTAAATAGGATGGTAATTGACAGATAAAGACAGACTGATTCCAGCTACAATGACTGATGTTATTCTTTTGAAATGAGGTAAAATGTTATTCATTTCAAATTAGAGCTTTCCCAGTTAAATAAATCCAAAGAAGTTAAAATTTGTTGTTGGTGCATTGAAGACTCGCTCTTGCTGCTTGTATTTTCACACTTCCTCCAACTTTATTACATGGTCTCTTCCTGTGCAATGTGGTGAAAAATTGTCATTCTGCCTTTAGCGCATATTCTTTCTTGCTCATAATAGCAGAGATTGATGAAGTTTTTTCTGTTGTTATATTGCAAAGTAGACATCATTGAAATATGGTATTTTGGACACAGTCATGAAAGTTTATGAAGGAATGAAATTATTTTTTTGAAATAAAATAAAGCTACTGTATCATGCTTTAAACACACAACATACATTCAATATTACAACAAATGACACAATATGGATTGAATTGTTACAGTTATATCAAAAAAGAACGTAGGATTACCCAATTGTCATTCCAATGGAATCCATTGAGTTTGTCTTGGACAACGAAAGCATAGTGCTCTGAAAAATCACACACTAGTGCAAATTTACTGGAAGTCACACTCTTTTTTACTTTTGTGTAAAAAGAATTTTATTATATGGCTATGAAAGAGTGTATTTTCACTATGTCCATTTTCCCCAAGAATCATCTGTAAAATCAACTGGTTCTGAAAACTTTCTAGACTGGTTCTTTCCACAGATACCCATCGAATGTCAACCATGAGCTTTTCAAAAGCAAGCACCAATTGTTTCCTCATTTCTGCATTTCCAGAGCATTCAAAACAGTTACACAAAAAATAAAAAAAAAAGAATAAAAAAAAAACAGTATTTGTTTGCACAAAATTCACAATATACTTTCACTGGTTTCTCATGACTTTCAGTCAGTTCTGTTTTTGAACCATTCATCATGAACTTTGTATTCTGATGAATCATACACACCATTAGAACCTACCAGAACACAGTGCTTAGGTTTTAACTGCAAATTTGAAAATTCAACTCTAATGCTGGGATATCAGTCTTTGAAATGCTGGAACATATACTTGATGTTACACAATATTAGTTTCTTTTAGTGCCCTCTTTCATTTCTTATTGTGACAAATTTTTTCTTACCTGGCATCGCACAACTTATCTCTGGTTCATAGGAATTTAAAAAAAAAATTGTTGCCTTTTTTTTTTTCTTTTTTCTTTTTTTTGGGGGGGGGGTGATCAGCTGTGCCCTGGAAAGGGAACTAATATGGGCATAAAAATGATGTGTTTTGTGGCATTGAAGGTTTTCTGAATTTTCCTTACTGCCTAAGGATGATGTTGACAAAGTTAGTATTTGAATTTTTTAATTTCTTCCTTTGACAGAAGAGAATATACTTTTAGGTTTATCAGCCCACATCTTGACCTTCTTTAGACTTTCCATTGTTGCATCAAATACTTTATCATTTAGTGACCTTTCAATTTTCCTTTAACTTTTTTTGTGCCAATTTCTTCTTTACTGGGGAAGAGTAAATGTAAGAGTTTAATATAATAATAGAAAAAAAAAATCTTTTAACAGATCTGAAGTATCTTTAACATTACTATTTACTCCTGGTACTACTAGAAGTAGATTTCACATTTACTTGTATGCTACAGCTAGGATGCATTTCTACAAATTTTACTTTCGAGTTCCTCGGAACCCCTAAATTTTCTGCAACTTTAGTCTGCATATTGCTCAAATCCTAACTTGATAAGAATGTTTTGGAATGAAATAGTAATCAAACATTCATGGAGCAATGTTGTTCCTTTTTTATGTGCTTCGTAGGGGATTAAAACAATGACTACTTATCTCCATTGTTGAGAAACCTATAAATGAAGATAATTATTAAAAATTTTGTTACATATACTATACACCAGCATAAATAATGCACTTATCATTTGTTATTGTTTTGATTTTTTTTCCAAATTAGTTTGATTACTTTCCTCTTTTGGAGTTATTCATTGACACTAACATCCACCTAGCACTTCATACACAGGTGTCAGTATTACCTCATGCTCTCCACTGTCTAGGCAAACTGATGTGATCAAAGTGAGTGAAGATAATATTATATTGGATGGCAAAAAAACCTCCCACTGCAAAGTTCGGGAATTATTTTCTTGCATTTATTGATGTACCAATAAACTAAAAACTGGTACCTCTCCCTATAAGAGCGATGAAAATTAAGCTATTTTTTAAAAATCCTAAACCATCCCAACCTAATGAAATTCTAATTAAATTAGAATTAAAAAACATATATTGATATCAAATAAAATAGGAAGTTAAAGCAATGAAATTTGTTTTCATACATTTCCTGATAATTAAATAATATTTACAATACTCAATCAGGCAGAATAGTCACGAGGCAGAATGTCAAAAGATTCAAATTATTGACTTACTCAGAACTTAGTGAATTATTTAACTTAAAAGCAAAACATTACAATTAATTCGTTATATTGATAGTATGGAAACTATGTCATGCATAGCCCAAGTTTTCAGAAACTTTATTATAAGCAGACAAAATAAGAGTCGGATTCTCTATATTGTATATAAACATAAAGCTAAAATAATAAACTAATAAAATGATAATATGTAAGAAAATAAACTTTCCATTGTCCAATTTTATATGGAATGACTCATACTTATATTTAGAAACAGAGCTGTATTAAACTTTAGATTAAAGATGTGCTCTAAAAATTTTTTCATATTTTGTGAATTTATTTCTAGCTAAAGCTACATTAAAATACTAAAATTATTAACAACTTATCTAACGGGGAGAAAACAGTGTACAGCAATTGCATACAAAATTGGTAGCACTACTCATCTAAATATGAGCTTGTAAACTTGGGAATACCAGAAGGATCAGTGCTCGACTGTATATACTCCATGTAAATGATATGCCAAATTTTAACATGAGCAAAGCATAGCATATGCGGATGGTACATCTTTGATTTTTTGGGATATATCAGACATTAGTCTACAAAATAATATAAATGAACAGAAAAATTCATTGCTAGCATATTTTAGGGAAAATAATCTAAAGGTTAACATCGGAAAAAGTAATATAATGTAATTGGAACTTAGAAATAGTGACAAAGTCATTAATGTGACTATCAATGAAGAAGCAATAGAGCAAGTAAAATGTATAAACTTATTGGGCCTATAGCTAGATAGTAACTTAAAATTTCATAATCAGATAGATAAAATATGTAAAAAAAATCAGTTCAGCTATATATGTCATAAGGAAGTTATCTAAATATTTAACAACAGATATTCTAAAACTCTCTTATTATGGGATGATACACAACCACATTAATTGTGGAATTGAAATTTGGAGCAGTGTTGGAGTTACTAGTTTGAACAGAATACTCACTTCAAAAAATGAGCCTAAGAATCATATATAAGATAGGCAGCAAGGAATCATGTAGAAGTATTTTTAAAACACAAAATATATTAACGGTTGTCTCCCTCTATGTGTATAAGGTTAGTCTACTGGTTTTAGGTGTGCTCACCTAATTGTTTAGCCATTAACATACTTGTGTAATGAATCTTTTAGCAATGGCATTTTTCCCACTTGTCTCAAAACAGCTACAAACAAAACAGCTACAATACAAAAAAGGGGAAAAAAGTAATATGCCAAGCTACTGACCCATTGCAATACTATCAGTCTTCTCAAAAATTTTAGAAAAACTTTTCTACAAGCGACTTTTGAGTTTCCTAGAAAGGAACAGACCAACATGGCTTTAGAATGGGCTTTCCACTGAATCAGCAATATTCTTTGTGTGTGGGTTCCTCAGAGTCATTGATGAAAAAGATCATATCTAAGCTTATTTTTAGATTTATCAAAAGCTTTGACATGATTGACCACAAAAATGTGGTTAGAAAGACATGGAATTAGGGGGCATCCTCATCAGTGGATAAATTCATATCTAAGGAACAGGAAGCAATTTTTTTAAATTAAACACAAAGATAAGTTAGAATTCAAGAGCTACAGATCTAGTCCTCTAGTGATTAACTATGGAGTACCTCAGGGTTCCATACTAAACCTTATCCTATTTCTACTCTTCATCAATGACTTCAGTTCTGATGATCCTCATGCTAAGTCTCTTCTCTTTGCTGATGATACAAATGTCCTTGTAAGAGCAAATAATAAGGAAAACTTCTTAAAATCAATTCATCAAATTTCAGATAAAATAGTCATTTATTTCATTAACAGCAACCTTTTAATAAACGTTAATAAGACTGTTGCTATGGACATCAATACAAAACAAAACAAAAATTATCTGGCTCCACAAATCCAACTCCTCAATCAGACAATTGAGAAGGTAGAAACCATCAAATTTCTTGTCCTTTTGGTCCAAAACAGTTAAAAATGGGAAACCCACATAAGCCATATAAAAAAAAAAAATAGGTACAGCCTGCTATATGATATGGGTATTAGTAGGGTGCACAAGGGGGGACACCATTGGAATGGCTTACTTTGCACATGCCCACTCTTTCCTAAGACATAATATTCTGGGGGGAGTCACCTGCAAGAAAGGCATGCTTTATTATTCAGAAGAAAACAGTTTGAGCCATGGTAGTGGTAAGCCCTAGCACATCATGCAAACCGATGTTTAAAAAATTAGGCATTCTTCCCCTCTCTTGCATTTATTTATATGAAATAACAATGTTTATCTGTAAAACCAACAACAAAACAGATTCACTCTTCATTAAGAATGAATCTGTGCATCAGTACAATATAAGGAAAATCACAAATCTACATGTTCATCAACATAACACTTCCCTATCCCAAAGAACCATATTGTACTCTGGTATAAAAGAAATACAGCAAGAAAACAGATTTAAATTTTTCCTAAAGGCACATCTAATTAACCACTGCTTTTATTCCATTTAAGATTTCCTAGCTAAATATTATAATTATCTGTTATTACATATGTACACATTCTTCTTTTAATTCATATATTCCTATTTCTTATAAAACCTTATATTGTATTAGGCTCCTCACATTTTTAATTTTGTAAATATTGTATTTATTTCATTTTGACATGACCCCACATTGATTTATATTAAATTATTTTCATTACTTTGTTTTTTATCTCTAGTATTTACCTTTATGTTGTATTAATAAGCCTATGTCTGTATATTTTAAGCTGCACAATAACATTTTGTAAATTTTACAAATTTTATACAACCTATATTGTGGTACCCATGTACATATGTATGATCTACAAGACAAATAAAATGACTGTCTGATGTCTGCCCGCCCGCCTATGAGTAGGTTTTTGGAAACAGAATGTAATTGTAAATTATGCAAATCTGACACCTCTGAAAATTCATTGTCAGAGTTATTATTTGTAAATAAATGTATTAATAAGTATGAATAAATGTAATTATTGACATGATCTACATCCTAGAGTTTGTGCATAGAGTCTAATCTCAAAATAGGATCTACAGATTGCAATATGTATATAATAAATAGCATTGGAAATAAATGTTCAGACCATCACTTACAAAAGCAGTATACAGTTACTTACATATGGGTATAGAGTTTGCTATCTTTTCCTTCTAAAAAAAGTATATCCTATGATTGATGGTATATGCATATAATTTCTATATTTCAATTCAGTTGAGACAAAAAGACTGCTTACTGTAAACTCTCTTGAAATTATAAATGTGAATACTTACTGTTTGCCAATGGAGAGGAGATCCCTTAAAGGAATGTGTTATCGTGTCTGTAAACAGCGTGAAAAGGACAGAGAACACTCCACACAGGCCAGCTTAGCATATCAGGTAAAAACCCTCTGTACCTTGTTCCTTGGGGACTTCTTTTGCTGTGGGAAACAGCATATTGCACCAGAATATGCCATTATACTTCTCCAAAATGTATTTATTCACTATTAAAGAGGACTCTTGAAATACTGTTTTTAACTGGTACTAAGATTAAATGTGAAGATTATGAAAAAGTAATGGGTAATGTTTTTCTGTCCTTCATTTATCCCCTTTCTATAAAAGCTATAAAATATTGTTAAACAATGGAATACTTATTTGATTAAACTCTAGTGAAAGTGTTTTCTGTTGCAGGTAATGATGATGATGCCAATGAACCGCCCAAAATCAAATGAATATTCCTGTAAGTATAAAGTCTACACCTGTTTTAACATAATGATATATAAAAACTGAAGCTTTCCTGGCGACGTATTAATTCAAAATCTTCTCGGGCTTCTAGCCAAGTTTTTACCTGGTTAGAAGCCCGAGAAGATTTTGTATAATGATATATATTTTAGAGCAGGTATGGTGAAAAGGGATGTTACAATTATTGTATATGGACTCCCTCTAACTGGCAGTTGACCTTATTGCTCTTATTATCATTTGTATTATGTCTGCTGCTAGGTAGTATGGTGCATATTATCTATTTCTGCAATAAGGTATCTTTGTATTTTCACCTTCAGAAGTTAAAGAATTATATTTTTTATTGATTTAGCTCAGCATCACTTTTAGCTATAATGTTCTGATATTGTTTTGCATTTCACAGTTGTACAGTGTGGCTCAAAGTTTAATCCTCTCCTGGCACAAGTAATGACAAAAAGCATGTGCATGGAACCAATAGACACTATTGTTCAACTTGTACCCGATAAAAGTGATATTACTGTGAGTATTAAGTTGTATATATTAATTACATTTAGCATAGGTTAAGACAACTTTCATTTCTAAGTAACTTCATTTTTAAATGGTTATTAGACTCGCAAATAAGAGTTACCATTTAATTTTCATGGCACCCACAGGCGCTGCATTGGACAAAGCTGGTATACACTTTCAATAGGAAAAAAACATTTTTCATTTGAAGAAGACAAAACTGCTGTTTAGGTTATTTAGGTTTCCACTCTTCATTTAGATTTTTTAGATGGAATGAAAGTCACATATTTTACTTCAGGAAATGTGAAACAAATACACACACACGCACGCACGCACCCACGCACCCCCACGCACCCCCCCACACACACAGACCCACACCCCCACCCACCCCACCCCCACACCCAACGCCCCACCCCCACACCCACCACCCACACCCCCACCCACCCACACCCACCCACACCCCCACCCCCACCCACACACACACACACACACACACTCTCTCTCTCTCTTAAAATTTGCTAATTAAATAGCAAGGAAAAAAATAGATTCAAACCTAAAAATCCAGGCCCTTGTAATAACCCTATTTTTATTATCAGTTGCATTCAAGGTGTAATGGTTGTGTGTTTGACTTGTGTGTTTGTATTCATAGAATGACTTGTCAGTATTCAGCAGTTGTTCCAGGCAATAGTGAATCAAACAAATTATACAAATTATAAAGTGCTTTTACTCATAAATTTCTATTCCATAACATCTCTAAATAAAATTGTATTTTGTAATATTATAGTACAACCCAGGATCTGTGCTTGTTAAGCGTTGCCAGGGAAGTTGTGGGAAGCACATGTCATGCCTGCCTGCTGATGGAGAAACAAAACTTACTGAAGTTGCTGTAAGTAATACATTGTATAAGAATACGTTTAGACTTACATTACATCTAAGGGCTTTACTTCAAAATGAAGATTATTTAAAACAAATTCTGCAGTCTTTAACCATAAAATGCAAAATGATATCTAAGCAAATCAGGAAATGATTCCAGCAACTGCTGAATATGCTACAGTAATCCTGTGAAATGACTATTTATTTAATTTCTCTACATGTACCATGTACATAGTGTATAGAGGAAGCATTGTATTCCACCTAAAAATTTGATACAGAGATTTCACTAGAAATACATGTCTGAGATCCCCTGAATCTAAAAAAATGCATTGTAGAAATGTGTGTGTCGTTGGACAGCATAGCTCAAAAATAAAAAGTCCAATAAATACAAATGTGATATTTAAGTTCATTGTCTTCCAAGGATGTGACAAAGAATTTGAGGAAAATCCCCCCCTCCAACTATCCTTTATATAGAAAAAATTTCAAAAATTTTGATTTTCTCAAAAATGGCTGTAACGTTTTGACTAAAATACTGTATAAATACATGACAAGTAAAATGTATATATTGAATTTTCTGGTAATAGCCTCTGTAGACCTCCTCATTCTGGATGGCTTTTGCATGACTGGCAAACCTTTAGAGATAGACCAAAGCTTACTATACAAAAAATGTAGATTTCATTAAGAGATACAATTTATGTCATATACATTTTTTCATAGAGTTGACCATTTCTGAGATATTCCTTGTTATTGGTTTCAGTTTTAAAATACTTAAACTGTTCTCATAGAGGAATTTGTCAACCCCTGACCATGCAACGAAACAAATTTCAATCACATTGCAACCAGCATTTAAAAGATTTGACTATCTCTTTAGCCCATTGGTACTCCCTTATTTCCCTTCTACTAACAAGAAAGCAAGAAATAAAACCATTTCTGCTCATGTTTATTTTGATGGTCATGACGTAGATCGAAGAATAAGCTTTTTAAGATTAATTTGTTACAGAGATACTGAGAAAGCCATCTGAATAGAACACATCAGATCTCTTTTTATCAGGTGAAGTTCAGTTATTTCATTTAGTTGCATGTATACATTTTCTTCTGTAAATCAGTTCCAGATTACAGACAACTTTAAGAACAAAGATATGTATACTTACAACATAATTGTATGCATACAACCATACAGTATCTCTATCAATTACTGCCTCATGAGGTTCATTTAATAAATTTCTTCCCAGAAATGTTTTCAAATTAAACAGATTTTTTTGCACTATGTAAATAGAAGAGAATTTATGATAACTTGAGGAAAATATTTAGCAAAGTGCATGAGAAATGGTATGGAATTGTAAGGCAGTGCAAGGAGGAGGTAACGAGTAAAAGAGAGAATGGAATTATGAAGTATATAATTGAAGAGGGTTCTTATAAACCAATAACAAGGGTATTAATGGGTATTAGGACCAAAGGTACCAACTCTCAAGGATATAAATTTAGCGGAGTAAGTTCAATGAAAAAGGAGAGAATGAAGGTATATTGTAGTAAGAAATGCTTGTGTTAATGATTAATGATGATAAATTTATTCATATATTATGCAGCTTGTAGGGACTATCTTCAGTTAATATATCAGTTGATTTAAGTTAGTTATGAGAGAAGAGTTTGTATTAGAAGCTGTTTGATTATAAGTTGCTGTTTCAAATGTTCTTAGAACATTTTCCATATCATGGTAAAATTTCAATGCAGAAGTTACTTAATATAAATTGTATGTTTGTGAATTCTATATGAGTTATGTAAAACTCATGAGAATAAATAGGTCTTCATCAACTATTTAAAAACATTCAAAATACACTGTTTTTTGTTTATCAACATACACAAAGAAGTAGGTATATGCACAAACAATGTCTAAGTGACCATGGTCGAGCGGTCAGCAGCTGACTTTGGATCCGGAGGTCACAGGTTAGATTCCCAGCTGGGGCAGGGAATTTTTCTTTAACCAGAATTATTCCCTACCCCCACAGAGTCTGGAAGTATGAATGTGAATAATACCTTAATCTCTTTATACAAAAATACAATTTTTATGCTAAAGAAATGAAGTGGCATTCAATTATTGATAAAGATTTTCTCTTTATTTTATTTTAGATATTATCACAGTTTAAAATTTCTTTTGTCATAATAAACTGTAAAAACATTCCCATAATGCAAGCTAATACCTATTTTCAAAATAATTTAGAAAGCTGTTATTTTAGATGAGGAAGATGTTTTAAATAATAGCGCTGAAATATTTGTCAAAAGAGTAGATGATATGTCAAATGTAATTAAAAGCATGGTTAGTTATAATTGGTTAAATAGCATAAAGCTCAGTCTTTCAAATTATGTACTCTACACTCAAAAAAATCACAATGAGATAAAGCTGGATATGAAATGTTTACATTTTGAGGATGTAATAAAAAAAATGCAAAAGAATACTTACATTTAAATAAAAGGTGGGTTATTTTGACTCTATACTCATTATGCTTATAATTTAGAATGAAGAATTCAGTTCCTTGATTGCTCCCAATGGAGGTTACTGAATCAAACCATAGTATTCTTCTTAACATAATGCAATTAAAATCCAATCAAATTCTCTTTGATCTGGCAATTATAATATACCCTGAAGTTAAGATATTTTTGAAAAATTTGTCTTACTTATAAGCTACTAATACAGCTAACAAAATTTTGCAGGTACAACGAGTTCTTACTGGAAAGAAAGGCCACAAATGTATCAAAGTGCTTGTGGAAGAGCACACCAGATGCACTTGTGGATGCAAACAGATGCCATCTGACTGCCATCACCTTCAGGTTTGTGTTACATATAAGGGACAACTGGTTTGTGTATATGTTTGATTAATTTTATTTATAAGCAATTTTCTTTCACAATACATCCTTTTTATGCAGTTTAACAACTGCCTCATAACTGTAATCTTTCAGAATTATGAAATGTGTATGTAAATTAGCCTAGTAGGCATTGTTTGATATCTTAAAGTGTCCTTTTCTATACTCTTTTAGGGAAAACTTGGAAAAGATTCTTACACACTATTCAATCTCCTTGAAGAGCTAACTTGAACCCTATTGTTCCCAGGCAGAATGTTGTTAATTTTTGGAGGTGCATATTATTCTTTTTTAACTATAGTTATGGGCATAGTATAACACTGCTTTTATTTAGGAGCAGGGAAAAGATCTTCCCATGTCACTTGTAAATTTTATGACACCAAAAATAAATTGTTTTGGTGTCCAACATCAGTAGACTTCAACAAATGCAGTTGTCAGTGCAAATACACTTTTACAATTCTTCTCATTTTTCAGTTCTGACTGTCTCAAAGTAAATGAATATGTCTTATATTTTGCCCATGGTTAAGAGCCAAACTTTTCCTAATGGTGATCAAATTTATTGTCCTTCACTGCACAGGACTCCAACATAAATATCCATATTATGAAATAACAAACCCAGCCAGAAAAATTATACCTAACAACGTTTTCATTTTTTTTTTTTTTTTTGCTTTATTTAGGCCTACTTATAACCATGTTGGAGAAATAATTTAGATAAAGAACATAGTTGAAATATGATGTTTCTGTCATAGTAAACTATTCTTATATGAAAGGTATTGGTTTGAGTGACCCAGTTAGTTAGACGCAAGCCTTGTGATTCCAAGGTCATGGGTTAAAACCCAGTCCAGACCAAAGTTTTTTAAATGCACTTAAATATAACAGCCCCATCTCATTAGATTTATTGGCATGCTAAAGAAATTTTGGCACACCGGTGGTGCTGATATGATCCTGGCAATTAGCAGTGTTGTTAAAAAATAAAAGATTTATTTATTTTTTATTTGAAAGTTACCAACAGCAGCAACAACAACAATAATAATGATAACAATTTGAACACAAAGAGCAACTGGTGATGGTGGTGGTGGTGGCAGTGGCATTGCTGGCAGTGGTGTTTGTGGCAGTGGCGGTAGTGACAGGGTTGCTCATCAGCTATGTACTCATAATTGAAAATCATCTCAATGGCTTCGACATAGACTTCTTTTTTTTTTTTTTTATTGTTCCATTTTGCTTGGAATTGTAATCGTCGTCATATCTGTAGCATTTTACCTTTGCAATGTATTGCATATTGATAATCGTCTTTAAATGCATACAATTAGTTATCATTGGATTTCTGGTTTTTCTTTGGATTTTGTGCATTGGATCTCTCTCTCTCTCTCTGTCTCTCACACACACACACACACACACACACACACACACATGCCCATGCAACACACACACACATTCATATTTTCATTCATATTTCCAGACTCTGGAGAGTATAGGACAGGCAAGTGTCCTATTAAGCAGAATATTATTGTTATTATGGTTAATATTATTGTTGTTATTATAATCATCATCATCCCTTTGCTTATTATTATAATATCCATGCCGCTTTAAATCTATAATATAATACAAATATGTTATAATATGAGAAAATATATGAAAGCAATTAAGAATGGTTGAGAACAAAAAATGACATGGCAACTCTTTAGAAACACAGATTATGATCTTTGTTTTGTAGCCAGCAGGATGAGGATAGGTAGGTTATGAGGAAGAATGCTATATTCTTTCCATAAGTATGTATCTCATCCATAATTGAGTATGGAAAGTATAAATTCAGTGGTGTTGGGGACAGAGAGCTCAAGTTATAATTGTGAACTATTAATTATTGATGAGGAAGAGTGCATGTCTGTAGTGAATGAGTGGATTGGTTTCACCCAATGTTTGAGTAAAACATGAAAATTTATTACCATTAGTTACTATGTTCAAATCATGCTCATGGAATTAAGAATATATGTACGTAAAATACCTTTCAGTACCGATACCGGAAACTTGACCAATTGCCAGAACTATACCTGGCAAAGTAATACTGTCTCTTTCTTTTGATTTTCTCGAGCCATGGAAGCACTGTTTTAATGTATAAGATCAGTGATTCTCCACGAGGTAACATTTTGTTAAATTTATAAATATAAAGTCATATTAAGAAAATACTCCATAGTACACAATCACAACAATTCTTGGAGTACTAGTACACACCTAATATGCAACAGTTGTGGCTAAGATGTTGATTGAGGCTTGTTTTTCATTTTATTTGTAACTGTGCTCAATGGATAAGGAAGAGTTGAAAGGCCGACTTGGACAAGGTTTTTTAATTGGATAGGCAAAGTCAAACTGAAAAATTCAGTACCATAGCTGGGATTTGAACCACGGATCTCCGGTCTCTAGCCGGTTGCTCTACCACTGAACTACCATGGCAACATGCCAGCATAGCATTGAATTTCTCAACTGACTCACAACCCCTGTCCTACGTACGGCTTGTGTGAAAAAAATAGTTAAATCAATGCTAAAGGTTTTTAAAATTCATAATCAAACTAGTCAAGTTGAAGAGCTCTCTCTGGATCTGTGCTAAACATTTCAAGACCACAGATTACTGAAATCCAAAGCTTACTAGTCAAGGGTAAGCAAAATTCTTTTATCATATTTTTTATAACTGGAATGAGCTAGGTATATCATAACCTGTCGTTTTCATATACTATTCTGCTGATTTCATTTTGCAAACAATTTATATTCAGAAATTTGAAAGGTTAAAAGTATAATATATTTGAATATAAACCAGTAACTAAATGCAATATTAGGTTAACTTAGATCTGAAGGTGAAATGCCACAGGTGATCCCGATTTTAAAGTGTAATATTAATAAGTCCAGATGTGAAATCCACTAAATTTGTCATAGGATCCTAAAAGTTTGTAATAGACCAGTAATTACAAAGAAACTGTAACGGTAGAATAACCAAATCCGGATCATGTATGGAAGTAAATGGGGATTAATATACATGAATATATAAAGTGGTAACTAAATGTATGTTTATATATTGTATATTGGTCTTAGCTTAGAGGAGCTGCAAAATGCAAGTTACACTCCCCTCCCCAAACTATCACATTCCAAAATGACTACAGGCCGAAAACCTAACATTATTCAGTTTACAGTCAACTGAGGAGCAGAGTAATGCAAGTTCTATAAACTTCATGTTTTAAGGATGATTTGAATGATTTTCTAAGCTTTGACAGATCCTTTGGGTCAAAATTGGCTTTTCTCCAAAATATGCTTGGGAGTTCCTAATATTCATCATATTTTTGGCACAAAACAATTTTGTTAGAATTAAATTTTATTCAGCAGCACCAAAAACATATAAATAATTTAAAAATTAGCTTCTGAGCAAACATTATACGTTATTACTGTTCACATTCTTCCTGGTAATGTACGCTTAAATGAAGGCTAAATAAACAATTTTTTGTGTAATTTTACAAGGTTAACTCAGCTAACACTTGAAATACATTAAAGCTTGCTTCCTTGTTTGTGACCTACATTGAAAAGAAAATGCATAAATTGGCATATTTATTCTAGTAATTCACATTAAATTTTGAAAACACACTATAACACAGATTTATTAACTCATGGTATTTGTACAATATTATACATACTCATCTATGGAATAAAATGTGTGCAGTAGTAGGAAAGATTTTAAACATTTTTAAAATGGTGGATTTTAGTAATTACTTTGATATTGTGAGGCAATATGTTAAATAGTCTAATACCCAAATTCTTTACATTATTTTTAGTATGCTGGTTCTACAGAACTGAATATGTAGTGCATTCTTTTGTCGAGTGCTATACTGATGGAGGTTTTGATTTATTTCAAGCTGATTGTACATTTTTTTAATATAAGTTAATGTCTCCAATATAAATACGCAAGTAAGAGGCAATATTTTTTATTCTTTGAAAAGAGCTCTACATGAGCACCGACTATCCTTGCCACTTATTATTCTGATTAGGTTAGGTTAGAATAAGAATAATGTAAAAGAAGTTGTACAAATAATATTCATTCATTCATTCATTCATTCATTCATTCATTCATTCATTCATTCATTCATTCAACTATCCACTCTACAGCCATAGTATCATACTGTCTGAAACAAGTTGGCCGTGTTTCATTACCAGTGTTGGAAACTGCATAATCAGTGGTTGCTAATGTAACATCCCACTAAATTGTTTAATTGCTTTGAGTTTTGAAGTTTGAACTTGAATTTCTTATGTATAGCAAATGCCTACTGAAAGTTAATTCCTTTTTTTTTTACTTTCTCAAGTCCAAATGTACAATGTACATAGTGGATAGACAAGTATTGTATTCCACCCAGCATTTTTAGAAAAAGGTCTGTGTGTATGCGTGTGTACAACATAGCTGAAAAACAAAAAGACCATTAATGCCAAACTTGGTATTTGTATTTAGTATCTTCCAAGATACAGATTTTCAAGAAAATCTGCCCACCAGAAGCCATCCTTTACTTGGAAAATTGTTTGAGAATTTTGATTTTCTCAAAAATGGCTCTAACGATTCTGATTAAAATACTGTATATAAAGTATGTTTACATTACAAACAAAATATATATGTTGAATTTTCTGAGAATAGCCTCTGAAGACCTCTTTATTCTGGATGAGTTTTGCAAAATTTTGCATAACAGTTAAACTGTAAGAGTTAGGAAAAACTTACTATACAGAAAATGCAGATCTTGTTAAAATATATAACTTATGTCATATATGCTTTTCTTGTAGAGTTTACCATTTTTTATATTTTCTTGTTATTGATTTCATTTTTTAACTACCTAACTTTTCTCAAATGGAACTATGCAAAGTTAACAAAACCTCAATTGTTTCACTTAGCAACCATCTTTTAAAAGATATGACTATCGCATCAGCTAGAGAAAGTCATGTGAATGGAATACGTCAGATTCTTTTTTCTAATGATGAAATTAAATAATTATATTGTTTTTCACAAACCTTCAACAAATTAATGAAGAAATATTACCTTTTTCACGGTCTTGTATAAAAAATTGATGAAAGATTTCTCCCCTCTCAGCAAAGAGCTTAATTCCTACCTTGGGAAGAGGGAGGTAGTAGGAATGGGAAAGTTGTGTTTTAGTTCTGAAGTGTATAGGTATTCATTCAAATTAAGAGATTTTATATTTTTAAAAAATACTTGGGAGAAGAGAGAAAGAAATTATGTTTAACATTGCTTTTGAAACAGAGAACCTAGTTATTTGCTTACAAAAACACCTTGCCAATTGACACAAGATAGTCTTTATACATAAAAGAGTTGGGCTTGTAGGGGTTTTACAACCTTTTAGTGATGCTGTAAAATTATTTTGTAAAGAACATATAAATTCTTTAGTATCTAATTATATTATGTTTGTGCTGTATTTTCTTCACTTTTATCTTCAATTTTATGTATATCAATAGGGGAATAGCATGGTTAAGAGCAGGAATATGGAGGCTAAAAGGATAATGAAATGGGCACCCATAAGGTGAATGTCCATTATGTTGGGGAAAGGAAGATATTCAACATGTAATTTTTTGTTGTAAGAACTCTGAGAAATGGAGAAAAGAAAATATATGGACAAAAATTAATAGGAAATCCAATATAAATAAAATTATAGTTAAAAACTGTAGGACATTAGAACAATATTTAGAAAAAGTAAAAAATAAATGGAAATGGACTGTTAACAGAGAAGAACTATAGTTCATGAGCATTTAGTAATACTGGTAGTGGTAGCTACTGTAATATGTTTTGATTGCCATTTTTTTTTTTTTTTTTGCTATAACTTAAATTGAACTGCCCTCTGTGAAAAAGTGGCCAGGGTCAAATTCTAGTGGGCAGTATAAGATATGTATGGTATAATATGCGTATTTCTTAGTGCTTCAAAAAATTTAAATTTATATATAAACTTATTACAGCTTTATAATTATATAAACAGAAAACAGGGCAGAATGTGAAGAATAATTATAAGCTAAACTTTTAAGAATGATATAAATTTTTAATTTTATGAATTCTGCAGGACTACATGCCTGAATCATGCATGTGCCGGTGTAGAAATCAGGACACAAAGGTGAAATGTGACAGAGATAATAATTTCTGGATGGAAGAGACATGTTCATGTATTTGCCCTGATATGCAAACCTGTACCACTCCCAAGAAGTGGGTCCCTGAACTCTGCAGGTAAGAACAACGATACTTTAGAGGTTTGGTTTTAGGTTAAGCAACAAAGATATTTAATTACATAAAATAGTGCTCATATACAGGAATACTTTAATATATTACATTTTATTTATTTTTTTTTTTTTCTGAGGGTGGTAAAGCATTAAATAATTTAAATATTTCCATTGCTGCATGAAGTACTCCATTTTTCACTAATGTTTCATTGCTGACAATGAGTGCATAGTTTTCATTTGATTTAATGGAGAAAACTATTTTGTTTTGTTAACAAAAATATTTTTAAAAGTAATAGATGCTAGTTGTTAAATGATATCCTATATGACATACTACTTTAACCTAATTCTTGTCATTATTATAGAAATTATATTTTGTAATCCATATGAAAATTGTTTATGTGGGTCTATAAAAGATTATTCAGGACATTTTGCAGTTTTAAAGCAATAGATAATCATTAGGTAATTATGCAACTTAAAACCATTTAATATGCCAAATGTACCGTAAATTTTTAAGTGCATTGAATGTTTCACACAATATATAAGAATTTTGTTATTTATTAATGAAGTAGGTAATGTTATTCCATTCTGTTCTACCACTATAATAACTTTTTTTCTGTTACAGCTGCATGTTGGTGAATGAATAGAAGAAATATGGTTATGAAATTACACTGCTTCTATGCTGAGACCTCTGTGTCAACCTTCAGAAAGCTACTGCACTCACTCATGTACAGCAATTTTTTCTTTCAAGACATGCAATGATATTGCATGCTTAAGATAAGGGTCCTGCAACTGCTATTAACCTATTTATAAAGGATGTAAAGTGATAAATTGTTTATAAAGTATAAATTATTTGTGATTTTGTGCTTGTTAAGACATTATACTGCAAAATCAGTAAAAATAAATGTTTACCAATAAAAAATGTACCTAAGATAAATATAGGGTGTGTGTTTCAATTTCTAGTTGCAGGGCGATGATTTTATATTGCCCTTATCCTGATCATCATCTCTGATTAGAATATTGAAGTATCTTTAGAGAGAATGCACAAGTTCAGAGTTCATGGTAAAAGCTGTAGTTCCTTCAATTCACTACCATCCCCCATACCCCCCATCATACTATCAGAGGTAATGAACACTCCTGCTTAGCATGTTCAGCCATAAATGCATCTAATCATCACTTGGTGAAACAAAGTCTGCCTAAAAGTCATTGTAAATCATAAGCAGCTTTGGAACAACAATAACAAAACCAAACAACATATAATACTTGCAACTGTTTGTAATTCCTAGGCATTTCTTTTTAAATCACTAAATTCTTTTTGAGGCCTAGGGATAGTTTTCAAAAGTGCCAGGTCATGCTGGGTCTGGTTCAGTAGTGAGAAGGGATTTATCTTTTCTTAAACAACTTCCCTGGCTTATAATTAGGGCTCAGAAGTTCATGCATTTGTCTATTTTGTCATTCATATGTATGATTATACTTAAGTCTACAACTTATGGAATTTGAAAGCCATTTTACTGTACACCTGTCACCAAAAAAAATGAGTAATGTTTGGAATGCCAAGTTCGTCTTAAGTCCCTCATGGCACAGCACTTGTGTACACCATCTGCAATACAGTTGTGTAGTGGCAGCAACAAGTTGTCACAAGTTCCAAATCTTAATATTACTAACCCATATGATCATTAATCATAATAAAATACATAACTCAAGCTTCTTCAGCAACAAACTATCAATATTAACTAAAAATATTAACTACACAAAACATAATATAGTTTGGATTGTAAAATCTGCCACTTTACATGTGTGTTCACCGTAGTACTGTGACAAAACATAGGCTACTCCATCGGGTGAGGGTCACAGGTTCACTTCTCGCATGTAGCAAACACCTTTTTTTCCTTCTCTTAATGATCTTGAATCAATACAGACCGGCTATTTATTTGACATGTTTGTTTCAAACACGACATTCGGTACAGTTAATAATATGATAGTTATTGTGATGCTTCTTTAAGGGTTTATTTTAGCAAACATTAATATGCTGTGCACCAAAGCATGTGGTGTGCAAAAATACTAAAGGTATTGTTAACAAAACCAGTGTTTTGAAACATTTTTTAAGATTCAATTTTGGGCAAATTTGATGTTTTTGGGAGGTAGTAACTTTTTTTTTATTATTTGTAACTTCACAATTTTAGTTTGGTCATGTATCTGTATTGTGTTGGGGTTGAATATCAAGGGATGGTCTAGGTGTACTGTGGCAGCTTGAAGATGCAATGTATGGTGTGCAATACAGGTAATCCTCAAATAATATTTTGATTCCCTCTGTGAGAATGTGTGGGCTGAGGTAAAAAAGGGAGCTGCACTCCATAACTGTAAATGGGCAAAGGACAAAAGATGGCCTCTAGGTACAAATTTGAGAAGCCTGGGCTCTTGAAGCTTCTTGTCCACATTACTGTAGGCATTTATTTTGTCTATGCCCCAAAGATTGAGGACAGTTATATGGGCTGAGGGTCCTTACACCCGATGTTAATTATGTTTATTTTTTGTGTTTTAGTTTTAGAACGGTTTAATTACACATACTTTTATAGTGTTAGTAGAATTATGTTTTTGTGTGCAATTGTATGTTGTACATATCCAGTCATAAAATTATCAAAGATAAAAAAATGAAAAGCAACGTAGGATTTGAATCTAGGAACTTATGAGTGGAAGCAAGGCCTTCTTAATCTCTTGACCACTGTAACGTTGTTCTGTGATCTGTTTTCAGCACTCAGAAGTTAACCACTGGGCTGTCAGTCACAGACCACTGTATGTTCTTTTGTGTGCATTGTGAACACAGCTTTTATGAAGATACATGAAGCTCTTCAATCGACACATGTAATCTGGGAATGACTCATTTTTTATGTCCATGGGTATACATATAACAAAATATTTTATTATGTTTCCAATGTTTTAATGCATATATTATATTTTAACAATGTTTTTTTTTTTTCAGTTGGTTTATAGCAGGAAGCCTAAGGTTTGTTAATTCATTGGACTCAAACTCGCTGCATCAGTTATAGAAACAGTTCTAAATATTATCATGCAATGAGTTAGACAACTATCTTGTTTTCATATGTACAAATTTTTCATTCTTACCAATTGGTATATTACATTACTAGAAACTATACCTCCCTTAAATGAATATCTTACTGTTTTTTGAAGAAATAATATGCAAACTGTGATATAGGATAAAAAGTCAAACAGAAAATAAAAAGGAAATATAAATTTAAAAAACCTACTTTTCATATCTGAGATGTTCATGACGTTGTCAAAGGAAAACTATACCAAGAAACTCGTCTCTTTCTGTGGATAGTTAATATCATTAAAATATGCCACCGTAAGTTCCTGTGAAGTATGGAAAAATTTCTTACATTTCAAAAATGTTTTGGGGAACAACAGGAAACATATTTCAGCTGAAAATATGTGCAAGGTGATTTTTATAAATCACAGATCATCAGTGAACTTTGGCAAGGAGATTATTTCTTTTCAACATCTAAGAAATAATGTAAGTTTATTAATTTGTATTCATACTAATTCACTCTTTTAATGGCAGGATGTTCTTTCAGTTTTATACTGCATATTTATTGGCATATTTTGAGGTTTTAAGAGCATATCCTTTTATCAATTAAAATTTAGTTGAGTAACACTACATCACTTACTTTTTTATTTCGGAAAACATGTTTCAGAAGCCATGTGCTTCCATTGTCAATTCCTTTGGTCGACTATAAGTAAGTGATGTAGTGTTACAAAATCGACTCAACTAAATTTTAATTGTTAAAACACATCACTGTCTCAAAGTCCACCATATATCAGGATATCCTTTTATGTTTGGTAGACTCTTAGGGCATGAATTTCTAGCCCTAACCTATGAGAGAAAATTCTATATCCCCATTTTCATAAATCAGAAAATTATTTTTGAGGTCTAAGCTTGTGGGAAAAAGCTTGTTTTCTTACTTCCCTGGGTTATGAAAGAAAGTTTTGCAGGTGCTCCCCATAGCAACAGATACTATTTGAAGGTACTATACCACATATTAAGTCATCATATATGATGTTTATGTGAAAGTTATTGATGGTAATGGTATTTCACTTAATATTTGACCCAAACATTCCAAGAACAAGTTTCCGTTGTAAATGTAGGTTTTTTAAGCCTCTAAAAACTTATTAGCAAAAGCTTCATGCACATACTGCCAGAAAGTAGCAACAGGTTTTACACACTTCTAATGTAGAAGAATATCTAAATTTGTTCCCAGAGATGATGACAAACCACACAGCCTTTTAGTCATTTCAATTATTTGGTTCTTGACTTGGTTCTCATAAAAGAAAGAGTGAAATTTTAGTTTGAAGACTGACATAAGATAATCTTACAATTGTGAGAAAAATCATAAGAAATATTTTATAAAGGAAGGGGAATTACACTTTTTGTATAATACAGCTCCAGCACTATGTGGCAGCAATATATAAATCTGTAAACAATGGAAATGTTATGCTATGCTAGAGGTTATAGTTGGAGGGGACATGGGGGTGTTGAGTAGTATCAATGGGAATTTGGCCATCATTTGTATAGAGCAATGATGTGACTGTTCTGATATTTCTGCCTATATTGATCACCTAGGAGCAGTTTATGAATCAAAAGCTTGTTCTATTTATTGATTCTGGCAAAAGAAGTTTAAAAAGTGTTTTTCTGTTCAATAGAAATATTCTTTTGGAATCCTTCCTTGGACTAGTTTTGCAATGATTAATTTATTAACACTGCTTTAATTAATGGTTTTAATACTGATTTTATAAATAAAAAAATTGAGAAGTTTAAATATCAAAAAGCTATTAAAGATATTTCTACGCTTAGGAAAATAAAAGGTAATTACATTTTTAAAAAATTTACTTATCACCCTTGGGCAAATAAAAAATTCACAAATATTTTCAAACAGCATGGCATAATATTGGTTCCTCAAAATAAATACAGTATAAAAAATTTGTTAGACTTTTCTAAAAAGGATGAAATTTCAAAAAATAAAAAATCTGGCATTTATCAATTAAACTGTTTAAATTGTGACCTTGTTTATATTGGTAAGACTAAATGTCATTTGGAAACCAGAGTAAAAGAACACTTTAGGAATATTAAATACAAACAAATTGATAAATCAGCTGTAGCAGAACATTTTTGGAAATTTAATCATGAAATAAATCCAGATGTTAAATTATTAAAACACTTAAATGGGCCCATAGATTTAATGGTTTGGGAGAAAATATTTATATTAAAGTATAGAAATCATGCAATGAATTTTGATATACCTCCAATTGACACTCCCAAATTTGTTTTGATTCCAGTAGTTAGCAATGCATTAGTACACAATCCACCTAGTAGCAGTAACCATAACAGTGTAAATAAACAACATAAAAAAAAGAGACCAAAAGGATATGTTGATAATGCAATGAAATCATTGCGAAACTAGTCCAAGCAAGGATTCCAAAAGATAAGTGAAGATTTGTGCAACTATTATTTTTATAGAAATATTCTTGTTTTCGTTCCAATAGGTCATTCAGTATCCTTTAAGGGAAAAAAAAATTGTCTATTGTTCCAGAAAAAATTAAATGTCATAATACAATTGATATGTATGATCTTAAGGGTTACTATATTAAGTATATATAACATGGCACCAAAAAATCATATAAATTAACATTTAAATCTTAAATTAACAAAAGTGGTGAACTCACACTTGGATTTCCTCTGAATGGCATTGTGCTATTTGTTGGCATCAGTTTCAACTTGAAGATGATGAGCAGGAACAGGCCTTGGCTTAAAGTATCTTTCTGAAAAAATATCTTAATTTTGGAAATTCTGACACAACACTGCTAGAGACAAAAAATGTTATAAATATCTCACTAATTGACCAACAAAAAGCTTTATTGCCCCTTTAAATATCAAATTAGGGATAATTAAGCAACATGTTATAGATTTGGACAAAAGCAGTCCTTACTTCCAATACTTTGTTCATGAATTTCCAATTATATCCAATGAAAAGTGAGAAACACGTTTTTGATGGGCTGCAGATTTGCCAACTCATGAGTGGCTAAAAATTCAGGGCATGCACTCATTCAAGGATTTTATCATGCTTCTAGGCAATATAAAATATGTCCAGTATGCATAATCTGAAAAACATCCTGAAAAGTTGAAGAAATCTGGATATAATTTGAGCTTGAAGTTACATTTACTTATTCTCGTGCTCAGTATTTCCTGGAATTAGAAGTACAAAGTGAAGAACAAGGTGAATGATTCCATCAGGACATATATGAAGTCTAAACATGTACTAGGGTTGAGGAGATATGGGCATAATAGCTGACCACTATTGATGCTTAATAAGAGAAAAACTCACACTCAACTCAACATTCGTTTTCCACAAAGAAGAAAATACTTTTGCTATGGTATGCTTGAAGTTTTGTAACTAATGTTTAACATGTATGTGAATAGTTGAAACTTAATCATGTATTGAATGGTTTCAAGTACTTAAAATAACGAATCTATGAAAATCCAAAAATTCAGTTTTCTTCTAATTGCTTTGATTTTCTTACTATATATTTGTAGCATAAAACTTCAGTATTTTAATGAGTTATGATAAACTACTATTATTTAATTTGTTTAAGAGAAAAAACTTCCCTTGTACAAGAATTATTGAAGCTTTCAACATTTTCAGTGTGAGTATGGAAAATTAACTTCAAATGAACTATTTAATATTTTTAACTAGTGAGCAAACATTTTTAAACCCATAATTCCTGAAGCTCTTCTAAAAATTTCAAGCTCATAATTATAAACTGTAGTCCAAGGAGCAGTTTGAATAATGAAAAAGGCTGAAAAAAAGCAATTTAGAAAAACAGAGCTTTATAGTAGTTCAATGTGGTGCTTTTCATAAATAGTACAGAACCAATAAGTTTATGTACATTAAAACTGCAAAAAACAAAACATTAAAAAATATATTTTTTAGTAAATTTCCCAATGTATTTTAAATTGTTACTAAAATGTTAAAATACTATTAAATACTTGTTTGTGATATGAATTTGGTCCATAAAATTAGACCTTGCTATTCCTTAAACCCTGTCATGGAAATAAATATATTGTATGTAATATATGCAGGCCTGTGTCATCCTTAAATTTGAAAATTATTCCTAGTTTCATGTTCCTTTCTATAACCCAAATGCTCTTTACTAAATGTCATTTTTATTTTAAATGTTAACTTTATGTATAAAAATAATTTTTGTTTATGGAAAATATCTAACCACAATAGAGAATCCTATTATCCTACTTCCTCCTTGTGGTTTTCATTTCCTGCAAAATCATGCTGAAATATGTCCATATTTTGCTTAGATACCAAGATGTTTAGAAAGCAACTTTTTTGTGTTGCTGCTTTTATGATTTTAACCACAAGTTTGTGCAAGGAAGATTTTGAAAACAATGTAAGTATGCATGCTTCTTTTCATGGTAATCTTGTCAGAGCAGAAATCCAAGAAACTTTGAATAATTTATACATTTAAGTTTTGATAATCATTTGACTGTTAATTTTAATAAAGGATACTGCTTTTTAACTGTAAATATGCAACATCAATAAAACAATATATTTTTATCAGCATCACATTGATAACTGACTGTGGTACAATGACAGTTGCAACTAATATTCTTTAAATATTACAGCATGCAAAGTAAAAGTTTCAGTGCCCACCAAAAACAATATGTATATATACATTATTATATAACAATATAATACTTTATATATTTATATATGTTATTTCTTATAAAACAAACATTTAGACAACTTTCAAAGTATTGAGGAAAGTTATTATTTAGTGATATACAAAGCATTGACAATGTTAACAAAGGCACTCCATGCCACATTGTGAACTGTGGAGGGATCTGATGGAAAGAATGCAAATTATTTGTGAAATTATTTGAAAATGTTCTGACACAATACAAATCGAGTTGGCTTACCTCCCCTTATGCAGGACTGACATTCCCCTAGGACTTATAATGGTGCCTACGGGTCAGAAGCCTGTTGGGGAGCCAACGGCATGAACCACAGAATGCAGAACCTGGAATGAGTGGTTGGCCCATAGCCAGGCATGAGCATGAGGAAATGAATAATATGAAATGTTAGTGAAATGAATGATAGGAAAGGTATTGATGGAGCAATTGGTGGAATGGGTGGCAGGGAAAACCAGAGGACCTGGAGAAAACCTGCCCATTGCCACTTCGTTCATCACAAATCCCACATGAGGGTGCTTGGGATCAAATCTGGGCTATCTAAGTAGGAGATAGCAGTCTAACCACTCAGCCACGGCACCACCACCACAATTAAAATATTAGAGTAAATTGTTTTCCTGAATTTATACTGTAATTTTCAAACATATTTTCTGGAGAGATTTTTAACCCTCAAAGTCCTTCCCTGGGTGTGTCACTGGTACAAGGCAACAAGTAATTGGGAAGAGGATATATACAAAAAGGAATAACAAGAAAGGTAATAACTAGCAATAAAAATTTTATCATCAGAAGGTGGGAGAATAGAATAAAGAAAGTGAATAGAGAAAAAGAGAGGAGTCAGAATTGAGATTTAGTTTATGTTGAGGACCAGAGAGTCACAACTTTGAGAACTTGCAGGAAAAATTATGTGAGTCTTTATTGTAAGAAATCTACAACATTTGTTATATTTTTTGTAGGGAATAAAATAAATAAATAAAAATAAATACATAAAAATATAACTATATATATAATTTTTAGTTTTCATTATATTATTAGGAACTATAGACAACAGTTAGCCAATGCTATTCCTACTTTAATTTCTTTCATTATAATAATAATGATGGTGGTGGTGGCGGCGGTGGCAGCGACGACTATGGGTCCTAGAGTGTTTAAAAGAATTGACTGCCTCATGTTTCTCTTCATTTTAAACAGTCTCATTTCTTGTATTTGTTATGTTACTGCCATTCTCCATGAATTTAGTCTTAGTATTGTTAACCTCCAGACCAGCTGTATTTGTTTCTAATACCATTTGGATTAAGTCTTCATTTATTGCAGTTGTATTTTTAATCAACAGTGATATATCATCTACATGAGCCAAATATTGTATGGTTGGATTAAAATTGTATCTATCAATGTCTTATTATTTTTTTAAGATCAATATTAAATAACAAAGTTTAGAGTGAGTCTCCTTGTCTTATGCCTATGATAATTTATTATGGATTTTCACTATATTCACTGTATTGGTGCCATTTTACTAGGTCTGAATAGTTACATGGAATATCAAATTCCACCATGGCTTTCAATACTAAATTTTCAACTAATAGTATTTACCAAACCAATGTTTTGAAGTATTATTAAAATCAAAACTTGGACTCTCGTTATTAAAATGACATAAGTCATAACAGAGTAGATGTATTGGAAGATGTACCAAGGAAGTAAAATGGATTAAGCTTAAATTAAGATTTTCATTTACACTGAAATGAATTATTGTGCAATTCATAACAGCTGTAATTAATTTATCCTTAATTTCAAAAATTGTTAATTCATTAAACAAAAAAGTTACTAAACTTACAGTATTTATCTCCGTATTATCTCTAGAAGCCACAATATCTCTTATTAATTCTTCTAAGTATCGTTCGTTATATCTAGCCAGAATGGTAGTAAAAAATGTATTTATTTAATGTATTGAACAATGAAATACTATTACTATATGTAAGTATATTTTTTTCCTTTTCCATACATGGGACATATTAAAGCTTTGGGAGCATTCCTTGTTCCTGTATTCAATATTAATTAGTACATGTAGACATTTCCATAATTGCCTTATTTATCTGAACAAGACACTTGAATGCAAGACGACCCTATTTTTCAGAATTTAAATTTGCAATTTAGCATATCTTCTATATAGGTATAAAAATAAGCATAACTTAATGTTTAAATGAAATTTAAACGTTTGCCATATATTTTGAACAAACTATTAGACACTAAGCTGATTAAGTCCTTTATTTTTTTTTTTATTTTCTTTGCACATACAATGTACATTGTATATAGAGAAGGTATTGTAATGCTTCCAAAAATGTGATCCCAAGATTTCACCGGAAATACATGTTTTGAGAACCCCTGAATCAAAAAAAGAAATTTTTAGACATTTTTTTGTGCGTGTGCATGTATGCGTGCGTCCGTGTGTGTGTTTGTGTGTGGTATTTAGGTTTGGTATCTTACAAGGATGCAACACAAAGATTTTCAAGAAAATACCGCCACCCCAACTACCCTTTACATGGAACGTTTTTTTGAAAATTTTTATTTTCTAAAAAATGGCTCTAACGATTTTGATTAAAATATTGTATATTCAAGATGTTTACCTGACAAATAAAATGTGTATATTGAATTTTCTGGGAATAGCCTCTGATGGCTACTTTATTCTGGATGAATTTTACAGAATTTTGCATAACAACTAAACTGTAAGAGATGGACAAAACCTTACCACACAAAAAAATGTAGAGCATGTTAAAACACACAATTTATGTTGTATACATTTTTTTCGTTAAGTTGATGTTTTTTGAGATATTCCTTGCTTTTGGTTTCAGCTTTAAAGTACTTATACTTTTCTCATACAGGAATTTCTCAACTCTTGTCCTTACAAACAAAGGAACTTCAGCTTTTGACTATCTCTTTAATCTATGGTACTCCTTTATTTTGCTTCTATTTATAAGGAAGCAAGTAATACCACTATTTCTGCTAATTTTTTTCAATTAACATGAAATAAATAGAAGTATAAGCTTTTTAACAATAATTTGTTGTAGAGAAAGTCATGTGAATATAACACATGAGATTTTTTTTCTATTTATTTAATTTGAAATTTTGCAGAAATTCAAGTTTTGAGAGGTTGACGCAGAGGGGAGTATGGAAATGTATGGTATGGGTGCGAAGGTACAAAGAGACAGTGGCAGCAGCATAACTGTAACGATAATTATGTATATAATTTTGTGTTTAGATAACATACTTAATATAACACACTACAAATAATTCCTAATTTGAATTTGTGCAGAAATTTACATTGTGAGTGGGAGAGACAGAGAAGGGAGAAGGCAGAAGAGAAATTTTTGGCATGCATGTGATGATAGTATGTGACAACAGCGACAGTGGTGGGAGCATAGCAGTAGCAACAATTATGGATCTTATTTTATATTAAGACTTACTATAATATATGTAAAATGTTTCACCTAACTCAAATTTGCACGTCAATTCATATTACGGGCAGCACAGACAGGCATAGTGGAACTGGAAATGTACTGGTTTATGTGCAATGGGTGGAGGTGAAATGCGCCTCTTTCTTTCTGTTTGACCCTTAGCTTCTAATTTATTAACCTGTGAAAGGAAGTCCTGTAATTTTATTTTAGTCTGGGAGAATAATTGTTTTACTTTCTCTACAGGACTATGTACATAGTGCATAGAGTAATTATTGTATTCCACCCAAAAATGCAGTACCAAGGTTTCACTGGAAATATATGTTTAAGGACCCCCTGAATCCTAAAATAGCATTTTTAGAAACATGTCTGTGTGTGAAAATTTTTCCATGTAAAGGGTAGTTTGGCGCGGGGGGATTTTCATAAAAATCTTTGTGTCACATCCTTGATAGATACAAAACTTAAACACCAACTTTGGTGTTGAACGGTATTTTCATTTTTGAACTATGCTGCTCATACACATGCACACACACATGCCCTACACCACGCGCACAGGCACATGCTCAAAAATGAAAATACTGTTCAACACCAAAGTTGGTGTTTAAGTTTTGTATCTCCCAAGGATGTGACACAAAGATTTTTATGAAACTACCCTTTACATGGAAAAATTTTCAAAAAATTTGATTTTCTTAAAACAATTTTGATTAAAATCTTGTATGTTAAAGATATTTACATGACAAATAAAATGTATATTTTGAATTTTCTGGGAATAGCCCTGAAGACCTCTTCATTCTGGATGACTTTTGTATAACTGGCAAACCATAAGAGATGTACAAAAACTTACTGCAAAATAAAAAATGTAAATCTCATTAAAACACACATTATATGTCATTTACATTTTTTTTTGTAGAGTTAATCGTTTTGAGATATTCCAGATTATTGGTTTCAATTTTAGCCACTTCAATTTTTTTCAAATGGGAGAAAATTTTTCTCAATATTTCTTCTCATTTCTTGTCTGTTTTTTTTTTGGCATGCAAAGAGATTGGAATTTCAATTGTTTCACATAGCGACCAGCTTTTAAAGGACGAGACTACTGCTTTAGCCTGCATGTAATTCCTTATTTCCCTTCTACTTACAAGGAAGCAAGTAATAAGAAGGATAAGTTCTGCTCATGTTTATCTTGATTAGTGTGATGTAGATAATAGATTAATGTTTTGAATACAAGGTTTGTTTACTGAACAGTAGAGGACATCATATTAATGGAACACATTAGATTTTTCCCTTCTACTTACAAGGAACCAAGTAATAAGGGCAATTTCTGCTAATGTTTATCTCAATCATGAAGTATCTAGAAGAATAAGCCTTTTAACAATAATTTATTACAGAGATGTAGAGAAAGTTATGTGAATGGAACACATCAGATTTTTTTCTAATGAGAATCTCAGGCCCATTAATTTTTGGTTTAAAATGATACATACAAAATTTGCCATATACATTGTGACCTTGGCAGTAATCTATACCATTTCCCCCAAGCTTCACCACTCTGTACCTGCAAAGTTTGAAACTTATGTTTTTCCTCCCATGGTATTCTGATAACACATTATGAATGCAAGACATTTCTGAACATTAATATTTTGGAAAAAAACACTGTTTTGTATTTGGATAAATACAGTGCTTACTCTACACCTAATCCTCTCAACAGTGATTTGCATCATAAGCCATAGTAGTAGCTGTTAGTGAGGAGTTCTTGATGTCACTACTCCTTAGCTTTGGTTGATGCATGAAAAAATATAATTATGTTAATCATATTCCCTTTCATCTTATATAGCACATACATTCATGCATACACTCAAATGCTAGAAAATAATTCATATATATTTTATGTATCAAAAATCCTGTTTCAAAATTGTTAAATTGTTGCAATAACAGATACAAGGGTCGGCTGATAAGGCCCAAGCTGCACACAGATATGGCGCAACTAGGTCAGTTAGATGGTATCATTCCTATAATTTAACTCTAGACTAGACGTTCTGCATAAGTGCTGGATATGCAACACAACTATGTGTGATATAAGGGACATAATTTTGGGCAGGAGACATAAATCCACAAGAGCAAACATTGATGATATCCCATAATTCTGATTTGTACCAGTCACATCATGTTGTTGAGAGAAATTTTTCTAAATACAAAACTACCTTAACTGATTAAAGAAAGCGCTTTTCATGCCATAGACTAACACAGTTAATCATTATTCAATGTAGCTTTTAAAGTGTGCAATGTACAAGGGTTGGCTGATAAGTCCCAGGCCTAACACAGATATGGCGCCACTAGGCCAGTTAGACAGTAGCATCCTATAATTTAATTCTAGAATAGCTTGTATTCATAGTTACAGGTCAATAGGTGTTTAGTTTTCAAATGACAGCATTTTAAACAAGACAACTTTAGAGTTTTCATGAAAATGGAGGATTTGGAAAAGCAGTGATTAAATACTTCCACTTGAAAGGCTTAATGCCTAAAGAAATCAAGGAGGAAATGGACAGTACATTGAAAGACTCTACCCCTATATTCAATGATTCAAAGGTGGGTTGCAGAGTTTAAAATGGGACGTATGAGCACTAGTGATGAGCCTCGCTCTGGATGCCTGTAGAAGTGACAACTCCAGAGATTATTGAAAAAATTCATCGTTTAGTACTGGAAGACTGCAGATTAAAGTTGTTTGAGATAGCAGAGGCTGTAAACATATCAAAAGAACGTGCAGGTAATATTTTAAGTAATGTTTTGAGCTTTCATAAGGTCTGTGCAAGATGGGTGCTGCATTTGTTGACACCTGATCAAAAATTGCAAAGAAAAACTGTTTCTGTTAAGAATGTGGAGCTCTACCTTAAAAAATCCCAGTGAATTTTTGAGATTCATTTATTATTACCATGGATGAAATTTGGATACATCACTAAACTTGAGAAAGAAAATCACAGTCAAAACAGTGGATTGCTCCAGGTGAACCAAGTTCTAAAAAGGCAAAGTCAATTTTGTCAGCTAACAAGGTTTATGGCAAGTGTTTTCTGGGATGTACAGGGAATTGTTCTTATTGATTACTTGGAAAAAGGTAAAAATATCACTAGTGACTACTACGCAAGCTTACTGCAACATTTAAGTGATGAGGTGAAAAGAAAAAGATCTCATTTGGCAAAAAAAAAATCTTGTTTCATCACGACAATGCTCCAGCCCATTGTTCAGTCAAGCAAATGGGAAAAATGTGCAAATTAAAGTTTGAATTACTTGAACATCCAGCCTATTCGCCAAATCTAGCCCCTGTTCCCAAACCTCAAAAAATTTGTTGGAGGACGAAGATTTCACAGCAACAAGGAGGTCATTGATGCGGTAAACAGCTATTTTGAGGACCTTGATAAATCACACTATAGAGATGGTTTAAGTTAGAACACTGATATGACAAATGTATTAGCCTTTCTGGAGATTATGTTGAGAAATAAAGAAAAAAAAGAATTTTTTAAGTGCTGTTTTCATTGAGAGGCCCAGCACTTATCAGTTGACTCTGGTAGTCTTTAAATTAAAAATTTTGAGAACCTGGTCACCAAATTTCTATTATTGCTGCTATCATAATCTTATATTTAGTTAATTCATCCACCAGATTTCTCAGTGTTCCAGCTATTTGCAAACTCCTGACAGTTTAGGTTGCCAAATACCAATAAATCTCTTTTCTTAATCCAGTTTCTTTGCATTATATTTCCAATTATCAGACTTGATTTATACTGAATTAGACTTCTCAACAATATAGTTTTTCCAACCTGCTTCAGTCCCCAACCTGGACAACCAGGTCTTCCCAGGAGACAGGGTGGTGGCTGTATACCCAGACACCGGTTACCTCAGGAATCTCAGAGTCACTGATATCCACTGAGGTGGAACCCTTAGAGAAAAAATAACTATAAGAGTCACTCCAAAGGTTTTGAGAATGGATAACAATGAGCAAAGTAAGCCAAAGCAGCTTTTCCTAACTTCAGATTGAAGTTCAGATAGGAACATGTGCAAGTCTGGCTACACTTCAACAGTATGCATTGTCAGCACTGTGTGTATACGTGTGTTACAGGTGCTAGGATGGATCTCAAGCAAGAGTATTTCCATGCTATCATTTTCTATAACTTTAAAGTCAGTTTAGGGGAGAAAGAATACTTTGAAAGACTGTATCATGCATTTGGGGATCTTTGCAATCCACAATTTAAAAATGCAATGCAGAGTTTAGAAGAGGAAGGGATTCCCTCATAAATGAAGACTGACTAGGATGCCCAGCTACAGCAACAATGGATGAAAATGTGGTGAAAACAGAGTGCATGTTTTGGGAAGATCATTGTTGCACATATGGTCAGATTCAAGAAGCCCTAAATATTTGATCAGTAGCAGTGAAAACAATCCTGAATGAAAATTTTGATGTCAGGAAGCTCTGCAATTGCTTGGACACATATCACAAATGAGCAGAAAAATCATATATGCAATGGTGCTAGGAAATGATTAAAAAATTTGATGGAGGAAGATCCACAAACATGTTTACATTGTTACAGATGATGAAAGCTGAATTTATCAGTATGATCTAGAGAGTAAATAACAGTAATGGGTCTGGGCCTTCCCAGGAGAAGATCCCCCAAGAAAAGTGCCTATAGATAGTGCATAAACAAAAATAACTTTCAGTAACTACATTACGCTTTAAGGACAAAATATTTAAGCTTTCTCAAAGAAAATTATATTCTGTTTTATAGAACCAGCAGATACATCAGATGGCCTCTCAGCTTGGAGGTTAACAAACTAAATGAACTTAGGTATTTTTCTGTAGATTAATTAAACAAAAATCACCACAGAAATACATAAATTTTGGACTATCAAGTCAAGACTATCTTTTATTTGCCTGACTGAAAGAGCACTCAACTGCAATTGCACTCTTTTGTCTGATTAGTTATTCAAAACACATCAGAGACATTATAAAACGTTGCATTTAATTTTTTTAAACTGATTTCAGGTATGCTATCCAATGCTGTTTCCTACAAAGAAGGTGACACCTAATGAATATAAAGGTAAGATACATATTTCAGAACATGCAAATGAATGATATGAGTGCTATTATTATTATTATTATTATTATATAAGAGAGTAGTCCTAAAAGTACCCAACATAGCAAAAAAAGTACAAAACATTTTGGAAAAATATCTTTCTTCCTCTACTTAGTCTCCTTTTAGTTTGACACTTTTCCCAGCAATGCCCGATAGCGTTGATACACTGTTTATAATGAGTTCCTCAATATTATCATCAACTGCAGTCTCCACTTCTTCATTACTGCCAAATCTCTTACAACCAGGCCATTTTTTTCAATTATGGAAACAGAAAATAATTTGGTGGAGCTAAAACAGGCATAAGGTAGCCATTCATTCTGGCCATTACAATAATGGATGTGTGAATTGGTGCACTGTCTTGATGAAATAGAATTTCTTTTTTACCAAATCAGTTGCTTCTTTTTGATTCTATCACTGGCTTCAATAAAGTTGCATAATACTTGCCATTGTTTGATTTTCCTTTTTGAAGATAATTAATGAAAATTATTCCATGTGAGCCCCAAAAATAATGCCTAGACAAGGTGCAACTTCCTCACCTTCTTTGGAGATGATTCTCCTCTTTCAGTTCATTGTTGACTGCTCCTTTAACTCAGATGTGAAGTATGGACCCATTGCCAACTTGATTGAAACATCCGCACGATACTGTTTTGTTTCATTGTGAGCAAACAGGCTCCCATCTTGCACACAGCTTTCTCATGTCCAAATTTTTAGTCAATATGTGATGTACTGCACTTTTTGAAATGTCTTCCATGTCTGCCAGCTTGTGCACTTTTCAATACCATTTTGTAATTTACGACCGTTTTAACAAAACTCAATAAACACCATTTTTTTAACAAAACTCAACAAACACCATTGTTTTTAAATGCAGGTTTTGATGGATTCTGGCCAATTGTAATGAGAGGAAAAGAATGCACTTTTCATAACATTACAAAACTCAATATTTCCCATTGAAAAGAGTGCCTCAATATAGAGTGTTTTCTCGAAACTCAATATATCATTTGAACAATAAATCAACACCTCAAACTTTTATCCCATATCATCAAATACATTGTTACAACAATGTCATGCATTTATTTTTCAATGACAATGGCTCAGCTGTTGGAAGCTAAAGTAGGTGCATTTTATTTTCCGTGTTAATTCAGTGTATTTTTTGCCGCTATAGTGAGCAAATGTGTCCTGTAAGTAGTGGTGAAAATGAATAACAATCCTGAATATTGAGAAGCTATTCAAATGACTGAAAATGGCAGAAAGAGTAGGAGTAGAGTACGTCAATTTAAAATGACAGATATACAGTTGCCCATAAAATTGATGTCATTAATTCCAACTGTAATCATTTAGAACAGGGAAAAGGAAGTAAATGCACTACTGGTTCTTTCTGCTTAAATGATCTATTTCATTTTTGAGATAATTTGTATAGAAACAGTACAAAAGTGAATCAGGATAACTTTTTGCTAAGATATATGAAAGTTGATCTACCTAAACGGCATAGAGTAAAGGAGGACTTCAAAAAACTAGAAAGATCTGTGTCTGTTTCATATTTCATAAGAGGTGAAAATGGAGATGATTTCCCAGTATATGCTGCTACATTTAGAAAAGTGACAGGTATGTTATTATGACTGATGTTTGTAATCATAAATATTTATTCAATATCTGCATTGTTAGTAACCAACAATGTATTTTTTGATAGGTGTTTCTGGAGATAGATTAAGATGTATTGCTAAAAGATACAAATTGGAAGGTCTTGCATCTAAGGAAAATCAAGGAGGGTGAGTTTGAAAACTTTGCGAGAGGGATGAAGAGCAGACTGAGTGTGTTAAGAGATATACTGAAATATAAGTGTTGTGCAGGACATTATTCAAGAAATAAAATAGTACATTCTTATCTTCCATCAGAACTGAATTTGAAAAAAAATGTATGGCAGATATCGTGCCTCTAGAATGAGGGAAGGACATATTTTAGCATGTTCTATTTCTAAGTACAAATCTGTGTTTTACAAACATTTCAATTTAGGCTTTGGGAATCCCCATATTGACACATGTTCATTATGTGCAAAACTTCTACTAGAAATAAAATCCTCTGTAATAGGTCTTGAGCAAAAAAATAAAGTAAGAACTTATTACAGGTTGCATACATTAAGGGCAAAGAAGTTTTTCACTATTTTAAATGACAAAAATGGTAAAGATAATGTATCTGTTTGCTTTGATTGCCAACAAAACCAGCCACTGCCCGAACTTTCAATAGGGGAAATTTTCTATTCTCGCCAAGTAAGGCTATAAAATTGTACAACCTTATAGCATTCACAAAACAAATCCAAAAATATTGTGAATTATATCTGGCTTGAAATAGATGCTGGGCAAAGTGAAAACGAAATAGCCTCCGCATTGAGGTACTACATAGATAATTTAGAAAAAAGTTTAATCACAGAACAATCCAGAAATTTAACCCTTAGATTGTTTTCAGATTCTTGTGGGTCTCAAAATAAGAATTTCATAATTTTGGCTATGTTTTGTTGGTTATCTGGAAGGCCCTAAATTTCTTAAAAAATTAAACATTTCTTTCCTATCCAAAGGCATAGCTACTTGCCTCTGGACCGTGTGTTTGGTTTGATAGAGAAAGAAATGAGAAAACATAAATTGATCACATTGCCATCTAAGTATTATGAAATTATGGGGATCTTTGGGGAGGTAAAAATTTTGGGTAAAGACTGGCATAACTATGATTTAAAATCAATGGCAAAAAATATTGTGAAAGGTAAATTGCATTTTAAAATTACAGAGGTGAGAATATTTACATATAAAAAAACTTGTAATTGTGTGCAGTATTACGTACAAAACACTTATTCTGCACCAATAGTAGTTGAAGTATTTAAGTCAAGGCAGACAGCTTCTGTAATGTCTAAAACACCTGCACTTCCAATGGTGAACCATGTCAGCAAGAAGAAAGCTGATGACACGAAGAAGTTAATGAGTTACTTCCATAATGAATCAGAAGAGGGTAAAGTATTTTATGGCAAATTTCTAAAAGGATGTGGCAAAGATTCTGAAAACAGGATGGCTGTTGATGAGGAACCATTGCATTGAGATTTTGTACATTAAATTTTCAGTAATTTTGGGTATTGCAAAAAAAATGTAATCCTACCTTGAAGTTTTTCTGTATATTAATAATTAATTTTGAACAGGGTTAAATGTGTTTAAATTGATCAATTTTCAATTCAGCTGTATTTAAGCATTATTATAAAACACATGTTAATGCTTTTGATGAGGTTTTTGCCAGCTGTGAATGAAAACTAATTAAACATTTTAAGTTATGTGCATTTCAAAAAAATGGATATGTTGAGTTTTGTAAAATTCTTAGGTTTTGTTGTATTTTTTTCCAAATAAATAAAATGACAAAAGCAGTTGTACTGCCTATCAAAAAGAGAAACAATAACATTTTTTCTGGAGTTTCCATATCAAAAGTCTCAGAGTAAACTAAAAAAAATGTTTCCTGTAAAATTTTTAAAATGGCATTTGTTGAGTTTTGTTAAAACGGTCCTCAATTTTTCTTCGCCATTTCTGGTGTGGTCATTTCATTCGGTCGACAACTAAAATGCTCATCTTGGCAGCTAGTATGGCCTTGTTTGAACTCTACCACCTAATATTTACTGTTGTAAGCAAAGGAGCAGAGTCATCCAGAGTAGAATCTAGCTTGGATTTGATATTTGTTAGACTGAACCTTTCAAATTAAAGTACTGTATTACATACTAATGACCACTGAGAGCATTCACTATTGATAGTTGCCAAGCAAATACTAAGCAATGTAGCATCATTAAACTTCAAACATAAGCTTTAAAAAGCTGGTATTTTCTAGTACAGTCATTTTATTCAAACAACAATTGCTTTCTATATGTCAGTACAGGTACTTCTTTGACTATTCTTGTATTTGTCAGAAGCAATTTAGTAAAGATGCTAAGAACTTTAAAATCCTTTACATTCTATGCAAATAAGTGAAAATGAAGTAAAAGCAAAAAACACTTTGTAGAACAGCATTCCTCAAACAGCACATAAAGACAATTTGTCATACACAGATCAAAATGTAACTATAAGTTACAACAGACCTTTGGAAACAATAATTTCCTTCATTCATGTATAGCAATAACAAAAGCATTATATTCAAATGTCTGGTAGGTTACAGAAAAGTAAATTAACAAACCAAATTGGATTACAATAATAATTTTCATTGCCTTGCCATTTCATTTATATGAAGGATGTAAATTATGTAGTATCTAAGGGAGAAGTGTAAAATAATATTTTTATTGAGCATAAGTTACCTAAAACACTGGTTAACTTACAATCTATTTCCGTATAAATGTTTCAACAGGGAACTGAATACTCAGCTACCAGTCAGCAAGTACTGAGGATGTGGCCAATAGACCATTAAAACATATTTTGTGAATATAGATGGAGTGCTTAGGCTCATTCATGACTAGTGCATTCAGGTGCTTTACTGCATCTGTTCCAGTTATAATTTTTAACAACACAATATTGTGTTTTGTTTCTTACTTCCTTAGGATTAAAATGCAATGCTGCCTTCAGACCTAAGTATCACAATGTTCAAAAGCGTGCTTTATGTATGCTACCAAAACCTACAATAGTGAAACTAGAACCAGAGCATAACAATATGTCGGTAAGTAATTTTTCCATCAACATATAAAACTGCTTTATATAATACATTATAATATTTATTTTCATGAAATTAAAAAAATAAATGGTGAACTTTTAGTATATACCAGAGTCCGTCGAAGTACAACGATGCTCAGGCAGCTGTTCCAGACCATTATCCTGCATGGCACCTCAGGATGCAAGAGTATTCATTCAGATTCCTGTAAGTATAAATAATCAGAAAACCTGGGAAATGCCAATAAAAATTAAAGAGAAAAGAAGGAAGAAAGGAAGATAAAAAGAAAAGGGGGTGTCGTTTATGTTTTCATATTGCTATAATTATGCCAAGATATCTGCTATGTACTTTTATGAAATACAATGAAGGCCACTATAGTACATAACACATCTGGGCAAGTTTATGAGCTATCTTAATATTCTTGTAACAAAAGACACTTTTCTGATTTGAAAACTTAAAATTAATATTCAGACTCTTTCTGAATTATTGCTGCTGCTTAAATGTGAAAATGTTTACAAACAGTTTTTGTCTTTATTGAAACAGAGATAAACACCACATTTTTCACAAGAAAAAAAGTGTAACCTCTGCACCCTGGAAGTTTGCATCAGTTTCTTTTTGAGTTCCCATATGGCCAATGTTCAGTGGAAACTTGTCAAATGTGCATTGGTAGAATAGAAGCCCTGAGAAATTTCTTGTTTCTGGTTTCAAGCTCCTTTTGAATTTTGTTACTGGGTCTTCCTCTTTTTAGGCTATTATTACCCATAGTGTAGAAACAATAAGGGTTGTCATTAATAATAAACTGTTTCTGATTCAAGAGTGTAGCATTTGGATTCATTTGACAGCAGCCTTCTTTATACGTAATTCATGCACATCAGCCTGAAATAAAATTTATATTTTATTCTGATATTATGTTGGTCCAAATGACTAACAAGTCCACACCACACATATGCTTATTGTATACTGTTGTAACTTCAGAATAGTCCTTTGCAATGCTTTTAATTCCCATACTTTGGAAGGCTTTAAGAACCATGCTTTCAGTCCAACTATAGGACTGAAATGTTCACATCTGTATGACAAATTTTATGATTCTGTTAAACTGTATTTTGAATGTATCATAATCTATTACTATGCTCAAAAGATAGATGCTAATTTTCATGTACAGAAGTAGCACATATTTTCAGGTTCTTCAAAAACTGAGAGGCTTGCGAGGATATAAATGTGGAGTAGTTATAGTGGAGGAACATATTCGATGTGCCTGTGATTGTAACACTTTGCCTTCTGACTGCAACAATATGCAGGTATGTTATTGTAATAATATAAGAGTGAATGGAATGACTTTCAAATAAGATATATGTAGTATGCTATTTTAAACCAAATCAACTACTTGACAACATACTCACATGCAGTAGTCTTTTTAGGTGGTTAAAGAGTACTCTTCTCTGAGACTTGACTTGATCAGAAAACACAGTTTTGAATCTTTCCTTCTAGAGAGAGGCCCGGTAATGTTGCAAATTAGACATAAATAGGTAATATAAACTGCTGTGCATCACAGCAGCTTCCACAGCATTAGTTTCTTTTTGTTTATTAGCAATTCATATTTTTCTGATCTGAAATTCAGCATCCAGATAAGCCATTTATTTTTTGTATTGCATATAGATTCTTTTGCAGTTTCTGTTTGACTTCATATTGCTTCATAGTTACATTCTTATCCACAAAATTCATTGCTGTTTTCGCATTCTCCAGTTTTAAATTCTTAAGTTTGGCACATTAAATTAATATGTGGATTGTTGTGACTCATTGCATCTTAACCTTAAAAAATCTGATGTGTTCCATTTACATGACTTTCTCTACATCTCTGCAATAAATTATTGTTAAAAATCTTATTCTTCCATTTACTTAATGCTGATTCAGAAAAAATTGGCAATAAGGGTCTTATTACTTGCTTCCTTGTAAATAGAAGGGAAATAACGGAGTACACTAGGCTAAATCGATAGTCAAATTTTTTAAAAGCTGGTTGCTATATGATTGAAGTACCTTGTTTGTATGGACAGGAGTAGATAAATTCCTGTATGAGAAAAGTATAAGCATTTTACAGCTGAAACTAATAACAAGGAATATCTCAAAAATGATAAACTGCACGAAAAAAAAATGTATATAACATAAATTGTGAGTGTTTCATGAGCTCTACATTTTTTGTGTGAGGTAAGTTTTTGTCTATCTCTTATGGTTTATTAGTTATGCAAACTTCATCCAGAATAAACATGTCTTTAGAGACTATTCCCAGAAAATTGAATAAATACATTTTATTTGTCACATAAATATCTTAAATGTAACAGATTTTAATCAAAATTGTTAAGAGCCATTTTTCAGAAAATCAACATTTTTGAAATTTTTTCCATCTAAAGGGTAGTTGGGGATGGGGGAATTTTCATGAAAATCTTCGTATTGGAAAATTGAACTTAAATATAAAGTTTGACATTTAACTTCTGGTTTATGAGCTATGCTGCACACACACACTCACATGCATGCACGCGCGCATGCACCCCACACCACACACACGGACCTTTTTCTAAAAATTCTTGTTTTGGATTCAGGGTGTCTCAAAACATATATTTCCAGTGAAATCTCGGTATCAAATTTTTGGTGCATTACTATACCTTCTCTACACACTATATCCATACTATGTATAGAGAAAGTAAAAAGTATGTGCACATTTGCAAGTTTTTTTGTCTGAACAAAGAGGTGCCAGAACTCTCAAGAGGGAAGTAAATATACAAACGTTAAATTTGTTAAAACAACAAAACTTCAAAGCATTCCTACTTACATCAAACTAAAGCAGCTCCCAAACTGTAAACATGTCTTCATCTTTCTGGGTTACTTTTGACGTCAACTGCTTAATGATCTTGAAGGAACCATATTTTCACATATTTTGGTGGATCAAGAACTATTCAGTGGCAAGGACCAATAATCTTTATAACTAAGAATGATCGTAATGACATGAAGGCTCTTTCTAGAGTGATAATTAGGTATATCTTTAAATTCTTCTTTTGCATTTGACTAAAGAAATAGATATTATTTTCAAAGTGTGCTGAATCATAGTAATTCCTAGGGAATTTCAGATGGTATCTAAAGGCACAAATGGTCTCTGTTTTACTGAACTGAATTTTTTTTTAATAACGTGCATGCTTATTTTTTCCTTTACAGGGTTTTAAGTTTTCTGGCTATTCTTGGTGTCTAGAACTAAATACATTTTACAATTCCAAATGTTTTTGGTGTCCATAGAAAGAAAGAGGAGATATTGGCAAATCTATTCTATTTTTCTTGTGCAATTATATGCCCTTGAAATGCATAACTCTATTGTTAGTAGCCTATATATATCTGTGGAGAATGTCTAATTTTCTGAACTTTAGAGTGGATACTTTGTTATGGCAGGTAGACAGGAACTGAAAAATGCCTGTCTTATTCTTTCCTCTAAATAATTGGGATGCTGAGAACCACAGCAGTTAAAGAGCATCCATATATAAAACTTCATTTAATTTAACTAAATAATTGCTCAAATTTGTAGCATACTTGTATTTTATTTCTTGTTGACTACCTCCAAATCCCATTACATTGTTGACAATGTATCTAAAAACTCCTGTTTTCTTTTCCATAGAGTAAACACTTCCAGAATCCACCCATAAAGCAACAAATACAAATGAAAACTTTCCTTTAGAACCTAACACACTCCCATCTTTTGATTCTAACTGTGCAAAAATAAATAAATAAATAAATAAATCAGTGGGAGTTTAACTCTTCTTCCACTTCTGGTGGCCAGTACTTTTGTTGGAGTGGAAGATGTGGTCACAGTCTTTGACATTTATCCTTGCTTCTGCTCTTTACACTATGAAGGCACTTCTATCTTAAAAAAGGCTCCCTGTGTAGGTCTACTACCTCTCCAGCAGCCATTTTCAACTTTATCGCAACCCTTGACATGATTATTTTTATCAGAGTAAACTTCATTGATCTATGCCAGGGGTCAAAATGTCCTCTTCTTTCCTTCCTCATCCTTAAGAACTATGTCTCCAACTTTAATCGGTTAAATTTCATTTTCTTTTGTGTACATTGTTGTATCAGTTGGCTGAGATATTCTGCATAAAACTTTTTCCTCAACTCTTCTCTAAGCCTCTGCTGGTATTGAAATCTCTTATTTACATCCACATGGTCTAAATCAGTACCGCTACTTCCATCAGGTCCAGAAGAAGCATAACTAGTGCTAGTGGTACAGCAACTTCAGGATCTTTTGAAATGTATGACAAGAGTCTAGACTTTACTGTCACCTCACATTCATATAACATGGTAAGATTTTTTCCTTGTTTAATGATGCCTTTCCCAACTTATGTCTTAGTAGTCTTTTTGCAATCTGTATAGGCACTCCCACCAACCACCCCATCAGGCAGGTTGTGGATGGAGTGATGTTTCTGCTTCCACTTTCTCCCAATCAATGTATTGAAAATTATTTTCTGCTCCAATGAAATTTATATCATTATCCTTGTATATTACTTTGGGTCTTCCTCGTCTGACTGAATCTCCTTAGCCCCCATTAAAAGCTTTTTGCAGAAAGATATGTTATCAACTCTAGATGTATAGCTTGAAATATGACACTCGTGAACAATATTATCCAAAATTTTACACAATCCCGAGTATCAAAGGATCTGCTAATCCACTCCAAATACTGAATACATTTGCATCTCTTATTTGTCCTTCAGGTAATGTAACAGAAGACTCTCAATTCTCTTTGTCTTGTGTTGTCTGCATCTAACACACCTTGAGAATGAATACCTTCTGTATTGTCTTTCTTCCTTTAGGAATCCAGAATTTCTCGCATAGGGTCGTAGGTATGAATTCAGCATGATTAGACTTCAAGTGGTGATCAAGTATTATCAAGTCAGTCATCCTGTGGTAGTTTGAAAGGAGTATAGGAAGCTGAAAGTTTTCTTCAACTTGATTCTTATTAATCTAGTTTTAAGCCTGGTAATCCCATTACAGTCCTTCAAAACACACAATATCTTAGGGATTGGATTTGTTCCTGAATCAAATGTTTCACATTATACAATGTTCACTATTGATTTTTTTTCATCAGTCTAACTCATATGCTCCCAACGAAAACATCTCAGATTTATTTCTTGCATTGTTGGCAAATGCAAAATCCATATAAATTGAGAAATAACTTAAGTATCACTTCTTTTGGTGATCAGTGACAGCTAGCATGTCATATCAAAGTTTTTTTCTTGGTTAACGTACCCAATGGTAACCAGGTCTGACTTCGGCCACTCATTTTCAGGCAGTTTCAGCCAACTTGGCCCCTCCCACGATCAGGTTTCTGTTAGTTTAATTGTGCTACAGCCCCTGGCTGGCAAATCAGCTGGGTTGTCCTGACCAGGAATATGCTTTCAGTCTTCAGCATTGGAGTGATCATGAAATGCTTTGTCTCTGTTTTTAACAAAAGTTCCTCATTTTGCTTCTCTTGTAATCCAGTACAATAGTAAAATCAGTCCAATAGTATTCTCTTATCTCTCCCATATTAAGGCTTCCCTTCACAAATTAGCCAAGTGTACTCCAATTAAGCAGCTAGTAGCTCCAGTCTTGGAATAGTTAAGTCTTCTTAAAAGCACAATTCTAGACTTAGCTTGTAATAATTGTACATGCACGTCTATTAATTTTCAAACCTGAGATATACTACAGCAACACAGGAAAATTTAAATGCATTGTAAAAGGTATGTAACATACAAACAGTTTTCTTCTCCTGTTATATCAATTTTGGGATTCTGACATTCATTAAAGGAGGCAGCTCTTCAATCCACCTCAAACATTTGTGATTCATCTCTTCTGCTAGTTTAGAATACCAGCTAAATTTTGATTTCCAACTTTCTTGTAGAATCAATAGTGTTATAGGCTGTTGAAACTATTGGATCAAACTCACTCTTTGCATCAGGCAGAATGTATCTCCTGGTCACTACTACTTGAGGTTGACTTATTCTGCTGAAATCACAAAACAACTTATCTTCAACTTTATCCCACAGCAGACCAAGAACAAAAGATGGCTTGACATAAATATTGACTATTGAAGATCTAGTATTTTCCCATATTCTTAGTTTGAATTTCTCTTGGTTTAAGAACCTCTCCAGTCCTTCTTATGAATCAATTGAGGTAACACAGTTATCTTGGTTTACGAACCTCTCCAGTTCTTCTTCTGAATCATTAGAGGTAACACAATCATCTAGATAAAATGAACCTTTCAATTTTTCAGTCACATTTTTCAATGGTGGTTTATATTGTTATAGATGATACTGTATGACTGTTTCCAGGAGGAACTGACTACAGTTAATCCCCAAAACCACTCTTTGATGTCTAATGACCCTGATTCTTCTCTTTTCTGTAAACTCCCACGAGAGGAAATGCAAGTAGTATCATTCTTCTTCATCAACAAAATTTGTGGAAAAGGCTTGCTTGATATTTACAACTCAGATTTACTTTTCCTGAAACTTAAGAAGAATTCTATATCAATTACAACAAATTTGATCCCTTGGATAAATAGTCATTTAAAGAATAGTTACCCTTTGATTTACAGAATGCATCAAACATAGTCTCACCTCCGTTGCTGATTTATCTTTAAAGACTGCTTGATGTGACAGATAGTATCCATATTTTGATACTTCATCATCTGGTACTTCTTCAGTTATGGCTTCTATCAACCAATTTTGCAGCACTTCATCATAGTCATGAATTCTTCCTCCTTCTGTCAGTTTTGAGGTCATTGAAATTAATCTCTTCTATGCAGTTTTTCTATTTTTGTTCAATGTTAATGACCATTCAACCACAGGAATTTGACTTTTATATCTTCCTTCCAAATTTCTCTTCCCAGGTTATTAAAGTGATTTAGTACAGCAATCTTCAGTTCATTATTTAATTGGCTTTCACAGGGATCTGAAATTCCAAGAACATTTAGCTTCCACAGGTAAGGCAGGAGATTGATAGAGAATCAGCATGGCAGAGTGGCTATTGGCATTAGAACCATTTCTTACTTTCCCCATCACAGCCCACTCTAATCAAATTTTTATTGCTCTGAGTCCACACAGTAGTTTCTTAATAACACCAGTGTAAAGATTGCTCAATGCATGTACACCAGTCAATATTTCAATAGCTGATTGTCCAGCTCCAACATCTGAAAGTTGTATACCATTTTTCTTAGTTCTTCCAAGAAAGTATCAAGTCATGAAATAGGCCCAAATATCGTTGGCTGATTCAACAATGAAATCCAGCAGGAAAACATCTTTTTGACTGGCCAAGTGAAAACTACACTCATAATATTGATGTTTTATCTTCTTAGTGTACTTCCAACCCTAATGGTTGATAATCCATCTCTTGAGCTTTATTTTTAAAATTTAGGATTGTTATGAATCAGTATCTATTAGTCCTCTTACTGTACGCTTGTTCCCAAATTAAAAAGCAGAGTCTGATGCAAATTCTCCATACAGCGCTGGTTTGAGAGTAGTATTTTGCTGTTCTTCATCAACTTTGTTTTCCTGTTTTGCCCCTAGTTGTGTACATATAATGGTACTCTGTACAATAATGGTACTCTTTGAGCATAAAATGTAACTCATTTTCTCCTTACAATCTTTCACCGAACCAGACAAAACACCCTTCCTTTTTTCTCAGTTTGTCTTGTTTCTGTGCAAAGGATATGGTTTGTGTATGAAAGCAATCCTTACTTTCGTGAGTTTTTTCACAGAACAAGCATACGTGTTTCCTCTATTTGCTAGAAACCAAGTCCATAGCTGTTGGCACTGACTCGTCTTACTGCATTTTCCTTTTCTCTTATTGAGGACTATCAGCAACATCACTGAAATCCTTTTCTCACCCTCAACCTCTCTTCTAAAAAACTGCATCAGTTGTTTTAGTGGATCTCCATACATTTCATTTCCATGTTTCAGTTAACTGACGTAGGTTCCTCAGCCATACTATAACCCGGCGGAGGACGATGGATTTTTATGGGTGTAAAAATCCTTAGCATGGCTTCCTTCGGAAGGGAAGTAAAGCCATTGGTCCCGTGACATAGATTTACGGCACGTAAACGAACCTCAAGCCTAATAAGAGAGGCCTCTGAGCAAAATTAAGCGGTCTTTCACGCCCAATTTACAATGGGACGCTGAGAACCACAGTAGTTAAAGAGCATCCATAAATAACACACCATTTCCATTTCAGCCATACTATGAGCAAATCCTCAGGCATGCATGATTCTAACAATGAAAACAGCATTGCTGCATATTTATCTGATGTTACATTGACTGATTTAAAACATGGAAATGCAATTGTATGCTATCATATAGATGGGCAAACATATCTTTCTCTGTTTACAGTCACATTCTTTATTACAAAATGAAAGAAGCTCTCGGATATAATATCCAATTAACAGTTCCTTTCTTCCAAATCTATTCTTCGAGCTATCTATTGCATTGCTGAAATTCTTGATGATACAATTTCTCTATCTCTAAAGAATTTAACGGTGCATTGAATAAGATACTGGAATTATCTTCTTCCTCTAACTCTTTATCATTATGAAAAAAAGTGTGTAGCCTTCATACTTACCTGATCTATCTTTTCTCTAAACATCTCTACTGTTTTATTTTCTTTAGCACAGTCATCTGACAATCCTTTGTTGCCTTGTAGCATTAATACACTCAACTATCATCAAGGTTGTAAAGATCAAATTGAAACTTACCCATTATCTGCATTGTTCAACCATGTCACCATCACCAATATAATAGGAACTGAAGTAAAACTACCCATTTTATTCTTTCCACCAATTAATTTCACAAATTTGTAACATACTTTTATGTTATTTCTCCTTAGAAAACTTCCATTACATTGTTGACAAACTACTGTTTTGTTTTCCATAGAGTAAACACTTTCAGGAATAACCCATAGAGCAACAAATACAAGTAAAACTTTTCCTTAGATATAACACAGGGGGGGGGGGCCCTGTTGCCATATTTTTTTAAACGTAAACACTAATTAATTGCACAAATTTGTAACATACTTTTATTTTATTTCTCCTTAGAAAACTTCCATTACATTGTTGACAAACTCCTGTTTCATTTTTTCATAGAGTAAAAACTTCCAGGAACAATCTATAGATCAAAACATACAAGTAAAACCTTTCCATTAGATCTAACACAGGGGGGTCCACATTGCCATATTGTTTAAACATAAACTGTGCAAGCAAAAGCCTCTGGGATATTGTGCATATCATTTTAATGAGAAATGACTGTAGATGATATACTGAGCAACTAATAACAACTTAGAACAATAACTATGAACAAAAAGTATTATATTTAATGCCAGGATATTGCACTGCTTAAACTGGTTTTAAAACTCAAACTTACATTATTAATGATAGCTGGTGCTTTAATCGAATGTTGCTTGTTACACTCTGATCTACCTAATTTATATTCTATGATATCCACCTCATGTCTCACTTAGTTTCCTTTAATTGCAGAATTATTGTATTGCAAAGTAATTTACCAAATTAGTGACATCCACTCTTATTCAAGTGTATTCTATCCTTCCTAAAGACATATTGAAATTTATTGGGGATACATAGATTTATCGGTTTAATCATTAAAAGAAGGGAATTTATTTTTCTCATTTTTTGGGTTTCTCAAAGCTTCAGAGTATATATCACCCAGCATTCTCCAGAAAAAGAGCTCTGCTCTTTTGAAAAGATTGCAATGAACATGTTCCCTTTTTAATAATAACCCATGGAAGGATGCAAACAGTAACTGCTACACAAACATAAATAAAAAGAAATAAAGAAAAATCCTACCCCTATCCCATTCCTATCAGAGCACAAGTGATCAGATGAATTTCTGTATCTTCAAATTTTCAGTCTTTAGCCACTATAAAGTGCCTTGGACCCTTTAGCTTTGAAACCACTAACAGATAGATAATGCAATTAATTTATATAATATGCTTTATTTGTGGAAGTACGTGTATACACAGAAAAGTGGCCATCTAGTATAAAAGATGCTTTTGTGTTTTGGAAGCAGAAACACACTTTTCATAGCAAGCAAACTTTGCTATACTCTAAAATAAATATAAAAATAGATAATTTGTAATAAAACTTCAGTTATACTTTATAAATAAATTCAATTAGTTAAGCTGTTTTGCAATCCACATTTGATTGCATCACCAGCTCCTTTCTTGCTGTTTAATAATGCTTATTTATGTAGTTACAGATACTGCCACTAGGTGATGGATTTGTTTACTACAGTATTGGCATCTGCTGGAATTAAAACAAGTGAAAGAATCAATTGGCAGTGTATCAAAACTCGTTAGGTGATCTCTATTCTTCAAAATAAATATTTTCTCCAAAACCATTAAACCAATGAGAACATTTAAGTGTTTTAATACATTTAAATATCAGGAAGTACAAATAAAAAATTCACAAACATTTTTAAAGAACATGGTATAATATTTGTTCCTCAAAATATATACAACATGAGATATTTGTTAGGTTTTTCTAAAACAGACATTTAAAAAAAATAAAAAAATCTGGCATTTATCAATTAAATTGTGGCTATGTTCACATTGTTAGGACCAAAAGTCATTTGGAAACCTGAGTTAAAGAGTACTTAAGAAATATTAAATACAAACACATTGATAAATCAGCTATGGCAGATCATATCAAAGTTAAATTATAAGTAGTAAGCATACAGCAGAGTGGAGTTTCAGTGCAACATGAGGTATTGTGCTAGAGGCATTTAAGTGTGACTCAGACTAGTAAATGCCTTCTGTAAATAGCAGTCTTCAACTCTTTTTATAACTTTTATATGGTCATAAAAACTGGACTGGTTTTGTACCACTAAAATAGACTGTTTTTCACAGTTTTAGTGATGATAAGAACTGAATTTTCATAAAAAAAAAGCTATTTATCTGCCCTTCTGTTTCTGAGGTTCAGATATTTCTCTGTGCATTTTCCTAGGAGTACCAAAGCACCTATCATTTTTCTAAATAGTTTAAATTAAACTTGGTATTCAAGTTAAGTATCTTCCAGGGATGCAACACGAAGATTTTGAGAAAAATCTCCCCACCCCCAACTACCCTTTAAATGGAACTTTATTCGAAAATTTTTATTTTCTAAAAAATGGCTCTAACGATTTGGATTAAAATATCGTATATTAAAGATATTTACCTGACATATAAAATGTATATTTTGAATTTTCTGGGAATAGCCTCTGAAGACTACTTTATTCTGGGTCAATTTTACGGAATTTTGCATAACTGCTAAACCGTAAGAGATCGAAAAAAAAACTTACCACACAGATGTAGAGCACCTTAAAACACACAATTTATGTTATATACATTTTTTTCGTGGAGTTGATTGTTTTCGAGATATTCCTTGTTTTTGGTTTCAGCTATAAAAACTTATACTTTTCTCATACAGGACTCGTGTCCATACAAACAAAGGAACTTCAGTCTCAGAGCAACCAGCTTTTGACTATCACTTTAACCTATGGTATTCCCTTATTTCGCTTCTACTAACAAGGAAGCAAATAATAAGATTTCTGCTAATTTTTGCTCCATTAGTTGAAGTAAATAGAATAATTTGTTGCAGTGATATAGAGAAAGTCATGTGAATGAAACACATCAGATTTTTCCTTTCTTTTTTTACTCTACACCACGTAAAGAGAATAGAATTTCCTATCATCACTTAACAATTAGCTCGTAAAAGTTTTGTCTATCATTTTAGCCTAGTGTAATCCTTTATTGATCTTGTACCTACAAACAAATCTGTAATAAGACCTTTCTGCTATTGTTTATTTCAATTAGCACAAAGTAGGAGAAGAATAAGCTTTAATAAGAATAGTTGGTTGCAAAATAGGTAGAGGAAGTCATATGAGTGTAACACTAAGAAAATGTTTTTTCTTTCTTTCTTTTTTTTTAATTATCATTTGAGTGAAGTGAGAAGGATTTGTCTTGGAGATATAACTTCAAGTGGTTAGTATGCAAGAAGAATGAATGGTTTGGTTTCCAAAGCCATCATGATTTAATCTCTACCTTGAGGAATTGGTGATTTCAGACTTACAACTTGAGCACATGTGCATGTGATTGTATGGACCAAGATGCTATAGAAAACTGTAGAATACACAACAGGCATTGGGATTCACAAAACTGTAAATGTCTCTGCCCTCCAATGCAATGCAGCACACCACTCATGTGGGTTCCTGATATGTGCAAGTAAGTAAAACAAACTTCCCTCTATTTTGAAATGTCTGAATACTCTTACCCTACTTAAACACACATTTTCTTTTACAGATGCATGAGAGTTGTGGACTAAAAGTAGAAATTAAGAGAACAAACTGCACTACATAAATCCTTCAACAATATGGAACTGAAGCCAGCAAAGAAGTGATAATTTTTGCCACTTTTTGTTTCAAAAGCATGTTCATTAACATGTGTTTATATAATCAGAAGTTTATTTTTCAATGAAGCAAAGAATTTTCTTAAAAAATATTGTTTGACAATCACATGACATTATCCATTACGAATGTATACAAACTGCATGTTTATTATTCACATAAAGAGTTCCTTTTTAACTCTCTTCCATTATTAGTACAATACTGTCTATCTTATTAATATGGAAATGCACTCAAGTGTCTCATGAGCAAAGAGTTTGTCATGAATTCTCAGAAACCTGCATACTATTCATTAAAAAAAAAAAACAATTTTATAGCAGTTTTTATAGCATATTTCCATTAATAAACACCATTTAACTTATTTTCATAAAATAAAAAAGGGAAAAATAAAGAAAAAGAATCACTCACTCATCATTAATCACAGATGATAAGTAAATATTTTATTATGGGAAAACTTAAACATACTGATGAAGATTTTGGAAATGTTAATGTCATCAAATTATTTACATATCCTTTAATGTGCTCAACATTTTTCCTGCTCTAAGAATTTTAATTATAGCTTATGATTTCCCAGTACTCACAAAATTTGTTGTGATTAAAGGTTGTTATATATCAATTCATATATTTAATTGCTAAGAATCTAATACAGAATAGCAACCAGCATCTATTGTATTTATATAGCATTTATTGATTGTATTATGCAAACTATAATAAACAATTAGAAATATTAGTATGTGATAATATCCCACAGGAAATAATTGACAATATTTATAATCTATTCATTTCAATTAAAATGATGTGCTCTCTCCAATTCAATATTTATATGAATGCATTAATGCAAGAATTTAAAAACATAAGGCATGATCATATAACCATAAATTGGTTATTTATATCTCAGATTTTTTAAGATTATTCTGCAGTGAAAATAAAAGTAATGGTATTCTGTGACAAAGACCATCTATGCAATAAAATTTTAAGTAAATGACAACATTTTAAGAAGGGTTAACAAATTTAATTTTCCTTGTGTTTATTTTCTTTTTACTCCATACAGACATAGTATAACAAATCTTTTTCAATAAATCTGCTGGCATTAACAAGTAACAGTGTAATGAAACCTTCCTTATAAAGAACTGAAGCATTTGTCTGTACAAATCTTCTGTTATGGCTTTGACCTTACCAAAATCTGATGAAAATAGAATTACTGCCAGTAGATTAAATTTATACAACAAACAGCAGATATACATTAATGAAATGAAGATTCCTACACGAACTGGGAACAGAACCTGTTGTTAAGTAAATTCATCAATCTTAGGAAAATTGGTTCCAGCATGTCAAGTGTATTTCCAGAGGCAGATCTCATAAGTGATCTTACACCATCAGGAAACAGATCACTAGTATGCCCTGTAAAGAGATGGTGAGTGAAATTTATGTAAACCACAAACATCCTAGCTTCTCTTCACCTTTTAAGAAGAAGATGATGTATTTTATTATTATGACAATACCTGAAATGTATGACGTTTTAATCAAAATTGTTAGAGCAATTTTTGAGAAAAAAGCAAAAAATCTTAGAAAATATGTTGATCATCCTATTGAAGTCGCCCAAGCCTTGAGTAAATTTCTTCTCAATGGACAACATAACAAGAGTAGAAAGACATTCTTCTGTCACTATATTCCTTAGGAAGGTTTTGATCTGTTGAAGAGTTGGTAAACAACTTTTCAGTTCTGCAGCTGTAACAGGGAAGTTACCAGAATTCTCTCGAGGGGTTTCACCAATTCTCAAAAGGCTTTGCATTTTGATCAAGGAAAATTCTGCTCATTGTACAAGGCAGTGAGCTCAGTCTGCAACCGATTTTTATGTAAAATACTATAATGTTGAAATGCAACATTAAGTACTTTGTCATGAAATGTATTTGAATATTGTGGAAAGTTTTCGCTTTGGGTGACTTTTTCATCATGATAAAAATTCTGGAATCAACTGTGAACCCCATGGGTAATTCAGTCACAAACTTCCTTAGCCTTTATTATCCTATGGGTGTTTAATGTTATGTTTATTTCTGCATATTTGTTCCACATTTGCATTAGTGTCCACCTTTTCCCTTACAACTGCCACTAATGAGGCCTTATATTTGGCCAGCTTTTAGAATCAACTCCTGTGGAACAGAATTTAATACAGCAAGATGGAAAATACTCAATTTGATGATGTCTGTACTTAGGGAAACATGCTGAAGAAGCATGCTGAAGAAACTTCACTCAGATACTCAACATATACAGAGGATATAAATACAGTGTGATCCATATAAACCTGAACCATTTTAATAGTCCATAATTTCTCTCTGAAAGCTCGTAGAAATGTGAAATTTGTTTTAATGATCTCAGTGGTTTGGGAGAACTGAATACAATCATGGCAATAATTGATCAATGTCATCTGTTGACTATATTGATGATTTTGATGGAAATTATGAGAATTTTCATGGTATTGTAGACAGTCTTTAGTTTGCAGTCATAACAGCAACATGCCTTACTCCCTTTGAGAGCATGTTTTCATTGTGAAAATATATTGAAAGACAAATTACTTGATAACAACACAACTGGAATTTTGAAGAGAATTTATGGCACAGAATGTTCTGACAAAGGCAACAATTTTATTGTTAGCAAGAAAGCTGGAGAAAACTGGTATACTAATTAGTGAGAGTGGAAAACATAGACCACCATTGAGTGCAGAGACTGTTACAAATGTTTGAAGAAGGCTAGCGAACTCTCCAAACAAATTGTAGCATCGATTGAGCCAGGAATCAGGTTATTCATACAGCACATGTCAAAGAGCTGCGACTGTCTACAATGCGTGAAAAGCTTGTAATTTCCATCAAAAACATCAATATAGTCAACAGATGTAATTGATTGTTTGTTGCCATGATTGTTGTTGATTCTCCCTGAGCCACTGATATCATTAAAATAAACAGAATCTACAACTTCCAGAGAGAAATTATGGTCTGTTAAAATGGTTCATGTTTTAATGGATCGTGTATTAGAAGTGTGGCTCTGTCCTGACATTGAGCTGCAGGTCTACAGACACGTTACAATAAATAATGAGGTTCTGAGAAGCATCAAGTGTTTTCAATCAGCATACTTACAAAACCAGATCCCCAACCACCTTTGCAGGTTATGAGCTCAGAATATATAACAGATATATAACCTGCCACGAGATTCATGCTCTAATGGACCTGCAGAGGACAGGAAAGAATGGAGGCAGGTACGTGAAAGTGTATTCCTTTTTGTTCCTCCCATATCTGCCTATTTTCCAATCCCAATTCTAATTAGGCAGGTACAAGATGTAATTGCTTTTCACACCAAATTCTAGAAAGCTAATGCGACTTATATACATGGCATGTATTATTGCTCTTGTGCTTGTGGTCAGAGAATTATAGAGCCAATCAATGACCTCCTCTTCTACAGCCACTATTCTCACATTTCTTTATATTCCCAAAATATGTACTTATTTTTGTAAAATTACTTGTTTCTTGCATTCATTGGTGCATGACAATAAAGATGCTATGATGAGGCAAATATCTCTTAGGGTAAAACTAAGCATATAGATCTTGTACTACTTTCACAATTCTGCAAGCAACATCATAAATGTAATGCATATGTACAGTTCTGCATATAGGCTATAAAATGAAAAGTCCTTCTAGTAAATGGGGCACTTTTGGTGTCCTGATAAGAAATAAAAAATAAAGTAGGAATTAAACTACCTTCAAAAAAAAAAAATAAATAAATAAAAAGAAATTATATTTAATCTACAAAAAGTAAATACAATATAATCAATGATTGAGAATGACTTAACTGCAGCATTAAGTCACTATGTGATGCAGTCCCTTACCACTTAAATAGTAACATGCATGTTTTAGGTTGTGATATAAACAATATTAAAAAACAAAAGACAAGAATTATGCTAAAAATGCAGAGAAAAAACACAAGTGTCATTCCAATACTGTGTGTGAACACCAATCTTGGCAGAATTTCTTCAAATATGAATGCAAATTTGATAAACATTATTGCCCTCTAGCCCAATAAAAAGACATTTATGGGTATACATTCTCTAAAACAAAATATTCAAATAGAATCCCTAAATCATGCCCTGAAATTACCAGTATACATACTACTACAAATAATGGTTTATAAAACATGTTCAGAGAGCTAATAGTAAGTGAAGCAAGACAGCAGTATTTTGGCTCATGCATTTCCAACAAACTGCTGATTTCTCTAGAAATAATTATCTATATATTATGAACTCTAGTATTTATTAAAACATGTTTGAGTCACGCTGTTCTTTTTCATTCACTTGTGCACAAAATATCTAACATTTGAGTTGCATGTACTGCCTATATCTTGAGATGTGACAAAGAAAGTAATAACACAATGTGTAAAACAAAAGCTTTGAAGGAAGTTAAACAACTAAGGCTAGGACAAACTATAGGAAATGGACAATGACTTGCTGAGGAATCCTGATGCTTATAATAAAAAAAAAAAAAAAAAGAAGAAGAATGCTAAATATTTAAAATGTTTAGTATTATATTAATTACACTAATACTGACAAGAAAAATTATGTACTAATATATATTTCAGGTCAAAGTGCCTTACTTAAAATGTGACAGACTTCAAAAGGATAGTGAATATTAGTATGAAATCAAGATAAATTGCTTGTATTATAGAGAAAATTAAATAGAATCTCTAAGATAATAAATAAAAAAAAAGTGGTAAAGGTTGTTGAGTCAACCAGACTCTTGGAGATCCAATCCTACATTTTCTAGGGCATGGACTCTTGAGGAGTGGTCTAACATTGCCTACTGCTACAATTCTTTTTAACCAAACTGTGCTTAACTGAAATGATGGAAAAAAAGTACAAAAATTATATTGGATTTTTCAGTTAATTCTCACCCACCCTCCCAATCCATATTCTAGGAAATATAACAAGTGTTTGCTTGCACAGATTCAATATGGGGCTCTCTTTTATATTACTGTTGGTGTGGTCAATATGGTTTATTTGTATGCTATAAGTAGTTTAATTTGAAGCCATTAGAAGAGATATGCTGGATGAGGAATTCAAAGCATTAGAGATAAGAAAGGCTAGATATTCATATTAAATAAGTGGGAAATATTCAAGAATGTACTATCATTAACACAAAGAATAAGCAATTAAAGCTTTTATATCCACTTGGCGTAAACATATTAATCTAACTAACTTTTTATTTATAAGTTGCCTTGTACTTTGAAAACAAAGCAATGAATCAACACCAACAGATATAGTTATAATATCATGCCACTTTAAATTGTGGCATGATATACCTGCTTGCAATCATTGCAAGAAGAAAGTTTAGGACAAATAATTACTGTAAATAGTCTATGAAATCAAATACTCTAATACGCATTTTAATGCTGTAAGCAGTTTTTTATTAAATATTATTACATACATATGGAATACAAATTATTTCTTTTCAGTGCTTAATACTGTTGCCATCAATTATCTGAAAGATAAAAATGTGCTATGAAATGGCTCTGTCCCCTTTAGTTCAGTTAAGCAGGGTTTTCATATAAAATATAGTCTTAAGAGTGTGTATTCCTATGTAAATATTAACGCTGCTACTTCAAAAGTCTTGCTTTCTCATCACCATGGGCGTACTGTGTTTAATTTTACTTACTCTCTGAAAATGATTAATTGTATACAAAATGTTTAGGGGAATGCAAAAACATTTCTAAAAGGTAGAAATCAGATTGAAAAATTCAACCATGGCAACATTAACTTTTCCAACTGGCTCATACTTTTCCTGATGAACCACAACAAGATCTCAAATTTATATTGAGATGATACAACCCATAGCAACTTACAATGTCCTAATACTTCAAATTTTAACCAACTGTTAGCTCAATCATTGATTGTTCTTTCACACAAGCCATGTGTAGGATAAGGTTGTAAAGGTAGAATCAAATTGAAAAATTCAATGCTATAGCTGGGATTTGTATCACAAATCTTCTGGTTTCCATTCTTAGCTCTTCTTCTCCAACTGTGCTTACAACTTGCCAGTACAGCATTAAAAGAACAGACGTTGAAAGGACTATCAGAATTAGTTAAATGCCAGTTAGAAGATAGGGACAGACAGAATCTATGGGCAATGGTGGAGAAAAAAAAGTTCTCTAAAATTTTATAAGGATTTTGGAAGTAATGACGGGAAAGAGATGTATATCAAGAAGTGTAATAGGAATCAAAAAGGTGTTATACGGTTTAAACTGGGAGTTTGGAGATTTAAAGGTTACAGAGGAAATAATTTGCCCTATATGCAGGATAAACAAGATTCAATCCATATTTTATTAGAATGCAAAGGTTTGGGTATCTGGAGGAAAGTGTGTATCCAAAACAAATAGTTGAAGATACCAAAAATAGTAGTAATTCAAAAACCCTTTTTAAAATATCTCAGATTATAAATTCAGGAGAGTTGTTATTTAGAATTAAGAAAAATTGGATCTCGCTACTATATTAAATTGAAGTCCACAGCACAAAGTAGTTTGTTAATTATATAGTAAAATCAAAGCTGGGGTAACAAAAATGTATGAGCTATCAACAGTAGTTGTAGCATTACATCTTATATGGTTTGGAATTGAATCTGGGTTAGCTCCTGGCCATATACTCTGGAAAGAGCTTAGTACAAACAAATAAATTATTAGAATGCAATACTAATATGAGCATTAAAATAAATTGTATGCCTCTGTTTTAAAAGGGGAAGCAGAAGGTTGAAGAGTTACTAAATACAGGGGTCGCCATGAAAATTAAACTGCATAAAATCAGTCTGATCAGTGGAGTTTTTCAAAGTATTCACCACCACATTTTATGCACTTTCTCATTCATTAAACCCCTTTTGAAAGCACTCATTTTAATGTTGGTGTAAAAACTCACTTTCATACGCTGCAACAGCTGCCTCAGGACTTGAAAACTTCCTTCTAAGCATACAATTTTTCACTGAGGGGAACAAAAAGAAGTCACTTGGAGTCAAATCAGGACCATAGAGGGGATGAGTCATCATCAGCTTCACCTCTGTGGACTCTGGAAACTAGATCATTGCACTGGCTGTGCAAGCAAAGGCATTGTAATGATGGAGCAGAATTCCTCGCAATTCTGTCCATGGCTGCAGTCCATCAAGTTTCTCAAAAATTAAGATAAGCAAACTGTTGTGTACCAGTGCTCAGTCCCTTGTTCCACCAGAGGAATTGTAGCCATATGACAAGATTTAGAGAAGAAAGTGGCTACCATTTTATTCCGATGCTGCATGGATGTAATGATCTTCACTGAAAGACCGTCATCTGGAAAGCTCCACACAGTTGACTGATGCTTAGTCTCAGAGCCAAATGGAAGTTTCATCACCAGTGTCAATATCAGAAACCTGCCGAGAATTGCCTTCACTAATCTGGACACATTTCTTCACACCATTCAACACAGTGTGCTTTTGCAGTTAAATTTTGAGGCACCAAACCGGATGACAATTGAAGATAATCATGCAATACTTTAGAAATTACTGGTGTGATCCAATCTGCACAGTTGCCTCAAGTTTCTTAAATATGATTGTTTTGCGGACCATTATTTCTACACATTATGTTTTCTTCGGTCACTGCTGGATGAACATCCTAACCTGTTCCTTTAATTAGATATGGCCGCTTTAAAACTCTTGAAACCACCAAAAACCTGTGGCATAGAAGGAGCAATGTACATAAAAGTCTGTTGCAAGAGCTCAAGTCTTTGGATTTCATTTAAACCAAATTTCAAATCAATTAAAATCATTGTATGAAAGTGCTCTTTTTCTACCTCCATTCTGGAAACCAGCTGTCACCATACTAGAGGTTATTAGCCATGCACTGTACACTGTGATGATTGATACACCTTTATACTCACAAGGAATGTGGCTATCCAATGGTGCAATCTATTTAAACTGATCAACCTGCGTATCTTAACATTTTTGTAGTGACCCTTGAACTTAATAAGAAGAGTGGTTAAATCTCAGGATTAAGGCTGAATAATAAGAACATTATACCAGTATATTAAAGCTTATTTTTACTTTCCCACATTCTAATTTAAACCATTAACATGGTGTTATGCATATTTATTTACACACATTCAGCTTATTCACTATAAATATCTATAATACTGCAGCAATATAATAATTAGGCCTTGTTATTGGGGAAAAATTCTTATCATGTAGTTCCTCACTTGAAATTGCACTTCTTAAACCATCTTATTGATTTTATTTATTTTTCTGTAACATTACTGGAAGACCAAACCTATCAAAGCATGTATTTATGCATATGAAAATTCCATGAATTATAGTCATTGATACAATACATATGTAAATATTAAGAACAAAACAGTGTCATGCAAAATCCTTTGGCCAGAGCTTTAAATACTATATGATAAAACAAACAATAGCTATAAAACCAGTTAGATATGCCACTTGAATGTTTTCTATATGCAAATTATTTGAAGCACAAACTTATGAAATAACTTCATGGGGTGACAGTATTAAAACAATAAATGTCAATGTTAGTATTTATAAAATAAAGAATGTCTTAAGTTTATCCACTGAAAAACCACTATAGAAATAAATCTTTGTACAACATATACCTGCAAAGTGTTTTTCTCTTAATATTTAAAAAAATTGAATTAAACTATGAATCTCTTTAATAGAACTAATGATAACACTCTATAAAATATTTGTTACTGTTCAGATAGTGATGAATTGAGGTTACTTTCAATTACTCATCATTTGCTCAGTTATGCATAGAAATATTAATTATATTAGATTCAATAAAATCTTCTGTTTCTATTTTAGAAAACAATTTCAAAACAATAAATAACATACTTAAATTATGGTTTAAAACTTCAAAGGAAGACTTGAATCACTGCACTAATTTATTAAGCTTATAGAAAATAAATTAATCTAGTACTTATAAAGAAGCATAAATACTTTTTCCAAAATTCCAATGAAGTTTACAAAAAGAAAAATTATAATTTCATGTTTAACAAATTTAACAATATTTCCTGGGTTATGTGGTGCTGCATCAAGTACAATAATATAGTAATCATATTAATATTGCTGTTTACATTCTAGAAAATTTAAGTACAAATGGATTTCCTTTGGTTTAACTTTGGCCATAGAGCCTGGGATCTTTTGAAATAGGCAATAATACAACGAATGTAAGCTGTAAAACAGATAATATACTGCACACCTTAAGATTTAATTTATTGCTCATCACAAATTTTAACAGTAATTTTCCCATTCATGATTACTGATGAGCTGTACACTGTACAGACCTTAAGGCATTGCCAGGCATGGATGCCATGGCTTTTCTTTGCAAGAACACAAACATATAGGATAAATGTCACAGAGGGGTTTTAATGCTGTTAAACTGATGGAACAGAATTAAATTGAACATTTCAATGGTTTCATATTTTTAAACAACAAATTACAACTCTAAATTTTCTTGGGCATGGATTGATTCCAATGTTTTGAAGCTGATTCACATCTTCAAAATGTTGGAATCAATTCATACATTTACCTGGCTAGAAGCCTAAAGGAATTTAGAGTTAATATGTTGTCAGGAAAGCTTTAGTTCCTATTTCGACAAATTACAAGTCAACTGAATTGATTTTTTTATGAAGCTATGACTGAAGACAATAAATTCAAGGTCTGGTGTTTTCTCAGGCCAATATATGACCAGACTGAAACCCAAGAAGGCTAAGAATTATCAGGTTACCTGGAAAACCTCAGTCTATTCTTCAAATGTCAAGGTTTATGAATACACTTGGCAAGGCTATTTTATTTTTGTTAAAAATCAGCTGAAATTTATTAACTTTTTAGTAATACTTTTTTTTGTTCATTTAGTGAGGCAATGTTATTATTGTATTTTAATCTATTAATTTTACATAAAATGCATTTATATTTTTTTAAATGTGGTATATGAGTTAGCTGGCAGCAACATCATTACCACTTACACATTAATCTGATAATCATTACTTTTCTACTAAAGAGCAATCAAAGAGGTTAGAATCTCTTCTTCCTCTTCTCTCCAATTCCTAGCAGAAATGCTTGTTCTTAGAATTTATAATACATTATCAATCCATTGTTAAGTGAAAACATTTATTTATACATTTTGGAACATTTGAATAAAAGTACTATTGCTCAACCTCAGCCGTCTTTCATGAGACTGAAAAATGTAATAGATAACGGCAATTGAGAAGTCTAAAAGATTCTGTTTCATAAAAGAAATTCTTCAGATGCTTGTACAAATATATTATATTATATTTTCTATATTTGAATTGATAGGTAAAATTTTGATAATTTTATTGAGTTGCAGGTACAACAGCCTGAAGCAGGGCCAAGTCCCACCACCCAATAACTGCGTGCCCCATATCTTTACATTAGAGACAGCATGAGTGGAGTTCAGAACTGGAGGGTATGTCATGGTTAGTGCCCCCAAGTCCTCCCGACTGGTTAATGCAATCCGTTCAACCTGTGGCTGCTACTTTTCCCTCAAGTAGCTCAACTGACCCGCCCCCATACTCACAGGGACCTCATGAGGATGAGTGCACCCCAGGAAAATAATCTCCATGCCAGTACTGGGAACCAAACCCAAGCCTTCAGCACCCGTATTATCACCAAATTAAAGACAAAGAAACTAGCTAAGATAAACCAAAAACCAATATTCATATGTGGCTTACGAGATATTTTGGGCAGCATGAGCTCAATGTTTGGAGTTGCATGGTTAAACATTTTTCTGAGATTTTTACTTAAGCAAGTAAATGAATGTTGGGTAATACTAAGCTCACTGAGCCTCACATTCATTTTGAGCATTAATTACATTAATTGGCTACTTGCTATGATCCAAGTGGTTAGCTTTTAAATTCAGCAGAGAAACTATATAGAGCAATTTTAGAAGATAAGTGACTTCAAATTAATTTCAATTTGATGCACTAGCCATCAAAGCATTACATGAAAGTCTTGTTTATAAAACTGGATTTAACAATTTCGAAAGTTCCACAATGTTTTGCTTGTCAAATAAGTTGTGTGTACAATACATTTATAATTTTAGACAATAGGCATAAAACTTGAGTATTTTAGACTGAAAATTTTAACTTTTTCATTGCTGAAAAACAATGGCTACCACACCAAGGACATTAATTGAGCCATTAGACCTCTGCATGCTAATATAGGAACAACTAACAGCATTTCTACCTTATGTAGCCCATTGCTTGATTGCTAAAGAAGAAGTCATCAAAACTGTCTTTATGCTGACAAACAAGACAGGCAACATGCTTTGTTCAGTAAAAGATCTTAAGTACTATGAGGATCTACAAAATACCATATGAGTGTGGCATGACCAGAAGGTCTGTTAAAAAGCGTGTAGCAGAACATCATCATGTCCACCTAATGCAGCCAAAACGTTCAGCAACTGCAGAGCACATTTTTACAGAGGGCCATAGAATGAAATTTCAAGATACAGAGGTACTTGCAAAAACAAAAGGACATTTCAATCGTCTCAGGAGAGAAGCTATTGAAATTTAACAACATCTGAATAAGGGCAGTTATGAGATAAGTGAGATCTGGAAACCAGTTTTAGTAAACAAACAACAGCTGGTTAAACCTCATTCACCTGCTGGACACACCTGTTTGTTACCTGTTAACCCCTCCCCCCCTCCTAAATGGAGAGAATAAAGAGCATACTTTCCACTCCAGCCTTACATTTACTGCCTACAGTGAGTGTCACTGAAGATCCTGGCTGTGGAAGTCGGCAAGACATCTGGTTTAGATTTTAAGCTACAACCATGGCACAGCAGCCTGGAAAATGCAGTCTTTAAATAGGTTCAAAAATGTTACATTTATCAAGTTTCATGAAACAGGGCATTGATTGTTACATTTCTGTATGTCTCTCTCTCTCTTAATAATGAGAGGATGGAAGAAAATGAAATACCTTGGACAAATATTTCTCAATTTCTGGTTTCACTGCAATATGTATACAAACATTCAGAGTGTTACAAATACATATTTTAATAACATGCCAGGAGTTATCTTCCATTGAATTCTCAGGAATGTGTTTATTTTTATTTAGCTTAATCCAGCTTAAAAGTGGTTTTAACTGCTTTTATTTTATAAACAATTATTATTAAAAGCTTATAGGCTTTTTTTTCAGATCTACAGGTTGAAAATTAGGCAGTAAGCAAGGATAAAAATTACATATTTTATCTGAATTTCAAACTATAAGCACATGATAACATATATCAAATTTTACTACATAAGGACTGCTTATACTTCAATTAATCCAAACTCAACAATTCTTTGTTACTATAAATCAATGAATGTGATTAACACTGTTTCACAGTCAATTTTCATCTTTAGAACATCATATAGATATCAATTAACAATAATTAATCAGTCAAGTGTTTAATATTAGATTATCCTTGCTCTGCTAATTAATCTAAGTAATAAAGCTTGCATTCTATAGAATTCAAATTCTTTAAATGTTTTTCTAAACGAAGTTGTAGAAAAATCATATAATACCAACTTATCTGTGAACAGCACAATACATTTAAGAATGTTGTGCCCAAGAGCCATTGTTAATAGGTAATACAACATGAGCTTGTAGCTCCGTCAACAACAGAATAAACAGATCAGATTAAGATGCTTAAGTCTTGCCATCTTAATGGAATTAATGCTTCAGACACGAATCCCAGTTAACTTGTAAAAAAACAAAACAAAAAAAATTCTGATGTGTTCCATTCACATAAATTTCTCTACCTGTGCTGTAAATAGATTATGCTTTTATCTATTTCATACTGATCAATATAATTTTATCTTAGTTGCCATATTACTTGCTTCCTTCTAATAGGAAAATACACTAGGCTAAAGTGATAGTCAAACTTTAAAAGCTGGTTCCTTGTGAACAATTGCATAGCCAGTAGTAACTTAAAAGAGAGCTGAAACAAAAGGTGACTTCCCATTGAGAAAAGTACATAGTTTAAAACTGAAACCAACAATGACCATCAACTCTACAAAAAAATGGTATATGAGATAAATTGTGTATTTTAACGATATCTCCATTTTTTAAGTAGTAAGGTTTTGACTATATCCTAAGTTTACTAGTTATGCAAAATTCATCCAAATGAAGAGTTCTTCAGAGGCTATCCCCAGAAAACTCAAGATATTTTATTTGTGATATAAATATCTAATATATGGTATTTTAATCAATACTGTCAGAGTCATTTTTGAGAAAAACACTTTTTTTTCCATATAAAAGTTTGGGGTAGGGGGGATTTTTCTAAAAATCTTTATGGCATTTTATATCAATTGGTATTTATATATATGGTATTTTAATCAATATTGTCAGAGTCATTTTTGAGAAAAACAAAATTTTTTCCATATAAAGGTAGTTTGGGGTGGGGGGGGATTTTTCTGAAAATCTTCTTGTTGCATCCTTGGAAGATTCTGAAGTTAAATACCAAGTCTGGTATTTAATGGTCTTTTTGTTTCTGACACACACAATCTGACCTTTTTCTAAAAATAATTTTTTGATCTCAGGAAATCTCAAAACATCCAATGAAATTTTTGGGTGGAATACAATTCTCTACCTACTGTGTAGATAAGGCAAAAAAGGCATTATACTGGGTACTATAACTTAATAACAAAAGTCTTGAGCTAATATCTTATATTCTGACCAATCTTCTTTCCTGATGGTGAGAGAACCTGTTAGTAATACAGTTTTTTTATTCATGTTATGGTAGTGAGGAATTATTGGTATGAAATTTTGTTTGAAATACTGGCAGCTACTTAAGGACTTATAACAAGTAAGTAAATCTTTGCATACAAGATTATCAAAATGAAATGTGTTCATATTGGGGATGACAAATATGGATAAGGTAACATACTACATTCTCAACATCGTCATTGGAGGTTTATGTTATGACTTATTCCTAGACAGTGGAATATGCTCCAGGGAATCAAAGATGTACCATTATATATTCAATCACAAAATACAAATTAAATAAATTAAAGTTTCTAAATCTATTATACTGAATAATCCTTATAACTAAGAGGTTTTTCCATTTCTATTCTGCACGTTATATTCAAACTAAATGTTTCACAGCTCAAACATTCTGTTTTATTATTAACAGCTGATAACCTGCACTTCTCTAACACTCTGGACCATATGCTGTGATGAGGGTAAACTTGCTGATGCTACATGTTACAATAATAATTTTGCATGTATTTTATCTGCAACACAGTAGCAGTAGTAACACTTTTCTAACACTACTCCAATTATTCACAACAAATGCATAATGAGAACAGGCTTGTGATAATATATCACAGAAAATATGGGATTGTTTTAAACATCCTTATAATATGGTGGGAGGGTTGCTACACATTCTTGGAGTGTTCAGGGACAAAATCCCTAAGACTTCAAGAATGTGTCGCAAAAAATGTAAAAGCTTTGAGGGTAAAATAAAATCACATGTTGTAGTATTTTTTTTTTTATTATTACTATGTGTAGTAAAAAGGGGAAGTATTGAATTCCACCCAAAAATTCAGTATTGAGATTTTGCAAAAATATACCTCTCAAATGAATAAAAGAAAAACAAACTTTTTCTAGAAAACGATGTGTGCGCAAGTGTGTGTGTGTGAACAAAATAATTGGAAATGAAAAGTTGTTTAAATACAAACTTGATATTTAAGTTCAACATCTTCCAAGGATGCAACATTAAGATTTTTCTAGAAGATCTGCCTCACCACTAATTACTCTTTACATGGAACTTTTTCAAAAATTTTGATTTTTTCAAAAATAATTTAACAATTTTGATTAAAATACGTATGAGATATTTCCATGATGAAAGCCATCTCAAATTTTCTGAAAATAGCCTCTGAAGTATTCTTCATTCTGAATGACTTTTGCATTACTGGTGAACCATAAGGCAGACAAACTTTAAGAAAATTTAGATTGTTTAAAATATGTAATTTATGTCCAATAAACATTTTTAAGGAGTAAACCATTTTCAAGACGTTCCTTGTTGTTGGTTTCAATTTTCTATTACTTATTACTTTTCTCAAATGGGAAGTCATCATTCACTTAATTTCATACTGGTCATGCAAAGAGCTTGGAATTTCATAACCATCCAAAGTGACCAGCTCTTAAAAGATTTGACTATGACTTTAGCCTAGTTGCCTCATTCCCTTTATACCTACAAGGAAATATGCTACAATACGTGTTCTTCTAATCTTTATCTTGATTACGTGAATTAGATAGAAGAATACATTTTTGCAACAATAGTTTGTTGTAGGATATACAGTGTCTGTGAATGTAACACATCAGATTTCTTTTCCTACTTAGAACTCATTTTCACATTCTCATTATTTTCTTTTTTCTATGTGTGATTTCCTTTAGATGAGTCCTTAAGCTGGTAGCACAATGTTTAAGTTTCTGAGGTAAGTTACTGTGTAAACATTAATTTGCCTTAGAGGCAAATGTTGTAACTTATCAGCATATTCTAACACCAGTACCATTGTGAGAACAAGCTTTAACTACAAACATATGACCCTTGGGCAACCAATACTTGGAACTACACTATGAGTTTTATAAGCACCTTGAAGAAGAACCAGCAAATATACATCAATTGAACAGCTCGATGATTAGATTGACAATGAATATCACTGGAACAAGTAGAGTCATCTATGTTATTGGGAAGTTTGCTGCTATTAAAGGAGGCACTTTGGGGATACCACCCACTCACAGCAAGACTTTCACTGATTTATTTGTTGATGTTTCAAGGAGTAAAAGCCTTTAGCAAAATATTGGCATGAACTCTAAATCATTATTTCATGTTAGATAAGGTAGAATTTGAGTTGAATCTCTCATTATCTTAAAGTTTTGACATGTACTATCACTCATTTACTTTGCTTTTTACTTTCCTTTCTTTTTACCTTATTAGGACACATTATTCTTTGTGGTTATACTACATTATTTAAAAAAATTCTTATATAGAATAATGCTACTATTTTAGTCTATAAATTTGAGGTAAAATTTCTTCCAGGCTTGTAGGCCGTGGTTGAAAAGTAGGATTTACTGCTGACGTTTCACTCAAAACATTATGTTGAGCAAAACATAGGAGGCTGCCTCTGTGGGCTAGTGGTCAGGGAGCTGACTTGTCACCCAGGGGTCCTGGGTTCGATTCCCGGCTGGGGCAGGGAATTTATCTTTAGCCAGAATTGTTCCTTATTCCCCACAGAATCTGGAAGTATGCATGTGAGAGTGAATATGTGTGTGTTTGACGAGAAAAAAAAAAATGATTTAAATGAAAACGTAAAAGAACCTACAGATAAGTTGAAATTTATACATTCAAATATGTCATATTTTTAAAGTTTTCCTATATATATTTTCCAGAGCATGCAGTGCTATGAAATTTGCACTTATTATAAAAGTATGTTTTATCTGAATTTTCACTATGAGTTTAGGATAAAAATTCTGTTTATTACTACAGATCTTATAGTTAAAAAACAGAATTCAGTGATTATTAGCTTTCAATTCAAGAAATTATAAGGGAAAAGTCTTGCTGCTTGTAGGCAGACCCTCATGATCATTCTCAAAGTTCCTCGTTGAAGTATGAATTAGGCCTGAACACACTGGTCCCATTCAACACAACACACACTTCATTACAGTATAATAAAAAGTTGCATAGTTTTCTTTTCATTTGTGCTTCTGTAACTATAAAAATCAGACTGAATAAACATTTGTAAGAAATTTGCATAATTCGTTACAATTTAATCATATAATACAAAACCCTCAATTTTAATGCATATTACAAATGCACTTAATAAAGATGTTAATATCTAACATATAAGCAACAAAATTACTAAATTAGAAATACTGATCTTTTAGTTGGTACAGAACCACCATAAAAATTACATTACATATTTTTTGAGAAACATCCCACTCAGCTACACATTGACATTTGTCACAAATTTTATAAGAAAAACATGTTTTTATTACACCTTGAGTAATCATTATTTAGCTAGTCTGAGAGAATACATTTTTTTAACAAGAAAGTACATAATTCTCCAAACTAAGAACTACTGTATAACGATTATCTTCAAACCAGCATCTTAATCACTAACGCTGCATAGACATTAATACTACTACCATATCACACCGGAGATTCCTTGGCAAACGAGCTCATTTATTAAATGCAAGCTTAGAAAAAAAAAACACAAAGGATAGTGGAAAGAAAGACGTAAACTTAAATATCAAATAAGAATTTTATGTTTTATCACATTAGATACATCAATAAATGTAGACCATTAAAACACCATAGAAAGGGCGGAATCTGGCAAGCTTAAGGCCTCTGTTGGTGGCAAATGAATATTATACACAACTTAGTGTCATGATTATACCTATCAGATGGAAAGCAAAGGCTTCTTAATAAATAATTAACAATTGTCAGATTTTTTTAATTTAAAAAGTGAAATTTTTTAACCTCCAAGAATTACTTAATCAAGGAATTGTCATTAAGAAAGTATAATAAATAATAGTATTAAACTGATCATCAGTCAGTGTTTGGAAGTACATCAATCTGGCTCAGTTTCCAAAGCTAAGCCATGGCACTGTGCTGGAGAAGGTTGGACTCAAAAGGCTCTTTTGTAAGTCTCATCTAGCCATAATAGCTAAATTATCAAGAAAAAGTATACTCAAGAATGACAATTAAATGACCATCTATGACTATATCTATGCCAAGATTGCTTATATTTGCTCTTTAATGTTCTATGATTGATTTCTTAAGTAAATTCTGATTGCACTTTGGGCAATATGACACTATGGGATGTCAAGTTATTATTTATTTATTACAGTGCTAAGTTCAATACATTGGTGGTTACCACTTTTGGTCCTGGCATTGAGTATGCCACCATCCTCTGTTCAACACATATACTTACCTGCTATAAGAACTATATACAGTGACAGCTTGCAGTGATATTTTCAGGGTAGGCAAATATCTGCAATATGTAAATTACAGATCTTGCAGAAACATCTTGCTTAGTAAAGTCAATCAATGTGTCAATTCTTCATGCTGGCATATTGTTTGATGACATCATCATACCATGTCTTCTGATTTTCCAGCAAATGAAGAAGTTTGTGTTCAATAGACGCCATTGCTAAAGCTGTAATCCTGTCCTGTCTCATTGTGCTCCTTAAGACTTCACTCTGTTCAAACAAGAGAGGCTTCTCTTGACATTGCAACTTGTTGAAGGAATTGTAGCAGCTAAGGTAAACAGTCTGTAAGCTTCCACAACATACTTTGAAAATAACTTTCCACAAACAATTTTATAACTTTAGTTACCTTCGAGAAAAGAATTGGTCGTCGAAGTAGACAAATGAGCTCGTTTCTCAATCTTGAAAAATCAAAAGACATGGCGTAATAATTTTGTAATGAAACTAGCTCTTTGGTAGGAAAACATTCTCTAAAGTGAAGAGATTCAAAATCTGAATGGTTCTAAACCTGGTCTGAAGCTGAAAAGTAATGTTATCCACAATTTCTAAATAGAGCATTCTATATTAAACTGGATTTCTGTCGGAGATATCTCTTATTTTCATGACGTTCACAGTGTTGAAATATTCTTCTGCCTGATTATCATTTCTCATGTCTTGCAATTTGCTTATTTGCCCCTGAGTATTTTTTTATTTATTTAATAGTGTTTAACACCTGCTTTTACTACAAATGGCACTGCAGGCGATTACACTAATGATACATGGCATTAAGATGGAGTAGCGGTGGAATGCGATGGCAAGGAAAACTGGAGAACCCAGAGCACTGATTTGTCCACCTTAACTGAATAACTGAAAAACAATACTGTATATCCAATGATTTCTTCTGCAGTATATCGAAGAGTTATTGAAAATATGCCCCTGAATACAGTTAATAGAAATACGAATGTCATATTTTGAAGATGGTTTTTTCAAACCTATAGCTGCATTTATGGATTCTGGACTGGAAAGAACATCTACTATATCACAAAATATGGTTATTGGTTCTTCCCTAAGACTGGAAATCACCTCCAGAACTCTAGCATTAGAACTCCAATGCACATCACTGGCAGTTGTAATTGTTTTCCCATATCATTTATCCAAAATAGCTGTTTTAACAGACTTATGAAAGTATACAGAAAAGGTTTGAACATTGGAGAAAAATATACGAATGTTTTTTATGGTTTAAACACCATTTTGTAACACAAGATTTAATCTGTGCACATAGCAGTGTGTGAATAAACATTATGGGGCACAACTCTTCACCAGCATTTGAAGCCCTGAAATTTTGCCAGCCATGAAACTAGCGCCATCATAGCACTGACCAATCAGTTTATCTTTGATATTTAATTCTTGGAGACTTAAAGTAACTTATCACATATTTCAGAAGCAGTTCTACTTGTACTGCTATTATGGAATTCCAAAAACCAATCCTCTATTACACAATTCATAATTCACAGCAATTCACAATCACTGACAATTGCGAAACTTCAGTTATGTCTGTTGTATCGTTGTACTGAACTGAAAAAAAAGGGAGCTTCTTTAATTTTGGTTATTATTTATTCATGTATGCAGCCAATTAGATAATTTTGAATGCCTTTGGACAGACTTTTAAAGGTTTTCCCTAGTTCCTTCCAGTGTTGATGTAGATTGTACTGCATCATGCGAGTAACAATTTCTATGAATTACCACAGTTCAAAGATGACTGGCTTTCATTGTGGCCATATAACCAAGCTCTTATTTACAGAGTAATACGATAACATCAATAAACTGTCTCATTATTTGCCTATTTTTGCCACTTTCTTGTTATACTGTTGCATTGCAATTTTATATTGTTCAGATAGATCTCTGAAATAGGGTCAGTCTCTTTAAATTTACAATGCTAAATGTGTATTCTTTTGAAGCTTCATGTTAATGAATTACTTTGAATAAGTTTTTCATATCAAAAAATCCATTGCAATTCCAAGTGTGTTCTTTGCCTGAAAGTAGCAGATAAGGCCAGCAGTGCAATTTGGCTTTAGTTTCATTCCCTGTTTTTATGTTTCATACCAGGGAGGCTTGAATTTTCTTGCACCACTGGTTGTGACGACATGAATAACAGAGTTTAGAAAAGGTGTGGGTCTTCCATTCTAAAATAAGCTGTTTATCAGTTTCAGTGCAACGCAAAAATGGATTGTTTATTAGTTCAAGTACTATATCTGTCATCATGGGTTATTACTTCACAATGTTATATAGTAATTAATAGAACTTAAAAATGTGCATTTCTATTTAATAGGTACTTACAAAAGGAATTTCACTTCCTCTGTTTCTTTAAAACACACGATTGTTAGTGCATCAACAAATTTTTCATACACAATAAATTTCATGCACACATTCTAGATGACTTTGGGAGAGTCCACCAACAATTGTCAGGGCAGGCAAATTTACTGGATGCCTGTTGATGTACAATGCATGCACCATTCCAGCATTTTCCCTAATGTTATTCCAGGTGTGAAATACTTGGAAATATGGTCATGACATCAGAAGGCAGGCTAGCTTCGGATTTGCTGCCCTTCACAGAGAAGCAACAATTGCCTTTGCGACTTCCCTGTCTAGCTTATTCTCATTCAAATGATCACTCTTTCCTTCCAGAAAAAAGTAGACTTGCTGAATTTTAAAGAATGTTATCATTTAAATACTCCTAGATATGGAACGTAATATTACCTGTACATTTTGTTTTGTTAGGTGAAACATTTTATTTTAGTTTTGATACTCATACATTTCATTATGAATATTATTAAATAGTTTTTAAATATATTTTTGAAACTATAAGTGAGGCTCTGCCTACCCTGAGGAGCTGTCACTGACATAAGACTTTTCACAATGAGGTCCCTTTATTCCACCTCCTCTACTTGCCTTGTCCACTTTGTTCTAACTCTCCATAGAAATACTTTTAAATCTCTTTACTACCCTTGATCTTTGAAAATCTGCTTTAGCCCTAATCTCTTATTTCTGTTTGATCAACTCCAATTCAATGTATATCAACTTAAGAACTTACTTTAAATCAATGATGCACTTAGGATGGAAGTAACACAATGGTCTATATTGACACTGATTGGTAGTTTCTTTAGTGAATGGTATACTTTTATAACTTCAGGTGGGTAATATTCTATTCATTGAATCTTTTTAACAGGAATAAAAAAGAGTCTAAAAATCTGAATATATACATATTTTATTGCTTTATATGATAACAAGATAAGAACCTATTATTCTGTGTTTCTATTCCATCCCAATTCACTGAACTAGTCACATGATAGCATAGCTTAATTTAATGGGGAAGGAAATCAGTGGCGTATGCTGCGGATTATGACTTAGGCTATCACTAGAGCTACCACAGCTGGACAATAAAAGGGATGGATCATTAAACGTTATTTTATATACGTTGTTGATCTCTTATGTTTATCCAGAGCTGTGATAAAATATGCTAAATTTACAAAACCCATTGCATTTCAGGGCCTTTTCTCTGTTGCAAATGAGCACGGCCAGCAATAATTACTTATTTTAATTGTTTACGTTAAAATACTTTTTGTCAGGGTTTTTCGTTTTTTCTTTCTGCTCATACTACAAGTGTGGAAGAGCCTCGCCTGTTTGACCATTGTCAACTTATCCTCATATTTCAACTGTGAGAATAGTCTGCTTACTAATTATTTAATTACACACTGTTTGTCCATTTCGAAGCATTAGAGCTGTCTTGGTATACTGTACACTAGAACTGAAAGATACTAATATATACTAACACTAACACTCATAACTATTAACCCATTTGCAACATTTGAATGACCAGGGCTTGCACACGCTTTTTTGGCACGTCAATCATATGACTAGCTCAGCTCACAAGATGCATTGCTCCATCTAGTTCAGATTTTTCTCAAAGATGTCATTTGTATACGTCTGGAATGAAATGCTGACGTGTGGTGTTTGTAATTCCCAGAGAAAATCACTTCAGTTTAGTATTATTTCACTTGTATCCATACTCATGGTATCTGCGCAGAAAATCCGTATGGATAACAAGGAGGGTTTGAGAAAACTGATACAGAGTGTATTAGAGAGTGACAGTGATAGGGTGATTATTCTTAATACGAAACAGGGTCTGAAGAAGGTCCTGACAGTAATAGTGAATCAAGTGAAGAAAGCAGCCAGGAAAATAATTATGAAAATGATGCACCAAGCCCTTGGAAACATGTTTGTATTATGATGCAGAAATAACAATGTAACTGGAAATGGACTAAAGTTGATGATAACTCCATTGTATACACTTTTATTGCAAATAGTGGTATTTTTAAAGACTTATTTAACAACTGGTGAGTTTATGCTTTTAATATCATGCATGCAAATGTTCAGCAAAAAATACTTTTTGGTTGATTTTAAATGTTGTTATAATCATTAAGCTCTTACCACCCTACAGCTAGGGTATTTAAATCTGATTTCTTGCATGGGTATTTAAATATGATGTGATTGAGTTAAGAACCATAACAATACTTAACCATACAATAACTACAATTAAAATCACAAAATGCTCTTTCATGCTTTAACTCCACATACTATGCAGAATTCCAAACAAGCCAGCCGTGAACGTACAATATTATTCGGGGATGTTCATGTGTTTTGTAGGATTTTGTTTTCTGAAGCCTTTGCTTACCGAATACTCCTTTTCTTCTTCCGAACCCCTCTGACTGTATCATAGTGTAGGGCTGCAGCTTCAAGCATCCAAAGCTCTATTTTCTCCTCAGTTCAATAGTACAGAGAATTAGACTTATCCCACCCATTACAAGCTATCTTTTCATTAGGAAAACTGACTGGTATTGCAATTATTAATAATATTACTTTAGATATAGCTTTAATAGCCCACAATATATGCCACTAAAAGAAATACTTAAAATGCAAACTCTAAGTTCTGCAAAGTCTCTTTATAATAACCTTAATATTTATTGTCATGTATTATTATGTCATATCACATGGTATGTTACACAAAGTGCATGGTAATTCTGGGTTTACTATTTTACAAGCTCTTTAATACAGAAGTGTAAACTGCTTTGGAGCAGTTGATCCTTGTCTATAAAATTGCTTATATTTTTTTGTTATTTAAAGCACCTTTATTTCCAACAGGCATAAAAAATAAATTAGTGGCCAATAGAGTATATCTAAACTGTAAAACAAAAACATTCCTGTGTCCTTCTAACCTGTGTGCTATTTCATTAATATTCCTAAATTCTAAGGCTATCACAACCAAATATTTAAGTTCCAAGATAAAATGTGAGTCATAAGGCTAATCCTAAGGCTATGCTGATTAACAAAGTTATCTTTCAATGAAATTCGTTTTCTGCTTGTTTTCTATTTCCAAAGATTAGAGGGATGTTTATGTCTCCAAGTTCTTTAGTAGTCATAAGTTGTTAGAAAGAAATGTAATTTCAACATTATTGAGCTTTAGTGTTCAAACTAGTTGAAAAATTCAATGCCACAGCTAGGATTTAAACATGGTTCTTCATATTCCATGCAGTTGCTCTAACCATTGAGCCACTGTGACATATGCCAGCATGGCATTCAATCCTCCAACTAATTCATGTTATTTACCCGGTCAACCAACTGGAAGAGAGAATACCTTAATGGCAACTTATGTATCATAGGTACTTAATATCTAGGTAGTAATCACATAATTGACTGGATAAATAACAGGAATCACTTGGAAGACTGAATGTCATAGCAGCATATCATCAAAGTAGTTCAATGGTTAAAATAACTACACAAAGAGCAAGAGAATCATGTTCAAATTCCAGCTATGGTAGTGAATTTTTCAGCTGGTTCTAACAGTAAAACACAAACTCTTGATGGGGCATTACTATAACAGCATTACTAATATAACAAAAAAAATCATTGAGCTTGTTTAAGCAGTCAAACAAGTGACTAGAAACTCTGTAATATTCATTTAATAAGCCACCTTCTATTTAGCTGCAGAATGCACATGATCAAATAGCTGCCATTCCTGAGTTTCTACACATAATGGTACTGGAAAACAAAATTCCTTAATTGTTCGTGATTCCTTCCAAAATGCAGAAATTCACACTAAAACACTAAGAGAACCAAAGACAATAATTATGTGATGCCTTTTGAAGATGCCTTTGCTTATCCTTAAGTTAGTATTTTAAATAGTGAAAAAACTGGCAGCAGAATGCATGAGGATATAAGACCTGAAGCATTCATGGCAGTGGAAGCTAGTTGTGGTTTCTGTAGATTAGTTGTTTAGTGTTTTTCTTTTATTCAACTTTTGGATATCATTAGGCCTGCTAATGTTCAGGATTTCCTAAGAACTATGGAAGCCAAAATCTCAAATATCACAATGATGGCATAGCTGTACTTGGGATATGCTATGCAAAAATTATAACAATTTATAAATGCCATTTTAGAGGAAACACTTCGCCAAATCAAATTTACTATGTGCTGGAATTCAGTACAGTCAAGAGAAAAGTTCCAGACATTTTATGTTTCTTTGTTTTGCTAAATTTTTAACTTATTAAACCACCCTGCACTTACGGGATCAGAAAAACCAATAACTTATTGTGTACAGTTAAATGGCAGCTTCATCCAGACTTTCATCTGTGCTAAAAATTGCTTCATCAGATTTCAAATCCCTATTCACAGAAGGTGATCATATAAAGTTTTTGTGATATAATTAGAGACCATAATTAGATTTTTGCATCTTTATGTGCAGACAATCTGGTAATATTGCTGTTTAAGGGTCAGTTGGCCGCGCAATGCTGCAAAACCATACCAACTTTATAAATTAAAAACCCGCTGTAGAACTGAGCGCACAGTGCCAAAGGAACTCAACTGGTTAACAGCCGCAAGATGGCAGTAGTAGAACGGTTATATGTTGCTAAATGGCGCTTATATGACATAGCCAAAGAGCGTGGCAAAGCTAGCACATGACGGCATCTAATATACACTATTACCCCTACTTATTGCAATGATTGTTATTTGAGGTTATGTGGTACATGAGCTAGCTAAAGACGATTTCATCAAAACATAAAGATGATCTATTTCACACTGCAATTGCGGTACTCTTAATACAATTGATGAAGTAATATTTTGGGTTAAATGGAGAAATTTAATACACAAAGCTACTGTTAAATAAGAAGTTATCAATTGCTTTGTATTTTCTTAACGACAACAGGAGCATTAATAGTAAATAAAAATTATTATTATTATTGATATTAATATTATTATTGGTGGTGATGTTGGTAGTATGATGATTTTGATGATGAGTATTATAATTATTATTAGTTGTAAGAATAACTGTCAGCCCAACCAAATGTACTTGTTCTTTAGTTAAGTCATTGGTAGCCTTAAAAAAGGATGTTTTGTCATTGAAGAAAATATGAAAGAGGTGGAGAACGGTAGGAGATATTCGGAAGAACAGTATATGCGCTCCCTGACTCATAATCACATATAATTGCAAATTTCAGCCTTTCCCGCACCTTCCTATGAATGCGTTGCCTCATTGTATATTTCTGGGTTTCCCCGCCTTGCTATGGTTACGCTTCCTAAGGCATATACTGTTAATTGCAAATTTCATGCTCTCCACACTACCCTATAACTGCGCTGCCTTCCCTCCTTTTCGAAATGCCAACTATATATGCTCCATAACGCTGAACCTTGCACCTTTCAGATGCAAAGGTTGGCTGCCTGATGTCACGCAGTCAACTGACCTTTAACGGCAACATTACTGACAATCTAAGATATAGAATTAAAAATTTGCTCAGTATTCTCTGTTGTTCTTTTGTAGCAATAAACTCAACATTTAAGCAGCTCAGTATATTTATACCATCTAAAATACAAAATATACAAGCAATCAGCAACTTTCAGAAATTTGTTCTATTACTGCAATACGTTAAAAGTATTATAATGCATTTTAACATAACAATGAGCAATCTCATACTGTATTTTTTTTTTTTTAAAGCCTATCTCAATAAATAAAGTGAAAAATAAAAGTTTACTCATTACATCATTTTAGTAGTTCTAAGCTGGAAAAATAAATAGCCACACACTCTCAAATTGAATCTTTTAACATTCTGCAAGGTTCTGCTCATCTCATCTAATGAAAACAAATTTTGACTGCACCTCTCAGACCTGATACGGCCATATTAATATACACAACTAGGGGTGTGAAGAATACTGTCCCGCTGGATTTGAATCTGCCCCACTGTGCATTGATCCTATAAACCAAATAAAATCTATGAGCTTTTGTTTTTAAGCTAAAAATTTGTTGAATCATGAAATTACCAAATCCTATGGTAACTATAAATAATTTGTCAAAATGCGCCTCGCTTCAATGTTCAAGCATATCTGGCACCTTTTATGAAATTGGCCATTTCATGCTGCAGAAATGGCAGCAATTTCTTGATGAATGTTATTTTAAGAATCCTCTAAAGTTTGTAGATTTGTTTTGTAAACTTTCTCTTTTGATTCCCGCCAACAATAAAAATCACAGGGGTTAAATTGGAAAAACATGGGGTCACTCGTAGATTCTGAACGGATATGTGAATGAAAAATAATTAATAATAAATAATTTGGGGGGAATGGAATATGAGTACCTGATTAGAGCCATTACATGCTGTATTGCACTATCTAACAAACATGTGCAACATTTGCAGGAGTTTAACTTACACTAAAGCCTCATGCTTCACCACCAGCCGCCTAACAGCCGTAAAACCTTTTCTGCTCTGTGCTTATCACCCAGTATAAAGATAAAATTGATTATGCTCCTGCACCTGAATTATTTTATAAATTTTAAGAAGTTGAAAATTATTTTTAAGATCATAACTTAAGTGATATAATGGGTCCATTGATTTATTGTTCAATTACTACCCTTCTTCATATTCTTGTTTGGTCTTACCTCTGCAAACATTTAAGGGTCTGCTGGCCTGGTTTTGATCAGATACCTGTATGGTAAATCCTTTCTGGTAGAAAGCCAATTGTGAAAAACTATATGATAAACAATGTAAATTATAATAGGATAAGCAGGCAGTTATCTGGAATTTATCTTCAGATGTTATGGTAAAACTGTGATAAAAGATCTCATGTAAGGTCATCCTAGCCAGCATTCAAACCTTTGTATTGATACTGCGAAATATCCTACTCTGTTATTCATAGTAGAATATTGAAACAATTACTTGGTTTATATACCTAACTGCAAAGAATGAAGATGGCTCTTGTGTTTCTACTATATGGCAAAGTTTTAGTACTACATTTTATGTTATTAATATGCATTTTCAATTTTAGGATTTACATATTTTATTGCATTCATTTTAAAATTCTTGATTTATTAATTACCTTTACAGCTTGATTACTGCTGCCAGTATTTCCATTTTTCAAAGTATTGGTGTGTTTATGCATGTAAAATTAACAAATACTTGGTTATTTCTCCTCTACAAATATGAAAACTGCTTGCCATTTTCCAACAGCTGTAATGCAACATTCAGCACCTAATTTGGAGATGGCATTTTACAAATCCATTCTAATGGTTTTATCTTATAATACTGTCACGTAATAATTTAGAGATTTTCTTCATAACATTGATTTGCAGTAATTTAACTCTTTCAAAAAAAAAAGTAGGTGGGGGCCAAAGAATTCAAAATCATGAGTATATGTTTATGACAAGGTGCAAAAGCAAGCAAAATATTTACAAAGAATTTTAGTTAGCACCATCTTAAATGCAGAATTTGCTTGAACAGCAGAAACAAAATGCAGAACCAGGCAATGAATATGTATGCAACTAACAATTTCTTGCAAGATCTGCCATCATGAATACTTTAAAGAGGCATGGTACAAGCGATTGCAGAAATAATTTTAGACCTAGATATCCCTGTGTACAGTCCCTCCAAAGTTTCTGGGAAGGCACTGCTAATTTGAGACACACTTAGCCACTACTATGGTTGGTTTGTTTATTTAATGGTATACTACATCACAACCTGAATGGTTTTGGACATTGAGAAAACTATGGCGAGAAAAATATGCTCTTGACAGATTCTTATTTACTTAATGTAATATTTTCAGACTGTAAACCAAATTATATTTAGATTTTGTAAAGTATTGCACAAGGTATCATCCTCCAAATGTAAGTGCAGAAGTTGCATTGCAAAATTTTGAAAGTTTTAGTTTTTAAAATTAAACTTCACTTCCATTTGTTATTTAAGTACACATTGGACAGAGAGCACTAACAACCACAATTAGCAAAATATTGGAATTGCAAACACAATTTATACATAAAAGATTACCATCCAAAATTTAGTAACATTTTCTCTGCAGCTTTAAAGGCAGCCATAATCTTTATAGTTGCCTTACTTAAACATAACAGCAAAGTAAGATTTTGTGTGTTTAGGTGCAGAGCTAGAAACTTCCACTTCAATATGTTTCTTAATGCAAAACTGTGTGCCTATTCTGCTGGAGCTGTGGAGCTATGCAATAAAAGTATAATTTAGCAATTTTCCTTTGCAACACATATTCTACAATGCCTGCGAAATAATATATTAGGTTGTTTGTTTGCTTGAATACAAATCTACTTAGCTACAGTGCTCTGAACCAAATTTGGCATGCACATTCTTTTACAGGGCAAAAGCACTGTAAGACTGATATCACAAAACTGCCTTAAACGACAAAAGGAGTAGAACAGTAGGAGACAATTCTGAGGTTTTCAGTACAAGTGGATTTTTCTCAATACTTCTGCAAATTAATCTTTATCTTTTGTGGTACAGGTGTGGCACAGAAGGTGCAAAATCTTCCATGGAAGACAACTTTAAGGTTCTCATCATGAATGGGCCGGTTTTTTCAATATTTCTACAAAAAGAAATTACAAAATGCTGTTTTCTTTATTATTTTGCAAAGCAATGATGCAACATTTTTAGTGAGTTGGTGGCCAAGTTTTGAAGTTTATGAGCATGAATGGGCTTGATCGACTCCTATGGATTTTTCCTTTTTATTGAAAGAAATGAGAACATATTAAAAGAACTGAATATGGATTATAGCAATTGATTTACTTCATAAATATGTTTTTGTAGTTTTTACACCCTTTAACCTGGTAGGTTATATTGGACAATGAATGAACCCTGGTCCATGAAGCTTAAACATCTCAACATTTATCTTCTCAGGATTAGGGAAAACCCCAGAAAAGCCCTTATCTGGGTAATTCATCCTACCGTGATTTCAACTCAGGACCTCTTGAATGTGAGGCAGACATGCTGCCCCGACAATACAGAGGCAGGCTAATAAATATGTCATAATTTCTAACATTCCTCATATTATTTCTGACATTTGGGGTAGCGTTATTCCACAAGTGATGCTGGACCCGTTCCTAAGGTGGAAGCAACCAGAAGGTGGTATCTATTGTCTTTGATAGTAGGGTGATGAGAATGGCAGGGAACGAGAGGAACTACAGCATTCACCTTGAGCTCTGAATCATGTTGGTTCTTGGGGATACTTAAAATGAACTAATCAGAGGTGAAGGCTTGGATAGGGCTGACTTAAATTCTTCAGGCACGAGAGTCATCAAAAACACCACTGAGCTACACCAGTGCTCTCAATAAATATGTGGAAAATTAATGAACTCTTTACTTTTCTAAACCATCATTGCCAGAGGCAATGATGAGTATTTTGGGTAGTAATTGATATTTGCTAGTTTGATCTGACGGCATCATAGAAAGAACCCGTACTAGCAAACATCATAGATCTTGGTTTAAAAAATCACATTTCTCAATTTTACTATAAATTAGCTGTTTTAATATATTTTTGGGAGCTCTTCATAAATACAACTGGGATAGGCAGATGTTGATTACAATAAGATATCTGCAATCTGCAAAGGTTGTAGAGAATGCTTATAAGGGACAATGAAGGCCATAATAGTGGTAATCATGGATTTTGTTTTGTCCATAACTGGAGTACAGAGATTATTAAAAGGGAATTGATATATCACGATAAACAATATTTGAAAGACGCATGCTCTTATTGTTTTCTAATGCTGTTTGATGCCATTAGCCTTCTTTAATTACGTGGATGATGGCAGGATATTATTTCAGGTGACTGGGATTCATTTCTTCATTAAAAAGATAAGAATAGCTGCCAGCAAGCACTGTCATAAAAACTTGTTGCTAACCTACATGCTAGTCTACCTTTGGTAGACCTAGGACCAGTACTGGTTGCCAATATACTTTTTTCTAACTTCTGTCTTCTTGAAATCTCTACTTTATGCTACCCATTCTCCTCTTTAAAAATAATTTCAATCAATATTTTGTGAATCAGAAGGAAAGCTTTCCAAAATGGATATTTACAGAGAAGAATAGGTACTGTGCTGTGTGATTCATATATGACAATAATGAGTTTATTTTTATACACATAATTGTAACTCTAAGTGAGCATATGTTTATTATTGCACAATTGACATTGTTGCACCATATGACCCCAGTGATTTAAGAAAGATCTTAAACTACTTTTGCCATTTTGAAATAACAAGGGAGTTGTAGTGTTTATGCTCTCTGTCCCATTACACCATTTCAGTACAGAATGACCGACTCTCTCCAGGCCTCTCACACTTTGGACATGAGTTTTTTGCAGCGGACCTTTGCAGTAGAGAGCCAACTTTTGGGTGGTCAGAGCCTTCCTCTCCTGAAGTTTTCCCATCTAGCATCGTCCGACTCATGGGTCAGGTACCTGGCTCCAATTTGAGCTTCTAATTCTCTTAAATCGCACCAAGTCTGGTAGTCCTGCAAGATGCATGAAGGAAAAATTAATATATCAGTACAGCACCATACTTCTAAGACTAATTTATAACTGTAATGAAAAAGAATCTCCTTGTGAAATTCAGCACAGTGCAGCTACGGCTAGAGCCTTTCCTATGTAATGAACTGGGTGTATTTTCTAGCTAAAGACAGTAAGCTCAACTGGAGAATTTCAGTCACTTTGGTTACCATGCTGACTTCATATACCCAAGGTTGCGGGTTCAAACCCGGCGGAGGATGATGGATTTTTTTCGGGCGTAAAAATCCTTAGCATGGCTTCCTTCGGAAGGGAAGTTATGCTGTGGGTCCCGTGTCGTAGATTTACGGCATGTAAAAGAATCTCAAGCCTGATAAGAGATGCCTCTGAGCAAAATTAAGCGGTCTTTCATGGCCAATATAGAATGGGACGCTGAGAACCAAAGCAGTTAAAGAGCGTCCATAAATAACGGACCATTTCCATTTCATATATCCAAGGTCGCGAGTTCTAACCTGGTGGAGGACGATGGATTTTTTCGGGCATAAAAATCCTTAGCATGAGGCTCCCTTTGTAAGGGAAGTAAAGCCATTGGACTGTGACATAACTTTATGGCACGTAAAAGAGGCTTCTTAGCAAAATTAAGCAGTCTTTCATATCCAGTATAGAATGGGATGCTGAGAACCACAGCAATTAAAGAGCATCCATAAACAAAACACCATTTCATTTCAATCACTTTGGGACATCCATACATTAAACATGAAATTCAATAAAAAATTAAAATATGATAATTGGCTAAGTAAAGCTAATTTGTGAAAATTATGAAGCCCCTTGTAATACAATGTACTCTCAATTATCTGGGGTAATGTGGGGGAGAAGAAGCATAATTTAATGCTTTTAAGGTACAACATATATGTGTAAATAGGAAATTATGTTTAAAAGCTTTTTTCAACATGCATCTTTGTTGAGAAGTTCATTCTACTTCTGTGCATAGGCATTGTAGGCCTGTTTATTTCTTAAAATGTCCATGATGTTGGTCTGCTTCTGAAAGAAGTTGCCAATTTTAAGCACAGCTCTTCGGACTTTTCTTGCAGTAAGTTGGCGAATCCCGTGAAGTTGTTTGAATATGGTTAGCCAACCAGATAGGAGATTAAATTCTCTAACCCAAGAGTTTTATAAAAAATTTAGGCTTTTCAGCCTGAAACAATGATACCTTCTGCTCGTTTATGGCTGAAGCATTGTAAAAGAGCAGCATCTAAGTCATCAAATGTAGATCTCTTTATGCTATTTCATGCAGATGATCCAGAATTAGAATCACAGTTCCTGATAAAATCCTGTATTTTCTGCTTATTGTTTGAACAGTTCTGCTTGAATAGTTTGCATTCCAATTCCATAATCATCACTTAGTTTAGCAACACTTTCCCCCTTTTCAAATCTTTTGATTAATTCTGATTTTTGTTTTAATGTTAGCACACATTTTTTGCGTTTCTCTGTAATCTTTTTTACTCTTTTTTTCGTTGACACTTACACACTGATTAACATCAGAAAAAATGAACTTGTTTTTAAAGTACATGGAACAGGCAGGCTAATAACAATGGAAACAGTACTCCGTTGTCACGCAGTGATCATTTAAACAATGGAAATTGTACTTATTGCCATGCAGTGGGACCTTTATTGCTGATTCCTAAGGAAAAACGATGTACAATAATTTTTTTTGGGATGGGGAATGCAGGGATAATCTGCAAACTGGATAATCCACACATCAGGAGTATACTATTACATTTCAGTTTTCAAATTAACATTGTTTTACAGCAACACATAATTTTTAACAATTTGTTTTTCTTGTTTAAGTGCACAAGGACCATTGTTGCATTGATGTTACAGATTGAGCTGGGATTTCTTGTTTTAGTGAAAATAGATTAAAAATAAAAAGACCCTTGTCTTAAATAAAAAAAATGGCGTGTTATTTATGGACGCTCTTTAACTGCTGTGGTTCTCAGCATCCCATCTATACTGGGTGTGAAAGCCCGCTTAGTTTCGTTCAGAGGTCTCTCTTATCAGGCTTGAGGTTCTTTTACGTGCCGTAAATCTACGACACGGGACCAACGGCTTTACTTCCCTTCCGAAGGAAGCCATGCTAAGGATTTTTACACCCGAAAAAATCCATCCTCCTCCGCCGGGTTTGAACCCGCGACCTTGGGTATATGAAGCCAGCATGGTAACCATTACACCATGGAGGGCGATGTCCCTTGTCTCAGCTTTCTCTCCCAAGGGAACAAATTTTACAAGGAATTAGAATGATTCACTAGTACTATTCAATTCCATACATTTTTTTTTTTTTCACTACATATACTATGTACATAGTGTATAGAGAAGATATTGCATTCTACCAAAAATTTGATATTGAGATTTCACCGGAAATATATGTTTTAAGACCCCCCCCCCCTGAGTCCCAAAAAATTCTGAAAAATGGGGGTCATCTTGTGTTCAGATAAATATGGTACGTTGCACACTTGTAACTTAAGGAGAGTCTGTAAAATGAAAACATTGTAACTTATTGTTTAAATTAACTGCTTACCTGTAGCCAAACATGGGAAAGTGATTTGTCCACTGTGAAACGCTTCCTTTGCTTCACTTGTAGAAGATTGTTGATCAGGTCAATAGCTGCCAAACAATATATATAATATATAGGTATCTTCTGAAATGTATTGCTATACAACTTCTTAAACAATGGGAATGTAACTTTACAAGCTTTAATGTTTTTTGTTTTTTTTGTATGATTTACATGTATACTATAAACATATATAATTTAAATATTATCAATATTGATAAACTGTTCTTCTAAAACTGCGCTTTCTGATAATTTGAATATATTTCACTTGAGATAAATTAGAAATTCAGTTAACAAAATCATTAGCAATTAAAATAGGTATCAATCTGTGATTTATTCCTGCAAATACAAGTTTTTCATTTAATTCATTTGAAAATTTAATGAACTCAATTATTAAAACTACCATTAAGAATTATTCATTTTAATGTGAATAATATGAGATGGTGAGGTTGAGTGGCACGATGTAGGGGGAGAGAGAGGTAAAGGGGAGACAGAGGAAATATGCAAAGATAATGCTCCTGATATATGGTGGACTTTGAGACAGTGATGTGTTTTAACAATTAAAATTTAGTTGAGTCGATTTTGTAACACTACATCACTTACTTTTTTATTTCGGAAAACATGTTTCAGAAGCCATGTGCTTCCATTGTCAATTCCTTTGGTCGACTACCGGCATTGCTTGCTGTGGTGGTTGTCTCTGTCCCTGGTGGTGGTTTGATGAACTTCTGGATGAGTAGATCGCCTGGCAGGATTTCAAAATTGAAAACCCGGTTCTTGTTTTTCCAAATATATATGTTTTCCCAAACTTTTAATTCTGTCTTCCTTGTGATGTTTTTGAGGATTTTTGGGCTTCATTTATAGTGTGTTTCTCTTTCCAAAAATGCCAAGCTACTGCAGATTTTTCTTCTTGTTTGAGTTTAATATTTCTGTGGTGTTCTTTTGCCCTGGTTTTTATATTTCTTTATGTTTGGCCGATGTAGATTTTTTCACAGTCATTACAGCTGAACTGATATATTCCTGGTTTGTTTTCTTGTGGGATATCATCTTTTAATTTAGAATTTAAAATGTTTTTTATAGAGTAATTGTTTTTAGGGGCTAGAATGATGTTATGTCTTTTGAAGATCCTCTGGAATTTGTAGAAAGTTGTAGGGTGGTATGTAAACTTCTTGTAGATCTTGTTTTCTTTCTGGTTTTGAGTGAGTGTGCTGACTTCTTTAATTCTCTTTCTATTTTTTTTTTTTTAGACGACATCTTTGCAATAGTCCCAGAAAGACACCTAGAAGATGCACTAAAACTCCTAAATATGCAAGAAAAGTCTATAAAGGTCACAATGGAGAAGGAATGTGATGGACAACTACCATTCCTCGACCTAAAGATCATAAAAACTAATAATCACCTTACATTTGGCATCTACAGAAAACCTACCCACACCAACAGCTATATAAAACAAAAGAGTTACAATCCCATTCCCCATCAGCATGCTTTACTCAACAGCCTTACACACAGATTGGTAAATGTACCAATGGGAAAAACAGAATACCAATGTGAACTTACTAAAATATTGGACATAGCTACAGAGAATGGATTTCGGGCAGAACTGGTGTACAAAAAAGTTAATAAAGCCAAAAATGAAAGAGAATTAAAGAAGTCAGCACACTCACTCAAAACCAGAAAGAAAACAAGATCTACATGAAGTTTACATACCACCCTACAACTTTCTACAAATTCCAGAGGATCTTCAAAAGACATAACATCATTCTAGCCCCTAAAAACAATTACTCTATAAAAAACATTTTAAATTCTAAATTAAAAGATGATATCCCACAAGAAAACAAACCAGGAATATATCAGTTCAGCTGTAATGACTGTGAAAAAATCTACATCGGCCAAACAAAAAGAGATATAAAAACCAGGGCAAAAGAACACCACAGAAATATTAAACTCAAACAAGAAGAAAAATCTGCAGTAGCTTGGCATTTTTGGAAAGAGAAACACACTATAAATAGAAGCCCAAAAATCCTCAAAAACATCACAAGGAAGACAGAATTAAAAGTTTGGGAAAACATATATATTTGGAAAAACAAGAACCGGGTTTTCAATTTTGAAATCCCGCCAGGCGATCTACTCATCCAGAAGTTCATCAAACCACCACCAGGGACAGAGACAACCACCACAGCAAGCAATGCCGGTAGTCGACCAAAGGAATTGACAATGGAAGCACATGGCTTCTGAAACATGTTTTCCGAAATAAAAAAGTAAGTGATGTAGTGTTACAAAATTGACTCAACTAAATTTTAATTGTTTAAAGATAATGCTATTCACTTCTATCATCAACTGATATTGTAGGGGGAGGGGCTAATAAACTGATCACAAATACTAATTTACGTAGCTTCTGATTAACGGTTACAATCAACTCACCTTCTAAAGATATTTCTTTCCATGGATTTGGAGGATACATGAATGCTGCATTCTGGATCTGATCATTGATATCTTCATCTTCATTGAACGGAAAAGTTCCACTAAGACTCACATATACAATTACACCAACACTCCACATATCCAATGAACGGTTATATCCTTTATTGCGCAGAACTTCTGGAGCTGATATGAAATGCAAAGTACATAATCATGCATTTTGTTACTATTGCAGAAAGCTATTTTGCAACCAAGTTTAAATATTTTCTGTATCTCATAAAAAGATACCAGCTGTACATTTCTTTCCTTGTCCCAAATTTGTAACATTCTTATTCCTGATATATGACAATGGCTGATATAAACTGCAAAACTTCTCTACTACTGTAGATTATCAAAAGTTTTACACATATAAAAATGAACTGTTTGCAAGTACTGTTCCTACAGATTTTAATTTTAAATTTTAGAGCTAATTTAGACTGTACCTATTAGCAAAATGCCTTGCCTTTTTCTAAAGACATTTCTGACAAGGTCTTCTTACTTCAGAGGAGTAACTTGTCAACTCCTCTTATTGATAAGTAGACTTTAAACTGAATTTTGTTGTTTAATTGCAAATATTAATCAATATTAGTTTCTTTAGTTTTTAAATAATTAATCTGTAGCAAAATTAGCTAGCATCATTTAGTATTTTCCATACTTAGCTCTTGCTGCCTCTTACACTGGGTGCATAAACATTATACGAGGACAACATTGAACACTTTTATTTAATAACAGAAAGATTAGTTTTAAAATATTTATATAAATATATATATTTTATTATTTTTCAAAATATTTCCATGTCACATTAATACACTTTTGAATTTAATGAAACCAGTCCTTAAAGCAATGATGTCGTGAGGCACTTCAGAAAGCAAATTTTTATAATGTTCCATTGCTTTATCTGAAGATGAAAAAGTGATTCCACATATTTTATCTTTAATTTTTGGAAACAAAAAGAGATCACTTGATGTTTTAACCTCACTTCTTTCTGCATTTAATATATCTTATATATAATGTATCTTATATATGAAACAGAAGACAAACATGATATGGAATTTTTTAACTATAAAGCGCAGTTGCAAAATAAAAACAATATTTATGGGAACTTATGTTAAGTTACTTTCTTTTGTATCCTATTCAAATATTCATAAAATAATAAATCAATTTTTGATATCTATATCCTTTTTTACATGGCGTTTTTAACACGTGCTGTGGTATAATATTTTCAAATCCTCCCTTATGTTTAAGCATTGTAACAGTAAACAAAATAATGAACAATTTTACTGAGGCATATGCATTGGTCCTGTAAGCTAAAAAAGCAATACTAAAGCAGTGAACAAATGAACCAGAAATGTGACATAATATTATTTTGTTACTTATACTAGTCATAATTATTTTTTATAGTTTTGTTATGAAAATATTCATTTTGTATAAGTCTACCTTGTACATATCCCATGCAATTTATATTTGATCAAGCGAAGATGATGAATCAAATTCAATTCAACTTCAGTTAAACAAAGAACTTACCAAGATATGCTGGTGTGCCAACAACTGAGCGACGGAATGACTTCTCACCAATTATTCTTGCAAAACCGAAATCACACAATTTGACCTGAGGAAAATCTGAATCCGAACTAAGAAGTACATTTTCTGGTTTTAGGTCACAATGCACTATATTCTTACTGTGTAAATGCTTCAAGGCAGCCAAAATCTGAAAAATATTTTCAATCATATGGTTACAGGAATAGTTGTATTTATATCCACACAGGAAATGTATATATCTAAGTTAGAAAAAGTATGGTTAATTAGTCATAACTGCTCATACTATTTTATGGGTACATGTTAGTAAATTACTTGGATAAACTTTGGGGGTTGAATACTGGCATGACAAAGATTGGAATAAGTCTTGTAGTCAAATCTCAATAAATGTTCCTTTCTTTTTATTTTCTCTACACATACTATGTACATAGTGTATAGAGAAGGTATTGAGCTCCACCCAAAAATTTGAAACCGAGATTTCACCAGAAATATGTGTTTTAGGGTCCCTTGTATCCAAAAAAAGTATTTTCAGAAAAAGGTACATGTATGTGAGTCCGTGTGTCTGTGAACACGATAACTCTAAAACGCAAAATCAGTAAAATACCCAACTTGGTATTTACATTTAGTATCTTCCAGGGATGCAACATAAAGATTTTGAGAAAAATCCCCCCACCCCAAACTACCCTTTACATTGGAAAAATTTCGAAAATTTTGATTTTCTCAAAAATGGCTCTAACGATTTTGATTAAAATTTTGTATATTCAAAATATTTACCTGACAAATAAAATGTATATTTTGAATTTTCTGGGAATAGCCTCTGCAGACTATTTTATTCTGGATGAATTTTACGGAATTTTGCATAACTGCTAAACCATAAGAGATGGACAAAAAATTACCAAACAAAAAAAGTAGAGCACATTAAAACATAATTTATGTTAAATACATTTTTTTCGTGGAATTGACTGTTTTTAGGATATTTCTTTTTCTTTTGTTTCAGCTTTAAAAAACTTTTGTCAACTCCTGTCTATACAAACAAAGGAACTTCAGTCACATAACAGCCAGCTTTTGACTATCACTTTAATCTATGGTGCTCCCTTATTCTGCTTTTTACTTACAAAGAAGCAAGTAATAAGACCATTTCTGCTATTTTTTTCTTGATTAGAATAAAGTAAATAGAAGCATGAGCTTTCTAGCAATAATTTGTTGCAGAAATGTAGAGAAAGTCATGTGAATGGAACACATAAGATTTTTTAAAATAATTTGCAGTGCTACTTTATGCCAGATTATTTCATGTGCATAACAGATGCTGATTGCATTAGAGGAAATTCAAACTCCTATGTGGCAATATATGTAGTTCAAGCATCACAACAGAGTTCCAACCCACTTTGCACATACTTTTATCTGAAATGCAAGCATCTTGGGAAATGGAATGATATAGATACATCCCATCATGTTCTGTACATAATATAGCCTGTCTGAGTTTGTTCCTGATGCGCAAGTCTGATAGGATGTCTGTATAACCTGCAAGCTTTTACAAATAATGTAGTGTTTTGATAGGATTCTGAATTGTTTTTATACAGAATACTTGCATCGTCACTGCAGAAAGGTCATGAGTTTGCTTTGTTACAAAAATGAGTTTTATACTGGATTGGTACATTTAGGGATAGATGAAGCAGGAATGGCATGAATACACCATTACACATACTGTTAAATATTAATTGTTAAATTTGTTGATGGCCTAAGTAGGGATCATTTTCATCTTTTGCATAACCTAAAAAGGAGGCTTACACTTCCTACAAAACTGCTTATCCACTGGGTAAAGTGACTAAAAATGAAGGAGGTAATTAAAAGAAAAATAGTGTTGTTCTAAAGTAATTTAATGCAGAGATTTCATAATGGGCAAATGATACCACTAATTATGAATATGATGGAGAAGATTAGATTTTGTTTAATTTCACAGGTTTTATCTCTTTTCAGTTATCATAAAAAATACCAAATTGTTTATTAACAAAGATTTTGAATTTCTTAGTGGTGGTTCACAATATTCTCAACAGCAAAATTCATCTACGAGGGTTGACTGATAAGTCCCAGGCCTCACACCAATATGGCATCACTAGGCCAGTTAAATGGTAGCATCATATAATTTAACTCCAGAATAGCTTGTATCTATAGTTACAGATCAATAGCTTGTTTAGTTTTCAAATGACAGCATTTTAAACAAGACAACTCTAGAGTTTTCACGAAAATGAAGGATTTGGAAAAATGAGCAGTGATTAAATACTTCCATTTGAAAGGCTGAACGCCTAAAGAAATCAAGGAGGTAATGGACAGTACATTGAAAGACTCTGCCCCTTCATATTCAATGATTAAAAGGTGGGTTGTAGAGTTTAAAATGGGATGTACAAGCACTAGTGATGAGCCTTGCTCTGGATGCCCTGTAGAAGTGACAACTCCAGAGATCATTGAAAAAATGCATCTTTTAGTACTGGAAGACTGAGATTAAAGTTGTTTGAGATAGCAGAGGCTGTAAACATATCAAAAGAATGTGCAGGTAATATTTTAAGTAATGTTTTGGCTTTCACAAGGTCTGTGCAAAATGGGTGCCACATTTGTTGACACCTGATCAAAAGTTACAAAGAAAACTGTTTTTGTTAAGAATTTGGAGCTCTACCATAAAAATCCCAGTGAATTTTTGAAACGGCTTATTACCATGGATGAAACTTGGATACATCACTACACTCCAGAAAGTAAATCACAGTCAAAACAGTGGATTACACCAGATAAACCAACTCCAGAAAAAAGCAAAATCAATTTTGTCAGTAACAAGGTTATGGCGAGTGTTTTCTGGGATGCACTGGGAATTATTTTTATTGATTACTTGGAAAAGGGTAAAAGTATCACTGTGACTACTACTGCAACGTTTGAGTGATGAGGTGAAAAGAAAAAAATACCTCATTTGGCAAAAAAAAAAAGAGAGAGAGAGAGAGAGAGAGGAAGAAGAAGAAGAATCTTGTTTCATCATGACAATGCTTCGGCCTATTGTTCAGTCATTGCAATGGGAAAAATATGTGAATTAAAGTTTGAATTGCTTGAACATCCACCCTATTCGCCAGATCTAGCACCCATATTATTACCACCTGTTCCCAAACCTCAAAAAATTTCTTGGAGGATGAAGATTTCACAGCAAAGAGGGGACCATTGATGCAGCTATTTTGAGGATCTTGATAAATCGCACCCCAGAGATGGTTTAATTAAATTAGAACACTGATATGACAACTGTAAATCTCCTTTCTGGAGATTATGTTGAGAAATAAAGCCCAGAAAAAAAAAATTTAAGTACTGTTTTCATTGAGAGGCCGTGACTTACCAGCCGACCCTCATAAAACAGTTTAGGGTTAGTTTAAGTAATCTGTAGCTACTAAAGTAAGTAGCTAGTACTTTTAAAAAAGTAAATAAATAAAAGTGATATATATTATCTCAATGTGATTACTTTTAATGATAGCACATTCATTGCAGATAGGGTACATGTAGATAATTAAAATTGTTAAAACATTAATGGGAATTCACAGTGAAGTAAATAATCAAATAGGAGTAAAAACTGTGTTTTTAAAAAGGCAAACTATTAGTAAAAGTTTTTGTTAGTTTTTCAATCCTGGTATAGTCTTACAAACAACAAATTTGAATAAGGCAAAAATAATGAATTTGTTTACATTCTAAATAGTTTTTAATTTCTTCTGTAAAATTTGAATTTAATAGCTCATGACCTTTCTACAATGACCAATTCAAATGAAGCAGATATTTCAAGCATCTGCTATGAGTTTAGAGTACATTTTTGGACATGTTGCTTTTGATGCCTAAAGAATGTTCCTATAATTGAATGAATAAGATAATACAATAAGAATACTATAACAGCACTATTAGCATAAAACATTTTGAACACTTGAACCAGGCTTGAAAAAATTACTTCAGTGCCATGAATAGAAATGAGTTACTAGACAAGATGCTTGAATGCACATTTACTTTCTCTTGAGTTAAATATCCTGATAAAACTTCAAAGTGTTCTCAAATAGATTACATACCTTAAAGGCAATTTAGAATGACCATAATGTTCTGTATTCGCATACCTGTGTTATGAGGAACTTTGTGATGCGTTCGCTGAGTCGCCCTCTCTCACTTGACAGAATCATTTCCAGCATATCTCCTCGCAGTTTCTCCATGACTACAAAGATGCGCTCTGATGTTTCAAACATTCTCTCTAGATTTACCACTCCATAATGAGAAAGGTTCTGAAGTATTGCCACTTCATTTTTTAACTGTGCTTCTTGTTTTGTGGGAAACCTAAGCTTATCTATAACCTTTATTGCTGCAGCACGTCCAGACTTTCGATGTACACCTGCAAATACAATATATCCTTTATCTTCATATAGAATTTTAGAGTTTTCAATATAAATGGCAATAAATGAATATGGAACAAACTGCATGCATACTCGGGAGCATTTAGTCCATTAGAAATGCTTTGAATTCAAATTATGATTCAAATTTACAATATTGACTTGAGTGCCAATATAAAACTCAAGACTCAGAAATGATAGTTAATTAATGAAAAAAACCCAAAGAGGTACAGGGACGGGTTTTCTCTGGTTTACTCCAATTTCCATCTCCATCATATTCCACCAGTGATCCAGCATCATCAGTAGCATTGCCTATGGTGTCATATGTGGTAAAAGCGGGTGTTAAACACTATAAAAAAATCTTTTTACTATGGGGGTAGGGATAAGATTTCTTACAGGGTTACTTATCCTGAGACAATGAATGCCTTAAACGCCATGGATCCAAGCTCATTTGAGCATCATTTCATTCATTTCATTTATCATTGCCCATTGAATATGACCTATAAAGTTGAAGGACATTAAAAAACAAACAAAAAAAGTGAAAATTGAATGAGATTCAGTATTTTTCTGGCAAAAATCTGTGTAGACTTAAGAATCACAGTTTTTGAAGATGGGCACATTAAAACTTCATTCTCAACATTGACTTCATTCACTTTTGCTCAAGTCAATCTTCAGTTTTTTCTTGCATAATGCTTTGGTTAATAATGTGCAAGTTAGCCTCTCTGGTTACTCAAAAACTGGACTTATCTTCTAGCCTCTTCTCTCTCTCTGTTGCTCACCGATGCATGGAGCACAGAACTTGTCATGCAGGCTACCTATTGAATGAACAGAGCCTGAACTTCACAATAACCTCTTTTGTGACACTTTCTTTTATAACTGTATGAACATTCAATGGGTTCTAACTGCCCACCACTAAGGTTGTGAAAGAGCTACTAAGTAAAACCATGTGTTAGGCAAACATTCCTAGCACACAGTGTGCATGGATAAACAGACAAAAAGTTGATTAGGAAAAATATAATAATAAATTTATGTAAAATAAGATGTACAAATAAAATTCAAATCATAAATTAGTTTACTGCATATTTGCTTACCTCCATATACAATCCCAAATTGTCCTGAACCCAGAACTTCATCTGGGAAGATCTGATATAATTGGCTCATATCTGTTATTTTCTCTTCAGGTTCATCAGATACATGTAATTTGTTTAAACCATCTTCTGCTGCACCTGCAATAATATATCTGAATTTACTCAAATATAGAGAATTAAACCATGTAAGATAGCCCCATCTACCAGCAATTAACATATCTATAGCATTAATGTTATTACATAAGCAACATGATGTTTGCTTATACTCAAATAATTACATTTTTAAAAAAGCCTGATGTGTCATATTAACATGACTTTATCTATCTATTCTGCATGCGCACACACATGTGCAGACCTTTTTCTAAAAACTTTTTTTTTTTTGATTCAGGGGGTCCCAAAGCACATATTTCTGGTGAAATCTTGGTATTCAATTTTTGAGTGCAATACAATACCTTCTCTATAAACTATGTACATTGTATGTGTAGAGAAACTATTAATAGTAATCCTAAATAATCTTTATAAAAGCTGTTTTAATAATCACCTTCAAATTTGGTTAAGGCGGAAGTGCTAAAGAAGAGTTACAAATGAAAATTGATATGGTGGAGGAGGAGGTTGTCTATTATGATTTAATTTCAGGTTGAGTGGTCTGCAGACTTCTAAAGGTTAGTAACCACTGTCTAGAGGGAAAGTTATTCTGTATTTCTGAACATATTTACTTAGTAGGCTTTAACTTGGTTGGACTATATAATGCAGTTGCACTTACTGGATTGTGAAGTGACTGGCATAAGGGCCTGCCTAATGCTTGTCTCCCAACTCTTGGCAAGATGAGCTCCAATACCGCTCTCTGTAGGGGGAAGTGAGACTCCTGTTGTATCCTTGATACCAAACAGAGGATCTTCTCCCACAAAATAGTCCACATTTGCTGTACGCAACTCAAAACAGTGCATCACATCTAAAAACAAACAAACTCTTTCAACACTCTGCTATTCAGCAAAGATGTTAACACACTGCATTTCTTCTTTTTTAGTTCTATATTTATATCTTGAGAGATTCTGCCATGTAAACACTGGTATATTAAAAAGTCAGCAGTGAATTAATAGCAATTAGGGTGCCTTAGGGCACTCAACTCAAAGGTTATTAGTGAATAGCAATTAGAATACTTGTTTTCATCATAGAGCTTTAAGAATGAAAAATGAACTGACAAAATGTCCATTTTTTAAGGGTGCCATTAGAGTTTTAAAAATATTAAGACTGTACATTCAGTTAAGTTTTCTAAGCTCTGGGTTAAGGTAGAATCTTTTTAATAAGTTTTTTTTTTTACATTGTATGTATTCATATTAATGAATATTCTCACTTATAATTAAATATATTAGGGAAAGGTTTTGTCTATAACACCATACATACTTCTGCACAGATACAGTATTATTCCAAGACAGTAAAAATGTAAATAATGACTTACCTCCTTGTGGATTTCGTGCTGTCTCAACTGACAGTATCTCTTGCAGAGGAATCTCCTTGAAAAACTTTGAGCCAGTTTCACTTTTGAACAGAGTGATGGATTTTGTGTCCAGCTTCCAGTAATGACGTTTTCTCTACAATAATAAGTTTTAAACAAAGCATTAGAGCTCTTATACCCTTTTCAACCTCGACACTTAATTAATATCACGGATTTTCATGTATACTCTTCATTCATAAACAATTAGCATGTAATTCTTTATCTAGTTTTTTCAACTCTAACCTAGATTTAATGGACAGCAGAACAAAACCAATGGTTGTTAATATAAGAATAATGTTTAATTTCTGGGCTGCCACTCAATTAAGAACTAAAAACTTGAAAAAATAATATTTATTTTGTAAAAAGTAACCAAATAGTAATATGCACAACTTATTTATCTACAAAATTGTCCTCACTTCATCCCTTTTTGCCATGGGATCCACCCACTTGTCCTTTATTTTAAATTTTTATCAGAACTAGTAACTACTATTATAAAATTCTCAAAAACCATAATAATGTCATCTTTTTTTTTCCATTTTGACATACTTTTTTGTTCTTTTCTAATTAATAGGAATTAAAATATGGCACCATCAATTTTATATACTTTTTAGTTTTTAACCACAGTTTTAATTTTAAATACCATGGTATGGAAAAAAAAAAATCATTCTTTTTCTTCCAAATATATGTATACAAATAAAATCACAAAAACTTAAGACACTGGCTTTGATGCTTGACTACTATCATGCAGATTAGCAGTGTTATCTAAATATTTGTTTATTAGCAGTACTGTCAATTGCCAAGATCATATCAGCCTTGCCAGTGTGATGGAATTTCGTCTTTCAGGAGTTCTTTTACATGCCAATAAATCTACTAACACTATCATTTTTATGCACACTTAAAAACCATCAAGTGGGCTGGGGTTGACCTTGGTATCAGAAGGCCAGCATCTAACCAATTAAGCCACCTAGAGCAACACTATCTTGAAACTCTCCACTTTTTATATTATAACAAAGTGCTGTTAGACTTACATATTCAGCAAGCCCTGGTTTGGTTATCCTGTCTGTCATATTGATTAGGATGAACCAATTCTATAATCTTTCTAGCATTTGCTAGAAATCTGAATCTATTTCCAAAGTTAGATTGTCATACCTTCCAATTTTGTCTAATCTTGCTAAATATGTTTTCCTCTGCTGCATAAATTCACAAATCCTCTGCAGAACAGCCATGCCCATCATTCTAATCACTCATTTTCGACAGAAGATCTGCTCTGGGCTAGATTAAAATTTACACCAGAAAAAGACATTTGATACCTGGACCATTACAAGTCCCAGTTTATGAATAGATTGGCAGTGAATACCACCTTAGATGACACAAAAGTTTTAACCTTACATAATTTATTCAGATAATACTATGCATAATATCATACAATGCTAGTCAATTGCAATTAATAATGATTTTAAAATATTAAATACAAAAATTCTGTGCAATACTTATGTAAAGTAGCAGTTTTCTTCTGCAATGGTAAAAATGTTCTTCTAAGAGATTTATTAACTTAACATTTATGAAACATCCGTGGATAAATTACGTTAGGGTGTGCAAGTAACAATTTACACTCATTATTTACATATTTTCAGTGACAAATGAGTATTTACAAGAAAGAGACATTTCTATACTTACTGTGCTATCTCTGTTTGTGAAATGCACCATCCAACCTTCCTTGATGACCTTTGAACCTCGACGTTTTGTGTGTTTAACAGACTGCACAATTCTCATTAAAGGAATATTACTGCTTGGAGATGCACTGCAAATAAATATACAATTAGAAGTGGTATTGTAAATTATGAAATAACATTAATTTAATCAATAACAATCTATGAAATGAAATAATTACAAATAACTAAAACATAAACTGCAGTGAAAATATGTAGCAAAAAATAAAATAAAAATTTTGTAATATTACATCACTTATTATTATTATTATTATTTAATTGGAAGACCTGTTTCTGAAAGTGTGTGTTTCTATAATCAGTAGTATCGTCAGCCGAACAGGAACTGTCAATAGAAGCACATAGCTTCAAAAACATGTCTTCCAATTATATAACAATAAATGATGTAGTGTTATAAAACTCACTAATTAATTTTAATGATGACAACACATCACTGTCACAAAATCCACCACACTAAATTGTAATCTTAAGTTAAAATCTGAAACTCTACCTAGGTAACCAACCTTGGTTCTAGTATTTCTATTGCCTGACATATCCTTTTTTCCTCTCCAATGGAGAAGGTGTAGAATTTATATTTTGTTTAAATAAAGACTTTGTAATTAGAGTCAGATTGACAAATTCAATGCCATAGTCAGAATTTGAACCAAGGATCTCACGGTCTCTAGCTGATTGCTCTAACCAATGAGCACCATGTAACATGATGGCATGGCAGTAAATTCCAAGACTGACTTGCACGTTTCCCAGTAAACCACAAGGTGATCTCAAATTATTTTGAGATGACATACCCCAATGGCAACTTACAATGTAGTTAGTATTTTAAGTCACAGGCTTTATAGTTTAGCCAACCATTAAGTCAATTAATGCTACTTTAATTGTTTTTTCAGTCATGCATAGGACAGGATTTGTAGGATTATTTTGAGATGACATACTCCAATAGCAACTTGCAATGTTGTAAGTACTTTAAGTTTTGTGCGTCATAGTTTAGCCTACTTTGTGGATTATACTGCAAATAGAAAGGCTAAATAAGAATATAAATAATTCAATATTGCAATCTAAATATAGAAAGGAAAGACTTTAAATTACCATGTAATTTGCTTGCTATTTTCCCCTTCATCATGTGCTGGAATCACATCCTGAAACATCAAGATATATCGTTAATAAAAGTAGACCATTTAACATTTTAATTACTTGCACAAGGCAAAAATACAGCAAAGGAAATATAATTTGGAACTGAAGGATAGACATAGACTATGATGTTTTTGTGCTTTATATATACCAGCAAGTGATGACTTCCTGACTCTGTGAATGAGTTTTTGCCATTGTATTCTGGGAGGAGACATAAGACATCAGCTGACTTCTGGAATAGTACACAGCTGAATCTCAGTTTTTCATAATTGCTTTAGATTTGTATTCACCAACACTGGTAATCCAGTTACCTTGTTTTTAGCCACTAAAACCCGAGGTAAGAGCAATACTACTATTCACCAACAAAGCATCCTCAATTTTTTTACATTATTTCAGTTTGAAATCTTACCAATTTAGACAGATAAATAAGGAAGTCCGTGGTAATCTAAGTAACCAAAAAAAAAAGATTGCTGTTTTAAGAATAGAGTAAATTTTCACTATCTTGTTAATGCTGCCGCCTATTTTGAGAACCTCCACATTCATCTTGGCAGATGATTTTCTTGATGCTTTTTCTTTGGATATCAAATGTAGTTGTAATTCTTTCTCATCGTTTGTTTTTAAGCTGTGATGTTATTCCTGCCCCCCTTTTTTCTCCCCCTCCCCCCTACTGCAACTTCATGTTCTCTGTCATCAAATTGAGAAGCAGCTCTTTTTCTTGTGGCATCATATTAGGCATCTTCCATTTTGTTTGGTCACTTGCCATAGTTTACAGCAACCAATATCTAAATCTTTCAGAAGCTAAACAAAAATACTCATAACCTTCTTAACCTCTTCATGTGCTATTTCTTTTCTTTTGTTTTTGATAATGTATTGACAATGTTTTCATGCTTTGACATAAAAAATTTAGGGATGAAATGCATTTTGCAATGAAAGCAAGGTCTTAGGTATTGGGTGTAATAAATGCAGTGGTGAATAAAGAGTTGGGCATTATTCAAGTTAATCATTTACCCCAGGTTTGGAAACCTACAGTAACAGCGGAAATTACACGGCCTTTAGAGTTAAAACTCTTACCATGAGTTTTCAAGTTTCCTGTGAGCATACTGCCATATACAATGAAATATTTTCTCCATGCAATTTGTACTACTACTTCATTCATAGAGGTGTTAATTTATTATACACAATTTTCTACCTGGTCATTCTTTAGTTTTGCACCATGTATCACAAAGTCATTATTTGTTCAGTCAAAGTTGCCAGGTTATTACTTTCTCTACACATACTGTGTACATAGTGTATAGAGAAAGTATTGTATTCCACCCAAAAATTGGATACCGAGATTTCACCAGAAATACATGTTTTGGGTTCCCCTGAATCCAAAAAAAGCATTTTTGGAAAAAGGTCCATGTGTGTGTGTGTCTATGGACAGCGTAGCTCAAAAACGAAAAAACCATTTGGTATTTAAATTTGTTATCTTCCAAGGATGCAAGACGAAGATTTTCAAGAAAATCCCCCCACCCCCAACTACCCTTTACATGGAACTTTTTTCGAAAATTTTGATTTTCTCAAAAATGGCTCTAACGATTTTGATTAAAATATTGTATATTAAAGATATTTATCTGACAAATAATATGTATATCTTGAATTTTCTGGGAATAGCCTCTGAAGACTATTTTACTCTGGAAGAATTTTGCATAACTGCTAAACCGTAAGAGATGGACAAAAACTTAACACACAAAAAATGAGGAGCACATTAAAACACACAATTTATGTTATATACATTTTTTTCGAGGAGTTGATCGTTTTTGAGATATTCCTTGCTTTTGGTTTTAGCTTTGAAAAACTTGTACTTTTCTCATACAGGAATTTGTCAACTCGTGTCCATACAAACAAAGGAACTTCAGTCACCTAGTAACCAGCTTTTGACTTCACTTTAACCTATGATACTCCCAAGTTTTGCTTCTACTTACAAGGAAGCAAATAATAAGACTATTTCTGCTAATTTTTTCTCGATTAGCTTGAAATAAATAGAAGAATAAGTTTATTAGCAGTAATTTGTTACACAGAAGTAGAGAAAGTCATTTGAATGGAACATATCAGATTTTTTTTTTATGGAATTTAACATTTTCTGGTCAAATCTTTGCAACATAGTATTTAAATTCATATCCTATTTATGAAATATTCCAGATAAATATCATTCAACGATCTAACCTTCCTAGATAAATTCTTTTGCTCCACTCAAGTTTATTGGTTAGGTCAGATGTGATATGATATTACGACATTACTTGTGATAAATATACTAGTCTGGTATAACAAATTCTCATATTATGAGAAACATATAAATGTCTTTTCTCCAATGGATTTCTGATCTCCCATATCATGTTTAAAGAAGGGAATTTTAATGTACCTAATCTTTGATCATTAAATGACAAGCTGTAGCAAATTATATGAAGCAGAAGTACATTATGAGTTAGGCTTGTCAGATGATAACCTGTAAAGATGCAAAGAATGAAAGCAAGTATACTCTTAAAAAGACCACAATGCATAAATGAACAGTGTATTTGTCAAGTTTCTCAAATATGACTTATTATATTACTTAATAATAAACTGGAAGAGACACGTTGTGGAGCTCTGTTACTATAGTAATGAACTAAGAGTTTGTTTTTTACACAAAGTTTGAGATAATATTAAAAACCAACATTCAGAAAAATTATTTAATACATTTTAAATAGTTATCTTGTATATGTGTGAAAAAGAGAAAAGGTGCGCAAAGACATTGGAGTGACACCACACAAGGACGATAAGGCATAATAACACACATCAATAATTTAATAATTACACAAATAATGTGAATGAACAGAACATATATGAAATGTAAATTAATTCTGCATTAATGCAAAATATTGAAAATATTGATTGTTCAGAAAATGTGATAACATTATACTTCAATATGCTTGTTATTTTACTGTGAAAAAGAGCATGATGGATAATAATACAGAGAGGCAAACAGCCTTGAGGTGGTTATGCACCAAGCCTGACGCATTATCCGCATGCTTGGCAACAAAGCATTATAAAACACGTTGGCAGTTAAAGAAGAATTTCTCTTTAAGAAAGAGTAATACAGCCATCAGCTTCAATGCACATAAATCACCGAGAGGAAATTAGTGGCTAAAAACATTGAAAAAAGTGTTGTTATTATTTACTCAAATAATAATATGAAATTCTATCTGTAAAACCATGGCTTGAAAATGGTGCAGAATATGTTACGTTGTTCGCAACTAATGCTATGCTGAGGCAAACAAGCCTCACACAAAATATAATTAAAGTGCAGTATAAATCATTTACTTGTACAGGCTTCATCAAAAATGGTTCTGTGCAAGTAACAGTTTTGATGAAGCCTTTTGTATTAAACGACTCCTTAGTTTATTACTATGTGACTTATAATATTCATTGAATTTATACAAGTAAATTAATGTTAATCAAATTTAAGCAATATTAGGTTTAAGATATTAATATACAGAATATCATACCACATCTTCTCCATTCACAATTGGTGACCCAGGACATGGATTCTCACAAACACTGGGAGGAGAACTTCCATTCTCGGTGTCACTCTCATCTTCACCAGTATCACGATTACCTTCACGATCTGGTTCACTACCCATACCACTGTCAGGATAGTCCACTGCAAAATCATTAAAGTTGTAACAGGCAGTCCAATGAACATCAAAGATGTAAAGGGAATTTCATTATGTAATATAGTTTATAACATTTCAGAGCTACTACCTCACTTAAGGTAATGCATAGATGAAATTTTGTAAAAATTGTTCAATTGTTAATATCTCCAATTTTAAAGCCAAAGGCTATTTAACTGGACTTTGTACCATTTAGTAAACCACTGTATTGAACTTTAAACTCCATTTTTCTCAGTTCCTTCTTTTCAACATTTTTTACATTTCAAAATATTACCTGGAACATAATTTATATGTAGCTTAAAATTTCTAGAAAGCTTCAGGAATTATGGATTTAAGAATGGTTGTGCACAAGTTAAAACAATTTTAATAGGTCAGTTTGAAATTAAATATTTTCCATAACTCATATTAAAAAGTTGAAAAATTCAATAACAATTGAACATGTACATGTACCAACAAAATTTTTTCCCTTAAATAAATTAAAATTAATAAATTCCTGAACAACAATTTCTCTAAAATTATAAACTAAGCTCAAATTAAAAATTTGGGAGCAGTGTGATAAACTGTAGGGTCCACAGAGAATTTAATATTCATATATTAAAAATGATTAATTATGAATGAAAAACTAGTATGTCACCAATGGTTTGACATAGTTTGTTAAAATGTTGTATACTACATATTTTATGTTACTATTATATGATAAAAAGTCAAAGCAATGAGAAGAACACTGTAGATTTTTGGATTTTCATAGATGCATTGACTCAAGGGCATGCAATTTCATCAATTTAAAATTATAGTGTCTGAAATACTTTACATTTAAGAGATGGAAATCAATTACAGCAGTTTCTGAAAACAAAATCAGTGATTCCAATAGACTACTACCTAAAATGTAACAAAGTTCAGCATATTTAAATTTAAAAGTAACTGATCTGTAAACTTAAGCTGAGGTTTACTTATTCAATCATACTTAAAATAATTATTGAATTAACTTCGTTTGAGAAGCGAGAGCATTATTAGATAACTTTGTTATAATTCCTCAGATAACAGATTCTTGGTATTAATGGTATAGAAAAGGCTTTCAAAACAAAGAATACAAATTACTGTAATATTTAATATTCTAAACAAAATACTTTTTGGAAAGCTGAATCAGATCTGAAAAATTCAAATCTAATTAAACTTTACAAACCTTAGGTTACAAGGTGAAAGAACAATTAGATTAATGGTTTGAACCAATTGGTAAATGTCATTTAGCACCAGTATTCATCACAATATGGCGTAAGGTGCTAAGGATGCAAAACCATCTTGCAAACTTAGATTTATAATTAACATATATATGAATCCATTAGCCTTAAGCTTAAAATACTACTTCCAGCCCAGAGCAATAACTGAAATGAAAAGTATTTGGGAGTATTAAATCAGAAGTTACAAAGTCTACCAAATTGTTATGAAACACAGCTGACAGTATTTTTTTAGATCCCATGGTTTTTCTACATCTGTTTAATTGAAATAAAATATCATCTTAATATTTAATAATTATTCTCAAAATTTTCTTTTGTACACTAAATAGGAAAGTTGAATCAGATCTGAAAAATTGAATACCATGTTTGGGACATGAACTATAAATCTTTGGCTTTGTGAAGTCACACAATCATTTTTGCCACCATATAATTCCTGACATGTGCGTAATGGAGTTTACATAGCTGTAACAATTATTATTTTCTATGTAGTTTTTACATTTAACTTTTCATTTTCATAAAAGCATATGGCACAACTTAATACCAATGAGCAAAATTTAAGCTAATACTAAAGATTAGTAGTGTCTTTCAAACTTATACTTTTACAACATGAACCACAAAACTTTGTGCATCTGTTAAGTACCTATTTAAAATATTCTGATTTTTAATGCACCTGTCAAACTATCTGTCGACTGACAAATGTTTCTTTTTTTTAGAGGTCGTAGGCTGAATATATAAATATGTTTAATGCTTAATGGGGAAAAAATGTACTAATTATAAAATTGCTTATGATAGTCTATTTTCAAGTGTGTGCGTGATAGTTTTATTTTCAAAAATCAAAGCATATATTTCATAAACATTTGATTTGAGTATCTTTCTTGGATAAAAATAAATGTTATTTCAGCTCCATTTGGTTGATGAGGAAACTACATAGCATATCCTAATTGATTGTGCATTCCTGACAAGAAAAAGATTTACTCTATCTATAAGCAGCAAACATCTACAAAAGGTGGCCAACATTGGAACCAAAATACTGCAACTTGTTCAGGGAATAGATTTTGGGAAACAATGACAAATGCTTTCCAATGGGCTTGCATAATAAACTTTTTAGGCCGACATGTGGGAGGTCAATGAAACTCCAACAAAAGCTCCCTGCTATCTAATTTATGACATTATCTTTAGAATATTTGTAGGTTTTTGTTATTTTCATATCATACTGGCATTTAATAATAAAATAGAAGTATTTGTGGCTAGTTTTTTAAAAAAATATACTTATTTACTTCAATACCAATGTATTCCATGCAACTGCAGAAAATCTAACCTCATCATCATCCATGCGTGCCATGATAATGGTTTTTTTATAGACCCTCCCCATTCTTTCCCATAGACACATTTGACTGCAGTTGTTAGGATTCAAACTCATGATGTTTGGCTTTGAATGAATGACCAGTCTACTTCCTCTCACCTTAATGACAATAGCTATTCAAATGGGTTACATTAAGGTGCCTGTGAACAGGGATATAAAAACCAGTTTAGGAATAAAAGTGGCATATAACTCGTAGCAAAATAATTTGTGCAGTGAAGGGTTAACATTCTAATCACTAAAATTAATTTGCTTTTCATTTAAACTCCATGGCTTCCAAAAGTCTCCTGTGTTAAAAAAAAAATGTAAATGATGTGTTATTTATGGACACTCTTTAACTACTGTGGTTCTCAGCATCCCATTCTAAATTGGGTGTGAAAGACTGCTTAATTTTGCTCAGAGGCCTTTCTATCAGGCTTGAGGTTCTTTTACGTGCCGTAAATCTACAACACGGGGCCAACGGCTTTACTTCCCTTCTGAAAAAATCCATCATCCTCCGCCGGGTTTGAACCCGCGACCTTGGGTATATGAAGTTAGCATGGTAACCATTACACCAAGGAGGGCGACAATCAACACCTCTGGCTTTATTGCTGTTTAATCTTTTAATTTGCTCTCGCACTTCATTTATTTCTATCCGGTTATCCAAATGTTCAATATAGTTTGAATTCTCCAATGGTCATATACTGTGACAACATGAGCCTGCTACTAACAAATTCTTAACATAGCTATACCAAACTTCAGAACTTACACTGTTTTCCTTGTACATTATTTTTACCAAAAGACCCAATGACTTTACTATCCTTTTCTCTCACTGATACATTAGTTTCTGGCTCATTTTTCTCCAAACTTTTTTTTATGTCATGAGGTATTTGTAACCCCAGTTTTCAATCGAAAAATTCTCTTTCCTGTTATTCCCTATTTGCCTCCATTTTCTCAACTCCCTTGATACGCTTCCCATTGTATCACACCCCTTTTTGCTTATTAAGTGTTATTTGTTCATGCAAGCTTTACTGTCTCCTCTAATTTTACAAGTATCTCAATTTTGTTTTCTTTTATAAGTTCCCCTATACCTATTTCCTTCTGTCTTTCGGTTTCTCACTGTGACTCTTACCTGTTAAGAATGTTTCTAATTCATTTATATTTTTAACATTTTAACTCGTCCCTAGTCAGAAACTTTTATCTATCTCCTAACTGCACTTTGTAATTTAGCCCTTATTAGGAAATCTGTAAGATAGCATATCTAGTCTACATAGTCCTAATACGCTCTTGTCAGCCTATTAACAAAATAAGCTCTCCTTGGTCATTCTTACAAATGCAAACTCTCCTCTTTAGTCTTTCCTTTTTGCCCCATTACACACAACCAGATTAAACTTCTTACAGAATTCTATCAGCTGCATGTGTTTATTAATACTTCTCTCTATAACCCTTTACTTTCCCTTTCTACAGCACCCTTATTTCTACTGTGATCCTAATCTGTCTTTCTGCTTCTCTAGTACAATAAACCTTTTGTGCACATGCCTATTTTATAACTTCTTATCTCATCTTAATTCCTTTCATTCTTCCATGTATCACTTAGAACATACAAAACTCTGAATTTTCACTAAATTCTTTACACACTTTCACATCCATTTTCAAATCTTTTATTAATTTAACTCTATGGCACAACCCAAAGTCGGGCCAAGGCTTACAACCCGACCACTGCATCCCCATCTCTTCCCATTACAGGTGTCATGGATTGGGTGCAAAACTGAAGGGTAGGACGTGGTTAGCAGCCTGAATCCTTCCTGGCTGATTAATATGGTCTACATTACCTAGACTGCTACTTTTTCCTCAAGTAGCTCCTCACAATTGCCCCTCCAGGAACCTCAAGAGACTGAGAGCACCCTGGACCAGGTCTCCCAGGAGTTGAATCCAGACCTCTGGATTAAGCAACTGTGCTAAGGAGATGTCCTCAAATGTTTTCTACAATACCTATTTCCCCTGATTTGTAGCTATTGTTTTTTTGTGTGCAACTTTTGCAACAAAAAATAAATACATTTACCCAAATCAAGCTAAATATGTTCAGCCAACCAAGTCTCTAAAACACCTGCATTTACCATCACATCTGAAAAATGAAATTGAGCTTTATTTACGGATGCTCTAACTGTTGTGATTCTTAGCATTTCATTCTATACTGGGCATAAATGATCACTTAATTTTGCTCAGAGGCCTCTGTATCAGCCCTGAGGTTCTTTAATGTGCCGTAAATATACAACATGGGACTAGCAGCTTTACTTCTCTTCTGAAGGAAGCATGATTTTTACACTCCAAAAAAATCCAATGCCCAGATTTGAACCTGCAACCTTGGAAACCAGAGGCTCACATGTTATTCCTAGACCATGGATGCAAACTTAAAATATTCTACAGCTTTTTGAATACCCTTATGTTTCCAGGTTTTTCCCTCATGCCTTGCCCTAAATGCTCTAATTTGACCTTAGGATGAAGTAAGTCATTCAGGTAACAACTGTCTCCAACTTGTAGACTTTGATTAGATCATGTAAATAAGTACGCCCTACTGGGCATCATATGAAGGACAACATAAAGCCCTAATACTATGCCGGAAGCAACTGTTACTGAAGAATAAACAATTTCAGCTAAAAACATTTGATTTTACCAATGTAACATGACATATAAAGATAGATGAAAATGTGCTTGGTATAATAAATTAGGCTGAAGTTTATTTCAACTACAACTTATATATTCAACATTTACATTTAAAGATAGATGAAGATGGCGTTTGGTAAAATCAGTAGGTTGAAGCTTATTTCAACCATACGCTTTATTTTGAAATCTTCCAATTATGCAAAGAAGCTTGTGACACTGATGTGATTAAATTAAATCAAAAGAATTTGGGTCACTTTTGTAACAAAAACATTACTGGTAATTACTTACTGGGACCAGTTTCAGGAACACTTGTTCCTATGTTCATCCCTTAATTCCAACTAAATCTTGCTTAAAATCAGCTTATAAACACACAGAATTAGATGTCTGGGAGAAGACCTACATCATGAAGAAAAACAGCTATATCACGAATTTTAATTTACCACCATACAGCAACCTTTGGAAGTTCATAGATCCAGCACTAGATACCTCCACAAGTAATGTACCACCACTCTCATCTTTGATGTCAATGAAGCAAGATTTAGTCAGAATTAAGGGTTGAAAATGGGAACAAGTGTACTTGAAACCGCTCCCAATAAGTAATTGTAACCACTGAAAATCTTTTAATACATTCATATTCAATATTAAGACTATTCATTCTTTAAAAATAATTTAAAAAACTGGAGAATTAAAACTAAAATATGAAATAAGCAAATTATCTTGAAGAATGAACAAATACTAATCAGTAGTAATAAGGCTGAGCATAACACCATCACTCACCAGAGAAATCCCGAGGATTCTCTCCTGGACACTCCTTAGGTACTTTTTCAATGCACTTTTTGTGTGCATTATAGTGGCAATCCTTGCATTGTAGCCCCTGTTTGAAGATACCCCGCAGCAGCTTGCGACAAAACTGGCATACAGTTGGCCGCGTGTAAGTGTGCAGGACAAAGGAATGAGGAATTCTGAGGCGTCCCGCACCATCTCTTTCTATGCGACTCCCTAAGGATGGTGAGCGACTCTGCTTTGGAATCACAATTGTTGGTTGCTGCCAAGTGTAGAACAAAAAATCTACCATTAGGAAGTTTCCAGAGCTTCAGCAAACTTTACCTTTACTTTTATCAGATATTAAAGATTATTTTGCTTTTATCTTGCTCTGTCCCACTGTTACAGAGCATACAAAACCTCTTAACCAGCCTCAGAGGGTATGTTTATTGCTGTTTTACAGGATGTATAAAGCTGGCAGCAATTTTAAACTCTGCACGAGTGCCTTAAAAAAAGCAGTAAATAGTGCAGCTGAATGATAGATATTGCATTAATATTGTAAGAATATCCCAAAATTGACCAACACTCAAACAATTTAATAGCATAAATGCCTTACAAGGTATATTCATGGAGTGTCTCCCAATATTGAAATAAAATAAATTACGATGGAAATGTTAGATATAATTATGTACCTCTAGGCAAGCTAAAATAGGTACAGTAAGTATTGATTACATCTTAAATGTCCATCCTAATTAATTTTATTTCAATATCGGTGAGACACTATGAACACACCTTGTTAGTAAACAAGGTTATCTTTCGAGCAACGACCAACTAAATTCTGCAAAGGTACAGCTAACATGTCGGTTATTCTGTATTGCAATCAAAATATAGCATTACAGCAATAAAGGAGAAGCCCCATTCACAAACATTGGAGTTAGTATAGCAGTTCATATTCATATTAGCAGCTACTTTTAACTCTTTCAGTCCACCATCGATTGTGATGCTCTTTATGGAGCAGCAAAACAACTATTAGCATCACTTTGTCCATATGCACCCTAAAACAATTCAATAACCACTGTAAAGATGATATTGAAAACTCCATTGGTTTTTATTTTATATATTCTGTTGGCAAGGAGGAGAAGTTTCTTTTATTGCTGTAATGAATTACCAATGCAGAGTGATTGTCCCCATTAAAAACTATGGTTGTAGAAAGAAATCACCTTCTTGAAATCTCATACTATCAGCCATTAGGCAGTGCTTGATGAAGCTGGAAGTTGTCATTTTTGGCAGTCTTGCAATACTAATTCTACTGCACTATTTCTGACTAAAATGATTTCTCGAAATGCAACGTAATGAGCATATTTGCGATCTTATGTATTATGAGCATTTTACACAAAGGCTTCACCTGGAAGTAGGCGAGTTATTTTGGTGATCGGCTTCTTCTCCTCTAGTAGGGGATTGTCAGTCCCTGCATCCAGTAGTTGTATGCAGCTGATGATGTACGACAGATCCTATGATACCAGTTCTGCTGTGTAAGTAATAATCTTGATGAAGCCTTGTATAAAAGGACTCATAGTGCATTACTATTAAATGAGCTTCACAGTGTATCACTTTCAACTCATTACTATTATTTTATATTAATTCGTGCATTCAAACTTTTCAGTCTAGGGAAGGCAAGTAATGGCCTTATTTGAACAGAAATTTCTACATCCAGCCAGAAGCAGAACCTGGGCCCACTAATTACTTAAACTTTAATGATGAATATGGTTTTCACCTAGTCTTCAAATGGATATTGTTAACAGGCATCAACCCTTTCAATTATTCCAGCAGCTCCATACTTATATGGAGGGTTGTTCACGATCTATGGTAACAAGTTTGGACAGGGCTGAAACATGTGGAATCAAATGAAAGTGAAGCAGTATAAGTGTATTACTGTGTTGGTTCAGTCATGTGCTCTTGTTCCTTCTGTGTTAAAAGGTGCCAAAAATAGAACCATTCTGGGAAGGGTGCATTACTGTCCTTTTAGATGCCAAATACTCATATTCTGAGATTATTAAGTAGTACAAGTGACATGGGTTTACTGAATCCAAGAAAGAGACTTCATGTGTGCTTAACAAAAAAAGGCAACACCAGTTCAGGAACTTATAAAGGGTGACAAATAGTAAAACCGCAGCCTGCCATCACACTCGGAGGTAATTCAAAATGTTAAGGCCCTTGTCTCTGGACCAAATCCCACAACCCGGAGGGCCATTGCATTTACATTAGTAATCTCTGTTACTAATGTGAACACCATAATCAATAGGGATTTGAATCTAGAAAAGCACCATAATCTGTTGCATGAACACATTGTAGAACACCACTGAAAGCAGAAAGTTGTATACACAATATTCAGGTGGTGAAAAGTGGCAGTTTGTTGCCACTTTAGATGAAGCACATGTTTGTCTAAGTGACTGCAACAAACCACAAGTTATATATTACCAACCTAAGGGAGAAAAAATGTTGAGTTGGTATATGGAAACAGAGGAAAATTTTTCGTTCCCCAGGCAAATTAGCCATTTCTACAATGGCAAATTAGCTATTTGCCGTGTACATAAAAATGTGAAAATAACTTGGCATGTTATCAGACAAACACCCTGACATCAATTTTCAGCACAGAAATCCTTGCTCTCTACGATGCAGATGCAAATAGGATAAGGCATAACCCGTCCATCTGCTTCAAATAGCAAATTCTTGGAGAATATAGAGAGAGGAATGGAAATACATTCCATCTTTTTGCAACATCCCCGTTAAGTCACCTGATGCATTGCTGATGAATTATTGTACACCTGGGTTAATAAATAAGGCCTTTAGAAACAGGCAATCTTAAACTGTGTAGTCTCTGGAAAGCCCGCCAGGAGGAATGGAATAAACTGACCTCCCTGTATTTTGTAGTAGTTTGCTCCAGTGGTAATTATGCTGTAGAGTGATAGCTCGAGCTCAGAGCTACCAGATAGAACATTACTGCCGGTGGAGGCATGGGTTTTTATGAGGTGCAGGAGGATCTTAGTTTGTTACCACAGATTGCAAACAACACTAATATGCTTTTATTAAAACAGTAAATCTTCTCTCATTGGCCTTAAACTTGGAAGTAAAAGCTATCATTCCAAATTTAAATTTATACTTCTCAGTCTCTGGCTTAGATTAATTAATTCTTGTATCATCTTGTGATACAGCTTTGTTCAGCATTTTGTTCATTCGTCTATATTGATGATGCCATGGTCTCTTGTTTTAGAATATCATTTAAACTAACTTGACAATATCTGCATTAATTATCAAATAGGAGAATAATTTTAATTATTAATAGATAAAAATCCATTAAAATTTGTAAAATATCCATTTTTCATTGAGTCTTCGCAAAGCTTGTATTGTTCGTTCTGTGCTATGGCTTCTGTACTGATCTCTCTTCACTTGGCTTTAGGGAAACCTGATTGGAAGGGAAGCTCTCAAATTAATACAGCAAAGTTAAATTTGCACTACTATATTTCTCCAAATACAAGATAATTATCACATTTCCATAGGGAATTAAAATTGATTTGAGTCCAACTCCATTTGAATATGATCTGCGTTTCACGTGTTAAATTTAGTATGAACTGAGATCACTTTGAATGCACAAGGGAAGCTCTCAAATTAATACAGCAAAGTTAAATTTGCACTACTATATTTCTCCAAATATAAGATAATTATCACATTTCCATAGGGAATTAAAATTGATTTGAGTCCAACTCCATTTGAATATGATCTGCGTTTCACGTGTTAAATTTAGTATGAACTGAGATCACTTTGAATGCATAAGGTTCAAGAATAAAATATGAAGCTTTTATTTGGTCAATTTGGATTTACACTGACATGTTAAGTACAGTTCTGAGTATTATAAGTAGGTTTTGGAGGTTATTGATATTTTTGGGAAGAATAGATTGTGAGATTATGAAAATGATACAAAAATATCTCTTGTGTGCTTTATTACATCAGTCCCTGGCAAGAATGAAAACAAAATTATGAGTGTGTTGCAAAGAGTACAGTAAAATACCTCTTTTATGTATTCAATACCAGTTGAAAACGCTGGTGTCTCCATGCATCATACTTCAATCAGATTTTATTTTCTAAGAGGATTCAAGATTCCATACATTTTGAATTCTCGTTTTCATGCAATATTCAGTACAAAAGAGTACTCAAATCAATTTCAATTCCCCATGGAAATGTGGTAAGTGTTGTTTTTCTTCCCAAAGAATATTCATATTAAAAAGTTCTATAGGTCACCTTACATTCTTGGCAAATACCCAATGGATACAACATGGAAAGAAATGCTGAAGTGAAGTTAAATTACTATACATGTTCCACCTTGAGTCAGTGAGCGATTTACAATAAAACACAATATATCTTAAATAATATTTAAGGGATCATAAAGATTTCCGGTGATAACGAGCCAAACAGATGTTACAGCATTTACATTTCTATTGCTTTGCACCTACTTCTGCCCACTACCTTCATACATTTCTATGTGAATTCATATCAGTAACTTAGTATTAAGTTTATTACAGTTATTGGTCTTTTAACAAAAATTGCATACTCATCTCTTCTCATTCCAATGATTTAGAAAATGCTTTTGTAAAATGGAAAGGTCACATTTGCCAGGATTATAAAAAAAATTAAACATAAGATAAACCAGAAAAGATGCTACCACTGTGTGTGCAGGTACACCCCAAAACCATTGCATCATTGTTGTCAATAAATTGGAATTCATATACATTTATGTTTTAAAAATCTGAAGTGTTCTCTTCAAGCGACTTTCTCCAACTGTTATGCAAACAAACTATTCTTACAAAAGATTATTCCTTTATGTACATCATTCTAATCAAAATAAACATTATCAGAGATAGTCTTATTATTTAGTTTCTTTTAAGTGGAAGGGAAATAAGGGAATATGCTAGGCTAAAATGACAGTCAAATTGTTAAAAGTTGTTGCTATGCAATTGTCATTGAAATTTGGTTATCTATCCATAGCTAGGATTAAAACAGATGATGACTTCCTGTTTCAAATGGTTTAAGTATTTTAAAACTGAAAAAAATAACAGAATATCTCTGACATGGTTAGCTCTTAAAAAAAAAAGGAAGAAGTAGTCTACTACATAATATGTTTTAAGGAGATCTACATTTTTTGCCCAGTAAATTTTTGTATCTCTCTTATAGTTTATCAGATATACAAAAGTCATTCAGAATGAAGAGGACTTCAGAGATTATTCCCATTAAAATAAAGATATACATTTTATTTTTAATGTAAACGTCTTTAATACACAGCATTAAAATCATTAGGCCAATTTTGAAGAAAAACTAAAATTTTGAAAAATGTCCCATGTAAAGGTTAGTTTGGGGTGGCAGGATTTTTCTGAAAATCTTTGTGTCACAGCCTAGGAAGACACTAACTTATCTCATCAAATTTTTCAGTGGAATACAATACCTTTTTTATCATGTACATTATATACATACTAGAGAATCCTATTATTTAAATACTTCTAACAATATAGAATGTAATATTACATGCAGATTATTTGTTAAGTGGAAATATTTCATTTAGCTTTGATATTCATATATTTTGTTATGGGCATTATTAAACAGATTTTAAAAATATTTTTGAAAGTTTTAGAGTAGGCTTAGTCTACCCTGAGGAGTCGCCTCTGCAAATCCGCTACACTAACAATAAAAGATACCCCTATATGCAACAATACAATGCTTAAATGTAGACCTAGAAAGTGGAAATCAGCACAAATACAAAGTTCTGTCTATGGATTTCTATTTAATAAATAATGGTATGTAAACTGAACTCATAGCTTCAAACATTTTTGTGCAGTTACTTGACCAAAATTTTGCAAAGCTCATTCTGTTCTGCCAAGATGGAACTATAGTAATGAATTCATGGATTGACTTCTTAAATGGGTACAAATTTGGGGGCTATATATTCTACAGCCTGTGCAGGAATGAAAAAAGTATAGCAAACAAAATGCAAAAATGTCTTTATTTGTAAAATTCCCAAAAATAATTGTAAAACAATATTTTATAATATTCAATATTTAACAGAAATTACCAATACCTCAAATTCACTTCACCAAGTTCCATAAAAATGATATAAAAACTGGAAACCAAATAAACCTCTTATAAAAGTTTCTTAAATTCTACTAAATGCTACATGCAAAATAAAGCACCAAATCTCATTTAAATGCACAATGTATGCACATTTTTCTATGGATGGAAATGTTATTATGAAAAACTAATTCTATTTACTTCAAACACGTGCATTCACAGCCTTGTTAAGTATACCGAATCTGCAGTATCTGTAAACATAACATATTCTATAAATTGAGAAAAAATTCTTCCATAACCCCTTCATTTGTTCCACAGCATAATTAGCAAAGCTGCATACAAGCTCTTTTGTATGTGTTAACTATTAAATCTAACAAAACTAAAATGTCAAATTAAGAAATATAGTCCTGCCCAAGTATGTAGAATAGTTTCATAGGATATTTTTTTGTATAAAACACACATATTTCTTATTGATACATACATGGTTCAGCTAATCAATTGTTTACGATATACATATGTACCATTATTCTGGTGAATATTTGCTTTTCCCAATGATATACAGTGCATTTCCTTATTGTAACCATCACACAGCTGCTCGCATGCCTGCTGCTGCAGCTTAGGCTCTGCTGAAACAGTTATAGATATCCCTACAACTGCCCCATTACAATTACAATGGTAATAAGCAAAAACATTATCAAAAGAGATGTTGGAAATGTTGTCCTCAATCCACACATTCCTGGCTTCCTCTCAGGAAAGTTTCAGTCATACTTGAGAGTTCACTGTCCAAAAAAAAATTCTCGCTGGATATTTTCTTTTAGTTCTTTCAATGTATGAGGTTTGTTGCATTATTTTTCGTGTGATAGAAAGTCTTGTGAATGGAACACATCAGATTTTTTACACAACTGACCTATATTGAATGTCAGTCTGGATATTCACAAAAAGACTCTTCTACCACGCATACTGCTGAGGAGTTTTTTACTTTCTCTACACGTACTATGTACATAGTGCATAGAGAAGATATTGTAATGCACCCAAAAATTTGATACTGAAATTTCAACGAAAATACATGTTTTGGGTCCTCCTAAAAAAAAAAAAAAAAAAAAAAAAAAAAAAAAAAAAAAAAAAAAAATTCTGGAAAAAGGTCTATCTCTGTGTGTGTGTGTGTGTCTGTGGACAGCATAACTCAAAAACGAAAAGACCGCTAAATACCAAACTTGGTATTTAAGTTTAACATCTTGCAAGGATGCGGCACAAAGATTTTCAAGAAAATTCCCCCACCCCAACTATCCTTTACATGGAACTTTTTTCGAAAATTTTTATTTTCTCAAAAATGGCTCTAACAACTTTGATTAAAATATTGTATACTAAAGATGTTTACCTGACAAATAAAATGTTAAACTTGAATTCTCTGGGAATAGTCTCTGAAGACTACTTTATTCTGGATGAATTTTATGAAATTTTGCATAATTGCTAAACAGTAAGAGATTGACAAAAACTAACCACACAAAAAATGTAGAGCACATTAAAACACACAATTTATGTTATAGTTTTTTTTTCGTGGAGTTGATCGTTTTTGAGATATTCTTTGTTTTTGGTTCAGATTTAAAAAACTTACTTTTCTCATACAGAAATTTGTCAACTCGTGTCCATACAAACAAAGGAATTTCAGTCACATAGCAACCAGCTTTTGACTATCACTTTAATCTATGGTACTCCCTTATTTCACTTCTACTTACAAGGAAGCAAGTAATAAGACTATTTCTGCTAATTTTTTCTTGATTAGCATTAAGTAAACGGAACATAGCCCTCTTTAACATCTACAGGCTTTGCCCTGCAAACAACTCGTTGGGTGCAGGTTCTTTAACATTGAAGTTTTGATAATTTTATTTTTTTACAAAAAAAAAAAAAAACAAAAAAAAAAAACAAACAAGCACATATTCACTCTCACATACATACTTCTAGACTCTGTGGAGGATAGGGAATGATTCCATACCCCAGCTGGGAATCAATCCCAGGACCACCAGATGAGAAGTCAGCTCGATGGCCACTTTAGAAAAGTTTTAAAGAGAGGTAATTAGTAAAGGATTACGGACATTGTGATTCCATGACTTAACTGTATGTAGTTTTTATCTATAGGGGAATTTCCTCTTTTGACAGTAGACCAAGCCAAGGCGGCTGGTTTGTGAACCACTAAGTAGTAGCTGCAATGTGAGGAAAAGCACTGTACATTTTTGGATACCTGTGTTACCTCACTAAACTTAATAGCTCCTTCAAAAACAATTACTTTATCCAAGTATTAAAATGCTTATTTAACTCTTTCAAATTATAAAGCTTCTTGGCTCTGACAGCTGAATAAATTTGTTATTTCAAATTCACTATTCTGAGCTACACATGCAAGAAAAGTTAAAAGTTTAAAGGTGACCATATTTTCAAGTGTAGTATAAGTACAAAAAATTGGCCAAAGAATGAATTAGTTATATTGATAAATAGAACAGTATACATTTCCATGCTAAAACCTACACAATGACAAAATGTGTACAGCAAGAATACATTTTTTCACTTTTAAATATTAATAAAATAAGGATTCACTGTCATGCCAATCTGTTACAGCACTTACAAATCATGTATCCGACATCTTATTAATTTTACAGTGAAGGAAAACAGCTTGTTTACTTTCACTGTTCATGTATGTGTAAAATTACCATATTTTTCGATTACAAGACAAGCCCCATTTTTCAGAACTTAATTTTTAAATGAAAATTAAAGTTTTGCCATATATAGGGTCATTAAATTATAAGGTGACCCCCTCTCACAGCCTCTCTGCACTGCGTGAGTAAACCTAGAGTAGCTGGGAAAGTGGTGCTGACAAAGTAGTCCTTACCTTTAATAAATACTGAAAATATTGGCCGTCTACTCCCGAATAGGCAGTATAACAAGTCAAAGATGTTCTCGTTCATTCGCCTAAGCTCAGCAGCAGAAATCCCTGTGTAATCTACAGATACTTAGTGATAACATCATGAATAGAAATCACAAGGATTACTGCTGCTAAGCTTAGACGAGTGAGAATATTTTAGCAAATTGTGCTGCCCATAGCAGAAGGTCAACATTTCCATAATTTATCTTAAGATATGTATTTAGTGTGCATTTGCCGGCGACTCTCGGATCTCTTGTGCAGTGGAGAGAGCCCATGATAAGGATTGCCTTATAATTTAACGACCCTATATTTGGAACAAATTAAGGGACACTTAAACTGATTAAGTCCCTTTTCATTTTTTATATTTTTACTTAATTAGAATTTGTGTCGAAATTCATGTGGTGAAAGAGAGGGGAGAATGGAAATGATGTGTCGGTATATGTGTGATCAAAGAAGGTGATAGCAGCAGTGGCAGCATAACTGTAACAATTATGATGAATAAGATTTTCTATTTAGATAACATACCCTTATAAAAAGTTATACCAAAATTAGTCATTTGAATTTGATGAAAATTCATATTTTGAGTGGGAGAAAGACAGAGAGGGGAGTAGGAATGTGTACCAGTATATGTGTGCAATGGCAACTTAGCTGTAATGGTGATAATGGATACAATTTTTTATTTAGACAACATGCCAAATCTAAAACATCTTGTAACAAATTTTATGTGCTTCAAATTTACTTGGAAATTTGCATTGTGTGTGGGAAAGAGACTGAGAAGGGAAAATTAACGATTTTCCATTAAGGGTATGTATGACAAATTTCATGAAAATCACTAAAAAATTGACTCTTTTATTTTAATCCCATAAAATAATTTAAACATTACTGGATACAAAAAAGGAATACTTAGTGACCAGGCACCATTTTTAAATGCCTTAAGTCACTGGAGCTAGAGTAACGCATTTGAGCTGAAACTAAACGAGCTCATTTGCATCATGCAAAGTAAAAAAGTTAAGTTGTGATGAAGAAAATGACAGAAAAGGTAGTAGCAGAAGAGAGGAAAAGGAAAGCTGAGGGTCCAAACTATCAACCTGGTGGATTTTAATGTGAGCCTGCACTCAAATCTTTCCTTGTTTTCTCACTACTGCTATTTTCAACATTTCTCTTCCTGTAAAATGATTCTTGTGGTGCAGTTTTTGTGTTTCACAAATAAAATTTGCTCTACATGTTCACAGAGGTACAATGAATGAGAATTGCCCTAGGTTTTACTGTCATATATTTAAGCATATGTTTTCAAGTTTCAAACACAAAGATTATATTTTTATGACAAAAAAAGCATTTTCATTACTTTACAAAGGTTTGGAGCCTAAACCAAAGGAGGCACAGAGCAACCTCGGGTCGTTTAAAAAAGTAGATATACTGAGAACATAGGGCTAAGGCTTTTGTCGCAAGGGACCTTTTTAGTAACATGATAAAACAAACAAAATTGACCATAACTTCCAAACCATTAGAGAAAAATGTATGAAAATTTTAGTGTGACTTATTTGCATTATATTACAACTGTGGTATACATTTCAAAGGCTAGCATTACTAGTTTGGAGTTTCAAACTTTCAGTGATACATGTCCTTAAGACAACATACTTAATATAATATATTGTTATAAAAAGTTTTACCAAAATCGATTGGGCATATAAATTCTGGTTGCTGTGGCAGAGAGAGGCAAAAGGGAGTACAGAAATGTATGGTACGAGTGTATGCTATACAACAGGAGAGAAACATGCAGTTAAACCTCTCTCTTTCAGCTTGACCACTGACTCCCAATTTGCACAACCACCGATGTAAAAGGAAGTCCTCTATTTTTACTTTAGTTTTGGAGAGACATTTTTTTTTTTAATAAAAATGCTTATAGGCCCATTAAGATCTAAATTTCTCATGAGAAATTAAACACAAAATCTGCTGCTGCTATTTCCCCCAGGCTTTGCCTCTGTCACATCTGCAAAATTTGAAACTTACTTTTTCCTGCATGCTATTTGGAAAAAGATATCATGAATGCAAGATGACCCACAGTTCTCAACATTAATATTTTGGAGAAAAAAACAGTCTTGTATTCGGATAAATATGGTACATTTTAAATTCATAAAACTGCTATATTTTTTAGGGGTTTCACAATTTTAATAACTATTATGCATGAACTTTGAAAATATTTTCTATTCCCCTATAAAATTCATATAATGATATTGTTTTGCATGTTTGCTGAGAACGTATGTACTGTATATCCATTATGTAATGACAACTGGATATAAAGGATTTTAAAACCCTTTAGATTTTCTGTTTCCTAAGCAAACATGGATATAAATGAATTAAAATAGCAGTCCAGTTCAAAATAAATGCTAGTTGTTTTTAGGAAGTAGATTACAAGATTATTTTTTGGAAAGTTTGTAAACATAAATACATTCATTTTTTGAAACTCAGAAAACAGTAAGTGTATACAGCAAGTGTAAATGTATCATTTCTTCAAGTGCTATAAACTATCTAAGTAGTGCAGAACATCTACATAGAGCATGCCAAAAAAGTATATAATTCCATAATAATGTTTACAGTTATTACTTTCATAAATATTTATTTTAAAATTTAATGTCAGTTTGAGCTTATGCTGCCCCTTAGCTGCTATTTAATTACTTTTTAAGTGTATTCATTACAATTTAAGGAAAAATTTCATTAAATGATCAGCCTCTAGCATGCATTTGATGAAAACAGTATTACTGCAGTTACAAACTGAAGTTTCTCGCTCTACAATTTGGTGCTCTTTAATATGCAATGGGAATTCACTGATTCTCTTACCATGGCCGCATCTGCTTCTTCTGACAGAATATGCAATCAAAGTTTACTGCGTGATCTTGAGTAAAATGCTACTTTAATTTCATTGATTGAAGATGTGAATAGGGTAATGTAATCTTTTAAGTAGGATATTGCTTGTGCATTTACGGCTGCTGATTTCTAAAGCTATGCTCACCAATTTGGAGACTGCAAACATGTCTCAGATTTAAAAATACTATCAGGAATTGTAAGCATATTATCCAAATTGTTATATGAGTATTCAAATCAAGTGTACAGTGACGGGAAGACATTAAATGAAAATAGTTAATAAAAATGGTCTTGTACTTGGGTGACAGGTTATGAATTTCCTCAGAAGCTGGTACAGTTTCTCATCTCCACCTATTCCAGTTTTGTTTATAATTTAATAAAATCTGTCCTTTTGACTCTTCAATCAAATGTCTTTTTTAAGAATATAAACTGACAAAAAGACGTAAAAAATGAGCTGTTACTTCAATTCCAAATACATTAAATTAAATAATGATTAAATTTGGTTATTCCTGATACTATTTTAGCTGTACAAAATTGAACTTCTATCTGCATGAACCATATCTTGATGTTACCTTGGCAAATTGGTGGTATGTAATGGCAATATGTGAATATTTTATCATGATTCAAGCTGAGCACTATGAGAATTTTCTCTTCTGACTTGTCATGTTAAACAGGATCATTACTGTGATTTTGTGTAAATTGCTTTTGTGTAAATATTTATTCCTTTTATCTCTAATGAACCAAATTAGGTTAACTGGTTTTACATATATTCATAGGATAGTGACTAATACAAATGTAATACATAAATATATATGCAAATGTTAAACAAAAGAACTTAGGTCTTTGCTTTAATTATATTATTATTCTCCTCTTATGAGGCTGACTTTAAGAAGGAAATTCAGCTTGTTTAATTACTAATTCTTTTTGCACTGCATATATGAAATGATAAATGTGTAGAGTTTATTCCTAAGTTAATGGGCTATTTTTATACAAACTGTGAGTGAAAATCTTTCACTATTTCGCAAGCAAATAAAAACCAAAAGCAACAATACCACTACTATGCATATTAAGCTTTTGGATGTTTACAGCAGTGATAAAGCTTTTGTTAGTATTTCTTAATTTTTACTATGATATGTTTATTACAAAACTTGGCTAGAAAGGTGCAGAGCCTGTGTGACCTTCACTGCATTTCCCTGCACACGTGCCCTACATCTGTTCTGTTGTCACACGTGCATCAGTCTTAGTCCAGTTTACTCATGAAAAACATTAGAAATGTTTAGAAGTGTTAAGTTTTGCTTGAAGTGCTTTCAAAATGCAGTACACAGTACCACAAAGAGTGTTTATGTACAATATGTATGTGCTTACATCATCTTTTAGGGAAATTGTACAGCAATTTGAAACTAAATTTCCTGCAGTGTGTGTTCCGAGAAGAGAGGCCATTGTTTGCTTGTAAATAAATTCAGGGAGACGGGATCAATTTGTCATAGGAAAAGAAAGGTAAACAGGCGTGTGCTTAGGAGCAGAAATTAGATGAAATTCAAGAAAGGTTAGAAAGGTCACCTCGAAAATCTCTTAGGTGCCTTGCACAAGAAAATGACATTTTGAAAGCTTCTGCATGGAAAGCAACAAAACATTTAAAACAAACCATACACGGTTACTGTTGTCCAAGAATTGCTACTATGTGATCACCAGAGCCAGGTAAATTTCTGTAACTCGATTTTGAGGAATGTTAATGATGGGACAATCAATCCACGATTAATACTGTTCAGTGACAAAGCATGGTTTCATTTATATGGTCATGTGTCATCTCAACACAATCAATATTATGTTACACACAAACCCAATTTTGTTCATGAAATCTTGCATGATTAAAAAATGGATACAGATGGTTAAAAGGACACAGAAATATACACTCTATTTTTATGAGTGTACCATAAATGCAGAAAGATATATAAATAATAATATTGGCACCATGTTTTGAACAGCTGACAGACATTGAATGTCAGTGTGGATATTTCCAGCAGGATTCTGCCATGTGCACACAGCTAATGAATCATTACAGTTTGTGGAAATTTTTGAGGATAAAATCATTAGATCGGTCCCCTGATATTAAGGTCTTACAGGCATGTGAATTTTATTTATGGGGCAACTTGAAAAATGAAGTATACAAAACTAATCTCCACACATAAGAATTAAAACAAAATATCAGGACAGAAATTAAAGGTATTTTGGAAGCTGAGCTAATGCGTGTGAATGACAATTTTGATGCAGATAGATGGCATTTCTAACACCTCCTGCGATAAGGTATATTTAGTATTCATTCTGATAATTGTTAATGTGATTTGAGATTTTATTTGACATCCACGCATGTGTGACGGGCCGTGCGCCTGACGGCCAAGTTTTGTAGCATACTTACTGAACATTGTTAAAGAGAATCAGTGAATTCTTTGTACAGAGTATTCTGTTGTGTAAGTTATTAATAATCCTAGTATGAAAATTGTAAAAATGACTAAAAGTGTTAATGGTTTTGCAAGCAGCATGATAGAATTACAAGCAATACTAAGAATGGTATAAACAAATCTTGACTAAACATTTACAAAAGGGGAAATAATGAGAGACAAGTAAATTTAATTACAATGTGACAATACTACATATAAGATAATTTTTTTTGATCACAACTGTAGAAAAATGACAAATTGCAACATTGCAAGATGACATTGCAAAGGCAGTGTCTGATGAAATGCATACTTTAAACTCAGGCTCCCTTTCCCCCCCCTCCTCCTGAAATATCAAGAAATCTGCTACAAAGGGAACAAAATCATTATCTTTCACTTTCCTCTGGATCAATTATCAGAGATTATGAGTTAATTTGAAATTATTGTTGTAGTACAAGAGCTGGTACAAGATTTGTCCACCATATACTTTTACATAATGAAAGAAAAATAAAAGCTGAGCAAGGCCAACTATTTCAATTATTTCTTTTTTCGACTAACCAAGAGTCCACTCTCATCAGATGCAGAGGTGAGTGATGAAGTTGAACCTGTATCTGAAGGACTGCGAGGAACATGTAGAGTTGATGAGCGACGACGCTTGTCCAAAGTTGCATAAGTACAGTTATTTGGAATTTTAATTGCACAGCGCTTGTGGAAGTTCAGACTACATCCTGCAAAAAATAGGATGATATTATGTACTCTTTATCAAGCAAATTTTATCTTATTAGGACCCTCTTTGTCTTTTTATTCAAATCTATCCCATATATAAAATGTAAGCATATTTTGGATGATTGGACTCTGATTCTATTTCTCTCCAGTCGATGAAAAGAAGCATTAAATAGTCTGCTTATCCTTCTTTACAAATTTACAGAATTTACAAATAACCAAGAAAAAGAAAAAGTATTAATTTTGCACATTCATAAAAAAACTAACCTATAAAACTTTATTAAACAGGACAGATTACCAATAGTCCACAAATAGTTCAACCTACAGGTTAGAGAAAGATCTGTTAAGCAAAACAGAATGTAATCCTAAATTCCCGCCCTTCTTTCTCCCTGCCTCTTCCTGCATGCTGCCACCAGTTACTCTTATCATTCATTATCACTGTAGGGGTAATATGCTCACTGATTATGAATGGGTGCCTAGCAGAAGAAGATAGTATGCACCTGGAGAAACATTTTCCCTACTTTCAGAAGCAACTGCACAGAACATTCTTTCTCTCCTTGTTCACCTATAAATTGCTGATAAAAATTATTGTGTCATTCACCTTTTTCTACCTTAACAAAAAATTCTTCTTAAAAAAAACCTTGAAAGAAATGGAGTCAACTTGAACACTCTTGATAGCTTCACTCAGCTACTTTACTTAGGAGAGCATTGTGAGCACGAGTTTACAAAGTTATCAGCTTGTTGAGTGCTGAGCAACTCTAAGTAGCCACGCCATTAACAAATCTACTTAGAATTATTTACAACAGTAGTTTTTTTATACCTTATTTATTAATGAATGTGTATCAATGTACATGGGACCTCTCAATATACTCTCCACCAATGTCAATAGACTGCTGCCACCTTTCTGGCAACTTCATTATTGTATCATAAATTCATGGTTTCCCCCCAAACAAATACCATGCACATACTTATGGACAGCTGCCTGCAATTCCTCGTCGTTGCCGAACCTTTTCTCTCACAGCACATTCTTCATGGTGTTCAAAAGAGCTTAATCAGATAGAGAGTGAGATACAGTGAATATGGTGGAAGTACCACAACAATGAATTCCAGTTATCTCAACTTTGCAGTCTTCGTGTTGCTAGTATGCAGCCGCACATTGTCATACTGGAGAAGCACTCCCTTTCACCATTACTGAATATTACATTTATGTCGTGTAAGGGTGTCACAGTACACCCTGCTGTTGACGCCAGGGGTTCCTTGTAATAACAGTGCATTAGTATGCCAAGCATTCCAAAAGATGGGGATCATCTGCTTACCTGCAGATGGAGCAGCACACAATTTCTTGGGCCAGGGATTCCCAGGATGTTTTCATTACGTGGATTAGATTTTCTTCTCAGGTGTATGTTAGTGACAGAATAATTCATCACGAGTCTCTTCAAAAAATCTGGATCATCATTGTTAACTTTAATAGTCAATGACAGACTTCAATTTTGTTCTCCTTCTAGGCGTGTATCAAGTCCTGTGAAACTCAATGTGCACACACCTTTATCATATCCAAATCGTCATGGATATAATAATGGTATGCAATGCTGTGTGGCTGAGCCCTGTTTGTGATTCCAATTCCTCAAAGATTACATATCTATTACCCATAACCAATTCAGACACACCCTTAATATTCCTCGGATATCACAATGTTGACCATACCCACATCCTTGCTTCAAATTCCCTTCAACTGGCTAACTCAGTGATGCAGTTGTAAATCGTCTTCTGTACAAGAGCTTCTTAGCCACAAACTGCAGTTAAATTTTTATGAATATAACTGGTGTTTTGACTTCTTCCTTCCACAAAACCATGCAGTGCACTTTTTTCCATGAGAGTCACCTTCCATCTTGTCCATGCCTTACTTTGTGTGACAACAAACAAGTGCTGTTCTTTCACTATTACTTACTGTGTTCACATCTGCCATCTAGCATCTGCATGGAGTACTAATATCTGATTATCGTCCTATGAGAGGACATGCTCATAGATTGAGGGGTGTTTTTAAAACAATAAAATTGTAAACCATTTCCAAACACCTCTTGTAAATCTTCTCTCATATTTTAAATTCTCTTCTGGGTTTCTGGGCTGTTTTCAGGACCTGATATTGGTTCCTATTTCATGTTTTGAGTCTAAAAGTGTGGGGCAACTGCTGATTTCTCAATCTACATGAATTTGATGCAATGTCAGTTTCCTTGAAGTAGATGCCTATGTTTCTTTTAGTTTTCCCTTGTAAACCTTCACATATTTTTACAATGGATCTGGTATTCTACCTGATTTTTTCTCTTGAGGTAGGTATCAGATTTTCTTGGTTTAATGAGATTTTGAATACTGTATTTGTTCTAAGGTGGCAGGATGATGAAGTGATTTTAGAACATTTCTTTGTAATTTGGGTGAAGTTTGAAGAGGTATGTAAATTTTCTGAACTTTAGGCTTTTCTGCTCTGTTTGCAAATTTATGAGTTCTGCAAAGTTGCAACTTTTGTTGGATTTGGCAAATATTATAAATTTATGCAATGCATCAGATGACTTCCCATGATACTTTGTATTTTCATCTGACATGGCTCTTTCTTCTCCATCTCCTGATGAGCCTGAGCTGTTTGTGAGTTAACATCACTTTATACAACCTGTTTGCCATTTAATTTCTCAGCACTGGCACACTTGTTGATTTCATTCCAATCTATAACTTTCTCACCAGTTACATCCATTAAAGAGTTGTTTGGCATGGCTTCTACCAAATCTAATACAATGTTTTGACATTCACAGGTCAACGAATGCACGAATCAATAAAAAAAAAAAGAAGAAGAATGTGGCAGCTCAAACGGTGCCAGATTTCAAAATGAGTTGAACTGTAAAATAGAGGGCAAAAGAGCTTCTGCTGTATTAATATCACAATAAATAATTTATGACAAAATATTAATTATCTCTGTAAATAAATTCAAAATAATAGATAGTATATATACAAAACTTAAGCTGTTAACGTAACTGAAGGAATTACAAAACATATTCTATTAATTTGAATTTATTTACAGAGGTAAATGAAGTTCTGCCACAAAATATTTACTGTTACATTAACATATGTGTAGCTTCACTATTACTAGCTTTTTATCTATTATTAGATAATCTATGTTTTCAGATTTTGCTTTTGAAACCTGGATATAATTACTACACATTACTTGATTAAATATGTGTATGCATTACTGAATATGTAAATAAATCAATAAAATTATCCTGCTTCCTAGCATAATATAATCTCACATTTAAACAAAAATATACATACATAAAGAAATATTTTTTATATTTATATATGCACCAATTGAGATTTTTACTATCCTAGCTCACCTTTCATCAGCCTATAAAGATGGAGACAGTTGGCGAAACATGGTATAGAAAGTAAAGCTAGAGTATGAATAAATGAGTATTTATTTCTCAAAACAAAAGTTACATAATTTGATTACATAATATATAAAATATTTCTTTACGATTGTAACATTTAAATATAGTGGTTTCAACTTATATAAAAAAAAAAAAGAAATTAATACAGTATTACTATAGCTTGTTACTACAGTTCCAATTATCTTGTAATTTTAAATTTCTTTTAATTTTTAGGCATTGCATTACCTCTGTCCCCCCCCCCTTATATATAACACCAATTTTTATATATATATATATATCTCTTGTTAAAAAGTTAAAACTTTTTTGTATATCTCAATCAAAATTATCTCCATTGTTCTTTCCCTTAGTATTACTTAACTTCCATAGACATTTTTGTCTCACTTTACCTATATTCTTTCCTCTTAAATTTAAAAGCGAAGCTAGAATAATAAAAATGTCAATCTGTGCATATAAATGTTAAAAATATTGCTTCTGGTTAATTTCCTTGTCTTTTGTATGGGTCTAGTTATTGCAATGTACAATTTAAATCTTTTAAGCAAAGCACATAAATGAAAAGATTCATAAGAAAAGAGGGTGAAAGACAAACCTCGCCATCCCACTTAAATATGTTCCAATTTTAACATTAATTTACCTTCACATTTTAATCCTTGCCGAACTAGACCAAACAGCATTTCACCACAGAAGTCACAAAATGTTGGTGTTTTGTATGAGTGTACTGACAGCGCATGGGGACGGAGAGGTACCTCTTCTGTTGGCACTTGGGAAGTGAGCACAATCTCAACAAGGGTTTCATCTACAATTTCTGCTGCAGAATTTATGAGTTGCAAAATATTATTGCAACTGTAATCGTGGCGAAACAGCAGCACTCGTTCATTAAGTCGGCTTAGGCCATGGTCAGGACACTAAAAAGAGTAAAAATATAATTTTAACTACATTACACCTGATATTGTCCCTGAAAAATTGATTACCTACATTATCAACATAAACACACAATATGATCTTTTTCTAAAAACGATTTTTTTTCAATTTTTGGGTGGAATACAATACCTTCTCTATCTACTATAAACATTGCCCATAGTGATAGAGAAAGTAATTCATTAATATTTAATTAGTTACCTTCAGTCAACAGAAGCACCATTCTAAATGTGTTGTTGCGCAAGAAAATGTTTCTACATTTTTTTTAGTTTGCAATGCTTTTTCACTCGTCTTTAAACATTCATGCAAAATGAAAAGGACAAAGATTATGCTTAGATACTTTTTAATCAGTAGCTCAATGGAAAGGAAACACACATGAAGCACTTTTAAAAGGATTTTAAAAACAAAGAACTTATATTACACTCGATTAAAAATAATTTAAGTATATTTTGAGATACAAGATTAGAAATAATAAAGGAAGTGTTTTTTTCCCCTAAATTTCTTAAACCTATATCACAAAAAAGAAGGTTCACATATTATGTAACACTTTATACCAACTTTCTTCCAGCTTTTAGACAGTTGGAAATAAATCAATTGGCAGCAAGACATAAGTGACATATGATATTATGGTGGGAGTTTGTAACTTCTTCCTTTGTTACATTGCTAGAATTTAGCTAATTCATATATTGCCAGTAAAGTTACCTGTACTTACAAGTGCCTCCGATTGTACAGTTTATATCATTTGAAAACAATGCAACAAAATATTTGCATCAAACTGTAACTTAATTTGGGCACCTGATGGAATACTAAGGGATAGGAATAGGATTAACTCATAGATGCAGTCCTCAGTCACCAGGCAGAGCACAACAGTGAAGGTCCTTGACGACTTATGTGATCCTAGGAAAAAATATCCTCTGTTTGGGTGGTAGTTATCTTGCTAGCCTCTTAAATCAAGGTTGTGGGTTCAAGAAATATTGTATCATCAATAGGATCAATAATTTCATTTATTGCAATTGTTATATTTATTCTCATCTTAATCTGAATATCGTCGAGGTATACCTGCTAATCCTAAAAAGTGTTGGGGGGAAAATGTTAAATTAACTCCTACAAATATCCATGAGATGTTTATTTGCTCGTAAAGAATAGGTCCCTGAGCTAAATTCACCATTTTTCACATCTATAAGTTCTGACTTCATCCCCTCTATGGTCAAGGAATTGATCCCTCAACAACAAGTGCACATAGTGGATATCTCACAATCTAGGAGTTTCCTGATCAAGAAACCGCTGTTTAAGGGCCCAAATGCATGACATGGCATGATGAAACTTAAAATTGGCTGACAAGACCAAATGTTAAAAGTCCACAGTAAAAGCTGTAGGTTCCCTCATTCCATTGAAATTCTCATTATCCTATCAGAGGTAATGGACACTGTCCGCTGCGTGCCTTCACCTGGGTCTGTCATGCTTGGTAGAATGTGGCAAACATCATATAAAAATAATTTTTTCGTCAATTAATTCATTAATATTGCTTACTATTTAGACTTGGTATACCCAAAAGAAATTTCTCAAATGCAACAAAGGGGAACATGTGAGTCAGTTAAGAAATATAGTGCTATGCCAGTATGTTGCCATAGTAACTCAGTGGTAGAGCAACTGGCTAGAGACTAGGAAATCAGTGGTTCAAATCCTGGCTACAGTTTTGAATATTTTAATCTGACTGTATCCACTTAACTCCTGCCCTACACACTGCTTGCGTGAAAAAACAATTAAATTAACAATAATTGTCCATAATAGTTGCCTATACTATGAAGTCTGGACTTAAGTACTTAAGACATTGTAAGTCACCATGAGGTATGTTATCTCCAAATAATGTGCAATCACCTTGTGGTTCACTGGGAAACATGCGAGTCAGTTGAGAAATTTAGTGCTATGCTAGCATGTTGCCATGGTAGCCCAGTGGTAGAGCAACCGACTAGAGACTGGGAGATCAGAGGTTCAAATCCCAGCTATGGCAATGAATTTTTCAGTCTATACCTATTCAACTCCTGCCCTATATACTGCTTGTGTGAAAAAAGAAATTAAATTCTAAAATGCATACCTTTTGTGTGATGAAGTCACAGGCAAGATCTTTCAATGTCTTCAAGCCAAGTGTACTGGCAGAGGTAGTCACAGTGTCACGCACCAGTCCAAATTGGAAGAGGAAAGTCACTTCAGGTCCTTCCATCTTCCTGGTGCAAGGTTCACTCCTTTAACAACGGCATAACATTAACATGTTATAAAATGATATCAAGTTATTCATGCATTAACAATAATAAATTTAATATTCCTATGGAGCAGAACAATGCACATAAAGTGAACACAATGCAAATTTGATGCTTCCAAAACAAATGTCACTTGCAAAATGTTTGGATCCTACACATTCACTAAAGTTTAGCACATTTTGCAAACTACAAAATGGAGGTTACCCATTCATGTAACAGCTTTTGCTTAATGCATAAAGCCTCAGAAACTGATACAGCAGGCATATGAAGGTGCAACCTTGTGTAACAGTCTGAGGTGGTTCCAGGAATAAGATGAGCTATTTACAGTCACACCTGGAGTTTTTGCCTCTAGTGACAGAAGTCTACATTAATACACTGCTGTGATTGTTCACGAGTACAACTAGATAACATTACATAAACTCAGTGATGTTGGAAAATACATACGACAGTGTCCTCACAATATGTGGGTGTGCGTAAACAAGGGATAAGTTATGGTGCAATATTTGAGTAATAATTTTATTTTTATTTAAAAAAATAATAAAACTAAATTAATATATGGCCTGTGCCCAAAAATTCTATACATGCAATAACTAGGAATAATAAGCAGCATTATACCAATTTACTGATCTTGCATTCATAACCATAATTTAATTTTTGAATACCTCAGTTTGAGGTAATGTGGCATCCCCTTTTTCATACACACCCACAATTATGCATGATTAGTATGACCAATGTTTGTGCCTGTTGGATGCCACATCTGTTGACTCCTAACAAATATTTTTGCAAATGGCCAACCATAAGATGCCACATCCCTTTGCTGATGCAGGGGATGCTTTGCTACATTCAATTATCGCCAGTGATAAGTCAGGGCTGCATTGTGATCCTGAAAGAAAATAAATCAGCATAGTGTGGACACTGCAAACTTTAACATGAAGAAAGGCGAAAGTTGTTCCATCCACAGGAAAGACAATGATCATGTTTTTGACTGTAAGAGAATGATTTACCAGCATGCATTATCTCTCATTCTAGTTACAGGAGCATACAAAAACATCAGTATTGGCAATACTGAGGAAGAGCATTATAAAGAAACCATCACAATTTTATCATGATAGATGGGGACTGCCATATGCCAACACACAACCTCATGTGCAAGTCAAGACATCCAATTTCTTTTTCACTAATTCAACATTACCTGTATACCATACATGCCTTATAGCCTAGATATTGATGACTTTTTTATTTCCATTAATAATGTAAAAGCACTGAAGCAGCTCTCAAGAAGCATGATATAATTCTCAAGAACATAACATAAAATGGTTTGTATCATATGTTCAAGGACTGGCAGAAATTATTGAAAAATGCATTCCAGTAGAAAGGGAATAATTTGGAAAACAATGAAACAGAGCAATAAACATGCGTGGGGAAAAAAATCTGATGTGTTCCATTCACTCAACTTTTTCTGGCTGTTCCAGATACAAACTATTCTTACAAAAGATTATTCTCTTTTCTGCATCAAACTAATCGAGATAAACATTAGCAGAAATGGTCTTATTACATCCTTGTGAGTAGAAGGTAAATAAGAGAATACAATAGGCTAAAGCAATATTCAAATCTTTTAAAAGCTTATTATGTGGAACAAATGAAGTTTTACTGTTTTGTACATCCAGCAGCAAAACACTCCCTGTTGAGAAAAGTAGTTAAAAATTGAAACCAATAACAAGGAATATCTCGGAAATGGTCAAATCTGCATAAAAACATATGCCATAAATTATGTGTTTTAAAGAGTTCTACATTTTTTAAATAATAAGTTTATGTCTATCTCTTATGGTTTACCAGTTATGCAAAATTCATCCAGAATCAAGAGGTCTTTGGAGACTATTCCCAGAAAATTCAAGATATGCATTTTATTTGTTACACATTTATACTTAATATACAGCATTAATTAAAAACCTTAAAAGCTATTTTTGAGAATTTTTCAAAAATTTCTCCATGTAAAGGGCAACTTGGGGTGGGAGTGGGGGGATTTTCTTAAAAGTCTTCATGTTGCATCCTTGGAAGTTACTAAACATAGATACAAAGTTTGGTATTTAACAGTCTTCATTTTTGAGCTATGCTGTACACACACACACATGACCTTTTTCTAAAACTGATTTTTTTGACTCAGGGGACCTCAAAACATATATTTCTGGTGAAATCTTGAAATCAAAGTGTTGGGTGGAATACAATACCTTCTCTAGCTATGTACAATGTAAGTGCTAGAGAAAGTAAAAAAGACCCCAAATCTGTTCTGATCAACCCTGGTGATCAGGAAGATCGCATTAATACACTTTGTATAACATCAGCATAAGCACATTTATAGAGCAATTCCACAGCAATTCCCTTCAAATCAAGGCGTAAAATTTTAATTCAATATTTCATATTTTAAGAGTATATGACTCCTCAGACTGTGAGGTGCTTTATTCAATCATAAAATACTCACAGATCACAAATGAAAACAATTTAACGATATCAAATTAAAATTAATTTGGTCGGTCTTTGTAACACTATATCACTTACTTTTATTAATTGGAAAATATGTTTCAGAAGCCATATTTTCCAATTAACAAAAGTACATGATGTAGTGTTACAAAAATCAACCAATTTAGTTTCAATGTATTAGAACATATCACTGTCACAAAGACCACCGTATATTGTAATAGTGTTAGAAAACTTGAGAATGAAAACCATACCAAAGTTTCTATTTTCTAAGCATACATTTTACAAGGTAGATTGGGAATTTTTTTAGTTCTTTTTTACATTAGATCTTAGGTTTTTCTTGATTCACAGTGATAAGCACTTTCAACGGTGCTAGTAGCATTTTTAAACAGGTTTCCTGGATTCTTTTATATATATAGTGCATATCAATGTCAGTCTCTTAGACTGAGCACGGATAAAGTATCATAGACAGGACAATAAATTATAGTTTAAAATTTTCTTCCAGATCCTGACTAATACCACATTACAAACAAAAAAGGTACCTGACTTTTTTCTAAAGTTAGTGTGTAACAAGCTAACATTCCACACTCTTGCTACTTCGTACTCAAACAAACAGATAATTCTGCAGTAACACATCTCTTCTGGACATCATAATCAGACATTAAATTTATAAAACACATGAAAACTACAATGGAACTAGCAATTTGGGAAAGGATACACTTCGGAAAAATGCACATATAGTTATGAATTTTGAAATACTACCAGCAGACAACTTCTTAAAATTATCCCCAAGGAAATCATATGGTAGCACAAATGAAATTATAACAAGAACTTCCCCTTCTGGAGCCAGTCAAACACCTACTAACAATGAGGTGGAATATCTTCGAAATGCATCTGGGAAAAAAAAAAAACTATGTAGGTCAACCCACAGTGTCTATAATTGACCCAAATTACTTACATGATAACATATAAATGCATACCCACATTCCAAGCAATATTTTACCATTTACAAGTGTTTGCTGTTTACACATACATTCATATCAGGGACCTCGCCTTAGAAACTGGTGATGTTTTGCTCGCTGAACTGTAGGGTTTCTTAACTTTGGATTTTTCAGGATTATATCATTAAATACGCACAAAATCCTGGCCACAGCTCCACTCAAGCCGTGCCATTTCTACAGATACGTAGATGACACGTTCGTCATATGGTCACATGGACCAGACACATTACTATGCTTCTCACACATCACAACAGCCTCCAACCTCAGATCAAGTTCACCATGGAAGTGGAGAAGGATGGAGCACAGCCATTCCTAAATTTATTCTTAAAAAGCCTATTTTTATCAACTTATATTAATCAACATAAATACAAGATTGATTGTCTCTGTTGTTGAGTAGTCACACCTTTAGTTTCTCAACCCAGGAGACCTGGATTCAATCTCCTGCTGGGATAGGGAAAGTTTCTTTAATTAGAACACTCCCCATTTTCTTTTTGCGGATTCTGGAAGTATAAATGTTAGAGTGATTGCAAGTGTGCTTAGTGGTAAAAAGTATTAAAACCCAATTTGTTAATGAAACCTATAGTTTAATTAGTATCAATTGAACAATTTAATTACTAATTAAACAATTAGTAATAATCCTATCAGCTGTGTCATGTTAAAGACCTGATAAACTATAATAAAAAGTGGATCATTGGTGCTGGCTTTGAAAATCCAGTATGTAATTGTATGACACCATGTACAAATGAATGGTGATTCTGAACTTCAAAATGTTTATAAAAAATTCAAACTAATAACAAATATAATTATTAATTCCAAAATAAAAAAAAAAAAGTTTCACATACTACACAAAAAAGGGATGTGTGTTGACCTTGACTATCAGGTTGCTGTATTTGATTGAAATCTGTTTCCTAGAATAGCATAATACTAGGAAACTAGTACACAGCAATAGAGGATCCTGGAGCTGGGTATATCTTGATATGAAACATTGCATAATTAGTTATGCATAACATAACTATGCAGCTACATAACAGGAAAAAAAATAACCCTTATGTAAATATTTATTGTAATTCTGCAGCTTCCAACACAGAAAAAAAATCTTATATGTGTTACATTCTCATGACTTTCCCTACCATCTATTGCTCATACTGGATATACAAATTATTCTTACAAATGTTTATTTTCCCATCTATTTCATTTTAATCAGAGCTTAATAGCTGCATTACACATTTTGTTACCGACACAAAGATAAAAACGACAGTCAAAATGTTTTAGAACTAGCTACTATGTGGGGCTTAAAATTACACAGCCTTTATTACACTATGGGAAACAACTGAAAATTGACAGGAATTTAAAGGAATAAGATTCAAACCATTAATAACTGATATCTCGGAATTGGCTGATGCTACATAAAAATGTATTTGAAATAAATAGTCTAATTTGAAGAGTTTTACAGATTCTGTGTGGTATGTTACAGTTTTCCAGTTGTATAAGATTATATGCATTTCCTTTTGAAAGAAGAGAACATCAGAAGCTACTCCATAAATTCAAAATATGCATCTTATTAGTCATGCCATTGTTAACATGTGGTATGTTATCTAAAAGAACCATTTATCAGAAAATAGAAATGCTTATTATAAAGGGTAATTGGAGGTGGGAGGATATTATAGATAATTTATGTGTCACATATTTGGAAGGTACTGAATTTGTGAATTGAACAAATGCAATATTTTCTCTGAGTACCATGTATTATTCTGCTACTGAAAAGGTTACCAATGTCAGCTTCAAAGGCTCCGACAAGATTGCAAGCATTCAGTGACAGAAAAAACAATGTTATGTTTTCTCAAAGTAAACTTGCATTCCACGCATGGACATTTATTTGTTATAATACCAAGTGAATAATAACATTAGTAAGGTTCTGATTGAGTGCAGCATGTACTACACAGAGCTAATAATCAATATCTAACCACATTTTCTACTTACATTACAATGTATCTTTGCCTTCCTTGCTTTCACTGTCATTTTCACCAACATGTATCACATACGAAGCATTGTTGTGTGAAACATTCCGCAGTTGAAATTTTTGCTCTTGTTGCATGGTGCGCTAAAATGGCGTGTTATTTATGGATGCTCTTTAACCACTGTGGTTCTCAGTGTCCCATTCTGGATAGGGCATGAAAGACCGCTTAATTTTGCTCAGAGGCCTCTCTATCAGGCTTGAGGTTCTTTTACGTGCCGTAAATCTATGACACGGTACCAATGGCTTTACTTCCCCTTCGAAGGAAGCCATGCTAAGGATTTTTACACCCGAAAAAATCCATCGCATGGTGCGCTGAACACATCTTTCCCACAAACTGGAATCTATATTTGGTACACATTCTCTCAACACTTTGTGCACACTGCCGCGTATAGGAGTCACATTCCGCTTTCTTAGGGCATGTTTAAGGTGTACCATATCAGCTCAATTGGAATGAGACACCAGTGATAGAGTGGCAACCTGAGGACTTCAAGGTCACGATGTTTTGCCATTTCGTCTATCGCATACACTTTCTGTGTATTGGCTTCCCAAATTTCTCCAAAACCACAGCTTTGATAGGAACTGGACTGGGTAAATCCAAATTATATTCTTCCATAAATCTGGTCATTTTGTCTTTCTATTGGGCATGATAACTAGTATTATCTAACACAATAACACTCTTAGGAGGGATGTTTTCAAAAAGTGTATTCTTGAACCAAGCTTCAAATATGTCAGCATTCCTCTCATGATGTGAATCAGCCAAGGATTCCCAAATATTTTTAGAAGATAAATAAATGCAAGAGCAACTGCTGCCACCTCAATCTTTTTACTTCATGAGTACCATACCAAGATTCATCTAAATAAACTATGTGATACCCTTCTTGTCTGAAATAGTTTAGTTTACTTAAGTACCATCTTCACAAACACCTGTCTAAACAAATCAGTATCGCACTCCATGGTGTAATGGTTACCATGCTGACTTCATATACCCAAGGTTGCGGGTTCAAACCCAGCGGAGGACGATGGATTTTTTCGGGCGTAAAAATCCTTAGCATGGCTTCCTTCAGAAGGGAAGTAAAGCTGTTGGTCCCGTGTCGTAGATTTACGGCACGTAAAAGAACCTCAAGCCTGATAGAGAAGCCTCTGAGCAAAATTAAGTGGTCTTTCACGCCCAATTTAGAATGGGACGCTGAGAACCACAGTAGTTAAAGAGCGTCCATAAATAACACAACATTTACATTTAACGAATCACTTTTGTAGTAAGGAAAATCACACAGAGTTTAAAGTTCATGCAGGAATTTCTAGTGCTGTTGGTGCTTAAAATTACATAGCCTTTTCATTACACTATGGGAAACAACTGAAAATCGACAGGAATTTAAAGGAATATGGTTCAAACCATTAATATATATCTCGGAATTGGCTGATGCTACATAAAAATGTATTTGAAATAAATAGTTTAATTTGATGGGTTTTACAGATTCTGTGTGGTATGTTAAAGTCCTATTTCTAGTGCTGTTGATGCTTGCCTTTTTTTTTTTTTTTTTTAATAAAGCCTATACACCTCTCTATGAACTACGTCACAGGTGGAAATATCAACTTTCCCTTACTTTGGTTTCCTGTTGCCCTTTTTTTTTGGCGTAGTGCAACTTTACTGTTAATCTGCTTAACCCTACTGCTTTAGCGGTTTCAAATATAGGTTCTATTCCTATTATATTGGCCCCAATGTATTGAAACACATTACATACTATCTGCTGGGACTGTTTAGTTTGTGTTCCTAAAGGTGGCTTGCTTCCTTTTCCTTCAGTTTGTCCCCAACTAACAACACTAGAAGTATAAGCAACATTATTACTGGCACAACTAGTTATCATTACGAGAAAAACTAGCTGGATTATTGACACTATTAGTATTATTTCTAGCATCAAAACTTGATACATCCCAATGTCTCCACATATTTAAGAACACACAGTAAACACTACTTGCACTTGTGAAGTTCTTAAGAAAACTACACGAATGTAATAGAAAACAGCGATGTTGCAATGCTGCTTCTACTTCACACAGAGCTAAGCTCTTTCTGTTATTTGTGATTTCTATGCATTCATTGGCTGAAATAACGTGCTCATTGGTGCACCACAAAACATCAATAACATCCCAGAATAATCAGTGCATTATCTGAGAGGTTTCTATTAAAAAAAAGATAAAGCACATGCATGGTAATACCTATGAGGTAAAGAAAGTGACAATGAGAAAGAAAACAAATAATATTGATCACTGCACCTTTTTGATTTATTAAGCAACAGCTTTTGTAAGTAGTGTATCATCATATAACTTTAACCCATATGTATATCTGGAATAATTTCTAGAGGATGATTTTTTTCAAGCAGAAAAGTAAAATAACAATTTCATCAGCAGTATCAGTTAAACTGCCACTGAAAGAAGCCTCACAGTTCACTATTATCACTATCTATTCCTATAGAAATTATCAACCTCCCAACTTCTTTTTTCAACAACTTTCTTAACCCTGCAGTGGTCGCATGGCGTCTCACAGACGCCAGGCGTTCTTTATTTATACATTGTTATTGAACAGATACTCAGGCTGACTTGTGGTGTCATCTACCTTCCTATTAACTAAATACAAACATATTTTGCTAATCAACTTTGCATTAGTTTCAATTCAGTGTACGTATAAATACTAATAGCTGTTGCTAAGTAAGCGATTTTTTTAATCTTCAGATCCAATATGACCTCAAAGAAGACCTACGACCTGGAAAATGCACGAGATCGAGAAATAGTACGCAGCTGTTGCAGATAGAAGATGAATCTGGTGATGAGTTTGATATTTATAGTGACTTGGAAGAAGGCAGATTAGAATCGAGAGAAGAAAATACGGACACTGAGCAAGAAGCGGACTCCAATGATAGTGACAGTGATAACCAGGTCAAATATTGGTAATTAAAGAGAACTTGGGCCCCTCTAGAAATTAAACTAATTGTGGTTTGACTGTAAGTTTGGTTTATACTTGTTACGTTTTCACCAATTTTTTTTATCGGAAAAGCTCCGTAATTAAGTTAAACGCTAATTTATTAGTGCACGTAGCGATCCTTTTTTGTGAATATTTATGACGTATGCTGCCTAGAAGGAGTATAATATAAATAAAGAAGTCTTGTAGTACTTTTGCAATGTAAATATATAATAATACTACACACTAAAGTACCTAAAACCTGAGTTTCATTGTCGGCGGCAGGCGAACAGTGTTGTGGAATGCAACACCGGCATATGTCGCTAGACGCTGTGCTGATGTATGACAAGTATGTTTCACGCAGATACAGCTGTTCAGTGAATTTTATTATACAGAACATCGGCCGCTCTAAAATCGAATGAAACTAAGTGTAATTTTGTATTTATGATGACAATTTCAAAGCCTGTGGATTTCAAATTTAGCACGAGGTTAGGTTCCAATCCGTTTAGGTTAGTGTGTGTATATAAATTTATGTTTCTAATTTTATATCGTGGTAGTACCTCATTATCGATATTTCCAACAACTCCTAACAGCGCAATGGATACAACATTAGTTTTTTAAACCATCTCCCCACCCATAAACCCTCTCTAACCACACCGGTCCCGTTAAGAGTGCAAAACTGGCGTGTCGCAGCGGAGAGATGTAGCGGCCCAACTTGTAAATAATTACCCAAATATTTTTTGGGAGGGAATAAATCTTCAAAATGGTCAAAAGTGTGTCCACCAAAAAATGTCCGCACACGACGACAGAAAAATGTCACTCATTTACCAAGAGTGAAAAGTGCTGCGAAAAATGCAAAAATGACAATGTAATGTTGAGAATGCTTTTTTGACAATGAGTTGTTATCTAGTATTGTTGAGTACTCAAATAAAAAGATTTCTGAAGTCCAAGGACATTATTCCAGGGAAAGGGATGCTCACTAGACACATGTAATTGAAATAAAAGCTCTGTTAGGAATATTGTATATATGCGCATCTAGGAAAGACCATCATACTCACACCCAGGATATATGGGCTACGAATAAAATGGGAATTGAGTTATGCCGTCTGATAATGCCTGAAAGACAATTTAGGTTCCTATTATACTGTTTGAGGTTTGATAACAAGGATACCAGAAAAGAAAGAAAGCTGATAATTTAGCCCCTATACGTGAAATATTTACTTCTTTTATGGAAAATTGTAAAAATGCTTATTCAGTTGGGGAGTACTGCACTATTGATGAAAAGCTAGAAGCTTTTAGGGGCAATTGTTTTTTCAGGCAGTATATCCCTAGCTAACCAAATAAATATGGACTTAAAATATTTGCATTGGTGGATTCTAGGATGTATTATACCGTCAACCTAGAAATTTATGCTGGTAAACAACCTGCAGGGCCATTTGAAGTTAGCAACAAACCAGCAGATGTTGTGAAATGTCTCATTTCTGCGATCTCAGGAACTGGGCGTAATATAACCGTGGGCAATTGGTTTAGCTCCTTAGATTTAGCTGACTATTTGCTTCAGAATAACCTTACCTTGGTTGGAACCATGAGAAAGAACAAACCAGAAATTCCCCCGGAGTTTAAAAAAAAAAAAAAAAAAAAAGGCTGCAACCATAATATCCTATGTCACCAAGAAAAACAAAGTGGTTCTGGTACTTTCAACAATGCATCATGATAATGCAATTGATGCAACGTCTGGCGATAAGAAAAAACCGGAAATGATAACCTTATATAATGTAACCAAATCGGGTGTTGATACTGTGGATCAATTTGTGCAGGACGTACAGTGTATCCAGAGAAACCAACAGATGGCCTATGGTAATATTTTATAGCATGATGAACATTGCAGCTATAAATGCACAAATAATATACCATGCAAATAATTCTGATGTTAACAGCAGGCGCAGTGAATTTTTTAAAATTTTAGGACATAATCTAGCAGATCATTACTTGTGTTTACATTTTCAGTGTTCATCACTGCCAAGAAACCTCAAACAAGACATTCAAAGTCTTTTTTCCAGATGAACATGCAGTGCAAACTACAGAAGAGGACAGAGGCCCAAAAAACAGAGGTGCTATGAATGTGGTCGTTCAAAGAACCGATATACCAAATATAAATGCTGCAGCTGTAACAAATTTTTATGTTTAGAACATGCCCAGCAAGTATGCGCTGATTGCTAATTGTACTGCTCAATGTATAAACTGCATTATGTATATTACATTATGTTAAGGGTACATTTGTTTTCGATAAGGGATTTTCACCCATAGTTTGTATTGAATGAGAAGTTGTTTCATGCAGCATAAAAAATCACAATAATAAAATATATATACTAGCAAGAATGTAATCTCCTCTTTAGTTTTATATAAAATAGAAATTATAAATTTGAACTGACTGAGTTAAAAACACATTGACAACTCAGAAACGCATTGGTGTCTGTGAGACTCTGCGTGACTTTTAATGTAACTATGAACTACGCGACCACTGCAGGGTTAATAATCATCTTCAACAATATTGCAAAACTCTTATGATGTGCATCATCTCTCGCACAATGAATAACACTGTTTTCATTATGACATGATTGCTACTATTGCATCTGCACTGAACATATAGAAACTGACTTACTCTTCTTCAATGTATGTATCAACCTTGCTATTGTGCATATTTTCTGATATATCTGTTTGTTTTGTCGACTAGCACATTATATTTTAATGAGATCTAGATTTTGTTGACATCACCTGTTTGCTAAATCCAGCTAAAATTACTTAGTCTAGACCATATGGGGAGAATGGCAACCAACACTCTTTATGTGGGAGTTTTTCTATATTATGGTTTACCACTTACCTAATCAAAGTTTATTCCAAATGAAGAGCAGCTTCTATGAGGAAGGAAATTTATGATACGACAGTGGTCTGAAAAGTTCTCAGCCTCACCCAGAGAACGCAGTACTACTTGCATGATTATTTTCCTTATGTTGGTACACATGTTAATATACCCTATGTAAAATTACAAGTCATTCCAGGCAATAGTTGACTGTAGGCAGTTGTTTGAAGCAGTGGAAGTGTGAATTGCTTTGAAAATGGAGAAATTTGAGTATCATGATAAAATTCTTCATAAAAGAAGGTTTAACACCTACAGAGATTCATTTGCAAATTTTAAATGTGTATGGTGACTCTTCACCTCCAATTTCCACTGTGAAGAAATGGGCAACCGATTTTAAACATGGCCATGAAAGCATCCAAGACAATCCACATGAAGGATGTCCAAAACTGTAACCATACCAGAAATCATTGAAAAAGTGCATGACATGCTTTTGAAAGATAGGCGTACAAAGATGCATGAAATTGCTAATGCTCTTGGAATTTCAAAGGAATGCATTGGTCACATCTTGCATGAAAAGCTTTGCGCAAGATGGGTGCAGCGTATCCTCACTATGGATAACAAATGCATTTGCATGATACTTTCTGATAAGTGCTTGGCACATTTTCAGAAGAACAGAAGTGACATATTGCACCGGTATGTCACAATGGAAGAAACATGGATTCACCACTACACACCCAAATTCAAGCAGCAGTTGAGGCAGTGGACAGAAGGTGGTTCTTCAACACCAAAGAAGGCGAGGAGGGTGCCATCAGGAAAGACCATGGCATCAGTGTTTTGGGATGTCAAAGGAATTTTGTTGATTGACTATCTTGAAAAAGCTAAAACCATTACTAAGGAATACTACTTTCAGACTGAATGCAAGCATTCGTAAAAACAGACCCAGGTTTAAAAAAAAAAAAAATTGTTTTCCATCAGGACAATGTACCTGCCCACAAAAGTGTTTTGGCAATGGGGAAATTGAGAGATCTGCACTATGAAGTGTTAGAACTTCCACCCTACTCCCTAGATTTGGCTCCCTCGGACTTACACCTGTTTCCAAAACTGAAGAAATTCCTTGCTGGTAGGAGCTTTTTGTCCAATGAAGAGGTAATTGCAGTTGTAAATGGGTAGTTTGCAGCACTTCCAGAGGAACACTACAGAGAGGAAATAATGACATTGAAACACAGCTGGACAAAATTTATTGATATTAGAGGAGATTAAGTTGAAAAGTAAGCTAATTTGAAAGCATGAATTGTCGCTTTTCACTATCGGCCGAGAACTTTTCAGACCACCCCAGCATATGTATATTTTATTGATCATGAAAATATCATAAAATATACCATATTTTAATCAAAATTCCAGGAGTTATTTTTGATAAATAATGAAATACTTTTCATGCAAAGGGCAATTTGGATATTTTCCCAAAACTTTTACTGCCAATAGCTTATCACTAGCTGTACCTTGGTAGTTTGGATACCATTAACTTTGTAATATTTTTCTCTAATTATAGTAAGTGTAGAGGCTGTCTTTGGCTTTTCTTCTGTCAAAAACATTGGAGATATCCTTGATGTCATTGAACAGTGATAAATCCTCCTTTTTCCTGAAATTAAAACTCTTTGTGAAACTGTCATCTATAAGATCACACAATTGTGACAACTTAACAGAGAAACAATATTGCCTCGCATCAGCTGGACTGGGCAGTATGTGACAAGATAAAATTAAATTGTTTTATTTATGGACACTCTTTAATTGCTGTGGTTCTTAGAGTCCTATTCTATATTGGGAGTGAGAGACTGTTTAATTTTGCACGGAAGACTCTTTTAACAGGCTTGAGGTTTTTTGCATGCCATGAATCTATGACAAGGGACCACTCACATTACTTTCCTCCCAAAGGAAGCCATGTCAAGGATTTTTGCAGTGGAAGAATCCAACACCCTCCACCATGGACGACAGTTAAGTGATCTTTATTTCTAGAGTTTTATTAGACAGCTCTTATGCATTAGAGAGAAGAGACAGATAGAAATTTCCTCGTATGAAGAGTCTTTATTTTGATCAGTAAAGCAAAGACACTGTTTTTTTTTTTTTTTTTTAATATCATCAAATGACAAATACTTGAACCAATCGTAAATAGCATCATTTAATACCGTGGTTAGACTTTTAGATTGCTTTATGTTGTATGTCATTCCATTTATCAGTCTACTAATATCCTGCTTATAAACATCCCATTAACACATGCTATTAAATTAAATACAGCCTTAATTCACACAGATCATTTCATTTAGTACTTCAATCTATATAGCTATGTCCAGTTGGTGCTCCATACATAGGAAAATCAAACTTAATACATAAAGTATTTTGAACATTCAGAAATATTTAGAAAAAGTAAATAAATAAATGCAGATGGGCTGTTAAACAATGAGAGGAACAATAGTTTATGAATACATAAATAAGAAATAATGTAGTAATGTATAATGTAGTATGCAAAATAAAATGTGCTGCCCTCCTGAACAGTGGCCGGAGCCAATTTCTGTAAGCCCTCAACACATATAATGTCTAACCATTTCAATGAATTAGTAGAAACTTACACAAGGAAGAACTGAGCAGAAAACCCCCAGATAAAATAAAAATTTCAATGGTGAAAATTAACATTTCAATAACAGGAGGGCATTCCTATTTAAAAGAAAAGCAAACATACCAGTAAAGATTCAGATGCCATATTTAATTTCAATGGAAATAATAAACCAAATATAGAATTACACAGAAATAAGCACATTATATAGGTACTAAGAACATATCTTATTACATAGTTTGTCTTACTTAATAACTAAGAGACTATACTAGCTGCTATAACAATAACAAAATATTTTCATGCTCATTCAGTGGGGCATCGAAAGTATACTGGCCTATACATAGGTGTTCTGAGACTTTCAAAGCACCAACTTATATAAACCTTGCAATCAAAGCAATTTTTGATATTTGAAGTTCCAAGAAGAAAAATGTATAGATTCTGCGCAATTACGCATTATCTGGTTGTAATTTACTAACAAAGCGCCGGTGTGACCAGCTGCAATTATGGGCTGTGTGAAAGGATTCTATGAAGCATGTAGAACGCTCAAGTTGTCCTTTACGTGTCAACAAGTTTCAACATCTGGGATATTATTTACTTACCAATTTACAGCTTTGTCTTAACATAATGCACAGAAAGATGTTAAAGGTCTTGGTTGCACAACGATATACTACTATTCTATACATTAGAAATTTAACATCTTTGCTGAACTTTTATGAAAACGACACGCAATGTTTATTACCGTTACACAAACCCACCTGCTGGTTATTCCGCCAATCCCTATATGTCATACCTTTACAGCTGAGAACATAGTTCAACACTGAACATTTATTTTTCTAAACATAAAACTCTTCTTTTCTTCCATAATTACAGTTTTGACATGTAATTACGATTCGCTGAATTTAACACACTTTTTGTAAACCACTACCAACACATTCCACAGCGTTTACCATTTCGCATCTCACACTTCTGCACATCAACTTGTGCAACAAGCTGGCGAGCTTGTCTTGTTAAGTTATAGTGCCTTACCAACATTTAAACAGAACACCAACAACAATTTACTCCTATGTCACTAGGGAACACACTGGACCGTAATTTGGTGACTGAGGAAAATGTTGGCTAATCTGGAGCTGGCGCGAGTGTGTTACAAATTGAATGTTTTCATTACAACTGTTTACAGAGACGTTAGGTATTGGATGTGTTAGTCTGATTTGTAAGTTAGTTACATTTTAAAACAAATATAAAGTGTGTGAAACTTAATTGCATATCTATTGCACGTGTACATGCGATGATCAATAGGTAAGAATATACAGTTTAGAAATGTTCGTTGTTAAAACAACCGAAAACGCTAGCTAAGTGAGGCGTATTTGAATCTAAGCCTTGGACTTACCTGATTGACACAAAAGTCAATTCAATTTGTACTTGACTATTGCACCAACATCCATATAAAGTTCGTAAGACCACTCCATGTCAAAAGGTTGCAATTGATAATGTTTATAAAATGGATTGTCACACTACATCCCATCTTACCCTATAATATTAGAAAATTATTTTAGCTTTAAAACTCAAATGGTTGGGAAGAAGATAGTAAAAAAAGTTAAAGACATAAATGAGCCACTCTCTAAAATGTTTAATCAAGCTTTCCATATGGACATTTTCCCAGATATAATGAAATATGTAACAGTTAAATCACTTCACAAAGAAGGTAACTATTGAATATAAAAATTATCGCCTTATTTCTTTACTAACAAATTTTTCAATAATGTTGGAAAAGCAAGTTTATTCCCGTTTAGCATTTCTTTAAAAAAAAAAAAAAGAAAGTGAAACCAAAATTCATCAGAGAAAAATATAAACTGTGGGTTGGCGCAACCACTTTCAACATGACTCATGTGTGCAATAGGGTTTCAGTTTTAACAGCTATTTAGTTTTAGGTACTTGCAGGATGCAGGGATACACTGCTTTGTATTAGCATTACTTGCAGGGATACACCCGTTTATAGAGCTAATAGTGATTTTTGAGGTGATTTTGTAAGCTGGCACCAGTTTTATATCTTTTATTGACTGTTAAAACTGATCTTCTCCTAGAGTACTTCTTGCCTAACATTGAATCTGAAACTTCAGATTTATTAATGGTCACATGTTTAGCTTTTCTTGCATGTAGTATCTAAGAATTTGGAAACTTTTCAGCAAACTCCATGTGCACATGATGAGCAGATTCCTGTTAAAATAAACTTTGCAAATAAACCCTTGTTCTTCTACATATAAGTGGCACACCGTGTTTATTGTGAGAACAGAAGCACCTGACAAACTGGATCTGACACAGCAACAACAGTTAGGCATGGTGTTAATGCATCTTCGAGTGGAATTGGCTGTCTGAAGTTCCACTAGATGCCAAGGGAAGAGCGAAAAGGCCCTGAGAGAGTGTCCATATAACAACTGTATATTACCATTGGTAAGAGTGCATTTATTGGTTCTGGTAGAAGTTACGTTTTCATTAGAATACTAACATTCTCAAACAGATACAGCTAAGTATTTATCCATTTTCCTGGAATTGTAGGATCAGCTTTAGTAACCCTTTTCCACTTTCACAACACCCGATCAGTACTTTTGGTTTGGATTTTAGTTTTTAAGTTCTTGTGTACATTTGCATAGGCTACATACCCAGGCACTCAGATGATCTAAATCATAACTGCTCCAAAATGGTCAAAGAAATAAAATTATCTGTAAATCTACACTGAATTCACAAACAATAAGATTATTGTAACTTGATTTACAATACAATTAAAACGAAAAACGTTTGATTGCTAATCAGTAACTCCATAGTGACAGACATAGAGTAGTGTAAATAAACAGTATGTTTTTGTTTATGTATTGCCATGTCATCATTCATAACTGACATTCATATCACAAAATTCAGAATTACCAATATTTAAATACAACTTATCACACACATTAAAAACATGCATTTAAGAAGTGAAACAAATGTTATAGATTGCAGAGCATCTTGACATGCTGTTATAAGACATTTTGCAATTCATTAATGTTAAAGGTACAAAGAAAGAACATTTTGCATGGAAAAGGAAATAAATCCAGTTTTATTGAACTTTAAAAACAAAAAAAAATACTTGAAAACTATTAAAGGTAACACATTATGAATAGTAAAACTGTTTTACACCCTCCGTGGTGTAAAGGTTACCATGCTGACTTCATATATCCAAGGTCGCGGGTTCAAACCTGGCGAGGGACAATGGATTTTTTCGGAAGGGAAGTAAAGCCGTTGGTCCCGTGTTGTAGATTTATGGCACGTAAAAGAACCTCAAGCCTGATAGAGAGGCCTCTGAGCAAAATTAAGCGGTCTTTCACGCTCAATATAGAATGGGACGCGAGAACCACAGCAGTTAAAGAGCATCCATAAATAACACGCCATTTACAATTTTTTTTTTTTTTTACTAATACATTAATTTAAATATATTTAAATAATGAAATCATTCATTTTCTTGCACTCCCATATTTAGCTGGGAGTTTGTAATCTTCTGTAAAAGTCGAGCAACATAGAAGATGATCACTATCCATTTTGTCATTTAGGTTACAGAAAAGATTAATAAAAATCTTTATTCGCCTTTCGATTTATGCATAAATCATGGCTTCATCAGTATATATATTTACAGTGGTATGTACAAGTAACAGTATTTATAATTTTATATTTTTAAATTCTTGAATGTTGAAGGGTATATGCTCTAAGAGAGCTTTAGTTATTGAACGTTTAAATTTGCTGTGAACCAGTTAATTATAATGTCCAAGTAATATATTGTATAGATTGGTTCCACAATGGGAAATGCTCCTGCGACTCTTATTTGTATGGCAGAATGTGGTATGTATATAGTTCAAAGATCTAGTATTGTGAGCGTGATACATGTTATTTGTTTTAAAGAATTTGTTTTTGTGAATAAAGCATAATGTTTCAAGTATGTATATAGAAGGGAGAGTTAAGATATTTAATTCCTTAAATACTGTTTTGCTTGGTATTTTCACAGGAATTTGCCTTATTATTTTTAATATTTTCTTTTGTAATTTAAAGATAGCATATAGATTTGTGGACATGCCCCATAGGTTAAAATGGAGTGAACATATCCAAAGTACATAGATTTATAGATGTCTCTGCTATGCCAAATCTGTATAAACATTTTTGTAAACAGTCATATCCTGTTAGTAGTCTGAAGGTTGCTACTGCAGATTTTCTTGGTAATGTAGCACTATTGTATTCTTGTAAATATCTTGTTTGTATGTTATTTTTATTTAAATACAGAAGTCAGGAAGAACATTTTCTGTTCAACATCAATAAACTCTTCATATTATCTGAGTATTGTGTCACCTTTTTTAAAATCATTTATTGCTTTTCAGGTGAAAAATGGAAGAAATCACACTGGATGAAACAGAAACTGTGTCTTTGAAAGGTACAAAAACCAGGAGATCATCTGTAAGTGCCTTTTACTGTCTCAAGCATATACTACATCTCTGAATGGTTGAATTATGAGTGCTATTTACTTTGCAGTATAACTTTCATGGATTCTTTTTATAATTAATGTTTCACTCAAATTACTGATTTTATGAAATGGTTTTTTAAGAGGTGTAATACATATTTTAATGCTATATAGAGTATTAGCATGGTCGTCTCCTTAGCGCGGTGGTAGCGCAGCTGCCTACCAAGCGGGAGACCTGGGTTCGATCCCCAGTACCGGCGTGGGGATTTTTCCCCCGCTGGGAGACCTGGACCGGGGTGCACTCAGCCTCGTGAGGTCCCTGGGAGGCCAATTGAGGAGCTACTTGATGGAGAAGTAGCGGCTCCAGGTCATGAGGACCGCATTAACCGGCCGGGAGGGGCTCGAGGCGCTGACCACGTCTCACCCTCCAATACTGCACCCCATCTATGACGTCTGTAGTGGACCGAGATGGGGGACGCAGCGGCCGGGCGGTAGGCCAAGGTTCCCCGTGAGCTGTCGTGCCATGGAGTTATGTTAGAGTATTAGCATTTTATTAAACATTATTATATATATATTTTGAACACAAGTATTATCTTCTTTTAACTGGTTAAAATTGTTAATCATTGATTATCGAAAAATGTATTAACCACTAGTTTGGTAAGTTAGGTTCTGTTGTAAAAATAGGTACTATTTATTTTGAAAAAAAAAATATATATTGTGTACATATATACATACAGGATAATGTTATCAAAATATAGATAGACAGGAAAAGTATTTGGTTTGCTAAATATTGGTTTGACACGTTTTCTTATGGCAAATTGTTGTTCTTTAGCATTTTGAAGATATATTTGAGGTATTACAAAATACATACCTGTATTACAGGTGTGTATTTTGTTCTTACTCTTGACATGTACAAAATACATGTTTTTTATAAGCTTGTTTCAAGTGTTTACTTTCCATTTTAACCCTTTTAGTGTCAATCACAATCTAATTGTGATCCGAAAATTGTGTGAGAATTGCCAGTCTTGATCTAATGCTGGTGCCAATTAAATATGTTTAGCTCTTTCCAGCAGAAAAGTCTGTGTATTTTCTATGTCATAGCCATAGAGAAAGGTTTTCTGGAGTGCTTCAGGCCTTATCTTTACATTCCAAAGCACTGAATCAGCTCCAAATTTAATTTCTCTAGCCCATGTATATTCATGTTGGTTGAAAAATGTAATTGTCTAAAGAAAGGAAATAAGAGCTACAGTTCGTAATGTATTAGAAGAAAGTGAGAGTGATGTTTAATTTTCAGACCTTGATGTAAGCATTTCTGTCATCAAAGTAAGAGAGGAGGATATATATTTTAGCTCCAGCACTGATAATTCATCCGATAACAACTGCAAATAATCAGTGTACATATCAAAAAGGATTTACAAAGGTGTAACCAGATGATGCTGACAATGTGAATCATCCATTCAGTTACACAGCTCAAGTGCTAAATTGTACAGTAACCTATGTTACATCTATACCCTATTTGTTTATGCCATTTTCATTATTAGTAGTATAATGCTTAATTATTTTTGGGGGGGGAAGTGGGTTCCCTCCAGCTTTCAGATTACATTAATTGTTTTTTTTTGTATTTTAATGTTTTGTATGCCTAATTATTGATTATTGTGAATGTTTTTAATTTTATTTTCAAATTTTTATTTTGTTTTTAATTTTTTAAAATATTGAAGAGACTTCTCATCCTTATAATAATATTATACAGTAAGCAAAAGGGTTTACCAAAAATAAATAAAAAACGATTCACCTCCCTGTGTCATATGTGCTCATTTTATTGTTAATAATTTAGAACTCTACATTCTGCTCAAAAATGGCTTGCCACTTTTCAGACAGCATTTTGTTATACACTAAAAAAGTTAAAAGCATATCAGTTTTAAATTAATGGAGATGTTCCAGTTTAACTCTGATTTTAATTAAATTTACCTTGTGTATGGTATATTAAGCAATGTTAATTCACAATTCTTTATAGGTTTTAATGTGCTGAAATTTACAAGAACTGTTTTATCGAAACTTAACATGGGTTTAAGAAAAGTTTTGAGTCAGACTACATATCACTTTTATCTTCAGGGGCCAAAGAGAGTCGGTCTCTGAAGATGACAACAAAATTTGGTTCCAACTCAAACCTCCTCATAAATTTAAATTTTATATCACTGATATTAGCTTATCCAAATATTATATGACTTAATATGGAGTTTATTTCCTTTTAGCCATTCATGCATGATTATATGTATAGTGAATTGTTTTATCAGGGATACAGGATGGTACAGAGGGCTCTCCTTTGCTCTTTAGTATCCTTAGGTAACTCGTGAAGCAATAAGTAGCCTAATTCATATGCAGTTGTGTTGATACTATTAATAGGGGTAGTGACATTAATTATTTTGAAGAAAAAAAACATATAATGTGAGTTAATTATGACAAAAAAATAAGGATTTTATTTTCCCTACACATACTATGTACCATATTTTTTGGACCATAAGACACACTTTTTTTGTTATAAAATACTGTCTAAAATTTAACTATGTCATATGGTTCAAAGTGCACATGTAAAACCACCTAAATTTATTGGGAGTTTCAACTATACATGGATCCAAGGGATTGTGAGCCTTGTGGATTGTATACTTGATACCCAATTGAGGTTCAAGGTTCAACATAGCATAAAGCACCATCAGAAGAATATGAGCCTTAATGACAGACATGCAATATAACGAATGCGATGGCAAGGAAAATTTTCTCTCACAGTCCCTTTCTTTTATGTTCAGTTGCCAGGAGCAAGTGTATGTAGTGAAATTGATATTCAATTGTGAATTTATCTAAGCTCTCGTATCTGTTTACGATACCACCTAAACAGAAGAGATTCTCGTACAGTGTTGCATTCAAATTATAAGTTATGCAATATGCAAAAGGGCATGGTAATAGGGCAGCAGAAAGGCATTTTGGTCCCCACCAACTGAGAAAATGACCTGTGGAAAGTGAAAATTTAGATATGAGTGAAAGTGAAAATGAAGTCTAAAGGATACTTTTTGTTGTGTTTCAAAACAGAGTGAAATGTATGGGATACCTACATCATCTAAGTAATAGAGACTAAAACCATTGTTATTTTTATTTCAAAATTTTCTTAACAATATCATGACTGCATCTTATGGTCGAAAAAATATGGTACATAGTATATATGGAAGATATTGTATTGCACCCAAAAATTCAGTACCAAAATTTCACTGAAAGTATATGTTTTGAGACCCTTGAATCCAAAAAAAAAAAAGTATTTTTAGAAAAATGTTCATGTGTGTGTGTGTCTGTGGGTAGCATATCTCAAAAACGAAAAGTGTAAACTGAAATATCTTGCTGCATGTACGATGTTGGTAGGATCTCCATTACATAGCTGCTTGGGCAACTCAGGATGTTTGTGTTTAACAGTTAACACCTTCATTTTTAGTTTCTTCACACACACTATGCACATAGTGTATAGAGAAGGTATTATAATGCATCCAAAAATGTTATACTTTGATTTCAACGGAAATATATACCAAACTTGGTATATTCCAAGGATGCGACATGAAGATTTTCAAAAAAATGAAACTATTTTTCTAAAGTTTGTTTTTCTTCTTTCCAAGGGCCCTAAAATATGTACATCTGATAAAATCTCAGTATAAAATTTTTGGATGCAATGCAACACTTTCTCTACCTACTAAGTATGTTGCAGAGAAGGTAACAAAAGTTTTATTTGAAAAAAACAAACTTTGGATATGTTATATTTGTTTGCCATCTCTATCTATTCTGAAACAAGCTGCTTTTATAACAAATTATTCTTCTATTTCATGCTAATTGAGATAAACATTAACAGAAATGGTTTTATTACATATTTTCTTTGGACAGAAGGAAAATAAGGGAATACACTAGACTAAAGCAATGGTCAAAATCTTTTAAGAGCTCAAAGCTATGTAATCGTCCAGGATGAAAAAAAAAAGAAAAAAAAGAACGAATGACAACATAGAAAACTACTAGTATTGGAAAATTTAAATCAATAACAAGGAATATCTCAGAAATGTTAAGTCCACAAAAAAGTATTTGACAAATTGTGTGCTTTAATGAGATCTACATGTCTTGTAAGATTTTGTCTATCTTTTGCAGTTTACCACTTATGAAGAGGGCATCAGAGGCTCTTTCCACAAAATTCAAGATATACATTTCATTTGGCATTAAAATATCTTAAACATATGCTATTTTAATCAAAGTCATTAGAACTATGTTTGGGAATATAATTATTTTGGAAAATGCTCCATGTAAAGGGTAGTTTGGAGTGAGAAGGTTTCTTTAAATTCTTCATGTTGCATCCTTGGATGCTCAACATACTCTTAAATATCCAGTTTAGTATTAATCAGACTTTTCATTTTGGATTCAGGGAATTTCAAAGCATATATTTCCAGTGAAATCTCAATACAATTTTTTTGAGTGGAGTACAATACTTTCCCTCCATACTATACATAGTAGAGAAAGTAAAGATCCTCAATTTTGCATTTATATAACATTTTATTGCAGTTTCAAAATAAATTGAAAGGATTTTGCAGGCCATGAAAATATAAGCATACATCCTTTTTTTTAGCACTACTTATATGCTTTAAAAATTTATTTATGGACAGGGAAAGGTAGTTAGCTCCCTCTTAGTACCAATACATTAACTGTCACTTTGGCATATTTAGAAAATAGCTCTTCTACAGTTAATTTACTTCTGTATTTGTCATTTCAGATACTAAAACAGAGGACACCATTGCAGGTTATTGAGCCAAATCGAAGAAGAGTTAGTTTTTCAGTTAAGCAAACAAAGTAAGTGAGCAAAAATTCTGCTCTGACCCTGTTTTTACTACTGAAGTTTATAACTTTCTTTTCAGTGCTCGAAATGGGCCGGTATACCATACCAGTACTTTCCTGCATCAGCAAATTTCATACCGAACATACCGAAAATTCATGCTGGTATGTTATTTTCCATAAGTTATATTAAACACAAAGTAATAAAGAGTATCCTGATATATGGTGGACTTTGAGACAGTGATGTGTTTTAACAATTAAAATTTAGTTGAATCGATTTTGTAACACTACATCACTTACTTTTTTATTTCGGAAAACATGTTTCAGAAGCCATGTGCTTCCATTGTCAATTCCTTTGGTCGACTGCCGGCATTGCTTGCTGTGGTGGTTGTCTCTGTCCCTGGTGGTAGTTTGATGAACCTCTGAATGAGTAGATCGCCTGGCGGGATTTCAAAATTGAAAACCCGGTTCTTGTTTTTCCAAATATATATGTTTTCCCAAACTTTTAATTCTGTCTTCCGTGTGATGTTTTTGAGGATTTTTGGGCTTCTATTTATAGTGTGTTTCTCTTTCCAAAAATGCCAAGCTACTGCAGATTTGTCTTCTTGTTTGAGTTTAATATCTCTGTGGTGTTCTTTTGCCCCGGTTTTTATATTTCTTTTTGTTTGGCCGATGTAGATTTTTTCACAGTCATTACAGCTGAACTGATATATTCCTGGTTTGTTTTCTTGTGGGATATCATCTTTTAATTTAGAATTTAAAATGTTTTTATAGAGTAATTGTTTTTAGGGGCTAGAATGATATTATGTCGTTTGAAGATCCTCTGGAATTTGTAGAAAGTTGTAGGGTGGTATGTAAACTTCTTGTAGATCTTGTTTTCTTTCTGGTTTTGAATGAGTGTGCTGACTTCTTTAATTCTCTTTCTATTTTTGGCTTTATTAACTTTTTTGTACACCAGTTCTGCCTGAAATCCATTCTCTGTAGCTATGTCCAATATTTTAGTAAGTTCACATTGGTATTCTGTTTTGCCCATTGATGCCTGATTGCATATTTAGTTGGTGGATGCGGCCGCCAAAACAGTACATTTTGCAATTTTCTGAAGACTATAAACAACATAATGCAAAAGGTATAACTAATTTTATCGTAAGAAACGGCACATATATTTCCATTTCGAGTATGAATATATACAGGGCTTTATTTATATACGTACATACACCTTTGTAAGAAAGTATACTGGCACTTATATACTTCCATTTTAAGCACTCTGTTTCTACTTAGAAAATGGTTATCTAACATCAAATGAGATATAATTTGAAATGTAGAGCTGAAATATAGTACAGACTACAGTGTGTGTGTATGTTTGCAACTGCAGGAAGCCAATGTATGTGTGTGTTTTAATTGCAGGGAGTTCCATAGCTGTGAAGCACCGTTTGTATTGGGTTCATCATATGAAGAAACTTTTCAATCAGACTCACCAAAAAGGTAATGCAACATAAATTACTGTTTGTTTAATCCTGAAGTAGTAATGCATTAATGTTATTGCTGTTGCAAAGAATTTGGATTTATTTAGTACAAAACATACATAATATGGGCTGCTCTTTGAGCTTGGAATCCTCTCTTGTCATTGGACAGCCTTTTACATATTTTACATACAATTACACTTCCACTTCTCCTAATTCTGTGTGCCATCCTAATTATTCATGGATTGCTATGCATGCAATATCTCATCTGATGTTCCCTTTAATTCCTTTTTCCATCTGTTTCTGTTTGTTCTACTATCAACTTTACTCTTCTACTGCCTAATTGAATCTACTTGACCTTCTATATCCTCCATTTACCTTTCTTGATAGTAATTTTTATCACTTTCCACGTGTCTTTCCCCTTTTCTATACTTTATTCACACTGTACTTGTCTTCAATATTACACCTACCCTACTTTTTCTCCTATTTATACCTTACTACCTTTTGCACTGCATACTTATTCACCAAGTCATACCTATTTCCTCTTTGCTCTTCAAGTTCTTACACAATATGTCTCTCTTCCCTCTTCTATGCACCATTTGCCTGCTTCATCTTTTCATAGCATATCTTGTCCATCCACTCCCCTTTCCTATTTCCCTGAAATACACGCATTCCTCTGCTGGATCCTTATCCTTTTATTTGTGCACCCCATAATCTGCCCCTTTCTCTCTTTACTTTGCTAATAGTTCTTTATTCCCTGTTCTTCTGTTGATGCTCTGGTCTTTAGTTTAGCCCCTTTAGTCTTGCCCACCGGCCTGCTGATCTGATTATTCCCCTGCGGCTTCTACTTCCCCTAACTGTGACATATTGTTCTTTGCCACCTCCCCTTCATTCCTGTTGCTGATGAAACCTTTACTGAAATTGTAGCTGAATTTGTTTTGATCATTCACCTTATGGATCATTACTCTCTCCTGGATTTTTGCCATTGGCTTTGACTTCACTGCTTCCTGCTTCTCGATTTGTTATATGTGCCGTCTGTTGTTTTGCCACCAATTCATAATTTGAAGTTTTTAATATATGCGTCTTTTACTTGTCTGAGGGCTGTTCTTTGTTCTGTTAATCTTCTTAGCAAATCACTTTGCTTGTAAGGTATGTTATGATTACATATATCATATGTGTGGTTTCTTTCAACTTTCTTGCTTGGTTTATCAAGTCTCTCACCATTTACGTGCTTATGCATTTCACCATTATGTTTATCTTCCCTCTTCTCTTTTCAATTCCAAATACATTGCAAATTTCATAGTTAATCCTTCAACTTCTGGTCTTCTGCCAAACAATTCTCACAGCTCTTGTTATTGCGTCTTTTTTTGCCTTTTGTTCAACCCTCAATATTATCAAGTATTTATCTTCTGCTTATATCCTCCATTTTTTTCAACTCTTCTTCTAATATTCCAAATCTCCATGTTTTCTCCCATTTTCTGATTACTGCTTCTTCTTTACTGTTTTCTCCCTTTCTGTATTTTACTCCCAATACTTCCTCCAAATCTTTCAACTCCCTCATTGCTGCTATTGTATTATCTCTTGTTGCCATGTTTCTTATTCCTTTTTTTCCTCTCACCTAGCAGGACTGCTCTCTTCCACTGCTAGCTTTGCACTCCCCCTGTCATTACAATGAATGTAGTACAAAAGCAATTTACTTACTCTTTTCTCAATGCTTGGCAGTCACCAATACAGTTTCAGAATTTGTATTGTGAAGCTGAATGTTAATACAGTAAAACTTGATTAAAACAGAATATGCACGAGGGTCATTTCAGAAGTCATTGAAACTACTTTATATATTCTGAATAACTGAATATGTGATTATTGCAATATATAACAGTACGGGATACCACCAGCAGATAACGTATGTGTGCCTTAGTAGGTGCTACTAGACACTTGCAAACGTTAATAAACAAAAGGTTGAGTTCCAAGATGAATGTCTCTAAAGTTGATGGTATTCAGCATCTTCCTCATCGTTCAAAGATTTTTGAAGCATTGGGGGAATATTTTGAAGGTCATTAGCATATAAGAGTAGTATATGCACTACGCATACCTTTTTGTGCGTATGTACATAATACAAATAAAACAATGATTACTATTTACACATGTTTCAATGGCCCATACCCATAGCCCCTTGTACGTGGTTCCCAATTTAGCACCAGCATTGCAAAGAACATTCCAGCGACTTTCAATTGTATATCCTGAATTTTGTTACCTACAGCTTTCTTGGCTGATAAAACATAGTTGCCGTGACTTCTGAAATGAGCCTCATAATTTGGAAATCTGTCTAAAGCATACAAATATATCGGTCTTGACACATGTCATACATTTTTATATGTAAATTTTTTTGCATAAAATGAAACTTGTTTAATGCGGAAACAGAATGCAAATTTTAAAAGTATTAAATGTGCCATGCAGAAGATTAGCATTATACATATGGACTGCTGGATTACATCATATACGGTGGATGTTCAAGCAATTTTAAATTTAATTCGCACATTTTTCCCATAGCAATGACTGAACGATGGGGCGGAGCATTGTTGTGTTGAAACAAGATAATTTTTTTTGCCAAATGAGGTGTTTTTCTTTTCACCTCATCACTCAAACATTGCAGAAAGCTTGTATAGTAGTCACCAGTGATACTTTTAGCCCTTTTTTTTTCTTTTTTTTTTTTTTCTTTTTTTTTTTTTTTTTTTTTTTTTCCCAACTTTTGATCAGGTGTCAACAAAGGTAGCATCCATCTTGCACAGACCTTGAAAGCCCAAAACATTGCTTAAAATATTACCTGCACGTTCTTTTGATATGTTTATAACCTCTGCTATCTCAAACAACTTAAGTCTGCGGTCTTCCAGTACTAAACAATGAATTTTTTCAACGATCTCTGGAGTTGTCACTTCTACAGGGAGTCCAGAGCGAGGCTTATAACTAGTGCTTATAACTCTACAACCCACCTTTTAATCATTGAATATGAAGGGGCAGAGTCTTTCAATGTACTGTTCATTTCCTCCTTGATTTCTTTAGGCGTTAAGCCTTTCAAATAGAAGTATTTAATCACTGACCATTTTTCCAAATCCTCCATTTTCGTGAAAACTCTTAAAGTTGTCTGTCTTTCAAAAACTAAACAAGCTATTTACCTGTAACTATGGATACAAGCTGGTTAGAGTTAAACTGTACGATGCTACCATCTAGCTGACCTAATGGCACCATATCTATGTGAGGCCTGGGACTTATCACAGACCCTCGTATAAGAATATGAGCACAAAAGCAGATTGGTAGATAAATTGCTTTTTCTTATTGTTATCAATGAGAGAACAATAGATATGTGGTTAGTTATACTACATTGTCTCTTTGTTGCCTTCTTCACATAAAGGCTGACAATTTACTTAAAAAATAATTCATTATTTCTGTATTCAAAGATTATGCATATTTCTTTGTTCCTTCATTTGTATTTTATTTTATTACAGCATCCCAGAGCCACATTTCACCATGAAAATGGTACATAGTTCTACAACAGAAGCAAATATGGTATTTAGACATGATGAATTGCTTAATACAACACATTTTATAAATTTAGATAATTTTGACAGTTCTGAAACTGAATGTGAAGCAAGAATGAGTATAGATATTCAGCAAACTGAAACTCAGCATTATGGCTTGGGAATTGAAGAGATAACTCAAAGTAGGCAGGGAAGTATAAATTGGAATAAACAAATGGAAAATGTGGAAAATTTAACACCTGAACTACTAAATCATATCATGAAAAAGCAGGAAATCCAAGCTCCACAGAAACTGAATCAGCCTGGAAATAAAAGTCTTCTTAATCATGCAGCAGAAAAAGCAGTAAATATTTCCTGTAATGATACCAGTAACATTAAAGCAAAAGTTTGGCAGCATCATTCGTCACAAACATTTTTAGAGTGTTCATTCCCCAGTAGCCACATTGTTAGAAATGAAGGAATGAGGAATAAGGAAATAATGCCACATGACTTAAATAAGAGTGAGAATAAAGAATTTATCAGAGGGGCATCACCTCTGACAGAGCTGGACAAAGATACACTTCATATAAATAATGATAAACTTATGATGGATGCAGACATGGATTTTACAGATGTGATACTTATAAACAAAACTGACTGTGGTTCTTATACAACTCATGTAAACAATGCTATGGATCTAACAAAAGGAATTTTTTGCAGAGGAACAAACAACAATGATGAAGCTCAAGGCTATGGTGATTTGAATGAAAGTGAAATAGAATTCACAAACACAGTTGGACATATTGCTATATCAGAATCAGATGATACCTTGACCAAGATTTCAGAAATTAAAGTATTAGAGTATGATAGTGGCAGCATTAGTGATTTATTAAATGCTCAAAATGCTGCAACTAAATATATGCATAAAATAAATGCACATCATCTTCAACCCAGTAATGCAACAGTGCAAGCTGCAGCAAAACTGTCCAGTGCTATTGATAGCAATAAGATACATACAATGGCTGCTACAACTTTAGAAGAAAAAAAATGTGTATTAGAAAAATCTGATGCTTTTCAGATGCCTCTGTGTGCAAACAAGAAAGAAGACCTTAATGGCATGACCCTTAAATTTACCCATGATTCTCATGCTGATATTATTGATGCTATGGGTTCCAGAACAAATACGGTGAATGAAAGTAATTCAAAATCAATTACAAACATTTCTAATGCTAGTTGCACTGAACTTACAAATGCCTCTTGGCGAAAACTAGCAGCAGATATTTCTCAGAGCAGTCAAACAGAGAATATTGGTGTTACAGGATATAAATTAGCTGTAAAAATACCTGATGGGAGCCACCTCGAATTAACAGATGCTGTTAGATGCAACACACCCACAAAGCATATTGACAGTCATCTGGAACTTACAAATGTATGCAAACCAATAATGCTAACTAATAATATTTCCAGCAACATACAAACAAATGATGATTCTGCTAATGACAGTCAACTGGAATTCACAAATGTGATTTACTGCAAATCAGTTCCAAAAGTTTCTAACAGTTGCATGGAATTGACTAATGTAGCTGATTTGAAAATTCCTGTAAAAGTTACTGATGATAGTGGTCAAGAGTTAACAGAAGTTGGTGGTTGTGGGATCGACACAAATTTTTATGAGATTAATTTAGAATATAAAAACAGCAATTCAAGCAAACTGAACTCCACTGAAGAAGCAGGTTGTGTCAGTCCTCATATTGTGCACAGGAACTTAACTGATGCTAATTTGAAATCAGTTGCAAAAGTTATTGATCATAGGCAAGAGCAATCTTCTAACTTTGTGAGCTATAACTCATTGGCAGATGCAGCTACTACTGGCATTAGTACAGAGTTCACAAATGTTGATTCCATGCCAAATTTAGAAAGCTGTAATGATAGTAACTTAGAATTTACAAATGTTGCTGCATACAAACCAGCAGAAATAGCTGGAATTTCCTTCAGTAAAGAAACACATTGTCATGACAGTGAGCAGACTGAAGAATGTCAGCTGGAATTAAGTGGTCCCAAGTCATCAGACAGTTCTCTGGAATTTACCAAAATTGTAAAGCACAAATCATTTATAGAAAATTCTGATAATAGTGGACTGGAATTCACAAACATCACAAGGCAAAACCAACTTAGAAAAAATACTGAAAGTAATCAGCAGATCACTGACCTAGTGCAAAATCTGCATGAAAAAGATTCTGATGATAGTCATTTGGAATTTACTAGTATTACAGAACAAAAACTGCTTGCAAAAAATATTGATGTCAGTCATCTCAAGTTATCAGACAGTTCACTGGAATTTACTAAAACTGTAAAGCACAAATCATTTTTAGAAAATTCTGATATTAGTGGCCTGGAGTTTACAAACATCACAGGGCAAAACCAACTTAGAAAAAATACTGAGAGTAACCAGCAGATCACTGACTTAGTGCAAAATTTGCATGCGAAAGATTCTGATGATAGTCATCTGGAGTTTACTGGTGTTACAGGACAAAAACTGTTTCCAAACAATATTGATGTCTGTCAGCTAGGAATCACTGATATAAATAGGCAAAACCTGGAGTTCACTAATTTTACAATGCATAATGTACCTGCAAAAGCTTTTGATAGTAGTCAACTGGAGTTCACTAATACAGGGCAGAAGTTACCTGCAGAAGATTCTCATGATAGTCAACTGGAATTTACTAATGCGGTTAGTCTGAAACAGGCTACTAAAGTTACAAATGTTAGTCAAATGGAGATCACTGACAGTATAAGCCAAAAGCCGGCTACAAATTCTAATATTAGTCAATTGGAGTTCACTAATGTTACAATACAAAAACCATCTACAGAAGATTTTGATGATAGTCTTCTGGGGTTAACAAATAATACAAGGCAAAAACTTTCTGCAAAAGTTTCTGATAATAGTCAAGTGGTGTTTACTAACATTAGTATGCAGAATCCACTTGCAGAAGACTCTACTGACAGTCAACTGAAGGTTACTGATACTGCGAAACACAAACTGGCTGCTAAACATTTAGATAGTCAACTGGAGTTAACCAACATTGCAGGACAAGAACTAATTGCAAAAGATGCTGGAGTTGGTCAACTGGATATCACTAGTATTACAATGCAAAAACTGATTGTAAAAACCTCTGCTGATAATGAATTTATTAATAATACAAGTGACAAATTATTTGAAAAAGATGCTGATATTCAAACAGAGGGAACTAATATTGCAATAGAAAAACTTTCTATTAAAGATTTTAATGAAAGTCAACTTGAATTCACTAATAACACAAGACAAAAAATGCATAAGAATGATTCTGTTGATTGTATGGATTTCACTAGTAAAACTAGGCAAAAATTGCTTGAAAAAGATTTTGATGATAGTCAACTGCAATTCACAAACATTACCAGAACCAGATTGCCTGAAAAATTTTCTGATGTAGGTGAGATGGAATTTACTAACTTTATAGGAAACTACACAGCAACAAAAGATTTTAATGGAAGTCAGCTGGAGTTCACCGGTACTGCTGAGTGCATACCATCTGTAAAAAATTCTGTTGATGTTGAGTTAGAATTTAGTACATGCAAATATGCCATAGATGTTTCTGATACTCTTAACTGCAACAAAAAGGCAGAAGCCATTCATCTTGAACATACACTAGATTGCTTGAAAATGCCAAAGGAATTAAAATTACAAACTGCAGCTTTTAAAGGAAATGATGTAGAAGGAAATTATGATCAAACTGATTGTCAAATATTCCCACTCAATGTTATCAGCCATGAGCCTGCTTCAGAAATTTGTGATGAGAATTTTATAAATAGAAAATCTATTGATAATGCTAGTAACCATAATGTGGATGGATTAGCAGATGCTTCTAGAAAAATTAGAAGAGAAGAATTGAATAAGTTTTTTGTGCGAGATGGTAGTCAATTGGAATTAACTAATGTGGTAGGAATCAAGCCAATGGCAGAATCATGTGAAAGCAGAACAGTAATCTTTGGTTCTGAATCTGCTAAAGTTGTTGAGGAGGGTAAATGCTTTGAGTCTTCAGTGATTATGGACATAACTGATGCCATTCGATGCAGAAAGAACCCAGAAAGTCAGATGGAACTAGCTGACATAGAGAGTCATCCAGAATATTCTGCTAAATGTCCTTATGCAGAGAGGGAAGAAAATGTAGATATGACCGAACTGAGCTCAAATGTTAGTGCTAGTAGAAAAAGAAATATAAATGATATAAGTTGCAATCATTCTAATGATTGTGAACTTGAATGTTCTAATATGAAATATTTCAGGTCAGGAGGAAGAGCTGATGCTCTGGTTACAACTGGGGCAAAAACAGAAATATCTGAAATTACCTCTTGTAAATCTTTTACTGAGAAACACTTAGAGCTTTCTGCTATAACAGAGCTTAAAAAAGCTTCACTTCAACATATTGATGTTATGATACCACAGAATGCCAGTGGTAGCCAGATAGATGTGACAAATACAATTAACTGTGGAACACCTAAAAATTCAGCAGGATGTACCTCTTTAACTTTAGGAGTACCCAGCATGAATTTATATGAATGCAGAAATAATGACAGCATGGAGTTAACCAATAAGCAAAATTATGTTTCACAGTTGTCAGGCAATTTGGAGTTTACAGCTTGTGTAAAAGATATGAATAATATATTCAAAGATAATCTTTTACAAGAAAAGCCTCAGCTGCTACCACATCTTAAAGGCTCAGAAACGGATAACTCCGAGCAAGAGATTTCTCTGGGTTCTGATCAATCACAGTCTGATACCACTGCAAGTATACATCAAGATGATTTTACCCATGCCATAGGTATCACTGATTCAAATGTTTCCCCTAGTAAGGATGTTATTAGAAATGATGCTTACAGAGCAAAATATCTTCCCCTTACAACTATTAGACAGCAAAAAAAGATGCAGGCAGCTCAAAATCTTTTGAATGTCACCATAGTATCTGATGAAGCATTTCTGTTTGAGTCTTGTACAGGCACTTTTGTGCAAATTGACAAACTACAGAGCAGCAAGCTAGAGGATAAAACTAATTCATATCCAAGTTCTCCTGAAAATGCAATTTATAAAATCAAAGCGGAAGTTAAAGAGAATCAAAAGCAAAACATTGAGCAAATGCATACTAAGGATATTAATCTGTATTGTGAGCCAGCGCATATGCTGCTTGAAGATGAGTTGATAACACTTAATCATGAATCCAGTTATAATGATAAGAGGGAAGATGAAGCAGGCAACAGTCTGATGAAAATCATTTTGGATGCAGATAAAAGTCTTTTTGGTAGTTTAAGCACTGCATCACCAGGAACAATATTAAGTAGCAATTCAGAATCTCCTGATAAGGTATACCTTGTTAAAGAAATTGATCCAAATGTGGGAACAATGTTAAATAGCAGTTCAGAACCTCCTGATAAGTTACACCTTGTTGAAGAAATTCATCCAAATATAGGAACAATGTTAAGTAGCAGTTCAGAATCTCCTGCTAAGGTATACATTGTTGAAGAAATTCATCCAAATCTAGAAAAGAATAGAGAATCAATAGTTATCAATGAACCTGAAATGATGGATGAGGTAGAAGGAAACGTAGATGGACAGTTACCCAAAATTCATATTTTAAAACAGCCCAGTAGCATAAATGGAACCAAAATAGAAATGGGCAATTTGTCAGTCAGTATGGACCTCTTACCTGCATCAGATAAAGACACAACTTCTGTTGAACAAGCTGAAGTGGGTATGTTCTACAGCAGTAACAGCAGGGAAACTAAGGAGATTGCTGACATTCAAGCATCTGGCAAAGAGAAGAAAACAGTTCATCTGCCAAATGTTACATTGACACATATGGAGTTATATTGTAGAGATTCACTTCTTCACGATAAAACAGAGGAATTCAAGGCTGCTGCTGTTTTGAATAAGAGTCAGTCTTGTAATGCTGTGGTTCAGAAACCTTTATCTTTGGAAGAATGGCTTAGAAGGTAATTTTGATAGTAAAACTATTTTAGTATTGAAATTGAAAGTATTTTAAGCATTTCATTTTGTACAGCAAGTACTCTTAGCGTAAAATATTGCTGAAAAAATAGTTATAATTAATTTGGACAGAACATATAAATATATGAAAATATGTACTAATGGTTTATTCTTTCATGTAGCGAAAAACATGAGTGGGATGTTAGAGAACTAAGTGACACCAAATGGAGCTTCCTATTTCTTTATAAGTCGCTAGGATTGGTTCTCAAGTTAGATGCAGCCAATGTAAAGGATGGAATGAAATATATAAGCGATATTCATTTGGAATCCTATCTTGCAAGTGAGTAGAGTCAGATCAGTGTTCTGGTGTTTTAGTTAATGCATGCAGTATTAAAATTTAGTTTTAAATAATGAGGCTTTGGCTTCTTCATTGGCTCTAATTATTGCATATAGTATTAATAAATTAATCTGAATAAACACAGGATGTTAACATTTTGCTGCAGCATGCCAATGGTAGTCCAAATGTGTACTACCAGATCTCATTTCATTTAGAATGCCATTTATAGTGAGAATACATGTCAAAAAACTTTTCTGCAAGGGTTTATTATGATAAATGTGTGCATGCGTTTATATATTAAAACTGTTGAGAATGTGCTCTAAAATAGAAAAATATTTTAATACCATAATGAACTACACAATTTTATCGGTTTATAAGCACTGTATAAATTTGAAATTTGTTATTCATAACTATTGAAAATACTAATTTGATCTCATATGTTTATCTATAATCATTCATTTAGCATGAAATATTACTCGTCTTTTTAATTATTCTTTTATCAATTATGTTATAAAACCAAATAATAGATTTTGTGATAGGAAAGTTTTCCTTCTGTCACTTAAAATAATTTTGTATGAAGAATTTCACTTCACATAAATTCACAGAACAGCACTGACTTGTATGCTCCTCACAGAATATGATTGTTGAACTGTTTTTACTGTCTCTACATAGTACATGGTATGCTAGTAGAGAAGGTATTGTACTCCATCCAAAAATTTGATACTAAGATTTCACCAGAAATACACATTTTAGGGTCCTTTGTATCCAAAAAAATATTCTTAGAAAAAAGTCCATTGTGTGTGTCTGTGAACACGGTAACTCAAAAAGGGTAAAACGGTAAAATACCAAACTTGGTAACCTAAGTTTAATATCTTTCAAGGATACGACACAAAGATTTTGAGGAAAATTCCCCCATCCCAAACTACCCCTTACATTGAACATTCTGTTTTTCTCAAAAATGGCTCTAATGATTTTTATTAAAATGCCACACATTTAAGATATTTTTATGACAAATGAACTGTATATATTGAATTTTCTAGGAATAGCATCTGAAGACCTCTTCATTCTTGATGACTTTTGTTCAACTAGTAAACCATAAGAGATAGACTAAAGTGTTCTACAAAAAACATATAAAACACACAATTTTTTGGAGATATTCTGAGTTATTGGTTTCAGTTTTATGGTTCTTAAAATTTTCACAAGTAGGAGACATTTATTTCCGTCTCTCTTTTGTTTACTCATAGCAAGCAGAGAGAACCAAATTTCAATTGTTTCACTTAGCGACTGGTTTTCGAAAGATATGGTTATCATTTTGGTCTAGTATATTCTGTTATTTCCCTTCTACTTACAAAGGTAAGTAATTCTGGCAATGTTTATCTCAATTTGCATGACATACATAAAAGAATAACCTTTTGTAAGGAAAGTTTGTTTGAGGAACAGCTAGAGAAAGTCATGTGAAGGGAACACATCAGATATTTTATTTTGGCCTTGTTTCAATGAACTGCTTCTCTCGGCCTGTAGAAACATACAACTATCCATATTACTGCTTTCTCTTTGTTGCCACTTTGTCTTTGTCCTGAAAAATCATTGTGTTAGTCCTGGATTCCTAACTCCAATCTAATCCATTTTGTGACTAAGATTCTTGCCAATTTCTCCAGGCACATCTTTAGCAATAGTGGTTTCATACACCTACAGAACAGGGGATAGTGACATTCCTCTTTCTTCTAGATAAGTGATTGCAGCTATTAGTTTGCTAAAAGGTTATACTAATTTACAGTGATTTAGTTTGAAAAGTCTTGTCATAAGTAATATAATGAGAGCTCCAACTTTTATTGATAAATTTGTAAGCAACTTATTGCGGGCAAGTTGTATTTAATAAGACTATTTCATGAATAAATTAACTGATTAGCCTACGAAGAATAATATTCCTAAAATCCCATTTGTCTTGAGTATATTTGCATCAAAATCACTGCAACTGATGTCCGTATCATAAATCATGGCCTCTTTGCTTACAGAATTCGTTGAACTGGCTCCACGAAATCTCTATGTTGTTTTTAGTATTCTGCAGCTTTAAGTTTTCAATTAATTTGTCCAATTAAGTGATAGACCTTTCTCCAAATTCCTTTGGAACTTTCACCATTATATACGGGAATATCACTGACACTATTATTATGAGACGAACATTAGTTCAGAGAGAAAACAAATGTATGTGGGTGTGATAAAAACTGTTAAAATGCAGAGATAAAGAGTTTCAATTGGTTGGCCACTACACATGTCATGAACGAAATAGAGTAATAATTCACTGCAGCCTCAATTTGTACTTGGTGTCCACTATCAAAAGCATCTAAGACCTTTCTTACATTTTGTGGTTGTCACTATAATACAGTGCTGCTTTTATGCATGTTCCCTCTCTAGTAAGGATCAGCTCGAGAATATGAGTATCAGCATCATTTCAGGAAATGGCTGTAGACTCTGAGGTAGACACGTGATATACACTGGCTTTGAATAATACATTTGCAAAGCTTTAACTGTCTTATGCAAGTATTCTCCCTATTGATTGCTATTATCAGCCGTTTTTTTTTAACTTTCATGAACACACCATAAAACATGAAATGCATCAGGTACAAATAGTACAATCAGAGTGGTTTGTTTCTTCCAGTACCCTGGAGGCAATAGGGTGTGGTGTTCCTGGTTCATTTTTACAAGTTTTCCAATACATGGCAATAAAACTTATGAATTAGTGATATTTTGTACCAATAACTAGAGATTCAAATTTCTTGGAACACCTAGAGCATATAAAGTTTATGTGCAAATATTTTAAATAAAGCAATTTATAACTACCATAAAGTCTTTAATTATATCATAGAAGGGCAGCATGCAACAATCTAGAGAAAATTATACTTCCCTAGTAAACTGATGATACAATATTTAATGCAGTATATGCATCAGGATAGTTTGAATATCATTGACAATAAATATTCACAACAATACCTTCTTGCTCTTCTAAAAATTCCAGAATAAATCTCATGTTGAACAACCTAAGACAACACATAGCGACTTCCATACAATATACAATTTTCTTGGTATTTTACTCTTTTTAGATACTGCCAGTGTTAATTACTACAGAAGCGAATGTCAGAGAGAATCAACATGCTACGTGGAAGTTAACACAACACAAATAAAGTTTGAATTTACTCTTCTGGCTTGTTTAAAGCAACTCACCAATAAATTCAACTACCATATCATATTTAGAGGAATATATTTTGACATATTCAACAATTACATAGATTACATTCACAATGTTAAAGAAGAAAACAATCAGAATGTGACAGTCTTACAGTATAGGAAAGACAAGATCTATCTAGCTATCTTGATTTGATTTTTATAACTATGACACATACAATTATGTAATTACCTTTTTTTGTCCCCCATTAAAATTAAGATATTAAGTTTATGATATATTGGAGCTCCTTGATAATGATAGCTCAAAAACAAACTTTTCCTGCAAAGCATCTGATCAGCAATTCGGATTTATAAATAGATATTTGACCATAAAATGTAAATGTAAAGCTGTACTTGGAAAAAATATGCCACTCATGTTGAACTCAAGAAAAAATTTTACATTGCATATGGAAAACAGCTTTTTTTTTTTTTTTTCCCCCCTTTCTTTCTTTCTATCTTTGTTAATTCTTTTTCTTTCCGATACTGTAATTGTTGGGCAAATGTTCTTGAGTGAAAGTAACAAAATATATCATTTTTAGTTCTTAAAGTGGATAGATTCAGTAATAATTAAGTATGTTTGTAACAGGAATTTTACATGCACTTATTAAAATTCAGATATATTTCAAAACTCTTCACTTTCATCTTCAACAATACATCAAATGATGTTAGACTTGGAAGTGCAAAGATGGTGATATCTGTAGAGCAGGAATCATCAACATAATTCATCAACTTAATCTGCTCATAATTGGAATTTCAAAATTAATAATTTGATTTCTGAATTTGCTGATGAAGATTTTTCCCAGATGCATAGTCCAAATAGCCATCTATTTCATGATTAAAGTTGCAGAAATGTCCACAACTACAAATTTATCTGCTTGTTTAGATTTTCAATTGCAGAAGTTTGTTTATATTGATTTTGAGGTTCCCTTTAGTATTTTGTATGTATACTTTGCATTTTATGTGGTTTATTCAAGATTTGTTGTAACTTAGTGATACTTATTTTCTCAATGGAGCTTTTAATAATTTTGTAGGTTATATTCATTTGAAAAAAAAGCATTGGAAACTGCTTTGTATGATATTAGGTTTTTCATAAAAAAAATCTAATGTTTTACATTAACAGGAATTTATCTGATTGATGTTTGGAGGAATTTAGTAACAGTGACGGTCAAATTATATGTTTTATTAATTTGTTGAGTTGGTTTTTTAACACTACGTCACTTACATTGTTATTGTGAAGGACTAGTTTCGAAAACCTATGCTTTCATTTTCAACCTCACGGGTCCAACTACCATTGCTGGCTACATTTGCTTGTACTCTCTTCTCTGGTGGCGAAATGATGAACTTCTTAACTAAGCTGTCTACTGGCAGGATTTCAAAGTTTATTAGCTGATCTTCGTTTTTCCATATGAGGATGTTTTCCCAGGTTGTGAGTTCATTGTGGCCTGACATGGTTTTAAGCAATTTTGGATTTGGATCTAGATTGTGGTTTTCTTTCCAAAAGTGAAATGCTACTGCCGATTTGTCTTTTTGTTTCAATCTAGATCCAAATCCAAAATTGCTTAAAACCATGTCAGGCCACAATGAACTCACAACCTGGGAAAACATCCTCATATGGAAAAACGAAGATCGGCTAATAAACTTTGAAATCCTATTCTGTTTGCTTGAACAGCAGAAAGGAAAATGAATAATGATTTCTCATTTAAGAAAAGTGTAAGTTTTGAAAATTGAAACTAATAAGTAGGAATATCTCAGAAACAGTTAACTGCAAAATATATATATATATATATATATATATATATATATATATATATATAAATAAACAAAGTAAAAAAAGTCTAATGTGTTCCATTCATATGACTTTCTCTACATCTCTGTAACAAATCATTGTTAAAAAGCATATTCTTCTATCTACTTCATGATAATCGAGATAAACATTAGCAGAAATTGGCCTTATTACTCGGTTCCTTGTAAGTATAAGGGGGGAAAAAATTAATGTGTTCCATTCACATGATGTCCTCTAGCTGTTTGATAAACAAATCTTATATTCAAAACATTAATCTGTCATCTACTTCATGCTAATCAAGAATAACATAAGCAGAATTAATTTTAATACTAGCTTCCTTGTAAGTAGAAGGGAAATAAGAAAATGCACAGGTTAAAGCAATAGTCTCATCCTTTAAAAGCCAGTCGCTAAGTGAAACGATTGAAATTCCAATTTCTTTGCTTGCCAGGAATAAACAAACAAGAAACGAGAAAAAAGATGTCTCCCTGTTTGAGAAAAGTTTAAGTGGCTAAAATTAAAATCAATAATCCAGAATATCTCGAAAACTGTTAACTCTGCAAAAAAAAAATGTATATGTCAAATTGTGTGTTTTAATGAGATCTACATTTATTGTTTAGTAAGTTTTTGTACATATACATACATATATATATATATATATATATATATATATCTATATCTTACGGTTTGTCAGTTTTACTAAAGTCATCCAAGTAATAAAATAGAAGTATTTTAAATAAATTGTGTATTTTAAAGAGATCTACATTTTATGTGTAGTAGATTTTTGTTTATCTGTTAGAGCTCATCACTTATACACAAGACACCAGAATGTATAGAAGTTCATAGGCTATTCCCAGAAAATTTAAGATATAACATTTTATTTATCATGAAAATATCTTAATATTTTAATAAAAATCGTTAGATCCAATTTTAGAAAATCAAACATTTTTTAAAACTTTTTCAAATAAGAAGCGTAGTTTGGCAGTTAATGTCACTCTGTAGCAGGTAGGGGTTGTTTTTGCTATTTATTGGACAAATGTTAAATTACTCTCTTATTAATTTTAATAAGTTGTATGCAACTTCTTCCCAAGATGCTGCGTCGTATAGATGCATTCTTGCATTCTTCTACTTCAGCATTCTGCATTAATTAAATATACCAGCTAGGTGCAATAATAGTTGAGCTTACCTCTTAATCAGATTGTGCAGGATAGGAAAATAATGTAGATGTAAAAATAACACTGATTTTAGTTTTACATCAAATTTTATATGCTTTCTTGTTATTTTTATAATTTAGCACAATATAAAACAAAGTAATTTGTTACACTTACAAGGACAATGAAAACACATGTACCTACACTACATTGATATCCTCTACTCATTGCTGCATAGATTATGTGAAGTAATTAACATTATTTCCTTTAACAAGTGTACCCTAACATTTTCTACATAACTAATTAGCACTGTATCAACACTTTTTGATAATTACTACCACATTTTCACTTTCAGAGATTTTACTGCCTACACAAATAAATGTTACTTACTAACATATCTTGATGCCAACCAGATGCTTTCTGGAGCTCGTACTATCCACTCTTACGGTTTCAAAAATAACCACACCACACTGTGGGTGCTACCATTGGCTACTATATGTCACTTAAATTTTATTTGCATTTCCTCATGTCAACCATCCACTACACGGTAAACTGCCCATTGAGAAGATCTAACTTTTCAGTGATTCCCCAGCTCCTAAATTTAACAAAGGAACTTCAAGTTCCTTGCACAACACAACAAGCCTTTCCAATGAACAAACATCTCTTAACAATGTTTCTACCTTTGTTCTAGCATTTAAAGTTAAACAGAATAATGATTACAATATTGCTTATATACTATACATAGATATGAATAGTTATTATTATTGTATTATTCTTCTTGAGACCAAACATGATATATTTGATATAATCATATAGATATATTAAAAAATTACCTGCAATGCAATTAAAGGGTTGAGGTGTGCATCAGAGTTACTGCTTCAATGCCTAAAGGAACACAAACTCTTATCTATATTAGCTTCCTCAAGAAATGCATTTATCACGTCAATTATTACTAACACTTCATCTAGCAGCAGTGACTGGTACTATACAAAAGTTGTTTACATGTAACAAACAACTATCACAATCAAGAGACTCAAACATGATATTTAATGTTGATGCATGTGGCACAGTAACTAAACTTCTGCAACCCCATGTTCTTATCCTCAAAATGCTTATTTTGATATGCTTTTGTACTCCACAATCTATTTTACACCCAGTAATACAATAATGTAATACACAGAATCTATACTAATGTATAAAGAGAGTACGTGGATGAAAGTGTAACTACAAACTCAGAAACGACCCATTGAATTTGAAAATTTGTAAAAATGCAAAGAAGCTTGTAACAGTGATATTAATGTTAAATGGAGAGAATTTGAGTCACTTTTTGTAACACAAAACATCACTTGATAAATTCTGGCTGGGACTGCTTTTAGGTATACTTGTTGCCATTTTCAACCATTAATTCCGACTGAATCTCGCTTTGTTGGCATCAACGATGAAGGTGGAGTTGCATCTCTTGTGGAGGCATCTGGTGCTGGATCTATGAACTTCCAAAGGTTGTTGTATGGTGGTAAATCAAAATTCATCATACGGTTCTTTTTTTTTTTTTTTCATGATGTAGATCTTCTCCCAGGCATCTAATTCTGCATATTTATAATCTGGTTTTAACAGTTTTATATTAGGTGTGATTTTATGTCCTGATGACCAGAAATGATGGGTAAATGTTGATTTTTCAGTTTGTTTGTATATTAGGTTACTGATATGCTCTTTTAATCTGGTTTCCAGACTTCTTTTTGTCCACCAAAATATAGTCGGAGCATTTAATTTCATAAATGTCTGGTTTTTTGCTAGCAGGGATAGGATCCTTTAATTTTTTGCATGGCAGTTTCTGAATGCTGTAGTTGTTTTTTGGAGCTAAGGTGGTTATAATTCATGGAGATTCTCTGAAATTTGTTGTGATAGGTGAACCTTCTGAACTGAGGTTGGCCACGCTGGTTCTCTAGGGTGATTATGTGTTATGCGGTTCAATGTTTTGTATTTGTGTATTCTGATGTCTATTACACTTTTGTAAAAACCGTTGTTAGTAGCTATTTGGAGTATCTATTGGTATTCTTGTTGATATTATTTTCCATACAGATTAGTATATGTCCAAATCTGTATGTTAGACTATACATATTTGTGTGCTGTGGGATTATAGCTATCATACTTTATGTAGTTATCTGTATTTGTGGGTTTTCTGTGTATTCAAATGTTAGGCTTTACTTTCTTATTCTGATTATTTTGATGTCCAGAAATGGTAGACAGCTGTCCTGTTCAGTTTCTATGGTGAATTAAATTAATTGCAAGTGAAGAGTGTGACTCGTCTATGAGTTTTTCTGGAATTATGGCGATGATGTCATATAAGTATGTACTTGTACCACTGTTTGTATAAATGTGGAAATGCTTTAGTGAGGTGTATTTCAAAATTGCTTATAAATAAGTTGGCTAGAAATGGTGACAGAGGATTCCCCATTGTTAGCCCTGTTGTCTGTTGGTAGCATTTATCTTGAAAGGTAAAGTAGTTTTGTCCGATACAAAGATTAGTTAGCCATACATTAATTAGGTCCAGTGAGTTTGATATACTTTTACTATTGAACTTCGAGAAGAAGTTGAACTTTTGTGTGAGCCATATCAGAGCTTATATGTGGGTGCATTGTTTATCTCCTATGGGTCTCATTTTGTTATCAGGTTTGTGTATTCTGGGTTGGGCATACAATCTGGGCAAGGTTGGTAGATTGACTATAATTTGAATTTGTTTTCCTGTGACAATCTTACAATCTGCTAAATTTCTTGTACTGCCTTTATACTTTTATTCAGTGGATTGGCTATTTCTTCATATTCTGGATTGCTTAGCAAGGTTTCTAGTATTTGATTATGGTCTTTTTGATCTAGTATTACTATTTGGTTGCCTTTATTTGATTTTGTTTATACCACTGGTTTCAAAAAAAGATTTTATAATTTACCACCAAATAGCATCCTTTGGAAGTTCATAGATCCAACACCAGATGCCTGATGTACCTCCACCCACATCATTGACGCCAACAAGGTGAGATTCAGCCAGAATTAAGGGTTGAAATGGGAACAAGTGTTCCCGAAACTGGTCCCAGTAAGTAATTACCAAGTGACGTTTTGTGTTACAAAAACCAACTCAAATTGTTTCCATTTAATAATCATTCATTGTTAAAGTGTATGTAAATAATGACAATTTTATGCATCTGCTAATGTTTCAAGCAATCATTTTTTTGTCACACTACTTGATTATAAAAAAAAAACATATTTAAGATTATAACATACATTACCTTAATATAATTTGTCACCAACTAAAGCACATGATATACTTATCAAAATTCAGGTTCCTCTTCAGCTTGTGCACACTGTCTATGTGTGGTTGTGCTCGTTGCCTGATTGCTGCTGAATTAAGTATTCTTTTCATAGGCACTCTTGTTGGCACCCCAAATGCTACCAGGGTGCCCATAAGTTGAATAAAAATTTACATAAAGCAAGTGTTGTAGAATAATAACTCATCGTATGCTGTATGCAATATTGAATCTCCAGGTACAGTGCAGGTGATCTATTATTAACTTGTTTTGCACCAAACTGACCATTAGTCAAGTGATTTGAATTCCTTCATCCCCATTAGAGTAATAGATATGGAAGAGACACATTGTAAGGGAATGAGGCAGACGAGAGAAAAAGGCCAAATACAGTTATATTGCCTAGTATGACAAAACAAGCTCACACACATGGGGTACAAGAATCAAGTTTTTGCAATATAGTATATTTAGAGAAAACAAGGCTGCCAGCCTTATTTTCCAAGAAAATAATTTTGAAAAGCCGGCGTTCCTCCATCAATAGTACTAGACTAAAATAGAGAGGTAGGAATCGAACCATACTTCTCACTAAGAAGCGGTGAGTCCAACAATAATGTCACAACCTAAGCTGTGACAAGATTAAAAGAATCGTAGAGACAACTCAAAGCTTAACTTAAATAAGACATACATATGATGTTATTTTGAAGGCTTTAGTAGGTCAGTGTTCGGCTTAGAAAAGCAGGTTTCCCTAATCTGAATCATTATCTTTGGTCTTATCCTAAGCTGAAGAGAGAGTAACACCCTAATTTCTTACCTTGAGAAATGTGTCGAGATTGTGTCAGGTCAAGTAGATGTAAGGACCCAGAGCGCTGTGACAAGACACAAGAGCAAAGATTAAAAGATGAACGACTGACCCAAATCAGGTCTGCAGCTCCTTATATAGCTTTAAGGCTACCCAGCCTTAATGGCAGTCGCTATTCCAAATATGGGATGGCCAACGCCTAATTTTGAGTATTTTGGCTGATTTCAATAAAAATAGAGTATTCAAAATGTTCTAGAATGTTCTCAAAATGACGTGTGCAGGAGCAAAGTTCCATGTGACACTGTGCATTTCTGCACAAAGAGCTGTGGAAGTTGATATCTTAGATTGTCATTGGAAGGGGTTAACCAACACAGTATTTAGGAATGTTCCAACTCAAGAAAGTTAAGTAAATTTATAGAATATAAAATTTCTACTGATTCAGAATAACATAAAACGAAAAATAAAATATTCTTAAATTAATATAAGTTAAAGCTCTCACCACTGACAATAGCAAAGTCAGAACCAGCGGATTATATATGCTACCAAAAATAGTGATAAAATTAAGATGATTTAACATCTCTACAATATGAACAGTTAGTTATTGGATTGTGCATGCCAGTATCAGTGATTTCTTAAATGGATTGTAAATATTGCTGTAAAATTTCTCAAACTTAAAAAATAGGTTTTTTGTTTTGTAGTAGTACTGTATCATATGGATTCTAAAGTTTAAAGCTGGAACTAAGACTTGCTTCTTAAAATCCTTGCTGCAGTATTAACTAAATAAATAAAAAAAATAAATTTGCAAAATAAAAGTAATAAACAAGCTCCCAAAAATTGGTAACAAGTGTCATTTTTGTGTTTGCCATCACTGAAATAATGTTAAGATTAAATTTTCTTTAAAGGAGGTCACTTTTAAAATAGCCTGTGGTTTACCTTCTATTTTAGAGACATCTGCTCCAGAAACACATTTTGTGCATCATATCTTGTTGAAGAAGCTATCACCACAAACTCTAAAGACCAAGTTCAGATGCACTGCAGATGTTCCTGAGTTAATGGATATAATTTCCAATGCTGTAAAAGAAATGAAGCTCTTTCTCAAAGATTTCTTTTTTATGGAAACCTGCAAATTAATGGAAATGAAAGACAACAGGTAAGATTTTGTCACGAGTATATTTTCTACTGCATTGTCTAAAATCAAAATGAATGACTGCGTTTAATGTTTTGTGGCATTTGAAATACTTGTTTGTAAATTTAGTTTTTATTAATTTAAAAGCAACTGGCAACTGAATGTGACACATAGTAAAGTGCCAATAATTCTTTTAATTACAATGAGTCGTATCAGCCCCCAAAATCTTCACCAATTCTTGTTATTCACTGGAAACATTTTTGTAGATATGTTTGCTATATCCATACTTGCTGGATTGTGTTATCTTAAATAATTGGTTAGTCATATGGAAGAGACTTCAGTAAGTTGGTGATATCAAAGATGAGCAATGAGATAAAAACTATTAGGCATGGCTTCTTCAACCACTAGTAAGGTTATACAAGAAATAAGAGATTACTTAAAACTTAAAGAAAAACTAACACTAATCTTAGCATTTGTGAAATTCCTTAATAACCCTTGAGAGGAAATAAAAACTATTAAATATAATAACAACGTAAAAACTTAATTCCATGGTAAGACAGTTCACATAGGACCTTGGCCTTCCACCCAGCTGATAAATCCCCCATCTTGGCCCGAAGGTGTCATGAATGGGGATAATAACAGTTGCGGAAAAAAAGAAAGTGCTTCAAAGGAAAACTGTTTGGTAGGTTTAGACTTTGAACATACAATCTTCCTCCCAAGTCCTCAAATAATTGGGAATACAAAATAACAAACAAAATTCCTTTACTCAAATTGGTGAACAAAATTCCTATGATCAAATTTGCAAAAATGTCAACCAAAAATCTGCTGTTTAAAAAGTTAGAATTGGCTACCAAACATAACTGCAAAGGAGAAGTTTCAAGAAAAATCTTGAGTTCTTAAACAAAAGCCCTGCATACATGTTTACAAGAACATCAAAGAATTTACAATGAATATCAAAATGAGAAGCCTTCTGTTTGTAGAAATCAAATCAAACTCTCTAACAAATCTGCAGCTAGCAAAATTATTCTGAAATTAGACCACTTAAAAATAACATTTTATTCACAATATTATAGCTCCCGAAAACTCAGGAAATAAAATTTTGTATTATAAACATGAACTCTGTCTTATACTGTTTAGCAAAATGATTAAACAAACACCTCTGTATTTTCCCAAAAAGAAAGCTTAAACATAAATAACTTAATACTAACAAGTAATTCAAATATTATGAATTAATAATAACAGACATACTCCTTGTTTTCAACCACCCCAAAAGCAAAACTCGTGCAATAATGTCAAACTTGGCTTGAATTGATAACTTACAGAAGATAAAAATAGGTAATACACCAAGCATAAACACCTATGGTGACCAAGCCTTTTTCATTTTCAAAGGTTACCTATAAATAGAACTGCAATCTGATCCTGTCATACTGTTAGCAAATTTAGGAGTTATTTTGAAATGGATCATTCTGCTACATCTCCAATGCTCGGTTCAAATATATTAATTATAGTAATTAAAAATATCCCAAAGATACTTTAAATCCCATATGTATGCAAATTCCAGAAATAAAACTCACCATGAAAATCATAACAGACAATATATCTCCAATTTTAAATCTAAAAATCATAAAGAACAATGAAAAACTGAAATTTAAAGATGACCATAATAAAATAGATGGCTTCATTCCAACAAATCACAAACGAACAGTAATTAGTTATGCAGTTCCACAGCAATCAACATATCTATAAACAAATCTAAATACTGCAGAGAATAATAGTTCCAACAAAACCATACTATTTAAAATTCTAAAGAGAATAAACAGAAGAGAGAAATCTGATATGTTCCATCCACTTGACACTCTCTACCTGCTTTGCAAACAAACTTCTTGCAAAAGATAATTCTTTTTTCTACTTAATGAAAATCGAGATAAACATTAGAAGAATAATCTTATTACTTAATTCCTTATAAGTGTAAGTAATAGACTAAAGCAATACTCAAATTGTTTATAAGCTGTCACCATGTGATTGAAATTCAGTTCCCTTTGCAAGACCAGGCATAAAACAAAGAACTAGGAATGATAAAAAAAATTTTAAAGTATTTTAAAATTGAAACCAATAACAAGGAGTGTCTTAGAAATGATTAACTCCACAACAAAAATGTATAGGAGGTAAGTGTAATTTAATGAGATCAACATTTTTTGTAGTAGGTTTTTGTCTCCATTTTATCATTTACTAGTTATACAAAAGTCATCCAGAATGAACAGGACTTTAGAGCTATTCCTAGGGCATTCAAGATATACATTTTGTTTGTCATGTAAATATCTTTAATGTCACCATTTTAATCAAAATAGAGCCATTTTTTGAGAAAGTAAAAATGTTTGAAAATCTATCCATGCAAAGGGAAGTTTGGGATGGAGAATTTTTTTTTGAAAATCTTCACGTCGCTTCCTTGGAGATACTAAACCTAAACCCCAATCTTGATACATAACAGACTTTTCGTTTTTGAGTTATGCTGCCCACCTTCTTTAGAGTTGGTCTTTGAGAAGAAAATAAATTCATTCACTGCCTCATTGAAGGTATACAAACCGACATAATAAGAACCTTCTGGATCGCTTTCATGTGGTGGAGAGAATGAAGTCAAAGTTCCACCCCATCAATTTATTTGCTTTCCTTAATAATTATTCTTGCACTTCTGTGCCGTTGCCACAGCAGTACTCTTCACACTGATGGTTACTGCGCCAGTAGCCTGGTTTGGGAGTGCAGCACTTTACCTTTAAGTTTACTGTCAATATTTTAAAAGTAGTAAAATGGAAATTCAAGAAAATACACTTAACAAAGGCATGCACACTTACATGCTTATGCACATGCAGAAAACAACTCAGAACAAAAGGAAATACTGCTTAATGTATGTATATCTAGAACAAATTATAAGGCACACGTACACGAGTCTTAAAAAATTCCAAAGATTAGAAAAACCTACATGCACCTTAGTGACTTCACATGTGTATCTGACCACCATAATAAAATATATAATAACAGTGTGCATCTTTTTCGTGCTGCCAATTCTAAATAATGGGACTACACTACTCGACCATGATATGAATGCAATTGGAAGATGTTGCCAGTGTTTTGTTGACATCCTCAAAACTTAGTATCCAAGGGGACTGTGAGGACGACACAGTAGGAATGTATGGTTATGTAATGAAAACTTTACTGTCTGCTGTCTTTACATTAGTTTTCTTGGTAGCAGTATCTCTGCATGTGTTTTCTTTACCTGACTTTGCTTTGAACACTCCACCCACTTGTTCTGTAATTACTGTTTAGTTCTCTTATCACTGAAGAAATTCATATCATGGTCGGCTAGTATACAATATTTACTGCCTGCCTCGGTAGATTGGGGGTAGCATGACTGCCTCACATTCACGAGGCCCTGAGTTCTAAACTCGCTTAGGGTGAGTTGCCCGCATAAGGTATTTCATTATCTGATATGACCAACCAAGTTAAAGGATAGGTTTAAACTAGTATTCATATTTAAAAGAAAAGAAAAAAAAATGTTTATTGACACTGTTGGTTTAATAGAAAAATATCATTGATTTACAAGTTATAAAGTGGTGTTATTAGCATGCCTCTTCCAAGATGTTTTATTTCACTTTCTCAAAGTGCAAGAGTTTGGGTCCAGCAGGCAGTGCTATCACCAACTGGTTGGCGCAACATCCTAACTTCAACCTTTTGATAGCAGGCAACATTCAATCATGGACAACCAGGTCTAGAACAGTAACATAAATTAGGCTGCATATTATTTAACAGTAATAAGTTAATAGTGTGTAACATAATTGGTCTTCTGTCTAAGCTATATATATGTCTTGCAAACATTCCTTTCAGAATTCATGAGGCCTGTGTTGTTTGTGCAGGATACAGCAAAAATGTAAGATTATTTCTTTTAATATTGTATAATTTTCTTTCCCCAAAATTAATTTAGGCTGAGTAATGATTATAAAACAACTTACTGAGCTATGCATCAACAACAAACAGATGAAACACTCATGAACTTCCTTCCACCAATCACAGCCTCGTAGTAGTGCATTTCACTCTCTCTTATGAGGACGACAACAAAATGTTTAGAAAATCAAATAAAAGGTCCTAATAAGGTTGAATTTGGAGATATTTTACAACCTTTTAGTGATGCTGTAAAATTATTTTGTAAAGGGCATATAAATCCTTTGTTATCTAATTATTATATTATGTTTGTCCTTAATTTTTTTATTTTTATCTTTAATTTTATGAATATTAATACTTCAAGAATAAGTTTTTTTTTTTTAACAATTAAATATTACATTGTAACATCAATGCAGTTTTTATGTATTGAAACCAGTCATTAAAGCAATTATGCCACTCTTCCGGAGGCACTTCAGAAACTAAGTTTTTATAATGCTTCATTTGATGATGATAAAGAGATTCCACATATTTTATCCTTAATTTTTGGAAACAAAAAGAAATCACAAGATGCTAGGTCAGAACTGTATGTTGGAAGGTCTATGGTGCTGACCTTTAGAGCATTCAATATTCATTTGCTATATGTGGCGGTGCATTGATGTAAAATTATTTTTCCTTTTGGACATTCATAAACTTTTAAAAATGTTACATAAACAGACATTTGTGTACCATTTGGCAGTTATGTAATATCTAATCTTCAAATGCTCTAGCAGAAATATGGCCCATTTTAGAGAAGAAAAAAAAGCAGCAACCATTAGCTTACCATCACTGCCAATTCATCAGACTTTAATAGGCTTACGTTTCTGTTCAAAAGACAGCAATTTGTATTTTCTTTTCAGGATCATAACAATAAATCCAAGGTTCATCACCAAATAGAGATATTGCAATCCAAATTTGAAGTGCTGTCTTGAATTTTTCCAGGGTGTTTTTTATTTTATTTTTATCTTTTTTTAATCAATGCAGTGTTTATGATCGGGAATCAATTGTGCAATCTTTTGTTAACAAAGTCTTCTCACGTATACAGATAACGTTAAAATGTTTTGGATTTGGCTCATACCCTTGTCCAGTATCTCCCAAATAAATTTATAAAATGTCTGTCGACCTTCAAGCATTGCTGGAACAGCAGCAGTATTCTGACTGATATTTAGCAGTTCTTGGACATCCTCATGAAATTCATCACTAAGAAAAAATTATATCTTTTGAATTTGTTATACCAATTATGAATTGTTACCTTGAATGGGGCTTATATGCCAAGTGTATTTCTAAGCTGATCTTCATACTGGTTCGGTATTAATAACAATTTGAAATCGTAACCGATCATAGCCTGAAAATATTCTGTGTTCAAATTCATTTTAGGGTGAATACAAAATCTTTAAATTATAATAATTAACAAACTATATGACAGTCTATTCACATGACTTTCTCTAGCTGTTACACAATTAATTTTCCTTGCAAAAGATTATTCTTTTATCTACAACTTGCTAATCAAGATGAACATTTGTGGAAATTGTCTTAATACTTGCTTTCTTGTAAGTAGAAGGGACAAAAGCAAATACACTAGGCTAAATTGTTATTCAAATCTTTTAAAATCTGGTCCTTTGTTAAACAATTGAATTTTACTTTTCTTTTTGTGGAAGTTTGTAAACAGTGTTGTTATATTCATTTATTTGACAAGGAGTCGATTAATTACACTAAACAACACTTACTTGGGATTTTTGCCAGAACATGTTTCAAAGAACTAATTTCCTTCATTTTCAACCAGACATCATCGACTCCTTGTCAAATGAATAATTGAATTTCAATTTGCTTTGCAGTAAAATAAAAGAGATGAAACAAAATGTCACTTCCCATTTGAGGAAAGTTTTAAGTAGTTTTAAAATTGAAACCAATAACAAAAAATATCTCAAAAATGTTCGACTCACATAAAAAATGTATATGACAAATTATGTGTTGTAATGAGATCCACATTTTCTGTATTGTAAGTTTTTGTCTATCTCTTAAGGTTTAAATGTTATGCAAAATTCTGCAAACTCATCCAGAATAAGAGCTCTTCAGAGGCTATTCACAGAAAATTCAAAGTATTTTAATTAAAATCATTAGAGCCATTTTTGAGAAAAACAAAATTTTCAAAAAATTTTCCATGTAAAGAGTAGTTTGTAGTGGGGGGAATTTTCTTAAAAATTTTTGTTGTCACATCCTTGGAAGATACTAAAGATAAATACTAAGTTTGGTATTTAACAGTGTTTTCGTTTTTGAGCTGTGCTGTCCACAGACAACATATATTTCCGGTAAACTCTCAATATCAAATTTTTGGTTTGAATGTAATACCTTCTCTATCCACTATATATATTGTACATGCGGGCTAGAGAAAATAAAAATGTTAATTGGTACCTCTCTCTCTTTCCTCCCAGATGTTTGCTGCAGAATCATTCTAGTTTGGGGCAGATTATATCCAATTATATTGTTATGTAGCGTAGATGGAACTATATAATGAAACAATATATAAAATTGATTTTTTCTGAGTAATGGTGATGTTTCTTTCAGAGTGTCATTCAAGATGTCAGATATGCACATACATTCAGTTTTTCGTGTCTCAGTGGACTTGAACAACTGGGAAAAGATAAGGCCAGAAGATGTAACAGTCGAAGACCTAATGGGAACAATAAAGTATGTACAGTATAGAAATTCATATCTCTTACAGTCCAATTACAAATTTTTCTTATTTTTTACAAATTCAGCATCAACATGTGTGGTCTTCATGGAAAATGAAATCACAATGCATAAGACATTCTTTCTTTTGAATGTATGAAGTTCAACTATAATTCTGTGGGTTCCTTAAATGCATATAAATGCTGAATAAAACTATGCAAGTTCCTACATTCTGTAAGAACATAGGAACTACCATAGAGCGAGCATATGTTCACTTGAAGTGATCAGTCTTTAAGTAATAAGCAGGTAAGTCATCAGTACATGCAAATCTACCCATTGTGGTAAATATGATATGATATTGATGCTCCATGTTTGTCTTTGGTATGAAATCAAATGTGCCACATCTCCTTTAATTTGTCAGCTACTAAATGATTATGCCACAAGGTTAAGGATGTAAATCATTTTTCAAAAAAAGACAATGTAGTTTATTCCAAAAACGATGTTCATTTCACAAAAAAAAACTGTTTTGCTCAATTGCATTGAATTCTAAATCATAACTTGTTTTATGGACATGCACTTATTGTCCATCAGCCTTACTTCACCAGTAATGTATACAAAAGCAACAGGTTGTAAGTGCTATGATTGGTTGCTGAATGTTTTGCTGTTTTTCTTCATCACAAAATATTTTCTCTTAAATTTGATGAACGAGTACAGAAATATTGTATTAAACTATGCAATGTTGCCTACATAATATAGTATGAATAGCTAAGGAGCAAAATTTACTAACCATTTAGCCATTATTTCTTTATATGAAAATTCCTATCCATTGTGTAGTTCAGCTGCTTCTAGTCAGCAAGTAATGGCAGTAGCATATACTACCAGTGTAGTGAAACATAAGCAAAGAAAGAGTTATTTTTAGTTTATATAACAAGTTTTGTGAATAGTGCCTTCCCTTTTTATTAAATAATATTCTTTGCTTAACGTAAAATTTACTGTTGTTTCCAAAAGCAGCATAAGGTGTGCAAAACTTTTAAACTAGCCGAGGTGCGACATCTTGTACAAGCAGATTTCCAACAAATGACACCCGAAAATGCCGTGATTGGGAATAGCAAACAAAGTAATATTTGGAGGGAATGGTGGACATTGTCATTGGCTCACTAATTATCAATCTCGGTAATGATTCAAACAGTTCCATCTTCAGATTAGCTTACGGCAAGTCACTGCATTATGGCACTATATTAAAGAAATGTGCAGTGTATGGTCATGCATATGTCAGTGCTAAAATTTGCAAAAAACCTGTTGAAGTGCTGTATGTATGCAATACAGCAAACTTTAAAACAACATTTCTACATTTATAATTTTACATTTTGTAGTGAATATATGACTCATCCAGCTGTTTTATTGTGTTTATTATTCATTTAATAGAGTAATCATTGTCTGTGAATAGTGAAAGTAGGTAACTATTTATTTTCCTCCCAATGTAGGTACCAGTTTTCCAATTGTGTGGCAGACAAACCACATGGTGTGTTCACGGAGGAATACATTCTGATTTGTTTACATAGCCAGTAAAGTGAGGATGGACAGATAATAGGATTGCTCTTTTCAATATAACAGGTTCACTGTTTTGTTTAAACCTTGAACTATTCGTTGATGCTGAAGTGCTTCAATGTAATGCTTTCTGCATCAAAGTAATGATGATACTGCAATATCCTTTTTTTTACACACCCCTCTTAATCTTTCACTGTCATAGCATACTGCATACAGGTTAAAACTGTTATTAGAAATCTATCAGCTTGTAGACATACTACACCATTGTCATACCATTTAAAATTCCCATAGTGCTATGTTCATAGTACACATTTGTATTGCACAGAGAGAAATTATTGCATTTTGTATATGTTATGTCCAGTTGTTGCTATTGCTGATAAATTATGTTGTTTTGTCTTTTCAGCAAAAAGGAAGTACAGAGTCTAGTTAATGCAGTACCCAAAGGATCAACATTTTTAAGTGAATATGTCAACATAATTAGGGAATACATCTCTGTTCTTTGTAAGAAATAAACTTCAGTGAAACACCTTATGAACTTCACTCAATCATAATAATAGTTTTTCTTTTATATAATTACTTATGCTCTATTTTATAGAAAGTAATAGAAGCCTATAATCTATAAAAGATAATTTAAATATTTTTAATGTAAATAATGTTCAGATTTGCAAAAGATTTCTATGGAATTTAAATAAAGATTATATACATTCAGTCATAGTCATATCTAATTTATGTTTCATATGACTACATAAGCCCAGTTATCAATTACTGTCTTTTTCCTCCATAATTCTGTTTCCTTACTCTTGTCAGGCAACATCCTGCTGTACCATGTTGCATACTTAATCTATATTCTTCAATGTTTGAGCCTAACATAAGCTCTAGTAACATCAATACTTCTTGCCCATGTGTGTTGTTATTATTAGGTCCATATTTTCATGTGCTTTTCTGTAAGCCTTCAAAGATCTTAACACCCCAAGTGACCTTTTTCCATTTACACCTTTATAGCTATAAAATCTACCCTCTCCATACCTTCATTTTCTTTCTTTTAGTTTTTTCTAGAAACTTTTTGTGTATACCCACCCCAATGCTAAATAGCATTTTTTTACTTTAATCGGACAACTTAAGTAATAACAATAGAGAATTTAAGTTTATTCCAATGAATTAAACATTTCTTTAAACAAACAAACAAAAACAAAATTATAGAAACTTAGATGTGTTTATAATAGAACCATTTTTCTCTCCATCACATTTCTTTTAATGAGAGCCTTTAACAATGTCACATTTTGTGAGATCTTATATGATAAAAGTACTTAATATACATCTATTTTCAACTCCCATACCTATAGTCAGAGTCTGGTGGCAGAGCTTGGATATGTTAAAGCAACACTTGGCAAAACTATGAAGATGGTAGTGGAATCGCAAGTATACTATGTTAGAATAAATAAAAATCTGATGTGTTCCATTCACATAACTTTCTCTAGCTGTTAATTTGACAAAGGGCAGCAAGGTTTATCGGAATGAGAATTTTGCCATCACACCTTCTTACCCACTCCAAAGAATAACAAAAGTACCTCTGAAAGAAACCAAATATTCAGAAGAACTAAACTACATAATGAAAACAGCTAGAATCAACGATTTTTCAGGGTTCTTGTATACAAAAAAAAAATGAAGAGAATTAAGCAACAAAATACAATTGCAGAAAAATCCACCCTCAAACCAGCTAAGGATAGCAAGAATATCTGAAGATTCACTTACCACCAATGGGCAACTAAAAATTTGAAAAAATATTTTAAAAACATAATATAATTCTGGCACCTTACAACAAGCTCAGTATTAAGAATCTAATTTCATTTCATAAAAAGTAATAAAAAAAAATCCAATTGACAAAAACCAGGCATCTAAAGGATTAATTGCAATAAGTGTAACAAAGTTATGTAGCCAGAACAAAAAGAATCATAGATACCTGTCTCAAAAAACATATAAGGAATATTAAAAATAGGCAAACCAAAAAATTTGCAGTATCGGCTCACTTTTGAAATAATGACAAGAAATTGAACAAAACATCATCTTTTAAAACATTTACGATAGGAGAACTCGATGCATAGGAGAAGGTATATATGAAGAAACATGAAATGCATCTCATGAATTTTGACATCCATTCAAAGAAAACCCATTTATGAAGTTCATCAAGTCAACACCAGAGGGAGGGCAGTCAAACATCAAGAATCCCCAGATTGAGTCCAACATTTGAAAGCAGTTGACAATGCATACACCATACATGCAAAACTAGATCTGCATAAGCAAAGTTGTTGTGAAGTACATGTGCATATATTTGACTCCAATATTAAAACAATTTCCAAAATATTCACTGTTATTGGTTTCAGTTTTACAATACTTAAATTTTCTCACACAGGAAGTCCTCATCTGTTTCATATATCTTTTGTTTTACTCCTTGATGTGCAAAGATGACCAAATTTCAATGTCAATCGCATAGCAACACTTTTTAAAAAAATTCACTATTGCTTTAGCCTAGTGTTCGTTTGTTTCCTTCTGCTTATAAGGAACCAAGTAAGATCATTTCTGCTAATGCTTATCTCAATTGGCATGAAATAGAAGAATAAGTTTTTTAACAATAATTAATTTGTTACAGACATGCAGAGAAAGAAAATCATGGAACACATCAAATTTTTATATAATGGAATATCTTCTTGTAATATATTTATGCATTATTTTCTCTACTTCATACATAGTACATAAGAGTAGTGGAGAAGGTGTTGAATTCCACCCAAAAATTTGATGCAAATATTTCATTAGAAATATGTATTTTAGGGTTTTTGATTAAAAAAAAAAAGGATTTTTACAGAATGAAACAGTGTGTCTCTGTCCAGCCTCACTCAAAAACAAAGTGTCGGTTGAATACCAAACTGATATTTAAGTTCAACATCTTCCAAGTGTGTGACACAAAGATTTACAAGAAAATCCTTTACATGGAAAAAATGTTCAAAAACTTTGATTTTCTGAAAAATGGATGTAATGATTTTGTATAAGATACCATATACTAAAGATATTTACATGAGAAATAAAATTTAATTTCCTGGAGTTAGCCTATGAAATCCTGAATGACTTACTTAATTGGTAAACCATAAGAGATTAGACTTACCACTCAAAAATGTAAAGCATGCCAAACACACAATTTGTGACATTTATATGCACACAGGAATTTTTTATTACTCTAGCTTCACTTAATTAATCAAAACTTACTGCGACATATTTTGGAAACCATTGTTTCCATTTTCAAATCTCCCATATATTTTTGTTGTGGAGCTATCCATTTTCAAGATTTCCTGGTTGTGGTTTCAATTTTTCAGTACTTCATTTCTCAAATGGAAATTTATTCATATTTTTTCATCCTGGTCATGCAGGTATTTCAATACCTTCACATAATGCCTGGCCTTTAAAAGATTTGGCTATTCCTTTATCATATTATATTTCCATATTCTCTTAGTACAAAGAAACAATTTGAAATAAAACATTCTGCTAATGCCTATCTTGATAAGTGTGTAGTAGATAGAAGAAAAGCTTTTATAAGTACAGTGGGCTGCAACATAGAGAAAGCTTTGTGAATGTAGCACAGATGTTTTTTAGTTTCTCTACACGTGCTATGTAATAGTGTATGGAGAAGGTATTGTAATGCACCCAAAAATTTGATACGTGTTTTTGGTACCCCCTGAATAAAAAAAAGGCATTTTAGAAAAATATCTGTGAGTGTGTGTCTGTCTGTAGGCAGCATAGCTTAAAAGTAAGAAGTTTGTTAAATACCGAACTTGATATTTAAGTTTAGTATCTTCCAAGGATGCGACACAAAGATTTTCAAGAAAGTCCCCCTACTCACAACTACGCTGTAAATAGAAAAAATTTTGAAAATGTTGGTTTTCTCAAAAATAGCTCTTAAAGATTTTGATTAAAATGTCTTATATTTAAGATATTTACATGACAAATAAAATGTATATCTGGAATTTTTTGGGAATGGCTTCTGAAGACCTCTTTATTCTGAATGAATTTTTTCTGAATTTTGCATAACTAATATACCGTAAGAGATAGACAAATACTTACTGCACAAAACATATAGAGCTCTTTAAAACACACAATTTATGTCATATACATGTTTTTCGTGGTGTAGACTGTTTTCGAGATATTCCTTGTTATTTATTTCAGTTTTAAAATACTTAAACTTTTCAATTGGGAACTTGTCAACTCTTGGCCACGCAAAGAAACGGATTTCAATCCCATAACAACCTCATTTTAAAACATTTGACTGTCGGTTTAGCCTAGTGTATTCCCTTATTTCTCTTCTACTTATAAGGAACTAAGAAAAAGGACCATTTCTGCTAGTGTTTATCTTGATATAACAAAAAGTAGATAGAAGAATAAGCTAATTAACAAGTTAGTTACAGAGATGTAGAGAAAGTCATGTAAGTGGAACTCATTGGATTTTTTAATACATGATGTTCCTGCCCATAAGCACCTCTTATGTTATGAGAAATGTGAAATCAAAATGCACTCATAAAATTTATAGCAAAAATAATTGTTTTTTCAGTGCAAAAATACCTTTAGATTATGTATGCATATTTGAAGAAAAAAGATAAACTCTTCAACTTTAATATATGTCAACATTTTTGTGTTGCAGGTGAATGATTTAATTTGAAAGGAACAGAGATTGGAAGGTAGCATAGAAAGTCATCTTACAAACTTTCTGTAGGCTCAAATTATTTTATTCACTTCAAAGTAATACATGGGATAAATATATATCATATGATAGGCCTAATGTACTCCAGTTTTACTTTGTTTTTTGTATTTTCATTCCATTTCTCGGATCTTCAATAATTTAACTTATTGCTTACATTAATTCATTATCACATTGTGGCCGAAAGTGCAGAAGAGCTAAACACTCAAAAGTATTTCACATATATAAGCATATGCAACAATAATATATTACTTGATTGATGTTTGGAGGAATTTAGTAACAGTGACGGTCAAATTATATGTTTTATTAATTTGTTGAGTTGGTTTTTTAACACTACGTCACATTGTTGTTATGAGTCCCTCATAACTAGTCCCTCATAATAACAATGTAAGTGATGTAGTGATAAAAAACCAACTCAACAAATTAATAAAACAAATATATTACTTATTCACTTATAGACATCATACAATATTTCAAGTTTCATATTATAAAAAGAATGTTGCTTGTACATATAAAGATTCAGATACATTATAGATATATAAAAATAAATATATGCAAAATAAAACCTAAACTTTATTTATAATACTAGGATATAACTTTATAAACAGAATACAATTCTGTACAGATAATGGTAATCAATTACCTAGAACACATACATAACTGTGTAAGTAAAGTGTAACATATATACTGCTGCTTTCACCTGTTCTTAGGAGCTGTGCTCCTTAGTATTTATTCGGTAGATGTCGCACAATTTCGGAAGGAGAGCACAGTGTCAGTATTGGGGCATGAAGTACACTATACACCATGATATTTAGTGACTTCAATGCTAGCTTCGTTCTGTCTGCAGAGCCTAGAGTTCATGGACATGCAAGTCCATTGTGTTTCAATTGAAACTAGTGCCCAAGAAAAGGTATGAGCATAGTAAATATAGAGCCATCTTGCTTTATACTGGAAAACTTGTTCACTTTATAGATTCAGTGTTTTCAGACTGAAACCTTTTTATCTTGAAGCCATTTTAAGAACAGGAGTGTTATTTAAAATAATGCATTACACAGATTGGCCCATCATCAACACAAACCATTATCGAAATGTATTTCGTCTTTGGATGGACTGACACCTCTTAAATACATATCGAGTGTTTAAAAAGGAGTGTTAATAAAAAAACTTTATTTCCATAAAACTAAAGTGTATGTTACAAAGGAATTCTCAGTCTCTAAATGTGTTTTTTGACAGTAAATGTCCTAGATACACATACTAAGTTGGTTCTTTTCCTAATTTTACTTTCTCAATACTCTACTTATATGCTTTGCAAATAATAAGTCATTAAATCCAATAAGATGCTCTTTAAGAAAATTCAGCCTTAAACATCTAATAAGTTGTGATATCCACATGAAATGATTTATTAGTAGGAGAGCACATCACAATTTTTATGTCATTTCATATTTAATTGTCCAACTAAAACACAAAAATTTGGGGGGGGAAACATCTTTATTTCTGAACTAGTCTCCTTTCAGCTTGATACACTTTTCCCAGCAATGTTCAATAGCTTCAATACCCTGTTTATAATGAGAACTATCGAGGTCTGCAAAATAGCCATCAACTGCAGACTCCACCTCTTCATTATTGTCAAATCTACCGCCAAGCCATTTCTTCAAATTTGGAAACAGAAAATAATCAGAGGGAGTCATATCTGGCAAATAGAGTGCATGAGGAAGTAATTCAAACTTTAACTCATTGATTTTTACCATGGTGATAATGGACGTGTCTTGTAACAAAACCTTTTTCGCTAAATGTGGCTGTCTTTGCTCAATTTCATCACTCGTGCTGTAACAAGTTTGCATAATATTTGCCATTGATTACTTTACCTTTTTTGAGATAATGAAAATTATCCCGCATGCACCCCAGAAAACTGACACCATGATCTTGCCTGCAGATGGAACTCTTTTCACCTTCTTTGGAGCCAATTCTCCCCTTCTAACCCACTGTTTTGATTGTTATTTTTTAAACAGTGTTTAATGCCCTCTTTTACTATCATGGCACTGCAGGTGATGATACTGGTGATACATGGAATGAAGATGGAGCACCTGGAATGTGATGGAAGGGGTAACCGGAGAAAACCCACCCCTGCACCACTTTGTCCACCACAAACCTCACATGCGGTCACTTGGGATCAAGCCTGGGCTGTCTAGGTGAGAGGCGAATGGTTTAACCACTCAACCACATAGTGCGGCCTGTTTTGATTGTTCCTTCGTCTCAGGTGTGAAGTGATGGTCCAAGTTTCATCCAGTGTTATGAATTAACGTAAAAACTCAGCTTTATTGCAGCAAAACATTGCCAAACACTCAATTGAAACATCCTCACAGCGCTGTTCTATTGTGAGCAAACGTAAAACACATCTTGCACATAACTTTCTCATATCCAGTATGCGATGTACAGAACTTTTTGAAATGTCTGCTAGCTTGCACCCTTTCAGCTAACAGTCATCCAATACCATTTTGTGGATTTTCTTTACAATTGGACTGGTAACCTCATTTAGTCAACCACTGCGATGTTCGTCTTGGCAGCTCGTACGGCATGCTTAAACTCTGCCACCCAATATTTCACTGTATAAATGAAGAAGCATACTCCCCCAAAGTAGAATCTAGTTCAGCTTTAATATAGACCTTTCAAATGAAAGTATTGCATCACATAACGATGACCAGTTTTATCCATATTTATAAACTCACTGAGAGCATTCACTATTGATGGCCGCCAAATGCTAAACAATGTAAATTATCAAACTTAAGCTTTCTAAGGTTGGTACTTTGTACCATTGTTGTTTGAAACAACAACCGTATCTATACATCAGGTCGGGTACTGCTGGCACATTTTATAAGTATTCTTCATTAAAATATATTTTTTTGGGGGGGGAGTTAATTTACTAAATAGCTTTTAAATTTTACATCCTCAAATCTCTTCTTGTTAACTTTATGAAAGCCAGTCTCCTCTAAATTTCTCAAAAACCCATTATTTTCCAAATTGTTTTGAAGTCTATTAATCAATCTAGAATTTTTAAACTCTTAATATTCTAATTATTGTCTTAGCATGTTACTTTCTGCTGAAATCAAGATCCTAAAGCAATATTTGAGAGCCCTATGTACAAGGTATTGTAATGCACCCAAAAATTTGATTCTGAGATTTCACCGTAAATACATCTTTTGAGATACCCTGAATCCAAAAAAAGCATTTTTAGAAAAATGTTCATGTGTCTGTGTGTGTGTGGGCAGCATAGCTCAAAAACGAAAAGTCTGTTAAAAACCAAACTTGGTATTTAGGTTTGGTATCTTCCAAGGATGAGACACAAAGTTTTCAAGGAAATCCCCCCACCCCCAACTACCCTTTATATGGAACTTTTTTCGAAATGACTATAACGATTTTTATTAAAATATCATATATTAAAGATATTTACCTGACAAATAAAATGTATATTTTGAATTTTCTGGGTATAGACCCTGAAGACTACTTTATTCTGGATGAATTTTACGGAATTTTGCATAACTGCTAAACCATAAGAGATGGACAAAAACTTACCACACAAACAATGTGGAGCATGTTGAAAAACACAATTTATGTAGTATACATTTTTTTGTGGAGTTGATCGTTTAGATATTCTTGTTATTGTTTTCAGCTTTCAAAAACTTATACGTTTCTCATACATGGATTTTTCAACTCCTGTCCATTCTAACAAAGGAACTTCAATCACATAGCAACCAGTTTGTGACTATCACTTTAACCTATGGTACTCCCTTATTTCACTTTTACTTACAAGGAAGCAAGTAATAAAACTATTTCTGCTAATTTTTTTTTTTTTTTTTTTTGATTATCATGAACTAAATAGAAGCATAAGGATTTTAACAATAATTTGCTGCAGAGATGTAGAGAAAGTCGTGTGAAAGAAATGCATCAATTTTTTAACACTCATTCCACACAAAGATTTTCAAGAACCACCCATCTCCCCAATCCAAAGCTGAATATACAACTTGGCAAAAAGTTTGATTTTTGTCAAAAATGGCTCTTAAGGATTTGGATTAATAATTGCATGCTTAAGATATTTTTATGATGAATGAAATTTATATACTGAAGTAATTTTCATGGCTGACTTTTGTATAACTGGAAACTGTGTGTGTGTGTGTGTGTGTGTGTGTGAGAGAGAGAGAGAATCTTATTATACAAAAAATGTAGATCTCATTACAGCATAACATTTTTTTTTAGTTAAATCATCATGATATTCCTTGTTATTGGCTTAAATGCTGTAATATTTTTTCTCATCCAGCGCTTTAAAATGCTTTACTATACTTTAGTATTGTAACTGTTTACCCCCATCTGTGGTATAGTAGCTACCATGCTAGTCTCCAAAACCCAACATTGCAGGTGGAGGGTGATGGATTTTTTTATGCAAAAGTCCTCAGCATAGCTTCCTTCGAAAGGGAAGTAAAGCTGGTGGTCCTGTGTAATGTACATAAAATAACCCCATAACTTGAAGAAGAAGCTTCCTGGGCAAAATTGTCCGCTATTTCACACGTCCGCAAGTCGTGAACTGGCCATACAGTGCCATCTGTGGGCGACGAGCCGATCCCTCCTCACCGCACATAACGGCAAACTCACGAACTAAAATTCAAATCCGATCAGGGAAACATCGTAACGATGACCTTTGTTCCACTTAGGAGATACAGAAAATACTACTACTCGAAACTGATTACAAATGCTGTCTTCTAATTGCAGTATAATGCACGCTCAGAACTTATAGTCGAAATTGAACTCAGGCCAAGTTTCCCCATTTTATACTTGTCGATCGTGTGACAAATTTCCAGGTAGAGATTATTGTTGCACGTGCAAATCACATACAGGAATGACAATCTGAGCTTTAATCGTCGTAAAACGCCAACCGACCGCGCAGGTGTGACAATGGTAGTGGAATAAAACAAGTTCTGCCAATGTGTAACAGAAATAGATAGCAATATTTGTAAGAATAGTCTCGGAATAAATAGAGAAAGTCGTGTGAATGCAACACGACAGACTTTTTAAATAGTTTAAGCTCCTTTTATGAGTTCTTGCTTATATTTGGATTTCCCTAAATCCTCCCCTTCAATAAAGAATGTCATGGCCCCGTGTGTTCCCTGATTCCTCCTGAAAATTTGTTTTGCTGTAGACCAGCTTATTTCCTTTCTGGTATTTAACTAACCGTAGCCGCTGAAGCAGGAAACATCCTCCCCCGCATCTCTTTATTGTAGTCACTTCACCGCTTTCTGCCCCAAGATTTAACTTCCCTCTCTTAACGCTGGTATGTATCTCTAAATGCAGTTCTGAAGCCATCCCTTTCCAGTCCGAAGTCCCACGCTTGCGGCGCAATTAGCAGTCTACAGCTGGCCGGCGACAGTGTGCCACAGGGTTAGCTCTCATCAGGCCGCAGTAAGTACCTATGTCCCTTCCTTGTTCGCTGGTTTACGTCGTTAAATATGGAATATTCTTGATAAAGTTTTCAGAAATAAGTACTAGAGAAACGCGTCTTTTTTTTTTTTTTTTTTTATTATTTATTTATTTAAAAGGTCACCTCAGAAAAGCTAAAAATCTGAATTGTTAGGATGTATGTTAGTTTAATGAACTAGCAAGTAGTTCGATTTCGCTTAACACAAGTTACGACGGCTAAATATATAGAGTGTTTAAAAAGTCACTTCAAACTTTAAGCCGATATGAATATTGTAATATTTGAGATAGGATAAAAAAAAAAAAAGTCACAGTGCAGACAATGAGTTTGGCTTTTCTCTCCCCCTCCCCCAGTATTACCATGGGTGCAGCTTTGCTGAATAAACTATTACTTGTCATTTATATAGCCCCCTTTAATATCAAGGTCATATCGGGGACTTCGCATTAGAAACAACTCATTGACTGTATGTTCTTTTACGTTGGGTTTTAATCATCTTATTTTCTACAAACACACATTCATTCTCACATACATACTTCCAGACTCTGTGGGGAATAGGGAATAATTCTGGTTAAAGAAATATTCTCAGCCGGGAATCGAACCTGGGTCCTCCGGGTGAGGAGTTCGCTCGCTGGCCACGGAGGCAGCTGCTAAGAATGTGTAAGTTAATCTATCGCTAAATTATAGAATAGAGCTGATTCAGTGTTATTATGAAAGCAAGAGGAGCTTTTCTCAAGGTCTGAAAATTTAGAACTCGACAACTCGTGTTCCATTCAAGTTCCAATAAACTGTCCGCCGCGATCTCTAGATCTCAATCCGACCTGCTTTTGACTGTGGGGTTACCTTAAAGAAGAAGTTTTCCTGACACACCCAACAACCTGAAAGCAACTGAAAAATGCTATCTTGCAAGAAATTGGTAACATTCCAAAACATTGCCTGCAAAATGTTGTGCAGAAAGAATGGTGCATGTGAACAAGAGAACGGAGGACATCTTTCCAATGTAGTGCATTCCACCCAAAATTTTGATTCCGATATTTCACTCTTAATCCGGAAAGAAAAAATATAATTTTAACTCAAGATCCGCGCGCGCATGTGTGAACTGCATAGATGACCCAAAATCGAAAACTCGAGTAAATCCAAACTTGGTACTAAGTTCCGGACCTTCCAAAGAGGAGACGCGATGGTTTTCAGGAAAATCTCCCACCCAAAATAAGAACTGTTGATTTAAGCACCATTTAAGTTATTTACATGACAAATAAAAGGTATATTTTAAATGTTCTGAGAATAATCTGTAAAGTCCTCTTAAAGTGTTATGACTGCTATTCAGCTGTTTTTCGCGATGTCATGGAAAGAAGAAAATGATTTTAAGCATTTTACTATCTGTTTGATTTCTTCTTTCCCTTTTGTACCTACCTATAAGGAAATGTATAGGTACCTAATGATTAACATGTAGGTACATACATAATAGAAAAGTGAGCTTTCTAAAGAAAAATTTGCAGAAGCTGTAAGTATAAGAATGATGCTTTATATTTATTTACAATATTATTTATGGGATAAATCCATCATACAAGCAGGGGGTAAAACTGTTTCAACGGCCTACTCTCAATTTGAATGAAAAGTGTTATTTCATGGTGTTGCACCATTTTGTTACTCTTCGCTCTTGTATCGCCTCTCTTTGTCAATTTGCACTCCATTATAAGAATGAGTGAATGTAAATGGCGTTTTATTTATGGACCCTCTTTAACTGCTGTGGTTGTCAGCGTCCCATTCTATACTGGGCATGAAAGACCGCTTAATTTTGCTCAGAGGCCTCTCTATCAGGCTTGAGGTTCTTTTACGTGCCGTAAACCTACGACACGGGACCAACGGCTTTACTTCCCTTCCGAAGGAAGCCATGCTAAGGATTTTTACGCCCGAAAAAATCCATCCTCCTCCGCCGGGTTTGAACCCGCGACCTTGGGTGTATGAAGTCAGCATGGTAACCATTACACCACGGAGGGCGAATCCGGGCTGAACGGTTAGAACTTGGCCCCCCCCTCCTAGGCGACCCAGGTTCGATCCCAAGCGCCCGCATGTGAGATTTGTGGTGGACGACTCTGGGCGGGTTACTTCCTGGTCCTCCGGTTTACCCCGCCACTCATTCTACCAATTGCTCCACCATCACCATTCTATGGTTTCGTGGAGTTGGCTTCCCGACAGGCTTCTGATCCCTAGGCATCCGCTTGTTAAGTCCTATGGGCGGGGGGGGGGGGTAAGCGGACTACAAACATAAAAATGCGGAACTTGGGTGGTAGAATTTGTCCATCCATTTTCTTTTGCCAGGATTTGTGAAAGAGGGAAACAGAAAAATCTTCTGACCGAAGTCGCAAAAACATGTTTTCCTTAGCCAGATTTTTCCGCCCAATAAACTGGCAAGCGTCTCCTATTTGATTGGACTAGATTATGCTGCAGCCAGGCGCGTGTAGAGCTACTAAACGTCTGAAAAATACCAAATTTATCCCATATTTTACCTTCTCTCCGGCGTCCAGGGGGAATTTCAAAAAAATTTGATGTCGAGATTTCACCGGCAATATATGTTTTGGGCTCTCCTGAGTCCGAAAAAAGCATTTTAAGCAAAAGGTCCGTGTGTGTGTGTGTGTGTGTGTGTGAGAGAGAGAGAGAGAGAGAGAGAGAGAGAGAGAGAGAGACTGTGGACAGCATAGCTAAAAAAAGAAACCACAATCTACGCTTTACATGGAAAAAATTTCGAAAATTTTGATTTTCTCAAAAATAGGTCTAACGATTTTGATTAAAATCCCGTATATTAAAACTATTTACATCCCAAATAAAATAAATTTTCTGGGAATAGCCTCTGAAGACCTCTTCATTCTGGATGAATTTTGCCAAATTTTGCTTAACTGCTAAACAGTAAGAGACAGACAAAAACTTACTACACAAAAAATGTATATCTCGTCAAAACACGCAATTTATGTCCTTTACACTTTTGTTGTGGAGGTAACCGTGTCCGAAATATTCCTTGTTATTGGTTTCAATTGTGAAGTACTTGTACTTTTCTTAGATAGGAAGTGTCCGTTTTTCTTTTGTTTTACTCCTGTCCAAGCAAAGACGCTATTTGCAATTACAATCACATAACGATAGCTTTTAAAACATTTGACTACCAATTTAGCCTAATGCATTCCCTTAGTTCCTTCTACTTGTAAGGAACTAAGTAATAAGAACATTCTACTAATATTTATGTCGATTAGCATTGTGTAGAAAGAAGAATAATCTTTTGTAAGAAGTTTGTAGAGCAGCTAGAGAAAGTCATGTGAGTGTAACACATACGATTTTTTAGTTTCAAATTAATTATACATTTCGAGAAGAGTGCAAAAATATGTTTTGAGAAAGTGGAATATCTTTATAATTTCTGTACATAACGCTCGTTAATGTTGAGTTTTTTTTTTTTTTTCGTTTTTGTTTGTTTGTTTGTTTTTCACTGATATCAGCTCAGAAGTCACACGAAAGAAATAGGACGCTGACTCAGTCAAAGTTATTGTTCTGGTAAAATATAACTTTAAAATCCTTATATGTCTCTTTCTTTCCGAAGGAAGCCACGCTAAGATTTTTTTACGCCAGAAAAAATCCTTCGCCCTCTACCAGGCTTGAACCCGCGACCTTGGGCAGAGGAAGCTAACATTGTAACCATTACACCACGGAGGGCGAGTCAAATAGGGTGTACATATCTACGCGTAGCATATGCCACTTTGTGTATTAACTGACGTACCTAACCCCATAGCTAGGGCTCAAATATAAGGAGGCAAGACGTGTTAGAACTCACATTGGTCCGTAGCAGAGCGGCGGATGAGGGGGGTGTATGCCAGCTTCCTCTAACACTTTAAGAGCTCCCTCAGCAGACCACGGCAAAGCCAAACCCCCTAGTGGGAAAATACAGACCCAGTGATATATGTAAACACTCACACTGAATAATATCACAAGTTGCTGCAAAACCTCAGTAATGAGTTATAAAATAGAGGTACTATCCTTCAATTGAGTATAGATCAATTTTCCAAGGTGTTAATCTTTAATGGTGATTCCAGCAGCATAGAAACAAAGGAAGTTTACTGTCATATCAAGACCTCAATGACTGAAAAAAAACAAACGCAGACTTGATTTTCTTGAATTATAATGCCTTCACCAAACAGATGGATCTAGATAAGTTATACATTTTGCAAAACAAAAGACATGAAAATGTTTATTAATGTAATCTAGTTATTTTGTAAAATAAGAACTGAAGCTTTCCTGGCGACGTATTAATTCAAAATCTTCTCGGACTTCTAACCAGGTAACTTGCATCAAGCCAAGTTTTTACCTGGTTAGAAGCCCGAGAAGATTTTGAATTAGTTATTTTGTGTTTCCTTCTATAAACAATGTTATTTATGTCAACATCAATAGCCTGTGAAAGGCTATACTCAGTTCTCTTATAATCCATCGGTAAAATTTGGTCTAATTTTTTTGATATTTTGGTTTCTTCTTCTTTTCATACCACGATGCTTATTCTTCAGTAAGTTGACTCAGCCGAGGTGATAGCTTTACCACCTCAGTTCCTAACTGAATTGCATATTGAGGCTGATCCCTGTGAGCCATGAGTAACTTGCTGTTCTTTTGGCGCTCCCAAGCTGAAGCAACAAAGCATGCCATTACATTTTAAATGCATTTTTCTTCATTCTTATTCTCAGCACTTTTTCACTTTGCAAAATGCTCCTTGGACCACAGATTCTATTAGCTTGAGCTTTTCGGGAGGGCTTTAGGGGTTGAGGATTTAAAAATAAGTGCACACTAGTTAACATTTATTAAAATACAGTTGCAATTTTTCTGTAGATGTTACTGAAAAAGTTGAAAAATTCAAACATGTGTACAAATATATTTTTCTCTTAAACTAATAAAATTAGCAATCAATGCGCTTCTTTAGGTTTGTGTACCAATCTAAATTTAAAACTATGGATTAAATACGATAAACTATACGCCACAAGGAGAATTTTATGTTAGCACACAAAAAGCGATTATAGCGCATAAAGTTAAACTCTTAACAACGGTTTGATATAGCTCAGCACTGTATTCTTTTTATGTTCTGAGAAAATCATTATCAAAGTAATGATAAGGAAATTGTGATTTATTTTTTTAGGGGAACCTTAAAATATATATCTATATAAACGAGCTGGATGGCTCAAGCCATTTCTCTGTGCCACATTCGGAGGAGGTCGCGGGTTCGATTTTTTCTGGGTTCAGGGGGTTTCAAAGCACATATTTCCGATGACATCTCGGTATCGAATTTTTGTGTGGAATGCAATATCTTCTATATATACATAACGTGTAGAAAGTAATAAGCTTGCGGAAAAACGAAGTACGGTTATAAGAGACGTCTAACTTTAGACAGTAATAAGATAAGCATATATAAAAGTAAATTAAAATTGTTGTTGGAAGTTGTTATAATACAAAGCATAATGCTCCGCAAGCCAGTCATCAAGTTATTAAACGAACCTAATCCAGTCTTTAGCACAGATTATATCGCTGCCAGAATTCAAATCTAACTTGATAACTTCCGACATTAAAATCCCGATCAGTGATAAACATCGATTTAACTAAATGAGCCACACACGCGAGATTAGTGAAGACTTCTAAGGTCAAAGATATGACCTGTCTTGTTTTCCAAACATGTTGGCTTGAAAGAATAATTGTATTTTATACACTATCATAATTAAAAGAATATTTTACCCACTGTAAACCAGAGATACTCTGACCAGTTTTGAAGTTCTTGTTAACCTGCCTAGGCCACTACAATAATAATAATAATAGTAATAGTAGCAATAATAATAATTTATTTATTTATAGGTTCTCTATGGTTTAATCAGATAAAATTGGAGGTTATCGTTTAATATTAGATATTAACATAAAGGCGATCTAAATGAAAACTAAGATATAAATGTGTGGGTTTGTTAATTTCAAATAGATTCAAAGTTAAGCTTTAAAAAGTAAGCTCTGACCGAAATGGTGATTTCAATTCCCTTAGAATGGTCTCGTTTAAGAAAAAGTTAATCCAGTTCAAAATTGAATCCAATAAAAAGGAATGTCTAGAAAACGTGTATGACATAATCTATGTGTTTTAATGAGATTTACATTTTTGTATAGTAAATTTTTGTCTGCTTCTTATGGTTTAACCGTTATGCAAAATTCGGCAAAACTCATCCAGAGGTCTTCAGAGAATATTCCCAGAAAATTCAAAATACACATTTTATTTTTGATGTAAATATCTTTAATATATGGTACTTTAATCAAAATCGAGAAAAACAAAATCTAAAAAAAATTCTCCATGTAAAGGATAGTTTGTGTGGGAGCATTTTCTTTAAAATCTTCGTGTTGCATCCTTGAAAAAATAGATACTGAATATAAATACCAAGTTTGGTATTTAACAGTCTTTTCTTTTGTGAGCTATGCTGTCCACAGACACACGCGCGCGCGGACCTTTTTCTAAAAAATGCTGTTTTTGACCCAGCGAACTTCAAAACATATTTCCGGTGAAATCTCGAACATGGAATGTTTGGGTGGAATTCAATACCTTCTCTAGCTGCTATATACATTATATGTTCCTACACACGTGCTAGAGAAATTAAAAAACAGTCATAGATCAATAGTCTTCTAATGGTTTAAAAATATAATAGTAATAATAATAATAATCATAATAATCATTTTTTCAAAGTCGCCTTACCCTCCTCTTATATAGGTCTGACACCCCTCTAGGGGTCAGAAGCCTGTCGAGGAGCCAACGATACGAAACCACAGAATGGAGAGCCTGGAACGAGTGGTAACCAGGTATGAGCGTGAGGAAACGGATGATATGAAATGCAAGCAAAATGTATGATAGGAAAGGTGATGATGGAACAATTTGTGGAATGAGAAAACCCGCCCAGACTTCGCTTCGTCCACCACTCATGCGGGCGCTTAGGACTGAACCCGGGTCGCCTAGGTGGGAGGCGAGCGGTCTAACCGTTCGCACATGGTGCCGCCACGTAACAAAAACAACAACAATAATAATAATAATAATAATAATAATAATAACAACTACTTGCATGAAGGAGTATGGATATCACTGAGTGCATTTAAAACACACACATTTTACTTTTATTTTATTGTTTTAATATTATTATTATTATTATTTGTAATAACATACCGGTTATTATTTATAATAGCATTCATAACCTGCTCGCCTGGGTAGTGTGGTGGTAGCGTGGCTGCTTCACATTCTAAAGGTCGCGAGTTCGAATATCGTTTAGAATGAATACCCGGATAAGGTTTTTTTCGGGGTTTTCCCTTATCCTGAGAAGACGAATGTCGGGTAACTTTAAGCTCCATGGACCCCGATATCATTTGAGCATCATTTCACCAACTTCATTAATCGTCCAATACGACCACCAGGTTAAAATGAAAATAATAATAATAATAATAATAATAATAATAATAATAATAATAATAATAACAACAACAATCTGTGTGTGTTTTATGGTCAAAGTAAACTCGACTTATGGCATAGGTACATACATACATTATGCTAAATGCTGTGTTAAAAAGACTAGCAGAGAACACTGAACGAACGAAGGATAAAATGGAACACAGCAATTGACCCAATGTCGTCATCTTCACGATAAAGAAGCAACATTAATTATGATGATACTGACGAGGCTGTAAAGGTCACCGGGCAACCGCACAGAGAAAACAAGAACAGTATAATCTTGGCAACAGCGCTGGAAATGCAACTTCATTTAGATACTTATCGTTTCTTTATCACAGGAAGGAGACAAATCCCCTCTCTAGCCACAGTAGAATATATATTTTTACTTTCTCTAGCATGTATGTACAAAGTACATAACGGATAAAGAAGATCCTATTGCACTGTACCCAAAAATTCGCTATCGAGATTTCACCGGAAATATCTGTTTTCCAATCCCTGAATTAAAATAAAAACATTTCTAGAAACATGTTCATGTATGTGTGTGTGTGTGTGTGTGTGTGTGTGTGAGAGAGAGAGAGAGAGAGAGAGAGAGAGAGAGAAAGTTGAGTTTTATTTATGGTCACTCTTTAACTGCTGTGGTTCTCAGCGGCCTATTCTATACTGGGCGTGAAAGACCGCTTACTTTTGCTCAGAGGCCTCTTTTATCAAGCTTGAGGTTTTTTACGCACCGTAAATCTACGACCAATAACTTTTAAGTTTTTGACTTATGCTGTCCACAGACACACACACACTGACCTTTTTCTAAAGATATTGTTTTTGGATTCAGAGTCTCTGAAAGAATGCATTTCCGGTGAATCTGGGTAACGAATTTGTGGGTGCAATTCAACACCTTCTCTATACTCTATGTACATAGAACGTGTAGAGAAAGTAAAAAGAAACGGTGAAACGAATCATGTGAACTCTCTCCCCATACTCCCGTGCTTGCTAAGCAACCTTTTCTCTGCACGTTTGCTATATTAGTCTTCCCCTTAGAGCAGATGTTTAATTCAAAAATTGACTCAACACAACGATGTCATGATATGGGTTAAGATTAGGATTCATATTGACGGGGTCCTCAGAGGAACGTCTTACATGACCCCAGGGAAGCAGGAGTGAGAGGAGAAGACCCCGAAGGTTGATCAGATCCTGATGACAATGGACGCGAGCATGGCGGCATCCCTAACGGTTACAGATGGAGCACCTCCAATGCCGCCCGGTTCCAAGCCCGAGACTCCGGTGGTCCACCCGAGGCAGCCCACACTCGAAAGTCCCGAAGGCGAGTCACGATCGAGCGGTACTATTATCGGTGAGAAATTACCTTGTGATTGACATTCTGCTGACACGTCCGTCTCGGTACGCTGTTGCCCTATTTACTCGCTGTCCATCTACAGCGACATACGTTCCACTGTTTCCTCTCCATACATACCTCTCATATGTTGAACTATTTTTCCCCATTTCTTACTAGTTGGCTCATATATTCCTTTCCACGTTGGGTCCTGTATTTCACTAAGGTTTTATTATTTCGGCTAAAGTAACCTCAACTTACTTATCACGGATGTAACATTTTACAAATCACAGTGTCACATAGTATTTCTAGGATGAGAACAATAGCAATGTCCGCGATAATATAAAAGGTAGCAACGATTAAAAATATAAATCCTTACGGAATCTATGTATAACATTACCGAACTTTTCCCTTAATGAAATCAAACAATCAGATTGCAAACAATTGATCAGTCATGCATGAGAAAACGCGCGTAAATTTCCACTGAACCACGTAGGTTTTGCAACGCCGATGACATCTCGTCTCTGGCGGCTATGTATTCTTACACTATGATTGGTCAGCAACCTGACGAGCCCCTGCCAGTAGACGACACACCCCACAAGTGTCAATCACAAGGAAATTGCTCACCGATAATAATGACGGAGCCAGAATAAATACAGTACGTAAGCCATTATCCAGCCGCAACACGCTGTACACCGTCTCCTGTTCCTTCAACTCTGAAAGTGCTGACAAGTAAATGACGGGATCAGGAAATGGTGGACCGAACAATTCGGGGGATAAAAGGAACTGTCCCTGCATTCGCCTGGCAACCCGGAGAAACCCCTGATAAAAACCCATCGGAAATCGAACCCATAACCTCCCAAATGCAAACCACTGTCGAAACTGCCTTGTGCAGTGTTTCATGACATACTTTGAATGAACGTTCGTAAAAGAAACTTCCCAAATTTGCAATATTGACAAAAGAGATCTGAAATTTAAAATCCATCATATGGTATTTCAAGAGAATTTTTAAGAGAAAATCAAAGTTTTAGAACATTTTTAAAGTAAAGGGTAGCTTTGGGTGATGAAATTTTCGAGAAAATCTTGTTTTCCTTGGAAAATGCTGAACTTAAATATCAAGTTTGGTGGTTCTCTTCTCAGGATAAGGGGTAGCTCCGAAAAAAGTCTTATCTGGATAACTCACCTTATCCAAAATTTGAACTCAGGATTTCTTGAATGTGATGCAGGAGGCAGACACTCTACCCCACTCTAATTTCGTTTCTATTTGTTTGTTCGTTTTTCGTTTTTGAGTTAGGCTATTCATAGATACACGGACACACACACACGGACCTTTTTGTAAAAATACGTATTTATTTAGTTATTTATTCTAGGGACCCTAAAACTTGTATTTCCATTGAAATCTTGGTGTCACATTTTTAGTGGAGTGCAGTAATAGTCAAAGTACCTAAAATCTACCGTGCAAAACTGGATAAAGACTGCCTGTAGTCGAGTTGTCAGCGAGCTGCCTTCACACCCGTAGGTCCCAGGTTCGATTCCCGGCTGGGGTGGGGAATTTTTCTTTAACCAGAATTATTTCCTATCCCCCACAGAGTATGGAAGTATGTACGTGTGTGTGAGGAAAATAAAACGATTTAAATCTATTGTAAATTACGTACAGACAACAAGTTGTTTCTAATGCAAAGCCTTCCGATATGACCTTAGATGTTAAAGGAGGCTACATAAATGAAACAAAAATGAAAACTGGTTAAGAGCGTTTGCTTTACATTCCAATGAATAGATTAAAAAGAATATCCTGTGTAATGTATTTTACTGTCACACGTTAAATTGCAAAGAAGACATATGTTAGGTGTGAAAGTATTATTTCTTTATGGAAGCAATAGAAAGCACCGGTGCTCAGAAAGGGACTTTTGGTTATGTGAAAATCGGTGCGGTTATCTTCACAGAAAACCAAACAAATGTGAAAGTGTGTTAAGATCTTAGGTGAACATCGCCCATTGCGCAAGATGGGCGGATTCCCAATAAACTGAAGTTGCCTAGCCCGGAAATGAGGGGTCTAAGATACATCCGGTGCAACAAAGAAAACAAATTAACAGGATGCTTAGAAAGAGATGTGATATAAGTAGGAAAAATAAGTAAGCCATTAGCTTTCTCTAGCCACTATTGTTTATTTGTATATAGCTTCTATAAAGTTTTCCTAGAAAGCTTATCTTTCCATATACTTCGTGAAGATCCTGATAATCTTTACCAGAAATACTATCATGACACATTTCCTTGAAAGAAACATAGTCAGATGCTTAAAACGGATAACTATGTACTGGACTACAAACCAGTTCTCTTTACACACCACGAGAAACAACTGAATAACGATGGTAGTGATTTAAAAACGACAAAGTCATGAATATTCAAAACAATAAACTACATATGTCTTGGAAATTTTCAAGTCCACGAAAAATGTAGGTATTGGTATTAGAAATAACCTATAATTTTAGAGAGCTCTAGGGTTTTTTTGTTTTTCTTCCCTGCGATTGATATGTGCCTATCTCTTATGGTTCAAAGTTAGTACAAATTATGCAACATTCTTTCCAAATAAAAATGCTACACTGGATATCCCTATAAAATTGAATCTTCTTGGTCTAGAAAATATCTGAGATATGTGATAGGTATTTTAATCAAAATCGTTAGTCATTTTTGAGAATATCAATTATTTCTAAAAGTCCTCCATGTAAAGGGTAGTTTGGCGTTGGGAGATTTTCTTGAAAATCTTCTAGTTACAATTTTTGAAGATGCTAAACATAGTTTCGGAGTTTTGCAGACATACATGCACTTTTTCCTTTTTCTAAAAATGCTTTAAGTTTAGTATCTTCCAAGAATGTGACAGAAGATTTCGAGGAAAATCTCCCACCCCAAACTACCCTTTACATGTAAAATGTTTCGAAAATGTTGATTTTCTCAAAAACGTCTCTAACGAATTTGATTAAAATGCCGCATATTAAAGGTATTTACATAAAAAGTAAAATGTATATCTTGATTTTTTTGGGAATAGCCTCAGAAGACCTTTTTATTCTGGGTGAATTTTGCTGGGTTTTGCATAACTAGTAAACTGTAAGAGATAGATAAAAACTTACTACACAAAAATTATAGATCTCGTTAAAACACAATTTATGTCACATATATTTGTTTCGTGCAGTTGAAAATGTTTGTGATATTCCTTGTTATTGGTTTCAGTTTTAAAATACTTCAAATATTTCACATATGGGAATTTGTCACTCCTGAAATGCAAAGAAACGGATTTCATCCACATGGCAATCAGTTTTTAGAAGATTTGACTATCGTTTTAGTCTAATGTATCCCATTATTTCCCTTCTACTTGTAAGAAAGAATACTGCTTAAGTTTATATCGATTAGCATCAAGTAGATAGAGGCATACGCTCTTAAACAATAATTTGTTACAGAAATGTTGAGAAAGTCATGTGAATGGAACACATCAGATTTTTAATTTTCTAATTTTGGGGAGGGGCCCCCTTCAGTAAGGCCGGTGATCCTGACTTTGTAAGTTAGGGGGCTGAAAGTGCCTTGCCCCCCACCGTAATTCGGTGCCTATGGACAAAGCTCTTATTACAGAAAAACCACATGCAACATACCTATTTCTTATATGTTAAGTCGACTCTTCTGTCCTTTTTGTTAGCGTATTTATCAATTATGTCGTCAAGAAAAGGCTGTTTCTCCTGTAGATCATTCAGTAAGTCCTTGTGGATGAAGATGTTGGCCAAAGATGTTAGTCTTTCCTGGGTCATTGAGCTCCGCAAATAAGCCTTTACGCGTTTGAGAGCAGAAAAACTTCTCTCCACTGCAACTGACGGCAACGTTACTACGAGCGAGAAAAGTTTGTACACCTGCTGAAATATATTATTGTTTCTTTGGACCAACTTTAATGTTTGTGTAATGGAAACATTATGCTGGTATTCTTCGTTTCCATAAAAAATCTCAAGTTCCGTTTTCAAACGACTTATTTTAAATAAGTCTGGAAATGCTTCCTGAAGAAAGGTGAGAGCATCAATGGGAAAAATGGTTGAATGCTGCAGAAACCTCGAAGAATCAGCCAGGGTAAAAAACTGAAGTTTTCCAAGGTCTTGGAATCTAAGGGTAATTTGCGCCAAGATCAAATCTAATATTTCAAAATACAATAATTTGTACTTCTGGAAAAGCTCATCTTGAGACAATTTAGCATATTTTAGTCCTGAAAACTCCCCTCTTTGATTAGCTGTTTCAAAAAAATTGACGAAAACTTCATCAGTTCTTTTTCTTTGAAGTATATCACAAATGTTTTCTATTTGCTTCTGGCAGAAAATTATGTCAAGAGAATTTTTTTTAAGAATGTCAAATAAAAGACCAGTAACCTCAAATATCTCGTTAAAAAGAGTGACCAAAAATGCAAATTCAAAATCATTCATGTTACTGAGTAACATATTTGAAAGCCGAACTGCTATCTGATCTGATTCAAAATCCTGAGCTATCTCCCGAAAAATCTTAGCGAGATCATTCCAGTTTTCTTCAACCACTTTCAGCAATGTTGAGTATGAACTCCATCGGGAATCTGGTGCAGTGGGTATACGCCGCCCTATAACGCTGTCTAAGGCATAGTTTCTCTTGGGCGAGTGATGAAAAAGTGAAGGGATTCCAGCAATATCAGCAAAAAAGATGCGACATTGAGAAATTTGTTTCAGTGTGCTTTGTATGACTATATTCATCCTATGGTCTAAACAATGAACAAAGAGTGCCTGAGGTGCAAAATCCTTCACCTTTTTCTGCAAACCATTTAAATGCCCAGACATAACACTGGCGCCATCGTAGCATTGTCCTATAAGTTTTGACTGATAATCAAACGGTTGCAACACAGAATCAACCAAGGCAAACAATGCGTCCGATGCTCTATCACAACTGACATCAAAGAAGCCCAAAAAGCGTTCAATTAATTCACCACTATTGTCTACTAATCTGACAATTATGGAGCACTGAGATTTTTGTGTGATTTCTGTAATATCATCAACTTGAACTGAAAAAAAGTCGCTGTTGCATATTTCCTGCTTGATATAATAATCAATGTACTCCGAAATACAGTCAATAATCTCGTTCTGTACTGTTTTTAAATCCTCGGTAAAGACACTTTTAATTTTATTGTAGTGGGTCTGAATCTCTAACGGGCTTGTCAAAATTAACAATGATAGTAGTTCTTTGAAATTACCCCTATTAGATGAAGGTGAGCTTTCATCATGATCACGAAAAGCAAGTTCTTGTCTGGTCAAATAGAGGATTGCATTAATTACAACCTTAAAAATTAATCTATTCAGTCTTACATTCTCATTATATTGAGCAACATATAACCGATTGTTTTCTTTCAGAGCACCAGCAACAATGTTCTGATTCTTTTCGAGTTGCTTCAACTTTAGCGCGCATTTAAGATGTTCAGCAGAGTCCGAATGTTTATGTAATGAGCGATTGATGTTCAAAATGTCACAAAAACCAGCACTATTCCACACTGTCTGTTTTATACCAAGCAATAAGCACGGCCAACAAAACAGTTTTTCCATATAACAACTACCGCACAGCCACTCGTAATCACTGTACCACGAACTTTTAAAGTGCTTTTTGTAACGCTTTACACCTTTTTGTTCCACTTTTTGTGCCGACAAATTAAGAATAGGTGTTGGTCTTTTCGTTAATAGAACATCCCTTTTATCGCAATCAGTCCACCGCGAAAATGGAGTTTGTAATATACTGCACACGATATCATTTTGCGGATTCATCTTTCCACTAACTTTTACTGACAAAACATTAATTGGAAATAAGAAGATGCAGGGGAACTGCCTATTGTTCGCTTAGATGGCTAAGATCCTACTCCTGTACTGCCAACTACAGCGTTATCCCCTTTTGGAAACTCGTTGTCATGGCAACCGAGGATAACCATACAGCTACATATCGATTGACAAAACGTAGCTGCTTGGCGGGCCCAAGGTCATCCCCTCTTTCGTTCCTTTTGTTACCCAGAAGGCAACTGGCGGCTCCCAGGCTCCTACTCATTCCTCAGTTCATTATGGTCTCGACGTGTTGTTTGGATACCTACTCTAGCATGCAACAAATTAAACACCTACATTCAGATTTAATAAACTAAAAATCTTACGTTACTTTCACATGGCTTTCTCTGTCTATTCTGCAACAAACAATTCTCACAGAAGCTTATTTTTCTATCTACGATTATTTGCGTACAGACTTTTATTACATACTTGAATAAGGGAATACGCTAGGCTAAAGCGATAGTCAAATCCATAGATTGTCAAATCTTTCAAGAGCTGGTCAATTCGATGCCATTGATATTCCTTTCTCTTTGCTTGACCAGGAGAAATAAAATGAATAACGATTTTCCATTTGAGAAATGTAAACCAATAATTAGGAAATGGCTAACTGCAAAAAATAATTTATTTGGCATAAGTTGTGTATTTTAAAGAGATCTACACTTTATGTAGTGATATTTTATTTATCTCTTATGGTTTATCAATTATGCAAACGTCATCCAGAAGAACAGAATTTCAGAGGCTATTCTCAAAAAATGTAATTTAGCATAAAAACATCTTAAACATATTTAATCAAAATCTTTTTAGAAATTTTTGTGAAAATCAACATTTTAAAAGATGATCCATATAAAGGGTAGTTTTGGGTGGAGCGATTTTCTTGAAAATCTTTTTTGGAAAATGCTAAACATAAACATCAATTTTGGTATTTAACTGAATTTCGTTTTAGCTATGCTGTTCACACACACACACACACACACACACACACACACACACACACACACACACACACACACATACACTTAGTGATAATTGTTGTTTGCAGTGGCATTAATTAAATGTGCATTAGAAGGCAGGGACATAGGAGCCCCCCCCCCCAAATAGTAAGTAACATGTTAAAATTTTTCACCCAATGTGTGAATAATAAAACTGAGCATACAATATCATAGAAAAAGAAACGTCCAGTACGGTATTAAGGCAGTGTAAAATGTTCTCTCCGTTGGAAATAAATAATAACTAATATAATTGTTATTCTGCATCGTGTTGTTCTATTATAATCGTTATATTTATGTCTGATTTGCCTTGTCATAGCACTTCGAGTAATTTTTATACACGTTTAGGCTTATAATAACACGTTAAGAGCGTAGCTGAAAGTGTCACATTTTGCAGCTGAACAGCATTGCCAAATATAAAAACATGGCTTGTGAATTCTAGAGGGTGATGGTATTTCATAACTGGTAGAAGGGCGAATCCGATCGATTTTTGAGTTGAAGGGACCTGAAAGTAACTTGCGTTTGGAAGAACCATATTTTATTGTAAAGTGTAAACTTTGGAGGAACCAACAGAAATTGTGTTTTAAGCTGCCAAGAAATTTGGAAGAGCTTTATACATTGATTGTCCGCTTCCCCGTCGTATAAAAATTTGCGTTATTTGTTGCAATATGTACTACTTGCTTGTTCCATTGTTTGTGCGGCTGTGAAAATGATTTTTCTGGTGTGGCCGAGATGTTTGCGTTAGCTCCCGAGACAATGGCGGCGTGTAGCAGAAGTGTACACCTGATTGATATGGTTTCTTTATATCCTTCTTACTCACCACTTTGTTTATCTTATTATTCAATGTGTGGTTAGGATGAAAAACCAAAGGTGAAGTATAATTATGATTACTTACCTATGGCATTCGCGTACCTTTATGTGAACTTTCCTCAACAGTTCAAGGCGCATGCTAGACCGCTCATAGCAATCGACAGAGTTTATTTCTTTAATTTAACTCTAGAATAAGTACTCGTTAAAATATTTTTGTTGAATTATTAGTTTCTCATAAATATGATTAAAATTGCTCTTTTCTGCTGTCTCTTTTTGGACTGTTTCATTCATTGTCACATGGCACATTATCAGATGTTGCTCACACTGACAACATAGCCCTTAGTTCGGAGTTTGGCCGCTAACTTGTCAGATCCCAACTTACGAAAATAGAGGTAGACATACTCCGTATTTGCATTTAAAATAAGAAAAATTAAAACTTATTTTAAATATTTAATTCATTGTTTGTTTACTATCAGATCAACAAAATAGCGAAAAAAAAAACTATTAGATGTTTTCAATAAAAATAAAAAGTAGATTTAAATAGATTTGCTTACCAATGTACGTCTGTTGTGTTTTTCACACTAGCTTAACTCTGAGATTGTGTAAACACAAACTGAAATAATTAATATTAGGCGAAGTCGCAAACACTCTCCATAAAATAGAATTCAGCCTCTTTATCGTAAACGCTAAACGTCCACTAAGCAACTATTCTGAGGGAAGTAGGCTTAGGGAATCTCTCAAATGGATATTCATACCAGTAGTTGGCCATACTGCCCGTATTTAAAGTGTGCAGGTATCCCTTTGTGCGTTAAAAGAGTTACAGAACTCAACGGAACTATTTCAAATTAAAATCGGTCAGTGAGGAACTGGCGTGAACGAACTTTATTTTTCCCCGCTCAACGCCTCCTTTGATAAATATGAACATTTCTTAATTGACATATGAGCTTCGCTATTTAGAATCAAAATAAATGTCAAACGTTTACAGTGATCTGCCGCAACCAGGGAAGAAACACTAAATGGGTGATTATAATCGCAAAATGTTCGGAATATTCTTAAATATGTCAGAGACATCTTTGGAATTTGATAGTATATGTCGATATATTCTTTATTAAGGAAAAGCTGTAGATATGAATGTAGGTAGACTAAGAAGTACATTTATTATTGTATTTTATCTCTATAATGGGCGTAAATATTTTTACTTTTCAAATTGGGGAAACCGGCTATTTTTATCTATTTACTTATTTAGACAAAAATATTAATTTTAGTTTTACCCCGTAAATAACATGACTGGTTTTGTTCCATTTATATCAGATAATTAAAATGCACTCTAAACTTGAATAGGTACATGAAAGAATAGTATTTTAATTTGATACTGTAATCTACAATAAACTATTTTATTGTGTTATTGTTTGTTTAGGATTTTTTTAATTTTCTGTATCACATATATAATAGATAGAGAAAGTATTGCATTGCACCCAAAAATTGAACACCAAGATTTCACTGAAACTATATGGCTTGAGGTCCCTTAAATAATAACAATAATAATAATAATAATAACAAATAATAATAATAATAATAATAAAAACCTTTTTAGAAAAATATCAGTGTGTCCGTGAACAGCATAACTCAAAAAGGTTGGTTAAATGCTAAAGTTGATATTCAAGTTCAACATTTTCTAAAGTTACGATACAAATATTTTCAAGAAAGTTCTCCATTCAAACTAGTCAGTACATAGAACAATTTTGATTTTTTTTAAAAATGACTGACTAATGATTTTGATTAAAATGCCGTATATTAATATCTCGTATTTTCTGGAAATAGCCTCTGAAGAACTTTTAATTCTGGATAACTTTTGCATACCTGGTAATCCGAAAAAAGATTGATAAAAACTTACTGCCCATAAAAATGTAGATCTTGTTAAAGTACGCAATTTATATCAAATACATTTTCTTGTGAACTTAATCCATTGCTTGTTGTTGGTTTTAATTTTAGTATATATCTACTGTTCTCAGGTGGGAATTAGTTTTTCTTTCTCCTGACCAAACAAAGGGAACTGAACTTCAAAGCCAGGCACCTGCTCATACAAGATTTGCCTATCGCTTAAGCCTGGAGTATTTCCCTATTCCCGTAGTATCTACAAGGAAGTGCAGTAAAATCCCGTAATTACTCTCTCCAAGGGACGCGCAATAATTGGGATAGCACTACCAACGGGATATGTGTGAAAAAACAATTCTGACACAATTTAATGGGCAATGCAACATAATAAATGTATTTGGATATTCGGGTGGAGTAAATGCAAAATGAAAAAGAAGTCATTTCTTATGAAAAAAAAATTTGGTTGTTGATTACCGTGTAATTTACGTCTATTTACATTCACGATTTGACCATTTGTACTATGTAACTCGCTACACAATGCTACCTGACCGGCCTAGGGGATGGAGTGCATTTATGACGGTCGGAGTGGCGGAAAACCCTATCACAATCATTCTTCACTGCCTATTACTCTCTCATTATCCGTTATAACTGTTTTGTTGCCAGTTATACTTGTTTTCTGGCAGTGAAATATGTAAAATATGCTGATATCTTTCGCCATCTTTGCTTCGCTGGCTTTCGTAATGTTTCCCGCGGGTGTTGGAAAGCGAGGGAAATCTTTGCAGTCAGAGGTTGAGATTAGGCAGTTAAGAATTGCTGTCGTGTGGAATGTATTGATATATATTTCTACTTATTTCGTTTCAAGTAACATAATAAAAGGATAAAACACCTTTAAAAGTGTACCAACATTCCTTTCAAGAAAAGGTAGTGTTATAGCCGGATATACCGACCGTAGGAGTTTTCTAGGTAAGCACTCGACCCCTCGACCGCTGAGTACAGTTTAACTACATATTTTCTCAGCATACTTTTAAAAGATTCAACATTTCGCAATTTATTTACAATATTTGTATTTTTTTGACGTAAAAAGCGATAATAGCGGGATTTGGAAGCGTTAAAGGGCGTAAAATAATGCAGTATTAATATGGAACGTTCAGAGACTTTACAAAAAAAGTGCAATGAACAGGATAGCTTATAATAGGGATTACAGAGTTTTACTGTATGCAATAAAACATTCATTCAAATGTTTATCTTGAATAACATGAAATAGAAGAATAATTTTTTTGAAAAAAATACACGAATCATGAATGTAATACATTAGATCATTATAATGTATTTACCTCTTTGTATAAAACTCAGCAATAACAGTAGTAGTTTACTTTTCATATTCGTTGCAAGAAAAATCAGTGATCCTTTGTTCGTGTTTTTATTTAAGGACTCAGTACTTTATGAATCTTGAAATGTCTAGAAACGAATAATTGGATATTTAATGCAGGTTCAAGGTCGCACTGCCGAGAATAGATCGGGTTCCATTTTCTTGCAGTGACTTTATTGACCTCGCCCTGGTTCTATTGGCTGACATTCAATGTGACCGTCTTTTTTTTTCTTTTTCTTTTTCTTTTTAAAAACAGTAACGGAGTCTGATCAGGACTCCGGTACTGTATCCCTATTTACATTTTCCCGTAGGTTTTACTGATTACTGGTTTTACTGTTTTTTTTTTTTTACAAACATATACACATTGCACAAACATATAACATCCATGCCCAAGGCGGGACTCGAACCCACGATCCCCTGCCCACGAAGCACCAAAGCGAGACGCTTTAGCGAGCGCGGCCATGGGGACAGGCTTCTTGAGCACCATATGCTGTCTTCCTGAGGACATTTTGTTTTTTTCAATCTTTGTTGAAATTAAGCTTGATGGCAAATTAATAATAAGTAAATTTGGGAATTACCAGGTTCTCCATTATATTGAGTTGAGAAGAACAAGTAGTGCGAACGTTGAAACCTGGAAGAAAATAACTGTTCCTGCCAAAATACTTTTAGCAAAAAGACAATGTACGTAGTGGATAGAGAGAGAGAGAGAGAGAGAGAGAGAGAGAGAGAAAGAGTGCTCAAAAAAGAAAAGTCCGTTAAATACCAAACTTATTGTATTAAATTCAGTATTTTCCAAGGATGCGACACGAAGGTTTTCAAGAAAATCCCTCACCCTAACTATCCTTTACACAGAACATTTTTCGATTTTTTTTTTAATTTTTCAAAATCGATTCTAACGATTTTGATTTAAATACTACAAGTAAAAGACATTTTCGTGACAAACGAAATGTATATCTTGTATTTTCTGGAAGTAGCTTCTGAAGATCTCTTCATTCTGGATGGCTTTTGTGTAACTGGTAAACCGTAGAAGACAGACAAAAACTTACTACACAAAAAATATAGATGTCGTTCAAACACACTATTTATTCATATATATCTTTTTGTACAATTAAGTCTTTGTTATTGGTTTTAATTGTAACTAATTAAACTTTTCTTCAAACGGAAGTCATCTTTCGTTTCATAACTTTTATTTTACTCCTAGTCATACAAAGGGAACCTAGCGATAGCTTTTAAAATATTTGACTATCGCGTTAAACAGAATGTGTTCCCTCATTTCCTTTTTGCTTACAAGTAAGCAGTAATAAGACGATTATTGCTAATGTTTATCTTGATTAGCGTGATGTAGATAAATGCATAATCTTTGGTTTATTTGCAGAACAGGTAGCGAAAGTCAAGTGAATGAAAGTGATCAGATTTTTCTTTTATTCTAACGTATCTGCAAACTTACAATCTGTTCAACAATTTAATAATAAATAATAATTAAATACGTTATTTTTATTGACTATGGCCCATTAGTCATTTAATATTTCCTTATAATTACTTTCTCTACACGTCCTATGTACATAGTGTATAGAGAATTATTTTATTGCACTCAAACATTCGATACTTAGATTTCACCGGAAATACATGCTTTGGGACCCACTGAATCCCCAAAAAGTATTTTTAGAAAAAATGTCTGTGTGTGTATTATGTGTGTGTGCGTGCAACATAGCTCAAAAACGAAAAATCCGTTAAATTCCAAACTTGATATTTAAGTTCAGTATCTTCCAAGAATGCGACACGAAGATTTTCAAGAAAATGCCCCCGACCCAAGTACCCTTTACATGGAAAACAATTCAAAAACTTGGTTTGCTCAAAAAGACTAACGATTTTGATTAAAATCACTTATATTTAGATGACAAATAAAACGTAGGTATATCTTGAATTCTCTGGGGATAGCCTATGAAGACCTCTTTATTCTGGATTAATTTTTCTGAAGTTTGCGTAACTGATAAACCGTAAGAGATAGACAAAATCTTTCTGTATAAAATTGCCGATCTCCTTAAAACACAACTTATTTCATATACATTTGTCCGTGGAATTGGCCGTTTCCGATATATTCCTTGTTATTGGTTTCTGTTTTAAAATACTTAAACTTTTCTCGTAGGAACTTGTCAACTCCTCGCCACGCAAAGAAACGGATTTCATTCCCAGAGCAACCGTATTTTAAAACATTTGACTATTGGTTTAGTCTACCATATTCCCTTATTTTAAATTCCCTAAATAAGGGAATATGGTAGACTAAACTAAGTAATAAGACAATTTCTGCTAATGCTAATCTCAATTATCATGAAGTAGATAGAAGAATAAGTTTATTAACAATAATTTGTTACAGAGGTGTAGAGAAATTCATGCGAATGAATCACACCAGATTTTGTTTGTTAAGATGTGAAAAGCAGTTTTAAAACCTGGACCTCTATAGTCTGTTAGTTGTGCTGGTACTCTTATCTAGTAAATTTATCGCCCGTGTATTGGTATCACTGGGTATCACTTGGGATTACTGACGAGACGTACTGGTACGTTTCTATACTTAAATAAACTTCTTCCGCTTTAAACTTTTACAATAAAAATGCCTGCCGTTCCTGTTTAACATTTGGAAGCTGTAAATCAGGATGCAATTGTTTATTACTGATGAGCCAGGGGTAGTAACAAAGGGACGGAGAAGTTTGGGTTGAAAGCACTTTAGTATCTCGATGTTTGAATTGCTTGCTCTACCCATAATTGAATTCCATATGTCCGTAATACCAATGTTTTATATCATACTAGGTGGCTCAGGGTTTCGTCTGGAACTAACATTCGGGAGGTCGTGGGATCGGTTTCCGGCGGCCGACCTCTGTGACCCATGGTTTATTCCGGGTCACTAGGCGAATGATGGGGAGGATTCATTTCTCCGAACTCCCTATCCCTTCATTTCATCTCAACCGCCTATTCCAGGGTTGTGAGTGTCGACAAAGACTGTGACAGAGGCGCCATTGTGTGGAAGTGACTGCGCTCTGGAAATACGGCTCTAGCGGCGGGATGACGCTAGTGATTGCAGATTCAGGTGGTATATCCGGAAATAAGTCACGGGCTCCTGGCACTTCCCGCGTCTCTACCACTCTGCAACAAATTATTGTTAAAAAGCTTATGCATATATTTACTTCTTGCTAATCGAAAACAAATTAGCAGAAACTTACTACTTGCTTCCTTGTAAGTAGAAGCGAAATGAGGGAGTACCATAGGTTAAAGTGAGAGTCAAAAGCTGGTTGCTATGTGACCGAAGTTCCTTTTGTTTGTTCAGTTTGTATGGACAGGAGCTGACAAATTCTTGTATGAGAAAAATATAAGTTTTTCAAAGCTGAAACCATTAACAAGGAATATCTCAAAAACGACCACCTCCACGAAAAAAATTTATATAACATAAATTCTGTGTTTTAACATGTTCTACATTTTTTGTGGGTAAGTTTATGGCCATCTCTTACGGTTTAGTAGTTATGCAAAATCCCGTAAAATTCATCCAGAATAAAGTAGACTTCAGAGGCTATTCCCAGAAAATTCAAGATATAATTTTATTTCTCAGGTAAATATCTTTAATATACAATATTTTAATCAAACTCGTTAGAGCCATTTTTGAGAAAATCAATTTTCGAAAAAAATGTCCATCTAAAGGGTAGTTGGGGGTGGGAAGATTTTCTTGAAGATCTTCGTGTCGCATCCTTGGAAGATACCAAACTTAAATACCAAGTTTGGTATTCAACGGTCTTTTTGTTTTTGAGTTATGCTATCCACAGGCACACAGACAGACACTCACGGACCTTTTTCCAAAAACGCTTTTTTCGGTTTCAGGGTATTTCCGGTGAAATCTCGGTATAGAAGTTTTGGGTGCATTACAACACCTTCTCTATGTACAACACCATGTACATAGTAGTATAGAGAAAGTAAAAATGTATATAACATACATTGTGTGTTTTAACGTGATCTATATTTTTTATGTTGTATGTTTTTGTCTGTCTCTTACGGTTTACCAGTTACGCAAAATTCAGCAAAATTCATTCGGAATAAAGAGGTCTTTAGAGGCAATTCTCAGAAAATTCATGATATACATTTTATTTTCCATATAAATATCTTTAATATACGGTATTTTAATCAACATTATTAGAGTCATTTTTGAGAAAATCAAAATTTTAGAATTTTGTTCCATGTACAGGGTAGTTTGGGGTGTATGATTTTGCTCAAAATCTTCGTGTCGCATTCCTAGAAGACACTAAACTTAAATAGCAAGTTTGGTATTTTACCAACTTTTCATTTTTGAGTTCAAGGCACATAGGTATCACAGGAACATTGGTACACAGACACATACACACACACACACACAGTAACACACACAGTAACACACACACACACACACACACACACAGTAACACACACACACATACGGACCTTTTTTTGGAAAATACCTTTTTTTTTTTATACAAGAGACCCTAAAACGTCTATTTCCAGTGAAATCTCGGTATCGAAAGTAAAAAAAAATAAGATATTTTAGGAAAGTAACTTAGGGTGATACACTTGTGAAATTTGGAAAATCCACAGTATGTAAGACATCTTATTGAAATACATACCATCTATTGTACAGAATAATGGTAATATTTTTGTCAAGTATCAACATTCTAGCTTACAAGGTTATTTAAATAATAAATTTTATTGTTTTAATTCATTGTTCTAATAAAATGAGCTACGTGATACATATTTAAAAATATTCATGTAGAAGAATCTGTTTTACAAATTGAGTTTACGAATTGATCTGTCATATTATATTTTCTCTATATTAGCCCTAGTTGGTGGGGAAAATGTATTACACTTCGTACTTTACAAAATTCTTGATTTATGAACATTTAACGATTTATTTATCAAAATTGGAACATGACTATTTTCTTTATTGTGCTTTTGAGAGACAGTGTATACATTTTTAAACAATTTGGTGCAAAATTGCATCGTGTGAAACATTTTGACTATGGAAAAGTGTTGGCAAAAGTTTTGCGAGAAAATAAGGTTTAAAACTGGGATTTGGGAGTTAACAATCACGGGTCTACCCATCAATACCTTCAGTTAATTGGTAGTTAAAGTGCGCGAAATGTAAAATCTATACATTTCCATAACCTTTAGAATTCAAATCATTTTATTATGAAACAAAATACCTTTTTCATGTTTCTCAATTTTTGGTCAAATTTTATAAATGCATCACTTTAAGAGTCACTCTTTGTGGTGTAGTTGTACCCAAGATTGCGAGTTCAAACCTGGCGGAAGGTGTGGGATTTTTTACGATCGCAAAAATCCTTACTATGACTTCCTTCAGAAGAGAAGTAAAGCTGGTGGTTGATTTGTTCGTAAAGAGCTCCATAGTTTAAAAGAGGTTCCTGGGAAAAATGTATCGCCATTTCGCGTCCGCAAGTCTGATTTCGCCTTACAGTGCCACCTGTGGGCCTCGAGCTGATCCCTCGTCACCATAACGCATAGTGGCGAACTCACGAACTATAAATTCAAATTCGATCATGGAAACATCGTAACGGTGCCCTTTGGGCCACTTAGGAGCTGTAGAAAATACTACTACTAGTATCACTAGCATTACCACTGCCACTTTAAGAAAATTGCTAACCCTTAATAGTACATGCTATGTATTAAAATACTTAAATACGCTGCATCACTAGATTTAAATGCACATAACCACATTACATGATAAATATACAAAAAGCAAATAATAAACGGACTGTTAATGATCATTTCATTTTGCATTTGCTCCCTCTCGTCATGAATTTAGGATCTAGAAAGTTTTCGTTCATAGGGAGTAAAAGCTAATTAGTAGACAGTACCTAATTATTTAGATTATAGCAATGATATCTATATTCGTTTCGTGAATTGTTTTCATCGTAAAAGTTGTGAAATTGTCCAGCTTATTAAACTATCAATTTTATAAAAAGAAATGAGCGCATTAAATAAGGTGTTCTGTCATATATTTTCCTATATTTTGTAACTGGTGTAAACTGGAGAGTGTTTTTTTAAAAGCTAAAAATATCTATTGAGGGCATGGACTCTCGCAGTATATTCTCTAGTTAAAAAAGTTGAAGGGATTCATTCTTGAGAATAAGGTGAAGAGAACTGCAGTATTTTCCCCTCAGTAAACAAGTGGAATTCCCGCCTTATAAAAGTTCCACTAAATGTTGCGCACATAATCTGACGCCGAGGAGACTTAGCCTTGGTCCAGAAACAAAAACAAACATCTATTCACAAACCACTTGTTTCTGCAGTTTCAGAGATCACAATCATAATCAGTTCGTTTCTAACTGCTGCCTCGTTTAAATGTACTGCTGTGGAGTAATAAACCTGATTACGTGAGAGCGTTTCAAGAAAACCCTGCGACCCGGTAAAATAATTACATTTTATTTTATAGTTATATTAATAGGATTTAAACATTTCAAGGATATACATAGATGAAAATTGTGCGAAGTCCCTGTAAAAGTTAATTTTTACTTTCTCTAGGCCCCGAATGTTTAATGTACTTAGTGGCTAGAGAAGGTATTATATTCCAGCCAAAAATCTGATATGTTCCATTCACATGACTTTCTCTACATCTCTGCAACAAATTACTGTTAAAAAGCTTATGCTTCTTTTTACTCCGTGCTCATCGAGATAAAAATTAGCAGAAATAGTCTTATTACTTGCTGCCGTGTCAGTAAAAGGGAAACAAGGGAGTAAAATAGGCTAAAGCTTAAGTCAAAAGCTGGTTGCTATGAGTCTGAAGTTCCTTTGTTTGTATGGACAGGAGTTGACAAATTCCTGTATGAGAAAAAAGTTTAAGTTTTACAAGGCTGAACCAAAACAAGGAATATCTCAAGAACAATTAACTTCACCAAAAAAATGTATATAACACAACTTGTGTGTTTCAACGTGCTCTACATTTTTTGTGTGGTAAGCATTTGTCCATCTCTTATGGTTTAGCAGTTATGCAAAATTCCGTAAAATTCATCCAGAATAAAGTAATCTTCAGAGACTATTCCCAGAAAATTCAAGATATACATTTTATTTGTCGGAGTTGATCGTTTTTGGTTTCTTTGTTTTTGGTTTCAGATTTAAAAAACTTATGCTTTTCTCATACAGGAATTTGTCAACTTCTGTCCATACAAAGGAACTTCAGTCATATAGCAACCAGCTTTTAACTATCATTTTAACCTATGGTACTTTCTTATTTCGCTTCAACTTACAAGGAAGCAAATAATAAGACTATTTCTGCTAATTTTTTCTCGTTTAGCATGAAGTAAATAGAAGCACAAGCTTTCTAACAATAATTTGTTGCAGAGATGTTGAGTAAGTATAATGTAAATGGAACACAAAGTTTTTTTAGAGTTACATTTAAAGCTATGAGTATTAAAATGTTAGCAGTGATTTTGCTTTATCGGTTATTATTGGAAACATATTAAAACATTAAACAATACACTAGTGAAAAACATTTTTGCTCATATGTTTATAATTTTTATAAAAAATTAAAAAGCAATAAAAATGTTTCCAGATGTTCTTAAATATTTCGTAGAAGCAAAATATATAATTATATCATAACTTTTCTAACTTTTTCATCGTATGGAGTATTTTTGTTTACATTAAAATAATCCATTAACAATGACTTAAAATCGCCAGAAATACTGTAACGAAACTAGAGTACGTGCTTATGATTTGGTGTCTTATTTACAGTATGAATATACAAATCTGATGTATCCCATTCTCATGACTTCCCCAAATCCCTGTAATAAATTATTGTTGGAAAGCTTTTTCTTCTATCTACTTCATGCTAACGCAATAGTCAAATCTTTTTAAAACCGGTTGCTATGTGATTGAAATCCGTTTCGTTGCATGACTAGGAGTTGACAAAATCTCCTATGAAATCAATAACAAGGAGTATCTAAAAATGGTCAACTCCATGAAAAAATGTATGGGCCATAAATTGTGGGTTTTAACAAAATCTACATTTTTTGTGCAATACATTTATGTATTATCTCTTACGGTTTACTAGTTATGCAAAATTCATCCAGAATAAAGAGGTTTTCAGAGGTTATTCCCAGAAAAGTAAAGATATACATTTTTTTTTTCAAGTAAATGTCTTCAATATACGGTATTTTAATCAAAATCTTAGAGCCATTTTTGAGCAAATCAAAATTTTCTAATTATTTCCATGTAAATGGTAGTTTGGGGTAGGAGGATTTTCTTGAAAACCTTCGTGTCGCATCCTTGGAAAATACTGAACTTAAATACTAGTTTGGTATTTAACCGACTTTTCGTTTTTGAGCTATGATGCTCACAGTCTCTCTCTCTCTCTCTCTCTCTCTCTCTCTCTCTCTCTCTCTCTCTCACACACACACACATACCCACACCCACAAACACACAACATAGACAGGCACATGTTTCTAGATTTTTTTAGATTCAGGGGGTCTCAAAACCTGTTTTTCCGCTGAAATCTCATATTAAATTTTTGGGTGCAATGTAGAATACACTACCTTTTCTATCCACTATGTACATTGTATATGCGGGCTAGGGAAAGTAAAAAAAATTTTTTTTGGATTCAGGGGGCCTGAAAACATGTTTCCAGTAAAATCTCTGTATCAACATTTTGGGTGGAATACAATATATTTTCTATCTAGTACGTATGCGCTAGAGAATTTAAAAATGCTGTTGTGTTATTCACATTACTTTCTCTTCCTATTCTACAAACTAACCTTACAAAAGATTATTTCCTTTATCAACATCATGCTAATCGAGATAAACATTAGCAGAAACTGTCTTATTCCTTGTATGTATAAGGGAAATAAGGGAATAACTAGGCTGCAGTACATTCGCATTCTTTTCGATTGGGGCTTGAAGGAGGGGGAAGGATGCCTTTTGATGCAGCAACCCGTCTTTTCCCCTCTTTCCCACCTGCTGGCCGAAAATAATTTGTATATCCCTGAGACTGTTAACTCTACAAAAAAGTATATCACAAATTGTATGTTTTAACGACATCTATAATTTTTGTGTAATAAGTTTTTGTCTATCTCTTGCGTTTTATCAGTTATACAAAAGTCATCCATAATGACAGGTCTTCAGGGGCTATTCCTAGAAAATTCAAGATATACATTTCGTTTGTCTTGAAAATATCGCAAACATGTGGTATTTTAATAAAAATCATTAGAGCATTTCAAAAATGTTACATGTAAGGTTAGTTGGGGTGGGAGAATTTTCCTGAAAATCTTCGTGCCGCATCTTTGGAAGATATTAAATTTAAGTACCAAGTTTGGTATTTAATCGACTTTTCGTTTTTGGGTTATGCTGTCCACAGACACACACGGACCTTTTTCTAAAAATATTTGTATTCAATGTTTCCGTTGAAAAATCGGTATCAAATTTTTGGGTGGAATACAATACTATTTAATACCTGCTAGAGAAAGTAACAAGAAATATCCGGCGAAATCCGGACATCTGTCACTGTGCACGTACGCAAAAGCTACAGTGAACTTAGCCAATAGTTCGAACTCGGCTGACACCTGGTCCAAATATCTACTTATTTCGTCGCTAAAACCTTATTTTGTGTACATAATAAGCAAATATCTATTTTCGATTTACTTGCTACTTTTTCATCTCTAGTTAATAAAACATCTTTTGAGATATAGCCCAACGCTAACATAAATTCACCTACTGATTGGACGAATAGAGATATATGCTTATTTGTTTAAATAAATACGATAGAAATAAAAGTATTGGTTTTGATTTTATTACATCAAAGCAGCATTGTAACCCTAATAACAAATGTTAAGGAAGGGTAGTATAGCCCCTCTCAGCCCATTTCTGCCTTTGCCTATGGTGAAAATCCTCATATGTTAATGATTTTTTTTCTAAAATATTCATAACGTATATTTTAAGTGTGTCCCTTTTTTTTTTCCACATAAAAAACGAACGCATATGTAATTTAACACTATTGTTGGCAGATGCTGTTGTGATTTGTGGCTTTTTTATCTGTGCTTGTACACTTAAAATGCCATCTCGGAGACCACAAAGGCCATTATACCGGATGAGAAGATAGTGTGGGTGAAGGAAATGGCATCTGTTCATCCTCTTTTACACTCAGTTCTCGGGAATACGAAGCGCAGTGATTGCGTCATTCTTCTTTGTTGGAATATGACACAGTCATCTATATGAAACACTTCAATTATGTCGGCCTTGAGTAAGGAAAATGATCGAAAAGGATGAATTAGATCTGAAAAATTCAGGTCCAGACTTCTTGGCTGCCCTTTAACCTACAGCTAAACACAGGCAGAATTTTTTTTATTTTACATCTATATCGAACACCTTAAAAGCTTATCTTCAGAATTTAATACCATAAGACGACCGAAAATACGATTCTACTCGTAATACAGAGATCCGGTGGTCGTCGGAACCGTTAGGGACCCCGTCCAAACTTGCGCCCGGCGTCATTTGGATCCCTTTGTCTTGAGGTCACGTAAGTTGCAAATCACCCCAGTGCCGAGATAAACAGAAATTGTCTTATCTTGCTTCCTTGTAAGTAGAAGGGTAATATGGGAATACACTAGACTAAAGCGATAGTCAAATCTTGTAAAAGTCAGTTGCTATGTAATTGAAATTTGGCTTTCTTTGCATGACTGGGAGTATAAAAAAGAGATATTAAGTAAATAGTAATTCTCTATTTGAGAAAAGTATAAGCATTTTAAAATTCAATAATAAGGATTATTTCAGAAATGGACAATTCTACAAAAAAAAAAAAAAAAAAAAAAATAGAAATTATATGACATCAATTTTGTGCTCTAGCAAGATCTACACATTTTTTAGCAAGTTTTTGTGCATCTCTTCCAATTTACCAGTTATGAGAAAGTCATTCAAAATGAAGAGGACTTTAGAGGCTATTCTCAAGGAATCCAGGATATATATACCTACATCTTATTTGTAATATAAATATGTTTAATATATGGTATTTTATCAAAATCATTAACAGCTATTTATGAGAAAATCGAAAATTTCGAAAAATCTTCCATGTGAAGGGTAGTATGATGTGGGTAGGGGGATTTTCCTGAAAATCTTTATATCACATCCTAGGAAAAAGCTGAACGTAAATATCAAGTTTGATATTTAACAACTTTTTGTTTTTGAGTTCTCTCTCTCTCTCTCTTTCTCTCTCTCACACACACACACACACCCCCATACACACTCAGACATACAGGAACGTTTTTCTAAAAGTGCTTTTTTGGAGACAGAGGACCCTAAAATTAACATTTAAGTATCACAGTATCACATTTTTGAGTGGAATGCAACACCTCCTCTATTATGATTGAAGTAGAGAAACTCAAAACTACAGAAATTGGATGTGTTCCATTGTATAATTTTCTCAACATCTCGCAACAAATTGTTCTTAAGAAGCTTCATTTATTTACTTCATGCTAATCAAGATTAAAATTAGCAGAAATGGTTTAATTACTTAGTCCCTTATAAGTAAGAGGGAAATACAGCCAAAACAATAGTCAAACCTTTAAAAAGCTGCTTGCTATGTGATTGAAATTAATTTTCTCTGCATGGCTAAGAGTTAAAAAGTTCCCATATGAGAAATTGAAACCAATAACAACGAATATTTCAGAAATGGGTAACTCAAAAAAATGTATATGACATAATTTGTATGTTTTAACAAGCTCTATATGTTTTGTGTAACTTTTTGCCTATCGTTTATGGTTTACCAGTTATGAATAAATTAATTAAAATGAGGGCTTCAGAGGCTGTTCCCAGAAAATTCAAGATATAGGTATATTTTATTTGTTGCATAAGTTATTTTAATCAAAATTGTTAGAGTAATTTTTAAGAAAATCAAAAATTTTGAAATTTTTTCTATATAAAGGGTAGTTTGGGGGTGCAGGTTCTTGAAAATCATTGCCTCGCACCCTAGAGAAATGCTCAACTTAAACATCAAGTTTGGTATTAACAGACCTTTCGTTTTTGAGTCATTAAGTCATATGCATGCATGCATATTCACCTCGCATCCTAGAGAAATGCTCAACTTAAACATCAAGTTTGGTATTTAACAGACCTTTCGTTTTTGAGTCATTGAGTCATATGCATGTGTGCATATTCACACTTACTCACACGTACTTACACACTCATACACACACATGCCTACTTTCTTCTAAAAATGCTATTTTTGACACAGGGGACTTAAACTTGAATAATTTTCTTTAGGAAATCCATGGATCGTGCTTTCACATACTATCAGAAAGGTTTAGAAATAATAAAATTAGGAGATAGGTGCATAATATCTCTAAAAAAATGCCTTTACTCTTTTATAGATGTAAAATAAATTGTGTATCTGGAATACTAAATTCTGTACTGAGATACAAAGAAGATCTATAAAAACGTTTAATAATTAAGGAGAATGACTCAGAAATTAAAATTATTTCACTGCTTATTTATTTTTCAATGTTTGCAATATAATTTAATATTGAGATAAAGCTATATTAAATACTTCAGCCTCAAATTAGGTTATTATTTAATGCTCTTGCTTTTTATTAAACTATTTATTTTACTTCATAAAATAAAAAATGGTTAAAGAATCAGAATCAGAATTATTCATCATCAAATCTTTCAGATATTGGCTTCATCACAGTCACTATTTACAATATTTGTCTTATTCCTATAATCTATTTATAATATTTGTTATATAGTATATTTATAATGTTTGTCATTATATAATAAATCTAAAGTTTAACAAAAACCCCAAAATTATACAATTATAAATTACCTAATTACCATTAGTTGTGGTTATCAATAATAAGAGTAAAATGATTAAGTCATTGGATTACATTTCTTCACTGCAATAAATATTCTCTGACAGCATAAGAGCTATTAATGTGCAAATACATTTGATGTTAATAACCTGCAAATATTAAAACTTAGATACATTATGTACATATACCATCATATGCTTCTAGTTAGTTTTTCTGTAGTAAAGGAATATTTTTTCTTATCATCAGTATATGATGATGTGGAGATCACTACAGTGCTGTTTACTGCTAGCCACTGCTGTGTTGGGTTGTCCTCTTGAACCTCGTGAAGAGCAGTCAACAGCCCTGCGCAGTCCAGGCGACAATGGCTTCAAGATTCTTGTAAGTGGAGAGCCAGAACGGTATGTCCCTGGAGCAGTTTATACATGTAAGTAAAAAGTTAGACTTATAGAGAATATTGAAGCTGATAGCTTCTAAAACATTCTTAAGTGTATGAAATATACCTCAAAATATTTCTCCTGAAAATCTGAAAAAATATAAAGAATGTGCATAATTGCATGCCTCTAATAAAAGTGCCATTAAATATGACATATGACGTTACATACTAACATACCCCTTGATTAAGGAGACATCCTTGTGGCAATGAATATCATTCTAACGGATGATTTATTGTAATTGTTGTGAACTGTGACTTTGTGAAAACATGTTTATTATAATCTAAAGTGTAAAAGGAAAAGGGGGAATAAGATTTAAAAATTGAAATGCAAATGTGTATAAGATATTTCTCATTTATTATGTTTGCATCCAGTCCTTATTTTCAGATTATTGTCTAACCCATAAACTGAGAATAATAGAGCCCATCAAATATTTTCATAAATCTACATAGTGAACAGGAACACAATATTAAATACAGGGTATTGCAGATAAAATAACTTTTGTAAGTATAAAGAAAATACAGTGAAATTACAGAAATGAAGAGCTGAAATGAACTTGCCATTTATTTACAGTGAAAAACATATTGAAAAATACATTTATAGAGATGTTAAAAGTGACCCCCTGCAGCATCAATACACTGCAGTGCAGGTTTAAGCATATTCAGATATACCTGTTGTAAAGTTTGGATGTCAATAGGAGCTTCTTGGCTGTGTTGTGGGTGGATTTGTTTCATAGGCCTTGCTCTTCAAGTGTCCCCACAGGAAAAAAAATCACGTGTTGTTAGATCTGGCAAACGTGGTGGCCACACATGATTGCTTACAATTCATTCCCCAGAGAAGACATCATGGACTTATTGCAAGGATACTTTAGACATTGGCATGTTGCCTCATCTTGCTGTAAGAAGCAATATTGTCTGTCATATTCAGGGAGCTGAGCACAAAATGTATAAAACCATGTATGCAGCCATGTCGAGAGTAGTGTAACAAAATTTCAGTCCAATTATGTACATTCCTGTTACACCACAACAAATGCCAATGGAGGGTTTCTGCATACAATGTTAGGATTATCCTTTGCTCAATACCTCATGTTCTGTGAATTCACAAGACTGGAAAGATGAAACCATACTTCATCACTCGTAATGTAATGGAAAGGGTCTAACAAACCATTGTTGATGTTATTCAAAAGCATGTGCAGTATTCTACATGTTTCCGACTATCATCTTCCCATAATTGCTGCATAACCATCATATAATATGGCTTTAAATTTAGACTTTTCAATATCCACTGACAAATCCTCCTACTTACATGCACCTGCTGGAACAATTTACATTTAGACCTCTTTGGGCTTTGAATAATCCTTCAGCAAATGCTGTTATTGTTCTCTAATGCCAGGCATTTGGCAATAAAGTCATTTGTCTTCTTGCACTCCAATATTTTTCAAAGATATTTTCATGGTCAGCCATCGAAGCACAGATTTTGAGATACTCTGAATCCATGTCTTGATCTGAGTTACACAATGGACAGTTTGGAGATTGATATATTCCAATCCTATACAGATGTTTGGCCAAACAGTCATGGCCTGTTGCCAATCTAAATGCAGCTACGGAAGATTTGCGTGGTAAATTGGGAATTGAATGAGGGTTTTCATGTAGGGAATGCCACTGTTTCCCTTTTAATTGTATTATCAGATTTTGTTTTTTTGAAATCTGGGTATGTAGATTTAATGTATCTTTCGACAGAGTAGTACATAAAATTGGCTACTAGTCTGTAAGCCGCAATGCTGCCCTTCTTTGCCAAAGCATCAGCATTCTTGTTTCTCAGGATTCCACAATGGGATGGTATACATTGGGATACTATTCTTTTATTGAGTGTCAGTAGTTGGGAGAACACTTTTGTTATCTCAGAAGAGGTTCATCTAGAGACTATCGATAGAATAGCTGCTTTGGAGTCTGATGTTATAATTGCATTCGTGAATTTATTAATGTGGCATAGAAGATTTCTGAGATTTTCACTTATTACAATAATCTTTCCATCAAAACTTGTTGTTCCATATCCAAGAGATCTATTAAGTGAGAAGAAACAGCATGTAACATTTGCACCGGCATCTTCTGTTCTGGAGATCAAAGATCCATTGGTGAATATATGGAGCCAGTCTAATGAAGGCTGCTTAATGTTAATAGTCTCTAAAGACAATTGTTTCATTGTGCTTACTTCTGATTTCCTAGTAAACTTTTATAATCAGACTTTTATTTATACAAAGTAGAAAATGTTACACAAAGCAAGATGAATGTTTAACTAATTAGATTAGTATAACTAACTGACATTTCTGTTCATAATTATTAAGTTGTATGCATCTTATTAAATGTACATTATAAAGTTATAATATTGAAAAACTGTTTCTTTGTTGTTTTCCCATGTTAGCTTTCCGAATTTTGGTCACCACAAAAATTGCATTAACAAGATCAGCAGCATAGCAAGAGGGCAGGGGGTGGGGTGGGGATAGGCGTTAATTGGGGTAATCCCCCTTACTAAATATGTAAAAATGAATAGCAAAATTTAATGTTAGTTCCAATTACTGCACCTTAAACTATGGATATAAAATCAATTTTTAAAAATATTTTGACTCAGGATTAATTCATATGTATAATTTGATTTGTATGCAAGTTAACCTTCTGTTAGGAGTATTCTTTGGTAGAACATTATTGGTTGCATAGGACCTAGTAGTCACATACTACATTTTCATGGTTATATGTTTGTATTATTTCCTTTAGTTTTCCTTTTTTCTACATCTAAGTTTATTTATTTTCAATATACTTGATTTTTATTGGTATTATTTTATTACATAAACATATTAATACAGCTTAAATACAATATAAATGCAATATGAATTTTTATTTAAAACAGTAAAGTATTTAAAGTGCAATACATTGACATTTTTGGATATACAGCTTGTACCTAATTTGACATGTTCTGTTACTCATAATTATTCTACCCCTTCTGTGTTTTCCCTGAGTACTGTTGCAAATAATTTTGGCATGTTTGCTCAAAGAGAGGACAGTGTTGCATTTCCCCCAGATAGTTTTGCAATTCTTTTTGTCGTAATTGCAGAATTCACATAATTTTCTTTTCAATGGGAATGGTGGTGTATTCAGCAAATCAGTGCTGTGAGCTCTTCAGGTTTAAATTTTGTAAGAAGGTCTTTCAAATCATGCTACAATTTTGATACCATTGTTCTTCTTTGTAATGCTCTATGGCTAGTATTTTTGGATTTTCCTTTCTTTGTGTAATATTTCTTTTGGTTTCCATGGAAGATATCTAGATCTAGAAATTCAACAGATGGTAAAATATTATGCAACAAATGTAAGCGCATGGATTCCAACTAACTTGGATGACACATAACTACTGTTTTTGCACCTAACCAGAAATCTAATAAAAAATACCTAAACAAATAAACAGATAAGGTTGCAGCTGCAGCAAGCAATTGAATAAAGTGTAATGTTAGATATCCTTGCTAGGAAAAGGGCCCCTCAGGTCTCTAGCGTCCAATAAAAGTTTAAAATTGGATACTGGATACCTATATATAACTCCCCCCCTCCCTTTTAGTATTTTTTGGTTATGCTACTTAACAAGATTATACTTTATCAGCACACATTTTGTCATTGGAATAAAAATAGTAGTGTATACATAAGCAAAACTACCATAAATTTCATGTAAATTTTTCTAAAAAAATATTCTTTAAAGTATATTTGCAGTCTTCCTCTCTTGATTCTTTAACACAGAAATAACTATTAACCTAATTTTAAATAATGCACTTATTACAAACATTGCACATCTTTATTGTGCTTTTAAAACACTATAACCATCTGAATGAAATATATTCTCTTAATTTCTTTCAGTATCAATAGTTGGATCTCGCACACATGGTCGCCTGCAACAATTTACACGTTTTATGCTGGGTGTGGCACCTCTGGACCCACATCGTGGCATTTTGCCTGGAGATGCATCCCCACAAAGAGTTGGAAGTTTCCAGCTTTTTGGAGATTCACTAACAACATTTAATGAATACTGCATTAACACCATATCAGAGGCAGATGATCTACCTAAGTCAGAGATCCAGGTGATGTGGAGTGCTCCTCCCAAAGGATCAGGATGTGTCATTTTTAGGTTGGTAAAACATGAATTGCATCTAGCATTGTACATCCATGGAATACACAGTTCTTAATTAGAGTTTTATGATATTGACTGGCAAAATGGCTGGCTGCAGATAATATATAGAGCAGGTAGAAAAGCCACTCAAAAATTTGATATTGAGAGCTTACTGGAAATATATGTTTTGAGGACTCCTGACGATAAAAAAAAAAGAAAAAGAAAGAAAAAAAATTAGAAAAAGGTCTGTGTATGTGTGTGTGTGCATGTGCGTGCGTGCATGCTTGCGTGCGAACATGATACTTCAAAAACGAAAAGTAAGTTAATACCAATCTTGATATTTAAGTTCAGCATCTTCCAAGGATGTGACACAAAGATTTTCAAGAAGTTACCCCCACCCCCCAAACTACCCTTTACATGAAAAAATTTACTAAAATTTTAATTTTCTCAAAAATGGCTCTAACGATTTTGATTAAAATACCATATATTAAAGATATTATATGAAAATAAAATTTATATCTCAAATTTTTTGGGAATAGACTCTGAACTCTTCATTCTGAATGATTTTTGCATAACTGGTAAACCATAAAATATAGACAAAAAGTTACTACATAAAAAAACGTAGATTTTGTTTAAATGTATAATTTATGTCATATAATATGTTTTATAGAGTTAACCACTTCTGAGATATTCCTTGTAATTAGTTTAAATTTTAAAATAGTTTTCTCATACAGAATTTTTCAACTCCTGCCCAGGCAAATTTCATTCATAAAGCAACCTGCTTTTAAAAGATTTGGCTATTGCTTTAGCCAACTGTGTTCTCTAATTTCCATTCTACTTATAAGGAAATAAGTAAAAGACCATTTCTATTGGATTTTATTTCCATTAGCATGAGGTAGTTAGAAGAATAAGCCTTTTAAGAATAATTTGTTACAGAGATGTAGAGAAAATCTTGTGAATGGAACACATCAAATTTATTTTTTATGTTGAACTGTCATTTAAAATCAGTAAATCCTACAAATAAGAAATATGAACCTCATTTTCTTTTTCTTCACTTACAGAGCAATGGTGTTGGAGGACTCAGATAACTGGTATGCAGATGATGGTGGCCTTAGCAGACAGCTCTGTGAATTAGTAGATACTAAGAAAAAAGCTGATGAGGAGGAAGAAGATCAGGGAGAATGCTGTGCCTGTGATGAGGCCAACTATCAGGTATTTATGATATAACCTTAAAAAAAGTATTGCCTATGTTTTAAACAACACTATGTTTTATTTTAAAAAAATAAAATAGTTTGCATATGCAATGAGACAAATCAGTAAGGCTAGAGCATGCTTTATTATGCACTTATATACTCGCGCATCAGCTATGGCATTACTGTGGGGGGGATATACACAAAGAGAAATGGAAAACATTTTAATTTGCAGAAAAAGCTACCAGAATAATAGGAAAGATAAATAATAAACACACATGTTAAAGCTTGTTTAAAAATTTAAAAATTGTATCTGCTCCATGCATTTTATATATGAAAGTGTAAAAATTATTGTACATAAAAGACATCAAAAGAATTGTAATGAACATTCTTATGGTTTGAGAAGTAATGATTATTTATACACCTTCTATGTGCATTGTACATACATAATAGAGAAAGTAAAAAATTGCTGTCTAGCCATGGCATCTTCTGTGGTCAGGGATAAAGTACAGCTATACAGCTTGACTAAGTGCTTTAAGGTTAATAGAGGAAGATAGCACTTCAAAAGAAACGATAAGAAAAAACAGGTCTTAGAGTAGAAGTTATATTATTATTATTATTATTACAATACCAACTTAATGATAACCATTAATTTTAATTGCTTCTGTTAACCAGATTTTTAAGGAGGGTTGCAAAGTGCTGCAATTAGGGACACTTGCATTATGTGTTTCATTGAAAAAAAGGAAGATTAATATTAAATCCCATTATTTGCTTATTGCTTTTTTTATTTATTTCACATTGCATAGTTAGCTTATTTAGAAGTTCTGTTCCATTAAACTGGGTGCAAGATGGTAACTGATTTTTCTCAATTTTCTACAGCTAATATTTGAAGGGATATGGTCAAACAAAACTCATCCAAAGGACTTCCCTTTCTCATTATGGCTAACTCACTTCAGTGATGTAATTGGTGCTTCCCATGTAAGAAATTTCTCATTCTGGGGTGAAGGGCAAATTGCATCAGATGGGCTAAGACAGGTAGCTGAATGGGGCTCTGTGCGAGGACTTGAGGCAGAGTTAAGAGCTCAGGTAAGTGTGTTTTCATATTCTTATTGAAATTAGAGTAATGAAATGGTTATAGTAAATCGAGAGAGGGAAAGGCAGGGAGAGTCAGAGAACTAATTGCCAACTGTTGTCCATCATCATCATCATCATTGACATCATCATCATTATTACTAGTACTACTAAAACTACTACTACTATCATCATTACCATGTATACTGTTTTTGTCTTTGTCTTAATTATCATCATCATCATCATCATCATCATCATTGCTGCCACTGCTGCTGTTTTGTTGTTGCACATCACAAATTCATTTTTATGTTGTGACAAATTTGTCTTTAAACCTCTAATGTTCTGCAATTTTGTAAGAACCGTTGTAAACTAAGGCAGGCAGTCATTAAATAAGAACTAAAGTTTCTCCTTTTTTTAGAGCAAACACTTGCGAACTCTCATCAAAGCTGCAGGCTTATGGTACCCGTGTGTTAATGCCAACACAACTTCTAATTTTCGAGTGGACCAGCGCCGACCAGTAGTATCCCTTGTTTCTATGCTGGGTGAGTTTCTATTGAAATACATTTTATTAGTTATTCAATTATTAGTTTCATAATTTTATTTCTGGAAATGCTTTATTTTTTAATGTTAGTCAACCCCTTTAAAAGGGCAGAAGCCAAAATACAAGGATTTTATACAGGTTGGGGAGATACACATTTTAGTTTATTTAACTGTTATTCTTCATACTCTTTTTAATCTTGTACGAAGAATATACAAAATGAGGGCTTCTCATGTTTATGACAAGCCAAGCAACTTATTTTGAATATTTTTTTTTAATAGTGCTTAATGCCTGCTTTTATTACTTGTGGCACCAATGCTTTGAATGATGCATTGCATCTTTGGTTATGGAGCCATTGGAAAACCACTGTTTGAACTTTTCTTCTTACATTCAATAGCTTTAAGGCATGTCTCTGAGTTTCTCTGCAATATGCACATCAGCAATCTGCATTTCTAAATCAAATTTTGAAGATTAGTGAGAAATATTTGAAATGTATTAATTTGAAGTTTTGCCAAATGATAATCTGTTTGTCTGTCAAAAGCTGTTGCTGAAATTGGAAATTTATCTCTTCAGGTCCAACTCCAGATTGGATAGTTGGAGTAACAGGTCTCAATCTTTGCCAGCGTGACTGTACTTGGGTGGATAACAAAATCATTGATCTGTATCCATGGGATGCTGGTACAGACAGTGGAATCACATATATGGTGAATATACTTCTCTTAAAATGTATTTAAAGTAGACTAATTATTTCAAATTTTTGAGGTACTTAATGCATTGTCGTTTATTACTGTGCTCATATTCAATATTGAAAGTTAAGCTTAAAGTAGTATCTTATTTGCAGTCTCCCAACAGCCCCACGGTACCTCAAGAAAGGATCCACCGCATTACAACAATGTATCCAGAAGATCCTCGAGCTCCATTTTATGACCCTACAGGAAAACCTATGGTTCCTCTTGCACGGTTATACTTGACTAGAGAATCTGTTATACCCAAAAGTTGTGATGAACAAAGCTTGGATCGTATTCTAGAGGAGGCACTACACACTGTGGAGAACACAGAAGATACAGTTAGACGTAAGATTACATCCTGCTCTCTTTGAAAAGTAACTTAAATTATCTACTCATATCTCATATTGCCTTTATATTGTTTCACTTTACACTTAGTTTTATGGCTATGCTAAACCTTCTCTGATGATATGTATGCACTTTTAACTGAAAATGGTGAAATGTAATTAGTGTTGAATGGAAAATGAGTAACAAATTAGGTCATATCAGAGAATCTATTGCACAATTTAGAAATATGAGTTCTCAATAGAAGCTTGTTAGAATTGGCTTTGTTTGCAGTAATCCATATCTCTAAAGTTATTGCATTTGCAAGGTTTAGGAACCTAGGGGCTGATGTAGTCATACATTTTTTGGTTGAATCAGAGTAAGCAATTATTATTGCAATTATACAATTAAGCAGATAATACTGCAGATGTCTAAAGTCAAAAGGTTAGTGAATTAATAGAAGATAGATGAGATGACTTTAGCACACTTTCCATTTCATTTACTCAAAATTTCTGTGACAAAGTTTTGTGAATTACCAACTCTTTGTTGCCTGCCTGGGTAGTGTGTCTGCCTCACATTCAAAAGATCGTGAGTTTGAATCTTGCTTAGGGTGAGTTACCTGGATAAGATTTTTTGGGTTTTCCCTTATCCTGAGAAGACGAAAGTCGAGTAACTTTAAGCTCCATGGACCCCTTGGTCATTTGTACATCATTCATTGTGCAATATGACCAACCAGGTTAACGGACATTAAACTACAAAAAAAAAAAAAAAAAACCACTCTTTGTTGACTACTGGCATTAGATAATTTTCAGCATAGGAACTTGTGTGCACTGTTGGTAAAGCTGATGAACTTGAAAATCATCTTGTCCTCCAGGAACATTTTAAGGGATAACAAGATAGGGTTCAAGGGAAGAATAATCTGTTGGTTAACTACTGCTATTTCAAGTGGGCTGCTTTTTCACTTGAAAACTGATTCACAGTACGAAGATCCGGGAAAGGAATTGGATGAAGAATGTGCAATCTTTTGCTGTTTTTCATTCAGTAATTCTTGGAAGATTGGTAGCAGCAAGATGCTACAGTAATTTGCTTTTCTCGCGTTAATGAAAACTATAATAATACTATTAGTATACGCACCTCATTGTATGCATAGAAATAGTATGCACATTATTACAATGAACAGGATGCATTTTCTACAATAGGAAAGTATATAAGAGGTAAACTTTTAAGCAGCAGAATGGAACGAACCACATAAATACTTTTATGATAAAAGGTTTTACATTGTCCTAGTTGGATAAAAGATAACAGCAGTAATAACAATAGGTATTATCTCCTCCTATAATGAAAGGATGGCAGAACCTCCATCATCTACTTGTTAGAGCATGTGCATGTGTATAGTAGAGTGATACATTACTTTATGGTAAAACTAAAAGTATGACTCTGATAGAAGCCAGATGCTACTGATTTAGTTAAATAAGCAAATCAGGCAAAAATTGTTGCTTGGATCTGGCATATGTTTAATAATATCACCAGCAACTATGAGTTTCAACAAGTCACGCAGTTAAATAAAAAAGAAGTATTAAAAATTCCTGGGGCTAGTTTCCCCTAAAAAAACACCCTCACAAAGAAATAAAATCTAAGTTTTAAATACAAGGTTCTGAAACTGTTTCAATTCAATTTATTTTTATCCATAACATTTAGATCTTTTTAGAAAAAAATTGTCACCCATTTAAATTATATGGAAGTAGTATTTGCAATAATTGACTGGCATGACCCTTAATAACAATCTGAGGATTGTTATTAAGACACAACATTTAATTCAAAATCAGAATATTCTACAGATATGCCACGTGTACTCTTAAATATGAATGGTCGGCATATCAATTTTATATTACTATTTTATTATACGTTATTAACTGCATGTATTGTATATAATTTCAGCTGAATGTGCTGTAACAGAGTATTCTGAATGGAGTGCCTGTTCTGTCACCTGTGGAAAGGGTTTGCGCATGAGACGTCGTTCTTACTTGAATCAAGCCAAAGCAGAAATGCTTGGTTGTGATCGACAACTTATTTCTAAAGAGATGTGCGTAGCTGACTTACCGGAATGCAGGTATATGCTCAGCATAGATATCTTCACTAGAACAATTAATGAAAGTAATGAAATACAGACATGTTAATGTTATCAAGTCGAAGGTTAATAACAGTGATGTGTTTTGTGACTTGTTAACACTTACAGTTAAGAAATACAATTAAGTGATATAGTGTCAACAAGTCCAACTCATTACTTCTAATACAGACATGTTGTTAATCACTGTGACATGCTCTCCCATTGTGCAACAGCAGCACATGGCAGAGTGAATTCCTATCGAATATACAACAGCAAAAGTCTGTCAATTAATGAATGTGATCAATGAACTGATTCTAATTTTATTTATTCACTTATTTAATTTTTAATAGTGAAACTGGAGATAACAAAGAGGAAGAACTGGAAGAAAATACAGGCATCTGCACCACTACACCATGGGGCACCTGGTCTGAATGCTCTGTCAGCTGTGGGGTTGGTTTTATCACACGCACTAGAAGATTTGTGGACCGGCTAGGCCGAAAAAAATGCCCTCATGTATCTGTAATAGAAAGGGAAAAGTGCATGCTACCTCCCTGCCCTATTGATGGACCTCAAGAGACAGTAAGTTTCCTATACTTCTGTGTGCTTTTTGGAATATTTACATTTTAAAAATCTGAGGTTTAAGTTTGCAACAGCTTTGAAACCTTGAGGTTTTCTTTTTCTTTACATAGCTTAACATCCTTTAACCTGGTTGGTCATATCAGACGATGATGAAATTGGTGAAATGATGCTCAAATGATCTCGGGATACCATGGAGCTTAAAGTTACTCAACATTTGTCTCCTCAGAATAAGGGAAACCCCCCCCCAAAAAAAAAAAAAAAACCTTATTTTGGTAACTTACCCTAAGCGGGATTCAAACTTGCGACTTGTTGAATATGAGACAGACAGCCTACCACCTTACTACCTAGACGAACTCTTGAGGTTATTGCTGCATGAAATATGCCTATCCTAACAGAGAAAGTGGTTTGTGTTTAATTTGAAAAAATGTGGATTAATTATACCAAACCATCAACAATTAACATCATAGCATAAGGTGGATTCTCAGAACCATTAATGTACTCCACTTGTGCCCATGCACCTTGTATATTTATATTGCACCTCTAGTCCTAAAAAAAAGCAATATTTAAGTAAGGTAATAGTTTTATTTATTTTAATATTTTAGTATTATAATTTATGAGATTTAAAAAGATGTTCATATATTCTCAGCATAATAAAATAAAATTAAAGAAAAAAACATTAAAATTATCATTATCCTAAATTGTTTTTCAATAAAAACATAAATAAAATCACAATTGTATAGAATATAAAATTCCATTTGTATTTGGATTATTTTATGAAGTTTGTTTTGTAGTTTGAATAATTAATTATAATGAAAAATCTAAGATTTAGAAGGCTCTTCACATGAGCCACCCTTAATTTTACACTGATTTCAATCAAATTTGAAATGTATCCAAGTTTCTTCAAATTTATAACAAAGTTTCAGTTGGTACTATAAGCAGCCTGTACATACTTCCCTTGCTAGTAGCAATTTGAAACAAATCTAGAATAAATATTTTAACATAGAGTAAAAGACTCTATGTTAAGACATTTTTTCAAATTGTGATATATATAACATTTCACCTAGGTATATATTATATTTAATTTTATTATGTTTTCAGCAAATTTGAAAATAGTGATAAATTTTATTGAAATTCTTATTATATAACATTTCAACTCTCTATACACTAACATGTGCTGATGAAACATTGACATCAAATTTGGGTGGGATACAGTACTTCCCTTACCTTATATGTGTAGAGAATGTAATAAGGTAAAAGGGAGCAATGATTTCCAAGTACCTTATCCTCTCTGATTGACTACGTACAAGTTATGATTTAGAAGATGTTTCACTTTGAAATATGACATGAAACCATTTTATCTCTGTGTGTTATCACTAGGTGGATCCCATGTGTCCTGTAACCGAATGGACTGACTGGAGCCCTTGCAGTGCTTCCTGTGGTAAGGGTGTCAAGTTCCGAACTCGTCTTGTTATGGTGGTTCCTGAACTCCAAGAGAAATGCCGGTCTCGTGTTGAGCTTGTGCAGCAGAGGCACTGTGTAGATCAGCCTAATTGTAGCTTTGATATGGCTACAGCTAAAGGTGAGCAGCAGATAACTTGTTTTTATTGTAAAGCTTCTAACAGCTACATTTACACTGCAACAATTACAGTTAGAGACTGTAGAATGTCATGAAACTGTACAAATCTCATGACATTCTATGCTGAAAGATTATAGTTTCTCTAATGGCTAGCTCTAATTAGAAATCTAATTGTTAACATTACGGCTTCTCTTCGGGCTGTTTACAAAGTGAAGAGAGTTTAGAGAAACAATGCAAGTGTATTGAGAGAAGAGTAGACATGTAACTATATTTATAGCCAAATCAGAAGAAGCTACCAGCACTTATTGTAACAAGTGTCTTAATTGACTCAAAAATTGGTTACAAGTAAATACTGTAATTCACAATTACAAACAATTCATTTGATGCTGTAACATGTAGGCAGTTGATGGCTTTCTTACACCACTGCACCCCCAACACTACAATAGAAGATTGACTCATGACTGACTTGGCTTGCCAAACTTCCTTATATAGCTATGAATGATGTCACAGAAGTTTCTAGAAGCTAGTCAAAGCTAGTGGAAGCCTTTGGCATATGTCAGTTGCATTGATGTCTGACATTCCAAGGCTTCCATTTACCGGCACATCACTTCCTGTGTTTACTGCATTCCAAAATCTCCAGCCCCACCACCACACATAGCAAGGCAAATGTGAGAATGGGTGCTGTGCTACATGTCATCAACTGTTGTTTTCTAAGTGAAAATTATATATTCAAGGGAGGATCAGAAACTAAGGTTATAAGGCCCATATTCTTGATGTTTTGTCTTTCATAGCGGTAATTCTAATACATGCAGTTGACAACTGTGCAGAGTTTTATCCAACTGCCACCTATAATGCCATTGCAAGGTAAACACAAATGGCAACTCATTTGGAAAACTGGTCTCGTGTAGAAATCCACTCAGTTATTAAATTTTGGTGAGCATTCACCATTTGTGGCTGGTAGAGGTTTATGGAGAGACTGTAATGTGTCGCCAGCATGTTGAAGAATGGTGTCAAAAGTTTGCACAAGGATTGCTTCCACAGATTTGAACACATGTCTTTTGGAAGCTTTCATCACATTGTTCACAATATTCTGCAGTACCAGAAAGTTTGTTCCGATGGGTTCCAGAAAATCTGTCCAACAAACACAAGAAGAAGCGCATGGGGGACAAGTTTGCAGCTTTCACAATGGTTCTCCAGGAAGGGAACAGTTTTCTTCACTGCATTGTCACAGGTGACGAAACATATCCACCACTATACTTCCAGCAGTAAGCGGTGATCAACGGAATGGAAACACCCCTCTTCTATAAAGACAAAAAAGTTTAAGGTCACATCATTTGCTGGAAAAGTGATGGCCACAGTGTTCTGGGACAGCACGTGTCATACTCGTGGAGTTCTTAAAAAGAGAGCACACAGTGACCATTGATTAATACTGCGAGACCATGACATGATTACGTGAAACAATCAGGAGGAAACTACCTGAACTGCTCACTGAGGATGGTAGTGTTTAATGCCAGCTTTTATTACTTGTGGCACCGCAGTCACTGAGAAGGTCATTTTCCTTCACGACAATGCGCTTTCTCTTACTCTGTTGAAGCATTTTACTGGGATATTATCGACCACCCTCCCTACAGCCTGGATCTTGCTCCAAGTAACTTTCCCCACTTGAAGGAACACCTAGGAGGCCAACAATTCACTTCAGATGACACGACAAGGTGGCTGAATATGTAAGTATAAGATTATTACCAGCAGAGAATATTCAAACTCATCCCATGAAGCGAGTGCCTCACCTATATATTTAGTGCATTTATGATTACCTAAAGCTCATGTTGAAGCTCCTGATATGGAGTCTATATGGAAAAATAACCTAATGTTTGTACTATCAGACGGCTGTATTGGTTGTACAAAATAAAATATATGTTTCACTCAGGCTTTGTAACCTTGGTTTCTGATCACCCTGCATACATAGTATTTGAATTTGAATTTATTTAATACAAATCATTCATAATTTGGGCTTCCCTTTTGTCATTTAATAGCTCTCCACATATTTGGTAGATGTAACTGGTTCTATGGAGATTTGATTAGCTGATCTTGTTTTGTAGGAGTGATATCTTTTTTGTATTTGCATACCATAGATTAGATAATATTGCATTCTGTAGAAGTATGATAGCCAAGCAGGCCTTGAGCATAGAGCATGTCAAAGAAAACAAAATTAAATACCCAAGCATACAACATTTAAAATTCTCACATTACAATTAATAATAAACATATAAACTTGAAAGTGCTTTGAAACTTAGATAGGTATTAAACATTAAAAATTATATCATTTGACTTTTACAAATTATGTTACTATACAGTGTTTACTTCCTTATATGTCACGGTGACCAAATTTGACAATGTCATCTCTAAATCAAAAGTAAATATACAATGTATATATTTTAAATTACATACCAAAATACATACATGTAATAAATATTAATTTTCTAATCTATTTAATGTAACAGTCACTAAACATAAAAACTTCATTTGACTTTTAGTCTGTGTCATATAATGTTGAGTTTGTCTTATTATTTTCTCTTCACGTATTATGTACCTACGTAATGTATAGAGAAAGTATTGCACTCCACCCAAAATTTGATACCGAGATTTCACTGGAAATATATGTGTGTGTGTCTGTGATCACAATAACTCAAAAACGAAAAGTTGGTAAAATACCAAACTTTGTATTTAAGTTTAGTATCTTCCAGGGATATGACATGAAGATTTTGAGAAAAAATTCCCTCACTCCAAACTACTCTTTATATGGAACTTTTTTCGAAAATTTTGATTTTCTCAAAAATGACTAACAATTTTGATTAAAATATTGTATATTAAAGATATTTACCTGACAAATAAAAGGTAAATCTTGAATTTCTGGGAATAGTCTCTGAAGACTACTTTATTCTGGATGAATTTTATGGAATTTTGCATAACTGCTAAATCGTAAGATATGGGCAAAAACTTACCACACAAAAAATGTAGAGCATGTTAAAGCACACATTTATGTTATATACATTTTTTTCATGGGATTGATCGTTTTTGAGATATTCCTTGTTTTTGGTTTCAGCTTTAAATGTCTTATATTTTTCTCATACAGGAATTTGTCAACTCCTGTCCATATAAACAAAGGACCTTCACTCACATAGCAACCAGCTTTTGACTATCACTTTAATCTATGGCACTCCCTTATTTCACTTCTACTTACAAGGAAGCAAGTAATAAGACCATTTCTGCTAATTTTTTAGCATAAAGCATAAGCATAAAGTATATAGAGTCATAAGCTTTCTAACAATAATTTGTTGCAGAGATGTAGAGAAAGTCATGTGAATAGAACACATCAGATTATTTTTTTTATAATTAGTATTGTAAAAATGTTAAAACCAGCTAAATAGTTTAGAGCCTTTCCAATTGGGGTTTTAGAATGCATGACAGTTCTTTCATTTGACCATTTATCTTATTGGAGAGTCTAATTTATGCTATAGGGTTTTCCCTGTTTAGAATTTATAAATTCTCTGCTTACATGATGGGAGGCAGCTAATCTGGAATTATAACCTTTAAACTAACATCATGTAAATATAACATTAGAAAGTTGCAGTTTTATATAATTGCAGTGGTAGCAAACATTTTAGTTTAGCAGCTAGATTTGCCTGAAGGTTCTTGAAAGACTTTTTTTTTTTTTTTTTACCTTCTTTACTTTGTACCTAGGAGTAGACAAAGTATACACAATTCACAATTTGAGGCCCCCAGAGCTTGAATGCCAAGGATTAGATGAGAGCTCTTTTATATAGTGGAGGGGGTCATGCTTTGTGCTGATTGGCTTGCATCTAACTAGCACAGACCATAGATCACCTCACCCTGAAGATGCCAAGCATAGTCCTTGGCAAAACATTGGTATCTTCTTCGATGCCTTCTAAACCATGGCCTACAAGTCCAGCAAACAAAACTTCTTTTATTAATTTAGATGCTGGCCATGAAAGCCTAAAACAATACATAAAATTATGCAACATTTGAAAGTTTTACCAGTTAAATGTGACAAAATTCAAATAACCAAATTACAAAGTGACTAAGATCATGAAAAACTTTAAGATACCTACTGCATATTCTAACACTCTTTTTCTCATGCATTTCTAGCATATTTTTTCTCTGCTCCTATAGTTGTTTAGTTATAATATTACATTATACATATTATAGTTTCATTATGAAAGAAGACAC